>OX457108.1:8987343-14074843 GCA_949752805.1 Deilephila elpenor
TAAATTGATTTGCCATAATCCTACCCGGTAAATTTGATTTCGAATCATCATAAATTATGGCAAATAAATTTGGACACCTAGTTTGACTTTAGCTGTAACTTAAAATAAAGGATTTTCCAATCGAAGTATAAATAATATTATAGATCACCCGAGGCACAAAATCATTAAGTTGTAACAAGTAATTAATGCTTACTATTATGGTTTTCAGACAAGAACGATGAAACTATGAACAGCGAGAGTGGAACTTTCCCATCACTTGCCGAACAAGAGTGCCGGCTTAGTGGAGTTGACGACGGAACTCAACACTTGACCTTGCATCACATTGTTGCGCAAAGGTCATTATTTTGTCTGCCTTAACACATTCAAAGAAAGATATTTTCGTAATTCAAGCTAGATTATTTTTGTATTCTAGCTAGATTATTATTATTAGCACACTGATATTTGTCTTGGAGCGATAAGAACATACAAGCTTTACGCCTAATGCATATTGTAACCCAAAACTCGCTAAATAAAACAATTAAAAGTGACAATTAAAATTCAGATATCAATATCATGTGGTAATTAATTACAATTAGGTACTCGTAAACATTGATTGGGTAATCAACCAATAATTCATTTAAATAGCACTTACACGTGTTGTAATATTATCAAAACACAAACATGACGGGGTTAAGGTGATTTCCTGTCTGTAATGTATTTCCTTGATAAAAATATGTTTATAACAATTAGTATCATCAATAAAAATGAAAGGTTCGAGGGAATATTTGACTTTATCTCTCTCATACACCTGAATTATAACAGCGGTGACGTCATTGGGTGCAATATGCATCCCTTTTCTATTAGATAAACTTACTTTAGTTCAGTCAATGAGTCGGTGTTCAGCAATGCTCTTTCTAATTCTGATGATGATGATATGAGATTATAACCAGATATGCTTTGTCGTCAGGTTTCCTGATTTAATGCTGAACGCAGAGCCGGTGGTACTGCCTGAAGAAATCCGCTCGCCGCCACGAGCCTCGTGCTACGACAATGTCCACGATCTCAGGCCATTGTCCGAGCAGGTTTGTTTCATTTATTCTAATTTACACCGGCGACTAAGAGGTTAGTATTTTGGTTAATATATAGCTACTTTCTGACGCCTGTAAAAATAATTGTAAACCTCGTATTCGCTAATATAATACGCATTATAATGACCCACGCAAGTATCTCGTTTTGGAATAACTTGTGCCTATCTACAAGCACTGTTCTATTCATTAGCCACATTGTAGCGACTTGTTCGTTCTAGTATAAATAAATATTGATAACGCAGTCGCAAATTTAAATTTACCTTACATCTACCACCAAGTAGCGTTGACAAGTTACTTGTTTATCAACCTACTGTTCTTTTTAGTAAGAAACTGCGGCGGGTTTAGGGACCGCCCGCAGATAGGAGTAGGTAGAAATTAAGAACTCAGGGTGATTACGTGGTACAGGCTTTAATATTTCGCATCACCGTCTTACACTCGGTACTGTTGCTGGTGTAATGCAACAAGAGTCACTGGCCTTCTGTGGACACTGATCCGGGTCTTCTGCACGTGGCGGTTTCCGACGACAGCTCGCCGGCAAGGTTGTTTGCCACGTGGCGGGTAGTGGTGCGCAGGTCAGCGGCTCGGCGCAGGTGCGGTCGCAGCACGGGCAGGAAGCGGTGCGGAGTGAAGCCTGGGCACGGCACGCTCCGTGCCGTAAGCAGGAAGAGAGTAGATAGGATGAAGCAGATGGTGAAGCACGTGAAGGTGAAGGTGAAGGTGAACCTGGAATCAGCGTCCAAGAAATCGGAATGCAAACTACGCTTACATTCCGTGCCAGCGACTCGTGGTAGTTCACAAGCCGGCGGCAGAATAAGCTGCGAAACAAGCGGTTAAGCGGTTAGCAAGTTAGCACTTTTAACACTCACCCCAGCGGGAACAACAACACGCGTGGTAGCACGCAGTTTATTTTTAGAAAGAGGACGCGAGAGAGGTTACACGCGTATTTATGCGTACGATGACAGTTCGCACGTTTTAGCTGTCAGAATTGAATCGACCAATCAGCGCAATGGAGGCGTTGATTGGCATAGACAATATATATAATTGAGCCATAGACTTAAATTATTCCGGGTGACATTCTACAACGTCACAAAACGGTACATCGAATATTATTCTTTGCAGGCGAGTGACGATGGAACGGTATTCTCAGAGCCCTGGGACAGCTCGCAGTGGGACGGACTTATCCCGCCATCTAACGGACAACAACCATACGATACAGTAAGTCTTCATTGAAATAAAACTTTTACAGGGTAGAAAAAAGCTCTGACACTGGCAACACCATTGCCTACTACTTTAAGAATATGATTAGCGTATTATAAAATAGATCTGCATCCAGTAAATTCTTACGACCTTGATTCGTTCATCATTCCGTCTTTCTGAAAATAAACATTTCTCCGTTTGCTGTTTATACCACGTGCGTCTTTCTTATCTGATAACGTTATCCAATTTTCACGATGTAACAATACACCGGTTATTCGACGTACGAAAGTGAAGGTAAAATATGTGACCTATTAGCCTGTAATTGAAAACGGGACAATAAAAGACTTTAGCGCAAGTTATAAGTACCTAACAATTATGTTGTGGGAGTATGACAGAAGTTATGCAAATTGTTTTGTAATTAAGTAACGAGAATTATAATTAAAAAAAATGTTAGTATTTAACGCATTATTTATGAATTAATAGGAATTTTAATTATACACGGAATATAATTTTTCTGGCATAAAAAAAAAGGATTTTTTTTCTGGCTGCCCTTGTATCACGCTTGTATTTTAATCTTCGATTTTAATGAAAGCAAATTAGGATATTACGATAATAGCTGTAGAAAATCTATACAATGTGGTTAATCCCGGGTAACTACACAGATTAAATGTACACCCCTGTAGAATAAGAAGATTATACTCGTAAATCATAATACAAAAAATCTAAAATTATATTATTATTATTTCTTTCTTTCTTTCTTTCTTATAACAATGTGCACTAATCCTCGATACTCGTCACAACAATTTCAAGCACATAGAAGTAATAAAGACTATTATTAATCTATATTTTTCTCTTTTATTAGGAAGAACCGTGCGAGTGGGAGTCTCCCATACCAAGAAGGGGCCCGATAGCAGCAACGAGGGCAAAAAGTTTCCGAGATCGATTAGATCCTTTACTTGGTAAGTGACTTAATTTAAGATTTATGCGGAGAATACCTTCTTATTACACTCGGTACTGTCTTGTCCCTAATGTCCTATCTTTCATCGTCCTATTAATTATTGTTCACAGTAAAATATAATTGAATAATTATAGGAGTAACGTAACTAATAATAATTAGTTTTAAACGTTTAATTAGCTTTAGCAGACTTTAAATGCAATTTACAACATTGATTATAGGCAAATACATACATAATTCGTAAAAAACAATCCTACCAAAAACATTTCCGTGTAAAATGTTCCCAAGACAAGACCATATGACTCGCACTGTCACAAAGTTATCCTCCCCACAGAATAGTCTAATATCACCCAAGCCACGGTGTTCGTTAAACGCCAGCTGTGCCGCTATTGTCGGTTATAGGGCACGAAAATACAATGACGTGAAAAAAATATCTGCTGTTACTAAACAAACCTTGGTTACCAAAGCTATTATTGCATTAGCAAACATGTGTCACTCGTGATTATTAAGATCTTTACGCCAGATGTTATTTTTGTTATAAAGATAAGGTCATATATAAAACGTGTACACACCGTAATTTATACTGTAGTGTTGCGTGTCGTGAATCCGAGTGAATAGCATTTACATTACCTAATTTAGTTATTTGCGCTCTGATCGTTACATTAAGTGCCCTAATTTGTTTGAATTATCTGTGCAATTCGCATGCGTCCAGCGCACAATGCACATGCGGATACTATTATATTCAATTTATGACACATCATTATCAAATTAATTAACTAAGTAGAACACACACAATAGGACCGCGGCGCATATTTGTTATCTATGACTGCATTAGTATAGTAAATAAAATTATGGTTAGAGGCCAAAGGTTTACGCGTGCCGTGAATTTCTTAGTCACAGACGGTCGGTTGCATCGCTCACCGCATTCGCTTTCCGACGCTTGTTGGGAAAGCATCGCGATCGGGCTCTATATCGTTTGAATGAGAAATTATCGTTTTAGATCTTTCGTTCACGCGGGCAAAAACCGCAAAGTGATCAGTCATGACATGGTTCAAAAAGTTGTTCCGAGGAAAGTGCGAGAAACGGATTGAAGAGAAACCGGGGACCAGCAAGAGTGAGTGGACGAACAGGCTTGACTACCTGAATATATATACGCAAGTCGAAGACGGGTGTACGTTTGATACGGATACTTTTGAGATTGTCGAGACGGGGCTGCGAGAAGTATACGCTCTGACGACGATGAAGAACTTCCGTTGCGATACACTAATAGATTACGTGTGTGAAAGCGAATGGGTGATAGTTACTCCAGAACAGTTTTCCGCGCCGAAGTTTCAACAGCATTTAACGAAGACCGACTCGCTGACAGCACTGTGCAAGAAAGCTGCCGAATCTAATGTGAATATAAAGCAAGCTGCAGTTGTCGCCAAACCACCTGATTGCCATTGCCATGAAAGACGGTCAGATTCAAAAGCGAAGAAGCTGCCAAAAAATTGTTTAGATCGTTTAGTTGAAGCTGCTAAAAGAATGTTCAAAAGTATTGTGCGAAAGATAAAACACTGCTTCAAGAAAAAGTCCAAACGGAAGGAATTCACCCCGCTTAATCTTATCTCTGAGTCTACCAATAGTTATTTATGTAGGTAATAGATTTTTTAGATACGTATTGCCTTTAATATTTTAATTTTTAAACGCAGCAATTCGAAAACTGTGAGTGCATAAATTCCTGTCGACTCGATTCAACTTAAATTCGTGATATTAAACTAGTTTGTTTTTATTATATTAAACAGATGATACGCTTCACAAATAAACTTTCCCGCGCAACGTTATATTTCTGTCTTAATAAATTTGTGTTCCGAGGGGTATTTTTTGCCCCATCTGGCAGTCATTTTTTGTCTCATCTGGCAGTCATTTTTTGTCTCGCGTGGCATTTTTTTATCTAATGTGGTATTTTATCCCAGGGTCTGGCATTTGTCTGTGACACCATTCTTAGCTGCTTGTGGTATTTTTTGTACCCTTTCAGTTATTTTCGCTCTGATAGCATTAATTTTTTTTTAAGAAGAAATATTATTTAGCTTTCGTTGGATTAAGTATAAAGAGAAAAACAACCAGTCGCGAACATTTTTCTCTAGGTATAGTTATATTAATGGTCTCTTCTCTTTATATTTTGGTACAGGCGTAATAAAACTTAAATCCGTGTTGTGAGCAAATATTCGAATATACTTATCTATGCTTAGGATCAGTGATCTACACCAGCTCTTAATATACGATAATCCTCTTACTTTTCAAAATCTTGTGTTCCTAATTTATCTGATTTGAAAAAGTGGTAATTAAACATCAAATAAACAACATATTTTCATATAAATTCCTGTCGACTCGATTAAACTTAAATTCGTGATATTAAACTGGTTTGTTTTTATTATATTAAACAGATGATACGCTTCACAAATAAACTTTCCCGCGCAACGTTATATTTCTGTCTTAATAAATTTGTGTTCCGAGGGGTATTTTTTGCCCCATCTGGCAGTCATTTTTTGTCTCATCTGGCAGTCATTTTTTGTCTCGCGTGGCATTTTTTTATCTAATGTGGTATTTTATCCCAGGGTCTGGCATTTGTCTGTGACACCATTCTTATCTGCTTGTGGTATTTTTTGTACCCTTTCAGTTATTTTCGCTCTGATAGCATTATTTTTTTTTTAAGAAGAAATATTATTTAGCTTTCGTTGGATTAAGTATAAAGAGAAAAACAACCAGTCACGAACATTTTTCTCTCGGTATAGTTATATTAATGTTCTCTTCTTAATATTTTAGTACAAGCGCAATAAAATTTAAATCCGTATTGTGAGCAAATATTCGACTACACAACTATGCTTAGGTTAATCTACGATAATCCTCTTACTTTTTTAAATTTTGTGTTCCCTGTTTATCTGAATTGAAAACGTGGTTATTAAAGATCAAATAAACAACACATTTTCAAATGCAACTTATCAATTAGCAACAGCCACAACCAGCGATCGTAAAGCTCGCATTACATCGGCTAATGATAATGAAGTCATTGCGTACGCTAATCCCGTGGACGCGGCGTGGTCTGCCCTGTGTCATAGAGGGCATAATTAATTTCATTTGTTGATTCTTTGGAATCGACCCTTCTATTTGAAGTGCTCATCTACCGCTATAGTAAACCGGATTTTATTTCTGACCTCTTCAAATGACTGTTGGATATCCGTACTATTTAAATGTATCGGCAAACGCCCCGTTTGGGTGACCACGTGTCACGTCCAGAGGGAAAAATTGAGGTTGCAGGAATTCTGTGAATACAGATCTGTCAACAGTTCGTTCAAATATTTGTTGGAGGCCATGCTTAGCATTTGGCTTTACCTTCTGATAATGAATAAAGATTTCAGTACATACAAAGTAGACTTTGAGAATGTTGCACGACTAGAAATCTTAACTTAATTAATGAATGAAATGACGTTACATATTTCCTACAATCTAATGTTTATAATTAATTGAATATAGATTGATAATAATTAATGTTGTTATAGCTGCGGGTCGCGTGCGAGCGCTGCGCGGAGGCCGGAGCACGCGTGGTGCCGGCGCCGCTATACGAGCGTACGCTTTACATCTGGCTCAGGACAAGAGTACGACCTTCGCTCAGAACATCGACAACTTCATAGCATGCACGCTGGACTCCAAAGAGACTTGTCCGCAGGTAATTTCTTTATACTAACCACAAACTAAAAATACATTGTATTTGAGATTATTGCAATCATGATAGGTATCCACTATAGAGTAATAGTAATTCCGCGTCGATCTACACAATAATATTGCCCTACTCAGAACTGAGTATAAATAGGCTGCACCCAAAATGCGACTTACATACATACGTGGAACATTTTGACAATAAAACAATATTGAAGGAATTTCTACCATTGTGAACGTTGGTCCTTATCTTTTTGAATAGTCCCTTTTTTTGTAAACCTGGCAGGTAAAAACTTGACCCGTTCAAAGAAATGACAAAAAATTTAAGACTAGTTTGAGACGAATGGGTTTATGATGGGGCTATAAAATAAATCCAAATACACAATAATGAATACCTACTTTAAAACCTAACTATGATTTGTTCATGAAAGCTAGTATTGCTAGTTTCTTAAACTTGAAGTTATCTCAGACGGTAGCAGGGTCCGCCTTCCACTTTCATTATTTTTTCTACTTAGTTCGATGGTGCTTTATTATAATAACTTGCGTTAAAGTATAAATATTTTGGTTAATTTAATAAATGGATGCAACTAATTACCTGTAATAATTAACGTTACATTTATTGTTGCATAGTAATAACCTTGTGTAATTAAAGCCAATTTGCATGGCTTATAGTTGTTATGATTTCATAAAAAAAACTAGAATAATAGTCTTGATTATTGCCTTGATAATATTTTGAAAGTGACATCCGTTAGATGAGTTAGTATTTTTTAGTACATTGCAGTATGTCACCATATACAGCCATCTTCCAACAGGACACTATATGGAAATCCTCTTAAAACCTATGTCCTCAAACAATGGATTTCTTGTACCAAAAGCACCATTTACACTAGGAGAGTTTCTTGCGTCGAGAGTATGCCATTGTCCCATGACATCGTCATAAGATTATCGTGTTCTGACAATGTTTACACAGTGCTACTTTTTTATATCCTTACGATAATCGTATTTTCGAGGCGAGAAACACTCCGTGTAAATGGGGCTTAAAGATGATGATTAAAGTAAATTCTCCTTTTTTGTATTCTCAGGTGATGATGCGCAACATGAGGCAGTTCATGTCCGGAATGAAGAACTATCTCGTCAAGCACGGAGAGAGGGAGTTTGAGAAGGAAGTTGAAAAGGAAAGACTGAAGGTGAGTTGTCATTTTATTGGATATTTTGTTCAAATTATGGCCGCACCCCAAAGTATCTTCATGTTTGTTTAATTACCTTGATTAGATTAGAAAATTACTATTCCCAGAGTCACTTAATGCTACTATGTTAATTGCTTATTAAGTTTAATGAGAACAATTGTTAATTGTTTTCGATATTACGAAGGATGATAAAACTAATTATTTGTACGATTGATAATCACTGAAAATTTCAAAATACGCTTTTGTCGAGGAATATATATCTTAATCAAATAATTCAAATAATGGAATCAGCTTGTGGTTCAAATAAATCACCGAATTCCTAATTGCAAAATATTTAATTCCTTTTCGATTATCAACACATTCAAGTTTGTCACTTTTGTCTTAAAATTAATATTTATGCATATATTTCAGCTGAAACCAACGGAGTTTCTGAACCTGGACGCGATCTTAGAAGGCGTGATGCACCGCGTGGTGGTGGTTCCGTTGCGCGCTCGGCTCTACGCGCGGCTCGCGGCGTGGCACGCGCGGGATGTGCGCCGCCTGCACGCCGCGCTCGAGCGCGCCGCTCAACACACGCCGTTGCAGCTCGGGGTTAAGGTAGGTGTATCATTATTTACATACATAATATTTGCCTTCGTTAGCTATATTTCGGTTATTTCTTGATTATTTGGTTTTCTTAATTATAGAATTCTAATGATGAATCCACAGTTAAACAGGCGATTCAGTTCCGCGATTTGACAAAGGTCCTCACCAAACAGCGGGCGAGACACCGGCGGAGGTCGTAATGAGTTGTAATATAATTAATTGGTTGCTATGGAAACGGCACACAGAGCCACCCCATCGTGCGCGACGGCGGCGTGACGACTCTGTGTGAACTGTTCCATATCAACCATTATATGCAGCTCATTACTACCCGGCAGAGTCACGTTGGCCGAGACCTTAAGTATTTTCCTGCTTAGGAAAATACTTAAGGTACTTATCACAAATTTTATTAGTATTTAAAAATGAAACATAAAATAAAGTATAAACATTTTATTGCAGGAATCAACAAAAGTGCCATCGTCAGCGGTGTTAGCAGTAATCTCAAAGCATTTCCTCAAGATGCAAGAAGCAGAATCTCCTCTGGACAAACTGGAGAACCTGCTGGCAGCTATATCTGTGATGTTTAATGCTGTAAGTAAAATAGATGAATTAATCACAATACCAAATGCCAATCACAGCCCTCAATGGTTTCGCCACACAGCGAGCGGGATGGGACGGCGACGCGTCGCAGGTGCGAACGCCAACGGGGCGTTTGAAGTTGTATGGGTCGATATGAAACACGTCATACAAGCGTCACGCTGAGCGCGACGGTGGCGGGACAGCTCTGTATGACATGTTTTACTAGCCGATACATTACAACTCCAAACGACCCATCGGAGTCGCGCCTGCCTCGCGTCTTCCATCACGCTCGTTGTCTGCCGAAAGCATCAAGGTCTCGTAGCGGGCGGGACTTGAAGGCGAGGCGAGGCGGACGGTATTTTAACGGGGAATGATATGGAACATGCCACGCAGTACTCTTTGTGGCATGTTTTATACAAACCAATACATTACAGCTGACCTCACGTCAACGCCACGTCGTCATGTCGTCCCGCCCGCTATTTGACCCCAGACATGTATGTAACTCAACTATAGTAACGATAAAATCGTAAAAAAAATGTAATGAAATATCTACCCATAAATCCCATAGATTCGTGGCGAGCGCAGTCTCGGCGCGGACGACTTGCTGCCAGTACTGGCGTGGACAGTGGCGCGGTGTCGCCTGGTGTGTGCCGAGCTGGAAGCAGAGCTGATGGCCGGTCTACTGCCCCCCGCCCTGCTAGCCGGCGAGGGAGGGTACTACCTCACCGCACTCTTCTCCGCCGTGGCAGTCCTCAAGAGACTCGTGCCTGAAACGGGACCTGATAATAGTACTCCGGTAAGCTAGCAAATTTTAATGGTCAGGCCAAACCGCGGGTGGCACAGGATGGAAACGCGACGCTGACGGGTTTGAATGTATGGGTCGATATGGAGCATGTAGCACAGAAATGCCTCACCACCATCATGTCGAGCGCGACGGTCTGTGAAGATGTGTTTCACACTAACCAGTACATTACAACTGAGCATGTCCCGTCAACGTCGCGTCGTCCTTTCGTCCCGCTCGCTGTTTGGAGAGACCTTAAATACGAAATAAAAAATCCTATTATGCAGATTGCTATTCTTAAAGTGCTCATCGAATACGTGGCGCACTAGTTTCTGCCACTCATTAAATCACACTACCGACTGCAAGCATTAAGTGTAGTTGATAAAATCGAAATACATACAAACCAGGCTCGCAGCTGCGGCAGCCGGCTTGCATTCGATGCACTGGTTGCAATTGTCGCTAGCGTGGTAGAGCACCCCATAGCACATGAACTAAATGTGATGTTGCAGTGGCGGCGCGGGTCGTGCAGCGTGGGCTCTGGTGCGGGCGGCGGCGCGGGCGGCGCGGCCGTGGTGCGCGTGGTGCTGCCCGACGAGTGCCGCGGCTCCATCCGCCGCGTGTCCGTGCCGTGCCGCCCCGGCGCGCGCGCGCGGGACCTGTGTCGCGCGCTCGCACACGCCGCGCACATCACCAACCCGCAGGACTACGCGCTCTTCGCACTGCACGACGGACAAGGTATTACTCACTGCACTCGCGTCATATCCACCGCAGTACTGTGTCGTGCGCTTGCACACGCCGCACACATCAACCCGCAGGAACCCAGAGATTTCTGTATAGCCATGAAACCGGATTCACGTGCGCAGAATCTGTGCCCTCTTCGATTGAAGTGTGGTTATTTTCCTGTAACAATCGCAAATCATCTCTTACAGTAAAATTCATATTCAGACATTTAAATTGATATCTTTATCGTTATCAGTGTTAACATACATTCCTCACATTTTTCTAATATTTATTTTAAGGCATTCCTTTGTTATCAAATAGCACAGTTAGTTAATATATATAACATTATCAGTTCGATATTGATTTACATAAATTCCTCAGTCCGTTATTTATATTTAAATTGCATATCAAAGTTGATAAAAATAAACGGTTGTTTAAACATCCCGAGAACTTACAACAGCGATAATGTTGTAACGTAATTATAATAATCCACTTTGATCTATATACATGGAAACATTTACATGATTAAATTCAGCATTAGAAGTTATTTGTCTAACTTATCTCCACATTGTAAAAAATTTACAAACGTCTTCTATAAATCGGTGAAAACAAATAAACAAATTAGATTATATGTTAATAAACCATAAGCGATAAAAAAGATAAAAGAATTAATACTGACAATAGATGAATTCTTGTCTAGTTAAATAGGAACTACTACTGAAATGACTACGGCCAGGGGCATTAATTGGTGGTTCAGAATTTACACCAGGGATAGGAATTATAACCAAAAGCCTTAAATGTAATTTATAACATGTCTACATAGTTATCATTTTTACTATTTTAAAATTTTGAGAACTAATAGCAAACGAAAAGACCTACAACTGTGGATTATTCGCACTAATATTTTTTTCGTCCACAGAAACCATGTTAAACGAGAACGACTGTCCGCAAGAAGTGATGTCCGAGAAGAGCGGACAGAACTTCACGCTGGCGTACAGAAGGATAGACGCCAAAATAGCCTGGCCCCAGCAAGCACTGCAATCCTACCCATAGACGGTCGCCATCATCAAGTGTCATCGAGTAACAGACATTGGAAAATAGCTATATTTTTATCACAACAAAAAATAAATAAAGTGATATTTTCTAAGATATTACTCATGTTGCGTTCAATGCTATTACTTATTCTCTATACAAGTACACGCTAGTAAGCAGTATTTTTAGGGTCGCTATTCAACCTCAACTAATGTTCTATAACGTAGCTTTTTTACTCAACAATAATAAAATTAGTAACATTTTTTGTAAGGTAATTTGACTGAGTATTTAAGGTTTTCTCGCCTACATTTTTGTACATTTTTCTATGACGTGTGAGTAATGGAATGTTCTGGATAGGGCACGCATCTGTGCAAGATGCATTGATGCATTGAGAAGGTCATAGAACTATGATAGTTGTATTACGTGTGTTTCATTTGAGATTTTGCATGAATTGTGATGTAACGGTAAGAAATGTTTACCATTTTTTGTATTTCGTTCAATACATTTAGATAAATGTAAGCTTATTCGACTGCCTTATGAAGGTGATTGATTTTTTCCGGTGTGCGTTTGTATATGTTCCTAAAATTCGATAATGTACACTTAATGAACTCACCAAATTGTCATTTTAGTTTTAATACTTCGCTAAACTTTCTCTAGTGCTAAAGTTTTACTTTTGAAGTATCGATATTTTTAACTTTTACTAACTTTTTTATGAACTGTGATGTAATTCGTATTAGTAATATTTTAAGGTATTGTATTGATTTTGTATATTCGTAGAGGCGTTTTTTTATATAATTTATTTAAATGTAATTTTAAGGCCAATATTTAACGCATCGTTTTAACTCTGTGGGTAAGTTGTAGCGGAGATAAAATAAAGTTTACTAACCAGTTTCTCATAATTAGTTTCTAAATTCGAAATCTACTTTAGTCATTCGCTACAACTTAGTCGTTGTTTAAAAACGTATTCAGATCAACAGAGAGTTGTGGAAATAGGGAAAATATTGAACAATAAGCAGTGATAATTTTTACAAATAAATGGAACTAATTCAATAAAAAATGTCTTGGCAAGCTTACGAAATAGAGTTTAAGAATGTGGCAATATACATTGTGACACATTTAATAAGTTTTTAGTACCAAGTTACAATTAGCAATACATCGATGTTGATTGAACATAAAATCCTTATTTCCGCAACACTGTACAAACTTTGCCTTAACATCCTTCGCAGACAATATTTTTGTAGTCTTTACCCAAAACCATTTTTATAATTGTATGTCGACGGAATCAACATTAAAATAGCAGCGAAGAAATAAAATGGAATTGGTGAATAAAGTTCATGACATGTGCCTATTTCAGTGTGGAATGCTTATTTCGACTAATTATGAAATATTTTTTCTCTACCCGCAATTTTACAGTTTTGTTTAGGACAGTCGTGTTTTGTTGTGTCGTGTTTATCGAGAGTACAAAACGGAGTTTTCGAAATCACATATTTGATTGCCATCTTGGGAATACATTCCTATTGAGTCATCTCAAAGTCTGGATGGGCCACAAATAAATAAATAAATAAATACACCCAACAGTCACATACATAGTCCTGACCCCACACTAAGATCGAGTCTTGTGTCGTGGGTATCAGAAGCTACGAGAGACTTTTCGGTCTCACAAACACCCAGACCCGAAACAAATACCTGTGGATCACACAAATATTTGTTTCGGTGCGGGGATCGAACCCGCGGCCTCTCGTTTCACAGGCGGCGTCAAACCAACTGCGCCACGGAGGCTGTCACAAAAAATAGTAAATCTTACTTTTATATTATTTTTCCAATTCTTTGCCTACAAGCTCGCTATTACCTACATATGAAGTAATAGTTATTCGCGCACATGTTCTTCCTCCGAGTCTAAATTTTCCCTAACATTTATCTATACACTTACGCGATAACTTAAAAAAAAATCTCAACTCACCATATTGGAGCCAGCTATGGTAGACTTTTCAACTGTGACCAGCATTGCCAGTAGCTCGCATATGGGCCGCGGCTTTGCTCGATTAAAACTGATCAACTGCAAAATAAATAAAATATTAACTGCTCTATCAAAACATTCGATACAACAATAGCAATACACAGCATTAATGAATGGTAATTAATTTATGTACTTATATTACTAAACTATTTCTTAAAAAGTTTATTTATTAGTACCAACGTAAGCAGAGAAAATTCAATAAGTAATTGTTTACAAGATGTTCGCCAAACCAAAGGTGCTGAAAATTTCGTTTTGTACTTACATCTTGTACAGTTTTGTATCAGCCCATACATGTCCAACTGCAGGGCAAGGGCCTACTCTACAATCTACTTACATCTTACACAACAAAAACGCTGTCCCACAAAAATGTTTAATACCGTTGTGCTATAATATTGTACCTATTAATAACTTCATATAGTATTGTATAACTTTCCGTACCTTCCTTTCCAGTTTACGTAGTTCGCCCGCCATGACGGCATCTGTAAAAGCAAATATCTGAATATGTGGTGATTCACCAACTTGTATTTATTGCATCTTTGTATTAACGTTAGTTATGTAACACGTATATTGTGTTTTGATAACATTTTCAGTCATTTGTGAAAAGTAAACGAATTTTTACCAAACATTAAACATGATTTTTTATTGACTTCTACAGATATTGAATCCCTTGAAATATAATATTTAGTACGTTGGGGGCAAACTTTGGACAGTATACATACCGGGTATACCAAGACTGCGACCGAAAACGAAGCCAGGTGGTAGTTTTAGTACATACAAATCAATGCAACTAAAAATTTCGCATAAAACGCAACAGTTTTTTTTGCAATGTTTTTAAATATCGTTTTAGGGTGTTCATTTTTTTGCAAAATATTTAGTTGCATTGTGTCTGAAGTCATTAATACTACCACCTGGCTTCTTTTGCGGTCGCAGTCTTGATATACCCTGTATAATTCATATGAAGTGGCTGTAAAATTAGTGACAGCTTATGCATGTTCAGCAGTTGATTCCTTTAGCGAAATATAACTAACGAACGTATTGAAATCATTTATCAACTATGTTTAGTATTCGCATGCTCTAAGAAAAACAAGAAATTTACTACACACGTACACAAATTCCATCAATGTTCCATGTCCTAATTGTTGAAGTGAAAATGAGAATAATCACAAGAAAAAATTTACTTTAAATATACCGGGTATATCAAGACCGCGACCGAAAACGAAGCCGGGTGGTAGTTTTAGTGGTTATAGACACAAAGCAACTAAAATTTTCGCAAAAAAAGCGACAGATAATTTTTTGCAATTTTTTTTAAATCATCGATTTTAGGTGGTAAATCCTTAGTTTTTATGAAAATAGTAATTTAAACCCTTACGTACCATTGCGTCTTTAAAAATGAAAAAGGTGTACATTATTATTTTGGAAAAAATATGTATTTATCAACCAAATACGATGAGTAAAAAAATT
This sequence comes from Deilephila elpenor, assembly GCA_949752805.1. Lineage (NCBI taxonomy): Eukaryota > Metazoa > Arthropoda > Insecta > Lepidoptera > Sphingidae > Deilephila > Deilephila elpenor. The sequence goes on from OX457108.1 coordinate 9,002,618, forward strand.
ACAAAAAAAAAGTTGTCGATTTTTTTTGCGAAATTTTTAGTTGCATTGTGTCTGAAATCACTAATACTACCACCCGGCTTCGTTTTCGGTCGCAGTCTTGATATACCCTGTATTTAAGTGCCATGGCTAGTGTGCGAAACGGAAAACCTTTTTTGAACTAGCTCGGCAAAATTACTATCATGCACCCGATGGAAAGCGTAGGTCATTTTATGCTAACAGATCATTATCACTGGTAGACAACTATTCTAGCTTGCTCGAAGTTGACACAACACAGGCTGAACCTGAAACGTGACATTTGTGGGGGTGTCTGTAACAATTTGTATCAATGTGTGCGGTGGTCGCTGGCTAGGCAGATACGAATATTTTTAAACTAGACCAAGAGCCCGTGAGCTCCAAACCTTCGTCATTTTGTAAAAGCTAAAAGCTGTCTGCGCATGCCTTAACATAGGCTTCACACGATCAGCTATTATGAAGTTTAGATCGTTGTTGCTTTGTAGGTATCATCTGCAATGTGCGATAAGTTGGAAGAGTCGTCACAAGTGTCCGACTATTAAGGAAGCACCTTTACATAGATCCCAAGAACACATAAAAATAGCTTGTATACTATAATGCTGGTAGTACTACATAATATAACGATACTTTTGATCTGTAACATTTAATGACGATATCTACCAAACCAATCGCAATTACTGAAAGTGTGATGCCTATGCAAGGGGTTAAAGGAATGCGCAGACAAACTTTAAGCTTTAATATAAAAACGCAAGCCTGAAGCTCTCGTGGTTTGACCTAAACCAGAAAAAACTACCCAATAATAATAAATCGTACTAGCAAAATTAATAGCACCTACCCGCACTAGGCCAGCGTGGTAAACTATGGCCTAACTCCTATGAGTCGGAATCTTGGTTGTGGTGGAGTGCCGTGCCAAGCATTGCTTTGTAACTATGGTATTGTTTGGTTTATTTTACTCCATGAGCGGTCGTATCCTTCCACCAAGCAAATGACAAGTTCGTCTCGACATTCATCGCAATAATAAAACTGCACATTTGGGACATTAAAATCGCCGCTCTGATGATAACCACAGTTCCCATACTTAGCTATGCTTGTTTCGTGGGTAACCACTTAACTCTGTTGATCGAAACAAGTCGTTCCAAACTATTGCTATGACGTCAATTTAGTATCGATTCAACATAACTTGAACTCGTAACATCCAACCAGAACCACGTGAAATGCGACAGACGCTTTAAAAAAAAATACCTACAATAAAAAAAACTTCATCGAAAAACTGTAGAGAATGCAAGCCATCTACCCAAATAAAATATCAAGGACCTATTGGGATCCTGTACTCATTAGTTATCCTGTACGAAAGTTTTCTGAAACAGGAGAATCGAGTGAAACTATAGGCCATCGATGGAGAGACCAACCAGAAGTTATCAAAAACAATGTGAGTAGCTTTAATTACCTTCTTACTTTATTAAATTTATATAAATGAGTATGCTTCAAACGGCATTATAGTGTTTGAAAATATTTATGCAATTAATAATGTTTGGTTTCTTAGATTTACGTGAATATTATAATTTTTATACGGATTTTATCGTGGTTTTGGCTTTTACATTTTTTAATATCCTAATGTTTCGATTACTTTACAACTGTCGTCGTCACGGGATGGATTCAGATCAACAAAAAAAAATAAAACCAAAACTGCGATTAAATCCGTAAAAAATTGTTTTATACATACATACATACATAAACTCACGCCTTTATCCCCGAAGGGGTAGGCAGAGGCGCCACCAGGACACCCACATTTCGCCTTGTATGTTTCGTCCCATGATGTGATAGTTTGCGAGCCTATCGCCATATCGGGCACAAATTCCTGACTCCGGGCTGATAGTGAATAGAAAAATCCAATATCACTTTGCCCGACCCGGGACTCGAACCCAAGACCGCAGCTTTGTAACCGTACCGTAATACAACTACGCCACCGAAGCAGTCAGCAGAAAAATTGTTTTATTTCAATTATTAATTGCTGTGCCTACATACGCTTAAAATATGGAGACTATACACAATCCTAGCACTACAACTCCCGTAAGCCAGGATAGGAGGGTATGCAACTTATAGACACATAGCTCTCAAACAGGTGGCTGTATGGCTAGGTTTTGCCTCCATTTAGAATTTTTCTAACCCAAAATGCAATTTTGAAAAAAGTAATCTATAAATTTATTGCAATTATTTATCCATCATTGCATAAAGCGAGATTAAACATTGAGTTACACTATAATTTTACAACGGGTACATTATAAAGAAAAACGTACTTACAGAGAAAATTCTCGCCTTGTGATTTAGGAACACAATAAGTACTTAGTATTATAAAACTACTTCCACTTTATGACACTAAACACTACTTGGTACTTATTCACTATTTTCGTCGCCACGGTTAAAAGTAAACTGTCCTCCGACAGCACTCGACAGCCATTTTATTCATTCCCCACTGCCGAACTACCCTCTGTCATCACAATTATAAAACCACCTCTATTGCCGTTATTTAATTGGAAATATCAACAAAAATTTTGGTTGAAATGTTTAAATTGCAACCGTAACACACCTACCCACGAACAAGGTGCGCGGAAAAAAAAAGATGAAATGAAATTCGTTTATTGGTCACGTAGGCAATTAAATAGCTCTTATGACAAGTCAATAAATATAGATGGTTATTTTAAGTAGTTTAATTTATGTATTTTTAAATGTATTAGATATGTATTACATTGTTAATTTTTAAATAAATTTAAAACAAAACTAAAATAAGTCCTGCAAACCAAGATTGACAGTGCCATGCACTGCAATAGCATCGAAAACTAAGGCGTAGGTGCCTACTGTGGAAGAATGAAAGTCTTATTTTATTCACAACAAAAGATTTATAACATTTAAAATGAGATCAATTTTAAAGATGTTTTCGTTTGCCATTCCTACATTTAAATACAGATTTTATTTTTTAATAATATGTCACGAGGTGGACCGCCGACCTGGTCCACGTGGCAGGGAGGAGCTGGATGAGGACTGTCCAGGACAGAACAACCTAGCGTGCATTGGAAGAGGCCTACACTCAGCATTGGGTGGATACATAGGCTGAAGAAGAGAGAGAGAGAGAAGAGATGCAGGCCGCTTCCAACACGTCTCTTAGGAAATAAGGATTTCCTTAGAGACGTGTTGGAAGCGGCGATGGGCGATGCGTATGTTCAGCGGTGGATTTTTGAGGCTAAAGAGAAAGATATAGGTCTTTAACAGTGCTGCAGAATGATGGCTTCTAATTTTAAGACAACATAACACTTTCGGTATTAGGCTTTTAGTCAAGCGCGATCATACAAGAATAATAAAAAGATTTATGGAAATGTTTGTATTTTGTTATAATAATAATATAACAATGCGTTTATCGAGTGGCTAAATATTTATGAGCATTTAAGAAAAAAAATGTTTATTTGACGATTCCCATCCGCCACTAAGTTTGTTGCAAACCATTTCGTAAAAATACTAAATGCTGTATTGATTTATTAGGCGTATTTATTGCAAGAAAATTTCTTTTTGACAGGTTCAGCCTCTAGAAGAAATGAAGAACTATTTACGTGACTACAATGTCACAAAACAGCTAACAAAATCCCAAACTGCTTTGGACTATGGATTTAAATTACCAGAAACTAAGAGGTTTAACAAACACACCTCCTGTACTGAAAACCATTACATTTATCCACCAAGTAGACGAGTGAGTACCGATGTTTGAGTTTTAAAGCAGAGTTTAATCATTTCCGTATATTTCTAGAAGAATCGGTTCTATTTTTCGAAGCTTAGTAAGAAGCTTTGTTCATATAGAAAACAATTATCTATGTCACTGCCCTGGTGCTTATTTGTTGAGCCTAAATTAGAAAAATAAATGAGATAACCCACCATTATAGCATAAAGCATACGTTTTATATACGGATTAAAATGTATAATGAACTCTTTTATAGACGGAACATCAACCACCAAGAGGCTCGGCGCACGCAAAAACAGAAATGCAAAGAGCATACACTGAACCAGTTGTTTACCCAAGATTGGTCACAGAAAAGGATCAATTTAAACATCCAGCTAATTTAGACCCTGTAAGTACTATCGTTATATTCGAAGTAATATTAGTACTTAAATTTACCCTAAAAACACTCTTACATTAATTATTATCCGTCATCACTTCACAAATTTAAGACTGTTTGGGCCGAATATGCTGAACCTGAAAACCAGCATACTGGAAAAAAACCACAAGTTCTGTATCATCCTTTACTCTGGTCGTAATCCGGCTTAATAAGATCCAATCACCAGTATTTAGTCTATGGTTTTATTTAGTATAAAGGTTCACACAAAGTACAATAAAGCTAAGTATATTACTATTCGACAGCCTCCGTGGCGCAGTTGGTTACCCGCCTGTGAAACGAGAGGCCGCGGGTTCGATTCCCGCACCGTATTGTGTATTTTTTTTGTGTGATCCACAGGTATTTGTTTCGGGTCTGGGTGTTTGTGAGACCGAAAAGTCTCTCGTAGCTTCTGATACTCACAACACAAGATTCCATCTTAGTGTGCGGTCAGGACTATGTATGTGACTGTTGGGTGTATTTATTTATTTATTATTATTCTTTATTTCAGCCTCCAGTTGAGCAGACTTGGCACACGGAACTCGAACCTCTGGATACGACACACAAAGGGTACGAAAAGTACTTGGACCCGTACCTGAGCACCAACAGGCTGCATCACCGACCCTACACAGCAGACCAGCTGGAAAGACAATCATGCTCCAAAGATATTGTCACTTTTTATACATTTGCTAATGTGCCTTGGGTAAGTAAAACAAACAAAAAATAAACAATAAATTTTTAAGCTAAAAAAATAATTAAGTAGCCATATTAATCACTTTTATTTATTTCATTATCATAGCATTAAACCATGTTAGCTTCAGGATATTATTTAATTAATAATACTAGTAATATAGTAGGAACTCCTAATATAAAATATGAAAGTATGTTTTCAGACTCGCACACCGAAACCTAAAGTAGAAGAATGGCGATTGCCGCTAAGTCGGCCTAAATCAATGTATGATAGAGAAAAATTCAAACAAGACTTTAGAGAAATAAGGACTCATAACAAGCTACGCGCAGTGCCCGGGTATGGTATAATATTAGTAAAAATGTATTCTTTGCAATTTGCATTAATTTAGGTAATATTATGGAACATTGCCCACTATTCTGTTCTGTCGCTGATTAATGATGGTCCACAGTAATTCATACAAAGAATATTTTTGTGTCTCATAACTCATAACTTCATATCACTGTCATTGTATATTGACTGTAGTTACAGGGAACCTAATAAAAAAAAATATTTCAGTTCATTTCGCACAGAAATACGAGACAACTACGTACAACAGACATCACGAACCGAGTCTAAAATTAAAAACCAAGAAGTGGATGTAAGAAGTTATTACGAGAGAAAAATAGCACACTTACAAACGAATATACAACAAGAACACACTTTTATAAACGACAAATATTGCTCGGAAAATACGCTGTATGGGTCCAGGAAACCTTTATGTGCGGTGTTTGATCCTTTTGTGGAGAGGAATCGAAGACTGCAACAGAAAAATGCATGTGAAACATAAATATATTTATAATAATAACATGCAGGGTATATCCAGACCGCGACCGAAAACGAAGCCAGGTGGTAGTATTAATGACTTCAGACACAATGCAACGAAAAATTTCGCAAAAAAAAAAATCATCCTTTTTTATTTTATTTTCTTATCGTCGTTTATGGGTGATACGATACATACATTTCCTAAAATAATGATGTACACCATTTTATTATTTTATAAGATTCAATGGTATGTACGTAGGAGTTTCAATTACATTTTTCGCAAAAACTAGGTATTTAGCACCCAAACACTACTTTTAAGAAATTGCAAAAAATATTCTGTCGCTTTTTTTGCGAAATGTTTAGTTGTGCATTGTGTTTGTAACCACTAAAACTGCCACATGGCTTCGTTTTTGGTCGCAGTTTTCATGTACCCAGTATATTAAATGCATAAATGACAATTACTAAATACTTTGTTTATCATAGCCCAAAACTGCCTGCCTTTTGTTTAATATAATACTGTATACACTGTATTCATGTTAGAGTTTAGTGAACTATTAATTGTGCATTGACTTGTCAAGCGCAAAGCAGTCTATATTACCTAATGTTTATTTATCAGTGTTAATAATAATTTAAGGATCTTCGTATACCTAGTTATGCGACCTGCCACCTTATACCCTATATTAAACCCTCAGGGTTAATGGGTCAATAAGGAGTTGTATAGCTGCTTCATCTGAACTGACTTAATGTATTCGATGTACCAGTGGCGAATACCAAGAGTATCAAGTAGACGGTTCTCACAAGAGAATAGTATATAAGCCATGGACATCGCAACGTCAGTTGACTTTGCTTCAAACCATCATAACTAACACAAGTCTTTGTCTTTGTTAGAATTTATCATTTGTGAATTATTTGAAATAAATTATTTTTATTTACAAATACGCTCGAGATAATTTGACTGGCGCAGTCGGGTCGGATTTAATATCGCGTTAAAAGTAGGTTCGGAAGGGACACAAAAATAGGTCGCCGAATTGTACTACCAACGCTAAAGATAAATAATCCGCGAACCACAAAAATATAAATTAGTCAAGTACGTAACAAGTGATAAAGAAGCAATTTCCAGCATGGGAAGAAAGAGCAAGTGAGTAAATCCTTTCATTCCTTCCTATCGCTTTCCTTCCTTTTTAATTGGACTGAAAATCGCCAATTTTTAAAAAGGCGTGTTTTTCCTTTCATTAGGAAATCCACAAAATAGCGCCGTAATCTTGGACTAACATTGCCAATTTTACGTAGAAAAATAATTTGAATTAATTATTTTTGCCTTTGATATCATTGTGTTTTTGTGTTGTATGTGCATTATTTTATTAAAACAATGAATCAAATACAGCTAATCCCACGGGAGATAATCGAAATCATCCCTAGATATGACGGCGACGAACGGTTGCTTAGTCTATTTTTAAATAAATGTGAGTACGTTATCAGAAGCTTTAGAGGCGATAACAGTGTAGCTCAGCAAACATATGTGTTTCACAGTGTTACAAGTAGACTGACGGGAAAGGCCGCAGTATTACTCAGTGAAAGACAGAATGTAGCATCTTGGGATTTATTAAGGGAACTATTAGTTCAGCATTTTGGTGACAGTAGGTCAGAAGAATGTATAGCCATGGAGCTAGAAAGCATTAAAATAAATTCAAACGAATCGTTTATCGAATTGTGTCACAGAATCCAAAATGTTAGGAGTTCTTTGATAGCAAAAGTAAATCTTTTGACGGACGAAGGTATTAAGGCGTCAAAAATGATAATATATAATAACTTAGCACATAAAGTTTTTATATACAACTTGCCTGAGAACTTAATCCAATTTGTGAGATTAAGTAAGTCCACAAATCTGGAGGATACATTATCTATCGTAATGGAAGAAGTTAATTTCCAAAAGGAATTTAAAAATAAATGTGTAAAGCCACAAGCACCTAAAAATTGTGTAACAACTGAATATAATAAAACACAATTTAAGGAGCATAATAATATTTTGCCGAAACCTCAAGTTAAATTTGGAGGGCAAAATCAAAAGCCACAGGGCTTTCAATTCAAAAATCCTGTAAATTTCCAACCAAGACCGCAACAGTTTCCACAATATGTGAATAACTATAAAAGGTCTGGATTTTTCAAGAAAAATCCGCAACAGCAATTTAAGTTTGGCATCCCACAGTCGCAAAATCAGGTACAAGACGTATCAATGCGAACTGTGAGGAATAATAAGCTAGTAGGAAATTTTATAAAGGGAGCCTCAGACAGCCCACCAGGATAGATTATAATAATGTTGATAACATGATAAAACTACCGTATATTAATATACCAAAGTTAGGTAAATTCATGATTGATACGGGTAGTTCTCGCTCATTCTTAAGCCCAAACAAGGCGTTTAAATACTTTCGTAAGTATTTATACAACGAACCATTCGAAGTAATTAGTACTCATGGTCGTAGCGAGCATGATACGGTGGCTCAGATTCCGCTTCCAGTGATTTTTAATACGAACTTGATATACAAGTTTTATATTTATCAAGTAGATAAGAAATACGATGGATTATTAGGCTCAGACTTGTTACAAGACCTAAAGGCAAATGTTGATTTTAACAACAAGGTCTTAAAAGTAAAAAATGCGAATATACCAATGGTATATAATGTTGTATCGCAAATAGGGAATAACTCTATAGAATTTATGGATATAGATCCAACTATAGATGAGTTGTTGGAAGTAAATCTTTCAAAACTTAGACTAGGTCATTTAAATAATGAGGTAAAATGTCAGGTAGAAAAATTATGTTTTGAGTATAAAGACATTTTTCAAAATGATGGCATTCCATTAAGTTTTACAAGTCAGGTAAAACATAGTATACGGACTACCAATGAGGATCCCGTATATATCCGTCCTTATAGGCATTCTCATAAGGAGAATGAGGAAATAGAGAGACAGGTTAGGAACTTGTTACAGAACAATGTTATTAAGGAATCGCACTCACCGTGGAGCGCACCTGTCCATTTGGTTCCGAAAAAACTAGATGCTTCCGGAGAAGAAAAGTATAGGATGGTCATAGACTATAGGCGTCTTAACGAAAAGACGATAGACGACAAATATCCCATACCAAATATTTCAGATTTATTCGATAAGTTCGGTAATGCGAAATATTTCTCCACAATCGATCTAGCTAGCGGTTACCACCAAATAGAAGTCCAAAAACAGGACCAACCAAAAACAGCGTTCACGACACAGTCGGGACACTACGAATTCATACGAATGCCATTCGGTTTAAAAACGGCACCCGCCACATTCCAGAGAACAATGGATAATGTGTTGCGTGGTTTAATAGGTGTCGATTGCTTAGTTTATTTAGATGATATTATTGTATATTCGTCAAACTTGCAGGAACATTTTTGCAAACTGCAGAGAATATTTGACAGACTTAGAGAGATGAATCTAAAAGTAACTTTAGACAAATGTGACTTTTTAAAAACAGAAGTTTTATATTTAGGTCACACAATATCAAAAAATGGTCTTCAACCAAATGATGATAAAATCAAGGCAGTCTTAAAATTTCCTTTGCCTAAGACACCAACGGAAATAAAAAGTTTCCTTGGACTAGTAGGTTACTATCGTAAGTTTATAAAAGATTTCTCAAAAATCACTCAACCTCTTACGAATTGTTTGAAAAAGAGAAATAAAGTGATCATAACCCAGCAGTATATAAATGCATTTGAGAAATGTAAAGAGTTGCTTACTAATGCACCTTTACTTCAATTTCCAGATTTCTCAAAGCCATTCCTATTAACTACGGACGCCTCTAATTTTGCGTTAGGTGCAGTTTTGTCACAGGGTCCGATAGGAAGTGATAAGCCTATTGCATTCGCGAGTAGGACTTTAAATAGTGCAGAAACCCGCTACAGTGCTATAGAAAAGGAACTATTAGCAGTAGTATGGGCATGCAGGCATTTTAGGCCATATTTATATGGGAAGAAATTCACTGTTATAAGTGACCATAGGCCGTTAGTATGGGTAAATTCATTAAAAGAACCAGGATGTAGGCTAACTCGTTGGAAGTTGAGATTAGCAGAATATGACTTTGACATAAAGCATAAGCCTGGCAAACAAAATAGTAACGCAGATGCGTTATCGCGTATAAAAATTAACGCAATTGATAATGATAGTCAATCTATGTTAGTTAATACGGACGATGATCCGAGAATAAAGGCGGTGATTCAAGAAATTGAACACGAATATAATAGAATGAATAGGGAAAGACAAAATAGTAACTCTCCCGTAATAATATCATCAGATGATGATGATGAAGATAGGATGAATAGGATAAATAGGATTAATGAATTAGAAAAATCCGTATTTACATATCCTGTACCATCGCTAAATAGCAGCGAATCCAAGAAGTCGTCTGATATTGTAACAATACATTCTAAGAGGAAAAAATATTTGTATAATTACTTAACAGATAGAATGTTAGGGATTAAAGAAAAGATTATTGAAAAGCGGGGCGGCGAAAAAGAATTCGACGTTAAACCCGGCGATACAGTTTTCATAAAAGGAGTAAATATAAGGCGTAGCAAGGATAAACCTCGCTATCAAAAGGCCAAAATAACAGACAATATAATTAGAAATACTGTTATGGTCCAAGCTAAAGATAGAGATAAAAGGGTACCTATTAAAGATATAAAACGTCCTCCACAGGTACATCCTTCTCTTAATCATCCAAGCAGTCCAAAACCTGGCACTTCAACTTCAGCAAATTGAAGCCAACCCAGGTATACTTCCAGTAAAAGAAGGTCGTGCTTACCTTAGTTTATATAACTGGGAAATAGTTAAGATTTTAGATCTACAATTAATATATGAAAACTTGGAATATAATTTTATTAAATATGGAGAAGTAAATTCATATTTAGATAAAAACTTAGATATTCATATTTTAGATGGTAGCATTGTAGACATTAAACTACAAGCAGAATATATAAGAAATATAACTGTAGAAAAGTATGAGCAGTTAATTCCGAATATTAGGGTTAAAAGAGGAATACTTAATCCTTTAGGAACAATTATTAAAGCTATCACAGGAAATATGGATAATGATGACGCAATTAGATATGAACAAATTTTGAGTAAAGTTCAATCTGAGCAAAATGCTATCTCCAATAAAATGACTATTGTCTCTGAAATAGTGGATTCATTAGTTAACTTAACAAATTCTAGTAGGAATAATTTTATTATGTTGGAGAAAAATATGGATGAAATTGAATTATATTTAAATAAAACATATTTTCAACGAAGTAAAGAATTCGTTATAAATACTTTTAATATACTCATCCATAATTTTCAGTTGTTACTTACAAGATTAAGTGAAATTGAAACTATAATAGCATTTAGTAGAATTAATATCGTTCATCAGTCACTATTAAATATTAGTGAATTATATTATATATTGAGAGATGTAGAAAAGGTAGATAAATTAATATTACCTGTTACTGTAGAGAATCTTGCAAATATTGAAAGATGTATAGATATTAAGGCTTACATCAAAGGCAAACAAATAATTTTTATATTATCAGTTCCTACGGTTCAATTAAAAGTGTATAACTATTACCAACTACATCCCTTTCCTATGTTCAATCCAATCCGGAATAACACATTCCTCATTATTCCGAAACATTCCTTTATCCTTATGGAAGGGTTGAAAACATTAGAGCTCAAGGAGCCATGCAATGAAATAGATGAACAGATATACTTGTGCTACGAGAGCAACATGTCGCCTAGTAATGACGACGCATGTATAGCAGATTTAATGAAGTTTTCTACTAATATAACTTCATGTTTGCAATTGCCAGTGAAAGCTAGCAAACTTAAAATTAAAACCATACAAACAGATGTGTGGATAGTATATTCCGAAATTGAAATGTTCATTATGGAATATTGTGATGACAATATAAGCCAGTATAAAATATTGGGCACGTATATTATTACGCTAAACACAAACTGTGAGGTAAAAATTGGAGAAATGACGTTGAGGAAACGTCATATTAATGGAAACCAGATCACACTTCACAGGATGCCTGTTATTCACCTACCGAGTGTTGCTGAGCATCCAGAGTTCCAGAGGACTTCCGTCAACCTGGACAACTATAATATGGAAGATCTACGGGTGTTGTCTCGTGTTCTACAAAGTGATAGTGAAGTGATAAAAGACGAAGGGCAAATGCCACCAGTGAATATACACAGTGTTAGCATAGGAACTATTGTACTTTACCTCATATTGATTTTTGTATTGTTGTATTTCGTGTTTAGTAATAGAAAATTTATATTGTCAAAATGTGTCCGAAATCATCATCCGAAAAGTGTTTCAGGAAATGATTTCGTACTTAAGGAGGGAGGAGTTATGCGACCTGCCACCTTATACCCTATATTAAACCCTCAGGGTTAATGGGTCAATAAGGAGTTGTATAGCTGCTTCATCTGAACTGACTTAATGTATTCGATGTACCAGTGGCGAATACCAAGAGTATCAAGTAGACGGTTCTCACAAGAGAATAGTATATAAGCCATGGACATCGCAACGTCAGTTGACTTTGCTTCAAACCATCATAACTAACACAAGTCTTTGTCTTTGTTAGAATTTATCATTTGTGAATTATTTGAAATAAATTATTTTTATTTACAAATACGCTCGAGATAATTTGACTACCTATAGTAACAAAAAAATATTAAAAACTTTCTTGAATACATGAACAAAGATAACTATTATCTACGCTCGAATATTTATGCCAAAATGTAACAATGACTGAACATGTCAATCACAGATGTCAACTAACACAAATCCTGAAAATACAATGAGCAAAATGTGGAAAATTGAATGGAAATAGTATATTTTTTCATAATAGCCCTGTTAATATGTTACGGCATATACCTAATACAACCGTACTGGATAATCATACTGTCCTCCGTAATTATATACACTCTTTACAACCAAATATGCATGATATTTTGACAACAACTTCAATACACATGTAGGAAAACAATAAATTGTGTGAAATATTTACCAATTGTGTTTTAATCGTGAATTAGTGAAAAGAACCTATAATGTTTGGGAAAAGGGAAATGATAAATATGAAATAATCTGTCAAAGGGAGCCACGTGCAGTCAACTAATCAAAGATCGAGTGATATATTTAAATGATGCTAATATCATAGAACTGAAGTGTTTGTTTGAATGCACTAATTTTCTCTCACGGAACTACGATCAGATTTGTAAAGAAATTTTACATTTAATAATTCAATAAATAAGGTTAGGTATAAGCTTTTGAGCATCACGCTATGGCCCTTAGGAGCTAACCAATAAGAACCAACTGAACTGATCAGAATAAAGTTTCACACAAGGGTAGCTTGAAAGATCGAGTTTTTTTTTAAATACATACAAATGGCTATGGTATGGAGGTTCCCTAACAATGTTTTTCTTCACCGTTTCTTATATTTCAGTATAAAAAAGCATGTATTCACTCCTTAGTTCATTATTTAGCAATAATATGATGTATTGATTATTTTATTTAAATCAAAATCACGACCCATCACTTATTGTTGTGGCTATGAAGATAGGCCGAGAACTGTGTAATTTTTTAATTAATTTCCAAATTAACTTACCATTTCCACAAATTTCTTAAAAAAGACATAAATATTTTGACCACAGTCTTGCTCCTGGCAATTTTTTCCTTACGCCGATATTTATACTTAATAATACATGATGCATCAACCACACGATAACAGTTTAATAAAGACAGGTGAAACAATAAATAAAATAAACAGCCTATCGTAAAATTTAAAAATTAATTAAAGAGTACTTACTATTCAACAGTACACCATTAGCGCCCGTACCTAGACCGTATCGAGCGCGTAAGTCAAACCTGTCCACTGGCCCATTACCAACCTACAGTGTTAATAAACACTCGCGTTCCGTGTACAAAAACTACAATATATTTATTTGGGCAAGTTATTTATAGTCATTATCAATACACGCGTCTGTGAATTCACTTGTGTAAATTGTTGCAAAATGTTCAAATTATTTTTCGTTTTTGCCGCCGCTCTGGTTGGTGTGGGCAAGGCTGATGTTTCTGGAAAGGTATGATTTATTTAATTATTTTAAAAATATTGGTAGATATAGTTAATTGGTGTTGTTGTTGACAGCGTGTATAGATTTTTTAAAATATTATTTTATTACCAAAATAATAATTTTATTGGCCAATATTCAAAAAAAATGTGTAAGTACTAAATAAGAAACAAAAAAATTAATACGACGCTTATACAACTTTCTTAATATACAAAATATACAATGATATTCAGTTCCATATAACAATATTAAATAACAATAATTGAGGAAAATAATTCGTAATTTATATTGCTTGTTTTTATTTATTTGTCAAAGAAAATAATTTAAGAGAATTGAAATTCCGCTTATGCCTTACCGGAAAAATGATGTAGATATATTTATATATTTTAGCAGACATCTGTGACATCATCTTTATTGTGCTTATACCACATGAACACATTATCTTTTGTAGTACATCATAGAACTATGTTGAGATAATGACACATAACATCGGCTGTACTCCACAATTTCACGCGTAGCTGCCTATTTAAATTATTCTAAAGCAACTAAATAAAATTCAAAAGTTCTGTATCTGTTTCCCGGGTAGGGCAAAGTGATATTGGCTTTTCCTATTCATATGGCGATAGGCTCACCCCTTATCACATCATGGGACGGAACAAACAAGGCGAAATGTGTGTGTCCTGGGCGAAGGATGTCCTGGTGGCGCTTCTGCCTACCCCTTCTGGGATAAAGGCGTGAGTTTATGTATGTATGTATCTGTTCTGCATGACAAAATTTTCCGGGCTCAATTGAAGACAAGCTTATTTTACTGTATGAAAAGATATATGAATGTAAATGCAAAAGAATAGGCTTATTTACGTAAACATGTTTTGATATTGGACGGCCTCGGTGGCGTAGTTGTATTACGGTACGGTTACAAAGCTGAGGTCTCGGGTTCGAGTCCCGGGTCGGGCAAAAGTGATATTGAATTTTTCTATTCATTATCAGTCCGGAGTCAGAAGATAAGCTCGCCCCCTATTACATCGTGGGACGGAACATACAAGGCGAAATGTGGGTGTCCTGGTGGCACCTCTGCCTACCCCTTCGGGGATAAAAGCGTGAGTTTATGTATGTATGTTTTGATATTTGTAGTACACGTAAATATGGAATAAACATATTATACTCTTATTAAAAATATATATTTTAGAATTACCTAACTATAAAAAGAATCATTTCACCCACCTACCAGTATTTGAAAAATTATGGAGTCACAATATTACGTAAACAGCAAAAATTAATCATCACGGTCTCCAAATTTTAACTTTATTGTAATTCGTTTATTTTGAGCCACATTATCCTATCGTGTAATTCTAACACTACGTATGGTAAACTAGGTCCCGGGTTACATACTTGATAGATATTAACTATGCGTACCTACATACTACACACCTATTTAATATGAACGTATTTATCGTATAGGTAAACTCGCCGGCATACCTGTAGGGGAGATAGACATGACACTAATCCTAATTACAGTTTACTAAGTTTGTTTCCGTCACAAGATGATAGGGGCAACCTTATCGCCATTCGCCATGCTGGGGACAAATTACAACAATGTATGAGAAAAGTAGACAAAAGTGGAGTTCTCGACTCGCATATCGAACTTTGGACCTCACTGATTAAAGTCTATACACCTTCCATTAGACCTATAAGGCGATAAAGGGCATATTATTTATATAAATAAATAAGAATGAAATACACCCACATAATATGTACATACATAGTCCTGACCCCACACTAAGATCGAGTCTTGTATCGCAAGTATCAGAAACTACGAGATACTTTTCGGCCTCACGAACACCCAGACACGAGCCAAATATTTGTGTGTCTCACAAACATTTATCTCAGTGCGGATATCGAACCCGCGGCCGTCTTCGCAAAGGAGGCTTTCAGCATAATATAGCATTTTAAATGTGCGAACAAATGCTTTGCACGACAAATACCTGTCTTATCATTTCTTTAATCGTTTTTATAATTGTCTTCCTTCAAACAGTTCATGTTTAATTACCTAGCTATCAAAAGTAACTGTTGTTAAATGTTTTACTTGTAAAATATTTTCAAAATGCCATATTAATTATATGCTTAATGAGTACCTAATAAGAATTCAGTTATGTCTTAATTAAGGAATAATTGCATTTTATGTCTTATGTTTTTGTTTTGATGTTAAATATTCTAGGTATGCGGTGATTACACAGTTATTTCCTTTGATTCTTTCTCGTCCAGTGATTCGATAAGAATAGTTACTCAATTATGTAATAACAAAAAACTAAAGCATTTTAATGTAATATAGCAATGTATCAACTGCATCTTGACATTATTACAGAACATTGACGATCTCTATCGGAATTATAATATTGAATGATCACCATATTGAATTTTATGATGTTCTTATTCTTACGCAATTACAGTTTGAGACATTTATTATAATTTACTTAACACAGTAGTATTTAGTAGTTCTACTACTTACTAGTAAGTAGTAGAACGAAGCGATTTATTTTATGTACATTAGGACTAAAGTAAATTTAATTAGTAGGTACATCATTAATTGTTTATACAGACATAAATAAGACAGCTGACATTTAATATCTGGACCACAAATAATTCACAAGCTAGATGCGACAAAATTTGGCTTGAAGACGAAAATAAATAAATACACCCAATCAGTCACATACATACTCCTGACCCCACACTAAGATGGAATCTTGTGTCGTGGATATCAGGAACTACGAGAGACGTTTCGGTCTCACAAACACCCAGACCCGAAACAAATACATATATGTGGTTCACACAAACATTTGCCTCGGTGAGGGGATCGAACCCGCAGCCTCTCATTTCACAGTGGATGTCTAACCAACTGCGCCACGGAGGCTGTCATGATTATAATCATGATTCGTCAAAAAAGATTCGGCTTGACATTGACTCTAGTAATCCAGTGAAGGCTAAACATTAGTACATCGTGCTCTTATATTATATCTGCGCAGAGGCCGCCATCTGCTATGTAGGTTAGTGAAAGTTGTCCCGTGCTGTAGTCACTTACTGATCCTAATAAAAGCACTATATTATGCACATGTATGTGACACGAATGAAGGTTATGTTTGTAAACATTTTTGTTTGATTGTTATTCCCCTATGCGTGTATAAAAATCTTAATTTCAAAGTTATAATTTCTATGAGTAAATCATCTGCGGAGAGGGCATTATGAGAATAAAATAACTACAAACATTAGCGAAACTAAATCACATTTTGGGGAAAGAAACGTTAATTGCAAGTCACTATTTGTTATGGTACACTAAATGACATATTACTACCGCAATAACATTAATAATTCCTCAAAAGGTTTGCGGATGTTCAAGAAAATAGTTAGACTCTATAGTCTAACTTACTTTACTATTAAAGGCGTCTTCAAAAGGCTGCTATTAGGTATGTATATAGATTATTGGAACTTAAAAATTAAGCCAGCGTAAAAATGAATTTACAACTCGCAACTTTTAAAAACAGCGAAAGCCGTGACGTAATTATAGACTTGTTTGAAGGCGCCCTTAAGCTGTTAATTAAAATAACTCATGAATACCTTGCAGTTTCGAAGCAGCCGATGTAATCTGCATCTCCATATACTGTTGTTCCAACGCACGTGTAAAAATACGTTATTGTGTAAATAGTTATTATATCTAGTATTTTTTTTATTACGATGTCCATAATGTCTTCCCATTGATTGTCACTGAATTATTGAAGAATATAACACCTTATTTCTATTTTCGATGCCAATGCAAAAGATAGGCTGTGTTGCGATTTTATTACACGTGTTTGCGGCGGTGTTTACATCAATTATCTACCTACTGTCAATAAGTATATTAGAACTACCTCCTGTTGACATCAGTATTCCAATAAGTAAAAATAACAGTATAGGAAACTTCACAATATTATGATTGCCTCATTATGCTGCCTCATGCAATGTGTGTGGGCTGTGAATGCGGGGATATAGATTTAATTCGCAGGTTAGGGAATTGACTTATTAATTTATTTATATATTCATCATCACCATCAGTCACAGGGAGTCCACTGTAAAAAAATATTTGCCCAGGTATCTCAAAAGCGATCTGTGGGAAGAGGCCTACATCCAGCGATTTCCTGCAACACTTATTATAAATACACACCCAAATAAATAAATACACCCAACAGTCACATACATACTCCTGACCCCACACTAAGATCGAGTCTTGAGTCGTGGGTATCAGAAACTACGAGAGACTTTTCGGTCTCACAAACACCCAGACCCGAAACAAATACCTGTGGATCACACAAATATTTGTTTCGGTGCGGGGGTCGAACCCACGGCTTCTCGTTTCACAGGCGGCGTCTAACCAACTGCGCCACGGAGGGTGCCTTATTACTTATTACTTCAACTGTCTTCAATAATGTCCTCTTTTTTCAGTTATACCTAACACTGTTCTATGAAAGCGCCTGTCCAGACACACAGAAGTTTGTTTTGAGGGAGTTACAACCAGCAATGAAGCTGTTGAAAGACTACATCGTGTTACAACTAGTGCCTTTTGGAAAAGCGTCGGTAAGCTTACACCACCAATAAAATAAAGGTCCTAAGGTCCTAAAGGTAATCCTAAGGTTGCCTGGAAGAGATTGCCTTGTGCAATAAGGCCGCCGATTGTACTTATTGTTTAGTTTTGTTATTATCTCTGTCTTTTTTCCGTGGTGTACAATAAAGAATATATAAATAAATAAATAAATAGGTTTTAAAGAGACTTGACTTGTCAATTTTGAATCATTGCTTTCGTCTTTGTCATTGTGGGATCATCATGGTTGTTTTTTTCTGAAAAGCATGTACCTACTCTGTTGTTGTTAACGCTCGCTTCAACATAAAACGCAACGTTGGAAAACTTTCAGTTATAAGTATCAATAATAGAATTCTCAATAAAAATGTCGAATGTAGGTTATGGACGTATTATACAAGTACGTCCATGGTGTAGGTATGTGAAGCCTCCCAACCCGCAGTAGATCAGCTTGGTGAACAAAAGCTCTCTTTCGTGCTATTATCAGATAAGGAAACAATGAGTGGTGTTTGCTAAGGCCTAATTGCAATCAATCATACAGCCAAAAGTAACTAGCATAACTATAAAATAATTTAATATCTTCTTATTAAAATTTAAAATATTTCAGAGTATAAACAACGGTTTCGGGGGTTTCCGTTGTCAGCACGGAGAGCCTGAATGCCTCGGAAACTTGGTTCAGGACTGCGTCCTGGACTTGATGTCTTCCCGAACTGATTTGGAGAAGGTCGAGTACCTCGTGTGCGAGATGCAGACCAAAGCCAGCACGAGGGGAGACTTAGGGGTAAGACATATAGAGGACAAGTAAGACATTCTCGGAGATTAGCCGAGCTTCAATGCTCGATGTGATTAAAAATGCGTGCCGCTTCTACTACTGTATAGTTACATATTTTATTGCAATTTATTTTTTTAATAATATATGGATGGCAGCTTGACTTTGCCCGGGTGTATATACTTTTTGTAGTGGACTGAAATAAAACATCTAAATTGGTCCAGCTGTTCATGTATTCAGTCATATACACACGCACATAAGAATTATATATAAAAATATATTAAGATAATTATGCATTTGATTTACTTCAATTAAAATTTCGTGTGTAGGACTAACGCCCGAATACTGGAACGACATTCAAATAATAAGTTGCTCTTAACAGCGCACGGCTCACTTAGCCAGTACATTTAATCGGGATTAACGTAGTTAAGCGCAAGTTATATTTAAGTTGCGTTCCAGTATTTGGGCGTAAGTTCCACAATTTGTCGTAGACTGTATAAGTGATGTCGTTAATTTAAAAAACCATCATATTTGGCTAAAACCTATAAGACGAATGCAGATGAATAAATATATAACTTACCAATTGTTTTTGTTTTCCAGTGCGCTATACAAATGGATATACCGAGCCAACAAGTGAAGAGCTGCATGACGTCTAACGAAGGAATAGGATTGCAGCTGAAGTCTGAATATCTCACCGAGATGTTTAAGCCCAGTTTTATACCAACTGTCACCGTTGATGGGGTACTGTATATTTTTTTATATATTTTATAGGTTATTTGTGACTTAGTTGCTTAGAAGTTGGTTTTGGACGACATTATAAAGCGCCACGCAAATATCTGCTCTGGCACGTGATAATATACATGCTTTACTTTTGCTAAATCATCAACTTAATGAATATCAAACAAATTACTAATATAAAATGTGACAGTTAAGGAATCCTTATTACTAACCGTAATTTTTATTCAAAATATCTTAACCTGAACCTAAAAAAATATAATTTAAATTTTCACGTAGCGGCTTTTTTTCACTTCCTTAAAATCGCACTGGATTCGTTATTTATGCTATCATTTTTTGTTTTCAGGTGTTCGACCAGAAAGTTCAAGACAACGCGATGATAGACCTAGTGGGAACCCTGTGCTCAATGCTGAAAGACGCCAAACCATGCGCCCAGTACTATAATAACCAAGCATTATTAATGATGGGTTAAAATCTCGGCTGGGGATATAAACATTCTTTATTTAATGTATTTTGCGGCAAAAACTACCAGCTAATTAGTTAACGATGTTGACGGATGAGTTCCAAATATAGTAACTCATTATAAAATAATTTATTACATAACATTGTGTATTTAAAATATTACCTAATTGTTTTTTAATATGCAGTAGGGTGAGTAGATGTGAATAGGGTGAAGAATTTTAATGATGAGTTTTTCGTAGTTGGTACACGTTCCATTTTTTATCTTCGTCTCCAAGATGAACGGATATGCCTGTTATCTAAGTCTAATTAAAGGAAACTTTTTTGTTGCATTTGGTGTAGTCATTTATTTATTTAAGAGGGTGAATTTTCAACGATCCATCGGTAATAATGCGCTATATTCGTGTAAACACTGGGCACGCCTTCACTTCCGCAGTTTTCTGATCCGAAAGATACTATACCCAGCTGAAAAAAATATTGTCAACTGATGAAATAGAACTTTTTTATACGCACATAAATATACACAATCACAACAAAAATCAATAAAAATTTTCTATGCTTACGGCTTCATTCATTGACAGATTAAAAACCTAATTCAGTTATCGAATGTGTAGTCCCTTTCTTACAACTTTTGAAATCAGTTTGGAAGAAGAGACAAAACATTCGATAAATAAAATAGGTTTTAAAACTGTCTATAAATAAGACCGTTAGTATTTAGCAATAAGATAATATTTATTATACAGGGTATATCAAGACCGCGACCGAAAACGAAGCCAGGTGGTAGTTTTAGCGGTTACAGACACAATGCACTTAAAATTTTTGCAAAATCAGCGAAGGATTTTCTTTACAATTTTTTAAAAATCATCGTGTTTGAGGGGTAAATACCTAGTTTTTGCAAAAATAGTAATTTAAACCTTTACGTACCATTGCGTGTATAATAATAAAGCAACGTACGTCATTATTTTAGAGAAACTATGTATTTATCACTCAAATACGACGATTTTAAAAAAATAACAAAAAAAATTGACGATTTTTTTTGTGAAATTTTTAGTTGCATTGTGTTTGATAACACTAATACTACCACCTGGCTCCGTTTTCGGTCGCGGTCTTGATATACCCTGTATGATTAAAATATGGCTTCTGTTTTCATATCTTATTATTATAAAATCTAATATAGGTACCTGAACAAACTTCCCATCTTTATTTCTTAATAGAGGTGCTCCCCCAAACCCGGAACACGCATCTTTCCCCTCCTCCCCTCCCGCACACAACTGCCCTTCATGGACAGGCACAGACTCCCCAAACACACGATCACAGTTTTCGAGAGGAAGTATTGGCACTTCAAGTAATTGTTGGCGGCTGACCTGAAATTATTTAATAATCATATGATATATTGAACAATTCATTATTAGCAAGAATACGTTTGGAACCATGATTTGTAAGTTGGAACCCAAGGCAGACAACCGTTTTCGTGATTTCAACGCATGTATCGTCTTATTTCGACTAGGATTAACTTACGCGTCTGGATATAACATATTTTTTTTTGAGTCACGGCTTTTTTTTTAAATATAGCCCTAAAGTTAGAAAGTGCCCGTTATGGCCCCCTACATCATGGGACTCAACACACAGGGCGAAACGGCGAAAAAGGCGTGGGTTTATGTATGTATGTAAAAGTACTTTATATGACTAGGTTCAGGAAATGACTTCGAATAGCTGAAAATGATAACGACGAAACCTTAATAACATGACAAATAAAATTATCTAACGAAATCCGATTCACCGATTTATAATAGTGCATGGCTTTTAAAACTACATTTAATATTTCTAATCACACCCAAAAATGTTCCTAAAATATAAAACATTATTAAAAATAAAATAACAATACCAGATTATTCTGTCCGGACAATTTCCCCCAGCCGACGAGCGACACTCGTTCGTTGATCACCACTTCCGGCTTATCGTTGAGGCAGATCGGCGCTGCTGTCACTGAGAACAGTCATATTATCTGTCAATCAGTATGGCGTGTGATGCTCTGTCCTTCAGAGTTCGCTTAACAGAAGGTGAAGGTCAGAAATTGTGACATTGTGGTTAATTTCGGTTAAATTGTTATTTTTGATGGGATTACCATGTAGCAGTATCTAATACAGGAGACATGTTGTTTGTTGATCTACGTTGCTCATTTTTATTTATAAATTTATAAATTCTTTATTGTACACCACATACATACAAAAAATAAAATAAAAAAAAGAATTAAAACTAATTTAAATAAAGGTGACAATCGGCGGTCTTATCGCAATAAAGGTGACAATCGGCGGTCTTATCGCATCTAATTATATTTTTCTGTCTGTAGGTATGTCAAAGCATATTTATCAAAACACGAGCTTACTCTCCCCTTATGTGACGACATTTGGTTTTTAATCCACCAATCTTGCTTAATCCGGGTCGATAAACGAATTACTTTAACTTTTAATTTTTGTCCATAACTGTGTTGGTCATATTGGTTTAAGAGTCAACTAATTAAACAAGCAATAATTATTGAAATATAATAATAACGTTTTAATGGAGAAGGCCTATGTTCAGCAGTGGACTTCCTGTCACTGACTGGATAAATAGATAGAATAATAAAGCCTGGTATTATATAGGATATTCGCTTATACTGAGATAGCAAGATGGGATAGCTATGGTAGACCCGTAATACCCCATAGTCGTGTACACATTTTTCTCCGTGGATACTCTACTTAGCGTTCGATAGATTTACCATCAGGCGCAATGTACTTAACTTTATACCGGTTACATAAAATCGTGACAATACCTGAGAATTTTATCCCATCCTTCAACATTATAAGCGCTATGTCATGTCTGAATATCTTCTGCTCGTATCCAGGATGCACTATTACACTCTCCACATTGATAGCTTGGGTAGGAGGAGCGCAGAAGAAATCGTTGCAATCAGGACTTCGGCCAATGTCCCACTCTCCAACTACCACTGTTGATCTGAAGACATAAAAAATATCATTTTCACTCGATATGAACCTTTTTTTGATACTCTAATTGCAGTTACCTATTTAACTAACTTAGGTTAGCTTCTTTTACTTGTTGAAAAATCTATCCTGTTGTAGAGAACAGATTGATAGCAACACTTCTATAAATGCTTAGTATCGTGCAATTAGAAGACACATTTGCAGAAGCGAACAGTTGACGGATCATGACGATGAAGGTACGTTGATTGCAAAAGCTGATAAATAATAAATAATAAATAAATACACCCAACAGTCACATACATAGTTCTGACCCCACACTAAGATCGAGTCTTGTGTCGTGGGTATCAGGAACTACGAGAGACTTTTCGGTCTCACAAACACCCAGACCCGAAACAAATACCTGTGGATCACACAAATATTTGTTTCGGTGCGGGGATCGAACCCGCGGCCTCTCGTTTCACAGGCGGCGTCAAACCAACTGCGCCACGGAGGATGTCTATAATGATGACGAATAAAGAATTGGAGAATTGCTTACAAAGCAACGGGTATACTCCACTTTCATTCACTTCCAAAATAAATGTAATTTTATACAGAGTGTTTCAAATGACATTATAAGAGCACGTCTTAGAGAACTATAATATGATAACACAGACACGGAATTTGAAACTGTAGGGATCAATACTTACAGTTTATATCCCTCGGGCTTGGCTAGTGCACAGTGCGCTGCAGTAAGCACCACACGTTTCGATATGATTGATCCACTGCATGCAAATCTAACGTTGCCCGTCTCTTTGTCTGAAAAGAGAAATGTTTTAATGAAGCCAATTCTTATTTGATTATTGTCTCGTATTGGCTTTGGATTATTAAAGGCGTAGGCTGAGATGCGGTATAGTGAGAAATGTTTTATTAATCTAAATCTTATATAATAATCATCGCGTGTTTTCACTGCATCATAAAAAGCATATACTTCTGTTCACTTAACTTATTTCTGTTCAAAAATATATCGGCTTCCGGGACATAAATTCACTACTCTTATTAGTATTGAAACAACATACATACATACATAAACTCACGCCTTTATCCCCGAAGGGGTAGGCAGGGGCGCCACCAGGACACCCACATTTCGCCTTGTATGTTCCGTCCCACGATGTGAGAGGGGGCGAGCCTATCGCCATATCGGGCACAATTCCTGACTCCGGGCTGATAATGACTAGTAAATCCAATTTCACTTTGCCCGACCCGGGACTCGAACCCGAGACCTCAGCTTTGTCACCGTACCGTAATACAACTACCCCACCGAGGCAGTCGAGGTATTGAAACAATTTGCTATGAATTTTCTAAGCTGTAAGAGTTACTATGAAATCGAGATCCTTATTTATTATTATTTATTTATTTAATTCTTTACTTGCACAATAAATAAGAATTACAGTTTATAGAGACATTTTAGTCATATTTTTCTTCAATTCCATCCGTAGCAAATCGGGTAGCCAAACAATGAACGACGAGGTAAATAGCCTCAATTACTACATTACTACTACAATTATCAGTTGAATACTTACTTGTAAAGCCTATTCTAGCGACCCAAGGATGGGTGCCCAGTCCATCGTAATTGACGCCTCGCACCATGCTTTGGCCACATTGTTCAGTTCCAGCCTGGTAGACCTGTCCGCACTCACAGGATGGACAGCAAATGTAGTCTTCATTGTTGGCATGCCCGCAAGTAAGCTGGTTGAGTCGATGAAAGTATCTAGAAAATCATATTATTATATAATTAATAAACAAACACAATATCTGAATCTTTTTTTACCCATTCTTCTCGTGTGAAAACAAACTTCCCAGAAGTTTTTTTAAAGAAAA
The DNA here is from genome assembly GCA_949752805.1 of Deilephila elpenor. Classification (NCBI taxonomy): domain Eukaryota; kingdom Metazoa; phylum Arthropoda; class Insecta; order Lepidoptera; family Sphingidae; genus Deilephila; species Deilephila elpenor. The sequence continues at coordinate 9,027,816 of OX457108.1, forward strand.
AAAATTCTAGATGATGTATAACAATTTTTGGGTTCAATAAATTATTATCAATTTCTGATGTTGCCAATGTTGGTAGGTACAATGGTTAAGTTGAAAGAATAGTTATATTCAATTGGTCTGAGGTTTGAATGCTGATGGCTATTGATTAGCAATATTGCAAATAATATCGAATGCATAACATTGAATTTTGTTTCTTCTAATTTTTGATTTTGATCGTTTTTATTGTTGTATTTTGATTTTATATAACCTTTATTGTATTGAATAAAATTACAAATCATTTACGATTCTTATCATGAAGAATTTGACGGTCTTAAAATGTTTTACTATTTTATAGTTTCTAAATATTTTGATCCACACTTACTTATCTGATGAGAAACATGAAAAGTCCAGTAAATCTTCTAACAATGGACACGTGCTTATGGGTACACATTTTGTGTTCGGTGGACATGATCCCTGAAAATACCAATAATGATCAATAATCACACACACTTATTTGAAACTCCACTCCCCGCAATAAGTTACCAAGTCTTGTGGCATGGGTAAAAGAAAATAGGGGGATTATTGATCTAACAACACTGAGACCGGTAGTAAATATGTTTTTGGGTCACAATAAAATTTTGTCAGTCCTTGCAGCGGACAAATTGCCGTCTCTCATTTCATAGTCGATTTGCTTTTAAAATGGTGGTAGGTCTCTCGTATGTGTGAGGTCACCTGAGTAGAGACCACTGCAATGTCTATTTCTACTGCCAAACAGCAGTGTAAATGCACTGTTATGTTCCGGTTTGAAGGACATGTAACTAGAGTAAGTACTGGTTATAATGAAACTTAACATTTTATATCTCACAACGGCGAGCGCAGTGGAATGCCAAGCATTGCTTTGTGATTTGTGGTGTTGTTTAGTTTTGAAACTGTCCATGAGCAGTCATATCGCTATCCATCAGACCAATGGCCTCCTCATCTCGCCATTCAGCGCAATAAAAAAAGATAGTTTTCAAAATATGTATGTTTTTATACTTAAAATACCTAATGCTAGTGTTATTAGCATAATAAAACTTGTTAGATTTCAATTTATTCTTACTGAAAATCCTAAGTCCTCGTTACCACTCTTGACACCGCCCATCCCAACACTTACTGATATACCTGAAAAAGATAAGTTCTTGTTTATGTCACTTTTACTTCATCAACGAGGAAAGCGAATGTATTTCTTAATTCATCACCATCATTAGCCTTTTATTGTCCACTACTAGATATGGGCCTATTCCAAATTGTGCCATGTCGTCCTGTCGTTGGCTTTTTCTATATCATAATTATTTCGCCGCAATTAATTCGATGTGGAGATTCATTGGGAGGCCTTTGTTCAGCAGTGGACTTATTGTGGCTGATGAGAGAGAGAGAATCATTTCTAGAATATAGGAAATATAAACCATTAAATATTTCAAAACAAAACTTCAAGCCGATGGCCGAATCAGGCCTGCGTTATAGTCATAAAAGCCTGCTCTCGAAAGGGTAGATATAAAGCGGGTCATCAAATTATAACAGGCCAAATATTTCTACGAAATCACTGGAAAGTTATAGTTGTATCAACTTCAGCGTCAGTGTGGGATAAGAATATATAAAAGAAGAAGAAGATAAAATGCAAGTTTCCAAGCAAATATTCAGCATCGAAGATTATTTGCAGAAAATGCAAATAAGCGGAAATCGGAAAAAACCTGGATTATAACTTAACATTCTGGCTTAAACATTTGTTTAATGCAATTTCCATGAATACCAGATCCGCATAATTAGTGTAGCATTAAATTACGAGTTACCGTGACCGACCTTGTATCTAGATTTTATCATTTATGATAGCCCGGGACCTAATCGAGGCAGCGCATTGTGTCTCGCAATTATTGAAGCGCATTGCGTTTATTTCTCGGTCAATAGGTACTTATGTGATTCATGATGAATATGACAAAACGTGTAAATAATAGAATTACGTCACAGTTAACATTTTCTATTATGCAATATTTAAGAGCTAAGGCCCGTGCCCTGCAGTGGGACGTATATGGGCTGATATAGATAGATAGAAGAGCTAAGGACTTAAACACAATTCTCAATTTCAGAATAAGAGAATTTTGATTGTTTATAATAATTAATTCTTAATTAATTCAATAATACCCATGACGCAGGTGAAAGATGCTCTTCGCTATATGTATTTTGAAATATCTCTGTGTCGGTTCCAGTATTTTTAATTAACTCTTGCAGAAGCTGCGAAGCTGCATTAATAAGTAGCCTTATTGATGGATTAAAATATTTGGCACTACACTCGCAATTAATCTAACTCTATTCGTTATTTGATCAATAAACCTCTCTCTTTCTCTTCCCCTTATATCTTATATCCAAAAGTTGTATGGCAGAGATGGCTTAAAGCGATAATCTATTTATGTTGTTATGTTCTTCTCAGTATACAATAAAGATTTAACATAAAATAAATAATATTTATAGCAGTATGTATCTAATTTAATTGACAGTAATTTAACTAACTTGTTTAACAAGTACGCAAAAATGAATTAATTTAATAAAAATATAACATGTAATACAAAAAAAATATCATAAAAAAATAAAAATACTTTCCTAGATATAACAAAAATACATTATTCAATTTAATATCCATTCATACGGTTATTTATAGTTGACCGAGACCTTAGCATTGAGCCATTCATTCTACTTCTGTTCGCTAAAAATTAAATGCTTTGTATAAAGTACAACAAAGAAATACTTACTGCCAAACTGTGCCTTCACACTCCATTCAAATATGCACACAAAGAACAACACATGAACGCCAATAAACATAATTAATACCATTTATATTTTTAATACACTTTTTAAAAGTTCAATTTAATCAGTGGTTTTTATAGAACATTTCGGAGTTATTGTGTGTATTCGATGATAGCGGCGTCCACGCCGGGTCCACAACAATAATGATACGGTACAAAGCCTCCATTTCGACCGGCACTGAACAGGGGTTACCAACTAGTAATCAATTTAATCTTACTAATTAAAGAGTCCGTAATTTCGTGAATGACGGGGTAGTATGCAGGAAATTATGTTTTTTTTATTGCGATGAGTGGCGAGACGAGCATGTCATTCGCGCAGTGGTAAGCGATACGACCGCACAGCAGCAAAACCAACCAACACCATGAATTACAAAGCAATACTTGGCATTGCACTGCGCTCGCCATCCTGAGATATCCTGTGACTTTATCCATAAAGGAAAAAGTTGTCTTGAGAAACGCCTAGATTTAACAATGAATGTCCTCTAGCTGTAGATAATAATTACAATGACTGTCCATAACGTCATTACTTATCACAGTCCACAACATGCCATAGCAATCTGCTATTGCTTAAATCATTGCCATAACAAATTGTTACAAATGGTTTACAATCCCCGACGTGGTGTGATTCACCGCTACGAACGTTTGGTTCGAATTGATGCAGCGTTTACACCTCGCAGCAAGTTTTTGTACACACGAGCGGAAAAATCTTTTTGGGCTATTCTTTTATAATTTATTACTGCAAATTTAGGCTAAGGGTTTGTGGAGTATTGTTAGGTTAAGTTTATTTAATGTCTTCTTTTATTGCATTGGTCCGGCAAACGAGCATGCAGGTCACCTGAACTCATAAACATCTACAACACTTGGATCATTGATGTGTTGGCGTCCCATCAGATCGGGAGTACAGCGCGAAGGAAAAAGGATGGCGGGAGGAAAGAGGTAATGCGGATCCGGCAATTTCACTCACCGAACGAAACGCGACAGCTAAGCTGTCGCTTTACGTCGATCTCCTGTGGGACAGTGGTACAGCCCCGGAGATTTTTAATGCTGAGTCATGGCTGACAACAGCGTGGCTCTCCACTTCCAAATAGTTCTTAAGTAGCGCTATATCGGCCAGTGTCAAAAGTTTAACTTGCCTGTTCAATATTCGTGATTTCGCGGGGTTTTTGACGTCCTCCGTTGTAAGGCTATTTAGTCTCACACCTTTTTGACATCAGGCTTTTTAGCCAGTTTGTTAGATATTTAATAAATATTCTGCTTTAATTATTTTTATTTGGTTTTGCGGACATCTCTAGTTAGGACAGAAAATACCTCATTGGATTGACCAGAGTGATTTATCTAATTTTATCGTTTAATAACGCGTGGTCGGTACAACTTATTCTGTATAAGGCATGTAGCAGATACAATATTTTATTTATTTGTCTTTTATGTCTACTGTCCGCTAAACCACCCGTCTTAAAAACTTATCGGCAAATTATTCGGATTCAAATAAATCGTATATTGGTTCGCACCACTTGGACCAAATTTATAAATTATAATTAAAGCGAATTTAATAAATTCGGATAATTATAGCTTATTCACAATGTTAGATTTTCGCATGCACAGCGCATGAGAATTCTGTTTACAAATGTCTTTCAACCCGCATACGGGAATCGTAGACATAAACTGATGCAGGAAATGTTCTTTTTCCATGAGGTTGTGTTAATTTCCGCACAAGCTGTATATCAACCGAGCTATCAACCATTGAAAATGAGTCATTAAATCGTCCGTCTATAGAAAATAAAAGATAAAGTGACGACATAAATAAACCATTAATGTGTTCTGGGTATTAAAAACCGACGAGTATATTGATACTTAAGTCAACAATTAAACATCTTAGTGCAAAAACAGCACAACGCCGTGAACAAACCGTGTACCTCTAATCTTTGCAAAATCAGTTTTTATTCCTTTATTGTAATAGTAAGTTTTTATGGAGCCCGATGTCATTCACATCGCTCGGACAACGGTGGCTCGTCGCTGAATATTCTCATTATTTCATTTGAATATACTTGTATGTTTAATATAACGTTTTTTGTGTTAAACGCGGTTTTATTGTTGCTTGAAGTTTATAAATCGTCACAGAAGTGTGCGATAATTGTTTCTTTTCTATAATGTGCTTTTTACAAAGTGTAAAATAGTTTGCCGACGGTTTTACCACAGGTTTAGTAGTTTTACGCAGTATTTAAATATATACGTACAATAAAGAATTATTATTATATAATAATAATACAATATGACTGTAACTCATAGAACTAGCCAGGTATGTATTATTAATCTCAATCTGCCTGACACCGACGTAACATACGTATAATTGGTACTTTCGCATTATTACACTATTTAAATTGAAGCAACTATATCTATTATAAAATAAATAAAAATAAAATTATCATGTTTCTGTTTTGCCAGCTAATATAGCCAATGTTTATCTAACTCGCATACGAAAAATCTTTCTTTTAACATAGGAAGTCCACTGGTAAACACAGACGTCCCCAAGGATATCCTTAAAGACCTGCTGGAAACGGCCTGTATCTAGCGACTCCGTGCAACAGTAGCTAGGTCGTCTGACATTATAGGTTTACATCAATTCGTTTGAATTATTTTGTAGGACAGTAATCCGTCTACCGAATTGCGTTCACATCCGCAGGAATGCCGGCGCTGCTCAAAGCGTGAAATCCACATTGTTTTCAACAAAACGTGAAAAATTACTTCCTAATCTGATAATGAAATAACAATCTGCTTTATTAAAACGGCCCTGTTTTTTGTTCATCGACCTTTTGCGGGTAAATATTTAAACCATGTCGTTATGATGGAGTACCAGTTTCTTTAAAATGACTTTGTAAATACTGTTACATAACTCGTACGAAAACTATTTTAAGACTTAATTATATTATTAAAAAACAACACCGACCTGTAATATTCAAATTACTGTCTGAAAATTATAGTAATAACATTAGCAGTGCATATTAATATTGTCCATCAAGTTAGTTATAAAATACTTTTAAAAGCCATTTTCTGTTTTATTATTTACTTAATTGTCTAATTTAAGAAATTAGAATTGTCCATAAAGTCTCTCGTAGATCCTGATACCCACGATACAAGACTAGATCTTATTGTGGGGTCAGAACTATGTATGTGACTGTTGGGTATATTTATTTATCTCTCTCCCTAAATGCAGCTGATATTGTAACCAAAAAACATTGTAACATAGCTCTATAAAAAGTTGTATTCCAATAAACAAATATTAATCTTAATATAAGTACTCTTTGAAAAACCAAAAAGAAAATTAAAGTCAGAAAAAGAAAACACCACTCTCATTTAAACTTCTGTCAATCCAGTATCAAAATCAAACCACGATGTCGTAATATATTTTAAGGAAAATTCACCGTTGATATAAACAAGCAAAATACACCAATACTGCAGGCCCAGATACTTCAAGACATGAGTCAATAATTATACACCGCAATGGAAGACTCATACAGCACACACCAAATTATGGACGGCAAAATGAAACTCACAAGCAGCGCTTCGGAACAGAATGTGTATTTTACATACGTGTGCTTAGTAAATGATATCAAGCCGACTGAGAGCATCAAGGATTATGTCCGCAACAAGCCTTCGTTGAATCTTCTTAACCATGAAAGAGATGATGTAGGTATCAAATAAATAAAACACCCAATAGTCACAAACATAGTCCTGGTCCCACACTAAGATCTAGTCTTATGTCGTGAGTATCAAGAACTACAAGAGACTTCTCAGTCTCACAAAACACCTAGACCCGAAACAAACGCAGTGTGGATTACATAAAATTATCCTCTTATGCTGGTATGGGAAATATATTATATTGTGTCTGGCGGTACATACAGTAGCTAGCGAAAATATCAAATAGACACATCTCATATATCTCTAAACGATAGATGTGGCTATAATAAATAGCCTCTTTACATTTTGCACGAAGAACACAGTTTTACAGAAAAGAGGAAACAACAACGACGTAATACAACTACGCCACCGAGGCAGTCAATATTTAATTACTCAATATGGTTTTTATCGCCGTTATTAGGATGTTTCTATAAAATACCAAAATGTCTTATGATTGTTCAGGTGGATGGAGAAGACCAGCCAATACAAGTAGGAAGGTCGAAAGCACTACACGAATTGATCGATCTGCACAAAAAATCTGAGGATAATTTGATTATTGAAAATGGACTCACTGATACCACCAACACGTCTAGTCCTTACGTAAATATTTTTGTTTTATATATTGCTAAAAATAAGATCTCCACTCATATATAGAACAAGGACAAAGATGCCTCATAGAGTGCATCAGTCATAATGTAGTCGTGTGTGTGTTGAACAGTTGTTCAGCCACCGAACAAATGTATGCTCGGTTTTGAATGGAATAAACATATAAGTATAAACAACCTACCTATTAGTTTAGATTAATACAGCGCAATATTTAAAAAATCTAAGTAGGGTTGATAAGGATCCATGGAAGTATGCATAAATCATGAATGTACAATTTTTGTGATTCTCTTTCCCTTGTTCAGTTAGTTCAGTCAGTTTATTGAAAACACAACACTATAAATCCAATTTTATGCGAAACCATAATGCAAATCACTGACGACAAATATAATTTAAAATTGCTTTGTGTTTCACAGCCTCCAACAACTTCAATCGAAGCCAGCGAACCATCTGTGAATGAAGACCCTGATGTGGTATCATTCGAAAATCCCAATGTCCTACAACTAACTAAAATGAAATGGTTGACTGAAGACCAAGAAAATTCTCCGGATTCTAGGTCAGTATGTAATACTTTTAGGTTTAAGATTATCGAAGTTACTCTATAGATAAATGACGTCGTTCCAGAAAAGTAAATGCCTTAACAGGCGCAAAGTTGCGGAGAAGAAGGAGATTGACTTAGTTTGTAAGCAGTCAATGGAAGGTTTGTATTTTTAATTACCTATACGTAGTTGAGGAATAAACGATGATGCTGTATATACCTTCTCTTGAAGGCAGCTATCAATGAATTTGGATATTATTATTTATAATGTTCAAGAATTCAATTATTAAAAAAAGAATGCAACTCGCCACCTTTCACAGGCAGTGTTATTAAAGCTAGATAAATATTTCTTTGTAGTTCAACTTCATTGTCACCGGCCGGTTCGGAAACCAGCTCCAACTTCAGTAGGGAGTCGGAAGAAAATCTCCATAAACAAATCAGTTTTGGTGACAAATATTTATCAACGATAATCCAATTGGACAAAGAGCACAATATGTTTGGCCTATCGAATATAGCGATTGTTGGATCGAAGCAAATAAAGAGAGTTAAGAAGGACGATGAGAGGGCTGTGTTTCACCAAACAGCTATCGTACAAATATGCTGTAAGAAGGGATGCTGTAAATACAAGGTAAGTGCCTTTTTAAATAAATAAATATAAAAACACCCAACAGTCACATACATAGCCCTGAACCCCTAAGATTGAGTCTTGTGTCGTGAGTATCAGAAACTACGAGAGACTTTTCGGTCTTACAAACACCCAGACCCGGAACAAATACCTGTGCGTCACACAAACATTCGTTTAGGTTCGGAGATCGAACCCGCGGCGTTTCACAGGCGGCGTCTAACCAACTGCGCCACGGAGGCTGTCAATATAATTTAAGTTATTATTTTTCTCTTAAAAATAAACTTTTTTGTTACAGAGCAACACTGATTTGCCAGGATCATTGAAAGTACGTCTGGTATTATCAAATATTTTTTATAAGTGACTGGAGATAGTTTGCGGGTCGTAATAATACTTAGTAAACAATATAACTCACATATTGTATAATTTTTAGTGCGGTGGTTGCCGAGGTTGCTGTATAGACCCATCATGCTCCGTTTGCACTTCAAGATGCGGAATTCCTTGCCCTTCCAGATGTGGGCCGCCTTGCTCTGCAAGATGTGGACCTCCTTGCGTATGATTATGAATATTCAAAGTATGCGTAGATGCCTTATTTACATGTTGTTTCATTAAAACATTTTTAATACAGGTGGATCCTCCATGTCAACCTTTGGTGAGTTAAATTCTTAATAAAAATCCGAAATTACGAAGAGCCAATTAAATGGTATTTTGTGTTTTCAGTGTACTTCATGCCCCAAAGGAAAATGCAGCTGCAAAGTCAGTATTATTAAATTTTACATAATATTACCAAGCTAAATGGAAATAGAGCTAACCAGAAATTGAAATATCTTATACTTAATATAGTATCTCGAATAACTCAAACTCTCGCATAAAACAATGTTCGCAACTTGTAATCAAAATCAAACTGTGAACCTCATGATACCTGAGATGATATGAACCTCACTAGTGTAATAAAGATATTGACATGATTTTAACCACTTCGAATATTATCCAGATAACCAAAATTTCCACTCGAGGATAGTTCATACATTTATCATTTTGTAGCTCTGATAAAAAAAATTGCAGATGCCATGCCCGCCTATGAAGTGCCTTTTTGATTGCAGCACTTGCTTCGGTTTGAAAGTAATGAAAGTATTATTTAACCTAAGTTTTGTTTATCCAGTTACAAGTTATTAATTAACGATTATTCCTAGGTGTCCGTCAATAGGAAACCTAAATACGAACCATCTCCGATAGAACTAACGCCCCGTTCGAGTTGCGTACTGCATAAAGTTTGTACATATTTTTTTATAATGGTTTCTTAGATTTACGCGAATGTTACACATTGAAATAAAACTATTTTATACGGATTTTATCGCGATTTGGTTTAATTTTTACATTTTTTTAACTTCCCGACGTTTCGATTACTTTACAGCTTTCGTGGTCACGGGGCGGACTGAGGTATTAGTCATCCGCTCAGTGACTGTTACAATTAAACTACCCTTAATTTATAATTATTAAATTAAAAAGTTAATTTAAAAAATGTAAAAATTAAACCAAATCGCGATAAAATCCGTATAAAATAGTTTTTAATTTCAACATATTTTTTTAAACAAAATTATTCATTTTTATTCATTTTCAAATTTAAATATTTTGTCTATTTTGCTACTTTTTGGGTTTATTTTGTTTATAAATCCGCAGCCTCTAGCAGCTAGATCGTGCCATCATTTGCCTCAATGCATTCCGCCGTCTTCCTGCTTTCCATATTTAATGCCGTGCTTTTGGCCAGCACGGCCTAGCGCCCCTTGCAGTAACCCTGCTCGATGTTTTCACAATCCTCCTTGCCCGCCAGTGAGGAAACCGAGATCCTGTATACCTCTAGAAGAGAGCTGTCCTAAGGTAATTTTTTTTATTGACAAATATTTTATAAAATCAGATCAAATATTTTCCAGTGAGGTTTATGTTCGGACAGAAATCATTTTACAACAGGAAATAATTTTGCGCCCACCTCACATAAAATCAGATAGGCAGAAAAATCCATGGGATAAAAATATCAAATAAAAAGGAATTCCTTATTTTTTAGACTGGGTGTGAAGATGAAGCTAAAAAGACGAAATGTTCTAATATATCTTGTTTGGGAGTAAGTATTAATTTAGAGGAACACATTTTTGAGACTTAAGAGTGATAATGTTATACTTGACAATCCTTGTTCCAGAATAATCCGGCATTCAAAAAAGAAATTGAAGATAGATTTGGTAAACATTGATTATGGATTTATCGAAGGAAGAACCTAGTTGCGAATCTTGCAAATGCGTTAAGGTTTGCAAAATGTCCGATATCTTAATTTTTATTCTCCAACAGATCCTCTAGTTTCATATTTTTCAGGATGAAAGTGTTTCCTCCCTGCCAAGAATAATTAAACTTGATCAGAATAAAAAGGAAAAGTTGGTGTGTTTTGGATGTTGAAAACAATATTTAATTTATTTATACACCAGTTTCCCACTGAAAAACTATTTCAATTTTTGTAAGCCGGGATCTGCAAGAAACAAAAAACATCGCACATTGAAGCTCGATGCGAGTGTTTATGCGCATAAGTTTGACTTCAAACCACAAAGAAATTAAGAATAGAAAATATTAGTTAGACATTATGTTAAACATAAATGCATACTTAATACCTATTCGTCTATACCAACTTCTTTCTTGGTTTTCGTTGTAGGTAAAAGCGGACATATGCGAATGCTCTACGCTCGGTTGCAGTGGTTGCTTTGTAAAACGACCAGTGGTAAATATCCATGTATATTTGTCACTTTCCCCACGAATTACGATAAACCTCCTATTCTACGCTGACTTATAGCTGGCTCATCCGATTTGTTGGAAGAATTTTATTCAAATTATAATAGCGAAAATTTTGAACGCAGCCTCTTTTTCTTCTAATTTTATTTTTTAAAGAAAACAGCCAAAGCTTAGTTTAACTTTATGCTAAAAATATTTGAATTAAGACTAACAAAAATACCTTTTTCAGAATACTAAATCGAAAGAACCTAAGTCGAGCACTTAAAGGGGTTTTAGAGATCTATTTTGTTATAATGAAGCCACTGCGGTTTATTGTTTTTGAAATAGTGAGAAAGGTAGTTATTATTATGTGTTTTATAGTAATATACATACTCTTTTTCACCTAAATGGCATTATAATTATCGTATAATTTGTTTTTTCTATCATAATTACTTTGATGTCATTTCTCAACCATTTATATACTCATCGGTAATAATAGAAAAAGAGATTTACATATATCGACCCTTTCTTCAACACCAAACAGGATTGACCTCTTACTATAATTTACTCCATAAATGTAACCCTCGTACAACCTGCTTGTGTTTCAGATGGTAAAATATTTACCGCACCTCTCGCTACCTACAATCGAAGTAAAAAAAACAGACATGTCTGACAGACACCATTATCGTTTCAATAAAGTAGATTAATTCTTAAATCATCTTTTATTTAATCAAAAAGCTACAACTGATAATCTCTGGACACCACGTATCTTTCGCGGCAAGGCTTGTGAACTGGCATTTTCTGGTTGATTTGGTCAATGACAGTGGACGGAGGCGTCCCCTGAGCTATGTGGCAATAGTCACTGCAGTACATAAACGGTGCGATGTTGGTTTGGAAAGGATTTGGCTGGAAAGGAGCTAAGTCGAATATCTCTTCGTTAGACCATGAAGCTAACTGTGATGCCGCGAAGGGAATCTTGTACTTCAGTTTGGTTTCTGAGACGAAAACTCTGAGTAGACAAAAGGAAAGTTAAGTTTAATTCTTTATGCAAAGCAAAAGTCTCCAAATAAAAACTTGGTTTAAGACCATGGGTACTAAAATGTATTGTGTTCTAAATCTAAAGCAATCCCAACAATAGTCTGAATTGCACCTGATCTTAAATGCTGTATGATCAAGAAAATATCGATTGGCCACAATTCTCTCACCATTCAATAGTAGTGTGCTAGACTGAATATGCCTTTGATCCCACAACAGAGACAAATATGAGCACAGTCACATCAATTATGATGTACCAGTGATACCACTTAATTTTAAACAGAGGTTCTCACAGAAATAATGCCAGCTTGATGCAGTAACAAAGAGAAAGGACATGCAATTACCCTTTGATGTTATCGACTGGATTGTGACAGGCGGCGACCTCGTGGCACTCTTTCTTAACGTGAATTCGATCATACACATTTCTGTGAACTTTAGACATTAATGGCATCCAGATTTCTTTATGTCGCGGACCAAAACCTCTTACCTACAAAATAAAAAAAATATTATACAAATATTTAGTCTCGCGATCGTTTTATTAGGAGTCGACTGAATAATTGCTATTGTTGTTGGACAAATAATGCTACCAATGAAAAGAATATCAGAAAAATAATTCAAAATGACATACTATAAATATACCATTGGCAAATTCAGTAGAACAAGATGGAATATTTTCTACATCATCATGAACCATAAAATCCACTTACGTTTAGTGGCCAATTACAAGCCTTACTTTATTTTTGGCTAAGCAGCACAGCTCTTGAAAACGCGAGGTATTCCTTCCTTTTGTAAAATTTTAGAACATATAAAACCACCGCCAATTACCTTTGGTGTATTAAATTCTGAGTAGAACGTGATCTGGTCCTTCGCTCCTATACCGTATTGATCTTCAACTGAGAAAGGTTTGTGAGCACTCCTGTATGTTGTTACGTATGGATCCAACAGTCTTCGAAAGCCTCCAGCACTTTCTGGTATTACCGGGGCTTCGTTTCGTCCAGACGCCACAACCTTGATTAACCATATTTGATAAATTATTAAATAATTCATTTAAATATTGAAGACTTATGTATTTATGCACAGGTCTGCTAAACATACGCCCGAATTCTCAAACTCACTTTACTACCCACGTCCCACTTAACCGGTACATTTAAACGGGACTTACGTAGTTAAGTACAATAAAATATATAAGTGGCGTTTAAGTGTTCGGACTATAGGACTTTACTTTTACAGTGACCTGCTGGAAACGGCTTGCATCCAGCAACTTTCTGTAAATTTTATATTGATAAACAACGCTGCGCTTGCCAGTGTGTGTCGCTTCGCTCAAGAACTTTTTCGCCCACGGACCATCCGATCTCTGCGTTATATACTCCATAACATTTTAAGTTGCTAGGCTACGGTGGTAATATTTTTCATATTTCTTTTAAAAAAATTGAAAAAATATTTATAAAAGAACTTACGTCGAAAATATATTCAGGGTCCGGTGGTCTGACAGTGATTTCAGGAGGAACCAACGGAGATCTCACCAAACCTCTGTAATTGTCTTTCATTTCTGATATTATTTTGGGCTGTGTTATGCTCTTCCCTTGTAACTGTAAAGCAAGTTTTATTGGAAACCAGTTTTGGAAAGTAGCCAGCATAATTACTTAATAAATATAAAGATTTATTAACGCAATTAACTTTGCCAGTGATTGACATTCTTATGAAGCCAAATAACTTTACAGAATAATTATTATATGAATGAATAATGATAAGCAAAATTATTATTATAAAATTACACTTGAAAAATTTTACTGTAGATAATATTATATTAATTGAAAACTTCAAAGATTACTTTAATTAATAATACAAGTTTTCGATAGTAAATAAAAGTGCATCCATTTTTATATTTTACCCGTTTTTCCACACCAGTCATGAATATAACTTTTCGACAATTTATCGAGCAGTCAGCTCGCTCCATAGCCTTGTTAGGGTTGGGCTTCACGCAATACTCGCCAGTGGTCGTTTTATACGTTTCTTTTTCAACGACCATGTCACGACCGGTCACCCGTTCAGGCAGTGGATCATCGATTTTCTAAAAGTATAAAATTGATGAGTCTGAAGACAATACAGGACAAGAAACTTACATTAAACAAGGTGTTACAAATAAATCTATTCAAAACTTAATATAGAAGGACAATGCGAGGTTACTAATCCATTTATCCTTCACCAGAAGTGGAAACTAAATTTTGTAAATTTTAACTATTTTAGCCAACCACGCAAGCGGCTTTTTAAAACCTCTTCATTGGGATCTTTAACTAAAATACATTTTGAGAAAAATTATCAAATAGAACATCAAAACTTCATTTCTTTCTGTACTTACACAGTCCAAGCTATGCGGTATAGCTGGTATATGCCGTAAGCCGATACTTGTAGCTGATCTAGTCTCGTTGTTAGAAAGCCTGAGAGGTATATTATACTGCACGTTCCCCCAAGTATTCACATTTTTTATCAACAATTCATTTAACACCAGAGGTTTGTTTGGCTTCGTTTCCGCCATCGCGTATATAACTAAGAAAATAAATATTAACAAAAATAATTTAAATACAAGGTAAAGATATTGACTTTATTTATGTGACACTAAATGACACGTGACGTATTGATAGAGTTGTTAATTCAAAAAAGAAAAAGTTTTATTAAAAGTTTATTGATTAATTAATTTATTTATGAAACGTTGATCAGGAGACGCCTAAATGAATGAGGATTAAAATAAAAGGAATCAACAGACAAAAAAAGGAACTAATTTATTTAATTTTAATTACTGATAAGAAAATAATACTCCGCAATGATAAGGCCAATTATTTGGACACGACAAATAGTAGTCTCATGCGGGTCCACGGTATTCAATAAATTATATTCTCCATTATTTGAATCCTAGCAAACAATAGGTATAAGTATAAGCTAAAATAGATAAGCCAGTACATTTGAGTGTAGTGAGTTAACTCGGGCCAGTGAGCTCGGCGTGCTGTGAACCACAAACCATCGTCACAGGCCGCCGATCCTGTCCCCGTGTGAGGATCGTTCACACCATTTTAATTGCAACGCGAAAACTGCATTACTTTATGCGAAGTTCTTAATTCATGTTTTTAATAATTGAACCGTACAATTATTTTAGAACTTTTTAAATATATTTGGTTGAAAATTAATCCAAAATCATCGGATATTAGATATCTAAACTTAATAAATTATTTTGATTCGATTTGAAATAAATTAGTCGACAAAGCGTATAATATGGATAGATTTAATTATTTTAGGAAATCGAATAACAACAAATTTTAAATACGGATATGGCACACTTGTGTCAAATATGTAGATTAACTAATTTATCAAAATGTAGAATACAATATTTTAAATTGGTATTACTTTTTCAGCCCACCTAAGGATTTACAAAATAGACCGTATCAGCTTGATAATAGAGCGCTTTCTTCTAATGAAAGTAATGTTTCTGTCAACATCGTGAGTGTAGTAGGAATTCTGCCAGGGCTGTAGATACATGGGCAGCACCGCGTCGTTCTCCGACAACCACTCTATCACGTAGTCAGTAATAGCCTCCACGTGCGGAGACTTCTCGAAGTTCGTGCGAATCCGCATTTTTGTCTCGCATCTGAATGACTGAAATAAAGATATTGGAAACAAAGCATGTTATTAATAATAATAATTCGCTTTTGTAACAATATGACGTCCCAATTGTGCAAAAACTGCAGGGTTTTTCTGGTAGTTGTACACAAAATGGCTACAGGTATAATCACACTTTATAATAAAATAAATAAAATAAAAATACAGAAGCCTGTTATAGTTGTTCTAGCCACATATAATATAGAATAAGTGCATTATTTCTTTCTTTATTTGTACGCGATAATTATATTTCAAAATTACCTATAATTATATATTATATTAACATACAAAAGAATCCCGATGTTCTTTTGCTTTCTACTTAGGCACTAACCGAGGTGCTAATCTTCTTCGCCACGGATCTTAAAGCTTCGCGCAAAGTATCTCCCTTGTTGTCGCCCTAAAATATACTCAAGTGTGAACAAACTTTCGTTATCATAAATCAAATACTATACGTATATCTTTAGTTTTTGAAAGCTTATTTTACTTGAAAATCCAAGACAAAATATTCAAATGACGATATTAGAAAACTAGTTAAATTGCTAGTCACATCGCTATATTTATTTTGCATTTAGGATTTTAAGATATTTTATAATATTATAACATAGATATTAAATGTAACCGATTTGATTACTGATTCTAAATAAGCTACCGTCGGGTTTCTATTACATTTCAAAAACACATTTTGATTGATCTAAACCGAAGCACCATATAATGAGTACAACAACAACTAATACTGAGCGGTATGAAATAATTATATTTTTATTCGTAACACTGATGGCAAACCTTTGGCAAAAGTTCCTTGACCATAGCGAATAGCTCATCGCATTGATCGTGGTACAAAAAAAACGCCCACGGCGAGCGGAAGAATTCGTAGAAATCGTCTATTTTCTTTGCCTAGACAAAAACATCAAGTCATCTTTTTGTTACTTTCTGATACGCGTACAATTAACTTTGTAATTTTTACGTGAAAATCATTGTGCTAAAAAAGACATCAACGCGTGTTTTTATCCTGTACCTACATGCATAATAAATGACGTGAACCAATCTGATATAAATTATTACTGCAGTGATTTAATGTCCACAACGCCTGTATAAAATTATTTGCAATGTTGCAAAATGGTTATTCTTCCAAATTGTTTGCCATAATCTCAGCTAACATTATAAAGTTTCAAAACCATTTTTTCACTTTGCTAATATATACAGTAAACAAAACTAAAGTATATATAGTAAACAAAACTAAAGTTGAGAACTTACAGTATATCTTAAATGCACATTGTTCAATACCAAAGCAGACAATCCGTAGATATGCTTGAAACATTCCAATGGATATTTCTGGAAACTCAAACAGGTGATGCCGTCGACTAAAAAATCAGGGTTTAAATGCAATTTGAAGTAACCGCCTTTGAATGTTTCCATTACAATCCCCTGTAGAAAATAGAAGTGTAGCCAATATAAATAGAAATAAAACTAAGTAGTTTTTTTTTTCAGATCCAAATGTTAATTTTTACGTTTTTGATAAAATTTTGTAAATGTCTATAACTGAATATGTATAACACAAGATATCTACTTGATTGGCCAATAGAGTTTCTAATAGAGAAACGTTGTAACTAAGGTATGAAAGTAGACAAACGGATGATGTAACAAAGGTTACAGACAGTCATTGGATGCAAATTACTTCCAACTGGTCGCTATGTCATTTTTTAAGCGAGAACTAAGTCCCGCCATGGAATTCTCGTGGCTAAGGATAATGATAGTGATGGAACGAAATAAAGATAAGTCTACTTACATTATAATGTAGTGACTGGATATAATAATGAGGAATCTTCCGCCCAGGTGGGCGTACTTCTAAATAACGCAATCCACCAGGTAATGTGCAGTGTATTACTATGGGTTTTTTGAGATCAGGTAGTCTTTCAATCGGATCATCTTCTGAATCCTGACTGCTGAACAAAACAATGAAAGAATTTAGAAAGTAATGACAAGATTAGAGCAATTATAAGAACAATACCTTAGACAAAAAATACGATTAAATTCAGTAGGTACCAAAAATATTATTGATCATATGGCTCGTTAAAGAAAAAAATTGAAGTTGTAGGACGAAATTATAAATTAAAGCACAGGGACATACCTACCTTGTAGAAGAACTAGTGCCCAAAGATTCACTTGAACTATTAGTACGGGTCGTATTCGTATTTTCGTCTACTGAAGAGCTCTGTGATTTCCGTGTATATGTGTGAGCTGGCTCGGAGTATAACGGGTCCAATTGGTTTCTTAATTGTGCTCCCAACTGCAACCACGAGGGAAAGTTAAATAAGTCGTAGAAGCAATCAAAAAGATGTAACACAAATACTAGGAAATAATTACCCTCATTAGCTTATAATATATTTAAACCACGCATTCATTACTATTAAGAAATCAAATTTTGTATTTAACTTAAAATATTTTTATTCAAATAAAATGAAAGAAAATATTTCGAAACGTAGACAAAAATTGACAATTGCGATGGAAATTTTAAATATGTATGAAACTAAGATGAATGGATAGAGAAAACACAACTAACCAACCTCACATACTGGGAGATGTTTAGATATGTAGATAAAGATAATTTTAAAAGCTACAGATATTACATTTAGGCACAGGCTAAATGTTATCTGTATATGTACACATAGTTATGAGAAATAGGGAAAAATAATAACAGTTATTACATAATTTCTTCAAAATCTATTAAAATTCTAGTCTAAATTAAACGTTTCACATAATTTAAAGCAATTTTAAAGCAAAAATTAGTTACCTTTTCACCTATTTCGTTGGAGTCATAAAATTTTTGCTTAAAGGACAGTGCGAAGTATTTCCTGCTGTAGTTCGTAGCTGGTCCCGCTGCGTATACTGAATGGTCTTTTGTTCTAAACTGATGATCGATGAGAATGCCGCCGTCATATGCTATACCGCTCTTTATGATGGCTGGCAGAAATAAGTGTAATGCATATACTATGGAAGATCTGGCTCAGGCTAAGACAGTTTTGTGTGGTAATCACTTTTTGTAACATCGCAACTCATTATCTTATTAGGAAAAGACGAAAAGTTTGGAGGTTTAAATTGTTTGATTGAGGATCATTAAAAAATATTGTTTTCATAATTTAAATCCTGGATTATGCAAATTTACTCAAATTGGTGGTATAATATTTAATCCATATAATATTTCAAAACACAACAAAGGCCATGAATTAAAAAAATTGTTATGTCGTAAATGTTATAATACACACCAAGATACGCGTTTGTATCAATTCCTTTCCTCCCATAATAGAAAAATGCAGCACATTCAACGCGTAGAATTTTAAACTGCGAGAGAAAATCAACATGCGACACTCGATTGTCGAAGCCAACCGTCCACGATTGAAAATAATAGGCGCGATGGACCGTTACCTTCAAATTGTTGAGGACTTCACGAACCGTTTGATCAACCTAAAAATAGAAAACTTTTTTAGCTTTAGATTTTTTTTACCTATTATTACCCAAGCCTTTGAAAGGCATTCACTACATTATGAAAATATAAATTATTTTGATTGTAGGTTTAAATTTGTATATTAACCTGCTAAATTACTTTTATAATGATTTGGTTTTTATTATTTAGTGCTATTACAATTTGTTCTATTACAACTCGTATGTTATCAGCAGTGTCTGGGTACGATTATTCATAATTTTAAAAATACATTTTAAGTAGTAATATCACACTTACATTAACATTACAAAACACAGGCACCCTTGTTTTGGTAGAATCCTCGGGAGGGAATGGCTCTACAAACACGATGTTCTCAGGCGGTACATTCATCTCTAACAAAGTGTTTATACAACAATATGTGTGTATCGTCGCTCCGTACACTATCACTTTATCTTTAAAAGCAATACTTAGATTAGATTTTATATAATGATCAAATTGGAGTGTTAATATATGTATGTACTATGTATGACAGATAACGTAAGTAAATAAATAAATACACCTAACAGTCACATACATAGTCCTAACTCCACACAGAGTTATAAGACTTGTGTCGTGAGTATCAGAAACTACGAAAGACTTTTCAATCTCTTAAATACCCACACCCGAAACAAATACCAGTGGATCGCATAAACATTTGTTTCGATGCAGGTATCATACCAGAGGCCACTCGTTTCAGGGCCTAACCAACTACACCACGAAACAAATATCAATATATTTTTTATACTAACAATCAGCGTCTTGGTGCATCAAACAATTGGCGTATTTTAGTGCCTTGGTTGCTTCCGCAGTATTATTTATTATGAACACGTTATCTGGAGTATTATGTGTATTAACTTGAGGCACAAGCTCTGTACGTGTTGGAACATCTAGACGTACATACGGCGGAGTGTTACCTCGTCTATTAAATTTAAAAGATTTTTATTTTATGAAAATAATTTCAAATAGCATTATAAATGCACATGGTTTAGTATAGGGCACAACAAGAGCAAATATATGGACGATTTGCTTACCTAATATGTTTCTCTCTTTCCAAGATATTCCGTAAATAATTTGGATGTTGATACTGCTTTCCAAATAATAGAATAAGAAAATCGTAATAGTATTTAGCGCCGTTTAATAATGTTACATATTTTTTATGTCTGCAAAAGAATAAATTAAAAAGTACTTTAGACACTTATAAATGGAATTAACGTTTTTTTTTGTCATAAATACATGTAAAGAAATAATTTATCATTGAAATACATAACACAACAATACATACTTGTTTATTTCGATCATAGTGCCCTGCACGACATTCACGTAATAAGTGTAAGGAACGCTTTTAAGATATTTCTCCGAATGTTTGTATCTCCTTGGAAACATTCTTTCTGCAGCAGGCATAGAATGTCTTGTGTATGGAAGACCATTCTTAGATAATAATGTTACGTTGGTAAATGTTAAATACGTCGATGCGTCACTAGAATTTAAAGAACAATAAAAGTTAACGTTCCATCTTGTAGTAAACAAATATTCGATAAAATTGATGTTAAATAATATTGTATGACACCAAAAAAGATGTTTATTATAGTAATCACCATGTATCTGATGGATTAAATTAATTAAATCTATTTTTGGCCAGTATTCTACCGAGGTTGATTGGCAAACGGTAAATGCTAGCTTCCAGCACTCAAAGAACGAGGATGTCTTTGTACGAATAACCTAGACGAACTATTATCTATATAAGTTAGAAATGCATGATTTCACTATTTCTGTTAAAATTTACTAACCTGAAAATTAAAGAATTCAATAATCCAACAGCGGTTCGCGACGCACCCACTATAACTATACGAGCATCTATGTTTACTTTAGGCACGCTTGTAAACTTCCTACTAATAAACCACGTACTGAATGCCATTCTGAAAATAGTAATTAATTAGGAAAAATATTAAAAGCGTGCTGATCGAAATGGAAAATAAAAGAATCTTCGCTAGTGTGCAAACAACAGAAAGATAGATTAAAAGTATAAATGTATAAGTGATCAATAAAGTCTATAGTCAATTATATTGTCTATACTAAGTCAGTATTCATAAAAAAAAACATTAATTACTAATTCCCCGGCAGAGACATTGTTGATAAGGAGGTAGGGTTGTAAAATAATGCCTCGCGTTGATTCAAAGGCAAAATACTATATGAATATTCTGCAAAATATTTACATGTTTTTGGATAGTGTAGCGGTTTTCTGAAGGTCCGGTACAGCAGAACTATCTATCTCAGTTTTTCTGGGCAACAGAGGAATCATCTCTGAAGCAATCGTGTTAGCTTTATGAGCGTACTAAAAATAAAATTCTTATATTTAGTAGATATTTAGACATCGAAATAAATCGAAAGAAACGCAGATCCAAGACAGTATTCACACACTTGTTATAAGAAAAAAATAGCAAAATACAATTTTATCCATTCTCAATATTCATCACAAAAAATAAATATTTTTAAAATTGTAAAGAAATGTTTCAATTGAACAAGTGAATTTTCTACTGACCCATTTATTCCTGTACCCAGTCAACCAAATCAAAGTGCTGCTTCCAGACAAACGCATTATCTCTCTCGCAAAGAATCGGAAGTGCACCTGGAATACTGAGTAAGCTAATAACACCTTTATTGTGGCGAAACCAGTATTTTTGTCGTCACCTTTGTAATGATATTTTTGATTGTGGTACGGGTCTAGATTGAATTTCGTACGAATGAAGTTTATATGCTCAGGTTGTCTGAAAGAAGATAACAATATCTAGAATATATACAAAGCAATAAAAATATTTACTATTGCCACAAATATGTATTATGTATAGGTTTTATAGCCCTCCAACTATCTAGAGGGCCTTACATTCCAGGTCTGCACCGTGCAGGGGAATTGTCAATAGCCCGGTAAATGTTTTGTTTCCACACGCAGACGTATAAATCAACACAGTGGAAAAAGATAGAGAGCATCTCTTTATGATAGAAATATCGCTATGTCCATCCTTCGTGTTCGTGTGATGTCAGTGCAATGTCATTGCAAATATTTTGTAAACAATTATGACGTTTGACACATCGTCGTAAATGAATTATTTTATTTTCGCATGTATTAAGTATTTAAAGTTATAATAATATCAAGTGAAGTGTATAATGTGGATATGTATTTATATCAGCAACAACATCAAAGATTAAATGATTATAAAAGCATCAGCCTGCAAAATAATACAGAACTTCTTTTTCATTCGAATTTACGAGTATTTTGATTCATTTTACTTAAAGAAAGCATGCTATTGGTATTTTTGTTTGTATCGGCCCAATTTCAACCCGTGGTATTCGTGATAAATTGAATATAAAAAGATCCTGCAATAAATATCATATATTTACGTATTATTATTGTTGCCAACAGTAAACACCTAAATTTTCCATATGGGCCGCGCCTAATAAATATGAATTAGAAAGTTTTTTGTGTAAACAATACTTACAAATAAGACATGATTGCTATATGATATATTTTTACAGCTTCCAACATAAGCAGACACTGCACGAAACGGATAATCATGACATCTGTTCGTAATAGATGAGAATCCTCTTAAAGTAAAAAGAGTTCTACACTGGTTAACAAAAATATGATAAAAGTAGCTCTCTCTACTAACCTCTGCCTCTACCTCCACCAAAAATCTAATGAAACATAATTTTATAATCAGGATTAATTCGGAATATTCAATTCAAAATATATTATATCTTATATTTATTGGACAATAAAGTATCGAGTATTATTATTGCCTTGTTTTTTTTACTAAATATAAGTACAATACAATATTATTAAATATTAATAGAGAGGTGTATCTTCGTCGAAAATCTCATATTTAGAAAGACACTTTTACCGAGTTATCAGTTTCAAGTACGTGGGCGGAACCGCCACCAAAATCTACCTAGTAAACAACGCTTTTTTTTAATATTACTTCGAGATCTCCCCTAATATTGGGTAATGGTTTTAGTCGTGCAACACCAAGCGTTGTACCTATTACATGAAAATCGTAAATTCTCACAGTAAATTCTCTATCTCTCTTGGTCTTTGCATGAAAGCTGTCACTGCACACCTCCCCTCACTTCATGCCCCGGCTCTCTAGATAGTTGGAGACCTATAGTTATAGAAATAAATAGACTGAATTAGAAACAGACAGCTGTGATACATAAAACTTTTTACAAGTTATAATTTATTAGAGAAAAACGAAGGCAAAACTTAATTGACAGCCACCGTGGCGCAGTTGGTTAGACGCCGACTGTGAAACGAGAGGCCGCGGGTTCGATCCCAACACCAAGAGAAATGTTTGTGCGGCCCACAAATATTTCTTTCGGGTCTGGGTGTTTGTGAGACGAAAATTCTCTCGTCGTTCTGATACCTGCGACACAAGACTTAATTGATCTTAATGTGGGGTCAGGACTATGTATGTGACTGTTGGGTGTAATTATTTATTTTATTTTTTAATTATTGCCCTTACTTATATCAGACTAATTATAAAAAGGTCTTACTCTAAAATTCCCACACCGACTATCGTCATGCCGCTAACTAGAACGTAAGCTAAGTGTTCTCTTTTGTTCATGACGCTGTTTTCTACCGTCCACAGTGTCTCCTTCCCATCTAGATCTTGTAGCAGACGAGATATTTCAGGCACGTCGATAAACTCCGCTTCACGTACACGCAATTTTCTAACGTATTGATACAGTACAGAAATTAAATGATATTTTAAACGCTTAGTATTACCACCACAGCTTTTATAACTTCTTGCGTTTTTGATTATAGATTTTTTAACTGCGTACTTATAATAAAAAAATCACTATAATATATTTTATAAAATAAAACATTAAAGTATTGCTCCAAAAACCCTGACACCAACAATCCAATACACACACACATACTCAAAAAATACAATCAAATTTCAGTTAACTACTTCAAAAAGCTAAACAGATAATAAAAATGAACACAGACGTACCCAAAAACAGAAGATCTATGTGCTATGTACAATGCGTAATCACAACATATGTGTGGAAGTGTCGGGACAAACTGAAAAAACATACATAATTTAATAAAAAATTAACAGCAATAATATTTTATAGAAGTTTTAATATTTTATAGAAGTTTTTAAACAAATTAGTCCCTAGTACATATTTTATGGATACTATATTCTACAATAGATCATCGTACAACTTGAACCATAATTAAATAAAGCACTATGAGGTAGGTAATAAACTTACACAAAAATGTTGCAACAATGAAAAACTTTTTTCACTCGAAGGAATGCGGATGATGCAGTAGTCGAAATCCTTCATGATTTCAAAAGCTGCTTGGAGCATGTCAAATGCATACCTAAAAATCAATTAATAATGATAAAATACTAACTTATAAATAAATCGCCTAGTGCGGAGCGTTGCAAAACTAAAATGTTAGTGTTTTTTGCAAATAAAATTAATATTATTATTTAAAAAAGTAGTGTTCAATGCACAATCATTTTTACTTCATTTAATTACTAAACCTGATAAAAAATTATAGTTTAACAACTATAAATTGTAATACCAACTTGTATACTTCCTACTGTAGGGTACAAGCCTCCGATCTAGATGAATTCAAGTCATGCTGCACACTGGCCAAAACAAGAGATTAGAGGATAAACTAAGGACGTAAGAATAAACAAAGATTATTACAGGACCTGTCATCTATATCATCTCTCAGACCCATCAACTCGATTATAAATGCATTTGGTGTTCCTAGATACGTAAACTTTTCAGATTCCTCGGCCTTCTTAGGTTTGAATATAGAACGTCTTCCTGCAAATATCCTTCAACTTAACACCATAAATAAATGGCGCATAAAGGTTACCTTTCACGACATGCATGGTCCTTCTATGGAGGGAACCACCTCCTGAATAACCACATCACACTTGAATAACGCTGCGCAAAGAATATTCTGAATATTATAACCATGCTTCGACATAACTTCTAAACATATCTCACTATATCGTCCGAGAAATAGATAGTATTGGAAGCTATTCGAATTATGAAGTAAGTACGAAAATATAAATTTAAAAAGTATTTGTAGCATAATACCGCATGTCGGTTTCGATAGTCGTTGCAATGTTTTCATCTGTAGCATGCTCTCTGTTGGTTTCCACCTACAATTACAATCATTATATTATGGCATGCCCGATATGACGATAGGCTCGCCCCCATCTCATCGTGGGACGGAACATACAAGGCGAAATGTGGGTGTCCTGGTGGCGCCTTTGCCTACCCCTTCGGGGATAAAGGCGTGAGTTTACGTATGTATGTATATTATGGCATTCATAGTTTTATGCAATAGGTACATGTAATGTGTAAGGGCTAGATACTTTTAAAAAGATGTAGGAGTAAATAAATTATTTAAATCTGAGTGTATCAATATAGACACTATTGGATTTACTACACATTAGAATTGAAACATATCTTTTCGACCATAATTTTGATCGCTAGTGCGGCCAAAATTAGAATATTTGTTAAATACGTAAAGGAATTTCGATGCCCTATATCGTCCAGAATTATAAGAAGATCATAATTCATCATTTAACAACACAATACTTACAACAAATCGCACGACAAAACCTCAGGTACCGACAACAGCTTCTTATCGATATTAACAATCTCATAGTCAAAAGGGTCATCTTCGAGTAAGTAAGGAGTGATGGACTGTCGAGGGGTCCTTGACATCGATGGCGTGTTAATATAAACATTGTCACTGTATTCGTCTGAATGCTGTTGTCGGTACATTATAAGGTCCATGCTCTTTCTCATAGCAGCATTGCGCCTGAAGTTCACTTTGCTCAGTTTTTTCGGCTTCGCTTGGAGGTTTTCGTTGGATAACTCCTGATGATTAAAACGACTAACAATATAAGGATATCTTACGTCATATTCATATGTAATATTTATCTTACGTCATCAAAATGAACTCCTTCCATTTTCAAATGATGTTCGTATGGACTCCACTGACCAAGCATTATTGGATCTCTGGAAATAAAAACAAAAAATAAATTACAACATTTTCCATAATTATTCCACTCGATTTCTGGATAGTCTTAGAAGCAAAGTATAACTATGACAGAGCCACAAACCAACCATCCTATAAAACTTCAAAATTAATTCGAAACTTCACTCCGCCATATTAAAAGAACCTTACTTACCCAAAAGTCTTAAGCAAAGCATTGTTTCGTTTACGTTGTTCTTTTTCCAAAGGCGTCGCTTTCATTAAGCCGAAGTAAGGTCGCAGTTCGTAAAGACTACGCAATTTCTTATAGTTCACTTCGGAGTTCAAACACATTACCCCTACTGCGTGTTCTTGGTGCTGGTAAAATATTAAGAAAACACGATCTATTATTTTTGAGCTTTTTCAAAAAACAATATGTTGGTCGAGCAAGGCATTCAAGTAATACATGTTATAATTTCTGAATTAAATATGTTTAAGTTCATGTCAAAAGTTTTTAGTATCTGAATAAACAACAGTAAACAACACGACAGTTTTAAGGATAGATAGCATTGTAAATAAGATTTAAAAAATTGCATAGGTACATTGAGGAAATTGAAGCAATATTATAATATTATAAACTATCTAATCATTTAACGATGTACGTCATTAATATTTACAATTTCATAAGTAATGGATGAATAATTTTCTATAGAATATTATGCACGTTCTTATTGTTTTACACGCTTTTAGAACTAGGTACATGTACTAAACATATTGCTAGAGTAATTGACAATACACAGTTTATTACTGCAATATAAGGAAATTATCACAACTGAGTCTTATCCTGACCGCCGTAATTATCAAGATATTTAAATATCATAAACCTAAAGATAATTTTAACTACTAAACATAATTTATGCTTTCTCAAAAGATTTCATCAGTGACCTTTTGTAAGCCAGGCATATAATTTTCAACAAACATGTAGTCTTCAAGCAGAATGTGGTGGGTTCCCTTACTAAAAATAATCATAATGGGAGAATACTCAACATCAGCCACTATAATTTTCCTCTGGCTTTCTGGGTGGCGTCCGATAATCTCGCTTATATAATATTTCCCGTACAATTCTTTCAGACGCGGACACTTCTTATCCAGCATTTCTACAATGTCGTCGTTGTCTTCTTCTCTAAAATAGTCAATTGTTTATTCATAATTATAAATCATTACATTATCTATAAGTCACAGGTGTTTTAATACACATGCATGAATAGGCCGCTATGACTGAAAATAATGATAAAAAATACTTACTAATCCAACTTTATCAGAATTTGTTAGTCCTATCATTAATTAATTGATTCAGATGATTAACGAGCCTTTTAATCGTAGACAAAAACCCTTAATATAGGTGACCCAAACAGCTAATAGTAAAATACATATAACACATACACAATAGAAATTTAAAAATACATATAACACATACACAATAATACACATACACAATAGAAATTTAAATGAAGATAAATAAATGAAAAGTGGGACATACACAGCACGTCGTATTCTTAATCTGGGACAAAAATCTTGTCTCATCGCAGTGAATAAGAAATGGTACATTTCATGATCGGTATCATTGTTTCTTTTCGCGTAATATTTGTATATATTGCGTTTTTTAAATGTCCCGTATCTCATAATTATCTCTGAAAAAGAAATTGTATTAAAAACCATGAGTAGATAATTTTACGGCATCGAAGCATAGTTTTATAAATTACCTCAAATTTCCTGGTGCACCGAATTATTGTGGACTTCTCACTGCTGAGTATTATGCAACCATCTCCTTGGTATGAAGTTTAATAATAGTAATTACCTACTTACTTGACATTTATCTTAATAATAACGACACTACATTTACCATAAATCACTATCAAAAAGCGTTCTGTACGCATACTGGAAAACAATTTAAACAACTGACTAAATTGAAAATACCTACCTTACAAATATATCAAATATTTTTAAAATTTAATATTCTAGCAGGTAAACAAAATGTACTTCGTAACCCATTCTTTATACCCACCATCTGGACACAAAGGTGGAACAAGCAGACAGATGAAGGCCATGTAGAAATCGTTAAGAAACACAGAAACCAACGCTTCTTCTAAAAAGAACTCGGCCACTGAATCATCACAGCACATAAAATGTATGAATAAGGTGTTCCTGGCAAGATAATATTTCCTGCAATGTAAATCACTGGTTGACAATCGCAGTAGCCCAGTAAGCTATAAATGGACTGTGACTTAAAAAATATATAATAATGTAAACGAATGCACCAGATTGTCGTCTAACAGAGTGAGCTGGAGAGATATCGTGCGGCGAGCAACATCATCGTTAGGACATAAATCATCGTGACCACGACCGCTCTGTCAAGAGTGTTACGACGAAGAAGAAGAAGACTTAAGAATTACCAACAAATGCAAGCTTAAATTTTTTTTAACTATCTAATTGTAAAATTATTCAGAGAGCGTTGGCTTTAATTATAGCCGCAATACTAATACGACTTTAAATAATCCGCCTAGTTACTCGGTACTCCTAAAACAACAAATATATCTTACACTTACTGGAACATATTACGCATCCAGATTTCCCAGTCAGCTGGGTTTATACACGGAATGTCCGGATGGTCACATAACGCCATGAACCCAACCACCTCCTTTTTGTCGTTTATCATGCATATTGATAACGTACATAATTCTCTAGGAAGTTATAAATGACAATTTAAATGCAATAACAAATATTATTTGGCAATCAAGAATTGGTAAACTGTTATTCGATTTTTTTATTTAATGTTCGAATACATTATGGTGTATCGACTACCTACCGATTAGCAATTAAAATACTTACAACAAAATCAACATACTTAATTCCTAACTTTTAATAATAAATCTAGTTCTTTGAGCGCAAATAATGGTTGTATAGGCTTGATCATTACCACGAATCTACAAAAATTTTATCATACTAGAAAAGTAGGACCTTACATCAAACTGCCAATATCAATATCGCCAAAAAGCAAGTCTGTGTGTTGCCGCTTCCAAAACAGTTCAATATCATATTTATCGCTATCCACGGCCCTTCGAAATCTTCTGCCACTGGGACCTACATCAAAATCGAAAAATATAGACATTGCACTAAATTATGTGAAGCAAAGTGTCATACTGAAAAATCTAGTCAGCTATGGAAATAATTTATATGGTATGTATCCATCTATGTCCGCCAATCTGCACCCAGCCAGCATGGTTTATGATACGACCTAACCCCTCTCAATCGTACTCTGCATTGTAGAAGAGGTCCTGCATTGGGACATTTATGGGCTTATACAAATAAAAAATGAAATACAAATGTGTTTAAACTATGCAATATATTACAAACATAATTTACACTTGTGAATAAAATTATACATTCATTGAATAAATTGACATCATAATAATTGAAAATGTTAAAATGAGATTAGGGTAATGTCTACAAGGGATTTTCAAATGCTTGGTGAAATTAAGTACACAATCTTTCCACGAGTTATTGAAGCTTGATTGTAAAGCTGCCATTTTAAAATGTTGAAGCAAATATACAGAAACTAACTACATCTACAATATTTTATCCATATTTTATTTTACGTTGTTTAGAATAAATATCGTGTTTCCTTTCACAATCAACGTGTTTTTCTATATTTTATGGATTATAAATTACTTTTAAGTTTCAATTTTAATAATCAATCAAACTACCTTTATGTTAGTAAACGAAGCTAAAATAACTCTAAAACAAAACATTTCAAACTATGCATAACTAAAATCTTACCTTAAAAACATAAAAACCTTACAAAACTAAATTATCAATTAAAATACTTTAAATTAATCACATATTTGTAAGAAAAATCTCTAAAAATCACCGAAATTAAACACATCAGTGCACACCGAACAAACACGAGAAATTATTAAAGATGTCATTAAGCAAATTCAATGTCAATATATATTTTAAATTACAATTGATTTCCTCAAAGAAAACCACAACTTAATAAGTTAAGGCACAGTTCGCACATCTTAATCCATCGTTACATTGGTTAACGGTGGTACAAGTCTTGCTTAGCACCGAAAGCTAAATTAAATAATAATTTCGACTCCATATTTTATTTAGAGTAAATAAAATTAAATTGAGTGATATAATCATAATTAAAAAATTACAATGCAATTCGTCAAACAGCAAAATGTCTTACTTTTAAAATATGTACGTCATATAATGTATTTTCTACAATGTAATTTATGAGAACAAAATAAGCATAATCACTGACGCACCAGTAGTCATAACGAAAGAATTAAAATATGCAAATGAAGCTCAGTCTAGTTCTCAGATGAGAGGAGGTAGATTCTTAGCTCTGACTAAATGCGAGTGCGACTTTGACCGGCTGACGTTATTAGGCGTGGTCTTGACGGTTAAACTCGTGAGCGTGTTTTGCCGCTGCAGGTTCACTTTGTTGGCGCTGAGTGGCGCTCGCGGCGTGGCGAACCCGTCGTGGTTGAGCTTGAGAGCCGAACGCGTGAGCCTTGTGGGAGTGTACATAAGGTTGCTTTTCGGTGTGCCCGGTACGTTGTTGTGCTGAATATTCTCCTTGCCGACTTTAGGCGTCAGTGGCGTTTTGGTCCTCGGAGTTTTTTTTGGGGTGGTCGGCGTGTATTTCTCTTCGATTGTCGGGTAGACTATTGTGGGCATGACGCATTCCTGCTGTTTTGTTATCGCCATCGAACTTCTGCTGATCTGTCGCTCGTTTATACCGTCCTGTATAAAGAAAAACTGGGATTATATTCGACACATAAAATAATTACATGTCAGGTGAAATCACTATTTTAAACATTGTTCATTGCGCTTTCCGAAATCTATCACATATTCTAACTATGTCTTCTAATTCAGTACGCAATTTCATTAAAATTCCACACAATACCAACGAAAGTAGGCTCTAATTCCTAGCAATTCGGATACATGCGTTGTCTCAATTGGAATTTAAACTAACATGTAGACGGAAAACTTTGTGAATGACATGAGAAAAGTTATTATTTCAACCCTACAAATATAATATTAGTTGAAATGCACTTGTAGATAATTGGAAATATATTACCTTAAAATCTGAGTAGGTGGTAAGCAAAGTTGTCTCCATGAGCGGGTCCTTGTTCAAAGGTTTTTCGTCTTCTTGCGAAGCAGTAGAGCGAGTAGCGTTTATAGACTTACGTCCACCGCTTCGACGTCTACCATGGGACTGAAAATCAAGAGCATATTTATACATCAGTGTCAATATTTGACTGACTCCCTGACGCAGTTGGTTAATAAGCCAGATGCGAAACGAGATGCAAATTCGAGACATATGTTTATGTGATCCAAAACGATTTATTATGTGTATGGGTGACTTGCGACTGAAAATGAACTTAATTCGCATTGACTGAACTGCAAGAGAAATTAACTGAGCGAGTGAACGTAACGCAATTTACATTGGCTCTCGGGTGGTCCGTGTTTAATCGCGCTATCTCGGAGAAAGCAACATAAACCTCGTCTATTAATATGCATTTCTACACGGCGTTCTTGTCCTTTTGCAACAACATCATCGATAAGTCTACAAGCTATGTTTTGAATATATTAAAAATAATTACAAGCTGCACTCGATTAGCTAATTATCGTAACGGTTATTTTCTTAAGCAAGAACTCTCTTACTGGATATTCATATTGATATTTTTTATATACCAATTTATTTTTATTTCAATTTCAATAATAAGAATTTTACTGCTAAATATAGGCCCCACCAAAGAATTTCCAAAGCGACTTCTTGTAGCCTTTATTATTTTTTTATATTACTACACGTAACTAAATTAACTCGGTTTCATAAAAGTTAACAAACATTTTTAATTA
This sequence comes from Deilephila elpenor, assembly GCA_949752805.1. Classification (NCBI taxonomy): domain Eukaryota; kingdom Metazoa; phylum Arthropoda; class Insecta; order Lepidoptera; family Sphingidae; genus Deilephila; species Deilephila elpenor. The sequence goes on from OX457108.1 coordinate 9,059,922, forward strand.
TTTTAAAACCAGTCTGCCAATGTTGTTTGTAAGTGCACTGATAAAAACTTTAATTACTTACCGTGCGCTTATGTTTGAGAATGCTGCCATTGACGGTGAGTTTAGGTGTTTTCTTCACGTCACCACCGCCATAATCGAGCTTCCGTTTAGCATGATCACTCTTAGATTCCACCACTGCTCTGGCGGCTAAACGACCACTAATGCGCCTGGTAACAAACCATTAAGTTAATATTACATTTAGGAATACGGCTACATCCATAATTAACTTATTTTTTGTAAAATGTCGATTGACGAGGCGAGGAGGTCGCTCACCCGGTCCACTAAGCACTCAAGGAATTGCACTGCTTTCCTCACTCCAAAAAAAAATGTTAAGCCCAGTAACGAGACGGAATCGAACAAAGAACTGTTTTCATTTCATTTCAGATTAAAATGAACTAGGCGAGCGTTGTGGACTGTACGGCCTAACTCCCCGCAATTGTTCTCTCGATTGCAGAGGGGGCCCGCGCCCTGCAGTGGGTTGTATATGGGCTGATTACAATGAACAAGACAAACCTAATGACGCGCAGGTTGCAAGTCATTTGTCTACAAGACTAAACTTACTGCTACATAAAAAACGGTATTACATACTATATTTGGAACGATCATTTGAAAAACTCAATGAAATCACTACATACAATAATAGAGCTTTGTATTAATATAAATAAGAATATAAAGGTATTTGAATAAAGTGTATGAAATGTCTTCCAAGTGACCACGTTAACTGCTGATAAAGCATAGAGATGAGAGATGCTTTTTATTTTGTTTTTACTTTATACTTTCGAGCCGTACTGGAGATAGTTCATATTTTGTCGTCGCAGTCATCGTCTTAAACGATTTCAATTATACTAACATTACCTTGCAGTTTACAAAATTAATAAGCTGAGTCACTTAATTGTGTTGCGTGTACAAGTTTATGAATATCACTATACATAATATTACGATGTAATAAAATTTTACTACAATCACAACGAAATATCTACAATTCTAAGTTATCTATAACAGCTAAGATTTACTACTAAATACACGCAAGTCGCAAGATTACATTTACAAACAATGCAATTGAAATAATATGTCGCGTGCGTATTTCTTAACGTTCAATTTGAGGCGCGATTATTTAATTTGTTCTACGCCTACTTTTAAAATGTTTTATATAATACTATAGTTACATTAGTGCAATATTTCTCATTCCCGCTACGTTACGCAACGCAATTTACGTCGAACGCAATATATTTTGTTTCAATTGCTGCTTGTTAAACTAAACTTGCCTTATAATTATGAAGTAAGAGTGTTTTGACGACGGTAAATTCACAAACGCGCGCTGGAACGTCAAAGGAATGAAAAATATCACTTTGGGAACTAGTATTACAGGTATGATGCCTAATTGTACTAGTTATGCAGAAACAAGCAACATTGCACAGGGTTTTACGTCAGTCTTATATCGTCAAATAAATGAAAATCAATTGTACATCGAAATAAAGACGTTGTTTAGAAACTTATTTGCTTTTTGTCTTATAATTATTGAATTACATCACACATTGTAATAAATTACTACTCATACAAATAAATTCAATCTGTGGATAACAAGGTTAAAAAGCTTAGTCTTTATTTCCTTTTACCTAGCATAACCCTGCCTTTACCATGATACACTTTTATTTCATCAATAAAAGCTTGGCAAGAAATAAGCCTACATTCCTTCATAAACACAGTGGTATTAATTCACAGTATTTACTGTTCAAATTAAAACAATCAGCAATCAATCACGTGATTTTACATACAAGCGCATATTTAGGACTGATGAAGAAAGCTGTTGGGTAACTTGCACTAAAATGCAGGTCAATAATAAAAAGGCTAATTACGAACGCGCTGTAATCGACGTAACAGTTACATTGGTAAAGCTAGTCTGTTACAATTTAAGCCGGACATTTGAACAAGAAAACAGTTTTTTAAATATCTATCCAATTATAAACATTTAAATGTTAAAAAACTAAAGATAAATACATTAGTGACACGGCAATGTAACTGCATTGAATCTTATAGTAAATGCAATGCAGTCCATAGAATATCGATTGGCGAGAGATGATCATACCTCCGTTTACATTTATTCCGACCTACACTGCGTCATCCCAAACTTGCGTAGGTCACGATATATATTTTAAAATGTTGTACTATGCTCGCATAGCGATGCGAGTAGACGATAATCCTACACGAGTGTTGTGGCAATTTTGTACCACTGTTTGAACAGTAACATACAGTCGTTAAATAAACTGCCGAGCGATGTTGCTCAAACTTGTGATTGAAGACATGTTATAATACTCAGTGGTAATATCATTGGTAAATAGGTTTATATAAACCCATGCAGATAAAGTACAAAATAAACAAAAACCTTGCGATATAGTTGAATCCCTAAAGGGACAATGCTATTGAAAAGGTCAAAACTTGCGTCTTTTCTGCAACTTCAGCTAACTTAATTAACGCGCGCATGCAAGCTGTTCTTGATTCTAGGAATGCACAACTACTGGGTTTATAATGGCTTTGCGTCTCTAATACCTCTCTAATACTTGTCGGTATTTGCTTTCGGCCTTATTCATAGACAGTTTTAAAACCTATTTTATTGTATGTTTTGTCCCTTTCGAACGTCTTTTGAATTCAGTTTGAGCGTTGGCGATAAAACATTCGATAACTAAAATAGGTTTTAAGATTGTCTATGAATAAGGTCGTTTACATTTAAATAGGGAATTATGTAGTCGATTCCGTACTTTATTTGCATGGGTCTCCCTTTCTGGACGATTTTGATGGTGATTATTAAAATTTTGAAAATAACTAGCGAGTACTGACCTCTTAACAGTGGAGATGGCGGATCTCTTGAGCGCGGAGAGGTTGTTGGTGAGGGTGGTGACGGCCTTGGTGGCGCTGCCCGTGATGAGCTGGCGCTTGGACGGAGGTCTAGGAATTGAAAGACCTGCTGTCAGTGCTATAATGTAGGGCGTGGAGAGTGCATTCAGTTGACATTGACAGTCTGAATATGTTTATTAAATTTTTCGATGCTACATAATTATTTTATGCGGTAGATATTTATCTTTTGAAAATTTTAATTGTTCGGTTAACGACTCAATCACATCTATACACATTAAAAAAAGGCCTAGGTATCAATACATTTGTGCATAATAATATACGAGTTCGTGTGTATTGACGTGTGGGTGCGTGAGTACGTGCGAGTGCGTGCGTAAGTACGCATTAGGGCGTGCGCGAATTTTAGCACGTGTATGTATACAATTGGCGCGTGCACGCATGCGCATGTGTGCGTGTGACCTGTGTCGCTCGGCGGTGTGCGCGAGGCCGGCGGCGGTGCGGTTGCGCTTGCCGAGCGGCGACGTGGCGAGCGAGCGGAACAGCGGCGTCGTGGGCGTCAGCGCCTGCTTGCGAGCCGACAACTTGTTGTGCCGCTCCTGCAACAAACCACGGTATACTTCATCGTAAACCTACATCTGTATCAATAAACGACTATCATTCAATTCTAGGTCTAAGAGGATCATAGCTATGTTGTAAACCACAAGTTTTTAAGTAAAATTTAAACTATTTAAAACTTCCCGAAAATTACACCAAATCATCACTTCTTTTATTAGGCATTCCCTACAGCCCTAATATTTTTAATAAAGCAGTCGAATTTTACTCACAAATCATCAATACCTAATGCAAATTTTCAGTAGAAATAATAAACTCTTAACTTACAGCTTTTCTTATCTCCCATTCTTCCTCCATAAGTTGCAGAAGAGGTTTACCATCTACTGTGAAGGTGTTTCCAGTTTTTGTTTCGTAATCAGTTACCAAATCACAAATTTGTGCTTCAATTTTTGGCAGCTAAAAATAAACAACAGCATATTAGTGGTAATAAAAATTGAACTTTCATAACTATTTTCCATACTAATAAATGATTTCAAGTTTAAACAAAGTAATAAGAATTACTGGTATCCTTTGCTAGAAATGTTTTATAAACAATTTTGGGAGCTTTCTGAGTCAATGGACTTCAAACTAAGCTTAGAAAGAAAAGCATTTATGTGCTTACATTGCTGGCAATGGCTTTCCTTTCCTTCTCCTCCCTGAGTAGTTGTCCGCCGCGGTTGTGATACCGACCAGGCTCCGTCGCGCGCGCCTCCAACTCTGTCATCTTCAACCACAGGTTCTTACGAGTCAACACCAATTCGAATATGTGCCTACAATGACGCATTATTTTAAATAGCATTTTATCAAACACAAAATAGGTTTTATGAATATAAACAATTATATACCAAAGGACAAAAAATACCCAGCTTTTTATTTTACTTTTTTAGCCGGCGCGGACAATGCGGCCAAGTATAATGGTTATTATCTTCCAGCAACACTATTGTTTACTTGGAATACTTACTTATTATCATTGTAGAACTTGGTAATCTTCTCCAGGTACAACTCATGCAGTGTGAGAGTGTCTTCAGTGAATATATCTTGGTAGTAGTGGACAAACTCTTCGCGCTCCCGATTCGAATACATTATATTGTCCCACATCAGCTTAATTTTTGTGCGGACATTTGCTACGAATACCTAAAATAATTAAAAAAATAAATTGAATAATAAATAAATAAATAAATACACCCAACAGTCACATACATAGTCCTGACCCCACACTAAGATCGAGTCTTGTGTCGTGGGTATCAGAAACTACGAGACTTTTCGGTCTCACAAACACCCAGACCCGAAACAAATACCTGTGGATCACACAAGCATTTGTTGCGGTGCGGGGATCGAACCCGCGGCCTCTCGTTTCACAGCCGGCGTCTAACCAACTGCGCCACGGAGGCTGTCAAAAATATACATGACAAACAAATATAAATGAACAAGATTTCCGAGCATACATAACTTTTTATTCTGGAAATATGCATGGTTGCCTCGAGATCAGAATATGTGACTTAATAAAATTCTTAAATAAATTAATAATGGTAAAAAATTTGTTGCTAAAATGTATGATGAGAATGAAAGATAAACAAATTACATTGAAAGGAACAACAGCTAATCATACCTGAATTTTCTGCCGTTTGATTTGTTCACATCTTTTAATTTCCTCTTTGATGGCTGCCTCTGTTTGTGGATGACAGCCCGGATGTGCATGCAGGAAGTTCTCTCTGTAAATCTGGTCTTCATCCAGACAATCCCAAAGTTTCTCAAGACGCTCACGAAGTTCTAGTACCTATAAATATTACAGAGAAATTATATTGATTAGACGAAATGAGTACACCAAATAATATGATGATTTTGTCATTATGGTAAAATTAGGATTATTTGGGACTGGCCTAAATCTATATTGTAGCAAAAATAAAAGAAAGAAAAATATATCATCATTTATTCTATATTAAACTCACTCTATTGTTTGTTTGTTCAAATCTGTTGTGCAGATCTTGCTGTAGTTTAGCCAGGAGGTCCATGTTGAGGTCAGTCACTTTGAAGTCTACAGACAGTGATGTCATCACAGTGTGCTCAAATTTATTCTGAGGCTTGATTTGTAGTTTTTCTGTAAAACAATTATTTTTGTTTACCAAACAAGAACCAATAAAAATCTGTAAATATATTTAATTCTTTTTTATCTTAAACAAAAATATTATTACTTATAAAATGTTAGTGTCTCTATAAATTACACAAATATTATATATTTTTATGAGAAAAAGAATTTATGATTTATAGAGTTCCTAGTGTCTACTTTGGGTTCTTCATTTATCCAGCTAATATTTTCTACTAATTCTAACTAAATAAGAACTAGTTTTCCTTAATAAACTCACCCATTATATCCTTGATTTCAACTTGGATGTTCAGGAATACTTCAGTTCTTTTGTCTCTCTCTGCCTGCATCACTTCAAGGTGGTGTTTGAGTCGGTCTAGTTCATCCTCAGACGGTAATGGAACATCTTGGAGCTCCTGAATGGTGACTCCAAGTTTATCGGCTAGATCATTCTGCCACTCTAATAGACGGTCCATCTTCATACGCCGTTGCTCTACTTGTTGCCTATACCTGTGTTATACATTAATATTGTTACAAAAAATGTTAATATTGTTTTACTGGTGGTAGGTCTCTCATATGTTAGAGACCGCCTGGGTAGGTACCACCGCAATGTCTATTTCCCCTGCCAAACAGCAATGAGAATGCATTGTTGTGTTCCAGTTTGAAGGACATTATGGCCAGAATAACTACCAAACATACTGAGACTTAACATCTTGTCTCAGGATGGCGAGTGCAGCAGAATGCCAAGCATTGCTTCGTAATTCATGTGTTGTTTGGTTTTGCTACTGTTCAAGAGCTGTTGTGTCACTTGCCATCAGGCAAAATGCATGCTTGTCTGGCCATTCTTAGATATTAAATAAAAACAAGAAACTCTATTTGACAATAGCTACCAAGTGTATGATTGTTATTACTTAATTTTTTTACAGCACATTAAAAACAACATTGTAAATTATACTTATAATCTACTGGTAACAGAAAATATTATTCTAAAGTTCAATTATTATTATACATGTCTGTCAATGTACGACATATTAGTATTAATTTGCAACCTCATTTCATACACACTACAGCATTCACTCAAAACCAACTTAGACCTTACAGCATACCTAAGCTGAGACTTAGCTAAACAAGATGAGATCATGCACAAGAACAACCGTAATTTATGATATAATAATTTGAAGATCCTTTAGAAAATTGTCTGTACAATAATTATACATAATAAATGTATGCTTACATCATGAAACGGGCATGAAATATATTTAATATTGTTTTTCTAATAATAAGGTATATCCTTACACATAACAATTCAGAAACACATACCCTGCAATTTGCTCTTCCAATTCTCTTTTGTATTCAACGAGCATCATTTCTTCCTTGAAGTCAAGTAATGTTATGTCTACTGACAAACATCTGCTTAGTTCTTCAGTCTCTTCTTTTAACTCTGCCAGAAAACAAGGTGGTTTTAAGTCTTACATTATACTATCAGATGTCATAATGTAAGTGCAATATAAATATGCACATATTTATAAATAAGAATAATGTCAATGACTGAATGAAATGAATGTTGATTACCATAATTGGTGATTTCTAAAAGGTAACTTCAGTTTCAAATTGTTAATGGGTATTGCATTCAAATAATAATGTGAAATTGATACTACCAAGAATTTAGGTAAATTATAGCCTTAACATTCATAATTTTAATAATTAAGCACACAAAAAACCTTTTAAATATGCTTTTAATTGTGTAAAACATAAGTAACTCCTTTAACTCAAAAAGAAAATACATCTTTATACTGACTGTCCACTTGAGCCTGCATGATCTTGAGTTTCTGCCTTGTCTCTGAGATGACATCCCGGTGTAGCTCTTTTTCTATGTGGACCAGTTTATTAATGTTGTTCACCTTAGTGCTGTCATCCACACCCAGGTGCGACCAGTTTAGCCACAGTTCCTCCATCATGGAACGAACATTCTGAGATATCTCCCGCAGGACTTCATTGCTGTGGGAAGCAGGTTAGGGAACATTTAGTTTATTGTACACAGATATTTACCTTTTAGGATCTTTAGTTGTATATCTGAAATGACAACATTTGTTTTTATAACAGTCTAATTAACTATATAGGAAAGGGACATGTAGCCCAACGTATTGCGAGAATGCATTAAAGACTCAAAATGAAGTCATGTTATTCTATTGATATAATTATTTATGCTAATTTGAGACTATGCAATCAGTAAAAAAGCAGTTATACCGATGCATCTTTTCAAGTAACTTAAGAGAGCAAAATACATAACAAATTAAGCATAATCGTTGATGCTTAAACACATAAGTTTGAAACTTTTAACGACATTTTAGGTAACGCTTTTTAGAAGATTCTTTGGGTGAACCAAAGTATTATATTAATGTAATACATAGCAAAACCATAGTCAAGAATAGTTGTTAGAAGATACATTATATAACATAAGTCTATTAAATTAAATATTAAACTTACAAAAGCTTGTTGACGTCGTCTGTTAGCGTGATCATTTTATTTCTTAACCAACGAGTTATACCCCTTTAAAATTAATTCACAATGTGAAACACAACTAAAGAAACACAAGACACCAAGTTTGCCGCGTTTATTACACTACAGCAACAAATTATTTCAAACTGCACGAACACTATCCTCAAGTAAGCGAGCCATTTAACGTTTGTTTTCAAATTACAATACGTTAAAATGAAATGTCTGCGCTGCCGCATGTGATTGGCCAGTGTTAAGCGCGTTAAAAAAATCGTTCGGAAACCGAATTATAGGTTTGATTTTAGCTTAGATTATATACACGTTAAGGATTTTAGCTACTAAATTATTTTAAACTCGGAATATTGATAAATTATAAAACTGTAATAATATGAGTCAAGTTACAATGTTTTTATTAATGTATAGTTAGTTAATAATATTAATAGTCAATTTTTATAAAGAAAAGTTTATGTTATCTTCCCACAGATCACTCTGTGTATCTTCCAAATAAAAATATAATAATGTTTACTTTTGTCAATCTTTTAATTTTAAGCGTACTATAACTAACAAGTAACAGTGTTCTTTTGATTTATGTAAACAACAGTCAGATAGATTGAAATAAAACTATTTTATTACGGATTTTATCGCGATTTGGTTTAATTTTTACATTTTTTAACTTCCCGACGTTTCGATAAAATCGATAAAAAAAAAGCGATAAAATCCGTAATAAAATAGTTTTATTTCAATGTGTAACATTCGCGTAAATCTAAGAAACCATTAAACAGTCAGATAGGTTATGAAATGCCTATGTTGAGTAAGATGGCTCATGGCAAGCGTTCTAGACCTGATGGCTTAGTAATCTAGTAGCACTTACTAATTTACGCCAGTACAATTACTTCAATGGGCGTAATCGGCTTGTTGTAGTATTAAATCGTAATAACTTGATCAATTATAGGCTTGGTATAATTTTGTTACGACATGAACAACATTTCACAGATATGCTTCATCACCTACCTGCTAAAATTGTATGGTAAACATGCAATGTGAGAAAGTCAATCATTTAATATAATGCCGAATTTTATTTATTTATTTATTTTTAAACTTTATATATATTTGTATACAGGCGGACTTAATGCCATAGGCATTCTCTACCAGTCAACCTTTGGAAAGTGCAGAGTAGAGATAAAGTGGGTGTTTGAATAATAATGAAAAAAAAAGGGATATAAATACTTAACATAAATACACATAATATATATTATACATACACATACACATACCTATACTATATATATATATATGTTTAATACATATAAATAAAAATATTTATACAAATATAAATACGTTATCTATATAAACCTAATACTATATTATAAATCAACTTTTCAATTGACGATTCTGCCGTCTGTTTGATAAACACCTCACGAACCTTCACCTTAAACGCGAGACGATTCCTGCATGTCCTAACTTCTACAGGGAGCGCATTCCAAAGATGTATTGTTTGGATAACGAAGGAAGAATGGAAGAAGTCAGTGCTATGGGAAGGGCACTGAAGAAGAAGGTTATTTGTTGATCGAAGATTTCTGTCGTGGTTGCAACCAAGGTATTGGAAGAAGGGAAGTAAGTAAGATGGTGGAGAAGGAGAGACAAGAATAGAATGCAGGAGAGTAAGTGCACGCATGCTACGGCGTTGGCGAATGGACAACCACTTTAACTGGGAACGGTAAGACGATACATGATCGTACTTGCGAAGATTAAAAATGAAACGAATGCAGTTATTCAGAAGTCGGTCTAGTTTGTCGAGAAGCTCTGCATTCAGGTCAAACTAGCACACATCACCATAGTCAATAATGGGAAGGATTAAGGCTTGCACAAGCATCGCCTTGGTTTTGAGAGGAAGAAATTTTTTTAGACGATAGAGAACACGAAGAGTATCGGTCACCCGGCGGCAAACATAGGTAACTTGAGTAAGCCAGTTCATTCCCATGTCAATGTGTAACCCCAAATCTTTAACGCTAGGTGACAATGCGATTACTGCAAAGAGTACAGTACTAAAGATTACTGATCCCTTATAAACTAGCGGTGGAAGACTAGTTATGTCTATCCTGTTTAATAGTCGCTGGCTACCCACTATTATTGCCTGACATTTGGAGGGATTGACTGTCAAACCAAACCCATCGGACCAGCTTCTAATGTAATTACGAATTTTGTACACTACAATGTGATGTGTACGAGATTACGAAATTAAGTTGGCAACGACGCGTGCTCTTCTGATAACATCGCAAGTAAAATGACATTCGCAACAATAAACGCCATTTTGATGGAGGCTGTTGAGAAATGAAGGTATTGCTTAAAGCATTATACTCACGTCATATCGTTTGTACGTGATAATTGCAATGATTAAAGAATAAAGAGGATGACGCACAACAGTAGTTCTATATATCAAGTTATAGTTATGTTAGGAGTATCGACGCGGAATTGTACATTTATGCATCTGTCTCACTTACACAAACACAAAGGTAACTGGTCCCTTAACGAAAGAGACAAATAATAACTCCATTGTTCCGAATATGGCAATATTTTGTTCACTAACCACACTGAGACCGCCCTTGGCCCAAAATGACGCCATTTTTCTTTTCTGCATGTAATGTCAAACTGTGGCGTTATCTGTCAATAGGAGTAAACAAATCTGCACAATCAAAGAATTTAGATTTTTTCATTGTTAATCTCGTGTCTTAAGTTTGTTAAGTTTGCTCATTAGATTAATTTTAAAGTTTTTAAAATGCCTCGGTGTTGTGTGAAAGGATGCGAGTCGAGTTCAAGCAAAAAAGACCCCAACATTTCTTTTCATAGGTTAGTAACTGTTTTTACGAAATAATAACAAATATGTGTCTAAATTTACATTTTGGGTTTGTTTTTATCATTTATAATTGTTTAAGGATCTTGTTGATTAAGTTTTAGACTCTTCTAAGCGTTATTTATACAAGTAGTACGAATAACAACCGTATTGATTGTTTACACACAAGTTTAGGGATGTGATACGAAATTATTCATATCGATATTATCATTTTTAAATATTTTGATGTTTATTTTTCAAAAAAAGAAATAATAGAATATATATATATTCAGAACGACAAAGAAAGTGAAATTAAAAATATTTTTTAGATTACCTATAAACATACAGACCAGGACAAAATGGATACAAAATATCGGAAGACACTATTGGAACCCTCCAATAAATACATTTATTTGTTGTTTACATTTTAAACAGTCGTCGCTTTTACAGTTACAATTATCAAATTGGGCAATAGGGAATTATATGCACGACGCTCCAAAATAAGTAAAAATGATTTTTTTGTAATCTTTATTGATGTAGACCTTATGGACATTTTTAATTTTAATAATCTCTAAATTGGTAAAATTTATAATTAAAAAGTGATATTTTAAATTTGCTGTTAATCATTTCGATACGCGACGCTAATGGTTGCAACACAATGTGACGACAGCGTACACGACCTTAGCTTGTTGGGTGCATTATTTTACGTTTATGTTGAACGTTGATGTTTGTAAAAAATTTAAGAAGAGGTAACAATAAAATAGTTATTGCGATTTCATGTAGTTTTCTTTTACGTCCACGTTATTTTATATATAAATAAATAAATACACCCAACAGTCATACATGATCATCACATACATGGTCCTAACCCCACATTAAGATCCATTAAGTCTTGTGTAGTGGGTATCAGAAGCTACGAGAGAATTTTAGGCCTCATCAATATTTGTCCCCGTGCGAGGATTGAACCCGCAGCCTCTCGTTTCACAGCCGGCGTCTAACCTACTGCGCCGCGGAGGCTGTCTTATACACGCAAACGAAGTCGCAAGCAAATTATAAATATTAATAAAGTTTATTTTATCTCACGTGTGTGTTATTTGACACAAATCCAATCCAATCATCAGATAAAACTTACCATGAAATAAATCATAGTATGAATAAAATATCAAAACATCGAACTATTTTTATCGGATTTAATTTTGAATGACTTTACTGTCTAATCCTAAAATCCCCTGTTTATACTCAATTGACATGTAAAGCGAAAATTAAAAAAGTTATACAAGTTTATACACTGATATTTATGTACATTCAAAGTTTGTCAGTCGTATTTATGCCACTATTGCTGCATCGATGTCGATAGAAAATTCGGTACTAGCGTATCACTATTTTTAGGGGCGTAGCCGCCGCCATGTTGGTAATACAAAGGGACCCATGTCACGTGACCTTATGCTCTATCCTCTTTATTCTATAATCATTGGATAATTGTACGAAAATCTTTTAAATTAAAAAGCTAACTTACAGCTTCCTATTGCTTATCTACATGAAATGTTTTCGTAGTAGAGGAGATTCCGGAAAAGGGCGGGAAACGTTCGAGTTGTTAGGCGCGCTTTTTTGTTTTCATATTTAATTTATGATTAAATGTTAATTTATTGGTAACCAGTGGATAATAAATTGCTCTTAGATATATATTTCGTTTAAGTATTTAATTTATTTCTTATTTTCTTCTTGTTTTCTGGCCTTCTGGTAAGTCCTTTTAATTTTCTTGCTGGATGATGGCTGAGCCCCCCGATCCAGGGGGGACAGTCCCTCCAATCGGTTGCAATGTCACTATTAACACATCTTTTAATGAATCTGAGTCGGGAATGGACACGGATGGCTCGCTTTCGCAGCGTCCACTTAAGCGAAGTCGCCTTCACAAAATTTGTAAGCGATGCAATAAGCGCAGGAGAACACGTCATGGTTCGGACGATAACAAATCCATTAGTTGTCAATGCAAAACTGATTTTAACGAACAACCTGAACTTCGAGTAATTACAAGTAACTCAATAGATAGTCAATCTAACTTGGGACAGAGCACCGATATAGTAAATCCCCAAAATAGCAATATTTCTATAGGCAGAAAATTATATGCTGATACTGATAGCGCTCCTTATATTTTACATATACAAAAAGTTCAATTATCCCCAAATGATGGCTCCACTCTTCACCCTTTAACGTTTGGGAAATTCCTCAAAAAACATGACTTTAAAAATATTATAAACGGCAGTATTAAAAGAATTGGAAGAAATAAAATTTCCATGGCATTTTCAAAATTTATTGATGCAAACAGTTTTATTGAGCACAATAGCCTAATTACACAGAATATTAAAGCCTATATTCCCACTTTCAATATTACCAGAATGGGACTGGTACGTGGAGTTCCTGCTGAGTGGTCACCAGAAGAAGTTTTGAGTAATGTCTCTGTGCCTATTGGTTGTGGAAAAATTTTAAAAATTAGACGGTTAAATTATAAGGTTTTAGTGGATGGTTCCCCAGTTTGGAAACCTTCCCAAACAATAGTAATGACGTTTGACGGCCAAGTGCTACCTAAACGCATATTTATGTGCTACAATGCTCTTCCCGTTGAACTGTATGTTTTCCCTACTATCCAGTGTTTTGCATGTTGTCGCTTCGGTCACACTAAAGTGCAATGCAGATCGAAGCCTCGATGTTTTAAATGTGGCCAAGGACATTCTGGAGATTCATGTAGTGTGGAGGAGGATTGTGGTTCATGTTGCTTGTGTTCTGGCAACCATTTTGCTATAAATAAATGTTGCCCTGAATTTATTAGACAAAAGGATATCAAGTTGTATATGGCTGAAAATTGTATATCCTATGCAGAAGCTGCAAAGAATTTTCCTTCTGTTAATAGATCTTTTGCTGATGTATTAATTAATAAAGAGTCTTATGTGCAGCCCTTACAAATAAAGAATTCACTTAATAAGCCTTCAACATCACACAAAAAGACAGTATTTTTAAAGCCTCGCACCCCACCCAAGTTTACAAGTGGTTATAATAAAGAAGCTCATCAAGCACTTATTAAAGACTATAACATGCCATCCCAATCACCTAATGGTTCTGTGTTACAATCACATCAGAAACAACAGAAATCAATAATAGATATTGTTATAGCCCTGATTAATTGTTTGACTCAGTTAAATATAACAGTACCGTCCCACGTTGCCCCAGAAATAATGAATTTAATAGATAACATAAATAATGGACCAAGTAATCCAGTGGAATTGTCGCAGTGCAATCAGCAAGAAGAGTGATATATTATATATGGTTAACAAATACAATCCTTTTGTTATTGCACTTTCAGAGACATGGCTGAAGCCAGAATCTTTTTTTAAAATACCTCATTATATATGCCTAAGGGAAAATAGACCTGATGGGTATGGTGGAGTTGCTCTACTTATTGAAAGCTCACAAATATTTTCTCCTATAACCCTTCCTCAACACAGTGATGACTTTTCAATTATTGCAGCAATCATCAATAAAATATGCTTTATATCCATCTACATTCCCCGTCCTTCTTCTGATATCTTTAATCAAATAAGTAATATTCTTTCTTCTCTTCCTCATCCACTAGTAATGCTGGGAGACTTTAATTCACACCACAGATCTTGGGGTAGTTCAATATCAAACACCAATGGTGAAACTTTATTAGATCTTTTAGATCGTCATAATTTGTGCATTTTAAATTCAGGTAGCCCAACTCATCGAACAGGTCCTGATGAGATTAGTAGTGCAATCGATTTGTCAATTTGTACTCCTAATTTAGCTTCTTCTTTATCTTGGTCTACATTACTTTCCACATTTGGAAGTGATCATTTTCCAATATTGATTAAATTTCCTCAAAAATACCAAAAATTGCAAAAAGTGCCTCGGATTAAATATAAATTGAATGGTCGGGTCTGGGGAAAATACCAATCAATCGTTGAAAAGGGTATATCTACTCTTCCAAGTACATCACTTAATGATCCGTCTGCTTGTACAGATGCTCTATTGAATTTACTACATGAAGCAGCTGGTAAAACATTCCCTGTAAAGAATATACCAAACAATAAGCTTCCTTCTCCACCTTGGTGGGATGAGGAATGTACACTAGCTATAAAAAAAAGAAGAGCAGCAGAATGTGCATATGGTAGAGACATGTCCGATATAAATTTTAAAACTTTACGAGAAACAATCTCAAATACAAAGAAAACATTAAAAAGAAAGAAATCAGAAGGATGGAAAACGTTCTGTGACTCAATTTCTCCACACTCACACCCTTCAATAGTTTGGCGTAATATCAAGAGGTACAGATTGGGTACGGACGACAATTTTTTTTCAAATGTTATTCCTTTTGATTTAGCACATAATTTCATAGATCATTTAGCTCCCCCATACGTACCACAGAAAGATTTAGTTAAAACAAACCCTTTTGATGTTTCCAACAGAACAGGCCTTAACTCACCTTTTTCACTTGTTGAATTGAAGGGGGTTTTGAATGGTATGAAGGACACAGCCCCCGGAATTGATGGCATTACATATTCATTCCTTGTAAACCTAGGCGATTGTGCTCTTTCTTATTATCTAGATATTATCAATTTAGTGATGACAAATGGAAAAGTGCCTTCTACATGGAAACATAATTTAGTGTTGCCAATATTAAAGCCTAATAAAAATGCTAATAGTGTTTACTCCTACCGTCCCATAGCAATGTCGTCTGTGTTGGCTAAAATTGCTGAGCATTTGGTCAAAAACCGATTAGAGTGGTTTATTGAGAGTAGAGGATTATTATCGGACACTCAATTTGGATTTAGAAAAGGAAAAAGTACTATGGATAGTGTCAGCATATTTGTTACCGATATTCGTCTTGCCTTCTCATCTAAGGCATCGGTAGTTGCTGTTTTTTTGGATATTATTTCTGCTTATGATAATGTTCGCTTAGACCTTCTCAAAAATAAGTTGTGTAATCTGGCTGTTCCAGAAATACTCAGCAATTTTATTTTAAATATACTCACAGAAAGGAAAGTTACTCTAGATACTCCTAACTCTCGAAACATATCTAGACTTGTGTGGCAAGGGCTTCCTCAAGGATCTGTTCTCAGCCCCCTTTTGTACAATATCTATACACACGATTTGGCATCATCACTTAACGATTCTGTCTCTGTACTCCAATATGCTGATGACCTTCTTTTATATACTTCCAATCAGTCTATAAATTCTGCTTGTTCAACTATATCCTCTTCGCTAGGTAGATTAAAGAATTGGTTAAACATTCATGGCTTTGAACTATCTGCCTCAAAAAGCACAGCAGTCCTTTTTTCTAGGCATAGAATCATTCCGCCCCTTAATATACAATGTGATGGTCATCAGATACCAACTAAAACATATACGAAGTTTTTGGGTGTCGTGTTAGATGCTAAACTTACAGGACTACCGCATTGTGATTATATAACTGCCAAATGTGAACGACATTTAGGCATGCTTAGATGTCTTTCGGGTGTATGGTGGGGTGCGCATCCTTTTTCCCTCAAATTGGTATATAATGCAATAATAAGAAGTGTTCTGGATTATGGAACTTTCTTATTGGAGCCTGGTAGTAGAGTGGGATTTAAAAAATTGGATGCAATTCAGTCGAAAGCCTTGAGGATAATTTCAGGCGCTATGAAGTCAAGTCCTATTAATGCATTGCAAGTGGAATGCGGTGATCCCCCTTTAGTTCTCAGACGACAATTTATTTCGGACAATTTTTTGTTACGAAACCTACAATTTTACAACTCCCCGCTTTTAACTAAATTACAGGCGCTCAATGAACAGATTAGGCTGTCTAAATATTGGACTCATAAATCCCTTCCTTGCTTGCTCATTAGCCTACGAAAATACCAAACCATTCAAGCTCCTATCCACAACTCCCGGTATCTCCCTATATTTTCCACAAATTTTGAATCCCTGATATTGTCAGTAAACATATGTTTTAACTTAGGCATAGACAAATACGAAAACAATGCCAACATTTATTTTAATAATCTAGTAGCTAACAAATGGTCCTCTTGGCACCATATGTACACTGATGCATCCAAACTCTCAATCCATGGATGTGTTGGGGTAGGGGTATATCATAGCCAGTATAAAATAGTTCAAAAAATTAAGCTTCCCCCGGAGTCATCTGTATTTACTGGAGAATGTTTAGGTCTACTCAGAGCAGTCGAGTATGTGCTTACTATGAAATTAAGTAACACCGTCATATTTACAGATGCTAAAAGCGCATTATTAGCATTGGATAGGTTTCCACTTAAGGGAAAATTATTTCATATTATAATGCAAATTAGGTCTAAATTATATCAGTGTACCATAAATAACTATTCGGTGACCTTTGTTTGGATACCAAGCCATTGCGGTATTAAAGGGAATGATAAGGCTGACGAGCTAGCCAAGCATGCGGTGGAATGTGGAGACCTTTTTCCATATCAAAATTACTATACTGATCTTGCTGCTCTGTCCAAGGCTAATCTCCGGACATCCTGGGATGAACTGTGGGCAGTTAGTAGCCGTTTTAAGGGTAATTATTACTACAGAATACAACCCAATATACCAATAAAACCCTGGTTTTTCAAGTTCGCTCTTAGTAAGTTGGCTACATCCATTTTGATACGGATGCGGCTTGGGCACGTTTGTACCCCAGCCCATCTTGCTAGGCTTGGTATTTTGGACACTCCAGCCTGCTCATGTGGGTGTGATGTTGGTAATTTAAACCATTGTATGTTTTCCTGTCCCAACTATGACTCCTCCTCATTATACAATCAATTACAGTGTCTTCGTGTTCCGTTTCCTACCAATATAGCCACTCTTTTATGTACTAACAACCTGAATATTTATAATATCTTATCTAAGTATATAAGTAAAAATAATATTAAAATTTAGCCTCTTTCCTTTTTGACTATCACCTATAATTAATCCACTGGTACTATTCCAAAATTATCCGTTCGACATTATCCGTGTACCTTACCCCTTACCGAAACCATCGTTTCCCTAACTTTGATCGAGTTTCTTGAAATATACATTTATAAGAACTTCGACACTGGCAGAAGCACAAATAGTGCATTGCCATGAAGAGAAAAAAAAAAAAAAAAAAAAAAAGAGGAGATTCCGAACGAAACTTAATTGGAAAATTAAAAAACATTATAGCGCATCTACCTTATGTTGACTAATGACGAAATTAAGAACTACGAGTATAAAAAAAAGAGTAGAATTCACACGCGGCCATGGACGTACTACGTCCATGCATACGATAGAAGTGCAACTTCCAAAAAGTTTCCTACGAGAGAATGAGATAAATATAGGTACATTTAGAAAAAGCGGCACCAAAAGGAGATAAACACAAATAATTAATAATTATAAATAGAAATAATTTAGCCTGCGAGAGAATAAGATTAGAGATATAATAATAGTATACCTACACTGTTTCCTAATTCCTTGGATAATCTTTGTCTTCCAGTTCTTTCTATTTCTTTTTTTTTTTAAAGATTATGAGACCTAGGAATCAATAACTAAAAAATTTAAAATTACGCCCAAAATGTGTAATTCTGACTTAGTCTGTGATTCTGACTATCAATTTAGATTATCGTGGCGAAAGGTCATTCAGACCTTACAGTATCTTTTTGGTACATTTTTTTGCATACATAGTCCTGACCCCACATTTATCAATTAAGTCTTGTATTGCAGGTATCAGAACTACGAGAGACTTTTTGGTCTCACAACCATCAAATCCCGAAAGAATTATTTGTTGGCCGCACAAACATTTCTCTTGGTGCGGGGATCGAACCTGCGGCCTCTCGTTTCACAGCTGGCGTCATGACATCACACTGACATGATTGTCTTTTAACAATGTTTGCCCGGCATTTCCTAAATTATTAGACGATTGGGGGAATAAATGAAATAAATTAATTATATACTACGTCTTAATTATCCGAGAAAAGGTCAGAGCGAATTTATAAATGAAAGGCAAATAAATAATAAAGCTATTATTTATTACAATAATTTAAATATTAGTAGTCAATGAAGAAACCGAAAATAGAAGATAATATTAAGAAATATCTAAAAATGGGTCTGATGACTGCTAAGATTTAAAAATAACTTTTATGAATCGATAACCAGTATTATTGCGTAGTTTATGTTATTGGGTTATTTCTAAAATTAAAATAGAATATTAAATACATAGATCTTTCATGCTGACTGACACACAAAATACCTAGGTTTAAATATGTAGATTGATCTAAAAGCAAGGCATTTTTCACAAGATATCAAAAAGTAAAATTCTAATAAAGACTATATTTTGAAAATATTATAAATTGGTAATGAAATAAGGGCAGTTTAAAGGAAATATCCTAGCATATTTTTGAAAATAAAAACATGTAACTTATTTTTAAGCATTTCAGTTAGTGTCTGAGAAATCAAAGTGGGCATAATATGTCTTACATCTTAGAAAAACACAATAAGTTTGTTAATCGAAATTACTCCATTGCCCCATTTCAAGACTCAGATGACGTAATTTATTATTTTACTAACGGCTTGTTTATTGAGTGCTAATTTTCGATACCGTCATGCTACCATGGATATACGAACATTGCTGGTCGCACCCAACAGTTGCATAAAGAAACTAATTTGTTATTCGTCGCGACTAGAAAATAAAACATCGGCGAAGTAAAACATGAGTCGGATAGATAAGTGCGGATACAATAATGAAAGTTACTTCTTATGGAACCCAACGCGCAAGAAAAATGTATTGTCTCGTTTAACTAATACTAATGGGATTAAGTGGAGTTTTACTTCGATCGAATAAGTGAAGCAATTACACGAATGTTGAAACAATGTTGAGATTTTAATTGCTGTTTAATAATGAATATTCATCACGTTTGTGGGACTAGTCTTGTTTTTATTTGGATATTAAGAAATACACAACAACAAACATAAATTATGATCTGCAACATTCAAAAATCAAATATACGCAACCAAATATATCTTAATCAAGTATTAATATTAATTTATGAGAAATCAATATTCTATGAATGTTGCAATGGTCTGGGAAAAGTTCATATATTTTACCTGGAACCAGATCTCGATCCACCAATAAAATGCGTTTAATTTTTTTGCGTCGTGGTGGCGCCTCTTCCTACCCTTTCTGGGATAAAGACGTGAGTTTATGTATGTATCTTTTTTAAACTAGTATGATAAAAGTACTGAAATGTATGTATTTGGTAGCAAGTGTAGTACAATCCAAATAACCATCGCTCTCCGGTCCATACATATAAACGGGCGGGGAACAAGGCTTAACCCGAATAGTGACACATTTGCTTATTTGCTATCATCAGGCACATGCGTTCTGTGGAATAAACTTCCCTCTAAGATGTTTCCTCGGAATTATTACTATCTCGTTTCAACAAAGGATTAAGAAGTTATTTGCGATCAACAATAACTTGGCCTTTCCTCTTACTCCGATGACCTTTTATTACAATCAGATGTGGCATCAAGCATCACTTCGTCTGCCTTCGGTGGCAAATAAAAAACTCATTGTAAGGACTTCATACGTGACCATTTACCTACCTCTTAATCTACATTGAGTATCTATTAATTTCCATGAACTGTGGGCTTAACCCCCTATCTATTCTTCTTTTTTTAAATTCCAATGAATTGCGAGACGAGCATGCCATTCGCCTGATGGTAAAACCAAACAACACCACGAGTTACAAAGCAATGCTTGGCATTCCACTTCGCTCGTCATCCCGAGACATACGATGTTTAATTTAATTATGTCTATTATGACTATCACTATGAACGGTATTTACTCTGGCTACAATGTCCTTCAAACTTTCAAAACATAACAATTCATTTACATTGGTGTTTGACGGTAGATATAGACATTGCGGTGGCATCTACCCAGGCGGCCTCTCACATTTGAGTGACCTACCCCACCAACCAGTGAAAACTTCTGTCTAACTCCAACCCAACAACATTGCTATTCAACAATTTAAATTTAATTCTAATGAATAATGAAACCAGTTCGTGACCTTGTCGGCGAATTCACGGATCCGTCGATGGCACAGATTTCCTCTCAACTTTCGTTATTTTAAATTCTCTAAAAGTTGTTCTTTAATATTTTAGTCACATAATAGGCAGACAAACACATGCATCGTATTTCGAATTATATTCTGATCACCTAACGACTACCGCAAAGCCTCTAGCGATTAACTGGCAGAGCGGCACGAGGTCATATATTTTTATGTTCGCATAATCAAGTAACTAAATCGTCAGTCCACACGGCTATATGCCAGACTGGTTGGAATCGGATATACTTACACAGATTTAAAGTATAACTTGGGTAGGTCAATAAGGCAGGTTTTCTACCCCGTGTTATTGTATCAGCCCATATACGTCCCACTGCAGGGCACGGGCCTACCAAAATCGATAGAACTTTAGAGAGGGTTTTACACCCTCGTGTGCGGTGATATAAAGCTGTTACTTCACGTCGGTTTTCTGTGAGACAGTGGTGCCGCCCCGGACGAGCCAGCCCATTCATGCTGAGACATGATTGATTGACAACAGCGTGGCTCTACCACTTCTGAAAAATAAAAATCTATGTGCAGAAAATAAATTTAATGTCGAAGTTATTATGTCGGTGTGCTCTGACCTAAATCTAAACACTAAACACATTTATTACAAAAAATATATCTCTCTTTCTTTTCTTTACGGCTATAGGAAGTCCACTGGTGAACATAGGCCTCCCCCAAGAATGTCCACATTGACCTGTTGGAAGTGGCCAAAACGTATCTACATCAATGTTACTTGTGTGCGCTTCTATTGCGCTTCCTACTCTACACCTTTTTACGATAGTCGGTACTTGAACGGAAATGAATATCATCCCAGTAGTTACTTGTATTCAACTTTTTCCGACTTTGGCTCGTATGTAGATTGATTCCTGCTCCGCTGAGTTACGTACCGCAATTTAGTTGCTTCATAATAACGTGTGCCGGTGATTTTTGCTTGTTAACACGCGTTATATGAACTGTTGGGAGCTACATAATAGTTTCTTGTCGATGACAACGCTTATTCAGTATATTTGCACATGTAAGAATTGCTTAATTTATGATGTTTCTGAAAACTCCCTTAGTAATGATGCATTTGGCCATAAATTAACCAAACCTATAGGAAATATAATCCCGTATGGGCTGATAGGGCCACTATCGGTGCTGTGCGACGGAAATTGCTCCAGAGCCAACGTTTGGCGTTGATATTCTTGTGTAAGGCGTATAGAACTGTTAGTACCGAAGCTTTGCCAGTCCTGGCGGGTGTACTTCCAGTCGACCTGGAGGTACAACGTCGCGCCGCGATGTATTACTCAACTAGAGAGAATATGGACAAAAGATTCTTAAATTCACGTGAACTTTTAAAAGTAGACAGATTATTTAAGCCGCTCTCAGTTGTATATAACGAACTAATAGATGAATGGCAAAATAGATGGGATGTATCTTTGAAGGGTCGGCATCTATACCAATATTTTCCATGCGTGCGTGATCGTTTGACTAAGACTTGGCTAGATATCGATTATTACGTATCACAGTTTCTTACGGGCCATGGTAACTTTAAGTCTAAACTGTACTCATTTAAGCTCGTTGATTCGCCTGCGTGCTCATGTTCAACACCTTATTGCGAATATGAGCAGTCCGCGCATCATATACTGTGGGAGTGTAGTCTTTGGCAGAATGAGCGTAAAACCATGCTAGATAGTATGCAAATAACATCTGGAATTGTATACTACACGGACCTTGTGGAGACTAGGAAGAATTTCCGTGCTTTCCGGCGATTTTGCCATACCTATTATTGGAATCAAGTATAACAGCTTACATTATAGGTCCCATTTAAATGTTATAATGACTAATCCGTGGTGCTTTGCAGCTGGCTTCTCTGGCTGTAAACGTCTTTATGCGAGGTTATTTACCTCTTTAGTTCATTGTTTTTTGTCACCCGCTTTATTAGGGAGGGAAGTGGACAATAATTTATTTCCAACTCCTCCTATTAATTTAACTTTTTTGATTGATTTCGTTGCGGGTTAAAGACAAGTTAGACATTCCCAGAGACGCGCTGAGCTTCACTGTTCAGTGTCATTAAAATGCGTGCCACTGTTGATCCTGGCTTACAGGAGTTGCAGTGGCGGGTGTGAGGGCGGGACAGTCTCTGTAAACCTATAGGAAAATTGATCTTTCTCCAAATATATTATTTGTAAATTAACTTTTAGTAAGAATTGTTGTGGTGATCAAACGTTTTTTAAGATCGTATCATAAACACACCTAACTTGTCATTGTTAATTGTCATTTCATACACTATATAACCCGCATACAAAAAAAAGCTCCTTAAAAGTTAAATCAAATAATATCTACTGAAAAAAGTTTTATAATGAACTTCTCGCAATGCCTCATGTATGAAAATCAAGTAACACAAAAGTAAACAAAGTATTGCTAATGTAATATCAAGGCTTATTATGCAACCAGCTTCACTTTCAAGATCAAAGTTCATTAATCATTGGCAGCACTGGGTTAATCACATCCTCTCATTGTGTGAATACGTTGTGAAATTATTTGATAACGTCACGTAATGGACTTTATACAATAGGTACGAATTAATTGTTATGCAGAACATGGTTCCGGCTATTAAGCAATATAAGTACATAGATACTACGTAAAATCGAACAAATATTATGTCTCTGTTTTTTGGATTAGTTCTTTTGTAGACAAAAATATAATTTAAATAATTTTCTCGAGATACAACAACTGGATTGCGTTTAGTAATACGCACAAGGACATAGAATATAATGAAAAATTGTAAAGTTAGTAAATGTTTGACTTTAATAATTCTAAGTACTGTGCCACTTTTCAAAGGAAAAGGGTCCAAGCATGAGTGCAAGAATTATCGGGGTATCAGCCTTCTCAGCGTAGTAGGTAAACTGTATGCAAAGATATTGATTGAAAGAGTGATGCGTGAAACGTATGATAAAATGTGGGATGTGCAAGCGGGTTTTCGAAAGGGACGAGGATGTGTGGATCAAGTCTTTTCTCTACGGTGCATAGCAGAGAAGGCCTTAGAAAAACATCAAAAGGTTTTCTGCGCCTTTATAGACCTTGAAAAGGCTTACGATCGAGTGGTGAGGGATGATTTGTGGTCGACACTGTCTATGTATGGGGTGGATGGTAATCTGATACGGGCGCTGAAGTCGTTATACACGGAGTCAAGTGCCTGTGTCAGATTGGATGGGACCTGCACAGACTGGTTTAGCATCAAACGCGGTGTTAGACAGGGTTGTGTAGCGTCACCATGGCTATTCAACCTATTCATGGATAGTTGTTTGACTGATTTGAAAGTATCTGATTGTGGTTTCAGAATGGATAAGTCACTATTTCGATGTCTTTTATACGCCGATGATCAGGTGCTTCTTGCATCATCGGCGTGTGATTTACAACGAATGGTGACTATAATGAACGATGCATTTAAAAGGAGAGGCATGAAAGTAAATGTAAAAAAGACGAAAGTTATGGTTTTGGAGAGGGATGTATCGAGAACAGAATGCAAGGTTACAATAGAGAGTGAGGAAGTGGAGCAAGTAGATGAATTTGTGTATCTGGGCAGTTTGTTTACAAGAGATGGAAAGTGTGAAAAGGATATTGAAAGAAGAGTAAAAATGGGAAATAGTGTAAATGGTGCCTTGTACTCGATTACGGCTAATAAAAATATTTCACACCGTGCTCGATTAGCAATACACCAAGGAGTCTTGGTGCCAACACTTATGTATGGATGTGAATCTTGGGTGTGGCAGAAGAAGCACGAAAGCAGGATTAATGCCGTAGAGATGAGAGCGTTGAGGAGTATGTGTGGGGTCAAACTGGTTGGTTGATAGAGTGAAAAATAGTGTGATAAGGGAAAAATGTGGATTGAAAGAGGATGTAGTGACTAAGATTGAGAAAGGAATGCTTCGGTGGTTTGGCCATATGGAAAGGATGGATGCAAGGAGACTGACGAAAGAGATTTATGATGCGAAGATGGATGGTGGAGTCGGTCGAGGACGTCCCAGGAAGACCCATAAAAATCACATAGAAGATCTATTAAAGAAAGGAAAAATACGGAGTCCTCGAAACCGACGAGCGTGTATGCAAAGATTAATGACAGTGGATGAAGCGAAAGAGGTATGTATGGACCGTAGCACTTGGCGCTCAATAGTCTCTGCCTACCCCAATGGGACATAGGCGTGAGTTTATGTATGCGTCCATTTATGGGGTACTAAATAATGAAACTTTGAATGTTATACGAGCAAAGCGTCGTATACCAGTGCACTGAAAATAGTGAGATGTAAAATATTATATTTATTACGGTTTGAGCAAAGTATGCGATCGCTAACCCGCTTGCCCAGCGGCGTGGCGATTAGGGCATCCCATGTTTGATGCACGGAATAAACGGCCCCGAGTTTCCTGGCGTGCTAAGAACCCCCAGGGTCAGCAGACCGGCCTCTGTGGCGTAACTTGGAAGAAGAATATGTCTAGCAGTGGACTGCAACGCGCTGATGATGATACGCAAAGTAAATCATCATAATCATTTGTAGATCACACTTACAAGATTGCTTCTGAAATGACCACTGACGTTACCCACGAATAAAAACGTACAATAATTGTACTTGGCTAGAAGATGATAAGAACTCTACAATCTCCCACGCCATGAAAAAATTACATTAGATTACTTGTTTTATCTTATTTATTGTGTATGTAATTGCCATAACTGCTGACTAATTTTGATACATTTTAGTTACGGAACAATATTTTTTTGTTATTGGAAGAACACTCGTAGCAATGTATTGTTATGTGGTGTCTGACCCAAGAGGCCATTCACTTACTAATCAATACACTTTGATATAATGTGCTTTAATTAGAATTACGTCATCGGAACTGATTCGTGTTATGCGTATTAGAACATGAAGAAATGTTAAAAAGTTTTTTTTTACTTTTTAAAATTAATTTATAGTCAATTATTTTCAATCACAGCAGGAGAACATAGAGGCTTATTGTAATCAGTGTGTGTCCAGAGAATTTCTGCAGCAACTTTTCATACTGAAACTCGGTGAAAAATATTTTATGTAATTATAGTATTTATCTTGTTCATAAATATATGATTTATTTTCTCCTCAAGACACTCAACGTATATAGGCGACGCAAGGCTCGGTCGTTAGTAAGCACGTGTATTGTTTATTATCTTTTCACAAATGGAACTGTAAGACAACAACTATGATAGTTATGATTATGATTTAACACTTTTATCTGCCTATATATGATAATTAATTTCAGTAACCACTTTAAAGGCAATTACATTAGCATCTACGTTGTTACTAAAAGAATTCTAAGTAATTGTAGAGGTAATTTGAACACAACTGATTAAAAAACGCATTTGCAATCAGCCACAGAGCTCATAAATAAATCCAGCGGTTAGACGGAATCAACGCAAAGCGAAATAGCACATGCATAATGTAATTGGTGCAGTAGAAAGTACTGTCTGGATAATAAAGATTTGAGATAAACAACCGATAGTCGTATTAAATCTATGTAGATATACTTAGCCATTTTACTTCAATGATGTAGAGGCTTAATAGCGTGGGACGGAATATACAAGGTGAAACGTGGGTGTCCAGGTTGCACCTCTTACCCCTACTGGGAAAAAGGCATGAGTTTATGTATGTTTAATAGCGTCTGTATCGGAGATATCGAAAAGCTCAGTGATCCTCGAATACATCAAAATCGATACATTTATCGTAAAATCTCGCCTATCGAAACCCTCGAAATCTTCTGCCTACTCTTTGCTCTATCTTTGCTCTTATCTCACTCTTGCACGAGATCGGTAAACATGACATTATATTTTTATTATAATTTTTCTGCCGGCCATCTACTTGACATGAACTCGTTTAGGAGGTAATTTGATATGGGTATCCTTTTATAAAATACGATGGAACATTATTTTGAAATCTATTAATTAATTAATTATTAAGATTCAAAAAAGTGTTTGACAATGCTTGTGCAATAATGATGTCGCAAGTTTAAGCTGTCCTAAAAAAATGGGTTTATTAGCATAATTTTTGCCCATGACTTTTTAAAAAACATAAGTAAGCACTTAAACATTGTTTTAAATCATCGTTTCGAAATTGAATAGAAAGCGGTGTATGAAATAAAAAAAACGAAAATTGGTGTCCATGTTTCTAAGATGTTGATATTGAATGATCACTATACACAACACTGTTCCAAGAATAAGCTATTCCACTAATGATTAAAGAGCCCAGTGCCATATTGGTAAATGTGTACTAAAACTGTATCAAGAGTGTGTGTAGGAGATTGCGCAACGTACGTAAGAGACAATTAAACAGCGGCCGAGTTTGATCAGACGGTTACGCAGCGTCGCCACCGCTAACTAATTGTTACATTACATGCTCGCGTTGAAAACTACAAAACTGAATAACCAAACTGGCAAAAATAAGAACTTAATTTATTGAAAAAATAATGCAGAATCTCATTTGGAATTCAGGTCTTGAATGACTCATGACAAATTGGGCCAGTTTTTTAAATTTTCATCGATTTATATTTTGTGATGAATCTAGATACATCATGCTTTTAATAGGTCACTGAAAAGAATCGGGAGACTATAACTGTAGTGGTCTTCAGTTATTGAGGATGATAATGTTACGAAGATTAGATGATTTATTAATTGTTTAGAGATAAATCATATACTCGTATTATACTATTCTTATAGTAGTAGAGCCACAATATTGTCAATCTTGCATGAATGGACAGACCCGTCCGGGGCGGGACCACTGTCGCATTTCGTTTGACGGATGAGATTGCCGAATACCCAATATATAATAAGGAAAAGGAAAGCCTTTTCACATCCTTTTTTCTTCCTGCTCCACTCCTGATTCGATGGACTGACAAGACATCTATAATCCAAGCGTTGTGGATGTTCATAGGCCGCAGTGATCACACGCCCTCAGACGAACTGTTTGCTTATTTGCCGGACTTATGTATAAAAACTAAATACAATATATGATTTGGTAAAGTAACAGTCAAGAAATAAATCAATTACTATGGTAAATATATTATAATGATATTCAATCAAAAATTTGGCTGTCAATAGAGCTAATCTGTTAGTCACGAGCACGAGCCTTTTAGATATTAATGTTATGTTATAAATAAAAACCCATACATAAATCTCCGTTATATAAAGTTAAAGTCAAAGATTATGTTAATTAATATTAATCTTCTAGAAATTTATGTGTATACCCACTTTTTAGATATATCAATACTACCTACCACTTCTGGGAAGAAGGCGTGAATATATGTAAAATAATAACCAGATACTGATAAAACGATATATCTATTTATTTTATATGATACACGGAGTTTTATGACAACCTTCTATGTGAAACATTCTATATTAAATCAGATAGATTAATGAATTAATATTTGATGTAATTGGTAATGAGTTTATTATATTAATTCGCAAATTCATTTGTATGGTTTTTCAACAACTTTTAGTTAATGAATATTCCCTATAGTGGACATATAGGTAAAACTATGTACTTAGTCAAGCTTGGTATTGAAAATAACCTTAGTACATCCGATATAAAGTTGTAAAAATGTTTACAGTAAAAGACTGACCAGGTGAATTTATTTCATCATTCCGAAGCAGATGCGTGTGAAAACGTTGCAAAAATCAAAACGATTACATTTTAGTATTATAACGAATAAAGGATTTCGTAATTATATGCAGGATTTTATGTCCTCGCTCCGCATTATAACACTCACATTTAGGTTTTAAAAGTACCTACCTAATTGTACTTTTACATATACCTGAAAATAAAGACCGTGAAAGGCATTGTGAAATACAGCATCTTTTTAATTTTTTATTGAATATAAATTAATCTCTAGCCTAATATTAAAATATGACTATACTAGTATTATAAATGTAGTGGTGAACTACATCTATGACTGGTATAGACAGTTTCGTACAGATGTATTCTGCAGCAAAGCTTGCCAACAGAACGTCAATTAGCCTTTACCCTTTCTATAAAGTTTATCACGTATTTGATTCGGGTTTAAATGCATCTGTAATGCAAATATCCAGAAATGTACATCTCTAGAGCATTACAATATCATTTGCTATTTATTTACAAGTAACTATCGTTCATTGTTCAAGAATAATGTTGTGATAATAAGAATTAAGAGTTCTCTAAATCACGAAAAAAGGAGTAATTTCAAATCAGACTGCCTCGGTGGCGTAGTTGTATTACGGTACGGTTACAAAGCTGAGGTCTAAGGTTCGAGTCCCGGGTCGGGCAAAGTGATATTGGATTTTACTATTCATTATCAGTCCGGAGTCAGGAATTTGTGCCCGATATGGCGATAGGTTCGCCACCTATCACATCGTGGGACGGAACATACAAGGCGAAATGTGGGTGTCATGGTGGCGCCTCTGCCTACCCCTTCGGGGATAAAGGCGTGAGTTTATGTATGTATGTATGTTCAAATTAGACTACACGGGCATAGCGGATCAAAAGTTATATTCTCTTAGACGTGCTAGAGACTTATACACAATAGTGAGACGTATATAGCTAGTAAAGATATGATGTAATTATATATAAATAATGAATTGTTAAAACACTAACATCATTTTCAACCATAGGAAGTCAGATGAACATTTCCTAAAGATTTCTACTGCTACCTCTATCTTGCCTATTGTTTTTGAATTAATAAGGTTTTTAAATCAATATCTAGTATGAACAACTGTTAAAAAAACGTTGTACCTACTCATAAGCCGTAATTTAAAATGCAGAAATTCTACAAAGGATTTGTGGTATGAATTATGAAATGCGTAGATTTCTATATTTTATAAAAATGACTATACCGTTTGTTTAAGTAGCAATCAAGTATATGTACAAATAAAATGTTAATTTTAGATCAGCGGTTACGTATATATGCAAATACATCTCACGCATTTTAACGATCACCGAATAATTACGAGCGTGCCATATGCATATGTTACATGATAATTATAGCAAAATATGCTAATGTTACATCGATCGAGCACTTTTTCCATGCATCTCCCAACAAATTTCTATCTATTGTTCTAATTGCGACGCGGACAGACTGACAATGCCGAGTTTGGCGTACACGTAACTGCAAACAGAGCACTCACACACGACGCCCGTTAAGTGAAACCGAGTATAAAAGCGATGCAAATTACAAGTGCTGGCATTACCCACCACCCTCTCGTCGTGTACGGTACAACTGTAATCAACCTACCAAGATGAAGTACCACGTGCGTAAAACTCTTTGTGTCCAGTGTAGTGCTTTATCGTTTGATCAGTGCAATTCCATAGCGGAACGGTTTCAACGAACGCGTAGACGTGTGAATCAGTCGCATAAAAACAAACGTATACTATTAAAATATTATCGAGTCCATTATGGAAATAAAAATAATAGTTTTTTCACATTGATTTATGTATGAATTCAGTAAAGTAACTATCGGAAAAGTCTTCCTTGTAAAACGGTTTGTTTCACTACCCGATTCTGCAGGAAGTTATAATCGTTACATGAAATGGATTCGCAAGATTTGCTGAGTTAGCGGTCATTAGTGAAACAGGTTTAGCGGTAGCATATTAGACTTTGTCGTTGATTACTTGTTTGAGCATCCGCTATTGCACAAAGATTATTGGAATCGATAAAGGCTCTACTATAGCTTTGTACTTAGAAAGCGACATTCGTCACGCAAACACATTATCTGGAAAACTAAAAAAACGTTATTTTTTATGCAGATTTTCCTGGGATTCATCGCCGTTGTGGCCGCCTACCCCGGCATCATCCATGAGGAGGCTCCTCAAATCGAAGCAAAATACGACCATCATGCCCTGATTGGAGAATCCGGTCATCACCATCAAGTCGAACACGAACACGCCAAGTCGCATCAGTCTATCAAGTTTGAACACTTCCACCCAGTACCCGTCTACGTGAAGAAAGAACACAGCCATCTCCTGAAGCACCCCTTGGAGAAGGGCAAGTCTGAGCAGAACCTAAAGCTGATCCACCCTGAGACCCAACACAGCCACGGTGGCGGTCTTGTGCTTGAAGACGACAGGCATGACACTGAGCACCACCATGGTCTGGAACACGCCAGCCTTGAGCATGCTGGCTTTGAGCACGGAGGTTTCGAGCACGGAGGATACGGAGGACATGTCGCCGCCAGTTTTGAAGGTTATGAGGGCGGTGAGGGCCTGAAGGGCTACGCCGAACTCCACCAGCCCGAAGCTCAGGGTCACTACTACGAGCAAGCTCAGGGTCTCACCGGCGACAGCGGCGAAGGCTACAAATACGAAAGCTATTAATTGCATTTAGTTTAACTTCTACACGGGCATAATAGCGTGGAGCTTACTCCATTGTCTAAAATAACTTTTAGGTCTATTTCTTGCCTGTCGATATTAGATGATAATGTGCATCGTAGCGCGGTTCCCTGATCTATATTCAGTTTACACTGCGCTACTGATTGTGGCTTCGTATTGTGAGTTAAAATGTACCTGATTTAGATGTAATTCCAAAAGAAATGTTTAGGCAGTCCGTGAATTCTTGTTGTGAAAATGTTTGTTTGTAACTTAAAGATAATCTGATGTTTGTTGAAATTGTATCTATTACGTACGTTTGCTCATCTTTGTTGTTGT
Organism: Deilephila elpenor; assembly: GCA_949752805.1. NCBI lineage: Eukaryota > Metazoa > Arthropoda > Insecta > Lepidoptera > Sphingidae > Deilephila > Deilephila elpenor. The sequence continues at coordinate 9,091,626 of OX457108.1, forward strand.
ATAAAACAATCGAGGCGTGTGTGAAGTTGAACGACTGCTGTTTTCTAAAATTGTTTTCTCGCTTTTATTCTTGTTATTAATAAATATTATTACGTAAGACAATCGCTGATCGAGTCCCAGTGAAATTGTGATATTAATAAATGTTGGTTTTGTCATAAAAATATTGTTTAATAATCCCTTACGTATTCACTTACCATATTATTAGTTCATTGTCGCTCTAAAAAGTGAATCAATTCTAGTGCGTCGATGTGCTTCCCGATAGCGTCAATCATTTCATGCATTCTTGCCTTTTCTAAATGCGTTGCACTGTTCAAACATAACAAGTAACATAAAATATTCAAACACCGATGCAACCATACTTGCCTGTTTTGTAATCATCCACTTCATAATTAACAAGTATTTAATCACTGAGGCAGATCATATTATTTGTATAATTAAAATTAAGTAACAATTAATGGCTGATTATGTAGGGCATAAAGAACAGTCTAGTCTACAAAACACGGATCGCATACTCCGATCAAGTTTCATTCTGCACAAAATTTCCTATTAGGAATAAATATGTCACGTGTATTCAAAATTACACGGATAGGTAGGATGAATATTCAGTTGGCGTAGGTACATAAATAATGGAGGTAGCCATGGAAGGCTTACAACTATAGATACAAGACTTGATCATGACTAAAATGTATTCATAATATTAAACTATGGTACAAATAGTGAAAGGTGGCACTATTCTGCCGAAGGCGATATACTCGTATAGCGCTAAATTCTAGTAGTGTCTAATTCACTGTTACTTTTGTAAGTCACGGAATATATTTTGATATAACGTACATTGATAGAAAGCCCCGCGACATCGGATGCGTGTGTAATGACCTTCAACACTTTATTTGCATTGTCTCGACTTCGTTGTTAACTTATGGGTATGAAACAACTGAATGACATATATCTAGTCAAATTATCTCGAGCGTATTTGTAAATAAAAATAATTTATTTCAAATAATTCACAAATGATAAATTCTAACAAAGACAAAGACTTGTGTTAGTTATGATGGTTTGAAGCAAAGTCAACTGACGTTGCGATGTCCATGGCTTATATACTATTCTCTTGTGAGAACCGTCTACTTGATACTCTTGGTATTCGCCACTGGTACATCGAATACATTAAGTCAGTTCAGATGAAGCAGCTATACAACTCCTTATTGACCCATTAACCCTGAGGGTTTAATATAGGGTATAAGGTGGCAGGTCGCATAACTCCTCCCTCCTTAAGTACGAAATCATTTCCTGAAACACTTTTCGGATGATGATTTCGGACACATTTTGACAATATAAATTTTCTATTACTAAACACGAAATACAACAATACAAAAATCAATATGAGGTAAAGTACAATAGTTCCTATGCTAACACTGTGTATATTCACTGGTGGCATTTGCCCTTCGTCTTTTATCACTTCACTATCACTTTGTAGAACACGAGACAACACCCGTAGATCTTCCATATTATAGTTGTCCAGGTTGACGGAAGTCCTCTGGAACTCTGGATGCTCAGCAACACTCGGTAGGTGAATAACAGGCATCCTGTGAAGTGTGATCTGGTTTCCATTAATATGACGTTTCCTCAACGTCATTTCTCCAATTTTTACCTCACAGTTTGTGTTTAGCGTAATAATATACGTGCCCAATATTTTATACTGGCTTATATTGTCATCACAATATTCCATAATGAACATTTCAATTTCGGAATATACTATCCACACATCTGTTTGTATGGTTTTAATTTTAAGTTTGCTAGCTTTCACTGGCAATTGCAAACATGAAGTTATATTAGTAGAAAACTTCATTAAATCTGCTATACATGCGTCGTCATTATTAGGCGACACGTTGCTCTCGTAGCACAAGTATATCTGTTCATCTATTTCTCTGCATGACTCCTTGAGCTCTAATGCTTTCAACCCTTCCATAAGGATAAAGGAATGTTTCGGAATAATGAGGAATGTGTTATTCCGGATTGGATTGAACATAGGAAAGGGATGTAGTTGGTAATAGTTATACACTTTTAATTGAACCGTAGGAACTGATAATATAAAAATTATTTGTTTGCCTTTGATGTAAGCCTTAATATCTATACATCTTTCAATATTTGCGAGATTCTCTACAGTAACAGGTAATATTAATTTATCTACCTTTTCTACATCTCTCAATATATAATATAATTCACTAATATTTAATAGTGACTGATGAACGATATTAATTCTACTAAATGCTATTATAGTTTCAATTTCACTTAATCTTGTAAGTAATAACTGAAAATTATGGATGAGTATATTAAAAGTATTTATAACGAATTCTTTACTTCGTTGAAAATATGTTTTATTTAAATATAATTCAATTTCATCCATATTTTTCTCCAACATAATAAAATTATTCCTACTAGAATTTGTTAAGTTAACTAATGAATCCACTATTTCAGAGACAATAGTCATTTTATTGGAGATAGCATTTTGCTCAGATTGAACTTTACTCAAAATTTGTTCATATCTAATTGCGTCATCATTATCCATATTTCCTGTGATAGCTTTAATAATTGTTCCTAAAGGATTAAGTATTCCTCTTTTAACCCTAATATTCGGAATTAACTGCTCATACTTTTCTACAGTTATATTTCTTATATATTCTGCTTGTAGTTTAATGTCTACAATGCTACCATCTAAAATATGAATATCTAAGTTTTTATCTAAATATGAATTTACTTCTCCACATTTAATAAAATTATATTCCAAGTTTTCATATATTAATTGTAGATCTAAAATCTTAACTATTTCCCAGTTATATAAACTAAGGTAAGCACGACCTTCTTTTACTGGAAGTATACCTGGGTTGGCTTCAATTTGCTGAAGTTGAAGTGCCAGGTTTTGGACTGCTTGGATGATTAAGAGAAGGATGTACCTGTGGAGGACGTTTTATATCTTTAATAGGTACCCTTTTATCTCTATCTTTAGCTTGGACCATAACAGTATTTCTAATTATATTGTCTGTTATTTTGGCCTTTTGATAGCGAGGTTTATCCTTGCTACGCCTTATATTTACTCCTTTTATGAAAACTGTATCGCCGGGTTTAACGTCGAATTCTTTTTCGCCGCCCCGCTTTTCAATAATTTTTTCTTTAATCCCTAACATTCTATCTGTTAAGTAATTATACAAATATTTTTTCCTCTTAGAATGTATTGTTACAATATCAGACGACTTCTTGGATTCGCTGCTATTTAGCGATGGTACAGGATATGTAAATACGGATTTTTCTAATTCATTAATCCTATTTATCCTATTCATCCTATCATCATCATCATCATCTGATGATATTATTACGGGAGAGTTACTATTTTGTCTTTCCCTATTCATTCTATTATATTCGTGTTCAATTTCTTGAATCACCGCCTTTATTCTCGGATCATCGTCCGTATTAACTAACATAGATTGACTATCATTATCAATTGCGTTAATTTTTATACGCGATAACGCATCTGCGTTACTATTTTGTTTGCCAGGCTTATGCTTTATATCAAAGTCATATTCTGCTAATCTCAACTTCCAACGAGTTAGCCTACATCCTGGTTCTTTTAATGAATTTACCCATACTAACGGCCTATGGTCACTTATAACAGTGAATTTCTTCCCATATAAATATGGCCTAAAATGCCTGCATGCCCATACTACTGCTAATAGTTCCTTTTCTATAGCACTGTAGCGGGTTTCTGCACTATTTAAAGTCCTACTCGCGAATGCAATAGGCTTATCACTTCCTATCGGACCCTGTGACAAAACTGCACCTAACGCAAAATTAGAGGCGTCCGTAGTTAATAGGAATGGCTTTGAGAAATCTGGAAATTGAAGTAAAGGTGCATTAGTAAGCAACTCTTTACATTTCTCAAATGCATTTATATACTGCTGGGTTATGATCACTTTATTTCTCTTTTTCAAACAATTCGTAAGAGGTTGAGTGATTTTTGAGAAATCTTTTATAAACTTACGATAGTAACCTACTAGTCCAAGGAAACTTTTTATTTCCGTTGGTGTCTTAGGCAAAGGAAATTTTAAGACTGCCTTGATTTTATCATCATTTGGTTGAAGACCATTTTTTGATATTGTGTGACCTAAATATAAAACTTCTGTTTTTAAAAAGTCACATTTGTCTAAAGTTACTTTTAGATTCATCTCTCTAAGTCTGTCAAATATTCTCTGCAGTTTGCAAAAATGTTCCTGCAAGTTTGACGAATATACTATAATATCATCTAAATAAACTAAGCAATCGACACCTATTAAACCACGCAACACATTATCCATTGTTCTCTGGAATGTGGCGGGTGCCGTTTTTAAACCGAATGGCATTCGTATGAATTCGTAGTGTCCCGACTGTGTCGTGAACGCTGTTTTTGGTTGGTCCTGTTTTTGGACTTCTATTTGGTGGTAACCGCTAGCTAGATCGATTGTGGAGAAATATTTCGCATTACCGAACTTATCGAATAAATCTGAAATATTTGGTATGGGATATTTGTCGTCTATCGTCTTTTCGTTAAGACGCCTATAGTCTATGACCATCCTATACTTTTCTTCTCCGGAAGCATCTAGTTTTTTCGGAACCAAATGGACAGGTGCGCTCCACGGTGAGTGCGATTCCTTAATAACATTGTTCTGTAACAAGTTCCTAACCTGTCTCTCTATTTCCTCATTCTCCTTATGAGAATGCCTATAAGGACGGATATATACGGGATCCTCATTGGTAGTCCGTATACTATGTTTTACCTGACTTGTAAAACTTAATGGAATGCCATCATTTTGAAAAATGTCTTTATACTCAAAACATAATTTTTCTACCTGACATTTTACCTCATTATTTAAATGACCTAGTCTAAGTTTTGAAAGATTTACTTCCAACAACTCATCTATAGTTGGATCTATATCCATAAATTCTATAGAGTTATTCCCTATTTGCGATACAACATTATATACCATTGGTATATTCGCATTTTTTACTTTTAAGACCTTGTTGTTAAAATCAACATTTGCCTTTAGGTCTTGTAACAAGTCTGAGCCTAATAATCCATCGTATTTCTTATCTACTTGATAAATATAAAACTTGTGTATCAAGTTCGTATTAAAAATCACTGGAAGCGGAATCTGAGCCACCGTATCATGCTCGCTACGACCATGAGTACTAATTACTTCGAATGGTTCGTTGTATAAATACTTACGAAAGTATTTAAACGCCTTGTTTGGGCTTAAGAATGAGCGAGAACTACCCGTATCAATCATGAATTTACCTAACTTTGGTATATTAATATACGGTAGTTTTATCATGTTATCAACATTATTATAATCTATCCTGGTGGGCTGTCTGAGGCTCCCTTTATAAAATTTCCTACTAGCTTATTATTCCTCACAGTTCGCATTGATACGTCTTGTACCTGATTTTGCGACTGTGGGATGCCAAACTTAAATTGCTGTTGCGGATTTTTCTTGAAAAATCCAGACCTTTTATAGTTATTCACATATTGTGGAAACTGTTGCGGTCTTGGTTGGAAATTTACAGGATTTTTGAATTGAAAGCCCTGTGGCTTTTGATTTTGCCCTCCAAATTTAACTTGAGGTTTCGGCAAAATATTATTATGCTCCTTAAATTGTGTTTTATTATATTCAGTTGTTACACAATTTTTAGGTGCTTGTGGCTTTACACATTTATTTTTAAATTCCTTTTGGAAATTAACTTCTTCCATTACGATAGATAATGTATCCTCCAGATTTGTGGACTTACTTAATCTCACAAATTGGATTAAGTTCTCAGGCAAGTTGTATATAAAAACTTTATGTGCTAAGTTATTATATATTATCATTTTTGACGCCTTAATACCTTCGTCCGTCAAAAGATTTACTTTTGCTATCAAAGAACTCCTAACATTTTGGATTCTGTGACACAATTCGATAAACGATTCGTTTGAATTTATTTTAATGCTTTCTAGCTCCATGGCTATACATTCTTCTGACCTACTGTCACCAAAATGCTGAACTAATAGTTCCCTTAATAAATCCCAAGATGCTACATTCTGTCTTTCACTGAGTAATACTGCGGCCTTTCCCGTCAGTCTACTTGTAACACTGTGAAACACATATGTTTGCTGAGCTACACTGTTATCGCCTCTAAAGCTTCTGATAACGTACTCACATTTATTTAAAAATAGACTAAGCAACCGTTCGTCGCCGTCATATCTAGGGATGATTTCGATTATCTCCCGTGGGATTAGCTGTATTTGATTCATTGTTTTAATAAATAATGCACATACAACACAAAAACACAATGATATCAAAGGCAAAAATAATTACTTCAAATTATTTTTTTCTACGTAAAATTGGCAATGTTAGTCCAAGATTACGGCGCTATTTTGTGGATTTCCTAATGAAAGGAAAAACACGCCTTTTTTAAAAATTGGCGATTTTCAGTCCAATTAAAAAGGAAGGAAAGCGATAGGAAGGAATGAAAGGATTTACTCACTTGCTCTTTCTTCCCATGCTGGAAATTGCTTCTTTATCACTTGTTACGTACTTGACTAATTTATATTTTTGTGGTTCGCGGATTATTTATCTTTAGCGTTGGTAGTACAATTCGGCGACCTATTTTTGTGTCCCTTCCGAACCTACTTTTAACGCGATATTAAATCCTACCGGCTGCGCCAGTCAAATTATCTCGAGCGTATTTGTAAATAAAAATAATTTATTTCAAATAATTCACAAATGATAAATTCTAACAAAGACAAAGACTTGTGTTAGTTATGATGGTTTGAAGCAAAGTCAACTGACGTTGCGATGTCCATGGCTTATATACTATTCTCTTGTGAGAACCGTCTACTTGATACTCTTGGTATTCGCCACTGGTACATCGAATACATTAAGTCAGTTCAGATGAAGCAGCTATACAACTCCTTATTGACCCATTAACCCTGAGGGTTTAATATAGGGTATAAGGTGGCAGGTCGCATAACTATCTATACTTATTGCTGCTATTTAATGCTTATAATTTCCAATGTATTTTATTGAGTGTTGATGTGCATACCTACAATACAATAAAAAATCATCTTTATTGCTTTATCATGAGTCTGAACTGTAGAGAATGTCGCTTTATTTACTACTGAAGCACTTCCATAAACGAGTGATATTAAATTAGAAACAGTTACGGACAACAAACAAATAAATTATATATAAGGAAGCTGTAAAGCACAAATGTGGGACGATGTAACTGTTGTCGGAGCATTTACGCAATTCTAGCGAATACAAATCCAGTGATTTTTAAAACGCGACATCTTTCCTTCCTGGTGCACGATTTCGTATTCGTATTGACGAGTGCAGCTTTCTATATGATGATAAACAAGTTATTAATTATTCGCTTTGCCGTTCAAAAAGACGAAACATATAACACTTTGATACAGGAAATCAAATTCAATTCTTATAAGCTATTAATATAAATTGGTAATTACTTTAATATGTATCTTTTAATATTAGCTAGCTTCAAAAACTATATTAATTTGCATTATTCAATATAAATGGGCGATAGACGACAATCTATACATATAATATACATGTAACCGATCGATGTCTGTACATTGAAGATAAATGAGAAAAACTAATATGGGACGTCTGTATAATTAACGTAATAGAACCCAAAATAATAATTGTCTGTGCAGTTGTGGGCGATGAACTCAGAAACGGCTTAACGGATTTCGATGAAATTTGGTATAAAGGTAGCTGACACCCTGGATTAACACTTAGGCTTTTTATCCCGAAAAATTTAGAATTCCTGTAAGCTCAGAAAGGAATTTCGATATAGTCGTTACTTTTTTATACTCAAAGGGATGGGATGGGACTGGATTATGCCTTGCGTGAGAATGAGACGGGACGGGCGGGTATAACGAGACGGGATGGGCCGGGATAGGAAATTCCAAATAAAGTTAATTACGCAGACGAAGTTTGCGGGCAAAAGCTAGCGGGTGCCAGAAGAAATATATATGAGGTATAGGTGATGTGATGATAACAAAAACAAACTTTTTAATAAAAAAAAAATAAACTTTTAATTTAATTTTACAAGAACATATATACCTTACCGAATGACAACAACAAAAAACAAAAATTTGATCTATAACAATTAAATTTAATTAATGATCCCAAACATGACGAATGATAGTTACTTCACCAGGCCTACGAACAGAAGTTTCCTTACTGGGGTCAACTGGAACAATTCGTTCCACGTAGTAAGGTTCGTTTATATTAACATAAAGTTGTTTAGGAGCCGCAGCTGGATCACTCTTTTCAATTTCTACTGGTACAGGATCTTTGACTTCAATTCTTGATCTTTTAATTACCGGTACTGGAACTGGTCTTACTGTCTCTGTAGATGGAGAAGGCTTTTGCGCTCTTACCTTAAAAGTTGCTAAGTTATTCAGTCGACCTAATGCATCTTCTTGGTTGTTTCGAATTCCAAGTTTCGCATCATTAGATTCTTCTCTATTTTTTAATGGAGTTGCTTTCGCCAAAGCCTCAGCCCTTGCCAGCGCATTTTGTTTAGCTAAATTTTGTCTCAATTTCTCAAGCTCAATAGCAAATTTTTGATTATTATGTCGGGGCGCATCTTTGAGTTCTTGAAGATAAGTTTGGAGTTGTATTTCATTTTGAATCAATTTACCTCTGTGTTGAGCTATAGATTTGACAACATTATCATTATTCAATATAGGTGTAAGTAATGCAGTCAATTTTTCTTGTGCAACTTCTGATTCTGATTTTTGCGTTACTTCTTCTTGTGGCGTTTCTTCAACCGGAATAAATCTCTGTCGATTTTGCAAGTAACCTTGGTTTTCTTTTTTCTTTTCCAACTTCTTACTAGCGTCTTGTAATCGTGATAGTTTTCGATAGTTAGATTGCAGACGTAGATTCGCTTGCTTAGTTTGCTCCTTTTGTTTTGCCAGAACGGAGGGAGCGAAGTATTTTTCGGCACGTTGTCTCTTAAGTACTCCAAATCTTGCAGGAATCTGTCGCGCATTTTCAAGTTCCTTTTCTTCAGAGTCTTCCTCTTCTTCGCTTTGTGTTGTTTCGCTATTTTCTTCCTCATCCTCCTCCGTCTCTGCTTCTTTTTGTAGTTCTCCTCGTGGTACGTAGATATTCTGAGCTTTCTTGGCGTCTTCTTCAATTTGCTTATTTAGAATCTTGAAAATTTCTTCAACCTCTGAGGTTTGGACTGATTGCTGTATTTGGGGCTGTTCTTGTTCAACACTTTGGTCGGCATCTTCTTCTTCCTCCTGTTCTTCTTCTTGTTCCGGTTCAGTCTGATACGGGGGTTCATCTTCGTCTTTTTGTGGCCTAACGAAAGCACCGCCAGCTTCAAGAGCCCTCACTTGGTTCGGGGTTAAATATAAAAGCACGTCTTTTGTTTCATAGCTCTCCCTGATTTGTGGAGTTATCGTGTAAGGCTCGTAAAACGTTTGAGGCCCTTGATCGAAACGTCCTGCATTTACTGAAACCAGTAACACAGTACCCAATAAGCACCAGATCTGAAACAATAAAAACAAACTTTTAAAAATACCTCCTTATCACTGCTTATCACTATCAACTCTTAATATTATCGACTTACAATATTATCCATGACTGCGAATAAATCGTTGAATGCAGCCTGCGATCAGTTGAGATGTTGTGGATCGTCTGTGCTCAAACTAGATAGACGGCTGAATTTTATACACAAATTAAGAATTCTAAATCATCATCAAATTCCTAACAAGTTTGTGTTGGCTAGTGTGGCGGGAATTTCGATTAATATGATATTGAAATAATTTATGCTAATATTGTTATTTACTTTGTCGGTGGTCAGTGTTTTGCATTGTGTCGTCATAATGTAGTAAAAACACTAGGCAGGTTGAGATGGTTAGTGCCGAAATTAACATATTATTCAAAATGCTATGTTGACCTAGAATTTTAATATCATGATGTGTAAATAATTTCCATTTAATCTATATTATACTTTTTAATTCAACGTAAATATATTTCAAAATTATTTCTCCGAAATCAGTCATATAACATGTCTCAACAAAATAAAAACGTACTATTTAATGCATTATTTATTTATTTATTTATTTATTATTCAAAAATCAACAAATTATACAATTTTATGCATAGGTCCCACAAAACTGCATTTCGGTTTGAACGTGGAATCACTTGTGAATGTGAGTATCAGTTCATTAAATAAAATAAAACAATTACAGAAAATAATGAACTAACAATTAAACAAAAAACAAAATAAAAAACTAAACAAAATTATATAGAGTAGGAAAATTTCTTACAATATTAACTTAAACACTTCTTTTTAGGTCCGACTGGAACTTATGATCCTTATACAAACGATGCGACGCACAAATATAACAAGGAACTCTTTTATATTCCAAGGAAGTAAATGATAATTAACTTAATCATGTCCTATAAGGATGAAGTATCAATAAAGTTCCACCTATTTCAGTTATAGGTAAATTTAGGTAGTAGAGCACGGTGCAGTATTATTTGATTTTTTACCTAATTTGGAATTTCAAGTTCCAAATTAGAACATAGTAGCCATTCGCCAGTATTAAACGTGTATTTGAATATTACGCAAAAATTTTGTTATTATATTTATTTATTTATTTAAAACTTTATTGTACACCTGTGACATACATAAAGAACACATTACATAAACAAAAAGACGTACAAAAGGCGGTCTTATCGCTCGAGGCGATCTCTTCCAGACAACCAACCATAGGATGGCTAAGAGAAAACGTCAATATTGGGGTACCATGAGGTGTACGAAAGATGAAGTGAGACAATAAGAAATATATACAATATACATATATGTATAAAAACATACAAATTCAAGTATTAACGCAATAATATCAAAAACATATAATAATAAATATATAAACATATATACATGTCGGAGATTCATACAGATTGCGATTTATATGGCCGTCGTTGCCGTCCGACATGATGATTCTTATTAATCAGTCAGTGCGCACGTTTGGCGCTGTTCCGGGCAAGATTTACAATAGAAGCCATTAAATATTATTAAACCGATCACAGACTCTACTGACAGACTATTCAGCGATACCATAGGCAATCGATAACTTACAAGACGTCAATCATGTCGGACTGTGTTGCAATTCCAATAAAATAAGTAACATCAATGCGTATGGCATTCATCCTGCGTGGATCAAACTTGTGTAATCTCTAACATACATATATACATACATACAAACATATATATAATATATATACACACACATATATATAGTATATATATTACGCGTCGGAAATATCTGTGGACCTGAATAATTAACGTCACTGGAACATAAGTTCAGCTAATTCAAAATATAGGTAAAACAAATTGAATTAAAACAGAAAAACGAATAAAAAATTTAATTCGCATCCATCTCTAAACGTTTTTAATGTAAAATAACATAGTAGATAGGGGAACACAAAAAAATGAAATGTGAACCGCATTCCAGCTAGGTTCACAGATATTTCCGACGAGTTATATATACATGTGCATACCTATACAATACATGCAATGTCTTCAGTTACTTTGAGAAAGATAATGCTGTTTGACTATTTTTTTGAATATGGGCAAGGACTTTGACCGCCTCACTGTGACAGGTAATGCATACCACAGCCTAGCAGCTTCTTTAGTGAAAGATTTGACATAAAATGTAGTGGAATGCACTGGGATTTTTAGTATCAAGTTCTCTGATGACCTCAGGGATCTAGAATGCGTATCATGAAGAAACTCGAATCCGTTATTGAGATAAGAGGGGGAGAGGGGAAGAGGGGATTCAAAAGTATGGTATTAAGAAGTGATAGAATATGTGTATTCCGGCGAAACCTAATGGGTAACTACTTGAGCTTGTTGCGGAACTCGGAAACGTGATCATATTTGCGCAGTCCAAATATAAATTTAATGCAGAAGTTTTGAAGACGCTCAAGTTTATTAAGTTGCTCCTCAGTGAGATCATAATGAAAGATTTTATTGAAATAGCATTAAAATGTATTAACCAAACGAGCTTGGAGAACCTATTCTATAACAGAAATCTTGATGTCTGAATATTCTTATACAAAGTTAGTTTTTGCCTCGACTGCCTTGGTGGCGTAGTTGTATTACGGTACGGTTACAAAGCTGAGGTCTCGGGTTCGAATCCCGGGTCGGGCAAAGTGATATTGGGTTTTTCTATTCATTATCAGCCCGGAGTTAGGAATTTGTGCCCGATATGGCGATAGGCTCGCCCCCTATCACATCGTGGGACGGAACATGCAAGGCGAAATGTGGGTGTCCTAGTGGCGCCTTTGCCTCTTCGGGGATAAAGGCGTGAGTTTATATATGTATGTAAAGAAATTACATTTCTTTAATTTCCTTTATCCTCGATTGTTGTCAAAACAGGAATTGTATATAAGATAGATGGCGCTGTGTACTACGGTCGTCAATGCAGTTCTATCAAAGTTGCATAAGAATTTAAAAGATGGAAAAGGTCAATGAGAAGTGACAAGTTATAGAATCAACGTGAAAAGGAATCGACAAACCTATTACTAAACTTTAAATGTCGTTTCTTTGTATTTTCAGAGCAACACATCTCTTTGATTTGTTGATTCACATTGATTCCTAAATAATCTAGACAATTGTCTTATAAAACGACATTTGCAGTAAATACTATCGAACATGGAAAAATTAAGATTCACGTTCGCAGTATTAGCGGGAAGTGATGGAAAAACAAACGTTATTTGTATAACTTCAATCGAGACACCCGATGGACTCATATATAATATTCCTGATGATGTCAAAGCTGCAAGTAAACATGCTGGCATAACAACTTCAGATATTTTCACGATAGTAAAGAATTCGTTAAAAAAGGACATCAAACACGAAAGTTATGGATCCCATTGACAGATGAATTAAGAAAATTCTATTTGGATGCAGGTGGAAATGTGCAATTCAATGATCAATACCTAGAAGAAGTCAAAAATGAAACCAAGTTGCCGATTATTAATAATAACACTGAAACTGGAAATGAAAATTTAGGAAAAACAGCTGAGAGATTCTTACTTGAATTTTTTTCTGGAAAAACGTCAAATGTGGATCAATGGATTCAAGAATTCGAAAATGAATGTGAAAGATATGAAATTATGGATATATTATGGATGTATATTATATACTACGCACAACAATTAAAGGATATTTTTTTTTATCAAATTTTTTTTGGGTTTTTTGAGAGTCAAACAAACACTACCCATGTAAATGCACGGTTTTAAAAACGAGTAAATGTTTGGAATTTTTTTTTCTCGTTGGTTTTCCTACGATTGCTTATCAACCAAGCATGCAATCAAGAAATATCTACAGATCTGCAAAATAGACATTTCAAGCTTCCAACTTTTACTTTCCGAATTTCTTAACAATCAATTTTCTCCAAGATACAGACTCTCCAAATACACAAAAAAAAATTGATCAAGAAAATATCCTTTAATTTTTGTGAGTAGTGTATATATATATATGTATAGACTTATATGTATGTAAGTTCATTTTTGTTTACCATAAAGCTGAAACACCCCAATAAAATTTTGGTATAAAAGATCAGACAAAAATATTAAATAATAATAATGAAACATCACGCGGTTACAGGCTACGATAAATTATTATATTTTTGAATGATGCATGGGTATTTGGACCGACATGCGCCTGATTTTTATTAATGAACAAGGTAACCAGCTCGACAAAAGGGTTTTCGAGATAAAATAAAAAATATAACGTACGTTAAAAATTAATGGACAGAATTGTGCTATTGAGTATTGATTCTTAACAAACTACTTTCGGGTTTGTAGTATACTAAAAATAACGTTGTATATCACATGAATTATCCAACAATTAAATGCAATTTTGTGCAATCTCTAAAATTTAAATGACCTTCAATATATTATTCATATTAAAATTGTTCCTGTGTTAGAAACAGCATATTATATTGGCCACATGTGCCTGAATATCGACATAGCTCGAACAAGGCCCCAAACTGGTCAAAAAAGCGCAGAATTTATGTCGTCAAGGAAGATATGATATACAATAAAGACACTAAAGACAGGGAGAAATGGACGAGTCGAGCCAGAAAGGAAATGATGGCGCTAACTGAGATTAGCGGTAGAAAAAAAAACGGTAATAATATTTAAATAAATACACCAAACTATTAAATACATAGTCCTGAACTACATTAAGATTGAGTCTTGTGTCGTGGTATCAGGAGAGGTACACCGAGCGACTTTTCGGTCTCACTAACACCCAGACCAAAAACAAATAAGTACTTGTGGTTCACACAAACATTTGTGACTGCCTCGGTGGCGTAGTTGTACTACGGTACGACGTTAGTACGAAGTTAACGTAATAGAACCCAAAACAATGATTTTAAGAATTTTGTTCTGTTTGTCGGTTTGTCTGTTTGTCTGTGCGATTGTGCGCGATGAACTCAGAAACGGCTTAACGGATTTCGATGAAATTTGGTATAAAGGTAGCTGACACCCTGGATTAACACTTAGGCTTTTTATCCCGAATAATTTAGAATTCCTGTAAGGTCAGAAAGGAATTTCGATATAGTCGTTACTTTTTTATACTCAAAGTGATGGGATGGGACTGGATTATGCCTTGAGTGAGAATGAGACGGGACGGGCGGGCATAACGAGACGGGACGGGCCGGGATGGAAAATTCCAAATAAAGTTAATTACGCAGACGAAGTTTGCGGGCAAAAGCTAGCGGGCGCCAGAAGAAATATATATTTCTTCAGGGAATATCAAGACTGCGACCAAAAACGAAGCCAGGCGGTAGTACTAGGGACTTCAGACACAAGGCAATTAAAAATTTCGAAAAAAAATCGTTTTTTTTTGGAATTTTTTACTTATCGTCGTATTTGGGTGATTAATACATAGTTTCTCTAAAATAATGATGTACACCTTTTTATTTTTAAAGACGCAATGGTACGTAAGGGTTTAAAATCCTTTTTTCGCAAAAACTAGGAATTTAGCACCCAATCACGATGATATTTAAAAAAGTTCAAAAAAAATCTGTCGCTTATTTTGCGAAATTTTTAGTAGCATTGTGTGTGTAACCACTAAAACTACCACCAGGTTTCGTTTTCGGTCGCGGTCTTGATATACCCGGTATATGAGGTGATGAGATGATAACAAAAACAAACTTTTTAATAAAAAAAATAAACATTTAATTTAATTTTACAAGAACATATATTATTAACTTACCGAATGACAACAACAAAAAACTAAAATTTTATCTATAACAATTAAATTTAATTAATGATCCCAAACATGACGAATGAAAGTTACTTCACCAGGCCTACGAACAGAAGTTTCCTTACTGAGGTCAACTGGAACAATTCGTTCCACGTAGTAAGGTTCGTTTATATTAACATAAAGTTGTTTAGGAGCCGCAGCTGGATCACTCTTTTCAATTTCTACTGGTACAGGATCTTTGACTTCAATTCTTGATCTTTTAATTACCGGTACTGGAACTGGTCTTACTGTCTCTGTAGATGGAGAAGGCTTTTGCGCTCTTACCTTAAAAGTTGCTAAGTTATTCAGTCGACCTAATGCATCTTCTTGGTTGTTTCGAATTCCAAGTTTCGCATCATCAGATTCTTCTCTATTTTTTAATGGAGTTGCTTTCGCCAAAGCCTCAGCCCTTGCCAGCGCATTTTGTTTAGCTAAATTTTGTCTCAATTTCTCAAGCTCAATAGCAAATTTTTGATTATTATGTCTGGGCGCATCGTTGAGTTCTTGAAGATAAGTTTGGAGTTGTAGTTCATTTTGAATCAATTTACCTCTGTGTTGAGCTATAGATTTGACAACATTATCATTGTTCAATATAGGTGTAAGTAATGCAGTCAATTTTTCTTGTGCAACTTCTGATTCTGATTTTTGCGTTACTTCTTCTTGTGGCGTTTCTTCAATCGGAATAAATCTCTGTCTATTTTGCAAGTAACCTTGGTTTTCTTTTTTCTTTTCCAACTTCTTACTAGCGTCTTGTAATCGTGATAGTTTTCGATAATTAGATTGCAGACGTAGATTCGCTTGCTTAGTTTGCTCCTTTTGTTTTGCCAGAACGGAGGGAGCGAAGTATTTTTCGCCACGTTGTCTTTTAAGTACTCCAAATCTTGCAGGAATCTGTCGCGTATTTTCAAGTTCCTTTTCTTCAGAGTCTTCCTCTTCTTCGCTTTGTGTTGTTTCGCTATTTTCTTCCTCATCCTCCTCCGTCTCTGCTTCTTTTTGTAGTTCTCCTCGTGGTACGTAGATATTCTGAGCTTTCTTGGCGTCTTCTTCAATTTGCTTATTTAGAATCTTGAAAATTTCTTCAACCTCTGAGGTTTGGACTGATTGCTGTATTTGGGGCTGTTCTTGTTCAACACTTTGGTCAGCATCTTCTTCTTCCTCCTGTTCGTCTTCTTGTTCCTGTTCAGTCTGATACGGGGGTTCATCTTCGTCTTTTTGTGGCCTAACGTAAGCACCGCCAGCTTCAAGAGCCTTCACTTGGTTCGGGGTTAAATATAAAAGCACGTCTTTTGTTTCATAGCTCTCCCTGATTTGTGGAGTTATCGTGTAAGGCTCGTAAAACGTTTGAGGCCCTTGATCGAAACGTCCTGCATTTACTGAAACCAGTAACACAGTACCCAATAAGCACCAGATCTGAAACAAAACAAACTTTTAGAAATACCTCCTTATCACTGCTTATCACTATCAACTCTTAATATTATCGACTTACAATATTATCCATGACTGCGAATAAATCGTTGAATGCAGCCTGCGATCAGTTGAGATGTTGTGGATCGTCTGTGCTCAAACTAGATAGACGGCTGAATTTTATACACAAATTAAGAATTCTAAATCATCATCAAATTCCTAACAAGTTTGTGTTGGCTAGTGTGGCGGGAATTTCGATTAATATGATATTGAAATAATTTATGCTAATATTGTTATTTACTTTGTCGGTGGTCAGTGTTTTGCATTGTGTCGTCATAATGTAGTAAAAACGCTAGGCAGGTTGAGGTGGTTAGTGCCGAAATTAACATATTATTCAAAATGTAAAACTGAAAATAATTTCCATTTAATCTATATTATACTTTTTAATTCAACGTAAATATGTGTATATTTCAAAATTATTTCTCCGAAATCAGTCATAAAACATGTCTCAACAAAATAAAAACGTACTATTTAATGCATTATTTATTTATTTATTATTTAAAAATCAACAAAATATACAATTTTATGCGTAGGTCCCACGAAACTGCATTTCGGTTTGACAGTGGAATTACTTGTTAATGTGAGTCTCAGTTTATTAAATAAAATAACAGTTTCAGAAAATAATGAACTAACAATTAGACAAAAAACAAAATAAAAAACTAAAGAACATTATACAGGGTATATCAAGACCGCTACCGAAAACGAAGCCAGGAGGTAGTATTAGTGATATCAAACTCAATGCAAGTAAAAATTTTACAAAAAAAAAACGTCAATTTTTTTTTTTTAATTTTTTACATATCGTCGTATTTGAGTGATTAATACATAGTTTTTCTAAAATAATGACGTACATCGCTTAATTTTTAAACACGCAATGGTACGTAAGGGTTTAAATTACTATTTTTTCACAAACTAGGTATTTACCCCTCAAAAACGACGATTTTTCAAAAATTGTAAAAAAAAAATCCGTCGCTTATTTTGCAAAATTTTTAGTTGCATTGTGTCTGTAGCCGCTAAAACTACCACCTGGCTTCGTTTTCGGTCGCGGTCTTGATATACCCTGTATATAGTAGGAAAATTTCTTACAATATTAACTTAAACACTTTTTTTTAGGTCTCACTGGAACTTATGATCCTTAAACAAACGATGCGACGCACAAATATAACAAGGAACTCTTTTATATTCCAAGGAAAATAAATAATAATTAACTTACATACATACATAAATCATCACATCACGCCTTTATCCCCGAAGGGGTAGGCAGAGGCGCCACTAGGGCACCCGCATTTTAACTTATAATTAACTTATCATTTCCTATAAGGATGAAGTGTCAATAAAGTTCCACCCATTTCTGTTATAGGTATTTGTAAGTTTAGGTAGCAGAACACGGTTCAGTATTATTTGATTTTTACCTAATTTGGAATTTCAAGTTCCAAATTAGAACGTAATAGCCAATCGCCAGTATAAAACGTGTATTTTGATTATTACGCAAAAATCTTATTATAATGAAATATTTTATTGAAATAGCATTAAAATGTATTAACCAAACAAGCTTGGAGAACCTATTCGGTAACAGAAATCTTGATGTCTTAATATTCTTATACAAAGTAAGTTTTTGTTTACCATAAAGCTGAAACACCCCCATTGAGATTTTAGTGTAAATGATCAGACATAAATATTAAAAAATAATAATGAAATAACACGCGGTCACATGCTACAATAAATGGGTATTTGGACCGACATGCGCCTGATTTTTATTAATGAACAAGGTAACCAGCTCGACAAGTGTTTTTGAGATAAAATAAAAAATACAACATACGAGAATGCTACATGTTCTAACCAGTTTTCCTTTGACTAGTCGACTAATGTTATAAGTCGCATTCATATTAAAGTGGAAGACGTGACTTGTCTGCTTCGCAAGCTCGATACATCTAAAGGTGCTGGTCCTGACAAAATTTCAGCCAAATGTCTTGTCAATTGTGCAACATCCATCTCCCTACCAATCTCTATTCTATTTAATAAATCCCTATCTACTTGTGTCGTACCCAAAATTTGGAAATCTGCTTTCATCACACCAGTACACAAAAAAGGTTCCAAAACTGAGATCACTAATTATAGACCAATATCGAAACTTTGTATTGTAGCTAAAGTGTTTGAAAGAATTATATACAATCAGCTATAAACAGCCCTTTCTCAATCCTTTAGTCCCTTCCAACATGGGTTTTTAAAGGGTCGGTCTACTACCTGAAATTTAATCCTCCTTAATGATTTTATTACTGAAGCCATGGATGATCGCAAGCAGGTCGATGTCGTTTACACGGATTACAGTAAGGCCTTCGACCGTATTGACCATATGATTCTGCTGAAGAAGTTAAACTGCATGGGAATTTGTGGGGATCTCTTAAGGTGGTTTTCTTCCTACATAGAGAATAGGTCACAAGCTGTAGTTCTTAATAACTATATGTCCAAATGGGTAAACGTGTCTAGTGGAGTACCGCAAGGATCACTGCTTGGGCCGCTACTATTTATGATTTATGTAAACGACATCGACCAGTGCTTAAAATACTCTAATTTATTGTGCTTTGCCGATGACATGAAGATCTTCAAGACTATTTCCACTCTCAATTATATGCACTTCAGAGTGATCTATACACATGTCGCTTACAAGAGTACTGTAAACTGAACAAACTTGACCTCAATCCATCAAAATGTTCCGTTATTACATACACAAGGAAACATAATGCCTTAGTCACTAATTATACCTTGGGAGGCCAAACATTACCCAGGTGCCATACCATTCGTGGCCTAGGGGTTCATCATGACAGCAAGTTAATTTTTGAAACTCATGTTGAGGCTATTGTGATGAAGGCTTCTAAAGCCCTTGGATTCATAATGCGGATCTCTAAATCCTTTACTGAGGCCAAAACTCTTAAAATACTATATTGCACATTTGTTAGAAGCCATCTGGAATATGCATCTCAAATTTGGAACCCACTTTATCATAAATATGTCGAACGCATTGAAAATATTCAAAAACGTTTTGTAAAATACCTCTGTTTCCACCAACGAATTCCATATAAATCTAATGAATATCTCCGACTCTGCAAAAAACTCCATTTATTGCCTCTCAGTAAACGTAGAGAAATAAGCGGTCCTACATATTATTTCTTTTAAAAATATTGAAGAATGATATTGCCAGCCCCGAACTTTTGGCGAATATATTTCTTAATGTTCCAACTAGATTAATTCGTTTTAACCCACCCTTACATGTACCAAAGGCATCATCGAACTATCGACAGAATAGTTATTTGGTGCGTGCGAGTAAGACCTTTAACAATGTATGCAAACAACATGATCTGGATACTTTTTGAACCAGTGTGTCTGTAGCGAGGAGGCGCTTGAGCCACAGTTTCTTTAGTTAATAAGGTGCTTATTTTATTTTTTTTGCTCACACTTGTATTTTTTTTCTCTCAGTTTGCTTTATGTTATTTACTATATTTTTTACTTCTTTTGTTATTAGCTGTAAGTTTTCCATGTTTTAAAATAAAATAAATAAATATATAAATAAAAATTAGTGCAGAAATGTGCTATTGATTCTTAACAAACTACTTTCGGGTTTGTAGTATACTAAAAATAACGTTGTATATCACATGAATTATCCAACAATTAAATGCAATTTTGTGCAATCTCTAAAATTTAAATGACTTTCAATATATTATTCATATTAAAATTGTTCCTGTGTTACAACCAGCATATTATATTGGCCACATGTGCCTGAATATCGACATAGCTCGAACAAGGCCCCAGACTGGCCTAAAAAGCGCAGAATTGATGTCGTCAAGGAAGATATGAGGAGGATATGATATACAATAAAGACACTAAAGACAGGGGAGAAATGGACGAGTTTAGCCAGAAAGGAAATGATGGCGCTAACTGAGATTAGCGGTAGAAAAAAACGGTATTAATATTTAAATAAATACACCCAACTGTCAAATACATAGTCCTGAACTACATTAAGATTGAGTCTTGTGTCGTGGTATCAGGAAAGGTACACCGTGCGACTTTTCGGTCTCACTAACACCCAGACCAAAAACAAATAAGTACTTGTGGTTCACACAAACATTTGTGACTGCCTCGGTGGCGTAGTTGTACTACGGTACGACGTTAGTACGAAGTTAACGTAATAGAACCCAAAACAATGATTTTAAGAATTTTGTTCTGTTTGTCGGTTTGTCTGTTTGTCTGTGCGATTGTGCGCGATGAACTCAGAAACGGCTTAACGGATTTCGATGAAATTTGGTATAAAGGTAGCTGACACCCTGGATTAACACTTAGGCTTTTTATCCCGAATAATTTAGAATTCCTGTAAGGTCAGAAAGGAATTTCGATATAGTCGTTACTTTTTTATACTCAAAGTGATGGGATGGGACTGGATTATGCCTTGAGTGAGAATGAGACGGGACGGGCGGGCATAACGAGACGGGACGGGCCGGGATGGAAAATTCCAAATAAAGTTAATTACGCAGACGAAGTTTGCGGGCAAAAGCTAGCGGGCGCCAGAAGAAATATATATTTCTTCAGGGAATATCAAGACTGCGACCAAAAACGAAGCCAGGCGGTAGTACTAGGGACTTCAGACACAAGGCAATTAAAAATTTCGAAAAAAAATCGTTTTTTTTTGGAATTTTTTACTTATCGTCGTATTTGGGTGATTAATACATAGTTTCTCTAAAATAATGATGTACACCTTTTTATTTTTAAAGACGCAATGGTACGTAAGGGTTTAAAATCCTTTTTTCGCAAAAACTAGGAATTTAGCACCCAATCACGATGATATTTAAAAAAGTTCAAAAAAAATCTGTCGCTTATTTTGCGAAATTTTTAGTAGCATTGTGTGTGTAACCACTAAAACTACCACCAGGTTTCGTTTTCGGTCGCGGTCTTGATATACCCGGTATATGAGGTGATGAGATGATAACAAAAACAAACTTTTTAATAAAAAAAATAAACATTTAATTTAATTTTACAAGAACATATATTATTAACTTACCGAATGACAACAACAAAAAACTAAAATTTTATCTATAACAATTAAATTTAATTAATGATCCCAAACATGACGAATGAAAGTTACTTCACCAGGCCTACGAACAGAAGTTTCCTTACTGAGGTCAACTGGAACAATTCGTTCCACGTAGTAAGGTTCGTTTATATTAACATAAAGTTGTTTAGGAGCCGCAGCTGGATCACTCTTTTCAATTTCTACTGGTACAGGATCTTTGACTTCAATTCTTGATCTTTTAATTACCGGTACTGGAACTGGTCTTACTGTCTCTGTAGATGGAGAAGGCTTTTGCGCTCTTACCTTAAAAGTTGCTAAGTTATTCAGTCGACCTAATGCATCTTCTTGGTTGTTTCGAATTCCAAGTTTCGCATCATCAGATTCTTCTCTATTTTTTAATGGAGTTGCTTTCGCCAAAGCCTCAGCCCTTGCCAGCGCATTTTGTTTAGCTAAATTTTGTCTCAATTTCTCAAGCTCAATAGCAAATTTTTGATTATTATGTCTGGGCGCATCGTTGAGTTCTTGAAGATAAGTTTGGAGTTGTAGTTCATTTTGAATCAATTTACCTCTGTGTTGAGCTATAGATTTGACAACATTATCATTGTTCAATATAGGTGTAAGTAATGCAGTCAATTTTTCTTGTGCAACTTCTGATTCTGATTTTTGCGTTACTTCTTCTTGTGGCGTTTCTTCAATCGGAATAAATCTCTGTCTATTTTGCAAGTAACCTTGGTTTTCTTTTTTCTTTTCCAACTTCTTACTAGCGTCTTGTAATCGTGATAGTTTTCGATAATTAGATTGCAGACGTAGATTCGCTTGCTTAGTTTGCTCCTTTTGTTTTGCCAGAACGGAGGGAGCGAAGTATTTTTCGCCACGTTGTCTTTTAAGTACTCCAAATCTTGCAGGAATCTGTCGCGTATTTTCAAGTTCCTTTTCTTCAGAGTCTTCCTCTTCTTCGCTTTGTGTTGTTTCGCTATTTTCTTCCTCATCCTCCTCCGTCTCTGCTTCTTTTTGTAGTTCTCCTCGTGGTACGTAGATATTCTGAGCTTTCTTGGCGTCTTCTTCAATTTGCTTATTTAGAATCTTGAAAATTTCTTCAACCTCTGAGGTTTGGACTGATTGCTGTATTTGGGGCTGTTCTTGTTCAACACTTTGGTCAGCATCTTCTTCTTCCTCCTGTTCGTCTTCTTGTTCCTGTTCAGTCTGATACGGGGGTTCATCTTCGTCTTTTTGTGGCCTAACGTAAGCACCGCCAGCTTCAAGAGCCTTCACTTGGTTCGGGGTTAAATATAAAAGCACGTCTTTTGTTTCATAGCTCTCCCTGATTTGTGGAGTTATCGTGTAAGGCTCGTAAAACGTTTGAGGCCCTTGATCGAAACGTCCTGCATTTACTGAAACCAGTAACACAGTACCCAATAAGCACCAGATCTGAAACAAAACAAACTTTTAGAAATACCTCCTTATCACTGCTTATCACTATCAACTCTTAATATTATCGACTTACAATATTATCCATGACTGCGAATAAATCGTTGAATGCAGCCTGCGATCAGTTGAGATGTTGTGGATCGTCTGTGCTCAAACTAGATAGACGGCTGAATTTTATACACAAATTAAGAATTCTAAATCATCATCAAATTCCTAACAAGTTTGTGTTGGCTAGTGTGGCGGGAATTTCGATTAATATGATATTGAAATAATTTATGCTAATATTGTTATTTACTTTGTCGGTGGTCAGTGTTTTGCATTGTGTCGTCATAATGTAGTAAAAACGCTAGGCAGGTTGAGGTGGTTAGTGCCGAAATTAACATATTATTCAAAATGTAAAACTGAAAATAATTTCCATTTAATCTATATTATACTTTTTAATTCAACGTAAATATGTGTATATTTCAAAATTATTTCTCCGAAATCAGTCATAAAACATGTCTCAACAAAATAAAAACGTACTATTTAATGCATTATTTATTTATTTATTATTTAAAAATCAACAAAATATACAATTTTATGCGTAGGTCCCACGAAACTGCATTTCGGTTTGACAGTGGAATTACTTGTTAATGTGAGTCTCAGTTTATTAAATAAAATAACAGTTTCAGAAAATAATGAACTAACAATTAGACAAAAAACAAAATAAAAAACTAAAGAACATTATACAGGGTATATCAAGACCGCTACCGAAAACGAAGCCAGGAGGTAGTATTAGTGATATCAAACTCAATGCAAGTAAAAATTTTACAAAAAAAAAACGACAATTTTTTTTTTTTAATTTTTTACATATCGTCGTATTTGAGTGATTAATACATAGTTTTTCTAAAATAATGACGTACATCGCTTAATTTTTAAACACGCAATGGTACGTAAGGGTTTAAATTACTATTTTTTCACAAACTAGGTATTTACCCCTCAAAAACGACGATTTTTCAAAAATTGTAAAAAAAAAATCCGTCGCTTATTTTGCAAAATTTTTAGTTGCATTGTGTCTGTAGCCGCTAAAACTACCACCTGGCTTCGTTTTCGGTCGCGGTCTTGATATACCCTGTATATAGTAGGAAAATTTCTTACAATATTAACTTAAACACTTTTTTTTAGGTCTCACTGGAACTTATGATCCTTAAACAAACGATGCGACGCACAAATATAACAAGGAACTCTTTTATATTCCAAGGAAAATAAATAATAATTAACTTACATACATACATAAATCATCACATCACGCCTTTATCCCCGAAGGGGTAGGCAGAGGCGCCACTAGGGCACCCGCATTTTAACTTATAATTAACTTATCATTTCCTATAAGGATGAAGTGTCAATAAAGTTCCACCCATTTCTGTTATAGGTATTTGTAAGTTTAGGTAGCAGAACACGGTTCAGTATTATTTGATTTTTACCTAATTTGGAATTTCAAGTTCCAAATTAGAACGTAATAGCCAATCGCCAGTATAAAACGTGTATTTTGATTATTACGCAAAAATCTTATTATAATGAAATATTTTATTGAAATAGCATTAAAATGTATTAACCAAACAAGCTTGGAGAACCTATTCGGTAACAGAAATCTTGATGTCTTAATATTCTTATACAAAGTAAGTTTTTGTTTACCATAAAGCTGAAACACCCCCATTGAGATTTTAGTGTAAATGATCAGACATAAATATTAAAAAATAATAATGAAATAACACGCGGTCACATGCTACAATAAATGGGTATTTGGACCGACATGCGCCTGATTTTTATTAATGAACAAGGTAACCAGCTCGACAAGTGTTTTTGAGATAAAATAAAAAATACAACATACGAGAATGCTACATGTTCTAACCAGTTTTCCTTTGACTAGTCGACTAATGTTATAAGTCGCATTCATATTAAAGTGGAAGACGTGACTTGTCTGCTTCGCAAGCTCGATACATCTAAAGGTGCTGGTCCTGACAAAATTTCAGCCAAATGTCTTGTCAATTGTGCAACATCCATCTCCCTACCAATCTCTATTCTATTTAATAAATCCCTATCTACTTGTGTCGTACCCAAAATTTGGAAATCTGCTTTCATCACACCAGTACACAAAAAAGGTTCCAAAACTGAGATCACTAATTATAGACCAATATCGAAACTTTGTATTGTAGCTAAAGTGTTTGAAAGAATTATATACAATCAGCTATAAACAGCCCTTTCTCAATCCTTTAGTCCCTTCCAACATGGGTTTTTAAAGGGTCGGTCTACTACCTGAAATTTAATCCTCCTTAATGATTTTATTACTGAAGCCATGGATGATCGCAAGCAGGTCGATGTCGTTTACACGGATTACAGTAAGGCCTTCGACCGTATTGACCATATGATTCTGCTGAAGAAGTTAAACTGCATGGGAATTTGTGGGGATCTCTTAAGGTGGTTTTCTTCCTACATAGAGAATAGGTCACAAGCTGTAGTTCTTAATAACTATATGTCCAAATGGGTAAACGTGTCTAGTGGAGTACCGCAAGGATCACTGCTTGGGCCGCTACTATTTATGATTTATGTAAACGACATCGACCAGTGCTTAAAATACTCTAATTTATTGTGCTTTGCCGATGACATGAAGATCTTCAAGACTATTTCCACTCTCAATTATATGCACTTCAGAGTGATCTATACACATGTCGCTTACAAGAGTACTGTAAACTGAACAAACTTGACCTCAATCCATCAAAATGTTCCGTTATTACATACACAAGGAAACATAATGCCTTAGTCACTAATTATACCTTGGGAGGCCAAACATTACCCAGGTGCCATACCATTCGTGGCCTAGGGGTTCATCATGACAGCAAGTTAATTTTTGAAACTCATGTTGAGGCTATTGTGATGAAGGCTTCTAAAGCCCTTGGATTCATAATGCGGATCTCTAAATCCTTTACTGAGGCCAAAACTCTTAAAATACTATATTGCACATTTGTTAGAAGCCATCTGGAATATGCATCTCAAATTTGGAACCCACTTTATCATAAATATGTCGAACGCATTGAAAATATTCAAAAACGTTTTGTAAAATACCTCTGTTTCCACCAACGAATTCCATATAAATCTAATGAATATCTCCGACTCTGCAAAAAACTCCATTTATTGCCTCTCAGTAAACGTAGAGAAATAAGCGGTCCTACATATTATTTCTTTTAAAAATATTGAAGAATGATATTGCCAGCCCCGAACTTTTGGCGAATATATTTCTTAATGTTCCAACTAGATTAATTCGTTTTAACCCACCCTTACATGTACCAAAGGCATCATCGAACTATCGACAGAATAGTTATTTGGTGCGTGCGAGTAAGACCTTTAACAATGTATGCAAACAACATGATCTGGATACTTTTTGAACCAGTGTGTCTGTAGCGAGGAGGCGCTTGAGCCACAGTTTCTTTAGTTAATAAGGTGCTTATTTTATTTTTTTTGCTCACACTTGTATTTTTTTTCTCTCAGTTTGCTTTATGTTATTTACTATATTTTTTACTTCTTTTGTTATTAGCTGTAAGTTTTCCATGTTTTAAAATAAAATAAATAAATATATAAATAAAAATTAGTGCAGAAATGTGCTATTGATTCTTAACAAACTACTTTCGGGTTTGTAGTATACTAAAAATAACGTTGTATATCACATGAATTATCCAACAATTAAATGCAATTTTGTGCAATCTCTAAAATTTAAATGACTTTCAATATATTATTCATATTAAAATTGTTCCTGTGTTACAACCAGCATATTATATTGGCCACATGTGCCTGAATATCGACATAGCTCGAACAAGGCCCCAGACTGGCCTAAAAAGCGCAGAATTGATGTCGTCAAGGAAGATATGAGGAGGATATGATATACAATAAAGACACTAAAGACAGGGGAGAAATGGACGAGTTTAGCCAGAAAGGAAATGATGGCGCTAACTGAGATTAGCGGTAGAAAAAAACGGTATTAATATTTAAATAAATACACCCAACTGTCAAATACATAGTCCTGAACTACATTAAGATTGAGTCTTGTGTCGTGGTATCAGGAAAGGTACACCGTGCGACTTTTCGGTCTCACTAACACCCAGACCAAAAACAAATAAGTACTTGTGGTTCACACAAACATTTGTGACTGCCTCGGTGGCGTAGTTGTACTACGGTACGACGTTAGTACGAAGTTAACGTAATAGAACCCAAAACAATGATTTTAAGAATTTTGTTCTGTTTGTCGGTTTGTCTGTTTGTCTGTGCGATTGTGCGCGATGAACTCAGAAACGGCTTAACGGATTTCGATGAAATTTGGTATAAAGGTAGCTGACACCCTGGATTAACACTTAGGCTTTTTATCCCGAATAATTTAGAATTCCTGTAAGGTCAGAAAGGAATTTCGATATAGTCGTTACTTTTTTATACTCAAAGTGATGGGATGGGACTGGATTATGCCTTGAGTGAGAATGAGACGGGACGGGCGGGCATAACGAGACGGGACGGGCCGGGATGGAAAATTCCAAATAAAGTTAATTACGCAGACGAAGTTTGCGGGCAAAAGCTAGCGGGCGCCAGAAGAAATATATATTTCTTCAGGGAATATCAAGACTGCGACCAAAAACGAAGCCAGGCGGTAGTACTAGGGACTTCAGACACAAGGCAATTAAAAATTTCGAAAAAAAATCGTTTTTTTTTGGAATTTTTTACTTATCGTCGTATTTGGGTGATTAATACATAGTTTCTCTAAAATAATGATGTACACCTTTTTATTTTTAAAGACGCAATGGTACGTAAGGGTTTAAAATCCTTTTTTCGCAAAAACTAGGAATTTAGCACCCAATCACGATGATATTTAAAAAAGTTCAAAAAAAATCTGTCGCTTATTTTGCGAAATTTTTAGTAGCATTGTGTGTGTAACCACTAAAACTACCACCAGGTTTCGTTTTCGGTCGCGGTCTTGATATACCCGGTATATGAGGTGATGAGATGATAACAAAAACAAACATTTTAATAAAAAAAATAAACATTTAATTTAATTTTACAAGAACATATATTATTACCTTACCGAATGACAACAACAAAAAACTAAAATGTTATCTATAACAATTAAATTTAATTAATGATCCCAAACATGACGAATGAAAGTTACTTCACCAGGCCTACGAACAGAAGTTTCCTTACTGAGGTCAACTGGAACAATTCGTTCCACGTAGTAAGGTTCGTTTATATTAACATAAAGTTGTTTAGGAGCCGCAGCTGGATCACTCTTTTCAATTTCTACTGGTACAGGATCTTTGACTTCAATTCTTGATCTTTTAATTACCGGTACTGGAACTGGTCTTACTGTCTCTGTAGATGGAGAAGGCTTTTGCGCTCTTACCTTAAAAGTTGCTAAGTTATTCAGTCGACCTAATGCATCTTCTTGGTTGTTTCGAATTCCAAGTTTCGCATCATCAGATTCTTCTCTATTTTTTAATGGAGTTGCTTTCGCCAAAGCCTCAGCCCTTGCCAGCGCATTTTGTTTAGCTAAATTTTGTCTCAATTTCTCAAGCTCAATAGCAAATTTTTGATTATTATGTCTGGGCGCATCGTTGAGTTCTTGAAGATAAGTTTGGAGTTGTAGTTCATTTTGAATCAATTTACCTCTGTGTTGAGCTATAGATTTGACAACATTATCATTGTTCAATATAGGTGTAAGTAATGCAGTCAATTTTTCTTGTGCAACTTCTGATTCTGATTTTTGCGTTACTTCTTCTTGTGGCGTTTCTTCAATCGGAATAAATCTCTGTCTATTTTGCAAGTAACCTTGGTTTTCTTTTTTCTTTTCCAACTTCTTACTAGCGTCTTGTAATCGTGATAGTTTTCGATAATTAGATTGCAGACGTAGATTCGCTTGCTTAGTTTGCTCCTTTTGTTTTGCCAGAACGGAGGGAGCGAAGTATTTTTCGCCACGTTGTCTTTTAAGTACTCCAAATCTTGCAGGAATCTGTCGCGTATTTTCAAGTTCCTTTTCTTCAGAGTCTTCCTCTTCTTCGCTTTGTGTTGTTTCGCTATTTTCTTCCTCATCCTCCTCCGTCTCTGCTTCTTTTTGTAGTTCTCCTCGTGGTACGTAGATATTCTGAGCTTTCTTGGCGTCTTCTTCAATTTGCTTATTTAGAATCTTGAAAATTTCTTCAACCTCTGAGGTTTGGACTGATTGCTGTATTTGGGGCTGTTCTTGTTCAACACTTTGGTCAGCATCTTCTTCTTCCTCCTGTTCGTCTTCTTGTTCCTGTTCAGTCTGATACGGGGGTTCATCTTCGTCTTTTTGTGGCCTAACGTAAGCACCGCCAGCTTCAAGAGCCTTCACTTGGTTCGGGGTTAAATATAAAAGCACGTCTTTTGTTTCATAGCTCTCCCTGATTTGTGGAGTTATCGTGTAAGGCTCGTAAAACGTTTGAGGCCCTTGATCGAAACGTCCTGCATTTACTGAAACCAGTAACACAGTACCCAATAAGCACCAGATCTGAAACAAAACAAACTTTTAGAAATACCTCCTTATCACTGCTTATCACTATCAACTCTTAATATTATCGACTTACAATATTATCCATGACTGCGAATAAATCGTTGAATGCAGCCTGCGATCAGTTGAGATGTTGTGGATCGTCTGTGCTCAAACTAGATAGACGGCTGAATTTTATACACAAATTAAGAATTCTAAATCATCATCAAATTCCTAACAAGTTTGTGTTGGCTAGTGTGGCGGGAATTTCGATTAATATGATATTGAAATAATTTATGCTAATATTGTTATTTACTTTGTCGGTGGTCAGTGTTTTGCATTGTGTCGTCATAATGTAGTAAAAACGCTAGGCAGGTTGAGGTGGTTAGTGCCGAAATTAACATATTATTCAAAATGTAAAACTGAAAATAATTTCCATTTAATCTATATTATACTTTTTAATTCAACGTAAATATGTGTATATTTCAAAATTATTTCTCCGAAATCAGTCATAAAACATGTCTCAACAAAATAAAAACGTACTATTTAATGCATTATTTATTTATTTATTATTTAAAAATCAACAAAATATACAATTTTATGCGTAGGTCCCACGAAACTGCATTTCGGTTTGACAGTGGAATTACTTGTTAATGTGAGTCTCAGTTTATTAAATAAAATAACAGTTTCAGAAAATAATGAACTAACAATTAAACAAAAAACAAAATAAAAGACTAAAGAACATTATATAGAGTAGGAGAATTTCTTACAATATTAACTTAAACACTTCTTTTTAGGTCTCACTGGAAGTTATGATCCTTAAACAAACGATGCGACGCACAAATATAACAAGGAACTCTTTTATATTCCAAGGAAAGTAAATAATAATTAACTTACATACATACATAAACTCACGCCTTTATCCCCGAAGGGGTAGGCAGAGGCGCCACCAGGGCACCAGCATGTTAACTTATAATTAACTTATCATTTCCTATAAGGATGAAGTGTCAATAAAGTTCCACCCATTTCTGTTATAGGTATTTGTAAGTTTAGGTAGCAGAGCACAGTTCAGTATTATTTGATTTTTACCTAATTTGGAATTTCAAGTTCCAAATTAGAACGTTATAGCCATTCACCAGTATAAAACGTGTATTTTGAATATTACGCAAAAATTTTGATATTATAATGAAATATTTTATTGAAATAGCATTAAAATGTATTAACCAAACAAGCTTGGAGAACCTATTCGGTAACAGAAATCTTGATGTCTTAATATTCTTATACAAAGTTAGTTTTTGTTTACCATAAAGCTGAAACACCCTAATGAGATTTTGGTTTAAATATGAAATAATAATAATGAAATATCACGCGATAAATTATTATATTTTTGAATGATGCATGGGTATTTGGACCGACATGCGCCTGATTTTTATTAATGAACAAGGTAACCAGCTCGACAAAAGGGTTTTCGAGTTAAAATAAAAAATATAACGTACGTTAAAAATTAATGCACAGAAATGTGCTATTGATTCTTAACAAACTACTTTCGGGTTTGTAGTATACTAAAAATAACGTTGTATACTTATCACATGAATTATCCAACAATTTTATGCAATTTTGTGCAATCTCTAAAATTTAAATTACTTTCAAATTTTATTCGGGATGATAAAATTTGTTCCTGTGTTTCAAACAGCATATTATACTGGCCACACGTGCCTGAATATCAACAAAGCCCGAAACTGGTCTAAAAAGCGCGGAATTGATGTCGTCAAGGAAGATATGAGGAGGATATGATATACAATAAAGACACTAAAGACAGGGGAGAAATGGACGAGTTTAGCCAGAAAGGAAATGATGGCGCTAACTGAGATTAGCGGTAGAAAAAAAACGGTAATAATATTTAAATAAAAACACCCAACTATCAAATACATAGTCCTGAACTACATTAAGATTGGGTCTTGTGTCGTGATATCAGAAGAGGTACACCGAGCGACTTTTTCGCTCTCACTAACACTCAGACCAAAAACAAATAAGTACTTGTGGTTCACACAAACATTAGTGTCTGCCTCGGTGGCGTAGTTGTACTACGGTACGACTACAAATCTGAGGTCTCGGATTCGAATCCCGGGTCGGACAAAGTGATTTTGGATTTTTCTGTTTATTATCAGCCCGGATTCAGGAATTTGTGCCCGATATAACCTTAGGCTCGCCCCCTATCACATCATGCGACGTAACATTCAAGGCGAAATATTGGTGTCCTGGTGGCTACCTCTGCTTACCCTTCCTGGGAAAAAGGCGTGTGTTTATGTATGTCGTACCGTAGTACAACTACGCCACCGAGGCAGTCGAACTTAAATGAATAGAAGATGGAAAAACAGAGGTACTGATCTAGGTTAGCTATACATGTATATTATAATGATCATAACAAGGTTGATAATATGTAACAAAGGATTCAAAGAATCAATATGTTAAATAAAAAAAACCAAATATAGGTAAAATGAATGAAATGAGTATAATAGTTTAATAATTATTATAAAAAGATGTATTGAAATCGATATTTTTTATTATTTTATCCAAAATACATTTTTAATTTACACTGTGTGAAAATAAGTAATTTGTAAAATATTTTATCATAAAAATTAGCTTCAATTAGACTTAGATATAGTTTTTCGTCACATATAACAACAAAATCTGACATATGGTGAGTTGTTAATTGACTATAAATGTTCGATGGCGATTTCTTCATAAACATTCAATTTAATTTATTTAAAAATTATTCTGTCGCATCTATATTGCATATGGATCAGAGTAAATATATGATGCACAAGTATCGCAGGCATTTGCAAATTAAACCTTGTACCAGTGATACACATTTATCTCACAGACACATTTAAATTAATATTTGTGTTAATTGCTAAATTAATTAAAGAACAGCTATTTATGTTGTTGAAATAGTGAGAATAAATGTGAAATTTATAAAATTATTATATTGTCAGCAGAAAAGTAATAATATGTATTACCACAAATAATAGTTTAATACGACGTTTTAAGTTTGTAATATACAAATTTGTATTTTTATACAAAGGTATATGATTTCAGCGAATACATTACCTATAGGGCTCGAGAATCCTTTACGATAGAGAGGGGTTATTTCTATTACGCTAGTATATAGTGTAGGTTGACGGATTTTACACGGCTTTCTTGCGCAGTATTTTCTCAATATTATTTTTCAGTCTAGACTGCGACATGATTATACTCATTACAAAGAAGAAAGAGAAAAAAACAAATTTATTTGTCCCACACATGACAACGCACATATTCGCTTAACTTAAATGTACAAACAAATGTACAGCCAGAGTAACTACTGGACATAATGAGACTTAAGATCATAAGTCTCAGAATGGCGAGCGTATTGAAATGCCTAGCATTGCTTTGTAATTTATGGTGTTGCTTAGCTTTGCTACTTTCCATGTGCCGTCATATTACTTATCATCAGGCGAATGGCATGCTTGTCTCGCCATTCCCCGCAATGAAGAAAAAATCACAATAGAAATTAAAATAGTCATCATAAATCTCACCGATAGGAAATACACTGCTGAACATAAGCTACCCTTGGATTTACTCGGTGAACATCTGGAAGCAGCTTGCTGGACAGAAATTTAATAAACGTTGCAGGATGTACAATAGAATTCGGTAGGAGCAGACACCGATTTCTGGCCTCAATGCTGCGCTATTTGACAGCTAGATGGGAAAGTGGAGCCTCCACTCTATGGTGTAACATTATTATCGGATGTACAGAGAACGCATAGTATTAAATACGTGACTTACTATTATGTGCGGAACTGGCTTACGATAGATTGCATGGCACGCATAGCTTAACATAAATGATGTAATAATATCGCCTAGATTTCTTTACGTTAGACCTATCTGTTTATTATTTTCTTTAAGCACACCAGATTGCGTAAGTTAATACTACAGTGACTGTATTCAATATGAGTTACAATTACTGACCATAAGGTCAAAATATGAATAATAATAAATAAATACTCATACACCCAATAGTCATATAGATAGTCCTAACTCCACAGTAAGATATACTCTCGTGTCGTCGGTATCAGGAATTACGAGAGATTTTTCGGCTTCACAAACACCCAGACCCGAAACAAACACATGTGGATCACACAAATATTTGTTTCGGAGCGGGTATCGAACCTGCGGGCTCAAGTTTAAAAAATACCTACATAAGTTAAACAGTTTTATCAAAAGACAGATTATTATATGTAGGTACATCGAAATACACCTACAAATACTGCTAACACTTATAATAATGTATATAATGAACTAAATGCTAAAAAATATGCAGATCCTAGGTGCCAGTCCTTACGCCATTCTCCGCATCATTTTCCGGCAATAATACTCAAAAATAAAACCAAATACAAATTATTTTTTCATCTATTCTTGTATTAAATTTGAGGGTAATAACAAGGGAAGCTTATTTATTAGCTCATTGCATCCATCTTTAAAACCTGGTGCAGAATTTACTTAAGTATTACCAACCTAGGTATATATTTGGAATCTTGATATTATGATGATCCTAACTGTGATTATAAATGCGAATGTTAGTTTGGTACGCTTTCATGCTTCAACTACTCGACAAAACATTTTTTTTTATTGTAATTAGTGGCAAGACGAGCATGTCATACGCCCGATAGTAAGCGTCACGGCCGCTTATGGACAGTAGAAAACCAAACAACACCATGAATTACAAAGCAATGCTGGGCATTCCACTGCGCTCTTCATTCTGAGACATAAGATGTTAAGTCTCATTATGTTCAGTAGTTATTATAACCAGAGGGCTACAAGTCCTTCAAGCCGGAATACAACAGTGTATTTACACTGGTGATGGGCGGGAGAAATAGGCGTTGTGATGGTACCTACCCAGGCGGCCTCTTACTTATGAAAGACTTATACCGCCTTCACGAAATTGTATACGTTATCAGGGGTCATTGAGATTTTATACCAATGTCAGGGGTACAAAAACTAAGGATACAGGGTCCCATTGATCCAGAAAACAGGATTTATTTAAAACTTGGTGTGAATAAAAGCAGGTCTTGGTCGTAGTTAGATCGGACCCCAGTTACACAGTATTTAGGTGGCCTTTCGCTTTTTTGTTAACAATCATTAATGTCGTGTAACGCCATCTATTGTTGAATCATTAATATTCATTCAAATACAGAACAAAAATATTTTTTTTCTATATTTTTAAAATAGTAGTATTTTAGCTATATATGTTTTCCGATATCCTCATTGGCTGCACGGTGATTGTGTTACCATTATCTATATTATTTCCTATACCATTATAAGATGCTATCTGCTTTTATATAAGCTTTTAGAGCACGTAGTGACATCTGTTGCCACGTATAAAGCAAGGAAATAACGTGACTGACGATACGCAACGTTCTCAATATACTGGTACCGCTATATAACACAAGATGGCATCAGAAAAAAAGTAAAAAAGACGACTTTAGCGCCAATTGGGTTCATAGGTGTAGAGC
Organism: Deilephila elpenor; assembly: GCA_949752805.1. NCBI lineage: Eukaryota > Metazoa > Arthropoda > Insecta > Lepidoptera > Sphingidae > Deilephila > Deilephila elpenor. Next base: position 9,127,021 of record OX457108.1, read on the forward strand.
AAGCAATCACATTTAATAGTATCGAAATAATAACTTTCAAAATTAGTCGGAAAATTTGAATACTGTGAAAATTATAATACTTTTCTTCTTTTCTCACCATAATCTGAAACTTAAATGGTGTTAAATATAGTGCATGGTGATACACTGACAAGCAGTTTTGTGGGGCTATGGAAATTTACATGTAAAATTTAAAGTTTTACTAATTAATTAAAAAAAAATAAAACAAAATCTTTACGGGTCGTTTGTGTCGACATAGACTGACGGCTTAAGATCTGGTGTCGTCTCCACAACGTAGTTCCTATGCTATAACAAAGCACCCATGTAAGTGATGGTCAATGTTATACATATAATTGTATAATACAGGGTATATCAAGACTGCGACCGAAAACAAAGCCAGGTGGTAGTATTAGTGACTTCAGGCACAATGCAACTAAAAATTTCGCCAAAAAAATCGTCAACAATTTTTTGGTAATTTTTTACTTTTCGTCGTATTTGGGTGATAAATACAAAGTTTTCCTAAAATAATGATGTACACCTTTTTATTATTTTAGACGCAATGGTAGATAGGTTTTAAATTACAATAACTAGGTATTTACTACCCAAACACAATGATTTTTGAAACATTGCAAAAAAAATCTGTCGCTTTTTTTGCGAAAATTTTAATTGCATTGTGTCTGTAACCTCTAAAGCTACCACCCGGCTTCGTTTTCGGTCGCAGTCTTGATATACCCTGTATATATTTAATATCGTTTGTTATAAAAGAGAAGCAACACTTTTCCGTCTTGTCATTAGCTATGTCATAAGCATTTTTCCGGAAATAAAAGTCTTGAATATTATTAACGCTGTATAAATTAATTACAACCAGAAGACTGAAATATAATATAAATATGACAGTCAAAGATAATATTTCGGTTGTGTAACGACGAGACTAGCCTGTTATCAACGTTTTTGAGAATAGACGTTTGTTCAACCGCATCTATAGTCTACCGTTTTAATCATTCTGATTATGATCCAGCAAAATAATGACATTTATTACTTAGAGACTGTACTTGGTCGCGTATTCTGGTCTATTTTTTACAATTCTGCGGCGCTCTTGTGTCAGTAAATCTTGCACTTAATTTCTATTTACCGACTCCATAGTGCAGTGTTTTAAATCAGCTGTCAATGAGAGGTAGCGGGTTCGATTCCCGAATCAAAGTAAAAATATGTATTTTTTTATTAAATCTAGAGGTGTGGTAGAGTTCTTATTATGATAAATGTATACTTAGGTAGGGTCACGATTCAGAACTACTCGTATGTGACAGTTGGGTTTACATACTATTAAAAAATAATTTCGAGATAATCATTATCAATAAATAGTAACGAAATATTTAGGTAAATAGTAATCAAATTTATAGAGTTCCTCTTCCAGTTTTGTAGGAAAAAAGGTTCGATTTTGTTGAAGTTATTGTCCATTTGATAAACAACTACATAAGACTATCACCACTCGATACTTTGTCTCGATGATACTACACATACAAACAGGTGTGGACTGTAGTGTAAACAGTTTCCTGTGTATGAGTTTAAAAACATACTTGCTAACGACTTTATTCATAAACAATTTTGAAACCTATTTTAGTTATCGAATGTTTTGTCTTCTTCGCTCAAACTGAATTCAGAAGTCGAAAGGGACAAAACATTCGATAACTAAAATACGTTTTAAATCCTACGCCGCCTACCTTCGCCTACGCCTACTACCCTACGCCTAAAGTCTACAGATTAATAATAGCGTACAGTATTTTTTTTACCCATTTTAAATCTTTACGTGTCTAGCCATCATATTTTTATTGCAATTTATCGGAGCACGCAATGACATACATATTTTAATGTTGCGGAGCGCGTAGTATATATTCATAATTTAAGACAGCCTCTGCGGCGCAGTTGGTTAGACCCCGCGCCGGCTGTGAAACGAGAGACCACGGGTACGATTCTCGCACTGAAACAAATGTTTGTATGACCCACAGAAATTTGTTTCCTGTCTGGTTGTTTGTGAATCCGAAAAGTCTGTCGTAGTTTCTGATACGCACGACACAAGACTCGATCTTAGTGTGGAGTCAGAACTAAGAGTATAATGGTTTCTTAGATTTACGCGAATGTTACACATTGAAATAAAATAAAACTATTTTATACGGATTTTATCGCGATTTGGTTTAATTTTTACATTTTTTAACTTCGATTACTTTACAGCTTTCGTGGTCACGGGGCGGTCAGTCCGAATAAAATAGTTTTATTTTATTTCAACTAAGAGTATGTTTTTGACTGTTGGTTGTTATTTGTTATTCTAAACGTTAGACACATTACGGCGCACGCAATCACATATATTTTAATGTAACGGAGCACGTAGTACATAATCATAATTTAACATATTATTTAACTTTTCATGATGACGCCATGAACGCGATGATCACGAGTTTATAAACATTTTTAATACACTGGTACTGACTAAATTATACTTTTATAATACTTTATTAGGCTCTATTTATCCATCTTATTCATTTTGATTTAATAGTATTTTAAAAATATGAGAATTATTTGTAAACAACTTTAGTGCTTTGCAGTTTGTTTATTATGAAGTTCAACATATAATTTTAGAGTAAAGCTTTTTATTTTATATAACATGCGTCCGTTAGTTTACGTAATATGATTTAAATATGGTGTCGTAATTTATCATAATCGCAAATAATGCGTGGGAAGTAATTAATAATGGTAACCCGTTTGAATTCTAAGGAAATAACTGTGGTTCTACTTTGCATTTTAAAACATTAAAATTATATAATACTGTTGTCTCATTGTTGGTCTCAGATCTCATACAAATGATATGACCGGGATTTTAGAGCTGTGTGAACCACAATGAACCAAATTAATATATTAGTCGATTTAATTTTGTACGAAAAACAATAGGAACTTTTTAGAAAATAGTGCTATTTGGTTATTTGGCCTAATCTTAACACGTGTATAGGTTGAAATAAATACACAAGGTACTTATGAAGATTGTAAAACGATACGTTTTATTTTTGTAAGGTAACTAAGTATATGTACAGCTAATGACTATTAATATTTACACATGTATTGACTATTTGGCACTATCACGGATTAATGCTGTCGCTATGTTTACCAGCAGCAGCTCTTCTTCTTGTAGTGGGTGACGTGCTTGATGATGTGGAGGGGGTAGGGCTTCCACACTGGGACGGGCACCTCAATGTGCTTCTCGATAGGCACGTGCACCTTCTTGATGACCTCGTAAGGTCTTTCAACTGGGACTGGGACCTCTCTGATGACCTCAAATGGCACCTGCTTCACCACTTCAACTGGGACTGGCCTTTCCACCTCGACGTGCTCAGTCTTGTACACTGGGTAGGGCACGTGCTTCACGACATCAACGTGTACTGGGTAGGGCTGAGGTACTGGAACCTTGACTTCATGCGGGACTGGGTAGGGCGCAGCGTGGGGCACGGCGAGCTTGATGTGGCGAGTCACTTCAATAGGGACGCGGCGGACGACGTTTTGTACGACGGACTGGAGCTCGTATCTGCTTGAGCCTTGGTCTGGTTGGCCCACACTCACGCTGGTACCGATGACTCTGGGTCCGCCGACTGAGGCTGATCCAGCAGCACTAGCAAGGAAAGCAGCGTCACCACTGGCACCAAATGCGGAACCAGAATCGAGGATGGATCCGGCGCCGGAAGAGAAAAGAGCGGGTCCGCTAGCGATGGGTCCAGATACACTAGTATACAGGCCAGCTCCGGAAGAGACTGCAGCTCCAGCAGTAAGCAACGAACCAGCACCAGTTAGGCTCGTGTCAAGAATTTGTCCGTGGCCGTGATGCAGATCGTGACCATGATGCAGGTCGTGACCATGGTGCAGGTCGTGACCATGGTGCAGGTCGTGACCATGGTGCAGGTCGTGACCATGGTGCAGGTCGTGACCATGGTGCAGATCATGGGCGTGATGCAGATCATGGGAGTGGTTCTCGACTACAGTCTCTTCTAACACTGCTGCTGAATGGCCGCCGATATGTGCTTCAGTGATCCCATTAGTAGGTGGTCCGTAAGTATTTGAAGGTGGTCCATAAGATGCCGAAGGGGCAGCACCAGCTGAGGCTATGTATGAGTCGTGATGATCGTGCAATAGTCCAGCATGCGAGCTGCACACCAACGCTGACAGGAACACTGCTTTGAGCTGAAACAAGAGATACAATATTATGATGTGAAAGCTCTTCGGAATATGGAGTAAGGATTTAAGGAATCATGAACTCACAACAAACGCCATGGCTGTTAGCTAATCGCTTAAGAGCCAGCCAAAGAGAAGTGTTGTTGTCTCTTCGAAGTGTTGGTGGTTTGTGATGTGATAAAGACACCGGACCACATATTTATACAAGTCGTTGTATAGTACAACGCCCATGAATAAATTATAAACAAAATCGAACGGATATCTCTAAGCAGGCTACGTCACAGATGCTGAATATTTGGTGAATTCAATTATGCAAATGAGTTGTCGCGTTCGAGATAAAGACGTGGTTTTCTACAGTTATGCAAGTGTAGTAATTCATATAATCGGAACTAGACAACCAGTCTAGTAGAACACCGTCTGACTCATTTGCTTACAATTCATAATAAAGTTTAACTTTATTTTATTAGTGTTTGCGCGAGAAACATTAATATACAATCTTCTTTGGTCTGTGAAATTGTGCATGGAAATAAAATCTCTAAAAATCAATAGATATGAATATCTATACAAATGAATATAAATATATCATTTCTGCCGTTAGTAAAAAAATTGTTTATCATTTTGTGTTTAATTTATGTTTTAAATCTTTGTAAATATTAAAAAAAAGAGTGTGTGTACTTATGTACACGCGTTAGAAGTTATACTTCTTTGGCGTATGGAAAAAAAATAACTAAAATGCAGTAGTGATTAACGATAAATTTTAAAATTAATCAAAAAGATTTTATTTAAAAAAAAGGTTTTATTAACGTAAAAATATACAAACATTAATTATTAAGGCAATGAATCAAATATATTAATAAATATTTCAAATAAACTATTTTATATTCGTAGATTCTTCTCGTAGTGACTGAATAGGCATTAGGCACGTGAGTAACAAGAGGTTTGTGGTAGCTAAAATATTATATAAATGGTCTCGTTGAAACTGTAGATAAGTATCTTGTAAATACACCATCAATAGTGGTGCCATGCCGTGTTGTTGAAACTGAAGAGTCGTTATTAATTATATAATAGATTTAAATCGTTATTAAATGAATTATTAGTAAATACGATCACCGTCGTATATGAAATTGATTTAATAAAAACAGCAAAATAATATTTATTTATTCACACTGTTTAATTGTACTGTTACGAAACACATGTTCTAAATATAATAAAAGTGATTTCCGATTTTAAAAAGAAGTTTAGTTTACACAAAATACATTTCTGAACACTCGCATAAACATTTGACAGCCAATTTAAATATCAATCCTTTTTCACTAATGACATTATTCTACATATTTAAAATCTAAAATACGCCATTATTCGAATATTGTGGATATATGTTGTCGATTCGAAACCTTTATTTAAATACGTTCTTTAATTTGAGGGAAGAGTTTATTGTATCGACGGTATGAACATGAAATGTTTGACAGTTGCGAATTCAATTAACATTTTGTATGAAGAAGATTCACTTCAAAATATAATTAAATAAAAACACCAAAATAATATTTATTTATTCACACTGTTTAATTGTACTGTTACAAAACACGTGTTCTAAATATAAAAATACTAGAATATACAACTTGAACATAGTTATCGATTTTCATGCCACCTAGAACTAACTTCACGATGTAAATTCACTCTCATCATTTTTCTCCATCGCACCAAAAGAAGTATAACTTCAATAATGTTCCATTAATGCAATAGGTACGTATTAGTTATGCAAGTAAAACAGCAATTAAATTCACAAAATCTTCTATAATTACAAGATTTAAATTTCTTATTATGCAATCCAAGTGCGTGTTCAAAATTACAACATATTATTTGTCAACCAGAATTTTCCGCTGCATCTTACTAAACGGCTGTCCAATAATTTTAAAATTTCTTAATTCTGCTGCTATATAGGGCAGGTCGGTCGTATTTCTAACAGATGCCATTAAATTAGCATACGCATCTGCTATTAACCCATGTCAGCTAGTTACATGTATCACTGTTGTGTAATTGTTTGAACTTAGGTAGCGATATCATTAGGTATCCGGGTTTCAGGTCTGCCTAAGAAAAAAACAATATATTGTTTTGTCACTGGAATCATCTTCATCATTACAATGATCGTCACAACCATGAACGGCTTTTATACCTCGCTCAACTTAGGTCTAGGACATCCTAAACTATCTTTGTCTAGTGACGGTCCGTTTGCTTCAGTGATTCATATGAATGTTTTGTTTTATTTCTTATTGTAATCTTACGGTTTATTGTTTATCGCATCAACAATGATTACACATAAACGTGTAAAGACAAATTAAATAAAAAAATAATTAAATAATTATTAAAATGCGGTTTAATATCTGAAATATATTCATATTCATGTGAATTAGATTCATGTTGTTATTCGCTTTCAATTTTGGTTACATAAATACGAAAATAAAGCATAGCACAAAAACACACCTTAACCGATCCACCTGCAAAGATAATCAATTTCTGCAAAGTTCCCATCAATTATAATACATTATGAGCAACACTAATGCAATTGCGTAAACGCCACCCTACGTTGATCAACAAAAATTTGTTATTATAATAGGCCCAAGTTTCACCATAAAAATTTCACTAACACGATGTGAATTCATATGTTAATATGTAATAAACTATACTGGTTTTAAATGGTGACCAATTTTTCTATCATTTCCGGTTTCGTTTGTCGTCATTTACGTAATCGAAATAATGTTGGCCCACATATTGATATTCGGTATCAATTATTCGAAACGCACGAACGATTTATTATTGATTTTATTGGCGGACTAGTTTAATCACTTAATTAAATGGTGGGAATCGCAGAGTTGATTAAAAATAGACTATTAAACTATAGTACTATGAACATTATGAGTGTATTCACAACCGATTTGTTGTCTGTTAATTGACAGATAAAATTTAGGGATGAGGTAGCTTGTTTATGTCGCAACAAAAGTACAATAACACGTCAGAAGTATACCTACCAGGTACAATAACGCGGCAGCGGGGCTTTAATGTCATTAAAATTGATATGACATGCACTAATAGGGATTACAGCTGTCAACTTTAAAGATAGAAGGAATCCTGAGATTGACAAGAATTTTTTTTATATGAAATCATCATATTAATAATTCCAAATCTACCGGTTATTAATATAATTAAACATAAATGTCTATAGATTTTGTGCAATAAGGCCCAATTTCCATTCAGCAACGACCCATGTATTAAAGTTTTGTGTAATCTGTCACCTTAAAATATGCGTATTAGTTAATCTTTTGCAAGATTAAAATCCAAACTAGGGCAGAATTTAAAAAATGCGAACGCTTTATTCGGATTAAGCGCCTACGCTTTCTACTGTCTAAGTCTAATGTGTTTCGTCATTTTAAAATCCATCTAAAGTCAAGGTCATCTAGAAAGTGAAAATATTTTCGGTTACATCAAGCGATGCATTCGACCAAATGGCTATGAATATAATTTGTTTGAGCTTTCGTTTTATCTATAATAGTAAACTTGTTTTATACACGAATAATATAATTCAACATGTTTAAACAACCAGGTAATAAGCTTCGCATTAACGAAAATACCTGAAACATCACGAAAATTTAACTGTAAAAGGGCCAAGCTTTCTAGTGGCAAAGCACCTATGAAGAAGCATTTTAGAATACTAATTCCCCAAAAATGCTTTTGCAGTTCCGAGGTCTTCCTCTTAATCATTACTGTCAAATATTTAAAAAATACATTTTTTAAATACTTTTTAATCTTTTATTTACCAATCATAGTAATGCATAGATTTCTTTAAAAGACGACTGCCATAATTAGATTTAGACTGCATCGGTTGCGTAGTTGTACCATGGACGATTACATAGCTGAGTAGAGATCGGAATCTCTACTCCCATCTCTTAGATCGGGTAAATTCATATTGAATTTGCTATTCATGATCAGCTCGGAGTTTCCAAATTCCATTGTTCCCGATATGGCCATAGACTTATCCTCTATCACATCGTGGGGCAGAATACATAAGGGGACACGTGGGTATACTGGTAGCACCTCTGCCCTACCCTTTTGTAAAAAAGGCGTGAGTTTATGTATGCATGTATGTATATGTAATTAGATCTAAGATGGGGTAGTAGTAACCAGGCGGCTGTGTTTGTGTAAAACAAATACTTTTGGTACTCAATATTATATTGTAGGTATATTGGCATGTTATGGCAAAATATTTCAATATGTATCGAACTTTTGTGGTTTGTATAATGTGGTTAATATAATGCATTTTTTAGTTTCGTACAAGATATGATTTTTTCAAGATTTGAGTTTCGTACATCTATTAGTTTAACCTCTCTATTTGAAAATATAATTTATATCACCACAACAAAGAAATTGGCAAAATCTCCGATACTACAGGGAGCCATTCTTTAATTAAAAGAAGAAGAAGAATATAATGCATGTTAAGATTTCATTACAATATATTTTAATTGGTAATTTTATAGCTTTTCAATAGGTTGAATGAATAAAGTTCATATGTGTAAGTAAATATGTTCGTAAATATACATTTGTTAATGTTTTCAAATAAGCGAAGGAATAAAAGCAATATATCTTTGGATATTATTTATTTATGTAATAAAACTTACATTACTATTTACAAAGAAAAGTATTATTGTATACCCGTAGGGTATATTGCCCTAAATTAATGACTTAGTATCACCCTAGATTGCAGCCTCTCGATGAGCTATGACGAGAAATATTTACAAAAGACCGGACTAGGTAACGGTAATGAGTATTGTAGGAGGTACTGCAGTGCTGGCGATATTTACCAGCCATGGCCGTGGTGGCCCAGGTGGCTGAAGAGGTCGAGGTGAGAGTGGTGGTCGTGGTGGCTGTGGTGGTGGACATGACCCTTGTGGTGCACAGTCTTCACCACTGGCACTGGGTAAGACTTTACCAAAGGTACTGGCACCTTCACAAGCTTGACGATGGGAACCTCCACAATCTTCTCAATAGGCACAGGGTGGTCTACTGGCACTTCAACAACCTTTTCAATGGGGATCTTCACAATCTTCTCAACGGGGTACGGCACGGGCTTGTCAATCTTCACGTGTTGGATCTTGACGACTGGCACTGGGACTTTACGGACTACTGGGACCTGGACGGGGTAAGGGTGAGGCACTGGCACTTTTACGGTGTGGGGCACTGGGACGGGAACAGGCTCGGGGATTTTGTGTGTCACCTCACGCAAAACATGGTAGGGCTCGTCACGAATGCGGTATTGAGTAGGAGCTCCGTGAGTGTTAGCCAATCCTTGGATTTCCTCAATAACGGGAGCTTTGGGACCGTGAGGGAGGAAATCTTGGCCTGGGAGCGGTCCGAGAGGTGCAGAAGCAAAACCGAAACCTGTGTCAGCTCCGCTACCGCTGAAGAATCCATGGCCAGAGAAGGTGGCTGAAGGTAAAGATCCGGCGGGGAAGCTGCTTGGAGAAAAGCTTGATATTGCTCCTACCGAGCTTGGTGCGCTCAAGCCAATCGGGGCTGATGCGTGGCTGTAGGAGGTGATGTGGTCGTGGTCACCATGGTGATCAATATGCGCGTGGTCGATGTGATCGTGGTGATCGAAGCCAGGGTGCGACCAGGAGGAGCTGATGTTCAGAATGATAGCAAAGCAAACAATGTTGATCTGAAAAAGAAAAACATTTTTAATTCCTGTTTATGCTATGTCATAAATATGTATCCTATGTCAACTGAATTTCAGTTATATTTTTGTTGTACTTACAAAAGTAGCCATTATGTTTAGCTAAACGCTGGCCACCGAATTGAACTTGTATTCGCAACTACAAGCGACGGTTGTTTGTGTTGATTCGGATAGATCCATGATATTTATATCGATGTCACAGTTGGTCCGTGGGTCAGCACCGCGTCGTGAATGAGATTAAAGAACAGGTTTTTAATACTTCTCTCTTTTTCTAACGGAAATATGCTAGTGAATTAATTATAATATTGTTACTTAACCGATGCCTAACCAAGGAAACCAACGTATGTTTGACATTGTGGTGATTTCTTAACAATTCGGGTTGGGCTCATCTTAATACGATAATGAGATTAGAAAATAGTCAGACATATACAGTAATAAAATAATACAGTACTTGTGTTACTTATTTGCTGTCTTTTTTATCCAGCATACTAAAACTCGTAAGTTCTGCTGTTTTTTTAAATTCAATTATGAGTTAGAGAATATTCAATAATTTAACACAAAGTAGGGACCCATTTGACTTGAACTTTAAAGAACGCTAGCTTAAAAATGATTGGAGCAGATCGTAGGCTTCTTGTATGCGAGAGTGTATAATTCAATTCATTATTGCTGCGAAGCAGCAGTGTATAATTCCGGTTTGAAGGAAATTGTAGGCAGTGCAATTTTTTGGCTTTAAGCCGCTTAAAACCTATAAATCTTGAGCTGACAAGCAAGCAGTGCAATACCACATAGTCTTTATCTTGCTCCTGTTAATGGACAGGCGTCATATTTGCTATCAGTTGAGCTATTCGAAAGTCTCGTCATTTTCGCTCATATAAAAAATATTTCCGTATGATTAATTTTCGAATAACTTATCTTATGAGATTTTGCCCGATATTGAAATTAAATCCCAGAATGCCGAGAGGCCTTTATGACATCATGGCATGAAAATAAGATGCGAATATTTTGTGTGGCATTAATTGCACTTCTGTATACCTCTTCGGGGATAAAGGCGTATGTTTATGTTGTACGTAAATAATTTTATCATCTAAAAATATATTGTAGTTGTACGCACTAAGATATACATCAGAAACACGAGTAAAAGTGATAAATTTGATTAATTACATTTAAGAAACTCGAGTAACATGTATACAGTTATTAGTGAAATTACAATGTTACTTAAAATGAAATACATACTTCGTTTAACTTCATCATAAATATCTAAGGGGAATGACAATAAAAGTATAACGCTGGACTAGAAAGCGCGACGCACGCAACTCACCACGCAGACGTATCACATTTAATTGAATGCAATTCTCATTATCTCCGCTTTGTTTCTAAATTCAACGTTCGTGTAAATAGCAAAGTATTATCATGTTATTATTTTATTATCGTTCCACACTAACCATTCATCTGTCTCAAATAATTTCTAATATATTCGGTAAATTGCGTAATAGACGATGTCATTCATCTATGCAATAGATCATATCTTTGAGTGAAATCAAAACGATCGTTTCATAAAAAGGTGGAATCTTTATTAATTTGATGTCACACCAGCAGTCTTGAGATCTATAACGTGCGGCACGTCATTTTTCTTTACCATCTTTTAACTCATGTTTAATTAACTTATATATTTACTATAATGGAAAGGTTAATGATTGCAATTTTTTCTTTGTTAATATTTTATTTCATTTTGTCATAACAAAAAATACTTACAAAAATAACATTATTAACAATTTTAACAGCAATTCAGCTTATCACAACAATAAGAATAATACAACTATGCAACGTCTATACAAACTAAATATTTACAACATTCTTACAATTTAAACTTCAAACATATTGGTGGTTATTTCGAATGATGCAACTTTAATATAAACAAAATAAATTTCATTGCATTCAAAATTATTTCCGGATTATTCATCAGTTATTACAATAATTTATATACAAGCAAATCGATTTATTAAATTAAGTTTTTAATCTATAATTCTATAAATGCCGGACTAAGGTTTCACGTAGCACCAATGTAGAAGTTATAATATAAACATACAGGTTAAATAAATATATGACTAAGTAATAGACTTAGAATGAGTACATTGTTGAAAGGTAACAAACTAGACAAATAATTCATTGTACACTGAAAAAATTAAACGAAATGAATAATTTCTGGAGCTCTCTAAGAGTCTGATTTATCTTCTGCTTCGGGCGGGGGCGGCCGGAGAAGGATCGGCACCGCTGTGTCTACACTTTCATTATCTGCGTCTGATTCATACATAGGCTCAGATTTCAATATTCTAAATACTTTTGGCTTGGTAACCCTTCGCTGCCTGTTATATTTATCACGTTTTGTTTGTACCCCTCTATTTCTAGCTTGCAGTGGTGGAGGCCTTAGCAACGGATAAGGTTCGCCTACAGGATATTTCCTTTGATAGGTGTGACGGCCTGACAAAAGCCCATTCGGGTGCCGATGTCTGTCTCTACCCTTGGGAACTGATATTAAAGGTTTTTTCGCCCGATCTTCGTCATACGTGATAGCAAAACTTTCATCAGCCTGCGCAGTTGTATCTGATTCTAGACCGACATCACTATCGCTTTCTGTGTCATCTTGATCCATAACTGCTCCTATTGGATGACTATTGGTTGCATCTGCAATCGGAATTATACTTTCTTCTTCTTCCTGGCTTCGTGAATACTTCACACCCTGGTAAGGAAATCGTCCACCGTTATAAATGTCTATGTAAGGACTTGAAAGTGAACTGAGACCGTCGCTTATTGAAGCTAAACCAGCGTTTTCATTCCTAAGAAACATTTGTAACTGCGAGAGGTCTATTTTTATCGGAGGTTTAAACTGATCTTTCAACGATACCATGTGACTATCGTCAACTGTTGGTTTTCCTTTTAACATTTCTGCAACTAACTTTAAGTCAACATTATATGGATTAGCAACTTTATAACCATTTATTGTTGACAAAGACTCGATTTCTGGCCTATTCACAGACAATGACGGTTGCTTGTTCATAAGTAGTTTACTGAGTAGGTTCGATGTTACATCTAACTGATGACTTCCTAAATTTTGATTTAATCTCATGGGTAACGGCGTAGGTATGCTAGTCTGATCGTAGTTATTATTCTGTACTTTTAGTGCATCGCTGGTGAAACCTTGAGTTATTCTGTATGGAACATCGTTTAATTTTAACAAGTTTGCAATATCTGATGCCATCTGATTTTGAGGCCGTGATAAACCTTGCTGTTGGAAATTAACGAGCGATTGTACATTTTCCGGGTAACTACTGGTAATTTGTGGAGTATAAGTAACAGTTTGTGATCCTGCCGAAAAACCCATTGGGTGGATGTTACCATCTTGAGTTTGCTGTTGTTTTCCTAGATAGGGAGTATTCGACTCCAGATGTTTAATATTTTCAGCTGTTAGGAAATCTTCAGGTTTTGTTTTTAGGTTAAATCCGTAAAGTGTGTTTTTATCTTTATAATATGAATCAGCAATAGGTCTATAGTACTGTTTCAAATTTTGGTCTGTTTGATCTTTCCCAAGATTTTGTAAACTAAACCTATTGTTACCGTCTAAGTTAGCTAATGCTTTCAGCTGAGCTTCCGAATTCTGAACCACATTACTAACGTCAATTGGAACGATATTTTTCAAGGCTTTAGCATGATCAAAAGGCTGCTTTGGTTTGCTGTCGACGTTATTTTCATTCGTGTTTCCGTAATAATATGGGGCTGCGGTTATTAAATCCGGTTGAGGAGTACTATAACTATACGAATTAAAACTAAGTCCAGTTGGATATTTGTTCTTTTGTTTCTCGTTATCGTAAAATCCATTGCCATTAGAATTCTGTGGATTTTGATTACTGTTCACAAAACTATTCGCATAATTATTGTTTCCGTATAATTGCTGTTGTTTCATATTTTCTTGAGCCTTTGCAGCTGCTTTTGCGAATTCTTGGGCTTCAATATTTTCTGAAACTGGTTTCGCACTTTGATCGTAGTTGTAAACCTTACTCGTGTCTAAATGAAAATTCATTTGGCTTACAGCACCGTTTTCAGACTGTGAATTAATACTACCATATTTTGGATAATTTGCGGGGTAATTGTCTTGATTTGTTAGAGGCTTTTTGCCAGTTAACTTCCAGCCGTAGTCACCGTTAGAATATAAATCTTGCTGAGGCGATTCTTGCTGTAGTTCCCTTGGGCGGCTTTTTAAGTTATTTAATGCTTGATTGTAATCGGATTGCATGTAATTTAAATACATATTATTGGCCGGTGACAAAGTACCAATTCGGTGGGTATCACTACTGACATTGTCCATAGCAGAATCTATCCTCGTATCTTGTTGGTTGTTGTTATTATTATAAGCATAATTCTGATATTGTGATAACGATACCTCTTGTAAAGATTTTGACAAAGCATTTATTCCAGCATTCATAGTATTTTGCCATGATTCTCGCATAGGATCAGAATAAGGCGACGACGACGGCGCTGAAGTTGACGACGGATATTCGTTTTGATATTGTTGCATATTAACGGGGTATCGCACTCCGTTTGCCGAGTTATCATAATGATCTATTAGCATTTTTTTATTTGGATCGTTATCATAGTTGATGGAATTACTTCCTAATGTAGATGTTGCTCTATTACTATACATAGGCGAACTGACTTGGATAGATGACAGTGGCGATGACACATATTGTTGCAAATTAGTTGGACTTGAAAGATACATTGGCGATGAACTTGATACATAAGTATTGCTCGGAGTGCCTACATACTGATTATTTGGTAAATATGTTGATAAAAAAGGGGGTACGGGAGAAGGAGTACTTTGTGCATTATCTAACGAGAAACCATTTTGGGAATTATACTGATAATTTGAGTTAGGAAGATATGACTGTGAATGTGATGTTTTTGGCTCCATCTGAATTTGATTTGATTGTTGGTTATTGTTATTATCGTAATTCTGTGCTGTCATCGTCGAATACTGATACTGAGGTTGAGGTGTAGCTGTGTAGCCTAAGTTTGGAGCGGAGGTAGAAACCTGTTGTTGCTGTTGGTAAAATTGGTTCTCTGCTCTCATTTGCTGGAGGAAATCGTCGGGTGGTAAAGAGTATTGCATTGCCGCATACTGGTTACTAGCCGCTGAGCCACTGTCCTGTGTGTCTGTTCCTGTATTTGCTTCCCCTTTCGGTGTATCTTCAACTTGTTGGAAAGGGTTCTTTATGTGGTATACTTTCCTGGTTCTTCCGCGGTCTGCTCTATTGAATTCATCATTTTTGTTGCCATCGTCGGACAAACGGTACTGCACGCTGACTGAGCTTATCGACTGGCTGCTCGGGTCTCTTTGTATGATGTTGGTACTGTAGCTTGTAATGGTCTCGATCTGTCCATCGTTGGCAGCTATCTGTTGATACCGCATAACGTCTCCATTGTTCATTCCATCTTGACAGCGGGTGTTCTCGATGAGTAGAATTATGACTAGTATCCGTATCTGAAATGAAAAAAAAACGTATGATTAGAATAGAATAAAATAAAAAAATACCTAATTAAATATACGTGAATGAAATACAGCATTCATTAAAAATATTGATAAGAACAGTCGTTATACATTTAGGAGTAAAAGCATTATTGTATAATCCTTTATTATGTGTTCTTATTTAAAGCATTAAATTAAACTAGTATCAAGTTATCCAACTACTTCATGTTCATTCTGTGAGAACTAGGTGACCATTATATTATGTTTAAGCATGCCGGCAACAGTTGCATCGAATAGCAAAATATCTTATTAGTGTGCTGCTATTCAAAATTATCCGGAAACCATATTGCATTTACCATGAGGTTAATTGCAATCCTTTGTCTAGTCGAATTTCGTTTAATAAAAGATTTGATCGAAGAATAAAAGGGTAAAAATACATAGATTTATATTTTTATTGCTCTATATAATTTCTATATTTAATTGATTATAATTTGCACACAGTAACTTTTTGCCAAATTACTTTGGCAGAATATATTTTTACAGAAAGCTAAAATTATGATATATTAAAATGCAAATCGCACAAGAAACGTGGTCAAAATATTAATAATGTAAATGAAGTAACTTAGCATGTAATTTTAATAATTTTGAACATGTTATTTTGCAGTAGAACGAAATTATAAAATTATGGTAATCATCATCATCATATGGTGTCCACGGTCGAATAATATCCTTATAAATAAAACTATTTCTTACATGTTTTATCGCGTAATTGGTTTAATTTTTACATTTTTTTACTTTCCGACGTCTCGATTATCTTACAGCGTTCGTGTTCATGGGGCGGACTAATATCCTAACCCAAATATTTTCTCAAGAGCCTCTGGAAAGCGATATGTATATAGCTATTTTCAAATGTAGATACAAAAAGCGTACATGTTAATCCTAACGTAGGTAATAGGTAGGTCTATCAATATTTTTATTTAGTCTTGCGCCAGTCATAACCACGCATTGAACCGGTTTAGGATCTAAACAGTTATAATGAAGCTAATAATTTTTTATTCAGGTTGCTTCAATTTCACTTGACCGCATTAGAAATTTAATGAAAACCGGTTGTGAAATAGCATAGATTACGTAAAATTGTAGTCATTTTTAGACAAACGTCATCATGCAATATCCGTTTAAGTACCTATAAATTATGCAATCCAACTAGGCCTGATTTTGGTCACTTTTATGAACGTGGCTTTAAGGACTTCCCTATGCATATTACTAACGCATAAATCCATTGTTTAAAGGTTTAAAAATGGTAAGGTCTGGCTTAGATACAAATATTTTGATTATTATAGGTATTATTTGTCCAAGACTAATACAATAGATATTCGTTTTTGACCTACAATATTTACTGATTCTTTTTTTTTTCATAATAAAAGTCTCCGCTATATTACGGAAAACATTTAGATACTGAACACAAAACAGAGTATGACCGAAATTCAGGGAAAGAGATTTATAGATATTACAAGCGGACGATTAACGATTTATAGGGACCACCTAATCTAAAAAAAGCTCGACAACAAAATAATTACTTTTAAAGTAAATCCAACTATATTTATACTAATCTATATTTATATCCATGAAGAAAGCGAAATTGAATCAAAACATGGTAAGAGCATGTTTGTCGGTAAAAACAGATCCGCATGGCACGGGCGGCTGCCGCCGGAATGCACTCGGACATCTTAATGATATGCGGCTTCTCAGCCGTGAATCGCTTTCCTACTGGACTTGGCTTCATATTTCTAGCAACGTGTATACCAGCATTTACAATTTAATCAATAGAGATAACTGCTACTGTTTAATTTTTTAAGTTGGAAAATAAAAGGACGATCTGCAGCTCTTTGTGCGGATGATAATTGGAGCTTTTTAGAATTATATTGATTCCATTATTATTACATATAAGCCAATTTTCACAGTTTTTACTTGCATTACCATTGGGTGTAAAAAATTGCTTAATCGTTCACCTTTACCTCATCTATTTTAAAAATATTTTACATTAGGTGTTTTCTGAAGAAATCAGTAAAATCAATAAAACGGAACGCAGGAAAAGAATCCGATATCAATCGCTCACCCAATATTATCCATTTCACAATCAATACAAAGCTTGAAATCGAAATCCCCGTACCAAAACATAAGATATTTTCATACCTGGTAGAGCCCACAGTGAGCGTAAGACCGCACATTGGTACAACCATACATTTGCTTTTAATATTAATGTGGTAATTAGCTTTTATTATTAATAATTTCTGTATGGTATTGTACAGTACTAAAAGTGTGTATGTAAGTGCTAGAACGGCCAATCAGCTTAATTAATGAATATTACATACATACATACATACACTCACGCCTTTATCCCCGAAGGGGTAGGCAGAGGCGCCACCAGGACACTCACATTTCGCCTTGTGTGTTCCGTCCCACGATGTGATAGGGGGCGAGCCTATCGCCATATCGGGCATAAATTCCTGACTTCGGGCTGATAATGAATAGAAAAATCCAATATCACTTTGCCCGACCCGGGACTCGAACCCGAGACCTCAGCTTTGTAGCCGTACCGTAATACAACTACGCCACCGAGGCAGTCAATGAATATTAAAGCGAGATTAAGCGAAGAAATGTGCGGAATTTGTAATTCTGTTTCGATAAGTCCATTAACTATGTATGTAAACGACTGCTGGCGTTAAGACACGCACCTTTTATAATGTGTCGTCACATTGAAATCAAATCAACTACAAAATCTGAGTTCGATCACTAAGACTCATCGATATGAATGTTACACTATAAGTCAATGCTAAGACTTGAATCAGTACAATTTTGTGAGAATGTTTAAATACGAAAGACATTTTTTTAAATTTAATAATTGAAAATTAAGGGTTGTTTAATTGTAACAGTCACAGACAGGATGACTAATACCTCAGTCCGCCCCGTAACCACGAAAGCTGAAAAGCAATCGAAACATCGGGAAGTTAAAAAATGTAAAAATTAAACCAAATCGCGATAAAATCCGTAAAAGTAGTTTTATTTCAAAGACATCATTTTGCCATTTTTAAATAAAATGTTTAAGTGTTGATTTGATTACGATGATGCATCTACCAGAAGCGGTGATATTTGAACTGTCATAAATCATATAGTGAAGTATTGAAGTAGAAGTAAGGAGTAATTTATGATATTATTTTCGAAAACATTTGACTGTTATTTATTTTAATAACATAAAAATAATCGACAATAATTTTATTTCGTGCCTATGTAACATATCTATGTAAATGGAAAACTTGCATATGAATATACAATTAAATTTATTTCCGATACACATATTATGTACGATATATCGCAAAACAAGAACGATATTTGAATGTTTATGTAACTTCGTATTTAAATTTGTTATATCAGTAATATATAAACCAGAATCCAATAGGAAACGGTTTCATTTCGTGTTTAGTTCCAAACGGACGCAGTCATAAAATCCATTAGTCGATTATAAGCGTTAAAACAAACTTGACCGTGAATGAACTATTAAAGAAAATTATAAAAAAATACGGGATATTTATAAAAAAAAAATGAAATCCCATTAAATATTCCAAGAGGCGACATCAATTAACTTTATAAGGAAATAATTTTCAATTTTTCAATACTCAATAAAACAAAAAATACTGATATCAGGCAATTTTAATTTAAACTTTGAATATAAATATTGCAACTATTTATTAATAAAAACCTATGTATATTTCCTAAATTGCCTCTTAGCGGCACTTCCTATGTTATCAGTGTCACGCTCCATAGTATAACTGCTTACAATTACAGGGTTCATAATCCGAGACGGAACGCCTCCCATGGCGTCCCATGGAGCTTTCACTTTCCGGACCACAAGTCAAGTCGATACTATCGACATTCGACGGCATGGAGCATTGTTTACGTCTATTCGCTACAACGCTAATTTATTACTGTGTGCAGCTGCGGGCAATACTATAATTTCAAGTAAAATTAATGACGACTTTGAAAGCTATGAAAGCTTGTGTGTAAATGTGGGGGAATCTGATATTTAGGATAATTTTACAGCATAGTTTTGAAAAAATTCATGAATACAAACAAAAGAAAAGAAAGCTTAATATCAACTCGTTTTGTAAATATGTCTTGATATAAAAATACATAAATCTCCGAAAAGTATTCTCACGCTCCTAGAAAACTAATTGATACATCATACAAAAACTAAAAAATAAAGAAAGCTTGTCATAACCATGTACAGAAGATCAAACAAACCAGAAATTCATTAAAAGAAAACCTAGCGGCATTAATTCACAACACATAAGGCATGACAACCCCTTCTAATATGTTAAGTTAATGAATAAAACATAGCCTCCGCGAGTCGCAATCTCGTGGCAAAGGTCGACGCGACATACCCACATAGGTAACATTGGATGAATCTCCGTTTCTCTGCCCTTTACCGGTCACGCGTTTCACCTGCCCAGGGAAAGTAGCTTCCGACCACTGTCGCTTTTAGCTACCTGCTCAGGACCTGATGGGACCCGATTGGAACCTGCTTAGGTCTTTGACTCGGTGGGAACATCGCGAGAATCTTAATGGGCGGTTAGAAAGGATTTATGGGCGGCCGGTCGCCATAGATGCGCTGGCATTTGCATAATTTTAATTATTTACATTCTGTAAGTCTTGTTCTTGTGCAGATATCTGTTTGTAAAAGTTTAGGAGTGTTTTCTTAGTACAGTTAATTAATAGTATTTTCTATTCAAGTGTTTTCAACTTGTACCCAGTACTGGCTTAAAGTATATTTACGTACAAAACATTGTTAGTGAAAATAATACCAAACTTGTTAGATTATGATTAATTGCAGCAGTTTTCACTTCACCCGCGTTCACAATAGACCATCAATTACAAAATTAACAAGTAATTTCATCAAAATATTAATGATACATTTAGCCGCGAAACATCAGAAACATTAAACCGGTAATCTCTAGTTAATTTACGTCACTCTATGTCAATACACATAATATATAATGGCGCTACGAGTTAAGTAAAGATTAAAGCAATGTTTAGTGTCGTTCAGTCGTGACTTCGTGAGTCATCCGTCTTTATATCACTTTAACGAAGCTTTACATCAGACTTACGGCTTCCCTGTACTTAGTTCTGAGATAAGTAATGATGTGATATAAGCATACATATTTTCCTATGGCTTTATGTAATATATGGCTGTATTAGAGTAGAGAAAAAAGTAATGTAACGCATAAAACACCTTATTTATTTTAAAAAAAAAAAGAACTATCCTGTTACCTAACATATCTCCAGAAAATGTTTTAGCTATAAGTAAAATTCAACGTAAAATGATAGTTTCTTTTTCAGAGGTTTACACTAAACGATTAACCAGGAAACTCCGTCATAATATTGTGAAATGCAAAAAATAGTAAAACAAGCTACAACTTTCTTTGTATACAAAATACAGAAACAGCATGAATATAACCTAAGGTTAATAGAGCCAAGAGTTAATACACCCATCACATTGTACATGAAGTAATTTACACATTAGAAAGCGCATGTCAAGATGTCCTTCCTCACCTTTAGATAGTAAAGCGTATAATTATAAGGTGACAATGTGTATGCCTCTAATAAGCATTTAATTGTGCAATTTATCGCTATGTCACAGAAAATTTTAATTGCAGGAAGGTGAACGTTTGAACGTTTGCATTTTGCTACATTGGTGTGACTACGCGTGTGCATCGTGAGGTCGAACTTTCATTTATTATACTTTATATATTTTGCACTCACAAAAAATAACAAATATAATAAATAAATAAATAGCATACATGAAAAGTACAATTGGCGGTCTTATCGCTCAAAGTCAATGTCTTACAGACAAATATGGGATGGATTTCAGAAAAGGAATAAACAGTGGTCAGTCTAAAGTGTAAAAGGAAACTTTGTGGGCAGTGTCAGTTTCTCGGTTAAAGGAAACATGTACAGGCATGTCGGAATGACTGGAATTTATGTCTCGCATGAACAGCAAAATATTTTCAGATATTTTATTGTGATAAACGGGTGCTGTGTCGTGGGTGTTAGAAACAACGATGAACTTTCCGGTACTAAAAAAGGACACAAGTATTTTTATGCGTCTATAAAACTTGCAGCCTCTCGCTATACAAGCTATATGGGATATTTTTTTTCTTCTACTACAAAAAATAGATTGTACAACATTGGTATTGTATATATAACTAACTTTTCTATAGTTATTTTCTTTCATTAAAAAGAAATAAATTAATGTAATATCACGACAGATATTTCGCAATTCATAAATATAATACATAGTAAATTGTATACAGATTTAAAGCCTACACCAACATGAAGGGATTAGCATACTTATTACATAATGAAAGTAAAGATTTACGACATATAAAGTAGAGCAAACACGACATCTGTAACTTAAATGGGGTCTATCAGTTGTGCAACGATTATGCCTATAGTGAAAGTGAAACGCAACGGTTCTGGATGAGTCGTGTGACTTTACGCACAAGCATTTCCTTTGCACAAGAACGAACCAGCAAATTTTGACCTTAGACCATGAGACTAAGAAACAATTGCGGCATAAGACTACATTAATTTATTTATTATTGCTAATAATAATAAATAAATACACCTAACAGTCACATACGTAATTCTGATCCCACACTAAGATCTAGTCTAGCCGTGGGTATCAGAAACTACGGAAGACTTTTCAGTCTCAAAAACACCCAGACCCGAAAAGAATACATGTAGATCACACAAATATTTGTTTCGGTGCAAGGATCGAACCCGCATCCTCTCGTTTCACAGCCGGCTTCTAACCAACTGCGCCACGGAGGCTGTTAATGGTATAAATTATGCTATTAATACTTTGCACATTGCGTAAGAATGTATTTTAGCACGTGTCATGAAAATCTATAACGCGGTTACACGATGAGGTAACGAATCCGAAAACACTTCATAATTAAGCGGTAACACAATTAGCAAAGCAATTAAGCGTTCCTTAATGAAATAAATACTAAAAGTATCTCAATCAACAGTTTTTTTTTGTTTTTGCAAATATCTCACACAAAGCAATTGAATTGATCAAAACATTATGTAAGATACAAGTTGGCGTTGAAACTTGTTTTAAAAGAATCGGTAGTGTAGCCCGGAATAACTGTGTCAGACGAGAGATAATCCTCCCTTGGTTTTTTTTTTAGTCGGACAGTATTATACTCGGATCGGAAATATCAGAGATTAATTTACTAAAGATGATTAACAAATCATTTACAATTTTTCCCCATAGCAAAGAAGAAAGCAGAACATTGGACTTAACCCCTACAATGGAGGTGAAATAGAAGAGGCCTGCTGGTTTTAGTAATATGTATGGAAAAAAACATACAAAATACATTTGCTGCTATAAGTTCTTAAAGAAACCACCACCCTCGGGCCTCAGTAGTTAAAACATTGAGCTTATAATGCTGGAGCAAACACCACAAACAAATTAAATTCGCGTGAACCAGCCACACAGGATTGCGGCGGGATATTACATTCATTACCACGTTTTCTTTTTCATAATTTGGTTACTATTAAGTCCAGGGTGATTTTCGATAGATAACGTTAGTTCTTCTAACGATCAGATCTAATTGAATGAATTGCGAAGTCAATTCCATAGTTTGCGTTGTTCATTCTGTTAACAACTCCTCAACGATTGAAATGATAAAAAATACTGATACGTGACAAGACCTGCCGGGCAATGACATAACAAATCGCCTGCTTGCGAGCAATTAAGCCAACCGTGTGACAATTTCTCTTGTCTCACTGATCGATTAATCATCAGCATCGGTAATAAGGGATCAACTGGTAATGACGTGAATGTGACAGGTTGGCGTGACGGAGTTACCGACCACGACTATGCATCATTCAATGTTCTCTGTCATGATTTTAATAATCTGAAGTGACTACTTTGTCGGGGCATTGACTTTATTTTTTTACTGATTTATTTATGTATACAGTGATATATTGTAGTGTACTCGAAGGGGTAAACAAAGGTGATAATAGTTGCTAGTGCAACCCAAAGTTTAGCGAGCTTATTGCCAACCCAAGATGTGGTAAAGAAGCCAATGCTAAGCACAAAATCCAGTTCTTAGTAACTCATGTAGGATTTTTCATAAACGAACTTGCATGGACCGCTATGACGAGCATTAGTATATCCTGCCACAAGCTTTTTGATGTTAAGAGAAAATAAAACAATATAGCATATTAATAAGATTAAGCTGAATTGTGCTGAAGTAATAGGACGTTTTGATAATCAATAATTTGTAATGATGTAATTTTATAATAATAGGTGGTACGAGATGATTTGTCATAATTAGACTCCCTACTAGAACTATAATAAATGAAGAAAGTTGCACTTGTTGTCTTGCTATTGATAGTATCTGTCACATATGAAATACCTAGATTAAAATCAATAAATTATAATTTAAGGTTATGTTTAATTTCTATGCATAAATATGAGATATTATGAATAACTAGCGGCACGGCCCGACTCTGCCCATATGCAGAACTTTTTGACGGGGTCAACATTTTATATTTATGCTCCGCTCCTGTGGATCATAGCGTTATGATAGCCTATAATGTTCTTCAATGAATGGGCTATTCAATACCTAGAATTTTTCAGTTCGAGCCCATAGATTCTGAGTTTAGCGCCTTCACATAAGCAAACAAACTCGTCAGTTCTATATATTAGTATAAATTTTAATGTATTTTATACTAGCTTCTGCCCGCAAGTTTCGCCTGCGTGATTTATCCCGTCCCGTTATATTCCGCCCGTTTCGTCTATTCTCACTCCAGGCATGTAATTCAGTCCAATCCGAGGAATTCCGATATATTTGTATATCGGTTAAGCTTAAGTGTTAATCCAGGGTGTCAGCTACCTCCATACCAAATTTTATCGAAATCCGTTAAGCCGTTTCTGAGTTCATCGCGCACAACCGCAGAGACAAACAGATAAACAGACAAAAATTCTAAGTCATTGTTATGGGTTCTATTACGCTTACACATAACCCCATATTAGTTTTGCTCATTTATCTTCCATATTATACAGACATCGATCGGTTACAAATTTATTATATGTATAGAAGAAGAACATAACATGAAATTTTCAGTGCGACTAAGTTTGTGAAGCATGTAAAAATATTAAAATCCAAAATCCAAAGACGATAAAAAAACTATTGTAATTGTTCTGCATAATTATTTGTTTTTAAATTACAATATTAACGAGACATACTAGTGTCTGTAGATCATTTTAAAACTATGATAATTTATGAAGTTTATTACATTAATTAGCTGTGTTATTCGCCCAATTACCGATAAATGTGTGTTCATTGTTTACTATTTTGTTGTTCAATTTCACACGCAACGTAAATAGGCTTGAAATGTATCGCTAATGACTTTACTTGACAATTTAATAAGCAAGGTGAAGTTAATGCTTAAGCTGCCTTTAATTAATGATATATGTCTTTTTGTGACCTATTGTTGTGTCTTTAGTTAGGTACATGTCGGTGTATTTTTATATTGACACGTTAATTGATAAGAATGCTTCTGAAGGTTCTGATGGTGGAAGTTTCTATCGACATGAGTTGACGAGAGATCTTTTGTCGGTCGATGCAGGTTTCTGGTCTCCTCGACATCGTATATACACAGAGTGAATACAATACGCAACACTATTTTCTGTCTGTGACAAATAGTATGGTGGGGAGGGTAGTAATTATTAATTTTTGTATGTAGTACCCTAGTAAATTCATATTCAATCAGAAAAAGAAGGAAGTAACAGTATTTTTACTTCAAATGTTCCGTTTTACAATGCACATTATGAGTTGTACATCAGTGTGTGAAGTGTACAAAGTGAGTGTTACCACAGACAGAATAGCAACACCAGGAGTCTGCACCGCGTCTGTATGCTTATGGCGTTTATGTATCTGTATCACCCCATATACGTCCCACTGCAGGGCACCGGTCTTCTCTACAATCGAAAGTACGATTGAGACGTGTTAGGCCATATAGTCCATGTAAGTAAAAGAAATTTGTTTTCGCATGCCAATAACTATATGGCATGCGAAAACAAATTTCATCTATAATGGCAGAATAGATGGGAATGGCAGAATAGATGGGAGGTATCTTTGAAGGGTCGGCATCTATACCAATATTTTCCATGCGTGCGTGATCGTTTGACAAAGACTTGGCTAGATATCGATTATTACGTATCACAGTTTCTTACGGGCCATGGTAACTTTAAGTCTAAACTGTACTCATTTAAGCTCGTTGATTCGCCTGCGTGCTCATGTTCAACACCTTATTGCGAATATGAGCAGTCCGCGCACCATGTACTTTGGGAGTGTAGTCTTTGGCAGAATGAGCGTAAAACCATGCTAGATAGTATGCAAATAACATCTGGTGTTGTATACTACATGGACCTTGTGGAGACTAGGAAGAATTTCCGTGCTTTCCGGCGATTTTGCCATACCTATTATTGGAATCAAGTATAACAGCTTACATATTAGGTCCCATTTAAATGTAATAATCACTATTCCGTGGTGCTTTACAGCTGGCTTCTCTGGCTGTAAATGTCTTTATGCGAGGTTGTTTGCCTCTTTAGTTCATTGTTTTGTCACCCGCTTTATTAGGGAGGGAAGTGGACAATAATTTATTTCCAACTCCTCCTATTAATTTAACTTTTTGATTGATTTCGTTGCGGGTTAAAGACAAGTTAGACATTCCCGGAGACGCGCTGAGCTTCAATGCTCAGTGTCATTAATATGCGTGCCACTGTTGATCCTGGCTTACAGGAGTTGCAGTGGCGGGTGTGAGGGCGGGACAGTCTCCTAAATGCCAATAACTATGACTTTTTAATAATTGATGTAAGTTCTTACAAGGAGCATAGCCTCGCATGGTCCTCTAAGTTTAATATTGTTTTTTTATGTATGAATAATATAACTGAGATTAATAGTCAAGTAAGGCATTCTAATCATATTATTCCCGGTCGTAGATCGAAAATTATGTTATTAATATACCACTGATAATTAAAATACCGCCAACCCGCCAACCCGCACTAGGCCAGCGTGGTGGACTATATTGCCTAACCACTCTCAATCGATTCTCTCGATTGTAGAGTAGGCCCGTGCCCTGCAGTGGGACGTATATGGGCTGATATAGATAGATTAAAATAAAATAAATAAAGCAACTGATTTATAATTAATATTCAGCGGTAATTAGTGCTTCAAACATAGTAACTGATAGAAACATAGCCAATGTTCTATTTTTTTTATTTGATTTTTTTTTATTAGTTGTTTTGTATATCCATGTTTAAATATTATATATGTACGTAGGAACTTAAAAAACTAAAAAAGTGACGGTATTAATAGAACTTAATATACCTAGTTAATTCTTACATATCAATTTACACTTAAACCGACGGTTTACGTAACAATTATAATAGTGATATTTTTATATTATATAAACTGTGCCCCTAGCCGGAACATTTTGAAGTATCGTATAGTATCGTAAACGTTTCCCGCTGTCAAATTTTAGTTCCAAATACGCTCACAACAGCGCTGTTTCAATTCCCATACAAAATTTTACTATTACTGTTCTATTACGATACTGCAAAATGTTCCGGCTAGGGGCACTGATATCTCTCTACACCAGTAACACAATTAATTTGATTACTATTAAAATACGCGACGGACCGCAACGTCTAAATTGCCGCCAAAACTCTTTCTACTATATTATAAATGTTACTTTTAAATGGGTAAAGAAAGTTTAACTGTAAAGCCTCTGCTTTATATTGCTTTACCCACCAAATTCATGCAAAATACTGTATAGAATACATGGAAAACATTTTTAGAAAACGATTATACGAATGTGGACTAATGGAACAATAATTTAATCTTCATTTCAATAATTGAAATTTGTAATTTTAAGAACTTAAAATAATATGTTATATAATGTTATTTCACTAAATAGATCGAAAAAACCTTCAAAGTTTCGATTTAACATTTATAATTACTTTTTTTAACACAAAGTTCAACAATATCAATAGATCAATGGGCCAAAGTCCAAGACAGGTCAAAAAAGGCTGTCTTCATATCGTCGAGAACGACATTGTAGAAAATTTCGTTAAAATAAATATTGCCAAGGATCTGCCGACCTTAGCATAATACATGGTAGAGAAATTAATATATATGTAGATAAAACATTTAAACAATATTACTCTGACCTAGATACATCAATACCTAATGTAAGACTACAATAACACCTTTATCTTCAACTTTGCCTGTATTATTTAAATTTTCTTCGTCAATTGCTTATTCTTTCTTCTTATAAAAAAATTGTAAATGATGTTGATCTAAATATATTATAAATGTATGCAACTGTGGTATGAAGTAATACAATCTCGATGACCTTCGTGTAATTTCGGTTTGACAACAAATTAATATTTATGATAACCATAAACTTAATAGGAAGAAATATTTTGACTATAAATTATGACATTGAATCGCTTTTCATCATCGACGTGCAACCTGTATTCATGGCAGCTTTTACGTAAACTAATAGGCCTGATGGATAACTTAACGAAATAAGTATATAATTTACATAAATAACAAACTAGGTAGTAAATTAAAGAATAAAATTAACAATCACAGCTAAGAATATTTTTCTGAAAATGTAATATTTTTTCTCAACTAAAACTATTTAACTACATAATCTGAAAATTGGGTGAAAATAAATCTTATTTTCTTTAATAAAGTTTTGATTCTATTGCATTTATATGTCAATATAATTTTAACGGTCAATGAATTCCATAGTTTCGCAAGTTTTGAATTCAAATACTACACAACTACATTAAAATAATTATAAAATAAATTACCAACCCTACAAAACCAACACGAAAATTCTAAAACTTACGGTTTGCAATACGGCCTTCATCTTGTATAATATCAGCACAAACAGTCAATCAACAACACATAATCACTGTCACACCATAGTCCGTACACCAAGGGATGCTAAGGGTTGGTCGTCGGTCGCAGCCGTGGCGAAGTGAAGTTCAAGGCTAGACTCTGTTACACTTATATAGGGTGCAGCGGTGCGTTGCCGCGGCTCTGTGTGGGTGCAAGCGCAAGATGGACTCGCGTGGTGTACCGCACACTCGTACATTGCGTGGTGTTCTCAAACTTTGCTATAGTATCTACTATTATTACTCTCTTTGTAGTACAGTCATAGAGATACATCCAAAAGACATTAGGTCGAACACTTGCGTTGTAGTGTCATATTTGTAGACCGCACAGATATTTGTATCGGCATTGAGATTTGAACCCGCGGCCTCTCGGTTCACAAACGTCTCTTAACTAACTGCGCCATGGAGACTTCGTGGCACAATAAGCTAAAAGTCAACTATAGAACGAGGGATTACGGGTTCGATTGAGGCCTGTGCATAATATTATGTGAGTCACTTGCTAAGTTCCACATCTTGATACGTCTCATAGTTGAACCTTTGTTTTCTTCTCTTGTAATGACAAGAAAACTAACAGCCCCTGATGGTAGTCACCTTGTCCTGCCCATAAACTGGAGCTAGATCATTCAGAAGTTGCTACTTAGCACTGCATGGCACTGCACTGGGTTTGTTATTTGAGGCATTATGTGTTAAGTTTTGAATGCCCATTAATGAACAATAATTAATGAACAATTGCGTTCGATTTTAATTTACAAAGCCATAACAGTTCTTCGAACCTGAACAACAATGTTACACCGCTGCTTGACGGAAATAAACAAAGCAGGAGTGCTGACCTACACAGTCTAAAAAAGAAACAATTTCAATGTTGCAAGAACATTATTCTAACAGTAACTGTTAATATTTTATTAAACGTTGTGTATATTTTATTTATAAATTCTCCATACCAAAACCATGAAG
Source organism: Deilephila elpenor (assembly GCA_949752805.1). Taxonomy (NCBI): domain Eukaryota; kingdom Metazoa; phylum Arthropoda; class Insecta; order Lepidoptera; family Sphingidae; genus Deilephila; species Deilephila elpenor. The sequence goes on from OX457108.1 coordinate 9,156,472, forward strand.
GTAATAAAATAAAAATAAAGTACGCACTTTCACTTTTCTACATACAGTTTGTACTAAATATAATGATAAGAAAGTGGTAAGTTGTAACAAAGATATGCTAAAGTTTGAGAATGTGAGTCGTGCGGTGGGTTTCAGAGAGCATTCAAGTTTCCACAGCTAGGGCCAACTAAAACATAGGAAAACCTTTGACACTCACCTCTGTTGCGTAAAACTAGTAACAGCTTTTACTACCCCATGATGACAGCTAACGACTCTGTTATTCCATAATTCAGTGCCCAGTAGGACATAACATTTTAATGTCATTTTATACGGCAATTATATGTGTACATAAAATGTTTACTATAAAAGTTTTAATCTATTACTATTGCGATGTTTCAGTGGCGTGAATAATAAAATACACATAGGTTTATAATCTTATTAGGTTATTTATTGCATGTTAAATTGAATAATAGTTCTTAAGGCGTTTAACGCATGTTAGTAATAAATTATGACATGCATTTTCTATTACAATAAATCAAAACTTTATTAAATTGGCGATAAACATTTAAAAGATAATTATTGCCTAATGTAATGCATACAACTTTATCGTTATACACTGAAATATATCAATTGATGTATTTTAGATGAAAAAACTCAAATAGGTAGGTACTAGGTACATCTACTTTGATATGAAGGATACAATGCAATTAAGGTACAATTTTTACGTAGTTTGTATACTATAGTAGTACTACTTATGAGACTTATGAAAATGTGTCGTCAATTTGTCCCTTATATGTCCCTTATACAGTATTCGACGGCTAAAATAAGCAGCACCACTAACCTTCACGAAATTCTTTCGTCACTATTCTTTCATTCATCCCTTTTTTACCAAACTAGTGAATTTATTGTTTTCACGCTACATTTTCTACCTACATATTATATCACATATTCTAAGTACATAAGTTCAAAGTGAATATACAATTATCATGTCTTCGATAAACGCTTTAAAGTTTAGTTAGAAATATTCATGCATGTGCGTAATCCAAGACCGCCTGAGGGCATATTTTGTCTGTCGCTCAATGTGCGTTTTAGTTGTCTTTACGTTGAATGCACTTGGCCCCAGAGTTCACACTGAAAATCTCTACGATTTACTATAAATATTGTGTCATTATCACTTCTGCTAGATTTTGAAAGGGAATGCAATCCATCGTTTGTTTTAACAGAAGGAAAACTGTCAATCTTGTATTCCAATACCTCCATCGATCTTCGCCTGACTAATTCCAAAGACATTCTACGCCTTTATACTATTGCCAACCCTGTCTGAAAATATGTCTGAATGACGAATTAATCATAACTTTACAGGAATAGCCACCGGATACCCATCCTGAAAGACATCTTAATAAAGGCTTTCTATTAATTGTTGATAACTAAACTCATGCAGTAGTAAAGCTAATCTCTTCCTTTGTATTTATCTCTTTTTCTCTCGTTCTCTCTCACTTCAGCCTCAGAAAGCGAAGGAAGGAATCCAATAGCAATCTGTTGGAAGCAACCAACTTACAAAAAATAAGGTATAGGTTAAGTTAATAAAAAAATATTGCTATTTATTCGTGAATAATAAGCTAATTTAGGATTGTCAAAAGCCACAATCAAATTATTGAAATGTAAAGATACAGAACCATTGGAAGCTAAATTAAATGTAAAGGCTAAAGGTAAACCAATAAATAGGAAATTGTCTTCACGTAGAGAGAGGTGAGAGTTCGAATGCGTCCATCCATTGTGTTCGATACCTTCAAAACGATAGTTTCTAAACGGAAATAAATGAGATCCTGACTTACACAATACATATTATATATTCTATACATCAATGAATTTTTAGGCAGCCTTTTGAAAGACGGTATAAATGGAAAATTATATTATTAAATGAAAAAGTTGTAGATTGTGTTAGCTTGGAAATAACTTAAATGAAAAATTTGTTAATTAATGCAATAATATCAGAAGAGCGACGCAATATTACATTCAAGATTCCCCGTTAGTTAAGTTAATTGAATTAAAAATATTTAAGCGTTACAGATTTCTTTAAATCTTAAACAGTTAATTATAAATGCTGATAAATGTGACGAATCAGATTTTATTTTGTTATACAGCTGTACAGCGTATTAATTAAATGGGAGATGCTTCATTCAGTGTGTTTTAGCTATAACAATAATGTACAGATAGGCTTTTTCGAATTGTTACCTGGAGATTAATAATAGTAACTTAAAAAAAACATTAATTCATATATTTTATGTCAATTAACGCAAAGCCAACTATTCATATTTTGTTAAAAATGATAAACTTCCGACAAAATTGTCTACAACTGCAGTTCTAAACAGGCAAATCCGTATTACATCAGCGGTCGTAAATTACCTTTCTACAATATTAAACGTTCATAATCATCCGCAACGAATAATATATTTCCGATTTCACGGAAACTTACGTATAGTCATAATACTTGCATATTAATCATTGATATTTATTTATTTATCCTATATTGCACCATAAAGAAAAACAATTACAATGAAATATATAAAAAGTACAAAAGGCGACCTTATCGCACTGGGCAATTTCTTCCAGGCACCCTTGGGATATAAAAACAGGAGAATGAGAGGGCAGTCAAGGAGTACATAATAATCTAGAATGATTAAACATTAAACTTGTAATGTAATACATAGATATATTTAAATATAGATAATACTATATAAATACAAACACTTACACGCATATATACTTATACTATAATTTACCAGATAATGCGCTTGGATAAATATATTCCTCATCTAGATAATTAATGAGAGAGGTAATAGTCCTTCACCATTTTTTTAAATGATGTCAGTATTCGTGCCCGTCTCACCCCAATTGGTAGGGAGTTCCACAGTCGGACAGCTTGGACTTGATAATGTGGTGTTATCAAGCATATCGTCTCCATGTGGCTGATTGTGCATAAACAATTATAGCTGGTATTAGGATGTTCGTATCCGGCTTATATACAATACTTATATCATAATGACCCTTAAGTATGCCGCTTTTCGGGTTCAGCATGGCAGGTGTGTTCAGGCTGGCATATCATGGTTAGCGTCAGTCTCGGCTTCGAATCCGGGTTCGGGCAAAGTGATATTGGATATTTGTATTCATTATCATCAGCCCGAAGTCTATCATGTCGTGAGACTTTACACGCATGGCGAAACGTAACACCGCTGCCTACCCCTTCTGGGAAAATGCGTCAGTTTATGTATGTTTTTGATAGTACTTATACCAATTTTTTTTGTCAGAATTTAGTATTTCAATACTGCATTAGAATTAAATTTGCGATTATGGTAATTTGTTAACGACATGAACATTTGTCTCTTAACGGACATCAAACGCGCTGTATTTAGCTCCACAGCCAGCGTTTTAACCAACCACGGAGACTGTCAATTAATAATGAGTATTAACCGTAAATATAAGGAAGTTAAAAAAACCGTCAGTTTGTTTGTCGTTACTGGCAAATTATAGCCAGCGTTTAGGAAATGGTCATAAATTTAAATTTTATTGCTATTTGTACAACTGTTCCGAATTTGTCGCCAATAATACCTTTTTAATGTGATTGATTTACGTTTATTTGGTTAATAGGTTTCGCACCATTAGTTTACAGACGTGCATGGAAGGTGAACAATGAGGTTCCAGGTTTGATTCCTAGATATACAGGGTATATCAAGACCGCGACCGAAAACGAAGCCAGGAGGTAGTATTAGTAATATCAAACACAATGCAAGTAAAAATTTTACAAAAAAAATCGTCATTTTTTTTTTGTTATTTTTTACATATCGTCGTATTTGAGTGATTAAACATAGTTTTTCTAAAATAATGACGTACATTGCTTAATTTTTAAACACGCAATGGTACGTAAGGGTTTAAATTACTATTTTAGCAAAAACTAGGTATTTACCCCTCAAAAACGATGATTTTTAAAAAATTGTAAAAAAGAATCCGTCGTTTATTTTGCAAAATTTTTAGTTGCATTGTGTCTGTAGCCGCCAAAACTACCACCTGGCTTCGTTTTCGGTCGCGGTCTTGGTATACCTTGTATATATTTCCAGTAATATATTTTAAAGACGTGTATAAAACCAAGTTCTATGAGTTCTTAAAGATGTATTTGATCCGATTTAAAATATAAAGTCTATATCTATACCAAATTTTTGGAATAGTTCTAAAATTAATTAATATAAGTTAAACAAAACGACACTACTTGTGGTGTATCTAGAAATCCAGTACCTATGTTATTTATTATTATTTTATCTAAGTTTAATGTAACTTTAATTACTGCGTGCCTAAGTCATTTAAAAAAAATATACACAAACCGAAAACAAACAAAATTTTTAAGCCAACCTTATCAACACAGGAAACAATTACAGCATTTCCTAAGTGATGTTATCAGCTCAAGGTATTGTCTTCAACACAATACCCCTCTAATTACAGAGTATCGTAAGCTCAGCGTTAATTGCGTAACTACAAGTGTTCACAATTTCCCTCACTATACTCATTAGTAAACACACGAGCGCCTGATCGAACTCTCCGAGCTTCCACTCCAACACATTTGAATAAAAAAGCTAAGGCACTTTATGCAGATACAGTGGATAGTTGCTCGTTTGAAAGATGAAGGGTTATTTTTTAGTTCTATAAGCTGAAAGGGTTAATTTCAATGAATTAACCCTTCCATAAAAAAAACAATTTTAGACGATCGTCATCTATTTTTATTCCTAAGAGACAGTTACTTAACCTAAAGGTCGTCTAGTTTATAGCCATTGAATATCCGTAACTTCAGCACTTACCTTTATTAAGAATACTCTCAAATTCTTCGTTCCGCGTTGAAAATCTATCAAACGATAATTTGAAGAAAGATGCGATGATAGATTGTCCTAAAACCATATCCCAAAGAATTATTATAACTCGCTTTCATATTTTATTGTAAGTGATAAATTTCTAATTATTTCTTAATTTTGAAGATGTTTCAATTCAGTGGCGCTATAATAATTAAGATTCAATCCAATCAGATAAGAAATGTTGACATATTCTTATTTCGTAATGAAAAGGAAATGGTTATTAAGATGTTAATTTTGTAAAATAAATTTTAGATCACATTAAGGCTTATCTGATCTAAATAATCATCATAATGTTTTCACCAAGTAATCAAAATCAAATAACTTTTTATTTAATCAAACTGATGAAAGGTTTCTCTACTATTTCATGTAAAATGTATGTCGGCAATCTTCAGTAACACACTATTTCCCAAGGAGACTCACACCAACCTGTTGAAAGCGGCCTGATAAATATGTGTTAACTTGCATTTATCTTTAGCGTATGTACCAAAACTAGCATACTGTTTTGCTTAGTAATTTCTTGTCAAATCACTAATTAGAATTTCGAACGACGAGTGAAATCATAACCAATACAAAACCCGCACATCTCCAGTCTCCAACAGATTCTTTAAAGGCCCAATAAATTTATATTAAATTACAAGTAAAATGTTCTAATGCAAGCTGGGAGTAATAACAAACTATGAATCCACAAGTTCTAATGATACGTTACCGGTACCATACCTTTTCCTGATTCCTCGCAACCGGTACGGCGACGGAAAACGCGGAAAGCTATCGGAAAATGAGAGTGAAACTGCGATACCCGCTCATCCGACGCCAGAGATGCAATTCAGAGTACAAGTTTAACGAGTTTCCTTAACTATGCAGGCGTTTTTTATTGTACAACTTGTTTTTACTACTGCATATATTTAGTCTCTTGTTTTTAATTTAATTTTATACACCTAATGGCTATATTATAATAACAATCTATCGTGGCTTGTGGCACAATTTGGAACTATAAATAAAATTATTTAAAACTACGAGTATATGTATATTAACCGCATTTTTTGACAACAGCGCTTGCGGCGATAAAAGATCATAGATGAGCTGTATGAAAGTTGGCATGTAGATAGAATTATCGGAATCTATCACGCCAATTTGAAAAAAAAAATATGACACCAAACTGTGTCGATAACATTAGCACTTTCAGTTATACAAAAATAATGTAACCCAACAGCTCATATGACGAGGCCTCACAAGGATGATTAATCCCATTGCTTGTTTCTCAATGTTTTTAAACCTTATAAAATTGTTGAATTAGTTATACTTTTGATACATTTTCATCACTGAATGGTGTTCTAGAATATTCCAATTACACGGTCCTATCAAAACCGGGCAAGTGTATTCCCATAACTAAATAATTATATTACTTTTCAAAATTTTCATTCATAAAATGTAAACCTGTTTTTTTGATCTTGCATATATCTTGCAAAATAACTGTACCTTCTAATTGCTTGCTATAAAACTAACGGCACGAGTATAATCAATTGTACAATTCCTTCGATTCTTTCTCGGCGATTTGTTAACTCAACGTCAAGTCATTACGAGTATACGGTATTCTAATAACATCCAATACATGCACATTCGTTTAAAAAATTACAATGTAATTGCTCACTGTTAGTTACTATTACATATTACTGAATATTAAATAGTAGTAGCGATTTCTAAGATTAAGAATTATAAATACACCCAACAGTCACACACATAGTCCTGACCCCACACTAATGTAAGCCATACACACTACGGTCTACCGGAGAGGTCATCTGTGCAGGTATGCCTGCGCAGGTAGACCGAACATTGGTACCGTGTATGGGAATGTTACGGTGTACCGGAGCGGTCTTCAGTTCTTTTTGCGATGGCATCGAATGAGGACGATGACGCACTGGCATTGCTAGGCCTTGCTTTAATTTTAAAGATAAAAGATGCAAAAACAATGAAAAGGAATCGAAAAAAGAGGTGTAAGCATTGGTTATTGAAAAGAAAAACATATAGTCAAGTTAATTTATTGAATGAATTAAAATTTAAACCAGAAGATTTTAAAAACTATCTCCGAATGGACGAGAAAACATACCTATCTTAAATTACTGGAAATTGTTACTCCTATGATAAAAAAAGAAGACACAGTTATGAGAAATAGTATTATATATAATTTCTTTGTAACACATTAGTGTGATGCATAAAAAATAGCAAAATAATACAATCGATGTAGCGTGTATGGCAGCCATAATGGCTGCCATACACGCTACGGTCCATCGGAAAGGTCCACCTGTGCAGATATGCCTGCCCAGGTATACCGTAATGTGTGTGGGAATAGACCTGTGCAGTTTTTTGAGCCTGTGCAGGCGACCGGCGCAGAATCGAAAATCAATTCTTTCGATTGACACCGTACGGCGTACCTGTGCGTGTGTGCCTGTACTCCGGTCGCCTGCGCAGGTCGCGTCATTTGTTTTCTAGCATGATCGATCAACGTCCCTTAAAACATTTACGATCTTTATAATCTATGCTTATACCAATTACATGACATTAGCAACCCCCATACATACCCCGCAAAAAAATTACATCGATTGTATTATTTTGCTATTTTTTTATGCATCACACTAATGTGTAAACTTAGAAATACTTACGCCTGTGGCAAGGCGTTCCAAACAAGGCTGAATGCCACCACCTTTGCCTGTCCCCGAACAATGTTAAAAAAAAAAGAAATGTTTTTGTTTTTGCATCTTTTATCTTTAAAGTTAAAGCAAGGCCAAGCAATGCCAGTGCGTCATCGTCCTCATTCGATGCCATCGCAAAAAGAACTGAAGACCACTCCGGTACACCGTAACATTCCCATACACGGTACCAATGTTCGGTCCACCTGCGCAGGCATACCTGCACAGATGACCTCTCCGGTAGACCGTAGTGTGTATGGCTTACATTACATATGATCGAGTCTTGTGTCGTAGGTATCACAAACTACGAGAGACTTATCGGTCTCACAAACACCCAGACCCGAAACAAATGCTTGTAGATCACACAAACATTTGTCTCGGTGCGGGGATCGAACACAGCCTCGTTTCATAGCCGGCGGCTAACCGACTGCGCCATGGAGGCTGTCAAATATGAAATTAGGTGGACGGGCGACCTAGTTAAGGTTGCAGGATGTCGCTGGATGCAGACCGCTTCCAGCAGGTCGATGTGGAGATCATTATGGGAGACCTGTGTTCAGCAGTGGACTTCCCGTGGCTGAAGAGAGAGAGAGAGAGAGAGAGAGAGAATGAGACTGTTGATTACATTAATTTATCTGTAACACGACAGCCATAACAAAAGAATTGTAACTAGGAATAATATGCTTACGCCTCGCTGTCTCTTCTATCAAAGCATAATTTATTTCTTACTTGTTTCGTCTATAACATTCCATTTACATCCTACTGCTAGGTGTGGAATTCCTAAGGGTTTGGGGATTATTTCATAGCACTAGCGAAGTGACGTTTGGTATCCCTCCTTCATTGGAAAGTTAAAATCAAATGTATTCTAAAAATCCCAACACTCCTAGTTTAGTCACCCGATTGAAAAGATCCATTGTAAATAATTTGTTGACCAAGATCTTATACTGCACTGCAGATGTCTTTATAAAATACTTTTGTACTGGTGGTGGGTCTGTCTTATGTGAGAAGTCGCCTGGGTAGGTACCACCGCAATGTCTATTTGTCCCTCCAAACGGCAGTGTAAATACACCATTGTGTTCCGGTTTGAAAGACTTTATAGTCAGAGTAACAACTAGACATAATGAAACTTAACATCTTATGTCTCAGGATGGCGAGTGTAGTCAAGCATTGCTTTGCAATTTATGGTGTTGTTTGGTTTTGCTACTGTCCATGAGCGGTCTTATCCCTTACTATTAAGCGAATGGCATGCTAGCCTCGCCATGCATCGCAATTTAAAAAATTATAATTTATATGACGAATTTCTTTCTTGCCTAGAGAGCTCCAAAACATTTAATGAATGGATTAAATCAGAAGAGGACAAAATAATAAACATCAGTAATCATGTTTTCTATTTAATATTGGTAAAAGATGTACATAATAAAACAAACAATCATAACAAATACTATTTGTTTAACATTTACCGTTTACGTGTAAAAAGTAAACATATTCATTAGCATTAAAACTGGCATTTCACACTACAAGCAAAAACAAGAAATAAATAACAATAACTAAGAAGCCTAAAATATAAGCATAAATTCGATAAGTCTTTAATTTAGGTACAATATTGCCTCTCGCACCAACATCAGTTATTCATTTTGGCAAGTAAAAGACATACATTCATTTTCTATCCTTAAATACTTTAAATATTTACTATTTACATTTTTCTACAAATTAATGCCATTGACTTTTCACGAGGCTTTCCTCTTTTCGTGTCCGCTATTTTGCTTTTTTGAATGCATTTGATGCTCGCCTTTGTTATCAGGTCGTGTCATTCTTTTTGGATGAGAATGATAATTTCTGGGATATGGGGGTGGTTTTTGTTTTCCCACTGGTGGAATGAACTGAGCTGGAAGCGTATACTCTGCCTCAGGGTTTTGATCCTGTTGAAGTCCAGCTTGCGCATGTGATATCGGTGTAAATGTTTGCGAATTGACATACGCAACTTTTTCAGAATTAGGATTTTGTAGGTAAGTTTGTGGTATCATAACCCTGTATGGTGATTGATATTTGTAAGAGTAAGGCATTGGGGTAACGTACGTAACTGTCGGAACAGGACCGTTGGTCGGTTGTCGTGTTTTATAACTCAAAGGAAGAACTGTGGCGATAGTGTGGTCGCGACTAGGATAATTTTCAGATATTACTAAATTGTTATCAGACTCGTCATGCGCTTGTTGCTGATAAACATAAGCTTGCGCTTCACCTGCTTCAGCTTCTGAATAATATTTTTGGGCTGTTTGTTCTTCTTGAGTTTGATAGACAGCAGCCGCTTCCTTTTGAGCTGGTTGATGTGCGGTAAAGTATCGCTGCGCCTCTGCTTCTCCCTTCGGTGGTCCATATACGGGAGCAACCGCTTTACTAGTTTCGTAGGCCTCTATTTCTGTTTTTCCAGCTGGTGTGCCATATTCAGGCGATGGGGTCCTCGCTTCATACTGAGTTTCAAGTTGTGCCTGTGGGTGCGGATATTCATATCCACCAGCAACAGCACTGCCATGATCGGGCGCCTGAGAAACAACCGTGTATTCGACTTCTGCTGGTGTATCTTGAACGTTGGCTTGGTGGTTTAGTGCAGCGCTATCATGGCTAGCCTCTTGGGGTGCCTGTTGTTGTTGGGCGTGCTGAGCATGCTGTTGGTATTGAGGTTGCACGTAATATGCCTGTGTTGGCACGGCAGATTGTGGAACGTAACGGTATTCGTATTTTTGGTGATGCATAGGCTGTGGATATAGCGAATGTCCAGGAGGACCATAGTATTGCTGACGAGTATAGCTCGAGGGATATCGCGCCATCACTGGTTTTACTGCAGAGTATTGAACACCAGAGAAATCTGCATTTGTGTAAGAAGGTTGAACATAAGGAGTAGCGTATTGCTGTGGTTCATAATTTGGCGCACGCGCACCAGCGGGTGCCTCCGCTGGCTTTAGAGTCAGCGATTCCTGGTATCTCATAACCGGAGGGGCATAATTATATCCCATTTTGTTAAAGTATTGATTTACCAACTCCTGCAAATTGACATTGTTCAAGTATCTTGATAAAGGATAGTTATCCGGGAGATTGGCAAATAGTTCAGCAGTGGGATTTTTAAGTGATGAACTGGGGATCCGAAGAACTAATACAGGCACTACTCTGTGGTCAGTTTTGGATTCTTGTATATTATGCACAAGGTCAGGGGTTAAACCAGCGCTTTTATATTCGGGATACTTCAATAACTGCGACGGGTCCACAAAATAATTAGGCATCACTGTTGGGAATTGACCACTCAGTCCCGAAAATCCTTTACCGTTGTAGGTTGTATACAGGGTGGAAAGATGCGACGCGGGTGTTTGGTTTTGTTTGTAATCTACTTGAGAATTCACTGGCGGTGGGGAGGCTAACCCTTTTATATTATTGTAATTATTTCGCTGGCCATTTATTGGACCTTTGTATGGATGCGTATGTTTCTCGTCATTCAATTGAACTAATTCAAACGCTCGTGATGGCTGAATTTCAACCTTAGTTGATACTGTTGTGTATCTTTCAGATATTTCTTGGCTTCCTCCACGGTGTTGATGCGAAGGTATATCCTGTTGCGAATAAGGATATATCATGAATTTTCCCTTTTCTTGAGCTCCTTTGCCAAAATAAGAGTATGTAAACCCGTTATTCGTTTTGTATCCATAACCAAGATTGGCATCTATCGTTCTTTTGTCTTTTAACTTGGAATCTGTATCATTGACTATTTCTATAGCAATAATTGCAGGGAAAGGAGTTATTGTTGTTGTTGTGGTTGTTCCTGTCACATTTTTGCTCTCTGGTTCATCCTTGCTGCTTTCTAAATCAGCTCGGAGGCCAAATTTAGTTTCAACTTCCCTCAAAAATTTTCGTTCCTCTTCCGTCAACGTTGTGTTAGCTTTTTTGTCCTTTTCTTTGACATCTGCCTTATACTTCTTAGGTTCCGGACCAGCGCATATTGACGCTATCACGGCGCAGAATATTATCTGGAATGGAGATAAGATATACATTAGTTCCACATAAATAAAATTTTATGTTGAAATAAAAATTATAGTCTTCATATTATACTCAAAGTATCGTTTTCTATAACTATAGATCGTGATAACATCAAACAACATTTAACAATATCATGTACAATTACACTCTGAATGTGATTTATGATTAAACAAAAAGAACATATTGTTATAACTCATTTTTAATAAGCACCTGTAAAGTCATTTAAAATTAAACCCGTGTTATCCTATTCTCGTGGATGATTGCGTGTACTACGACAAGTGTTCACTCTCTCAGCTGCGTAATTAGGTAACATAACAATATCTTTCATTTTAGTATTCCATCATTGAATTGTGAAATTGCTAATGCCACTGCAATTGCAATAGTTTGACGAGTCATAAATATTAGACTGTACTTTTAGATTACATAACCAATGACATACATTCGTGATACGGAAAATCAAAACTTTAATGTCAGATTTATACATGAAGTCTAAATTTAATGATATCCCTATCATATAGAAGTGCATATATCGTCAACTATCACAGGAAGTCACATCCGTTTTAAATATACCAAAATTTACAAGAATACCTACTGACTAAAGCCCCTCGGTGGTCGTCACGCTGATTATAAGCTACACCAAATGTACCAAGGCAACGAGCGCCTCGATATTATAATATTAAACCGTACATAAGCGAATAAGTATTAATAGTATGTAAATGAGTACTTAAAATACAAGTACCGGATAATACGAATGTAAATATCTACCGCAAGAATGTGTCATCTATGAGCTAACATCCCATAAAGTAACCTGGTCATTAAGTGTTGCATAAGCGGAGTTTTCTCGAGATGCGCGACCGCTTTCCACGACCCGCGCGATTATATCTGCGGGTCGGTAATTAATAACGCACATTCTGTATGTGCTGTCTGTGTTGTAATATTTAATGGCTGTTATTTCATATCGAGAGGTCGTGTGTTATTCAATTTGTTGCTGTTTTATTTCAATGTATTTGTCGGAGAGAATTTGATAAACGTCTTGTCGCGTTTATACAATAAAAAATTTGGTGCGATATGGAAATGCGTAATTTAAAAAAAAAACTTTTCACTGAAATAACTTTTAAAAAGTCCTAATTTATTAACCTTTATGCCAAGTTCCAATTTTTTTAATAATACATTTCATTCAAGTCTATAACATTTCAAAGAGGAAAAACATTGCTTTTAAACCTGTCTAGAAATTTAATTCGCCTGGCTTCACCTCGCATAATGATAAAATCTTCTTGGTTATAAAGATAATGTTAACACGTGGTGAATCGTGGCGCAGTTGTTTAGACGCCGGCTGTCAAACAAGAGGCTGCGGGTTTGAATAATAATAAAATCGTTGGGCGTAGTATTTACATATTTACTCTGGTTACGCTACGCCCACCGCTATTATTATTTTTTTGTCAGATCGATGCCGTAGAATGATGAGGAGATTGGTGTGATGACTGCTACCTAGGACCTTCCGAATTATTGATTAACTTTTAGTATATTATCTTCATCATTTTTATTTACTTTGTAGTGGATTTATGGGTGGGTTTTGATGTCGATTTTTTTATTAGGGAATATTACCACAATTCTAGAGTGATAGAGCTACTTCGCTAGTAACTGGAAACAATTTACCATGTGATGTTGAACCTAATACATTTACCACGTTTGACACGGTCACCCTGGAGGTTGCCGACTGCATTATAGCAAATATCTTGGAAATCTGCCACCAATCTAAATGTACGACGAGCTTTTATGTGCATTTGTACGCAGATGCACTCAAAACACAGGTGATTGCACGTGCGAGGGGTAACCAAGCGGAACAGCTTCAACCCAGAATAATACCTATTGCGGACTGTTAGGCATTATTCTTATTTAAATCATCCTAATGATTTGGACGAGCTTTTATTCACTGTCAAAATATTGCTAGACATAGTTTTCTATCAGTATGCTGCACGGATAGTGGAAATTAACTTTTTTGTACTTATACATACATACATAAACTCACGCCTTTATCCCCGAAGGGGTAGGAAGAGGCGCCACCAGGACAACTTTTTTGTGTTTTAGACAAAACGAACCTTACTGTCTAAATCGCACGAATATTAGAGCCCATTTTAAAGTTTACAAAATCTGATAAGTTATTGTATATAACAAGAGTTATGTTTCTTCTTTTTAACCGACTTCAAAAAAAGGAGGAGGTTCTCAATTCGACTGTATGTTGCTTTTTGTATACCTGAGGTTTACTGGTGGTAGGTCCGTCATATTTGAGAGGCCGCCTGGGTAGGTACCACCGCAATGTCTATTGCTCCCATCAAACAGCAGTGTTCTGTTCCGGTTTGAAGGATATTGTAGCCAGAGTAACTACTGGACATAATGAAACATAACATCTTATGTCTCAGGATAGCGAGCGCAGTGGAATGCCAACCATTGCCTTGTCCTTTATGGTGTTTGAATTGATACTGTCCATGATTGGTCGTATCAGGCGAGCAGCATGCTCGCCTCGCCATTCATCGCATTTTTTTTATAGAATTTTTAAATAGAAATCACAACACATATCACACTCTGCAATAGTCTACGATAGGTATCACCTATTAAATATAAATAATATAATATTACTAATATCTTGCAAAAACAGAAACCACCGCGAACCCATCACAAACTACTTAAATCTCAATCAGCCAGTTCACTGCATGTGTTTAGACCTGATGGGCAGATGAAAGTAATCGACGGAAACCAAACGATATAAATGAAAGAGAAAGTGCAGTGTCCAAGGATTGCGCCACTCTTCCTGATCTAGTCGAGTCAGACAATAGTAATTTAGAGAAACTAAATTGCCTCGTATCTGTCAAAATGTTTGTGTGACCGCCTGACAGTTGATGTTTTCTGTATACATCTACATGCTAAAAATAAAATCGTAGACTTTACGTGTAAATCAATAATGAACATGATTAAAAACAGTTTTTGAAATTTTTGTCAGTGCATTTATTTGTTCATGCATGATATATAAGTCAGTTGTTGGAATCTGAATCGAATAACTGAAAAAATATACTTTATTTTGGGTAATATAAAATTAGCGTTAATCTAATCGAAAATAGTTAGATAACAAACATTTTATTAAGGAATATGTAGAAAGCTCCTGATGCATATAGAATTGTATGATCACATAAGTGTAGGTAAATAAAAATAGAATCAGAGACATAAGGCAATAAATAGTGTGATTATTTAAATATATGCAAACTGCAGTCATTTTGAAAAGCATCCAATTTATATTCATTAAGTCATAGAAAGAGGATATCCTCTTATAAAGTTGGAAATTTTCAAAATCTCAGATCTTCATTAAAATTACTATTTTATGTTTTAAATAATTTGCATTTATTAATATTTTATTAATGAAGCAATATCATCATAACTACTTCAGACCGGGGTCGGAATAGATTGGCTTGACCATTCTCGTTCAGTTTTTCTTGTTGGTTACACCAGTGGCATTAAAAGTCCGCTCAGATTATTTACTTCCGAAATTTGAATAAAGGCAAACCTATCGCAATGCTGAACACAAATCCTTGTCCCAGGCAACTCATATGAGATATTACAAACTGAAAATCTCATACAAAGTGAAGTGCCCGACCTAATAATTGAACCCAGCCGGAATAACATGCGCAGATATTAACAAGACATTAGATAGACTCGTCTTCGACAAATCTCGAATTCAGATAACAAGCGACTACGTCTCATGGAATTTAAGTATGGGTTTAAGACACAAAATTAAAGTTATTTGTGACATTTTCGGGATGAAAGGTTAGAAATTGTAAAAGAGTACCACAAACAACGAAAGTATATAGTAAACAATTATGGAAAACGACAATCAACGTCCACAGCTGAGACTTGTCGACGACGAGGCTATCTCAATGCGCGCTTGTTACATGGACCTCACGGTTCACCACACATACGTGCTGCCACTAGACCATTAAAGTTTGTTCATAAAAAAACTTACAACAAAGAAGAAAGCGTGTTTCCCACTCTATTACGCCAAAACCGATTCCATTATAGAAGTTGATTAGCTGAACGATTCGCACTTACGTAGCAAACATCCGCGATGCATAATGTATTACTGAAATTTGATTGAGATCTTCCGCCGCGGGTCGTGACATAATATGGAAATTGTCGCTGCATAGGATGTAAATTGTGTAGGCAACTTTTGCTATACACTTCCTCGCATTGTGAGCTGATTTCGATTTATTATCGTTGATTCAACTCTTGGGAAATGATTATCATCATAGTATACAGATCTTCTACTGATCACAGGCATCTCTAAATTTACGAAAATGAATTCCTGCTGTTTGAAAGCATATTTAGGTAAAGTCATTAAGCAACTGGCAAAATGTCGTAGGTAAATATTGCTTAAGCATGTCCAAATAAACGGTATGACTTGTCTCACCATGCCCGTGTTAAAACTGCCTAACTACACAAGCATTGCAAGATAGAAGCAAACTTGACGATTTACGATATGCAATAAAGATATTCAACATGATAGAAAGACATGTTGACTACCACAATATGAGATGTTTTGTAATATTAAGAGCAAGTAAACGAACCATACCTTAGCTCAGTCGCCTATGTATATTCAATAATTAATCTTGTACTTTCTCCATGATAAACAATAGGTAGCATTTTAGTGCGGTTTTCAATAGGTTTTAGCTTATAATTTTACAATCACTCGCGTCTTTGACGTCGAACTCATTGGAAAATGATAGACAAGCTTTTATTAAGTCTAATTTGCATAAAGATCTAAGTATCACAAAGTTCAATATTACATAAATCGATCTCGTATTATGTTCTATAGTACTCATATTTTTTGCACGATCACGATGACTGGCAAATGGTGGCATTACCATAAATCTTTTATCACAAGTTACGAGTTATGAGAAGTAGCACTCATCTGCCAAAATCGTCGGTCAGTGGGACAACTAAGATCATTAATTTTACAACTGTTGAGACGTTACTAAATCATGCTACTGCGAAATTGAAAAGCAAGTTACATGCAATTATTCATATTCAATCTCATTGACAAGTTGTTAGACAATCTACAGCTTAATTTAAAATAAATCGTGAATTTTTGTACAATGCTATCCTGTTTATATCCTCAACAGGCTTCATAAGACTTGGATGAGATGAAAATATTTATTTATGGCGCAGAATGTTGACGAAACTATTAATCCTTTATTAATTTCGTTAACATTCTCCCTATTTAAGTATTCAGTGCCTCAGACCACCACACCAGCCTTAGTAAAATGATTGTAATATCCGGTGTAGTTTATAACCAGTATTCAGGAGACAATCCGAGTCATAGTTCACGACACTGACCTTAACGTACCTATTAAAATTATTGATCTTGGCAGGTGCAATTTAAACTGTGACTAGCTAATGAATAAACTGAAGGCTTTTAAATACAAGAGGTTTCATGTGAACCTGGTGATATAACTTGGTGCACAGGACCTATAATAGCTATCTTTCTTTAAAGCTAAATCTAAGATTACACCAAGGAAAGCATTTATACATAAATTAATCAATTGACTAACCACGCATAGAGCACTCACTTGAGATTTAAATCGGAGACTATAGAAAATGTGCACAATTTTATTACTTACATATATGTATGTACGACAAATAGACTACAAATTTAACAGTTACTATGACTGGTTATCTACTATCGTGTAAAGTTTAAAATATTTTTTAATCTAGAAAAATATGCTTTTCTCTGTCTTGTTTTCCATCGTTGTTTAATTGCGTCTTATTACTAATAATAATATTGGTAAATAAATATTATGGCCTGAACACTCTCAATTTGTCTCTCGATTGCTGAGGAGGCCAGTGCCCTGCAATAGGACGTATATGCGAATAATATTAAATATTAATAACATGCGTAAATTATAGAGACGATTAAAATTATGCCCATTCACCAAATTCCTAAAGCACCTTACACCAGCCAGTTAAAGTTACACTTAAACTGTAAATTAATCCAATGAAAGTCTTTGCATTGTATTACTCGAGTAATTGTCTAATTACATAAGAACTTAACAATGCAGAGCAAAAAAATATTACTCACTATCTAACAACTTTATAACCTTCATGTATATTATTACTGTCATAATCGTAACATGCAGATTTTTATAGTCATTAGTAAGCAGATAGATAAAGAGTGTTACAAGCATTCAAAGCTGCCTCGTTGTTTTAATAGCAGTATGGCTATAAATAGCGAGGACTTGTTTAAAATTCTAGGTCTGGTGATCTACTTTATGTCACCCATATCAGTTTCAAGAACCTCATATAACCTTCCCAGGACTGAAATAAGTTCGTTTGACGTACTTTATACAAAACTAGTGGCGTCTTTCCCGACCGTTTTGAAAATAATATAAGCTTAAACTTTGTGCGTATGGATATTATAATATTGTGAATGCGCCTCTATTGCTGTAACTTGGCTAATATTATTTTTATTGAAGCGTTATGCATCTGCTGCATATTCTTGCTATTTTATTATTATACCCCTTCAGCCAAAAGCTTTTCATTGTTATAGAATAATTATCACATTATTCTCAATTTAGTCGATGTATTCTTTAGATAAGTAACAACGTAGTATGTAATACATTTTAAGTCTGTTTTCATGTATCACAAATAACCATTTTATGTTACTGCATAGTCGGCACCGGTTGACGATTGAAGCTTAAGCCAATATATTATTACGACGTGTAATTATCTCCGTTTAGCAGAAATTGCCTTTTTATGGGCAACATTATTATAAGTGCAGGTTAACCTACTTTACGTGGCAAAATAGAGAATGATTTTATTGATGATACACCTTTCTAACTTTCATCCAGGAATTCACAATTTCACCTAATTCCTCACAGTGCGTACAGATTTCAAGTCGGCATAAGCAACACCAAATATTCCCATTTATGTTCTTTTGTCTGGCAACTCTGCCTCTTCGATGCTCGAGTGATTCCACGTTTTACGATCTCAAGCTGTGTTATTTAAAATAGGTGTTAAATCCAGCCCTATAACAATCCGCAAGAATACAATCTCTCGCTACAAACATCTAAAACCTACGTAGATTACACCGAAACCTTGATTAACCCAAATCAGAAAGTGCACTAGCCAATATAGACCCTCCCCCAAGGATGTCTACAAGGAACTATGGAAATCAGTCGGCGACCAACGTATGTATGCGACCTTTATAGGTCCTCAGAATACCTATTGTTCTATATTCTGATGTTAGGTCCTCTCTCCATATAGAATAGTAGTCGATATACCAGTAAATAAAATGTTACGAGTTGCGTGTCATGATATCCGAAGTAGGATTCTTAAGTGGAGCATTGGTATTAGGGCAAGTCAAAATTACTACACTATATCTATTGACAAAATACTAAAACTATATAAACTAAAACTGTAAATAAAACTATATTTGGTGTTGTGAAAAAACCTACTGGTGAGATACGATTCATTTCTAGTCTCTCATTTTAGTATGGAGGGAAGTGGATATAATAAATTTATCTCTTAATCTTGGTATTGATTTTATGATAGACAATTAAAGATCAACAATAAATACATAAGAAAGATCGTTTACCCACAATCGCTTTAGAAGTTATATACGGAACACTTATGTCAATAACGATTGAAAGTCCAATCCATTTGCTGTAGCCTGTAAACTTATCTATCTATCAGTGGCGTGCCTAGGGTTTTGGAGTAGGGCAAGCCCAATATTATTTTAGTTTTAATACATATTTATTTAGAAGGACAAAAAATACTAAAAACGACTAAATCAAATTTACGGCGCGGCGGCAGACCTACCACACTATCTGTACAATATTAGGATTAGGTAATACAAATATAGATAGCCTGCGGTCATGCAACCGTAACTTTTTAATGCACTAACTACTGAGCACTTTTAATACCCGGCATTACACGAGCACAACGATGGCTACTATGCTCCCGTGTTTGACTGCGCAGTTAATCAAAATTGCGGACAGAAATTGTTATAAATACATTAAGGTTAAGTTTTTACAAGTAATTTTAATTACAAGTAATAGCATGCCTTTTGAAAGGACCCCAAACTCATTGAAATCATAAGAATTATTCCAAACATTCTAATACACAAGTGTCCCTTGAAAAGCATATGTAACACGACTGTTTAATATAATAACCTATATGAATGGGAGCATTTAGAAATCGAATTACGTAGTTAAGTAAACTGAACCGATAAAATGCCTCTTTTGATTTACCACGAATTTAAGAAATGCACAAACTCGGCGTAGTTTTCGCGCCAGTTTCAATATAATTGAATTAAATCACCTTTATGACGGCAATGAACACTTTCACCATCACACTAAAACCATCACAGGAAACAATACAAATCATTTTCGTATCAAAAAGTTTAAATAACATTAAAAAAAAGAATAATTAACCTTCAACCGAACTATTTACAATAATTGCACAATGTCAAAATACTTATGAAGTTAGTAGTAATTCGTACAGTATTGCTAGTAAACGAAAAAATAAACATTACATCATGCAATTATAATTTATGAAATAAATATAAAAACTTCATTATTTGTATTCAAAAATGATTAAATAATTTTAAAAAAGAACCAATGTAATTTATTAACAATAAATATAATTTAGTTAACAAATAATGTTACACATGACGACCTTCAAATGTACGATGTTCAGTCAAAACAATTCTGTGGTCAAAAGCTGGGCTTTTGGTTTAGTACTTTATTGCTATATATAGATATCTGTAGCTATACATTCGTAGTGCCAGAGTGTAGCATTTCACCCGTCAGTGTGAAAGAGATAGCATGCGTTGCAAAAGCCTCGTAAAAGCACACGAGAGAGAAGAAGGCAGATATATGTTGTGCGCGTACCGTCTTTTAAAAAATGCGTGGAGCTACGTTCAACGTGAGAGGTAAAATTATTGAATGAATTTATTAAATGCGTTGCGCAGCGCGGGCGGCGCTTCGGCTCGCGCTTCATTGAAGAGCGCCATGCCGCGACGGAACGCGGTAAATTCAAAAATGGTAGATGTTTCGTAATTACTGTTTTGTATTGAATATAATGGTTTCGTTCAGAATTTAGTATATACGTATTAAGTAGGGCAAGCCGGGCTTTTGGGCTTGTATGGAAGTACCGCCACTACTATCTATCTATATCAGCCCATATACGTCCCACTGCAGGGCACGGGCCTACTCTACAATCGAGAGAATTGATTGAGAGTGGTTAGGCCATATAGTCCACCACGCTGGCCTAGTGCGGGTCGGCGGACTTACATACCGTAGAAATTCTTTAAAATCGCTACGGTATGCAGGTTTCCTCACGATGTTTTCCTTCACCGTTAAAGTACACCTGTAAACTTAACAATCATACAAAAACAGTATGACAATGATGTGCGTCTAATGATGTTGCAAATCAATTTTAACGCGATGTAGGAAGTTTCTTGTGTATTGTATGAACAAAGATACAGTTTGTAAAAATGTTACCACGCTGTTTTCATACTAAAAATGTTAGTGTTATTGCGGTCAATGACCTTAATGTTGTGTTGCAAAATGCTTCCTCTGAAAGCAGTGTTTTGATATAACGCTATTAACTGCAAATACTTTTAAACTATGACTTTTATTTTTAGGTAGATCTTTTGTTAAAACATTTGAAGATTAAATAGTAAGAATGAACTGTTTATTATAATTGTATGATTAATTATGTTATAGTACACGATAAGTACGTGAAAACTAAGATCTTTAAATGTATAAGAAATGACATAGAGTACTTGCAAGAGTTAAGGTACACATAAGGCTACGTTTAGTTCGAGTTTGGATATAGACATTAAACAAGTTTATTTATGCGAGAATTTTCTCGTAAACATTAAAATTCCTATGCAAACTAGGCATAATACCTTACATAATTATATAAATAACTTTATGCGGCTAAAGAAAAACATGTGTGATATCAAATTAAATCGATGCTTCATAAAAAAGAACCTCACATGACTTTACTCATGTGGTGCTACCGATACAATGATGCAATTGACATAATGAAACGTAACATAACAACAAAAAAAATCGAACAGGTAACAGAACTTATCATCAGGTCAATTTAAATGCAATAAACACTATTTCGTTTTTGAAATCTGATATTGGTTTTACATTTAAAAATACTTTGACCAGAATAACAAGATCTAGATCATAAAAGCATTATTATAAAAATAGCATTTCTTATTATTCCTTGCAAAAAATATATATATTTAAACATATTTACCGTTGATATCACCCGCATCTCGCTGACGTCACTCGCCGGCACTTTCTGTCAACAAGAAAACAGAAGCTCGTTATCATATCACATCACAACACGTCACGACACTATCACGACACGTGCGCGGCTACCTGTATGTACCAGAGACTCGGGGCGGGAGTGTGCAAATGGTTCTGCGAATCACTATGTTACCTTCTTTTATACCTCGGAAATGTTCTCACAAGATGCGCGAAGGCTCGCTTGACCGAAAGACGGCGGTGCGCGAACGACGACCGACGAACTTGACTGCGCGCTTTCACTGCCCGCCTCATTATTAACAATCGATAACTTTTTATCGTCACACTGTAAACACTTTCACGAAAGTGGTGAATTTTTGGGTGGCTGCGTTTACCTGTTATAGCTAATTTATATAAGTGTACAAGCCTTTGGGTGCAGCCGGTGCTGTTGCGCTTCTTGTGGGTTTTATAGTATTGGATTATTTATGTTTATTAAGCTGGCTTTGTAAATACAACATTTACGTCAAATAAGGTTAATACGAATATTATTTTTCGATTCACGTGGATTATTTGAAACTTCAGAAGAGCGAAACAGAAGTCGAATAAAAAATTACACAATTAAACTTTATTATTACAAAAATTGAATTGTATTTAGATTTATAGAATACATTAATTACCTATGCATTATTGCTTAGCTTTGCACACATTTTAATCAATTATTTAGGAAAAAAGCGATTAATGCATTGCAGCATGCAAGTTTATATACAACAAATTGATAACTATGTATGTTCTAACCTGGTCAATAACTTTACATACCAGAATAAATATTACTATTAATAAAATAGCGAATATACATACAAACATTCATTTACTACTGAATTGCATCTGATGTCTAGGTAAACTGCTATCACTGATTTGTAATTACTCTTGTATCGATAATACCGATTAATCGTCAACGCCTCGTTTCATAATCGATTACAATAATTATAAAGTCCCAAGAGACTCACATCCTATTCACAATAAACATCCCTAGAAAATATTAAACCAAACAATTTCTACGCTAGTACTAAACGTTTCTTTGCTTTTGTACTTTATTTTGTTAGCTTAGTTAGCACTTTTGATACAAAACATCACAGCATAATTTAGTGAACGCGTCATAACCGTGGTGTGTGGCGCTTTCGATTTATTTGCATATAACTGGTCGATTCTGACGAGAACCATGGTTTTAACAATATTTTGTTTACAGAGACTCGGTTGACTTGACGGTAAATTGTGTGTACATTGCTAATTGATTACTAAATAGCCTTTTGCACTAAACAATAAACATAGACATACATTGCAATCTATAACGTGTAAAGAATATTTTCTAAAGAGGATTATATTGTGTACAATGGAGATTCAACAAAATTTATAATTATCTGGTATTCAAATTGTGGGAATTTTAATATGAGAAACTAGTACAATAATTAATATACCACAGTCCGTCCAAATAGACTAATGCGGTTTACTTGTCGTTTTGAGTGTTTATTCACAAGAAACTCGTTGAAAAACATTAAAGAAACTACAAATTATTTACCACATTTTGTGGTTAAGTTAGCATTATTATATACAAAATGTTATTGTAAGTCATACGAAATAACCAGAATAACCATATATTATACGAGTACATTACGTACCTCATAACTTACAGCATCCATTTCTTTTTGTGTCGTTATTATTGTCTACAATTAGTATCAAGTTCAACGAAAAAGATTTTTCAAGTTTGAGTTGGGACTTGTTTAAATTTATACTGCAATATTTTAACATATCAATATATTTTTTACAGAGCTTAATTATGAAAGTCGGCAAATATTGTTTCTTTATTTTATTTATCTATTTCTGCATCGCTTATAAATTCTGAAATGACCACGATCTTGAAAACAATTTGTATAAATCAAGGATTAATATTAATAGATTTTTATATTAATCAATAAAATTACTATAAACGAAAGTTGTGTATAATTAATTAGTATAAAAATTTATTACACGACTCAAGATTATCGTCATAGAACATGTATTGAGGTGTCAATTTGTTTTATGAGGCTGTGTAGGCTCATAAAACAATGTTCTGTATAGTTAAAAACAGAAAAAAATATTAATTATGTAACCACGCGTTGCGACCAAAGCCGTAAGATAACTTCAAAAACGTTATTTTTAATCGATCAATGTGGTTCCATTTCTGGATATTTAATGTACCTTAAATCAAAAGCCCATAAAAGACCAATGAATTAAACTCAGGATGACGACGTATCCAATAAATCTATAACAATGAAATTCAACTTATATTTTTTCCTATCTATAGTTATTACACCTACTTATGGGAAGGCAACATAGCTTTGAACCCATGTTAGAGAGAGATTTAACTTTTATTTTTTACCTGAAATCAGCTTATTCAGGAATAGATCTTTTAGGTTCATAACGCTGGCCTAAAGCGGCTGCTTAACTTCACATTAATTTGACATTGTTTTGAAACATTCAATTTAAAAAGCTTTTTGTGTGTCCTTTCAGTTTTACCCTTCGGCCTTCAGTTTGTCAGTGTGGTTCTCGGCTTACTAAGCGTTTGCTGAATTAAAAATAAAAAGATGTTAATCATCAATATTTATCCTTACAAATCAGTGTGAACGTAGTAGTACATATAGCTAATACCTTATAAGTCACTAATAACTTGTCTATTACGCATCAAGCATGTGCGATATTTTCGCGTGATTTCCTTATTATGTGTAAAGATTTATAACTATACGTTTTTAGTTGTTATAACATTATATGTAGTTATGCACTTGTTTCTAATCACGCCAACGTATTTACAATAAAGATTTATATTCCTAATATACATAATTATTTTTAAAATACAAATTTAATTCAACAAAATAAAGAAACCTTTTGTCTTAATTAGTTCCATTATCCTTATCATAGAGTCAAACAGAGACAATAAATTTCCACCTTGCTCTACTTTGATCTGCTCCTACTACCCCTTGAGCAACAGGGAGTCAACTGCTTAACATAGACCGCCCCAAGTATTTCCACAGTGGCTTTAGTCTAGCTGTTCCTGTAACCTTTATTACCTCGTCTGTCCATCACTTATCATTTCAATTTACTTCAATAACGTCAGGCATTCTCTGTACGTCCCATTTTCAAGTAACAGGGTGCAGCTGATATTATATTGAAATTATTATCCATTTCATTTCCATAGAGTTAATATACAGGGTATATCAAGACTGCGACCGAAAACGAAGCCGGGTGGTAGTTTTAGTGGTTACAGACACAATGCAAATAAATATTTCGCAAAATAAGCGACATATTTTTTTTGCAATTTTTTGAAAATCATTGTTTTTGGGTAGTAAATACCTAGTTATTGCGAAAATAGTAATTTAAACCCTATCTTACCATTGCGTCTTAAAAATAAAAAGGTGTACATCATTATTTTAGGAAAACTATGTATTTATCACCCAAATACGACGATAAGTAAAAAAATACCAAAAAAAGTTGACGATTTTTTTTGCGAAATTTTTCATTTCATTGTGTCTGAAATCACTAATACTACCACCTGGCTTCGTTTTCGGTCGCGGTCTTGATATACCCTGTATATCTTGCTTATAGTTATATCAAACTAAGCTTCAAGCATATACCACGAACGTTACCAAATCAAGGATTCCATCACACTGTGAGCTCAATCAGCTATAAGGTAAAAACACACTTGCGGTTGGTCACTTTCAAAATTCGTGTGGTAATCATGCGATCAGTTTAACTGACCATTGCGAAGTTTGATGAGACTCTCAAACGATTTCAGTATTCAGAGCACGTCTTGTAACTATTTATTTGATGCTATTAAAATTTAGTTTCCGCATAATCTCGGGCTAATGGAACTTAGACCCATCGGAGTAAAGTTGGCTAATGACCATGTTTTAGATGCATAGTTTATAGCCCTTTGTAGATCCTGTTTAATACACCTCTCCAGTAAACATTTATCAGGTATTGTCTTTTAAAGAAAATAAGCAGCACGCAATATGATTATCTACATGAACGGTTCCACTGCTTTAAATAATTCTTACCCAAGGATATCCGCGGTAGTGATTTGCTTGAAATTACATTTTCATCCACAAATAACAAGACATATATTTATTTCATATTAGCAGGATTCAGGCATGTTCCTTAAGTCGGTTATTTCACTTATGTACGAAATATTTAAAATCTGCAATTTTCTCGTTTAATTTCATTCTTTCTCTGCTTTTGGGTTGATAACCTATGATGCAATTTCGAAAATTATTCCGATTTGATCTCAGATACAGATAAAACTTTTATAAAATGCGGAATTTGTTTACATGCGGAGAAACCAGTCTATGGATAATCTTATCAAGCTTTCTAATGAACAATAAATTAAAACTCGTCTTATGCATTCTAGCTCCGATTCATTTGAAGTGAAAGACCTAGACCGCTCGCGTAAGCCGGCGCATCTTTAGAAACTTATACAAAAACCGTATCTTAGTTGCATAGACGTTAATTGAATCATTTGTATTCATTGACTATAAATTCATCTGGCCTTACATGGCCAGCAGATAAATTTTAAAGACTTTTTCAATTCTTTAAAATTGTAAAAACTCGGAACAACAACTCTACAATCATTTGGATGCATGTGTGGTGGTCGTGGAAATCCATATCTGTCTATGAGATCTAGGTGTTAACATTTTGCGGCCCACGTGTTTGTTTGCTTCACTAGTGCTATATGGTGGCACTGCTGTTATCATTCGGTCTAATTTAAAAATATGTATTATAATTAAATAATGCAGGCTTGCAAAAAATCTATTGAAGAGGCTTTTGATTATCGATGAGGTTCAGAGTGATGATAATGTTAAAGATTTAAACATATTCATATTTTGGACACTTCACGCAGAAAGCTTTGAAATAAAGAGAGACTAAATTCCATTATGCACGATAACAATGAGATTATATTTATTGCCACTATCTAAATAAGTCATATAAACGTGTTACGTACATTACACATTACTTACATCACGTAATCGCCACGCGTAATGCCGTTTCAGACACAATGGCGGGAACTTTGAGCCATTTAGTCACTCTCCAAAAAAAAAAAATGATCTAAGTGAAAATAGACAGCTCTCAGAAGGCAGTAATGAATGTTACGAAACAACACATAATAATGAGCTCATTAAAATAATTTGTAATTGTAATTTTTGAGCGTAATTTCTTTTTGGTGCGATTTTGACTCTTATTTTAAAATCATTTGAGTATAAAATGGTTTAAATGCATTGCAATTACTTTTTAATACGCATTCATAGTGGAAGCCCATAAATCACAGGTCACTGTGATATCTAGATGCGTAACTAGGACGCAACGTAGTGCTTTGCAACTACATAGCTCATGTTGCATAAAATTATTGCTGTCATTACATGTGCAGTTCATATGGAAAACAGATATTTTATAATCATTATTTTCTTTCTTATTCGTTCATTACATATTATCCATGTCGACACACGAACTTACTTATAGGTCTGATTGAAATTTAACATCCTTAGGGTTTCATGACTAATTAAAAGTTTTTTTTACCATATAATACGTCACTTTTGGACTGACTTTGGCTACCTTTTTTCTTTTATTTAATAAATAATGCTTTATAGACTACCATCAATAGCTATTAAAAGTATGACAATACTAATAATTAGCGAGCGCAGTCGCCTTCTCAGCTAAACCGTATTTTTTGCGACAATTTTATCCATTGACTGCCTCGGTGGTGTAGTTGTACTACAGTACGATTACAAAGCTGAGGTCTCGGGTTCGAATGCCGGGTCGGGCAATGTGATATTGAGTTTTTCTATTCATTATTATCAACCCAGAGTCAGACATGTGTGTCCGATATGGCGATAGGGTCACCCCCTTTCACATAATTGTGTATTTTATCCATGCGTGCACTTCACATCTGAAACTAAATCTAAAGCTAAGGATATACTTATCTTAGCTATTTCCAAACCATCATATCTGTATCAGCCCATACACGTCCCACTGCAGGGCACGGGCCTCCTCTATTATTGAAAGTACGATTGAGAGTGGTTAGGTCATATAGTACACCACGCTGGCATAGTGCGGGTTGGCGGACTTTACATACCGTAGAAATTCGTAATATAATCGCCATGGTATGCAGGTTTCTTCACGATGTTTTCCGTCACCATTATAGTGCGTGGTGATTAACTATCAAATATCAATACACATAACTCTGAAAAGTCAGAGGTGTGCCCTGGGATTTCAACCATCATATACTTGTCTTAAAACCGGTGATCACAAATTCTAGTAGAGGGGCTTGTCCAATTATCCGGTGAAGATAACAGCTACAGGAAACTAACAATATAAATTCTCAAAACAATGCACAATTGACAAGACACCTGCCCAAAATGTTTCGAACAAAACAACATAATAAGAGTTCGTAATGACGCCTTTCATAACAAGCGTATTATCTCCATAGATCATTGTTGCATCAAGCCATCAAGCCAAACAATCAATTACCAGCCAAATGACTCGCGGAACTGAAACACCGTTATGAATTCTCGAATGAAGACCACGTTTCGGCGATGTAGGCCAGACAGTGTTAGTAGGCTACCTAACGCGTGCAGTTTTGACTTGCAAGCCAGAAATACTGATCATTCATGATAAAAATACCGCTTACCGTTTAAGTTTTGTAACACGTGAGTACTTGCCAAGATCTGTATTTTGGACAAAAAATGTCTATTTAAGTAAATCACTCGAAACATTTCAGTTGTGTAAAATATTTTTTAAATTAAGTACCTATCTCTTTCAAATCAGGAAGAAACTTTTTGTACTCAAAATTAAGTGTAAACTGAACATAATCGGTCAAAATGTTGGAAATGGTAATTTCATCTATAGTAAATCACAATATACACGTGCAATTATACATGCTTATATATATTATATATGTATATTAATAACGTTATTTTTAAAGTCACAAAGCAACGAAAGAATATCTACTAGAGAAAAGCAAAGTAGAAGATACATTATTATTTATAATTATAACTTTAATACACACTATTTAAAATCAATTTCGTTTTCCTTAACATTTGTTTGATCTCATTGTGAAAGGTGATCATGCAAGCTGTTTTGGTTGTGGTTTCTCCATGATACAGTTAAAAACTAACGTAACCCGACCTCTTCTTAGTTACCTATAACATTTGTTGTTTTTGTGAGTAACAAAAGAAGAAACATTTTTAAATATTCTTTTAAACACATTTATTGTCGATCAATCAGAATAAATTCTTAGACTTTTATATTTCCTAGAACTGAAGTCTAGAATAATAGATAGACAACTGCAACGTAACCATTGCAATAATTATAACAAATGACTGTTCTTTATAAAAATAATATAAATTGACGCTGCAGACTGCGTTATTCAATTGCATTACAATATAAAATCAGCGTATTGTAATAAAGGATAGACCAGCACTTTCAAAAAACTTATAAAAAAAATATAAGGTGTTATTAAAAAGTAGTCATTTAAAATTGCTTTGTATCATAGACTGTCAATAAATAGTCAAAATTGTTAGAAATCAAAAAATATTACATATTATAGGTATATCATGAAGTATAACTTGATGTGGCGTAAGTTTCCTGAGTTGTTTCAAAGTAATTAACGAAAAAGGAATTAAAAAAAATTGCTTTTTAATTGTGATATAGCCTTTGATAACACATAAAATTTCTCTCTGCGAAACAACTTACAAATTAATACCCACATGTTTTTGTATTCCATAACTGATGTGATGTCTTTTACCATTAGCAAAACCAATATTCACATCATCACAATTGGGTCAAACGCTAACGCATGATTACCTAATCGAAAATAAAGGACATTAGCATAAAAAAAAGTTAACAAGGTTTTCCAGTGACTTATGAACTCGACAGCAATTAATCAGTGAGGTTTTAATCTTGGTAACACTTGATATTTTATTACAACCATTAATCAATAAGGTATCTGTTACCGTAACGTTTTTACAAGTACGTGTGATAACTACAATTAAAACTTCTTATGATCATCTAATATATGATCGTGACTGGACGATTGTAGAGCGGTTGAGAAATTTGAAGCTGCGTTTGTTGTTCATACAATATTGGGAAATGTAATAAATGCCATCGTACTATTGGAAAGATAATATTAGCAAAATACCTGATTGGAAGTGGATGAGTGAAGTCGAACATTTAACGAGTCGTGAGAGAGAATTCTAGAGATCTCCGTCCAGAAGTATTCTGCAATAGATGCTGAAGGTGTTACATTAAAATTTAACTAATTAAATGTTTTTATGCTCCGGTTGCTGCTTTTTATATTGTTATTTAGTATGGGAAAGATTATCTACTACTTTGTCGTGGGAATAGATGAGCATCTCAATTGAATGGAGCTCTAGAGATATGGTTTTAAATATCAATCAGTTTGACGTTTTTACATAATTACATATAATCTCATTATTGTGCCATTACATGTTTGTTTTTTTTTATTGATAGATTGCGAGTCACTGTGTTTCACTCCAATCTTTTACGAGTGGTTCAATATTTCATCAACATACAATTTTCTGGTAAAATGCTGACCGTAATCAGCCTAGTCGTATATTTATCAGCTAAATAAGTGGGCAAAAAATATTTACTATTATTAATCTCGATACTTGCTTCTTAAATACAATCGCTTCTACTTCATTCATTTAAGCTTATGGCTAATGTGTTTGAATTAATTAAGGATTACTTTATCTGCAGCACAATTTTAATTGGATAATTTTTATGGTTTACAAAATTGTATAATCTTTATTGAACTCTGCGATTTAATGTTCTTTAGATAGGTCTTTTGCATAATTTCTCCAACTATAATACAATAAATAACCATAACATCAAAACGCTATTACATCTCCATTTCCTATATTAACTTCATAATAAATTGCTCATCATACGTCCAATACAATATAATCTCGTATCATTGCTTAACGCCTCGCATATCGCTACTGAGCTTTTATTTCCTTGTTTCGTCACTTGCATTTAAAACGCCTCCATAATATGGTAAAAACAAGTAAATCATACACTTCCCGATGCAGAATTGTTGGCCGAGATATAGTTAAAATATGCTCAGAATGTCAATTGGGTCAAAATCCTTTGGGTATTGTTACTATGTGAGAAGGTATAAATGGTAATATTATATTAAAACGAACATTATAAATGTTTAATAGATGGGTATAAACCTTCTTTTACTCAAAGAATAAACAGAGAACGAATTCTTAATTGAAACATGGCGTATAAAAGTTTGTTTTAACTGATGGACGACTGTCGATAACGTCAATACTAAAGGAAAAAATAGGGTATACAAAATTATTCAATTTAAAGAATCTCATACTGAGTAAATTGCCTGATCTGAGAACTAAATTCAGAGTTTTATATTATAGGTATGATTCCAAACCAAGGTTATGTCTATAAGGTTTAAGTCCATTTAAAATTATTAAATAAGTAAATAAGTACATAATCTGAGTGTATTTTGCTGTGGTCAAATCGGCAGTGACAGAAACCATAATTTACATTATTTGTTGCATTGGTCGCAGCTAATGGCGCGATCGTAGACAATAGCCTCAGTGCGTTGATCTATTTCGATAAACATATCGGAGTGAGAGGAAGAACCTTTCTCTTACGAGTTGCTGTACTTACGTGAATTTTACGTGGCCAATTAAAATTTACATCACTATTGTTAATAGTTGTAAGACGTCAATAATTATGTCACAAAATAAAATCATTTTTACATTAGAATATTAAATCCAGACGACTTTCCAAAAAGCAATTTTTTTTCTATAACAAATTCATAATCATAACATTTTACTACTACTATTTAAATTTCGTCTTTTACAAAATGATTTACGAGTCATATAATGATTATAAATAATTTAATAACGTAGATTTTCTAATAATAAATAAAATGCATTCATATTCAAATAAGATGGACGTGCTCATTAACATTCGCGATTGAACTATCAATTGCTATTTGAAATTAAATGTGTTTTATTTAATAAAAGTGGTACTTCAATACCAGTATTACTTGCATCAGCAGCTTCCCAAATTAAGTAATATCTGTTACCTTGAATTCTGTTGTATAACATAATTAGAAGAACAACTTCCGTACTATTTTTATAAATAAAATATACAACGCCGTACTGTGACGAAGGGAACCGGGAAAAAAGGGCAAAATCCGCGAGCTCGGGTTAAAGTTACGTTTAAACTAAAAAGTCATCTCTTGCTACCATTGGGTATCGCAAAATTATTTCGCCAAAACCAGGCTTTAAATTTGTTTTATTTTGACTTTGGGTTTCAAATTGGCGGCATAGCAGTGTTTACTCATAAACTATTATATAATGATCTGTTGGAAATAGATATCCAATCTAGATAATACAGCGCCAAAAACCAGCAACAAAAAAGTAATTTCACCACACAAATAAGATACGTAAAATCAAGCTACTAATATATCAACGACAAGAAATTTAAAGTAACAAATCAACAAATTGGTGGATCATTAATCATAGATTATACCTCATTTTGTTATTAATTCGTTACTTTATAGGCATAATTTTATTCAGAATACGGTTTTATGGAAATATGTTGCCAGAACATCGATAGTTAAGTAGGCAATAAATATACCAATGAGAGCAAGAGGCTACAGAAATGGCGGAATTTACAAGGAATTAGAGAATGCCATTAATTTATATTTTTAGGGTTCTGTTCCAAGGCACCTTATTATTAAGCCCTGTCTGTATATTTACATATTCTACTTTTTTAAAGCTTCATATTTTAAATCGTAGTAAATAAAAGGCTGACATTTCCTTATATTGTTAAATTAACGCGGTCTAAAGAAAAATGTCGAGATTAGATTATAGAATCGGTCTTCAAATACTTTTTAGAAAATATTAAAAATAATTGCTTTTTCTCTATATATGAGGTATGTAATATAGAATCGTAGCTTATTTGGTAGAGCAAGGTTTCATGGACAAATGAACTAATTGATATTTATCGAGTATAAAAGGCAAAAACTTTAATTATTGATAAATATTTATTTGTCAATGAAAGTTAAATATTTTTACTGCAATAATTAATTATATTTACCAAATTAATTAAGATATACATATGACCCCGTTGATTAGCTACGTCTTCCGTCGCCAGGAAATTACGAAACACGCTCCGGACAAGGGACGACATGATAAATACTTTAACCTAAAACATATATTTTGTAAGAATAATTATAAATTTAAATAATACTTTCGTAATAGATTTGTAATATTAGTTAATCATTAAACCAGCGGGAGATATCCATTATCCATCTCTATTTATCAAGAAAATAGTATTTCATATCTTCTTTATTAGCCACTGGAACTCCAAAGCTGAACGTAAAGCCGCCTCAAGGTCCACAGTGAGCTGTTGGAAACGTGTGTATTTCATAATAAGATTTTAAATAACCAAAATGCCCTTTTACTCTTCCCATACTTATTCCTTTCCTCTCCTTACCCATTTTGATGGGCCGACAGCACATCTATTATCCAAGCGTTAAGGATGATCATGGGCGGCAGTGGTCACTTACCATCAGCTGTTTGCTCGTTTGCAGGATATTTTGGATCAAAACAAACTTTAAATTTGGAATACATGGAAAAAATTGAAATATGATTTTAGAAAACGTAATATTTTAATTTAAATCTTCGTCGATAACTTTAAATAATATATGTTATATGAATATAATAAAACCACTTCTATACTAGATGATTGCTTTTCGACATATGTAGGCTCGTTGACCTACAAACACATAAAATACAGTAATGATATTGTCTACAAGACACAAGACGTTAAAACGTTTTAATTACTTTTTACGATACCGTATTTTTGTTATTTCCAAAGGATGTTTTTGATGAATATCATTTTTGATATTGAGGACTATCAGGCACAATTGTTTTGTGAGGTTATTTATTTATTTATTTGTTTTTATTTTAGGAAACTTACAACTGGCGTAAAAATAAGAAGTTATAAATATAATAGCTAAAGAAAGGTCAATTAAAATACCCCTAAAAAATAATTCATGACATTCTAATAATAATAATAGAATTTTAAGTGCCAAAAGGTTTTTTTTACGTATTAACTGTGGTCTTGCTCTTCTTCGAAACTAATATAAGCTCAGTATTCATTTGCTTAGAAAAATAATTACCATGAAATGCAAATAAAGTTGCGAATTATAAAATTCTTAACAAATAAAACTAGAAAATAATTGCCAGTTTTAGTATGTACTTGCATCAAACAAACCATAAAGTGAGGTTATATTATGTAACATGTAAGAAAGAAGGCAAAATACTGCATAAATTAAATGGCGTTGCCGCAGCAATTAAAATTTTAATCATTACTAACTTGACCCAATAAATAATTGCATAAAAGTTAAACGGAGTTTTCTTACTTTGGTAACACCAATTTCTTTAATCGTAATAACAAAATATATCGATAATAATATTTAAATAAAGACACCGTATAGTTACACACAAGTAATTCCTTACCTTAAATTTTACTATAATTTACATCCCATTACGTGATGAAAAGTCCATATAATTCGCAACAGCTGGCTATTATTATTACTAGCACTTACCTAACAATACCTTACCTAGCAATAGAACAATACAGACGCCTCATGAACCACTGGACGTAACCAAATACGATTATAAGGAAATAACATGATAATGTCTTATTTATGAATGCCAGTTCAGTTTTCCAATTAGTAATTAGACAACTAGAACGTAAATTCTTTCGTTCAACAAAGTAACTGATGACCTAATACGTATTTTCTTCCTACAAATGGTTTCATATTATCTTACGTGTCCATAATATTGCCAATTTTATGGTAAATTAAATTCTATCGTATTACCGATTACGTGCTAAATTTATTCAACAGTGAAGTGGGTAATCGCTGATTCAATTCTGATAACGTAAGTTTTTTGTATTTTTTTGAATTACAAAGCAATGCTTAGCATTCTACTGCGCTCGCCATCCTGAGACATGAGATGTTAATTCTCATTATGCCCAGTTGTTACTCTGGCTACTATGTTCTTCAAACCGGAACTCAACAGTGCATTTACACTGCTGTTTGGCGGGAGAAATATACATTGCGGTGGTACCCAGGCGACCTCTGACATATGAGAAACCTACCACCAACAAAATGCTTGCTATGCATATGCTATGCTTCAATATTTTTACTACAAACAAAACTCGCATTAAGTCTTCCTACGATCTTTAATCCTAAGTTCAGTCCATAGTCTTCACTAACATTTGCTGTCGCTAAGAGAAGCTAAATCTTAGTTTTTTTTTTCTTTTATCGTATTTTTTTATCTTTAGAATATATAGAAACCATTGATTAATTAGTGAAATTAAGGCACATTATGGCCATACATGTCTTTTAAGCTTCACCCTTTCGAGTTCAGGCAAAGATTGTCTGGAAGCATTCGCGAGTTCAAGGAAATGTTTTCAATATAAATCGTACGAATTAAAATGTTAGTAGTACACGAATCAAAATTTAACACACAAATACAGTCTCGCAGTGATTCAGCCGAAATACTTCCGCAGTTTCTTTCTCCGCATCACGCTAACTTCTAGACGGACAAAACATTACAATGCACTGTTTTACATAAACATACATTCTATCGCTTCATTAGTACATTTGCATCTTGTAACGGTTATAATCTAATCTAAGTAAAATAACATTTATTAATTACCAAAGTGTCAATAAAATTTAATAACAAAAATCAGTGATACTGTATTCTGTTGTTTAAAATAGAAACCGCCTTAGAAAAGATTTCAACGAGCGCTTTCCGCAAAATATAAGTTTCATAAATAAATAACTAAATCACAAAACTTCAGTGCTGCTATATGTCATAAAACAGTAAAGATATTTAAATTCCAAGCTATAAAAAATAAATTCTCAAACATCATCTATTTCGAAACATCCGTAAATGTGTATCTATTTCAAAGCAAAATCCGCAGTCTGCAATTTAAAATTCGTTTCAAATACGTGTGTAACTGCTAGATCGCGAAAGTAAATGTCAATTTGTCAATTACCTCAGTCATCTGACAAACAAAATGACAATATGTCACCGATCTGTCTTCATTACGTGTTGCGTCTTCTTTCATTCCAAATCATTTCTTCGTAGTTGCAAAAATAATTTAAAAAATAATCCGCAATTCGTATCTTTATTGATACATAATATTTCAAGGATTTGTGCCTGAAATATTTTTTTTGCCTCGGTGGCGTAGTTGTACTACGGTACGACTACAAATCTGAGGTCTCGGGTTCGAATCCCAGGTTAGGCAAAGTGATATGGGTTTTTCTATTCATTATCAGCCCGGAGTCAGGAATTTGTGACCGATATGGCGATAGGCTCGCCCCCTATCACATCATGGGACGGAACATACAAGGCGAAATGTGGGTGTCCTGGTGGCGCCTCTGCCTGCCCCGTCTGGGATAAAGGTGTGAGTTTATGTATATTTTCTTTACTCTAAAGGGGATGTTGAACGTGCGAAAGTATTTATAGAAATGTATACTAAAGTGGTAGAGCCATACTGTAGTCATCTTGGACTACATTAGGAATGAGCTGACTCGGCCAGGTTGGACGAGGAACGAGGAACGGTGGCTTTGCTATCCTCTTTCATTTGGTTTGTGAGATTTCCGAAAGCTGAATATCCTTTTTCTCGTTCCGTCCTTTTTCCGTCTCCGCTTACGCATCTACCATCCGTGGCTTATAGATGTTTTCAATGGTTATCACCGTCAGCTGGGCTAATATAATTATGACTTATGCGAAAATGTGCTTCAGAAACGATATTCTAAACCGGGAAAAATGTTGTCTTGCCAGCAGTTTAGCAAAAGTTATGACGCGTTATTTAGAATACGGTACATATAAAGCAAACCTGTCCAACAGTTGCACAACATTTCTAAAAATAACATTAAATCCTTATGCAGGCACTGTCATTGCCAAGTGAAAGGCTAGCTATACCGACTAATGCTCATATATGCACCTTCTAAGACACTGTGTAAGGCTAAGCACCCACTACACCGGAGTCAGGTATTTTTATTCGGACATTAAAAACAATTCAACTAACGGTAGATATTTCTTCAAATAGATATTCTATTGAGAACTTTTTATCTCGACATAATTAT
Organism: Deilephila elpenor; assembly: GCA_949752805.1. Classification (NCBI taxonomy): domain Eukaryota; kingdom Metazoa; phylum Arthropoda; class Insecta; order Lepidoptera; family Sphingidae; genus Deilephila; species Deilephila elpenor. The sequence continues at coordinate 9,193,613 of OX457108.1, forward strand.
GACGACATCAGTAGATCCTATAAAAACTTATACACGTTACAACAGGTTATACAAATTCATATACAACAACATTCATATACAAATTCATATTCAAATACACGATATCACAAATTTCTACCATCATAATCCTAAAGTATTCCCTACTTTTATGTTTTATGTAAACCGTAATTAGATGCACTCGCTCCTAAAAACACACGACGCCCTTAATAGACACTTAGCTTTATTATACTGCCACAGCATGATTGTCATAATCAGATTAAATTATTTAAGTAATCAATGTTGAGGTTGGTCGTTTCACCGATTATTATGTAATCAGTGTACACGGATACAGGCTTTTTATATTTAACTTCTTTCACCTCAGATAACCTTATTGGTGGTAAATACTTTTAAGTAGGCACATTGAAAGGTAAATACGACCAGTTCAATGTAAATAACATGCTAAAATAAAACTGTACCATGCCTGGGTGCGGGGTTTCTTTATGTAGTGAGATTTCAATTGTTTCAACAACCAAAAGTCCAAAAGGTAAAATATCAACTATTGTTAGGTATTTCGAATTTATTTACATGGCTGATAGTCTTCCCTTATCAGTCTACGATTGACTTGCTGGTTTGCAAGTCATGTGTCGTACAAAGTCGTGAATGCGATATTATAATACTTAATAAAATCGCGACAAGGCATTTGCACAGGCATCCTGATTACTGTATAGTGTATATCTGCTCAGAAACCTCTCTCTGATAAAAGCATGTTCCAAGAATTTCCGCAGCGACCTGTTAGAAGCAACCTGAATCCAGTGACTTCCTGTAATCTTAATTAAGTTATCAATATATATTGCGTGTACAAGTCTAAAGCTGCGCTTAGCGATTCATACCATAAATGATACCATGATAAATTATCCAACAAGTTAATGTAAATAAAATAGATTTCATATTACTGCCCGATATGGCGATAGGGTCGCCCCCTATCACATCATGGGACGGAACATACAAGGCGAAATGTGGGTGTCTTGTCGGCGCCTCTGCCAACCCCTTCTGGGATAAAGGCGTGAGTTTATTTTATCGTATGTATATTACTAACCTCAATACGCAAAGATAAGATACAAAAAGCATGGATACCAAATTAAGGCTAACTTACACCTTCCTACGTAGGTGGGTATTTAATTTAACACTCGTCAATACTCTGTTAATAACACTATAATGATAAAATTAGTCCAATATGTAGTTATTGGAAAAAGTTAATCGATATTAAATTGACTTGGAAGTAAGAAATTGTGGCTATAAATTATGGGGCGTTGTCCGCAGTAATCAATGTTACATACCTGATACTATTATGTAGCATAAAGTATAAAAAACATGGTCACATGCATTGGCACAATTTCATGAAGATATAAATTAGAAAATTCTCACAATTAACAATATGAGAAATTCGTCGTTTTATTTTGAACGCATACAATTTTTTTACTGCAAATGAAGTTATATACAAGCCACGCACAGAGCCCTCATGCTACAATTAAATATGTGTCATATGTGTCATTCATGACGTGTGCATTAGCAATTATGAGGTAGTTTCCAGTATTAGAACAATCAGACCGACAACAATTACTCGTAGACCACATAAACATTTATCTTCATGCGAGAAACCAACGAGCATTTGACACATAGCCAATATTTTGCCCATAAATATACAATGTACTTTAATCCGTAGATATAAGTAGCGCCCAAATTTAAAAAAAGCAGATTAATAACATTAACAAATAATAACAAAAATGGAATCATTCGGCTTAGATGCAGAAAATCACTATATGGCATTTTCCGGCCACTTGTACAATTGGCTGGAAGATAAAAATTACCGAACTTAACTAAAATACACAATAATAATGAACGAACCATTGTTACAGGGAAGAATTTAATAGTATAAATTACGTAATAAGTCAGTGTAAGACGCAATGGGCACGTGGTATGCTCCGCAGTCCGCGGCTGCGTGGTCAGACGCACCGACTAATGCTCTCACCACAACAAAATTTGTACAGAATGCTTAGTGTTTTTGAAGGAGTAATAATATCTGAGAGAGATCAATTTAATGTTTTTATGTAACATTTTGGAAAAAAATTGTAATTAGTTTCATTTCGCCAACCGTATATTACACATTCATATCGTATTTTTAGGAGCATTGTGGGAGTGTGGTTGGTCTGCAGTAATGAATTATAAAAATTAAATTTTAGAAAATATAGCAAAAATGCCTACTCTCTTTGCATTGCCTATTTCGTTAAATAATTATTTTAAAAATATTTACCTATTCATTTTTGCAATTTCCATATTATTGTTTTACTAAATAGCTTAAAAATGCAAAATAATTAAATAGTATATTGAAGATTAAGTTACTCATTTTCAAAACAACTATACAATTTTGTGTCTTCATCAACAATAGTATGCCTTCTGAACGCACCACTCACGTTGATTCTATTGTACATTTTCACTTTTTCCTCCGAGATGTGGCATCTAATAACGTTTAGCATGCATGAATTCGGGTGTAATAACCGAAGACACGTTTGCTATGCATTATTTATGAGTGTCGTCAGTTTTTGCTCCAAGATCTCACTTTATACTTGCAACACATTTGTTAGCCTCTGACGTATTTACGTAACTACTCTTATAACATGCTTTATATGTCTTGCTCACATCATAAGCCGCACACAATGTGTTAAAAAACAAAAACAATATATTACGTCTACCGACGCGTCACACGACGTTCATTCATCAATTTGCGCACAATTGAAGTAATTAAAAGAATTATATTTCAAAGAACTCATTTTCTTTAAATTCCTTATAAATACATGCGTCTTTATTATCTTTAGCTACAGAAATGCTATCGATGAACAATAAACATAAGCCTTCTAGAATTTTATAGCGGTCTCTTGAAAGTGGCATGAATTCAACGACTTCTTAATATGTATATTGTCAAATAAACATACATTCGCCTTTGTCTGTGCTCTATAAAACAGTCAATTGTACTGGAGTGACTAGGAACTTCCAAAATAATTCTCATTAAATTAAAGCGTTTAGTCCCAAAACCAGAAGAATAAATCACCAAAAATAACGACTTTATAGTTTTATTTTCGCCTTAGCGCAACGGAGATTACCTAGATTACAATTGTAGTAATTTTATGTCTACTATTCTGTTTTCGTCACGAATTAAGTTATTTTCGACAATTTCAACTATTACCCCATAATCACAGTTATATTGTAATTCCATTAGATGAAATGATAAAGTTTCTGTAGTTCGGAAATTACATCAAATGTTTATAACCACTTCTTAGGTAAAGACCACATGACATAGGAAGAATCCATTATCTCTTATTTTTAACTTTCATTGCGTGGAATTTAGAATATAATGTTGGTGAGGTTAATAATGTGGTACGTAAGCCTATTACCACTTCCGAGAAGTGGATACCACGTGCGATGTCTAATCTTATCTTAATGAACTCGTAACGTGAAAAAATCCGCTTTATTTACTAAATCATGATCACAGGAGGTCGCTGGATGCAAACCGCTATCATTGAGTACAACACAGAACATCTAAAATCTATTGGTGTGTGGCCAAATTTGGAACTACAAATAAACTATATGCATAAGTATAATATGTATATTTATAGCCATGGACAAGGAGAGGTTCAAGGAACTGACTGCCAACCTTCAGTAATGGAGAGGCACCTACAGAAGAAGAAGATGTCTAGTAAAATGAGATGATTGTCGCGGGTTCAATTAACATTGTCTCTTCAATAACTTTATGGCACCATCATTTCAGTTACATAGATTTCTCTGCGGTGTGAGCTTTTTGTGGTCTAAAAATATCCAAATATTTATTATACCCACTCAAAGAGCTTTACAGTTTTGTAACAGCAATTCTAAAAAACAAACATTATAAAAATGTTTAACAAGTATCTTCTTAATTTAGCGACATCTACCCGATTAAATAAGTACCGAATTCGAAAGCACGCAATCAAAAGGTTCCAATGGCGTCTACGATAGAATAAACTATTTATTTATATTTAAATAAGTTTATCGGTCTTAAGTTAAGCATGACTAGAGGACGCTCATCATATTTTATGCGAATGCAGTCTAACTGAGGCACAAAGACGTACCGCTTTTGGTGAAAATAAATATACCATAGGTTATTATATCCCCATTTTGGCATCTCCGTTATCGGACGAAGCTAAAATGCTTTATCAAGTAATTATTAAAGGTTTAAGACTGCGGGGTGGGTGATTACCTTTTTTTTTCTTTAATTTTTTTTTTTTTTTATTTGCTTTTTTTCCTATAATATTAGTGATATGCGAACTATTTAAATATAAGTGTAATGTATATGCTGTATTTGATATCAGGGGTGACGTTTTCATGATTGAAAAAACCCCTTAAATAAAGAGAACAAAAAAAAAAAAAAAAAAGTTAAGCATGACATGGAACATTTTTCACAACAATTACTTCATACGATTTTTTAAATTGCCAAAATAATTGCTATTGTTCATCGTCGCATACCTGCTCTGGGGCTATACCGTAAGGAGGACAATCCCAGGGACTTCTATTAAGTATTAAGCTCTCATTTTCATTATAATACTTGTTGACATAGCTCAGCTTCGTACTGAAAACAAAACGACACTAAGCTGAAAATACGAGCTAAGTAGAGCCAATAACCAGGTCCCTGGTTGGAGGTCAATGGTTCTCCTTACGGTATAGCCCCAGAGCAGATAAGCTACACCGAGGAATGACAAATCAAAAAATCTCTAAATGTTATTGTAAAATCAATTCAATTCGCTATCGTGCATGTTTAACTTTAGCCCCTATAAAGTTATTTTATATTTAAATAATAATGTATCAGCTGGCTCATCGTGTAACTACTACACAAACAAACAGGACCTTAACTGAAGGCACATACCCTGGCTCTCAGCACTTACGAGCACGGCACTTGAGCATCGACCGACGTCGTCGTACCATAACAGAGGGCGGTTAACATAATAATTACAATAAAACGTTTATTTTGGCTGCAGATTTAATTGCGCGCTTAAAGTAGCCCCAAGAACCACTAGTTACTAGGTGCTGCCATCTATGTATGTTTCCAGCGTACTCGTTTCTCACATTTAAGTGAAAGGTGCTACACATTTTCGTGTTGTTGATAGACGGTAGAGATCCATTAGTTGCTAACATGTATTTCAAGATGGCAGTGACTGGCATAGATTTTTTAAATAGTTATATAATATATTATAGGCTTGTATTATGATCATGATGTATGTCAGAAGTTAGTACCAAGAAAATACGCGAGATGGCGACTATTTTAAGTGGCGTCACTTTAGAAAATAAATATGCAGGTTTTTTAAATAAAGCAATATTGTATCGTTGTTGTATATTGACTGTTGTTAAGCGTTACCTATTAGAATATTGATCTCTTCATGTGGAGTGTCATTACTAAGAACTATTATGTACAACTAGTTCAACTTAGTTGCTTTGCAACCTTTTTATGCGCAAATTTTGATATGAACTAGATAAAAGTGATAAGAATTATGCAATCAAGCTATTATCTTTCTAGATTTTATCGAATATTTTCCATGTTCAAATACCGCAATGATGCAAAATAAGTGTGCTGCAAATTTCAAACACAAAAAAGGGCTAGACTTATAAAATGAGCAAATATGAGGATGACATAATTTAAAAGTTAAATAAAACATACACATTTTTTTTACTCATGTGTTTAATAATCAATTATCTTGTTAAACTTAATAAATACAGGATTCTTTATGTAACTTATTCAAAACATTTTATTTAGCAATAAAGTTGAGTAGACGTCACATTAATTATTACATTGAGAAACATAACCCACTTTCTTACAGCGATGTCTAGATTACCACGTGATGACTAATCCTGTTTTAGTATTTTATTAACAAGATTTGAAATTCTTATTCTAGCATTAGAGATCTCTACAAAAATTCAAAGGTTAGTGAAGTCAACTAACTCGAATTAAAATTGGTTGTCAACAAAGTCCTTATTTACTCAGGCTAACCCAGTTCACTGATGGAGTCTCGACGTGGGCCTGTTCAATTAAGCACAAACCATCACTTGAGCAGCCCGTGACCATCTGCTTCTGACCACTTTTAAGTCCTCGGCTCGACTCAAGCACGGTTTCCACTCCAAAATGAAAGAAGGCCTTGTTCTTTAAATTACATAGGACACTTATGTGGTCCAGTAGGATTACTTTCCAGAGGTTTACAATTCAACTAGTGATTTCCACTTGCCATCATATCATCGGCTACCTTATTCACGCTCCTATTTTATAGTGCTATCCTTACTTAATAGAAAAGTTACCACAGCTGTGTAGAAGTATTTATGTGTTTCCTTTAAAGAACATTGTAGCGAGTGATTGTGTGTGATTTTATTTTTGGAAGGATTGTTCTATTTGGTTAAATTCACTAAGTAAGAGTACAGTACCAAAAAATGCAAACTATTAATACACAGTGAATGGTACTTATTGCTCCTGTTTGTTAGCAGGCGTAAACGTTAATAGACTGCCTCGATGGCGTAGTTGTATTACGGTACAGTTACAAAGCTGAGGTCTCGGGTTCGAGTACCGGGTCGGGCTAAATGATATTGGATTTTTCTATTTATTATCAGCTCGGAGTCAGGAATTTGTGCCCGATATGGCGATAGGCTCACCCCCTATCACATCGTGGAACGGAACATACAAGGCGAAATGTGGGTGTCCTTGTGGCGCCTCTGCCTACCCCTTCGTGGATTAAGGCGTGAGTTTTTGTATACTAACAGGCAAGCAACCTGCTCCTTTTCTCTGTTACGATAACAGATAAAAATGTGCCTTTGCGTTGTAATGACAATGCCGATAAAATATATCATGTTTATTGCAGCAACATAATTATTTAATCAAGAGCGTGTGCGAGATTTCTGATTCAAAAAGTACCTATAAGTTTTGAATAATTTTAGCCGATCATAAATTAAATTTTAACCCAATACCTATTTGTATTACTCACTCACTCACTGACTATAAGATGAAGTAACAATCATCATCATCATCAACTATCAATCCAGGTCAATTCTATTCGATATTAGCAAATATTTACGAAATCATAGTTAATTCGCAATACTAGGTTGCATATGTTTGTCACGAGACCTTAATACTATGTATAAAAGATAATTTATAAGCATTTAGTAATATTATTTGTTTTCGTTTCTGTTTTAGACGATTTCTTATTTTCTAGGTTTCTTTGTGTAACATGAATAATATTTGTTAAAAAATATATGTTTTTGCTTCCTTGAGTCATTACTGTAAATTAGAGCAGTGTAAGCACAGGCTGTGAACTCACAGGTTCTTTATACATACATAAACTCACGCCTTTATCCCAGAAGCAGTAGGCAGAGGTGGCACCAGGACACCCACATTTCGCCTTGTATGTTCCGTCCCATGATGTGATAAGGGGCGAGCCTTTAGCCATATCTGGCACAAATTCCTTACTTCGGGCTGATAATGAATAGAAAAACCCAATATCACTTTTCCCAACCCGGGATCTTTATACGAAACTTAAACACGGTAATCCATTTTGTATGAGGTATACGATATGGCGATAAGCTTAACACCCTTTCGAGTCTTTATCTGAATATTTCGATACAAGTATTTTGGCGTTCTTACATATGAAAAAGTAATCAGATGAAATCACTTTAACATTATTTCTAAATTTTATCTTAATACAGTCGACAGCATTGCATAAAATTCCAAGGCATAAACGAAATTTTCTTTTCTTTTAGCTACTCGTCAATCTTCGCCTGCCATTTCAAAATATATTTAAAAAGTTTACCATAGCATAATCACCACATATCAACTTACCTTCCTAACATTCGTGCAAGTAAACAATGGTAGTAAAAGTGAGGCGGAATAATTGATACATACAGACAATAAGCGATCGTAATGGATGCCTCAATGGGCTGCAATCAGCTGACCGCTCCCTCGTGCCGCGAACATCGGAAACACTTTCCAACACAATTGTACAAGTGGACCTACTACAATAGAGTTGTGTTAAATACCAATAGGCTCACGATCTTGGTGGTACACTTCTGCACAAAAGAATCCAATGCCAGATAAGCAAATTTTGTGTTCTGTAATAGTAACCTATTCTCAATATTATTTTGAAATTCTAACATCCTTGTAACTATAGACCAACCAGCATAATATAGACTGTACTTTGGTACAGTTGTGTTGTTATAGGTTTTATAGTTTGTATGTAATTGAGTGTTTTATTGTAATGTTTTTATAGTTTTTTTTTAAGTTATATACTATTATAGACTGCTGTAAGAAAGCAATTCATTACTATCAGATCCATAAGCATTGGAATTTTAAACATGAAGATTTCAATTTGTTTTAAAAGAAAAAGCTGTATTCTCTTTTTTCTCTTGACAAGAATCTACAAAATCCAACTAAATCTGCATTTCAATACATTTAAAAAACATATATCTCACGGGGAAAAGCTGTAGGTGCCATATTAAGCGAAGGAGTTTAATTTTGACTTTCAAAAACAAATTCCGTATCTATGGAATAAATTCAGTTATATAAGTACAAAACCTCGCTCATATAATTTTCACCCATGTTAAAGATATCCCGAAGCTATATTGCTGATGCAATTTATAATTTACGATGATCATCAATTTAAGAACTAGTTTTATATCAAACAGGATCAATAAACTACGCTTTCTATCATGATAATCCTGTACTATACATAACTATAGAAAATATGTAAATAAATTGCATTTTATGTTCGCAAACTATGCAACTACGTAATTTATATGATTCTTTGTTTCATCGATTTTATTATATAATTTTTTAATAATTTTAAAATTTTATTTCTTATTTTTTAAACACATTGGCTATTATTACAAATAGTGAAATTTTGTATTGCCTTTTTAACAGGCTCACAAGTAATATGGTTGTTAGGTTTATATTAATGTTATAAAGTCAGGCTGATTGTACTGTAACAAGTGTATGCAAATGTTTCGCAATGGCGGATGGCCTTTGTAGTGGACTTCCTCCAGATGATCATTCCTGAAGATGATGGCAATATTGAAATCTAATAGCAGAAACCAGTTATGTACCTTTACTAAGCTCTTATTTGTATATACGCATATAATTCATCTATTGTCAAATAAAAGTACCTTGAAAGTAAATACTTTGTGAGAATGAATATCAAGAAATAGTCACGATAGGCAGGCATTTATACCATAAATCATTTTGCCATATGCTGAAAGGTAAAGTTACCACGTTTGTCTTGTAGCATGTAAGGGTTGTAAACCGTGAGGTCCTAGACCTCAAGACAATCTACGAGGTGTAAATTTTCCATTTTAAATTACCAGAGCAGGCTTTGGGTCCCACAATGTAATAGGCTCGCCTCTACCACATAATATTTTTGTAAGTGGCGCTGATGACACCTCTACACACCCTTAGTGATATATACTTGTGTACCTGCATATAAAGATAGACATTGACCAGATGTGAAACTGTAATAAAGTAATAAATCCTAACATAAAATAAGCCATAAACTACAAGCACTAATAAATTGCATTACACTAATGAATGTCTCCGAGATCGCAGAAAGTCGGAAGAAGTCTTACATGTGGCAAAGTAATTTCTCACATGCATAATTCATGCGACACGTTTCGTCATACCAATATAGATGACGGAAGTGCAATGCAGTTCGCCTTCACCCTTCATGATATTTACGATCTATAACTAATGGACCTTATGTAATAGTTTTGTATATCTTGTCGCCGACCTGTGGAAAGCAGCGGACAATAAATTGGTACGATGGGCCATAAAAAATACCATTATACTCAATAAATGTTTTTTTTTTTTATTGCAATGAATGACGAGACGAGCAAGCCGTTCGCCTGATGGTAAGCGATACGACCGCTCATAAACAGTAGCAACATTCCACTACGCTCGCAATCCTGAGACATAAGATGTTAAGTCTCAATATGTCCAGTAGTTACTCTGGCTACAATGTCCTTCAATCCGAAACACAACAGTGCATTTACGCAGTGTTGTTTCACGGGAGAAAAATGTAGGGTAATGATGACAATAACATTATTGTTCCCTGGAAATGATGGAATGTATGTGGTGTGTTTTCTGGTGAATATTTAGGATGGGTCCAAGAAAATGTGTGAAAGAACTTAATGTGATTTAATTCTACTGTATGAACTTGACCCAATGGATTACGAGCATTAAGATAAAGTATAATGTATCATTTACGAATGCAATAATTAAAGCTTATGACGATCCGCTGTGTCATATGGACTAATTTAAGCAGCAATAAAATATAGTTAGAACTCTACGCATGCAAACCAAATCAACCTGCAGAAAGAATTTTATTTTTATAAGGATTGTTCTATTTAGTTAAATTCAATAAGTAATTAAAAAACATATATATTTAATTAGTTACTAACTATTATATACCAACGTTGCTTTACATATTATAATTTTTACATACATTTTTCACCTATCACAATATTTACATACAAATAATTAGTAAATAGCCACAATTCAACAAATAACAATTTTATTACAATTACTGACCATTAACAGTTGTAAAACGTTAGTATTTTAATCTTAATATTAATTGTACTGCAAATTGTACATAATAAGAAATTCTACTTGTGCATCGCTAATCTTCGATATACATAAATAGCACAGTCTTAAGGTTTTTATTCATACTTATAATTAGAGATGTATTGAAATCCTTTTACTTTCATTGTACCTTGTCAGTTTTTGGTGCTCTTTTATAGTGACCGTACGTAATACCACCGCCAGGAGTCTCATACATTTGATTGGGAAGAAAACCCCTCTCATAATGTCTAGGAACAACAGATGAGTGGGCCAAATGACGACCGCTCGACAAAGCCTCATATGCCTCGAGAGGGTCTTTTGCAAAACCTCTCTTCATATACTCGATTTGAACATGAGAAGGTATGTACGAGTCTAATAGTGATGTAGGTCGTCTTTTGTATATACCGTAGTGATCAGCTGGTCTCGGTGTGAAGGCTGGCGCTATAGCACTCGAAGCGTAAACCGGCTTGTTTATTGGTCGATACATCGGCAAGGTTTTCGGTATGTGAGCCAGATGTGATGGGCTCTTCAACAACAAAGGATTTGGGCGAGGCAATTCAGATATTACATTATTCCTGTATTCATTCCTTAGAGGAGTTCTTGAAGAATAGAAACGCGTATACTCCTGCACCGGCGGTTTGTGGTAAGAAGCCTCTGTGTGACTGGAAGTTTCATCGACATGCTCTTGTACTTCTTGTACGGAGTTCGCATTCGAGTATTGTCCACTTTGGTAGTAATCCTTTGATGGGCTTGTTGGAGCTACCACAGCTGCTGTCTGGTATTGCACTACTGGCACCTGATAGGCTAGAACAGGAGCTATAGTAGGTTGCGGCGCTACAGTTGGCTGTGGAGTGTAACTCACGAGAGCGACCGGAGACGAATATTGTGATACGTAAGATTTTCCAGTAGGGGCTACGTACGCTGGTACTTCTATGTAGTTTGTTTGAGTTTGTACTGCTTCAGGCGCTGTCTGATATGCCCCTGATTGAGGCCCAGTCGCTGAACTGTATTGTATGGATTCAGGTGCTGTCTGGTAAGACGTTGCTTGAGGAGCTGTGGCTGAAGTATAGTGTACTGCGCTCTGTGCATTAGCTGTCTGCTCTTGTTGCTCATTGTAATACTGAGGGACTAGATATATTTGCATCGGCACGTTGGACAAGTAGCCAACCATAGCTTGCTGTGGGACAGGGTGATTATATTGTGGCTTTGGAGACGGGGCCGGTGATGGATGCTCCGGTTGTTCTGTCACAGCATATTGCGGAACATAACGCGACTGTGGCGTCGCCGAAGGGTCAAAGAAACGCAGAAAACCATTCTTCAAATAGTCGAGCGGTATCAGTCCCGAGCTCTGACCGCCTTGAGAACGAGGTTCAGGTGTATCATCGCTCTCTTTTTCGCTCTTCAAGTTGTCTTCTTCGATGTCTTGTAGCTCTATTTTCTTCTCGGCTCCGGCAGACAGGGCCAGGAGGAAAACGATAGTGATCTGAAAGTAAAAGCGCAAAGTTAATAAAGTCAATGGCCAAAGCGCAGCCGACACATGGCCACAGATGGCATAGGGGCGTGTCTGTCGCGCCCGCACAAGCGTTACGCCAAACGGGTGAATGGCAAAAAATAGACTAGAACCTATTACGAAACCAGTTGCCTACGCGGTATATGTACATATGTACTTTGATACGGGATTGCTAGCTTTTACTATTAATTTATGTGGTTAAGAGATTCCATCACTTTCGCGGTCCCTTCATTAACTTCGGTTCCACTGTGAATGTATTGCGCTTTTCTGGGTCAAACTAATAGCCCATATACATATATTTCCAAAAGCTAGCGCATTAGTTGACGGAATCAACATACACACATATAGTCATTATTGACTAATCAGTATTTCAGATATTTGTTTTAATGATGTAAAGCTACATTGTTTTATAAAATAATTACGAAGTCTACTGTAATGGATCACGTAATATGCAAATTTGATGAATGGTGTATAACAAGGATTGATGTGTGAATGCAATTTACAAAAAAACATAATAGCCGCAAAATGTAATCTTATTGTTTATAAAATTTCTCAACGCCGAGAGAGTGAATAAGTAATAAGTGTTGAAATATGGATGCACCTTTCATTTGTTTGTGATGCGGTAACATTATAAAGAAATAACTTGCCAAAGGAACGTAAGGGTATTGTTACGACGATGCAACCAAAACTCGAGATTACAACAGATTTTCTTATACATTTTTTTTATGTTGTCCTCGTTTTATACTTGCTGAATTATTATGTATTAATGAAAATATATTTATAAGCGAATATGACGAAACGAAATGAGCGGGTCTATCAACTGATGATAATTTTCACGCTTGTCTAAACACAAAAGCAACACCGATTACAACTTATTGATAATAAGTTGTACTTATTAGTAATTACTACAAAGCACACTGCGCACAAATTGCCCGTAGCAGTAGGCGTTACCGACCTTATTCATAGACAGTTTTAAAATATTTTAGCTATCAAATGTTTTCTTCCCTCAAACTGAATTTAAAAGTCGTTCGAAAGGGACATCACATTCGGGAACTAAAATAGGTAGATTTCTTATTACCTTACGGGTAATGGTAATACTGGCTACAATGACCATAAAATGGAAAGAAAATATGACCTTTAGAAAGTATTTCTCAATTTATTTTATATTATTGAACAGAATTTTAGGGAGCTGTGATTATTGAAAACACGCAATGTAACAATAAAGTACATTACATCTCGAGTTAAATCGCTGAAGTAATGTATTTATACTGTGTGGTGTGCCATGTAATTAGCATGAATGGCTATCGTAAACGTTAGTTTACTATCGTAAGATATGTAAGTTATTCGAATGAAAAGCATGAGTTATACTAACGTCCTAATAGGAGTAAGTTTCAATTTCATTAGAAATCTAATAATAGTACTAAAAATCTGATAAAGGAAATTATTCGTAGTTTATTTTTAAATCTTATTTCGAGTTTCCTAATATTTCAATAAATTTATCTAAGGTGAAACATTACTTGAAGTTATTGAATACTAAACCAATTGTATTGAAAAGCATGCTACAAATATTCTTAGGAATTCTTTAACTTATTAAATATCCATACTAAATTAAAAATCAAGAGCAAAGACAATATAAAAACTTGTCGCTCGCAGATATTATAGACCTAATGTTATTGATTTTTCACTTACTTAATGTTGCAAAACGGATACACCCACATGAAATCAATAACTAATCCCACGCTTTTACGTAACCTAAGCCTAATTATAGTTTTTTAATAAAAGAAAATGTTCTTTATTTCATATAAAAAGTAATTAAATTGTACGAGAGTTCTATGGCCGCCTAAACAAACGACCTTTCGAATAAGCACGTGATGCATAACAAAATATCTATTAAATAAAAAACACGTATTTCTCTCATTAGAAAGTACTACGTCCTACATAATGCGATTGTTCCGCAATTTTTCCAAACACTTTTTTAAATAGGTATTAAGTATTAGCTGGTCTATCACGGAACAGAATGTCAGTGAAATATTATTTATTTATGTTTCAGTCAGTGTATGTAGGGCGTGGAAAATATAGTCGCCGGAAAAGCTTCATAAATGATCCTAGGAAAGGCTAAAGGAAATATTATACTTAAACGTGAATTTCCTGTGGTTGAAGACGACAATGATTAAATAATACTAAATAAATACTTTTAATTCAAATATAGAAACTCTGTCATATAATATTATATTAAATGTCGAAGTTTGGAAATAATGCTATCATCACACTGTGAATATTAAAGCCAGCCTTAACCTCATCTCTTTTATCGCAATACCCAAACAGTTTACCTTACAAAAAATATTATATAACATGATAATTTCAAAATCGAAGTATACGATTGGTTGCGTAAACTTTTATGGCTTTGACACGCATAGTTTAAACTGGAGTATGGCGTCTGGGCCGGCTTATGCATAATTCCATTCTTGTCTATTTTAAACTGAGTGACCACTGAAGCGGAGCGGTGATGTATAGAAATCCGCCAATTACACAGTTTCTACGCATGTATGATGTCATAAATATCTAATGTGATTGGTCGATTCTTACACGACCCTCTCGGCTTTTTTTGCGTTCGGTAAAAACATAGCCTAACGGTTCAATTGTAAAAAATGTGGATCTTACTTTTACTATAGCAATGACATTTAAACATGACATTTTCTATTTCAAAATAGATCAAATCGTCGATTAGACTCTGGGTGATGTTCCATAATATGACATTTAATTTCCTTTTGCAAAAGGTCATGTGATCGGTATTTAGTTTTCTTGCGTTGAAGCTAATTTTAAATTCTAATTTTACTTAGCGGATAACAACTTTTGCATAATTTGATATTGTTATTACGTTGAGAATTCTTTCTCTAATCTTATCTCACACTTTAGCGGCGAGGAAATATAACTAGAATATTTATATGTACAATTTGGTCGAACATCTGCCTGACGACAACACGATAAGAAAATATTCAGTACATAATACAACATAATCATACATGGAGATACTAATGGAAGAAGAGGAAGCAAAAGCCATATGTCAAAATCTCTACCTTGAGACTCTAACTGTACCTTGCTGGATCAACAAATTATTTCATTAAAAAAAAGCAAGAATGCAAAGGTCTGGAAATCGAACTTAGGAACTTATAATTCTAAGTATATTTATTGCATTGAACTAAAATAATAAGACGGATCTACATTTGTGACACCGATTTATTTAAAGTTATTACATAAAGTTATTTATCAATAATGAAGACGCAATTCGTTTCGATATTTTTGAATAATATTTAGTAAGTATTAACATAGAATAACAGTGAAATAATCTCGAATCATTTCCTTGTTTAATGAATTATTTATTTTATTTAATAGATATAGTTTCCTCACGTGATTTTGATTTATGCACCACACAACCTCTTTCTGTATGCACACCGGCGCAAAAATACTGGTATTAGGAAAGTATTGTTAGACTACAACATTTATAAGAAGTCAATGTCTTACAATCGAAGATGTCCAAAACTGGGCTAAAATGCGAACACTAAGTAGGAAAGTGGGCCCTGACCTCGACCCGAATTATGTTAAATAGAAAGGAAGAGTTATAAGGTGTTTTTTTTTATATTATTCATAAATAAATTCATAAATGTGCCTGCTAATTATGTATTTTTGCATAGTTATTGTTTTAAAGTCAATAGACATGATTAGTCCTGGTTAAAAATCATTAACATCTCTACATACTATTAGAATACAGGCAGCCAAATAAAAATGAATATTGTAAAAAATATATAATGCAAAACAATATGTAATTAAATAAGCAACGCTGATCCTAAAATAAGATAGAATACGGCATCCTCCGTGGCTCGGTCGGTTAGACGCCGGCTGTGAAACGAATAACCGCAGGTTCTATGCCTGCACCGTAACAAATGCTTGTGTGATCCACAAGCTTTTTTTCAGTCTGGGTGTTTGTGAGATTAAAAATTTCTATCTAAGATCCAAGAAGATTGACCTCAGTAAGAGATCAGAAATATTGGATGTATTCATTTATTTGCTAGAGCATATTAATAAAAAGTAGCAATGAACGGATAAATCAGACACTAAATTTTGAATCAATAACAAACGTCATATAAGACGCCGCAACACAAATGATCATCAATAACTTTCATAATCCATTCAAGCTTTGATTGACGACAGCGCAAATAAACAAAACCGATTACACATTCAAAATTGATAATCCGTAGAGATTGTTCTATCACTAGGCTTGAATTTTAGAGAAAACTCTTAACATTGTAGAGTCTAATTTTAAGATTATGTACCAATATATTACCGCATCGTGCTCAGAAATACAGCTCAAGAAATAAAATAAATTTCACTGTTAATAGTATTACCAAAGCATCGGGTACTAATCAGGCTAGTATAAAATAATGTGAATTAATAAATATTATATGTATGATAAAATTTGTTGTAATTGAGACGTTTCGCTTACATACATACATATTATGTACATACATGCGTACTGCATTTGGAAATAAAACAGGTAAACACAAAAGAACTGCTTTAAATATAGAAACCGGTCCATAGAAAAGTTTATTTTAACTTCTCTTTACAAATATAATTGACAATATTCATTTAATTACTAATAATTTTGACCTTAAAATCATCCTGCGAAGTACCTCTGAGGATAAGTAGAAATTGCATCCAAATACGACTTGTGTTATTCACAAATCCCAAGATTTTTCATGAAATAAACAAATAGCCAGTACATACAGACCAAACAAAAGCTTTCATATTTAAAATAATAATATGAAAATGATTGTGACATTAGAAGCTTTCAACAATCTGTTCGAACAGCCGTCATGGGAACTGATTACTGCGCGGGAAACTTGAATCCGACGGTAGGATATAAGATAACTATCCAATCACAATGTTTGTAAATGGAAATGCCGATAACTAGCAATCCTTCAAAGATTTATCCTTAATTACACAGTATAATATCGCTACAATTTTCTAATCTGACAACAGTAAGTGAAATATTAAGACCGTTATTTGCACGAATCGTTTTTAATTTTAATTATCAGCAAGACAACGGAGACAGTAATGAGTAATCTTATCACATTGAATAAACAACAATTAAAAAATATATCCTCACCTTCAAGACGAACATGATTACTGTAGTCACAATAGTCCCAACGAGCACAGTTCACGAGCACACACTTATCGTACGTTGACAGTCACAAAGCACAACACCGTGTGAAATCAAAATCACCACATCTTCACCAGCAGTCTGTCCTCACATCCGGAGTTGCACTGCAAACTGTCCACGCATGCGCAGCCGAAGGAAATCCTATAATTTACAAACCATTCGTTAAAAAGAAAACCTTCACTGCTGACTACACTCGACAATTAAAAATTTGAAATCGGTCTATTATCGCCACAAATTAAAAATACAATCGGAATCATTTACTGCGATAACTGTAGCATATAATCAAAATTATAATATTAAGTTTTAGTTATTAAGTAAGGGGATGATTAAAGATTTAATTGAGACCTAAGAAATGCTCCCCAAAACATGGGTCCGCTAATCCGTCCGGCCGGCTGCCCGCCAGGTAAATGGTCGCGCGTGTCGTGCGTTTTGATGTTAAATACCGCACTACTCTACATACATATCAGCGTTCGGAAAGGCGATCCTCGACACCCACCCCGTAAAATAATGCTAGTTTAATCCGACCCTATAAGTATAAGTATATAAGTACTTATACTGTATAAGTAAGTATATAAGTATAATAATATTATGTATCCATTTCTCGCTAGTGGATACTCTATTTCGATTTCACTCTTATTACTGACGGGTCCATTGTAGTAATTTTTTTTCCAAAAACCACCGCACCTTTTTATGCTCTCGCCTTAATACTAAAAAGAAGTTTAGGAAAACTAGTTTAGGAAATAAAGTTGTGCAACACAATTTGGATATTGCTACATTTACAGGCCTAAACTAGAATGTTTACTAATCAATTTAAATTAAGTGCTACTTCCAGAATACAATTTGATACTTATTTTGCAAGATAAAAATATTTTATAGCCACACCCGTATCATTATGAGATCATTTAAAAATACCTTCTTATTTATTAATATGGAATATTGGCAACGTATCCTTGAAGAAAATGAAAGAATTTAACCTATTGAAAAAAATCTACATTTCTTTTATGTCATAAACCAGAATTAGTGAATGAGTTACGAAAATCAGAATGCCGCCTGGTGCATATTTTATTTCACCACTATGTTATGAAGTCATCATTGGTTTTGTGTCGATATAGTGAAATAAATAGAAGAACAGTAAATGGGTTTTATAAACGGTAGCAGCACACTAGAAGCTCTACAATCTCCCACAAAACTATTTGAATTTGGTGACGGTTTTTACACAATAGTAATTATATTATATTGCATAAATATGTCATTGATGATGATGAAGATGAAGATGTTGTCACAAACCGATATATCGTCATAAAATAAAATATCTATCTTTAATTGGTTTTAACCATTCCTTGAAGTAATTTTATATACTTTAATTTTATAAAATGCGTAACAATATTCATAAAGTATTATTGTGCTGGCAGAAGAAATATAAACCATATAATATAAACCGCTTATAAAAACAAAAGTTATTCCGAAATTGCCTATTACGTATTTTATTGTAAAAAAATTACATTTTTTTGAAAATACAATAAGCAGAAATGGCGTCACGTTTTCCCACGCCTCGTCACATCACACATTCTGATAATTTCACTTTATAATGTATAAATTACTACACTATAAGAATAAATCCTCCTCCTCCTTGCGTCGTGCTCCTCAATTTTGAGGGTCGTGACCTTCCTTAGGCATCGTTTTCATCCTAACGAGCTTTTTCCATCTGGTTAAGTCAAGAATAAGTCACGACGTAATAATATTTATTATCTTCTCTTCAATATAAAATAATTATAGATACGTCGGTATTCAGTGTTCTATGTAACGATTATTATCCCACCAAACATTGTATCAGCCCATATACGTCCCACTGCTGGGCACAGGCATACTCTACCATCGAGAGAATCGATTGAGAGTGGTTAGGCCATATAGTCCACCACGCTGGCTTAGTGCGGGTTGGCGGACTTACATACCGTAGAAATTCTTTAAAATCGCTACGATATGCACGTTCCCTCACGATGTTTTCCTTCACCGTTAAAGTGCGTGGTGATTGACTATCAATACACACATAACTCCAAATAGTCAGAGGTGTGCCCTGGGATTTGAACCCGCGACCACCGTGAACATTTACACACAAAATTAATAAGCAATCCCAATCCCTATCTAAGGATCGATCCGGAAAATAGACCAATCAGAACACATCAAATGTGAGCGTGTCGGCAATACCTTGAGCCCATTGGTTTATTTTCGCGATCGATCTTTAGATAGAAACGAAGATCGTTTATTAATATCGGCCATTAAGACAGCCGCGTCTGGTCCGTTACCAACAGGCCACCACGCACTTACACTAAACATTACAAGCTCGAAACCTCCAAAGACAATCAGATATAGTAACATTAGTACAGAACCAATTAAGTGTTTGAGTTTTCCGGAGAACTAAGAGCTGGCGCTTAGATTTGAACAAGTGATACCTATACACGATGATGTATAGAATGACATAGTGACCCGAATAAGTGTGTCGTATTTTAAGCTCAATCTGTATATATCTGTTTTTGACAAGGCTGACAATTGTTTTGACCGCCCATTGGTATAAATCTCTCAGCTATGGAGACTACATGGTTTGCACTGCAATAACCATGAACCAACAGGTGCTTTAGGGTCTTTTTATTGTAAAAAAAATATTGTAATAACATCTTCTTATAATATATATTCTTGTAATAGGAGAATGAAGGTACTCCAATACTATTATGGATGTTATTCAAGTAGACTGCGTGAGTTCATCACTCCATTGCATTATGCACTTCGACGTGAAACTCAATACAATGATTTCTCGCTTAAGTTCCTGTAAAATTTAAGATAGACAGAAAAAAACATATCGATTAGGAGGTACATGAAAACTGTATTATAGTATATAAATATTTTGGTACCTAGTTTGCTATAAGGCCCTCACAACTCCCAAATCAGTAACAACCTTATGCGTTTTATTCGTCATCTCTATTCCGAACTTTAGTGACTCAATAAAATCAATAGTGAATGACTGTTCTGCTCACCGAATACAATTTTAAACCATAAAACCTTTGATTAAAGGTGAAAATGTAATGGCAAATATCTGCAGTTCGAAGAACACTGATAAAATTGCTCAAGTATTGTTATCGTTATTTTATTTCACAAATTACAGTTAAT
Source organism: Deilephila elpenor (assembly GCA_949752805.1). NCBI lineage: Eukaryota > Metazoa > Arthropoda > Insecta > Lepidoptera > Sphingidae > Deilephila > Deilephila elpenor. The sequence continues at coordinate 9,214,148 of OX457108.1, forward strand.
TTAGTGGTCACAATACTTTTTTTTTTGACCCCTCGCTTTCTCTTCTTACTTTATGAAAAATTGTTTACGTTTCTCTTTATATTTTTATGTAGTAATTTTGCAGCAGTCGATATTTATTGTATTTTACATACTTGATATTTAAAAATAATCAAAACTGAATAATACTCTGAAAATTAAAAAAGTAAAATAAATAAGTGAGTTTCTCGTTCTTTTGTTGGTATCGGAATGCGGTATAAATGGTGGTAACAAAAAGTGCGTGGTGGCCTGTTGATAACGGACCAGACGCCGCTGCATACATGTTCACGGTGGTCGCAAGTTCAAATCCCAGGGCACACCTCTGACTTTTCGAAGTTATGTGTGTATTGATAGTCAACCACCACGCACTTTAACGATGAAGGAAAACATCGTGAGGAAACCTGCATCCCGTAGCGATTTTAAAGAAATTCTACGGTATGTAAATCTCCCAACCCGCACTAGGCCAGCGTGGTGGACTATATGGCCCAACCACTCTCAATCGATTCTCTCAATTGTAGAGTAGGCCCGAGCCCTGCAGTGGGACGTTCGTTATGTTTTCAAGGTTATTAAACACATCTCTGGGAAACCACGAATGAATAAAAATGCTGAACAAAGTTCGGGTACATCACTACAGTTTATGTACACCAATACTCAAGCGTTCAATGAACTGCTAATGCGATTGTACGCTTCACTGGCCAAAATTCTAAAACCTCAACTAGACCAGTCTAGTATTTTAATTTACGTCATTTGCAAATTAAAAACTTATATGACTCCAAAAGTAAAAGTATATTAATGTATTGTATATAAAATAAATGTTTTTTTTTTGTATATGGCAGCTAAAAAGGATATTTCATAATACACGTCGGCGGATACAGGCCTTCTTACGTTCTATTGCAATGAATAAATTCATGTTAGGCGAGTCTGAGCGAATAATATCATACATTTTAGTGACATGGCCTTGTTTAACAATTCTCATTCGTCGGCCTTTGAGATTTATTTTTTCCTAGTTTTCTGCTTCTCAACTTTAATAAATACTGTCACTAAGGCTTGATTTTATCTCATTCTGGTGTGGCAAAGTAAAAATACTGCACCTAATTTGATAATGCAAGTAAATGAAAAAAAAACCGCTTAAATTAATACTCTCTGGAAGATAAATAGGTAAGCTAAAAATATTGTAGGTATGTGAATTTAAGACCAACAATTATGAAGAAAATTAGAATCGTAATCTACCATGTATGCCCGATACGATTGAAATACGGTGGATTTTTGTAACTCCATTTTATTAATTTAGTGCACGTAGGTGTGGATAGCACAAGTGATGACGTAGGACCACATTCGATTTTGACAAAAGTCAAACATGAAACAGTAATTGGTGGGCCAACACTACGTAAACACTTGTATAACGCATAAATACTTAATATACAAATGGTAAATCTACAGTGGCAATCGATGGTTATTGCTACTGAGATGAAGTATATCTAGAAATGTCTTTAAGTCGTAAAAGTAAATACTAACCTCTATTCGCTAATTATAATTTATTACAGCTCTACCATAGCATAAGATGCTCCTTTGCTTACTGAGCTATTTGCCTCTTGTAATAATACAGGAGTTCGAAGTACTAAACGCGATTTTAGAAGTGATAGTACCTCTCTCTCTCCAATCATTCTCTCAAGTCTTGGACAGCTGATCGCCATGCCTGACGGTCCTCCGCCAGATGCTGCGCCTCGGGGATAGTCATGGCTAGCGTCTTGCTTATTAAATCAGCCCAACGACATAAAAAACATAAGTGAAAACAAAAGTGATAATTTTCCAGTGGATCAGTTTCGCTGCAAACTTTCTCAGCAAGTGGAGTGGCGATACCCCAGCCGTGCAGTCCCTTTGTAATTAATACTTGCTGCCTACGCTCGTATTTGTTTAGCGGACCAGGCAATTCATCATGCCTTTCATGCCGTACTTTCAAAACTTCTCGTAGGTCGAGTTGTGTGTTCTAGTCTCACTTTCTTACGCCTTTTTGACAAGTGAAATGGAGCTATTCCTGTTTTAGGTAGGTTGTAAATTGTAACTTACTGCTGGGAAATAATTTTATTTTTGTTTGTTAATTAAACATTTAAACACGAACAGAGCTAAGGTGTGGTTGAAATGAGGTTTGGGTATATTTTGTGTTTTTATTAAAATAATTCTGAACCTTATACCAAAATGGTTTAAGTAAGTATTCATAATCCATTATGGGGCTCATTTTTGTAATAGTTGATTTAAAAATATAAACAATAACCTATGCTGCCGTCAATACTACCGTGGTTAAGGCATATTTGATAGTCCCTATGAACTCGCAGGATTCTAATTTACCGTTCATGTATGAATCGTAAATAATGGAAAGTCTATTTATAATTTCTTGCCCCCTTTTTCCTTGATAGCTGTAACATGGTCCAAAGCAGGGGAACTCATATAAAATATATAATATTAAGTAATTCCGTTAACATATATTTTAATACTAGATTTTTTGGCTCAGTTTTGTTACACTAATTAATGTCTTAGTACATATATATTACATAATAAAATTACCCGGAATGATAATATCCTTAATTGCGCAAACTACATATAAAGCATATTATAATAAATTAGACTTCCTCGCTAAACATTCCGAGCACTTAAAATCCGGACTACTCAAATCACTTTCAACTATGTAAAGATACATATTTCTTCATACAAATACAAGATAATATACCTACCGCTTACATCCTCTTCGTTAACTATTAATTAAGCTACCAAAGATCGCCTCCGGAAATTTGCCAGTGGCCACTACGTTTAAAGTGAGCAGTCTTGATTGTAATTGCTTTCGGTTATGAGATAATAGACGATGAGGTATTATTAATTTAATGTGTATTACATACGTTTGTGTAATGTGTATTATCATAGCAACGTATACTTAACCTATTATGAAATGTCGATCACGCGCTTGTTGTAAACTATCTTACCGCCATAGAGCAAATAGATTTATAGCCTAAGTTCATACGGAAACAACACACATTCAAATTAAATTCAAATTCTTCTAATATTGTAATTGCGAAAGTTTGTTAAGTTCTTTCCGCTCAAACCGCACGACCAATTTTGATGAAGTTTGGCATAAAGGAAGTGAATTAACACTTAGAACACAAAATGTAGTGTTCCCGCGGGATGTGCAAGGAATTGAAATATATTCGATACTCTTTCCAACTTAAAGGAATGGGATCGGAATTCGGCAGTAACGTTGATTTTAAATATTTAAAACAGTTATCCGGCGAAATGGCTCCTTTGTTTCTAAAGTGGACTGGACCCTTGAAATTATCTTTATCCGGGCGAAGCTGGGCCGGATCGCTAGTTAAAAATAAAAATATTTTATAATTATGTACATATTGCAATTTATTTCATCATCATCGTCATCAGCCCGTTGCAGTCTACTGCTGGACATAGGCCTCTCCCAAGGTACGCCACAGAGCCCGGTCTGCTGCTTTACGCATCCAGTCGCTGCCGGCCCTCTTGTGCAAGTCGTCCCAATTATTCGTCGTCCCATCGCAATTTATTTATTTATCATGAATACGTTTATAATTTCAGTTCATTTTTATTGTTTCTAGCAACTTGCACAACAATGCTCCAAAAATATACACAGTGTCCACCGCCTATAATTATTGTATTGGCTAAATGTATTATATCACACCATGCTATATTCTTCGCTTAAAGTAACTAAATACAAATAACATACATTTTAAATCCATTACACGAAGTCAATTTCTTCCTCCGCGATACCGATCCAGCGGACATGGCCGTTAGTGAAAAACAATGGCCCATCTCACTTCCGAATGTTACACAGATGTGAGCTCTTACAATCCACGCGAACCAGCGTTGCGTAACCTAATGAGGATAGCAATTGATACATGTCCGTCAAAATTAGAAGAACCATACACATTGTATAACATGGTTTTGAAATTGGAACACTATATTAGCGCATTTAAAAAAAAACAAAGAAAGTTTGTTACTGAGGGATTCCCAACTCATTAAAAGTTTCAGATACAATGTTTAAAATAATCTATAGGTTTTAAAACTGGAACACTAAATTATCACAAAGATTAAAAAACAAAGAAAGTTTGTTACTCAAGGATTCCCAAGTCATTAGTCAGTAAATTTCATACATTATATGTACATAATCTGTGTATACAAGGTAGTAGGTACAGATATCAAGTTTTAAATTAATCTATAGGCAGGTATGGAATACTAAGCATAACTGGATTAACTACCAACCAGTGAAATGATTATAGTTTTATAGTCATCCACTTTCTATTGGGGCTAATATTAACTTCAATCCAAATCTAGTAAGACATATATGCGACACTGCAGCAGAAACTCCTTTAATCTCTAAAAGCATGTTCATATACAAAAGCTAAAAGAATATAGGCTAATAAAAATGTCTCATTAATTCAATTGGTCAATTTAATTGAACACATTTCTGAATTTGACCTGCTCTTAATTAAAGATTTATAAATAATGTGGGTGTCCTTACATACCTTCATCGATAATAAATTATTTAACATTATGTAAAATACCTTTTACTCATTATTCGATACCGGTAATCAAAATTCATACTACATTCTTACTTCTTACTAATCGTGGTCAATTTCAGTATTTATTATTTTAATTCCTCAGTCACACTATCACATTACCAAGAAAGAGAGTCTCTCATAGTAACAAAGACATATTTCCACGTAGATCAGGTTCCGGTGTAAGGAATGGCGTCACAATGCAGCGGTTATATAGCACCTGTCATTACGTTACTGATGTTAACTTCATGCTTCGTGTAGTTTTGGCTAGTGGATACACGATGAGACACCACTCATCTACTCACTCCCCTACCCCGGCAGGGTTGAGTATACATTTCATAAATGTAAACTAATATTATAAACGGGAAAGATTTGATTGTTTGTTTCCATTGAATAGGCTCTGAAACTCCGTAGTTTCAGAGCGGCCCGGTCCCGTGACCAGGCCGCTATCAAAAATAGATAAAAAAAGATACATCCATCAGTCACATACATAGTCCTGACCCCACACTAAGATCGAGTCTTGTGGCGTGTGTATCAGGAACTACGAGAGACTTTTCGGTCTCACAAACACCCAGACCCGAAACAAATACTTGTGGTAGAAAATAAACTGAAAGTTGGAATTAAGGTGAGGTGTTAAAGGATTAAGTATTGATTTAATAACAGGCTGTATTCTTAGTATAAATCAGGATTTTTAAAAACTCTTTAAAAAATTCTACGTATATAATAGATAACTTTGCGGTAAAGTTACGTACTAGTACGTATAATGTATTATTAATTGTCAAAGAAAAAATAACAGTCATGTCGGTTTAGTACTTTTTTGTTCAAACAAGAAAATCACAAAGAAAATTGTTATTGAACAGTCTGTAATTCTGGATTATTTTCCGCAAAGCTGTGTTGATCTCACCATAAGCCAAGTACCAACCCTAGCTGGCTGCGAAGTATCCACCCTAACTATACATACAGTACGAATACATAAGTTTAACTTTACAGTTGACTATGATGGAGTGCTCCCAGTCCGAGCTGCCATTGAAGGAACCTGCATGCGTAATGCGTTTATCAGATCGAACATCAATTTCATATCGACTATCTCTTTTGAAACATAGCTCATCTAGACACGTTTCGAAAAATCACGTGCACAGGGTCTCTTTACGTAATCGCCTATCACAGGCGATTTAATTTCTTTTTAAAAAATCTGTGATATAAATCTTAATATTGCCTGAAGACTAATCCATTAATATTAAAACGCAACGATCGAATCTGAGCGAAGTTTAATTTACGGTGTACCCATTTTGTAATAGAAAATCAATATTAAAAAAAAATTATTTTGCCTATTTTTTTTTCTTATGCGATGATCGGCGAGACGAGCATGCTATTCGCCTGATTGTAAGCGATATGACCGCTCATGGAGAGTAGTGAAACCGAACAACACTATGAATTGAAATAAAACTAATTCTTACGGATTTTATGGGGATTTGGTTTAATTTTTACATTTTTTTACTTCCCGACGTTTCGATTGCTTTACCGCTTTCGTGGTCATGGGGCGTACGCGACTCGGTCCGCCAAATCGCGATAAAGTCTATAAAAATTAGTTATATTTCAATGTGTAACATTCGCATAAATCTAAGAAACCATTAAACACAATGAATTACAAAGCAATGCTTGGCATTCCACTGCACTCGCCATCCTGATACACCACATATTAAGTCTCATTATGTCCAGTAGTTACTTTGCCACAATGTCCTTCAAACCGAAACACAACAGTGCATTTGCACTGTTAGAGAAATAGACATTGCGGTGATACCTACCCAGGCGGCCTCTCACATATGAGAGACCTACCACCAATGAAATTAAGAAAATATTGTGTAGAATTAATGATTCTAATGAGCAGTTACGTTAATAATATTTTTCGTGACCAAAATATGTGTTTAATAACTGAACTGAAAATGTTGATAATAAAACCTTACCATAATTATTCGTCACTCACATTTGTAATGTGAAAGGAGTTATGTAAAAGGTTATGAGAAAAGAAACAAATTCGTGTAAGGGCAATACCGCATAATATCAAACCTTTCAAATTGACGATGCGTTGAAAAATTGCTGTCATCTGTGGCATTTTATTATAACTCCACTCTCACTAAGCAAATCTGTGAACGCCTTTGATTTATTATCATTGATATAGTTATGTAAATAGCATCAATATACGTAGATACCAAACTTAACTTCACAGAACCAAAAATAAACACTTTAAAAAAGGGAACCAAAACAAGTGTACTTTCATTAATTTATGTATTCCTACGAATTGAGAACAATAAGCATCGGATAGCACATGACGTCTTCTATAAACTTAATCACATTAACAACATTGAATACCAGTTTTTTTAAGTTGAAGTAACATAATGATTATTGCAAATATAAGAAAATCACGATACACATAATGTCCACTTGCAGATGTCGTAAGAACTAACGCAGCCCCGAGACATATGCCACAATGTATTGGAGGTACGAGTATTTGGGTCGTTGCTTAAACTTAATTTGTGACTATAGGGGACACGCGCAATTCAGTCCAATTATCAAGCATTGCACTAGATAATAAGTAGCCACCAACAAGTACCTACTTCTATAGTTGCTTACCTTCATAAGTATCTGGTTTTGAAATTCAGAAATCTTATAATACCTATAACTTAATTGTGCGAATATCATAATCTTCACAATGCTCTAACACAACATTAAAATATTTCTTTTATTGGATATTAAATCTGAGAAACGAGCAAGCAACCCACTTTGTAATAAAAGATCTACGTCTATGAACACTCAATATCAGCGACCAGAAATCATAGTTGAACTGCTGATCTTTGAAAATGAACGTAAACGGAGATTAAGAAAGGAAAAACCATTGAACATCCGTCAATCTCTCCAAAAGAAACGCGACAATACAAATGTTACATATTCAATTTGGAATACAACTAATTTTTATGGATTTTATCGCGGATTTGGTAAAATTTTTACATTTTTCAACTTCGATCACTTTACAGCTTTCATGGTCACGAAGTTGACTCAGGCCGCGATAAAACTCGCAAATATAGTTTTATTTAAATCTAAGAAACCATTATACTTCATTTTGTTTCTATGTTAGCCACAAAAAACCTTTGTATACCAACTCACTAAAGTACAGCTACAGCACATAAAGATGACGAAGATATTCAAATAAGCTCTGTATTTATTAAATCCCGTCTAGTGCTCTCTAACCCTTCTTAGGTATGGTTGGAGTGCGTAACAAAATATAATAAATGACTTAACGATTCCTTTGTAAATCAAGTAAGAAAACATACTTCGAAACTACTTTCACAGGAAAGGGAATAGGGCTTGCACCTCGATAATAATAGATAATAGACGTATTACGTAAACAAGTTTCCGGATACGATCTAACGCAACGCAAGACCCCTGCAAACTGCATTCAATTCAGATAATTGCGAACGCTCTCAGTGAACTATTCCATTTGCAAGCAATAAAACAAACGCTAATTAATAATTAAAACTATATCTACGACGTCATTAGCAGTTACTCTGAGGAATGCAAGCTCATTAAAACCTCTTTTACATTTACTTTCAAGTGTTCCTGCACTTTTTTATTATTTTTATACTTTTACTTACTTTAGTAATACTTTTTACAAACATTTCATACTTAATTAATTCAAATTAAAGTTGTAAAAAAACAACCACGTTTAAATCGATATAAAAACCATTCATTCGACGGATGAGCTAATTAAACATGTCTGACATAACATCCAAAGCAAATAAAAAATGATGCGAATAATGTTGCCAATTAAAGTACTGTTTAGTGTTTCGATTTTCACATTATAGATGAGTCTAACATTTATTATTACCTTCCTGATTAGCTAACTTGCTTTTTAACAAGCATATAACTATATGTATATTTACAGCTGCAATTTAACACATTATACCGCAATAAAGTCAATTCCTAGTGGAACGTCGCGTCGGTTATAACATCATTTATTGACCATTTATATCAATTAGGATTCCTGATGCAGCGGCTCTTTGATTATTTTTAAATTTAACGTGTAGAACCAACTATTGTAGCTACTAAAACGATTTATCTTTTGAATTATGATATTCTCTCTCTTCCACTCTCTCTCACTCTCTCTCTTTAGCCACAGGAAGTCCACTCCTGAACATAGACCTATACCAAGGATTACCTAAATAATTAAACCGGTGAGTATTTAGATAACGCCACAATGCCCTATCTTTTTTAAATATGGACGGGCAAATAAGCAAATAATAAATAATAATAAATACACCCAACAGTCACATACATAGTCCTGACCCCACACTAAGATCGAGTCTTGTATCGTGGGTATCAGAAGCTACGAGAGACTTTTCGGTCTCACAAACACCCAGACCCGAAACAAATACCTGTGGATCACACAAATATTTGTTTCGGTGCGGGGATCGAACCCGCGGTCTCTCGTTTCACAGGCGGCGTCAAACCAACTGCGCCACGGAGGCTGTCAAAATGACTCAATTAAGGTAAGATAAGTGATACCCACCGCCAATAAGCACACTGTATACAAAATAATATTTTGATACATTAGCTGATGCGATACAATTAGGTTGTGTACAATATATAGAAAAATATCTCATCGAATAGCTTGATTCTAGAAATATGCATTTAATAAGAATAAACAAAAAGAAGCCAGGAAACAAGACTTAAGCTCGAGCAGTTAGCAACATTAAAATTAACATTTTAATACTGGCTGGCCGTCTCACGATAACAAACGAGGTTCTAACGAGCATTTGATTGCGGTGTCGGCAGTTCAACCAGGAGCATCGTTTTCACGCAATTTGCAACAACTCATAATAATACAATGTGAATTAAAATAGTGATTTTCACGTGATTAATTTCCTAACATTAACTTCGTACCATTACTTTTTTCTCTTTATTCCATCACCGTGATCACATACATACATAAACTCACGCCTTTATCCCAGAAGGGGTAGGCAGAGGCGCCACTAGGACACCTACATTTCGCCTTGTATGTTCCGTCCCATGATGTGATAGGGGGCGCCATATCGGGCACAAATTCCTGACTCCGGGCTGATAATGAATAAAAAAACCCAATATCACTTTGCCCGACCCGGGATTCGAACCCGAGACCTCAGCTTTGTAGTCGTATCGTAGTACAACTACGCCACCGAGGCAGCAGCACCGTGATCGCAAATGCAGTAATTTACTATTGCAATAATATTCGTCCGGTGATCGTACGATTTCATCAGAAAACCACCGGGGAACAGTATCCCTTGTCTTGATGAGAATGATGCCATACTAATTTTATCCAAAATTCATGGCACAGCAATAAACACTTTCTTTAAGTACTACATCATACTCGCCAATTTAATTGCACCAAAAAGTGCAACGTCATACACCCACCTGCAAGGTAAACGGCGACGTAATGTAAGTTGCAATGAGTCGCTGAATTTAGACAGAGTTTCCAATAGCAGCTGTGAATATCCAAACATCTCCTTGGGAAAGACTTGTGTTCAGCAATAGACTTTTTATGGCTTTTTTTTTATACTGGCACGGAATAGTGACTGCATTGCACCTGATGGTAAGTGCTAATGCCGTCCAGATAGAGTATCGAATGGTATCAGACGGTAGTCTCATACCATTCGATACAATCATGCCGGCCCGCTAAGATGCCTCTTCACGCTACGACGGAAGGACCCAGGATTATAGGAAGGAGGAAACACGTGCGATGGCAAACCGTTCCACTGAAGATGAACCTGAAGATGATGATGAATCCTTATCAACAGAATCAATATACCCAGAGGGCAATGTCAACAGATGTATCGCAACCTAACACCAAATCCTTACAAATCATATTTATGAAATAAAAACACTCCTATAATCAAATCACATTAATATTAATTTTCTAACACAACCTACGTCTAATGTAATATGACCCAATGGAAATATGTGGGTCTTTGGCAGATGTTTTATTAATTACCACAACTGCACATTCTAATTTCCATTGAATTGCGCTTGATTTGCGGTCATAAATTTTGTTACGGGATAGAACAAATTGATGAGCATTACGTGATTTACATTGCGTGTGTCGAGATGAACAGACCGGTTCCAGAGGCGTGCCAGGTATGTGTGGATAATAACTTACTTACCCGAACAAATACAGTATGAACTTTATTTTGACATGTAAGTTATAAATCAGCAGGTCTATTTTCTTATTCGCTTAATAGAAGATGTGGCATGTTCGATTAGCTAATTTGTCGCGCCCAATCTAGTCAGTAGCACTGATAGAAGTTTAACAATCTCTTAGGGTTCTCCTATATCATCCAATGCTAGCATGACTCTGTGATACCTTTGACTTGTGGATACGACGTCCTAATCCAATCTTTCGTGATGCAGAATATGTATGTAAATTTTATAATAACATTATTCAAAATACCTCTATAATATTACTCTTGTATAAACGAAAACATAATATGATATTGTGGAGTTATTACTTATGCAAACATTTAAAGAAATCCAAGTGTCAACGTTACGACAGCTATTTGAATTTTAACGGTAATGTGTTATAACGTTATAATAAAAATGCTAATACTGTCGCAAAAAAAAATCTCTTTTATTAGTATTATGTTTAACAAAGTTGTGTAATGGTATTATTTTAAAATTTTACAGACGCTACTAAAAACTCAGAGGTCTGTGACATTAAAGCTATCACTAAGCAGACTAATCAATATTTAATTGATGGTCTAATTTTGAATAAAGATTTGTCAGGATCTATAGAATTTACTGACAATCTACTACTATTAGAGTTAAAATGCCTTGTAAATTAAAGGAATTCATATCTTTGTACTCTTTCAATATCCCCTCTTTCCTGCTCTATTAGATACTCTACATCGTCTTTACTTTCCACTTATTTAGTTCCTGTACTTCATATTTTAGAAAATCTTACACATAATGACCCTTGCCCCACATACGTTAATGAATTTTATATGCCATTTTTTAATTACTACAGCACACTCCTCTACTTATTTGTCAGTGTAGGGGATTTTCTTTCCTTCTAAAACATATTCGTATTTTGAATCGTATTTCTATAATTGTCATTGAGAAAAGTCATACAAATATGGTTTGTTTTAGAACACTCTGTATAAAACAGGTGTGCGTAAGATTACGCACCGCAAATGATACAAATTACAAATAAAACATTCGGCTTTTAGCACGCTCCCTTTCACCTGCTATAACCGATATTAAATAGGCTCTTCTATTACACAACATATAACGAATTATATTTTAATTTAGGCATTTTTAATTTATTGCTTCCACCCAGCGTGAGATGGTTTTATTAAGTGCAAACGACTTTGACATCATGTTGAAATACAACATACTAGTCGTTATGTATAGCAGCTTCATCTTATTTAGCAGATTTCTTGATTCGGAAGCAATAGAAAGATTTATGCCTGCTATCAAAACTTGCCTAAGAATCTAAATTATTGTTGGTCAGTTTTTTTCTTGGCAACATAGATTTTATTAGTACATTAATCATGACTATTGTATGAATGTAGAAATTGCTATGAATTTTAATACATATATGTAAAAAATATCATAATTCATGCTTTTCTACGACAAATCTGATTTGAATGAATAAATAAAATTGCTCCTAATATATTTTAATATCTACAGTAATTATAATAAAATTTGGATTTTTATGCATTTCATAACAAATTTAAATTGCAACACGTAAACTTTCAACAAATAAATAAAAGACCGTATATACAACATGCAAATTTTATTTAAAACAACAAGCCATAAACAACAATAACAAACGGATGTAACCATAGTCTTACCATTAAATTATAAAAATGGTAAGTAAAAGTATGTAGTTTAAACAATGGCAAATAACAATTAAACCCTATGAATAAACCTACATTCCATTAATTAAAATATACTAAACTGGAAAAAAATCAGTCTTTAAAATAATTCTCATTGTAATTTCCCATACGCAGTACGGCTGGTATAAGTATTTTTATAACTTGAATTGGCATCTGAAGAACTAGTATAATCAGCATTCTGAGTACCTACTTCATTGTCTTCCTTCGGGACGGTCGGAGCTACAGGTCCTGGATATTTCTCATACGCTGTTTGGGGAGACATAGGATAATTACTGTACTTCGTTTGAGTATTCGATGGATAATAGTTGTACAAATTTTGAATCGGATTTGGGTATAGCAAGTTACTATAGACTGAAGGGTTAGGTTGAGCTAGAAGCAACATAGATGGATGAGTTAAATAAGGATTCCCGAGTTGCAAGGGCTGGTAATTTTGAGCAACATTGTATTGTGGAATTGCATGTCCTACAGGACCTTGCTGTGGATGCCCTTGATTACCAGGATTTGGAGCAAATAGCGTCTGGGCAAGTTGATGATATGGTATTGACTGAGAAGGATAAGCATTTTGTTGTGACACAAACGCTAACTGTACGTTTGGCGATTTAGACTGCACTGGTTGATACTTTGCTTGGTAACCTGGACTGGGCACAAAATTGAGAGGAACAAAATGGGATGAAGTTTGAGGTGAGGCATGTTGATGAGACGAATACGTAGATGGTGCATCAGTTGACGGATTTGACGACGAATAATACTGACTGCTCGCTTGACTTGGATAAAAGGAGCTGGATACTTGATTCTGGTAGGACTGACCCGATGGGCTTTGGGAATTTTGAGAGTACACATTATAACTATATTCCTGTTTTTGCGCGCCAGTTGGGATTGAATTCAAAGCTGTTGCTTTCTCCACACCTCGCTTCTTATGCTCGGTGTCTTCCAATTCACTACAGCAAACAAACGACGCGAATGCGATGATTATCTGAAATGTATAACGATTTATAGTGAGTGCATCAATCATCAATGCAGAGATAAGGGCGTGCAAGCCAATCAAATAACTCTTGCATTTTGTAACGTTAGTTTTCATCACAATGTAAAGTCACGGGTCAGAATGTAACAAATCGATCGTGTTGAGATGCGATCACGATAACTACCGAATACGATGTCCATTCATACGTCACCAATTTGTTACAGCCATTGGGTCTCGCATAACCGTGCGGTTAGATTTTATTACAAAATTTAAAATCTTAGAATTATTTATGAAACAATATTATTTAAAAATAAATACATAATTAAACGTTTGTTTAAAATACAATATTAGACTTACCACAATCTCCCGTTTCGCCATCTTGAATTTGTTTTGTATTAAACAAATATGCAATTACATTATACAACGGAAAACTCGTATTGCGAAAGGAAAAGTGTTGTATTCACAGTGCTGCGTGGAAAAGTGCAAGACTGTATCAAGTTCACGCATTTATATGAGCCGGCGCCGACAACTTTCTTCAGGCTCCAGATCTGATCAGAGGGAAGTGACCGCGCGATAGGTCTTTGTCCTGTATCGGAACATATCCAGTTTCTGATATTACCTGTTGCATTTCCTCAAGGGTTCACTGCTTCACGGCTAAAAGTCTATCCATGTGGGGAAAATCGAGCGTCAACGGTATGCTGTCAAGCTTGTTTAGGCAGCACAATGTTGGCGTTATATGAATTATCGATTATAGATTTTGCAATCAGTTTCCTAACTCATAATCTATTCAGCATAATTGCTCTAAATATAATGCTAATATATTACTATTTACGAAGCCTTTATTTTTGACTAATGTTTGCCAATTGACGATAAATTATGTGTGAATAGAATCCTGCAGATGTTATGGAATAGAATTTCTGATTTCGTAGGCATGGGTGTTGAAATTTCTAGGTGTGCATTCGGCATCCATATACTAATTTAGATTATACGATTGTGTAACTTCGTGTGTTACAATTGTATCATTTGCATTTCTATGCAATATTTTAGTGATATAAATACATACACAATCTAGATTTAATATGACAAAAGAATTCATTAACAATTTAAATGCACCAAAACCCCTCTGCATTCACGAAAGACGTAACGAGTGAGCTCATTTGTCTCTATATTTATAACAAAGTAGTTAATTGACACTTTTTCATTAACAGAAGAACTCACTAAAAATATGATTGGCTCTTACCGATCTCGATATCAATAAGGTATGTTGTTGAAAAAACAGAACAAATTCTAAGAATAGAATCGTTCTCTTTTTTTTCATCAAACTATTGTAATTTATTGTTACACAAACGTACGCCAAATATATAAAATGATGGGAAAAACAAATAATTTTGATGTCTGAATAGGATGTGAAAGCGATTGTAACAGAAAACACTAACAATGTGAACAAAGCAATCACAAAAATTACTGTCAAAAAGTCGAACGATTTACTTCTTTTATAATCCGGCCGCTCAGAGAATGCGTTCCTGAAAGGTTGTCATCGAACGGACGACGTAACTTTGCAACGCAAATGCAACGACAGCAAATGTAAATACATTATCGAACAATTTTATTTATTTACCCTACTTACGAAATAAAACATCATAAAAAATTAAATAATATGTAAATTTATGTTAAATTTTATCACTTTGGACTAAATTTGACGGCTAATAAAAATAAAAATATTATATTTATAAGTTCATACCACGCCGTTACAAGGTTATGTCAACTGTTCATTTCTGGAGTGATGTGGCCAAAAAATAGCAGATTATTATAACGTTATTTTCCTTTATAATATAAAATAATACATTTGTGTTTTTAATAATGTATAACGTAATAATTAAACGGATCTAACTTTATTTCACCTGGCAGCAATATAATATCTTTCACATTTGTGAATTTTATTTAAATTTGGCATTGAAGTTTACGTTTTTATTAAAATATTTTAAATAAGAACATTTAATATTAACTTATATTATTTTTATTTACATTTATATAAATTGTAAATATTATAATGATCTGAAAGAAGTTTGTGAGTTTTTATTTATTGATTAAATGTAACAAAACAGGATCGGCTGTCCTTGTGCAGCGTGTGACGTCACAATGTACAATTTTATTAATTTCTGCCACTAAGATCATTCACCAATTGTAAAGTGTGACGTATATTTTAAAAAGTCACGTGACCAACCGTTTTGGTGACAATATTTTTAGTAATAAAGAAAAACATGTTTATTCGTTATAAAGATCTCTTTAAAAATATATGAACGGTTGGAAGATTTAAAGAATGATTATACCTAGATTTTAAAACACTTTATAGAAAATAGTCAAGTATCCAATTATTCTAACTTGCTACTTTTACTCGGAGTAATTCAAAAGTTTAGCAAAATGATAATTGTTTCCCATCACTACTCATGATCAACTGACATGTGTCAGGAACGCATTCTCTGAGCGGCCGGATTATAACACAATTTTTCTTGGTACGTATTTAACTACATACATAAAATCTATCATTATATACTAATATTTAAGCTGGTGCTTCCGACCCAAGGTGTGATAGGGGGAAAATTAACGCATGAATATTCCAGAAATAAATAAAAATTTTAATGTAAAAACTTACTTTAAGTAGACTTTCTAACTTTGGAATTGAACCCAAAACCCCGCACAGTTCACAGCTTGTACGCGCTGCACCTGGATCATTAAGGCGATAACTCGGCCATTTACCATGAAATTTATAAAGAAAGAAAAACTCTGCATCAGTACTATTGAGAAGTTAGTTCAATTGTATTACACTACTTCACTTCATTTGTGTTCTAATATTAATATTTAAAAATAACCAACATTCATAATGAAGGTGTTTCAAGTTTTAGGTAGGAAATTTAACCAAACAGTACGAGTTAAGAATAATGACTTACTAATTACTATTCAGAAATTATTTCAATATAAATCTTTGGTATAAGCGTATGTTCAGCAGTAGACTTATTCTAACTGATGTTTATGTCGATAATGATAAACTTAATTCAACGACTCTACCATGTTACAATTTTTTTTACAAATAACGAACATAACTGATGCCATTTTGAATATAGTTTAGAATATTCTTTCTAAGGTGATGAAATTTCCAATCTAATAATCAGCAAAAAGCTCTATGGCTGGCTTAAAGATTCTGAAGCTAAATTCACTATTATTCATTTACTACTTAGCAATAATGAAAATGATACCTTTCGGAATGACTAGGAATTTAAATACTAAGTTAGGAATTAATAACATGCTTTCTAAAAGGCCAACGACCGTGTGAACAACACTAGTAGGTATTACATAATCAATACAAAGAATGAAAAAAACACGGACCACAGTAATACACTAATGAGGTTCGCAAAGAATTTAATTGTGCTAATATCCGGCCGGTTAATCTGGGTGTGATCAGCATCATTTGAGGACTATGATTCTAACATTACACGTAGCTATGGAAAGTAAGACTATCATTGAAAAACAAGAAACCTAATATTAT
This sequence comes from Deilephila elpenor, assembly GCA_949752805.1. Classification (NCBI taxonomy): domain Eukaryota; kingdom Metazoa; phylum Arthropoda; class Insecta; order Lepidoptera; family Sphingidae; genus Deilephila; species Deilephila elpenor. The sequence goes on from OX457108.1 coordinate 9,231,164, forward strand.
ACATTAGATGTTGCTCGCGCCTCCGTCTGCAGGCTCACAATAACTCGGGAACGGTTCTTTTCCAGATATTAGATTTTCGTGCAAGACAAAACCCCGTTTCTCTCATTCAGGCATTAGGTTTCAATTTATTCATGTCGACAGTCGTATTTTTACGCCGGGTTAACGTTACTTTTTTACTTCTCGGTGGTACTGGTTTTCTGCACTCCTGACAACGCGTATGCAAAATTTCGTAATGATCGGTTGAGTAGTTCAGGCGGGAAAGCGTAACAAACAAACTCACTTTCGGATTTTAATACAGCAAGGATACATGATACGAAGTTTTTTTTTTTTTTTTCAATTATCAATAAATATTTATTATAAAGTAAGTATTATATTTTTTTTTTTATTGAACAACAATGTTTGTTTAAGGTCCTGGTGTTGTGGGCACGAACAGGTCATGGCAAAGACTCACTTCATTTATATATGTATCTGTATTTATTAATACGTTACTTCTTTCCTGGGCATTTGTATAGTAAAGCCAGGCGTAAATCTAGTTATGGTACAAATTACACAATACATTACACAATACATACATATATAAATACCATAGGAAATCGACCTGAATTTAAAAAAGTCTACTCAATGCTGAAGCGGCCAAGATAATTAATTTCTGTGCCCATTATTACGGCTTACTTAAAATATAAGAAAATATTTATATGGCTCACGCTGATTTGTATACTTCTATGTATATGTATAATGAAAATGCGTTCATAATAGTGACCCCTGGTGCGAGGCAAAATTAATATTGCTAATAAAATAAAGATGTGTAAATACAAAATTCCCACTCTAAATTCATAACACGCTTACATATTTACTAACACTTCCTAATTATTTAATGCACTTCACTTACGCAACATTACCGCTTATTGCCAATTTATACCGCAGTATAGTGCTCGTAATAACACTTCCATAATATAATAAATACCTGTTTACATTTAGGATTTTGAGATAACACTAATATTATATAATGCATAATAAAACCACGTGGGAAAGACGTTATCTTTCTCTCAGTAACAGATGTGATGTCACTCTATAATCTCGAATTGCATTATTCCTCGGATGAAGAAGTATATAGAAGGAGTATTTTAATTTTCCTGTATCCCGTAAAAAGCTATGGATGTCTACTTTGCTCGATCTTAACATATCACATTTAATTCATTTGCTCTCACACACTCAACGTCTTTACGCATTCCCTTCGGTTCCAGTTACTTCTAATCTAGCCCTTGTTAAGGGCGTCATTGGCTATCGGTTCGATGAGGTCGGTACCAGGGCCTTTTTATACTCGCACAATGCTTTTTATGCAACTCATACTGGAATATTTAAAAATATTTTTCGTTCTACTCGTTGATCTAAAATAGCGCCATCTATACGAGGATATAAAAAATAATTTACATCTGAGTCTCAGACTGCATCTTTGGCATACATTTAAAAAAGGAAAGGCCTTGCTAAAGTATATTATGTTTTGGTATATTTCTACTAGATGGAGCTCTGCGGCTACAAATATGTTGGTTGTTGTGATCTCTATATTATTGTGCATGACAGATAGGTCCATACAAATGGTAAATGTTACATGTTAACTACTTGTACATCTCAATTCTTTGTAGATTGTACAATTTCTGCGGAAAATCATTTACTTTTGTAAAGCAATTGAGATATTATAATTGATAGAGCTTTCCTGTAAATTGGTGGGGTTAATCAAAGTGGTACCTTCGTATCCTAGAAAACAAACAATGTTTTGCGATTGTCATTTTTCTGTTGCGTATCAATCGATGAACGAGATTACCAGAGACTTCAAACTCGATGGTAGCATATTCGCATCTGCCTGGATAACGACCACCAAGAAATTCTCAATTTATTTTTTGATATTGATAGTTACATAAGGATTGTCCGAACGCATTTCTATCTGCCTTTATTGGGAAAATGTGTAAGAGACGTTCGCTTTATCCTTCGTCATCCCACCTAATTGTCTTCATAAAATTGTAAGCTATGCATAGCCCGTCGCATCAGTTAATTTTTAATGGTTATTCGAATAATTTGTGTGTTTTGTGGCAAAAAAACATTGCGTGACTGATCTAAATCGTACTGTTGAAAACAAACACAGACTCAGGCGTTTGAAGGAAGTCAGGTTTGAAGGACATTGTAGCCAGGGTAGCTACTGGACATATTGAGACTTAACATCTTATGTCTCAGGATGGCGAGCGCAGTGGAATTCACAGCATTGCCTTGTAATTCATGATGTTGTTTGGTTTTGCTACTGTCCATGAGCGGTCGTATCGCTTACCATCAGGCGAATGGCATGCTCGTCTCGGCATTCACTGCAATAAAAAAAAGGGCGTTGAGTCTTGTATTTGAGTGATATTTATCACTAAGTAGAATCACTTATACAATCCTTCAATCAATAAATTCTTTGGAAATAGAAATCTATACGACAATCTAAAAAATACGCAACGGAAAAGTCCGAAATCTATTTTTGGTTTTAATTATGGAACCATCGTGTATGGACACAAATGCGAAATTTCTGACACAAATTAAATGAAAGCATTATTAGTAGTGAGTACCATTCTCCCATATGTAACCTATACTTCCGAGTCGCAATGCCATTATGGGTTTTGCTCGTTTTTGCATCTTACGAAACATAAAATGACATACAAAAAGCAATTTTACATACCAATTTTCTGTTATGTCTTGTTCCTTGCGTTTTGTTTTGTGTACGCTATATTTTGCATTCATGCTTTGCATAGAATAATGTTGTTTTAAAATATTTAATAGATTAATTTATAGACAGAAAGTCTATTTAATATTTTTTGTGACTTGAATTTTTCAATTAAAAATTAGCAATTTATTCTATCTATCTATATCAGCCCATATACGTCCCACTGCAGGGCACGGGCCTACTCTACAATCGAGAGAATCGATTGAGATTGGTTAGGCCATATAGTCCACAGAACACACAAGGTAAACCACGTTTCTTTTATAAAAGCCCCTCATCTCAGTATGCTGAACATGGAGAACATTGTTTAAAAAAGGTTAAACAAAATGTTTTAATAGACGATCAAAGGTATATAAAAGTCCGCCATCACAAATTAGAAAAAAAAATGTTAAAGCTTTAATGTTTCCGGTGGGAAAACCTATCGAGCCCACAGCATTAAAATTATTCATCGGAACGCAAAGAAATCGTGACCAGTCGCAAATCATATTCGCACTATCACAAACGCAGTGATTTTACAACTTGCTTCACATAAATTACCATACGTTGCTAGTTCTCGAAGTAAATTTTCCAACATTTAGTATTGTCTTTGGTTTCCGCGAGTCTTGTATGCACAGTTTTGTTTTTGCTATCTCACGAGGTATCTTTTAATCTCGCTAGTAACAATGTACACACTACACTAATAACATATTTCCAAGTAAACTACGATTTCCTTTGATGGAGACAATTTGTAGTTTTGTATTTACAATTTAGAATTTTAGATTGGTGTGCAACATATTGTAGGTGACCTGTGGTAATGACTGATCGATTGAGGTCGCTGAACGCAGGTGCAAAAGGTCGCTTTGGAAATCTTTATACCTTGTAGGCGTGAGTTCAACAATTGACATTCTGAGGCTGATGTTGACGATATTAAAATAAAGATATATGGGGAAATTGTTTTTGGCTATCGGATCAGATCAACTTTCACCTTGGTGTCATGCCAAGTTAACATAATGAATTTTAATCAATCTGAATTCTTAAACCCTCTAATCTTCATCGTAGCCACTGGTTAGTTAAAATGCAAGCGTCTTACGTGATTATAATCTAGCAAAAGCCTAATAATGGAAAAATTTTACCGGGATAAAAATTTAAACTCCGATTTCGGTACTCCAGGAGATGCCAGAAGGGGTATGTCCTCTATGCGTCAATATTACAAAGAACTGTTACCAACAAACTTTTTGAAGTGAATATCACGTAGATATCGGCATTATTTTCATCTTTGCTTGTTCTGCTTGCACAACCCGTACCTTCTAATAAAAACAAACAAATAGACTTTGATTTTACGTTCTAATATACTAAGAGCGAGAAGTTACCTAATAAAAGTAATTCGGAAGTGAACGCTGTGACTTCCATCCTCCATATACTCGCCGGCCGTGAAGTTATTAAGTAACAATGCACGGAATAATAACATATTTACGTTGGCAGACGCTTTTTGTTATGTTACATCTGTTACAATGTTCATTACACGCGTAACACCATTTAAAATGTAATTAAGTCATCATTGTTTCATTGATATGGACGTGTCTTAATAACAATAGACGTGCATTCATAGTGAGAATTAAAATGAAAAGATTTTTTTCGATAACTGTAAACATACAAATTAAAATTCTTTGAAACACTGTGTTTACTTTATTCGTTTTCTATTTTATAAATATCTAATAGTTAATAGCTTCTATTTCGTGTTATTACATGTACCGTAAATAATTGACGTAGATAAAATGTCATATTTTGTACAATCCACAAATCGAATGCCAATTTTACGGTAAATTTTTATTTAATATTACTGTGCAAGTGATTTTACTTCTAATCAAAAGTTTCTGAAATGACGTAAACGCTACTACTCGTGCCAATGACACAAGTCTAGATTCCTAATAAATTATATAACTCACAAATCGCCTAATAAGATCCGACTTCCGAAATACAGCGTAATGAAGTGTAACAGTGGCATAATTTTGTTACCTAATCGTCTTATTAACTGACTTAATTGAGCTTACGACTCAAGGCAATGTTATATGAGACACAATACGGAAGGAAATAAATACTGCCTCATCTATGTCCAGTAGAGTATTAAACGCAAAGCGTCTCTCGATTTCCTTTAACGCTTTCTTAAGAGTGAAATTGACTGCACGCCTGGTGTTGATTACTTAAGTATCGTGTTTCCTGTGGATGTATACTCGCACTTTTTTACTATATGGTGTATTTGTCTAGTGTATGGTATGGAAATTCATGTAACCCCATATAATGTTGGGAATGATGAGGAGTGTGGTGAAGAAAAATCAAAGTATTTGTAATTTTTTTATTAAAACAACAACAATATAACACATTAACACAATAAATAAGCTCCTTAACTAACCTATATTTACAAATATTCACGGCATTTTCGTTCGGTGCCCAAATAAGTCTATAAATTGGTAGAAAATTATTTGTCATATATTGAAACAAATCATTATAGGTACCCTGAATATGTATATCATGCTCTATAAATTACATGTTAATTAAAAGATTAAAACAGCAAGTTATATAAGACGCAATACGAGCCCAACTGACATCCGATGGTTAATATTATTGATCTCGAAACAACTAATTAGCGCAGCACACGCGAATAATTTATACCAAACATAATACTTTCTCCAAACCTCGTCATGGGTCTACCATTTACGCAACCATCATAAAAACACTATCGGTGTTCTATATTTACAAAATATAAAATTGTCGTTTTCACATATTAGTGAATACGAGGTTTCAGTTCCTCGCTGTATTTAATAGTGTTATAAGAAGTCTCACTGTGGGCACCGTACGCGTCTTTAGGAGAGTAACGGGCGCTGCTATGACCACCAAAACTATATTTAGGTCCAGTGGAGTGCGAATTCAGGGAGCTGTGAGAAGAGCTTGGGCCACGGAACGAAGAGCTACCTCCGCTTGGATGCTTTGAAGTGCTGACGTAGTAAGGTTTAGCAGCCGAAGCGGCATGAGAAGCACCAGAGGAGTAGGAAGATGTAGGGAATCCGTAGGTGGTGCCAGGAGGAGATGATAACTGTCCATTGCCAGAAAATGCGGAAACTCCTTCCAATGAACCACCAAAACCTCCCTTTAGGGATCCGAAAGAAGGTGCAGCAAATTTGGTGGAGTCACCGCCAAAGCCGCTAAAAGTTCCACCGAAGCCTCCAGAACCAAGCGACAAACCACCGTGACCGCCAGATAAGCTCTCGAAAGATGGGGCGTTATAAGATCCTTCCGCTCCGCCTAAACCGTGGCTTGCATCACTTGAAGCGCCTAAGAATACTGAGGGAGTGAATGGAGTCTTGCTAGGAACGCCTAAAGATTTGAATGATCCACCAAACGAATGTCCGGATCCTCCAAAAGCAAGACCTGACAAAGCGTGACCGGATCCTCCCAGAGAAAGAGCGCCTGCGTCACCTAGAGATTGACCAGAGCTAGGAGCGGCATAAGATAAAGGAGATGCAGCAGCATTATTGTCAGACGGGTTGAACAACACGGGACCAGTAGCACCGTAAGAGCTGAGTCCCTTAGAACCAGCGGCGTACACGGGCGAGGCGGCAGCGTAAGTGGGAGTAGCTGCGGCAAAGGCGGGGGCACCAGCAGCGTAAGAAGCACCACCAAGGGAACCACCACCTAAAGCTCCACCTAGACTGTATTGTTGAAACTTTGGATAGGTGTAGCGAGAGAGGCCGGCTTCTTGAGCACCTTGGGTGCCTTCATTACCAGTGTGGAATTCTGCGATGCCGTTAGATGGTTGTAAAGATATTGCTCCTGAATTGATACTTTGGGTAAGCTGACTCATGAGTTGGGAAAGGTCAGTGCCTACAAGGCCAGCGCCGTGGGGTTGCAGAGTGATGGGCGGCAGCTGGATGGTATTATGGCCACTTGATTGCAGCCCGTCGGAAGGAATCTGAAGGCCAGCTAGACCTCCTTGTCCGCCGAAGCTGTAGCTGGGTTTCACTCCACCGATGCTGTATCCCGCTCCAACGCTGATGGCGCTGGCGTCACCATGGCTGGCTGGAGACGTATCGTAGCTTTGAGCGGCTTGATAAAGTTGAGATGGCTGGTACGATTGAGCTGTCTGATACGCTTGTGATGGTTGATAGCTCTGGGATGGTTGGTAGCTCTGGGATGGTTGGTAGCTCTGGGATGGTTGGTAGCTCTGGGATGGTTGGTAGCTCGCAGAGGCATGTGATTGTGACCCATAGGAAACAGGCGCCTCTCGTTTGTCCTTTGGTTCATCGACCTTTTTCCCCATTGCCAGCCATGGTGTGGATAAACCCAAAAGAGTGACGAAAACAACCTGTAATTAAATAAAACATGTAATGAGTAAATGTAACAGCATAAATTATGTATTTTTCAAAGAGATCGATAAAAAGAAAAAGATTGATAAAAAGAAAAAGTATCCTAAACGGAAATGCCGCGGTCGAAAACCATTTAACTGCGACCCGCATGACACCGTTCAAGATTATAGCCCACATTATAAAATTTTATTTCACTTTTACTTTGCACCACGTGAGCTTCATATCATAAATGTTACTGTAAATATATTTTAATTGTGGTATATGGGCAAACTTTTTTAAAATTATTAAATGCAATAAATATTTTCTTAATAACACTACATAATTTTAATTTTGACATAATTAGATCCCTACTACACATTAGTAGTACTCAATTTATACTTTATAATATTAAGACGTAAAACTGCTAAGTATATCGTAGTTTAACCAGGCAAACCCTTCCAAAAATAATCCCAGAATATTATAACAGCACTACACTTTATGACACACTTTTTTTGATTTTCATGAACATTATCACAAAACGCGCACTCACCGTGAATTTCATTTTAGGTTCTTATTTAGTATGCTCGTCTCGTTGATGAAACTAAACCACTGCACGAGTGTTGGTACACGACACAAACAGATATTTGTCTCTGAGCGATCGGTCGGCTGACTCGCACAGCCGCCGAATTTGTAATGTGATGTCGCTGTGTTTTCACCGAATTTATAAGAGAGCGAATGGTGGCGCGCACCCGACGCCTTGCAGCCGTTGTCGGAAGGGTAAAAGTGTATCGGAGAACCCTTTCACTGCGTCAGCTGAAAGAATGGGAGCGGGCCGGTGAGCTTCCGAACCCAACAATGAGGTAATAGAGGCCGGAAGTGTTGCGTCATAAACTGATCACGGTTTGGTGAACCTATTGGTGTAGATGTCGTCCGGACGGCGAAGCGTGTCGCTCGCGTGCCACACAATGCTTATTATGAATTTTCATTTAACTTCTTTCAACACGCTTTTGATCTACTTTATTTGTTTTGAGGAAACCTTAACTCGCACTAGATTTTGTATTTAATTTGGGGGAGTTTTCTTTAATGATAACATTAACTTTCGGTGCATAACAATTACTTTGATTTCCAATGTGTGTACCAGCTGATTTAAATACCTAAACCTGTTCACTGAGTTCAGATATTTGGACGTATGCCATCAACGGCAAGAGATATTGTGCACAAAACCCAAAGCCATCATGTACATTGTAGTGTGCGCGGAATCATCAACATCCGAATGCACTTTCATTCAACTAGAGGTCATTTGTACGCGTGATGGAAGGTATTTAAGTGTCGTGTTTGTACTGGACACATAAAAGCACATTTGAATAATAGTTAATGGTAGCTGGCTTCTCTTTAGCACGACTTTATACTTAGTACTCCAATTAGGATTGTTTGAGACTTGACGAATGTGATGAAATGATATCAATAAAACCATTTCTTTGATTGACATATGAAATAATCCACAGCAAACTGTACTGTACTGTTATTTTTGTGTATTTAGATTTTGATTTATTTTAGCATTCTGAAATTTGAGAGAAAGAGGGTAAACAAGCATTAATTGCAAATCAATGGTTTAAAAAAAGGGAAAATAAAAATTATGAGAGGAAAACAAAAACACTGCAACATAACCGTGTTAGTATTAAAAAGAAAACACACCATTTTAACATTACAAAAAATATTGGAATAAATCAATGCTTTAATTGAGCAACACATAAATTAAAAATCTATCGTAATAGTATTATTTTCTGCGCATAAATACGAATCACCGGTGCTTCAGTTTTTATTTTTGATAAACCATAACCAAATAACACCGCTCCATTAGCTTTTACAGTTTATTATTCTGCACGAATGTACGTTTTTTGCTGGCCATTTGACAGTCAGTGTTTAAGAACCATTGTTGAGTAGTTTCGAGTTCCTGCCTGGCTAAACCACTTACGATTTCGAAATGATGTTTTTCACTTACATAACTGCCATTGTATTTTTCTTTGATATTTACGAAATGTCCAGCGTTCGTCCGTTAATCATTAAGGATATAATACATTCTTCGTCGTCATTATCATTAAATTAGCCTGCATAAAATTACAAAACATAGACTTATTTTTCCACATACCCCTCCGATATGAATAATTTTCCCGACCCTATGAAAATCTGACCCATGTTTCATTTTAAACTTTCCGATGTCTAGTGTCTACCTAATGTGGTAAAATGTCACTATAATAAAAAAATATATATTACATCTTAGTAAGAATCGCTTTTAATGTCAAATGCATCATTTATATCGTTTACAAGAGAATATGCACTCATTTCAAAGTCTAAACAATGTCCACTTATTATATGATAATTGTGAGCAAGAATATCTATGAGTAACTCCGCACACTGGTTATTTATTCTCAAATAGGAACTTTCTTGAGTAAGTACTTTTTAATGATATCATAGAAAACTGTTTTATTAATAAAAGTGAATGAATGATAACACTCCAAGAGAAACGTAGCGAAATAGGATCAGTCTCTAGTCGTTGTCATTATATATGTGCTTGAAGTAATATGAGACATAAGTTACTGTTGCTTGAATTCATATTTAGTTCAAAATAATATTTATACATATATTGCCTCTGTAGCGTATCTGTATCACGGTACAATTACAAAGCTAAGATCTCAGGTTACAATCCCGGGTCAGCAAAGTGACATTGGATTTTTCTATTAATTATCAGCCCGGAGTCAGTAATTTGTTATGGTGATAGGCTCGATCCTATTCCATAGTGGGACGAAACACACTAGGCGAAATGTGGGTATCCTGGCAGCACCTCTGCCTACCCCTTCCGGGAAAAAGGCGTGAGTTTATCTATGTATAATATTTATGATTTTTTTAAATATATTGAGTGTACATTACAAAATATATTTTATATTTTAAATTCAGGACTTTGACAATCATTCATTGAATCCAATCAGCTATTTATGTCTTCAAAGACGACACAAATGTAAGGAAAAACGTAGAAGTGAAATGGAAAGTCTCGACGATGTAATAGAGGCTGGATTATACGCAAATACGCGTTTACATACATATGTCTCTTATTTCCAACTACTTTACATAATCTTATACGAATCAAAGGTTTTTCTGGATATCTAATGAATATATTTTCGTTTCATATATATACATACGAATGTGGAAAATATTAAGAGCTTTGACCCTAAGTTGTGATACAAAAAAACTACTAACAATAAAATATTCTCAAAAAAGGCTCTATATGTTTACTGGTGGTAAGTCTCACATATGTGAGAGGCCGCCTGGGTAGGTACCACTGCAATGTCTATTTCTTCCGCCAAACAGAAGGGTAAATGCACTGTTGTGTTCCAGTTTGAAGGACATTGTAGCCAGAGTAACTACTGGACATAATGAGCCTTAACATGTTATGTCTCAGGATAGTGACCGCAATCGAATGCCAAGCATTACTTTGTAATTTATGGTGATGTCTGGTTTTGCTACAGTCCATGAACGATCGTATCGCTTACCTTCAGGCGAATGGCATGCTCGTCTCGACATGCCAGGATATATTATGTTCTCTTTTACAAAAACTGTCCCACACAATCACGTAACACAAACAAATTATTATTAATTTAGTTTAAAAGACATTGCTGTATTTTTAAAGCTATTTAGCAACGGAAGTTATCACTTCGTCGGTAACAGATTATAACATACGAGGCTTGTTTCTTTTTCTTTACCATATAGTACTTAGCCACTTCCGTTTCTTCGGTTTCTTCGTACTTTCCATGCCTTTCATGCGAAAAGCAGTGGTTTAAGCCTTCTCGACAGTTAATGCCTACTCTGAAATTTAAGACCAAAATAACATTTCTTGTTCTAGAATCGCAATAGTAGCTACAAAAAATCTACAATTTAAATCGCTTACAAACAATATTTGTCAAATTCATTTTGCCTAAGCTGTCGAAGTTCTATATTTTTTGCTTATTTTACCATTCAGGATGAAGACTGAAAGAAGAATAACTGACATGAAGACTGCGATAAAAGTGTTACGTATTATTTTTAAATAAATACCCATGACGACTATAGTACAAAAGCAAAAATATTTTAGATGACATAATTTTGCTTTTTGTTGTCCTGGATTTTTTGTCTGTCTTGATGTTAAGTAACAAAATACAACAAAAATAAACAGACAAGTAACTTGAATTTTATCACAAAGAAAATCTAATTGGTTACATCCGAAGTGATTGTTAAGCAATTTGGTGAATATAATACGGTTTTATCAGTATGAAAGTGAAGTGTCCTACATACATCTTGGTCTGATTCACGTGTTACGCAACGGCCACAACAGAGAGCGAATTCGCGGGAATAACAATAATTTTCACCTCTACATTTTGACTCCATTTGTACACTTCGATAAACCCGTTTTATTTATGTGAGCCAAATTAGTGCTCTTATCGAGGTTTCTTAAATCGAAAGAAAATATATTCCTACTTTTGTTACAAATACAAATAAATGAATTTGTTTAGAATTACTTTTCTTTCAATACAAATCTCAAGTAAAAAAAAAGTGAGTGACCTTAATTAAGTTTGCTTAATTATTTATGATATGTAAGTACGTAGAACAAAATATACACCTTCATACACCGAGTAATCAAAACAATGATTTCGTGGAAATGATTTTGATTTATTAACTTTGATTAACCGTTAGCCGGAAATAACAGCATTGAAGATTCGTAATCACATGTCAAGCATTTACATTATGTATACGAAATATATCTACAAGTATCACTAGCGTTTGGTCGAAAACCTGTTTTAAATTATTTAGAATTATCAACCTACTTTCACGAACGTTTACTATACTTAATATGTTATCTAATTTCAACAATATTTGAGTTTGTCTAACAAGGCGTTTTATTATGCTTACAATCTTGACCTAAGCCATACGCATTCTAATACTTCCTGAAATATATAGTAGTCATTTGGTTTGAAAGATAGTTTCCGCTTAAGCACTTTTTTTATATCACACTTTCTGTTTGTAGGATATTCATTTCCGTCCGTATCGCGCCTACAGTAAATAATTTATAAAACTCCATATGGGCACAAACGAGTATGTCTCGTTCCGGGATGAGCTTGTTTATATCCGGTTCCGAAGTGGCCGACAAAATTGTGTCGATGAGATAATTATCTTTAGCAAGGCACTTATTACTTACTTACACTTTATATGATGTTCAATGTGGTGAACAAGGTCTAAAATCTAATGTAATATTTATGATGCTAAAGTGGTTGATGAGCCACGACTATCTGCTGTGTCTGCGATGGAAATGCCTCAATCACCATACTCTTACGTCACATATGTCCTGGATTTAGGTTTCCCTAAAGAACCCCACAGCGCTTGAAAGCTTTTTAGGTCTAGTAAATTACTACTTATTTTATCATCTATCGACAAGGAACGCCAGGTATCCAGCAAATAATTATATAGACACGCTTCAGACTGTGTAGCCGAGGTGGTCGGTAGAAGACGTAATATTGGTGCCCTTATTTTGCCAAGCTTATTTCCGTTCTAAGATAAGACCCTATCGCCACGCCAGGAAAAAAGTCACTCACGCAAGGATATCCAGAAGAGACTATCCCATCCACACACCCACCACTGCAACTCCTGTCAGCCAGGATCAAAAGTGGTACGCAAAAGAATTGGCACCGAGCTACTAAACCGGGCGAGTCTCTAAGGGACACTAGCTTGTGTTTAATCCGCATCGAAATTAATTAGAAAGAAAAAACAAATAGGAGGAATTGGAAACAAATAATTGTCCACTTCCCTCCACAGCAAAGCGGGTGACAAAATATTGAGCTGAGAGTCCGTTAAAAATATATAGTATGGAACGATCTGCGAAATGTTTAATAACACTAACCACTTTAGTAAGTGCTAAATAATGAATAAGGTGACCAGCCCGAGCCACCTCAACCGACGAATGTAGGGGCATTAACTTACACTCTCTGACGTCACCTCAAGCCGTGAACGGATCTCAAACGGCAGCGGACACATTTTTTTTCATTTGAAATTGCTAGCTGCTCACCAGTGCGTTCGTTTCGTGATCTCAGACAATTTGTGTGTTGAGTGATTCAGACAGCTACTGAATGTGTTTACGCTACTGTTTCTACTATTTTACCGTTTGTCAGGTTTATATTGATTGTTTCTTTTTAAATGTTCGAAATAATTATCAATTAAATATTGTTAATTTAGAAGCTACTTCATCGCATCATCATAAATTACAAGATGTCCACATTAACTTTTATGCTATTTATGCTAGTTTGGGTTTTCTTGTCCTGGATTTGGGATTTATTGCAGAATATGATAGATGATATTATCTGCGCTAAAGTTACGTTGTAGAGTAATCTCTCTCTCTCTCTCTGGTCGGTCCCTCATGTCTGAGGATCGTGGTCAGCATCAGGGTTGCATCTGGAGCGGGTGATCTGCCTCCACCGGTTTCTGTCCAGCGCGTCTCTTTACAACAGATCAAATAATAGAACCTCAATTCCATATTTTGACTCAGTGCATATTTTAAATACAATTTAACTAAGTAATATTTGAATCTGATGGCCACTTTATTTTTGTATATACTGCGATTTTTATCTGACAGAATCTTGACGGGTTGAGCATGAACCATTACCTGAATGTATAACGAAAGAATCTCGACTCCGTAATAAATAAATCAGTTCATAAACCCTTTCTGTTACAAATAATTATAGAATAATATATTTTTTTGCCGGAAGACGGACCTTAGCACCAGCCGGGATAACGTCAAGTAGAAGGAAGGAAGGAATATACTGTATGGAATAGATATTCGTGTAGACCTAACATCTTATTCTATAAAAATAATATGCGAGAATGCAGGAGATACTGCATAAACAACCCCGGAACAAAGCGATAAATTCTGTTCCTTATTTGTACTATCTTTGAGATACGAGAAAGCCTATTTATTTAATCGACACCATTAAGTAATTACCAATTGATTGTAACAGATTTCCTATTTACACAACAAAGAAGCGGGGATCAAGTCCACAATCTAATACCGTAGGTGCGGTTATATAACACGTCGAGTGCCAGTCTGACCGGACCTTCCCGTGAATCGATTACTTCATCCAAATCCGACGTGAATCACACGACCGTCGGACAAAAACTTTATGACTTGTACTAGAAGCTCCAGTCGTCATTTTGAAGCTGATTTTTAAACACAATGCTGTGAATTTGTTTGCACTTATAATGTAAATAAAAATAGTCCATATTGGGACTACGTTTTACTCGAGAACTATTTAAAATAAACCGGAATTTAATTAAAAATATTTGATTATTGCTCTAAAGTCATTAAATTAAATTTCATTTATTACATATTGTTGCACTGGATTATTCCACTAATTCGATGAAAAAAATAGAAAAATACAATCAAATAAAAATGGAGAGGAAATATAATGTAGGATGTGACTGGAAGAATATAAGTTATTGTATAACATTATTTATGATAATCTAGCACCTGGTAAAAGAAACAGATATCTATATCAACAACACTGCTTATCACCGTGACACAGATTAATCCAGTCAACATATGGAGGATGCATTAGAAATAAATCACACTTAAAAATTTCAAACCAATGAAAACTGACAAATATACAACAGTTTATATAAAAGAAAGAAGCCAATAAACATACATACATACATAAACTCACGCCTTTATCCCCGAAGGGGTAGGCAGAGGCGCCACCAGGACACCCAACATTTCGCCTTGTATGTTCCGTCCCATGATGTGATAGATGGCGAGCCTATCGCCATATCGGGCACAAATTCCTGACTCCGGACTGATAATGAATAGAAAAATCCAATATCACTTTGCCCGACCCGGGACTCGAACCCGAGACCTCAGCTTTGTAACCGTACCGTAATACAACTACGCCACCGAGGCAGTCAATAAACTTCATGATAATATACATTACTGATACTGAAAAATATTTTTTATTTGCTGACTTTTAATTTATCACAAAGACTAGAAAGTAAAGTCAATACTACTAATTAAAAAATATTAAATAAGCAAAATCAAAATGACAAACACTAGAATTTTTTTTAAGAACACTAAATGCATTACAACTAAACTTGCGAATGCACTAAAGCGCACTACACACAAAAGCTGCCGACCCGCGGGCCTATGTCGGCAACTTTTTGTTGGCGACATAGGCTAGCGGCTTCACTCTTTACAAGTCGGAAAATTTTGTCGACGACATGACAGCAGTTCGACATGACATGAAGAACATGTTTATCATATTATTGAGTGTCGCCGAGCAACTGAGAGCGCTTGCGTTGCTAACATGTCGGCGGGCAACACGTGCGGGCGTTTGTTGCCGACCTGACTCTTTTCTCGTAGGCGGCCGGGTTGTGTCGGTGGGCTTTGTCGCTGGGTCGGCGGCTTTGGCATGCAGTGCGATTAAGTAGTTCTTAATTAATGCAATTATATATAATGAGGTCATAGAGGTGAGAACTTTACAAACTTATTAAATCAGTGTCTGTTGTATAGGAATAATCATTATACAAGTCATCTGTCATCATGATAATTAATTTTATTGTATGTATTCTTTCGTTTACATTAAAATTGGTATTATAACCAAGAATCATGTTTTTTTTTTCATTATTATTTTTTTTAAAAACTAGGTCTTTTTTGATCGCGATTCCAAATATACAAAAGGCTTATGAGCATTTCGTCGAAAAATTGGGAGCTTCTTTGAATTAACCAGATCACAAGTCAGCTGGTTGAGAGGCGTTTAAGAATTGAGACATTAGTCCTATATAGTGCATATACAATGCATCAAGGAGTACGTAGACAACGTATTATGTTAAGTATGACATAACATTTGCATGAGATGTTATGTGAATTTCTTATGCATAAAATACAGTTATCAACTCAAAAGCATATTGCAAAATTGGTAAGTAGTAAAAAGAATTCGTGTTATGTTAATCAAATAAAACGCTGTTCGGATACAGTAATGCTTTTACTTTTAAGATCCAACCACACGCGAGAATCATTGAATCAATTACGTTATTGACATTTTAGTAAACACGAATGAGCGCTTGTATTTTTGTTGCCCCCAAAAAAGACATTAATATCTGGTGCATACAAATACCAAATTTTTTTGCAATGTAGTATTAATTTAGTACGTATATTATAAATAAACTACGACACGAGACAGTTCCTACAGCGGCGGTTCTACGTCCGGCCGCGAACACTTCGTCTTTTTTCCTGACTGACCACTTTTACTATCTCTCGGTTATCGCCCACACGTTTTCGAATGGTATGATTTACATCATTCATATAAATTACATTTATTATGTAATGATGTCGTGAAGTCGCAAAAATGCGGAACAGGTGATTATGTTGCGCAGATTTATATTTAATTGAAACATTTTTAATATCTTCGTCCTTTACATTTTTGCCAGAATAAGCCGTTCTATTCAATAAAGCTGTTACTATATAATAGAACAGATGGTAAATGAAAACAATAACGTCATCGGAAGCGAAATTTCTTCGGTAATCCGGTTTTGTGTGCGTGTCTGGATTAGTATTACGGTCAGAGCCAAGCCGCAGGGCTATGACTCTTTATTACAACCGCCATCGCATTGTATGAGCCTCCTTACAAATATATTACCTATTATTACTTCTATGTAATCAAATTGGACTCACTCACGCTTTAGTTCCGCATATCAAAAATAGTGAGATTGTCCATTCAAACAATACTATTCGTCATACATTTGTTTGACATGACGCTGATTACATTTACACCTTACATACTCGTTATCTCATCTTCAGTTATTGTTTCGTCCATTAAGAACAATATAACTACAAAAAACATGTGTACATTTGTATAGAGCTTTCTTTATTTAACAATACTTTCATATTTATACCACAATAAAGTTTCGTAACACTTACGAACCCTCAACCAAAACATGACAAATCAGCTGTAATCGAATTAAGGTATCTTTACAATTCCACAGCTCAATCATAATGATAATCTACGATTAATAACGTTGCACTAGATGCAAATTCCAAGCATTGACTCGTTTATTAATGCGTAGCAACTACAAGGAATCACTAAGCGAAATTTATTACTTTGTGCACATTGTTAGATAAAGTTATTCAAAGATAGAGCTTTTTATACTTACAAAAACAAATGCGTTTTATGGTTTTATATCGACTCGACGGCTTCCGTAGTGCAGTTTCAATTCAAAGACAAAGAATAAAATTAAATAAACTTTTTTTCTTATTGTGAGACTAACGTGACTTGCGTTGTGTCTCATATTTTTGATTGATTAGACTTGATTGATCTTACTTTGTGGGGTCACGTGTATTTTCTCCAAGTCAGTGGCATCAAACAACTAGAGCCTATTGATGCTGCAGACTCAACAAGCTTCATGGGGACTCATACATTTATAATTAGTATAATTATTATTGAAAAACTAAAGACCGTTTAGTTCCGTAAACCGCTCCCAAAAATACCCAATTCATATCTTAACTTCATAACTCCATAAAAATTTCTGAAGCCAGTTTCGTTTATTTCTGTTTATGGAAATATCTTTCGCAAGGAAGCGTCAAATATTCAACCAGTTCAATGGACATGGCATGTAACAAACGACCAGTTGCCTGTATGATAACGGTGCAACCATCACTTACGGAGCAACACATAACACCGGTGACGGGCGGCTACCCATCGTGATATCTGTAACCCGTTTTCTCGATTATTGTGTATATTCTTCAGGGTATTTATTGTTCATTTTAGGTAGCTATACTTTTAGTACCATTTTCTAAAATGTTGAACCTACTGGACTACATATTGGATATCATCGACAATTAAACGCGATAGAAATGGCAATACAGATTTCACAATATTTTTTATTAAAACAGTAAATTATTGTCCTTATACGATTTCGCTCATATAAATTCTACGACTGTTAAAATTATGCAATCCAAACATTCGTTGTTGTTACTCGAATTAGAACATCGTGTATGCAAATCTGATGCGCAGTATCGGTGCGTGTAAAACGATGAGACATTTTCTACCACATAATAAAAACTTTCTCATAAAATCATGTTTTTATTATAAAAATTCATGTATTAGATAACATCCGTTCTTTTGCAGAATTTTTCCTTGCAATTATGAGGCATCAACGTTCGCCTGTTAAGCATTTATTTTAATTGCAATCCGCTCTGATAAATTCAAAAAGTCTGATAATGAATCTAACGGAAACGAACGTTTCAGACTAGATTCTGGTCTATAAGAAATTCAACTTCTAAATTAACTTGTTGTACACTTAATTAAAATAGGAGATTAATTTGAATTTAAACTAGACAGACTTGGATTTAAATGTTTTTTACTACGATGACACTTCCGAGAAATTTTGCGTGAAACATCAAAATATCTGTGATAATTGGGCCCAACAAGTACAGACCGAGACTCAAACAAAACAGTGAAACAAAACGGAGATTTGTGAAAGGCGGCTGGTATAATTAGGTGAAAAAAAATGACCACAAGCCTTAGTTAGACGTAATTGAACAAAAGTTATATCCACTGGTTGATTCACAGAGGTTTTTGTAAATTGTAATATGCTGGGAACTGGATTCTGGTTTCTGTATGTTGTGACGAAATTAAAGAAGGCTACATAGTAATCCTTATCAATTTTATCAATGGATCATACTTCAATAGTGAAGGAGAAACTGATCAAACTTTATAATTATTGGTAAACCGTACTTTACATACTACTTAAAATATGATGTCCCCAAACAGCATCAAAAATTGGGACCAATGCCAATAAACACTTTTCGATACGAAGTTTCGATTTCGAAACGAGAAGAGGCATATTTTTACTAAACGTAATCAAAGCTCTTCCGAAATTCCTGACTCATGTCAATCACAGTGATTGCACATTGCGTGTTACCAGCGGATTTATAAATATCTCATCACTTTTATGAGCACGCACCAAACTTATTCGGAACGAGCCCACACTTAACCAGCTTTACGTTACGTAAAGCCTTACAGATCAGAACGTGTACTAAATCGCATGTGTTATGTTATCGACATCATATAATTTGTTTATTCAATTGGTACTACGTATTTTTCCTTTTGGTTTACAATTTATTTCTTTTGGTCTAGATGTTTTAAGGACAACCTTAATATTTTTAGGGCGGAAGATAAATTTTCATCCTTTAGTTGTCCTTATTTCATATTTTAGGTTCTGGTCTGATTTTCTTACCGACCTTCTGCCCTAGCGATTTTTCTTCAAAAGAAGGTTTAACCCATAATTGCGACAGGATTGCGAATTGTAATTTGAAGGCCTCTAAAATATCTTCCAAATTCTAGCTAAGAACTCTCTAGTGCGTATAATCGTAGAATCTCATAATTCCACGAAATATTTTTGATCACTATTAAAGTTTTCGATGTATAATTTAATGCATTATTTTTCTAACATAAATCAAAAGTAAAAGTGTAGCGAAGCTGTACTGTTTTCCCCCTATTACTTAATATCGCTAATGACATCAAGATCGATGGTGAGCTTATTAAAGTAAAAACAGTGATGATTTACTAACGCTTAATCTCTTTCAGTGACAGCACCTAACCGTACAGTTTTAGTAAAATCACAGCTACACAATCGCTAACAACAAAAGATGTGTCTTTTATATTTGTGTTACTTGTATTAAATGAAATGTTGGACTAGCTTTTAACCTACCATGTAGTACAATGATTTGAAGCTGAAAGCATAAATCTAAGAAACGAAAACCAATTCAAGTTTAAAAATTAAACAAACAAATTAAAAGTGCCATCAATTTATTGACAAGAATACCAATATATTTACATTATGCTGGAAGAGATATGGAACGCTGGGGTTGTCGGGGAGGAGATCCAATTAGAATGTGTTT
Source organism: Deilephila elpenor (assembly GCA_949752805.1). Taxonomy (NCBI): domain Eukaryota; kingdom Metazoa; phylum Arthropoda; class Insecta; order Lepidoptera; family Sphingidae; genus Deilephila; species Deilephila elpenor. The sequence continues at coordinate 9,251,199 of OX457108.1, forward strand.
AGTAGAATGCCGGGCCGACGTAGCCAGGTGCGATGAAGCGGCTGCCCAGAGCTCCGTTCACCACAGTGGGTCCGGCGACCAGGGTCTGCAAAGTGAAACAATAGAATATAAACTCCACAATATCATAATTTATCAAAAACATTATTTGGTATTACTTTAAAAATCGAATTGGGATCCCTAACTAAAAAGTCAGGAGAAGAGTTATCTCCTTAATATAACTATTCAATTCAATTGGAAGCCACAATGGAAATGTCTTGCCCTAGTCTATTTTCTATTTAAATTAATAAATAAAATAAATAAATAATTTGTGTTTACTCACCCTAGATCCAGCATAGGGAATGTAGCCGGCGGCGTATCCAGGCCAGGCCAAGATTTGAGGAGCGGCGGTAGCCATCGCCACGCAGACCAAGAGGAAGATTACCTGTGGAAACACACACATTACGCTTAAGTACCACATGTAATGGAATCTTAAATCCCTAGATTGACAAACTCCGAAGAGCCATTGACTATTAGTGATGATATAAACTTTAATATCGCACCTACTAGATTTCGTTTGGACGATTTACCTCCCTACACATGCAAATTAACTTTACAAAATGAAAGAAATAATAGTGAATAGTATGTAAACAAGGAATATGTGTGCATATGAATAATAGTACTTTTTATGTCACTGGTAGAAAAAATATATATCCTAACTTGTATTAATGTGAAATACAATTTCGACGTTGTTTTCTAAGGAAAAGCATTCCGAAATAGCAATGCATTTTTTTGTATCCTGTATTTTAAAATAACAACTTAAAATTCCTGAGAAAAGCTAAATTAAGCTATGAGAATTTTACGAAAATCGCTTTACACATAATTCAAAAAATCGCTAAAGGAAAAGGAAGAGCAGTGAAAAACAATAGAACAACTTACAGCGTATTTCATTTTTATGGCAGTGGGTTATAGGTCTCACTAGAACTGCTGCTGAGCCTTCTGAGCGCAAACTATACCGTCTTGAGGAGCAGCCAACTATATATACAGAGTCAGAAGGTCGTCAACAAACAAGTAGATACCCCTAGACCCTCCTAAGGTCAGCCCTATCTGAATGTGTAATGAAAATACCTGTCTCGGTGAAAAAATATTTAATTATTCGTTCCAGATATGGGGAGCATAATAATTTATTAGAACAACATTGTAACGCGGTGCACCTACCTGATTGATAATCGAAGCAATTATCATAAGCTGCTGTCGGCATGGCACTTGTGTTTGTAGAACTATGTGTCTCTAATAAGTCATTAGTTATAATTCCTTGTTGTACATATGCGCATACTATTGTTTGGCGGAGGCTTGGAAGCATTTTTCAGATTTTTTTGGTGTGTTTACAAGCACTTTCAGTGCATTGTGTAATTAAAATGCTGGCCCAACAATATATTTCTCAAAACAAAAATTACAATAGAAAGACGGAAATATTTGAGAGCCAAAAGGATTTCGATTGTATTTCATGGGAAGATTTGATTGTAATCGCTACTCATATCATTCTTGGTCACTTTTGAGTAAAACTGATATATTTCAGCTAATACCTACTTAAAGTATGAAAATTAAGTTTCTTCGGAATAAATTGCTTCAACTGTAACAAAGAGAACAAGCAATACCATCTTAGAATATACTTTTTAAAAGAATTCGCTGCTTCGCCTTTTCAAATGAAGAATAACTAAAAATGCGTACTGCCGTTACAACACAAAGACTTGGTGGTTCTTCGCCAAGTTAACCACCTCAACCGGCATTTCGGTTTCGACCAAAAAAGAACGTGAATCACCGCTAGATATCTGAATTGTTCCAGAGTGTGAATCGCTTATAATACGATTAAGAGATAATTAAACAATTATATCAGCTCATATATATAGGTGCCACTGCAGAGTACGGGCCTCCTCTACAATCGAGAGTACGAGAGGAGTTAGGCCATATAGTCAATAAAATGTTATTTCGCACGGTCTATTATATCTACAGTTTCAATATTGGTCGACAAAAGTCACCATTAGATTGACCCTTGTCGTATTTTCCAGCCTAAGACTGAGTTGCATAAACTAACATTAGTGACGTATTTGACATTGCTCATGTATGGGATTGACGTTTTCAGAGTCAAAGTTATGGGCAATGTTAGTTTGTGCAATTGGTCCTTAAACACGTAATCGGTTCACAAAACAAAAAACATATCTTTAACATATGCAGCAATGTATAGTGTATGCGCATAAGCATTACATTTTCATTACACATGCACATACAAAGACAATGACTGACGTTATAATAGCCCAGCAATGTAAATATTTCCTCGGCTCCATCATAAAACTGGATCGATGTAGGCGTATCTCTAATTAAATAACTCTGCTGTTTTATATTAATCTAATATGATCAGGTATGTATTGCATTTGAATTGCCTTTAATAAAAGTAAATGCGCTATTTATATAAATTGCGAATTTTATTAAAATAAGTCGGCCTAGATTTATTTAAATTTGAAGTATGTACAGCAAGTAACAGCGAAACATTTGGCGTCAGTTATGTAATTCAATATATAAAATATATAACTGTATTCCAAGTATTTGCTAATACTAGATTTCTCCCATTATTTTATTTTCGAAATAATACGTACAAACTTTTAACATATTATGTGAATCCATAAAAATATGTGAATACATATATAAATCCTATGAATAGATTTAGAAATTGTATGTTTCGAAACCTGTCTGCAGTATCAATTTTTAAATAATAATAAGATATTTTACCAAACTTGATTAAAAATCTTTAATAACGTTTTAATGCATTTCTTTAAATAATAAAATATTTATGAATGGATTTATAATATGTTGTATCAAAATTATCCCAAGATTAGAAAATCTCCTTAATCTTTCTCCGTTCACAATATGTTTAAGATTAAGATAAGATCACATAGCTACTATTATAATCGGGGCCTCTGTATGCCACCAAAGGTATCACTGTAGACATACCTACGACAGAGAACTTTCTAGGAAATTCATGACTGGCACTTCTGGTCTTCCGATTAAACAGAGAAGCCAAAAATACTACACTGTATCGAAACTGATTAACAATAGAGCCACGTAAACAGCGCCTCGAAGCTCTTTTTTTCCTATAGTATCAGTGAACGAACAGATCTTATGGTGCACTGTACTCATGACCTCTGTCACCTATTACTCCCATCAAATCTAAAGATGGATCTACGCTAGAAGAGCCAAGCACGAGCTGAGCACAAGCCGAGCCGCTCTACTCGCAGTGTCAAGTGTCGTTCGAGGCTCGTAAGCCAGTCTACACTAAACGAATTTTAACGGCCCGTGCTCCGTTAGTTTCCGGCTCGTCCAGCGTAGACCCACCTTTAAGAATCATAGATTCGTTGGCAATCATACATTGTAACATATAAAGGTAGAAAAGTCGGTCTGTAAAGCGTGAAAAATCGGATTTGAGACAAATCGTCTAGCTTATTCACGAATTAACTAACATGCTACACATCATATATAATGAAACTAACACCAATTAAAATCCATTTACACATAGTTCTCACACCGTTATTAAATATATTGAAATTATATGAGTGCATAATTGATTATGTGATATTGGATTTTTCTATTCATTATCAGCTCGGAGTCAGGAATTTGTGCCCGATATCACATCCCATTATCACATCATGGGATGGACCATACAAGGCGAAATGTGGGTGTCCTTTGCCTTTGCCTTTGCCTTTGCCTACCCCTTCTGGGAAACTTCTGGGAAAAAAGGCGTGACTTTATGTATGTTCACGTATGTATTTGATTATTTCAACGTTTTTATGGTTGCACGGTTGCACTTGTTATAAATTATTTGTACTTGCAAATCAAGATGTCTGCACTACAAGCAGTAAACATATTTCAACTCGATATTCAATGGCTATTTTAGTCTTCAACTACTTTATTAATCGATTAAATTGCACCGTAAATGAATATTTAAATATTTTATAGTTATTATATAAGTAGATAATATATATTTTTATTGAACTGCATTCCCTGTGTAAATACTAACATCCAAGGTTTTTTAACATGGGCTTTATCAGCCAGTAATATGTGATCGGATGATCACAAGGGGTTGTTTAAAAAACCTGGGCTCTTCTTCCATAGTACTTTACATGTGGCTTTTCCAGCCATTCCCACGTACTTATTTTTTTCAACTCAAAATTTACTCTCCCGCCTTGACTTTAACGGGATAATATAAACAAGTTTAATGTTTCAAATTCCCGATATTTGATTCCCTTCAGAGGAATTTGTTCATGAAGCGAAAGACGTATGTATTGACTGTAGCTGTAGTACTCTATACTGGGTATAGGCGTAAGCTTATATAGGTAAGCATGTATATCTAAGCAGCTAACGTTAATGTAAACAAGAGTCAAGAAATACTCAGATGTACTTACTTTCTTAACCAATCAGTGGCTTTTCAGCGTCAAGACGCATATGTTCGTCAACTGATCCCTGCTCAAACGGTTCTATGGCATCAGCTCGGTACACAGCGTTTTCTATCCAGACTGCTATACGATCGGATATCGCCACCATGAAGCGAGCCAGTCGGCCTGGGTGCGTGCGCGACGGCTTCGGTTCGCCTGTATAGAAAACTGTTATAGCATTTTGCTTCATTACGCCATCTGTTTTTCTTTTGCTTTTGTGTTGCGTAGTGACAGTCTGACTGTTTTCCGGTCACTTAATTGTTGAAGTAACACGTAGATCAGGTGTGTGATTGGGCAAGTATTTTTCATGTATGTTGGGCGAATATGTCTTGGAGTAATATCAGCATTTACTTAAATTCAGTATACATTAATAAGTTAATTTTTAAACTAATATTCTTGATTAAACCTTTATACAAAGTCATTGATGTTTAAACAGATATTCCAAATGCTTCTTATATATGAGCTAAGACTAAGAACGTCGCTCCAATTGCGGTTAACCTAAGTTGTTAATACATATACCTAAAATTTCCGCCACTTTTTCTAATACAACATCAGCGATACTCCGCAATCTGTTAGAAACTAGCATCTCTTTTTGTCCCTTGGCTATGTAGTCACATAACTTGTAGGCAACCTATAAAAAGAACATATTAAATAAATAAATAGGTAGGTATACCTACCAATTTTCTTTTAAAGAGCCACAGAATAGGAAAGTGGCCTTATTAATTGCAATTTAGTAAGCACCAATTTTGAAAATGTTATATAGATATGGCTATATACATAATTTAATAAAATATAAATGGAAAATGTACCTAAAACAAACTATAAACCTAACAATAAATTATTACATAACAGATCACTATTTCCATTATAGCACTCTTGCAAGACAAAAACCTTAATAAAAAGCAACCGTTAAGTAAATTCGGCGTAGAAAAGCCAAATTGTAATTTGATGTGCTACAAAATTGAATCTGCGACGAAGTGTGACCGAATTGATATGCCTAGGTAGGTGTTTTTCTTTGTTCAACGCACAAAATATTTAGTGGTGGATACTGTAGAGGATACTTAAAATAAAAATTATGCAATTTAGCTATACGTTACAACACATTTCGACAGTCTATGTATACTACACGATTGGTTTGGATCTAAGTGTGAAAAATGAGGCTGCAGGTTCGATCCCCGCAGACTTTTGTAAAATACATTTAGAATTTCCAAACCTGAGCGCTGAAATTGACTAGCCATTTCTGGCGCTGGCGATATTCTCGAGCCTTATCAGTTTGCTCCTTACGATTAGTCATGCCTCCCGGGCCGGACCAGCGTTTCGAAGACTCTTGAATCGCTTGGAAGTATTGCTCTGTTTGTCTACATTCAGAGAGAACATACTTTAAAACCTGCACAACATTTTGATATAATAATATGTAGGTGCCTAAACATGTATGTAGTTAATCAAAGTTGAAGATATTTACGGAAGTTTAAACTTTAAAGACATTTGAGCGTAATTTCTTAGGTGTTCTAGCAGTTGATAAAGTTATATTTGTCGTTCCGCCTTAAAATTCACAATCAGTTCACTTACTCAGGACTAAGAAAATAATCTTCTTCTAGCGCACTCTTTATTTTATCTCTTCGATCTGGAGGCAATATGGCGCATTTCTCGTCCCAAAGGGAACGCAAACGTCGCGCATTTGGTCTGGCAAGCATCTCCACTCGCTCCATGTTGCGGCGCAAACGCGGCGATATTTTATGACCTTCGGCTAAGGTAAATTTAAATAAATACGGTGAATTTAACTTAAAATACAATGTCGGGGAATAAAAAGCGGAAGATAACACGTTTTCCATGGACAGGTATGTCACTTCTACAAGCTCCTAGAACAGCAGAATTTTATAGTCTTCTTATTTATTACACTTACTTTTGCAATACTTAATTAATAAATATGTATATTCGTAATAAATGTTCCAGAAAGTCGCTAGGCATAGACTGCTTCCAATGGATCGCTGTGGAAACCATGTGGAATGCCTTGCAGGGTCTTATGTTCAACTTTGCTTGTCATCCGACTGATGACACTAGATGTTAATGATAGATACTTGTAGTACTCTAGGGTTTATTTAATGGAAACAAAAGCCCGAGCCATTGTTTTATAATGTCAATAAACAAAGTCTTTGCAGTCACTTACTCGACTCGACATTTTTCATAATTTTAACATTTTGTTCCGATTTTGAAGCTAATTCTGCTTTTGATCCTTTTGATCGGATTTGATTGGATTGTGTAGCATCTTTTCTTCCAGCTCTCGGCATTGCTGGATGTTTAATTACACAATAATTTCCGTATTTGGCCCAAAATTTGATTGACAACTTTAGCAATTATTTCTGGGTGGTTACGTAAATTTGACAAGTTTGTTTTTTTTTATTAATTATTTTTACTGCACTGTTATAATCATAGATGTAGTATAAAAAAGTTATAATACTCCTTGTTTGTCGGCATTCGCTTTAGATAAATAGGAACTCAGCCCGACATTGTGATATTACAAAACAAACACATAGAAAATAAAACAATTAGCTACCATAAATATCGGTGAACATCTTTCTACTCTCAAATACAATGAAGAATATTAGGTATACCAAAGAAACTACAGAACCAAGTTATAAATTGTTTATTTTTACAGATTTAGGCGCCACGCAGATCCAAGTAGTTAAGTTGGGAGTTCCATCATTGAACATGCCTGAGTCGACATCCTCCTCCGACTTGTAAGGAATATGCCACGTTTCGTTGTTCTTCTGACCGCATGGAGTAAACGATAAGGGTGGCTGAAATAAATATTATCAAGTGTAAATATAAATTAAGTAGGTAGATACCAAATACCCAAGTGTTTTTTCAGGCAATTAAAATTCAAACTAAAATCAGTATGCATTTCGTAAAGCTGTGTGCTACTCAAAAAAACGCAGGCATGTAGAAAAGAGTGCAATACTATGAATAATATGAAATATGTCTGGTACATCGTTTTCTCATTGAATTGCCTAGGTGGCGTAGTTGTATTACGGTACGGTTACCAAGCTGAGGTCTCGGGTTCGAGTCCCGGGTCGGGCAAACTGATATTGTGTTTTTCTATTCATTATCAGTCCGGAGTCAGGAATTTGTGCCCGATATGGCGATAGGCTGGCCCCCTATCACATCGTGGGACGGAGCATACAAGGCGAAATGTGGGTGTCCTGGTTGCGCCTCTGCCTACCCCTTCGGGGATAAAGGCATGAGTTTATGTATGTATGTATACATTAAAATTTACGGCAATTATTGTGGATCGAATACGGTGGTAGTAATGCGACATTATCAGGTGCGATCGGCAGAAATCAACTCTTTACAGGGATAGATAACGTCTACGTTATCTATCATGTTACAATATTGGTAAAAGCAACATACCTTCCGATGCTGGCGAAAAACTACCATGTATTCAATGTAGACTTTTATAAGAATAATTAAGACTTATATATTATTGTTTTATACTTTTAAATGACCTAAAACTTACTTGAATGTTCATCTTATTATTTCCTGGAAACACCATCCATTGGTGCTGCCACTGCCATCTCTTGAACAAAGCCCTCAACTTTTCGTCTTTCAGCTGAAATGTGTGTCCTCGTAATAAATCTTTGGACACAAAATCTGTATTTGGACCACTAAATATGGCTGCTGTTATGAAGTATGGATCATCTTGAGATCTGCAAATTTCAATTGTAATTAATATATTATTTTACGTCTGTAAACAAATTTTACAAAAAGTCACTTGAAGGAAGGTAATTACAATAGTTTCAAATACTTATGTTAAGATTGGATTATCTTACTGTGAGTTTTGTACGCAAACAGTCAGAAGTATGTGTGTATGACTGTTTTTATTTATTTATTTAACAAACCAATAATACTGCCTCGGGGGCGTGGTTGTACTATGGTACGATTACAAAGCTGACGTCTCGAGTTCGAATCCCAGGGCGGGCAAAGTGCTATTGGATTTTTCTATTCATTGTCAACCCAGAGTCAGGAATTTGTGTCCGATATGGCGATAACTCGCCCCTTATCACATCGTGGGACGGACCACACAAGGCGAAATGTGGGTGTCCTGCTACCACCTCTGCCTACCCCTTCTGAGAAAAAGGCGTGAATTTATGTAGCTAGGTATGCCGAAAATACTCTTAATACTTACATATTATCTGTAAAGAAACTGTCAGTTTTAGCTAAAATTTGGCTCATCACTCTTGGTTGCCATGTCAACATATGTTTCCTGCCTAAAACCAAAATTTTCTTATTCTGCTTTACAAAATAATCAACAACGTTATTAAGAGCTGTAGCTCTTTGAGCACTAAATCCTTTGCCAACAGCATAGCCTATATTTAGAGCATCTAGAATAATATCATATGGAGCAGTCTTTTCAAGAAACTTCAAAAAATTTTCTAGTTCTTCTGGTGAAGTTTTAAGGAACAAATCCGAACCAACGATCAACTTGTCCTTAATATTCTGTTCCAACATGCGAAATTCGCCTTTTGATATGCTTAAGCGCACCAAATTTTGTTTGCAGCAAACACATTGACCACTGAAACAAAAAGAGAAATGGATAAAAAACACTACATATATGAAAAATCATGCTAATTTGACTTTAAAGTATTTGTGCAGTGTGTATTTACTATTTAAAAGATACTACACCAATAAATGAAAGTTTATTCAACAGTGTTAGGTTTTTTTACAATAAATTAAATATTTTGGGATGTAAGACAGCATAATTTAAGTGGGATGGTGCAGATGCATCAGAGGTATAAAGTTCTGTAAGTTAAAAATCTTTTGGCCGACAATATCACAGGAGCCCAAGGAAACTAGGGGAAGAGGATATTTTTGCCTGAAATTGCTTCAGAACACGATTTGTGAAAGAAGGAGAAAAGAGCTTAACAGTACAGAGACACAGTAATAACAATAAAAGAAAATGATTTTTTACTATACCTGGTTTTAATAATTCTTGTAAACTTAGCATTCCAACCTAATGAATTATATTCATTGACTAGCCTGCTTGCAGTTACTTTGCTTATGGTAGAACATGTGTCAGATATATGTACTCCTATTTCATTTAGATGTTTAGCTATAATTTTTTTATCCTTGTACTTTCTCAAAATATAATCTATCCATGCATCATAAGCTACATCTTGCAAAGTCCTCTTGTTTCTAATACTTCTCTCTATGTACTCCTTAGCCATTTTTTTCTTATTATTATGAAATAGTGTTGATACTATTGTACTGTATGCTGAATGCGAAGGACTACTGGTTAGATGTATGTCATCCAATAATTTTATGGCTTTTTCCCACTCATTAACAACGCACAGTGCATGTAAAAGGTGTTCACATGTTGAGAAATCTAATACTTTGTATTTCTCATGTAAATTATTGTATGTATTCAAAATATATTGCTCCTCATCTTTGGATAATTTCTTCTGTTTTCCCAATTCATAATATAATGACAATAATGCATTAACAGATCCCAAAGATATATCCTTATTAGTGCTTTTTATGTGAAGGCCAAAACTCCTTGCAGTGTCAATCTTTTTATTAGAAATCATGAATTTTAATAACACTGCATCTATATTTTTCTGGTTAATATTACCGTGAATGGAAAGGATATTACTTTTTATGTCCTCCCAATCAATTTTGTTATTTTCTAATGCTGATTTAAGATAGCCGAATTGATCCATACCATACTTTCCCTTACTTATCGATACTCTGGTCGCTCTATTCCGTAAAACCATTTGACAATCTGAAAAATAAATGTAACATTATTAGATGAACATGATATACAAATAGTGGCAAGATTTCATCAAACAAGACATAGTAAAAGAATAAAGTAGAATATAGTAACAACATTCTAAATGAAACACTTACGTGAACCGCGAGCCCATAACAACCTTGATATTGTGCTTATCATTGTCTTTTCTTCAAATATCGCCAATAATTCTACATAAGATTAATAAATGCTATTAAAACCAGTCATATACATAATAATTTAAACTTAATAAACATTTAAGTTTTTAAGGTTATGTTTACTACAGGTGAGTTGACATTAAGCTTTTTTATTTTACAAAAGAAAACACAAAGGAATTCATTATAAACGAAATAAATTTTAAAGTATATAACCATTGATTTATTTATTTATATAAAGCCTTTATTTGATCAAAAATATAAACAACTCATCCTATTTCTTGTGTTTTAACAAATCACAGACTAAGGAGTAAATAACAAATTAATGTTGATGTAATCTACTCCTTAGTCTGTGATGTAATCCATAATACATTTCAAACAATAAAGTACAGATTTACAAACATAACTGACCCGGTGGTGGCCAAAAGAGGAAACTAATGACGCCTGACATTACGCCAACATTTTACCCATGTCCTCCTCCTTGCGTCGTGCTCCTCAATTTTGAGGGTCGTGACCTTCCTTAGGCATCGTTTTCATCCTAACGATTTTGTACTTTCTTTCAAATTGCCAGGTGTTTAACGTCAAGTCCAACACCAAATGTGATAACAGCAATGATTGATAACAGCGACTCTCTATGTTTGTCTTACAGTAATGTCTAATGAGTAAAGATTCCATTACACTCGATGGACGTATTATTTTTCATAGTACACCCATGAATGATTAACACAGAAATAAAACTGTTTAAAAAATATATTTTATTATATGTTCACGGTTTCTATATACGCGGCATCTTTACGAAACAGATAGCCCGCGAACACAGAGTACATTATATTATATCTGAGGCCCACGAATGAAGAGCTTTTACTTTATTTCTTAACTACAGTATTGGCTATTTGACTAATTTCTGAAAAGTGTTTTAAAGTCTAGATATAATCACTCTATACCTCTTCAAACTATTAATTTATTTTTAAAGAGTTGTTTATAACGAATAAACATATTTTTCAGTTTTATCATCATATATGTCACCAAAACGGTAGGTCACGTGACTTTGAAAAAGTTACGTCACGCTTTATAAATGGTGAATGATCTTAGTGGCAGAGATGAATGAAAATTGTAAATCGTGACATCAAACGCTGCACAATGACAGCTTGTCGTGTTTTGTTACACTTAATCAACAGATAAAAAATGGCAAACTTATTTTAGACAATTTAAATATTTATAATTTAGATAAATGTAAATAAAAATACCTATAATTATTGTTTACCAAAAAGCTATCATATGCAACACATTTTATAATTTATTGCCACAACAGTCAAATACCCAATTGCAATCGGACATCCTTGTTTCATATTTTTACTCTGTACTTACTTCCACATTCGAAAGTGTCATCTTGACATTCGAGCGCTTGATTTCTTGAATGTGGTCTTGAAGTTTGAAAGAATTGTTTGTGGAACAAATTATTCCGTATTAATCTATTTACGGAGTGTTGAGGTGTTATATTAATTAATTTAATTCTAGAATTTATTCGAGATTATTGAAATACAAGAAAGAAAATAATCATGGAACCGAAAACTACAAAAATGCCAAAAGTGGCAAAGGTATACAACGTATCCACCAAGATTTTCATTATTATTCTAAATTCTGATAGTTTTGTATAACAATACTTGCATTTTTAGGTTAAAAACAAAGCGCCAGCGGAGATTCAAATCACTGCTGAGCAATTGCTTAGGGAAGCGAAAGAAAGAGATTTGGAAATATTACCGCCTCCGCCGAAACAGAAGATCTCGGACCCAGAGGAGTTGAGAGATTATCAACATCGTAAGAGAAAGGCATTTGAAGATAATATAAGGAAAAATAGAATGGTAAATGAATTAAAAGTCAGTTAATAATACTTCTGAACTCCCAATTTCCATAACTGAATAGATTTTTAAATCTGACTGAATTTCCAATGTATAATTGCAAATCAAATACAGATCATAATAAAACCTCAAACTTTTTTGTTGTTAAGGATGTTAATGTGTTAAAAATCGTCATTTGATAACTTCAATATTAATATTAGATAAAGTGGCTTTATGCATGTTACTTCCAAAGGGATGTGATAATCTCTTGAAGAGACTATATCCAGCAGTGGATTTTCTGTGGTTGATAAAGATTATGGCTAATGCTGATCATTCTAATATACTTTGTAATCATAGCAATGTTATTTCTAAACACCACTTTAGGTTATAGGTAACTGGCTAAAATATGCACAATGGGAAGAATCACAAAAACAAGTTCAAAGAGCCCGCTCCATATATGAAAGAGCATTGGATGTGGATCACAGAAATGTAACATTATGGTAAGCCCTTATTAAGCATTTAAATTGTAGTTTTTTTAAGACCACTAAAAAAATATGTAGCATTAATTTGTTTCATATAATACTATACAGATAACAACTGATAAAGTTATGGGAAATAGTATAATTTATTTAAATGTAACAATTATTATTTAAGGCTCAAATACACAGAAATGGAAATGAGAAATAGGCAGGTCAATCATGCCAGAAATTTATGGGACAGGGCTGTCACCATATTACCAAGAGTGTCCCAATTTTGGTATAAATATACATATATGGAAGAAATGTTGGAGAATGTGGCAGGGGCAAGACAGGTACTCGATATAAGTTTCTTTCTATATAAATAATAAATAAATAAATAAATAACCTTACAGTCACATACAGGTATACAGCTAAGTTGTAAGATGTCTAATCACAATTATATTTCAGGTGTTTGAACGCTGGATGGAATGGCAACCAGATGAACAAGCTTGGCAAACATATATCAACTTTGAATTGAGATACAAAGAACTTGAAAGAGCTCGCCAAATATATGAAAGATTTGTCATGGTGCATCCAGATGTTAAAAACTGGATTAAGTATGCCAAATTTGAAGAGAATCATGGATTTATAAATGGTGCCAGAAAAGTTTATGAAAGAGCTGTAGAGTTCTTTGGAGATGAAGACCTTGATGAAAGATTGTTCATTGCTTTTGCAAAGTTTGAAGAAAACCAAAAGGAACATGACAGAGCTAGAGTAATTTACAAATATGCCTTAGACCACATTTCAAAAGACAAAAATAAAGAATTATACAAGGCATATACAATACATGAAAAGAAATATGGTGACCGGTCAGGCATAGAAGATGTTATTGTAAACAAAAGAAAGTACATGTACGAACAGGAAGTAATTGAAAATCCTACAAATTATGATGCTTGGTTTGATTACATAAGACTGGTTGAAAATGAAGGTAATGTTGATGATATAAGAGACACATATGAAAGAGCTATAGCTAATGTACCGCCATCCAAAGACAAACAATTTTGGAGAAGATACATATATCTTTGGATCAATTATGCATTGTATGAAGAATTAGAAGCAGAAGATATTGACCGCACCAGACAAGTGTATAGGACATGTTTAGAACTCATTCCACACAAAATATTTACTTTTTCCAAAATATGGCTGATGTATGCTCAATTTGAAGTCAGGTGCAAAGAATTGAAACAGGCCAGAAAAACTTTAGGAATGGCTTTGGGGATGTGTCCAAGAGACAAGTTATACAGAGGTTACATAGACTTGGAAATCCAGTTAAGGGAATTTGATAGATGCAGAATATTATATCAAAAATTTTTGGAGTATGGTCCAGAGAACTGTGTTACGTGGATTAAATTTGCAGAGTTAGAAACTTTGCTAGGCGACACAGATCGTGCCAGAGCCATATATGAAATAGCTGTAAATCAGTCTAGACTAGACATGCCTGAACTTTTATGGAAAAGTTATATAGACTTTGAAGTTTCACAAGGAGAGACAGAAAAAGCCAGACAACTTTATGAAAGACTTTTAGAGAGAACAGTTCATGTTAAAGTGTGGTTGTCATATGCCAAGTTTGAGCTTAATGCTGAAAACGCTGATAATATTAACATAGACCTAGCAAGGCGGGTTTACGAAAGAGCTAATGATAGTCTAAGAAGTGCTGGTGAAAAAGAAGCAAGAGTATTACTCTTAGAAGCATGGAAAGACTTTGAAACTGAAATTGGTGATGAGATCAAACTTGAAAAGGTTCTTGGCAAAATGCCTAGAAGAGTTAAGAAGAGGCAGAAAATCATCAGTGATGGAGGGGTTGAGGAAGGGTGGGAAGAAGTATTTGACTATATATTCCCTGAAGATGAAATGGTCAAACCTAATCTCAAATTACTTGCTGCTGCTAAGCAATGGCGTAAACAAAAAGAAGCACCAAATCCAGAAGAAAATAATAGCCAAGAAACTGAAACGGAACATGAGCCACAAACTCCTCCACAAGACTCGGAAGATACCTCTAATAGTAGTAATAGCAATGAAGAGAGCGAAAAATAATAAGTCTACTTGTGTAATAAGGTTTTTAATTAGTTAACCAAAATTAATCCACTTCTTCGGGCCTAACAGGATGTGTAAGTGGCACAACAGATTTTTTGTTTATATCTCTTGAACAAGCTTTTCTCATATCTGTAAAAATAAATTTAATGAATTAATTTATTTGTTTTTTAATTCAGCATTACAATTTTTGTATATTATTTACCATAGGCATCTTCATCAGGATCACCAGAGTAATACTCCAAGACAACACGATAAACAATGTAACCCAGGTTCTTATACATATTTATTGCTACTTTGTTGCTGACTCTCACAAACAAGTCTACAAAGTATGCTTTCTTCCTAAAAATAAATAAGTTAAATTAGAAAACTCATGAAATAGAACTTTTATTCCATAATTGTCAGAATCAAAATAAAAATAGTGATTTCTAAATAAGACCAAGTTAGTAAGTATAGATATTCAAAAAAGCTATAAATACTTTGCCAATAAATATCATGAATCAGTCTGGAATTATAAACCATCAACAGACTTTTCTGACACATCTTCAAGGATGTTCATCAATGTTGCAGCAAGACCCAACCGTCTGTAGTCAGGACTGACAGTGAGGGCAGTTACATGTCCATGCCAATTTTCACCATGTCCTTCAGCTTTACCCATTACTAAAAGAAATTAACACAAGTATTGTCAATAACAATTATTGACTATTCCAACACATCAATTTTAAATTATGTATTCAAATCAATTGATGATTTTTTATTGCAATTTTAATCAGTTTATTATATCAATAACTTAATAATTGGTGATATTATGAATAAAAAAGCAATCAAATTAAAATAAACATACTGTAACCCATAATTTCACCACTAGGCGATTCGGCAACTTGAAAATATTCTGGCCAGTGGGCCAAATACTGTGTGTAAAATGAGAGGCCATAAGTTTCTGTTAGAGGATCCAAATTCCTGCAAATATAACATTATCATGTAATCATTCTTTAATGCAAACTTTAATAATCCTCATAAGTCCCCGCAGGAGAAGATCAAAGAAACTGGTATATTATTCCATAGTTCTTTAATTCCAAATAAACACTTTAAATTATTAATGCCATATATTTTGGAAATTAGTGTTAGATAACACCGATATGAGTATCATTCTTTGAACTTTAAAGCCTAGTTCTTCTTTGTGTTTGTTCAATTGTATTGTGGAAGTAAATACTTTATTGTCACTGGGTAGATGTAACTGTATTATATTTTGCGAATTTTCATAAAATAACGCGTGATATTTCACGATTTTTCAGTATGTACTTAAATCATTTTTACACCGTTAAATTCATAATAAACAAGTTTATTACTATGCTGAATTACTTACACGTTATTAAATTTCAACATATCTTCACAAGTAAAGGGTCTTATTGTTGTCATTTTGTTTAGGTGCTTTCTATTTAAAATATAATGAAAACAACCAAAACACCGAGTATTGCACTGCTTTATATTCTAACCTCAAACTAGAATCTAGATCCAATAGAGATTGAGCAGTAAGCACAGAGGTACAATAAATATCTGGCAGTAAGCAAGGACCATAGATGAAAAAATAGACCATTAACCACTTGGCAAAGACAAACTTGTTTTTTTGAGAGACAAATTTATCCAGATTATGTGAATGCACAGATTGTATTGTGAATAAAATATCATATTCATTATAATTAGCATTTTGACTATTTTATGAAGCAAAAAATAGAAATACGTACAAAATTAAATTATTTGCCAATGAATACTTTAAACTTTAAACCCTTACAAATTAGGTACCATACAAGATATCAAAAGGGACTTCAGTATTTATAAAATGCTATTTTGATTTACTCAGTATCTACAAAGTTTTACGTTATAGAATAACTGTAATAATTTTATGAGATGTACAAGAAGAAGATGTGTGATTTTATTATTATTAACATACACATGAGTTATGAATAAATAAAACTCCAAAATCTAATTAAAACTATAATTGATGTTAAAAATAACGTGATTAAGAAGCAAAAATGAAAAACATTAACATTTACGTTTATAAATTTGTATACCCTGTATATATACCCTACAAAGGCATACTTTTTTAATAATATGGCATGCGAACATTACTTGGAAAAATAGTATTATTTAAAATTTTGGATATTTCAAAAGCATTTTTGGTTTAATTTGACGCGCAATATTTATGTGACATTGGAATTATTGTGTTGTTTTTGAAGATAAAGCAATATGTACACTGTTATTGCCATAACAAATAATTCTTTTCACATTGAAAAGTTATTATCTGACTCGTTTTAGCACATGTCGAAAGATATATTCATTACTCTTTTACAAGCTAAAAGCTCAAGTGGAGCGATCTATGGGCTTCTTGCAGTTTACCAACACGACAATGGCCGAATTGTCTGTATAGGATATTTTTTATTGGCCCATACATCTCGACCTGCCATGTCTTTGGTTTTAAAAATGGCGTATACAAGCTTTTTGTTTGCCGGTTTACGCTGTTAAATAGCTTCCAAGACCTCGCGAGTTCTCGTACGAGAAGTAAACGTCGTGAATATGAAATTAAAGTACATGTGTAGGTATATAATCAACGCTGTGGACCCCGTGAACGAATTTTCTTAGCGTTATGGTGAATTAGAATGGTGCCTGTGGCTTGTCAATCTCGCACGTCGTCAGGTTACCCGTTCGTAACGTAAATATCACCAAGCGAGCGTTTTATATTTCAGATATGACAGCGTCGCAAAATTGTAGATAATGGAGAGCTCAGAAGATGATGCGGGCACCGCGACGAGCGCTTCCCGCCGTGCATCGGCGCGGGAAAAGGACGTCGGACAGGCCGAGGACGTCGACGCAACTAGTAGCTACCACCAGGACATTAATGAAGGGCGGACGTCGTGCCAAACCCCTGCGATGTCCGAGGACAACTTCGACGGCGACAGCGTACCGTCACCGTCGACGCAAGATGTCAACACGAGCACGGAGGCAATCTTGGACATGATCGACGAAATCGTCGACGGACCCGGAGCGCCCAAGAGAGTGCCGCTATCAAACCTTGACTGCTCGAGGGAATATCTGATCCCCGCCAGCACCACCGGCGCGGAGCACCCGGCGGAGCTGGATGCCGAGCCCGACCCGCCGCAACAACAATCGTCATTACCTGAACCTGATTATAGTGCCAAATGTGATATTTTGGATACAAATGCGTCTAATGTGCAAGTGGAGGATTCATCTCTCTGTGAAACAGTGGCCGATTCAGACGTCGACGCTAGTGTGAAACCGACGTCTGATGCGGTGTCAGTGCCTGACTGTGAAGAGACTTTTGTGAATGTGCCCCCTGAACCAACAAGTGTTGTATTGTTTATGGAACCTGAGACATCTGTCCCTTGCCCTAGTTTACCTTCTGGCAGTGTGTTGTCGAATGAACCTGAGGTGAGTGATAGTGAAAAACCAGAGAGGACATTTAAAAGTGTAACATCCAGTGATAATCGGGACATTATAACAATAGAAAAGGCGGAATCAACATCAAGTGACTGTATTGTTAGTGAAACCACTCCGCCTGTGGAAGTAAATGTTGTCAAATCCCCTTTAAAGCGACGTTTAATAAGGCCACCGCCTTGTGATCGACGACCGGATTCTACAGTCTCATCTACTGTAGATTCTCACGTAGACGTTTTCAGTAATGTTCAATCAAGTGAAATCATTGCTAAAGATGTGTCAAGTTCGTCAGATGCTATGCCCACTGTACATGGTAATGATAAGATGGAAGAGATTAGAAATATTATTGATGATAGTATCTGCAAAGCAGAAGCCTCAGTGAGTCCCCCTAAGAAGATTAAACTTATTAGGCAAAAAATTACTCCCCCTATTCACAATGAAAGCAGCAGTTCTAATACCCAACAAGCAATGTTAGTGACGGAACAGTGCCAGTCAACATCTCTAGATGTTCATATTACACCAGTAGTAGAAGATACATGTGAATCTTCATATGGTGACCCTTCAAGTACACTTACAAGTACATCTAAAGAACAAGAATCATGTGAAAGCGCTGCACCTGCATCTACAATTTCAGGATTAATCACAGAACCTATTTCACAACCAGATAATTTAGAGATACAAGTTGATCCTCAACCTATGGAAAGGGAAATACACACTCCAAATTCTCCTAAAACAATTTTACCAATTGAAAACAACAGTAACCTAGTAAATGATAGTGTTATTCCACCAAATGAATCAAATTTATGTGATTCTAAATTACACGAGCCTGTTTTGAAAGATGAAATTGATAAAAAGATTGATAATAATGAGGAACAAATCCAGACTATACCTCAGGATGATCAAAACACAACATCTGTGACTGAAGAAAATCCACCAAGTGAGTCTACAGAGTCAAAAGTAGAAATAACAGAGATTTCACCAAGTATAAATATTGAGTCCAAAGCAAGTATTGATGATATTTCCACGAGTGAGAGTATTGAAAAATCTGTTAAAGAAAATTGTGATACTTTAGATGTGGAAATAAAACAGGAGGAGAAATCGGACAGTGATTCTCAGGAAGACAATAAAAGAGTTCCACCAATTAAACTTACATTGTCATGTTTACCAGATGCATCCACATCTCAGATAATTAATGAAGAGGAACAATCAAGTATTAACAAAAATGAATCTGATTCAATTAAACAAATTCCTAAGCTTACTATCAGATTAAACAATAAACAAACAGAAGAAATTAAATCACCAATACCTAAGCTTACAATTAAACCTATAAGGCCACCCTCTGAAGAAGAAGGGAATAGTAAGGATAATGATCAGCTATTTCCACCTATCACCAGATTAAATATAAAACCAATTTCTAAGCCCACATCTGAAGTAAATGAAGTATTATCTAGCACTACTAGCGATGTAGAAGACTGTGTTGATAAAAAGGAGTTATTTCCAAATGTTACTAAAATTAACATAAAGCCAATACTGAGACCTCCGGATGTTGTCAATGTTATTCCTACAAGATTACATTCAGAAGTGGAAAGAAGTAATAAAGAAAATACAACAGAAAATTTGCCATGTATCACAAAATTAAATATTAAACCAATCCTTAAACCGCCAGAAAAAATCAACGACTGTCACAGAAAATCTAGCAGTAGCGAGATTTCAGAATCTGAATATTCTGAGAATGATGAAACCAGTACATCAGATCAAGCATCCACATCAGACCAAGGCCCGTCAGATGTTGTCCCAAAAGTAACTATTAAGTTAGGAAAACCTGGGACTGAAAGTGAAGGCAAGTTTTATACTGAACAAAATATACCTAAACTTACAATAAAAGGCTTACAGAACTGTGAAAGGGAAGAGGAAGAATCAACATCTAAATTAAAATTAATTATAACTCAGCCAGATGATGCACAATCAGAAAAAATACCTAAAATGACAATAAAAACCGTAGCAAAATCAGAGAGTCAACCCTTAAGTCCTAAGTTGACAATAAAACCTCTCAAACCACCCGACAGTATTGTGAAAGATACTGAAATATCTAAAAATAAATCTAACGATTCTGTTCCTGGAAGTCCAGAACTTAAAGAAATTGTGCATGTGCCTAAAATAACAATAAAACCTATTACACGGTTAGAAGGGGATACAACATCAAAGACACCTAAAAAATCAACAACTTCAACTGATATTGCTGAGCATATCCCAATAGTTACTAAATTAAATATAAAACCGATTTTGAAACCTACAGACAGTGAAGATATTGACAATGTAGAAGACAAAGTTCCTGTAGTTTCAAAATTGAATATAAAACCTGTAGTAAAACCTAAAGATAATGAATTAGAATCTAGTATAGAAGATGTACCTAAAATTACTAAATTAAATATTAAACCTTTAAGAAATCCTGAAGTTAATTCTTCAGAACCAAAAGACTGTGATGCTGACACTGATGAAAATAGTATACCTGTTGTTACTAAAATTAATATTAAGCCTATTGTTAAGCCAATTGAAGAAGATGTATCAAAAGATTCAGAGAATCAATCATCAGAGACTGGAAATTCAAGTGATGACAATGCAGACATACCTATTGTTACAAAATTAAATATTAAACCTATCATAAAGCCGGTTGACTCAGAAGGAACATCAAAATCAAGTATCTCTAATGAACACACCATTCCCTCTATAACAAAACTGAATATTAAACCATTGATTAAACCAGATGAATGTTCAGCACCATCATCACCCAAAAAGGAGCATTTAAAAAATCCTGAATTTAGAAGCACAAGTATACCTGTTGTCACAAAACTAAATATTAAACCTGTGTTAAAACCAGAAGAAAAAGATCAACTGAAATATAAAGAAGATATTGAAGAAAGACCTGTATCAAAAAATCCACCACTGGTTATGAAAATCAATATGAAAGCTGTAGTTGAGAATTCCGATAATGATATTAAAGCACATAATGAACACCTGTGTAATAATCTCAATGAATATGTTAATGATGTTAGCGAAGCAACAAGTGATTTAAAAGGGACTAGCAGGCATGTAGAGGCAGAAAAATCACAAAAAGGGTTTTTGAGTGATGTTCAAGACAGCAGCGGAGAAAATAAATCAAATAGTTTACATGATCATATAAATACTGATAAAATTAATGATTTGGTGTCTGAAACATCTGTTAAACAGAATTGTGTGACTGAAAAGCCTATTGTTTTAAAATGTGATGACACAACCACAATGAAAAAAACAAGTGCAACAAATGTGCTGACTTCTTTTGACAGTAAAGGAGAAAAATCAGGTACACAGACAAATTCTTTCCTACATGAAATTTCTAAAGGGGAGACATCTCTTGTAAACACTCACATGCCTGATTCTAGTAGTGTAGAAAAAACCAAGGTGGGTCAAGTATCTGACACAAGTGACACCAGAGGATTAAATCAGTCCGAACTACCAGCACTAAACAAAACACCTTATGTACAGAATTGTAAACTATTGAAAAAACTACTTGAAAATTCTAGAGATCAACTGGTTAAAAGAGTAGAAGAAACTAGAAATGTAACAAACTGTATGCCATTTCCTGAAAAGAAAGACTCCAAAAGTATGTTTCACAGAGATATGGTAAATAGTCCTACATCTTTAGGATCTCCCCGGGATTCAACTCAAAGTCCAGATTATTGTAATAGAAATGTCAATACTGAAACTTCCTTTGAAAGTGACAAACACAAATGTACTGATAAAAATATTGACACCAACCATGCAGCATTTGATATGTCTAAAGATACAAATGATAGTATAACAAAACCATTAGAAATTAGTATATCAGAAAAATATTCTGGACAGAGTTCCGGTCAGGACTCCCCGCGAATAATATTAAAAATAAATAAAACAGATCATGGACCATCAGCAAAAATCATAACGGAAGACATAAAAAGGTCAGATAATTATCAACAAAAATTTACTGAAAATACTCAAGAGAATCTTAGTGACAGAGAGAGTCCGAGAAAACACATGGTGAATAGTAGAAGAAAGGTTGACGCAGACGAGCCTGTGACCTTGTCTGTAGGAAAAAGGTTGCGAAGTTCAAGAATTGTAGAAAATACCGATAAGTCACCGGCTGTTAAACGCAATGTTGGAAAAAGGCCTTCAACAACTGAAGTCAGTCCTGTTCACAGTACAGAGCTCACTGTACTTGAAACTAAAAGACTAAAACTGGGACAACTTCTCTCTGGCAACAAATCTCTGTCAATACAGCCTGTGGTTAGGGCGACACAGCTATCGCCGACCAAAACAGGATTGGACAGTAAACAAGCTGGAAAAGTAACCAATCACTCAATTTTGAATAACGAGAACTGTTCCAAAAACGGAAATTCCAAACTACATAATATATTATCGAATTTACAAGCAAAACAAAAACAGTCCATGGCTATAAATGAGGCAACTATAATTGATAAAAGTCAATGTGTGAGCCCAGAGGCTGGTTCCGACGTGAAGGCTAATTTAAGCGTCGATATTGTACCAGTAGAAAATTGTCACGTTCAAGTTCAAGAGATGATTATCAATGAAAATTGCGATTCGCGTGACCATGGTCCGGCGCCTGAAGAGTCTTTGCAGGATCCCCTGGAAGTTGCCGTGGCAAATGCTCCCTGCCCTGTAATCGGGGATAAAATAATTGCCCCTCGGATAGAACTGACGACACCGCAGCCAAAAAAGCGGGGAAGGCCGCGGAAGCTACCAGTATCGGAGGGAGCAAAACCTGCCACCATTATTCTACCAGTACCGGCACTTGAAGAACGACCTCAGCGCTCATTACGGTTAACGAGGTAATTACAACTGTCATATAACATATCAAAATATAATGTTATCATTTGCAGGCTTCAAAATCTATTCTTTCATTTCCCAGGGAGCGACCTACAATACTCACGAAGCCAAGGGGCCGAGGTCGCGGTCGTGGCAGGCGGGTTGAGATCAGTACGCCATCACAACCGGAGACGGTCACCACCCCTGTCGAAGGCGCTGACGAACGGATATTAAGACCAATCGATCCAACCAGCTCGCGGATAAAGCTGCCGCGTATGACTGAAGCACTAGACAAGATGCCTGGGGGGTGTTCCACTCCACTCTCAAGCAGGCGGCGTTCCTCAGGCGCGTTCAGTGAAGGCGAACTGAAGGTGGTGCTCGAGGCGACGGTGCCCAAAATCGAAGAGGCGTTTGTGAAGTCGCCTGAAATCGTCGGGCGCGGAAGGGGAGGGCGGGGATCGCGCGGGGGCAGGGGCAGGACGCCGCGCGGCCGCGGCCGGGGCCGGGGCGGAGGCCGCGGCGCCGTCTACATGAAGGTAAGCATTGCACAATTATAAAACATCTCATCAACCTGTATAATAAAAAAAATAAATATTTGACAATAATATATTTTTAAATGCATAATGTATCCATACTTGGTCAGCCCAAATAAACCTTAAACTTTGTGAATGTTGCAGGAGACGATGGGGATTTACGGGCGCGTTTGCGGTCCAGCTACTACTACAGTGCAGTTGTTCGAAGAGGAGACATGCATGATGGATGACAACGCTACGCCCGCCAAGTGAGTTCCAAGTATACATCGCTACAAATTGAAATGCCAATTGAATTGTTATGACCCGAGAGATGTTAATATTTTTACATTCATTGCAGATCCTCGCATTTATTAGATGAAGATTCGCAAAGTTCGGTAAAAAGTTTAACAAACGAAAGCAGCAAAATGAAGAAATCAAAATTTTCTGATTTGTTTGACAGGTATGGCTTATTTTCTACTATGCTTAAAAAATTAATACATTTGGAAACGTATGAACTATGTTTTAATTTTATTTTCAGTAACAAAGTGTGGACGGCGGCTGATGTTAAGGAGTATACGTGGCCGACACAAGAAAGTCCTGATGCTATGCCACAAGTGAGTGAAATTGTGTTGTAAGAGTAATTTATGACAATCGCACATTATATAGTCAGTCACCAGTAGTTCACTTTTTATTGAATTTGAAATTCACGAACTGATTGGGAGTGAAGTATGGGTGGTTACACATAAATTCGACGCTGCATTAGCGTTGTGACGGACCTATGTATGTCACACATATTCCCAACCCCAAGTTAAGATCGGAGTCTAGTGTCGTGAGTACCAGAAATTAAGGCTTGTTTGTCTCACAAAGTCGACAGTCAAAACATATACTTGCAGACCTCAGACTACAGCCTCCGTGGCGCAGTTCGTAAGACGCCGACTGTGAAACAAAGGCTGCGTGTTCGATTTCCGCACCGATACAAATGTTTGTGTGAACCACAAGTACCTATTTGTTTCGGGTCTGGGTGTTTGAGAGACCGAAAAGTCTCTCGTAGTTCCTGATGCCCACGACACATGACTCGATCTTAGTGCGAGGTGAAGACTATGTATGTGACTGTTGGGTGTATTTATTTTTATTTATGTTTCTTAACTAACTACGCCACGAAAGTTAGTCGATATTGAGAATGCATAAGTAGCTGTGTAATTTCTTTTTGAATATTTAAATATATGGTCTCAGTAAATGTCATATCTTGGCTATCGTTTTAAATATAATATTACATAACACTAAATACTCCTAAAAACTGCATTGTAATGTACATAAATCACCCCCTGCGAGAGATCTCGCCGGTCGACATGAATATACTAGTCTGATTGGATCCAGATATATACAGAATGTTCCCGAAAGCGACACACTTAATGGTCACACTATGACTGATCCTAAACGGCTGCATAAGGCGGTCGCTAACTGCGCGGTTATCAGCAAAAACTTCACACCGAAATGTACATTTGGACGTAACTATTTTATAAGCGCATATTAATGAAACATTCTATTTCCTTGTTCCGGTTATATGCATGTTTTCCTTATTGTAATTGCCCAAACATATGCAGTAACTACACAATTGGATTCTAATTTGATTCTGGTTATAATACGTTGTATATT
Source organism: Deilephila elpenor (assembly GCA_949752805.1). NCBI lineage: Eukaryota > Metazoa > Arthropoda > Insecta > Lepidoptera > Sphingidae > Deilephila > Deilephila elpenor. The sequence continues at coordinate 9,276,446 of OX457108.1, forward strand.
ATTATTTATACAGATTGCCTATACACTTTAGATGCGCATGGAATATAACGATTTTTTTTCTCAAACACATTTTATTATTAAAATATTGTTATGTAATTGTAATTTAAGATACTTCAACAGTTTCCACTTTAAAATCAGTTGATACAAAAAATAACAACAACCTGTATGAGTATGAATGCAAATATTTAATCAGTACCATTTTATTATTGTCACACCAAAGTTCACAATATATAATTGCGTGTTCATATTTGTCTCTAGCAAAATGTACTATAAAAACTAATCAACGATTGTGTATTCAGATTACGTGTAGACAAAATATTTCCTCGTAATGTATTGAGTTATTTCTATTATAATAACGTATAATCCCGAGATCAGGCACGCACGTCATAACATTGTGATCTATTGTTTTAAATATGCTAATGTCCCATTCACTACACGTTCATTTCTTTGTAGAGACATGTTCGAATGAGGTTTTTTTGTTGTTTCTTCAGGTGATGATGATACAGGAGCAAGTTGCAATGTTTCTTGGCGTGAAGAGCTTCAAACGAAGATATCCCGAGCTGAAGAGGCGAGCGATCGTTGGAGAGGAAAAAGACTTTGTACTCGCCAAAGGGCTGGTCACTGAGGCTCTTTGCGATCTTGGTACGAACTTTTATTCAATTGGGTATTTTACTATAAGAAAGAAAAAATCTAAAAACTATAAATGTATATAGTAGAGCATTAAGCAATAAGTATATGTTAATTTCAGTTTTTATTTCCAAGGAATAAATTTTATAATTCGTTTTGAAAATTTCAATTTTTTTATCTGTCCTAAAAATATGTGAAACGGCTGCCGCCATGATGGATAACGATTCTACGTCATTCCGTAAGTAGAATACCCCCTCCGGTGTCCAAGAGCTCATACAAACACAGGTTGTTTACTGGTTGAGTGACGTATCATTTTAAAGGAACATGGCGCCTAGCGTTTTCACATATTTGCGCGCATAAATTTAAAATTTAAATTTTAAATGGTTTTTTATTGGACTTGCCGAGCGAATAAAAATTTGATATTTTTTTAAATAGTTTGTCTTAATCTTAGGAACAACTTAAAAGACTTTTTGAAAATGGGTAGAATACCCAATTGTTAATGTTATTAAAATAGTTTGGTTCGAAGTTCTGATCTAAGTTGTATAAACATCTTTAGAGCTGACACGTTGATTGCGGCGCGAAAATAACGAATTACCCCCGGTGCGGTTCGGTTGTAGGTAACTGGACTTAATGAGACTTAACATCTTATGTCTGAGGATGGTGAGCGCAGTACCAAACATTGCTTTCTAATTCATGGTGTTGTTTGGTTTTGCTACATGAGCGGTCGAATCGCTTACCATTAGGTAAATGGCATGCTCGTCTCGCCATTCATTGCAATAAAAAAAATGTATTGTGTATGGTCATAACAAGCCAAGTAGGCCCTACGACCTACTTTACAAGAGCAGTAACACGTTGGAAAGAGGTCGCTTCCAACAGGTCTGTGGAAATCCTTGTAGGAGGCCTATGTTTAACAGTGGACTTCCTATGGCCGAAGTGAGAGAGAGAGAGAGTTTTTGCTCCTGACTATGCGCAGGCGTTATGTTCACCATCTCGCGAGCGGTCTGCTCGTCTCGTCATTCTTGCTAACAACAAAATCCTTTGATTCTTATAAGAACAGTCGTCACCGCATATTGACATGAAGGTTAAGCGAAGTCGAGTTATTTTAGTATGAATATTTTGTATCTTTGCAAAATTTAAATACGCAATGCTCATGATTTATTTTCTCTCTGAAATCCTTTGTGTTTTATAATGTGCATAATTATTGCTTCAAACGAACTGGGCATGTCGTATTACGGGTATTGATTCTTCCTTTCAGAGTTTGTAGTCTACATGGTATGTTTTCAAAATATAAGTGCACTCGGTTTTATCACAACATATCTAAATAACACCAATACTTTTATATTTCCCAATTATTTAGATTATCCTATCATATTATCGTATTCAAATAATCCTCCGGATAAAAATCTTTCAAATACAATGTTTTCTTAAAATACGCAAACTGAATAAATAGGTACAAATTGTGCTCTGATTAGTTATTCTAAACTAATTTCAATCGAGACAGTATCTACGTGATTGTTTTTTGTAACATAAACTAAATGTTTTTGTTTGATGTTTTTGTAAATGTATGAGTATTCTATTTAGGTCAACTAAGACAATTAATTAAAAATGCTAAGCACAATGTCTAATTAGAGAACAAAAATAAAAACCCAGAACGTGCATAATATTATTTAAAATATTTTAAATCATGCTTCAAAAGTAGGTCACATAACTTTCAAATAACATTAATTTACAATTAGAAATGTTTTCCGACGTGACTCAATCAAATAGTACAGATTAAATTACCTTTGCATTTACATACTCAATTTGCGCCGATACTAAATCTACCATAATAGACAATTAATTAACGGTAAATAAAAAAATATTATTTTTTCTAGGCATCACAGCGGTGGATGCGAGCGAGGTGCTGGACATAATGTTGTCGGACTACCCGCACAAGTACGAGGAGTACCGCTCGCACCAACGTGAGAGACAACTCACCGAACCGCCGGTGGAGCCACCAGTCGAGGTCAAACAGGAGGAGAAGCTGGTCAAAGTGGAGGTTAAAGTGGAGAAACCTGTGGAGCAGAAACCTGAACTTCCTAAAATTGACCCGGAGAAGACTAGACAGGTAATTTGATGATTTGGGAAGTAGTTTATATTGTATAGTTTTGGTACATTTCTTTTGCTATTAAGTGGATATTTAGAAGTTAGCGTGGGATGTGATTGAAAGCGTCTTTTTATAATTTTGTTTGGTTTGACCAGAGTTAGTAAGAATATTTAATTCTAATCAGACAAAAGCGTTTTCGTACCTATTAAAAATATTAGATTAATTTTTTTTGATGGTGATGTAGTGACAACAGCTCATTGAATGATCAAACCGTCTATAAGCTGTGAAGGATGAGGCTTTGGTTCCTATTTCCAGAGTTGCATAATACGTATTCAGTTTTTCTATATGAAAAAGATAATAATATTTATTTGGCACGGTGGTAGGCTCGCTCTCTATCACATCTTAAGATAGGTACAAGTAAGTTCGATAATATGTGTACGAGCTATGTGTCTCAATGACAAGCCGCGTGTTAGCAGTGGTCAGAGTTGTTGAGAGTGTGTGTGTGCAGGACATGGCGGCGGCGGCGATAGCGTCTGCGAGCGAGTGGAACGCGCGCGCCAACGCGTGGCGCCGGCCCGCGTGCGTGGACCTGCAGTCGCTGTGCGTGCACCGCCGCCGCGCCGCGCCCGCCGCGCCCGCCGCGCTGCACCTGCGCCCGCCCGCCGGCTTCTACCCGCACGCGCTGCTGCCCGGACAGTACCAGCACTGCTACCGGACCTACACGCCCGAACAACTCCGGTACACTACTCACTCACACTTCGATCAATTTTGTCTATAATTCACGATAGGATTAGATTACAATATTTACTTATGGTCTGGCCGCGTCGTAGGTTAGTAAGAATTTCTTTAAAAAAAGAAAGACAAACATTTGTTATCGTAAAATTGACTTTAAATTAGAGAAAATTTCCGAATTATTTGCAATGTTTAACAAAAAAATATGTGGTGTGTATTTGCAGGTATTTCCCGCTGAACACGGCGCTGGTGGCGCCGCGCGCGCCCGCGGCGGCGGCGGAGTCGAGCTCGGAGTCGGAGGCGGAGTGGGGCTCGCGCAGCTCCTCCAGCGACGACTCCGACTCGCGCACGCAGCCCGCCAAGGCATGTACTCCAACATCGTATTCTTTATTTCGTTCCGTTGCATGTCATTCTGTCCCATGACGAAAAGCATGCAATCTTGTCCTCTCCTGTGCCGTGCCATACATTGAATTTGAAGAGTATCAAAGTCCGTCAACCCGAACTAGGGCAGCGTGGCGGACTATATGGCGTTACCTCTCTCAATCGTATCCTTGATTTTACTGGAGTCTGGTGACCTGCAGTATAATCATTATTCTATGAACAACGGTTATGATTATTTCAATTGTATTTTAGCGCAAGAAGCTGAGCAAAGTGAAGCGCAGCAGCCAGGCGGAGAGCAAGGAGAAGGAGAAGGAGAAAGAGAAGGAGGAGGTGGAGGGCACGGAGGACACGTGCCGCGCTTGCAAGCTGCGGCTCGAGGGCAACCGCAAGTACACGCACGAGCGCTTCCTCGTGTGCGCCAGCTGCGGCGCCAAGTGTGAGTACTTAATTTTTTACTTGTCTGCAATATACTTAAATGCCAGATAAGCAACAAATTAATGTAAAAATGTCGTGTTCTCTACAGCTGTTGTTTTAAAAATCATAGCAATAATAGATCTCTGTTTGCCATGACATGACAAGCCTCATAGAATTTGTGGTACGTTGCAACTTGCAGTGCACCCGTCGTGCGTGGAGCTGAGCGCGGACACGATCCGCAAGTGCCGCGAGTACGCGTGGCAGTGCGCCGAGTGCAAGACGTGCTGCGCCTGCCGCCTGCCCGCCGACGACGACAAGATGCTCTTCTGCGACCTGTGCGACCGCGGCTTCCACATCTACTGCGTCGGACTCGACGCCGTGCCCAACGGTCTGCGCTTTATTTTTTATATTTATTGTGCTATTTTTGGATTACAATATTTGAAAATTTTCGTATCGAGTCTATCTCGCCCTCGCACTGACCACTTAAATTCCTGTCAGGATCGGCTGTGGCATTTTAATGATTTTGGTGTTACTGAAGTTCATCAAGTGTTTGGGACCATCTTATATTATTACATGTTAGTATTTTTTTAGTGTTAGTGTAATAGGGAATACACGCGTAACGTGTGAAGTGGTATGTGTTCGGCAGGTCGGTGGCACTGCGTGGAGTGCGCGGTGTGCAAGTCGTGCGGCGCGCGCTCGCCGGGCGGCCACGCGGGCGACGCGCCCCCCGCGTCCCCCGCCGCGCCCGCACCCGCCGCGCCCCCCACCTGGCACCACCAGACGCGGCGCGGGCCCGGCGGACACAAGGTCTACTCGCACTCGCTCTGCACGCCCTGCGCCAGGTCAGTGCACACTAGCGACATCTAGTGCCGGCCGGCCCGCTGCACCAACATATACTACCAGCTGTAGGCAAAATCCCGTCTGGCCTGATAATTCTAGTGTCGGCCTCCACTTTGACACTCAATTTCATTTATGAAATGCACCTATGATAAAGTCAGTTGGACTAAAATCGTGGCTACTCTAGGATTCCGTAATAAAAATATATTTTTTCGATCGTAATTCAAAATTTTAGCTGAAATCGAGTGTCAAGAGTGAGTTCGCTGATAGAAAATCTTCATTGGCATATTTATACTGTAGGTTCATAATCCCCAAGATTCAATGCGCAGCGGCCGGCTGTCACATTACTCGACGCTCGGTGAGCGTACAGCCAATTAGAACCGATCCAGTTAATATAGATACCTATAAAACATTTACAGTATTTCTAACATTAGAAATTCCATTTCGATTTTCCTCTGAACTTATCTTTCGCCCAGCGTCGAATTTACGTATATCTTTTGTCCGATTTAAAAACTACCACAAATTGTGGTAATGTTGACAAGGTCACAAGTGTTACTGTATGGATAAATTATATCTGTGTTTATATTTTTCAAATAAACCACAATGAAGCAACGTACACAATACCTCAACAATGGCTTCACAAAGCAAACTCGTAACACAACAGTGTTTAATGTTATTTTGTGCCGTTGCAAAGTGAACCTTTCAATGATTCAAATAAATAAATGATGACGTATTATTTTTCAAGTAAATCCAAGAGGGGCAACAGCAAAACGTGAAAGGCTAGCGTACCATTGTTCGAGAAGAGTATATGTCGAGGGACGCTGATTCAAAGTACACAGTTTTATACAAAATGTTTCGATGATTTATGTTCAATGTTTACGTAATAACTGGTCTTGGTAGTTCATGTACTGATTTCATCTCATGTGCGTGTTTGATGTGGACTAACACGAGTTCATTCTGTATCACGTTTCGACGTCGCATTCACTCTGTCGACATCCGCTTTGTCTTTGGTTTCTCGTAGCATTTTGGCGGAAACGATAGCCAGGTAGGTCACTTCATGGACTTTGTTTACATAAAAAATATTTATTTGCTTGTAGATAATTACCTCACTGCACCAAAAATAAACTCAGTCTATAAGAGGTCTGTTATATAAAAAAGACAAATTAAATTGTAACGCATGAGAAAAGTAAATATAAACTAACTATTGATGTAAGGTGCATTCAATAAAATTAATGCTTGTTATTTACATAAATATGTTACTAAAATATTGTTATTTTCAAATATAAATGCTAAAATGCTATTTAACAATTTATGGATTAATTTTGCAAAAGAATGATATTTATTTCCAAAATAATATGAAGTGATCAATTTGGTTGTCGTCTTTCACTTTGGTCCCCGCAGAATGTTCTCTTTACCCGAACGCAGCGTTCTTACTCAGCACATCCCAGTATTATTTAATAAGTTGCATGCTAATTATCCCTTAATTATAAATAATTACATACATTCAAATGGAGATTATGCGCTGTATAAACAATTTAATCCCTTTTTTTTACAACATTTTGATTGCTTTAACCAAATATTTTTTTAACACTTGAGGAAAAAGGTTGTAAGCGAATAATCTTCATACTACGAACAGAAAAGTGGTATGTCTTTCTAAAAAAATATATGCGTATATAAATAAAGAAATTTACAGAAAAAACCTTCATAGCTTCTTAATAAAGAGGTTAAAATTGGCACAGCATAATGCTGTCTAATTGGGTAAAATGGATATTAAATTAGCGAACCTTTCCTGTACATACACGCATACAGCCCAACTTTACTGTTCATGTGATTGAAAATTCAATTTTAATGTTCAATAAACTAATTGATGCAATACAAGTAGTATGCTAATATTATTCTTTTATGTATTTTTTTTGTATTTCGTACTGCGTCAATTAATGTTGAATCATCAATGACAATGGGTGTCGACATCCTAAACACCTCCGCAGTTAAACCGACTAACTCATTTGATCACAATGTATAGACTAACAGGGGCATACATCATCCGTTTTCCCACTGCGTTCACTAATATTTATTTATTACTTGTCTTCGGGCTCTATAACAGTATTTTTTGTTACACAACACATCTCTTTGGTTTATTATCTTATTTATGTTTGGTAATGTAGTTAAATTAAACACACACTTGTACTTATAAATTTAATGTCAGTTTACTAATTTCACAATCAACATAATATATATATATTGATTTGTAATTATTTATTTATGTACGTTTACACGTTTATGTATATAATCGCACACTAATATGAAATATGATTGTCGTTTCGTTAGGATAACGTCTGGAACTAATTATGCTGTATATATGATTTATTTATTCGCGAGAGCCAATCGAAGAGAAGTAATAAATGTGTGATCTAACACGAAGTGAGAGACGATCCGACCGGCAGCGTGACCCGTGTTGATTACTAATGGCGTATTTCTGTGTTCCGGTGCTTGCGCGTACGGTCCGTATGTGTGTGTGCGTACGTAGGGCGTATCGCATCGGTCGCTACTGCCCACTGTGCGAGCGCTCGTTCATCGGGCCCAAGGGGACCATGCAGCTCGTCATATGTAAGCTCTGCGATAGGCAACTGCATCAAGGTACGTCATACATACACCAGCGAACGAGTAGAACGCAACCCGCCTGCCCACGCATACACTACCAGGCTCTGCATAAACTGCTAATCGACACTACACTCGGTACTCGGGGTCTTTTTTATCGGTATTCGGAATCGTGTGTTGTCAATTTGTTATTTTATGCGAAGCCTCATGCTTTTACATCGCCTGTCCCTGCATTATCCGAAAGTGAGAATGCGTTTTTATGTCCATTGTGTTAAAAATGCTTTTAGTATTGGGCATGAAATATTACCGCATGTGTATATAGTGTTATGTTTGAAGAGCATGAGTAAACAGAAATGAACAAAAATGTCATTCTCACGTTACCCGCTTGGCTCGGTTACTCATTTGTGTCCATTATTCAAACTCATTTTCATAAACTTATAGAATGGCGTTCTTGTGTAGAAAATGTATCTTGTGCTTCTTCTAAGTATTATGTAGCCACCCTTATTACACATATCTATAATATTTATGTACCTATAAAATGCCTACAAAATAGATATAAACATTACAAAACAATGCGATAAATATATAAACATAACTGAAAAGGTTTGACGTCAGGAGCTTGCGTTTTCGTTAGATGTGTTAGATGAACATGTATCGGTGAGCATGATGTATAATACACAGTGAGCGATGACTTGCCTCGTTTAGTCGGTAGATGAAACTATTGGGTCGCAAACACTAGACTCACACGCCGGGCTATCGAAAGTTGCCGAGTTGTGTGTGCCATGCATCGTCGTGTACTAGGTGTAGGTCGCGCCGCTCGCCGCCTGCGTCCACGACCGGCGCCCACGCGCCTCGAGATCCAGAGCTTTGCTCGAACCGTTTCATGTTAATGGCACATTGGAATTTAAATACGAGCGCGAGTATACTAACGCGTGGGGGCCCTCAGCGTCGTGGACGGAGCCGGCGCGGTTCGGTGAAGTCCGTACGAATGCATACTGAGATGTGTGTGGTTTTGTGGTGTCGCAGAGTGCGTTAGGCAGACGGTGTCGAGCCTGAACGTGCTGGACTACACTTGCGCGGATTGCCGGCGCGGCGGCATCACGTCGCGCGCCGCCGCCGCCCGCCTGGCGCCGCGCACCATCGCCACGCTGTTCATGGCCAAGCGCCGCTTTAACAAGTACGCGCACCGCCAGTACATGCGCTCGCGCATGCGCGACGCGGAGGCGGCGGAGGCGGCCGAGGCGGAGGCGGCGGAGACGGGGGCGTCGCCCGACGCGTCAGACGGCGCCGACGCGGCGGAGCCGGCCGACGACCCGCTGCAGGGCGCCGGCTGAACGCGCCCGCGCGAGGACGCTCTCCTATATGTATAGCGGTTTTAGTCTGTATTGTGTAACTCCCGTTGGCTTCGGTGGTGAGGTAACGTGCATAAATCTGATTATTATAACGATTAACCTGTAGGCTACGTATTGTGTAAGTTGTCGGACGTTGGGAGTGATCGACTCCTCGCGGCGGACCTCGCTCTTCTCTGTTTAGATCTTAGCGCGTCGAATCGGCAGAGGAGACGGGCCGTCGTTCAAAAGTGTACATTGTTATTGTATCTCTGGCGGAATCTAGACAGTTCGCTTTTACGGACTGCGAAAATCGCAAAGTGGTTAGATAGCTGTAGATCGCAGGTCACTAACTTGAATACTGTACAGTAATTTAATACTAACTTCACTATATGGGTAGCTGGGCAATCATACTATTTTTAATATTCATAGTTTTTTAATTCTGCAAGACAAAATCATGTATTGTGTATTCGTCCACGGTTCGTGAAGTGTAGCGTGTGAGTAGTGGTGGCGCCGCTCGGACGGGTCGCTAGCACATCGGCGTTGTGTTCCACGAGTGCTCGTATCTGAATGTGTGAATTTATGTAATTGTAGATGAATAATGAGTATATCGATTGATTTGTTCTCTAAAAATTAATTAGTTTCCAAAATTGAAAATAAACGCATATAATAAAAATCTGCCTTTTAATGCATTTGAATTTTGTTTCGAAAATATAATTTTGCACTGTTATTTTTTCCAAAATTGGCGCAATACTCGCTGATGTTGACAGTGCGCATTTTGTTTTTTTAATAGTTTAATTTTAGATTATCGTTAATTTTTGCTTCATAAGGTATTTATTTTAGTTTTACTTTTATATGGATACAAGTGTATACAATCTAATGTCCAATATAATAGGCTTTCGGAGGATTGTTACAAAACGAGAGACGTTTGAAATTCTTCAGGTTCATATAATGTGGAGACTCAGTCGCCTGAAGTGAATTTACTTATGAATTGATAGTTATGATTTACGAATTTTCCCCCTAATCGCACTTTATAAAAATTGTTGATTAATTAATTACACTATTTAGATTACGTTAAGATTTTATGTTTTTGTAGTTTAATTATATTTACGAATGGAATTCAGCAGCTCTTCTATAATTTGACAATTATTATTTTTTCCCATTACTTAATTTTCAAAGTACAAAACATATAGGCTACATATATCTACTAATAAACTGATTCGTTCTGGAACACGTACCGAGTTTTTATTATAGATTTATTATATAAAGATCAAATAAATTATTTAACTGAGAGTATGTTTATTTTGATGAGAAATGATTTATTTATTGTGGCTGCGGTACTGTGGGCGAGCGCGTGCGTGTCCAGAGCGAGGCCGTGCGGGCGTGGTGTAGTGACGTGCGCGTGACGTCACTAGTGTGACTACGTACTGTACGTACGTACTGCGTTCCAACAAGCGTATGCATTTGCTGTACTTATGGTAATCTCTGCGCGCTATCGTCTTTTAACCACTGCTGTGTGCAATTTATTATCTCCCAATGTTGTGTATTATACATTGTATTAGAAACATATTATTGTAAGTGCAGGTGGTGATTCAGTAACTTCATCGAATACTGACATGTAATGTATCATGTTTTAGTTTATAATTATAATGCTTGGTTATTTTTAATCATAATTTACTTAGTGACGATTTTAAGATTAATATTATGTCCACAAATTGTTTCATGAAATCATGATATAAACTTTTATAAGATATACATAGCCCGTACGGGGTGTGTCACGAGCCGAAATTTGCATTGCTTTATCAACACAAGTGAATGATTAGGACTTACTTGTAAGAAAATAATGATAACTTTATGTCTACTTAATGCAAATGTAAACGTTCTAGAAATCTCGCACTGTTCGGTCAATTTTGTAAAAAAAAATAAAATAAATTTAATTTGAATACTGATTTTCATTGCTTTAGATTAGCTGTATAGTATGTATATAGAATACTAATACATTATTATGTACATAAATGCACGCATCGTTGAAGTCTTAATCAGATAGCGTAGAAATAACTAAGCACTGTAACTAATTTATTTATGTTTTCTCATATTTAAGTTTATTTATAACATTTGTTTTTTTTTTCATTATCAATTTCATTCATTCTTCATCTGTCCACTGTTCATCGATCAGAGATAATAAAACAAATAAAACACAATGTGCAATAAAAATAATATATATAATTTGACTTATGGTAAACTTCGTAGCGTAATAAAATTAACATAATTATATAAACTTTGAAAATATCCAGTAAAATATATTTTATAAACTGGCAATAAAGCATCTGTATTTTATGATTCGGCGAAACCTGAAATAAAGTGAACACCGAAATTATTTTTGTACACTATAATAAATATATTTAATACACATACAGGGTATATCAAGACCGCGACCGAAAACGAAGCCAGGAGGTAGTATTAGTGATATCAAACACAATGCAAGTAAAAATTTTACAAAAAAAAATCGTCAATTTTTTTTTTTGTTATTTTTTACATATCGTCGTATTTGAGTGATTAAACATAGTTTTTCTAAAATAATAACGTACATCGCTTAATTTTTAAACACGCAATGGTACGTAAGGGTTTAAATTACTATTTTTTGCAAAAACTAGGTTTTTACCCCTCAAAAACAATGATTTTTAAAAAATTTAAAAAAAAATCCGTCACTTATTTTGCAAAATTTTTAGTTGCATTGTGTCTGTAGCCGCTAAAACTACCACCTGGCTTCGTTTTCGGTCGCGGTCTTGATATACCCTGTATAATGGTAATTACATAAATGAAAAATGAAAAACAATGTCTATGTCTACATAGACATAGACATTGACACATTTGACTACATAGTCATTATTATGAAACGACAATAATTTTGGCTAATTATATTATTGGATCATATCAATACGGAAATCGGTTATTTTATTTTATGAGGAGCACAGTACACTACTTCTGGCACCCCGGAAAGATTTGTAGCCTTTTAGCGGCACATTCCCGAGTCGATACAAAAGATAATCTATGTAATTGACCCGTTGACTGCGGCGCACACACACGTTGCGTTCTTATGGTGGTGGTTCTCAACGACCGATGACAACATACCAAATACGACCTAAAAGTGGTCGGTAGTTTTGCCGCCGCAATAAACGTATTAACAATAAATACATTTATAGTTGTTTTACACATTAGCAGCGTTAAGCGATGTTTAATAAATTGGGAGTATGTACAGAAGGGATACCTAGACGGTCTATAAAATTGAGTGCTCCTTTATTGAAAACAACTAAAGCTACCCTCTTAGCTTGATGTTTACATGTCAATTTGCATTATTTACCTCGAAAAATAATAATACAAACATTTCTTTTATTGTCAGGTGATAACAATGGGCATTTCCTATTTGCCAGAATTAGTTATTCTGAGTTCGGGCATAAATTAACGTAATAGCGTGTAGGAGAGGAATAATTAAATGTATATATATTTTGTAAACGTATAAAAAGTCTTTAAATCTATTTTTATTTTATTTGCATCACGTCACAACCAGTAGCGAATATTTCTTACGGTATTTGGTGTATAACATTTCATACAAAATAATAGTACAGTGTGGTCTTGCCTTGAAGTGTGTGTGCGGTGTTCACTCGTCGAGGCGCAGGCCGCTGATGGAGAGGAAGGTGAAGGCGTTGTGCAGCGCGCGCACGGGCACGAGCGTGAGCGCGGGCGCCACGCACGCGCGCGCCGCCGCCCGCGCCGCGCCGCACAACATCTCGCTCTCCGACGGCGCGCTCCACACCTGCACACACACCACCATCTTACATGTCCCAACCTCTACTTATACAAACATACATATATATGTAAACTCGCCTATGTCCAATTGAGGTAGGCAGAGACTATTGAGTGCCAAGTGCTACGATTAATACTTACCTCTTTCGCTTCATCAACTGTCATTAATCCCTTCATACATGCTCGTCGGTTTCGAGGACTCCGTATTTTATATCTAGTTACTAGCACCCAAGTTTAATAAAAAAACTTGATATGAGAAGACATAAAATGACAACCACCTAAACTTGAAAGATATTGCTATAACCAGATGAGAGTGATACGCACCTGGTAGAATATCCTCATGTTGACGGCGGGCGGCGGTTCGTTGTCCTTGGTGTGTGGCAGCAGCTTGGCGAGCGCGTAGTGCAGCACGTCGGCCACGTGGTGCGCGCGCATGCGCGACGCCAGCGCGCGGTGCGAGTCGCACGCCTCCGCGCTCGGGAACGACAGCTGGCATGTCGACGGAGACGAGCCTACACACACATATACATTAATATATGCACATACAACTGGATTATATACTTCGCAGTGGTGTACTACACGATAGACGGAAGATCTATCTAAGGTTGTATGAAAGATGCCGGCAGGTTCCAACAGGCCGTCAGGGAAATCCTTAGGATAGGCCTATGTTCAGCAGTGGACTTCCTATGGCCGAACAGACAGCTAAAGCGACAATGGTGCGATTCAGAGTGATAATAAGGTTGTACGAAAATCTTGGGTCAACATTTTTGGGGAAGTAAGATGCCATAATAATATGTAGAAATCTGTATGCAAGCCCCAAAGGGTTTTTTTAATTGTTAAACATAATCCTTGGCTTTCCTCAGGAAGATTTTCCACTGGAAATGAACGAGTTAATCAATTATTACCTATACAAATACGTAAAACACCATATGATTAAACAATTAAGTCTTATTGTATCTTAAAACAAACAATTTATATTTACCTGTCGCTACGTAACATACAAAAGCGGCGACAGTGTTCTCATAATTCCATCTTCTTGTGATTGCCACCTTGTAGTCACCTATATTGCAACCGGTCTCTTCATCTGTAAGTTTAGATAACATGTTGAAGAATGTTCGTAATGAACATAAAAGGAAAATAACTCGATTGTAAATGTTATGGAGTGGTTACGAACAAATGTTAAACTTTAGGATGGGGTTATTGATTTTAAGATGACTCAGTTTTTTTAGTTATTGTACTTCAAATTGTCTGCACATCTTCTTTACTTTGTACCATCATCTTCTTCTATTACGAAAACAAAATATCTAAAGGCTGCCTAGAAGTTAACCCTCCATTAACATAACTTAGTTCTCAATATTGAATCTTGTGGCCGCCATTTTGAACTTTATAATCAAATTTTGTTTACCATAAGAAAGTACCTACGATTCGATTTATATGATTAGGGTACTACACCACAAAAATGTAGTGTATACTAACAGTCGAATCTATTGTTGTCTGCGTGCGCCCAGGCGTGCCACTCGATGGTGGCGTCCCTGGGCAGCGCCTGCACGACGGCGTACTGCGCGATGGCGCCCGCCGTGCGCCGCTCCAGCTGCCGCCGCGCCTCGCCCACCGCGCCGCCCTCCGTCGTGTAGCACACGCTCTGCACACACACATACACACACACACACACGTATTATTTAAAAAAAATACATGATGGTATACGTAAATGCGTTTTCCGCCTCTTAAAATGAAAGGATAAGAAAACGGGACTGTAAGATAAAAGGGATTTCGGCAATGTCACAAACAAAGTCGACGTTTTGTATCGATTTTTTTGTGACACGATGGTACCATCCCAGTCCGACCAGCTTATTCCTTCTGTGGTACAAGGTAACTAAAATGTGGCTCTGCCCTTGTGAATACTATATTCAAAACTTCTATATCAGCCCATATACGTCCCACTGCAGGGCACGGGTCTACTCTACAATCGAGAGAATCGATTGAGAGTGGTTAGGCCATATAGTCCACCACGCTGGCCTAGTGCGGGTTGGCGGACTTACATACCGTAGAAATTCTTTAAAATCGCTACGGTATGCAGGTTTCCTCACGATGTTTTCCTTCACCGTTAAAGTGCGTGGTGATTGACTATCAATACACACATAACTCCGAAAAGTCAGAGGTGTGCCCTGGGATTTGAACCCGCGACCACCGTGAACATGTAGGCAGCCGCGTCTGGTCCGTTACCAACAGGCCACCACGCACTTTTTTTCATTCAAAACTTACAAAATTATATTGAAGGGTTTTAAATAAGTATTAGGTGGTATGGTGTAAATTAAGGTATTAGGGCAAATGGTTTCTTAGATTTACGCGAATGTTACACATTGAAATAAAACTATTTTATACGGATTTTATCGCGATTTGGTTTAATTTTTACATTTTTTAACTTCCCGACGTTTCGATTACTTTACAGCTTTCGTGGTGACCACCACCAAATCGCGATAAAATCCGTATAAAATAGTTTTATTTCAATGTATTAGGGCAATTTAGCGAAACTTGTGGGCACATTCAGGACAGGTACAGGCACGCGGAAATTCAAAAAAGTGACAGAGACAACAACAAAACGTGCAGATTAGTACCGCAGTTTTTGGTTACAAAGATTTTCTTGACTGTGTAAAAACTCAGTGAATTGGGTTTGAACGCACCTGCACGACGCTGCGGATGTGCGCGCGCGCGTGCACGGCGCGGATGACGCGCGTGAGGTGACGCAGCGCCAGCGCGCACTGCCGCCGCGCGCCGCCCTCCGCCAGCCGCATGGAGCCCGGCACCAGCGCGATCTGCCCGCACGTGCCGATCACCTCGCCCACCTGCACGCACGTCACACTACACGCTCACCATCTTCATCACATGCCATAGAACGCCCCCTGAACTGGGCGTTCCCAAAACATTACTTCATTTTATTCATTTATTCATATTGCCATTTATGAGCGCTGGTCAACTCATATTAATTGAAATTGGAATTATTACTTTTTAATTTTAAACGCACACAACAAATTTTTGGAAAATTTTATTTTTGTCTTAGTAAAGCAATGGCTGAAATAAAAAAACCGCAACAATTTATAAATGTTTCAATTTGTGTTGGTTCTAGCGTTTATGAACCAAAAAATCTTTCGTTGTGTTTAATTACTAGTGCATATGACCGGTAACTTCATCTGCCGTTCAAATTATGCGCATGGTAATATTTTTGTAAACATATGTACCTTAATGGCTTGGCTGTAAGGTCCTATGTTTGCTGGGGCCCAGTGCGATATACCTTGCACGTGCATCGTCACTCTCTCCTTGGGGCCACTATCAGTCTCGTTGCTATTTACAGTTGGCTTGTAGGCGACCTGGAATACAACAAACATGAATAATGCTTTACCCCTCATTAGTAATACACATAGATTTTAAGTACCTAGACCCAATCCTGACCATATTAATAACAAATAATAAATACACCCAACAGTTACAAACATAGTCCTGACACCACATTAAGATAAATTAAATCTTGTTTCGCAGGCATCAGAACTACGAGATAATTTTTGGTCTCACAAACACCCAGACCCGAAAGAAATATTTGTGGGCCGCACAAACATTTCTCTCGGTGCGGGGATCGAACCCGCAGCCTCTCGTTTCATATTGTTTTACTGCAACTCCATTTCTCCTCCTTCTATTTTGGATTTAAACTGAGGATTTCACAGTTCATAGTCAATATTGATAAGTCTACTAGTCCAATAAGTAGATTATTCATTTAGGCTTTTATCAAAATCCTCGCACTATTAAATAAATGCCTAATGCATTCATAGTAACAATAGACCACTTGTCATATGATAAGAATTAATCGGGTAATAACTTGTACTCACGAAGCACTGTTGCAACGTCTATTGTGCGTACAAAGGACCTTAGATAAGTTATTAAGACCAACGTGATAAGATGAGTCTAGACACGAGCTAAAGGGGCATTAGAGTCTTATCGTCTATCAAATAACAAAAAGTTATAAGTGGCAATTCATATTCTAGCTGCTGTAGTTTCGCTTACATAATGTTTTTATTAAATGTCATAGAAAAATAATTTTACGCACGGCTGCCTGCTAAAGCAATTTTTTAAATCAAAATATTGTTACGACACGAAATGTCTACATGGTTATAATATTCCATTTAAAGTATTTGGATTTTCCTCGTTAAAATAGCTGGTTTAAAAAAATCAATAAAGATTACAGTCGGTATAAAATTATGTAAGAAAAGGCAATATTTACAAGAGACAGTATCTAATCATAGTACAATAAAACGTATCACGTTTCTCTTTAAAGCAGGTCATGTTGTTATAGAATGATTATTATCGAAGCTAATCATGCGTAGTGTTTTTATGAGATAAAAACAATGCACTAATACATAATAATATTATGTGGTTAAGGCTTAGTATAATCTTATTTGCTCATAAATAACAAAGTAGACCAAAATATAATATTAATATACCTAGTAAATAATACCCAGGACATCATCATACAATCAGTGATCAGTCCTCTTATATCGCCAGATCAAAAAGCAATTGGTACTATTTAAATACACGAGACGGTTAATCATTCCAAGAACTAAAGTGGGAACTAAACATGTCTCGTTATGGGGAAACTTGGTTTAGAGGTGTCTGTCTGCTATAAACGTACCTATCACACAAAGAAATATGTTCATGCACTATGTTGTGGTGGGCATAGACCCTTTGGCCAACAATAGAACATTAAAATGGCTTTAATTTAAAAATAATTGCACCTCCTATTATACCGTGCAGTATGAGGCAGGAAAAGCCGTAGAAAATGATTAATTTCATATATTATCTCGAAATATTACAATTTCAAACTTATCAATTAAGCTACAATGATAAGACAAGTGACTGTCACTCATGCTAGGGAGCAAATCATTGACAAATCATCAAAAACGTAAACCGCGCCTATATCACCGGATTACGTCTACAATTGAGCTTATATTTTATCAAAATGACAAGGAATAATAATGAGATTAGGTTGCTACCGAATTATTAAGTAATGTATTTATTTTCATGTTACGTCATAAAAAATATTAGATAACACTGCGCAAAGAAATATAATCTAGTGAGTGGAGCCAACATTTTTTTAACTGTGAGTCTAACCTTTAAATGGTGACCCATTGATATGTCTGTTGAATAAATAGAAAAAAACTAATCAACTAAGCTCGCGTATGACCGGTCTACAATCTTAAATTCCACAGGCCATATCAGTCATAACTGACCTCTGGGAGATCCTATTCTGTTGGAGTATCTATCAAGCTTCATCAAATCAGCACGGGCGCTAAAGCTCCAAATCTGATAAATATCATAGTAGTAGATACTTATTACTAGTCAATCTGATTTATAACAATATCGTCGATAGCGATAAGACCGCTGATCCTCATACATACTTTAAACTTTCCTAGTTTTGTCAAGCTTTTATTTGTGTGGCGTTGAATAAATTTCACTTATATCACGATTTTCAGTCACAGCGAATACTCTGCTGAGTACATGCTTTCTTTAAGGATCTCCGTCCCCAAAAACAGAATAAATAAATTATGTTTTAATACTTACAGCGTCCATAATAAGTCCGACGTCAGATGATAGAGGGCACTGTACGCAAACGCGAGTCGGCGGGTTCGGGTAGCGGAAAGTGTTCACATACACCTCGTTCAAAGCCGCATACTCGCCCATGTCTCGCATGTATATATTCACAGAACATACATTTGTTAAATGAAGATTTTGGGACTCGAGCAAATCTGAAATATTTTTGGTCAATAATAACGAGTTATTAAAATATACCACCAGTCCATCCAAATTGATAAACTAAAACTTTACGATATTCCACATGAGTATTTTACTCATAATTATATTTTGGTCTGTTAAAAAAATTGCCAATTGATAGTAAAAGGAGTTTATTGAAATCTCAATATGTTAAAAATAGTTAAAAAATTTGTGCAACATAAAATAGGTATCAATGGCGTGATATGAAGTGGCTTTTGAGTAATCTCTAAAGATGCTTAGATTTTATAATTTACCTACTAAAACATACCTTTCCTTTTCTAGAAATAGATGTAAGCACGAAAGTTTATTTCCAGATAAACTAATTTAATAAATTGATGTTTGTTACAATCCCATTAAACTTTTAGAAAAAAAAAAGAGTGCGAAATTAATTTATTGGTGATATCACGGCATGCAACTAAAACACTTACATAATAAAGCTCTTAAACAAGTTTACCTACTAATTAATTTATTCATAGCATCCTCTGTAGCGATCCTTGTATCCACTCCCTCGCCGACAATCCCGCCGATGAAGTACCAGCCGCGCTTGTTGCCGCATATCGACCTGTGGTCCACCACCGGATGCCTATCGCACTCGTTGTTTGAATGTTCGTATATATAACCGTTTTCAATACTCTCTATACTATCGTTTTGGCATTCGATCACGTTTAATCTAGTTTCCTTATCATCAGAATATGTGAGCAATGGGTTCAATTCGTTTTGTTTTTTCTTTTCCTCCTTTTCTAACTTCTCGATTGACTCTAGCTCTGTTTCGCTGAGTTCAATGTCGCTTATATCGCTAAAAACTGAATCACTTAAATCGCTTATAAAATCTAATGAATTCTTAACAGCTGGAGGTAGTTTTATTGGCTCATCGTAACTGTCTTTCGGCTCGAGGTGTAGCTTCAGGTTGAGATAACCGACCGGTGCGATAGGATCGTCTGTGTGTATCACCATTTCCTTATCATCTCTGTCGTAAAACAAATATCGATTACTGACAAAGCTTGAAACGGGATGTTCAAGTAAATGAATAAAAACTGTTTATGGATATGACCACAGCGTTATAATCTAGAGAGCATTATTGTAAATTTTAGTAATTTAAGACGTAAAAAATAAAATAATTAAAACATGTAATAAACAAATATTCTATAGAAAAATGTTGTGTAGCAATTGTGACAGTGTACAGCGAGACATGTTAATCAGAATCATAAAGATGTCGTTAAAAATGTTGCAAATAGATACCGAATTGAATCTACAATATCAAAGAAGCACATAGATAGTACAATATCGAAGAATGTGTTACAATACAATCAGTGCAAATCATATGATCGTAACAAGTAGCAACAATTGAATTAGCACTTGGAGATTAGGTGCTAACAAATGATAACGGAGATATAAGAGTAACTGAATATTAGTAATGTGATAAGGAGCGTGATAAACTTACATGACTAATTTTTTCTTAAACAAAGGACAGTCGAGTGTGAAGGTCTCGTATTCCCCGCCCTCCCCGCACACGTTGAGTCCGTACTTCTCTTGCATGACTAGTAAGTGCGGCTGGATGTCGCGTATTGTCATACCTAGGTGAATCCTCGGGTCCAAACCAAGAGCTGCTACCTAAAATTATTAGAAAACATGCTAATATTTTTAAAGGACAAGTAGGTCTAATTATACAGAATGGAGTCACAGGACTGGATAAGTAAGGTGGAAGATCTTAATCACTAACACACATTAGCAGACTAATAATGACGAGGAAGACGAAATGATTAAAATTATATTTTTAATGCCTAAAAAATAGCTACAAATAATATTTGTGTGTATAAAACTGGGCTAAGTTATAACTTAGCCCAGTTATCGTTATAATGATGGCTTCGCCTTTTGTTACTAAGTATGAAAAACGCGTCATTGTTTGAGAAGTTGCATATACGTGGGGTTTGAGGAATATCTCAAGTCTTTGACCTTTAAAAGCCCATCTCAATAAAATAAAAGTATTTTTGTCGCGGATTTGGTTGAATTTTTACATTTTTTATCTACCCGAAACGTTTCGATTGCTTTACAGCTTTCGTGGTCACGGGGCGAACTCGCGGTGTCTAAAAATTAATTTTATTTCAATGTGTAACATTCGCGTAAATCTAAGAAAACATTCGCCCATCTCAAATTACATAAAAAGAGATCGATGCCTGAAAATGCAATAGTTGCACTAACTGTCCTTATATTCATTATTTCAGCGCGTACTAACTGATAAATATAGTAATGACTAACGATATAAAAACGTCCGCGAGTTTATTACACACGTCACTATGGACTCTGTTTATTCTAAAAACATCGGACTTCGTAACAATGTTTTTATTTATTTCAGCGCGTTTTTTCTTAATAATAAAATATAGACATTTATCATAATTTTTACTTCCTATTGTAATCTACGATAAAAAGTTCTAGGTTAATAAAAAATATATTCAAAAAACCTTATTGACAAATTCTATTTTTTTTAGATTATTAAATCTAAGATGGTTGCCTGAATGTTTAAAATTCAATAATTACTTAGAGCAATTACAATTACATTATAGATACTATCAACATTATAATATTACTGTGATTAATGGTGTATGGTACGACACATTAGTGTCATTATGCTTTGCGAGGGACAAGGACATTGAAACACTTACTTTTATTATGATGGCTTCAATTCCGCCAGCTATCATTTCCTGCAACAATTCCTTTTGATTGCGCCTCCATAGATACGCAAGCGAGACTAGACCTAACCGACGACATCTGCCGACAGATACATTTTTAAGTACCTATTGTGATTATGAAAACAAAAATTGTTTAAAAATAAATTGAAAGCTTTAAGTGGCCTAAAATTACATTTAAATTATCAGTCTATTATTTTTTTATTATGCTTTAATCGTAATGCATAGCATTAAAATTCAATTTTAACAATGTATACAGATATGTATAAATCATTACATATCTAAAAGGAAATAATATTAATAATTTTATGGATAACTTGGTACTCAATTTGATATGTAAATGATTTTATAAAAAATACTTACACATTTTCTACCCTAACTCTTTGGTAATCAGACAAGATTGCACCAACAGCAACAGCCTCGACGTTCATTTCATTCTAAAACAATTATTTAAATTATAAAGATAATAAAAAAAATATTGATGTCTATAAATTATTTTCTACACTTTTAGAAATAATGTAAATATTTCCTTTGCCTTTTTACTCAACATGATGACAAATTATTTCTATAAAATTCCCTAAATTCCCTGAATCTGCAATATATTCTACATTTACCTGCTTGTTGACGCAATTTCTAAGAGTTCTATGTCACCTAGAATTGATTCTACACAAGAAAAAATGTAAAAATACATCATAAATATACTCAGTAATAGATATGCAATTATTATTCATCCATATCAGAGAAACAAGTTTGTATTCATTGCAAGATAAGCTTGGCACATATACCTACATATAAGACCTACATATTATTTGTTCTTGTTTACAATGTCAAAGGAACTCATTTCAAAGTCACTCATGGTTTTGCTACAAAATAATGCACTGGCATTTGTAATTATTTCCAGGTAATAGTAACAAACTCAATTCATTGAACTTCCTTATTACTTTATTAAAGAATCTTGCGTTGAACTATAAGGAAATTATGTTTTAACCATTTAAATTTTTGCTTAAGGTAATATTTAAACTTGTTTCTACTACTGTTTGGTACAAGGCAACTGAATATCATATTTTGTATGATTTATTCCCTCCTGTCAAACTTTTGAGATGCAGCATATAATGTAACTAAAGGAATTTAATTACTAAAATAAACTGGTATCAGCTTTAGTATATAAACCTTAGTGGTTTCTTTGATGCTGTTCATATAATTATTTATGTGTTAATATTTTTAAATAAAAAAAAAAATTAGAACATTGATGATATTCCAAGATAATCTTATAATAATATAAGTAGGGAACTAAGGATAAAATTATCAGCTGTTGCTATAAAAATCAAGACTATATTTTATTGGACTAAAGTTCATATGCATTATTCATGTGAAGATATAATTTCAAATCTTGCAAAATATATTTTGTTATGCTTTAGCAAAATGTAATTACCATATTGATCATTCTATCTCTAGGTCAATATTTTAATTAATTAATTTACATCTCTAAAGTGAGACAAAAACAATAATAGTATTCTATATAATCCTGTATCTATTTAATCAGAATAATGAAACATTGATTTTATTGTCATAATGGTAAAAACAAATATGTATAATACATTTAAATATATCTATGTGGCTTATTTTTTATATTATACTCTATATTGACATCTAATCCATTTTTAATAAATACCTTAATCAAGTTTGGTGATTTTTTAATTACTTATTATGGTTGACAACATTTGAAAATGTAATAGTCAATTGAAATTGTCAAGAAGAATTTCAGTATATACCTGGAGTAGTAAATTTAGAAACTATGTGCATTAATGATAAATACAAAAATATGCAACATGTTCCCCTATATTAATTTATCAACAGACAAACATATCGTTATTGGATGCATGTAGCTCCAAATAAAATATATGTAGCAAATCTAAAATTATTCATATTTACACACCTTAACTTTAGCCAGAAGTCTGTATAAATCTTCTACTTCGTCATTCTCAGTGGGATTGTAGTTCTTGCCTTGGTCCACTGCTGTTCCAGATATTGCTTCTCGGTAGAGCGGAAGTCCCATGGCCTCTGCATACAACTCAATACCTTGGTGGCCCACAGTTTGGTACATGTAGCTGTCTAGTTCATCTAAAAAACATTTTAATCATTTTTTTTGTCACACGGAAAGTGTTATAATTATTCTAATGCTAGTTATTAAATAATTTTTATTTATTATTGTTAAAAGTAGTGATTTTATTTCCTTATTTGACTTTTTATTCTAGAAATTTTATGAAAATGTTTTTGGTATTTCTCCTGCTATGGTGGAATGTGGTGATCAATTAACACTATTATCATTTCCTTCATGAAAGTATTAAAAGCATGCATTATTTGTATGATAGAAATAGCAGAGAGCTGTCAATATAAACATCATTTGGACTTTGTACCTAATAAATGGTATTAGATAGTAGCTAAAATTAAAAATACTAAAATATTTAGTTTGTGACACTACAATGAAGGAGACAGAAGCTACAAAAAGGAAAAAAAATATTTATGCAAGATGAGGTTTAAAATACTTTAATACCAAGAGTGGTAACAATAGACAATGTCAATAAAAACATTTTATCACTGTTATGTTTGCCAAATGCATACAATATTCTGATGATATGAAATGACTTTTGTTGTGATTGAAGGCAATTATAATACATCGTCGATGGGAATCATATAGAGAAAATATTCAAACAAACTGATAATCAAGAGGATAGTAACCTTTATGTAGAGGTTGGAGATTCGCCAGGGCCACAATCGTGTGGCCGGCACCTACACACTGCATCATGTTGTAGCAGCTGTCTTTGCCGCCACTGATCAACGCCACCGTCCTCATCTTCAGCAAATTATAATAACACACAACAAAAATAATGTTACATAACGTTCATAATAATTGTGCGCCCTTTTTTGGCAAAATTAATAAAAACAACGCGGTATAATTTACGTCGGAAGCATTTCTATAGGTAGTTCGCCACTGCACTGCTCAAACTCACTGACACGACTTCACCACCTGTTCACGAGAGAATTATAACCCAACATAATCGTTATCTATTTTGATAACATGCTTGAACGGCGAAAGAAAAGAAATTATATCCGAAAAAATCTTAGCACTAACATATGTCAAACTTCGGGACGTTCTGAAACGTGTTGACACCCTTAAATTTTACGTCTCTTTGAAAATGCCTGAGGAATATGCCTTTTCACAATTTTAATAAATAATAATGTGATGCTATACCTTCATGTTCTAATTATTATTTGATTATGTATTTAGCATAATCATGTTTATTATTCCGATTAATAAATATAAAACTAGGTTTTAATATCTATTATTATCATAAATCTTATTTTACTGGACTACTTTGTCATCGCAGAGACCTAGATACCTAGACCTAGACCTAAAGTCTAGACCCTAGTTCAAATTTCAAAGCCGTAAATAAATATATAGATATATATTTTACAACATAGGTGCATCTTTTCTGTACGTACTTCGATCAAATATATACGTAATAAACATAGTATATAGGCATGGTTTATATATATATCTACTGATTTAATAGTATACAGTATGTAATGTAGATCTACACTTAAAATATTTAATAAACATCATAGTAGGTAATTACTAAATGAATTTCATTTATTGGCTATCATGTAGGTAATTAATAGTCTTTTCTACATAGTATGTGTGTCACAATGTGATTGGTCATTGGTGGAATATACTGATTTGAAATACTAGTATCGGGCCTAGTGGTCTATTCATTGTATCAGGCCAATTGGGCTTTCCCCCATTGAATGTATGTCATTTGCGGAAGTAATTTTTGATTTAAGAACTAAATTAGAACATGATTTGGTTAGCTTGTAATTGTTGAAACTTTTAATTTTTTGACCGACTTCAAAAGAGGAGGTAATCAATTCGACTGAATTTTTTTTTTTTTTTTTTTTTTTTTGTTGTATGTTTGTTACTCGATTACGCTGGTATTTGGGATCCGATTTTAAAAAATTCTTTTTTGTCGGAAAGCATGATATACTAGGTTGGTACCATAAAAAATTCGTGAAGACCTGATGAATATCTTCGGTCCTGAAGACCAGAACTCCTCAAAATTGAACGGTACAGCAATAATTCTTTTTGCACCTGGTTCAGTATAAGTGTATTACTACAAAGGGGGGGTTAAAAGGGAAAAGGGGTGTATGGGGGGGGGGGGGGAGAAAATTGATACTAATGAAATACTCAATATCTGTGGCAGTACTTAAACAATTAAAATAATAATAATTTTGTCGACAAGTATGATATGTTAGATTGGTGTCATTAAAAAATGGTGAAGACCTGATGAATATCTTCGGACCTGAAGAACAGAACTCCTCAAAATTGAACGGTACGGCAATAGTTCTTTTTGCACCTGGTTCAGTATAAGTGTATTACTACAAAGGGGGGGGGGGGGTTAAAAGGGGAAAGGAGTGTAGGGGGGGGGGTAGGTAAAAGATACAATTAATATCCGTTTTCAATATAAAAGTTTTACTATAAACAGTAGGTGAAGGGAGAGTGAGAGAAATAGATACGTAAATTACCGACTTAAACTAAGAGAATCCGACCTGGTCAGTGTCTAACAATAGCGGATATCATGATTATAATGACTTACAATCTTCTCATAATTTCACAGCAATAATATCATGTTTGGTCTGAAGGATTCGTAAATTTTAAAGACTACGTTTTGATTAATTATGATCACCTTTCTCATCATTACGATGCCTATGAAAACTAAAAAGGGACAAATAAAATAATTTTTAATAAAAAATAAAAACCGACTTCAAAGTGCTACTACAAAGTAACAAATAATATATATTTCATCCTGCTAGTACACAATGATTAATGTTCTTATTGACTTGACTAGCTAACAAATCTTAAATACGTAATATTTTGAAGGCGGGTCGCTAAATAACAAACACGTATAAATTTAAGCAAATGTTACACCATTTAATATTACATGTAGATCCTGCAATCTTGGCTCAGAAAGGCACGTAGTAAATTAAACAAAAATGAATATAATGTGCTAATCCAACGTATAAATTTATTGAAGTTTTGATAGAATTTCTATGTGTCTTACATGTGTGTGGTAGCCTGTTGATAATTATCTAGATATGATCCACGAGACGGTTGACCACCGTCTCGGTTATAATTCCAGGGTATACACCTCTGGAAATATCGGAGTCACTTGTGTGTTGATGATATTCAATTACCAAACTCTTTAACAGTGATATATTTAAACCATAGTCAGGAAACCTGCATGACATAAAGGCATTTAAGTACAAGAAAGGGTATGTTGTGTCCCATGCTCAACAGTGGACGATTACGGCCTGATATATTAAGACAAATTAATATTCCGTGTAAATCTTGCGTGTTTTTCGCTAGAATTTCTTAAACAAATTAATGTTAAGCGTAAGGCGTAGGTACAAGTTCGACACTTAGCGACCCGCCTTCAAAATATTACGTATTTAAGATTTGTTAGCTAGTCAAGTCAATAAGAACATTAATCATTGTGTACTAGCACGATGAAATATATATTATTTGTTACTTTGTAGTAGCACTTTGAAGTCGGTTTTTATTTTTTATTAAAAATTATTTTTTTTACATGTATAATATGTTTCACAAGAATTTACCAATATGACCTATAAGGCTATAACTATACTGATGATTCCAAGGATATTTGTTTCCGCTTGATAGCAATTACGAGTACTGGGAGTCGTCATTGTGGCCCAGTTATGTGTCACTTTTTGCCCGGATCCTAGAAATCCCGGATAATACTGCGCTTTTTATCTGCTAATTGCGGTCAAAGCACATGCGAAAGCCGTGAAGAAAAAACACAAAGCATGACCTGTGGCGCTTCTTCATTAATGCCTGAACATTCGATTCGTCAAACCATAACGCCGCCATAACTGGATATGCAAGCCTTATATCTAGGGCAACCTCAGTGGTAAGTATAAGTAGTTGTCGATCGTGAAGCCGCGGTCGATATGTCGGCGTCAAAACAAAAGTTTGAATGATGCCCTTATATTCTTCTAGATGATGTTAGGCCGACCAGTCCCAAGATTTTGTTTGTGGTTAGCAATCTATAGTGTTATTATTATTTATTATTGTTTACGTAACGTGTGAGCAACAGGAAGTCCACTGCTAAACATAAGCCTCCCCAAGGATATCCACATCGACATTCAGCGACTTCCTGCAATCTTTACTAGGCCGTCCATCTACCTTGTGAGCACATTAAAACCCATTGCTGAGAGCGGAACCTATAGTCCTCTAGAATATACCTATAGAACCTATGGTCTATAGTTCTATACAATAGAAAATTTTATTGAAATGGCCATCATTCATCATGCTGGCGTATTACGTGCCTAATATCCGACTTCATATACTAGAGAAATTCTTGTAAATATTTTTACGTTTACTTCACCGTTCAAGTGATTGACTGAGTACATGTGTCTGAAAAGTCTTAGCTGGATCTTAGGGTTCATACCCGTGACCATCGTCTCAGCAGATCGCTACCTGTTTGGTACTAGCAGGCCGTGGTTTTGGGTGTAAGTTATTTTTATTCCGTGCAACTTACTTGCTTCTTGCAAACAATAAAGTATAATTGATATTATTTTTCGCCTATTTTGTACACTGCGTAACATATTTGCTCTGAAAAACACAATTTGCCTTAAACTTGCCTCTCTAGAGCAAAACTTATCAAGAAGAAAAGATTCAAGTTCTATAATTCGTAGTTCGTAGATTACGAGTTAAAAAATATGCTGCGGTGTTAAATTGCAAACGGTATATGTAGATAGGTACGTACTTAACACCTCAATATAACTTTCTTCAAAAAGGTATCTAGTTATCCCAGTAATTATATATAATAGGATTAGTGATGAAACGATTATTAATCGCTTATTAATGATTAGTTCTGCATGGTCGCATATCATTATATTGCGCCATATACAAAACATCAAAAGTTGCTGAACCACTAATTATGAAACGTAAGTAAATTGTGGATCTTGGAAGTTGGAACTTTGGTACTTTCTCTGTGAACGTGTTCTTTATCTCCAGCAGCGCCATCTCTTGTTTAAAAATATAACGCACCTGTTAAAGAACATAAATTTTATTAATTGTTGGAAAAAATATAAATCTGAGTCTAACTGATCACGTACGCGTAACGATTCAAAAGGACTACCAATAAATGAGATTGTGACTGCCTATAGGTAGACAGCAATTAATTAAATGAAGTAATTTATTACCAAGTAGTGTGTTGGTGCGTTTACGGCTGTCTGTAGTTGTAAAATTGCCAGGTAGAAATATAAAAAAAACAGTGATAAATATAAAAATTATTATAATTTATATGTATAACTGCAGAAAATAATCAAAATATACGCGTGGATTTTTTTCATTTTAAGTTTATATTGTACATCGATAATATTTTATATATACAGCAAAGTGAATGTTCAAGTACAGACGCCATAAAATGACCCAAGACAATCCAATGCTGGTTTGTCAAATTATTGATGCGGTGGTTTGAATCACGTTTGAATTTTAGTGCGAAGCATAATATTTCTTTTTATTTTCCTATTCCTTATTGTAATAATATACACATGAATTATTGATTTGTGCGTTACATCAGTGTGATTTGTGTTGTCCAGTGTAGAAACATGGTTTTGGCCGAGCGAAGTACTGATGTTCGAAACGGGAAGCGGTCAAGGGGGCCAAGCCCCAATGGCCATGGAAGTCCAGATTCCAGTTCAGAAGATGAGAATGGTAATGTCGGGATTTCTTTAAAGTTTATTTGTGGGAAATCAAAAGATAGCTTGCAAATTCCGACGAGCTTTTTGCATGACGTACAAACTCAAATCTTCGTTTTGTCTAATATGGGGGCTTATAACTTAGGGCTTTAAGGCAAATCGATGCAACATTGTGTTGTTAACAGTTTGCATTGTGAATACTAAGTGCTTTTAACAGGGTTTTTAACTAATTGTTCATCATCATCTGACATCATGCTTTATTTTTTATGCTTATCACCATGGCGCTCATGCTGTACTCACATCATCCGCAATGTAAAATGAAACCAAGCAGTAGTACCGTTTGCAGCTGAGAAGATCAGGGTCGGTCGGGATTATCAGGCTGTGTGCCCAGAACTGGAGCCAGTTGAACAGCGGAGACCTGAACAGATTTCAGACAGAGCACTTCTAGTGTGGTCGCCCACTTCCGATATATCTGACATTAAATGTAAGTTTTGAACATTCTGCTGATGGTGATTGTGATGATAGAAATATTTCTAAATATCATGGCCTTTGGTGATTTTTTTTAGTGGATGAATACATTACAACAGCAAAAGAGAAATATGGTTATAATGGTGAACAGGCCCTTGGCATGTTGTTCTGGCACAAACATGATCTCAACCGTGCTTCAATGGACCTTGCTAACTTTACACCATTTCCTGATGAGTGGACAGTTGAAGACAAAGTTTTGTTTGAGCAGGCTTTCCAGTTCCATGGCAAAAGCTTTCACAGAATACGACAAATGGTATGTATTGTAACATGTAGATAACTTATTGTTTAGATTATTAGGTTTTAATAATAATTGTTTTGTTATTAGTTGCCAGACAAGACCATTGCATCCTTGGTCAAATATTATTACTCATGGAAAAAAACAAGAGCTCGTACATCACTCATGGATGTGGTCAGTGAAGGTCGGAATGCCACTGGTTCTGGTACCGGAAAGAGAGAATCAGGTGCAGGCTCAGAGCCAGGTGGATCTGACAAAGATTCAGATAATGATGAAAAGGTATGTATCATTCATTTCATATGGCAACTTTATGTTTTAACATTTGTGTATGTTTTGTTATTTGTGTTCCTCCCAAATGTGGTGATGCTAAATTGTTTAGAAAAGACATTACAAATTGTTTGTGTTATAAGTTTTCAATCAATATTATCTGGATTGTCCAATATTGTTTTCTCAGTTCACAATCATATTAAAATAATTTAAAAATGCAGAGTGGTGGAACTTTAAAACAATAATGGTATTATCTTTGTAGCCCCAAACATTTACATTTTGCAATAACTGAATCTATTTATTTTGCTCTGCATGTAGATAAGATGGTTAGCTTGAAGTATATGTGGTTGTTATTGATTTACATACATAGTTTGAGATATGAATTGAGATGGGTTTGATTTATCCATTGTGAGTTATGGACATTTGTTGAATATGGCAGAAGTGGACTTACCACCGTGGTATAGTTCGCGGAGGGAAGGCGGCGGGCGCCGCGCCGCATCGCGCCACCGGCCACCACACCACCCAGGTGGGTGCGGTGCTACCTCCACAGATCGACTCTTTTTCACAATCTATGTTCAATGTCTTCTTTTATTACATCACAATCATGTCTGTTGGTGTGATGTCATTTATAAAATATATGTTAGCCACTTTAAACTTTGTTATGTTTCAACACTTGATTTTCTTCAAATGTGTGTTAGTCATGCTATGTCACAAAACACACAAGCATTGTCTTCTATGCTAGCTCTGATGACAACTTGTGCTTGTTTCATTTCTCATTACTTAATTCTATACATTGCAGTTATTCGTTAAATTCATAAGAAATATTTTATGTTTGACCAGTAACAAAGAGTCATTTTTTTAATTAGTCATTGTAATATCTCAAGTTTGCAAGAAATCATTTAATAAAATCATATATTAAATCAAATAACTGTGTTACACTATAACAAGTTAATGTGGTGAAGAATGTGGCTGTAAGCTTTTAACAATGCTTTTTTATTTAAGTTTGACTGCTCTGCATTTTTATCTAGAAACTGTGATTCATACATTCATATGTGATGTTCATTTGTGACGAAAAATATATATGTTTAACTTTGTAAGACTGTTTACTCTTTGGTTTCAACAATATTTTATGTGATTTTGATAGATGCAATTATCCAGTAATTAGCCTTATATGTATTTTTAATTTTTTATATACTTGTTGTTGAAACAGGAGAGTATATGATTTTAACAGTATATTTTGTAGTCATTATTTATTATTATAATATTTCACCAACAATAATTATTAGTTCTGTGTTTTTGTTGAATGTTTAAAATAATTGCATAACCTCACTCCTTCACCCAAAATATCCTATTGTCTTCCCGCATGCTTCCTTTAAAGGGCCCCAAACAGAGTAGGAGAGTTGTTTAGTAATCTAATGTGTGCAGAATATCATTTAATACTCTAACGGGTTTTTAAAAGAAGTGTGTGAGATAATGTTGTGGTGATTGTCCATCCTTACTGATGTAGGCAGGTTGTGAGGCAGGAATGTAAAGTGTGATTGGGGTTTAGGGCGAGGTCGGCAGCGAGGGCGCGGGCAAGTGGTGCACCGTGTGCGGCATTCTGTGCACCCACACCACGCCGCACAACTCGCACAAGTTGTGCCAGGCGTGCCTCGTGCACGCCAGGTCGGTAACTCCTTTCATTACCAAATACACATCAACAACTTGCATGACTAGTCAGACAATTAAACCATTTGAGATTGATTCACGCAGCGACTGTTGTTTGAACATTGGCGGTGATGTGACAGACGCACGGGGACGATGAGACCGCTGTGCGGACCGTCGGGTAGACGCGGCCCGGGCTCGAAACAGCAGCGGTACAAACATCGGTTGCCGCGCGGCATTTACATCAATCACGATGATCTCGTCGCAATGGCGACCGGACCGCAGCCCGGTGACCCGCCGCAGCCGGGGCTTGTCAATCAGGGCGAAGCTATGCTCAAAGCGATGGACAGAGAGATTATATCGCTCAAGAGACAAGTAAGACGCAACCCGCCATCTCGCTATGTAGAGCCTACGGACACATTCTCACCCTTACGTTGCCATCCATGTTCGCCACTCGCGCTCATCGCTCTCGTATGAGTGTTGACTACTAGTCCTTGTGATGTAGCGTGAGAATGTGCTATCTCTTAAAGACAACCGATATTTTTGTAGTGTTCGTGCTAATAATGCAACATTTAGGTAGTAGGAAAATGTATTCTGCACACATAACCCATTAGTTCTCAATCTGATCATTTTTATTTATATTCATGCTTTTCTTCTGATTTCTTACAAAGCTTGACGAGTTTTTGAATGTGATCACTCGGGTCTCCGTTTAGTCTTGGATAATCCAGATATGCACTTGTAACGATAATTCATTTTGGAAATAGATATAGCAGTAGACTTTTTTATTTTCGACATTGAGTGTAGTTTATGGTTGGATAGGTTCAGCAAAATAAGCAGCAGTTGAGTGCGATGAAACGCAAGGTGGGTGACACCGGCGTGGACGAGTTTCGTCCCGGCGAGCCTCCCGCCAAGATCAACTCGCGCTGGACCAACGAAGAACTACTCATGGCCGTCACAGCTGTCCGAAAATACGGTGATGTACCATTCTTTACCCATTTATACTTCCCTAATTTGTGCTACATTATTGTATCCGACAATATACATCCTACTGCAAGGCACGGGCCTCCTCAACAATTGAGAGAACCATTGAAAGGGCCCTGATAGTGCTACATCATATTTCTTTTTAGCCGTAGCATAAGCTGTATGTAATATTTAATAGTATTTTTTTTTTCAAATTGTATGTCATGCAGGGCGAGATTTCCAAGCGATAGCTGAGACCCTCGGTACCAAAACAGAAGCTCACGTGCGGTCGTTCTTCATCTCGTACAGGCGTCGATACAACCTCGACGCAGTGGTTCGCGAGCACGAGGCGGAACGTGGCAACACGCACCATATCCAAGCTGGCAAGTACTTAGTATTACTGTAGAATTTCAACCAGATTACATTAGAACCCAAACACAAATTAATTCACTACAAAATCGCATATTGTTAAGAATCCGCGAGACTAAATATTCTATTTATAAATATTATTGGACTGGTCTACAACTTCTTAAGAGCAGGGTAATTGCCTGAGACATTACCATTCTACATTTTTTGCTAACCCATTCTGGGGAAGATCCCTTCAACTATATTAACAAATATTATGTAAAGTGTAAAATATTATTAAATCTAGTTTGTTTGAATTTATTTTTTAACTGTGCAGTGGAATTGTTTGTTTAAAGCATATAAAAATGTTTGTAAATCCTATATTATGTATGTTTTATATTCATTAGTATTGAGTATTTATTAATGAGTTTATTATCAAAGTGATAAAGTACTGTTGGTGTGTCATACACATTAACTTAACCTAATATTTAAATAGGTGCTAAGTTTATAGTGTATCTAAATGAAATAATACTTTGTTTTATTATTTTGCGCGTATATCTATATCTATACATATAATAAAAATGTAAATGGTCGATGTCTGTACATGGAAGATATTTAAGAAATTTCAACGCGGGGGGTCTTTATAACAGCAACAGAATCCAAAACAATTTTTTTTTGAATTTTTGACTGTCTGTCTGTCTGTCTGTCTGTATGTTTGCTTGCGCATCACGCAAAAACTACTGCACCAAATGAGATGCGGTTTTCACAGTTGTATTGCTGCAGGTTCAACTTAAAAACTGGTATATGTTGCATTTGCATACAGGGTGTTTCTTTTTGTTTGCTTGCACATTACTCATAAACTACCGCACCAAATGAGATGCGGTTTTCACAGTTATATTGCTGCAGGTCCAACTTAAAAACTGGTATATATTTCATTTACATACAGGATGTTTCTTTTTGTTTGCTTGCACTTTACTCATAAACTACCGCACCAAATGAGATGCGGTTTTCACAGTTATATTGCTGCAGGTCCAACTTAAAAACTGGTATATATTTCATTTACATACAGGATGTTTCTTTTTGTTTGCTTGCATATTACTCAAAAACTACCATACGAAATGAGATGCAGTTTTCACAGTAATAATGGTGCACGTCCAATTTGAAAACTGGTATATTATATTTTATTTATAGACAGGGTGTTTCTTTTTATTTACTTGCGCATAACGCAAAAACTACAAGACCAAATGAGATGCGGTTTCACAGTTATATAGGTACAAGTCCAACTTAAAAACTGGTAAATGTCTTATTTACATACAGGGTGTTTCTTTGTATTATGGAAGATAAATGAGAAAAACTAATATTCCCCATATTAACACTGGATTAACACTAAGGCTACATTTTATCCAGATAAATTAAGTGTTCCTGTGGGATGAGGACGGAAATTCGATATATTTGTTACTTTTTATACTCAAAGGGATGCGATGGGCGTGGATTACATACCTTGAGTGAGAATGAGATAGTACGGGCGGGATATTACGGGACGGGACTGGACGGGATGAGAAATACCAAACAATCTATACATGTATATTTTTTTAAACAAAGTTAATCACGCAGACGAAGTTAGCGGGCAGAAGCTAGTTTTAAAATAACACTTAAAACACCCTTGATCAAGTAATTTATGTTGTAAACTGGTATGCTATTTATTATTTTAAAATAAGAATGTAATTAATCAGTATGCTGCTGTGGTACATTTGAAAGTGTAGAATTAACTTTCTATAAATGTTCCAGGCACAGCAAATACAGAATCTGCAGAGAGTGCTACAGATAACACCAACTCAAATAATGGCACAGCGTCGCCACAAACAACAAATAAAGATGAAAAGGTAAGTTTTTATTCCGTTTTGTGAATGATTCATTAATCATTGATATATATATTTCATTCAGTTGTAATGACAGTTTTACTCCATCTATATTTTTTCTTTTAATTGACCAAGCGAGCGAAACGAGGCGGAGGTATTACACTTTACTGGACTATTTTGCACGCGTATTTGTGTATTTATTTATATTATGTGTTAATATCAGAATTCTTTATTTAAGTTTTGCATTCATTAAACTTTTTCAGTATGAAAATTCATTAGTTTCAAAATAAATTCATATTTTTTATTCTATCTAAAGTTATAGTCGGTGACAATTTTAATAGCATAAATCTGTCGAATTGCACATTAAACAGTGCAATTGGCTCTATCTGAGTTTCTAGTATCTATTCAAAAACGAGCCGGCGCTCGCGGACAGACAGATTGACGCGTTTTGTGTGTTGGCAGACTGAGGTGGACAGCGAAGGAGTTTCGCTGGGGGCGCCGGCCGAGCAGGGCGGAGCGCCCACGGCGGCCGCGCCCCCTGCGGCGCCCGGCGCTGCGCCCTCCGCGCCCGCCACTCCGCCCAAACACAAAGCCGCCAAGTGATCCGCTCTCGCCACCACTCTTTGAACGTTCAACTTTGTGTCACAAAGTATAGCCATCATGTAGATATTGTGAAACCAGAATTAGGTGTCGCGACGCCACGTTTGCTAAATGTTACTTTTATGTGACTAGGATACCACAATTGTCAGTCGCTACACTGTAAGAAGTGGGAATGTTTGGCAAACATGATCCTGTTTGCTGTGGGACTTGTGTTCATAATAGTTCAGCAAAATGAAGGTAAATGTGTTATTCCTCTTTACATTATTGCTCGACTTTCAGTGCTTGTTGGTTGAGATCAATTGTGTCTTTACATATAAATCAGAATTTATATAGGAAAGTAAATATTTTTTGCTATATAAATTACATTCAAATAGTTTAGAAGTGAAGTGCCTAAACATGGATTAGTTTTATTTCAAGCAACCACAAATAAATATAGTATTGTAAAAAATATTTCCAAAATAATATCAGTGGTACTTCCAATCTAATCTTTAAATTTAATCAATTATTAAATGATAGTAATTTTAACTTGGTGGAATATCAATTCTTCTGCACAGACTTGCAAGTTACTTGTATAATTTAATTGACATTGTCACTAAGTTATTTTTATGTTTCAACACAATGATCACAATTTTTATTGTATCCATACATTGTCTCAGAAAACTTAGTAGAAAATTGACATAATTTAGCATATTGGCTATCATAAAAAGAACTATATTACAGTATATTCTATTTTTTCAAAACTTTATTATGTTTGTCCATTAAAATATAATTTATCATTTTAACGAATGCAAACATATTCATCAGTGCCTCAGTAACAATTCTATTTCTTGATTGCCATTCAGTGATGTAATTTTTCTTATATATTAAAATGTATAAAGGTAATGTTAAAATATATTTCAATATTCAACACTAACATAGGTATCTAAGAAATCAAGGTGAATTACCTTATTTTAAGTACTATAAATAAATCTGAACATTATAAAAATAGTCTCAAATTATGATTAAAAAAAATATGGTGCAACTGACTTTATTGGTCTTTTAGACATGTTAATTATTGAGTTGTAAAGACAGTAAAATTGAATTATAAGAAATAGAAATGTCAGTATACGCGGTAGAAAAGCATTGAATTTGTAAATAAACATGTAGGTTAAGATTTTGTGTTTTGAGAGCATTGGACTATGTTATGTAATGGAGTGCATGATGATAGATATTATTGACAATTGAGCTGTGCTCCTCAGGAAAACTTCGCGTTAGTCCAAGTTTTCTTTACATCTGTGTGATAGTGACCCTAGATTGTAAATTAGATGTTTAACAATGATGTTATACACTTGCCTTATATTGTATATCTCGTATACTCGCATGCTTAAAATAATTCACAGTCAGTACACAAACCAGTTATATTTTTTGATATGATACAGAGCTTTTATTAATTAGGGGTTTCGAAGAAGGAACTTTTCGAAGACACTGACTGTACCCCTCGCAGATAGTTTAAATGATTGCTGAAGTTTATTTAGTGTTGATATGAAACATTTTTCTACTGTAAGAAAAGTCGTAGTTATTTTTATGAAGTTCTAATAATAATTTATTTAGTAAGAGTAATGTGTGAATTATGTCCAGTTTCTTCTAGTTTTATGGATAAAACTAACGAGGAATTAGATATTAGGCAATTTTTATTAGACTGTACTCATAGATAAATTGCATTTATGAATATTTCTTCGAATGCGTAATACAGCTCTGACGTCACATACATTGAAATGTTGTAATTTTGGTGGTAAGAACAAAATTAAACTTTATTGCACTTAACAATCAAATGCTTTTTAACGTGTAGTGACAGCGATACTCGCTTTTTCGTATTGTTAGGATCATAATAGATAGATATAATGATGATATTTTTATACGGATAAAAGACATCTCATTGCTAAAATAAAATGTCATATGAAAGGATGAGGTAAAATCTTTTATATTTTAATAAAATCATATTGAAAATAAACAGAACCCAGAACACATTGTGAGCTCAACAAATCAAAGATCTTGCATCTTTGTTTTCTGTGTAGATTTCTATAAAAATATAGTTATTGGTGTATGCAAAATACATTGAAATGTATTTTGTTTTTTTTTTTATTAAAACATAAAGAATAAAACCGTACTCGAATATGTGCCGCAGGATATAATTAAAATATGATATTATATATTTCTTTTAAATGTAAAAGATTTTACCCAATTAAGTTATCTTTTATCTTAGTAATTAGACTTTGTTTATAGTAATGGTTCATTACTATAAACAAAGCCTCTTATAGCATAATCTACTAGTTTTATTTATTACATCACGAATGAGATGAGGTATGATATTACGGAGCCGAAGATGTTGTTACCGTTGTCGTAACATGAGTTTTTTTATTTAGGTAAGTTTGTAAATAATTTCTGAATGTAATCTAACTTTAGTTTACGTAATTCGCTAGGCCTATGTTATTTGTTACGTTATCTCCTTGCACTGAAAACTAATTAAAATTCAATAGGCTGGTGATTTTTATCTGTTTCAACTTTAACAATATGCTGTCATGAATTAAAAATACTTTTTGTATGTATTGATAAGCAATATGATTGAATATTTATACTCTATTTTGTTGTACTTTTCAACATCCTACAAGTAGACAAAAATACTGATTAGAATGAGAATTCATAATTAAACAAAAATCAAGTTATCCGCCTATATTTGACATATTAAGCAATACTTTTAATTCCTATTTTTTTTTTATTACTGACAGCAGTAACGAACTGCGTAGATGAGTGGATAATATTTGTATACTATTACTGCACTTTATTGTGTTAATAATTATTTAGGTCAATGATTTGTGTTGTATATTTCTTAATCGTCGTATGTAAATATGTTACTTTGCTTTGTATGAAATTCATTGTATAACCAACATGATGTGGTTATTTTCGAAGAAATTGGCGTATAATTAATTAATTTGAACTGTTTATAGCAGAAAGATACCTAATCGCTCCCAAAGAGATCCACACAATGAAGTCATCTTATTTATTGATGCTTATAGAGCTAGTAGGGATATTGTTACTGAATTAAATTATTTTTTTATTAGAATTTATTGTGTTCTGTATATTAAGCGCCGAAATCAGATGTGTTTTTATGATTAAGTGAAGCTCAAAAACATACAAGGCAGTGTTTTTCATCAATAATTTAGGAATCGATTTCGAAAAATTTAAGTTTTGATTTTAAGAATAATAAATATAAGTATGTAAGTCATACGTCTTTTATTTTGTGTTTTTTTTTATATTACGAAGTGAGGTGATTAAGGATAAATGTAAATTATTTCACTCTTAAGCTAATCCACTGCTGGACAAGTCTTTCCATAGACCTTCCAGTAACTAGACCTTTAATGATTAATCCATCACGATAAGGTTCTAGGCACAAGTTCTAGCAGAGCTTTGTGGGTTTTTCTAAAGCTGTCTTTAATTTTTGTTCATGATGGTCGATTTTCTATAACAAAAATACCCAAATTATGGTTTTTCCGTCAGAAAAAAGCTGCGTTACAATGATTTTGCTATAATAATGACAATTAAAAAATATTTGGATATAAATATTAAAATTAGGGCTTGTGTTATTATAATTTAAATGCTTTATTCCGAATTCTAAATTTTATAACAGAAGAAGGTTCGTTTCCTGCACCGAGACGAATATATCATATATGTTTGATCTACACCTGTATTTGTTTCGGGTCTGGTTATTCGGGGGACCGAAAAGCCTCTAGTAGTTTTCATAGTTCTATACTACAGTCTGAATCTAGTAGTTTCTGATATCCACGATACTAGACTCGATTATAAGGCCCCGGCCCCCGACATACTATGCATTTGCCGCAAAACTTGGCACAATGCTCATAGCATCAGTTGTGATAGCCATGTACATAGATAATACACTATATAGCCATGTAGAATACTAGTAATTACTAAATGAACTTTGTTTTTCTAATCATATATGATGGGAATTAAAGCCGTAAAATCGACATTGCGACCGTGATATTAATTTTAATTAGGAAGACAATCAAAAGAAGGATATTTTGTGTGCAAGTTTCCCTAGTTTCGCATATCCTGCGGCCGCGCCGACTCCCTGCGCGACCCGCCGGCACATTCCGCCAGCAATTGACCATCGATGAAGGTTGTAGGTAACCTGGACCTCTTTATTCTCTTCAACTGCTTTACAATTTGAAATTATTGTTCTGTCCATAGATAATACACTGCTCTGTCTGTTGTGACATTACGATCACCATCAACGTCAATTTAACGTGAATTCGCTCGACTTCTCAATTTTACATTCTGAGCACTGTGGTTAAAAACCATTTTATTGCAAGTTGTTCATAGATGACTTCTCGAATTTTTAGGCCTCCACCTCTAGGTAGGTTGCGGCTAGCGACCGTTGAAGACGCGCCCTTCATCTTAGACCTTGTGAATGAATCTGTATCAAAGACTTTTCGAATAGAAAACACTTTCAATATTATTTATCTTATGTAAGTGGTTTACTGTTACAAGATTTTGTATACCTAGGAGGTACACCAATCTGATATTAAGTGCAGTGCTGTCCAGCCTATCCAAATTATCCAACGGTGACATAGGTTATCTATCTATGGCTATTCGGCTAACGACATAATAATGCCTTAAGTAGGCAACTCAACTGCTTCGTGTTTATAACTCAAGTCTCAAGGTACCTAGGAAAGATAATATGAATCTTCGCTTAGTGATGCAAATGAGCTATGAACCGGTAAATGGTAACCGGTATGACTATACTGTTATAGTAGCACAGTTTAATCGGATTATCAACTTTTCTCGTCGCCTGGCTAATGAGTTTCTACTCATTAAATATTATTAGTCCGCCAACCCGCACTAGGCCAGCGTGGTGGACTATATGGCCTAACCACTCTCAATCGATTCTCTCCATTGTAGAGTAGGCCCGTGCCCTGCAGTGGGACGTATATGGGCTGATATAGATATAGAAATATTATTACGTATATATACGCCTTGGAAAAGAGTGTATTTATTAACTAAGTCGACTGTAGAATAATTGTAGTTAAATATGTATGTTTTACCGGTACACACGTTAGTGAATTTAATTTTAATTTGATCCTTAGTGAAAACGCAGTTTTATCAATATG
This sequence comes from Deilephila elpenor, assembly GCA_949752805.1. NCBI lineage: Eukaryota > Metazoa > Arthropoda > Insecta > Lepidoptera > Sphingidae > Deilephila > Deilephila elpenor. The sequence goes on from OX457108.1 coordinate 9,317,133, forward strand.
TCACCTGGATTGTAATGACACTATCGTGGGTTTTTTAGCAGCAAGAGATTATCCACTAATACCGTCTGTCCATCCTCTGGCTTGGGAAGAATATATTTGGACAAAATATAAGTATGTTTATTTATCAATTTATTTAATGTCTGCAAATTATGGATCTTCAGATGGATTTTTAAACGTAGGAATCTGCAACAGAACGGTTAAGTTGTTCCGTGGTGCCTACTATAGTTTGCGCGCCTGATGGTAAGCGCCTGCAGGCAAAATAAGAGCAATACCACTTACAATTTATTAATAGTCAAACACGTCCTACGTACTAACACCACTTTAAATTGCAAATTGTGTGTCATTTTTATCAATAATTACTTACGTGACACTATTTGGTCCCAAATACCCAAACCCGATTTAGATATAATATTTTGTATACATAAACGTCTGTTTCGGTGCGGAAATAGAACCCAGTCTGTAGATTCGCAGTCAGCGTTTAAACTGCTAAGGTTTTATTTAATTAGTATCTATTTCCAGGACAGTAGAACTAAATGCCCGAAACACTTTATTCATTCATCTAATATGCTGGAACGCGGTTTACGCGCGGGACATAGTCGACAGTATGCTAAAGTCTATTTTTATGCACGATCCGTATGTTCAACACATAGCCATGGTCAAATCCATGGTAGCATACCCATGTAAGTATTGCAATTAAAGTTGAATATGTGCGAAAGTCTCTCCGCTGTAATTTAAAATATTTTTTGTATGGAAATTTTAAAGGTATATCAGGAAACTTTGAAAACAGCAACACTGCAAAGTTTTAGAGTTGTATTTAAAAGTGACAATCAAAACTCTCTATAGGAAATTAATCTGAGTTAGATATGGCACCCGTGATAGGTCGATATGTACTAAGCATACTGCAAAATTAAAAACTTGCTTGGTTTGTAGTATTGGTCCCAGGGCAGTCTCGATCAGAAGCATCTTTTAGACGAGTACAGCCGGTGGAGCGAGGCGTGCCCGGCGATATTCTTCCCTCGCTAAGTATTGCTGATAGAAATGAGGTCAGTCCAAGACTGCGGATTAGACGGGCTGTGTTAGTATTTATCTTCCAATTCTGATTACTAGTATTTATTTTGTGAGAATGAGTGTATAGATAGTCTATTCCACAGCAAATTAAAGATGTTTATTAACGACTGATTTATAGTCTTTCAATAAATTATAACTTCAGTTTGATTACCTAGTATGCGTTTATCTTATGTGCAAGAAATTCTGATGAGTTTAAATTATTAGAGATTGGTAGAGCTAGCCTGTCGTTACTTTGAAATACATGAGGAATGGGTTTGCGCGACCGGGGTGGTGTCACTGTCTTACAGAAAACAGATGCGAGGCGACCGATTTTATCCTAATTAAAGCGAACATGTTATACTTAATAAAAATATGTGTTACTTTTATGTACATACATGCAGCGAAGAAGATAACGACGATATTGTGCCGATAATTGAAAGACACTCGGCACGTTTGCGTCAGATGTACGGCGAATTTTACGTCAGCGAGCTCATTTCAAGGCATCCTGAATCGGAACGAGTTTTGCTTGTTTGCGAGGTGACTAATAATTAATTTATTATACGTAATGTGAACACAATAAATCATGCACGTTACTTGCAAAAATACTGTCTTCAATAAACGGGTCATAGAAATGCCTCTGTTGGTATACCTACCTAGACGTGAAAACAGATTCGAAAATATTTACCGAAATAATTGTTTTCATTTATAATTTATATTATTAGACACCAAGATTTATGATAATAATTACTTGTTTTGTAAAGCATAAAGAGGTGGCAGTTGGCGTGATGTGTCTCAACACTCAGATTAACTATGAAGCTTTGGAAGAGAGCTTTGAATTGTCACCGTTTGCTGGTTTACGGCATATGAGTAAATCACATTTTAAAAAGCACTGCAAGGAGGTGGATTCTGTTGTTAGGTACGATCTGTATTATCAATTTTTATTTGATTATAATAGTGAAGTACCTGGGTATCTTTTGAAGAATGATAAAAACGGCTGCAACATTTGAAGAGAATTTTCAAAAATGACATCTGTTAGATACGTAGTAAATAGTTGATCTATTCAGTAGTTATTACGTGATGCGCGTACGACGATGGACCTAGAAGAAACAAATTAAATTTATGAATAAATGGTTAGGCGAACTTTGTAAGGTTCTTGATATTGAGTATTGTATACACCTTTAAATGTTGGTGTTGTCAGTTTTTCAGCTATTAACATGGCTACTGCGGCGGAAAGTACACAGGGCTTGCCGAATACCACAGATACTACGCTGAGACCAAAAGAAGCTAAATCTAAGGTAAATTTATTATTTCAAATGGTTTCTCGCTCCAAAAATGTTGGTTTGTCTTAAAATATTAATGGTGGGTATAGAAAAAAAATCTGTTGTTAATAATCTACATTCAACAGCCTCCATGGCGCAGTAGGATAAGGTGCTGGTTGTAAACCGAGTACAATAAAATTACGCACCACAAAATGCATGTACATAAATTATGTACATATCTTAATGTAGAGTTATCACAATTATGTATGTGCGTGACTTTTGAGCGTATAGGTTTTTTAATAATAACACTAGAACAATGTTACAGTTGTTGATACTCTACAATTCGATTTGAAGGTGGCATGGGTGTTGGAAGAAGATGAGTGTAAAGACCTACGCACAGAGAACCTGGCCAGCCGCAGCATGTCTCAGCTAGGCCCTAGCACTCAGCTCGATATACTAAACCTTTTGGAAGACGAGGAGGAAGAACTCGAGTTTGATATTGTTAATATCGACACTGACTTGCTGAGAGTGCCGAAATTGCTGTCTTATGATTCTTTGGGGAGTGGGTAAGTAACTGTGTTTATGATGGCCTCCGGCCCTAATAATTAAATACTCGTGAGGATAAAGAGGAAGAAAGGAAAAGGGGAAATAAGTATTATATGATAAGAACAGGAAAACTATTACTCCAATATGGTATTCTGAGGAAGTAGAGTTATATTATGAAATTATAATAAATATTGTGTTTAAATACACAATGCGTTTTGTTAAAATATTTAAACATATTAATGTTATTTTCATGCAGTCCCGCAGACAGTATTATGAAGATGATAGACAGCACGAGCAGACATAATCGCAAGGAGTCACCCTTGGAAGAGAAAACAAAAAAAGAGAAATCTAAATGTAACAATATTTTTTTTATTATAATTTTTTTATATTTTTGGTGGAACACGCTATGTTAATTATAGTTTACATAATCGGAGCTAATTTTCTTGGTAAATTCTTTGCATGACATAATGGCTGCACACTTGATGATAAGTGCAGTTCAGTCCATATACATCTAAGTCCAAGGAAGTGGTAGAGCCACGCTGTTGTCAGTCATGATTCAGCATGAATGGGCAGGCTCGTTCGGGGCGGTACAAAGGTTTTTATACCACTGTCTCGCAGGAATGTGACGTGAAGCGACAACTTCGCTGATTCGTTTCGTTCTATGAGTGAGATTGCCCGATGCCCAATACCACTTTGTTCTTCTCGTCTTTTTCCTTCCCGCTTTCTCCTCGCAATTTGATGGGCCTGCAACACATCCATGATCCAGCGTTGTGGATGTTCATGGGCAGTGATTACTTAGCATCTGATATGTTTGCTCGTTTGCCGGGCGTATGCATTAAAAAATTGAAAAAAAGAATATGTATCGGCGAGAAATTTGTGTTTTATGTCCGTGGAGCTGGGAAGGCCGAAGAGTAAGATTTAATTTCCCTTTAGCCGGTTTACGTTGGTTATCAATAAAACAATAGCACTATCCTCATTCAGTCGATATTATTCATGCTGTATGACTGGTCAGTCAGTCAGGTAGACTGGTCAGTCAGACACATGGCTTTATGTCTCTACCACTTCTACAACAGTGGAATCTAACTGAGAACTGTTCCCAGCCAGTGCAATAGGTTCAACATACAAGGCCCCAGAACCAATACGTTACTCAGGGCCACCGAATGCTTTCTTGCTGGAATTATTTGCTATGCACCCGGACTATGATGAGAGGTAACTATATAATTGTCGGTTTTGTTAGTTTTTTTAAACAAATACTGTATCATTAACTGATTCGATCAAAAACCAAATTCCTTAATATTAAGTCCAATAACATTGTAAAAACAAATATACCTATTGAGACATATTTCCTATATAAATAATGTAATTTAAAGCTTAGCAAATAATATATATTTTAAGGTATGGATTTGACATCCTGGAAGCGGCGTTCGAGTTGTTTCCGAATCGAGATTACTGCGTTATTTGCCTTCCATCAAATCAACCTTCTTTTCCACTATTAGAACATTTTACGGTAAATACTAGTCCAATATTTCAGTATTTGTTATGTTTATTTTTCTATTCAATAGGTGATTACAGAAAATAAAACTTTTCTTTTTAGCTAGTGACACCGTACGGCTCCCGAATGAGATTCATAAACGAGACTCTTTATGTGGCGCACGTCAATTCAGTGAGAGGGTACGGTCACGTTTGATCAATTTATAAGAATTAGGCCGGTTACTCACGCAGACTAGAGCATTGCGTTTTATTGGTATCGAACTTACTTTTATACAGTATTTTTTTACAAACCATTTGAACAAAAAAACATTTTCCTAACATGAACTCGTAAACTATATTTAGCAATTATTATTTTTAGACACTAATCCATGTTCAAACTTATGATATCTAGGTGTCTTTATTCCTCCCTATAGGATTCGGTTTTATACAATAATTTTCACAGAGATGTAAAAGTACGTAAAGGCGAGGCTTACGACATAGCTGCCCTGAGCGGTATACTGGAGCACGCGCCTCGAGGCCAAGCACTCCAGGACCTATTCGAAACGTCCCTCAGATCCTTCACGCTTCAGAGCTACATACTGTTGAGTCAGAACCAACCGATTGGAATGGTTGTGCTTGGGTGAGAGTTATTATTATTTTGGATTAATCATACTTAATTTATATAATAGACGCGGTGCATAGCGTGGAGAACTGAAAGCGGATAGAGCCAAAAGCGTGTCGATTCCAGGACACGTACTGGCAGATGCAGCACCGGTCGTCCACTCGTAAGCTGAACGGATAAACTTATAAAGATTATGGAAAGTCGCCGGATGCAGGCCGCTTCCACCAGTTCGCTGTGGAAACCCTTGAGGGAGTTCTATGTTCAGCTGAAGATAATGCTAATAAAATTAAAACACTTTTTTCTACTTCGTTTTATCGTAAATAACTTTTCCGTAGGCCATTGGAGGACGGTACATCGATAAGAACACAGTACGATCTGGAACCAGAGCCGCGACGTCCCCGCACTGATGCTACTGTTAGTATACCATAATATATTCTGATATCTTAAATAGTTATTGAAATTAGTCAATTAATTTGTAAAGTTTGTAAGGTTCGTCTTCATCGGACCTACGTCAATCGAATTGATCACATCCTAAACAAAGGTCAGGTCAGAAGTACCCTGAACATAGATGAAGCGAAAGTGATATGCCAGGATCGAACAAAGTGGAGATCCGTAACCTATGCCTAACCCTGTAAGGCGCAGGCGTGAAGCTTATGTATGTAAATGTTGTAGATCCTGGCTGGCGTGATGTCTCCGGCGCTGGAGCCGCACGGTCGCTGGTATATACGAGAACTGCTTCGTCAAACTCAGTACACAACTTTGTTTTGGATTTGCAAACTCTTTGCGAAGGGAGATGCTGTATGTAGATTTTTTTTAAAGATTTACGATAAATTGTAGTTTTGAGCTAAATTACCCCTAGTACGTATTTATTATAGTTAAATACTCAGGGTGTTCAATTAGAAACTAAATATCATATCTAACAAAAATAATTCATTTCTAATCCAATAGTAAACTCGGCGCAGTTGTGCAATATTGTTTCTATATTTTTAGTTTATTAGTGTATAAAGAAATTAGCCTGATTGAAGTATATAAAATGCGTATATAAGTGACACCTATCATTATTATAAAAGACAATCGATTATACGTCAAAAATGTGAAATACTCAGATAAATATTTTGTATGTTATTATAAATGTTTTTCAAATTTCTGTGCAGAGTCCAAGTCGCAACCTGATGTCTTTGGCGGGACACATGAGTCCAGTACATCCGCGAATGTCGGTTCCTAATATAAGTGGAAACAGTGATCTGGACAGCATCTTCAACGACCTGTAATATAATTTATTAAATTATTGATTGGTAGATTTAGCCCTTATTTTGTTCGTATTTTTAATAATCAACCACTTACCTACCTGTATTTAGGTAATTACACAAAATTTCGGTTGGCTGTGGGTTGTGATTTTTTTAAACCCCAAGCCATATTCTTCTCACCAAAAACTCGCATATACATTGCTAAATCAATAAATCGAATTTAAGAATTAAGTCCACCTTTGCATTCAGTAGTAACTAGAGCAACGAGGCGATAAACGTAAAAAGCTATATTTATTTTATAGTGCAGCGCCGTTTGCGTTGTGGGTACTAGAAAGGCCGTTGACGAGTTTGCCCAAGGTGTATGTGAACAACAGCATTGTGGTGGTGGGTGCCAGTCGCACTGGGCTTGCCTTCCTCGAAACTTTGCTTATGGGGTTAGTATTAATATGGCCTTTACATATAGGCGAGGATGCGTGAGTATGATGCGGAACTTAAAAAATCAATTGTTGGACTGGTCTGTAGTTGAATATGATGGGATAATCTGCATTGGGCTACATTGGAAGCAATGTTACTTTCACTACACAACACTACTGCCGCGTAACGGCAAGATTATTTAGGGCGCTATTGAAGAGATGACTGAGATGCGTAAGAAAAAAATATTGCGGCAGATCTGCCATCCAAATCCAAGCGGAAAATATAAGTAGGTAACTCTGCAGCGTCTTTTCATTTCTAGCGCCCAAGTGTCTGCCAGATCATCCTATCCTCCAGCCCTTACTAATTACTAATTAGAGAACTAATGCTTCCACTCCCCGCGTATAATGTGATGAGTGCTAAAACTCTCGTATACTTACGTTGAGATGATTTAGAACTCTGAGTAACAAAGTTGTATGCTCAGACCAGCAGCTCCATACTTGACGTTCAGCAACGTGACCCTGGTGTCAGAGCATGGACTGCCCACTGTTGCTGAGTGCTTGCGCGCCGCAGACACCTGTGTACCCAGGGACGGTCGCTTCTCAGACCGGTACTTGAAGAGTGTGCCGTTCTACTATTATTTGGATGTTATGTCGGCCATCATGACTGGGATTGACAGGTTATATTTGAATATTTGTTTTTTATGTAATGATTATGATAATCATCATTAGCATGTACACAAATAAAATTAATAAAACATAGGAGATATCAATACAAAATAAGTTATTTTTTATATGTAATACTACTAAGTCACCATTTTCGGAATGTTGGTTTGGAGACGTAAAGAATTAATTTGAGATGGCGGATAATTATTCTTGAAGAAGAAGAAATAATTATAATTGATAACAATATTTTGTTGAAAAAATATTGCCTTCTCTTAGTAGGCTGTAACGTAGTAGAATCTAATTAAGCTAAAAGCCCTGATTGACATTCAATAATTAATTACCGGGTATGTTTAATTAGATTCCATGCATATATCAACCTAGTCAAGGCCGCTAGTGACCGCCGCATCCTATAAATTCCAAGTGTATATTTTAGTACTGTAGTATGCCGCTATTCACTAACTACTTTGGAAGGTGGAGAGATAACATGGTAAAAAACGGACCGCGGTCACTGTATTGTAGTTATAAGAACGCTTTGACATTTTTACGGAATTCTATTTTTTGCTCTGGACATCCTATCGTTCCTGACGCTTAAAATTGAATGGCTTATTACGGTTGTAATATTGTAGGAATATATGAATATATCTTGGTATAATATTATATTGTAGATAATTTGTATGTATTTAATATATTATCTATTTTTCTTACCTTAGGAACGCCCTTATTGTCTCATTACTACGTCTCCCAATGGTTGGCTGGTAGAAAATGCCGTTGGGATTAAGTCCAAAAGTACATTTTTTTATTTGAAGTTTAATAAAATGATAACAATATTACAGAAACAAAAAATGCATTCATCTAAAAGGCGGAGGCGTGAAATTCTACGATGAATTGGTACTTACATGTGGAGTGCAATTTCAACATCCTGATTATCTTAGTGAATCTATTGAACTCGTTAAAGATATTGAGTAAGTATTTAAATCATTTTATTGTATTTTTTGATTGTCGTCAGTATAATAGAAAATATTGGTTTTGTAAATGGTTGTAGTCAGTAGGTTAACATATCGGCTAAGGCTGGCCTAAAATTAAATCTTTACGCAGACTTTAAAAAATACAATTGTCCCTCATATTGCATAGATTTAGCTTGATACAGTACAACCTAAGTGGTTATTAAAATACCTGTAGTGATATTTAGTCATTTCTTGAATGACAAAAATACTTGGTAAAAATGGTTGAGCTACTGTGGGATCATTCCTGCTTACAGAATGTATTGGCTAGCTCTATAAAAATGTATTGACTTGCTAAGTTCGTCGAGCTTCTATGTTAAATTACTTGTTGTTCACAATATATAGTATGTTAACATTTTCTCCATAATTTTAAACTAATTCTTCCTGTTTCTAGGAATGGCAAGCCTTGTGACAGGACATTGATGGACAATCCAGAGTATCTGCCGGATCGCGTGCCGACATCATCTGAAGTGCCGGAAAACGTGATGCTTATCAACTCTTTGTTTGAAGCCAACATCTGTCTGAGGAAACTCATGCGCATGATAAGTGATTGCAGTCAGTAACTAATTCATTTAAATATCAATGTCATGTCACTTTGACGGTGAAGGACTACATCGTGAGGTAACCTGCATACCATAGAGAACACGCACTTGCTTATGGCGGTGAGTTTTGGCCTAACCCCGGTCAGTCAAACTCACGAGAAGTCTCTTTCTCAGCAGTGGGTGACAATGACTTGATAACTGATGTCCATAAACTAATTTCCATAGATAAAAGGCAACTATTACCGTTATAATAGTCTCTGGACTACAAAAAGACTGACAAAGTTGAATACATAATATTAAAATTAAAAAATGGTAATGTTCTAGAGGACAGCAAGGAGTGTCTTAGCGAGGAGAACCAAGTGATAGTGTACGGCGAATGTTTAGAAGCGTATAGTTGTATGACTGCTCTACTGGAGTTGGGATTGGCTGCCGAAATGATTGCATTTGTCGAGCCCTTCCCGCCTGATGATCCTGCCGCGTTAAGAGTCAACTGTTTTAACAATGAGACCGTAAGATTGAAATTCTAGGCTTAAGATTGCATTATATTTTTATAAAACCTTGTTTATGCTATACTTATTTTTTTATTCTCTTATTTTAATATCAATCTGTTATGTGTATTAGAACATATTCACGTTGCAGCATTGTCTGTACGCAATATAAAACTTAGCACATATAAATTTCAGTTACGAGTATCAAAGGTTTATTTGTCGTCACCTATTTGTTCGCTGTCTTCACACTTGTAATTTAAGCTTAGCACTGGAAAATTCCCAAGATGTTATTGGTGTCTATAAATAGTGGTCGTATAAATTACAAATGTTGTCCCAAAGGTTGATGAAAGAGTTCAAGCTTCTATAGAGAAGCTTGGTATTCGTGTGCTGCGTCGATGTTCCTTGGCTGGATGGCGCTTACAAGACAACCGCGTGAAAGCAATACACCTCATGTCGCCGCTGCAAGCTATTTGCTTACCTTGCTTTGCTATGTTCTACTATGGATTTAAAGCTATTGATGTAAATGCTTTTAAAGGTAGCTCAAATAAATTTATAGCTTTTTTGTGTTTACGTCTGTTTTGTAATAAATTGAACCAAAATACCTACCATTATTCAATACTTGTGAGATTAGAGAGCTCGATTTATATTTGTATAAGCAATTTATATTTGTGACGTCGCGTCGTTTCATGTTTAAATTCGATTGTCGCATAACTATAAATTAATATATTCTGCCTGACTGCCTCGGTGGCGTAGTTGTATTACGGTACGGCTACAAAGCTGAGGTCTTGGGTTCGAGTCCCGGGTCGGGCAAAGTGGTATTGGATTTTTCTATTCATTATCAGCCCGGAGTCAGGAATTTGTGCCCGATATGGCGATAGGCTCGCCCCCTATCACATCATGGGACGGAACACACAAGGCGAAATGTGGGTGTCCTGGTGGCGCCTCTGCCTACCCCTTCGGGGATAAAGGCGTGAGTTTATGTATGTATGTATGTAATATATTCTCAATTCGGCGCTTAGATCATTTATGACGTGAACGGTGTCTCAGAAATTTGTCGGCGGTTTTGCATAACTTTTTTCATGTTGTAGCAATAAACGAGTGTGGTCTGGTATACGACGGAGGGCTAGTTGTGGGTCCTGCTTTCGAGACCAACGACCCCAATATATTCGGCGCGGGTACTTGCGTGCGGTACTCTCGTAGGCTGTACGCAGCTCGTAGAGAACACAAATACTACTGCTCAGAGGACGTTGGCGAAGCTGTATGTTGAATATTTATTTTATTTCCTTTAGTTTGCATTTCCCTTGAAGCCGAGGCGAGCGGATAGGAGATGTGTAGAACTCGCCCAATCACATAGGTACGACTATGATGACGTCGATGTTCAATATTAGCGCTCCATTCATCTGCACTTCAATGAAAACATAACCCTATTGATATTTGTGATTCTGACAACTAGAGCGATGGGACAAATCATACTCGGTTCGATACCGTTTCACAACCCACTACTTACGAATTAATATAAGTGCAAGGCACTTACGACTACTAGGCTAAAATGGTGATGAAATGGGTGACAAGGTCTCGACGATGTCCCAATAAATGATGCAGGGAATGTCTGGATGCAGGCCGTTTTCAATAGCTGGCTTTGGATATATTTATGAGAAGCCGATGTTCAGAAGTACACATTTGTAACTGAAGTTTATAATGATTATCTACAACAAATGGAATTTATTCCACAGTTAGCAAAACTGTTTCTGCATAAAATGGATCCGTTTGTCATGTGCGCTGATGAAGTTGATGGGCTCTCGGCCGATTTGTTACCAAGATTTAGTTCCAGTCTGCTCGCGTAAATATTTACCTACATTTATGTTGTTTGTACTTGATTTCTTTTTTTGGCTAAGTAGGTATAATAATGAAGAATTGAACTGATGGCCGTTGGAGCCGAAGGTTCTGGAGTGGAAGCCACGTACAGGCAAGCGTAGTGTTGGACGCCGACCCACAAGGCGAACGGACGACCTGGGGCCTTGCCCAGGCAGCCGCTGGATGCAGGCGGCTTCCATCCTTGTAGATCCTTGGGGGAAGCCTATGTCCAGTAGTGGACTTCCTGTGGCTAAAGAGAAAGAGAGAAATATAATAGTAACTGTAAAGTTGTTCTGTTTTTTTTCGTACTCGTTCGTATACTTATAGCAGCTGCACTGCTCTCATATCATAGTTTGGGTGTTCTGAAGTACAAATAAACCATAACAACTGTTTAATTTCGGTGATAGAAATGTATCTTTTTTTTTTCTGTTTAGGTCCAAGAGTAATGTCGCTAGTTTTTCTAGCGCCACTCGAATTTCAATTGGATCGTGGAGAAAGTGAGACTTACATTATCAAATAAAGTATACATTGATTTTTTTATTGCGTTGAATGGCGAGACGAGCTTGTCGTTCGCCTGATGGTAAGCGACCGCTCATGGATAGTAGCTAAACCAAACAACACCATGAATTACTTAGCAATGCTTGGCATTCGACTGCGATCGCCATCCTGAGATATGTCTTCATAAGATGTTAAGTGTCATTGTAGTTATTCTTAGGTACCTACTCTTTTACTTACATTATTAAAGTCCACCTAAGCTAGCAATATTAAAAAAAATATAATAATACAGATATTGTCAATTCAACTTCGAGATTTGGGCCGGCATAGTCACATAGTGACTAAGGCCCATAAAAAATAAAGATAATAAAAAAAAAAAAAAACTTCGAGATTTAAAGATGATGAATTAATTGTATGTTATCTGATATTGTAAAGGTGGCAGCCAGTAATGAAATTTGAGTCCCCGTTGGTGCAATCCGCTACATTGCCAGGCCCTTTATACTACATGAAGTTGAGAAAGGCCGGAATAGAAATACCGATGGCTGTGCAGAAGTTGTTGCCGCATCAGGTTTAGTAAAACATTTGTTTTAATTCATTTTAATTTAACTATTATCATGAATCTGTATCAGCCCAAATACGTCCCACTGCAGGGCACGGGCCTCCTCTACAATCGAGAGTACCATTGAGAGGGGTTAGGCCATATCATGTAAGATATCGGAAATAACCAACGTAAGCTTGAATCAAAAACATTACACCTAATAGAAAGCGCAGGGCAATCCTGCAGTGTATCCAGAGTATAAGCAAGTATTCTGGGTTACTTGCGATCGGATATACAGAGTCTGAACTCAAAACATGACACAGAATAGTATGGGAATTTTCTACCATTGTATACCTACGGTGGTCGCTAACTAGGTGGTAAATAATTTATTTGTTATATCAGGGCCACACACTAATAACGGACAGGCGAAGCAACCATTTCCGACTGCAACTGAATGCACTTCATTGCGTGGATGCTGTCACATGTCTCTCAAAGAAGGCTTTTTCGTCTGAGATCTTTATACAGATTTATGGAAAACACGAGGCGTTCTTCAACAAGCTTCTTGTGAGATTCCAGGTAAGTTTAATACTATTTGTATTTCTTTAATATTAATAATGTAGTTTTAATTATCACTAAATAATATTGAGCACCTAAACTTTAAAAACAAATAATTAGGCAATGCCTAGGCCTTGCCTCTACTGTAAGTAGCCAATTTCCATAAAAAGAATTAATAAAATAGCGGTAAAACGCATTTTGAGAATTTTTCTATTAATAATAATAATTTGATGTAGAAATGTGAGCTATGTTATGATGCATCCACACCACAGTTAGCTTTTGTGGAGCGACATTGTGCAACGATATCGATTCTTACCACATGTTATGTAATATTACTTATCATGTAAAATGTTGTTATCAGATGTTGTTGAGTAACATTTGGAAACTTTGGTCAACAAAAAGTTACTGCGGTGTGGATGCACCATTGGTAGTTTGTTGATTGTTCTTGTAATAAATAGTTCTATACTTAAGAATTTTTAAAATTACTTATAGCGACATCTAGTAGCATACACTTAAAGTTCGAATACTTAATTTTAAAAAATGTACTTAATGATATTCTTTACTCAAAGATTAAGACAGAATATTACTATCATAATATTTCGTTTACAGACAAACCAAATTGTTGATTTATACGACTTTTTCACTCAACCGTGGATGTCAGCATTGTATCAGGAAACTTTTGTGGACCTGTTGAGAGATATCAACGAGCAAGATGTCGGCACGGTATTTTTAATGTTTATTCATTGGAAGAATACATCTGATATTGACAGACTTTTAAAAACTGAGGCTAGATTAGTGAAGGTTGTGACAAACACTCGCTAGATGGTGTTTTATGAACTTAGGTCATGATTATTTTCGAAGAATAAATAACAGATGGCGCTAACATCGGGAAAATAAAAATTATAGCCATATCGTAAATGATCATAAACTCTGGAATGTGTTGTATCATGAGTCCAAAATAATTGGCTATTTGACTAATTTCTGAAAAGTGTTTTAAAGTCTAGATATAATCACTCTATACCTCTTCAAACTATTAATTTATTTTTAAAGAGTTGTTTATAACGAATAAACATATTTTTCAGTTTTATCATCATATATGTCACCAAAACGGTAGGTCACGTGACTTTGAAAAAGTTACGTCACGCTTTATAAATGGTGAATGATCTTAGTGGCAGAGATGAATGAAAATTGAAAATCGTGACATCACACGCTGCACAATGACAGCTTGTCGTGTTTTGTTACATTTAATCAACAGATAAAAAATGGCAAACTTATTTTAGATAATTTAAATATTTATAATTTAGATTAATGTAAATAAAAATACCTATAATTATTGTTTACCAAAAAGCTACCATATGCAACACATTTTATAATTTATTGCCACAACAGTCAAATACCCAATTAGTATGGCCCAAAAAGGCAGTGATTCTTATTTTAAGTTTATTTTTTATACTGCCACTACAAAGTGACTATATTGCATCTCATAGAAAATACAAGAGTATTACTCGTTTCGATACACTTGTATTTTCCCACGATGGTTATCTCTTGTTGGTAGAATAATTATTCCGACCTAGTCGTAACCGGATATACACAGGCTTGATCTGAACCAGGGCACACTTATGTTCCACTCCGATTGCTTTTCCATCATCGTGTATGGTGATCGCTTTCCCGGCTCATACGAATAAACTACCACTCGCATTTGATGTGCTTGGGTATTTCCCATCTATCTTTCTGTTTTGATTGTATCAGTATTTTATTTTGTATATTAAGACAATAAACTAATAATAACGACATAAATAACATCATAATAATTATTCAATCCATATGCCTCTCACTGTAGCGTACGGGCGTCCTCGACAATAGAGAGTTCGATTACACCTCAGTCTGAGTCCACCACTAGCTAATAACATGTACTTTTTTTCTAGGTGTATGAATTAGTTCGGTCGAGATTCAGCATTCGAGAAAGTCGAGACGTCAGTCGTCAGTCCACTCTGCGCTCGTGTTCCGATTCCGAGAGCTGTCGACTTGCACAAAGGGTCGGTATTGAGAACTCGGGCTCAGAAAGAGCCGAAGCTTAGTGGCAAAACTAACTTTGACGGTTGTTTTGACTTTAACCATGTACTCGCCATACATTTGAGATGACAAATGTATAGCGTTGATATTGTCAAAGGTAAACAGGCTAGCGCGTCTGGTTACTTTTGTCAGAGGGATAAAAAAGTTTTTGGCACTGTCACGTCCCGTCTCCAAAGTAGAATGCGCCCACGATAGGGGTAGTGACAAAAATATCACCCAATTGTCACGTCGTGACATCTTGATACGCGTTTAAATAGCCTCGGACTTCATAAGAGTGACGAATTTGTAACTGAGACAAAAGTAACCCGTGCGCGCTAGCCCTTATGCTCAGTTGCATTCACATAAGCGCTATATTTGACGGCAAATTTGACGTCTGTGGTTGTGAAAAGTATTTGATGAAACTGAGATATGGAAGGTAGAGCTAAACCGAAGGTAAGTTACTTACACTGGCTGATTTGAGACAGCTGGGTTTGTTTCTAAAGTGGTAGCACCGTTTTGTGAGAATTTCGTTTAGAAAAATATGTTGACGTTAGGTAGGCAGCTGATTATAAAATATATTATTTTGCCAAATCATTTTGCGTCGTGCACAAACTCTACTTAAGCGTTCTAGTTGCAAAATTGTTTGATAAAAAAATGTGATCTCTTATAAAGAAGTTTATTCGAATGCGGTTTGAAGACAAAAGGAAAAGTAATGATTTTAATATTCTATATATATTTGTATAAATTAGTTATTTAAAACTTGAAGGAAACTTCATTTGTAAAAAAATATGTGTATTCATAATTTTAAGTAACAATTAATGCGAAATAATTTGTGAAACCTCTAAATAACATTTTCTTTCGTGTCGTGATTTTGTAGGATAGAATTAAGTCTTTATGATTGAATTTTTAACGAGATGTGCAAAATAAAATCAGAAATAACATCTACAAAACATTTATTTTGTAATAAGTTTTTTGTGTAATAAAACAAATAACTCAAGATATAAACAAATAATCTCGTACTATCGCACTGGAACTTAAGCCATAATTGAAATTACCTAATCAAATCGTTGTGGTTTATTAAAGTGAAACACTCTCAAAATTTCCGTGATATTATGTCCGGGAATTACGAAGCGATCCTGAGAATTCTCTGCAAAATTAATAGGCAAATAAAAGCGGAAATTAAATCATTTTAAACACGAGTAATGATTTCTAGGAAGTTCTACTTGTAATTAAACATTGAATGTCCTTTACATTAGTATATTCTTTTGAGTTTCATATGTAAGATATAGATATAATTTCTTAAAGTCTTCGACGGGTTCAATGGCAATAGTGGGGTAGAAATTAGCTACGACATTAGATGACGCAGTGTAAATAAGACAAATATGTGACAAAGAATTATTATTTGTTCCGACTCTTCTTATGGGGTTTTTTGTGGTTTTTATAATACCGACGATACAAAATATTCGAGTATGAAGTGGACACGATGTGTATGAGAGCATGGTGTATTTTTACTATTAACCAGCCGTAGTAACCAGTAGAGCCGAGAAGAAACTATTCCTTCATACTGAATAGCTAACCATAAAAAATAAGCAGAACTTTAATCGGTAGCTTGGCTGTGTTTTCTTCGATATTCCTTGCACTACTTTGCACCACGTATGCCCTGATTGGCTCGCAAAACTTTACATGTTAGTGTTCTTTTTTGAGGGAAATTGCATTGTCTATAGCAGGGTGAGTGTAATTTAATATTCTTCTGCAGGATACGCAGAATATGGGCACGTTCCGGTCGGTGATAGACAAATTTTTGTTGAGAACTAGCAGCATTCAGGCGGTAAATATTTTTATATTTATTCGTTTTTATTTTACTTAACACTGTTAGATATCAAACAATCCAATACCTATAAAGATATAGGAGAACTTTTCATATATATAATGTGAAAATTGTGTCATAATTTTTACAATCTCGGGGCAAAAATCAAAACGTGTTTGGTAGAATAAACATTTTCGTAAGATTATCTTTATTTATTTCATCATCTCCTTCAATGTCGGGATATCTGCTGCCGAACATACCCCTTCCTCTTTATTAAACTCGAAGCAAATACAATAATTCTGATTTATGAATATTACATTATATTTTTTGAAAGCTGTGATATCCTGGAGGGATTCGTTTCCTAGATCGGTACATTGCATTTGGATTGGAAAAATCATAATTTACACAAGATTGAATTTGTGTTCGATACGACGATTGGTTTCCTCCCCACTACGTCATGGAACGGAAATAAAGTTGACGAAATTTTAGGTGAACTCGATGCTAAATCGAAGTAATTTAGGGATAGGTAGGGGTTCGAAGATTTTCTTTACTTTTTATAACAGCTACTATTGAATTTCATTATAATGTCTTTGAACTAATATTTGCGCAGGTTCAGGGTGCCGCCAAGTCTGTGGATATACCGTCCGTAAGTTGAAATATCCCTTTTAAAATAGATGTTCTTTTATGGCTTATATGATACAGGTGCGCCAATACTTATTATTATTATTTCATCCACAATACCAGTGATTTTAGTAGGCTTAACGTTAATTTGATGTACATCTCATTGTACCTATGTATCATTATGCCTTTTGAAATGCGCGTTACAAAACATAAAGAAGCATTCTAAAATAGTGCTATTTATATGGAACAGAAGGCAAACAAACTAACGGGCCGCCTGATTATAAGTAATCACTGTTGTCAATAAACATCCAAAACACTAGCACACACACACACACGCACAAACGCACGCACACACAACACATTATGTAAGGGAGAGTAGTATCACCGATGCGTCAGCCCGGCTCTTTTGTACATATAAATTATCTATATGGTATAAGTCTGAAAATAACGCTAGAAAAACTATTCAGCTGCTATATTTGTAATTATCCTAACTCAGCATATGTATTGATTGTGTGATTCGGTCAAGATACTAAAGTTTAAGTTTTTAAAGCACAAGGTCTCTTGGACCGTGGTACCATGGGTGGCTTTCCGCGATGTCTACGCCTTACGCCGCTAATAACAATACCATATTTGTGTAACACATCGGACGTACAAACTGATAAAGGCGCAAGGAGATGCTGGGTATATCATTATGATCAGCCCGTTGCAGTCCACTGCTGGACATAGGCCTCTTCCATCCAGTCGCTGTCGGCTCTTTTGTGCAAGTCGTCTCGCCATATGGCCAGAGGACGTCCCACGTTTGCCAAGATGCGGTCTGCACTCCATGCTGGGTACAAGTCGTATAAATAGGTTATGGAGGACTATTCTCATTAGTGGATTTCCAATAGCTACTATAATAGTAGACTATTATAATGATGGATAATAATATGAGGGTTTATCGAAAGGAGTGCGGACAGAGTGCCAGGCTGCGGGAGGAGGCGGAGGGATTCTGGCGCTCAGTTAACGGCGAGCGCATCGTCATCGCGCATCTCACTAAATACCTCGCGAGGAACAGCCTCACCAACCCGCACTACGCGACGCCCAAGAGAGAATTTATATGAATGTTTCTGTTTGATGGGAATTTAATAAATAATTTCTAGATTCAATTACGTTTTTATTTATATTTTGTATATTTAATAGTGATGTTTTAGTGTAATCTTTGAGAGATACACAATGGACTAGCTTGATCATGGAAATTAAGACTCTGTGAAAGTAAACATTCTGGTTTTGAGTGTTGGGGGCTAGAAATATTATTATTGCCGAATGGTGAGACGAGCATGCCACTCGCCTGATGGTAAGCGATGCGACCACTCATGGACAGTAGCAAAACCAAACAATGCCAAGAATTACGATGGAATGTCCAGTAGTTACTCAATACTTATATCACTTATCATATAGTGGGGATCATGTGTGTGGTATCAGGTGTCACATAACTTACTTAAAGCTACTTATTTAACATTTAGGTATATTGCGCAGCAGAGGTGGTTACGAATATTTCAAATTTTCTTTTGCGGTACGACGCTATTGTAATAATAAAAACACACGATACGTTTTAGACAATTTATTTCATTTTACACATGTTCATTATTGAGACAAGTTTCTTACAAATTATATTTACATTAAATGCACAGTATGGCCATTGATATTAACGGATCCTTCGAAACAGTCTTAATTGATATGAGTTTGTATACTTTGTACAAAAGCCCGAACGTAATGACAATTACAATTAATACTACAATTATTTTACTATGAGATCCAAGTATTGTGATAAATGTAGGGAACGTTTATTAAAATGACTAGCAAATATCTTTGGCGTGGTTATCTGTTAGGAGAATGGCGTGAAATGACCATTTAATGATAATAATCACTAAACAATTGATGGTTAACGTATGATATCGTTGAGCTGTTAACATCTTAAAAAGTATCATGCAAAACCAATTTTATATGTACACAGGCCGTATATCGAGATAACTTTATCCTGTGACAACCCTATTTTAATCAATCAATTTACTAAACGAATATTGGATAAATTTAAAAACGTTTCCAACAAATACAGCATTCAAAAATAGGGTTGCCACAGACGTAAAATCTTGCACATTATGTATTTATCTCAATTAATATAACAATCAAGAAAATACTTATTACTTATTCGATTTAAAATGTCTGTACAATATGACTAGCATACACATTTTACGCATATCGTGAAACAAACATTTCTTATAATAAATTAAAAACCTATTTGTACCTATTTATAATATCTAAACACATCAAGTGTGGATCCTCTTAAGTATAACATTGGTTGTTATTAGTCATAACTCATAACAATGACTTATCGATCAATATTGGTTACATGATCAACATATTGTTACTTAATCTCGTATATTGACTTCAATACATCAAATATCCGAATGGAATATCATTTCAGACGCTGAAAATACATTTTTTTCTCACATTAATATATCGATTAGGTTATGTATCGATACGTGATACAAATCGAAATTTGTTTTGCGATGTTCATGCAACACTACAGCTTTAAAACTTTCGATGAAAAATCTATTTTAATTGAATAATGCTAGTAATTGAAAATTGTTTAATGAAACTGAAACAGCGAGATTCATTATAAAATTATTAGTCAGTAAATTAAATTACATTATTTTTACGATTTATTTACAGATGATATGAGCAACAGATGCAAACAACTAAAGCCTTGCGTACATGTTAACCTGAATAATTTTCAAAACTTATATTAAGCACTTTCCGAATCAAATCACGCCCTCTGGCAAAATCTTCATATCTTAACGACACTATAAACCAGCTTCTGAAATTCTGGAAAGCCTCCTTGCTGTTTTAATTCCAGAGCCGTCACACCAATACGTTTCCATATCTAAGTATTGTTCGTTTGGTATACACATACCTAAGATCGGATGAGTAGGATATCTATCCCACGACTACGGCGGAGCGTAGTCGTGTCCCGGCGTCGAGTAGTCGGCGCCGTGTAGCAGCGATTAGGTCTGGTACTGCAGCATGGGCGCGGCCGCCAGGTTCGCGTGGTGGCCGCTGTTCATGCGCAGCGCTGACAGCGACTTGTTGTACCACTCGTCTTCAGCGCTCATGCCTGCCGGGAGAAAAGCTACGGTTACATTCATTATGACCTATTGAATTATTTAAGAGAATGATACTTGGTTTAGGAATTGCCTGATTAGGTCAATTTGTGGTAGTACCGTTCGAAAGAGAAACGGAGAAAAATATGTGTCAGGCGCTTAATAAGAAGAGTTGGGTGATGGATGAGGACCTGCTCTTACTAGACACAAGGTTAAATAAATTTGTAAAGAATACTAGCTACGAAGATGCTCGAAGAACAAAGGATCTTGGGATTTGTCCGTGAACTGATAATCTGGTGGTGGTGACAATTATGTCGTATAGCACGTAATCAAGGGTATAAATCTAAACAAATAATACAACTACGAATTTAAAAGAGAGCTTTTAGTATTTTTAATAATTCAAGACTCAACAATCAGAATATAAAATGCAGCACAAGAAATTCTCTAACATTTAAACAATAGATAAATATTTAAAGAAGAGTTTAAGTAAATGGCAGTGAGTTTAAAGCAAGCCGCAAGTAAAGTGTCTGATGTTTAATGCATAGCTATAGACGTCGATGGCGGGGGTAGAATAGGGAAGCGAATAGTGAGGTACTGAAACGACCCTCGCGTTTTCTCAAGATGCAATCTCGCCTCAGGAAATAAGATATTTGCCAAGACGCCGCGAGGACGCCCGCCAAAGTAAATGTAGTGGAAATTTTCTTATTAGAATATCTACGGTACGATGCCTCGGTTCCATTACTTGCTCGTTTTTTGTTACGCAGGAATCTGTCGCGCCCACCGCTGCCACTTTTACGCCGTGTCGCCTGCTATGTTGTTTTTCCACTTATATTTTTTATTAAATTGCCGTTCTGTTATATTCCTTGGTTCAAATAGACGTTTGATTTCTTTTAATAATTGAGTTTATAAAATCTTTACTTGGTTCAATCTTTGCGTTTCTTTTTCGCTTTATTCGATTCTTTTTATTGTAACTGAAATGTCGACGAGATTCTTTCCATTAGTTATTAATATTAGGAAAGAAGAAATGTTTAGGTGGATCGTTGATGGGATAGATAATTAATTATTGATTAATTTTATATAAGTTTTGGGAAACGAAATCATTTTTTTAAATAATTTAGAACATCAATACGCCATCTAAACACATATGTATAGTAAACACACGATTATGTATGTAGTTTCCATTAAATACATTCTATATCGAACGCTTACTTGTCGCTGTATCAGACACTAGTGCAAATTAACACATATCTTGAGTTGAGGAGCATAAATTAATAATCTCCGGCCGCATACTCAAGGATCATTGAATTAGAGTACTCCAACGTCTTCACTTAACTAACTGTTAACTATGAATCAGTAGGTTATCGATGCAAATACGTTTATGCATGCCACGAATCACGGCACCGTTTACCTTTTAAATATCTGTATTTGTGTGATGTTTGATCTGTGTGTTTGATCAATACTGTGTTGATTATATTAATATATACTTTTGTTGTGAGTGATATTGGGTTTTTCAATTCGTTATTAGTCGGGAGTCAGGAATTTGTGCCCAATATGGCGAAAGGCTCGGCCCCTATCACATCATGGGATGGAACATAGAAGGCGAAATGTGGTTGTCCTGGTGGCGCCTCTGCCTACCCTTTCTCGGATAAAGGCGTGAGTTTATATATGTATACTTTTATTTTGGGTAAGTAAAAAAATATATGAATAATTAAAAGTTTGTTTAACAGCCTCCGTGGCGCAGTTAGTTAGACTCCGGCTGTAAAACAAAAGACTACGGGTACGATCTCCGCACCGAAACAAATGTAAAGGTATTTGTTTCGGGTCTGGGTGTTTGTGAGACCGAAAACTCTCGTAGTTTCTGATACCCATAACACAAGACCCGATCTTAGTGTGGGGTCGGGACTATCTACATATGTGACTGTTAGTGTATTTATTTCTTTTGAAAAGCTTATAATATAATAATGAGTATTGGTATCTGTGGTTGTATACAATTTTAATAAAAATTAAATCTATTTTGGATTGGAAATATAATCAAATAAAAATGTTTTTTTTCTACAAATGTTAGTTCATAAACTTACTTTAACAGGAGTAATATAATAGGACACAATATATTTCATGAAATTCATAAACTAATATAATATAGCTTGTGTGAACGAAATAATCTTAATTGGTTTCAAATTTCAATGCATAATATGGGCTCTGCACTAAATATAAACATTAAGCCAAAGAAATTCAAATTTATGACACCAATAACAGATACATGTGATAAAAATTGTAGTGTATGAAAATCTAAATATTTGAGGAACAATCTAAATATTCAAAACTTTCACTTAATAAAGGAGCGCCCATACATCCGTAAATATTAATAATGTAAAAATTATCACTTGTGAAAAAAAAAAAGAAATATTGTTTGACAAAGCTTATCAAGCTTAGAAAATCTACAAAAAGTAAAAATCCTGTTATGATGGAAAACTAATAAAAATTTCCAAAAAGATGATTGTAAACGCGACCCTGCCAGGATTCGAACCTGGAATCTTCTGATCCGTAGTCAGACGCGTTATCCATTGCGCCACAGGGCCATTTGTGAGAGCAGACGAATATCACAACCATAATAAATAATATGCATTTTTATAAATATCCTTAAGCTTACGTCTGCTTCCCTAAAGGGAAGGCAGAGTTATCATCACCAACCAAGAGAATAAAAGTAGAAGTTTGAAAATGGGTATAAAATTCATGATTTCACATTTTATTACGCAAGAAAATATCTGTGGGTGATTTTTTTTTGGATTGTAAATATGTCAATTTATGAAGAATAGAGTTCATTTGTCCGTTGTACTTGGCACCAGTAGCTGTCGCATTTTACTATATAAATCATATTATCTGTCATGACAAAGACCATATTAATTAACATTTTACTTACAATTGTTTGTATAGTTAACACATTTCTCAATTCCATACATAATGAGGAGATAACGGCAGATATATTTAATCTTTTATATCGTTAAAATGTGATTTGTATAAAAAACATTGTGATCATTACATCAAGCTTTGATAAATCACAAATGATAAAATAAAAATAAGACCTACCAGAAAGAAAGCGAGAGACGGAAGTGATATTATTGTAATCTAATCTATTCTTTGTTCAAGATCATCTGGTGCTTAGAGATGGTCCGTGTGGCAAGTTTTTCCATTATTACAAGGGATATTTATATAAAGAGGCGCCGTAGGATCATCCGCCAGGCTCCACCCAACTTTATAATTGCCTTGACGGCTCTAATAGAAACTTGATGAAAGCTGCCGCCCGGCTGTCGTCTACCGCTTTTTGTTTTACGCTACAAACTTACATTTTAGGTCGGGCTGCTATTAGTATAATTTTGTTTTCATTTAATATATGAAAAATTCTCGGACTAAGTTAAATAAGCTGCGGTGGACTAATGGACGGGTAATTATGGCCTATTGTTGCCTCACTGTTTTGAGTTTATACCTTGATATACTGTTTGGACGCACGCATTCGGTTACAAAATATACATTGCAACAAGAATGTAATATTTTATTTTGTAACGCGGATATTACGTGAATATTTATATTATTCGTACAACTGACGCAGCCCCAAGTTTCGTTCTCTTCATCTTATGGTTGTCTGTCAGAAATTGCCTTGTGCGATAAGACCGCCAATTGTACTTTCTTTTTTCTGTTTATTATCTACTGTTTTGCTGTATTTCTGGTGTACAATAAAGCTTTAAATAAATAAATATAACCTATTTTGTTGACAGAGATCAACTGCCTTGTTTGAGTAAATGTAATATGGGACTCATATGCGAGGGTTTTTCACACAACCTGTATGGTGGTCGATATCTGGGCGAATGCTATCTTACTACCTTAATATTTTGGATCAATAACCGACCGATAAGTAAAAGCAAAGTTATTATTTCCCTTCGATTTCTGTGAGATTGAGGTACGACCACGTTGAAATCGACTATTTATATTTCAAGGACTTACAACAAGGTTTACGGCAAGTGGTAGCGACCATTTGCAGTAAGTGCTCTACTATTATACACTTTCATGTCCCTGCAGTTTATGCTTGCACAATAGCGAATGTAACTCGAATAATCTTTACTCAATTATTTTAAATACTTACATACATTTACTTTCACGGTGGTCGCGGGTTCAAATCCCAGGGCACACCTCTGACTTTTCGGAGTTATGTGTGTATTGATAGTCAATCATCACGCACTTTAACGGTGAAGGAAAACATCGTGAGGAAACCTGCATACCGTAGCGATTTTAAAGAATTTCTACGGTATGTAAGTCCGCCAACCCGCACTAGGCCAGCGTGGTGGACTATATGGCCTAACCACTCTCAATCGATTCTCTCGATTGTAGAGTAGGCCCGTGCCCTGCAGTGGGACGTGTATGGGCTGATATAGATATAGATAGACATACATTTACATTGCAAAAACAAAAGTTAATAGTTATATCCGTTTAACAATTTCTGCAAACGTTACGTTGTATCTTTAAGAACCTGAGTCTGACTACAAATTAAGATTCACTTTGGAGTAAAGTTGTTTTGATTATTTTCTTGTTTATATCAAATCAATACTCAAAATTTTCACATTGCATTCAGGGAAGTTTAAAAAAAAACAGAAATCACATTTAAAGCTAAAGCATATACTTAACGATAGTCGATTAATTTATCTTATTAATACCACTGCTGCAGATAAATTAAAAGACAAATAGAGCTTCATAAAAAATCCTCCGATACAATTTATTTTTTCACCTAGAATTGTTACTGTCGGATAATGTTGGTCGGAAAATTCCACCACGTATTTAATCTGGTATCTAAAAAAGTATTCGTGAATAATTTCATCTTTCTATAAAATCTCTTTTTCACCTAAAATTGCTCCCGTCGGCTAAGTGGTTAAAGAATTATTTAATCCGGCACCTAAGTAAAGTCTTCGTCAGTTGCACTTTTCTATACATAGAAAATCAAGAAACACAATGAATATTTACCCATAGTATCTTGTCTCATGCCGACGGCGCTCATGTTGGCTCCGTGGCCCATGGAGAACCCCTGCGGCATGGGGTATGAGCCACCACCCATCTGCGACAGCGAGAATATGTCCTTCTGCAACTCTTCGTAGCTGCCGTGATGCTGTGGAGGGAATAATAGGTTACTATCTTATGTCAAGAGGCTTATGTAATGGCAAAAACATGTCTAATTTAGTTGGGCTGAAGAGCGACGGGTGTCAACAAAATTTTAAAAATGTAAGCCGGAGATGCCGGCTTCTATTGTTGTAGTTAAATTAATGATATGTACCAATAGTTGTAGGATTTTCCAATTTATATTGTTATACCGTTAACACCATTAATGTAGTAATAATGAAGATTAGAATTCAAACAGCAATAATAATTTGACGGCCTCCGTGGAGCAGTTGGTTAGACGCCGGCTGTGAAAGGAGAGGCCGCGGGTTCAATCCCCACACCGAGACAAATCTTTGTTTGAACCACAAAATATATTTGTTTCGGGTCTGGGTGTTTGTGAGACCGAAAAGTCTCTCGTAGTTCCTAATACTCACGACACAAGACTCGATCTTAATGTGGGATCAGGACTATGTATGTGACTGTTGGGTGTATTTATTTATTTATTTAATAATCCAGTCCATATACGTCCCTCTCAATATAGGATACAGGTTTTCTCTACGAGCGAGGCTGCTTTGTAAAAAGTCAATCAAACGGACTGACGAACTTCATATACAATAGAAAATCTTGTATATATGCCTATTCAGTTAGAAGACAACTAGTAAAATACTTAAACTGTTGAAAAACACGTCTCAACGACCGCAGCACATCTCAAACATCTGAACACGCGCGCTTCGGTGCAATAAAAAGCCTTCAACACTCATTACCGTCGCGTTCGGCAAAGTAAATCATTTTTCGCCGGCTTTATTTATGTTAATCGCGTGCATTAAGCGGTGGCTTTATGTTTTATACAGATTAACACTTCGGTTAATGGAATAGTGGTGGGTGGAATTACGTTAGCCCACCGAGCACGGCGGTCCTCCACAGTTGACTGTATTAAGTGATTATTATTTTAACTTGCGCTGCTTGTTATTTAATGACGACATTAAAAACCGATATTATCCGCCGATTATTGTGATGGATACTGCACAGATCGATACTCTTGACCCAGTTCAAACGTTATGATTTGTTGAATCAGACCATCTTGCGTTTAATTTGCGATTTTGTTTAATTTCTATAAAAAGCGCCTTGTATTAAACAATATTTTTAGTTGTAATTAACCTTTTAAAAATATGTCATGTTTGTAT
The DNA here is from genome assembly GCA_949752805.1 of Deilephila elpenor. Classification (NCBI taxonomy): domain Eukaryota; kingdom Metazoa; phylum Arthropoda; class Insecta; order Lepidoptera; family Sphingidae; genus Deilephila; species Deilephila elpenor. The sequence goes on from OX457108.1 coordinate 9,343,819, forward strand.
GAAAACAACGCAAATGTCAAAGCAAAATATACGTGTTTATTGATGTATAATTCTACGTTCACTGAGCGAGCTTTCGATAAATCTTTACATGTGGGAGAGCTGACGGCAATTAGTACGAAATTAACGTGTGAATATGAAACTACGGGCTCTTCAGCATTTCGGTAACCTGCAGGCATATTTGCATTATTTTCGTGGTCGGCGAACGAGCGTTCACGCAATCGCATTACTGCGTAATCAGGACGACTGATTAGCGCCGTATGTTAATGTGTGGACAAATTGCGGCGAAAGCGAATCGCGCGCCGTGTCATGTTGCTCTTATATACTTTATTATATAGTAATATGAAATTTAAGCGATGTATTTGTCACGTCCTAAGGTAAAAATAAAATTTTCATTATATTAAATCACCAATATGATTGCTATTTAAAAAAAAAAACTTTTAATGCCCCTGTGGTTGAATAAGGAATTTTATATATATCTTCTATAAAATGATATTTAAAACTCCCTGTGGTAGGATGTTGAATAAGAAGCCTAGTCAAAATATAGCCTGTTTCTGCGCTGACAGCATTTTCGATTAAGTGAATTGTAATCCCGTTATAATGCTGGAACTAAAAGTAGCGCTGATAATGCAAAAAAAACATTATGTGTGAGTAAATTAAAAAAAAACTGAATCGCCAATAAAACTACTGGGTATTTCGTATTTGTAGAGTTTATGATAGGTTAAGAACAAAGATAATACACTTTATATGCATTTAAGATGTTATAACTGGAAATACACATCCAATAGATTTTAATTGGCCTGGGCAAGTAGACATTCCAAACAAAAATTAATGATTACTTTTAACAGAGAAATATCTGATTTTCCTACCTGTGGATACCGGTTGATGGTATTTGGATGTGGATAAGGCTGGTAGCCCCTGTACCCTTGGATGTTGCGCATCATGCCGTTGCAGCCGGGCAGCACGGCTGGCGCTAGTGCCTTCTGCAGCTGTTTCTCCTGCTTGCGGTACTTCGCTCGGCGGTTTTGAAACCATACCTGGTGGAATAAGAAACCTTGGAATAATGTTTTATCGTCAGTCTAAATATACTCGTAAGTTGACGACTTTCTTACTGCCTTTGGAGGTAAGGGTGTTATCTCGAATGATATTTTTAAGGTTACAGAAAGTTGCTGGATGTAGACGGTTAAAATTTCGCAGTGGAAAATCTTACGGAATGATGTTCAGTAATTGACTTTTGTGGTTAAGGAAGAAGATGATTGACATCTATATCTATCTATCTATATCAGCCCATATACGTCCCACTGCAGGGCACGGGCCTACTCTACAATCGAGAGAATCGATTGAGAGTGGTTAGGCCATATAGTCCACCACGCTGGCCTAGTGCGGGTTGGCGGACTTACATACCGTAGAAATTCTTTAAAATCGCTACGGTATGCAGGTTTCCTCACGATGTTTTCCTTCACCGTTAAATGATTGACATATCTCTATAAAATCTGGATAAGCATCTACACATTTTAAGAACTAGCTAAGCTATTCCGTGGTCCATTAAAAAGTATTTGGACGAGCGATTCAGTTAATAGTCCTTCAAAACGTGCGTAATCAATAGACCGTTGAATATTCTATGCGAATTTCAAATGAAATTAAGCCGCGCTACTCAGATTATTTTTGTGGCTGTTTCTGTATAAAATACTCTCATTTATTTTTATATAAACAATGTATATACAGGGTATATCAAGACCGCGACCGAAAACGAAGCCAGGTAGTAGTATTAGTGCCTACAGACACAATGCAATTGAAATTTTCGCAAAAAAAGTCGTAATTTTTTTTTACGGTTTTTACTTATCGTCTTATTTGGGTGATAAAAACATAGTTTTCGTAAAATGATGATGTACACCTTTTTATTTTCAAATACACAATGGTACGCAAGAGTATAAATTACTTTTTTCGCATAAACTAGATATACAGGGTATATCAAGACTGCGACCGAAAACGAAGCAGGGTGGTAGTTTTAGTGGTTACAGACACAATGTAAATAAAAATTTCGCAAAATAAGCGACAGTTTCTTTTTTGCAATTTTTTGAAAATCATTGTTTTTGGGTAGTAAATACCTAGTTATTGCGAAAATAGTAATTTAAACCCTATCGTACCATTGTGTCTTAAAAAATAAAAAGGTGTACATCATTATTTAAGGAAAACTATGTATTTATCACCCAAATACGACGATAAGTAAAAAATTACCAAAAAAAAGTTGATGATTTTTTTTGCGAAATTTTTCATTGCATTGTGTCTGAAGTCACTAATACTACCACCTGGCTTCGTTTTCGGTCGCGGTCTGGATATACCCTGTATAGCATCGAACAAAGATGATTTTTTAAAAATTGCAAAAATAAAACTGTCACGTTTTTAGCGAAAATTTTAATTGCATTGCGTCTGTAACCTCTAAAACTACCACCCGGCTTCGTTTTCGGTCTCAGTCTTGATATACCCGGTATATGTTAGAAGTGCATAATACTGCTATGAATGTACATGATGTGCTTATTAGTAAATAGGATTATCTGGCGGGAATATTGCAGGAGCAAAAAGTAGCGAGCGCTATGCCGCGTTCCAGTTTAGATATTCGCAAGGACGATTTGAATATTAAATTGAATTAAAATGGAAAAATATGAATATTGGTTGTGTCTACGAACAATAGTGTTGAAATTTGAAACTTCATAGGTATAAGCGCACATATACACACTTTTCTATCGCTACGATATTGATATAATAAATTGAATTAAAGCTCTAGTATCTGATCCTTATAAGTCGAGATCCCAACAAATATTGATCATTTACACACAGACAATATTGAATCTAGTTTTTATCAGATTAATTTGAGATTCCTATTTCAAGTTACGAATAATTGTTTTGCGTTCTATTGATTTTGTTTGTATCGAATGAGGATAATGCAACGGGACTCAACTACCAACTCAAACTTTTTCTTAAATGAATCTGAATTCAGTTTTACAACATATCCGTTATACTAAATGTATTTTCTAATAACTGTAAGCTGGTATGAAATATACGGAATCGATAATAAAATGCCCGTTTAAAATCATACTCGAAAATTATAGAAAAATAATTTATAAATCTATTTTTTTCGTACATAGTACGGGAATACCTATAGACAAATATTTAAACATGAAAACAAAGGGAACAACACACGAGACCCTAATCTGTGTGTTGTCAACGGGAATGAGAGCGTGCGTCGTTTGATATGGTGATTAGAGCTGATTAGAGGGAGAGGGTGGAAGAGGGAGGGTGGCAGCCGGCCGGGGGCCGCGCCCTCTACGCACTCTCCATATAAATAAACCGATATACCTAACGCACACCCTGTATATTATATACGCGTAGTTTTACACTGATGCTCAACATTTATTTGGTTTATTTATTCTGTAGTCCAACGATCAGTGGACGGGCTGGTCCTTTGTTTTTCAAAACTATACGTTGTCCGTTACATTTCAGCGACAGGTCAATATTTCACTTATGCGGTTCATTCGATCGGTCTAATAGTTAACTACTTATTGTAATTTGTGGTTAATTAAAAGACATAATTATAGATTTTTGGCAAAACTTAAATCGACACCTTGGATACTCAAGTTACTTTATGGAACAACCAAGTATTTATAATAAGCGATGCGGTGAGGTTGAAGACCAATATATGAATTTCTGGTATTTCAATATATTTCATTTTAAAGTTCATTACGTTTATTGCCTATTTCATGTGTCATTTTATACAACTTCCTCTTTTTAAAATTTTAAGTTGTATACAATACATTACTTTGTCTGTAATGGGTATATTATTGAGCTGTATTGAAACGAATTACAGCATAATTACAGTCAACAAAAAAAAACAAATACATCGCCAGTAATTTTGAGAATAAGTAGAGTCCACAGTTTGAGAAGTACTGTCTTGCAAAATTTTTGTTAATAAAAAGAGGAGACGTAAGTATAATGTTAATGTTCACTGAAATATTCTTTTTCCTTAAAGAAAATCTTAAAATCGTACATTTTTAATACTTTGAATTACCTGTTATTTAAGGGTAATTTATTTAAAAAAGGTCAAACATAAATTCGTTTCCGATGAAAATGTAAAAGTCAGACTACATAAACAAATAGATAATATTTTAATAGTAATTTCCAAGTAGCAAATGCTTTTCCCGTATAAGTGTTTTTTTTCTCCTTCTGGCGATTTTCTATTTCCATGGTTTGTCTTATTAGGGAGCCCACGAGTCTAAATGGGGAGTTACTCGATCGTCGTCAGGACGCTGATATTTTGTAGTTTAGACGGTAAGAAAAAGAAAAAGCTTTTCCATTTAGTGATGGGGAGAGCATCTACAGATCAACAATAATACAAAAAGTAAAATAATGGTCACATTGAAATACTTGAGCGTGTCAGTTATTAATATGATCGAAACTCCAGCGTATCCCTGATAACAAAAGTATGTTAATCTGACCATTTGCGTGGTGAAGGTGACCACATGGAAGGATAAAAAATAGATTTTTAGAGGGTTCAGCTTGATGTTCCAGTCATGATATCCTAAATACGACGATCATTTTAAAGAATATTATTTATTTGAATTGGTAAAATGGCGTCAAAGAGAAGTTTTTTGACGATATCTCCTTTACGAGTCATTTTACGAGGAAAATATATATACAAAATTTACATCAGTTGGCCGATCTAATTTCCGAAGACGATGTGCCAGTTTTAAAACTAAATGCTTTTAAATTGAAGTAGCTACGGTTTAAGAAAATAATTTTACACCACCAAAAACTTACTTAAAAAGGTATAGTATAAAAAATGCCGATCAAAATAAAATGGAAAGTTATTAATCTATTTCCAAATTCAGGTCACTAAGATGTCTAAAGTATTAGCAATAAGGTAAACGCAATTGTACAATTTGTATCCTTAAATTGTTTATTTGAGGCTCGGCAAAGGCCATAGATATAGCTATCCGTTAACCATGGAGCACCGAGTTTACCGAGTTATCTGAAGAAAACGGTCGCCTTTAAACTGAAAAAGCACGGGGATCCAACAAAACATTTTCTTATTTCCAATTGTAGAATTCATTTGAGGGCAGAGACAATGTCGAGAGGCGCGCGGGGAGGATGAGCGGCTAACTTCGTTACGGATCCATTTGATGGGATTGCAATGCCTCAGGGGCCACCCGCCCCCGCCGCCCGCGCCCCACCCCCGCATGCCCGACGACGTTGTATTTTTATATCGAAATTTCCTCTACAAGGAGGGAGCTCGACGTTGCTGTCGTCTTTAACGTTTACATTCTTATGTAGCGTCGCCTAAACGTTAATAGCCTCCAACGGCGCGCGTGCACGAACCGCGCTCGCGAGCTCACCAGCTCACGTACTGTGTGTATGTACACGGCGTATTGATGTGCCGTCGGTACAACACACTACACGACACTGTACGAGTATACCAGTACACTGTCATTTCACAAACACACACGTGAGCCCACCTACGCGCATTTTACGTGCTTTTAACGGCGGCGCCGACGTAAAGTCTTCGATGTAATATCGTTTCGCGCAACCTTTTATTTTCTAAGAGAACCTTCATTCATTGTGCTCGACGCACACGTGTAATTGTCTTGATGGAGCACACGTACCCGTGAATAATATATCACATAAGAACCGTTACGCGGTCGGTAAAGAGTAGGGAGATATTTTACCGTTTTAATATTTTAATAAATAAAAGAGCTAAGTACATTCATTTAGAAAAAGTGACAACTGATATCTAAATATAATACGTATTTAATATTCACTTGACAAAATACTAAAAGTGGTGTTGTGAATAAAACATCTAAAGCGACAAATTCGATGCTCCGGGGACAAATCAATATCAAACATCCCCGGGGATTGAGCAATTTTAAAACAGAGATAAAGATCTCTGGTAAGTTACTGTAAGCATTTCGTATTCATACGGTCGCGGACGACAGATGGCGCTTTAATCCAATACGCCTCCGGCCTACCCTACGCTCCAAATTGTATTACCGAGTATTCGCGCATCATTGATATTTCGACAATTCTATTCAAGAAGCGCCAAGCGCCGCGACGAGCTTGCTGTTCATGCTGTGTTTTTGTACAATTGTTTTAAATGTTGCGGGCTGTTATTATTGCTTATAATCAATGCATTAGTCATGGTAAAGATAACAACTATTATAGATATTTTTAAAATGTCTGTTTATGATTCAAAGATAAATAAAGTAATAAGCCAGATCATTCGCCTAACTCAAATTGGTGAGGTAGAGCAGGTAGAGATTCGCAGTGAATATAAAAGCGGTTTTACTCAAAGAACAAATATTTTATTTATGTGCCTATATTTACTTATATTTGTATCATTTTAGTTTCAATCTATATCATGATTCCTCAAGAACTTTTAAGCGTTTTTAGTTAGCTCTACCATGCGCTGAATGTTACAGCGTAAGATTTGGGTCATAGCTTTCTTTTACCTCATTAATCTTATATCCAGCTTTGTAGAGAACATCTGCCTCACTTCTACACACATTACTTCAATATCTACTACAAATAAAATTATCGAATATAACAAAAATATTAAAAGGAACAATAAAATCAGATACCGACCTGTATCCTCGCCTCGTTTAGTTTGGTCGTCCGCGCCAGCTCCTCCCTACAGTAGATGTCGGGGTAATGTGATTTCGCGAATGCTGCTTCTAATTCTGCTAATTGTTCCTGTGTGAACGAAAATATTACACATTGACTTAATACTATATCGTGTGTACATTAGACACATAATGAGGTTTCATTGTAAAAAAATTAAAAGAGAGAGTGGCAAACAAACTGGGGATGCTAAAAGATAATCGCGGGTTCGATCTCCGCAAAGAGAAAAATGTTGTTCCACGTAGTGTATTTGTTTCGGGTCTGGGTGTTTGTAAGACCGAAAAGTATCTCGTAATTTCCGATACACATGACACATGAGATAGTGCGGGGCAAGGTAATTTATTTTAATGTTGGGTATATTTATCTATCTCACCTGAGTAAACGTGGTCCGGTGCCTTCTTCTGGCAGGAGTGGGACAGGAGGCCGTGGTTGGCGTGTGGCCCGCGTGCTGGGGTCCCAGCGCTGGGGACAGCGCCGACGTGGCGCCCGACGCAGTGCTCGTCCCGCCCGGCTCCGGCTTTAACTTCTTGAACGCTCCTTCTGGCGGCAAAGACGTTGCCACACATTTAAATATGGAATCATTAGCATACTAGCTTTATGGATTTTAATTAAGGTTGTAGAATGAAGTGATTTGGTCTATCGAGTTGTATTTAGAGATGTGTGGATGACGGGAGTATGTTTCTAATTAAATGCAGGCTTGTGCTTGTATATAAATTTAGACAATATGTTTAGGTCTGTTACATTTTTCAATAAGAACTATAAAAAAATGAAGAGATTCCTTAAAACTCTAAAGAATTTAATAAACCTCTTGTGGAAAGAGACTAATTTTTAATATTAGAAATATAAAAAAATATACATTCCCAAAAGAATTTGGCTATATTTGTATAGTTAAAGCAGGAACCAACGAATCACCCCCCACAATCAACAGATCTCAATCCACAATCACGACAATTGGTTGAAAGAAAGCCGGTGCTTATTTGCATAGCGGTTGTTGCGCAGTGGCCCGCGTCGCGCCGTAGGTCAAGTGCGCCGCTCCTAATTGTAATTGCGTTGCTTTAACTAACCACGTTACGGAGCTAATGATTTGACACCGAGGTGCCGCAAACGTTTTCAGCTCTTTGCTGCTCTGAGATCTCTCTTTACTGCAAGAAATGCTCAGGGGTGGGTTCGGATTCGTTTTATATGGTGTGTGAATAAATTTGTATTTTTTTCCGGAGACTTAAAATTAGAATCGTTTAAGTTATTAAAATTGATGTTTGGTTTCGAATGTCCATATTACACAATCTCGGAGTTATAGTTGCAATTCCAAATAGCTGAAAATAAGTCAGCGATTTGTATTAAGGTTTTTTTTTAAAGACTTTAAGGATTCAAATAAATTAGAGCTATTACATTGATTCCTTGCAGAGAATTAAGTTTAACAATTAAAATTAAAAAAAAAATATGGGTCCTCAAAACATTTGATGTTTTGTAAGATTTGCAAAAGGTTCTGTAAAGTTAAAGAAAAGTTTACCGCGTGTGTAAGCTGAAAGCAGCAAACAATATTTAGCCTAAAACGAGTATTACACTGGCAGGAAAGCCCTACAAATACAGGTAATCGTTGTTAATTAGTCCCCCATGTGCACGACCCGCGGCTCATAGCACAAACTCAAAGGCAGCCAGTTCCTCTGAAAAATTTCGCATATTGGCGACATAATCAGTTTACCTTCGGTTTCTCTGAGCTGCTGAATTAAGCGAGGGAGATTTTAAAAGCACCGTCGGAGGTCGGTTTGGCAAGTATTCATGCATTCCCTTTGACGGTGTTTCAAGCTACTTACTAATTAACATGGAGCTAAGTGTTTGCGTCCGCGGTAAACGGGCCTTTTAACGTTTAAAAGGTTGCCGTTTTTTTATTCGCATCTATGTTTTTTAGGGGCTTTGATGGCGAATATATTGGTTTCGCTTTTTACCTGACATTTTGCCGAGATGCGATTAAGTTATTAGAGATAGAAATTTCAAATATTTTTCGCGTGGTGTACGCGCTGACAGCTTTAACTGAAATGTTTTGGGCCGCGCCGTTCGTGCAGCATTTTATTTGCATTTAAATATTGTGTTGGTTTTAATTCGTAAATTTGCTTGTTATGAACACTTAAATTTATATAAAGCGTATAAAAAGAAACATTATTACAAAGATTAGACATCTATTGTGTGTTATAAACCATATTCAACTGTTCTGTGGTTATAACCTTACAGACAAAATTCAAAATCGTGAAGTCAGACTGAACAATTTATCAAAAACAAAACAACCCGTACGTAAAAAGACACGAAACCATCGAAATTATAAAACCCATTGACAAAAGGAGGCATGGGCCCGAGTGCTTGTTGACAAGTCAATGAACAGTATTTATTTGTAGCGAAGTGAGGAACATTTGTTCAGGGGCGTAACGGAGATTCAATGTAACATGTCATTAGGGGGCCGTAATCCCCTAATTATGACGATTGACATAAAGGCGCCATCTGTGGCCGTCGAGAGGTGTTGGGTGACTGCGTCCAGAGTGTGAAAATTGATTCAACGGATTGTTATTTTTTTTATTAACAAGCTGAGGTGACTGCTTAGTTTTTATTACTGTTGTTTGGTTACAGTGCTGTGAATAGAACGGGCTATATTTGGGTTTTATATATTTATTAAGACTTGATCACTAATATATTTTAAAAACAGTAACTTATACTTTTAGTTGCAATTTCTGCGACTTTACCCTCTCCTATAATTAATAGATATGGTCATATATGGTCGATATTGTGACTCAATCAGTATCAGTATACATATAATTATTATTGCGAGTTAGATAGATATATTTTTGAAGGATTTTCTTGCATTTTATAAGTACATCATCATTGCCATCTATATGCTGAAATACCAAAAACTTCAATGATGGCGAAGCACCTTGAAAAAATTGGAAACAAAAATACTCAGTTAAAGTACGTTCTAGCTTGGGAAACTGCCCTCTGTTAAGCCTTTTCAAAAATCCATTCCATGGTTGTCTGTAAGATATTGCCTTTGAGCGATAAGACCGCCAATTGTACTTTTTATGTATGTGATTTTCTTTTTATTTGTGTTTTTTGTTTGTGTGCAATGAAGTGTATATAAATAAATAAATAAATAAATAAAGTTTAACAAGCATCAAATCAAAACTGATATACTAACTTAAGTCGAATTACGTAAATGCATAATTAAAGTCAGTAATTAAGTAATGTTATATGCATATAGAAATTAGAAATACCATTGACACACCAATGTTCCAGTACAAAGTTCTGTGTGTATATCTCGAAAGCTGGGGACAACAATACAAGAAGGATCGCAATAGTCATTTCAAATCAATTACAATCTCCTGATGAACATTACACGGGATTCCAAAAACAATTTCACCGTGCTAAAATAGTTGATTGTGCGTTCGATGGGGGTCGGACCGCCTCCGGAGCGCCGACGGGGGCCTGGCCCTCGCGGCGTCCATATGTTATCGCGGCTCCTAATAGTTTTGTAATCGGAGCAAATGCCGCAAATCCGCGCGATCTTTATCTTTGCTTATTGGACGGTGTAATGGTATTTGAAAAGGTATGATTGGCATCAAGCTTTTGATGAGGCGACGGCTTTATGCATAGTATTTTTTATATTTATTGGTTACTCTATTGACTAGATTTTAAATCGCTTGTAAGATTTCTAACACGGCATTATTTTATATTGTGCCATAGGAGAAAAAAAAAAGATATTGTTATCGTTAATTGAGCTTTCTGAAGCATTAAACTTTTGGAACATTTTTTTATTTGGAACAAATAATGATAGATCAGCATTTCTTAAATTGTAGAAATAATTTAAACTTAAATTCAGTTTTGTGTCAAGTTTGCAGATCAGAGTAAAAATCTTTTGCTATCAAAATAATTATGAAAACGAAACATTTATAACAAACATGACGAAGTACCTACTCTACAATCCAAAGCTCTTAAAAAATAAAAAAAAATTATAAAAGGGGTTATACTTTGACACACATTTAAACATTTTATAACACATTAAAATACATTCTGGAGTAGCAGTTGAGTCCCCGGGGAATCGGACAATAGGCTTAGTGGATTTGTAGGTGCCGATGCCGAGAGCTGCCGAGTGCAATGTCAAACTCGGCACAATACACACTCCATTATGTCAAGGGGTCTTGTACCACTGCATTATTATGCGCATATTGCTTAGCTGCTTAGGGGCCTTTGAGGATTTTTATTTACCCATTAGATGATTTTTTTGATACGAGCAATTACGAGCAGGAGAATGAGGCGTTTAATCATAGTTGTCATATTTTCTATACTTATGCCGATGACTGACATTAGATGTATTCTTCTGACTTTTTACTTCTTTATGGATTAAATGTTTTTTATTTGGAGTAAATGTTAAAACATATGAACATCTGTCAATGCGTAGTTTCTGTAGATTCTATAAACTTATAACTTTATAGAAAAAATACTCACATTCCGGCAACGACGCTACAATTTCGATTGTAATAAAATATAAAGCGTGTATAAGCAAACAGATATAGTTATCCATCCACATAACTGCATACATTGTTATTACGAAGTATTTAAGCATAAAATCGGACCATAATAGGATTATATCGACCACTTCCGGCCCACATTTTGGCATGAGCAAGGGTGTAGTCACTTGAACACGCAGGTGCGAACTGCACGCTTTTGCCACGCGTCGAGCATTAGGAAAGGATTGATAAATTGTAGTGAGTTTGTAAAAAAGAGTAGGGATAATACTAAAAACAAAATAATACAAGAAGCGTTTTTTTATTGTTGTGTTAGTTGAGTAAAATGTAGTTATTTTTGGTGTAAGAATTGTTATCATGATAAACTGTATCTATAATATGATCAACATTCGGCATTCGCTATTATACAAAAAGCATAATAGTCCAGTTAAGACGATCTTTTTTTAATTGGTTAACAACATCAATTTATTGTTTTTTGAATTACAACTTCTAGAAAGCGTTTAAATAAATTTTCTACTACGAGTAACAACTTTTTAAAACAACAATTGCCCATTATAAGCCTCTTCGATTTGCTTTTGCGCTGGGTTATGAAGGTAACTTTTGTTCTACAGATAGCTTTATTTCTGACTGACACGCAGAAAAATACTGAGCGTAGCTTTTTCCACGGTTTGTTGCGTGACCTTAAGCCTCTTTATGGGATCTATAGTCAATGTTTTTAACGTCTCTGTACTGATACACCACTGGTAATTAGCAACAAGTCTTTAGGTACGTATATTGAACGAGAAGATGTGACGGATCTGTGGGAATGCTGCTCATCCGATTTAACAATTGTCTCCCCTATCAAAGTTCTACTAGTCATTGTCGTAAAGAACCATATTCTTCGACAATATCGAGAGGGACTTTCGAAATGTTTACCTCCATAATGGTTATCGAGCTCACAACATAGTGTTTACGTCTTCCAGCAATTTTGTCAAGGCTTAAACATCTAAGATAAATAGGATATATTAGTTGAATATTATATTGACGCTTCTTACTCCAGAAGCTTCAAGGAATACTCCTAAGCAACGGTAACAGATTCAGAAATATAACGTGTCCCTGGTTCACGTCAGTCTACAGTAGAATAGCCTTTTTACTTTGACCTTATACTCGGACCGATGCGGTGGCGTTACGTATAAACATCCTTGCCGATGTACTCCTCGGTAGCACTGTCTATCGACAGATTGCATACCCGGGGTCTGGTTTCAATCACAGGCTCTTTTATAGCCATAAACGCTAAATAGATGGTAAGTTAAACTTAGATAAATACATAAACGCAACTATACGCAAACGCAACGCAAGGCATAAACGCAACTCACATTATGTGTAACTATAATACCACAAATTATAAAAGTTCAGTGGCCCGAAATTCCACTTTATCACATAACCATACTAATCAGAAAGAAAATAATAGAGGGGATTGGAAACGAATAGTAATCGACTTCCCTCCATTATAAAGCAAGAGACAAATTACGAGTGTAAATTGAAACGCTATTCAGGATAAACATAGCTTGTATGTAACATTCTTCAGTAGCGGTTATTCACCTTACTATTGCAAGTATTGCCAGCAAGGATTATAAAGAAATTGATACTAAGCACCGAAGCTCGGTAAGTCTTTAGGGATAGTACCTTGTCTTTAAACCGCAACAAAATTAATTAGAAAGAAAACAAATGGGAAGAATTGGAAACGAATAATGAAAAGATATTCACTTTTCTCTAGAGTAAAGTGGAAGATCATATATTGTATTGGAGTTATAAGTATTCCAAGTACTAATACCAAAGGCACTATAGATAAATTTCTACAAAGGTCGTATAGCGGGGTTGCTAAGTTGGGTTCGAATAGGTATGGCTGTGGCATCAATTGCGGAGAGCACGAAAATTCTTCTTGGATTCCACATTTTCTAGTAAGTAAAACTTTGCAGTAATTGGCTAGACGCACTGATGGCAGGTGGAGTAAGGCGCTTACAGAATGGTAGCCAAAACTGGGAAGCGCAGCGTTGGCCGTCCAGCGGCAAGATGGGTCGACGACATTGTCAAAGTCGCAGACCGAACCTGGATGCGACTGACATGAAAGACAAATCAAAGTGGCATAGTATGAGGGAGGCCTATACCCAGCAGTAGGAGCCTACAGGCTGTGGATGATGATGATGATGAATTGGATTAAAGACGACAGACGAACTTGGACGATACTACGTGAAAAATTATATCGTGTAGCATAAATTTAATGGAAATAATGATTTAATAGCCATTGAATTTGCCATCTATTAAATGAACTTTTGTTTCATGATACAGTGTGTAGTGTCACCTCATAAGAAAAGATAGTTATACACAAATAAATATGCATAAACGAATGGTTGTCTCTTTAAAGAAAACTCACATATTGGAACCAAAATGCAACAACTAGAGATAATAAAAAAATGGGAGCTAAAGAGAAAGTTGGCGTCTAAGTTTGTTCACATGCAGTTTTTCTTTTGTTACCGTTTTTGTTTTTTAATATGTTTTACAGTTCGCTCTTGGGACGTAGATTTAAAAACTAAAATGGTTTATGGATAAAATATCGTCATGAATTCTTTTAATTTGATCTGGGTTTCGAATTTTAAATAATGAATAACCTAAACAATGTACTTATTTGTGGAAAAATGCGGAAAAAAAAAATCGTATTTTTATGATTTATATAAGATTTTAATCTAACATCCGACTTGTTAAGCCGACGGTAGGTACAAATACTATCGGATATGCCAGCATAATGGCTATTACCGGTGTAGTCATCTGATAACAACCGTGACCAACGGATTATTAACTTGATCACTTGACAATCACGCTAACCGCAATAAGCGACGCGGCTCACACACACACAACCCAGGTACGACGATATACTCTGAAGAATTGCAGTTTAAACTTTGTAGATGTCAGTGATGACATATAATTTAAATAATGAGTATCTGACTTCGATCAAATATATACTAGATACAGGGTCAAGAACAATATCACATGCCAAAAGTGGCCGAGATTTAAACATTTGTATTTCGAACTATGAGATGTAGAAAAAAGTATTTTAATATGTACAACTTTAGGTAACAATAAACTTTAATAATTTGCTATAAGATTTATTATGACTTACAATATACATGCATTTATGATTATTTTGTCAATTTTGAAAGGCGCATTGCGGCATGTTTACGCGTTGCCGTTGGTGATGATTGAAGCATACTAAATTGAAATAGAGCCACACTGACTTTGTGGCTCTATTTTTCGGGCCGTTTTTGAAGTGCTCACCCGACATCTAGTATATATTTGATCGTAGGTATCTGAACTCGAAAAATTTTCCACGTGTTTTGTAGAGATATTTATCTTATTTACACAACTATGCCGACGAAATCTGATCAATACTTGCGTGAAATCGGGTAAAAATTGGTCCATGCAGAAGCGCGATACATTTTTGGGCCAAGTTTAAGTCCCACAGGATAAAATTAGACGTTTGAGATAGATCTGTTATTATAATTATATATTTAACTATCTATCCTACTGTAGGTATATGCAAATTAACAGGAAACTGCGGATTTTTTTTGAGAGAATTTTATTAAATGACTCAATTATCGTTGTCGAATATGACATGCAAATACTTTATTTAATCTGTAAAATGTATAATTATATAGATTTAGACACTTTTTTCACTACTACCCGGTTCACACGGCTTTTATCGCCAGAGAAGAACGGACAAGAAACTCTACCGTGCTTTATTCAGTTTACAATACACTGATTATACAGGAGTCGCAGCTTAGTTTAATTTACAATTACCATCTGTTACTGTCACGGGTTTTTTATTATCATGTATGGAAGCTACTATCTAGACGGCAGACGGCTACGAATGTCCTACCAGTTATTTATTTCATGGATGGTATAGTTCTATTGATTGCATCGCATCTATCATCTATAGGCGTGTGGCAAAATTTGGAACTAAAAATAAAATTAAAAATATATTTATTTAACGCATTGTTTTAGATATGTTTTCATAATATAAACAACAAGCATTTATACTCGCAATCTAATAGTATGAACATAGCATGAATGTGAATATATAAAAACTATCCTTATTATTTTGATAAAAGCGCTATCGCCAACAAAAGATGTTAGAAGCTATAATTATTTCCTGAGAACGTCCAATTAGATATAAAGAAATGACGCTGTAACTAACGCCTAAAAATAATAAATTCAGATAGTAATACATTTTAGTTAACATGATTCCCGATGATACCTTAATAACTGTATGTTTGTTTATCGGCAGATTTACATCAGGCCCGGATAAACGTTTTGGTAATTATGAAATGAAACAATTAAAGTATCATTAGTTCATATTGAGGTGCATTTAATGCTGTGTATCAATTAGTAGCTACTGTAACATTTGTTGTATGTGGTGCATTTTACTGTGCAAACATGAAACTGTTTTGTATCTTTTTATTATTTATAGTTGGTAAGTTGTTTTGTTTTTGTCCCAAAAAGGCATATTTTTCTACTTAGTAATAATTATTTCGGGATAGGTAATAAATTAGTATTTTTTTTCACAAATAATTCGGCGTTGGTCCACAATGACAGCATTAGTCGTTCGTTCGAAAGAGACAAGAAATTCGATAACTAAAATAGGTTTTAAATCTGTCTATGAATTAGACTGCAAGTATTTAAGAGTGCTTTAAAGTTAATTTTAATTAATTCACCTATAATTATTTAGTTTGTTATAGTTGATTTTCGTATGCAAAGATAGGAAGGGAAATTGTTAATTTCATAGAAAAAACATAACGTTCTTTGATAGAAAACCTGTATAAATTGTAACTTACCACATGGATGTTAAGGTTTTACAGCTATATTTTGCAGCTCTGTATTAACTATCCAATGCCTATTTTTTATGTTCTATTTCAGATTTTTCACAGGAATTGGATCTTGGCAGTCGTTACGATGATTCCGGAGCAATCAAAGAAGACAGGCGTTACTCATCGCGTTGGTCAAGGAATAGAGGTATTGAACGACTTTTTTTAATGAGTTAAAATATTTCCTGCACTGTACTGTACTGTATCAGCCCATATATGTCCCGGTAGGGCACGTGCCTTCCCTAAAATCGAGAGTGCGATTGAGAGGGGTTAGGCCGTATAAAATATTTCCAAACTAAGATAACTGTTTTTATGAGCACAGGCCTCCTCTACAATTCAAAAGGTTTTTAATTTTAGTTCACTTCAATGGACATCAATTATTTGGAAATTCTAAGAACGTTTTGTAAAGTGAGCGATAACCACTCTGAATAATGTTTTGCTTTCCAAAACATAAAACTGATCTTTATTTATTTATAAAACCGAGAATAGGGAAAGCAAACACGCTGCACATTGAAGATAGTTCAAAATTAATAATGAAGGCACTAGTAGTTTGATTAATCGTTTTTTGAATGTTTCATTTGAAACCGACAAAGTAATATTATTTTATTTTTTGCTTAACTCATTCTTAAGACATGAGTGATCGGTTTTGGCTAATTAGCCGAAGAAAGAAATTATATTCTCTTTTTTTATCTTTATTACAGCTTTTTATAAAAATACGAGACATACATATCTCGTTTCCTTAACTAATTCCATTGAATATGTGCTCTATGGTAGTTAATTAAACTCAATCATATTATTTTATAAGTGATTAATTTTGAAAAAGGTAGCCGTTAAAGGTTCTCATTGAGGAAAACATTATTATTATAATTGAGAAATCGTAGTCACGGAAAGAAACGTACCAACCAAGAGAAGAGAAAAAATAAAAAAGAGGTGTAAAACCAAATTATCTAAAAATATAAATGTATAAATAAAACTTCGTGTGCACGGGAACCCAACTGCATAGTTTGAATATGTATTCTTAAATAAAATAAAATGAAATATTTGAATGAAACAATATATGAATACATACTTAAACCATGCCACAAACCACTAAAACTAACTCTTTTTTTTTTTAATATTTTCTGGTTTGCTGATGTTATAGCGACGATGATTTTCTAATGTTTATTACACCAATTAAATTATATTTTTTGAGACAAGCGACCCTTGGCTAGAAGATATTAATGTAGCTTAGTTTAATTTGATATTATAATTAAATATATATTTACATTACTTCTTCATAAACAACTCATCGTTCATTATTATAAACGCAATTAATGTACACAATTTGTTGTGTCTATCTGCGTAAAATTATGAGAAGGTTTGATGATCCTCCTGCTGATCCTGTGACATAAGCCACCTTCTCAAAATGGTGATATTATTTGGCATGTACATTTAGACAACACTGGTTACTATACTGTTAAACTCTAAAGTATTATTTTATAATTTTTCAGAAATATTATTACAGCAAGAACAAGGCCGTCCAGTTTACACAACAAATTGGGAAGCGAATACCAATCTTGCGGACATTCTTTACTCCGATACATCAAAAACAGCAATCCAAGATATTCAAAACCAATCGCCTGAAGTTATACAATCA
Source organism: Deilephila elpenor (assembly GCA_949752805.1). Classification (NCBI taxonomy): domain Eukaryota; kingdom Metazoa; phylum Arthropoda; class Insecta; order Lepidoptera; family Sphingidae; genus Deilephila; species Deilephila elpenor. The sequence goes on from OX457108.1 coordinate 9,361,527, forward strand.
CTGAAACCAAACCGTAATATGACAAATGAAAATGATAATCATCATACCCTGAAGTCTTTAATTGTGAAGAAAGTTATGTTCTAAGCTCAAACGATTCGTCCCAAATATGAAATGGATTCACAAAAACAATCCATTTATAAAAAAACAAAATGATATAAACGGAGATAAAAAAGACCCTAAGAAAATACGCTACAAAATATAGCTTATGTATTACCATATTATCATTAATTATTTATATCAAAGAAATCTAAACCACATAAGTTAAATAAAAAGTTACGCATTTCCCGGTACCTTCATTTCTTTCATATTGATAAATTGGTTGCAATATTATACGCTTTTATTAAAAAATATTGATGGTTTATAATTTATAGATTAATACTTTTTATGACATAATGTTTAATGACGATGTTTTGTTATGATAATTATTACATTATAAAGATAGACGCGCAGGTTTTTTTAATTTAGTATTATTAAAATAACTACGAAACATGCGGCTATAGCGCTATACAGTTCAGACGCGAGCTTGTCGTAGGACGCCCGAGTGTGTAAATTCTCATGATATTTTATCCGATCATAGAATATAGAAATTGCAATATTAATACTGTTTACTTGTTTCAACGGAGAATAAAATTCCTCATGGATGTGTTACAGATACACAGATACAGATACACAACACTTTATTGAACACCACAAAGTACAGAGACGCATAAAAATATAAATCTTAAAAAAAAAAAAAAAGTGTACAATTGGCGGTCTTATCGCTATAAGCGATCTCTTCCAGACAACCAAAAACGATAGAATGGATCGTACGACAAGAAATAAATAAAAGTGGGCATTTGTATGAAAAAGTAGAATTAAAAAGTGTGTGCGTAACTTATAACGGCAACATAATACTACCTTAGTACAAGGAAATTAAATAAATAAATATATGAAATATAATATTATATTAAAACATAATAATTATATACTAAATTTAAACAATGAAGCGCAAAACATAAAACAAAAACAAACAAAGAATTTAAATAAAACACATTAAAAATTACACTTAAGATAATTTAGAAAGAAAATGATTCTTCACCCTATTTCTAAAGGCGTTAAGCGAAGGCGCTTGCCGAATTGCCAAGGGAAGTGTGTTCCACAGGCGAACGGCCTGGACGGTAAAAGATCCGTCAAAGAAAACACTTTCATGACAAGGTGTCTTCAATTTTAGATTCTCTGACGATCTCAGATCTCAGTGTTATAAATTTTTCAGATTCTAATATTTATTTAAAAAATGAATTAAATTGCACGACTTATTGCACGCTTTGTGAATCCAATTACCTACAAAATGATCATTATGAAATCCGTGCCAAACACAATATTACCAATATTATTCAAGATTAGAAAAAATCACAAACATTTTTAGTATTCAACAATATACTAGCCACGTATACTGTACATTCAACTTGGCAACCGAATCCGTTTGAAAATTCAGCCGCCGCGCCGCTCGCTGTGGAGGCTGCTTTGTGGAGGCGAAAAGGCGGAGGAGGGGGGGGGGGGGCGGTCGTTAGTGACATTTCGTATTCATGACGTCACCCGCAGGCCGATTGTTTGCAATATTACTACACTAATTGGAATTGTAATTATACCCATGTATTCTAGACCGTAATTGGATAGGCTATGTGAAGGGTTAGTTCTAACCCACGCCGAACCTTGAATATCCGCGAGGGAAAAGAAAAGTTTCATACGAGTATATATTTTATTAAAATAAACAGCAAGATATGTATGTTAGTGGTCAACTTACTTTGTAGGTACAATTAATACCTATGTTGTTGGAGGTATGTTTTTTCTGAGTATTACCGAAGCTATTTCTTTGACATAATGGCTATAAAACAAGCGGTTTATTTATATGATACTATGTTTATATGGTTTGTAATGTAATGTATTAAAAAATGATGGTACGGGTGGTAGAGATATTATAAATTAATGATTATATTAATTGAAACCATATATAGCGTTTCGCGTCAGCCCTCCATTGGTCTATTATAAAGTTATTAAATTAGATTCAATTGTATCGCTACTTTATATTTTTTACTTGATAGATTTTTATAGGAATTAAGTTCTTTTAATTTTGATGTGACACCTGATCTAACAATTTTAAATCTTTTTATTTAATAATTAGCGATCGTATTGTAGGTGTGTAAATTGTTATGATTTCACCACCTTTTCTGATTCAAGGGTCTTATATTTTTTGGACTTTACTTAACTATTAATTTTGTTTTTACTTAATAAGTAGGGTTCATAATAACAATGCTTATATGAGGTGTCAAGACATGTTATTAAAAAAAAGAATTTTTTTAATACCTCAGTCCGCCCCATGATCACGAAAGCTGTAAAGTAATCGAAACATCGGGAAGTTAAAAAATGTAAAATTAAACCAAATCGCGATAAAATCCGTATAAAATAGTTTTATTTCAATTTTTTAATCTTTAAACACATTTCAATACAATAGTGTTTTGTTTTTTTTTGTTGCGTTATATTCTTCGACCCCACGTATAGTAGAATAGTTATACTATGATAGCTGCGGAGCCAGCTGAAAATCAGTGCTGTTGTAAAATAAACTTATTAATGTAGACCTGACCTTTTCCTTGTATTATATTATTATTTAGTTGTATTGTGTGTGTGGAAGAAATAAATGGTTTAAATGGATTAAAAAGTAAAGAAAATGCAAAAATGGTCCTCCTTGGTAATGTTGACAGAAGTTATAGATCTGTGATTTAAGCAATTATAAAATAAATAAATTGATACAGTGTTAGAATCAAATAAAACGAAAATGTTAATTGTGTAACGGTAGGAATGGTACAATAAATAGGGTAATCAATGTTTAACTTATACAAGACTAGCGGCCCGAAATGGCTTCTCCCGGATGCAGATAGTTTTCGACGTGACCGCCGTCGACTATATTGCTTTAACCGTCCCGCGTCTAGTAATATTCTGTTCTGCCTCGTATCATTCTGTTCCATGACGAAAGGCATGCAATCCTTTGCCATCCATTAGATCCCTCCTGTCCAGTGCAATCCATTAGAGTTTGAAAGAGTAGCAAATAAGTACATTTGAATTCCTTAGTCATCCCACGGGAACACCACATTTTTTTGGGATGAAAGTATCTATGCATAGCTTTGATCTAGGGCGTAAGCTACCCTTATACCAAATTTCATCAAAATCTATCCAGCCGTCTTTGCGTATAAGAATAACACACATACATTCAAAATTTCGCATTTATAATATTAGTAGGAATCACATTACATGGCTTGAAACGCTGATATTTAGCTACTTAAAATCCTTTAGCAATTTGCAAAATTTTAAATCGAAGAGCTACGTAAACTTGTCTATCAGCATTGATATTCAAACATAAGAAACGCATTAGTATCAATTACTTCGACCATTCAATTAATGAGATTAAATAATTTTGTAATATTTGCTTCTTTTCTCACCCAAGCAAAGAGTGATGCGTGGCTATAGGATTAGCGGCTCTATTATACAAGTAAAGAGTCTAGTTAGACTTTTGTTTAATTGTGTTCATTTACTTTTAATTATAATTATATCTTATGAAATAATGTGTTGAGTTACAATAGTTATAGATAACGTTTTTATAAAGAAATAATTGCAAGCAGAAAATATCCTAATTGAAATTAATAATCCGAAACGGTCGTTGTTCCGTTTTCACAATTACTCAATCGACCATCATGTTATTTAGCATACAGGTTGCTAGGGACTTAGAAAAATAATATCGGGCACTTTTCACGTAGAAAACAAGTATTGTCACCGATAAGATAGAGATTAGCTAGGCATGAGACGGTGGTACCAGATCGTTAGTATTTTGGATGAAAATGTGATACCTTGAAAAATTCTAAGCTCGTGAGGGAATCTGCGAGCAAAATCTGGTGGATATTAATAATAAATCCGTCTATATTCATCTTTAAAAAATCTTTGAACAGTATTTGTTTTTTAATAAATTTTACTGTAAAGTACTTATAAAATACTATACTCTTATTGATTATAATTTAAGTACTTGATATCTCTAAATGATGTTATGTAATAATCGTAAATGAAAAATTTGAAACGAAACAAGTAAAAATAAAAAAAATACTATATCTTAATAAAACTACAATAAGTTGCGGTTATTTGATAAAACAATTGTTTTATTATTTGTGTTTAATTGTCTGGATAATTTATTTTAATATTATTTTAAATACAACGTAATTACAGGAAATACAACGATGCCCATTTCTTTCGCTATGATTCTGTTTGTATTTTGTAATAAGTTAAATATTACATACCCTAAGTATTAAATTAGCTTGCAAATAATTAGGTAAATAATTGTTAGAATAGCTTATAGTAGATATAAGTATGTATGTATGTTTTGTATTATTAAGGCAACAAATAAATACAAGTTTACATTAAACAAATAATAGCAATTAATAAATAAAAAATCTAAATAAATTGATTGTTTTAAAAAGATACAAAATAATTGCTTGGTAACAAAAACTCATTAATTAACAAACACAAGGCGAGACTGCAAAACCTCTAATGTACTTCATTATTAAAAATGTATAAACAATTTATCTTTATAATTTAATATTGAACTGTCAGTCTGCGAGCAAATTTATTATGTAATCTGCATTTTGTATTAATTATTTATATAATAAGGTTGGAAATAATATTACAATAACCTAATGTTGACTTCAATAACAAACAAGGCTAATGCAATGTTTAAAGCAAAGTAAAAAAATCCTCCTTGAAATTGATTGATGCGATGTTTTATTATTCTCGTTAACATTTGAAACAACTCTTTTAATTAGTTTTTATCCTCAATGATTTTTATGTTTAAAGTCTGTAGGAATATGCTCGTATCTAACTCTTACACATTGCATGCATCTCTACAGCAGTATTCTATCTAGATCTCTGTTATATGCATGTTTAATCTGTATACCGATTGTAACCTTAGCAATTTGTTTATTTCAAGACTCATTCATGGCTCTTATGAAGAAAAAACTGTTATATGTATGTATGTTTTGAGTATGTACACACCTGAGTTGTCGTGCAGGGATCTGCTGAGCGGTGGTGCTGGCGGCGTGGACGCGTGCTCGCCACCATACAACCCGCCGAATTCCTCTGCCGATGATGACGACGCGTTACTGCACTTCCGACCCTTGTCCGGCGTGTACTTGCTCTCGCCGCCCGACGGTAGGAACTTGGCGTCGGGCTGGTGTTCGTCCAGCAGCCCCGGCACGCCCAGCAGGCCGCCCACGAGGTTCGGCCGAAGCTCCTCCATGATCTTGGAGCCCTGGCCGCAGCCGCCGCCGCCCGTAAAGTTGAGCTGGCGGCTGAAGAACGCCGGGAAGATGTTGAACTGCTGCGGGTCCGGCAGCGTGGTGAGAGGCGGCGCGGGCGGCTCACCGGCCCCCGCGCACGCCGCGCTCTTGAACTCCACCGTGCTGTGGCCGGCGCGTTGGCTGAGCGACCAGCGCGGCTCTCCCGCGCTTCTATGCTCGTGCTCCGTGCCCTCGCCGTCACCGTCGGCTCGGCCCCGACGCTCACTGACTAACCACATTATAGTGACGTCGCACGTCGCCGCTCGGCCGCGCCGCCCCGCGCGTTAATTGTTCGCGACTGCGCGAGAGGACCTCACGTCGACGCCCACGGGCGAGACAGAAACGGCTTGTTCCCACACTCCCGTAATCGATGTAAAATCTTTATGGGGATGCTGCGTCCCATTCACCCTCGGGGCGAGCGCGCGCGTGCAGGGCGCTGGGCGGGCCGATGGGGCGGCGGTGAGTGCTGATTGGCGCGGGCAGGCGGCGCCGCGCCCGCCGCGCTGCGCGTCGCTCGCCGCCGCCACCGCTCCGGGCCAGATACGCTTTTCTTTGTTTTATTGTCCCCACGGCTTCTAGTCGATCTTGCGTTTAAAGTTTATGCATTGCACCATGTTTTGTTTCACAAAACGCAAAATCATGTATGAAGTTCTTGAGGTAAAACGTGAAATAGAGATGGATGTTTCGACGTTATCTCAAGTGCTTTGTAGTTTGTGACGGTGACGATGTGCTTTTAAACATTCTATTAACTGCACAACGCAGGCCAGTTTATGAATGAGATAAAATAACATGAAGTGATGCTGTAGTAGGTACGCCTGAAAAGCGGTTTCACGAAAAATGCGAAAATTGCATTTTTTACCGCACAAAATTGCAATTCCAAGAATTGTTTTTTTTCAGCAGTACCTTTTAGCTTACACAAAGGATTTATATGTGTTCAAATAACGTATAAAAATATGTTTTGAAACCTACAAAAGGAATTCTCTTATAGTAGGGCAGATGACGATGTTTTGACCTTCAATTGCTCACTTCAAACCAATATTTGCGATTCATTTAGGCATTAATACTTCTTCAGGGATGAATTTTGCGTACAAGAAGGCACACTACATAAAATTTAATATTGATAAATTAATATTTTCCTCTTAATAAATTTCATAATAAATGCTTTATATGTTTTTGAGCTTCATCATTTATTTATGTAAATTGAATTGAGATACCTGTTTTATAATAAGATACTTTGGATATATTTAATTTCATATTTGATATCTATGTTTTAAATAGTTTAATTATGTTTAAAATAGGATAAAAATTTACTGATTGTAAATGTTGTCTCATATTACAAGCAGTTTGTATGTGTACAATTTTCATTCAAGTATTTTCGGTTTTAATTTGTCATTATTGAAACAAGCTTAATAAATCTTCAATCACTATTTAATCAATAAATATTATCGATCTTAAAAAATTTTTTTACTTTTAAAAAATGTATGTATTTTTTTAAATTCTTTTTCGATGTCCCACTTATTGTGACTATTATGCCAGCCTGGTCCAAACCGGACATACATAGAAACATACATGAATAGAAACGCTATCAGCTAACAAGAAAAACGATCCTGACAATAAAATGTCTTGCCGCCTACAATGCAATAGGGATTTAAATCTCGAGAGGGAGATAAACAATGATGTGGCAAAAATAAATTGATTTAAGGCAATTCTACTGTTTCGGTCCAAACCAGGTTTGATTTGTTTTTTTTTAATACACCCAACAGTTCCATACATAGTCCTGACCCCACACTAACATCGAGTCTTGTGGCGAGGGTATCAGAAATTACGGGAGACTTTTTGGTCTCACAAACACCCAGACCCGCAATAAATACCTATGGATCACACAAAAAATTGTTTCGGTGTCAGTTTGGTAATAGTTTATACAGTTTCCTAAAATAAGTGCTTACTCTGATGATTCAAAAGTCTTCCCATTTAATTTCCCACTCAGCCAACTTTACTTTTCAGGAACAAACAATGCTTAATTGACTACTCGATCTATGCATTTTTTAATTTACTGGTACTACTCGTAGAAAAGCAGCAAATGTGCCAGTTACCCGTTCTAAAGATAACATCTTCAAACCCTTTACCGTGTATCCCCATGTTAGCGGTTATGAATATCATTAGCCGACAAGTTCGCGAACAGACTGCTCCGTCTGTTATAAAGAGATTGCAGATAATACTCATATTTTATTGCGGCTATTTGAATTCGGTAATGGATATTTATTATCTGTTGAGGTTTTATGTTCATTGAATTATTTAAATTTTCATACAATTAGGCCAGAATAATTGTATCGAGATATGGCTATTTTACGTCGGTGGACACGAGTAATATACTGCCTGTATCGCACAGCACTTATATCAGTATTGTGGTGACTTCCTCTTTATTTTTTTTTAAATGTTTTAAAAATGTTCCTAGGTTTAATTTCGAATTTACCGATGGTAGAGTGGATCCCGGTCTCGAATCTGGTCGTACTCAATTGCCAACAGCAGCATTTTCGGGCTAATACGACCTGGCACCCTTAAGAAAAGCGCGTATTCCCATTTTAAGGACAACCTCCATGGCGCAGTTGGTCAGACGCCAACATTGAAACGAGAGGCCACAGGTTCGATTTCCGCACCGAAACAAATGTTTTCGCGATCCACAGATATTTGTTTTGGGACTGAGTATTTGTGAGACCAAGAAGTCTCTCGTAGTTCTTGATACCCATGACATGAGACTTAATCGACATTAAAGTGGGGTCAGGACACGAGTAAAGGAAAGCTACTCATGAAGCCCAAAAAATGTTAGCAAAAATGTGATCAGTTCGGAATTATGCTAATAAATAAAAATATTATTGAAAAAAGAAAAAAGGAATACGCGTTCTTTAAATTATTCAAATACTTTATTAGTTGTAAAAATAAGTAGTATTAATTTTTAAAATGTAATGCAGTATATTATATCCACAGTCCAAGCTACTTGATCTTACTTCCTTAATATAATTTGAATATCAAATATACTCTCCCGAATCTCATTATAATCTCCATTGCTATAGGTATGTCCGAACTCCGGTTCATTGTCTCGATTGGTTAACTTAAGACATTGTTTTTTCTTTTATTCATTTAGGAAAACAACATACATACATAAACTTACGCCTTTATCCCAGTAGGGGTAGGCAAAGGCGCCATCAGGACATCCACATTTCGTTTTGTATGTTCCGTCCCACGATATGATAGGGGGCGAGTCTATTGCCAATATCAGTCTGATATTGAGCCAATTGAGTCTATTTGCCCGACCTGGGATTCCAACTTAAGACCTCAGCTTGGAATCGTACCGTAGTACAACTGCGTCTCTGAGGTAGTATAGGAAAACAAATAATAATAATAATGTAAATATTTTTTATTGTATTACAAATTATTAAACGGTGTATGAATTAATAAATTACAAGTAAATATACAACCAACAATTTTTTTTCAATAAATAACCTAGAGTCAATTAATACAGGGGGTATCAATATGTTATGTTGAGTATGTTTTAAACTAAGCTTTTTCATAAAGACTTTTCCGTTTATATCAGATATTAGTTTTGTAAATGACTGTTACTGCCAGTTAACAAGTTTAATGACTACATTTTTAGTTCACATAATGTACCCAAGAACAGTCTAGTAATTTTAATTCAAATAAATAGTGGCGATGGAGAGCTGTGGGATGTTTGAAACAATTCGCATCCGTAAATGCGCGGAAGACGCAACAAAATACAATTCTACTTATAAAGGGAAGTTTTGGGGTGTAAGTAGGGGGAGAAGTGAAATGTCTTAGAACTTTATTAGTAGTTTTAATTGATTCCCCGCTCCTTGAAGTAAGACTCGGGAGCTTTAGCCAAGTTTGTGTTGCTACTTATGTATGTTTATATACGAGTAGTGTGCTCATGTTCATTTTACTATGAATTTGTGTGTGTTGTGTATTTTTATTACTACCCTAAAAGTGTGATTTATTTTTTTAAGCATTTCAAAAAACCCATTTAAATATTCGTATTTTTTTGTTTTCAATTTTCCACCTTAGTCTTAGATCTATAGAGTTCTGTGGTTTTGTTCTTAACGGTCTCCTCTAGTTAATGCTATACTATCAATCAGCTGGTTAATTATGAGCTAAAAGTTAATATTGATCTCATCAGAGAGCAGATTTCTAAATATTATTTTGACATTAATTAGAGCAAAGATGCCGCACCAACAATAAAAACGCAGAAACTAAAATTAAATGCCAATAATAAAATCAGTACATGTATTACGATTTGATTACTTAAAACTTACGCTTCTTTATGCATAAATAAGCGGAGTAAGTTCTGCTAGCATCAGAAGATTTCTCAATGCACACGTAGCGAGGTAAACTTTTAATGTAGCTCACACAACTCTCGAGTGTTGGCTCATGTAGAATCACAGTTCTATGTACAAGTAGAAACCATTTACACGAAATATTTAAAAAAAATATTTTTTTCTGTCACTTGTCAACTTATACTCTTTCGAAGATTAAGGATTTTGAATAAGACTTGAAACAAAGGAATACCAATGTTGGACATGGGCCTCACTTAAGTAATACCATTTTCTTGCAATTTTCGTTACACCGATTCCCAGGATTAATGTTAAAACTTGTGTATTTTAGAATAAATTTTAATAGTTTCTATGTCGCTCTTGGATGTCTGTATTAAAAGTTAATTCCCGCGGAACGTAATAATGCAAGGGAATAACGCGAGCAAACTGCATAATATCTTGATAAAAAAAATTATATGTAACCCGCAGTAGCCAGCCTGATGGGCAATAGCCTAAAGTCCTTCAATCGAACTTTCAACTGTAGTATCGTACTTATTGTAGACATTCTAGCCAAAAAATTGAAGATTTTGAATAACAAAACAAAAAAAAAAGTCTAGTGAATTAGGCTTTTTTTCTCTGTCTAGTGAATTAGACTCTGCATTCACACTAAAAACCTGGGATTGCCTTTTTTTATTCTGACCAGTGATCTCATATTGAGGCATTGAGGGTTTAGTAAACGTTAAAACGGTTTTTAAAAAGTAATGTCAAAATTACTGTTCTATTTTTTTGGTGTTGTAGTCCTTTATAGTGACTATTGTTATCCTCCATTGGACACAATTATGCCCGCTAGGTGAATTGCTTCTTGACGCCTAAAGGTTTTGAAGTTGTAAAGAAAAGGGCAAATGTGTTAATGAAATGTTGCACAGAGTGATGGTGTGGCACTTAGCAGACAAGAACTTTTTAGTTAGCCGAGGTACTGACCCCGAAAGCCTGCCAGGATTCGAACCTGGAATCTTCTGATCCGTAGTCAGACGCGTTATCCATTGCGCCACAGGGCCCGGTGCTGAAAGTAACGAATATCTCAATCATACGTGATAGTTTTAATCATACAATTTTCAAAATAAATTTTGGAAAAATAAATGCTACTGCACCTACGTTACATATTATTTTAATCGCAGACCATAATAATGTATAAAATAATATTTCCATACAGTTATTCAGTTTTAAATATTCTATATACGTATATGTTTTTATTTTAAGTATCAGACAGCAAGTAGCAGCAGGCTAAATACCTTTGTTTTTCTGTATTTTACACAAAAATATTCATAGGTATTTACTTAGTAAAAGAAAATATTATAAGAAAATTCCACAACATTTTCTCGTAGTTTCTGATACCTACATCACAAGATTTAATTAATCATTATTTGGGGTCAGGACTATGTATGTTACTGTTGGGTGTATTTACTTATTTAAATATAAAAAGGTATTTGAAGTCCATCAGCTCAAACTTGACCAGCGTGGTATACTAAGGTACCTTGACAGTTGTAAAAGAGACTTCTGCTCATCGCAGCTCAGACGTATGTATATGAAAATATTTTATTTGTATTTATATAGGTGACGAGACCGAGACGTGGCCTCTAACTCACTATGGTCCTCATTAAGAGGCTCAAAGTTACTAAACGAGCTATGGAGAGGGCTATGCTCAAGGTTTCCCTATGAGATCGAGGAATGAGGATATCCGTAGGAGAACTAAAGTAACTGACATAACCCAGCGGATTGATAAGTTGAAGTGGAAATGGGCGAAGCACATAGCGCGGAGAACTGATGGACGATGGGGCCAAAACGTTCTCGAATAGAGGCCACATGGCGGAAAGCGCTGCGTAGGACGTCCACCCACAAGGTGGTCAGACGACCTGGTAAAGGTGGCGGGACGTCGCTGGATGCAAGCTGCCTCCAACAGGTCACTGCGGAAATCATTAGAGGAGGCCTATGTTCAGCATTTGACTTCCTTTGGCTGGTGGCTAAATTAACCAACATTTTCAAATGGCGCGATTTGATTTATAATTCTGGCCATGACTTAGCTATAAGAACTATTAAATAGTTCTTGAAGTAATTAAAGCTGATATTATCGAGCCCTTCACCAACTTTTTTAGCGAAACTTTGCTATATCACTTGGTCATCACCAGCCTCTGATAGAAAAAGGTTTCTCCACGCACGCGACCAACTACGTTTCTAGGCTTCTCACATAAAATATTCCTAATAACTTATTATGAAATACACAACACATGGAAAATACTAATTAACGTAATTGGAATATGCGAGCAGCGTCTCTTACCAATAGCTATAGATGAAGCTGTGTTTGCTACATGTTCCACAGTCGCTTAGTACAATACAATGGGACGATACGGTCACGTAGCTTGCGTATTGTGCACGTGCGCTTCCATTTTCATAGCAAATATAGGTAGCAATCTAGTATGCTATTCAACAATAAATGTGTATGTATATGTTATGTTTTATGAATGTATTATGTTTCTAGATATTGTGTAATGGCTTATATCTACAGTATATTTTGGGTAGATAATAACTTGTGAAGATGTGTTTAATTAATATGTGCGTGTAATTATGACTGTCTCGGTGGCGTAGTTGTACTACGGTACGACTTCAAAGCTGAGGTCTAAAACCTGAAATATTCACCATCATCCTGTTTTTTAGCAAAATACCTAGCGTATAAAAAAATAAAATCTCAGCACGGATTAAGTAAACAATTTGCGACATTTGTTGTGACCATGTGCAGGCACCGCCCACACCCCGCCTCGCCACTACAACATACAGTAACAACTCCGTAATAATACACCAAAGCACATTATCAAACCGGAGCAAATTGCTCGCTTTATACGTGATGATTGGCACGTGGCGCACCCTCGCGGATGGGAATCGAACTGCTAATCTCATCAAATAAAACTCACAAGTATATTGTAATGAATATTCCTACAGAAAGTATTGAATGTGAAATGTGTTTATGTGTTCGTAATTTGTATATTTTTGTATATTCAAGATGTTTCAGTGTACCTAAATTGAATTTATGTGAGCTTTTTTTATCTGTGATAGCTCTCATCATTCTAAAAAATCGTGAGTCGATAAACTTTTATATACGAAAATTAAAAGGCAGTTCCTGAGTCCTAAGTAAACAAATGGTAAAACATTTTGTTTACTATTACGGTATGTATATTTATTTTATTACCTACTCGTGTTATTTTATACACATTTCTTGTACGTTGCATATAATGGTCAGTTAATGTTTTTTATCAGACTTATTAATCCAGTGTTCGCAATAAAATAATGTTATCTGGAGAATGTTAAGTAATCGAATCGATCCCTGATTAATCAGTTTTATAAAACCGATAAAAGAAAAAGCCGACACAAACCCGTTGAACTCCTTACTTTATCATTGAATCCTTAAAAAAACATAGCAAACATTTTTCCCCTTACAATTTAACGCCAATAAAACTCTCCGGAATAGTATTTTATATGGGAATGGTTGGATATATCGCAATAAATTCAGCTCTGTCGCGCAGGACGTGAGTGCTTCCTGCGGCCGCCGCATCCGCCGCTTCCGGCCGACGACGGACTCGAGATTCCCGTCTTCATTGCGCCACTATTTATATTACGCTGGCTTTTGGTTGTCAAACATTTAGGATTTTCATCTTATTCTTGATGTTTTAGAATTATTCATCGTTCTTCTGGACCATGGAAGTAAGATCGTGTCAAATGCAGCATCAGGTGTACGCTTCTTAGTTGGAGCATCTTCTTAGCAGATAAGGTTGAAGGTGTTAATAATCAAAGAGTTGAGAAGTTTTAGGTTGGACAGCAGTGTGCTGGGGTAGACTAATGATAGGACTGATCCACCGCCATCAGGATAAAAAAACAAAATTAAGTATCTTATTTTTTTCTTATAACCGAAACCTATGAACCCTTTATTGCTTAAGATCCTGCTTTGAAAACATTGCACTTTCATATTTTAATCCTTACATTCCATTTTTTTTTTAATATACATCACTAATATTATAATGTAATCTGATTATTTATCAGCATTAATACATTTCTTACAATTGCTTCTTTTTTTTTTTCAAATTAAATGTAAATAAAAACAAACATGAAATTGTAAACAGACCGCAAGGTATCAACATTCGTTTCCCCTTTTCTCGGGAGCTGAAACTAGCCCTGGAGGGTGTGTTGTGGGCACGGTGAAGAGGGGAGGGGGTTAATTGCTCGAGATGATGTTTAATGAGTTTTTAATGGCTGCGACGGTACGGGCCCCGTCGTTTAACCATACCCGAATATACACCAATTTTTAGAACCATTATTACTTGATACCTTCCCCCCTTCTTAATTCCTGCGATGAATGCCGCGAAAGGGAATGATGCTATAGAGCATGAAGGCCAAAATATATTGGTTCAGTGATTTGTCTCTCGTTGTCAGGAACATTTCAATTTCACTTTATAATGTACCTCTTATCCTTTATGAAAACTTTTCAATTCGTCTTATATTATTGATGTTATGTTATTTACAAAATAGTAAACGTGGATGAAATGTGCAGTAGGCGTTGAAAAGGACGTTGTTGTTGTGTGTGAACTGTTTCAATGATATGAATTGGTTTATACAATTTTGTTTCTTTTTAAGGTACCTATCCTCTTTTTTCGAAATTAGGATAATTATGAGAGTTTTTTTTATTTAACTTCAGAGCTATTTCTTGCATTTTTAATGCTTTGGAAATGTTGATGATCGTTCAAACTGTTAAATAATTTGTAAAGAGGTGTATTTTATGGTCGAGTAGCAAAGTAGATATTCTAAAGATTCCTTATGTTTTTTTCAATAATTAATTAGTTATATAATGTATATAATTAATAATTAACTAGCCTCTGCCCGCAAACTTCGTCTGCGTGATTAACTTTATTTGGAATTTCCCATCCCGTTGCGTCCCGTCCCGTTATATCCCGCCCGTCCCGTTTCATTCTCACTCAAGGCATGTAATCCATTCCAATCCCATCCCTTTGAGTATAAGAAGTAACAAATATATCGGAATTCCTTCCTCATCCTCTGGGAACACTAAATTTTTCGGGATAAAAAGTACCCTAAGTGTTAATCGAGGGTGTCAGCTACCTCCATACCAAATTTGATCGAAATCTGTTCAACCGTTTCTGGGTTCATCGCGCACAACCGCACAGACAAACAGACAAAAATTCTAAAAATCATTGTTTTGGGTTTTATTACGATAATACTGACATCGGTCGGTTACAAATCTATTATATGTATAGATAGAAGATATAGATAATACAAATTGATTGGTTAAATAAAATTGATACAATTTATACCTCTGGCCTATACCTACTGTGTCGATAATATTACGGCAAAATATGGCAACAGCACTAAAATACATGTTATATGGCAACAGCATATTTTCGTCCCTTCGTTTACAGTTACGATGGGCCTGAATTCACCGACAACCGAGGACAGGCGACCCTCGAAAAAGGCCCTTTCACCTGCCCCCAAATCCAAAAGCAAAGGGAGAAACAGACTCGTGTGTAAAACCCTTAAAAGCAAACCCTTTTCACTTCCCAAACGTTTGAGATATAATTTTATAACTCATCCTTTTTGGGCCATTTTCACTGATAAATAATTCACAATGTCCCAGATTTGTCAGTTGAGTCAATTAACAAAATAATTAATTATTATTACGAACATTTCAAATGTTTCGTTTTTTACGTACCTTCGAAAAGGGAGTCGACCGGGGTGCGATGTACCATTGTGCATGAACAATAGACCTCGTAAGTAACTATTATGCTAATTGTGGTTTTGTTTTGTTATATGAAAATGGGCGTTCAAAAATGCATGCGTTGATTGTTTGCAATAATATTTTGACAGGAAAATTCTAAGTTGTCCCGCTGTCAATGTTGCCGCCTAATTTGCAGCGCGCGCCCGTTCACGCCCACTGTTAATTTGAAATTAGAACGTTTAACTTTTTTATTGTTGCCACGTGGCTGATACTTGGCGGCATGCCATTCTGCCCCTGGTATTTAGTTTTTTTTTCATTGAATTTTATGACATGTGACTTTTTGTAATTTCACAAGTATAAACATTGGATATTTTTGATTTTCATGTATGGGCATGACATTTCTTCTCCATTTGGCGCATTATCATAAAAAGGATGATAATAATGATAATAAAAGTAAATAAAAAATACCCATATTAAATAAATTTCTAAAGCTATACGCTGAACGGGTGTACACGTGGTTCAACCTAGTACTTACCTGTATAGATCTAAGTACTTACATTGTGGGACCAACAAAAAATATCCAGCCTAAAATGGAGAGTTTAATATAAAAATAAAACCTCTTTCGTCCACATGAAACAGTTTTCAAACTGGCTGGAAACATTTTTGTTTTATCATTTTTTTTTCGAACGCAAACAGCGATTCGTTTTAGTCGTCAACAGTAGGTTGCGACGTCAAACGAACGGGCGGTAGTCTTAAAAGCTCACCAATTAGGGGCTAAAAGCACCTTCGGGCCGGGCTTGCTTGGCGGGCTGCGTGGTTACCTACCCTCATCAATTTTGTACATTGCTCTCTTGTAAGTTGGCAACTTTGTGCTCTGTATAAAAAATCCGGCGGATGTACGTCTCGGATTTTAATTTTGATTTTTATTGATGAAAATAAAATTGTGTTGAAGAAAATTATTGTAGAAAGGTACAATAAGGGATATTGGTTTTAATTTTTTGTTATAATTTTCGGTGCGGAATATTTAATATTAATATAATATTCAATGTGCCGTTTTTTTCATTCATATTGTGGTTAGTATAGTCCTATTTGGGATATGGATATTTTTACTAATAAATACACTATATTTTATTTTCTAGTGATGCGCATCTAGAACTTATGGTGGTTCTAAATAAAAGTTATGAAGTATTTATTATCTGTATTAGATGAAAAATATAATTAAAAATAAATACCAAAAAAACTAAGCTATCGGTTACTCATTTAAACATTAGTAATTGCTAAGTCTTTACGTCCGAGATCCAATGTTTTTTCCGAACTAAAGAGGCTTAAACAAAAAGATGGCGAATCTAAGAGCCACAAGCAAACCTTAAAAACTTTCCGACATGAAAGTTTAAAAGTGATCCTGCTGAGGGGGACGCGGTGTGGTGGGGGAGGGGAGGCCAGAGGGGGGATACGATGGGGGTGGATGTGGGTTGCTAAGCAACGGCACCCGCAACCACCCCACGCCGCAAATCTCCGTTTGATACAGAACACCGAAAATTCATTGTTCCCAGTACACGGATTTATGTTTCATTTAGTTGGTTATCTTACTATTTAGTATGTATAGGTTCCAATGAGGCTACGTTGGCCTGTGGTTGGCCGATACATGCGACGAAACTAATTTCTGTGACGATATTCGTATGAGGAATATCCAATCGGTCTGTCTGAATGGGTTTGCTAATAACAAAGTGCGTTGGTGAACGATTATGCTTGTATGTAGTGGTCCTTTTTTCATATGTACGTATTGGAAATTTTGATGCATTTATTAATGTAAAGATCGTAAAATGCTACCGACTTTTAATATAAAATCAAACGAATTACGGGGACTAAATTATATTTTGAGTGCTATAAATTCATGTGTGCAAGCTAATTTACGAGTATAGATGAATCATTTTTGTTTGTTAATTGTGTTTTTTTGGACGAGTTAACTAAAGATAGTGTCTTATTTTAGTAGTAGTGATGGAGAGTTCCTGTGTTTTGCGCGTGATAGAATGATAATAAAACAAATTAATCATAACATGGATCCGTCATGTCTAATTAGAGTGAGTTGACCTTAGTGACCTTTAATTCGTCATAATTACATTCCCATCCCACCGACTAAAAAGTCATTGTTATTTGAGACTAGTAAAACATAACTTTGTGATAATAACAAAACATAACATGGCTCATAAGCTTATTAAGAGCAAACATAATAAGCATTAAGAACTTGCATGTATTACGTAAGAAACTACAATCCAAACCGCCTCGCCATCAATTACATTACTCGAAGGCATTTGTAAAACAAACATTGACATATCACAAGTAAAGACAGCTACAAATTTAAATTTCCCCCCGCTAAACTCCTCCGCACAGGCAACAAGACGGTAATTCGTCTCAATTTGCGTCACATATACCAGAGACAAAAGGAACATCGCAGAAGGCTCCGAGTGGAGAAGTCAATTAGCATGCAAATGTAAGAAAACGACCATTAGGGAAGCCTTCGAACACACGGAGTGCGCGCCCCGCACCCCACACTGTATTGATCATACGATCCCTCACACGCTTACATACGCCTGTCTCTTTTTAACTTCCCCGCAACAGATCGCTATAAACATAAACATTTTCACAACAGAAAGCCTTTTCTGTTTCCACTCTCCACGCAAACTACAACCTTATGCTTTCAAAATAAAATCTTAGTTACAATGGATATTGTGTTACCTACTTCAGCCCTTATTGCGGTTGAAACTAGTCTTGTTGTGCCAGCAAATTCTGTTCCTATCTTTAAAGGAATAAAGATCTATTTCAGCGCCGAGTTAATAGAAAATGAATCGTATAGTGTAATTTTACAGGCTATTATCGATGGATGAAGTAATGCGTACAGTTTTCAGTTGTTGACAAGTCTGCTCATGTAAGTATAGGTATGTTGTGAGTTAAAAGATAGAGGGTTGTAAACACGATGATGAGTTTGGCTTTTCCAATACTTATATACTTGTACACTTAATGCGTAGATTGAATTCTTTGACTCGGTCGGCGTACACGAAATTCAGAAAATGTTTCATTTTAGTTGTTATTTCGTCGTGTTGTTATTTTTGTGAAAATAACTTTTATTTTAAATAAGTTCCTATAAACAACTTTATTTGTCATTGGAGTAATATCAGCTTTCTCCGTATTTTGTCAAGTATTTTTTTCTAGTTGTAATTGGTAAAATTCAAGGAAAAGTTATCGTTTCAAATTCTGTATTATTTGTAAACCATGTTTAGGTAGAGCTTAAAAATGTACCAATGCTTAAGAGTGGAATAATAATTATCTGGGATATATAGTTTAAATAAGAAGCATGAGTCAGTAAATAAATAAGAGCCTAAATAACCTCAACAGATTATATATTAAAATTTCTGGAAGAATGAAAATCTAAGCCACAATTTCTCTCCTATGTGCATTAAAAATTGCTTTATTTGGCAGCTGGAAAAATGAGTACAGATGAAGGTTTAATTAAAAACTTAAGCAAAAACTATTTATTTTACGTTCGACAGTTACTTCATTTCATAATGCACACAATATAATTAATTTCATTCTATTGGCATGTGGCAAAATTTGGAACTACAAATAAAATTGAAAAATATCTAATTAACTCATTGTTTGAGATATGTTTTTAATATAAACAACAAGCATTTAAACTCGTAATTTAATAGTATTAACATGTCCCATGTATTAAAATGTGAAGAGAGAAAAACTGTTCCTTATATTTTGACAATAGCATAACAACGACGCCTTCGGACGCCAACGACCACGACGATCTATATACATCTGAGATTAAGCTCAAAAATTCATACTCTCAATTAGAGGTGACTAATTTATGAGCAACAAAATCACGCTAGTCTGTGCCACTGACAATTTATGTGCCGATTTCGAGCTCCCCTTGAGCGTCTTGAAAACTAAACGGTTGCTGCAACTAAATTTAATATTTTTGTCACGAAATAAAACTATTTTTTACGGATTTTATCGCGATTTGGTTTAATTTTTACATTTTTTACTTCCCGACGTTTCGATTACTTTACAGCTTACGTGTACGTTTTTGTCACTGGTTCCGTGGATACTTATTGACTTAGAGTAACTTACAGTGCCAAAGTGGCGAAAATCAAATAGGAATATTTTTACCATTTGCAAATCAGAGCTCAGAGGCCCATTGTCCTGGTTTCTGTATAGGCTTTGTATATTAGCAATGGCATCTGTCAGTGCCCCGCGCCTAAAACCCCGTTGATCCAACAGTAGTCAGTCCATTGTAATTAAATCATACCGTCCGTCAGGTCATATCGAAACATCGTAATATGGAATTGTTGCTCAAATTCCCTGTTAAAGTTTGTTCGCTACTGCTTAGTAGTAAAAAGGCTGGTAAATACTAGTTTCTTTACTATTTACTAACGCCCAATAATCGGCTTGTGTAGAAACAAATTGTTATTTACTCGTTCACACCGCGGCAAATATTAATATGACTTTATGAAATACACACATTTTATTATTTTACCATTATACCTTAAAATTTTATGTGATCATTTATGACTATAATCACATATTCGCATATAGTATTAAAATTTCAAGCGAGTGCAGTGTACGACCAAGACATAAGTGTGTCAAATGATACCTAACGATTAAGCTGTTGCTTTTTGATTTTTGGAAATCGTTTCATACAAAGTCGGAAAGTCTTTACTTCCCACCTTTACAATTTTTTTAGACATGTTTTTATAGTTTGTAAAAACTAAACGAGACTAATTAACAGTGCCTGATATTATTGAAATAAATTTAATGTAAAGTAGCGAAATTAGAGTAATTCATTAGAATTTGAAAATCATAGAAAAAAATCTTGAATAAACAGAATAATATCAATGACAAAAAAGCCAGTATATTTTTCAATATTTAAATATAAGAATCAACTCCGACGGATATACATTAGAATACGTACAGCAAATTGGATGCTGCAATTTAGTTATTTATTCATATGTACATTCGTTACACCATCGCGTCGGTTCATCATGGAATAAATAATATACATCGTCCATTTTATGCGTTTTTCTAAGCGACAAGCAGGGTGTAAAGTATGAAACTAATCAAATAATGCGTAATTAATCCAATTGTTTTATTATAAACAGCGATTCATTTCGATACTATTGAGTGCCAATCTTTTGTATGAGTGTTAAAGTTTATCAGACTTTACCCGGTTTTTATTCTGACTGGTCGATCAGCTTAGTAATTTAATATCAAATACTGTATTCTGTGTATCAGCCTACACGTGCTCTGAGTACGGTAAAAGTGAGAATTCGATTGAGAGAAGTTATGCCCGTTGACCACCACGATGGTCTACCGCGGGATGATGGACTTTACATATCATAGAAATTCTATTGTACTCACGCATTACAATGAATATTGAAAGCCGTCTCGTGACCACGAAACCTGTCAGTAATTAAAACGTTGGGAAGTTACAAAATGTAAAAATTAAATCAAAACCAATAAAAATTAGTTATATTTCAATGTGTAACATTCGCGTAAATCTAAGAAACCATTATGTATTAAAGTGAATATTTTTAATTGCTTTAAATATTTATATTCAAGCTCTCGAAATATATGGCATGGATTATTAGTGGCGATAAAAAAGCGCGTACTATTAATTAATCAGTCAAATGAATAAAAGTATAAAGAAAAACGTAAATCGCAGGGAAAACTATTTATATTTTTTGCGATCTGATGTATAAAACTGGAATACTGCACGTACTACTCACTACTACCCTTTAAAAGCTTGGATTTAGTACAAAAATATATTCCGGTGTTTTTAGTTTCATCAGGCCCAGTATAATTGGTGGCTAATTAATGTGCGTGAGGCACTGCATCTAAGTACCAATGTTTGTGGTTTTCTGTTGCTAAACAAGTTTGTAAGTGCTGTGATGTTTCAATTACATTTCTAGGCAAAAAGGGGCTTAAAACTTAATGTATCGGATTAACAAACATAGTGAATCGTTATTCAATACTTGGTATTATAATTTTACGACTTCTGGGAGGTTTTGCTTCTACTACAGGGGCAGGCGTGATGCTTAGCAATAAGCGGATGATCAGCTTATGTCAGCATCGCTGGTTCTATTTAAAAAAAAAAAACGCAAAAAAAAGGAATCATGCATATTGTCTAGACACAATGATAAACACATTCGGACATGAATCAAGCTGAAGTTCAGCCTAAAATGGCTAAAACCAATGAGCGTGGAGAAACGGTCATTGCGCTTCACACTTTGTTAGCCAAATTCATAGCCCCAGTCGGCTTGCGGCTAACAGAAAATCTACATGTAAAGTGGTTGATTCAAAAATGAAATAAAGTTGTCTGTAAGGCGTTTTAAATTATTTATAATAGTGGCTCGGCCCGGCTTCGCCCGCGTGCAGTTAGTTTTTGGGAACAGTCCACATCAACAACATATTCAAGTTTTTGCAGAGCACGCGATGTAAAGAATATTTTAGGTATTTTTTACACCTTGGGTTACATTATTGAAGTTTTAGTAAGGATCCCTATTTTTTTTTAAATATAGTACAGCCTATGTCACCGGGGATAGTGTAGCCTCCCAACAGTGAAATATTTTTTTAAATCAGTTCAGTAGTTTCGGAGCCTATTCAATGCAAACAAAGAATAAAATCTGTCCTGTTTATATTATAAGAATAAATTTTAAGTTAAATTATTTGGTAATTACAACCCCTTGATTGTTAGTGTAGTGCAATGTATACTTATATTTAGTATCTCATATTATGAAAAAAAAAATCTTCGGTCGAAACACTTATGTCGGTTTTTTTTTTATGAATGGCGAGACGAGCATGACATTCGCCTGATGGTAACTGATTCGACCGCTCATGGACAGCAGCAAAACGAATAACCCCATCGTGAGGCATAAAGTCTCATTATGTGCAGTAGTTATTCTGGCTACAATATGCTTTGAACACAACAGTGCATATACACTGCTGTTTGGCAGGCGAAATAGACAATGCGGTGGTACCTGCCCAGGCGACCTCTCACATATGAGAGACCTACCACCACTAAACTCAAAACTGCATACTTGCATGGGTCACTGACGAATTGTTCATCATTGTACAGTAACTATTAGGTACTACAGTATTTTATTTTTTTATTTTATTTTTATTTATTTGGGAAACAACAGATACAATATTACGTATAATTAATAACAATTAGAATTACACAATCCACAACAGTTTCCACAGATTACAACACATACAAAAAAAAAAAAAATAAGAGCTGGCGCAAATTCACACGCAGACCCAGGATACATGAGATAGAATTTGAAATATAAGATTACAAAATATTTATTTATTAAGTTCAATAAAAGTAGAATGCAATTTTTTTCTGTACTGAGATGGAGAAAGATGGAATATATCAATGCAATTACAATCGTTAGCTATAATGCTGTTATATAAGCGACAAGTTCTTTTGATAAAAACGTTCATGCCATAGTTCGTTTTGGAAGTACCAACGTGAAAAAGTGACTTTTTTCGCGCAGACAGACGAGGACAGATATACGATATCTTACTGACGAGGTAAGAGGAGTCAACCTGGTTCCTAATTATTTTATACAGAAACATAAGATCACGTTCGGCTCGTCGGCTCTTCAGGCTTAATAAGCCATGTTTAAACTGAGTATCATATCGACTCCGCCAAATGATATGTTTAATAAATTTATCTTGGATGCGTTCTAATCCTTTAATATACGTATCATATTGAGGGTTCCAAACCACTGACGCATATTCAAGTAAAGGCCTTACGAGTGACTTATACAAAAGTGTCAAAGTAGCCAAATTTTTAAACTCCCTGCCAGTTCTCAGGACAAATCCCAACATACGAAAGGCTTTCTGAGTTGTATTAGCTACATGAGTATCGAAAATAAGTTTGCTGTCGAGGACAATCCCCAGATCTCGCACCTCGGACACTCTTGTGATTTCTTCATTGTTTAGGCTATATTTATATTTAATTACTTTTCTCTTTCTGGTGAAAGATATCACGTTGCATTTTTTTACGTTTAGATCTAACAAATTCTGTTTGCAATAACTACAAAAACTATTAAGGTCATTTTGAAGTTCAAAGCAGTCATTAGTATTTGAAATTATTTTATATATTTTTTTATCATCTGCATACAAAAGAACATTACTTGAATTAAAAGCTGTAAGAACATCATTTATATATATATTAAATAGAAGAGGTCCAAGATGCGAGCCCTGGGGAACACCAGATGTTACCAGCACGAATGAAGAACAAAATCCTTTGATGGTGACAGCTTGACTACGCTCTCTCAGATATGACTCAATCCATCGAAGCAGATCGCCGTGTATACCAATTCCTGCAAGTTTGCGTGATAAAATTTTGTGTGAGATTTTATCGAAAGCCTTACTGTAATCGGTATACACTGCGTCAACTTGTAAACCTTTGTCCATAGCCGTGGTAATAAAATCGATAAATTCACACAAGTTTGACTCTGTTGATTTGCCACAAACAAATCCATGTTGTTGGGGTGCTATAATAGGCCTAATGATAGGGGAAATGATGTCGCAGATTATCCGTTCAAAGACCTTAGGTATGACACTTATTTTGGATATAGGACGATAATTTTTAATGTCATGTTTATTGCCGTTTTTGAAAACAGGAACTATATATGACCGTTTCCATTTAACTGGCATCGCGCCCAATTGTAAAGACAGGTTAAATAGATTATATAGTGGCAACGACAAACACTCATAACATCTGTTTAGGAACAGCGGTGGAATTCCATCCGGGCCAGCACCCTTTTTTATATCCAAAGACTTCAAGTACCTGGCGACAGTTTCTTGTGAGATATATACAGAACCAAGGTTCAAGACATTGCTACAGGCCGCCAAATCAGAAGTATATATACGTATATCCTATCACGTACTATAGCGTCTTTGGTACTTTTACTCACCAATGAAAAGCCCAAAACCGACTTATTGGTACTGTAGCTTTAACGACATATGGTAAAGACTTGGCTCTACTACTTCAACTACATAAAATTAGAGTACCTATTTATATAACGGCTAACTATTGATGGAATATGAAGGAAAGTACTACAAAATACGGTGGGTGTCCGTCAGATGGCCCGTTCGCTCATTTGCTCAGGGAACGTGGTCATACTGCCGATTGCAATACATGTAATTTGAGTTGTTGATGCAACAAAAACTTTTTTCGAAATCAAACCTATTTTTCTCAAAACTCACTTTAGTTTTTCATTATAATCGTTGTATTGTTTTAAATTACTTTCTACATCATGTAGAGTGTTGACAGTAAGAAAAACGTTATCAATACCTACTGATAAAACACAGAAAGGCATCACATTAATGTCTAATAGAGTGGTGGTAAAACTAGTATATCCTATTACGCCCACAATATATTGAAATCGGGACAACAAAAATGCAATGCAAGGAATAAAACCGAATATAAATGTGAAAAAACTTGGTAAAATCCACACTGTAAGATGCACTGTTGTAATGGCCTAGATATACAGAAAAACTCTTCACGTGTCTGATGGTCAGCGGACTGCGGTGATGGACTTTGGTATAACTAGGAGTACATCCAAGCTGCTGCCTGCTGTGTGATGAAAATCCGGTTTAAACCTCATTTAAAGAAGACTTTAAACTTTTAGGAATAACAATATTTAATTGATTACGTTCAGAACTTTTATTTTCTAACAATCGCAACTCGGCTGAAGTCATATAAGGACAATTGTAGGAGGCAGGTTTCTAGTATTCAAAATACAGCATAAGAATTTATATTTTGCAAATTTAATTTAGATAGTCAGGCTACAATGTTGGCGTGTAACTACCCTTTGAGTTTAGTCTGAAGTAATTATTACAATATTACATTTTTTTATATTATACCTCGACATCGTCAGGATTTTATTGCTTGATGCTTTTAAAACACACAGAGATTAATTCTTATCTAATTTTTGAAAACGGCTAGATTTCTTTTAGTTTTCATTCCCTTGTGTTTCATTGTCTACTGTGCGAATGCGATTGTCATGACAGGATCCCACTACGATGGTTATTTAAGACTGCTAACGCCATCTATTGATACTTATTTAAAACTAAGAAAATTGAGGAAAGCCTTTCACTTGCCATGCGCGAATCAGTGTTACACAAATATGACTTTTACATCTGAGTAATACGGTTCAAATTAGTGTGCTCAAGCGGCGCCTGCGCCCTAACATTGATTTATTTTGTCAGCGTTTGACAGATGCAAGGATACGCGGTGTCCCTCTACGTTTAGTTTTAATAATAAATATTAGATTATAATAAAGTTCTTATTGAGTGATGCACCCGCGATGAGAGCTGAAGGTAAGTGGAGGTTCCGTATGTATTGTTCAGTTGTATTACTTCATATAAAATGGCGTTTTATGTGCTCTCTATTTTCCACCCTTTATTTGCAAGTATTGCAATGTTTACAATACAGTACTGTTTAGTATTTGATAGGTAGAATTAGAATAAAAAGTAGATTAATAAGCAATGGGAAGGTTCTCAGAGTCCCGTTTTAAATTGTTTTTATGATAGTTATGACCTCAGTTCACAACAAAGACCATTTCAGTAAATGTCTAAACCGAGTCAAGGAAGCAACAATTATAAGAGGCTGCCCATTTATATGCATTCCTTATTATTATTTTGTCGTCATAGTAAAGTTATAGCATTATTGTAATAAATATATTGACCTATTCACATATTTTTTTATTTTATTTATTTAGGACAGCCAGTGGTTGTTACAATAGAACTTAGACTAATAAAATACACAATAAATAAATTAAGAGTAACACCCTTTGTTTTACAATGTTCGTTTATTAATAATAATAATAATAAATACACCCAACAGTCACATACATAGTCCTGACCCCACACTAAGATCGAATCTTGTGTCGTGGGTATCAGAAGCTACGAGAGACTTTTCGGTCTCACAAACACCCAGACCAAACAATTAATGAAAAAAAATTAGTTGCTGCACTCTTCTCAAATGATAGTAGTATCTAGATAATATGACTCAATAGATAGAATCACTAAAAAAATACATTTCACCACTACACTTCTAGGTTATAAAGGGTTCTAAAGGGGTAGGTAGAAAATGGTATAACTTATGCATAACAATTTGTCAATAATATTTTTGCATAATGCCAGTATGTTACTATGCAAGTCTATCAGTAAATCTTTTACTCCAGTATGGAGATAAAGAATTACGAAACCTAGTTTTTTTTTCTCGTCACCCCGATTATGTCCGAAGGGATAGACCGTTTCCACTGGCCTTGTAACCAGCAGTTTGTAAATATTACGGTTGCTATCACATTCTGCGCCAACATACAAGCTAAGAAGGCTGCAGTGGATATTTAAGAGACAAGCCCTTGATTTTGTCTCAATGACCGCCTGATGTATAGTTTACCATTGTTGTTTCCTTTAGTGAGGGTACAAATGCCATACTTACAATTTTGTTTAGACGTTTGTGATAATCCAGTCCATCTACAGGTTGCCTAGGATAAAACCGCAGGTACCGCTAAATTACTCCATGGTCAGGAAAGGCATGCAATCCTGTCCTCTTTAATCCCATTTTATTCGCGCTATATTCTATCCTAGCTCATCCCTTCGAGTTTGATATTGTACTGAATATGTATATTTGTATTATTTACTCATCCCACAGGAACTATAGATTTTTCAGGATAAAAGAGAAAAGCCTATGTGTTATACCAGGGTATCAGCTACCTCCGCACTAAACGTCAAAATTGGTCCAACCGTTTCATCTTGTAGAAGTAACAAACACATACAATTTTGCCTTTATAATATTAGTCGGAAGTAGAAACATTAGGAGGACTAAATGTTTTTTATTAAGTTGTTGTTTTCTGAGGCCTATAAATAAATAAATACACCTAACAGTCAGATACAAAGTCCTGACCCAATATTAAGATTAATTAAGTATTGTTTCATGGGTATCAGAAGCTACGAGAGGCTTTTCGGTCTCACAAACACCCGGGCCCGAGACAAATAAGTACTTGTGGGCCACACAAACATATGTCAGTGCGGGGATCGAATCCGCGGCCTCTCGTTACATATCCAACGTCTAACCAACTGCGCCACGGAGACCTGCTTATTTTTTCCTGTTTGATAATTGTCACATTTATAAATGCGTTTCTTAGTAATTTAATTACAATAACGCGTATATGATTCGGTGCGATGAAGTAACCGCTATTTTAGCTAATTATTTAATTGTTTTAAGTCACATGGCTTCTATAATTATCATCGTGTTAAGGCCTAATTTTGCGTGTTACACTGTGAGTGGTATCATCTGATTGTATAACCTCTCGTCACCTTTGTTGATATGGTCGTGTCGAATATGTATTATACATTAAGGAGAGGTTTACATACAGCCGAGGATTTTTTTGATGTGCATACTTCGAATATTTATTAAAAGTTCCCAGAAAATAGAGATGTTGACTTCTGCAAAATTTTTTTGATGAAATTACACCTTTTTTTACAACATTTGTTTGGTAGAATTTCATATTTTCTATAGTAATTACATATTGCAGTTTAAACAGACCGCACAATCCTTTAACAGCTCCGAAATTTTGTGTTTAAAAATGTATACAATATTTTTTGTGAACACTTTTTCTAACAACAAAATATTTAGGTATCTTAATGTAACTTTGTACACATTAAAAAATGATCACTGATCAGCGATAATTTATGTATAACAAATACAGATAATAATTATTAACATATATACCAAATTTTATTCAAATAAAATATCGTTCATACGACATCTGACCCGGCACTATCTGGCACATATACCCAGCACATTGGTCGAGTCAGACATCATGTTGAAATTAATCGTGCTCTTTTGTGTTTTCGCCACGGTTTATTCAAGAAGTGTAATAGTAGGCCAAACGTACGAATTCAATGGTGCAGTGAGGAAAGTATTTGATAAGACCGTGGATATGGTATCACTACCCCTGTTTAAGAGGCGGCAAGAAATATTCTTCGAGCTGGCACCCGACCAGAAAATCAAAGGCATTGCCATCAAGGACTTGGAGAATGGTCTGGCTGAAGCGTCGATAAATCGGGGCGGTTTGGGCTTCAACTTCGTCAACATCAAGTTAAAGAGTGAAAGAGGCTCCGGGTTCAAGTACCTCATAGAGATATACGCGTAATGTATTTTGGGTGCTGTTTCTGATATTAAATGTAAGGTTTTATTTTTCTCTGTGTTTTATTTCCAATATATATTTTTGAACCTTTAATTTAATTAAGTTATCATGACACGAAAATATCAAACTACGAGAAGATTGTAGCAACTTCGTCGTGGCAGAAATATTGCAGCATTTTTAACTGATAACACGTTTATTTATTTCCCATTAATTTGACTTATTATTCTGATTATCATTAAACTATTGAAGTATAAATATTAGAAGGCTAACCCTTTTAAATAACACGATATAAATTATTTAAGTCATCTTTGCGAAATTAAAAAAAAAATGAATGGCCAGTGATACGACAAAACCATAGATTTTTTAAGAGGATTGATAGTGTAATATGGGAATAAAGGTATTTGCGCGTCTCGGTCTGTCGGTCGCATTGTGATCGCATAGGATTAGGGTGTAATCGGCAATAATGCAGTGGGCTGCCCCGGGCGGCGCCTTTCACCGGCTCTCGGCCCTTTGCCTACATTCATAGTTGATACACACGCGCATCAGGGACGGCGAATATATCATGGCTTTTGGCTGTTTTATGAATATCGTCCTACGCCATAATTCCGGATTTATTTTATTTTCATGTCTTTAAATTGAATTTAATATCGTTGTTTTTATACATAGTGAATAACCTAGTATTGTGTTGAGTATGTACATAAAAAAAACTAGTTGTTATGCCTAAAGATTTTGCAATCAATCGTGAATTTTTAATTTGTTCATTGTGTGCTAATAACTACAATATTTTTTTGGATTCATTAAGCGTTTTGAGCATATTATAAATAAAGACTTCGTATTTACCAGTGATAAGCAAATAATGATAAGCAAATGTGCCTATCCAATATAATTTTATTGTTTGTGATTAAATAATGTAATCATTAAGACATTGGATTTCGGCATTTTTACTACCATAACTTAATGATATGATGTGTGTTACAAAGTCATATTTATTCATGACCATATTAGCAATAAAAGAACTTACATACAAAGCCACAAAATAACTAACAAAGATTTTTTCTTTTTTGGATATGTTCACGCTTCGCAAAATTTTATAAAGAAGCTCTCTTTATAAATATTGTCGAAGTAACTTAGTTTAATATCACTTATCCCAATGTAAACGAAGTGTCTATAGTTATTCCAGTTACAGCATCGTTTAGGCCTTTATCCTTTAGGTTTCGGGTTCGGATCCCGGGTCGGGCAAAATGATATTGGATTTTTGTATTCATTATCAGCCCGGAGTCAGAAATTTCTGCCCGATATGGCGATAGACCTGCCCCCTTTCACTTCATAGGACGAAACATACAAGGCGAAATGTTGGTGTCCTGTAGCACCTCTGCCTATCGATTCTGGGAAAAAGGCGTGAGTATGTATGTATGCATCCTTTATAAAGCTAAATATAACAACAATCCGCTTGCTAAACGAACGTCACGTCCCTGTGTCCCTTCCATTGTCCCAAATCGCTTGGTACGGACACCCCGACATATGGACCGCGCACTTGTCACCACGAACGCATAATTTGTACTCCATTATGGCTTTATTTTATACACTGCGCTCTGTAATAAAGTAGGGTCCGATTAAAGACGGGTTTCGTCTTTCCATCGCGCCAAATGTTCCGCTGGCAGTCGAGGGGGACTCATCTCGTCAAAAATGAATTACGCATTCGATAAATTGAAACTTTTGTGATAGATTTTTTGTTTGAAGGGCGCGTGCGGCACCTGTTTCTATTTTTGTACAAATCTGTGACATATAGAGATTTTTTTCGGTGATTTTTGTCTCCAAATATTGTTATGATTATAGATACAACATTGAGTTTTTTATTTTATAAATATAAAGTTTTCATTGTTATGATCCAAATATAAATAAGTATTTTATAGGCACTATACTTTATTCGATATTTGTGTGCTCTTTTATGTCTGTTTTAATTCTATTTTATGATAATTAAAACACTACCTTCCTGTCTTGCCCCAATCGTACAACAAATATAGCTAATCGCTGCAGCTCGAACAAGTATTTAATGTGACGCACTTTTGACCAGACGATGTCAAATTAATGGGCAGGGTCGTTGTGAAATGAGGTGTGAATATTGCGTCCCCGCGGGGGCCCCCCTGGGGGGTCGCTGGGCCCCGGGGGACCGCGAGCCCCAGCTGTCCACGCGCACCCTTTATGTCTAGCACAATGCCCTTAAAATTACAGACAGGTACTGTTTTAGTTTTTTCTTGTCATTCAGTAAAAATTGAGATTATTTTAAATTGGCTTGGTTTGGTTTCACTTGACACTGCCACTGAATCCACAAGGGACGGTAGCCGCTAGCTCACTGCTCAGCTGTTTAGATAGGCAATAAAAAATGCCGTCGTTTAGTTTGCCCGACCCAAGTTTGTTAAGGTTTAAGGAACTAATTGCCGACCTTCAGTAATGGACAGGCACCTATAGAAGAAAAAGTTTGTTTAGTTAACAACTATAAGCACGAATGATCTATTATTCTGGGGGGTAAAATAAGGTGCACTTAGATGTCCAATTCATAAATTAAATTTAAGAATAAAATCATGTCTGGTCATACTGCGTTTTTGCGTGAAATACGTTTATCAATGGCTTTGTAATATGACTAACAATGTAGAAATAAATGTAATATTAAGTTTTCGTCCCAGACGACTCGTACAATACGTGGTTAGAGGCTCTTTATCATGCTCCAATTACGATTGTTACGTTCATCTTGAAGCCAATTCTTTAGTGTGAACTTGACGATGTCGTCATATCATCGTGTTCCAGTTTGGTAATTTTTATAGCGTAGTATTGTGCCAGAATACGCAAGCCGAATATGATTTCAAGGTTTTTTTAGAGTATCGCATATGCGCTTTTGGGGATTGAATTTGATTGGTAAGGATAAATAACTTATGGAAGGAAAGGCGAATACTGTCCTATAGCTTTTTGACTTTACTAAGGAAACACTATACATAAGCTTAACTCACTGTGATCACGTATTTCTATTCCAGCTACGAGTACAGCGCGACTATACAAATCAAATAAAAAATAAAATTTAACTAGAGAGGCTTCGTGCCAAGTTGTTTGCCATCATAATAGTTTCAGTCACAGCGAGTATCATGCTGTTGGTTAATTGAATTAGCATTAGGAGAAACATTATTATTCAACCTATGCATAATATATATTTTTTTAATATTTATAGCTTTTCACCATACATTTTTATTTTACTTTATTATTTAGTTTATGCGCCTACTTCAATTTCTCTGCACGATGCAAATGTTGATTGGGAGATAATGCCTCAGGTATTAAGTCCGCCGTTATACGTTGTATAATAAGCATGAATAAATAAATAAATAAACCTCAGTGGTTTTTAATGCATATACTAACAATGATTGTACTTGTGTTATATATAACGAAATTTAAAAAAAAACTATCCAGCATTCTTGTACATTTTTGACGAACTCTGTGGCGCATTTGATTAGACGCTCGCTGTAGAATGAGATACTGCGCTTTCAATTTCACACTGAGACAAAATGTTTATATGAACCACAGGTATTTGTTACGGGTCTCTGTGTTTGTACACCTTAAAGTCTCTCGTAGTCCCTAGCGCATGACAAAAGACTTGTAACTATTAATGTGGTCAGTACTTATATGACAGTTGGGTATTTATTTTAGCATGCATCCTCCTTATCCTGCACCTGGCATGGAGTCTGCGCCGGGGTCCTCACCATCCCCACGGTCAGAGCCCGGTGGAGCGCCGGCACCACCACTACAAGCCCAGGGGTTTCGACTCACTCACAGCAGAGTCTGAAGTGCTGCATGACATCCAGTAAGTGTACGTCGACTTCATCAGAACCTTCAGCGCCAGTCATGAGATTTTTCATTCAATGTTATCTTAATTTCGTTTGAAATTTTATAGAGCATTAATTGTGAAAGGAAAGTTGTTTTTTATTCTTTAAGGTGCTTTGATGATTAAATGAGAAACAAATTCAAAACTCATTCTACTATCATTAAAATATCGTCGTTTTATGTTTTATATGTTTTGTAAAACAGTAGGGCGCAACTTCAACTTTCACTAAGTTAATAATGTGTTGAAATTAAAATGACTAATTTGTAGTAACATATTCTATAAATTGTTGTGATTTTTTGTAGGCATCTGGAGGAAGACACGAGAATATTGACCGCTGACACATTGGCTAAGATGACGCCCGAGGAATTGGAGATCCACTACTTCTTAGCTCATGATTTTGACAACAACAAGAAATTAGATGGACTCGAAATATTGAAGGTATTCAATAATACAAATAAAATACGCGGCAATTTCAGAATACTTATTTTGTGAATAAATAAAAATCATTAGAAAATGTATTTTAACGCCATCTCTCGGGTCTGATTGTAATTGTTATGGGTTAAGTATACCGTATTTAAACTGTTATTTATTTTGAAATAAATAAAATACAATTAAGCGAATGTATTGAAATGATTTCAGGCGGTATACCACACAGTAGGGCACGGAGGTGTTGCGCAAGACGATGAGTCTATTGAACCTGAGGCTAACGTTTTGGACTCATATGTCGGTGAGTATACAAACTCCCATATAGTTATTAAACATACATAGCTGTGATTGTAAGAAAAATAATATTTTGGATTATTGTTCAATTCTCAACCATTGTTTAGCCGGATTGGTAAACAAAGGTCTAACCTTTTGAGTCGTAAAAGAGAGTCGTTTTTAAATTCGAACCTATACCGGGTATATCACGACTGCGACCGAAAACGAAGCCAGGTGGTAGTTTTAGTGGTTACAGACACAATGCAACTAAAAATTTCGCAAAATTTGCGACAGATTATTTATGGTTGTATTGTGTCTGAAGTCATTAATACTACGAAATGGCTTCGTTTTCGGTCGCAGTCTGGATGTACCCTGTACAAAGTGATGTAGAAACACAAAATTTTCTTTATTTTTTTTTAAATCCCCTATTAATGCAATCTATGATACTTACTACTAGGTTTTTTGTTTTTTTTTTAATTCACAAGAAATTGATGATTGATTGGAATTGTAGCACAAGTTTTCCTTATTTGAAAGACGAGCCGTGTGGTAAAAAATAAAGTGATGATCTCATATTTGCTATTGATATTTGCACATTTACATTAACCAATTCAATGGAAGAGATGAAGAATATGTAATTAAAAACAAAGTATTATTTATTCGTTAAATAAATATGGGTACCTAGTTAGGACAAAATACATTATAAACGGTTTAAAAATGACAGACTTAAAATAAAAAATGGTTTACTTGTGTCATATTAAATAAAAATTAAATATGTAATTAAATTTAATTTTATCCGATATTTGAAAAATCAATCTTGAAATATAATGTTCAGATTATTAATTTATATATTGTTTGTATAATCAATTGTTAATTATTTTCCATTACAGAACTAGTGGATCGGACTTTGGAGTTGGACGATACAGACAACGACGGCTATGTGTCATATCCTGAATACAGGGCAGCCAGAATCAAGAGGCCAGACACAAGAACATCCAGGGTTGTAGCAGCTGACACTCCTTAGGACTCAACTCTCTGTGATGATGTGATGTGATGATTGTCTTATAAGACAATCCAAGTGATTATTGCATTTATTAATATTTCTGTAAATATTACGTAGTTATATACACTAATGTCTGTCAGCCACAAGACGACCACGATAGAAGGAAAGCCTTCCAAAAGGTTCGCAGAGGTATTTGTAGGAAGCAGCGTGTGTATTTTAGCGATTTTTTGCATAAAATATGAAGTTGTTTGCTCATCTAGTGATTAAATGTCTCATACTATGCTTGCTAGTATGTGATTTCCTTTCAAGAACTTGTCTTTAACTCTCCGTCAATCAGTGTTGCGAGTTATGTCTTTTATGCATTGTCCGTCTGTATCATACTTATTAATACGTAGCATAATAATGTAAATATCTTAGAATTGTCAAGAAAGTAGCTGGGAAATACTAAAGAGTGAATCGAAATGAGTGTTTAAAAAAATGTGGGTGTAAAGGAAACGTGTAGGGAACTGTAAATGGGAACATTTTGTATGGGTGTTTGTACTTAAGATTGTGCGTTTTAATTTATTGATCGCAGTAGTAACGTCATGTTTTTGCACAAACGAAAGAAATAAAATTATTAAAAAATATCTGGTTTGACTTATCGTATCTTTGTGCTATTACTTTTTTGGTTTCAAAGTGTATAATAAAATTTAAATATACGAATATTCTATTTATTATGTTTTATATAACTTTAATAAAGGTGACAAATTAGGTTGTAAGTAAATAATGAAACACTGATGTATTACTAATTTATTAGTGTTTACATCTTAATAACAGCCTAGTTGTGAAAAGATGACGATATCTTTACATTCAGTTCATAAAAGTGTACTTATCTATTTGTACAAGTTTACATTAATATAATAGTTTATTTTCCGCAGCGGTATCTGGTGTCACACGGCATGCGCTGCTCTCCCCACGCGGCTGCCTGTTTGATTCCTGACGTTACATCTTCGTACTGCTCAAGATCTATGTTGTTTCTGTAAATATTCATTATGCACAACTAATCATACGATAGTAAAGAAATGAGTTGAATGTTCTATTTAGACGGAGATCGCGAATTTTATATCTGAGACCTCACAAGTCTGATTTGATTCGATTCTATGACAATATTGAATCAAATCTTTGGAAGTTTTATGAAGAGTTTCTATGTCAATATTAAATCAAAATCTTTATAAAAAGATAGGTTTTGTCTACATGTATACATGAATTATTGAAGCGCATGGTAAATCGGTTAACGAATTTAACATTGCTAAAGGTTTTCATTAATATAAGATAGATACGAGTAAATGTACGGAGCAAAAGGAAAGAAACAGGTAGGGCATTTGTCCTGTCGTTGAGAATAACAAGCTTTTGATTATAGCTTATGATTGTTTTTCATACCCGTGGAACAGCTTCGTTCCCTGCAGCAGCAGGTCAGCTCCCGAGGAGTAGAGCGCGGCTTGCTCGGGTCGCTGGCACGACAGCAGATACAGACACGCGTAGTTCTTGGTCTGCTGGCCGGATAGGTAACTCAGGTATAGCAGGATCTCGTCTTCACTGATGTACGAGGCGTTTTTATTGTCTGAAGGGTGTTTTATTGTTAGTTTTATTCGATATGTAATAATAGTATTGTATCTATCTAGTATTATAGCTATCAATATTGAACGTTTTACAAATCTGTATAACTAAATACATGATGAAACTGATATTGGAAACATCTGAACTAAATTCCTATCATATAACAGTCGCGAACACGTAGATGCATACATATTTCCATCACTATAATGTGTATTTTTATAATTGTAAAACAAACAGACCCTACAAGACTATTTTGTTAATACAATGATTTGTTGCGGGTTTAGTTTCAATTGAGAATCTAACTATACAGTCTTCTATAATAAATTGCATGTTGTTATTTTGCAATTGCATTATATGTTACATTTCTATTAATTCAAAACCATTTCTTTTAAACTTATACAGGGTATATCAAGACTGCGACCGAAAACGAAGCCAGGTGGTAGTATTAGTGACTTCAGACACAATGCAACTAAAAATTTCGCAAAAAAAATCGTCAACTTTTTTTTGGTACTTTTTTACTTATCGTCATATTTGGGTGATAAATACATAGTTTTCCTAAAATAATGATGTACACCTTTTTTTTAAGACGCTTCGGTACGTTAGGGTTTAAATTACTATTTTCGCAATAACTAGGTATTTACTACCCAAACACAATGATGTTCAAAAAAATTGCAAAAAAAAATCAGTCGCTTTTTTTGCGAAATTTTTATTTGCATTGTGTCTGTAACCAATAAAACTATCACCCGGCTTCGTTTTCGGTCGCAGTCTTGATACACCCGGTATATAAATGCCTTCTTCACTTATTCCTACATCGTAAACCAGACTAAAAGTACACACGAATCAATTCCACCTTAACACAGTACCGAAGAGCAGACAAACAACGTTATACGATAATGTCTGCAGTACTAATTGAAGATCTACTAAAAGGGTGAATCGATTGCAGCTTTGCTCGCTGGTCATTTGCCGGCCAGACTCCATATATAATCCCTCAGCAATGGGATTAACTGGATGGACACGGAACACCCATCTCCGAGGTATATCGGATTAAATAAACTCTGGTCCGGCGCGTGGCGTACTATTGTCTGTTCGGCAGATGTGTAAAATACTTCCTGATGGTCATTTGTCAGTATGTTTTGTGATAATAGAGATTACACGAATGAAGTGAATGGTCATTTAGTATTGTTCAGATTTGTGGGCATTATGATTAATATTGATTTAAATTTGTCGATGCAGAGACTATCAGAGCATACGATTTTTTTTTATAAATATTAAAAAAAGATAAATTCTTCATGTTTTTTCATTCTAGAATTCCACACATACTTAGATTGACAATTATTTATATGTGGTCGAATGATCATATACTTCAACAATATTTTTAAGCTTATCAATCCATTCTGGCAATAGCCTTAGCAAAAAAATTAATCAAGTAAAATATAAGAGTGTGGTTGGAACCTTTTTGGCGTTTTATAATACTTAGGTACGCGTTTTTGTTATACACGAAAGGTATAAAAAAGAATTATTATATTAAGAAACAAAGGTAATATTTACCTTCAAGACTCCTGCCATAGTGGTGGCCGCCTTTCCATGCCCCAGCTCCGAAGAAACCCGCAGCCAGGATCAATGCTTTCAGCACTATGAGGATAACCAGGTTCGTCAGGTTTAAGCTGAGTACCTGAATTAAATATTATTTCTACTATTACCTTACAATATTACAAATTAGCTTCTTTAAACAATGTCACTTTATGAAGTCACTTTCATAACAATTTACAAGCTTTAAAAAAAGTAAAGGTTTTATAGTAAGACACGTCATCGTCCCTTACAATTCCCGTGAGTCATTCTAATAGATGTGACAAACTGTTATCTTTTTTATGTCCTTTCCGATTTGAAATTCCACAAATCGCTTAGTCATGCAGAAAGCGTGCAATTTTACGTTAAAAGTGCGATACGAACCTGACTAACGCAGTCAAAACCAACCTGGCTGCTTCCAGTCGACCTGGCGAGGAAGTCCTTGGCGATGCTGGTCATCACTTGGCCCCCGGTACTGCTGAAGAAGTTATTCGCAGTTTCTAAAAACCCCGAGCGACTGTGCACTGATGTATCATTACCACTGTCAAACCTCGCAATTGATTCTTGACTTCCCTGATTTGAATCATCATCTCTAAACGCTAATGGAGGTTTTTCTCTCGGCGGCAATAGACTTGTTTCGAATCCTTTCTTTGGGTACAACTTCTTGGCGTATTGAGGAGACGAGTATGCTCCTAAATGGTCCGCTGAGGCGAGGGCACACGACATGAGTATGATTATAGCGACCATGTCGGTCGTTTGCCGGGAACTGAGTGTCGGAAGCAGGTAGTGGTCACGATGGTTAGCGATATAATGCAAGTGTATTTTTGCAGTCGGTTGTTTTATCTCTTCCCGGCTCCTTTTGTTTGTCGCACGCACGATGACATCTCCTAATGGTGCTATTGTTGTTTTGAGCCACGGAACGATATGTTGCTACGTAAAGATGTAAGTATTTCTGATTGTATTATGTATTGTTGGTTTTCTACGTAACGGCTGGAAGTGAGTTGTAAGTTTATTATGTTGTATAAGGAGATGGTTTACATTTGATTGGCTATAGTTTAGAACTGTTTGAATAGGCTTTTATAACATACGATAGAGTTAAGTTAGATTTTAGGTTCAGGTAACAAAATGTAGTCAAATGTAATAACCTTTTCAATAGGATAACTATTCTATCATTAAGCATCGTTATATAAAGACATATCTATACATTTCGAGAGGGTATCTATGCTTAAGTTTAAGTCACATGCTGTGCCTGATAATTGATGTGCGAATTTTGATCATAAAATACACGCAGCTTAATCAAATGACACTGCTAATGTCTAATAAAGTGCAGTTACATTTGTGAATATCGCCAACAGATTCACCATGAAAGCGAAATTCCTTATGCGGCAGTTGCAATACAAATGAGTGAGGTTAAACTCACCGTGACATGTTTGTTTAGGTCGCTTTGGTTCCGTCACTGAGATGGTGAGCATGTGGGACATTTGTCTCAATGTTTTGGTAACAATGATGTAATACAATGCAATTTTATGTGATGTTACTGATGACTGCTCTGCTGCTGTTTGAAGACTACTCGTTTTATTTATATGGTTTATAGACCGTGTAATTATAGGTACCTAATACCAAAATATGTTGTGGATATTTCGTGGTTCATCATCATTATCTTCAGCCACAAAAAGTCTATTGGTGACTATAAACTTTAACTAGCAAAATAATAACTAATGGACGCAATTCTTAGCTTCAAATACACGATGACTTATATTCTCGTTTGCGTAATTATATTTTGATTTTCCTTGTAACAACATAGAGATTATGTTCATTGGCAAAAACTCATTGTGTGATAAAAAATAATGCTTACAAATTTAATTTAGTTTTTATCTTTACGAGTTATTCAGCTTAGTGGTGGCGTAGTTGTATTACGGTGCGGTTACAAAGCTGAGGTCTCGGGTTCGAGTCCCGGGTCGGGCAAAGTGATATTGGATTTTTCTTTTCATTATCAGTCCGGAGTCAGGAATTTGTGCCCGATATGGCGATAGGCTCGCCCCCTATCACATCGTGTGACGAAACATACAAGGCGAAATGTGGGTATCCTGGTGGCGCCTCTGCCTACCCCTTCGGGGATAAAGGCGTGAATTTATGTATGTATATATGTTATTCAGCTTAATGGTTTCTAAGATTTAAGCGAATGTTACACATTGAAATAAAACTATTTTTAATGGATTTTATCGCGATTTGGTTTTACTACCCTTAAAATTGTAACAATCACTGAGCGGATGACTAATACCTCAGTCCGCCCCGTGACCAAGAAAGCAAAAAAACTATCAAAACGGCGGGAAGTTAAAAAATGTAAAAATTAAAGCAAATCGGGATGAAATTCGTAAAAAATAGTTTTATTCAGCTTAGCTTATGTGGACAAAAAGTTTCATACAAATATTAACTGATTTGAGGTCCCACAAAGCTACAAGTCGAAAGATTACTTGAATCACCAAAACTTCCTAGTACTTTATAAGAGAGTAGGTAGAGTAGTAGAGACCTATATAGTACTTTAGTAGAGTAGGTAGAGTCGACATTATTTCGAAATCCAATAATGCTCATAATGTACTGTGGCTCTTACAATTGTTCACGGTTGGTTGTCAATAAAAAAAACTGCAAGTGAAATGGATAATGGCAGCGATGCAAATGCAGTTTTCTTCATACATACTTGACTTAAAAGATTAGAGTAACTAGCTATTACATATTGTTCATCTATAAAGATAATGATTTAGTAGCAAAAATGTGTTTCTAATTCTTTAGCCTGAATATAAACTGCAGTTTTGATATTTATTTTGGTAATTGTTTAATGAGGCCACGACCCTTAAAAGTGGAGGAACGATCTAATAAAGATTATATGAAGTTTTTAGACGTAGGACGCTTTCCAAAGGTCGCGGTGGAAATCCTAAAGGGAGACCTATGTTCAGCACCTGACTTTATGTCGTTAAAGACGACAATGATGAAGGTGATTAATACGATAAAAACACTGATGTTAGGGTTATCTAATGCCGGTACAATTATTTGTTAGTTTTATTAATTTTATGAAGGTAAAACTACTTTTAATGTAATAACTAATACTTTTAAACTACAACACTGAGTATAATGTAACTAACACATAAAGACTTAAATTACTATCGCACATACTTAATATTTCTTTATATATATTTTATTGTACGCAAAAAAAAATAGTAGGTAACAAATACCTACAACCAGAAATAACAAACAAATAAAGTACAATTGGTGGTCTTATCGCTCAACGGCAAATATTCCTTTCCTTCCTTTTCAGGCTTAAAAGCGTTTATGGGCGTTAAGTAATTGCATTATTACCTTCAAATGCATAATAGTTATAATTGATTCGAATATAAGGTATAACCATGGAAAATGGAAATACTTTTTACTATGAATATTCTCTTTCTAAAAAAGCAGGTACGAACTGCCAGGGTAGTCATGTAGGTATAGTCTTGGTTAATTTAAAATTTTATTCATTAATTTAATATAGTGCCATCTGTAGAAAAAATATCACACCGCGAACATTTCACTTAGTTAGTTTGGTAAGTACTACAATGTAATTTTACTAGAGGGCGTTGCATAAAGTTAAACAATTTGAGTTTATAGTTGGCTATATCATTAATAGATGGCGCTGTTTTAAAATTAAAAGAGTAATCGTTTGGGCAGGCTTATCAATGACTGTCAACAAGCAGCATTGTGAAAACATTATAGGGTATCGGTTAGAAGGATAAGCATTTTATTCAGGGACTAGCTTTTGCCCGCAACTTCGTCTGCGTGTTTAAGATAATGTAGACGTTATATCGCTAAAACTGTTCCATTGTAACCTTTACATAAACTTTTAACAAAAATCAACGTGCAAAATTTCTGTTTCCAATTTTGACCATGAATTTAGATTATCGGATCAATGGTTTCTTCCGGTTCCATCAGTTATCGATTCAGAGACCAATCGGATCAATATGTAAACGCCCTTATTCATATACAGTTTTAAAACCTATTTTAGGTATCGAATGTTTGTTTTCTCGCTCAAACTGAATTGAAAAGTCGTTCGAAAGGGACAAAAGTTAAATTTTCACACGAATAACTTCAGTAGTTTTGATTTCTATACAAACTTTCAACCCTTATTTTTACTCCTTTAGGGTTAAATTTAAGTAAACAGAGTACGCACTTATTTTTGGTCTTAGATGAGTAATTATAGTGTCAAGTTTGAAACCTGCTACTTCAACGATTGCGGTTTTCCATACACAATAATTTTAACCTTTTCATCCCCCTTAGGGGTTGAATTTCCAAAAATCCTTTTTTAGTGCTACCCTACATTATAAAAGAAATCCCTGTGTAAAATTTCAAGTTCCTAGCTTCAGTAGTTTCGGCTGTGCGTTGATCCGGCAGTTCGGTTCTAATAAACTTCAACCCTTATTTTCGTCCCTTTAGGGTTATTTTAGATAAACAAAATATGCAATTATTTTTGTCTTATAATGAATTACTTAAGTGCCAAGTTTGACAATTGTAACTTTAACGGTTAAAATTTTCCCTATATCAGTTTTTAACCCTTTACACCCCCTTAGGGGATGAATATCCAAATATCCATCCTTAGTGCTACCCTACGTCACAATAGGAACCCTTCTGTAAATTTTCAAGTTCCTAGCTTTCAAGATCCAGCAATTCGGTTCTACAAAACTTCAACCCTTATTTTCGTACCTTTAGGGTTAATTTTAGATAAACAAAATATGCAGTTATTTTTGTCTTGGAATCAATAACTTAAGTGTCAAGTTTGACAATTGTAACATTAACGGTTTAAATTTTCCCTATATCAGTTTTTAACCCTTTACACCTCTTTTGGGGATGAATATCCAAAAATCCGTCCTTAGTGCTACCCTACGTCACAATAGGAACCCCTTGTGTAAAATTTTGAGTTCCTAGCTCCGGTAGTTTCAGCTGTGCGTTGATCCGGCATTTCGGTTTTACAATACTTCAACCCTTATTTTTACCCCTTTAGGGTTAATTATGAGAAAAAAGAGTATGCAGTTGTTGTTGTTTTTAGATGAGTAACTAAAAAGTAAAGTTTGATATTTGCAACTTCAACGGTTTCGGTTTTCCATACACCAGTATTTTACCCTTTTCACCCCCTTAGGGATCGAATTTCCAAAAATCCTTCCTTAGTGCTACCCTACGTTACAATAGGAACCCCTATGCAAAATTTCACGTTTCTAGCTCCAGTAGTTTCGGCTGTGCGTTGATCGGGTAGGAAGGAAATCACTCAGTTTCTAAACATTTCAACCCTTATTTTAACCCCTTTAATGTTCATTTTTAGACAAATTGAGTATGCAATTAATTTTGTTTTTAAATGATTTATTGAACTGCCAAGTTTGACAATTGTAACTTTAACGGTTTAGATTTTCCATACAACAGTTTTTAACCCTTTTCACCCCTTTAGGGGTAGAATTTTCCAAAATCCCTTCTTAGTGCTACCCTACGTCACAATAGGAATCCCTGTGCAAAATTTCAAGTTCCTAGCTCCAGTAGTTTCGGCTGTGCGTTGATAGGTCAGTCAGTCAATCAGGTTCCTCTTTTATATATATATAGATTACAAGGTTTTCCATATTGGAGACTTAACAGGTATCTAACATAATAGGATGGGGAGCGTAGTATAGCACTGTGCAACCGTTCATAGAAGGAAGTTCTGATAGGTGTAGTACTTATTTATGTGCAGACAAGGAAATCACCATCAGGGAATATCGTTTTTTTATTCTGAGGATCGGCAAATGACCAAACACGTCACCTGATGGTAAGTGATTACTGCCGCCCATGAATATTCATAACGTTTGGATCATAGATGTCTGGCCCCTCAAATTGGGGAAGGAGCGGGCATCCAGCAATCTTGCTCACATACCGAAACGGCACTTCACGTCGATATCCTGTGAGATAGTGTTAGTGCCACTGACGAGCTTGCCCCATTAATGATGAGCCATGAATAACAACAGCATGGCTCTACCCATTGTCTTGTCATTCTCGCCAATAAAAAAAAGTTAGAGCAAAATACTATTTACTTCCATTGACAGCCTCCGTGGCGCAGTTGGTTAGACGCCGGCTGTGAAACGAGAGGCCGCGGGTTCAATCCCCACACCGAAACAAATGTTTGTGTCATCCACTGGTATTTGTTTCGAGTCTGGGTGTTTGTGAGACCGAAAAGTCTCTCGTAATTTCTGATACCTACGATACAAGACTCGAACTTAGTGTGAGGTCAGAACTATGTATCACAGTATGTGACTGTTGGATGTATTTATTATTATTTACTTCCATACTTTAATGAGTGAGAGTAATTTTTTCCTTAAGGTTGGGGTTCAACGGTCGGTGACTTCACGGTCAGTGCAGTCAGCGAGGCATACTGCTCTACGCGATAATGTGCTGTAACATTTGTCTACGCGAGTGCTCTGAGAGAGTTTGGTGAAATGCTTTTGGTATCAGAAAGTGAAACCAGGTAGCCAGCCTTGACCGTCACGCCTTCACATCTTTTGGTTGGTAATACCGAGTTATTATCTATGGTTGGTCACTATGATGTTCTTATTTTGAATTTTGCCGGTATTACTCAACTGTCGATTGAGGTAAATGTGTGCCATAATTTCTTCTAACCAAGATTAGTTGTGGAGACGATTTATTTATGGCTTAGGTTATCATATTTCTTTTGTCTTAAATATGAACTGGACAAACGGTTGGATACTAATGTTTCCATTGTAATTTCAATGGAACAATCCATTGATTAACATAAAATAATTCACTATTATTGTGGAGATTAAATAATAGCTAAAATCCGTTACCCCGCTGGAATCATGTAATACCATAATAATTTAGTCTCCTTCCATCTCGTGTTTAATTTACTGTATCTTAATTATCTAACGAAGTAAATATTTTTTATGGAAATTAGTTGTTAATTAACTTAGCTCTAAGAAAGATTAAGAGGACTGATCGATTGCATTTTGATTTATCGCAGGTAATAATTGTAAGTTTCTATATATCATATAAATCACAAATTGATGTTATTTAATAAATATTTTGGGCTAGTTCTGATTTATGGCCGATTGCGAAACAATTTTAGAAACAAGTTTTGATTGATTCGCATTTTAATAATTGTGATAGACTGCGCTTAATGATGTAAAAACGAGTATAAAGCTAGATTTGCTGTTACGTAATGCACTTTGCTGCAAAATAATGGTTTTATTC
Organism: Deilephila elpenor; assembly: GCA_949752805.1. Classification (NCBI taxonomy): domain Eukaryota; kingdom Metazoa; phylum Arthropoda; class Insecta; order Lepidoptera; family Sphingidae; genus Deilephila; species Deilephila elpenor. Next base: position 9,406,191 of record OX457108.1, read on the forward strand.
GCAACAAAAGTTAAACACAATATTGACAGATACGTATTGTACTTCTGTGCGTAGACACTATTGATTGTCATATGACAAAAACATTCAGAAAGAAATGGTTAAACCAAATATAAATAATTTATTTCGGTTTGTTTAAGCAAGTATATTTCTTTATATTTAGATTATCAATATTCGCTGCAGTTAAGGGACTGATTTTCCGCTCCATAACATTTTTTGTTCTACGAGTAATGTTGAATAAATTTGTATAAGCAGGGTCAATTTGATTGTATATGTGAAATATGTGTTTGTTGATATAATGTGAATAAATTGAGCATAAAATCTACGTAGATTAAGTCCAAACAATATCAAATCATCGAAATAATGATATACCTACTCAACGCAAAATCATTTAGTCTCTTTAAATACAATTATTTTCGCTCAGTGTTCTCTATACAAAAGAGCTGGTTAAATTGACAAGTTAACAAGTAAAAAGCGCGAAAACAGTTCCTTTAGTCTCAGTTTATTTTGTCAGCTGAATGACGCTTTCGAGCATGATGCAATAAGTCAAAGCAGTGAGTATGACGGACACGTAACAATGCCTATAACTTATGTAAGGAAGTGGACATACTACCGAGTCATTTTACAGGTAATGTTGCTATTGTTCACTATCGGCCATTGTAAACAAAAATTGTACCCTAATATCCTAAACACGAAAAAAAGTATGTAAACAAATACTTACTCATACTTAATTGGCTCTATTATACTCTACTTCGTGTTATGGACAGAACAGAGCAATATATATTTTTTTAAATATGAGAGTATTCTTCGTTTACATATTATTTTCCCCTTATTACATAATATGGGAATAATTACGTGTAATTATTATTAATTTACGTATTAATAAAATATGCTTGGGAATGATTTACGAATTGTTCGTAGGGGTGAAATTGGTAATGTTTTTATAATTTAATTTAAAGAACTACGAAGAAAATTACTTTAAAAATATTTGTATAGTAACATTATTAAATAAAGTTAGTGTGTCCAAGTCCTAACGGCATTCAAAGAAAGTAACAAGTACGCCAGCGGTTCGCAAATCGCGTTTAGTGCACAACAATTTAAAACATTCACAGACTTTCTTCTGTTTACAAAGTAACAAACACGACGTTGAACTCGCCGTAATTGTACTGAACCCGGCAATAATTGTAGCTGAAATTTCTATGGCAAAAATAATATATTTGCGTCACGTTCAATTGGTTAGTGTCATGATCTTATTTGTTCTCAGAAGACATAGTTAATGTTAATAAAATAATATTACTTTATAACATGTCATCAAATATAAGAGTGATGGGTAATATGTATTACATACATTGTAACTAAAAAGCAATAAACAAGTCATGAGTAACCTATATACATATAACGTTTTGCCTCTGGTAAGATATTAGCATCATAAAGTGCAACGCAAAGTGTTCAAGATCGGTAAATGTACATCGAGTTTGTATCAGACCAGTAATATAGAATCTATAGAGAGAATCTATTCATATTCAGCTATTATTACACAGGAAGTGATAGCCATTCAGTTAATTGTCTTGAAAGCTCTTCCGTATGTTTATTAGTAACTAGCTTCTGCTCGCAAACTTCGTCTGCGTGATTAACTTTATTTGAAATTAACTTTATTTGGAATTTCACATCCCGTCCCGTTATATCCTGCCCGTCTCGTCTCATTCTAACTCAAAGCATGTAATCTAATCCCATCCCATCCCTTTGAGTATAAAGTAGTAACAAATATATCGGAATTCCTTAGTAATCCTACGGGAACAGTAAATTTTACGAGATAAAAAGTAGATTAAGTGTTAATCCAGGGTATCAGTTACCTCCATACCAAATTTGTAAAGCCGTTTATGAGTTCATCGCGCACAACTGCACAGACAAACAGATAAACTGATAAACAGACAAAAATTCTACCCTTACCTACTAAACCCCCCATATTCGTTTTTCTCATTTATCTTCCATGTGCAGACGTCGATCGGTTACAAATTTATTATATGTATAGATTACAGGCTTTACGTAAATTCTATATTTATACAATCGGTAACATTAATAGTCATCGATTACGCGGGTTATAAAACAATCAGCGTTCTTCCATTATTACATAATTCCGCAATTCTATAAAAAAAGTGTTATGTTGTAAACATTGTTACAAAAATTTGAGAAAAGACAAACTAAGATAAGGCCGCATCTTGTACTATTATTTGTATTATATAATTTTGCATTTGTATATGTCCCTGTAGTGTAAAAAAGAATTAAATAAATAAATAAGATTTCTTATATCACGAAGGAGCTTAATTCTAATATAGCCTTAACATGAACATTTGAAATAAATCAAGAAAAAAGCAAATAAGTCACCTTTTAACACGGAAACTATTCTCACGCGGAGTAAATTAATTATCATTGCCTAAGATCGAGTTTTATTTTAAAGTGATCGTAATCGACGGTTAATTATGAATATAGACGGATATTACCTGAGAATAAGTGCTCAATTACATTATTTTGAAAGAGATTAGCTCCATTTCATATTGCGTAAATTCAAAAGTGCGAGGTGAGTACGCAACGTAAATCACAGGCATTATTGTCACGGCCTCGGCCGACAATTCTCTCATTTAACGCCATCCGACTCCTTTATGCTTTCTACAACGCACAAACAGATCTGTCGACTAGTTTCTAAGTATATTTTTTACACTTTCATCGAAAGAAATATTATTATTGTCGGACTTGGCGCCGCTCTCCACACCTTATCATTTCGTATAATGACAGATGCAATGAGGATTGGAAAAGAAATGGTAAAAACGATTGATTGTAATCACAATATATTTCTCTCGCCTTTCTATTTGATGGAAATGTTCGATACGAAATGTTTTGTAGCGATATCTGGTAATTTTGCTGGAAGGTGAGATAACTAGTCATTATGTTGAAGCTTGGACTAATAATTTCGTCATTGTCTTTTATTTATGTTCACATCTCGTTTCTTTTCCTAGTTAATAAACAACTTTCTTGGTGTTATGAAAATAATTTCAATTACTTAAAGAGTAATTATTTTTCATTTTAGCTATAATATTTTAAAATATCATCCTTCTTCTTTACCAATTCTTCAAAAGACATGTGGGATTTTGCATTACTCGTAGATTTTATCACATTATGTAATGTAATATGAAAATCAAAGGAGTACGTTGCCAACGGACAATATGCCAGGGTCTCTATATGTATATCTAGGTCAAGGACCCGAGGTTGACCCAAAAATATATTGAAGCCAATGGTTTTACAGCCCAGGATGCCAAAAACTAGGCAGTCTTGAATCTTTCAGGCTTTTGCCGTATTTTCCGGAAGTAATTTAAGTTGGCAGAAGTAAGTCAAACGTTAAGCTGTAATACTTAAAAGCTATTGCGTATAAGCTGATCAGGTGATCTAATCTAATAGTAATCTTTAGTACAATGATCTCGATTGTTTTGCGCGTCGCGTGATCAACTTCACGTGTGTATTGCCCATATTTTCTTTCTATCTGCATTTTATCACGATCATCATCACCATTGCGTATGGTATTCATCCTGCGTGGATCAAACTTCTATATCCAGGGTTTTTAGTGAGCTTGCTGCAGCAGGAGTGTATTTATGTAGTTCAGACATTCCGCCGGGAAAAAAGCGAAGTGGGTATTCGTTTACCATATGGGAAAGGGTCTGGTCAGGTGCTCCGCAATCGCATTGTATATTAGATTATGTGTATTAAATAAATGTTTTTTGGATGTCAATGCTCTGTGAGGTAATGGGACTTACCATACGTTAGGGGTAGCTAAATGATAAAAAAGTTAAAAATAACCACTTAATTTTACGTAATGTATAGGTAGGGAGGAGAAATGGTAGAAAAGATATAGTTTAATTACGAGAACACTCAATTTTCCCAAAATTCAAACAATTACCATATGGGAGAATTGACCAGACTTTTTCTAACATAATAAATAAAGTATTTTAATATAATAGGCACGTAATTTTTATTTGCCGTAAACTCTAATCACAATATCAACATTGAAGTACGCGACCATAAAAACTAGTTAACCCTTAACGAGTGCCAAATGCAGTACCTATCTCCAAAAGTTTCTTTGAGTTATCAAACAATCAAAAAGGCTGTAACCCGTATTTCTTGCGGAGCATTAAAAGTCATATCACAGTGTTGTACGTGCGATATCGCAGCGAGCTAGTCGAGACCGCTCGGTAAAAGTGCACCGTACAATTAGAGCGAAGTCGATTCGAGTCGAGATAGGAATAATAAGCAACTGCGCGATTAAGGAGAGAGTCCGACACGACGCGGGAAATGGATTACCGTGGTAGGGGACACAACTGGCCAGAAGCTACCAAAGTTCGCAGGCTATTTTTTGTTTTAACTAATGACTGATATTTTGAGAGAAAGTTTGTTCATTACGTCGAGGACACGCTGATTTATTCACTCGCGAAATCTCGTCTCGTGAGATTTACTACACAAATCTCACCTGAACAAATTGAGTCTATAATAAAACATCCGATGAATAATATTATTCATCGAAATCTATTGAATCTACGTTGTATACACCCGATATATATTATGTTCTTAATTAAATACTCCGCATGAATTGATTCACAACTGCTGATGAATGGCGACGCACGGCCTATGAATTATTCAATGTTCATTTGCATTCCATACATAACATCATATTTTCTATCTTGTGAGAAACATCTGCACATTTCACCCATTATCTACGGAGAAAACATCCCATAAAATGAAAAACGGTTTCACCGGAGCGCGGGTCACGGCCCTGAGAGAGCAGAGATAGCGAATTAAGATAGCCACTGACAAACGACAATCGCCACATAATTATCTCGCTCATTCGTCGTGACCGAACTGAAATTACCATTGCATTAGAACGCAGGGAGGGTTATTGTGCATCCACTAAGAAAACTATATCAGCGAGGCACGACAGCGGCCGGCGCTCAGTACACGCGCGCACAGCCCGCGCGCCGCCACCGCCACGCGACCAGCGAAAGTGAACATATTACATGAAAATGACAGTGCGCCTGTTTGTTTTTTGGGTGTTTGCCCTTGCGATCGCTGACCCCAACGACCCGACGCAAATCGAAAAGTATAATGAGAAGATTAAAACTTACAAGCTAGACGTTCCGGGTAAGGATCCGATAACGATTATAGAAAATGCGGATACTGACAGAAATTGGAAACAGATCACAGATGTTAAAGATGATAAGGATAATCTGGAAATGAAGAATCTTATGACTCATATAGTTCACGACCTTGACGGAAACAAACCTCGATGTTATGGACCATCATGTCAAGAAGGATATAATGAAGATGATGAAAATTTTGATGACTACGTCTTAACTCCTGATAAAATAAAGGATTTTAGAGATTTCCCTAAAGATCGTTTACAAGCTATCAGTGCATTAGCTGCCAAATTAAAAAAGGAAAAGTTTAAGCTTGACAGGTTTCCACAAATTGAGCATGAAGAAGATGATGATAATAGTGATAAAGTGTATACTACTTGGAATAGGCTGAAAGTGAAACAACACAAACATCCTTATGATGATAAAGATGGTTGGGTGACATTAGAGCCAGTAGCGTGGTCCACCAGTAAGATATCGAAATGGAAACCTAATGTTAAGAAACAAAAGCCTAGCTATTGGAACGAAGATGATAACAAATTCCCTGATGAAGACAGATATGTTCCTAGCCATGGATCTAGCAGTAGCAGCAGTGGGAGCTATAATTATCCTCAAAAGAGACCCATGCTTTCTCGTCCAGGCTTTATCAACAATAAATTACACTTACCTCAAGAATATGAGCCGGAGTTGCCGTCAAAACCTTCGTGGAGTAAGCCTCAGCAAGCTTCATACCCTTCATCATGGTTACCAGATGACAGCAGACGCCCGCAGAAACCAAACTGTGATAACGATGAGAGATTTCCAAATGATGATACCATGTATTACGGCATGTCTGATTCAGTATTGACTGACAATCGACCACCTAATTTTCCCTACGAATACGAAGCTCTACATCCAGCAACAAATTCGAAACGTCCCTTTAGAAGACCTACCCAGGTAGTTTATTCTGGAGGTGCGGAGTATGACAATGATCGTGTTTCAAAACCGCCTTATGGAGACGGACAATGGGTGTTGTTGTCAACCACTAAAGGTTACAGGAATAAAAAAAGGCAGAGGTCTCTGAATGCAGCAGTTGAAGAGCCAACTGACGCGTCTACTGTCACATCTCATCAAGCAGTCGCCTTGACTGTTCTACCTGTCGATAATTCGCAAGCCAATATGACGACATCTCATGGAGGTATGCTTGAAGTAGAAAGAAGTTTTCAAACTGTTGAAGAGTCGAAGAGGGATTTGGATAAGAAGCATGATTTAGACACATCGTCATCATCATTATCAACGTCTCATATTAGGCCAATGAAAAGCAAAGTTATAAGAAAGGTGATGTCGAACGTATCTCCAGATAGTTCAACGTTACTCGCTGCGGTTGGTGCGGGAATGGTGCCTGCTACAATGGCGATGGTTGTTCCTATGATGCTTGGAAGAAGAAGAAGGGACCTATATAACATCCCAGAAGAAATCAATATAGAAAGAATTTTACACACATACCAGTAGGTACATAGTATTTATGTTTAATTTATTTTTTATTTGTGTATAGACTGTGATTGCTTTTCATTCAAAAATCTCGTTAAATGTTTGAGTTCTGAATATCGAATTGTGGTTTGAAAGTAAGAAATTAGATGAAGTGTCGGTAAAAAAGTAACCTGTAATTTTGCTCGTTATGGTGATTGAAAACATTGGTTATGCGATACTTTCTACAAGCATCACGTCACGTAATATTGCAGTAACTGTTTTATAAGATTTTTATGTGTACCTTTTAAAAAGGATTTGTTTTAGAAATAAGGCCCGTGTTCTAATATTATATTTAATTTATTGTGTAGTTTTAGATTGATTGTAATAAAAATAAATGTTTTTAGTTATTTGGTTTTTATTGCACTAGGAGGAATAGCAAAGTCTTATATTTTTTTAGTATTTCCGCTAAAATATGGTTCTAATTCATTAATTGTGAGAAGTAATAGTTTAGTGATCCTTATTTATGTAATACTTAGAGATAAAAATAAAAATGATCGTCTCATTCGGATACTCACTTTTTCTATTTTTTCTCGCCTTTGCTATCATGGTAAATATTTCAAAACCAAATTGTTATAAAATTATTTAATTATTTTCTTTTGATAAACGTCACATTGGGAAAAACGGTTAGTTTCTCACAAGATATAATTAATCATTTATGAAGACGCAGATTAAGGAAAATGTCTGTTCATTCTATAGATGTGTTTTTATAATAAATATTACGTTTTTGTTTTATCGTTGCAATATGCATAAGAATGTTACTCATTCATTTTACTTTCCTTCAATAGAAACGTTCAACCTGAAATATGTCATTATTTCTAATGGGTTTCTAACTCCTAAGAAAGTGAAAATAAGAATAAAACAAGTTGTAGATGTAAAAAAAACCATTAACTTTTTATTTGACGTCCGCAAATGACACCATCAAATGTAACATTAATGTTATAGTCGAGATTTTTACTATTCATAGTCTTGCGGTTGGCAAACGCTTAAAACGCGTACATTAAGGCGGATATTAACAACAAAAACCTAAAAGGAGGTTTCTAATTACATTTGTAAAACCAGTTCATATATTCAATCTAATATTTTGTATTTTTTGACAATTATTATGTAGAAAAGTATTCGTTAATAATCATAATGTATTTGATAGGTAAGTACTTAAAAGGTAAAAGGCTGTAGTGCTTTTAAAAATAATATCACCAAATGGAATGTGACGAATTGTACCAGAGGATTTAATTACTTTTAAACTTCATATTATTTTAGTTTACTCATCATTCAATAACAGCTCACTTTAAAATATTTCAAGTATATTTCAATCAATAATAATTTAGGGATAGTAAAAAGTAATTATTTAATATTTATAATAGACTTCTCCAGGTCGACTGTAGATGTTGCCGGTTCGTATCGCTTCCATCAAATATTTGACGCTGAATAGACAAATAATGAGGAGCACTGGAACAAAGATAAATTTATTACAACACTTCTTTATATGTACAAAATATATCGTTAGGCCTTTCCATTAATATGCTTTGTTGATACCTATTTCAAAAATATATCACTAAGAAGTAGATTTTTTAAGCACCAGTGGGAACGGAATTTCAATGTAGTTTTACTTGAAATTAGAGTATGAAATCCGGCGCTTTATATTAAAATGAAAATGTCTTCCTTTAATAAAATGGAGAATGTTTTCTGCTGAATTTGATTTTACTTAACAATAATTGGTTTCTGGTGTTAAAATGAAACGTTCGAATTTGATATTGGTGATCCAATTCAGTGTAAAACGCAAACAAAGGATTCTCTTGTTTTCAGAATCCGGTTCATACAAAAAATATACGGCCAATAAGTAATTGGGTTTTAAAATATTGAGTTTGAATTTATTAAATTTTTGTTTGTAGTTTATTTAGTATTTTCAATATGTTTTATAAAAAGGCAATTGGTTCAAAATTAGAAGTTTTTTCTATACTAAAGACAGGAAATTAGCTCCTGCTTTTGATGTCTGAAGTAACCAAAATCCCCCCTTTTTATAAAAGAGTTATTGAATAGTATTGGGTGCTATTAAATAGTTATATTTTTTTAAAGAGGATTGCGGTCGTGATGTTGCAAATTTGTTTAGTGTAGTAAATCAATCTGTGATGCGATGGAGCATCACACATTAACAATCAATATTTTGATAATTACGTGATATTATAAATGACCTAATAACCATCAGACTGATCACATAAAAACAGAAATATGTTGTGGAATTAGTACTAAAGTAAAATACGTAAGCGATTCAATAACTTTTGCAGTGTAATTCTGAACGACTCATTGAAATTCTAATAACAAAAATGAAAGGGGCATTAATCTAAGCATACTTTCAGGTGGAAATATCCATTTGGTAAAATATAATCGGTCTGCCCGGTGAATTCTACAATTGCATCAAATCTTTCACAGGAGAAAAATCTCTTTGAATTTATTCTCGAGAACATTTCTATTGTGATGAAAATGAGAAATGCGTTTTTAATACTAGTTCGTAGGTTAATTTTTATTTCGTTGAAATATTTTACTTAGTTTTTTGTAATTTTTGTGGGATAATGACAATGTGATAATAAGTCATAATTTTGTGCCCTGCTGTCAACCGTTTTTTAACTTATCTGTACTCATTTGAAGGTAGGTTTTACCATGTATTAATAAAGGGACAAGTAGAGGTTACATTACTTTTACGCAGAATTCATCGAGCTTGTTTCCGATTCAATATGTAATAAGGAACGAGGCGATTGCGGTCTCGAGTATAGAATACGACTAAGTGTGTCACGTAAAGACTAATTGGCAATTAGCAGAGGGAGTTGAATGATTTTGATGTATAATGATTTGTATAAATTGACTACCTCGGTGACGCAGTTGGTTACACGGTGTCTATAAAAAGCATAAAAAGGGAGTCGCAGATCCGATTTCCGTGCCGTATGAAATATTTGTGTAGGCCCCTAATATTTGTGTCGGTTCTGGGTGTTTGGAAGACGGAAAAGTCTCTCGTATTTTTTTATACCCACAACACATGACATTGTTTTAAATATGGAATCAGGAATATATAATTACATGACTGTGGGTGTATTTGTGCATATACTCACAATCTGATAGTAATATTAATCCGAGTTGTATCCAGCCGGCGGACAGCGCCTCCCACACGATGAGTACGACGGTGAAGAACAGATGGAAGAAACTGTACACGAAGAACGTCGTCACCAGACAGTGGTTCGCCTGTAAATAATTATATTTGTTATAGTTTTTAAATAGTATTACAGGTATAATGCAGCGGAGTGTATCACATTGATTCGCGTGTTTTAATATTTGACTCTACTCGACTTTATTAAGCGTACGTTAAGTATTACAAAATGCATGCTTTGGTTTTAATATAGCAGGTTTTCGATTTAAAGTAATCGTTTTATGATAGATTTATTTTTTGTTCTTCAAAATCATAAGATTTATGCGGAACGTTATGGTTAAAGTTTTAAGCCTTTCCATAAAGTAGCTCGATTGGCTATTGAAAACTTCATAGAAATACGGGCCGCGGTTCTTGATATATCAGTGAACATACAGCTCTTATTTTAAAGGTTTTTTAAAAATAATTTTAGAGTCCTTGTTGCTAGTTTTAAGAAACCAGGAAACAAAAAGAATTTGCATTATTCAAACTCGCGAATCAGTTTATAAAACACAGTCGTATTGCGAAGAGAAAGACTGAAATGTTGCATAATTTATTTCACTTTACAGAATCCGAACAACATTCGCTTTTTGCCGCACTATAATCAAGAATTCATTATTTTTTGCGTTCTTTCTGCTTTTAGATTGTGCAAATGTAGTTTTATTAATTTTGCTACCGAATTTAAAAGTCTATTGTTATTTTATTGGTTGTTTGTGATGTTAAGTACAATCATTTAAGTATAATTCCAAATTGTTTTTTAAAGATTCTATTTTGAATGTTCTTTTATTTGTTTTAGTCAGCAAGAAAAAAGTGATGACGAGTCTCGCTAAAGCCAGTCTTGACTGCATTATAAATCTACTCGAACATAATTGTTTGACTGTTATAAAAAATCGCAATTTCCTATCTCTCTTTTTCTTATTGTTTCTCTTTCCACAGTTTAATAATATTCTTAGCGTTAATGAAAGAAACAATATTTTGTGAATGTATTGTCATCATAAAGCTAGATCGCTTAAATCATAACTACATTCTAGCTTTACTTTAGCCTCATAATAAGAAAGTAGGGAATATAATAATTGCAATTGTACTAGGAAGCTCAATGGCATGTAACTGAAGAGGCCTACGTCCAGTAATAGATAGCTCTTAACTGATGATGATGATGATGATGTATTTCAAGGAATTGAGCGTAGTTCATCATCAGCGGTCAAAAATAAAACAAACTTTTAAATCGCCATAGGTCAGTATAATGCCCTATCGGCCTTATCCATAGGCAGATTTAAAACCTGTTTTAGTTATTGAGTGTTTTGTCTTCTTCGCTCAACCTGAAATCTAAACTTTTTAGAAAAGGACAAAACATTCGATAACTAAAATAGGTTTTAAAACTGTCTATAAATAGGGCCATATATCTTTTCGTCTCTCGTACGGTAAAATTATTCATAACCTCTTCGGAACAAAAGCCTGCGGCGGTCTGGAACCTATTCGCAGAGAGGTTGCCGCCAGCATTTCACATTTTGTATCAGTTTGTGTTCGCTTCGCGAGTGTTTTAGTAGTGTCTTCTTTTATATTTTGTAGAACCTATGTAACTATTTTACTAATGACAAGATTATAAATCATTGTAATATAACACCCACGCCTCTTTGAATTTATATTTTTGTATAGGTTTATTATGTTTTACAGTAGTATATATGCATTTAAATAATAATAATTTGTTTAATGTTTATTATATAAAACCAAGTGCAATGAACTTGACATTCCGTCACATCACGTCCAAAATAAACAAAGTGATATTCGCACTCCCATCGCGAAATACGATTTTAAACTAGATTCTACTTTTTATTCTCAATGGGATAAAAGTGAGATGTGAAAACTCGTCCTATTTCCTGGACGTTGCGTATTATTACGTTCGTGACGGCGTGCTTCATGTATTGACGTTTATTGGCGTGCAACACGATTTTATCCGTCACGCAAATGTTTCACGCGTACGGGACCTATCGATTGTTATGAAGTTAGCCGATTTGGTTTTTTTAAGGCTTTTATGATAGACAAATTTGCGGGGAATCGTGACTGGCAAAGCTACTCAAGCTGGCAAAAAGTTATTGCATGTAGTGGTCATTAAAAATAAATTTACAAAATTTAAGTTCTGCTACTGCATTACTAACATTCATTTTAACCGATTTAAAAAAGGGGTTCCATGTTCGACCTGTATGTTTGTCTTAAAATCACACTGGTTTTAAAAATAAATATTTACCATATCATAATTCATACAGGTACATATATATTTTATGCTCACCTTATATGCACCACTAGTAAATATTACAGCAAGTATAAACATCAGTAGTCCAATGATGACGTAGCTTAAGTAATAAGCCATTATTGTTGCTGCTACCAGTGTGTCTCTGCTGGCGCCGAATATTTTCTCCAGGTTTTGGAAGTTTTTGAATCTTTCATCGTCTTTGTAGTCGTTTGATATGTTGAGTCCAAGTTCGTACAGATTAAATGCCACTACTGCTAGCGATATTAACTGTAAAGGAGAAAATATAAAATGAGAATATATGTAAATAGCTGTATCAATAAAATATGAATTTAAGATGAATAAATTAAAACTAATAAAGGTTAAAAACATGAGCTTTGATTTCAATCACTGTTGTAAAATAGTTGATGGATTAATCGTTAAATGAATATTGATAAAAGGCTATCTTTTTAAAATTGGGTGAGTCCTTAGAATACGCTAGACCATAATAGAGATAAGAAAAATATGACCACTAAAAATAACTTCAGTTATGACCACATTATTGTTCAAAGCGGCGATGATAGTGCTAAATGCTGATTGATGGAGTGTCAACATTTACTCGTCGCCGAGTTCATAATTTCTGATACGATCGTCCTTATAAAACGGCTTTTATTTATAGCAAGTAGGTCGTAAAGATGCGAAGTATCTTTATACCGTTTTGGCAAGTGAGATTTTTCATCGGTTTATGACTTGTGAATAGGTACATTGACATTCAGAAATACTTTTATTGGTTCAGGGAGAGAAGGATTTTTTTTGTTCGTACTATAAAATAGAAATAACTTTACACAGGGCTGGCTGAAATGGATGGGAGAATGAGGATCATACACAGAGACGAGAATTTGAAGGTTTTATTTCGAGCTCTAGGCTTCTGAAGTGAAACGGTGTGATATAATCTAACTATAGTTCAGATTGTTTATCAAATCGTTTCACTTCAGAAGCCTAGAGCTCGAAATAAAACCTTCAAATTCTCGTCTCTGTGTATGATCCATGTGTATTTTTAAATTAGTATACTATATTATTATGTATACTAAAACTTGGTCAGATAACATATTACCCAAACAAAATATATTTTTTAAATGTGTAAGCATGTAAAGCATCGAAAGCAACTTGGGTGAGTAAGGTAAGACTCTCATCATAAGCATAATCTCGAAGAGTCTCCATTGTTCGGATAAAAGCTGGTGAAATTCTTATGTAACATAAATATAAAGATATGTCTGTGTGTACTTACAATTACAATGTATCCAAAAATAATGTTTCCCACTCGCAGTGGGAAACAGAACAGAAACTTTCTCGTCATCTTGTTGTCATCTGGTATTCTGAAACAATAACATTGATATATTTAGTTTGTTGCTATGATTTTTTTGGAGACTGCATCTTGGCAAACGTAGCGTGGGATGACCTCTGGATAAATGGCGGGACGACTTGCACAAGAGAGCCGGCAGCGACTGGACGCAAAAAGCAGCAGACCGGGCTCTGTGGCGTACCTTGGGAGGGGCCTATGTCTAGCAGAGGACTGCAACGGGCTGATGATGATGATAATGGTTTTTTATCCCAGAGGAATTACAAATCTAGTGGGTCGGTTATTGTAAATGATCTTTGCTACTTTTGAACATAAATAGCCCTAGGTGAATAGACGTTCTGCTGTCTTTTTAAGGTTGTTGACCCAAAACTAAAACAACAACAAAGCTATGAATAATAAAAGCAATCCTGACGGCGGTATTGACTTGTTATATAAAAGTTTTATACCACCGACACTTCACAGAAAAACTAATATTTCAAAGGTACACTTCTATTGCAGATCTATACAGTTTTGAATTAGCAAAATATTGTGTAAGGTAGTCTATTAAAAATTTTAATTACTTAGGTATTTTTATTTCGGAATTATTAAATTGTTGATATTGCTTATTATTATTGCTTATTATTATATTGCTTATTATTATATTGTTTATTATTATTTTGATATTACTTATTATATTCCTCCAAAAAATTGTCGTACCTATTTATTAATTTTTAATTTTCAGTTTAATCAAATTATTTCTTATATAGCCCAAAAGTAGTATGTTAGAGAATATAGATTATATAAAACATCCACGAAATAAAATAAAACGTTCTATAAAAATCCTATTTCTAGCTTCGTTGTTGAAGTGTCAATTATGGAAGTATTGCTCAACTTGCCTTATTCATCTTCGGCAGTCATTGTGATTTTTCATAAAATATATTGACTGTGTATAACAAATTGCAAATAGTATAATTGTATCTGTACTCCCTGGGAGTAGGTAGAGAGCATAGATATTTACTAGATCCTGAGAGATCACTTCCGCTTCATTGGCTTTATAACTCTACATACATCTTAATTGAATTTGCGTGCTCCCTACCCATACTTTATTTATGATTATTTACGCTTCCAATAAATATATCAGCTAGGAGTACCCATAGTGACTTAAGAATTGGTCATAGTCAGCGACCACTTTGAAGGAGGCCTAATTTCAGCAGTGAGCTTCCTGTAGCTGAGATATATAGTTAGATAAATGGTCAGCGACCAGCATATGGTGATATGCTATTAAACAAATCAAGTACAATTGTACTCTTCGTGCTTCGCAGAGCACGGTAATCTGTCATTCCGGTCATTGCCATGTGAATATAGTAACTGTTGCTAAGAAACATGAGGAATGTTGTTGGTGGTGTAAATTTTTGAAATCATGGCCCTTCTTCCACTGTTCGTTTAAGTTCGACGCAATATGATTTTGTTGCTTATTTCAGAAGGATTTATGTAAAATAATTACGACTAATTATCCACCTGAAGTAGAATCTTACAAGAAATTAAGTGATCTTAGATAATAAATTTTAAAAAATAGAGCCAACAGTTATATAATTAGTTCTGACCGCACCCTAAGATCGAGTCTTGTGTCATGGGTATCAGGAACTACAAGAGACTTTTCGGTCTCACAAACACCCAAACCCTAAACAAATACCTGTGGATCGCACAAACATTTGAGAACCATGGAGTTATTAGTTGACTACCCACGCACACTGCCAATAAGCCGAGGTCCCTAGTCTCATAAAATTAATTCCCATTCAGCAAGCCAGCGTGTAAGGCTTAATCGCTAAACCATAACGCAGGGAAGGCTTGTGGACTATTTGCATACAAATACACGTATTTTCCTAAACGTATATTTACATGAGTGTGAACCGACGCTCGCTCAACGTTCCTTATCTACACCAAGTGAACCGTTAACAGCGATTACTTTTAATTTATTTAAATGTTGCAAGTGTTGCAAAGATCCTTTATGTTGAAAGAAGAGGCCTGTTGTTTATATGGGTAATACAAATGTTGGTTCATACATTAATTTTATTTAAATTATATACTCGTTTATAAAATCAGGTCGCACCTCTGACTTTTCGAAGTTATGTGTGTAATGATAGTCAATCACCACGCACTATAACGGTGAGGGAAAACATCGCGAGGAAACCTGCATATCATGGCGATTCGGGAGAATTTCTATGGTATGTAAAAGTCCGCCAACCCGCATTAAGCCAGCGTTTTGAACTATACGGCCTAGCCCCTCTTAATCTCGGTGTAGATGGAGGCTCGTGCCCTGCAGTGGGACGTATATGGGTTCATACAGTATATAAGATCATGCTTGTATTCGCGATGTCGTAGGTAGAGATGCTTCTATTGTTAAGACATAAGATATTGTCCTTGAAATTATGTGGTGGAAGTGCGATTGTTTCGGGTATAGGTGATTATAAAACCGAAGTGCTCTCGTAGTTTTTGATACCCATGATACAAGATTTGTAAAAGTGTGTACAGTAATTACGATGTATGTGAGTGTTAAAAGTATTATTTATTTGTTACCAAAAGTCATTATGGAGAGCTGAAAAGCAGCTGTATTTTGTGCCAAGACAGACACATAAATATAATAGTATTATCCTTTTTACTACCTTTTTTTAATATGTCATAAATCTATCGCTGCAAATTTTGTAACACAGTTTGTATAGCACATTATTCTGTTAATTTATAATATCGAGCACCGAAGCTTGATGACTGTAAAGCATGCCTTTAAAACACAACGAAATCAGAAAATACAAAATAATCAACTGGATTTCGTAAATGCTTAAACTCTTATTTGGGACAACATAGTATTTTAATTGATTAAAAAACACTTTCCTGTATTAATCCACTGAGCCATACACTGCTTCCTCAAAACTTGGTGATAAGATTCACATGTATCCAGAACGAGCTATGCACAACACACAACCGGTAAGCGTCACAGCGAAACGCTGTGTGTTATTTTAGGGTACAGATACCTAATTCACTTGACCCGAGACCAAAGTCATCAGACCCCTTTTTAAATATTAAAAGTCCATTAACAGAGGCCTTTAAAGACTGGCAGTTGGTGGCGTCGCCTCGGCTCGCTGAGCAGTTGTACAAAGGTTATTATTGTGTAGGGACGTATTAGGACAGGGCACTCGCTTCCAGTGACCTAGAGAATATTATATTGGCTGAATGAATATGGATGATTTTTCCCGAGAAATAAAGTATCTTGTAGCGATAATAACGAAGTGAAAATAAACATTTGGGATTAAATACTACTTATATACGACATAGTGCGATTGCCTCGGTGGCGTAGTTGTATTACGGACAAATAGACTTTTCGAACTCATTAATACCCTAACCAATAATATTTTTTTTGTGGATCACACAAACATTTTTCTCGGTGCCAACCTCTTTTTTAGCAGGCGGCATTTAATATTTGTTCGATGGAGCCAGTGTACATTGTATTCTTCAATTTTTTATATATTACTCGGGCCCATTACGGACGGAAGTCACTTTTCCTTGGGTCAGAGGCGAAACAAGTAGCATTCAGTTCACTCTAAATGAAGGTGTATTATTTAGCCGATGTTTTGCTATGTATAATATTAAATTATTTATAAATACTATGCCTATATACAACAAACAGAAGTCAAACACTTTGCACACATAGATTTTATATGCACGGATTCACAAGTATAGAACAGACATCTGTTTTTAAAAAAACATGTACATTCTTGCGGTGATGAATTCCGAAGCTTAGCATAAAATGATGAGATTAACAGTTGCACGAATAGTCGAATTGAATTTAAAATTTTGTAGGTGAAAATTACAAATCGGAAGCTAGTATAATGCGATTACAATGTTTCTACGTGGGCTGAATTGTCATTCAACAGATCATTCAGACATAGGTTTATTAATATTAAAATCTCTAATATATGACGCAGCAAATGCTATACATGGGTGTTTCTCAATCCAGACGTCTCGAGAATACTGACGCCAATAAAATAGTGGTAACGGAAACTAATAGTATTATTGAAATAAAACTATTTTTTACGGATTTTATCGCGATTTGGTTTAATTTTTACTTTTTTTAGCTTCCCGACGTTGAAATCACGACGAAACGACCCGATAAAATCCATAAAAAATAGTTTTATTTTAATGTGTAACATTCACGTAAATCTAAGAAACCACTATAATATTATTAAACTTCGGATAATTGTACTTAAATCCAATAGTACTGTTAGTTAGCTACTAAATTTACAGACGATACTAGTTTATACGAATAATCGGCTTGAGACGTCAATGTTTCCGGATTAAAAAATATTAATGTAACATCATAATCGTGAGAAACGAGCAAGCGGCTCCATTGACGAAAAGTGGTTTTATAATGAAGGTGCGGGAAACGTACACATGGTGTTCACTGGTGGTAAGTCTCTCATATGTGAAAGGCCGCCTGGGTAGGTTCCACCGCAATGTCTATTTCTACAGCCAAACATCAGTGTAAATGCACTGTTGTGTTCCGGTTTGAAGGACATTGTAACCGTAATAACTACTGGATATATTGAGACTTAACATCCAAGGAATGCTAAGCAATGCTCTGTAATTCATGATGTTTGGTTTTGCTACTGTCCATGAGCGGTCTTATCGCTTGCTATCAGGCGAATGGCAGGCTCGTCTCGCCATTCATCGCAATAAAAAAAATGGGTGATTGTAAATGTTCTCCTATATCCATATCTATAGGTATATTCTATACTTACAGTTACCACTTTTAAGGAAAGGAAAACTGTTGAGCTTCGCTTCTGAAAATGAAAGATTTATAAGGTTGAAAGTTGCATGACGCTGTCATTGGATTTCCAGATGTTTGAATATGTTACGACTGAGCTGGGTCCCCTACCTTACGTCAGCTTACGGAGTTAGTTCTTTTGATGACTATAGCACACATAAGGGGCGTTACTATAATATGTCAGGGCGAAAAGCGCTCCGATTTTCTTCTTAGGTACTTAATAAATTATCGTCTTTTCGGCTTCCCGATATCGCATTTATCGAAAGAAACACGACAGGGAAGGTTTGTTGTGTTTATGTGTGAAGTGAAAATTGCTTTCCATAGAGATTTATGGAAGAATTAGGGGATGGTTTTGCCCAGCAGTGGGATCTTTTAGGGTAATATAAAAATAATAATATGTGAAGTATAATACCGTTTATTTAACTAATGGCAAAGGTCTTTCTCACAACAATAAAAACATTCATTCTAACATTAACAATAATTGTGGTGTCACTAACTTGATACTACCAAATACTAGACTCAACTAATTCTGTGGCTCTTGTTACAAGTGATACAACTCGAGTTGTACCCTTTTTGAGTTTTTTATATATAAATGATGAGAAAAAAAATTAGCTTTTTTTTGGTCTAATTCACGATTTTCTATCTGCTATAGTTACGGAGATAATTTTGTGTAAAGTGATACAAGTGCTGCTATTTTGGCGAAAATTGCGTGAATATTGATATATTTCGAGTTATAACTCGTTTTTGTAATCGATTAATACGCAGTTTTTGTGGATACTGGTATAAGTACAATTATAACTATTTTCACATATATTTTTTTCAGTGAATTTAACGTGAATATTGATATATCGAGGGTTATACCACTTTGAACCATTTTTTTCCAATATTGACTAGGGTACAACTCGACATGTACCTACCAATTCAAATGTGAATTTTTGATTTGGATGTGCTAAGTGATACATCTCGACATATATCATTCTACAGATTTTTTTATTTTATGTGCAAACGAATACAAATCAAGTTGTATCTAAAACTCAAACAAATTACAAAAATATTTTATATCGAATAAGATGTGCTAAGTGAGACAATTATGCGCGGCAATACATTATTACGAGTATATTGATTTAAATACAACAGAACCAATAATTCAAATGTCCAAATATATTATAATACTTTTGTACTATAAATATGATTTATTATAATATTATATTCCATCATCAGATACAATATCCAAGGTAAATATATGAAAACTAAAATTTTTACGTAGCTGTCAGAAACATTATATTATTATTCTATATTTTATTGAAAAATGGCAGTTGTCAAAACGGTATTGGTACATAATTTATTGATTTATTTATACATTCTTTATTGAATTACCACATACAAAAAAATGTAAAATAAAAATCTTATTTATCAATATTACTGCTGCTTTACTCAAGTTATCTTTGATTTATAAATGGAAAGAAACTCCTTATTCTTTTCCAACTGTTCTGGAATGATTTTTACATGTTTTCTTATTGTAGTATTTGTATAATACTCATCTGTGTTATTTCTTAGTTTAAAAATTATTTGCATCGTTTTCGAACTTTTGAGTATATGACACTATACTATTGAGATTAGAGACCTTTACCATTCATATTATAAAAGTACGTTATAAGATTTTAATACATACATACATACATAAACTCGCGCCTTTATCCCCGAAGGGAGAGGCAGAGGCGCCACCAGGACACCCACATTTCGCCTTGTATGTTCGGGCCCACGATGTGATAGGGGGCGAGCCTATCGCCATATCGGGCACAATTTCCTAATTCCGGGCTGATAATGAATGCCTTAAGAATTGGTAATTTAATTAAATTAATTTTGAATCTAAATTTTATTAAAGTTAATTTATTGTAATTGTGTTTATTTTGTAAGATTTTTTTACATTTTTGTACATTCATATTACATTTAAAAAAATTACTTAAAAAAGTATAAAACAAATATTTAACCCTTTTGTGGCGAGGCTCAAGTCCCAAGCCACCGGTGCAGTGGTTAGGGATACAAAGTAAGGAACATCCTCACTATGAGTGGTATGTCCAGCAATACTGCCTTTTGGATCTGATTCTTGACCCAACAACCAACAACGGCTTTTGGAGATGTTGGGCTTGGCTCTTTGGTATCAGTCTATGTGCAGAAACAACAATCGGGACAATAATTGTTGAGTCTACATCCCAAATGTCAGTAACCTCGTGTTCCAAATCTAAATATTTAGACAATTTGTTTTTTTTTCAGCTTTAAAGAGGTTATCGTCATGCGGTATGGTAACATCAACAAGTATTGCTCGGCACGTCAATCGATCTATTATCACAACATCAGGCTTATTGGCAGCAATAGTCCTATATGTGATAACAGACCGATCCCAATACAGCGTTGAATGACCATTTTCAAGAACTGGTTGGGAAACATACTGGTAATATGGCACTTCAAGAGTCACAATAGTCCATATCGAAGAGCGATTTGCAGATGTATGATCTTGGCTTCTAGGTTGTCTCTATGCAAGTACTCGCCGTTAGCAAGATACGAATAACCGGAAGTTACATGTCTCATTGGCTCGCCAGGACGTTGGCATGCCCTACAAATGTCGACCGTACCGTCCTTCAGGATGTATTTTCTATAGTCTTAATAACTTCGTCCACAATTGCAAAAGCAAAATACTCAGTTTCCCCAGAGGTTACCAAAACGTAGTCAAGTTACAGATGAAGGCCGGTCCACTTCAAGCCCGTGTAGGGCCCGATAGAACGGACCATGCAGCTCTTTGCTCTTCCATACTTCCTCGCGATCTTAAACGCTCATCACCAAAGGCTTTCGCCAGTTCTCATTCGCCAATGAGAGCTGGGTAAATCCTTTACACACTATAACTACAACCCTATGCATATCTACGTAGCTGTGATGGAAATACTCCCTTAGATTGCACACCTCACGATTATGCAGATCCTTAGCATTAAGAATCCCTCGGCCCTCACATCTCTGCGGGATGCACAACTTCATCACTGACGAACTTGTATGATGCATACGATGTGCATTTGGTAGAGTCCGGACCTTACGATCCAGGGCGTCCAATTTCGTCTGAGTCCATCTGAGTTTGCCAAAAGAGTACATAAGTATAGGCATAACCCAACCGTTAAACGCACGAATATTGTTTCCACCTGATAAAAAACAGTTAAGAACTTTTGTCAGGCGGCTAAAGAAACGCTCCTTTATTGATTGTTTTACCTCTGCACGTATAATATCTAGACCCTCAGGCATACCCAGATACTTGTAGGTTTCCGTCTGCGAAAGAGATCTGAGTCTTACAGTCTCTGAGACATTTATGTCATCAGAGACTGCAACCTCGCCTCGCTTGACATGGATAACCGCACCTTTATCTACACCAAACTCCATATTGATTGAGTTGCAAAATCAAGCAATTATTTTTGACTAAAGTTGATTTATTATTATTATTTTATTCATTAACAGTTAAGGGATTTTTATACTATCCGGTAATACATGGGAGACCCATCATACCTTTTATTTATTATTAAAAACATCGCAACAAAGTTGATTATTTAATAATATGAAACTTGTATCTATTTACACATTACATAATATCATTTTAACGAGAGATATAACTTGACTTGTATCATTTAACACTTATTTTCAATAGACTTGAATATTAGCAAACAGATACTATTCAAGTAATTTATGAAAGTAGGGGGTTGCGGATTAAAAAAACATAATCTTACGGATTATACCTTTATCTTTTGTTTGAGCAACATTATCGTAGGAACTCATACAAATTAGTTATTACATTTTGTAAACTTTTGTATATCAGTTTACACGAAAGCACTTTAAACACATTATTTAGGTGCGACGTAATATAATTACACTTATATTATTTATCACAACGTTTTTGCACATGTTACTCATAAGCCGAGGTATATCTCACAGGTTTCTCGTGAATTACTTTTTAAACATAATATTTATCAAAAAACCTAAAACGCACAATGAAAGAAAACATTTTTCCCCACAAAATAAGGTATTCAAGTTTAATCCAGCACATTTAGTTTACGACCGAGAATTTTTTAAATCTTGTTTTTGCTCTCCTGTAAAATGATGATTTTCGACTTGTATCACTCATCACAAGAGCCACAGAATTATTTATTTAATTGATACGATTCCACATTTTTTTTGACCGACTTCAAAAGAGGAGGTAATCAATTCGACTGTTTTTTTTTTTTGTATGTTTGTTACTCGATTACGCTGGTATTTGGGATCAGATTTTAAAAAAATATTTTTTGTCGGAAAGCATGATATACTAGGTTGGTACCATAAAAAATTGGTGAAGACCTGATGAATATCTTCGGTCCTGAAGACCAGAACTCCTCAAAATTGAACGGTACAGCAATAATTCGTTTTGCACCTGGTTCAGTATAAGTGTATTACTACAAAGGGGGGGTTAAAAGGGGAAAGGGGTGTAGGGGGGGGAGAAAATAGATACTAATGTAAATACTCAATATCTGTGGCAGTACTTAAACGATTGTAGGAGACTGTCCCGCCCTCACACCCGCCACTGCAACTCCTGTAAGCCAGGATCAACAGTGGCACGCATATTAATGACACTGAGCATTGAAGCTCAGCGCGTCTCCGGGAATGTCTAACTTGTCTTTAACCCGCAACGAAATCAATCAAAAAGTTAAATTAATAGGAGGAGTTGGAAATAAATGATTGTCCACTTCCCTCCCTAATAAAGCGGGTGACAAAACAATGAACTAAAGAGGTAAATAACCTCGCATAAAGACATTTACAGCCAGAGAAGCCAGCTGTAAAGCACCACGGAATAGTGATTATTACATTTAAATGGGACCTAATATGTAAGCTGTTATACTTGATTCCAATAATAGGTATGGCAAAATCGTCGGAAAGCACGGAAATTCTTCCTAGTCTCCACAAGATCCATGTAGTATACAACTCCAGATGTTATTTGCATAGTATCTAGCATGGTTTTACGCTCATTCTGCCAAAGACTACACTCCCAAAGTATATGATGCGCGGACTGCTCATATTCGCAATAAGGTGTTGAACATGAACACGCAGGCGAATCAACGAGCTTAAATGAGTACAGTTTAGACTTAAAGTTACCATGGCCCGTAAGAAACTGTGATACGTAATAATCGATATCTAGCCAAGTCTTTGCCAACCGATCACGCACGCATGGAAAATATTGGTATAGATGCCGACCCTTCAAAGATACATCCCATCTATTTTGCCATTCATCTATTATTTCGTTATATACAACTGAGAGCGGCTTAAATAGTCTGTCTACTTTTAAAAGTTCACGTGAATTTAAGAATCTTTTGTCCATATTCTCTCTAGTTGAGTAATACATCGCGGCGCGACGTTGTACCTCCAGGTCGACTGGAAGTACACCCGCTAGGACAGGTAAAGCTTCGGTACTAACAGTCCTATACGCCTTACACAAGAATATCAACGCCAAACGTTGGCTCTGGAGCAATTTCCTTCGCACAGCACCGATAGTAGCCCTATCAGCCCATACGGGGGATCCGTAAGTAATACATCCTAAGTAAGTAGCTCCATAGATGGTTTTTAATGTATTGAAAGATAGCCCCCACGTTGATTTTGATATTCTTGTCAAAGCAAAAAAGTTATTTTTCGATTTTTCCCCGACTTTCTTAATATGTTCAAGAAAGGAAAAATTCCTTTCCAAAATTAGACCAAGATAACAAACTGATTCTTTTTTCTTTACGGTGATATTATTAAATTTAATTCGCGGCGGTGATTTTAAAATTCCTTTTAGAAGTAATTGGAACGTTTTATGTGGTGCGAACTGTAAACGATTTCGATCGCCCCAATCAGATATTAATTTTAAACACGTGTCTGCCATATTTTCGAGTCCCGACCTACTGTTTGACTCAATAAGCAAAAGGCCATCGTCCGCATATCCAATCAAAGAACACCCCGACGGTAAGGGAATTGTAAGAAAATCATCGAAGCCTAAATTCCATAAATAAGGACCCAAGACCGAGCCTTGTGGACAGCCCATCGTCAGTGGCTTCGACACGGCATGGTGTCCAAGTTTAAGTTTTGTTGTTCCGTGCAAGAAATACGAGTATATAAGTGAATATATATTTTTAAAGCAACCTCGCAATTTCAACTTAAGAAGCAGCATTGGCCACCAAGCATTGTCGAAAGCACCGGAGATGTCCAGGAAAATACCGAGTACATATTTGCGTATCGATGTACTTACTCTTCTTCTAACCGAAATTGCCGCGTCAATAGTCGACCTACCCATAGTAAAACCGAACTGTTTTTCATGGAATTTTGGTCCACCTGGTAGCAATCGAGGGACGGTAAGACGTTCTAAAAGTTTACCTAGCGACGGCAAGAGTGTAATGGGTCTGTAAGACTTAGGATCTTGAGGAGATTTATCGCCACTCTTGGGTATTATCCGAATGAAACCGGTACGCCAGACTCGCGGAAATACCCCTTCAGCAATACATCGATTAAAAACAGTTAGTACTGCATTGCCGGCCGATTTACACGCTTCTTTGATCATTTTGTTGGATATTTTATCGTCACCGGAAGCCTTGTTTAGGGGCAAAGATCGAACTATTTCACTAAATTCATCAAATGATGAGAGATTTGAATCGCAAGAGTTTGGCAGTTCCATGGCCCACATCCTAATCTGCTTGTGGTATTCTGTGTCATTCCCAACATTATCATCCGGTATTAACGATTGTAACAAAGCTTCCGTTGTCTCCTCAATGCCAGTTGTGTAGTTGTTATTAATTTTTATATTCTCAATATAAGCCAAATTGATTGACCTATTAGCTTTAAACTCATGGTACAAAGGAGACCACGGACCTTCACTATCTAACCGGGCTACAATTTTTCGTAATAAATTGCCTTTCGATTTTTGTACAGCCGCTCTATAATGTGATCTGGCAACTTTCAGTTCATTAAAAGCAGATGTAATTGCTTCCCCTGTAATACGGCGTTTTTTAAGCCCGTTGAACCGCCTACGCGCTCTGCGAAAAGTTCGACGTAGTTGGACTAGTAAGTCATTCCACCAATCACACCTCCGAGTCTTTGTGATGGGACCTCGACCAATGGTAACGTCCGCGCAATACGTAAACGTGTCCGACATAATCTCGGCACAAGTTTCAGCTGACAGATCATCGCGAGTGAAGTCCCTGGCATGTTGAGCAAATAAAGAGCTAAATAAATCCCAGTTGGCACCTATGGATTTATATCTAAAATTACAATTAATATGTACCGGACCCTGTGTCACTCTAGGCAAGAACTCGTACACAATCAGGCGATGGTCACTACACGACGCGTCCGGCAGGACGCGCCACCTATCAATACGGACGTCTCCACTAGAAAGTGTGACGTCAATAGAGGATTCGCCCATAGGGCAGCTGTAAGTAGGTGGTGCATCGGGGGTGTTATGTACTTCGAGGTTCATCTCTGCAATGAAATCTTCTACAGCGCAACGTCGCTCGGTATCGGTGGAGCGATATTTGCCATACCAAAGGATTGATGACGCATTAACGTCAGCACCTATAATAATTTTATGTCCAGCGAGGGACCGCAAGACATAGCGGAGGTGATGCAAGTGGGGACCCACAGGGTCGGAGTATTGAAAATAACAGCTCACAAGAAAAACCTTACAGATCGGACTCGACACCTCCGCGACAGCACAGTGTGACGTCATAAGATTACGTACTGAAGTAACGGTAAGATTTGAACCCGACACGAAAATACCTGCTCGTGAGTTGTTATCGAGTTGTATCACTACTACTACGTAATCGCGCATGTTGGTATTGCTCTTGAACCAGAACGACATTCAGCTTATAATCGCGAATTAACGTGTCTAATTCTGACGTCGCTACCCTATCGTTATGAAGATTTAACTGACCGATTGTAAAGTTATCCATATTTATTTAATATTGGGTCGACAAAACTAATTGCTCGAGCTTATTTTTGTATGTTGGGCACTCCTGAGACCCACAACGATGATCGTGTGCTTTTTTAAAACGTTTACAAGGCGCACATACAGGCTTAAACTCCGGGTTCGATTTTTGCGGGCACGCCTTAGTTTCGTGTGACTCAGCACAGATGGCGCACGTTGGTGTTTTTACTGTACAAAACTTTTGTACATGCCCGTAATATTGACAATTCAAACAACGAACTACATCAATGTCATCGATAAAACGGCAGGTGGCCCAATCAATGAAAAGTTTGTCCTTTGTATTCATCAAGTGTTTCCGAACCTCTGAATCTAATTCTAAGCCTATCCATTTCCGACCGTTATCTAAAATTCGTCTGCGGGTTATTTTAACGGACTTTGAAAAGTCATCCTCCTTTATAGGCAATTCGTCCTTGATGTTTTGACGATATAATGCGGTTAAGAAAGCGCGGTCTTCCATGGAGGATGGCACGTCTTTAACTAAAATACGGGGACGGCGGCCCTTCGGTTTTTCGAGACGCAGCCCCGCTGATTTTATCGCGGCGACAGATTCCAATTTTTTTATTTGTGCCTCGTTAGCGAGGCGCAGAGCAACACCGGACTTAGAAGTTTTTTTAACGCCCACGATTTGGAACCCATCATCACTAGGCTTAATTGCCTTAAAGAGCGCCTGTTTAGTCGCGGATGACGTCGGTAGATCAGCTGACCGTTCACTCGTCGGGTAAGCTATAACGCATGGGAGGGGGGCGCGCGGCTCCACTACCGGAGTGGGTTTCGCTAAACGCAGTTTTAAATTATCGGCAAAAGTCTTACTAGAATCTGCGGTGGAAATGTTAACGCGTTTATATTGATCTAACTCGCGTTGCATGTTAGCCAACTTGGTTTCATTGCACGATGATTTTAACGCAAGTAAAGAAACAATCGAAGTTACTCGTTGCGTAATGTCTAAAACCGCCGATCTATTTGCAATATTCATGCGCGAGCCCTGGTCATTAACGAGTTCGTTTATCTTTGACAAATAGCTCGATACTTCCGACACCATATCGCAATAGTCCGCGCGGCTCGCGTCGCTGCCGTTGTCTACAGATAAAGTATCCGCCGATTCCGACAATTGTAGACGTTTTGATTTAACGGGGGAAACATTTGTTGGCGAATTAACATCGCTAAATAGCCGTTTTGCCGAACTTGGTGACCGAGGCGTGAGCCTACTTTGAACAAAAGGGTCTGGCCCAGGGTCGGGCGGATCGTTACTGTGGGTCGACATTGTCTTTACAGAAGTAAATTCAGTTAATTTATAATGTTTATTGCAGGGACCGAAAACCGCTATGCATTACGGTACCGGTATCGACGAATTTCGGTTACCTTTCTGATTTAGGTAACCGTTATTACGATAACCAATATTATAAAGGTTACCCTTAAATAAGATTACCGTATTAATACCGGTAACCGAAAAATGTCCTTGATTGCAAGAAAGAAACGGAGTATCGCGTAGAAAATAGTTTCACCATTGCATACCAGACGAATATCATTCTTGTGTTCTTTACGACTTACGTATAATCAAAGTAATCGGGTCACTTTTTGCGGTGTAATTGTGTTGAAAATAAAAGGAAATGAGTAAAGGATAAACTTATATGTGGTAGTACCATACTGTACACTGTACGTATAGAAGAAAGATATTTTTATATCTCAGTTGATATTATTTAATGATATTATTTTATATTCTTTTTTGTGATCTAATATTATTATTGTCATTCAAATCTATATTTTGTTGTTTTATCCTTTTTGTTGTTGCTTATTTTTATTATGTTTGATTTATCTAAATACAGTATGTTACTATACCAAATAATTAGTTTTAAAAATTTGATTAATGCAATTAGCTTTCGACTTTTCAATTGAATAAATAAATAGATAGATACCTAAATTCACATAAATGATATAATTTAGTACAAATTCCCGATACTTTTAAGACATTAAAATTTTAAATAAGGCCCTACTCCGAGCAAATGACCTTGAGCATTCACGTCATACTAAATCCGATGGCCGGCGCGCGAGTTAGCGCTGCTAACTCCCTTGTCCCTGTACTCTTTCAGTCTTCTGAATGCTTACACACAGGCTTCATGACAGTGCACAAAAAGAAAGCAGGTCCTTCAGCGGCGTATAACCCCACCACCGCGTTCACTATGGAGTTCGCCAACATCCGCGGACTCCATACAAACCTTAATGCCGTCCACCACCTTCTTGAGACGGCCCGGCCTGCTTTGCTCTTCTTGACGGAGACGCAGATTCGTTTTCCGGCCGACAATTCTTACCTAATGTACCTCGGTTATTCGCTTGAAGGAAACTTCAAGCCAAAAGCCAGGGTATGCTTGTATGTTCGGTCGGACGTCTGCTGTCGCCGTCTGCGCTGCATGGAGGACCCCTCCTTCTCCGCACTGTGGGTGCACGTGGATCTTGGTTCCCTGAGCCGCATCTACGTGTGCCTCTACAGGTCACACAATGGGGACGATGAGATGACTCGGCTGTACAGATACCTTAGCCAGGCGGCAGATGACGCGCAGGTGCAGTTCCCGTCAGCGGAAATGGTGGTCTTGGGGGATTTTAACGCACATCATGAATTGTGGTTGGGCGCTTCCAAGACCGATCATGCTGGCGGAGCTGCCTATGCATTCGCTCTCACACATGACTTATCACAACTGGTGAACCAGCCCACCAGGATCCCGGATGTGGCGAGTCATGCGCCGTCTCTGCTGGACCTTCTGCTGGCGAGTCACCCGGCCGGGTATAGTGTGACCGTTAGTGCTCCTTTGGGCACTTCCGATCACTGCCTGGTTCGGTCCTTGGTACCGTTCGCTTCACCTCCACATCCCGTGCAGGTTAAGCTAGGGTCTGGCATTACTTGTCGGCGGATTGGGATAGCATGCGGGAATATTTCGCATCTATCCCTTGGCGGCAGCGCTGCTTTAAAGGAAAAGATCCTTCTGCGAGTACCAACGCTATTGCTGACGAAATCAGACTAGGAATGGAATATTACATTCCTTCATCTGAGATCAGTAAAGGCCGTGGAGGCTCCTGGTTCAATCGTGCATGCGCCGATGCTGTCGGTGACAAACAGGCGGCGTATCGCGCTTGGATCAGGGGCCGCGCTAAGAATTATCCTAATATCAGTTCCCTCAAGGAAGCCTATAATCGAGCCGCCAAGGCCTGCAAGAAGGCCTACGTTAGAGCAGATTCCCAGCGCGTTTGCAGGATTGGGCGAGCGTTGGCCAATCACCCAACTAGCAGTCGTGCTTATTGGAGATTGGCCAGGGCCGTGCAATCTAACTTCTGCCGTCCAGCACTGTCCAAACTTCCGGCATACGGTCTGCTCGACAACTTGTGTTCGTGGATTTCTGGCTTTCTGCATGGGCGTATAATGCGTGTCGTCGTTGACGGACAAGTTTCGGCGTTCATGTCGGTTAATGCAGGAGTTCCGCAAGGCTCGGTGCTGTCGCCCACCCTGTTTATTCTGCATATCAATGATATGTTGTCGCTTGGCAACATTCATTGCTATGCAGATGACAGCACGGTTCATGGGCGATACTGCCATGGGCCCCCAGGTTGCCAGGTCGACACTGTAAGTGGGCGCGAGGATCTTGTCATTGAGCTCAATCGGTCCTTGGGTCTCATTTCTTCATGGGGCTCCAGGAATATGGTTGAGTTCAATGCCAGGAAAACCCAGGTGTGTGCGTTCACGTGCAAAAAATCCCCGTTCTCTCCCCTCCCCATTCTTCAGGGTATTCCCCTCTCAATGCGGAATGACAATGGATGTCCGTTGTGATCTCGATCCAAGGAATCACATCGAAGGCGTAATATCTGCCACTTCCCGCAGGGTTGGGGTTCTGAACAAGGTGCGTCGGTTTTTCACGCCCGGTCAACTTGTATAAAGCACAGGTTCGGCCGGGTATGGAATACTGTTCGCACCTCTGGGATGGATCCGCCCAGTACTTGCTCAATGCCTTGGATGGATTGCAGCGGCGGGCTATCCGCATTGTGAATTATGCAGGCAACTTAGAGTCGCTACAGTTACGGAGGGATGTCGCCTCTCTAAGCGTGTTCTACCGTGTTTACAATGGCGAATGCTCTGAGGAATTGTTCAATTTGATCCCCTCCTCTCCTTTCCTTAACAGAACCACGCGCGCTGGCTTGCGGAGCCATAGCTTGACTATTCAATCCATCTTGGCGCGAACCAAAAGGTTCTCTAATTCATTTTTCTGCCGCGCAGTCAAGCTGTGGAACGGTTTGCCATCACACGTGTTCCCTCCTTCCTATAATCCTGGGTCCTTCCGCCGTAGCGTAAAGAGGCATCTCAGCGGGCCGGCATGATTGTATGGAATGATATGAGACTTCCGTCTGATACCATTCTGGGCGGCATTAGCACTTACCACCAGATGCAATGCAGTCTCTATGCCGTGCCAGTATAAAAAAAACGAGACACAATTTCGTTAGTAAATTTTGACTGTTTAGAGAACAAAAAGCCATCTATACATATAATCAAAATGTTAATGGTCGATGTCTGTACATGGAAGATATATTAGAAAATTTGGATCACTGAGTCATAGGGACACTCAGACTTCCATTTTGAGATCGATCGGACCAATAACTAAATACTTCAAAATGGCAACCACTATTTTCAATCTTTAATACAAAGTCAGCCGATGGCGATGTCTAGGAAGACATTTCAATCGCTTAGTTTTTTGAACTTGATAGGAATCAAATAAACAAACAATTCAACACTCGCGACCGTACTAAATGAAATTTCAATGAAGAAAAAAAATCGCAAAGGACGCGTCAGTACCAGTTGCAACATGCACCCATGCGCCAGCCGGGGCGGCGGCCTTGAGTTGAGGCCCGCGCTTTGACTTATGCCGACGGCACGTGTAACATAAAGGTAATGCTTATTTCGGTTACCGGTATGATACCGGTAAAATCTGTCAAATTTAATGATTGATGGTGGATAAGGGTTACCTTTTAAAATACCGGTATTTTTTTGTTTCGGTTGTAACCTAAAAATTACGGTTTTCTCGATACCGGTTTCGGTCCCTGGTTTATTGACACTAACAAGAACGAATTAATGTTAAACAAACAGCTGACTGACCGGCCGGACGATATTTTATTTCGCGATACCCACTATAGAAAAATAAAAGTACTTACCGAGAATAAATTTCAATAAATCCACGAAATAAACGAAATAAAACTTTATAAACTTACGAATCCTTGCGCACAAAACGATACCAAACAACTATAAACAACTCACGAACCGATAATCGTCTTCAAAACACACGAAACACAATTATTATTGACGAGCACGTAAACACGTCACTGTACTGTGCCCCCGCGGGAGGGGAAGTAACTTACTAGGGGAAGTAACTAGGGGAAGTACTTAAACGATTAAAAAAATAATAATTTTGTCGACAAGTATGATATGTTAGATTGGTGTCATTAAAAAATGGTGAAGACCTGATGAATATCTTCGGACCTTCGGACCTCAAATGGTGTAACATTTGCTTAAATTTATACGTGTATGTTATTTAGCGACCCGCCTTCAAAATATTACGTATTTAAGATTTGTTAGCTAGTCAAGTCAATAAGAACATTAATCATTGTGTACTAGCACGATGAAATATTTATTATTTGTTACTTTGTAGTAGCACTTTGAAGTCGGTTTTTATTTTTTATTAAAAATTATTTTTATAGTATACCAAGGTTATTTATATTTAACTATGTAGTCTTTGCTGTTTATCATTTTATATACAAAATTTATTAACCTGTAAGTGCGTGGTGGCCTGTTGGTAACGGACCAGACGCGGCTGCCTACATGATCACGGTGGTCGCGGGTTCAAATCCCAGGGCACACCTCTGACTTTTCGGAGTTATGTGTGTATTGATAGTCAATCACCACGCACTTTAACGGTGAAGGAAAACATCGTGAGGAAACCTGCATACCGTAGCGATTTTAAAGAATTTCTACGGTATGTAAGTCCGCCAACCCGCACTAGGCCAGCGTGGTGGACTATATGGCCTAACCACTCTCAATCGATTCTCTCGATTGTAGAGTAGGCCCGTGCCCTGCAGTGGGACGTATATGGGCTGATATAGATATAGATATAGATTTATATTTAACTATGTAGTCTTTGCTGTTTATCATTTTATATACAAAATTTATTAACCTGTTAATCTGTAACGCCGTAGTTTAGGCGCCTATCCTCAATCAATCCATTCATCATTCATACACGCAATACAGAAATTTTATTAGACGTAATATATTTAAACCTCGAAAATAAGTACGCAATGTTACATCGAACTCAACAAAATCCTCAAAATCAGATCTTTACATACCTTCGTACCCACACGCCGTTCACCACACGTGTCCTAAAAGGGACAGCGTACAAGGCCAGATAAACAACAACACTACACGATAAATATCAGGGAAAAAGGACACCTGGCCGTATGTTCATTGAAATTTTTATGTCGGCGTACTTGAATTGGATTAGGGATTTGGTACTAAGTGCTAACGTGTGTGGAATACAAGGAAGTAGTGTGTTGTTAATAATGATGTTTGTTTTGGAGGCAAATAAATGGTATTATTATACTAAATTGAAGGACCAAATTATATTAAACGCAACGGACAAAAATCTAAAAATACGAAAACAAGAAGCAATTTGTAAAGCAATAAATAATACATATAATTTACTGTTCTAGCGTTTTAGATATTAAAGCTATGTACATGCCTTTTTTCGTATAAAAAAAGCAAATGTCGAACATTGAGAAATTATTCTATTCATATTTTATTCATCAAAAATCTGTACTATACACTTTGCATCACAATACAAATCCTCCAATAAAGCCTCACGGCCTTATTCGTAGATAGGTTCAAAACCTATTTTAGGTATCGCATGTTTTGTCCCTTTCTAATGACTTTAGAATTCAGTTTGAGCGAAGAAGACAAACATTCGATAACTAAAATAGGTTTTAAATCTGTCTTCATAGACAGATTTTTTATTTTATTCATATAAAGCCTCCGGCCCAGCTCCGCCGTTGCAGATGCCTTTAGAGTCCAGTCCACTACCGAAACATATGTATTGTTGAGCGTACTAACAGTTTTATATATTTTAACTCAACATGACTCAACTCTATACTGTTTTTTCCGTCCCGTACCTTTACATCCCATCCTGCCTAGTTTCATTTTGCTCCGAGACTCATGCAACACAATCCTGCCCTCAAATGTCCATGCCTTTGAAAGAGTATCTAAAATATTTGAATTACTTGCTCACCCCACAGGTTTCCTTCATTTTTCGTGATAAAAATACATAAAAAATAACTTTCAAGAAATAATAAAATTAAACCTCAAATTCAAATCAAGTTTTATTGATAAATCAGTCTACAAACTCGTCGCTAACTCGACTGAACTTTCTTAACCTTAGCGAAACTCGTTCTTCCCTCGCAGAGTCCTAAAATGGTCTGTTCATGGACCGATGACCAATAGAAGCAACCCGTTTTAAATACCGACGCGACATCCCATATTAAAATAAAGTATTTGCCATCGCAGAAAATATTTGCATAGTACATTTTTGCTCCATCAATTTATTTTTATGGATTCTATTTGATTGAATAAATTAAAAGGTTTTATTTGCAAGCTTAATATATTTTTCAATTTAGATTTAAATGAGTTTTGTTTTGAAAAGAGAGACACAAATTGGAATAAGATTCTTTAATTTTTTTTGCACAATTCTATTATACCTCTACCTGTTTGCCCACACTATAATTGTATTTTTTTAAATTCTCAATCACAAATAGACAAAATGTGAAAGCAATTTGAATCCATATTTCATAGAGTTAGTAATCAATATATTCGTAATAATAAAACAAACGTTTTTTACATTATTTGTAATTTACTTTAAATTGTTTTTTATTTTTACAAAACTCTAATAAACAGTATATCAGTTTCATGTATAATTTGTTGCAGCATATATGCAACTATCTATTAACTTAAGCTAATAATGTGTTAATTACACGGTAATTATCGGGATTGGCTTACGTTTGTGACGTTCAGCCAACAATGGCTTTAATCAATTGTTATAATTGATTTGTTTGCAATTGAACTGCGCCGGTTTAATAACCTGCTTTGATATTCCGTAAGTATGTTGACTATATTTGTCTA
Organism: Deilephila elpenor; assembly: GCA_949752805.1. NCBI lineage: Eukaryota > Metazoa > Arthropoda > Insecta > Lepidoptera > Sphingidae > Deilephila > Deilephila elpenor. The sequence goes on from OX457108.1 coordinate 9,440,639, forward strand.
CAATATAATATCTAGTGTGCTATGTAAATCTATTCATTATCAGCCCGGAGTCAGGAATTTATGCCCGATAAGGCGATAGACTCGCCCCTAACACATCGTGAGACGGAACACACAAGTAGAATGTGGGTGTCCTGGTAGCACCTCTGCCTACCCTACCCCTTCAGGGAAAAAGGCATGAGCTTATCGCCATATAGGGGGCAAATTCCTGAATCCGGGCTGATAATGAATAGATAAATTCAATATCACTTTGCTCGACCCAAGATTCGAACCCAAGACCTCATTTTGTAATCGTACCGTATTACAACAATGCTTTGTCAGGTAATTCTGTAGCATAGAATAATAAAGTCATGTAGTGCCGATCCCATTTATGTATGGAGTCAAAGGACACATAGATGAGTTATACATAGACCAATAAATGACTCAGCCTCTGAAACTAATTGAATCAAATCAACGTAATGAAAAGTAGTTCGTGAAAACATAAAACAATTGCGAGACGCTACGCCTCTAGACCAGTAATTCTATCTATCTATCTATATCAGCCCATATACGTCCCACTGCAGGGCACGGGCCTACTCTACAATCGAGAGAATCGATTAAGAGTGGTTAGGCCATATAGTCCACCACGCTGGCCTAGTGCGGGTTGGCGGACTTACATACCGTAGAAATTGTTTAAAATCGCTACGGTATGCAGGTTTCCTCACGATGTTTTCCTTCACCGTTAAAGACCAGTAATTACTCGTAGTTAAATGGTGTTAACATTCTATGGAGCATCTGCTGTGCGCGTAAAATATAAATAACATATATGATTTAATGCTGATTAATAGGCGTTTTTCCGTCTAGAAATTACTTATTAACTTGGGGTTGAGAGATTGCTAACGAGAAGTTAAGAAGAAGAAGAAGAAGAAAAAGTTAGAAGTAATTGAGTAGATCAAATAGATAATCCACGATAAGAAATGGTTGAATTAAACTGTCTTGCTCGAAACTAGATACACTGGCTGAAGCCGGAAAGTAGGGTATACATTATCCTGCCGGATAAAAATATTCCGCCAGTAATATAAGTCTTTTTTTTATGCTTAATTCTCTTCATCATCATCATCAGCCCGTTGCAGTCCACAGCTGGACATAGGCCTCTCCTAAGGTACGCCACAGAGCCCGGTCGGCAGCTTTACGCATCTAGTCGCTGCCGGCCCTCCCTTTATTAGGTGTTAAATAATTGTTATCGTTTTAGTTATTTTTCTCTAATTTTTATTCTTACCAACAGGTGCACTGCAGTCACTATGCCGTACCAGATTAAAAAAAAAATGGACATCTTAGGCAATCCATCATTGTAGTTGTTTCTATGCAGATGGAATATAATATAATCATACTAGTACCGTTTCTATAAGAAGTATTATAATGCACTCAAACCATCTCGATTTAATTCTTTATGTTGTTCAAAAATTATCCTATAATTTCTCCTTGCGACTTTCATTTTCAAGGCCATACGAGTACTATAGAAGATCAAATTAACTCGATCGTATGAAGGATAATTGGATACCATTACGTCACGTCATGAATGCTGATTTGAATGAAACACAGCTCGAATAAGATTACCAAAAATGTAGGTTTATGGTACAAACGAGAGATAAGATGAATTCCTCGTAGTAAATTTATGGTATGTGAGATGCGTGAAGGTTGTTCAAATTCTAAGCTACCATTTTTAGAGACAATTTCTTTTACATGTTACATTTATAAATGAACTGTTTTTGCCCGGATATTTTTACATTTCGTGCTAGAAACGAAAGCATAAAATATTTTCTCTCACAGATATATTTTATATTGGCTGTATTTTTTCTGACTTATATTGAAGTTGTTACTACTAGTGACCCAAGTATTTCGATATTTTAAGTCTGCTTGGACAAAGTGAGCAAATCGAGCTGGAAGATCTCGATTTACAAACACACACTTACAGACAAGGAAGCTATTGTTATGATAATTTCGTTTTAAAAATAACGTTAAATGTATTCTTTGCCACCAAAGGAAAATCTTCATGATTCACTTTTTCAAAAGGTTGTACATCCAATTTATGGTCTCATGATCATAAATAATTTTAAATTAAGCATTACTTTTTTGTATTTAATATACTTTCATCACCTTTGTGATTATGGACAATGTAGAAACATAAGAAGGCAGGGCTATTTTGCATTGTCTACTACGCTACTTTTTTTGGACAAACCTTCATTGAGATGCCTATCTAGTGTTCTTACAACTGAGGGATAATACAATTACCGTCTTTTCCTGGGTTTACCTACCTGGAAATTGTATCCAGATCCTCACGATAATATACACTGCTACTATACTAAAACATTTCAGTAATGAACATATTAATGCTAATTATCTGCATTAGCATTACTTCACGCCGTCTTTATTTATGACATGACACACATAAAGACGTGTGCATGCGAGTCGTGATGTGCATACTGCATAATTCTAACGACAATGTACACCCGCCTTAAACATCACGAGCTCTAATAAACACTGCTCGAAGCAACTTCTTTGTATTACAGACAATGGGTGGGTGAAATGTTTGCGTTTCGCGATGAATTTAGGTATCTACCTATAGGTTTGAACAAGCCAATTATTTTATGGTTATGGTCGCCTAGTAGGGACATGGATTGATGAACAGGTGACGATACTAAAATACCTCAAGACCTCTACGTCAATTAAAATATTTAAGGATCCTTATTTTACGTGCATAAAGCAACAGACCGGGCTCTGTGGAGTACCTTGGGAGAGGCCTATGTCCAGCAGTGGACTGCAACGGGCTGATGATGATGATGATGATGAAGAAATTACATGCCACATAAAAAATACAAACAAAATAATTAAAAAAACTCTAACCAATAAATATAACCTATCAACTATTAACTAAAATACATCTAGTAATGTTTTTAAGGTGTGTTACTTCTTATTAGTTTTGTAAGAAAAAGCGGCGGCAACCTAGTCGAGCCGACCAATGAAAGACGATGTTAGAGGAACCCTTTACCATTTATTAATGTGATCCAACAAAGTTCTATCACACAAGGTGACCTTTGGGAATCTCACTGCTTAGTTGAATCTAGACTACAGAACTGCCTGTGAGAACTGTTGTCTGGACTAAGAGCTGACAGAGACAACGGTGCGTCATTCGATAAAACGCGTTGCCGAAAACTTGATTCCCCTTACCTCTGCTTCAGTCTATAGACTAGGGACGCACCTGCAATATCCTAAGTTTAGTGAATGTTTTTGGATGACGGCATTGACTTATATTCTACCGATTGACGGTAACAAGATGACATCATCTTAGGAAAGCCTTGAGCTTGCTTGTTTGTCTCTATGATAAAATTGTGTACTACTCGTATAACTATTTACATCATTTGTCGTAAATAATAATAACACCCAACAGCCACACACAAAATAAATATATAATAATAATTTATTTAAATATGAATAATAATTTATTTATGCATCCTGTCGTAATTCTAGTAGTAGTGCAGCTTCATCATCGCCATATTAAAATAAAACCGTTGTGATATTTAAAACTAGTTTAACAACTATATTTGTCTGCTCAATTAATATGGACGTTACGAAGGACGTGTTAATTTGTGGGAACGACTTTTATCATTTCGTCTTAACGTTGTATAATTTAAATTTTAAGTATGTGTAAAATGCTATTCCTTTTTGTTTCGGGAGATGATTTGGAATACAGTACTATAGAATCGTCGCAATAAAATGTATAATCATCATCATCGATTATAGTTATTGATGATGCATTGATTGCATTGTTTCATGCATAATCTCGACAAGTCTCCACGACTATGTCTCTACTTGGCGAAAATAACCATGAAGTCATCGGCTTGTTCATGTACCTTTTGGTAACTTATTTATCGCGAAACATTTCACTCTCCCAAAGAATCTTCGAGCAAAATCTTCGAGCGGTGTTTGTATTGATGATGCTGGTACCTCTGAGAATTTAACAGCAATTATTATCACCTCGTGCTAAATTTTCAGAGGTGCCATCAGCCTTCATGGCTTGTGGTGAAACAAGAATCAGGAAACAGATTAGTTTTCAGAATTAAAACAAATGTTCGGAGAACTCAGGGCTTGTGTGTCTCTTGCACTACTTTGTGACTACTGAGCGTATTTATTCCAGAAAATTCGTTGCGAGCGGTGTGCATCAAGTACTTTCTGTTTTTGTAGGACTTTCATCAGTGGACTTTGTAAGAGGACGTCTAAAGCTGGTCTTTATTAAAAAAATGGGTTCAAACCTATAGTATTTATCACCATGTAATTTATAACGATATTTAATCATATTTCGTCACATTTAATCTAAGTATCAAAATTGGTGTAGTACTATGTTCCGTGTAATTATTATAATTTCTCACGAGTCTCCTTGAGAGTCTGGTTTGTTACTTAAATTATATCTTTGGGTCGTTCGGCGCGTCAAGTAGACGTACTCAATAATTACTCAGTCAAGCAGAAACTGTGTTTATTTACTAACAATGTAATGTTAGTAAAACGTATGATTCCGAGACTACTAGAAGGAAAGAAATGTCATACAAAAATTGTCAACAGTTTTATAAATGACTCAATGTTTAAAAATAGTAATTGTTTTATCCAAGTAAATATCTTTACCCTGCAGACAATGTGCTTTCGTCCATATACTTGTAATTTAGGTATTTCATTTCATCTTAAACAAATACAATTTTCGAAATTGACTCAGTTTAAATCTCTATTTCAAATTTGAAAGTACCAGGGAAGCATAACTCAATAGGATGTTTAAAGCTCGCTGTAGAAAATATCTTTCTTCAGGCACGTTAATAGCGATCTTAGGCGTGACTCGTCCACTTTCCTCGGCAAGGCTTACTCATGTAATAGGCTGCCCCATCTGGCCTCGACACGGCCCACGCCTCGCGGATTGCAGTTGGATCCACATTCCCATAGTTTATATAGTACCTATAGTCTATAGATAGAAATTACTTGACTTGAAAGAACTTGGGGAAAAGTTTAAATTATTGTGTTTTTGATAACTAGCGCTTTAACACTACTTATAATTTGTTTTGTTAATACTAGTAAAATCATACATTCTTATATATGTGTGTGAATCCATTTTTTAATATTTATTACAGTTTGATGTAAATAGATGATCGGTCATAAACCCATGCCTTACCATATCACTCGGCAAAATGTATAAAAATCGTATTGCATCCTAATGCCAATTTAGCATAAGGAATGGTAGGAAGACACATGAACAAGAAGGCTGATTTACTTAATAGAAAGTGATCTTGTCCTTTTATAGACACCAGTCATACACAACTGGCGAATTTTAAATTGGGAACTGGAAGGGGAATTATAGTGGGGAGTGACATTAAGTTAATCTAATAGTGACAATTTAGTCGATTATAATATTCAAATTGAATTGGATAGCTGTTTGTCTCAAGCATCGGTCAACGAACTTCGTGACTAATTAATTATGCATAAATGTATACAGACGCAAATTCAATTGTATTCTATAATTTAACTAAATAATAATTTATTTATATACAACTTGTCTCAATGCAATTAACTTAGTTTCTAGCTTTAATTAAATAAAGATTAATTAAGTTCAGAAATGGTTTCGACAGGTATTTTAGAAGAAATTATGTTTTGTTTAGAATTAAAGTTTATAAAGAGGGAATAAACTTTCTAGATTATGTACCAATGTTGTAAATAAAACATTAAAAAACAAAAACATTGCAGTACTATGATGAAAACTGAATCAAACCAATCAGGGCATCAACTTTTTCCCGAATGTGCACAGTTTGGAAGAAAAAGAGATTTCTAATTAACTTGGCCGCATCAGTCAGCACTTTTTCACTTACTCGTGAGAATTTCCCACCCTATTACATTAATGGTCACACGGATTGGTTTCTTACTGTTCAATTGTACTAATGTCGTGAGAAACTACTTTAAGTGATATATTTACTAAGTCAATATTTTATATTTGAAACGTTAATAACGACAACATATAAACGAAAAGCTAGTTAATATTAATAATTTAATTATTAAAAACAACTTACTAATTATCCTGTTTATTGTATTTCACAATTATTATTCTCCTATTTTTTTCCTCTATTATCACTAACATATCACAGAACACAATTCATAAATGGAACACCGCACTATTTTTCGTTCGAAATTCAAAAAGCGATTCCAATTCGATTGAGTAGGATGCGCGGGCGCTCAGTGTGTCGCGCAGCGGGCCTGTGATCATTGAAGTCATACCGGTTACGTCACAAGGCCAGCGCGACCCAGCCATGGCTGACTTGTCGAGGAATCGACCAAGGTCACGAAATGGCACTACACTTTTTTTTTTTTTTAAATGGTTGAATATGATGATTCAACGGTCACTTGAACCACGATATGTTGTTTCCTTTTTTGAATTATTGACATCGATGACGTAATTGTAGAGTAAATTGTTTGTATCGATCGATTATAATAACTACACTTTGTCGACTTGATCTAAGGAAAATCGTGTCATCGAGTAGCGATTTTCAAACGTAAGTTGTTTGTGGTCGATTTGGTTACGCATATTATAATACTATTAACACATCACGTATGTTACTTGTTAGGGTAGGTAGAGACCATTTAGCATCAAATGATGTATTACTTTTGGCTCGTTCAATGATAATATCATAAATTCTGTGTGCTTATTGGTCTATTTACAAATTATTCGGTACATTTCTTTACCGATACTAGTATCGAATTATTTGACAATTTAGTGTCCAATTAAATTCTTTTAAATTTACAGATTATATTTAATTTAAACCTCATCGCGAGGACGAGATAATATCTTTGTAATTAGATATCGATGCAGTGATCAAGCATCTAGTTGTAGCAACCCAAAAACTGCAAAAAACAAAAAAAAAAGTTTTATCTTCCTCATTCTATTAACAAATAAAAACAAACACTTCCCTCGATATATGTGAAGTATATTTCACACCGCCGAACCTCATAACGCTGCGGGGAACCAATGTAGTGACGTCATTACCTCCATTATTATTACAACCATTATACATACCATCAAATTATTTCCTGTCCTTATAGGCTTTCCGAATTATTTATTATACAGCTGGATCAACAAAACAAAAAATATTATAGCTTTAAGATTTATTAATACCATTTTAAATTTTAATATTTCTTAGAAACCCTTTGGTTGAGCTATTGTTATAAATCATAATATACGTCTAACAATTGTAATCGTAATCTTGACTGCACAGTAAAGTAACAAATTTTGTGTCACACAAGCATGTCTCGGTGGTGAGAATCGAACCAACAGCCTTTCGTTTCACAGCCAGCTTCCTGCCAGCGCTGCTTAATATACAGGGTACATCAAGACTGCGACCGAAAACGAAGCCAGTTGGTAGTATTAGTGACTTCAGATACAATGCAAGTAAAGTTTTCGAAAAAAAATATCGACAACTTTTTTTTTGTAGCTTTTTACTTATCGTCGTATTTGGGTGATATAATATACATAGTATTCCTAAAATAATGATGTACACCTCTTTATTTTTAAACACGCAATGGTACATGAGGGTTTATATTAGTAGATATTTTCGCAAAAACTTGGTATTTACCACCTAAACACGATGATTTTTAAATAATTAAAAAAATATATCGGTCACTCTTTTGGCGAAATCGTGTTTGTAACCACTAAAACTACCACCTGGCTTCGTTTTCGGTTGCAGTATTGATATACCCGGTATGAAGTTATATTAAAATAATGGCTTTAATATATATTCCCTTTTACCCGGTCTTGTAATTACAAGGTCAGAACTGACAAATAACTTTTAACTTCACTCACTCGTTCCAGTTTGGCCCAGTTCAATGCCCCTGCATGACACTTGAACCCGATGCATGCTGATATAGGTCGCATTGTGATGTGTAATAACTAATGACCCAAAAAAATATATTACATCAACAGGAATAAATGTATTGTATTGTACATACATACATAAACTCACGCCTTTATCCCCGAAGGGGTAGGCAGAGGCGCCACCAGGACACCCACATTTCGCCTTGTATGTTCCGTCCCACGATGTGATAGGTGGCGAGCCTATCGCCATATCGGGCACAAATTCCTGACTCCGGACTGATAATGAATAGAAAAATCCAATATCACATTGCCCGACCCGGGACTCGAACCCGAGACCTCAGCTTTGTAACCGTACCGTAATACAACTACGCCACCGAGGCAGTCTGTGTGTGTATTGTATTGTTGTTTAAATAAAACAATATAATTTTTTATATTGGGAATGACTTTGAATGCCACTTCAGCCTCTGTGTATGACGCAGTTTTTATGCTCCATATATCGGCAAAATGTCGATCGATGGATCTACTCCATTTGGACCGCACTGCACTTAACATCAGGTGTATCATAGTGACTTTCGGACTTATTCATGGACAGATTTAAAGCTATATTAGTTATCGAATTTTTTGTCTTCTTCGCTCTAACTGAATTCTGAAGTCGTTCGAAAGGGACAAAACATTCGATAACTAAAATAGGTTTCAAATCTGTCTATAAAAAAATATTAACGTTATCTTGCCGTACGCACAGGTAATACCCGTCTACCGTCTAGTGTTGGCTAAGGTCCCGAACTCGTATAAAATATTATCAAAGAGGCATAATCTCAGTAGTGAGGTTACACTGCTTTATATATAGAAACATAATATAACTTGACGAATGTTAAATAAATTATATGTACAAATAGAAACAGAGCTACATATAAAAGCTATATATAAACTTGATGTGAAACTAATGAGATAAAGTGAAGGACGAGATGATCCTATCGGAATTTGCAATTACAAGTAACAGATAGCCGGAGTAAGTGCTGTGTCTGTTTACGAGGATATCTTCGTAATTAAAGCATAAATAGAACAGGAATTAGTAAGTTATTTGTGTAGTTAACATCCGTCTGTCGCTAATACATCCGTCTCTATATCTATTTCTTATGTAATTGTTGTAATATTTTCTTCTCTGTCACCCTGTTGATAATTAGTGGCGTGTTTGGACTGTGACCCGTGAGATTCTGAGTTAGATTCAAAGATAGAGCAACTTGCGTTGTGTAATATTTACGATTTATTGAAATCAAACTGATAATACATGGCTCTTTTATCCATGTTTGAGACTGTTTATGATCGTCCTAATGTTTTTGTTTTCATGAATACTTCCAACATTTTTTTTAGTAATAGTTAAACAAGCAAAAATTACATAGCAGTTACAAGTTGCAATTATATTTTTGTGTAAAAAAAATTGCTTACCAATAATTCCGTTTTATATCCATTATATAGATTTCTCTGTGATTGTATACTAACAAAGTACGTTGTAATTAAATTTTTACCAAAATATTAAATGTTGGATCTAAATCCTTAAAGCTCCCAATTGAATGAAAACTATAATTGCACTATTACATTTTCTCAGAAATTCGAAACACCGAAATGATTATGAGAAATTTACAGAACTTCGGAATGAAAAAAAATTACCATCGTTATATTTACCTCCGTGGGAATTTAAATATTCCATATTCCTTTACAAAAAGAGGATATTATCATTTTCCTTAGTAACAGCGAGAGTGGTAAAGGTTTAAACCTTTCCTTTTGTGGGGCAAGCCTTGGGCGCTTTGCAAACTTGTCCTGTGTCAATGCTAAGGTGTGTGAGGTCAGCTATTTGTGCTCAATATAACAATTTCTGCCTCGCCTTTAATTTACTTAAACTACAGAATAAGTACTATAGCTGCACGAGTTTATATTTAGTATCGCATTATCGAAATAAAACTAATTTTACGGATTTTGGTGAATGTCCGCCCCGTGACCACGAAAACTCTAAAGCAATCGAAACGTCGGGAAGTTAAAAGATGTAAAAATTAAACCAAATCGCGATAAAATCCGTAAAATTAATTTTATTTCAATAATTATGATTAGCTCTTATATATTATGTCAACTAAATGACTCTATTACACAAATAAATAAAGTAAAAAAACTCAACTACTCGAGACATAAAAAGAGCATGCAACAGCTCTCAACGTTTATTGCATTGGTGTGCTTTGAGACAAAGGTTAGCTAAGACACAGCTTGAGGGCATAAGAGGGGACAAGGGCACTCCGTTTGAGAGACACTTCAACCACAGTGGATACGTAGTTAGTGACTCACGTCGTCAGTCCCAGTAACTTATTAATTAGTACATAGATTGAGTTGAGTTTCTTGCAAGATCGTCTATGTTGTTCAGATTAAACATATTGCTCACATGTATCCTCGAAGGGTAGACAGTGAACCCAACTAATGCCAACCACAGTTCAATGAGATTATATCTAACTTTGATACTTAATTTGGTCACGACAGCACTTCCCATCACATAATATGGTGATTCTACGATACCGTGCCAGTCATGCATAAAATAATTAAAAATAAGGTATTGTAGGCTAATTTAAGCAAACACATTTTCGTCATCATCAGCCCCCTGCTGGGCATATGCTTCTCCCAAGGTACGCCACAGAGCCCAGTCGTTCCTTTTAAATGCATCCAGTCGCTGCCGGCCCTCTTTTGCAAACACGTCTTGGTTGAACGATAATTCCCAAATGTATTTAACTCTAGCTTATGCCCGCAAACTTCGTTTGCGTGATTATCTTTATTTGAAATTACTTATTTGAAATTTTCCATCCCATCCCATCCTGTCCCGTTATATCCCGCCCGTCCCGTCTCATTCTCACTCAAGGCATGTAATCTAGGCCTATCCCATCCATTTGATTAAAAAAAGTAACAAATATATCGGAATTTCAACCTCTTCCCACGGAAACACTACATTTATCGGATTTCCATGAAATCCGTTAAGCCGTTTCTGAGTTCATCGCGCATAACAACACAGACAGACAAAATTCTAAAAATCATTGTTATGGGCTCTTTTACGTTAACACAGACCCCCCATGTCAGTTTTTCCCATTTATCTTCCATGTACAGACATCGAATGAACATGAACATGCTACAAATACACATATACCTATATTATATGTACGGATAATGAATTACTGGAAGTTAATTTTACTATGTATATCGTAATATTTCATCCAAGACTTTCACGAGAAAGTATTCAAATTTCACGCAATTAAATGTTCTATTGAACAATAGATGTTAAGTATGCAGCAAAAGTGACTGCGAAATATGATAGTGATGTAAGAAAAAGTAATTTACAGCAAAGAATTAAAACAAAAGAAATGGTTCCCTTCATAGAATCAACTTAAATATTTCTATAAATTTTCGGAAACGATGTCGTTAAAAAGTAAATTCCAAGTAACGATTAAATGAAGACTCCGAATCGGTGGAAAGGATAATGCTCGAAAGATGACTTTAAATTGTAACAAAAACTTGGAATAAAACTTTTTGAAGGCCGTTGGTGGCAAACCGTCGGACAATTTCCAGATTTATTTAAGTACCTATATTAAGAGACAAAGTAGAATTCCTAGTAAATTAATAATGGTAGCTGTGAAATTGGTTATAAGTCAATTTAAATGCAAAGAAAAATGTGCCATGTATTTTTTTAAATTTAAAATCTCCTTGTTAAACTGATGTATCTTTTATAAATTTAAAGTAATGTATATTGTTTGTTTGTTGTTGTAAAGTTTTGATAGTTATTTGTAGTAAAATTGTAATTCTTATCATTGGCGACCGTGATGTCACCTAACTAACGGCTATACGAAAGACCAGCGCTGATATTATGTGTATATCAGCACACGCTGAGTATAGCTGTTTTTGTGACGAGCATTTCATTTTATTATGTTTTTATTCATATTTTTCATTTAACTCTGCTTGTCAAAATAAAAGCTCTTTTTCTTTCTTTAAAATAAATAGTAAAATGCGTTTTAAGCCATGCTATTCAAAACAGAATATTTCGATTACTATTAGTATTTCATTGAATAAATATTTTACAATTTGAATTGAAACTGAAAGCCACAAAATTTATTAAATTCTTCCTTATTCGCGTAATACTGGCACACAAAGACGAGGAAGTCATCCAAGGAATAAGAAAATTGGTGGAAGACTTTTTCTAAACGAATATTTAAGTGGCATAAGCTAAGGAGGTTGTGGGAACGACGTAAATTAATTTCCCGGAACGGTCCCGCCGCCGCGCCGCCGCTTCCCAAATAAAAAACAAATCCTATAAAGTTATACAATTTGTAAACATTTTTTATCAATTTATATTTATGAAAGGAACTGTTTTTCGTTTTGGGCTTACGTTTGCATATTGTACTTTAATGTTACAGGAATTAGGGTTACCTCATTTGTATCTCATTGTTTGGCAGACTTTGTGCGCTTTTTGAAACCGAAAAAGGATTCACTTTTAATAGATTTTGAAAGGGCAGTGGTCAGGAAGACCCATAATTTAAATACTATTGCATAGCTATGTAATTAATAAATTAAAATTATATTTCTACGACTCCGTGAACTTGGGTTAAGTGAACCTAGAAAATAATAATGAGCAAAGCAAATATTATGTGTTAGTAAGGTAATATTTGAGTTCTGGACAAATATACAATGTTACCCGAACACTTACATAGCTACATCCTGTTATTAGAAGTTCGATCTGAATACTATTACATAACGAGATCCATTACTTATTACTAAACAATATGAAATTTTGTTTACATAAAAACTTATATTATTAAATAATAAGACAACAATTATGTCTAAAATAAAGTTAATTATGAACAATCAGGCCCCTGCGAAACATTTTATAGCAATTATGTACCGAGCGCATGCTAAGTTGCTAACTATGCTACCGTCAGGCGTTACTGGAAAGTAAAATGAACTGCGGGAAATAGTTGTAATAATATTCGAAACTTATTTCATGACTGCTTGCGGCATCCTAGCCACAAGAAAGTTGGGAATGTTGTTTTACTTACGCATTTCTTATTTTATCTTTATATACTAAGAATAGGTATATTTTGTGTTTGGTACCTAGCATCATTATCATCTTCACCAACAGACAATACACTGCTTAATGTAGGCTTACTACAAGGATAACTAACTTCATATTTATGAGTTTTTCTAAACGTTTCACCGATGTGAATTTTAACCACATAACTTTTAACAAGCCACGTTTGACAGGCGGGTAGGCAAGCGCAGGGCGCAGTTTCTCGCACTAATTATGTTTCTGCTGTCCATCAGCCTGTCTCCGTGACCACCCTAGTCTCTTCCAAGCCAGCAGGATGCAGCAGGTGCTAGTGATGTTTATTTGGGTCACAGAAGGTGTTGATTAGAGGCCAGAACCCTGGTAAACTGTTATTTAATCTATAGCTATAGTACCCATTATTAAACTCTGTTTTTGTCTTTCTATTCAAAGCTGGGCTTGTGTAGATCTTTTGTCCACAACAAGTTTGCTAAACACATATACAACAAAACCTATCTATCAGAATCTGTATTCATTTCTGTTAAAAAAGTCATAGTAACATAGTAACAGACCGAAATAATTCGCAAAACAATTTACAAAAGAAAAAAACAAATTATTGGTCATTTACCGCGTCATTTACTAAAAGGCCCACATCTGTAAACAGACGGTAAACAGGCCAGGAAATTGGCAACTGGCGTCTTGATGAAATATTTTTATCATTCGTAAGGAGCGGCGCCTGAAGATTTGCTCTCGGAAATAGAAATGTTTATTCCGCAACAAGATATTGAATTTCTTATGGCGCGTCCACACTATCGCCGATGATGGCTACGATGTCTTCGGCAACCTTCGACACAATTATTGCATTTCTCCAGAAGAGCATGCCGAGGAGAGGCGTTTTGCACGTGCGTTAAATTACGTTCCGCGCTATAAGATACTAGAGTCGTCATCGCTTCATCCAGTATATGCACGAAAGTTACTGAGGGTGGGCGTATTTAGAAATGATTCATTAGGCATGACAAATTCAAACAACTCTGTTTCTTTCATACGTAATAACATTTCGTACATCCAGAATTTGACAGGAATATATACAAATCGAATATACACAGGCGCATAGAATCGCCAACACGTAATGGGTTATGGGCGCAATAAAAGTTGAAACGCAGAGCTCTACTCGCGCTAAAACGCACGTCTGCACAAGATATAACTTCAGAACTGTCAATTGTCAATTTGACATGTTTCGGCTAGTTTCAGCATCCCGCGATCATAGATTAAGTAAACTCTAAGTTCTACCCGCGATCAGTGGATGAATTAACACGTGTCCACGCGTCTCGATTGCAGATTTTTTTTGGAAATGGAATAAATGCGCCTGTCATCGTGGATAATGCAGAGCAAACGGTGCTGACAACAGACACGATGACCGACGAAAATGGGTATTCCCTGATTATGCTCTCTCTAATTTACCGATATCTGTTGAAAAAAAAAACGATAAACCACGAATACATTGTTATAACTTTTTACCAGACTTGTAAATTTTTGCGAAAATACGCCACTTATTCAATATCATCGGATATTGGGATATCAAATTTGGCTGGAAATTTTGTAGACTACTAGTATAAAAAGCAAATAAGGGGATTATTAATGAACAGCCGAAACGATTACCAATGCTCGAAAATGTTACAATCACTAAACTGGATTACGAGTTACGTGTTCACTTCGTGGTGCATTTTATTCGACAAAGCCTTTGTATCAAATTTTTATTGTAAAACATTTGTCACGCCCAAATGAGGAATTTGGAAAATTGACTTTAGCAACACTTCTCAACCTGTTGTGACGTCACCAAACATCGGCGAAGATACCCGACCATATAAGCCGAACATAGAAGTCGATGCTGGGCCATTGTGAGTACGAGCCATTACGGATAATATTTGGCCGCGCGTCACACCGTCCAATATGTTGGTGGTTGGTTATTGAAACGTCACACTTGTCCGTAACGCTCGCTCCGGAAATTCAGCTTTGTTGGACCAAGTCAAGCATTCGCTTTGGGCTTTTAATTTGGAATTTACTGAGTTAAATAACTTTACTAGTGATTGATTAATTATGTTTTATAGAAAGGTTGTTAACTTGTTGTATTACTATTTTTAATGTTTAAATTAATGGAACTGCAAAATATTTTTAAGTATTTCTTATGCAAAATCAGCATAATATACATTGGTGGATATACTAATATTTTATTATTGCCAATTTATTCATTCAATTTCGGTAAACAACGTAGAGTGAATAAATTGCGTGGGAAGAGTGTGGGCTAAATAAGCGGATAAAGGCGTACAAGGTCCCACCAATCCAGTCTAAATAGGAATAATAATGAATTATTCATTATATGTCATGTTATTAAGTTACGAAATAATGATGTGTCATTTAGAGCTATTTATAGAGAAAGAGAGCTCTCTAAAGAGTTGTTTATAGAGCGATAGATGTAAAACTGGCAGCCCCCATAAATGATATTTCTAAGACAATATTGAACTAAGTGATTATGGTCTATCTCTTTCTTTATTCTTCCACACAAAGAGAATCCCCCCTGCGTATCAAATGCAAGACTTCATCAAAAACACGGGGTAAGACACAAAACTACGCAAATAAACAGTCGAGTTGCTGCGGTAGGCTGGAACAACTTCATTTCACGTCTCATTAGTCGATACTCATTTCACTCGAATAACCCTCGCGGTATTGGCGAACAAAAATCTTGTTTCGCCAACTCATCCGTTAATGCTGAAGTAATTAGAACAAAGCTTTTTCCTTCAGCGATTTTATCATAACGCGTGTAAGGCTTATAACACTTCACTTCACTTTTTAAAGGGCAAAAGGTAGTCTTCTCATTTGCCAAACTTCAATGAACATTTATCCATATAATATGTACCTACATGTACATATATACTAATTTCGGCGTAGTGCGTTCACGTGAGGGATTCAGGGTTTTACTCCATGGCCCTAGCTTAGGGTCGGTTTGAAAACTGAAACCATTTATTAGGATCAACTTACTTACTTACTTCTACTTAGGCGTTATCCCGGCCGGTGCCAGGGTCCGCCTTCCGACTGATTCTTCTCCATTTCGCCCGGTCTTCGGCATCCTCAATAGTAAGGCCATTGACTCTCATATCTTCCTTGACGACATCAAGCCACGACATCAATTAGGAGCAACAGATAATATAAATTATAAACGGTAAGTGACGCAATAAATGATGATAATTCGATCGTGTGTAAGAGAAATACTGAAGCTTTGATCATCTATAGTCGGCAAGTAGACAGGACTAGGTTCAGCAATTTTCACTGAAGAAGGAAAATTCGTTAACCAGTTCATTCGTCAGTTGCGGTGTTAGTAACAAATTCTCCGAATTAAAGGCCTGAAACCCTCACTCCCATGAAACAATGTTCAAATTGCAGAATCCGGATCTTTGTGTCCCTTCATTGCAAATGTAATGGATTGTGACGTCACTGCACAGCATTGTTGCGTGTAGCTTTCGCTTTCATCAATGCGTTGCCACCGCTCTGTGTATTTGTCAAGCCATTGTGTTATTCAGAGGGCTGTTTCAACGCATCTGTGAATACTTCCCGCATAGCAACAAGTATTTGAGTGGTTTTGTTCTAGTGGAGTAAAATGCTGTGCATTTGTCTTGTTGACTAAAAATAGCTCATATGGATGGATTTTTGCTGCCCTTGCCAACTTGCCATAGTGGCTTAAACCAGCATAACACGTTTCGGGCTTAGCCTGTCTATATCCAGCTTCAAGTTGGCCAGCATATTTGTGTCAAACAGAGATAATCACCATTTCTGACCACTATATTTAAATTGCACTGTACTATTATCATCACGTCAAAAATTTATTAGATCCCATGTGATTTCAAAAGTGTTCTTTTTAAATGAAACGGCAAAGTCATTTTACTGATGCTAACTTAGCCCAGCTGTTCTTAAGAGTATCGAATGGCGAGTTATCTTTTACTCCTATCGAGACTGAAAATATCCTAAATTTTACAACATCGTAATATATGTTATTTCACATTAACACACACTCTCACACGTACACATGAACTCTCACACACACACACACACACACACACACACACACACACACACACACACACACACACACACACACACACACACACACACACACACACACACACACACACACACACACACACACACACACACGCAAACGCGTAAACTCACAAATACACATATACACATGCACGTAATGACCTGGCTTCAGGCACGACTGTAAATGTCATTACAAGTAAATTTTTTTTTTTTGCCTCTATGCTACGACTGATTATTACTGTTGAATACTGTAATTGACCTTTGTTGAATTGACTGTAACGTACGATGTGAACTCCTGGTGCCCATAACACAAGTTTAATCTTTATTTGGGCACCAGAGTTCAATCTAACACTTGCGCAATTTAAGTTGCTGCTCTTGTATATTTAGTTTTAGTGTTTTGTATGACATCTTCATTTTGTTAAATAAAGTTTTATTTCTCTTTATTTATTTTACTATTTTTTTACATTTTTACATATATAATAAAAAATCAAAATACATATAAAAATATAAAAAAAGAGATTAACCCAACGATGGCGAGGCTCGAGACCCAAGCCACCGGTGGTTAGGACCCCAAAGTGAGGAACCTCCTCACTATACGTGCCGTGTCAAGCAATACTGCCTTCTGAATCTGGCTCATGACCCAACGGCCCATTGAGAGCCTCTGGAGATGTTGGTCGAGGCTCTTTGGTATCAATCCATGTGCAGAAACAACAATCGGGACAATAATTGTTGAGTCGACATTCCACAATTCAGTAACCTCGTGTGCCAAATCTAAATATTTTGTCAATTTATCTTTTTCTGCTTTAACGAGGTTATCATCATGCGGAATGGTGACGTCAACAAGTATTGCCCGGCGCGCCAATCGATCTATTATCACAATATCAGGCTTATTGGCAACAATAGTCCTGTCTGTGATAACAGACCGATCCCAATACAGCGTAGCATGACCATTTTCAAGAACTGGTTGGGGAACATAAAAAGTTTTATTATTATTATTATTATTACTCCATGACTCATTTATCTCTGCCTCGGTGACGTACTTGTTCTACGGTCCGATTACAAAGCTGAGGTCTCGGGTTCGAATCCCTGGTCGGGAAAATGATATTGGACTTTCCTATTCATTGTCACCCCAGTCAGGAATTTGTGCCCGATATGATATAGGCTCGCCCTCGATAACATTATGGGACGGAAAATATAAGGCGGAATGTGGGTCTCCTGGTAGCCTCTTTGCCTACCCTTTTGGGAAAGAGGCGTGAGTTTATGTAGGTATTGATGTATATTTATCCCTCTGTAGCCAGTTTGCCCGAAACAGGATATACACTCACTAATTCCGGAACACGACATACTTGTATCGCTCTCTATGGCATGTTTACACCTTGTATACGGTGGAGACTATCAGGACAAATACGAATATCCTACATAATCAAACTACGTCATACTACTATTTTTAACATCAAATAATTATGTTGTACATGATTGTGACGTAATCGATACAATGATATACACTCCCTAATTAGACTCACTTCAATAATAGTAGTCACATTGTCGAGCAGGTATAAAAATTGAGCATTGACCTGCCCGATTTAAAGACCTTCGAACAACAATTGATGGAAGTTAAAGACGTCTAAATATGAAGGTATAAAAGAGATGGATACATCAAGGTAAGGCGTCATTAATCCCAGAGAGCACTCAAATAGACCGATTACCAGCCAGACGAATAAATTGCTCAAATCTATACGTACTATGCGCTCCAATGTAGCCATCCATCTTCGCCGACGTGATCAGGTTCAACGGTTTTTATACTGATTGCTAAATGCCATGGGCTGGTCGATAGAAATGATTTGAGTTACATAGGGTATGACAGCAGCTATATATTTAGCTTGATAAGGTTATTTTTGCTTGCAAAGTCTCGTAATGATTTCTACCGGACGATGTTGTATGCGGCCTTCATACAGCCAATTCCTGAAACTTCTATGAGATCCTGTGTCTACTCTGTGGGTGGGCGTCTATCGTTTATTATTAATTAAAATAATATAATTATTTACAGATGTTATCGCGCATTTTTTATGTTTATATTGATTTTCAACTTCCCAACGTTACGCATCAAAGACTTGCAGCTTTCGTGGTCTCGGTCGTACTGAAAGCTGTTATATTTGAACAAAAAAAAAACCGCGAATAATAATAGTTTTATTTCAATATGTAAATTTCGCGTAAACATAAGAAGGGTTTACGATTAGTATTCATGCCTATTTGAATAAAATATCATGTTTTAATATACAGTAGAAATTCTGATCATGAATTCAGGGTAATATTTTTATTTCAAAGCATCGGTTTGGCAAGCGACCAAACTACTCATCTGGACATCCATAATGCTTAGTGCATAGTCGATGCGCTCGTTGCCTTTGAGAATGACTAGAAAGGGGTGAGTCAGGAGATGTTGGCTCTCTGAACGATGTAAACTATATCTATATGAGCAGAGTTCGGCCCGCGCCGTCTTTTGGTCTGGCGCTTTACGTTTCAAAATCACGGACAAAACATTGTAATTTTAAAATCAGCGACAAAAAAAAATAGTTCTTAATCTCAGTTCACGCAGCTAGGAGAAAGAATATAAATAAACTAGGGCCCATGGATTCCAAAGACACCATTCATGATCTAAACTAAATAAAAAGCAAAGTTGTCCATATGGTCGTTTTTTTTATAACATTGGTACAAAATTCACGGAGGTATGACCATGCGTCGTGTTATAATCTAAACTAGATAGCGTAACTCCATCACTTCTAAAGATGTTCACGAAGATTAAACATTCGAGTAAGCCGTCTAAACTTTCCAGTCAGTAACCCCATAAGAAACTAAACATAAAGGATTAATCCATACAATAGCTCGACTGTATTACATTTATCAACAACTACTAATGCACTAAACGGCTTCAGTATTATAATAAATAAATAACAAATATTTCTATTCATTTCGGCTATGAAAAGATATAATGCAAGTTAATAAAAGTATATTGCCTTCATAACTTACAGACGTATCTGTGAAATATGACGAATATAAATTGAAAGGGAGCTCATATTTCTACGCAACACTTTTATCACTCAAAATCTGTGAGAAAATGATTTTTATAATGTTATGATAATGGTTTCTTAGATTTATGCGAATGTTACACTCTGATTTCTGAAATAAAACAAAGTTTTACGGACCCAGTCCGCCCCGTAACCACGAAAGCTGTAAAGCAATTGAAACGTCGGAAAATTAAAAACTGTAAAAATTAAACCAAAATCCGTAAAAAATAGTTTAATTTCAATATGATGCTATATATTATTGCAATAGTTATAGTACTATTCAATCCCCACGCTATAGTTTTACAAATAATATATGATCTTATAAATATATCGAACTCTAGTCCTTTAATAGCTAAGTCGTGTAGCATATGCAGTGAATAAAGAGGTTCTGTATTACATTGCCAAGTTGAGTTATCTACTTTGTATGAGCTTTTCAGTTCCGAGAACACGATAGGTATAGGTTTCCGAGATATCTACAAATGTAAATTATAAAACAACCGTGAATTTTGCCAACATACAACAAAAAAGTAATGATTTCGAAATGCAAAAACAACTCAACATTTTTACAGTAAAAATAGACTAGAACTAAAACACAATCAATAATTGCCAACTATCCGCCGAATAAAATTTGCGCCAAGATTGAATAACGAGTTATGTCAGCAATGCTGCATTCATGGTCTGACCTTGGCTATAAATTTGGCAGCGGACCATCCCCAAAGTCGATACTGCGTCGCTGACTCATGCAGGGGAGGGTAAAGCGATGAGAAACTTATACACCCTGCATATCTATGTATAGATAGTAGATGTGTGTTTTTTCGTGCTTATTGGTAATAAAGTTAGGTGGATTCCATCTTTCCTTATTCGTATTAAGATTATGTTGGTAGTTATTTGCTTTTATGGAACATGTGGCGTATTTGTTATTTTGTCATGAAAGCAATTTCTTATGAATATGATGCCTTGAATATTTCATTAAAATTGATATAGGCAAGGTACAGAAATCGCCCTAGAGGTACACAGAAATAAATAAATGTTTTATCGTTTTTCGGGATCCTCTAGCGTACTTTCGATTTAGGGCTTGCGGATATTATTAATATTCATTATATCTGATTCTGGACTGTACCTACTTTTTATTGGCTTTGTAGGCAGACGATTATATATTCATTATATCTGGACAATACCTATTTTTTATTGGCTTTGCAGGTAGACGATCATACGGCCCGCCTGATGGAAAGCAGTCACCGATGCTCATGGACCTTCGCGGTGCCGGGGGTCCAGCACAATCCTAGGTCTTAGGTCGCTGCCTACCGTAACTTACCTAATGAATTAAACATCAAGTTTTCTCCTGTAAAAAAATATTTTTCAAGATGTATCAGCATATTATTTGTTAAAACGCTTTACTTTTATAATCTCACAACCTTTAATATCGACATTCACCGATATAGATTTGATATTCACAAGCAAATTACTCAACATGTCAAAAGCAATTCCATCTACTCAAGACTTAATTACCAAGACGAAAGTTCACTAAGCCTTCAATATGTATTCTACGCAGATAGTTTCATCTGTTGGGGAAAAACTCGTATAATATTTAGACGGACGCCGGTCGGACGCGTCTCGTCGGCGCCGCCCCTCCTTGCCACAATTCAGTGTTATTATGTCTTATGTCCGTAATTTATAACAAACGACGTTGATTTTATATTTGTATAGTAATAACATGGTTCTAATGTAGGAAGATGTCCGGCTTCTTAGCTAGTGATTCGGCATTTCTCTTAACAAATGACATTAACATCCGTCTTGGATGCAATACTTAGATTTCGCGAGAGACGATAACAATACAAGGGGATATTCTTTTGGTATCTAAATAGTAACACTAGATAAGATACATGCGGTGGTGGGAATATTAGAAAATCTGGAAATTTACACGCTTCTTTTCCAGATTGGAAAGTGAGATAACATTGTCTCAGTTCATATTACAACCGGCCGGGCCGGGCGTTTCGGTTTTGTTATACCATTCCGATATATTGGTACATTCGTACTAAAATCAAAACTGGCTACCACGTGCTTCTACAATTTGCGAACCGATATTATAATATTTTTATTAAAATAGATTTAAGAGTTATTTGTCCATTTCTGTTTAATCTAGAGAGTGGTTTATGTAGTGCCAACGCTGTCAATAACCGCAAAGCTTTCATAAGCAAATGCATAGGTTTATGACGTCATACCTGTCAACCTCGCCCACATCGCGGTTACACTCTGATAGCCATTATAATGTAATCTCCTACTTCGTAATGTTGTCCTGGTACTAATATTTTCAATTAGAATTTTATGTATGTAAATATTTTCACAATTGCAGTTTTTGTATATTGCAGTTTATTCCAGCTTCTAAATTATGTTTTTGTTTGTATATTTATCCGTTTGTATGTTTGTCCAGGCATTTCCCAAAATGTATGAGCTGGATTGCAATTTTTGTAATGTAAAATATGAACGGAGAAATGCAATTTAAATCGCCCCTGAGCGCCTTCGGCTGTTTATCGGCAAAACTCGATTCCATCGACAGTTTTTATTCAATTTTCCTCACAAATTCTGCGCTGCGTTAATTCAGCTGTAAACTTTTGGAATAAACTTATGTTCTATCTGCTCATCGTTTATGAGTTGTAGGTTACAGTAAATCGTATAGTGAGATAAATGTTTTATGATGTGTAAATATGAGAATGTAGATGTAATTTAGACGACGACGTAAGACCTACAATTTCCTCGAGGTGTCCCACTAAATATACCTTACCACTGAAGATAGACTTCTTTTAAGGATTTCCACAGCAAATAGTAACCGTAGTTCAGCAGCGGTCTTTTTGAAATATTTTCATCCACTGCAACATCTTTTACAATTTGATTACTTTAACTATCGTCTACATTTTCGTGACGTTGAATCGACACAACAAGTTCCTCAAGGTAACCCATAAAAAGTACGTACCTTACTGTCGAAGGTAGTCCCCTTTCAAGGATTTTCACAGCATACAGTAAGCGTGGCTCAGCAGCGGGAATTATTGTGCTTTACTATTATGATAATAATCTTCTGTGCGGTATACGACAAAATATTTTCAAAACATCACTGCAAAACCTTTCACAAATAAAAACTTTCACTGGGGTGTGTCCAACCCCCGTAGAGACAGTCAATACTTGCCTTTCTGAAACCGGAGTCCTCCGATTACATGAAAAACAACAAAGTATTATATGTTCGTTAGTGTGTTGAGGGCAAA
Organism: Deilephila elpenor; assembly: GCA_949752805.1. Taxonomy (NCBI): domain Eukaryota; kingdom Metazoa; phylum Arthropoda; class Insecta; order Lepidoptera; family Sphingidae; genus Deilephila; species Deilephila elpenor. The sequence continues at coordinate 9,463,988 of OX457108.1, forward strand.
CAAATGAAGTGAAGGAAATCGTTAGGAAAGCCAGCTACAATACTTTGGACCTTGAATTGAAAACAAATTTCACGAGATAGAACAATGATCGCCTTTTATGGGAAACAGTGCACTTGCGTCAGTAGAAAACATCTCGATTCTAGATTAACAAAGAAATAAAAACTACAATCGATGAATACAATATGTCGGCGCCGCCGAAGTAACACTGACATCTGCTGTCGGATAGAGCGACAAGCGGTCACTCTGACGGAGCGTCGTCAATTGGCGCTGCGGGCGCTGCACTTTAAAATGTGCGAGCGACCGAGGCACCACGAGAACGACGAATCGTCATATTCCGGCGCAATCATTGATTAGTTTTGATTTATTTTATGTTGGACTGTTAACTAGTGAATTATTATATCGTGATTTCCATGAATTTCAGTATTTCAATTACTTTCTGCCAATCCTGATGAACATAACCTCTTCACCCAAGATGGAAGAAAATGATGTTGGCCGTCCTGCGCCTACAAATATTTTAATGTTACATATGTTCTAAAATGGAACAATTAGGACCACACATTTTCAGAGACGTGCCAAAGACCGGAACTTGTGAGTTTTCACCGTGTTTAATGCATTTTTGCCCTTTTCATTGCTTTAAAGTTTCTCATTTTAACTCCTCAACGTGTGGTCTTGCTCTTTTACGTAACTAGTAAAACTAACAATATTTCTGACCCAACTTTTTATTTATACAATACGTCTGGCAAACGAGCATACAGATCACCTGATTGTATGTGACCACTGCTGCCCATGAACATAACGCATAGAACTGATCATAGACGTGTTGCCGGACCGTCCAGTTGGGAGAGAAGCAAAAAATAAATAGTATAGGAATAGGAAAAGGGTACTGGGGATCCGGCAATCTCACTCCCCAAACGAAACGAGACAGCAAAGCTGTCATTTCACGTCGATCTCCCGTGAGACAGTGGTACCACCACGGTCCACGGACGAGCCTGCCCATTCATGCCGAGCAATGACTGACCACAGCATGGCTTTACCACTCTCACGAACATCTTCGACTCTTTATATTTCTTCTTTCAACTCTCTATAATTTATCGAGTAACGCTTATATAAGCCCAGAAGATAATATTGTGCGTAGTTTTGTCATGTACCTACTTTAGACATTAAAATAAATGATCAGATTGCCTATTTCTGAAAATAATGCTCTAAATCTAGTAGCAGGGTTAATAACACATAATTGACCTGTGTTATGTGCTATATCTCATTCCGTCCTACATATTATCATCCCATCGTATATACGATTTAGAACAAAATTTTATTAAAATGTAATGTCACATAATATTATACTAAAGTTTCTATTAGGTTAAATTAAACCGTAGGCGGTAATCAGAGCCATGCTTGATTAGTGCAATGCGATATCACACAGTCGGGTCCATTAACACCGACCGACGCGACGTAGAGGGATGTACATTCAGAATCGATTAAGGGAATGTTGAATTTAATGGAATGTAATGTGAGATCGATTTAAGTAGGTTGATTTATTACATAAGTGTAATAATATGAAGTGATGATGTTAAGATCTAAGTGATTTTACCAGTAGAAAGGAAACAAAAAAAAACTGTTTTAATAATCAATTTATGAGCATTATGAAGTAATATTAAATAAATAATATATAAATAATGAATTTAGTCCATTTTCTAATCTTAAACTCATTATCAATAATTTCGAACTCTCGAACCCGAGACATCAGCTTTGTAACCGTACCGTAATACAACTACGCCACCGAGGCAGTGTATTTTTTTTTTTTTAACTATTATTTATTTATTTTACTATAAAAATGTAAATACTATCTACGGCTATCTTATCAAAGGAAAGGCAGCCGAGGGCAAATTAATCTTTTTTTTTTCAAAAAACTTAATTTTCTGAAGGTTCTGGTCAAGATAATGTCACATACTTTTCAAATTATTGTGTTGTCATCGGTGCTTGACAAGAATGCAAAAATTCAAGTCAATGCGATGATTTGAAGTGCTCGAAAATGGACTTCAAAGTTTCCGTTACATATATACATACATACATACATGGAGGCGAAGCTAATAAAACCGTGTTAATTATAGTGCTTGTATTGCTTTATCGATTCTAAATAACACGATTGCAATCGAGTCAGGAATCGATTTTTCAGGAACAACTGCCATCTCTAGAGGCGAGGCTACACTCAGATTTGAATTTCACACTCACTCTATGCTCGTCTGAATTCATTATCCCTTATTTTTAATGGGCCCAGTTTTACCATTGTTTTCAGCTAAATTGAGGAAATGACGACTAAATAATACCATTATCCCATCTTTGCCAAGATTTTCTTTTCAGCCTTTGTACTTTTATAATGGTTGAGGTGCGTTTGTGGAGTGGGAAAATGTTGGGATATTTTTATTTCTCAAATTTTATTTTGATTTTTCTCTTTTTGAGAATTATATACATAGAATTAATATCTAAAGTTTGAATGACAATAAAACAATTTCTAGTACTATTTTCCAGTCTGCCATGGGACACTTATGTGACGTCAGCATTCTTATATGCGCTATACATTTATGTATATGGCTGTCAGTATATACTAATACATTTACAAGCCATCTTATTATTGCGTTCTAGGAACCGTTTGTGAATATCGGGTTACAGACATAATTAAGTCAATCGGTGAGTCACGTCTCCATACTCTATCTGGATAAAAATTCAATTAATTTCAATTGCAATATAAGTCTAGCTAAAAACCTTTTCATACAATTAATACTGAAAATGACATACTCAGTACGAGTGTATGGCGATATTTGGCGTAACTCATCACTCTGGTATTGAGAGAAACGTGCAAAGTGTAATTAAAATCGTGAAGTTAAGAATTTTCTTTAGCCTCGCGATTTTGTTCTGTTTTCCTTCGTATACACGAAAAAAAAAATAACTGCCATGCCATGACGAAAGTATATGACATCATACGAAAAAAATATTTGAGACCAGGCGCTGCACTTTTTATAAGTCTACAGGTATAACAAAAAAAATAATGTTAAAATATATTGATTGAATTTAGAATACCAAATGATGAGTTTCTTATAAAAGCAAATGGTATTTTCAACTTTTTTATTACACGAAGTCGTATTCGAGTTAATCTGTTATTCGTAGCTCGGTGACGTCATTACTACATCACTGTAACATATTCAGGCTAACAGGCAAACATAAAGACCTAAGTACCTCCGTTCTGAATAGTGTCTCATTGATTTACCTGCCCATTCACAACCGTGTTAGTATCTAACCTATACAAATCAAAATCAAAAGGACGATTTTTGAATGACTACATTGGGCGCTTCAGTTGTGAATATTCTGCAACGATATTCATTCTATAGCATAGAATCGTTTTTAAGATATTAGATTAATTAAGTAAATAAAATCCGTAAAAATATGGATAATAAAATATGAAGTATTTTTATAACTGCTCTACGAGTTTTTAGATTAGTCGCTCCATCTTTTGAGTTAAAAAACTTAAGAATTTTTTTTATAACAATCTGTTCTTGTGATAGAATTAAATCAAGCTATACGCTGTGATGGGTCGAATACTATCGTGGCACAATGAGTACAATCGAATCCACGGCATAATGTGCGTCAAATTATTGCCTCCAATCGTAGTCAAATCCCTCGAGAATAATACTAAATTCAATATTATACTTGTAAATCAGCGATTATGTACACATGAGTACCGATTTCGTGCGTGAGTTTTGATAGTTAAGGAGCCTCTATTTTCACTAATAATTTAACCATCATTTAACTAAATAAAGCAAACACGTAACGCATTTCATTATTTAATCGATAACTTGCAAAATTAGTATTAAATGTATTAATTCATATTCTGGTTAATGACTTATAAAATAATAACAACGACAAACGAGCCCCCGGTATTTGTTAAAAATGTTGAAATGTTCCTAACGTTTCAACATTGCTGCGCTTGATTTATGGAGGATTATAAGCTGACTACATACTGTTAAAGGTGCTGCAAATTTCAAGTATCAAATATGATACATTGTCAACATTGAAACAACACTTTACTATTGAAATAAAACTATTTTATACGGATTTTATCGCGATTAGGTTTGATTTTACTTTACAGCTTTCGTGGTCACGGGGCGGACTGACCATGACCACGAAAGCTGTAAAGTAATCGAAACGTCGGGAAGTTAAAAAATGTAAAATTAAACCTAATCGCGATAAAATCCGTATAAAATAGTTTTATTTCAATGTGTAACATTCGCGTAAATCTAAGAAACCATTAAACACTTTACTATATAAATTGAACAACTGATATAATATCCTTTACCAAAAACATTAGCTTTTCTCTTTGTTTATAGCCGAATTCGAAATCACGTACGAGCACGCGTGCGATATTTAACTTGTTTAATATAATTTCTGAACACGTTCAGTAATTTATCACAAACAAAAACCTTGTAATATGTTTCACCTTCTTGTTATTACCCGCATCAATTTACGTCATAGGGGAGCCACCTACGCTATCTTTTACGTACGTACTCTATGCAGTCGTGGCTTGTAAAATACTTAAAATAAGTAAAAATAAAACATTTTTTACTTTAACTGTACTCAACTTAATAGAACAAAACGTTTTTCTCTAATACAAAGGAGAACGAGACTAATTCACTTTCCATGTCTGTTATTGTCTACGAAAATGCATAGAAGCGTGTTCAGCCGCAGCTAGTGTGCAAAAGCTTCGCGTTGTCATGGTAACGAGACGCTGCAGTGCTTTTTACCCGCCCTTCGCCGCAGTAAGCGATCACACTCGGGCCGGAGCGGCCGTCCCGCTCGTGTTCAGTAGTTTGTCGATGTTATTCCTATCGCTTTGCTTTTATAAAATTCAATTTTCTAATTTATAATTCGAATATATTTTTTTTTAATTTTTTTTTTAATTCACCAAAAAGTTCCGTTGATAGTGCTTACGAACAATGCATTGTGAAGGACGTGGAAATCCCAAAGGGCGATTTTGGATGCAGTTGATGTGTTCTACAGTTATGTTACACGGTGTATTGTGCTTGTGAGCCATGGATGAATTGTGTTCATATCGGATGTTTAATACGGAAACATGACGGCCGAGGAGCGAGCGAATATTTTTACTGATGACGACGAGGACTTGGTTCGTATTTAAATTTTATACAGCTTTATTATTTAGAAGCTACAGTAATTAACAAAAACTTAAGTAGTAATTTTAAATAACATACTTTGAAATATTTTAATGGCAGGTAATGGGCACCAATTTTAACTATAAATTGTCGTCTAATCGAGTTTAAAAGACGAAAAGCTTTATATTTATTATTGTAAAGTTATGTAACGCAATATCCTTGGCAGCTGGATCCGTTCCAAGACTAACTTCCGTGGATGATTGCTGTTACATAAAGTTTCAAGTGGTTCGTGTCTGCAGTGAGGTTCATTGCTGTATACGTACTGAAAATGACAGAGCAATACGCTGCATTATATGTTTACAATTATTATACATAGATATACACGAACCGTTAAATTTTTGTAGAGGAACAAATAAAAAAGTATTCGAAAATATTAATATAACTCTAATCTATCCGTTAATCAATTTATTTCTGAATTTTACGGCTCTTATTTATTATTAGAATAAAAATACCAAACAATTTTAATTTTAAGCTAACTAACAAAAATATAATAATACTAAAATATTTTCATTATATTAAAACACAAACAGTGACTAAGATCTTTTCTCTCGTAAAATATTATATCCTTTACCCATTACCGATATTCCTATTCAGAACGTTTCCTTAACCTTCGAATAACGTAATTTTCCCCCAACGTTATGCAAGCTCATGAAACCCAGGTAGCGGTACTATATCAAAGTTATTTTTGGTGGCTTTAACTCGTCCCCAATCAGAATTCGATTTGAAGTTAGTTAGTTTCCTCGTTAAACTGGGGCGGGTGTAAAATGTCTTACAGTAATTCTATTGTTCGGTTCAGTAATTTTATTTTATTTTATATTGGCTGTTAAACGTGAGGCCCCCCCGGTTTCGATCCCAGACTCGAAAAAAATACTTGTGGTTCAACAAATATTTGTTTCGGGTCTGGGTGTTTGTGAGACCGAAACGTCTCTCGTTGTTCCTAATACCCACGACACAAGACTCGATCTTAGTGTGGGGTCAGGATGTATGTGACTGTTGGACTATTATTTATGTTCTTTTTCTGTTAGAGGGAATTGTGTAATAGATTTAAAAAAATATATACAAAAAACGGCTTTGACGTCGTTTTCGTTCGGTAACTGATTGCCGGTGGTTCAATACTTTTTTTCCTTTCCTGGTCCTTTTTCCTCCTGTATTGAGAGGGCAACAACATATCTACGATCCCAGTTTTATAGATCTTCGTGAGTTGCGGTTACTCTCAGTTGAACCTTTTCGTATGCCTGACTTGTACTTACATAACATTTTACTGGTAGGTCTCTCATATGTGAGAGGCCGCCTTGGTAAGAACCACTGCAATGTCTATTTCTCCCGCCAAACAACAGTGTAAATGCTCTACTGTGTTCCGGTTTGAAGGACACTGTAGCCAGAGTAGCTACTGGACATAATGAGACTTAACATCTTATGTCTCAGGATGGCGAGCGAAGTGGAATGCCAAGCATTAATTTGTAATTCATGGTGTTGTTTGGTTTCTACTGTTCATGAACGTACGTATCAGGCGAATGGCATACTCGTCTCGCCAATCATTGGAATAAAAAATAAAATAAAAATCCAATTATTCTACTGGAATACAAAACCCACAAACAGATTTACCACCCAGAGAATTATATCTAAAACCACACATTTTTTACACTACAACCGTTATATTAGTAGCCGAGTAAAAGCATTCCTCCTCAAAATTCTAACAATGGCTACCTTTACTTTCATTAAGTTACTTCGTGTACCTTACATTAACATGAACGTTAATTATTTCTGATGAAGGCGACCTTTTGGCTGAAACAAATTAAAATTATAACACACAGCCGTTTGATGCAGTGTGCTCGTTGGTTACGAAGAAAATTATGATTAATTTATTTCAGGTATTTACAATTTCATAGCTGTATAAATTATATAAATGTGAGAGCCACGATTTGTTATCGAAATGTGCGTAACACAGTATTTTTTTTATAAAATTCCTTCTAAACAAATATTGATAATATTTGGTGACAAAGTCACACTCACCTTTAGTAACTTAAACGAAAGAAAACCCTTTTTATAATAACATTCACATATAATCCTAGGTTCCAACCCACAAAACTTAGGCTTATTATCCTTCCCTAGGGACAGGAGGTAAGTAATTTAGAACTTGGTTCTTATTCGGAATTGTTGTTTCTTCAGGCCACAGCCAAAACGAGGGTCGACTAACTGACGCGTGTCTAGCGTTGCCAGGTCGCCAAACCTAATAGCCGGACAGACCAGCCAGTTTGGCCGGACATTTGGTTAAAAAAACCGGACACCCTATATTATTGAGGATTTTGTCTTAGTATTAATAAGTACGACAATTTTTTATGTAAAATCAAGTCTTTTTGATTATTATCATAAATCTCGGCCACGCTCGGCGGCGCGGCGGCAGTGCTCGCTTGTTTGCGAAATGTAAAAAGCCTAACAAAAGCCGGAAAAGACGGACACCGTTTATTTTAGCCGGACATGCAATCAAAAAGCCTAACTATGTCCGGCTTTATCCGGACGCCTGGCAACACTACGCGTGTCCCTGAAGAATTCACGGGCGTCCGAGATTGCAAAATGTTTTCAGTCTGACATGAACAGAGTATAATACAAAATTCAAATTGCTTTATATACTCAAGCCTACGCGAAACTCTAAAAATAAGCGTATATATTTATACGTTATATAGACTACACGCTAAATTCAATGAACACGATTTATAGATAGATTTGGTATTAATTTAATTAGAGCAATATACAATGAACTTCAAATAACTCTGGGTAATTTATTTATAATTATTTATACGTTATATAGACTACACGCTAAATTCAATGAACACGATTTATAGATAGATTTAGTATCAATTAGCAATATACAATGAACTACAATTATCTCTCAGTAATTTATTTTTAATATCTATTTAGTAGTGATTTTGTAAGGGCTCTACCAGGTACTTTACTGTTAGTGAAGGACAACATGGACAACATGGACAGTGGACTCCTGCACCCCATACATCAGTACTTTGGACTAAAACTACCCTGTTAAATGACCTCTTCGTTATTTAGAATTACTATGTTATAATATTAATATGCTATATAATAATGGGACGAAACATACAAGGCGAAATGTGGGTGTCCTGGTGGCGCCTCTGCCTACCCCTTCGGGGATAAAGGCGTGAGTTTATGTTAATAATGGTGTAAAGACATCAGCACTACCTATATTCAATTTAAAATATTTTTATTTGATGATTTTGTTAACTCCAAAAATAATATATATTTTGTCAATTGTTTACACGCAATGTAACCAGTATCAAATAACAAAAAGCAATTTCCCCTTTTCGCCGCATCAGGTATTTTTCGAATTGTGTTTTCCGCACACGAACTACACACACATCTTTCACAGAGCATAAATCTTGAATACAATAACACTGGGTGTTACGTTATATTTTTCCTTCCGTATACAGCTCATTATTTTGCTAAGAAAGTTGTTTATAGCCGGTATGCGTTCATTAGCTAAAAGCAAGAATGGATTAGATTCGGCTTTTCTGCTATGTAATAATATACCCGGAGATGAGGCTGTTAATTATCACAATCTCTATCTTAATTATGCCACACATAATTTTCGACAATATTTCAGCTACCTATATTATTTTGTATATTTTATGTAATATGTTACTTAGATTATGCTTAAACATCACATCATCAAGCTTATAGCTGTCCACTGCTGGAAATAAGCCTTTCCCAATTTGCGCCATTTCACCTTATCTTCGACTTGTTGCATCCAGCCTCTAGCCATAATACCTCCATCTTCTCCAAAATAAATCAGTCTAGACATCTCTTTACTTTTACTTCTTCACTTGTTTTGGTTCTGATCAAGCAACAACCAGTGCTAGAGACAGACATTAAATTATTATAATGCAAGGAATTATCTTCTGCGAGGTCTGCCAGAGGTACTTCGATAGCCATGCAAGATAATATAGTAAATGTTACCTTTAATTCGTTTGGGGATTTTTTAGCCTTACAATATTAATTATCCTTTCTCCTATTCCTGCTGTCTCAAAAATGGCCAACATTAAATCACGATAGTATCTTTATGTGACCTATTTGTTCCTTTCTTTCTTAGTCTGTTTTATAAAAAAACAGCATTTGAGCCTTTCAGGTCTATTCTTCTTTTAATTCACATATATACATGCTATCTCACTCTTTACATCGAAAGCGTAAGGGAACAATAAAGCTACAATATTTTGCGGTTAATATTCAGTGATTCGATATAGAACACGAGCTTGACGGCAGAGCCCAGAGCTTCATTCATTGATTGGATTTTGGAATCCATTTCGCTGAATCAATGTGATTTAGTGAATGGAATTGGATTGTAGTTTAGTGCCATTCATGATGTCGTCTTTAGATATTGTATTATAAGAGAATTATATATAACTTGCGTGGGATTGCAAAATCCGCCTCCCCATCCATCTAGATTATTGCATAGTTCGTATAATATAATGGATATTTCTATTAACTAAATATGCCTACTGTACAATATACCGGGTATATCAAGACTGCGACCGAAAACAAAGACGGATGGTAGTTATAGTGGTTACAGACACAATCCAAATAAAAATTTTGCAAAATAAGCAACAGATTTTTTTTTTGCAATTTTTTAGAAATCGTTGTGTTTGGGTAGGTATTACCTATTTATTGCGAAAATAATAATATAAACCCTAACGTACCATTGCGTCTTAAAAAATAACAAGGCGTACATCATTATTTTAGGAAAACTATGTACTTATCACCCAAATATGACGATAAGTAAAAATTACCAAAATAAGTTTACGATTTTTTTTTGCGAAATTTTTAGTTGCATTGTGTCTGAAGTCACTGAAGTCACTAATACTACCACTGGTTTCGTCTACGGTCGCAGTCTTGATATACCCGGTATACTGTATATTTGGTTATATACAGAACAGAAGCTTCGATCTTGAGCGTTAAATATTTAACAGAAAAGACCAACAATGGAGTTAATAATAATAATAATAAATACATCCAACAGTCACATAGTTCCTTGATGCTTGGTCACAAAAAAGTTATATGACGTTTTTTTGTTGCCTTAACCTTAATATTAAAATTCTGACGCGTTTTTTATTCCAGCTGCAATAATGTTCTCGGTTTTTTAATTTAAATCACCATGTAGGTCCTTTTTAACTAGCTATGGTAAAAAAAGACCGAAAATTTAAGCAAACTGACGCAAATTTAAAATATACAAAAAAATTGCTTTTAAATGAGTACCAATACTATGGAAATACAAAAATAAATAATTTAATATAAAGTAGAGTATCTGGTCAATTAAACGAATGGAAAGTTCAATGGAATATGTCGTCAAGGCGACGTCACCTCTCCCAATATTTAGATTATTGTTGAACACGGTTTCTGACGGGAAATTGATCTTTAGGGGAAAACTATTTCCATTTAAGTTGGTTGATTCGTCTGCGTATCAATGCTTTACATCTAATTGCGAGTTCGAACCCAACATATCCTTTGGGAGTAGATCGTTGGTTTGGCGAACGAAAAATAATACTTATAATATGCAAATTATGTATGGTGTAAATAATATACTGTGTCGGCCGCGTGTAATTTGAAAGAAATTGCGCACTTTCTAGGATATTTGCTCTCTCTTTTATTAGTACCTACTTAATGAATATGTCTCACATTAGAAGTGTAGAAATACGTCCGTGGTGCCATACGTTTATTTCTAGTTGTATGTCCTATTATAGTGGACAATATTTCTTATCTCTTAGTTGGTCTCCTGCTTTATGAGGAGGAACGTGCATAATTATTTATTCTCACTTCACCTATTTGTATTTCTAAATGTCATTGCGGGTTGAAGACAAGTTATTTTTTCTCAGGGACATACTTAGTAAGAAATTACAGAAGTTGCAGTGGTGGAAGAGTGATCGGGATAGCAAATAAAACACAATTATAAAGTGTCATAATATTTTCATTACCAAAAATAAAGTATTTAGCCTTAACGCAACACTGGCTTTCGAGCAGTGCCGCAATACCATTCGAAAAGCATAAAAATGTTGCATAGTATATTGCATATTATTTTGTAGTTTTTTTTTCCATAAGTACGAGGTGAATAGAGCAAAGGTCGAGCCGAGAACGAACAATAAGCGGCACAATGCGACAATGCGCCCAGCGTTTTTCTTCAAACTATTTATTTCGCTTCCCCTTGCACGAATGGTTTTTCGGATAATATAACTCGGCAAAACGGTTGCCTTAATGCACGATGTAATAACCTACTTATCTTCTACCTATATTGTAATATGGGACGGAGAATAATTTCGGTTTATTAGAGACTAAACTTATGTTTATTATGCATTGGGTTATGTTATTACGTGTTTATGGTGGGGTCGAATAAATTCGCCGCTGGTTATATTGTTTAGGTACTAGGTTCTAGATAGGCTATTATTGAGTGGCTACATCTAGATGACCTAGGAGGTAGGCAGGAAGACTATGAAAGAGATGTTTATCTAGCACAAGTTGGATTTAGGCTGAAAAAGATTTTAGGCCGAAGAGAATTTTATTGTCAAAATAACTACTGAGAACTTAATAGTATTTTGGCACAACGAAACTCCCACTATATAAATCACTTTAAACTGTATCGTACCAAACATTGTGAATACCAGTCCGAAGCCACACTTTTCAGAAATATTTATCTGCAATGCTATATCCTCTAGAATCATTGTATTTAACATGTGTCGTAAATCTGGATTCCCTACCGCACTACATCACCGGAATGTATCTCGGTAAAGAAACGCCGTGAATCTCTTCCATGGCATTGAACACAGGTGATCGTAGGTAGCCACTATTATCGGGAATTCTTCACGATCCTTTAAGACCCGTATTATTTATATCTATTATTATTGTAATACATTCCTATCGTAATCTTATTTTAGAGATAAGAAAATATTTCTTACTAGCTTTTGCCCGCTAACTTCGTCTGCGTGATTAACTTTGTTTAAAAAAATATACATGTATAGATTATTTGGTATTTCTCATCCCGTCCAGTCCCGTCCCGTTATATCCCGCCCGTCCTATCTCATTCTCACTCAAGGTATGTAATCCACGCCCATCGCATCCCTTTGAGTATAAAAAGTAACAAATATATCGGATTTCCGTCCTCATCCCACGGGAACACTTAATTTATCTGGATAAAATGTAGCGTAAGTGTTAATCTAGTGTTAATATGGGGAATATTAGTTTTTCTCATTTATCTTCCATAATACAAAGAAACACCCTGTATGTAAATAAGACATTTGCAAGTTTTTAAGTTTGACCTGCACCATTGTAATTATGAAAACTGCATCTCATTTGGTGCGGTAGTTTATGAGTAATGTGCAAGCAAACAAAAAGAAACACCCTGTATGTCAATGCAACATATACCAGTTTTTAAGTTGGACCTGCACCATTGTAATTGTGAAAACTGCATCTCATTTGGTGCGGTAGTTTATGAGTAATGTGCAAGCAAACAAAAAGAAACACCCTGTATGTCAATGCAACATATACCAGTTTTTAAGTTGAACCTGCAGCAATATAACTGTGAAAACCGCATCTTATTTGGTGCGGTAGTTTATGAGTAATGTGCAAGCAAACAAAAAGAAACACCCTGTATGCAAATGAAACATATACCAGTTTTTAAGTTGAACTTGCAGCAATATAACTGTGAAAACCGCATCTCATTTGGTGCGGTAGTTTATGAGTAATGTGCAAGCAAACAAAAAGAAACACCCTGTATGCAAATGAAACATATACCAGTTTTTAAGTTTAACCTACAGCAATACAACTGTGAAAACCGCATCTCATTTGGTGCAGTAGTTTTTGCGTGATGCGCAAGCAAACATACAGACAGACAGACAGACAGACAAAAATTCTAAAAAAAATTGTTTTGGATTCTGTTGCTGTTATAAAGACCCCCCGCGTTGAAATTTCTTAAATATCTTCCATGTACAGACATCGACCATTTACATTTTTATTATATGTATAGATTTTGTTTTTTTCGTAACTTAATGTTAGAGCGAGTTTGATGTTTTTTAAAGGGCGACTTATGAAGAACTTAATTATGATGTTTCGGTGACTTATGGTTGTTTTGACTTTATTGTTTGGACTTCCTATGCGTATTTTTGTGGTATCATCTCTTTGACCATGTAAATATTGCATTAACGTTTCTACGAAGCCGTTGTTATGGCGTTATCATATAATATAAACATTCTTCGTAGTAAAAGCAAAAATACCTAGCTCATATAGCTACTAAAACGGAAACTTTGTGTCATAAAGCTAAAAATGGAAATTTTCGCGACCACGTACATTTTCGTGAACACAATACGTGAGGCGATGCGACAACCCTCGACGGCACGTCTTTTTGTGCTCGTTCATATTCACGTGAGCTACTTATGTGGGCTGAAAAATGTTTGTAGAAATATGGTAGCCTTTGCACGGTAATATTGGTGCTATATAAGAGGCCCATGTCCAGCAGTGGATGCAGAAGCGATGATGATGATGATGATGATGATGCTCGGTAATTTTATAATGACGGGATTGAGAATTTGGTATAGCTAGAACCGCTTTTAAAGTACCTTAGTGCAGTGTCCTTAAGCTTGAAACTGAACGTTTTGAGTTTCATTCCCAGGTGGTTTTTTTTTGTTTTACGGTTTATAATAGATTTGGAGTTTTTGTGCGTAGGTTAATTAACCTTTCAAGGGCACAAAATTCAACGTATTCTATGTTTTGTTAATTAAAATATATTATGTAATAACTTACCTTTGCCGACGCAAACATTCCTTGTTATACTAATATCTTAAATAAATCTACTTTGTTTGTAATTTATTAGTTAAGTCTTTGTATTAGTTTAATTAATCTAGGAGAGATACAAAATAATTCTTTTTATAAAATTGAATTATTTAGTAGCTTACACAATCCATTAAAATTTGAAGAACGAATTAGAAAGCCCCTGTTCTTAGAATCTTCCTTTAAAGACAAGTTTTTATTTCCTTTACAATATTGTATTTCTGGGAAAGACATATTCCTAGAACGAAATATCCCAGTAAAAAGGGAATGGGAACAAGTTTACTGAAAAAAATACAGCATTACTCGAAGGTTTTTTAGTTCCAGGAAAAAATATTAATCTTATTTCGAGACCGTCCGCGACGGCGCAAATAGGAAAAAATCGCGCGCGTAAAAGGATCCCAGTTCGGAGTTCCTAAAAGCGTGTGCGAATTATTAAACACTCCACCACCTTTATCGGAAAACACTCGACATTATTGGAGAGAGCGAAAAATATTCTCTCATCTCCGGTTCCATTGCGAACCTTCAGACTCCGGTCTTTGTTACGGGTCAAAGTTTTGATAACAAGAATTTGAAGATGAAAGGCGCTCTCGAACGCCGACCTACTCTCAAATTGTTTCTTTTAAAACAATATTGGATTTAAATAAAGTAGAAATCGTTTGCGTTTTGTTTATTTCTTGTTATTCGAAACATCTACGGTATTCATTTGCTCGATTTGTCGCTAAAACCGCTTCTCCCTAACATTTACATATTTATTCCTGAAGAATATCATGTTATGGGGCTGAAGCCTCGTTTGGACGTAGAATATTTTGTTGGGACTGTGAGATTTTGGTACGCGAAAGAAAGGACCGTCAATACACATTAACGTAGTCGATTAGTGAAAGTACAGTTTAGCTGTTGGTAGGAGTTTAGTATGTACTGGGATAGTCACATATATATTACTAGACAAAATAGTTGAAAACCCGTCACAATAACACATTTAAGAGGATTCAGCATGCCTGTATTTATTTTTGACTAGGCTAACATAATTTAGAGAGAAAACTGGCTAGGTAATAATCGTTATTATATGCGGCTATTATATTTGAATTGCATTGCACCATCAAGCGCATTGTGACTCTCTCGTACCATTGAAGACTATCCAATAGTATTAATTGCTCGACTGTTATTAGTCAAGTTACTAGCCTAATTGACAGCCTCCGTGGCGCAGTTGGTTAGACGCCGGCCTGTGAAACGAGAGGCCGCGGGTTCGATCCCCGCACCGAAACAAATATTTGTGTGATCCACAGGTATTTGTTTCGGGTCTGGGTGTTTGTGAGACAGAAAAGTCTCTCGTAGTTTCTGATACCCACGACACAAGACTCGATCTTAGTGTGGGGTCAGGACTAGGTATTTGACTGTTGGGTGTATTTAGTTATGTATTTATTTAAATAATATTTTCATCGTAACAGTAACCTAGAGATTACCCATGCAAGTAAAACACACTCAATAGTTTCACCAACGTTATCAAATGAAAACCTATCCATATAAAGGTCACCAAAGTTTCGTTTTCAGTATTAGCATTAACTTTATATAAATAAACTAAGTTTGTTTACATTGGCAAAAGTTGTGGGTACAATGGAGCTACCTCGTGATCGCAATATCGGCTGGAATGGCTTCGCAAATAACGGTTATTATTGAAAATTCAGACTAAAATGATTGCGGTATTTTGTTCGGCGGCGTTAGTTTCGGTAATTATACTGTTGGCTTTATTTTAGTATTTATATTTCGGGCCCTGAAAAGTATATTGTAGCATAGCTCTATCAGAAGACCAAACAAAAACACTACGTTATACATTATTTGACTTATTCATTTTTTTAATAAATGTATTTGTTCAAGTGATACGGCTACTTCATATTTTATTTTAAATGGAACGTGTGTTTACTACGTAAATCAATGCCTGAAAAGGTCTAGGCCTAAAAAATTGCGATGGATATTAAAATCTTTAATCTCTCCGTGCCTGAACACTAAGCCATATAGATTAATATCAAATGACAATAGACGCGCAATTATTTCTGAATCCTTTTTAGAATGCTGAATAGGCTCGTCGCTAAATTAAATAAAATTTTCGGCGTACTTTCATGTATTTTATGTCCATTTCATGTTCATTATGCTAGAACGCCTTAGACTTTTTATATTAACAGTAAAAAGTTTCACTTATAAGTTAATTTATAACTGAACGTGCCGCGCCAATAAACCATAAGGCATTTTTGTTAATACATATTGTTCAATTTTGAGTTCCTGAGTCAAAACGAAGGCCAAGCAGAAAAATAATTCTCAATGAACTCTATTTCCATATTCGGCTAAGGTCATTAATCATTCAGCCTAACTTCAAAATTCGAACACGAAATAAAGAATAATGTTACGTTGCTGGCTGGTAAAATGGGTTTATAAAAAAGTATAAATCACACCTGGGCTTGCGGAAGTGAGCTTCGCTTGCATGTCGTTCGCAGCAGGAGAGTTACCTTGAAGACATTAAGGTCGCCGCTTATGAGTCTGACCTATATTATTGCAAGGAGTTTACACGTGTACTCGCTCAGCTTAACTTTGTAATACACAACCTATTTCTTGGGAACAATGGCTTTGTAATATGAAGCTGCGAGGGAGTTAGCTGACAACACTGAGATTATATGGCTAGATTAGACTCGAGATTACTGTTGTGTGTAATTGCGTATTCTTATTAGAATTACAAGGCGAGTAGGTAATTCGCCTGATGGCGAGCGTCTTCTCTATTTAATAGTAGTATCTTTAGTTCATTGATTTGTAGCTTTGTTACGGAGGGAAGTGAACAATAATTTATTGTTCATTCAACTTTGTGATTGATTTCGTTGCAGGTTAAAGATAGTTAGACATTCCCCTAGACTCGCTGAGCTTCAATTGCTTGGTGTCATTAAAATGCATGCCACTGTTGATCCTGGCTTACAGGAGTTACAGTGGCAGGTGTGATGGCCGGACAGTCTCCACAACATTAGAAACACCACTCAGAACTTATAATCGCTAAGTACTGCATGGCATTGCACTGCGCCCGTCTCTTCATGGAATTGGTTTTATATAGATTTACCTACATATAGGCAAAAGATAGGTGAAAAAAGCATTCTTATTCAGTCTGGATTCCACACCGAAAGTGGTTTGTTTTCAAAAAGGTATGCCACGAATATTTTTTACGTATATTTTAACAATTTCGTTTCTGAAACGCGTGTTGTGCCAAAAAATCCTTTGTCCGGCGAAAACCTTTCACCAAATTGGATTGAACGGGAAGGAAGTTTGGCTAAAAATACACTATAAATGTCTGAAGCAATATTTGAAATTTCAATTCAAAATCTGACGTTGAGCCGATATGGCGCGGGAAATATCCGCAGCTTGTTTAGATTTCACTGAAACTAAAAAAATAGGTTATTGTATTTTTTGGAACTGCCGCGTTGGTTTCTTTACGAAGATTTCACTGGTGATAGGTCTCTGATATGTGGGGAGGCCGCCTATGAAGATAAATGAAAATAAAAATAATTTATTGAATCCATTAAAATGTTAAACAATATTTAGATTCAGTCATTTTTTGTTCTACCACCGCAATGTCTATTTTATCCGTCAAACAGCCGTGTAAATGCACTGTTGTGGTCCGGTTTGAAGGACATTGTAGCCAGAGTACTAGACATAATGAGACTTAACATCTTATATCTCAGGAAGGCGAGCGCAGTGGAATGTCAAACATCGCTTTGTACTTCACGGTCTTGTTTGGTTTTGCTACTATCTATGAGCGGTTGTATCGCTTACCATCAGGCGAATGGCATGCTCCTCTCGCCATACACTGCAATAAACTAAATGTATAGCTTGCATTTTTCTGTATTTACAAATACATATTTCACATGCGACACTAAGCCGCGACGCGTATTTGCAGTTAACACTAGTATTATATCCTTTCTGAATTGAAACTGTATTTTTAAGCGTTGAAACGTAATCCCATAGTAGATTTGTTTTGTTTTGGTGTCTACGACTAAAGCATTTTTAATACGTTAAACGCCATGGCTGAAACATGGGTGTCACTAATTTAGTGAAGTTATAAATACACTCAACAGTCTCATACATAGCCCTAACCTCACATTAAGATCAATGGAGTCTTGTGTCGTGGGTATCGGAAGCTACGAGAAACTTTTCGGTCTCACAAACACCTAGACAAATACTTGTGCGCTTACAAAAATTTGTCTCGGTGCAGGGATCGAAGGCCTTCGAAGGAATCGGAAGGCCTCTCGTTTCACAGCCGCCGTTTTACCAACTGTGCCACGAAGGCTGTCAAAATAGGAGGTTAAATACTTAATATTTTTAATGCAAAAAGCTTTATAATAGAAGTTCTTGAAGGTAAGGGAAGGTAGTTTTTTTGTACTATAATGGTACTTAGCACATCGGAACAAATACGATGTTTAATGTATAAAGCTTCACTCTAATAAGATGATATTAAAGGCTTAATTTGGTTTATAAAGTTTCGACACCGGCTCAGCGCTGTACAAGTTGTCAGAGAACAAGACTTATGAACGCTTCAACCTTCGATCGCTTCAACAAGCCCGGCTTTGACAAACCAACTATATTGACAATAGAATTCTATTTTAATAAGTGAACAAATATTTTATACTCAAAACATTTAATTAAATAAATACACATTACACCACAGTCACATACATAGACCTGGGTCAGGTCTATGTCTAAGGTCGGTCACACTAAAATCGAATCTTGTGTCATGGGTATCAGGAATTATGACAGATTTTTCTTCTCAATTCGTTTGTAGTCTTTTTTATAATTTAACACACATATATTAAATTATCCTTGTTTTTAGGGAACGGAATATACATATTACGTCATACATAAACTCACGCCCTATTCCCAGAAGGGGTAGGCTGAGGTGATAATGAGTAGAAAAATCCAATATCACTTTGCCCGACCCGGGACTCGAACACGAGACCTCAGCTTTGCACTCATACCGTAGTATAACTGCGCCACCGAGGCAATAAGGAAAAAAATAAAGATTTTTGATTCCAATTTAAAACAGATCTTGTAATATTTTTTTTCATTCTCTATTAAGGAAGAATTGTTTACAAGGTCTTGGAAAAAGAGCCTCGGTTTTGTGAAGGTCAAGTTATTATGTTGGGTTTTCCGTTGCGGAAAAGTCGTCCTTGCTGACGTATTCATACCGTCAAGACTACGGTGAGGCTTTATAAAGAATTTTTGATAAAGAAAACACTGATTTGCAAGTACTATAAAACATTTAAAATATTATTGTCAAGATAAAAGTTTAAAAATTAGCGTTTGCTTACGATAAATTCTATGATAATTTTTTTATTCTTTTGAATCTCATGTAGAATACTTTTCACAATACTCTTATTGTCATCCAAAGCTTTTATATTTTTCCGATCTTCCTTATATCTAATGTTACCCTAACGCCCGAATACTGGAACGACGTTCAAATAATAAGTTGCTCTTAACAGCGCACGGCTCACTTAGCCAGTACATTTAATCGGGATTAACGTAGTTAAGCGCAAGTTATATTTAAGTTGCGTTCCAGTATTTGGGCGTAAGACCCACAAATCAGCAACTACCATTAGAATCAAACACTGGTTTTCGCCTCGACCAAACTTCACCTAATCTCAATAATCGAACTCAATTTTGTTCTCAATTAACCAAAGGGTCGTAAACGTATCAGTGAAACCAATTACAATGAACATTCCAACAGTCAAACGCGAAAATGTACTTTTAATTCTGTTACAACGAATAAATTATTCCCGTGGTAATTTAACGTAGTATTTTAACATTTGGGAAGTTGAGTAGGCCCCGGGCGTAGCTTTGTGTCGTCGATTTTATATCACTTTGCCTTTGTAGTCGACTGGAAATGAATTATAACAATGTATTTATCACTATTTATAGAATCTTTTTTATGTATTTGAGTATGGTGTTATTTTTTGGTCCTTCTTAAAACTAACTCACTATGGTACACCTCTTAATCGTGCTCTCGATTGTGACCGCAGTCACTCTAATATGTGCGAAATGGTCGACGACCTATTTCGCACATATCAGAGTGAGTTTTTGGTCGGAATGCCGGCGTAGGGTTTCACCGTTAGGGACCCTCGGCATTAACATCCGCGCGCCGAGTTGGAAGGCCGGAGACCCTGACATACCCTTCCTGCCCCCTCCCCCAAGGCTTGCGGGAAGGAAGTCATTAGATTTTCCCTGGTTAAAAAAAAGAGGACCATCGTGCCCTACAGTGGGACGTATATGGGCTGATGTACAATCGAATACAACAAAAAGTAGCTCAAAAAATCTTGGAAAGAGCTATAATACAGTGAAGGTGTGACAAAATCTGTTGAGAATCTTTCGTAATATTAATATTAAAACATACTTACATATACATACTGAATGTATTAAAGATAAATTATATAGATTACAGTAGTATTTTTACACAAGCGAAATTATAAATTTTATCAACAACGATTTTTTTTCAACAAATTTACGTGCATATTCGAGATAAAATCCCGATTAAATGTACTAGCTAAGTGAGCCGTGCGCTGTTAAGAGCAACTTATTATTTGAATGTCGTTCCAGTATTCGGGCGTAAAAGTATTTAAAACAAACTTAAAATTCAGAATTGCTACTCCTCTTCGTAGTAAGATAACGAAACCTCTTAAGTAGTTAATAAATTCTGTTCTGTCCATGGTTGCGAGTCCACTATGTCCAACTGTTTCTTGTAGTTTATAATAATATTTTCCTTAGCCATAATAAAAATATATAAATTAACAATCTATCGAAGAAATCGGCATACTGCAGTAATTGATTGTGTTGTAAGTAAGGTGTTGGTTTTCCAATAAATATAAAATAATATAAAGTAAATAAATAAACCTAAAAGCAGAAAATTAGTTGTAGTAAGAAAAGATATGCGTGTTATGCAATTTGTGTAGTTCTTCTGCTTCTTTGAGTGACTCTTCTGTGTTGAAAGTACAAAGGTCACTATCTCCAATTTTTATAGTTAGGAATATTATAATTTGTATTTTCAATTGAAATCGTGAAAAAAATACCGCATCCTTAAAATATATATATTTTTTATTATTACGATATCAAAGTCTCATCTGAGGTTACCAAACGTTCACCGCTTAATATGTCAAAGAAATAATTTAAAAGGAATATTAAGAAAGACTCGAGCGTGTTTATCCTGAGTAATTCTTGGAAAGCAAAAGGATCTCCAATAAAAACACGCGAGGCGACACGGGAGCAGTTTCCAAGAACTGAGGGAGAGAAATTTATAGGCAATTTGAACACCTACTGCACGCCCCAAGTTTGTCCCTCTTTTTAAGTACCAACATTCGTTTCAGCATCGTTCGTAGTTGCTTTGTTCTTTCCTTGCATTATTCCATTATTTCTTTTTTAGCGGACGGATTTGGACGTTCTGCTGAGGATTGAAATCGTGCCAATTATATTTCACTCTTTTGGTGCGCTTTTGAGAAGCTAAGTTCATTTTAATAAATGCTGCGGGTTTGTGAGATGCTTTTTAAACTTTTAATTGTAGACTGAAGGACATATTATGTGGATTAAGTTTAAATAGTTATTAATATTTTATTTCTTAAGTCCTACATGTATTACTTTTGCCATCATTGTTTTATATTGAAGAAATAATAATGTTATTCGATAATTTCAGTCTTTTAACATACTTTGAATTTGAAGCTCGGAATCGATTAAACACTTTGAAGTCAGCATAAGTGAATATGAGTAGTTAATTATTATTTTTCCACTGCTCACAATAAGCACTGAACTGTAATTAATTTCTTCTAATTAATGTCATTAAAGTAATAAAAAATGACTAAACATTAGTTCCTGCTACCCTCGGGGTATAATCTTGAGTATTGCAGTCGAATAAACATGAATAATACGCGTCTTTTAGGAACTTTAAAAAATGCATAGCACTTCTCTTTTACATAAAATACTCAACTACATTACAAAATAAAACCTCATTAAATCAACGGTACCAGAGAATTTCGAAAGAACCGAGCGAAATGGAATGTTATATACGGGTGTGTAATTGCACCTGACGCTGCGATCCGCCTGGCGCATCAAATGGACCATCAATTATGGAAACTCAATTGGATTTCACAATGAATACGTTTATCGTACACGCGGGTCCATATTTCTTTTATAATTGCCCTAAAGGTATAAAAGGAAATATTGAAACACGTGTCGGTGATACAGGAAAATGTCGATTGAATATTTCACGTCACATTTGCAAAATTCGCGTATATATTCTATTTGTTACACTGTGGAATATTTAAAGTCTTTTGCATTCTTTCTTTCTTTCTGTATGATTGTGTGTGCGTAGTGACCGAAAGTCCTATGCTGAACATAATTCTTTCTCAATTATTACTTTAATAACCTGTAGGAAGCGGCCTGCATCCAGAAATTATGTACAACTTACCCAGGTTCTGTTCATCTTACAGCAGGACTTGTAATCTTTTGTTTTTTACCAAAAAATGACTATTCATCCAATATTACTAATATTAAATTTAATTCAAATTACGCTCGTACCAAATATATTTTATTTATAGTTCAGTTAAGTTCTAGTTGGTGCAATACAGTTTCATTTGCCATTGAGCCTTTAATGACTGGCCAGCTGCCAACAACACTAGCGGAGGATTTTCGACTCAAGAAGTTCGGCAATAAATCAAAAAGCAAGTAGCTTAGTTATAAAATATGTTATTTTAACTCGGCTACTTAAATAGACTGTCTATGGAGTCGAGGTTCGTTAAAAGCAGTTTAGACTTCAGTATGAACGAACCATCTTGACCAGCTTATTTAATATTTGTTTATTTAAATCTTTATCTTAGCCTAAGCACTTTTAAATAAATCAAAATTTGCTTGTAACCTAGGCTAAGGAAAGATTAATAAACAATTTTTTATTATTATTTATTATTATTATTTTAAACAAAAAACACAATACAGAAACAATACAAATATACAAATGGCGGTTATCGCTCTACAGCAATGTCTTACAGACAACCACGGGATTGATTTAAAGTGAACCATAATTATAATTTGTTAAAAGATTTCATTACACCACACTGCGTTCGTGTATCTGCCGACTGGCCAACAAAGATTAGCAGCAAAGAATTCAAGTGTAAATCGTCTATCTAGGACGCTTCAAGTTGGCCAGTCTTAAAGCCAAAACTTCTAACTCTATACTTGAACAACTTAATTGGTATCTGCGCACTGGCTTAGAATCGTTATGACCCGGCCGACCAGCCATGTAACTAAACACATCAGTTTACACTGAGTTTAATTAGATTTCAGTACTTATTTTTTGGTATTATTGTGGTTTTGAGTTATTTTGGTACTTATAAGTCAACACGTAGGTCGAAATAAAAAAAAAAATGACTTGAAATTGTAACTTCATGCCTACATACTCGTATATTTTACAAAGGATTGAGTTTTTTTGTTCATTTTGCGAACGCTGGATTATTTGCAGGCGAATGTTGTTACTCGTCACCACATATCTATTAGTGACGGATTAGCCTTATAGCAAACATAGAGTATTACACGAGAACTAAATATAAAAGGGTCCCCACGGATGGGGAGGCACTTCGTGTTCAATACCATCCCTGGGCTTTTTTGTACTATACATATATGATCTATACCATCTGTAGGCCTTACGCTGGTTTTATCCAATGCTAATATCTATTGCTATTTGAAAGCAATTTATATGAATTACCGATTGCACTAAAAGTAAATATGTACTAAAAAATCAAATTTTACGGCTACTTGTTACAGGAACTTCAACAAGTGGATTTTATAATTATTGCCATTGCCCTGGTGCTATTATAAAGGCGAAAGTTTGTGCGTCTGTTACTTCATCAAGCTCATACGGCTGAATGAATTTTGTTGAAATTTAGTATGGAGGCAGCTGGATTAACCCATAGACTATTTTTTATCCCGAAATATTTAGCGTTCCTGTGGGATGAGCAAGGAATCTTCCCACTCAAACGGCTGGACCAATTTTAACGCAACTCATTTCTACGTTTTTATGTGAAGATTACTAATAAAGAGATCTTGAAATCATTGCTTAAATTATTGTTTGATATTTCGCGATATTTATGTGTTCGACATACTCGACTTACAGTACCATATCCCACAGATAGCAAAGCCATCGAATTATTATATTGAAACATTTCCACGTCTAAAAAACAGCGACTCACCAACTAATATTTGACTAATATTTCTGACCAAGACACAAAAGAAGATTTTATTCACCGAACACCTTCAAACAGATTCAATAGAGCACAATCAAAGATCGTACAGAAGCGATAACTAGAAAACAAACACTATGGTGGTTATTTATTCAAGGGCTATCGATCCGCAGCCCTCAGCGAGACGTGCCTCGACTCCAGAGCCTTCGCGAGCCTCGTTTATTATTGCTAATGAGACTCTGTTAGTTTAAAATAATTGCCCCACTCTTGAGACTGGACAAAGAACAACATAGTTGGACAAATGCGATCGTGTGGTGTTGGTAGTTTCGTATTTACATTATTTTGTGTAAACAGTTAGGTAGTGAATCGTATAATTACGAAAAATATAATTAATGATGGCCTAAAAAATTTAAACAGTAAATATAAGTTGTAATATTTTAAATGAACCAAACGTTTTTGATTCAACATCGGACACCAACGCAACAATGAATACACATCGAAAAATATTTTAATTATCGCTTATTACATTAACATCCGCCGGGACCTTTGATTATGTAATTAAGGAAAGAAAAATATCTTGCTTCTTCTATAAATTAATCAATAAACTCACATAATCTTTATTTATGTTTTAAAACTAATTTAAAACTCAAAAGTACCTTACACTCACAATGAAAATTCTGTTTCTATTCAGGACATGCCCTTGCTTACACCAACGGGATTTAGTATCACATGTGCCAGCTTAAAACTGATGGAAAGGATTAAAATTAAGCGTCAGTCTAAAACTGTTTTTTTTTTTAATTCAAATTTCAATAAAATTATTTGTTCATGGACGGAGGTTTAAAGACGGCTTTGCTATTTTTTGTTTTTTTTTAATAGTAATAAATAAGAATTGTTATTTTTCCCAGTTTTTACACAGCTTACATCAATTACAAAATTATACTTAGAATGTAATATCTTACGCGTAATTCGTTATATTTGCTGCTGCAGTAGTGATACATAGTTCCCACACTAACCTGAGCTTGTATCTGTGAAAATGGGTGTTTATCTGTGAAAATGGTTATGATTGTTAAATAATACAACTTATTGATTTACCACAGATTTAACAGTGATTATTCTTCCCCTTGCTCCTTCTATCGCTTATGTAAGATTTACGCAACATGGTCTTTTTGCATGTTGCCAACGATTTTCTTAATCATTTTACTAAGTCAAATCTTTCACAAATATTTACATCACTAATTTGTTTATTAGGTTAGCCTTTTAAATAAAACATCATTTTGTGATAATAGTGCTAATATAGGGTGAGTAATGTTCAAAGTTAATGACCCTGGAGTACTTAACAATGATCCGCGCGGTTATACCATGACCGCAATTGATTATCCTATCTAACATATTGATTTTTATTTAATAATGAAATAGTAATAGTTTACGTGACAATAATACTAAACTTTTGTTTTGTGAGCAGAGCTGATTTATAATTTTTCAAATTTTAACGTAGAACATAGCTTCATTGTATCTAATCAATGTTGAACAATTTATGGATTCAATGAATTATAAGGACATAGTTACCTACAACAAAAATTATATATATTGTATCTAAATCATGTTGAACATTTAACATGATTTATTTTTATTTTTATTGCATAAATTTAATATTCTCATTTGTACGACCGATTGGCAAATAGGATAAACTTTTGATAATCTTCAACATGTCCAAATCATTTTATAAATAGTACTTTACTGTTAGGCATAGATCTCCCAATTTATTGAACCCTGAAAACAGCCTCTAAAAACGACCTCAATAAATGACAAAGTAAGCTAACATAAATTATAAACAAAGAGAAATTGGAAGGAGTTTCGTCCAAAACAACCCGTTTAAAAGGAATCTTCCCGCTGCCATCTAAATTAGCACATAAAACAACCCAAGCAATTTATTTTGTGTTCTTACACACACCGCAGCCCTTGTATAGACGAAAATTCCTTTAGTGGCTTTGTACCATAGCCCTTTCTCAATTGACAATTGGGCCCTGATCGGTATCGACAAAAGGTTCCCTTTAGTTAGCAGTTTATTTTTCAACTTAGATTTCGGGTAAAGAAGTGTTTACTTTTCTAAAACTAGTTTGTGTTTACTTTTTCAGTAGAGGATTTTTCTTCAGACATTCTTTCATGTCTAAATAAAAAACGATTCATGAATATTTTTTAAGAAATATTCATGTAATACTGAGTGGCACTGGTTTAACGAAATGTACTCCACTGTCTCTCTGTATCATGAGTATTTTATGAGCAATATTTTTTATAGCTAACAAAACTGATTTACGAGGACTCTATTGGCAAATAAATAGAATATAATTTTCCACTGCGAATGTAAATCGTAGAAAGTCATTAATTATTATAACTACGACTTAGTCCACAAAGTTAACCTTAAATTTGGTAGATGCCACACTTTGTAACCTTAAAATCCAGTTTGAAGCTAGTTTTTCAAGTCTTCTACAAAGTTTTATAGGATAGCTTCGCCGTTAACTTTTACTTATTTTGTCAAATGGTATGATTGACGTATTTTCTTAAGGACTGAGTCTTTGATTATATTTTCGCCATTCAGTGAGGTGACATATCCAGAAATAGGTTCTAGTCTTGTCGCCGTAATATTACGAAATTGTGTTATGTTATTTCTCTATTAACTTAAACTTTATTGGTCTGATTATAATCTTACTAACTTTGTCATGAAACTTCTAAAACTAATGTTGATAGACTCCTTGGAAATAGGTCTCAACAAATAAGCGAAGCCTCAAGGGCCTGCCTTTATATTACTTGGAAATTCCTTTATTACTAAGTCTTATGTTAGTCTAGTAACTTCGCGGTGTAGAAAAATGTCAGTCGTGGACTAGAATCTAGTATTGTACATAATATATGATTGAGTATAACATAGATCCCACAATAAAAAAACATCATCATCTTCATCATCATTTTAGCCCGTATTTATCCACTGCTGAACATAGGTCTCCTCTTGATTGCACCACTTTGTTCGGTCTTGCGCCAATCGCGTCCATGCCTTGCCCTGAAGCTTAACGACGTCATCATCTAGCAGCTGGTCTAAAAAACATGGGACTATTAAATATACGTAAAGTCTGTGAAACTACACTCGCGTATAACCGAAATCTCATAAAAATTGGCAATAGCAAAAACTCCAATCTATGGTACCTACCTACCCACATAATATTTGGAGAAAATCCTATCCCTATCTCAGATAAGCAAAAGATATATTCAGATATCAGATTTTATATGATCATGCGAGCAAATAGCAAAGAAATCACCACAGCCGTAATATCACGTGGTTTGCGGTAAATGCGGATTCTGTGAGACCCCACGTATTTAGTTTAGAAATACCTTTTCTGATAAAAAAATGTTACGTAAGTTTTTTTTCCTTGTTACTTAGTCTGCCTTTTGTGGTTTGATTTGGTTTTGCGGTTCCAGTTACGAAATATGGGCTTAAAATAGTTTGTTAAGGTTACATAATGTTAAAACTAATAGTGCTGAATTACACAAGATGGTTGCGGTATTGACTTTTTGATACAATCTCAGAATATTTTGAGTCCTATTAAGTTCTAAAATTTCTTTACGATTATGAGATTCTCCAAGAATTAAGTATATTTATTGATGTCTCCGAAATCTGCATTTCGTTCAAATTTTTTTACACATCCTTTACTTTTTGGCTCCTTCCTCTCTTTAAACTTTATCAATAGAAGAAAAGTCTTCAAGAAGGTAGTCAAATTCAACCACAATCCTTTACCAAGAAGGTCACCAAGCCACGCATTGTATTAGAATGCAATTTCCGATAGAGCAATGGATTCACCACACGTCAGCCCCGCATTAGTTTAGATCGCAGTCGACGATAATGTGACGCAAACAGGCTATAATTATACTCGCTGCGACCTAAGCATTGTGCACGTCATGACGATTATACCTACGTAGAGGTATTCCGTGTCATATCTTATTCAATATATTAATCTTAACTAGGTATGTTTGTGGTTTTGGGTGGTATTTCCAAGGGAAGAATTTGGAAGGCTTTATTGCTATGTGTTAACTCATTATTTTTTTCGTGAACAAGAAAAAAAAACTGCTTTTTAAATACGGACCTTGTGGAGACTAGGAAGAATTTCCGTGCTTTCCGGCGATTTTGCCATACCTATTATTGGAATCAAGTATAACAGCTTACATGATAGGTCCCATTTAAATGTTATAATGACTAATCCGTGGTGCTTTACAGCTGGCTTCTCTGGCTGTAAACGTCTTTATGCGAGGTTATTTACCTCTTTAGTTCATTGTTTTTTGTCACCCGCTTTATTAGGGAGGGAAGTGGACAATAATTTATTTCCAACTCCTCCTATTAATTTAACTTTTTTGATTGATTTCGTTGCGGGTTAAAGACAAGTTAGACATTCCCAGAGACGCGCTGAGCTTCACTGTTCAGTGTCATTAAAATGCGTGCCACTGTTGATCCTGGCTTACAGGAGTTGCAGTGGCGGGTGTGAGGGCGGGACAGTCTCTTTTTAAATACTCATTTATATTTACATAGACGAATGTCCCAATTCCGAGATACATTCCTCATTTGTGTTAAGATGTTTGGGGTTAAACAACCATAATATCTAACAAATCAATGGATTTTTAGTTTGATTCTATTCATAAATTGTCTTACTTTGTCATATTAACTGTTGTCATTGCTATTTAGATAAAACTTTCAGTTCCCAACTAAACAAAAAGGTTTTTTTTTAACTACGGAGATACTTTTTATACCAAGTTAGGTCATTGCTTATGGTCTAGCTCCAATAAGCTGCATGTCTTTATGATTTGATTAAAACTCAAAATGTAATGATGGCAGTCCAGGAATCATACCCAGGTAATACCAGTTCATAGCTAATGCACTTTAAACATACAAATTTTAATGCTTTATTTTTATATGTAGGTATACCATATTTTTTATATGTATAGCAACTAGAAAACTATACTACAAAATGGTTTAACATAACATCATATATATTTGTTCCCGTAATATGATATGGATGAAGATATTCAGCAAATGAAATAGCTAACAAGTTTGGTCCCGGATGAAATTGAACTGGTTTGTTCCGCAATAAATAGACGGCTCTACGCGGATTGCCAAGTTTGCATTATCTTTATTAGCATTCGCTAACGGGACGGGCTAAACATTGTCGTCTGTCCTGTTTCATTAGACTTATAGTATAGAAGCAGAATTATACAGAGAATATACATGCAATTATAGATTTATATGTATGCCACATATAAATTATATGTTATTTTCTTTATAATAAACTGTTGTTGTAATAAGCCGTCTTAAATTTATTTTTGCAACTTATTGAATTAAGAATACGTTCATGCCTCTATAATTAAAGGGGGAAAGAAAAGTAACGTTTGTATCCTCTTTTTCCCAACATGTAATTTATTTTTTAAAGCAGAATTTCTGTGCCAGCTTGTTTATTATAAGCTGAATATTTTATCGTGAGATTTTGCTATTCTAAACATGACCACAATTTCATTAAAGAAGTCCGAGCCATCGTGATTCATATTTATTATCAGTTTGACTAGTTATTTAAACTTTAACAAATTGACCTTGATACAAACATACATCCTGTTTAGGAAGGAAATTGTCCAAAACTAGCGATCCTAAAACTTTAACACCCAACGCAAACACTTCCGTTCTGTACTCGTAGAATTTAGTTTGACATACACTCGCGGGCTTAGCAACAACTTTATTACAACCCTCGCTTATATACAAATGTAATTACCATTCAAACAACCACCTTGTTTGAAATTCACAATGTAATTATACGTGTTGCGTCGAGTATACACTCAAACACACACGCCTTAGGTAAAGAGTGTATTTGATTGTGGCTGCCTTCTATCAATATCTATATCAGCTTATTTACGTCCCACTGCAGGGCGCGGGCCTACTCTACAATCGAGAGAATCGATTAAGGGTGGTTAGGCCATATAGTCATGGGCCGTATAGTGGCTGCCTTAGGTACTTCATTAAAGCTATGGTAAAATGGATCGGCTTGATCAGAGTGGCGTTTTAAAACCGATGCAAAGTAACAGGTTAGTTTTTGCTTTGGTGAGATTGCTGGAGGCTCTATAACTACTAGAAGTAGAGCAACACTAGAGTTTCTCTAGTGACACGTCTTTCTCTAGTGAAAACCGCTTTCCGAACCGGGTGGTTGAATAAAAAAAAACTGAATCTAAATAATGGTAATTATTTTTATTTTCATTTAGGATATTTGTATCCGCTTACCTGCTGGATAAAAACCTATCATGATGAACATTATAAGTGTGTCGAGTTTATATTTGGTCTGTGCTTACTAAGGTTTCAAGCTAGTTTTGTAGCTTTCAACGATGTCTAACAGATCTCCTTTAATAGCTAGTACGAGGAAAAATAAATTACATATCGAGTTCCGAAATTTCCGAGAAATCCACGTTTTTATTGATACACATTATAGATCATTCGGCATTGCACATTCAACGAATAAATTCATACCCGATTGTAATTTTTTTTTGGATACTTGAAGATTGCTACTTTATTTTTTCAGCAGCGAACAATTCTATTGTTACGATGGATGATCTTAAGTTCCTAACTAAATAAAGAAAATCAAAAGAAGTCTACCTCAATTTTGACTAACATTAATTCTCCCTTTATCTCTAATACACGAACATAAAAGCCAGTACAAATTAGTTTCCCGGTAAATAAATTCAAACCTAAAACCAACAGAGTACTCACTTGATTTATGAACACGAGTACTATCAACGATACTCGGAAAGCACTCAACAAGCCGGCTCAGACTAACTCCATTAGTTAATCATTCTATATTTATTACTCGGAGCGTGAAACGAGTGGCGTTTTCCAAATTAGAAACGATGTTTACAAGATAATGTGAAAACACATTGAAGACGGACAGCTAATTAAAGTTTAGAATTGACAAGATCCCGGAGCCGCGTCTGGCTGTGGATTGCCGGGTAAGCCGATAAGCCGGGACGATGCGGCTTCTAGCCAACTTTTCCATAACGATCATCGCGAGCCTTACAAAATTGTTTAGAGTTTAACTAATGATATAGCTGCTAACACAGCCGGATAATCGGGGATTAATAATTGTGAGTTAAAACGTTATGCCTAGCTTGATAATTCCGTTAACTAAGCTCCATCATATACCCAATTTAAATACGTAATTCTAGATCTTAATTACGTAATGTGTAGAACGCTCTCAGGGCATATGGAGCGAAATCTTCGCAGAATCAAGATGGGAATTGGTTATATAACACACGTACTTAGCTCCAGATAACTAAAGAAGTCTATGTGCAATAGTGGGCTGCTGTAGGGTAGTAACACGTTTCCTTTTTTTTATTGCGATGAATGGCGAGACGAGCATGCCATTCGCCTGATAGTAAGCGATACGACCGCTCATGGACTGCAAAATAAAATAATACCATGAATTCCGAAGCAATGCTTGGCATTCTACTGCGCTCGTAATCCTGACACATAAGATGTACTCTCCTGTAATTGAAGATGCACGCAGACGGATAAATATTATGTAGTTATATATATATGCCATGTGTTATGTTCGTTGGAGATTCTAATAAATAAATAAATAAGATATTAAGTCTCATTTATATATAGATTTCTCAAATACGCATGTTTCCTCAGGATATTTTCGTTCGCGTTTATAGCAAGCGATAAATAAATAATAGATCCTTAATCTACTGTAAGGTAACTTTTTCTCTTACGGCGGGTATCTATATTCTATCTTTTTTTAACTAGAGCTTAACATAGCAACCGTTACTACGGCGATACAATTTTACACTTCAATAAACAAAGATAGACATGTATATTCATCTTAACTAGCAAACTACAAATAAATACACCATATCTATATCTCTCTATCTTTGTTTACTGAAACATAAAATGATCTAAATATGTAACGAAATCTCTTATTAAAGATAGATAGATTTTAGAAACTGGGCGTAAAGCAACAAACGAAATTTCAACAGGGTACTGTTGGTACCCTCAGTAAATTCAATTACCAGGTACAACTAATTACGCTCCCCAAAACGGACATGAAAGTTTTAAATGTGTCTTTATGTAGTTTCTTCTACACAAACTGAGACATTCCTACCTAATAAAGATTTAAAAGACGGCATGAAGACAGTAAACTAACAAATTTAATTCCTGTCGTAGCACACACGAGTTGGCTTCGGAACAACGTAATAGAATTACGTGACAGGCTTTATGAATGCGGCTATTAAAGTCACCACTTCATCGAAACGTCGGTAACATTGTTAGACGTTGAATAGAGTACCTAGCATTCTGCTTAATTTAATAGCTCTACAAGCTATTGTTCCTCGTAGCTACGCTTGCGTGATGATATTACTCCCCGGGGAACCTCTCATTTTTCCGGATAAAAGCTATTCTGTGTTAGTATCGCGTGTAGTTTATGTAGTTCTGATGGCGCCGTGTGTAGATAATCTATCAGATTATTAATAGTAATAAATTCACTCAACAGTCACATACATAGTCCTGACCCCACATTATGATTAATTAAGTCTTGTGTGGTCTTACAAAAGGCATCTGACATTACATCGGCATTTTTATACACGTTTATAATCATATCTTTATTTTCGTATTTATTTATTTTATTTATTTATTTATAATTCTTTATTGTACACAAAACATAGGAATAACATATATATGGAACTTAAATCTAAATATGAGTACAAACGGCGGTCTTATCGCTCACGGCGATCTCTTCCAGACAACCTTTATTTATTTTATTTTGGAGTGACCTATGTCAGTAAATTGGCAATGACAAGGATGATGAAATTACTTACAATAACGACAGCGAATTGGTCATCCAACAATAGATACGCAACAATAATACAGCACTAAGAAAAATGCTTCAGGCATTCAAATTTTCGAACAATCGGGTTGGTTTCTCGTTGTGAAATTATCAAAAATACTCGTATAAAAAATGTGATACCATATTTGGTAGAGGTGAAGTGCACAAGCTGTTTGATTTTCATAAAACCATGATAATCAAATTACAATTATAATACATAAACTCACGCCTTTATCCGCGAAGGGGTAGGCAGAGGCGCCACCAGGACACCCACATTTCGCCTTGTATGTTCCGTCCCATGATGTGATAGGGGGCGAGCCTATCGCCATATCGGGCACAAATTCCTGACTCCGGGCTGATAATGAATAGAAAAGTCCAATATCACTTTGCCCGACCCGGGAGCTTTGTAACCGTACCGTAATACAACTACGCCACCGAGGCAGTAATTACAATTATCATCATATTATATTAGTTCTCTTAGGCCACAAAAGCTCTGCTGCCGAAGATTGGTATAAGCATTCGCCATGAGTGTCGGACGCCCGCCCATAAGGTGGACGGACGACCTGGTTAACATTATAAGACATCGCTGGATGCAGGCCGCTCCCTACATCTGAGATGTGGGCATCCTTGTGGGAGGCCTATGTTGAGTAGTGGACTCTCTGTGGCAGAAGTGATGATGATGAAAGATTTCACAACAACCCGTTAAAAGCGTATAGCATCCAGCTTTCATGGTTAAAAATTAGAGCATAAATAAAATAAACACTTGTTCTTATAACTTGAAAAATATAATAAAAAGTATTCGAAAACTGCTTAAATGTAGTAATTTCGTAGATACTCAAGATTATTCAAAGATGCGCGGGCGTTTTAATTCGCAAGTAAACGGTAAGCTCGACTCGCTGCCCGAAGACTGAATTCCAATTCACCTTGAGACAGTGGCAGACGTTTTAATCTATTTGAAGTGTGTAACCTCACTTATTCAGGTAATTCGAGTTGCTCGCTGAATACGTATTGCCTCGGCCAGTTAAATGTTTTATGTACAACGTTAAAACTTAGTGAGTTAATTTCGCTGCGTGCGTTGTTTATTTTTAGCGCTAAAATGTTTATCGCATTTTGCTCTATTATTTTCTACTGGCCGCAAAACCCGGTTTTACACGACTTAAATTATTTTAACACTAGGTACACTTTCACATCATCTTCTTAACCACACACATAAGAAACAAAGAAAAACTTTTTTTCAGAGAAGTTAAATCATACACATAACTTTACATAAATATATATTCTTTACAATTTTCAAAGCCTTATTGCATCTTAAGCTGTTTCTTACTGTTATATAGGTGGTTGACTCTGGTTCATAACATTCCAATCGATGCTGTTCTGAAAATATTTTCGTTATATTCTCATCTCATCCTGCCGCACGAAGCAATGGGTCGAGGATTTGATACCAATGGCGGGTAGCGGAAGTACTCGTATATATTTTAATCAACAACGATGTTACAATACCTGTTAAATGTTGACCTAAATATTTCATCCGAATAATTTGTTTAATAAATAATAAAAGCAAGAGATACCATATCATTGTGTAGCATTTTACTGGTGGTAGGTCTCATATGTGTGAGGCCGCCTGGGAAAGTACCACAGCAATATATATTTCTCCCGCCAAAGAGCAAATGTAATGTAAATGCACTGTTGTGTTCCAGTTTGACAGACATTGTAACTCCTGGACATAATGACACTTAACATCTTATGTCTCAGGATGGCAAGGGGAGTGGAATGCCAAGGATTCCTTTGATTCATGGTGTTGTTTGGCTTTGCTACTGACCAGGAGCGGTCGTATCGCTTACCATCAGGCGAATGGCATGCTGGTCTCGCCATTCATCGCAATAAATAAAAATGTTATGGAAAACGTGTGTTTCATATTTGTAAAAAGTTGAAAGCAGTTTCCAGGTAACCGTCAATAATATTGTAAACGTTTGCTCGCCACTTGCTTCGTGTAAAGCGCTGAAATAAAGTGCCTTTGAACCCGGTTTAAAGCCAACTGAAAATATTTGTTGCGGTTTCATTCCGTTCCGAATATACGTTTTATTTTATAAAAATCGTTCGGTTCGCTCATATTTGTTGAGAAAATTAATTCACATTCAAAATGTTCTGGTAATTCGGGTAAATTACCTACCTTGATATTTATAATATAAGGTTAGTTACTACAAAAAATATACGTTGAACACAATAACACAATTTTTGCACAGGGAGTAACATCGATGCTACTTCGTTTGGATCACTCTATGATAAAATATGTGTGCCTTCAGTTACATTATTTTGTCACACAACAAAGTGAATCCCTCATAATTTTACTATTTTAAAAAACAATCTCAAACAATTTTACAAAGAGGAATATTTTATTTTAAGAAACTCAAAGGAGATGATGATGATGATGATGAAAGGAGACGCGAGATCTCTCTCGAATAATTATTTAGCGGAAACTCCTTTGTCACTGGAGTGGAGAAGGCCGACGCACCGCATGAATTTTGCTTAATGAGATCAGTTCGACCTACGTGGGAACTATAAAATAACTTCACAGTTTCCTGACCAACTCCGCCCGGCTTAAGAACTTAAATGTTATTAAAACCTTTTTTGCGATGTCTCTTTTAGGACCAAGTTGAACAATCTTGTTGAATATCTTGCCAATTTATCCCAATCAATCCTATCCTGTGCCAACCACTAGGCCATCGTGGTGGACTATATGGGTTAACCACTTTCAATCGATTCTCTCGATTGTAGAGTAGGCCCCTGCAGTGGGACGTATATGGGCTGATACAGTAATCCTATGTTTCCATATCAGCTCATGTCCAAGTTTTTCTTTACCGGTTACAATTTCTTGACAAAATTTGATAAACAGATTAATTCGTCTAAACTTCGCATTTACTAAAAATATACCATTTAAAAAAACCCTACATACTATACCGTAATCCCAGTTGTAAATATTTTGATAACCTCAATTCTATTACGTAGTTTTTTTTTAACAAGCTGATGCTAATAATGCTGGATTTGATTGCGTTTATCAGTAAGTGCACTTCATCAACGTCACATACCGTTTGTTTGTCTGCATTTGGTATATTGATTGTACTCCATCATCAAACGGAATCCTGGATAATGAGCAAACTAATTTTACCAAAGCTGTACATGAAAGGAACCAATTAGGTAATAGAATAGAATGTTGTACAAGAAATAATTGCGATTAAACTGTAAAATTATTTGCTTTGTTAAAATTTATTCGGTAGTTGTAATTAGTTTATTTAGTTTTTTCTGAATTTTAGTTATTTTATAAGTTATAAGGTGTCCAAGTGACTAATACAAATTAAGCTTAGTTGGCTAGTAATCCTGAATTTAAATGTCTATATGCCTATTATATAAATGTCTATATGCCTATTATATAAATGTCTATTGCCTTGAGCGATAAGACCGCCAATTGTACTTTTTTTCTGTTTATTGTCAACTTTTTTGTTGTATTTCTGGTGTACAATAAAGCTTTTAAATAAATAAATAAAATAAATATATATGTTTAAAAGATGAACATGGTTTTGATGATCAAGACAGTGAATACCTAATTAGGGAATTATTTTACAATTGCTCTTTTTTTCTATATAAACTATTTTTTTTTAAATGTTAATAGCAAACTTTCGATACTCAACCACTATTTCCGCTACTCTAACCAAATATTTAATTAAGCCATATAACTTAGAAATATATAAATATATACAGGGTATATCAAGACTGCGACCGAAAACGCAGCTAGGTGGTAGTTTTAGTAGTTACAAACACGAAGCAAATAAAAATTTCGACAAAATAGTGACAGATATTTTTTTTAGAATTTTTTACAATCATCGTGTTTGGGTGGTAAATACCTAGTTTTTGCGAAAATACTAATTTAAACCCTTCCGTACCATTGCGTGTTTAAAAATAAAGAGGTGTACATTATTATTTTAGCGAAACTATGTAAATATCACCCAAATACGACGATAAGTAAAAAATTACAAAATAAAAGATGTCGATTTTTTTTGCGTAATTTTTACTTGCATTGTGTCTGAAGTCACTAATACTATCCTGGCTTCGTTTTCGGTCGCGGTCTTGATATACCCTGTATATTTTAAATTATTTATACCAAAAAAACGGTTGTAGAGACGTTGTGTTTTATGAAATATAATTTATATTTCTGAAGTAAAAATAAACCAAATAAGACCGAAGTCTGTAATCTACTTGAAAGGATGTGTTATTTAAGGACATTATGTTGACGTCAAAGACTTGTCGTGCTATGAACCGTAGGTGTTAAAGACTTTTATATTACCGGAACGGTGTACGTAAATGTTCATTCTACACGTACAGTCATAAAAACTTTGCGATATTATTCACAAAGTTGTAAAATGGTAGCAGGTGTATTAACTAATTTTAACTGCTCTATACTTAAAATATCGTGGGGTATATTAAGTGCAGCTATTGAAAGAATAATTCTATAACAATGAAGGAAAACATCGTGAGGAAACCTGCATACCGTAGCGATTTCTAATAATTTCTATGGTATGTAAAAGTCCGTCAACCCGCACTAGGCCAGCGTGGTGAACTATATGGCATAACCCCTCTAAATGGTACTCTCGAGGCTCGTGCCCTGCAGTGGTATGTATATGGGCTGATACAATGCAAATACAATTAAATGAAAATTGATACTATACGCTAGATGAAAGCTACTTCCAACTGATTGTTGTGGAGAAATTTGGATGCCTAATTTATTTTTATTGTAATGAACGGCAAGACTAGCATCCTATTCGTCTGATGGTAAGCAACACAACCGCTCATGGACAGTAGCAAAACTAAACAACGCCATGAATTACAAAGCAATGCTTAGCATTCCATTGCGCTCGCCATCTTAAAGACACAAGATGTTAAGTCCAGTAGTTACTCAGACTAATACTCAGTAGACACTAAGTAAATAGTCTTCCAGTGGTAGAGAACGTTGTCACACTGTTTCGAATTTTATCTTTTGTAAATAAATGTGCTAGAATAAGATATTTCCATGACCGATTTTCATTCATAGCAAAGCAACAAAACTTTCGATAAGTATATCTACGACATTGACAATTGCAATGTCAAATGTAGCATGATGAAACTACTACAATACCCAACTGGCGCCACGTTATTTTTCATTTTGAATTGGTCGTATACATACATATATCTACGCCTTAACAACAATCGGATTGAAATAAAACTATTTTATACGGATTTTATCGCGATTTGGTTTAATTTTTACATTTTTTAACTTCCCGACGTTTCGATTACTTTACAGCTTTCGTGGTCACAGGGCGGACGGGGCGGAAAGCTGTAAAGTAATCGAAACGTCGGGAAGTTAAAAAATGTAAAAATTAAACCAAATCGCGATAAAATCCGTATAAAATAGTTTTATTTCAATGTGTAACATTCGCGTAAATCTAAGAAACCATTAAACAATCGGATTGTACGAGTATAACTTATATAACAGGTATTGTCAAAATGTTAAGAAACCAAAACGAATGATATTTCTGTGAATTTACCGGTATATATTTTGTAAATTCGTAGGCATAGTAGGAGACGCCTATAATTTGTTTTCTTCCGCGGATTTTGTATACACCGGCAAAGACGGCAGTTATAACATGAAAGCAATATAGGGTAAATTTTAAGATGTACAAACTTTCTCGTGTCCTTTATAAACTCTTAACATACATCTACGTATTTACTTCCAAACCGTAAGACATATGTACGTTGTGGTGTGTGAAATGGGTTGTTAATAATATATTTTCTGATACAGAGTCTAACCAGAGCGTGACAAACCCGGCCCGCCCGCGGAAACACATTCCTTCGGCTTCCGCGACATATCTTACTTATCTCAGCGATTTATATCGACATTAATGTATTTTCCAACATATGTGTTGGGTCCTTTGGCGATAACGTATTTGCAAAGGTTTAATTTGTCCATTCATTACGATTGTGGTTAGATATTGAACGCGTTGTTTTATGTAAGTGATTCTGATATAGTTTTATACAATCCATGAAATGTTTAACAATTCTCAACAATAAATATATAGAATTACATCATAATCCTTTGCAGCTAATACGTACAATACAGTTAACGAACATCGCAAAGCGCTTTGAATATTTCCTTCAATGGATGACCAATTAACATTACTTTTCAAAATAAAATAACGAACGAATCCAACCACGATGAAGGTAAAAAGCTAAAACATTTTAACGAGCCGAACCAAACTTTAGTGACGTTCTCGAGATGGTTCTTGAGCGGAATAATTTTGTTATTATCGGGAAAACGCAAAACTTAGGGCTAGCGCGCACGGGTTACTTTTGTCAAAGTGACATATAAGTTTTTGTCACCGTCACGTCACGTCTCAATCTCACCCAATTGTCACGGCGTAACATGCGCGCATCTGCATACATAGCCACGGTCTTCTTAAGAGTGACGAATTAGTCACGGAGACGAGAATAAACAGTGTGCGCTAGCCCTTAATGTCCTAGGTAAATTAAAATTTGAATAATCCTTTGTGGAACGTTTGAGGAAGTGACTGACATTGGTTTCGATAAGACGTGCCATTTACAGACCGCTGCGTGATTTGGACGTTTTAAATGATTCTAATCCGTAGTTTGTGATTTGTTCAATATAGTTTGCAGAAGTTTTCATTATTCGAAATGGTGCGATGTATTTTGAGTGTTAATTTGGTGAATATTTATAATATATTATCATGGAAAACCCGGCGTATTGTTCAAATATTTTGCGCGCCAAGAAAAGTTAAAGTATTTTTACCATCAAGCATGAAATACTGTTATTTTTATAAACTGCGGTACGAAGTCCTTCATTGTGTATTTTATTTGGCAAATTCACTAAAGTGAAACATCGATGTTTATGAATACATATTGATTCAGTTTTCAAAATACAAGTTCTCTAAAATTATAATATGTTAAGAGAAACTTCGCTACTTAAATCACTTTATTTAATATTGTATTGGTTACACGCGACAAAGTTATTTCCGTCTAATTGTCCTTTTACGGTCGTCTTTGAAACTACTAGTTTGTATAAACCTATAAAACAATATTAAAATTGAATAGATATTTGGATGAAAAATAAAATCGAAGTAAACTGGCTGTATGAACCAAAATTCTTTTGTTTCTTCTGTTGTTAGATTTTGTCATTTTTATTGCGGTATTGTTTATCAGTATCCTTTGTAACAGTAACAAAAACATATTAAGGAGTCGAGTGTTTGTCCCGGGGTATTTTTCAATATTTAAAAATTATTTGTTAATATTTTATGCATACTCGAAAGGTGCGGTCATGTTATAACTTGCGTATTTTTAATATTATTGAAATAATCTTAATAATTGCCTGAACAATTTGGTATGTCCGCCTAGGGGCTATTAAAAATGAGGTTTAAAATCTAATTCCAAATCATTTCAGACGCAAAGAAACCGAAGTGAAACTCAAACATTTTAAAACTTACATTTTATCGTTAACAGCATTTCTGTACAGTACGTGATCTGAAAGATTCTTTCATTTTGTAAAAAAAATATTTGGACAGCGCCCCAAGGGCCGTTCGGGCCCAGTTATTGGGTCATTGTAAATACTGAGGAGCGATTCTGTCCGATCGGTCCCATGTTTGTCCCAAGTTACCTATTGCTCTGATCAAACACACCTTTGTATCTATTCCGCCCTTATATGAAGTTATTTTCGCTCTTAATTGCCTTGGTAATGGCATTATCAAATATTTGGCCCAACGTGGTAATTGTTTTACGCGTTGTTTGCATTCCAAATATTGGATGTATTAATATTACGTTATGGTTGTTGTTGTTTGGAAGGAAGAGATTTTTTATTCCGGTATTTTAGAAAAACATATTTTAAATCAATAAAGAAAACGTAATTTTATTTTACTTCTTAAGAGATTCTCGTAGAAAATAAATATAAAAGTCACTAATAACTTTAAGAATTTCGGATCGGCGCCAACTACCCTTCATTACGTGATGGGTCTTCGGTAATAATTCATCGCACTGCCCTGGTAGAATACTATGATAATATAATGTCGAAAGACAGATAGCTTTTACTCAACAAGTGGTTCATCCAGTACCATCATTATCAATGTACCTACATGTTACTTAGAGTGGCTCAATAATGTTTAAACCATCCTACAAAGGAGTATATAACTCATCTCATGGTAAATGACTACTACCACTCATTATCACAACAACGGGAGTAAGTAGGAAAAAAAGAAAATTAATTTATGGCACTAAATTTTTTTTTATTGCCTCGTGGACGATAGCAATGCCAGGGATACAGAGAAGACACAGCCTACTATAAGTAGCAGTTTTATTAGACATGTTTTATAATATACCATTCTGTGGACAGCGGCCGCGGCAGCAGAGCCTGAGCGGTGTCCTACGGCGCGAAGGCAACTGGAAGTGTTTCATGCTGACGCTCATGATCGCGGGCTGCCTCGGCTCCGTGGCCTGGTGTAACACTGCTCAGATCGACAGGGACCTCATCGACTTTAGCAAGTAAGTACATATACAGGGTATATCAAGACCGCGACTGAAAACGAAGCCGGGTGGTAGTATTAGTGACTTCAGACACAATGCAAGTAAAATTTCGCCAATACTACCACCTGGCCTCGTTTTCGATCGCAGTCTTGATATACCCGGTAGAATAATAGACCACAAGGACGCATTTAGTGAATTGGTCGGCTTGGTTTAATATTATGATTACGGCTCTGGTGCAACATGCTACAATTTTTGAAATATTAATTTTGTTATTGGCACGTCAAACGTACTTTTCGACTTGAAGGTATTATTTTATAATAATTTTAATGAGAAAAGAGTTGTAAATGAAAAATCCTAGCAGTTTTTTAACCGACTTCAAAAAAAGGAGGAGGTTCTCAATTCGACTGTATGTTGCTTTTTTTTTTTTTTTTTTTTTATGTTTGTTACCTCATTTCTCTGTACTGGGTAAACCGATTTCGATAATTCTTTCTTTAATTGAAAGCTGGTGCTTGTCATTTGGTCCCATAAAAATATGGTGACGATCTGATGAATATCTTCGGACCTGGAGAGGGGAACTCCTTAAAATAAAGTAGGATTCCAATGGTTCTTCTTACATTGAATTAAGTATAAAACCAAAATTACAGTGGTGGAGGAAAGTAGGGGTAGGGGCAAGGGGGGGGTGAGAAAATTAAGAAATATGTAAATAGTCAATATCTTCGGCAGCTTTTGACCGATTTTAGTAATTTTTTTTGCATCAGAAAGAACGTATTAATACTTTGATCTCACCAATAAGTTATGAAAATCTGATGAATATCTTCAGATCTGGAGAGTAGAACTCCTCAAAATTGAGTACGATTCCAATGGTTCTTTTTGCATTGGATTCAGTATAAAAGTAAAGTTACAGTGGTGGATGAAAGTAGGGGTAGGGGCGAGGGGGGCGGTTGATAAAAAGAACAAACATGTAAATAGTCAATATCTTCGGCGACTATACCAATAAATCATGAAGATCTGTTGTAAATTGTAATAGTGACAAAGAATCATATTATTACAGTTTAATAGTATGCCATATACCATTCCGTAATGAAACAGATATCAATTGGGGGCATTGCCGATTGTTATGTGTTGGTGAATAAATTGTACATGACGATGATAACTTTTGTGAAAACATGGAAGAACGAGCCGTCATGTCGGATGAATTGTTCCTAAGAAGCATTCGAGGATTAAATATCCAACAAAAGAATGTGTTTCAGAAAATCTTAACGGCAATCAAACTCAATTTGAAAGGACGAGAAAGTCAGCTGTTAGTTTGTCACGGGTGGTGCAGGTAATGGTAAATCATTTCTGCTAAAATTAATCGCGGAGCATATCAAACGTTGTTACGCACCAACAATAGATATACCTAACGAAGCCTAAATTTGTGGAAGTCCAGTCGCTAACCGGGGTTGCTGCTCGTCAAACTTTTGGCAAAACGCTACACAGTATTTTCTTGCTGCCGATTGAGAAAAAAAGTACCATGATGTAAAAAAAAAATACGGTCTATTGTTTCTTATGAGAACCTAAGATTAATTTATTTAAGCTACCAAAAGCTGTGTACGTAAAAATTTGACTATCGAACATTTAAGTCACTAAAAATGAAAAAATAAACCAAAATTTTAACAAAAAAAAATAACCGACTTCAAAAAACTGACAAAAAATCATATTAAAAATAAAATTCTAAAAAAAGAAAAAAAATCTGACTTATGACAAACTAAAAATGCACTAAAAAGTAAAAAAATAATTGCGTGTTTTTCACACAAGATTGTATTTATACACATACCTATATTATGTATCCAGTTAAACTTTACATCTAACTCAACACATACCTATGAGTAACAAATAATTATAATAAAAAAAATTAATTACAGTTCACCTAAGCTAAAATTTGAAATATATGTATGCACTACTTAAAAGACGATCAAATTATTAGAATAATGTACAATTATAGTTATTTTTGGAGTCGGTGTCAGCCAAAGATACCTGACAATATTAAATGACAACAACTTTATGAAATCTATTTTATACGAATATCCTCTTGTACTATTATGTGGGCCGCGTAGAGAGGCGGTTAGTTTTGATTTATTGTTTATTAACCTTAATTCAATAAAATATAATATCTGACGTTTATGTAGTTACTAACTCATAAAACTTGGCTGACACCGACTCCAAAAATAACTATAATTGTACATTATTCTAATAATTTGATCGTCTTTTAAGTAGTGCATACATATATTTCAAATTTTAGCTTAGGTGAACTGTAATTAATTTTTTTTATTATAATTATTTGTTACTCATAGGTATGTGTTGAGTTAGATGTAAAGTTTAACTGGATACATAATAAAGGTATGTGTATAAATACAATCTTGTGTGAAAAACACGCAATTATTTTTTTACTTTTTAGTGCATTTTTAGTTTGTCATAAGTCAGATTTTTTTTCTTTTTTTAGAATTTTATTTTTAATATGATTTTTTGTCAGTTTTTTGAAGTCGGTTATTTTTTTTTTTTACATCTTCCGACGTTTTTTAACCAATATACATAAATATATAAAATATGGTTAGCATACCTATGTAATACATTTACTAAAGTGGTGATTACAATTAGACATATTATTAACATTATGATAGGACAGTAATATTGGATTTTTCTATTCGTTA
Source organism: Deilephila elpenor (assembly GCA_949752805.1). Taxonomy (NCBI): domain Eukaryota; kingdom Metazoa; phylum Arthropoda; class Insecta; order Lepidoptera; family Sphingidae; genus Deilephila; species Deilephila elpenor. The sequence continues at coordinate 9,508,426 of OX457108.1, forward strand.
TCAGCCCGGAGTCAGGACTTGCCCGATATGGCGATAGGTTCGCCCCCTATCAAATCGTGGAACAGAACATACAAGACGAAATGTGGGAGTCCTGGTAACACCTCTGCCTACCCCTTTTGGGAAAAAGGCGTGAGTTTATGTATGTGTGTAACATTAGGTCAGCTTAGTCATCAAGTCTCAAATTACAATGTAAGAATGATTCCTTCGACAATACCTGTATTTTAATAGTGAAGGATTTTTTAATAGTGAAGGACCTTTACAAAGGTCACGATGAAAAAGACATATCAACTGTAAATATTGATTCAATTGTTTTGTCTGGGGTAAGATATATGATAGTTTGCCGATAAGTAGAAGGGACATAATGTAATTGTTTATATTGAAATCACGAGGTTTACAATTAATAATAAATAATTGTACGAGAATTGTGAAAACGTTTTTACTCATCATAAGGGGCTGTTAAGGCATCAAGGATGCTGACTCAAAGCAAATTGCTTTTATGAAAACAAATACCGAATTACTATAAACAGAAATTGTCAAGCACTTTACTTCACATAATTGTTAAGAATTTACTTTCCTTGTGATGCTAAAGGAAATGATTATCAAATGGAACTACGTTTTATAGGTATTTCAGTAATTTTAATCACAGAATTCTAAAAAATCTTTTAATCATTTATTCAGATGGCGTAACAGCCTTTGTGAGGCTCGAAATAACGGAGATATTTGGCTAGTACCATTCCCCCTATTGTAGGACTGGGTCTCAATACTTTTGTGTGCATCTCATGTAAATTTTTACCATCAATGGCCCAAACCCATAACACACTAAAACATACATTAGCCAGAGTAACTACTGGACATAATGAGACTTAACATCTTATGTCTCAGGATGGCGAGATGAGTAGAATGCCAAGCATTGCTTTGTAATTCATCGCGTTGTTTGGTTTTGCTACTGTCAATGAGCGGTCGTATCGCTTAACATCAGGCGAATGCCATGCTCGTCTCGCTATTCACTGCAATAAAAAATACATGTAATTTATCAGCTGAGTCATCCCTGTATATTCAAAGACAAACTTCGTTATAAAGAATCGATGTTTTAATACCGTTTTATTGAAATAAAACTATTTTTTACGGATTTTATCGCGATTTGGTTTAATTTTTACATTTTTTAACTTCCCGACCGACGTTTCGATTACGTTACAGCTTTCGTGGTCACGGGGCGGAGTCCAGTTTGTTTCAATGTGTAACATTCGCGTAAATCTAAGAAACCATTACATTAAATTTACTTGTATTAGTTAAGTTCAACTCAAATTGTATGTAGAGGAACTCGAAGCACGAACACCCCAATATAACTTGAGCAACTCGGAAATAAATCTACGGGGTTAAAGTTTAAACGGGTCCGAAGACTTCGACACTCGAATATTTGTCAGTTGTGCCTAATAAAATATACATAGAGTTCAAACCAAACGAATTTTATCGATTGTGAAAATGTTGGAGGAAAATCGAGGGAAAGGGAGATAAGATTGTTGGAGACTTTAGAACCTTATCGGATATAGAAGCTATATAAAGCTGATTGAAGCTGAATAAGACCATATTATTTAAATTGACAATTTTCTTTCAAGAAACTAATAATTACCCAGTAATATTTCAACTAATAAACGGAACGAAAACAGTAAAAAGCGTTTAATGCCAACGCTCTACTTCTTGGCGCAGTTCACGAGTCAAAGAGTAGAAACGGCGACATTGAATAAATTTTATGATTCTACTCGGAATAATTTACATTCAGTTAGTAACACGTTTACAGCAAAATGGGTAATTTTACACAGTCGCGCGGCGACACGCCGACAATTGAGATTACTTCGGGATTCTCAGTTCGTTTGCCCCGAGATGAACGTAATCCGTCCATTTATCTCGTTATTCATAATAACATATTGCTGCGCGACAAAAGAGGTAGCTCAGACAAAAAGTTATTGAGTTGTTTATTCTAGTTTACCGCATATATTTTCATAGTCACGTACCTATTTTATAAGTATGTGTATGGATAAGATTGTATAAACGATGTTTGTATACAAGATGTGTGTGAATAAGGTAATAGGATTTAAATTAGTCACGCGCTTTTCACTCTCATTTTCTCACTCAGCGTTAAGTAAACAAGTTAAATTGTTAGTTACATTGGCATTAAATTATTTAATGTTCTCATAACATTTCAATTTTTATCACCTGTTTAACCCATTGTTGAACTAAATTTTCTTTCATTTTCACATCGACCTATTGCGATTAATTTTCTTACAAATAAAACTATAAAGCAAAACAGTATTTTAACTTTTCTACTTTTGTAAGTACTTCGAGCTTTGGTCATATATTAAAAATTTATATTTTTAAAGTTTTTTTATGCTATCCTGCAAATATACAATATCCGTCGACATACCGGTCATTTTTTTTTTTTTTTTTGGATGCAGTCGTACAATGTTTTTGCTAAATGCTCCCTATGTTAGCCTCTAACGTCTTTTACTTCAGTACTTAACAGCTCGCTGTATCTTAATGAATCGTTAAAGCTTAACGCAGAATTTCAATTGCTATCGGTCTAAGTTTTAGATTGACATAATGGGTATTAACATGTACAGCCGCATTGTTTTCGTTCCAAATAAACAAACGAACACACAAACCTTAAATTCCCGCTAATTAATGACATTCATATTCGGATAAATTGTACCATACGAATTACGTACTTGCATAAGCTATGAACAAATATTCAGCACGCAGGGGATTAAAAATTTAAATTGAAAGATGGCAGTTCATCATGTTTCTAACCATACGATATGTCGGTTTGGTATCGGTATTTGTAATAAATAATGCAACGGTGACATGCGCGAGCGAACCGCAGGAATGGAGGGCGAAACATAATACGTGTTATTAGCTCTAAACAATGTGAAATTGTGTTTGTGCCTACTTAATATAACTGACTGAAAATGCACAGCTTTAACCTCTGGGTAGTAGCAAAAGCTTTTACGTATTAGTTGATTTTTAAATGTGTGATTTTTAAGTGTGTGAAATAAGTATTATTATTTTTTTACACATAAAATATAATGGGTACTTACTAGGTATACCAAATGTTTTCGTGAACAACAAATATTTTTTTCGGGTCTGGTTGTTTGTGAGACCGAAAAGTCTCGTAGTTCTCGATACTCACGACACAAGACTCGATCTTAGTGTGGGGTCAGGACTATGTATGTGACTGTTGGGTGTATTTAATTATTAATGCGTAATTATTCAGTAATGCTCTCTAAATTATGCTTTAATATTTTATTTAAAAAGAGTCATGACAACAAAACCATCCTTATTAACAATTGTAATTAAATATTAAAAAGTCAGGATTTGTATCAGAATATTATGGGACCTAAAGATCTCTCTAATGTTCTTGAAAATGTCATCATTTACGATAATATGAATGGTTTGAACTAAATAAAGAGCACGAAGTAGAATACTTTTGCACAATTCCCACACGAGGTATTTGTTCAGTATAAATTTATTCCATAAAAGCCCCTTTATATTTTATTGTTGCTCTGTATGTACGAAATAAATTGTTCCCCATAAAAAGAATGGAGGGTCATTTAATAACATCGCGCCATTGACCTAGCTTCCGTGTCGTGTTATATCGATGTAAAACATTTGCGTGTCGGTGCATAACCAAATACAAACATCGGATTTTAATTGAGGGATTATCATCACATGACAATATGAATATTTTCGCGATTATATGAAAAATAAAGTGTAAAAAATGTATCCTGTGATAGCGTCGTAGGTATTAATATTTAGAGATTTTATATTTTGTGCTCTTTTTAGCACTGAATCGTCTAACGGTCGTCACCTTGTACTTTTTATTCGACTGTAAAACGTATGAAAATAATATTTTTTACTAAATTTGTATGGCATAAATACATACATAAACTCACGCCTTTATCCCAGAAGGGATAGGCAGAAGCGCCACCAGGACACCCACATTTCCCCTTGTATGTTCCGTCCCATGATGTGATAGGGGGCGAGCCTATCGCCATATCGGGCAAATATATAGTGGCAAATATTAAAACTACTTAATTTTGTGTACACCAATGCCTGTGTTTTTTGTGCCCAGTAGGTAATGGAGTATGGAGTTATATCACATATACAGGGTATATCCGAACTGCGACCGAATATGAAGCCAGGTAGTTTTAGTGACAACAGACACAATGCAACTGAAAATTTCTATAGAAAATGGACAGTTTTTTTTTGTTGTGAAATGTTTGGGTGGTAAATACCCAGTAATTGCTAAAATCATAATTTGAACGCTTACGCTACGCATCATGGTCTTTTAAAAAAAGGTGTACGAAAAGTAAAAATGTAAAATAAAAAATTGTCGCTTTTTTGCGAAATTTTTAGTTGCAGTCGCATTACAATACATAGCTGGCATGCGGTGTGTGTCTGCAGAAAAATAAGAAGTAATTTCATTTTGTTGAGGGAGTTTCTTGCGCTGGTTCCTCACAACTGTCACACTATCCGATGCAGTATTATTACTTAACAACTAAAAAGTTCTTATCAAAAAATACTCAGCTCAATTTTTTTTCGTCATTTATTGATATTTTATTTTCTATAAACAGGCACCCAATAAAGCGCACAGTCCGCGAGTCTCCATGCGACGTAGGCTACGCGTACATTCCCATCGCGTTCGTGCTGCTTCTGTATCTGGTGTACCTGGTGGAGTGCTACCACAGCACGGCCCGGATCCAGCTGGCGCGGCGCGTCGACGTGGCTGCCGTCAGCGCCAGGGTCCACGCCATGAGAACTGCCACGCCAAGAGTTTGGTGAGATGGTTTTCATGGTCTTATGGTATAAGTATCATGTGAGATTAAAGGTATTTTTTAATATAAGCTACAGTGCTTTATTTTCTAACGATATATGTAGGACCGGAAAATGGAACATACTTTTATTAGCTTCTAAATTCGGTTTTGCTATTTTTCACCTTTACACCCTAAATGCATCGAATTCCACCCTCGCCATATTACTACTTACTCTGTTATAATTGACAAAGGAAATGAAACCATACAGTCACCATGTCATCCAAATTACAAAGATACATTTAATTTATGTTTTTTCATCCAAATGGAAATGAATCATTTAAATCATTTTATACAAAATATATTAATCCGACTGCATGTTTAAATATGCAAAAGACATCCGACAACAACTTCACAATTTTTTGCATAAAATCTCAGAATCTTTTAAACTTCAGACTCTAAAGACATCGCATACGGTATGCGCCATGCCATTTTGTTCACTTGTCTGCATTATCTTCTTTTACGCAACTGTCGCAAATAACATGGAAAATTTTATATATGTACCTACATATTCTCTGAATGAAACAGCATTCCAAGTTTAATCCGAAGTTGTGTGCGAGAGCGCAGTTCTATTTAATGAGAAAATAAACCTAATAATATATCGTCTAGACTCTAAACTAGTTAGATCCCATTACCAAGTATCTAATTGCGTACAAATTCAACCCTTAAATAGTTCCACAGTCCTAAGCAGCTTCACGCTCCGATAAACGAGTATGCAAATATCAACCCGTAAAGGTGGACACTAAAATAGCATCGACAAGGTCAGCTCTAAAAAGGAAGGCGGTCAGAAAGACCGTGCTGAGCAAGAACACACAAATTTCTAACCCTCATTGTTACGGTCGTGCCATTAATCTTTTAACGTCATCCCTGGACGAGATCAGGGATTTTACGGCCCTTGTGAGAATAAGAATGGTTTTTTACAACTTTTTTCTGCGGCATAAACCGGATTTGGCAGTACATTGAAGCACTGTAAAATATTAATGGAGCTAGTAGGATCTAATGGCTAAGTTTTCCTCTTTTTATTCCATTGTAATAAAGTGTTACGATCGACGGCGAATACATACTTTTTCCTTTTTTATTCTTGGTTCTATGAAGGTTCATATAAATTGTGATTGGATCTTTCGTTAGGCTAAAAACACGGTACACTAACTTTAACTGTCTATATTTCACGTGTAAAATTGTTTTAAAGTCTGATTACGCGCTTTAGCTAATATTACAAAACAAATATTAGTAATTAGACCATACAACAATTTAAAAAAAAAACTGTACTTACACCATGGCATTAATTCAGTCAACGTAAATTATAGAAGCATTTATATCATTCGGCATGTACAAAAATGTATACTTCCATTGCGGGATATACCGAACCCATATCTAAATTCATGACATATCAAGGATTTACAATCCTATGTTGAGGCTTCAGATTTTTTTGCAACTGGTTGTTAAAATGTTCTTAATTAATTTAAAAGTAATTTGAAAAATTTTCTTAATTAATTTGAATCCTGAATATAAGACGACAAATCTAAATATATCTGGCCACTAAAGTTTCTATATTAAGTTATCTGTCGCCACCTGTGAAATATTTATATTAACTTGATTAACTTTTACATACATACATAAACTCACGCCTTTATCCCCGAAGGGGTAGGCAGAGGCGCCACCAGGACACCCACATTTCGCCTTGTATGTTCCGTCCCACTATGTGATAGGGGGCGAGCCTATCGCCATATCGGGCACAAATTCCTGACTCCGGGCTGATAATGAATTGAAAAATCCAATATCACTTTGCCCAACCCGGGACTCGAACCGGAGACCTCAGCTTTGTAACCGTACCGTAATACAACTACGCCACCAAGGCAGGCACTTTTAGTATCTTTAATTATCAACATTTATGCCTATAACGACCAGTGAGATACGGTCTCCTCTTAGCAACTTTCTGCAATCTTAAGCTTACAATTAAATGCTTACATAATTTTTTTTAATCGGTACAAAAAGATAAACTAGCATGTGTAATCTTACTACAATAGGGGCCCGGCATGCCAAAACATTCGTCCACATTGATGGAAATGTCTGAAATCTGTTTCTTATTGCTGCCCATATTTAATTTTTTATGTATAATTAAGAAAATTTTAATTTATTATAAATAAGACATGTGGGGAAATATTGTTAGAAATATTTCCACAATACTTACATATATCACACACCTCATAATTATTTGGCCTCAATACAATATGATTTCGCACATAGACGAAACTTTTTGCTTATAATATTACGTTCGGTTGTTTAGCTGACGTCAATCCTCTCGGGAAATTGTGTTGTATCCGGGAAAATTATGTTTTCCGTATGGAAAATTGTACACAAAATATTGCCCTATCTGACAATCAAACTCAGGATGGTTTGCAGCGTCTGTTTTTAAATCCTTGACACTGGAATATATAATACACTTGTATTGTTGTTCTATAGCTACCAGATAAAAATCATTAGACAATTAAATTTCATTTTAATGCAACGCGGTCAATTTGAAATAATTGATATAATACTATTTTTTTACGGATTTTATCGCGGATTTGGTTTAATTTGTACAAAAACCGACTTCAATAGCATGTGTTTACAAACTTAATAGAATTTCGTTAAACAAACAAAATACGTATTGAACACGAGCATGTGTAGTTTTAGATTCGAAGGTGAGGTATCAAAGTGTAAGCTGAGTAGCATTTCCCTTGGATTCAAATATCGCGTTCGGCCCCTCCGACCCTTGGAGAGGTCGCGTGTAAGATATAAAGTTTATTTATAAACGTGATTCGGTTTTGTTTTAGGTGGAAAGCAATATGCTACCATTACGTGCGAAGGAAGCGGCAGGTCACGCGATATCGGAACGGCGACGCTTATACTACCACGCAGGTGAGATTAATACTTCTCATTACTAATATTAAGTGATAGCTGTTATTTGACCTACACAGAAGACTTTTTTTGCGGTGAATAGCGAGACGAGAATGCCGTTCGCCTGATAAGCGACACGACCACTCATGGACAGTAGCAAAACTCAACAACTCCCTGAATTACAAAGCAATGCTTGGAATTCCACTGCGCATGCCATCTTGAGATATAATATGTGAAGTCTCATTATGTCCCCTACAGTATAAACGTGCTGTCTCAAGCAGAGTGAAATCGTTGTCGTAAATAAAATAATAAGAACTAGTAGTTTTGCTGTACATTCTGCTTTTTTCTTATCTACTCTTTTTAACATCTGTCTCCAAAGGCTGTATGGGATTTCCAAGACTTTATGAGCGGATGCTGACAATGGTCGCTTGTGATATTTTATTTGTAAAGCCATTACCTTAGTCATAATATTGAGTCATGGAAAATTATGATGAGTTTTAAATCTCCTATTTATGTTTATATAATTGTGTTTCTCCACTTCCGTACTCTCTCAGAACTTAAAAGCAACTGAAATTAAATTTTGTAAAGTTACTCCTAAACTTTTATCTCAAAATTTGAAACTGACTTTGAAGTAAAGGAAACTTCCAAAACACGAAATAGGATTAAAAATATATTTACCAACTACTTCAGCACTCCAAATCGAGTCACATGATGTTTAAACTATTGAAGAGTTGTTGAAACCGACTGAAATTAGTTCATCTGGTCACGTTTTATTGAGTAAAACATTCTGATGTATTCTATTACTAACTTGTAAACAAGTATCGCTGACAATTGGTGCTAAAATTCTTTTAAAAAAAAATCAACTCAATGAGCCTTTAGTTATTAAAAATTCTTAGATCATAAAGTGATTAAATAAGATTAAAATTTTAAAATAAAGGACCTAGCACATCTACCATATACTACCATCTACGTGGAAAAAAATAAATGTAAGTTATTCGGTATTCCGTTACGGAAATTATTTCAATGCGTTGCGTCTCTCTCTCTCTCTAAATCGCTCCCTCACTGCTGAGGATAGTGACTCCGTTTGATTCCGTCAACCAGTTGTCTCCATCGGTTTCGTTCTGTAGCTTGGTGGAGTGCGTCGCTGACAGGTAGTATTTCAATGCGTTGCGTAGTCAAAAAGAATAAAAATAATACACGAATCCGAAATACATGTACAATACAAATCCCCGTTACAGAAAGTTTATTAAAGATATGGCTTTTGAGGAACTAAATTAAACTTCACCGAAACCCGGTATGTTTTAATAAAAACTTAGATGTGTTATTATTTTTTTTATTTCTTTTTACAAAAAAATATAATGAAGATTGCCTCTTTCCTGGTTTCCTCAATTTCACCAAGTTTGACCGTTCCGCTCTATTTATTTTACGGCTGATCCATGTCGGAGGGCGGTAACGTTATTAATTTAAGGAGCCGGCATTTTATGAGTCATTTATGGGTAATTTTTCAAGCACGTTTTAATTCAGCAGAGTAGGGGACGGTTTTCATTGTGGTATAAATAGAATGAATTGAGTTTCATGGTGCGTCATGTAAAATACTTTACTGTTTACACAGTCTTGTTCAAATCGAATTTCGCCTTTGTAAATGAGCAACAAGCCAAATAACATAAGGTAACAACAACTTACTTAAGACTAAAAACAAATAAATCGAGGGTTTTTAAACTCTCCTGGCTTAGGAGTAATAGGCCAATCGGTTTCGTGTTATGTCAAACGGTTTAAATGCCCGAAACTGTCGTGGTGTCAAATAATAGTTCCAGGATGTCATTGAGTGGAGCCCTCGTCAAATATTTTGTTTTGAATATCCGAGAGGATTATAGAGCTCAGGACACCCTGTGACTACAGCTGATGAACCGAAATTAAAAAACAGTTGTTCAAGTATTAGTTATCAATTGTTTTTTATCTATACTGTGCTACATACCATTTGATTATCTAATTATCTTGTCATTAAAATAGCAAATAAAACATTACAGTAACAAGCTCTTGTAAATAAAACCCAAGACCCCGTGGCCGCCAGAGTTTCATAATTTTATAAAAGCTGAAAGTTTGTCTGCGCATGCGCCTAACATAGGCATCCCACGATCAACTATAATGAAATTCCGATCATGGTGGCTTTGGAAGTTATCAGCTTCGATGTTTCTGGCAGGATGACAGAACCATCAAAAGTGTCTGACCACCAAGGAAACACCTTTTGGCATACATATATGCTTTAACAACATATATAAAATTCAGTTGCATGCACAGACAAACTTCCAACTTTTACAAAATAACGTAAGTCTGGCGGCCACGCGCTCTAGGTCTAATATCACTATTCATATTAACTTCAAAGTTCCATACAAACCACTTTTCCTAACTACACCAAAACACCGCCTGATGTAATAACACACAATGTCATTAACCTGTGGAATTCCGCGTGCCCGAGCTGTTAAAACCACATAAAACCTGCGCCATATTTACGTCTAGCATTAACGTGAATTAAAACCAGTGTAATCAAGCCTTTATTACCGTGGAACACAGCCTATGAGGTAATCAATATGAATACTTTCACGTGATAATGTTAGCCGAGTGATATCAAAGCGGTTGTATCGCTTTAAAACGATGCAGGGCTTTTATAAAGCCAATTTACGATGCCTTTGTGTGAAAACGCAGCTTGAGCGGTGAATGAGGTTAAACACACATTGTTTCTCAATATCACTTTTTGCGGTATGAGCTTGCCTGACTTTTTCGTGATATGCTTTTTGTGTTTGAAATGCTCGAATGAGTTTTAAAAAAATAATATTAGACCATAGTGAATATAAAGCTTTCAGTGAAAGCTTAAATTAGAATTATTATTTTTTTATTTATATTATGATACATTTTAATTTGGATTCGATTTATTATATTTATAAATTTAGAGTCATTCATACATACATAAACTCACGCCTTTACCCCAGAAAGGGTAGGCAGAGGCGCCACCAGGACACCAACATTTCGCCTTGTATGTTCCGTCCCATGATGTGATAGGAGGCGATCCTATCGCCATTTCGGACACAAATTCCTAACCCCGGGCTGATAATGAATAAAAAACCCATATTTTCAAAATTTTAATACGCCATTTATATGAAAAAAGTCACACAGTGTAGCCACTTCTAAAATTGGAAGCATAAATATATTATCCGATGTGGTGCGTCGCCCTGTATGTGTGTCGAGTTAAATTTTGATTACGGTCACTCATATTCAGTAGTGGTTGTTCCGAGGCACGACACGAGCGAAATTCATCGCTATGAATGTGAATTATGCACATCGTTAACCAAAATAGACATTTTCCCGCACCATGTCCCACGGCTAAATTGATGCGAGCACTTTTTGTGGTAAAAGTTTGCGTATCTCTCACATGGGGCACTTTACGTGAATTTTAAAAGCAAAAATGCGGCAAATCAGCAGAATAATTTATACAAAATTGGATGTAAATATTTCTGGTGGGTTTTATAATACTTAGCCTTCTTATACCACCCCTTATCTTATGGGATAAGCTACACTGTTACCTACATGCCGTAACTGTGTAGCTAGATTTTTAAGCACATTGCACAACGATTTGGCCAATATTTTTCCGACAGCCCGCTTTTCTAACTACTTCAGGCAATCGTGGAAATCGGTTAGACGAACAGATATCGCTCTTGAAATTTTCCGTTCGCATCGTATTCATACTTCCATTGGAACTATGATTCAAAATTTCAATGTAACCGTCCTATCATCGTGACTTCCTATCTTTCGCTTTAAAAATTGCTTAATATAGAAAATTAAAAACCAATGAGAATGAATTAATATGATCTTTAAAATGGTGGTCTCGTAATAAATTGATAAAATAAATACGCCCAACAAATACATACATAATCCTGACCCCGCACTTACAATCAAGTCTTGTATCGCGGGTATATATCATAACAGCGTCTTAATCATTACATATCCGTTTATCTTCTTTCCATTACAGGCCTACTTTTTATTTTTAGATTTAGAAAACTAACAGCTAATACCAAATAAATTTTATGAATATTTTTTAACACTAGGCCAATTTCAAGTTTTCACTAGATAGATATGTACGTTAATATCATTTTTGGATTTATATTAACATATGTAAATCATAAAACCAAGGAAGACAAGCGGCATACCATTTACTTCATAGGCACATTTTAAAATACAATCCATTATAACATCTTACAAAATTATCGTGTTCCACCAGGTTTACTACGAGAGAGTCAACACGCACAGCGCGAGTACGTCGTTCGCCCACGCGTGCTGTGGACAGCGAGACGCCTCCAGGAATTTGGTGCTTGACACCAAGACACCGATCACCAAGGTCCGGTTTAGCAAGGGGTTCGCGTTTGCCAACATTGAGGCTGCTAGTGGTAAGTTCCCTAGTCCAAAGAGTACCGATTGCCAAACATAACTGTTTTTTAATATTACTTAAAATTGTATTTTTTAATAACTGAGTAATCTTTTTGTACAACATTTGTAATTATATTAGAAACATGATAATAAAGAGACGATGTTGTTTTAGAATTTGAAGATCAACGGTCAAGGTTTTTTGCTGAGCACGAAAGATTCGATGATTTCATGGAGATGCGAGAGGGGTTGGATTTGATTGGAGTCACTTCTTTCAAAGAATATATGGTGGCTTACAGGTACTCCGTAACAAATAAGCATGTTCGTTATTTTAACTTCATTAACGATACTTATTTTATTATTTTGTTTTTAGGGACATCGATCGGTGTCCATGGTATTCATCGCAGATACTTTTCTGGACGCTATCCTGTCTTCTTCTATCGTGGCCTCTTCGTATTCTTATAGAATGTAATACTGCTTATGTACATTATACGGTGAGTACAAATTTTCAACGTTTTTGAATATTTGTATATTATTTTAGGGATTTTAATATTAAAATTTTGTTCACAGATAACAAAAATATTTGGTACAAACTACGAGCTGGATCCGAGTAGGCAATTGGATCTGGACACACATTTGTCCGACACGTTGCCTCCGGTGACGGCTACAAATTATGCTTGGGCTCTCGCCGACGAGCAAAGCGCTGTACTCACTTCAGCTCCCCGTCCACTACGCACACTTCCACTTTCACACGCCTCTACTGTAGACAGCCTCGAGCTATTTGCGGCTATTCGAGGCAATTGTGCCTTAGTACCCTCGTATTCTGAAGCGATGCGTATCGACGCAGCTGTCAGAGAGGAACCCACTGACAACACTGCCAACAATAGTGTTTCAATAGACATGGAAGCGGATGCAAGGCCAAATAGGCCGGCCATTAAGGCTGCTTCGTTTGATGAGCCCCCTAGGCGACCTAGAGTTACCATAGCTAGTACACATTCAAGCCACAGTATAGCGACTAGTACACGGCCTAATGAAGCAAAACAGTTAAATAGACGCTCTTGGGCAGGAGTGTTAACGACTGCTCGAAGTGCTCGACAAATTTTAGAAGACTTCAGAGCTACTAATCCACCTGCATATACACCGATCCCTGAACCACAAGTTAGTAGAAACGGCGAAGGTGCACTTTTTTACCCAAGAGAACTGTCGCCTACTTGTTCTAGGGATCCATTTGGAGGTAGGGCTCAAACGACTCCTACTGACGAACCACCAACATATGAGGAAGCTTTGAAGTTGCCTGCTCTGAGGAGGCTGACTAGGTCTATAACAGGGACGGATCTAGCGGGGTCTCGGAGAGCATTCCTCAGGGACGTGCTGTCGAACAGACGGTCGTGTTTGGAAGGCGTTGGAGTTTTAGCCGGAGCTAAAGTTGTTAGGTTACCATATACTGAAGGTGACGAAACACCTCTTTAGCGCTTTACTACATGTGCAATTGACTTAACATGGTGCAATAAAGTTAGTATAGTAAAAAGAACACTCGTATTGTATAAAATAAGCAAAAATATATTGTTAGTATTTATAACCCATTTATAAGCTTTGGAATTGTTGAAGTATTCTGAAATGCTTGCGCATTAATATAAATGAGGTACATATATGGAATTGAAAGTCTGTAATTTGTACTGACAATGTAGTTCAAAGTTGAAGCTGGAAGCAAAAGGATGCCTGTAAAGAATCGTAAGGTTTTTGAATAGAAAGCTTAATGACCTGAACATTGACAAATTAGGTATGTTATTTTTAGTTTTAAATTACCGCTATTTTAAACATTTTAAGGAATTCGTGTCACACTTTGCTGTGAAGGAAAGAAGAATTATAATATTTAATTAAATCCAGAAATTTTCTGAACGTTAGCATATGTCAACAGTGTACACCATTCTCGAATCTAGTTTACTGACGTTGCAAAAATCTTTTCAAAATAGATTGTTTTAGAAGACTTGTGTTATAATTACCTATATACATATAAGAATGGATAGATATTAAAAAAAGGGATTATCGAAGATATGAGCATTTCTTGTTTTTTACCACGCGTGAAAGTGTTACTACTCATTGTCAAAGGTCATACAACCTAAGTATATTATTTTCGTATTAGGCCAAAAAAATAATTCTCTAAAGTCAGCGACATACTAACAATCTTCCAGTATAGTTAGCGGCTATCGGCGCTAATCACATAATCCACGTACTAAAGTGTGTTATTTAATTTTCAATAGACATCAGATAGAAACACAAGCGTCTAATATTGAACTGTATTTCAAAATTCACAGTAAAAATGGCTGCATTGCCATTCCAGTCGCGTTCCGTCCACTGAAATGTTTGTTAAATTTGTGACGGCTTTAAATAGTACGTGCGCTGTACGCAAATGAAACGTCAGAAAGTAAAAGAAATATACTATCTTTTTCTTTTTATTAAAGCCTGCTCTAAAATTCTGGAACAATACAACTTTTCTTAGCAATAAAATTTATTTTAGGCTTTCCTTCAGTAAATATACGAAATTAAGTAGCCTTTTACTTTAGGAAATTAATTTTCTTTTTGTTTCAATTTTTTAACCATTTACGAGTTGATTTTGTTCTGTGCAATATTTTCTTATGTTTTTAGACTAAGTTTAATTAAAGTAAATAAAAGGACTATTCAACGACCGGCTTATTGGATTTAATCTTGGTGAAACTATTGTTTTATTCATATTTTATTTAAAAAAAAACATCCACATTATATTATTTGCAAATGTCTTATCAGTTTTATTCATATGTTAAGGTTTTTATATAATAGCAAAACAAATTATGATACACCTAAAGTTAAAGTACCAATTCAGAAATAGTATCCAGTAGTGAAACATGAAGATTATATCTTGCCAGTTGATAAAAACAAATATATTTCACTGCATCCAAGCCTTCTTTTCTTCTGCATAAATCAAGTGCATTTTTAATAAAAAAACGAAATATGTAACGCAAAACCTTTCCAAAATATATTCAAATTAACCAGACACGTGTCAGAATATTTATGCGGTCGTTGACCTGTCTGTGTTTTTTCAAAACTATCTTGATGACTTTCAATATCTCTTACTTTAGATTTATTTAACATTATATATAAACTAGTGTCTTTAACCCCTTTTTCTCAGTAATGTTCTTCATTAAAACTTTGCGATATTAGCGGGCGGTTTTCTGAGAATGAGTATTTGGTATTATGAACATTTCGCTAATTCAAATTCGTGGAAAGCTTTATTTATATTTTACTTTGTTTGTTTAATAAATTACTTAAATAAATTATATTTTTCATAAGAATTCAGGAGTATATTGAGTAAAGAAAATTAGACGCACAAAAGTAGTAATAAACAATAAAAGTTCATTACATGTCATTTGCACAAAGAAAGTAAAAGAAAGTTGTTTCTCTTTTAATTTTGCTTCAGTAAATTCGTTTCAAATATTTGTTTTGCGTTGACACAAAACTAGTTTTTTTTTATATTCTTTATGTTACACAAATAAAAATTCTTTAATCTACTTTATTCCTACACAGCAAAAGCGATAGACACGAACTGTTCATCTCGCGTTACTTGCTATGACTATAAAATATTATGAATATAAATACTGAAATGCAATTGAAGATGCACATGATATTTAAAATCTGTATGAAATATTTGTAAATGAAGAATTATGTCTATGAATTTATTGTGTTTCGGTATGAAATAAAGACTTTGTTTAATAAATGTCAATGGTCAACTTTAAAGTGATACTATTGTAAGTAATTTTAAAATTATATTGGAACCAATTTTTTATATTTAATCCCGATCGATATTTTTAAGTTTAATTTTAATCTGTGTATTTATTTGTGGTCCTTGCAATATAAAATAATTTAAGTATTATACTTCCATGTTAAGAATTAAGTGTGACTCGACCATTTATACAAGAAAACGTAGACCCGTCCAAGAATTTTCATAAAATCATAACGATTTGTTTCGGGTTACTTATACATATTAAATTGGTCTATTGCAAATTTAATTCCAAGTAAATTTAATGAAAAAGGCTATTAGACATTGAGAAATAGTTAGACATGCTTGTAAATAATATAGAATAAGATGAAGTAAAAATTTTAGGTTATTGTAAAGTGCCAATGAACGTATTACAAAATAGTCATAGTATAGATTTAGTTATAGATAAATTTACGGACTAAATTATCCCACAGCTAAAGAAGACTTTGAATAAGATAATGTGGGCCTTATTACAGTGTTGCCAGATGCGCATTTTTTAACCTCAATTAAGCTAACACAGCGCTATCTATGAAACGTGACGTGACGTGTCTTGTGTGGTTATGACTTGGTTATCACTAGGTGTGGAAACTTTGTATGTATATAATAACTTATGTATTTTATAATTATAATTTATCATGATGTTACTGATGCATATGGGATGTAATAAAAATGCATTTTGTTTCAAATGTTTTTGTTGGGTTCCATACCTAGTTATAACTCGGTGTTTTGAACGTGTTCGCTCCAGGGGATCGCTATAAACATTTGCTTTGGGCTTGTCGCTACACAACTAGTTAATAATAATTGTAATTAGATGAATATAAGTTACACAATGCTTTTAATGTTGTAAGGAAGGCGTCGTAATGTAAAAAGTCGATTATTTTACTTTACATAAATTACGCGTATGTAACTATTTTCGATTGTAAATTATGAGGAAACAAAAGATTATTATTTTCAATAAACTATGTTATAAATTTGTTTGTTTAATTCACTTTTTTTATTCCCAAAGCCTTTTGTTAACTTGGTTTACCTTTCCATTTTAGTTAACCGAGAAAACAATTGTAAAGGACGAAATGGTTTATGATGATTCTGGTAAATTAATTATTTGCGTTTATGTCCAAGTAGGAAAACTCACATTCCGACTTATTTATTATTCATTTTATTGCGTTGAATGGCGAGACGTGCATGCCATTCGCCTGATGTTAAGCAATACGACCGCTCATGGACATAAGAAAACCAAACAATACCATGAATTACAAAGTATTGGTTGGCATTTCACTGCGCACGCCATCCTGAGACATAAGATGTTAAGTCTCATCATATCTAGTAGCTACTCTGGCTACAATGTCCTTCAAACCGGAACACAACAGTGCATTTATACTGCTGTTTGGCGGTACTTAATAAAACTTCATCAAAACATTGAAGGTTATAAAATATGCAATCCAGTTTCATGACCAATATAGTAATCATGCGAGAATGTTCTCAATGACCTACATTCTAGCAATGTAAATAGAAGAATTAATTATAGCGGCATTTTCTTTCCGACTTGAACAAAAAGACGCCACAGTAAGCGATGTTTAAGTCTTTGATTGCAGCTGTTAAGAGTACGACAGAGAGCGTTAATGAGACGGCATGCACTAGCACCTCACTTCAAAATACCGAAAAGACGCGCTTTTCTTTAGCTTCGGGAAATTCTGTAATGATGAATCTATAAATAGAATTTAAGAGGTATTCTATTTATATTTTTTTTAGTCGAGCGTGAGTCGGTATACATGAATATTTTGTTTTATACATAATCATTATAATAAGTAGGACCCTATTACAAAAAAATCTTCAAACGTATGTCCTCAAACCTTATTTTTTATAAAAAGTATTTATAACTACAATGGCTCTATGAATAGTTTATCTTACTATATATAGGGCTCGAATGTTACTTGATTAATTTAAAGAAAATTAGATATGGCATAAGGATATTTCGGCAACAACTCATACTTACAAATTTTATTAAAGTTTCCCACTAGATTGCGTCGAGTGGGAAACTAAATTTCATAAATAAAAGTGTAAAGTTGGGAACACTATACAATTCCAACTAAACTAATTAACTAAAAATGTCTGGGCTTAAAAGTTAGTATGTAAAAACAAAGCAAACAAAAATTACAACAGAAAAAACAGTACAAATTCTACGCAAAATGTTGCCTTCGCTTGAGTTTAAATGAGGTCAACGTCTTTTTTTTTAATATTAAAGTTGTTTTTCATGAAATTCGTAGACAATGTGCACAATATACGGAAACATATTTTTCTAAATTGAACCCAAAAATATGAGATAAACTAATTACAATCAACTAAGGCTTAAATAAGCATATTTAGTAACGAAATATAAACTTTGTAGTAAGTTTAGCAAGCTTCATTTGATATTTAAGAACAATGTAGGTATAATATGTAGAAAATACTGTTCATATCTGATACTGGTTTCCACAAATAAGTAAATACAATTTGCAATCCACGCATAATTTTCAATTATCATTTTAAAAATAATATATTACTGCAAACATTAGCTACTGTGTCGGTGGCGTAGTTGTACTACAGTACGACTACAAGGCTGAGATCTCGGGTTCGAATCCCGGGTCGGGCAAAGTGATACTGGGTTTTTCTATTCATTATCAGCCCGGAGTCAGGAATTTGTGCCCGATATGGCAATAGGCTCGCCCCCTATCACATCATGGGACGGAACATACAAGGCGAAATGTGGGTGGCCTGGTGGCGCCTCTGCCTACCCCTTCTGGGATAAAGGCGTGAGTTTATGTATGTATGTAACATTAGCTACTGTTATGCATTAGACCCAACCGGCCATACGTTTCGTAGATAGCACTGAAACCGATACTGTCCCATGAAGGCTATCAAACGAATTAGTATTGACGACACTGTATAATATGAAACCATATGTATGCTAGTAGTGCGACTGTCCTAAAATATTGAAATTAATTATTCATGTAGTGCGGTAGAATTTAAGATGGAGACATCTGTAGACTACAAAATATAAGATTTATCAAAGAAAATGCGAGCACCCCTTACCCTTTCTGGGGTAAAGGCGTGAGTTTTGTATGTATGTATTATCAGTGGCTTTCTATAATTGTTATTTCGTAGATCTATACCGCAGGCTGTCTACAGGCTGTGTCAAATCCGGATTGTCGCCCACTGCATCATTTAGGCTGTCAATCAAGTGGCATTATTTACGAATCTCCAAAACCACAATCATAAATTCATACACAACCAGAATTTATAAATTCGATAAATGTTTATCGATCAACGAGCATATAAAATGCCTTCAGTGTAAACAGAAATTACCAAGTTCCAATCGGAGGGTTTATTTACGATCTCTCTACGGGCACGAATAAAACATGAAGATAAATCAAAAGTTTATTTTCACTCCCAATGCGTTTTCACCCCGTTGAACAATTTGTGCCTTCGCGGATCCGTGTATCGTAAAAATCATAGGTGTATTGGAATACATTTAAAAATATGTGTGTATATATAAAACATATATCTGCGTTGAAATAAAACTAGCTTTTTACGAATTTTATCGCGATTTGGTTTAATTTTTAAATTTTTTTAACTTCCCGATGTTTCGATTGCTTTACAGCTCTCAATATAGACCTGCGTATCAACTAAAACCTCAATTTATTGTCATACAGCCACTGCGGTCAACTTATTACTGTAACTGGTAAAAGGGTGGTTAAAATTGTTCACCCCCACCTATAAACATCTACAGCACTTGAGAATACGTACGTTGTCAACATTTAAGTACAGAACAGAAAGAGCAAGTATTACCGAAGCTACAGCGATCTTTTTGTAGTCTAAGATATTCTCTATGCCTCCTAAATTTACGTTTATACTATTTAATACTAAACATAACCCTCAGTTAAAATATGAGTTTCTCTCTTGTCGAAAATTGTAGATAAATAAGATCGATAACCTCGTTAGATAAATTAAAAGGGCTGGACGCTCCTTTCCAATAATCCAATTATGTAGTCGCCCTGAGGAGATATTTAATTACTATTTTCCACTTCGAAACAATTTATAACTTAACCGAAAATATTTTTACAAATAAATTTTCGAACAGTCGGTATAATATTAATTTCGTCGGGGGATAATGAACTTGAAACATTGCTGGCGAAATAAAAAGTCAAATTTCCAATTAAAATGAAAATATAATCCTTTTGTATGGCAAAGTCGTTATAAAATATTTATATTTCAAGACAAGTTTGAATATTACTTTTTAAAAGTATTTTAAGGAAATATCTACTCGTGCACTTGTACGAATAATTTCGTCGTGTATGAAGGTCTAGTCAAAAATATAATACATATGTAATCTAATAAGTACTTCAAACGTTTACATTGCAGTAATAACAGATTTGTATAATAAATACCTAACTAAAAGTCTCAGAAGATTTGCCCTGCGCGACATTAATAAAGGAATGGTAAATCAACATTAAAATAAATTTGTAAAATGATTGTATTGTTATCTGATAGACCAAATATTTTATGGTCTTAACCTTGACCTTAACCATAAAATATATGGCTCTATTTGTGGAATTTTAACAAAGCTGTAAATCGCCGTAACTGTACTCATATGTAAATAGTAAAAATATAATCTACATCGGTTGAATCATTCGAAAGTGACTCAATCACCAACATACCAAACACAATTTTATCAAAATAAAAATATTTGATCATAGAATATCGAAACCTCCATGCATCACAGCGCTACAATCTTTACAGCATCTGGTTTTTCGAAACGTTTCGATGGTTCAAGAGGGTACGTGCATATTACACATTATCGGGTCGTGAAGGAGCCTGCAAGCGCAAGCCACCCTCATAACGAGAGGGTGCGACTTTCAGGTTTTTGGGGTGCATATCGATTTTGGGATAATGAGTGTACTGTGTACGTGTTGGGTGGTATTTGTTGCCGTTGAGGTTTGAGGAGAATCCTGAGTATTTTTATTTTATATTGAGCATCGTAAATGCATTTGATTTAGTTTAGCTCTTAGCACCTTTGGAGGCCGAATAATTTAAGTGGGGATACGGGAAAACATAAAATAGAAGCATTAAAGAAGTAATGAAAACATGTGCTATTAATGAAATTATATTCAATGGGCTTTATTTCTTCATGATTTTATGCAATTTTTTTATTACCGTCCGAACGAACGATATTTTCGATTGAAAATACCCAGACATTCACGGCTTTCTAACGCAGCATATTAGAGAGCCAGTGATAGCATCAGCCAGTGAACCTATCGCTTAACGGTTAACTGCCGTTTCACGTGCTCTCCTAACTGAGTTACGCAGTCCTGCACGTCGGTGTTGAACTCTACCCGTCTCTACATAGATAGAGTCTGTTGAACTCTAACCTTTTACGGCAGTCTTCAAATTAATATTCATATAATATTATTGTAATATTTTTTTAGTTGAATGACGAAGGTTTTAACCTTTGACCTAAAAAGTCACTGGCATATTGGTTGCCTTAACTGTGAAAATTCCCTATCAAATTACCTTCACAGGAATTTCAAAGCATGTAAAGTCGATCAATTTATATTAGGCCTGCGTGCTAGACTAAGGATAACCCGTCTCAAACGTTAAGAAGGTCTCAACAATGGATATTTTGTATAGGACTATAAAAATATTACAATATCATATATCAAACTGCTTGCCGGGATATGTCACAAATGAATGTATTTTTGAATTCAATCATCATTTCCATTTACCTTCCACTCTGATTCGTCGATTCATTTGTCCTCTCTTTAATTTGAGCCGCTGCGTTTTGGTAGATATCACGTACATATTTAATGCTCTTTATAATGTATTATTATTATTGAGCAACTTTACAGAACTTCGTGATTTATGCCTGAAAAATATAATTTAAAGAGGAGCAATTAGAAACAAAACCTGCCATGAAAATACTTTTCTGAAATACAATTTTTGTTTCTCTCATTATACCTGGATTACGTAGTTGCTGAATACAGACTTCTTCTAAGCTCGGAAGATCTTTGGGGAAGTTCTATGTATAGCAATAGACGTCTATACTGTTACTGAAGAAGAGAAAACTGTATATTACATCTTTATTTTGTGATTTACGCACCTACCTCATATCATCTCTGCTACTTTCGACTGGAGGAAGCCTAAGGCATTAAGTCCCCCTATACATCATTTGTATTAACTGTAAATAAAAAACGAGGACAATATTCCAAAATGTACATTTCAAAGTAAATTTCTGCATGATTAAGCTAATTTTACATTAAAATCAGCGCCAACTCACTCGTCGCAACAAGCATGCAATCAGGTGCTGAATCAAATCTATTACAAGTAGATGGCGCGGCCTGACACCAGGCGCGCAATAACCGCAAAACTACATTCGATTTGGTAGCCGGCCAAACATACGCCAATGTCCATTTAATATCTATATTTAAATGGTTTTTATTTGTATGCTTTTGTAACGTGATAGTAAAATACTATGTTAACATTTATTTATCTTTATACATATTAGCATACATTTACTGAGAATAATACTTGCAAATTATTTTAAGTATATTTTATGTCTCAACTACGAGACTGATAGTGAAAAATCCCTTTCCCAATTGCCCAACAAAAACAAATGTCCTGGAATTAAAAAATATGCCTCTCTTTAAAATTGACACTCGATCTGATAACGTCGGACCGCGAAAATATAATTTGCCAACAACGAATTAATTTGTTTTATCGAACGTTGGTAATTGATATTGGTCAATATTTGTTCATTTGCGGCGTATTTGCCTCGTTGATACAACCAAGTTGTTAAATAAAATTCACATTGATGTTATCATGATGAATTTGGTGTTACAGTAAATTTAAATTCAAGGTAAATGGCATTCAAAAAAAGAAATTATGTAGGTCCGGTAAACAAGCAAAGGGATATTTCTACAATAATTGGATCGCCAGGCCTTTCAGAATTGGGGCGAAATAATAGGGAAAAATACGGGAAGAGGAAAGGGGACTGGGCCTCTGGCAATCTCACTCACCAAACACGAAAGCAAATGTTTGTTACAAACATTTCATACATGACAGTATTACCTATTGCATGGCTAAATCGATGACTCTATTTGGATCCAACGTTGATGATATTTACCTTCGTACTGTTAATTTTGAAGAAGACAGTAATACTGAAGTCAGAAGATAAAGATACAGGCAGAAATTACAAAAGCAATGAACTTTATGACCCGATTCATTATTGTTCTTTCGTTGTTATATTGGTAGAAAAGTTGTCGTTAAAGCGATTGATATTTATTTTATTTTTAATTTAACTTTAATTAATAATTATACAATTTGTAACTAACTTATATGTTCACACTTGATGATGATTTTAATAGCAAAGTTTTTGTTTTAAAGATTTATCTTTTGATCGTAATGATGTTTATTCCTAATATTATGTAACATGAACCTTCAATGACGCAATTTATAACAGACTGATTGCCAAATATCGTGACTAGTAGCAGTTATCTATCCCTAAGGGATTAAATATGTATTGTATACGATATATTTTGCACTGATTTTAGTACTTAGTCCATTTTAGAGCAAATTGTACTCTAATTCAATGTTTCATTACAGTACTTCTTATTTATTTTTGTAAGTTTAATATTTCGCTAAACCCATGTAAATTAATTAATTAATTCTCAGTTGTAATCATCATTATAGCTTGATAAAGTAAATATATATAACATTACAATGTTAGATATCTTTATTCAGCACAAAATTATTAATTACAGTTTTCGTTTTCTTAATTTTACAAATCAATAAATATTTTTTTAGTATTTTTTTTTAATTCCTTTTTTCTATCCTTATTTTAGGTATATAATGGAGTTGCGTCAGAATTTTGCAATTAAATATTATTCTTGTTTCCTATTTTTAAATTTTTGCTTTACTCAACATACTAAACAAAATAGTTCAACCATGACTATTATTGTAAGTATTCGAAGGCCTTCAAAGACGAGGTTATATGCGCTTGGTTTGCTCTGTTAACTGAACGACGCTCCAATAAGGCTCAAGACCCGTCTAGTTGGGAGAGCCGCCGTCAATTAGTTACCGAATAGTGGTGATTGGATTAGAAAGTCTCCTCCACTGTGTTAGAATTTTTATAGCATGGATTATTATTCCAGGTATTTTCTTTGCATTTTTATAGCTATTTTTAAAGTCCAAAGAATCGAACAATAGAATAGCGACAATTGGATTTGAAGTCTCTACTTTATGTTAAAAATTCTGATGGTACGAATGTATTTTCTCAGGAATTACTGTGTATACATTTTTACAGCCTTCGTGGTTAGTTAGGCCGCCTGCTGCTAAACGAGAGGCCGCGGGTTTGCTCCTCGTGCCGATAATTTTTTCCTCGACTATTTGTTTCACGTCTAAGTTAGGTTAGACTCGTCATTTCTGATACTCAGTAGGCTCAAGGCTATTTCATCTTGAAATTATTAGGAGATCAATTTATAAAAGACAATGGTGCATTGAGAAAATTTACAATAACCAGCGAACATTGATCTACCAAAGGTACTGTATCATACCATCAACTCCCCAGTGAGCTTTGATACAGCGCTTGCAGTGCTTAATTACTTTCCCATCCCGGGATGAACGTAAGCGGCAATCCCGTTATCCGGGTTCCCGGGATTTCCGTCCGGTCCAATTGTCGGTTTTGTACGATATACGAGCGGCTAATGATCCTTTTAGCAGTTCTAAAACGTTTTCGGTACTTTTCGTTGTTCTAAAATATACTTTAAAGGTATTTAACTGTTTTATTCTCGTGTATTTTAATATTTCGTTTTTAAGGTATTTGGGAACATTTTGTTTATTGTTATTATTGATATATTTTAATTCGTACTTTATTATTAAAATAAACAATGAATATTTTGCAGATTGATTAAACGCTTTTCATCTGCTAAATTCAGCTAAATGCTTAATTATCAAATAATTTCAATAACTTTTATATAACTCATTTATACGGAACTCTTATGTGCTTTATAAATTGTTACACATATTTATGAAATTAAAAGTGCTCATAGTGCAATCATTGCAATTACAAGTTCTAACACACATGCTTTTCGTAGCACTCGTAGCTGTCGTAGCTGCTACGCACGACAACGGCTACAAAAAAAGACGAAATAATAGGTATAACGGTGATAAATGCAATGTCTAACATAAATTGACGGTTTTAATATACAAGTTACTTAAGAAACTTATATACATTTGAACAAGTTATCCAAATTTATTCATGAAATAATTCCGTCCTCTTTTAATCCTAGAAAGTTAACTTTAAAGTCTTCGTGGAATAATCGTCTTATTTCACGTTTATTTTACACGATGACATTAACAGTTTTGTTCTTACTACTCGTATAAAAATATTAATATTAGCTTTACTAATGTTTTCTAGTAATACTACATATTTCCCGCGTTATTTTACGTAGATGCTACGGTGTTCAGTTTCTTTTAAATATATATCGTGAGTTCGTTTTTCAAACACACTCCACAATTACCACGTATACAAACACACGGGCCCAGACAAATATTTGCAGTATGTACAAACATTTATTCTAGCATTCGACTTCAATGGCAAAATATTTGTTCTTGAATCCTCGATTGCAGAAAGCAAACTTCTTAGATGCCGCATTCACTGGTCATTTGATAGATATTTTACTGTAGAAATAGAATATGTTGGTTAATTTAATATTAAATAATTTGGGTCCGGTATTTATGCCTGTTAAGGCGATAAGCTCGTCTCTATTACATCTGGGACGGAAATGCCCTTGATGAACTGAAGGTTAAATATGGTAAGTATTCCACATAAATATTTCAAATATGTAATTATTTCACCTCTGCCCACCCTTCTGGGACATAGGTCAGTTTGTGTATATGCATTTACGTATAAAAGGTATATTAGATTAATTGAGAATTCCATTATAAATTTCGTACAGGAAATATAGCAGCCTTTTGTCATAGCTATTAATGCTTTTAGCGCTCTATAGATGTTGATGGCGTGTCTTCAGAAAGTAACCAACGTGACTTCATAACCCTGGCATTATAAAAGCTATCGACAATGCTAATGAACGGTGTAGCGGTGGAAACATCCTAATGGAATATACATGAGTGTTAATAACACACTGTATAATGTATATATGAGGCATAGACATTGAGGGAATCTAAATAAAACTTACACCGTCTGTAGTGTTTTAGCTATAATTCAATTCTGCCCTCGGATAGTAAAAGTTTAGGAATGAGTTAGGGATATAGCAAATCCTTAGAATACCCAAAATATGCTAATTACTATAAATACATATAAGCATAATACAAGCCACGTAATTAACTGTAGTAAATCAAACTCCAAAAAAGAAAAATAGAAAATATCACCCTAGCATAAAAGCTAAAATCCAATGATTCACACTCAATGCCCTGCGTTTATCTCTGGAAAACCTTTATAATTTAAATGAAATACATTATAAAATTAATATGAAACAACGGGATTCAAATATCAGAGTGATTAAGGTCACAGCCTACAGGCTACCACGGCCGCCCGCTTCGGAATTGAAAACAGTCGCCACTCGTAATTATAATAATTTAATTAAAACAAAATATTCTCAATATTCTTTTCAATTTTGTATCTATATTTGCTTAATGGTGGCTTGTTGGTAACAGGTCATCAGTTGACGAAGATGGTGGTCGCAAGTTCGAATTCCAGGGCTCACACATTTGAATTTTCTAAATCATGTCGTTTTTTTAAACAACTATTTTAACTTTAGTGTCAGAGGACAATAAAAGGCTGGTGCTAGCTTCAAAATGATATGATTCATTAAAAGTCGAAACCAAACGGCGTTAATTTATGTATACTTAAATCAATAATAACTCTTCAACTCCTTACATATCTAAAAGTTCTTGTACACATATTAATAGCACAAGCAATTTCGTAAGAAAAGCCTTTCATATAGTTTTTGACGCCCTTCGTAACAAAAATGTACGATATGAACAAAATATCAGCTGCTTACAAAGGTATTAAAAAGATCGATTACCGGTGACCGAGTAGGGCCAGGTGGGCACAATATCGAGGCGGCGAGCCGTGCGGCGAGATCAAAGCGAGAGGGCCTTTGATGTGCCGTGGAGCGCGCCGCACCCCGCGCGCCCTCACGCACCCACAAGGCGCAAACATTCTATACAAGACTTTTATTTATTCGCTTATTTATGAATTTTGTTCAAAAGTTTTTGTGGCACAATTTTGTTGGATTTTTACATTTCGGTCGTTATAATCCGCACTGCTAGCACAGCGGACACAATCTTGGATAATGATTTGTGCTTATGGCACTTCAAGGGGATACAAACAACAGCTTATATTTTTATTTTATGTCGTCTATTTCTCTAGTTGCGAGATCATATTATAGATATGTTTGAGAAATAAATAAATACACCCAACAGTCACATACATAGTCCTGACCCCACACTAAGATCGAGTCTTGTGTCGTGGGTATCAGAAACTACGAGAGACTTTTCGGTCT
The DNA here is from genome assembly GCA_949752805.1 of Deilephila elpenor. Classification (NCBI taxonomy): domain Eukaryota; kingdom Metazoa; phylum Arthropoda; class Insecta; order Lepidoptera; family Sphingidae; genus Deilephila; species Deilephila elpenor. The sequence goes on from OX457108.1 coordinate 9,535,938, forward strand.
CACTAACACCCAGACCCGAAACAAATACCTGTGGATCACATAAATATAATAATAGTTTTTTTACGATGAACATAGAACGAAAACTAAACGTACTTTTCACACGACCAAATCTAAATCCAGGTCTTGCAAAATCTATGCAATCACGAAGAAATCGAAAATTCCTTAAGACACAACTAAAAGTCTTGGTACGTCAATTAGCCACGCAGATACTTAGAAGAACAAAGGGCCGCTCACTTTCCGGCTTTACCTTTCAGACGTGTCGAATCGTCGATCTGCCTCCGTCTTGAAACAAAGTCTTGAGCGCTTCTGTTTGAACTACGAGTATTACGATAATTGTACAAAGGTGATACTTCGTGACTTGCAAAATAATACTATCATCATCTTAGCGATAGGAAGCCCGCTACTGAAATTAGGCCATCGCCTTTGATGTTTACATTGACCTGTTAGACGGTACCTCTTTTCATTTTATCTTGTACTAGCGGCCCGGCCCGGCTCCACCCGGATGCAGATACTTTTTTGATATCAGAAATATAATATTATATAGAAATACGGACCTATTCTAAAACTTACAACACAATCTACCGGTGTATTCACAAGATAAAAGTTCGACACCTGACATTAAAGGACCCAAATCACAAAGTAGGTGAGTCAGTCGCTTCTGTTCGGCAGGCCACAGTAAGGACGGAATAAAATAGAATATTTCTGATCGACGGCAGGACGCGGCGCCGACGGGCCGCGTCACCAAGGCGTCAGGCTTTTCAAACGTTATATAACCAATACTATCTTGCCTTGTGGGAAATAAAAAGTTTGAACAGAAAATGACTAAGATTTTAAATATAATTATTTAGATGAATGTTTTAACATAATTTAAGGCATGATTTTGTTGAGAGAATAAGGCAAAATATGGAGTGGTAAATGAAAAGTTTTCGTAGATAGTATTATTGATATTTTATTTCAAAACAGTAACGTGTTTTATGATTTTCAACCTGTAACTTTTCATATCTTGATAATTGAGAATGCTTAAATACTATCTTCTGTTTTCTTAAAATTATAATTTAGGAACATAATACTCGTATGTAATAAGATTTTCTTAGTCAAACGACGTTACAATTACTGACATTATTTCAGTACACTCAAAGTTTAACTTCACTGTTAATATTTATTTGTATTGTATTGTATCTATTATACGCCACACTGCAGGGCATAGGCCTCCTCTACAATCGAAAGGATGGTTGAGAGGGGTAAGGCCGTATAGTCGTGGTTGGCGGACTTTTACATACCATAAAAATTCTTCCGAACCGCTTTGGTGTGCAGGTTTCCTCACGATATTTTCCTTCCCCGTTATAGTGCGTGGTAATTGACTATCAATACACACATGAATAACAGGCCACCATGCACTTATTAAGTAGATTATAAGTCTTTTATATCGTGCAGTGATAGATTAACAACACATCAATCTCTATCGAGATTGTGACATGTATGTGTCAACAGTTCATGGGAGTGCGAAAAACATTATTACACATTTGTCATCCATCTCGTTGATACGTGATCGATGTAGATTTGATACTTTACTTTATATGTCAATGACCTTAATTTTACGATAACTACATTTTTGCAAACACATTTAAATAAGACGTCTAGTTTTTGTACAGACTATTATTAAAATTAAGGAATGGTCAGTATACTTTAAAATTGTTTACAGGAATTTACTTTAAATTTGTTTATAGAATATGAAGTTTTATTACTCTTTGACCTAAGTGGCTCTGAAGGGTTCTGTCTAAACATTAAGCTTCAGAGAAAGTTTCAATTTAAATAAGTGCATCACGATCGTCTTAGAGTACAACATTAAAGTAATTTAAATTAGGATTATTATACTCATTTGGAGTAAGTAGATAGTGTACACAACTAACAAAAACAAAACACTTCTTATAAAGTTTACGTAAAGCTAATATATGAATGCGAGTAGAAGGCCCTTTATAAAGCGAACATTATGAACATCTTTAGAAACCCGAGAGCGAGCATCTAATTCCGTGCATTTCCTCGAATCGCCGTCTGAATCTAATCCAGACTACTATTAATACGGCTAATAGTATTACGTGAGGAAATTGATGCAAAATTCCAGCGACGCTTTTCACTCGGGATTAATTCGTAGGTACGGACGGCCTTATTCATAGACAGTTTTAAAACCTATTATAGCTATTAAATGTTTTGTCCCTTTCGAATGACTTTTGAATTCAGTTTGAACGAAGAAGACAAAACATTCGACAATTAAAATAATAACTGTCTATGACCGTAAGCCTAAAGTGGGCCGATATTTGATCCGATTAAACTTAACATCGCGGCGCTCTCTGAGGACGCTCTGTAGATCTTCCGATGTGTAACTTTATAAATAAACTTCTGTCTTTCGTATAAGCTTATTCAATACTGTGTAGATGTAAAATTTAATTCATTTTAATAAGATGCACTATAAGATACTCCAGCTTAACTTACAAAAAAAAGGTGTAAACGGACTATACCTGATCATTATCTAATTATTACTAAAAATTCTCAAAGGTTATTTTACACATGGACAAATTAATATAGTCTTATCAAATTTGATCTCTAGAAGGATAGAAGCTGTATTGTGGCCAGTACCTTTACCTTTCTAACAGTTACATGCCAATCTTTATATAACAGCTTATTTAATAACCTCAATATACTAACTCTCCCTCTCTTTCCTTCCTTATCCACAGGAAATTTAATGCTCTATAGATCTCCCTTAAGCATCGTAACTAGGCCAAGTTTAATAATAACGTGTAGTTTTCGCTGCCTGCTAGCAAAAAGGTCTAATACCACAATAACACACCAGAGGGCGCTTAACAGCCTGAAACAGAGTCATTAAACTTATGCAGACAATGCTGGAAGTTTATTCGCAAAGCCGATGGGTGTAAGTACACACGAGTAACAATTCACAATGCGCGAACTTGATGTCACATCTTCAACATCGCGCACTAGAACTTTGGATATAAATATTCATGACATATGTAATATAGCTTTTTTTTAGATTGAAGTTAGTTTTCTTTGTTAAAATACTTTCATAAGCTTTGCGAAGTATATTTAACTGTAAACCCCTTCATAATAAAAATGAAAATATATTTTTTTATCAGCCTGCATGTACGTGAGGATAAAAGTGTTGATACAACGGCCCTGTCACAACCTCGATAGAGATTGATGTGTTATTAATCCATCACTGAATGATATAAAAGACATCTATAGCAAATAAGTGGTAGGTAGTAGTAGGTAATTCTGGTAGGTATACACTGTTGTGTTTCGGTTTTAAGGATATTGTAGCCAGAGCAACTGGACATCATGAGACTTAACATCTTATGTCTCAGGATGGCGAGCGCAGTGGAATGCCAAGCATTGCTTTATAATTAATAATGTTGTTTGGTTTGGCTACTGTCCATTAGCGGTCTATCGCTTACCATCAGGCGAATGGCATGCTCGTCTCAACATTCATCGCAATAAAAAAGCCGATACCAAGATAAACCGTTCACATAAACGTATTCCAAACAAGGTTTCCAATTTCCCCGTGCGTAACTCTATAAACAATCTAGTTGTCGATACCGCACATCACTAATGGAACGCGATGGCATAAAACATCGACCCACTCCGCATAACAGGTTATATATTCAAAGACACACATGCTTACATTCAATTTAATCTTACAAGTGGGGCTTTTGTTTCGCGCCCCGCTTTAACGTTTGTATATTTTACATTAATGGATCATATTAGTAAGAACCTTTGGATATCCTCGTAGATATATCGCGGCCGCACTCAGAGACGTTTAATGTCAATTAAATCGTGGCTCAGTATATATTATCTTTGTAAAATCTACACTTAGTAATGATTTAATTGAGATTAAATGTTTCCGAGTGCGGCAGTATGTGAGTAAATGGTTCATTTGGTGTTAGGATAACTGTAATGTGATATACATTCTCCCATTTATAATTTTGGTCTATAGGCCCTTAAAGAGGGCCTTTTATTTGAGATATTTTCGGTGATGTGGTTGTTTAAGATCAATGATCTCTTGAGATCAGTTGAAGTGCTAGTTCAAGTGCTGGTTGAAGCAGAATTGAAGCTAGATTTTATTTTTAATTACCATCTGACATAGCCCACTGCCCATTCGATTTCATGATCTACTTGATTTAATCCAAACCGATGTGAAGTACCGTACTGATGCCCATATCAGGTGGGGTGATCGTCCAACCACGCCCCACCCTTATCACGCTACTGTTATGCACGCGCATAAATTATAAACACAATGAAATAGTAATATTCCGTGGTTTATGCTGGATAGATAGGCTAGATATATACAAGCATATGTATAAGGCGAAACGTGGGTGTCCTGGTTGCACCTCTGCCTACCCCTTCTGAGAAAAAGGCCTGAGTTTATGTATGTATGTAGATAGGCTAGAGTGTAGGATATTTTGAATAGGAAAACTTAGACCGCAACCATAGCTGTTAAAACATTTATATACGGCAACATTTAAAAATCAATGAGCCGTATAAAACAAACATTAGTAATAAGAAACAACTAAAAAATATATTATCGTCAGGTACGATCTAAATCCGTGGAGTATTTAAATCGCTCCTAATTTGCCGAGTAACAAGTTAATAGAAGGTAAACTTCATCTTTTCTAACTCCGAAACTACAATGAAAAAGTAGCTGTCTTTTTCCATTTTGAAAAATCATACAATAACACCGAGGAATCCGCTTTTGAAACTTTGAATAATACGACTCCTTAACTCGTTGTAACAAGATTTTCTTTTCTTGTGGATACACCCGATGGCCGCATTTGGGATTTCGGCAGGGGGTTAAACTTATTCAAGGAACAAAAGTTTTAGGGATTTGGACAAGAAACTTGGGAATATTAATAACCATACTTTTGTAGCGTTTTGTAAAAGATTATTTTTTGGATAACTGTTTCGGTGTATCGTTTGAATGAAACGAATTGTGTTATAGCTCCTAACAAACCATTTGTGTCTTTATATGTATAGATATGTTCAATTACACAATAAAAACAACACTTTCACAAATATGATGCATTCTGTCATTCAATTGGCTTGGTATTGGTTGGTAGAATTAAAATACTTTTGATTTTCGCGCACATTGGTGTGAAAGCTTCCTAACACCATGACTTCTACATCGGCAGTCAACTAGTTTTAGTTAGTTAGTTGAGCAAAAATCAGTTCGATATAGCAAAACGAACCATTTATTCCTAAGCCATATACCGTAAACATCCTTCTTTCTAGATAAAACTGCTTACTACACAATAAAACCTATTCCTTCCTGCATTTGTCGTCAAAGGGAGAAATAGCCCACTCAATTTCCCCTCTAATACGCACACACGTGAACCGAGTGGCAGACGAGCCCATGAATATTGAAGTGTTCCGGATGTTGTTACAATGAGTGCTTACCGAAGGACGGACGGCGACCCTGCTTATTCTGTCTTTATATAAATGTACGTTCATTGCTTATTTCATGTGAAATTAAACTATTTTTATAGGGAACATGTGTCTAGTGGTTACACACCTGGGCGACAAACTATAATATCTGGGGTTCAAATTATAGGAAAAGATAGGATAGGATATATGTGACTTGTGCTCTCTTTCGGAGCTAGATTATCAGTCCAGGATCGTTGATGAGGTCCAAATTTCAAAATTTAATCAAGACAAAAGTACACAAGTGATTTAGCAAAACCTTGCTCGTATAATTCTTTGATATACTTTTATAATACCTACTATTCGAATTAGCTTATATTACTATGTTAATTAAACTGAAATGGTGCTCATATATCAGCTAATACGTAATACAGACTAACACCAGGATACATAATTCTGGCGCATTTAGTAAGCGCTTCCGCAATGTCTAAGTACTAGGAAACAGCAATAATTAACGTCTAGTGGCTTAATTGAACGCCGATAGTTATAGCGCTATGAGAAACAGTACACGTGATAACTTACTATGGAATAAATTATAATAAATTCGATCGGATTTTCTCCTCGATTTAAAATCTATGTTTAAGAAAGTTTTTGATTTGATTCTCTTTACTGCTCATTGAGATTTACATTATATGCAATAAGTATGACTACATGTTTTAATAGATATTTAAGGGGCAATAAATGGACTTTTTCTGCTTTCTGGCAAGATAAAAATATTAAATCAAGAGTAAGAGGATAACATAAGGAAGGAGGAGGATAACATTATTAAACTATATTATTGTATATAATCTCATTTTTTTTGTATTTATTTGAACGACACAATCTAAGAGTCCATTTATTACTTCGCTAGAGTAATATTACATTATTTTTTTCCATATCATAACTACGTACGGCTCAATGTGGACAATTTCTACAATAATAAATAAATAAATACACCCAACAGTCACATACATAGTCCTGACCCCACACTAAGATCGAGTCTTGTGTCGTGGGTATCAGAAGCTACGAGAGACTTTTCGGTCTCACAAACACCCAGACCCGAAACAAATACCTGTGGATCACAGTTCACACAAATATTTGTTTCGGTGCGGGGATCGAACCCGCGGCCTCTCGTTTCACAGGCGGCGTCTAAACAACTGCGCCACGGAGGCTGTCAAGAATCATAATAATCATAATGAAGATGACAATGATGGTTTTGCTAAAAATATATATCGTTGAAGATATTAGAAGACATAAATATTTTAACATAATATTCTTGCGTTTATTGTCCTTACAAAAGGAGAAGGGGCAAACTTGTATGAACTCCAGCCTACTGGCCAATAACGACGAGCGATATGTCATTGGAAAGGTCTTTTCAGATGCTACAACTTCTTCTATGACAACAAAACCCAAATCGCTGTATTTAAAAAAATATAGCTACTTAAAGGCAGCCCGAAAATCACATGAAAGCGCCTCGGCATAGTGAGCAATAACAACAAGCGATACGTCGTTGGAAAGGTCTTTTAAAATGCTACAACTTCTTCTACGGCGACACTTCTCAAATCGGTGTGTGAAAAAAAATATCGCTGCGTAAAGGTAGCGCAAGGATAAAAACATGTATATGGACTCATAGCCTATTGTCCAATAACGACGAGCGATATGTCATTCGAAAGCTCTGTTTGTTTTCTACAACTTCTTCTTTGGCAAGAAATCCCGATTAGCTGTATTAAAAAAGATATTTTGACATAAAGATATCGCGAGGGCCATATGTATGGACTCCAGCCTACTGGCCAATAACGATGAGCGATACGTCGTTGGAAAGGTCTTTTAAAATGCTACAACTTCTTCTACGGCGACACTTCTCAAATTGGTGTGTGAAAAAAAATATCGCTGCGTAAAGGTAGCGCAAGGATAAAAACATGTATATGGACTCATAGCCTATTGTCCAATAACGACGAGCGATATATCATTCGAAAGCTCTGTTTGTTTTCTACAACTTCTTCTTTGGCAAGAAATCCCGATTAGCTGTATTAAAAAAGATATTTCGACATAAAGATATCGCGAGGGCCATATGTATGGACTCCAGCCTATTGGCCAATAACGACGAGCGATATGTCATTCGAAAACTCTCTTCGTTTTTTACAACATCTTCTTCTTTGGCAAGAAATCCCGATAAGCTGTATTCGCGAGGGCCATATGTATTGTCTCATAGCCTATTGTCTAATAACGACGAGCGATCCAATAAATCTCTCACTGTGTTTATCGTTCGATATCTTGCAAGATTCAGCAAATTGCGCTGTATCACAATCCAAAAATATGCATTTCCTGCATCTGTAATAACGTCCACCGTTTTAAAATGTAATTGTTAATTATTTACGCAAGACAAGAATTTTCAACATACTGCTATTGTATGTGAAATGAGTTCTGTTTTAGTTTTGTGATATGATAAAATACCATAAAAATTAAATCCAGCTATTGGTCAGAAGTTGTCTAAGGAGTGTTGCGCGACATTATAGAGTTTATTTTAAAATAATCAGGAAAACTTTTTTTACCGGTATTTCTACATTTGCCTGTGGCGTTGATTATTGGCAATGCGTTTAATAATCCAATCTGGAGGGATGTTATAAAAAACAAACACAATTTAAAATAGAGAAACAAATAATATAAGGATATTATGTAGGTATGGACTGCCTCGGTAGCGCAGTTGTATGACGGTATGGTTGCAAAGCGGAGGTCTCGAGTTCAAATCCCGGGTCAGCAAATTGATAATGGATTTTTCTATTCATTATCAGTATGGAGTCAGGAATTTGTGCCCGATATGGTGTTAGCTTCGCCCCCTATCACATCGGAACAGAACAAAAGGCGAAACGTCGGTGTCCTGGTAGCACCTCTGCCTATCCCTCCTGGGAAAAAGGCGTGAGTTTATGTATGTATGTTTTAGGCTTGACTTATTTCTGCGACAAGCTTCGTTTAGTGCCGAGATAGTCGTATAAGCTAATAATGTAAATAATATTTTTATTCCTAGTTTATATAAGTACCATGTTTATGTACTTTTGATAAATAAATAAACTATTATTTTAATATATAAAGATATGAAGTAGTTGTTTATCTATGTATATTTTTTAATAAGCGATTTGGGTTTTGTTGTCATAGAAGAAGTTGTAGCATCTGAAAAGAGCTTTCCAATGACATATCGCTCGTCGTTATTGGCCAATAGGCTGGAGTCCATACATATGGCCCTCGCGATATCTTTATGTCAAAATATCTTTTTTAATACAGCTAATCGGGATTTCTTGCCAAAGAAGAAGTTGTAGAAAACAAACAGAGCTTTCGAATGACATATCGCTCGTCGTTATTGGACAATAGGCTATGAGTCCATATACATGTTTTCATCCTTGCGCTACCTTTACGCAGCGATATTTTTTTTCACACACCGATTTGAGAAGTGTCGCCGTAGAAGAAGTTGTAGCATTTTAAAAGACCTTTCCAATGACGTATCGCTTGTTGTTATTGCTCACTATGCCGAGGCGCTTTCATGTGATTTTCGGGCTGCCTTTAAGTAGCTGTATTTTTTTAAATACAGCGATTTGGGTTTTGTTGTCATAGAAGAAGTTGTAGCATCTGAAAAGACCTTTCCAATGACATATCGCTCGTCGTTATTGGCCAGTAGGCTGGGATGCGCCTTCTCCTTTAAAAGATTTTTGTATCTAATACTAAGGCGCAATTAGTCTTCTATTTATTTTATATACTGCTAAGTGACTGAGTAAAGTTGCCTGATTTAGTTTCATGCGTACGTAGCCGGCCGACAAATTTAATTAAATGCCAACTATTTTGGAAGCCTCGCTTTACTTGCTAAGTTAAAGTTGTTAGTGGAGGTAACCGATGACACTGTCGAACATGTTATTCGACCACGCGTAAAACTAAACTATTTAATTGAACATGTAATAATGGGCTAGTTTCACTGGTAAAGCTAATATTCGTGATACTAATGTGTACACAAGTGGGCTTAAATTCGGGCTTGAGAGCGATCATTTTTGGTGCGAAAAATCTAGAATTTTCAGTGTTTGCAGGAGCACGTTACGCATATTTCTTGAATTGCCGTTCGGTTATGATATCCATAGTTAAACCAACTTAAAATTTTAGTAAGTGGCTTAAAATTGTTTGCCACTATATTAACGAAATCCTCCAATAATTTTAATTTTCTTGACAATAAATTTTAACAGCTGGTGCGATTGTCTTATTCTTTGTCACATAATCAAACCAATATACTAAGGAATTCTGAGTGCGAATTGTATTTATATCAACCATTTTACTTATATATATAAATGCACACTGATGAATTATAAAATACTTCAGTTCACCAGCCAACGACGGATTAAACCTATTTAAATATTTCACTCGTTCTATATCGGACCTCTTTCTTACAATCTACGGAATGTCAATACTGGCTGATAAGAGAGTCGTCGATTTCCGAATGAGAACAAAACCGGAGCGATTCCAGGAATTCTTCGCTATTTACATGAATAAACTATTGAGTCATCTCGCCGAGATCTCGGTGGAAATGTACACGTAATGTTTACCGTTCCGATAATTATTTCATCCAAAAGGCTGTGATTTATACAATATTAGGGTTAATGTTAGCATTTATAGGAAATTGGGCTTATTTTATTGCTTTTTATATTGGTGTATCAAAGGAGCTACTGCTAATAATAATTGAAATACATACAGCGAAGATTTTGATTCCATACAAGGGTAATTGAAATACAGCTAAGATGGCATATTGATTATCTTTTCCTATTTGCCAATAGGCATAAACTTCTGTCGCTTATTGACAAACAACATTTTTACGAAATCTCTAATTCTCAGGACATTTCAGATTTCTAAATCAATATTATTTAATGTTTAATTGTTATTATCTGGTATTTTTTATATTTATATTCACGAGTCTAACTTAATACATGACGCAAGAGAGCATGTACATTTAAAAATTGAAAATCAATAGCAAAAAGCAGATAAGTACCCGATCAAACAATTTAACTCTCGTTGAAGTACTAAAGAATTTTCTATAAATCTTTTATTGTCCAATAACGTGATAAGGCGGTGTCCACGTTGTCCTTGAGCCCGTAGCCTCCTTGGGTACATAAAGCGACGGCTTACTGCAAGCGCTCACGTACAAGCAATTTTAAATCAGGATGCTTTACGATCAAATAAAATTTCTCCAGCGCGATGTGTTGAATGCACAACGATGAAAAAGGTTTCGTTTGTTGTTTACAGGTTTGCTGAAGGTTTTGGAAGAAATATAGCATATTTAATCGTACTTGATCAAGATACATTTTCTCTGCGGGACTTTCTTAACAAAACTAGAAAGCTTTAGTCGTAGTTCTGTATGCTGCCTTTATAGACTTGGAAAGAGAAAGAGTGTGGAAGTGAACTGATTTAAATAAATGAATAACGATTTTTTTAATACAAAATGTAGATATTTTGATGCGGCTTGATGACTGTATCACAACAAGGATGGCAAACGTAACATGGTATTGACCGGCAGTGACTCAAAATAGTCGTCATCAAATAATCCTGGTCGTTATGCCGGTCGTTGCCGTTAAATTTTAATAGATTTGTAATATTTGGATATTCATATTAAAATCATTTTTATAATCAAATATTTTCAGCTCGGTGATTTAATGAAAAATGTATAAGTTAAATGAGCCGAGCAAAAAGTGAATGCTGTAAAATGGGTGATTAATGAACACAAGTAATAAAAACATATGAAAGATTTAACAGTCGAACGATAGAAAGATAATCAATCTTCTAAAAAGTTCTGTGAGTCTAACGTAAGAACTCTTCGAAAGCTAATACCTTATATTAATTTATCATTGCCCGTTTTGGTTAAGACAACAAGTTTCTTGCGGGTAGATTTGACGCACAGAGAAGCTAAAGATTAATACATTTCAGAGATAAACATAAGAAATATAATATCTAATAAAATAATACGCAAAGATCAGATTCCAAAATCAATTAGCATAACAGTATATTTCATTGATATTATCTGGGAAGTTTTTGGATTTCGTTTTGTGCTATTCCAGTCTTTTCTGCTATGTATGTACATCATGGAAATCAACTTTATATTTTGTGTCTATTGAAAAATATCACCCGTCCTTTTTAAACATAGATGTGAAAATAGCATTATACATTTTTCATGCATTAGAGCGGTCTACATAGTCACATGTAAAGACAGTGCCTGTTTATCATTAGGCGGACTTCTATCTTAAAATAAATTTCTATTGTCGTGAAGTCAGATACTTCTAATGACTTTTTCGTCTCACTTTCGATTTCTTTCTTTCAACCTTGCATTAACTCCGGTTGGAGTCAAAGTCGGTCTTTCTCAGTATTCTTTATTTCACGCAGTCTTTAGCATCTTCGAATGTTCTACAAGCATTTGTCTTATTGAATTGTAATTTGTACTACTAATATGTACTACGCTATAGAAGTTATGGAACTCCTATTATGTCATACAGACCCCTCGTTTTGTTATGTAGAGTACTCGTAGCCGGTAAATACGCGTGCATATGACGGCAGTTAAAAGTTTGCTGGAATTTTCGACAAAGGGCGTCACGTGAACTAGAACAGCTATTTACTCGTTGGAATTTTTTGACACCTCGTTATGCAGACGCCTTTGTTCTCCAAGCTTTTATTTCGTTAAATATATTTTTTAATTAAAGGTAGAGTGATTTCGATTGTCCAAATTTTTCATTTTTCTTATTCAGATTCTAAAAACTCTGTATAAAAAGTTCTTATAGTTAATGTCTAGTCATTAATAAAGAGTTTTTCTATCTTTATGTTACATACATACATAAATTCACGCCTGAATCCCAGAAGGGGTAGGCAGAGGCGCCACCAGAACACCCACATTTCGCCTTGTATGTTCCGTCCCATGATGTGATAGGGGGCGAGCCTATCGCCTTTCTTCATATTACTTAGTCTAAATATAAAAGCAACGACAAATAGCAACACAAGAAATATACTTTTTAGAAAAGATATAATATTTCAACGTCTACGAACGAATGTCAGTTGCAAAGAAAGGTTATTGTGTACCAGAAACCTTTGAGTGGAATGGCGGTTAAAACGAATAAAGAAAAACCTTGTGTTGCTTTTGAATGATATTTAAAGTCTCTAGCGAAATTCCACTTTACGTCATAATTTTATAATAAGAGAAACAATATATTTATATTTTACTGGTAGTGGTATATGAGAGGCACACGTCTCTCTTTAAAGTTTTATATATCTACGTATTGTATTCAATATCATGTTTTTCCTAACAAAATAAACGAGAAGCAATTTATTTAGTTCTAACATCATCACTTACCTACTAAAAACTTTCTAACATTTACTTTTGCCGTTTTATGAGGGGTCTTCGTATACTGGTCTTTATCTTGACTTTATATTAGTGGCAAAATAACATTCAAAAAGGAATGACATGTATAATTTTAAAATCAAAGAAGTACTTTAATATTATGCGTATATAATGTATCAGATACAATTTACATGATAGCTTTCTTAAAAAAAAATCTTTCGCTATTAAAGTTCCTAAAATAAGGGAGTAACCTATCAAGGGAATATGGCGACATTAATTCACGTTTCTTATGTGTATATTGAATGCTTTATTCGTAATAAACCACAAAGGATTTACAGTTGCCTTGACAACTTGGGAAACTTATGCGTATTAATACAATCATTACGTACATATTAGGGTTGGGAATGGTGCTACATTTATTTCATTTTCATTTGATGATTTTATTCATGGTTATTTCATGTATGAAATTTCAGAGCCATTCATTCATTCTGCTGGACATAGACATCTCCCAAGGTACGCCACAGAACCCAGTCTGCTTCTTTATTCATCGAGTGACTGCTGGCAGAGAGAAAGTCACGAGAGAGTTATATCCGAGTCATTCATGTTTTATTCGTAATGGATTATTATCACAATGATTATACTGTGCATACTACTGTAGCAGAATATTTTTTGTGTGGTGATCATGCTCGTGTGTGTGTGGTGTGTGGTCACCATTCACCGCATTAAAAATCTGTGATAAAATGTTAATTTATTACGGGAAAATATTATTATTATTTAATTCAGCAAACATAATAGAGGTAGCAAGACTGAGCTGTGGTTTATGATAAAACATATTATATGATTTTTCACATGTTACTGTAAAAGGAAATGTCCCATGCCTATGGTTAACAAAGCCATCCATTATGAAAGGAGGCATTTCAGGGTATTATACACATAAGTAGAAACATTGTTTTTCAGTCACAGATCACTCCCACTAGATACCTAATGCAAGGCAGCGGTTGCGCGCCACACGTATAAGCTATCGGACTGATATAAACCGATTCCAAATGTCGCGTCATCAGTAACATCCAAGTAGTGGACCCGCACATATCGGTGAGCGTTGGCGAAAATTAAGTTTTGGAAATATCATATTACAGTTAAAAATGACTTGCTCAATAAAATGGTGTGGAAAAAACTCAAAAAATTCAAGTATCCAAAAAAAACGGAATAACTTTTCATCGGTAACTAATATTCTTTAAATTAATTTGTTCACGAGCGAGCTCAATTTATACTGGTTATTGTATCGATGTCAAACAGTCGAGTTTGAATCGAAAATCAGCCGTCTCTTTTTCGCATAGCAATAACCATAATAAGCCATCTTTTTCTGGTGAAATCACGCCTTCTTCTAGTGCTTGACGCATGTTTATAATATAATTCCAAGCAATATCGATATTTTAAAACATTAATGTAAAATAATTTGATTAAATGACAATGTCACGAAATGTATATTGATTTAAATAAAAATTGCAAATCACCATGACGACGTCATTTAATGTAATTTGAAAAAGGTCAAGTTTTTAACTAGGTACTTTTTCAATAATTATTGTACTTTTCTGTTTCTTCTTGCTTTGCTATCGTCGGGTAAAAACTGTGGGTTAGTATATAACATTATGTTTGAATAATACCATTTTTATTTTAGATTCCCCACATGTCCCGAAAGTTAAAAATATGGGTAGATGCAACATGTCGAGGTGACGATTGGTGGCCTACAAAAAATAGCGTAATTTGTTCACGACATTTTACCCAAGAATATTTTTTCCCGATGAAAAATCGTCGTCGTTTAATGGATACTTCTGTACCGACAGAATATTTACCAATTCTGGTACATTTTTATTTATTTAAAAATTTATAATTTCGTAGTTCTGTGTGGATAGAATAATATGATTATCAAATAATATTATAATTTTATATTGATTTTGTCCAGCATCCAAGAGCTGAAGATGAGATGAAGCTCGTTCAAGCGTATTCGTCTGATGGTATTTCGGGTCCTATTTCTCGAATCAAGTATCTACTGACTATGTGTTTTAATACAGTCATTTTTATTTTGACTGATATAAGTGATATTGGGGTTTCTGCTTAATTACTAAGAACGTAATGTTAGAAATTCGTGCTTGATGCGTGGCGTTAGAACCGCCTTTTGTCAAATATCATGGGAAGGTATTTAACATAACTATTAGTATACTAAATTTATTGAGAATGAGTAGTACAAGCCGTTGCACTAATTTCAACATACGTTGTATTATCATCCCAAAAACATTCATAATTCGTCAAGTGGGTTTCATTGTCACTTGCCGATATTACCTACCATCTATTACAGCCGCCGTCGGAATTCAAGAAACAGAATAAGGTATTGTAGCCCTTTACGGCGTGAGGTTTAATCATTTAATATTTCATATTTTTATCTGATCTTTTAACCCAACACTTAATTCGGGTGTTTCGGCATTATGGTATACAAAAATTAACGGCGAATAATGGAAATAAAACCGTTACATACTAAAGTATAAATCTTAATCCTACTTTATTCGTGTTAGCGATTGGTATAATTTATTAGATCAGGCCAGTGAAAACATATTATAAAACATTTAACAAGTTGGTAATCAAGTTATAGAAGCGGTCATAACACGTTAAACTTACTGGCAAATCGAACTATCGATACTTTTTATTTTATTTATCGACAAGCCTCATCTCTCGAGCGAAGTCCACGTGACAGCGCTGCAACCCGCCCACTGCCCCGCACCGTTCCCTTCGTTGGCGTTTTCAGTTCAAAACAAAACTATCGTAATGCGGTATCTATTGGGAGTGATCTGTGTTTTCAGTGTACAGATATTAATTATATTCTAATATAGTCCTTAGTTCAATTCAATAATGTTAATGCTCATAAAAATATAAACTAAAATTAATTTTTATGCTGCAACATGACTGAAAAATCAAGTTGCGCCAACCATGTAAGCGTACTTTAATGAGAGCCACAATATGAAAATTAAACCGTGTCAACATTAAAATTAAATATAATTTCAAATAACAACACTACAAAGAAACCAAGTTTAATAGTGTCTTAAAAGTGAGCTGGGCTATAAATATTTATGAGAAAAAACCTGAAAGTCCTTAGAGTCGTGAGGCGTCAAACACTACGAGCCAGCACATAATGTGTTCATAATGTTGATGTTTAATTCATTCAGTTAGGTCGAGATTACGCTATCAAAGGGCGCGCAAGCGCCATGTCACGCTCTATGAATATTACATTAATGTGTCTAACGCCCTATTTAAGGACTGAACACGTTTGAATCGAATGTTTTTCGGTGGAGCAAAATGAGGAATGTGTAAGGGCTAGTGTTTTGGACTTTCAAATATACGGGCTAGCGGCTCACCTATTATATTAATATAAGTTTAATATAGAATAATGGATGAACACGAATTACCTAGAATTGCAAATATTCCCGAACGGTTTAGCTCCGGGCGGCTGGCTGTATAATTATAAATAAAGCTCTCTGTAGCAAGCGAAAAAACAACATTTTAATGAGAAAGAAAATAAAAATACACTTATTTTATTTTTAAAAATACTTCAGTTCCGATAGGCTATACAAATATTAGAAATATAAAGGAAAACTTTTTACATCAATCGTAAAAACGAAGCGGTGCAGAGAAATAAAATATGACTCTTAAAAAACTTATTTTATAAATTATCTCTGAAGTAACATATTTTTTTTATATTTTACGGTATGAATTCTTTTATTGCACAAAATTATCGCAATATACTTATGGATTTGTGTTCGACCCTCAAATGACATCATCTCAAAGCACGGCAAACAGACGCCGTCGAGGCGCCCCTGAGTCTGCACACTGCTCTCACAAACAAACCCTACATTACCTAAAACTCTACCTTATTCCTAATGCAACAAAGTTTATTTTTATAAAATGGCGCTAACAGCTCATCGCACCATGGGACTCACAGGATTACGTCATGCAATATCGTGCCAATAGCTCCCATACCATGTGACCAGCATATCTTGAACTCCAACCCCATACTCTATTTCGGATGTTGAGTGTTTTGTGTAAAATGGCAATAGTAATTCTTTTTGTTGAGAACGGAACCAAGGTTGCGTCCTACATTTATTATAACAATAATGTCATTTGGAGGTTAGTTTAAACAAGATCTAGGTTAGGACAGTGTGAGGGAAATTGCAACCTTGATCCAGTGCGCTAGACCTGGTTTCAAACAAAATGCGCATTGCAAATTGTGCCAAATGGGACGTAATAACTTTACACGACGAGTGGAATCTCTTTTCGGTTTAAGCCTTTTTGGTTATGTAAATAAAAAAGCTGTACCAAATACTACGTAGTCTTTATATTTAAACTTTTTTTTAAACATTAGGGTACCAGGACTACCAAATAGAAACTATTCTATCATTTAAAAATTAAAATGTCTCTTATATACAATAACCAATATTTTAACCACTGGTAACATAATAAAGTATATATTAACATAAATTATGATCAAATAAAAAAAAATATTATTAATATTCGAAGTCATAAATATAGCCAAATATAATTATTCTTGAGAATTCTAACTTGAAATCGAAAGATTAAGACTTTATCATCATTTCTAGCTTTATGATGTACAGTGTTGACTGTTGAACATAACACGCAGATGAACATTCTCAAAGGTATCCTGAATACTGATGGTAGAGGACTACATCCATCAACCTTCGCCAGGTCGACTTTTATATTTTAGTACGAGTATATTCGTAAAATACCGTTGCATTTTGACATTGTATTTAAAAGCTCTATAAATTACGCTTTTTCCAATAAACTTGTGAACGTTGTGTTGACATGCGATGTGACCTTTCAATAATAAAAGCGTTTAAAAATAGAACATCGTTATGTATACAACCTTTTTTTACGTGCTTTTATTTGAATGGCATGTTTATGTTCACGAAGAGATACAAATAAAAAAACAAGTACATTATTTACTTTAAATATGTTTCATATTCATCTCATTTGCCTTTGCATAGTTCAAAATATTACAGCTTCTCTGTATCATATGATACCTGGCAATCGCCAAATTATGTATTTAAAAAGAAGAAAACATTAAAACGGCTTTCTAAATGAGGTACAGTGTAATGTACATGGATACAGCTTTGAGGACAGAAGGGATTTTACAATGAGCCTCCGATAATCTTATATACTCAACGAGATTTATATTTTTTTCTAGATACACTCTGATTTTTTTAAATATATCCCTACTTTTAATCCGACCGCACACACTCCTTCTCTATTTTTTTTATTTCAATAAATGGCAAGACAAGCATGCCATTCGCCTGATAGTAAGCGATACGATCGCTCATGGGCAAAACAAAACAACAACATGAATTACAAAGCAATGCTTGGCATTCCACTGCGCTCGCTATCCTGAGACATAAGATGATAAGTCTCATTATGTCGAGTAGTTACTCTGGCTACAATGTCCTTCAAGCCGGACTATACCAGTGCATTATCAAAGCTGTTTAGCGGGAGAAATAGACCTTGCGGTGGTACCTACCTAGGCGGCCTCTCACAAATGAGACCTACCTCCAGTTCTCTAGGTAAACTTTGCTACTACGCAACTCTATCCTTCCCATCTTAAGGTATGTTCACTACGTAAATACCTCCTAATCCTGACCTTTATATGTATATTTCTCATAAAATGTCACAACTGCGCATGCGGGCTATCAAAAAGATTAAATGCCAAAGGAAATTACTTCCTCAAAACAGCGCTAAACAAACTGTACCGGGAAATTGGACTCAAATCTGCTTTAAAATTTTAATTTATATTATTCTATTGATGTTCGGGAGTGTCAAGGGCTTGTTGAAAATTAGAGGCTAAAATTAATAAGATGAAATCACATTTATGTTACCACTTGAAATGATATGAACATTATCATCATGTAAAATATTAGTCATCGACAACCAGCGTCCTAGTAATGTTTAAGCGGTATTATTCACATTACACATGATTACATAATATTATTTGTCATGGAACCAAAGTAATCATATACATACATAACTTCTTTCATTGACAGGCCACTTTGCTGTAATTTGATTCACCTCGTCCTTTTTCTATCTTTTTCTCCGTCTAATCACAAAGGCTGTTAACCCTCTTAGGAATCCCCTGGTGTTAAGAGTGCTCATTGAAGTTCACAAGACAAAACTACGGTACCATCCCTTTATCATTAGTCACCACATTTATTAATCAATTTCACCAGAAGATTAATTAAAAGTACATACATACATAAACTCACGCCTTTATCTCAGAAGGGGTCGGCAGAGGCGCCACCAAGACACCTACATTTCGCCTTGTATATTGCGTCCCATTATGTGACAGGGGGCGAGCCTAGTGCCATATCGGGCACAAATTCCTAACTCCAGGCTGAAACTCTAACCATTAAACACAGAAAAAACTTCCACATCTCTGACCTGCGCTGACCTGTACTTCTTCAAACGAGGCTTAAAAAGAATACTCTCCTTAAGTTATGCAGCGATTTTGTAGTGCTGGACCTCTGGTACTGCGAAGGTCTATGGGCAGCGATAGCCGCTTTTCGTCAGGCGAGCCGCTAGCTCGTCTGCCTATAACAGCAATAAAAAATTAAAAAAAAAACATCTTTACAATGACCAAGATTGCATCACGCTCTACGAGATAAGGATTTTAACCCGTACCCAACAACAACTCAACCGCATTAGTTGTGCGGAACTAAATTCAGTATTACGCTACTTGAATATGCTGAAATTAAATGTAGCTGAGTTTTACTGGGAAGCACAAAGTTTATCCAAAGGCCCGGTGCACTTTATAGCATTATATATAACAGTTACCATTCAAGAGACTGGCACGATGTGGAGAACAAGCTGTAATGTCTGGCCTAAGCACCGAAATTTACGACTTATTAGGATTGTAACGTTAAAAGGCGCAGTTAACAGGACAAAGTTTGCCTTTGAAGAAATTGTTGCTTATTTAGTTCTGTTTTACTGCATATATTTTTTTCCTTTTACATTTATAAACCTTTGTTAGAAAGAACTAAATAATGTTTGTTTTGTACTTGGTATATATTGCATAACCGCGGCAAACTAACAAGCATCTCACTGGAAAAAAAATCGTTAAGAGGCGACATGGGATTATTGCCTCTGAAGCTATCGCAGCCATTTTTCTATGAAATGATTTTTCTTTGTTTAAAATCATACCTCGCAAACAACCCAAAGGGATAATATACTATCATTCATTGGATATAAAGTATAAGTATACTACAAATCATTATTAAGGATTATTTACCGCATAAATATCAAGTTACTCATCGAGGAAAAGCTATAACAGTCAGTAATTGAAATTACTAATCAAATGGTTCGGCAGCCAGGTCATCTTCCTTTCTATTTTATAAAGGTTCTTCTAAATAGACTATGGAAGTCATTCTAAAAGTAGTAAGAGCTAGGGCAATCTAGTTCGGCTGATTGTTCGGCCCGGCCGGCGCGGTGGTGGCTTCCATGAGCTTGCTCGCGCGTATTAATTAATACAATACAAGGGAGCGTAGTTGATTGGTCGCCACGCCGCCAACTACAAGGAAATGTGATTGGCACTTTAATCAAATGTTTATTTATAACTCAGTGAAATCTGTTCGATATGTTATAGAATTTTGACAGTCATATGCAGCAATGACCAGTTAACATTCTGACTAAAATATTGATTCTTGGACTGTTCAATATTTTCGCGGTTTTATTTCGAGTCTAAAATGCAAAAAATATTAGTATTTGACTATTTTTTTTTGATATCTATAGAAATAAAACTAATTGCTTTTATTAATATTCCGATGTCTGTATTCTACTCTACGGTTTCTGCTACTGCACTGCATTGGTAACATCTTATAAACTAAGTAATATCATTTTAGTTAATAAAATGTACCACAATTCAAAACAATGACACTGCAAAAATTGCAAAACGACTTTATTTACCCTGCACATTCAGAATAAATTCCTACTCTAACACCCTAATAGACAAATCCAAGTAAATGTTTACAATATCTAGAAGATTCTCGGTGTCCCTGGGCGCCTGTCGCGCCCGGCCGTCGCCAGCGAGACGGGCTACATCCAAGGACGCGCAGACGACGCCAAGTCTAGCCATCAAGACGCGCTGCCAACATAGACAACCCTAGCATTCAAGAAATAAACTTATTTTGAGGTTTACTTTCTCTTGTTAGTAGTAAGGTATGACATCAGAGGTAAGTTCGGAAGGAAAGTTATTACGACAAAGCGTGT
Organism: Deilephila elpenor; assembly: GCA_949752805.1. Taxonomy (NCBI): domain Eukaryota; kingdom Metazoa; phylum Arthropoda; class Insecta; order Lepidoptera; family Sphingidae; genus Deilephila; species Deilephila elpenor. The sequence goes on from OX457108.1 coordinate 9,557,068, forward strand.
TAATCCAGATATCATGCTTTAAGTTTTAATTAAAATTAATTGAGTTGTAGCAAAATATGCAGACTTTTCGTGAGGCCTAGTATTACTTTCTTTATTCCATGCTTCTCAACTATTTACAAAGATTATCCATAATATGATCCACAAATGGTTTTATGGACTACAGTGGTCAATCACCATCATCTGAAGTGCTTAAGATCAAGAAAAGACGTCTTTGGTACGTATGTTATTTCTATTTGTAGAATGATTGCATTGTCACCATTACATTGATACATGGCTTTGTCATCCAATCTACATCGCCCCGAAGATCTTGAATTCATATATCTGCATTAAATTGTGTAACTATGTGCTGACCATCGTATCCTTCTTCGTAGTGTGAAGAAGTAACTTAGTAAGCTGGTATGATTGTGTGATGTGTCCAATAGCGAGATATAATTGCCTATTGTCAATCGATATGTTGATTTGATATTATATTTAAATAGGGTATTTGACTATTGACGCTCACCTACAATGGTCACCTGGTTATGATTGCAGGACTTCGCTGGATTTAACCCACTTCTAATAGGTCTATGTAGAGATAATTGGGAGAAGCCTATGTTCAGCAGTGGATTTCCTGTGGCTGAAAAGAGAGAGAGAATCGATATTTTATATTATGAATGCTATTACACTTACCTTAAGGTGCTATATGTATAGTCATTTTGCCGAGCCACAGTAAAAAGTTATTTTTTAATGCAAAATATAAGTATACTCAGACGTCTCGAAGGGGATGAAAATAAATTTGAAAATTCCATCACCTTTAAATTGCCAGTCAAGCAAATAGAAATGAGTTGCTAAAGATCGAAGAATAAATTGAAACGGTATAGACATGAAAATTGAAATTTAGTTATATTAACTAGCTATTCAATCATAATATATATTGAAAGGTTTAAAGTAGACGATAGAATTATTTTTGAATATCTATAACGAACTGTCAGCAACTTTTACGAAAACTATTCCAACCTCAGGCAAATCATGCTTATCGAAATTCAAACTTTGATCTCGCTGTCTAAACTCAGCATCAAAGCAATGATCTAACGTCACAAACCATTTACGAGTACTAAGCTTGTAGTACATAAAACTATAGTATCTAATCAATTTACTCCTAACATTGTATAGAAGCTTATTACACAACCACGTAGAGAAACATTGTGATAGCATCATTAAGTCCGATGTAGATACATTCTCGCTGAAATTTACATAAATACAGGGGTTAATTAAATTTGAGGCGAAACTCGCTCGTGTTTATACCATCGCCGTAATTGCGCCCTTTGATTACTAAACTGTTGTTTAATAATTACGCATTGTCTCTTTTTCGATTGAATGGACGCAAAATATATCGTGTATGCTGAAAAGTGTAGTTCGTGCTGTTTGCTGTGTAATTAAATGTGAATATATTCGTGATTTTACGTTAATGAATACAGCTTTATTGGGTCTTTAATTGATACATTTTAAAAAGTTTGGACGTGTCTTATTTGTCATAATAAATACATACATACATAAACTCACGCCTTTATCCCAAAAGGGGTAGGCAGAGGCGCCACCAGGACACCCATATTTCGCCTTGTATGTCCCAGCCTATCGCCATATCGGGAAAACATAATAAATCTCTCTTTCTCTTCTCTCTTCAGCCACAGCAAGTCCACTGCTGAATATAGGCATCATAAATAATTAATAATAATAATGATCTTAATTTTTAATACTTGACGATTTTTGTTAATGAATATTGTAGTGTATGCGCGTACGAGGTTGGCGAGCATTCGGTTGCCGACCGTAGCCGAGTGAACAGCTTAACCGTTGAGTGCGCATATACCTTCACCTCATAAAGGATAAAGTGTGTTTCATTGATTCCTAAAGTACTACAAGTGGCGACGAGGATAAAAGTAACCAAAATTAAGCAAAGAAATATAAAAACAACAAATTATAATGGAAATAAATGCGCGACAGATGGTTCCATGCGCATGGCTGACATGTTATCATAATAATTAGTAAGTATTACTTACATAGTAAATTAGAATTATGAAAACGTATACTACGAGTATTAATGGAAGAAATTTCCATATGTTTAAGGTAAAACTAACATAGGTATGTTAGATATTTAATAGCTTACCAATGAAATACATACCAAGGTTGTTAAAAAATAATAGGAGGGTGATCGTTTTTATGAAACCCTGCCTACGTGACGGCTATGATATAGGTGCATGATGTACCACAGCTAAATAAATGACAATTGATGGTCATGCCTTTATCCAGAAGATATAACACGAGCATGTTATAAAAGGGCCACGCAAGATTAATGATTGTTGAAAAGTGATTGTGTCGGTGTTCAGACTGATAGGTCACTAATATTACAATAATAATATAGTTGTGCTATATTGATATGCATCAAGAATACCTATTGCAAGGACTTAGTTGTCTATAATTGTATTAATTACTTTTATAAAGTATAAACTTCTATTTGTCATGTAGGTAGGTGTGTGATTTTAAGTCAACAAATTTTAGTCTAATAAGGCGAGTTATGAGTATATGAATATAGTATTTTTAAATTACTGGGAAATATTCATAAATAACATGAAGTAATATTACGCCTAAAAGTGGCATATTACAACAATATTCATCATCATCCTGGTTCCCGCCTTTTTTCCGTGAAAGGTTTTAATTGTCGAGCAAAGGCCCATAAACTATACAGCCAACAGCCACGGCTAGGAGAAACACTGCTCGGTAAGAAGTACCATATCATGCGGTAAAAATAAAAATTAATTTTGCGAACATAATGTTCTTTTATTATTGTATGATTTTTGTTTCTATTGGTAATTCTCACAGTATTGGGCTATAATATGTACCAGTCTTATTTAATTGCAAATTGTAATTATTCATTATTGGTAAAAAAAAAAAATTATTGTACTGATCGAAGTAATAAAAAAATTTGCACAGTTCATCTAATTAAATATTTTGCCCTGGATATCTCTATGGATTTCTGTGCTATCAAGTCCACAGCATTCGAATATCTTAACAAAGCTACTGGATTGGCGCAGTTTTAATGATTGTAGCGTATGAGACATTTTCAATAATTCACACATCAAGAACTTCTTCAGAAGACACATTATTTTCAAGTGTTTGTTATTTGGTTGAAATTCGATTAGGAATTAGGAAGCAGTTTTGACAAAGCATTGATTATGAATGGGAAATGCTATCTAAAAAAAAAAAAACTGAGTATGGAAAATTTAAAACCTGAATGTTTGATGGCCTTAGAATAGGGTATTGCGATAGATATAACCTGCTCCAATTAATAATTATGGGCAAGGCAAGAGACACGCTGGACGAAGGAAAAAATCGTGGCTGCGAAACATCCGGGAGTGGAGCGGTATCAGCACCGTTCAACAACTATTCCACCTGGCTAAGGACAAGGAAATATACAAGAAGCTGACGGCCAACCTGAAGAGGCACTCGAAGAAGAAGAAGATGAATAAGAAGAAGAAGACGAAGAAGAAGAAGAACAATAGGGTATTTGACTATAAGTGAGAAAAATCTAAAAACTACAAATAGTATAGTATTAACCAATCAGAATATGTCAATTTTAATTTACGAATTCATCTGTCATACAAATATATGAAATGGTAGCCGCCATGATGGCTAGCGATATGACATAAAACCTCAAGTAAATAGTTAAACTAGTATGTTAACAAACAAGTTCGAACACTATTCTTCCTGTACATTATTTTAAATAAAATATTACTAGAGAGTAATTCATGTTTATTGCAAAAATTCACTCTTTACTAACAACAGTGTTGTTGTTTACATAGATTATGTGCTCGCAGAGTGACGTAATCAAACGAAACATTGCGTCAAGTTTTTCTTACATTTACGCGCGGAAGTTTAAAATGCTAATTAATGGTTTTTTATTGAAATTACCGATCAATTAAAAAAAAAAAAAAACTATAGTTTACCTCAGATTTAAGATACTTGAAGATACTTAAAAATGAGTGGCGTACTCTATTCGGTCTTTAGATTATGATCATAACCCTTACAGAACTTTTGATTGATTCCGAAAGTAAAGAGCAGGGAGAAAAATCCTACTAGATTGCAAAAGAGATGAAATAAAGATTGCAGGGTATGAGAACTTCACAAGACAGGTTATTACAGCTAGTTCTTCGAAAGATATTTTTCGAAAGGTATATACCTGAAAAAGAAAGAGAAGAAAAGCTCATAAAAGGGATTTTTCAGAAGTTTAACTTATGTTTGAAATTATTTCTGTTACATTTTTATGTACTTACATTAATTGAAAGTGAATGTTTTGATACAAATTGGTAATCAAGAACGTAACTATTATTAATTAATTCTCATTTTTCCTGTTTTTTTTTGTAAAATATGAGATGGATTTAAAACATCAACCAGAACCAATCTAACTTTTCATAGTTTCGTGAATAAAACAAATTCATAGGCTTAAAAGTATCCTAAACCGATTTTACAACAGAGGCAACTAAACCACTGTACCCGTGTTTATGAAAATGTATTCTATTATATTCTCAATATTTCTCATATGGTATTTTGTATACCTCTAAGTTCTGACAAATACTACTAACCTATCTAAAGTCTGTAGACTGATACAATCCAAAATTAAAAGGGCAACGTATTCAGAAATGAATAATAAATGGCCATGCAAATTAAATAAGGATCTCTTTGAATTACCTCTAAGTATACAACCTACATACTAGAGACATTTAGATTCACGCAATGAAAACACTAGTCAGTGCAACTAGTAAAAGGCTATGCAAATGTAATACTATTACTGAGTATCAGTACAAGCCATGCAAATAAATGACTGCCTCAGTGGCGCAGTTGTCCTAAAGTACGATTACAGCGCTGAGGTCTCAGGTTCGAATCCCGGGTCGGGCAAAGTGGTATTGGAATTTTCTATTCATTATCAGCCCGGAGTCAGGTACCCCATATAGTGTTAGGCTAGGACCTTATCACATTATGGGCGGAAAAAGGCACGAATTTATGTATGTATGTAAATAAACGAGTCTGTATGGAAATGACTCATGCATTATCGAGACTTCCCAATGTAACTTATTTTAATAACGAACTACACCTTCATGTAGTCGGACTAGCTAGCACTACAAAAAGTTTACTAGAATTTACTCGACAAGTGGGAAAAAACCTAGAGGGATTTAGATAATTTCTACTGATAGACGAGACCCATAATATAAACTGTTTATCCCGAATTTACCAAGGACAATAACGATACAATTCAATCATTTGATGGTAGTCAAAGAATAACAGAGCCTCACAGATTGATGAGAAGTTCCAAAAAAAAAAAAAATATTAATGGACGAAGTGTGTGGACATGTATTGATCCGCTGATAGACTAGCCGCAACATGTCAAATTGACAATTGACAATCTTGAAATGATACCTTGTGCAGATGTGCGTTTTAGCTCCAGTAGAACTCTGCGTTTCAACTTTTATTGCGCCCATTGTGTATAAGCGATTCAATGCGCGATTCATATAGAATGCCAGTATCTTGTCAAATTGAGATGTACGAAATGTTGTTTATGTGTGTAAGAAACTGATTTTTTTGTTCAATTTATCATGCCTCATAATTAATCATTTTGAAATATGTCCACCCTTAGAAACTTTTGTGCATATACTTTAATTCTGATTGGCGATAGTGTGGACGCGCCATAAGACATTGCCTAGTCGACGATGCCAACAAATTAATGTAATATTTCGTAATGTTATGTTATATTTAGGCGAATATTACACACTGAAATTATTTTCCCGACGTTTCAAAGACCTTACAGGATTCATGGTCACAGGACACACAGGACAGAGTATATACTCAGCCTATCGCCGTCCACTGCTGGACGTAGGCCTCCCCAAGTGAGCGCCAACCATCCCGGTCTTGAGCAGTCATCATTCATCTGCTACACGCCGCGTTTTCAAGTCGTCGGTCCATCGTGCTGCAGGACGTCGTACACTACGTTTACCTAAACGCCGCGCCGCCTCCACTCCAATACATGTCTGCTCCACCGACCATCTGTCCGGCGGCAGACGTGGCCCGCCCATTGCCACTTCAGCGTGCTAATTCTACGAGCAATATCTGTGACTTTAGTTCCCTGGTGACTACTATTTAAGCTAGTTTATGCCCATTTAATCAACTGATATGAAGGTTTCATTAATAATCTATGTCTAATATAAGCCGTCTCTCTTGCTCGAAGGGCAATTTTCTGTACGGATATGAGACAAGCAATTGTTGAACTCTCCTGGTGCTTTAATGAGCTATAAAAAAAAAACAAGACATTTGCTATCTAATTGTACTGCAAATTATATCACTTACTTCGTGTGCTTTAATAATATTTTCATTTCAGACACTGTCGGTTTGACGAAAAAGCCTTTTAAGTGTATCCAAAAGAGTGTACTGCTATGGCGATATGGACTGAATCGTTTGCGGTACCTGGACCGCACCTATGTATAACAAATAAAGGAAGAAGGATGTTTTACCAAATGTAACATTGATATATCAATGTCGGCATCGGCCTTGACGACAAATATATTTAAAAAAAAAATAGACAATTATTTTGCCCCGTAACAAAGTCGGATTTATGAAATATTCCTTTTCCGTCTCATAAAGCTAGAGGAAGGAGAAAGGTAAAAAATAAAAATAAACTCAAGCTGATAAATTCAAAATAATAAATGTACATAGTAGAGCAAACAATACCATATCAAATAACTAAAAAAATATTTGCTGGTTGGAAAATCCAAAAGTAAATTATATGTATTTAACTTCCATGAGTAAAATAGTTTACCTAAGTTACGAAACTTAGTTCATATTCCATTTCATGGTACATATTTCAAATACTCCTGGTCGGCATCTAACCAATTGGACCTAAAACGAGCCCACTGAGTCTTATTCGCTGGATATACTCAGAGTTGGGTCGCGCCGCGTAGTTCCAGTGGTAATGTAAGCCCACTGAGTTTGTTTCGCCGGGTCTTCTCAGCAGGGTCGCGTTAGATCCGGTGGTAATATTAAATCGATGCGCGTCGTTTTATTAATTCTTATGGTCCACTCAGACATTTATTATCGTAAATAATGTATCTCCATGATTATTTTTACCATAAAATATTAAACAATAAGAACTGAAACTGAATACCAAATATCAAAAATAATCTAAGTAAATAATTAATGTTACTTAAAACGTTATACAAATAGAGAAAAGAATTAAAAAAAAAAAACTTTTTTGAAGGAAAATAAGATTATAGCCAGGTTTAATACGTACAGCAATTAAATAAAAATAATAAATAAATAAAGTAAACACAATAAATACAAATACAATTAAAGTAAAGGCTGATAATATTACTATCCGGAATAATGAAACCCGTAAAGAATATCGCCGAAATATTATAGATTTAAAGATAATAAATGATTCAGGGTCTATAATTATCAAAGCTAATATTCGCAATAATTCAGTAGACAAAATATAATAAATTTATTCAAAATTTAAAATAAAGAAGGGATGTAGTGTATGCGCGTACGAGGTTGGCGAGCATTCGGTTGCCGACCGTAGCCGAGTGAACAGCTTAACCGTTGAGTGCGCATATACCTTCACCTCATAAAGGATAAAGTGTGTTTCATTGATTCCTAAAGTACTACAAATATATTGAGTAAGTTGAATTATAAAAAATATCATTTAATAAAATGAAAGTAGGTACCTACTTTGTTTACATATATATGTATATCGGTTTGCCAAAACTATTTGAGGATTAAGAATTTAAAACCATTTCAAAAATTTTTCATGACAATTCAATGTGGTTTTAATATTTAAACTCCAACCACCTACCCAATCTATAATGAAAGACAAAAAACCCATTATTAAAAACTTAACATTACATGATTGCTAGATTAAATCAAAGCCAGGCAACTCTTACGGTAAGTACTAAACGTTCTTGTTAACTTATAGCCATAATAGATGGAAGAATGGGTTAAATAAAATCAGCTGACCAACTCTTGATATTCCATTTGATTAGTTTCCATTAAATTCAAGAAATCCGCCACCGTAACGTTCAGTAGTTCCAAAACTGTCAATTTCAACCCTAACTATTAATTTCAAATGAAACGAAATGCCAAGAGTAGTTAAACCCAAAAATACCAAAAAATATGAAATCCAATCTATTCACTGTAATTAAAATAGGTGAAATTGTTTAGGGTTAACTCAAACCCGTCAGTGCGGATTGTAACACGCTCGTAAAGTTCTCGATATGTCGCTACTGGGTACATTCTATCCGTTTCATGCGGACTCCGAGCAAGTGTTCCACTCACTATCTATTAGTTCTAGGGTTGTCACGTTACAAATCCCTTAGTATGAGGGATTTGTACGCATGTACGAATGGTAAGGGATATTGAAAATAATGTTTGAAGAAAAGCATTGGCTTCTTTTTCGATAGTATACGTTGATATAATATTGTGGATATACCTAGAATAGGTACTTTCTTTCTTTGGGTATTTATAGGTACGATATTTGGATTCGCCCAGACAGCGACCAATTTTAACAAGGTGAATAACGAAGAAATAATGTTACAAAAAATACAGCTTTTGTGGCGCGTTAACCGAAAAACTTATTATGATATTATGAAGAGATTATATTCATGTACCAATACAAACTTCCTCGGTGGCGAAGTTATATTAAGGTATTACAAAGTTAAGGTCTCGGGTTCTATTCCCGGATCGGGCAAAGTGATATTGGATTTTTCTATTTCATTATCAGTCCGGAGTCAGGAATTTGAGCCCGATATGGCGATAGGCTCGCTCCCTATCACATCGTGGGAGGGAACATATAAGGCGAAATGTGGGTGTCCTGGTTGCGCCTCTGCCTACCCCTTCGGTAACAAAGGCGTGAGTTTATGTATGTATGTAATACAAACATTAAGTATCCATTTAAGCTGTATGTTATTTCAATTAATGACGTCATAGATATACTAATGTATACATAGCTATATAGTTACTAAGTACCTACATTATACTAAAATCTTGTAACCCAATCTGTCATCAGTATCTGTAAGTGCCGTTTGCAGTCAGATAGTTTATGTTTGAAGACATTTTAATTAAGGGCTGTAGGGATGACAGAGGGTTGATTGTGGTAGATAAATTTGATACACCATCTGTAAATTACTGGTTGTAATTTGTATAATGATGGTTGTAAACTTTGTGTGATAAGTATTATGTTAAGTATTAACACAAGTAACGTGACATTTTATAGATTTGCTGGGTTTTCTATAAAGTTTAATCTCTTTTTAATTCATTTTAGTATAATGTAAGATCCATACATACATACACAATCTCACGCCTTTATCCCCGAAGGGGTAGGCAGAGTGAGAGGCGCCACCAGGGCACCCACATTTCGCCTTGTATGTTCCGTCCCACGATGTGATAGGGGGCGAGCCTATCGCCATATCGGGCACAAATTCCTGACTCCGGGCTGATAATGAATAGAAAAATCCAATATCACTTTGCCCGACCCGGGACTCGAACCCGAGACCTCAGCTTTGTAACTGTAACGTAATACAACTACGCCACCGAGGCAGTCAGATAATAAGATAAGAGTAATGTAAGATATAAGAAGATATATACCCTATTTTATATATAAATAAGTAGTTTATTATAACATAAAGGCCTTTATTTAGACAAGTCATTATAACGAACATGTAGGCGCCTCTACTCATCCAATTTAATTGAAGCTTTTCTTCCCACTCGTGACATTGTGAAAAATACAAATATATTTAATAGATATGTTCAATATATTTAGAACATGATCTCGTTCGTTTTAAAGTAGGTAGGTACGGCTCCAATAGAGCCATGTCATCTTATACATTGTGAATCAATTCTTAACTTTTATCTCTGTTACAATTTATAAATCAATCACGTTTTCGATAAAAAGTCCATTAACATAAAATATTAATGTGAATTAACGTCAGTTGTAAATAAAGTAAAAATAAACAATATCCAGAATAATATATTTTTAAAAAATGATTCTAGAAGTTATTTAAAACGTTTCTAGACAACGAAAAATCAATAATGAATCGCATAAACAAAGGGTTTACACATTTTCTGCAACATTTTATATTCCATAACATATTTTAGGCGAAAAAAAGAAAATAAACTAAGTACATACTTCGTCACTCCAAGTTTTGTACGGTTATAGACGCGAATAAATCCTCCAAACTTGTATATTTGATTGATGAAGACGATTTTTCTAAGCGTCCGCCGCCCTCGGAGAGATATTTATGGCTGGCTCGATAAATGCGCCGATTGCCACTGAGAATTCCCTATATTATTACTATATACTCTTTTATCAATGTTTTAAGCATAAAATAGAAATAATAATTAAACTAAGTCCGCGATAAAATTCGTTCCAACTATAAAATATTTCAAAATACAAATGAGAAAACCACTATAGTGCCCACGTATAAAATTAGTTTGCCATTTTTGGAACTTGAAAAATGAATTTAATCCTATTTAGGGATGAAGACTATTCGACCATTTTCATCACAAGAACGAAATAAAGCGTATAAATAATCTACAGAAAAAAGTATATTTCTCTTGGGAGTTGGCATGTATACCGACTTGATACAATTCATACTACCATTTTAATTCATTAGAATAGTAAGCAGCATCCCCGCATTTTGTTATTGTTCTGAGCAACCCGGTAATTTTTATCCAAAGTATTCATTTAGACAAAACCATGTAAGACAAAGTTTCCTTTCAGTTAAATCCCCTCTCTTTAATATTCAAAGAACCTTTTCCGTGTCCAATTAGTTTTTTCTCTCGTACACCTTGTTGTATTTTTAGTGTTGAGCGTCGCGCCCACCTAATACACGGATACATATGAATTCACGTAGAAAAATCATAAATATAATGTAATGAATTATGTATAACAGCTTATAAAATTAGGCCATTTCTTCATATTATTTAATTTATATATAATTAGTATGGTCACGAGCTTATTCAATATCAAAAAGAAAGTTTCCTACATATATAATCCCTGAAGGAATAACTCTTGTAATATTCCCTAGATAACCCTTCCCAATAATACCTGTACACGAATTTGATCAACCTATCACAACAACCGCAGTAAAATGTCGTCGGAACAATTTTATTATAGTACCCTGTAGATTTTATCCGCCGTATTGCCTCGTGCGGCCGAGAAAATGTACAGCCAATAATCCCCAGCTTAATCCCATCTATCAATTTGTAACGTTGTTCAATGACATTTCAATTTCGTGGTACAAGTGAATATTGTGTTGCCGAATTAGGTATTTATTGGCTGTCCATTAGTATTGAATTCAACCACGTACTTACAGAGCTGGACGAATGTCACTGGTGGGAGGCCGCTTCCAACCTGTGGAAACCTCCTTATTAAAAAAAATATACCATAAAATATCAATAAATGTTATAATATTTAATGACTACCGAAAAATAGTAAATTTAATATAAATATTATTATAAGAAATATGTAAATAGAGAATAAGTAGTATACTAGTATGTGTATTGACTTGTAATAAAAGCTATTTAATTACCTAAAAGGGACTAATAAACGAATTTCATTTCATTTCATTCATGTCTTAGTTTAATGCTGAGACTGAGGATCAAGATAAGTAAACGCTTATGTTGCTGCTAGTGTATGTGCTGCAATAAGTACAGACTCTCAAAAACACCAGCTAGTAATTAGTTGCATATCACATCTTCCTCCATCTGTCTTTATACCGCAGCTACATTGCACAAGCTATTAAAGATTTGGCTTATCCTACTGACCACTTGTCTGACATCAACTCGTGCTAGAAGCAATCTAGTTTAGACAATTAGTTATTTTTTATTTGCTTTTATATACTAAAATGTATACAGGCGGACTTAATGCCAGAGGCATTCTATTAGAATATTCGTTAAGCAATAAAAACAATTAATTGTGACTTCGAGTACAGCCCGGAGAACGCTCGAATTTTAAGACGGCAGTCATTTATAACAAGCAACAGCCATCTTTAAGCTACGTCAGAATCTCTCAAGACGGGCATTAAAATCTACAAATTAAAGGAATAACAATTTTTGTTAATCTCACCTAAAAGCGTACCGGAATGTCTCAGAATATTCCTTCAAAATTGAGAATATTTTTATTTGTGAATTTCCGAGATCGCTGGAGGTGTTTACGGAGACGCTAATACAAGCTTATGGCGCGGCGGCTAAACAAAAACAAAGGCCGGCGAACTATGAACAGAAATGAGGGAAGGTGAGACATTTTCTGACTTCGGCTTTTGTGTAAGACAATGTACTCGCTGTCGATGGCAGCGTGACGAGGGTCGCCTTTATTCCTCTTCAAATTATATTCTAAAAATAATTCCATTTTAGCGCAGCTCGTGTGGAAACGTATAAGGATGATCTTTTGTAGAAATCAGGTGATAAGTCTTAATTTTGTATTGGAAAGAAATGATTTTCTTTTTGTATGCCGCCTTCGTCACTTGTACTCTTATGCCTGATGAATGTCTCCTGCTATATGGTGAGGGTTTCGAAGCTTGGTTCATCATCCTGGTCCAATATTACCTACTTCGTAAGCCGTTGGATATTAGCAATGATTAGTTTAGTGCCATGATCTTTAACCATGGTGTTACGCTTATCCTTTATCACAGTTTGGACGAAATAGGCTAAATAGGCTGAAAACTATGGGTGGCATTAATCTGACCTCGGACTTTTTCTTCATGTTTAAAGTAGTGAGCATATGTAGGTCTTTAACCACCAATATTATGAAGTTGTTTCACAACTGGTGCCAAACGGTAACAAAAGCGACTGGAAACTTTATTTGAATAGCTTATGTACCAAATCTATATTCAATTATACTTTTAAAAGCACTTTAAACAGTCACAGTGCACCAATTTGATTAAGGCAAAAGTTAAATTATATGACAAAACATATTATCAGTATTTGAAACAATGTTTCATACAATTGTGAAATAAGACTAAAATTATTTCAACACGCTTTATACCCTACTCTTCTCATAAAACAAACTAAATAGTTACCTAACTAAATACTGGAATTAAAGACAATAAACGCGCTCATTAAAAGTTAAAACAAAAGCGAAGTAAACTTCAATGCAGTGCACATTAAACTGAAATGTAACACGAAGCCAGGGCACTAGGTGTTCAGTGTTCAGAACCCGGAATGCAATTACATGGCAAATTACGAACTGTGTATAAATGTAGGATTGTAAAATTGGTAGAGTGTAGTTAAGAAATACGATAAAAAATATTTAAAATGGTAGGACCTCGCTATTGTCAGGACCAATTTTATTTTTAATTACCCGATAGAAAAACTATGTGAAGTAACAGCCTTCAAGCTATAATATAGGAAGTCCACTGCTGAACATAGGTCTTCCTAAGGATCTCTAAATTGACCTGTTGGAAGTGACATGCATCCAGCAACTTCCTACAACCTTAACAAGGTCGTCCGTCTATCTTGTAGGCGGACTAGAATAATTTTTAAAAAAGATCCGTTTAGTGTTATCAGTTTGTTTTGCCAGGTATAAAAATATATTGCCCGGATTAGAAACCAAAGGCATGGGATGCCACTGACATAAATGTTCGGGTCGTCCGCAAGCATTCTGGGTTGTGTAGTGAACCAAACCAAAGTGCTTTATCGTTACTAACACTCACAATACGTTTAATCCGTATATGCCATTTCGAGAACGTTTTTTATTAAAGAGTTTTCAAACACAGTCAATGAATTTGTCCTAAGCACTGAAATATTATTTATATGATTAGTTGTCACTTGTGAGGGATAATTATCGGACTGGCTTTATAGTAGTCGTTTGGACAGGAATTAAAAACAAATATATTACGTGCTGGTTAGATGTTGGAAGACCGAAACGTCGGGAAGTTTAAAATGTAAAAATTAAACCAAATCGCGATAAAATCCGTAAAAATAGTTTTATTTCAATGTGTAATATTCGCGTAAATCTAAGAAACCATTATGTTGGAAGACCCTTAATTTCCTCCTTTTTGTATTATATTATGACACTCATTGTATTATCGGGCCAGGACTATTCGCTCGATATATCGCTGTTGGATGTATGTATTTATTAACTTATATTGTTAATACATTAATAGATCTCCATTTGTAATAGATACATAATAATTCGATTTATAATAATTTACTGAATATTTTTACCCGTGATTCCATCCGCAGAAAATAAACTCCAAATCTTTTATACAAAAACCGTGCACTTTGCCTTTATAAAATATGCCTGCCACTCTCCGAATCATAAATTATCTATATGCAAAAAACATGTACGCTCGCTGTTCCGTTACTACGTGGAAAGACAAACCGACAAACACTCTTTCGCATTTACAACAGTAGATTTTACTTGCGGCTTAGTTCAAAGACTTAAAATAAATCGAAAGCAGAGGTTTTTTTCATAATCATCAGTTTTTCTTCTAAGAGACCACATAACTCTCTTTCTGTAATTCAAAAATAATTTCATAATGTTTTATTCAGCACTACCGTTTTTTTACGATAATGTAAAATATTTTATTTGCAATCCTCTAGAAATGTACTTGTTTTCCATTTGAAAACGTTCCGATTAATAACATTTGTGAGGATTTCCTGTTTATATTATTTATCTTGGTTTATACGGTGCCTTCCGGTGGAAGCTTTGACAGCGTTAAAATTATCATATTTCCAGTGCATTCATATTTATGAAGCGCGTCGTAAATGATTCAAAACGGCTTTATTAAAATTATTTACATGAAATTTCAATATTAAATTGGAAGAGTGACTATTAACATCAAACGTTAATTATGACTTTTATTTATATAGAGCTCGGTTATGATTAAATTGGTAGTGATTGGAATTAATAAGCCCTTTGTAATTATTTATTTACGATATTTGCAATCTATGACGTTTTGTAACATGAGGGTGTAGGTATTTGTCTAAGATAATTACATCTATTTTATTCCTTTTATAGTTACAGTTATATGCATAACATTGTATTCTTCCAAATAAATAACGAGAAATCCTTTATATGCTTAGATTAACTTTAAGTACGCAAACAAAGAAACGTTTTATGAAAGTAGACACTACAGTCTAAAATTATTTAAGGGATAAAGTCATGGTAATAACTAGCATATTACAAGCCTTACATGTAACAATGTTTATAAAGGACGTTGCGGCACTTTAAAAAAATGTACGGCGAGCATATTATGCAAATGTGTTTAACTTATAGGCGCTCGTCCGAGATGCTCTGGCCGCAAGATGGCGCCACGGTGCATCTGCAGGTCACTGCAGAGATTACCCAGGCTGGTCATCGAACGTGACTTTACCTACCACTGATATAAATTCTGGGGAAATTGTAATCCCGTAGAAGTAACGATGAATTTAAACTTTTAGTCGATTCAAAAAAAAAACATTAATATAGGTATAATTATTTCTAATTTCGATGTCTTATCAAAAAAAGTTAAAATATTTAATTCCATTTTTATAACTTTTAATACGTACAACATATATGCATATTACTTATTAGTAACTTTTATATTGTTTCTTTAAAAGAATGCAATCTATACTAAATCATATGATTACCAGTAAACATGAGTAATAAAACTGTCATTATTCATCTTTATTATGTCTAAATAACAAATTATATGCCGTAGCTCTGAATCATAGTATTAAATTCTGCTGTTAATTGGCCCGAAAGTAGTTATTATTAAAGGCAGGATTAACTAAAACCACTTACACAAAGCCTAAAATGTTACTAATTATCGGTTACTACCCTAAGGTAAAACGAGACTCTTCGTAATGATGAAATACAACTTACGAGATTACTACGATCGAGGGGCTTACGACTGTGTTTTTTATATTGCGTTGAATGGCGAGAAATGGCGTGGAAAACCAAACAAAACCATGAATTACAAAACAATGCTTAGCATTCCACTGCGCTCGCCATCCTGAGACATAAGATGTTGAGTCTCAATATGTCTAGTAGTTACTCTGGCTACAATGTCCTACAAACCGGAACACAACAATACATTTACACTGCTGTTTGGCGGAAGAAATAGACATTGCGGTGGTACCTACCCAGGCGGCCTCTCACATATGAGAAACCTACCACCAGTAAATTCCTACCACCGTTCAGACCACTTTCCTTAATTTAAAGTAAAATATATCTCTATCTCAAAAATTTTGCGGCAACGCTACTTAAATGTCCAAGTAGGCAAACGGAAATATGTTTAAACATTTATATAATATTCTCGCTTGTAAGTTGAGCCCTTCGACATTACATAGAGCCTGAAGGAATGTTATGTACTACATAACTCGGTAACAAACTTGGCTGTATACTTAGGTTCATTTTCCCTGTGTTTTCGTCTTACAAGGTCCGTAAACTTTTGATTGTCCCCTTTAGTATAATAGAAACGGTGATGTCATTTAAAACTCATTAACGTGGAAATCAGCTGCCGTTAGTTTGGGAGAGTGACACGGAGTTTCCTTTCGTGTACAGTTCATGATGAATAGAGCGTAAATATAAAAGAAAAGTGACTACAATTTTGGTGGTGCTTTTTTGTAGTTGGCGAGTAGCGATCATGATGGTAGGGAACCCATCATAAGGACCCATGTTTTTGGAGGGTTACCTACTTGTATAACACTGTAATTACTTTTACAAACTACTTTTACAAAGCGACTACTTTCTCATGCCAGTGTAAAATATCTACTTTAAAAATTCTTCCTTGAGGAAATAATGGATATCTGTGGAACGTATGTTGGCGCTTTGTTAATGGGCCCTATTTTGACTCCCTAATTTGTTTTTATTTATTTAAATAATTATATAGTTATCCTTCATTGCCCCATAAAGAAAAACAATTACAATGAAATAATATAAAAAACGAAAAAGTACAAAAGGCGGCCTTAACGCGCTATTTTTATATTCATTTATTACCCATATTTAGCAATCAATTATTTATATTGTACATTAGAGATGTTTGATGTGATTATTCGATATAATATAGATGTGTTCTATGATACAATTGACGAATATACATCAACGTTTTATTGGTATATGTTGTACCTATCTAAATAATAATATGAGCTACTAGCTTTAAGCTAGGTAGGTACTCGAAAACTTTTTCTCAGATGTGCCAGTTTCACTTCCCTGTAACATGGTGGAGGAAGCCGATGGTTGACTCTGCTTGCGGGGACTGGTCTGTCAGATATGCTTACATTGTAACTGATTACTTAAGGATTTCACAATTATTGAAAACCGTTTGCCGAACCGGTTGGTACATCAAAAGTGACTAAATCTAAATTATGTTGAACATTTTAATGGATGCAATAAATTATTGTCATGTTTAATTTTCATTACTTAAAATACAAGGTACTAGGGAAGCATAATTAACATGCATGACGAGTGGTTTAATTTTTTAATTCATGAGCACGAGTCACGAGCGGGAATATAATATAAAGCTTACATTTTCAAAGCCTACATTTTCATGTCTCGAAAGGTACTTAAAATACTACACGAATAAAATGTAATAGCTGCTATGAAACTAAATCAAAATATGTTACATCGTTCTGCCTAACAGATGTTTGCAGGCGACGATAAAAATAAAGATTTTTTTTCGTGCACCAGACCTCACTTAATTCCTAGACTTCAGACGACGGAACGTTATATTTTGTGGATGGTAAGACACTCGTATTCGCCAGAATAACGACACCGCACTCGAGATAAAATCTTCCGCAGCGGCCCATGCAGATGTGTCGTATTATGGTATACTAAAATTATATACGAGCTACATAGGTATCTTGGGTTTTCGATAATTATTTTTGCATTTAATTAACTAAATAAAATCGCACCAATATTATACATGTTAAAATTAATTATCTCTACCTGTTTGTGTCTGTCTAATTTCATTTTATTAAACCATCAAAGTTTCCACCCGGCACATTTCTAGCAAAATTGATTATAAAGATTGGTGCCATGTGTAAGTAGTAAGTTTAAAGTTTAATTGCAAGCCGGGCCAGGATACCAGTAGGTATGTAATATGTATTCAAATGTAACCCAAAATACCTCTTAGGTACATACAAAACAAGACCGAGTCATTAAACTGTAATACAAACGAGGTGATTACTAAAAAGGCCCATGTGCTAATATTTGCTGTGTTGTATAGTAAAATAGCATCGGCCCCTAATGACGTCCACGGTTCTGTAAAGCAAATGAGCGCAGATTTACGACCGATGGACGGTGAAATGGCGAATCGTTTCGACCTAATTGATGTCAACCGAGGGAATAATTGATGGGTCGACTTCTAGCGAGTAACTTGTTTGGACGCTTATACTTCGAGTTTGGGAAGTTTCTGTGATGCGGGTGGATCGATTGGTGTAGTGTTTTTGTATTACTGGTTGTATTTTACTTGGTTGTAGCTGTAGCTTGTATTTATTTATTTCAAAATGTACACCAAAAGAATGCCAATAATTTTTTTGGCGTTCAAAAATGTAGACAAAAGAAGAAACGCGTGGATAAGGATATTATTGCTGGCGATAAGTGCGGTGCAGTTCATATAGGTAGATAATCTACTGGGAATCGGTTACCCCTAGCCAATGAAATAGCAATATCAATGAAACCCCTAGAAATGAAGAAGAATATCCCAAAATCTCCAAACCTGACCAAAACAGCTGTAACAGTATCCGGCTGCTTACGACAATTGTACAGTTATACGACTTTGATAGAGCAATCCTATAAATAACGGAAAACTAGCTTGCAAAAAGGCAATAAAGCCTTCTTACTGACAAGAAACGACACAGTTGTACACTATACAAACGTTGGTCCCATTGCGGATTCCTACCAGAGTACGCTGTTGTTTAAACTTAGTATTTATCAAGACGGTAAACAGGCTAAAAGGTATAGCAAACTACAAACAGCAAGCGGTGAATCTGGCAGTCTGTACCGCAGTTTCATCAAATAAATCCCCCGTTTATCTCCGAAGCTAAAAGCCATAACATTAATCTTTACAACGATTAACGAAACAAAAGGTTCAGACCACAATCTAGGGCGCACAAATGTAAATTTAACTAATTGGAACAGCACGTTCAGTGTACTGGATTATTTATTATTATTTGTTGTGGGACTCAATAACAAGTTTTACTTTTAGGTACATGGTATGTTTTATGAAATGAAAACAAAAGACAGTTGAAATAATTATGTTAGCAGTCGTTCTTTCATAGCAGGGATTTTATAGGTAGACTGAGGTTCAAAACTTTTTTCGGCTACCAATCTACATGAAATCCCTTTATTTTTCTCACTCTCGTTAACTAAGAGAGAGGTTTATAATGCATTGGATATACAGATACATTTAGTAATTAAAGAACAAGCACCCAAATTCACCCAATTTTATTTAGTACTTAACTATATTTTCTGCATCACTGACTATATTTTATACGCAATTATATTTTCACCAACTTTTTCCGATATTGACTTTTAATCTTGCTAGTCTTTTCATTTAGTCTAAAAATTAGATAGAACACAACTGTTCAGCAATGTCTAAATGCATCGCAAGCTTCGATATATTTATAGCAAAAGATAAAACCTTTTGTTTCGCTCATTCCGGATTTCTTTAGATGTTGTACAGTCGACAGAACAGATTGTATCTTTTTGTCTTACACCAATCACTGGCTTTTCATTGTTATACGGAATTTTACCAACTTCACTGCGCAAGAATGGAGACCGAAGAATTCGTGTTGTACAATTTCAAAGATTTAATTGTTTGCTTTTCTTTACATTTGCTTTTGTGTTGTTCAATTACTTGGATTACAAGGATAATTAGATTACAAGATATAGGTACATAAAAGATGTTATTGATTCTGTAATTTAAATATTTATTTATAGTTCTTCCATTTATATTTATATTAATCAATTTGTGGTTATTCCACCGTTAGGAGACTAGACGTAGTTTTGTAACATTGATAACTAATTAAAAACCACTTTCAATCGATTCCCTCGATTGTAGGGTAGGCCCGTGCCCTGCAGTGCGACGTATATGGGCTGATATAGATATAGATGATAACTAATTAACCCTCAGCGGATACTCAACAAAAGATAAATCCACATACATTCCCCTATCAAAACCAAAATCAGAACACAAATGAAGAACTACATATAAACATAAAAACCGTATGATCAATATCTGCGGTTGCATAGCTCCTCGGGTATTTCGGAGTGAAATGCGCTGAGTGCTGCAGCTTCAGTTCATTCGCGAAATGTTGCCGTTGCATCGCATTTTTATTTGCTGCTGCATCGCTCAAATATTTAGCCAACTCTAGAATATTTCGTACTGCCACTTGCACAATTTTATGAACGTCTTTTTGGTATTTATGTGTATTCGAGATACCTGGAATATTATCATTGCTTAATGCTATTTTGTCTAAGGTACATTTCCTGGGTAAATATAAAGCAAAATGTAATTTTTTACTTAATTGTAACGACGTGCCAACGTGGTTAGTTGCACATTGGTATTGTTTCAACTGCTTTAGAGATGTATTTGTTGCACAATATCTACAAAATTTTACAATTAAAATGAGAGTTTCGGTTCATAGAACCAATCTATGTATTTTGCCTCTACTGAACTGTTTATTGTACTGGTTTATTGTATTGTATTACTGTAATAGACAGACGACCTGGTAAAGGTCGCGGGACGTCGCTGGATGCAGGCTGCTTCCAACAGGTCACTGTAGAAATCATTGGGAGAGGCCTATGTTCAGCAGTGGACTTCCTTTGGTTGATGGATGGATGGATGGAACTGTTTATTTGAGCGTTTTCTGAGCAGTCCGGTCTTTTGAACCTCAAATCACTCAAACTAAAAAAACGTGGCTAAAATTACACCTAGAATATGCAATCCTGACTATCGTACTGTTTTCTACCTAGTAATACTTAAGTTTAAAAGCATTTAGCATTACATTAAAACAATCTCAGCTCTATTTTCAATGCTGTAAGTGGTTCTAAGATAAATAAATATAAGATGTCCTATCTTATATTTATTTACCGGAATACTAGGAGTAGGTACGGTCGCGTATGATGTCATTTTCTAACCCGTGTTTGCATTGTTCTCTGAGAAAATAGGTTGAGAGCGGAGCTAAACGTCGCAATGTCGATACCAAATGCCCCGACGAATGCCGCCATCGGAGTTGTCCGTACAATGATGAATACAATGCGTTTCATTTTGTATTTATTCACGGATTATTTTGTTAGGTGTCTCATTTATTTCTTACTTGATTTTAACTTTCTGCCCCCATTCTTTACAACGCAAGCATTGCCTTTTAGAGCTTACAGGCTTTAGTTTGGGATATCCTAATATATTTTATAAATAAAAAAAACCCGAATGCGTCAAAATCTACCGTTTTTATTAAATGCATTCAAGAACTGAAAATAAAGAAACAAGATTTTAATTTGAATATTTTATTTTGGTTTTTATTGATCTTAGTTGACAGTGTTCACAAACGCAGTCGGAGGCATTAGAAGCTCACTTCTCATAATTTTGTTGAGCAGCCAGAAAAAACAACAGTAAATATTTTTTAATAATTAAACAGCAGTTCAACGTCAAACCTTAGTAGTTTTTAAATCAAAGATGCTTGTACTACAATATTTTGTCTTGGTCAGCAAACCTCAGTGACCCAGTGCCAACACAGTAAATCGACCACGCCACTGATCCGTACCCATTCCACATCAACATGAGATAGATTTTATTTTCTTAAAAGTACTTATGTCTGTTGGCACAAATTGTTGGATTTATGGCTGAACAACGCAAAGGTACCTTAGTTATTAAGATGCACGAAATGAGTAGGTAACTAACCTACACTAAGATATCTTTGCGTATGAATTACTATACAATAATAATATAATTACAACCAGACCCCTCCGTCTCCTGCCAGGTCTAAAAAGTGCTATGACCGGATCGAAAGCGAATTAGCGTAGGTGAGGCTGAAGGCATAGCAATAAACGGGAGATTGAAGTAACGTGACGATGGTTCATCGTCCGAACGATGTGTCCGTACACAGGTTGAGAGGTCTTGATAATATAATTTACAATTTTAATGATCAGAGTACGACATAATATGAATCAAAAGTTTTTAAGTTCGAGCTTTCCCTTTTATGCTTACTGTACTGATGTATTATAATGTAATAGCTAGATGGCGTTATAAAAACATCAACGTATAATCTCTGTTATAAGTTATCGATAGATGGCGCTATACCTGCCTCTCATAAATGTCTTTTTTTTTAAATAAAATTTCATATCAGTTTAATAAGAAATATTTATAAATACTATGTTATATTTATTAATAGTTTTAAAAAATATATTAAAAAACATAGATCGAGACAAGCCCTATTGAACATTGATAAGACCAATCGTAAATCGTTTGTTTTGTCTATGGATACATCACATGACCCTTTTATTTTGTCCCCGTGATCAAATTGTGGAAATTCAAAATAATTACGCGCAATGGCTAAAGTAAAAATTGACGTTGATGACATGCATGAAAATTCACTCGATAACAGGTAAAATAGAGTTGTATTTAATACTTTTGGTGAAGTGAGTTACATAATTGTCGCAAAATAGTGCCGCCGAAGGTCATAGCATTTTGCAACTTGGCAGACAAGAGCGTAGTAGTGTCGCGATTAATTTTTTTTTGGGAATTGTGTTTATGATTTACCGCGTTTATTTACAGTGTAGATGGTGAATATTTGGGTATCGGCGACGAAGGATCGTTTGGTGAGTGAATGTTTCATTAAATCCTTAAAAGTTAAAAAGATAGTTCATATTGTTTGCTTCCAATTTAATTAACTCTATATTAAATTAGGTTAAATTTAATTATGTTTAAATTACAGGAAGCTCGGATCAGAGATCACATTTAGTGTCCCAGTCATTTCTAGACACAAACGAGAATTCCACTTCATATAACTTCAAAGATATTTGTAAGTACACTGAAGTGCCGCCATAAATCTAGATTCCTTATACTCAGAATCCTCCATTCAATTCCTCCCTTCCATTTCAATAGCCAATATTTACTATCATATTCTACTAATATTGATTTAATCGAAGTTCAGTTAACACTGCATTATTTTCAATTTTGTAATGTAACAGTAACAGTAATTTCATAACTATTTTCAAAACAACTCCACCCATTTTATCTAGGTTTATTATTTACATTGTTATATTTCCTTATTCCACTGGAATTATTAATGTGTTGTAATATTAAAATATATCTTGGAATGCTAAGGAAAGGCAGTCTATTTGAATTACCTGGTTTTCATAATAAATGGCCTATATTGGATAATTATGGGGGTTATCTATTTGTAAAATCTTCCTGGGATATGCTTTAAAAATAATTTGTACTGACTGCATGTCAATGTAGGATAAAAATAAATAGTAGGATATAATTATATTTCCTTTATTGTTGTGTTCTTAAAGCCTTTGTAGAATTTGGATATGATTTCATGGTATAATAAACAATGAGACTTGGTATATGTAAATACAATAAGTATAGATAAAACATTAGTTTTACTTATTAAAATGACTAATGTCACAGAGTTATTTTATTATGATGATACTTATTTATGTATATACCTATATCCACCAAGATATAGGCAGAGTTGCCATAAATACCACCTATGGCTGACCAAGCTTTATGTCCATCCCAACATGTGGAAATGCAATGTGGAATGCAATGCACTTGCACCAATGCTATGTGGAATACCCCACCTGAGAATCACCATAGAACCTCATGGTAGTGATGTTAAAAAAAAGACTGTTTTGTTGCAGCTGGTGCAGTGACATACAAGCTGATACCAATGACTGGCGAAGAAACAGTAGTAGATCCATCTCCATCTCCACCACACAGTAAGTGCTATATTTATTTATTTTGTCACTAACAACTGTTTACACAAATAGTGATATTTTATAAATTATTTTTTTTAATAATATAATATTTCCGAAACTCCCAATATTTGTTTTTTCCCATTTTAATTAATGTTTTATTTGTTTTTATTTGATGTTTATATTTAAACGTTTTCTTATATCTGTTTATGTTTTAAAGTTTTTGTTGTATTTTTTTTTAGTTCATTTATATTATTTCTTACTTATTTACAAGGGTGAATATTCACATTTCAGTACTTCCAGATACAGAATTCTATGTTATAACAAATCCAGTTGAAGTATTTGGCACTACTACAGGACCAAAAAAAGCTATTCGCAGAGATCCAATGCAGGCTAAAGCAGTCAATGCCAAAAAGGTAACTATGATTTACTTATTGTATAGTTTTGCCAATTTGTTTTTTAAGTAGTATTGCTGACAAGGCTATGAAATAAGATACTGCAGCTTAAATCCCTGAAGTATGAAAAAAAATAATGGTTCACTATCTTGGTTTTATGCAGTAAATCTGTGCTCATAGATTCTACTTCTCACAATGTTATGGTAGTGTGACTAGTGTCTTAATGGGGTCTAGACTGCTTTTGCGTCTAATAAGATTTATCAGCATCTCATCATTTTCAGCCAAGCATGTAACTGCTGAAAATATGACTCCAAGAATCTATACAACTCCATGTCGGTAGAGGCTTGCTTTGAGTTTTGCCATTACTCATGCAATTAATTTTAAGTGTTACATTTCATATTTATTTAATTCACAGCGTGACGACAAGAGACGGGCTACACATAATGAAGTTGAGAGACGGCGCCGTGATAAAATCAACAGTTGGATCACAAAACTAGCAGCAATGGTGCCCAATTCAGGC
Organism: Deilephila elpenor; assembly: GCA_949752805.1. Classification (NCBI taxonomy): domain Eukaryota; kingdom Metazoa; phylum Arthropoda; class Insecta; order Lepidoptera; family Sphingidae; genus Deilephila; species Deilephila elpenor. The sequence goes on from OX457108.1 coordinate 9,581,906, forward strand.
CTTCCAGATTCTGCAAGCAAAGGGGGAATATTGGCGAAAGCTTGCGACCATATTGCTGACCTAACGGATAGACAAAAAAGGTAAGATATACCATCTAATACCTAAGGACTACCTGGCTTTTGGTTGGTGCAGTTGGTATTATCTTTACTCAATAGTTTATACAACCAATTTTGTGCCAGTTTTAAGTTCTATTAGAATAATGATAGAGTATTCAGGTAAACTTTTTTGCAGTAGCCATTAAAAAGTTATGAATATCAAATAACTATATTTAGATTACTTATTTTTACAAAAATATAGTACTTATTCCAAAACTTTATCTATGTCCAGAATATCATGTCTCTATCAACTTAAATTAACTAACTTAATGTATTTTACCTAACAAAACTAAATTAATCTAGAATAGTACAATAATGCGTGCGTGGTGGCCTGTTGGTAACGGACCAGACGCGGCTGCCTACATGTTCACGGTGGTCGCGGGTTCAAATCCCAGGACACACCTCTGACTTTTCGGAGTTATGTGTGTATTGATAGTCAATCACCACGCACTTTAACGGTGAAGGAAAACATCGTGAGGAAACCTGCATACCGTAGCGATTTTAAAGAATTTCTACGGTATGTAAGTCCGCCAACCCGCACTAGGCCAGCGTGGTGGACTATATGGCCTAACCACTCTCAATCGATTCTTTCGATTGTAAAGTAGGCCCGTGCCCTGCAGTGGGACGTATATGGGCTGATATAGAGATAGATAGTACAATAATTTACTGTAAACACAACTTCAATGCACAAAAAAGCAAGTCAAGGCAACATCCACCACTTTAGTTAAAGTATTTCATAAAACCTTGAAAACACTGATAAATTTATTATCGTTTTCAGGTTAGAGAAATTGGAAGTTGAGAATGAAAAACTTGTTCTAGAAATATTAAGACTAAATCAGGAATTGGCCGAAGTGCGTAAAGAAAACACCTCCATGCGAAACCAGTTGGCAGACAACTGCATAGTCCTTAACCACAGGCCAAAGGAGCAGAAATCATAGTTCAAAATATAATAATAGTTGACCAAACACTATTACGGACTGAGTGAACCAAGGTGCTGACGTAATGTGCTGTTTACTGTGAAGTGACGTCATAATGTAAACTATTTAGGGATCACTAAACAATCAAAATATGGCTTTAAACTTGTATGTATGGAATTGTTCTAGAAGGCAAATGTGGAAATTATTTTAGTTTGATCATTTTATGCAAAATATAATAAAATAAGCATGTCCTGACATTTAAAATCACCAGACTTCTGTTTTCATTTTTTGTTAATCATATTATTTAAACAACAGGTTAAGTTTTTTAGTACTTATCTTGGCAATTTTTGTAATTTGCATGTTTGTCTACTAGACTATAATTTTTACATAAATTGCATACCAGCCTGCTTTGTAAAACGACTTTTACAAATACTTTTTATTTGATGGAATAAGGATCCCTAAAAATATTGAAACACATAGGAGCAAGTTGGAATTCTTTTAGTGTTTACTCTTTATTGCAATGTTTATTGTAATTGTTAATTTGTATTTTATGTTACATGTAAGTAAATATTGTCTTTTACATAATAATTTGTAATATGTATTTAATTTTGCCAAAATTATTGTTTTATTTCTTTCCAAGACTTTAGTGCCACGCTATGATTATGATTTGTGTTACTAATATTGAATATGCCTAGGTAAATGGATTGTAGTACCATTTAAATAAGTATCAACAATGTATTTGTGCAAATAACACATGAGTGTTATATACAATCAAATTAGTGTAATACCCTGTTGTTGAATTTTAAATCTAAACATATGGTAATAGGGTATTTTTCCAATGGAATATATTCAGGTTATGTTACTTGCTTCTTCAGCTATAAATATTGGCAGTGTAACTTATTTAAATGGTGCCTATAAATTCTGTACATCACTTCTTACATAGCATACTAAATTGATACTACACATTTTGTGTATTGTTCTAATTATATATTTGTTATTCTGGCAATCAAGAAACCCATGTATCAATCAAAGTAAAGAAATATTTACGAGACTTATATAGCACATTGTTGTACACATAGATTTTGTAAGTGTGGTATAGTTGTGTTTATGTTTGTGCAGAGACGACTCCAATGTTACGTATTGGTAAGGAATGTCTGTGATCAAAGGAGGCACTAATGTTGATAGTTGACATCTGTATGTAGTTACACTAGTATTCAACCCACATACTCTAAATCTGACATGATTTATGAGTAATATCTGCCCGGATATTGTCCACCATGGAAATCCCGTCATGGTTACCCATGCATGTATGTTGCGTTTGGATTTCAGCCCGTGTACATCTGGTTTAGATCATCCTGGCACAATTGTGTATTACTGATGCATACTCCATTGCGTTCACTTTTATAGCTGTGAAGGAAAACAGTATATCAGGGATTTAATCATAAGATTTAAAACAATCAAATTAAAGTGGACCAGACTAACAAGTGTTGTGTATCTCTTTCTACAACTAGATATATGAGATGAAGGATTCTCTAAGTATTTCATCCCTGTCCAATTTAGTACACATAGGTCATTCTAATTAGAGCATGTGGATCAATTATTTGTGTAACTACGTCCATCTAGGCATGTAGTTTTTTATGATATAAAGAATCATAATAAATAATAGTAATGAAATGTAAATTATTAGTCAATGAACAAATATAGTTAATTCTATTGATAGTTTTAGAACTTGTTTGCATTATAAAAATACAGTTTAAAGTACCATGTGTTAGGTTTTTAAGATTATAGTAAGGGCATTCAGTCATCTATTTATTTCCTACAATCAAAACTACAAATACAGTTTTTAAAATGCAAATAATTTCATGTAGAATAAACCATGCAGACACTAATTATTTCGTTTCGGTTGTGAATGTGTTGCAATTTTTGCAACACTTGTGTAGTATGAAATATCACAAAGGTGAAAATATTTTTTTGGACACCCAATCATTGCTTTTGTATCAGCAAATCGACTTTATTAGGAGTTAATTGACTTTATCTTGTCTAAGGTATAAGCATTTATGTATAACAGAAAATTGGTTATCTGCAATATTATGAATTAGCATATTTGTACAAAAAAATGTTAAAACAATTAGGCATCAACTTGAAAAACCATTAACCCGTACAGATCTCAAACAAATGCGGAGGTTCAAGCATTAGAGATGTTTGTTTTATTTCATAGTGTCTGTCAATGTGATGTCCACACAGCTGGATAATGGGGTAACATTTTTGTATATTTTTTTCTATTTAGCTCGGATCTACTGGAAATATAATCGAGTGTTGTTGAGAACTGTGTTTTCATTTAATTTCATATTACACTGACATGCATACATAAGCACACACTTTTATCCCCAAAGGGGTAAGCGGAGGTGACACTTAGATATGACTGTAAAGTCGACCATTTTCATTAGACGGGTATGTTAGAATAAAAGTTAGCAGAACAGACATTTATTTCGAGTAAAAACTGTGGCATTTCTATTTGCCATTGAGTATACTTCCCGACTCTCGATGTAAATTGTAGGTCCCTCAACATGAGCCATTTCCAAAAGCCATTTCCAAAAACCTCCAATGATGCAGAGCTACGCAGGTTTTTGAGTCTGGACATCGATAAAAATATCAATGTAAAAAAAAACTTACGATATAATTTGCCTTCTAATAAGCATCTCGAATTACATATTTTTTATCAATTACCTTTAATTTCCTTTTAAATGCCGTTATTTCTTGACAATCCTCTGTCCTTAAGTAACAAAACAAAACAATCTGTCGAAGATATCTGCTTGAAAATTGAGTAGCAACATTCCACCCGAACAAACATAGATTGCAAGTTAAATAAAAGCTTTTAAAATAATACCTAAAATCTAGTTTATTGTTCCACTTCAGCGCTAAGCACTAGACTGCTTGTTACATCTGCTACAGTCGCATATATTACGTTTACACCGTTCTGAGATTGAGATATCTTGTTCTCCAATTTGGCCATCAAATTTCTAGACTCAATACATCTTTTAGACTTTAGTATGTGGTACTTTAAATCCTTTTTCGCTATGAATTTTGTTTTACAGTAATTGCATTCGTATCGTCTCTCTCCTGAAATAAGCATAAATAATTTGTTTAAAAATAATAATTAAAATAGTAATAATTTAAACCAAAGTTAGAATATTTCACGATAGAAATGAGATAATTGAATACCAATGTGCTTTTTGATGTGTCTAATGAGAGCGTCGCGTCGAGAGAACGCACGAGGACATTGTTCGCATTCAAATGGACGTTCTCCTGTGTGATTTCTGTAAATAAAAATATTGTTATTGTAGTAAAATTTCATGATCGCCACAAGGAAAGGTATATGAATCATACAAAGTGAAATGATCCGTGATCTGAGAATCAAAAGATGTGGGACCGTTTTTATGAGTGGATTAATATGATGTATAAATCGTGCAGCTTCCTACTTTCTGTGAAATATGAATCATACCTCATATGCGTAACTAAATCGGATCTCCTGAAGAATCCTTTCCCGCATTCCTCGCAAGTTTTAGTATAATTCTTTGTGTGGCGCAGTTTGTGAATTCTGTAGTTGTTATAGTGGTTGCTAATTGCACCGCAAATGTTGCACACGTATTGCTGGAATATGTTGAAAATTCAAGCATAATTAAATATCCTTACTTGGGCATTTTATTGTAGATGTAATAGGAATAACAAAATACATATTGCCTTATTCATAGACAGATTTAACACCTATATAAGTTAATGTTTTGTCTCTTTAGAACAACTTTAGAATTCAGCTTGCGAAGAACACAAAACATTCAATAACTAAAATGGGTTTTAAATCTGTATAGATAAGGCCGATAGTTTAAACAAAAATAATTTTTACATACATACATAAACTTACGCCTTTATCCCAGAAGGGGTAGGCAGAGGCGCCACCAGTACACCCACATTTCGCCTTCTACGTTCCGTCCCACGATGTGATAGAGGGCGAGCCTATCGCCATATCGGGCACAAATTCCTGATTCCGGGCTGATAATGAATAGAAAAATCCAATATCACTTTGCCCGACCCGGGATTCGAACCCGAGACCTCAGCTTTGTAACCATGCCGTAGTACAACTACGCCACAGAGGGAGTCAACATTTTTTTGGCTCAATTAATTAACAGTTGTTTACTGTATAATGCCGATTACATAATTTTGATATGGTTATGGGGTTCTAAAACATTTTAATAGGCGTCCTTACCTTTCCAGAAGGCTTTTTAACCATTTTTCCATCATGTGTAGTCATGTGCATGTCTAATTTATGCTGCGATGAGAATGTCAGTGAACATCGCTCGCACTTGATAATTTTCTTTTCTTCCTGCAAAAATATATTTTTTTGTTTTGTTATTAACATGACACATTAACACAATTAAGTAATCACAGAAGTATCATAAACTAGGATAAGTTTTCTGCACATCTACAATCATCATCGATTATCTATATTAAATAACTAGCTTCTGCCCGCTAACTTCGTCTGCGTGATTAACTTTGTTTAAAAAATATACATGTATAGATTATTTGGTATATCTCATCCCGTCCAGTCCCGTCCTATTATATCCCGCCCGTCCTATCTCATTCTCACTCAACGTATATAATCCACGCTCATCGCATCCCTTTGAGTATAAAAAGTAACAAATATATCGAATTTCCGTCGTCATCCCACGGGAACACTTAATTTATCTGGATAAAATGTAGCCTAAGTGTTAATCCAGTGTTAATATGGGGAATATTAGTTTTTCTCATTTATCTTCCATAATACAAAGAAACACCCTGTATGTAAATAAGACATTTACCAGTTTTTAAGTTGGACTCGTACCTATATAACTGTGAAACCGCATCTCATTTCGTCTTGTAGTTTTTGCATTATGCGCAAGTAAATAAAAAGAAACACCCTGTCTATAAATAAAATATATACCAGTTTTCAAATTGGACGTGCACCAATATTACTGTGAAAACTGCATCTCATTTCGTATGGTAGTTTTTGAGTAATGTGCAAGCAAACAAAAAGAAACATCCTGTATGTAAATGAAATATATACCATTTTTTGAGTTGGACCTGCACCAATGTAATTGTGAAAACTGCATCTCATTTGGTGCGGTAGTTTATGAGTAATGTGCAAGCAAACAAAAAGAAACACCCTGTATGCAAATGCAACATACACCAGTTTTTAAGTTGAACCTGCAGCAATACAACTGTGAAAACCGCATCTCATTTGGTGCAGTAGTTTTTGCGTGATGCGCAAGCAAACATACAGACAGACAGACAGACAAAAATTCTAAAAAAAATTGTTTTGGATTCTGTTGCTGTTATAAAGACCCCCCGCGTTGAAATTTCTTAAATATCTTCCATGTACAGACATCGACCATTTACATTTTTATTATATGTATAGATTAAATGGATTTCTCACCTTTTGAGAAATAATGAGTTTGGGTACTAGGCACTTGGTCAAGAAAGTTCAACAAAAAAAAATAGTTACAAATGTTTAAAGGGCTAGACATCAGTAAAAATCTCTTTTATACCGTTTTGTTTCAAGTAAAAACCTTTTAATGTTAGTTTAACTTGATCAATGGTCTTTGTATTAGATTTAGTTTTTATTAAAAATATATTGGTTCACTTACTTTATGTCGCAATTTATGCCTGTAAAAATGTACGGTATCCCTGAACGATTTCCCACACGTATCACAAACTTGCAACTTGTGTTTATATGCATACTTTTCTGGATTACTAATTTTTATTTGATGTGCTTTCGTCGAATGTATCCTTAGAGCTCTTGAAGTCGAGAATTGCTTTGAACACAATTTACAAAATGCATTTGGTATGTCGAATTTGTCCTCCACTGAATATTCATCTACAACAGGTTTTATTTCACTCTTTATTTTATTGTCTTTATGCTCATCGTTATTTTTTTCATCCTTATTTATTACATTAATTATTGCGTCTTCACATTTCTCGACTGGTTTTGTTTTGACTGTCCTTTTTTCAACTTTATTTTTTACATCCATACTTTTTTCAACTTTACCATTTTCGTCTATACTTTTATCAACTTCATTCTTGTCAGACATCCCTTTTTCATCTTTACTTTCATTGTCTATGTCTAGTTCCTTATCATTTCTATTGAAGAATTCTTCCAATATATCAATATCTCCTTGAACATCTTCATATTTTTCTATACATTGTCCGATTTTTGGCTGTGATGAGTCCTCTCCTGTTTCAATTCCAAGTTTCTTTCCAAAAAGTATATTAGTTATTGTCGGTGTTGAAGGTGTTGGGACTTCTGGGAACACAACTAAAATAAAATAGGCCTTATTATTTTCTGTACCATAATTATTTAAATAGATCAATTAAATATCATATTATGAAGGTATGCACTGGCTTAAAACAAAAAAATCAATATTAATGATTTTAATAGTACTTATGCATATGCACACAAAGATTATTAAAAATGATTATAAATCAAAATCAATATTAATACAATGACTGAGCACTTACCAGGAGGAGACATTAGCAAATCTTCTAAAGAAAACTCTTTGCCATCATTCTTTAGTGCTGTCTCAAGATTCCTATCAATAGTACACTGCACATCAACTTTAGATGCATTCTCAGTGTTTACTTTGGCATCACTTACTTCAATTTGTACTGGCTCTACTACATCTCTTGGCACATAATAATTCTGTGGACGATTTCCCAACGACAGTTCATCATCCACAGTTATATTCTGGTCTATTTCCATCAAACTCTCATCAATATCAATGGGATCCAAACTTCTACCAACGGTAAAAAAATCTTGAACAAGTTTGTCATTGTCTTGTGCATCTTCATTTTGAATATTTAACTTATTTTGGACACTTTCATTTTTTTTGTTTTCTACTTTACCCATAAAGCTTTTTGGTGAAAAATAATTTTCATTTTTTTCATAATTAGATTTTTTCGGTGTGTAACAATTACCATGATGTGTTGAACGGGGTGTTGAGAAAGGGCTGAAACTATTTTATTAAATCAATTAGTAAAGATCCTTAGGTTACTGTTTATTTAATTTTATTTTCTGGCTATGTAATTGTTACTATTAAGACCATATATTTTGTTAAATCAAAACTTCATGTTTGATGTGTAAAATAATGTCAGCTGGGATAATAAAGTATTTACTTTACCTTTAAAAATAGCAAAAGATTGAAAATATAATTTGAAATGGATTTTTTTTTACCTTAAGTCTAATCTAAAATCAGTATCTATAGATGCATCATCTTGGAGCCAGTGAGAGTCCAGAGACTCTTCCAACACATCAGCTTCTTCCTCAATCACTTCTCTTATGATCCGAGCTTCCGTGTCAGGCATCTCCTCGCCTTGCATTATATCCGTCATGAAGTTACGAATACTTGTGCATGTTGAATCTGAAAACATGATAATTAAGGGAATAATCATTTTATTTAATGAGTGTTTTGTATTTTTTAAATATACTATTTATGCAAGAGAATATATTAATATGCACTGTACTGTACTATGATTGCACAGTATATGTCCCAATGCAGGGCACAGGCTTCCTCTACAATTGAGCGTATGATGCAGAGGAGAAGGGGGAATATATAATTTCTCTTAACACATTGATTGTGGTGCCAATACAATAAACTGCACAGCTGCATTATTAAGGTAAATAACATGCCTGATGCAACAGCCACGTGCTGCAGTAACTATGTTAAGATATTCTAACTAATTAGTAACTCAGCCTATACAGATTACACTAATACACACAGATGTTTTTTTACCATTATCATCATCTCTGCTGATTTGATTTGCGGGAGTGCTGTTTCCTATCACTGAAGGAAACCTGCAAAAAAAACAATACTATTACTTTAAAAACATTCTATGAGCGAGAAGTCCTTAAGTGTTACATAAAAGATATTATACCTTATTGTTAACGCATCGTCATTGTTTTTTAAAAAAGTACAAAAGTCCATATTTTCCCCTGCATCTTGTAAACCTATGTAATTTTTAAACTTTTTGTCTGAGGAGCGACAAAGCTTTTTGAACTTGCAAGAAAGCTTCATATTGACATAACAGTCTTTACATAATTGGAATGTAAATGCATCATTACGTTTCACCTGCAATAAAGAAAAAAAATAAAAAATTGCGGTAGTACAAATGGAAGTAAACAGTAAATGAGTTCATTATATGTATTTATATTTTTACTTATTATGTAGTATTGAGTTATTGACTAGTGGACTAAGGAATATCAAAATTATTTGAATATAGAGTATTTTATATACTACAGAAAATAATAATTGCTCACTTGTAAACCGGTAGAATACACGAACAATCTTCGATTTTTCTCTGTGTATTGCAGTAAATCCGAGGGTTCGTCGTATTTGATTAAGCATCCTCGGCAGAAGCCTTCCATTATTACAAACTTAAAATAAAAAACGTTAGAACACTTTGATTTATTTATTTCGATTTACATTCAATTTATTATTTTGGCTTTCTAGTTTCTACAAAAACAGATGTAGGCATCTGTCAAGTGTCAACGTGATTAGGGGCGCGTTCCATTTGGCGTTCACGGCGCTAAAAACACTCATTTCGCCGTTCCATTTGACGATCACGATCGTCGTGGTCGCGGTGAAAACGTCACTGATGACGTCATGACATACGCTCACGACGACCCATGTCAAGAGGTGGGTCGTGGTGCGCGTTGAGAAAATTCGCGGGATTTTGAAACGTCAAAACAAGAAAAATGTTAACAGAGAAAATTACATTATATGATACGGAGAGGGATATTTTTGTTACTTCGAACGTAAAATGGGTTTTTTCAACATCAATAATTTTATCTAATTTTATTAATGCTTATCACAGAATACAAGACGATAAAACTTTAATGTTTTACCGTCAAGATTTAACCCATAATGCAACCTAACTCTTTATAGCTTTTTTAAAATAGGTATTTGTTACTTAAACGCTCAAAACGCCTCATAACCACCACTTGGGTTTGCGATCATAACGCCCACGAGCCAATGGAACGGTAAATATCTTGGTCGTGAGCGTGGTCGTTGCGATCGTCAAGTGGAACGCACTGTAGGCATGTTCCATGAACGTTTCATAATAATACTGAAAAATTATTAAATGTAATAATTTATCATCGTTATCTGCTACTTAGCAGTCTTTCACTATGTCTGTTACAAATTACGCAAGATATGTAATTGAAAGTCACCTTGCCAATATTTTTAGTTACTTTGAGTATTTATAATATATAGGGAGCGCTGACATACATTTGCGTTTTCAAAAACGTAGCTTATATTTGTTCGTAATGTTGGTAGCATTGCCATATTAGTGAAAATTGAACCGATTATTTAACAATAAATTGCTATTGATTCCGTTGGTCACTTATACTTGGTACTTATCCGTATATTTGCTTATTACTTATAAAATGTGTTTGAAAGGAATTCAATACCCATGAAGTATTTTCTTCTTAAAGTGTTTTTTTCTTAGTTTTTTTTTTTAAAGTTAGTTAAATGTAGCAATTTTGGTAACAATAATTCCCATCCCTAAAGTCGATGCAAATCATAAACATTTTATTTTTATTTTTTTATGAACCAAACCTACTAAGATCAGAGACCATACTGCCAACTTGGAACTATAATAAAAAGAAACAATGATTTAGAATCAGAAACATAATATATTTTGTGTGGTTACTTGTATATGAAACAAAAGATAATGTATACTAACGTAAATAATATAATTATATCACCACAACAAAGACATTGGCAAAATCTCCGATACTCCGGGGGAGCCATTCTATAATTGGCTATTTGACTAATTTCTGAAAAGTGTTTTAAAGTCTAGATATAATCACTCTATACCTCTTCAAACTATTAATTTATTTTTAAAGAGTTGTTTATAACGAGTAAACATATTTTTCAGTTTTATCATCATATATGTCACCAAAACGGTAGGTCACGTGACTTTGGAAAAGTTACGTCACGCTTTATAAATGGTGAATGATCTTAGTGGCAGAGATGAATGAAAATTGTAAATCGTGACATCACACGCTGCACAATGACAGCTTGTCGTGTTTTGTTACATTTAATCAACAGATAAAAAATGGCAAACTTATTTTAGACAATTTAAATATTTATAATTTAGATAAATGTAAATAAAAATACCTATAATTATTGTTTACCAAAAAGCTATCATATGCAACACATTTTATAATTTATTGCCACAACAGTCAAATACCCAATTAAAAGAAGAAGAAGAAGTAAATAATATAAGCGAAGCTGTATTATTCGAATGCTTTAACCAAAATTCCACATCAAGAAAATTAACTGTCAGTTGTCACACATAATTTATCTATGGTCGTCAATCGAGAAACGATTTGCGATAATAAACATGACAAAGTTTTAAACACGAAAGAAGTAAGATATTTTAACATGGAGAAAACCGAAGATTCTCAAGTTAAAGTGACTATTAACCAACCAAAGAAGGTTTTACATTTTAGCGATGGCGTGGACGAAGTAATAGAGGAAGAGCATGTTACTGAATTGGATTCGAAACCCCCGGAACCAAACGTCGATCCAGTAAGTATTTTACCACTTGCAAAAAGGAAATCAATGACTAATAACCTTGGTTATGAATATCCAGACTGGTAATGCGGCCGATCGCTTTATTTATTATATAGATATGATCTCATCTTTGGTTTAGCACCTGTATGCCTAAAATTTTCTTTGTTTATTTAAGGAGTTGTTTCTTCGACGCAATATGTGAATCTACACACATTAATAGTGTATGGTTAAATTTCTTATACATAATCACAGTCAATATGTATAGGTATTCAAATTGATTACTTACTAAGCGTATATAAAAATAAAACAATAAATCCATACCCACATATCCAACACCCACAATAACATACCATTATGACATTTTTCAGAAAACTTTATCCTGGGGCCCATGGTTTTCATATGTAGCTTGGAAATCAGGAACAAAAATGCTCAATGCTGTTGACACTGCCGGAGAATCTTTGGCCAACTTCTTTGGTATCACCACACCAAAGTATCAGTTGGAAATTGATGAATATGAAAGAGTTAAGGAAGAGAAGAAGAGAATGGAGGAAGAATCAGCTGGTTGGGTGCCAAAGAACACTGGTGGAGACATACCCTTAGTTCTCAACGAGCCTTTAAAGGCAGGGGATATAAATGAAGTATAAATATCTTACATTGATGTTATTTCAAAAAGCTTTATTCAAAGACTGTGTATTTAAGATGTTCGGAACACTTTACAGCATTTTAATTTGTGAGATTGATCTCAAGTATTTACATCACAAACTTATTCATACCAGTTAAGAGACAAACTGAAATTGTGTAGGTGGTGTTATTTTTTTCTTATTTACAGATTTGAAACTCTCGAAAATATTTCTAAAATAAAAGCCATTTGTATGTTGGCTGTATAATATACTTCTATACTTTTGATCTATTGTATCTACTTTAAAAAAAAGATTAAATAGACTATGGTTTACCATAAATGTTTAGATGTTTTTGTAAATGTTAGCATGTTAAACATGTATTGTTTGGGATTGTTTCATTCATTTAATAATTTAATAATGTTAAGCTTAATACACATCACAGTAGTATAGTAATTGACAATTTGTGTAGTTGTTATTGGCACCTTTTATTTAAAGTGGTTTTTAAAATTGGGAGATGTATTTTTATACTATTATGTTAATGTTTTGATTTATAATTAATTTCTTGTGAATAATAATATTGTGTAGTAAAAGTACTAAGTATTCATTGATGTCTTTTATTTCTATATTTATGCCCATATAAATCCCGTAATTGGGCATATGACCACTTTATAATTAAGAAGGATAAACTTAATAAGACAAGCTCTTCATGTGTTGTTCTACTTTGTGAATATTATATTTAAAATTATTAGGGGAGGTTCCAGTATTAATTGCCTATTTAAGATTCCTATTTTCTTGCAGTGTTTTTTCGCGGCTAAAGTGTGTGATAATTTAATTAATAGATGTGTAATTAATAATTAAATTAATAAAGTGAAGTCTTGCGTAACATTAAAAATCGCACTAGACTACTTAATACCAATGTGCGTATTGAAGAATTTTTAAAATCCTATTGATCCAATAAGAGTAATATTTATCTTATCAGATAGTCGTAATTGTGAACAGCGCCACCTATTGGAGAATAGTTAAATCCAGCACATTATAAAATTAAAAGTTAGTCAGTAAACAACTGATCAAGACCGCTAGATGGCACAGGTGTCGTATGTTTATTACATTTTAGATTTAATTACTTTTCATTAGAATATCGCTTTATTATTCAAATAATGTTCATTATTTTTGTTATATCCACCCGTGGACATGAAATAATTATGAATATGACACGTCTTAAGTTCGGTGTTAAACTTCGCATGTATGCAAGTTATTTTAAATTGTGTTTCTATAAAGTATTCCTATAAATTGAAGATATCATCTAATATTTAGTTGTAATATTGGCTTCATAAGGTACATTTTGATTAACGTCAACATACATTATAAATTACACCCCTATCCAGATTGATACACGGAGTGACATAAGCGGACAAATCCCATGTAAGCAATGTTGAACTTTATTTCTTTACAATAAAGTTCAAAATCTCATGGCACGGATTTCATATGTTATTATTTTCGGTGTTTAGCATGTGATATGTCGAAATGTAAACGGTTCGAGCCGTGTCGTGTCCGCAGATCAATATGCGTGCTATGCGAGGGTGTTTAGAGCGGTGCGATTGGCCAGCATGTGTGGGGCGTGGCCCGTGTGTGAGGCGGCGCGCGCTCACACATCGCGTTTTGGCGCCAAATTAACCGATAGGCATTCCATTTTCAAGTTTCTAGATAGTAGAGAGCGCGCTGGACATTCCTGGTTTGCATTTTATTCGCAAGTATAAAAGTATTGGTATAAATTTGTATAAAAGCTGAAAAGAGATCTTTTCAACTTCTTTTTCATTATTGATTAAGAATATTATATCTAGATACTATTTGATTTGGTCCTGTAAAAAATAGAAAACAAAAATAGGTACCTTCTACATTACTTTTTTATTGTTTATATGCAGCTACATTCAATCTGTATGTTTATGTATATTTTATAGGTAGTATTTTATCATAAATATGCTGTACTTAATGAATATTATTTTAAAAGGTTTCTTCATTCTAAAATATAAGTAAATACGAAATAAGTTTTACACAAAGAAATAAACATCACAATTGCCCTCGTTATTTGCTAATCTTTATATTTGGACTTCAGCAGTTATAAAAGTTAGTTTTTTCGCTATTTCTTCGTATGATTATCAAGGGTCAAAGGTTCATGTGATAAATCAAAGTTAAAGGTAATTATACTTTTAATCTGAAATGCCACTTGTTACATTAGGTACTAGAGTAGGTACATACCAGGTTTTTGTATAATATAGATGAAGCTTCCGAAAAATGCATTTCTATTAATTGTATTACCTACTTAGTACTTAGCATATCTTTGTTAATTTTTCATCCTGATCAAGAACTACTTATTCCCAGGTGCATAAACTAATTTTACGATAACTTAAATTTTGACAATGTCAGCACCATACTTTTGAGAAGGCCAATGTATGGAGATCACATTTTCAAAGTAAAAGTTATGGGTAAAGTTATTTGATGCACCTGGGCTTTAAATCCTCATACAATTATAATAGGCAGCGGATTCACTATAATATCTAAAGCCCATGTGCTTTGGCTCATAAGCCAAATTAGCCTTTACCATCAGACGACCCACTGGCTTGCCTGCCTAGAATAATAAGAACCCTCATAATATTTAACACTTGGGCTTGTCCACCGGTCAGCTGTACCGAAGCCAAAAATTGCAAATTGCTTGCGCGTGGTAAAACCTGTTTTTACAAAATGAACTAGAATTACTGGTTTTCAGTTCGTTTGTCCCATTGTGTCCTGGTAGATTTGCCAAACATGACGACTTTGTATGGAGTTCATTGTGTGGACTAGTTTTCGCTAGTTCACGCTTTTACAATGTAAATATATTATTTTCATACATTTGGCGAGGTCATGCGCGTGTCTTTAATTTCTTAATGCTTTGTTAATGCGAATAAATCTTGCTTATACCGGTAAGGGGTGCTATAAATAATAAATATAATTTATGGATCAATTGGAGAAATATTATATAAAGAAGTAGTAGTTAAGTAATCATTGGTGAAGTCTGAAGACTTAATCGCAAGATTTCTAATAAGGATCAAAATATGGCGATTGATAAAATTTATAAAAAACTGGAATCTGAAACGATGTATAATTTATATTATGTTCTCCATTTTGAATTCCGTGTTTTTTCAGTAACGTGGAGTTGATACCATCTAAGCTATGAACCGGTACTACCCAGGGATACAAAAATGTATTAGAATAAAATTCTTCTAAACCTATGCAAATATTTTTTATTATGATAAAAATATTTCAAATAAATAGCGCAGCATTCGTCCCTAAACAGCAGATGTTCTACATTTGCGTGCACACGCAATGTTATTTATAAAAAAACTCTTTTGTGGCCATTTTTAAAAGTAAAGTTTCATTTGACAATGCGCCATGCAAATTAGAAACTAAATTCGCGATAAAAGGTCACAAATGTATTAAAAACATTATGCAAAACTGCACCGTATGCGCATCGCAAAAATGGTTAGAGTTCCTCGTATAATTATATTTAGATATTATTTTTATTGCAAACATGGTTGGTTTATTTGAAAATATACCTTATGTGGAGGTGTTAAGGTTAACATTATATTGTGGAAATAAGTACGTGTATAAAATTTGCATAAACTCCGGCGAACACCTTTCCCCGTTGATCCGTTCTATGCAATTTGACTGACAGTTTGTATCGAACAAAGGTTTTAAGCGTGGCTTGGGATATGCACGTTATGTATTTTCTGATAAAACACCATTATGTGTTAAAAGTTTGACGTTATTTGCACAGGTCACATATTCAGTTCATTATTACTGATTTTGTAGTACGTAATAAACATAGCCCATATAACGACCGAAGCATAATATCTTTCAATTGTGTCACTAATATTTAAAAGAAAATATAATATTATGATAGCCAATGCCTGCAATAGCCACCGTCGTTATCATTGTTAAGGTTGCAGGAAATTATAATTAAATTTATTATATTGTTAATTAATTTTACGGACGACCTGGTTAAGGTTGCTGGAAGTCGCTGGATGCAGGCTTCCAACAGATCGATGTGATCAATGGAGGAGGCCTATGTTCAGCAGTGGACTTCCTGTGGCTGAATAGATAGGCAGAATCATTGTTACCGTGACCAATAAGAGCCACCAAAACTATTACCTAAAAGAACAAGTATTTTTGTCATCGCTTCATAACATTCATACTCCAGAGCCAATGAATGACCATGCTTTGACGAATTTTGAATCTCATTAAATCTAACCGATTACACGACACGCAAGAGCAAAGCAATATCTTCTCAAGTGCTACGTTCAGTATTCTCAATAGTGGGTATTTGTTTCAGTTAGATTTTTCTAATAATTAATATTGGCTACATTCAGAGTTCTATTTAACACGAGAATCAACAATTCCTATTGAGTCAATTTGTTTGTATCGTCGATATTTACTTGACTCTTAGTGTGGCTCTTCTTCTTCTTCGTCTTATCAGCCACAGGAAGTCTATTACTGAACATAAGCTGCCCCCATAGATCGCCAGATAAACTTGTTAGAAACGGAGTGTGGCACTACCATTATTTAAATTATTATAAAGTCTCTTGGGTTTAAAAATGAAGTTTCTATTTTTTTGTGATATGTGGTGTTATACTCCCGCATGTGGCAAACGTCTATTCTATTAAGTAAAGTTAATTGACCCAAGTAGGCAAACGAAGTTGTGCTCTGTTCTTAGTAGACTACAATAAACTATTCGTGGGCTTAAGACTATCAAGAGTAATGCGAAGCCGTTACCTAACATACAGTGATTACTTTTCCTAACCCTTGTATAAGATAGGTCAGGCCTAACAACGGGATGAGTCTGTACCAACTAGACAAAATTAATATGGAAACATCCGTTATCTAAATCTTTTACAAGATCATTTGAATGATTAATTCTTCCTTAATTTATGACTTCATTCGATATACTTGCTTTGATTATAAAGTAATAAAGCGACATCTTAGCACAGATGTGCGGAGGGCCCGCTTCCGCTTGTAAATAATAACAATAGTCAACTATTAGCAAGGGGTGTGAGTACTGAGTATGCAAAATAGTTCGCTCTACCTGCGATGGCGGAGAGATTTCAAATGTTCGTATAAAACCAGGTCTATCGTCCGGATTATTGTGTTTTTTGATTATATTACAAAACTATTTTGTCATATTCGTTAATAAGATAATCTCTTTTTTTAAGATTGGTATAATCATTTCTTATTTGCACATTTTGCATTTTTCGTTCATTTTTTCGTTGTGAATCACTACTAAATACAAGTAGTGCTTCACGTCAAAAATAAGGTGGATATTTTATTGTTTTCCGCAACAAGTTTTTATAAGATTCAAAATTGGTTATAAGATTTTTGCGACCTAATGTTCGTTACTTTCATTATGTTACGTTGTATTTCATCCATTTATTATTCTGTTAATTTTTCATTTCGCATTGTACATATTTAAAACGTATTTGCTATATAACTCACCATATTGCACAACAATGCAAACCTTTATCAAAAATGCAACGCGGATTAAGCTAAAAAATTCACTATCTATTCTATATCTAAAACCAGTTTGACCGTAGAAAAAAATTCGCAAACCCGTTCCTGCAGCCGGGGGACACTTAAAGTCTTTTAATAGAAACACAATGACCAAGAGTTCGAATAACGGTGGGCAGTGTCCACACAAAAGCGTACCAGCCGATTAATTCGATGCACAATGACCAGGGGCTAGGCCGATAGGTCATATTTAGGTAGAAGGGTCAGGGGTCAGAAGGGTTGGTAAATAATGGAATGCCGGGGGAGTGACGCGGCGGTCGAATCGGCCAACACGTCACCGGTGGCGGGTTGGACCAAATTTATGTTCAATACGGTTTGTAGTTCCATTTATGTGTGTAAGTGGTTTGGACAAAATAACATATTGTTGGCATAATTTATTGCTTTTGCGGAAAAATTGTTTTGCACTTATTTGTATATTAACAGGCGGGTACATCAACCGAAAACTAAAGTAGCTAATAACATGCGGGATTTAGAATAAACTAGAATTGTTTAAATTTTCAGTATTTCACAACTTCATCATCAGTTTTTCACAAAGAAACACGCAAATAAAATGTAGACTTATCTGCATCCGTAAAATAACTATAAGTTCTTGTTGACACTTTGTTTTTTATGTACTATACCTACAGATCGCCTACTGAATCCTAAATAATATATTTATAGGTAAAACAAGGACCATCCTTGTTTTAGCTGTGTCATGTGTGTATAGGAAATATAGTCCACATTACCTACAAATTCTTTGGTGTCCCGCTTTGTCACAAGCAAGTAAGTTTTTGATAGTTTCTGAGCATGTTGCGCATACGCTACGATGCGCCTGATTTTCTTCTTATCACATTGTTTTGTGTTTAAATGTAGGTACTCCAAAAATTACTCAAAATAATAAACCCTGAATTAGATATCCTATTTTTGAATAGGTCTGACAAACGAACAAACAGCTCACCAATGGTAAGGTGCTGGCTTCTCAAAATGGAAACGGAAAGAAAAAGCAGGAAAACGGAAAGAAAGTAAGGGTACTTATTGGACCTCTGGCAATGTCATTGCATGAAAAACCACAGCAACGTCGACGCTCTTCGCCCTCCTTTTTTTTAAACAGTGGTACCACTCCGGAGAGCCGGCCCGTTCTTACTGTTTTGCTAAGCACATCTAGTTAATACTAAATTGGATAAACTTATATTCTAAACACCGCCAAAATATACTGATAAGTAGCACCTACAGCATTTTACCAATCTTTATCATCAACTCAGATCAATCAATATAACAAAATACAAATTAACAAAATATGTAAATTAAATCACCAAGCAAAAACAAATACTAAACATAGCTGTAACAGGAAGGCTCAGACGCGGCACTCGATGTATCTACACATTTAATTATCACAGGCACTCAACAAAAGTTAAAAGAAATAAGCACCACTCAAAAATAATGACATCAGATGGAATCAAGAGCGATACTTATCGGGCCAAATAAAGTGCTGCGCTGTCAAATTGATAAAATACGTGAGTGTGTAGTGTGAAATTGTTGATGATATCTGTCGGGGTTTTGTGTTCGTTCGTATTACTATTCCATTGTTGAGTGTTTGGTGTTAAAAAAATAAATTATTGTCTTTGGTGTTGTGATGTTATATTGGTAATTATTTTTGCATGTTTCTTTTTGATTATACTTAGTGGTTTATGGGATAATGTGTAATTAATAAATCCCTATTCGAAGATAATTTAATATTTCTTCATCAGTAAAAAATATAATATAAAGAAAGTTGATTATTTTAGTAGGAAAAATATATTTTAATATAATCAGGTAGCTTTGAATTGCGTTGTCCGTGTAAGTAACACTTCAATCGAAACGTTACACATCTTTTATCTTGGTTTGAGTATAATATTATGTTGTATCTATGTATTAAACTAACGTATATTTATACTAATAGTGTAATCTCAATTATGGGCACTGCATATACACTATTGTAAAAAGACTAGTAAAAATATTATAAAACATGTCTAATTAACTTACTCAACAGATAAAACCCGCATGTGTCAGTTCTACTCGTAGATAAATGTATACAAACATTTAAATCGCAAAAAAACGAACACTCCTAATTCAGCCATAAAAAATAATAAAAAGATTGCAAACGCAAATTCAACTTTAACACCGAAATAACGAACCGTCCCGAACCGCAGTGCCGTGGGGTCTTTTGTACCTTGCATGTCAAATAAAAAAATATTCAATGCACTGGCAGCCTAACCCTTTCGCCGCTAACAAAAAGATCAATTTTATATGCGCGCCCGGTGTCTCATTTCAATAAAGTGTAATAAAAAAAAAAGATAAAACTTTTTTACCCACGATCCTTTGGGGTCATATTTTTTATGTTGGCTTGAATCCTTAATTTGCAACAAGGTGCATCACAGGCCACGCAGGGGACGTAGAGATTTAAATGAGTTCTATAGAGAAAAAGTCGAAGGGTTGAGCATTGCGCGCTGCTTTTTCCCATGGCTTTGATAATAGAGTTAGTGGTATTTGAGATTGATGGATCAAATATTTTAATATTGGCATAACTAATAATAAATCTTTGATATTACCTCTGACGCTTAAAACTAAATTAGTCTTAATGGGACTGTTAAAATCCTTACAAACTTTTACACATTAGGGATTTCAAATGAACACACGTATCGCCTGAAGGAAAGATTTTACTGTCGCTTACAACACTCAACGCCACATCTTATTTTGAGGAAACTCAGCCACTTTTCGGTCTCCAGAAATATAGCACGGGCAGGGAAAGTAGAGAGTTCACAAAGATCGTATGACCCTAATTAACCTCACTAATCGAACTTATTTTAACAGCTACTTAGCTACAAGCTACTGCAATTTGATACCCATTTAAATCACCCATCAACCCCGTTCAAAGTTGTATCCATCAATATTTCATTAATTAGAGCCCTGTTTGAACATGTATGAGGAACGCTACGCTGCTAACATATTTATGCTATCCTGTGCGGCTAATTATCTATTCAGGCAACAAACTCGACGTGCGCGTATATTGAAAGCTGCCATTACCGCAAGCCTCCGTCTCGGATCAATCAGTGAGCGTACATTGTTCTATGTTAAAACGCCAGAGTGAAGTGTTTGCTATACCATGTTGTAGGAAACTTTTAATATTACAAACAGGTTTTGTATCTATAATCTTAAGGTATTGTTATGTAATTTGTGTGCTTACTGTGATAAGATGTGCGGAAACTTACATAAGCTTTCCACGGGATTTTTATTTTTTTTTCAATTCTACTAACCAGGTTCGATCAGCGTGGTAAGGTTTAAAGGTTTTCTAAGGTCCTGATTTTAGATATCTTTCATTAAATTATAAAAATTTCGTCCGAATCATTTTTAGCTATTGGATTTTTATGAATGAAAATATCTTTGCTAAAAAATTTCAAAGTTTTTCCAGTCAATTTGGTCAACCTTCTATTCACCTCACGATGGACTTGGAACACTATGCTTGCCAGTACGTGGCCTCTATTCAATAACTTTTCATACCCATTCTACTGATATCCTTTTTCTACCGATTATTCAGGGTCTAAATATGCGGTAATGCCTCACGTAAGGAAATAACAGGCAGGGTCAACTAGTGTACATCTAGTATCATAATGACTGGCATAAAGCTGTTAATCAATGATTATAACCATCTCTCCCCAGATGAAACAGCATTGCCTTAAGGAGCAGTAATTTTCCCACCTACTACCACACCTTTTTTTTTACTGGTGGTAGGTCTCTCATGTGTGAGAGGCCGCCTGGATAGGTACCACTGCAATGTGTTTTTCTCCCGCCAAACAGCAGTGTGAATGTACACTAGTGTTCCGGTTTAAAGGACATTGTAGCCAGAGTAACTACTGGATATAATGAGACTTAACATCTTATGTCTCAGGAGGGCGAGCGCTGTGGAATGCCAAGCATTGCTTTGTAATTCATGGTGTTGTTTGGTTTGCTATTGTCCATGAGCGGTCGTATAGCTTACCATCCGGCGAACGGCATGCTGGTCTCGCTATTCATCGCAATAAAAAGAAACCTACTACTTATAGGAAACTCATGTTAATGTCATGTTCGAATTTTTAAATGAAGTCTAGATTGGTGCACGTATCGATTTGAAAGTGTCGTGTGTATCGGTGGCAAGTTAGATTAGATTCAACTTACGCTGTTTGACAAAGGTAAATGAAGAAATGAGGTCGCGGTTGCGTCTAGTGTTAGCAAACACTCAGCGGAATTAACGTTTATGTATTTTACGAATTTGGTCTCTCAATAAGAGAGAATTTTAATTTTATAGAATGCTGTAAAAAATACTTATTTCTAATTCTATACATATATGAAAAATACACTGACTTCGAAAAAGAAACTAGAATTTTAAGTGCATTACATCAAAGACACAACCACTCTCAATCGTACTCTCGATTGTAGAGGAGGCTAGTGTCCTGCAGTGGGACTTATATGAGCTGCTGGCTAATACACTAAAGTACTGAACATCAAGGAAACAGAACACATAACTCCTTATGATGTGATACAGGTACAGAAAGTCCACTGCTGAATACGCTTCAAATATTTCCACAGTGATCTGTTGGAAGTGTCCTGCACCTAGCGATTTCTATTCTATATTTTAATAATAATAGTCGAGTCGATAAAATACAGATGTAGGAAATGCATAAATATTCGTGTGGTGCATTTATTTAACGTCTATCATATGCAAATTTTTATGAATCTTGTTTTAAGTTTTTAATCATTACACATCTTCATTCACCTACACATCTCTAGGAAAACTTGGCAATTTATTACACACAGTAAAAAAATTACTGTTTGATAAGAGCGATCTTGTTGAACAAAGCATAGACAAAGTAGAGGGAAGTGCGCCCCCGCTACGTGTACAATTACTATTAGTGTTGCCATAGACACCAAGGAACGTGCTCCCAGTCGATGCATATTGAAAACGGGGTAGTTACTAATTGAAACAATTGGATAGTATTGGCAGTTGTTTAATTTTAAACTTTTGTGGTGTTCTAAAATTATATTACCGATGTTTGTCAAAGCCCATTTTGGAGAAAAACATTTTTAATTTTTCACACCTCTCTGCAAAGTATTACTTAATATCTTATGTATCTTAAAATAATTATGCAATAAAAATATTATCACTTTATACCTTATTCTTACAAAATTTTAACATGACACAGTTTTCACAAACATTTTCTCTCCTAAACCTTTACATGAAAACTAATATTCTTACGTTACGAGTACTCCACATATTATTACTACGTATAACTAAGTACAAACACGCCGGTATATAATATTACCTCGGGGTGTCTATATCAAGTAGGGGCAATTTTAGAGCTCTGTCCTGTACAGGATTTCCCTTTGCGACGTGTGCCGTCAAACAGGAAAATGTACCCCCTCCACCCCGTTGATACACCCCCGCGCCACCCTGCTTAGTTGACGAACAAGTAATTGGGGCACAAGTTTAGAGATACAAGCGGAAGGATAGCTGAAATTAAATATTAAGTCTGTTTATTGTGGACTGATTTATGGAACTCACTGTAATATTATTGACTTCTTAAATTATTTAAATAATGTATGACTTCTCTTCTTTTTTTAGTGATACCTGAGTGCTACGTCGATGTTTTGTACAACCTTGGTAGACATCTAGTTTTTGGTAGAGATATTTCAATCCACATGAATTGTTGCGTTTCTTTGTTTTCACCTGCTCTTATCGCACTCATAGCTGGGATCGCCCCAAACTGATTTTTATACTTAGTAAAGAAATATTAATTGGCTTTCATTTAGGTCCGCCCAATAATTAGCTTGTTCAGTAAATTGACCAATTCTTTTTAAGATATATTTTCCACAAGAAACCTCCCACAAAGTGAATTACCTTCCCTAACAACACAATTCAGGATAACACAGTTCCTAACCTACATAAGTTGCTACTCAGCCCATAAGAAGATGAAATATTTTAAAATTAAATTTAAAACAATCAAATCAACCGTCTGTGCCTTCGACCAAGCGCCACAACATGCGTTACAGAGCCACCCTGCTTAGGCGACCAAACAGCGCGGGGCTATGTGCCGGCGTCGCATGATATATAGTGCACCTTAAACTTAAACGGATTACCTTTTGATATATTACGCGGATTTGCTATTCAATCTCGGATAGTCGATCTCTACAGCTTACGTGTGATTGCTTTTTGAATATACTCATCCCGTGTTTGTGTAATTACGTTCGTCTGACGCACGCGCGTGGACTTTTTTAAATTTGGAACTGAAATTGTTGGTCTTGGGTTTTTAGAGTGTAGATTTGAAATAGGAATAGAGTTACTTCTTAATATATATTTTTTTAATTTCAAATAAGGTTGTACATTAGGGTTATGAACAATATTGTGGCAGAGGTTAGATCTAGAATTTAGGCGAGGAGAAATTGAGCTTAAATTGTCGGTAGATATGATTGGATATAATGAATGTATCATGGTTATACCTAAGTGGTTTGATTGTGTTCTTGGTATTGAGAAATTCCGTAACCGCTCACCATGAGACGGGCTATTAGCTTGCCTTCGTCAGCAGAAAACAATACTTTTAGTTGAATAGTATTTTTACCATAGTGTTAATATATTATAGAATATTTGGTACTTTACAAGCATATTGCAGTATAAACTGGCTTGACCAGCAAAACAAACCATAATTAAAACCTTCACATACATCATTCTGATTTAGTCACAAAGCATCAGAAAAATGGAAAACAACAAAGACACATCCCAAGCATTTGTAATCCTCCCCCGTAATCAGACGCGAACCACAAACACTTAATATCAGACGGTATAGTGATCTATGAAAGCCGCCATTTGTAAAATTCTCATCGCGTGTTGAAGCACAATTTCAGGTGAGGTTTAATGGCTCCTCCCTGCCCGCTCTGTTGTGACACGACCACAATGGAAGGGTACGCGTCACACGTCCTTTCATCACTCGCCAAGGAGCGAAGGGCATGCGTGTGTGGAGGGATAACTGAATGCCACGCGGATGTGGCAAGTTTGACGTATTGTATTGTCTTCTATAATTTTTACATACATACATAAACTCACGCCTTTTTCCCAGAATGGGTAGGCAGAGGTGCTACAAGGACATCATCATCATAAATCATCACCATAGCTTATACACTATCATACTATAGTCTTTCACCTCTATTAGACAAGCTAGTCTTTCAACAGTCTCGTTGAACTTCGGTGCAACGTATTAATTCTTTGACCCTGGCTTTCAATAAATGTAATTGTGAACGAGGGCAGGATAATAAGCACTAACGGTAACCAGGCTTATAATACGTCGTACTGTCCACATTATGTTCTTATAAAAAAACCAGCACCTAGTAGTTTTGGACGAGAGTAAGAGAAATTTATCACTAAAGCCCTATTTACACGGGGAAAGTTTTTCACCTCGAAGATAGGATTATCGTAAGGATATAAAAAAGTTGAATCGTGTAAACGTTGGCAGAAAACGATAATCTTATGGCGGTTATATCATGCGATACTGGCATACGATTCTCGCAGCAAGAAACTCCCTGTGTTTATGCTTATATTTTCATACGTCAATAATATTTCATAGACTTATAATTCTTCAGTAGTTGAATATCGCATCCAAAAGCACAGTACAGCGTGTGTATTAGTAGTTCTCGATAGGGCGTGTACACACAAGGGGAGCGCGGGAGGCGACGCGTGGACAGGCATTCGAAATGAAGAGTGCTCCACAACTGCGCCTGTCTGTCCTCTCCTATCGGGACGTGTGGAGATGGACTGTATTCATAAATCGTATTTTTGGATTTTTTATTTTAGATGTGAATACGATGGTTTATAGGGTATGATTTTATGCATCGACGTATTTGCATACTAATTCTTTAGATCTGAAAATTCGTTTTCCAATATTACGTTTTTTTTTCATAGAGGCTATTTTTTTAGCGATTGTTGAATTTTCCTTTATGTGCAAAAATTTTGTTTGTGTTTCTTTTTTTGTTTTTGTATTTTTGTCAATGAGCTTCAACTTATAATATCCAAATCATAGTGCCTATTTATTGTGTAAAAATATAATTCTAATTCAACATATTATATGTCATGTAGCAATTCTTAGCGAAGGATTATGTTCCATTTGCAGAAGATTTTGATGACATATGAACATTCTCGAATGCCTATGCAATTTTGGACATAACTTTGTAACACGCTGCTTATCCCGTACCTCATAATAGAACTAAGTTCTCCTTATTCTATGGATGAGCCATATCAGAAAAATAAAGCCCAAAAATCAAATACTCTCTCCACACTTACCTACCCATGTGGTGAGGGTAGTGCTGTACTCATATCTCGCGGCTCGCCCCTGTCGCCTGCTAATGGCGGACCAGCATTTATATTGAAATACTCCACCGAATTGTTATGTAGCCGAGCCATCCCGCGATGCACTGAACGCCGTGGTGCGTCACTTTAATATTGCACCTTTTTTATGCCATCGTGCCTAGGTTAGCTTGTTATTGATTCGCCGATTTTGAATTTAGAATTTTGGATTACGTGTTGGAAATTGAAACGTAATATTAGGTGATTAGAGTTTAAATCATGATGATGTTGGTTTTTGTTGATGGGTGTAATGTTTTCGAAGTCAGCTGTATGTTTGAAATTAAATATGGAGTACGAGATGGCGCGTTTATAAAGCCAGTTCGAGTAACATTCAAAACAGACAAATATAGATTCAACAATTTCTAATCCCCAATAAATCCATCTCGAAATTCCAAAATGAAACTCATAAACAACATAGCGTGAAGTTATTTACAATTTCAGGTGGCAGACAATTCGCGGCCGCGTTGCCATAGTTACGGCAAGATGGCCGACGTCTGCTGCGGTTTCCAACTTCGCCTCTAGTTCCAAATTGTTCCACGAGTGAGTATTTTAGAGCGGCGTACGTACGTGTATAATTACATTATGTACGACGGGCTATGTACCACGGTCCCTCTAATTACTGGTAGCGACAGTATACAAAGCTTTGTACATACACGTAAATGGAACGCTGTGTGCAATGTTCATTATAAGCGAGGATTTCTTGCTACTGTTTAAGAAGATATTCTGCATATCTTAAGAAAATTATAGCCAATTAGCTTTTAAAGTTACTTGCCAAAACACAGTTCTTAACCTCCCCATATTGTCTTTATGTAAAAAAACTTGGTAACCAATACTTAGTTGAAAAAGTGTAAAGTAGTAAATAAGTACTCGTATTTCAAATATCGTGTAGTATCTTTGTATTGTCTACGTGTCTTTGTATGTACTAAAAGCTACGTTAACACTGAAAAAGGCATAATAAACCTTTTCGTATCACACTTCAATAGAAAAGCTAAAGAAAAACGTAAAAGTTTTTTCTGCTGTCCGTACACGTTCGCTGGAACTCTGAAGGATTAGTTAAGGAGGATTTAATAAGAGTTCCTTAGATAAGTGTAGCGAGCGCTCCTCTATCTAATACTCATCAGCTTAAACACCTCCAAGCCGTGAAATTCACTCGAGCACGGCTTCTGACCTCGCGTGTATCGTGGTAATATGATCTGGTGTATTTAGAATAGGTAGGTACTTTTCTGTGGCTGATATTCAAAATATAATAATTTTTTTTTAAATCTCGCTCAGTAATAACGTCTGGCCGTAAACAGGAGCAACACCATTTCAAATTAATATAAGTCTTAATTTTGAATTTGGAATTGTAAGTTATCTATCTTCTAATTGCTTCTGGCAAAATTTAGAGCTACAAATAATATTTTAAAAAGTATCTATTAGTGCATTGATTGATATATTATATTTTCATAATATAAACAACAAGCATAAAATAAACTCATAATCAAATAATAATAACATGTCCAATATAATAGAATGTTATGAGAGAAAAACTGTTCCTAATATTTTGACAACAGCGCTTTCAACACCTGAAGACCATAGACGACCTATAAGCACTTCATGGCATTTCGCTCGTCACTACGAGACATTATATGATAAGTTCTTTAATGATCAGAAATTTTCTTGAATCCAATATTTCTCAAATTGGCATATATGTACATATAGCAATGCTTTCACAATGTTGCAGGGTAGCAGAAATAGATTACGCCTCACTGAGAAGGGATGGACTAAGCTATGAACCCCTCTTATACAGTAGCGAGACCTATGTATATCTTGTAATAGGAGATATATAGTGTTTTCATGACAGCTTTAGGTTACATTTATAGATATCAAAGGTTTTAAGTGATTATAGATTAAAACGAAACGTCCATAAGTCCGTCCGAAGTGTAATAAAACAAAATTGTATGTGTTTATAATATTTTATTGTGTATACTATTTCACTTTCGCCTAGTTATGTGTATATTAAACATTTACCATCTGAAAATTTAAAATAAATTAAATATTTAATCTTCACAAAAAATATTTTCAAAAATTTTACCACAAGAAAACAAACTGAAATAGTTAATTTAGGAATAGGTAAAAACAATTGAGGACTTTATTACAGTAGTTAAATGCGAGGGGGATATAAATCGTACGTACATTGTCGACAGGGGGCGCCAGTAAACCGTTTTATTGCTGATGTGTGGACCGAGCCAGCACTCCCAACTTACATATTTAGACTTGAGATGAGACTTAAGCCTTTCTTACTGCTTCTTGAGACCTGCAAATGAATAAATGGAAATTAATAACAAGGTTTTGGTCGTGGTTTCGCCTGCGTGCTTATGATAATTCACAAAAAGTTTTCCTTTTTTCTAAGTATCAGATTTTTGTCTACAAAACCGCAAATTTGTATTTTGTAATTCAGACCTAGGGTTGAAATTTATTCATGTATGGCGTGATTTTTTCTCAGACATTTTTTTTATTTTCGTATTCCTTGAGAACAGTATTTGTTTTTTGGATGAAAA
Source organism: Deilephila elpenor (assembly GCA_949752805.1). Lineage (NCBI taxonomy): Eukaryota > Metazoa > Arthropoda > Insecta > Lepidoptera > Sphingidae > Deilephila > Deilephila elpenor. Next base: position 9,610,663 of record OX457108.1, read on the forward strand.
GTAGCCTATGTTCTTTATGTATTTGATAACGTATATACAAAGTTTCATGATTATCAGTTCAGTAATTGTGACGTGTAAGCGTAAAAAGCATACCAAATCACTTTCCCATTTATTACATTATAAATGGCGTAGTAAGACTTTTATTTACATCTCCAAAGTGTAGGCAGGGATAAAATTATCTCACTTACATTTCGGTACTACTTCGGTAGTTCTATTATGGGATGAAGGGCGAGCGTATTGTCTTTTCGAGGGCTATTTTTATCTTGGCAATTAAATCGTGATACCAAGCGAGGTTCCACATTGACGAGGCTGATTTAATTAAAATCATTGCAATATTATTTCCTCAATTATTATAGTAAGTTACTTTGTGATAAATAAATAAATAAATTCAGTAAAAACATACATAACGCCGACTCTACATTATAATGAGAGTTTTGGTTCAAAATAATACGAGATGATGTAAAAAATATAATTTACTAGAATAATGTAATAAAATATACTATTTGTTTAATCCCAATCAATTTAAATAGCCGATATCGCAAGTTGTCTTTGTGAAATAATAAATATAAGAATGCACTGTGCGTAAAGTATTCAAAAGAAAATTACCTCAAACACGGATGTGGGGGAAAATAAAGAAATCGTTCGACTATACGTTGTTCTGAGTTTTATTCCAATGCCCAGATCGTAAAATGTTTTAAGTGCGGCCGTGAATTGTACATCGCATCTCTTTTATATACGTAGTCATATGACATTCTGCCTAGACTGGGAGTTATTACAATGGTTTTTTTTATACTAAAACAATGATATAATTATCCTAAATAGGATAACAATTGTAAGAATTAGATGAAGTGGGATATATGGGACAAAAAGTGGCTTAAAACAACATATTTTTATACATCGATGTGTGTTAGGAATAAGAAAAAATTCACAATATACTTACTTAATTACTTACTAAATACATTTTCCACAAACTCCAAAACCAAAGTCATATCATTCAGATTTGTATAATGATTTATTGTAAAACTAGTAAAAAACAACTGATCTCTCCTAGACATTCCATCTCCGTTCCTATTCGCATCAAATACCAATCCACGCGTGATGATATCATAGTATATTTACTGTGAGAGGAACGTGGCCGGATATTACTAACCGGTTTTATCCGGTTTATCCGGCAATCGCCCGGGGACTTCACATGTCAACTTATGTACCGGTAGATCAAAGGCACTTTAGAACCATCATGTGGAATACATTTGGACTGATATGAAGAGGGTTACCTCATAAATAATCGTATCAATTACATTTCTTTTGGGTTCATAGCAATGACAACTACTTAATGCAAAGACGCAACATACATGCGCTACAATTTCATTTCATTAGCCTTATTGTAAATAAATATTTCTCGATTCATCCTTCTTTCACATCCAAATGAAGGCATTAACATGGTTTTCATATTCATGTAACAGGAAAAATTGCTAAGACTTTATTGCCAAGTGTCTATTTGATCCTTTAGGGAAAAACGCAATACTCACTAAGTGGATTGAACGAACTTAGTTTGATATGAACCTAAATATCGTTGTTAAAATTAACATATGCTGCCTTTAGCCGCATAAAGTACCAAGAAGGTCCCTCATATCCAAAGGGTATTAAAGCCAGTGATTTCTTGGAATTAAAAGGCCTAATATATTAAGTTTTGAAGTTGCGACGGCAATGCAGTGCCTTGCAATGCTTCTTAAGTTCTGAGTAGTGTTGCTTATGTTAGCATGTAATGTTCATCATAAAGCAGACTTTCTGATTTCCCCATTCTGTCTAACAAAAAATATCTTAATACGAAATAAAAGCTTAAATGTTAATTACAAAGAATTATCTTGAAATCAAGGAGGTAAAACTCAAATGAGTTTCCCTTCTCGAGCGGCGAGAGGACGCGTGTAAAATATGTCGACGTTATTAGTTGTCGGGGAAGGGACATGAAGGCCGGATATTATAAAGGCCTTTGGAGTTGCCGAGAGGATATTAACGAGAATCTATCGATACTTACAATATGTAAGACGCTTTGTCAACATGTCAAAGTAGATTGGCACGTGTGGGTGTCTTGCAGATTGGTAGACAAAACTTAAAGTTCTGTAGGTGGTGTTATTAGCAAGTAGATATTTAGTTCTAATTGTATAGAAAGTTGGAGCATTATGTATTTGTAAATTACGTGTCGCAATTTGAAATGTTTTGGCTTTCGGAGGGTTATGTCTTCATTTTAATAAATTAATTTTATCTAAGTACATCCAGTCGAAATACTTTTATCAAATCAAAAACTCGTCAACAGTCTTTTGCAGGACGAGGTGAATTTAAGCCAGTTTAAGCCTTAAAGAGCTCATATAAGCCGTGATAGAAATTAAAGTAATTACTTTTGATAGGAAAGATTTTAGAAAAAATATATTTCTAATAATTCCTCTACTTAATTAGCCATCAACGTAATAAATTACAAAGCGAGCACATACAGCCGTACATAATGTACGAAACACAATTACTCCATAGCACAACCGTTCACCACAAAGGTTCGGCTAAACGCCGAATTTTCCGAGCGCACGGCCTCGCACCCCCTCCCCCGCACAGGGGTGGCACCTAAACCGCCCCCCTCCGAGCTCACACGTCTATCCATTTGCCAGCTAGTTCCGAGCTAAATTAATTTCAAAGCTCCTTATGTTACGTGCCTTGCGGCTTTGGCGTGTATGTGTGCGTTCACATCCACAGCTACTTTTGGAAGGCTTAACTGAATATATAGGTTGGGAGAGTGAGTGTGTGTGTGTACAGGTTTACGGATAGCATCTCGTTAAGGTTTGAATTAGACTATATAAATTAGTAGCGGGTAAATGAATTTCTTGCTGATTTGTAAGTCGGATTGGCGCGTGTTTTGATATTTGCAATTGCTGGGATTGGTATGGTTCTATTAAATTATACACCTGAGAAAGAGACGAGATGTGGTATTATTATATAATGACATAAGTCTCAAACTCATCTTAAAATGATATCATCACAATCCAGATGTCTTCTCTCCTTCTTTTTCTCTCTCTCTGCATTCTCATTTATTAATCCTGAAGGGGAGAGTCAGCCTTCTTCACATTTGTCTTTCAATGACCCAGAAATCTTCACAATTAAAATAACACTAAATTATCGGAAAATGTTTTCAATTACAATATTAATTAATTTTTGATAAAATATTATTATTATAATCTAAAAGTACATCATGTAGCAATATTTTCAGCTTAAAATATATAACCTACCTCTTTCTATACAAAGCGTATAAAAAAGGCATCCCGCACACTTCAATTTTTATCTCAGCGCGTCTCAGCGTTCGCAAACTACGCATAATTCTATTAGCAGAAGTATGGAGTTATCTTTATTACATATTTGCCTGCCGCGCCCCAAATCCCACATGTTCCCGCATAAATAAACTGACAGGCAACGACAGCCGTCCGGATATTGCCTCGGCCTACAGAGCGCCATGTACTCCTTACTAAACATGTATTATGTAACATATTTTATCTTCGTTCATCTTGGAGATGTATAGAATATCGGTTGAGGTATATAGTGTAGGTGTGGGCTATGAAAGTTCTTTAATAGAGCGGAGTTAAAGAGGAACCTAAATTGATGTTTACTGGCTGTATATCCATTAAATCTAAAGAACGATGATGCGTTACCGGCCTTTTAAATTCATGGAGGAGAGAAAGGAAAGTATAGGAAAGACGATTTAGAATTTAGTGTTTAATAGCTCATCTACGTGTAATATAAAACAGATTAGCAAAATTTATCGTGTAAAAGAGATGGGACTTAAACTTGGAATATAGGCCAAAACCTTTATCACAAAATTTGGATACGTCAGAATCATGAATACGTAATCTATGCTTTACTACATTTAAAAGCACATTTTATAATAAAAAATATAACAAAAACATGAAAAAGACAGCAGTAGTTGTTTTAAATTCGAGCTACCGGCATAAAGAAGTGGAATACGAGTTCGGTTGTCGTTCGCAGACTTATCAGGTTCTGATATCTCGACTTCTCACATTATATGCTTGCTCAGTTACGGAAATGGATTCCCGGTTTTCATATAACAGCTGTTTGTAATTTCCAACCAGGAAAGTAATAATATGGATTTAAAGGATCAAATTTCGTTTGGCATATTATATAAGGTCATCATCATATTGCTTGGTATTTGACTCTTTTACTATTGATAGATGTTAGGCTGTGACCTAAGCTCGACGTTGTGGTTGACCATGGTCTACCTTATTGTTCTATTGTGACGAAAAACGTCACACACCGTAGAAATTCCTTAAATTCGTATGATTTAATTTTAGAACTTTTTAGCCTGGAGTATCTGATCAAAAACGGTAAAACAATACTCGAGAAAAAAGCGAACGAAACAAAGAAATTTGACCTCGCGTTCTTTACACCGAAAATTCCGTTAGCAAACAAAAACTCGGCGTCTATTTACATATCCATCACATTTCTGTCATTGGAGTCCTTTTATATGAACGTCACCATCAAAGAAATAGGTACAGTGAGATTAATTTGCGCCGTACAGAAACAATAAGGGACCGCACACAACAAAGGGTGGGCGACAAAGCCGGGCCACGCTCTATAGCTCTGCATGTGACTTCAAAACTTATTGTTTTAATTGTGTTTAAAACAAAGCATCAAATTAATTCGATGCATGCTGGATTTTATTTTGCATTTTGGATTTATTAAAACGGTACGGGCCGCGGTGGACGTTCATTCAAATCAACGTTTATTCCTTTCTAGAGCTTTATAGTTTTTGTTGCTGTCCTCGTGAAAGCCGGATTGTTTTCGAAGCTAGCCGGTATAAATATATCTATGAATCTATTTGTTTGAATATAAAGGTAGTTTTGATATTGACAATGTACGAGTACCCATTAGTAAAGACGTTAAATTCACACAGTGTTTATTAAGCGACAAACATATTATAACAAGTCCATTACGCTATAGATATTTTGTAGATTGGATGGAGTTTCTAGTACCACGCAGGTGTACTTTTGAGTAAAAACAATTTGTAGAATCTACATAAATTTCTAAGTAAAAGGTAATATTAAACCATACTTGGCCCAGACAGGTGTATGTACGAAGCCGTCTTTGATTAAAGGTTATTTTATCCCTAACATTGGTTGTAATTAAAATTGAGTAAATATAATTTATACACGAAATACCACGCAACATGTTAGACGAGCCGATCAAAGCTTATTTATTTTGCTATGTGGCGCTTTTATATAGACTCTAAAAAGCGATGAATTGAGGTTAATAAAATATACTATCCCGAGACCTCAGCTTTGTCATCGTACCGTAGTACAACTACGCCACCGAGGCAGTCAAACAAAGAAACAAGGCAAATATTATACCAATACCTCTCGACTTTATTCTAACAATTAATTGTCGCGCCAAAAAGGAAACAACCACAAAAATAATCTCCGATCAATCGAAAATCTCAATAAACATCACTGAACAGAAAACATAAATAGGTAGGATTTGAAAAATGGCGGCAATTTCTTTTTTTTATCCGCGGCTGAATTGCAGACTACGGACTGTGGCATCAAAAAGTCTATCAGAGCGGAATATTCTGTTCGTCAAATGGTAATCACTGCGATATTATACGTTATGGTTGAGATATCACAAGCGTTCGAGGTATGATATTTTTATTTTGCTTAATGAGAAACATAAATAGGAGCGAGTTATTGCGGATTAGGTTGCTATGAAATGTTGTTACGTGGATACGTTATTGAGGTCGTGTATTTATTTTTATTTTGTGCGATCAAGACGTGTTTTCCTGTTTCTTTTTGAACAAAAATAGTTACATATTTGAAAAATCGATGTTTAAGTAATTTAATTTAGAAGCAGATAATGGTTCACACTTTTTAGAGCTTTCAGAAGTATGAAAATTTGGTCATCATGGTAGACCAACTTTCATTCCATAAAGTCATAAAACTCTTGCTCAGCATTGGGTTTGCAATATGAGATAATATTACTTGTGATACGGTAAGTAGGTATAATATTTTACTTTAAAACGTGTTGATAATTATTTATGGTATGTGCATCAGATATAATCATGTTAGTAAAAACTTGCTCATAAAGCTTGTACCTACGTGTCGAGTAACAATAAAAAATCACTTAAAAGAACATAAAATATACCCATATCACACGTCGTGAAAAACACATTTTCTCATCAAGTCGGAAAAAGTTCACTTCCCAAGCACGTAAGCCTACTCGAAATTATTTTATTCCGATCCAGGCGTACATGGTTCTTGTTGCTTCGATATAGGGTGTGTTATCCCTTGGCAGGTTTCACAAAGAGTTAAAGGTTTAATACACGCGACGTGGAGGACGCTAGTTGTTACGTTGGTAACAAGGCGAGCGCATCAAAGGACGTTTTTCAAAGCGAACGTGATTCTCGACCGATGCTCTAACAAGTCCGCCTCGGGGAGACTCGGGGAAAATTGGACGATATATTTTTAACAATTGCAATTTGAAATTTTTCATGTGTGTGCTTAAGTAGCACGGAGCGTCTTATTGATGCGAACAGAATTCAGTCGAGTATGTAGATGTGATTCAACTGAACTTGCAGGTCTAAACTCGTGAACTCAATTACGAGGATTACTTAACAGCTTTCTATGTTTTGTATGTAATGTATATGAACCATGAATATGTTCTTGGTTTAAAATATTTTGATTAAAGAGATAGGGCTGGTAATAAAAATCTCGGATTACGATAATCTAAAACACTTTTATTTATGATTAGGCAAGCTCTATAGCCATGTAGGGCACCTATTCGAATCCCGAGAAAAAAAAAAAGCGATTTTTAGAACGAGAAATTCAAACAAAGACGATTGCCTGTCTAGGGAATTTAATTCAAGACTAATCATTTCATCTAGATCAAATATTTTTTTACTTGAGACGATTGAGTAACTAGTTGGTGGTAAGAACACTCATGCCTTCTACCTAAAAAATATAAATATTCAACATTCGAAAATAGAAAAGAATATTTAGATATTTACTCAGTTTTACATCACCCTTACTTTGTTCTATACCAGTATTCACAAGTCCCGATTGAACCCCACTTCCCCTTCAAATAAGGCACAATCCCAGCAGTTTCGATAGTGGTTCAGTATTAAAGCTGAGGATGGATGACATGGCCCATATGTCTTTGCCGTCAGCCTGTTGTGTGTTTCGTACAAAGGTGCTTGATTGGAAACGCGTACATGTGGAAACTTTGGAATGGGGCTCGCGACTTCAATATACTGTATTTAGCTTGACAGAGTTTTAATTATAAGGTCTACTTTCGAAATTAGTCTTTATTATAATTTAGTTTTGTGACTCATGCGGTAAAAAGTCTAAATCAAAAGCTGTGAGTTCTATTTTTTAGGAATAAAAACATTTTTGTTTTGTATTTAGTTGCCTTTACGATTGAATATACCCTGTTAGTTTCTATAATCATGATATCAGATACGTATTGTAATTTGTGGAATGGCGAATGGATTGTAATTGTTACTTAGTTTTACTTGTTATTTGCTTTCAATGGCTGAAATTATACCACAGTACATTCATATAGAACAAACTTGGACATTTCTATGATTGATGTACTGAAACGAACAAAAAATGATATATGAACATAGGTATCCATTGTTCCATTAATGTAACACCAAAACACTCTTCATATATGATGGAAATTCATGTATCGTGTCTATTTATCATAAAGACATGGTACGTTCGTTGTATACCTTACTCGTAAAGGTACCGGGAGGAAGCTAAGGAATTTGTCTCTATCTTATTGTGACAGAGATTTATAGTGGCCGCCTTACCCCGCCTTCCTCCACCTGCCTCACGCCACGGAAACAAATTCCTACTTCGCCTCGCTAAAAATCAAACTTCTAATCTGGAGTGCGGTGGAGTATTGAAAACAAAAATTGTTCTTTTTTTGCTGTGTTGTATTTTTAACCGACTTCAAAAAAAGGAGGAGGTTCTCAATTCGACTGTATGTTGCTTTTTTTTTTTTTATGTTTGTTACCTCATTTCTCTGTACTGGGTAAACCGATTTCGATAATTCTTTCTTTAATTGAAAGCTGGTGCTTGTCATTTGGTCCCATAAAAATATGGTGACGATCTGATGAATATCTTCGGACCTGGAGAGGGGAACTCCTTAAAATAAAGTAGGATTCCAATGGTTCTTCTTGCATTGAATTAAGTATAAAACCAAAATTACAGTGGTGGAGGAAAGTAGGGGTAGGGGCAAGGGGGGGGTGAGAAAATTAAGAAATATGTAAATAGTCAATATCTTCGGCAGCTTTTGACCGATTTTAGTAAATTTTTTTGCATCAGAAAGAACGTATTAATACTTTGATCTCACCAATAAGTTATGAAAATCTGATGAATATCTTCAGATCTGGAGAGTAGAACTCCTCAAAATTGAGTACGATTCCAATGGTTCTTTTTGCATTGGATTCAGTATAAAAGTAAAGTTACAGTGGTGGATGAAAGTAGGGGTAGGGGCGAGGGGGGCGGTTGATAAAAAGAACAAACATGTAAATAGTCAATATCTTCGGCGACTATACCAATAAATCATGAAGATCTGTTGTAAATTGTAATAGTGACAAAGAATCATATTATTACAGTTTAATAGTATGCCATATACCATTCCGTAATGAAACAGATATCGGCAATTGGGGGCATTGCCGATTGTTATGTGTTGGTGAATAAATTGTACATGACGATGATAACTTTTGTGAAAACATGGAAGAACGAGCCGTCATGTCGGATGAATTGTTCCTAAGAAGCATTCGAGGATTAAATATCCAACAAAAGAATGTGTTTCAGAAAGTCTTAACGGCAATCAAACTCAATTTGAAAGGACGAGAAAGTCAGCTGTTAGTTTGTCACGGGTGGTGCAGGTAATGGTAAATCATTTCTGCTAAAATTAATCGCGGAGCATATCAAACGTTGTTACGCACCAACAATAGATATACCTAACGAAGCCTAAATTTGTGGAAGTCCAGTCGCTAACCGGGGTTGCTGCTCGTCAAACTTTTGGCAAAACGCTACACAGTATTTTCTTGCTGCCGATTGAGAAAAAAAGTACCATGATGTAAAAAAAAAATACGGTCTATTGTTTCTTATGAGAACCTAAGATTAATTTATTTAAGCTACCAAAAGCTGTGTACGTAAAAATTTGACTATCGAACATTTAAGTCACTAAAAATGAAAAAATAAACCAAAATTTTAACAAAAAAAAATAACCGACTTCAAAAAACTGACAAAAAATCATATTAAAAATAAAATTCTAAAAAAAGAAAAAAAATCTGACTTATGACAAACTAAAAATGCACTAAAAAGTAAAAAAATAATTGCGTGTTTTTCACACAAGATTGTATTTATACACATACCTATATTATGTATCCAGTTAAACTTTACATCTAACTCAACACATACCTATGAGTAACAAATAATTATAATAAAAAAAATTAATTACAGTTCACCTAAGCTAAAATTTGAAATATATGTATGCACTACTTAAAAGACGATCAAATTATTAGAATAATGTACAATTATAGTTATTTTTGGAGTCGGTGTCAGCCAAAGATACCTGACAATATTAAATGACAACAACTTTATGAAATCTATTTTATACGAATATCCTCTTGTATTATTATGTGGGCCGCGTAGAGGCGCGGTTAGTTTTGATTTATTGTTTATTAACCTTAATTCAATAAAATATAATATCTGACGTTTATGTAGTTACTAACTCATAAAACTTGGCTGACACCGACTCCAAAAATAACTATAATTGTACATTATTCTAATAATTTGATCGTCCTTTAAGTAGTGCATACATATATTTCAAATTTTAGCTTAGGTGAACTGTAATTAATTTTTTTTATTATAATTATGTTAATATAGGAAGTATAGTGGGTAATTTACATACATGATATTTTTTGCTAATGTGCTGTTTTACGGAGTGTATCATTGATAATAACCTTTTTTTATTGCGATGACTGGTGAGACAAGTATACCATTCGCCTGATGGTAAGTGATACGACAGCTCACGGGAAGTTGAAAACCAAACAACACCATGTAATACAAAGCATTGCTTGGTACTCCACTGCGCTCGCCATCCTGAGACATAATACGTTAAGTATGTCCATACTCTGGCTACAATGTCCTTAAACTGGGAGCACAGCATTGCATTGCTGTTTGGCGGGGGAAATAGACGTTGCGGTGGTACATATCCAGGCTCTCACATAATATAAGAGACCTACCACTAGTAAAGTTGCTATTAATTGAAGATGTATGGGGAAAAACCTCACATAAATTTTACTGTTGAGCAGTCCCATCCATATAAACGGTAGAGATGGAATTCTAACCTTTGGAGCATTGTGGTTGAATCCTCACTTATTAATTATCCAAAGATGTAATAGACATTACTAACATCTAAGCGCTTTATAAATGGCGTACACAATTTAAGCAATTGTTTTAGGGTAAATAACTTAAATAGGGCCCAAACATAGAACGATTAAATGAAGCGACAGGCGTTTATGGGGGCCACGGGAATAGCTGGATATATGGGAGGGAACGCTATACAGGTCCCGGTTAGAGAATAATGGCGATGTACGGAGTTAATTTTGGGCAATTTTGTATAGTATTTCAGGATTGTGTCCAGTAAATTAGAAGATTTCAAGGTGGTGGGTATTGAAATTTAAATTTGGAGACCATCCAATTGTTATAATATGCACGTGAAAGTAATAGAAATACTTACGCACTTTGTGTGAGTGAATGAAAGAAGCATTCATTTTGGAGTAGATTGTACTATATAACAAGAATTTGAGCATACAAAAAGACAAAGAGATTATGCTTAGCTAAGAGGCAAGTTAAGTTTGAAGTAGGTCTAACACTATTTCAATTCAATATGAAAAGGACACTGCTAAGTGCGGGTGAATATTGATTTTGGCGTACTATTTCTCTTTACTATTTAAGGGGTCATGAGCATCCCTAAAATGCCTTTGATGTCCCTACAACAATAATGAATCATCTAACAGAATTCACAGAAAACTATTCAGTCATCTCCTTTTGAAATATTACCCAGGATTAAATTAAAAAATTGCGTATATCCAATTACCGAGAAAAATGTAGACGATACCTTTTAAAATAAGAACTGTTCACGAGTCCTACAGCGTTTTATTTAAAGAAACCCAATTTAAAGGCTTTGAAAGGAGGCCTCTATATCACATGAGAGTAAAACGCCCACTCAGACGCGCACATACGTACAATGTGCGTATATAGCGAAAATATGGCTCGGGGGCCCGTCAAACGCCTTGAAAGTCACGTATGCCCGGCCTCGCAATGTTATTATCCAAACACTTACGCACGTGCGTGTGTGCGCTTGTGTTAGTGAGCGCGTGTACCGAGCCTCGCCCGGGCATCTCGCGGCCCACACGACCCCGGCCGAAGGGACAAAGCGAAACGGGTTTGTCCCAAGGGAAATTCAATATTCGGGACTAAACCTTAACTCCCCCTTAAGACACCCCGTCTGCCTCCCCCGGAATGCTTATATGGCCAGGACGTGTATCGATTTTCTTGCCAAATGGAAGATTGGTGTCGAACCGTTCTCGGCGGACGAATGATGGAGTGGCGACTGAATAATTCACGTGTGTGTGTTGCCACCTCGGGGTTTTGTGTTTAGCCACCGTATCGGCACTGATGGAAATCTCTTTCGGAAATTGACGTGAATTTTTTATTTCGGTAATGCATCGGCGGGCGAGGGTCGCTTACCTCGCTCCGACTCTACGCCAATTATCTCTCCAATGCTCTTTGAGGTGACTGATTGGATCGACAGCTTTGCTTTTAGGCGCCTGTTTCAATTTGAGCGCCCTGTTTTTATTATCCATTGTCGGATTATTGATCTCCACTTACTTGTGTACTTCTTTCATCACCCTAATAAATATGTATCTACGCCATAACGTTATAAAATAGCACTTCGTGGCCAAGTGGAGCTTGTAAAAGTTGATGCTTAAAAATATGTCAATAAAATTGGGTCGTCCTTGATATAAAATACTAAGTTATAGTCACGAGAATCCTTTAAGGGGAAATCTCGACTTTTATGCATGTAACATGTCATAAAGCGAGGCTATAAAGTGTTGTCATAAACTACGCTGTAACGATATTGTAAATATTTACCTATTTACCCTCTGTCGCATCGTATGAACTCTTCGTGTTTTTCATATTTCGTAACAAATTTACTCACACTGTACTTGCGACTTATTAAAAGGCTCAGTCTTATAATGAGTAAGGCTTCTTTGCCATGAGATCAATTTATGTCTCTTAAATCCATGTAAGGGATATTTAAATATGATTCTAATTTTCTAGTTATTATTATATATCGGCTTAGACATAAGAATACGATATTGTAAATACATCATTGAATAGAATACGCAGTAATATTCTAAAACTAACCGCATAGAAATATTTAATTCATTATTATCAGCTTTATGAAAAACCACTACAAATGTTATCTCTTACCAAAATAGCTCGCAAAAGCTCGCACAAACTCAAACGAAACGCAGTAACAAAATGTTGCCAACCTGTGCACACACACAAACACGTCCATACGTAGAGGACATTAGTATTAGTGGGTTTCGGCCTTTCAAAGGCCCCTTAGATCGAGGGGGCATGTTTGGGGTAAGATTGAGCGTGGGCGGCGCGCGGGGGAGGGGGCACAAATTCCAAGATGGCCGCGGACCGTGCCGGCCATAAGGGTAAAATAGGAGCTTTATATATTTATATGTTCGTACTTGTATTGGTCAGACGGGGTTGGTATCGATTTTGGACTGGATGCGGGGGTGAATTAGCGTTTTGTTTGAGAGATTATTTTGCGTTACTGTTACCGCTTTTGGAGGGAACGCCATTTTGTGTGTTCGATTTTGAAATGTATGTTTAGTTTTATCATTGTTCGTTCTTATTTAAATTTGTTTTTGTAAGAACCATGCTCATGAATATTTAAAATAAATTAAATATAATGAGTAAATTAGTTTAACAGTATTTTATTACTTTTAGAATTTATATGTAAACAAATTCTCAATTTGATCATGTTTTAAAATTGTAGAGATGTTAGCATTACAGGGATTAAATTTCTATAAAGTAATCAATGACAAAAGGGATTAAAATCACTTAACCTTACAATTTATTATTGCGATTAAGTAATAAGAGTTTAAAAGTAAAACGGAATCGTATCAGCGAGTGGGCATTCCGGAGTAAATATAATGTCTATAAAAAGTTTCCGCTTCTTTTTATTGAGTGGCAGAAAGTTTTCGTCGAATGCGTGTAACACTAAGTGAATGTAGTGGAGTGGCTCACTGGTCGGTGAGCAATGTAATATAAGCCTGATAACTATATATTTTGACATTCGGTTATAATATGTATGGGTGACTTATTTAAGGTCTTTTTAATTTACAATTATCACTTTTTTTATATACAATATGTTTTAATTTGGACTAAAACTACGACTATTACGTTTCTTTGAAGACACATTTTTGAATGAATATTCCTTTAACTCTCAAGATTGTTTGATGCATTTTTATCTGTTTTTAATAAATTTGTATTCAAGCATACATCTTCCTAACAATTCCTTTCTTTAAACAAAAAGGTTTTGATTCATTTATTGTCTATGGCCGACCAAAATGCCTTCAACCCGAGTCCATTCGAAGAAGGGTTCCATTAGGTGTCATAAATTACGGCCCTGTTTATCAGAGGGGGGCAGGGGGCCCCTCCCGTGGTTTTACAGTTTATCGTCCCTAGCCCTCCCTGTATGAGCCCTCGGAGGGCGAAGGGTAGTGAATTACAAGACTGTTACTCAGCGAAATGTACCCTCAGAAACTTTAGGAAAAAACGGGACCCTTTTTCCGTGGTCATTGTCGAGGAAATGGATTTTAGGTGATATATGTATATAAGAAAGTAAGTTTAACTAGATAAGACTACCTAGGAATTGGATTAAGTAGGTATATGATTCTGAATTAACTAATTTCTGAATCCTCGAAATAATTTAATGTAAATAAAACATTAAAACCAGGTATTCCTTCTGTTATTCAAAGTCATAATACGTATTTTTTAGGTTAAGCGATAACTTTAGACAAGCATTTGATTACATTTTGAGTAGCCAAGATTCATAAATTACATCTAGTCATTGTAACTCAATTCAGATTAGTTTTCACATTATAAAAACTCATTTCTGGGTAAAATACACAGATTGTAATTATTGTTTAAATGGATTTAATTAGACTAATAAAAATATTAATATGGGCTAGCCAACTCTCTTAGCACATTTTGAAACGGAAATATGTTTTGGCGAATTTTGAGCGACACTTCTGCCTACCCGTCGGGAATATACAGGCGTGAAATTATGTTGTTTTGGAACAACCCAAGGAATTAATTTGACATGACTCTACATAATTCTTTTTCATGATGTCCAGTAGTTCCTATGTCCTTCAAACGGGAAAATAACAGTGCAACATCGCTGTTTGGCGGGAGAAAAAGACATTGCGGTGGTACCCACGCGGCCACTCGCATATTATGAGAGAACTACCACTACAAATCCTGATATTTTGATTTTCTCTCCCGACTAAGTTAGAAGTACATAAATAGTAAGTACGAATGTTAGAAAAGCACGTAGACATTTGCGAAGTCAGTGTAAAAGTTCGCAAAGTGTCAAGTTGGCTCGGTCGAAGTTTCGTTCGCCTTCCACACGCGCGGTCAAGCGAATTTTTCGACGTAGACTGGGGAATTTTACAGACATGTTATGGGAAAATGGTTGCCGCGCCTCGGATAAATATTGTTGAGTTCTATTAAAAATCAGTTTATGGACGAACTACTGTAGGGCGCGGGTTACCTTTATGATTATGAAGCATAGTTAACCACGCATTACGTATAGTCTAATAATTAACTACATCATTTTGGATGTTTTATAATATTTCGTTGCAACATTAAACACTTGTTTCAAGTCGTTTTAGTCAAATGTTTTATAGCTTTTTTACTTTTCTAGCTGCATCTCTGCTTAACCAATCATGGCTTATTGTTCAAAGTTTTTACTATTCATTTACATTAAAGGTTAACAAAGGAGGTCAGAGATAATAATTTGATTTAAATATGAATATGAAACTCAGTTATCGAATTCATTGTGCTTAAAGTTTACAACTATTTAATTCTTATTATCTCGAATTATGAAACAATGGCGTCGGTTGATTACAAAATGAAAAGTTAAGATTACATAATGACCATCGCTTTCACATCACACACCAAACAATGCCAATTCCACATTTATTCGAGCGCAAAAGAACAACACAGCGTTAGCTGAAAGCATATTGTAACAAAGAGAAGCCACGAAACGTTGCGCTATGTACTTGCCAGCAATTTTGGGAGGTCTAAATTACTCTGTGGTAGTTGACAATGTAGGTGGAGGCATGCGGTCTGTGGAGCGAAGGGGGAGTCGGAGGGTGACACAGGCTACACAGGCTACCGGTCACCACCGCTCGTATTGATTTGTTGTATCGCTCGTCCTGCACTGCCCATCCCGCTCACACCCACTATTATATCGATAGCCCCGTTCCTCTCGCACACGTGTCCCTCCCGCGCACACGTGGCCACATACGGTCCGTATGTGAGATTGTGTTCGTCTATGTGTGCGTGGATTACTATGTGATTGAAGTTTGTGTGCGTTGGGGTCCGAATATTATGTACCTACGCAAAATTTTCGACGCTGTTTTCCTTCTACTCGAGCATTGTGAGGTTTTAATAGATTTCTAGGGCAATATTAAGTTTTGTTGCCAGTTTACGTGGAATTTGTCGAATGCATCTTTGTTAGCTATGTCATCTTGTTTATTAACATCCACTGCGTTTTTAACAAGTTCGAAATTTAAAGTCTGGAAGAATAACTTTTTGAAATAAGAATATTAGTCTAAAGTTTTTCAGCCAGTATTTATAATTAGGTACCCTTTAACAATACATCATAACTAATCATAATTAAAAGTTAATTTTTAACAACGTTTTCGACATTTGAATATTTATACGGATCATAGACAATTTTATTTTTCACACGGTCCAACACAGTGTCGACACAATTTGCCGTGTGCGAGGCTGAGAACAGGGCGTGACATGTACTGTTTTATTGTAGACGTGTGAGTGACACACGCTTGTGTGGACGTGATTCACTCAAAATCCTCGGAGGTCACACCTATAGGCTCGGTGTCTATTTCACTGTGTTGCCAGTATATATGCGCCAATGCGTGGAAATTTCGTCTAGTTTTAAATGTTGTTATATAAGGAGATTAATAAGGATTTTCATGAAATAATAAATAGAGCGTTATCCTTTAAATAGTTTTGCTTATTTCATTTGAGGCCATTAGTTAATCAGTACTTACTAGCAAAGAAATCAAGCCTGTTTTTTCTTTTTTAACATTATTTAGATTTCTGTGTCACCGTACCAATTTAACACCACATGATAGTTTTAAGTATGATAGGTACATAATTATTTGGGTTATCATTAATTTTATTTACAATCGACCGGGCCACCTTGCCTGCGGCCACTCCTTTTTAGAAATGTAGATACATATAAGTGTTTTATCTTTAATTTATGTTTAGCTACATAATAAAAGGTTGAGAGAGTCTAAATTAAGCTTATTTACTTTATACTTTATGCTTATGCTTTAATCACTCGGTGTTGATAACGTTTTGAACTAAATACATAATATGTATGTACCTACTATTTATAATTTCTATCAACGGGAAATCTGCATTTGTATATGCATCAAAGAATCTCTAAATAATATTCTATAGGTCACAACATCGTCAACATGTATTATCTTTACCAAACTAATCACAATGCCCCTAAGGGAAGATTTAACCCTTCACCATTCCGCGGTCCTTTGTACCGTGGCAACTAACTGTCTGGCACAAACGTCGCCGTTTCTTACGGGTATGTGAAAGGGTTATTTGACTGCTTTCTAGAAACCATATTAGATTGTTTAGCAGTGTTTATCGAGCATGCAGAAACGGGTTAATTTTAAGATCACAAATAGAGACAAAAGTTTGTGCGATCAAATATTTGTTTCTGGTGTTGGTTTGTGAGACTCAAAAGTCGGTACCTATAGGGTTTGACATTCCACGATTTGATAGACACGTGTTTTACCCCAGTCGACTAGCATGTAAGTGATTGTTGGTTGCATAATGCATTTATTTACCACCTTAAATACGTAAACAGTGAGCATCATTCATAATTAATTCACCAAAAAACCGCGCCGGCTAAAAACAATCACAATATTAAAGTTGGTTGAGCTCAACGCGAAAGAAATTGTATCTCGCCCTCACGTTTCTACATAACTAGTGTAAAAGTAAACAAAGTAGAAAGAGGGAAAGTTTCCTCGTTTTTCATCCCTCAGGAACCCTCCGCAGAGCCGCCGCTCAAATTTCCGACAAAATAATAGCGTTTCAATTTAATTTCAATCTTTCTATCGTGTGTGACATAAGAAACATTATCTGCATAATATTATGACTTTGGAAAAAAACTAATTTATTTATTTACAATCAGCCAATACCCGATAGGCTTTTCTATTGGAAATAGTTGGGATGATAAATGTTATTCAAGACAATTTCCACGAGAAATATTATCAGTAATATGATGATGGTAGGAAAATATATTATTTATTTATGGCTACTCGTAGTATTGATGCAATTGTCCATTTGAAACAAGAAGCATAATATTTAAAGGATTCATTTCCAAAACTACTTTCCAAGTTTTTAATTTTGTTATCTTAGGAAATTCTGTTAACATTTCCATATTTAAATGCCGAAATGAGGTAAAACTAGGCTCAAAACTGTTATTTATATTAAATAAGCACTCATAAACTAAAAATGAAAACATAATTTCTCTTGATTATGTACTTAATACCAGATCAGAATTTATATTTTATTGCTGGTCTTACTTTCATTATTTAAGATGGTTTCTTATATTAGAGCAGTTGATCTAGCTAAAAAAAGTACAAAAAGTTTCATAGAAAATAGCAGGTCTGGTAAAAACAAAATACATGGAAACTATACGAATACCAAGACATTGCATATATGTTTTTTCTCTAAATATAAATATAAAAAAATCGTCAGGATTTCAAAAGTTTGCATTTAATTATATTTATGAATGGATGTGTATTCGTGCGTTCTTAATGCAATATCTTAAGAATTTCACGTTGAACTTCCAACCCTAAATTAACCTTTTAACATTACACGCGCGACGAAATTATAAATTAAACGTAAAATTTCCAATAATTCCAAACCATAAACTGGCCCGACCGGTATTTCGGGCACAAGCTGCGAAAATAAAACTTTTGTACATAATGTAGCGAACACGCGAGGGGTCATCCGGCCAATCACTCCCCTCGAAATGACCGACGGCGACCCGAACGCGCGCCGGTCAACTTTGAATAATGAATTTCAAAAAAGAAACGTACATGCCCGCCAATAAACAAATCGTATATCATTCGGTATTCAAATATTTTAGTGAATGGTTGACCCGTACCCACGCGACCATTTGATGGTTAAATATTTTCAGTGGGCTACTCTGACCGCCTCGTTATTTATTACTTTAGAATTTTTATAACCGTATTTTTATTTCGTTTTAACAATTTTAGCATTAACTTTTCTCTCTTTGGAATAAAATGAGAAGTGTGAACGACACCGCGTTAATTGTTGCGATCTACTTTATTAATAAAATGACTTGTAATTAGGTGGGGGAGAAAAAGACGGGCAAATTATATTACTTTGGCTTTTAACACGAGTTTAACGCTGTGTTTTCCTCCCCCGCAATCATAATTGTACTAATTATTGTGACTGATTCTTTCCGCCTTCCATTTTACGCTTTGCGGGAGTGTGGCGTGTTTTTTAATTTCAAGTTGACACTTTAGCAATATAACTTTTGAATATTTTTGATTTAAAACTAATTTAAGAGTGAATGCGAGAATATCTCTGTCATTTTTGCGTGAGTAAAAGTTCACTACGACTATTAGATATTTCAATATAAAGTTGATGTATATTTTGAGACATATAATGTCAACATATTTAGAAAATAGTTTCTAATTAGACGACATTTAACAAAGAGAAAATATTGTTTATTGACCGATGAAAGTGTTAGTGCTTGTCCTATGTTCAGCAGTGAGAGCTAAAAAGAGAGAAAAAGAGACGTTATAATGATAAGTAATAAATAATATCGAAGCCTATTACACACAATCAACATAAAAGATAAAACAAAGATTTCGTACCAAAGACAAATGTTCCAAGGATTAACATTACCAACAAACTATTTTTCATTCACAGACTTTAGGCACAATAAAACGACACACGGAAAGACGAAACAATATTTATGACAGCGGGGACAATTCAAATTCAAAAACGGAACATAAATTTCTAATATTACCTATATTGAAACGGCATGGATTCTAAAATTAAATTTTGCATGCAGAATGTCGCCGGGACGAGGGGACGCCGTTTTATTTGGTAGGCGTATATAATTTTATTGCAGGGACCAATGGTTTGCGAAACATGCCGGGTATTTTGTATTTTTGTTATTTATTAAATATTTTTACTGTTATAGCTTTCATGTCTCGTACTTCTGAAGTACTTACGTTTTAGTGATTGCAATATAATAAAAGACATGGCTGTTTCAAATCTAAAGTACTTGATATTTCAGAACAAACTTTCAACGAAATTCTTCAAAATACATCAAAACACGAAAATTGTTTCACAGACAGACAATATCCATTAAAACAAAAACAATTGCGAACACCACACGCCACTCTAAAAATAATAACACATTATGTCCCTTCAAAGAGTAGAGTATTCTTCAAACGTTCACCTCCATTACTCTCCCCCCTCTCCCCTCGGAGGTAACCCCCACCCCGCGCCTCCCAGTAACCGTACAATAACTTCACCCTCACATGGTCATAACGACGGCTGATAAGGGTCTCTGAGACCCTCGGTAAATCACCCCGTATCTACATCTGGGGTGACACCCCCGCTTTCCCTATGTACCGTGTTATGTAGCTTTGGACATCGGATTTTCGGCGGTTCAAGTTTTTGGGAAATTTTGGTGCGTGCTTTGAAGGGTTAGATGTGGGTTTTTTATTGAAAACTTGTTTTTTTACTAAGTGTTGCTGTTGGATAATGCTCTTTAGAAAAAATTAAGTACTGTTTAAGGCACATGAATATGAATCTTTTCATCATCATAGCAATACTTCTGCAAAACATAGGCCTTTCCCAAATACTTGCATAGCGACGTGTTGCAAGCAGCCTGCATTTAAAAACATCCAACCATTAGTCGAATGATGTCAATACATGCTCCAAGTTATATGTAAGGATAATTAAAATTAGAAAAATATTTATCTTTAATTTCTACGAAGTGAAGTATATTTCTATGGAAAATCTGACTGTGATGGTATACATGTAATCTGTCATATAATCTTAGTCGTTTGTATAAACGTACAATCCTTTAAAAAAGGAGATGGGGCAAATATGACACATACAAAATGATTAAAGTGTATCTCGCTTAATACCTTTTTCCTGTACTAATTGATAAATGGATCTATGTAATGATTGCCAGGTATTTGCTCATATAAAATAAAAATGTAACAAAAAAATTCCCTGTTACCTATGCCTTATGCATTGCTAATACCGTTTTTACCTTTTCCATTAAAAATGTCAAGCCAAGCATACTTACAAGCAATCTGAAGTTAAAAAAACACATACCACGCACACATTAAAGATTAAAGACTAAACAAAAATCAGAGCCGACGTGGCCCCATCTCGGGTAAAAAATATTCTTAGACGAAGGCATTTTCCCCAAGGAGCCTGGTGAGTCTAATGTTTTCTTTTTATTCCATCACGCGGGATGACGGCGTAATCCATCAGGCGGGCGAGGGGAGAGGGGGGAGATGATCGATCTCCCACACAAAGGGTCCCCGTAAAACTATGGTTATTGGATATTTCGGGCAGAACATCATCTTGGGACGCACTTGTTTGGTTTATGCGTTTGGCGATTTGAAACAGGGAGTGGCGTGGAATCGCTTGTTATTCATCTCTTTGTTTAAAGCGTTCCTTGGAATTAAATTGATGATTGTATATTGCATTTTGCCAAATCTTGTTGGTGCACGAAAATACGTGATTGCTTACCAAGACATTGTGCTCGTGAAATATTACTTTTTTATACAAGAATCGAGCGAAAAGCTAAGCTGATCGAAGGTGGCCACAAAGCAGGCCTGGTAATGCTCGTACGATTTCTTTGGATTCAATTCAATTGCTTTGGATTTTTTGCGGTGATACCATTAATCAGTCCAATTGCCCTCATCCATTTATCTCGAAGAATTGACATAAATATCAGATGCAAAAGAAACTTAAAACATTTTAAATGTTGTTTTGATACCTGAGCCTTTTTCTATAAACCACCGTTTTAAGTTAACCAAAAATTCGTCCCACTACTCGTAGGTCAAAAGTTTTCATTACCCTAATACTAACTTAATGGTATAAAATACACGCAAGGTTAAAAAGCAATCTCCACACATTTCTCATCGAGTTTCCCTCGGAATACGGGTGGATTTACGTTAACAGGAAGTGCCCCGGCGAAATGGCGTCCTAAGCCTTTAGATACGGTTTTATGTACAATACACGTGTACTTGTGCGCATGTACCATCGTGATTGAATATTAATTTCGGAGCTTCGCGGTTGGGATAATGTGTGTTTGGTTTTGGCGATTTTTTGGGAATATTATATTTATTTTATTATATGTACTTTATTGTAGGAAAATACTAAAAATAAAAATAAATATGTGTCCGCACAACACTGGCCTTTTTTTGTTTTAAATGTAATAATTCGGTATTTAGCGTTTCTTTTTACAACAATAATTTATTCCTGTTATATTTTTCTTCCGTCTTGATTCAATGAGATTAGATTAGATTTTCTAAACTCAGAAAAAGTTTTATTATATCAAACTATTGGTTTTTTAGTTACAACCGCAAAAATAAACTGACAGACTACAAAATAGCTTTATAATATGTTGGAACAAATAATATTTTTTGTGTTAAAATATTTTTTATGCGAATTACATTTGTAGGTAATCATAAGAATTTGGCTATACCTAATCCTACACACTTCTAAGTCCTTCACTGCCAAAGCCCTCGAGAACTAGATATCAATAACGTCACATATAAAACATAATGACCATACGAGAGTTTGATGGTGGAAAGTTCCTTCAGGCTCAGGGCTATGCGGACCAAGAGGTCGTTAGGGCGGCCCTAAAAACTGATATGCCTGCGAGGTTATGTTCGGTGATTCTTTTCACAGCTTCGGATTAATATTTAAAAAGGTCGTAGGAAATTGGGCATGAGAATGACTACGATATTTTGAAAGTAGGTGATTATAGCATAAGTCTTGTCTTATACTTTGTTGAAAAAAAGGTTCTTAGGTTTTTATGCTTTGTATGTATATATCTAATATTGTAGTAATGAAAATTGTATGAATGAAAACGATGATCATAATGCATTTCTGTGGATTAGAAGGTTGTGAAAAGATTAATCGAATAATATTGTACAAATATTCCTCTGACTTCTATATATTATAGACAGATATAGAACACAGACTGCATATTATATATAATATATATCGAATAAATTACCAATGTTTTGCATGAGACCTAAAAATGTTCAAAATGGTTTTTCAGATAGCATGTGAATACCGCTGCCTTCATAACTTAACTTGGCTCGTATGTGTGTTGCCACTCTCTCAAAAAGGAAGGGAAAGAGAAGCTTAAAGAGCAGGCGCAGTAAGCGGTCTAGGTCTTACCACTTCCATGAGTGAGACTTCTCACTTCCTAGAGTGTGAATGCCTTTTCACTCATGGAATGTAATTTGACAGCAAAGCCGTCGGTTTTTTGAGAGGCAGTGGTAGCATTCCGATCTATCTGTAGTAACTGTAGTCTGAAGTAACTGTAACGACTATTGGCTCGACTGTACATGGTCATGTCTGTAAAACCCTTAGACTGGAGTTTAAATCCAAATCAAAAAAGTACGAAGTAACTACTGTGTGCTCTACCAGTTAAGGTAACCGCAGCACGACTCTACCAGTTTGAAAGTACATCATTTTCTAGAAAGAGACAAAACTATAGTGCTTTCAGTGCAATAAACTATTGGCCGCACATTGACTTTGTCTCTCTCACACTTCGCCTCTTGTTTTTACTCGACATCAATTCCTGGTCGATATCTGATAACTCAAGACACACCAAATGACGTCATACAACACAAATTCACTTACATCTTAAGAACAACACAGCACTTTCTTCACAACACATCCGACTACACGTAGCAAACACACACAACACACTAATCTGTTGAATGCGCGAAGTTAATAAATGCATCGGTACTGCTATTGAAACTGTGAATAAAATCTAACCCTTCGTTAGCGCGGCGCATACGCATGGAAATTAGATCAGTAGGTAGCAACGACCCGCTGGTGCTCAAACTTTGTGCGGGACTGTTGTGCAAAAAATGCTGTGGGGTTTTAAGTTAGTTTTGTAATAATAATTTCTAATTCTGATTTTATATTATGTAATATTTTTGTGTATGTTTTGTGAATATGCAAAGTCAATGCAATAATTTAAGTAAGATAGGTACCTAATAAGTATTGGGTTGTTTTACCAGTTTTAATATATCTAGTCGTACAGGCAATTCCATGGTAATTTACTCATGCAATTGATAGAATAACTACAACAAAGTCAAAATCGCGTATTTTACACCTTATATGAAACAAATACATTACACAAAAAATATTTTTTTGTAAGCTCACCCAAAAACCGTCACACCAACACCTGTGCGGCGCGAACAGTTTGAGTGCCGTACAAAAAGATCGTATGACGCGATTGTGCAACATTTTTTTGCAGGCGCTCATTAATTTGGAGCTGTAAGTTCAGACAATGGCAACCCTTCCGGTGTGCCGCGGTCTCTCCATCCATTGTGGCATTATCACTGCATTTGTGTTTCCGGACGCTTCTTTTTATTATGTAGATTAGGGGCTTTATCAGACTAGGATTTAGATAACAAATTTGCGTTTCTAAGCTTCGGATTCGCATGCTGTTTTTGCATTCAGTTGAGTTTATAGAAAGTAGGGTTTTATGCCTTTATAAATAGGAATGTAATCTGGTATTTTAAGTTTGGTATATGCTTTAGTAAATAATAAATAGAGCCAACTGGAACGAACTAACCCATAAATATTTTAATATAAAATCAATGCGGGTAGCAAAATGTAAAATATCTATCAGTCACCCTCGCAAACACGAATAATGCTCACTAACTACCAATCGACATGACCAATCATGCGTAAAGCGATATCAATGGAAAAACAGCAGTCAAATAAATCTAACGAGAACTCTTACATCTGCATGTCATTGGAATAAATCAAATCACTGTTGAATGCATCCGTTAAATATTTTTGAACTATTTCATACGCTACTGTGATAAAAAAACAGCGTCCCTCGTAAGTCAACCCGTTCTGACACGTATTGAGCCGGCATAAAAAAGTTACACCCATATTTTGCACTTCCTGATGTCGAATAATAGGGTCTATTTATGCATTCTCGATAAATGAAGAGTATTTTTTTACTTCTATTATAAATCAAAATGTATTATTTATCTTTAGACAATCTGAATCTGCATCCCATTGTTATTCGGAATATGCGGTGTGTAAAGGGTGTAATGTTTTTATGGATAGTATGACGTTACGATCATTGAAATATTAATAATAAAATGTGTCTAAAAGTTAAAATAGCATTTAAAAAAATTAAAAAACTAATCCAAATGAACTACTTTTAGAATTGAAATAAAGATCTTACTATCCTATTCCATATTATAGAAACATCAGATATACCAATACTATTAATTTTAAAACATATAACAGTCCTTCTATACCTCCAACATAACCAAAAACCTTGCACCATGACGGCCATGTTGAATTTCGAGAGGCCGGCGTACATTCGACCGTGGGGCAGTAATTATTTGATTGGAGTCAAGAGCCTACATGCCGAGATAGCAGTCGGGGCATTGTTAGCACCGCGCCTTGGCGGGGCTGGCACTTCACTCGAGCGTTTTATGCAACCCGCGCTCCGGATTCACACCTACGGCGTTCGAGGGTTAACCGTCAATGAATTTACATTGCATGAGATTGCGGAGAAAGTATGTGTAAATTTATTTTAATTTTTTTTTGCGTTTTTGTTACGTGTAATGTAATTCAATGGTGTACTTCAGATTTTGAAAATCGTTTTATTCTTGTTGTTTTTTTACTTGTGCTAAAAATAAAATGCTGCTATTATATTTTACACTTTTTATAAAATAATTAAGTTTTGGTAGTCCTATTTTTATCCTGATGCTCTATTGCTCTATTGAATATGCGCTATTATTAAATACCCCTATATATACATATACTACAAAGCTATGCAAATTTTTATTCCAATCAGTAAATAACAAATAATAGAGCTGAATGCAACATCGGAATTTAAAGTTACAATTTGCATAAAACTACAATATAGGTTTAACAATAGTTTTTTTTACTTAATCGCACCTTAATTTAACCCTATCGAACGCATGTACAATGAATTCCGACTTATCAATAAATATCGGTACAGCTTGCATCCAAATGCATATTATTAAATCGATTCAAAGCGCAACTCCAAAAAACATCTGACACCGACAAGGTGACAGGAACAGAAAAAAATGTCACGCACAGAAACCTTTAGCCTTTAATCCTTTCCATTATGCATATAATTATTATTTCCGATACACTATCAAAGAAAATAACAGTCATTTTTGCATATTTTTTGAAGGAAGTGTGAATAAAAAATGTCACCCTAAGGTAGTGTGGGGTGACCCGAAGGGATATTTGTGAGGGTAACACGAGATTGGTTTTATTCGAAGTGATTATTATGCATGCATTCTCAGGAGGATTTGGGCATGCCTGAGGCGCTGTGAAGCAGCATGAGTGTTTCCTTAGGGTTACGGGATATGGAGCATGCAAAGGTGTTCATAACGGAATCCAAGTGGACCGTTCCATAAAAAATGTAACAATGGACACTCGGGTATTTTTTATCAAATCAATATTAAAGGGTTATTTGTTGAAGTCTTGGGAATGCATGCGAGAAAAGAACATTATTCATTTAATTTATCTTCATTCAAATAGTATTCTTCTTTTGTAAATTGCAATGCCATTCTAACGATGCGTTGTAAAACGAACCATATATTTATCAACGTGTATGTTAAACAAGACAATTTATATACATGTACGTTTTTACAACTTAGAGCTCTACCAAAGTTAAAACAATTTCTGGTAAGGTAGCAGTCACGCAAATAAAAGCCATATAGAGACAGCTCTACTTATTTTCACCATTTCATTATTTGAATTCTCACAACAAAACAAATTAATCCCATAAAACAAAACACAATCGTTATACTCATAATTACATTACAACGAAACTATCTAAGGATATTCGAAAACATTCGAAGCGAAACGTCACGTTCATTCACAGTTTTTTATGGTCGAACGTACCCAACAGTGGCGATCGAGGGTTATATTGTTTGTTTGGTGCGTTTTTTATGGTTTTTATGGCAGGTAATCCCGTGTCCTCTCACCGAAGCTCAATGGGTTTTGACATATAAAAGGATTATTTTTTAATAGATAATTAATGATGTTACGAATATTTGGGGATTTCATTTTGTTGCAAGTTTGCATTTGCTTCCGGGATATTGGTTTAAGGTTTTTTTTATAAAAGTTGCTTAACTTTTGCAAATATTTTTTTTGCGGAATTGTGTGAGTAGCTGTACCTTTATATTAATGGTAGAATTTATGTTGACCGACGTCGGACGTTTATGATGACTTAAACGAATTAAAGTAATGCACATTTGTTCAATTTCGTGCACTTTTATTTGGCCAGAAAATCGAATGAAACAAATTAAGATACACAGTATTCTAATATGCGGTAGAGCCACGCTTTTGATAGTCATGACTCGTCAGTCAGTCGTCATAAAGGGCAGGCTCGTCCAGAGTAGTACCAATTTCTCACAGGAGATCGACGTGAAGCGACAGCTTTACTGTCGCGTTTCGTTCCGTGAATGAGATTGCCGGATGTCCAATAACCACTATCCTCTTTCCATCCTGATTCCTTTCCAGTTCCATTCTGATTTCAAGGGCCGGCAACACATCACAGATCCAAGCGTTGTGGATGTTCAGGGGCGGCAGTGATCACTTACCGTCAGCTGACCTGTCTGCTCGTTTGCCGGACCTATGCAATAAAAGCCTCCAGCCAGGTGGAGCGACGATATTCGTGGGGTGGCTGGTAGCGGTTGGCGACGATGGGCTGAAGATCGAGCCCGGTGGCGTGCTATGGGAGAGGCCTATGTCCAGCAGTGGACGCAGAAGGGCTGATGATGATGATGATGCAATAAAAATAACACAAAATATGCAGGCATATGTAAATAAATTAAACACATCAAGATATTATTAAATTAATCCTATGTTCCTTCATGTATAACTATCCAGACAATGGGTTTACTCGGGCTAGTTTTCCAAATAAAAGTTTGTTCGTTGTTTTGTTTTTAAAATCACGTGGCGAAGGAGACAAAACAAAAGACAGCTGAGCGAAGTTCATCGACCTACGGCAAGGTGGCCGTAACTTTCATTCTTAAAGCGTACCAAGTTAGTAACCTACTTTTCATTAATAAGGCGAGCTAAAAAAATGCACGAAGAAAGTATCAAAGATTGAGCGGAGCGCGAACTTCGTCGGCGCGACGTAAGGTGCTGGGAGATACGCCCGCGAGTGTTTATTTAATATTTATTTGGAATTTATTTCTATGACGCATGATTGCAGTGACCAGGTGCATGCCGATAATTTGTATTTATAAAGATTTTATGTCTTAAAATGAGGTAACCGCTCGTGGCAAGTCTGAATGCGTTTGAATCTAAGTGATGTACTACATCGCCGAACAAATGAATAAAAGGTTTTGATAGGTGTTATTTTTTTTTAAATACGTGGAAACTCTTAGAAGAGATAATTAAGTCAGCAAAAGCGCTGAAAAAATTAATTGCTAGATTACTATTTACTAATTTATGAACTCTTATTTTATCAATTTCATTAAGTTTTTTTAGAAATAAACAGTAAGTATTCATATTTCTTTTTAAAATACTGCTATAGCGAGATGACTAATAAGTATAATACTAGATGTGATGATAAGAAGAACTTACAACATAAATAAATATAAAATACCACCAAAATTATGTACCGGCCAAATAAAGAGCGAGAGACAAAAAATGAATAAACAGGCTGAAATCTTTTACTATGATAGGTATATGATTTATGTTATATGTGATATAGGTAACTGGATATTGAAATAGATTTATTATAAGAAACTCTTGAAATTATAGTATTGTGTATACACCATAGCACCTAATAAAACAACATATTAAAATTACACTTACTTTTAATGATCAGGAGATGAAATACTATGTCTTCATCATTGCCTTCAGTCACAGGAAGTTTGCTGCTGACGATCGGCTTTCATTAAGAAAATCCATACATAGGAGCTTGTTATTACGCGAACTGTCTCTATGAATTTCTGCGACCTCCAGCAGGTTATCTATGCATCCTCAAGGTACACGTGAAACGTTGCGCTTAACAATATGACCAAATAACTTTAATGCACAATGTCAAACAAAGAAACAATTAATTCATCATTCAAAATTATCACATTACAAATTGATACTCACAAAAATCAGATGTAAAATACACTTCAAACAAACTCGTTTATTCTATTGTCCAATGAAACAAAAACGGTGCACCTATTCTATTCTATCGTGAATTTTTCGCGGCGCTCCCGCCAGACTCCGAGACGGCGGAGAAAAAAAAATAATTAAAACGAGCGCCGACGAAAGCGAAAGCCCGCCGTCTGCCGCGTAATTAGCACAATGGTGTTTCCTGACTTTGAACTTTTCAATATCATTTTTGTTCATCTTTAAATTACTCGGTTGAGGGCCACGTTGTTTGCCGCGGTTTGTGCTGAACGTTTGATTGGGGAGAGCGGGGATTTGGTACATTTTTATTTTTGAGTAGTTGGGTTAGTGGAATCGTGTTTCGGTTCGGTGCCGTGGTCGATGGATTGGGCAATAGATGTATAATTACAATAATATATTAGTTTGTAACTGCAGTAATTAGCACAATGGAGTTTCCTGTCACGGTTTTGTACTGAACGTTTGACTTGGGGAGAGCGGGGATTTGGAACGTTTTTATTAGTTTTTGGGTTAGTGGATCCTGTGTTGGTTGTGTACTGTATACGACTGGCTGGACAGTTTATCTTTATTTAAAAATAGAACATGATTAGTTAGAGCCTGTCTCGTAATTATTACAATGGTGTTTCCTGACTTTTAACTTTTGAATATCATTTTTGTTCATCTTCAAATTACTCGGTTGAGGGCTACTTTGGTTGCTAGTGTTTATACTGTACGTTTGAGTTGAGGAGAGCGGGTATTCAAAACCATTAGTTGTTGGGTTAGTGATATAGAATGATGGTTATGGACCTTTTTTAATATAAATAAAACATAATTTATATAGTACTGAATAAATGCTAAAAAGGTGTATACAATCATTATTACTATTCATTATTATTACATCATTCGTAAACATGCGGCAAAGTGACCCATGCATTGCGATGCAGCTTCAGCCTGTGTCTATCCACTTTCGAGCAATTCACGATAATTGTATCGAGCGAAGTGGTTAGCCTGTCTCCATTTTCATTGCAATACACAAATCATTAATATAGTTTGTATTTCAGTCAGTATTCAAATTACCCACATAGTGATAAACACTGAAATTTCACAAGTCTGACTGTCAATACCCCGCAACCAAATCAATCAGAAACCTAACAAATACGGGCAGACGCGGGTATATCATATCAGTTAATAAATTTTATATTAGAAAGTAATAAGGGACTTGAGAAGTCTTACGATATTCAATTCATATGCCCACGCATTCAAACTAAAAGGTGGAATAGGCCAGAAACCTTACCGTCCTTTAATTTGCCTTGAAGCCGCATGAATATCCACACGAGGCAATTTTTCCTCTCTATATTGAAAACTTGAAAATTAATTCCTCCGCCTAATTTCGTTCAAGTGAAATATGAGGCCGTGATGTGGGCCATTCTGCTTGGTTATTTAAGAATAAAACCTCCTTTGACAAATCTGTGCGTAAATATACAGCAAAGACTGAGATTAAAATTGATTACTCTCAAGAAAAAGACATAACGATTGTGAGGCTATTATGGCAAAAAACCTCCTATTTAACGACCTTGCTTAGTCCTTCTACTTTCCCGCCAATTTTTACGCGACAGCTTTATGGTAACCCGCTGCCAAGAATCTATTATATTTATGGTATAAAATCTAGAAGAGAGACAAATAAACTCAATATCAAAATTTAAATTCTTTTTTTATTTTACTCTCAAACCTCCTTTCATCTCTAACTTTCTTAACCAGAATGTGACGTAAAAAGATGGGCTTCATATCAATTTAAATAAAGAACGTACATTTAAATAAAGAATGGACCACGTTCCCGGTCTCCGACGCACACATTCGTGCGTGACGCAAATTTCGTTACGTTCGCCATAGGGTTGCCGAAACTACCCCCGCGCGCCCCCGCGGCATCAATCTTCACCCCCGCACCACCTACGGCCGTACAATACAATAATATATGTCTAACTTTCGGACCGGCCCTGTAGGTAGCTCCGTCTGTCTCGAACATAAAGGATTCGCGTATGACAGAGAGGGAGAGGTGGCCGCAAGGGGGCGTCCTAAAGGGTGTAGGGAGTATGTAGGGGGCGCTATTGAAATTGAAGCGGGGTTTAGGCGCGGATGACGCCTGGCTGTAGAATGGATGGAAATTTCCTCAATTTAGCGTTTTCGCCAACAAAGGACGTTGTTTAATTTTTGGTTTTTGTCAGACATGGAGGTGTGGTGATTGCGCCCGCCGCGTACCTGTTGCGTATTAAAATACGCCGGCATTACGTTTATAATGAATTCGCCAAGTATTTTTAATTTTCTTAACGCTACATACTTTTTAAACTCATATTGAGAATTTTATACCACTGGATTTTTTACTGTGGATTAGTTGAATAAAATTATTTTAAGCTTTAGAAATAAGAATATAAAGGGAGTCTTTTCTTACCTAATTATTGCAGCTTTATTCATTTAATAATGGTCTTCCTTCACATTTAGTCGCTACGTACCTATTATATTTTTGTTAAGCGTAATCACTATAATTAATAGCAAAACTATACTTAACCCACCACTTCATCTCATAAACAACGAGAATCTAAAACAAAGGGTACAATCAGCCCACACGTTGCAAATTATCTAAACATTTGTACAGTCCGTTGTCGGCTGTATTCCCAACGCCCCGAGCAATCCGAACGCAATTAATTAACCCGTACCGAAAACTTTTACAACTCCGATTTATATTCCAACCGGGTACGTAATGCACCCTTTTGTCTTTCAATGTTTGCGCCGGTCGCATGTGAAATTATATGTATATTTAAGGGTTATGTGTAGATTACAGATAGGTTGAACTTCCATTCGATATTTAAATCTGAATAATTAAAATCAGGTATTAAAATAATGGCTTTAATCAGAGCTACATTGTTTTAATATCTTGTGTTATTTTCAATTATTTTTTGATGACGTCATAACATTTAGAAATTATAGGGTAAAAGGAGATAGAAAATTAACCTCTACGGACTTAAATGAGAAGAAAATTTCCAAAAACTAATATTACTACTAATACGATTGGCACATAACAAAGCGATAATTTAAACCCTGTCTCATTACATTCGGCACTATAAACTTATTAGTCTCCCCCCTCATAATGCGGGAGGTTGCCCCCTACAGTGGGACGTATAAAGGCGCTCACGTCATATGTCGTAGTTTAAGTCACTGACAGATTATGGACATTTAACAAATTGTCCTGAACAGATGCTGCCTTTGTTCCAGACGTTTTGGATTATACCATAAATAATATAAGACAACATAAGGTGCAACATAATTTTATAGATAGGTATGATTTTATTGGTATACAAATGCACCAACATTTATTATTTAAAATAAATATAGGTTAATTGTTTGATTAATAAAAATATTTACCATAATATTCTGAAATTTTGCCAATAATATTACATTTAACTCTCCTTTTGGTGTTTTTGCACTATAAAGCTTATTATATTATGTAAATAAATAAAAAATAAGACCGTTTTTAACCAAATCATTCAAGCACAAATAAGAAATTGACCTCATATTTAAAATCCTTATATAAATGAACAAAAAACATCACGACTAATTACCCCGAAAACCTACCCTTTTGCCCAAATCCTACCCCATTACTACACACGTTTCATAAACCGTACATCGGCTGCCGTTATCTCTCGCGCCAGCCCCTTAGCTGGGGTAAGTTAAAATAGGAATAGTCGCATTAGGCCCCAAAATTACAGGCGACCGTCACAGCCTAACGTGGTGAAATTGCCGACCACCTGGGGGGAACCCTCTCACTCCCACGTGCATGTATAGGGAGAACAGTAAGGAAAGCGTGATATTTTTCTGTAGTGCTTTTTGTAAGTACAATTCTTCAATGCTTTATTATTTCTGATGCTGTTTGGTTTGCGTTATGTACTTAGTGAGTTGAATTGAATTGTTGTCATTTTACTCTGCGCCTTTCACTGGTGTATTTTTCTGAAAACCTCTAAAATATTTCAAGTAGGTGCCTACGTGTTTGGTATCTTAAGGTACGTATGTATTTATCAAATATCCGCAAGTTTTAAGAGCGTATACGCGTT
Source organism: Deilephila elpenor (assembly GCA_949752805.1). Lineage (NCBI taxonomy): Eukaryota > Metazoa > Arthropoda > Insecta > Lepidoptera > Sphingidae > Deilephila > Deilephila elpenor. Next base: position 9,643,637 of record OX457108.1, read on the forward strand.
CCGTTCTCTATTTGGGTCACTAATAGTACTTTTCTAACCAGCTTTTACGCATCAAAACATTACTTAGAAATAATAATAATTATGAAATGAAAGAAAAGCGTTAATCAAAATTTATCCACAATGAGTCTTAGTATGACAGTCTTAGTAAGCCATTTACAGTTTTTTAAGGTATTATAAATGCGCCAGCGGATTGTCCGATGGTGTTCATACACCTTTGCCCAAGGGCATGAGTATGAAAACACCAGGAAAATCATTGAGAGCCTTAATAACTGAAAGTTTTTATTGCACATTTCTTAGCCTTCTTTGTTTATGTCGTTGCCTTACTGCACCACTCTATACTCATGTTCATACTTATACGGCGACTTAAGACTTTAAAGCTAAACGTCCCCAACACAATCTCAACCCTATCCCCTCGTTATACAACACAAATTCTAACAAACACCTACGTCCGAGACATTCGGATTGTAGGTAAACGTTACCGTTTGACCCCACTTCGTATTTCGGGTCCACGGACAGGGCGCGGGGGTGGGGGAGGCCGGGGAGGGAAGGAGGGGTTGTTTTAGTCATCAATAATGTTAGGAGGTAAGCTTTAGTGAAGACGCGCACGATTCGTTACTTTAAGCACAGTGTGTACGCTATGTCTTAATTCGGGGTATGTTGTACCGGATTTGGGTCGAGGCAAGATTAATAGGGTTAATAAAGATTATACGTAATTATACTGTGCGAAGTCGGCGATCGGAAGATTACATGGAATTAATTCTGTGGACCCATCTACACTGTTAGCCGACGTTTAGATTGCTTTACAGCTTTCGTGGTCACGGGGCGGTGGGGAAGTTAAAAAATGAAAAAATTAAACCAAATCGCAATAAAATCCGTAAAAAATAGTTTTATTTCAATAAAAAAAAAGTGACGATGATTATGATACAATATGAACTCAATACAAATTATGTAATATAAAAAATGCATCTTAAGGCCGTTTCCTACCATGATTTAATGATTCATTAGTTTTGATAACACAATTTTATTTACCTATTTACATTTTTCGTCTTCTTCAATCACAGAAACATTGTTACGATTGTTGTATAATAAGATACTAATAACAATAGTAATTGCCTCGGGAATTCACAACAACATAGAGAAATATCTTCGGCTCACAATAGCGAAGAGAGCGGAAAAATAAATTAATCCCCAAGACAATCGATGTCGTGATTTTATTGTTATTCAAACACTGACCAGGAAGTAATACACTTAACTGAATATATATTTCTGAAAAACATCAGTAGATATAGTTAATAGTTAAAGACCCAACGTGAAATGCGAGGCCCGAGGTGTTGATATCTCCACCAAACATAATATTGTTGTTAACTGTAAAAATAAATGGTAATTGTAGATGTTCAGAAAATAAATAAACAATTTCAAGTATTTACACACATAGTTAACAGTAATGACTTCGTAGGAAGAAGTGATAAGTTTTCGACACAAGTACTTTTCACCCTCATCACACCTGATATATTTTTTATTGATTAATAAAATTACGACCATATAGGCAGTCCCTTTAACGGACACTTCCCTACAGTCTAGACCTCTTTTCAGAGGATTTAGCATATGATGCACCATTCTGGTCTATGCGATGTCTGTGGTGATATACTGATTACGGTTATTTTTTATTTACAGATCTGCTTATATTTTCACAACCAGATAACCGTCCACAACATACCCTAGGTGGTGGAGTGACAACATATTTGATTCACAAATTACATATTACTTAACATATTATGTTTTAAAATATCGGAAAGTGTAACACAAAGTAACGAGGAATCAAACCGGTATTGACCGAATCTCGAATGTAAAAGCTTTAGAGCCAGCTAAAAAGCTTTTTAAATAAATGGTGGATTATCCTCAGTAGGTCGGCGCGGTCTTGCGGGCCGGCTTATCAATCTCGGCTGATGGACGCCCAGCTTCCCTGCGTAGGGGGTTGGGTCGCTTTGTTACGTCTTAGGTGGGAATGGATACAAGGTAGGAAATGTACTTAAAAAGTATACATTTAATGCATAACGTTTTGTTTTCGATTATGAAAATAAATATTTTATTATATTTCTTAAGGAAAGTTTTGTATATTAGCGCCCTCTATTAATTAAATCGGAAATTAGAATTGGTAATAGTCGTATGCTTACCACTCACCAATAGATGTCACTATAAATATCGACCGGGTTATGATCTTATTGGAAAAAAAATGTCCGATAAGAAACTTTTCCAATTAGATATTACACCGCCAAATTAAGTAGTTTAGGTAATATGTAGACTTGTAGTATTAAAGCCATCAAAATTATTCTGGAGAAAATTGTTTTTACAATTTTGAAGACATCCTTTCACGTTTCGACTACATATTATGAAAGGTTTTAATTAATATTGTGGTATGGTGCCTTTAAGGACTGAGTTTCAAGTAAACATTCCAGATTTAGACACAAGACGTTTTAGCAAATATGTAAGAAAACCCGCTTTAAGTAAATTCCAGACAAAATACCGCTAGACATTCAATCAAAAGTGTACATACTCAACGTACCTATACGGGGTAGTTTAATTTAAGCTTAAATACACAGCACCAAAGACATTTCAAGGGAATTTACCGTCGGGGTGCTTTGTACCCCCAGGTGAATACCAGCTGTCAGCGTTCGTGAGATGGACGGGGTTAGGGAGGCCCCGGGGGGTTGGGGGTAGAAAGTACCTATTTGTCTTGCGGGAGACATGTGCGATCGCTTGCTACGATGTTTGTTTATTTGTGTTCAGAATGGTTTAGTGGAATACGGGCTCGTTTGGTTTCAGTCGGGGCTTGTGTGCCTGTAGTACGCAAGTCGCAATCTATTTAATCCATTGACGTATGTAGGCCCGTGCGGGTTGATGTTATTGGAATTTGATCTCGGAACGAGGTTAATTTTGACGGATTATCTGGCTTTAATTTGTTATGTAGGTTAATTTAAAGCATTTTAAGATTTGAATGTTCCATAATTATTTATATTTGGGTTATCCATAAATTCAAATATATTTAGGTCAGGCACAAATAATAAAATATATAATTTTGCAAGACGACTACTTACTTATGTGATGGTGTGTGCTATTTATTTTGACGGCCACTATATTACGTATCGGGACTTTAATCCATCAATTTATATCAACTTATGACAGCAATAATTAACTACGCGAAATATCAACGTATTCAAAATTCTATCACATTAATTAGCTACACACTGGGTTGTAGATATCAAGCAACTAGCACCTAAACCCTCTACCACAAAGTAAATTATAACCACGACCCAAACGTATCCAGAAAGCAATTAAACTCTGGTGGTTTACGTAAAGTTGGGCAGTAATCGCACGGCCACTAATATGAGGCGCCATCTTGCCAGCATTGCTCTTGTTTCTAATGTGTGTGGATTTATGAATTGGTTACTTTATCTGTATTTAGAGTATTATATTCATTTACCTAAAATACCTTACTTTAACGGTGAAGGAAAACATCGTGAGGAAACCTGCATTCCCTAGCGATTTTAAAGAATTTCTACGGTATGTAAGTCCGCCAACCCGCAATAGGCCAGCGTGGTGGACTATATGGCCTAACCAAGTTCAATCGATTCTCTCGATTGTAGAGTAGGCCCGTGCCTAGCAGTGGGACGTATATAGGCTGATACAATACCTAAAATACACACAACCAAGCACAGCCAAGAACGGACTCATCTAAAGAAACGGGTTATTCTGAGAATTTACAAGAAATTCGGAGATGTGTGGAGTTATTCGAACTATACAAAATAGCGACAAACACTTAGAGAACGTAAGGCCTCAATATCTAATGATTGCAGAGGAGTTAGAGGTTATACAGAGGTCTCTGTCGCTGTCTGTTCGCTAAAAAATCTGTCGTTGTTTTGGTGAAATTTTTATTTGCATCGAGTCTGTAACCACTAAAACTACCACCTGGCTTCGTTTTCGGTCGCGGTTTTGAGATACCCTGTATATTATATTCACGTACATATCTAAACTCACGCCTTTTTCCCAGAACGGGTAGACAGTGGTGCTACCAGGACACCCACGTTTCGTCTTGTGTGTTCTGTCCGACGATGTAACAGGCGGTGAGCCTATCGCCATATCAGGCACAAATCCCTGACTCCTGACTAATAGAAAGTGATATTGCATAATACACAATATAACTAATGTAATTATATTGAGTTTTTCTATTCATTATCAGCCCGGAGTCAGACATTTGTGCCCGATATGGCGATAGGCTCGCCCTCTATCACATCATGGGACGGAACATGTCTTGGTAGCGCCTCTGCCTACCCCTTCTGGGATAAAGACGTGAGTTTATGTATGTATGTAAAGATAGTTCAGTTCAGGCGCGTGGAAATTAACAGCTTCGTTGTTTCAGGCCATTGGTCTGAATGTAATATGTGCAGCCGTATGTCACTGAGAGGTTCGGACGACGCCTCATAGTAGTTAAATAGGTATTTACTATTAAGTGTTATATAGGTACCGAATAGCTTTAAGCTCTACTTATATTAAGCAAAGCATGTTTATAAAATAGAGCCGCAACATCTACCACTGATAATTACTAGTTACTTACGTGGCGGACTATCTGGCCTAACCCCTCTCAATAGTACACTCGATTGTAGAGATTCGTGCCCTGCAGTATGACGTATATGTACATACATACCGCTGCTTGGCTTGTAGAAATAGTCAAAGGGGTATGTGGCACCATCTTGGTAGGCATCTATCCATACGAGCCCCTGCATATACGAGGGACTAACCATATAATAAAAACAAGCATTATTAACCACCGAAATATTGTACTCACCTCCATAATATTTCTTAAACAATTTAACATACAATTTTAAAATCCACCGATCGATGTCCCAGTTCCGTGGATATATCAGCGAACAGCCTTACGCCGACGTAATCCGGCTCAGCACGGTAAATACGCCGTTTACCTGCCGCAGAGCCTTTGAGCTGGTACATGTAATTCCATACTCCACTTGTGTAAACCAATGCTTTGAGCAAGTTCTTGAATAGGACATTGAAATGAGGGGCAATGATGGTCAGTGGTAGAATAAATGTAGTCGCTTTGGAGTATTGAAGGAATGAGTTGGCTTTATAGTGGTGGTACTACTGTCTCCCAGGTCATTACCACCATTTTTACTATCGCCTTTCATTAACCCCGTAAATCAACCGACGATCTCTTAACCTTTTTCTTCTAACATCATTCTTCTCTTCTATTTTTCCTACTCAAAACCCAGCAACGATACGATGATGAATTATTATGTGATTGGTAATTACTTAAGACGGCGATTACTTGCTGTCAGTTAGCTCGATTGCCACTCATCAAAATTTGATGAAACCAGTTTGCACAATATATACACAAATTGATATACATATATATCTCCACGTCAGAAGCATGGCCCAACCTCCCCTGTAATTAGACCGCAGGCGAATCCCTGAAGTTCGTTCATCAAGATACGCCGCGCGTTAGTTTAGCCTTAGTTTAATGTATGCAGATTATCTAAGCAAGTTCCGTGCGCCGCCTCTCCCCGCCCTCCTCCCCGTTACTTACGTGTGCTCAATTTACTAACGTTATGTACAACTTATCAAGAATATAACTTTATGTATAAGCCTAAAATATTCATCAGTTTTGAGATGTTTGGGAAATTGATATAGATCAGCTCATCTAATAGAAGCTTGAAAATAGTAGTCTGAAATTATATAAGGCAAAGAAAGTGTTCATGATATGGGGGAGTACGAATCTCAAAAGTAACGGAATAGGAAAGGAACTGGACGTAGAAGCAAATAACTTTAAGAAAGTGCTGTATGAGTCCGGTGAAATCGTCTTTGATGTCGAGGCTCAGATTAGCTCTGCTTGGTCTAGTTGGAAGGACTTTTCTAGCATACTTTGCGATTTCTATATATTGGATTGTAAATGCTCATTGGATTTTTTACAGGGACATCATCCTCCCCACCTCATGCCCTCAAGCAAAATGTCCAGAGTGTGCTAATTGCAGAGATGAAGATACATATATCCGAATTAGCCTTGTTGTACGTGATGCAGCCCATGAACTCCAGGATCTTCGCTTGAAGTGATTTAGTGCCGTGTTATTTGAAAAGCAAAATAACGTCGGTAAAATATTGGACCCTCAGCATAGTAGAGCTTCACAATCAGGGTCTATTGAAAACGGGCTGGTTTGATATCGAACTAGATTGCAATTAAGTCATTAGTAAAAATATGAAAATACCACTTAATTCTTATCATTGATCTCCATCATATGTAACGCTGAATATGTAGCCAATATTCAAAATTACGTATTCAATTTGCGAAAATTTGCCTCAAGTTGTGGAATAATTCATTTAGTTCGCCACTCGGCAGCTTAAGTTTGTTACATACGCGCGTAACTTAGAACTATTGAAATTCACTTTGTGCTGCCAGCGGCGTCGTCGCCGTGTCAATTATGGAAACCCATAGAGATTTCAAATTCCTATTTCAGTTCCAACCACGTACAAGTTTAGTTTTTTGAGATTATAAAGACATTACTCAACACAAAAATGTTTTAGTTTTAGAAATATTTTATAAGCAATTTATTTTAAATGTATTGTTATGATTTTTATTTATTTTTAAGTAGGTAAAACGTGGTCAGGATCAATATTACCATCATGTATGCGGTAGAATAAAATAAAAAGCAAATTCTTTTGGCCATACTCTAACATCACGCTTTATCATTTTACGCCTACCTCATGGAAATATGATGCTAAGTGCGCGATTTATTTGTTTACGAAAAATTTAATTTTAAAGTTTATTACAAAATAGAAAATCCCAGCAGAATAGTAAATCTGGTATGGGTTTGTAATGTACAAAATACTATTGACTGCTACAAAATCCTTTTTTCTCCCTCGTTAGTGCAATTGTACTACGGTATGGTCAGGCAAAGTGATATTGGATTTTTCTATTCATTATCAGCCAGGAGTCAGGAGTTTGTGCCCAAAATGGCAATTGGCTAGCCCCCTATCACACCGTGGGACGGAATACATAAGGCGAAACGTCGGTGTCATGGTAGTAGATCTGCTTATGCCATCTTGGAAAAAGGCGTGGTTTTATGTATGTTTGTAAAATACTACTTAATTCTTTAGTAATTTTGCCTTAATTCTGAGCCTAAATATGATACTGAAAATTAATCTCGAATGATTTCAATAATAGCATGAGTGGATTGTGCAAGACAGAAATTATTGGTAACCACTTCGAAAACTATTGATATTAGCGGGGCCCTTCGGTAATTCTACCCCGCTTTGATCTCCTCAGAAATTGGGGGTGAATAGAGAATGTAATATTGTTTGTTTTGACTAATATGGTTTGGTAGGATATTGCCTTGAAAGTAGTTTGTAATATGGCTGCTAATTATTTGACACGATGTCAATCGTTTTACTACTTTAGATAAGTAATAATACTTTAATAAGAACACATAGTTTCATAGTTTTTATTTGCACGAATCTTCTTTAAGTTAATCTTTACTGTTACATCACTTTTGGTATTGAATTATCGACATTTTAAGTTAGTTTTATTTATTGTGGTAGAGCCACGTTATTGTCAGTCATAACGTAGCATGAATGGCCAGGCTCGTCCGGGATGGTACCACTGTCTCACAGAAGATTGACGGTGAGTGATATTGCTGGATACCCAATACCCATTTGTTCTTCCCATCCTAGTTCCTTCCTGCTCCGCTCCCGATTTAATGGCAACACAGAATGAAAAAAAGAAAGAAGAAAGAAAGAAAACACATTTATTACATCGGTGATCCAAGCGTTGTTGGAGATCATGGGCGGCAGTGATAATTTCAATCAACACCTGCAATTAGTACGTATGAAATATGGATAAATTATGTTACATATTTCCTCTTAATGCATTCAGAAATCTGGCTTTTCTTTCTTTTTTTCACTTACACGTAAGCCTTTTTAACCGACTTCATATATATCCTAGTTCGTGATTCTACTAGGTCCTAGGTCAGATGTACACTTTAAAATTCGAGTTTTGGCAATACGCCATCTTATTAGCTATCGTTGAATCTCTAGATTATCTACATCCTGATTCGCTAAACCTCCGGTATTTCAACATGATGTAAGAAATCAGAAATCATAGATATTTTATGTTGAATATCAGCAATATTATCAATTATTACATTAGTTTAACGACAATATTTAAGCGTGAAAAAAGTAATTTTAATAAATTAAATCGCCTTCAAACTTGTGGAGAGAAATATGTAAAACGATTCTTCTAATAAATCTATAACACCTAAAAACGCTAACTATTTTTTTGAGATCACCACATCAGTTCCAGTGAATCATTTAAGTGTCCATCACTCTACTCTATTTCGGATTCATTGGCAATTTACATCTACGTAAGATGATTAAATAGCGTGTGGTCTGTGTTTGTTGTAGATGTTAGGTTGGGACAGTGCACCTACGCTGGTGACTTATTAGACCAATTCGTGCGTTACAAATACGGCCACAATTTGGGCATTTAAAACCTGTGCCTGTATGTGAATGAGGAGGAGAGAGAGTGGCTCGATAATGCCGAGTTTCACGCTTGCGGGCTAACTGCTCAAACCAGGTCTTATCGTGAGCAGAAACACCGTCCGCTACGAATTTGCGCCATTCGGCACGCTCGCCCGCCTTTTCCTCCCACTCAGTTGGATCTATTTCAAATGACAGCATGTCCCGTTTCACGCTGTCTTTGTATCGAAGTAGTGGTCTACCTACAGGGCGCTTGGCGTGGGCCACTTCAGCCAAGAGAATCCGTCTTGGCAAACGATAGGGTTCCATGCGATGCACATGCCCAAGCCACCGCAGTCGTCTTTGACGAAGCAAAGCAGTTATGCTAGGCAACTTTGCAATGCTTAGAACCCTCTCGTTTGTCACTTTATCTTTCCACGTGAGACCCAAAATACTCCGAAGACAGCGCATATGGAAGTTGTTCAATCTTCGCTCTTGTTTACTATACGACGTCCAGGTCTCTGCCCCATACAAGAGTATGCTCAATATGCAAGTCTGATATACAGTCATCTTAGTGCTTGCAGTTAGGTGTTTATTGTTCCATACTCTTGCATAGAGCTTTCCGAACATCGTTGATGCCTTGCCAATGCGACTGTCAATCTCTGCGTCGACCGATAGATTGCTGCACACCGTTGAACCCAGGTAACAAAAGGTGTCAACGACCTCCAAGGGAGTGTTACCTAGTGTAATTACTGGTTTATCACTACATCCTTGGGCCATTACTACTGTCTTCTTTGCATTTATGGACATGGAAAAGTGCGCACATGCGTCAGCAAACTTGGATAAAATAATTTGCAGTTCTCGTGGGGATCCAGCGACGAAGGCTGCATCGTCTGCAAAGAGGAGACTATCCACGAAAAGATCCTTACGATAGCGACGGGATTTAAGCAAGGCTACGTTGAATAGTTTGCCGTCATCTCTTGTGAAAAGATGCATGCCTTGCTGGTAATCCCGAAAAGCATTTTTTAAGAGAAGTGAGAAAAATATACCGAACAAAGTTGGAGCCAAGACACAGCCCTGACGTACGCCCCTACGCATGCAGAATGATTTTGATGTTTGCCCATTGTATACTATTGTGCCATTCATGTTGGTATGAAAAGATTTAATTAGGGATAATAATTTCGGAGGACATCCTATTTTGTCCAGTGCTGTATATAACCCCTCTCGGCTCACAGTATCAAACGCTTTGTTGAGGTCGACAAAAGCAATGAAGAGGGGGGTTCTTTGCTCCCTACATTTCTCCTGGAGTTGCCTTAATGTAAATATCATATCGGTAGTGGAACGCTGGGCGCGGAATCCACATTGCGCCTCAGGATAGACACGATCAGCGAGTTTTTGTAGCTTTTCTAAGATGACACGAGCAAATAGCTTGCCTACAATACTCAGTAGTGATATGCCGCGGTATGAGTTACAGTTGCCACGATCCCCTTTACCTTTATACAGAGTGACAATATTGGCGTCACGCATATCCTGTGGTACTTCCCCTTCGCGCCAGCATTTTACCAATAGATTGTAACAAAGAGGCATTATACACCTCACTTTCAACAGCTCCGCTAAGATGCCGTCGTTTCCTGGACTTTTTCCACACTTTAATTTATCGACTGCTGTGTGAAACTCCTGAATTGTAGGTAAGGCATCAAGGTCTTCCAGTACGGGCAGATTTGGAATGTTTTCCACAGCTGATATGTCAATGTCTACGGGTCTAGAATATAGCTCAGTGTAGTGTTCCACCCAGCGACCGAGTTGACGTGTTCCAACAGTTATGATTGAACCGTCAGACTCTTTAAGAGGTGCTGTTTTCTTTGGGATAGGACCTAGGGCTTTCTTAATGCGTGAGTATAAGCCACTAATATTGCCTGTGTAAGCGCAATCTTGGATGCCTTGGCAAAGCTCTGTCCAGTAGGCATTTGCGAAATAACGTGTATTGCGCTGTAATTCGGCTTTCGCTGCTTTAAGTTTTTCTTTCGTAGAGATTGATGGCTTAAGACGGTGGTTTAATGCAGCTGAGTTTTTAGCGGTAAGTAGTGGGCTTAGATGTTCAATATTAGCTTGAAACCAATCGTTTTTGTGACGAGGTACCATACCGAATACTTCCATTGCAGTGTTGGTAAGAATGTTCTTGATATTAATCCAGTCTTCTGAAGCTGATGAGTCTGGGTCCCAACTTTTAGTAAGTTGTTCTATTTGTTTAGTAAATTGGGTGGTTAGTTCATTGTTATTCAGTTTTGCCACATTCAATCGTTTTTTTGCCGGGTTACGAGATTTATAAATTTTCTTTGGTTCGAGACAAACCCTTGAGACTACTAAGGAATGATCTGTATCACAATCTGCACTATGGAATGAACGGGTATGTTTTATATCCCCTAAGTTTTTTCTTCTGGTTAGGACAAGATCCAACTGGTGCCAGTGGCCAGATCTTGGATGTTTCCATGAGACTTTGCGCGGCATTTTGCCTTTAAAGTAGGTGTTAGTAACACATAGACGATTCAGAGCACAGAACTCCAGGAGGCGTTGGCCATTTTCGTTAATTTTACCAGTGCCGTGAGAACCCAGGCATTCGGGCCAGGATATACTATCCTGTCCTACACGAGCATTAAAGTCTCCCAATAATATAAGACGATCACCAGCTGGAGTTTGTCGCACTATTGTTGTAAGGTCTTCGTAAAATGAATCTTTGTTTTCGGCAGATGATGTTAAAGTGGGAGCATATGCGGATATCATAGTCACAAAACCTGAAGAAGTAAGCATGCGTAACGACATGATGCGCCCTGAAAAGCCTCTGGGTCCTTCGATCGATTTTAAGATGTCATTTCTTATTGCAAAACCTACGCCGTGTTCACGAACTTCGTTGATGTCTTTACCCTTCCAAAAGAAAGTGAAATGTTCTTCACGTATGGAACCCTCATCAGCAATCCTACATTCCTGAAGAGCTGCTATTGATATATTCAACTTACGCAGTTCGAGATCTATGACTGCAGTCTTGCGCAGGTGGTCGGCGCAGATGGGGTTTCCGCTGTTGTCCGGGAAACCTGTCCTCATTGTACGGACATTCCATGTCGCTAGTCGCATGGATACAGTGTTTTGTTTTGTATTATTTATTTTCTTTGTTCTTATCTGTGACACAGGTGACGTATTTGACGATACCGCCTATCTAGCTATTAGACTAGTACTCCCTTCACCCAGAGGGAGTAAGACTGCACCGAGACGGAATAGTACCTTATTGGCTGGGGGCTGCCCAGCTAAAGCGGGCGGTAACTAATCAATGGGCCTACAATGGACCCTCCCACTGTCAGGAGTGACCCCTGGCGCCCGCACTGACGCCCATTTGCACGGACTTATAACCGGTCACTGCCACTCCCCGTGTTTTTTCCCACTCAGTACAGGCTGCAGTGGGTGAAGTGACCTCTCCACGGACGCTATTATGCCTGGGACGGCGAACTTTATGGCAACGTAGGAATGCCCAGATTCTACGTCACCCTCTCGACCTCGCTGGCTTGACCCACAGGAACGACGAATCGATACGTGCGGAGCCAGGTTGGTTGCAGGTACTTCACGGATGCACCGACCCGGGTTTTGTCTAGTTTTCCTTCTTTTCGGATGAAACTGTCAGGTGTTGGAGAGTTTCATCAGGGCTTTACATGCATACAGAAAGCCCCCCACCCTCGTCAGATTTAGCCCACGGGCCGCCGTGGTTTACCGGGGTGTGGCCGCGGGAGTGGATGAACACTGCAGTGCACTGTCCATAGCCGCTCTACCGCTTCTTGGAGCCACTGACGAGGACTGTGGATGACAACGCATTTAACTTATTTCTGTATCTTCATTCAAAGAGCGGCCACAGAAACAGACGCTATCATTCCACTACACCCATTATACACTATTTCGGATTAGTAAATTAAAATATCATTCAAATTACTGCAGAGAAGTCTCATAAACACAGGTTACCTCACGATGTATTCCTTCGCCGTCAACGACGAATAGAGTAAAATATCGACGCTGTAACATACTCGTATCAAGTTATATACCGACGTTCTCTCATGTACGGGTACCTACATACGAGGCAGACAAGTCCGCGAATACATTATGTAAGGGTAACAAAGCCCTGTATGTACCTACCTATTGCCCACCAAATTCTAAGCTTTGGCATGTTTAAGATATCAGCTTACGGCGGGAAATATTTTAAATTTTGTTATAGCGTCTGATTGATCTAATTGGGTCTTAGGTCAGTAATACTATTCTATCTGTGTTAAGTAATGGACTTTTTGTTGGTGAAAAAGTTGATGATAACGATATGAATGGTGATAATTGACCTTGACCTTGTCTCCAGACCGTTGCTTAGTAACTTTGTCATTTTCCGTTATTCAGAGTGTTCATAGGCGACAGTGAGTATTTGCCATTCAGTCAAGCTTACTGGTGGTAGGTCTCTCATATGTGTGAGGCCGCCTGGGTATGTACCACTGCAATGTCTATTTCTTCCGCCAAACAGCAGTGTAAATGCACTGTTGTGTTCCGGTTTGAAGGACATTGTCGGCAGAGTAACTTCTGGAAATAATGAGACTTAACATCTTAAGTCTCAGGGTGGCGAGCCCAGTGGAATGCCAAGCACTGCTTTGTAATTCATGGTGTTGTTTGGTTTTTGCTACTGTCCATGACCGGTCATATCGCTTACCATCAGGCGAATGGAAGGCTCGTCTCGCCATTCACTACAATAAAAAAAATGTCACCTTCCTTCCTGTAAAAAATACTGGGTCAATGCTGCTGTATAATTTTGTGTAGTAAGCCTCTAGGGGTTATGACTGACGTGGATGATGAATGTATAATAGAAGCCATCTTGTATTCATTTTAATACATGCTCAGGAAATACAAAATTTCGAGTGGTTCAAGATGATGGTGACGCGATATAGAACCTCGCTAGTCTTATATACCTTGTACCGCCCCCGACCGGGTGGGTAAGCAACAAAGGAGGAATTTCAGCGGAACAAACCACCCACAAACAAACAGCCGAGCCGTTTCACATTCCGTCCACTGCTTACATCACACGAATTGAGCCTTGTGATCTCCTTTATTTACTTGTATGTGATCTAATTCACAATGAAATTGATACAGATAATCCTACAGTTGTATTGTTATTCTTTTAACTACGTGTCCATATTTTTACAGAAATAAATCCTTTGTGATGGCTGGTTATGAGTGACAGGAGATTAGTTTTCTTGTCATTTTCAGTAACTTAGGCTTGAATTAGTAATGGCTAGTTAATAGTGACAGCCCCCATGGCGTAGTTGGTTAGACGCTGGCTTCGAAACGAGAGGGCGCGGGTTCGTGTGAGGCCCACAAATATTTGTCCCGGGTCTAGGTGTTTGTGAGACCGAAAATTCTCTCGTAGTTCCTGATACTCGTGGCACAAGACTTAATTGATCTTAATGTGGGGTCAGGACTATGTATGTGACTGTTGGGTGTATTTGTTTTTATTATTTATTTATTAGTAATAGGCTAAAAGGTGGCTGAAATTGTAACAGGATTCCAAAGTAGCTATCAGAAAATTCTTAAAACGATCTTCTTGTTTCATAAAATCACATAACATGTGGGAAGGCGCATACTTGTTATTAAGCCTGTGAAGAGGAATTTTATTAATATTGAACATCAAAACATAACAAGATCAGCGTTCGCGGAATTCATGAAGATTTCACGCACTTGAAGGCGCTTCACGAAAATACTTTGTAATACTGAAGTCTTTAATGTTGGTAGGAGTCATCTTACCTATTTAATAATTACCAGGTTTTGTTAATTTAATAGTATTGTTTCCCTAATTTCAATTTGTCACATTCATGAATCGATTAGGAATGGAGTTATCAAGTTTCGGGCTCTGGACGTCGCATCGTCTAAATAATACTAACTAAAAATCTCATGATTTCTGCTCTTCCCTTCCACTTTTTCCGCGCTGTAAGTCCAGGAGCGTTATTGATCAATATCAATTTTTTGTAGTTTGTTTAAAATATCATCTCATACTCAGATTTCAATAGCATTTAGGTTATTCGACTAGAGTAATTGTAATCGTCTGAATATAATGCCTCCATCGCTTTGCCATCGATCTTATTACGAAAAAACGATGCAAGAAATTGTTCAAACATTTACGTCGCTTATTTTTTGGTTAAACGGTCCTTTAATATGAGGGAATCCAAAAACTACTCGTATGGTTGATGCAAGTGGGCATTTACTGTTCAACTTTAATAACCTAGTAATACGCTAATAATGAGCAGCAAGCGCTCTTCACACAGCACTTGAAGCACTAGAGAAAAATAATTGGAATGTGTAGAAAAATCTAAACAGCCAGAGATTTATAAAATGCCGCAGCACTTAGCGTAATGAACACGTAATACCATAAACTGTAATACATCAATTAACTCGTGTGCCATAATTGCTTTTGCGTATTGCTGTGGAAAGGAGGAACTTATGTTTCCAGCTTTTTACTTCTGTATATATTTTTTGGCTGATGACTAGTGCCTCATTTTTGGTGCCAATTTGCCAATTCTGTTTGTCTGTGTTGGTTCTGGATTATAGGATGCCATAAGGTGTATAATAATTAATATATGTATTAACGAATATGCTTTGAGTTATCCCATAAAGTGTTTATGGTGATATCACTGTTGGGAAATATATTTAGAACAGTAAAAAGAGATACACTTGTTACGTTTAAAATTTATTGCATTTTCTTTAAAAATATTAAATTCTAATAGGATATTTTTAGGTAGATAAGTATAGGATAAGTTTCTTCTTTGTTTTATAATACGAGGCGTTTTAAATTATGGTTTGTTCGCTCCAATATCAATTTTTTATTACAAAGTATCACTTAATTAGAATTATTTTTAAGAATAATATTATTTTTTAATATGCATATTTACAGAGTTGACATTCTTCTTTCTTATTGGTATAAACACTTTAAATTAGAGACATCTATCGAAACAAACCTGTACTATTTATTTTAAGACCAATATTTTATTCATCTCACACAGGTACTACGATACCAAACTAGCCTATGGAACCATATTTAACACAGTATGAATAGTCACAAGATGAGAAGGTACTTATAATTGACTTTCTGTAAGTATATTCTATTTCGCAGCACAGAAGCAGTCAACGTAGACGAAGTGCTTTTGTAGAAACTGATCATCGCACTATGATCTAGTCACTAGTGTAAAGCATAAGCGACACCAATACATAGAACATTCAGGCCAGTAAGAATTTATTACACAGCGATATCGCAGAAGCTTCTGTCGGCTTCACCCAGTAAATACGCTGTGTAAATACCGTATCGTATAACGTATAGAGTACATGAAGGGTTATTTACTGAGTATTCGCCCGGGGCGCGGGGCCCGGGCCGGCGGGCTACAAACGTTTGCATTACCAACTGGATATCAACTAGAGAGGGACAACTGTCGATATATTTGCTGATTTTTTTATTGGAATTATTTCATCCATCAGCCAAAGGAAGTCCACTGCTGAACATAGGCCTCTCCCAATGATTTCCACAGTGATCTGTTGGTGTATCCAGCGACGTCCCGCGAGAGAGAAGAGGGCTATGCTCAGGGTTTCCCTACGAGATCGAATCAGAAATGAGGAGATCCGTAGGAGAACTAAAGTAACCGACATAGCCCAGCGGATTAGTAAGTTGAAGTGGCAATGGGCGGGGCACATAGCGCGGAGAACTGATGGCCGATGGGGCCAAAAAGTACTCGAATGGAGGCCACGTAGCGGAAAGTGCAGCGTAGGACGTCCACCCACAAGATGGTCAGACGACCTGGAATTATTTAAGTGAAGCATAATTGACGGAGCCATCTAGCAAGTAGAGCGTAGCTACCCATTGGTAGTTTATACCCAACTTCGACCATAACATAAAGGAGTGGTTTGAACTGATACGAACAAAAAAAAGAACTGTGTGGAGTTGTTGCTTTGTTGCTGCAGTTTGTTCGTTGGTGCTGGTGCGTCTCATGGTCTCTTTTTATCTGCAATTGTTTTCGATAGTCGGGTATGCATCTACAATCCTTGAAGTCTCATGTAAGACGCTCGTTAGTTTATTTTACATATTTCTTATGTAAAAAAATATATATCGACGAATGTTTATTGTAAAGGCTTGAACAACAAGGAAAATATCGTCTCTCATTTGCGTGCATGAGATCTTTGACGATTTAGTGGTAAGAAAAGTGTATTTATTCGTACGTTCGGTAATGTCACTATTTCACGATGTCTTCATAAATTTTACGAAAATTTAAGCATTTTACAAAATATGTTTTCGCAATTTTATTTTGGTACCCGTCCATACTTTCATTTGTTATGCGAATTATGACAACAATTATAAATTTTATTATTTTGCCAATTCCGTAAATTCATACTAGCTACAATCTTGTTAAACAATAAATAAGTGGATTCAATATTTGCTTTAAAGAGATTTGCACTGTTTAATGACAGCTTCATTAATCTATAGTAGTAATCCCGTCAGTAGACAGAACATTCTTATAGGAAAATAATGCCTACTTTTATAAAGTTACAAAAGTTCCTCATCAGCATTAAGCAACCCCATTGTAGAATATCTAATTTCTTGTGCCAGTTTGAAGCAAAAATTTTAAGATACAAATCTAAAATGGGGTTGACTTCAGACCTTCATAATTCCGTAACTAGGTTATCCACAATTAATCGATATAATTTAGTCTACATCTCTAGCGTCAGCATAGTCCGCGGTGCTTGCGGGGCGAAACCGAATTTCCGAAACGTCTAATAAGTTGGATGGTAAGCTGACAGCACCATGTACTATGTACATGAATACACCAGTCTAAGAAGACACACCCTCCCTCCCCGAATCTCCTTCTGATATATGGTGATGAGGGGCAGCCTGTGGATGACGGTGGGTCTAAATATACTGGAAGTTGTCGTGCGAGTCTCATTTGCCTTCGCTAGTTACTTGGTAGTTGGAGGTTCAAAATTAGGAAATGTTTAGTTAGACGGCGCAAAGGGAGTTTGTTGTAGACGTTGAGTTTTAGAAAACCGAATTTGCTATAAAGTAATTTTGTTTGTTATATATAGGTCATGAGTTTGTGTGTGGGTGTGTGTAATAACATTGTAAGACTTTCTTAGAATTGGTCTAATTATATTAGATGGGGTGTTATGTTTGAAGAAAAATTAAATAAGCTTTAAAGGCTCCATTGGAGCTGAGTTTGTTATCGGTTCTATTTTTGTGGATGTATTTTGAGTTCTTAAGAGCAATGGAGTTTCATAAACTGATGTTGTCAAGCGTTGATTTTATATGTTTAATATAAGTTAATTTACTTTATTCGATTAACACAGAAAACAAATTAATTTAGAAATAAAATAACGCAGAAGGATTAGTATAATAAATGTAGTTATATTAAAGTAATGAGTCTTATACATTAATTTGTATTCATTTTTAAGAGTTAGGGCAATCCGTTATAAGATATTGTTTAGAGCCTCCAAATTACAAAGCCACGAAACAAGTTACTTAACCACTATCTATTGAAGAAACATTCCTCCTAAATGATTCCAAGGACTGGTGGTGATGTTGGAACAAATCCTTATGCTTTTGTACGAATCACAAAGCTGTATCAAGAAATCAGAGACGATAGAAGAAAAGCAACCTTTTATTCGACAGCGGAACACAAGGTACAGCACACAAAAAAATAGCAACCCACTTGAACCAAAAAAGATTCAACCACACCCGTTAAGAAACTTGTCTCAAACTCAACAAGTGCCCGAAAAACTCATCAATAATAACAGAATCGGTTGCCAAAGTGTAATGAATAAAGAACGGGCTCCCCCGCTCCGGATTAATGGACTAATTAAGGGAAAAAGCGGGAAAAAGAAACGGTCGCCGCTCGGAGACGAGGAATTCACTTTCAACAGTTTGGGGCAGGTCCGGGACGATTTTTACGTCAGTTTTCGTCTTCATTCATGATGTGAACAGACGGTGAATTGGCAGACGAAATATATTTGTTAATTTTTCATTATTGGTTGAGCCAGTGGAGTTGGTACTTTGTAATATAATTTCGAGAGATTGAACGGTATAAAATATTTTTAATTTGGTAATAATAATAGTATAAAGTATCAGCATTCTAATTTGACTGTACAATTTGCGTATAATTCGCCTTAGTATATTATGTTAATGGTTTGCAGTCATCTTTTGAAGACTGTATGTCGAATATTGCCAACTTTCAACAGACCTGTTAGTAGAAATCCAATAATATTCATGCCCAATTTATTAGAAAATTGACCCTTTTCCGGGCAAGTAAAGCAGATGAAAATTTTGTATCCCGTAAAATAAGTATTCTATTTCGTTCAGCTTTAGGTAAACAGAAGGGATTTCTAATTTTAATAGAGCTAGTATTGAGATAATTAAGCATTACGATGTGTGTTGGCACCTTAGAATTCTTTGATATGACGGAGTATGTATATTGTATAGTAACAACGGCCAACACAGAACGCGGCGACAATCGCGCTCCCGCGAACATTGCCGCGCTGAGCAATCATAATGAATATTTTATTTTATCATAGCGGGCTGCCACCCCGCGCCCCTCTGACGGCGGCTCACCCCCGCGCGCGTCTCGCTCACCCATGAACTTGACACCGAGCGAAAAATTAGTTCACAAGGCGAAAGTGAACTTTGTACAGACTTTGCACTTTTTGAGCGAACCTAGACTTGAGATAAAAGAAGTTTGCGGCGAGACTTGCGACCGAGTTGGGCCCGGCTACGCCACACTTTTACATCTTTACCGCCCGCACAATATATACAAATCCACAGACATTAATTCACTGCTAATTAACCACTCAAACTTGTCAAATGAGCCTTGTACAACATGGAAAAAAATCCTTTCGCTAACAGTTCAAAAAGCAAACGAGTGCGGGGCTACTTGTAAATTAACATACTTTACTCAAAGCTACCAAACTAACCGCGTATGGGAGAGAAAAAAATTCTAACGTATTTTACGCATTCACTCAGTGTATGAGGCTAATTAAAAAAGTACACAGGTTGGTTCCGCGAGTGGTGTAGTTCCGCTACTCTCTGGCAGGTAGCGCGTTTCGCTTTGACTGATCTTGGGGGGTTTTTGTGGGCTCATGGCGTGTTTGTGAGGTTTCATTTTTTAATGAGGTCGTGCATTGGGGATAGAGCGGCGGGATTGCGGTCCGCCCCGTGCTTTGTGCGGGTGCAGCTGCGGCGCACCGCACGCGGGCTCCGCGCACCAAAGGCCCGCACTACTTACCGCGCCTTGTGTGCGTTTCTGAAACACTTTTTAGGAACGCTGCTCATTTATTCATGATGAAAGATGGGGCCGTTAGGCGGGACGTTTTATCTCCCACCAGCTTATAGTTAACTTAGCCTGTATTGGGTACACTCCGCCGCTATAGGGGTAATATTGAATAATGTGCGCGGATCTCGACAGATGGCGTTCTGCGTCTTATTGGAAAATTCATTTCTTCCATGCATTCATTTTCTGTCGAACATAAAGCATGACATACCAGATGACTGCGACTGCAGTACACGATGTTGAATACCCCGTCATAGTGACCAACGCCATTATGTCGCTTTTCGGGCTCGGCCTGTTTGTTACCGACAGGGTAACCGATGGATTAGTACTCTATTTTTTGTCGTGCCAGTTCTTATAAGAAAATATCTAAATCATCCCAATGCTTGAAGTTGATTTTGATGCTGAAACGAATATGAATTATCCAAGCAGATAATACACGTGTCTTATAAGTTCTTATAAAACTATTAGAAGAGAATATAATTTTCTAATCATATTTTCTTATAGGTACAAAGATCGTACCAACTGGCCACAGACGATTTATAAAATTGATTTTTGCACTATTAATTTATTAAATAGTACGACGCCGCCATAAATATATTATCGTTGTCTTTGACACTTGCATGCGAAATAAGAACAGGGTTTCTTAAGTATTTCAAAATTGATTCAGACTTAGGACTCAAACTCTCCTTTTGTTTTCGGTTTTAATAAGTGTTAAATAATTTAATACTATCTATCTATCTATAATTCGCTGTATTTTTCTTACAAGGCAAAATATTAAAACGAAGCACTAAAAACCTAAATAATATTAGATTTATGTTATCTATTTAAAATCTTACAATATTTATGTAGTTTACACCCTTATAATAGACATAATCAATTACTATTTCTGTCCTCAAACCATACTAAAATTTTAAGTATTTTTTTATTTTTTTATTTGCAAAAGTAAATTGAGAAAATTTTACATTTTCCTTGAATAATTTATAACAGTGCCATCTGTCCGCGAGTAGCCAGTTCTAAAATATCATCACAGATGGCGTTAGTACGGCATAAAATGTATTAATCTGATTTTTAGATTTTAATAATAAAGTCTCTACCATGTACGCTTTTCTTCTTCTTCTGCTCGCTTTTAATTTACATCTATATGGGTTAGACGCGACGCAAACTTTTTAGCCAAGTGGAATAGTTTGGCGTAGAATTTTACGTTCGATTTTCTACCTAGCACGAAACCTTTCGGGAATAGGCCTTTTATTCTAAAACATCTGTGTACTTTTTATGTAAATTAGCATTCTTATTTATTGTTGTAAATAATAATTTGTCAGGTACTGACAAATTGATAATTTAGATAGCAATCAAAAAGAGTATCATTATACGAAGTGACACAACGCAAAGAAAAAGAAGAAGTTCAAAAAACAAAATTCTGAATGAAACCCGGTGTCAAATGTAAAAATTGTACCGGTATTTTTGTGCAAAATAAAGTTAAGTTTGGCGTTAAAATGACAAATCGATGGTGTGGACGTAGTGAGTGTTGAATTCAAGCGGTGCAGTGAGATGGTAGGGTGGCGGTACAGCCTGGTCCTGGCGATGCTGCTCCTTTTGCCAGCCTGGGCTGGCTCCAAACTCAATGACGATGATGAGGAAGAGTGGGTACCAATTGCTCACAATCATTTTGAATTCCTCTAAGACTTGGTTACTTACAAAATCTACATTAGAAGATTAGTTAAATGTTGAAAAGTAGGATGTCAATTGTCAACAATGATAGTGGTCTGGACGTTATTCAGTCGACTAATGATTTTTGAAGATTGGCAATTTTTGAAGATAGGCGATTTAGAATAGGAGATTTTGAAAGACACATCTAGATTAGATACATTTGATTGTAAGAACTTATCAAATAATTCATAGTTTACCTATAAGCGTGATACTGTGCTTGTTAGGCTGTACTTGCTTATGGCAACAGAGTAATGAATCGATATGACTTATGGGCCCGAAAGTGAAATATGCTATTTTTCACCTTCTTAAAAATCATCTAAAACATATTGCACCAAGTCTTTGTATTGTGTCTACTTTACTTATTTTGTATTAATAAAGACTGGACGTAACAGCGGGAAAAGACTGTGCCAAGTTTTTTTCTGAAATAAAGTAGCCCTAACAAAATATAGTAAAGTAATTTCATCATCATTGTTTAAAATTGTAAGCTAAGCTAAATGAGGCATTTTAACACGCTTTAATACTAAAGCTACAAACCATCAGTTTCGAGCTCTTTCATCTCATTCTGTATCAATCATAATCATTCTGTACTGTATTTGCTACTCATTGTATCCGGCTATATAGGCAGGTGCAACATCTCCTATACCATTCAATATCTTCCGCTTCTCAATATTTTTGTTCGCATACCTTCCCTGACAACTTTATACTCTCGTTCTCAATTCTCTAATTCAATACTTATCCTTATTCGATCATTGGTTCTACTGACCGATATCTAGGTCAACAATACAAGGATCGTCTTCCTTCCCTATTCCCTCCACTCCTTTTAAAATAAGAATAGAAAAGAAGAATTAAAAACTATTTATAAATTAGCAAAACCCGGATACTATTTACATTAAAAAAGAATAAATTTATTCAGCATACAGACTATTCTCTATTTAAGTTACTTACGCCCGAATACTGGAACGACATTCAAATAATAAGTTGATCTTAACAGCGCACGGCTCACTCAACCAGTACATTTAATCGGGATTAACGTAGTTAAGCGCAAGTTATATTTAAGTTGCGTTCCAGTATTTGGGCGTTAACGTACTAAATTCTTCCCAGACGAGGCGACGAAGCAGACGATGACGATGACGACGATGAAGACGATGATGAAGAGGAGCCGGAGAAGGTGGAGCCGAGCGCGGCCCGCCGCGCGCCGCCGCTCGCACCCACGCCGCGCAGCGTCACGCAAGCCACCCGGACTGTGAAGAAACTGCCTTTAGAGTGCTACGTGTGTGCCTACAAAGCCGACACACCTCTTAGATCCTGCCTGGATCCTACCAAGTACAGGTAATTATGTAGAGCATGATAGGACGTTGGGACTATCGCCACTCACGCCCACGCCATGTAGCGTCACGCAGGCCAAGTGGACTGTGAAGAAACGGCCTTTTGAGTACTACTTGTGTGCCTACAAGGCTGACACGTCTTTGAGGTCCTGCTTGGATCCTACTACAGGTGGGATTGGTGGTGATATTGTAGGAACTCCAATAGGATATAATATTTGTCCTGTTATCAAAACAGCCTCTTACAACTACTGCAAACCAAGGTGGGAAAGTATGAGATGAAGTTATAGTAGGCTGATATCATAAAATCCGTCGTATGGGAGCAATGCAGTTGGATAGCAGTACAACCAGAAAGTCAAGCTAAATCCAAAACAAATCATATTTATTCATTTCACCGATATTAGCCCCGGTGTAGATAATTATTTCTTCTTAGCAAGCTTGTTTTTCCTATTCTAGGTATTCTGTCATATTTTGCAAGCAACTTCCAATGCTGCTTTATAAACTTATAGAGGGGGTCTATGTTAAGTGTCTTTCTGTGATTAATGATGATGACATTTTTACAGAGTGCACACAATAACATGCCACAGTATGGAAGACAAGTGTTTCACATCGGTGATATCCAAGGCGAACACATACGAGGCGGTGGTGCGAGGATGTCGCTCCGGATGCGTCGGATCTCCGGAAACCACATGTTGTGAGGTAACAATCTATACAAAAACATTTTCATGTGTCTTTTACGCATATACTGTTCGACAGAAACTGGACTTTGTTAATTAAGGGGCGTCCAAGGGACTGCGTGAATATTAACTTCCTACTAGTGCTAGATTCTATGTAAATTCTCTTTAATTGCTGTATTCTTTGAAAAAATGATCACGATTTTCGGGTTTTCTCAGCAACACTACGAATATGTAATATCACGTATGACATCTGAGAAAGTTTTACAATAAGTATGCCTATCTGCTGCTGTTTCTTTCTAATATGTTCCAGTCATTGTTATCATCATTACATACAAGAAGTCTAATGCTGAGCATTACAGGCCTCTGAGAAAGCTTTCGGCAATTATAATTCCTGGAGACGGCCGTTTTTTATGAATTTTATCTTACCATTCATTCTACTAAAAAATAATTTTACCTATTACAGTTAAACCGGTGCAACAACCAAGCATTCGCCATGCCGATCGTAGCGCCTCGAGTTCAGACCACCAGCAAATGTAGCAAGTCGATCCCACCTTCTGTTCTGTTCTTCGTTACAATTCTTCTAGTTCTGCAGACTGTGGTAAAAGTCGCTTTCGTATAGGACCTAAACCATATTCCTTTACATTTTTTTAATCTCATGATTAATGATGATCAATTTAATGATATCAAATGATTCAAAATAACAAACACTTTTTCATACGGATTTGGTTATTCTGTTCATTCTATTTAAGGGTGATTTTTCGTTAAGTCACGTTCATATCGTTGGCTTTAGTCTTGTGTTGTCGGGTGGGTCGTGTATATAAAATTGTCGAAGTATTTGAGCAGTTTGCTAGTGTATTTTGTAATGCGATGTATATTACCTATATTGTTTTGTAATAAACGCTGTTTATTCATTTAAATGTAGTTTGTATTTATTGTTTTTCTTCGTGTTACAATTACGAAAATACCACATTTTAAAGAAGCGAATTCCATTAATCATAAATTTTAATATTATGAATTCCAAAAATTATTATTACATCGTTGCGGATCGACTTTCCTGCATATTAATACCAAACTAAAAGATTTAAGTCCCATTTATTATTTCTTGCATGCAATAAAGTTAAGGAAACATTGACATGCATCTTAAAATAAGAGATTGTCGTGTCAAGTCATGAAAAGTTGATAATATAATCACGATTCTCCTGGACTTTGAGTGCTGTACTTGGCAGTAGTCACTTGCCATCAGGTGAACGTTTGCCTCCTTTGCCTTTGAAAATATCGTACCGAGTCATTGAACTTAAGCCTTACAGTTGAAACAGTAATTAATTACACAAATTGGTAATGAAATAAAATTAACAAAAAAATAATTTTAAACAAAAACTAATTTTCAGGTCCAACATAGCTTTCATCTCGAATGTTTGTGACAGTTTGAATGAAATTTCTAATTCGTAATTTAAAAACACCTAGCTAATTCGGCTCATAATGGCGACCAATCTACATATTTCAAAGGGCCACTCGAGAAAGCGCCTCGGTAAAAAGCCTCATATTGAAGGGAAGGGTCACTCGACCTCCGCGGTCAAGCCGCCCTTCCGCCCAATTGAACGACTTCCGGTCGGGGCGCCCGTGTGAGTCGATGAATTATTCACTGTGACGTTTTTATTAGATGCCGAGGGTGTGGTGATGATTTTTTTTGTGGTCTGAGTTTATGACAGTTTCCTAGGCTTTTCTTATAAGCAGCGGACATAAGAACCTCATGTATAGTAGGCGAAAATAAGCAATGGATACAAATATCACAGTATTTCAGTCCTATATTAAAATAGGAGATTTTTTCTCGTCTCAAAGGATCTGATAATTAAACAATGTAAGTTTACAGAGATAGTGGCAGACATACATAGCATACAGAGAGTGGCCAACCACATGAATCTTGTCTAACTTATGAGCAAAACCGAATCTTTCTACTTGATAATTTTGATATTTTAATACTTATAACACAGCTATAAATTCTAAAAAATAAATTAATAACTTATTCTTACTCTATTTGTCGGATAATAAAAAAATCAAGGAATTCAATCCCAATAAAAGGGAGGATTTGTCGAAGTGTTAAGTAAGCCCACATCCCCATCGGCGATTTACAAAGCATGTGTAAACCAACCCATAGGAAATTCCAATAAACCAAACAATTTTCCACCCTCCGAACACTCTCAATTTGGGGTGTCCAGCGTGTTAAGAAGCCAGCTCACTTGTTTCCAACATATGGGCCAAATATGTTGAAAGGGAGATTTACAACCGCCATTTTACATTTGCTGATCACGTGGACTCTATCACAAGGGTGTAAGACATATTTTGGTTTGGAAAAATGTGGGTAATGTTTGCGGTTGAAAATTTTTGAGGGTGGGAAAATTCACAATATCCTGACCGGACCTGTCGGTGATTTTTATTGGGCATAAACAGGGGTTCGGTGTCGAGATTCGGGACGTGTGAAAAGTTTGCTCAAACAATGCGGGGACTATAAATATTACATGTGTTCGCGATTTGGACAACTTCAATCACTTGTTAACTTGTTTCTAGTTTACGTGTCTTTTAATGTTTGTTTTTTTCTACAGGAAAAGTGGCAGTGGGTAGGGCACTTAGCTTTGAGAATAGACGGGTAAGAAATGATGGTGGTAAAAGGTTCTTTATAGAACGTCACATATCATAAAACTCAAACGCTCACTCATAAATTAATCGTCATCATCATTATCAGCCCTTCTGCGTCCACTGCTGGACATGGGCCTCTCCTATAGCACGCCACTGGGCTCGATCTTCAACCAATCGTCTCCAACCGCTATCAGCCACCCACTCATAAACTAGGACTACTATAAAAAGGTTGCAAGAAGTCACTGGATGCGGTTTGCTTTCAATAGGTTAACGTGAAAATGTCTAAATGAGGTGTAAGTTCAGCTGTAAACGTTGTTTGACTGAAGATCATGATAGCATAGGTTATAGAAGAATATCAGTTACTGGAAAGTAAAGTGAATAAGAATGAGAGGGTAAGTGCGTTTTACGAAACGTGCGGTTTACGTATCTGTATGACTTGACTCACAACAACGTAAATTGTTCTAAGTGTAAATTTACAGAGAAACAGTTATTTCTATACTTGTCAAGAGGGAAACCTGCCCAAAAGTATTATAAATATGCATGATCACTAGATTTTAAGCAAATATGCAATAATCGTTGGAAATAGGGTAAATATACAATTACATATGCAAATGCATAAAATACGGTCCCTATTAATTACAAAGTTAATTTGTTGGAGTGTTTTATAGGCCGAGGTATAATTATAGAGTAAGTATGTGGTGTCCGGATGGGGCTATCGGTCCACACCTGGGCAGACACAAAGCGACTCACGTAGTGATGGATCGTGTCATTCGCCACGCTCCATCGGTCAACACCGGGATTTGCACAACGTGGGAGTAGGGAGGTATATTTACAATCGATACCATTGCATTATATCGATTTTAATATTATCGATACAAAGTCTGATTTGTCATTCAAGCGAAAATTGAAGAGTATCAATTAGTCAAAATTTAATTATTTTTTCTTTTCTTTATTGACATATTCTGTATACTTACTTGAAGTTAACATTAGGACCGTGTGCATATTACCGAATTATTATAGATTTTGGATTAACTGTCTATGCCTGAAATTAATCTTTTAACAATATTTTGTTTTTAATCATTTGTAATTAATATCGCAATGTGTTAATTTTAAATTCTATATTTTTTATTATTATCCATCTATATGCTACATACCCTTACTTTATAAAAGTAAATTTCTATAAGCCTCAGTAAAGCGCGAGATAAAATGATTCGAAGAGATTAATACTGTAAGATGTGCTGAGCTAACTTAAGCTAAGTATTATGCTGTCAGATTTTTACTTAGTAAGATCTAGTAAGGCCTGTCTTAGAGCCTTTAGTTAAATGCATTTTCGACAACAGTCTGAGCCGCTTTGATCTACTTTTTATTGTATATAATAATAATAAATAATAATAAAAATTGTTTATTAATCTTTCCTTAACCTGGGTTACAAGCAAATTTTGATTTAATTAAAAGTGCTTAGGCTAAGATTTTTTAGTGGGTAATGAGAAACGGCTGGTGCTTATTAGTATAAGGGCTAACCTACTGGTTAGCCCTATACAATAAGCACCAGCCACCATCTTTATGTTGCAGGGCCTAGTTGCAATGGGTATAGATCGTACAAACTTCTAATGAGTATGCACCACCAAGGAACTTGGGGATTGCTAATTAATAATAGAGGAAGTAACAGAGTGGAGAAGGAAGGCGGGGGAGGATCGTTGAAATCACATAAAACGAAATGCGGTGGTGATGCTTGACGTTATTTTTTTTAGACAATGCATTAGAGCCAATTAGCCAGATCACTCTGGCGGCCACACGAAGCTAAGTGAAATGTCGGGCGCCTGCCTACAAGGCGGACGGACGGTCCTGGTGGATTGCAGAAAGTCGCTGGAAGCAGGCCACTTCCAACAAGTTGATGTGGAGATCTTTGGGACAGGCCTATTTTCAGTAGTGGACTTCCTGTGGCTGAAGAGGGAGAGAGAGAGAAAGAGGGAGAGACGGATCACTCATATTATATTATATGTTGAATAACCCACTATCAAATTAGTGGTCTACCAGTCCAGTGACATCTATAAAGACACCTTTGAACTTATCGAGCACAAAATATCGATAGTAAGTATTTTAAGAAATCGACGTCACTACAAATTGACAATTCTAATACGTATTATTGAGCCGATGATCAATGATCCACGCTTATTTAGATCAATAAAATTATGCAAAATCATCGTGTTCTTTGTCGTAAATGTCCGTTTTACTTTATTATTGAAAATATTGTGTATTGTGACGTAATCGGCATTGGTGAAGCGTGGCGAGTGACGTTTGTGTTTTGCTGCGTCATTATAACGGTTTACTTTTGTGTGATCTCTGGTTGCTGAGGCCCTACTTATTACCCCAAAAGAATGCAAAATTAGCTTAAAAACGGTAATCAGAGAAAATGTATCGATGAGTTGTAAATATTTATTTCCTCATAGATTAGATTTGATAGTTTTGAGATCAAAATGCACTTGATGTGTAGTGCAGTAAAGTCTAAATAGGGTATGTAATGGTCAATTGATATTATAATTATGCTATGTTCGAAACCGCATGTAAGCGGGCTGAACGCGAAACGTACCTATTATACTGACCTCTGTGTACTGACGTATCCAAGTAGTCAAGGTCAGCATGACAAAGTTTTACTAGATTGTGTTTGGTGGTCGCTTTCCAGGTAAATTCGAATGGTAAATAAAAATTATAACCAGGTAGGAATGTTCTTTTTGGTTGCAATATTTCGAAATATGTACGAAAATCAGTTAGATACCCCATACCGATAAAAAAAGACTAACTATTACGAGTTTCTCAAAATGTATAATAATTAACAATAAGTTGTAATGGCAAAAACAAATTTAAATGTATAAATAATCAAAAGAAATAATAAATATAAAGACAAAACAA
Organism: Deilephila elpenor; assembly: GCA_949752805.1. Classification (NCBI taxonomy): domain Eukaryota; kingdom Metazoa; phylum Arthropoda; class Insecta; order Lepidoptera; family Sphingidae; genus Deilephila; species Deilephila elpenor. The sequence continues at coordinate 9,672,770 of OX457108.1, forward strand.
ACTAAATTCCGAGACGTAAGCCAGACAAAGAGTCCGCGGTGAGTAATCAATTGGCATTGAAGTTAGAAGCGGTGTTGTGCAGGGATTGTTGACGATCACTGAGTATCATTAGGGATCGGTGAGGATTGTGGAGGATGGCGAAGGACCGTGAAGGATGAGCGGTGACCGGCGGTGACCGGCGGCCGGCGGACGGACACTGCTATTTGCGTACGGCGGCGGAGTTTTTGCTTGGCGCGACGCCAGATGACCGCGCCGCCGTCGCGGTAGCCGCGCTGGAGTGCACTTGTAGTATAGGGTGATGCGAGTATATCAGTCATATTTAAAATGTCAGGTAATGATTTTTATCCTTAGGCATATGTGTCGATTACTTGTTTAATAGTTAGTTGAGTTTAATCCAAGCTTTCTTACATTCGCAACAATATTCGTTGGCTAAAGCCTTTTTCACAATGTTTACGTGTACAGTTAAAAATAAATAGCAACCGATTAATAATTCATTTATGTAACACGTTTGCTATAGAAATATACTTATTTGTTTTATTGCTTTAGATCATCAGGTCTTTCTTCGTACAGATTGAAGCTAGGCGCGATGTAAGTTGCACTAGGGGCAGCTCTGCTTACTCCCTCTAGGATCTAAGCAAATGAGCTTGTATAACTAATATGTATCTATATAGGGTATATCCAAACTACGACCAAAAATGGAGGTGGTAGTATTAGTGACTTCAGACACAATGCAACTAAAGTTTTCGCAAAAAACATCGTCAATTTTTGTTTTAAATTTTTTACTTATCGTCGTATTTGGGTGATAAATATGTAAATCGTTAAATAATAATGTACACCTATTTATTTTAAAAGATACAATGGTCCGTAAGGGCTTCAATGACTAATTTTGCATAAAGTAGGTATTTACCACCCAAACACGATGATAATATTAAAAAAATCTGTTGTTGTTTCGCGAAATTTTTAGTTGCATAGTGTCTGTAACTCCTAAAACTTCCATCTGGCTTCGTTTTCAGTCGCAGTCTTGATATACCCGGTATGTGAAATGTTTATAAAATATTATAAAAAAGTTAAAATTATTTTAAACAATTGCCGCGGATTTTAATCCCGCTGTATACAGTATGTTGGTCTGCAAAGTGCATTAACACGTCCGAAAAAAATATTATTGCTCACTCAAATATCCGGAATTTGCGGGCGCGCCGCAAACATTTGTCCGTAACTCTTGTTTGTTGACGCGTTTATTGCATTTTTGAGGTTATTTTTGTTTGTGAATGGCGCTCACTGACCGAACGGCGGCTTGCATTGTATTGAAACGGTATGTATTAGGATAAGCGAGTTAATCAGCTCTGTGGAATATGTATTAGTGAAATCATATTCCAAAATATATATTTATAGTAAAACATACATGTTATAAGTACGTAGTGGGCTGTTGGTAACGGCCTAGACGCGGCTGCCAACGTCATGGTCACTGTTCAAATCCACACCCCTGACTTTTTGGAGTCATGTGTGTGTTGATAGTCAATCACCACGCTCTATAACGGTGAAGGAAAACATCGTGAGAAAATCTGCATACTATAGCGATTTTTTGTGTTATGAATTTATACATATTTAGACCCCAAAGCTATGCTCGTACCTACGTTATATCGGGGATCAATTTAATCTGTATTTACCTATTTATTCCCTCCATCAAATCCGCATACATAGTATACAAAATAAATACAAGCAACAGTTATAATGAGTTGGAAATGTGAAAATGAGTGATAATGTGGTGTACGTGAGCCGGGCTCGTCTCCGTACGGTACATGGACGTATTGACTGCGTGGGAACACCGAATATTGCACGAAGGGACAGGACTTGACGAGGTAATGCTTGTGTGAGTCCAGTGCAGTTAGAGTGTAGGGTTATGATAGATATATATGTTTAATGTAGACAGGTCCATCTATAACTAGGTAAACAACTTTTTATTTTAATTTAATTTTAATTTTATATTGATAGTTTATAGATAAGTTATTTCATAGTACTTTCCTGTTGTACAGTACTATTGCATGTTGTGATCTCCTCTAATTGAAGAAACACAATGTGTAAACTGCAACAGTATAATAGCAAAGCTTGTAAAGTGTATTCTTTGTTGGAGATCCTTATAAATAAAAATAAAAAATAACAATTTAAGAAGATATATTAATCATTGCATAGATACTTAAGTTATATCATCTGTTGGTGGATCATATAAAATATACAAATAAAAAAAAATGTGTGTATGTGGCCATATTTAGCTTTTCATTTATTTTTTACGTTTCAGTTGGAAAAACAAAATTGTTTTAGGTTAAAATCATTGTCATGTTACAGTTTTAATTTGAAATTTGAACTCATGACTTTAAATTCTTGGATTCTTTTTCATATTAAAAAAGTTTTTTTAATGACAAGGCAAGAGTACATTTTAAATAAAAACCGAATAATAATTTTTGCAGCATTACTAATACATTTCGCCTTCACTTGTTCCATTGTTTCAAACAGCTCCATTTCAAAAACGACTTTATGACAGGAAACGTCGTGCATACTAAAGCCTTAACACACCAAAGCTAATTACTTTAAAAACCTCCAAAATACTACACCAATCCAACTCAACAATGACAATACATGCGGGCACGACAACGAAGTCCTACAGGGCGTCGTGGTCGTCAGGAGATAATAAATTCACTTATCTACTCGTAGACTCGTCGGGGCCAAGTTTTTCGACTTACAATCTTAGTTACTGCTAGTTTGAACAAGGGCGAAAGGTGAGGAGGCGGATTTTTGTCAAATATATTTGCTTCAGATCGAAGTGACTGTGATATTTAAGGGTGAGTGAAATACATTGCGAATTATGTTCAAAACCAAATAGGACTATAGTATTTAGTTTTCACTACTTTGATGAATGAATTCGACAACATTAATGGCTATCCTTCTGTTATGTTGTTTCTGTCTCACAGATAAGGGACATGAAGTAATAGATTTCCAATTTGTTTGGTCAGTGAGATAGCGGGACAGTATTTAAAGAAAAGCGCAATTTAAAATAAAATAAAAAACAGATAAATATTAAACAATTTTTAAACTTTTTTTTCAGATATGTATTAAAATTATTTAATTTATTTAAAAAGAGGCTCTTTCCATACTATGGTACTAGTGCGGGCAGTTGCTCTTTGCCGAGAGGCCGATTCTCTAATTTACCCCACACGCCGGCAAAGTTTCGCTCGAAAACCTTCAACTTTTCTAACAATTCGAGCCGCGCCGTCGAATTGACAAGTCCACGTTGGCAAATTCCATTTGTCTGCGCGTTCTGTTTTTGAATCTATTGTTTTATCGAATCAAGTCAGATTTATTTTCTACGCGAATCAAACTTGATTGATTTTTTAAACTTGGAAGTGATTATGTTTTTTTTTAATGAGTTTTATTTGCGGCTTTTCGTAGACAGCTTTGGACATATTTTGTTGTTGTTGTGACCAGATGATCAAGCAAAGCCCGCAGGAACTTATAATAGTTTGCTGTGACAAGCTTTAGGTGGAGACCGTGTTGAGTATTCTAGTCGTGTAGGTACTTGCCATGGCTAAGGCTGATTTAGCAATGAAAATATTTTGAATTTAATAATTTGTTGCATTTATCTCTTTAAATTCATTTTAAAATATCATTTCGAATATTTTAGTTAACTTTGAGTATTATTCAACTTTTAAGTCAGATTGTATTCAGTAAGAAAAATGACAATACATCAACCACCTACAGACATATTATTCTTTTCACACTTGTATGTAAATACAGATTTTCTCACATTTTATGAATACAAGATCCCGAGTCACGGCTGGGCCATCGTGATACGTGTTGGTGAGATAACGGTCCACTCTCAAATAGACGGGCAGCGCGAAATTATTTACAGCCTCCAATCGGCATTATACAGTATAATGCGATGTTTGTCGAGGCAAGTATGTGCTAATTGTTGGTTGCAAAACCGAGGGACAATGAATGAATGAATTATCATTTAGATCTGCGGCCGAGGAGGTAAAAAGGGTTCGTGGATCGCGGATTAATGTACGGTGTAAAGTTCTGACGGGATGTGAAGATTTGTGGTTGGAGCTAATTGTATACCTGGAAGGGAAATCAAATATAATTTTCAGAAACTTTTGCTAAATGCAAAAGGAATTTAAATTTTGGTTTAAAATGAACAAAAACTTATAGCTGGAAAACGGATATTTTATCTAATATTCATTCAGGAAACATGAGTATTATATTTGCCAGAATTTTCAAACGAAACAAGAGATAATAGACTCGCTAAGTTTAATTGGTATTTCTTATACTAGATTATGTAAGCAAGCAACCATGATAGTTAGTGATCGCAGTCGCCCATGAACTTCTATGGGTCTAAGCGAATTGTAGATGCTTCTCTAAACGTTTAAGATAAAGCACCAAAAAAAAAGCTTATCATTATCAGTTGTAAAATGCGCATTACTTCTGTAAAGATTTCCAGATCAGCTACTGAAACCAGCTGGCAAAAATGATCATCTACTTCTTAAGCAAAATTTGAAGAATCGACATTAAACCGTCCACAAAATTTCTAACTCTACGTACCAAGAATATAATAATAGTGTACGACATATTTAATGTAGGAATTTAGCCAATATTGTCAACTTAACATAACACAATTGCAAAGCAATCTGATTGATAGTTATTGTTTCTGCGAACGTGCACTGGCCACCCCGGCTTCATTTGAATATATGATCCGCGAACTAACTAGTCACAACAATGCTGTAGTCATTCGTGTATGTGATTTACATTTATGTGTATACGGATTTGTGGAAATATTGTTGACTGTACATTTGTAGAATTTGGAGCATTATTGTTTTCTTTATCTTAACGTAATTCGTTATTGTCTTCGTCATTATTAGTTAAAGCCTGAAGCCTTGTTTAGAGTTTAGGTTTTCCTTAAATAATTTAAGGTCCTTTAGCAACCTACTGCCACTTTTATCAAATCATAGCTTTTTCAGCTATTGGGTGGACTTGCAGGCATTTACCATTTATCCATGCTTAATATAGAAAGTAATGTAATTTTTCCAAACGTAACAAGTTTTGGTTCAACCAGAGGTCGATCAAAAATTTTAGTAAACCCTACTGACCACATCAGGAATATAAATTTTCATTTCAAATATGACCAAATATTCAAGCTGTTTGACCACAAACATGTTAAACAATTATTGAATTGAAAATTCATTGCCAAGTCAAAAGTGAACCTATTTCATAAATCTTAGATACTGCTTAACTCTTACAGTCATAGATCTATTATATTTTTCAGCAAAATAAGGATCTGATCGCCGTCCCACGCGCGCATCACAATAGTGCGTTCGTATTAAAACATTATTCAAGGCGATCATTACCATAATAAATGTTAATAAAGTCCTCGTACACGCGCATTAGCCGCTCGTAAATCATTTAAGGGTTTGCTATTGGTTTTTAGTATCGGCCTTTATCAATTATGGACTATATACGGACTATGGCGAGCTTAACTGAAACGTTGTGAATGTGGCTCTACATTTTGCGATTTTTTTATTGCTTTTAGTAGAGGTTTTGATCTGTCGTTTTAAAATTGCAAAATGATTTTTGTAACATGTAAAATGGCATGTTTTTTATTTATATAAATACATTACTTTTATTATATTCGTATTTGGAACGACCTGATTAAATCAAGGAGAGCATTGGACGCAGGCGCCACAACGGATTTTTCATTCTATGGTTTAAATACCCCTGTTACCATGTATGGGAATTTATTGCAACAGTATAAAATTTTGAAACGGAGATCAGTAAATAATCGTCCACCTTCGAATTCGACCGCTATTTAAAACTACGGGCTATATAAACTTTATAACAAGTACCTATGTATTTTCATCTCATCCTGTTAAAGTAGAGCATCACCCCGACCGTACCACGTAGCGGGCGTACATAATCGGCGCGGGCCGAAGAATCGCGCCCACATGCGATTGTCCTGTAGGACGTCGCGGCCGCGTCCCAGACACTTACTTTAATAACCGGATAATGTATCACGACTTTAATATCGCGCTTATGAATATTCAGGAAGTATTCTGTCCCGATGTGGACGAGGCGGGACTTGCGCCATATTTCGAAGCCTACGTTCGGCCTACGTTGTGACTCGTGAGTGTTGGGACAAACGTTGGTGGATGACAAATGTTTTTATTTTTTATTTTTTTTGTACACAATAAACAATAATTACAGTTTATAGAGACAATAAAACAAATGTACAAATTTTGTTGAAAAATAGCACGAAAACTTTCATGTTTGTGTATTTTTCATTATTTTATAGAAATACATACTATCCGACTATTTCGGGTCGATATTTTCTCTTGCGAGATATTTAGTGATCGGAATATTTAATTAATGAAATATCAATTGAAAAATGTCTTAATTGGGCTGTAAAAGGCTAAGATAAGTTTGTAATATTGGCATGACAAAGTGGTTACTGGTTACTGTTGTCAAGATAGAGTATCCATTGGTGAGAATTGATTATGTATTAGTAGCGGTTCGAGGTTTTGGTCTTTAGTGACCGATTGGGTCAACAGAACACCTATAACCTCGGCGATAAAATGTTACTACCGTGGAGGTGATCATGTGACAATGTAGCAAGCTATGAGAAATACAAAATCGTCTCTGATAATAACTATTAGAAATATGGAATTAAAGTATTATTGTTGGGTATATCGCTTTGGTGAATTTCATATACAAAATTTAAAGTTTATAAATAAGTTGGCTTACATTACAGCCTTCGTGGCGCAGTTGGTTAGACGCCGGCTGTGAAACGAGAGGTCGCGGGTTCGATCCCCGCACCAAGAGAAATGTTTGTGCGGCCCACAAATATTAATTCTTTCTGGGTGTTTGTGAGACCGAAAAGTCTCTCGTAGTTCTGATACCTGCGACAAAATATTTAGTTGATCTTAATGTGAGGCCAGGACTATGTATGTTGGGTGTATTTATTTATTTATTTTATTTATTACGTTATTTAAAGGTAGAATATGTAAAAGATCACAACGAACATTATAAAGGACAAGAATTTGATTAAACCGTGGAGGCTAATAAAGCCTAACCTACTTCAGTAATGGGAGACTTTCAATATTAAACTATAATATAATATTTGCAATTAGATTTTAAAAGCTTTATATCCTGAACAAGTACTGGCACGAGGTAAAGCTATACGAGTAGGTTTAGGTTAACAGGACGCGTATCGCGGTCGTCGACAAATGTCACACGGAGAGGTTTATGCGACATGTAACAAGGTGTGAACACGCCATCTAGCGTTAATAGCAGTTAATAACATTCTTATCGATGTTTTTGTCAAGACAAGGTGTTAATAGGACAGCTGAGGAGACAAAATGCAGTGAGAAATGTCAACGTCGGAGGAACGAAGAGTTGTGGCGGCCGATTTGATATATTGCTGATGTTATTCAGGACTTGATATTTTTGTCAGGACATTCAAGGATATAATTTCTTGAATGTATTTATGAAGGTAAATGTAAAATCAGTATTTTTAACTAATTTGATTTTATGTGGTGTGATATTATTTGTGTATATGTGGTTGATTATTACGTGTGTTTTATAATTTAATGTAGTGAATTGTCAAATAATGGTCTTTAATTTGATGACTTTCTCAATTCGAATTACGTGTTCCATTTATAAAATTTGTCATAATTTATGAAATTAGGTCGCTTATTTAAACTCAAATCAACCGATTTTGTTCATGTTGCAAGTTACAACATTATGAGAAATTATTAACCCCTATAAAATTAAGAATATATTACATAACCAATTCTATCGTTAAAAACTTGAAGGAGGCCTATGTTCAACAGTGAACTTCCTGTGGCAAAAATCAATCATAATGTCAAGAAAAACTAAAGATGAATGTATGACAAATTTTAATAATAAAGCTGACATATTTCGACATTTCAATAACCAAAATCAAAAACCCAACAGCTAAGCTTTAACAATGTAACAGATAGCTGTTAATCTGAGCTCTTTAGCCCGAGTATCGAGTTTAAGCTGAATAATTCAGCATGCATGCGGCCGGGTGCATCCTCAAAGGTCGCCGGCTGACCGATAACGACTGCGGCCTTCTGCGGCCCGAATCCGCCTGGCCATTGCACCATGGTTACCATGGAAACGGCGGGTTACTAGTGGTTCTCGCGCCCTGTTGTGAGTTGCGTTGTGGTACTACGCGGGTAGAATTTGCGTGGGAAATAATTTGGTAATAGATTTATGAAGATTTTTTGAGCAGATAAATGACTAAAATTATGATTGTTATAGTGTACAATTTCGAATAATTTGTAATTGATAAATGAAAATTTAAACGAGGCTGAGTTGATGAATAGAGTTAATAATTATTTTTTTGTGAACATTGTCATGTAGACAATTATTTTGATTGTGTTCTTGTATCAGGTTATTTATCATACTATTAAGAACGCTGGAATCGTATACACCATGTTGAATTCAAGTTTCCATTTTGCTGTTTCCAACTGAACCCAACGTTGTTCAAAAGAACATTTTAATGGTGTTCCGTTTGGTTCTCATATGATAGGGTCATAAAATTAGTTTTAATTTAAATTTTAAGATACGGAACACTAAATTCCTATTGAACAATACTCATTGAATCTTTGCGAAGCTATCACAGATCAATTGCTATACGTAGAGATATAAATTATATTAGCAATCAGAAAATCGTGTACAGATATTATTGCCTCGAGCTTGGCATTTCCTTCTAAAGTAAAAGTATCCACACTGTTCCATCCATGTTTATTACGCTATTAATATGTCATCTGCTCTTTGTCTAGAATTATTTAGTGTATTAATAGATTGTATTGAAGTTTCTATTAAGCACGAAAACAATAAGTGTTTAATGTCGTATAAGGTATCAGACATTTAAAAAGTCTAGTTGCAGCGGTTGGTGGTAGAAGTGGTTCTAAAAAATATCTATCTACTAAAACTGGGATGCCCATGCTGAAACATCTACGTTGTGTAAGTGTTTCACTTTGAAAATCTCATATAAATTGTTTGGCACTTGAATATTTGTCCGGCATGGAAATAATCTCAGCTTTGTCATATTTGGTACGCATTGTCCTTATTGGAAATGTAACGTTCACTGCATTTTTTCCAAAGTAATTATTTTGATTTGTGATACAATGTAGGTGGCCATCACAAATTTTTCGATCTAAAACCTTTTCGGCCACGTTACTTATGCCTGTTATTTTGTTGACATTTAGCAAAATAGCCATAGATTTATCATTGCAATACCCATGGCTAATGGAGCAAATTGTCGATCGGAACCAAATCCGATTTAGGTCTCGTCTCGCAGCGGATTTGACCTTTAAATGTTCTCACAATTACGAATATTTTTAACGAAAGGACGAGCGCGAGGATTTAGCTTACAGTTTAGGATTTTGCTAAACTAGTACTGACAAGATAAATGTAGATTATTTTGCTATTTCTGTTTTGTTATTTGTGAATGAAAAGAAATTGTTCTCGTAGTCTATAAATATCCAGTGATAGACAAGGATCTATACTAAATTTATGAGTTTTGACATATTCTATGAGTTTTGGGATACCGCGTTGGCTGAATGTAGCTTGATACCAACATTCGGAGACATTGATTTTTCTAGAGCCATAAGTTTTTCGAACTTTCTAACATTCAATTTCACTCCTGATATATCAAATTTAAATCTGAATAACTTGCCTTTGCCAAATGGTAACTTATGTTAAGCTGTATTACTAATTTCTGGCGGTTAATAGATACAACGCTGGAAAATATGGACTCTGAAAATTCTTATAGTTTAACTTAGTATTGTGACCATGTATTTGCGTAATACCATAACCAAGGTCAATTTAGCTAAAACATTTGAACTTACTTGGTATACAAACTAAAACAAACCAGCATTTATACCATTAGTACCGTAGCGCATGTTCTCACATTAATAAGAGCTGCGGGCACAGAATCAAGGAATAATACAAACAAGCGGGCTTAAGAGGACAATAGATTTGCCATTAAAATTCAATAAGAAGCAACTTAAGCAATAAATCTTCACAGAAGGCTATCTCGGTAGGAACTATCTGATCCAGAATAGTCCCGGTCATGCAATGCCCTGCGTCCATTGTGTAGGAGCGGGCCAAATGCTATTCAAATGGATGCCCTTAGTGGGCCCGCCGGCAATTTGTGCACAGCTGAGTGTTTTGACACCTTCATACATAAACATCCGCGGTGGTGGCCTAATGGAATCGTTTCAAGGGTAATTTATGAAATGGTAAAAAGTTATTTATTTTATAAACCTTGTACGTAGTACAGTGTCCGTGGCATGATGAGATATCGGTTGAACAACAAGAGGCGGTATTTTTTGCATTGACAATGATCGTTTTGTAGGATCAATAAATATTTGGTTTTGGACTTGCAGAGGTGAAATCATCACGTAGTTTCTGATACATACGACTTTAGAAATTTGTCTTTCCTTCGAGCTAGAGTCGGGTATATGACTGTAATCGTTATTTTTACTTATTAATGACTAGCTATAATCTACATAACAAACAGGTCTTACTACCAATTTCGGGAATTTGTCTCATACTTTAATTTTATAAATTAATTTTTAATTCTTGTGTTGATATCCTATGTTTTTCTCGATAGCGACCGAACTGGTGTTATTTAATTGAAATTGCCAAGTCAAAGGTGAGCTAGACGAGTTGCGGTCACCATCCTAACAATTGCTATTAGCTAAATATTATTGTGAACTCGCAGATAGCTAGAATAAGGAAACTCTCAGCTAGATTTATCGACAAACGTGCGGTTTGGCGCGCCGCGTGCGGCTACACACTTCCACTTTCCTCTTTCCTATAATTTTCTTACAATTCAAAGTACATGAGGTTTGAATTAACATTGTAGTGGTTTCTGTTTTGCATACGCTGTAATAGTCATGGCTGCGTTGATTTCGTAGAGATCTGAGGGAGCTGGTTCCAGTCCATTCGTTATATTGCCCGTCAGTTTTTAGATCTGTGGTTGCGAAAAATGATATGCTGCTTCAAATATTAATAAAAATTAAATTAAATTGATAGAACGGTTTCGTATTTTCATATTATTATATGAAGTATTTAGCAAAGTGAATGTATTGTAATTGATGATAAACTGTAAGCTCAGTGATGCCTGAATAGAGTATCGACTGGCGGCAAATGGTTGTCTTTGCCATTAGACAAAATGATTAAAATATATATTTTTTTATAAAAAATTACAGAATTACGATTCTTTTTACAATTACATATTTTAAACTTAATTAGTTAAGAGAAAAAATAAATCGAAATATTATTTGTAATACTTGTTTAAAAAAAATAAGACCATAAAAATGACAACTAAAATTTTTAAGTAATATAATAGCCTTTTATATTTTAAAATCTACCTCTACACGAACTCTAAACCTAAGTCAATTTCTAAAACAACATTATTACATGCTTAAATTAGCCTGCGCATTCGTATCTTGCACGCAACATAGATTCATCTATCAAAATAAACAAATTAGAGAAATTACACGTACATTTCCCAGAATACTAGGTAAATATAATTATCTATCCGCTACGTTAATGTTAATGAACAACAAAATACGCCGGCAGCATGCCGCATAATTGTTGTATGGACTGACGCAAATCTAGGGGCAGGGGCCAAGCCAGATCCATAACTCTTCGAGCGAAGTCAAACAATCAGCCACAGAGTAACAAAATACCATACAACATTATCTTACTAAAGCCAGTATTCGAATTACGAATTAGAAATGACTTTGCACTGTGGTTTCTCGTAAGGTCACCAGCGCTAACACACGTCCCAAAGAGTGTGGGGGTCACAGGTGAATCCGAAGGTCAAACTGCTTGGGGTCAATGTTGTATTGTCATGTACCTACACTGTATGACGTTTGCTCAATCAGTTTTGTCAATGTATTGTGATGATATTGCCACTGTTAGATACGTTTGGGGGCTTGGTGATATTTGTATTTGAAAAATTGAATTCATATTGCAATAGTAGATAATTTTATTATATTTTTTGTATTTTAAAATTGTATTAGTTGTTATTGTGTTTTGTCCATTGTGTTTAGTGTTAAGGTATGCAAAGCTTATAAGCTGGATAATGAATAGTGTCGAGATGTCAGAGCATAAGAGAGCTTAAGCATTTTTTACACTATTATCATCATCAATTTAATTACTCAGCTTGCTAATATCATATTTCAAAGTATTATTTTTCGTTAGATATACATTATTCTTGTGCATTTATACATTTTATAATTTATAAATGTGTATCTGAGTAAGTTCTCAGGTAATTTGTCACGTTATGGCATAGGAAAAGGAACAGAGCACTGTCAGGATTTCAAGTGAAAAGTGCAAGCGGGCGGATTACAACAAATACATTACAAGTACTAAATAAATATGGCAATTTTTTTTTAATGTTATCAGTATTTAATAGAGGGATAGATAAGATTGTTCCGGGTGCAGGATATTGCTGGATGCACGCGGCTTCCAACAGATGTCTATGGTAATCATTGGAGATGTTTATGTTCAAAATCATTGAGAGTTATGTTCAGCAGTGGGCTTCCTGTTCCTGTATAGAGCGAGATACCGAGAGAGCGAGAGGGCGAGAGGATGAGAGAGCGAGAGCGTGAGAGCGAGAGAGAGAGAGAGGGAGAAAAGATAATATCATGGCATCTTATAGTTCCATGACGTTGTATCAAATAGTTTTCTTTGTTTGTCAGATAATTTGAAGAAGTGGTGGATACCACAGTGCCGCGTATGAAATTCTTAAAAGTAGCTAAGTAGGTAGTCAGTGCGTAAATGATCCACATGTTGATTCGGATGATGGAGTCGGGAATTTGTGCCTAATATGGCGATGGGCTCGCCCCCTATCACATCGTGGGACGGAACATGCAAGGCGAAGTGCGGGTGCCCTGGTGGCCCCTCTGCCTACCCCTTCGGGGATAAAGGCGTGAGTTTATGTATGTATGTTGATGGCCTAACCATCTGCGTTGATACATAATTCCAACTAATCTAATATGGTTTCAAAAAGATTTAACCGCAAAGCAATTTTTTTAGTATTTAATTAAAACAAATTCTTGAGGATAAATGATTAACCTACTAGTCATTACCTTCTTTTGACCAGTGACCTTGTGTTGATTTCCAGTGTAGTGTATAATATAGAGTTCAACGGAGATGCCCCTAGTAATTTTCAAGTTATGTAAATAGACGTCACATTAAATTAGATGTTTTTTGTCCTCGCTCAACCTATATGCATCTGATGATACATAAATAATAAATACATGCAACAGTTACACACATTGGCCTGGCCCCACATTAAGATCAATTAAGTCTTGTGTCAGAGTATCAGAAACTACGAGAGATTTTTTGATCTCACAAACAATCAGACTCGAAACAAATAATTGGATCACACAAATATTTGTTTCGATGCCGGTCTGATTAATATTTTCTAAAATTGTACAAATTCTTGGGATTGTAGAAGTGAGTGAAACCATCCCAAAACAAAGACAGGTGACGTTGGTTAGTAATTTGTTACTCAGCCTAGAGATGAAATTGATAAAATGGGGCTATGTTGTATGTACTCCGCTAAAATATATTTTTATGTTCCCATGATAAAATGCTATGGATTTGATGAAACATTATTTTGTTTCCGGTCGATATAATTATAATGTAAGTGTAATCACAACCGGATCTGCTAAACACAAAACGCGACACAATCGAATGTATCGCTTTAAGACTTCAATTGTTTCAAACATCAAAATATTTTAAAATAAATAAATTATATATAATATTCCGCTGCTCGTTCAACATAAACAAGGTACGCGTCTGATGGTGTTGTCACGTCACATCCGATGTGGGTTGACAACGTGAAAGTTGATTGTCTGTCTGTCTGCGGCGTGGATGCAACGTAATGATATCGTACCGATGCATTGTACAAGTACTTAGCCAATTCTACTGTATTATTGCTTTAGGAAAAGTTAAGGATGTTTTAATGTGACATGTAACGGTATTGAAGCTGTTGGGGGTTTTTCACACGGTTTATTTTTTTACTGCAATGACTGGCTGGCTGAATTATTTTTTTGTTAACATGAATTGTTATCCAGATGAAATGTTTGGTGAGAGATAATTGCACGAATAATATATGTCATACATACTACTACGTGTACATACATACATAAACTCAGGCCTTTATCCTAGAAGGGGCAGGCAGAGGCGCCACCAGGACACCCAAATTTTGCCTTGTTTGTTCAGTCCCATGACGTGATAGGGGGCGAGCCTATCGCCATATCGGGCACAAATTCCTGACTTCGGGCTGATAATGAATAGAAAAATTCAATATCACTTAGCCCGACCCGGGATTCGAAGCTGAGACCTCAGCTTTGTAATCGTACCGTAGTACAATTACGCCACCGAGGCAGTCATTTGAATTACTGGTGGCTAGTAATGTCTAAAGATGTTAATGTCCATAGTTCTTCTAAGGTCACAAACATAGCGATATTGTCCAATAGCTGCTTGTTTTCAAAGATTAAGCCTTCGTACATTAACTTGAATATATTCTTCACAGTACCTTGTATGTTAAGGCTAAGTTTGCTATGCAAGGATTTAACATGACTTTTAAGTTCATAGTCTCATTTATTTAGACAATAAAATAATTTCTTCGTCTAATCTTCCACTTATCACGTCTAAGCCTTAAGTCAATAACCCTTCATAATCAGGATTTTTTTTGTAAGGAAGCGTTTCGGAAGTAGCGTTCCCGTCTCGGGCCATGAGAACAGATGCTATCAGGGTCACTTGCGCACACGTCGCTGATGCTCGTCAGATAGCATGCTCTGCCGTACTCCGTGGTACAAAACTATGGCCTGAAGGCTGTATTCAACTGACAGAAATATTCGTTTTTATAGTATCAGCTTGGCGAATACGAGCTGGAGACCAAAAACTCTATGAACCTGTATCCCTTTCGTTCGTTTTCCGTACAGTTAGGCAACGCATCTGAGATCCCCAAGTGTTCTGAATAATCTCCATAACATAGGGATTAGGGAGTAAATGGCCATAAATATAAAGAATGATGGCTACTTACTACTAGAAGATTGGCATGTTCATTTGTTGAACCTATTCTGTGAAAACATCACTAAAACGACGAACTCAATTAAAAGTTTATAAATTAGAAATAGATACCACGTAAGGTCGGCTTTTAAAATATAAGATTCGTTAGTGAGAGAAAAGGCAGGGTTTATTAGTCAACCCGCGAACATACTGTTAAAACGATACTTTTACTTAACGTAAGTTCTTTGTGACACGGTCCACTGTCTACAATTAAAACTACAGCTAATAATACTGGCATAACAATCTTCTCTTGATTTTGTATTGCTTAGTTCTTACAAAAATGTTCTTAAATGTAGTCATAGAACTACATCCAGAACATACTCAACTCTCACCAGTTAAATCCAGGGATCACACAACCTCCCCCCCTCCTGCTAATAAATAAATAAAACAATTTATCAATGGGCACGTAAGAGCGACGTGTAAAATGCTGCGGATAGTAATTGCAGGCAAAAACGTAGTTACATTCTAATCAGCGGTTCTAAGTCGTAGGTACGTGCGATGCGTTATCTTAAAGTTCCCATGGTCGTGTTTATAAATGACCGTCGTGGGGTCACCGATGGCCTCTTGATGGTCATCGCAGTCGCAACGAGGGTACGCTCGGGTGACAAAGTGGTTTTACGTTTTAATTAATTACATTTTAGGATAGCCTCCGTGGCGCAGTTGGTTAGCCGCCGGCTGTGAAACAAGAGGCCGCGGGTTCGATCCCCGTACCGAGACAAATGTTTGTGTGAGCCACAAGTATTTGCTTCTGGGTGTTTGTGAGACCGAAAAGTCTCTCTTAGTTTCTGATACAAGACTCGATCTTAGTGTGGGGTAGGGACTATGTATGTGACTGTTGGGTGTTTCTATTTATTTATTTATTTAGGATTTGTCCAAGAAAAATGATGCTGAGCTATATCTATATTTACTGCTTATAGGTCATCATGGTGGGGTACGGCGCGGCGTACGCTTAATCATTCAACATGACTAATAGTAGGGTGTGTATGGGTCAATATAAACAAATTATTTTGGAAGCTGGTAATGAATTTTTACCAAGTTTTAATATTAAGGATTTACAAAATGGCTTTAGTAAATTAGAAGGAAATTTGAGTGCAATCGCCAACACGAAGGTCAACAATAAGAGAAAAATGGTCGTCATAGCTATGCTATAGGTAATTTGATGCGCTATTTGCAATTTTGACTATTGACTTCAATATTTCTATGGATGTATTGAATACTGAGAAAAATAACGCAAGGAAATCACAATTAGTATAAAAATATGGAAAAATTTAATCATGAACATTTCACTCCCACATCTATGCTTACATTAATTCGTTTGTTATTCTCTTTGTAAAAACAGTTCATTAGGACCTTTGGAGAATACAAAATTCTAGTTACTAGTTTGTTTTGAATGTAGTAAAACATAAGATTAACTTATGATCAAAAGTCGAGGGAATATTTATGTGACGAACTTTTGTTCAAGTCATGAGCTTTTTCTATATAGCTTTATGTAGTATCTAGTTTAAAGTATAATTTTCTAATACATTACTTAAAAACAGTAAACATCATACTTATAGTATGAAAAGTAAGTTATTCGCGTTTATCTTTAGACATTGTTATGAACATCTTTTGTTTATATCACTATAGGCCAATCCTAATTTAGACATACTAGATTTACGACGTGTATTCGCATCTAATACATATACATATACAATTAATGTAATAGGTGTGTAACCATGTTAGTTAAACGTTGTGTACTCATCTGTACCGAGATGAAACTGTTTGCAGCATTTTTAGCAACGTTTTAAGAGAATTTAACGTCAGATAAGACTGTTTTGTATGTTCAACTTTATGATTTGGCACAATCTTAAAAACTTCGTACGTTTCAATTTTACCTCTTGTGTTCTCGGTATTTTTTGCGTAAGCAGCTACTTCGTGCTACTATTCAGCAAAGAAAAAACATCAAGGAATTCTTGAAGATGTATTATGAATAATGAATGAACTTGGTCTCCGATGTTTGATGATTGTTGAGATGGATAACATGTCCGAGGTGTGGGTTGATGCTGTTTTGTGTTATTGGTATATATGTTTTTTCTCTTAAGGGTCTCCGTCAGTTACAATGTAGTATACCATGACTTCGTTATGATCCTACTTATTAATTGTTTTTCTACGAATTTCTATGGAACATCGCAGGCTGGTAATTCCGTAGGGATTATTGTATGTATTATTATTGGTCCATAATAATACATACAATAATCCCGGATTCCTAAGACCCAGATGTAAGAATATCTAAATAAACCAAAATATACATTTTTTTCTATGAAATGCTTGAAATTTTGTTTTGCGGACCCCGGTAATGTAGCACAAGGGAAGAGTCACATAAATATTTCTAAAACCTACTCCAATATAATGTTTTTGTTGTTGGTATCAGAAACTTTGAGAGACTATAACACCCAAACCCGAAACAAATAGTCACCACGCAAACATTTACCTTGTTGCCTCTATTTCTTCGACGAGGTTTAAAACAACTATACAGCCTGCGTGGTGCGGTTGGCTAAGCGCCGGCTGTAAACGAGAGGCTGCGGGTTCGACCCCCGCACAGAGACAAATGTTTGTGTGAACCATAATTATTTGTTTCAGGTCTGGGTTTGTGACACCGAAAAGTCTCTCGCAGTTCCTGATACCCACGACACAGAATTCGATCTTAGTGTGCGGTTAGGAATATGTATGTGATTGTCCGGTGTATTTATTTATTTATGCTACAGAGGCTGTCCAATTATTTAGAGAAAATTGAAAACAATTACTAAATTGCGTAGGTGTTAAATTTGACCACAATATATTATTCTCACAGTCCTACTAAATACGGGCTTCGGTAGTCAATTGGTTGTTAAATTACGATACAAAGTGATAAATTCACAGATTACATCTATTGTAGTACCCAATAAGTCTCGGCCTACAAATCTGAGTCACGCATTCAAAATTTGCTAATTCTATCAATATTAACTGATAAGTGTCAGTGAGGTATAATACAAACATATTTCAACCTATTATCTATTAAAATTGATATTTAAGACCTTATCACTACTGTTTTAAAGGTCAGTATAGCAGGAAATAGTTTTGTATATTGCAAAGATATTTGTGTTTAATTTAACCGTTTCGTTCACAATGAGTGCGTAGGAGTGATTTTGTTAGAAAAATGACAGGATAAAATATCGCTGTTTAAATGACCATTTTGAAATGCTGAAATGCCGTCGCGTTACCACGTAATACACTTAACGTTTTGTAATGGAATTGATTGAAGCAATAAATTGTGGCAATCACTTAGCGCTCCAACGTGTCTTAGTACTGAAACTTAATGATCAATGTGGGAATTTGACTGGTGACTAACTATGACACTGCCTCGGTGGCGTAGTTGTACTACGGTACGACTACAAAGCTGAGGTCTTGGGTTCGAATCCCGGGTCGGGCAAAGTGATATTGGGTTTTTCTATTCATTATTAGCTCGGAGTCAGGAATTTGTGCCCGATATGGCGATAGGCTCGCCCCCTGTCACATCATGGGATGGAAAATACAAGGCGAAATGTGAGTGTCCTGGTGCCGCCTCTGCCCACCCCTTCTCGGATAAAGGCGTGAGTTTATGTATGTATGTATATGCATGTGTACCTATGAATGAGTATTTTTTTGCTATCGGATTTTTCATCCTACATCTTCATAACCTCCTCTTTATATTATAGCTCTATGTCTAAATGACTTCCATTCCATTTGTTTATTCCATTTGTTTATGATGTCCATGCCACAGTGACCCTTCTTGAACGATTAATCGATCCACAGCTGTTGGTATTTGCGTATTATTCATTATCTCAATGCATTGCTATTCTTTTCAGTACTTATTTTGGTAAAATATCTTCTCCTACCTCTATGTCATAAGAATATGTTGAGCAATCCTTAATAAATAATAAATACACCCAACAGTCACATAGTCCTGACCTCGTATTAAGATTCCTGTGTCGTGAATATCAGCCACTACGTGAGACATTTCAGTCTCACAAACACCAAGACCTGAAACAAATACCTGTAGTTCACACAAAAATGTATCTCGGTGCGTCTCGAACCCGCGGCTTCTCGTTTCACTGCGTCTAACCAACTGCGCCATGGAGGCTGTCTGTTCTATACACTTTTCACTACAAATCTCTACTGCATGTTTTGATTCCTGTACTCCTATATTTATGACAGTACCCAGAGTAAATATTACGGCTTTCTACCGCCTGTGTTAATTGCTGCGAATTAATTCACTAGTATTTACTTATGTATCTGTGTCAGTATAACAGAGTTGTGAGTTCCTCTATAAATTGTGGTAGGATCAATAATTTGTGCATGGTAATTACCGCGGACAAATGAGCGTACTGAGACATGCTGTCTGCAATGGTGAGGTATACTGTATTGTTGTAACTTAAACCGTGTTTATTCATATTAAGATTGGTTTTTCTTTGGATGATTACGTGAAGTTTTATGGAGTATCGTTTATTGAAGTGTTGAGTCATAAAAAGTATTAGTGGGATAATTGAGGAATATCTTGTAATTCTACTTGGCCTTATTTATTTGGCTTCGGTCAATGATTACGTCACGGGTGTAAAATGTAAAGTAATTTGTTTATTATTTTAAAACCGGATGCTTAATTAGCAGATCCTTTAGGTATAACAATTAAAAATAAATATTTCATACATAATATCATTAATGATTTATTTAGGTATTACTTATAATTTAATTTTTTAAGTTATATTGTTAGATGTGACTTTGTCATAGTACCACTATGTGGAACTGAGTTATCAAGTTGTGCTATTTTAAAGGGATTTAGGCAGATAGATAGATTAGATTTCTTCTTAGAACGTGGTAAAACAGTCAAATAAAAGGATGCCATTCGTGAGTGATTGTTCTAGACCGTAAAAATTTTACTTGGAACTAAAAATAGACCTAAAAGGCGTGTAGACATTTTTAATGTTATATCTCTTACAAGTTAACGAACCATTAAAGTTTTTAGTCTAATTATATTACGTGACAATTATTTCAAAATTATTGCCTAATTTATCTAATGATAGTGTACAGAAATAAAATTCGAAATTTGAAAAGTTATTGAATAAAACTGTTCACGTCAGGCGGGGGACCCAATGTAAAATTACAAACCAAAAGCTTTCTGCGACTCAAACAACGGTGATATGTTACGATCAGAATGAAATCACACGATTAGAGCAGTTAGGATAAAAACATCTCATTTTTTTATAGCAAAATCTAATCGCAACCGCAATCTTTGAACAATACAACGATTCAACAGTCGAGTATATCTCAAACTTTTAAACATTATATTTTTTAATAAAATTTCAACAGTCGGGTATACCGTGCAAGCCAAGTCGTAGTTCACAATACTGGGCCACCACTGTTCGCACAAGCCCAAAGCCCACGCACCTGAATCTATTAACTAGTGATTAACTTGTAAAAGCGTGGGTTGGGCCTGTGAGGCCACAATCGCCTTTGTCTCTATGGTGTTTAGTTAATATTGATGTAACGGAAATGATTCATAAATGTTACGTGTTGTAATAATGGGGGTATGTTAGAGAGTTATTTTATACGTGCCGTCTGTACTTGAGCTTGACAATCACCGTCATTAAAATATTCAGCAACATTAATTACACTATTGAGCAAAGGCCTCAACCAAGGTTTTCACAGTGACCTGAATCCAGGAACTTCTGACAACCAAAAATTTTAAATATGGAACGGTAAACTATTACATATGAAAAGGTAGTATCAGTAGGTAAAGCGTGAGAGCGAAAGACATTTCGACTTTGCATTGCCTTTAAACTATTACTGCACTATTTTCCCTCTATCCAGCTATTAATTTCCTAATAAATTTAACACAATTAGCCCACACCAAACTCCGCTATTTAAATTGCCAAATCGTCAGAACACTGGATGGTTTCCGAATAACAAATTGTGTGGAGATGTGCAGATTGCGGGGTCGCGCATGCGCGGCGTGAGTCCACTCACGCTCCCAAGCCGGGACATTCGTCTTGCGGTTACCTACGTTACACTACACTCTAATCAGGTCATTATAGCATTTATACAGGATTGTTTAAAAACTTGCTTGCAAGTTGCAAGCCGGTTTTTCAAGCCTGTGTTGGTTGCGCTAATTTGTAACTGTAATTAATTGTATAAGTAGTAATTGTCTGGCGGTGCGTATTTGTGAGCCGTTGCTCACAGGTTCGATTCCCGGGCTGAAGAATATTTGAGTGGCTTGAAAATTATCACTGAGGTTGCCCAATAGCGAATATTAGGCAAATTTAAGTGATATTTTATAAGCCTATCACACAAAAAAAGCTCGACGCACTGTGAATGGCACTAGTGACACCTCTGTCTTTAGCTTAGAAGATATTGATGCATATGTTTTTAATGTAAATATACAAAATCCTACTTACTAGCTTTCCCAGCACGTGACACTGATCCCACCAGATAATCTGCTGCGAGTGTGTATATTGAAAAGCGTTGGGCGCCGGCGCACGCACCGATACTAAATCAATCACATTTATTATTTAGGACATTATTCTATGATAAACATGGACCGAGGTAATTGCTAGGTTTAGGTAATTTGATTTACTGTTATTAGATAGTAATTTCTTGTGATTTTCAGTAGGATAATATCTAGTAGAAGTTTTCTTTTCTGGCGTTTTTTTAACACATTCATCTTTGTCACAATTCCGATGCATCTCACTCTTTCCAAGATACGGCGAGGACGACCACCTTCCATGAGATCAGCTCATTTACTAAGTTTATACAACAAAAACAATATTACATTTTTTTTATTGCAGTGAATGGCGAGACGAGCATGCCCTTCGTCTGACGGTAAACGATACGACCGCTCATGGACAGCAGCAAAACCATAAAACACCATGATTTACGAAGCAATGCTCGCCATTCTGAGACATTAGATGTTAAGTCTCATTATGTCCAGTAGTTACTTTAGCAATGTCCTTCAAACCAGAACACAACAGTGCATTTACACTGCTGTTTGGCGGAAGAAATAGACATTGCATTACATTTCTATAATATCTCGTTTAATTCTTCAGACAATGGTTACAAGTATTAAAATCGTCCTGACATGGCTACTGATGTCACCATCTTCACCGACATTGTTTTTATATTCAACTTCAATACACATACGAGTATAAGAGTAAAGTACTGAATTAGACTTTCATTACACCAAATAAATAGCCTAATGTCCTTGAGTCCGAAAGGTCCGGTGTAATTGGAGAGTTATAGTGTTCGGCCGCACTTAGCAGTGGACATCACGACTCGTGGATTTGCCATAAATTTGCGGTGCGCCAGTGATTACTGTAATGCTAAATATTAGTTCTGGAACATGAGCGTTGTGCGGTCGGTCCACGAGGCGAGTGCATGTTCTTGAGATTACAAGTATGGAGCATGGAAGTATAGGGGTCTTGTTTTTGGTTCTAGTGGGGTTTTGTGAAATACGTAGATCTTTGGAAGTCGTTTTAGGTACAATAACCTATGAATTGCTAGTTATATAGCTACGCAGAAGTTGCTTGGTATATGGACGGGCATGTGATGTTGAAGAACTATACGATAACAAAGTGTAAATATGGAGTGTTGTCAAGGTCGAATCGTTGTGAAGGACAGTGATAACTAAACTCGTTGAAATCTTGTAAAAGATCTCATCAGTCGAGTGAGTTGCTTACCTCATCTATCACGCTATTAAATAAAATGAAAATGCTACATGGACAAGGACACTAATACAAACTCTAGCCAACTGCCTCAAAAGATCGTGTAGAACTCGCCAGTGCAATCGCAAGGTTCTGTCAAAGTCCACTCTTAGATACTACTGTGCGGCGAGCTCAGAGCTTAAGTATGCGCTTAACTTAATGAATTATTGTCAAGAATTCAGAAACACACGGAAGCTGTTAACTTAACATTTGTGATTTAATGTATAGAAATATCTGAGGAAGAAATGTGATACCATTTTAAATTATATTTTTTATCCTTTAGAAGTTTAGAGTAATTTTAGGGCGGTCCCAGCTAACGATATTGATGATGGATTACATCTATTTAAGGTTCAATATACGAACATACGTGTCTGGTGATTATGTTACTTTACGTTCCCATAACACATATACTCTAAAGTCTAAACGAACTCCCCATAAACATTTATGTAGCTCTAACGATCGAAACCGTGGACTCTCATTTCACAAACGGATTCGTCCCCGTTTACCAATATTATTATTTTTGTAGTTTTTTTATTTATATAAATTCTACCACAATATTACAATACATTACGGTACTGTTTTTAATTAAGTTCCATTTTCAAAATTCAACAGTTCCACTTTCAAAATGAATCAATAAACAATTCAAATATCGAATAAAGCCATAACGAATGTTATTAAGTGGCGTGTGAACTGGCGCGGTACAGGGTGTTAGAGATTCCACCGGGGGCACGCAGGAAGCGCAGATAATGACCGACGGCGTGTACCCTGCTCCAATGAATTAATACTGCCATTGCTATCTTCATTGCGCTCATACTCGTACCGTGCCGATGCTACACACATTAGTCGGATTCAGTCACGAATTGAACACGCTGTATATTAACGGTGGATGTGTGTTTAATGGGTAGAGTATGCCTGTGGTTTTTAGTATTGGCGATTTATTTATTTATCTAATAAAGTTTTGTGATAAATGGTAGCTAACATTCAGTCATATAAAACTTACATTATAGAAGTTGATTCGTATAACTTTGTTTCTGAATGTCGGCTTCATTTAACAAATTGTTAGATATTTAAAGCTCGTTTCATCTTCATCACTATATTCAGCCACATATGGTCCAGTATTGAACTCAGGTCTCACCCAAGGATATTCTATTCTATTTCTATAGGGATATGTTGCAACCAGTTTGCATCCAGCGACTTTACTTTTCTTACGCCATTTACAGTAGTGAAAAACACGCATAACATATTCTTTTAAATTAAATCTTTTACAAAAAATATAATAAACACAGATGTTGGTATTACCAGCTCTATAAACGCACAGCAACACACACAGTCCGAGCGCGCTTGCATACAATCCTCGATAGCCGATGAAATTCTCGCCACAATTTTCAACTTATAAATAAAATACCCACAATTACAGCGGCTAAAGTGCGGAATACTAAGATGATCTCCAATTGTATCCGCTCTCAATATATCTTGGTTTGTTCACACCGTTTTATGGGCGAATGCTCTATTGAATATAAGATTTTAAGAGCCCTAACAGACGATGCCGTTTATGTTCACAGTGTTTATTGCTTCGGATTGTTGGTTTATGTTGAATATTCTCTAAATAGATATGTATACCTGGTGAATTTTGAGTTTTGGTAATTTCTGATGTGGGTTTTGAAAGATGTTGTGAAGAACGTGAAGAAGTTTGGAGGTGCTTTGTGTACGGTCTATGCATAAGTCCGGCAGTTGATTATTATGTCCAATTGGGATAAAGATGTGGGTATATTATCGTAAGGGTTAAACGTTAGAAGTAATTTTTTTCAAGAAATTACTATAGTTAAAATAAACGCTTCTGTATATTTTTATAAATCATGAACCGGCTAGAAGGTCAAGAATATTATTTGATGTCGTAGAAAAACGCAGGTTTTTAAACACTAACAACATAATACATTTTATGCTTGGTAAGGGTTTAATTAATGAGATAAAATGCAAAATGATTTCTTCAATTCTCGTAGAAATCAGCATGGTACAAAATATAAAAAAAACAACTAAACTATTCGAATCGAATTCAAAATCTTCTTAATTTTTCTAACTCAGATGAAAAACACCAAACCGCAAGCCCTAATTGAAGGGCTCGCCTCCGAACGTTCACAGCATAATGCATGGGTTCGTGATGGGTCGTTTTACCGTGTTCGGCCTCTCACTGAAGGCCAATGGGTCACCCGGATGTTTAAGGACACGCTCTAGGCGTCAGCAGTCGGTATTTAAGCACGGTGTTAGGTAAGTAGCGTGGGTCGAAGGGCAACGTTACAGGGGTGACAGAATATGGTTGATGCGACGTAATACGTAGACACGACTTCACGAACTAACCGCCCGCGGACTTTGAATCTGGTTGTACTGTAACCAAGAGTTTTGAATTTGTCAATGTTGAATCAATTTTTTTAAGGTTTTTGTGAGTTAGTTGTATGTCATATGTTTTTTTTATGAGGTCCTAGAGTATAATACAACCCATATTGTGTGACTATTTCGTACAGCCTCCGTGGCGCCGTTGGTTAGATTGTAGAAGACAGGCTGTGAAACGAGAGGCGGCGGGTTCGATCCCCGCACCGAGGCAAGTGTTTGTGTCTGTTTGTCAGACCAGAAAGTCCCACATAGTTATTGATACCCAGGACACAAGACTCGAACTTAGTGCGGGATCAGAACATTATATGTGACTGTTGGGTGTATAGAAAATACATATTTTATTAGGGGGTCCTAATCTAATAAGTAACTATATTAACGAGTATCTACAAAACTCTGTACAATATTGGTAATTTTGGTATAAAATGGTTGCTGTCACAACGTCTTATGTGTAGTAATTCTAGTCAAACAAAGATAAAAAGTTAATTTGTATATCAACTCTATGAATGTTCTCGCTATAAACTAACTAGTGGATTCAGGTGTACATTAACTATTATCCACACATAAATTTTCATTTAATAGTAATGTATTCACAACACCTTGTTTTAAACATGTTTACTCATTTTACTACCTACTGCAAATGTGAATAATTTATTAACGACGTATTTATATGTAGTTTTTTATTGTAGTCTATATTCTGAACCATATTTATATTTGTTATAAGGTCTCTTATGCCTATTGACTTCATTATCATCTTCAGCCATAGTAAAGCCACTGCTAAATATGAGTTTCTTGCAAAAAAAATTCTAGCGATCTCTTAAAAGACATGCATGTGGCAATTTCTTGCAACTTTCATTAAAAATCTGCTGAACGCAATTTGATTAACCTTTTTGCTTTTTAACTCTTACTGTCAACAATTTAACTGTCTGTTAGTGTAGGTGCAACTTGGCCCGTGTCAGCGATCGTGTCATCCGTGAGTGTAGCAAGAGGCGCGAACGACCAAATATCACCAGCGCATCATCTTGTTTAATGGGTTGTGCTAATAGCTGCCACTAATCTCTTTTATTTATTGCCATTTATAACTATAATACGGTTGTATAAAATATTTTTTAACGCCTTAATTGGTTTTCGTCATTTATTGGGAGTTAGAAAATTCAATATTTTATTTGTAAGTCCGTAAAAATCTCAAATGGGAATGTATAGGCATGCGCAGTGTTGGATTTGCATCTATAAGATGGTCAACACAAGAGGCAAAGATCGCAAATCGCAATGGAAATTGCTTGTTGCATGCAGATTCCAATAGGTACCTGTAGAAATAAAAGGAAACATGGATAATTATCGATAACTTCCATGTCTTGAACATAAATTCGATTTTTAATTTCATCAGTCACATATCAACACCAAAATACTTTCAAAAGCTCAAGGCTGTATATTAACATAGACTACTTTTGAAAGTAATCGGGAATATGGGGCAGCCTCACACGGAGTGTCGTCCGGCGCTGAGTAAAAATCTCAGTTAATTGGTTGCGTGCGCGCACGAACCTCTCGGTACAAATTGACGTTAATAAACTCGTTGCCCGGATTGATTTGTTGCCTCAATAGATGAATGCAATCGCCTTTGCTGAAAGCTTTGGCATCTTGCGACATTTTATTTTTTATAGAAATTACTACTAAGAATGAACAGTTGATCAGATATTACAGTCAAGTTTATTAATTTTATGCTGCGTTTTAATATCCTCCATTTGGCAGATTCAAATCGTCTCATATCATGGTATAACGTATAGTTATATCGGGAATCTTGGGGTACAAATAAGTCTAAGAATAATAAAAATAAGTATATAATTAATTTCTTAAAACATAAAGTATAAAGTAACTATAGTAAGTAAAACTATAAAGTAACGATTAAACTGATAATGAGAGCAATTCAGTACAAATTGAGTTTCCAGCGACGAGAAATATCTATTTCCCCGACAGACGTATGAGGGCTGGGCAAAATTAAATATGAACTCAAAACGCGAAACGCTTGCATGAATCACTCAATGGATTTTCCACCATAGTGTACGATCGTTGCAATTCCGGTATACTACCAAATCCTTCTGGAATGACGGATAATGTTATAAAGACCACAATTAATGTACTGTCACTATATTTAAACCCTACAAGGCTATATACATATATATATATATATATATATATATATATATATATATACATCTAATATGACCTCGGATCTGATATGATATCTGGCCTCGGTGGCGTAAGTGTATTACGGTACGGTTACAAAGCTGAGGTCTCGGGTTCGAGTCCTGGGTCGGGCAAAAAGCTATTGGATTTTTTTATTCATTATCAGCCCGGAGTCAGGAATTTGTGCCCGATATGGCGATCGGCTCGCCTTCTATCATATCGTGGGACGAAACATACAAGGCGAAATGTGGGTGTCCTGGTGGCGCCTACCCTTTCAGGGATAAAGGCGTGAGTTTATGTATGTTATGTATTCACATCTGATATGACGTAAAGGACCATCCTGGTAGTGGCCGCATGTCATGCAAGACGAATATGTTAATTAGCTCGGAATAACATTTAGTGTTTGATCAATAACAATGCGGAGTCACGATTGTGTGAATGTTCCTGGCGTGGGCGCCGAGTCCGGTTGCTCAGTTCTCACATGCGCTAGTATTTGTTTAGTATTTTATTAGAATTAAATGTATATTTTTAGCTTTTGTACTAGTCATCAATGTATAGGTTAAGGTTGTGGGCTAGATTTTCAGGTCAGAATAAATCCAGGACGATTTGTTGGGCATCATTATTTTACGAAGAGGATGAGGTCCGGCACATCAAATTTGAATATTCATCCGAATTAAATAACCGCTCTTTACAATGGCAATAAATAAAGACATGATAGTAAAGGACACAATAGCCGAGAATTGTTTTAATACGGAGGGAAGTGGACAAAAATTTATTTCCAACTCCTCCTATTAATTAAACTTTTCGTTGCAGCATAAAGACAAGTTAGACATTCCCGGAGACTCGCTGAGCTTCAATGCTCAGTGTCATTAAATTGCGTGCCACTGTTGATCCTGGCTTATAGGAGTTGCAGTGGCGGGTGTGATGGCGGGACAGTCTCCAGCCGAGAATTGTAAAAGTATTGTTGATTCCAAAATACAGCTAAACTTTAAGCCTTCTGCTTGTTTCTACATCAATCCCTACATTGTAATATGATAAATAGCCGTAACCTAACTAAATTATATTCCATAATCAAGACATTCTTACAAAACATGATTCACCGGTCAACGTATTGCGAAATCGAAAATGATGTCTATCTAACCAAAAGACCGTCAGTCCAATTGCATTGAAAATTATCCATTTATACAGTTACCCGCCGGTTATGCGGTATCTTCGTACTGAGTACTAATTCATCGCGACCTTTGCCCTATGGGCTGTTCCAAACGTGAAGCCATGTCAAGGATTTTGCATCATTTTGACGGTGTATCGAGAGGAACAGTATGGCACGATCAAAATCAACAAATTGTTTGCTAATGTTATGTTTATTTATTTAATGTGTATAGGGTAGATGAGTATAATCGAATGTTTGTATTATTTTGTAGACAAACAAAAGTGCCATTAAAACAAAACATTTTTGTGAAAACAGTATTAAAGTAGCTTGTAACATGAGGCAAATATTAGTATTTTAAATGAAAAAGTGGGGACCGGACGTAGTGGGGACATCTTACCGTCTCTTTTACACCCGCACACTATAATGCCCTATAATGCACAGTGCCGTCACTAATTTTGTTTTGCATCCCTTTTTTATTACCCCCACTACAAGATTTAAAACGTTTCTAACTTGTTTAATTCTGAATGGATTTACATAATTCTTTGCTTGCTAGATTTTGAATATGGATACTTTGATGATTAATACAATAAAAAAAAAGAGTCATGTACTCTATTATAAAGTGTGTGGTGGTCTGTTGGTTGCGAACCGGATTGGATGGTCTGTCTTGACGGTAATCGTAGGTGCGATTACCAGGATAAACTTATGAATTTTCGGAGACATGTATACATGTGTATGCACTGTTATTAAATAACAATATACTTTAATTATGAAGAAAAACAATGTAAGAAAACTTGCATACTTCAGAAATCTGTACAGCTCTACTTAAAACCGAGATTCAAGTTTTTATATTATGATGCCTGTGTGTTACTTAAATATAAGTCACTTTTTAAAGAATTTGAACTACAACCTCATCAACGGATTGAGGTCTTACTTCTAAGCATAGATCTTTTTCATATGATATCCCACTTTTATCATTCTTGTCCTTCCAGATAAATTGCTGTATTTAGCGTCACTCTGTGTCTTCCATATACAGCGTCCACAAACAAATGTGATAGCATTTGATGGATGCAATAGCAAGGCAAGTGTGATGTCAATCGTATATCTATCTGAATTTGTATACAATCGTTCAATGCGTTTATGGTATGGATAATGTTCACGTAATGGTATCGATGCCGGATATTGTAATCTGGTTTAGCTTACTTTTGTTGAAGCTTGTTGCAACTTTACTACCTTGGAATAAGGTATGGTGAAATTTGTAATTACTTTATTTTGTGGACAGGAATTTATTTGTTGATTTTGTGCGTGGTGACGGACCAGACGCGGCTCCCAACATGTTCACGGTGGTCGCGGGTTTAAATCTCAGGGCACACTTCTGACTTTTTGGAGTTATGTGTGTATTGATAGTCAACCAACACGTACTATAACGTTAAAGAAAAGCTGCATACCGTAGCGTTTAGCAAATAATTTATACGGTATGTAATGATGTACGGTATGACCGCTCATGGACAGTAACAAACCATACAACCCCATGAATTACAAGACAATGCTTGGCATTTCACTGCGCTCGCCATCCTAGCTACAATGTCCTTCAAACCGGAACACAACAGTGCATTTACACTGCTGTTTCGCGGGATAAACAGATATTGCGGTGGTTACTACCCAGGTGACCTGTCACATATGAGAGACCTACCCCCAGTAGAAGTTTTGTATTAAAGTAAATAAGTGCTAAAAAACTTCCTTTGCAATAAATGTTATAATATTTTAAAATCAGGCTGATATGTTTTGTATTATAACCCGTTTTAGTGTATAACTGACACCTCAATATAATTTATGCTCCATATTAGTTTATGATTTTTCTAACTCTACATTATCAGTCTTTTAGGGTAAACCAAAATCAAAATCATTCACGAAATTTAAAATTATACAACAATAAATTGACCTCCCGCGGGTCAAGTACAACAGCCTTCATCTCAATTATCGTAGAATGAGGAAGCGATGCATAATGGTGCGATCACAATAACTGTCCACTGCTGGGTACCGCGGCTTTCCCAGCTTCTTTGCGCCGGCGCATTGTCTGCGCTTTTCCTCGTGAAAAACTTATTAATGCGGCGGGTTGCATTGGGTTGTTAAGTGTGGTTTAATTAACGGTTAAGTTGTGGGTGACTTGATGTTAATTGTGAATTGTAATGATAAGTATTCACTGTGATATGAGCTTAGTGGTTTAAAATTAGATATATAATGATATGAAATTTAGCTGGGTTAAGTAAGAAATATTTTTATTAGGAGACTGTCCCGCCCTCACACCCGCCACTGCAACTCCTGTAAGCCAGGATCACAGCCAGTGGCACGCATTTTAATGACACTGAGCATTGAAGCTCAGCGCGTCAATATTTTTATTATTGTACATAGGCAAACACAAGCATATCTAATAAAAAATATTACATATTACTTAATGATATTTGCACTGTGTACTACGAGTAGTTGCCCATTATCAGATGATTTGATTAATTAATTCAATTACACCTTCTTAACATGCAAATTATTCATATAATTCTGTACAGCAATTGCCAAAGAAAAACTCATTAAAATAGTTACTAATGCACCATTATTCGTGAGAAGGAAGCAAAAATAACGTGTCGTGATAGGGTAACAAGATATTTACTCTATTCAATACATTTCGCAAGGAACTGTATTGAAGGTGGCAGGGTATTGATTATATTGGCATAACATTTCATTTTTATTTTGAGGAATTTATTAATGCGTTATTACATTATCTATCATCAACATAATATCTACGCCATTGATCCTTTCAAGAAAAATACCAAGCTACCTGTTAGAACTTTTATTTTTACAATATGGAGTTCGAGTTATTTATTTTTATTATATTGCAGAATTAATTTACTTTGCATAATCACAACACTATTTTCCCTCACAGGACTTAAAGTTATACGTGACACGGTTGTTCTATTATATCTCGGGACGGAAGCAAGCTCAGCAAGATATGCATGGTATCTATCTGTACAGAGAAACAAGTCCGAGTTTATTTACTACAAACGATAGTCTGATTAAACTGACGTTCAACGGTTGCGTGCGACCTGTCCTTCTCATATCACCTCATACGTGTTGTGCGCGTAATTGTGTTCGACGAGCGCTCTTTCAACCGAAAAAACCGACCGTCTCTCCCATTGTTCCAGCCAATTCTCCCACATTTCGCCTTTTACAGTTACACTTTAGCTTCCTTATTTACCGGCAAAAAGTCTATAAATTGAATTCCTCATATATCTTGGCGGCGGCGCGCTGGTTTCGTGCGCTTTTTCTCGCCCCGGAAAAGATGTCTTGGCGTTAGATAATACATTGTGTGGGACCTGCCCTTATTCCTAGTTTACATGTTGGTTCATTGTTGTTTGTTATAATTGGGATTTTCTAAATAAATTAATACAAAAATAATTTGTTATTAATAAATTAAGCAAATAAAAATGTAAAGCAAAAATTATTCATGTTATTTGATGTGTATTAAATAATAATTACCAGCGCTATCTTAGTCTAAATTATTTCTCCACTTTATTGTATTTATGACTCTTATTATTTAAATTTGCTACAAACACGATCTACAGCTTACAAAGTACTACTGACGGTACTATTCGCAGCTATCTCATAGTTCGGCAGCCACGAAGGGACGTGCGCTCGTGTGTTCCCGAAACTGTCCGCTGAAGTCCAAATACGGCGAAAACAAAACTTTCTCGCTAATTTCCAACAGTCGTGCGATGTGAGTTCACATGAGAAACGACCACTGCATACACGTGAAACTATCAGTCAAACTACTACTTAAACATCTGCATAAGTCACGGCTCACGATTCCTGAGGAGTAACAGTTTAATAATGTCCGCGCTTGTGACCCGCCTCGACCCCGGTGAAATACGGTTGAACGGACTTGGGGCCATATTTTCCCCCATGCATCGTAGTAAAGTCGTGTCTTCCTTGGTGGAAATAAAACGCGAGGTCCATCTCTAGGGCCATCGGTGCTTCAGATGCGCTATTTCCAGTTCCGTTGCAAAACGTCACATATCTGAAATTATGTTCATGGAATTTAAACTTTAGCACCTAAACATAGAGTAGGAATTCCAAAGAGCCGTTACAACACATACGCCAGATGCAAATGGGGTGTGCGGATAATGTCATGGGAAGAGCTCAATGAACGTGCGGACAGCGCGTGGACTGCCGACCGGAGGAACTCGCAGACTCGTTTTCATCATTAAGCAAATTAATTTGGTTTTTATTTCTTTAGCGATAGAGATGGAATTGATTTGATAAGATTATAAGGGTATTGAGAGAGTTCATAACGATACTTGCCATGATTTTCCGTCTTTATAAATGTAAATCTGTAAATTGTCGTCGTTATGCTTGACTACATTGTATGGTGTTATTAATTAGCAGCTTGGGCGTTTGTATTGAGTTTGCGATAATGTTGTATAAACGAACGTCTTAATTAAAATTTGCGTGAAATCATTAATATTTTCGATTGCTGTTTCAATAACATTATTTGAAACATTTTAGTTAGTACCTATACGTACTTTTTTGAGAGTATTCTCAATGTCAGTAGAGGTTGTTTTAATGTTGAAAAAATAATCTACAAACAAATAAAAATTGCGAGTAGACCCTTTATTAACTTTTGACCATGTTTTTAAATATTGCAACACAATATCACTAAATAGAGATACTGTCCACCTCAAACTAAAGAAGAATAAAGCAATAATTCAATTTTCAAAAGATTTTTTTTAAAACGTTTCAATATTTACTGCCAGTATATTTAAATTTCGAACATTATCTATTTTCAAGAAAGGAACGTGTATTCCAAATTCAAAAACATGGCTATAAAATACCGTGTGAGTGGTATTATCACCTCGGTAACATTACAAGCGGGTTGACGGTTGCCGGCTGGCCTTTCCCGCAGGAAGCGGCGTGGCTCACTGACCCATTGCCTCACTGCGACCGTGTTCGTTTGTACTCGTGTGTGTTGCAGCTACTTATTATTGTATTGCTTATTGTATTGTGGGAACGTTAGGTTTTGGCTAGTTGCAGGGTGATTAAGCTGGAAATCTCGAGTTTGATTCCACGGTCGTCCTTATATAGGATATTTGAGTTTTTGAATTGTAAGAGTAATTTTACCACATTAATTTGGAGTATTTTTAAACAAGTCTACTTCATGTACGGGAACTTAGGCTTTAACCTACATCTATTTAATGCTGATAAGGGATGGGATTCTTTGGAATATTGTGGCATAATTCAAGATTTTATCAATTCCATTTGCATTCCATTTTGTCAGAACACTCAGTACAATGTTATTTTATAAAATGCATTTGCAAATGGGGTAAGGAAATATCTTACTTAAAGTTAAGAAACACTCATTATTTTTTAAATGTCGCAACTACGAATTCTAAATTTAAAACGATGCAGTATAATTTACGATCTTTGCCGGTTGAATTTTCACGCGTCCTAATCTGTCAGTTTTGGCGCCAATGGAAGGTATCATAAGTACAATCGTTGTGCATCATCGATAAATTCCTCCATAAATCACTGGCAACAGGAATGCCGTGATGCGCGCATCCAGCAATAATTACCTTTAACCTTATTTTGGCATTTTGCTGTGTCGCAAACGGCCCTGAATGTACCGAGGAGATGCGGGCTATCTGTGTTTCATCGACCGTAGCTGTGAAATGTTTCCAAGCACTACATTTAGAACGCTCTTTTCTTCCAGCGAAAATGTCTAGGAGCAAGTAGGTATTCAGCCTTTTGTTTTGTTGAATTTTAAAACGTAGCTTGTGTTGATCCGAGTTGCAGAAATGGACACAAACGTGTAAGATTTTGTTTTAAGTTTGTTTCATATAAAAACGATAATTAAAAAGAAAATATTATTTTATTAATTACTTGAAGTAATCCATTATTTAAAATTATAAAGCAATACATTAATACCGTACTGTATCAGCCCATATTAATATATGGGCAGGGCACAAGCCTCCTCAACAATCGAGAGTACGATTGGGATGGGTTAGGCTATATAGTCCACCACGCTGGTCTAGTGCAGGTTGGCCGTACATTAATGCCGTACGTGTCTAAATATCTGTAATATTTCATAGTTTTAACAACCGCATTATTTATTACCATCCAACCCTAAATAAAACCACTACGTAATCGATCAAATCGATTCACATTAAACAATTTAAACTCGTCTACATTACGCAACATGGATCTGTTCTCAAAAAGTTTATCTAACAATGGCATCAAAACAAAGTCAAAAGTGAGCGACCTTTGTGCCGTTTTTAATATTCGGTGTTGCGAGATGGATGCGAATATGGCAATAATTCGAGATTCGTAATTGTTTGCCGTTGAGCCGTGTCCGCCTGTCAATCAAATCACTTTCGACTATTGTTGTCCACATTGGCCGCTCCGGATTATGCGGTAGGGAACCATTGAGGTTTGATCGAGTTTTGTTTTTTTCTTACAATGGTAATTTGGTGATGCTGGCCGTTTTTCTGTTGTTTGAAATAAAAGTTAGAATTTTAAAATTAGAGTGGTTTTCGAGTGGTTTTGGTAGTTATAGTTTAATATTGTGGTAATTGTACACACGACCAGCATCCCTAGTATCCGGGTTGGTACCGTAATGTGTACTTTTTTTAATATTTCCGAAGATTTTTTGCTAAATTTATGCGTAATTGACATAATACAATGATTTTAGTGGCAATTATTCTAGAAATCTTTGGGGCATATAAGTTCAACTTTGGGGTTTAGTAGTAAATTTCTAGTTGTTAGGAATGATGGTGATGAAGATATTAGTTTTACTAATAATGTATTTTTTTTTAGCCCTAGGCAAATCACTAAGAACACTTGTCTAAATATTATTACATATAAATTGCAGAACCAGCTGGGTATATACCTAGCCATCCAAATAATATATTCTCTAGATATCTCTAACACTAATCAATGGACCCGATGGTTTTTACAAATCTCCTGTATACATTAGTATATTTTTATAAAGGCCCGGATATTGCGTCCATGTTGCATAGTACGAACGCATTCCCTGCGTTTGTCACTCGGACACGGGGAGGGCGGCAAAATGCTAAACGTGACGGATGGGCTGAGCGAGTTGGCGAATTGCTCAAGTCTTGTTAGTCTGCTCGCCTCCCCGTCTGACACCGTGCATGCAAGGTCAGATTGTACCAGCTTGGATCTAAACAGACTAGATATTTAATGGTTGTTAGAGATGCGTAGATAGACACCACCACCTACGATGGTCCTGTATTTAGTGTAACCCACGAGTAACAAGTATTTAAGGTCTAATAACTGCGTACTTGTTGCATGATATGAACGCATTCTCGGCGTTTGTCACTTGGACACAGGGCGGCGAAATGCTAAACGTGACCGGGGGGATGAGCGAGTTGCTCAAGCCTTGTTAGCCTGCTCGCCGCTTCGTCTGACACCGTGCGTGCAAGGTTACATGGTGCGAGGTTGAAAATCTAGACTAGATGTATTTGATTGTGTTTTCGTCCAACCGAATAGAGACCATATTTATGGAAGTGGAAATACATTATTAACAGTGATAGATAGGGGCAATGAGAGGCAAGTATGTCGTGGGTTCAGTCTGTATGTATGTTTTGACCAAGCCAGTATACACTATGCGATATGTGTGCCAGTATACACTATGTTGATACACTATACGATTTGCACTGTAGTTAATAAATTATCACATTCATTGTAGAGTAGAGTAGATATTACCTACCTAATTTTCTTTATACATAGAGGAGTATGTGTACAGTTATTCTTTTTGATATTTCCGTTTTATATATTGAAGAAATCCACTATCTTATAGACCTAGAAAATTGAAAACACAGTTTATATTGTACTAAAACCCCTCTATTAATAATAAATCCTCCGACTCATCAGCTAAACTTAAACAAAAATCTAAATACCGTTTTAGCGTACCTAATAGGTGAGTAGCTAGGTTCGGTTCTCCGTGAGAGCGGACCGCTGACGGACGTCACGACCGCGCCACACGAGCGTGTGCCCCCGCTCTTCGCCCCCCGGCCTTCGCCCCTCCAACCTAACCTACATACTGCCCTGGCAATTACGGAGTGGGAATTGGCGAATTGATGTTTTTGCTACCGTTTCAGTATTGTGACTGAAATGTTCTTCCTGGTTTATGATAATCACGATTAAAGATATGTGTGCAGACAAAGCTATATTTGACAGCATCCCTGGCGCAGCTGTTCAGCAGCCCGCTGTGAAACGAGAGACCGCGAATTCAATCTTCGCATCGAGACAATTTGACGAGTCGTTTGTGTGGACCACATATATTTCCCTAAGGTTTGGGTTTTCTAAATTTAGATAAAATTTGTAAAAAATGCAAACTGATTCTTATAAGAATGAATTAGCCGATTTACACGTTCTCTCCGTTTATTGATCCTGGGTCCTTTGGTCATAGCAACAATGCAATTAAGTAGGCCGATATAATTATTTCAAATAATAATCATCATCATTTTCAGCCCGTATCCATCTCCAACTGTCTATAGGCTTCCTTCAAGTTCCACTTCATTCTATCTTAGCTAATCTCATCTAAGTATTTATGGCTATTCGCCTGATATCACCAGCCCATGTCAAATGGCGAGAGTTAATTATTGTCTTTTACCAATTAACACTAAGGACAGCTTTGCACCTAACATCTGCTCCAGTCAGTCAAGCCAGTGTAAAACACTGAATTGAAACAAATTGACTGAATAAAAAATGCATTGTTTGCTGTTACAGAAAATTTATAAATATTATACATGTATGCATAGATGCGATTTCCCAACGGCATAAATTAGGTAGCGTATGGTAGGATGGTACGCGTGAGACCGTCCGACCGTCCGGCACGATCTCCATACACGAGCGCGGTAGATGAAGTACAGTATGCCATCGTTACTTTATTACCTCAAGTTTACTGGCTTGCTTGTGGTAAGAAATACTAGAGAATGAGTGCTTTGAAATAGAGCTTTGATGGGTGTTG
This sequence comes from Deilephila elpenor, assembly GCA_949752805.1. NCBI lineage: Eukaryota > Metazoa > Arthropoda > Insecta > Lepidoptera > Sphingidae > Deilephila > Deilephila elpenor. Next base: position 9,710,448 of record OX457108.1, read on the forward strand.
AAATGACTAAATACTGATTCCTTGTCAGATGAAATATGCATGATGGCATTCAGTGACACTTATTTTGCCTATTACATATTGGTTTTGCTTAATAAGTAATATGAAATCGCTTTATGCTCTCACTCTCTCTCAGAAACTGATAGAACAATATGTTTATTTCTTGAGCTTTACGGGTGTTCTTGGGTGGTAGTAAGTACAATAAGAATTTTAAAGTAACGCACTTATGTCGGACTTTATATTTAGTGATCCAAACGTTTAATGAACAGTGAGTCTTCCACACGTTTAATGAAGACACAGATGAGCATCGTCAGTGTTTTCTTTGGCAGATGTCTACTCTACGTACTCTATCTAATTCCAAATTCAAAAATTCAAAACCGCGAAATGATCGATTGTGAAACTGCGTAAACACAGTACATCATAGAGGCCTATTCTAATAACCGCGCGATTTACGCAAAGGGCAGTTGTACACGACGCAATCGCCGGCGAGCGAACAACGCGCTATAAACGCTCGAACGCGGCGGTTTACGAGCGTTTTCGCTTTCGCGCCATTTGCAATAAATCAGCGACGCCACCGAGTGGGCGACGGGTACTGCGCCCCGCGTGTCACACCGAATCATGGTCACACTTCCGCGCCGCACACTGGCGGTTTATAACGCATGATTTTTTTTTTACTTTTGCTTATTTATTGGTTTTAATTATTATAATATTATATGTGTTAATTCCTAAACTTATTGTGTTCTTTGTTTACACATATTTGAGAAACGTGACAAATCGGTAAAAACCTCTATTTTTATATTCAAACCACTATTCTTGGGGTCTAGGCAATTTTCGAGCACCGAACGACATAAATAGCGCTGTTATTTAGCCTCTGCATTCGCTGGCAGATGCTGGGTGTGGCAAGCCATAGGCAGGGCGAAATGACGTAATTTGGATGAGGCCTCTGACCAGCAGTGGACAATAAAAAGTTGATGATGTTGATGGTCCTGTGGAATAGTTACCAGTATTAACGTACCACCTAAGACGAGCTAATCCTATAGTAAGGCTCGTTTATAACTGTTATGCGTCCAGTTTCCGAACTAAAGCATAATATTCTTTCTTAATTTTCGAAATTAAATTGCACTTATTTTAAAATTTGTTCCAAAAGCAGCGTTTTCCCGCTCGTCTGCGCGCTTTGAATAACGGGACAAATTTCACTACGGCGCCATCGGTCGTACATCTATTCGCCATTTTACAGCCAATGCGTCGAGTAAACGTCTCAATTTAGTCCAACTCAATAGAACTTTATAAGGCACGTATAGACACTAGACTTCATATTGCGTAAAGCCTATGTTTAGATAACCTTACGACCTGTGCAGGTTTTACAGCCACTTAATACGACGCGGAAAATATGGCCAATATGGCTTTGTGAAATAATTGGCTATTGTAAATTAAATTAATTATGCATTGCGAGATAAATCTATTTATTGTGGTCATCATTGGTTTTTTCATTAGTTTAGAAGAAGCATGTATATGTTTCGTGACTTCCAGAATTCGATCTCTAAGCCGGAAATTCATTTTTTTTTTATTACTGTGAATGGCAAGATGATCATGCCATTCGCCTGATGGTAAGCGATACGACCTCTCATGGACATGAAGTCGATTAGTTACAAAACAATGCTTGGCTTTCCACTGCGCTCGCCAATCTGAGACATAAGACGTTAAGTCTTATTGTGTCCCGTAGTTACTCTGGCTACAATGTCCTTCGAACCGGATCACAACAGTGCATTTACAATGCTGTTTGGCGGGAGAAATAAACATTGCGGTGATATCAACCCAGCCGACATACATATGAGAGACCTACCACTAGTGATAAGTCTGCATTCAAAAACTATATACGGCCACTTAAAAAGAAACTTATAAAATTTACTCCCATTCCACGCTAGATAAACTGCGCGCAATTTACGTTTCATAAACAACATTTAAGCGCCACACAGGGCCAACAATGCGACGCCCGTCCGAAAACAAATGGACAATAGTGAATTAGCGACGAGGCAATTTGTGGCTAAGGTGCACCATAACTGGTTATCAAAGTCATACGTTTTCATTAGAATAGGGCACGCATGCGCGCGTTTATGGTGATTCTGCTCAGAATCTAACGTATTTGTGACCATAAATCTGAGGAATTATGAATAAAGAAGGTTATGTTTGGATTGTTTAGTTGTCCTTTGTATCGTAGAGAACGAGCGAGCTCTTCTGCTGTGGTATATGAGTTAGAATATGAAACGTGTAAGCCGAGAGCTTGATAGGTTTTTTTATTTTATATTTTTGGTCAACCTGGCGTACATTACAAGAGGTATACACTCAGCACTGGATGAATACTGAAGCAGAACAGAAGAAGAAGATATTTTCATGTCTATTTGGATTTTAATATGAATTAGAACCAATTTGGAAAACTTTAAATATTGTCTTAATGAGAACACTATAAGCTTTACGAAAGAATAACCATAAGTGAAACCTAGCTTCCGAACTAGAAACAAATCCCAAAATATTACACAGCCTAATCTATAACTTAGCAAAAAAGAGTAAGATGCGGTGGCATTTGGCATTAAAGAAAAACAACTGGGGCAACAATATCAAAATAGGTACCGTATTTCTATTTATACTGCTTTTGTTTGTTTTGTAATTTGAAATAAACAAAGAGTCTATTAACATCAAGAAATAAAATAACAAGTATCTAAACATTTTACGTTGCTTAATGGTTTCTTAGATTTACGCGAATGTTACACATTGAAATAAAACTATTTTATACGGATTTTATCGCGATTTGGTTTAATTTTTACATTTAATTGCCAAATCAATACTAAATTCGATCTAAGCGCTCTCATTAAATACATACTCTTTTTTGCAAAGTTGTATGTGTACTTTACAAGTACACTATCGTCCAAAACTGATTAATACAGCTATCGCGATCGGTTATTGATAATGACGGATGACCGGCCGCACAGTCAGGCAGATTACGCGGCTTACCCGGACTTGCTGCTTCGCTGCTCGCTTTATTGAAATTATTTTTGGCGTTGACCCTTGCAATTTAGTTATCTTTGTGACGTTGTTAATTGGTAGTATGGTAAATAGTGTTTGAGTGATGTCTTTTAAGCGTGGATGTTGTTTTGCTGTGCATACAGGGTAAATCCAGACCGCGACCGAAAACGAAGCCAGGTGGTAGTATTACTGACTTCAGACACAATGCAACGAAAAATTTCGCAAGAAAAAAATCGCCAATTTTTTTATAGTAGTTTTTTTCTTATCGTCTTTGGGTGATAAATACATAGTTTTCCTAAAATAATGATGTACACCTTTTTATTTTTAAAGAGGCGATGGTACGTAAGGGTTTACATTACTTTTTTCGCAAAACCAGGTATTTATCACCCAGAGAAAATGCAATAAAAAAGTAAAATATGTGGCATAGGTCTCATTCATCATACAAACTTTTACTTTAAAACGGAGATCAAAACCGCAGCTTTTTAATTGCCCACTGCTCTTATATACCAATGAGACGAACACTTATTTTCTAATAAAATCCTATAAAATCTTATTAGACAATTGCCCAATAAGCTTATATTTTTATCTATAACCTTATAATTGACATTTTATTTACGGCATTTTAATCTTTAATCGAACTACCATTATGCGCAAATGTCAAGTACCTACCTACTCCATCGTTGAAACCGCAAAAGCCAGAGGTATCAGCTTACCGAATATTACTTACCTATTCATAATTTCCTCCAATAGCATTAACGAGGAACGTGCATACAGCGGAGTTGCGTGGCTTACAGACCCCTGGGCATTTGTATTGCTTTGCCCTGTAACCCCTAAATATTGGCCATACGTCATGATGAAACCTTTTGGTAATCAATTCTGTTTGTGGCGTGAGAAAAATGTTTTGATTACCGTAATACTCTTTGTTCGCCAAATTAAACTTGCACTTTTTTGTAAACACTGGAAATAAATGGACGATGGGCAGATGATTCTCATATAGAGGTCACGATTTTTGGATCTTTGAAGTCTAATCACAAAGTGTACGGACGACCTCATAAAGGTCGCAGAAAACATTATTACACCATTCGTTTTATGTATTTGAAGTCGTCTGTGCGCATAAATACCCCATATTGTTAGTTAAAAAGTATTTGCACTGTTTTCTTCACATAAAACTGTCATATCTAAATACCCGAATTACTTGTCCATAGTCAACCATTAAATTAAATAACATATCACCAAATGCCTATCATATAACTTCCAATGACATAACATCCCGCCCACAATTGCTATAACATGATACAGGCTAATAAAAAAGTATACGTGATGTCCTGTCCCGCAATATGACATGTCGGGCCGGCCAGCGTCGCACAACAATTGTTGCCAATAGGGTAATTGGCGGCCACCGCGCGCCAATGGTCGCACCATTATGTTCCTACAGTTGGGGCCAGGAGTTTCGACCGAACGTTTTTTGTTCTATGTTGTTTTATTTTCGTTCCGTTTTTAAATGATAAGATATTCGGTTGGAGATTTCAGCATTATAAGCCATCCCTGCATTAAAATGTTGTTACGCAGACTTCATATTATAGACGTGCGATAGGAATAGGTTGAAGAAGAATGTTCAAAATAATCAGGTATTCTGACAACAGAGAGTTTTGTGATAGGCGATAGTTTATATTGAATAAGATTGTTTATACCACATTCAACTGCTGTGGTGTATACTGAGAAATTAAATTAGTAATTAATTTATAATATTATTGTAGGATACAAAAATCTAAATTACTCATTATTGTATAACACATTAAAGATAGGGCATAATAACACATGTATATACGTAGCAGAGAAGTAAATTCACAATGTAATCTATTATTTAAATAAACACTTTACTTGTCCCGCATTGTATCAGGCGGCCACGCAACATTATCAGGATGTCCCGTGGAAGCGGCGGGTGTCGAGTGTGTCGGCTCACGTGGCCGGTACACGTTCACACCTCGGACACCAGGTCACATTCGTAACTCATCGCCTTAAATAATATAACTTAGTAGATATGTTTCAACAGCCTCTATGGCGTAGTTGGTTCGGCGCCGCTTGTGAAACGAGAGGCCGCGGGTTCGATCCCCTCACCGAGATAAATGTTTGTGAGGCCCACTAATATGTCTCGGGTCTGGGCGTTTGTGACGCCGGAAGGTCTCTCGTAGTTTCTGATACCCCCGACACAAGACTTACTTGATCGTAATGTGGGGTCAGGACTATGTATGTGACTGTTGGGTGTATTTATTTATGTTCGAGCTGGACATCGACAATTAACATTGAGTTGTAGCACTTGTTAGCATGGGATTTGATGTACACCTATTTTTTGATGTATCCTGATAAATGAGGGGGAGTTAATCAATAACACCTAGCATTGCTTATGTGTAGAATTTTTATGTTAGGCGATGGCAAGTTTAACCAAATAGTCTACTCGCCAGATTGCGACTCGTTACACTCGAACGGCCTTATTCATAGACATATATAAAACCTACTTTAGTTATCGAATGTTCTGTCCCTTTCGAACGATTTTAGAATTCAGTTTGATCAAAGAAGACATAGCTAAAATTGGTTTTAAACTGTCTATAAGGCCGTAAGGAAGTAAATGTGTTCTCATTGGATTCTTATTCAGCTATTTTGGTCATTTTGGTCATCATTTGGTATTCAGCTAAGTTGGTCGGTTTGGGATCTTCGGTACTCGGTCGCGAGCTCAAAATACAGGGCACATCACTGTCTTTTCGACTTGATGAATTTATTTTAAATTAATGTATCGCTTTAACGTCAAATTTTTTTTGCGAGAAAACCTGTTTACTTGAAATATTTTAACAATGTAGGCGCTCATAAAATTATAAGCTTAATAATTCTATTGCATAGCTTAAAAGACAATTTGTATAACCGCGTAAGGTAAAAAGGTTGAAGGTAGGATTGTAATAGACAATCAGTTATTAATTAAAAACGAACATTGAACTGATTAACAAAACTCCATCCATACTCTACCGAATCAAATCTAAACGAAGTATCTCGGGAGGAATTTCAAAAGATGTTATCTGTTGAAATACCATCTACGAGATATTCGGTCACAACCTTTGGTGGATGCACTCAGCATGGATATCGGTCAAGGCGTCCAGCCGATACCAGATAATGAGTTAATCCGACCCACGCCCCTCATTGTTCTCAGTCCGTTCGTCCATACTCGCATTTACATTTTAATATGAATATTATTTACTAATCAATTTTGTACCTTTAATTTAATAGATGCCAAGGGATTTTAAACCTTATTCTGTGATGATTAAGGCATAAGTCGGAAAAATTAAATGGTAAACGAAACCTTGCCAGATATGTACAAATGGGCTCATTGTCAGCCGAACAAATTTGCATGAGATACGAAAGTTAAATCGCTATGGAGATGCGTTGGATGATTTGTAAGCGTTACTATTATTGTTAGTTGCGTTATATTGTTTAAACAATAACATTTCGTTGGATTAAATTGTTTTTTATTTCGTAATATAAAGGCAGTCATTGGTGGCAATATTCTGACTGTAATAAGTAGCGCTCTTAATCATGATGATCTCATATTTTTAATAGATACTAAATTACATATTATTATAACTCGAAGCCTGTTTCATCACAAATAAATAGATATATTGACAACAGTGGTCCATCGACAACTAATGCAAAACGAAAGCCTGGCCATTCCGTTGCATTCAGTAAGATAGAAAAGATCTAATTGTTCCCATCCTTCTCTCATCCCTTTCAACCCTTAGCAACTTTTGCTTCATTCTACATATCCCGTCTTCAAAGGATGCACTCATCATATCTACGATTATTCGAATATCAATAATCTATAAAAAAGAACAATCAGCATTGTCTCAACCTCGCCTACCATTACACAATGAAAACAAACCATTATCCCAATTAGAAATCTGAATTCCAATTAGAAATGTATAGTTATTGTGGGGTGTATTGAATCATATCGGATAGTATTAATAAATTGCGCTTCGCTCGTCCGTCCGCCTACGCGTAGGTTTTGCAATGCATCTATTAAATTTTGATAGATCCGCGATTGTGACTCACCGAGCCGCTACAGCGATGCGCCCGCGCATTTCCGTCTAAACTATCGCTTTTGAATTATATAGTGTAATATTGTTGAAAGGGCTTTAGGGAAAATGTATTTTGATTTGACAGTTTGACATTGCTGGGTTACGAAAGTGATTCTGCAATGCTGGTTATAAGTTTGGTCCTTTTAAGTGGACATTTTGGGCAGTCTAAAATAACTGCTCAGTAAGAATTACACTGCTTATGGATTGGAAGAGCATTTACCGTTAAGGACTATGTTATATGAATTGGATGAAGGTGGGGAAAACAGACTGTATATCTCTGACTTACAAATGTATTTTAATCTTATATTAAACATTTTAAACTAATGTTCCAAGCTTACGTTAATTTCGTTTCAGATTCGGCAGTACTACTCTTATCACTTGGGTTGAGTATCACTGTCATCGAGACATGGATTTTGGTATTATTTAAAACTAATTAATTAGGGGCAATTTCAACAAAAAGCGGGATCTTAGAGGACTCATTCTTACGATTAGTTTTCTATCTTATTCTGTTACTAATAATCCTGATCATCATGGTGTTAAATCACATATCATTTACTATTTAATACTAATATAATATACCTGATCATCGATACTTCGTATTTAAGTAATATTCGCCAGGTAATTTGTATAATAACGTCGACCCACACAGAGGCTTTGATACATCTTTTTGTAGTCGCGGCCATGAACTGTTACCCGCTGCCCACTGGATTAATTAACTAATCATACACTTATATTCACTTTTATATCCTTGACCCTAATTTTTGAGGTTCGATACAGCTATTCAGCCAATGGGCTATTCAGTTATATGAGTGGCAGACATAGAGTATTGTTGGGCACTTTACATTTTGTAAGGAAGAAAAAAATGAAGGCGGAAATAAACATAAGTAGCAAACAAAATAATTAAATAAACATGACCAAAGTATTAATATCCAACAATATTATACAACTAAATTTAAATAACTATTGCGCCGACAATAGGTTTTCCATTCAGCTTTATGCTGCAGTAAAGCAAAAGCAATACTGCAGCGCTGATTATAAACAAGGAGACACGAATAGTCGGTAGATTGACAAAACATTAATCATAAATATAAATAAATAAATAAATACACCCAATAGTCACATACATATTTCTGACCCCACATTAGGATCAATTAAGTCTTGTGTGAGTGGAGACCGCGTCTTGGAAAAAGTAGCGTGGGACGTCCTCTGGCCAGATGGCGGGACGATGCGACTGGATGCGTAAAGCAGCCGACCGGGCTCTGTGGCGTACCTTGGGAGAGGCCTATGTCCAGCAGTGGACTGCAGCGGGCTGATGATGATGATGATGAAGTCTTGTGTCGTGGGTATCAGAAACCACAAGAGACTTTTCGGTCTCACAAACACCTAGACCCGAGACAAATACTTGTGGGCCTCACAAACATTTATCTCGGTGCGCGGATCGAACCCGCGGCGTCTCGTTTCTTAGCCGGCGTCTTACCAACTGCGCCACGGAGGCTTTCATATTAATATATTTTGAAATTATATTTAAATTTATATTTCAGCATTCGTTTTCTGTTTTTATTGGTTGGGCCTTGCTGTGAGTTCTTTTAGCTATTGTACAAATATATTGGACTCGACTGGGGTATTACTACTGACTCACAAATAATTTAAGTGTAAGGAGAACTTCAATATTGCGTTTTGTTTGGTGAATAAGATGCTGGTGATAGAATATTTGTAACCGGCTCTGTAGCAACACACGTTTTGGTGGAAAACCAACACGTGTATTCATACTGCTACTAATTGAATGAGACATATGTATTATTTATTCTAAATGGACAACACCAGGCCAGCGAACCATCCGCCACATTCAATCAAAACTGTTTTTTCAAATCAATACTCCAATATTTGTATTTTTTGCAATTACACAATTGCAATCATCAATTATACAAAAATATTCCGATTACCAAAAGAATTTGATATATCACGTAAAAAACTCCCGAATAACGGTACTGAACCATTATTTGTACGAAACCTATAAAAAGCACAAAACATCTGCGTGTGCGAGCTTTCCGCGCATATTCAAAAACATTTTTATTGGACAATAAAGGTAACTTGACTACCGCACTATCGGATGACGTATCGGCTCTATTGAGCTATTGGTATTTTTGGGAATACATTTAATAATAATATTTTATCAAAGATGAGAATAGAGTGGTGACCAAAAGAAGAGCGGCGTTTTACACGTAGACATTGCTATACTAGTAGGAATATGTAGGTACCAGTAACAAAATCGACGAGTTACTTTAAGTTAACATATTAAGCTTAATTTTTTTTATTACATGCAGATAATAATCAACATCCGAGTTGTAATCCGTTTATCATAATCTTCAGGTACAGGAAGTAAATTTCTAAACTGATCCCTAACCCCCACTCTCGGCCTCCTTTCCGAGCATTTCCATCGTGACGTGTTGACGAAGGGCTGCATCCAGTGACTTTTTGCATTGTTTTATTCTTTTTTATTACTTTATCGTAACATGCTTATTCTTTTGTTTTCTTTCAAGACTCTACGTGGGGTATTATTTCTAAGTTTGCATTTAAGGAAACACGTTTCTGTTACTTCTTTTGAATCTTTTGATTCTGTTTAAATTATTAAAGTTGGCTCACTGCCTACCGCTATCCTAATTGTAACCTCGTCTTGAGAAATTATTTTTCAATACAATCTTAATTAATCGTACTCGCGATTATAGAGGAGGCCCGTGCCCTGCAATGTGACGTATATGGACTGATAAAGTTCAGTTCAATCTTAATGCAATGTAAAATCTATGACCCAACTACTGAATCAAAACTCCGGGCTTAAGCAAATTAGGCTCATAGTAATTATGCAGATGTACCACCGTGGGAAATACACCCGAAATTAATTTGCAACAATACGTTGCATATTTGCCACCGCTGTCCTCACCTTAAAAAAATCACGGACTTGTGGGGTGAGTTTTTTCAAAGCCACCCCACAGTTTTTTACTTATTCAAATTGCAAGGTAACTGTACCCCTCAAGTTTTTTGCCAAACAATAGTTTCTTTTCTTTGACCGTGTAATTTATTTTTTTAACGGTCCACGGTAGGAATGGCCCCGGGTCATAGTTGAGCCTCACGTTCTCATGATGTTTTTTAATGGAATCTTTTATCAATCCGCACATCTGCCGCGGACAATATCTTCGGTAAAAAGATGCGTTTTATTCGCGTGGGAATGTATTTGCAGAGTTGCGAAGTTCTTGTTTATTTTGAGGATTTGTTCAAGTTTAGTTTCGGTAAAAAAATGCTTGTATTGTTGCAGCTTATGGAATATGCTGCCTATGTGTATGTCCGTTTGCATATTAAAAGTAGAGATATATAAGCCTCGTTCGCGGGATGTTTTTGACATGTAAACTGTTGCCATTAAATTATAACGTATTGGCATACGGTAAGTTGCGTTGAATCCTGCCCATTGTAGAGTGAGGCTAAAATAGAAATCATTTAGTACAACAAATTTTCTACATAAACTAGAAAATAACTGTGCACTCTAGCCTACACTACACATGGCACATTTACTACAAAATAACTAAGTCAACGAAGCACTATCAGTTCGCAAATGCTTATAATGGACTAATATACCGCGAGAGCCCGCGGTGGGCGCGGCTAAAACAAAAACGCATTGTCCCATGACGTCACGGCGATAACTCATTTACGACTACCCGCATGTGCTGGAAAGAGGACAATATGAGGACAATCGATAATGCTAAACGAACTCGAACACGTGTGTCGCGGACTGTGCGCGTCCCATTGTTTTTGTTTTACTTTGAACGTGTTTAGTCGATCGGTTTTATCCTCTCGTTTATGCCGGTGACAATTTATTGACGGTGAATATTTGAGCGCTTTGATTTCGATTGGTGGTTTAGTTTTATGGGGCTTTTTAGCTGTGAACGTCATATTTAACCTTGATATATCGCACATGAGTAAAATTTGTGGACAATCTTCACTGGTCTAACTAATGAACTAATTGTCAACCGTGTAGACATCAGCCAGTACCACGCGTCTGTCTCTAGCTCTTAGTACAAAAGAGCATTTTGAATGCTTGCACTATAAATATGTGGTCCTTGTCTTCAACTTATACCACCCGATTGCAGTTATATCATAAACACCCATTTTACCCACGAGACGTAACATATTTCCATGACTTTAATATTCGCGCAGTCAAGAGCAATTACTCTTCATGACTTAGATACTGCGACAATAGATAAGTAGATCTTAATAAGAAAAAGAAAAAAAAGGTAGTCTTTTAAAGTATGTGGTATTAATAGAAGTGCATCGGTTATTGGTGAATGTAGATTACTCAGAGCGCTACTATTGTGGCTTCCAGCTATGATGCCTTTCAAATATTCCCGATAATTGCTATTGAATTCTGTTGGACTGTACTTGATCTTTTATCTTATTTTGTAATGTTAAACATGGTAGAACAATAAATACATTAAGCTGATGCATTTGAACTTAGATTTATGTGATGGCAACTTCAAGATATGAAACAGTAACGAACTCCACATTTCGATGATTGTTAATCGGTCATTTATCTACTGTTCTATCAACTAACACGTACATATATTCGCGATTACTGATTATATGACAATAATTAAGATTTAATGTATTTTGATTCAATAGGTTAATGGATTGTTTAAAAGTAATTGTCAGTAGTTTAACCATTTCAAGACACACAATGTTTTTGGTAGGATTTTAAACGTGCCATCATAACCAAAATGCTTAAAACAATCCTAAGGAGCTTGTCCAGCTATGGTTTTAAAGTCTTATATACCTATTTTTAAAGTCGAAGTCGTTTTAATCCAGCACAATTTTAATTTCGCTAAATTTAAGGTAAAAAACTCGCAGTGTAAAATAAAAAAATCTACAATACCTTTTTATACCTCGTCATTGAAAAGATTGGTGAGTGACAATGGGACAGGCGGGGTTTACACATGTCTATCGAATCGAGAAGCCAACTCCAAAGGATTAACTAAGCCATCCTGTCGAATTCTGTTTTATATCTCCTGTACTACTGATTTTTGGGGTTCAGTGTGTTAGTAACCAACGGTTTGATTTTATAAACATACATACATAAACTCACGCCTTTATCCCAGAAGGGGTAGGCAGAGGCGCCGCCAGGACACACCCACATTTTGCCTTGTATGTTCCGTCCCATGATGTGATTGGGGGCGAGCCCATCGCCATATCGGGCACAAATTCCTGACTCCGAGCTTTTTTTCTCTATGCATTATCAGCCCGGAGTCAGGAATTTGTGCCCGATATGGCGATAGGCTCGCCCCCTATCCAAACATGGGACGGAACATACAAGGCGAAATGTGGGTGTCCTGGTGGCGCCTCTGCCTACCCCTTCGGTGATAAAGGCGTGAGTTTATGTATGTATGTATGTACTATTAATAGTGTAACTCTACCGATTACAGAGTTGCCACCAGCTATCTAGAGTTCCTATGTACCTATGAGTTTTAAAATAACATGCCATATTCACATATTGATCTCTAACAAGCTACTTTAAATTAGTATTCTACGGAACCTCAACCCTAATTTCTCAATCCACTCCGCCGGACTTTTTAATTTTTTTGCTGACACCACCTGGTCGCACATTTTTTTAGCAACGTCATGTATAGATAAAGTCAGCGGATTGCGAAGATAAAAAATGCTTTGAGACCGCGTAGGGAAGGGTGCTTGTCCACAGCGGGCACTATCAAAAAGGGTGCAGATTTTAAATTGAATTTGATAAGTAGCCTTTGTAAAGGAGCCGAACTCAAAAAAATGGACGCTGTGATTTGTGCGGACGGAGATAAGATAGCTTATTGTTTGAATTGAACCTTCTAAGGGTTGCTATTATGCCATATTTTACGAGTATAAATCGGTTTGATTTAAAAATATGTTGGTATGAATTATTGTATGTTTTTGTTTAATTTTTCCAATGTAGAAATACTATTATTGACTGTGTTATATTTTCAGCTTAGAAGCGCGGTAATACAGTAACATATTTTTTTAGAGTATTTGGCAAAATATTATATTTTTAAAATTATCTTATGTAAGCTATATCATGCTGAACTTCAATCAAAGCTGGCCCGCTCTCCTCAAAAATAAAAATATTTTCTCTTTATTCTCAAAATGAAATATTATATGTCTTGAATAGTGTCTAATTTCAATAATAATTCCTTCAAATGCGTAATCATCGTGCGAATTTAAATATTCAATACATTAGCTACGTAACGGACGTTAGCCAAACAACAGCCCTGACCCCACGGGTTAAAAACGACCCCAGAGTTTTTTTCAACCCTTTTATGCATATTGTGTCAAAGCCGTGCAGTGTTACAAGTCATATTTGAATAATTTATGTCTTATGACGGTAGTTCGCATCTGTCCGGAGAAACGTGCTGGCTGTTTATTAGAGATTTATAATTATGAGGGTGGGTATTTTTGGCCACTATGTATATTAACGGTTAAAAATACACATGTTTAATTAAAAAATATATTTTTCTATTAATAAACCCACTCTTTTTCTAGGCATGGGACTTCTCTTCTATGGAGAAAAGTGTAGGCATTGTCCATTAGTCCACCGCGGTAGCCGAGTGCGGGTTGAACATCTTTTTCTTTTTAATCTATTTTAATAGTCCAAAGGGGTATTCTGGCTTTAGGACTGTGATTTTCATTTTAGCAGTTCAGCAGGCGCCTGCCCGATCTTTTTATCCTCAATTTACGCAATGACCGCCAAGCCCACCTGAACTGATTAGTAAAGAACAATGCGATCAGTTTTAATCAAATGACAGACAACGCTCAGACAGCTCAATTGACACATAGTTCGATAAAAGTGAAAGGGATGAACACGCCATTGTGGCGGTTGATTGTCGTTCGCTAAAGATCGTGTCATTCTCAGTGCGATGGTGAAACCACGCAATATCTATAATGTTTATGGGCACGCCTCCGACTGTTGGTCATGTGCTGATTCTTTGAGTATCTGACCTTCGTAGAGTGAACTTTAATGGTCAATTGATTTTATAAAAATATTAAGGTCCGTTTACTTAGCACTCAAGTAGTAAAGGTCTACATTTGTGTGGTCAATTTGATGGATTTAATATTTCGTAATCTCTGGACATAGCAAGTCATCCGTTGAACATCGGATTCACCCAAGGAATTTCATAGCGCCTTATTGAAAGCGGAATGCATCTGCCAAGTTCCTGCAACCTTTGTGATTTGTGCGACACCAATTAAATAATATGTTTCTACAATTTATTCGTCAATAGTGCAATCATTTGAATCGATCACAATAATCAAAACGACCATTTCAAACACTAAATTCTAAACTCAAAAAAATAGTAGTTCTACGATAAGTATCTTTAAAGGCTTTCTGAATATTATCTTCCATAATGTTTACCACTTTAAACATAATTTAAAATAATATTATTTATAGATGATTACAGCACTATCTTGATATTATTATATTTACTGAAATACTCTTGTTATATCACACCACATGCAGTAAATCACAGCTAAACAAAATTACCCGCTTGTCGCAAAGCCCAGTTAGTTGAGGCCATGTTTTTTCAATTGTTTTTGTTCACCCTTTTAATTTTTTTCTTCGCCCAGTAGCTCCCCCTAGCGGTTGTTTTTCATCTTGTTTTTTGTTCATTGGCCGTATTTTTGTCACCCAGTTTATATTAAATTACCTTTTTTATACTAATGAATATGCGGGACCCATTAAAATTATAATGCAATAGTAAACTAACGAAAATGAGTGACTATTATCGCTGGGATTTTTTGTTTTACCCTTTACTATTTTTTTAAGGAAATTTAATATTTTGTATATGAAAGATTTTTTTTATGTTCCTTACCGGTATTCTTTAACAAATATTGGCAGTTATCTAAATAAAATATGTTATTATTAACAAAAATCTTGCGTTTTTTTATTTCATTCATTTTAATTTCAATTATATTTTTGTGAACAAAAAAAGTAGCTATTTAAACACAATTAAATTGAGTTACATAAAACATCACTCATATTTTGAGCATAAAATTCTGCATCCAAAACTCAAAGTCATCATAACGGCAATATAAAAAAAAAATACCAAACAAGGTGTACCTCAAGTTTTTTTACCAGTAAATTACATATTCCAAATAGATATCATTCAAAACGCGAACAACAAAGCCCGACGGATGTATCTACCCACAGATCTCAATACATTTCGCGTGAGAAAACTTAAAAAACACACTCGCATACAAAAACCTCGCATAGACAATTAAACTTTGTCCCTTGCACCTTGACGGAGATGCGCTCTTAAAAAATATGCGCGCAAACAGTACCTACTCTCAGGATATTTAAAAAACCTTAGGGGGCGCATTGAGTGCGGATCTAGTAGTGGTTCTCAAAATATGGACAATAGATGAAAAAAATCGCGGAGTTTTTCATTACTGGCCAGTTGGATTTTGCTTTATGGCAGCTATTTTTGATAGAAAATACAATAAGTAAATTCTCCGCATTATGGTACTCGTAATAACAGCTGAGGTGTATCTTTTTTATGGAAAAGTAGGAACACGAATAGAGGCCACGGCTTTTCTATGAGATAGTGGAAGCACGCCGGACAAAGCGGACTATCACTTTTAACTGTAGCTAACCACTTTATAAACAAATATTTGAATTGCATTAACAAGTTAAAATTTAACAAGTTTTTTAAATTTGTTATATTTTTTTTATTTGTGAAAATTAAAATTTGAGAATCTCTGGTAATTAAAAAAATACGTTTCTGATGTAATTTATAATATCATTGCGTAATACTCTTGAAAAGCTTGAATTGCCCTTTTCCCGTTGTACCCAAAATATAATTAAAAAATTATAGCATTATCAAAGATTATAAAAATAAATCAAGAAAAGACACACACATAGTCTTATCTGTAATTTATAGAAAGTTCCTGACCCATATTGAATTATCATTTTTAACGGGGATGGTCCTAAATCTTTCAAATTCCCTTCGTAAAGTTCCTTGAACGTCCATATTTACTTTGCGTAGCTTCCTGTGCTGCGTTTTTTAACTTTCCCACACATCCGCGTGTTTTTTATGCATTTTTTTCTCATGTAGATCAGGAGTAACGGTAGATTCTCACCCTAAAGATACATTAATTTATTTCTTTACATCCACAATAGGCTGTGCGGTATCTTTTTGTTTGTAGATAAAAAACTGCATATTGTGTTCTGGAGATGATTTTGACGCTGTGAAGTGTATCATTTGTGCAGTAAGTAGGGGATGAGATGATCGATACTGTGGATAATTTTGGCGTATGATGTGAATGCAGTTTTCGCAGATTGGACATTTGTAAAAAAATATGTATTACCAAAATTAAATATTGCAATGTAATTTAAGATATTATTTCCAATTATTTTCTATTGAAAATAGAGTAATAAAATTTTGCAATTTATAAATGGTGAATAAATAAAAAAATAAAGCTTAGGGTAAAAAAAAATCAGAGTTTTATTTGTTTGATGCATAAATTTAATACAAACTAGTTTAACTAAGGCAAAAAATATATAAAAAACAACATCCTAGTTAAAATAATTTATGCAACTGAAACTGCATAAATCAACAATGTAATTATTTTTTCCGACAGCCGTGTTACGAGACGTTGTTTTTGCAAACAATTGCCAACGCGCAAAAAACCGCGAAATCAAACCCCAAAGAGCTGTTCAAATTAAACCCTCATTAGAAATTTACGAAAAAAATATATGCTAACGTGAGAAAATTAAGACGGGGTTTTTTAACTCCCAGACAGACCGTTGCATCTATTTTTTTAATTTGCATATTCGCGTAGATTTTTTGTGACGATTGACACCATATAATTTTAGGAAAAAAATATACCCGCGTTACTATTCTGTAGTCCTTTATACGGTCAGGTACATTGCATAAGGTGTTGCATACAATGGTCCGGATTTCCTCCCTAATACAACCATCGACCTTTAGCTCACGTGCAGTTTCTGAATACGGACCCGTAGGCGTGATCGATTTGGAGATAGTATTTTTGATTTTTTCCCCATTTTGATTCAAGTTGATTCTTCCGGAACTACGAGTTCGATTCCGATCGATAATTACGCCAGCCTATTATAGCGATACGCTAGATCTAATCGCGCTAACAAAAAGCTTCCGATATATCAATGAAAGATAATTAAATTTATGAAGACTCTTTTTTAAATACCCAACAATAAAATTGGAACGGTCTGTCTTCGGAGACTTTCTGTTGTTTTACTTGACTGTTTTACTTTTTATTTCAATTTATTTATATTTTCTTTACAGTGTATATACAACTATAATAAAATAATAAATAAAAGAAAATACCGGAAAATATTATTCAATCGACGATCTTCTCAGTTTTATATTGTTAGGTCGTCAGATAAACTTGTGGGTGGAAGTCTGTAAGAGCTCCACTCGAGAACTTTCTGCTGTCATTCGTAAATTCACTGCGCTAATTACATGTAGGGTAGGGCGGGGCTAGTTGAGCAATTTTTTACATGATCGTTCATTGCTCCTTAAAGATAGGTCCAAATTGCTGGTAATTTGTACTTATCGGTAAGTAATTTATTCCTTCTTAAATTCTTCATAGTAATTTATTATCAAGATATAGCATTTAAAAGTTACTCCCGTTTAAGTGCAAAAAGTCAGATATGCTCAACGTGCCCCATGGGTGGGGTAAGTAGAGCAAGGGTATGGGGTACATTGAGCAGTTAGAAATTCTAGTCTAACCAAGGTTTCTAAAAAAGAAATAACAATTGTATTTGATAATCAACTGTTTATTTATTAATCTCTAAACTAAATCTCTTAGTGAAACAAAACTTAAAATTCTTTTGAAGGTGTTTTTAACATAAAAATAGAATCAACAAAACCGCAACATATTATTACATAAATTTTTGGATTAGATTCAGCCTTTCCACTTAAAATCAGACTTTTTTTAGGAACTTTTGACAGGAATTATTATTAATAGTGACTAAAACTAATAATCATCGTCATCGGAATTGCAATTGATGCAAATGAAATGAAGGCCAGTAACTTGGACACATTTATTATGTGCCCATTCTTTACATTCTTCGCATTGGATCCACTTCTCTCCTGGAATGCTGTCAGACCAAATTTCGCCACAAACCAAGCAAATACATTCTTCTTTGTCACTTTCATCACTTGACTGAAGTATTTGTTTGCGAACACTCTTTTTTCTTTTTTTTTCAATGTTATTCTTTGCCTTCTTAACTTTTTTATTACATGTAGTAAGTATTTTTTCAAACAATCTTCTTGCTCGGGAGAAAATATCTGCCTTGGAGTTGTGTAACCCATTGAAGGAACACCTCTTTCAGAGCCTGATTTCTTAATGAATCTGGTCAAAGTCATTCGCTTGATTCCGAATTACTTGGCTGCGGCATTTACACTTTTTCCTTCTTTGACAGCATTTGCAGCTTCAATTAACTGTTGAGTAGAGTAAGAACCTCTTGCAGTTTTCCTTTTGTAAGTTCGCATTCTAAAACGCAAAAAAAAACTTACGTCATTATCATATTAAATCGCGGGGTAAGTTGAGCAACAGTTGCTCAACATGCCCCAACCCGAATATTTGAATTAAAAGTGAGGTTATAAAAAAACTGTATTAGATCAAACAAAATCCTCATTAGATATCAAAAATACATCAATTTGATGAACTTTTAACACTTACCTGATTTAAAATGGATAACATTTGAGTCGTACAGACGAAATATACACAGCAACGATTTTTTTACTTTTTGGTCGCAAAATAAACAAAACGCGCGTGTACTTTACTCGTTCGTCAATTCGCCACTAGCGGTGGCGTGATCATTTCCCCTCCCGCGCCCCCTCGTTTCCCTCATTTGACGTGCTAGCGTTTGATGTATAGTTTCGGAGATATTTTAATTGCCCAACTTACCCCTATGCTCAACTAGCCCCGCTCTACCCTACTATCACTTTAAATTGGTAATTAAATATAATTTAACTTTGTGTATGTGATCCTTAGTTATGTGGACATTATGACATCAGTCTACCCGCATATCACACAATGCAAGCCTTTAAAAATAGTAAAAATACTGGCGATGCTTTCAATAAAGTTGTTTTTATGCACACTTTAAGCTTCGTAATACTTTTATCTAATAAATGAAATAAAGTAATTAAGTGTTAGGATATTTTTATGAGTGAAAAACAATAAATTGTATTTTTGGAAAAATAATTAAAAATTAAAAGGTTTCCGCCATGCTTTAAACTTTCAACGAAATATGTATAACCAAATGAGTGAACGCAAGCCCAGATGTGTTGCTCCTAGAACAATAAGTTTTGAAATAAAAAAAACACCATTTGAATGGAAAAACTTGTTTTTCTATTCTATTATTCCATATTTAAAAAAAATAAAGCAATTAAACAAATAAAGAAATGGGATGAAAACGACAAATTCGCAATAAAGTCAACAAAAGGCATTCATAAATTGCCGAGATTATGCAACGACACGGATTAGCGTTCTCTTCCTGGCTTTAAGGCCATAAATTTCATTTAGCTCGCAAGGTGGTCGGGCAAATTTGCGGTCGGCACTAACCGTTGCCTTAACGTTGTTACAACAAAAAAAGAAAAAACACATTACTAGTAGTAAAGGTTTTATAATCTGCGGTCACCCGTTTGTGGGAGTTTTGGGAAAAAAACTTTGACAAATGGCTGTCATGGAGCCTTTAGAGTTTGTAATTGGTGTGTAATTGTTCCCGAACA
Organism: Deilephila elpenor; assembly: GCA_949752805.1. NCBI lineage: Eukaryota > Metazoa > Arthropoda > Insecta > Lepidoptera > Sphingidae > Deilephila > Deilephila elpenor. Next base: position 9,730,375 of record OX457108.1, read on the forward strand.
AGGATTTGTTTTGACGGCGCGTGATTGTTAAGATTTGTGACGGTTTTTTGCCGGCGCTAACAATGCGCCAATGGTCAGTACAATTCACTTGTTTTTGGTGTTGTGAAATGGAAAGTAGTGCAAAAAATAGGGGCCATTCATTTTCAACACTTTTTTCTTATTAGCCGTATTAAAAGTCATTCTTGAAATATAGTAACTATCGATAAATCGATATACATGTAATTTGAAGTTAAACATTAAATAAATGTTAATTCTTTATAGTCATTATTATTGTATTTGATTGATGTTTTCCAAATTGGTATTTACTATCAATAAACCTTGAAGTGCGTGGTGGCCTGTTGGTAACGGACCAGACGCGGCTGCCTACATGTTCACGGTGGTCGCGGGTTCAAATCACAGGGCACACCTCTGACTTTTCGGAGTTATGTGTGTATTGATAGTCAATCACCACGCACGTTAACGGTGAAGGAAAACATCGCGAGGAAACCTGCATACCGTAGCGATTTTAAAGAATTTCTACGGTATTTAAGTCCGCCAACCCGCACTAGGCCAGCGTGGTGGACTATATGGCCTAACCACTCTCAATCAATTCACTCGAATGTAGAGTAGGCCCGTGCCCAGCAGTTGGACGTATATGGGCTGATACAATACAAACAATACAAAACCTTTAATGTTCTGTTGTTTCATTTTCTACAATCCCATCTATTGTGTACCTATTTGTATGTCTATAATAAAAAAATGATTAAGTATGAAGTTACCCGTTTATTGGCAGATTAATACCTCTTAGACCAGACCGCATCAGCACGAGCGGACATGCTCGGGTGGTCTCATAACCAAGGAGGTTATTTGCAAACCCTAGCAAATAGTGGCTTTTATTTCTTGACGATTGAAGACTTCTTTTTACATCTCTCCATATTAATATTTTTGACTTGCATTTATTTCATGGTATTAGCGAAGTTAATAGTAAAAGCAGTGATGTACTTTTGACGTTCATGGTATTTTCCTTTTATTTTTTATCTCATGTCGAGAGGAAAACAACTCACTAACGATCTAAGTTTAGTAGGCATTTATGGGCGATGGTTATCACATCACCAGGTGAGCCTCTTATTTGGATTTCTTGCCAAATAACGTTTATGTAAAGAACCTATAATTAATTTCTATTCTATGATATTGTACAGGCTTGTCACGATAGGCTCGCCCCCTATCACGTCGTGGGACCGAACATGCAAAGCGAAATGTGGGTGTCCTGGTGGCGCCTCTGCCTACCCCTTCGGGGATAAAGGCGTGAGTTTATGTATGTATGTATGAAATTGTACAGACCAAATTTTCCAAAAATATTTCCGTTTTTTTCACTCATGTCCAACAATAAGTCTTTGGTTAGAGGTCTGCGGTGGGTTTCTCTTACATCGTGAGAACATGCTTTGGTAATTGATGTCAAACAGCGGCTGATTGTGCGGTGCTGCGGTGGCCGCGCTGATGAAGACCGCTGAGTTTATAGGATGGACGGATCAGATGTTTGTTTGTTTGTTTAATAGAAAAAAAAAAGTTCGTGTTGCTGAGGGAGTTTCTTGCGCCGTTTCGACTTCACAGCTACAACACGTTCCGAAGCGGTGGTAGCAGAAATTAACGTTTCAAAAGATCTTGTAAAAGACTACTTCAATAAAGAATATTTTGATTTTGATTATGCAAATAACTGGCTCAACAGTAATGTAAGTGTCTTATACCGTGGGTATAAAATAAATAACGGAATTTTCGGCCCTCCAATATCTGACTCTGTAGTTGGCTTCTCGCTAAGTATGCAATGCTATAGATTCCATAGTTATTATAACATTATTTTTTCCATTTAATATAGTACAATTGACAGTTATTTAAACAATAATCATGAAAATCGGAGTTAGGTAGCCCCATAAAGCATGAACAGCATATAAAAATGTGTGACAATCAACGACATGTTTTTTTACAGCGTTTAGTGTTTTTTTACCAAGGTTATATTTTAACAAATATAAAGGTACGACAAGTAAAGTCAGAAAGCAATGCTATATTATAAATAGCGTTCGCGGTTTGGGAAGAGTCAGGTGTCCGTTATGTTGCGTTGATTTCTAAATGCATTCGAACGCCGAAGTGTGATTTGTGTGTGATTGTTCGAAATCAAACTTCAAGATTACCCGATTCTGCTTGCTGTAAACCAAGTAAATATTTACCTGGATGCTTTATGGTTTAAAAAAATCCTACTTTCGATTTTTAATGCATGCTTGATTTGGCCAATAATTATGCTAAGCTTCTTGTCTTACAGAATATTAGGCTTGTTCCCTCTCCACTGATTCCAAGATCTCTGGTAATTTGATCTGGTCTCAAGTCCATATAGACCATCTTAATAGACCATCGCTTACTTGAAGAACTTGAAAATCATCAAGAAGTTTAAACATGTTTTACAACATGATGTTATACAAGGTGCAGTAATGTTAAAGAGGTAATAATGAGGCACGATGATTGTGTGTGGTCCGAGGGTGACGTGGAGGGACAATATTTGTACGAGATACTCTCGGTAACTACCACGGCGTCGGGGCTTGTGATAAGAGTAGCGGGTAGCGGATATGTGTTCGAGAGAATAGAAGGTCGAAGGTTATTAGAATTTTAAGTATTAACATTGTTTTTTTAACGGTGAAGAAATACATCATGAGGAAACCTGTATACCATAGCGATTTGTAAGAATTTCTATTGTTTGTAAATTCCGCTAACCCGCACTAGGATAGCATGATCGCCTATATGGTCTAACTCCTCCCAGCGTAATCTTGATTTTAGAGGAGGCTCGTGTCCTGCAATGCGACGTATATGGGCTGATACAGTAAGTAATATGAATAATACAGTAACTCTTTCCCTTTTTTGTGAAAGGCGTGAACAGTATGTGGCTCAGTTTATTAGACGGTTATGAAAAGAGAGGCCACGAGTTAGATCCCCGCCCCGATAATAATGTTTGTGGGATTCACAAGTGTTTGGTTCAGCTCTGTGTATTTTTGAAACCGAAGAGACTCGCGTGGTTTCTGATAAAATACAAGGCTGTTATCTTAACGTGAAGTTAGGAATATGCATGTAACTGTTTATTATTACTATTTTGTTAATGTTATTACTTATTAAGTTTTGTTCAATTTTATTTAACGTTTCGACTGCCTATTATATAAGTTGTATTTTTAAAATGTGAATCCGTTATTGGCCGTAAGATAAGTAAACCAGTTGTATTATAGTATTATTAAGGGCTGTGGATTTTATGTGAATAAATAAATAAATAAACTGTTGGGGATATGTACGAACATTTAAGTATTTAGATTCTCCAATGTCGCTGTGGTATTTTCCTTCATATTTCACTCTTTAGTCTCTGCTCTTATCAACATATCCTCACCCACTCACGTCATCACCAGAGACAAATTTACAAGCGGGCTTTCTATCACCGCAATGCCCTCGAGCTCATCGCGGTCACCGTATCCTTAACTAAATACCGCAACCATATCACTGTTTTAATTACACAGTCCGATGCAGATAACGCATTGTTTGCGATGAGAATCTTGGCACTTGTTTTATTTTGATGGCGACTCGTGTCACCTCCACCTTCTATTCCTTATCAGGTTGTGGCATATTCGTTTTAGTTTTTTGTCTTTTAGTTTAAGGTGTAAGGTTGATGAAGTCTATGAAATGATTGACCAAATAGCTGTTGAATTATGATTTTTGTGTTAATTTAGGTTCTAATAACAAAATTACTAAGTTTTCAAATAGACTAAGGACGGGTGAATGAATACTATTATTTTTGTGAAATGATACCGAGGACCTCGAAACTAGAGTTGAATATACTTGAAACGTTTTTTAATCACTGAATTTTTTAAAACTTCCTTTCATTGAGTATAGGTATTCGAGTATGTATTAATTAAGAGAACATTTTAATGAGAATAAAGTCAAGTTTTGAGCGGTAGTGACATTTCACAAGGGCCGTTACGCCACAATCGTGTTTTGTCTCATTCCGTTTAGTTTTAATTTCAATTTGCTTTGCTGTGTCCAGACACGACCGTCGGGAAAAGCTTGTTGCACACTATCTCAAAATATTATAGCGTATGATTTTTTTATTTTTTTATACAAGGTTTTTCGAAGCCTGTAGTCAATAATGTGGTGTATAATTATTAATTATACATCATAATGTTGTACAATATTGCGTTTATTAATTGAGTATTTTACTTTACATAAGAGGTTAAAATAGTGATGATTTTTAGAAGTCGTTTTATATTTCTACTAATTCAGGGCATGATTGTTTTATATGGGCCAGGAGGGACGGAAATGATTGGCCCAAATATATTACTCGAGCCAAATTGTTGCTAAAAGCAAGTCCAAACGATAAGCAGTATTAAGAATCTAATCTGCACAATGATGTCCTTCCTGATTCCTTAGCATAAACTATGTATCCGCATTACTCACAAAGGCTAGACAAAAGTCTTTAAAATAAACAAAACAAAATTATTGTGCACCTGGCTTAATAAAGTAATATCACAAGTTAGGATGGACGCAATTAGCCTGCGGTTAGTGTTGCAACACTTGAATTATCCCCCGGCATCCAGTCTGCTCCGGTCCTTACTTTACGTCATTTTCTAATTACACATTTTAATGAACAATGCCTTGTATTTTTATGAGTTTAAATAATAATTTTGGACCATATACTTGTAGGGACCTCGTCTTCTGTTGCAGTCTTATGTAATTTGCTATTTTTGCACTTGTTTCAAATTTGTACATAAGTATACACCATACACATGACAATTATTAGACATCATCTCAGAATATCCCACATTTGTGGTAAAAATAACTGCATTTGACAGTGTCTGGCTTGGTTTCGCAGGACATAAAATTAATTTACCTACATTTATTAATTAAATTTATTCAATATACCTGTGGCTTTAAGTATTCATAACAGTCATTATTAACAGTTTATTTTTAGCGATAGGAACTTAGCTGATAAGCATAGATCTTCGCTAAGAATTGTCGCAGCGACCTGTTTTAAACGGCTTGCAACCTGTAATTTTAACAGGATTTTCATTCACCTTATGTGTGCAAATCACTCATTTGTTATTAATTGGTAAGATCAATAAAAAATGCTTCATTTTAGTGAAATATCCTTTATTAGTTAACGACGATGACCCTCCATCAATATCTATAGAGCGACCGTGAGCAACTAACACAATTTTCACCTCAATGTCGACTTCATTAAGGTATCTCAATTTAAAAACAAAACAAATTCAAGTATATTTGAACAATTAGTACAATGTCTGACCTGTATTAATTGGTCCAAATACATATTATTTTAGTTTAACATATATCTTTTGACAATTTGAATTAATACTATTTCTCAATACCATTCATATGAATCTTCTATTTATTATGGAATGGATGGTCAAAATTGTCTTGTTACTTCATGTTCAAAATAATATTGTAGTTGTCAGTCGGCTGATCCTATTATATAATTAATAAAAATAATAGAGCATTAGCCAGATTAACTAGGTATATTAAGAGTTTCGAATTTTTATTAATATTTTACATGTATTAATAAAATAGTGAATGCTCTTTAATTTTACTTGTGGTTTTACTCCGCAAAAAACACAAGGATATTGCACAGTTATGTCATACGTTTAGCCGAATTTCTGGAGTTCCGTGAACAGCATAATCGACAAAGGTCCGTGTGTTTGCCTATAATGTATGCATTTGGCGCACGGAGGCATGTCGAGCCACACCACTTCGCACCAAAACTCCATTTATAAACAGCTATTATGTAACATGAAGCCTGAATTTAAAGTGATTGTAGAACGGACATTAAAATTAATTGTTAGCTATTAATTTCGGAACGTGATTTGTCGGTCAAAACGTTACAAAGTGGATCTATACCGTGTAATGAATAAATTGCAGTGATAAATGACGCAGTTTCGGTATGAATCTAGCGTTTTAGTAAGGCATGTATTTAATAGAGCTCCTTAATTTTGATGCTATTGTTTTGAATGTGACCCGGATATCCACAGGTTTAACCCAAAATACTTTAAGTCAGTTACTGTGATGGGTTTTCCCCCATCATTTAAGGTGCTAGTTATCGAGGCTACTAACAGCAAGCTGATTAAAATTACGGGCAAAGTGATATTGGGTTTTTCTATTCATTATCAGCCCGGAGTCAGGGATTTGTGCCCGATAAGGCGATAGGCTCGCCCCCTATCACATCATGGGATGTAACATACAAGGCGATATGTGGGTGTCCTGGTGGCGCCTCTGCCTACCCCTTCTGGGATAAAGGCGTGAGTTTATGTGTGTATGTATGATTACAATTAGCTAAGTTAGTTTGATATCACACCCATTGACGCCCGAAATGCGCGCGACGGCCACCGAGAGGTTGGTAGTCAGGTTGCTGGCGTAAGTTTGTTATGGACCCGACTCGGCCGCAATATTCACAGCGTGTCGGGCTGGTAGGCCAGTGACACTGACACACCTCTTTCGGCCTCCTCCAGGGTACCGTAAGGTGAGCATTACAGTGTATCCTATTGTAGCAAAAAAAAAGTTTTATCAACCTCACAAAAGTCATATAAATTATTGTGACTACACTATTTGCGTCATACATGAAAGTGACGTCAATAAAATATTAAATATAAGTGAGGGTGTGCGTCGCCTTCATAACAGATGGAAACTAATCGTCCTGTATCCTCTACAATCATTAATAAACATATCTACACGGTCGAATGGACAATAACATTGCGAACAGCGTGCCACGCAAGTTTTTACCTACCCTTCACAACGCACACTCACAATATGGCGAAAAATAAAATATTGGTGGAGCTTGTGTTCCACGCTGTACCTTTTGTCATTAGCCGTATTGATATATTGACTGAGACATCAGAAATGTTAGTTAGGGAATTCTTTTTAATGTTTGTTACTTTCCGGAGATAGCTAAATTTGATCATAGGAATATTAAATTAATGTACTCATCTCCAGTTTTCGACTTTTGATTTGTATTGTTTTGAATTAAATTGACTTTAAGTCCACAGGAAACGTTTTTTTTTCCGGGTGCATATTAAAATTTTAGCGATATTGGGTTTTGGCATAACACTGAAATCCCATTTTATAATTTTTCCTGGGTGGCATTTTATAGTTCATAACTAATTGCAGTATTCAAGTAATTAAGGGAAACTCCTCAATTTTCAAGGCATCATTATAGACTCCATGGCTACGTCAAAGTGTTAGGTTTTGTAATTATTCGCAGATTGATTTTTAAGAAAGTGATTGAGTAAAATTAATGGCAGACATTAAAATTATTCCGACAGCAAGAGTTTTAACATACCAATCAATTCCAAAAAAAATGTTACAAAAGATCAAATATCCAACAATCGCGAAAAAATCACGAACGCATCATTACATTCGCACACAAAAGTGTTTAGCAAAAAATCAAAAAGACGTTTACGTAGGTGGTCTCGAATTTACGACGTAAAATAATAAGTTCACCTATGTGTTCCGTTCTATATAATAAGGGGGTACTATTTCTGTGGGCAGTATAATAATGGCCGCTGCGTACGGGTGGTCGGATTATAACGCAAAGCCCTGGATTAAGCCACATCGACACGTGTGCCTTTCTGTGCTTTCAAGTGGCTTTAGGCGATTGTTTGTGATTGTACTCATTGTGATAACGCAATGTGACACTTGCGGAGTATTTTTTTTAAATAACGTCAGTTATGACTTACGATGGCGATTGTTTGTGATTGTACCCATTGTGATAACGCAATGTGACACTTGCGGAGTATTTTTTTTTAATAACGTCAGTTATGACTTACAATGTTCAATATTTTTCAGTGTTGGTAACTTATAGGTTAAAAAATATTTGAAAATACATTAAATAGCTCTGTTAATTATACTTGATTGTAATTTAAAATTAAATTGATTGTTTAAAAATAATATTAGTAACTAATTTTATACCACAACTGCGACTCACAACACGCATAACATAATATTAGTTCTAAAACGACTCCAAAAAAAGAATGAGGTTTCAACTGTATTCTTTCCACAAAAAATGCTAACTACATCTCTGTTTTTTAAAAACCATTATCATGCAAAACACATGCGATTCCTTTTCTGAGTTTGTATCGTGAAAAAAAATGCAATATATCGATTCAAACACATGACAAAAAAATTGGTAACTAATAATAGTTATAGCTTTTCAAATAACCAGATATTTAATTCATTTTGCCTATGATATAGGGTATAAACACATAATGTTATAGATGATGGAAGAATACACAAATAATTGGTCAGTTGATTAATTAATTTTAAATAATAAATTTGTTCAACATAACTTTTTAACAATTTTTCCATCAGCTGGCATAAATGTGGGAAATAAAGATTAATATATTGTTGGTTCAGCTGAAACCTATCTATAGTGAATATTCGTACAAATAAACTTTTTATACATATTGACCAAACCGCGGAAACTACGTGATGATTTCGGCCCAAAATTTGTAAAGAACAAACCGCCCACAAATAATTCGGGCTACCGTGCTTTAACGTCATTAATATATTTTTTTAAACTCCACCAATTTGTTTTACGTTAACCAAAACACTTTCTACATCTTATTTTAAATGGCATAAGGTTCAAAATAAATCGAGCAGATAGCTTTATACCGCATGTTTATTTTGGCGCTCTTTTAAAAAAACCTTTTGAAAAAGTCAAACGAACCATGCAAAATTTCGCTCGAACCAACACCCGTGTTTGCTTAGCGGACACAGCTCAAAAATACACATTCCATCGCGAATCTTTGCTTTAGAATGGTATTATGTTTTGGCCATATCGACCCCGCATAATAGTGTTAAATTTCTTATACATCTCGAGATGATGTATCTGGCGGGCTCTTTGTACCATTTTTTGAAAACGTGAGATGTCAAAGAAATTTCTGCACCCGCGTACATGTTTTCGATGAGGGTTGAATATTCTCGATGATGTGTTTACTGATGTGTTATTATGTGGTCAGATCGATCATTGCTTCGTGTTGAACAATTTGAGGAATGGTTGATTGATAGTGAAGTACACTTGGCGGTTAAGATCAAATAATAAAGTCTGAGTAAGAACTGTGATAGAAGCACGTTTTAGTCAAATACAAATACATAAACACATACAGAAGTAACGGTCAAGTCTGTATGCCACCGTGGTGGACAGACTTACAGATCGTTAGTTTAGTAAAATAAATTTAGTCGGTAATCATTTATTATTCACAGTAGCTTTATATGCATCAGAATTATGGCTTTGAAATTATTTTGATGTAAGTATACTGAGTACATTAGAGAGAAAATAAAACCCATAAAATAAGAAAAAGGTGCACAATCAAGTATACACACGTTTAAAATATCTTGAGGATAAACTATTTGTCTGTTTTAATTTAATGATTAATAATATTTCGAATTATAAATAACTTTGTATATTTAAAATCATTATTAAAATATGTATGATCTCACTTAAATAATTATTCCGTAGCTTAATTTTTTTTTATATCTATTGCATAATATCCACATTAGCTATTGATAAACGAAATGTTATTATATTTGGTTCCAACATCAAACATTGGCTCCAACGCGGCCGTCGCGCGGGTCACTCTAAGTTCCTTGGTAATGACGCTAGGTCGGCCCGAACGGCCGCGCACGTAGTGTTATGACACATTAGCGCGCATGCGTTGACAGCCAGCCAATTTGCAATTAGCCATGGAAATAACACGTGCTCTGTGGCTGTGTGGCCGTGCTAGTGATGGGTTGTTATCGATATTATTATATAATGTCAATGTTAATATCGAATTAATTAAAGTTGATGGGATTCTAGATGCTAATGTAGATGATCTGTCGCTATTTCTTTCACCGTTAGAGGAATGATAAATTGTTATTATCATTACGCACGTAACTCTGAACACATATTTGTGCTCTGAGTCAAATTCTAGATTTTTGCCACGAAAAAAACACGATTACAAAGCTGTTACTTCACATCAGTTTTCTGCGAGACAGTAAAACTTTCCCTTAATAGAGTCGACACAAAATTATAATTAAGACTGGCTACAACATACACTATTACTTATAAATCAATTCATACTCATATCACAAAAATGATTAGTACTTACGCATCAATGCACAGTAATTAAGTCTATTCAATTTACGACGAGCCCGCACTTACCAAGACATGCTTCAGTAGGCTGATCATATCTCGAAGCCATGTTTTAAGTATTTACCACGGATTTACTTAAGCCATAAACTTTACCACGTATGATATGATTTAAATGATTCGCGGAACAATGGCGCGTAGATTACGACTTTATTATGATGTAAGCAAATATGCACGTATTTTCCGTTCGTATCTGAAACGCAAATAGCAGTGCGATGGTTAACGTGTTAGATCAACAGTTAGTTTGACAAGTTTCTATTTTAATTGTTACTAAGGGTCAATTTCACAAACGAATTTTGCCCATAGCTTTGACTTTGAAAACGTCAATCCCATACATTGCTAGTCAAATACGTCACAAATGTATTGCGATTATTGTCAAAGTTAAATTTCTCGACAAAGTTAGTTCATGCAACTGAACCTTAGTTATTGTTTTACGAAATAAATGTCTTAAGTCAATACATAATCATAGACCATAAACGTCACATTTAGTACCAAATGGAGCAGTTTATAGAAGCTTAATATTCTGTAACTTGTCTGAACAACGGACAAGCAAGCGAAGTGTCGTTCGCAATGTTCAGTAGTAGACTTCCTGTGGCTGAATCATCAAATCCTTTCATAACCGGATCCATACTGGGTTTGTGTAGGCGACTAAAGATCCACGGTTTTCCTCATAACACACAGGCATGCTTGCACTCATCTGTAAAGTGTTGATAGATTCTATCTATATCAGCCCATATACGTCCCACTGCAGGGCACGGGCCTACTCTACAATCGAGAGAATCGATTGAGAGTGGTTAGGCCATATAGTCCACCACGCTGGCCTAGTGCGGATTGGCGAACTTACATACCGTAGAAATTCTTTAAAATCGCTACGGTATGCAGGTTTCCTCACGATGTTTTCCTTCACCGTTAAAGTGCGTGGTGATTGATTATCAATACACACATAACTCCGAAAAGTCAGAGGTGTGCCCTGGGATTTGAACCCGCGACCACCGTGAACATGTAGGCAGCCGCGTCTGGTCCGTTACCAACAGGCCACCACGCACTTATTATAGATATATATATCGTTGATAGATATCGTTGATAGATATTTATCCACAAAAAATTGAATTCGGATCATGGTATAGGGACCCTAAAATTTATCTAGGAAGAAAGAAAACACGTTTATTATCACAGAATACGATGTACAAACATTATCTTAATTAATAATATTCCCGATTTAAAATCTGTAGAGTATGGCATCAAGACTACATACTGAAAGAAAGAAAGAAATACATTTATTGAAGGCGCAAATAAACATATAAAAGAACAAACAGAATATTACAAAAAAAACATGACAAAACTAGTAAGTTCAGTACTGCAGTTGTTCGATTAAATTAATAAGTAAATGAACGCATCGATATTCATGACCGTACGTCACTAAATCCAGCTGGGATATGTGCGGCGAGTGTATGGAGCTATCCACGAAATAAGTGATCATTATGTAATCTTCAGTTGCCTTTTGGTGTTTCAACGGGAACTTTCTGAGAATCTGAGGTCACACCGCCGATCGACGATGGATCTTCTGATTGATAAGGAATTTAGCACCGGTTTCATGTGTTTGGCATCGATTTGTAGAGTTAAAGAAACATACGTGCATAGAATAATAAAAACAAGAATCAACAGGATAAACTTAATTCCCATCATCTTGGTATAGGTGGTGTCGCCACTGCGGTATTTGTTGCAGAGCATTTGACTATCACAAATAAACAATTGCACGCAGCTGCTCGTAAGAAAGCAAAGGAATTATCGTTCAAATTCGTCTGGATACGAGATGGAAGAATTTATGTAAGAAAGAATGAAACTAGTCCGGCAAAACTAATTCGCAATACCGATGATCTCAAACACATGGCCTAATGTTTGTTATATTATTTTTTTAAATATTATTATTGTTCGTATAAAACAGTAATCTAGTATCTTTAAATAATTCTCTTGCAATTCAGTTCCATTAATATCTATTACCAAAATATACGAGGTATGCGTACTAAAACAAATGATATCTATCATAATATAAGTTTAAATAACTACAATATTATTATCTTCACGGAGACATGGCTTAATTCCTCAATAGCTGACAGTGAATTTATCGATAACCGATATGTAGTGTATAGGCGTGACCGCATATGTACAAGGGGCGCCAAGTTGGATGGAGGAGGCGTGTTGATTGCGGTATCTAAGGATCTCATGTCTACACGTATGCATCGTTGGGAGAGTCAATGTGAAGACCTATGGGTTACCTTACAAATTGAAGTTAACAACACTATAAATACAATCGCGATTTGTGCGGTATATTTGCCTCCTCCTGCCAACCTGGAAACTCTTAACAAATTCATTGATGCTACAAATTTGAATTTGAATTGTGTAAACAATGCTATTGTGTTGGGTGATTTCAACCAAAGTTCTATTGCCTGGGAATCTGATAATGATGCTAGCTATACAATTCCTTATAATTATAACAACCCGATAGGCTATTGCTTGGTTGACTTCATATCTTGTAATAATTTACATCAACTTAATAATGTACGTAATATTAAAGGAACTACGCTCGACCTGGTTCTGACAAATATGACTGATGTTTTTGTCACTGAACCACTGGACTTACTGTCCAAATTAGACACCCTACATCCTAGCTTAATGATTACTGTAAATGTTACCCATAATATTAAATATTTGACACCAAACAGTAGAGAAGATTTTAATTACTTTAAAGCTAACTTTGATTGTATAAATTCTGATCTAAAGCATATTTCATGGCAGAAAATTATAGATTATAAAATGAATGTAAATGATATGGTCTCAGCATTTTACAAAATCTTAACAGAAATTATTGCAAAATATGTACCAAAATTTACCAAAAAGTGCTCCAAGTACCCACCATGGTTCACAAAGTCGCTTATTAGACTACTTAATGAAAAGAACAGAATAAGGAAAAAATATTGCAAATATCTAAACCCGCGAGACAAAATAGAATGATATAATCCGTCAAAGGTGTCACAAATTACATGATCAATGTTTCATTAAATACAACCAAAATATGGAGAGCAATATTAATCGTAATCCTAAATCCTTTTGGACATATATCAAACAGAAAAGGAAGAATAAAACTACAATGCCAAACGATATGCACATGGATAGCATTGTGGTGTGTGGTGGAGGTGAGATTTCAAATCTGTTTGCTACCCACTTCTCCTCAGTGTTCACGAAAAACAATAATGCAAACTTCGCCAATACTAGTAATGAGTCCAAAAATGCAATTAGTTACATGGGTGCCGCCATTCTGTCTGAAAACCAGGTGTACAAAAAATTGAATAAAATAAACATTTTCAAAGGCAGTGGTCCTGATGGAATACATCCTATTTTCATAAAACGCTGCAGTTCTGCGCTTGCCTTGCCATTATCGATAATATTCAACCATTCATTATCGACTGGATTTTTTCCAGAGGAATGGAAAAAGGCTAGGATAGTTCCTGTTTACAAAAAGGGTAATATTAGTGATGTTAGAAACTATAGACCTATTTCGATATTATCATGCTTTGCAAAAATTTTTGAATCTATTGTATCCCCACTACTTTCAAATCATATTAAAAATACTATTATTAAGAATCAGCATGGATTTTACCGCGGACGATCTGTTGCAACAAATTTAATCTCATTCATATCGGATGTAGCTGGAGAACTTGATGAGGGCAAGGAACTGCATGCAATATATACAGATTTCAAAAGTGCATTTGACAAGGTTAACCACCCATTACTGCTACAAAAACTGGAATCAGCTGGTATTCATGGCTCACTATTACGATGGTTCAAGTCATATCTAGAAAACAGATCTCAATTTGTAGTACTTAACGGATTCGTGTCAAAGGTTTACTGCGCTACTTCTGGAGTACCTCAGGGATCTGTACTTGGACCGATCCTGTTCTCATTATTCATCAATGATATAGGATTAGTCATACAGAATTGTAAATTTCTTCTCTTTGCGGATGATTTGAAAATATACCGTACTGTAATTTCTACATATGATTGTTTACAAATACAAGATGATTTGAGTAGGATATGGCAATGGTGTGACGCGAACCATATGGTTCTTAATGTTGATAAGTGTCATGTGATGCAATTTACTAGGAAAAAATGTCCAGTTACTTACAATTATACAATACAATCTGCAACCTTGTCAATGGTTAATGAAATATGTGATCTTGGTGTGACTCTGGATAGCAAGCTAACTTTTAAATCCCATATTAATAATATTGTAATAAAAGCTGCTCAAATGTTTGGGTTTCTAAAACGGCACACAAAATCATTCCAATCCCTGCGCACAAAAATAATTCTGTACAACTCCTTAGTCCGGAGTCATTTAGAGTTTGCGTCTACTGTATGGAATCCTCAATATGCAGTTTCTTCCCAACGCATTGAAGGCATACAACGAGCGTTTACTAGACATTTAGCTTTTTTAAGTCCAGGTATTTTTCACAGATGTACTTATGGTGAAAGGCTTGCCTTCTTTGAGGTTAAATCTCTTAAGCAACGTCGCATAATTAATGATGTGATTTTCCTACATGGTGTGGTAAATAGTAAATTTGACTGCAGTGATATCTTGCAACAGATTGGTTTAGCAGTGCCGTATAATTATCCACGTAAATCAATTACCAGGATTTTTCACACTAAAAAGTGTCGAACAAATGTTGCTCTCCATTCTCCACTTGTAAGAATTTGTAAGTGTTACAATGAGCTTTGTGCCCAATATCCTGATTTGGATATATTTTGTGCCTCGTCGCAAATCCTAAAAAGTAAGATGCTGACATCATTATCGTAATTTAATTTATTTTAGTGTTTTGTTTTGTTTTTTATTTTTTCTTATTTTTCCAAGTATTAATATAGTTTTTTTTTTATTTTTTATTGTCCTTTATAAATTAGTTTTGTTTTAGTGTTATAGTTTTAATTCATTGTTGCTTATTTCTCATTTTAATAATTATATGTGTTTATAAGTTTTTTATTTTTTATTTTTTGGATTCTTAATTAGTTGTTTTTGTGTAATTGAGATGTCGACACTTGTAATTGTTGTGTCTACCAAGAATAAGACAAATGTAAAATATGTTTTAAATGATTGTGTAAACACAATGTTAGTGTTGCTTAAACAATAAAATAAAATAAAAAATAGAGAATATGCTATTGTTGCGAGGAATTAGCGAATGATGTTTTTATAAGTTCCGTTTTGATTCAATAGCTTACTGTGATAATGGTTAACTACATAAATATAAACGATTTTATATGAAATGTTTCACAATCATTTGTAAGTAAAATATTTTTTTGGCTTCATATATTTTTTAATCCAATGTGGTGTGTAGAGATGGGGAAGGATTAGGGCATAGAAATTTTTTCTTAGGCAATATAACTCAACAATAGCTGAGACTCAGATTACGATGATATTCTGACATACGATTTTGACTAACATTATTGACGTGTCTTACTTACTAATTGACCCATGAATACAAAATTAACAAGACGATAAAAGAACTTGATTTATAGACATATCCTAACGTTAGATGAATTGTTTATCGTGTATTTCGATGCTTACAGCAGAATGAGGTAGCCTAGTTTAGTCCGACGTTTTGCGTTTAACATCTCAATTGACGTAAATTGGCTATGTGCTAAAATTAAAGCATCGAAAACGGCTATCATCTCCAAACCGGTATATTATCGTGGGATATTAATTACCGCTCGCCTGTACCGGTGCCGTATCGGTATCATTAGCCTCGTATTGGTGTCGCTCTCTTCATTTCAGGTGGCCTTTATCTTATCTAAAGAGGACGTGCGGGTGGTATATAAGCTGCCTCATTGTTGCTAACCGTCTTCACGACCATCAAGCGAATTTTACCTCTATCCTAACATAGCTAAAGTCCAAAATTGATTAGGAATCCATAATTTTTTCCGTCAATTTTCTCGCAAGGTACAACATAATGAATTGAACTTTATGACACATAGATATAGTGTTGATTTTGTGTCGTGTGGGACCGGTTTTTCCGGTAGTTTTACAACGTTGGTGTCGAACGACAATGGGCAACTTGTTTCGGCGATAGGCATGTAAATAAGTATGTAGATGGATGACTGGTCACCCACCAGTTCCAAGCACAGATAACAGAAATGAGTGCAAGTTTTTCTTTTAACTATGAGTATTATCGGCCATAAGTGAACACGGTGGCAAAATGCTTTACTTTTAAATTGTATGAGGCAATTTTGCATATATTTTGTAAGATAGTTATTAGGTTATTACGTCGAGAGTAGATGGTTATTATATATATACATGCATGGGGTATCAATAGCTGCCCTGGTTTGATTCCTTGGCAATTTTTTTATAATTTTAAGCTTCCGGATAATGTATTGTCCGGAAATATATTACGTACATACGGGCAGCCCGATTTAAGACAAAACAATTAATTATCCTGCGATCTAAAAAAGGGTTCTGCAATCTGTATCAGCCCATATACGTCCCACTGCTGGGCACGGGCCTACTCTACAATCGAGAGAATCGATTGAGAGTGGTGTGCGTGGTGGCCTGTTGGTAACGGACAAGACGCGGCTGCCTACATGTTCACGGTGATCGGAGGTTTAAATCCCAGGGCACACCTTTGACTTTTCCGAGTTTGGAGTGTATTGATAGTCAATCACCACGCATTTTAACGGTGAAGGAAAACATTGTGAGGAAACCTACATACCGTAGCGATTTTAAAGAATTTCTACGGTGTGTAAGTCCGCCACCCCGCACTAGGCCAGCGTGGCGGAGTATATGGCCTATCCACTCTCAAAAAAGAGTTACTGTTATTTAAATCTATTACTGTAGCAGAATATAATAAGTTTTTATAGAAAAATCCCTATTAAATTTACACGGAAACCGTCTAAAATGATTAACTAAAGTTATTATTTAATTAATTCGTAACATTAAAGAGTTTGATTGAATTTCGTTGAAATTTACTTTGGGCCAACTTGGGCTTTTGACACTGTTGATGGACAGAGCGCGTTGTTTGCCTTATTTAATTAGCCTCTGTTTTGTGTTTGGTAGAATATTTTATATTCAAATGTGAAATCAGTTGCTTCATAGTATAGGCAATGAGTCGTGTGATCCTGGGTTCGATTCGCAAGTCGAGCAATATGGTGTGTGAGTGATTTAGCTTGAAATATCATACGCGTAGCTCGGTATTGGAATTTGTGTTATGTATAGTAATAGACTCGCCCCTTGTCACATCTTATGATATAAATAATTAAGTATGTATGATAATATTTTACTCCAGGAAATATTGATAAATAATAATTGTTTGCCTCGGTGGCGTAGTTGTACAATTACAAAGCTGAGATTTCGGGTTCGAATCTCGGATCGGGCAAAGTGATATTGGATTTTCTATACATTATCAGCCCGGTGTCAGAAATTTGAGCCCGATATGGCGATAGGCTCGCCCCCTATCACATGGAACGGAACATACAAGGTGAAATGTGGGTGTCCTGGTAGAGGATCTTTGCCTACCCTGCTGGAATAAAGGCGTAAGATAATGTATGTATGTAAATATTAATAAACTTTTACTTCTCCTTCTTCTTCTACAGGAAGTCCACTGCTGGACACAGGCCTCCTTCAAAGACTTTATTGCGACCTGTTGAAGGCGGTTGGCTTCCAGCGGTGTCCTGCATTTTTATCTTCCAGATAAACTTATCAATATATTAGTACATTTAAATTTTTTACACAAATATTTTAACACAAACGTTTCCTGATTTTTGTATAAAGTTTTTTTGTCATATCATGCAGCTTAGTTCTTAAGCTTGTTTCATGTTTGCAATGTAAGGCTTTTGGAATTAGTATACATTATATTCTATCTTTTTTATTGTTATTTTCCGAAAGACCAGGAAATCACGGGCCTACTCTACAATTGATGGTATGATTGAGAGTGGTTAGGCCATATAGTCCACTACGCTGCCCTACTGCAGGGTGGTGGACTTTACATACCATAGAAATTCTTACAAATCGCTATGGTATGCAGGTTTCCTCACGGTGTTTTCCTTCACCGTTATAGTGTGTGGTGATTGACTAATAAACACATGACTCCGAAAAGTCAGAGGTGTGCCCTGGGATTTGAACCCGCGACCACTGTGAATATGTAGGCAGCCGCGTCTCGTCCGTTACCAACAGGCCACCTAATATTGGTATATTATTTATTTATTAGTTTTTGATTAAATAATTAATGAGCTCGGTTCCATAGATGCGAACTAATTTGCGGTCTCATTTACGAAATTGAGGTCAGTAGGCATCATTCGGTTTTAGTGGGAATGCAAAGTACCACCCAATATTGCAGGCATATTAATTGCTCCGAAATTAAACGGCATGTGAAGGTCATTAACCCTCATTTGCCCAACATGACGTAACTTAAGACTTAGCCTACTATAGCAAACCGTCATAGTGCTTTGAACGTATTAAGCAAGAATATTCTTAGAAGGAAGGCTTTACCAGCGACGGAACTATCTATTGGGCAGCGTCCGATAGTTTTTTTTTTCTGCTACGTTCAAATTGTGGTGATAGATCCATTGTGGCCATAAATCCTTAGTTAGCCCGCCATCCCGACCAAATATGAGTTGCTGGACACATCTTTTTGTTATGTTGTAGTCGGTAGAGATCCTATGAGTGAAACTTCCGCCCTAAAATAGCAATTAAGAGGGAAGATGTCCGTATGTACTAATAGGACTTTCAGATATGACTCTGTAAATGCACTGCTGTGTTCCGGTTTGAGGACATTTTAGGCCAGAGTAACTACTGGCCATAATGAGTAACATCTTATGTCTCAGGACGGCGAGCGCAGTGGAATTCCAAGCATTGCTTTGTAATTCATGGTGTTGTTTGGTTTTCTACTGTCCGTGAGCGGTCGTATCGCTTACCATCAGGCGAGTGGCATGCACGTATAGCCATTCATTGCCATAAAAAAAAATTTGTGCGGACAATTTATATTGATAAAGCATTTTATTTCACTTGGTTAGTATGAAAGAATTGTCACGAATCTCCTTTTGACTTCGACTTTTGCACTCTTGTTACACGACTTTCGCAGTCTAGTATTATTATTTGGACTTGTTGAAAGTTTTGGAAAGTTTGTTCTGCGACATTAACGGTTGTTATGTGAGACGTGTACGAAGGACGTGATCCAGGAGGGCAATTATATTCTAAATATTCCACTAATTATATTCTAGAGCATATACATACTTACATAAGGCATATTGTCGTGGGAAAAAGGACGAAGTAGGACAAAGATGTTTCTTGATTAGTTGAATTAATTTCACTTTTTCTTTCCTTCAGAATGTAGTGTCTAAGTATAGGAGTTGTGAACAATAGATTACAGATTCGATTCCGAATCCAATAGACTGGGACAAATATTCATTATTTTTTAATTAAAAATGAAAATTTATTGGTAGTGTCGACTAACGACATCTCGTGCGCGCATTATGTTATTCCTAACAGTAAGTAGATATATTGTATTTCTCTAATTAAGTGAATGTAATTCTTATGGAGAAATAAATGTCTTAAACCTAAATTTTTTCTTTCATTAATGCAATAGACAACATTGCTCTACAAGCTAATTGTGACTCATCAATGAAATCATAAGCCACACGTGTCAAAAAGCAATCTGGAAAAATTCAATAAAATCTTCAATCCACAAAATCGTCGGAATATTTTGTTATTCCCACCGTAACACAAACAAAACAATAAACTTTGAGCAATCTATCACGAGTAATTTTTGTATTTTCGGATTCATCGATGGATTTACTCGGCAATATTTACAATTTTCGCGTCCATTGCTTGCTCTACTTAGGCTTATTTATGTAGCGTCGATAGTTATCGTGTCGTGGATATGGAACGAGGTGAAATACGCGGTGGTGTCTCGCGGAGAGGTCGAGGGGGTCCCAGGCGGTACCATTCGCCACTGACCGTCGTGTGCCCCACGCGACCTTTCACCTTAGGGGACAGCACAGGGAATACAATAGAGTCGTGTTTGGGAATTGAAGGAATATTTTATTGTTCAGAGCAGCGGTTGTTATTTGTATGCTTTAGGGTGACTTAGAAATAACTCGTATAAATATATCCATGTATGGATGGATGTGCTTTGGGCATCGGACTTGGGTGTTTAAAACTTTCGTCCTCTTAAAAATCTTGAAGAATGTCTGACGTCGTGTAGTGGGACAAGCTTATACATTTTGAAAAAAGGTAAATAACTCAGATATCATGGTGGAATGATAGGATCGCATTCCTAGAATTGTCTATAATCGTAAATTGGTACCATTTGTGGATAAGAAAAAAAGAAGAAACACATTTCTAGTACTAATGTACGTTGAAATATAGCTTGCAACATATTGTAATTTAATCTAAAAATGGCAAACAAATAATTTAAGTTAAACACAAGTGATAAATTCAATATACGATGTACAGAGCTCGAACTCTAATAATTCCACTCCACAGTTTCCACCTGACAATAAATCGAGCCCAATATGAATAACTATCCGAGATTATAGTATTGATAAATGGTTATACCACCAGCCAATTGCAGGGCGCGCAAAAAATATACATGAATAATAATTTATTCAGTTTTATGGCACAAATCACGGTTCGCTGCTAATGGTAGCTGACCGTTTTATTAGAATTTTTTCGATAGACGATTAACGAAAGGGCCTTCAGTTTCCGTAGGACAATACGCCACATAAATTATGTTGAGCAAATACAATGGTTCCGCGTTTGATATGCATACGAATAATTTCTATAGTCCATTGTCCGGTTTTATTATTACTGGGTAATATTGCGGTGAAGACAATTATTTTAAGCGAAGAAAATATAAATGTAATATTGTGTTTAGTGATAATTGTTTTAGTTCGCTTTTTTAAATGAATTATTTAAATTATTTTTGTAATACATGCAGCTTAGTACCTGAGGAAAAAAACGAAAAATAGTCTGATTTCGATCTACATTAGTAATTATGTCATTTGTCTTAGTGTGTATATTTTGTTGAAATTAAATACTATCAATGAAGTTTTTTTCTGGAATATTTGGAATAACCCAGAGCTTTTTTATATCTCACAGAGTATTCCAGGAGTGTATTTATAGTTAGTTCTAAACAACCATGTGATGAGCTCTCTTCCGTGGTATCAAGCTGCGAGTCTATTGTTGCGCAATTTGCACGTTACAGATTTGGAAGATTTAATTCATATGTTTTATTTTATACTCAATCAGTGACAACACACCATATATCCATTTTGGAGTGCTATGACTAACATTAATTTTACAAAATTTACGAAATTAATTTTAGTATAACAAATATTTTTGCTCGATAAATCGAGGTGTCAAATGCATGTTTGTAGAACGGTTTACGAACCGTCTTTTTCAGATTTTCATTGTAACGTGTCCCGCGTTTTATGACATATAAAACGACAATATTAACTAGTCCACATAGCACGACGATCGTCCACATTGAAGCGCACAACAGACAATCACGTATCAACAGTTGATATTTATATGAGGCTTACAATATTATTATAAGGATTTATGCAAAGATCCGTTAGAGGACATCGTGAGGTTGTAAAGATATACAGACATGATATTGTGCAATCGTACGGACGCAAACACGATATTATCATCATTACACTATGTAAATAGGACGAGACTCGACAATCATGAATTAAATAATAAAGCGAAAGCCTCCTTAGTGTTGCGCGCGTATAAATTACGACGCTATCTCAACGCAAACACGACGAATGGGTCCAAATCAAATACCATCATGTGTTATCATGATGCCTTCAAACGGACACGGCTCGGGCTCGATTTGTTCTACAACTTCAATTTGTTCATTATTTTTAAGTGTCGGCTTGATTACTTTGGATTTTTTGAATAATTGAATCGTCAGGAGAATATTACAATTAGAAATCAGTACACCAGTTTAACTACAAAGAGTTTTTATGGTATGTAAACTCCGACAATTCGCTTAGTTGCTTTTGACAACAGCGAAGATGGCCCATATTATCTTTATTTAACATTTAGATACCTACCTTCTCATTTAGTAATTGACAGTCAGTAATAAGGATTCAAACGTCACAGGTCGTGACCTCTATCTGTATCACAAATTTCTTCGGTTGCAACGTCAATATACATGTTATATGAAGACATACATGCATAGGAAATAGGCCTTTTTTAAGTTCGACATTTAACACTTTAACTGCCGTACTCAGAGACATTGAATGTCAATTCAATCATAACTTAGTGAAGATTTTACGAAACGTGTCTAAGTGCGGCCGAAAGTCAATTATTTCAATCATATACAGGTGAAGTTATCAAGTGCGTGTTGATGGCTCAATCCAAAACTATGAGGAATAGCGAAAAATGCTGAAACGAGTCACGAGCCCGATTTTGATGAAAACTAAAACTGCATAGGTAAATACATAGATTTTTTAAAAACAATATGTATCGAAGGCATCGAACCTGATGCTAATAATGAAATTCTGCAAACATACCGCAAACTAAAGGAAGTAATTAATAGCTAATTTCTCACATTCAATCGTGACTTACACCATTTCTCACCCACAGACACAATAAAACTACTAATGCCTAAACAAACCGAAACGAGAATATTTACAAACCTGTTATACATTGATAAGATGGATGCGTGGAACAATCGCTGCTTGTTCTCGCTTTGATAAAGGACGATAAAGGCGCTATTAATGTGGTCAAAGAAACGCCGGCGTTTGTTCTTAGTGTTTGATTTATCCTCTTTCCTGCCGTTTTATAATTTATTTGACGATTGGGTCGACGATGTAAATGTATGCAGTTTTGATAGAGGAACGCATAAAGAAATTATGATCCGCAGTATTCCACAGGTCTGATTGAGGTTGTTATTATAATTTGTCTAAAAAAAGGAGTGGTTCGAAAAATCATGTCTTGGTTGAGGAATTCGTATGCCGATTTTGCAGTCTAGCCCTCACTCAGCTGAGATATCTCTCGCTTATCACTCTTGTGTGTAGAATAAAAATATTATTTTCTCGAGATATTTTGCTACCGATCTTCCTATCTCTTAGATCTAGATGGCAATTGAAAACGTACAATTTTGTTATCTAGACGCGGAAGTGTTGGACATAGAGCACCGTTGTGTCATGTGCCAGGGAGCACGGAGCAATGGTCGCGAGACAATTTGTGGGGCAGCAAAGCGTGTAGATCGTTAACTCATTCCCGCTGACGTTTGTCATTCGAGGCGTGGACTGAACCGTGACCGCCGGCCATTAGCCAAGGAAGCTGTTGTCACAGCTCGACTTGAGATGAGTAGATAGTAGATAATTATAGAGGAGTAAACCCAGACTAGGCTTCAATCTAATGTGATGATCTAGTTGGGCTAGTGGACTTCACATATTTTGTGTCATATACCTGTGGAGAACTCTCAGGTTTGAGGTATTCCCTACGATGATTTCGTAAGCGTTTATACGCTTACACTATTGTAAGCGATAATGACTTTATTGTGGCTGCATAGGCAAATGAGCTAGTGCCTCGTCGGATGGTAAGCGGCCAGCACCGCTCACAGAATTTAAATTCAAACCTATCACAATGTTCACACATAACATTGATAAGTCAAGTGTATGGTCGAGCCAGAGACTTCTCCTTTCTTAATATACTCCCGTTGAACTAAGCCATAGGTCAGTTTCCAAACAAAATCGCGATAACCAATCATGGTGGTATAATTATTATACTTCTTTGATCAAGCCAGTGACTTGATCCAGTACTACTAATATATCATAACAGCCTGATTTCCACGTTAATTACCAACATAGCGGGAGAAGCGAATGTAAAAACAGCAGCGTGACAAAATAAACACAATGATGAGACAACGAGACGAGTAGTCGGTGGCCGCGGCTGCAGACGACAAATGACTTCCCTGTGCCCGGCGCGCGCCCGATCACCACGCGCCGTGACGGCGAGCTGCTGCCGTTTTGGTCAATTGCTGCACCGCTAAAATGTTGTTGGCTTTTTTTTTGGCATGTAGTCCTGACCCTGTGGAAGACTTGTGAGAAACAGAAACTG
Source organism: Deilephila elpenor (assembly GCA_949752805.1). Taxonomy (NCBI): domain Eukaryota; kingdom Metazoa; phylum Arthropoda; class Insecta; order Lepidoptera; family Sphingidae; genus Deilephila; species Deilephila elpenor. The sequence goes on from OX457108.1 coordinate 9,754,689, forward strand.
TGACACTTATCGGCTTGAACACCCAGAATGAAAACAAATACTGGTACCTAGATCAGAATAACTCGTGTGTCGTTGCAAGGGTCGGACCCCAAGATCGAGAATCTTGTCTTGAACAATCAGGTTGTGGTATATTTCCTCTTGCGGCTTGCTCCGCCTGTATCAGCGTAAAATTACATATTCGTGAATACCTGTATCTCTATCAAATATGCTCCAGCTTTCTTTGAGGGCTTGGTCTTCCTCAACGGTCTACTTTTTGAGGAACTAGTCCATTATGCTGGCCCAGGGCTACTTGTGAATATTGAATGATAGTTTGAACGCTCTTTGGTATGTCAATATGATATTGCACAATTTTGAATTTTAAGGAAAGATTATAACAATTATGCGACAGTAGTTTTTAGTCTGTATTTGATGTTGTAAGATCTTAGCGCTCATAATCAAGCTGCGGAACATGGGAGAGGTAAATTGGAAGATCATAAAATCACAGTACGGTACATAACATTAGTTCGCTTCATGCATGTGGAAAAAATAAGAGCACGCGCGATTTTTGTATTCAAATGTCATCTCTGACGGATTCTTATTATACTACTGTTAACCTATCAACTTTGTGTTAGACAGATCAGTGAAAGTATTATATTTTATGTTAGGTATATGAAGGCTTATAACCACACCTTAAAAAATCTTGGAGTAGGCCACGTTTTGAGGTAGTTTTTTTGTGGTTTATTTTGATGATGATGGTGATGATATTATTCACATTGTATGTGTGAATGTGTACACATTATGACAGCCTATATTGCGTAGTAGTTGGAAAATAAAGATGAAATGTGGGGGCTCACTCTGGATTCCCAAATTGAAAAATGTAATTTGCTTTGGAGCTGGGTCTCGTAAGATTGATACTTTCAACATAGTTTTTGATACACAAGGTAAATATTTTAGTGTAGGGTCGAGACTGTAATTAGGACTATTGGGTGTTTCTCATAATATTGGCGTATTTATCGATAAAAACTTTCAAATTAGTGACAGCTCTGCAATCATATGAGCGACAAGGGCCATTCTTACACATAAAGACGATCTTTACTCTCCAGTAGGTACTGTGTAATAGAAAGAGCAATTCTGTAATTAATTGTAAACGTGGTTTGGAGTGAAGACGCGGGTCTCGGCAAATATAGAGTGGGACGCCTTCTGGCCAAATGACGGGACGACTTGCACAAGAGGGCCGGCAGCGACTGGATGCATAAAGCAGCAGACCGGGCTCTGTGGCGTACCTTGGGAGAGGCCAATATCCAGCAGTGGACTGCAACGGGCTGATGATTGTAAACGTATACCATTTTTTTATTCCTATATTGAATTCTTACTATACTACGTATTCAGCCGTAAAAAGATGCCGCGGTAGCTCTTAATTCTTCAAGACCTTAAATGGTTACGCTGAGCACTTTAAGTTATAATCTTCACATTACAATAAAGGAATATATGTGAGTGTTTACAGCTTTTTGCAAGACAGGAAAGTGGATAAGACAATGATCTACAGTTGTTAAAAACGCACTGTTTATGACTTCTGACGCCCACAGTTACTTTCTAAAAATAAACTTTGTTTTTAACTTGCAAGTGTTTTAAATTATATAAAGGTATTACTGAAGTTATTGTGTACCCGCATTGTGATATCTTGGAACACCTTTTCTGTAATGTTTGTCTAGTTGTGGGATGCAGACTAATAAAACTCAAGCTGTCCGTTAGGTTTTTACGATAGTGAATAATTAATTAATTTATTAATAAAAAGTTTATATGCCAGTGTAATCATATATGAAATTAATTAATTTAGTTTAGCTTTCTAAGACGATGTACCTCCCACTGGCCGACAATGTACGTATATTATTTTGCTAGAAGTCTTGAGTAATATTGATAACTTTCATCAAGTGCTAAGCCTCTTGCTCAATCATCGTAGTTTTATTACAAAAAAAAATCTGTAAAAAAATTACCGTCCCAAAAATATGTCAGGTGGGCATTTTATAAAAATACAAAAAAAATGAGGCACGTGGTGTGGTTTTTAAACGCTATAACAAGTAAAGGCTTGTAAACGGAAGTATGGAAAAAAATCGGTCAATAGGTTAAGGAACCGAAAGCAGTTTTTAATACTCTATTGAGCCATATGGTCTAAGTAAGATGGTCAAATAATTGCATTTCAGATGTTTTTTACTACTTGGGTATTGAGTATTGTTTACTTTTTATGTTCTATATAATGTAGTTTGCATTGTCTTGGAACTCAACTGAATATCATTTGTTTTATTTAATACTACTTATGAAATATTAAATTTCAAATGGAATTGTTTATTTTTTTCAATCATATGAGAGGTAAGGCAAGCGTCGGCCGTTCTCCCCTGAGGTGGACAGACGAATTACTAAAGGTTTAAGGAAATAGCTAGATGCATACATACATAACCTCGAGCCTTTATCCCATAAGGGGTAGGCCAAGGCGCCACCAGGACACCCACATTTCAACTTATATGTTCCGTCCCACAATGTGATAGGGGGCGAGCCTATCGCCATATTGGGCACAAATTCCTGACTCCGGGCTGATAATGAATAGAAAAATCCAATATTACTTTGCCCGATCCGGGATTCGAACCCGAGATCTCAGCCTTGTAATCGTACTGTGGTATAACTACGCCACCGAAGCAGTTTAAGTTTAAGTCGCTATGTAAGTCCACGGAAATGGCGTATTCTCAGTTAGCCCTTTTGCGGCTGACAATGATGATGATAAAACTTCTTCGTTTTTTTTTGTATTATACCAAGGTATAACTGTTCGTGAAGGTCAGTTTCGAACCCACGGTTCTCCTTAACTCTTGAATGTTCATGTGCGGCTGCAATTATTTTTTATGCTGTGTCGTATGCTCCTTTAATGGATTCTTACTGTAATCATAAAACGGTAAAAACTTTAAGGTATAAAAGCCAACAAGGTAATAAGACGCAAAAAATTAATTAATAGTATAATTTGCATGAAATAAAAAAAATATACGTTAATGCATTTTTTACTCACTTTGTCCCCTAGATTGAAAGAACTTGTAAATTACCATATAACGAGAGCACGTTATCTCGGTATCGAAATTACAAAAAACCCTTATGACGGTATCTTCAGAGGGTCCCCACTTTATAAACCATGGTAACAAAAGACATTGTTTTTTTAACTTTGAGTAGTTACCGTGTAATTTACAGTATGTTTTTGTATACAACGGCATATTTTTATGAAACTGGTTTGTAGAAAAAAAAAAAATGGAAATAATTTTATGGGCATAACGATTTTTTTTAAAATATTTTGTACGTTAAGCCTTAGGTCGATCTTCTAAGTAGTACTTCGTAAAAATATATAAAAATCATATCAACTCAATTTAAGCTACAACACTCAAATAAAATTTGTATCATCATCGACTTTAGCCACAGAAAGACTACTGCTCAAATTTCCTGCTTGCTCCCACTAGGATTTTCGCAGCGCCTTGTTGGGAGCGTATTGCACCTTGCAACTTCTTGCAACTTTCATTGCCTCGACTTCAAACGTGGCACTAGTGACCGAGTCGAGTTATTCATAGATTTTTTGTTTAAACTATATATTTATAATATGTCATGTTATTCATATTCAGATGTTGGTACTTCAGTATCAGTGTCACTGCATGCAGGAGGGTACGTAACTTACATAATATATATCTAGTATATGTCTATAGCATGGTGAGCTAGCCTCAATCCGTGGCGGAGGGGAGGAGGGGGTGCGGCGAGCAATGGCTACGCGCCTCGCTCGCCCGTCGCCGCCCCGCGTGAGTCGTGGACAACCCCCTGCAAGGGTGGATCGCCAAGGTTGTACGCGACAGTTTGTATACAGTGGTGGCGAAGGTACCTTGAAATGAATGCTTAGAAACCATGCTTAATTTTGGATCATTTGAGGAGAGGGTTGGTATAGCTATAAATATTAACTTAAACAGAATTTACATAGGCAATAAGAAATATATGTATTAAAATTAATTAGTAACTTTAATAGTGAAGCCAATATTGATTAAATTCTGAGTCATAAGTGAGACATAAGTCTGCAACTAACGCACGAGAAGAGACTGTTGAAAATGGTGTATAACTAGTAATAAATATTACAAACATGTACACATACATTCATAGAAATATATAAGAAAATAACAAAACAGAACCAGAACAGAACGAGCTGCGAAATGTTACATCCATTCCTTAGACTCATATAAAAAATGATAAAGCAATGATATAATTGACGATTAAAAAGTATCGAGGACAGACGGTAAGGTGAGCTGTATTGATCTATACGGCGGCTACCGAGCGGTAGGTCCGAGGGCGGGGCGGAGATGTCCGTGCCATGACGTGTGACCTGTGGCCTCTGCCCACCGTATACCTCGCCCGACTAGTCACTGTGCGATGAGAAACTAAAGAATATTCACAGGCCTTAGAATTTGTTGTTTTAGAGACTATCCCGTCCATATAACAGTCGACGATCGAACTGGATAGCTTGCAATTGATGAAGCATAGTCTTCTGGATATATAGATCCATTAAATTGCAATGGGATGTTGATGATAATATCACCAACCATTGAAACCCAACATCAACAGTAGATTATGATTCAGTAAGTGAACATGAATAAATACAGAGCCGTGAAGGTAATTCATAAGAATGACAATACATAGGAGAAGTTATAAATAAATATTGAATTCTTTAGATTAAAGGTTACAAAACAATATAGACTTATAACTTACTACGCACAGGAAAGTATCAGCACATGGAGGAAGTACGATGCTGTCGTTTCACAGCAGTTAAGAGGCAGAATCGTTGATGGTACCGAATGTTGGATTGGAATCGTTGATGGTACCGAAAGTTGATTCCCTGACCTAGTCAGCTACACAAGATCCTATCAGTCCAAATTCCAAATTAGATTAATAAGCATAAAAACTAGTAAACTTTAATTTCCAAATCTTCGCACACGTGCAGTGCGAGCGCATCGTCTGTGCCAGCGTGTCGCACGGAACGATTGAACAAAGGCAGCGGCTCAGTCACGAAGGCCGCGAGCCCACTCGCCACCCGACACCGACACCCGAATATCTACATTATATCTATTTTTGGTATTATTTCTGTATTGTCTTATTAATTTTTGAGTATTGATTTAAGCCCAGATATCGGTATTGTTAAATATTTTTGGTGTCATTTCTGCTCTATCTTATAATGATGTTTTCAAGATCTTATTTGGGTTTGGTTTTATAAAGATCGTTTAGAGGTGAATTTTTCAAGTCTTCTAGAATTGTGACGCTATTAAAGATAAACTTTTCATTGATTGTATTGAAGCAGGACGAATCAAATTCCTGTCGTACACACACATTACCAACTTAACAATAAAAAAATAATATTACATCATTATCATTGTCATCATCAGCTGTTTTTATACAGGAGGGCAAAGGTATTTCATCAATTATAAAATTTTTATCTCCACGTGTAAATACATTGTCGTGTTCCAGTTTGAAGGACATTGTAGCCAGAATAACTACTGGACATAATGAAGCTTAACATCATATGTCTCAGGATGGTGAGCTCAGTGGAATGTTAAACATTCATTTGTAATTCATTAGTTTTGTTTAGTTTTGCTACTGTCCATGAGCGGTTGTATCGCTTACCATCAGGCGAATGGTATGCTCGTCTCGTCAGTCATCGCAATGAATAAGAAAAAACTAAATTTTGGGTTTGCCGCGTCTTTTCGTCCAATCAAGACACAGCCCAGAAGTGAATTCCTAACTGTACCACGGTTCGTACACTTTACAAAGAGATTGTAAAGAATTCCTCCATACGGTCACTTTAAAAAGCCGCCAATAATAACCGGCTGCCAGTAAAGACATTCGATTGAAATGTTACTTCCCTGCGTGCAGAAATATTTTCGAGAGCATTCCACCATCCCCCACTGAACAAAGACCAACATTACCCTTTAAAACCGCTTAATACAATAAGAGAGATCCGCGGCGCGATATTTCGTTCATTCACTCATTCAGCCGCTCATTCTCGGCAGTCGGGTCTTTTTATAATTTACAAGCACTTCGATTGGCACTAGAGTCGGCCGCTTTTGATGTTTCACGAATTCAGATCGACGATTTGATTTTGAAGATTAGCGCAAGTTAGCGTACTTATGGGGGTATGTGGAATGTTTGGAATAATTTCTTGGAGCTATGCTTGTCCATATCTTATTGGGTTTGATTGTGGCAGTTTAAGAGTTTATGCTAGTTTCTATAGGTTAATTGTCGAAGAATATAAAAAAAGCTTATTATTAATAACAATTTAAATCAAGTATGATACAATAATTGAAATCGGAACGTCAATTCGTCACAAAATAAACGTAAAAAATGTCGTCACCAGATTGAACAAAAGTATTTAATAAGATATACGATATATTTAAATCCTAAAGTTTTATCCTTAGGAACGCATGGCAAGCAAATTCTGAATTTATTTTTGTCTTGTCGTATGTAAGGCACGGATGTAAAAATTGGAGACAATAGGAGGCAACGTAATGCGGTCCAAGTAATATTTTGTAGAGAAACCTAAGCAGCTGCGTGTTTCTTTATTTGTCTAATTGTTAATCGAAAAACTAAACAGTAATCGTGTTATTAAACCCATAATGGGGTTAGACAAAAAAGTCTTACACAACAAAACCGTTAGGACAATCCGTTTGGCGTTCAATCGAAAATTTCATCGAGCCTTTAGAAATCTACTAATACGCTAATACAACATATTGTGAGGGGTCTGCTTCTTTTGAAAGTAAAAAAACGAGGGCCAGTAAGGTAAGAAAGGGTCAGGCAACTGTTTTTTTGTTTAAAAAATCCCTTACCAGATGGCCGGGCGTTTGGCAACAAAAAACGGTGCGTGCCCAAATTTTGTGCAAGTAGCGACTGCACGAACAGCAAATTGGGGATTAATAATTACAATTTTCTTTTATTGATAATGTAATTTGAGTTGGTAATAATGTACTCTGTTGTCAAGGTGCACGATTCTCTTTCAAGTAATATTGAAAGAATAGGGATATACTGGCAAAAAATTATTTATTCATCAGGTTATATTAAAATCATCCATCCACCCAAAAATGGAGTACTTGAAAGAGATCAAAAGTTACTGAAATAGGACAGCGTATTAGCAGGTTGAAGAAGCAGTGTGCAAGGCATATAGCCCCAAGAAGTGAACTTACCCAAGAATTCTGATAGAGTCACGAATTGGGACCATGTACCACAAAGAACTACGTTGGAAGACCACAAATTGGAAAACGACCAAGTAATAGTTACAGGGAGCCGCTGGATGCAGGCTGATGTCAGGTTTTGGTGAAATCCTTGGGGTAGCTATATATATCGGACTTCCTGTAGCTAAATATGATGAGAATTATGTGATGCATGTTGTGATGTTATGGCATAATTATGGCGAATGGAAAAACAAATTGTCCATCGTAACTTGAGATTCTTACTTACAAAGTACTCCACTTACCACTTGTTGGAATATTGTCTATTTACCAGCTTTGCTTTTTTAAAATAATAATAAAACAATAAATACTACAAGTATATTTAGGTGCTTATATGCTGTGTCAGTAGAATCAGTGAAACATTATTTCGTTCTAACGATTCTTTTTCTGACCGTCCTCCCACTGCTTCATAGAATACACCAGAACGATTTGTCCCTACATATAAATTTTTATATAATTAATGGACTAAAAAGACGATATTTTGATATAACAGGATTGATACCGGTAACAGGTGGTCACTTTTGTACCAGTGTCATGTTCCTCGGTTATTTATGGTCATCGCTGTGGTGCATTTTGTGGTAGCGAAATGTTTTGCTCTTGTCCCTTTTATCTATAAATCGGAGTCATTCTGGGAATTTGTAACGGTGTTTATCTACATGTGTAGATTTACAATTTTTATATGCGTTTAATTTTGTGCAAAAAGTTCATATGTATTCAATGTGTTATTTTTAGATTTTTCAATGTAAATATTAAATTGCAGTTTTCCTAAAAGCCCAAAAGATCACGATTATGCCAATCGATATAATGATATCGATCTCATTAATGCCAATCCTGTACTAATTTACCGATATTTATGGTAATCATGACAAAAAATTCATAAAACCACCAGTGAAATCGACCATTTATCTATGACTTAGTTCGCTCAAAACTTTTGCTTTAACAAACAACTTAAAATAATTAACTGCATCCCATTTTTTGTTTCAAATGAAATTACGTAAATCTCTACACAATGCTGGGTTAAATATGAGCTGTTGTAAGGCACGAAATTTGAATTAAACGCAATATAAATCATAGCTAAACAACCTTGTGAATAGCCTTCGTGGTACAGTTAAGTCTTTTGTGCAGTTATGAGTACACGTCTCCAATCAAATGGGACATTAAAAAGAATTATTACTATATATAGTTGTCAACGGATGAATGCAAATCCGATTTGTAAGCGTCTAGTCGTGGAACTAGGCTGGGCAATCTGTTGTGCTTGATGGTTTTGATGTCTCCAATACTTCCTGGTTTGCTTGTTCAATGGACATTGGCTAGTGACGTAGGCCTATTTGATAAAGGATGTTATAAGAATTATGGCCTCGGTGGCCTCGTTGTACTACGGTACGATTACAAAGATGAGGTCTCGGGTTCAAATCCCGGGTCGGGCAAAAGTGGTATTGGATTTTTCTGTTAATTAATTATCAGCTCTGAGTCAGGAATTTGTGCCCGCCCGATATGGCAATAGGTTTGCCCCCTATCACAACATGGGTCGGAACATACAAGGTGAAAAGTGGGTGTCTTGGTAACACCTCTGTCTAACCCTTATGGGAAAAGGCGTGAGTTCATGTATACGAGTATATTATGTATAAGAATTATTTGGTCATAGGAAACTCTTAAGTACCGGGACAAAGATTACCATACAAAATGGCGACATACTTATTATTTTGATCCACTCTAGTGTATTGCATTTCGAGCTCAGTCTTTGTATATTTGGCATGAACAAGTCAGCATAATAATGTCAATCGGTGACACATGACCAAACATAGCTAGTGAATGCTTTACTTAGATTACATTAAACTTCCCATCAGTCATGCCAATATACCTAAGTGTAGGCTTTCAAAGATGGTGCGTGAGAATCTAGTGCTAGAGTCAAAATACCACTAACATTTTGGAAAGCGTGCCCCGGTTGGCGGTCACGTTGCGTGCCGTCGCATTTCGCGCTGCCGCTCACAATATTTTTGTGTCTGTACATTTTCGACACTTTCATCCCGTCAGATAAGGTCGCGGGAACGCATGCGCGATAAACGCGTGATGGACGATCGCTTTAAACTTTGTTCTCACGGATTGACTAGCAAGTTATAGACAGGACTGTTGTTTTGTTACAGGTAAATGGTAAGGTGTGAATTTTTATATTATTAATAGTTATTTGTGTCTACGAAACTGATTGCGATACAGCGCTCCGTATCCGTTCTGATGAAGTTGTTGAATCTGACTGATGATGATTGCAACCAAAGCTTTTATTAGGGATTACAAGGGTTTTTAGGGCTACATTAGTTAATTTCGGCTGTTAAAGTGGTTTTGTACTCCTCTCGTGAATCTCTACCATTTTTTTTTAAGAACAGCAAGGTATCTGTTCGCTTTTAAATCTTGCAGATGATCATTGCTAATGGATAATATTGACCTCAGAATATCAGGAAAATTACTGATTTGTTCACTGTATCAAAAAAAAAATTTCTTATACTTAAATGAAAAACCCATTTTGAAAAATCAAGACAGTTCTACCCGTTCGAAGCGTGTTGGTCCGCGGAGGCGGATACCAGTTGATAATGTGCCGCTTGCTGATGGAGATTGATCGCGTCAGCCGTCGCGCAGTGTCAACACACCTCTATGTACGTGCCCTGAGGGGGAGGGAAACGGGGTGTGAGGGGGGAGGCGCCGGACCGTACTATATGCTGTGTATGTGGAACTTGTGTGCGTCACTGTCATATATCTAAGGTATGAATCATGGCGTCCAGGAATTGTCTAGTATAGAAAACTGTGTAAATATTTAGGAAAAATCATGAGATTGGTATTTCCAACATTAATCTATCATACTGGCGTCTCTGAATGCACGCTAGAGGGCTGTTTCTGGGCACCGTATAATAACAGATTATGCGGTCATGAAAATTGCACTTTAATTTATTTTTGCCTTGGGTGTTATCAAGGGTTTCTTGGATACTTCCGAAGTTTTTAAATCTATCATCGTGTAGAAATCTGCGTACCTTAGTGATTTACAGAAAGTTCTGTGGTATCTTAAAGCCACCAACGTGCTCTTAACCAGCGTAGTAGACTACACTACTACCTACGCAGTGTCTTTGCGGCCCGTGTCCTGAAACAGGAAATTTAAAGGCTAAATTATAAACTCATAAACGCACAATAACTGAAAGGTGGCAGATTCGGGCATGATTGGTGGTGGGTAATAAATCAGCGATGGTTTACGAGAGGCGTGGCGCGACGTGACCGGCGCGTCGGACGTGCCGCACACACTGCCTCATATAAATATACGTTATCGCCACATCTTAAGGGGAAATTGAAAATGCCTTTTTAAGATGTGACGGCTGTTGAAGATTGTGACATTTTTTAAATGATGGCTCCTGTACTGCGCATATTAGCTGCAGGTTCGTTTGAATAGCGACCACAATTAACCACCATAGTTTCCCATGCGTGTCTCATTTTGGGTTCAGCATGTGTATATGTTTCTTAAGGTAAAATTGAATCGACCACTAACCATATTTCGTCTATGAATACTTAATTCCAACAAACTAGACTTACAAACAGGACATTCTTCTGTAATTTACGCATAAAACATCATAGACTCAGAATTATTTATCCTTGTTCCATCTTCTCTATCTCTTAATAGAACCAGCATTCTAGCTTACACCTTAGACCTGACCAGCATATCTTACGAGGAGGTGACATCGAGTTGCTGTTCTCAGCACTTATATCCTGCCGAACGAACAGCCGTCCCAATTATAGAGGGTTAGTTAAATTACAGCACTGAGCAACTCATCAGAGATTTCTCAAATTCGAAAATTCACACTAAGCAAATCAATCAAATGAATCACTTAAACACAATAAATAATGCACGCGTTAAGTTAACAATGTTTGCCGCAATTATTAACATCTAAAAATCTACATCAACATAATATAAAATCATCAAATTAGGTCGGTCAACATGACACGTTCTTAATTGCACAACAAAAATCTTTAACACGCTAATACAAAACCAAAACTTAATTAATAAACCAAAGGAGACCAAACATCCGTTGCCCAAACTTAGGACTGCACAAAAAACTTAACAGAATCTTTCCCACATGTGGTTAGAGTAACCAACATAACTCTACCCCTGTTTGTGACATTACTCACCCTTATTTTAATATCCATAAGGTTTAAAATTGTCTGATTGTTGTTTCCAAGGGTGGAGGATGTTTTGGTGGTTCCTAGAAGTTTTTTCACCGCCGGATAAATAGGTCGCAGGTTATTTACCATTTGCAAGGTGCAAGCGCCTCTAACGGAACTCTGCCGAAGCTTGCGGACGTTTGTTCAAATGTTGCCGAGATAAGGCCAGTGTGTGGTCTACAAATATTTCAACAGTTTCATGTTATTAAAGATTATACGATAAATTATTTAGATAACGGTATTTTGTATTATTTTTACTGTATTTAATTCTTAGTTAGGGTAGAGCTGATTTCTTTTCTAAAAGACTGATGTCTTGTTGGCGTTAACTTTTATATGGTCAATCTTTATATCATTAAAAAGAAATTGTTGAAGAATGCAGTAAGGCATAAAAGTCGATACAAATAAACTTTTATATAAGTAAGTCCCGTGGTCTAACAAAATTTATTTATACACCTCGGTGCAAACTGAAGGCAAATAGTAACTTCGCTGTGTTTTATGGGAAATGACCTGCAGGATACTATTTACCTGGCTCCAAATAGCTGGTAAAATTATTTTATATCATTGCCAATTTCTTATTAAGAGGTCAAATAAAAAATATTGCATATTGGCAGAGATGTGTCGTCAAATCTCTCAAATTTTATTAAAATTGACTTAGGATATTGTGATATATTTTGCTGTTTTTAAAAGCAGTCGAAATAACACTAAGCCATCGCTAATTATTTGTTATTAAGAGGTCACATCAAAAATATTTTTTCTTGGTAAAGACGTCCTGATGTGTTGTTCACCGCGAAGTACGAATATTGTAATTAATATATTAAAATATAATCTTTTATTATCGTATCCATATGATCTTAATATTTAATTAGTATGGTTTTTGCGGCACTTAAAATTTAAATCAAATGCACATGTTAAATCCTGGACTCAAGGATATTTTGATTGGAACATTCGTTGCGTCTCACATCGCCGTGGGCCGCACAGTGGTTAAAAATAGTCGCGGAGGTGGACAAAAAACAACATAAACTGCGTCTCATCTGGGCCGACTTTACGCAATATGGTTTTTGACCCTTATAACCAGCGGATATTTGTTTTATCATCGGCTTATCCTGTGGGATTTTGTATAGGGTGTTTGGAAAACTTTCGTTACGACATATATTGTTTTAGGTAATATCATGAGTAAAAATAATTATTTTAGTATATTTATATTTTTCTATATAATAATTGGTATTTGAGGTTCAAACACCCACTGTTCTAAGGTCAGCATGACAGAATAAGACTTAATCCTTTAAATCGTAGAGGTGAAGCAAAGTTTACAGTAGAATTGTATTGAGTTATTTAGATACTATAAAAGTAATATACTGAAAAAATAATAAATCAGAATAGAAAGTTGCAACAGCTGACCCTTTTCACTAGAAATTGCACAGCGAACACAATCGAAAACCAATTCCCGCATCACGCGGTTCCGTGTCACTTCTTCACATAGTAATTACAAATATTGCAATACTCTACAAAGCTGGAGCACTCCTAAACTACACGTTTTTTGTCCGCGGCCGGGTCACATCACTAACGGTGAGAGCGACGCAACGACTTCCAGATGCGTCGGTTAGCGGTATTTCACCGATGATTTTTTGTCCAGTCTTGGCGACACGCTTGTGTGTTTTGTACCAATGTGCGCGGTGAGAAATGTCAATACGAGGCTGATATCAAAAATTTAATTGTTTTACTGCAAATGCTAAGATACGAGTACAGTTACATCATCACCATTATCATTTTTTTTTTAATTCATCTCATGCAGCCATCTTATGTTTACCCACTTCTATCTTATGTCAATTGTATTCAAGACATCTGGAGGTTGGTCAAGAAGGATATCATTACATATTTATTTTACTACACTATGTATTGTCCTATATAGAATTGATGTGAAGCAACAGTTATAAAAATAAAGTTAATTACAAAGAAATAAAAATTATAGTGCTCTGATGGACATCCATCAGAGCACTATATTTTTTATTTCTTACACGCTGAAAAGCCTACATAGGTTTGCCTCAGTATTATCAGCGTGTATCCAGCTGCATCTTGTAACTTGTTATTCCCTGAAACTCTTTAAAAATAATGGATATTTATGTTTACTCTAAAAAATACAATGACCGTCTTAACTAACATTAATTATTCCCTAATAATCATTGTAGTAAATAACCTTTACATTGTAGGAAGAGTAACTACTGGACATAATATTGAGACTTAACATCTTATGTCACAGGACTGCGAGCGCAGTAAAATGCCAAGCATTGCTTTGTAATTCATGGTGTTGTTTGGATTTGCTACTGTCTATGAGTGGTCGTATTGCTTACCATCAGGCGAACGACAACCTCGTCTCGCCATTGACTGCAATAAAAAAAATATCATGCAGTGTTTTAAATTCAATTGACGATTCGGAAAACTTTATCCTTGCATCAACAAAGTTAGCGTTAGGTTGTACCACCTTTGGCTTTATCAAAGGTTCGACTTCAATATTTCTATTTACACAGATATAGCTGTATAATCGATAGCCGTTATAAATTCTTATAAACCGTATAACACTCATCAAGGAGTGACCCATATGGTCAGATGCTATAAAAAGTTTCATACTTTGTACGCTAATGGTACGTGGACAGTCGCAGAGTTAAGTCATTGGGCAAATTAAATTATTGTAAGACTAAAGTATTTAAAAAATGCGAGGTGGCCTATTGGTATCGGACTAGACGTGACTGGCAATATGTCACGGTGGTCACGGGTTCAAATCCCAGGGCACACCTCTGACTTTTCGGTGTTATGTTGTAAGCATTTGGGAAATAGCTCTATTTATACGATAAACCACAAAGCTTAACAAAATAAAAATAAACAACGCCTTAAGATTCAAATTAATATTTTAGATGTATTTACACATTATTCATAATCCAAGAAAACTTACATTTGTTGAAACAGAACATTAAAATAAATAATTATTGCTACTCCTCACCATAATTACAATCCAAATTAATCCCTTTGAACTCCATACAAAGCCAAAACATCAACAGCATAACATCAGAGACATAAACAATATAACGATATTTCTCATGCATTCTGCCCTCGCCAGTCCATCCAATACATCATGGGATATAAATTCTCATACATGAAATACGATGTCCACGTCACATGCGGCCATCGAGTCGCCGGCACATGTGGTCGCGACCACGTGTGGAGTTGTACCCTCCCCCGCCCCTCACCCCCGGCAACTTACCTACAGAATACTGTCTATAGTCTACACCAAGAGTGAAGGGAAAGCGATGATAGTTAATAATGCATCTCTTTGGAAATTCTTTTTGCAATCCAATAACTAATTCGCATGGATCTTAAGAAATTAATGGTATAAAAAATGTTATCCAATTTGTCGTTTTTTTTTATCTTTATCTGTGTATTTATCAGCCCATATAGGTCCCACTACACGGCACGGGCTCCACCTACAATGGAGAATACTATGTAAAAAATACCTTCTAATATTTCAGATACAATATTTGGTTTGTTAGCACCAATGGCTCTTAGATGAAAAATTATATATTAAGATATATTTAATCTAAATATAATTCCTTATTCATAAACTGCAACTTAATAAAAAACATTTACTTACTTCGACCACCAACAGCATGCTGAGTAATCGAACGACAATTTATTATATTATTTTATAAATACGAAAAGAACTAAAATGCAATGTCCATTCTAACAAAGATGTAGGGCGTGATCACGTCTTTCAAAAGATTACATAAATCAACCCGCTTCGTGAGAATCGAATATAGCCGAAAATGACCCTACGTTTGACGAACGACGATATGGTGACAAAAAGTAGCTTATTTGATGCATATCTCTGAATCTCTATGATAGTTATAGGGTGTCTGCTACCTGTGTCACGAGTATATAAGAATTTAAAGTTTTGGAAATTACTATTTTAATGGAAAATCATTCTTGGCGCATAAGTAAGATCGCCATAGGATATATATTATGTTGATCTACAGAATATATATTTACTGCTTTATTTGTCTAACTTCTGTGTTTTTTCAATGAGGTGAATGACGAGACGAACTTGCCATTCGCCTAACGGTATGCTATACGACCACTCATGGACAGTAGGAAAACCAAACAACACTATGAATGATAAAGCAATGCTTGGCAGTCCACTGCGCTCGAACACAACAGTGCATTTACACTGCAGTTTGGCGGTAGAAAAAGACATTGCGTATAACATTAAGATTTAAGGCTCCTGTATTCTTCCAAAGTATACTGAGTGTTTGTGTAACAGCCAAAAATAATAAATTATAACCAAGAATTTCAGTGACGCGTAAAACGAAAATTTTCAAACATTATCGCTATCGACTCCGAAATCAAAACAAACCCCACAGAATATTTCGGCGAGGTTCATACGAACCACATGTTTTTTTGTCAGGCCAAAATTCTAGAGAACTGAAAAAAGTTACCGTTATGGACACCATACACGTTTTGCATAAATCATCTCGAGTGGGGACTGGGTATTATTGCGCTGTTTTTTGTTAATCTTTTGGTTAAAACTAACTGAAGATTAAGACGAGTGCGGTTAAAGCAGACAAGTATTGATGTGGAACAAATGTAGTATTATTGTTTACGGATTGGATTTAGCTGGTGGTCTATGGGCAACGTGCAGTACAAACCTGTTGACATAAAATGATGTATCGCAAATTCAGTGGCATTTGTGATCTCAAGCGGTTTCGTATTGGACAAAACAATAAGGTTGTTCTCGCATTGATATATTAACTATAATATATTAGGATCACTTTAAGTTCTATGGAATATTTCTGTCATACATTTTTTGGCATAAATTTATTTTAAGTTTTGACTTCATTAGTGACGCTAATAAAACTACTATAGAAAATAAAAGAAACTTTCAAGTGTTATAAAATCTATGCTATTAAACCACAATATAACAATAAAATTGTGTTTACAATTGAATTTATAATTTATTGATAAATATATTTTGTCTTTAAGTTAAAAATCAATTAGCTGAATTAATGTTCTATGAATACCTTTACTGCAGATTTACTTCATTTTTCTATCATCGCTCTACCACCATTAAAACTACCAGTAAATTTAGTAGATGTTTTAAAATTCATTAGCGTGCACAACATGTGTCTCAGATAGTATCTGGGCATGGCAGAGACGATCAAAAACAATGTTTATAGTACGTCCTGGCGGCCGCGTCGCTTCGGCAAAAAATCGAGGACAAATTTTGAAGTGACCGCATACATAAATAATGTCTAGCAAATTGCCGATTTGATGATTAAAATCGATTTTAAAAAGCATAAAACAGATTTATCGGTGATTAGTTTTGTTGAATATTATGCTTGGCAATGTTTAGTGAATTTTAAAAAGCTTTGTCTTGTGGTTTTGTTTGAAGAAATAGAATTATCCGACAATGGAACTCAAATAATGAAGTATATGAATCATAATGCAGTTACATTTAGAACATGCGTTTAAAAATTATTACAGTCACAATTTAAAATCGTGAAAATAAATTGTGTTCTTATAAATTATGGCTAAATTGGCTACTATTAGACAGCTTTAAAGTCACATTTTTACTGTTTAGCCGTGTAAATTAGGTTGCAGAAAAAAATAAGAGTTCTACAATTATTAATATTGTTAAATAAACTTTGTTCTTAAACGGAAGAACGAATCAACGTTTAAAAAAGGTTTGAATTGAATTTAGTAATATTTACCTACTTCTTGATATTCTATTACTTTTTTGTAGATAATAGAGCCAATAGAATAGGTAACTTTTTGCCATCCATCAACTCTTTCCTGACATCGACAGGAATCTAAAAGCATTTTTCAAAATCTCTGGACAATGATGTTGGGTCCATGGCCCTAAGGAGTCTATCAAAAGGAGATTAGATCGATAAGACGAACAATGCCTGTGGGCGTTTAAAAAAACTACAAGAAACATGAAACGAGGAATTATTCGCATCGTTTCGTTTGAGCTCTTATAAAACTGTTTTTTCATTGCAAAAAAGGTATAAATGAGGGTAGATTGAAAAAAAATGGACAAAGGCCGACGCACAAAGAGGTTCGATGCAGCTTTTTCTGATGACCGTATACTTTTTCATTGCGCTGTGTGAACCGTACCTGTATCTACTGGTTTTGATGCCAACAAAATTGTAAACTCTGTTTTTTATCGTGGAAGGGTGGACAGTGGTATCGGAAATGTAAGATAACAATGATGTGAACTTTTACATGCTTAAACGTTTATTACTTATCCTTATTACTAACAGATTAATATCTTTGAAGTTATCCAAATCATTACATTTTTATTATGGACAGACTCTTTGGTTTAAGACAATGAAGAAAATCGATTAAGAAGAATACATTGCGTGAAATTACTCAATTTTGTTGACGATAAGCCAGGAATGGACAAATATAAAAAGTTATTTTATCACTCGTGCTCAGTTGCGCTCACTTCAAAAGCTTTTTGCCTAGCAGAAATGAATTCTAATACACATTTTACCAAATTTTAACACTACCACATTGCGTTTAATTGCCCGAACACCTCAAAACAACCATGTCTGTCACGTTCCCGATGCCACTAGGAACTGATGTACACTCACTAAAAAATACGGTACACTAATTGCCAAAAAATCGATCTAAAGACCAAAACATGAAAACGTGCAAACTTTCCAATCCTCACAGATGTTTAAAGAGTACAGTTGCGTACACAAGTAATTGACACATTCTGTTTCGGTGTCGCAACACAATAATTTGAGTTTGGAACAGGGTGGAGCGGCGACAGATTGCGCACGTCCACTAATGACAGGCCGCGATGCGCTGTGTCCAGCCCGCGTTCATTCAATGCAAATAGCGCCGCGGAGGTGTTAAGAATTTGTTAGATACGGCGCCGGGTTTTGTTGTTTAATGGTTGGTAAAGGGCTTGGTACATGCAATTTAGCTGTCTAAGTACATAAATTAACATAGTTTTTATGTAATCCTAATTGTAGCCTATAATTAAATTACGTTCTTCTACAACTGGAACTCGCAAGGTTTGGCGGTATATGTCAGCAGATTGGGACGGACTCCGAGAATTCTTCGCGTCCTACCCATGGAGGCGGCTTTGCTTCTCCTCTGATGATCCTGACGCCTGTGCGGACTGCGTAGCGGAGACAATTGGCTTGGGTATGGAGACCTTCATACCCAGCTCAAAAATACCCGCAGGGCGTCGCAGCAGGCCGTGGTACAATCGTGCCTGCGCCGTTGCTGCGCGCCTCAAGCAGTCCGCATACGCGGCGTGGCAAGACGCCAGGAGGCGTCGGGATCCAAATTCGAAAGAGGAGAAACGGAAGTTTAATGCCGCCTCTAGATCCAACAAAAGAGCCTTAGCTAGGGCCAAGGCGGAGCACATCCGCAGAATTGGCGAGCGGCTCCAAAGCTATCCCTCTGGAAGCCGTGCTTTTTGGTCGCTCGCTAAGGCTGTGGAGGGCAATTTCTGCCTATCCAGTCTCCCACCACTGCGTAAACCCGATAACAGTTTGGCCCATAGTGCAAAGGAGAAGGCCGATCTCTTGGTCCAATTCTTTGCCTCGAACTCGACTTTGGATGACGGGGGAGCCACACCGCCGAACATCCCCTGGTGTGAGAGTCTCCTGTCTGATATAAAAATCACCCAGCGTGCTGTCAGACGGGAGCTCATGGCTCTCGACATCCATAAGTCGAGTGGGCCGGACTGTATCCCCGCAGTGGTTCTTAAGACGTGCGCCCCTGAGTTGACCCCCGTGCTAACGCGCCTTTACCGTCTTTCCTACAAAACCAACCGGGTTCCCGCTTCGTGGAAGGTCGCCCATGTCCACCCAGTCCCCAAAAAGGGTGACAGATCGGACCCTTTATGCTACAGGCCGATTGCTGTCACATCCTTACTCTCCAAGGTCTTGGAGCGAGTTATAAACACTCAGCTCCTGAGGTATCTTGAGGACCACCAGCTGATTAGTGACCGCCAGTACGGTTTCCGTCACGGTCGTTCAGCTGGTGATCTTCTTGTGTACCTCACGCACCGTTGGGCGGAGGCTTTGGAGAGTGGGGGTGAGGCGATTGCGGTCGGCCTTGACATAGCGAAGGCGTTCGATCGAGTGTGGCATGGCGCCCTTCTGGCGAAGCTACCTGCGTATGGTATCCCTGAGGGACTCTGCAAGTGGATCGCCAGTTTTTTGGATGGTCGGAGCATAAAAGTCGTGGTGGACGGCTGTTGCTCCGAGACCAAGACCATTAACGCTGGTGTTCCACAAGGATCGGTGCTATCGCCGACACTCTTCATCCTGCATATCAATGACATGTTGTCTAACGACAGCATGCATTGTTATGCGGATGATAGTACGTGTGACGCGCGATACATCGGCCATCAGAGTCTCTCTCGAGGTTCCATTGAGGAAAGACGGTCTCAACTTGTGTCTGAAGTCGAGAGATCTCTGGGGCGGGTCTCCGAATGGGGTGAATTGAACTTAGTTCAATTTAACCCCTCGAAGACACAAGTTTGCGCATTCACTGCGAAGAAGGACCCTTTTGTCATGGCGCCGCAATTCCAAGGAGTTACTCTCCAAAGATCCGAAAGTATTGGGATCCTCGGCGTCGAAATATCGAGCAATGTTGACTTTAGGAGTCATTTGGAGGACAAAGCCAAACTGGCGAGCAAAAAGTTGGGTATCCTGAACAGAGCCAAGCGGTACTTCACGTCGGGTCATAGATTGACGCTTTACAAAGCACAAATCCGGCCCCACGTGGAGTACTGCTCTCACCTCTGGGCAGGTGCCCCAAAATACCAGCTCAACCCACTTGACTCCTTACAGCGACGAGCTTGTCGAATAGTCGATGATCCCAATCTTACGGACAAA
Organism: Deilephila elpenor; assembly: GCA_949752805.1. Lineage (NCBI taxonomy): Eukaryota > Metazoa > Arthropoda > Insecta > Lepidoptera > Sphingidae > Deilephila > Deilephila elpenor. The sequence continues at coordinate 9,775,057 of OX457108.1, forward strand.
TTGGAACCGTTAGGACTGCGGAGAGACTTCGGGTCTCTCTGTGTGTTCTATCGTCTGTTCCATGGGGAGTGCTCCGAGGAATTGTTTGAGATGGTACCAACATCGCCCTTCTACCATCGCACCACCCGTCACCGCAGCAGAGTTCATCCCTACCACCTGGAAGCGTACCGCTCCCGAACGGTACGTTTCCAGCGTTCTTTCTTACCACGTACGTGCAAGCTCTGGAATGAACTCCCTGCATCGGTGTTTCCTGAGCGCTATGACCTGTCCTTCTTCAAACGAGGCTTAAAGAGATTATTATCCTTAAGGTAGGCAGCGACTTTGTTGTGCTGGACCCCTGGCATTGCAAAGGTCTATGGGCAGCGGTAGCCGCTTACCATCAGGCGGGCCGCTAGCTCGTCTGCCTATACGGCAATAAAAAAAAAAAAAAAAAAAACTTTTGTATTTGTTTTTTGGCAGCGTATTTTTATGTTTTTTTAACAATAATAAATGTTGTTTAGTTGTAAATAAAAATGCACGAGGTTTACATATATTACTAATTTTATACTTGCACTTTTATTTTAATTAAAGGTAGCAGTGATTTTGAAATTTTTTCGTGCTTTCCGAAAACTCTACCATTTTCACATCAATTTTTATGCATTTATTAATGCCTTACCCTGTCCTTTCTTGGGCATGCCCTGGTCTTCATCCTAACACAATGACCTCTCGCGATGACAGCGGCGGCCCACGCGCACGCTCATTCTAATCACACCTATCTCAACGCTCACGGCTCCTCCATTCATACATATTTCGAGTGTTTTTTACACCAACACGAGTGGGCCGATGGTTTATTGTTTGAACACACGGTTAATCGTTTAGCTCTGTGATTATGATTCATTATTGTTCAAATTAACATGTAGAAAGTTGCCGGTAATTGTGGGTATAAGTGTTAGTGCTCAAATTGATGATGCGATTTGTAATGTTAGACGTAAAGGATTGCGTAATGTGTATTGGTTTTATTGTTCGGTGGTTTTGCGTCATTGATGTGACTGACGAGGGATAAGTAATTAATATAATTATTTTATAATAAATAAATAAATACACCCAACAATTAAGTCTTATGTTGTGGGTATCAGAAACTATGAGAGACTGTTCAGTCTCCCAAATGCACATATTTGTGAGCCTCACAAACATTTGTCTCGGTACGGGGATCGAACCTGCGGCCTCCCATTTCTCAGCCGACGTCTTACCAACTGCGCCACGGAGGCTGTTAATGGAGGTTTTACGATTATATATTTTTACGTCTGACAACACATTATGATTTGACTGAACAATTGAATACTCTTGGGCAATAGAATTGAAAGATGGTAGTTTTTAAAACTTTAAGTAAAATAAATTATTATTTATTGGTCTTGGGCAATACATAAGAAAATTATTAATAAAATCACAAGAACCCAATTTTAGACAAAATATGCCAATGTAGAGATGTAATAAAATAAACATACGAAGTCTATACATGTATGCTAATTTTTGTAATAGGGCAGCACAAAATACAGCACCAAAACAAAAAGAACATGTACCCACCCAAAAAAACAATTCCAAAACATTTCGAAATGATTTTCATAACTGTCAACCAGCACGGGGCAGCATAAATATTCAAATGAGAGTCCGCACTGGCCAGTATGCTAATGTTACAAAGCGAATGTCAGAATGCTGGCATTGTGTTGATGACTGTACACGTGGACACACCCTTTATTTGACGCCCGACGTCGACATTCAATGGGTCATCATTCATAGAATTCATTCAGGTTTGTGCCTAAACAACTTTTTTAATATTTAAATTTCTTTAACCTGTCAATCAGATCGGAAAGGTACGGTCATAATGTTTAATAGATTAATAGGAAATCTGTTATTCGTTTTTTAAAATAAAATATTATGTTTTAGGTATATTCATCAATTGATCAACCAGAATTGGTTCATTATGGAAAAAAGTTTTGCCTAAAATTTGCCTAAGACAAACGGACACATGTGACTTTACTTAACTAGCAAAATTAATGCACCTTTGAAATTAAAAATGTACGTTTCGCAAGAGCACATTCAGTACATTCGAGGTCCAAAATAATGTTTATCTAATTGCAAACTCTACATTACCCTATGCCCTGCCCGACAGACCAACCTCGGACTTTACGGCTTACAAAATATTATACAAAAATAACACAAACAGACCAAAACCTGGAACAACACTAGCATAATAAGCTTCTTTCGAAAATAATATACCAAATGACATAGGCTTAGTCGAAAGCCTGCCTTGACCGACATTACAAAGAAGATCGTAATTAATTTGATAATCACAACAATTAATTTACATTCATTAATCATTTGTACACGTTCGTGATTTTGAGTGATTATTATATGTAGCTGTTGGAGTCTCTGCTTCAGTAATTAAGGTTCATTTTTAAATGAATTTTAAAGCTTAAAGCTTTTTTGATGCATCGAATAGTTCAATCGTGGGTGAGATGAATAGTAGTATAATCGTGTAGTAAATTGTTAAAACGATTTTTTTTAAACTTTGAACTAATTTATAAATATTTCTTTTTATTATAGCTTTGTTCCGGCAAGACAGGTCATCTGATGGTAAGTGATCAACGCCACCTATGAATACATCATAGATGTGTTGTCAGACAATCAGATCGGGAGGGGAACTGGGGGAGGGGGGGGGGTGAAGGGTATTGGGCATCCGGCAATGTGTAGCTTCACGTCGATCTCCTGTGACACAGTAAATACAGATTATGAATATAAAAATCCAATATAATTTTGCTCGACCCGGGATTCAAAACCGACCCCTCAGTTTTGTAGTCCTCGACACTGCACGCAAGTTATTTCCTACAACTCATCGTGTTTTTTAAGGTGTCGTATTCCCAGTAGTGGGTTTCTTGTAGCTCAAGACGATGACATTTTTGTAAAGCATCGATTTTAATTAAATTTATTTTCGTAAATGACTTTTCTACCCACCAATACCTTCAGTAAAAGTCTACTATCCTACGCAGGTCGTGGGCAGAGTCCGTTTAGCAACGACCCGCTCCACAGAGTTCATTAATAACGACCCGTTTACCTCTCATTATGGCTAGACAAAACCAATTAAACGTTACAACTTAGCCTTATTGTGTTCGCGTCATCATTCATTATTTCGATACGTTGTGAATAGGCCGTTGGGTACGAGTTAGAAGTGAAAATAAAATAAATAAATAAACCCAACATTCACATACATAGTCCTGGCCCCAAAATAAGGTCCAGTCTTGTATCTTGGCCATTAGAGACTACGAGAGACTTTTCGGTCTCACGAATACCAAGATTAAAATAACAGAAAATGTAGGGGATCAACTAGAGAGAAATAAACAGTTTGTTATCTTACTAAAGACAGTCTCAGCGCAGTTGCATAAATGTCAGTGGTCAAAGAAGAGTCCGCGGGTTCGATCCTTGCTCTGAGACAAATGTTTGCCGACAATGATTTGTCTTGGGTTTGGGTGTTTGTCATACTGAAAAGTATTTCATAGTTTTAATGACCATTGTGTCGTGGTCATACTTAATTACTTTATTATATCCCACAGAGATTCGCATGGTATCGGCGTGATTGGTATTTGAAATAAAACTAATTTTTACGGATTTTATCGCGATCGCGAAAAAATAATTTTATTTCAATGTGTAACATTCGCGTAAATCTAAGAAACCATTATGGTATAGCTTTGTTACAATTTCGTGTGTTACTGAATTTATAGTCATTCACATTATAATTTAACATCAAGTAATTTATGCAATCGATTTGCATCCTTACTGAGTACAACCTTGGCTTCTAAGATCTTTATTTCTATAAATGTGATTAATCTACAAATGTAAGAGGTCAACCTATTGAGCTTTGATAAAAATCCTTAGTTGTATTATGAGAGACATCGGCCCGACAGCCAGTCATAATATAATGGTGATTACGTCATTGTAGACTAGCAGTTCAACAATTGCATAAATGTCAATAATTTCGTAGATTCCATTTATAACATACTGCATTTAATTCCCTCCTTTATATTATCCAAAAATTGTTTTAAGCAAACCGTGAAGAAGCAGTTGTATAAGATAGAATCTGTCTGCATCAGCTGTATCAGCCCAAATACGTCCCACTGCAGGGCTCAGGCCTCCTCTACAATTGAGAGTACAATTGAGAGAGGTTAGGCCGTATAGTCCACCACGCTGGCTTAGTGCTGGTTGGCGGACTTTACAAACCGTAGAAAATAATAAGATTTTTGTCAAATAACAAGAGACAACATTCCGTCGTTACTGAACCATCTATCTAGACATTAAACTTGCCATCAAGTACAAATAACGACTGCCTCGGTGGCGTAGTTGTACTACGGTACGACTACAAAGCTGAGGTCTCGGGTTCGAATCCCGGGTCGGGCAAAGTAATATTGGGTTTTTCTATTCATTATCAGCCCGGAGTTAGGAATTTGTGCCTGATATGGCGATATGCTCGCCCCCTATCACATCATGGGACGGAACATACAAGGTGAAATGTGGGTGTCCTGGTGGCGCCTCTGCCTACTCCTTCTGGGATAAAGGCGTGAGTTCATGTATGTATGTATGTATTTACAAATAACTCAAAACGTGTTACTAACATTCGCGAAAAATTACCTCGTTGTCCGTAATAATGACATGCCGTGTGCCCACCAACTGTTGTCACTTTGCCAAAAAAGCCGAGTGAAAGTTTGACCAAACCCTAAATACTTAATCGACATGAACACCGACCGCAATGCTCAGGAATTTACTTAGAATGGTACCTCAGGCCCCGGGCATATGGCTAATTATTCTATAAGCAGGGCCATTTGGACCATACAATTGAGTGTTTACTGCAATTTTGTTTTTCTATTTACATAACTTCTTTGGCAGGGTTGGGTTCTGTTTTCGAATATTTATCGATCAGTTCACTGAGTTAGGTTATTAAAGCTTGCTATTATTGCTTCAACATACAGAAAATAAAGTATAAAAAATAAAATACACCCAACAGTCACATACATTGTCCTGACCCCACACTAAGATCGAGTCTTGTGTTGTGTCGTGAGTATCAGAAACTACGAGAGATTTTTCGGTCTCACAAACACCCAGACCCGAAACAAATACCCTACCTGTGGTTCACACAAATATTTGTTTCGGTGCGGGGATCGAACCCGCGGCCTCTTGTTTCACAGCCGGCGTCTAACCAACTACAACCAATATAACCGTTTTACGCCTGTCACGTCTTAGATAAGCTATAATGTAATAATTTTATGATTGGCTTCTTTAGTTCAAAAAGGGCAATGATTATTAATTGATAGTATACTTAAAGTAAATTTTGGTGTAGAAGAAAACGTACGCCATAATAGATTGAATTGTGTAAATTAATAACAGATATAGATTTATAGGAATGTTCTGATGACATCAGGATAAAAAAGTTATGTGGACAGCAACACTACAAAGGATAAGTTACATTATCAAATAAACAGCGTTGACGTAGGCATTGATTAGTTAGTAAACAATGCAAGGCTTTGTGAATGACTTTCGGAATACTAATGCTACCGATGCAATTTATGTGTTACATCATAAATACACAAGAAAAATTTAAGTAGCTGCATTGCGTGGATTAAGCGAAGAGTTTTTAAGGTTTAAGATATACAGGGTATATCAAGACCGTGACCGAAAACGAAGGCAGGAGGTAGTATTAGTGATATCAAACACAATGCAAGCAAAAATTTTACAAAAAAAATCGTCAATTTTTTATTTTTATGTTTTACATATCGTCGTATTTGAGTGATTAAACATAGTTTTTCTAAAATAATGACGTACATCGCTTAATTTTTAAACACGCAATAGTACGTAAGGGTTTAAATTACTATTTTTGCAAAAAGTAGGTATTTACCCCTAAATAACGATGAGTTTTAAAAAATTATAAAAAATAATCCGTCGCTTATTTTGCAAAATTTTTAGTTGCATTGTGTCTGTAGCCGCTAAAACTACCACCTGGCTTCGTTTTCGGTCGCGGTCTTGATATACCCTGTATAAGTAGAAGATCCGAAACACAAATAAAACCAAATCCTAGCCATGAAACAGAAAATGGAGTAATATGTTGTCTCCGTGACACATAATGTTACTTTCGACAACAGCAAGAGCTGATTTTAAACAATAGTTTAATCCGTTTTTAATTCGAAGTTTCTAATAGATAGGTACTGTCGGAAATTGTATGTAACTTCAATTTTAACTTAATGTTTATAGACTAGTCACAAAACATAATGTTTCAAAGGCGTTTGAGTAAATGTAGGCATAGGATTATTTGCCCAGTGAAATGTCTTATTAATGCATGGCACAGAAGAATTCAACTTTTGAAGGATTGAAAGGCTTTGTTGCCAGCGTAACTACTGGACATATTGCGACTTAATATCTTATGTCTCAGGATGGCGAGTGCAATGGAATGCCAAGCATTGCTTTGTAATTAATGATTTTGTTTGGTTTTGCTACAGTCCATGAGTGGTCGTATCTCTTACCATCAGGCGAATGGCACGCTCGTCTTGCCATTCATTGCAATAAAAAGAAAACGCCAATACCTCCGGCAAATTATTTCAATCAAATGCTGCTATTTGAATCGTAAAACTACTAGTTCCAATTGCCCTACACGGAAATATAATACAGACCCTTACAGTTAACATATTTCCCTAATTAGACCAATAACAAAATCTGCAACTAAATTCCATACAAAAAGACAAGACGAAATTGAATTATAAACACAAATTTGAATGATAAATGACGAATGGCCAGTGCAGTTTCACTTGGAGCTCGGTGCCAAGGATACCGTGTGGTAATCACTCTATTGACAATGCGAAACGTATACTTGTCCTGTCCGAGGATAATTTGCTTCGACACGAACAACGATGCCGTGGAGTGGACACGACTTGTGTATATTTCAGTTGATAAAAACACAAACACGTCTTAATAAGATATGTATAACAAAAGTAACGAGAGGTCTAAGGAGAATTACTCAAATTGATTTAAGTTATTAATTAAATATTAGTGATTACTGACTGCCTTGGTGGCGTAGTTATGCTACGGCACAATTAAAAAGCTGAGGTCTCGGGTTCGAATTACGGATACCATACGTATGGTATATTATATATACACGAGAAAGAATGAAAGAATAACAAATACAGTTCAGGTGATAATAATTGCAACATAGAGTATCCATCGGGAGTAGATGATAATTTATGCCAGCCTAAACATAACCGGATAGTACTGGATGAATCCAAAATGCGATATAATGTCATGCAATGCAATGTGCATGCAATGCGAGTGTCATGCAATTGTGATTAACTAAAATCTCCTTGATACTTCAAACAAAAATACCTCATGAGAAGATATTTATATCTGGGATATATGTTTTGTGTTTTATTTGAAACACAAATTGAATAAAAAGTAATTTTGGAAAATATAACAACTCATCAAAATATCCATCTTGAAGAAATGATACACATACCTAACAATACGATGACGTCACAATTGCTCTATTCTGCAAGATATTCTTTTTTTTCCAGCCTAAATAGCCAGCGTCTTTGAACAAAAGAAATAAAAGTAAATCGCGAGCAGAACTCAAGACCGTTCACAAAACGTTCGAGCAGTGGTCTTGCAACTGGAAACTGCGTTTGAATAAATGAATACCATCACAACAGTCTTATTTAAAATTAGAGAAACATTTAGTATAAAAATAGAGGAAAATAAAAAATAGATGTGACATAAACAAGAATGTTTGTCTGATATTAGTTAGGTTGGCGAAGATCATCAATACCAGCATCCATCAGTGGCGAAGGGTGACTTTTTTCAAAAGGGAAGCCGATACTTCTGGTGACTAGTTTTATTAAATTAACAAGTACTCATACTTATATTTTTACTCCGTTATGTACGTAAGATATTGAGCGACATATTTGCTTAGTAATACTTACTATATTTTATACAACACTTGCACGGAATAGCACTGTGCCCGTTAGGTGCTTTTTTTAACGTTTTTAAAGTAAATTTCGATTCTATGCAAAAGACAACATTACCCTGTTTTGAAATTGATCGACAATAAAATTTCAAACGTTCCTTATATATAAAAAAAAGATGAAGAGATTGATGTAAGTGGACGAAAGTAACTATGCCAGTATAGAGCTAACTGGAGATCTATCGAATCTGGCAACCCTCATGGGATGCAGGCGTGGGTTATGTTTGTATGTCCTATTTTGAATCAACGCTAACAAAAATACGGCATTACAATATTTATTAAATAATTAAAACTTGTCAGTTGCCGTTCTTTCTCTGGTACTTAAATGTATTATCAAATTTAATATAATTTCCAGTGCGTTTTTTAATTACGTAAATGCAGCATTTTTAAAATTACCTCTTAATAATGCAATTCATGAGATAAAACGATACATACGACATTATCAAGTTTCATTCATCATTAAAGTTTTTCTAAATAGATAGATCTGTTTGCACTTCGAAACCAGTAAAATTTCATAAATTACCCACTTATTATATACAAACCTAAAAATAGACACCGCATTATACATATACACTGAAACAACACAGTAGTAAATAATATTTTCTAATTATAAACACGAAATAAAAGAGGCGCGAACTGGCAAATTACTTTATAAGCCGTAGGCCCACCGGCATATTCACAAGCGAATACCGTCGTATTTCTACAAATAAATTTAGACCTTAAAAGCTACAAATTTTAAGGTGCAATTTTGCATGCAGTTCTGAGCAACAAACGTGTAACAGAGATGGCAAATAATGCGTTGGAAATGAGCGCGAGAGCAACGGGAACTCGTGCTGTGTCCTTGTAGCCTGACGTGACGTCATCGGGATCTAGGCGGCCGCGTGTTTCGTATGCATGTACTTACGTTGAACATCGCGCAATGCGTTTGTCGTTATGTTATTAATTGATCGATAATATTTTGTTTATTAATATCGAATAACATTTGTTTATTGTTTATATTTATTTTAATATTGTTTATTATTTGATTATTTTCTTCATATAACTTGTTTAAAAAAATGTAAATAATTAATAATTTCCTTTAAATTATAAGGCGTGCTGTTAGGAATCGGCTTGTAAGAACCCTTCGCCACTGGCATCCATTCTTAGCTAAGAAGACAATCTCAAAGAAGATCGGTGATGTTTAAGATAGAACATAATCTAGACAAGATTAACGTAACCTTCAAAATAACTATGACCGCCTGCTTGGTAGGTACCGTACTATATGTCAACACTTACAAATCAATTCCATTGATTTCGCTTAATAAGAATAATTACATACACAGACCGTGTGTGACTTCTGGATGTAAGCCTCTTCCTTTTTATTGCACTGGAAATCATATAGAAAATCTAAGCTCAGAGCCGATAATACATTTAGGTTCGGTTGCAATAAGTTACTTGGTCAATGTCAAAGCGGTATCTTTGACGGCTGATTTTGCGGTTGTTATTGTCAGTCAGTTGATGCAACCAAGCTTAGGACTGTTGAATACATAATTATTAAGAAAAAAATATCGCGAACACCTCCAGTGCATTTCGTCGCGCCGCCACAATGGCAACATTTGGTTGAACCGCGAAAGTGGGATTGTTGGCGTCATTGTTTGACACACACGCTCCCTGCACGCATGTTATTGTGGAAATTATTCATTTTCTATATTCCTTTTTTTACCAATTGTATGGGGCCAGTGCCCAAACTCATTGTAATGAAGACGTTTTGTTCATTGTTACAATAAATTTCTTTATTGTATGCGCGATCTGTCAGCTGTTTAGCATAAAGTCATTTCGTGCAGAAATGTTACTTAGATTATTTTATATTCTGGGCAGTTTTATTTTATGAATATGCTCATAAATAAAGTAAACGTAGTGTCCGAAATCCTGTTGGCCTCAAATTCGTGTTCCTTTGGGCTGGAAGTTACATTTACCTTCGAGGCCATATGGTGGGTATGATGCAATCTTAGTCATATTCTACATATTTCTAAAAGCCACCCATAGAAATAGTCTTTGGTTTTGGGTTTCTTTTAATATGACTTTTTGTTACTCCAATATAATTGTTTGCTTTTTTTCTTTTTTTATTTTGTTAAAAAAAACTTAGAAACAAGGAATTGCAAGCTAACAGAGTTGCTCTAAGTTAATGTCGATTCAACCTTCATCCACATTTTACCTCGTTGTGTCTCGAAGTTCCGCAATGATAACATAAGGTCCACGTAATCTAGTCGCGGGCGGAGGTAAAAAAATAATTACATTTTGATTACCGATGCAACCATGGTTGCGCAACTACGAAAAGGGATTCCAAATTCAAAATTTAAATTTAGAACGTACATGACCTCCAACCCACATGGCGCCCACACCACTCAGTCATTTGTGATTCGGGCCGCGTAGCCATTGTTTTACTTTTATTTCAATTTGGAATCCCGATGTTTCGACAGGGGCTCGTTATGTTTTCATCAAATTCGTGGAGACCTCCAGCCGTTTTGTACATTGTTCTATTTGATTAAAAGTTGGCAGTCCATGTTACAGTGGTTGTTTGTGGTCAGTTGCAAATTGCTTTATGACCAGTGGGTTTGTTTGTATAATTCATGGTAGAGAATACGTTTTGGCATTTTGTCAACAGATACAAGGCCAAGAGGATAATCCTGTAATCTCTAAACTTTCCTCACAATGTGAGTTGGTTTTAACGGTTTTAGTGGTCAGTTAAAAAATTGATTTAAAAAAAAAAAAACATTAAATTGACTGCTTCCGCGGAATGGTTGCTTAAGACACTGAAGGAACAGTCGTGTTTTCGGTTCCCGTGCTGTTACAATTTTGTGTCAAAATTAATATTTAGGAACTTTTGAAAGATATATTAAAAAAGTTCTTGTGGTTTTTGGTGTGCAACATGCACTTGGGCTATATCTTATGCTCAACAGATGTATTTATGTAAAAATAATAAAAATTGAATCTTATTATAGCTACTAGATCAACATTTTACTGCTTAATCGCCTTTGTCCATCTGCAAACGTCACCTATTTAAAAGCTTCTCTAATTCCATTACAAAAACTTTTACATCTCATTTTCACACGTCTTATAAAAGACAACATATTTTTTGCCGATCCTATTAGCCTAAGCGATGTCCTTTACTCAATAGCGCAACGGACTTTTGTCAAAATATTTACTTTACTTCACTATTCACAATAGTACTCGAAGAAAATAATGGTGTTGGAGCCATTCAAATCTATAGCGTGTAATTGTGATTTTAATTTCTATTATGTCGATAGTTCGATGTTAGATCGAGATAACGAGTGTCGAGTTGCTATGGTCTTGTTTCTGTTTTTGCAGCTGTGACAGATTTCAAGACTCAATTGGAAGTTTTTGCAGTAGTTCTGGACGGTTTTGTCTATGGTATTGCAGATTCAAAAACCTCTGGTTCTTTCTGAGCAATCACTGGATTGGTGTTAGGAGTTAACATCTTTTCATAGCTGTTTTATATGTAAGATAAATTGCAAAGAACAAATCAATCAGGAATTACAGCATTACAATTTTGACAGCCTCCGTGGCGCAGTTGGTTAGACGCCGCCTGTGAAACGAGAGGCCGCGGGTTCGATCCCCGCACCGAAACAAATATTTGGGTGATCCACAGGTATTTGTTTCGGGTCTGGGTGTTTGTGAGACCGAAAAGTCTCTCGTAGCTTCTGATACCCACGACACAAGACTCGATCTTAGTGTGGGGTCAAGACTATGTTTGTGACTGTTGGGTGTATTTATTATTAGCTGAGAATCGAATCGGGATTCGGTTAGACCTGAAAATTGATAGCCCGCGATGGTTGTTTCTTTCCGTTTTGGTAAGATTACATTGATCCTACATTTGTCTAAGACGGTGATAATTCATTATAATTTCTAAGATATGTATTGTAAGATAATTTGTTTTTTTATGTCTATGTACATTTATTATACCATTGTATCGAAATTTCAAAAAATAAAAATTAATTTTGTTTGTGGGAAATTTTGCAATATATGCATGCAATTATCACTCATAACTCATTGATATAAGGTCCACTATTACTTTATATGGTAAAAATCATTATGTGTATAATTATAAAGGCTGTATGGAACAAAAAGTGACCCCCGTTGAGTGTATGGTCATTATTAGTGTTTGTATGTAAATTCTTGGCTATATCTAGTGACCTTGGCATATAGGGTCATCCATATGTATATAAGTAAAGAAAGATAGGATATTATTTTGTTTATTGAATAGAAAAGTCTAGATTTTAAACTAGTAAACTACCTACAACGAATCTTCCACAATGGCATTAAACGCAATTACGGTTAAGAAGAAAAAAAAATATTCGAAAAAAATATGTAAAGATTTATGAGGTTAAACTACAAAAAGAAAAAATATTATATACCATAATTAGAATACTATTTTAAAATATATCAGTAACAATTAATTATACAAATCTAAACATAAGAAAAAATCAATACCGTTCCACGCGTTAAAAATAAAATTAACAAAAATTAAAATAATAAAAATTAAATTACTTAAATTTATTTAAATAAAGAAGCACGTGCGCGGGATCGGCGCGTGCAGTCTCGGCGCGAACTTGACCACGGGTCAGAGGTGCGAGGTGGCGTAATGATTGACGCGTCGCCGACGTTAACGATTGTTTTGTACGCAGAATACCTTTTTGCGCCTCATGAGGAAGCTAACTTGTATTACGAATTTTTTGCGTGTGTATTTTAAATACGTTGATAATTTATAATCCTCTTCCAAGCTTATATACACTGCTCAACAAAGTGTAGGGGGCAAGCCAAGTTTATCAACTTATATGTGAACCTTTTGTAAAAAAAAGTACAGGTCACTAAAATTTAAAAATGTAAATTGAAAGTGCAATAAATAAATGTTCTAAAAAAGTCATTGACCCAAATCATTTCGAAATATGGAGGGAAAACTTCACTTGGTCGCAGGTACGGGATTTTCTTACGTTAAAAGTTGAGAGATTATTGTAGGTTTTACCTATGTTATCCTAAAATAATTAGTATACACAGATAGATGTGGTGAATGGCGTGAAGTAACTCAAAAGTTATAGCTATGTCCAAAATCCAAATAAGATATTAGCTTCGAGGGACGCGCCTCACCGGCCGGTCAATAGATGGTGCCAGCTCGTACCACACTCTGATCTACTTTATTTTTACTGCGTGCCACTGGCCATGGAAATCACCCCTCTTGTCACTTCGTACTGTTTTTATAGAATGGCAAAGGAAATTTTATTATCCAGCCTGTAATATTTTTTATTATTCGAATACTTAACCTTCTCGGGTATTAATGGTATTAATGTGATTTTAATAGACAGCACATAATGTACAAACCAAGAAGACCAAGAAGGTTCTCATGGTCCAGTTGCAAGAACGCAATTTCAAATGTTCTGAAAAGAAGACTATTATATATTTTTACATATCCTTAACTTGCTAAAAAAATATCGTTTTTATTTACACAAATTTATTTCGAAAACTATTAATTTTGACATACGATGTGACGTCAAACCTCATTTCTTGTGATTAAGAAAATAAAGCTTAAAATAAAAATAACTGGTTTTATTATTTCAGATTTGAAAACTATTTTACATTCAAAATGTGACTGCGAATTTGCATTTTTGAAATAAGAACTAAGAGCGTTCGAATTTCAAAAAATGTTCCACCTGAGCCAAGTGACCCGTGACCGGAGACGGTATTGTGCGGTGGCCGCCGGTCAATACCTCGTGCCTGCCAGTACCACCCGCCAATGAGGGTACCGGCTGATTTCGTGATTAGATTAAAAAAATAATGGTTCCATTTTTGAAAATGCATTTGTCTAATAGCGTGGTTAGGCAGAAAGGGTAGTAAATTCACTGCCATTAGCAATTATGTATTCTTTAATGTTGATAACGTAAAGTTTGGATTGTAAATTCTTGTGCGTTAAGTTTAATTGGTGTGAAAGTATGGTAGAAATAAAACGTACTTGCACTAAATAATGGCACTTATAATCATTTAAAGGTATTGGTAATTTAATAATATGATAAGATTGTTTTTATTTAATAAGTGGCCTTAAAAGATTGCCATAGTCCACTCTGTATGCCAGCTATTGTTATTAGAAGTATTTCCATAATTTAGATGCTACAGATGCGCTAAACTTCAAATTAATTTCAAGTGAATATCAGTAATTTTTACCATTATATAAATACCAGTACTAACTCCCTATTTAAATTAAAAGCGGTGAGTAAAGGGTAGTCCACATGAGCGATATTATCGCGACGTTTAGCGAGCGTGTCGGCACGTGCCGTGACAATTTTTAACAAGTCTGACCCTTGCTTTTGTTTTAATACTTTTGAATTTAGAATTTCGTACTCTTGAAAACCAAATTATTGTACTGCCAGTATTTTTAATTTGAAATTATAGCCCTCAAATATGCCAGAGAAAGAGTTCATAATATCTGATAGAGATTTTAAATTACGTTTTTTTTTAATTAAACTAATATTCATTAATGTAATCATTACTTGTACTGCATCCTTCTATACAGCTAATTAATTTATAATGTAAAAATAAATATCACACCTTTAATATTAAAAGACAATCAGAAAGGACTATCAGAATGAAGGACAAAATCCTTTGTCTTCATACATTAAAAACCTAAAACATTCCCAACTAGTTTTTAAACGTGATTGGTTCACGGTAATGTCAAATGCGTGTCTAAAACGCCCTTTGGTGTGATTCCGTATGCAAAGCGATGTCCGCCTGCCTGGCATTCACATATCTACTTATATCGCGAGAAGACTGCACGAATGCATTACTTAATAGCTATGCGGTGAGAGATATTAGTAACTGGTAACACTGGAACATTTATTATCATATCAACGTACATACGTCTGCTAGTAAGCACAGGATTCCTATATAATACATTGGAGGGGCCTGGGCCTTATTATATTGTCCTTATTAGTTCACTATAATAGCCTATTGCAGGGAGACTTCACATAAAATTTATTTTGTTATAAATTCGTCCGGTATGCAGGCTTATTTACAATGGGTTTTTATCGTTAAAGTAATTGGTAATTGACTATCAATTAACATGACGCCCACTTGCGCCTTATTCCTTATCAACAGACCACCATCTACTCCCGGAACCTTGATTTTGACTTATCGACGGCAGGAACTCTTTCAGCCAGGCTTAATACTGCAAAATTGAATGCAAGCATTGAAGCTCGGTAAGTCTTTTAGGGACGCTAATTTATCTATAATCTTCAATAAAATAAATGAGAATGAAAACGAAACCTGTTCATTTTGTGTTTTAGTAACTGACGTAAAATGTTATTTTCCATAGGTGGATTTAAAGTCAGCTAAAACGATACACAAACCTTTTGATAATTTCGCCACACCATCTGGTCTAATGCGAGACAAGAAAACTCTATTACCCAATGACGAAACCAAGTACAGTACAATATATTAGAACACAATACTTATAAAATGAATCCAAAGCGTTGCAGTTAACATTTAATCAATCCTCTCGGAACTTTGAATAAATTCCGAAATGCATTGTAAGGCCCGCCAGATTCCGCGGCCCTAAACAATGTTGATTGAGCAGGCCCACATAAACACTGGATGTGAGAACCATTAGTATAGGTTGACTAGTTTTGGGTACTTGCTTTACTTATGAATTAAATAGTCTTTATACATACCACTGCAGGATATGGCTCACCCCCTCCTCGGTGAAATGTAGCTATCTTGGTAGCACCTCAGCCTATCCCTTCTGGGAAAAAGGCGTGAGTTTATGTATGATGTGGTGCAGGATATGGGCCTCAACGATTGTGAAGCGTGAGGCTATAGTCCACCACGCAAGGTTATTCAGGGTTAACAAACTTCAAATACCACGAAAACTCTTTAAATGAATATCTCTACGGTATGCAAGATTCTTTATGATGCTTTCACTTGCAGGAAATATTTTTGACAAAGTTTCCTTCTTCCTTTCTTTTCAAGAGGAGCTTCTTTAAGCTTAAATATCTGAAAAATTACTATCAATTTAATGTACTAGATTGTCGCCTCTTTGACTTTTTGATAATTACATCAGAAAAAAAAAAACCTTAAGAACTGATGAAAAGATCATCGTCTCTCATAAAGATCTTGGACTTCATAATTAAAAATAACAACTAAATCAAACCAAAATCAATATTCCCCGAACAAACAGCCCTTCAGACCACAAATATAGACGTAAATAAATCAAATCAAACACACAGACATGAAGGCATAATTTTCAATGAGCGGCGTCTTATTAGCCGAGGTTTTGCAATTGATGAGTAACGCGATGTGAACCACGTGTGGGTGTAAGTAAACGGAATGGTGCCTGAGCTCACGGCTGTGACGGGCAAGACGAAACCGCGGCTGGGATTTTGAAAGTGACATTGGGTTAGAAGTACGGGTTAGTTTGGCCAAGTAATGTAGTTTGGATTAAAGTATTATAATATATTGTGTATTTTTCAATATGAATACTTTCAAAAAAAAAAACGATTTATAGAAGATATAGACGTAAAAGCCTGATGGAAGTAGTCGTGACATTGCATGTCAAAATGTATGAGCTGTTTTACTAGACATCAATTTGTGAGAGGTATCGAAGATAGAATAAGGAAAACAATGTAAGTAAAAAAAAACTAAGATTCCAACGAATTGAGAACCTTCTTCTTTTTTTGAAGTCGGTTAAAAATATAGGCTTCTATAAACGTCTCTACCACACGCGCCGGGTAGATTGCATTTTTGTAAATGATTATTTAAATGTTACAAAAATGTTATAAGGCAAAACTATTGTGAAGATTTTGCTATTTTGTCTGTAAGCAACTCTTGAAGTTTCATCTTAAACGCATCATGAGTGGTGCAAATCCTAATCTCCGTTGGGAGAGCGAAATCGAACCCGCGACCTCATTTACTAACCAGAGCCCGCCCTTACGCCGCAGTGATCGTCTAGACAGGAAACATGGAAGATAAACATATTATACCAACCCTAATCTGATAAATGGAAGTAGATAATAAATAACACAAGGAAAACAACGGATGGTTAAGAAAAATCGAAACGCTATGAGATGAATAAATGGTAAGTTTTATAATTTCTTTATGGAGTAAAGTTTAGATCCTTGGTTTTGGTAATAAGGGATATGAAAGGACTTATTTCATCCTTTAAATAAGACCTTGAAGTGATTATGCCAAAAAGACACAGTGAAGCTCTCAACCTAATTGTATAAACAATTCTACTATAAATCCAGATAGAGTTTCAATACATAGCTGAATATACGTATAAATAAATAAATATACCCAACAGTCACATACAAAGCCCTGACCCCACACTGAGATCGAGTCTTGCGACGTGGGTATCAGGAACTACGAGAGACATTTCGGCCTCACAAACACCCAGAACCGAAACAAATATGTGGTTCAACACAAACATTTGTCTCGGTGCGGGGATCGAACCCACGGCCTCTCGTTTTACAGCCGGCGTCTTACCAACTACGCCACAGAGGCTAAGTTTCCGGATATTTCAAATAAATAAATCATCACATACACTAAATAAATATGTTCTGTGTATTAGAAGTTAGTGATACGTTGTCATTCTACATTATGAAATAAACAGATTTTTGAAATAAAATTAATTTAATGCAAAAAAAAAAACCAAGCTGTAAAGCAATCGAAACGTCGGAAAGTTATAAAATGTAAAAAACCAAATCCACGATAATATCCGTAAAAAATAGTTTTATTTCAATGTGTAACATTTGGGTAAATCTAAGAAACACACAGATTTATGTTTCCTACTCGACTTTTTACCAAGTGTTCCAAGGAAACTGACATATCACACGATACTTAACAATTAAGTGTATTCAATAAAGGCCTAGATAGCTTCCTATACAGTATTTAAAACTTTCACTTTCTCTCCGCGGTCATTTCCCCAGGGTTCTCGTTTCAAATTAATGGGGAGCCTCCTCTGAATTTATAGTGTTCGTTGGCGGGCACAGCGTTTAACGCTTAGCTACCGACCTATTAGCTCCAACAGATTTGTTCCACTAGTGCTGGCAAAATAAATTATGCTATTAAACACATCTTTAAAGGATATTTTGCCTTTAAAGAGGTGGTTTAAGGATTATAGTGGTTGTGAGTCATCGATTGATTGGAATTGTGGGAGTAATGAGGTTGTGAAGTTCAAGGTTTAGCTCTGAGCTACGGTCAAGTGATTTATATTTTGACTATGACATGTACACTATTACGGCTCAGGTTCATTATAGCAATTGAAGTCCCATTTTTACCGTTGATAAAGTATTTGTTGTACTTAATAGGCCACTGCTGATCGGAGTTCATTGGATTGGCTGAATCTGAAGATAAAGTTGAATGTATAAATAACAAATGACAGCCTCGGTGGCGTAGTTGTACTACGGTACGATTACAAAGCTGAGGTCTCGGGTTCGAATCCCGGGTCGGGCATAGTTATATTAAATATTTCTATTCATTATCAGCCCGGAGTCAGCAGTTTGTACCCGATATGGCGATAGGCTCGCTCCCTATCACATCGTGGGACGGAACATACAAGACAAAATTTGGGTGTCCTTGTGGCGCCTCTGCCTACCCCTTCTGGGATAAAGGCGTGAGTTAATGTATGCATGTATGTAAATGACAGCGGTCACCGAACGGTTTGTCTTAAATTAGATTGACATAATTGTATCAACCGGCAATAACGCAATTACACTTTCGAGCAGTTCAGAAGAAAATTTAAAAAAAACCTCTCAACAGCACTATACTTATCATCCATTGCACTGCAGCTGCTTTGTGATTATGAAGTTCTAATCACAGTTCACGGCCCTGCATAATGATTGTATAAGCCCACCACTACAGTATGCTTATTTGGCGAACTCAAGATCGGTCCGCGGACGTAGGCGCTGGTGATTCACACCTGGATGCGCAACATTAATCCTAATTACGTTCATTTAAATGTTACATAAACAAACAGACGCCACTTACGATGACAACGCACCACGTAAATTAATCTAAGCGTTTAGTTACGCGCCTACGAATAATTTTCATTTCATTGAAGAGGTTTGTCTGGTTGCATGGTGTAGTTACTATGCATAGCGGTTTGTGTATTGCGCTTTTTGATGTGATTAATTGATGTGGGCTGAAGACTAGTGGACTATATTTTGGGGTTTTCGTATGAGTGAAATTAGTTCGAAACTAAGGTGAGACAGAAAAATGTTCGAATTTTTCTAAGTCTTGAAATTCGAAGGGAACATGCGCAAGATATAACCATCTCTGGCCCATGTAGGCTTTCATGATTACGCCACATTTATCAGTATATCTGCATTAGGCTCACTTTGCCGTCCTAAGAAAAAAATATACGTAAGACATGATATGACCGTCAGGATGATTGGCCAAAATTGTTAACTCGAAATCATTATTCAAATGAGCTTACGCACAAGGTTTTTAAGATTTTCCTCAACCGCTTCTGTGTATTAAATGTGATACATATCAATATATCACCACAAAGTTACTTGCACCAGGATATTATTGTAAACTGTGACAAAAAAATTATATTATTTTATATAAATACGTTCTTGCCGGTATATTCTAAATGGTAGGCTGAGATGTCACTTATAATTCGCTGGGATATTTTCTTTCGCAAGAAGTGATAGAGAGATAGCCAATGCCACACCGGACATCAATTTAAGTCGCAGGCAAATTAAATGAAATTTTACAAAAATTTACTGTACTGTATTGGCCAATTCACGTCCCACTGCAGGGCACTGGCCTCCTCTGTAATCCAGAGTACGATTGAGTACGATTTACTCAACATAATATATAAAGCCGATTGCTCGAAGGAATCCGACAATTTTTTTTTATATGTATCTAGTTGTCTTTTGTCCTTATTATCATAAAATTCGAAATATTTTACGTTCTAACACAAATTAAGTATTTATACCAGTAGTATCCCCCTGTAGAGCAGATAAATTTTGTTCATATCGTTTTTTTATAGATCAGGGCACTACCAGTTATGTAACTATTCTTGCGCTGTTAACAATGTTTTAATCTAATATTTGATTTTTCTATTTATCATTTTTAAAGTATATCGAACATATTGTACAAACTGTACCTTAAACTATTAGTATTTTGATTGTTTCTTTAAGGTTACGTTGGAACATTTTGTAGCCAAACACTTTCTAAAAAAGATCTATGTACATTATACTCGTTCTATTTAAATATAAAATTTAATTTATTGTCTTCGTAGTAGCCCCCACTTAATAAAAACAAACATCAACCCGAGTACATTTTATTTTCGTGTGTCCAAAGTCCTCCCAAAGTCCGATGGATTTAATTTTAAAAGTTCGCGTGAGGAGCCACCCTCATACAACTATTTCTGTCACACGCCGACCACCGTAAACAACTTATCGACCGTTCTCTAACGTGGCTATTTCAATTCGACGGTAACCATCGTTAACCACCACTCAGTATCCTCTAAGTTAATGTTGCTAATATAAACAATACAAAAAGTTTATTAATTTACTCTGCAAGGAAGCAACAAATTGTCATTTTTAAATGTAGTTTTATTCTGAAAATTTTACATGATAGGAATTTTTAAACTTTGGATGAAAAGTTACGGATAAAAACTAAAATACAGATAATCATTTACTTAATTAGGGGTTTTCATCCAAGAAGGATCGTACCATCATATCTTAGACATTACACATCGAAAATATCTTAAGCAATCTTACTAATCTAATTTATGTAAACTAACAGAAATCAAAGAGGAGCCATTGCGTGAATATTACTAATTGGCATAATTTCTAGGCAACGTTTGACTTTGGATTCGATAATATGCTCTGAACAGAACCTACATCAAGCACATTTAACTTAAACTTATATATAGATATAATCAATAATAATTGTTTTTAACATTTTACTAAAGTAAAAATAATATGGCGTGCTATGGGAGAGGCCTATGTCCAGCAGTGGACGCAGAAGGGCTGATGATGAAAAAAATGATGAAAAATAATATAGGTGCGTCAGAATCACTGGCTTAAATAGAATAATAAATCTGGACAGAAGTCGAACAAATTACATGTATCGTCATTATTTGTTGCTGGACATTCTCTATTACTTTCACTCTAAAACGTATACATTCCTTTACCAAATCTTAAACTTCAGAAAGCCCGACACTGGGACATGTGTGATACACACGGCGGCGCCCTTGGGAAGGGTCTCGTCCAAGTCTATTTTAAACTCACTGCCCTGCAGGGAAGGTACGTGTTAATTACACCAATAATTTATGAGTGTATGTTATTCTTAAGCGATTGATTTATTGCGCTGGATTTTATAAAATGCAAGTTGAATTGTTTTGAGTTGAACGATTAAGGTATAGTTGTGTAAATGATTTTTGTGTTTGGTGTTTTTATTTTTATTCATACCTGGCTTACCATCACAAGACTAGGGTAGGAACTAAGGCCTTAACTCTTCTCAATGGTAGAAAAAGCCCATGCTCAGTATGGCAATGGAGTGAATTATTTATTTCTATAAGAAATCAATATAGGTTCTAACACCTTACTTACGGAAGACCTGAATCTAATTGTATTTTATCATACCATCAATCTACAACAGACAATTGCTTCTTAAGCACGAATTTTGCTAGATATTGTAATCTGTCGATATTCATTTGCATTTGATGTACATTTTGAATCAAAACTTGTCGAGAAACTAGACAACCAACGTCAATAACTTTATTGAATCACAACTAATCAATACATCATATTAAAACGTGCCGCTACCTGATTCTCTGACTAGTGGCTGTTGATAAAGACTAAAATAATGAGCTATATTAGACGTACTTATATGAGCAGATAGGAACTTCCGAAAAAATAAACTCCATTTTTTATAAAGGCCGACAACGCTACGGCAGCAATCCAGGTGTTGTAGGTGTTCCTGACGGTGACTACTTACCATCAAGAAGTATTATTGCCCGTTTGCTATAGCTTATATTATAAAAATGTCTATCAATAATAAACTAGTAACCCTTCAACAACACATGTGTGCATTCCCAAATGCTTCACATAATGGCAACAGTAACACTGTAATTGTAGCAAAATCACAAAAAGTCAATACAAATATTTAAATCCGATACTTTCTCAGATATAACGTTACGTGTCGTATTGAGCAATTTTCTGTATCCTGCCCCGCATCTGTGACAGAGGAACTACAAAAAAGATATCCGTTGAAACGTTCAATTATAGACGCACCGTTTAAATGAACAAAAAACTATACTGTTAGAGAAATGCCGCTCTATGTGCTCCCATTTTTTTAAATAACTTTAGTAAGGGCAACTAAATTACTACGGTATGTAAGTCCGCCAACCCGCACTAGGCCAGCGTGGTGGACTATGTGGCCTAACCACTCTCAATCGATTCTCTCGATTTTAGAGTAGGCCCGTGCCCAGCAGTGGGACGTATATGGGCCGATACAAGGTACTAGGGCAACTAAAGTAATTTATCTAGTGTTTGTTCCTCGTTAAAGTTATTCAAGGTGCTAATGATATTTGTATCAGCCTAGTAATTAACGGATACAGGATGTACATATAAGTCATCGTATTGTATTTAATCATGTGTAATAACTATTGTATACCAGCTCATATTCTTCTTCATTTGAGCACGGACCTCGTCGGTTGACAAACTCGAAGGTTACAGGTAACCTCACTCAACAAACGATATGGTTTTTGTGGGACATTCATATTTCATATTCATATTTCAATGAACTACAGTAAGACAACAATTTTTATGTCTTGTAAATAATAAATCACGCTGATTTGATTATTGTATTGTATATCATGCTGCACAGTAATAGTTGAATGTATTGTCCTGTGAGTCTTTTTATGAACATCGGAATAAAATCAACATTGTACATCCACGCACAGTAGTATTTTTTAACTTTTCATTACAATGTACCGTTACTAAACATTTGTCGTTACTTTTAGATAAATCAAATGTTGTGAGTATCTTTATGAAATAAATGCTAAGAAGTGTAATTTATGAAATATTTTATATTTTATCTTGTCCTAACAAAGGATTTTGCCCTTTTATAAAATCTGCGAATAGTTACCTTAAGTATCCTTTAATCATTGGAATATTTTTGCACATACGTAATCAAAATGACTAAGTGATAAAAATGTATCCCGAGACTCAATTTAATTAACTTAAACTAAATAACCTAATTGATTCATATAAAATTATTCTACACATACATCCAATAAAGCAACATAATGATTGTCTATTATCAATACTCATAACTTTTCCTCTCCTTAAACAATTATTTCCACGCACATTTTCCCGAGAAAACTCGAGGCTCACTGAATTTCCACGCCGCCTAGCGGCGAGTAGCGTGCAGCCTCACGTGTCCCTCCCCCATCCCTTTCCACATACTCACACACCCCTACACACGAGTGGGATAGCCACACATCGTCTGTTTCACCTCAGTTTTCCACGAGGGAAAGCTGTCGATCTTTGTCCGTCTCTATTTTCTACTCATATGTGAGGTCATTAGAAAGAGACGGGAATAGTGAGGCTGTGTGATGGACACAGAGTGACCCGTGGTTTTTCTGCATCCCGATGTGAATGGTCAAGATTTTCAAAGGACATAAGGATGTGTTCATGGTGGCGATGTTTCGTGATTTTTATATTTTTTTGGTCAAACATTTTTATTGGATAATTGGTACCTTTTTCCAACCTTGAAATATTTACTTAAGTATTTAGTAAACTCGTGTTTAAAATGTAGTGTGTGTGTGTGTGTGGAGGAATTAAGGAAAAGAATTAATAGGAAGACATCATTAGGTAACGTATAGTATGTCAATACTACAAAAAAATTATAAGCTAATTCATCAGTAAAAAACTTATGAATTCTCAGTAAAAACCTTTATCATAAATTACATCTACTAGGCACCAATAGAAAAACAACCTGAAAAATTTTCTAAATGTAAATTCTTTGCTTCCACAAAAAGCTTAACCACAATCTACACTCCACAGAAAAACACAGAACACAATTACAAAATCAATAAACAATCAATCAAACGAATTGAAATTTCAATAATCGAAGGAAAGTTCCCAACTTGGCGGGAAACAATTATGAAAAAGTTGCTTTTTCGAGCCGTTCCCGCGCCAGTTAAGTCTCGTCTGACACTCATAAAACTTATTAAAGTCAAGGACCCGCCGAGATAACTTGCTCGTGCCGTCTTAAGTAAAATAGCGGGAAAAAATGTTCGCGAACTTCCTACACGGCAGCTTTACGTGTTGCGCTTTTGGTGTCGATTTATTGCTGTGCTATTGTTTTTATGGAAATGTGAGAAGTGATGTGTATAAAAAATTAAATTAGCGTAGACTCAGGTGCGGCAATATGTGAGACTTAATTTTGGTAAGAGGTTATTTTTAATTTTATTTAGAATAGAGTCAATAATGAATGAAAATAACCTTAAAACGTAATAAATTCTGGTAATCATGAAACAAATAAAAAATAAGAGCATTAAACATGTCTTAGATTGTTCAAACTTACATTTACATTATTATTTACTCACATTTCTTGAAAACAATTTTCAACTTTTCATAACTAGCACTCTATAGTTTTGGCATCTTGTAAGTAGAGTGCGCTACGAGCCACTAAGTGCTACGCGTCTTGTAGCATACGTAGACATTTGCTACGCTCTTAATATTTTTTCTACTGTAACTATTAAAAACAGCAGCGTCGGGAATAGTTGCTTTTGTTTATACTTAATTAAATTACCTAATAATTGTATGGAACTTACAGATCTACTCAGCATGAGGATTTAAAATAACATAATAAGGGTCAAGATAAAATATGCAGTGTTCCACAAAAATGAAAAAAATTAAAAGTTTTAAAAACTACAAGAAAATAAACAAGTTATTCGGCTTAGCAGCTACACTAAGCAGACGACATTTTTTCAGCGTCTGATTTTTTTACGGCAGAACTGAAATCGCACGGTGACCGCACTCGAGTCCATTCAATTAAAAATTCCATCTCCTAATCGAGTCATGAAATATGCAAGCAAATATTATCCCTTTTGTACGCGCTGCATGCTCGCCCCACCCGCGCACGCACACCGACGCACGGCACTTACGACGTACGTGCGTCTCGCTCGGGCGCGCGGGCCGGCGGCGCGCGGGCGCCCCCGCGCTCTCTGTCGGGCAGCCGAGGCGGCGGCGACCGCGAGTAACCCCTGGCCACTTCGTGCGGACTCGCACGCGACGACGTCGGCCGGCCGAGCGAGACGGCGCGACTCGGCCACGCGAGCGGAGGCCGCGGAGCCCTCGCGCGAAGGGACACAGGACAGACGCTCTCGGACACCGGGCGAGAGCGGGCGGCCGGCCGCGCACCTGCTACACGCGCGACCTGCTCGAACGCGACTAACACTAGTCGACATCGTAAACATTGCGTTTTAATATTGCGAAAATTCATCCGACGGTTTTAATTCACGGAAAATATTCACAATAATAAATAAACAATATTATCGGTTTAATATATATTTTTTTAAATAAAATCTCAAAACGGCCAGTGACTGAAAATTTGTTTCGCGCGGACAGTGAAGAAGTTTACACAGATGTTTTTACATGGAGTGTGACCGCAGCCTGACGAGTGGTTTGCCGAATCGCCGGATCGCCACTAGGTGCGGACAGATTAGATAGGGCACTGAGACGTTCATTCAAGTGTTGATAAGGCCCTCTTTATGACCAGTCAATTTTGGTGAGCAAACATTCGGCTGACGTGTGAACTGACTCACGACAATATGAAAAGGAAAAAGTAAGATCTTAGTGTGGAGGCCCATCCGTGTGGATCATGAAGAAGTCGGGAAGATGACTAGAAACTGCGCTGAGTTGTTCCGTCGGACTTTTGTGGGGGGATTTGTGATAAGTCGAGGCGTGTTATCAAAAACGTTTTAGAAACAGGACGATAAGCCGCTGGACCGACGGCGGCACGTGTGAAGTGAGCTAACGAACTGTCGTCAGATAGCGATATATCTAGATAAATATTTTTGAACGCGAAAGTAGTTGTTGAACATCTAAAAATAGGTGATCAAATCAAGATGAGAATCAAAATGCCAGCTGTACGCATCGCGCAAGGTGAGTCCGTTTCGCATACTTAGTGTTGTAAACATGTATCAAACACATCGACAAAACAATTCCACAGCATTGTCGCCTGGCGACACCGGGCACTGAGATGTGTCTATACAAAAACACGATATAAACAAACAGACATTCCGCGCGGTGGCAGCGCGGCGAGACTCTATTCATGCACGCGGAGCTACTTAATACCGGGGCTTGCGTCAACATTGACACAGTACGTGGTCATCACTTGTCCGAAAGGGAAACTCTGTGAAAAGATCTCGTCGAGTAGCCGCTTTCAAATATTCATGCAGTTTGACTCGACTTGTCGACCTCCCGTGCACTTTAAACTCATCACACAAAATAAAACAGCGCTGACAGCTGGCTGAAACTTTTCAATCCACCCTTTTAGAGCAGGCTAATTGCACACCTCCCGTGGAGGAATTAATTAAAAATTAAAACGTCAAAAACAGATTTTTGTCGTTAAATAACGTCCTGGATGAAACGCAAAATATCCACACGAATCCAAAATAATCGCGCGCACGGGACTTTTTTCGCGATAAAATGGTAGAGTCCGATACGTTCTATCGTTTCCGACATAACTAATTTCACCTTCAAATTATTATCGTATTAATTTTATGTAATAATAACATTTTTATATGTATGTGTAATATTATTGTCATATTTTGATATAATTCTGGCTCTGGGCAAAACTTAAAAAACTCTACTAAAAATGAATCACAATTTTGTTGCGCACTATAAAATATTTCAAGGTAAAAATATATTCAAATAAAAATGTTTTTTACTAAGTACAAACATTTAATAAAGTTATAATTATTCACACAGTGTACTGTAAAAGATTCAATGTAGCAAAAACTGTACGATAACAAGCTACGTCAGTCACGTTGTTCTAATAAAAATAAAATGGTCAACAATGAAGCAATGACCATTAAATCTTATCTGATCGCCGAGGTAATTTATTAAAAAGCATATATACTTTGTCTGTGATAATGGGTTTCATGAAAGTTCTGAATAAATTTTCCATAATTAACGTCTCAATGCATCTAGTTTTTTGTCATTTTTATTCAAAAAACAAAAAAGTACTTTTTTAGTTATTTATATACCATTTTTAAATAACTAGCTCCCGCATAAGCATTGCAATATGTTTATCACCTATTATTTAAAAATGGAAACAAAAATGTAAAGTAAAAAGTGAAGCAGATTTTTTAAATAGGTATATATATTTAAGATAAATATACAGGTTATAAAATTGTATTTTTTTATCTATTCAGACAAAAACTAAATATTATATTTACCATTATACATGGCATAAACATTAAATTTGAACTATAAAACTGTAATAATTATGTAATTATATTGTGCATACATCAATAAAAGCCTAACCTGTCACCTTTATATTATTAAGGTCGTACCTTTAATCCCATATACATTGTATGGAATCGCAAATTATAATTAATGGAATAGAGTATAGACACAAAGACGGGCTGTCGTCATCAAATGTTATATTTGCAGCTATGTTATATGTGGTCATTGCAATAGGCTTACCCATAATTTTATCTAGTATATAATGTTTTTTTTTAGGTATAAAATATTTGGTTCCTAATATCTATGGAGTTTGACTAAAAGTTGGTAAATGGTGTAAAAAGTTATAATTTAAGCAAGTATGACGTCACCGATGATAATTATGGCAGCAACCGATCCAGAACTAATATAATCTAAGAAAAATCAAGTTTTGTTATGTAGTAAATTTTGATCACAATATTTAATTAGCAATTAATTTTTATACATTTTAACCATTATGACTAAAGCATCTTCATAACAATGACATGCTAGTTTATTATTTTTTTATTTTCTAATTACTGCAGTTAATACACTCCTCAAATTGTCCATTATAAGTCTGCAAATAAATTGATAGCCATCTCCAAAAAGGTTGCTTAAAATTTCTTTATTTCTATTTTATAATTACTGTAAAACAAAACTGGCCGTTAAAATAATCCCATAGAAACGCGACAAAAAAAGACAAAATATTTAAAAAAAGAACATGTTTGTTTAATTAGATAGCGCCCGCATATCAGCAGTACATTGACAACAATAAACGTTAGAAACAGTTCTACGGACACATAAGCGAGTTGGCCATTGTCTCGCGGGTCGCTTCCCACTGGCCTCGACAGTTAGCTAAATTTAATTATGAATTAAAAAAGTGTAAGCATTAAAGAATTTTTCTCACACGTTACTCATAATAATGGGTTGACCATTACAATTTGGACTTAGAAAGTGTACCAGAAATATGCATTTAGAAATCTTCATTATTCCTACACCGATAATTATTTGGGCTGTTTTTCTCTTTTAATATAAGGTTTTTGTTGCAAACAATACGGCTGAGAATTTTATGACTTTTACTATATCTTATTATAAGAATGTTCTTACAGTTGGCCATACCCCATATGGTGTGGCGTTGGGAGAAACATGTATATTTTTAATTTTCTCTACTACAGAAATGGTTTAAATTGTAAAATAAAAATGTTAGGATTATTTGCTCATACCATACTGTACACGGATAAAAATATTAAAATTCGAATTGAAAAACTTAACACAAAATGCGTAAAGCGAGAATCGAACCCGCAGTATCGCGCTTCGCAACCAGTTCACACTGCTATTGGAGATTAGCCTCTCTTTCTCTTCAGCTAGAGGAAGTCCACTGCTGAACATGAGCCTCCCCCAAATCGATCGCTCATCGATTTGTAAGCGCCCTGCATCCAGCGATTTTCTGCGACATTCTTATTATTTATTTTTTATTAGCCGAATTACTTTTAATAATTTTGTTTGTTTTTCATGTAAATAGAAATAAAATATCAGGATTTAATAGTTTATGGATGCCTTATACTTTTGGGATTAGTTTACCATCACCCAACTGGTGGACACCAAATTGATTCAATATTCAGAATAATGTAACAAAGGTTCCGAAAAAAGCTTTTGCGATTAAAAAATAAAATGAAATCTGTCATAATAAAAATAACAATAAATAAATTATATAATTATGACAAAACAGATAAAATTCATCTTTATTCATATCTAAATTCCATATATTTTTATAGTGTCGCATAACTACAAGCTTTTATTTCATTTTCAATGTATGTTTAAGTTAAAACTTGCGAACTCATTTAGAAACCCTTTCGCTTATCTCACGGGGGTGAAATTGTTTTTGGTTCTTATTTCTTTACAATCTCATAATTTTAATTTTAATCACATCAAATTATTAGCATTTCTGGGATGTCTAATCCTGATTTGATTACCGCCAGTACTATTTATTTTAGAGTAAAGTTGGAGGCTAAGTCTGTTTAGTACTTTTAAGTAGTTCAATCCCGAAGGCTGTACGCGGTTAATTATTCGTCGCATATCGTCCACGGCTGCGCACGAGTTCTCTAAACTAGCGCTATCGCACACACGGGCAATTAGTCCGAGTTGACCGGAGGCGACGGGCGGCCGCGATTGGTCGGCGTCGGCGTGACGTCACCGCCGTCTGCGGCCGTCGCGCCCGATTGGCCGACACGCGTCATTTCGTCAATGACACGTTTGTTCTTATTTTGAACTCAAGAAGTTCCGAGGGTACGTACACGGTTTTTGTTGTCGCCACAATAGGGACCCCAGTTTACTTGCAACTGGATGCCATTATGTAGACCCGCTATATAGCTATAGCTATGTATAGGCAGGCCGGGATTGTAAAACCGCGCTCGGAACGCTTAATGCTAGTCCATTTTATTAACAGTTATTTTCTCACATACATAAACCATATCTGTTTAGCACGTTTATTCTGTGAAATGTAAACAATAGTAATGCAGGAAATCATTGGGCATTAAGTAAATTTATATTCTTAAGATATGACTGCCTTGTACTCGTATAAATTTGAATACAGCACACTCCTGTTAAACCCAAACGAACAAAACAAGGAAATAAAACAACGTTTTGTTGAAAGTCACATGGCAAATGAAAACCGCCGTAAATATTCCAAAGGCTCGCAACTCGACGGTATTAAAAATTAAAAACAATCAGCTTTAACGTGATCCCAATTACGTAAAGGGCAGAAAACCTTCTGGCTTTAAAAACCCTCCTCAAAAGTGCGAATTAGGGAATTGTGAAATTACATTATCAGGTGGCAGTCGGAGGGCCACGCAACTTCGCCGAGAAACTTTTAAAAATCCAAGTTAACTTCAGTGGGACGTTAAATAAAACATTCCCTCGTTTGTAACAACCTTGATTGATATGGGTTGCTGTTTTGACGATTACGCAAGAGGATTGTGAAACAATCTATGTTGAATTGTTGATTTATAAAAACGAATCTTCAAAAACATATTAACGTCGTTAATTAAAATTAAAGAATTACAGTAGTTTCCATATATTGTAACTATCACACCCCTAGTTCAGTTACCGTTCAATTGAACCCAATTTATTATCGCCGAAATATTGTTGCTCTAAAACAGATTAATACAATACGCAGGCTAATCTACATCACTCTCCCGTTACTGAATTAATTCAAATTTTGTTAATAGTCTTAAAACATACATACATTTTTTAATTTGCAATACAACCCACTAAAACATTTCCCTTGAATAAATTGCAGAGATCTCCGACTTCTAAACCAAAGTTAAGTTTGATTTATTCAAAAAATAATTGTATCATTATAATATGCTTACAATTGAGTTTGCCAACTGATCCGGGCCGCATAAAAGGGCCGCACGTCAATTTAAACATTGGCTATATGTTGTCGTTTGCCGCTTAGCGATTCAATATGTCTTCATTAAGAAGCTATCGATGTATCGTTCAGCCCGCAATCTTGATCCTTGATCCTGGCTTCTTGATACTAGTTCTAGTAAACTTAAATGGGACTTTATAAGTCCAAGTTTATTAATTAAAAAATATTTTTTTTGCAATCCTGGAATTAATTTCAATTAACAATTCACAGTTTATTTCAATTTTGTTACGAATTTAAAAAATCAAAAATTCATTTATTTATTATTTTTAAAATAATTATTAAGTACGAAGTTTAAAATTCCTTCAAAAATAACTCCAAAATAAACAAACTTAAAAATAAGCAAGGCCAAACGTGGGAATCACAAGATCCAGACGGGCTGAACGGCACAATAAATTGGATTTGTCAACTGAACATATAAATTTAGCAATTGACATCCGACGTCCATTAGAAGCAGATAAAGGAGGGACAGAGAAGGATGCATCGCACAATTTATACCGGTCTGAATATTTAAATTATGGGAATAAAGTTAATTTTCTTATTTAGAATAATGATGTCGGACGGCGGACGGCCACCCGTTTTGAATTGCCAACTGGTCCAGTGCAGTTCTTTGTGCACCTTTTTTACGAGAACACATCGATCGGATTGTATTTGTGATTCCGAAGATAAAGACGTATGGATTTACATATGTTATGTCAGCGGAGGTCTTGGTAACATTTAAATTGGATTTATTAGTCCGCTCTCATTAAACGGACCGGGCTACGTTGGAGGTACCTATATAATAAAAAATCTATCTATAGAGACTCGAGATTTGTAAGAAGCTTTCCACATCCTACAACACTGAAAAATGTTTAGCTAGTGACCAATAATCCATAATTATCGATAATAACATAAATGCACATACAATCTTAAGTATAGATCAACTAATTGATAATGCCATTGTAGTGGCTACTGTCGACAAATAGAAGCAAACAATAAGCGAAATTTCTCTTAAACCACAAACAGTGAAAATAAACAATCCTTTCTCTGAGAAAAGGATTAACACTGACAATACAAATCAAGTTACAAATAACACGGTAGCTAAACTTTTTTTAAGCAAACACAAGTAACCTTTGATGAAGCGAGCAGATAATGTTACACCACTTGAATTTATCTTGCACAGGTAATCTCATTGTGTTCTTTTAACAGATCGATTAGAATCATAAGTTATGTTAAATATGAAGGCTCCAAACCATCTAAAGATGTTTCGTTGATATTTTTATATAGTGTTCAAGGTACGGCTGACACTTTGTGGTCGACAAATTTTACTTTTATTTAAAATATTTATAACGAAAAAGTTAGCTCAAATTTTGTATCATTAGTTTCAATACATTAATAGGGAAGAATAGAAAAAGATTAACTTTAAACGGTTTTGTAAGAGGATGTTGATAAGTAAACATATTTAAATGCTAAAATACATTAACGAGATAATGTAGGCGTACATAATAGAGGCTTCGTTCTAAGACATCTATTCAGCCTTTGAATTTACTCGGCTTTGACCGTTGGCCGACTAAACGTTATTACGTCAAAGTAAAATAAATATAGATCTAACGCACAATGAGATAAAAAGGCTCATAACAAGAATTAATTTATCGTGAGCAGACCACGATCAATAGCCGAAGAGTGGGTGGACAGTTCTTGAAGAGTCCATCTTTGTCAGGCCTTGATTCTAATTTGTAAACGTCGAGCTTTCAACGTAAGACGATTTAAACTTTGGTACGTGTTAGCCTTCTTTGATTAAAGGTGTCAACCGGGACAAAGGCCCCAACACTCTGATCGATCCTTTATTATCAATGAAGAACAATATGATTTCAAAATACAGTAACGATTGAATCGTTGTGAAAAGATTTTATCGATAGTAAACACAGGACCCGAACAGGTTGACAATGGAGCGAATTCGATAGAGGCACCTGAATTCCCAATATTTTCCCATGGTCAAACATCGATAAACACCTTTACAAAAAATAATGCCAGCCTGCCTTTGACAAACAATTGGTCAAAGGGATTTTTTTGGCAAAACAGGCTCAGGTCCGCACCCGCATGTTTGATGTGGGATATTGTTGCAATAAAGCGGACTGGTGTTGGTATCCGAACGCATAATAACTATTGTGCGTTATTATGAAACCCTTTCATCAATTTATACAGAAAGGGACTTACAAGTGTCACTTTCTTTCCTTTGTGCCCTAGATTTATTTTTACATTTCTTAAATTGAACGGGTTATTTTAGTTTTATAATTTTTATAGATAAATAGATCCAAAAATTATCATAGCACGCTAGTTTACATCTTCTTTACTCTAGTTTTTACAATTTTAAAATAATTGTTTTAATGCATAAATTTTATACCGTCCGAAAAAAACAAAATCGACATAAAACTTCTAAACACAAGACGCTTCGGACCTCTTTTTTGCTCTAAATAACAGAATTTGATACGCGCAGAACCTTCATATTTGGAGGAGAAAATTGCTACGTGTCACATCTACCTGATCTTTTATATCGGCCATCCTTCATCCGAAATGTCGGCGGTTGAATGATAGCTCCGTGACCATTGTCCAACGTCCTTTGATTCGCGCATCTCAAAACTCGCCGAATTCAATTTTTTTCCACCACATACACGTCAAGACGGACAAATGCGGCCTTTTAATAGACCATAGCGATCGCATTGTGTTAAATTACATGCCATTTTTTGTTTAAATTGGAACGAGTTTTGGACAATTTTCGGATATCAAAAGATTTTTGTGGTTGTGGTTCGTATGCCACACTTTACAAAAGTTTTTATAACAATAAAAGAACATTAATTTTTAAACTTTAATAAGGAAAGGTAATTAAATCCGCATAGAATTAGAAATGCTCAAACTTTTAATTGACAACTTGAGTAACAACATTTTTATCTCTGTTGAATTATTATTAAACCAGCACACACAAATAATTAGGGAATTGAAAACTATAATAAAAAATACACATATATTAATTGTAGTTATACGGAAACTTGGCAGAGAACACACAGAAAAATGAATTAGGTCGCATTTACAGACCTTACAACTCTTTTTTCATTAAAACTTCAGTTTCTAAACATCAAGTAAGAAAATATAAAAACTTGGTTCTCAGCTACAACTTTGAAGCAACCCGTCTATACAAAAGCTATCTTCAAAGCGGTGTTGCAACGCTAAATCTTATTGTTTCGCCTAAGAGATTAAGTGGGTGTTAAAAATCATAAGACACACAAGTAAAGGAGAGAAAGATGATAGCTGGATGTTTTATGATTTATATTGTGTTGTGACCCGTGTTCTGTATTGTTCTTGTCCCGGCCTCGCGGTGTGGGCGTTCTGTTAGATTTATAATGGATTACTTTAGCTAAACTTTCTGTACGTGATGTACTATCGACGCGGAAATTTACTAACATTCAGTTTGATGTGTATCGAAAAATTGAAAAGCCCACGCGCGGTGATTGGAGAGTAGATCGGTATCTGCTAACTGTAGTCGATTAATAGTAATGGGTAATTGTCGTAATGGGAAAAGTACTGGGTAAAATATTTTAAAATGTTACAAAAAAATACCGTGTTTCCTAGTACCTACTCATGGCATAGTCAGGAAATCTGTAAACCAAAGTGCTAATATCTAATATCTAAGCTTCTTCGTAAAATAGTGATACCGTATTCAGCACTGACTATATAAACTAGTAGAGGTAATAGACATTACAAATGAACTATTAATAATAATAAAAAGTTATCTACATATTTATTACACATATTTGTTAGATAACCCTTTATACGTCTTAAAAAAACACCATCAAAATATACTACGACCACAAATAAATTATAATTTAGCTTGACACCTTTATTTGCTACGCCATTCCATGCATCAATATCATGCGATCGATATGACAGATCTGGTCCTAATCCCTCGCAGTCCTCATGTGGGTGGTGCGTGCTATCGTAGGTCAAACGCTATCACTCAAGAGCCTCTTTAAAGAACAATTCGTATTTATAGATACGAATTGACGGTAAAATTAGATTGTTTGACGTACAAATCGCGTTATTAGTGTCTTGTTTGAAGGGTTTGAGATGATCGTTATCACCTTTGAGTTGAAATGTTAGTGTGCTGTTTAGTTTCAACGATTTCTTACAATTTCATTAATTCTTCATAACAATGCATTGATGGGTATAATGTGCAATTACTTGCCATTGCCGAATAGCTGGCACACTCCTACCAGTCCTTGTTCGTTCAAAACATTTTGTTTTTATCAGGTATTATTGCCTTTTTTTATTCACCACGCTAGCCTGGTATGCATTTATATTTTTACATTTGAATCTTCTATCTAAATCGAAGACGGAGTAGCTAAAGATTTTCCTAACTACCATTCCTAACTACCAACTGTATGATTCCATATTTGAGGGATTGACAATAGCTAACTATAAACCATTTTCCATTAATTGAGTCACAGTAACTCAATTAACAGTAACAGTATCAAAGTGACATGTTAAAATACCGTCGCGGGCAACAACACCTGAGCTGCGAAAGGTCGTAAGTGCATTTGTATGCTGGGAGCTTTCCCATAGCGGGCAGTTCGTGACCGCTCGCCTTGTTAAGCGATGACCCGACTAAAGATTATGCACTTACATCCGTCTGAATGATGAGTGCTTAATTGAGGCCATGTGAAATTAGTAAAAGGCGGTTAGCGCAAACAAAGCCGTGATTTTTTGCAAGGCTCTGTTAACATTGTGTTGGAGGCAGGTGATTTCATTATGCGAGTGCGAATAAAGCGTTTATGGGAAATTTATTGAAAAACAATTTTTATTAATGTTTTGAATATACATGCGATTTTATTTTAGCCAGCTGAGCTTATCACATTTTTTTTCATGATCCCATTAAAAATATTTTTTTCCTTAAGAAATCACTGGCAATTTCAAATAAACGTTAATAAAGAAATCACAAACAAAAACAACAAATCCGCTACATTTACACTACAAATAAAACGTCTAAAAACCCACAGTAATTTCACACGTCGAGAGCATAGAGCGAGCAAGTAAGAAACCGCAGAGGCGTACAAAACAATAAATTTGGCGCCGCGACCACAGGTATC
The DNA here is from genome assembly GCA_949752805.1 of Deilephila elpenor. Taxonomy (NCBI): domain Eukaryota; kingdom Metazoa; phylum Arthropoda; class Insecta; order Lepidoptera; family Sphingidae; genus Deilephila; species Deilephila elpenor. Next base: position 9,811,129 of record OX457108.1, read on the forward strand.
GGCTTTCTTGCGATCGCCAGATAACCGACGAGTGACCTGTGCGGAGTACATCGGCTATTGTCTGCACAGAATGTACAAGCGAAATGTTAAGATCGATTTGAATACATTAGTACAGACAGATGGAAATCTAACTGCGAATATCTCAAAATATCTATTAAATTTAAAATGCGTTGAGGCAAAGTTCAGAACTAATGGATTATTGGGTATATTATAATTGTCAGACTTCAAATATATATAACATGGTATTTTAATTTGGAACCTGAAAGTGTAGATGCAGTGGAGGTGACTTTAGAGAAATACGAACTATAGTTTTAACAAGGATAGAATCGAATAGAGAAAGAAGAAAAAATATTTAACTATAAAGAAGAACATACTTTTGAAATATAATTTATAATTCGCCGGAAAATGTCTCAATTTGCAAGTACCAATAAGTTTCTTTTAAATCTAAAATTAAAAAGAAAATAACTCTACTACATTCATAGCTCTATGGTCCGAGTAATTACGCTAAGCGACTTAATTCACGCGATTGGTAATTGGTTCCATAAACGTGATTTGCACGTACATTTTATTATGATATGCCTCGCCCCTGCCACTGCAAAAGTATTGGAATGGGAAAGGGGAAAATGCACTGTACCTGAGAGATCTTGTTATACTGGTTACTAGGCAACTAAATTATGAGGAAAGATCAATAAGTCTAGACTATGCAAACAAGTTTTATGTGTGAATTTTTTCAAGGTGACACCTTCATATTATTTATGCAGAGAAGTTTCAAGATAAAATGCCTACGCAGGTTATTAAAGGGCGGATCAAATTATTAAATGTAGATTGGTGTTCAGTTACATACGTAGAGTTTGAAAATAAATGCCTTAAAAAGTTTCGCAAAAGATTTATAACAATTTCTTAAAAAAAGGAAGTAAAACCTAAGTCAGATAGCAAGATTAGTAGTCGAATAAAGCTTTTATTTACCTCACAAATAAAATGACTTTTTATTGTTTACATTCTCCAATAGCATTCCATTACAAAGCTTATAACCGAGTGGACAAAAACCACATGTTTTTACATTAAACTCATACGCGGGTCTTGTCCCACGCTGTCACGCATTTTTTGCCATAAAGGTGGCAACCCTTTCAGAATCCGCTGACACAATACTGGCCACAATGTGTTTCTTGACCAGAATCGCACCACATTTGTGAGAACCAACTTTTTTTGCGATATGATAAATTGATTCTGCTACGGTGCTTCCGTCTTGGACCCGGCTATGATAGCGTGAAATAAAAAAGTGGCCAGCTTTAATAGCAGGTTGGTTAATTACATTTTAAATTGGATTATCTATGTTTGGAATTCGAAATTCAAAAATATTAAAAAAAAAATGAATTTAGAACGACAGGAAATGCAAACATAATATTATCTGTGGCTGGTCAATGTCATTTGGAGTCATTATTGACAGATTAAAAATATCATAAAAAAATCATAAAAAAATACATCAAAGAACACACAAGCAAATCAAGACCGCAAAACAATGTTCTAGTTGCTAAATCTCATAAAGGCACCACTATCGACCGCAGCATCCTGAACCATCACACATCAGAAGCACCGCGATCCGCGTCTCGCGATCGTTCCGTATTGTCCGGCTATAATTACCGGCTGGACGGAAGGCACCGCAAACACCTGTTCCGTTTTCACACGCTCCCACAGGTAACGAATCGTGTAACAGTATCCCGCATTGTTCTTGCACACTCAATCTTTCGTGACTTCGGTTTTGGGTGATTTACTTTTGAAATGTTGGTGAAATTGACGTAATGATTTTACAACGAAGTCCTTGTTTTGAAGAACTAGGGCCAAAAATATATATATTAGTACTTATACTATAGTCAACAGGCCACAAAATAAGAAGAAAGGCCAAAAAAAAATTTAGCCAAAAAAAAGAACTTAAGAACTTAATCATCACATCAACATAGAAAAAAACCTTGCGTTTTATTTTACTTTTCATGTAAAAATCAGTTGAAGATATAAATAAAGTCACCGTTGGTTACAAAACTGCAAAAACAAGCAAGGGATTATCTAATCCAAAAGCGTTTCGTCATAGCCAGTGGCGATTTCTTATTCGAAACTGATATGATTTTTTAGAGATCAAAACGCGATATATAATTTTAATGTTGCTTATCGTATTGCATGCTTCGGACAGTGATTGACGATTTACCCAATTTGTGATTGTAGCTATTTTTGGAAACAGTGACGTATTTAAAACATTTATTAATGGAAACGTGCCATGTACATTGTCAGTATTATCACTTAATCTCAGTTACAATGTAATATTTATGAACCATCTGATTTATTACTGATATTGTTTATGAATACGAATATATTGACTATACAAAAATCTAGTTCTTTATTCTAAGACCGAATCAATTTTGTCATATATTGATTTGCCATCGACAAAAAATGATTCGCAGCCGCAATATCAACCTACGCATTTATGTCCGAAACATCACGCAATTTGTCGTGGTACACCGTACCAAAATCGAATTATATTGTTTATTCCCCATTATTTGCGCCAAGCTACCAGATGTACACTCAGTGTCAATCTTTCTCGTTTGTTTACGTAGAAATAGCAAACATTTTGCCGCTGCTGGGGTCACTCCGCTTGCGTTCTGGACGAGTAATTTGATTGTCGTAATTTTATTATGAACTGTTTCTGAGAGAATCGCAATGGCAGTTCTTAACTCAATCTTAATGAATAGTTTATTTTTATTGTGTTCATTTTCGACGTGTTTTAAATGTAGGTTATAAAAAAGCTGAACTTTATGAAGTATAGTTATTAAGAATATACATACCGAAATGAAGTTTGCAAATAAAATATTTCATATTATTTTTAATAATTCAAATATATCTTTATAGATGCTCCAGTGGACGCAACAAAAACCACGTCAAACCAATAATTCATGCTAAATATAACGCGACACAATTATAAGTCATCCATCCATTTTGATCTGTACAAAATGATATTCATCCACTAATACCATTTTCGCAGTGACATGCACTTTTTGCCATTCAAATGGGGGACAGTTGCGTTTTTTTTGTATAGAGTCGTAGATCGTAGGCCCCTTCTTGGGCACCGCGGACGATTACGCATATTTTCGCTCACACATTATTAGGGGTGCCGTGTGTGAAAAAAATGTACTATTATAAATAAAAGGCACCCAACAAAGGGATGGGAGAGCGATCGGGGTCACTAGGAAACGGCGGTTTTGATACCGGATTTTTTTACCTGGGACATTCGGGGCTCTTTTTTCATTAACATTCTGGGTGCGGGTTTTATAGAGGTAGCCAGTCAGTCTGTGTTCATCTGCGAAGATGATCACATGTTTTATGGTCTTGCGAAAGTGGCCAGTGGTCTACCGAGTTCGTGTATGAACATTAGTTTTAAGTGTTGGTTTATTTTTAAAAAACTTTGAACGTTTCCAAGTGTATGAAGAATGGATCTGTCATCGCGGAGTAAGTCAAGATTTTTCGACTCTGGAATCGACTTAAGACGCAAAGGTATTTGATAAAGAATTACATTCCGAAATAGGATCATAGTTTTGTATTAATAAAGAAAATTCGGCATGAGGCAATAACCAATAGTGAGGACAAATTGGAAAGTAATAAGACAGTGAAAATGATATCTGGCCCTGAAACGTATCTCTGTATGGATCAGTATGAAACCAATGCCGGTCGCATTAACATATAAATGAGGACGTAAGTGGACGGGAAGATATAGTATATTTATGACCCTCCCCATTTATGAACTCTGTGTTATATGGACTATAATTTAGATAATATCCACATTTATTTCTGATTGATTATCGACTCATTTGGATGGTAGTTATGTATATTTGTACGTGATTGGAATTTTTCCATGTACTTACTTTTGGCTTAATAATTTTTTTCGTATCATTTTCATAGCTTAGTTTTATGAATTGCTAGTTTAAGTGTAAGTTTTAATGTTGCAAGTATTTTTTTAACAATTAAATTTTATGAAATTTCGTCGATTAAAAAAAGACCCAAGGCTTAAAAACCATTGAAACTAAACCCACAAATAGTTTCCCTATAACTACTAATTCAAAATCCCACACTTCTGCAAAACACATTTCATTTGAGGAAGTTAAAGCCAACCCAAGAAACCTCAACAGTATATCAACATAAAGCGATATTTAAAAGTATATTTTAAATAAAACTACATTCCTCGGCTACATTGACCGCAAATATCGCCACAGAGGCTGTATGTCAAAATAATGACCGGCAAGTAATAGGCAGCCAGCGCTAGATAAATGTTGCTGGATCATTCCACTGTTCCGTTTAGTTTCAAACGTTATTTTGTTTTGAAATTATTTATTTTCTTTTTTATTCTTGAAGGAATCTAATTAGAATTTTTTTAGCATGTAGAATCTTTTTTGTGTACCAATTTGATTTTTTTCCAACTTTTTGCAAAAAAACCTGATCGATGTAAATTTATTTGCTGGCAAATTTTACACGGAAATGCGCCAACCATATTTTAAACGATACCAGTAGCTTCTATACAAACGATGCAGTAAAATTTTTAATCTGAAACCGAATCGTAAATATTTAATTTTAAACATTAAAAAAATTGGAAAACATGTAATATTTATATGAACCGCAAGCTTCGCAAGGGTTGCCGACCACCACTGGCACCGCGCCACGCCGGACGCCGCTTTATGACTTCACTTTTATTGCTTTAGGAAAAACGATGTCTCCTATTTCATGCTCTTAGAACACGCATGCGAATCGTCCATTATTGAAATATGTTCAAAAAATTTCGATAGTTTCTTAAATGTAGTTTTGATTTTGCATTGGCTTCGTTTCAACTATAGGTTTGTTTTAACAAACACTTACTTCATGTTATTTTACGATCTGTTTTTTTTTTCTGTAAATGCGTATAATTGAAGTATATTTGAAATATACGAATTTAAATTGAATTAGAACAATAAAATTTTTGGCGACACTAGTTCAATGTTTTCAGACAGAACTGCGGTCGAGTCGGGTTAGAGACTAGGATGGATTCATTTATTTTACAGTCTTAATATACATTAAACGATTGATAACATTTGTAGCAAGTTGGCTAGTCAGCTGAATTCTAGAAATAATCAACGTAGATGAGCCGAAGATCAAACGATCCGTTCTGATAAGATTGTTAAGACCTATCGATAAGATTGCGATTGTAAATATAGGAACTGACATATTATCAAGAATGGGATCACCTCACGCAGATTTTTACCTTTTGAATCAATCGACACTCAAAGAGTCGATGACATTTTTCCCTTGGTCTTTATCTCAGTTGAAACTTACCTAAGGCCCAACTGTACTAACCCCCCCATTCTTTCGTTCTCTTTCATTCTCAATAGGTGATAACCCTAATATTTTTAATTTCCAAAGTTCGGCGACTTTTTAATATTGTTGGAGTTTACAAGCCGCGATGACGGCTATCACCTGATTTTTCTTTTAATCTCAAACGTGCGTCACATTATCGGTTATACATCTAGATACGTAGTAGGATATAATAAAGGCACTCCATGTAATAAATACAGTTGGTGCCAATAATTAGTGGCGGGCAGTTAACGACAGTGCCTCGGCGGAATTAAGATTTTTGCCATAAATGCCCGTGCCGAGAGATAAAACTGCCGCTCCAAGGATTAGGGGTTAAGTGTCCGCTTTAACGGGTATTGTAGGGTTGGCCGTGTGGGAATCGATAGAATTGCTCGGTATTGCCTTGTACGGGTTGGGTAGATCATATTGCGAATTGTGTATCATAGGTATTTAGTATTTTTTCTCGTGGTCGTGATTTTAGCTAATTTATAGGTGGTATTAGTAGTCATTTTAATAGTCTGATAAATTTATTTTTACATCTACATAAACTTAATTTCATAATATTTAAAACTGATATTAAGCTGGGGTTAATAAAGTTGTAATTGATCTGAAAAAATTGCAAGAGCAGATATTGCATGCTGCGTCTAGCATGTCGCTGTTGAAATCTTACAAAAATAATATTTTGATCAGTGGATTTCCTGAGGCTAATTATGATAATGATGATTAAGGTTTAATCTACAGTGATAGATACAATTACTAAGAAGTCCACGACAGATATAGCATTTAATTTCCTTTGACATTCACACGACAGACCATTGCCTCCGCTTTTAATCCATTTATATTTTTAATCTAATCATCCTAAGAATAATTATTTATTATCAGTGCTAAAAACACAGATGTTATCGTGTTTATCGCAGTCCCATCCCTAAGACAGTGTAGTGGCAGTCCGGTGTGGCGTTTTTATTGACACTCGTGCCGTGACAAATATGTTGGGAGGAACTCGCTATATTCCCAAAAATATTTTACTTATGTCTATATTGTACGGCGGTACGAATATAATTTTTATTTTATCAACGTCTTCACTCATTGGAAGTCGACTGCTAAGCATAGGTTTTAGAGACGTATTACATTATGAGGCTCGAATAATCAACATGGTTTTAAATTTTGTTATTTTTGGTTGTGATTATTGTAGTAGTTGTAGCCTAAACTAGTGGTGGTCTACTTGTCTAATCAATTAGATTCGGTTACATATCAATGGTTGAAGAGAATATACGTTTTCATACATATTTTTCTGACGTTGGTGGTCCACGTTACCTCGTTAAAACCCCTCTACCTAATTGAAAAAGAAGTAAGCAAAGCCACACATTTCATTTTTATTTTGTTGACGGTGGCTTCTCAATATTCATAACCGCCTTCAGTTTATTTCGTACCATTAAGGGCTATTTTCGCGTGCCACAAAATTTTAATTCCACCGCTAAACCGATATCGACACCGCTTGCCAAAAATTGACAATATAAATTTTCATTCTCAATTTTTATAACAAGCATTTTTCTATTAAGGTGTCCATCGCCCTCCCCAGACGAGGCATCACGTTACGCACCTAAAGCGAAAATATGGAAGGAGCAAAAAAAAATTCAAATCCCTCTAACGAAGCCCAATACACAAGAGGCCTCTGTTTTTCGCCTGTTATTTCGAATATTCAACCCAGTATTGGGTATCGATAACACGATTACTGACCCGGCCTTAATTTGATCAGCCACTGCTGTGGTCGCGCCGCTTGCTTTTTGTGTCGTTAATCTCCAGGGAAATTATTTACCTGTAATACATAAAAAGGTGGAAAATATTTCGTATTCTTCAAGAATTATTTTATATTTGCATTTGTTGTTTCCACAGCTATTGGTCACAATTTGAAATTAAATATCCGTATAAAGCCGGCCATTGCAATGTGGATAATAAAACACGATTGTTAAGGCGAAAAATTACAAATTCAGCATCGGACAGTGATCCCTTTAGCTCCCTTGGGGTCGAGAAAAAAAACAAGATGAAGATAATCAGCCGTTTTTGTCGCTCCGAATTACGTCGGATAATTTGATTAGCTATCGGTGGGCGAGAAGCGTCCCCTTAAGAGGTAATCCTATTTTATAGGTAGCTTCTTTAACCTGATAGATGTTGGGTGTACATTGGCTGGTTTGTTTGCGTTTTGTCCCACTGCGTATTGTAATTTCTTTGCGTACGTTGTAAAGTTATCGAACTATCGGCGGTACATACGAAAACTTTTGTTCTCGCCAAAATACATAGTTCAGACTCTCCCGCTCCATTTGCTAAGTGTAATTATAGGTGAAAAAGCAAGGGTTGCCGAGTGGCCATGTTGAGAGAAGTGTGACGTCATTAGCTCGGTGTTGACACAACCCGCCTTCTGAGCTTGAATGGCGAGGCAAAACTGCCTAGATGGGCGTGGTGTTTCCAATATGGTGGTATATGCTTTCACTGCCTCACTAATTACCTACTTCTTCTTTTTGGCATGCCTTTTTTGTCAACTTATGGATCGTTTATACCCCTACCAATCCTTAAGGGTTTGTGGAGATTTACTGTGCTGATAACATTCAACTTATGTGACGCTATTCAATATTTTAATTTATAAATAACTATTCAAGAAAATATGAAAAATGGTTTTGTTAATGTTTCCAGAAAGCGATTATTATTTGGAATTCCTTGAAATATTTTACCTAAACACTTAAACAAAACACAAAATAAAATCTATATATAGCAATATAGAAAGAATAAAATACTAACACTAAGAGTGATGAAATAGGAACAAAAATGAATGGCAAAGACGAAATCACAATTTGCCGACATAAAGAATATTTCAATGGGCTTTGTGCCAAATGTCCATTTCCGACAACTCGAGCTATTGAACAAGTAGCTGTCAAAGCGGCCGATGTCAAAACTCGCATTCTTTTAACAACCAAGTTCAAACACAAAGAGTAAGAAATGGAAGAAAAAGTTTTGCTTATACTAATTATACGTCGCAAAATAAACGCGTCGTATTCAAACTCATAGGACATTTTGTGCTTTTCCCGAGGTTCTTGTTGCTGTTGGTATAGAAATTATTTTTACTTCAACTGGTAATTTTATATAGATAAAAAACTCGTAGGGTGTTTAAATTAATTTCTTACTATACTATTTGTATTAAGACGTAAATATATTATACTTAATGAAAGATTTTATAAAGTTTCAAATTTTCTAAAAACCCACCAAAAATGGCTTGCCGTACGAGCAGTTGATGTCATTCAACCGGATCCGACGGGAAACGCAAATTTTATGCTGCGACATGCAGATGTCCGTTTTAGTACCATAATTACTAGAAAAATGGAATGGTATGTTAATAATTAAGTATTTCATATATACTTACGTAAAACCTACTTAAATAAAGTAGTAAAAAAGCTTCACCAATTATAAATTAGCCACATTTATTTATAATGATACCTAGATTTTGGGATTTATTAAATTGGGTTTTAATATAGCAAGTTCGTTCAACTATTTGAAACTAACGCATTGCCTCATAAAATACTAAATTATCAATTGATTTTGGTGTCGTATCGAGGATTATTATGAAACGATGTACTCATGTAATAAAATTATTCAAAAATCGGAATAATAATTTATTGCACAATCACAAATGTTCAGTCGGGAACAGCCCAACTCATAACACTACACAATGGACGCCCCCGCAACATTCGATAGCGATTATTATTTTTATTTTCTATTGATTGCGAAAAACGTGCGATTTCAATGCCACAGGGGTGTAATACCCTCCCAATTAATGCCAGGCGCGGTGGTCAATGTGTCAAAATTAGACATATTTTTTGCACCCGATGTTTTGTGAAATCAGTGAAGGCGATCAATCTTCGTCATTGGTGCTAGTTTTGGTTAGCGATTATTAGCTTTAAATGTATATTTTTATTTTAAAACGCTGGTTTTAAAATGACATACGGTGCATATATTTTTGCTCCATAAAAAATACATATAAACAGTACGCAACAATATGTCCAAGATTTATTTGAAATATTTTAGTATGTAGAATATAAAAAAACTGTTTACACGGTTTTTAATTTAAGCCTACAACGAAACTTTCTAACACCTTGTACTTATGTGCCAAGAATTTACACTACATTACATCGCTTCAATAAGGCTTCCTACTCGATCGGATCGGCACGCAAAAAAAGTAACTGAGAAAAAGTAAGAAAAACCCAAAAAACCTAAGTCTAAACTGAAAATCAAAATTAAAAATGCCAACTTAATTCTCACCGTTACAATTTAACATTTCACAAATGAACACAGTGATTCGCTTTGCGGCAGTAACGGGACAAAATGTAATTATTAATTTATGCAGCGGCCAAGTACAAACTTTGTCGTAACACAGAAGTTGCTTCAAATGTCGCTGCGCCGTGCTCTGACCTTTTCTGTAGCGAAAAAACAGAACTCAGATATAACTGTCATGTTACCGTGTGTAGTAACGAGCTAATTTAAACTTTTCGGTTCTCGAGTCCTTTTCGAGGGTGGCTCCCCCTATGTCGTCACCTGAGGCGTCGGACTATCCTTGGCTAGACGCGCTTTCAATAAGCCAAAAATAAAATGCACACGACCCTATAACCGGTATGTAGTAGGTACTATGGTTTCTAGGCAATTTAAATAGCTAAAACTCTTTAAAAGTTAAATTCTTTAATTGTTTATCTCTTATCAAAAGTTTCTATACTTATCGTATGAATTCTTCATAACAATACAACGCTCCATGTACATATCTCTATAATATAAAAAGAACTTTATATAACTCAAACATTTACAACAATATACAACGTTAAAATCTTGTTAAATTAAATCACTAATTCATAGCATCTATAAACTTAAACTATGTTCTAAATTCATACATAATTCAGACTTTATAAGTAAAAATAGGGATAAAAAAACTCTTCCAATTGTACTCTCGATTGTAGAGGAGGCTCGTGCATTCCAGTGGGACGTATTTGGGCTGATACAGACTGACAGACAAGTAAAAATAAGTTAACACCCACAATTAAAACCCCGTAATATCAAACACCCAACACCTTGGCCAATAAATCACAGTTACAAAGACGGTGTGGGTGTAAAAGTTTGTCCACGCGCATGTGTAGTGACCAGTGTCCAGTGGCGAGCAGTGGGTGTGGCCAGTGCTTATCCGTAAACCCGGTTCCCACGTAAACCACTGATAGGGTTCGATCATAGGCGGGACGCGAGTGATCGACGAGTGTCCGCGTAGCTTCCGGTTTTAATATTGGTATTTGGTTTAACGGGCTTGTGTGTGCTGGCTTGATGAATGAACGGATGAAAAATCAGGGGCATGTATTTCAGGTTAATTTCATTTGGAATTAAAACTGTAATGTTTAGATTTGTCAAGAACACGTCTCATTAGTTTATGATTTGTAAATAGCTTATAACTTTTATATTATCAGGTTAAATTTGAAAATATTATTGCAATAAAACTAGTTTGAAATACAGAAATATTTTTTATAAGCTCTACATAAAATTAAAAACCACAACGCAGTGTAATTTAAATTAACATAGCAATGAAATATAACCCAGAAAACAGCTCACACTTCACCGTAAAAAAACGGTTTGTCAACAGGCAATAAACCGTAGATATAAAATTACAAAGAGGAACATAACCATCGGAAGGAAGTGTTCAAAAAACAATACCATTTGCCACGAGCCGGGTTCAACACTGTGAAAAAAATTAATATCAATAACGATACATTTACATAATATACCCCTTAAACAAACGAAGGTGAGGCGATGTAAACACAATGCGGCCGAATCACGTAGTTTTTTCGCTATATTAATTTAGTACTCGGGTTTCAATGTACCCCATGTACATTAAACGCGTCCTACATTTCTTCACAAAGAATATTGGAGGAAAAATAATAATAACAAGAACGGGAACGTAAGGGCGTCTGCACAGTACTTACGTGAAATTAGCTCGCGAACCCGCTTTGATGTGCCGGCCAATTGTACGAGAGTTGAATGTGAAAGCGCCTTTACGAGGCGTCGCTCCCGATGCCGCCTTATTTATTAGGCAATTTAAATGCTTGTAATGTCAATCAATGAAGTATGGTTTTGTACTTTATTATATTAGAAAACAATAAATATTTTCGAGTGGGTTTTGAATGCTAAGCGGCTGGATTAAGTTTGTTTTTTAAAACGAAAATTGAATAACGTACGTTTTTTTTCTGCACTCAAATGTAATACAAAATGCAACATGTCTGTCATTCGAACCCTTTATCAAGCGTAAAATTATTTTCCTTTCGCGCGTCCCTCAATCACACCAACCCATCATTAACCCTAAACCGATTTTTACTTTCTAACAAACAATACGTGTAAAGGAACACGGGTCTAAAGTACCATCATTACTCCCGATACCGTTTCCACGATAAGTGGTCAACGCCGCAACTGGCACCACCGTGAATCGTACAAGATGTAATTAAGTGTAATTTACACATATCATCCATATGTTGAACATCTTGTGCAACATTTTTAAGTCCTTTTTACGATGTGAAAGCGTGTCAACATTCGGCTCGCAGTCAGCTGCGCAAATATTCTATTTGTATTGATAGGTAATGATTGGCCGGCAATTAGTGTTGCGAAATGTCGAAGGTTTGAGTGATTACAAAATTGCCCTTCGGTGTTAAAAGGGAATAATAGTATCTTTAACATATAAATTAGGATAGACATTAAAAAGTACACTTTATTAATAAATAAATTGGGTACTACTTAGCCACCTCTGTAATTTAACTGAAAGCAATAAATTGGCAAAATATGAAAGACAAAAACAACATTTTTAGTGTCTAATAAAACAACACGGACTCATTCAAAATTTTAAAGAAGGCACTACAAATGTCTGGGTCATTAAACCACACGTATAAAAACCAAAACAAATTTCTCAAAAACATAAAATCACACTACACCACACTCCACTTAACTTAACCATTTAATTTTTTTTAATCCCCCCTCCTTTCCCAGCGGATGCGGACAGCGCGGCAGAAGGCGGCGGTTCGCCGACGCCCGGCGTGCCGGCCGACACGCTCACCTGCGGAGCTTGCAGGCGAGCCTTCGCGCTGGCAGACATCGTCAGGTTCATCCAGCATAAGATCTCGTCGTGTGATAAGGAGCTGACGTCGTACCATTGTTATAGCGCTGGTGAGTAGAAAGATAGACAAACTAGAAATGTGGCTACGAAGCATTTTATATACTTAAGAAATCTAGTATCCTGAGGCAAGCAAGCCTCCCTCAGAGACAGACTAGAGTCCTAAAACCAGTGTCCCTTAGAGATAGGATAGGTAGTGTTTCTATAAGACAATCTAGAGTCCTGAGACAAGTTAGTGTTCCTTAGAAACTCGCTGAGCTTCAGTGCTCGGTGTCAATTCTTTGCGGGCCATCATTGGCCCTGACATGCCTAAGGTGATTTTACTATCCTTTCTCACGAGTTCTTTATAAAGATATATTGTCTAAGAATTCAGTCTCTTAGGGGCTTCATGTTTCAGGCTTCGGGTAGTTTTGAAGAATTGAAAATGAATCCGTAACTGTCACATATTAAAGGTGATGATCAAAAACTAAATTCATCTGTCCAGGTCCAAACTCCGACCAAGAAGATGGTTCGCGACCAAGCCAAGTATCGACCGCCAACTCGAGTGGTCGCAGGCCATCCCTCCTCACTGCCAGGCGACCCCCCAGCAGTAGGGTGCACACCCCACCCCTGGCTAGCCCCTCGATAGCACCGCCTGATCTTCTAGAAGATGGTGGTGCGTCGAGCACACCTAAAAGGCTTTTGGACGGTAAAATATTTTTTGTTTTAAGTAGATCATACTAGAATTGTATGTTTTAATTCCGTAGGGAAAGTATATTTTTTAACCAAAAATGGATTAGATTTAAACTTGTATCCATTTAACAAATACGGGATCCTTCTATATAAGAAACGTCTGACCCAATAAGTCGTATCAACTTTATTCTATCCATATATCGAAAACTTATTCATACCCTAAATAGCCCTGTTAACAACGTTGTTTTCGCCTAGAAGCTGATGCGGAAACGTCAACGCCCAAGAGGAGGGCATCCACGTCTCCGATGCCATCAAGCTCTCCTGACGTGGACATCAAGCCCAAAATCAAACAGGAGCACATTGACACCTCAGCTTCACCTGAGGACACCAAGAAATCGAGGACAGAAGTTGCTGATGCCGAATCTAATACGATGCATAGTGGTAAGTACAATATTTAAACTGATTACTTTGCGTCATAGAAAAACGAACGAAAGATTTACAGCAATATTTGGCTACGTCTTTCTAAACTAGATGTTATTTGCGCAAATATTTCCATTTAGAAGTTACCGAATCAAATGACAGAATGAGATCTCTGACTGGACGAAGATAGAGCTGCATTGTCCAAGAAATGAATTGTTTTAGAAGCAACGAAATATTAGAATTTTCGACCATACAATGTCTAACAAATCCGTTAAGTAGACAAACGGGTGGGACACGTGCATCTGACAAATTTCCTTTATAGATCTCCCTCGTCATCGCCTTTTCACGCTTCGGTATTTAGTATTTTTATTAATGATTGCGGCAATAGCTGACGGCATCAAAGGATTTGGCTCATGGAGACAATTTTATCTTGGCTTTGTTCGGCTTTGTCCCACCGTTCGAGATGTTCACAGTTTTGGACACTGACGTAATGCTTACGTCATTGCAACTCCATACATTTTGGGTTTGGGCGTAATCTTGTCACATTCGGACAGGGTGTTTTGTAGTTTCTTTTGACATTGTTCTCTATTGTGACAACTTCTGCTATTCAGTATACTTCAAACTTCTTTAAAGGACGTATCACTTCCTCTGCTGTAAAAAATCTTAATATATTCATTGCATTCGGTATAATTACGATTAAGTAGTAAATTCACAAACACTTAAAATGAATTATATATGAGGGATGGTATATTGTTATACTTGTTCTGAATGCTTAATCCTAAAATAAATTATAGATTTTCGATCAATTTCGTTGCTAAGCTACACAAACACCGAAAATAGCTCACACCAATTATAAGGCTGAAACAATTCGATGACGAAAATTCCCCATCTAAGATCACGAAAAAATCCGTGTTGTTTTCATTAAAAAATCTCCAACCCAAAAATAACACGGTTAACTAATCCCAAAAACGGGTTTCGCCGTTGTAATTATAAAAAATAGAAGATGGAAAAATCTCCGAACATCTGTATAAGCGAACAATCTTGCGGGGGTGGTTGAGAAATAATCTATCCGAAAGAGCTAACCCTTTGTGAGACCAGATGCGCTGTCATTTGACACTTTTGTAATAAACGGTTGCACAACAAAAGGATTTCTTAAAGCCGAAAACTGTTCAACGTACATTTTCGACCCGCATTTAGTGGAGCTTTGTGCAACTGTACGTGGCTCAGCAGTTTTATATAAATACATGCACCTCCACCATGTCACGTGAAGGGCTTATTTTGCACCGCGTAGGTCGCTTGAGTGACGTACAACTAAATAGCTGAAGACATCTTTGCTCTAGAATGTTTGCAATCGTTCAGTTACTTGGAAATCTGTACGGTTGAAGATTCCTAGAAAAAAAATCCTATTAAAATATCAGTCATTTTCTGTTTTCTTTTTTTAAATTAATTACAGAGTACCTTGATAGGATTACAGGATTTTTAGTTTTTTCTATTTACTATAGAATTTCTATTTAGTCGTTCCAGAATTAAATATTGCTCACATGATCTCATTTGGTAGTGTTTAGTTACTTCATGCTATTGCCTATAACGACATCAAATTCGAATCCGAAACACAAAGACACATTTGAAGTCAAAAATATACAAATAAAATTAATAAAATCCATACCTCCATCAATACTAGTTTTCAATGTAGACAATATTGAAGGATAGAACTATATATGTACGTTATATACGTTTAAATAAATAGTTAATTAAATACGTCACACAAGTACAAATATATTTAGAAACACAATTGCGCTATCGTCGAAATGTCAATCGCAGGTTTTGCTTCGACACCAGTTGTTTGGCTTTATTGAGTTTATCCTAAACGTTTATATTAACCCTTCCCACTGAGCTGTCAAACCATATTCCATAAACTACGAGGGTCCCGGTGCAATGAAATAAATTGATAACCAGAAACAAAAGAGTTCTCTACATAAATCTATTTAAGTTGAACTATTCAAAACGGATGGTATTGTCACAACAGCAACATAATTCTACCGGTGACAGTAAGTCGTGACCTCGTGCCAAATTAAAAAGGGATTTTTAATTTTAATTGTATCCCGTACATATTAATTAACCCCATCGCTTCACGGACTGATAAACGGGGGTTGGTTCACGAAGAAAAAAATTATTTGCATGAGCACACGTTTGACGTGCGCGTATTGTTGTCATGTGCCTTTTGTGATGACCCTTGCTTTACTATCAGCGGTCCTATCTGTAAAGGTTTTATACACTCGACGATGTATTTGAATGTGGAACGTGGAACACATATTTTACAGTTCATTTTTGAATAACAATTGCGTGGCGTTAACGACATTTAACGCGGCACAGTCAGTGATATTATAATTGTCAAAGATGCTACCGAGGTCCCATTGTTAGCGGTCTTTTATAATTTTTTCCAAAGATAAATAATGTTTGTCGTGTTAGTGACACGTGGTACAGGCTCATGCGCTCTCCGTGACCTATGGAACTTCTTTGAGCGTGGCACAATGGTCGTGGATATTTTTAGTTTTTGTACGGGAAGGTGGCTAAGTGGTTGGTTTCGAATAAGTGGGTTTTAATTTTAGACGTGACGTGTGCGACTTTGTAATGTGTAAGGGGAAGATGTCCCGTGCCTATCGCGTGCCCTTTGACTAGTTTGTTTATATATAGATACACGTAACTTGCATTCATCTTTATGGTGATCCCCTACTAAATGACTTTTAAACGTGCAACTATTTATAGCGAATCGAAACATTGCCATTATTGTTAACTATTGCCTGCATCCTAAGTTTAGATAACAGTTTTATACCAAAAACAATAATTAAAGTTATTTAAGGATTTCTTGTTCTTACAATAAACTTTACTATTCTTTGATTTTATTCTTCCCTGGTCCGTACTAATACTGGTGTCCTTTTCATTTTAACAGTTAAAACACGCTTGTCGACAAAATCCACAAACAAATATTAATAGAAATATTTATGAATATAAAATTTCAATACAAAAGGAGCTAGACGAATAACAAAATCTGTATCCACAGTGGCACATGTCATTAACATGACAAAACGTTGTACCGATGGCCGTTGGTAATGGCTCAAAACAAATATTGGACCAAGTGCGTATTTGGTCCAGTGTTTGGTCTCCGTTGTTTGGCTTACAAATTAATGAAGGATTGTCGGGCCGGGCATGTAAATACATCGGTGGCACTTTAAATATTTTGTCTGCGGACAAATCGGATCTGGGATTAATCGTATAGTTTTTGATGTAATTGTTACAAGTAGGGGAAAGATGGTGATGAAATTTTATGTTATCTGAGACGATTTTTTTACATTTTAAAACTTGAATTAATATATCGATTTGATTACAAAAATATATAATACAAATTAATAAAAAAAAAATGGTATATCCACTAGATACTAACATATCGAACTGTTTTGTGTTGTGACCACTTACGCATCGCTTTCAACCCCACAGAATTATCGTTTTAAACTCGACGTACGGTCTGTTGCACCTCAATGCGGTCAGATGTCTACCAAACCCGCCGCGACTCTTTAAATCTATTAATTACGCATTCGCAGCGTCTCCTTGATAAATCACCGCGAATGATTGCTCGATTAACCCTCAACTTCTATATCAAGACATGTTTTCTTAAGGGTCACAAAGACCCATCTCCGCGCCCAATCTCTAATCCTATCTCGGGACCTTTGCGGGCGAATTTAAATTTCTTTAGAAATATCGTCTTTATATACGTGCGGGTTTCTATTCGTTGTGGCGAGATAACGTAAGTTAAGTCCGAGAGATTGTTGTGAAAAAAACTACCGCTAACTTTGACGAGATCCCATCTGGCGCTGCTGATGCGTTCGAATGTGTTCTTTATTGCTATGAACGTAAATCATAAGATCGTTCGTCGGTTACGGGATTAGTAGAACCTTATTTTGTATATGAGGTGATAAGTCTTTATGAGGGGTCAACCTTTTCTATAGTGGGGCTCACCCTTTTAGTGAAAAGAGTACGTTGATAGCTGATTTAAGAATGGTGATAATGCATTCAGTGTGTGTAAATATATCATAGATTTATGATAGATTGCCTAGAAGACCCTTTCGAGTGACTTTCAAAGACTTTTTGGTTTTTATATTTAACTTTTTGTACGTTTGAATAATTTCGACATTACAATAATGTCTGCACGTATTTAAAGTTTAAAATGGTTGGAGTTGAATTACTATCGATGCTTTCAAATAATGACTTTTCGTTGGAAAACAGTTCTTAATGCAAGTTAAAAATTATTTTTCAAGAGATATCAACTTGTTTACTTGCCGTCCCTGGAATATTCCTGCTTTTACGAGTCTCGTATAACAAATCGGAATGTTAATATAGCATCGAAAATATTTTTAAAAGTAACCATAATCCTATAATTTCTGACAAGAGGATTAACAAACAGCACACCCGAAAACATTATATTTTTAATACATTTTTTCATACATGTTACTTTTCATTACATTGTTACGACTACTCAAGGCGCAATAGATCAAAATTTTATCACACGTAACACCCTCAAACGCATCGGACGCAAAAATCAATTTTAAACTCGACCACTAAGTCGAACCCCAACGCTTTTATTGTTTTTCCAGCATTTTTTGTAATATGTGGTAATGGCGGCGACACATGTGCCGACAACGGTTATTACGAGTTTAAAATAGCCTCACGATACACAATTTTGGTGAACGAATTTCGTACGAGGGTGTTGTGTCAGGATTTATTAATTTTCAAGTATTCGAGAAGATTTAGATGGCACATTTTCAATAACAACTGCTCTTTTAAGTAATTTTAAAATAGACAAGATTTTAATCCATATTTTGAGGAATTAAGAAAATATACGTTTAATCAAAACATGCATGAGAAGTTAATACTTACAAGGGGCAATATAAGAAGTATAAAAATTAGGGACTTTACCACGAGTGTTTATTTTTTTTGTTTTACTACGCTCAGATTCTAGGTTTCTTTATGTTTTCCTCCCCTCTCCAAATCTTTAACATATAAATTCTTTATCTAACTAAACCTCAGCCAAAGGTTTTTTAATAAATATGAATTACTCTCTCTCTTTGCAATGCGTATCTTATATCGTTTCAAATCCTCTATCTACTAATTCAATTTTAAAAACTACTTATTACTAGAATTTTTTATGTGTATCAGCCCATATACGCCCCACTGCAGGGCACGGGCCTCCTCTACGATTGAGAGGGTTTAGGCAATATAATCCACCATGCTGGGCTAGTGCTGGTTGGCAGACTTTACATACCATAGAAATTATTTAAAATCGCCACGGCATGCAGGTTTCCTCACGATGTGTTCCTTCACCGTTATAGTACGTTATACACATACTAGCATTCACTGTATAAAACATCAATTAAAACCCAGTAAAGTCTCGTTCTAGTCCATTACATACCACTCCTGTGCCGCGTAACGTGATAGTTTACAAATCACGGCTTTAGTAGCGTTCCGTCAGTGGGCGCGGCTTCGACGTGGCTTTTATTATGTCCGGCTTTTAGTCACTAGTTTACATCGACTTTTAAAAAAGCCGGCGTCAAAGCTTTATTTGCAACATTAAATTTTTATTTGTGTATTAGTAATAGACGCTATAGACTCGGTAAGTGATGAGATTGTCCGTCAATTGTACAGAAAGCATGCAGTACCTAGCAGCTATACCTAAATGTAATAACTCACGCTTATATATATTATACATGCAGGCATAGCTTATAGAGCACCAAAATATAGTTATAATAATATTTATTTGTTGCATCATATTAAAGACATACAAAACACCTAAAATAAATCGTATGACAATATTTAAGTAGGTACTTAGAAAAAGTGTTTGATTGAACTCTGGTGCCCAAATAAAGATTTAACTTGTGGCATGGGCACCAGTGATTCCAATCGTACATAGCATTTGTTTATAACAATGTATTAAGCTATTCAATTATAAAATAAATAAATAAATAATACATCTAACAGTCACATACATAGTCCTGACCCCACACTAAGATCGAGTCTTGTGTCGTGGGTATCGGGAACTACGAGAGACTTTTCGGTCTCACAAACACCCAGACCCAGACAAATATATCGATTAAATATAATTTAACACTATTTAGTTCCTTACCAAAAGTCTCCGTTACACATGCTCCTCATTTGGCTCTTTATATGATCGATAGCAGGGTTAAAGGCATTTTTATTTTATTTTACGAATCCTAAATAAATCGCCAGCATTTGCCTACTAAGTGCAAAAATAACACAGAAATGAGTAAAATTTTGCTGCACGTGCAAAGTTAGGTAGCCAGTGCCTTAATTAAGGCAATCAATTAATTCTGAACGAGGCTAGGATAGTTCGCAGATTTATTTTCGAGCCAATTTATTTTAATCGCAGACTTATGGTTATTGATTGGATTTCTTTCAATATCATAAGACAAAAATATGTATTCTAGATTGAGACTAAAACGCAGTGACGTTTATTTATAATTCTCTTTTAATTAAAAAGGGTGATAGCTGATGTAACCGATAAAATGATTGAATAGAAGTTAAAGTTTTCTTACTTTCAAATAAAAATTAAAATGTGCCTTAAAAACTAATTTTCATGCCATATTACTTTCTTTAGAAGATACTCGATATATTAACTTCGGGGTCATTTTCTTTCTCGAAGTTTCCATTGTTCGCGAACACTTGTGTACATCGGGCTAGCGGTCGAGCCGGTCACTTACAATACCTTACAAATTATGCCACTTGTGCACTTATAACCCAGACAACATTGAAACACCTTATGTAATGCTTGGTTTGTATTTCCATTAATCGTGGAAAAATGTTCCATATCATTTATCATATTGACGAAGTAAAATATGATTACATACATTGGTAACATAGATATAGATGTATGTTATACTTACCAAGACATTCTATCATGCTGGTTTACTATGGGTTGGTGAACTTAACGAACATATGAAGGGATTGTCGAGAACTTTTAGATAAGCATAATATTAATTCACGATTCGTAAATTGAGTAAGCGATAATTATCTACAAATATACACGTAAAGTTGAGAAATATATGTTTAATATGTAGACGCCAAATTGCAACCTCATTTTCCTAATTGCATTTCGGTCTACTTTAGACTAAGCTATTTCTTTCAAAAGTTATACTTAGATTCTTAGATAGATTCTTAGTTGCCAAAAGTAGGAAGTAGAGCTATAGTCTAATGTGCAATTATTTTGTAAAACTGGCAGAATGAAAAACGAAACCAAAAAGTTAAAAACACATAAATTCCAAAATGGAACGGCATGGTTTTACGTGTTTATTTGCAAAATGCAAATTAAAATTTTGTTTTCGGCCAGTGGCGTTCCATTTTCAAATTTTTATTTTCCATCGTAGCAAGCAACATGTCTCCCAGTTATGGGTCACAATTTGCACCATTCGGGTTATAACTTCGCACTAGCGTAAGGCAAGGTTTATACATCGAGCGTTTTAAAAATATCTCACATTTTATTTACTCATTATAACTGTATTAAGCCGTTAAACTATTTTCACATTCATTTTCATTCTAGCACAATCGGGAAATAAAAATGGTAACTCATTATGAAAGTCATTATAAAACAGTAATAAAAAATACATTCACCATCCAACTTAAGCTTTGACCTATTTCATGAAAACTACCCCTCGTATAAAATGTAAAGAAAATAATAAATATTGTGGTGGCATATACAATCCCATGCAAGCGTTCATATTTCACTCGCTAATCGCCGGCAGTCTAGACGATACCTAAGGGGGTTGGCGCGGGGCGGGCGGAAGGGGAAGGCGGTCATTCAGCGCAGCGGCGCGACGGACATCCGCCGCATAACAAGTCGATGGCGAGTCTCACTGGAACGCTGCCGTTCTTATTTCAAATTTCGCATAGATTCAAAAATAGAATGCTTTTTTCGAGATACGCATAAATTCTTGGAGAATGACACAGAGACAATAGTTTATTTTGCTTCCTAGTTTGGATTGTCTGTGGAACGGTTGAAAATTAGTTTTGTTACCTATCCTTATTCGTTTTTAGACTTTATTGCTTTGAATATAATCATATAACAACAGTAATATAGTAATTCTAACACGCACACGATAAAAAGCACATACCTACATTTCAAATATGTGAGAAAAGATTGAGATTTACGGTAGTGCTATAAGCAAAGCTGTGTATTGTAAGCTGTAGGCACAGACTGTCGTTTCTAGCGATGTCCGCGAGAGGCGCTGGGGTGCGAACAACTGTTGTTGTCACCGGAAGCGGCGCCGGCGGCTTCCGGCCGAGGTATGTTCTATATGGGCCGAGGAATTTTGCATTTTCAGTATTTTTATTTTTATTGCTATGTAATATTACTCGGTTTTCTACTGACATGTGTTTTTGAAATAACCTTTTATTAAACTCGTTTGAATGCGTGAATATTTTATGTTTACTTAAAACGTTACGGTCTATAAAGGAGATATGAAAATTGAGTTAATAATGTTTTATAAAATTGTTTTCACTTTATACCATTCTGTATATATTTAATAACTGAACAAGGTTAACAGTTCATTAACATCGGTGTGAAATATTTGCGTAGCTAATAAATGAGACTTAGTGAATATCACATGTTTGTCTGTTGGATGATATATTATTGCCAACACTTGGCCAATGTTCGACGAACATTGTCTTGGAGTATTTATAACGTTTTTATTTAAATCCTGTAAAATGTAACATTTTTACAAAATCCGATTCCTTTGGCAACATTTCCTGACCGATAGTACTTAGGGATATTCAAGTCTTACATCATCCTTATAGTCCGGCATCGCATTAACTTCTCCTCTGTATTCATTACATATCAGTAATGACCTTTTACCACCATCTATATAACTACCAATGTAAAGCCCAACATAGCCGTCAAACAAAACCATTCCCAAACAAGCGAAAACGTTTTACATCCAATGTTCGATAACTACTCTACATCAATAGCGAATATCTACCAAGTAAATACGACCACCGGATACGCTTTTCCTGCCACTGCCCGAGCTTAAGCGGCCTCCTACCGAACGGGGGGTCGCGTGGGCCCCCAGACCCCCCGCGTTTAAAAATTTCACCCCCACTGACTTGGGCCGCACAATGCCCGGTAATCAGCGATTGCCTTTTGAAATCGAAACGCATGGTACATTATTTCTCTTAAAGATTCGAGGTAGAATGCTTTCCGTGTTTGTAGAAAATGCATTTCCCTGCTTTTGTTGCTGTTGCTATTATTTAAAAAAAACTTATGTAAGGAGTCGCAATTTACGTATTTAAATTATGTTCAGTAGCGGCGAAATGACGATATTATGCCACAAAAAATGTATCCTAGAATAATTTAAGTTAAATCAATAAGTAATTCAAGTCAGTTAAATTATTTTTAATTTACGAATTACTGCCGCTGTGTATAAGGTTACAACTAGAATTATCATATACATACATATATTAATGTTCTCTAAATAATTGGTATTTATATTACTGTTTAAAATATAAAAACTAAATTATACTAAAATACCTTTAGCATAGTGTTACAGTCTGTACTTTCTACACCATCTTCAACATCAATCCCCGATCACACCGGATTATAGCTCACCGATAGAGAAATATTCTCACAATTAAGCGAGCGGTTTCACGACCACACATTATCACATTCTGACCGTGCATCCGATGTTATCAACCAATTGAAATTACACGTGCTCTAATCGGTGTAAGTCGCCACCGATCTGTACCGCTACGAGTTTTGTCAGTGACCGTGTCTGACAATGATGTACAGTCGTCAGAGAAACTATCTGACAAATGTAACGGTATAAAATATTTTGATTTCTAGTATAGGGAATCAATTGAAATTAATCTTAAGTAATTGCAACGGGTATTTTGTTGAATCTAGCGAATCAAGTTAAATACACATAATTTATATCCACAATTTTTTTTATCAATGACCGTGTAAAGTTAATTATAAAGTTGTCAGAGAAGCTATTCATTAAAAATAATAATATGTGTTAATTTTGTTCAGTGCGTGGTGGCCTGTTGGTAACGGACCAGACGCGGCTGCCTACATGTTCACGGTGGTCGCGGGTTCAAATCCCAGGGCACACCTCTGACTTTTCGAAAGTCATGTGTGTATTGATAGTCAATCACCACGCACTTTAACGGTGAAGGAAAACATCGTGAGGAAACCTGCATACCGTAGCGATTTTAAAGAATTTCTACGGTATGTAAGTCCGCCAACCCGCACTAGGCCAGCGTGGTGGACTATATGGCCTAACCACTCTCAATCGATTCTCTCGATTGTAGAGTAGGCCCGTGCCCTGCAGTGGGACGTATATGGGCTGATATAGATATAGATATATAGAATTTTATAAAACATTAACTATTTTAATTCGTACATGATTAACTAATAAGTTCTAGATGTTATCAGAGAATCGATTGAAATCACACGCGCTCAAATTAGTGTAAGTCGCTATCAATCTGTTATACCGCTACTAGTTTTGTCAGTAGCAGAATGTGACTGGTACAGTCGTCAGAAAAGTGAGATTTTAGAGATTATATTTGCTGAATTACCAATATCTTCAGCCCATCGTCGAATCTGAAGATCGAGCCCAGTGGCGTGCTATGGGAGAGGCCTATGTCCAGCAGTGGACGCAGAAGGGCTGATGATGATGATGATGATGATGAATTACCAATATATTGTAAGGTTTTGTGACGATGGATTTACTTATTTAGTATCTCTGAATCTAAAATAGAAAAACTGCACAATTCTAAAATTGATAATTGCAATATATTGTACATTTTTAATATTTTTGCAAATGATATTTAAAATATTATAAAAAGTAAAATAAAAACTAGCGCTACTAAATATACTTCACTGTTCTTAAAATTGGTGTTATGTTTACAAATAAAATTATTTATATATTTAAAGCTTTATTGTACACCAGATATACAACGAAAAAGTACACAATACACAGAAAATTAACACAAATTATGTGAAATATTTTTATGCCTGCAGTACCGTATGGTGACCAAAACTAAATACAATGAACAATGCTCGGACAAAAAGGTCACAATATTGATACCGTGATAAATCTCTATACAGAGTGATCCAAAATATATTTTCAGAGTCCGACTTAAAATATCTAAGATACCTATTTTCTTTTCTTCAAATACAAAGGAGTAGAATTCTATGAACTGGTCAAAGAAGCTTATTCTATAGTAAGGATACTATCGAATATCTGTAGTATGAAGACGAAACTATTTTCAAGTTAACATTGTCCACAATCTTTTTTGACTGTATCAAAAAACAATGATTGTAGTTATTACATTGAAAATATAGTAGTATAGACAATTTCGTCATTCACGCTAATTCATTAGCATTTGCGCAAACACACCTGGTTCTATAATATTTGTCTACTTCGTACATTGTAACTATGATAAAAAATCGACCTTGTATGTCTTTATCATCGCATTTGCAGCTATTTGTATGGGAAAAGTAACGTTTAAAACTAGTTTAAATGTTAACAAATTCTGTAATTTCCTAGAAATTGGAATCCCCTTTACCAATAGTAGTTCGATTTTATTAATACCCAATTAATTGCATCTTTAGATGTCTATCTTTCAAACTCTTTCAAGTGAGTTATTTTTAAACAAGTGGCCAGTTATAAAATGCTTTATCACTTATTCATAAAAAGAATATCTCGCTTTTCACGCGTAGGCGTAAGATACAGACAGATTAAAAGAAAACTGAATGTAAAGGTATTCCAGGAAATGTTTTTACCAAAGAATTTTTAACTTAATATTTCGAGAGCATCCTATATTTATCTTCTTTCCGGTCGGTCACAATCTGACCGTTACATTTCAATAATCGTCTTAACATTCGAGATCGCTTATCGGGCCGCGCCTACCGACCGTAGTGACGTGCCAGCCGATATGTCGATGTTATTGTTACATGCGGGGGCGTCGCGATAATCGATATTTTTAGATTGACAAGCATCGTATCGATCGGATTATGTTTTTTACATGATTGGTGTAGTTTGGCAGGTCAAAGATCTCAAATGAAATAATATTAGTTAAAATTACCTAAATAGAAATAAGAATAGACAAGCATAGAAAACGGATAAGAATATGAAACTGCGTTATGCTAAAGTTGGTTTTTTCCTGATTATTTTGTTCTGTTAGTAAGGTTTAAACTTAATTTCTATTAGTAGATTTTTTAATATTATTGGTTTATTTTAAAACTAATCTACAGCTCAATAATAATGTCACTAAAATTTTATGTTTATATATTTATGAATTAAAAACGCACATCACTACAAGTACAAGACGCAACGATTGATAATAAAATTCGTCTCGGGTTAACAATGAGCAATCAAATTATTGTCAAAACTAGAGGGCGCGCCTTGACCACGTCACATCTCTGGATTTAACGATACACTTAGCTTATACTCATGCATTGTATATTAATACGATTATTTTAAACTGCGTTGTAATTTTGTCTGTAGCTATGTGTGTGAGCTGGGAACTTTGGTCTATTAGGTTAAAAAGTTTTCCCAGGATGTTTCTTCACAGATTATTTTATTAAATCCTAGATACATGGTCAGTGGTTCTAGAAGTATTTGCGAACAAACGAAAACAATACCAAACCGGCATTGTAGATTATAAGAAAGTTCATACATAATAATATAATATTATTATCAGATGGTAATAAAAATAAGCAAAGAAATCCAACACGCAACCCACTTTCCGCGGCACCGTTATTTCTTCCATATAAAAACTTTTTTCAAAAAAGATAAAGTATTACGTAGATTTCAATATCAACAGTCTTAACTCGCGCGTGCGTACGTGATCCGAGCCCGCGTATATTTCATAAGATTTTAGAGGTGCATGAATCACGCGGGACACGGAGCGGCGATCACTCACGGACCGCCGCGGACCGCCATTAGCATTCGCGCCACGCACTCACCCTAGGCCCAACGCCGCGATATGTGAGAGCTATTACTAGACACTTTGCCCGTGTTAATATTGCTGTAAATCTTCCATCGGCATGCGTTCCCATTTTCGGAAGTGTTTTGCTCACGGTGATTTTTCCTTGTCCACAGAACCTAGCAACTACGTGTGTTCCACTTGCAAGGCGCGCGTGCACTCCGCGTGGAGACTTCTGCAGCACGTGCAACACGTGCACGGAGTCAAGATCTACGTGGAGACTCTTCCGCAGCAGTTGCCCAGCAAACAGAACCACTCCTCGTCGAGCACTTCTTCGTCCAGCTCCGGATGCTCCTCCACCGGAGCGCCGCTCCCCCCTCCGACATTACGTCACCACCCTTTACTACCTCCTCCAGATATGCATTCCCCTTTTGGAGTTGGTGGGCTGCTTAGAATGCCACTGCCGGGCAGCCTGCCACCTCTAGCTCATCCGTCAGTTCCTCCCGCGCCACTGTTCGCGAGACCCAACCATCACGACCATCGGTTCAGAATGGAACAGCTTGTATCGGAGCAGTTCCGTCATCACGGACTCAACCTTGCTGCAGCAGCAGCCGCGGTGGCAGCAAACTCACTGCCGCCGCACCAGGCGTTTCCTTCGCCGGCTGACAGACCGCCGGTGATACCGACGTCGATATCGGGCCGAGATCGGGCCCCACCAGTATCCCAGCCTCTCTCACTTGAACCCCAGCTGGATTTTTACTCGCAGCGCTTGCGGCAACTGGCCGGTACGACCAGTCCAGGGGCGGCCACAGGCAATTCGAGCTCTCCTAGCCCCAGGAAGCATTCTCCTCCGTTCGCTTCCCCGTCGCCCTCCCGAGTCGGTCAGACTCCACCGGCGGGCGCCGGACCCGGAACGGTGGACACGCCTCGTGAAGCGACGAGGCCGCACAGCTCGACATCACCAGAGCGGCGCACGGAACCCATGGCGGCAGACGCGCCGCCACCCGAGCGCCCGTCGTCAACGCCACCCGTCAAGCGCAATAATGATGAAGCCGTTCACTCATGTGAATTTTGCGGTAAGAAGTTTAGATTTGAAAACAATTTGATTGTTCATCGTCGGTCTCACACCGGCGAGAAACCGTTTAAATGTACGG
This sequence comes from Deilephila elpenor, assembly GCA_949752805.1. NCBI lineage: Eukaryota > Metazoa > Arthropoda > Insecta > Lepidoptera > Sphingidae > Deilephila > Deilephila elpenor. The sequence continues at coordinate 9,838,906 of OX457108.1, forward strand.
AATGCGACGAAACTTTTGAGAAAGCATCTAAGTTAAAGAAACACATGAAAATACATCGAGGTTCTGACGCAAATGCGGAAGAAGGTGAATCTGGTGGAGACACCGGCGAAGATGATTCTGATGATGAGCTTGAAGATGAGGAATTGGACGGTGAAGACGAAGATGATAACGAGGATGGAGAAGATGTTGAGGAGGCTGAGGACTTAACCGTATCCAATAGCAGCGCGCCGTCTGTGCCAACCAGAAAACAGACGCCTGCTCTGCCATCTCATCCGCCTTCAGCATCAGTAGTCGGTGAATTGATGGATAAATTTGGATTGTCAAACATTGCTCAATACAGCGAGGCTTTTAAACAAGCCCTCCAAGAATCAGGCAACTCATTGAAATGGCAACTCGCTAAGGACCGAGATAACAACAACGGTCCGCCAAGCGACAAGCCTAATGGTATGCCTCCTACAGCCGCTTTACGGTTAAAGGAAGAATTTGCGAAAATGCCTCCACAGCCACATCCTCTCTTCAACCCTTTTGAGAACCCTTTTGAGGCCTCTAAACGTATGAAGTTGGATATGGATAGGGGTGAAGGATGGTGGTTACCTACGCTGCACGCTCAGAGGCCACCAGAAAACATATTCGATGGCCTCAAAAGCAGTGGTAACGGACTTTTACAAAACCCTTTACTCAAATCGAAGGAAGGTCGGCGGAACGACACTTGCGAATTCTGCGGCAAAGTTTTCAAGAACTGCTCGAATTTGACCGTCCACCGACGATCCCACACCGGAGAAAAGCCGTATAAGTGTGAGCTGTGCTCGTACGCGTGCGCTCAGAGCTCCAAGCTCACCAGGCATATGAAGACTCACGGCCGCCTCGGTAAGGACGTGTACCGATGCCGCTTTTGCGAGATGCCCTTCTCCGTACCATCGACCCTCGAGAAGCATATGCGTAAATGTGTTGTGAATCAAAGTAACGGTGCTCCTCTGGCCCTCTCTGATGATTCGAACGCGTGCCGTGACGAGGCTTCGTGACTCTACCCGTGGGGTGGGCTCCGCCTGCCGCCGCCCGCGCCGCCCAGCCAGATATTCTAAGCACCGCGTTCCGTTTTCGAGCACGCATGCATTGCGTCGAGCGGTCTCAGGTTTTCATTTCTAGTCTTAAGAATTGAAGTTTGCCGATTGCAATAGCCCGAGCGGCACACAAGGGCATTAGTTACTCGTAAGTAAGTGACATATCGTGACCCAGTGTTTCATGTTACGTTGTTGTTAGTTTTTCGTGGATTTTGTTCGACGGTATGTTTTTGTACGTTGCGAATTCGATCTTGTTTTGACATGTTTTTATTTATGTAAAGTGGAAAATGTGAAAACCAATGCCAAAGTTAGCTATGTTGATTTATCGGTTTAGTTGTTAAGGTTGTATGTATAGCGTCAATTAAATAGGAACTTTCGCAGTATTTCTAGGATCTTCATAGTTCGATGTAGTACGTGTTTCATCTAAGTTGTTTCGTAATTTTAGTGTGTAATATATAAGAGAAAAATGTTTCCTATCCTAGATAACTTGTGTATATAAATCGGTGTAAGTGTAACTGTATATTGGTACGTACCTATGTCGATGTTCATGTTTATAGGATGTCGAGTATGATAAAAACAAACAAAATATGGTGAAATACGGTGAGTTTCCTGTAATCGATAATTATTTAAGCGTTGTAGGAACAGATCGGTATCACGTAGCGTAGGCGAGGTATAAGTAATTAAATTATTAAAATTATTCTCAATCGATGTTTCTGACGCTTTCATTTGTGAACGTGAATTATTTTAAGACTGAATAAAAAATTCCAGTTTTCATTTTGTATCGTAATTTTTTGATGAAGTCTAAATTTAGTCCACGCGTGAAAACTTTCAGTATACGTACTTAATGTAAATTAATAAATAGAATTTATATTAGATAATTGTAAGTAAATTATAATAGAATTGTTCTGTCGTCCGTATGTCCCTTGCTCTATTTTAGGACTTCTTCAAACGTTGTATTTAAGTGTTCGGTTACTAGTTACTCCGTTTGGACGAGACCTAAATAATTCGAATAAAAAAATAAGTGTAATTAAAAATATTTTTTCAAGTTCCAAGTGGCTGCTTGACAAAAAATATTTTTATTTACAGATAAATTAGTTATGGTACAGTTGAGGGAAAGCGATTTTTTATTTAGTTCTAAATTACTTTTTCGAATGACAAAACGTAGTAGTATATTTAATTTTTAATACATTTTCCTCGACTGTACACAACAATAAAACGAATTTAATATATGAACATCTGTACCTTTTACATACAAATGATAAATGACGACAAAATGGACGCAACATAGAGAAAAAAATAAAAACTAAGACAAATTTTATTGTGTAACTAAACGTGAAAAGATGAACTGTTTTTATTATTTTTCATTTTTATTATTTTTATTTCAATAAATATCCACGATTTGTTAATCAAAAACGTTGTTTAATTTTTTATCCAAACAAAATAGATACAAATTAACAATTTGATATTGAAAGCTACATATGCTAAGTGCCTGTCGGTAATGGACAACATGCTCACGGTGGTCGCGGGTTCCCCAGGGTACACCTCTGACTTTTCGGAGTCATGTATGTATTGATAGTCAATCACAACGCACTTTAACGGTGAAAGTAAACATTGTGAACATTGAAAATTGTGAAAACTGCATACCGTGGCGATTTGTAAGAATTTCTATGGTATGTAAAGTCCGCCAACACGCACTCGGCCAGCGTGGTGGACTATATGGCCTAACCCCACTCAATCGTCCTCTCGATTGTATAGGAAACCCGTGCCGACGTATATGGGCTGATACAGATACATATACTACACATGTTTACACATTTTTTTTTTCGATTTTTATATTTTCCTACCTACACAATTAAAATATAATATTATAATAAAGCTCTACGTTAAAATCATCTGTTAGAAACAAATACTTAAAGACAAACATACACATACTAAAAACGTACAAATCCGGCCTACTTTATATCATACAAACTAGACCAGAAGAAATTTAAAAAAATGGCAGTTTAATTACTATTGGACTTAACAGCACAAACAAAACACTATCCTGTAAGTTAGACGAAAGAGTCAAAGTATAAGATGGGTAATATTAAGATTCCTTGAGATCAAGGCCAGTTGGATATACATTTTTATATATATATATATATATATATATATATATATCTATCTATCTATCTATACAGCCACAGGAAATCAACTGCTAAACATAAGCCCCAATTAGATAGGATCAGCGTAATGTAATATTTAATACATATTACAGAATTAGCTTATCATCTTACAATCACTTAAGAAACTTTTTAAAAACTTTGACGGCATAGACACTCTTGTGAAACGATACTGTCATGAACAAATTACTGTATTCGAAAACTCACATACATGTTTAATATTTACGCCTGTCTCCCATAGGGGTAGGCACTAGGCAGAGACTATGGATTTCTCCCTGTTTCTGACATATTACACTCGCTACATAAAAGTGAATAATTCGAGATACACACACCTTATAATTACACTAATCGTCTATAAACATTACCAGTTTAACAATAGCATGGTCATACAAATATTGCAAAGACACTCTAGCACGAATTGATTATAAAAATTTTACTTAAACACATTAATAAGATATTGCGTAGTCATTTTGTCATGCCAGTGTGAAAATATACGTTGTTGATGAACGTATTTTTTTAAATTGGGTTGAATGGCGAGACATGCATGCCATTCGCTTGATGGTAAGCGATACGACCGATCATGGACAGTAGAAAACCAAACAACACCATTAATTGCAAAGCATTGCTTGGCATCCCACTGCGCTCGCCATCCATATCTTCGCCATAAGATGTTAAGTCTCAATATGTCTAGTAGTTACTCTGGCTACAATTAATGAATTATGTGTAATACAAAAAGACGTGATCGACGCATTGGAAATATGTGTATTATAAAATACAGGTGATCTTATGGAGTCATGACGACAGTGCTGACGAGTTTGACGTCATCGCAATGACGTAGGCGACGCGACGATTGCTTACGCATTCCGAGTGCATAGAGGATGCATGCGAGATTGCCATGCTTCCAGTATTACTATATATCGATTGGAGTTGCTTATGACTTCAAAGGTATGGGATTAATCGTTATACAAAAAGTATATTATTTAAAATATGAGTATTATATTGTCAGTATAAGAGGTAAAGATTCATTGTTCAATAATGATATGAACAATTACCAAACTACATCAACATTATGACCACCCATAAACATTCACATCAACTCGTGAATCGTAACATTATTAAAAATAAATAAACTTTTCTCCTTTGGAAACAAGAAAGGTATAAAGGTAGGTACTTAAATAAAATCTGAAAATAAAACCCTAGTTCCTATTTAGGGTGTTACAAAATCATATTTAGTATAAGATTTACCATAGAGCTGCAAGTCATTTAGACTGTAAATTGTTTTTGAATTTTGGTTCAGACCATCGTCTATTCTTGCTTGATAGGTATTACATAATATATCTCCAAAGTGGTAGGCAAAGATACAACTAATGACACCCAAAGTCATCGAGCGTACTTTCATCCCAATTGTTTATTGTTAGTCCACATATGTTAAACCCGGGCATCTCACAAGTCGTTCCAAAACGACGCTATAAATGATTTTCCAATCAGGGAATCGAATCCGAGACCTCACAGTACATCTTCTATATTATATACTGCCATCAAGGTAATGAATAATAGTGATTCATTCGATAATACTTACGTGAGATATAAATTGTATTTGTAATGGCGGTTTGTTTATTTTATCTAAAAACATGATGAAAACAGCCTATGCAAAGTGATAATGCATATTTTGTTAGTTCAATTCAATTGGTGATATAGCAATATATTTATTTATTATGAATAATAAATACATAGTCACATACATAGCTCTGACCCCGCTCTAAGATTGAGTCTTGTGTCGTGGGTATCAGGAACTACGAGAGACTTTTCGGTCTCACACCCAGACCCGACACAATTACTGTGGATCTCACAAATATTTTTTCGGCGCGGGGATCGAACCCCGTGCCATTCGTTTCACAGGCGGCGACTAACCGACTGCGCCATGGAGGCCGTCAAATTATTATTTAATTCTTTGTTGTACACAATAAAAAAAAACAGATTATAGAGATAATACAAAAACAACAAAGTACAAATAGCGGTCTTATCGCTCTAAGGCAATTTCTGCCAGACTACCATGGGATGGATTTATGAGAACGAAAAAATATTATGTTATAAATAAATATACCCAACAGTCATATACATTATAACTTAACATACATATTTTTTGTCGTTATTTTCAGAAAATTACGAGCGCACTTATTTGTACGAGAAACATTTCGGTTTGCCAATGCTTGTAGTTTACATGTTAAATGAAATGGTGGAATGGTAACTAGAAGCCCGTTGCGAATTCAAGATTCGAAATAAAATTTCGATTCCGTCACGTAAATAAATGATAATGAAATCAAAAAACATTTATATTTCGTCTACTTGTAAAAACGAATAAACACCCTATTTTATTATTCCACTTGAAATGATATTTTACAAAATTTTTAGTTGCATTGTGTCTGTAGCCGCTAAAACTACCACCTGGCTTCGTTTTCGGTCGCTGTCTTGATATACCCTGTATTCATGTTTCATATGGGTAATTAATATTATGGTGTTTAAAATTTAGATGTAAGGCTAAAAAATATTGGTCTGCGATTTGCTATTCATTTCCGGTTAAATATTGTCTCAATTCTAAAATTAAAATAAATTAAATTAAATTTCCACCTATTACTTAAACTAAGTGATATTAATCTAATTTATTTAATTATTCACAAAATAACTATTTAATTAAAATAACCACAAAATTAACTCATTAAAATTATTAAATATGACAATAAAAGCAAAAATTGTTACAATATTAGTATTAACAAAGTATGAGATGCATCCAGTTTTAATCTAAGGGATTTTAAAGCTTCTCGACATTAATAGTAAGTCGTCTGCATACTTCAACTAAAACAAACTTTTCAGACAGGTTAAACAAGATTAATATTTTATCTCGCTATTTAGCAGAAAATAACTTATAATATTTATTACAGTCTATACTCGTTGTTAAATCATATAAACAATATTAAATAACAGCAAATTATACGGAGAATTTAGTATCACTCGATGTGAAGCCTCTAGGATTCTGTTCACAGTCCATCAATGTGTACGCTTCTAACGCCATCTATTGTCGAATAGCAACAACAACGCACCCTTTCATTTTAAATATTTGGTGTGTGGTACAAAAATAAATGTCAAGAATAAATATCTTATAAGAACATTAATTCACATTTTTTATTGGAAGTGAAAAAATTTTCAATATCAATGAATAAAATATAATTAGTATTAAAACAATATTACAATATATTAATAGAAGGTGCCGCTTTATAAGTAATTTAACGATATAGTCAAAATAAAAATGCATTAGTATCGGACTTAATTTAATCAATGAGTTATGTTTTTAGTAGGAGACATTAGAAAGATTTGCGTTTTCTAAAAAGATACATTAACAAGGCACATTAAAATAAGAGTTTGAATTATTTACCTTTACCAATAAGATATGAGGAAGGTAAAAACATATTTTCTTATACGAGTTCGAGGAAAATTAATCCACTTACTAAGAATCAAACTCGTATTGATATTGTGTAAAAGTTGCGAAACAATTCCAATAGATGGTGTTGATCACTAAAGATTTGGATCTTAATAGATGGCTCTGGTTGGTAGAGCACATAATGTTATTTTGGAAACAAATAATTCTAATAAAAACTACTTTTTTTTTAAATCAAGGCTTTTATTTTCAGTTCTCATTTACTTAACAATTGAATGTCATACATCAATAATTATAACAAACACCTCTAAATTAATGAATTATACATCAAAAATAAATAATATTTATTATCTTGATTAAACACATATCTTTAAATTGGATAATGGATATTAGATTCGCATGACCTCATATCTCGTAATAATTTTCTTTTGTTCAAATGGCACCAGGTTTGACTCCCGCACCAACAATTGCATAGTTATTAATTTCGAATACTCGTGAACATACATATCTATAAATACGCACACATAACAGCAACATCAAAACGCCAAAAATAGAAAAAAAAACACGTGACAGCCAACCCTAAAAAGCACGCGTCGATTCCAACAAGAATAAAATCGCGTCCCCGTAATTGGTATCGCTGACGAGTCACGCACGACTATGCGTCCGTTCGTCCGCTGACCAATGGACATTGACTGACGGCTGTTGCCCCGCCCCTTGCGTGGACACTGGCCTGTTTCATTTTTTTATTTAGCATCGATTTGTTTTGGTTTTATTGTGCCTGTTTTCTGAGAAGAGCTTTTGGGACTTGAGGTTTTTTTATGAGCGTGATGGTGTTGGGTTTATGATGTTATGTCATGTCTTGGTATGTTCTGTATAATTTGGAATATAAATAAATTCAGTGAATTATTATTATACCCGTAAAATTTGTCTACTATGATCTCAAGCAGTATCTGTTCCTAAGGAAGAAAATAGATTACCAATATTTGTTTCTTGTAATTCAACTTTATTTACTTAATATAATTAGAAAATTCATATTTTAAAAACAAACTTTTTGCGGAACTGGATTCGTTTCATTTTTTTTCTAACAGATATGTTTTTTTAACGTACTTACTAACACATTTTGACAATATACAGACTTTGAACAGACATTTTTTACATTCTACCTAGAAGACTTAAACTTAAAGTCAAGTGTGCATTTTATGTGTAAAATTTAATAAAAATTGTAGTGATGACTAAACTCACGCCTTTATCCCCGAAGGGGTAGGCAGAGGCGCCACCAGGACACCCACATTTCGCCTTGTATGTTCCGTCCCATGATGTGATAGGGGGCGAGCCTATCGCCATATCGGGCACAAATTCCTGACTCCGGGCTGATAATCAATAGAAAAATCCAATACCACTTTGCCCGACCCGGGACTCGAACCCGAGACCTCAGCTTTGTAGCCGTACCGTAATACAACTACGCCACCGAGGCAGTCACACAGGCAGGCAGGCACATGACAAAAACCTATTGGCACATAATGTTCTTTATGAGTTTTAAATTGACCGTTAGAAATTAAATTTGATACTTTCGACCGTTATGTGCTGACCATCTGCCACTCGACAATGCATATTTTTTGCGATGCATTTTGCGAGCACAAACGGGTTACGTCAATGTGAAACTAGTTTTAATGTTTGCATTCATAAATTTTGCGAAGCTTCATTCGCGAAAATATGGGGAATTATTTTACGAAATGATAAAATAATATTTCTAAGCGATCCCATTTCATAAATCCTTTAGATATAATGTAATGTAAACAGGTTCGTTATCTTTCAGATATAACTGAAATAAATTATGATTATTCATCGAATCATTCTTAAAGCATCAATATTTGCGTCAGTGACACCAGGTTAGTGACCGGACCATTCAATATTCCCATTAATCTATAATAGCCACAACATTTTTCATAAAATAGAAAGAAAGTATTAAATGCAGTGTTTTCATAGTTTTCAGTACTAAATTCTAAACAACTATTAGGGAAACTACAATATAAAATAGTAAAAAATAATATACATATTTTCTAAATTCGTAATGCATGCACTAAGTATGCACATGTATTAAGCATAAATTCAAATTTGCCTCGGTGGCATAGTTGTACTACGGTATGATTATAAAGCTGAGGTCTCGGGTTTGAATTTTGGGTCAGGAAAAGTGATATTGCGTTTTTCTATTCATTATCAGCCCGGAGTCAGGCATTTGTGTCCGATATATAGCGATAGGCTCCTTCCCTATCAGATCGTGGGTCGGAACATACAAGGCGAAATGTGGGTGTCCTGGTAGCACCTCTGGGAAAAAGGTGTGAGTTTATGTATGTATGTATGTCCAATTTATAAATCTTGACTGAAGCTGAGTTTAATTTTGTTGCAGTGGTTTTCGAACCATCCTTATTATTTTAATGCAATTTAATAAGCTATTTCATTAACCGATGGAACCAATCAGGATAGACATAGACAGACACATAGACAGCTTGACTTTTAATTTGATCTACCCAGGGATCAGAAATTACCAACACACAGGTTCCCTGGAACTGTAAAACTCAGGCAAAAGACATTATTTGCCAATCATATATCAACTGTATCAGAAGCCCTATATAGGAATAATAAAAACAATACATTATGTATAATCCCTTTTCTAATATAATTTAGTAGAACAAAAAAATATATTGAAAAATAAAAAAAAATAACTATACAATAACACCACAAATATTTACCAATTCCGTCAAACACCAACATAATTGTAAAGCAATAAGTTATCTGGGCATCAACATTGATAATGGGTGAGGACATGTGTCCCATAATAAATAAAATTTTATTATTATGGGAATATAACATTTTTACTACAATAAGCACGCGTACCGCTCGGCTTGTTTTAACAGAAATACGGGGAAATGGGTCGGACGGGTCATTCGGACCCCCGGCCCGCAGTGAAGGGTTAAAACGCCCTAATAACTGCCCGCGCAACGTGGGCGAGGGTTGCTATTTGTGAACCGGTTCTTTTGTAACATTATGTACGTATTTTGAGGTAAGTCGTACAAGAATAACTAATCAAACCCGAAAAAGGTGATTTAACGAAGTATGTATACATCGAACTTTATCTTTGAGAAACTCTGATGTTAAAATTATTGTACATTGCTTGTTCGAGTTAGAAAGTAATTTTAAAAAGTTTAATTTCAAAAATCCTGTTTTTTTTTTATTCACCAGTGTAACTACGAATGGAAACCCCACCTTACGGCTGAGGCGTCATTATAAGACTAGTTTAATAACTGAATAAGTCAAGAACCACCGAAATAACAGTAGAATTCAATTCAAAACATTACCAAATGCTATGACAGAACTTAAACCCTTTCCGAACGCTTGCAGAAATCTCAAAGATACGTTCTAATAACACAGTTAAATGACAAATACGTAAACGAATAACAACCACGCTGTTTAAGTCTCTAAGCATCCGATATCGCCCGTTCAACATTCAAAATCTTCATTAAAGACCACTCCGTAGAATGTAATCAAAGCAATAGGCAAAATAGGTGTGCATAGTTACGAAAAGACCAGCATAACTTGACCCTACCTCCCCCCTCCGCTCCTTAGACAACAGGTTAGAAAAGAGCTTGCAAATAGTCCGTGAGAGCTCTAATTTGAATAGCCAAGTCGAACGCTACAATCCGAATCAAAATTCAAAACCGCGCTCTCTCTTAATCCGTGTTGGGGCTCACAATAAAAGGTAATACATTTCAACTCTAGAGAATTTGCTGCACGATTTTGGGCTTTATTGTTTGAGGGCGTAGATTTAAATTATATTAGCGGGGGTGAAAATAAGATTATCCAAGCGAAAGTAGAAGGTGAAAGGGAGACATTTTGTTTGAAGAAACAACGCACACTGGGCAATTTTTAGATATTGCTTAATTGAGTTTTTTACTAATCAGTGTAATATTTGAAGTTTGTTTAATATTGATAATATTCTCTGTGAATATTTTAATATTTATTTGACTGATTTTCATCTACCAGGTGGTTTTATTGTACCCACTACAACTGTCAAATGACTTATTTCTCTAACTCTGAAACATTTCGACAGCATTAGTTCCGCACTGTAAGACACTTCTTTTACATGAAGACAGTATATTTGTTTGTATTTTAAAAAATATGTTGTATTATACTTATATTTTCTATGATGATATTTTCCATATGATATAGAAATGCTCTGCTGGTTTATCTTTCTAAGTAGTAATTCAATTTCTAACTAAAGGTGTTCTTTGAAAAGGATAATAAACAATTTATCGTCCTCTTAGATTTATTCTTAAATTACATTAATTATTTTCTACACGCATAATACTCATATAACAGAACACGTCAAGAATTTTCTTACACTTCCTGATATCAATGGATCTTGATCCATGTAAATGAATGAAACTTGAAATTTATGGACCGTTTGGTTAGTTTGTCAGACTAGCAACAAGCCTTACTTAGTTCCGGCGTTTGACTATTATACTTACAACTAGCTGCTTTGTATTGTTTTGGTGGAATAAATAATAAATAAATAAATACACCCAACTGTCACATAAATAGTCCTGACCACACACTCATATCCAGTCTTATGTCGTGTGTATCCGAAGCTACGAGAGACTTTTCGGTCTCACAAACATTCAGACTCAAAACAAATACCTGTGTCAAACAAATATTTGTTTCAGTGCGGGGGTCGAACACATGGTTTCTCGTTTCACAGACTGCATCTTATGTACCACGGACGCTGTCAAAAATATTTAATGACAATAGAATATTACGATACGTCGGAGCTCAAAATATTTTGAGCTCTACTTTATCTTACGTACATTTAATGTAAGAAATGACAATACCTTTTTGTTGAATGGGCACTTCGAGTCTCAACTTGTCGAAGTATTTAGAAAATTATTGAGGGAATCTTGTCAAGTGTGCGTTGCCGTCAGGTGGTGGTCCGGCCATAAGCGGTGAGCACGCGACTCATTTGTGCTTAGCAATTAACTCGTAGGTTCGTGAGCCGCACCGCAACACCGACGCAGACACCGAGCACGAATGAAAAATCACATGTACCGCCCGGGGAATAATTACATACACATACTTACAACTGTGGTCCTTGTATTTATTTGTTTCGTGATTTTGTATCAAATACATCAAGTGTGCGACGGTCTTGGCAATAGAGGACTTGTATTTCGGAGCTCTCAATTCCGAGTTATATAACTGTATTTTCTTTAATATGTACGTTTATATGTACTCTGTTATTGATCACTCTAACAGTGAAGTCAAACATCTTATGAGGAGCTGTAATTCCGATGATGGTCTTGAATAATTTCAAATGCACTACACTGCATGAGTAAGGGTGTCCTGTCTTTGTCATAGAGAAGACATATGTCTAACGTTCCCAAGTATAATGTTCGAGGGTTTTGGCGAGCATCCAGCTAAAGAAATTAGAGCTATGGGTTCTTTCCTCACATTGATATTTGTTGATAATAAAAATAGTCTCTTTCACAGATCAATACATTGTGGTACCGAAAACCTTCACAAAATTTCTTTACAAAAGATAATTGGCAGTAGTCATACCGTCGGTGGAATCCGTGTCTGTATTGCGTATCTATAGATATTTTTTCATAACTAGCCCGTCTCTGATTTTCTGAAACATGCGCGATGTTAGTGTTCAAAAATATTCAAGTAAAGTTTTACTATATTTTATAGGAAGTGGCTGAAACACACAAAAAAACTAAAAATAGAAATCCATAGCGTCGTACAATTAAAACTGAGTGAAACAGGACCCACACAAACGCGACGCAGGTAGCACACACACTGCGAAAACAGAGCGAGGTAAATAACAAAGAAATATATAACAAAAGGCTGCCACGGAGGGAATGTGGACAATTTTACACGACTATTTACAGCCGCGCTGTCCAACGGTCTCGGGAAATTGTCCTCGTGTGCGGCGCCGCGCGGGTGCCTATCGATAGAAATATCGATAGATTTTTAAGGACGTTTTTTTAAAAGGAGTCCATATTAGTTTTGTTAACTATGAAAATAAAAAGCTGCTTATAAAGATAGAAAAATTAATAGATGTTTCAGAAATGTAGGGAGTTTTGGGGAAAAGTTAAATACAGGAATATGGCTCATTAGATAACTATATAATACATCTTTCCTATAAAATCGCTATTTTCGTCACAAATTAAAGCGTCCCAATACATTGATAAGTATATCTTATATTGTTCTTCCACTTCAAATCTATAATTATCTTGCTACAAACAATTCCTTCACACGTTGCAATCAATTAGACATAAAATTGGCAATTGTTACGATGAATGTAAAATTTCTCTTGTTAGTGCTACTGGTGCTAAAATGAATTGTACTACTAATATGGTGTATTGTACAACACACATTCGACAGGCTCGGTGGCGCAGTTGGTTAGAGGCAGGTTTTGTGAGACGTGAGGTCGCGGGCTCGATCCCCGCACCGAGAGAAATGCTTGTGAGATCCACAGGCTTTTGTTTCGGGTCTGGGTGTTTATTTAACCGAACAGTGTCTCGTAGTTCCTGATACCCACGACACAAGACTCGACTCGTATGCGACTGTTCCGTGTATTTATTTATGTGTTTGTTAATTGTAAGAGGTAAGCTAAGATTTTGACTAGACTAGATATTTAAACTAACATATTGTGGCCAACATATCCTGACTTCATAATCACATGTCCATCTACCGTACATAATAAAAAAATCTCAAAAATTTGCAAAATTATCGATAAAATTCCCACCAGCATTACCCAGCCGTCATCAACACCGCATTCGGAAAATCTACACTTAACCAGAAGAGCCAGCCCTCCCATTTATCCTTACACTCGCTTGTCCTGTGGGCGCCCCCCGGGGGGCGTGGGGGCGTGGGGGCGTGGGGGGCCTAATTCAGGGGGGCAAAGGGCATTGGGCGCTCGCGCAACCACCTAAGCGTCATAAGCGCTGATTTCGTTTTTAACGGGTTTTGATATCTGCCCTTTGTAGGTTAATTAGTACTTTGATAAAGTAAATTTGTTGCGTTGGTTATGTATACGTACATAAATGGATGACGATTACAAAAGTATTCGATAAAGTAAAGTTTCGTACAATAACTATTTATAATTGTTACATAATTACATTTTTGAAAAAGTCATGATACATCTGGTGGTGACATTGATATTATGACAGGACACTCACATAAGAAGACGTTTTTTACCAAAGAACAGACGAGTCATTTCTTTTATATTATTGTGACGTACTGAATCCAAAAGTTCATTCCATCCGCTATTTTTGTACTGGTCAAAAAAGTTTAGCTCTTTTCTGGTCTTAAAAAATACGTGATTTAACGCATTTATAGCCACGGCTTTCAGGCAAAATATAAAAGAAGACAAGTAATTTCTTTAAAAAATATATTATTCTTTTAAATAAATATTATATTTTTTGAATTCATCAGCAACAACATTAACCCGTCACATAACAGCAAAAAGCAAACTACATTACTAACAAAAACATTAAAACAACAATCCATTAAAAACAAAGCTTAATTAAAACGCCACACGTGCAAAAGTTACGTATCCTCCCAACCCTCCCACTGGGAGCGGGGCCGTCTCGACCCATCATTCTGGCCACGGCAATTCAGATGATGAATTAATCCAACAAATGTGGTGCTATCACTTAGCCCTAATGTACGGGTATAATGTTACGCTTGAAATTTCGAGAGCGGAATCTTTGGAGATGCGCGAGTCTTTTGTTTTTTTTTGCGGATGTAATTCTTAGGAATTGTGGGTTTAATTGCGTTCAAAGTTTAGAGTGAAAATCACCTGATTTATGTAAAAATTAATTGGTAAGGTTTGAAATTACTAAACATCTTGTTTTTATATATCTGCATGCGTGCCGGGCTAGAATGCCAGTGACAACGGCACACCCCGTTCGCCGTCCACAAGAGTATTAGAATGAACATAACAGCTTTCTTCTCGCAATAAAAAGTATTTTTATACGTAATTATTTGCTTTATGCATGGAATTATGAACAAAAAAAGGAACATTATTCATGAAAAATTACGCAGACCTGCACAGTTGTGTACCTCACATACAACATTTTTAATATAAATTGACTTCAAGTTATAATTTTTCTATTCTTTTCCACCATTCAAAAACAATTACAAAAGCACAATAAATCTCAAGACTACCAACTGGTTAGAAAATGTAACTTTCAGTATAAAGGTGTTGTTTTAATTACATTATCTGGCGGGCACACGCGCGGGGTGGCAACCCTTCTCACGGCTTGAAAGACATTCAAATAATAGTCTTTGGAGAAAAGTGGGCCGCAGTGATCACTATGGCCCTCAAGTTTTGATTGCTATTCGGCTGTCGCGGCTGACGGGCAATGGATCCCCGTTGATATGTCTAATGTCTGTTTTTACTCCGTTGATTATAAGTGCTATAATTAAAATGTGGTGTGTGTTACCTTTTGGAGCTGATTAGTTTAGAATTTATTGAAACTGTGGTACCTTATCATGAAATATTTTCCTCAAATCTGAGTGTTCATAGGGTTGAGGTAAATGTTTACCGTCGAGTAGTCCATCTGGTAATTTGTGTTTTATTCCATAAAAGTAACCAAGATAGACGTAATGGTGTTTTATACTTGTTATTAGCGCATACATCTATGGCAAATCGTAGAGCGTAAGAAGTGGGTTTATAAAACATCCTCATAGTTATGCTACGCTAAAGGTAATACCAATCAATCATAAGAAAAAAACAGGTAAACATTTGTGAGGTAATGTAAAACATGCAAACTTTTCCAATACGAGAAAGAAAGTTAAATTTTAAACGAATGAATTCTAACAGCGGCAAAAGAGAAAAAACCGTATCCAAACCTAATGCATTTTCCGCCGCGTAATTGCAACATACGTACAAAAATAAAATCAGAATAAAAAATCCAATGCAATGAGCATTGGATTCAAGAGGCGAAAACAGCCACCATTAATACAGCAAAATTTTAACCCTGCAAAGTTCCGCAGCTCGGAATCGCGCACAAACTCACTACATTAACGCTAACTTGTCCGACGCACACCGACGTAACACGTACAAAACTTGTCCGGGGGTACAGTTGACCAATAGCATGCATTTAACCCTTCACGAGGATTAGACGGGCGCATTGTTTCAAATCCGGCAGTTTCGCTTTTGAATTCGGAACACGCCCGCCATTTTGTTCATTTAAAATGGACGGTGTAACAATGGGTCACTATTGTTCTCCGCAGAGTCGGTCCGACCGAGTCTGCACTGCACAACGAACGCTGCCCATTGTTTTAGCTTTTTTCTAATTTTGCATTTTTGATACATGTTTAATTGCGTCTCGTGGCCTTTCAGGGTGGTTTAAGTGTAAATGTTTTATGCAGCTTTGTTTACCTGCTTTGCAATGATAATTATGTGTATTTGGAACGTTATTTATTGTGTTCAAATGTATTTATCCATATCACTCTTGCTTTCTTCCTTTTCTCGTCCATTCGTAAAGATCGGCATTGTACCTTCAATTATGAAGCTGTAGATGGTGATGATCTCTTGCTGTCAAGTGACTTATAAGTAACTTGTCGAATTATTTAGTATGAGATAATGCTAAGGCTTAAAAGGTTATCATATCATTTATCACTCGTAATTTCCGCTCTGCTGAGATTTTTTCTTTACGTTGACGGTACAGTATTGACGGTTGTACTTTAGACTGAAACTATTTATTTAAACATCGTGTTATATTACCCTATAGGCACTACATGTGCCAAATACAATATGTTAACTTTTCCGTTGTGAATTATACGTCATTCAAGTATACGTGAGTGAATCAATGTATTAAACTTTATGTAAAAAGACAGTAGTACTTGTAAAATCTATATCGGTTGAAAAACAAAAAACTGGGTTGAAATCTTAATACGGATACAGATTATATAGGTCGCTTCGGTAGGTTTCAATACTTTACGGTTATGGTGAATGCTCTCGTTGGTTGGAAACCTAGATTTGTTTACATAAAATGATTTTTCTTTCTTCTTTATACCTCTTAACCAAGACAAATTGTTTACAAAAAAAATAATAGTAGGTTATCTATTTTAATACGCAATTGACGAAATAGAAATGCATAATATGATAATGTTTTATGGTCGTGTAAGCCGGTAAGTGTAGAAAGAGAGGATGGAGATCTTTGACCAGCAGTAGGATGATAAAGGTTATGAAAAAAACGTGATGTTTAGAATATTTAATAAATATAGTTTTAATAGCAGCATTTATGAGATGATGTAAGATTATTGTTATATTTGCGATCCTGTTGAGCCGGATCTATGCGTGCGCCTAAGTATGGGTTATAAGGGAATATAAATTACAATTACATAAACATTCCATTAATTCAACAGACGAAACATAACAAAGCATCAATAACACAACTAAGTACTTACAAATAACACTTACCAAAATGTAATTTGTGTAATTAAAACTCAATTCATACAAAAAATTAATGATTTATTATCAAAACTAATAAAATGTAATAACAAAAAAAAAACCCTAACAAAAACCCAAAATTTTGGTAAACCAGATATTCCAGTTTCCATTGTCACCTCATAAATTCCATTTTGGGGTCCTTTTGGGGTCCATCTGGGGTCATGGAACTAGATCAACCCGCTGAATGGTCGCATGCGTTGTTTGGACAAAAAACTCGTCGATTTTGGTCGCTGTTGTCTAATTTTCGGTAATAAAGTTTTGTCAACAGGAGGCACGTTGGACCCGTGCGTTAGTGTAGGGTTAAATTTGACAAATTATTACTGTACCTACATAATGCAGTGTTGATGTTTGAGCTTCGATATCATTTGTCATTTTGTGGTGATTTTGTATAATGTGAAATTTTAATATACCAAATATATTTTCATTAGCTATGTGAACTTGACGAACCACATCAGACGCGGTCTTTTCAATGGCATATTTGCAATGTTTGCTGACAGGCAAACCGCTGGTCGTTAAATTATCTTAATCATTGAACTCATGTTGTGCTAGCTCTGCGTAAGTCTACAATGAGGACAGGTAGTTTTACTTGTGGTCTCTCATGAGAGAGGTCGCCTGAGTAGGTACCACCGAAATATCTATTTCTCCCGCCACACAGCAGTGTAAATGCACTGTTGTGTTCTGGTTTGAAGGATATTGTAGCCAGAGTAACTACTGGACGTAATGAGACTTAACATCTTATGTCTCAGGATGGCGAGCGCAATGAAATACCAAGCATTGCTTTGTAATTCATGGTGTTGTTTGGTTTGCTATTGTCCATGAGCGGTCCTATCGCTTACCATCAGGCGAATGGCATGCTTGACTAGGCATTCATTATAATAATATAAAAGGCAGAAAAAATATACTTGCAGAAAGATAAAAGATACCGGACAGAGACAAATATTTGTATGGTCCACTATTATTTCTGATCGGGGTTTAGTGAGACAACAAAGTCTTTTGTAGTTAATGATACGCATGACACAAAACTTAATTGACTTTAATGGTTTTAGGACTACGTGTGTGCTTATTCAGTGCATTTATTATTATTACGGCCCGTGTCAACAAATATATTTCAACATTTTTCTCCATAACATCGCTATAGTGATCCTATATGCTTCTTGCTGCTTAATACTGTCCTTTGATGTTTTTCTTAGAAATTAGAGCACCTTCGTTCATTTCTATTTCCACGAATTGCTGCCTCTTCTGCATTTATACAGTATTTTCCCTTTGCAGTGCATTAATTAACTTTAATGAAAGCGTGTTTGTGTCTCATATTTATTTATTTATTTATAAACAATTTATTAGTATTAAAAAGACGTTGGATGTTGCTACGTATTCGCTACATTATTCGTAGCACTGATTACTGCTACATCGTAGCACAATTCTTGTACTTTTTCTTACATGAACATCAGAAAAAAACATTATCATAGCCGATGATTGTCAAATCTCTAATTTATTAAGCATATTGAAAAAAAGAAAAACTGCATCACTTTTTATTTATATAATTACATCCAATATAAATTATACCTAAACTTGAAATAAACTTAACTTGCAATACCATTGGCCACTATTAATTCACAAACGTCCATTTATGAAAAGATATTGGACACTAAATTCAAAAATATATCCGAATGAATATTTTTTAAAGAAAATTAATTAAAAATATCTGTAAATCAATCACAAAACATATAGTAATCACTTCCTAATCACGAGCCAGAAGTGATCGATATGCCTTTAGCCAATCCGGCTCTTTGTCCAATTTAAAGGCTCCGGTGCACACCGCCGGCGGCACCTGAGTCCGACTCTCAAGTAATTGACTAATCGCGATGGAGACACTTCTGGATTTTAAATGTACAACCCTTTACTGTCCTTCTCGCTGTTTAATTGGGTAACACGTTTATTTCTGTATTGTGGTGTGGATATTTAATATGTGGGGATGACGATCTAGTTAATATAATATATTCATTAGTTTTTCAAACTGTTAAAAATATGCTCTATAAAGTAAAACACTCAAGTGCTTGATTGAGTAAAATATTGGTGTGTTTTATGTGTGAGGAAGACATAAGTAAATGAATTTCCCTTTATTGTCCTGATTTTCCAATTGAATAAAACATTAGTCTGTTTTTGGTACAGACGTGTAGGTGATGTGGCAATATGACTTATATCTGTGCAATTACATATTTAAACCGATTTTTTACAATAGGCATTATAAGCCAGAGTATTGAAATTCAAGGGTAATTAAAACTGTCTATATTTAGCATTGTAATAAAGTGTGTTGCTGTATCTGGTATCTATTTATATACATAATACGACACCAAAATGCGCATTGCCTAAAAATATGTCCAAAAGTCTATGTATAATACAAATGTACCGATTATATACCCAGATTTAAATATAATCATAGACTCTTCATCAAACAAAAACTAATGATTTATTTGTTTGACTCAATAACTTGTTAAATTCAATACATACACACATGCTTTATAAAACCTTCTAAATAATTATAAAGTTGCTTAGGAGCGCCGAGTGCTTTGTAGGCTGATGGCGATTTAATAAACGCCACAAAGCACTGTCAACGAATGCGGTGCAAATTACCAATTAGCAGGGTTTTCATACTGGTGCTTGCGAAAAGAAACGGCCCGGAGTAATAATACGAGGATATCGACGGCGGGTTCCTGATAAAATAAAAACCATATAATAACGAATGAATTTTAAAGTACGACAATATTTAGGGTACTACAATTGAAAATTTTGTATTTGTTATGTGTTAATTAAAATTTAATTTTAACCTTCATACGGTCTTCGGGTCATTTTTGACCCATTTCAGGACTGAAACAAAGTTTTCTTTTTAAGTATTTTGTTTTGACATTTGATATTGCGTGACATTTTTCAAAGTTCTTAGCTTAATATAAATATATGAATAATTTATAAAAATATATAAAATATTTCAATATATTTATTTTTTTACTCTAATGGCCTTCGGGTCACATTTGACCATTAAGTATAGAACGATTGTAGTTTGTTTACTTTTGGTATCGTGTTACCCACTATTTATTGTATAATGCTTACATAAGCTTTGGAATAAGTGGGTTGATATATTACCGAAACTTTATAATCCTTCCCAAAATGTAACTGTAGATGAACAGTTAGTAGCATTCAGAGGAAGGTGCCCATTTCAGCAATACATGCCATCAAAACCGGCAAAGTATGGCATAAAGTTTTGGGTTCTATGTGATTCTGCAACTTGAAGTTAGTAATCGCACAGATAAGAAGCCAGTAATAATATTAGACTATAACAAATATAAAGGTGGTGTAGATACATTGGATAAATCTGTATCTTGTTATACTTGTAGAAGAAAGACTAAACGATGGCCTCAAGTGGTGTTCAGTAATATGGTTGATATATCGGCTTATAATGCTTTTGTTTTATTCACATCTGCTAATGATGCCTGGAAAGAAGGCAACCTTGCTAAGCGTCGTAACTTTTTAGAAAATCTAGGTATGCAGCTTGTTACTCCCTTTGTGAAAAAACGACAAACTACCTCGAGCATGTTTTTCACTTGAAATTGCAAAGAGTATACGAGATTCCTCTCAAAACGATCCACAATCGTCAACCTCATCCCAGTCTGAAAGGAATACAGAGAAAAAAACAACCAAGAGACGCCGATGACATTTGTGTCAAAAAACGGATAATAAAACAGGATTGGTTTGCCTCACATGCAAAAAAATTATATGTAAACAGCATTCTAAAACGATTACTTTGTGTTCTCAATGTAATAACTGATTTTGATTATTATGTTATTTTGCTATTATAGAGTAATGTAGTACCTACTACGCACCTAATAAGTAAAAATGGTATATGTTCGAAACTTAATTAATTCTAATAAAATTTATATTAACTAGCTGTTGTTTTCATTGTCAATAAATAAATGTATTAAAATATAAACCTAAACAATATTTGTAATGCAATTATTTGACATAAATGTAGGCAATATATGTTACGGGTCAAATTAGACCCGAGGCCCGTTGACGTTGGTCATTTTGAAGACCGTATGAAGGTTAAAGGATACTAACTGCTGGTAAAAATTACAATAATTCTATTTCTATCGTCTATATCCTTATTATCACTTTATTGGGATTTAAAAACAAAATTGATGGCAATACGTTTTATGTTTTATTTCATAATATAGTTAAGTAAACTCTAATAATAATGTACCTCTCATTACATATTTTTGTTATTCATAATATTTTATTTTATTAAAGTAGTTAAACATAATTTCAGTATAAATGTGCTGTTATTTAGTATAATTTTAATTTTAGACACGATATTCAATGCCATCGTAATCTGCTCTTTAAAATGTAGTAGAGAGTAAAGGACTATACAAAAAAGTAGAAGTCTACTTTTGTTCATAGTCCTTTCTGCGTTAGGTTAGGGTTTATTCCAGTTCAAAATCAAATTATTTTTTATTCGAATAGTCTTTCACAAGATCTGTTAAATCGTTAATTACTGCTACCACCGCTTCGGAACATGTTGTAGCCATGAAGAAGAAACGGCGCAAGAAACTCCCTCAGCAACACGAACTGCCTTTTTTGTTCTTTTTTTAAAGCCATTTATAATTCCAATGGTCCATGTCACAATAGTATTATGTTAATTATTTCATACTTCCTACATATTTCCAAAGGTTTTTCCATAGCCCCCCAGGTCCCAAAACTATCAGGTCGCCCTCAACGTGCGATCGTAACACCTTAATTAGCGCTACACAGTCAACGCGGAGTGGCCGGGAATTGCCACTTTTTCCCCGATTGTTGGTTTTTTATCACTGCCTCTCCCCTTTCCCAGTCACGTGGGAAACCAATGCGCCAATTAAAAAGTACTGTGCGATTGCAAATTAATTTGTTATTTTTTTGCATCTGAAAGAACTTAATTAGGCATCTTGTAAGATTTCTGCTTGATTTTTATAGGGATTTTAAAGTGAATTAAGCGTCGAGATAATTCGTTATTTTAAGCGGAATTTAAATAGGTTAATAGTGACAAGACAAACTGGAAATTCAGTGGAAATTTTGGTGTATCGATCATTCTAATAACGACGTCTTCACTTGCATTCCCCACGTCCATTACTTAGTTTATACTATATAGTTTAAATCGATTTAATCTCACTCACTAAGATTAGTATCGGAAAACATAATATAGACATAAACATTAGATCTTCTATTAAAAGGTCGCATAACATCAATAGTTATATTTTAAAAACCAAACCATCTACAACGAGGCTTTCTGTCGCAGTTCGCTCAATAGATCCCTTCCAAAGAGCACCGCGTAAAATATAAAGAAAACACTTAAATGTTTGAGTGAAACAATCATGGAGCGGAGAAATACACGTCGTTTTGTCGTTTTGTGCCGGCCCCGCCTCGTCGATAAAACCACCTATGGTTTTAAGAACTGAACAGCACTTAGGCGTGATGGTGGTGTGCTAGAGGGAACAATTTATTGATTTTCAAATATTTATACTACTATGATTTATTAGCAGTGAATTATACGTCATAGCCTATAGAGTTAATAGCATGCAATGGTTGGCAGGATTAAGTTGAGATCGTTGTCTTTAGTGAATGAAACCTGTTCAATCCAAAAGTCCTTTTCCATTTCTGCTCTACGGAAATGCTTTCTTTCTGCCTATATTACCAAAAAGTTCGGCAATGTAGATACATAGATATGTGTCACCAGGTATTGTGGAAGTTCAAGATAAGTAGTTTATTTTTGGGATTAATGGCGAGACGAGCATGCCAATCGCCTGATGGTAAGCGATACGACCGCTCAGGGGCAGTAGCAAAATCAAACAACAACAATTAGTAAGCAATGCTTGCATTTAATCGCGCTCGTCATAAGACATAAGATAAGACATAATATTTGTTTTTGTACATCTTATTGTATATGTTGATGCCAAATAAAATTGTGTCTATTGTCTATTGTCTATAAGATGTTAACTCTCATTACTTGGTAGTCATCATCATCATCATCATCATCATCATCATCATCATCATCATCATCATCATCATCAGCCCGTTGCAGTCCACTGCTGGACATAGGCCTCTCTCAAGGTACGCCACAGAGCCCACGCCACACGTTCTGGAGTGGAGACTTGGTAGTAATCATTTATAATGAAGTATGCTTGTGTATATGCCTTATTTAATGATTTACTGGACTACTGGACTACTTGGACTTGGCTTGATACTAAATAGTGTTTGAATCACTGAGCAACGATCACTGGCCACAATAAGTTTAAAAACATAGAGACATATCATATTCGTAATAAAATGAAATCTATATCAGCCCATATACGTCCCACTGCAGGGCACGAGCCTACTCTACAATCGAGAGAATCGATTGAGAGTGGTTAGGCCATATAGTCCACCACGCTGGCCTAGTGCGGGTTGGCGGACTTACATACCGTAGAAATTCTTTAAAATCGCTACGGTATGCAGGTTTCCTCACGATGTTTTCCTTCACCGTTAAAGTGCGTGGTGATTAACTATCAATACACACATAACTCCGAAAAGTCAGAGGTGTGCCCTGGGATTTGAACCCGCGACCACCGTGAACATGTAGGCAGCCGCGTCTGGTCCGTTACCAACAGGCCACCACGCACTCTGAACAAGAATAAATAAATTAATAAATTAAACACGCAATAATAAATGCATTTTTTTATATTATTAAGTTATAAAATGAAATAACTTAATAATATAAAAAAATGCATTTATTCTTGTCACAGTTTTTTTCTTGGCGCCGGTTGCATAACCCGGTCACTTTCTAGCGGGCTGTCATTAAAAGGCTTTTAATTCTTGATGCTTTCGCCATTCGACGTCGATACATGGACCTGCAACAAACATAAAATCGTTTTAATATACGAACCTTACATGAATAAAAATATAGCTTCACTTTCTGTTTGTCTCCTTTTACTATAGTATAGAATAAAATACATACATACATAAATTCAGGCCTTTATCCGCGAAGGGGTAGGCAGAGGCGCCACCAGGACACCCACATTTCGCCTTGTATGTTCCGTCCCATGATGTGATAGGGGGCGAGCCCATCGCCATATCGGGCACAAATTTCTGACTCCGGGCTGATAATGAATAGAAAAATCCAATACCACTTTGCCCGACCCGGGACTCGAACCCAAGACCTCAGCTTTGTAGCCGTACCGTGATACAACTACATTTAATTTTGTGAAGAAACATGAGTGATGCAAGTGACTGTCATCTAGACTTGATAGTGAAGGTAGGTTTTGTTACATGAAGGCGCCTGGTGTAGGCTACTTAGAATCATTCAATCATTCATACTTTGAATACGCTGACATCTGGGGGGTCTTATTTCCAGCAGCATGAAAATGAATATTGTAATTTTATAGGAAATAGTTGCTTCGTATCTCTTTTTAATACCTATTAAGCCTGAGTCACTCACTCAAATACTGTAAACTGGGGTAAACTGTAAAGAAATATACACAGCCTTGGTGTTACGTTTCGTTTAATGAGCGTTATTGCGGAAGACCTTGGAATAATAAATTTGTGAGACCGAAAAGTCTCTCGTAGCTTCTGATACCCACGACACAAGACTCGATCTTAGTGTGGGGTCAGGACTATGTATGTGACTGTTGGGTGTATTTATTTTATTATTTATAATTCGTTGATTACAGCATATTTATGTGTCCCAATAGCGGCTATTGGACATGATTGTGAATATCCCATCATAGTGATCTACGCAAGTGTGTCGTGTTGCGGATACCGCGTGTGTGTATGCGATTTTGGTATAAGCAGTTACGTACAAACTCCCGCACAAGACCATAGGGAGATAGGGGTGACTGAAAACCAGCGCTGATCTAAACTCTAGTTTCGGTCAGCATATGCTGAGTCATTTCCTTTTGTCTTTCGGTAATGTTATGTTTGCTTTAATTTGTTGTATTATTTGTAAATTTTAAGGCAATAAACGTTTTTTTTTTATTTTATTTTTTACCAGCAAGCGAAGTGTCAAACGCCTACCCATAAGGTGTACAGACGACCCGGTTAAGGATCCAGGAAGTCGCTGGATGCAGGCGGCTTCCAGCAGGTCTATATGGAGATCGATGGGGGAGGCCTCTGTTCAGCCGTGGACTTCCTGTGGCTGAAGAGAGAGAGAAGGAGTTAAGTATAATTGTTTTGATATCTACTCTATTTAAACAACACTGCCATAGGATAAACGGTAGTCGGTAAGTCGTGTTAGTATAATAGAATAGAATAGAATAGAAAAGCTCGAACAAAAAACAAGTTACATCATAAAGCTAACCTCACAATGCGATGACATACATTCACAACATATATCAATATAATTAGCACATTGTAGCATAGTTCTTTGAATTCAGATCTTTTATCAGGGATGCATTGAATGCTCTAGAAGCAGCTCATTAATGTCTTCCCTCCACATCATTTCCTCCAGACATGGTGTTTTCAATCCTTGCGAATTTCTGTAGACGAGGCCTCATTATAACGAGAGCTTTTGATACATTGTACTTGTCATAAAGATTCTTTGTGTATTGTGAAATAAAATTTTACACTCATTAGTTTTTGAAAATAGAAATGGCTTTGTATATTTTGTTTATTTGAAGGCTGTTGTTTATTGTATTTGGCTATACTTTATTATATGCAGCATACAATAATACCAACTGCCTTTATACATATCAATGCGGTTCTCATAATCAGAAGATTGGAACACACCGTCATTTAAAACAAAATTATGTTCAATGAATTTAATTGTCAACAATTTACTCAACAAAAACCCTACCAATAAAATCGTTTCGTGTACAACCTGATGTTTCGTAAAGTAATATACTAAAGTCCATGATATATTTATTAAAATACTGGCTAGTAAAAGCGGTGTATTTGCTATCGCTAATTGCTAGATTCCATCACCACTATTGAAGCTGCTATAAAAAATATCAATAAAACGCCCCGACTTTGTTAACGCCCAACAAAAATACACATTGATACAAGGCTTTAAACGTCCTTAATTAATATGAATGAGCCGCGAACCCTGTAACTTCTAATCTAAGGCCAAAAGAACAAAACCACACACGACAATGCATCGGTAAGCCGAGTGGCGTCATTCGCCGACTTTTCCGTTTGCTATGACACTTTGTGACGACTCACTTTTTAATTAGCGCATTTTTCTTTGTAGCGGGACCCAGTGTAAATTAGCCTGTGATGTGAAGTGCAGTTGGTGTTGCCAAGTTTTGAAAATATTGCGGAATTCAGCTGGTACGTTTTCGGTTTTATGTGCCGGATTTTTTTTTATTTGGCTTTTATTCGTCTAAGATTTGTTATTGGTATCACAACTTGAATGTTAGGGAAATTTTGGTGATTTCTAAATATAGTTATCACAGAACAGAGATAAACAACTTAAAGTGTTCGACACTAATAAGCAGACTTAGCCGAAACCGTATACAACAGGAAAAGACCGCGGAGCTACATACCAATACGGATTACTATGTCGGATTTTTCCAACTTCTCGCACGATAGCATACCGGGCGTACATGACTATTCTACCAAGCGTACTTTAGTGTACTGTATAAGCTCATATACCTCCCACTGCAGGGCACGAGCCACTTCTACAATCGAGAGTTCGATTGAGAGGGGTTAGGCCATTAAGTCCACCACGCGGGCCTAGTGCGGCGGACTTTACACGAGTACCAACTGTACTTTGGTGTACACCATCTTGCTAAGGTAAGTGAGCCATAGTTTTTGGTTTTATAAATCTAGCTTTATGTTTAGAGGATTTGATCCCGGGATCCCGGATCTCGGGAGCCTCGGTCATATTTTAGTCTCGAAATTTTCGGGATCAAATTTAATGAATCCCGGGATAATTTTGTTTAACAGTCTTGTTGAATTTTTAAAACTTAAATATTCTATGTAGGTACTCACAAAACTAAAAGATAAATAAAAAATGAATTTTCATATGTTTAACTGGCTTTTTTTTTACTATTTTCCATTACCAATACAATCCCGGAACTGTCCCGGGATCCCGAGATTAACTGTAGATAATCCCGAAATCCCGGGATTAGAAAAATCGACCGGGATCGAATCCTCTATTTATATTTCATGAATATAAAAGTTATAGTAAAATATTTATCTTATTAAATATTACAATATCATCTAACGTTATAAATTGCTTCGGCTGATATACTAAATAGGTCAAAGTGTGGGTGGAAGCGGCGAACTATATACTATTCTAAATTGAAAATCGGCACGACTGATTAGGCATTTGTACGTAAAGGAATTATATATTTTCTTTTTAAATAATTAAGTTTGTTTAAATGAAATTGATATGTATTTTCATCTTGCGCTATGTTTGTCTTGAGTTCATAACGAAAAAAGTGTATGCCAGAACTATTATAAGAGTCTAATATCATTATTTAAATATTCGAAATAAATAAAGTTGTATCAACAGATCACTTGTCAACTTTTTTTTTACTATAGTTTAATGCATGCTGAGCAGAATTTGTATAATGATTATTTTTATTTCTAGAGAAATATCTTAATAATTTTGTTTACAAAATATTTTTATCAATAAAATTACCCAGGATATTTTCCAAGAAAATCGGATATTTTCCAAAATTGGCTCGGGAAAAAGACCGCGTAGTATGGCAACCCAGAATGAAGTGCGGCTCGTAGGCAAAGCTCGGCGTCACAAGCGGACTCAGAGGGATGACAACGCACGGTATCATTGCCCTCCTTTTTATAGACGCGGCTTTTTTGTGAGCTCTGTACGGGGCATTAGCGGATTGGTGGGTTTAAACAAAATTTTTGTTAGTGTAGGTTTCTGACTTTTCAAAATTTTATTACGTATTTTTTAATTAATGACGTGTCCTTGTGTGGTAGTTCTGTCTGCGCTTTGCTTGTTTCAGAATAATTTCGGAAAAGATTTTACATATGCCTGTTTTTTTGAGCTCAAAGGAAAGTTATTCCGCCTGGAAAAATAATGTATTTCAATAACACCATAGTATAGTGGAATTTATAGGAATAGGTATGCGCAATGTTAATATGACGATTTTATTAATCGTGTTTAATCGTGATTTTATAATATCTATGACGTATATACCTATAGATACCTTTGAAAGATGCATTTGAAAATTATTAGACAGACAAAGTCCTAATTTAATCTTTATAATGTTTTATACTTTTCTTGCTAATATATCGTCTATTTAGGGTTATGTAATAGTGTTACAAACAATCTCAAGCGTGCCATTCTCAAATCGCATTAATTAAACGGAAACACGTAATAGGTGCTTAAAAACATTACGCACAAACTTTCAAATCGCACCATATTTCAAAACTATTACATGAGAATCTCGTTGAAACAAACAAACATCACCCAGAGGCATTGTAGCACATTAGAATTTTAACTTCAGCAGTTTCGCTGAAGATTAACAAATCCCAATCACGGGAGAGAATCGCGTATTCATACCGAAGTTTTCCGCCCACGAGCGTGATAGCGAATAATAATTACCGTGTGTTAGAGAAGGACGCAAACAACCGTGAGGGTTGGTACATGGATTTGACATAATGATATATTAATTTCTGTCGCAAGCGCCCATTGTTTTGGTAGGTATTTTACGATGTGACGTATGGTCATTAGATTTTCATAGTTTCATAAACACAGCTCGTTTTCAAAGGCGTCTGCTGCGTCGACGACGCTTTGTGCGTTTAATGTCTCATAAACTCTGATGTATGAACGTACTTAAAAACGTAGGATTGAGTTGCTTTGTTTGTAAATAGCTTTTGAATATGAATTGATGAATATAATTTTTTTATGCAAATCTTACGTCATTTTTATAATCCTTCGGCAAAGGGATTGCATTGCATCTGTGGTCATAGTGATACTATATAGAATATTGATTAGCATCCAATATAATAAAATGTGAAGAGAGAAAAACTGTTCCCAATATTTTGACAACGCATTCGGACGCCACAAGACCGTAGATAATTATAGCAACCACTGATATTGCCAGTTTCTGGAAAACCAATTATTAAAAGAAAGACATTAAACGCTTATAAAGCCGACTAAATCTTACTATGTGAAGATAGGCAAAAGAACCAAAATAACATATTAATGTAGGATTGTATAACATTGCCAACTTATTAAAATGAGGAGTTACATTCTGTTCTGTTCATTAATGAGACGGCCTTTGATATCGATACTGTTCAATCGCTGAGCTTTGCAGAATGCCAGTTACTATTACAGATCCACGTGGAAGCCCTTCATAAAACATCTTACTGTTGGCATAGAATAGTGCAGACTCTAATTTAAGACGCTTTAGTGCAATAAGAAACAAACGAACAACGACGTAACTGACTATGCATCTGTCAAATAAAAATAAATAATTACACCCAACAGTCACATAAATAGTCCTGACCCCACACTAAGATCGAATCTTGTGTTGTGGGTATCAGGACCTACGAGAGACTTTTACGTCTCACAAACACCCAGACCCGAAACAAATACTTGCGGTTCTCACAAATTTTGCATTTATCTCGGTGCAGGAATAGAACCCACGGCCTCTCGTTTCTCAGCTGGCGTCTAACCAACTGCGCCACGGAGGCTGTCAAATCAGCACAATTTATCAGCAACTACACGTACAAACATACAAGTAGCTCGTATTGAATTTTATCTGTCTTGGCTTAGAAAAATGACTACACTTTACCTTTTTGGAAATGGATAGCGAGACGACTAACTAAACCAAACAACACCTTAAATTACAAAACAATGCCTGGCATTCCACTGCGCTTGCCATCCTGAGACAAGAAGTTAAGTCTCATTATGCCTAGTAGTTACTTTGTACCTCTTTAAAGTATAGCAACCTACGGTCAATTACTTCTCACTATTACTCCAGTTTGTTATTTGAAACATTAACTTATAAAAAAAACTGGCATGAAAAATAATTATTTAAGAAAGTGTCTACGGCGTCCTAAAATTTTACCCATATGCACCCCTCTTAACCCACTCGCACCCGTATTCAAATCCTTCGTTAGCAGTTTCAAATTTCCAAACAAAAACTAACAGGCTATTAGTAATGACGTCATAGTCGCAGGGGGACGGTGAGATGATTAGCGTGCCTAATCTGAAGCGAACATATGGCGAGATACGCTTGCAAGTCATCTCGCTTGATGGGGGCTGTGTCTCACTTACCAAGATTTTCGATTAATTAATATTCATATATCTATATACACTGGACAGCAAAGAAGAAAGGTCGTTGAGAAAATCTTCAATATTTTTAAAATGATTCAATATCTTTAACCTAGCTATATGAAAAGACTAAATTGAAGAATATTTAATGCCTTTATTTTACAAAGTTAGGTCAAGTACTTTTGAAGATATTGAAGATGTTGTAACCGGCCTTTTTATTTGCGGTCCAGTGTACATATATAACAATTGTATGTGGGTTATAAAAAATCTCAGTATTTTTATTAAATTATCTAATAATTAAAATTCATAGATCAATAGCTAAGTCGATAATTGAAACGTGGAATGTGAAATCATATTTCTATTCCTTAGGGCTTACAAGTTTGATATTTATCTGAAAGAAAACGGAAAATGTATACAATATTTTTTATACACAGCGCCCTGCATTCAGTGAATTCTTGCCTAAATAATATTGATTATTATTAAATACCGGTCCGCCTTGTGAGTTTATAGTTATAGTCCTGAGATATTTTTTATGGGAATAAAGTAAATTACATGACCTATTTATGGAGTTTAGTACCTGAACAACAGTCACTGCAAAACCAACAGATATACCATTTAAAAATACTTCAGAAATAAATACATACAAATGAAATCGTTTCAACATTTTTAATTTAATCAATATTCACTCTCGCCTTTAAAATGCCCGTTGCTAATTCAAAACATTAGACTTGATCCCACCAAAGCGGCACTACACATTAATTAAGTATATAAACAACACACAAAGAGAAATATTTCACTGGAATATCCGACATTTCTTATCCCAACCCACTTTAAACATCCGAAGGGCAATGGGCCCTCTGAGTGTCATTCATCAACAACTCGCTCCAAACTTTATACTTATGTATATATACATACTTATTTGCTTCCACACCCTACACTATAAAATTGGACCAAAGCGATCGCGTTCTGAATACAATAAACATCTTTATTACATTCAAAATAGGGATGGAAATTGCGTATGCGATTGGTAGAACGCAGTCCTTTAAAAGGCATTAATTATCGCTTCTCGTCCCCAGTTTAAGGGAAAACCCTTTAGGAAATTTTCGTCCCTGGTCACCCCGTAGGTCCAGGCGCGTGCCTTCGAGTCATTAGTGAGCGTGTAAATATAGTTATGTCGGAAAGGCCCTGTTTAATTTCGTCTGAGGTATTTATTTGCTGTTTGGCAAAAATTCCAGTAGGCTGACAAAGATTTGAGAGAAATTCGTGATTAGACAGTATTATTTTGTTTTAGTAAACTAAATATTGATCTCTGAAAAACTTGTCAAAAAGGGCTTGTTTAAAACATAAACGAATCTCAGATAAAAAAATACACAGTCGAATTGAGAAAATTCTTCTTTTTTAAGTTGGTTAAAATGGTAAGTTAATATGTTCACCTTGACGCAAAATCTAGAACGGCGATGGTTTATGCTTAGGTAGTTAAAAAATAAACTACATAATATTACAGTATGCTAAATAATTATTCAGAGCAATATTTAAATTGCCGTAATTTGGCATAGAAACATTATTTTGGTATTTAAATTTAGTATTTTTATAGACAGATATATTTAATTTATTAACTTATTAATAAAATAAGCAGTGGACATGATCTTATTCTTTACAATGTTATTTTAGGTAATGAAAGTTTGAAAAGAGCAGCTCTACCTAACCAGGCTCAAATAAATAAATCAGTGTCAAAATATATTCATCTACAATACATGAATATATTAAAGATACAATTTAATCAAACGTCATGACTGATGACGTGTTATTACGTCATCATCCACCTGTGTATGCTGAAGTGCACTCGTACATAAGGGTTTATGCAAAATTAGTTTTCCAATAGAGAATTCCCCTCTCTAAGTCGTATTAGCTTATCTTTCCACTTGGCACGCTATAAATTGGTCAAAATCTCGTTGGCTCCTCGACTTTGCCACGTATACGTAAGCTGTAGGGTGACTATACATATGCAGTGTCGTGGATTTTCGTGTAAACATCTATGCAAACTAGTTTTGTCGGAGACTCGGAATTTGTAAAAAAAAAGAAGTTTTTTTAAATATTTAGTAGTTTTCAGGAAGCCTTATTTATTTTTTAATATTTCCTTAACCATTAAACTTTTGTTAGACCCAAACATTAACAAAATTACATCGCTTTAGTTTTATCGACTATCCCCAAACTATTCCACAAATTACTTAAATTATACTTTTCTATGAAGAGTTTTCAATTCCCCATAATGTAAAGTTGGTGATAAATAATGTATTATTGCACCAATTTAAATCATGTTTAGTATCTCTCCTAGCATGCAATTTATTTTTTGATATTTTAATACTCTGTCTGCTTATAGAGTTAGACACTTGTCTTACGTACAATTAAACCCATGGTCACCCCAAACCAAAGCTAGTGACTCCAAGTGGTATCGCCGTTCGCCTGGTTCAACGAGTAGAAAGATACCATCGGTACAGTCGAACTAACAATATGTTTCATTACCAAGCGTTCTGGATTAGCAACACTTATTTACCTATTGTACATAAATTAACTCTGAAGTTGTAGTGAAGGGTTGAGTATGATATTTGGTGATACTTTATAGGGTTAACTAGTCGACGTTAGGAATTTGAAAAAAAAAAGGAGCGGTTATGATAATGTATTCAAAATTAAAAATAAAATATTTTATCACAATTTTATAAATGGATGTCACAATATTTGTATCTTCGTAGAACCCTATATGATGACGAAGAAAATACATCTATTCAGCTTAGAAATAAAAAATATTTTTGATAACAAAAAAAAGTCAAATAATACAACAAATAATCCATAAAATTAATCCATAGGACGCAGAAAATGTCTTAATTTCATAGACGTCTATGAGAAAACATTGACAAAACACCTACATAAAACACTACAACTCCGACCACAACGCCAGTCCACCATTGAAAAACAACTTCGTCACATTCACACACAAAAATGAATACCCACACACACTCATTATCAAAAATCACAAACTAAACACGCAGATAAGGCGACACCCCATCCCATACAAAGTAATCTTTGCGAGGCCCCCGAAGCCTCCTGAAGCCCCCCACTTGGGAACAAAGTTGGAATAACTTTGGAAGACCAAGGGCTGTTTAGAAAGGACCCCAAGTTGCGCCCCGCCGCTGAAATATTAATGTAGTTTCGTAGAATCGTATATGAGAGGTGTACGGACCTCCATATTTGCTAACTGTTGCCGAAGCTATGGACAATTATTGCCCGATCTGCCATCGTGTCTTTGTTTTAGACGTAAATGGCATTCTTAGAACATTTTGGGTATTAATGCCACATTTAATAACGTCTATAGTGTCTGGAATATTGGATTCTAATTAATGGGTACCACGGAATATCTAAGATATATGTTATATATTACTTTAGAACAAAACACGGTTTTATGGAAAAAATATTCCTATTATATACAGCCCATAAATGACAAATTATAATTTTATTATACTTGAGTATTTTTTAAGGATTTGAAAGATTTTGGAAGTCTACAAACCTGAAGGAGACCAATGTGAATAAGGCCCAAACACAAAAAAATGCCAGGTGAGCCACGCATAGCACCGAAGAGTTTTTTTTTTTCGTAACCAGTAATTAAAGTCTTCGGAAAAGATCTATTTTAAGTAGTTGGTTTCATACAAAAAAATAATATTAATAATGCTCATGTATAAAATTGAATAAAACAGATTAATGTATGAATGGAGCAAAACCAAGAGCATATATTTTTTATCATTCTACACTAGAAATCACTTCATAACTTTATTGAAGCATTCCAAAAGTGTTACCGAAAACAGCTATCATGAAACAGCTGTAAAAACAACTTAAATAATAAGGGCCATTGACAAATGGAAGGCAAAGTGAAAAATTCTAGCACGATTTATAAAAGGCTGGGCCTATAAATAACCATACCTTAACTTGCCTCTTATGTTGGCTAATTATATACTTAATAATTTTGAATAAAATCAAAAGTTTAGGCAAATTAATTGGATACCTATACCTCAAAATCACACAATGCATAGACGCAAAAATACATTCACCATTCACTTAAAACTCATCGACAAAACTATAGAGAAAGATCCATTCAGACGTAGACAAGAGAATCGAAACCGCGATCCCGAATGGACGCACAGCATTGCGTGTGCAAAATTCACTCACACACACACTCACTGACAAACACACACATACACAAACGTCGGGCAAATTTTCAACATGGCACACCAAGTTAGGGTTGGACTACACTCGTGTCCTTCCTTTTGATTGCAATTAATTCGGAAGCCTGGGCGGCGGCGGGGGTGAAGTGAGCGGCGGCGGGGGGCGCCGGAGGGGGCAGTGGAAAGGGTTGGCTCGGCCAATACGCAGGGCCGAACTGGCAATGAATTGTCGGAGTTAGAAAGTTCACAGTTCGGTTTGTGCGGTCGTTAGTACTTCGATTGAGATACATTTGAAAGTTTCGGGATCTGTTTTGCGTGGATTAAGTTAAATGTTACACATATAATATATGAGATGAATTTAAGCTTTAGTATATATTTTTTAATATGAAAGGTAAATCAATTGTTCGATACTTACTTTAAATTACTCTATTTATTTGTCACAATTAGAATTTGTGAGATGAGTTATTATTATTATTATCTACATTTATTTAGTTTGAAATTGTCAATAAGTCTATTCCATTGATACTGATAAGAATCATAACATTAGTCATCAAAATGCTTGGATTTGGAAACATTGACATACGCAAAATGAAAATACATTTTTATATAATGTTTTAGAGCCATCTTAGTAACAGTCTAGCCGTTTTATCTTCAACAATATTAGCGTTAAAGCATAAGTTTTTAATACAAGTTTATGCGTATTTTAGAAAAAGCTAGTTCCCATTTATCTGAGTACGTCCCTAGTTTACAAACGGTCTAGCCCGACGTCACTCGGTGAAAAATACCCAGACATTTTTATCCTGCACTTATAACCTGTTAGGAAGATGCTGTTTTCCTTTTGCAATTAGCGGCTTTGGAGATATAGCTAAGTGGAGAGAAGCTGCTACAACTAAACGTATATTTTCTGTGGAAAATGGAAATATTTATTAATTGCTCCTGGGAAAACTTTAATCCATCTGTTAAGCGATTTTCATAG
This sequence comes from Deilephila elpenor, assembly GCA_949752805.1. NCBI lineage: Eukaryota > Metazoa > Arthropoda > Insecta > Lepidoptera > Sphingidae > Deilephila > Deilephila elpenor. The sequence goes on from OX457108.1 coordinate 9,874,514, forward strand.
AGCGTTGGGTTAAACGGTTCTGCGTTTGGTAAAGGTAATCGCGGTAAGAAGGGAATATTATTACAGTTTTAATTTTTTTAGCCCCGTAATTAGGATTCACCTCTAGATCACCAAGACGGTTTCTAGAAGACCGGCAGCAAATTAATGCATAAAGCAGCAGACAGGGCTCTGTGGCGTACCTTGGGAGAGCCTATGTCCAGCAGTGGACTGCAATGGACTTATGATGAAGATGATGTTACGGTTTTAATATTTAATGTAATTTATTTATACATTCATACACTTATTTAATGCACTTCCGTGCTCTTTCGATTAGATTATTCGCAGATTCTATGCCTGGCTAATAGAAACCAAAAAACCTATAATGAGAGTAGCAGCATGACATTTAAAAAACTCCTTATATAATAAAGGCATTCTTGACCACCAAAAAATATGTACGTGCGAATGTCATATCATTATTGTTGAATTTTAAAATATAAAAATTATGACTATTCCATTACTGAATTTTTGATCAGATATTATGCTGATAGCAGAAAAATGAAATCTGTTATTCAACAAATATTTTTATTATGATGACAAATTCAACTATTTTTATTGCGATGAGTGACGAGACGAGCATGCCGTTCGCCTGATGGTAAGCGATACAACCACTCATGAAATACAAAGCAATGCTTATCATTCCACAGCGCTCACCATCCTGAGGCATTAGATATTAAGTCTCAATATGTAGTTAGTCTCAATTGCTAATACAAAAAAAAATGGTCCTATTTGTCCGTAAAAGATTGGATCGATCCGCACACGAACAGAAGTACAACTACAAGGAGCATCCACTTTATGAGTGGGGACGCAAGTTTGGATGTGTATATGTATGTATATGAGACATGTTCCGGCCGCGTCGCTTGCCAACGAATTAAAGCTGTTCATGCAATTAGCAAGTTTTTTAGCCATTTATACAGATGCATGCGGAGAATTAGTACCTACTGCAGCTCCTACAATACTGTTTATGTGCATTCTTAATGCGGTGAATCAAGATGTCTTATAGAGATTATTGAGCATTCACTAAGACATTTTGCCAACAATAACAATGAAGACATGTGTAGCTGAGTGGTCACCCACATGTCACAGCAACGGTGCGACATATTTACTAATTATTTAAAATATCTCCTTTTAAGATATTTTTAGCACCTATTAAATATGTACGCCGTATGTTGTTGTGGCATATGAATAAGTTTTTTTTACACCAGAATCACCAGTTACAAATATAAAAAAAACCAAATTGCATTTTTTAGATGGACAATATTTTCCATATTCAAATTGTTAAAATATAGTTTTGATAGTTTTAAAGTATAGTCGTCTATTGATATTAGACTTCATAGTCTCTCTGTATCTCTGTATCAGCCCATATAAGTCCCACTGCAGGGCACAGCCTACTCTATAATCGAGAGAAGAGATTGAGAGAGGTTAGGCCATATAGTCCACCACTTCAAAGTCTATATGGCGTATTTTCGTACGTCTAGTTAGCGTTTAAATTAAATTTGAGGAGAAGAAACGGTCCAAAAATTGTCTACGACTAAACGGAATTAGGGTTTAATCAACCACGCTGCCTTAAAACGGTTAACACATCATTGAAGTTTTAATAGTAAGCAGAATATGGGTTCTTGTATCGATAAATGGAACTACAGAGTGGCTATAACCCTTAATGCTTAAATTCATAACATGATTATTAGTTCCAAAAGACCCCAATTTTAATATTTGGTTTTATCCCCTCAATTACTTACCTGTCACATCTAAACTAATAACCCTAACTGCAGCATCAATGGAAAACCTGTTATATTCATCTTAACATGACATTTGACCTATCACACAATCCTTTACATTAAATCAACCCTTTACATTATTTGACCTAGTGACACTGTGATCTGTTTGACCGATGACCACAGCATCACCAAACCTGTTTTCGGATTCATCTCCAGTGATGTTCGTGTTGAAATATTTAACCTGAGGGTCAATAATGCTCACGTGTATTTTTAAGGGTTGGAGAATCAACATTGACTACGTATTATTTACATAACAAATACATAATTGTTATGTAAATAATACGTCAATTATAAACACTTAATTATTGTACTTTAATATTTTAATTATAGTCGCCAAGGTAAAATCTCGACTATTAATGCACATCCGTAACTTTAAAAAAATTGGAGCAGCATTATCCTATTAAGGTTATTATATGCTATTATTCTGAGAAAATACAGGTTCGTATAACTTATCATTTTTAAACTACCTTACAATCTTAAGACATCACAATTTACACAAAGGAATTATATTATTATAAAATTAGTATTTGATAAATACGGACAGTTTTTTCATTATCGATGCCGTTACATAAAAAAGCAACGTTCAAAAGAAATTCCTTTGCAGATATAAATGAAGTATATCGATTAAAATACCATCAGCCCACGCATTAATTAAAAGTGTGTCTCCCAATTAATGAACACGAGCCTCCCCTCTATGACCGGACAGGATAAAATACAAATACGATTCATCAGTGATCCGCAATAGTGATGTCACCATTCCGATTTCGAAACCAGAAATCGTTTCAGACTGTGCAGTTGTGCAATATATTTGAATCCAAAACTTTGATTATTTATTAGCGTGTTAGTTTTTAAATAACAAAAAATATAACTATTTCGTTAAGTATATGGTAGGTATATTACCTAGCAGGATTAACAAAGCGCAGAGATGGTAGATGAAACATGAGCGACTAACGTTCTTTAATATTATAAATAATACGTTTTTTTGTGTACTTAGCTTCTAATTCCTGTATTTTTTATTTATAACTAAAAATAATGTCTTTGGCTTTGAAACAATCACTACAAATAACAACATACATAGTGCAATAAAGAGAAAGTAAGCTGTGAAATAATAAGTTTGGTTCGTACAACCAAACGACTTCTTTCTAATTTAGCACGAGTCTTCTTTGTGTGATGACCATAAGTGATTTTATCGAATTCTATTTTGAATTAAGAACTCCAAAATCCAATTCCAATTACAAAATTCCAATAAGACGTCACTAGCCCATAACACAACTGGAAACAGAAGTTTGATTATCTATATTTCGAGATAGCAACAAAGGGGACATATCTCACAGTCGGGAGCGGGGATAGGCCCCCGGCGGTATGGTTGTTAGCAAATACAAACTTGGCTACATTTGTTACAATTATTGCTCTAAGTTCCATTTAACTGTGCGTAGTTTTGGCTTGGACGTGATTTCTGCGGTTTCGGAGTTTCGCTGTAGACTGCTATGCGGTCAATTTTGTGTTTATAATTTTGTATTTTAATTTTACTGGGACTAGCTGTATTGTTATGTACTCGGAAGAATGGTACTAAATAACATAACATGCATTATTGACCATCAATCGTACTGGAATAGTTTTATAGCTATATTATATGCAATTGTGAAAATAATGATTTAGTCTAATGCTGGTAAATATCCAGATATATAAATATAGTATTCACCAGTCCAGTTTCAAAAAAACAGGTTCGTTCCGTGCAGAAAGAGAAATGTTTGTGATACTCACAAGTGTTTGGTTAGAGTTTTTGAGACTGCAAAGTTTCTGAATTCACAGTCACGATACAAAACTTGTATCTTATTGTGTGGGTGTATTTATTTATCTAAGGAAAATAGTTCCTCAAAAACTAACCTTATTATAAGACAAAGACCGATCCGAAAATTAATCCACAATTTAGTTATTATTGAGGGAATCATAAAAAAACAAAACAAGTAAATTCCAAACTAAAAATCTAAAAACAATCCTAGAAAGCCGGATGAATTATGCTGTTTATAATACTATTTCGCCATTAAACACGGAAATACAAGAAGCATTTCGGAAGCTCGCTCGGTGTCACTCGCATACATTACAGGGTTACTATAGTAAAGAGCTATAGCTTAGAAGATAAAGCCTTACGGCCTTATTCATAGACAGATTTAATACCTATTTTAGTTATCGAATGTAGTGTCCCTTTCGAAATACTTTAGAATTCGGTTTGAGCGCAGAAGACAAAACAATTTGATAGCTAATGAAATATGAAATATGTCTATGAAGGTAAAAAATGACTTTTCAATGATTCAGAACATCTTTTAGGGGTGTTTTTAAAATCACAGGAGATTTGCATTTTAAAATATAATCTCGATATAAAAATTTTGACCTTGCTAATAATAATTGTAAAAAATTCCTTTAACTGATTTATTACATTGGATTTTGAAAACAATAAACTCGTATTATTTTTCAGTTCTACAAAATAAGCATAATAATTAATTTGTTTGCCTGTTATTCATGAGTAAAATTCCGCTGGCATCAGACAAAGTTTGCGACTCGCTTTCACGAAAACTAGCATAATAAGAAAACACCAACTATGAAGTTCAACATCTTACTATTATTGTTCCACTTATACGCATAAAATAGTTCCAGCTGCTCTTCAGTCAATATTATACAAAACTTTAAAATCAACAAAGACTAATTCAAAGTAGCTCGGTGGAATGCCCACTCCCTTAATTCCCATTAAGTCTTCCAGATAACCGAATTTTGATAACTTATTGATGATGAAATACATAACCTACTTTACATATATTTTATATATTATTTAACACGACTTTATCAATTTTATAAACCTTCGAGTCACCCTTACAATGAATTTTGCTCAATTGTAATTATAAAATTCGAATTTCAAATTCTTAAATTCCAAAATAAGCCAAGGAAATAAAAACATAAATCCTTGAATTCACATTAAAATAAATCCAAAGGGTTCTATATTTAAAAAGACATACCTAATCCCATATAACACGACTCACTGAACATCCACACTCGAGCGAGCATATGACACGCATTGTCCACTCCAGACTACTGTACATAGAGTACATACCCTAGGACCCTAACCACAATAGTGGGGCGAAGCATGAATACGCTCTAACCCTTCAGGTATACGGCAATTATTCAAAGAGAATAGTTTAACAGAAAGGATTGTAAGGACCAATTCGTACCTTAGCCCGAAACCGCATAACTCAAAATTTGCGTCATTTAATTTTAAGCTTTATTGCGAGTACATAAAGTGTATTTTTGTGTAATTAATGGCTTGGCGGAAATTTCATTTAAATTAGGGGTAAAATTTCAGTATATTTAGAATATTTATACATTCATCCGCGATGGGTGTGCTACCGTAGATGAGACCGTACATAATACGTACAGTGATTTAGTGAGGTGCTGTCGGTGATTTTAATGTAATTAGTCTGGCCGAATGCTGGCATTTCCTTTGCTTTTGTCGGGCGAATATATCATAACAATGGCGGTACCTAAGCTTACGGCGTTTGAGTTAAAAAATGTTGTTGCGATTGCATTATATTTAATATTATATTGACATTTTTTTTGTGTTTAACCCAAAAGTACCAGGGAATTATTCAATTAAGGGAATCATTAAGAAAATATTACTTAATAACCAAAAAACTATTTTCAATACGTAGATACGTTCTGCCCATCTTCTTCTTCTCATTAACTCTTTCTGAAATTTGGTTTGGATGTTTATCAAAATAAATAAGTCTTCTGACAAACGTAGGTCGCCTGAAAAAAATTCCGTGACCTATTTTAAACAATATCTTTAAAACATTTGTAATTTATCGAACTCAAAAATCTCTATATATACATTTGGAACTTCAAAAAACACACCGCAAATACTAGAAGAAAAATATATTATTTCCAAATGTTATTACTAAGTCCCCAGCCGACAGGTTTGCTATCATCACACATGACCCGCTACACGTGGCTATAATAACGTAAAAATCTTGAGTTCTTCAAGAGAAAATGTAACTAGATCAACTGAAATCATTTGCCTCGAAAATGTAGGCTTTCTGTGTCACTATATTTTAGAATGGATTTGAAAATAAGTTTTTTTAAATTGTGATTGGGGATACTAGCACGCCATTCGCCTGATGATAAGCGGTATAAACCCAGGTCACAGCTCTGACTTCTCGGAGTCACGTATATATTGATAGTCAATCACCACGCACTATAACGATGAAGGAAAACATCGTGAGGAGACCTGCATACGATAGCGATTTGTAAGAATTTCTATGATATGTAATTTGTAAAGTCCACCAACACGCACTAGGCCAGCATGGTGGACTATATGGACTAACCACTCTCAATTATACCTTCGATTGTAGAGTAGGACCGTGTTCTCCAATGGAACATTATGGGCTGATAAAATACAATACAATAGCCCACCAATACAGTAACCATCCACCTAAAACATAGCAAAAATAAAATTATATGCATCAAATCCACGCCGATCTAAAAGCATTAACATCGGGTCCAGTGCAGTTACCTTGCCGCACCAGATAAATGAAGCATATGCGAGGAATTGAAATTTAAGTAACAAATATATTATCCTTACAGTACAGCCTTACAGATATTGTAGCTGAATAACAAAACACCAACTCTACCCATTACAAAATCCTGTCTCATGTTAAATGAAATTGTGGAAATGGCAATGACCATGCGGAATAGTGCGCATCAAAATTCCCGGCGTCCCGTACTGCCGGTGGAACAGCTATACGGTTTAATTCGTTTCGCCTGCACCCCACTCTCCCCTTATGAGACGCTTTTATACGCGCCATTTTGTTATTGGTCAATGAGTAGAATTCTTATTAGAGTGTTTGCAGATAATAGTGTTATTTAAATTAGTTGTGAAATATTTATTTATTATTAGCAATTGACCACTAAATGTTTAACCTTCGATAAATCATAAATGAAATTGTTTGAAAAACATTTTGTAAAATACAAAAAATGGCACCATCACATAGCATGGCAATGACATCACTGGGTAATATTTGGTTGTACGATACGAAAATATGAAAAATTAGAAAATTAAGAGGTAATTTTTTGTAATTTTTACAATCAATATCTAAAGATGCATGTACACAAACGCAAAAATTATATCTAATAATTATATTTCTGATTTTAGTATTAAACATTCCAAATATTTATTTCTTTTCGCGTCAAGTACAAGAATAATATATGAAGAAAACCATTTATACAAATAGTTCTATGTAAGTATTCAACGAATATATAAGACAGACTCGGACCAAATTCCAAAGCTCATGGGGTTACCAACTGTACATAAAATTATAAAATCTTTCGCCTCATATTTACTACTACGTCTTTTGAAAAAAAAAACCTAACTAAATCGATTTTAAAGAATTTCTACGGTATGTAAGTCCGCCAACCTGCACTAGACCAGCGTGGTGGACTATGGCCTAACCACTGTCTATCGATTCTCACGATTATTGAGTAGGCCTGTGCCCAGCAGTGGTATATGGGCTGATACAATACAATACAAAACGAAATCTACAGGTTTTTCTTAATTATAGATCTGCAAAAATTCTAGGTCTAGTCTTTACTAATCAAAGTTGATGACGATATTTCAGAAAGTAACAGTCAGCGTTACGCAGCGGGAGTGAAGCTTCTTGTAACAATAGTCCACCTTTAAATTATCTTTCAGATAATTTTGCTTACCTCTAAAATAGCTTAATCAAGAACATTATCTATTAATTCCTAAAATCTAAACAAAGATATTGCTCGAGTACATGATCGCGACATAAAAGAACAATTGACAATAGCATTTGTTTAATAAAAACAGTTAATAAATACGTATAAACTAATATTTAATTTTTCGTTTATATTGTTTGACTGCCTCAGTGGCGTAGTTGTATTACGGTACGGTTACAAAGCTAAGGTCTCGGGTTCGAGTCCCGGGTCGGGCAAAGTGATATTGGATTTGTCTATTCATTATCAGCCCGGAGTCAGGAATTTGTGCCCGATATGGCGATAGGCTCGCCCCCTATCACATCATGGGACGGAACATACAAGGCGAAATGTGGGTGTCCTGGTGGCGCCTCTGCCTACCCCTTCGGGGATAAAGGCGTGAGTTTATGTATGTATGTATGTTTATATTGTTTATTTTAATTTGTAAGTATAATAAATTAATTAAAACCGCTTGATTGTATGGCATGAATCACTGACGGTTATACCATTTTCATAACTAGCAAAGTTTAAAAGCTCCTCAAGCGTTTACCAAACAAGTCGTAGTTACAACACGATTGAAAAAAGAATATCTTTCAAAATTTCCCCAAAACTTTTTTGCAAAAACCTGGCAACACCACAAGCGCATGACCCGCTACAAAAACAATTACTTCCACATACCGTGTGACGTCGCGTTGGAAAATTATGACTCCGAGAATGACCATGCGGAATGTCAACCGCCAAAATTCTCGACTGGGGGGTCCGCCCCCGGCCCTGCGACCGGCCCCGCGCTCCCGCCACCTAGAAAGGTATGTGGACGAATTAGGAATGCAATCACAGCCAGGCATCCGCATCTTTCTATTGTTCTAGATTTTCTGTTGTGAGTCTAGATGGAATTTGGTATTTATGGTACGAGTTGAATGTTGGCTTGCTTTAACGCTATGTGTTTTACAGCTTTCCTCTGAATTATTTGAGTTGGTTTTGTCTTATAAGTTGACTTCTTAATTTTTTTATCAACATGTATACTGGTGCTCTTCTAGCGCGATAATTTAAGAGTTGACAATTCATTCTGGATGTTGAGAGTAAATTTCGCTTGAAGAATTTATATTTGGCTTTTTCAGACATGGGATCACGCAGCATGATTATGATTAGCTGCCAGAACGTTTCAAAGAATTATATTGCATAATGAATCTTATAAATATAACGCGTAGTGTATTTCCATAAAAATATTGTTAAAAATCGAGTGAACCATCATTCTAAAGATTTAAATGAAGCTATAGTCTGTTTATACCAGATCGCAAATCGCCACAATCGAACAAATTGCGTTGAGAAATAAACTTACGGACACTTGGTATTGTCACGTCAAATTATAAAAACATCATCAAAATCTATTTTTAAATTATACATAACCCTACACCAAAAACATCCAAAACACATAGAAGTACATAAGATTCACACGTTAACCCTCACAATGCGTAGTTACGTATTAATCATGATACAGGGCCGGAATGCGTGCTCGTTAATCATTGAGCGGACGGCGCGGCCGCAATCTGAACGCGTTTGTTGCCCCCCTTGCCCCCCACCTCCCTACCCTTAGGGGGGCGGCGAGTGAACTGGGAGGCTTTTTGTTAATTAATCTGCACTTTATATATTGCTTGTGTAGCTGGGTTGAGCGGTCAGTCTGATAATTCTGTATGACAATTTTCTACCCAGCATATGCCAGGCCATAGGATAAGTACAGTGAAATAACTAAAAAATCCTAAAAAAGTGGTCATTCGCACATACTACGTATGTAGCTAAAACGTAGCGCGTAGAGCGCACCGTAGCGCCCGATCAGTCGAAACTGACAAGAAATGAACCCTTAATTCGAATTTTTCAATACTTCTCTAATGAATTATGAACTTAAAAAATACTTTCATTAAAAATAAATTTAATACTCTCGGTGCACTTCCTTTTTAATTTATTAAAATTTAGAATATTTCGTTATCCCTTACCTATCTATAAAAATAGTAATAAATTATATTGTATTCCCACCCCTTTCATATTTTGCGACGGAAATAAGCTCGGTGAATTGTGGGTGGAACCAGTAGCACCTCTGAATACTCTTTCGAAGATACAGGGTTATGTATTATTTTGTACAGTAAACCATTATTACGCAATTTATTATTTCAGATTTTTTTTATTCCTAGAGTTAATTTTTGAGTGAGAATCATCAATTTTTTATTGACATGGAGGCAGCTGGAAAGATGAAATTAACAAGTTTCTGACAAATTGGTCCCAAATCGCAAAAGACCGCAAAATCTAATTGGTTTTCAAAGGCTAATTGGTAATTGTCAATGGTCCCAACCATTGACAATTGCCGTGTTGATAATAATAAAAGATTTAAATCATTTTATTTTACTTTTTTTTATTAGAGGTCAAAAAAGATATATTTTGATAAAGAGAAATATTTTTCTACCTCTCTCTTTATAATGAAAGACTGTCATTAAAATGTGTCATTATTTTTGTAAGCAATCATGTACCTACTAACATACTAAATTAAAAAACATATTAAAACACCACTTTGTCAACCATGCATCAAAACCTTTGATGTACATCTAAATGTATAATTGAACAGGATATGTTAATGTTGGGCGGTCCATCAGTCAAGTTTTCTCGCTGTGAATGGATTCGCACGCCGCCTCCATCATACACACACCACATTAATCATGCACAATAACGAGACACTATTTGTTATATAGCTTTACAAGCGGGCAGACTTGGGTGAAAAACCAGAATGTTAAAACAACATCTGAATTTTAACGTAAATAGTTCTTAAATTACCATTTTAGTATTTCAAAGGATATTACAACGAACGAACGAACGGTACGTTTTCAGCGTTCTTTTTTACCACGCACGAGCAAGCTCTGGAATGAACTTCCTGCTTCGGTGTTTCCTGAGCGCTATGACCTGTCCTTCTTTAAGCGAGGCTTAAAGAGAGTACTCTCCTCACGGTAGGCAGCGACTTTGTTGTGCTGGACCCCTGGCATTGCGAAGGTCCATGAGCGGCGGTGATCGCGTACCATCAGGCGAGCCGCATGCTCGTCTGCCTACGAAGGCAATAAAAAAAAAAAAGAAAAAATATTACAATGCAATCGTAAAACGAAGGTGAATTTCATCAAATATTATTTTTATTCAGATAAATGTAAAATATCAAAACTTCCTGCTTAAACATAATAACTGAATAAAACTAAATAATCCGTTTTATGTATTCCTAATTCATGCAATATGTATTTTTTTATATTTGACGTCAAAGGTATTTTGAATATCCTTCATAATGTGTATCTCATCTTAATTACAGCGGCCATATTTTTTACTAACAAGAAGTCCGAACAAGCCGCCATTCTGATGACCATCACCCCTCTCTTTCACTCATATACCTGTCCCACTTCACACCCACGTCCACCCCATGTCATCAAGAATGGGGTAGCATTCATTATGCCTCACGCATCTTACATCTAATATTATATTATTAGCATTTAAAATATACATTAAATATATTGTTTTAGTATGAGATATAAACACATAGGTAAAATATATATTTTAATTTAATTTCCATAATATTTATTTGAATTTATTATTTAATAAAAAACGTCTTACCCTGAACCTACAAAAATTAGATATAGTTATTTCTACAATAAAAAAGAAATGACAGTTATTTTTCCCATAGTACGTATTATAAGAAAATTCTTGTGTCGTGTGTAAGAATGTTTTGTTTTAGTTTTATTATATTAATCAATACACAAATTCCATTTAATCATTAGTACCTGCAATATACACAACATACAAAATAATGGTCTCGAGTATCTAATTCAAATAATTAATCAGTACCGAAAAATCTATACTCGAAGTTGTTTAATATTGTCTCCTTACATAAAACGAACTTACTGCGCTTCCCAGTCGCTTTCTTACTCACTCTTATTATCTACGGAAGCTACCAAGCCTCTACGTATACACGTGCGACAAAAAATACGATTCTAATTAAGTAATTTTACTCAATGAAAATAAATAAAAACCTTGAAATACATAAACGAAAAAATGTTCAAAAGATAAAATTCAAGCGGAGCATATAATTTGAGAGTGGGCCATGGTTCCCTTACACACGAGAGCGCAGAAATAATGAGATGCCAACTACTTATTCGCTACAAAGAAAATTTATCGGTACAGGGCGCACAGCAAATAATATGGACTGACGATGGCTTTTGTAGCGCCGACATGTAAATAATCTGTTCCAAGTTGTACCAAGGTCCTTCCACGACTGGATATTCTTATTTATTGTGATTCAGCTTATTATTTTAGAAGGATTTTTTTAATGCGATGAATGGCCAGATGTGCCTGCCATTCGCCTGATGGTAAGCTATACGACCGCTCATGAACAGTAGCAAAACCAAACAACACTATGAATTACAAGGCAGTGCTTGACATTCCACTGCGCTCGCCATCCTGAGACGTAAGATGTTAAGTCTCATTTTTTCCAGTAGTTAATCTGGCTACAATATCCTTCAAACTGGAACATAATAGTGCATTTACGCTGCTGTCTGGCGGGAGAAATTGACATTGCGGTGCTACCTACCCAGGCGGCCTCTCACAATATATGAGAGACCTACCACCAGTAACTTATGTTAAATCGGGTTTATTATAAGGTAATTATATATTTTTATGGTCATAGATCTAATTATTAAAGATAATTATTTGCCAAGATGTATCTAATGTTATGTAAAATAAAAATAAACATAATAAAAATAATCTGGTAAAGAAAATGTATTGAATCGTCAATCTCTATGAAAAGTGGAAAATAATTCCGATACATCTTGCGGTCTTATAAGAATGGTAGAATCTTATAAGAGTCACTTTTAATAAGTATTAACAGAATTGTAGTTTTACAACTAATTTTAAACTAACATTTTTGTGACTTTCTTTATGTTTTAAACAGTATTATTCGTAGTTGCTGTGTGTAATCACATTCTCGAAACTTCCTAAAAAGTACTTTATTACTGACTGCGACTATCTGTGAGACCTTAAACAAACCTTATTTGAATCAGAATAATATTTCACTTAAGGAGATTCTCATACCTGAAATATTAACCCAGTAACTGCATCGCTTGTCGGTCGATAAGCCAATGATTTATAATAATTTAATTTAATTTGACTACAGTTTAATTCTATATCAGCCCATATACGTCCCACTGCAGGGCACGGGCCTACTCTACAATCGAGAGAATCGATTGAGAGTGGTTAGGCCATATAGTCCACCACGCTGGCCAATTTAATGTTTAATTATTTCAGTGTTTTAATGAATGTCAGCTTTTATGACACGCTGAGGCTTGGAATTCTCATATAAAGCTGGGTGTTAGTTTTATTTCTCTGAGCTGCTGGGTTTATGTCAAATGCCAGACGAGACGTTTAAGACTCTCTCATATAAAACTTCAAATGGAAGCTAAAAACTAGAAAATTTGGCAAACATTTATTTTATTCAGTAAGTTATTAATTCTAAAATTATATCATTAGAAATAATATTTTATACTACAAGACCGTAAATGTATTGAAGTCGATACTAGTCCGAAAATAATGAACTTGATTTTTGACATAGTATGCTTAGTACCGCATACTTCCCTGATTCATGGTAACTGAAAAAGATGCTGTTATTGTACCAATAAATAAATAATAAGTACACCCAACAGTCACATACATAGTCCTGACCCCACACTAAGATCGAGTCTTGTGTCATGGATATCAGGAACTACGAGAGGCTTTTCAGTCTCACAAACACCCAGACCCAAAACAAATACTTGTGCTTTCACAGCTGGCGTTTAACCAACTGCGCCACGAAGGCTGTCAATAAGAATGAAAGTTTATAATAAAATAATAATTACTCGTATTAATTTAAGCTCTAATTTAATCTATGCCTTTGTATGCTCATAGCATACGAAATATTTTATTTCTTGCATTGAAAAATATATAAAGGGCACGCTTATGAGCTAACAAATAAACCAGAACTTCACGTCTTCAGCTTTATCTTATATTTCAATACGTCCATTCATAATTATTAATCAAAACACTGCTCTACCACTTTTAATCTGATCTCGTTGATGTCTTCCGAAACCATCTGCACAGAAATAACGTCAACAAAGTCATTAACATATTATTCTTTTGGCGCACATTAGTCTCTCTATTATGGTATGGTAGGTATGGATATTCTCTACGACAAAGATGCTAGTTCTTAATCCACCCTGATATTCCAACTTATTGGTACTTCACATCTCTTTAAAATTACCAGGCATACAAATTTTACGATGTTTTATTACACCGTAAATTAACCTTTATTTTCACTATTGGAAGATTCAGACCTTAATCGAATTTTAGGTGGGCTAAGGTAAGGCTTAATACCTTAGTCCTCTGAAATGTGATAATGTCCTTTAAAAATCATACATATTTCACATTTTCCTCCATAATTAATCACATAATTAACAATACAAACACGGAGCAATTCAGGAACACCGCTGCGGAATGACTGATCGTGTCGAGGTGGCTACGCTGATTTAGTAATTTCCCCGGGCAGAAACCGGTTTATCGTCGAATTAAAATGGGCGGCGTCGTGACCGTCGGCGCCCATATCCGCCGTCGGCCGATTCGTTTCCAGCATGATTGATCAGTTGATTGACTTGGCCATGTGTTATGTCGGCACGTCACTGGTATGCGGTTTTGCTTGCAGGAAATTTGTCACCATCTAGGGTATTTTTTGGAATCATGGCAGTAAGGAATGCAAACGAGGTTTCGAGCTAACATCTCGAGTAAACAAATAACAAAAGATATTAAATATTTAATCGGATAAGAATTTTAGAAATCATTTTAGAGTTTATTAACTAGGTTCAGCTGTCTGAGTTCTTAAATTAATTAATTATCAATCATTATATTTTACATGTTACTGACACATGTTTGGTAGTATTTCTACGAACTATCTTATTAGAATTAAAAAACATAAAACGACTGATCTGATGATACTTTTGAACGGTAGTATCAATTACTTTCTTCTCTTTTTTTCTCGTAATCTAATTTATGACTTCCAACAATGAAAATCCGGAAATGCCTGTATATAAGAACCAGTGAACTACCAGATTGCAATACCAAATACAAACACTGAAGAATGTGATGCAGATGTTTGCAAATGGAATGTGGAATATCTAACGCCCATTTTAATAGAGTTCAGCCGCTCAGGATATTAAGGGGTTGTTCTTACTTAAACTGTTTATATTCCAATAGAAATATTCATAAACAATATCCTTATGAAATTATTATGCGTTGTATGTTTTGAGTCATCTATAACAGGAGTTTAGATTAAGATTCTATCGATGTAAGTAATTTAAATAAAATATAGTGCCGTCTTTTTTGGATTGTAAAAACTTCCGGGGTTTTTATTGCATTAACGCGAAAATTATCGAATGAAAAATTATCACAACCACTCAATACTCCTATAAAACACACAAATAATTGTGAAGGGAGTTGTAATTTTTGACCCTACGGGAAATTTGCTAGTTGAAAACATTTCACCTTACTTTTGTGTGAAACATTGAGCGATGATTTCTGATCACGAATTATATCATAATTTAATCAGTCCGTTTATGTTAATAAAAAAGGTATGATGATTTCCTAACTTTACTAATTTAAAAATCACATATAAAATAAAACCAAAAAAACGACTAAGTAAAACCTTTATCAATATCATGTCAGTCGCTTATAATGTGTCTCTCTTATACGAGTACTACAAATCAAAACTAAATATAATATATCCCTCAAAAAATACAACGCACAAATAACTACAAACAATCTTGATTTTAAACACAAAACATCCTTTAACAAGCCAATAAAAAAGCCGACAGCATCGCGTCAATTCATTAGCTCATCAAAAACTGGGGCATCAAGTAGGAATCACTTAGAAACAAGCCTGCAAGCCGTAAAGACCGGAGTCTTTCACTTTCCCTGTCCGCGGAAGTTCGTTGCATTTTTCAGCCCGCGCCCGACAACTTTCCCTGCCAAGTTTAAGATAAAGCTTTTCATAGCGTTGTTACCTTTATTTTTCTAGACCAACTTTGTTTCGCGTAGGTACCTGAATTTATTTTTTATTTTGTGATAGTTTTTGTAACTGACTGGTTATGATTTACTACTGTTTTAGATTATAATGTGTATGATAATACATAATATGTATACAGCTGTAGTATTATGAAATCGGAGTTAAAGTTTGGATTTTAAGATTTTCCATACAAATATAAATTTACCATTTTATCGAACTTTTGATATAATGATATTATAATAAAAATGGGGCAAGTAACATTTAAATCGAAATAAAATATCTCAAAAGAATTTTATGCAATACTAAAGAGTTTCTAACTCCAAGTATTGCTCTATCGAGTAGCGCCCTCTGTGCGAAATAGTAGCAACGAATTTGTTGTAAACTACTCATCAATAGGTGGCGCTAAAAATTCTTATAAGATTTTTTATTTTAATTTATTTAATTTATACTGAAGCTAGTTATTTTTATGTCAAATAACATAACCTAACTATAATTTTTATGAAAATGATTAAGACATTAAGACCAAAATTATAGTCAATTGTACTCAATACAGTCGCAAAAGATAATCTCTAGTTATAACAATTTATTATAATATAAGAATTTAAGTATTAGAAAAGGTATTTCTAATAAGAAAATGACTGTTAGAAACAACATCCATTCCTCCCTCGTAGCTCAAAAACTAAACAAAAGGTACAGTCATGTACATAATTCGTTTGGAAGCGGCACAAATAAGGCGACAGTTGGCGAAATATCTATTTCGGACCGGGCCGGACCCGCGTCATGCTGTCAGGGACGCCCCCGAGGCTCGTGGTCGATGCCGGTGCAAAGGACAAGCTGTGGAGATAGCGATTTAATACAAAATGTTGGGTTTTTGATATTAATTTTATTTTAATGTTAGGAGTTGATTCGGTTTAGGTGTTAAACTAGGTAATATTATCTCCTTATAATCGACAAAAATAATTGCATGTTCCACAATGTATTTTCAGTTATTATGGGTTCCCGAAGAAAGCCGACGTGAAGTATTAATTTTGTTATTACATTTTGTTCGGTGAGAGAGATTTCTGGAGAACCGCGAGTTGGTGGTTAGACACTCATTTCTGCCCAGATAACGACCACTTTTCACGATATAAAATCGATTTAAAAAAAACACTTAAAAGGGAAAAAAAACACTAGAAAGTAACTAATAATGTCTATTTTATTGTACTTGTACACGTTGATCAATTTGCTTATTGACTTGACTAGCCATCAAATAAAAATATATGAGTAACTTATGCCGCCGAGTAGTACCAAACATGAAGAAATTTAAATTAACTATACGAATATAAGGCATGTTTGACAGCAAAATAAGTGTTTATATTTCTTTCACATATTCTGGATACCTTATACCACACGCAAGTCAAGTTAACGCGTACATAAGGGGGCATTTCTTCAACTGTGGGCTACGTGTGTAAACACTGTCACTCTCGTAAAAAAGGGTCTTACAAAGCCATCTCAAAGTTTCATGTTATTGTAATATGGTGAAAAATGTATAGAAACATACATTATAGAGACTACTCGAACATTGCCTTTGGCTAGTCGCTATGATTGTTTAAATACTTATTATATTTTTTAGATATATTACCAGCCTTCGTGGCGTAGTTAGTTAGACGCCGGCTGTGCAACGAGAGGCCGCGGGTTCGATCCTTGCACCGAGACAAATGTTTGTGAGACCCACAAGTATTTGTCTTGGATCTGGGTGTTTGTGAGACCAAAGTATCTCGTAGCTTCTAATAGCCACGACACAAGACTTAATTGATCTTAATGTGGGGTCAGGACTATGTATGTGACTGTCGGGTGTATTTATTTATGTATTTTGAAGTAAGCGATGACTTAGCAGCAGACTATATTGAGAAGTCTGAGGCCGCAGGTTCGGGTCAAGGTACCTCTGAAATTTTCAAGTTATATTTTTTGTAGTAAATTATAGCTCATTATAACGAATGAATTTAACCAGCGCACCTCATAGATCTTTACAAAAATGTTAAGGAATTCGAAGTCTACCAATCCGCATAACGGATCAGGGAATAATCATTCCTCAATCGTAGATAGATACATACATAAACCCACGCCTTTTTCCCTTAATCGTAGATGTTATATTAATAATCATCAAGGAACAGAACAACAGTAAAATATTTTTTTTTTTACTTTTTTTACCCATCCTAATATTTACGTGACGTTCGAGAAATAAATATAATTAAGCACGTTCTATTTGTTCTAGAATCGTTATTTTATGACGTGATCCCACACTAAGACTGAATCTTTTGTTATTGGTATCAGAAATTAAGAAAGACTTTTCCGTCTCACAAAACACCCAGACCCGAAACAAATACATATGAACATTTGTCTCGGTGCGGGAATCGAAGCCGGGGCCTGTTTGTTTCAAAGCCGGCGTCTAGCCAACTGCGCCACGGAGGCTGTCAGTGATATCTTTTTACAATAAACATATTGCTTGACTTAATAATCGATCGATTTGGAGCTCATGTACAATGTAGTCAGCAAATGAGACGACAAGCAAAGAGTATGTAAAAAGTATTTATTCAAGTAATGGATTCTTATAACATCAATTTAATCAAAATTCAAAGTATCGCAACATCAACATCTCCAATATAAACTAAAAAGTAAGTTCTCTAAATCCACGATAGCTATAAGTAAACCTTATAAAATCACTATCAATTTCATCAATAATTTTAAAGAAAACTATTTTGCAGAATAAAACATTACAAAATCAAAACTACAAAATCGCACAACACTAGCCACGGGTCGATCCGCGGCCGTCCGACCACCCCCTTTCGTATCCCAACTGCCCACAATACACTCAGCAATGTGATACCTGCCTTATCTCGTACCCTTAAGGTTATAATTCAAATGTGTATAGATGTGTAGTTATATTGTTTTTTGCCCGCAAGTTTGTTTGAAGGGTGCACTGCCCACAGCTAGGGAGAACTGGCCGCAAAGGGTCGGCCGGCTGTGCCTCGTTTGAACGTATTAATGGATCTACTGGGTGAGTAATTATATTTCATAGTAATTACTTAGAGTATTTTAACTGATAATTTATGAAAGAAAATATTAAGCTAATCAATAAATATCCGAAATTAAATTAATGGACATCTTATGGCCGTCAATAAAACGTGACTGTAATGCTGTACTTGTGTATTATCATTGGCGAAATTTCATAATTATTCAATAGAACAAATACATATTATTTATCTTTTATACTACCCTCATACACAATAATTTAACATTTTAATATAGTTTCGCCGACACGAAATTATTCCTACGACGTTAATTTAATCAAGTTTTTCGCGTATGAACTAAAACTTTAACAATACTTCGTGTAGGTTGTGGCACTGATTTAATGTTGTTTTTATTTATTTAATTAATGTATTAAAAGTACAAATTATATGGTAAAATTAACTCGTAGTATAGTATAAATAGCATATTATAAGTATTGTATATTTATAAGCCTCGAAAACCACATAATTGACTAGTCCGGAAGTACGGAATGTTTACATTTTGTTTTAAACTTCTTTAAATTCAATACATTCGTGCCACGCGCAATCCTTTTATAAAAAGTCATCTAACATACTTGAAATTATAAGATGTCAAAGAAATCTTACAGACAGAATCTTGCTCATCTAATAACACAAGACAGTATCCTTGCAAGTAAACTAGTGTCGTCAAACACGGCTTGTGGGGGTACATCCGCTGTGCATACATTAGACGCAGATATCGCAAAGCTTTTCCCGAGGATTAAATTAGTACTGTTATTTGCTTAGTTGTTTTGTATTGTTATAGAAATATATTATTAAATAATTAAGTATATTAGTATTACAATAACTTCCTAGCAGACTTTTAAATAATTTCAAAAAATAATTTACTACCAGATAGTTTAAAAAAGTCAATTGAATCAATCTTTATATAAATTTCTCCACATTTAAAAGATCGGAACGCGTCTATGACTGAAGTGTTGTGGATATGAATATGCAGCGGTAATTATTTAAATCAAGTGGATTAAAATATGATATTAGAGAGATTAAATTACTTTTCTAGATTTCCGGACTTATGCAAAAATATCTGCTATCGCAACTTTTTTTCTCATTATGATGAATTGCGAGACGAGCATGCCATTCGCCTGATAGTAAGCGATACGACCGCTCATGGATAGTAACAAAACCAAACAACACCATGAATTAGAAGGGAATGCTTGGCATTCCATTGCGCTCGCCATCCTCAGACATAAGATGTTAAGTCTCATTATGTCCAGTAGTTACTCCGGCTACAATGTCCTTCAAACCGGAATACAACAGTACATATTATACACTGTCGTTTGGCGGGTAAATAGACTATCTGGCGGAACCTACCCAGGCGGCCTCTCATATTTAAGAGACCTACCACCAATCATTACATAGTAAATTTTATCGAAATTTAATTTTTTTGGACAAATTTAGTCACCACCAGAAGACAGTTCATATAAACATCCAAATCTTAGAACTCAATGACCGCCTTCAGTCAAAACAATACACAAACCGAGAATATCAACCCTAAAAACAAATAGCGTAATACTTGGTTTTGTTTAATAAAGCAGCGGCGAGTCCGTCCCTTATGTTTTAATAAAAACAACATGTTTTGTGAGGAAATGAAAAAGTCCCTCGGCGGCAAACACTCGCCCAAATAACTTGAACCCTGATATATTGCACTTTATAGTAATGTACGTTTGTTGTATCAAATCTTTTTGTGAATAATGATTGGAGGGTGTAGTGTATTTAGAATATTGATATATTGTGGATATGATATATACTTTCATAATATATACTTTCATTCATTCTTCCATTCATTCATCCAACAATCATTCTTCCATCAAAAGAAAGAATAAGTAAACCACAACTTCTTCTCAATGTCTTTAAAGTTCCACTGTTATTGTTTAAAATAGTCCACAAAGTGCGTGACCTATGATCGAACCCACGAATTTTGTGGCCATAGTTACTTTTTTCCCAAACTACCACTCCCTTATAGAACATAACTTGATAAAAAATTTAATTGGATTGTTTTTAGACGCAAAATTAATCCTTTCTCTAATAACACTATTTTTAGAACAATCCATTATCACGTTTTGAAAATACAATACTTTCAGCAATCCTAATTCTTTTTAAAAGAGGAAATCGCTCCATTTTCCGTATTCATTTGTCGCAAATTCTACAAATGTAATACAAACAGAAGGTCCAAAACAATATAAGGTACAAACAAGCGTCCGGGACAGTAGCGATTGGACACCGCAATTTATATCGCGGGTCCGACCCGGGCCGAAAGGGTTCAGTCTGCCGCCGTTATTGTATCGGAAGGTAGCCCGGCCTTAACGGGCTTAAAATATATAGAGCTGGGGAGATATAGACAGTATAGACTAGCGGCCTTATTTATAGACAATTGTCTATGAATAAGGCCGTTAATATTCAGATGAAGGAAATACGGACAAGGAGGAAGGACGACCTGGTTAAGGTCGCAGCAAGTCGCTGGATGCAGGCTGCTTCCAAGAGCTTTCCTTTTTAAGAGGTTTATCCTGAGATCCATGGGGGAGGCCTATGTTCAGCGGTGGACTTCCTGTGACTGAAGAGAGAGAGAGAGACAGAGATTCAGATGGAGTGGTGTTTTGTTAAATTTCACTTGACAATACTGACAACTCTCAAAATGCAGTTGGGCAGTGAGCTTGTTAAGGACGGAGAGGTCGCCGATTCGATCACTGCGTGGAGAGAGTCGGAGAGTTTCGGGCCTATACATTTAAAGACTTAAATTCTCTTCTTTATAATTGCACGACACCGGACTTTACTCTTAGTGTCGAGTCAGGGTGTATGTTTAAGAGATGGAATTACATAAACTTTTGAAAACATACCCATAATATGAAAATGAAAATGAAAATGAAAATATATTTATTATAAATCACAAATAGTTACATGAATTTTAGCATGTTGACATTAAACAAAAGACGGATAAGACATTTGTAATTTTTGGAATTAAACATTGTAAATCATACGTGGTCCCCTCACTAGGCAAGCCTGTACCGAGGGGTCCCAACACTTTGTTTTACATTGTCACTGAGTACACACAGGTACACGGTAGTTTAAAAATAATAAAGTTAAAATAATCGAAAAGAAAACATAAGAAATCCTTGGGATATAAAACAAAATAAACTATACATTTTCAAATAAGATAATAAAAATCAATAACAAAGTAATAATTTCTAAATAAAGTTTGAAACAATGTATTAGGTTCCAGCCACTTAATTAGAGATTTAAGTAAGAATACTGTTTTCCTTCCTAATTAATTAATACAGTTAAAGTAATGTGCTAATTAGTTTTTCTGCCTCCTCATATGTTAGCTTAAATAGCCAACCTTTTATAATTTTATTTGCCTCTCGCATTGAGCATAGTCGGATGTCACTCTGTTTTGTAACATTATTATAAATCATAGCGGTAATATAAGGATGGAAGCGTTTAGCAAGAGCTGAATGTATTGTAGGTAGGGGTACTCTAAAAAGCCTTCTTTTAATCATAGCTGTGTAGTCTGGAGATCTCAGAACGTTTTTGTGCATTGATAGGGAAATAATTTGTATAAATAACTTACGCACAGTTAGAACATTGGCTTCTTCATATAAAGCAGTAGTCGGGTACCGGCGATTTTTTTTGAGCATTACTTTCAGAGTGGCTCTTTGGGCACGTTCTAAAAGGAGCATGTATGTTCGTGCAGCACCACCCCAAGCAGGTAGGCAATATGACAAAAGTGATTGTGATAACGAAAAGTATATTGTTTTCAGAGTTTCAATGGAGGCCACATCTCGTAGTTGTTTCATGATATGTATGGTTTTCCTTACTTTATTAGACAACGATAGTATATGCAACAGTAAAGCTTTGATTTCATATTTAATTTACATTTATAACTGGTTGAAAGAACTGGCATTGATACTTTATATCCACTAATTTGCCTATATTCATAACGATAGGCTGAGTCTGAGCCGAGAGAGGTCAGTCGTGTAAGACAGTGAAAATTTCGCATTTATATTATGGTACATATCTAGGCCTTTCTAGCTCTGCGGGGTCACATTTGCAAACACGACCGTCTCAGTTGTATCGGTGTGGTGCAGTCCCTTACCCACACTACGAGGACAAAGGTCACCGGCCACCTTCTTATATTTGTTTAAGACGTGTATTGTACCCTAACCCTTATTTTAGTGTACGGATTTTTCATATTGGGTCTGTATTGCATTGTTTTCTGTTTGGATATGTGTAAAGGCTTATAATAAAATTTCATATTAAAAAACACTTCGAGAGTATTATTTTAATTTACTTCTTTCCCCACATCAGGTTATTTAGGTACTTTCGGTTCATAATTTTACTATACCTATATTTGATTATCACTTTTTGGATTATACATTTAGTCCACCACCTTATTGCGGGTGAAATATTTCAAACACAAGCGAAAATCTTGGAGAGAATTTTCAAGTTCGCAGGATTCTACCTTTATACCGTATATCCAATATTATTTCATTTCGGTTTTATAAATCACATAACAATCATCATAACAGGTTAAAACAACACACACAAACAAACAATTAGGATTAAAAAATAAACGATGACACTACTCATTTGATAAAATATTTTACAAATCATTCTCAAAACTCCACAAAACTGATTAAAAATTCTAAAGGTCTAAATATATTTCTATCAGTATTATACGTAAAAGTGAAGGATGTGCGATCGGTAACACGGCAGGTAAATAGTGGTTCGATCTAATAGGGACCTCCAGGGGCTCTCAAACGTTCAATCAAAATGATAGGTAATTCAGTTACACCGCAGCTGGACGAATAGGTACCTCCGTGTGGAGTACAGGTACTCACTAAAGTGCTGGTAAGATATTTTTTTAATAATAGTGGCATGAAACACTTGATTCATGTGAATTGATCACTCCCAAATCTAAACGAGTAATTATGGGGTATTTTGGTCATACCTGAATAATTGTGAATAATTTGACAGCCTCCGAGTTGGCTAGATGCTGACTGTGAAACGAGAGGCCGCGGGTTCGATCCCGGCGCCGAAACAAATATTTTTGTAATCCACAGGTATTTGTTTCGGGTCTGGGTGTTTGTGAGACCGAAAAGTCTCTCGTAGTTTCTGATGCCCACGACACAAAACTCGATCTTAATGTGGGGTTAGGACTATGTATGTGACTGTTAGGTGTATTTATTTATTTATTTATAATGCTTCTACAGCTAAGATACTGACCGCAACAAAAAACTATACATTATAATATATTCCGATATATTCACTGATACAGTGAACTTCCCGGACGAATCGCGTCTGCTGTTATCAAAATTGGAGATTGGATCTACCAGTCCCATATTCGACGTATATTTATTTTATGTTTCTAAGAAGATTCTTTATGCCCTAAGCTTAAGTCACAGTCGTGGAAAGTAATAATTAAAAAAACAGCAATTTTTCAAAAACCTCCAGTCTCTTCTAAGTGTTGCTCTTTCGATCGTTCGCTAGTTATCACTATTTAGTAAATAATTCATCATTAATTCCTTTTTTAAGACAAAAAACGTTCCTAACACCTAGTTGTTGCAAATATTTGTAGGATATGACCATTTATCTAATATCTCACATGCTTGTCGGGCTACTGAATATAGACTATATTTAAAAAAATACTATGCAAGAATTCTCTTCTAAAATTTTCGTTCCCGTCAGTACCTGTCGCACCGTCGACCACTACACGTATCCCCCTACTCCCTAATTAATCCTGTATCGCATCGAACCTCCGGAGTTTTGCCCCCTTAGGATGACCCACCATTAACTCGGTTACCTATCCAACTATCTTCACTTTAACAGCAATACATCACTTTAAACTAGATAAAATTTAACAGAGCCCATAAATCTATAAGAATAGGAATTCAGTATGCATTATAGTTAAGACATGTGGAATAATTCATTTAAATACCTTAAACATTAAACTCGTTGCAGCATTGTTTTATGGCAATACAAGCGGCTCATCTGGTCTTAAAATGGTTATCGCCGGTTATGAACTACTACGTTTCGATGCGTTGCCGGTCTCTTAAATCAAGAGGGAAAAGAGATGGAAAAAGGAGAATGCGAAAATCGGACCTTCGGACGTTCGCATGTCGCATTACGTTGCTTTTCTATGAAATAATGGTATCAAACCGGTCGAACCGACTCATTCTTTACTTCTACCGCTTCCTCTTTTCTTTTCTTTTTTTTACTATTATAATAAAAACTGTAAAAAACAAAGCCTTATTTTCCAGTGGTACTTAAATATTCTCTTCTAAATTCTCTATACAATGTATATGAATGTAAATGTACTAGGGAAGTATTAATAGATAACATAGTTCGTTAAGCAAGGGTCATCCCACGGGTCAGGCGGGAGTCTCTGGATAGATTACCTCCAATATTAATTGCTAAACTCAAGTATAAGTTACTTAAACTTAAGGCTTAGTTTGATGGAATACTAAATTAGTTAAAAACCATGTGGATTAAGGTTAATAATAAATCATTTAATGAACAAGGTACAAACAACAAAGGTAAATAGGAATGTTGTAATCGTATAGATATGGATTTTGAATTAAATTGTTGCATCAACTGTAACATGTGGACTATTGACTTAATGGTAAGAGTCTTTTAGATAATTAATTAGGATCGAGTTTTCGGTCCAATAGCAGCCGAAACAATTTGCTGATCACCCAAAAATATTCGTTCAATATTGAATGTGCAACCTTGCGTTCCACAGTAGATCGTCAAGGAAAGTGTATTTTTCAAATGTGGTTCACTACAATCTTTAAACGTATCAACATGATATATGTATATGTTTCACTACAATTTGAAATCCAGTGGACTCCTTCCCTCTTTAAGTAAGAAGACACATTGATGGAATTTGATAAATATGGACTTATCTTCACACTCAGTGTCGCAAATCATAAAACTAACACTTAATAACTAATAAAAACTCAATATGTTGGAACACAAATTCCCACGCCAAAATCAGTATACTTAACGAACGCCAACCCTCTAGAGGCCGCGTTAGAAATTTTGCAAAACGCATAGCGCACTGGTACATTGGGCCCGACAAAGTTAGCCGGTGTAATCGATACGGCCTTAGGGCTTTGGGTATAAATTAGAAGTTCCATCGATCACCGACGCCCTTTGCCCAACGGCTCGTAGTTTATTGATAGTGAATGTTCACCGATAGTTCACTAAGTTAAAGAGAATTTATATTTTTGGGAATAAATTTAGTATGTTGGATGATTCGTGTGACACTGATTGGGTAACCTAATTTATAACGAATATTATGAAACTATATATCGGTAAAATAGTAGAGATAATTATAGCGGTGGCGTAGTTGTATTACGGTACGGTTACAAAGCTGAGGTCTCGGGTTCGAGTCCCGGGTCGGGCAAAGTGATATTGGATTTTTCTATTCATTATCAGCCCGGAGTCAGGAATTTGTGCCTAATATGGCGAAAGGCTCGCCCCCTATCACATCATGGGACGAAACATACAAGGCGAAATGTGGGTGTCCTGGCGGCGCCTCTGCCTACCCCCTTCGGGGATAAAGGCGTGAGTTTATGTATGTATGTATGTATAATTATATGGATACATTATGCCTGGGTCTTTTGGTGGTTACACCTTCTGCTTATTCAATTTCAATTTATGTATGTTCTAACTAATTTATTTGGATGTTTAGTGCTATTTATTTATCCTGATATCTGTCTCGAATACATGCAATAGTACAGATCAACGAAATTCTATTGCCGTGTGCGAAAGCAATTACAAATAAAATTATAAAATTAAATATTTAGCTCTAATATGACAGCCTCCGTGGCGCAGTTGGTTTGACGCCGCCTGTGAAACGAGAGGCCGCGGGTTCGATCCCCGCACCGAAACAAATATTTTTTGATCCACAGGTTTCGGGTTTCGGGTCTAGGTGTTTGTGAGACCGAAAAGTCTCTCGTAGCTTCTGATACCCACGACACAAGACTCGATCTTAGTGTGGGGTCAGGACTATGTATGTGACTGTTGGGTGTATTTATTTATTTTTTATTTAGATATGTTTTTACAATATAAACAACAAGGATTCATACTCGTAATATTGACACGTCCAATGTAATAAAATATGAAGAGAGATAAACTATTCTTATTTTTTTGACAACAACGCAACCGGACGCCAGAAGATCGGAGACGATCTGTAATATTTGATAATGTTTTTGTTTTGATTTATTTAATAATTCAAGCCATATTTATTTAATTGTCAACCTATTCCTAATATTGCAATATTACAAAATTGTATTACACACAAAGTTTCATGTCATAAAGTTAATAGTATTTTCAGAAATACATAACAAACTGCCAACTCCATATAAACAAAAATACAATAAAACAACCGGATACAGGGAGAGCACTTAACATTTTCTAAAATATACATTATTGAGGAGAGCTCTAAAAACAACATTTTTACATTCCACCGTCCTGCCGCGCATATTTTATTGCGGGTTGGCGGGATGACCCTCGGACTACGTAGACTTTAGAATCGTACATAAGAAAAAGAAAAAAATTCAAAAAAACTGTCTGAAAACAAAAATATTACGACATTGTCTGCCACCGTTGGGAAAATTCTAGAGTGAGCAAATAAAAGGAGTTTCGAAAGGTCTTTTACAAGATTGACAGAATATCTTAAGGAAAATATACCTACAGACATGGGCGTTGCAAGGCGGCTAAGATATTAATGCTTATTTCTATAAATGAACTGACGTAGATAGGTTAAAAAGCGGAATTGTAAGTAATAATGTTCGTACCAGCATATCAATTTTGTTAGCCCATAATCAGCTTCATATTATGTTCATGGAACGTCCATCTTTGTGTATATAACTGTCACATATCTGCAACAAGAAAAAACAATTACATAAAAATCGGCACACAGAAATTCCAATCAAATAAACTGAAATCGATATACACATAACTTTATTAAAATTAAAATGGAGCTGATAGTACAAAGGCCGCTACTTTTATCTCAACCGTGACTATTAACCCTTCCCCGTCTCTCTAAAATAATCACAGTAGCAATAACGTTTTCCAGTCTGTCGGTTCGTACGTCTAGTGTACCTGGCCGTCCCGCGAGACCGCGCGGGTCTGACGGACCGCGCGCAAGGGTTAACCTAAGGCAATATAAATATTTGAAAATGTTGTGCGTTTAACAGCGTCGGGTAGACTCGGACGGTAGGAAAGTTTTATTTAAATTTCTCGAGGAGTGTTTGTATGTCAAATTTGATGTCAAATGTTCTTGAAACAATATATGTCATGGCTGGTAGAACTCCAAAAGTAAATATTTGGTGCTAACGTAAATTAATAATTATTTATAATGTCGTAAAATTACCTCAAAAACTTATCTTCATAATAACTCAAACGGATTCACTGAATACAATTAACTCTTCGAAAACAACACTAATGAGGCAATTGTCATAGATTTCTTTATGCAAAGAACAGTCCAAAATTGCTAGAACTAAATAAGAACAATAAAGCTTGAGAGGTTCTAGTGTGCACATTAGATCCTTTCGGAGAAAATTATGAAAATCTGTCTACGTGCATACTGCGAAGCTTTTACATAAAACTCGTACTTTACATGAATTTAATTAATTGTCATTTTAACGTATAAAACATGTAATATAATAAAATGTTTGAGACACTGGTATAGTTTAGATGTAATAAGACATTTTTCTAAAACACAACCCATCGCGGTTGATAAGTAACCGAATCAACTCAGTATGAAATCGGAACCCAAAATTTCCAAATTAATTTAATTCAAATAAAAGCTGATTTATTTTATTACATAGCCAAGTAGTTATTTTAAAAACAAACATAACGGAGCGTGGTTCAAGTGACAAATGCGGGGTAGTACGTGAAAATTACCCGGAGTTTTATCCCGGCTTCGAACTCCGCACGTCCCTTGGGCGGCCGCCGTCCGAAAACTTCGCCTTTGACCCTCCGCACTGATATATTTATGGAGTTGCTCCAGAGGCATATTTAATTATTTTTTCGATATACAATACATTTTATTCCAAATCAAGGTACGAAAACTTTATAATATGAGGTTTTACGCTACGATGGTTGCCCTACGCCGTCGTAAATACTGATATTCTTAGGATTTCATAAAATAAATAATTGTTATTAATAAAACCGCTGAATCAAATTCTTGATAGCCCATTGCTAAATACAAACATAACTACTTTCTTTTATTGAGTATTGAATTTAAGTTTATGAATACTGGTAACATAAATCCTCATTCTTGTTTTCCAGAGAGAAAACATTTCCAGGGAGAACCAATGACTAGTTTTGCATCATTAACTTTTCCAACTCTCTTCCCCATAACAACCGTACAAATGAATACTACCATATGAACAGTACTAAACAGCTCTATACATTCCCTTCCTACAGGCCAGGGCAGCCACCATTCGTACAGTTTTCTTATCTACTTACTTCGAAACATTCCACACAGAACGAGCCCCCAGGGGCCCAGCCTGCCTCTTTACTGGCTGTCAATGACTAGTAAAATTTAGAACCGTCCCACCATTGATATAAATGTTTTTTGTTTTCCCAAAACGACCCTTCGAATTGTAATTTAGTAGAGAATGCGAATGGGATGTTTGAGTGTTGGCTGTCTTGTTTTATCTAAGTGTATTGCCGTGTCTTCATTATCAATATGGTTAGTGTTTGGTTCTTTCACCCCGTGAAAAAGCTATTGCAGGTACTGGCTTAGTGTCGAATGGTGAGAGAAATAACATATCGAATGAATCGTCGACCAGTCGAAGTTTATCTGGATGGCAATACATTTAAAACATTCGACACTTGCGTTAAGAGTGAAATTTGGCTTTCTTTTGTTTGCTTGTATATACATTATATTGTTTCATTGGTTGTGGTTAGAACTATATCAAGGCAGATATATCTTACTGTACGGCAAAAGTATTAGTGTGGCTTATATAGCCAGCGCGCAAGATACGCTGCCATGCAAGTTAAGACACGGTTAAATTTCATTAGACCAGTGTAGTTAGACCAATCTAGTCTTGTTTACCGTACATTGTAAAATATAGACTACCCAGTGAAACGGACAGTAAAAGAACATGATTTGTCGAAGACATTCGAAATTTGAAAAATATTATACATTCCAGCTTAGCTACATTACTGGTGTATTCAGAAGTACATGTTTTTTCGTTTAATATTTTAACAGCTCCTTTGACGTTATCTAATTCGAAGTGGGTGACCCTCTTACGTTTAAAACTTTGGTTATCTCTTAATGCACTATTATATCCTATTTCTTAACTAAGAGAATCGACATTAAAAATCAATTAGAACTTTTCAGACATATCCGGACCATTCGTATCACAAGGAACATTCCGAACATAAATCGCACATTAAAGTTGCATATGCATCGATCAGTAGCTCATCGCATCGTTCTAGTGCATGCATATGTTACGCCATACAAGCGGTGTACCACGCCTAACAAGTAATAGCTTATTAATATACTGTTCTCTCTCTCTTTAGCTATAGGAAATCCACAACTGAACATTGACGTCATCCAAGGATTCCTATATTTATCATTAAGTGAAAACATACACTTACATCCTCTGGCCAGATGGCGAGACGATTTGCACAAGAGGGCCGGCAGCGACTGAATGCATAAAGCAGCAGACCGGGCTCTGTGGCGTACCTTGGGAGAGGCCTATGTCCAGCAGTGGACTGCAACGGGCTGATGATGTACACTTACGATTGTATATAGCATGTACTATAGTATAGCAAGTCTCGATTCCTTTAGGTACAAAATTTTGAATTAGTAGTTTTTTTTTTATTGTTATGCATGGCGAGAAGAGCACGCCATTCGCCTGATGGTAAGCGATATGACCGCTCACAGACAGTAGCAAATCCAAACAACACCATAAATTGTCAAGCCATGCTTGGCATTCCACTGCGCTCGCCATCCTGAGACGTAAGTCTAATTATGTTCAGTAGTTACTCTGACTACAATGTCCTTCAAACCGGGACACAGTGCTACTACTACTGTTCCATATTACTTATTAGTAGCTCTATTACTAATTTTTATATATATTTTTATACGCTTTTCAAAGTAACTGAAATGCGCTTGATGGGAAGTGCCTAACTGTCCAGAAAGTATGTCAAAAGGCAAGAGATTTCAGTGACTCTACTTTTTTAACTGATTCTCAACGCTATAGTAGAAGAACATTAGCTTATCGATTTGCCTGTGGACCATTGCATGTAGGCAAATGCATGCATATTTTATTCGTGCAGGCAACGTATTATATTTCAAACGGTTCTGTTAGCATTTGCCACACGCCGGCTTGAACGCGCCTTTGGCAATTATGTAACGGTTTTTTTTATTATTATAGTTTGCGAATATTTGGATCCGAATAAAAACATTTAGTAGGTATATATTAAAATATTCCTTAATTCAACTTGAAGCAGTATTTTGCGTTTTAATAAATCAAGTACAAGATTGCTGACAGACAAATGAGGGAATGGGTTAAAAACCTCTTTTTTCGGGACTGTATTTATGTCTTAAACAAGTCAATAGGCTCTATTATATCTTGGGACAGAAATAAACTTGGTGAACTATGCATTAGTACTTGTATAGACCTCCTAAAAGAGATCGGATGCCAGTACATGTCAAGAATAATATTATCCCAAGATATAAATAAAGGCTTAATCGCAATAAATAAATTCATAACACAAACTATTTTTACAAAAAAACAAACGTTCCAATTTCAAATTTGCACCTGGCGAATACAAGCCAATAGGAACGCATGACGTACTCCCCTTCGCTGACCAATGACCGGTTCTTACTAACCCTCACTGGCGCGTGCCCAGTCCAGTTTGACCAGTATATACAGGGTGCGCCCAAAACTCCATATTTTTTATAGCGTATAAATGGACCTCGGATGTTGGATAACGAGATAAACGATCCCTTTTGTATACTAACAGGTACTTGGCCGACAAAAAGCGTTTGACACGGCCCATAGATATGACCACTTAGTGGCCAGAAGTTGACAGGGTGTAAAGATTCCTCTCATTGTGTTTTGTCGCGTGTTATACCTGTTTTGGGATGATAGTAATGGATTGTACGTAAATAATTGTTCGGATGCTGAATGGTTATTGTTGGCGTTTCGAATTGGTTTTTTAATGTTTTTTTGTGGTATAGGATGATTATTTATGTCATATTTGAATTGAGGGGCCCGTTCACATTTTTTTTAGAAAAATGAAATTCTCCGTTATGTTACATTATGTTATATTCTGTTTTTCCACTTTCAAAATACTTAATAATGTATTGTTTATCTATTACTTAATTTAAATCCATTACT
The DNA here is from genome assembly GCA_949752805.1 of Deilephila elpenor. Classification (NCBI taxonomy): domain Eukaryota; kingdom Metazoa; phylum Arthropoda; class Insecta; order Lepidoptera; family Sphingidae; genus Deilephila; species Deilephila elpenor. The sequence continues at coordinate 9,906,645 of OX457108.1, forward strand.
TAATTTCAAATTCAAAGTCTATTTTGTTTTGTTGTTGTATAAATATTTGACTGCCTCGGCTGCGTAGTGGTATTACGGTACGGTTACGAAGCTGAGGTCTCGGGTTCGAGTCCTGGGTCGGGCATAGTGATATTGGATTTTTCTATTCATTATCAGCCCGGAGTCAGGAATTTGTGCCCGATATGGCGATAGGCTCGCCCCCTATCACATCATGGGACGGAACATACAAGGCGAAATGTGGGTGTCCTGGTGGCGCCTCTACCTACCCCTTCGGGAATAAAGGCGTGAGTTTATGTATGTATGTATGTATAAATATTTAAATTTGCATGCTGTGGTCTCCTGTAATTGAAGATCACGTCACAATGTAAACCATAATAATGCAACGCCATGGTCTTCATTATAAGTATATCGTGTATCCTTTGATGGAGGTCTTCAAATAAATAAAATAAACATATAAAAAAGAAACTATTTTGCGTTTATTTGTTGTATTTATACATACATAAACTCTCGCCTTTATCCCAGAAGGGGTAAGCAGAGGCGCCACCAGGACACCCACATTTCGCCTGTATTTATAAGGCATGAAAATAAGCTGAAGTAACTTAAAACGGGTTAAACAACATACATAAGTATTCATTACAATACTAAAATTCCATGCGGCATATAACAAACACAACAAAAGACTAGGCAATGTAATCACCCACACTAAATTTCAATATAGAGTTATAAGCAAATGAAATCCTTGCAGTGCTATCGGATATTTCGCCGTCATCCACAAACAAGAGTGCAGGAGGGCCGCATTCCTCATAATCCCACCATCCCGCCCTAATGCCCTGTCCTCTGCAAGGGACATTTCCATTTATTATTGAGCACTTAATTTATGTGTTTTGTTATGGACCGACAACTGGCGAGATCGTCCCGTCCTTGGATGCTGTATCTCAATTTCATCATTAAGCCAAATTAGTCCTTATTTTCATAATGTTAGGGTAGAAAATTGATTAAACGTGGAATGATGGTTACAACGTTACGATTTGTAAAGGAAAAAATTGCCTCATCGCACATTTTAAAGCGGGCACAAACAAGCAATTTTGAATCATATTACCTTAATATAGCCACACTATTACGTTGCGCGGCCGACTATTTTAAATCATTTCTATTTTAAATCTGCAAAATTTTCAAAGCAGGACATTGCAGTTTTTTCTCGAAATTAATTCTTGACAGTTTGAAAATAAGGTTGAATTTCGCGCGAAGCTTTAATAGGGCAGAAGTTCCCGTAGATTCGAGGAACACTTAAGACTTGTTTAGACAATGTACGCGGCAATCCGTTCGCTTCAGAGGCAGGTTTATAAGAAGGGGCGAAATGACATTCGGGATAATACTAAATCCCGGGAGTTTAAAGGTCATTTTTCAAAATAAGTAATTGGAAAGGGACACTGACGATCAAGTTACCAATAAGTTGGATTGAAAATGGCGACCTCATTAGAATACTCGACTCCAGTTATAATTAAAAACATTTCTTAACGTGTGAGCTATCGTGGGCTGAATTTTCGCACCGAAACAAATATATTTGTGACTTTTTTTCGCGGGTACGTGGGACGAAAAAGTGTCATTTCATGACGTAGTAAATGTTTTTTTTTGTGGTCAGTTGTGTATTAGTTTTTACATATTAATTTTTTCCAGTAAATACCGTACAACATTCGAAGATCTTTACGTAATACCCTTAATGCGGAGTAGCATAAGCAGTTCTTTTTAAAAACCACAATTTATTTTTATTTTTATTCGCAAACATGTTGCCAAATAAATTCGTATATTAGGCTGCCTAACTTATTCCACCGCTCTAACTTCGTACGAATAAAAAAACTGGAACGACGCTCAAAGAGAAAGAGTAACACAAATACATACAGAATTAAGTACGTAGCAATAAAAGCAACTAAATGACTCAGCTCAAAGTGGTATAATATGATATTTTATGTGTAAGCGGCGAGAGCTCTCAAACATTGCGCTCTCATAAAGCCTATGAAAGCATAAAAAATCAAGAAAATTTCATGTGAACCGAAACACATGGAGAATAAACAGACGAAGTAGATACTTACAAAAATATGAAATTCACCACAACATTTGCTAGGGACGGGTGGCTGGGTACGGTTAGCATGTTCGGCGTAGTGTTATTTACTTATTTGTTTATATCTAGCACTTTGCTGGTAGCGGTGTGGTTCCTGATCTTTATTGTCACTAATTGTAAGATCTTTGGCTCTAATATCATTCTAGGCGTCTACTAGTCAGTTCTTCTCTGGTTGACAAGTCTTTTCTCTGCTGTGTGTCGCCTAATACTTATTTAATTATGTTAGTGACGCCAAGGACTGCCTACAGGAGAGTATAGTATAGTACAACGACGTGTAAAGTTAATGAGCAATTTGTAAGTCAAGAATGGCGGCTTTAGAAACCACACGAAAAAATTCATGAAGTAATCGCATTTCGCAAAATTCTGAATCTATACGATTTAAAGATAAGAATTTAAGTACATGTTCTCAAAAAAATTGCTCATTGGATTTAAAAAATTAAATGTAGTGATGAGATCCGATAACTCATGACACGTAGCAAATTAGTAAAAATATATGTATAGAGAAGAAGATTTTTATCTCTATCTAATCATAATTATTCAAAATTGGTTCTTTCTTTCCGATTGTTACTTTCCCTTTTTTATTTACATCCGTTTCTTGTAAGTCAGTATACCTTATTTAAACCAATTCAACTGCCTTATGGCTGTCAGAAATCTGAACTGATCACAACAATACTCTACCACTTCCAATAAAATATTTTTTCAAAATTTGTACTTTTTTGCAGTGAGTACTTGTTCGCTCGTCCATAATGTGAGTTGATAGGTAGATGTATTAAAAAATAGTATACATTAGACATGAACACGGCAAAATATTATACACGTATGACGCCTGTAAATGTATCAGACGGGATTACGTAGAGCTGTATTAGACGCGATATTCCCACGGATTTAATATGCTCAGCTCGCGAGATTTGTAAAAGAATTGCTGTATGTGGTTACGTAAGTGGGCCAACAATATTACTATCGCTTGGATTGCATTAGGAATGTATTATTGTATTAAAATGTATGTGTTTGTTACAATATACTTAAAAGGGAACTTGTGAAACGGAAACAATTGTTGAAGAATTACCCATCAGTATTGAGTTAATCATTGTAATAAGATGTTATAATTTTGCATTATAGATCGCATAATAATCATGTAATATCGCAATCCCGGACAAGTCAAGTTTTCGAAAAATAGTAGATCCCTTGTATAAAGAGGTCGTTCGGGCGGGTATAGCCGCTATGTATATTTTTGCAGCTAAGGCAGCGAAGAAGCAATGTTTCGGAGTAGCGATCGCAGTCCCATGCTGTACTAAATAGATTTCTGAGTGTTGCTCGTGTTTATAAGCTGTGACATTAACCTTGGGTTGGGTAGCCTTCTTGTCTCATAATTTTTGCTTATACATAAACAAACCCACACCAAGTTAATTGACCTACACCTTGTCATTCAAACATATATTCCCATAACACCAATGTCTTCAAACAGTTAAAATAAAGCTAGATTTGACCCCGCAACCCTACTCTTTCTACTCTCTACTGCATACACAGTATAGGTACGTAGAATACAATTTTTAAACGGCGTTCCATCATTCCTGGGCGGGCCGGCTCCATTAGTCACCTATTGACGCACCGACAGACAGATCGCTACGTGCCGTTTGTCCTCCTACATCCCTACTATGAGTTCTCGAATGGATTTGGTTATTTTAAGTATGTCTCGAAGAATGAGGACTGCCTTGGTGGCTCAGTTATATTACGGTATGATTGCAAAGCTACGGTCTCGGTTTGCGTCCCAGGTCGGGCAAAGTGACATTGGATTTTTATATTCATTAACAGCCCCCAGTTAGGAATTTGTGCCCGATGTGCCGATAGGCTCGCCCCCTATCACATCGTAGCACGGAACACTAGAAGTAACGTGGGTGTCTTGCTAGCACCTCTGCCTGCTCCTTTTGGGAAAAAGGCGTGAGTTTATGTATGTATGTTTATGTATGCTAGAAATTGTAAAGTGAAATTAGAATTTGTAGTAGAGTCGATGATTATAGATTACCATACGCCGATTGGTCAGCTTATTAAAGTACCGCGACCAGTATTTACTTAATTTTATATGTGAGCTAAAACTTTAATGATGTAGCTGATGTAATTAAAAAAGTTGTACAAATGTAACTAAGACAATCCAAGTACATATTATGAAATTAATCACCCTCATTAGTGGTGACGTAAAATATTTACCTTCTTATTATTTAATCCCAAAAATTAATCTGAAGGCGAGTTATACCTTCCATTCAGATAATAAAAATGATATAAATTATATGAATATTCGAGTATGAATGTTAGGAGAAAGTAATAAATAGTAGTATCTCCAACACGAGCAGCGCAAGATTAATGTGGTTTAGAGTTTTACAACTACGACTGAGATAGTGAGGGAACACTTCTTCAATTCACAAAAACCTATCTACTCATAATTAATAGCTAGATGCACCTTGAATTTTCTTCAACATATACCACTGATACTTAAAACCCAGAAAAAACCTCCAAACTAAAGAAAAGTTAACCAGAAATATCAAATTTAACAACTTTTTTTTTCAATTTTACTATATAGATTGCAATTTACCTACATTACATTTTGACCCAAGACCGATGCACAATAATGATATCACAATATCATTCCATCGGCGCATGAAGAACACCCAAAAAATAAGCATTCGTTTGCGTTTATAAAATCTGTATAACTTAAACATCGAACCGAACATTCCAAAAAAGTAAGTATAGGAAAATATATGCCGCCTAAACAAACCCAATTCCAGAACCCCAAGTGATACCCATGACAAATGCCGTCATAAGTCGGAACCCAAAAAACTGGACTCGCGTAACCGCCTGTAATTTGTCAGTGACGCTGAAAACGTCTTCAGTTTAACCCAATACACTCGATCCTAAGTAAACTTTAGGTAAACTTAAACGGCCCAGTCGCGTTTACAGCCACATTCTAAATAAATAACATCTAATGGGGGACATTCATCAGTGTTTCCACGTTTTTAGGTGGGCAAACCTCCCCTTACTGTCTGGTATTTTGGAAAAGGCCACTGAAATACGATCCGGCATTTGCTGGTTCAATTTCAAACTTAATTGCACGTGTTAAAGTTTATTTTAGATTGTGAAGGTACAGTACAAATTACGTTTATTAAATATAGAGATTAGTATTGGCGAGTGCAGAGATACGAGGGAGGGGGTGTAAGGTGGGCGGCGGGGTGGCACAGGGGTCCACCCACCACCCCTTTTTGTTATTTTTTGTTGCATTTTTTGCGTGAACGCGCGTAGGGTTTAGGACTGCATATGTAAGCAATAAGTTATATTAATGGGGTAAAAGATAGCTGTTTTATGGAATCATTTTTGTTCTTAAATTTTATGAGCAAATTATGATTGATCTTTTGGTGAAGATAAATGCAAAAGATTTTTTTACCGTAAATGTTATACTGTTCGATCAAAATAACATTAAAATACATAATATTTTGAGACGCCGACGAAGTGTGGTTATTTTTTGTATGGATATCGATTTTATGAATGTCATCAAATTTTATAAAAATACTAGTGGCCCGTCCCAGCTTCGCCTGGGTGCAGATATCTTTTGATTCGGGTTAGGCCATATAATTCACCACGCTAGCCCAGTGCGGACTTTAGACACCATAGAAATGATTACAAATCGCTATGGTATGCAAGTTTCCTCACGATGTTTTCCTTCACCGTTATAGTGCGTGGTGATTGACTATCAATACACACATGACTCTGAAAAGTCAGAGGTGTGCCCTGGGATTTGAATCCGCGACCACCGTGAACATGTTAGCATTCGCGTCTGGTCCGTTTACCAACAGGCCACCACGCACTCTACAAAATTACGTACATTTCTAAACAATATTCTAGGTACAGGAAAAAATGTCCAATAAAAGTCACATGTAGTGGAAATTACCAAGAGTGTTGGAGCAATGACCGCGGTAGACCGTTGTCACGCCTGGACGTACAGATAGCCGTGATGAGGGTCAGTGCGCACTGGAAGGGTTATTATCCCTGTTTATTTATTATTTACGGAAAATGTATCTTCTGGGTCCTTTGTACCCTGGCTTGCTAGTTATTCCATGATGGGTAATGTGACGGGTTAATTGGTTGTAGTCTTTGCCACTTCACAAATGGAGGTTAATAAGTTTTGGCCAATAGTTCTCCGACTCGAATTTTGTTAAAACAACGAACAGTTTCACAAGTCATGAAAATTCATAGTCAACCCATTGATTTGAAACTAACTTACTAATGTCATTGTACTAATAATAATGAAATTGAAAAGAAAATATCAATCTTAGCGATAGCTTAAAGTATTTAACTCAATCATAAATATACCACTAAATTATGGACTAACCTGAGACATCTACGTCAAATCTTTCAAAATGGAGGTCTATAGTCTCTGCCTACAATTATGCGACGCGATAAACTACACTATATGCAAATGCACACTTTACTTTCATCAAGTAAGTCTATCTTATCAGCCAAATAATCTCTGAAGACAACAACGCTCTAAGAAGTGTAATAATAAAACGCAGGAACAGAAATTAGATAGAATATGTTAATATGTATAACAAAACGGCTTAATATGCAACACGACGTTCATATTCGCATAAAAGAAATTGCTAGTGAAATTCTAATTCCTAAGCGTGCAGGTTTAATATACAATATTACGAATTTGTGCCGTAACCGACCGGTAACAAGTTGTGCTGTATTTTAGCAAGTTTCCTATCGCCAGGGCAACCATACTGCAACTTCAATATTTAGGACATTTATTGATTCTATATTCGTCTAGAAATCTTGTAAAAAATGATTAATCGTTTATTATTCGCAAAATAATATTATACGTTCTCCTATAATATGATTTTTTAAGTCTTAATTATTGATTTAATATGACATTAGAGACTAGTTTACTGACTAATGTTTACTAACTCGCTCGGCAAATGTGTATGCCGTTTTGTAAAGAAGTTCCGTGGAATTAGTGAGCTGTAAAATGGGATTATTGGAAATTCATCCCTTAACGAATTAGGATGGTCACAAATACGTGTTTTAGATTTCAGAAATCAGAGCACTCGAAACATAATAATATTATGTTTATTATTATATTATATTTGTCGAACACACAAACAATTTTCACCGGTGATCTAATGCGCCGACGTGATATTCACAACCGGCACTTTTTCCATTGCGCTTTGTAGGCATATAATAATAGATTAGTTGTTAGCACCTGTTTGAAGCTGTCTGAGAAAATGGGAGATTCTAACGGGTGTTTGATACACTGACTTGAAAAAGATCTTACGGATTAAAGTTGCTTGAACCAAACGTCTCAAAATATCCTCCTAAGCGTCCCAGCGTGGTGACAGTACAGAAACAGCTGCCAAAGGCTAGGAGAGGAAACGGTAACTGAATGAAACTAAATTCCAGGCGGCTCCGATGGCGAGTACAGCCGAGAGTCGAGACCATTTGGCTGGACTCGGTCGGAATGTTGTTAGCAATTCTGACGGCGAATGTACTGCGTCTGTGATGTACTGGAAGAAATTGTCTACAGAAACTAATGTTCGTGAAAGATCAATTACTTGGAGTTTGTGATAGAATTTGTAGTGTGGACTGTCAAAGGGCGAAGTTTGTGTTTCGTTTGTGATTTTATTTGGGATGTTTATTTAACATTTTGATTGAGAATATGTTTGAATAGGTGTATTGCGAGTATGTGATTCTACATGTGCTATTCATTCAAATGGTTTTCTAGCTCTTGCATCGACTTTTTTCTGATAAAATGTTAGTTCATATACCCACCTATTTTTGTATAAATAAATAAAATATTTTATTTAACTATTTCGGAAATGAATGAAGTTACTTAATAGAAAAAAATAAAAAAACAAAGGTAACAAATCTTAAGCAGTAAATGAATTATAAATACGTAAATGTCTATTTCTGTACCATACCATTAATCACATTTTGAACATAAACACCAAATCCAAATCTAATAAAGAGACACATCCAATTCAAAGTTTAAATTTGTTTGGAGTGGCAGTAATTTTACACCTCACAAATTTTCAACTTAATTATCTTATGAATATTAAAAGCATGTATCGCGAATTTAAAATACACGCCACATTATATCATAAAACATACTATCAAAAAGCGTGCGTAAAAACGCCGAAATAAGACACCGCCTTTTGTTTTCATTGTCTACGTACCAATAACGAGACGCGAGCAACGTAACAAAAACAAAAGAAAATGGCTCTATTATGTGAAAACAACCCAGAGACTACCACGGTTATATTCACCCGTGGGCTGAATTTATACGATATACCGTATGTAGACGCAACCAGCGTAACTTGACCCCTCGCGCTTTTACCAACTTCCCCTTTCACATCTACGCTTGGTAGAACCGAGAGGGGTTACAAAGGTCTTCCTAAAATTTTTGTTTGAACATATTTCGAATATCCAAAAGTATAAATTTCACCGGTAAGCTATCGACTTACTTTTTATATGCGAAGGAATCGTGGTATCGGGAATGGGCCACTGTTTTCATCACAAACACGGTACGCCGTGTTAAAAGTAAAGATATGTATTTGAAATCCTCTGTACGTTGATGTTGCGTTCTATTTTATTATACTATGAAAATATTTGCGCGAGTTGAGGAATATTGTGAGATCCTGTACGCTGAAGCGTTTTTGATACAAGTATGTTACATTATACTCCCGTGTGTGCTTAGATTAACTTAAAAAAATATTCTATTATCGGTCGGTCGGTTTTTCTCTTCACATACATAAGCTTTGTTTGTGCCACATATTTTTAGACAAGACACATCAATTAATGCCTGTTTATTAATGTCTGTATGACAAAAACTCTTTTAAAAAACTATGTCATTTCCCGACATGAGTCGAACCTAAGCGCTTACAACTCAAGATCTTTTCACTAATGCGGGAATAGCAACCATTTTGTTTTCTGCGTTATCAATAAATGTTAAAGTTTTATATTACATTACAAAATATTTTTATAATAACAACATTCGGTGCTAAAATATTTACATCAAAATTATATTTCATTACAAGAGTGTTGTAACTTCAATATTCATACGCTTTTGAATATATGGTACACTAGAAAATTCTGTAAATAAAAATGCGCTTAGGTTTCAAAGTAAACCTAATAAAAACATAAACGTAATGCGGAATGAAAAATCTAAAACGAAGGCAGCGAAATCTAAGTAAATCCTTTTTATAAAAAACGCGCTTAGCGGCGAGACATTTCGGCTTTCACCCAAACTGGTTATGTGTTCAACATGAAAATACACACGTTATATTACGTACCTTTTTCAAAGACTATAACATTTTTATGTACGCCTTAAATATTCATATAGATTACTCAACGGATTTACACGTCGTATTTTTAAGTTATATTCAAATATTATTTTTGGTGTAACGATGATTGAAGAAATCAAAAAAATAATTTCAATAAATCCGCATATTATGAAATTAACCTATTTTGCGTGAGCACAGACCTCTCTTAAATATTTCCTAAGATACCTATTGTAAGAGGCCACTATGACCTCTTTTCACAAATAAAACTATATCGCATACCAAAGCAACTGAGGAAAACTACAATACAATCCAAATAAACGATCGACGAGATACAACCAACTCGCAGGTCGCCACAACAATGCCGGCCTGGTCGAACCGCAAAATACACATATCGTACTAAGAACAGACACTACAACGCTAGTGACGATTTAACCACCATTGCATAAGGTAATCGCCAGATACATGATAATATACTTCGTAAATGTGCCTACTATAATAACCTTTGCCTTCTATAATTTCATAACACAATTTCCCTCTAATAGTTCGCTGAAATTCACCAAATAATAATATCCAATTTCAGCTCAACGAAACCCAAATGCTCGCTCAAACAGTATAGAAATACAAAGAGTAACCTCAACAAAAGCTAATGCGCGCGTCCTCAGAAGCCTTAATCTTTTTGTACCTCTAATTAAATTAACAAAACCCACGCGGCCGGAAACCGGACACACACAGACCGGCCCTTGTCCTAGACTCACGCACACACACACCACGCCGAGAGTGAAAGGCGCTGGTGTGTGTGTGAGTTCTCGTGCGTGTGTGTGTTTTAGTTAAGGGTCGTCATTTCTCTTGGACCCTCCCCCGTACTGTCCGCAGAAAGGTGAGTTAAGACGGAATTGTATAGAGTTGTTAGTTTATTTTAGTTTTTTTTTTTATATTTATGGGAATATAATGTATGTTTGGTTGTTGCAATCAAAATATGTAGTTTAGCTGTTTAAAATCATAAGAGCAATTAGTAAAATTAAGGTAATTGAAGGAATAAATTTTAAGTACATGCCTTAGGTATACTTTATAAGGATTGGTAAATGAAAAAGTTTTTATCATAACAACATATAAATGTTATTGATGATGGTTATAAAAAAAATATTCAATAAGTAGCTACAAAACAAAAAGTTACCAAATAATCAACGGGAAGCGTAAGCAAAGAACATTATTTTGTGCTACCATTGAATAGAATGAAAATTCATCTCTACGACAATCTTTTTAACTTTTGCTCAAAAATGTGTTAGCTCATAAGGTTTTAGCTCGGTGAACTGTTATTTAGACTATTTACTCATCTGCCTACCCCTTTATAGATAAGGACCTAAGCACATATAAGTATGCACACCTTAGCCACGCGAATTTTACAATCTTCTTAATATAATAATAATGTTGTACCAACTCTATAGACATACAACAGACAAACAGACATCCCCCGGCATCCTCCCTCGGACTTTAATATTGATCAGTGTCCGGCCGCGGTCAGGTAGTCTCGGCCATGGGCCGGCGCATGCGTCATGACGCGATGCTGTGCGACATGTCGCTTTACAACCACGTTTACCACGAGCGACTTAATGTCGAACGATTTTGTACATTGAGACTTCGTGTTTAGTTGTGTCTGGATAGTTGGACCCTTCACGGTTATAAAGAATAAGAATTTTGTAGTGTTCAGAATTGCACTTATGGTTGTACCTACGCCTTGTTTAGTAATATCTCCTGATATCTATAGCCAAATATACCGTACATTCATTACAATCGCTTAACATTTAGAATTTTGGCGTAGAACTTAATAGTTAGCTACCTATATCTATGTGCAAGCAGAAATAAAACTTTGATGAATAATATAAATTAAACTTGTCTAGTATAGACGTTTGGTGATAAAACTGTAGTTGTAGAATAAGTACAGGAATAAGAAGAATACGCGCGACAGACAAAATCATTTGCATATTTCATCTTACTTAACCCAACACTATCACCGATAGTCCAAACCCCATTTAGGTACAAGTTTTATAGATGGTATAAGAAACTACGACAGACTTTTAGGTCTAACAACACCTAAAATCGAAACAAATACTTGCGGACACTAATATGTATTTAGGTGTGGATCGAACACAGAAATTCTCGGTTTCATAGCCAGCATCTTAACTCACTACGCCATGGAGGTTGTCTGACACCAATAATAATGATACAAGCTACGATAATCATTGTAATTTTATTTATATAAATCTTAAAAGTACAATTTCTCCGAGATTTATAAATCAAATTGAATGTTTAATTCTTATATGAAATAGGTGTTTTTTAAATTAGGTTATTGATGAATAATGGTTATGTAAACATTAATATATTTACATATACGAAACATTACATATTATGTTGAAGAATCATTTGGTTTGTATGACTTATGCAGATCTGTCCGATTTTGAACTTATGGAAAAATATACAATGCCAAAAAAACAAGTACCTGAAACATCCAACATACACCTCTTGTATCAATAAACATTAAGTCCATCTAAACATTTTTGCACTTCAATATAAGTTTATATTATTCATCCAATCTTAATCATCTAACTCGATTTTTTTTTGTAGTAATAATATACTCAATCAATCAAAATAGAATAGACCTGACAAATACTTTTCTCATTAAACAACAAAGTAGTCCTACAAAAACCTTACACTGATGTAACCTAACTATAATAAATACAAGAACAGAAAATAATATCACTAACCAATTACCTTAATAACAAAACGGAAAATTGCAACTAGAGCATAATTTCCCCGCCACTATAAAGATCCGGCCGGTTTAATATCAGAAAGAAGTCCCTAAAATTCCGTATCATGTAAAAGAACACTTTCAATATTGGGATTGGTATCCCTTTGGCCGTAACAAGGTTTTATTAGATCCCACTAAAGGGTATCCCCGCACAAAGGTAGCACAAGAAACCCTTTTTCTACCTTACTTCAAATATATTAACTGTCCCACTACCTCCGGTTGCGTGGATCGGTTAAATACTGGATCGGTGTGCGAAATTTTTCCTCTGATTTTGGCAACAGTAATTTGGTTGTTAAGATATTATTACATTATAAATACTTTGCTTTTAGAGTTTTCTCTGTCTCATGCTTCTGCTCGGATATACTGACCACCCGCCCTGAGGGTTTCACCCTCAGCGAAAAAGTGATTTAGTCTCGCCACTGAGCCACATTTTATATTACATTATTTATTAATAAGTCCATTCATACACAATTTGTATAAAGTTGAAAAAATATAAGAGATAAAGAAGCAGGAACCCAAAGTGCTGGATGGATCAGATCCGCACTACACTCAACATGCATGTGGCTGAAGCGGTTCATGTCGCCAGAAACCGGACCAAATGGCACAACATGGTACAGGAAGGATTGTTTCAAGGAGGAGGAGGAGGGGAATAAAAAGGTTGATAGTAACTTGACTAACTAACTAAATCCATCGGTCCGTTAAAAAGCACAAGAAAAGCGTGGTCTAACCAGACCAATGCGTTTGCATTGAACTTTCGGTTCCACATATTATAACATTTACTATTTTTTAATTTACGCCTTTCTATACATGATCAAATGATGCATTGGTTTAAGTTAATAGGCAAACTTACATAATTAAAATCACTCAATAATTTCTGTTATAAACTTTTAAATATCTAGATGGACTAATTTTGTTAATGAAAAAATACTATCAAAAACACATAAACAGAGCAGCGAAGAAAAGTATTCCCACAATATTTTCCGCCCATCCAGTACTCGCAACATCCTATGACGGGTGGCTATTTGTATCCGTACTTTTGTCAGGGGAAATCATGCCTTATATTTATAAAGATATAGACTAATACTGCGTTGCCAGGCTATCGTTGCGATGGTGACCGCCGCCTCGATACATCTGTATGAATACAATCAACGTTCTGTCTGTACGAATCGTACTGGATTTTATACGAATTATATTACTGTTCTGAGGGGAATTACTAAGTAAATAGATAAATGGGTAGTGAAGAAGAGTTTAAATCGTAATAGCTTTGAGAAGTCAATTAATTTAAACGTAGGAAAAGGGGGGGCAATCCTAAAATTACATTAATAATTCATGAGGAAAACTGCTTACCGAAAAATACAGTCACACTAGAAGTGGGAGGATAAAAAAGATGAAAATTATAATTAACATTATAGAACCTAGCAAATTACAAAATTGAGGATATCTAATATGTTTGCTAAGAACAATATAAGTATCAAATCAAAACACTTTTCTATAAAACTTGTAAGTAAACACCGGAATGCGTACATAAGGCAATTATTCCTCGCAAACCATTTCAATATATTTGTCCGAAAATAAATCTTTCTAGAATAACGACCCAACTCCTTGCGTAACAACAATAAAAGATTCGGCCAAAAGTATATGTTAGCAAAAATGAATGCCCGGTCGAACAGCAAACAAGCTAATGGCGCCGTAAAGTTATGTATTAGAAACCAGTATAACTTGAGCCCTGTTACTTTGTTATTATTTTCATCGTCCAGGTCAGGGTATAGTAGATGTGATATCCGAATGTAGCATCGCGCCATTTGCCTTTATTAGCCATTTGGCCAGTTCCAAATTCGAAATCTGCGTTCGATCTAATTGATTCCACCCCTTCTTTCGGATTGTCCCCTTTATGGCATGTAAGTAGATTACATTGTAAAAGGTTTTATGCTATTTTTCATTGGTAATGGACAATATTATAAGAGGTCAGTATTAATCAATATTATTCCGATTTTTGCTTATGACAGAAATTATAGTTTGATTAAATTATAATAACATTATGTATCTATATACGCCCCAATACTGGAGAAAAACTTCCTCTAAGATGATAGGAATACTACTGTAGGACATTAATGAATGTAATCTTCTCATGTTGACCTTCAGATTATTTACAAAAACGCTCGTAACATCGAAAACTCAATAAAATGCGTGCTTCAATTTAATACGAATTAATAAAGAGGACCTGCATAAATATTTTTAAAGATTTTTTTAAAACCCGTCTATGGAAATAGGTCATACTTATTCAAAGAAGTGTTTGTTTTTTATTGATATTCTTCTAAGATAACTAAGTGTTGGCTGAGGTGGACGGTCGATAAATTTACTCTAGACATAATGAAAGTGCGAGTATGGTCAAGCCAAATCGCGCAAGACCTCTTAAGGACGTCTGTTTAGGGACGGGATAAAAATAATAACACATAAGAATTGCAGAGGGAAATCGATACAATAAAGCTTAGAAGCATTAACGTTTTTCTAATGAGTTAAATATATAATAAGTTAACTAATTTATACAAGTCATTGCTATCATAGCTCACAGGGGACATCTACTGAGAGACGTAATTTAGTTGGGACCCAGGACACACACTATTTTCAAATTACATATTTACGTGTATTAATTTTTATCACTCAATTTAAGGAAAATATCGGCATAGAATCTGATTATTTTAAAAATGTCTAAAATTTTAACTCTGGCCTAAGCAATAAAGATCGTCCTTTGTTACCTATTTGTTCACAATATTTTTAAACAAAAATAATTATGATTATATTAGCATCAATTACTATGCCACATTGTCAACTTGAACAACAAAGTCAACTATCAAATATAACACAAAACTTATTTAAAATGCTACGAAATATAACGTAGCTCGTGGCCGCTACGGCGTGTAGCGGGGTTGGAATGGGTAGCTACGGGGTGGTTACTGACCGCGACATTTGTTGCCCGTCCACCCCGCGTCGGGCGAAGCTTAATGTGCTTAGTGTGTGTGTGTGTGTGCTCTTAATTTAAAGGGTGTTAGGAGAAGTAGGTCTTGCAGAAATCCGTTGTATCTATTTGATTTGTTGGTAAAGTTTCGCCGGGATTTTAAGGATATATTTAAACTTAAGTTTGTAAGTATATCATGGAGTCTTTTGGGGTAATCTGGACACGGTGGTGGGTTACATAAGTTTTTCGTCTGTTAATGTTATTTTGAAGTTTATTCAATGAGTTAAGTTTATTCATTGAATTGTATTCGATTAGTCATGATTGAAGCCGTGATTGAAAATATTCAATCACAGTATATTAGTTAGGTATTAAAAAATTTACCTAATTCCTAAGGGGAAAAAAGAGGAATGACAAAGTAAAATAATAATTTACTGTTAAAATAATTAAAACTCAGCGTTAAAACTTGTTGACACAATTAATTGTGCAATACGTACAATATTTCGATTTTTTCAAAATTTCGCGGAGAACAAGATTGAAAAAAGTTAGAATTAAAAGCTCCTTTGGCGAATAATAATAATGTGATTTTGCTCCGTGTATTGCAAAAAACTGTATCATTTTAAAAATATGAATATTGAGTTCTTAAAATCCACAATAATTAAATTCAACAACAAAGTAAATACGTTAAATTTTCATTTGCTAAAGGATGCCATTCACCCCAACCATGCAGCGGGCAGCGAGGGTAGTTTTGACCGAGTCAGCCGGACCGGGGGCGGGTCCGCGCTGACCGCCACCCTCTCCCCTAACTTATTTACTGCGGATTTTATTTGCACACGACATGGCCGACCGAATTTTACGATGGTGGATGTTTTGGGTAATATTTTCGGGAAAATAGTAGTTGTGTTTTAAATTAAATCTGTTTTTTAATTAAATTAATTTAAATTATGAAATACGTAACGTCGATATTTTTTTCGAACAACATCGTGGCAGTTAAAACACCGAGAAATTCGGTATCTTTTTACATAGATCGGATAACTGCCATGTTCAGGATTCAGATAGCACAATAACGTTAGATATTCACCGAAGTAATGAAAACAATATAACAAAAATTTCAGCCATTTTTTCTATAATAATGCGAACAAAACTACATCATATCAAATAGCAAAACATTACAGTCGCATATTTCTTACAAATAATCCAGCGTTAACAATGCGATGTCGTATACGTTATTTTATTTGAAACCCGCTCTGTGCGCCGCAAATAGCTCCACTAACAAAATAACATCGCAAACATACATGTCGACAATAATTGGACCTATTCGGGCAACTCGAGAGATATAACCCGGCCTCTACTCAAAAATATGTTACGTCTCCGAGCCATTGTCCTTTGAAAAAAGAATATCGCATAACGAAGTTGAGTTCCGACTTTATATCAAATATCACGCATGACGCGACATCACCCCCACCCGAGGGTGGGCAATAAAAAATAATATATTGGAATATGTTGGAAATAACAGCGTATCATCCTTCGCGCGGATACCGGAATACGAAGGACATTCGAGCTACGAGTCCGGTCGTTTTATTGTCTCGACGAAACTGCTGACGGAACGACTGCTTGTTTGTTATATCTCGTGTATGAATAATATTATGTCACTCTTTATGGAAGGCTATATAGAAAATTGGGCAAATATATTACCATATGAATTGCTAATACGTACCGGTGTTTGCAAAAAGTCACACACTTAAAACACTTTATAATAAATGACGCATTCATTTAATCGAACATTTGGAACACAAAATTCAAAAACCAATTAACCGATACATTTTAAAAATGGAACGTTCTATCGATCTGCGCACACGCACTCGCGAGACGGTTTCGTTAAGGAATGGATCAGGAAGTAAGGTAGAGCCGGCCGGGTCAGGTAGCGGGGCTTAAGAATTACCGGCGCGTTAAGGGGTTAACTAACAAAAGGTGTAATTATTATTATTGGGGTTAAGGAGAGTACAAAAGAAGCTCCGCCGAGACGAGTTTCGGGTTACGTGGAGGTTCCACGCGCATTCGTGACGTACATTTGAATAAGTCATTTTGAACGTTGTTTAATTCCTTTTCTGTTTGCTAGTGATGCATTTTGAAAAGGAATCTCGTTGCTGCTGAGGTAATTTCACTTTCTTCGCTTCACGTAATGCATACGACGACACAGTCTTTTATTTTACGTACTAATCGGCACAATTAAAATAGATTATAGTGCTTATAAATATAAGACGGCTTAAATTGATATCAAAATTTTTACTTACTTGAATTTCTTGATATTGTCACTAAACGTACAAATCTTTCTTATTCAGAATGCACTCTCACATAAAGACAAATCACTCAGTCGAACCACATATTAAAAATATTTTTTACTAAAAATAGGCCCGTTAGTTTATATTTTAATTTGGCCGATACTCGCTCTACCTGACTGCACATTCACGTGTGAAACTCACGACTGTCATTTTGCAAAATATCACCGCACTAACCCTTCACATGTTAGTTAATGTACCTGAAACGTTCCGATCCAATAATTCATTACCGAACAATAACACTAACTTATTTTTCTAGTAATAGTAATAACCAAACCCTTTATCGCCGCACCGTTGTCTGAGCGACCCTTGCGAATTTTTTGACACAAATAAAACACCCGTTTGCAACACAAATATTTAAGAAAAAAAACGCACTCGCTTTATAACTTTGTCTCTCGTCATAAATCAGTTTTCAAATAACAAACAGTTGGTATTCGTTCTAAATTTGAATCGAAGTGTAAGCGATTGTCATTTTTTAGATATTTCAGAATCGTAATGGCAACAAATATGACTCTGTCACTCTTAAAAATAAAAATAAAAACATTATTTTCTGCAAAAAAAATACATACATACATGCATAAAAATACATGCATTATGAAATTAATATGCATGTGTATTTAAAATTAAGAACACTTTTAAAAAAATGCGGGACAAAGGGAACGGAACAATAAGTGAAGAGAGCTCGTTCACGTATGCAAAGATGTTAGATTAGATTCAAAGTTAATTTTGTACTTGACGTGTGCCACGAATAGTGTCCTTAAATTATTCGCCTAATTTCCTTCCATTATTCAGATTGATCGGCTGATAAACGAAGTGGTTGTACAGTGTACTTGAGTTATCTGCGTTTTATATCAATTAGAAAACAGAACAATAACACCATTGCGGATTGGAGTGCTCAAGTTTGGTTGCGCTAGTTTTACGAATAAATATCTAATATCATGCGATAAAATTAAGTCGCATTAACGAGCTTTATTTATTATTGTAATTTTAATAATTTCTTTGTAAAATTATATTTAAAAAACATAAAAAGTAATAGCTGTATCAAATTACTGATTATAAAAATTATAAATACATAATTAACTATCTTCCTTATGTACCGCCAGTTACAAACTATTTCTATCACTAAAAATAGACGTGACTAATATTGAAAAATGATCATCTGCTATCCAATACTCCAAACTAAAACTTCAAACTGGCGCCAATCATAATCTGTTTTACATTATTCAAACACATCTGCCTATTGCATTACATTATGCTCGGCATTAGAACCCTCTATGCAAAAATTGAATAGAGCCGGTGAATGTTCCATTGTTGTGCCAGGTATGAGAATTGCAACATTCAAATTAATAAAATAATAAAACTAGGACGTGATGCACGCAAGGGTTAAGTCTCTATTGTTAGGTGCGGAATGGGGATTTATCTATGCAAGTTTTTAACGATGGTTTTAGATGCTATATAACTTTGTATTAAATCTAATATATCATGGAAGGGTTAGGTGATTAAAATTATTCATAGTCTCGAAATAGATGTGGTGTGTGTCGGTGCTCATCAATAATCGTAATATCAGCTAATATACATCCTAGCGATAAAATAAAACATTGTGGGAAAACTAACGTATCTGGGACCCTCCACAAAAATTTCAAAGTATTTCCAAAAAATCCCTGGAAGCAGGTTGCTTTTAATAAGAAGCTGTGGAAACCTATGATCAGTAGTGAACCTACTGATAAGAGATGATATTAAATATGTGTATCTGTAATGAATTACAGTCATGGACGGATAGCCGAAATTAGTGTTTGGAAAACGGCATTCCATCCCCAACAAGAAGTGGGAGTGTTATTGAGTTAATCGATATGCATTGCAGACAAACTGTAGCAGTAATTACGTCAGAATTAATTAATAAAACTCTATATAACAATAAATAATTTCGTTAATATTGTGCGTCATTAATATTTTCAAGTGACATAAACTGCATCCCTCATTTAATAAAATTATTTATAACCAATTAACGAAATAACACACAAAGTAAAAAAATATTGGGGTCGTGAGAATCATTGGAAAAATTTCACAGCGATCGCCTCTTGACACCAATTGATGGTAAAAAACTCGTATGGGGTTAAAACGCCGTGTTTTGGGGTAAAAAGCGCCAACTCGGTATATTATACCCAACAATACTAATTATGTTTGTATGGAACTCTCGATGTAATGGGGTCATTTGTTGATCCTTTTATGTGCTTCTGTTTACGTATTTGGGACGTTTTTTGCGTTTTTTTCTTTTTTAGAAATCATTAATAATTTATCTCTTTTAGTGGCAATGGGAAAAGGTAACCGATTTTCTTTCAATATATTTTAAAGAAGTGTGTAACTGTTTCGTCATTAATAAATTAAATCATTATAATGTTTTAAGGCTACCACGCCAGTGCAGCGTGGTGGACTATATGGCCTAACCTCTCTCAACCGTAATTTCGATGGTAGAAGAGTGGGACTTGCCTTGCAGTGGAACGTATATGGGCTGATTCAGAATGTTTTAAGATAAGTAATATTTAATAATAATTATTATAATATTATTACACATAATAATTTAAGTGTACCTTTTTATAAATAAACATGTAATAAGAAAAGTTAAAAAATATGTAATAATAAAGAAAAGTTAATAATGTATATTTAAATTATTATACGCGTAAGGTTTACGAGAGATTCGTTTTGATTATTAATACGCACGCTTTTCTAGGCCTATATTTGATATGTGAACGTTATAAATGGTATCATATAAATAATTTGAATTTTCAAATCCCTCAAAGTAAAAAAGTTTAACTTTGTTCAATGTCAATACTGAATCTCAGTTTTAAAACTAGGCTACCAACACACAAAAAAATGCTACCACCCAAACGGTAACACTCTAAAATCCTTTTACAAAACTATTCGAACAAAAAAATATCAATTGTATTTTGGTAGCTTACGTATCGTCATTTTGTAGTTTTTTTTTATTTCACACCGCTACCATTGTAACTTGCGAGAGTCAACGAGCGCAGTTTTTTTTTTTACTTTTTTTTACAAAATCCTATTTCTCGGATTAAAGGGGATTTGGACACTTTGTTGTGGCAACAATAAGTTGTGCGGAGACACCGTATTTGTTTTGATTTAGTGTTTTTGATAGTTTCGTATTTTCCCACATAAGAGATACGACATAGTGTTCGCATCAGACTACTTACTGCTGGTCGAAAAATATTCCTCTTTAAATAACAACCACGGAGCAGTTGCTTAGACGACGGCTATGAAACGTGAGGCTGCAGGTTCGATCCTCGCACCGAAACAAATATTTGTGTGACCCACATGTATTTGTTTCGGGTCTGGGTGTCTGTGAGACTGAAAAGTCTCTCGTAGTTTCTGATACTCACGACAAAAGACTCAATCTTAGTATGGAGTCAGGGTACTAGTAGCACTTAGGATCTGTGAATGTTGGGTGTATTTATTTATTGAAACATGTAAATAAATGACAGTCAACAAACAAAAATGGATTGTACACCATGATGTATTCAAATTCAATGTCGCTCAAATCGATAGCCTAACAGCGATTGGAGGATCGAGCCCCAAGCGCACACCTCTGACTAGTCGAAGTTATGTTTGTGTTCTTATTTCGTAATTACTTATCGGTCCCTAAAGTCACATGAGGAAATACTGTATTAAAATTAAGTAAGTTTGTTTCTCTACCAACGCTCACTAGGCCAGCTTGGCAGTCTAAGGTATAGTCACTGGCAATCGTAAAGCAAGGAGACAGGTTATTATTATTCAGGGTATATCAAGAGCGCGACCGAAAACGAAGCCAGGTGATAGTATTAGTGACTTCAGACACAATGCAACTAAAAGTTTCTCAAAAAAAACCCGGTAACTTTTTTTTGTAATTTTTTACTTATCGTCGTATTTGGGTGATAAATACAAGAATTATTTTCGCAATAACTAGGTATTTACCACCCAAAAAAGACAACTTTTAAAAATTTCTAAAAAAAAAACTGTCGCTGTTTTAGTGAAATTTTTATTTACATCGAGTATGTAACCACTAAAACCACCACCTGGCTTCGTTTTCGGCTCAAAGAAACAAAATATAAACATGAAACATTAACCAAAATGAATTATTCACGAGAGTGCAATCTCATGCGAACAAAAATTGACGACAAATACTGATTCGCCTCTCCCCCATTATTGGCATCCAATCTCGCGTCCCCAATACTTGGCTTATCAACATTCGGACACCATAACAGACCTTTCCTAGCCTCATACATATTTTAGGGGCGCACACCCCTTTTGGTCAACTGTCAGTAATGATTTGCTGCCTTTTCCCTACCCTACGCCCCCGACTAACCACCCAATTTATGACTGATCCCCATATCGAGTTCATAGTTGAGGAATTAGTTTTGTCGTGTGTGGGCCCGGAGGCCAAGT
The DNA here is from genome assembly GCA_949752805.1 of Deilephila elpenor. Taxonomy (NCBI): domain Eukaryota; kingdom Metazoa; phylum Arthropoda; class Insecta; order Lepidoptera; family Sphingidae; genus Deilephila; species Deilephila elpenor. Next base: position 9,928,624 of record OX457108.1, read on the forward strand.
TATACTGGTCGATACTAGACCAAGGGCGTTTGAAAAAGTTAGATTATCTACTATTTTTCGGAAACTGGGGTGGATAACGGTGGAAAATATGGCTTCCTATTCGTATATATTTCGGACATCTTTGTAGTTTCTCGATTTGTTTTATACACGTTTTATGGCGGCTGTCTGAAACTGAGTAACGTAACAATGTTTGACTAAGAGCTAACAAAACTTTTCATTTTGTCTATAACTTCAACAATATGTTTAATGAAAGCATAAATTATGTACTTTATGACTTTTTTTCGTTTTTCGCAAGTGCTTAAATCTAATTAAAATACTGTCAATAATTAATAAAATTGCAATACATCCTAATCAATAATATAACTGTTTGAAAATAGCAATTTAATTTTAAGTTTATTACTAATTACATGTATATTATAGTAATATTTATTACTCCTCTTAAAGAGAGACTAACTTTCATTAAGTCTGTTTAATATTAAAATCAAACGTTCCAAAATCAAATTTTTACACATCCACAATTATTAACCGGCGCATTGAAGGCGTCAGTGGCAGATATAGAGTTTTCGTTGTGCAAACAGACATTTAAGTTTGTTTGGTTAACGTTAGCAACGTGACACCGCCAGTGGCCGATGGATTCGGCACGGCAAATAGCATTTGTGGGTTTGCAAACAACTTGCCGTGGCTATCATGTTTCTTGGCTCCGACTATGGCTGTATGAAGACGGTGGCTTTTGTCCGTGACTTTGTGTATGCTCAGACGAAAAAATACTAAAGAATTCACGATAATATAGTATTACTTCTTATATATTGATCTATACACGTATTGGATATATTAATAAAATTATTAAAAAATTTGACGATAGAAATTATGACGGCATTGACATACTTTTGTTATAATTATGGTTGTTACCTACCAGACAATCAAAATACTTTGCTGAATCAAACTGTTTTCATTTACCGTATGCACATAATGTAAATATTAAATCAGCTAGAAAAAACAATCGGCTGTTATGCAACAAATTAATGTAGATTAAATTAAAAACGTCACCTTTAATATTAAATATATATGTCTTATAGAAACGAAATGTCCTCCGAATGTTTACACAAACAAGTATATTATAAATCCAATAAATACTTTTAATATCACCTAAGAAAACAATGGTCCAGACATATAAATGTTATTAGTCAAACATGTTACGTGAAAAACTAGGCGTATCAATGTTATTTGCCCAATCCAGTTTGTTGAAGCTTCACAAATAAGTTATCATAACTTGTTATAACGTAGTGAAAGAAAAAATATGCTCGTGTTTGTTTGCCCTCCGATGTACTCTGCTACTACATAGATTATATTTGTTGTAGACAAGCCATTGTTTAGTTTAAAACGGCAAATAGTAGAAGATTTAACATTGTATCAATAATAAATTTTTTTCGATGAATTGCTAAACGAGCATGCCATTCACCTACTGATAAGCGATACGACCGCTCATGAACAGTAGCAAAACCAAACAACGCCATGAATTACAAGGCAATGCTTGGCATTCCACTGCGCTCGCCATACTGTGATATAAGATGTTAAGTCTCATTATGTCCAGTAGTTACTCTGGCTACAATGTCCTTCAAACCGGGACTCAACAGTGCATTTGCACTGCTGTTTGGCAGTTGTTTCTGTATTAAGATGTGTTTGACGTAAAATATTTCTTCATTAATGGAATGTTGTAGACATTACCATTAAAAATCTTAAAGGTAGTTTATTAAATACTAATATTTTCCTCGTTATGTTTAATCATTAATGACCAGTAAGTTGAATAAATATGTTTTTTTTAATGTACAAATAGCATTTCTCCATTAACCAATGAAAAATTACAAAAACTACATTTACACAGAACCTATATGTTAAAGTAGATGTTGATGAAGACTTATTATCAGACGATAAAATACACAAACTAAGGACTTTAATAACAACTAAAATCCAATGTTCTTTAATACCAATATTCTATACATCCACCTCAATCCCCTAACAATTGTACCCACCATCATAACAAGATCATCCTCCCAGAGACAAAACTGTTTTAGGCATAAAACTTTCAATTCCACACTCCCACCACCGCCCGTCCAGTCAATCACGCCTCACTATTTCTCCGCGCCGTCTACCGGAATAAAAGCCTCGCATGACCTGAGGAGACAACATTTTATGACTCTGAATATCGAACACGAGTTACGAGGTACATTTTGTTATTATATACTCTTGTTTCAACATTGTATCTTTATCTTTATAGTACATACAGGGTATATCCAGAAAACGAAGCCACCTGGTAGTTTTAGTTAACCAAAAATCTCGCAAAAACCAATTATTTGGTATATACCTAGTTTTTCCGAAAATAGTAATTTCAACCCTTGTGTACTACAGCGTCTTTAAAATTAAAACAGGTGTCCATTATTGTTTTAGGAAAACTGTATTTATCACTCAAATACGATGATCGGCAGAATATAAAATAAAAAAATATTGACAATTTTTTTTGCAAAAATTTTGTTGCGTTGTGTCTCCAATCACTAATAATACCAACTGTCTTCGTTTTCGGTAGCAGTCTTTATATACCCTGTATATACGACCCGATTAGGACTCAATCTACTTCGCAGTTATTAGTATTTTAAATATTTAAACTATAAACAACATGAATTATTAAATTACTAATTAAACAATATTTATGATGTTCAATTAATTGAATCGTTAAACTTCACGTGGCTTACTGGTGAACCATATAAGAAGAAGACCTATTGGAATCGTGTGGATATCATGATTAATTATTTTATATTAATTAAACATGTAATATCGTGGAATTAAATGTATACTATAAATCTATAAAACATTGTAATTAGACTTTTTTAAATTTAGCTGAACCTACTCATTATGACTTTTTGGAAAACATCTACATTAATTCTGATGTATAAAGAAAATAATACAATGTGCAAAAATCCATACACACAAAATTACACATCAAACAGTTACGCAACTTAACCCTTCCGGAGTATAAAAACTAAATCCGCTATCATATCGTGAGAACGCAGAGTCAACCCGTAAGATCCTTCACCTGGACCAATCCCGTAATATAACTGTTCACTGACAAACAAAAGACAAACCCTTTGATATCCGGGTCGAAGAGGCCCCAGGAATCAAAAAGGGTAATCAAGGGTTAGGCGGCAGGTGACGGCAGATGCTTCCTGATTCGCGTGAAATTATTTTTCTTTATATTTTTTTAACAAGCGCCATATTTATGATCGGATCTCACGTTGTCTGATGAAGTGTGAAAATTAATGGGACCCTTTTCAATTTCGTACAAGATTACTTCCTTAATTTATGGTCCGGTTCGTGATACAAACTGTTTTATTAATGTATGATTTATGAAAGAGTTATTTTTTCGTTTTATGTAGTAAGGGTAGGTTACAAATATTCAATTTTGACATAGTAAGTATACATTGACATATAGTACGATATTTTTTTAAAATAATCATAATAATTATTTCACTTTCTAGATTTATTTAGTGATTATGATTCACTATTAGTATATTTAATAGTAGACCTATTTAGTATTTAGCGTTAGTGCTTTGGTTGATACCGTAAATTAAGTGTTTATTTGATAACAACAAAACTAAAAAATGTGGACGAACTTCTACATACTAGTAAAGAACTAGTAAATTAATTAATTGACACACATAAACCCTCCTTCAACCGGATCAAAAGAGCCGAATTAAATTTAAATAACAAAAACATTACTTAAGTTACCTCAATGCGCTCTCAGGACTCCCACAATACATCAATCCACACAAAATCCCACTTCAAATAATTAATACTCATTGAACGCACATCGGTCAACCCTTCTCACGTCAAAAGACTCCGGTTATAAACTTACCGCCTTTTCTTTGCGCTTTAACGAAAAAAGAAAAAAAAACAACAAAAGACACCGTGCAAAGGGTTAGTTGAAAAAACTGCCGGGCCGATGTTACGCCAATTTTGCTTTCAAGGAAATTAGATATCGTCTTACAATGCTTTTTAACCCTTCGCATGTGGGAAATGTTGCCGAATTAGATTTCGATGTAACGGGATGGGCTGTTGTAATAGTCACCTGATGTTGTGTGAACTGTGCACTGCTTAGGATTATTTGCAAATATTAAAAAATTAGGTAAATGCGATAAAACTGCAATGTACAGTCGATGACCATAAAAACATGCTAGAATAAGCTTAAATATATAAATCTAATAAACCGTGTATTTTGTATGAAATACAGACAAAATTTTAGATTTAACGTTTATTCAAGAATACATCGTTATGTTAAATATTTTGGTACATTAATAAATAACTAGGCATTGGTTGAATTTTGTGCTTTTTCACTATAAAATGTACTCTTCTACACCCATGCTGTTCTGTAAATTCTACGAGTATATTTAGAAGAGTAAGTGCATACTTATTTAAGACAGATGCGTGGCGCTTACGCAATTTACTACATGTTATAATTCCTTAACCTATATAAAATTCATGTTAACTTCACACACAAACTCAACCCAAGATGGGTCTAAACGACCCAAAATAAAACATTGCAAAATAATTTCTAGACTCGGAATCAAGCTAACAGAAACACTAGGTAGTAGTCAACCCGCGACGCGCGGTCGCCGCGGCCCCGCACGTAATTTCCCCCAGGACGCCTCTCAACAACGATGACTAATGCCCGCCGGACGGCGCTGTTTTCAACTAATGTCGTTCCGTCCGTTCTTTTGAAGTATTAAATTTAAAAAATATTGCAATCAAATTTATTACTTAACCCTTCAATGCGCTAGAGGTAGAGCTATATTGCAAGCCAGTGTCAACTTTAGACTGAACTTGCCTCGATTTGTGCCGTGATGCAATTTTTATTTTCTAATATATACCTATATTTTCTTCTGATATACTTTAAGGTATCCTTTGATGTCTAGAATATTTAACCCTCCATTGACTAGACTTTGTTACGACCATCTAAAATACCAATTTTTACTTGATCATTCCAAATTTTCCGTATAATATGTATACTATATGAACATAGAAAACCGACATTTTTAAATCCGAAACTTGTTTAACAGCCCACGAAACAGCTTACTCATATACATCAGGGTCTTTATAATCCCAACGTGAATATTGGAACAATGTATTTACGAACTAATCTGCCCTTGAGAATATCTTTCTATTATCATATTTGATTAGTGTTGTGGCCTTTCACCTTTATTCCGTTACTAAGTCCAACTTGACCTTTATAATTTCTACTGAATCTATATTTGAGGAGTAGAATTTAACGGGAAAGGAAAATATAAGGAGGAAACCTATTTATGTGCGAGTTATTTACAATTTCAAAGATACGTATATTAATATTACTAAACCGGTACCGTAGTAAGCTAAGATTTAACATTGCTCAACAATAGAAGAAACTTGTGGGACCTACATAATATATTTCAAAGTTTATAATCGAAAGAATAATCGAAAGTTGTACTACAGTACGACTACAAAGCTGAGGTCTCGGGTTCGAATCCCGGGTCGGGCAAAGTGATATTGGATTTTTCTATTCATTATCAGCCCGGAGTCAGGAATTTGTGCCCGATATGGCTCGCCCCCTATCACCTTCTGAGAAAAAGCCATGTATGTATGAATGTAATCGAAAGATTAAAAAAAATGGTTTTTGTTTGTATTCTAACTGACCTTCAACAACACTAAAATAATAAATAAATACACCCAAACGACACATACATAGCCCAGGCTCCACACCGAGATCGAGTCTTGTGTCGTGGGTATCAAGAACTACGAGAGACATTTCGGTCTCACAAACAAATATCTGTGGTTTACACAAACTATTGTCTCGGTGTGGGGATCGAACCCATATTAAATATATTTGTAAAACTAAAAATAGTAATACAAACTATTTATGAATGGACTGTAAACAGTACAGAAGTATATCTAGGGCACGCCAATGATCTTGTCAATCAAATCCGACAAATCCGATACAGGCCAGCATCGTTAACATAATGACACGAGATTTTTTTCGGATGATGGACTACCTCCTCACAATGCTAGATGGCGTAATCGAATTATCGATACATAGAATCGAATACTTGGACGTATCCTCTGTAATGCTATATTGATGATTCTCGCACAGACTGATTAATGGTTCCGCAGCATTCGATACAATAAGGCTCGCGAGCCTTGAGCTATTTAGGGTTATCAAGTACAAGTGGATAAAACGATGTACATTGATGCATATGTTTCTTTTAAAACTATTTGCACAATACCAAGCAAGCAATGTATTTTGTACAGCAAGAATTGTCGTTGTTTTTTGCTTCTGGTAGGAAGGCGAAACGTAGGGTTGTCGCCGAAATAGTGACTTGTAATTTTGCGCTCCGTGTATCGCTTTCGCGAAAAATGTATTGAGTGGATGAACTTAATGTCGGTTTCTTTAGATACACATCTAAAGGGGTGCAGGGGTTTCTTAGAACGCTCAACATAACACTTTAAAAACTTGTAATACCCCTATGCTTATAATAAACTATAAAGTTTTGCCAACATGCTTGTAAAATTAAAATACTTACAATACTTATACTACTTATATTTTAGTTCCATTTAAGAATATATGTAATAATAAATTATGGAGTGTATACTAACTCTGATATACTATATCGACATTAAATATTACTTTTCCGTTAATATCCCCAATCAATAAATTCATTATAACCTTTATATTTGCCAAAATGTTCCTATCACTCTACCACCAACAAAAAAAAACATGTTCTTATTACGAAATCCATAATAATTGTTTACCCCTTCACCAGTTCTTTGTGCAACCGCGGTGGGAGACCATCACCTACCCGCGGTGTGCCAGAATTAACGCGCAGTAGGCGATGTGCACATTAGTAAACAAAAAAAAAAAATCCTCTATAAAGCAATGCTAGGAATTGAAAAGAGGTTCCTTTTACAAATCAAATCATAAACAATAAGTGTTTGTTTTTATGAATAATTGCATTCCAAATTTAAATTCTCAAACAACCTGCATGTTTTAAAATTGGATGATTAGTTCTTGTGCGTTGTTCCATAAATCGTTATTCCTCAAATTATATTAAAAAGTAGTGTTGAAAGTTTTAATTAATTTATTATGGTTAAATTAATATGTATTAGTATATTTGCTGGATCAGCTATCACATTGAAATATATTTACCTTTCAAATAAGCCAATTACAAACTTAGAACACGCTAACGTTAATTATTTAAAAATACTTCGATAGAAAACTAGCTACTAACATGATGCACACAAGCTGTCGTCTAAAACCATAGATATTTTTTGTATTATTAATGGTTAACCCTTTGTCGCTGGCACTAATCGATTTCCAAACCCCGCCGTTCAATACAATGCACATTTTAAAATTTAAAATCCGATATCTGTGTAGTGAAGTTTTTTATGCGACTACATGCATTTTTAACCCTTCACCGTATGTCTATCGGAAGCACTGGCTCTCAAACTGTTATTGATTAACTGTCCAATTTGCGTGGCATATCTTATACGAAGTCAATAATTTTTAAATTGTTTTATTAATAACGTATTATTGGAAATGTATGCACTATTTTTTTATAAAGCACGAATATTATTTCATTGCTCCATACTCAAGTTTAAATGAGCATTTCTATTTAAATTAATCTTCAAAATATTTTATACTTAACTATAGAATATACACGGCTTAATTTGTAACACATTTTCGCGTCTTTTAAAATACGAACACAAATTCGAAATTAAACCAGTGTAAAATAAAAACAATTTAAACAAAACAATATCTATCCATCCTGCGCAATTATTTAAAATCTTATTCAGCAAAAACTGCGATCAAAGTTTGAGAGTCGCCGCTCGGGGATTGTGTAACCGCGCTATGTCTGTACGTGACAATTTAAACAAATTCTGGGCCATTTGGCTTCTGGGGTGGCATGCGTTTTTTTAAGGACTTTATTTTGAATAAAAAAGGCGCCATTGAACGTTCACCCGACGGGATGCGGGACGAGTGTGCGGTAATGAACAGCGGCTAAGCCCATTCAGCCTCGGGTATCGTGAGCGATGCACTCCGTTCTTTAATTACTTCGTTGACAGCATAACAATTGCAACGAATATATTTTGTAGTAGATATATTTATACATACATCAAGGTCATCGCTGATAAACCACCTACAAGGTGGACAAACAACCTGATATCGTTATAATCGATAAAAAACAATCCTAATCAGGAGTAAAAATTGGTGGAGGTCCTAAGACGACAATCCTAAGAGAAGTGAATATTGGCCGATGAGAACTGAGGAGTACCAGGCATAAATGTTCAACCAATAATGGGATGATGGGAGACACGCGCCGAAATGAAATCATAGGATTTCAATGGCATAGTATTATTAGTAGGAGGTATATTCCTCTTAACATTTTTGTGGTCATGGTCCTAAAAATTTTTAACAAAATAAATTTACGAATTGCCTCAACTTCAAACAAAACGTAACATCAAATTTCACAAAACAGTCAAAACAAAACGCTGTCCAGTTACGCAACCATCTATAACTTGCCGGGTTTGACTTAAACTCTCGAAGGAGCCATTAAACAACAAGGAAACAAAATAACAATGTAAATAAACATCGGGAGTCGTTGTTCGAATCCATTCGGCGTCTGGTGAATATTTAATATTTTTCGCGCCATATGCGATCTGTATCGACAATCGGTAGCCGATCCCATCTAGCGGAGACGCGCTTCCCAATAATCCCACTGGCGGAGATCAAGTTAACAGACCTCACTGGAGCGGATTTAGAAAATAGTTCCGTGTGGATAGGTACCATAGACTGAATATAAGTATTGGTTGCAAGGACCGTCAGTGTTAGGAGAGATCTTTTAACCCTTTTGATATTACTAATTAAAGCTAAAAAGTTTTCTATAGGATAAAAAAGACCATATAAAAAAATCTGTCATAATTGCACGCTTTCATAAAAACAATTGTCAAATACACATAGCGTTTATCAATTATAATGCCTTATTACTTTTTTATTAAAATGAAATCTTCCTCAAAGTTGCACTACTTTGGTCCACGACACCGTGCCAAAAATATCCAATCAAATCGACCTTTGCGTCATCCATCACTGGTACCTCCCACACTGTGTACCTCGCGATACCATTTATAAGGGAGAGACAGTCCAATTTATACAAAAAGAGGGGTCACTTATAATTGAATGTAAAAAATCGTCCATTTGGCGCCCACGCGGGGCCGTTTGTACCCGGGGTCGCGCCGACACGGTTATATAATTTTAACATTAAATGATGTGCAGCATACGGCCATCAAATTGGACGTTGCTCACGCAAGGCTTGTTTTTATGCTATCTATAAAATTTTAAATTGGTAAAGAATATAATAGGATATAACATTATTAATATACGAAGTTGTTTATCAGGTTATATAATGTCAAATATCCCTCTTAATGAGATGCGAACGCTCGAACCCATAGTCGTGTTTTGTGTCCAGAGTAGCAGAGACTAGGACGGACTTTTAGTCCCACAGCCAGGAAGGAAAAATACAATAATAAGGTATGTAGGTACATATAATGCGTATCCGTTCCATACCGGTTCGGGTATCAAACTTGCAGCCTCTCGTTGTATAGATAGATAATAGCCTACTGTACCACTACTTCTACCTTCTAGCGAAATACATCATCCTCCACTGTTCCACTGCAAGGCAAAGGCCTCTCTACCCTCCTTCTATTCGTCCCGGTTCAGGGCTTGATCCGGCCAGTCTTTCTAACGAAAAGATATCAAAAATTACACACATAGTCACTGCCCGCACTATAATACAAGTTTGGTGTCGTGAATGTCAGAAACTCCAAGAGACTTCGGTCTGACCCACGTTCAACAAGTCATATTCACGTATCTCACAAATATTTGGTGAGAAAATTGATCCCGCGGCTTATTGTATTAAAAGAACAATTATATGGCTAGTGAATCCACCTAAATGTAATTTATAATCGTGCAATATGATCTAATGAAACGGCGCCGCCCTGTCCCGCTTAAACTGCCATAACCTTTCTACAGAAATTGCATATTCAGGACGGTTGTAGACAAAACGTCACTAAACGGATCTTGTGTAGTTAATTTGGTGGTATATTTCACTTCATTACGCTAGTGGCAAGGTAGTCGAATAATTTGTGCGACTTTAAAATTTTTTTTAATAAAAATAGAAAAAATCCGTAGTTTACGTAAATTTGAGTCCAACTCAAACATACCATGTAACTTTATCCCAAAATATTCAAACTTATAAAACGTTACCATTCTTATAACATCTAAATAGCACTTTAACACTAACCAATAAATTCAAAATACGTCGTAACCAATAGCATTTATAATATCGGCAACGCTTCAACCGTTTTCAGCGAACTAATCTTTCACTTTATCCAACAATATCACATTTCTCAACTATCGTCAGAAGTATGTAATATCGCGATATTACGCAGGTATTCAGTATTACTCGGCGGAATCTTGTTGAAAGCCGTCCACAAAGCTACCCCCTCGGACAAGTCGAGCCGGCCCGGTTTATATCTTTGAAAAATCCCATATCTCCCTTCAGGAATCACACGGACGCCCGCACACGCCTACATGCTTACGTATAATGCAATAAGGTACTGGAAGTACCAGTTGAAATAAAATGTGGTGGGCGCACTTGTGAATTTGATTGACTAAATTATAATTAGGTGGACCAAAAGCATAGAATAAAAGAAATAGATAAAAGAAATATGAATGTGCCGACTAGCCCCAATGAGGGTGACATAAATATCTGTATTTAAAACCCTCTTTTAAAAATAAAGAAAAAAATATATGTCAAAGCAATGAGTTTTCCACGTACGAATACGATGTCTTGGTCTTTAGTATATTCTGTGGTTCCGTTATCTAGGTATATTAATAGCTAACTAGCAAGTAACTCATGCAAATGTGCTGATTTGGATCAACCGATACACACAGGGTTTTAAGCATACTTGTAATATTTTGTATGAAACCTCGTATCGAATGGCGATGTTTTATATCAAAGTTACTTTACCATATTCAAAGGGTTTCTGACTCAGTTACTTCTGAAAGGATATAAAACTCTTTTGATTTGGGATGAAGTAAAAATAAAAAAGCAGTCACATCTAGCAACCCTAAATTTTCAAAGTCACCTATACACAGAGTAACTCACGTTTTTATATATTTTCTGATACATTTCTTTTGGAATGCATCTTCCGAGGCGATATTATTGTGATAGTGTCGGTGATGCGTTATGAATATAGAGTGAGTTTTAATAAACTGCTTCCTGTGTATGATTCGGTGTTGTTTTCTCTATGTAAAGCCGTGAAACAAATATGGAAAAAAGGAATTTATGACGTGGAGATAAAATTTTCTTGACATGTGAAATTCAGATTTGATACAAACATTTTTTGTTAGGACAAATATTTTTGCTTTTGTGTTGTGTGCTATGTACCAATCGACTCATCTTTTAAAGGATTATCTAATCTATAATGGTATCGTCTAATAGACAACGATCTGGAATTAATTAAATAGGTATTATTAAGCTTTGAATTATCCCTAACAAATAAATACCATTCCATGCATGCGTGTCAAAATTCCGAGTGACTTTTTCGTCCCAAGCCACACAGATGCGAAACAATTATTAGTTGACCTTCCAAACATTTGTATCCACGCAGAGAGAGAGAGAGATTTCCCGTTATAAAGCCATCTGGTTACTAATTGACGAGCGAAGATTTTAACTAACGATGAGAAAAAGCACCTTAAGTCCAAGCAGCAGATAGAACAAAATATAGCCGAAGAAACCAAGCCAATACAAAGGTACCAAATCCCCAAACCACACGCGAGATTCCCTAAAATTAATAAATACATTCCTATTCATGTGGCATACGAACAAAAACACCTTAAAATAAAGATAACGAAACAAAATGACGCTGACATTTGTTGGCAAGTCACGCGCAACGTATACACCTAAAAGCTTATATTTATTTACTTTACGATCTGAGACAATCGACAATCGTTTTGCACTCAATGTGTGTAGTGCTGTTGAAATGTTACGTGACCATGAAACTGAGGATCCCGATGAATATTGTAATGAAACGCTGGTGCTTGTGCATTGACAGATCCTTTTGAAGATTCGCTAATACATTTTAGTTGACGTGTACTTTCATTGTCTACTTTAATAGGAAATCTAAAAGTATTAGTATTAAAGTTGTTTTTATATGAGTAAATATTAGTTTTGAAAATTTGAATTTCCTAAGACCAGCGTGGTCATTGCTTGTTGAATAGTTTTCTTCTCAATTTCATACATTAATCTTTTTATTTAAATAGAAATCGAATTTTATTTTACTTCGGTCTTGACTACTTACTCAAACTTTTAGATAGATGGATAGATTTCAGTTTTATCGTTCTTTTATTCTTTATTTTAACCCACGAGTTTTTTTTGCATGTGTTATACATAGGTACATTTTACATATAACTTTAATAATAACGAACAAATATCAAATAAACTTTACGACTTTATGAATCCTCGAAATTAGGAATTTACTATAAATCTTATAAGTAAAAATCTAAAGAATTTATTCCCGATAGTAATGGACTTATAATAAGACCTTGAGTTAACATACCTTTGGCCAATATACAACCTCTCGAATAAACGTCGGCCGCGATCCCAAATTACGTATTGTACGAAGCCTCCGAAACTGTCCCGTGAAGTATTGGAACGAATGACGTCATAAAACAAATGTAAGCCCGCAAGAAGCATAGAGAACAGTGGCTCGTAAACCGGTTCCCAATAATCCAACGTCAGCAGAAAAAATAGCCATAGTAAAAACTCCTATCCGTACCTAATAACCCGAGAATATTATCAGAGAGTCGTCGGGTCATAACCCGAAATTGGTTTCGGGGTCCGTAAGTCCCCAGTTTTATATGTCGCATTATGAAGGCCGTCAAACGAATTCACGTAGAAAATCGAATCTATATACGGTGATATTGCCGTCTCCCGGTCTTGGCTGGCTTCAGATAATAAAATAATATACCTCTTTTTACGCCACCTTCACTTGGTTTTTGTTTGAGCGGGGCACCGGTGACCCGTGCTTGTAGGGGGTTGATTTGAGTTACGTTGCACTTATAACTATTTTTTAATGATAACGCGCGTCACTTAGCAGATCACGCCGTTATATGATATCATCATCATTGTTTTTAGATGTTTAGAACGAAATCATCTTTGAAAAAAAGTTGTAAATAATTTGATTAAGATGAAACACTTTATAAGAATTATAATATGAGATGTAAAGCTATTTAAAAAGATGCAGAAAAAGGGATGGGGAAAAATGTAGAGAAAATATTAAAGATAAAAGTACAAAGATAAAGTTCGTTATGGTATTAGTAAAATGGCTTCAAAACAAACCGTCGACAATTAAAACTGTAAGCATTCAACAAAGTTTCTTCGTTCAACAAATATCCTTCGTAGCTGACACGAAATTCTAATCTATTCACTACACGAATAAAATATTAACAAAATGTCTTCACTAATAAAAATGTATACAAAAATATTATTTTTATTTAATGTATTCAAATCCAAAGAGCCTAAGACGGTGCTAAGACTTTATTCTTTTATTGTGAGACAAAACTTTTTTCATTTCACAGACCGACCAAATGTACATACGCGAAATAACAAAAATTTAAGAATAAAAACGTATAAAGTGCCATAAAGGAGCTTTCCTTTGTGGCGCCGCAAAAATCTCTGAGATGGGAGTAATCGGGCATTTTACATAAGAAAATAATATATTATTCAAAATCCACAGTGGAGCACACACCGCCCCATATACTTATCGGTAATAACGCTCGCTCTCCACTGCCGCGAGTTGCTGAAATCACGTAACTGGCAAATGTATTTTATTGCGTAAATAATTATAGTAGGTAACTTTTAATACTTGTGACGAGCGTTGAAAGAGGAAAAGTCAAGGCAGTCTTAATAAATCAACATTGTGTAAACAAATAATAATTATATATTTCTTATTGAAATAAACTACAAGACGTAACAATATTAAAGTAGTTTTACATGTGATCAGCTAAAAAGACTGAAGTTTTTAGGTAGGCAACGCAACGAGCTTCATGATATCTAGTTTTTGCGAACTTATGTACTGCTGCAAGTATTTTCCCGTTCCCAATCCTATGCTGTTTCGTAAATACACTTAATCGTCTATTATAACCAGATTATTCAAAAATACTACCATGATTCACAATTCAATGAAAACCAAATAAAAATGACAAAAAGCAAACTCTCTGTAGTATAGTGCAACTACAACATGACCATTACATACAAACACACATACATAAACTCCCGCCTTTTTCCCAGAAGGGGTAGGCAGATGTGCAACCAGGAAACCCACATTTCGCCTTGTGTATTCCGTCCCATGATGTGATAGGGGGCGAGCCTATCACCATATCGGGCACAAACTTCTAAGTCCGGGCTGATAATGAATAGAAAAACAAATGTCGCTGTGCCCGACCCGGAATTCTAACCCGAGACCTCCAGCTTCGCAATGAGACCGCAGTAGAACTGCGGTACCGATGCATCACGACCATAATCATCTCAAATATACCAAATATAAATATATGGCATTTTCTACGAAGATAATTGCAAAAATAACACTTACACATCTCTGTCACGCCACGCCAGCCCACCTCGTGGTTCCAGCTCCTTGCAAATAAAAATAGAAGCAGAGAGTACGTAGCCGGCAAATCCACCGCTCAGCGCCACCCTATTATGATATTTCTTGATTCCAACCCCCGCCTAGAAAGGGTAGCGTGTACCGTATCAGCCACGTCCTTTGAATGAACATGTATTATAACAGACTTATGGGGAATAGGATTCTTTGCTAGTATAATAAAATTTTATTGTGGTTTTATTATAATTTCTGTAATTATACTTGTCTGAAGCTTATGTCCAATGAGAGAGATTAGGCCTTAATGAAGCTGGCTCGCTGAATGCGGATTGCGCTAATTCAGATACAAATATAATTGTTGTAGAGTATTCTAAGAATTTAAAATTTTCTTGATGTGATTTTATTTCTCAATCAAACCATAGCGATAATCAAGTTCGAATTTGTATTTAAAATCAAAAAGTTAAATCACGAAGTACATATTATTATTAAGTCTGGGGTTTGATCGTATGACCTCTGTCACTTTTGTCGTATGACCTTTACAATTATCTCCATACTCTTTCTCTTCCTGTCTCCTCTCCATCTATCATCATCAGTCCTTCTGCGTCCACTGCTGGACATAGGTCTCTCCTATAGCACGCCACTGGGCTCGATCATCATTCCATCATGGCCAATCGCTACCTTCCTTACAAACATCGTCGCTCCACCTGGTTGGAGGACATCCTACAATTCGTTTGCAAAGACGTGGTCTCCACTCGAAAACACGTGTACTCCAACGGTTGTCGATTGTCTCCATCATAGCTTGGCTTTAATTTTTTGGAAAAAGTCATTTGCTACCTTTAATGAATGTTAATTAATAATTATGTTTTATTATCATGTTTCTGAGTTTCGTGCTAAGCTCAAGTGGTTACCTATTCGACTTCGTCGGAATACTCACACCCTTTCTCTTCTTTACAATATTTTGTTTAATCCTCTCACCCCCTCTTATCTTAAAGATAGATTTATTTTTCTTAATGACTCACATTCGAGGTCCCTGAGGTTGTCTGAGAACCTAAAGCTGAGAATGCCCGTGCACACCACAATATTTACGGACAACTCATTCACTGTCAAAGCAGTTCGATTATGGAACGCGCTGCCAGTTGTGGTGACACAATCACAATCACTGTCATCATTTAAAAGGCTGGTTAAAGAACACTACCTTTCTCCTTAAACAGATATTATGTTATTTCCTCCGTCTGAATCAATTGGTAATATATTATAGTATAAGTATTTATATATGTACTTGTATATTTATTTATTTATATTTTTATTTATGTATATCCATCCTATGGTTGTCTGTAAGACATTACCTAGAGCGATAAGACCGCCACTTGTACTTTTTTTATTTTTGTAATTTCTGTATATTGTGTTTCATTGTTGTGTACAATAAAGACTTATAATAAATAAATAAAAAAATATTTTTAATTTGTATATCCTACTACTTATACCATTGCTGGGTCTTCCGCAAACGAAATACGTTTTTTATAAAATCCACAAATATTTATTTGCGTAGGCCACGGCCCACGGCCTTCCATAGCAAGGAGTCACCACTGTCGTTTCAGATATTTATCGATGTTTTCATAATTCAGTCGAGGGGACACGCGCGAGCAGTTTTTATATCGCGGCTCTTTAACATTCATGATCTCCTGATGTATCGCTGTTTTATGCCCTATATTGACCGCTTTATTTTATACCTGTTTTATATGTTTTAATGTAGAAAATATTAAGATGTATATCGTACGAAGGATTACTGACTATCGATCTTTAGTGGCTATTTAATTGCATATATCAAGAAAACAAATGTGTAGTTCATCTGATACCAAATGATTTCTACCGTCTGTAGTAATTATGTCTTCATGTAAATAACTTTATTCGATGAATTAATTAGAATCTGTATACTACTGTACTAATCCATCAATGTATGAGATTAAATGCAGACCTCTTTTAAATCTGAGAGAAATTAGCTCTTGTAATACCAGTAACATCTATTGCGAATTGTTTGATTTCAATAATCTTCAGATTCTCAGAATTTGCACTTAAGTAAATATTCTCATTACTCATTACGGTACAAAATACCCCGGACGATACGATAATAATGATCATACACAGCAAAATAGCTTAATTTATTTAATGAGTTGTCGCGAATACCGATTACAGCGCTTCATGTAAATGATAGTTTACATGGAAGGTTGCAGGGTTAGTGAGGCCTTGTAACTTAACCCGTGCGGTGCTTCGTTTACCTGTTCATATATACCCACAGCCGTAGATCGCTTACGCACTCTACGTGCGTGATTTTCTTGATAATTATTTAGGGTCTATTCGACCCTGTTAGTGTAGAAATTGTGCGAACGCCAATTTTGCTGCTTTTCTGTAATTATTTATTCTGTGTGTTTTAGAAACTCAGAAACTCCAGCATCTATAAAGATCTATAAAGCATTTCAGGTATTAAATGATACACATGATATTCTTTAATGTTTTCTATTATACGTTACCGACTCAGAAATATTGAGTGCATGTATTTTCATTCAATATTTTTGTAATTCTAAGATTATAGCTAATTGCTGGGCTGAGTCGCACTATGGTTAATATCTGACAGGTTACGCTGCTTATTCTCATTCATTCATTCATATTTTCTAGCTAGTAAGTATTGGCAAAATAGGAAACGAAAAGAGACAATTAGTAAAAGCATCATCGCCGACGAAGATACGAGAGTCAACCCTCTGACAACTGAGGGTACCAAAAACGAGCTGAAATCGCGAATATTAAGTAGGAAAGTGGACCCTAGCACCTGTGATAGCACTAGATTGAATCTAAATAAATAAATAACACCCAACAGTCAAATACATAGTCCTGACCCCACACTAATGTCGAGTCTTGTGTCGTGGGTATCAGAAACTACGAGAGACTTTTCGGTCACCCAAACCCGAAACAAATACCTGCGGATCTCACAAATATTTGTTTCGGTGCGGGGATCGAACCCGCGGCCTCTTGTTTCACAGCCTGCGCTTAACCAACTGCGCCACGGAGGCTATCATTAAAAATATAAAATTAAACCTTAAAAACAACACAATACTCCATCCGATACTTTATCTGGACGGCAATAGTACTTACCACCAGGTGCAATGCTAACACTGTGCCTTGCCAGAATAAAAATAACATACACATACAACGTACACAAATTGCAACAATATGGCGACATTCTAAAACGGAGTATATACGAAAGGAAATTGGTAGAGACGGTGTTGAATGGTGGCACTCGTATCAGTGTTTACATCTGCGCGTTACAAATGTGTTACATCAAGACAGCGTCGACGTACGCCCCTTACTTATCTACGTGCGATGGGGTTCAGGGCTGGCTGGTGTGGATAATTCTTAATTTATATTTAAAGGACAAACTAAAGCTATAAATATATTTATATAATACAAAAAATACATACATACATACATAAACTCACGCCTTTATTCCCGAAGGGGTAGGCAGAGGCGCCACCAGGACACCCAACATTTCGCCTTGTATGTTCCGTCCCATGATGTGATAGGTGGCGAGCCTATCGCCATATCGGGCACAAATTCCTGACTCCGGACTGATAATGAATAGAAAAATCCAATATCACTTTGCCCGACCCGGGACTCGAACCCGAGACCTCAGCTTTGTAACCGTACCGTAATACAACTACGCCACCGCCAAAAAATAACTTTTACAATTTAATTTAAACTGCTTTTCTCTATTCGTACAAAATGGTATTCAGACAATAATCACTTATTAAGAAAGTAATGTTTACAATTAATTGCATCGTGATATTGAATAATATTTTTACGAAAAAATATTTTATACTAAAATTACAAAAGACAATTTTATTTACAAATTTGTTAACCAAATCACCATTCACACCTTTATAATTTAAATACTATATCACCCTTAAATTCACCCCGTGTTATGTAAATATCTGTTTGACCTCTGACCACAGCATCCCTCGTTACAGTTTTGATCTCGCGTGCCACATCACAAAACAGGTTTACATAACCTTATTTTTTGAAGTCGGTTGAAAACAGGTTAGAGGTCATCTCCGTGATACAGTTTCGGCCTTGTCCGGTTTAACAGATTCATCCCATTGTGAGGTTAGTCTATTGCTCGTATTGTGATGTTTATTTGAGGTCAATTTGTATTGAGTTATCTTGATAGAGTTATTGACAATGTTTAAGAGGGTCGGTAGATGATTTAATCCAGATTATTGTGATGTGCTTTTATACTATTCTTGCAAAATACACGTAGAATGCTGACTTCTTTATTCTTGATATAAAGTGTGGATGGTTATTATTGCTCATGGCCATATGTTGCTAGGAAAATTTGAATGTGAATGAGAAAATAATGAAAGTAATTAATATTACAACGAAATAGCAAAACATTACACAATAATATTGAAAACAAAAATACCTACCAAAAAACTTCTTCCACATATTTCTAAACGCCTATCAATAACCTCCTCAATATATTCCAATAACAGATAGTATTATTACGTAATGTTGGCAGCCCTGTCAGTTTCAGTTAAACGCGCCATATGTATGTTTCAGGCAGTGACCAAACACCCGCCCGCGGCGAGCGCCGCCGCTCATGGACTCTGCGGAAATGGAAAGCCCAGGGAAAACTGTGGAGATTGTAGATTTTTTACATTTTATCATCGGAGCAAGGGGCTTTTATCAACACCTACATACGCTCATGGTTCAGTTTACTGGATAACGGAAGAAGCTCTATCCACTGACCAGTGACGGAATAAATGGCGTTAACAAATAACAATCCGATGACAAGCCCCATCGCCTTGAATACAACCGCAACCACCAATATCAGCTACGCTGTGCGAAAATTCGCCAAGAGTTTCGAGTAATGGCAAAACCTTCCAATATGATGTTAGAAATCCTTCAAAGTTCATAAAACGCCATTTATACGGGGAGAGTTTCTCGCGGCGATTATCGCATGACATAACCGCCACAGTTTATTGTGTTCTAACAAATGTTTACACGATGCAACTTTTTTATATCCTTACGATAATCGTACCTATGAGGCGAGAAACTCTCCCCGTGTAAATGGGGCTTAAGTTCATTTGTGGAATATTGATTTGACTTTTGTTAAACATTTTAAAATATCTGTATTTTACATCAGTAGGTCGAAAAAAAACGATACGGCGAGGAGCCCTCTACAGCTTTCTCTGTTCCAATACACATTGTCGTCCGCACATTTAACAAGCTGATCCTAAGCACGTAAGGTTCAGTGGCGGCTACGCTGGATAAATAACCAACCTTTATTTAACCCAATGCACATGCTTAATGACTCGGTAACAACCCGTATTTACTACAACACCGTCTGTTTACTTCACGATACTTAGTTTTATACGTCTTGTAACCAAGGATAGCAGAAGAATTTTGTGAACTTGGTACAAATATCGTTGGTGAAAAGTTAGTGAATTTTAATTCTTTTTCTTTGTCTGCTATGAGGCGAGACGAGCATGCCATGATGATAAGCGATACCACCGCTCATGGACAGTAGCTAAACCAAACAACATTAATTACACAGCAATGCATGGCATTCTACTGCGCTCGCCATCCTGAGACATAAGATGTTAAACATCATTATGTCTAGTAGTTACTCTGGCTACAATGTCCTTCACACGAGAACACAACAGTTTACACTGCTGTTTGGCGGGAGAAATAGACATTGCGGTGGTGCCTACCCAGGCGGCCTCTCACATATAAGAGACCTACCACCAATCTCTATAGAAAGGGCAGTCATACTGACCTTAGACAACTGCAAGAATGGGCCTATTCAACTAGGGTGGTATAAACGTAATCCACGTAAATTAATTTCATTGAACATATATGAAATAACTACAACAAAATTACACGTACAAAACACTAAAACGACAACAAACCAATATTATATTTAGTGTAGAGGGACAAAATCTGTTATATCACTTTAAACTCGGTCCCTCTTACGCAAAGTTTTAGGTCGGGCCCGGCGTACCCTTCGAAACTACTATCTATAACAACTGAACTGGTAGACGAGAAAACACAACTGTGCTTAAATTAACGAATTTAGGGCGTGGGATTCATCATTCAAACACGGCTTAGTGGGTTTCGGATCCTTTGTGAAACTACGGACTTTGAACAAAAATTGAATGATGTATGAATTTTGTTAAATATAATTGCGGAATATAAGTGCGTGGTGGCCTGTTGGTAAACGGACCAGATGCGACTGCCAACATGTTCTCAGTGGTCGCGGGTTCAAATCCCAAACACCACTGACTTTTCGGAGTCATGTGTGTATTGATAGTCAATCACAACGCACTATAACGGTGAAGGAAAATATCGTGGAAAAACCTGCAAAACATAGCGATTTGCAATTATTTCTATGGTATGTAAGTCCACCAACCCGCACTAGGCCAGCGTAGTAGAATTTGTAAAGCTTATTCTCGCTCGATATCACATCGGGTGGGAAAAAGGCTCAATAAACTGGATGACTCTAGTGACACCTTTGCCTACGCCTGCGCGATTATAAACGTGGCCTTGTGTATATTTATCTCCATCAACTCTGATTCAAAATTATTAGCCATAATTCCTCCTTATTTCGCCTATAATCCATACAAAATCATACTTCACAAAACACATTCTAAAAAGATTTTAATAAGTCACAATCTCATACACATTTACACCCAAAATCGTTCGGACAAAAAAGTTATCCCCGCCCCCGGCACAATATTGAATTACAACGTGTGTGTGAACCCTTACGAACAGCCAATGGTCAAGCGGTCACCAGTAGAAAGAGGCAAGAGATCTATAAACCTGTAGATAGAGGGGGATAGATGATTAAGGCGAGTTACCTGAAAACGCCTTTATATTGGAGAATATTTTGTACCGAATGGGAGAGATTAAATTATATTGCGGTTATAAATAAAATATTTGACTTTTTATACAGTTAATTGACTAAAACACTGTCGATAATATGTAAATAATCATAAAGCATTAGTAAAAAACTTTATTTCAACATTAATGAAAATGTTATTTTTGAAAGGTTTCAAAATATAATATGAATGCATTCAGAGAGTACTATAGGTATAATCAGAAAATATAATATGAATGCATTCAGAATTAAGGCCTTATTGTTATCCACCATACTGGGCTAGTGAGAGTTGGTAAACCTATCCAGATTCTTCATATCATCCCTCATATTTAAACTGAGCGATAAATTGGATGATTAATTTAAGTACACCAGTTACAACATAACAGAAAATGAGATGAAATTATTAATTTAGGTACAATAATTTAATCCAATTACATACATTAGTAAAGATTATACAAATATAAACATAGTAGTTATGTATTTTTCAGTGGGTTGAGGGACTACCCACAGAATTACTATTGATTCGGGAGCGGGTCCGCTCGGCCGCCTTTCAAATGAGCAGACCCACGGCGTATTATATGGAGCTGATACAACAAACATTTTTGTTCCTCAAAGTGTGTATTTCAAGAAATTGTAAAACAAAATATTGCGGTAAATAAGCAACCGATTTTCTTAATAGAAAATGGTAATTTCCGCAAATGAACACTTACAATTTTTGGGGAATTAGAAGGATTGTTGTAGGCTTTTAAAAAATAGGAATAATTCGAACTCAGCGAATCTTAGCGACCGTACAAAACCTTTTTCACATCTGTTTTCATGTGTGATACCATCGCAGTTAAGATTGCAAAGCTACAATCAAGTCTAGCTACTAACAAGACTCTATATCTATCTATATCAGCCCATATACGTCCCACTGCAGGGCACGGGCCTACTCTACAATCGAGAAAATCGATTGAGAGTGGTTAGGCCATATAGTCCACCACGCTGGCCTAGTGCGGGTTGGCGGACTTACATACCGTAGAAATTCTTTAAAATCGCTACGGTATGCAGGTTTCCTCACGATGTTTTCCTTCACCGTTAAAGTGCGTGGTGATTGACTATCAATACACACATAACTCCGAAAAGTCAGAGGTGTGCCCTGGGATTTGAACCCGCGACCACCGTGAACATGTAGGCGGCCGCGTCTGGTCCGTTACCAACAGGCCACCACGCACTTAACAACAAGACTCTACCACTTGTAAAATGTATACGTATATGTTTGTCTAGAATTTATCATTTTCACTCGTGGTCTAGTTATGTATTTCTTTCTACGTGATTTGGTTACGCAGGTGCGGCCTCTGTCCTAAAGAAAAAGGGAAAATTTAATTTCGATTTAAACGTAAACTCCTCTAAACTATGCGATTCAAACATCTATAAAAATATTAACATCTCTCTTACTGTCCGACGTCAAACTTTGCAAAACCCAACCTGAATTTATTAAGCTGGACCCTAGAAAGGTTTGCCGTATGCAGATAAGGGATTTATTTAGCGGAAAGGTCCGTCCCAGGGTTAACGCTAAAACGCCTTTTGGGACGGCGATGACCAGGATTGGGACGAAATTTATTGTCGGCTTTCGGCTTTCGCGTTGATTTATTCGGCTTCTGTGAATGGAATCAACCGACCGGCTGATAATAACGTTTCGGTTGGACTGTTTTTGTTGGGTTAGTTTGTAAAATAACTTTGCTCTATTAGTTAACGAATGGTCTGTAAATTTGCCTATATTCTACAACCTTGGATATTTAAAGTAATTTGAGGGCCGGAATAATCATCTTGAATTGTAAGATATATTTTATCTTGACGACTCCGAATAAAAATAAGTAAGTACAGGATAAAAAGGGGGTCATTAATTAATCGTGTTTGTAGAATTACCTGTATTTGATGCATCCAAACCGCAGTTACTTTTCGTTAAGCAACATTGTGCAATGTTATCGATTGTTACTACATATTAAGCAACATTATTTAACATAAAAAATGTTACCAGATGTTGCTGAATAACATTTGGAAACGTTGCTCAACAAAAAGTAGCTGCGGTGTGGATGAACGATAAGTTATAAGTAACTATAACATAGACGATTCTGTAAACTTTTTAATAAAATAGTATTTTTTGTATTAATTGCTAGAACGTCACCAGCCGGTGATGGGACAGTCGAATAGGCAGCAATTCCATAGTAATTGAACATTAATAAAAATAAAAGATGAATTTGTGAAATTATTATTAAAAGAATAAATAATTTTAAGATTATTTTTACTCAATGAAAATAAAAAAAATTAATAGCTGCTACAAAACAATATTCTTGGAACGTATTGATAGAAAAAAATATCTAGATACGTTTTGAACTAGTACTTTTTTATAACTTCTTTCCGCGAATTCCTTTAGAAACGTATGTAAAAACATTCTTTGAGTAAATTAATTACACTTTGGTTATCTTTTATCGTTTACATTTACTTTAGCTTTTGTGATAGAATTCTCCGTAATTCATAAGAACTTATTTTTGATTGAAAAACACATACAAAGGTCGCTGTATTATTGATCAAGAATTGAACCACCAATTGGAAGAAGGGAATAAACGCCACTTTTCGACATATTCACTTTTATACAGTTTTACATTCTTAAGACGTAGGGCTAAGTTGTGAGTTCGAAAAAAGAAAAAAAGTCCATTCATTTCATATAGATTCATGGGGCTAAAAAAATTGTTAGTTGGAAGGAGGAAACAAATCCTTCCTTTATTCCCTTCTTCCAACTATCAACTTTACGTGTATAGAAATAATATTTCTTTTTGCCTCTTTTTTTATTCGATAAACAAAATCGCATCACATAGTGGTAGGGGGCGTCATACTAGCGATCGAATACCCGCCATTGTAGTTGTATTTGACGCTCCAAAAACCTTCTACAAACCCGACAATACCTGAAACTCTGGCATATGTCACTAAAATACCCTTAAATGAGAAAAAAATGAATGACATACAAAAAATAATCCAATATATTCCTGACGAATTCAAAGATTTCTACGATATAATTCTGACCTGGCCAACTACAAGATCCGAAAATGAAGAATAGAAGGATAACAGAGTGTCTTTACAAGTTTGTAATAAATAAATAGTTTTTGTCATTATATTGTCTATTATTTCAAAATATTTTGGACCTGGACCAGTATACAATTATTGTATACTATTAATATATTATATAAAAACATGTAATAAATGGTTTATCTTTAGAATTATATGATAAATTGGAAGAAGGGAATAAATCCAACACATTTCGATGAACACACATAAATAAATATTATACATTTAAGGCAGGTCTGTCGGTGAATAAATCAGGATTGATATTTTCTTAATAATCATTGATGTCCTATAAGTTTATAAGTTGAAAGCAAAAAGTTATGAAGTTTTTTTTTATTATCTCCGTTCCTATTTTTTGGATTTATTCCCTTCTTCCAATTGGTGGTTCAATTAGAAAATCAGTTCTTGTGAAGATTGTATGTGAAACGAGAATTTTCAACCCAAAAATACACATATCTAAAAGAAATATTTGTAGACAAAAAAAATGTTTCGGACTTCGATGGACAGTGGCAAAACCAAACAACACCATGAATAACAAAGCAAGGCTTGCCATTCCACTGCGCTCGCCATCCTGAGACATAAAATGTTAAGTCTCATTGTGTTCAGTTAACTACTGGCTACAATGTCCTTCAAACCGGAACACAACAATGCATTTATACTATATACATATTATCTAATAATATTATTCACATCATTATCTTCCATCAGAAAGGGTACATACTGCTAAACAACTATTAAAAATTACTTGCATCTAACTTCTTCCTTCTTTAAGCCAAAAGACACCGTCATTAAATACAAAACCCAAAAGACAATTTTCCTATAGAAAACAGCAGTAATATCGCATACAACATATTGATTCGAGGTGTACTATACGAGTATGAGCGGACGGGCCGATGGCGGTAAATGGCGCCAATTACGCGCCGGCCGCTACGTGACACGCTTGCACAACTACATGAGGGGCTCCACGTTGGAAATGTGTGGAGCTGAAGGGTAGGAATACTTACCTAGTTCTGAGTAAAAGTATGACAATGAACGTTTCTTGGTTGTCGTAGGGTAGGGCAAGGAGTATCTTAAAAAAATCCTTCAGATTCTCTTTAACCTAATAAACTTGGGATCTAATTAATCTTCAGTTAATTCTCCCCTAGACTGGTGGAGAAGTAGGAGCCTTAATTTTTAATAAAGAAGCCGAGGTTCTTAAAATATTACAGGATATATTATAGGTGATGAATAAATCTATCAAAGGCTGTGACCCGCTTACTTATTTAGTAGAGATAAATTATGAATTAGAATATAGCAAATGAATTGTGTTTTGATATTTTTTATCCCGGCGTTACTCTTTATTAGAATTGAAATCAGCGACATTTATTGTACAGTACAGAGGTTTATATTGGCATAGTTTTTAAAATCCAATAAGACAATGCAGCGCCATCTGTAAATCATATCCAATAATATCGGAAAATAATACTATTCGACGCTAGATGTCGCTAAAAAAATTGTGCTCATTTAATTCTAATGAAATAACATTATCAAATTGATTTATAAACTAAAATAATGTGTTTAACACTCAAGTTATATCGCCTTAAATTTAAATGCAAGTCCATTTCATTAGAAAATATCTGCGAAAGCTGTATTTCCCTGCTAAAACAAAAAAACGGGGGTTATCCTCACAAATCCTTCTATCAAACGCTCGGACGGTCCTAACCCAAAAGTTTGCCCTTTAAAATACACATGTAGCGCGGCAAAACACGTGCGTTTTACGACTCGCCCGCACTATAGGCGCCCACGACGGCCGCGAATGGAGCCCACAATTTTTTACCTCCAGTGAAATATGGCGCGCGAGCCTGTGACCGAGGGTCGTTAGAGGCAAACGCTTTTTGTCCGAGCCGTATGATTGATGCCGACAATATTTAAGGCGTTATGTTTGTATTGGATGTCGAATACAGTGGTTGCTATTTGTTATGTAATGTTTGGTTACGGGGATTTTGTATTCGTTTTGCATTGACTGACGTGCCCAGCGAGCGATGGGTTAGTTGTGAGACAGGAGTGCTACAGCGGAGGTCGCGGGTTCAAACCTACCTAGCCAATGACTTTTCTAAGTTAAGTTTGTTGTTAGTAAATTAACATCGCGAAAAGAATGAAATATCTGATATTTATCGATAAAAATTTCGAAGGCATGTAAATTCCACCAATGTCTCGGCAACATACACTCGACATATTTTATAATTTATTAAAATATCGGTACATACCTCATTATGTCATAACCAATAAATTACATTAAAAATTCGCCATATCTAAATGCAATATCGTACCAAAAATATGTCCTAGCCTTCTGACTAACTAGAACAGACAAGTCCAAAATTTGGCGTCGCGTCTAATGCCAATGTCCGCTTAATCCGTGCTTTATCTACAACATTTAACTGGAATTACGTAAGGCCCGATAAGAACTGATATTCCACGCTGTTTGCCCATTTCAACCCTAGCAAGGGTCTTATGTTTTAGTGTGTTGGTAATTAGGACCGTGACCTTCATTAAGAGTTAAAAGTGGGTTTTGAATATCGAGATTGTGGTGTATGTTTAGAGATAAGAATAACGGCGTATGTTTCCTTCAACTTGCAATTCTGAGGACATGGCCAGTGGACAATTATCTCACCGAAACAAACTTTTGAGGAATATATAATATAATTGTATGGCGTTAACAATAAAATGTGACGTCACGCTTTTGCAAAGCGCTGTGATAAATGTTTTGTTTGACATGAATAGCAGCTTAATAATTTAAAAACATACAATTAAAATTATCCCGCAAAATAAATGGTTTTATTGGTAATTTCAATGTTGAAACTATTTGTTTACTACATTCAAGAGTTTTTCGTGGTTCTGGCTGATTGTTTTGTGTAGTGATTTTTGACACCCGTAATAAACACATTTTGGGATCACTATTAACATGCGCTCATTAATATGCCGAATACGATATATACCAAATTGATAGGGGTAGATAATTAACCTCGAGAATGAAACAAAATAAACAATTATTTAATTTATTGCGTTCAATATTTAATAATACAAATAATACAAGAACATAAATAATATAGAACGTATGTAAATTATTGCTCGTGTAAAAAATATATTTCCGTATAAAACTGCAAGGTCGAGTTTATTTACACTAAAAATTGTCTACTATCATTTCGTTTAATCTTTTGAGACTATTTGTACTATAGTCTTTATTATTCTGTTTCCTTTCTCGTGGTGCAGAAGATTCAAGCTGGGATCACTGATTTTCTCTTCTAGAAGATTTATTAGTTCCACTCTTATTGTTTTCAACATTTCTGCAACCTGGTAAAAAATGGAAATTGATTTTATTAGACAAAAATGGGTAAAATAATATGTTTACAGCTGTATCTTATTTGTAGTATTAATACTCGTAATTATTAATTTTTAATGACGGACTCAGATCTAAGAATTTTTAACAAATCTTTGGTTTTTTTTCAATGTTTACTATGTGATTTGTTAAATGTGATTATTTTGTAAAATGATGAATAAAATACAAAAAAAATCTAAAAGTTCGATATTTGTAATAATGTAGTAAGCCAAAACTTGTCATTCAAGGGAGAATATTTAAAAATATTGTAGGCTTCCAAAATCGTATGCTTTATTTAAAGATATTAATTAACGATTAAAATATGTCATACAATCAGCAAAAATCTACGTATGTAAAATGTAACATGCATAAATGTGATAAGTGCACATAAAGGGTAATAGTATTTTACCTCATGTTTCTCAACTTGGAACATTATCCACCCATCTTCAAGTGATACAATAAACGTACCATTGTGCAATTCAATGCCTAAATTGCAACCTGTTGACAATATAAACATTTAAGGCTCAATGGTTTCTTAGATTTACGCGAATGTTACATTGAAATAAAACAATTTTTTACGGATTTTATCGCGATTTGGTTTAATTTTTACATTTTTTAACTTCCCGACGTTTCGATTACTTTACAGCTTTCGTGGTCACGGGGCGGACTGAGGTATTAGTCATCCGCTCAGTGACTGTAACAATTTAACTACCCTTAATTTACAATTATTAAATTAAAAAGTTAATTTAAAAAGTTAGCTAGTTTTTGCGATCCGATCTACGCAGAAGGAGCTCACTGTGTCAGTTAAAAAACGTAAAAATTAAACCAAATCGCGATAAATTCGTAAAAAATAGTTTTATTTCAAATTAAAGCTCAGTTGCACAAACTAACTTTACTTTTCTAACTAGCAAAAATAAAATACAAATTCACAAAACACTCACCAGAAAAAAGTACCAAAGGCAGCTGCGGCACCATGGAACATTCCCTGATGAAGACCCTGGAAGTTTTCACCTTCTCCTGGTACACCAGGTATGGGCTCCCGAAGTATCCCACAGTGGAGTTGATAGACGAGGGATGAAGGGCCACGAATCCATCGGATTTGGTCTTGAATTTCAGTTCGTCTGGAGTAGGCTGGCGTGGTATAGCGCCGCCTGCTTGCATGTGGAACGATTTCTCTGGGGTAAGGACCTACGGGAAAATATTATGGTGATGTTTTATTGCTTTTTATTTCTCAAAAAAATGTGATATGAAAGGAAAGAGATCCTCAATTCGAGATAAAATTACGATACATACAAAATTAAAATAAGTAAGTAAAACGAAATGTATAACAAACGAAAATATTTAGATGAAAATGGGGCCTCGAAACATAATTTTAATCCATGTTGCAAGATTAGTTTACAAACCGGCGACCTGGCAAAAAATATTTCGAAAACAATTAAATATTTGACCTTACCTTAACAACGTTCGGATACAGAGCAGCACACAGAATAGCCGCTAACAATTTGTCGTTGTGTCCATTTGTGTTTAACTGCACAAAAAACAAAAAGCAATTTTTACTAGCCGTCAACTCCACAACAACATATCTTACAACTAGATGGCGCCACTTGTATACAAAATAGATGGCGCTACTTGTTCATCATTTTTACTGCTCTATTTAGCTAAACTTACCTCTTCGCCAGTTAAACTGAACACAGAATCCTTTCTCATTTTCTTCCTGAGCGCCGGCATATCAGGAACGAAGCCTATCGACCCGAGTAGTCCCAACAACTGGTGTTTTATGTCGGCCAACATAAGCAACGTTTTGTGTGACAGATAGTTTTCGCTCGCAAACACCAGGGCGGCGTGAGTGCTGCGTTTCATCGCTTCTTGCCATTTCTAGAATTAATAAAACTCTTTCAAGTATATCTGCAATGTTCTTTATAAATGTATACTCTGCCAGTAATGGTTGATTTTTTACAAAATATAATTTATCCTATTGTCATGTATGCATTAGGAAATCAAAGTAAAATGATATGAACATACCCTGTAAGCTCTCAATGTAGTCAATTGATCACTGTTCGAACATGCAAACTCTCTTCTTTTCGCATCAGCTTCTGACTGAAAAAACAATACATTTATTATGACACTATAGTTTTAATTCAATTCATTATAATTATACTATCCCTTATATATGACATATTTTAGGAAGGTTATCCTTATTTCAAGTTTGATACCTCTATTTAAAATCTCTTAATAAATATTCTGTTTTTTTATCACATTTAATTACATTTATCACAAATATTTTATGTTTAAGTATCTTTGAACTTACTTTCTTCCCAAATGGTGCTACGAACGGGCTCTTATGGCTAAGACAAGCGGCCATGGTCAAAGCAGAGTCCACACAACAGAATATCGCACCGAATAGCATCAGTTTGCCAATCCTGACATCAACTGGCAATGCTGCCAGATGTTTGCCAAGTGCGGTAAGAGAGTACGCCTTGTCGAGAGCACCCACGTCTTGCAACCGACAGAGGGCGCCGTCTATGTTCTGTTTCGTTGGAGGTTCAATTGTTTTACCTGCAAACAATTAAATTATGATTGGTAATAAAAACGTATTTGACCCACCATTGTCCTATGTCTTAGGGCACTCGAGACTTTTGAACACCCCCATTGACCTAGGTCTTAAGCCGCTCTCTCTCCTCTACTCTTGTGTCCTAAAATATCTCTGCTGTATGTATTTAAGATGTGTAAATATAAATCGCAAGAAATTAGGCACTAACTATAGAATCATCAAAATTGGCATAAGCAATGACTCCGGGGTGTAAATCGCGAAGTCTTCGTTTATCTTGTATATATATGAAAAATCTTACAGAATTTTTCGAAACCAGATATTATACTTGTCATGGCGATAGGCTAGTCTCATCAAACCTTGGGACCGAGGTATCCTTGGTCAACTGTGCATACATTCAGCCATGCACTTATGTACTAGCTAATAAAAACATTACCCAAAACCTCGTGCACGCTCATATCCTGGAACAACGGCAGTATCTTGATCTTCAGCACGAGTTGTTCTAATGGTATTCTGTGTATCTCTGGCACGGGTTGTTCCAGCAGGTGGTGGTTGTATCTATGGGACGTGTAGAGATGGACGCATAATCCCGGCATCACACGTCCGGCCCGGCCTTTACGTTGCTTGGCGTTGGCACGGGACACCCATACCAGGTCTAATGATTCCATGTTCCGGTTGGAGTCGAACCTAGAGATATTACCATGCAATTCACGTATTTTACAAAGGGAACTTTTCTTCATCTCATAAGTAAGCCTACACAGAAGCGGTGACGTCACAAATATCACAGTACATTTTTTTTTGAAGTGAAACTTCTTTATCGGGGTTGGAAAAAATTTTTCGTTACGCGTCACATTCTTCCGTTACGCGCCATCTTTTTTTATTTAGTAAATTAGTACCCACTTCAGTAAGCCACACCCCCAACCGTTTCCAAGCCCCACCCAAAATTTTAAGTCCCACCCACTTTTTTGTAATTTGATCCTTACTCCCCCTCTGGCCTTCCCCCACCCTAAATCCAAAACAGTGCCCAATAGCCTCCCCACGAAACCTCCCCCCCCCCGCTTACCCCCACCCTAAAAATTTTACCTCACCCCCCCTACTCGTATCTCCGGCATTATCCATCGTAGACCCACCGCCCTTGGGTTCATTGGAACCGGCTCGGTGAGGGCTACAATCCTGCCCAAACAGAATTCCCGAATTCCCCCTCCACAACTTTCCCCACCCAAAAATATTTTAAGGTGCCCAATAGCCTCCCCACGAAACCTACCCCGGCCCCACCCCTACCCCCACCTAAAATTTTTACCTCACCCCCCCTATTCCTATCTCCGCCAATATCCATCGTAGACCCATCGACCCTGGGTTCATTAGAACCGGCTCGGTGAGGCCTACAATCCTGCCCCAACAGAATTCCCGAATTCCCCCTCCACAACTTTCCCCACCCAAAAATATTTTAAGGTGCCCAATAGCCCCACCACGAAACCTAAACCCCCCCCGCCCCTACCCCCACCTAAAATTTTTACCTCACTCCCCCTAAAACTATCTCGGCCAATAAAGGTCGTGGACCCACCGAGCTTGGTATCCTCGGAACCGTCTCGGTGAGGGCTACAAATTGGCCCCGATAAAAATCCCAAATTCCCTCAAAAATTTCCCCCCTCCTAAACTTAAACTTTATTTAATTTAGCTTTATTTTACCAATTCTGTAAATTTGTAAATAGTAGATCATTTTTCGAAAAATGATGTCATAAAGAAGTTTCACTTCTTACGTGTGTACACTAATACACACACACATTTTTATAAAATCTTAACAATTGCCATTATAAAGGCTTTTTTTTTGTATTTATAAAAATGCTTTTTAATAAACTCTTCTATTTCTATAGTGATTCTTTCAAACACTTTAAAAAATGAATTGAAATATGACGTTCATTTCATTATTCATTCATGATATTATAATGTAATATAAATGCTATTGATGTGTCTTAAATAAATAAATGAAAATGTATTATCTCTATTAATAAACTTTATAAAACTAATCGGCTTTATATATATTATTGATTTAAAGATATTGTACTGTTGAAATAAAAAAAATAAAAAAAAAATTAAAAAAAAATATTTTTGACTCTTTAAACCTCACCTCTTCTCCTTCATCCGTCCGCAGTCGACAACAAACACACAGTCATCAATAGTGACAGAAGTCTCAGCAATATTCGTAGACAGTACAATCTTACGAGCTCCTGGTTTGGGCTTCTTGAATACCATCGCTTGTTCCTCACTGGATAATGTCGAATGGAGTGGCACTAACATGTATTTGCCCGTTCTGGAATAAATAATTAAATATAATTAATATTAAGGCCAGCGTGGTGGATTATATGGCCTAACCACTCTCAATCGATTCTCTCGATTGTAGAGTAGGCCCGTGCCCTGCAGTGGGACGTATATGGGCTGATATAGATATAGAATATTAAGGTCTGTCTTTGTGTCTGGTGTATGGGAGTAACGGTTGTTATTAGTATCCTCATAAATTTTATGTGGTTTTTAACAGCCTCCGTGGCGCAGTTGGTTAGACGACGGCTGTGAAACGAGAGGCCGCGGGTTCGATCCCCACACCGAGAGAAATGTTTGTGCGGCCCACAAATATTTCTTTCGGGTCTGGGTGTTTGTGAGACCGAAAAGTCTCTCGTAGTTCTGATACCTGCGACACAAGACTTAATTGATCTTAATGTGGGATCGGGACTATGTGTGTAACTGTTGGGTGTATTTGGGTGTATTTATGACAATAAAGTTAGTTCACTGATCGAATGAGTCTTCCAATCAGATGGGTTTTATTAAACATCACTTGTACGTTCCATCAAAATAATAATAGCTTTTAGTGTTACATACTCAAGTAAAATATTAAATCTTAAAAATATTTTTTTGTTCCCAAGGCTAATAATTTATATAATGTTTAAAACAGTCTTACTGTTAGTACTAGAAAGATGGTTATATAAATTAAATCTTTCTTTATCAATATTAACTAAATTTTCTTTATCAATATAACTTACTTAGGACTGAAAGTATGGCTCTCAAGCAGTTGGTCATACAACGACATGATTTCTTGTATACCTGGCAGGAATATCAATATGGCGCCCTCTCGCGGCCACTTATGATCACCATCCACTATGTAATTTAAAACGTGCTCCACTAACTCGAGGTTTATCTGAAATAACAAAAAAGTATTACATACACATAGTACTTTTCTTGTAATATTTTTATGAGAAGAATGTTTTAACTAAGACAAGGTTGGTCAAGTCGGTCATAACAGGTCGTAGCGCAAATCTGTCATATTTTGAGATAAAGTAGAAAATTTTAACACAATTTGGTTTCGATATATTCGAGGACAAATAAACAATGATTGAGTCAAGTTTTCTTAATAATTATTTTGAATAATATTTAAAATACCTTTTCTACATCCATCAGGTACATATTTTTGCAAGTCACTTTGGTACATTGGGAGTATCGAGCCATGACTTGTCCGATGGTGAGATTCTCGTCGCGTATCGATACTTTTGGCGGTTCGGCGGCGTCGGATCGAACGTCTGCAGTCTCCAATTCAGTTTCTAGATCCACTCGTTTGTCTTTATCACCTGAAAAAAAAATAAAAAAATACACCCATCAGTCACATACATAGTCCGGACCCTACACTAAGATCGAGTCTTGTGTCGTGGATATCAGAAACTACGAGAGACTTTTCAGCCTCACAAACACCCAGACCCGAAACAAATACCTGTGGATAACACAAAGATTTGTTTCGGTGCGGGAATCGAACTCGCGGCCTCTCGTTTCATAGCCGGCGTCTAAATAACTGCGCCATGAAGGCTGTCACATAAAACAATGATGATATTTTGCACATAATTTATGACAGACATAGGAAACCTCTTACTCCTGATATTAAATGTTTACTAAAACTTATGTAATAAATGGGTCTTATAAAAAAGTACTTGGTATATTGTACTTGACTTGCACTAGCAATATCTCAAATTTTATCGATATTTTCTCTATGTGGCTACCTCTATAATAACGATCATACCTTTTTTCACTTTACGAGCGTATGGACCGTTCTCTTCTAAAACGTAATCCGTCATGTCCATAATTTCTTCTAAGAAGAACTGTTCTACTGGGAAAGTTCTACCTGAAAAAATAAAGAAACCAATGTTCAACATAGTCAAATATTGTTTCAAATTGGTAATGACTGCCGAATATCGATCATTTCTATCAATATAATACAGAAAACAGCTTTAAAAAAATACCTGGTATCTCCAAAATAGGTATATTCCCAAAATAATCCGAGAACAAATCAGCGTTCAACGTGGCACTCATCAGTATAACAGTCAGATCCTTCCTGACTTTCACAAGATCCCGTAGGATTAGTAATAAGAAGTCGCTCTCTTCAGACCTCTCATGCACTTCATCGACTACTACATGTGTTACTGATTTCAACTGAGGGTCGTATTCGAGTCTCCTGAGCAGTATACCGGTGGTGCAAAATGTTAGTCGAGTTTTTGATGAGACTTTGCTTTCTAATCTGATCTGGAATTATACATTTTGTAACATTGTTATAATATCAAATATCAAGGTAGAATACTGTAGCGATGTCGTTTTTTGGAACGGCGAGAACTACTATTTGTACAAAAATGGCATTTATTGCCCAAACAGTTGATAAACACAAACGGCCTTATTCATAGACAAAGGAGATGTTTCATTTTGGGCCGTATTGTGTACGTCTAGTACAAATACTAGAAAAAAATGTGGAATTCAAATAAAATTCATTTAGATTTCTTGGACAACGGGGGGCTTTATACAAAAATGTGATTGTTTTAGTACAGAAGCAATATTTTCTTCGATAATCTGTCCTCCATGATGCCTAATTGTCATTTCGTTCAAAAATGCGCAAACCCATTATCTTTAACTTGAATATATGTCTTATTTTCAAAAACCCGCTACTATTTATAATTGTTTTCTATATATTTATCTGTTGATACTAAAGTCCATAAGTTGTCAAATGATGATATACGTTGTTAAAAGCGTCACTTTTATTAATATATTTATATTTCATGATTTCAGTTAAAGAACGAAAATGTTTGACATGCTGCAATTCCAAAACAATATCGCCGTTATTGTCGCCATATTGCTTGTAGTGTTGCTGTTCTTGGCATGATATTTATTTTTGTATAAAGTTAATAAGCAACGCATAACAGTAATTAATACGGAAATCGAAAGCCAATTTCACGAACTATATTTCATGTACTGTACAGCACTATGGCCCAAGGTCCATACATTTCTGGACCATCTCCTTTAAAAACTTATATTAGTTATCGAGTTGTTTGTCTTCTTCGCTCAAACTGAATTCAAAAGTCGTTCGAAAGCGACAAAACATTCAATAACTAAAATAGGTTTTAAAACTTTTTATGAATAAGCCCGAAAGAGTTTGTACACAGTTATTAAATTGACGAACCAAACAGTAAAATACGCATGCTGCAGAATAATTAATCTGTTGTCATATATTTTGTGTTCAAAGTTTATTTAAGCCACATTAAAAATACCAAAAAAATATTGTTTGCCATTTCAAAGAATTTGGTGACAAATTGATTTCCTAATTTTCAATACTGCAAACACAGGTATAAAAATCAATTTCCATACCTGATAACCAACAACCTGCCCAATCTTCTCCACCCTTTCATCAGCCACTCTCTCTGCTACACCGATAGCGGATATCCTTCTAGGCTGGGTGCACACAATCTCAACATGTTCCGGACCACCCTTGTTGAACTCATCCAGCCAGTTGTCCAGAATATACTGGGGAACTTGTGTACTCTTACCGCAACCTGTCTCACCGCTTATTACAACGATCTGTGAATTAAGTGCTGGATTAAAAATATATATTTAGCAGTTTACTAATGAGGTTGAAAATAGTTTTAAATTATATTCTTTAAATTAACAGTTGTATGATAAAAACAGAGGGACTATCAAGGAAGTGTGATTGGAAAAACTTTGATTAATATAAATATAATGTGAGACTACTCACTTGCGATTTTTTCATAGATTTTAATATTTCCTGTTTTTTCTGCCAAGCGGGCAACTTTCTTCTGCCAGACATAAACTTATGATACCTATTATTGTCACGTTTGTCTAACCACATTTTGGCTATGTGTTTATTTTCTTCTAATATTTGTTTCATATTTACATCACTTCTGCTATCTTTATTTGCACCTTTTTTGTAATGTGAAGGTTTATTTTCGGTCAAATTTCCACTTTCTAATAACTGGGGAAATAATGCGTCACTAGGTTCGGGAAACTTTCTTGTATCAAATTGTATAAAATTTACTATATCTTCTTCGTTATTTAATAATTCGACTATAGAGTATATGCTAGGTATGCCGTCTTGGGCTAGTATTTTCGCTTCGTCTACCAAACGTGCATTTACTTTTAAATATGTTAGCTCTGGTATGACATCTTTAGAATTTTCTGGTTTGAAGAACAGCAACGGTGGTTGATATGGATATAGAGTTTCATCTGGAAAGCGCACTTCTAATTCAAAAGCAATTTTTTTTGAGTCCTCCCTTTCTTCCTGTTTTGAATCTGTGTTCTTTTCACTATTATTTTCATGTAAAAATTTACATTTAGCACCAAACCTACACGGGCCTTTTAGAAAAAGTTTACACACCTCTTTCGGTTTCGTTTTGAAGTTGCTGTTGTAATTAATGTTC
Organism: Deilephila elpenor; assembly: GCA_949752805.1. Taxonomy (NCBI): domain Eukaryota; kingdom Metazoa; phylum Arthropoda; class Insecta; order Lepidoptera; family Sphingidae; genus Deilephila; species Deilephila elpenor. The sequence continues at coordinate 9,966,033 of OX457108.1, forward strand.
GTTTTTTTCTTGGGTACATCAACAGTTTTATTTTCATACAGTTTAGGTAAATAGTCTAGGTTTAATTTAACGCACCATACATCATTATCTTTTATTCTAAAGCTAGTGTCATATATTGATTGTAGAACAGCCTTTTCATCTAGACGCATTTCTTTTAGTTCTGCTTGTGAAGGAACATTATCTGGTTTGTCTTCTGGGTCTATTTTAAAATACTTGTAAAAGAGTATTTCTAAAGACTTCTCGACACTTTCGGCTGCCATTTCTAAGGCCTCTGCACAATGCGCTTTATGGAAATTATATCTGAAAAAGTAAGTTAAACAATATGAAAGTGACAATTTTATTATATCTTTTTAAACGCCAATTTTACAATTAAATATGTGCCTTATAGTATATAGTTAGTATTAGACACTACAATTAAATTTAGCAAAACACCCAGATCATAACAAAAGAAGAAGAGAAAATGGATTGACAGTCTGTATGCCTGGATTACAACTTTTGAGATTATCATTGATTGCTAGTCAATATTTTATTTAACTTGCACAGTATTTAGTATGAAAGGTATTGTAATCTTTGTATTGCCAGTATAAAAATTGTTACAAAAATACTCACTTCTCTAATTTAGCTAAAGCGAAAGCCCTAAGCCTTGCTTGAGAGCTCTCTATATCAGGTTTAGTAGTAAGAGAGTAATCACAGCCTCCTTGAACTATTAAATTGCCTCGCTCCATCCAGTAACGGTTGCCAAGGTTGGAGCCTTTATCCTGAAATTGAAAAATAATTATACCTTAATTTACTTGAATTCAAAGCAATTCAGTATAAGACCAGTAGTTTCCTTAAGAGTACAGGGATCCCAATTGACTATAATATGTATGTGATATTGATGTGTAGTATTTCCTATGGAGAGGGCTATGCTCGGGGTTTCCCTACGAGATCGAATCAGAAATGAGGAGATCCGTAGGAGAACTAAAGTAACCAACATAGCCCAGCGGATTAGTAAGTTGAAGTGGCAATGAGCGGGGCACATAGCGCGGAGAACTGATGGCCGATGGGGCCAAAAAGTTCTCGAATGGAGGCCACGTAGCGGAAAGCGCAGCGTAGGACGTCCACCCACAAGATGGTCAGACGACCTGGTAAAGGTGGCGGGACGTCGCTGGATGCAGGCTGCCTCCAACAGGTCACTGTGGAAATCTTTGGGAGAGGCCTATGTTCAGCAGTGGACGTCCTTTGGCTGATGGATGGATGGATTTCCTAATGAAGATACATCCTTTGAATATGTAAAGACATGTGCTATTTATTTTGTATAGTTAAAAATTATTTCTTCAAATTGTAATACTAAATTCATTTAATAACAAACATAATATGCTATACTTTAGATGACATTATTAGTTACAAACACTTTTAAGAATGAGTGTTTAACTATTGCACAACAATCATGACACAAAGATCAATTATAGAAAAATAATTTATTTAAATTTGAATTTTTGAATCACGCATATAAAACTAACACTCGTAATATAATTCAAAACTGTAATAAAAGTATTTAATTACCTTATACAAGCTAGCACTACCGAGTTTAAAGTCAGGGCCATGGATAAATCTAAGAGTATCTAACACAAGTTTTTGTGAGTCAGGATTAAGGCGTATTGTCTGCATTTCCACCTTGAGGTTAGGGTGAGACTCCTCTTTAGGCTCATCTTTAGGTTTTCTGTAAAATAACAGGGATAACATAAGAATTTGAAGATATGAAATATGCTTTAAGTTCATCGATGTTTATAAACGTCAAAGTACCTTATACGGGCGTCCACAGGCGTCCGTAGAAACAAATCTTCAGCCAATTGCCGACTTTCGTAATCCATGACTGCTAATAAACTTTTAAAACTTAGATTTTGTACAAATTCTAACAAGGAAGACGTGGGGCATGAGCTCCGAACGTCAAAATCAAATGACAACTGACAGTTGTTGTCAGTTTTGCGTTTTGTTGCAGCAAAGCTAAATAACCTCAAAATTATTTTATTTGGGTATTTGACTGTTGTGGCAATAAATTATAAAATGTGTTGCATATGATAGCTTTTTGGTAAACAATAATTATAGGTATTTTTATTTACATTTATCTAAATTATAAATATTTAAATTGTCTAAAATAAGTTTGCCATTTTTTATCTGTTGATTAAATGTATCAAAACACGACAAGCTGTCATTGTGCAGCGTGTGATGTCACGATTTCCAATTTTCATTCATCTCTGCCATTAAGATCATTCACCATTTATAAAGCGTGACGTAACTTTTTCAAAGTCACGTGACCTACCGTTTTACAGCCGATGCCAACAATCAATCAAAAATTTTAGATTGAAGTCAATCCGGATTGGTTTCTACTTTTCGATTGGTCGAATATCTTTTTGCCAATAAACAAAACAGGCGACAGTCGATTGCCTCTGTTGATAGATTGAAAACAATCGGTTCCCTCTTGACAATTTAGTTTGACGCAGAATATTTCATTGCATATTAATGCACTTTCAGCATTACGTAAATAAATAATTTGTGAAAAACAAAAATTAACGTTAGAAATAATAATAATTGCAATAAAAACAATTCAATTTGTCCCAATTATATAGATTTTTACAGAATTGTTGTGTTTCTGGCCACTGAAAAATAATATATTCACTGGTGGTAGGTCTCTCATACTGGTGGTAGGTCTCTCATTACTGGTGGTAGGTCTCTCATATGTGAGAGGCCGCCTGGGTGGGTACCACCGCAATGTCTATTTCTCCAGCCAAACAGCAGTGTTAATGTGCTGTTGTGTTCCGGTTTGAAGGACATTGTAGCCAGAGTAACTACTGGACATATTGAGACTTAACATCTTATGTCTCAGGATGGCGAGCGCAGTGGAATTCCAAGCATTGCCTTGTAATTCATGGTGTTGTTTGGTTTTGCTACTGTCCATGAGCGGTCGTATCGCTTACCATCAGGCGAATGGCATGCTCGTCTCGCCATTCAATAAAAAAAATATATATATATATATATATATCCAGTAAACAATGACTTATCACTTGTCATTCTAATAGAAATATTATGAGAATATTGTGGAGACAATTGCGAAATGTGATTGAACATTTCGGTGGAAAGTGATCACTGCCGCCCATGAACATCCACTACGATTAATTAATCATGGCTGTGTTTCCGGCCCATCAAATCGGGAGGAGAGCGAGAAGGCCATAGCCTGCCCATTCATACTGAGTCATGGCTGATAGCAGCGTGGCTCTACAACTTCCCATGATCAAAATTTGATTCCCTTTTCTATTATTTTTATTCTTTCTATTATTATTGTAAATTGTGAGTAATAAAGAATATTTCATTATAAATGTTTTTTTTCACAAACACACTGAACATATCATAACAGAAATCATATTTATCAAAGTAAAACAAAAAGTATCAATTCGTTCAAGATAAAATATACACAATAATACAATAATTTAGATCTAACTGAAGAAATCGTTAATCAATGTTGTGTCATCTTCATCTACATTCGTTTCTACTTTCTAGTTTCATTGCTGTTGGCAAATCTGCATGAATAATCCGTGGAAATTCTCGGATTGCAATATTGGATTGTTTTGAACAATCCATCCAAACGTCAACACTGATAATTGTTTATTGGCAAGCCTAAACTGTCATTTTCATACAGAGGACAATCCACAAGCAGGGATTGGCCCTCCCAAAAGTAGATTGATATTTTAGATAGTTTTTTCCCTACTGAGATTGATTATTGGCAAGCTATAATCAGAAAAAAGATTGAGCTGTCAATGTCAAACAGCAAATTTTGGATTGGGATTGATTGTTGGCATCGGCTGTTAGTGACATATATGATGATAAAACTGAAAAATATGTTTATTCGTTATAAACAACTCTTTAAAAATAAATTAATAGTTTGAAGAGGTATAGAGTGATTATATCTAGACTTTAAAACACTTTTCAGAAATTAGTCAAATAGCCATTTCACCTATTTTCCACAATAGATTTTTTGTTCAGAAACATACAAAAATGATATATTTCTTCGAGCATTTTTTAATATAAATTATACAGGACAACGGTGATTTTTTTTAATTGATCTGTAATTTTGATTACTATTAAATTCCAAAATATTATGTAATTGAACTATTCTCACTTAATATTTACCGCAAAATATATTTATACAAGAACGTTCTCAGTTTAATAATTTATTTCCACATATTGTGTCATATTAATCTTTGCATGATTACAAAAGCTTTTACGTATAAAGATGGTTATTATAAAGTTATTTTCAATTAATGTACCTATTATTCAAGGTATCAGTATACGCATAAAAGTGTTAGCAATTAGCAGCATTCTCATAGTTGTGCAATATGTCGATCTGTGTGAAAAACCTGTCCACGAATGATCAAACCAACAATTAGTTTACTTACCTACTTACCTATATTTTACGTCTCTATCTACTTACGACATAATTAACTGACGCCGGTGTCCCGTTAGGATAGACAGATTGGATAGTTTTATTAGTACTATTAGTATTAAGCTCTATTAGTACTTTGCCTAATGTTGCGAACTAAAAATATTAGGGTACTTTATCTTAATCGCTTAATTTAAGACCTATTTTAGCAATCGAATGTTTGTCCCTTTCGACTTTTGAATTCAGTTTGACCGAAAAACAACAGTTTGACAAAACATTTGATAACTAAAATAGGTTTTAAATCTGTTACACATACCCGCTCTGATGTCCATGCTAGTCGGGCGATAAGTCTCACTGCATTGCACGGGACTCCCCTATAATCGAGAGTATGATTATGAAAGCTTAAGCCATAGTACATCACGCTTGGCTAGTGCGAGTTGGCGAGTTTTATACATTGTTGTCTACAAATGCTTACAAATCGCTATCCAGGTTTCCTCACGATGTTTTCCTTCACAGATTACCTGTGCGTGGTGACTAATAAATACACACAATATGAGTCCGAAATCAAAGAGATGTGCCCTGGGATTTGAATGTGCTACAGAGTGAGAAGCAATTTTGTTGAATTTTTTATGAGGTTTATGTACAAGTAATAATTTTGCCGTCGGAACACTTTGCGTTGCGTTCCCTTCAGTGGGATAGACTGTTGGAGACCTGATCCTTATCATCCCTCTAGGCTGTGGCAATTTAAAACACCGGGAATACATCTACAGTCGTTTACAATCAGGTGATCAAGTGACCCACTTTCACCTTCGTAAAAAGTAAGTACTTAATAACAAAGCACCCATCTTCATCACGCGTTGGTTGCGTGAACATCTTCAATAAACCCACATGAAATCATTGTGACGTAGCATGTAAATTAAATATAACAAAATAATGTAAAAATGTGTAATTTGCGTGCTCCGTTGCTTTGACAATGAGAAGTCGTGATGCCTCCAGGGTTGCTTTTGACATGAACGCTTGCGTAAGTACAGGAGCCTTCAGAGTTTTAGAATATTTCATATCTAAATCATGCCCTTTGATAAACTCGTGTGATCGCGTTATGATCTTATTAATCTGTGTGCTGATTGTAAATGTCAAGTAAACTGCTTACTGCTGTTTTCTTAAAAACATAAAGCTTTTTTTAGCCATATAGCCTTGGTTATAGATAAATTTCAGACCGTGGAAAGTAATTCTGTCTTTTCGAAGATGCGTTCATTAATTTTTAATTAAGGCCCGTTTTAGTAGCAAAGAATTCGAGGCTTGTGTGATAAAAGGCTTAAGTAATAGAAAAGGGGAGTTCGTGTCCAACTTTAAAAAAACAATGTAATTGACTTTTGAGTGTAATGGGCAGAGACCCTAATATCTAACACAAACCATTTTAAGATTAAGCACCAGGACCCGTCTAGAACTGATATAGATTGACATGTAAATAAAACATAACCAGCATCAGAACTAGCTCCTAGACTTATCGAAACCTAATTAACTACTCGAAGCAATGTCGTCAAAGTGCTAAATGGTTGAAGAATAGCACACGCTCTGCGTATGTTTACGTGTTAATGTTGTGATAGCCAATTTGTTAATTTAACCAACGCTAATATGTTTGACAGTTTCTGGTTTCAACTGCTTCTACGGTTGTTTTGTTTGGTGATGTCTAATACAACCCGTGACAGCAAACCCGAATGTTAAATTGCAACTGGTTGTGCAACCTATTCCTGAAAATGTCCTGAAGAAATCTGCGTGAAGGATATCGACAGTTTCAAAGATATGATATAAAACCTACCAAACTACATCAGTAGGTATTGGAATTAAACTTCGATAAGTTTCAAAAAATGTAGCAAGATGCTTTTCTTCGAAGCTTACTTTCATAAAATACACTACTTACTCTCTAGCAACTTTTACAGTCACATGACGTTTTTCATCAGGAAACCAGCAGCCGAAGACATCACATAGCCTCGAGATTCGATTATACATAAGACAAGAATTACCGAACCATGAACTTCAGATGGCACGGTGAGAATGCTCCAGAAAAACACGTAATGTCATCTATTCATTTTACCGTTACTTCACGAAAAACTAATTGAATTAATGGTAGTTTTGAATTAACAATGTCTTGCAAAAGTGACTTATTTGGAGTCAAAAAAGATAGTTTGTGAGTAGGTTGTACTATTTTTTTTAAACATTTTTTTTATACCTGTGCGAACCTGATGATTACCGGTTCATGGCACTATAGATACCTATCTAACAACACAAAAGTTTTGACTAATTTGTTTAACTCTCATATACCTTCTTGGCAGACAGCCAGCAAATCTTTTTGTTTAAAGCTCATTATTTCATTTTATTTCTTCAGAGAAATTTCAAAAATCTAAGCTATGTAGGAACGTTGAATTCTGTAGTGTCTAAGCAATTCCTAAAGAACCTTACCTAAAGAAAGTTTGAGACATACATGGAAAGAACAAAAATAACTCTCGACCCTACCAGGATTCGAACCTGGAATCTTCTGATCCGTAGTCAGACGCGTTATCCATTGCGCCACAGGGCCAGTTGCTTCTCTTGCTAAAAAAGCTTATCTTTACGCAATGTAATAAAATATAAAACACATAACAAAAATAATATAAAAAATATACCTATTATTATTGCATAATATACATAAAATATACAATTTTAGTATTATAAAAACAAAATAGGAAATAGTGAACGCAATATTTTGCATCCGTGTAAATACAATCAGACCTCTGTCAATGAATTATTTATTTATTTAACGTTTGATATCTTAAATAATTTTAGCATCGGGCTTGGAGTTAGCACATACATAAGAAATAATAGCACCAGTCTTTGGAACCCACCTCTTTTTTACGGTTTTAAGTGGGAATTTTTGGTTTTTGTTCCAAATGTAACATTAAAAAATCATAATTGGATTCAGCACATCAAAATTCAAAGGAAATGATAGCCCCAGTCTTTAGAACACACCAATTCTTTATATTATTGTACTATAATAGTCAGGTAATAACTGACTCGGTGGTGTAGTTGTACCACGGTATGATTGCAAACTGAGGATTCGGGTTCGACTCCCAGGTCGGGCAAAGTGATATAGGATTTTTCTATACATTATCAGGCCGGAACCAGGAATTCGTTCCCGATATGTTCCCCCCTATCACATCATGGGACGGAACATACAAGGTGAAATGTGGGCGTCCTGGTGGCGCCTCTGAACAACTTCTGGGATAAAGGCGTGAGTGTATGTATGTATGTTATGTATGTATGTATGTATGTTATGTATGTAGTTTGTTAACGAGCCGTCTAATATCAAAACTTCTCCAAACAAAATGTCCCTGCGCATCCATTAGTATTCACTACAAAGGTTGACACTCGCTAAACTGTATACTAATAAATCTGAAGCACAACGAGTGATTAAAGAGTGATGCGCATACAAATTGCACTCGGAAGATGATCGGAAGTCGACTTTGATGCCGGTACAGCGATTTCAATGTAGATGTCAAGGAGTATATGTTTGAGCCAAGTATTGTTTGAGCGTTAGAGTCTTAGTATAGCATAAATCTTGGATAGTATCACCGGCAACTAAATAGAGGATACGAGTGTATGTATCCAAAGTAAGCTTGGTTTCTTACTTCAACGTTTCTTTTATAGGTTATTAGACTATGATCGACTTTTTGTATTATTATGCGCCCAAACACAAATAAAATTAAAATACAAAATTTATGTCAAAACAGTATGAAAGTAGCTTGTAACATGAAGCAAATATTACTATTTATACAAATAGAATGGGAGTGTAGTGGTGACATCATACTGTCTCTTTTACACGCGCACACTGTAATGCATATTGAATTGAGACTAGTGACGTCACTAGTTTTGTTTTGCATCCCTTTTCTTTTACTCCCACTACAATATTAAAAATACTTCTAACTTGTTTAATTCTGAATAGATTTACAAAATTCTTTGTTTCCTAGATTGTCGGTATGGATAACTTTTGATATATCTATGAACTGCTCTGAATTTAACTGCGCTGCAACCTCTGTTTAATTACTGTATTGTAAACTTGTTTTGAAAAGAGCAACGCTAGAGTTTCTTGCCCGTTCTTCTCTAGCGAAAACAGCCTTGTGAATCGGGTGGTAGTGGAAAAAAGTGACTGAATCTAAATAATGCATGACATTTCATGGGTTCAATATATATTTTCATTTCATTACAATAATACCCTATTCCCACTCAATCGTTTTTTGACACTTTTTATTTGATTGCGATGCGATTATTGGACGTTTGAAAATAAAAGTTAAAATCGGATTCACGCCAACGAAGAACTGCTTCACCTAACCACTGTTGTGATGTCCGCGTTGAGTTTATGTATGTATGCATAATAGAGAAAAAGCTCATTTATAATAATACAAGCAGGACAAGATACTTTGATATCTACTCAAAAAACTGTAACGACTTATCCGGAACAAAACTTTTCAAAACATGCAGATATGTTTCCAAACAAATGATTATCCGTCGTAGCTGTACGTCGGACTTTATAAATTACCTGATAAGATGTCACATGCCCTGTGTTCATGTTTTATTGTCTGTTGGTACAAGCTAATGACTTGATCCATCCTTACGGACGCCTTGGATAGTGGCCGATTATATTTCCTTGTACAAAATTATAGCACATATAAGGTCGACCTCTTCATAGTTTAGTTTCGATGATAATCTTTTTATCGTGCATTTCCTTTAGTGCTTTTCCTTCGTTTTAACAGGTTAAGGAAGGTTTTCAAGAATAATGTCTTTTAGATTTTAGATATAGGCTTACCAAAGAAAAGGTATTAAAAACTAATCCCGAGCCCGTAGTATCTACTTTGTTATACATAGGCAGGTCAAATTGACTACAATGATGGCTGATAAATTAGAAAAGTGTATCTGAAACTGGCGGAATATTTTCTATTCTACATCATCCAAACCCAATACAATGGCATATTGCTCAAGAATTTTTTATGGAAATTCAAAACCTATGGCTGGTTTTCTTCTATACCGTAGTGATTAGCACACCTCAAGTTTTCAAGAAAACTGAATGAATGTCAGCGAATTCTACTTTTAATAGTAACAAAAACATCTTCCGTTTTCGCCATCTTGGCAATTCCTTGGTCTAATTTTCAAATCCACGATATCTTGTAATTGTTGTCAATAAACCTCAATATTTAGCCTTCGGCGAGCCACAAGGGTGACGCACGTGTAAACCTGGCTTTCACGGTAATTCCTTAATACCGGTATGTGGATTAAACGCAGGATTAGTCGAGATGGCAAATATTTGTGACGTCTGACGAATGACAGCTTGCGCAGTGACCGACGAAGGTCAATGACGTTTAATTCAAAGAGTACCTAGCTAGATGATACAGCTTGTTACTGAAACTTCATGAGTAGGTTGCTAATGCATACCTGGGACGTTATATAGCTGGGTGAAGGCCCGGAGTTGGCTAAAAAAGCTCTGACTTGATGTCGTCAATGAAGAAAAAAGAACCATGAGGCTTACAACCGAGGATACTTATAACCGGGCGAAATGACGAAGATTAAGCAGGAAAGCGAACCCCGGCACCAGCTGGTATAACACCGAGGTAGAAATGGTATGCATGGAGTAGATAAATGAAAGACTCAAAACGAAGTTATGAAATATCTCATAATTGGAAGTAGCTTAAGTATATTCACTTTTTAAATGTGCATCTGCCTAACCTTTGTCCAGGTTGTCAATATAGGTAGTGAAAATATAATTAATACTTTAATTTTAAATCGACTTGAAGAAAAGAATTAATAGTCTATGTTCGGCTGTCTATATATTTTGTATTATGTCTGTCTGTTATTTCTGGATCGATATTTTCAAAGTAGTCTACACTTTTTGACGAGCTGCATACACTCTTTTGGCATGTTTAGCAACTGGCCCTGTGGCGCAATGGATAACGCGTCTGACTACGGATCAGAAGATTCCAGGTTCGAATCCTGGCAGGGTCGACATATGTTTTAATGGTTCTATTTTATTTAACCGCATGAATCGAATAACGTAAATTAAACCACAAAACAGTAGACTATTCTGCTACTTGCGGTGAGACCACATATTGTATGTAATTTTTCAATAAATAATATCTTTGTACAGTGAACAAAAAGACAGTGTACTTTGAGTGAGTTTTTCAGGTTGAAAAATTCGTCGATTTAGCAATACTCCATTTGTGCCAACTGCCACCATGGTTATAGTCTCGCCCACAGAAATGTTTCGCCCCTATAATATCTCTGGATGAAAATAAAACTCTGCGAATTGTCGCCATGAGCTTTTGTTTTAGTTTTCGAAGTATTGTCTTATTGCCTTTTAAATAATATATTTCATGAGAAAGGTATTTCATTTATACCTATTGTAATAGATTATCTGGCTTTAAAATCCGTCCCATTAACTGGTGGTAGGTGTCTCATATGTGAGAGGCCGCTTGGGTAGATGCCACCGCAATGTCTATTTCTTCCGCCAAACATTAATGTAAATGCACTGTTGTGTTCCAGTTTGTAGGATATTATAGGCAGTGTAACTACTGGACAATGAGACTTAAAATTTATGTTTCGGGTTGGTGAGCGCAGCGGAATGCCAAGCATTACTTTGTAATTCATGGTGTCGTTTGGTTTTGTTACTTCCTTGAACGGTCGTATCGCTGACTATTAGGCGAATGGCATGCTCGCCTCGTCATTCATCGAAATAGAAATAACTATAAGTCTGGTTAAAGCACTTTGTGCCTATACTTTTCTATGAGTGGTTATTTTATGACAAACGACTTTGATTAACCATGTAATGTGTCATTTGGATAAACGCGTGACGTATTTTCATGATATAGGTAATCTATGAGTTATTTCTACCGCAGTTACGTATAAGTAATATAGTATTTTATATCAAATACGTAAAAAGAACAATTGACTTTTGTCCTCCCATTGTATTATTGTTAGAATATGTTACGAATCTAGCATTTGTGGTATAAAAGTATGATTTATAATTAGGTACCATTAGAATTCAGGCAAATCCCTCTGTAGATGGAAAGTCTCGCCTGGAACTTAGAAACTTAAAGCTTATTGATTTACTAAACCTTAAAAGCACACTAAGAAAATGGTAATTATATAAAATACTACAAATTAAACAAGTTTTATAGGAAAATTCACTAAAAAGGTTCCAACACAAAATTTCTTACTACTAAAATTATAACTAATGAAGTATTTAATTTAATAAAAGTTTCATTAAAATAATGTTAAAAAAATGACAGTCTCATCGCTCTAAGCAATTTCTTACTGACAACTATGGGACAGATATAAGATGAAAGAGAGGAAAGTATGAAAAAGAGAGAAGTCTGTCCGAGAGAACGAGAGACAGAATATTCCTCTACTCTTCCTTTCCTGTTTTCCTTCCTTTCCGTTACCACTTTGAAGATACGTCAACGCATATCTATCAAGCTCCAAATGTTGTAGATGATTTTGGGCGGCGGTAATAATTTTCCATCAACAGTTGATAGTTCCTTTGCCGGACCCATTCATTAAAAAAACATTAAAGACGCATATTTGTAGCAAATATTCATGACAGTAATACCCGTACGTCAATGGACGGGGATTATTAATTCCAATACACACGTTATAACATATTGATAAACTATGAGGCATGTTTCAGTTAGTAATTAACTTTACCCGTACATGGTTCAGAGAAAAGGAAAATACTTCGTACGGATATTAATCAACTGTTTTGTTTTAAACGTCTTTTCCTGTACTTGAAATGTTTTTTATTTTCATCATAACGAACGTGGGGTTCTTGGTCCAATTTCTAAATCTGGTAACTCACTTTAAATTAATTATCAATTTGAAAAACTTAATAGCTTTTACTTTGTAGTCTCCGCGGAACATTTGGTAATGACGCTGGCTGCAGTCATGATAAGATCCCCATTCCGAGACAAATACAGGGTATATCAAGACCGCGACCGAAAACGTAGCCAGGTGATAGTTTTAGCGGCTACAGACACAATGCAACTAAAAATTTTGCAAAATAAGCGACGGATTTTTTTTTACAATTTTTTAAAAATCTTCGTTTTTGAGGGGTAAATACCTAGTTTTTGCAAAAATAGTAATTTAAATCCTTACGTATCATTGCGTGTTTAAAAATTAAGCGATGTACGTCATTATTTTAGAAAAACTAATTTTAATCACTCAAATACGACGATATGTAAAAAATAACAAAAAAAAATTTTTTTTTTTAAATTTTTACTTGCATTGTGTTTGATATCACTAATACTACCTCCTGGCTTCGTTTTCGGTCGCGGTCTTGATATACCCTGTATATGTTTTGTTCCTACGTGTTGTAAGAATGAAAAGTTTCTGATATCCACAACTTAACCCTTGAACTTTGTTGTGCCAGAACTATATGTGCGACTGTTAAGTGCATTTATTTCATGTTCGACAGCCTCCTTGGCGCAGTTGGTTGGACGCCGGCTGTGAAACGAGCGGCCGTAGGTTTGATCCCCGCACCAAAACAAATATTTGTGTGATCCACAGGTATTTCGGGTCTGGGTGTTTGTGAGACCGAAAAAGTGTCTCGTAGTTTCTGATACACAAGACTCGTAGTGTGGAGTCAGGACTGTGTATGTGACTGTTGGGTGTATTTATTTATTTTTATTTATGTGGCTCGAGTCCCACATGCGTATACTGTGTAACCTTTATTCTGTAACTTTTACGTGCTTATAAACATGTAGCGCCAACACCACCGCACTGTCGTATGACAGGTGGCAGGGAAATATTGAATTAGTTATGATCGGTCAAAGATCAACTCATGGTTCAGAGGTACTATTGCAACATATAGTGTATTGTTTTTGTCATAAGCATGTAGTGCGAGAAACTTACCGAGTCTCGAAACCCAGTCCTGAATCAAAACCATACTACACACGTACCCCAATGATTTGTAAGAAAAGCTATTCGCAGATTTTTTTTTTTTCGAATATTTCTTTATTTAATGAAACTTAACGGATTCTTAGATTAAGGCGAATGTTACATTGAAATAAAACTATTTTTTACGGATTTTGTCGTGTGGCCCGCCCCGTGACTGCGAAAGCTGGAAAGTAATCGAAACGTCAGGAAGTTGAAAAATTAAAAAATTAACCACATCCGCGTTAAAATTCGTAAAAATTAGTTTTATTTCAATTAGTGAAATTTTTGATTGGTAGCAGACGTCAGCGTTTCGGAATTATTATATGTACAGTGTATATAGGGATATAAATAAGTAGGTTTATTGTCACGACCAGCGAGATAACATCTCATATCGGTGGACACTCTATATGAACTACATTGAACCTACCACTGTGGATTGAAATAAACCTATTTTGCCATTATATACAGATTGTATAATCATTAATCTATACATATAATAAAAATGTAAATGGTCGATGTCTGTACATGGAAGATATTTAAGAAATTTCAACGCGGGGGGTCTTTATAACAGCAACAGAATCCAAAACAATTTTTTTTAGAATTTTTGTCTGTCTGTCTGTCTGTCTGTCTGTCTGTCTGTCTGTCTGTATGTTTGCTTGCGCATCACGCAAAAACTACTGCACCAAATGAGATGCGGTTTTCTAAGTTGTATTGCTGCAGGTTCAACTTAAAAACTGGTATATGTTGCATTGACATACAGGGTGTTTCTTTTTGTTTGCTTGCACATTACTCATAAACTACCGCACCAAATGAGATGCGGTTTTCACAGTAATATTGCTGCAGGTCAACTTAAAAACTGGTATATGTTGCATTGACATACAGGGTGTTTCTTTTTGTTTGCTTGCACATTACTCATAAACTACTGCACCAAATGAGATGCGGTTTTCACAGTTGTATTGCTGCAGGTTCAACTTAAAAACTGGTATATGTTGCATTGACATACAGGATGTTTCTTTTTGTTGGCTTGCACATTACTCATAAACTACCGCACCAAATGAGCTGCAGTTTTCACAATTACATTGGTACAGGTCCAACTTAAAAACTGGTATATATTTCATTTACATACAGAGTGTTTCTTTTTATTTACTTGCGCATAATGCAAAAACTACAAGACGAAATGAGATGTGGTTTCACAGTTATATGGGTACAAGTCCAACTTAAAAACTGGTAAATGTCTTATTTACATACAGGGTGTTTCTTTGTGTTATGGAAGATAAATGAGAAAAACTAATATTCCCCATATTAACACTGGATTAACACTTAGGCTACATTTTATCCAGATAAATTAAGTATTCCCGTGGGATGAGGACGGAAATCCGATATATTTGTTACTTTTTATACTCAAAGGGATGTGATGGGCGTGGATAACATACCTTGATCGAGAATGCGATAGGACGGGCGGGATAAAGGGACGGGACGGGACGGGATGAGAAATACCAAATAATCTATACATGTATATTCTTTTAAACAAAGTTAATCACGCAGACGAAGTTAGCGGGCAGAAGCTAGTTATTGATAAAACTGCAATTTGTTTCGTTGCAGGAATCGAACCTGGATTCTCTTGCGGTAAAGGCAGTTTCTCCACTGCGTCACAAAGGCTGGTTATGACTAAAATATTCCAGACAAAAAATATTATTAGATTTTATTATTGTAATCATTATTTAATATGTGAATGCGTAATAAAGTGAGATAAAAATTTAACAGTAAGACTAATGTCAGAGGTTTCTTTGTATTGTTAACTATGTTGTATTGTTGTATACTGTGGAAGAACCTTAACTCAATAAATAAATAAATATCCTAGGATAATGTTATACGGATGTACTTTAGTCCTTCTATTTGTGTTAATTGTTTATATTTAAGATATTAAAATGTACCACTGTACAGTGTACTGTATATTTAAAATAAAACTATTGGCGTAAAGATAGCTTTGTAGGTACGAAAATGGATGATATATATTTTTTAAAAGTTGTTTTATTTTTTACATTTTTAGGACCGTTAGGTACTGCTAAATTTGTTTTATTTAGCATAACGACATATTATTAAAAATGTTAACATACATATTGAAATATTTAAAACTACAATATCTTTACTATATCGTAAAGTGTAAAAAATAATTAATTTAAATACAATTGTCACCATAATGCAAAGATTATTCTGAACATAGTCATACTGCGTATAAATTTATGTAAATTGTACCGTTATCACTGAACAATCTAAACGAAATATCTTTTATTCACAGATGTTTGACTCATCGGTGTTTGTTTACGCATACAGACATCTTTCTTTCATATTACCGTAGCATTTTGTATAAATTTCTATGGTATGTAAAGTCCGCCAACCCGCACTTGGTCAGCGTGCAGGAACAGGTTAGGTACCACTGTTTCAGAAAACCGAATGTGAGGACTTTTTTGTTGTTTTTATTCGACTAGTGACAACTGATATAACTGAAAGACCAATAACCTTTCAATCAGGTGGACCGTTTGTTCGTTTATCTCCGTAACGCGTAATTTTTTTTTGGATCCTTTTATTCCATTTATATAGCTCCATTTATATATTTCCTTTTATTCCAACATACAAAGACTCACACCTTTATCCCAGAAGAGGTAGGCAGAGGCGCCACCAGAACACCCACATTTCGCCATGTTCCGTCCCATGATGTGATAGGGGGCGAGCCTACCTCCATATCGGGCACAAATTCCTTTTATTCCCTCTGCTAGAAATAGATCTCGATTTCACTCTACAGGTTTCTACGCAGAAGGAGTTATGTAAAAAAATCTCGGTTACTGCGCCTGTGTGCTTTAATGATTATTTTAATAAATTTAGCATTTTAAGTACCTATATATAGTTACTAAAACTTATTTAAATTGGTCCTATAATATACTTATGTTACATCGGCTTTATAAACAAAATTTTATAGGATATTGAACAGCCTCCGTGGCGTAGTTAGTTAGATGCCGGCTGTGAAACGAGAGGCCGCGGGTTCGATCCCCGCACTAAGAGAAATGTTTGTGCGGCCCACAAATATTTCCTTTCGGGTCTGGGTGTTTGTGAGACCGAAAAGTCTCTCGTAGTTCTGATACCAGCGACACAAGACTTAATTGATCTTAATGTGGTGTTAGGATTATGTATGTGACTGTTGCGTGTATATATTTATTATAAATTGTTTATTGAATTAAATGTCGTGATTGTATTATTAATTTTACTAAAACAAACAGGAGGCACCTGTTATCATTCGGGTTTATAGTCATAGTAATAATTCCACGTAATGTGAAAACCCATTACTATTATGGCCGTATTTCTATACGTTTCCTCTATATTAGCCGATTTCTAAGATTCCCAATTCTAGGATTTAATGTCGGTATCTTCCTTTCTAATTAATCAGCGACTACGTAATGAATTTGCACTTTATTTGAAGAAATACCTGGGCTAGAAATTATCCTGTATGTATTGTATTTGAAAACAACCAGAATAAAATTTAAAAAATATTTTTGGTAAAGTTAATTTAACAGAGAAATACTATAATAATAATAACGCAAAAATTATCATTATATTTTTTAGGTGATATTTAGACGAGAGCAAATTATTCACGTGAACTAAATATGGTAACAATTACATCACTCTGTACTATTGATTTTATAACAAAATTCTTAAATTTTCTGTCGATTTCATTTTTCAATGTACGCTTCATTTCTATCGTCGTGGAACAAAATAGACTTGTTTTATTTTAAACGTCGTAACACAATATTATACTACAATAGTAATTCATTTTCCTTCAATACCTTCCCGTTACTTCCAGACACGCCTCTGTTTACCTTAACTTACGACACAAGGATGATTCAAGCAAAAAAACAGAAATACCATAAATATTTTGTTTACCTGCATACGAATATGTGGCGTCAGCGTGACTTAATTTAGGTATTTAAAATTATTATTTATTTATTCATTATTGTACACAATACATATCACAGTTTAAAAATATTGTGACATACTTGTGTTAAGATGGTTCGGGCATACAGAGAGGATGGATAAAAGACGATTAACAGAACGGATACATGAGGCGAGTGTGAATGGAATGGCCGGTAGGGGTCAACCCAATCGGATTTACCTCAAACAGATCGATGGCACCCTAGGTCAGGTTAAAAGTACTCTCAACTGGCGAGACTGCATGAAGAGATTGATAAAAGTAGACGTAGCGAAAGTATATTAGGATCGAGCAAAGTGGGGATCCATAGCCTCTGCCTACCCCCATGAAATACAGGCATGACGTTTATGAATTTACATATGTATGTGACATTCCTAAGCCAAGCATCGTGGTTAAAACAAGAACATTATCTCGATTGGGCTGTAAAACAGTGTTTTTTCACGTATTCTCCGTTTCAGATCTGTGACGGATTTTTATTTACAGCTTAGTCAAGACGGAATGCCGACTTAGCATGTAATTACATTTAGCAGATTATCATAGAGTAAATATAATTTAATAAACAAAATGTGTCTTGATGATGATCATAAATATATTGTTGATTTTTACCTGTGTAAGGAATACAAAACGACCGAGTAGGTAATATTAGGATTTTTAACAAGAAAATCAGCAGGTACAGTTTCATCATCATCATCATCAGCCCTTCTGCGTCCACTGCTGGACATAGGCCTCTCCCATAGCACGCCACTGGGCTCGATCTTCAGCCCATCGTCGCCAACCGCTACCAGCCACCCCACGAATATCGTCGCTCCACCTGGCTGGAGGGCGTCCTACACTACGTTTGCCGAGGCGCGGTCTCCACTCGAGAACACGTCTACCCCAACGGTACAGTTTATTTACTGTTATATTTTATGTATATTAAACATAATGGTTTCTAAGATTTACGCGAATGTCACACATTGAAATAAAACTATTTTACAGGGCGGGTCCACCTCGTGACCACGAAAGCTGTAAAGTAATCGAAACGGCGGGAAGTTTAAAAATGTAAAAATTAAACCAAATCGCGATAAAATCCGTATAAAATAGTTTTATTTCAATATATTAAACATAGTTTAGGGTTGTATTGTTAGTTCCTAGGCCCTTTAAACAGGTCCCTTTTTCAGTATTTTCAAGTGGCATCTTAAAACAACCTTTGCATAATTTGTGCACCCGTGAAAACGCGTTTTGTTGTTTTTTAAGACTTTTCTTATATTTAAATCTGTTAGGCTTAATTGTAAACAAAATAAATTTTATTTGAATAAATAATTTTATTACTAGTATATTTTTGTTTGTATTATTTAATATTTTGGTTTATTTGCCGGAAGAAAATGAAATATGCAAACTAAAGGCTGTTATAATTAAGGAGTTCTTAATTTTTTACACAAATAGAAATGACTTTCCTATAGTGTGTATATTCTAAATAGCCATTTCTGCAATGATCTAAAAATAAATATCGAGAAAAAAATAATCGTTCCTTCTACGTGAGACGAGGCCGGTGGAGTTCTTGTGAGTTCGCTATCAGAGCAAATGATGTAACGCTCTCGCGGCGCTCATTATCAAACACTGAATCCACTTAATCCCGGGTTGTAAACGAAATCTTTCGCCTCAATGTGTTAGCACTACAACTGCGTCAGAGTGTCGCCGACTTTGGCTATAACTATGTCGGTAATAACCTTACTTATTATCCTTTACGACGAGCTAATGCGTGCCGTTGTCAGTCAAATATTTAGAACTTGCCGTATAAAAAAAGGACGCGCACGCGGCCGCGGTACGATTGTAGGCGCGCGCGCCCGACGGGAAAATCATTCGATCGCATCGACCGCTCGAGTCGAACGTCGCTCAATCGGGAAGTGTCATCTGAAATCACATTTTCTTTTAATTCGATGAGTTGTCTCGGAGTAAGGACCGCGCGGCCAGTGGTCATGTAGCCGCCGTACCATGAGCTACATAAAGAAGATCCCCGGCCAAATTCTGATCAGTTCGCGTCTGCATCGGTACACGGAAACGTTGAAAACAATGAGAATCCTGATGCTCCAATTAGTGGTGCCTACGTTATGGACGACACGGATTTTATGTTTGTGATTGCAAGTGACACTTTGCGAGTTTTATGACGGACATCCACTGTGATAGAAGTTAAGATTTTATTTTTGAGTAAGGAGTTTTAATTGTAACTAGTCAAGATGATGTCCAAGAAGCAGCTGACGTGCATGCTGGCATTGCACATCATGTACTTGTTGGTGGGAGCCAGCATCTTCTACCACATCGAGAGCCCTTTGGAAGTTAAGCAACGAGCAGAAGACAAACTCGAACGACTCGAAATTCAAAGTAAGTGATGAGTTTGACATAGCAATTGAATTAAAAGTGAATTCAACGGCTTTTAAATAAATCTACAAAAAATAACACGGATTAAGTTTTGAATTTCGAATTATTTTATGATAATAGTGCCTGTAGATTTTACGGCTGGGCAAGGATATTCTTTACAATTGAAAATACATTGACTCTCAATCCACCACGTTGGCTAGGTGTGGGTTGGGGGTTCTATATTTTTTTTTATATAGAACTCTCAAGTGGACCGTTTTCCTCGCGGTTTTCTTCTTCGTTATGAAAGTGAGTGATAATTGCTGTAAACAAACTACATCTATACCTCATATACTTTGCATTCCTGGGCAGGAAGTTTATCTAGTCTCAATATCCGTTGACGTAAACACCCATTTCACTGATGTACGCTCCAAATTTGAAAGTAGTACAATGGTACAAAACACTTCAGAATCCCTAATTTCTAATACAACTCGTGCTATCAGTGCTCCAATTTAATTCATTTTTGATTGTTTAGTCATTAGAAGTATTGATACCAAAAATAGACGCAATACAATCAAGAGCATTGGAATTTGAAGACGTATCACAAAATACTGTCACAATCAGAAACACTTATCGATAGAATTGTTTGGTTTATTAAACGTAAACACTTAAGATTAATTCCGGTGGTTTAAAAATAAATTTTAATTCATCAATGAAACTATTTTTAAACCGATTCCCACGAAGCGGCTGAATTGAACTCCTAAATCAACATTTAAAAAAACAAGATTCAAATAGGATTTAAAAATGGAATTCAATATTTTGAAATTGTATTCTAAATTTAAAGTTTAGCGATGCGGTCTTGTAATATTATCCGAATATTTGAAGCCTATATGAATTATTGACCGCGTACATTTAATATGACATGTGCATTTGCAGCTTCCAGCATGCACTACACTTTACAATATTTACAGTATCCACATTTACCATATGTATTTATCTACTTACATTGGTTAACACTTAATGCATCTGTAACCTAGCGACTGATTCTTCATCTGTGCTGTTTATTGGCTATTGGTTTATTTATTTATACTTTTATACTGAGAACAATATAGCAAATTTCTTATATAGACTAACATGGGGTGAACATAAAAAATGACGTAGAAAGAGTACACTGGAATAGCAAAAGTTATAAAAATATTTCGAATGTATTATTTATGATGCACACAACATCTCTTTATTCCAAAGTTCGGGTCTGCCAAAGCTTTACAATTATGAAAATTTGATAGGCAGAATTTAATAATTATTCGTCAGATAACGATTGTTTATTTTTCTACTAGCCGTATATTACGTAATATAAAAAGGTATACTGATTCTACATGTGCAGGATAATTGCAAATAAGGGCTATTAAACGTGTCGTAGATTTAGTGTATTAATTAAAATTATAGCTATTATGCATGCATGTGCATATTTACTACGCATTTACAATGCAAGGAACATTAAATTATTGTATTATTGTTATTAAATCGGGTATTGATTTAATAAATCATAAGCACGAGGTCAATTAACATAATTATCCATTTATTTATTAGAAAATTATAATGATTTATCAGGTGTATACTTGGTGTATAAAATTAAAAGACTCGATCTTAGTGTAGGGTCAGGACTATGTGTGCAACTGTTTGTTGTATTTATAAAAATATAGTGTTAATCATATCAATCTCCGCTTTATAGGACAATTGTCGATACAGTTGTTTTCCACGGCAATTGATAAAAAACAATACTAAGGTAACAAGTAACTGAAGGAGTTATGTACACTTCATATAAGTATCCATGAAGATTCCCTTCTGACGTCTTTACAAGATAATGTTTAAGTACTACGGCCTTTTTCTTAATGACCTAAATTATAAGGGCTCATAATATAATGACGTCACTAGTAAAAAAAAGAAGACAGTTCGTGTTGCTGAAGGAGTTTCTTGCGCCGTTTTTTCTACACAGCTACAACTCGTTCCGAAGTGGTGGTAGCAGAAATTAATGCTTTAAAAGTATTTATAAAAGACTATTTGAATAAAGAATATTTTGATTTTGATTGATTTTATTTTGAGTGGACTGATGAGATGAGTGATGTTTAATAACATCAGAAACACTACGAATAGGTCGCCTCGACCAGGGTGATATCACTGCCTCGTAGAAAAGCGTTAACAGCTTGGCAGGTTCGATATTGTTGAGGAATAGTTAATTGTTTCAATACCTATGTGTTTTTGTTATTAATCTTCATCGTCATCGAAACCCACGAGATAATATGTTTCTGTTATAATTCGTAGAAAATCTATTATAATAATTATTTCATTTGTAATTTGTTTAACAGTTTACAAAACTAGTAAAACACCAACTTGTAGGTACTTTAAATTCTTATAATATTACGTATATAATATCTTAAAAATTACAAATCATAAATGGTAATTAAACCAATGACGCAACTTATATCAAGTCATCTCATAATAGGCTTTCCCGCCGATCTAAAAATATAAAATTTTCCCGGCTTAGAGCAAATATTCAATGCTTTATATACAGTGTTATATGGACGTGTTGATACCGTTTATTATCTCCAGATTATGTTTTAGCAAACACTCATATAATAATTTATATATTAAACGTAATCTATTGTATTAATTTAATTTTAATTCTTGTAGTTATAAAGCCCCATTTACACAGGGAAATCTCGCCTCGAATATACGATTATCGTGAGGATATGAAAAAGTTGCATCGTGTAAAATTGTCGGAACACGATAATCTATGGCGGTTATGTCGTGCGATAATCGCATACGATTTTCCCCTTGAGACACTCTAATTTAAAAAAAATGAATATCTTATACTTGTATTACACAAGTACACAATTACACAAACAATTTAGAATTTACTTGTA
The DNA here is from genome assembly GCA_949752805.1 of Deilephila elpenor. NCBI lineage: Eukaryota > Metazoa > Arthropoda > Insecta > Lepidoptera > Sphingidae > Deilephila > Deilephila elpenor. The sequence continues at coordinate 9,988,645 of OX457108.1, forward strand.
CTTTTTTCTCTTACGTTGTCTAATTTTTATACATCTGATGTATAATAAAGTATTAAATAAGAAAATATCCATGAGTTATATCCAATAATTACAATGAGGTAGATGGACTGAAATATAATAGAAATTATCATATTTCAGTCCATCAAACCCATTGAAATTGATTTCTGACGAAACGGTTGTAATAAATTCTAATCTCTTCTTTGGTAACACATACACAATAGGATATTCCCATGCAGAAATATATGCAATTATCAATACGTCATCATCGTAGAAAATTCTCGTTAAGAATTAGCCGGAACCATAATAGGAAATGGAGAATAGACGTAAAATTTCAGTTATTTTGCTCTCCCATTAATGATTTTGGTATATGATGTCGGTAATCCATATGTTTAGGCCAACGTGGTTGACTAAAAAGGTTATTTTCGAAAAACTCTATAAGCAAAATATATGATTATTTCTTTAAATTATTTCTGCATTTTTTTCTATTATTATTTTCTGTTTGCTTCGTTATGTCTTTTGTTGCTTATACTGTTAATTTAGTTTATGAGTGAAAACTTGTTATTGGCCTTTTACCATTTAAGCATTTATTTGTAATTCTCTAGCTGATAGTTTTCCTTACATAATAAAATAAATAAAATAATTCTACATGGTTGAAAAGACTTATCTTTTCTCTACCCATCTTTATCACTCTTCACTATACACGGTGTAAGGGAAATGCTTCGGAAAACCAAGACAGCTGATAGTACTAATGATGCCTTTGGTTTTTTATTTTATTTATCTATATGCATTTTTGTATGGTATTATATTATTTGATGATGCGTCAAATTTATTTTTAGTTTATAAGTTTTTAGTAAGATTATTCGTATACCATCATTGTAGTAAAACTAAATCAAGCAATAATTTCATAAAATATATACCTTTGATATTAAAAGGAAAACCAATAATGAAACCCAACATTTTAAATTATATTGCGTGAATAAGGCCAATAAAACGATGTAAAAAGTTTTGTTTTTACGGGGATCGATTCTTTTCCTGACTAATCATCAAAGATATCATTAGTACTAGAGTTTGGGTTTATTTTCAGAATCGTTTCCCTAACATCCGGTATATTCCCAAATGCCGCTAATAGGTACGCCTACGATGTTGAGGTGTTATTGGTTTTTACAGAGTGCGACGATGGTGCTAAAGTGTACGTTCTATACCATTTATCGGAACTATTTTAATTTTAATAAACAATGATTTTCATAGATTCATATCGCGATTGGATTATAACAACCGGAAAATGAGTGTAATTGATTTTTCAAATTTTGTTGATTACCTACAAATACTTACGCTTTTATGACCGATAAAAAAACTTATAATAAAACTGCCGTCCCGGATAATTATTGTTGCAATAAATTCAAAGCAAATAAAAAAAATATATCCCAAATTTTATTAAATCATTAAACAGACAAAATTTTCAGTTCCGCTAAAAACAAAATTGATTGAATCATTGAAACGAAAGAAAATTGCAATTCGAATCAAACATGCTTCATAGAAATTTCGCTAAAAAACCTTAGTTCAATGTATCACAGAGAGATGACCTGAATGTTTTATACAACAAATACGTTATCGGACACAAAATCAGGAAAAATAAACAGTCCATATACTATGGATTTAGGCGCGGGCTATTATAATTTAACAAAAAGCGGAAGGCTTACGAAACTTAACCGATATACCTACTTAGCATTCAATAGCAAATAAAGTATTGAATTTAAAATTTCTATTTTCATTACATTTGTGGAAAAACCTGGGTTTGTACTTGACGAAATTAAAAACATAGTTAAAACAGTAAAAAACAACGTGTCTCATAAAATTTCAAAGTGCGCTTCTTACGATGTTTGTTTTATTTTTAAAGCTTTATACAAATATGGATGCTTGTAGTATTTTTAAATAATTTAAAATCTTATTTAGAAATAAATGCGGTAAAACATTATCTTGCTTCTAATCCTATAATATATGTAATTCGGAATTGATTAATTTTATTAATCTAGACTCTAGACACAATTTACTAAAGATTAGCAGATAATATCTTGTATGAAAAACCATTGCATATGGCGGAAAATTACTTTCTTAATTAATTTCCTAAGTATTTTTGTCTATGGCACGCAATTACAAGATTTCATTTACGAAATAAGGAAAATAATTTGTAACAAAGGAAATCACTAACTCATTAGAATATGAAACTTAAGCGAATTTTGCAATCAAACAAAAGACAATCGGATATCGTCATTCTATTAATCACTGTTTTACTGAAATAACATTATTTTCTGCTGTATTTGCAATATTATTCAGGTGGCACTCACACTTGGCTAGCTTTATATTTCAATCGTTCAACAAGAACTTCAATAAAATCATTAAAGTTAAAACTTTCATAAACTTTCACTTTACTTTCATAAAAAATATTAAGAAATAAGTCAATTTAACTTGAAAATGTTGTGTCCGATCTCGAATACATCCCTTCCAGCCTGTCCTTTTTGCATAATATTTACTTCCTAATTACCAATCATAATAGTTTCGTAAAGTGCGTGGTGGCCTGTTGGTAACGGACCAGACGCGGCTGCCTACATGTTCACGGTGGTCGCGGGTTCAAATCCCAGGGCACACCTCTGAGTTTTCGGAGTTATGTGTGTATTGATAGTCAATCACCACGCACTTTAACGGTGAAGGAAAACATCGTGAGGAAACCTGCATACCGTAGCGATTTTAAAGAATTTCTACGGTATGTAAGTCCGCCAACCCGCACTAGGCCAGCGTGGTGGACTATATGGCCTAACCACTCTCAATCGATTCTCTCGATTGTAGAGTAGGCCCGTGCCCTGCAGTGGGACGTATATGGGCTGATATAGATAATAGTTTCGTAAGCGTTGAACAGCAATTCCTATTACTTCCAAATAACTCCACCCAAAACCCCAAGAACTTCAAAAACCTTTTCATCCTATTCACAGCTGTCTTTAGAATTGCAAACCGCAACAATAGTTACATCTCGTATCGATGACATAAGGTAATTATTAATACGTACACGTAGTAACTCCTATTGTTTACCTCATTGTCTGACGTGATACAGATTATTGCATTTAATTCATTGGCCAACACGTACATGCATTTTCCTTAATCCATTAGCAAACAAGAAAGTCTTAAATAGCGTTTTGTTGATAGATTTTTTAACTGGCATGGCAAAGACTGCCCTGCATCTGATGATAAGCGCAATGCCGTCCAGGCAGTGTCGAATGGCACCAGGGAGGTTAACCTATAATCCGAAACGAAGTTCGAATGTTCGGACGTTCGACATACTACGTAAACTATAAGAATTCCACTTTTAAAAATCAATACGAATCTCTATGACACTTATAATTCACTCCAACTTAGTCTATAGCTACGACGTATGATCGAGGATTCGAACATTTTGTGGAGTGGCACATTCGTACAGATTTACGCACGACGTTCGATTATTCGAATTTAATTTCTGATTATAGAGTAACTCTCCAGACGGTGGTCCCATGCCATTAGGCACATTACTGAAGATCTAAGCTGGTGAGAGGATATATATCCACACATTAAAGTGTCGCGTCGCCAGTTCAGTTTATATCCGGTTTCGATCAAACCGTAACCGACGCAAAGACCACCTTTTCCTGGTGGGTACTCCATTCGCATTGATCTGGGCTTCTGTATCCGTATCAGGCCATATACGTCCCACTGCAGGGCACGAGCCTCCTCTGCAATCGAGAGTACGATTGAGAGGGGTTAGGCTATATAGTCCACGACTGGATATACCACCTGGTATTGAAGCTATTTTGTCGTGCGCGGATAAAAAAATCTTAGTTGAACACTTTGAATTAGCTGTAAAATCGTGGACCAGTTTAAAGTGTTTTTTCTAGTCAAGCAGAACCTTGGGAAGTTTGGATGCAATTTCCTTAAAACTGATGTGTCTTACCATGAGGTCGTTAGACTGGACTTTGCAAAACTTTATTTCCTCGGCACGCAATCGCAGAATAAGTTTTTTAAATTGATTTTTGTTTTAGACATACCGGGAAGTCAATAGATGATGATTCATGAAAAATTACGGTAAATCTTGATTACTGATTGCAACACCAAATAGAAAGGGATTACTAATGCTGCTGGATTCTGACAACACATCAAAACTGACTCGCAACTGACCCTTAAGAATGCACAAAAAAACAGAGATAGTAGAAAGTATCGTCTGGGCTTATTGTAGCTAGGAATTTCCTAATAAACAGATAAAACCTTAAGCAACACTTTTTTTTCGTAATTTTCAATGAGACAATACTGCAATGAAAAATATTATTAATGATGGCTTATATTAATACATATTTTTGACTATTAATTTTAAGGCTGTATGGTTTCTTGGCATGTCTGAACTTTTGCTAATATAAAAAAAATTGCAACTTAAGAGCTTAAACAACAAACAAATTTAAACTAAGGTTTTATTTTAGGCGGTAGAAAATATGCCTAGTGCTTTATTTACCTTACCATTTGCATTTTCTTTCATAACGCAAATGACAAGACATAGTAAGTTAATTGCGTCATTAAACTAAATCAATTAAAACTATGTAGAGCTATTGTCACCGAGTAAAAACATTTAATAATGTAGGAAATATTTTCCTCTGATGTACGGGTAAGGCACAAAAGGCTGGCAATAATTACTTGTAATATATGAACAATTAAAACTAACATCTGTGTGGACGTGATCGTGAATTGTAATATTAACCTAAAAAGAAAAATAAAAGATTTTTAAGTTAGAATTATTTGATTTGAATATCTTTTTTACTACGTCATGATATTAATGTATGCAGAAATGAACGAAAAATAAATAATTTGAAGGCACGTTGTAATGGTTGTAGATAAGTAGGTAAATTTAATTAGACAGGCATATTATGGTAAAACCATTAACCTCAAGTAATTTGATAAAGAATATTCATAATCGACTAGATTGCATTGAGATATTAAGAATTAAGGACAGTAGTGAGTAGATTACTAAAGGGATAAGTCAGTATGGTGGCGAATGCTGTGTTTGCCATCATATTTAACCTTAACATTTTTAATGTCAACAAAATACAGTATTAAAATAAAAGGTCCATTTTTGGTTTAGTCTAATGTTAACCTGAGGTGCTGTGTTAAGAAAATCTTATAGGTAATTGTCATGATAGCCTTATTGAATCGGCTGGATTGTGGTAGAATCAGGTGATCTATTTGCTCAATATACTTTTTTATGACAGCAATATCGTCACATAGATTTGTAAGAGTTACTTAATACCGAGATTCTTTATTTTCTGTGCTAATATAAACACCATTGTTTCGGTTTATAAAAATGAAGAAACAATGCAATATAAATAACTAAATAAATTCTCGGCTTAAGGTAATAAATTTTCATTTATCTATCGTTTCTTTGGTTTCTGCAAAATTAATAACAACATAAAAAACATGCTCGGTGACTGCCTCGGTGGCGTAGTTGTATTACGGTACGTTTACAAAGCTGAGGTCTCGGGTTCGAGTCCCGGGTCGGGCAAAGTGATATTGGATTTTTCTATTCATTATCAGCCCGGAGTCAGGAATTTGTGCCCGATATGGCGATAGGCTCGCCCCCTATCACATCATGGGACGAAACATACAAGGCGAAATGTGGGTGTCCTGGTGGCGCTTCTGCCTACCCCTTCGGGGATAAAGGCGTGAGTTTATGTATGTATGTAATGTATAAAAAAACATCGCAACGCAAAGGTATAACATTTCATGATCAAAAGTAGTATTTAAATATTAGTATTTATACTTTAAATTATTGATAACCTGTGTATTATAAGTGTTTTATTGGATAAGTGCCTTATTCTGCACATAATAATGTATAAGAAGAAAAAAGGGGAATAACAAGTTGCCGGACAAACATTTTCGCAAACAAAAATAACAGTTGCATATTTTAGTAAAAGTTAATGTAATTGTTTTGGGATAAAAAATAATTGCATCAGCCTACTTAGAATTCCAATTCTAAGCAAATAATGCGTTAAAATATTCATTTATTCTCTCAATTTTTTATGATCTATTAGAAGTTCAAAGCGATTTTATTATACGTTTAATTATGCATTGTTTAAGTAGAATTTAGACCACAAATCGTAGCATAATAAAAGTAAGTATTTTTACAAACTAATAGATTTCTATATAGGTAATTAAAACATTGATATCGACTCTTCAGAGGACAGCACTTCAATTGTTGATTCCTTGAAGTGTTTCGTAATGCGCATATCTTTATGACACATCGTCTTGCCTCTTCTGATTTCGAGTTTACTGGCGCTCCAGTTAGTTCAGAGGTTTTTATCTAGCGTAAATAAATTTGATGCATAATTGTTCTTGATGGAAAATCCTTGAGCTTCTTCATATGAGACCAAAAAAAAAGTCTCTAGAAGTTTCCCATGCCCACAATATAAGACTTGGTATTTTACTGTGTGATTTTTGGGTACTTAATTTAGCATATTTAAAGAGAAACGATTGTCAGGTGTTGAAGATTCATCATCTACAGGACGTCAGCTGTTTTACAGACTTGCAGAGCGAGGAACAGCAGTTAAAAATGTATTAAGTAATAAAAAAATAATTTAAAATCCATTATTTTGTGTTTTTAATGCTTTTTAGATAGCATTAAAAACAAAAATTATGTTCCACCAAAAGACTACAATGGGTTTGACGAGAATACCATGAACTTTAATCACTACATGGTAGACTGCTCAGGAGTTTGTGATATTACTTAGATCATAACGATAACCACTGGTAGAAAAAAGCCTTGAATAGGGAGGAATAGAAGAGGAAAGGAAGGACTTTGACTTGGAGTGGGGCAAAACAGACTAGAAATAAATAATAATAAATGAACACCACCGGAGAGTGGTCTCTGTTTTTGTACCCTTTGTTCCTATGAAATCAGAACAGCTCTTTGATATAAAGCTAGTCTTCTCTATAAGACTATAACATACAAGATATAAAAACCAGTACAAACTATCACAAACATAATACATAATAAGCGAAGCCTGAACCTGTTTACCGGTGTCATGCGTTGCTCATGACCGAGTTGTAATTTTAAGGCAATCTAGCTTGTTTCGTTTAATCATAAACATTTCTATCTAAGTTATCTGGCTGAGTCACCGCTTCAACTCGCAATAAATACACTTTGAATTGATTTTAAATACCCATGGCTTTTGAAATATTAAACGCGTGTATCAATTAAGGGTTTGAATTGCTGCCCATAATACGGCAGATGATTTCCGTCCCAAAATATGATGAGTCTATTCCCACAAATTGAAATTCCAGACAACTATTATATGATTTTCCTACTAAGAATACCTGGATATTATATGATTGCACGAACAATGAGACTACATATTTATATACTACAATAATATTGTCTGAGTTGGACAGAATAATTCAAACTCGTCTGATGAAAGTTAATAGAAAATGATTGCGTTACCTGTCAAACCTGGGAATACCTCAGGCAAAATATGGAGAAGCTAAAGATGACGTAATGTTTCATATTTGTTTTAGCAAGCCTTATAATTACTACGGGATATTATATATGTAAAATTTCATTTTGTAAAAAAATGCATGGTATGTAAAGTTCGCCAACCCGCACTAGGCCAGCGCGGTGAACTATATGGCCTAACCCCTCTCAATCGTACTCTTGATTGTAGAGAAGGCCCGTGCCCTGACGTAGGACGTATATGGACTGATACTGAAACCAATGTAAAAATATAACAATTGAGAAGATTTGTCTAGGTTTCTTAGTCTTGTACCGTGGCCTAATTTAGTTTCAGCTATATAAGTTCAGTACTGTTTTGGCCCATGATGGCCCAAAGGTGAGCTCCTTTCAAAACGAGAGTTCGATTAAGAGAAGTTAGGTCGTCTATTACTACTTATTTTGCACATAAATAAATTTATTTCGTTGTGAAATATACATACTCGTAATATAAGTATAAGTTTAGGTTTAGGGTCTAAGTTTCTATGACGAACTTTTCAAAAATTGTTAGTAACTTTTAAGGCAGTTTTAATTAAGTAATTAAAACCTAAATTATTCTTGATTAAATAGAGCATTAAATTTGAATAACTTCAAACACCTATTTTCATGTATTGGTTTATCCCCGGTTTCAATTTTGTACAACAAGCGTCTGAATTATTATACTTTATGAGAATTTATTACTGTTTGTGTGCTTACGTTAGTAAACATCTGCTCCAAACAAATTCTTTAACAGATTTCTTACTAAGATTGTTGAAATTTCTATTATTTTTGTTTACAATATCTATAATAATTGTGAAATTGAATTGTATGAAACATAACACATTTGAGTATAAATTCTGTGGTATATAAAATTATCTTTATAGTAGCCGGATTCCTGACTGGATTACGGGAAATTACTTACATACTTACATCATGTTAAGGACATAACTAATTCAAGGAGTTTTTAGATCTAGAAGTATGATTATTCAGACACATTTTCGTATCTTTAATATGTATTGTTCGAACGAAAAGCGTAGTTACTGATACCTACGAAAAAAGGCAATATGTAGTTATTTTATTGTTGTGTTTGTCTCGATTTTAGACTTAGGTATATAACTTTAATATCCAGAAAATCTAAGTATTGGTAATTTTGTCCGCGTAGCAAACACAACGTGCCTTTATTACAAACGAGATTTTTAAAAATGGTAAAGTTGAGGGAATAAGTAAACTAATTGATTGTAACTTGATTACTAATCGTGAAATATATATTCAAGTAATGTGTGTTCTAATGAATCGTCAAGACGTGACTGGCGCAGGATCGTGCGTAACGTTATCGATGACGTCATGTTGGGAAATGTCTTTATTCTCTACTTTTCTGGTTACCCAAATTCTAATTATTTTACAATTGTAACAATATTTTGAGGACTTTTAGGTGCCATTCAGTTTCTAATAAATCTACATGATTGGCAGTTCGGAACGGTAACCAAATCAGAAATGAAGTGTACATTACGTAAATCATGGAGCTATCGTTGTAAATCCTGTTGAACCGATTGATCGACGCAACTTCGGGGATTAATTTGAAGTGGGCTTCCCGTGACGAAGTTGTTTCATCATCATCAGACCCTTGCAGCCCACTGATGGACATAGGCCTCTCCCAAGGTACGCCACAGAGCCCGGTCTGCTGCTTTATGCATCCAGTCGCTGCCGGCCTATTGTGCAAGACGTCCCGCCATCTGGCCAGAGGACGAAGTTGTTTACGCATATTTATTTCTATTGTATATTGAAGTTGAAAGTTTATACAATAAAAATACACGAATAATTATTGTGTTATAATTTATAAAAAAAACTCAGGTAACTTAGATTTTCTTGTTGTCCCGTTTCGCTGTTACCGACTTGAAACAGTGTCAGGCACTATTTATACAATATTCCTGATTTAAATAAAGGCACTGTTAGTGCTTATCATTGCAAGCACGTATTCTACAAACCACATGGGTATATTCCCGAGATGTGACTTAAAAACTTTATTGACGTCATTCTCATGTGATGTCATTTACCCATTGTGTTGTTCTATCTAAAGAGTTAATTCATTTGTTCCAATTTCAATAAATGTATGTAATAGTGATTAGAATATCATTAGATAACCCAATGCTTTTCCTAAATTAAAATGTTAATAAGGAAGGTGTACTGTATCAAACTGAATCACCTTAACCATGCACTGCTGTGCTCGGTATTTCTTTCTTTCTCCCTCTTGGACTGGTTCTAATAAAATGATATTAGTATCTCACAATACAAAAAAATGTGCATAACCTAACAGCTTTATTACAGCATTTAGTTGGACAGCTAAGCTTACTTCAGAGCTAAAAATCCCCACGTGATCAATAAAGATTTTAATTACTTTGAAGCGAAGAGAATGAATTGATTTTCCAATAAAAAATAAGGACATTGTTTTTAAAATTAACATTAGATGATATAAACAAATTCTTTCATCATTAATTAACTTTAACGGTGAAGGAAAACATCGTGAGGAAACCTGCATACCGTAGCGATTTTAAAGAATTTATACGGTATGTAAGTCCGCCAACCCGCACTAGGCCAGCGTGGTGGACTATATGGCCTAACCACTCTCAATCGATTCTCTCGATTGTAGAGTAGGCCCGTGCCCTGCAGTGGGACGTATATGGGCTGATATAGATAGATAGATAGATGCCAATAAATTGTCTAAATATGTATTAGATTCAGTTTGCCGAGATACATTTTGTAAGCTGCATAAATTTGCCTCTAAAAGGACACATCAACGTATATAGGTTTACATTTCTTATGCCAGATACATTCTATTTCTTGCTTACGGTGCCTAACTTCCTTCGTACGGTTTCGTATTGCAGTTATCTATTCATACATATTAATACGGTAATGTTCCCATTCTGTATAATATAAATTATGTTTACACAAAGAATAGACCTTTCAAGCAAGTGTCTCAAATTAACTTGCTGTCTATACGATTTATAAATGGAATTCAAATTAACAATTTTTATTGTTTATCGAAGTAGTACTAATTGAAATATTTTGGTATAGTTTTATTAATCTATTGTGGTCACTGACGCTCTGAACTTATTTTGTAATAAAAAGGCTTACTATAGTGATCTTAAGAAATTATACGGTGTGTGAATACCGCCAAACTGCAATGGGCTAACGTGGAGAACTATGCTATTGGCCCTCTTGATTGTAGAGTAGTTCCAGGCACAGCAATGGGTGATAAGGACTGATACGAACAAATATACCAATAGTGAGCCTTAGTGGCTCCAATTCTGAAGTGTAATTCGCAAGTCGAGTCATGAAAAGAACCTTTTTCTTTGACACATTTAAAAATTCAACACATTCAAATTGTATGTGAATGTACCGGATATGTGAGATTTCTAGAAGACATTAACATTCGGTCACCGTGTCAGGAAGGCACGAGGAAAATGCGGGCGCCAGTAACACCGTCCTTACTCGCCAGACCAACTGAATGTTTGATGGATGCTCACCATTTCCTTATATGTATCACGCATGTATGATCTATGGTGTTATGTGACGCATTGGTCAGTGAAATATCCTTAAATGTATGTTCGAAAATATTGTGTCTGGGTATCCGGAAGATAAATTGATTATGTCATAAGTAAGTGGAATCAAATTAAAAAGTTACCTCATTGAGGCTTTTTTGGGTCGATTTTGAACTAAATGCAATGTTTAGATACAACATATAGTATCATTTCTCAACAGTACACATTCACCTGTACATGCTAAAGCGCCATTTAGGGGAGAAATTCTCAAGGCGAGAATTATTTGCCATTATCGCATGACAAAACCGCCATAAGATTATCGTGTTCTGACAATGTTTACACGATGCAACTTTTCTATATCTTTACGATAATCGTATCTTCAAAAATAATCGTGTAAATGGGGCTTTAATGTGTTAATAAAATAGTGTTAGTATTATAGATGCTCGCTCATGCTGCAGGAATCACTCACTAGCAGGTAAATCTGATTCAATCTCTGCAAAAACGGAACCCTATTTGAGTTGGTGGAATTCTTTGTGGCAAGACGGTGAAACAAAACCTTACTCTTTGTCGCTATGTGTTTCACACCACAAAATAAGAGTCCTCGTAGTCCGCCCCGTGACCACGAAAGCTGAAAAGCAATCGGAACGTCGGGAAGTTAAAAAATTTAAAAATTAAACCAAATCGCGATAAAATCCGTAAAAAAATAGTTTTATTTCAATGTGTAACATTCGCCTGACTGATGACTGCCTCGATGGCGTAGTTGTATTACGGCACGGTTACAAAGCTGAGGTCTCGGGTTCGAATCCCGCGTCGGGTAAAGTGATATTGGATTTTTCTATTCATTATCAGCCCGGAGTCAGGAATTTGTGCCCGATATGGCGATAGGCTGGCCCCCTATCACATCGTGGGACGGAACATACAAGGCGAAAAGTGGGTGTCCTGGTGGCGCCTCTGCCTACCCCTTCGGGGATAAAGGCTTGAGTTTATTTATGAGTTTATGTAACATTCGCGTAAATCTAAGAAACCATTAGTCCTCGTATTTTTTCCAATACTGACAGTAGTGAACGTTGTATAGAAACGAATATCATTCGATATTCAATGACGAAGTTGATGATTAAGTTCCTACACTTTCAATGTAGGAAAAATTAAAAAGACGTTTCAATGAAAGCACGTGTTTTGTGTAGGTATCAGATTGAATGACATTTATACCCATACCTATAGCGAGGTTTATTCCCCATTACTCTTAAGGAAAGTATTGTCTAATTGGACGTTTCTACCTAGGGCTTGAACCTTGACCACGTAAAAAATTCGCAGTACACCAAACAAATCTTTAATAATTTTTGAATGTAATAATTTTTTGGTTAGAAAACGCTAGCGTTGACTTTGTTAAAAGAAATGATTTTGAATTCTCGTGTGACAACCAATTTAATTTATTTTGCTTGGATCTACGCAATCTTAGTGTATTTCAATGTAGGTGTGTAGTTTAAAAATTAAGTCCAAACGAATTTTTGTATTTATTGATAAAAGGTGATCGATCTATGTTTTGTTAATAAAGCTTTTCACTGAGCTCTTTATTAAAGACTTTTCAAACTGGTTATTTTTATAAATAATTTAAGCCATTAAAAACTTCAACATTTTTCCTAACCTTTTTCTAGCTTTTAGATGTAGTTGCAATGCAGTGTTAACATGCAATTAATTCTTATTGGCGACCGTGTCAGGTCGCGAGATTACGTTATGCGTACTAATTTATCTCCAATTGTTTCACCAACGTTTGGCCAATACATCATATGACCAGCTCCAAGGTGGTCATATAGATGTTGATTCCTGTAAATTCATACGGCATATGCAAACATCCGTGGACCTCCACACCGATTCGTGATCGGAAAATTAGCCTTTAATTAGAGATGTCGTCTGTCGCATGTTTACTCGTGAAAACGTCATGCTTCAGGTAGGAAAATTATATTTTTGTACGATATTTTGCAGAGCAAAATTGCAGTTGGAATCAATTTTTATTTGAAGTAACATAGTTGTATTACATTCCGCTAGATGTCGCGGTAGGCATATGATAAATCATAAAATTAGTTTTTATTAAAAGTCTTGTTTTTGGGCTTGTCACTACAATAATCGTATGACTACTATAAACAATATATGCAAATACATTTTTTTATAGAAATCAAATCGTTGCTAGAGGATAAAACGCAGGATAAATGCCGTTTGAGAGCTCGCTCATGTGCCATGAAAACCTACATATGAGAGCCAATAATCTTACAATTAAGGGCACGAAAGACCGGACGACATGGGAAATCCGATGTTATAGAAAAGCCATACCAGGATAGCCCTAAGTTAATAGAAAGGTACATATATACCTCAAGTCTATTTATAGAAATTACCTCTTATACAATACCCACGAACTTGACATTCATGTAAATACTTCAGTATTGACTTATGATAATGTACATAATTAAAAATATGAGTAGCTATACATAACAACAATGAACGGAAAACATTTGAAGCCCGCATGCCGTCGCATTCCTTAATGATTTGTTTCTGACACCACAATATTAACACTTCACGCCTTTACACAAATAGACAAAGAAAACCATAGATTCTACTAGTTTAAGCATGCAAAATAATAAAACAAATGTATGTTCTTTCGATTTTAAAACGTTTTTCCAACATAGTATACATTATAGATAAAAAAATCATGCTTTACGGACACATAAAAGTGTTCAATTGTGTATTCACAATAAGGCAGGAAAAAGAAAAGTAACATTTAAAATATCTTGCCATAATAAATAAATAAATGCACCCAACCGTCACATACATAGGCCTGACTCCTGATCCCACACTAATATAGAATTTTGTGTCGTGGGTATCAGGAACTACGAGAGACTTTTCGGTCTCACAAACACACATACCCAAAACAAATACCTGTGGTTCACACAAACATTTGTCTCGGTGCGGGGATCGAACCCGCCTCTCGTTTGCAACCGGCTTTTAACCAACTGCGCCACGGAGGCTGTCGAATAAATACAATCTCTTCACCCGATCATTGCCTCAGGTATTGACCGTCACTTATCACGAGTAAACATTCTCAAACCTCGTGAAAAGTCTAATGTCCCTGATTGATTAACAACTAAATTATCACTTCCCAACAATACAATAAGGCCTATTATTGCGTCCACGTCACCACGCTAAACACCTCAACTGTTAAAGAAAAATAAACAACTTATGAGGTATTTTTCAGGTTTGCTTTAGCATAATGACAGTCATGACTTGTTCATCTAACTAATTCGATAGTTTACATAATGATAGCGCTAATAAGTGGAGTATGGGAGGAGTAATTAAAATCTACGGCGGTGTGGTACGGAGCAAAACAACTATACGAGTATTGCAAAAATTTAAATATTTGTTTAATTCAAATAAAACAATTTTTGACAGATTTTGATTTTTTAATATTTTTAAAATTCCTGACGTTTTGATTGCATTACAGCTTTCGTGGTCCGTGGACCACCGGAAGTTAAAAAATGTATAATATTCAATCAAATCCGCGATAAAATCCGTAAAATTTAGTTTTATTTCAATGTGTAACAGTCGGGTAAATTTAAGAAACCATTGTTTGTTTAATGGTTAACCCTATGTCCATCTGAATATGTGTTTGTTATGACATCGGCTTCTTTATTTGAAATACGGTAACTAAGTGGCAAATTCACTCATAATGGCAAGAAAAGCTTGATAAATTGATATTTTGATACTAGCTTCGGAGATAGGTATTAGGTACATAACAAATTATCAGGTTTATTTTCAAGAAATGTTTTTTAATTAATCAAAATTACATAATTCATGCTCGGGTTCTTTTTCATGTACAAACAATTACATGCTAGTTAAAAATCATTCAAATATTAAAAATAATAACGCGTATTTTTTATTATAATTATGCATCCATACCATACTTGATTTATAGATTTTAATATTTTTCTATTTATTCAAAAATCTTGTAAAGAAATAAAATAAATAATATTCGAAAGTTTTTTCCCTATGTGACACTGGTCGGCACACGATCGCCGTGTGCAAACTGGTTAGGTTCTATGTCACAACCTACTACCACGTCCTATCATGTTATCAATCTGTTTATTACTTCAATCGCTATCCTTGCACTTACGCCGTGAACATTAAGGGTTATTAATAGATATATTAATGTATAAAGAGGGAGTTATATTGTAAGTAATTTTGGCTGTAGTCTGACTGAGCTGATTTTTCTACCCATTTTTGTTTCAAAGGTTCTATATATTTTGACGGAATATGTGTCTTTGCCTTTGCCTTAACGTAGGTACATATTGGCAATGTTTGCAAAAAAATTACTGAAAGTAAATTAACGCATTAATTATCTAAAAAAATATTTTCATCATTTTTAATCTAATTTACGTTTATAATACATCGCTCTTATATTCCCTCTGCTGAAACCGCTCTACGAGACTTAGAGTTCGATTACGAGACTTAAAGGCATATTCTATAACACTTACCCGTTGTTAGACTTTACACACCATAAAAAATATCATTGCATAAGGTAGTTTCATCAATCTTACACAAATAAAAATATCCTTTCAATGTTAATACATTGAAAAGAACTAACTTCAAATCTATCATAAATATATTTATACATCTTAGCCTATAGCTCGCAATACCAGCCTTCGCTCTTCTCCCTGCTCTTGACAGTGACTCCAACCTTGGACCCACCATTAGCCCTATTCAGAGGACATAGTATATCGGCTTTATGTCCGTTTGATGGCAATCAAACCACAATGACTGACGCGCCGCACCTCCTTTACAAATCTATTTTATGGATCCCTGAATGACTGTTCGACTGATATTAAAATGCCACTAATGATTTCCGTGACCGCAAGTTTAGACAATGAATGAAGTTTGATGCAACCTGCTATGTTACTATATCTCAGAAAACACGTAAAGCTACATTTATACGGGGAAAGTTTCTCGTTATCGTATGACATAACCGCCATAAGGTTATCGCATTTTGACAGTGTTTACACGATGCTACTTTCTTATACAGGGTATATCAAGACTGCGACCGAAAACGAAGCCGGGTGGTAGTTTTAGTGGTTACAGACACAATGCAAATAGAAATTACGCAAACTAAGCGACAGATATTTTTTTTTGCAATTTCATGAAAATCATTGTTTTTGGGTAGCAAATACCTAGTTATTGCGAAAATAGTACCTAATTTAAACCCTATCGTACCATTGCGTCTTAAAAAATAAAAAGGTGTACATCATTATTTTAGGAAAACTATGTATTTATTACCTAAATACGACGATAAGTAAAAAATTACCAAAAAAATGTTGACGATTTTTTCTGCGAAATTTTTCATTGCATTGTGTCTGAAGTCACTAATACTACCACCTGGCTTCGTTTTCAGTCGCGGTCCTGATATACCCTGTATACTTACGATAATCGTATCTTCGAGACGAGAAACTCTCCTCGTGTAAACGGGGCTTAAAAGATGGCGTTACAACATTCAGACGTACAAAAGATAATATAATCTTGGTCTGCCAAAATTTCCAGTCGTCTTGTAGTTACAAAATTCATAAAAATCATGCCTCGAGGTAATAACAAAGACAGCTGAATAAAAAGGCGATCTTCGGCTACAATTAAAATAAATAAATAAATACACCCAACAGTCACACACATAGTCCTGACCCCACATTAAGATCAATTAAGTCTTGTGTCGCAGGTATCAGAACTACGAGAGACTTTTCGGTCTCACAAACACCCAGACCCGAAAGAAATATTTGTGGGCCGCACAAACATTTCTCTCGGTGCGGGGATCGAACCCGCGGCCTCTCGTTTCACAGCCGGCGTCTTAACCTACTGCGCCACGGAGGCTGTCAAATTTTAGAAATAACATCTTTGCTGCCTATTAAATTTCTTTTATCGAAACCAATCACCAGCTTCCCTAGGTCTGACTTTGCAAAATTACCTCTTGGACGACAATTTATATAAATCGGGGCTTGATTTGTAATATATAAATGTTGTTTTGTACTTTCATTATACAATCAAATAATGCAATTTCTTTAACACATTCATTCAAATTGATAGTATTACAACGACGACGTTAAAGGATTTTCCATAAAACTCATATAGTGAAAGCACACGAGTCTGATATAATTTGTAAATGTTTGTATTATTTTTTTAAATATACATTACCTTGTACGATATGCAAAATCGGTCTTCAATGGACCAATTATCTACCACCTAAGGCAAGTGAATAGGTACTATCACCAAAATCAATTATCACATGCTAATGATAGCGAAATAATTCAAATATTCCTCTTTATTTACACCTGGATGGTAATCACTCATAAAGAGGACGTGTGATGAATTAAAATACGGCTGAAATACAATGACTAAGTGCAGAGGGCCTTAGAATATGGGCTAGGAAAATTAAACTGAAGCTACTGGACAAAGTTTATTTTATTTACATATGACCTATGTATGAGAAATATCAAATTAACTAACATTATTGAAAAGCATAATACCATTGTTAAAATCTACATACATATAAGTACAATTATTTTTTACCTAAGATATTTTAGTTTGATAATAATTTTATAAAAAAATGATGCATACATAAACTCACGCCTTTTTGCCGGAAGGGGTAGGCAGAGGTGCTACCAGGACACCCACATTTCGCCTTGTATGTTCCGTCACACGATGTGATAGGCGACCCTATCGGCATATCGGGCACAAAATCCGGACTCCGAGCTGATAATGAATAGAAAAATCCAATATCACTGCCCGACCTGGGATTGGAACCTGAAACCTCAGCTTCACAATCGTACCGTAGTACAAATTCTAGCTAGTTCAAAAATAAAGACTCTTCCTTGACAAATACCCAACAAGCTGTAAAAGCAAATCAATCCAAATTGCAAATGACTTCAGCATTTATAAACAAACTCGCGACAAAAACACTCAATCTGTGTTGAATCGCCCGTAAAATTGTCCCACATAAAAACCAAGTTAGCTCCTTAATTAATGCCCTATATATATTTTTTGTCGTGTTTGAACTGTTAGAGAAGTACCGCTAAACGATCTACTTTGTTCATGCAATATTCAGTTTGAATAAAGCACGTGAGTTTGTTTAAAACATTGTGCTAAGCATTTTTACGAATGCCGTTAATTGTAACAAATTATTTGTACTCGACCACGACGATTCTCTTAGTTTTAAAATTATTATTTTTTTAATACCGCTTTTCTTAAGCGTCAAGAAAAACATATCTGGCGAACAACAATTATCAATTATCAACAATAGATTCTTAATCATCTTCCTTGCAATAGAACTTTAGCCTTATTCAACCAAGTTTGTCTAGGCGGGGTGATGAAATTTACACTCCCTTGAAAAACTTAATGACATCTTATAATTGCGCTAATCTACTCACAACCTTTGACCATTTTATTAAGAGATAATTACTTAATTACGAATACGATTATATTACGTTTGAAAAATTAGAGGCATGGATTCTACGATCTAAACTTGAAAGTTTCGTCTCCACAGTCCAGTGCATTTGCAACTAGCCTTATATCTCACCCATGCCATTAATTATTATGAACAATCCTTCAAAATAAATTCTAATTTTAAAATTTCTCGTTTCCAGATCTCCTGTACCAGAACTACATTCCAGACGACCCAGAGAAACAAGACACGATACTTCGAAAACTTTCAGACTACTGCGGCAAGTCCATGTTCAACTATACCACGGAAGACGCTGAACCACCTTTCAAATGGGACTTCTACCATTCCTTCTTCTTCTCATATACTGTTGTTAGTACTATTGGTGAGTAGAATCTATTTATTGAGTTATTTTGAACTATAGTATAGTAAAGACTTACCTTTAAACTGGCGGTCTCCAATCATTTGGTGATTTGGTAAAATCAGTAGAGCTAATCGCGCACTTCAAGCAGCTTCAAAGAATGTGCTTTTAATATTGAAGAGTGTGTTCCTACACGTATAAAATTTATTTATGCCATGCTAAACAAATTTTTTTTCTTAAACATTTTAATGTTTGAGGTACCTGCATATATCAAAGAAATATTATTCACAGTAAAATTACCCTTAGTATTAAACCGATTTTTAAACTATCTTAAGGCAAATACCTACCTCTTTTATTATAACAAATTTTAGCGTGCTAATAAAAACCTCGAAAAACTAATTCGCAACGTTGATTCGAAACATTGTCGCTAAAGTGCATTCTTTAAAAAACGTGAAATTTATTGCATTGTATTTGATTGTTTTAAAACAATGTTATTTTACAGGATACGGCAACTTGGCGCCAACGACTCACCTGTCACGAATTTTGATGATATTTTATGGCCTGTTCGGTATACCGATCAATGGTATCCTGCTAGCCAACCTTGGCGAATATTTTGGCCTTCAGGTAAATCTTTTGACACATCGTATATTGCTCTCGTCTCGCATTATAATGATACAGACAAAACAAGGATAATAACAATACATTAGGAAGTAAATGATGTATAGTCCATCATCGTAGGAAAATTATGCTTATGTTGACAGCCTCCGTGGCGCAGTTGGTTAGACGCCGACTGTGAAACGAGAGGCCGCGGGTTCGATCTCCGCACAGAAACAAATATTTGTGTGATCCACAGGTATTTGTTTCGGGTATGGGTGTTTGTGAGACCGAAAAGTCTCTCGTAGCTTCTGATACCCACGACACAAGACTCGATCTTAGTGTGGGGTCAGGACTATGGATGTGGTGTATTTATTTATTTATTTTTACGGCAATGTATATACTTCACCTGATACCCAAGTACCATACTGGCTACATAAAATTATCTATTGAACCAAAACTAAATATGTATTTCATTTATAATTATAAAGCACAAACTTTTTATTACAGTAATTTATTTGCGTATTACTCATATTATTAAACGTAGAAATATTTTATAACTATCACTTAAATTTAAAATTTATTGCATTTTCCAGCTCATCTCAGTGTATCGAAAATACAAAAAGAAGAATGAAAAACGCGCCGACAATCTGGATTACTACTTCAACAACCTGGGCATGTTGGGCCAGATCATCTTGTACCTGATCCCAGGGTTTCTGTTCTTCATCTTCCTGCCGGCTTGCATCTTCGTGGTGTTTGAGGGGTGGGACTACGTCGCTGCCGTTTACTATGCCTTCGTAACTCTCACCACTATTGGTTTTGGAGATTTGGTTGCAGGTATAATTTCTAAGCATTTTTCTATGATGTGTTTATGGATATCTTCCTTGAGTTTAAAAAATCAAAAGTGGTTGAAGTTAACAACAATAAAATTTATGTAAACTTTGTTTCCATTGTTTGCATTATATACGTGTAATTAATTATTATTGCGGCTGCTTTTCTATTTAAAGAAGTGATAAGCAACAGTCACACTTTTGTATGTATAACAATCCCAACAAATAAGCCAGGAATTTTAACTTCAAAATCCAGCTGCCCTCTAGCACGTTATCCAATCAAATTTATTTCCAAGTCAATTTGAAACACAAAATTAAATTTCCAGGCACAGTCAACAATGGCTTCAAGGGGGGATACTTCTTCTCCTACCAAATTTTCCTCATCATCTGGATAACATTCGGTCTCGGGTACATAGTGATGTTGCTAGGCTTCATCACCAGTGGCATGAGATCCGAACGTATCCACAGATTGGAACAGAAATTCGCCTACCAGTTCAAGAGCACGCAGAACAAAATCTTACAAGGGTTCACGAGAGATATATCTGCCCTGAGGAAGATTATTAATGAAGCCAACCTGATTAAAATAAAAGTAAGTTTGCTCACGTGCTATTCCTTTTAATAAAGTGTGAAATGGTTTTACTGTTCTATTAAGCTGTGTAGTTTGATATACAATATTTTATAAAATTATGACTTCATTCATAGTTGTTCTAATTTTTTTTTATGTACGTTTTGCTTATTGCATTGTTCAATAAATAAAATAAAAATATTTTTTCAGCCCATCTACGTGGATGCTGCCCCACAGATCCCCAGAAGTGCCAGTTGCCCAATCCTCACATTCGATGTGGTACCTAGAGATCCAGTCGTCAAACGAAAACGAGCCAATTCCGAAAACATTACACTGTCCGCAAAAGACATGCTTCGAATTCAATCTGACACAGATTTGCTTGGAATCGACAAGGAAAAAACCTTCACAGCATCTGCTATAGTCAAACCCGCCGAGTTATTAGCAAGAGTAGTTAACGTATTAGGAGGACTAGAACAACCAAAGAAAAGTGGCGGTATTCACTTATTTGATGATGCACATATATTGGCAAACGAAAAACCCCCACTATTTTCTATAGGACCTGAGTACTCGCCAAGACGGTCAAGGGCTTTAAGTGTAGCCGTGCCAAACTATAGAAAAGAATCCATGGCCCCAAAAATAAATCACGACTACACTTGGACAGATGGCGACACTGGAGAGAAGTTTAGAAAAGAAGCCAATTTAAGAAGCGGAAAATTGTCTTTGCCTTCAAAAGTTCCTCCGGGATTTTCAGATGATAATTCACAACAACAAAGCTTTTTCTCTAGAATGTTCTTAAGAAAACCCAGTGTCATTGATAATCCAGCTGAATACATAAAGAATACGATGAAGGGTAGGGTTAGCACTGCTCAAGGCAGCAATGAAAATATCAGAGACAACGCAAAACCAAGACGTGGAAGTATATTTCAATCACTCGGATTTGGATCAGACAACAAGGATGAAGCAGAAGCGTATAAAGAAAAAACTAAAAAAGGCAGGCATAGTATTTTCCCAACGTTCGATTTCAACCGAGACGAAGATAGCATGGCAAATGCTTATTTAGAAAAAACTAAAAGTGGGCGCCATAGTATCTTCCCTAGTTTTGATTTTTCTGAAGACGAAGATGCGGCAGCTATGAGGGCACATCAACAAAAGCCCAAGCGGCATAGTATATTCCCCTCATTCAACTTTAGTGATAACGAAGACGCAGCAGCAGCTAGTGCTTATAAAGACAGAACAAGATCGGGAAGACACAGTATTTTTCCATCCTTTGATTTTAGCGACCCCGATGATGATCAAACAGAGCGATACAAAGAACACACAAGGCGTGGTAGACGTAGCATATTTCCTACTTTTAATTTTAGTGGCTTAACCAGTAATGACGAAGATGACACTATGGACGAAGATGAAGTAAAAAGATACCAACACCGAACTAAGAAAGGAAGGCTTAGTTTGTTCCCTTCGTTTGGTAAAACAAAGAAAAATGATGATGATGTAATGCCGGAAAGTTCAGACGAGCTTGTGGATTATAAAAATAAAACGAAGCGAGGCCGTAGTAGTCTGTTTGCATCCTTCGGTAAAGAACGTAAAGATAGTTCACCAGCTCATGGGTCTGGAGATCTGGAATCCAGCATAAGGCAATATCAAAACCAAAACAGAAATGGGCGAAACAGCATGTTTGATTTCAGTGATCCAGAATCCAGAAATTCAGGAGACAGTAGAAGGGGAAGTATGTTTTCTAATGACTTAGAAAACTACAGAAACAGAACTAGACGTGGCCGCCCCAGTTTATTCGACCCGGATGTGAACATTGCAAGTCTTCCTGAATCCGAACAAGTAGCAGTGTTGGAAAATACTAGCGTTGCAGACTTGCTTCGCGCTCTAGCAGTTTTAGAAACGGCAGCTCAACCTTATGGATCGAATTCTGGAGAAGCACCAGGCTTACTCGACTGGATAACCGATCCCAATGCTTCCATATCACGAGGAACGAATAGAACTGATTATTCTATACCAACGCCTCCAATTCAAGATGGTATGGATGATTCAACAGGACCAAGACGCCGAAGAGTGTCAGCTCGGGCAGCAGCACCACAATTCACTCCCACATTAGCAACGGTTGTGGCTGGAACTGAATTGCAATTAACAGCCACTGCTGCGAGAGAAAATCGTATGACACTGATATCTCAACCGCCGCCGCCGTATACAGAAACAGCGAGTGAAGAGGAGACGCAAAAACCTCGAGTGAGGAAATATTCTCCAGCTCCTAATGACCCCAGCAAGTCTACTGGCCCAGTGCCCAGGCTCTTCTCTAGAATACGTAAAGAGAGCGCTTCAACCTCCCACGCTGAAGATGGAGGAGATTCCAGACGCAGTAGTTTAACGGACATAGTCATAGATAATTACAAAGACAAAACTTAACTCAGTGCCTTATTAGCAGAATTTAGTGTTAAGTAGATATTTAATTGTTTGTTGTTAATTTAAATAATTTAAAAGGCTAAGTGCATTATAAACCGTCCATAGTACAAACCTGAGTATCACTTATCCCCTCCTACAGGCTACCAATATAATATAAGGGAAACCATTCATTGAATTTAAGGTGCGCCTGCTGAAAAATAGAAACAATAATTTTCTTTCTTTGCCATATTTTTAATTAAGTGGTACGTACCAATACGAACAGAAAAAATATTTTTATAAGTGTAATTATTTCCAATTCTATAGTTAATTACAATCCAAACATCTAATTTAGATTTTAAATAGGCAAAGACTAAAAATATGTATTATCGCCGACTTGCAACTAAGCATCAGGTTCTATGCAATAACTTTTTACACTAACAAATGAATACACCTAATAAATGTATCCTAACTCAAAAATTGGCAAAGTTTAGTTCATTCGAAGGTATATAAAATTGCGGGTTTGACTCACTGAATATCATCTGCCTAGACTGAAATGGAAACAAAATCCTTCTTTGACGCAATCAATTTTGCCGATCATTCTATGGATAGATATTGTGTATAGATTCTATAGAATGACATCAATAGATTTTTTAGATAACCCCACTGTTTATTAGCACGCTTTTATTTCAAAGTTTCCAAAACGCATTGCACATGAAAATTTAAAACGTAATCAATGGTAAAAAATGTTCTCGAAGCTGGATAGAAAGTGTAAATGATACAAATGTGATAAGTGATAATTACTTTTATTTAGTACCTCCAAATACGTATATATATCCTTGTATACTCGTATTGTCTGCATTCGTCTCTTATTTACACTAATATAGTGCATTTACAACTGAATAAATACATGTTCAATAATTTCACCCATTTACAACAAAAAAGGTTTGTCAGTGTTTAAAAACAGTCATTTAAAGAATATGTTCCAAAACCTTAGGTTATTGCAGTTTACGTAACATTTGTCAATAAGATTACAAGCTTTTGTTCTTATACATAAATAATTGTTTTATTAACATAACCGAGAACAAAAATTGCAGAAAAAAATTAACAATATTGGTGGTTTAAGCCTACACTAATTATGAGTATTTTTAACCTTAACAATAATACGAAGTATTTTTATAATACTATGATTATTTACAATAACATTATAGGTAGGTACGTCGTCTTATAAACTTAGGTTACTCGTCGTAGTCCGCAGTTCTATGCGTTCGACACTTCAATGTGTACCGAGTCAGGTCTCATGAGAGATGTCTCTCAGATCCAGTAATTTCAGGTGTCAAAATTATCGTGTCGTACATTTTCTATTCTATTTACTTCTATATTACCATTATCGTCTTTGACGAGAGTTTCAAAGATAGAAATCAGATTATCTAGGCCGATGAGATAGCCGTCTTCATGGTTGCCGACCTTCCATGAGGAATTGTGGTCGATATTGACATTGTCGGGAACGGGGACTGTTTTAGCGAAGTCGATCATCCAGATGGAGGCTCGTCGTTTGTCGTGGACGAACAACAGTGAACTGCCAATCAGTTCGTGCGTTCGGAAGAAATGCGATTCGTTGAGCGTCGCTCTGATACTCCTCAGCCTCTCTAAGTATCTGGGCTGTAATGAAAGAGAAAAAATATTAATGAATGCTTTTGAAACCAAAGTAGAAAAAGATAGATGTGAGTGAACCGGAATAAAAATCAATTAATTCATAATACTAGAGCCAGATATAATTAGCAATTCTGATGAGAAATATTAAGAATGCGTTTTCGAAATATCCATCCAAATTCGAATAATTTGAAAATATGTTTAGATAATATCTTCGCTAACCTTATTGGTAACATCATCATGCAAGAATGTTATACACCAAGTATACTAAAAACAAGTATGAGTGGCGCAATCCACACATCACTATCCAGAATTTGATGTAAATCATTAATGACGTCACTAATACATTTACGTCAGAGACCAACGTTATTGGTATTAATATTACTTACCGCAGCATTAGGGAAGTTGCTAGTGAAGTCTTTGAAAGCCTCGACAATTTGTTCCCTAGTTTTAGTGGTTTTGAAATCTTTGGAACTGGTTCCATCTGCCTTCTTGACTCCATCTATCCTGAAGCCCAGGGTTGCCGTGGAACTGATTGTTTCTCTCCAGATCATGTATCTTGGCTTCGTCACTCCCTTACTCCGATGTTCTTCTTCTGACGGCGCCTTGGGGTCAATCTGGATCATTTTCTCGTACATGTCCTGAAACAAATGAAATAAAAATTATATTACATTATTTTTATTAGGATTTGATGATAAATATCCTACAATGACAATAACCCAATAAGCAAGTCAACCACATATTGAAAATCGTGTTTCTATTTTTTGTGAAAACAGTTCAATATTTGGAAAAATACTATCGTAGGCAAGGCGACCTATTCGTCCCGTTGTATACATCTTAGGATGCAAATAAGCTGTACCACCGAGTACACATCTGCCTCTCGAGGTTATAGGCTCCAGTCAGCGAAAAGACATTTATAAACATTATTCGCTGTAAAACGGTGAGTTAATTGTTCCGTGACTCGGCTTAAGTTAATTATATCGAACTTGTCCAATAGATCAATTAGTTTATTTCTAATTACTGCTGACGGACTGATTACTTCAGACTCAATAATTTATAAGGATATTTTTGTACTATAATTTAACTTTACAGCACCATCATCCGCGTCTTATCGTTGACGTAAAACGTTTTAATTATAACAATTTTATCTACTTGTTTATGTATCTCTTTTGACATTGCTTGATAGACAGGCCACTGCTTTTGAAATATCAGAGGTCAATGAAGCGGTGGTATGAAAATTTTGCTTTGGTAATGTAGCTGAGCAAGAATTCAAACAAGCAATAGCTTTTGTCTTAATTTATAGCCCTATTTTTAGTATCAAAATAGCTGAATAGTCACGTCATTTATTGATCTAATGAATGGTTTGTAGCTCATTATAACAATACTTAGAAATCAAATTCATAGTACTACATACTTTAACAGCATTTAAATTTCCTCTCACACAAATGATTTCAATTCAGTGATTCAAAGAACAGTATTAACTTAATGACCTATCTTTATCAAAAAAGGAAGTATTATTTTAATGTTAATATTTTATAATCCTGATGATTAAGGTTTACTCACTTTTCTCAATTTAGTCTTCTCCTTCGCCTTAGCAAGCTCTTCCTCCAAGTACGTCCGGACTCCAATCTTACAGTCCATCACACAGGGACTGTCGAAGTCGCTCAGTAGATCTTGTAATTGTAGGTACACTGTTCAATGCTTAGTTAAGGAAATCGTGGGTTTCAATTCATAGTTTCTGTTGTATAGTAATTCAGACCGTAGGAGACAGATTTGGCTCTAGTAAATTTCAAACATTTTTAGAAATCGTCAATTCTATTGTTAAAGCTCTGTTTCTCTTTTATGTGGTAGTATAGATGGGACAGAGTAACTGGAAGCCATTATATACGTAAGAACTATCAAAGATACTCTTTGAATAAATTTTAACGTACAATAAAATATATCAGTATACATGGCGTTAGATAATTAGTTTGTAGTTGTAATTGTTGTACATAACAAATTGCTTGTTTACAATACGCTTAATGCGATGCCCGCAGACTTTGATAAATGTGTACAAGTCAGTGATATACTTATGTAACTAATTAATGTTAATGCGAAACATTATGTCCATTGACTATATAAAGGTACACTTTTATGTTGTCAATGTTGGAGAGAACAGATAAAACCTTATTATAATAGAACTTCATATCAGTGAACCTCATAATATTATTGCAGACTGAAGAGTTACCGAGTTAATTAATAAATTGAAAGTGCTTCATAAAACATTGAATTGTGTTAATATTAGCTTCGATTTTTTTGGTTTAAAAAGGATACGTTCTCCATCTTCACATGTGACTTGTCCTTTGTACTCAGGTACAAAGGGCCGCAGAACATCTTTCATCAGCAACTGGAATATAAAAAAAAAATAAGAAAAAAATTCAAAGCGAACAATTAGGACAGTGTTTTGGCATTATTTTGTATCTATGATTTCATTCATATGTCGATGCGGTGTCATATAGATCATTGAAAAATTAAGCAAAGTTTATAAAAATACAGTTAATGTTGGATTCTGGGTTGGTTTAAAAACATATATTTAAATACTATTCATATTGAAACAAATGGGTAAAACATTCATGGGCCGTGTCTTTTGACCTTCATGGTTCAAATATGCGCTTTCGTTTATTATGACGTAAACGCTTAATTTTTTATTAAAATATGTGAAGTTTATTATAACGTGGAATAATATTTTAAGCTAAATACTCATAAAATTGATTCGTGTTTTGTGACGTTACTCGACAGTATCTATTCATTTCCTCAAACTATTTTGAAAAAATCTGTTGTTTTGTTTAATACATTACAAATATATGAATTATCTATTGTAAACTATTTCGTCATCTTCAATCATCATCATCAATCATCTTATCACCGGCAATAGAAGAATTGAATTATCTTTCGATGTCACGCGTGTTTCAAAAACACAAAATTACGGACATCCTTTTGTTATACAAGAAAATATGTGTTCCATCTTTAATAAAGTATTACAAAGTAGGTATTGAAAAACCGATGTGTAAAGTGATGTTACAGACAATTCAATGAAACAGACCTATTGTAGCGTCGTGTAATGGTCCCCAATTGTATGTATCTAATCGAATCATTGTGACGCATTAGAGCTCATTAACATCGAAACGTTAATTATCATGTGATGACGTCAATGGACATAAAAATAAGTTAACGGCGACTTTACTAAACGCACTTACTTGAATGTTAACGACCTTTATTAAATATTAATAAATACAAACATGCGCTGAAGGTTTCCTAATATTTACATAAATCTTCTAAGCAACCTTAAAATGTATGTTATGCATATTTTTGGTTTAATATGAAACTAAGAACAATATTTTGTAATTTATTTACATGTTGTACTTTAACTAATATTTTTTTAAACAATTAAATCTCAATAAAAAATAATTTATTCGATTCAAATATCATACGCAATTTTCAATTTACATAATTTGCGATCTGTTTACTTAGATTTATTTTTACACAACACAAGAAGGTGCTAACGTAAACATAAATTTATCAACTTATGAAATGGTATTTGAGTTCAAAGATTACGTGCGTGTATTACTTAACGTTCAGAAGTGCAAAGTACATATTTGTTCGCACGCTCACAGTAGAAACGGAAAACACGGTATGGCAAACACAGAAGAAAGTGTTTGATTTAATACTGTTGACAAATAAGTCATTCGTTGACTTTTTTTTGTTCGTTTCGTAACAGAACCACGATGTATACGAACACAACCACGTTTCTCTAACACTTTATTGTCATCAATTTTCTAAATAATTGTTTTGTCAAATTGATTTATACGTCAGCATAATGACGAATTCAGTCGATTGCTCTAATGACTGATGCTACTTACCGCTGCTATGGCAAATCATAACAAAATTATGGTTTCTAAGATTTACGCGAATGTTGCACAATGAAAAAAACTAATTTTTATATTAAACTAATTTTATCCGCCCCGTGGCCACTAAAGCTGTAAAGTAATCGAAACGTCGCGTCGGGAAGTAATTTTTTTTTTTAATTAAACCAACTCCACGGTATAATCCATAACAATTAGTTTTATTTCAAAAACAAAATTATTCATGCTTAGCTATATGATTTCACGTTCATTGAAGATTTGATTGCAAAATATAACGAACCATATCCGCTATTTCCGAGTTCCGAATTGACGCGTCCGATTCGCGAGCGCAACTGTTTCAAATGAAACATAATATTCTTAGAAGAGCCTCTAATATTCAACTTTTTGCCCACAATGAATCAACTTCGCAAAATTCGCGAATCCATGTTGA
This sequence comes from Deilephila elpenor, assembly GCA_949752805.1. Taxonomy (NCBI): domain Eukaryota; kingdom Metazoa; phylum Arthropoda; class Insecta; order Lepidoptera; family Sphingidae; genus Deilephila; species Deilephila elpenor. The sequence continues at coordinate 10,017,897 of OX457108.1, forward strand.
ATTACTACGTGCCGCATACCATTAACAAGGAAAATTAATTTCAAATACCGGTATCGTAATAAACAGTTAGCCGTGTAAAACCGTGGAACTGAGGGTTACTACGTTGTACGTATAAATGGACGTATTAAGTACCCGTGAGTCAACGCTTAATATTGTATAAATTACTAAAATGTATAACGTAGTATTTTTTTAAAACTGTATTAGCCCATATACCTCCCACTGCAGGGCACGAGCCTCCTCTACAATCTAGACTACGGTTGAAGGCGTTAAGTCATATAGTCCACCACGCTGGCCTAGTGCGGGTTGGCGGACTATACACACTGTAGAAATTAATAGGAATCGCTATAGCATGCAGGTTTTCTCACGATGTTTTCCTTCACCGTTATCGGTTCGCGTCTGGTCCGTTTGCCAACAGGTCACCACGCACTGTCCTTTTTATACTATGCTAATATCTCTAGACACTATTATTTTTATTTTTATACCACTTTCAAAATCGTTGCAACTCGTGTAAGTCAGAACCAGCAGTACATATTTTATTGATAGCTCTGAAGCTCACCGCGTCATTGCGAATGCCCAAGTTGTCTTGACGCCACAGCAAAATTAATAAATAGCAAAATGATTAGAAGGAGTTGGAATTAAATTATTGTCTACTTTCCATGGTAGCTAAGCGGGAAAGAAATTTATGAACAAGAAAGGAAAAATCCTCGGATTAAAAAATCTAAAGCAGGACAGCTATATATACTCGTAGCTATATTTTATTTTATCGGTGTATGCCCGTCATTCAATGACAGGATAAATGCAAAAGGATAACACATGATAATACCAATTTTAAACCATATCCCGGCGGAAATTCTGGTTTTTTCGATAAGCTAATTTATGAACTTATATAAAAAATATTTTTTTATTTTATATTATTAGTGGTGCAGTAGGCAAATAGGTTTAAGGTATTAAACAGAAATTCAATATTAATAATAAATATTTCATATTTCATTGTGTTTGACGTCAACGTAAAACCTCGTTTTCTCGTATCACTTATTGTATTCCAGATTTATTTTAAATACCAAGTTACTGGAAACAGTAAATTATAAATGCTCGTTAGAGATTTCACATTTTTGAAATTAGAGGTTTTTAAATTTATATTACGTCATGCTTGATTCCATCAAGATATTTTGTTCTATAGATGTTCTAAAGATAGGCGTAACAAAATTAATTTTATTATAACGTATTTCTCACTTAAAATATGTGGTTAGGCTCCTTCATCTGGTTTATATTGTAATTCAATTTGATGTTATTATGACTCTTATCCTCTTTATCTTATCTGATCTTATTATATTTGACCTTATTCTACATTCAAATGGTGTCTTAGCAATGCACATTTCTACAGAAATTACGAAATGATCTGGCTAACATTAATTTGTATAATTGCCGGGAAAATATTGCTTGTTTTCGAAAATGTCATCCAGTGCCATTCCCACCCCGAAATTCCAACTTAGGAACTAATACAAAATATGTGATAGTTACCTGAAAACATTTCTCCTCCTGCTGGCTCAACTTCTTCAGTATAGTCCCCTGGTCTGGTCCAGCCTTGAAGTTCCCCTGGTGTCCAGCCAGCTGGATCCAGGGGTACCTCTGCTTCTTGTAGGTTTGGAAGAACGGCGTCCACTGCACTATGTTTCGTAACTTGCGCCATCTTTCCGATTGCTGAAAACGAGAAAAATGTTAATTTAGAAAATGAAAATTCTGATGATTGTTGTTTTGCACAGCTTACTGAATTATAGGTGAATTGTATAGAAATACGGACATATATATAAACTATTTATGTGAATTCAAAAGGACTATGGGTAATTAGATCAATGAGTTTTATTGGCCATAAATTAGTACCTATTATAATGTATGGCACAACATGCCATAACATGGTATAACATCTCTACAGTACAGAGCTTTGAGTTATTTTAATTATCATCATGACCATTATTTGAAATCTGTTTAATCCCATGGTTGATTAAAGCAATCAAAGCTATTTTTGTACTCCCCTCGTGTGGATACTAAAGACGTTTGTAAATCGAACCTAGGACTTTGTTTTAAACAAATGTCTAGCCAGGCATCATAGCCTCTGCCTATAGCAAGGAGATACGGGCGTGAGTATTTTTACAATATTATATCTATTAAAAATCATCGATTTAAACAATACAATGACGACAGTTATGTAAATTGATAAATTATACAGATTACATTAATTGCATTGAATTTTTTTCAACTATTCAAGTATCAGTATGACGGAATAGATATTATGACGCACTAATCGATTATAATTACTTTAGCACTATACAATCGATACAGATCTATTACAAATTAATCGGAGTAAATATATGACGTTTTTCAAAGGTTGTAAGAGTTTAAACGATTAATTGTATCCTGTTTTCGACTTTACGATTCTGCAAAGTTTTCTCGACGTCAAAGATTAAATTATTATTTTTTGGTTTTTGTAAGCAAAGTAGAGATTATAAACATGATATTTAAGAAATCGCCAAATAGTTGTTCTTATCTCGCTTTGACATAAAATCGAAAACACATTATTTTTCATTGGCACTATTAAAATACTTATTTACATTTTCAACAATCTTTCGCTTAACATATCAAAATATAAAAGATACGTTTTATTATTCATTACTTACAAATACGAACTACAAAAACAGACAACAAAACGTGAACTTATTAATTAGTAAAGAAAAACATTAACAGATGGCGCTACAAATTCAAAAAAACGAACCTGCTTTAGATTGTTGATGTAGACACAAAACACCACATCCACAAACTCCCTCATATCGAAACACACACTCGTAGAAATCATAGTGAAAGCACAAAAATATCAACGAACTAAACGCACCAAACGACGTGCAAAGTAACACTGATTTGTTCGAAGGAAACTATTGCAAATATAAACCGCGTTCTGACTCAACGGCTTAGTCCCGACCGCAAAAGCCGCGCGAAGACGTCAATACTACGTACGGTATGTCGATGGGCAATCATTCTGCGTCGAAGGGGGCGTATTCGCATGACGCTGGGTGAAATCCAACCCCTAGCTACTATGAAGTGTCATGTTCGGCGTAGATTCTCATGTAACATATTGTCAATATTATTTAAATACATACATGCATACATAAACTCTAGCCTTTATCCCCGAAGGGGTAGGCAGAGGCGCCACCAGCACACCCACATTTCGCCTTGTATGTTCCGTCCCACGATTTGATAGGGGGCGAGCCTATCGCCATATCGGGCACAAATTCCTGACTCCGGACTGATAATGAGTAGAAAAATCCTATAACTACTAATTAAATAAATACTAATTAACAATTCAGTAAATGAACAATTTAAATCCTTTTTCGTTATACTATGAATAAAAAAATGTGTTCATTGAGCTCTGAGCTGGACTCTGAGCCTTTGTTATATCTGAATATTTAGTACTTAAGTGATATAGGATTTTTCTATTCATTTATCAGTCCGGAGTCAGGAATTTGTGCCCGATATGGCGATAGGCTCGACCCCTTTCACTTTGTGGCACGGAACATACAAGGCGAAATGTGGGTGTCCTGGTGGCACCTCTGCCAACCCCTTCTGAGATAAAGGCGTGAGTTTATGTTTGTATTTGCTGATAATTACAATGTAAAAAATGATGCAACTTTTGTCTCTATTAATGTATAAGGTCATGCATGATTATCTATTTATAAATTATTTTTTTCTGTGTGATAGTGCATTTACAACTAAAAAATACTGTACCAATGTGTATGATTTATAAATAAATAAAATGACACGTTATTTTTTCAGGATTTACGACTATTTTAGAGCAATTAGTTCCTCGATACACATCTGTTTTACATTTCATGCTGCGGAAAAGCGGGGTCAAACGTTGGTATTAAGATGAGATGCAAAATAAGTTTTTGTTCAAACATTCATGTTATAAACATATTTTGCTACAACGTATGATTCGTGACGTACACAATAGTGGATTAATACATTGAGCTGCGTAGTATGAAAATGAATAAATTACGATTGTTTTTGTACGACAGGTATACGTGCCTTCTTTCACGTCTAGATTATTTGCGGAACTTGCAATTTTGTAACACTCAAGTTATGCGTAAATTGCGCTATAGGTATGTTTCTAAATCACATGAAGATCAGTATAAGACAGCCTCCATGGCGCAGTTGGTTAGACGCCGACTGAGAAACAAGAGGCCGCGGATTCGATTGACGCACCGAGACAAATGTTTGTGTGAACTACAGGTATTTGATTCGGTGCTGGGTGTTTGTGACACGGAAAAGTATCTCGTAGTTTCCGATACTCACGACACAAGAGTCGATCTTAGTGTGGGATTAAGACAATGTATGTGACTGTCGGGTGTATATCTATATACAGGGTATATCAAGATCAAGAAAATCATCTTTTTTCGGTGGTAAATTCCTAGTTTTTGCGAAAATAATAATTTAAACCCTTACGTACCATTGAGTATTTAAAAATAAAGAGGTCTACATAATTATTATAGGAAAACTCTGTATTTATCACCCAAATACGACGATAAGTAAAAAATTACAAAAAAAAGATGTCGTTTTTTTTTGCTAAATTTTTACTTGCATTGAGTCTGAAGTCACTAATACTACCACCTGGCTTCGTTTTCGGTCGCAGTCTTGATATACCCTGTATGTGTCCAAAACAAGAAGGGTACTTTTATACTTAGAGACCAATTCATCGACTCTAGTATACTAATTATAATGAAAACCTACTACCTAGACACAAGAAGGGGCATTTATTATTTAAGTTTTTACCACCGATCTAGATCAAAATTAAAGTAAATTTCATATAAGTTGAAGTATAGTAATTTATGCTTGACAAAGACTTGCCTTAATCTTGTGATGGAAATAAGCTCGAATAAATGTAGCGGGTAATAGTGGCGCCTGTACCTCCCTTTTTGCAGATTCATGCGTGAGTCTTTGAACCTAAGAAAACTATGTTCATGAACTAATACTTAATTATCGCTCATATGCATCAACAACACAAAGTCTTTTTATCATTATTTGCCCTTTTTCCAGGACATTAGTGTCCATTTCCTACTAGAACATTTCTATGATGTAATAATTCAATTTCCTTTAGTAGTGACGGTATATGACACCACAGTTAATGCGTAACGAAACATTCGACGATAGTTTAAGTGACCAACGGTCATTTCATTAGTGACGCACTATCCAATTAGTAATTATTACGCACAAACATTGTTTTCCTCTTAATAACAATGTCCATGAATTATGGAAATTTTGCAATTGTTAAATTCCCATCATCGGTCTGCACTTATGCAGGAAAGTTTGTGGGTTTTAGAAGAGTCCAAATTTTATGTTTCGACAAATATTTTTTAACATACTTTCGCTCATGCCTGTATTCCAGAAGGATTAGGTAGACATGGCGCAAGTCACATCCCCAATTTGCCAATTTTATTCCTTTAATGAAGTTAAAATGAGCGAGCCCTATGACTATAGAAAAATAATTAAATACACTTTTAATTTGGAAAATTATATAAGGGATACACAACTAGCAATATTTTATTTCCACCAGTGATACAACTTTGCTGCAACCTGAGAGTATGATGCAAATACCGACTTAACAATTGTCTCACAAAAATTCAAACGATGTGACCACTTTGCCAACACATGTCATTAGTTCAGTGACAAAGACAATAGTCTTATAATTATTCGTTCCTCTCTCTCTAACCCAAATTTTAATATCGGTGCTCAAGGGCTAGAAGCGCATTTTTGATTTGCCACGGTCTTTAGTGACGATGTTGCTCATACGATGTACTATTAAATATAGGGCCTATCGAAAACCCTTACAATATCAACAATATCACATAATTTAAAAAAAACTATAGAATACAACATTAATCTAATACCTAATCTGTGCCCATCATATACAATAACACTATAATATATTAAGCTTCCGCCTCATCTTGACCATTGCAGTTGGCACATCCAGGTTAAGGCTTATAACAATTTCTCGTCAATATTTATCAATTACACGAGATATAATTAGCACAGCTTATCGGATAGATCAGGGTGACGACAATTATGCTAGAAATAGACATCTATAAACAATCGTTAATTGTGTGGCAGTCTTGACCGTAGATAAAAAAACATACAAACATAAACTTGTCCTCTTTTTCCCAGAAGGGGTAGGCAGAAGTGCTACCAGACACTCACGTTTCGCTTTGAGTGTTCCGTTCCATGATATGATAGTCTATCGCCATATCGGATATAAATTCCTGATAATGAATAGAACATCCAATAAGATTGCCTCACCCGGGATTCGAACCCAAGACCTTAGCATTGTCATCGTACCTTTGTACAACTGCCTCGCCGAGGCAATCCATACAAAAAATATCGCACAATAAATATATTGGTGTTATAATCAGTTGTCAAAATTAGATGGCTTATGCAATCTATTGTGAGGTTCTTGGTTAGTGACCGTTTAGAGGTGATCGATTTGATGAGATCATAGAACTGTTACTAAGGTTAATTACATACATACATACATAAACTCACGCCTGTATCCCCGAAGGGGTAGGCAGAGGCGCCACTAGGACACCCACATTTCGCCATGCATGTTCCGTCCCACGATGTGATAGGGGGCGAGCCTATCGCCATATCGGGCACAAATTCCTGACTCCGGGCTGATAATGAATAGAAAAACCCAATATCACTATGCCCGACCCGGGACTCGAACCCGAGACCTCAGCTTTGTAACCGTACCGTAATACAACTACGCCACCGAAGCAGTCAACTAAGGTTAATTGCTCTCGAGAATGGAAGACTTAACTGACTGAAGTAAGAAATATAACATGTAAAATATGATAGTATTTTCTACGTATGTTACAGAACTTCCGGCAAAGAAATAATATTGACTCTTAGGGCCAATTGCACAAACTAACTTGGCCCATAACTTTATCTTTAAAAATGTCAAATTCGTCACAAATATATGGCGATGTCACTATCAAAATTCAAGTTATGGTCAAAGTTAGTTTCTGCAACTGGGCCTTAATGTGTACCTTAGGTTAGGCGTGAAAAAGACAGCAAGAATCTAAAAAATTGTTAAAATAGAATTTTCGTTCAAATGCTTAAATCTTATAACGAACTTCTGCTAAAATTTGTAGCAAGGTTGTCATTACCAACCTGTCTTTTGTTTGCGAAAACGACCCGAATGCACAAATGCTTTCTCGATGGAAATAATTTTGATTAGCACGCGATGTTTTTTTAGTTATTAACATGGCTTTACAGTGTCAAAGTCTCACACTTATAAACAATGGCACACATCAATTAAGATACAAAAGTTCCCAAGCGAAAAACTGTCACTTAAAGTTTTTGTTAAAAGCATAATTATAGTATGAGATAGTAGTAGCAACTTCCGTAATTTAGCTTTATGTAACTTTTTATCTCTATTCCCGTCAGTAATCATTAGAAATATAAAGGTTTGATTAGAAAGTATAATTAATTATTTTAATTAAAAAGGTAGCACTCATTTTACTCTCAGAAGCAATCCACATATTAGGAAAATATTATCTTAATCCTAGGACAAAAAGACGTAGTAATCAAAGATTGAAGCGAAAGTCACGTTGAAGGGAAACAAAAATAGTGAGAAACTTAAAACAATACTACGACAATGCCTGAACTCTATGAAAATATTTATAGATGCAAACATAAGCTTGGCCTTACACAACTTATTTGAGAAATTGGCACAATATTGTCATATCACCACACATAATTTTTTTTCATTAATCAACATCACGTTTAACAAGTACATTTGAAAAGTTCATAGAATCCGTTTAAGATATTCAAAGCCAATATTTCGGCCAAAGACGTGTTAGTCTCCGTAAGAGACTCGCCGATATTTGATATTGCAATACCAACAGTAGTTGATCGAATTGATAAAAGAACCGAAAAGATAAAAGAAAGAACCAATTAAACAATGAGGCCTGCAATTGTGCCCATTGTATAAATAAAAGATACTAGACAGGCTTGCATCACGATGATCTCGATCGCGTGATGGCATTAATTATCGCAAACAAACGACAATCTAAATTGAACGTGCACGCAAACATGTGTTCTGGATACTGTCATCGGCTACTATGCAATACGTCATATAAAATGGTATCTACATACGACCTCATTTCTTGTAATATATGAAGAAATTGTTATTTGAAAAGAATAATGTTTTCATAAAGTGAGCCTTTATGATAAACAGGCAAATATTATTAGAGTGCTTCGAAATAATAATATGCATCAACTACTGTTCGCATCACAGATATTTCGCAAACAATGGTTATCCTAGCTTGATTTCTAAGCAAAACTCTTAATAAACACAAGCTTAGAGAACACTGCCTTCAAAATCTTAATGTACCTATCATAAATTACCTGATGAAACAAGCAAAATGGCTGATACTGATAAAACATATTCTAGGATCGTATGCTGATGACAGCGGTAAAGTCACGCGATACATCACTCCATGATGATAAATCTTCGTAACTTTACAACGTGTCACCACCACGTGATGAGATTTAGTTCCTTGGACATAACGAGTTTACAAACTGCATCTAATTAAAATTGTAGTTAATGTAATAAGTATTTAATATCTTGTCATGGTAGGAGTAAACCGGTAACACTAAGAACTTGATAATCTTAATGATCTTAGATTAATTAACCATCATCGTCATTCAGCTGAACATTTACAGATCGCAACCTCGGCCAGATCATCTGTCACTAAAAAAAATCCTTGCATATTGATTACACCATTAAAATTTTACTTTAAACAAATTATGATGACCTTCACAATTTGTACGGTTTATCACATTAGAGCGTTGCAATTTTAAAGGGTAATAACCATATATAATTCCCTAGCTTAATAACAAAGTAAACTATTAGACCAGGGGCCAACTTAGTGTCAATATTTTCAAGGTTTCCTACATGACTTATTGTTACATGTAAACATCCGTGACCTACAGTTTAACATGTTCGCCACGGAAGGAAGCTAGTTCTTTAAATCATGCTTAAAAAAAACATCTGCCAACAAATTTTATACTATATGCCTATTCATCAACTACTATGGTTCGTTGTTGTCTGGCCACATACATAATAACTATGTACATCTCCTTGCATATATATAATTGTTTTTTGATGTTATGTGTTGACCATGCTACAATAAATTATTTTTCCTTCTTCCTTCTTTCTTAACTAATTTATAATTATCTGCAATAATCAGTAGATTCGCATAGCATTTGTTACATTCTACATAAAATTGCTTCGTGTTTTTGTTTTTACCCAATTAGTCGTTTTATAACGGTTATTACTATATTATGTGAGTTTTTAGCTCGTCTCTTGTCAATAAAGTTTTTGTTGCCATATCAAGTCTGCGCCTAAGTCAAAAAATCATAAAGATCCTTTGAGAGGTCAATAATACTGCTCAAGCGCATCCGCTTGTGGTTTTGTTAATCCATTAAAAGCTATTTGGTCGTGATTTGTGGCGGCTGCTAGCGGTCACATTCGGGTATTAATTGTTTGAACACTTGGCGGTTGCTCCTATGTCCATTGCGACCTTTAATTTGCGCTGAGTGATTTGATGTTTATGTTCTTGATTCATTATATCGTCATCTTATACCACTTCAGGTTAAGTATTCTATTGAGGTGATTATACACAATTAGAATTATTTGGAAATGTATGATTATGGCTAAATAAATGAATGATTCATCATCATTTTCAGCTACAAAAATCAACTTCACAATATAAGTTACTCCAAAGATTTCCGCAGATTTAAACCTATAATTATTTTGTTCTAATACACATCTAACTCAGTGTTACATTATACAACCTCCATTTAAAATAAGAATATAATTATACGTACATACTAGAATTTGAATATAAAATAAATAAAACATAATATATATATAAGAAGACATAGGTATCGTAAGTTTATTTAAATGTCATAGCGATAATTCGTGGAACACGATGCAACTATCATTTCACCTACGCACATGCATATGATACCTCTATGACGTGGGTTTATAACAAATATTTTTAAATAAGTGTTAATTATACATATTTTAAGACGTTATCCATGTATTTTGAATCGCTTATTTATAACGAGACATTTGAATATACTTAATGTAAGTACATTCCCATCCAAATTAAATATGTGTTGAGTAAACATTGGTTATTAGTATTGTTCATTATATTTTTGAAATGAAATACGAATAAAGAAATAAAATAAAAATAAGACTACTGGCGTAAAAAAAACAAAAGATTAGATTTAGATTATAGAAAACACCTATGGTTAAATAATTGAGAAAACAATATAGAATATTATTCAAATACCTATATTACTTACAAATATTTGCAGCTACTTGGACGAGTATTCTTAGTTTGTGAAGACGTTCTTTTTAATAATTTCCAGATGGTAAATCGAGTAAGTCAAATAAATATATTTCCCGTGACGTATATTAAAATCTTAATTGGGGTGTTAACAATACCCGACGGGATAGGTACGTGGGGAAACACTTTATTCCGCTTATCGGACCAATTACAATTTACAACTAATGCTGTTATTGATAATTACCTATAAAGAATTCTCTAACATCGACACTACACCACAACGGAATTCCCAATTAAAATTGCCTCCAACTGAATTATTTCGCAGAAAAATGTTGCGTTATGGATTATTTTATGTTCAATAGATATCCCTGTGTATTTTTATTGTGATGAATGGCGAGACCAGCATGCCATTCGCCTAAAAGGAAGCGATAAGACCGCTCGTGGACAGTTGAAAACCAAAAAACACCATAAATTACCACTGCGCTTGCCTGCGAAACATAAGATGTTAAGTCTCATGTCCAGTCGTTACTCTGGCTACAATGTCCTTCAAACCGGAACACAACAGTGTATTTACACTGCTGTTTGGGAGAAATAGACATTGTTGTGGTACCTACCTAGGCATAATTTACCCTCACATAATTTACAATCTATCATAATCGTAAATCCTAATCTCATAATTGACAATATCATTGAAAACTTCAACTGCAAATGTACTTTAGAAAAACGTAAACATATTTCTGATGTATACTTTATCGACATTAATTCCGATGAAATCGTTGATACAGGTATTTGAAACCTAATAAATTGATTACAGTCAACAGTTATGAGTTAACCCATTCTAAAAAGGATATTCCCGGCTGTAAATTATATGAATTGGTGGAAGCAATACCCCGTTATAGAGAATAATAGTATTCTAATGGTTTAGGGAAGAACCACGTCCGGCCGAAACAAATTGAGGAAATTAATATAACTAATTTTGGCCTGTAATATTTAAAATAAGGCGTGTCATTTTTACGTATGGATTTGCTCAGTATTTAATGCCTTGCTTCCAAACAATAGTCTACTTTTACCTAAACAAATCAAATGTAAGTATATACAGGGTATATCAAGACCGCGACCGAAAACGAAGCCAGGTGGTAGTTTTAGCGGCTACAGACACAATGCAACTAAATTTTTTTAAAAATAGGCGACGGATTTGTTTTTACAAATTTTTAAAAATCATCGTTTTTGAGGGGTAAATACCTATTTTTTTGCAAAAATAGTAATTTAAACCCTTACGTACCATTGCGTGTTTAAAAATTAAGCTATGTACGTCATTATTTTAGAAAAACTATGTTTAATCACTCCAATACGACGATATGTAAAAAGTAACAAAAAAAAAATTGACGATTTTTTTTGTAAAATTTTTACTTGCATTGTGTTTGATATCACTAATACTACCTCCTGGCTTCGTTTTCGGTCGCGGTCTTGATATACCCTGTATTTTCGTGATATGATTTTCCGGAAAATGACCTTTGTTGATTATAGATAAAACCTGTGAAAATGGGAATGCCTTTTGAATCGCATAGAGTGGCAAAAAATGGCATTTATTCACTAATTATCGTGTCCTTCACTGACCTATGATGTTCATCTTCAAATTAATCCGTGATGAATCGATACGTAACTCAGCATAGTCTATCCATTTTCGAACATTCACCATCTCTGTTACTCTACAAAGGTTTCCGCGTGTGTATACGAGACAAAAGACGAAAACCATCACGCATATAGCTGGGACAACAGGTGATATTATGTCAAGAACACCTGTGACGCACGCAGTGACTTTGACGAAACACAACTGTTAATAAGAGGGACCTTAGATTGTACTTATATTTACTTTTTATAGGTATTCAATAAATACGCCTCGTCATTTTGAATTGTTGTTTTTCTATTGTGATTAACAGTGCGCGTTCTTACTTGTGCCAATGACTTGTGCTGTTACGTAATTGGTGATTTTTTTTCATATTTATAGGTATTGGTCGCATGCGCAGACGAAACGTCAGACAGTGTACATATAAGCGTATTGTTGCATTATACATCACGTCGAAGTATCGATGCGTGATCTATAACGGTAATGTGTCTGCGTAAGTGTAGAAAAAATGTGACATGTGAGCAACCATACTTGAAAATGATTGACTCATTTTTTCTCTCACTCACTCATTCACCAACTTTTTCATTCAGTCGCTAGTTCGACTAAACGACTGTGTCTACCACCTGACAATTCCATAGATGAACGCTATCTTGGAAGACATATATCGTCTAACGTTAATAATGGAATTATATTATATTTTCCCAAAAAAACCTGCCTTTTTAATCCTATATAATTCTAATAAATTTTTGTTTATCCGTATCTAAATTATTACGAATACAAAATTGGCTCTCAAATCCAGGCCAATTTTCGTGATTACTTCAAAAAATAGAACATAAACCGCTATAAAAAATATATGCAAAATGTACCCAAATATCCACACAACCAAATTACATGTAATAAATTCAATAAGCACATGTTGTTATTAAATGAAAATGCTTTCGAGTTCCATCGTGACTTCCTGTCACAGCGCGCAAACAATGGATTTGAAACATGTTATTATAGACAAATTGACCAATTATTTTAAATTCGTATAAGCCTTGAGCTCGATGTGGGGGCCAACAAAATAGTTGCACAATGTCAAACATTAGTAAATTACTGCGGTGTATCCTTGTCAATGGATAGTATCCTTTACAAGGTAAGCTTACGTCTTGCCTTTGGCAGGAAATCCTCGGATACAAGCTGCTTTCAACAGGTCACTAGGGAATTTTTTTGAAGGAAAGCATGTCTTGAGAATCGGACATTCTATGACTTGAGATGATGATTATAATGACTGTGAAGAAATAGATACACGAAGCATGAAAATAAATTAACAGCGAAACTTTTTACATGTTTGCGAGACCCGTATCCCTGACAAGAATATCAATGGTACTTATACTCACACTTTATTTTGGAATGTAATCGTATGATTTCTATAGAAATTTAGAAATTCTATAGAAATGTAGAGTTCTATAGAAATGTGCACCCGTGCATGGTAATATTACCCGTTGTTTAGTAAGCTAGTTGTTATTACGCCGCTCTAGTATAGATTACAGTATAAAAGGTCCGATTCTACAGGAGCAGAGCGCTATCTTAGAGAAAACCGATCAGAACTGACAATTATACCGCAAAGTTTCATTTCACTTCTTAGCAAAGCAGAAAACGTTTGAAATTTTTCCAAAGATTTGACCACATTAACGCAAACGTCACAATTTCAAATTTAAATATATTACATAGAGCATCTATGACGTACAAGAATATTAATAAAGTTTTTCAAACATATCCTTGTCGCAAAATGAAGATTTATATTTTAAGCGGACATTATCTTTAAATAACTGACCTTGGGCATTTAAATGTATAAATAAAAGTGACATATTTAGCAGCACAACATTTTAAAAAAGGTTCTGTATCTGCATCAGCCTATATACGTTGAGAGGGGTTAGGGTGTTATAGTCCACCACGCTGGCCTAGTGCGCGTTGAAGGACTAGCTTTGTAATAAATCGCTTAATTAATTTACACTTTATACAAATTGTGTGTAAGTGGACTTAATGCCTGAGGCATACTCTCTAACAATCTAACCTAGAAGGCTACTGAAAACAACGATATTCGATATATCGTACAAATCCGCGTGTTAAAACCTACTTGTGGTGCCTTGTTTTCACACATTTAGACTTTTGAACTATTCAACAGTGTTGAAAAGTGTCGCATTATTAAATATTTATCGACATCATATTAAAAACAAATGAACTAGAAATGGATTTCAATACGAAGAATCGCACGATAAATCGGATATCGTTTTCCGTAGTAGCTTCCCTAGAGTAATGCAGTGAGGAAAAGATGTAGGCTTTACTTTATGAAATGGATCATCAATTTCTGTAACAAGAAACATCGCTTACAGCCATTTTTACATTTGAACATTGAAAAGCTCATAGTAATATGTCCGAAAGAATAGACAAAGTTAGTGGCACCAATAATAACTAATGGAAATGTGATGGAAAGCAAGCTTATCAAGGTACGCCCGCTATTGCTTCTTACGTTAGTGACATCTCTGCCTGCACCTTTGAGACTATAGGCGTTATTTTATTCGTTTTTCTCGTTCATACAATAGACATGCTAGGTTATAATTATTACGCATGCCACATACTATGCAGTGTCCGTCATAACTTGCATCATTTCCACTGTTCAAGGGATCCATTATCCCTATAGTTTCCTATTTGCTTTATATTTTTCCTATACACGCGGTATTGACTGATTCAGACGGTTAATCATAACGATGCGGTTCTTCGAATAAATTATTTCAATGTATTATTTACGTCAGTGAGTTTCGATGCGATAAAATTCTACATTTTTTATATTAATTATAATTGTTTAAGTGTGTAGTTGTGGAAAATATACGAGAAAAGTTAATTGTAATCGAATATCATCAAATGACGTCTGTGAGCCGGGCTCGGGTCGCCCCCACATGAGGAAGTATTTTAGATTAGCAGTCTATGTAATGTCTGAATTTATTATCAATATTATTCTTGACACTAATTACTACATAGCTAATGCCATTTTGATTTTAAAATGGCTACACAATGTTCTCAAGCAATAAAAAACGCTCCCAATCTTTAATTCCACCAATTCGTGTAACTAGCTAAGAAGTTGCCTACTCTGCCCTATACAACATACATCATCATACTTGACAACATTTGCAAAGTAACATTACCTAAGACACCTTAAAATTCCATGAACAGCCTTTGCAAAATCCGGTTTCGTGGACAAATGCAAAGCGCGCATCGAATACCATAGCCGATTGCGAAAAGCAGGCGCGTTACATACACGTTTCTAAAATGATAGAATCTTAAGAACATTCATGCCACAAAAAAGCGTAAATTGTATAGATTTTTGTTAAGAGTTCTAGCTTATAGAATAATTGAATCAGCTCGAACAGTAACTATACTACACAATGTTGTCACATGGTGTCCACAGTCCAGTAATTCAGTTTCAGCCTGTGTATACCAGATTCCGACAAGGCCGACATAATTGTTTCGACCGACAATTTATAGTCCCTCAGTAGATACTCTGGGCTGGACCGTACTACAACGTGAACTGTACTCACTTTGTAGTCATTTTTTTTATTCTTTAAGTCCGGCATACGTAAGTGATCACTGCCGCCCATGAACATTTATTATGCTTGGATCATGGATGCGTTGCCTCCATCAAATCGGGAGGAGGGCGGGAAGGAATAAGGATAGCAAGAGGGGAGGGGTTTAGCGGTAAAATCAGTAAAACGAATTACCATTTACCGATTTACGGTCAGCCATCTACAATACCAACACGCCTTGCGCCTGCGTGTTTTAGTCCAAAATAAATGCTAATGGATGCAAAACCTGACTAGTTTTTTTGACACTTGGTACAAAAATAGTAACGCACAAAAACAAGACCTAAATTCTATTTCTGTAGCTGCTAATATCAAAATTAGTTTTTTTTTGTGAGTGTGTGGACAAAATTGGCACAAAGCTGAGGTTTCAAGTTCGAATCCCGGGTCGGGCAAAGTGATATTGGATTAATAATCAGCCCGGAATCAGGAATTTGTTCGACCCGACATCGCGATAGACTCGCCTCCTATCACATAATAGGACGGATTATACAAGTCGAAATGTGGGTGTGCTGGTAGCACCTCTGCCTACCCCTTCCGGGAAAAAGAAGTGAGTTTATTTATGTTGTGCATAACTCAGCCAACCTCTACACAATTTGCAAGCAATAAAACACGAACCGCACACCTAAAACCGGTACCGCATCAAATGCCTACCTCTTTAGATTTAATAAAGATATGTTAATAAGTTAGATATTATCATTTGACAATTACAATGCAATGTGCAATGTAAAGGTCGATCGTAAAGTTCACGTGGGTTCTGAGGTGTTGATTAAAATCGGCAGAATAAATTAATTGTTAAGTTCGAAATACTTTAGCTTTAGTAACACCACAGAGTAACACCTTACAAAATAATTACTTTAGTTCAATTTAATATAATCGTATTAAGAATTGATTACTGGATATTATGAGACACATAATGCCTCAGAGTGACGAACATAGAGCTATGCCTTACTGTGCTAAATGATAAATTCTGACACCTGAATGACGTTGGTTCTTTTGGTCTTTGCGTAGGCAGGTTTCGCAAAGGACATTCCATACCTGACTATGATTATATGCAAAAAATATTATATTATATAAAATATGATATAACGCTTAAATATATAACTTAGAAATTTTAAATACCTAAAGGTGAAACAAAACGTAAACAGTCGAAAATATTATAATAATCGGTCCCGCCTGAATTTAAATATTATCTGTGCATGAGGCGTTGGCGCCAAACTTCATTAACATATAAATGTTGATGTAACATACAAACAACATACAGACAACTTCGTTTGTATTATATATCAGACAGAAGTAAAGGAAAAATAGAATGTAATAGTTCCAGTAAACGACCAATCAAAATAAAGGGTATCAACATCATGTACGTCATTTTGAAAGTAGATTTTGGCGGGAAACTGACCGTATCATACTCGGTGACTTGATTTATTTATTTTTTACACCAGTTTTACTTTTTATTTTGTATTTATTGTAGTGCGTCATAAAAGTTGTGTTACAGGCTAGACAAAGATTATTTTTTCAAACAGAGTTCGTGGGCAAACCACAGCCTATTTAGGAAAAGACAGTTTCAGAAAGGTTTATAATAAACATTAAGATGAAGCTTTAATTCCATCTAGAAATTATAATTTTCGGTAAGCTTGGATATAGGTGTCGTTCATTTATCATTGGACTAGGATATAGGCTTGAAAGAACTTGCGGCTCGTAAATAATTATAATCAAGGGTGTTTATTTTTATAAAATTGACTATATAACAATAGTTTAAATAATCTTAGTGATTTTTTATCCGACACCTTTTAATTTTGAAAGGTAAGTTGAAAAACTTCCGCAGCTATCCATAAAGCATTTTATAGCTCGGTGTGACGCAAATGGCGCAAAAAGAAGCATGGTTCGAAGGCTTCTGTTTGTTCTGTGATTTACATCGCAATTACTATTATAATTCAGTCTAAAAGTGTTAATTAATAATCGAAGTGTCATTGTTAATTACTATTCATAAGTTAATTCATAATTATGTATTCGGTATTGCATAAATGATTTATTGGAGCAATTTTCTATTAAATTATTCCCACATTGCTCGAACAATATCGGGTGAAAGACTATTTGAATATCGAATATTTAAAATAAATTTGCCGCGTTCCACTTCAATCGTTCAGATACTAGCTTGCTGCCTACACATCATTATTTCGTCCATAAAAAAATATTACCAATTTAAAAAAAGAAGGTACATCAAACAGAATAATTAAAGCAATTAACGAATATACGTGTAGTGAAATGCCGGCGAACTATATCAGCGGTGGGAGCAAAAAAGTTGTAGTCTGTACTTGATTGATCGATCAGGTAAAACGACTTTCGATCGTTCATAGAATATGGTAATGCGTCAGTTACCTGCCTTGTTTAAATAATTCTGCCTCCGGAGTGGTCATTATGAGATTTTTTTGCCATCGACATGTTCTTATGTGGGTTAATGTTCGATTTATTGTGATTAATATCGATTTTAACACAGAAATTATGATAATCGATAAATTGAGTTGAATAAAGGCGTAATGCGTTACGTGGTTGGATTGTTTAGCACCTTATTCTACCAGGAATAAAAAGTGAAGTGAATGTTGTCACGTGTCGGTAAATATGTTGCACTGGATGAGATGATGAAATAAAACGAAAGTTTACGGATTTTATTCCTGTATCCTAATCCAGTCAATCCAAAGGTTGCCTGGAAGATATCGCAGGTTGCGTTAAGGCCGGTAATTGTAACCATATCTAGTTTTAAGTATTTTATAAATTTCTTTCATTTTGGTGTTCAATAAACTATAAACTGCCTCGGTGGCGTAGTACTACGGTACGATTATAAAGCTGAGGTCTCGGATTCGATTCCCGGGTCGGACAAAATGATATTGGGTTTTTCTATCCATTATCAGCCCCTACAGGGATAAAGGCGTGAGTTTATGTATGTATGTATAAAATACAAACAAATAAATAATCCTACGCCAGCCTACGGTCAAACTTCAATATTGCATTTTAGTTTTTGATAAACTAAGGGGAGTCCTGTAATTTTTAATGTCCCATTAATTACATGATTATGTTAATGTAGATCACAAATTTTAATAATATTATTATAATTGATTAATTTGAGAAACAGACATAATAAAAATAAAAGTAAAAACTTCACTCACATAACATTGATGATATTAAGATTGCAGCGTTTTATTACCTGAAAATAAAATAAAATACATTAACGAAACGAGTATAAAATTGTACAAAAATAAATTTAAACCAGTTCATACTTATATGGGTAATTAAATTATATGATATTAATATTTAATCCCAAATTATTTATTTATTTATTTATTTATTAATCAAACTCCATAAAAGTATAAACTAAGGTGTACTAATTTTCATAAAAATCCTTAGAGTTTGTTAAACTAAGTCAAATAATAATAATTATTATAGAGGAAAAATCTACAACACGTTGTTTAAAACCTGGTTCAATGTTTCCTTCTTTAATTTAAAAGTTACACAAATTCCTTGGAAAAATTAACAAAGAACTTCCAAGTACGTCATTACAAAAAAAGTCCAGCGGAGATAAGTACAGCATCATCATTGCGATGCAAGATATCAGATTTGTCATAAATATCACAATCAACCACGTACAGCGAAAAAAATGCACCGAATCAAACGGGCCTTGACCGAGCAAACTAAATAAATAACAAATAAATTCCCTACAGAAAATCCTGACGAAGTTCTAGTAGGGTTCGCAGGCATAGGGTTCCGTACAATAAGATGCGCTATTAGAAAATTTTCAGCCTACACTTCCCAGATTGCAACTTCTATTATTTTATGTTTGATTGAAAGAGAAACTTTACTCAGTGTATATTCATAAATAAAAAAAATTTGGTTACAATTGCAATTTTTCGGATTTATTACCATACAATGGGACCATACTTTTTGCCTTTCATGATTGTAAGTCAGTGGGAAGTACCCTATAGGTTTTATTGACAGACGGGCAACATAGCATTCCGTTTTTCCTTATTACGTACAGTACCCTAAAAACGAACAATTTCTTTGTCACTGACGCAAACGCCACCGGAAATTAGCGTGTAAAAAACGCTCTATTGAAAACCGCTCGTGCGCATCGAACCGACAACGCCTGCTAATGATCACTATCAGTTACAATGCCGTATCCATGGATATGTCAGGCAAATCAATTTCGTACTTACTGATGGCGTTCGATCCGCTGACAGTTTGATGGCTTTAACTATCGAGGTAGAAAGTTTAGCGAACAGATGGAATGGACGCCGGATATTTTATTTATAATGACAATATCACTACAATTTACCTCATGGTAATAATAGGCAATCCAATAAAGTTTCTACCAGCGAGAAATAAACCATACACTAAGGTTCTTTTTTTTCCTTTTCTTATATCCATCCTAAGGTTGACTGTAAGAAATCGCCTAGAGCGATAAGACCGCCATCTGTACTTTTACTTAATTTTTAAAATCTTTAAGTGCTTTTCCTTTTTTTTGTGCAGTTTTTTTATTTTTTTATTTTTATTTTATTTATTTATTTTATTTAACACAAAACAGGTTACAATCATGAATGCAGTAACATCAAGTATGTATACATTATTTTCTGGACGATAATTATAACCCAAATACTTGTGTTCCAGTGAGTAATAATCAAGTTACAAGTAAAAATTGGTGACAACAATGAAATACAGTAAAACCAACGAAATACAGATTAAAAATAAAAACCTTAATAACATTTTACATTAATAACAACAAATGAAGAAGAATTCTTAAGCTATTAAAAAGAAAGAAAAAAATAAATAAAATATAGTTAAGACTAAATAAATAAATAAATAAAAATAAATAAGGTTGATCCCAAAATACGATCCATTACCATGAGTTACTAAGACCAATTTTCCAGCGTGTTATGCTAGTAGAGCGAATACGAGAGTCATATCACCAGCTTATAGCCACCACACACGTTCAAGTGCGTTTGCGCAAACTTGAGTTTGCACGAGTCTCAAATCGAATATTTCAAGTTTGCGCAGTTATTTGCCCAACCGTCCAACGTTCCAAATTATATTGGTGCAAACTCAGACTTGAACAGTTACATCAATATGTGTGGTGTCCGTTAAATTGTATGAAATGACGTGATATAATCCTCTGTCAACAGACACTATCGAATGCAATATAATCACTTTCACAATATAAATAAGTTACATTTACAATCAAACAAATAAATTGCGCAATAAAGTCAAACAACATTCTGGCGTAACCACGAGATGCCAAAACAAGGGATAACATAAATATTTATCAACAACATAATGAAGTGTAATTGTTCAATATTTTGTCCATTTGTATTCAATTACTAGTTAATGGATTCGTAAATAGAACTTGTTTTTATCATAGTATATGCATACAAGTTCTACAAGCTATGACGTCGGTGATCTTACTTTAATAACACTGCTTCGATTAATTTCGTTGCCGGTTGAAGACATGTTGATAAAACGAGAAGCTCTGAACGTCCATGTCATTATTTTGTGTGTTATTGTACATCTTAGGCGTTAATTGATGGGAGCGGTAGATAGAGTAACTACTGGACATATTGAGACTTAACATTTTATGTCGCAGGATGGCGATCGCAGTGGAATGTCAAGCATTGCTTTGTAATTTATGGTGGTGTTTTGTTTAGCTACTGTCCATGAGAGGTTGTATCGCTTACCATCAGGCGAATGGCAAGCTCATCTCTCCATTCATCGCAATCCAAAAAAAATGCGTGAATGATGGTAACTTAATGTGATCTAAAATCAGTTCTTATTATAAATATAATATACTCAATGCAATCGAAAACCATCTCTTGGCAGCCTTTAACCAGATCAAGAATATTAAAGCCTTAAGCCCCTTAGTTTATTTATACACTTACCGTCTATTTGACCAACATAAAATTTACAGAAGGAAAGGGAGAGAATTTCTCAAAAAGGTCAATACATGTATGTACATTACATAAGGACACATACAAGAATTATATCTGACGTTATCGTAAAACAAAAATAAAATTTACAAATAAAACGAATGTAAATTAAAAAAATACGTAAATAACAGTGGCGTGCCTAGGGTTTTGAAGTAGGGCAAGCCCAATATTATTTTAGGTTTAATACATATTTATTTATAAGAACAAAAAAAAATACTAAGAACGACGAAATCGAATTTACGGCGCGGCGGCAGACCGACCACTCAATCTATACAATATTAGGATTAGGTAATATAAATTATAAATATAGATACTTGTGGTCATGCAACCGTAACTTTTTACTGCACTAACTACTGAGCACTTTTAATACCCGGCATTACTCTAGCACAACGATAGCTACTATGGACTATGGTCCCGTGTATGACTGCGCAGTTAACCAAAATTTCGGACAGAAATTGTTATAAATACATTATGGTTAAGTTTTTACAAGTAATTTTTATTACAAGTAAAAGCATGTCTTTTGAAAGGACCACAATATCATTGAAATCATTAGAATTAATCAAAACTTTCTAATACACAAGTGTCCCTAGAAAAACATATGAAACACGACTGTTTAATAACCTATATGAAGGGAAGCATGTAGAAATCGAATTACGTAGTTTAGTAAACTGAACCGATAAAATGCCTCTTGTGATTTATCACGAATTTAAGAAATGCACAAACTCGGCGTAGATTTCGCGCCAGTTTAAATATAATTGAATTAAATTACCTTTATAACGGCAATGAACACTTTCACCAACACACTAAAACCATCACAGGAAACAATACAAATCATTATCGTATCAAAAAGTTTAAATAACATTAAAAAAACAAAAATTAACCTATAACCGAACTATTTATTGCACAATATCAAAATACTTATGAAGTTAGTAGTAATTCTTACAGTATTGCTAGTAAACGAAATAATAAACATTACAACATGCAATTATAATTTATGAAAAAAATATAAAAACCTCATTATTTGTATATCAAAAATGATTAAATAATTTTAAAAAAGATCCAACATAATTTAATAACAATAAATATAATTTAGTTAACAAATAATGTTACACATGACGACCTTCAAACGTACGATGTTCAGTCAATACAATTCTGTGGTCAAAAGCTGGGCTTCTGGTTTAGTACATTATTGCTATATATAAATATCTGTAGCTATACATTCGTAGTGCCAGAGTATAGCATTTCACCCGTAAATGTGAAAGAGATAGCATGCGTTGCCAAAAGCCTCGTAAAAGCACACGAGAGAGAAAAAGACGGTTATATGTTTTGCGCGTACCAACTTTTAAAAAATGCGTGGAACTATCTTCTACGTGAGAGGTAAAATTATTGAATGAATTTATTACAAGCGTTGCGCAGCGCGGGCGGCGCGGCGCGCGCTTCGGCTCGACGCGACGTCGCGAGCGCTTCATTGAAGAGCGCCATGCCGCGACGGAACGCGGTAAATTCAAAAATGGTAGATGTTTCGTAATTACTGTTTTGTATTGAATGTAATGGTTTCGTTCAGAATTTAGTATATACGTATTAAGTAGGGCAAGCCGGGCTTTTGGGCTTGTATGGAAGTACCGCCACTAGTAAATAATCATTATTAAAAAGAGTATTTTATTCAACTGTGGGGTCTGGGTGTTTGTGGGACCGAAAAGTCTCTCGTAGTTTCTGATACCCACGACACAAGACTCGATCTTAGTGTGGGGTCAGGACTATGTATGTGACTGTTGGGTGTATTTATTTATTTATTTATTTTATTTATAACGTAAACATACATTGTTGGGGTTGGTGACGTTAACTCTATCAAAACAAAACAACACTTCTAAATATATTACCATCTTATAACTTAAGTAAAAAAATGTGCAGTAAGACAAATATAAACATTGAATATAATTACTTTCAATTTCCTAACGCTACCGTATTGGATGTAGAACAATGGTATAAACGTGTTTTTCCACTAGACTATACTTGAAAATGTTTAATCTGCGCTTATTAAAATGTTTGCATGTAATTATGCGGGCCAAGGATAAAATTGTTTAACTTTACATAATACTTGCATAATAGCACTGATTTGTATAAACGTTTACCAATAATGTAAACGGAATGAAAACAAAGGTCTTTTTAATATTAACTAATTTGATTCTATTTCACTTTATAATAATCATGTCAGGACATCACAAAGAAAAGATTAACACTGAAAGCTGAATCTGTACCGGCAATATGCCTCACACAACATACAAATAGACTGTATTGTCTTGTAGAGAAGCAAGAGTGGCTATATTCAAAAAGACAGATAAACAAGGTTGTTTCAAGTGTGACTAAAAGTAAAAGAAAAATCAACTAGAACTTGAAGCGTAAATAATATTTACTACTTTGAAAACAAAACTGATAATACAACGTGGAAAATCTAAGAAATATCAACAATAAGTCACCGAAATTTGCAAATTCACAATAACACATCAGCACAATTCCAAAACAACTTCGATTTATTTCGGTCAAAGTATACCAATTGTTGTCGCCATTTTAAAGACGTTTCACATTTACTTCGATTCTTTTAATGTGTATTGACGTCACCGGTGGCCTGGTTTACAATGTTGTGTTGTCACAGCTCGTGTGAAGATTCCGACGTTTGCGATAAATTGTGTGATGTATGGTAATGACATGCCATATTTCAGATTACGCTGGCGAATTTGCAAGTATAAAAGTAGGAATATATTTGTGAATATATCCAGAATAACATGCTATTTACGTCGCAGCGGCATTTTTAACTACGAGAAAGTTTGGGTGTTTAATATTTTTTGCACTATCCTCAAAACCAAAATTCGAGTTTGATACAATTATTTTTAATTAAATAATATGATTACTGAACAAAAAAAGCAGAAAATATCTGGGTTCTAACAATTTATTTGTTCTTATATTTGTAATTGGATATTTGACTCATTTTTTTTATTGTATCCATTAAAAAGTATCCATATCCAAAATCTAACAAACAAAGAATTTTGTAAATCCATTCAGAATTTAAAAAGTTAGAAACGTTTTAAATCTTGTAGTGGGGGTAAAAGAAAAGGGATGCAAAACAAAATTAGTGAGGTCACTATTCTTAATATACATTATAGTGTGCGGGTGTGAAAGAGACGGTAAGATGTCCCCACTACGTCCCCACTCTTTCATTTAAAATACTTATATTTGCCTCATGTAATAAGCTACTTTATCACTGTTTTCACACAAATGTTTTGTAATAATGGCACTTCTGTTTGTATGCAAAATAATACAAAAATTCAATGATAGTCAAATACCCAATTCATTACTACATAGCATCTAATCCGAAACTTTCCGACTTATTGAAGAAAAATGATCACTTTACTTTGTTAGTAGCATACATATTGTCTACCTGATTCCTTTACTATTGTGTTTACGTAAATGTTCCTGCTGATATACCATTTTAATTAGATTTAATAATATTTTTGAACATTAACATTGTGTCGATTATCCCACGAATACAACCTACCAGAACATTATTAAAACAAAACTCCTTGTTTTTATCCACAGTGTAATAACCTAATAAATTCCTGAGAAGCCAAGGTAATCTGTATTCGAAGGACGTGGCGTTTCGCAAGATTTATGAGATGTCGGTGTGCAAGGTGTTTTTGTTCTGGCTCATACATGTCAATACGAGCTGCTTCAGGGATCGTTTTTATTGTAACAATCTTTGCACTAAGATGGTGATATCTAGAATTGTAAGATAAATAGAGAATGCAATGAGGAGGTTCGTTCATGGTAACGCGAATCATGGCGTAGTGGATGAAACAAAAGTTATGTCTGAAACGATAAAAGGGAAGATACCAGGTATATCTAGACTTTGACCTAAAACGAAGCCAGGTGGCAGTTTCAGCGACAGATACAATGCAACGAAAAACTTAGAAAAAAAACTTCGAAAATTTTAAAGAGTGTACATTATTATTTTATGCAAAACTACGTTTTTACTACCAGGACAAGTAAAACAATTTTTTTTATTTGTTTCGTTTTGTCTGAAGTCACTACAACTACCACCTGGCTTCGTTTTCGGTCGCAGGTGGTCGCAGTCTGGATATTCCGCGTATAATCTCTTTTCAGCTCTATGAGACCCCGGGGACATCATATAAATTGATTTATTAAATTCTATTCTATATTCTATATCAGCCCATATACGTCCCACTGCAGGGCACGGGCCTACTCTACAATCGAGAGAATCGATTGAGAGTGGTTAGGCCATATAGTCCACCACGCTGGCCTAGTGCGGGTTGGCGGACTTACATACCGTAGAAATTCTTTAAAATCGCTACGGTATGCAGGTTTCCTCACGATGTTTTCCTTCACCGTTAAAGTGCGTGGTGATTGACTATCAATACACACATAACTCCGAAAAGTCAGAGGTGTGCCCTGGGATTTGAACCCGCGACCACCGTGAACATGTAGGCAGCCGCGTCTGGTCCGTTACCAACAGGCCACCACGCACTTATTAAATTGCTTCATATAAAAAACAGAATACAGGTGGACTTCATGCCTAAGGTCTTCTCTAACAGTCAACCTTAGGGCAATGCAGAGATGAAATGGTGAATATGTATGTAGGAAAAGACTCTTCAGTCTAAGTCTTATAAAATTAACCACTTAAGACGAAATTAACCGAACGAATAGTCGATGTCATGAAACCTCTAGAACTCAAGACCACACAGCGTTATAAACTATTGCGTCATGTATTACGAGCTGAGAAATTTACAACCGCAAACTTTAACTAAAGCTATTGGTTTTTCTACCACAAGACGACCAATATGTCAAGTATACTCTCTGGGAATACCTTATACCTACGTTAATTTCAGCAGTTAACAATTATAATTAGTATTATGTGTGATAAATCAAATAAATCTGTTTATTATGATTAACGAATTACAGAACTAACGAGCAACGCATTTGTTCTGTTATAAATTCTTTTATGACTGCCTCGGTGGCGTAGTTGTATTACGGTACGGTTACAAAGCTGAGGTCTCGGGTTCGAGTCCCGGGTCGGGCAAAGTGATATTGGATTTTTCTATTCATTATCAGCCCGGAGTTAGGAATTTGTGCTCGATATGGCGATAGGCTCGCCCCCTATCACATCAAGGGACGAAACATACAAGGCGAAATGTGGGTGTCCTGGTGGCGCCTCTGCCTACCCCTTCGGGGACAAAGGCGTGAGTTTATGTATGTATGTATGTATAAATTCTTTTAAAACCTAGCATTGCTGTAGCGTACTACATGACTATGATATAAAACAATTTTAGTTACTAAAGTTAAAATGGCTTTCCAACACGTTATCGTGTAGTCAATTCATTTAACTTTAACCGACAAAAATACAAGAAGAAATTGATGAACAGACAAAGACAGCTAAAACGGTATGGTTCAGATTAAACAAATTGAAGATCGATAGCCCGGATATTTGCCTATAGGCCTCCTTATTCATAGAAAGTTTTGAATCGTATTTTAGTTATCGAATGTTTTGTCTCCTTCGCTCAAACTGTATTCAAAATTCGTTCGAAAGGAACAAAACATTCGATAATTAAAATAGGTTTAATAACTCACTATGAATACCGGCCAATGGGTATAAAACATAGTCGGTATATAAGTATACTTTTACGAACAACTTTCCCAAGAAACAATTTCGTCACAGCCACATCGGCAAGAACAAATTGTCCGATAATGTAGTGAATTGATTAATATCATGGCGGACGGAATGTGGCCGAACGTAGGATGATAATGATAGTTCTTAGAACCCTTTGACAACTCTCCTCGCTGTTACAAAACGTCGACTTATTTATTGGTCATAAATAATCAATTAACTAGCTATTACCTATTTTTTACATCGACCGTTTTATAGACGAGTTTCGATTGATCTTTTGCTGACCATTCATTCTCTGGTCGCATTAACAAGTTTAACTTCCTGAGATAATGAACAACCTGCATTCTTGTCTTTATTGATAACAAATGTAATTAAGTTTTTAGTATGCTTTCTTGTGTCATGAAATTACAACAAAAACAGTAGATACCTACGGCCCTACTCAGATTTAAAACCAATTTTAGTCATCGATTGTTTTGTCCCTATCGAACGACTTTAGAATTCAGTTTGAGCAACGAAGACAAAACATTTGATAACTAAAACTGATTTGAAATCTGTCTATGAATAAGGCCGCTAAACTACCTAAGTCTACGAGGAGACTAAAAAGTTCCTCAAAGTTTCTGATAATCATTACATACGAGTATCTTAATATGGTGAAATAGCTATTCGTGATTGTTGAGTAAAATAATTCATCAATATTTAAATATAATTTGTTTTGTTTTGAAATATTCATGCTTTATGACTCGTATATTATTTTATCATGACAATAAACATAAATGTAAATGAAATCATTATAAAATTGTCAAAGTACGTTGTAAATATTCTCTTTCTGGTTTAAATAATTTATTACGACCACAAATGAAACTGTTGTTTACAGTTATTACGTCATTAGGTCTGAATCATTGATTTGTATAAAGGTATATTTCCGAAAATGAACCGGTTAAGAAAATGCTCGCCTGCTTCGTCATCGTGCAACACCATTGAGGAACCTGGGATACAAACCTACTATATCAAATAAAACAATCAAATAATATAAAAGTTTAACAAGAAATTAACATAATTCGTTTTAATGAAACACCATTTTTAGTATAACTTGTATCTCTACATGACTGTGACATTCCTCATTTTATGCAACGCGACTGTCAGCTTGCGTCAAATATTAATGTTCCCCGACATTCCGATATCCTGAGAACGCCATCAACTAAATGGAAGAGACAAAGTACAGCGGAATGTGACAAAATTACAAGATGTTTTCATAATTGTATGTTTATTTGTGTTCCTTTTATTCATAGTCATTTTTTATCTTAGGCACAGAAATACACATTGCTTATGATCATTTAGATTAAAAATACGAGGTGGTTCTAAATTCGAATGTGTACTTTATTTTGATAATAAAGAGTGGTAACTGAACATCATTCTCATGGACAATCATAACATCTAAGGATTTGGAGTAGCATTTCCTACCTACGCTAATGGACTTTCAAAAATGGCGAATACGGAATAAGCATGAATTTTTTTACATCTTCCGCAATATTAAATGTGTTTCATCATCGGTTTTCCACTACTGATAAACGACTATTCAAAAATACACAACAATTTACAAAATATTTTTTTTAATTCTCCGATTTTCTAAACACAAATTGATGACGTCAATAACGCCCTTAATAACATTATGAGTAATATTTGTGGTTGTAAATGTACTTGAATGTAGTAACTAGCTGTCAGTACCGCCCGCTTCCAATTGTCGTTAACTGCATAATGACTGTATAATTATTTCGATCGTTGTGACGTCAATTAGTTTGGTTATCACACGCAGATCTATTTGTGCCGTACAATGCTGTTGGTTAATTATTTTTTAATTATTTCTATGAATTATTATTGAGAATAGGCAAGACTACAATTGCTTACGGTTGAAGATTGATTAAGATCGATAAAAAAGACAAGTATTATTTTAAGTGCATTATCGTCATCAGACTTCAATTATGTAAAACAGATATGGACTAAGATTTCGAAATTAACTAACCGCCTTAAGTCGACAGTTTTAAAACGAATTTTAGCTATACAATGTTTTGTCCCTTTCGACTTTAGAATTCAGTCTAAACCAAGAAGACAAAATATTCGATAACTAAAAAAGGTTTTTAAATTGTCTTATAACTGCTGTAATTACTTTGCTGATATGTTTCAAAACTGCAATGTAATCATATTGTCAGTTCAATAATCACATGTATACATACATACATAAACTCACGCCTTTATCCCCGAAGGAGTAGGCAGAGGCGCCACTATATATAGCCTACCCTCTCACCTACGTACCCTATACGTATACCCTTTCTGTGAAAAAGGCGTGTGTTTATGTATGTATGTACCAAACCATCCCATTTTACCACCGTCACAAATCTTACGCAACTGCGCAGGAGGCCCCGCAAAAATGGCGCCAGTACCTACGGACCACCTCGTAGATGCCATAATGAAGTCGTAAGATACGTGAGGTGGAGGCTAATTGTGCTATCTTTATTATTTAGCTCCATTAACTTGACTCTGTAAGACGATATGAATGGCCGTGGTATTAATAGGTATCGTGTTTCGAAGACACTAGAAGTGTAGAGATTCCTGCGGTTTGCGAATGTTGTAGCTTCTTTTGTTACATAGAGAATGTAAAATTAGTTATATTTATATGTAAAGATCATTTAAATGTGTCGGATTTTGATGGTATTCAATATGTGGGAGTAACAGCGTCATCAGAATTATAACTTTTAGTAACTAGGTGTTAAAAAAATAAATGTTATACAAAACCAAAGAGCCAATGAAGTTATAAAACAAGTTAGAGTGATAACCTTATCACAAATCGACAGCTCTTTTTAGTGAAAATGAGTGCAATTTAAAAACATATTCTTGCAACCGCGACATGCGCTGATTCTCGCACCGATTTTACCGTTTTCTTCACGTTTTAAAAACACAAGCAACTCACCCTTCACATGACCAAAACGGAAAAGTAGGTGAATTCCAAAATGCAAGGAAAGTGACTATCGATCCAGTTATTTTCAAGAAAGCGCCCAATTAAAATACGTACTGCTTGCTCCCAATAAGCATACGCTGACATCGAACACCTGTATATTCTGATATTTGTGATTACTTTCCATGTTTTATTACCCTGACATTTGATGAAATTTTGTCGAAAACAAGGCATTTATTTAATGAGGCGGCGGTTAACATAGCAATGGTTAAATGCCAAGCTATAATGTTTATAAACAAAGTGCCGATTATAAAATTAAATTTATATAATTTTGAACGGCTGGCGATTTCCTTTCCGTTCTTTGGTGAAATCGCTTCATCCGCTCTAATTTATATTAAACGAGTAATATTCTTACAATCACTTTAAATCTTTGATATAAAATTGAGAGGAAGTCGTCGAGAACAAAACAGTACACACCACAGCAAAAATCCTTCAGTTACCTCATCTTCACTCCAATCCGCATAAGTATTACAAAATTAAGTGTCATTAATTGATTTTTATAAAAACTATAAATATGGATTATAGACAGCTTACCTATATCATAAGTTCGGAGTAAATGGCATAAAATAGCAATTAGACAATACATTAGCTAATCCAAAACGAATTGTTTCGTGAAATACCTATGAGCACTAAAGACGTCGAAGTTTTAAAATACAACGTTTTTCTGTATAAAAAGGCTATTTAGTCGAACAATGCATTAATATGTAGGCTATAGGATCGTAGCAAGTTTATTGTGTTTCCGTAATAGCTGTGTTTACTCAAAGCTACTTAGAATTCCTCTGGTGTGGCGTAAAATATTGCACTATTTTAAAGTAGGTATGTAAATATTTTTTTTATTAGTTCTGGTTTACGTTAAAGAAATAATAATTTGACCACACTAGTATTTTGGCTAGATGTGATCGTGCTAAGAACGAATCAGTTAAAAGTATTTTTCTTGTACAAATTACTATGGAGTGGCACCGATCGGTGACGGAACGGTCTAGTGGGTTTATTACCATAGAATATAATTTATTATTACTTTTTTACCTGATACGGTCATGGTATACAGTATAGTGGAAGATAGACTTAACTTGAAGATTTCAAAGAAACAAAGGTTTCTAAAGTGACAGGTCTGCTCTAGGCCGTTCTAAGCTGAGACCTAATATCTCTAAATAATTTCAAGATGAGGAAGGTATAACTAAAATCGCTAATACTTTTAAATCAAACGTATAATATTATAATTATGATAGAAATTATCTTGATGATAACAAGTGCTTTACTTATTTGTATAAAGCTTAACTGAGATAAAACGGCTCTTTAGATGAGATTATGAACCAGTTATTGCATTATGCATAATATAGATCGTTATTACACCTACACGGCATAAAACTGGTACTTTTATTACCGTATTATTTCAATTAACTTCGCCCTCACTATATAGAGAAATAATAATAATATCCAATCATCAAACACAGTCCCGAGATCATAGTGTATATAATTCAACTTGTCTTGCATTTTGGTAATAGGTATGAAAAAATATTAGCGAGTTTACGGTGACATCAAATCAAAACAAACATTCGTGGTCGTCACAGCCACTTTGTATCCGCTTTTTCCATTAAAATAATTCATTTCAGCAAACAAAACTAAATAAATTTGTTTTTTATTGGCACAATACATCTAAACACAGATATTCTGTTAAAAAAAATTGCAAAGGTTGCCGAAATATTCAAAACAAAATTACAACAAAATATTATTGCATTTTTTTATGTTGCAGTATAGAAAACAAAAATAACAATAAAGATATATACATATATGTGTTCCGCATTCTGGAGAATTAATTCACTATGCTTACTATTCAGATTGCAATATTCTCATTGACGTCGCCGTACAATTATGTTTATAAATCGATGTTTATCTACGAGTATTAAATGATATCGCTAATTCACAACACGATTTGTTTACAAAGCCTGTCTGGGGAGAGCGGTCTTGAGATGACTGTATAATATATTATATATAATATAGGTATCTATGTGCATTATTTAGTGAAGCAACATGTAAATATGTTCGTAGAAATCATAAAAAAGCAGGAAAGCAGAGTACGGACCGAGGCACCGAAAGTATTTCCAAAATATTAAAGAAATTCGTTCTTGTTGATTGATGTGATTTGGACAAGATATTAGTGTTAAGAACTATGGAGGTTCAAGGTCGCTCGAAGGGATATGGTTAGCAGTATTAATTATTAAAATAGATAACGCTAAAAAAAAATGAAAATCGACAATACGTGAAAAACTTCATACATTAAGGCCCATACATGAACTTTGACGATAACTTTCATTTTGACAATGTCACATTTCAGACGTTTTTGAGATAGCAAATGTATGGGATTGACATTTTCAAAGTAAAAGTTATGGGCAAAGTTAGTTTGTGAATTTGGGCCTAAGAGAAACACTAAGCTCTACACAGCAGGTCATTAAACAGATAAAGACAAAATACACAAAATACAAATTAAAAAAAATAAAGAATTGCCTAAGAAAATACGAAATACGTTTCAAATAATCTTAATTAATCAATGAATCAAAACCGGATCTTTAAGTTCATCCAAATCATTGCTCAAATATCAGTTATTCGTTCACATGGATAAATTATGTCGAACTGTGACCAATCTATCTAAATTAATTCAAATTAAAATGAACCTCCTCTACGTTTATTATCTATCACAAATTTAATAAACGATATGAATGTGTTATTATAATTGAATTGACATTTACAAATACTGATATGACATTCGTATGTGCCCTGATAGTGACCAACTTATATAAGATGCCAATCCCGTTATAATCCAGGTAAGGGACATATATTTACTTTCCAATAAATCACGATAATTTTGTCCACCAGCAAGGTATGATAACTCTCCCTTGTAAATTCATTATCTAGGCAACACTGCAGTTATCAGCATATGCAGTGCCGTCACTTAATTCTGAGAAATATTCTGGTAACTTTATGTAGAGATGAATTTTGGCTACTTTTGTCTACACTTCTACAGCAACGAAGCTGGCTCTATAGGCTCTAGTCTTTATAAGGGTCGCGTGGGTAAGAATATTGGACATGATATTTATGAATTGATTCCTCGCACACCTCACATCTTCCTACTCTGTATACAGCCTTATGCGGCACAAATAATACTTCAAGTTTACATGCTAATGAGGATATCGATATAGTAAAATAAGTATACAGACGCGCCGCAGTAAATAGTGGTGAGGCTTTTTAACTACCGCTCGAAAATTATTTGGACAAACATGATGCAAATGCCGGGGCTATGTTAACTACTCGAAAGAATTACTTAGTGCTCGTTATATTAGCTGTGTAGTTTTAGACTGAGTCCATACAGTTCAGATTTGTTTAAAAATGAGACAATGAATACTACCATAATAAGCTATTTTGTTCACTTAAAATCGATTTATATATAGATTGTATGGGACGCTGCATGAGAGACTGGCTTGTTCTTTGGCCTCTGCCTTTGTTTTTGGACGAAAAAGCTGTTAAGCTTGCCTTCAGAAACTGTATTTTAAGTAATTTATAAGAAGAATATTATTGGCATTAACCCTCTTTCTTTTCTAGTTATATCATTGATATATCCACGGCAGCGAATGGAATCGCCACCTTCACGTACGAGCAGTTTCCGAAGCACAAAGTATTTCGTGATTCTTAAAACCGAACGTATTATTTTTTACATTTTCATTTGTGGTACGTAATTTGTTCCTACATATTTTTACCATGAAATATAAAAGGAAGTGAAACCCAAATAATTATTCCACTTGCAGTAATGGAAGCTTATTTGGGGTACTATGTGATTAAATACTTTTTTGATAAAGACCTCAATTAATCAATTTTTTCATTATGAAAATTATATAAGTGGTGCAAATTCAATGACCTTGCGTTTTGACCCAGTTTATCCAATGACTAATTTAATTATTGGGTTAACACAAATATGTACAAACTCACGATTACAACCCATTGGGGTAGACAGAAACTACAGAATGTTAAATGCTATCGGATAGACACGCCTCCTTCACGTTTTCAATAGTCAATGATATCATACAAGCTTGTTAGATACAATAGTGCTCTTAAAAAGCGCTTATAATTATTTATAAAATTAATAATACAATTAAAATTACTGACGGAAACACATACTTTTCGTACCATAAAATTTGGCCAAGCTTATCCATTAAAATATTTCATAATATTCGCCATTTTAGTTTACTTGTATCTTGTGAAATATATCGGCTTTGAATGAAAACATCTGAACAAATTGAATGATACGTTGACATTATGTAAATTACAATATTATCCACTTCAAAATGAAAAATATTATAGAGCACGAATATAAACTCCTACTATTTATTATAACTTGTAGTTCATTGAAAAACGTGAATGAAAAAATCGCGTCAATAAAATTGCATTAAGTCACGATTTATTTTGCTTCTTCATTAGTCAAGTATCAAATATGCTTTTACTATAAACATTTATAACAATTATTTTATAAATGTTAATTTAAACTATATTCTGCCTTCACACCCTCAGGATCGAGAGCGATACGAATTTTGATAATACCAAGCTTAGAAGCGATGACTCTGGGAATATCTAAAAAACCCGTTACAACATTAACCATTAATAATTGGTGTACATACATTAAAAAACCCAACGAATTGATAACCTCCTCTTGACGTCGGTTAACAAAATAGTAAAACACGTGATGAACTCTAACCCATAACCACTCGCAGAGTACGGTCTTTACACATTAGTGAAAATATATAAGCGGTCATCGGTACATAGACAATCTGTCTGACGTACATACAACGGACTGGACAATAAATAATCCTCGATCATTTATTAATAACCACATCTTAACAAACAAACTAAAATTAACAAGTAATTGTGTCAAAAAATATTTATCGCCACATTTATCATAGAGGCCAAGAGCGCCCCGACGTATCTTCTCAGCGTTGGAAAATTCCCCGGGACACATTTTAGAAATAACTAGTTCTTATGTCAAAGGGGTAAAGTTCAATTTGGAGCGGCGCCATGTGAACCAGACAGGTTCGTTAGGTTATCGTTGGCTGCAAGACGATTGCATAATTAGTCTCGTGTTCCCTTTCTTTCCAACTAGCGTGTGTTTTGACACAGTGTCGATATCCGGGATGGGTTACGAACAAATTGAGGTTAACAATTTACGACACAATAAACACAACAAGCAATTAGCCGACCGAAGTATCAGTACAGTTTATTCACATGACGATTCAATGAAAATAGAAGTTTCCCGAAATGTAAACAACGTAATTAACCATAATTATGAGTCACTAAAGATTAGCAAAATCGAAAGTGCAACAAATTAATTTATTAATAAGGATAATACCACAAACATTGAACACGCTATTTTTATTACTATGGACAATATAAGCACTAGTTATCTCATTACTATTGCAATAGTTTAGAGTTTAGACTAAACAGTAAACATGAGCTATCGCTGCTAATCGTCTTAATGCCGGGAACTGTGTTGTTACATACAACAGACGCTTTGGCGAATTTACTAGAAACCCAGCTGGTAAATAAGAGGCCAAGGATGCAATCACCGTAGCAATCGAAATAATTGAGTCGCCCGCAAATATTCATTTAGTATATGGGCGTAATGGACCTAATAGTCTTATGTATTAAATAATAATAAATAATAAAAAAATATAATGAGAAAATAATGACAAACTTACAAAATAAAGAGACAATAATAATAAATACACTCAACAGTCACATACATAGTCCTGATCCCACACTAAGATCAAATAAGTCTTGTGCCGGAGGTATCAGAACTACGAGACTTTTCGGTCTCACAAACACCCAGACCCGAAAGAAATATTTGTGGGCCACACTAACATTTCTCTTGGTGCGAGGATCGAACCAGCGGCCTCTCGTTTTACAGCCGGCGTCTAACCAACTGGGCCACGAAGGCTGTCAGTATTACTTGTGGCATTAGTATTATTAGAGAGTATATGGAGTATTTATTTATTTCAAACACATATGGCCAATCCCCAGTACCTTTTACGTTTTAAATTTTCAAGGTATTGAAATTGTTTTTCTTAGCTTACGAGAAAACAAAATAGAAGAGAACCAATTTTTTACCTATTTTCGAAAACCCACGGATTTGTAACATCTTAAATATTTACCCGCAACTTTTGTAACTTAGCCTGTGGCTACGAAAACATGTTAAAAAATTAATTTTAAATTAATAGTGCCAGTAACTTTTTTTGGATGCAATAGCGCATCGGTTCATTTTTAATTCGTCCGTCTGCGCTCCGTCTGGTTACATAATGCATCTGTTGGACCTTTGGCCTCCATATCATGTTGAGGCGGCGCTATCGTACGCTCTACCTTAGTCTGCGAACATAGTTTGTGTACTTTGAGCTATATGTTCAATTCTGTAGGGGAAATAATGA
Organism: Deilephila elpenor; assembly: GCA_949752805.1. NCBI lineage: Eukaryota > Metazoa > Arthropoda > Insecta > Lepidoptera > Sphingidae > Deilephila > Deilephila elpenor. The sequence continues at coordinate 10,054,667 of OX457108.1, forward strand.
GGTATCTTCATTTTAAGTATTAAAATAACACAAATATTGATTTTTTTCCTCAAATATTAATGATAATGTTGGTGCTAAGATATCATTATCCACCTGGTCACAAACCACCGAGAACAGCGGTTAAGAATCCTTCGGAATTTCGCACGTAATTCGTGTTTCGGGACAATTTTGTGTACCTATAGTCCTATTGGTCTGAGAGATGTACGTTCATCAGTTAACTACTTTTGTACTAGCTTATGTGTCACAATAATTTTATAATACATATTTTCAAATATTTATATCATTATTTACTTTCATTTATAGTCCAACGTTAATTATGTCTATGTGTAACAATTCAAAGAGTCGTGACATATACATGCGTAATCGAACGTTAAACAAAATGTAACTGTTTGAGCAACTGCATATCTACGTAATGCGCAGAAGTTGCTTTAATTAAAACTAAAAATAAATTTAAAAATAAATGTAATAGGCAATGAGTAGTTTACTCATTGCCTAAGAATTTCTGCTACATTACACGAGATATTTTATAAACGAAATTAAACAAATGCGTATATCCTAAGAAATATTTGGATTTTATTTCGGTATAACAACATCGTATGTTATTCTATCACATCGTGGGACGGAACACACAAGGCGAAACGTGGGGGTCCTCTGCCTACCTCTTCTTGAAAAAAGCGTAATACTTGTGTGTGTATAACATTAACTGCTAAAATTTCTCTTAAGATTTCAATCTTTACGTAAAAAATCAACATACCTGCATTAATTCGAAAAGTGAAAGAGATTTCCAAGAACCAATTATGAGCCCAAATGCAGTAAAAAGTGGATGGAGCTCTTAAATTTTGTATTTGGTTAACATATTAAAGTATTTACTTTGTCATATAGTAAGAAATCGTAAAAAAGTTGTTATATAAATGAAGTATGTGGAAGCTATAAATAGTAACAAATTATGTTATTCTCGAAATGAATCCGCAACTTTTTATTTCTCAATTGACTAATCAATCTTAAACCTATTTCAATGCTAACCAGCCACGTCCAATGATAAACGATGGTCGACCATTAATAAGCCATGTCTTTGGTTTAATGCAAGACAAGGAATTCACTTTTATGGGTTTTGGATATTGACAAATCTCATCAACTAATCAGGACTAAGGTTTGTGCTCTGAATGGCGATAGAGTCGCCCCCTATAAATAAGCTCGGGAAACTGTAGGTAGTACAAATTTCAGCTCCACCTTTCAAGAAAATATGCACAAAAACATGTAAAAATATAACACATATAACCTTCACTCAAAACTATTTATTGAACTAAATTGATACGCCAGCACTAGTTAGTTTTGCCTCTTAATAAATTTATTGCCTCAGACTAATTAAAACCAGTTGCATGAATGCTATGTCTCAACTCCGCAAAATTCTAGAATACTCCGGGGAAAATCGTGCGAGAAAATGTCGCTTTGATAATGGCAATACCACAAATGCCTTTGAGCTGACTAATTTCACAAATGTCAATGCTCACTCATAAAAGGCGACGCGTGAATGAATGTTAATTAGAATTATAACTAATTAAGTCTGTTTTAGGAAAGATTGAAGTGCTTGCAAAAGCAAAATTAATTAATGGTATGAGCTAAAAATAAAGCAAAATCTTTTGAGAAGCCTAGCTAACTTCATTATCTCTTACATTATGTATTTATTCGTAATTTATGAAAAATTAAATACTGAAATAACAGGGAATGTTTTGTCAATATTTTATCATTTAAATTCAGTTTTACATTTCAGTTGCCCAAAATATTTTAAAAATATAAATATTTCAGCCTTGTTAGAGGTCAGTTAACAACATTGCTTAAAGGTCAGAAGGGTGATAATATTTTCCTCTAATTACCCATTCATCAAACGCACACTATCCTTCAGATAGCGCTAAATATAAATTAAGCTTCATGCATCCTTCATACGAACGCTAAAATTATGCAAAACGTCATACAGTAGCAGTATACAGAAATCCCAAAAAAGTGAGCCACTTTATATGAGGAACATGTTAAGTTAAGATAAACTATACACCATGTATGGTTTACGATAAAGACGTGTAGTATAAGACAAATTTCAACAAAGAACAAAATAAAATTTTCTAATTATACCATATTTGACATTTATAATCATCCAAAATCAGGTGATGCAATAGCAGAAACAAGTCTCAAACTATTTTTAGAACCCTTTTTATTCGTATCAAAAGTCTATTAATCTTAATCACCGCACATTAAAGCAATTGTTAATATGATTAATTTGAAAGATGCAGTACGTTTAACGACCATTAACGTATACCTACCTACGCAAGCTTCTGGATGACACAAAGGATCTTTAGCTGTTGAGTGTTGACTCACTCTCTAAAATAGATGGGTATTAATTAAACAGGTACACGCAATATGAGAATGAAGAATGCCAGTTCTTTTGTGTGGGACAAAAACTGTATTGTTACACGCCCACTCTCCGCCTTCTATGCGAATAATATTAATGTTATACTATCATTTAAAGTTTTAAACAAAACTGACGGTTATATTTACTGTCCTTATGTATTCTGTAAAACCAGGTATTGTGATAAAAATAAAAACAAAGAAGTACAACAATAAAATCACTTCGGAGTCAGGATTTGTGCCTGATATGGCGATAGACTCGCTCCCTATCACATCATGGGACGAAACCTACAAGGTGATATATCTCTGCCTACCCCTTCTGGTAAAAAGGCGTGAGTTTATGTATATATGTGATGTAGGCGGATTAATAATGACTGTACAATTGACAACCATTGTTAAAAAATTGTCCTTCAACTATGGCATGGAAAGTGCGAATCCGTTCCTCTAATTCTTATTATAATTAATACTAAAAATTATATTACTCTAAATCAGTAGTTTTGAAATTAAAGTCATAGTCTTTCCATCAGCCTTATTCAGATATATGTAGAATCTTTATAAACAGACCATATAACATGGAGATTTCGTTCAAAATTTTAAATAGAGTTTTTACCAACAATTGAAAAACTAGAAGAACAATTTCAAACAACTTTTAACTTTGACATCGATACCAGGATAACAAGATTAACAGCCTGTATACTTCATCAGACTAAGCGTTATAAATGGAGTACAATCAGAGATAAAGATTAATCTAACACCATTAGATCCACTATACTCATTTACGTGCAGAAGACCGTATCAATCCTAATAAAGTTGGTTACCTCATCCAAGCACACGAGGCTTGTGCATGTACCTTAATAACAGTAATTTTTTTCATATCATCAACGCAAAATAGATCCCGGACACAAGCAATAAAGAAAATTATACACAATTTGAAAAGGATCCTCAAGAACGTACTGGAAGCCAATTGAGATGAGAAGGAAACAAAATTGAAGACCCTCCTACGACAATAACGTATAAAGGTGAAGTGGTAAAGTGTTGAGAGCATTGCAGTAAATTAATTGAGATTTATCTCTTGAATGCACAGGAAAATTGTTGTTCTACTGGAGATACAAATTAACTATATGTTTTTTTTTTTTTTTTTTATTCAATAATATTTAAGGGACTTTTGTACTAATAGGAAATACATGGCAGTCCCATCGTACCTTATAAATACATACCTACACAACAAATTAAGAGAAGTACAAAAAAAAAAAACAAGCAAAACACAAATCTAACATTTCTCAATAACCAATTAAACTCTGTGCACTTCACTGCAAAATATTCAACGTTACTTTTTTCTGGCTACTATCCATTATATAAACAGGCAAAAAGACTATTAATAATATCACCCTCTTTAAAATATGTTACAACAACCCGAATACACTCTTCAAATACAAAACTACATATCAACTTAATCTTAACATCCAACTCCGAATTCGATGCACAAATTTCCTTAAATCTATCCATAATGATTTTCATACGACTAAATTTATTCCTTTTTCCAGTTTCTTCTGTATTCCTTCCTGCCTCTTCAGACGTATAAGCAATTGACTCCTGCTTGTGTGACCCTATGTAAACTGATTGTTTTTTTGGATTTCTATTTTCCGCTCGTGTCAATGAATTTTCACCTAAAATTGGCGAATACCTCTCATATCGTTCCTTCACATATTCCACATTTTTGCCCATACTGCAAGATATCATATTATTACTAACACGAGTACCTCCATCCAACACATTCCTATATGATCTTTTCTTATTATCCTGAGGTGTATTATCTGACTGCGCGCTTTGACTTCTCTGATTGTCGAGTCTTTCACATACAGACTTTTTATTCAGAAACACCGACAAAGCTTTTCTATAAGTGCAGTTTTCTACACTCATAATCTTTCTTATAGCCTTTTCTTTTAAAAACATAGGACACGATTTATTCAGGGCCATGTGCGCACCCTTACAATTTAAACATTTAAAATTAGTGGTGTCACAATTACTATGACTTTCTCCACATTTTGGGCATAAAATATTTTTTGTTGGACATGATCTCAATATATGCCCATACCTCCAACACCCAGAACATTGGGTAACAGGAAAAGTGTATGGTTCAACTTTTATCCTACAGCCATATATATAAACATACGGAGGTAAGGTCGGACTTTTAAAACAAAGCCGTAGACTCTCACTGTTTACCCATTCTCCATTATTAATTTGCCGTTTTAATCTCCTTACTGTAACTACCTCTTTTTCACACTCCAAACTACTTAAAATTTCCTCATCATTCGTTTCCAAATCAATTTGTTTTATTACTCCATATGATAAATTAACTTCGTTCGCATACTGACATCTATAGCCCATGGTTTTAAATATGCTTAAATTAATGAGTTTTTCCGCATTTATTTTGTCTTCAAAATACACGAGCACCCTATACGGAGTTTTATAATAAATCTTTAATATTTTGCTAACATCCTCCTTTTTCAACAACTTTGCCATTCCAAATTGTTTCAATAGAACCTCCTTTCCCGTAATGCATACTATTATTTGATCATCATATTGTAATAATGACGAGTTATGATTGACATTTGACAGATTCTTTTCCGAATTATGATTTTCCTTGGACAAAATCCTAGCAAATCGTTTATTTTTTCTACTGACCGTTGTAAAACCATCATCATCACCTACTGTATCCTCACTGTCCTCCCGGGCTCTCTTTTCCGGCGTCCTCTGAATCTCCATAGCATCACTATTGTTGTCACCATCTCTCTCTACTCTGCCTCCGCATTCATAGTAAACTTGTTGCTCGCTATCTAATAATCTCTCTTCCTCCATAATATCACTCCCACTGGAGTCGTCAAACAGCACATTTTTATCAATGTCACTCATTAAAATACAATTTGAAAAATTTAATACGATAATTTATAATGTGACACATGCACTGAACTATATGTTGAAACAATATTTATAAACACGAAAGGTAATTGTAGAATTAATTTCTATTCAAAACCACTCGTTTAAATTTCGAAATACTCAATGTACTATTTTATTATCATGATAATTCAACTAAGCATTATTTATGTTATACGTTCAATTTTAAACAATAACAAAATTTCTAGTTTATCACCTTATCAAACTTGTTCAAAGTACACGATATTGGACCATTAACCGATTGACGTCAACGATGTCAATGCCCCAAAAACTAATAAAAATGTTATGAACACGATTGAAAAGAAATTAGTGAGAGATACAGATAAGCATGTTCAAACAATAAAAACTTTAGTACGCCGCACCATCTGGCCTTTATTCAGTGAAGATCATATTTGGCCAAAACTGTAAATGAAATACCCGTTTTGACCGTTAGTTGGTATTGCTCTGAATCGAGTAAAAAATGTACATCAGCCTAGAGTTACGGTAAATAAATCATTTTTCTATTGTTTATAAATCCACTTAGGACTTCCTAAATTAGCAACAATTTTGACTTATCCAAAATAATAAAGTTCCTAGCAAAACACCATGTAGTAATAGCTCTTCAATATCCCATGTTCACTCTTCTTTAATGAATAAATAAAAGCAAAGCCTTTGAAATTCCCATGATGAGGAAGGTGCTAATTCCGATGCTCAGGCTTTCCCAACATAAATGCGTTATTCATAGACTGTCTGTCTTTAGCAACTTATTGGTAAGCCCTAGAACTATTAATAGGATTGCAGTTAAATTACCTATATAATAGGTCCACCCAACAATGTCTGCCAATGCAATCAAGGAAATATGATCACCGCTGTCAACAGACACGCGATTGTTCAGTATACGTATACAACGTAGTATCTTCCACGGTATTATAATTTTATCAGACTTCTAGAGTAAATTTAGATAAACCTTTAACCCACATACTGCTGGATGTAACCTATTTCTTAAACTAAATGGGATTTGGAACTTGGTCTCAATCTAGGTGACTAAAGATTTAATTTGAACTAAAGATTAAATGCTAAAACTTTAAATCAAGTATAAAAATTATAAATAGTTCAAAATGACTTAGAAAAACATGAAACGAAACTAAAACATCAAACGTCGATCTCAAAGTACATTTCGAAACGTAAGACTTCTCAGCAAAAACGAGTATTATAATTACGTGGGCTATTAAAATATGCTAATGCCGTCAATCTGCATTGCTGATGCGGTGTAATTACTTTATAACCTATGTCTTCGTATCGTGATAAAAATGTTGATGCTTATAAACACTCGTTCCCACTATCAGTACAGTAATAGCTGCATTTTATTGGCAATTTAAAAGTAAATGCCCTATTTGGAGAGTGTCATTATTAACCGAAATATGCAGCACATTGCGTGCTCGCGTTGGTAATGTTCTTTTTAGTGGTAATTGCCTCACTGGTCAGTGGCAGCGTTAGAGCTGTAAATCGTGAGTCCCTTAGTACGATTTCCAGATCCACACGATTTTTTTTTTGTTTTTAAAACATCTATTGAACACGGATTGAATAAGTTCCAACATCAAAAATATCTATTGGGAGAGAAAAACTAGTAACCCAAATTATTAACGATGTGGAAATGTAGAGGATGTCTATCAGCTGATAGTAGAATGTATTCGGTACAAAGCAGAAAGAGAGTTAGTAGTGCGGGAATTAGATATCAAGATCTTAGAATTTGGTATTATTAAAACAATTTTGTCCACGCCTTAGGATATAGAGAGGACGCAATTAAAATGTATAAATTTGTAATGAACCTAAAGAAGAGCTAATGATTTTCTTTCTGATTAGGGACAAAATATTTATAAGGTATGATGAGGCTAACATAATCGTGTAGATTACAAGCCTCTAAATTAATAAATAAAGAGAAAAAAATCTATTGGGAGATGTCTTTCAAAGTCATCCATAAAATGATTAAGTGAAATACATGAAGTAGGTAACAATTCTTTTAAACGTGACCGTATTCGACATCAGCTTATAATTAAACACAAAACAAAAAAACGTCCCTAAAATATTTCCTACTTTGTTAAACAAATTAGTTGTATTGACGTATGTGTGACGTCATACCTCCGGTAGATATGTATGTCCCAATAAATATTGTATTATGCCAACCATTAATTATAGCTTCATTTTATTTAAATACCTATTATCAACTAGCATTCTACCAACTCATATTGGGCTAGCGATCCATAAGTATTTGTTTCGAGGCCGCGTATTGTGAGACCGAATGTCTTTCGTAGTTTCTGATACCCAATAATAAGTTTTATATATAAATGTGAAGATTAGCTATGTCTGTTGGTTTTTTAAATAATTGTGTAGAGATTGGCTGTGACTGTTGCTTTTTTATAAATGGAAAATGTAAATTCTTGTAACAAATAATAATTCCTAAGCCATCTGGAGGTATCGGGTATTACAAAATGTTATTGTAATCCAAACAAGGAAAATAGAGACCTCATTAAAAACACATTTGAGGATTGATAAGGAGTTTAATTTATAAAACAATTACCAATTCATCAACCTCCGTGCCACAATCACCAGAGAGCTAGCTGTAAAACAAAAGGCTCTGGGTTCGATCCCAGTACCGACTGGCGTGGTCCACATTTAGAGTAACACTTTATTTAAAAAATATATAAAATGAACTAAAAAATATTCTCGGCTAAGAAAATAAACTTCTATTTACCGCTAAACCGTGTTAAATCCATTGAAAATCGATACAATGTATCACTTGACAATTTATGAGACGTAGCAACTTGTCCGAAGTAATAGAGCAATAGTGATAAACCAAAATGTAACGTACATTAAGTTCGACTAACTACCGCAATACCATATGAGACTGTCATCAAGTATGAATTACGACAATTCGCAACGAAACCTCACAAGTCATATAATACGGATTACGTGGAATAGCAAAGTTTCTACTCGGCTAATGGCTAGTTTCTGATGAAGCCATTAACGCAGATGAAAGTAATGAACATGTATTTCTAGGTATTGTAAATATTTTATGGATAGGACCGACTGCAGATGGAGTTATTAAACAAATTTTATTTAATTCCGTTGATGGAATGTTAAGCCAAATGGCGAATGCTATTTAATTTGTTTACATTTTTAACACTGGACGTTTTTAATTTATCCGGACATACAGCCGATATGATGTTATGCCGGAATATTTTAAAAAATATGGAAAATACCAAAAAGTTGAAGCTGACACATTCAGCTAAAGATTTCTCAACATTAATGTATAATTTAGTCATTACACTGCTGGGAGCTAGAATTACTACATTTTACGGAATCAAAATACATCGATATCCTCATTCAGGCCCAAAGTAACGTAAATAACAACCCTCTTTCACCTATCGTCAGGCACAGTAAGGTAACCTAGTAATGATACTTTGTATTCGGAGCTAGAGGCAAACAATAAACGTGTACACGGCATGAGATGCGAGAAAGTAACACGGTTACTAACACCGTGACCGGGTGACTGCGCTGCACCGTACACCGCGGATACAGAGAAAGCTATCGATATGATCGATATTCATCGAGACAATCTGTCGGCAGCGACCAATCAAGTTCGGAAACTTTCATCGATTGTATCGGTAATCGGATTAGCTATAGGTTCTTTATTTGAATTCCTTTTTCTAATTATATTTAGTGAAGTGCGATCGTGATTAAACGATGCAAAATTAAATTTTCGAGCTTTAGCTCAATACAAGGTCGAATTACAATCAGGATTATGGGTAAAAAAATCGATTGTCGTTTTACTGGCGTATTCAATAATTAATTAATAATGAATAAGACATTCAATTACATCGATTGCAAACTTAAGTTTTTTATAGCGCCGCTTAACATTAATTTCTTAATTGTGCGAACTAATTAAATTGTATGTACGACCTCTTGTTCAACTGAGATTAAAGAGTCTGCTTTAAAGTCTATCAGCAACATATCCTAATTAAATTAACCAAATAAAATTCCGTATTCGTCAACGTGTAGCCTGAGGATAACTTGTACAACAGGTTATGGTGCCACGTGCACGAATATCAATTATACTTACATAAGTACACGTTGCTATTTTATATTAAACACTTGAATTGAATACTAAAGGTTATTCGTACAATTTAGGCAATAAGACGAGCCGCTGCGACCTTCATTCAACGGCCTTCGGAATGACGCGACGAAAGTTCGGAATTCAACTAGCCTTACAATATAAAAATACGTAAAAATTGTTACGTGTTTTAATATGCTGATTGCGTCTGACCTTAAAATGAGGACGATATTGTTTTGCTAATTTATAAACATATATTTTGTGTCAATATAAAGCTTATATTGATCATGCTATTATTTTTCGTAATTCGGGTTTCCGGAAGAAACACAAAACAACCGAAATAATTTGTTATTTGCGCAAATCCATCAATAAGTTTCAAGTATGTTTTCGAAAGTGGGGTAATGTTTAAAACAAAGTATCCCAAACATTAAAAAGCACTAAACGCAATGTTTCTTAGATTTCACTTCATGGAAAGTCAGACAACTGCGGAAAAAAGCCGTTTTAACTTCAAACCACTGACAAAGCATGCTCTCTACAACAAATCTATTTAAAACAGTAAAATGTCTTTGAGGACATGAGAAAAATGTCATTTTTAACCTTTGAAACATACAAATTCGACAGCCTCCGTGGCGCAGTTGGTTAGACGCCGCCTGTGAAACGAGAGGCCGCGGGTTCGATCCCCGCACCGAAACAAATATTTGTGTGATCCACAGGTATTTGTTTCGGGTCTGGGTGTTTGTGAGACCGAAAAGTCTCTCGTAGCTTCTGATACCCACGACACAAGACTCGATCTTAGTGTGGGGTCAGGACTATGTATGTGACTGTTGGGTGTATTTATTTATTTATTTAAATTGACTCATTAGTATGACAAACGACATATGTATATTATTAATTTTGTGAGACATCACAAATTACATTTGAATACTTGCCACTCGACGCTCTATTCTCTTAGTTTTAATCGAACAAACAAACAGTCTAATCGAGTTAATTACTTGTGCGGTCTACTTCCACCTGACGACAGCTTAATTGCAGATGTTATACTTTTAACTCACTCTTGCTTTTGCTATGAATTATAAAACATAATAAAATATATAAAGCAATGTGTTTTGCTATTTGAATGTCAGTAGATTCACGTGAGAGGTGCTGCGTCTGGCTGAGGACTGTCAAGCATGGCGATCAGCTGTCCAAGACTCGACCAAGTGACAGGGGTCCCGATCCTCAGCATTGAGGGAACGATTGGAGAGAGAGAGATTTACGCGATCCGCTTTCAAACAAACAGTCCGATTCCCAAACATTATTTATTTGCGCTAGTTGCAACGGACATAAACGCATTTAATCTCCGTTTTTATTTACGGAATTAAAACTTACAATGTTATTATTATTAAACGTGTATTATCATAAATAGTTGGAACTGGATTTGACGACGTGCCAACGCATTAAGAGTCGAAACATTATTTCGTTGGTTTATTAAAGCCGGCCTTGAGATAACATCGTGGTTCAATCCCCATAATGTTTTGATACGATGCGCATCTGTGCCCTGTGCCGAATCTAAACTAGAATAAATAAATTAAATGCTTCATAAATTAGGTCAAAGTCGTTCGAGAACCGGTCCACTTATTTTTCAATGGTTCGCAGATTTAAATACGACGTAATGAAAATAAATAACACGTCTATATGAAGATTTGATATAGACGGAAAAAGTTTTAGTAGAGGGATAATTATTCGGCGCTATCTATTTTCGAGTGGGGTTAATGTCCTTGCAACGCAACATAGTAACAGACAATTCTAATCGGTTTGTAAACATTGCATATGGTGAAATTACTGTTAGCATGCCTACTTGTTTTGCGCTCTGCCGTGTCCTGATATAGTCATTTATTAATATCTTTGTGTTCTACCAGCATATGGATATATACTTAATTAATAAATAATTATAATAAAACAATATCTTTATTTATAAATGTTCTACGTTTCTCGGTTAATATACGCTGGTGCATTGTGAGTTGCTAAACTTGCTACCATAGAATACTGCGATTTTTAATGGTGTTTCCTGCCATATTAGCCCATGGCCACATTGTTATCAGGTTTGAATGCGATATCATCGTACGAACACGTTATAAAGCAACACTAAAACCTGCCAAATATTCCGTATAAATTACCAAGTCAATGGAATACTTATAATTATTCATGTCGCTATTCTTCGTCAAGTGTGCAATGAAAGACCAATAAAATGAAACATTTATTATTTAGTCAGTTCGTGTTACAATTTAAGAATACTTTAAGGCGCCCTACATGGAAACTTGGTTAATCGCTTGTTTCTCAGTAATAGACAAAAAATGTGTTTGTGAAACTAGTTTATAAATTAACTATAGATCAACATAGAGCATTTACAACATATCGAAGAATGGAAGTATTGTATACTGTAATAAAATATATTATGTTTAGATATATTGTGTATTCATTATACTTAATTTTATGAGAGCTATGTATGATACGTAATAATACGTTGTTTTAAAAGTGTACTGTTAAGGATCTACTAGAAAATGATACGAAATCATTTATGAATAGAGTTAAATCTAAAGGTATTTTAAGAATCTTAAAAGTGCGATTGTTTATGCATAAATAATTAGGTACTATTAACGTTTTTAATTCAATTAATAGGTTCAAAGTAACGGTTCCCGTTCGTCCTTGTTGTGTCTTCTGAACCATGACAAAAAGCATATTATTTACCTCCATTAACATTAACTATTAGTTCAATTAAGATATAATAACATACTCGCATGATATCCACATAATATTTGCATATATTCTGAATTAACAAAAAACTCTTGTAATTCCTTAGTAGTTTTTGCTGCAGTTCGAGACTTAATCACATCAATAAATGACGCAGTTACAGTAATTTCAACATTACCTTTTGCGTTGGAGGAGGTGGCTCGGGCACGTCGGAGTCCCACTCCGAGCTGAGATCGTCACTCGACGCCTCCGTGTAATCCTCGGTCCAGGGCACGTCCAGCAAAGACATCTTCATCTGGTCGTAACCAGGGGACAGCGTCTGCGGTCCATACCCCGGCGGCAATGGACTCGACGCCCTACAGTCCTCACACACACAAGGCTTAGGGCCAAACTCTTTAGTAGGAGAGTCATCCTTCAAGTCCGTTCTAGAGTTCCTTCTCGCTTCTCTCCTACGCGCACTTCGTGGTGACAGTCTGTTGTTACACTGCGGGGGTATGTAGTATCTAGTGGGCTCCGACAGCCGCCTACCACTGTCCGGCGTCTCGATCTTGACAGGCGTCAAGAGAGACATCTTCTTGGTCAACTGCTGGCGGTCGTCCGCCGGGCGGTCGTCCTCCATGGTGTATCTTATCACTGGGATGGTGAATGTGAATTGTTCCGTGCACTCCGGCATTTTAGATCACTACGCGGCACTGTCTCCCGTTTCCGAGATGGGTAGTGGCATGGTGCGGTGACGTGGTGTGGAGCTCGCGCGCAGACGGGCGCCGTGCGAGCGAGCTGTGCCCGCACTGCCTCGGCGCGCGGAGGCGGCCACGCGGGCCGCGGTTCGCTGGCAGCTCCACCCGCGACCCACACGATTCCTGGTACATACGCGGGTGATAGCGCTAACTGTTTTTATTTGAAAACAGAAGCCTCGTGCGTGACTTGTGTGAAAATTGCTATCACTGGAGTTTTGTAATATTTCGATGACGTCAATGTTGTGCCGGCGTCTTATCGATGCATTTATTGCTAAATAGTTTTCGTTCGTGACTTAATCCTCTCGTACAATGTGTTTTGTGCTTGATAACGTGTCAGTACATCCGTTGGTTTGTAATTTGATAATGTATTGCCAGTTTAGTGTAACTTTACTTAAAATATGATTCGGTACAATCTAAGTGACGCATGAACCAGTTAATGATACTAAAACGATCGCAAACATGTAATTTGTCAATATGTCATATTTAAGTCGAGATAAATATGTTTGACGCGATGAAATCCACGTCTCTATAATGTTTTCTGCAGACTGATAAAGGCACATTATTATGCTATTTATAGTCCCGTGTTTATACATGAGTGCTATCTTCGGCTCATATCAAAGACACAAGTATTGTAAATCCTTTTCATTTCGATACGTAAACAATCATTAACAATAAGATCTATGTCACAATTGTTCCTAATGACTTTGTTCGTGTGATATAAATGGATGTAATGTTTATAATTACCCACCAAAGGAGGTAATTAATAAACGATATTATTCAATATACAATTAGTTATTGTATATCGTATAAATTGGTTTGTTTGTTTGTCGAATACACTTATTGTATTGTTAATAAAATATAGTCATCAATTCAGCCACTATCCACGCTAAACTAATACGCTATACCAATATTTTCCATGCGTGCGTGATCGTTTGACAAAGACTTGGCTAGATATCGATTATTACGTATCACAGTTTCTTACGGGCCATGGTAACTTTAAGTCTAAACTGTACTCATTTAAGCTCGTTGATTCGCCTGCGTGCTCATGTTCAACACCTTATTGCGAATATGAGCAGTCCGCGCATCATGTACTTTGGGAGTGTAGTCTTTGGCAGAATGAGCGTAAAACCATGCTAGATAGTATGCAAATAACATCTGGTGTTGTATACTACATGGACCTTGTGGAGACTAGGAAGAATTTCCGTGCTTTCCGGCGATTTTGCCATACCTATTATTGGAATCAAGTATAACAGCTTACATATTAGGTCCCATTTAAATGTAATAATCACTATTCCGTGGTGCTTTACAGCTGGCTTCTCTGGCTGTAAATATCTTTATGCGAGGTTGTTTGCCTCTTTAGTTCATTGTTTTGTCACCCGCTTTATTAGGGAGGGAAGTGGACAATAATTTATTTCCAACTCCTCCTATTAATTTAACTTTTTGATTGATTTCGTTGCGGGTTAAAGACAAGTTAGACATTCCCGGAGACGCGCTGAGCTTCAATGCTCAGTGTCATTAATATGCGTGCCACTGTTGATCCTGGCTTACAGGAGTTGCAGTGGCGGGTGTGAGGGCGGGACAGTCTCCTATCCACGCTAAAACACACAGTAATTTAAGGAAGTATGTTTTTATTATACTGGCTCTAAGTTTTTTGAAGGCAAAAGTTTTGTCTTTTCGGTTGTGTGTCGGTCAATGAATTTGCGGAGAATAGCGATTCTTTAACCCTCTTTCCACTCTCAATTACCCTCCCATTCGCAATATACTTGAAAATCAGCTACTATTTTCGTTACGAAAGTGCCATGATATTAGACTATTTACCGATCATCATAAAACAATCTTCTGAACTTATTAGTGATGTTACCGATGCTATAAGTAATACATATATGAATAACAGTGGAAGAATAGACCTTGTCGTAAAAAGATTATATTTACGTAGTGTAACAGCTACTTAAAAGCTACTGAAATGAAAGATGCATGATTCAATAGCGCTTAAAAACAATTATGCACAATGCAATTTCCCTTCATCAAGAAGCTGCGGTATGAAACAAAACACGATTGCACTTGCATTTTGTATTCACTCAAGTTAATTAGAGGTGTTTCTTATTATTACATTGGATAAGTAGTCATGCTATCTGCTTTCCTGGTGGGAAATGATTATTGGTAGTTATTGCACTCTACCATACCGAAGCCTAAAACGTGGACTGTCATGATTCACTAAAGGAGAGATAGGTTGGCATGTAACATATGGAATGACAGAAAGATACGCAACTTTAAAACTTTTTATTAGCTTTAGTTTGCTACAAGACAATACCTAATACGAACCCGTTCTATCCAGCTCCGTAAAACTCTCTACATGGTAAAATGAACACCAATTTGTCATAAAACTCTCTACATGGTAAAATAAACACCAATTTGTAATTTGTGGCAGCAATTTAAGCTCGGGATAATGTAGATTACTACTTAATTACATCCAATAAAAGATTTATTTTCTTTAGTTACACAACGGCAAAGGATTTTCTCACCGATAATACGTGTAAAGAAATAATATACTTAGTTATTTAACCGACTTTAATTACGGACAATGAAGTTATAATTTACCATTATGATGTCAAATCGGAATGCTACAAAAGCAAATCTTGTATCTTGATAAGAAATAATGATTGTCATCATCATTAAGCCTTTTGTCAATGTCGTTGACCCCGCATTCAATCATTATGACGTCATCGTGATCACGGATTCCATCTGTGCAGCTAACGTATAGGAAGTATGTGATTTTATGAGGATAATTATTATAAGATTTACTAGCATTTTTCATTGAGTGTTAGATGTTTGGATCCGTGTTTGATGTTTTTATTAGAGTATAAAACCTGCGGATTCGACAACCAAAAATGCAGCTTGTTGACTATAGTAGAGACTATAGTATAAGACTATAATGGTTTTTTTAGATTTACGCCAATGTTGCAAATTGAAATAAAACATTTCGCTTTTAAAAATTTTCACGAATTTTATCGCGAATTTGATTTAACTTTTACATTTTTAACTTCCCGACGTTTCGATTGCATTGCAGCTTTCGTGATCACGGTGAACTGAGATGTTAGTTAAGACCACTTTGAAAGGAAAAACCAGGTTATGTGACTCATAAATATTAGTTTCGGATTTGGATATTGTCAGATAACAACGTCTCTCCTGTTATTCAATACAGAAAACTTGCGATACTTCTGTTTTTGACTTTATGGGACTATTCTTTGTGCAATAATTATCCGGGATTCCGCTAAACGATGTTAAATCATAAGTGATAAATCATTTTTCAATCTGTTTTCTGATTAATTTCATTGCAGGCTAAAGAGATGCTAACGTCTCTAAGAGACTCTCAGAGCTTCAATATTCAATGTAGTCTGTAGTAGTATAAGTGAATAGTATAGTATTTTTAATAGAAAATCCAAATTGCAGTTACTTTAAATTAGACTGCCTCGGTGGCGTAGTTGTACTACGGTACGACTACAAAGCAAAGTATTGGGTTCGAATCCCGGGTCGGGCAAAGTGATATTGGGTTTTTCTATTCATTATCAGCCCGGAGTCTGAAATTTGTACCCGATATGGCGATAAGCTCGCCCCCTATCACATCGTGGGACGGAACATACAAGGCGAAATGTGGGTGTCTTGGTGGCGCCTCTGCCTACCCCTTCTGGGATAAAGGCATGAGTTTATGTATGTATGTATATTTGCATTAGAGCATGAATGGGACCGTTTTAAAGAAACAATATTATTGTCACAGTTTAACTGCGTGTTTACTTGGTTAATGAGGCTTCCTAAGACCTTGCAATCGTTACCAAATTAAGAGGCTCTGTGTTTAACAAATGTTTGACTACCACAATTGTTTTAACACGCTTTTATGAGCTTCGCCGATGTGTATGTACGTAACGGAATCTTTGAAGTCCATTTTCAAGCACTTCAAAACGTCGAATTGACTTGAAATTTTGCATGCTTGTCAAGGACCAATAACAATACATATGTGACATTATCTTAACCAGACCCTACGGGAGTTTAATTTTTTTGAAAATAATATTAAATGTTGGTCTTTTACGCGCAGGTGCCTTCCTTTCATAAGATAGCCGTAGATAGACGTTTTTAGTAAAATATATAATTAATAGTTTAAAAGAACTAAAATACACGCTTTAAACTATCAATTATTGGGTATTGTATATATCTATGGTATGCAAAGTCTGCCAACCTGCATTAGGCCATGGCCTAACCCTATACAATTGAATTGTCGATTGTTGAAGAAGACCTTGCCTTGTAGTCGGACGTATTTGGATTATTATCTATGTGTTGTGGAACCGAAGAGCCCTTCGCAGTTTCTCAAACACAAAACTCATAATTATATCGTACAGTGTAATGAGGATCATGGGTAACTGTTGCGTGCAATTGTATTAATATTTCTGTAGTACAAAGCACCGATAAATCGTATTGTGTAATTAACGTGAGAATCTGAGCCAATTAAATAACCACGACCTTGTCCGTTGTACGTGAGAGATAAACATTCATTAAATTCCTCCACTCGTGCTTTTGTTGTTATATGAATTATTATACTTATGAATACTTCAACATACATCTTAGTTATTTCAGGGCTCATATAGTACCTAAATTCTTGAGTCTGAGTTTAAGTCCCGGTAATACTGCCTCGGTGGCGCAGTTGGGCTAGGGAATGATTGCAAAGCTGAGGTCTCGAGTTTGAATCCCGGGTCGGGCATAGGGATTTTTCTATTAATTATTAGCCCGGAGTCATAAATTTGTGCCCGATATGGCAAGAGGCTCGCACCCTATCACATCGTGGGACGGAACACACAAGGCGAAACGAGGATGTCCTGTTAGCACCTCTGCCTACCCCTTCTGGGAAAAAGGCGTGAGTATATGTATGTATGTATGTAATACTTGTTTGATACATATTAAGATCGATTGACGTAATTCTTTGGCGAGGTAGAGTTTAGGTGTGCCCCGTTGTCTATAAAAAGTATTGCTACATATTGTAGTATCAAAATAATCTGAATTCGTTGTTGTATTGATACCTATATTCAATTAGCTCCTATAATTGTTTAAGCCGGCGGCAGTATTTACATGGTACACCTATATATTAAACCTAGCTGTTATACAACATTATAATATCTAATCTTAGAATATCTGTCTTTTATTTAAGACTTAAATTCCTACGGGTTCGCAATCGAGCTAAATAGCGTTTTCTGTATTACAAAATACACATCATGAACATACAGCACTATTGATTAATAGTTACCAATTACTCAATACTTATTATATAGAAAATAAGCAATATACATCTAAAAAACCTAATGAATTGATACAAGAAGTCTATAAGGAAAATAACAAAAGCAGAGTCAATGAACCCTCATTGGAACTTCATTAACATATACTTATTATAATTGCTTCATTTTATATCATAGGTATAGCTAAACATGTGCCAACAAAGAGTTCTAGGTTAATATTTATTGTTAATTAAAAAAGCATTACCCAATATCTCTTTCCGCATTTTAGTAACATTCAAATATGGATCAAAGTCACAACCGTCATGACACAGTGAATGAACCCGGCTATAAAGCTAGAGGGTGCGGTCGCAATCTTTTGCCAATTTTTGTGTGCTCAGTAAATATAAATAAATAAATACACCCAGCAGTCACATACATAGTCCTATTTGTCTGAAGTTTAGTTGTGTTCCGTCCGCATATTCGTTTATCTAATATATTCTCTAATTAATTTCTTACCAATAAATATGTAGCCGACCAAAGATTCACGACCCACCTACGCAACAAACTGATTATTAAAATATTTTCACTTTCAGAATTCTTTCGTGTCTTTCAATAAGTGATTTTATCAATTCAATTGGAACGAGTGCGGGTAAACCAGGTTAATAAGGCTCCTAAAGTATAAATCATGTGAAATAAGTGTCATGTGCTAATGGACACCCGTAACCTTAACGGGATACAATGGATTACAAAACCACCATTTTGAATTTTAATACATCGATTTAGAAATAATGAGTATGGAAATAATATACCACGACGTATATTTTATGTTCAAATACGCCCAACTTACAGTTTTTCTCGTGGTAAAAAATTTGTAATTGCCTTAATAAATAATAAATACGAGTAAAATACACCCAACAGTCACATACATAATCTTGATTCTACATTAAGATCTAGTCTTGTGTCGTGACATGTACGAGAGACTAATCGGTCTCACAAGCACCCGAGACAAATACCCGGTATATTCAAAGATGTCATTCAAAGGATAAGAAATTAAATCAAAAATCTACATGTAAAATTGTAAACACGTTCTACAATTGTTATAATTACTTAGCTTTTATACAGTCTCAAAGATAAACATTGTATTCTTTTACAGAGCAATTCTTTTGTGTGCATAGTAATGACCCCGATCTGCATTATCTCGACACAATGTGTAATAATTATGTGCATCTTAGATTGTAATTGAATTAAAGGAAGTTCCTTATTATACGGATGAGGAATTTATAAGAGCCTATATATATTTTTTATGTCTTTGTCGAAAGACAAGCTGCGAAGAGGGAAGATCGACCGAATGCTGAGTATATAATATTATGTAGTTTAGTTTAAATAAATTTGATTTCTTGCCTCTATTTTCTTCAAGATTTTTGAATTTTATATTTGTCTATAAGTTAAAAATTAACAGCAATAAGGCTTATTTTGTTTTTATTTAATGCTTATGTGTATCCTATAGTTTAACATATGCCTTCTACAAAGTTATAGTTCTATACATCCACCAGAGGAGGTTGTAGATATATCACCAGAGGTAGATTTGTCATCACAATATAGCTGTCTCTTCACATCCATTTCCAATAAGACAGTGGTAATACAAAAGATAGGCCCACCCACATGTACTGTAGCATTACCGACTTATAGCAAGGCTCTACTACTTAACAATTTAGTCAAAATCTGTTCGTGACCACCAAAACATCTTACAAAATAGACGTTTTGTTGTTTGGGATCAGTAACTAAGTCATCTCACTAATAAAACGAAAATCGATACCAAAGGTACACCACCTCATTTACTACAAGAGTTTCTAGTAATACCTCCTTCATATTAACGAGGAGAAAGTTTATTATGGCTGCTCTGTAGACTAAACAATCTGGGACAATTACACTGATAATGTTACAATACAATAAAGTAGGCCGTGAGAGGACTGCGCCGCGTTTTATACGCATTAGCGTTTGTTAGTTAATGTAAAGAAAGTTTTTTATTACTTTTTGTGACTAAAAGATGTAATTTGTGACAAGGTATTTGAGGTAACCAATAAAATGACAATCTATGTGGCGCAATTGGTTAGACGCCGGCTGTGACTCGAGAGGCCACGGGTTTGATACTCGCATCGAGACAATATTTGTCCGATTCACAACAAATTGATTTGCATGTTCATGACACCGAAAATCTTTCGTAATTTCTGATTCCCACGATACTAAACTTGTGTCTTAGTGTAGAGAAGGACAATATGTGACTGTGAGTACGTGACTTCTTCTCTCTCTCTTCAATCGCCCAAAAGTCCACTGCTGAAGATAGACCTTCCCCATGGGTCACCACATAGACCTGTTAGAAGTGGCCTGCTTCCAATGTGACTTTGGCACTAAGAAAGTCAAATGTTAGGATAGTCTATTAAACGCTGAGCAAAACTGAGCATTAGTAGGACCGCTTTAAAATGTCACTGAACAAATATTTTAGTGCGTAATAATAAAAAGAAAGAACCATTGAAATAAAACAATTTTTTATGGATTTTAGCGCGATTTTGTAAAAGTAATAATTGAACATTAAGGGTAGTTAAATTGTATCAATCACTGAGCGGATGACGATGATGAATATCTCAGTCCGCCCCGTGACCACGAAAGCTGTAAAGCAATCGAAACGTCGGGAAGTTACAAAATTTAGTAATTAAACCAAATCGCGATAAAATCAATAAAAATAGTTTTATTCAAATGTTAACATCAGGTAAATCTAAGAAACCACTATGCTAAAAAAAGGAATCAACGGAAATAGTTGACATTCTAATAATTCTGACACTTTGATTGACTCCAGTGCAGTACAACGACTCAACCACTATAAATTGGCCTAAATATTGTAAAACATAAAATACTAAACTGAAATAGACACAAAGTTTGTATTAGTAATAATTTCCGTAAAGAATGGATTTTTAGCGTCCATGCACTAAATGGAAATGTTTCAATGACGCACGTAGGCGTGTGTACATACTACTGTGTATTCAGAACGTGCAAAATGTGGCCTTCGGTGGGAGCAAATAAACACGTATGTTATGTGAAAGCAATAACACGGGTTGGATGCCGATTGCGATGATTAAAATAAAGCAATTAATTTTATTTATATGATTTGACGTGTAAGTTTTTTTTCTTTCCCAAACACAAAATAATAAAAAAATACATTTCTCTCTCTCTCTCTCTTTCTCCCCCTCACTCCCCCCCCCCCTCCGCATTCACTCCCCCCCTCTCTCTTTCTACCCCCCCTCTCTCTTCAGCGACGGGAACCCATCCCCAATCATTGGGAGTTCCTAACATTATGAGGAATAATTTAACGTTCAGGTACTATAAAATTACATGAACAAGTAATAAAGTTAATATACAGGGTATATCAAGACTGCGACCGAAAACGAAGCCAGGTGGTAGTATTTGTGACTTCAGACACAATGCAAGTAAAAATTTCGCAAAAAAAATCGACAACTTTTTTTTGTAATTTTTTACTTATCGTCGTATTTGGATGATAAAATACATAGTTTCCTAAAATAATGATGCAGGCCTCTTTATTTTTCAACACTCAATGGTACGTAAGGGTTTAAATTATTATTTTCGCAAAAACTAGGTTTTTACCACCCAAACAAGATGATTTTTAAAAATTTCTAAAAAAATATCTGTCGCTGTTTTGGTGAAATTTTTATTTGCATCGTTTCTGTAACCACTAAAACTACCACCTGGCTTCGTTTTCGGTCGCGGTCTTGAGATACCCTGTGTAAATTAGTGTTTAGGTCTACTTACCCTTTACACAAATCTTTATTTGTATGAATTAAGTTCTGCATTTGAGACGGCGGGGCTGCTCGCCAGACCGTCAATTATAAATAAATACACCCAACAGTCACATACATAGTTCTGACCCCACACTGTGATCGAGTCTTGTGTCGTGGGTATCTGGAACTACGGGAGACTTTTCGGTCTCACAAACATCCAGACTCGAAACAAATACTTGTGGATCACACAAACATTTGTTCCGGTGCAGGGATCGAACCCGCGGCCTCTCGTTTCACAGGCGACGTCTAACCAATTGCGCCACGGAGATTCTTTCGGCTAACTGAAGCAACGATCTTCGTTGTATGTCTCAAGGGATAGATCCAAAGAGCTAAAAATGGTAATGCTCAGAAATAATTAAATAACAGTTTCATATCTCGAAATAAATTTTAATCTGACAAAGATGATAATTTCAACCTTTTTTTTATTACGATGAATAGCAAGACGAGCATGCTATTCGCCTGATAGTAAGCGATATGACCGCTCATGGACAGTTGCAAATCCAAAACACACCATTAATTACAAAGCAATGCTTGGCATTCCACTGCGCTCGCCATCCTGAGAGATGTTAAGACCCATTATGTCCAGTAGTTACTCTGACTGCAATTCCCTTTAAACCGGAACATAGCAGTGCATTAACACTGCTGTTTGGCGGAAGAAATAGACATTTGACAGCCTCCGTGGCGCAGTTGGTTAGACGCCGCCTGTGAAACGAGAGGCCGCGGGTTCGATCCCCGCACCGAAACAAATATTTGTGTGCTCCACAGGTATTTGTTTCGGGTCTGGGTGTTCGTGAGACCGAAAAGTCTCTCGTAGCTTCTGATACCCACGACACAAGACTCGATCTTAGTGTGGGGTCAGGACTATGTATGTGACTGTTGGGTGTATTTATTATTATTGAGGTGGTACCCACCTAGTTGGCCTCTCACATATGAGAGACCTACCAGTTAAACCCACCAGATAAACCGATAGAAATTATGGTCCTAATCTACATCTATTCCATCTGGCCACACCTAAGACTCATTCAATGTCGTGGGTATTCGAGGCCGACGGAGATTTTTTATCATCAGATGAACCATTTCCTTATTTGCTCGTTACGTGCCATAAAAAGCAATTACGTAGAATAGATTCATAAAGAAAGGCTTTATACATTAAGGCCTAATTGTATCGATTAACTTTGCCCTTAATTTTGAAAATCCCAAACCAATAAAAATGAAAATGAAAATAATTTATTAAATCCATTCAAATGTTCAACATAATTTAGATTGTCGTTTTTTGATCCACCACCCGGTTCGTAAAACAGTTTTCACTAGAGAAGAACGGGCAAGAAACTGTAGAACTGCTCTTTTCAAAACCAGTTTACAATATAGTGATTATTACAATAATTACAAGTTGGTTTAAATCAGAACAGTTCATTAATAATAATTTGTTATAATTTGAATACATTCGCCATCATGTATTTTAACATGTCGTTGACATTGACAAAGCTATCGCCAAAATTACTATGTATAATAAGTAAATTACACTACGTACATAACTGATATAGTATGATTTTACAATATACCGTTAAATATCCCAGTCCCACAGTTACTGGGCCATGACGTCAACCCGCCCATAACTCTGTCATACAAAATATGTTTTAATTGTATTTTTATCGTTTTACAGCCTGTTAAAACTAAATAGGCACTCAAAAACGTATTATGCACTTGCAAAGCTAGAACAGTGTAGCGATAAACTGCTTGATAAAGAAAACGCGCCGAAAGAAGGTTAATTACAAACATCCGAGCTGCTGTGACGCATGCCTGTTAACAGACACTAGTTTTGGACCGCGACTTCTTTCAATATTGCATTTGACATATCATTTTGTAAAGGCGTGAGTTTATATATTATGTATACTCACGCCTTTTTCCCAGAAGGGGTTGGCAGAGGTACTACTAAGTCGCCCACATTTCACCTAGTATGTTCCGTCCCAGGATGGTATAGGGGGCGAGCCTATCGCCATATCGGTTACAAATTCCTAACTCCGGGCTGATAATTATGAATAGAAAAATCCAATATCACTTTGCCGGACCCGGGGTTCGAACCCATTAGCCAAGACCTCAGCTTTGTAATCGTACCATAGTAGAACTACGCAAACCAAGGCATATCATTTTGTACTTGTTGAATATTAATAAATAAATAAATAATAAATACACCCAACAGTCACATACATAGTCCTGACCCCACACTAAGATCGAGTCTTGTGTCGTGGGTATCAGAAGCTACGAGAGACTTTTCGGTCTCACAAACACCCAGACCCGAAACAAATACCTGTGGATCACACAAATATTTGTTTCGGTGCGGGGATCGAACCCGCGGCCTCTCGTTTCACAGGCGGCGTCAAACCAACTGCGCCACGGAGGCTGTCAAAAATTGATTTTTTAATTTAAAAATTGATTATGATTAAATAATTGATTTTTGTCTTCAGCACATCTGTTTCGGTGCTTGGCGCGCCTTGTAGAAATATTACTTATCTATTTTTAAACCATAGAGATTAATTAAGATAAAAGTTAGACCTTTGTCCAAGATTGCGACTAAAAGATTCATAAAAATCCTGTAAGCAAGGCAAACAAATAGATCTCTAGCGCTTACGAACTCTAATATTGTTCAAATAATTGTAGTTTTGTAACCAACTTTTCGGGTAACTCATGGGGCAAAAGAGAAGTATGGATCAATAAGTTTATAGCAATTTCGTTGAAACGAAATACTCTAGTAAATCGACTATTTTGTACTTAATGTCTGAGACATTGAAGCGACCGCGGTCGATCCAATCGATGTACTCGTATAAACAAGACTGATTACAATGTGACTCTATCGCTCATAAAAAAGGCAGTTCGTGTTCTTTAGAGATTTAATTGCACAGTTTTTTCTTCCTGGCTAAACACGTGCCATTTAATTGTTTTGATTGAAGATTCAAAAGATCTTGTGAGTCAATTTGGATAAAAATATTTCAATATTATCATTGAAATATATAATGGTTTCTTAGATTTACGCGAATGTTACACATTGAAATAAAACTATTTTATTACGGATTTTATCGCGATTTGGTTTAATTTTTACATTTTTTAACTTCCCGACGTTTCGATTACTTTACAGCTTTCGTGGTCACGGGGCGGACTGAGGTATTAGTCATCCGCTCTGTGACTGTCACAATTAAACTACCCTTAATTTTCAATTATTAAATTAAAAAGTTAACTAGTTGTTGCGATCCGATCTACGCAGTAGGAGCTCACAGTGTCTTGAGGTCTGGCAGCTGGTCTTTTGGGTTCCGATTTAATCAAATGTAGAACTGGATCCCATGATGGTGCAAGCTTCAAGCCATCTTCTCTATTGAAATTTGGATGTTTTTTAATTTCAATAGCCTCGCGAAACATCCTGGGTAGGAAGCGGTGTTCTTTAGCGAGGATTAGGGGCTTATCAAAACGAAGGTAATGCTTGGAGCCTTCTTCGATGTGTTCAGCAACTGCAGACTTCGTTGAGCGTCGGTGTTTGACGTCAGCTATGTGTTCTTTTACGCGGGTCCCTATGCTTCTCTTGGTTTGGCCGATATAAGAGAGGCCACAGTCACAATCTATTTTATATACGCCCGGTTCTTGCAAAGGTATATGACACTTGACAGGTGGTAAGAATTGACTAATCTTCTTGGGCGGCTTGAAGTATGTTTTAATGGAAGCACGCTTCAGGATGTAGCCAATCTTGTCTGTGACTCCTTTGATGTAAGGTAGTATAACCGGGGCCCGTTCAACTGTGGCTGGTTTCACTCGGTTTCTGTGACGGCGGCGTGGAACTTGGAGCTTGTTGTCTCGCAGTACCTGCTTGACGTGTTGCAGCTCAGTCGCCAGGTGTTTCTCATCACAGATTCCTTGTGCTCTCTGAAACAAAGATTTACCCACGGTAGCTAACTGTTTCGGATGGTGGTGAGATTCACCGTTCAGATATTTATCTGTATGGGTCTTTTTTCTATACACGGTATGACCTAAGGACTGATCAGGATTACGGATTACTAAAACATCTAAGAAGGCAAGAGATTTATTATGTTCCAACTCCATAGTAAATTGAATTTTATTGTTAATGGAGTTGAGGTGATTTAAAAATGCAGTTACTTGGTTAGATGGTAAGATTGTGAAAGTATCATCTACGTACCGCTTGTAAAATCTTGGCGAGACCGGGGCTGTACTAAGGGCTGTCTCCTCGAAGTCCTCCATGAAAATATCGGCAACTACAGGAGATACAGGTGAGCCCATAGCAACACCATCCATTTGTACATAGTATTGATTATTCCACAACATGTAGCCAGATGTGAGGCAATGTTTGAGTAATTCTGCATATTCTAGTGGCATGTCATTCTCTGCTAACTTCTTAGTGACAATTTTGATGCAGTCTTGTACTGGTAAGCTTGTAAAAAGTGACTGCACATCAAAACTAACCATTGTTTCATTGTCAGCTAATTGTAGATGTTTAATGTCACTGACAAATTGGTATGAATCCTTCACAGATGCTCTAGTGTTTCCTCTGAGTGGTGAAAGCACTTGTGCTACGTGCTGAGCCAATCTGTAGGTTGGTGTGTCGATCTGGCTCACGATGGGACGTAGTGGAGCATTTTCCTTGTGTATTTTGGGTAATCCATACAATTTTGGAGGTTTTGCACACGATGGGATGAGTGACTTAGAGTTCAGATCTAACTTCTCGGAGTACTTGATTATTAAAGAGCTGGTGGCCTTTAATATTTTGGTAGTCGGGTCTGATTTGACTATTTTGTAAGTAGTGTCATCCGATAAAAGTTGTTCGATTTTACTGTTATAATCTGAAGTATCCATCACTACTGTCGCATTCCCTTTAACGTCGGGAAGTTAAAAAATGTAAAAATTAAACCAAATCGCGATAAAATCCGTAATAAAATAGTTTTATTTCATTGAAATATATTCCAACAAATCGCTATGAAGACTTTCTGAGACTTTTAAAAATTATGATAGTGATATTGATTTTACATACATACATAAACTCACGCCTTTATCCCAGAAGGGGTAGGCAGAGCCGAGATCCCGGGCATTTTCCGAATTGATATCCGAATAGATTCGAATGGGAGACATCATCTTTGTAATCGTACCGAAATACAACAACGCAACCGAGGCAGTTATATTATATTTATTTTAATGATTATATATGTAGATTCAAGTTCAATATACCGAATACAACATACAATTCAGAAGGAAGAAGGGCTCCTACGCAAGCGACGGTAATTTAAGTCGACGTGACGAACGATTTCCAAAGTAATTGTCGGCAGCTGTAATTGTTTTTAATTTGAGACAATGAGGTGTCGTCACCGACGCCATTTTATTGATATTTTATCGCCCAACATTAAATTGTCAATGATCTTTGGATGTTTCGACCTTACGGGAATTTCACAAAAATTGTAGCGCGCAGAATTTAATAATAATGGTAACGTCTCAGTTATTAAATTCAATAACCAAACAAGATCAATTTATGATTCAATGGGGTTACACCTTCGTCCACCATAACTGCTCAATGCAAGTATATTTCACATAACAATGCAGTTTTTAAAGGCCACTCGTATTTGTGCAGATTTTCTTTCAAACCTTATCATGTACTTATCTAATAAAATAAATATTATAATATTTAATGAATAATTTAAATAATATTTGAATTATAGTAATAAACTATATAACATGTATAGTTGTATGTTCACATGTTCTCTCGTTTGTATATCTGACATATCATAACATTATAATATTTTGAATAACCTTCAGATTGAATAAATGAACAAGAAGGAATATGTACTTATTTATTTATTTAGTCTTTATTGTACACAACAATGAAACACTATACAGAAATAACAAAAAAATAAAAATACCAGTAGCGATGACTTGTTTAATTTAAAAGTAGTTTTAAACGCACTTTCTGTATAAAGACGGCATACGCACGACACAATCGTTAACTCGATTTAAACTCTTCGTAATTTCCTGCATCCAACTTTGGTAGTAAGTAGGTAATAAAGCATAATTCGTTCAGTGAGTGCTCCACCCCAAAAATGTCGAAAGAAAGCCTTAAAGAGAGGGCAATGACGCACGGAGTCGCCCAAGCATTCGAAACGTGTCCGGTGACGTCAGAGGAGAGCACCACACACAAATCTTTATGCATCTTAGCTACGCGATAGTTAACCTACATGTGCAGACTTAAGGGTTAAAGTTTTAGTGATTCCAGTTCGCGATTGCGCTAATGAATGTAACCGTAACGAGACTGGACTTTATACGTCAGGCCAGCAGACCGTTTCGGACTTACTCATAAGTTATAATGGAAACAGGTGTTTCGCGAATAGGTCCGGAACGCATCCGCGTATTCGATGTACCACTGTGTATAAATTCTAACTTCCACATGTGTTTTAAATAGCTGAATTACAACAGGCGTGACGCAAATCTTATTCCAGTATTTGGTATTTAAATATTGTATCATTTACTTAAAACATTGCCCTACTTAAAATTACTTATATGTATTGTCAGTGCGTATTGCGCAGAAGTCCCTATTTGAAGATGAAATTATACCAAAGATATTTCGTATTCGAGTCGAAGGAAGCTGAGACTAATGCATTATGGTGGTACCTTCAAAATGCGATAGTATCGTTTTAGTTTTCTGCGTATAGTTTAGTATTACTTTTGCTGATGACCAAGCATCGATGATATTATGATATAGCAACGCTCATGGAAATCAGTGTCAAAACCTGTGAAGTGTTAACGTACAAATTCATAAAAAATATCTCATATATTTCATTAACAAAGTGATTAGTGAAGAAGTAACTTTGCGATGAAAAACCACATGGAGCCAAAATAAGAGGTACATTTTCCACGAGCACAAACGTAAACATATCGCTAGATGCAGACAATGAATTATAATCGATATCTTTTGAGGAGACCTATTTTTTAGCATTGGAATTATTGTGTCTGAAGAACCTGACTTGAAATAATAACTCTTCGGTCACAAACACTTTAACTGTATTTTTGTCTAATAAAAAAGAAAATCATAGAATACCTCTACGCAATGATTATTGTTATTACTCATTATTTAATCCTTTATTACCCTACGTAGAAACAATGAGAATAAATAAATGACATAATAATAGTACAAGAGGCGGCCTTATCACACTAGGCAATTTCTTCCATGCAACTTTTTACCTACGATGTTAAGAAACCCAATTTGAAAATGTTCACATAAGTCAATTTTGTCTAAATCCTAAAAATATTCCGTACTTCGTAAATGTAGATATTCTTGAAAATATTTATAACCATGAATGTCACCAAGAGCACTCGCTAATTAGCAATACCAATGCGCTAATGTATAAGACACACGGCAAGATGCAATGGAGGAAATAACACAAGTTAAATAGCACTCCTCAAAGTTAGTTCCGTGCTCGATAGAATTTGTAGATTTATTTTGTATAGCTTCAGAAAATGGGCAAAGATTTTATTTGATGGTATTTGATTACCGTCCATTAATTTGTATGACTTATGCCGTAAAATACAAAAAATGTGAAATACGTAGCAGAGATA
Source organism: Deilephila elpenor (assembly GCA_949752805.1). Classification (NCBI taxonomy): domain Eukaryota; kingdom Metazoa; phylum Arthropoda; class Insecta; order Lepidoptera; family Sphingidae; genus Deilephila; species Deilephila elpenor. The sequence continues at coordinate 10,084,287 of OX457108.1, forward strand.
CATGGTTTCCCGAGACCCGGAACAATTTATAAAATCCCGCCATGGTCTCGCCCCGAATATTTTTCTCTCCTTCCACTTCTACTTTTGAAAAATTCATATACTTGTATCTTTTTCCTCTATAAGTATTCCTATTTCTGCCTATCATAAGAAGTGGACTTAAGATCCCATAAACACAATTCCACATTATCACCTACCAATATACAATTAGCGGCCGTGACCTCAAACCATCAGGTGACACCCATACCCATTGCCAAATGCTAAAATATTTCAAAAATAATGTTAATTATAACACATTTATAAGGAGCAAGCGTCCTGCGAGCATCGCATGGATCCTTATGTGTAATATGACGCAAAACTGACGCACGAGAGCTCCGCGAATTTGTTTTATGCATTCAATAAGCATTTTTGACAGTATATCGAATTTTAATAAGCAGTCGTAAATCTCTCACGGGTATTTTGCACGCTTGTTGTTCTGATGGATGAGACTTATTTCTTTGTAATGTATACAAACATACACTTACATTTTTCTCCCTGAAGAGTGAGAGGGGGGTATGTAGAGCTGCTATATTGGCACCTAAATTTGGTAGAGTGTAATCCCGACCCAAGATATGATAGGAGACTATCCCACAGATACGCCTGCTACCAATTCCAAATCCAGGCAACCCACGTGATTTCTTAAACCGAAAAACTCACACAAAATGGAATGCCCGCTCTGGAAAGTGGACCCAGGATCTCATGGTTAACATACATGCTTCCATTAGTTCAATAAAGTTAAAGCCAATAATATCATTGCTTAGTTTAAAATGCTCATTTTCTAATGAGAATTTTAAACCCTTTTAAATTTTAAAATTTCAAACCATTTGTGCATTTTCACGAATGCTTATACGCTATACAGATCTGATACTAACGTGGTATGGAGAGAGCTATGCTCAGTATCTTCTTAAGAGATCAAAACAGAAATTAAGAGATGTGTAGAAAAATAAAGGCTAGTTACTTTGCAATATGAAGCGGTCGCGGCCAGAGCAAAACGGAAAACTGATAGACGATGGGGCCGAAAACACCGTTGGGAAACACCCTGTAATGATGGTTACAGGGTGTCACTGGATGCAAGCTGGTTTCAAACGGTTCGGTTTAGAAATCCTTGGCGGGAGGCATAAGTTCAGCAGTGGACTTGCTGTGCCCGAAGGAGCTCTATTTTGAAATTATTCAATCAAAGTTATACATTACAACTAACTTTGCTATGTAATGTCTTGGGTTTGATTCTCAACTCTTGCTATATACATACATTGTGTGAAGTTTTTAGTTTGCCTAAGAATTGACTATTTCTCAGTTTGTGTATAGGGTTACCCCCTATAACATTCCTCTGCCTACCTATCCACTAACAAGCGTGAATTTTTATTTATTTATTAGGTTCGCCAACAGCCCTACGCATTTATACTCATTATAAGGTGCAACAATAATGTTTAAATCCGATATGTGCTCCAATTATAGGTAAAATCATCATTTACATAAAACAACTAATTAATTAAAAAAAAACCACAGAAATCGAATCAATTAAACTAAAATTTAAATATTAATAAATTTATCAAAAAAACTACAAATACAATTTACATCTTTATAAAATATGACATCACATAAAATAACAAACACAAAGTTCAAACTTGAACAATGGAAAAAATTGTAAAATTCAAGAACCTACTTATTTTGATGTTTTAAACACCGAAGATTAAAATTACTGAAAATTAAATAAATTTGCATAATAAAATAAATAAAAATTATTTATGTCGATAAAATATAATTATTGTAACAACTTTTTAACATAGAACGAAGTATGAAAACGCATTCAACGAAACAATGTGAAGGAAAACGTAACTGAATAATCGACACGACGCCATCTGTGTTTTATACCACGAACTACGTGAACATCATATTGTAGAATGATTTTTCGAATAAAATCACATCGAGATCTTCCTCCACTTTGTATAGATGGCGCTACGACATGTAACACGAGTCAACATCGCTTGTCGCTTGATTTAAGTCTGTAATAATTTATCTAGGATTTGCTATAAAGTTCAACAATTATATTATATGCTACATTAATTGCTTCCTATAGAACTTCGTAACCTAAATCAGAGCTCTATCAATTTAAATAAAACGATACTAAGCGTCATAACTTATTTCAGGAAATATAACAATTTCCTGGATTAGTAACACAATTATAAATGCGGAAACACAGATTTATTTAAAACGAAGCCCGCATAAAATATAAATGACTTACCTTTTTCAATGCCTTGTTAGCGTCAGCAGGGCTCGGCATGTAGAAATCGACGATACCCAACAGACAATCATCACACCGACACACATCACTAGGTAATGACGACATAGAGCCAAAACTGCTGCAACTGTCCATCGAGTCAGTCCTTACCAACTTGCCCGTACTCAAAGCCTCCATTTTGGCCACTAACAGCGACTCCATCAAAGACCGCGGTCGTGCCGGGGACCGCGATCGTCTCGGAAAGTCCGGGGACAGCGGTCTGAAGTCCAAGACATCAGGTGATAAAGGCCGATGGCGTGCGAAGTTCAGTGACAGGTCTGGTGATAAGGCCCTTCTGGACAGGTCTGGCGAGTGTGGACAGGCGGTCGCCAGGTCGGTGGACGACGCCCGGGACAGAGGCGGCGTCACACTGCGACAGTGCGACGATGTCATCTTGGTCGCCCGCATTGGTGCGGCTGTATGTCACTCACTTCCGACACTAGTTCACTGGCACGTTATGTACATTATTGGCATTCAATTGGTATTTATCGCTCTTTTATTGGTTTAAAATAGTTTTTGTGTTATAGCGTGGTGGGTCTTGAATGAGTTATGGCGTGATTTCGCAGATTTAACCCTTAAAATGGTCTGTAAATTATCAACTTTCAAGTCGCGAAACCTTCCCATGTATTCAAATTTCTTGCAGATATATTTAAAATAATAAATTGCTGTAGGAGGGAAAATGCTTGCAGCCTGCAGGTTTGAGGTGAATATCAGATTTCTCTTTAGCCACATCATATTATCCTAGACGGTGACTAGAACGTTAAGGAGGTTAGTATAAAAGTGATTGATTTAATGAAGGTCAGGAATTTAAATTAAAACAATATGAAATCTTCGCAAACTTAATGTAGAATCACTTAATCGCATTAATAAAATCGACAACGGTGCCGTAATTTATAATTTTATTTTCGATTAGGTATATTTAAGAACCACAATTGTAACGACGACACAACGAATTACCAGGATCCTTACACGTTCAGACAAATATACTAAATATAAAATTTATACTGAGAACAGAGTTATCTGAATCCTAAGCACAACTTAGTGTTCTGTGGCACAACTAATACTGCGTAACGATTCACTGATAAAAGCTCAATTAAGTACTATTAATGTGTACATTTCAAAGACTTATCGCAATTTTAAACAATGCAATGGCTAGAAAGTGAGTTGCGAAACTGCTAGTTCAATCCCCGCTCTGAGTTTACAGATCAATAGATATATTTTTTTACCCGTAATTTATTTTTGGAGGTAGGTTGTATGTCGCTGTTGTGAGTAGGTACTGAGTGTTCATATGGGGTTTAAGTAAATAAAAAAGGTATGGAGCGTCGCTATAAATTCATACAGCGGCCCGCTCAAAAGATATTGGGCTTTGGTCTTGGTGTATGCTAACCGCGACCATCGTATCCTCTTACAAATACTATACCAGCCTCAGCTCCGTGGCGCAGTTGGTTAGACACCGGCTGTGAAACAAGAGGGTTCGGTCCCCGCACCGAAACTTATGTTTGTGTGGCCCACAAGTATTTGTTTCCGGTCTAGGTGTTTGTGGGACCGAAAAATCTCACGTAGTTTCTGATACCCACGACACAAGACTCGATCTTAGTGTGGGATCAGGACTATATATGTGACTGTTGCTATTTAAAATTTACTTTAATACATACATAATATAATTTGCTGCGATCTCAGGATTACATGTGCAACTTTAAAATGTACTATTATGTATATCACAACGCATTAATTTAACTTCTCCACATACATATAACATCCGATTCACAGACGATATTTCCCATTGTCATCTAACATATAATCTGCCATACCACCTGCCGTATAATTTACTCCATTACATGCAACTCACAGCCCCATATCATTTATGACAGTGTATTAAATAAGGAAGCGATATATTCAGTAGCCTGCCTTTGAGAGCTAGTTGTTATTCAGAACACATATGAAACAGTACGTGTAAGATACATTATGTAGGTATATTATAGTTATACGTTGCTAAATATTTATAAAGTGACATTTCAGAAAAAATCTGGATAGGATGTCAAGGAGAGTTAACATTGATGTTTTACAATGATAACGAGATACTTAATTTTTTATTTGAAATAATCCACAAATTAATTTATTACTTTTCTGTAAAAAAAAGGCCATCTTATAATAAGATAGTGTTTTAAAATAAATATATTTGCAATGTAATGCTAAATGACACAAATAAAAATTAAATATTGCACAAAAGTTCATTTACAAGGCGTTCAAAATATCAATAAAAGAAAATACGTATGCAAGACGCATACGCATATCAAATGCAATCTATAATATATAAATCTTACATATTTACTGCAACTGTTGGATAATTTTAAGTTAACAAAAAGTTTGTATCTGAATCATCGGTAAGCCCACATTACTGTAGTCCATAGCAACGTCACTTATTTGATCAGATAAAGCGGTCCTTTTGCGAGGCGCTATGGAAGTAATAAATCTCGGATCCCACGACTTGTATTCAACTACAACGAGTTTATATTTGTCACATAACCTTTCAATTGACACACATTTGTGAAAGATCATTATTTATTGCGTAGATATTGGTGTTAGTTTGAACGAAGTTAATTTATTTCTATAGACAAAATGTTTGTAAGCTTACGAAATCTATGTGTAGTGTATTCTTAGTATAAAAGTTAACAACACACAATTATATATGAATTATTATTTATAATTACTGTCACGAGACCACAGTAAGATTATCTTTTGGTATCACAAAGCTTGGATATAGATCCAGGCTTTACCACAGTATACAATAAAACATATATTTGTGGGTCATATAAACATATATTGTTTTTTATGATCGAATTTTCGTTTCACAGCCGTCTGTCGTTGTAGCACACCGCACAGCGCTCTCAAATTAATATCGTACAACAATAGTATTCAGTATCGTGTAATAATATAACCTTCCGCCCAATAATTGATTTACGAGTATGCTTTAAGTTAGTTTAAGAAACGCAAAATTTTAGAGTTAATAATGGAACAAACCACTCTCAATCGATTCTCTCGATTGTAGAGTAGGCCCGTGCCCTGCAGTGGGACGTATATGGGCTGTTATAGAATGGAACAAACAATGAGCACACTTACGTGCTCATTGTTTGTAAGTATATGGATAAAATATACTCAGCCTGTGTTTCCAAAGGGCACCCGCTTGTCGGATTTCAGAACCTTCTTAAGGATTTAAGATATTATTAGTTGTAATTCTATTACTCAGAAGTTCCTAAATATACAATATATATCAAATTAAATCATCATCAATCGCCTTACCCTACCCAAAACATCATCCAATAGAAATATTCAAAGAACCTACAATAAAATAAACCTATCTAAAATAAAATAAATAAATAAAACAAAAGCGGACTGCAATCACTCACAACCGTGAATTCAACAAAACATACAAAGTCGCCGCAACATCAAATCACAATTCACATTAAACATAAGAAAATATTCAAAACGACCTCAATAAAAATAACATAGACATGTTTGTACAATCGCTCGTAAACGATTAGCACATCCCTATAAAGAGCTGGCGCAAAAACTGAGCAAAATATAGACAAGAGGCGAGTCCGATGGGCATAACCCTTATACAGTGCGTTTACAACACAATTCCAATAATGTAAGTATAATAACCGTGCGATCGTAAATCGGCGCGGTATGCGTGCGAAATGCGCGCTGCGGGTGGTCGCTTCGACCGTAACGTGTACACGTCCCACTGTGATCGGTTTATCGGTCCAGTATTGTCGGCGGTTTAGTGTTAGATATAAACAATAACTAGTTCGTGCTAATTGTGAATACGAACACAATGGAATGGGTACAAACGAACGAGAACGAATTAATAAATCGTATAGCAAAGTAGACTCATGCTGTTGTATTGACTGCAGAATAGTAAGAAACAGAGTGGCAGAATCGTTTAATGAAAAACACTAAATTTATCATTTCTTTTAGTGTTAATGATACTATCATTGTCTATCTAGCTAATAGCCAGAAAATAGACTCCCAATTGTTGCTTCTCATCCCCTTACCTAAAGACACATCAATCTATTCTTTCCCTTCACTCTCCCTCTTCTTCTTACCTTTTCTAGCCGTTGCAAGTACCATACTGACTGACAGGTAATGCCCAGTTTTTGTACGTATATGAGCGACAATTATCACTTTTTTTTAATTTAAGCTGTTGGATAAAATTATACTGGTTTGCTCAATTTGTATTTTATCCTTGTCTAAAAGCATCTATTATAGTAACGTGAAAACATTAAAGCTCATAAGCTGTTCCACTGTTTACCAATTTACACGTAGGTGTGACGAAATATTGCTCCAATTGCAAACCAACTATTAAAATATTATTCGATGACCGCAAGCCGTAGTTACTGCACTTAACAGAGTAGTGAAACATTCCGAGCATTTCAGAGTCGCTTGTAGGTACTACCCACTAGTATTTCACGGTGACAAAAAGTTTAATTGCAGGAAATAACTAACATCGGCCGAACATTCGCTTATCCGCTAGCAATTACTCCAGTTTGTACGGGGAAACATCCGTGATATTCTGTTGCTTTACTGCGATATACTTTCAACTATGTGTATTAAATGAATAACTTCAGCTTAGTTTTTTTAAGAATTGTTTGATTTTGGATAAATTAATAATGTGGAAATCCTAGGGTAAGGCTTACGTTCAACAGCTTAAGGAAGAAAAAAGTACCACATTATTATTATCAAATGCGAGGCTTCTCGTTTCACAGCCAGCTTGAGGCAGACGTCCACATATCCGGATCGTAATTAACGAACGGATCGCATTAAACGGTTTTTTTTTACAATGCGTCCACAGTATCAGTAGCGATCTGATTTGCCGACATTGTAACTCAATGGTGTGAACAATCCGTTTGATGCGATGCGTCCGATGCGTACGGTGCGGATATATGGACGCTTGCCTTTAACCAACTATGCTGCAGAGGCTGTCAATATTAATCATTGAGTTGACAAGTGAACACAAGCAGCCATCTTTAATATCGCTCCACTTATAGGATTAGCTTTGATTGAATATACATGTTACGAAGGTGCTAAGTGACATAAGATTAGCTGCTTTTAAGACATCAATCTTGAAGATACCACGTTTCATCTTATGAAATCAGGCCGGATATTATCGTAATTAAATTACGGTTGCACAAAACCAGCAGCATTCTATTTATCAACAGATAAACATACATATCTATTTGGGTATTCATATGTACTAATCACATTTCCCTACGACCGCTCATGGACAATAGCAAAACCAAACAACAAGTTGAACTACAAAGCAATGCTTGGCATTCTCGCGCTCGCCATCCTGAGACATAAGGTGTTGAGTCTCATTATGTCCAGTAGTTACTACGGCTACAATATTCTTCCAACCGGAACTCTACAGTCTTTAAGTGTAAAGGCACTGTAGTGTTAAGTGTGGCAGTGGCTGTTTGGCAAAATAGACATTGCGGTGGTACCTGCCCAGGCGGCTTCTCACATATGAGAGACCTACCACCAGTATGACCTTTCCACCGGCCTCTCGGATTTACAAGAGGTCCATGCTCAGCAGAGGCCATTATAGGCTGACATGGTACAGTAATTACCTATTGTTATATTAACCACACCTGTTATAAAAGAAACTATAGAACGTCTTATAAAAGGGAACCACATGCCACTCCTTCAAAAATCAGGAGAGACCATTGGTCACTCTACAAGTAAAATACATTACGGTCCCTTATAATTGCGCCATAAATTCTCATTCAAACGCAAAGCACTCATAAATTCTGCGAAACTAATTCATAAATTGTAACTTACACAGAACTAACCGCGCTTACACATTTGCATATCTTATATCAAACAAATAATCGGCGCGCCATACGAATGTTTGTATAGCTAACAAATATTTGTTTCACTCAAACGATCCAATGGTTGAATGTAGGAACAAAAGGCCTTGACTGAAGGAACAAAGCTTACAGCTTTCAGAACAACGCGTGAGAATGTTGGAGAAGACGGAGTCATACATTGCAGGTTCACAAGACTTTTAATAATGTATTAACGCTATAGCCTTCTCTTTTAAGTTTTAACTTAACGGTTGAACAGCTAGAGCAGGCGGCATCACTGATCTTCCAGAGGGCGTGCGTAATACGAGTATATCGCATGCAGGCCCTAATCTACCCGACACCGGCTAAAAACACTAAATAATCCTAAAAATTCTCCCCCTCTCTTCAGCTACAGGAAGTCCACTGGTGAACGTAAACATAATATTTCTTAGTTCGTATATTTTAAAATAATTGAACCTAACATTTATTATATTCTCCAAATAGGTTCACACGGCGCGGCGTGCGCCACGAAACTCTGTACTTTGCAAGTCAAACGTTTCGTATTCTAGTAAATGTTAAACAATATAAATCTTGCGTGTTACAGCACCCGTTTGTAGGCGGCGCGTTTGATTTATGGAATATTTCAATATGAATCGGTAAAGCATGAAGATATAAGTTATATTTGTATCCCTCCGGGGGAATACGGGATGAGATATATTTAGTCCGTTTGATGGGTTGTGCTCTTTTCAGACGACAACATTACTATAAACTCTCTCTACATAAACTCACGCCTTTCTTCCAAAGGGGGTAGGCAAGGTGCTACCAGGACACCCACATTTCGCCTAGGAAAACAAAATAATATCGACATTATATTTATTTTTACAGAACACATTTACGAACCATAATGACGCCACTTTATAGGAAAAAATAAATAATCAAAATAACCTTAAAGATTATGCCGAATATAACACAGGTCAAACAATAATAATGGATTATTAAAAGATGAATTTAATAGACTACGAGCAAATTTCTTTCACACTAATTAGTCGATGCAGAGATCTAACCCAGAACCATTCGTTTCACAAAAGACTTCTAAACCACAGCGCTACAAATTTATCTGAGAACCTCAGATTCTTGCATGTACCCAACAGAAACAAAACAAACTATACAAAATCGTCAGCATACTTCCCAATTCAACTTACACCAAAATTTTTACGATATTATCTTTTTGTTTTCTTTAGTATTTTAGTTTATTTTAGTTTAATTGGTTGCTGAGAAATGTTAGATTTGTGTTTTGCTTGTTTTTTTTTTGTAATACTCTTAATTTGTTGTGTAGATATTAATTTATAAGGTACGATGTATTTCCTATTAATATAAAAGACCCTTAAATATTATTGAATAAAAAAAAAAACTTACACCAATAAAATTGTTGTCAATAAACCGGCCTAACTTTCCTATGATGCCATCCCGGAATATAAAAGACAGATTAACGTTTTAATACAAGAATATTTCCGCGTCACGTACGTAGTATTCCGGGCCGGCATTTTAAGTACGACGCGGTAAGGCTACCGACGGCGATTGTCCTGCCACGAGCGTACCAAAGATTAATTGGCAAGCGATTTTGGTAACATTACTTCGCATATTATTCGCGTTTAATTCAATTTAAACGGCGCGGAATACGCAAATTGACTGTCGAATCAACGGAGTTTATAAACGATACGTAAAAGACGAACAGGCAATAAATATTTATTTTACATATCGAACTTTAAAAAAACTTCGTATCACAAAAATACTGCTTAAAAATTTTAGTTTAAAGATAGTATGAAATTCTATTTTTATTTTCTTTCAACCAAAAAAAAATCGGAATTATTATTTCATAAATGAATTAATGTAAAAAATATAAAATGTAGTGAAATGAAACGATTTTTTCGGATTTTATCGCGGCTTTGGTTTATTTTTAGCTTGACGTTTTGAATGCGGATGAACCAAAACCGCGATAAAATCCTAAAAGTTCGTTTTGTTGCTTATTTAAAACATTCACAGAATTTAGACTACTAGGTTTGAAACTAAAATGAAATTATTTAAAAAAAAATCATACCCTTAGTTTTTCTGGTGAGAGATTAATATATATCTAAAGAATATTATAAAAATACTCATAATTCTGTCTTTCACGCAGTATTTTCCTGATATTTCTTTCAACGAAACAGTTCCACGAATACTGACACACGAGAGTGCAAGCAAGATTTTTATTTAGATAGCTGTATTTCGTTGTAGTTTAATTCCGAAGTTGATTGAGATGTTTCTGAGAATTATAATCTTACAAAATATAAATGGATTACCTGCAGTAACATTAAAAAGACAATTAGCGAAAATAAGCTTTAATTAATAAAACACTACTCTATAAATAAGAAATTTTACACCCTTGGTCCTAGTTCAATGTAGCAGAATATTAAAAAGATATTTTTTAATAATCTATCCCTTTATGGGGTTAAATGGGACCTTACAGTTTGGTTTACGCATCGATCAGCTTGGTTTAATCCAAAAATTGAATTATAAACTAGACTAAGTTTTCAATTTCCCACGAAAAGTACAATCATTTTCTCACGAAAAGCGCTTTATAAAAATTAATACCCACTTACAAAAACCGTACTAACAGCTACTAATTAAAATAATATATCATTTTAATGACTTATTTATGTATTCATATGTTTATCTAAAAGATTTAAGAGGTTTACATCCTGTCTGACAAGTTTAATCGAGAAATAGTTTTTTAATTTATCGATTACAGCGGATAACAGAACCTACAAAACGACTAATTTAAAACTGTCAAATTGACTAGTAAAAAGTTCATTTATCACAAATAGACATTTATTTTTTCTACTAAAATGGACAGTTAGATTTATATTAATTAATTTATAAATCAATTTTGAATCTAGCATTAGTGCAATTTTAAATCTGGCTACATCATTTAATTCTTAATGACAATCCTAAATTATATTTTTAACTCGTTTAATTAATTTATCTTGACGACTAGAAAACACTAGCCGCACCAGAAACAGTCACTTTGCCGCGTTTATTCAAAGCTCCCATCAACAATACCGAAGATTTAATGAAAATACCCTAATAAATGCGTGGGAGTGATGAATGTATTGTTAGTCAATTACAATGAAGGAAAACATCGCGATAAAACTTGGCATTCCATAGCAATATTTACAAGTTTCTTTGATGTGTGTTTCTGGCCTAAACCTCTTTAATTGAACTTTCGATTGTAAAGTATCGTCAGAAGAGTACGTTAAAGGACTCATACAACATACTACTTTCGTTAACTACAAATGCCCTTTAAATAAATGCAATTACAAAAAGCGATAGAACAATAATTCCAATGCTTATTCGGATATTCTAATTGAATAATCAGAAACTGAAGCATTTAAATTCACTCTATGTAAAACTAATTGCAATAATTAACCTGGTTGGTAAATCGTACCGGCAATTAAGATGGATGTATCGGACACACGGCTATTTATAATAATTAAGTACAATTACGATGCGATTTTAATTTAGATTATTTTCTTGCCGCCTGTCGCGGGGTTGCTAATAATTCACTCTAAATTTATCTATCAAGATTTTCTTTTATGAAAAAATAATGTATTTAAATGAATTTATATTAATAATGTATTTATATCTCAAAATTGTAATTGTAAAGATTCAGTTATTGTGAATTAAGTTGCAAGTTTCGAACGGCATATAATTTTATTATAAATAGCACTGGAATAATTACAGAAGCATTTAAACCTACCAATTTCTAATAATAATTTTCCTCAGAGGCTTCTAGCACCGCGTCGCAAAATAGTTTGTCAAAGCATTCTGCCTTATCTACCTGCATAGGCAGAAATTAGTCAAAGACCACACGTAAATAAATTAGAGAAGGCCGAACAATTAACAATAATTGTAGTTCTAATATCGTAAGAATTAACTACAGCAGGGCACAACACAGTCGGATAAATGTATTTTAGTAAAAGATACAACTAGTTTGTTCTTATTGTTATGAAGATATACATGCGCACACCTTGATAAACAAAAGACTTGGACCGAACACACATCAAAAGTCATTATACCGGGTATATCAAGACTGCGACCGAAAACGAAGCCAGATGGTAGTTTTAGTGGTTACAAACACAATGCAATTAAAAATTTTGCCAAAACGGTTTCAATATTCGCAATTTTTTAAAAATCTTGTTTGGGTGCTAAATACAAAGTTTTTGCGAAAAACGTAATTGATATCCTTAAGTACCATAGCATCTATAAAAATAAAAAGGACTACATCAATATTTTAGGAAAATAATGTAGGTATTCATCACCCAAATACGCCGAAAGTAAAAAATTAAAAAAAAAAATTCTGCGATTTTTTTTTTGCGAAATTTTTAGTTGCATTTTGTCTGAAGTCACTAATACTACCACCTGGCTTAGTTTTCAGTCTCAGTCTTTATATCCCCTATATAGATGGATAACACTTTATTGTTCACCACATATTACATAAAACAGTTTAAATTATTTCGAAGTAGTGTAACAACTGACTGTCGCATCGCTGCTAGCGATCTCTTCCAGACAACCAAAATTTTCATACTGTCATCCACACACGTCAACATTTACTGTCATTTTAACAGCAACAAATAGTCCAAATACAGTAGATCTCGAAATTGTTAATACCCGCTGTCGTCCAACCGGCGAGTACACTTTATCAACCTAGCCACACCACCAATCATGCTCGAAATCACTGAGCGCGCACTCCTTGTTAAACTTTTATCTTCTACGCTCTCAATCACTGTCACGCTTCGGAATGTAACTAATAATTAAATATAAACATTGAAACACATCGCACACTTATAAGTACACACAATCAACAATTAATTTGTGTCGAATGATTCTCAATTTGGTACTCCTTGCGAAACTGTTGGGAACCGGTTGATATTCGTCGGCTCGGAGTTCGGACGCAATTAAACATAATATTACATCTATAAAGTTGTAATTTATGTATCATAAACAATAAATTTAATAAACAATCCGTCTTGACGCGTGTTGTTTATCACTCTTGAGACAGGATTTATTGAATAAATCGCGTGAAAGTTATTTGTGTTGACATGTCGTAAATTGTCGTGAGATGGATTTTTTTTGTAAACTTTCAGCATAATTACGTCGATGTAATGTAGATCTTTATAAGGCTGTTTATAATATTGACCTATTAACTTAACATATGGTTTGAATTTTTGTAAAATTGACATGCAAACTTGTGTGTTAATGTATGTTTATTTAAAACCAAATGACTTTACCTTTCCAAATAGAAGCTACTTGCGACTTGCGACTTGGGACCACCGCCAAATGTAAACAAGCCAATTAAAATAAAGCGGAGTTACTCAAATAACTCGCCGTAATTGCCGCCACCGGCACCAAATCGTTTTGCCGATTGGCGCTCTCGGGCTCCGTAGGCCCGACCGCCGCGACCGTTCATAAGGACGCCTCCGTTTAGGGTTAAACTATAAAAAAAAAAATCTGTACATAAATCGCTGCAGGCTCTCTCGTAAGGCATATTTCACTAATTAAATCTCAGAATCGATTTTATCGTTCGAATTATGAAATTTCAATTTTTAATTAGATGCAAATAAAGTTATAAATAAAATTTGTTCCATCATTTATATCTGCGTGAAAAGGAACTCATTAACTTAAATAATTTTATTTAAAAAAGGAACAGAATCTTCGACCCACCAGGAGGTCTGATCGTGGTGGCGCGGATTAAAATTTAATTCGTAGAGATACATTCACTGTGTTTGTTTAATTTGCACATTGAAGGCTGTTATTTATTTTAAATAACATAATCATTACTAAAGGTATTCCGAGTTTAAATGTTGTAATTAATACGTACATGATTAATATGCAAAAAAATTAAATAGAGACATACCACATTAATTTGTTTCGAACAGCAGTATAGACAAATGATAATATATATTGCCTCGTAATCATCCTATCCTTTATCCTTTAAAATAGTATTTTGAGTTTAATATGTACTTTCAGAATTAATTCAACAGAGAAGACTTTTCATTCACAGAAAAACTTTTAAGAATTTTGTATAGGTACCTATTAAAACAAGCCTACATCCAAAAGTTTCCCGTGACCTTTTTCACATTTACGAGAACCACCCAAAACGCACTAAAAGATGCCAAAAAATATAACCATACAACACAAAAAGCGAAACGAGAACAAAAAAGTCGTGACAGTAAGTGCATAATTTGGGGCCATTTAAAAAATGTATAAATTGTCAAATTAAACATTAACGTCACGTCGTAACCGCACACTAAGTATGGGGGGACGTGTTAAATAGTCTTTTTTAAAGTTCAATACAATCGTAAAATTAAATGAACTCTTATAAATGCAATGCAGTGTGAAAACAAGGGATTAAACCGCCCAATTATATTTAAGTGGCCATACGTCGCTTTGAAAACACTTCATTGATGTTTTTTGCTGTTAATTTAAGAGCCAACACGGTGTAATTTTAACGTCTTTAGCGATAATCACGTAAATGTATTTATGTAAGATGATTGTGGAGCCTAAAATAAACCAAAATGTTGCCTCGACCTGTATTTCTCAATAGCACGAATAATACGTATGTTAATCGCATAATTACGTATAATTATATAATTATATCAATCTGGTTACCGACTACCGTACACGATGGTGTCAACTGATCATAGTAATTAAATGGCCTTTGAGGTTTAGCCGGTATATTTAAGATAACTGAAATTACGATATGGCAATAAGCTCGCCCCCTGTCACATCATGGGACGGAACATACAAGGATAAATGTGGGTGTCCTGGTAGCACCTCTGCCTACCCCTTCTGAGAAAAAGCCGTGAGTTTATGAATGTATGTATGTAACTGAAATTACGAAGATGTTTTCTGTTTTACAGCACCAAGGCCTAAATGTGGAATAAACATGTAATTATAAATTATTAGCCCGGAATCAGGAAATTATTCCAAATATGACGATAGGCTCGCCCCCTATCACATCATGGGATGGAAAGCGCTAGGCGTAACGTGGGTGTCCTAGTAGCACCACTGCCTTCTCCTTCTGGGAAAAGGCGTGATGTTTGCGTGTCCGTACTTATTAATGTGTGGAATACTCATACCTGTCCGTTCTGACAAGAGCGTGTAAATTGACAGCTAAATAAATATCGTGCCGAGAGTGAATCTCAAATAATACATTAATCTAATTTCACGCGGTGCGCTATTAAGATCCAAGATAATACGAATATTTAACCGCTATTTGTCTCTATTGCGTTTCATTAGTGCTAGGGTACTGTGAAAATGGTAGAAAACGGTTGAAATTTTAAGTACCTTTCTGTTTTCTAATTCTAGGGAACATAAGAAAAATACAATTTGATGAATTTTCAGCGTATAGGATTTAAGGATACTGTCATAATTTTTTATTTTATCTTGCTTACATTAAGATCATTTATGCGACATACCTTTTAATGCTTGTTACACAAAACTATTACCCCTTAATCTTAAGGCTAGTCACTTGCCTATGGAAAATAAAATTATCATGTATATTGTACCTTATTCGAACCACAACTAGATTATGCAGATACCTGTTACTCATCATCATCGGTAACCTCAGTCCTAAGAAGTCCACTGCCTTAAATCGAACTTCCTCCAAAAACGAATATATATCTGTCCCTAGCAGTCGAACAAATAAGCTTACAAAAAGTCAAAACACAAAACAATGTACAGAACTCTAGTATTTTTTTTTCACTGTCCAACACATTAGCCATTTATTTTTTACTCGTCACGGCAGCTCTAACACGAGTAGCATTTATTTTCTCCGACTATCATATTACAAGTCAATTTATTAAGTAGATTTTTTACGAGGAACTCGGCCTGCTCTTATGCTAGATTATCACTTCAATTTATGAGCTTGTGAACCTATCGCTATTCATCTGGCGTGTTCTGATTTGCTTGTTTGAAATTGGAGATTGTTATTTCAATATTTATTTAAATGAAACCATTAGCTGTGTTTGATTTTTTTATTCATCTGTTATTAATGGGTGAAACGAAGGTGGTATTTCAGGATTCGGCAAATTTGAAGTTTAAAGACCCTAACTACTCCTTATCTTTTATTGTGTTACGTATTAAATAAGTGTATCGTATTGATCAATATTAATATCGCTCTAAAACAAACAACATAATAAAGGGGATTTTCACAACATCTATACAAAAACTCAATAAGCAGTAGTAGTACTTTACAAAAAAAAAACAAAACATTATCACAACAAATCCCATATCCAGAAAACATCAACATTAATATTGACATTACACGCCAACACTTTATTCCAATCATTCCATACAGTAAAAACCAACATTCCCATATCTATAGGCCATTGTTACAAATTTGTCCTTCGCTCCTACAGAAAACTTCATCATCAATCTAATAAAGAACAGTTTTTGCCACAAGTCTTGCTTTCATACCTTTTTCTGAAACGCCCAGTGCCTACAATCCGATACATGGGTTTGATAAAAGTGTTTCAATCCCTTTCATAGCTATCTTTATTGCATTCCATTTACTAGTTCCAAAGAGTGTTGATAAAAATCTTGCCGTTGACGATCTATGAGAAACTGCAGATACTGCGGTTGAAACTTCAGATACAACAGAATGTGAAATTGCTAGCTACCCAGAGCATAGAAGCTTCTTTAGTAAAACATATCATTTGTGACACCACGACAATAAAATCTTAAGAGATAAACCATATGGCATTGTTAAAACAATTATCATGGACAATTATGACACATATCTGGCAAACACATCAACTCAAAACATTACACACGTCGCGTTTAAGAGCTATAGCAGCAATCTTTTGTTAATGTAATTTACCGACTATAAAAAAATACTACAATGACAAGATTCACTGTGTACTAAAAGAATAAAAGTAGTTGCGGAAGCATTATTTACGAAAAAACCAACATCCTGAAAAATATTAAAAATAATAATTTAATCCTCCGCGCTCCAGAAATGTTACAACTTGAAGGTGCCAATGCATTAAATAACAATTAAATAAATATTAATGACAGTGACCCAACATGGTCAAGTATCGCAGACGCAGCGCATCTTCAAAGCAAAAACTCAATTACACGCCATAGCCGGCGGCATAAAATCAAAATTGCAGATTAATTGAAAAGAACTAAACAATTTTCACTGGATCCCGACATTACCAAATGAAGTGTGTACCCACTAGGCAATAAAACTGTTGGCAAGTACAAAGAGTGAATAGCTTAACAAATCACTTGTACAGCCATACGTAGAGCGGGCATGGGAAAAAATAAACGGCACAAGAATCGATCAAGTTTTATATCGCAACGATACATTCTTGACGAAAACTGCGCTGCCTGAATACGGCAGGGCCGCCGGCCGGTGCGGTGTGCCCGATGATATCGATGTTTGGACACTACTAAGGGAATTCACTGTTTTATAATAAAGAAATGCAAGTGACTGCTTGAAAATTTACTCATTTTAGAACCACTGCGCTAGAGTAGAAGTTTACTTAAATACGCATCTGTTTAGTATGTTTGTAAGTATTGTGCTTATACTAATCAGCGGAATCATATCGAATTCACATAGAATCAACAACTTGCCTTTCGATACAAAACACAAATTTCTAAAACCATCCATAAATTACTATGGTTAAGATAATCCCAGTGAATACAATAAAAGTAAAGCAAAATAGAATATTGTTATTTCAGTGATTTAGCTCAAAAGTACTAAAAACAGTAGTTATGAAATATCAAGATAGATATTATTATCAATGTATTGCATTATTGGACAAACTCGTACGAGTGCAGTACGGAGCAGTCTGCGCGGAACGATTCTGACAGATTTATGACTTCATACATTAACAAATTTAATTGATACTAACTGCACGCGAGCGATATACGATTATGAGCCTTAGTGTCATTGTACAACACCAATTCAAGAAAGAAACATCTGAGGGATTACATGTAATTTGATGTATTAATCCCCTCAATCTACATGAAATATCAAATTGTATTCAAGCAAACCTATGTGATTTTCTGTAAATATTTCAAGTTAATTTTAAACCATTTGAAAACGACTGCAATCTATAAAAACCGATAAAACTATATTTTAGAAAACTAGGTATTATTTAGGCAGAAGATAAATATCAAAGTTTTTATCCGGACCTAGTTGGGCACCAAAAGCAATTACATTTAATAAATCTAAAAATACAATACTAACAACCAATACTACTTAAACAACATCGATGTTTGATGAGTGGTAACTGAGTTTATTTAATTCCAGTAATTAATTTCTATTAACAATTATGGGCCCAATCTAATTGCCCGTGTACGAGTATGAGTTCAAAACCTGTTGGTACAAATTTCCATAAATAATAAAGTATAAAGTATAGCTGCAATTAATCAATCCAAACTATAATAAAACTGTAGAGATCTAAAAGTACATAAAAAACATTTTCACATAAACTTGTCAGGTATACTTGACACAAGCCACAGAACAAGAATTGACCATTTTTAGACTATCTGTCTGCCTGTTCGTAACCTCATCATGCTAGAACCACTTTATAGAATTCGATTAGTTTCATAATTTTGTTGCTTGAACTGCAACATAACAACTGATGCAGGTTTCGTCTGAATTTCCATCTGCATCGTCTATTATAAAGATTATATAAATTAATAATATTTTTTATTTAATTAAATAAAATCAATGAAGCTGATAATTATTGAACGACACTAAAAATAGTTTACCGTTAATTTAATAAGGTTTTGCTTCGACTTATCATCTTGTGCATTATGCAAAACTCACTAATTCGCAATTTAAACACAAAAAGCAGCACTTAAATCCTCATACATTATAAAGCTAATGAATGAGAAAACAAAAACAAGATGGAAGTGATTGACGAGGATACATTAGCAGAACAAGTGAATATGATTGAACTGCACGTTGTGTTTACTGATGGGGAGAATGGAAATGTTGAAAGGCGCGTATCAATCAAAGGAAGAAAAGGCCGTATATTAAACCACAATGAAGAAATGTTAGTGCAGAGGTTATCAAATATCTTTCAATGCTATTGATTGATGTGTAAATTAAACTAAATAACATTTAATCCTTTTTCGTTTGTGCGTTTAGAAATGAGAAAAGTTATCAAATAACATTATGATATATAATAACTGTATAATTATTTTCAATATTATCGGAGTTATTTAATAAAGAGTATATAGACTAAAATACAAGCAAGTTATATTTTATCTTCCGTTTAAGATTACTTCGAGAAACGCAAAACGAAAAAGCAAATGTATTCAATCTGGAATCTAAGCTTTATACCGATTGGTAGAAGCATTTACCAACAACGTAAATCTCTATCATTTCGTACGATCTTAGGCTTCCTCAACCGTAAAATCATAGATTACAAATATATTAAATTGTATGACATACCAGAAACACTATCTAGGGACTGGACGCTCTCCCATAGAACTCAAAGTGAAAACGCAATAAGTATGTTTTAATTTAATATTCTGAAAATGGTTGAACGGGTCGAGATGGAAGGAAATACAGCAATACGCTGACTTGAAGAGTTTATTGCGCAAAGCTAGCTGTTTTATGACTGGAATACTAATCTATCAAAAATTCACGTTTGGCATCGATGTTGTCTAAACTTCCTGCGCTTTACATGACGTATGTTAAGTTCAATAAAGAGTAAATAAATGAATAAGTAATTGACGAATTGATCGAAATTTATTTCTATGAAGTGTTCTGTTTGATTGACAATATATTTAAATAGGCAATGAACAAAGGTGTGTTACCAGGTAAATTTTATAAGTTACAAAATTTACCTGGTAACACACACACATAATATGATATTATTGTTTTAGTTCATTTCTCTCTCAAACAAAACATCCACATCACATGATTCAACAACAAAAACAAAGAAATAATAACCAGTAATTTAAAAAGAGCAAGTTAAAAAATCCCTTTCGAATAACAAAAACAACTCTAAAGAAAACAATAGCTTGCAATTACTAATTAAGTTTGTGTTCGTCGTAATTGAACAAGATACCGAGCAGTCACCATGAAACATCATTTAATTTATTTATTTAATTTATTTAAAAAAACTTTATTGTACACCAGTGATATACATAATTACAAGTAAAGAAAAGATAAAACAAAAAACGTACAAAAGGCGGTCTTATCGCTCAAGGCGATCTCTTACAGACAACCAACCATAGGATGGATAAGAGGGAACAATAGTTTTGGGGTACCATGAGGTGTACGAAAAATGAAATACTAAAATATATACATGTATAAATACATATATACACATATATAAAAATATATGTACACATCAGCTACTCATATATACATACAAATATATATACTTAAAATAATATAAAAATATGTACTTATAAGAATAATATAAGATGAATGCATAAATATTAAAACATAAAATAACCAAACATATTAAATAAAATAATAATAATAATAATACATATATTACATGCGATGACTTCAGTTTGTTTGTGAAAGATAATGCTGTTTGATTAATCTTTTAAATATGGGCAGGGACTTAGCTCGCCTCACTGAGACCGGTAATGAATTCCATAGCCTAGCAGCTTGTACAGAAAAAGACTTATCAAAAAATGAAGTGGAATGCACTGGAATTTTTAGTGTTAAGTTCTCCGATGACCTCAGGGATCTAGAATGCGTAACATGAAGAAACTCGAATCGGTTTCTGAGATACAGGGGAGAGAGAGGATTATAAAGAATAGAATAAAGAAGAGATAGAATATGTGTATTCCGGCGAAACCTGATGGGTAACCACTTGAGCTTTTTGCGGAATTCGGAAACGTGATCATATTTGCGCAGTCCAAATATAAATCTAATACAAAAGTTTTGAAGACGCTCAAGTTTATTAAGTTGCTCCTCAGTGAGATCAAGATAACTGACATCCGCATAATCAAGAATGGGGAGCAGGAGGGATTGAGCAAGCGATTTTCTCGTGGCGATAGGCAGAAAATTGCGTAACCTCCGCAAGGACCCAGCCGAGGCGAATAGTTTCCTACTCAACTCTCGAAGCTGGGGACCCCAGGAAAGAGATTTGTCAACAATGATGCCTAGATTTCTCACAGTGTCGTTATAAGGAATAGATATCCCATTACAAGAAACCGGCGGTATGAGCGACCAGTTCAGTCTAGACATCAACCTGGGGCTGCCGACAACAATGACCTGCGTTTTACTCGGGTTAACGGTAAGTCCATACTCCTTACTCCAATTAGAAATGCGAAATATGTCGTCGTTAATAGCTAAGACAGCATCTTTCAGCTCATCAGGAGGTGCTTGGGAATATATTTGGAGATCATCTGCATAGAGGTGGTAGAATGAACGAAGAGTATTTGTGATTGAGTTTATAAAAATAGAGAAGAGTAGAGGAGATAGCACGCCACCCTGTGGAACGCCAGCAGAAATAGTGCACCAAGAAGATAAATTATCCTCAACACATATCCTCTGCCGGCGTCCGAACAGGTAACTACGAAACCAATCAACAGCACCTGGAGATATGTTAAGAGAAGACAATACACTGAGCAACACATCAAGATCGACCGTGTTGAAAGCATTGCTGAAGTCAAGCAGAGCTAATACTGTCAGCATGCCACAGTCCATGGCCGATCTGATGTCATCCGTAATATGACCATTTGCGGTGACCAGACGGATTTAAAATGATTTCTCTTATTGTAACAACTACAGACAATATAATAACATCCTCGATCTTTGAAGAGCGATAGAAAATTTTATCTAAATTAATTTCGCAAGTCTCTGATGCAAGTCAATTTTAAAGAGGTGATTATAACTTGGAGTTGTTTATTTTCAAATTAATTTATTTTAATATTAAATACTTAATAATTGTGTTACCTTTTAATGGTAGAACCTTTACCGAAATTATGATTACAAACCTAAGTACGTTCGGTGCGGTACGTGCCTTAATTGAGCGAATAAATTTAAGCGGCGCACATGGCCCCGCCTTCGCATCAATATTCATGGAAAATCAAGTAATTCCAACAATTTGTCCCCTTCCATGTTAGACGAATTTATTGCAGGGCCATTTTTGGCTAATTTTACGATACATTCTGGCCATTTTGGCGAACAGCTGATTGCTTTATCTAGTAACGTGAGTTATTAAATTGCAGATTTTTTTCTTGCACATAAACCATGTTACTTGCGCTCGTTTTAATTGCAATCGCACTTTTATTTATAAGAAAGTGTGTTCCTTTTTACTGCTCAATAAAATTGTAAAAGAACTAAAGTAATTTTGGAATGTAGAAATTACGTATAAAAATTCGTGAATTATTATTTTTTGTTACATTTTATGTGTAAAACAATATTGTAACCCATTATTTTAAGCATTGACATTTTTGACACTGCTGAATTGTCTATGAATTACAAAAAATAATTAAACATACCAAACAAGACAGGACCATACTTGTATTTATTAGAGATTCAGGAAAAACTTAATATGGTAAAATTGTAGAATTTCAAATATAGGGTACTTAATAGTAATATTTCAGTGTGTTTTAAGACCACATAAGTCGTAACAAACATAAAAAAACATACAGTCTTTTTGAAGTCGGCTAAAAAGTAAAAGAAAATCTTTTCCAATATCAAACCCGAGTTCTTTTGATAATTAAACGATACACATCCTTTGCCTTTTTCAAACCAGTCCGTCAAATTTGACGAGAAGTCGTATTCATGAGTTCCGTGGAAGTCATCCCGGGCGCGCAACTTAATTATTGATTCGTCCAATCATTTACTGACGAAGTGATGATTTTTTCCGCCGCCGACGCCGTGGGAGATCGTCGCAAACATGTTAAAGCGGAACGTGAGATCATTTTAAAGGACGCGTTTGAATATTGATGCGTGGATAAGGATGTTTATTGTGTTAACGCCTGGCTGATGTATTTGTATCGGTTTTTATATTAAAAATATAATAGAAAAGAGAAGTTTTTGGTAAAATTAATCCTCAATAAGAGTTGATTTTCATCTCGATTGGGACGCGACTTCATTTCAATCAAACCTGCCATTTTCCATTTGCCAAATTCAACCACTTATTCAACCCAGTTAAATAGCGTGATCTACAAACGATATTAAAACTGTGCCAAAGCTGATTTTCATAATCATTACCAAATAATACACATATAAGCTCATACCTAATACAAACAACTGGTCAGAAAATTTATAAATTGAATTCCATAAATTTGTTCGCAAGTCAATTTTGTATACACGAACTCGTGTTTTAAGCTCCAAAGTCTATCTCATTAGAAATACGCAGTCACGTCGCAGCAGAACACTTCACTAAGCAACAGGTCGAAATTCAAAACAACGCACTAATCAAAATAAAATATTCACAACTGCCACATTTCCACAATTCAAAGCAAACGTGGCAACACATTTAACAAGCTCCCGGTCGTGATCCAAACGCGACCTTTTCAAAATGCCACTTTGAATCGTTCAAATATGGCACAAGTAATGTAAATAGCTGGAAACTGCCACTTTGGATGCAAGGCATTTTAACGAAGACATAAGTGAATTCTTTTCAAGTACCTACGAAATTCGGTAAAAATTCCAATGGCTTTTAAGTAAAGTACAAATTGTTATCGCTCATTGTTTTTGAGCATTCATTAAAAACACAGATTTTTAGGGGTTTTTATTGGGTATTTTTCTTGTATTTTATTTTAATTACTTTGTCTCTCGGCGTTTATCACTGCGTGAGGTCGGTACGACATTCTAGGTAATTAATTTAGAAGGCTCTGCGGTGCAGTTGGTTTAGTCGCTGCGCAACGAAAGGCGATGGGTTTGACACCCATTTTGAGACAAATGTTTATGTGATCCGCAAATATCGGTAACCGTCCGAAACCGACAATCTGTTTCGGATGTGAATTATGAGTGTTGAGAGTCCAAAAAAAGCTTGTAGCTTATAATACCTACAACACAAGACCAGCATGCAGTGTCAGAAAATAACCAACCGCGTTATATGAGTGTAATGGCCTAAAGGGTCCCGAAAGGGTCGACATAGAGTAGCCAGTCGCAAGACTCAAACGCAAATTATGCTGCAGTTAACTGACTAGTCGTGCTGCATCGATAAATGAGGTAATGAGGAAAAGAGAAAGAAAATGACTTGTACAATCGAAACAATAAATGTTATAGAGTCAATATCAATTGAATAATACTTGACAAAATATGAAATTCGCGGTATTCCATATTATACTTATAGTTTTTAATCAGTTTTCAAAATTTGCAGCATTAAATTGTATTGAATGGAAAGAGATACTCATCTCACGTAAGCAGATACTGCATCTGGACGGTATTGGGCTTATCATCAGAGCTGAGCAGCCATTGCAGTGAAAGTAAAAAATAATTATTATAAAAAACCTAATTTATTATTCTGTTTTTCATTGGTAAAACCGCTTGTTATTCCACATTGATGTCACCACGGAATAATGTTCTCATAATACATAAAGATCAATATCTTGGGCACTGACCTCGATAACAAAGTGTTAAAATTCACAAAACCAACACTTGAAATTCGATATAGCGAGATTATAATCAGTAATAATTTTAAACTGAAGCTGCGCCCATTATGACGGCCCCGTCAATCGCAATAAACAATAAATGTTCGTATACCGTTCATGCGCTACTGTGTTATAGCCACAAATATATTTTAACATTTTATACTTAATATACTGTTCTTGATTTTGCTTGTAAATATAAAATACTTTTTATAAAATAAATAAATAAATACACATAACAGTCACACACATAGTCCCGACCCCACATTAAGATCAATTAAGTCTTGTGTCGCAGGTATCAGAACTACGAGAGACTTTTCGGTCTCAGAAACACCCAGACCCGAAAGAAATATTTGTGGGCCGCACAAACATTTCTCTCGGTGCGGGGATCGAACCCGCGGCCTCTCGTTTCACAGCCGGCGTCTAACCAACTGCGCCACGGAGGCTGTCAATTTTTTTTTAAATATAATACTTGTTGAAAATGTTTACACAATTTTCCAGTCGTTGCGAATAAAAACATGATTATTTAAAGTCAATTATGCACACTTGCCAACCAAAGAATCAATAAAGAGAAAGAAAATTATTTTTATAAAATAATTATTGATATATCGCTTTATTGTTCTATTGAGCAGCATGTACGAACTATGATCCGTGAAGTTCCGGGTTCCAAGTTCAGGCACACTAAGATTTTTCGGCTTAAAAATCTCATGTAAGGTGCCAAGAAAAAGGCCGTGCGAAATGGGTGGCACTAGCGTCATCTCTACCTGATTTCGATTTATTCCGTAAAAAGAGGCTCGAATTTAATAAAGACTTTGTAAAAGCAATGTAATAATTGCGTCCATAAATTATTTTAAAGTAAACATTGTATAAACGACCTTCGTGCATTAATATCCATAGTTAGCTCATGATATATTAACGAAAATCTGCCGAGAAACACGCTTATTTTCGACAAAGTGGATTTTCCTGTCGGCAATCATTTTCGGCACAACTTGCCGTACAAGGAGAAAACAGAACGTCGCGGTGTCGTCTTGAACATTTTTTCCTTTGGGTAATTGTGCCCTTGCTCTTTTCAGTTGACTTATTACAATTAGTAGAAAAAAATATTAATTTTAATGCGCGGTGAAGCGTCTTGAGTTCGCTAGGTCGAGCTTTTTGTATTGAAGCTATTCTTTAAATTCTTCTCGAAAACTGTTTGCCAAAGGTCCAGCGTCGGATATTGCGAAAGGTAAAAAGGTGCGTTTATTGTACTTTTGTCTTATGTAGTAATAAATGCAAAATGTTGATTCCCGCGTACTATAAACTAAACCATTATCATATTCTCCATTCTCTAAAATTTCTTATTTATACAGTAAAGTAAAATAAATTAACCGCCTTTTACAACTTAGTAGTTAATTAAAATAAAATGTTTCAGGTACTGTTTAATGAATTAATACATAAAAAATTAAGAATAATTATTTTTCATTGCATTAGTAAGAGTTGTATTGCAGTTATTAAATAATCTACGCAATATACTTGGTTTATTCACTTGTCTATTATAGTTAAAGGTGTTAATTAAAAAGGTGTTGTGATAGTACTTTTTAAAACCAGTAGCTTATCAAATCTTCTAGCTACGTTAAACATCTAAGCTATTAAGCGGTGTCTACTCAATATTCACTGGACTGCATCAGTGGCGTAGTTGCACTACTGTACGATGGCAAAGCTGAGGTCTCGGGTTCGAATCCCGGGTCGCGAAAAGTGATATTGGGCTTTTCTATTCATTATCAGCCCGGAGTCAGGAATTTGTGCCCCATATAGGGATAGGCCCGCCCCCTATCACATCATGGGACGGAACATACAAGACGAAATGTGGGTGTCCTGGTGGCGCCTCTGCCTACCCCTTCTGGGAAAAAGGCGTGAGCTTATGTATGTATGTACAAAATATTCAGATGCCAGAGGTTGATTGTCTGAAGTATTTTCACGGTACAACGGGCACGCCTTATCGCTGTTAGATCTGTTGATAGTTGCAATCATAGTGTCGGCTCGGAGCCCGCCTGTCCGTGTAACACCTCCGCACATTTCATAGTCAATGCCATTGTGGTTTTATTGTTTTTATAATAGGCATTATAGTAACGGTGCTATATTTTTATTGGTTGATATTATTGGTTAAAGTTTTTTGTGTTGTAAGATTGGGTGTTATTAAGAGCTTTATTGGTTTAGCAGTACATTTTGAGGTTTAATCTAAATCATTGTTTGTATTGCGGGGTATTATTTTACTGTTTCTTTGTTCTCATGTTAAACTTGAAAATGTATTTGTAAAGGCAAAAAGTGGCACGGACTTGAAATCTTAAATTAAAACATAATAAATGTATTTCGTGTGCTCAAAATTGCCGCAGTTCAAAGAGGTAGGTTTTGTCTTATGGAACCTTTTTTCAAAATCTTGCTTTGATTTACGTTAATCAATATCGAAATATATGGAAAGACATTTTTATTCAATATTCCCGAGGGTTGTAAGTGCTGATATGCTTCTAGGGAAACAAATGCTGTAACGTTCATTAAAACTTTAAGTATTTATTAAGATTTGCGTTAAACAAGTTTTGGGGGTTCAATTTTGGTTGAAAGTAAGTCAAACATTTGCCTCCGTGCGGGAATCAAACCCGCGGCCTATCGTTTCACAGCCCGCGTCTAACCAACTGCGCCACGGAGGCGTTCTAATAGTAATTTTTGTTCAGTTTTTTGTAATAACCTATTAAAGAAAGGAAAATGAAAAAAAGTGTATGCAGAGATAAATTAAAGTAGATGAAGCGATAGAAATATGTATGGACTGTAGCACTTGGCGCGCAATAGTCTCTACCTGCCCCAATAGGACATAAGCGTGAGTTTATGTATGTATGTATGTTTTTTGTAACATCGCAAAACTTTCAAGTTGTATACAAGTATAATGACTGACGTTAGAGAGCAGCTGTGATGATGCATGAATGATTCCATGTTTTATCCCGAAGGTAGAGTTATTCACTTGTAAGCTGATATGAATTTATAATACTCGAAGATCGTCAGCCATTGACTTATAACGTTTTGATATATTTATTTATGCTGGTTAAGATCGAAGGGTAAATCTAGTATATTATGGCTTTGAAAGTTTCTTTTGTAATTTGCATGGCCCTCATAGCGATAGGGAAATGGACTGCGCTAGAATAAAAAAAGTTTCAAAATGTATATATGTAGGTAATTATAATCTACGTGATATTAGTGAGATAGGCAGTGGCTTAAATCTAAATCCAAGCCCTTCACAAGTTTCAGTGCAGAATTTGGTCATATATGGGAAATAATGGTTGTAATGGATATTTAAAGCTTTTTTAAATATTTATAGCACGTTTTAGTTTTCACATATTCTATGAACAGACCAAATGAAATGAATACCATTATAATAAAAAATCTTAAAAGCAATATATTGTTTAGACCATATTGAACTGTGCTGTACTATATCAGCCCTTATACGTCCCACTACAGGGCACGAACCTCCTCCACAATCGAGAGTACGATTGAGAGGGATTAGGCCATATAGTCCACTACGTTGGTGTAGTGCGGGTTGGCGGACTTTACATACCATAGACATTATTATAAATACCACATCTCTCACAATTTACAGTTATGCCTTACCATTATAATAGAATTCTAGGGCATTACCTTTGACCATTTCTGGCTATTCCTACTGTCCGTATTTCAGTGCGATCTGCATACAATACCGGCGAGGTGGTCAGCCGCACTTATATCTTAAATGTCAAACAAACAGGCGAAGGCGCACTGACAGACAGACAAATGTACCTTTCAACACATGTTTTATATTATTCCCATTGAAATACGAAACTGTGATACGTCGAATTTACTTTCTCTTCCATTTTGTTTATGTAGTCCATTATTTTTGTATCTTAACATATGGGATGTTAAAAATGAAATACCTTGAAAAGGTGTAACTATTATAGTTACATTTTATATTTTTTACATACTATTACGAGTACTACATATCATTTACATAGTTATATTTTTCGGAAAGCATTTTTTATTCTGCTGTCGTTAGACTTACTCCTTAAACTCGCAATTCATTAAAGATAAAAATTATAAATATATAAAAATAAAAAAATACTTGTGACTGTCTTTCTTATCGTTTATACTTGTGAAAATATATTATTTGTATTTAATAACTACCCCTTAACCAGCATTGCTAAAGTGCACACCTAAAAATTTTAATGAAGCAAACATTTTTCAGTTAAATTATAAGCGATAGACTGGCAACGAGCCATAATTGCCTATTTAGATTAAAATCAGTGTGAAATTTCCCTTTGAAGACGGAAGCGCACGTCCACAACTTGAAGTAAATGACGTGTTAATCTTGGGAAACATTCTGTGCACTTTAACGAGACATTTACTGTTCCTTAAATATGTGAGCTAATGCTCATTGGGTTTCCTCCAACTAAAGTGTTCACATAAATCCTCGTTGGTGCGATTTATTTTAACTTTATTGCACCTAATTAGCATAAATTTAAATTCAATGCAAGATAGAAAATTGTTTTAGGCTACACTTTCAAGAAAAACTTCTTTCAAATGAATAATTGAATTTAATTGGCCACAAATGCTTTTATGGGCGTTGAGCTATATTAAGAAACCAAAGGATACTACACTTAATTTGATCTACGTCTTTAAGAAATATTTTTATTCTAGTTTAATTCTTTAGACAAAATAGCTGAAATATTTTTTTTCTCCTTTACACCATTGTACTGTTCATGGATTTTTCATTTGGTCTACCAACTCGACTCCTTTATATGCTATCACATCGATCTGTTCTTTTTCTAAACCACGGCGTCCATCAAAATATAATTAAGCTAATACCATGGCAAAAACTTATTCAAAATTTGCACTATTACTTCACATATTTAATTACGTGGTTTTCCAAATGCAATTAATATCGAATTACTTTTATTACTAGTCATTATGATAATGTTATTAAAACGCCTGAAGCGCCAGATAATTCGAATATTCGATCTCATCGAATGCTGTTTAGAGAATATGCAAAAGAGTAATAAGTGCTTCAAATATTGCGATTAGTGGCTTGCGAAACATTAATAACTATTACAGTCAGTTATTTATGGTGTATTTTTACAGATGTGTGAGATGCCTACGATTTATCTCATCGATTTTAAACGCCGAATATAACAAATGAGACTTTTAATAGTGAAAGTTCTCAAAATGAAATGATCTATGCAACAATTGCTTATTTTAGATCAATTTCTTGAAATTCTTAGTTTATATTTCTCAGTAGAAAGAGTCTAATTTGAAAATTATATTTTACCGAAAACCCAATAGCTCTTCCTCTATAATAAAATGCGAAGGCTTGCATAATCAATTACAAATCTATACCACAAATGCAGAACTGAAAATTGAAATCAATATGGTAAAGATCAGTCTGCAGTCACTGGACCGAGCAGCAATAAATTCAGCGTAGACAATCTAAAGCATTACAAACGTTAACACAGCGGTAAACCACAATATATATGAATGAAACACACCAATAAATTAACTCACGCCATGTACCGAGCGAGTTGCGCCATTAATTCTGCATATGATTTATGCGTTCGGATAAATGCATGTTATTTCTATTTATTAATAAATATATTAACATGTGAGTAAGGTTTTGCAGTGTTTAATATTAATAGCAACGCAATGGGGCCAATTTGGAGGCTAATGCGGTTTAAATTTCATACGGATGAGGTAATGCCGGGTTTGGGAACGGTTACTGTTCGCGGCTGGCTCATTGAATTTCCTTAAATAAAATCAGATGGGAGCAGAAATTAAGTATTTTTGGTTTCAAATGTGTTATTTATTTAATTTAAGGATAGATGG
The DNA here is from genome assembly GCA_949752805.1 of Deilephila elpenor. Lineage (NCBI taxonomy): Eukaryota > Metazoa > Arthropoda > Insecta > Lepidoptera > Sphingidae > Deilephila > Deilephila elpenor. The sequence continues at coordinate 10,114,953 of OX457108.1, forward strand.
AATTATAAATACTAAAACTGGCTTCTTGCCTAAAAGTTTCAAGTTATGTAACAGTTTTGGTAGATAATTCACATAATATAGGTCACAAGCCTGGTTTAATATGATAGGTTTTCCACCATATTAATATATATTGAGTCGGTTGCTATCAAGGCAGATGCGAATTTCCTACCATTAACTACTACAACTTGGCTCTAGTAATTATGTAAGTATTTAATTCCTGCTGAAATATTACGATTCATTAAAGTTTTGTTCTTTAAAGTGTGAAACTTGCTTATCAACCGTTCGTCCCTACATGCCTCCATCGCTCCCTATCTAAGATCGTTCCTACGTAAATTTCTTGCATGTTTCAGAAAGCTTATGTTTGTACAACCTACTACCGTCAGCCTGACGACAATATTTCTGGGATATTTTTTGTGTTCACTTTTTCATTAATTTGAGTACGCATTGACGAGATTACGCAGTAAATCGTTGTAGTTTGTGGAAATTAATATTTTTGTTTAAATCCAAAAAATATGAATATGAAAAATACAAAAAATCTACTAAAATCCAACAATTTATTTTCTCATGTTATGAGCACAACGATACTCGTAGCCAGCCAGTGTTACATTAATATAGTTATTAATATTGTCTTCCAAAAAAGATAACGGACTGTATCATGATTTCCTCAGAATAATTGTCTTACTTACATATTATCCGACAATAGATGTCGATGTAATCCGAGCGATATTTTATTTTCAGCTATTTAGGCTACAACGTAACTAAATACTATTCTGCATATTTTTATATATTTTATCTATGATTTAGCTTGCATTTTTACGAACAACCATCGGCAGCCTGCCTAACATCTCCTTCCCCGGTAGGAGATTTAATCAACTAAGACCAATTTGGTGTACTTTACATACGCTACAAGTTCTTGCGGAAAAAATCAGGTATTCAGGTTCCCACGCGATATTTCTACGCATCATTATAGTGAGCGATAGTGATGTAAGAATAAATACACATGTAGTTTCGTAAAAAAAAAAGATTTGTGAACAGATTATAATAAATATAGTTTAAAAACACTATTAAAAACAAAAATTGTTTGATACTGAAAGCTGGATTAAATACAATAATACTATCTAGATTATTTTTTATTTCTATGGTTTAATACTAGCATACGCGTCAATCAGGAATGTCATTTGTAAACAGGAAAAAAAATATGTTATTATAGCGATAAACAACAAATTCTCCGTTAGGGAAACATAATTAAACTAAACAAATTGCAACCGACATTATAATAATGCATATACATAATATGTACCATATTTTCTATTCTTGTATCCATATAATATTCATATTTTATTACTGTAAATAACTGCAGTGCTTCCAGTCATTTTACAATATTTATCTTTAATAGTGGATCACACAAATATTTGTTTCGGTGCGGGGATTGAGCCCGCGGCCTCTCGTTTCCCAGGCGACGTCTAACCAACTGAGCCACGGAGGCTGTCGATTTGGATATTATAAAATGTGTTTGTTCAGACTTCAGACCCATATCCCAACAAATCATTTGGAGCGGATCATATGTATTTAGTTATTGCATGTGATTTTATAATATTTATGGATTAATACCGGAAAAGGCATTGACTTATATTCTAACGATAGACGAGACACGTCAAAGAAATAAAGTGCCCCCGAATTTTTAAAAGTACACTGCAATATTACATCACTTACCTGGTATTTTATTAAAATATTGTAACTTCAGACGATTTGCTTTCGGTTTGACGACGAAACATTATCATTTATTACTTTTTAACGTATGCGATAAGGCGTACTGCACTGTCACTGTCACGAAGCAAACTGATTCATGTGTGGTGCATGCACCGCAAGTAGGTGGGACACATTTTTTGTACTGAATGTCTTATCTAGTGTAACATTGATATCGATGGGAAAAGGGAGATGTATTCAATTCTAATTAGACGGAGACTGCGATTAAGATGCAACCGATATATCTAATAAACCTCAGAGAAAACGATAGATCATGGGTGTCGGTTGTTATCTATTGTATATTGACTTTGCTTTTATAAACCTCATGAAAGGCTGTATGTGAAATCCTCCGTGGCGCAGTTGGTTAGACGCCGGCTGTGAAACGAGAGGCCGCGGGTTTGATCCCCGCATCAAGAGAAGTGTTTGTACGGCCCACAAATATTTATTTCGGGTCTGCGTGTTTGTGAGACCGAAAAGTCTCTCATAGTTCTGATACCTGCGACACAAGACTTAATTGATCTTAATGGGGGTCAGGACTATGTATGTGACTTTTGGGTGTGTTTGTTATTTATTTATTATGTTTGATGATCAGTACACAGAACCACACTGGACAATCAACATGTTTAGTGTCCCGATTACAAAAACTTATCTCAGATGCTCAAGTAAATAATTCCTCTAAGTACATATACAGGGTATATCAAGACCGCGACCGAAAACGAAGCCAGGAGGTAGTATTAGTGATATCAAACACAATGCAAGTAAAAATTTTACAAAAAAAATCGCCAATTTTTTTTTGTATTTTTTTACATATCGTCGTATTTGAGTGATTAATACATAGTTTTTCTAAAATAACGACGTACATCGCTTAATTTTTAAACACGCAATGGTACGTTAGGGTTTAAATTACTATTTTTGCAAAAACTAGGTATTTACCCCTCAAAAACGATGATTTTTAAAAAATGGTAAAAAAAAATCCGTCGCTTCTTTTGCAAAATGTTTAGTTGCATTGTGTCTGTAGCTGCTAAAACTACCACCTGGCTTCGTTTTCGGTCGCGGTCTTGATATACCCTGTATAAAATAGAGTTGTGACGAATGAAGAGTTAGAGAATTTGTGTAGTTGTGCTAATATATTTTTTCGTTTAAGTGTTTCTTCATTGTGCCAGAGACTGCATAGCTTACAGTCAAACTTACCATATTATTTGAGATATAACATGTGTAAAGATTAGAAATAAGATTATTCTTCTTACATCGTTTTCCCAGAAAAATGCTCGTTTCTTGCTTTTAGTCGTTTTTTTAATAATATTTGTTACTAGTTAGTTAAGCGTATTATTAAGTTCTTACACTATGATAGACAAGTATTTAAGGACGTTAAAGATCGGATGAAATGGAGAAGATTATGTATGAACCTGACTTCAGTTGGTATAACGCCATAACAAATTAAGATATTACTTATGCCATTAAATTATAATAAAATCTATACTTTATATAAAAGAAAATATTATGTTTTGTATTCAAATACATAAACGTGTTTTTTCCTGCAATTGAAGGCTGTGGAGTGCGTGATTTTATAAAATATCTATTATTATAGAAATTAGATTAGAAAGTATGCAAGCAGATTATTATTCCAATGCAGTGGCGAAGCTTAGCTTGACCAATATTTATATTACTTATTTTTACTAAGTACGAACATCTGTGTAATATGAACTGCATACAAAAGTATTGATATTAAATACAATTATTATTTTGGTTTAAATTAAGAAACAAAACCTAAATCGTTTTCATCTAATTTTACTTTACATTTTAATAAAATTACAGTTTTACATACATTGAGACTTTAACCTATTGTAACAACTAACAATAATGGTAAAGTTTTAAATTAATATCTATGTATTAATGCAGTATCAAATAATATAATAATATTTAAGTAAAGTAGCATACAATGAAGCACAGTATTCGGTACATTGTTGGCAGACGCAACATGTGTTCGACATGTTTCATATTTTGCACGTTTTCGATAAAACCACAGTATTCAGAAGATATATATCACCCGTGTGTTTATTTACTCTAACCGCACCACATAGCCTCAAACAACGTTTAATATAAACCTACATACCTCTTATAAAACAACTAAAGCATAAAGATTGGCAAATAAAAATTAATAATCTAGAGCTTTAAATAATTCACACCATTCCAACAGTAGAGAGTTCTGCACTAAGAGCCAAAATACATCGATACATTTCTAGATGTAAAGTCGATAAGCCGTAGTGGCAATTAGCATCGCGGGCAGCGTGAAGATCAATTCAATGATAACTTCAATCAAATCAAATCATTCTCTAAATCTGACGTGCAATGGATCCGGTAATTATCGATACAATTGTAAATAGGTATCGCGTTCGCGAAGATTTAACGCTAACGACTCTATTTACACTAACAAAACATTACGCTTTATTGCGTTTTAATGTGAGATCAAAAGCGATCCACCCGACATTCAAAAGAACGCTAATGCGTTCGATCCGATACGGGTCATTATAATTTTATTTACGTTTTGATTTATGGCTGCGGTTGCGAAACACGCCACTAACCACAGACGATCCGATTAATTAACGTTCACTGTCACCAAACAAATCAGATCACACGCGTCACGACACTTTCGAACACCGATTAACCTTAATATATTATCGACATCGATAACGCGTGGCCGGGCGCGGGGCGGTTTCTAAAAATCGTATTCCGTATGTCAATCGAAATGCGTTACGATAGCGTGTAGACTGTTCGCGGGTTGTATCTCTACTGGCTTAGTATGTAGAAGTAAGGAGCGACCGCACGCGGCGTGCATGCGTGCTCCAAGCCCCAACAGACTCGACAACACACGTGGGATAGTTTTGGCGGAGGGACACGTGCACAGGATGAGCTCGCCTGATATTCGGCCTGCAATTAATTTTGCGATACGGAAAAATGTTGGACAATATTGCGTCCGATATCTCTGTTGTATTGTATGTTATCACCGACTATGTTTTAACAATAATTGTAATCAAAAGGAGCTTTTTACCGTACCGATTGAACGGTTATGGCCTTATTCATAAACAGTTTTATGCTCCATATTAGTTATCGAATGTTTTGTCTTCTTCATTCAAAAGTTTTCCGAAAGGTACAAAACATTCGATAGCTTAAATAGGATTTAAAACTGTCTATAAATATGGCCGTTAGAGCTTTAGTTTGTTAGCCAGAATAACTTAATAGCTGTCGCCGATCACTGATTTGTTGATGATTTAATTGGCGCAGATACAATTCCAGGCCATCGTCTTTCTTTGGCCTTTTATTCGTTATACATTTAGGACCATGATGTAACTAATATTCTTGTACATAACGGTTATTAGTTTCCAAAAAAGGAGCTCTAGGAGATATTTAGATAAGATTTAAGGAGATATTTCAATAAACGTGAAAATGTTTGCAGAGCTTATAAAAAATGCTGATTTCACAATGAAGGTATTTATATGACTTTTCTATGTGTCTAATCTGTATTAGATAAGTAAATAAATGCACCCAACAGTCACATACATAGTCCTGACCCCACACTAAGATCGAGTCTTGTGTCGTGGGTATCAGAAGCTACGAGAGACTTTTCGGTCTCACAAACACCCAGACCCGAAGCAAATACCTGTGGATCACACAAATATTTGTCTCGGTGCGGGGATCGAACCCGCGGCCTCTCGTTTCACAGGCGGCGTCAAACCAACTGCGCCACGGAGGAGATGACCGAGATGGTCCATTCATTAATGACCACACCGTCAATATAACATGCATACTACGAGTACATCTCTACTGACATCACTTCCGCAATCAAAAACGCGCACATACAAACATAATCTACGAGTAATATATGAGCCGTTCGTGTGAACATAAACAAATTTAACATAGACAAAGTTTTCAAATCGCATTAAGTTGGGACAACTCGTATGAATGTCCATTAAATTAAATAACTTAAATGACAAGACACAAATACAGAGCGGATTCTTCCATGAGACCGGAAGCACGTACACTATTAAGATTAAGAATGAACAAAAACACAAATCTTAATCCCTCATTAAGCGTATTACGAGTAATAAAATGTAAACGCGGTGATTATATCTCAATGAGTTAATGGCTATAAACGGCAAATCATGTGTTTTTGTCAACTACTCATACATATATTAGTGATTTTTTTATTGTTATTGCTCTTGTTTTTTACTGACGAGATTATACAGGGTATATCAAGACCGCGACCGAAAACGAAGCCAGGAGGTAGTATTAGTGATATCAAACACAATGCAAGTAAAAATGTTACAAAAAAGTCGTCAATTTTTTTTTGTTATTTTTTACATATCGTCGTATTTGAGTGATTAAACATAGTTTTTCTAAAATAATGACGTACATCGCTTAATTTTTAAACACGCAATGGTACGTAAGGGTTTAAATTACTATGTTTGCAAAAACTAGGTATTTACCCCTCAAAAACGATGATTTTTATAAAATTGTAAAAAAAAACCGTCGCTTATTTTGCAAAATTTTTAGTTGCATTGTGTCTGTAGCCGCTAAAACTACCACCTGGCTTCGTTTTCGGTCGCGGTCTTGATATACCCTGTATTTGTAATAATATTTTTGTTGCGCAAAACATGTAAATATTGAATGTGATGATTATCACAATGCTCAATAAATATTAATTTGTTGTTCCATTAAATGGAATACCATTCAAGCAAAAACATATCGGTGCAATGAACATGAAGTGAAGCGTGAAGAAGCTATTAATTTCAAAGTTGATGCCCATCGCACTCCATGAGATAAATAGCTTTATTAATCTCCTATTATGTAATAAAAATGAGACTCCATATAAAATCATAACTTTACTATAGTAATAGCAAAGCTATGGTTTTATACATTAGATTAGTGGGGCAACACGTAGACGGAACTGGCGATCGCCCACAGCTTCGCCATGCAAGAAATGTTATGCCTCTAAAGTTTAAGAAGCTAAATTTATTTAACATAGAACATATAACATTAAAATAAAACATACGGTTTTCACTGGCTTACCATAATCGGACATCGATTGATTCACTACATACTTTTTCAAAATCTAAATCAATATTAATAATAATTATTGCAAAGTTTGCTCACATCATCTATTGAATACGTTTGTTTCTATCAAGAATTGTGAGTAAAATACATGCATTAAACATTTAAATATAGATAACATCTTACTTATCAAGCCATCATTGAATATCAATAGGGATCCAAGAATTGAATTGTATTGTTTTATTTCCAAAATACCTGATGTAATACGTTGAATTAGCTCACAGCTACTATTGTATGTTAATATTTACTTGTATTACGTTGTACTTCTTGCGTAATGTGCTTTGTCTTTTTCATTATGAATTCTATGGAAAAACCTGTCATAGATGAATGTCCTTGGAAGCAAGAAGGTACTTATTCTTTTAATAATTTATTGTTACATACATACATATATACCCTCACGCCTTTTTCCCAGAAGGGGTAGGCAGAGATAACCAGGACACCCACGTTTCGCCTTGATTTTTTTCGTCCCAGAGTGTGATAGGAGGCGAGCCCATCGCCATATCGGTCACTAATTCCTGACTCTGGGCTGATAATGAATAGAAAAATCCAATATCACTTTGCCCGACCCGGGACTGGAACCCGAGACCTCGGATTTGCATATCGTAGCACAAATGCGCCACCGAGGCAGTTTATCGTTACTCATCGGTAAATTTCATTCTTATGTACATTTCATTGAACTTTAACTTGTATTGAGCCATGATACAACTAGTTTTAATAAAGGCAAACCAGCTCAATTATGGTACACTATCCCATGGCAAAAGGCGTGAAGTAGCAGTAATTTTCCCTCCTTCTGACGCTCCAGTCTATTCTCAAATAGCAACTACGCGCGCGAACAACTCCAAAGCAAAACAACCCCTTAGGGTTATTTGTCGACGTTGATATCTTATCACGAGGTGATGTGATTGCTGATTCATATACAGGGTATATCAAGACCGCGACTGAAAACGAAGCCAGGTGGTAGTTTTAGCGGCTACAGACACAATGCAACTAAAAATTTTGCAAAATAAGCGACGGATTTTTTTTTACAATTTTTGAAAAATCATCGTTTTTGAGGTGTAAATACCTAGTTTTTGCAAACATAGTAATTTAAACCCTTACGTACCATTGCGTATTTAAAAATTAAGCGATTTACGTCATTATTTTAGAAAAACTATGTATTAATCACTCAAATACGATGATATGTAAAAAATAACAAAAAAAATTGATGATTTTTTTTTTGTAAAATTTTTACTTGCATTGTGTTTGATATCACTAATACTACCTCTTGGCTTCGTTTTCGGTCGCGGTCTTGATATACCCTGTATACTGTTCAATAAAAAAAACTACTCAAAGTTTACACATTTGTCGTTCTTATTTCGCAACTACACTACATTCTGAGACGATCCCATCCTTATACAATAACTTTCCCCTTAACCCTTTACTTCCAACCTCAATTATTACCAAACTACAAAAACCAATAACATTTAATAAGATTAAATTACGCCACAACATAACAAATGCAAAAGAAATTGATCCAATAAATTAAGTGTAAATTTTTAATATAAGCTGTGTTTGCGCAGGGCACGCAAGCCCAGAAGAGCGCAAATAAATCACGCACCGACACCTCATTTATCACTTGCCACCAATATTGTTTTATACTACGCGCCGGTCATTCACTACGAATTATACGGAACATTAGTTTTGAACGCGGCTTTGGCTGGTGTTATATGATCAGTAATGATAGGTATCCTGAGGAATTACGTCGATCTCCATCATGAATTACGAGATATCCTTTGTTGTATATAGGCCTCCACCGAAAGTATCAAAGGCGATCTATTGGAAGATGCCTGTACCTAGTGATTTCAATGACATTTGTTAGTCTTTACACCTCTCCCCTGGTAGTAGGTTGTCAACTAGTTAAAATTCTGTGCTTGCGTTACGTTCGAGTGTGAAATTCGTGATGGACTAATAATTCTTATTTGTTTCTTCCTTGTGTCTTCTAATCTATATTTACGAAAGAAGAAGATTGGGTTGATGAACAAAATAAGAAAGAGAAAGAAACATGGTACTAAATCATTATCATCAAAAATTTCGGTATCAATATCGTCTATAAAATTACGAAACAGGTTCCTAATTATAATGTAAACAAACAAACAAAACATCCAAAAAATTTAATCACATAAAATTGAAATGAAATTCTAAGACCGCGCACCTATTTCCTAACACAAACTACGAAGAGAACAGTACAAGCTACCCTACTCGTCTGGTGAAAACGACAAGGTTCCAACATTTCATTAGCACATATTTGCACAGAACCTTATCGCATTATCTGCAGATAGATAAGCGAAACGTAAAAAGTAAACTCGTATCTCATTATGCGTGTTGCACTGGTAACAAATTGCAGGTAATTGCCGTGAATTATAAGGCCATGTTTCCACATATCAGCTTTTTTCCTATGCGCCTATAGAAACGGTAAGTGTGACGTCTTACCTTTAGCAGTAGTGAATTAATCATTCAAAACGAGGGCTCAGGAACTTTTCGATTAGGGTTGGCGGAATTGGTGATATCGATATGGTTAGAATTTGTTGTCACAGTCGAAATATCGACAGTTTGAGCTGTAAAATAAGAGTTCGTATATTAATCCTTTTTTGTTTTCAATCTCTCTGTTAGTTACAATCGCGTCATCGCTCTAGTTCCAGCACTTATGAGCCTGAAAGCGTATATTTCTTGGTGCGTTATCAAAATTAAGTAATTCTTTTTGTTGTTGCAATTAGCACGCTCAAAGGCTTACTTATAACACGGATAAGCTTACTCTATTCGCATCTCGGGATGGAAAGCTCAGTAAATCGTGTGTGATAAAACTTAGTACCTTGTAGTACCTCTGCCGACCCTTTGCAGATATAGTCGTTGTTCATGTAAGTAATACGAACTTAAGAAATCGGTAAGAGGAAAAAATACAAACTACTCACTCTTTAATAAACTACCGATCGTATCCGTTTGGCGAAAGTCCGTGCCTAAGGTATTTTACGCCGACAATTAAAAGAGATACATTTGGCAAATATCGATACTTGATGTCTAAGGACGGTCAAATTTTTTTAATTCACTCGTCTCTAATTTAGATTTACGTCAAGAATGTTTATAGCAAGTATCTACTACAGAATGACTTCATCGAATTAAAGTGAACGCATCCAAAACTGCATGATCCAACGGCAACTTTGTATGCTCACATAATTATTTAATGATACATGCATAAATATTTATTGATTAGGTTCTGTTTTTAAATCTGCATCATGATAGTCCTGATTATCCTACTAGTTATGTTGAGTATAGAAATTCTGCTGATAAATAGAGACAATAACATTAGTACCCCCGATCGACTCCGATTAGATTTCAAAATAAATAAGTAAGTATAGGTAAGCCATTTACCGTAAATGACATGCTCGTAATTGTCTTTCAAATTGTTGATATCGTATTACCTTATTCTTGTCGCTGGATGCAAGCCGCTTCCGAAAGGTCGATGTAGACAAGAGTGGATCCAGGGGGGAGGTCATGGGGGTCATGCCCCCCCCCCCCCCCCGGGCTGATTCTAGATTGACAGATTTTTAAAAATGTCTCATTGATTTTCACTTAAAAAATCGTAAACATATTCACTTCTCACAGGTGTAACAAACTTTTAAGTAATCACTGTATAATTGTAATCGAATTCGTCTACGTCCAGTGTTCTCACTAGAACTATATGACCCCCCCTGACTTGAAAGCTGGATCCGCCCTTGGATGTAGAGAACCTCGGGGGATGACCTAAGAGACCTATGTTCAGCAGTGGACTTTCTGTGGCTGATAAGAGAGATAGGTAGATAACGTAAACCGCTTAATTTTCCAAACCTAAAGAAGCGAGAAATCATTGTATAGTGTATGCAAACTCCTAGAATATATGTTGCGGCATTAACTTAGCTATCCCATATTGCATCATGTATTGCACAGTAATATTTTTACGCCTGGTAACTTTGTCAAAGCAATGTTACAAAGTGTAACATGCAGTTAATTTCCTAAGTTGATGCTCCAAAACCAGAAGAAATTACAGCCTTGACTAAAAAATCATAAACATGATAATATCTCAGAATTACCTATGAAGCGGTATTTATTTCTTTTATAGGTAGAAAGCCATAAAACTACACGACACACAAAACAATCAAAGAATACTCAATGAATCAAAAAACATTAATGAATCTAAACGATATGCCAGGAATATAATGTAAGGGTAAAAAACTACAACACTGTTTCATCCACATCGAAAATCTCACTTGGAAAAGGAGGAAAGTAGAATCATTAGACATCAAATAAAAAACTTTTGTCGTCGAATCACGCATGAAAAAGTCAACTTTTATAATCGCTTCCCGCTTGTTTCTTCATAGGTTAACCTATCAATTGCAGTCAGTGATAACCTGGGCATTAGACTAATTAAATATAATTCATATTTTAATTATTAGACACTACACTACACTGGGCCAGCGTGGTACATTGAGATTTGAATACCAAGTCGACATAAACAATGGAAGTAGGTCCAATGGTCACCAAATCCAACTACCGAAATAGGGGTGCATATAATTCTACATTCATATTACACATAACATTAGCTTTCATGTAAAATCACATGTTAATTATTATGTTTATTAAAACGGCACTATCGTATTAAAATGTGCATTGTGTACTGTATAGTGTAGTGTATACAGCGTGTTTCACATTGATTATTTATGATTGCAGTGACGTCACTCGGATGAAATTACATGCTCTATGATGCAACATCCAATATTTATGTTTTACGTGATGCTGTGATTAGACCTGTTATGTATTGTGTATATTCATCATTTTACTTGTTTTATTAGGCTCGTTTTGAAGATATTGCTAGATAACTGACGCGTTGTACTGTAACGTTTTTTTCAGCCATAATATACAGGGTATCTCAAGACCGCGACCGAAAACGAAGCCAGGTGGTAGTTTTAGTGGTTACAGACACGATGCAAATAAAAATTTCACCGAAACAGCGACAGATATTTTTTTAGAATTTTTTAAAAATCATCTTGTTTGGGTGGTAAAAACCTAGTTTTTGCGAAAATAATAATTTGAACCCTCTCGTACCATTGAGTGTTTAAAAATAAAGAGGTCAGCATCATTATTTTAGGAAAACTATGTATTTATGACCCAAAAACGACAATAAGTAAAAAAATTACAAAAAAAAAGTTATCGATTTTGTTTGCGAAATTTTTACTTGCATTGTGTCTGAAGTCACTAATACTACCACCTGACTTCGTTTTCGGTCGCAGTCTTGATATACCCTGTATACTAAAAAGTAAAAATGTCTCCTTATGTAAGTTCATTTTCCGTTAGTAATAAATGCGTCCAACATCACATACAGGTCAAAGATTCCCGTCTTAAACAGTGCGCATCAGAAAGACAGTGCATTTTTCAATACTATATTAAAATAACCAAATCAGAATATTTCCGGCCTGCAAAATAAATTGTCGTAGGTATCACATAGTACGGCTTTACTCCAACAATACCTATAATAACAAAACCTATCATTTGAAGCCCTTTTTTTCCTTCCTTCATTAGGCACCTACTGCTTGGGCTTTTACCCGTATTGTTATAGTTTTAAAACGACAACCAGTGACGCAATTAATGACGAAATAACCCATTTTACGTAAGCATTAGGACTTTACTTGACTATTACCTATAGTAGAAGCTGTGCGTAATCGTCATTGTCTGTTCGTGTTAGATTTATTATTAATCTTTAAATCTTTATTGACACCAAATAACATCACACAAGGAAATTAAATTATACAAAAGTACAAAAGGCGGTCTTATCGCGCTGAGCGGTCTCTGCCAGACAACCTTTGCATGGATATAAGGGAACTGGGAAGGAGAAAGACAGGGCAGTGTAAAAATAAAGAATAAATGCTCAAAAAATAAATAACTAATTGAACTCACTGCTATGTCGTAATTACATAATGTGCCTGTATTTTTGTTAATGTATACCTATAGCCATAATAAATACCGCTACCCAATAGTTATAGATATAGTGCTGATCCCACAAGTCCCTTTTTTTAATAATTTATTTATTTATTCATTCACCTTAAATGAGACGTAGGTATCAGAAATTACTATATACTTTTTGATCACGTTACTTGTACTCGAAACAAATATGTGTCCGTGGACCACACAAAAATTCGTGTCGGTGCGGGTATCGAAACTACGGCCTCTCGTTTTACAGAGCTGGTTCTCAACCATAAACCACGCAGGCTGACATTAACCGATAATCTATTTTTCTGTAAATATTGTATGTATTCTATTGGTACACCTATAAAATGACTTGTTATTCAGGGCACTTATAACCCATCCGATTGCTTATACGTTTGTATGTTATTTTACTCAATAACACGTAATTTAAAAGTATAAATAATGTATGACACAATTTCATTTCTTTCATGTTCCTAGATTGAAAAAATTCAGATAGGTGACTATTCCTTAATTAGAATTTTGTAGAACCTCTTAAATTATTTTAAACCACTTTCACACAAAAGGAACTAAAATACCACATATATTTAAAAACAACAGCTTTTGTTACAAGAAGCGTCATAACTTTTAATTATGTCATTGCCTTTTAAGAGTCCTAATTTAGTATGACGCGAATACAACTCAGATTAAGCCATTATCCAGATAAAAAAATTAGGCCACTGACTCACCATGTTCCCCGAACATTTATTCTGAACAATCCATTACAATTAACATTTCCCCTTCACGGCCATGCAGCAAGAGCTTAATAGGTCACGGGTGAAAGAGACAGCTGCAAAAATCAGCTGGTTTTCGAATTATGCCAATGGGAGGAGCTGGTGTTAGAGTGAGACGGACAATCCACCGTGCAATACGAGGTCGAGTTTGGCGTCACGCATGCGCATTACGCCATTGTGTGAAAAGGGCTTTCGAACAAAGGAAATTGTGTTCAAATCATTTTGAATTTTACGTACCAGTGGATAAGATTTATTATGGAAAAACACATTTTCAACAGGAGCCTGTCGTTAAAAGATCCCGTAATTTGAATGGTCAACAAAAAGGTAAGTGGAATGAGTTAGATTAGGGGTGTGATTGCATATTTAACTACAGTTTAATTAATAGTTTATAGCTCTACTTCTACTTATCTTTAGCTTGTCCGAGAGAAAGTGATACAGAGGTAAGATCACGACCCTCAATACTGAGGAATACGACGCAAGGTGGAAAAGAAGGCTCTACTTCGATGATTATGGTGCTAGTCTGGAACGTATCCTAATAAATACCACATTTCACTGATATCATAATCAAGATACCATACTACATTGTATTTGCCCTGTGGTTCGGGGGTGCAAGAATTCCGCCACGGTACCTCCTGCCTGTCGTAAGAGGCGACTTAAAGGGGCCATCGGGGTCGTTGGGCAAACTGCGGGGGCGATGCGCCCTCACTTACAACGACCTCGAGACGTGATAGAGTGCATGGGTCAGAGTCTATCGTGGACGCCCAAAACATCCTAAACGGGCGTCCAAACTAGAAGTAAATGTGGGGCAATCAGACCCCCACTACGTAAGGACCAGCAACGGTTTTGCGCCGGGCGGTTACGCGGACGTATATCGGGGCGATTGTCGCCCTGGGATGTCCGGTGCCGCCCATAATGCGTGTGAAGGTCACCGAGGGGTTTTTAGTCAGTATGCTGGCGTAGGTTTTGTTAGGGTCCCAGCTCGACCACAATCCGCAATGTGGCGGGTTGGAAGGCCAGAGACACTGACATACCCCTTTCGGCCTCCCCCGGGGTATCGAAAGGGGAGCTTAATAGCTTTTCCTCTTGGACACAAAAAAAAAATATACTACATTGTACACAAATATCTACCCACCTTTAAATTATCTCTATTTTATTCGCAGTCATTGATATATCGGAACAAAAGGTTTATTTGCAAGGCATAATCTGTTTAATGTTCATTTTATTGTATCTTGAATATGCTAGGTTTACCCAAAACACGTCTCAGATCCTATCCCTTTAACTTTACAATTATTCATTACCGTGTAATAATTTTGTCCTGGAACATGGCTGCATTTATAAAAAAAATCACATAACCCAGACAAAATATCTAGAACGTCAATTCTAAACCGGGTCTGACCCTGCTGAAGTCCATTTAAATGGTGCAGAAATCGAACCTGCTTTACCACAGAAATATAACTCCGATTATGTAAGCAACCATCAACACCTAATAACGGAGAGGCGAAACAAAGAGTACTTGATATGCAAATAAAACTTCGCGTCTATTATTACACCAATAAGTAGGATAGGTTATAAAACGCACCTCATGGACGCTGTTAATTATACCACAAACACATCAACAATTAATACAATTTATTCAGAGATAATAAAATTAGCATTACACATACATTAGAATCCTCACTTCGATGACGTCATTACATACTTAAAATTATACACCATTTGGAATGTATCACTTATAAACATTATTTGGTAAATAAAAATAATCTCTAGAAGGCAAGATTTCTGGTAATTTGGTAATGGAAGTACTTATGTAGTTTAGATTACACAAACTTAATTGATATAAGAATTTGTTTATCTATGAACACGTCTTACGAAATCAAACAAAAAAGCGTTGTTAGGAGTTTAATATTCATAATATTGTCAGAAATCTGCAAGGAGTACTTTGTCTTTAATATTATCCTCAAGAAACTTAAATATCGTTTGTGTTTAAAATTTACGATTAGCTCATGCACAAGTCTAATAGGTAATTAGATAGTTCCTAGATACTAGATAACTTTTCACGATAATTTCCAGCAGGAACTCAAACCCTGTTCAAACTGACCTGCATTCAGCGACCTCCTGCGACCTATTAACACGTCTGATGTTACATCATCAACATCAACATCAGACCATACAGGTGGACAACCAACACAATGTTTTCACGTCAGTATTGAATGTGTTATTTAGCAATTTAAACATACTTTTAACTATATTCCTGAATTGAGTACGTTAAGAATCGGGAGGATAATATCGACGGTTGTTCCACTATTCTTTTACCAACGCACCCTTAATCAGAGATATAATGTACTAGAATAACAAAAGAAAAATCATATGACGTATTCACACGAAAACAAGAAACCAAATACCATCTAAAAGAATATAATTAATAGCAATACAAATCAAATCCCTTAAAAAGTTTTTCAAAAACAAAATGGAAGTTTCTATGTTTACTCATGATATGTCATTATTCTTCATTGGGTTTCATTGAAATAATTAAATAAATAAAAGTATTAGTCTACTCTAAAATGTAATACTTTAACGGTAAACAAAACAATAAATCTAAATAGCAACGTGCAGACAGACGTAACCTTAATAAAACTCAATTTGAATATCAATACACTCGTAAAAGTAAAAATGTTTTAACTACTGTGAAAATGTAAGAGTTTATTATTAACAATTAAAATTGTATATTGATTTTTTTATACATTGGATACATTTTTAAAGAAAAAAACTATTAGATGGATTTTGAAAATTATATGTTAATATGTTAAAA
The DNA here is from genome assembly GCA_949752805.1 of Deilephila elpenor. Taxonomy (NCBI): domain Eukaryota; kingdom Metazoa; phylum Arthropoda; class Insecta; order Lepidoptera; family Sphingidae; genus Deilephila; species Deilephila elpenor. Next base: position 10,131,381 of record OX457108.1, read on the forward strand.
CATGATTTTATTTATCAAACGGCTGCCGTATACAGACGGATTTTATTTTATATATATTTATATCTACGTAACTTTATATTTTATAAATAATAACCATAAAATGCAAATAAATATTGCCTTCATTTTCATAAGAACAAAACTTGGTCACTAACCTAAGAGCCTCTTTAGGGCATAATAATTAAAAATACCGTATTAAATATATTAGATTAATAATGGGTCCCAGTAAACAATATCATTGAAAGCTTTAAATACCGGAAAAATATTAAGTTTTTGTTATATATTGATTTTTACGGTTGAAAATGTATAAAAGGTTAATCATAATATATTTAATTCAATATATAAAAACATTTTTTTTAAATAAATAAAAAAACAAAATAGATGCAACATCAAAAGCAGCTAATTTGTACCGAAATGACGTAAACCTGCTTTAAATGGAGTTTTATAATTTTTGAGAATCAATTAATGTATGACGCAACCGAAACTTTACCTACATACTCAGTATTTATAAAACTAAAAGCTCCATGTCAATCTGTTTGCATTATTTATAGCAGCACGTATTTATGATAATGTTTACCTTATCCAAACATAGCGAATTGAGCGCGAAAATCTCTAAAATTAGAACCAGATTTTATAGAAATTTAATCTCTTAATATATTATGTAATACACACTTATTTATAACATATGTGTGTCGATTCATATCAGTCCGTATACGGTCAAATTCTGCGTGTAAAATTTTACTTTCCAATTATATTTAGCGCTTAATTTCCGATTCACGATCAAAAACTTACTTTGATAAACGCCCAAAAAATAAGTTTTAAAACAAGTTTCCTAGCGATATTGCAAAAATAAAAAGCGAATGATTTTATTTAGACTCAGATTTACAAGTTACATAATCAATTAACATATTCCCATCATAAGTCTTTATAAAATATCATTTATCAATGTTTTTATAATAGTTTTAAACATTTAATATGCTTATAATAAATCATTCTATTAGACGCCTCATACCAATGATCATTTTAAATAATAACAAGTTTTGGTTCACCGGGAACTAATTATATAATGTTTACAAAAGAAATTAGCTACAAACAAGGTTTTTAAATTAACACAACTGGAATCACATAAAATTGAGATTAATGAAATGATAATTATTTATATCTTTATACATATATTATCTCTACAACAAAGCTTAACACGTAACATGACTTATTTTTAACGACATTTTTATAAATAACTACACTAGTGGCGGTACTTCCATACAAGCCAAAAAGCCCGGCTTGCCCTACATAATACGTATATATACTCCATACTGAATACAAACTATTACATTCAATACAACAGTCATTTATTAAAAAACATCTAGCATTTAATTTTTTTGAATTTACCGCGCCGCGATTCAATGAGACGCCAGCGCCGAAGCGCCGCGTAATATTCATTCATTAAAACTTGATATTGACTTAATATTGAACTTGAAAAGACGGAGCACACAGCACATATATCTATCCTTTTCTCTCTCGTGTGCTTTTACGGGGCTTCTGGCAATGCGTGAACTGTATGGGGAAATGATATTACTCGATCGCTATGAATGTATAGCTATAGATATGTTATATAGCAGTTTACTCTGTACACGAAATGCCCGGCTTCGGCCTTGGTCATGTAAAAACATCGTGCGTAGCATTGTCGTCACGTGATTATTTGTTAAATCAATTATATCTATTATTATTAAATTAAGTTGGTTCCTTTTAGAAATTATTTCTAATATTTTTTTTAAATCAATTAATGAAGTTTTAATGTTTCTTTTAATAAATTGTGTCTTTTATATTGTTTATTTCACGTTTACTGGCAATACAGCACATATTTCTACTAACTTCATTTGTATTATGATTTATGAATTGTGAATGTGTTTTGTTTTAGGTTAATGTTTAGTTTTTTTATGTTATTTAAACTTTTTGATACTATTATGAGTTGTATTGTTTTCTGTGATGGTTTGAGTGCGATGGTGAAAGCGTTCATTGCCGGTAAAAAGGTAAATTCATTCAATTATATTCAAAAATAAACCGGCGCGAAACCTATGCCGGGTTTGTACATTTAGTAAGTTGTGGTAAATCACAATAGACATTTCTTCAATTCAGTTTAATAAACTACGTACTTTTATTACTACATGCTCCCTTTAAAGCTATTAAACAATCGTGATTCATATGTTTTTAAACGACACGTCTTGTGTGTTAGATTGTTTGGATTATAATGCTTTATATTTTCATTAAATTAGGTGGTCCTTTCAAAAGGCAATCTATTATTTTAAATTCAGAAAAACATTTAAACATGAATGCGTTAATAATAATTTCTGTCTGCAATTTCGATTAACCTCGAAGACGAACACGGCACCACAGAATAGTGACGGCAATAGAAATGCAATGAAAAGTTACGGATGCATGTTCACAAGTAATCTATATTAATTGTTTTAATCTTAATATTGATTGTGTGGTAGGTTTGCCGACGTATTATAAATTAATTTTCTTCGTTCTTAGTAACTTTGTGTTTCTAAAACAATATTAATTAAACGTAAAAAAAATATTCGGCTTGCCCTACTACAAAACCCTAGGCACGCCACTGAACTACACGATAGTATTGTAAACAATTTAAAGTTTAACAATCGCACATATTTGTAGAATCGAACTTTTATATTCTACTTTTCAAAGTTGTAGCCACAAGAAAGACGCTCAAAATGAACATTATAAACATAAACACGTAAACTAAATATATTGGGAAAACGTCGTCACAAATAAATCATATTATGTGTAAGCTTTTACTCCTCAATTATTACAAGTCCTTTGTCCATCAGCATTACCTCATTAAAAAACTAACTTCATAAACAGAAAGAGATTAGCTAGCCATACACGCACAAATTTACCCGACAAACCTCTCAGTTCTGATCCATGAGTCCAATGTCCATCATATAGTTTCTGGAATTTATGATCTTAATTCTATTACAATCCGTTGGATTTGAGCACGGGCAGTAGACAGGCATATCTGTGCATATATTACATTAGTAGTTAAACCCGTCAAGCAAGACTCAGGCAGAAATGTCAGGTAAATCCGTGCGTTTATTAGCTATAAGTTTGGTCCCAGCGCAGAGGTGAACGCGGCGCAGTGCTCGCTCGCAGATCGCTCAGGAGTCAACCGTGCCCTCAATCAGCGTTTATCATCTGGAACAAGCAATTTTACTTTTTAATTTATCGAAAAATAATTAAGGTGAAGGGGTCAGTCCTGAGCGACCTGTTAGAGGAACCGAAGACAAAGGTATTAACAAATCAAATTTGTTTTGAGCGTCAAGATCAATACTTGACGCAACCAAGTTTAAACATGAAACAAAGAATAATAACACTACAGTTTTGTCGTCTTTTCTTGATTCACTTTCGTCTTCGGTTCCAAACGTCGAAAGAAGAAGGTACATGAAATAATAAAACCAAAACGCCTTTACAGTAACTATTAAAGTCAAGAGAATACTCTGTATTTCGGTTACAAGATCTCATACACCATACATTGAAGATTGAAGGAATTTCGCTTCTGTCCTATTGTCACCTTGGAAGTAAATTAAATTCATTTCATAGCCAACGCTGTCTTCGTCATGTACAAGCTGGATGATGCAAATGCGGCGAAGGAAAATCCAATTGATGTCATTACTTAGAACGCTAATATTCCTTAACACGATAACAGTTAGCAAACCATCGCAATCCAGTTCTATATGACGAGAAGGTCTCAGAAAAGCTGAATTGCCTTGAAAGCAACGAATTCAATTGACGTGAAAATGTAGGCGTTGGATTTAAATTGCGGAGTTAGTAGATTATTCATCCGTGTAATGAACACCAACTCACGATGGAGATTCGTCTTAGCTCGTTCTATAGCTTGCTTTGTTTACATTTTGACTACTTATACAGTATGTATACCAGTATCATTATGTCAAAAATGTTCTAACAAATTGATCAAGAAAAAGAAAATATAACAAAAATAGCAAGATACTTTGATTTAAATAATCAAAACTTTTAAATTGTAAAATAAGCTCTTTAAATAATTTAATTTACGTAGATATTAATATTTATAATTCGATTTTAGGTCTTATTAGTGTTAAGGTTAAAACATGCTAGTACTACAAATCTGCATCGTTTATACTTTTGAATTTAATTAATGTTTTTATGTATAGCCAGAAGCCACACGCATAGTTCTGACCTCGCAAATAAAACGCAAGTTAGTCGTGAGTATCTCTACGACAATATTTTTAGTTATACTCATACAGCATCCAGATCCGAAACAACTATTTTTTATAACACAATATATTGCCTCGGTGCGGGGATCGAACCACTTCTCGTTTCACAGCCGGCGTCTACACCAACTGCGCCAGGAAGATTGATTAAATTCAATACCAATATAAAGCACCTACCTAACAACGCCTCAACGTATGTGGAGGATAGAACTCGCTACATATTCCGATATAGGAAGTGTTACTTGGAAACAAAAAGGAAAAACAAAACTGTATTCACGACAATAACCGGGATATAAATACTGCAAGTGAATAATCTGCTATGTTATAATAAGGGGCACATCGAATGGACACACACGGGCAAAATTTAACTATACGTATATGCGTCGTGTGTGTGTGTGCAAAGTGATTTGACACTTGGTCGGAGATGGCAGGGCTGCCAAGTGCCAGCTACATTCCGCGTTATGACCTGAGTGGGATTGTTGTTTCTTAGAATACTGTGGATGAATAAGAAACAAAGTTAATAAACTCAGCTCAAATAGAATCGTTAATATCCTATTTGATTTCATGGAGTTCCTTCGTGTATGTCCGAAGTACAAGTAACAATAAATTAAAGTGGAACTACCATGAAACTTACCGAATATATTCTCAATAGAAACCTTTAGCTTAGGATGCTCTTGACTTATTGATTTTCTGGGCATGATTTGTTGACTCTACCAACTTTACCATCCCCACACGCTTTGTCAGCACAAGTTTAATTTATTTTTATATATTATGTAGGTTTGATTCCCGATAATCTTTTTTTATACCGTTGTATATTTTAGTATAGACATAGGTTCACCACACGAAGAACATTTTAAATAAGTGACAGGCATGAACCGACGGCCGAAGAAAAGACTCCTTTTAGAATTTCTAACACTCTGTCTTAGATGTATAGCGGTGGGCAAATTTCGATAGTACATATTAGTAAAAGCTGATAGCGCAATGTCATGTAAATGGAATATAACAGTGGCGAAGGGTTCATACAAGCCGATTCCCAGCAGCACGCCTTATAATTTAAAGGAAATTATTAATTATTTACATTTTTTTAAACAAGTTATATGAAGAAAATAATCAAATAAAATAATAAACAATATTAAAATAAATATAAACAATAAACAAATGTTATTCGATATAAATAAACAAAATATTATTGATCAATTAATAACACAACGACAAACGCATTGCGCGATGTTCAACGTAAGTACATGCATACGAAACACGCGGCCGCCTAGATCCCGATGACGTCACGTCAGGCTACAAGGACACAGCACGAGTTCCCGTTGCTCTCGCGCTCATTTCCAACGCATTATTTGCCATCTCTGTTACACGTTTGTTGCTCAGAACTGCATGCAAAATTGCACCTTAAAACCATCAGCTTTTAAGGTCTAAATTTATTTGTAGAAATACGACGGTATTCGCTTGTGAATATGCCGGTGGGCCTACGGCTTATAAAGTAATTTGCCAGTTCGCGCCTCTTTTATTTCGTGTTTATAATTAGAAAATATTATTTACTACTGTGTTGTTTCAGTGTATATGTATAATGCGGTGTCTATTTTTAGGTTTGTATATAATTAGTGGGTAATTTATGAAATTTTACTGGTTTCGAAGTGCAAACAGATCTATCTATTTAGCAAAACTTTAATGATGAATGAAACTTGATAATGTCGTATGTATCGTTTTATCTCATGAATTGCAGTATTATGAGGTAATTTTAAAAATGCTGCATTTACGTAATTAAAAAACGCACTGGAAATTATATAAAATTTGATAATACATTTAAGTACCAGAGAAAGAACGGCAACTGACAAGTTTTAATTATTTAATAAATATTGTAATGCCGTATTTTTGTTAGCGTTGATTCAAAATAGGACATACAAACATAACCCACGCCTGCATCCCATGAGGGTTGGCAGATTCGATAGATCTCCAGTTAGCTCTATACTGGCATCGTTTTACTTTCGTCCACTTACATCAATCTCTTCATCTTTTTTTATATATAAGGAACGTTTGACATTTTTTTGTCAATCAATTTCAAAACAGGCTAATGTTGTCTTTTGCATTGAATCGAAATTTACTTTAAAAACGTTAAAAAAAGCACCTAACGGGCACAGTGCTATTCCGTGCAAGTGTTGTATGAAAATATAGTAAGTATTACTAAGCAAATATGTCGCTCAATATCTTACGTACATAACGGAGTAAAAATATAAGTATAGTACTTGTTAATTTAATAAAACTAGTCACCAGAAGTATCGGCTTCCCTTTTGAAAAAAGTCACCCTTCGCCACTGGAATATAATTCATGCGATTATCGCTTCCCAACGCAAAGCAAACTTATTTAATATCTATTGTAATTATTTCAATTAATTTAGAAGTATTTAATGAGCTGCGTTATCTTAATTTAATGCATACAACTGACGTCATACAGTGAATTGTTATTTAATAGAATGTAAATATAGTTGCAGATTAAAAAGTAGGTATCAGTTAAAAAACAATAAAAGTTCTGATAAACAAAGTAGAGTCCAACTTACTAGAAATTTTAATAACACATTCAATCAGACAACATTGTAAAGATAATTATTACGTTAATGGCAAATGCATTTACGTGTTAAGCAAATAGCAGTATTAACGTGCTTAGAAATCCGATTAAATATTAATTAAACATCCATCAAAAAAACGAACCTTTTTACGCGCAAATTACATTGTATTCACGTTGTAAAGGTCGCAAAAATAAAGGAACATTAAACACATTGCTATCATATAAAATTATAATGATTATCGGCGAGAGGACACGATTTACAACGCTTAATCTACAATCGCACCGAGCGGTGCCGCGGCCCTGCGGCCATACAAATATAAAACACATACACACACATACATGTGCAGAACAACCGGTCGATTGACGTCAATGGTGGGTGGGGACGAGTTTATAAAAAAAATAAAACTATCGGTTTACTACGGACGGAAAACGACACATAACCATAACAAGCCATTGTTTCCCCCATACCCATACACAATTAACGGTTCGTTCATACTACCTTGTTTTTTGTCCATTGCTCTTATTGCTGGCGTGAAGTTTGCAAACAAGATACTATAGCGAGCTGTGGAAACAGTAAGCTTGTTTGGTTCCGTGTCTAGTCAAAATTACTCATAGGAGACAGCTGTCGAACTATTCTCAAGATGCGAACGTCGAGGATATCGGCCAAGTTATCAACGGATGCGAAAATGTCGAGGCGTGCTGCAAATCTCGGTCATTAGGTCTCATGGTACATTTATTATAGTATTGATTGAAGCCAAGCCTGCGTATTATATGCGTAACCATACAATAATTTGATTTCACGGTGCAAGAGTTCGCAATCATAATGAAGGTCGCAGGAAGCTGTTAAAGAATTGAAAAATATACAGGGTATATCAAGACCGCGACCGAAAACAAAGCCAGGTGGTAGTTTTAGCGGTTACAGACACATTGCAACTAAAAATTTTGCAAAAACAGCGACGGATTTTTTTTTACAGTATTTTCAAAATCATCGTGTTTGGGAGGTAAATACATAGTTTTTGTAAAAATAGTAATTTAAACCCTTACGTACCATTGCGTGTTTACAAATAAAGCGGTGTACATCATAATGTTATAAAAACTATGTATTTATCACTCAAATACGACCATAAGTAAAAAATCACAAAAAAAATGTTGACTATATTTTGTAAAATTTTTACTTGCATTGTGTTTGATATCACTAATACTACCACCTGGCTTCGTTTTCGGTCGCGGTCTTGATATACCCTGTATATATTTTGGTGGTACTGAGTACGCACACGTATCTGAATATATTGCATTGTATAAAGTTATAGGAACACATTTTATATACATATCTTCGAATGGAAGTAATTGCAGAATTTGATTGGCTCCTAAAACTGTATCAACCATAAAGATATTACTCTTTCTCACTAATCTACATTTTATCTGGACAACATGGCACTTCCTTTCAAGAGTAGTATTACTCTTCGGAAATATCTGTGGACCTGAATAATTAACGTCATTGGAACATAAGTTCAGCAAATTCAAAATATTGCTTAAACAAATTGAATTAAAATAGAAAAACGAATAAAAAAAATATTCGCATCCATCTCAAAACATTTTTAATGTAAAATAACATAGTAGATAGGAAAACACAACAAAATGAAATGTGAACCGCATTCCAGCTAGGTTCACAGATATTTCCGACAGGTTATACCTACAGTGCGCTCTTTTATAAAAAAGGAAGAATTAGACAAATAAAAGAGGTAAAACAGTTAACGGCTTGTAATTCCCAATGTGTCACGTTGAAACTTAACCACAAAACCACCTTGTAGACAACTGACAACGGTATGTAGGTATGATAACATAACTTATATATTATAGTACTATTGTAGCGACCTTATTCATAGATAGATTCAAAACCTATTCTAGTTACAATGTTTTATCTTCTTCGCTCAAACTGAATGCTAAAGTCATTCGAAAAGGACAAAACATTTGATAAGTAAATTTGGTTTTAAATCTGTCTATGAATAAGACCTTAGGAGAATAGTGCCTTACATACATATATAGTAGTCGGTAACTAATATTCTAGAAGAGAACAATGAATCACACAGCTGATTGTGTCCCTAAATTACACAAATTCCGACAATTGGAATATATCTTCTTAAAGATTTGGCAGCCTCCGTGACGCGGTTGATTATGAAGCCAGATATGGAACGAGATGCCGCTGGTTTGATTCCAGTATCAAAACAAATGTTTGTGTGACCCAAATTAATTTTGTTTCAGTTTGGGTGTTGCAACTAGCGAGATTTTCGAATTTTTTGATACCCTCGATACAAGAATTGGTACCTTGCCGGAGGTCAGGAAAATGTGCATTTATTTAAATCCACATTATTTATTTAAAACCTATCAATTCAAGTATTAAAACCAGTACTACTAACATCAAAATGGTTTCAAGCTTTTGTGTCAAATGTTATTCTTATATTGTTTCATTTCGTATTATGTATGCTATTTGTACCAGCATTAAATAAATCTTTCTTTCTTTCTTTATATGACACCACACTTACTCCGCTTGTCTGTGAAATCTTCATTAAATGTAAACGGACATCTATTACCCTCACTGATAACATAGTTAGAGGTAGGAGCCTATGATTTGGGGTCAAACCGTCGAATTTGAACGCACACACGCTACCGTGACGTCAATGCTGTCCGTGAGATGACGGTGACATGGCATGCTATGTGACATGTGTATGTTTTGTAACAATCGGTAAGTAGGGGCATTCACATACTATTTAAGTAGTTATTTAAATCTTTATTGTACACAAAAAATAAGTAGATGCAGAAACAAAAAAAAATACAAATGGCAGTCTTATCGCATAAAGCAATGTCTTACAGACAACGATGGGATGTATTTAAAGGAAGGAGCAAGAGGGAGCAGTGTAAAAAATAAAGAAAGGAAGCTTAATAATATTAATTACTATGTTCCTCAGAGCTGACGAGGAATAACGAAAATAATTTCTAGATGTAATATTATTCCATCTCCTCTCATTCCAGACCTATATGAACACATTCTCAATTGAAGTTTACAATTTAAAAAAAACACTAAGAATGTATGCTTTGGGATCTGTGGTCTCTAAACTAAAGTATAAAATAAAACATTAAATTAATGAAAATAGTTCATAATAAAATCAAACTACATTAAACAAGTTTATTTAAATAATTGAAAACCATTTATATAAAAAGTATTGACGTAATTGTCCATACAATTAATCATTTTATCCTATTTTCTACTTGAGTGACCTGCTTGATTAACAAGAAAATTATTCAATCGAGCAAAATGACCTTTAACAAAAAACTACCATTAAATAAGTAAGGTTTGACTACATTAAGTACAGTGTGTCCATAGGTATTTTGAACTGAAAAAAAATATTTAAGAAAATTATGTATAATATGAAATTTTTATTTATTGTTTAGTTATTTACACTAAAAGGGAATTATTTTTTAAAAATCACTTCATCTAAATGTGTTCCTTTTCGTTCTTGGCACTCCCGTAAACGACGACTTAAATTTTCTATCACTGCACGGCATGTACGTTCTAAAATGCTTGAGATTTCTCGCCAGATATTTTCTTTTAGTTCATCAATTGACCGCCGATATGTTTCGTAGACTTTAGACTTAAGGTAACCCCATAAGAAAAAGTGCATTGGACTCAAATCCAGGCTACGATTTTGTGAGATAGAAGGTATACTCTAAAAAGCCTATATCTGGCTCTACTGCTTAAAGGCTTTAGTGAAAACGAATGAACGAGACATTAAACATAATAATTACGCCTTATTTAATATAGAGATAAGATAAACATTATGCCATTTCACGTAACACATATATTTGTATTTGTTGTTTGCTATTTGATTGACACTTGAAATCGTAACTTATCAATCGGTAAATACACGTTGTGTTCGTAAGATTGTGTGATTGAAGTTTACTGCACACAAGCTTCGTGTGTTTTGTGATAACGTCTCCAAATACACATTCACGAGTGTATAATTAAATGATTCTAGATTTACTATGCTATTGACGTAGTTAGGACGTCATAAGCTGTGAAATGTGTAAAAAGAGTGTGTAATTTTGATTTTAAACATCTGCAGTTTTATATTAAAAATAAGTATACATTTAATCGACCAAGATATATGATACATATCTCGTATAAATTAGTATTCAAAAACTTGCTAGTTAAATACAAACAGTCGCGAACAAACGTTCGTCATTTTAGCGCCGGCGGAAAAACCTCGACATTACAACTCCATACAATAACTCCCACGTGTATTTCAAAACAGCTATAAAATTGGACGTGTTAAGTTGCTTTAAAATTAAAATAACATTTCAAGCTATAGTCTCCTGTTTATAAAAAAAACATCGTATTTGTTTTATCCATATTTTGTACTAAATGTTATATATGGCATTTTTTGAGAGTTAAATTATGATTATAATTAAAAATTAAACCCTGCAACGCTAGTTATATTTATAACATTTATGGTTACAGGCTACTAACGTGAATCTGCCTTAAATAGCCTTAAATTAAAAAAAGTGAATGTGGATCGAAAACTAATCTACCGAATATAATTCCGAATTTTTAAGACAACCATCAACCGCGCGGTTGTTTGCAGTAGTATACGTTGCAATTACCGAAATGTATTAGTATATTATCCAAAATACATGGCAAAAACACAAATCCATTTTTAACGCCACAATCGCATTATTTCATAAAACGCAACTGTTTAGTTGCAGATTTGCAACCGGTCCAGTTAACATGGACAATAAGTGTGACACGTAACGACGGATGTGGGCATCCGTTTTGCATACAAAATAACAGTACAGTATCAGGAAGCCTGATCATGGGATGCGAGGGGTCAAATAGACTCTGCATTTTATCAAACGGAATGTACGGGGCAGCATCCAACAGGATACCAGCGACAGATAAATATGTTTGTAAGTTACATTTGTTTAGATGTAGTTTACATTTCAGCATCAATGTTCACTTTGCAGATAATGTTTATATTGATAAATGGCAGCTTGGAATATGCTCTGAAAGTTAATCAAAATGACAAACTCAGATCACAAATTAATAAAAGTTAGTCGCAGAGTTAAATTCACATAAAAAGCTTTTTCAATTAAAGCCTCATAAAACCTAAGAAGAAGTAAAATGAACGCCACAAAATCTGCAAGCTCTCAGTGTTTCAAAATAAAATTTCTTATTATTTCTTGCAAAAAATGGCTGTTAGAAACTTGATATATCAACATTTTTGGTTTAGATTCAGGCCTGAAATAGTTAACTAGAGTTTTTCGGTAATGTCAACCTGCACGTACCACTTGAAACAGCACTCTTATAATTGGGAAAAAAATCATCATTACCATCTTCAGTCCACTCCTGAACATAGACCCCCCGCTCCGAACAAAATATAAACTATAAACACCACAATACAAATAGGATCAGATAAAAGTCATTCTCAATCAAAACATAAAACAATTCGAAACATCACCCAGATAGACACGTGATAATGGATAAAACATTCCAACACGTTACACGGCTGAGCATCATCCTCGTCTAGGCATGGACACGTTTCATCTAACGCACGCTCTGTTATGACGCGATGCCATTTAAAATTGTAATAGGTAATGCTAACGTATTGCGTGGAATCCAGGATCCTCGATAACGTAACTACGTAAATGTTATTTGAATTACAAATGTACTCTGGTAATGTTTTGGCGTTGATTTGAGCGTGTGATTGTCGAAGCATACATAAATAAAGGAAATTAGGTGCGTCCGACATGTCCAGTTGCGGACATTAGTGTCAGGGGTTCTATATTGTTTGGTTTAATGCCTTTAAGAATATTCAACATCAGCACACAAATGCGAAAAACAAAACTTGCGTGGTGGCCTATTGGTAACGGACCAGACGCGGCTACCAACATGTTCCGCGGGTTTAAATCCGAGGGCACACTTCTGACTTTTCGGCGTCATGTGTGTATTGATAGTCATTCACCATGCACTATTAAATATCGTGAGGAAACCTGCATGCCATAGCGATTTACAAGAATTTCTATGGTATGTAAAGTCCGCCAACCCGTACTACCCCGCCAGCGTGGTGGATTATATGACCTAACCCATCTCAATCATACTCTCGATTTTAGAGGAGGCTCGTACCATGCAGTGAGACGTGTATGGGCTGATACAGTACCGTACAGCCCACAAATATGTAAGGCACAAGAAATTCCATAATTATGTGAGACAGGTTGGAAAAGTAACCGAATAGCTTTTATTAGTGGCTGCTATAATACCAGTATTTTGCAAACCACCAATAAAATTTCCAACAACTAACATGGCTTGACGGCCAATAAAATTAATGAGTTATGGTGCTTTCGAATATGGGGCTTTTAGAGAATTTTGCAGCAATCCTAAGTGGTCCAATTGGCATCGCTCTATCCCAGTAATATGGCAAGAATTGTTTCTAGCATGTATCATGTAAGTAATTGGCATAGTAAATTTAATTCACGCGATTTGATTTTTAATAAATGTCATTTAATGAGAACGATGATAAGCATCATTGAAGGATCATCAAGTTTCTCTAGCTGTTATTTATACATCGTAAATCTATTCAACAATACTATTGTACAATGCATTACAGATGGTTTTATGTTCAATGTTCTCTCTGTCTGTGGCAAAAAAGTACATTACTCATGGCTTCACATTACTTCCTAGAAATAAAGGCAGTAGCTACAATTTATATCCGTAACAAAATAGCAATGGAATGCGTAATTGCATTCCTGAGCGATTTGATGTGTTCGAAATATGTAGAACAAAGTCTCTCAACTACAATTGCATAAATATGGAGAGTAAATTGTATGTAAATAAAATAAAAGTTTGTGAAACGATAGTTATTACGAAAGAAAAATAGGGCATTCCTACAGGATTTTAAAATTCATTCAAGAATCGAAGAATGTGAAGTATTACTTGAATCGATGCCAATATAACAGATTATTATAATTTCTGAAGATCTACTTTTCTAGATACCTCTGTACCGAAGGGATATGAGCTTAAGTTAAATTTGGAGGCAGGAATTGCCACAACCTCCGTGTCTTGTAGACTTTGTTCAAACTGGAAGCCGTCCCAAACCATGATTATGGAGGCTCTAGAGGGGTTGCTGATAAACTTCAATATATAATTTGTTTTTTTTTTTTGCCTTCATTCCAAACCAAAATATTAAATGTCGCAACAATTTGAAATATATTTTTTTCGGATCATGTACAGACTCTCGGCTCTATAACTTACTCTTAGACGCAACTTAGATACTAGAAAACTAGAACTACTTTCTATTTGGACGAGAAAGATCTACCATACATTATATGCGGTTGACTAGCTCACGCGGAATAATAACATTTAAATTATAATTTCTGATGTAGTTTCTGCTTCGCAATATTTACGTTCGGTTGTAAACAACACCATACTATGACGTGTGTGTACTGTGTAGTAACAGTTTTCAAACGTCTGTTCCGCTGTAGATGACCACGGAAGTTTGATGCGCAAAATATATTTACTGATAAGTTAATTATTTATTTGCGTCATGGTTTTTTCTACGAATTAAGTTGTTTTCCTAAAAATGAAGCGCTTGTAAACATGTTAAACATTTAGAAACTTTTTTGAAAAATTAACATTTATAAATAAGAGCTAATTGGGACTTTTAATTTGAATGCAATATTAAAAGTATTTATCACAATCATTGTACTGACATTGATATTCAATGAGTGTTACCAACTGTAATGTAAAGTTAACCAGAAAAATACTTTTGATATTATCGAAAGCGATAATGATAATGCGTTCTTTGTAGATTTGCCGCCAGATAAACGAACAAGGTATGACTTCATTCTTCGAACACCGAGTCGCATTAAGTTAATTGGATTGTATAGGAAATTAATTATAATTGTTTCAATGCTAAAATGACACACCGCCAAACATAAAACTCGTTTAGCTATTTTCTCACGCCAACACCTCTATTTATGTGGCACAATAAATATCAAATAAAAAATGCAACTCTACGACCGTGACACACATACTTGTGATCGATAAAAAAAGCTTATTGACTGTGTATGTAGACGTAGTAAACGTAATTGCCTTATTTGTGATGACGGGCGTGCGGCGTGTAAACATGCAAAAAATATCAAAACAAACAGCGCATCACTCACCTTTTTTGGCATCGTCGGGGACTCGAACTCTTCATCCTCACGACTGGAGAGCGTGGAGCACGAGGAGCACGCCGAGTCCGCAGACAGAGACCTCGACCGCAGCCAGTTCACTTCTTCTTCCGTGGCTCCCACGGCCACACCGTCCGAATAGTCGCTCACCACCACACTAGGAGTTCTGACGGTGCGGCCGCGGGTCTCGCAGCCCTCGCTCCCTCTCCGGCCGAGTTCCACCACATGAGCCTCGATGAGGGTGCGCTCCCTTCTTGGCGACATGGTGTCGGGCGGCGGCGTGATGTCCCGCGGGTGCGAGTGCCTCCTCAGCCTGGTCTCCAGCTCGACGGCGGAGTCGTCGCTGAGGTCGCGGCTGCGGCGGCGGACGGCGGCGCGGTCGTCGTCATCGGATGAGGAGATGTCTTCGGACGGGGAGGGCGCGCGCGGCGGGCGCAGGTACTGCATGGGCGCGGGTTCGAAGCGGCGCAGCAGCTCTGAGACGCGCGGCTGTGCGTTGCGCAGGGAGCGAGCGAGGCGGCCGGTCGGCGGCGCGCGCGCCACCGCACTGTTGGACTTGCGCGGCGCGCCGGGCGCGAGTGGCTGCATCTCGCGCGGGTGCTCCGGACCCAGTCCTGCGCCCAGTTTCAAGTAGAACAGGCTGTGGTTTAGCGCTTTTTCGCGCAACACACGACGGAAGTCCTCCGGTGGTGACTGCTCCAGACGCGGCATTTCAAATATCTGAAAATTAAACATTTCGTGAATAATTTTAATCATCTAGTACTGTGTCAAAACAAAAATAATGCAAATCAAGTTTATAAATTCTAGAACTAATGCAATGCTTGAATAAGCAGCTGGGGAACTGCTCTCCAGCCCAAGGACTCTACCAACGGTGTTGCGAATTCCAGCGAAGAGCTTTGGATTTATGTGTCCACTAGATCGATAAAAGCTCATACACTAATATTTTCATCGTCCGATTTGATTATCACTTTCAAGCTGCTGAATATCCTGTTGTTTCCCATTCCCATGGTACATAAAAAGCCTCAGTGGAACCGGATGAAAACCAATTAAAATTGAAGCTTATAATTTACCATGGAAAAAGATTATTATAAATTACGCAAATTAATACCAATTCCAATCTTATAAACAGTTTATCGACTTCAATTAAATTAACAAACGTTCATAAATCACGACAAAAAATCAACGCGCCACTATAGTAAAAACCAGTATGAGTTGAACAAAAATATAATGCTTTAAAGTTTAAACAAACACAAACACACAAATGACAGATATTTAGCTAAATAAATAAACTACTGACCTTGTTTTATTTGTTCTGTATATCAATATCGCTACCGAAATAATTATTGCTTGCACATCGCCGAGTTGCTTTCTGAAACAAATATTACAATAATTTAATAATCTGTTGCCTTTTTGAAATTAAGAATATATTATTTAGGACTGGAGTTTTTGACCAGGATGGTGATATACGGGATTTTTATTTTTATTTTGGCAAGGAAATAAGCTCGGTGAAGTGAAAACGCTCGGCCTTCTGCCTACTTTGTTTGTGGATACGGCTATGAGCTGACTCAAAGTTAAAAAATTCGTATACTTAAGTGAGGACACTAGTTAGCAAAAATAAAAAATAATTAGTGAAGCATTTACAACTGAAACTATTAACCTGTTCAAATCTTTCACGATAACTTAAATTTTAACCATTTACCATGTCAACGCCATAAATTTTTGTAGCCACGTGTGTAGGGTTATAATCGTCAACGGAGCCTTAACTAAACTGTGACGTAACATATACAGGGTATATCAAGACCGCGACCGAAAACGAAGCCAGGTGGTAGTATTAATGACTTCAGACATAATGCAACTAAAAATTTCGCAAAAAAAAAATCGTCAACTTTTTTTTGGTAATTTTTTACTTATCGTCGTATTTGGGTGATAAATACAAAGTTTCCTAAAATAATTATGTACACCTTTTCATTTTGTAATATGCAATGGTACGATAAGGTTTAAATTACTATTTTCGCAATAACTAGGTATTTACTACCCAAACACAACGATTTTCAAAAAATTGCAAAAAAAAATCTGTCACTTATTTTGCGAAATTTTTATTTGCATTTGTCTGTAACCACTAAAACTACCACCCGGCTTCGTTTTCGGTCGCAGTCTTGATATACCCTGTATAGAGACTCAGGAAAAGCGTTATATAAAATATGCAATTAATGAACAACATTCTTAAATCAAGAAATAAGTGTCGCGTTAATAGAATTTATCACGCAATACCAGCAGGTTCGACTTGGACCAATAAAAAAATACATATATTTAGGAAAATCTTAACCGTTTTATACTTATAGTGTTCAAAGTTACGGACTGTAACTGTACAGCAATAAAATGTTATAAATGTGAATGTAAGTTTGTTTGTTACGCTTTCACGCGAAAACTACTCAACCGATCATCATGAAACTGTGTACACATATTCTTGGAGGTATTAGAAGTAACATAGGCTACTTTTTATCCCGAAAAGTTTAGTGTTCCCGTGGGATGAAGAAGGATTCCGATATATTTGCTAATTTTTTATACTCAAAAAGCTGGGATGGGACTGGATTACATTCCATTAGTGAGAATGAGACGGGGCGGGCGGGATATAACGGGACGGGATGGGAGATTTCAAATAAAGTTAACCACGCAGACGAAGTTTTCGGGCAGAAGCTAATAATGTATAAGACTTTAATTTTCCAGAAGCTCATTATATTATTCCTCCAATGAAACAGCGATTGATTCACAAAGATATAAAATTGCATCTCGTGGAACTGTCTTAAAAAGCCCAATTACCGACGGTATAACGCCTTAAATGTTATTATAAATACTTGGTTATTGGTATAGAAAATCAGAATACTATTTTAATTTATATCTTTTATTATCCCTTATTGTCGAAAATATAAAATATATTACGTAATCTATTTCATATGATAAAGACAATATCAATTTCTATTTACATATTTAGAAATCTAAGTCAAATGTGAACATACTCGTAGATATCCTACCCGTTGCGGTTATCTGTGGTCTAAAACCACATTAAACAGTAAGATCAGTGGAATATCAAGAAGCAATAACTCAATATCGGTAACAACTTCACGTAACATATTTTACAAGTTTCAGTATTACATTTCTAGTTTATACATAATTCACAGGATCGTAAATATGTGAAATGCCAACATGACTTGTGAGCCATGATACGGAATTATTCTTGTTTTTATTTTTATTTTCACAGCCTGATATCAACCATTTAGGACTTTCCAAGTCTCGGGAAGATTTTAAAATGAACACAAAAAGTATTGAAATAACAAGATTTTAAGGATAATTCTTAGTCGGGCACTCTTGAACTAAGGTATAGGTCTAAACTACTTCGCGATTCGCTATACTTAAATCACATGATTTATTATGATAGGTTCGGTCCACTGTCATCATTTTGGTCTCATCTCTGTTTAGAACAAGGCGAAAATGTAGGCAGGTTATTTCTTATTTTTATAGGTTATTTCCAGGTGACTAAGAGGTACAGTGTATTATAATTGGGTATTTGACTGTTGTGGCAATAAATTATAAAATGTGTTGCATATGATAGCTTTTTGGTAAACAATAATTATAGGTATTTTTATTTACATTTATCTAAATTATAAATATTTAAATTGTCTAAAATAAGTTTGCCATTTTTTATCTGTTGATTAAATGTAACAAAACACGACAAGCTGTCATTGTGCAGCGTGTGATGTCACGATTTACAATTTTCATTCATCTCTGCCACTAAGATCATTCACCATTTATAAAGCGTGACGTAACTTTTTCAAAGTCACGTGACCTACCGTTTTGGTGACATATATGATGATAAAACTGAAAAATATGTTTATTCGTTATAAACAACTCTTTAAAAATAAATTAATAGTTTGAAGAGGTATAGAGTGATTATATCTAGACTTTAAAACACTTTTCAGAAATTAGTCAAATAGCCAATTACAGCATATTATCCTGATTCCGCAACAAAATTCCCAGTGTGGTAAATATTACAATAAATGTACTTCCAGGAATATTATCGATAACACACAGCGGAAATATTTGCGGATTACACAAATACATTCCTCGATTCAGGAATAAAAACCACAAACTCAAATACATAACATTCTAATAAAAATATTAAAATTATACTTAAAAATCGTCTCCAACTTTAAATCACCAGGAAAACAAGTATTTCAATTCGAATATGTGTTTTATTTCCTTACAAAACGAGGACAATGAAATGTAATGAGTCGTCATTCCTGCCGTCATATTTCACAATTATGATGCATCATCACGCAGTGACGTGATCTGTATAAAGCCATGAAGCTCACCGGCTAACTTGTAAAGAAGAAGACACTTGTATCTTGTTTGAATCTTTTGATGCCCAATAATTTAATGCCGCATAATTTTAATCGACTACAGTAACAAATATGCCAACTTTTTTTGAAGTCGGTGCCAGCCTTAATCTTTCAAAACAGCAGCGGCCCGCGGTTTTACCCGCGTAGTTCATAGCGTGATGTTATATAGCTTATAGTCGTTCAGCTGGCACCGAGTTAAAAAAGAGTTGTGATATTTAGGTATTGTATAATTTCAAAAGATCAATTTTATTACCCTCTTTTTAATTACAATTTTGAAGTCGATTAAATACCATCTATAGATAAAACCGGTAACCATGAATATACATCACATTCGTTTCAAAAGACTGCCTCGGCGGTTTAGTTGTACTACGATGCGACCACAAAGCTTGGGTCTCAGGTTCAAATCCCGGGTCGGGCAGTGTTATTGTGTTTTCCTATTCATTATTAGCCCGGAGTCTGGAATTTGTGCCCGATATGGCGATAGGCTCGCCCCCTGTCACATCACGGGACGGAACATACAAGGCGAAATATGGATGTCCTGGTGGCGCCTCTGCCTACCCCTTCTGGGATAAAGGCGTGAGTTTATGTATGTATATCGTTTTAAAAGCTGAATCAACTATTCAATTTCATTAAAAGAATAACTAATACGTATAATGTGTAAAAACCTTACAGATTACGAATGTTGCACCACCAGAATACTATTTATTTTTTACTTCACGTTTTTTATTTCTACAACAATAATTGTTTATGTATTTATATTGTCTGTAAAACGCAATAATTAAATGGCAACTTTACGAAGCATATTAACAATTAACAGAACATTCCTTCCCCGTGTATCATCAGTGGTGTCACCTATTTCTATAGAAATGTATACGTCACGAACCAGTGTTCACTAATCATTGTTAATAACACAATTACAGCACATACCTGGCAATATTTCCCAGGGGAAATAACACGAGGTAATTTGAGGAAACCTCGCTAATACGACCAGTTTTTTATTAAACGTTACTACAGTAAACGTTTGCAATAGCCTGGGAAATAATTTATTAAATGAGCAAATGGATTTCGTCATGTGACGCACGTAGAATGAAGATACGCTTACAAATTACACTTTCAGGAAATACCGGTTTGTAAATCTAATAAAATCTTCAGACATTGAATTAATTTAAGTGTGAGAGTGATTAATCAACGAAGTTAAAAAAGATAATAAGTAAAATAAAAAAGTAGACCTTTTTTGTTGCAGATGGAGTTTCTCACGTTGTTTCTTCACATCTTTAACTATTTCTAAAGCTGTAGTAACATTACTTAATGATTTAAAAAATCATGCGAAAACCTATTCCAATTATCTGATTTTAGCTAAACGTTTTAATTTTCACGTTGCGGCCTAAATAAAATGGTTCTATAAGTCATTTTTCAAGAATATCTTTTCAAAATGTAAAATAACGAATTATTTAAATTAAACAATTTTATTTTTAATTTTTGTACCATTGGTAAGCAACACGACACATGACATTTTTAACAATCAAAATGATTAATCTTGTAGATTTTCTTGTTTCCGAGCCAAACCACATCCTACCAGATATATTGTTTACAATGCATTAGAATACGCAAGGCCCGACAATCCCACAATAAACCCAATTGATTTTATTGTTTTCGTTTAAAGGAATACGTATATACATTCCTTTGCGTGTAAATACGAGTTTAAATCATAAAAACATGGCGGCATTCGAGTAAAACCTACTTGTTATGGATGTCGAGTACGGTTCACGTCCATTTGCTGACAATTTGCTTTTATCTATGAATTACATGGGAGTATGTGTTTAGCAACTTTTATCAGTGCTCGCTTACGACCGACATGGATGTACAAAACAAGAGTGTATTTATTTCAGAAAATATTATTAGGCTTCTTTAATCGTTTACTTGTTGGTGTAAGTTCGTAAAGTGTTGAATCTCAGAGACTCTGTAAGAAAATATTTGTATTTAGTCAAATATGAATCTTATGCTAATCACTGCATCAAAACATTCACATCTTATTGCAAAGTGTTGAGAAAATTGTAAAAAAAACATACCTAATTGCCACCCAAAAAAGGATGCCGTATTATTAATTAATAAGCCTTCTTATATAGTTATTTTAGAATGATAACACTTTTCTAGACTATTGACTTAGCCTTTTCATTCAAACTTTTTATTAAGCGTACGTGACTTAAATAAAAATGAGCTCCAACATCTAACGTTTCAGATCCCGAGACTTATGACGTCATGGAAAAGTAGAAACCATGGGAGGCCATTCATCTGACTAATACCAGTGTAAAAAGATTAAACTCTCCGCATACGAATGTGTATAAGTATGTTAATCTTGGTTTACTTAGCTTAATCCTTTAACCCGGTTTATGATCCAATCAGGCTATTACAATTATCAAGATTATAGTATTTTTAATTTTAATTGTAATGTCATCGATGTGTTTTCTCTAGTGTTTTAGATACATTATGTGATTATGACAAATCCATGGAGACCTTGTTATCCGAAGTTAAGCAGAAATCAAATAGTAAGGATACAAAATAGTGATGTGGCTAGAGCTTTCGTAACCAAGAAGAAATTAAACTTATCAAGTCCAGAAACACGAGGCTACTGACAACTACCGTATTAATAGTGTTAGCCTAAACAAAAAAAAGGTATGAAGCTGATACTGAGAATAACAGTTCGGTATAACTACTTAATGATACGTGATGCATTATTTAACCACCGCTCACCGTTAAAACTGTAATGAATACAATACTTTACAGTTATTTATTTATTATTATAATTAGTGCAATGCCTTGTTAACTAATCTATTAATTTATTTCTTATTTTTCCCAATTTGACAATAGTATTGAATTTCAGTCAGAGCTTTCCATCATTCTCCATAGTAAAAAATTAGGCAGCGCCAACGGGATTACAATAACTAGTGAATGGACTCTTAAAAAAATCTATATTAAAATTGATGGCATATTTAATTCTGATTTCACCGAACATAATAATATACTGCCTTATCATAGACAGATTTAAAACGTATTTTGGCTATCAAATGTTTGGCCCCTTTTGAACGACTTTAGAATTCAGTTTTTAGCGAAGAAGACAAAACATTCGATAACTAAAATAGGTTTTAAAACTGTCTATGAATAAGGCCGATATGCTTTAAGTAAAAACAAATGAAAAAACCTCAAAACAACGCGAGAATCTATCATAGTATGAGGCTGGCATCTGGATAGGTAATCTACGTTAATACGACTGACCTACTATCAACACTATAAATACTTTTATTAGGTCAGTGCGTTGGAAATCGTTTTCTTCCTGCCAACCTTGGATGAGACATCTGAATGTCATCAATAACCGCGGTGAAAGTCTGGCATTCCGACCCTCGACGGTATTTTACGATGATTTTTAATTCAAAACTGATAGGTCACTTGGCTTTAATTTAAATAATATTATGGTAAAGGCTCCTTGGAATGAGGAATGCGATATTTTTAACATGATGATTGCTCCTTTCAGTTCAAGGGTATATTTCAGGGCGAAAATTGCTTTTTTGTGATTAAAAATAAATGAAGCAAACCTTCTCGAACTCAAATCCCATATCAATACATGTATTGTGTTTTACAATATCTCCTTGTGAATGAATGCACTGTCGGACATCCATTCACAGGGAGAACAGACGACACGATAATACAAAGAGTTGTTTAAAATTAAAAATAAATTAAATATTAAGTAGCTTTTAAATTCAAAAATTTAACATAACCCTCATCTCTCACAACAATCATGAATCCAAGTCATTATGACGAATAGGTAATTCATCATAAAAATAAATAAAATAAATAAATACACCCAAAAGTCACATACTCGTACATAGTCTTGACCCAACATTAAAATCAATTAAGTCTTGTGTCGTGGGTATCAGAAGCAACGAGAGACATTTTGGTCTCACAA
Source organism: Deilephila elpenor (assembly GCA_949752805.1). NCBI lineage: Eukaryota > Metazoa > Arthropoda > Insecta > Lepidoptera > Sphingidae > Deilephila > Deilephila elpenor. The sequence continues at coordinate 10,154,798 of OX457108.1, forward strand.
ACACCCAGACCCGAGACAAATATTTATGGGCCTCACAAACATTTGTCTCGGTGCGGGGATCGAACCCGTAGCCTATCGTTTCACAGTCGGCGTCTAACCAACTGCGCCACGGAGGCTGTCATGGCTACAATGGTATCTATCCTTACTGATGAAAATACCCTACGAATATTAAACGAATCGCGTACAAAATCGCAGTCGGTCACTAGTTTCGTCAGAACAATACCGCATCCGAATAATTCGCTCCACCCGCCGTCAGTCACGCCTCGTCCTCAACCGGGTGACGTCAAACGCAGCCTTGCTATAGAGTAAGGGCAATACGGGTAGCTAAAATAGCTTAATTTAGACAATTTCAAGACAAATTGCCTCGATTGCTTCACATTGTTATGCAATACATTAGTTTTAAATTATAGTTTATTGTGTTTTGTTAATATTGTAGTCCATATTGGTATGTTTGGATGTAAATGTTTGTTAATGGCAGTTTGTGTAGTTCATTTTACTCGAGTGCAAAAGATAATTTAAAAATCTTTTAGATCTAAAAATTCTAGTAAAACCACCAACAAAAAGAAATCAAAAAAGATCATCAGCCACGGAAATTCCTCTATTAAACGTAGACCTTCACAAAAACTTCCATTGACTTTCATTAATACCAAAAACCAACTCAGAGGACCAATTAACATAACAGTCCTTTCGGCAATACCACGAAAAGGCTTTAAAATCATAATCAATGTGAACAAAACCTAACACCACAGTGTATAAATCATTTCATATCAGTCCACAACATTTTTATGACACAGGAAATAATTCAATTATCACAATTGTAAACATCACTCCGTTTCACGAAGGCTGTTATAATAAATACTTTAATTCAAATGAACACAAAGTTATCAAAAAATGTTATCATCACTGTACATAATATGTATTTATGTGATATTATTGTAGAAAAAAGATATTATTAAAACGCAAAAAGAAATAAGAGAACTTTTAAGACTTGCATCGTTATATGAAAAGTTTCTCCTAATGTGTGTAAATTGTATTAAATTAATGAAAAAAATACAACAATACTCCGGTAGCCATAATCTGTTCGCAAATATTTATGTATTTAAATGAGACGCACATACCTCAATTAGAACAAAACAAAATACTTTACAACTACGCTTATGTGATATGAATTTCAATTCACTTAAACGTCTTCATTAAGCGGGCTAAAACTTGGGTCTTCTCAAAATACGGACCAAAATAAATAAATCCTCGATGTTCCGCACATACGATGTCCACATATATTCAAAGGCCATTGTACGTCCAGTGAATGGTGAGACGAGCATGCCATTCGCCTGATCGTAAGTGATACGACCGCTCATGGACAGTAGCAAAACCAAACAACAACATGCAAAGCGATGCTTGGCATTTCACTGCGCTCGCCATCCTGAGACATAAGATGTTAATTCTCATTATTTCCAGTAGTTACTCTGGCTACAATGTCCTTCAAACCGGAACACAACAGTGCATATACACTGTTGTTTGTCGAGAGAAATAGACATTGCGGTGGTACCTACCCAGGCGGCGTCATACATATTAAAGACCACAGGTAAAACTTAAAAAACAGATTTTATCAAACTCTGGTATTTTTATCGCGAACACGGGAGCATTTGCTCGGAAAAGCTTGTTACTATTAGCTGTAGAGGTGTCGGCCTAGATACCGACAGATAAGGCCAAATTAACGGAGATAACACGAGCAGCGTGACGGATTGGAAGCACTCACCTACCGCCAAGAAATATATTCAACAAGAGAAAATTCCATGTTAACATAACATATGTCTATGTACATGTGTCAGTCATATGAGTGTAGAAGCAAAAATTATCACTAATTGTTGTAATTAAAATTACAATTTATTAAGTAGAATATCACTTTAGCCCATGTAAGTGGCATACCCTAAATAATGGAATCTTAGATTTACGCGACTGTTACACATTGAAATAAAACATTTTTTTGTGAATTTTATCGCGGATTTGCTCGCGGACAGTCCGACCTGTGACCACGAAAATTGTAAAGCGATCGAAACGTTGAGAAGCTAAAAGATGTAAAAATTTAACCAAATTCGCGATAAAACTATAAAAATTAAACATACACTAAAATCAGTAATTTTTATCATATTTGAAGTATGTACTGTAAGAATCAGCCAGTTTGCTTTTATTAAAATTTGTACGGCTTAGAAATATCTTGACTCTACATCCAAAGTAGGGCTTTAAAACTAGAGTATAGGCGCTTAGATGTATAGTTCCCTTAGAAACATAACATTAACTACCATATTATATCGTCACAATTCCCAAGGTGTGGTTAAAGACAAATGCCAAGCTTGGTAATAAATCGCAGTTGATCGTGCATTTGTTGTGGCAAATGGCAACGAACTTTACAAACCAAGCCTAAATCTTTGACTATTTCAAAATGTCACACAGTACGAACTAAGCTCACTTCTGGATGCTGTATATAATGTGTTATTTCTGAACCCCTATTTTATGATATAACAAAGTTATGAAGTACCACACTTATACGAGGGACATTGTACTATTGTGATATAACGTTACGGGCTTACGCGACTTCAATTACGTCCCATTATAAGCAAAAAAAATTATTATTGAAAAATCAATCTAAGTTATTCATTGAAAACATACGTGTAAAAAACATCAAGCTTATTGGCAAATAATGAAAACTTGATTGCGACAAACATGCCATCAAGTGAACCATTCACCACTACAATAAATGAGGATCTAATAACTGCCTGATGACTTCACAACAAGTAGTTACGTGGGACAAGAAATATACAATGATGGGACGAAGCATTGTTGAAACACCTCGTGATGTCGAGCTAGTGTATCAACAGTAGAACAACAAACTGATTTGTTACCGATAAAAACTCTTGCTATTAATGTAATAACCATCTTTTCATTTTACTATTTAATCAAATTTCATATTCTTCTTTGAGATGATACTTCATTTTCGACCATTATCTTACTTCCAACTTCACTCTTTAAAAAATAAGTTCTAGGGCCTTCGTATAAATGGTAGAAGGTTGGCCATGTTAGCCAATGTTTGTTATGTTAATCAGATCAGATTAACCCAACAACACCAAACATCACGAGGTCACTGAAAATAACGCTCTAGTACTCAAGTACATTGATCTTATTCAAATAGTGTGTTTTGAATTTGTAATGTCATAGTCCGATTTACTATCAATAAATATGCAATAAGTTTGTATCAATTCGCGTAGAAAATCTTACAGCAAGGGACAGCTCAAATGGAAATCTTTATGTAATGTTATTGCGTGTTGTGATAGCATAATAGAACTTCAAGGAATTCAGGAGGAAAAAATACGATGTCTTTAAACTATATAACGGATGTATAGGTGGACATTTAATTAGAATTTCCATGTCTAGCATTAAAATATATCAAATACTTTAACGGTATCAGAATTGATAGGGCTTTAATAAATAAAAGTGATTGATAAGAAGAAAAAAAAACAGTCCAATTCACCATAGTTCTTGTAAAGAATCTATTTTATGTTTTTAGCATATGTGTATGCGTGTTTTATTAAACTACAACACACTATCTAACAAATAAAAGTAAAGGACATTCAATCCAGCCATAATACAACGTGTTACGAAAAACTTGGCATATAAGCTCTCACGTATTCTCGTTCTCCATTCAATCCACGCTACATATAAAAGTCACATCTGAAAGCCAAAGTAGTACAAATTCTGACCGAAAGCCAATTAACATTGATACATTATTGTTCCGGAACAAAGAGAATCGAAAACAAAAAGCACTTTTACATCCGATCTCTAAATTATGCATTTACCGAAATGTTCACAGCTCAGAGGAAAACAATCTTACGCCGCAACAAAAGTATAATAATAAAGGTGAAATTCGCACAAATTAACAAAAGCAATTAAAAAGATTAGAAACCGTAACGATTATACGAGAGTGGTTGCGGTTATCTTAATGAATTAACTCTTTCCTTGTGAAATGTGCGAGAAAGTCCGATGTCTGTAGACGCTGAAGGAGACAAAGGAACGAGGAACGAAACATTTGTACCAATGCTAACAATAAAAACAGCTATAAAGTCAGTCAATATTAAGGTTCAAAATCTACTGAAACTAGCTAGAAAGGATGTTAACTTTTATGCTTTATTAGATACCACATGACATCAAGGTCAGGAACTTTGTCTTATTGTTTGCCTTTTTATTCCATGTATATCATTTAGGTCTAGAATTTAGGAATTCTAACCACATTTTTGAAAGAGTTTTTTGTCTGAGATATTTTTGTCTGAGATCTTACAATGTAGGTCAAAAACGACATAAATTTGCCTCATTGTTGTAGTGACAGTTTGCACCAAAATTCACATCATAAACATTGTAACATCTGTTTCTGTGTTGATCATTGCGATTTATTCTCTTTTCGTTCGTAATGAGACAAAATTACTTCCTTGATATGCCAATGTTTTTGGAAAACCTGACACCAATAACGTGTGTTAAGGAAAAATCATTTCGAGGTAGTTTAGCCAGTACATGAATGTCTTAAGTATAAAATCTCAATTATTTCAGTACAAATACAAATCCCCTTGCATCAATAACACACGTTAACTTGATGTAACTATACTGCGGCCGCCATAGTGTCTAAGAGGCAATAAACTGCAGGAATGTCGCTCGCCGTGGTTTGGTCACGAATTTACGAAAACGTAGAAAAACATTTGCAAAACTTTCCTGGTTTATGTAACAACATGCACGCATTAAACTCAAAATCTTATTAGTGTTACATAAGCTTCAATTGCAAAGACTTGACTTTTTAATTGGCCAGCTTGACTTTACTATACTAGAATTAATGATGCTAAGTGCAATTGAGTCCAAATAATCAGTAGATTAATGAGAAATTATTATCGTTCGACGTCCACTGAATAATTTCTACCTGATAAATAAATAAATACACACAACATACATAGTCCTGTACCCACACTAAGATAAAGTCTTATGTCGTCTTGTGTCTACCAGAGAGTTTTCGTTCTCGCGAACACCCAGACCCGAAACAAATACCTGTGGATCACACAAATATTTGTTTCGGTGTGAGGATCGACCTGCGGGTTCAGGTTGCACAACCGGCGTCTAACCAACTGCGCCACGAATACTGTCAATGTTGACCAGAAATTTATCGAGTATCGATCTGCTTGTCGACAGTGCAGAAATCTAAAAATATAGGAAAGACGAAGTTAGTAAGTATTCGGAAAATAAATGACTACAAAATTGTTCATAAAACTATAACAAACAGTGCACGCAATTATTGTGAAACAAACGAATTATGTTGAAATATATGAAATGAAAAAAATACTTCCTGCAGCCTTCAACATGTTGAAAATCTAACCTTACAATTACCACCAACGTTAATTAATATTGTAGTGATTGTAATCTGAAAATATTGCGTTTTGGTGAAATGTATAGCGTTGGTATTTATGCTCTGATTGTGGTTATTAAATTAAAATTATGTAACTCTCATTATCCCATGCAATGTTGTTATTAATTAATTAGTAAATTTTCAAAAGGAGACACGCAAATATACTATGCAGCTTGGCCACACAATTATACTAAGAAAAAGTTAATGAATTAGTCTTAATAATCACACTCATATTAAAGACATTTATTGAATCTCAGTAACATTGAATTAACAATTTGTTAAGTATCATTTTTATGGCGCGTTTTCTTATAATAGGCAGTCCATAACAATTTCGTGCATGGTTGGTTAGCTGTAAACAGGGTCAGATTTTGGTTGTTACTTTTTCATATAATTTCCCAAAACAAAAACATCACCATACATTAATGATCTATTAATTGTATCATTATCGAAAATTAACAAGTGCAAAAGCATGAAGCTTGGTTACACAGCGATAATAGCGATACCGCAAACTAATAACATTTAATGATGGAAACTATGACGTGCTTATCGACGCAAGGGAAGCTCTGGTTAATGTTTGATAATAATCGCGGTTTAATTTATATGGTCGCAGTTGATATTATAAATTATCATAAAACTGCGGCCATATTTTGAGTAATTATCGAATGTAACGGAAATGGGAGTTTAAAATGGAAAATGGTCATAATATCAAAAACCATAATATCAGTAGAATCATCTACGCTCTCATGATTTTCTCATTATATTTTGAAAATACTAGTAACGCCTCCACAATTCTTCCGTCTTGTAGGTGAACAGTGATCACTCATTTCTGAACTTAATTATTGTCATCGATTACCTTACAAAAATAAAAATGGTTACGCTGCTCTAACCGAAATTTGTCGCGGCAAGACATTCCATCAGGTATGCCTTAAAAATTCTAGGTCACATACCTTTTACGAACAAAAAGGAAAGGGAAGCTCTATTTAAAAGATTTAAGGTGAACATTTTAGATGTTGGACTCGCTCAAAACATTCTATCAAATCCTAAATCTGACATTGCTAAACAATTATGTAGTTTAGTACAGTTGTGCTTTTAATTATTATTCTTCCAATTTTCTTTAGTAGGTAATTTATGTAACTTTATTTATTTTTTTATTTATATATTTTTTGGTTTTTATTATTAATTTTTTGCTCTTTATTATGTAAACGTTTACAGATTTAGTTTCATAAGTTATTTATGTAGTTAATAGTTGATAAGGTATAATGGGGTTGACGTATCCGTGTGGATAAAAACCCCTAATTACTAATAAAAAGAAAAAAAAAAAAAAATACCTTTTACCTGACCACATCCCGTGATTTCGGCCTATCATGATTTTCGTTCATTTTTCGTTCGAGTTGATACATTTGAGTATCCATCGCTGCCTCAACTTAACTCTTACAGATAATTCAATTAATTCCCAGGCAAATAAAGTTCATTGTTATGAAATTTTCACACCAAATTCTATAGAACTAGGGATTGACTACCGAGTGATGAAGACAATAAACTACAACATGACGGCTATGAGACCCGAATGTGTTACTTTACTATACCTCATTGAGGTAGGTGGCAGATACAATTTTATAACGTACGAACAAAAGAAACAAGAAAACTGCAATTCTGACAATATTCCATACACCCGGATCGAATTCATAATCACCTTTTTTTAAGGGTACATTCCACACGCTACCGCATATACTGACGAACGCAAAATACAAAACCGTCACAAAAATGTTAAGTATTACAGACTCAGTTAATGTGGGAGGGATTGTAAACCCCATGGGCCGTAAATCTTGCTTATCAGCCGCACTGACGTCATAGTGCACAAGTGTTCAGACAACTGCCGATTTGTGCGACGTTGTATTTCACGCTTATATTCAACACTCCGTTTTATAGTGATCGTAAAGTCATTACAAATGGACAATGTACGTAAGCGATGCAGTGTTTAGTAATTACTAGTTGGTAGTAAAATTGTGACGCATTCAGGAAAAATATTTGGTATCGCCACTCACTAGGTTTTTATGCTAACAAAATATTTAGAAGTTGGTGCGTTTTAAATGCTAAAAAACTTATTTAAACACGACTGGCATTTAATAAAATGAACAATCTGGCCTATTCTTTGCCATAAAATAGCATAAAAATTAATTGAGTCGGTATTAAATCTAAACATTTTCTACTAGTCGCAAAAAATTTTGCTGAATCTATATTATAATAATGTACTTGTTCCAAGAAACCTTTTCCAAAAGCTCATCGCATTTCATATTACAGTAGTTTTAAGACGTTACTACGTATACATACAGTTTTTTTTGTCTTTTAAGAATATTCAAATCTCGCAGATGTTTTACAACCACCCCACTAATATCAAATGATATAAAGGACTTACTAAAACGTTTTAATATAAATAAACATCTTGCGGGTGCTTCTGTCCAGTGTCTACGTTCATCACGTACGTCAATTCATGCGTATCTAATGCGTACCTAATCTTTGAACGTAATGCAAATCCTTCATGCTTGATTCATACATACATACATACATAAACTCACGCCTTTAACCCCGAAGGGGTAGGCAGAGGCGCCACCAGGACACCCACATTTCGCCTTGTATGTTTCGTCCCATGATGTGATAGGGGGCGAGCCTATCGCCATATCCGGCACAAATTCCTGACTCCGGGCTGATGATGAATAGAAAAATCCAATATCACTTTGCCCGACCCGGGACTCGAACCCGAGACCTCAGCTTTGTAACCGTACCGTAATACAACAACGCCACCGAGGCAGTCATGCTTGATTCAAAGGTCTTTATAAATCAATCACACTACATCTAATTCCGTTTTATTAACCGACTTCAAAAAAAGGAGGAGGTTCTCAATTCGACTGTATGTTGCTTTTTTTATTTAATCAACTTTTAATTCCTACCTCTCAGCAAAATAGTTCATTATACTTCAAAGGTATCCAAAATATCGAGGAAATTTTAGGTTATTTTTATTACACTTGTACGACAAAGTATCTATATAGGTATTTCCCCTAAAGATAAGTGTAGCTGGGTCCATATATCCTCTCGTCGACACAAATGTACAGTTTTATTCGAAACGGAATACATAGGCTGAACCCGAAACGCGACAAAATAGCGTGGGTTTATATGACGGGTTTTCCACCACTGTAAACTACAGGCCATATCCAGACAAATACAAATTACCTGCTATCAACTAACACTATCAAAACTTTTTGAATCCTGTTAGTTATTCCCCAATTTAAAATCAAAGTTCGACTTGTAACATACCCAAAAATCCCGCTATTTACAAATAGTTCATTACATTAGCAACTGAAACCAGTGCCTACACTGGGCTTATCGTTTTAAAACTGGTGAAATTACCTGTGTAAATGTAAATAGTGGTAAGACAGGGTTTAAATGTTGAATTACATCATTACAGTCACGAGATGCGCTTCGTGCTTTATCGTTGTAGAGGTTTTAAATTCTTATATACTCATTATTACAACATTATTTACTTTTGTGTATCATGTACATATATACAATGATATTGTGTGATAGTGTACGTAAACTAAGATATGGGATCGCAAAGTTGTTAATATATGAAAATTTTGATGTCTATGCTCATTTCTATGCTCCAATGGTTTTCTAATCCTATAAATGTTATATTATAACACCTATATTGATATTAAATACTACAAGTATTTATGTAGTAAATGATATTTGATGCTTAAAACGTATTTTAATTTGTTAATACGAAACCCTTATAATAGTTTTTATGTAGAGAAGGAAAAAATAACTTCATGTTAGTTTATCAACATTAATAAAGTTTAAAATAAATCTTATTATATCGGTATAAGGTTTGTACAATTCAACAAAGAGTACCTATTGTCAGCTGCAGCTCATATAACCAATTCGTAGAAATTTTTCACGCGCCAGTATATTTTTCCCGGGAATTCCCAAAACATACGTCAATATAGACAATTTGCGTCAATGTATAAAAAATGATAAAATAAACTATTACTTTACGCGTGTCATAGACATTATATATAGGTTTTAAACACAAATAATTTACCAACTACCATATGTATTTATCGGAGTCATAAATATTAAATATACGATATGAAAAACCACGAAAACTGCGTAATCAGGCTTAAAATTGAAACATACAAACCGCACTAGTGTAAGCAAACTTTATACAGAAATAATAAAATAGATCATGAATTTTACAATAGTTAAATTTTAAGTCGTATAAATATATTTGTTTCTTATGTTCCAATCATAAGATGGACAGATGTAATAAAGGTAACAGAGGTTGCTGGATGCAGGCGATTCCCAATAGGTCGACGTGGAAATCCTTAGGAAAGGCCTGTGCCTTGTAACTGATTTCTTGTGGAAAAAGGTATTAACTTTATTCATGTAATTCATCTCTTTCTCTATATACATTCATCCATACCAATCAGGTATGGGAATTTCAGAATGAAGATGAAAGCCTTCCTCGTTCAAGCGGTTAATACTTAATATCCACAATCGTTTTTTAATGAATAACTAATGTTTTATCATTTCAGAGAATCCAGATAAGTTCAAACAGAAAGATACCTCTATTTTGATCATTAATTTTTTGAAGACACCAAAGATCGAGCCATTTGAATAAAGTTGAACAGACAGGACCTTGATACTGGTTTGAAAATAACTTCAGGTAGTACAAACAAATATACTTCCAGAAAATTCTAGCACCATGTTCCAGAAATAAAGTTGTGTGGTGTAATGAACAGACCCTCCCGGATCAAGCCATCGCGCAGTTAACCAACGGGATGGCTCAATTGGAGATAACTACGTACATTTGCATTGATTCGTTCCTATCTCTTACATAATGAATTTCGCTTTCTCAAATTAAATAACAGTTTATAAATTAAAAATAACAGATGCGTTACATAATTTCTTCTAAAAGTTTTTGTTAGGTATTGTCACATTTCGTCTATAAATTATAATAAGTAAATTGTCTAGAGTCTTAAAAAAAGGAAGTAGGATGGATGAGATTAGTATTTTAAGAACTTTTTTGACAGCCTCCGTGGCGCAGTTGGTTAGACGCTAGCTGTGAAACGAGAGGCCGCGGGTTCGATGCCCGCACCGAAAACAGATATTTGTGTGATCCACAGGTATTTGTTTCGGGTCTGGGTGTTTGTGAGACCGAAAAGTCTCTCGTAGCTTCTGATACTCACGAGACAAGACTCGATCTTAGTGTGGGGGTCAGGACTATGTATGTGACTGTTGGGTGTATTTATTATTTATTTATTATTTTCTCCGGCATTCGTCACGACTAGTCTTGCTTTACAGTTTACACAATAGGTATGTTTTCAGATCCCAGTAAAACACATTATCCTACGATTCGATTCCGAGAGATCAACAGACAGGTATGACGACGGCGACTGACGATCATTATCAAGCAAGAAGTTACATCAGTCATCGATCATGCACGCATGCACTTTCATCAAGCGATCAAATAAAGGTGTCTGCTCACATCAATCTGATACAGGGTGATGAATAAACATTGAACTCTCTAGTTTCCTTCACAACGCTATCAGCAATCTTAATGGACCATTGTGGATGGGTCCTATTGCGTAGTTTGATGATTTCCTTATGCTTTTCGCTGACCAGATAGATTTGTAATCGGATGGGGTTTAATGATGAACGCTTCCACTGAAGCTATTTAAGATCTTTTATTTTCGTACGATCATAATCGATGATGAGTTAAATTATTGTTGTGATAGTATTCATATTTTAATGTTGGCGACCACAGACAGGTATATCATACTGAATAAATTATTATTGTTTTTATACTAGCCTACAAAAACCGACTGTTGGGCAAAAGCCTCCCCTAAGCCCTTCCATATATCTCAATTGAGAGTAATTTTTGTCCAATCCTTGTTAAATCTGTCGAGATCGTCGCGTCATCGCTTTCGGGGTCTGCCTCTTCGCCTATACCCTGTATAATTTTAGCCCATCGATCAGGGTGCATCCTGCAGACGTGCCAGCCCAATCACAATTGATAAATAAACAATATTTAAATTGAATTTACAATGCTGATTGAGATTACAAAAAACTTATTAACAAACTTTTCTAATGAAGTTTGTAAGTTTATAAAATTCAAACCTATCATTAAATAAAACTTACATTTGTTAAAAACAGAAAACTGACGTACCTATTACATAAAGTCCATTGACTCCGCATAACATTTATCTATTACGTATTGCCAATTCACTAGAATTGTTAAGAATATTTTAACGTTTATTACAAATCAAACAGTTGCAAATGAGCATAATATTTTACCTATATTTTAACAATTTAACGGAAATATAAGTGGTAGAGCCACTCATAGCTTTATTAGCATAAACAACAAAATGAACGTATCGGCTGGATGGGCTAGTACAATATTCCCAAAACAGAACTTACAGAAGTGCGAATTGAACAAACTGCAGCGATGTCATATTTTATTCAGTAAATGATAATTAATAAAATAAATAAATACATCCAACAGTCACTTACTAAGATTGAATCTAATCGATACTTTTCGGTCACATACCCAGATGACAATTTGTAGACTTGAATTCACGCGGATGCAGGATCACGAAAATACGCTTCCTCGACTGTACCACGATTTACTATGAATATAATTAGTATTTCATGGAAACTACGCCATATTTTATCATAATCTGCGTAATACTGTACTGGCGTGTTGACACCGATGTAATGGCGACACGGGCGGGCGTGTTTTCATTTAGATAAGTAAAATTACAGCGTAGTCTCATGGAAAAACTTTTCCGCGAATACTATAAAACGGCACACACTAATTGAGGAATTCCCGACCACGGCGCTTAATCGAGATAATAATTTATTCATAATGCGTGAGAAAAATGAAATCTTAAACACGAACTGATTGATCTAAAATTCTAAATCATAAAACTACATCATGTTATGACTTATGAATAATATGTGTCCAGAGGGTAGAAGGGATATGTTAAGCGCAGAACAAGAAAAATCGTTAAAAGAGACACAAAAGGGGCTTAACTGCCTACATTGTATTTTATCTAATGTCAGAAAAATATTTAAAAAATGCCCAAAAACGCACGAACAAATTAGAATAGTTTAAAATAACGAATACCTACCTATGATTTTGCCTCAATACACCGTAAATTCCAAACCCAAGTCACTAACCGCTATGCATAATTAATTAACTTTATTAATGTTACAGGATAAGGTAAAAACGCTACAACGTTCATATCGGCAGAAAAGGGTGCCTAAACCACAAATATTTAAGTAACGTCATCAGAAACATGTGAATTATTTTCCTTGCACGTTTCATGACGACACTTTTTATAAACACCTTTGATATATTTATACTAGGTCATATCCGTACAAAATTGGGCATAGCTCTCCCCTTATTAAGTTAGTTAATGCATCGTTTTTCATTCTTTATTACTTAATTCACCCATTCGCAGTGTAGACTCAATGTCTTAACTTTTCCACATATGTTCAGATATTATATGGACACTGGAACACACCGAGATCGCGATGTTTTATAATCGTTGAAGTAAGCCAAAAAAAAAATTGTGATGACAAATATTATATTTTTCTATCCACGCCTGTAACTTTATGAAAAAATTAAACATTTACCTAACGTTCTCTACTTGACACGTGTAACTTTTTGCAAGATTTCAAAATTAATCACAATAATCACATAAGCCACATTTTTATCTATATGATTGCTCATGCAAGCGATCCTGAGATGAAATATCACCGCTTTCTTCATCGTGAGCGCAAAGAACGCGGGCCTGACATCTCACGATGTCTCGATAGCTTACACGAACTAATTACAAAACACTTTCCTTAATCAATTATGCAGTCAGTGTGATAAACCTATCCTGTCTTTTTGCTGCGCTCAAGATCTCACTGAGGAAAACAATTTAACGTCGCAATCACAATGCATTTCTTATAATGTAATACGGAGACTATCTCACATGCAACACATCTAATATAAAGGGATCACCGTAACCGAAAATAATTGGGGTTATTCGATCCATTATTTTCATTAACCAATCGGATCGTGACAGAAAACTGTCTCTTCTTTAGTGTTCTGTGTGACAGTGCCACTACACTCGGTAGAGCTAGCTCATTGTGTAGTATGCTACTACATAAACAAAGTGTGTGCTCCAGGTTATGTAGCCAATACTCATAATTAAATGAACCTAACATAAGTTAAGTACGTTAATTTTGAGACTTAGCCACGAGCCTCTAACTGGACTGTGTCTACTTCAGACATGTCTAGAAAATAGACCTTGAACACACAGGCTTCACAGGGTTTTGTAAACACATGTAGGTTTTATACCACCCAAAAGTATATATACAATCGATGCCATTTCATAAATGGGTAGCACAATTATCGATTACCACACGAGCCATTTTTAACAGTATGTACTCAATTGGAATCTTAAGAGCTGACCTAAAACCATCGTCAAGTTTTTAAATGCCAACTGGCGCAAGACACTATGTAAGGTTACACTGTGACACAAAAGTTAATGTATCCTTTGATGGAATTTTCCAAGCAACCAGCTGAAATATAAATAAATAAAATAAAAATTCTCAATTGTCAATCAGTCTACAGTTAAAAACGACTTTAAAATCGTACGTATCCAAAAATATAAGAGTTTATAGCCCTGTAACACCAAAAAGCCAAAAGATAATCGCACATTAATCTGAGGATGGGAATTTGAATTAGCCACGAGTCACAACCCACTGTGTCATCGAGGCTACAAGTGCCTTATTTACCAGAAATCATTCAGTGCATTAGCGCGCTTGTTTAAACTAATAAGCAGACATGGAAGTCAACCTATAGTACATAAGCAGTCCGAACCCAACCTTTAACAAGTCAAAGTTGATCACACGATTAAAAATCAATATATCCGTCACTAGACCGGTAATTCCAAAGAATACCAGTTTTAAGTTACAACTTCCTAATACGATAATAACATTACTTTGTTACGAATACTAGTCGATACTGTAATAAAAACTAATCATTATAAAAGCAATTTCCAAAAGAGAAAACGATCACTATCGACGAAGAAGCACTTCACTTTATCAAATAGATAATACCTATATACGTGCTTACTCACCACACATGGTACACCTATCTTAAATCACTTACTAATTAATTATGCTTATAATTGGACACTCATTAGATATCTATAAGTAATAGTGATGCTTGGTTGAGATACGTAATTGTTGGTTTATGTTGATACTAACGGTGGAATTCGGCTTCACCTGGATACAATATGTGTTTTTAAGCGTGAGTAAATGTAAGTGCGTGGTGGCCTGTTGGTAAAAGTGCGTGGTGGCCTGTTGGTAACGGACCAGACGCGGCTGCCTACATGTTCACGGTGGTCGCGGGTTCAAATCCCAGGGCACACCTCTGACTTTTCGGAGTTATGTGTGTATTGATAGTCAATCACCACGCACTTTAACGGTGAAGGAAAACATCGTGAGGAAACCTGCATACCGTAGCGATTTTAAAGAATTTCTACGGTATGTAAGTCCGCCAACCCGCACTAGGCCAGCGTGGTGGACTATATGCCCTAACCACTCTCAATCGATTCTCTCGATTGTAGAGTAGGCCCGTGCCCTGCAGTGGGACGTATATGGGCTGATATAGATAGAAATGTATTTAGTTATTGTGTCGGTGGCGGAATTGTACCTCGGTATGATTACAAAGCTGAGGTCTCGGGTTCGAATCTCGGGTCAGACAGTGATATTGGATTTTTCTATTCATTATCAGCCCGGAGTCAGGAATTTGCGCCCGACATGGCGATAGGCGCGCCCTTTATCACCACGTGGAACATACAAGATGTAAAATGTGTGTCCTGGTAGCACCTCTGCCTATCTCTAAAAATAGGCGAGTTTATGTATGTATGCAAATATATTATTTAAATACAAACATTAAAAATAGGAATATTCATAAATACCTGTTTAATTTTAGTAATATATTCATGGGCTTAAAAGATACAAATAGAGCTTAATTAATTATTTCCTACCTGTTTTCATTTTAACCACTTGCCCAGCACACCAGTACCTATACTAACTAGTAACTATTAAAGTCCCACATCACCACAAAGTCAATACATGTACGAATAATCAGTCTCGCGCGCGCTAACAAATTGACACAAAAAAGTTGTGACACTCGGAAGGCAATTTAGTGTGCGTTCCGCTTATACAAAGTCACGCGACATCGCGCCCATAACACAAATCACAACATTTTATTCATAGCCGCTTCCGTACGTGTCTGTCTAACCTACAGACAATTTATCAATTAACATTCGAAAGTTACCGTGGAAAATTAACTAGGTTTTTATATGGCGGACGTTGTTTTTCCAAGGAAATTTCGAGCGCGCGTTCCAATTTCAATATACAGAAGAAATACACACTGGACAGTTACACAAATACTAAATTATTCGGACAATGAATTACCTGTTATGAACGGCTTACCTGTTATGTTTTATTTTTCTGGAATATGTTACTTTAAAACTTTTTAGTAATAATGATTCATCAATAGATGGCGCTACTACACATAGGTAGAGTTCGGAGAACACAATTTCATGATACTCTATTAAACTACTAAACTAAGTAATTGATTTTATAATACAGCCTTCGTGGCGAAGTTGATTAGATGGCCGGCTGAGGAACGAGAAGCAGCGGGTTCGTTCCTTGCACCGTGACAAATGTCTGTGCGATACACAAGTACTTATTTTTAATTTTTATGAATTGGTCACTCAGTCTTCAGCTGATCTTTGAACTCACTGAGAGGTTTATTATTAAAATAAAAAGAAAAATAGCTAATTGTTAATTACTACACATGAACATTTCCAAATTATTATATTTAACTAATAATGAAGTCAGCATTATAGAGTATTCTTCAAATAATAACCAGTAGAAATATACCAGTGTAACCCATGTTAATATTATCACATATTTATCACCTCTATGTGTTGTAAACAATTCTTACGTTTTATTCGTTTTGGAAACATCTAATCACAGCAAAATAATAAGAAAAAGCTGACACAACTGCGTGTCGTCTCATTCCAACATATATTCGACATTTAAACTATAAATAACTTTTTACAAAAAACCTTAATATAAATATTCTCATTTTTATTCTAATGACGTAGTACCTATGTTTCGAAAATATTTTCGTAATTTTCGGTTTGTTCAAATGCATAAATTATTTTTTTCTTGGTTACAGATCCACTAGACACGTGAGCTAAGTGATAACGTCTAGCGTAGCCAAATTTTTAATTGGGTAACTACTATATCACGTGGGTCGCGGGTCGCCTGAATAGCTCAGACCTTGGACTGATCCGACGCTGGTGTACGTCAATTGGGTTATACTTCCTCGATATAAATTGCCTTCCGAGTGTCACAACTTTTTTGTGTCAATTTGTTAGCGCGCGCGAGACTGATTATTCGTACATGTATTGACTTTGTGGTGATGTGGGACTTTAATAGTTACTAGTTAGTATAGGTACTGGTGTGCTGGGCAAGTGGTTAAAATGAAAACAGGTAGGAAATAATTAATTAAGCTCTATTTGTATCTTTTAAGCCCATGAATATATTACTAAAATTAAACAGGTATTTATGAATATTCCTATTTTTAATGTTTGTATTTAAATAATATATTTGCATACATACATAAACTCGCCTATTTTTAGAGATAGGCAGAGGTGCTACCAGGACACACATTTTACATCTTGTATGTTCCACGTGGTGATAAAGGGCGCGCCTATCGCCATGTCGGGCGCAAATTCCTGACTCCGGGCTGATAATGAATAGAAAAATCCAATATCACTGTCTGACCCGAGATTCGAACCCGAGACCTCAGCTTTGTAATCATACCGAGGTACAATTCCGCCACCGACACAATAACTAAATACATTTCTATCTATATCAGCCCATATACGTCCCACTGCAGGGCACGGGCCTACTCTACAATCGAGAGAATCGATTGAGAGTGGTTAGGGCATATAGTCCACCACGCTGGCCTAGTGCGGGTTGGCGGACTTACATACCGTAGAAATTCTTTAAAATCGCTACGGTATGCAGGTTTCCTCTCGATGTTTTTCCTTCACCGTTAAAGTGCGTGGTGATTGACTATCAATACACACATAACTCCGAAAAGTCAGAGGTGTGCCCTGGGATTTGAACCCG
This sequence comes from Deilephila elpenor, assembly GCA_949752805.1. Taxonomy (NCBI): domain Eukaryota; kingdom Metazoa; phylum Arthropoda; class Insecta; order Lepidoptera; family Sphingidae; genus Deilephila; species Deilephila elpenor. The sequence continues at coordinate 10,172,511 of OX457108.1, forward strand.
CGACCACCGTGAACATGTAGGCAGCCGCGTCTGGTCCATTACCAACAGGCCACCACGCACTTCAACCATTCATGGATTCAAATTTAAAAATGGTGTCAGCGTAATGTTATTTTTCGGCCTGTCCTCATTCCACACTTAAATAGGCTCGGGGGACTCTTCGGCCATGTTAAAGAATGTTAACAGCTTATAATTCTACGACAGGCTATTCGACGTCAACCTTTTTCGCAGGACGTTTTAGTATTATGGTGTACTGTGTGTCTATTACTAATCTCCATCGTCTTCATAACATGAAAATCTTGTTTCATAGAAGCCTAAATACGTGCCGCTGCAAGGCACGAGCCTCATCTACAATCAAAAGTATGATTGAGAGGGGTAAGGCCATATAGTCCACCACGCTGTCCTAATGGGCGTTGACGAACTTTACATACCATAGAAATTCTTTCAAATCGTTATAGTATGCAGGTTTACCCAAGATGTTTTCCTTCACCGTTATAATGCGTGGTAATTGACTATCAATACTCACATGTCTCCGAAACTTTAGAGGGGTGCCCTGGGATTTAAACCTGCAACCACCACGAACATTCGACTATACACCACATTCAAACTTCATCCAAACTGTACAACTATTCTGTGCAATAAAACATCCAACTAAACTTTGACATTTACAAAACCAATGAAAACCGGAATGTTGACTGTAACCCAAATATTTTAATACAATAAATATTTCCTCAGTAGGTCGCTCATGACCAGATGCTGCAATTTGCACAGCAATCATAATTTTTCAATCAAAAGACGTCAACAGGTCAATGGACGTTACATTACGCTCGAACCGTTGGTACCTATGACACTCATTTGCCGCCTACTCCATTTCTCTCAACAATAACTTATAATAACGGCTACACATCCATTCAATATGAATGTGTGTGACGGTATTTTAATTCTAAATTGCTATCATGACACAACTACAATTTACTGACGCAGTTTTTGAACTTACGTACGTGCCTACTTATATATTCATGTTAACCTAAGGATTCACTTAAACTTAGTTAAAGTCGTGAAAAAGCAACGTGTGGAAGAAGGTAGCCGCACCTACATACGAACTCCGTTACTTACAGTAACAATAACTCACAGTCACAACAGAACAATAGGCGTACTCACCTTTACGTTGATGCGTTCCGGTAACCGCCTTACCGTTAACACAACACTCACAATTATAATACACAAAAAAATTACGGCAATCCCAAGATTCACGACCGACGTCCACGGAATGCGCAAAGCGACTACACATATTCGCGGTGTGGGTACAAGATAAGTGAATCAAGATAATGCAAGGTAAAAGCAAGTGTAAAGACTGGCGCACATGCTCAACACTTTCATGTTACATTTTATTTTTATCAGATCATATAAAATACCATTAGAAACTGTTCAATAATACAGAATTTATTCAAATTTCAAAATATAAAAATTACTTATTGTCTATGTTACATACTGCCACTATTCAGTGTGTTTAATTAACCTATTGTTTATTATTTACACAATGCCGATTAAATGCATTCTTATTTTAAATAAAGTTGTGGAGCATTGTTTTAATTTTATTTCAGGAATAACCTGTTTTCCTACGTGAATACAATGCATTGCGTTAATTTTAAAACATCAATGTTAAAATTTTACATTGGACTTTTAAAACAATAAAGACAAAGGACACGTACTATTCAGCCTTTGCACAAACTATTCTGCACTTTAAACACGAATTTTGCTGGAACGGAATTTGTTAAGTCAAGGTAATGGGTCGACTTGTGTAAACCAAGCACAAAGTAACCACAATGCAATGTTTAGAAGTAGTTTTCTCGGTGCGATGTCGGTCCGCACGGTCGATGACTTGGCCCGTCAACCGTGAAAAATATAGCAGAATCAAGCAGTTATACATAAAAAAAAACTATAAAATCAAAACCTCGTTTGCCACATAATTTTTTTCGTAGTAATAAAAAAAATCTAGAAAAATAGAGAGCACTTTTACTTTAATATCAAGGTTACTCGCGGAAATATTATAAACGCACCGTACAGTAATAAAATGCAAATTTTATGTTAATCAAAGTGTTTGTTTCTAGTACAAGTTCGAAGTCTCTAACAACATGATTTAGATAGATGGCGTTAAAGTCAACAGGTGACTTCCCATTAAAATAATTTATAAATAAAATATCTACTCGTTATTTTTCTCTGTTTCTGGCCGAGTTATATCAGTCCGTTACAAAAACGGGTTTGGATTACACGAGTTCACGCAGGAGGACTGTGGAATTATTACGTCACAATAAATAACTTATTCGTTAAGCTATATTGAAAAATTAGATGCATTGAGATATGATGAGAGATTTTTGGAGCATAATTTCAGTAACTTTATAAATCCTATGAAAATAGGAGGCTATATGGCGCCTCTGGCCAGATGACGGGACGACTTGCACAAGAGGGCCGGCAGCGACTGGATGCCTAAAGCAGCAGACCAGGCTCTGGCGTACCTTGGTAGAGGCCTCTGCCCCGCTGTGGACTGCAACGGGATGATGACGAAGATGAAGAGGCAAACGAGCAGACGGGCCATCGAAAGAAAAAAGTCACAACCAACCATATTTTAGATATCGAGGGTGTTCACTGTTCACCCACTACACAATAGGAATCAACACCGCGTGGCCCGCCTTTAAGGATAATGCAGCCAAAAATATTGAGATGCGTTCATAATGAAGGAGCTTCTCTCTCTTTCCAGCTACAGAAAGTCCACTGCTGAACATAGAGCTCCCCCACGGATACTACATCGACCTGTTGGCAGCTGCCAGGATCCAGCGACTTCCTACAACCGTAACTAGGTCCTTCCACCATGTAGGCGGGCTTCCTGGAAGAAAATATTTACTGCCATAAATTAAAATTCACAGATGTTACATCAAGTTTGTGTCACAAATAAATATTATATCGGCCTATTGAGGTCCCACGGAAGTCGTCAAAGGTTCAGGCCGTAGATAGGTGTCCTCACGATGTTTTGTCGCTAACATTAAAGTCGGTGATTATTAACTCACTTATTATTAATTTTGAACTATTCGTATGCAAAGATACACATGATATTGAACTGTTTGTTTCCAAGTGACTTGCATAAGGTATTAGAAAAGGACGATTTCCCCGGAATCGCATAATTTCCCGTTAGGGTTGACGTCATACAACCCGATATTAAATCGCAAACCGGATCTTTGTTCGGTGCGCATAAATATCGCGATGTCCTCAACCCACAAGTGTGAGGTTAGGGCAGGTAGGAGTATTGACATGCGTTGCTCTAGAATGAAAGAAGAAAGACTAGACCAGACCTTGAGAGAAATTACTTTTGATTTTAAATGAGGTGAAACACTTTCAATATTTTCATTTGTTTTCACGCTGCGAGTCTTAAAAAGGATGTTTTTATTTTTAAGTATCTTTACAAAAAAATGGTATTGGATGCCACACAATTATGCCGGCTTGGTTGCGAACCTCCCATACAGGCTGAACCCGAGAGATGACACCTGCATGTAATTATGACAGATTTTCCAACATAATTGGAAGGGGTCGCTAACAGAACGGATACAAATATCCTGCCACCACCAGCACTTTGGCGTACGGCGGTATTTCAGTACATTTCGTAGTCAATCCTGAGCCTTGGCTCACAGAAGTTACAGTGTGTAGGGAGTATTTAGTAGGCTCAAGGCCTACGCAGACCAGGATGGAAAAGCAGAGGATTCAATTTTTTACTAAAGGTTATTCAAATGTATCTGGTAGGAATACGATATAAATTCCAATGTTTTAAATTGATGTCGTAGAATCGAAAGGCATCTTGACACGGCATGAGGCAGCACGCTAAGGGATCCCCCAGCGGGATGCCGCAGCGCTGAGCGCACTGCGGTATGCAACAGCACGCCTAAGGACGCCGTGACACGCCGCGGTATGAGGCTGTCCAAGCGGGGGTACATGCAGGTGCTGCCGATGCATACTGCAGCGTGTCGCGGCATGCCGCGGCACGTTGCGTTGGGGGATGCCTTTGGTAGGCCGCCGGTATTCAACGGTATGTAAGCGGCTGACCGGTGGCAAAATCCTCTGACATTACGTCACGGTGTACGTAGGCGCTTATTATCTATAACCGTTCTACTTCTAACCCCCATATGTTAATGAATTCGGACTAGGTAGCGCCAATTTTGATACGGCTACGAGTGATACATCAAGATAAATGTGACAGTGACAATCTCGGTTAATTGATGATTTGCTTTGCGTATGTGGTTAGTCGATACGCACTGCAGATAAAAATTGTTAATTTTGTCAAAGTTATTATGAATACAATTAGTTAATAGACTACAACAAAAAATGCTCATGGCTTTTCACTTATAATTCACGGGGTTCATGTGCTAAAAATTTCAAACCTAAATCTACAGTCTACGACACAGAAATATATCGAGAAGGCACGCATAGATTGAATGTAAAAATGCAAGGAGCACCGTTCTATCTCGATATATATTTCTGTGGTCATTCTGTGTAGAAAATAATGAATTTGCAAGGTAGAGTAGAGAGGCGACAGATCGCTGAGTGGCTCATATTGCGTTAGTCACAAGTTTATTGCAATTTATTGGCCTGACAAAACCGAGAGTAGAGTTCACTTACTCCTCTTGACGTCAGTGGATGACGCCGAGTACCTCCATTCGCATGTATTTATGTTCCGGCGTGGCATACGCATTTCAATCATTCATTTTCAGTTTTAATGTGAATGATAATACAAATGTGCTTCTGGGAAATATTGTTGTGGACTTTTATAGTCTCTTGTATACAGGGTATATCAAGACTGCGACCGGAAACGAAGCCGGGTGGTAGATTTAGTGGTTACAGACACAATGCAAATAAAAATTTCGCAAAATAGGCGACAGTTTTTATTGGCAATTTTTTGAAAATCATTGTTTTTGGGTAATAAATACCTAGTTATTGCGAAAATAGTAATTTAAACCCTATCGTACCATTGCGTCTTAAAAAATGAAAAGGTGTACATCATTATTTTAGGAAAACTATGTATTTATCACCCAAATACGACGATAAGTAAAAAATTACCAAAAAAAAGTTGACGGTTTTTTTTGCGAAATTTTTCATTTCATTGTGTCTAAAGTCACTAATACTACCACCTGGCTTCGTTTTCGGCCTCGGTCTTGATATACCCTGTATGTATTTTTAGCAAATCATTCGTCTCGATGACGATGTCTCCTCAATTGTTTAAAACATTCATTTCACACGAGCATACACACAGACACTATATATTATCAATAAATCTATTTATGCAGTTTTGTACATTGGAATAAAATATTTCCCACATACAAATTGCACATGTTTTACAAATACTTGAATGAATATTTTAGTTTTATCTTGCTGACGCACTAGCTCTTTTTGCAGTCGTAAATCAACCCTTTTTAATGTCAAACTTCAGTCTTTGAACTCAGCGTAAGAAGTCAGTGTGCCAAAGTTCTTTTAATATTCTTGTGATTTTGAGTCATACCAGTCGGTGGCAATGCCCTTGTAATCCCCATTTGTGACTTGCGACAATACTGGACGTTATTCCGTGACTTGTAACTCAGCCTGAACACTGGAAGACTTTAAAGTCATAGCAAAGCACGATGTCCAACCGCATTATCACCGGTATCTCTGTTTTATGGCGTAGGTTAGTTTAAGCAATCAAACGGCTGATCTGATAATAAGTGATTACCCAAAAACGGCCGCAGTCATTGAAGATTAATGACATATCGCTAACTTTTTATTGAAAATACCCACATGAGGAAAGAGGTGGTGAAAGGAGGAAGAAAAACAATTATTGGATTCAAATAGTTCACCTACACCTACTCCTGACTCAAACCAAAATTATCGACAATAAGCCAGGGCTAGCCACGGCTAAAACTACTACTGACCCTATCATTCATTTATAACGCTTCAGTAGGTACTTAACAAAATAATCTCCTATTAATAAAATTAACTACGGTTCTAGTTTTTTTTTTTTCACCCGAGTTCACCACTCTGCGAAGATCCAACTAGCATAGCTGATATGTATCAAAATAGGTATATCAATAATGTTAAAATCCGTTCCAGATTACTAAATACTCCAATTTCAGATAATCAATGGACTAGGACAGACAATATCAATTAGATTTCGGACCTGTTTCCACTTTCCAACCCAACGATTTGATATCGATAAGTGTTTACGCATTTGGTTCCTAACGATAGATATTTATAATTTGATCGGGGAAATAGTAATTGAATAGTCTATTGGATTTTATTAAATTATAGATGTTACACAAGTAGGTACTAAAGGTTTTTTATTTCCTTTTAAATTACGTTGTTGCCCCCGGCAACTGAATGGCGCAAACCCTAAGAAGCGCACAAAGCTGCAGTTTATAGGAACTATCCAACCAAAAATATAGACATTTGTCCGGATCTGGGCGTTTGCTCATGTGGAATTTGTACTTTTTAACATATTCGATATACAGGTTTTTGTTAATAAGTACTAAAATGCACCTGGTTACAAGTGCAGAGCAATTCAAACACAGGCAGAACCTGAAATGCAATACATTTGTGTGGGACTCTATAATGAGATTTCCGTCATTATAGTCGCAATCCGAGTGTATCATTAGAAGTACTTCTAACCTGGACTGCAACCCATGCTGCCTAACCCATCTCAATCGTCTTCTCAATTATGCAGGAGGCTTGTGCCTTGCAGTGGGACGTATATGGGCTGGTACAGTACAATAACTTGGAACAAATGTAAAAAAAGTGAGCAAAAGTCTACTGTAGGAAATAATGTAACTAATTCATGGTTTTAATAAGTACCTAAATAAGGCTGATAGTCAGTCAATTCGTTTTCAAACGTGCAGTATTTAAGCCCCACAGATAACAATGTTTTTCTAGGTGATGTTACATCATATACCTGTTAATTGTTCGCATTTGTTGTTAATTAATGTTTGCTTCGTTTTGTTTATGGCACTGAAATGCAATTATATTATTTCAATGTATACCTACCTAATACGTATATTATTAAGTCGAACAAAAAGTTCCGACGTCACAGTAAGATATCTAAAAGAATTGGGTAACATCAGGATCAACGAGGAACTTTCCTACAAATGGAAATCGACTTCACGGCCTGTCGTTTCAAAACATACAGAGGTCGTCATATCTTTTTGTCCCTTCAACCTGCAGACATTCAACTGTGATATGAATGAAATTTGACTTCGATAAAACATGTTTCTTCCTCTTCTATCAATAACTAATGTGTAATATTTGACGTAGTTTTAGCGTGTATTGAACTCTAATACCTTTGTCAACAATAGTTAACCACGGTAAAACGTAAAACCAGTCACGGTAAAACCAACAAACTTACTATTAAAAAAATATAAAGAACAAAACGTTATTGTTTTGTGAAGCGTTTATATAAGCGGGATTTCCCTCGTTGAAAGATTTCGAGGAAACTCATGGCTACAACGTTTGATTTCGTTAGCACATATTTGAATCATATAAATATTGACCCTTGTTTGTTGTTAGACACGATATAAAGTATTTAACTATCTTACATATTTCTTGTCATCTATGATCTCATAAAATTACCAAAATATAAATTAGGTACTGACCTACCTTAAAATACTGACCTACCTTTAAACATTTTGTAGAGGTCAGAAACGCACCTGCAACCTCTAGACGCCGATGTTCGTTTGTTATGATTATAATGAAACATCAGATGAGATGAACCTACCTTTTTGATGTTCGTAGCTTACCGATTGTACCTATGTTGATACCTTTAAACAACCTTTAATTTCCAACTGAAATCCAAGGAACTACATCAAAGGCTGTATCTACTACGTGTTACCTTGGCCTAAAACCAAAGATTATACAAAGCTATGAGATCTTTGCCAGAACCAACAAGTCGCGGGGACTTTTTACGTTCAGTCAGCTTTGCTGCTCACTTTATTCACAGGCGCGGCCGATTATGGAATATTGTTTGTAATTTTGAACTGTTCCTTCAAACATTTAAGTACTTCGCGAATTCAATAAATAAGAAATATGCTACGTGATATCAGTAACCAAAAGAACTTGGATTTTCCCATGTATTACTTATATTCATCAGTTAAGTAAGTAGGTACCTAAGTAAGTAAGAAGGTGATAACGATAATAGCAGATATTGTCTAGAAAGACTCAGGTTGAAGGCTAAGTATCATTACGACTATCAAATAGACTTTACAATAAACGCAAATATTTACTAGATAAACGCTCCATTAGTTGTAAAATTCCACTTTACAATCACAACTGGTGCGCCATAATGATATCTAGCGGTTGGCGGTATGACTAAGGGTAAAAACACAATCAGTTTACATGATCATCTATCATAACCACAACATACTACATGTACCAGGAATTTCCATTTTATACCTACCTAGGTCATTTCAAACATCTCTCCTGTGACATATACAGAAATATCTAAGTATCTATATACAGATGGGTTTTTTGTTTGACATTGTGCATAGAGTTCAAATCAAGGTAGGTACTTGTTTAGTTGCTCCATCAGTAACAGCCAGCATTAATCTACTTTTAAAGAAACTGCTGCGGTATGTCAAGCTTGGGTCACAACATTATGACCTCGGCGTTGGTCTACAAAATTTTGTAGCCAAAGAAGACATGACAAACAATAATCCACGTGTATAGAAGTCATTCCCTGCCGCGGCAGATGAGACCATTTCAAAATTCTGGCAAAATACCTGCACTGCACCTGATGATGCTATCCTGAATCCTGACAGGCTAGAGAAACTTGTTTCCCGCCATTACCAGGTACAATTATGCCGGCCAACGCAGCTACTTCCTGTTAGAAAGATAAAAATAATAATTCATGTACACACATTATTCCTTATAATGTTTTGCATAACCAGTTAAAAGTGGAAAGATACGTGCATAACGGAGAATTTCCGGGCGTACTTCCCATGACAAATCGCGTTAAGAGTTTAATGACTTCGATAACAAATGTTGTTCATAAAAGTATGCCTGCGATGTATTGCTGTGAGATCACAGTATAACGCTGTAAGACCAATGCAAATACCTACCTACTTCATAAATTTATTACCTAAATGATTGCTTCTTAGGTGTAAGATCGTAAAACGTATATAGGTGGGTTTCTACCATGTCCCTGTTGACGTATTTCTGCAGGCATTAATCAACATGCGATTTGTTATCAGTAGCGATCCTGCATAAGAAAAACTCCTATCATCGCTAAGGTAAATGAGGACCTAAGATGAATTTCTCCATTAACAAATAAAAGGCAAACGGTTCTACAGCATAATGGTATGGCTGTTAGGAATTTATGAAGAGTTTTGCTCGAGATTGGGCTGTAATGACCATCAAGATTTGCTTATATCCTATACTCTTCTTTCACCCACTACACCCATGATGTTCCCTCAATGAAGCCTACAATTCATACAAGACAGCAGATTTCCAGAGTTCACAGTAGTAGTCTGCTGATTAGTCCAAGAAGAGGAAAATACCAATGATTCCTCTAAACTTATCATAGGTAAGCAACCTTCCTACTTACCTATCCAGTATTCTGTTAAATCTGGGTAGATACTAGTCATAAAACTTTATGGATTAAACATGTTATTCATTTAACACCGGCTATTACTTTGGGAAATACCAATTTTATTTTACAGATCATACAAATCTCTTCAAAGAATGTAATCTTAAAAAGCAGCAGTATAAAATGACACAGATTATTCACGACTGACGACGTTCTTTGTATTTTTTACAAAGAGAAATAGCGACACATTTTCCTAATAAACTCGTTATCAGTATGTAAAGATGCATAACGAATCGTGATAAGAGATATCTCGCTCGTCTGGCGTCACCTTATTATAATTCAAATATAATGAGTAACTCATATGGCATGAGCTCGTCAAAATCAATTACATATGATAGTATTACAATGGAAAACTTCAATCTAATTCAACATTTTAGTTTCAAAAAATATTCGTGATTTTGAGAACATTATTCCCCTCAACACGTATGTAGGTTAACAAAACTTCAGTAAGAAAAATAAGTAAGTAAATAATATAAGACCGAAGTCTGCCTTTACATCACACTTAGTATGATTGGCACATTAAATGTTCTAAGTTACAAAATTATTTGGCTTAAAGTTAAAATACCATTCGCATAACGCAAATTAGTATTTTATAAATATTTTTAAAAATCTTGTGAATCCCCACATGAATAGGTAAGATATACTTAAGAAAATAAAACACAATAACTACTTTAGAAAAAAATGTATTCTCTGTAACAGTCGTAACTGTGATCCTTACTTTAGCCCTACGCTCCCCCCCACTCCAAGCACATTACGGGGATCAAGGCGGACACTCAAACAAACCACGGCCAAGCGACACGAGCGCTTCCCAAAAAAATGCGTACAACTTTGCAACTAGCCCACGCAAGAACGAATTCTTGGGGGTTCCGTCGCAATTGTAACCACGTCCGTACCTGGACCAATAACTTCTGTGGCGTAAATCCTCGCGCCAGATAAAAGCCGCTATGTCATCGCCGCTTATCCACCGAATAAAGGCTTCACATACCCAAAAAAGAAATTATACTATATCTTAACAAAAAAAAAAATTATAACTTAAATAAAATATGTAAGAGTCTTCCTTTTTGTTTTTTTTTTACCCTTGTATGTTTTCATATTTTTTTGTTTTTTTTTTCTCATACTAAGGAGACTACAATTCTGACATTTATACACATAATATTTGAATATATTTACACCACTATCACTCGAAATTAGTCATGGTATATTAACTAGACTATATTTCCACTGGCGCGGAGACGAGCGAAGAAAGAGATGTGTAGGAATTGACCAATCACATTGGACATCAGTTATGTCATCATAGATAATTATGATGAATATCTGATTCGTCGATTTATACATAACCCCACTCCGCTCCGCTAGTCACCGCTTCAGTGGAAACTGTTATTTATTTGACAGAATAACCAGCTTATTCATAAATATTACTGAAAGTAGATGACCAATGAGAAAAACTATTCTCGCTAGACATCCCCACTTTGCCGGCGATATAGAGTCGATAATACAGTGTGCTCTAAAATTATGTCAAATATCAAACATTGAAGTGATTGTGTTATATTACAAATTGGACGTTTAGCAAGATATAATTTTACATTACAAAAATAAATGAGAAATCTACACAAGTAGATTTGAGCACACAAAAATATATGTTAATATTTCGATTCTGATTATTAACAACAATTACTTTGAAGAACAATATTCTAAGGCATTTTGAAGACACAAAATGTACAAACAATATCAATACAACGATGACAACAATGTATTATTACAATGGAATAATTTTAAACAACATCATCAAATCGCTACTGTTTCTCATCCTGTTACATACTAAGTACAACTTTAAACTATTGCTAATATGGTTGCAGTTGCTGATATCTTGAGAAGTGATGTTTCTTCAAAAAAAAGTATAATAAATTATTTTCAATCTTCCATACGTATTTACTGATAATATCTTGAACTTCATAATTATTTCAGCAAACTTTACAACATAAAAATCTTCAAAGTTGTTTGGGTCTTCTTTTCATTCTTTATTTTATGAATGAAGCCAAAGTTTCCAGGACAATTTTTATACTCTTCGCGTATAAGATTTGCAAATATTTATTTGTATATCTTCTTTTTGTTTTTTCATTCTTGTATTTTTGGCAGTGATTATACCACATCCAAGGGTAAATAAGGTGCCATCCAAGGCAAAACTTGAGGAAATATTTCCATACACTTCTCGCTAGTCGTTGAGCCGGCGCGTACATTGACATATAGTACTGCTATATAAACACTATTCAGAAATTCTTCGTAAACAAATTCATTACTATACAGAACTAATTTGCCACAATTATTTTATAGTCATACTAATTATCCATTCATTCGATGTGTCATAACATCCCCAAATAGTACGAAAAATATTCTCTCTTCTTAACTAATATTTACACAGAGAGGCACAGCCTTTAGATAGGGAAACTGTTGAATTCATTTTATAAATGCTTCAGGTGGTATCTTCCCTTCAGATTGTAGCTGGTTAAAGATAAATAGCGCCCTTTGTAGGTCCCAGCATGTTTCTTGTAGACAGCTGAAATAAAGGATTCAATATTACATTTTAGTTTCAATTAACATTATGTCTGAAGTTAAGCATACAGCTAGGTTTAACCCTTACTACAATGGCATCTTAAACCTGACTTTCCCCTTTTCCTATCTCACCCAACCTCAAAGAAAAGTCAGCCAACTATGAATACAACTATGGATACAGAGTGTCCAAAGGAGAGCTGATTACATTCACATCCCCACATTTCATTACAATTTAATTTAATTCATGTATTTGTCATGTAGGCAATTTAGTCACTTCAAAAATAAATTCAATACACAACACTTCATCATCAATATACTGCCTATAAAATTACATATAATTAATCAAAACTTAACAAAATCCCTATAACTAAGATGGAGATTAATAGTCTCTATCCACTTCTCTAAAGAAGTGGACAGATTAGTAGTTATAGGGGGGAGTAGTTATAGTTATGCTTACAATAGTAAGCAATTTGAAAAATAACTATATTTTTAGTAGACTAACTCGAAAAAAAAGTTACTTTAATAATTCTCAAGTAGAGGCCACGCATCGACAAATTAAATTGTCTGTCCCTCTACAAAATAAACAGACAACTTTGATATGGTTCTGGTTCGCTGTCAATAGGCCACGATCAAAATCCTTGGGGAAAGCTTATGTTCAGTAGACTTTCAGTAGATAAAGAAAGAAATAAAAAGAGAGAGAGAGAGAGAGACTAACTTGACGCTCCAGTGTTCGTTCATGCCGGTCTGTTGTGCGAGTAGTGTGAGGAGCTGCATCTTGTGTGCATCATCCGGAGCGGCCGCGGGGGCTGCCGGGGCGGGGGGCGCAGGCTCTACTGCACCCGCGGTGAACGCTTTCTCTTCCTGGAATTACAGAAATTATTTGTCCAAAATATTCTCAATGATATTGTAATGTTACTTTTATTTGTTGCCAGAATCATTACTATGCTAGAATTGGACAGAATGACCAGACAGTGGATTTCCTGTGCTTGAATAGAGAGATGAAGAGAGAGAAATCAGCTACATGATATAGTAGATGTACAGCAGCATAATGTATATGGTATAACATGAAAACATATACAGTATCCATAATACTTCACCAAATAAAATTCTATATCATATTGTTTTATACAATACTTCTTAAAACTTATTTAGGTCTTTAGACCAACAAAGTAACTTAACAGATACAAATATTTACCTGTTCTTTCGTAGTGTTAGTGATGTATAACATGTCGTTTATGACACAGAAACCACCATTTGAGTTCGGTACTATGACGAAGGTGCGGTGGAATGAACGCGTTGGGTTGCCAGCGGTTGATGTCTCTTTGTATATTCCGTTCATGGTCAACACTATCATTGTGGGCTGTGAAAATAAATCATTAATATTTTATGTGCATAATAGCTTATTTACAGAAATGAAATTGAGAATTAGGAAGGTTACAACAAAGAGATAAATATGTTTAATGAGATTGTATCTAACATTTTATTTCAAATCAACCGGCTAATCTTCAATAAAGAAAAAACTAATAACATGACATGCTCATTTCCTAGTCTTTTTGTTGTTCATGGGCAATACTGGACGGTTTTTAACAGACATTAGGACTTAAATGAAAATAATAAAATACATATCGGGATACTCACTGTAAATACGATGAGATCTACGGCAAAACCCATAAGGTCATGTGTAGTTTTGGGTAGGTCTGACAGGAATGACACTACTTGTAATTTTCCTGTGCGTAAGTATCGCCTCCTTGATTCCCTCTCTGATACACGCAGGATGTTGCGACTATTTGGTATGTAGGCGTTTAATCTGAAAATAAATCAAAATATTGCAACAGTGTTTTCTACAATAATGAACGATTAAGACAATAAAAATACATACATCAAAAATGTAGAACAAAAAAAAATTTGACATGACTAAACAAGAAATTTGATCTTAGTGTTATTTACATAATCATTAATCTCAGGGAATAAAAGCAGTCTGATTAATTAATAAATACAACAAAATGCATATATACATATTATACTAAAATTCCAAATTACAATATAACAAGTGCCTCTACTAACCTAGTACTTGGAGTATTTCTACCATCATTACTCAAGTAGTTAGCAGCCATAGATAAGCTGGCGTTCTCATGGTAAGCCTCTAGCAGTGCCTGGCGGGACTCGGAATCGAATATCGCGAAGTACTGAGTAAGAAACTCTCGTACAAAGTCCTGGCCTGCCGGGTCTACTAAGAACGACTGTTGACGTGGAGGTAAGGCTACGTCTTCTGACACGTCGAAACCGATGGCTGGAGGGAGGTCGGCGCCGTCCTGTAGTGGAATATTTTACGACTCATGTCTTAGCAGTCCAAAACAGTTAATCAAATGGATACTAGATAATTGAGGACGTCAGTGCGAAAGTGAAGCGACCTTGCCGGTTTTATCTCAGGGTTAGCCAATTTTACACTGACCTCCATTAAGCCTCTATTACACGGGAAGTTTCTCGCCTCGAACATACGATTATCGTAAGGATATAAAAAAGTCGCATACGATTCTCGCTGCGAGAAACTCTCTTCGTGTAAATGGGGCTTTAGTATACAATATCGTCCAGCTAATATTATGGTGCAAGTCTTAACTCTTCAAACATTGTTAGTGTATGTTTTCTTACAAAGGAAAGGGCAATTTAACTGTATTAGATTAGCCACAGGAATTACTGCGATTAGGTGCATAGTCACTATATGAATTGCCAAATTGATAGAATTGTGGCAAATGACAAACAATGTATAATTGTGTATAATAATATAAAGTAATGGCACATTGTAGACGGAAAAGTTTTATGAATATAAAACTCCACTAAAATTAAATAGGGGTAAAACTTTTGATTAAGTTGTTTGTAGAGTTATAAACAGAGACATTAGAACTTCGTTTTCAGATATGTTGCCGAAGCAAAATCTCATCGAGAAGTGCTACAACAATAAAAAACACATATTAATAAGTAAACAACAATATAAATGTGTTTTGCCTACAAAACTCACCAATCTTGTCAGCTTGGGGAACTTCTTCCGCACATCACTGAAGAAATAAAGATTATGGCAACGGGTGTGAAATATGAACTGGTCTGAAACTCGCACTAGTTAGTTTCAGTACAAACATTTTATCAAGCAACACGCAAATAATATTTAAGTCTCTTAATAGATATATTGCCACCATTCATTAATTGGATATTGACAAAAAATATATAACAATTGTGAATATTTGAAATACATAACCTTATTTCCATTACATAATAAAATATTTCTTGCCAGTAGCATTATGAATGTAGCAGCAAATGCCAAACTTTTGCAACTTGGATTTTTAAAAGAATTAATTTTTAGTATTTAATTCCTTTAAAAATCAACGCTACATAACATTGACTGCCAAAAGAATTAGTTGGTATCAAAAAGGCTGGTATAGATAAGTATAACACTGTCATTGAAATAATTTAACCCTTATCATGGTTATATTTTTAATATTGCACATATCCTAAAAATAAGGGATTACTTTTAGTAAAATTTTACACAGCAAAAATCTTTTAATAGAAACAATTATTTTGAATACATATTTTTGTAAAAATATCGAAACCTTTTCTTTATTTTTAGTATATGTGCATTATTATTGAGATTTGATGAGACAAATATGCCACCAGCCAAAATTTTGGCAGTTAATGTATTAATTACAAATACAAACAATTTTGTTTCTAGTATTATTCAAGTTAACTCCAATATTGAGATGGATTTAAATATTAATTGCGCGTTGCTGTATTACTACTCCGCTTATAATTTTTCCAAAAAACCAAAATAGCCAAAAAAGATTTTTCTTTTTTTTTTCTTCTATTTATTGCAACTTAGTTAGAATCTTGGTTAGTTTAGTTTTTTGGACAATAAAAACATTAATGCACAGTATGTGTTGTATAACATTGGTAAAATAGATTTACACATATATTTGGCATAACATAATATGATAAGAATACTATGTATTTTGTAAATGTCTTGATAAAATAACATTTGAAAAATACATAAGCTTTGAACAATATTATGTAAACTTCCATAGGTCTTTGAATTGAGATACTTTTTAAAAAGTAAGATTTTAAAGTTAAGCCAATAGATTCTATAGAAGTTTATATTTTCTATTACTGTATGTGTTATCAATGCCAAGATAGGATAGTATAGGAACAAAACTTCATAAACTAGATAAAAAAAAATGACACAACAAAAAATTGTGCTCCTATACCCATCATGGCGAGGACCTATAACAGAAAAAACATGACATTAGCATCTCTACTGATATTTCAGATTCTTTGTGTAAAACATTTTTTTTTTATTCCAAATCAACATTGTAATGGTAGTTGCGGAAGAAATGTATTAGAGTAAATTAATATAATTACACATACATACGATCCTCTGCTAGTCTAAATTTGTTATAATTGCTATTCAATTGAAATTCAAAAGTAGGTAAATTTAAACATAAACCTCATTGAAAAATTATATGTAATTGGTAACCTGCTTTACAATGTATGTAACAACTAATATTCAATTTAGCTTTTTTCACGTAATTCTCTTCTTTTAATAAACCGGTAATTAAATCTCTCTATCAATCTCTTACACTCTAGACCAATGTAAGTGTGGAAAATAATGAACGAAAATTATTCACACACATCACATAAAATAAAAAACGGCAGACATGTACAATGTGGAATCTACACATTTGTCGCTCAACGTGTGACGTTAATGGTAAGCTGATACACTGTCGCCTTCCAGCAAGATCTTTCACAGACATCTTGAATCTAATCTCATTACCTGATGTAAATTTCGTGATCATGAAACCTGTTCACCAAGGGATTCCCTTTGAGGTACAGCTCGACGAGAGGCAGCGACTTCAGCGGATCCAGTGAGCCGAGGAAAGGTATCTGTAAACGTGTTTAAAATTTAAACAACCTACTTAAAAATCTCAGTGTCCACTGCTGACAGCAAGTCTACTGGTGAAGATAGGCCTATTCCAAATAATCCCATAGTGACCTGTTATAAGCCCACATCCAATAACTACTTGCAACCTTTAGTAACACCTAATAATAAAAATCATTTACAAAAAAATCATACTCTTGATTGTAGGGGAGGCTCGTGCCCTGCAGTAGAACCTATATGGGCTGATACATACATACTTACAGAAAAAACTTGGCTATGTTAACAATTAAGTATGATATGATTGTGTTGAATGGTATGAGACTACCATCTGATGCCATTTAATACTTGCCAGAATAAAAAAAACATGAATAGATAAATCAAAATTTCCTTGTAAGCAATTAGCTTCCTTAAAGATTTATTTTAAATTTATTATTAAAAAGGGTTGAATACAAAAAAATATTGCACTAAAATATAGAAGCCAGGCTGTTATAAAACACATATTATCACTTATTATCATATCTGGGTATGTTATTTGTTAAACAAGTGTATTTGTTAATAACTGCAATGTTTGTTTAAGTAAATATTTAAATACACTGAAAGTATGTACATAATATGAATTCTCAGGAATAAATACTTAAACCCAGTACAAAATAAAATTATTTCCACAACAATAATACAGTAAAAGTATAGTATAAGTATAGTATATATATTGGATGCAGTTTAGAAATAAACACACAATACTGTTATCCTCAACTTATTAAGTATGTACTCAGTTAATATTTTCATCTTTGTTGTTTAATGAGAACATATTGTTTATTTTTATTAACAGAATAAAAAAATTGCATAATCACACAAGACTTCATTAACACACATGTTGTGGAGTGGTTAAGACCATTTCACAACATTTAGCTGAGTGGATACCTATCGGTCACAGCCACGGCCAGACAATTTTGTTGCGTTTTATGGTTTATTATTTTTTCTTTTTTATTATTCATGTTGTGTCTGTGACTAATATATCGTTTTTCTTTCTTTCTTTCTTACATCATAGAAGAAGAAAATCATTATCAAAATGTTGTGAGCATTTATATAAGTGATTTGGTTTAAGACAATAGGTGTGACTCTCTTTTACGATTTTACAGAAGGGTAATAAATACACCCAACAGTCACATACATAGTCCTGAACCCACACTAAGATCGAGTCTTGTGTCGTGAGTATCAGGACCTACGAAAGACTTTTCGGTGTCATAAACACTCGGACCCGAAACAAATATTTGTGGTTCACACAAATATTTGTCTCGGTGCGGGATCGAACCCGCGACTCTAACACAGGTTTCACAGCCGGCGTCTTACCAACTGCGCCACGGAGGCTGTCAAATATATTTTACTTGACGGTTTGTCCATTATTTTTATTAGATAAGAGTATCAGATGACGATAAAGAAAAAAGATATGTGTATATCTATGAAATGGCAAATTAAATAGGTCGACATGGTGCTTGTTTGCCTCCTATTGCTTGCGGGACAAATATAAATATCTTATTAACAACACCTGTAAAATCGGAATAAACAATACATACCCTGTTGTCTCCCATATACAAAATCTTCAGGTTCTTGAACTTGGAAGACAAAATCTTGAGATGTTCGAGTCCATGCAGTTTGTTGTCATTGAGGTTGAGAGCTTCAAGATCCGGTATGTTTTCAGATATGATGTCAATTGCAGCCAACATTATCATTGGACGAAATAGTGCACAGAATATATCTGTTAGATCTGTGGGCAAACAAAAACTTCATCATCAGCCCGTTGCAGTCCACTGCTGGACATAGGCCTCTCCCAAGGTACGCCACAGAGCCCGGTCTGCTGCTTTACGCATCAAACAAAAACATAATAAAAACTTAATACTGACCAAATTACTCTCAAAGTGCGTTACAATAATTAATTACTTAATAATTATGAAATTGCACAAATTATGCTATGTAAAAGAAAGTTTTTTGTAAGTTTTTATGAAAAAATAATATGGTTACCTGGATCAGCATGAAACTTGGTCAAATCCAAAGCTTTAGTTGCAGCATTGTATCTTTTTGCCATTGTCAGCTTCATTTTCTCCTTCATAGTTTCATCAATTGTAATATTTGGTACGGCATTTCTCACAATCACCACAAGTTTGAACCCATCTGACATTGTTATTTTTCTATCAGCATGGTACAATTTTTCAGCTATCTTCACATCATCCACATAAAAGACGGCAGCATTTCCATTGATCTTGTAATAGTGTGGTATGAAAACCTCAGGTGAGAGAAAACCTAGTAGAGACCGTAGCACCACATCTTTATCATGTTTAGCTCCATATGGAATAATGATCTGGTACCAAGGGAGTAAACCAGCAATGAACTTCTTTTTGACTACTCCATGATTAGCTCTGGGCGCTGGTGAGTTCATTCGTCCGCCGCGGCCCCTGAAGGAGCTCTTACGATAGGGTCCTTGCCCCCCAGTGGCACCCATGTCAATATCATCATCCAGCAAAAGTTTCGGATCATTCCATGCTCGGAACTTGTTCTTTCCTTTGCTAGTGCCAGGCTTAAAACTAACGCGTCTTGTGGAGTTACTGTGTCCACGGTCATCATGTTCTGGAAAAACAACAATTTTTTATAACTAAAATATAAATAGTATATTATTATTTATGAATTGTTGCTCCTTGATGGTAAATTAATTGTTTATTAGAGAATTAAATAAATAAACTATTTTAATAGAAATAATTAGATCATCAACTTAGAAATACTATAAAAATTGTTTATGAAAAAATGCTTACCAAAGTGATCATTGTCATTTTTCCAGTTTCGGTGTCTTGGGCCGCCACCACCACCACGTTTGGGCATTGTGTTGAAGCGGCTAATGTTTGCGTCTTATCTCTGAAAGAGTGAGCAGCCTATGATATAGCTAACTTTAATTTCAATTATTTATTAAGGGGTTGATGGCAGCACACACTCCTGAAGTATGACGAGGAATAGAGTTGGTAGTTTTAGCACTGCAGTGTATGTTATAATAATGTAATGATATTTTGATTAATAAGAAAATATTACTTAAAATTGAAACACTATCTGACACAGAGATATTTTACTAGGGCTTACTCTTCTTTATACAGGTGATTTACCTCTTAGTAAACCAGATTATCTCAGGATTGGTAGATATGATTTTTTTCAGATAGCACTCAGTTAAGCATCAGAACTGTTGTGGAAATGGTTTCTGTGATTATCTAAAATCATGTTCCAGTCCAGCTATGAGCCTTTTACACATCAGTTAGTTCTTATGTATGTTTACAAAGTTCTGACGCAAAGAATTTTGCAAAGAATGATAGCTAAACCAGAAAAGTGTGAAAGACTCATAGAAGAACAATGTATCAGCTTATATACGTCTTATTGCACAGCACAGGCCTCATGTACAATCAAGAGTATGTTTGAGAGGGGTAAGGCCATATAGTCCACTACACTGGCCCAGTGTGGATTGGCAACAGAAGAACAATGTATAACAAATTTATAGCTATGTTATGGTGCATTAGTAACATTACCAAAAGTTCAGTAATTTCTAATAATTTCGCCTTTTCTTCTCTATCTATCCTTCATAGTTAAGGTTAGACAACACACCTGTGATTACCTAAGTGTTATAGGCTTGGGCGGTAGTAATGAGTTTCCATCAGGCATCAGTCTTGTTCACTACTTATGCTAGAAACAACACATGGCGCCTGGACGGGCGATCTTGGTAAATATTTTGGTAAGAAAACATGTAAGGCATGAAGGTTATCATCTCAGCTTACAGAGGATTTAAGAAGTACCTATAGGTGCCATAATTGCGTAAATATGTTTAGTATTTCACAACATGATCCCAGAAATCCAAAGCATTCAGATTAATAGCATTAAATGCTGATATGCGTGAAACATTTATTTATAGCTCAAAGGAAATATCGTGGTTATACAAAACATGAAACATATGCGTTAAAAGGAAATAATTTCACAAAAAATAAGGTTACATGAATGACGCAGCGCCCGCATCACTCAAGAAAGAGTATAGGTAATACATAGATTTCATAGAAATTTACATACCGAAAGAAAATAATAGTTTTAGTTAATGTAGCTTTATGTACAATATAATTATGTGCAGTTTTGATGATTCGATTGATAATTTTCTTTAGTTTCTTCCCCAAACGACAGACGACATTTGCGTGAGTGAATGTAACTAGAGTTCATTAGTTTATGGTAGTTTTGTTTTTACTATGGAAGTCAATTCATACAGCCTTTGAAACTATGTTGAACATTAAAATAATTACATATAATATTCTAACATCTTAGTATCGGCAAAATAATATTTTTTTTAATACAATCATTATTATTTAATACATTTTTTTTTATTATTTACACTTCAACAGTCTTTTTTCCTGATTATAGGATATTGAAGGCATTTAACCGACTCATTTTGTATTTTAAACAAATCGTTTAAGTTAAACTTTGGGACGCGGCTTTGTAGTGGTTCGATACTAGCGTCTAGCACCATTAATTATATTTAAAAAAATACATTTCTGTTGCAGTAGAGATAATAAAAAGCTGTTTATAAAACAATAATTTATACCCCTAAACCACATTCATATTTAGAAGTCTTATTATAATAGTATTAAGTTAATTCTAAACTTTGTTATATTATGTATTATTCAATGTGTTATAAAATTCAGTACAAACATTTTCTTTCTTAACAATGATTTGTCTTTGGTTTATTTCTGAAAGATGTATTATTTTTAAATAAAATAATACTTTTATAATGCTACGTCCGTTTTTATCAATAATAATAACAATGCACGTATTTTTTTGAATGATTTCATTAATTTGTACAAAATATTTTAATTCTTAAATTAAACGTTTCATAAAATGATGCGTTAGACAAAACGTATATGAATCGAAGTGCGACCTTAGCATTATAAAAAAAAATACGTCCATAGACAAGATTCGTGTGCTTTTCGAGTCTGCCATGTTTTGTCCTATTTGTCGCGCTTGGTCAACGCGATCGCGTTTAATGTTACAAACTGTTATTTTCTGAATGCATTGCGGGCTGTGTTTTGTTTACAAATAGTGTATTTACCGGTGTTATAATTATGCTATTAAACTATCGATCAGTAAATCATTTTTGATACTAGTGCGTGCGTCGGTGTAGTTCGTATTTTATGAAATTCTGTATTCGCTTGGTGTTTTACAACTGTCTCTACTCAGAGAAATTCCGTCGCAATAATGGAAACATTGTTAATGCTAACTGTGATTTCGTAATATTTTGTCTGTTTCGTCTGTGACGCAACCCACGTGCACGTATTGTAGCGAGCATCTCATGCACATTTGTTATTATTTTGTTCGCGAGTTCGATTGGTAGCAGTCGGAATCGGATCGACGAGGGGTAAACGCGCCGCGCTGTTCGTCCGCTGTGCGCTCAGTTGGCGTTCGATCGGAGCAAATGAATAGTCGGTTGATATTTGACAGTGATTTGTAATTTGTTGTGAATAATTTTGTGCGGGATATTGTCGTTGTGGGTGTGCGCCGCTTGCCGAGCCGCCGAGCGGTGGCAGTGTGTGTGTCGGTCTGTTGGTCCGTCGGTGCAGCGCACAAGGCGCACACGTGACACGGGACGAGTGTTTGGGTGTCAGTGGTGTGCGGCTCGCGGGCGCCGCCACAGTCCGCCTGCAGTGCGCGCGACTGCCGACGGGCGTCAGAGGTGAATCACCGCCGGGTGCCGTTTTGATCGTGCTTGTTTACCCGCGTGTGCATAAGTGCGTGGAGCGGAAGTGCAAGGCATGTGCGCCGCGCGTCGGCGCCGATGATACCGCCGTCCAAGGCGACGGCGTTTTGAGCGCCAGTGTGTGTAAGCTATGTTCTTTGGGTTATGAGTGTGTGACAAAGTTGTAGTGTGCTGAGGACACTGGAGCCCCTAGACGGAGTTGGGCCCGCCGGGGCGGCCCTGGTGCTTCTCGGGGCTCCTCACGAAGGCAAAATGGCAGCGTGGAACCGTCACCACCACTTCAACATGCTAATGGATGAGAATGCCAAAAATAAATGTAAGTATACAACACACATTTTTTCTATACAAGTTTTGTAGGGTGCAGTGTTTGTGTATAAATGTGGAGGTCATCATAAAATGACAGGACTTGTTGATTCCAACTTACTGTCATCAAGAGCATCATCAACACAAACATACAGCTCTAATGAAATTTTATTCATGAATATTATCAGTTCAAATCTTAAATAATGACAACATTTGGCATTGAATTGATAAAATTATTCTTTAGTTATACTTCTCCTAGAAACCAATCCATTTGTTATAATGAAAGAATCGCACATTCATACATATTGAAACTATTCTACACAACTATTTACAGTTATCTATATTTTAAGCTGATATCAACATAACCTAAATTAGGTGTGAGACACACCATGCTTTGTAAGTTGATTTGATAAAGAATTGCATATTAATGTGAAAACAAAAATGTACAATGTTCATTTGCAAAAATCCAGTTACCTTTACTCACAACATAGTTTGTGAGTGGCAAAATACAAGTAATATAAGAAAAAAGACCACATTCAAAATGAAAATAAATCTTGTACATCTTTTCGAAGTTGCATTATGTCAATTAAAGTACTGTGATTGGATAATTTTTTATTTATTCCTGATTTGCAAATCCATACACATGTGAAAAAGGCAATATTTACAGATGTAACAAGTTAGTTCACATGGTTAATGTTTAATCTCTTTGATGTGCAGTTGTCACCCCCATCGCATTATCAAAGCGCAGGCTCCCTTAACTTACACGCAGTTGATTCATTGGACACAACATAATTTTCCGTTCTATCACCTCCTTTGTTGACACAGCAAGCAAGTGCAGCCAGATAGGCCCTGTGGGGCTACATTGTTGAATGCACACAGCCCTCTATAAACTAATGTATGGGCCACACATCCTGCCCCACATCCCTTTGACCTCATTCCCGACTCTCATCCACATCACATTATCAATTTGCTTGTAACTGCTGAAAGGTGTGGTAGATATTTAATGATTTGTATTTATTTTTACATCAAAAGTTCCATTTAAGGATTCATAAGAGATAAAGTCTAACAAAATGTTGACATAAATATATTTTTTTATTAGGGGATGAAGTATTTTGAAAATGAAACCAATCCCAATCCTATAACTGTTTTACGCGCGGCGTCGACCTCGACCACCTTTAACCTAATTCTGTGTCCCACCCTCATAGATGGGGACTGATGGAGACCTGCATTAACGCTTTGATTCGATAACACGAGTTTGTATCGTGCGCCAAGGTCAAAAACCCGGAATCATAATACGCAATTACTAAATCATTTCAACACGTACGTCCTCAACATGTTGCTAATATCAATAATATACCTAATTAATGTAACTAGCTTTGATTAAGGTATAAATTATTATTATTATTGTTTATCCGGGTTAGGTTCGAATGCAGGTCGACATCGAACTATTCAACCTATATTTTATTTAATTTTCCGGTGAAGCCCGACGGCTCTCGACTCCCACGCATTTGGCATGGAGATCGTTGCATTCGCCATTTCTAAATAACACAAAGATAGTGCTCGTAATACCCAGTTTCTGTGAAATCTGGGCCATCGTCTGTATTTGATATAATTGAACGATTCCATTGAGTTTCGTATGAAAGATTAGACTCTGTATTTCAAGTGCGCACTTAACAATTTAATAACATGACGAATGAGTCGCGGATTAAATAAACATTAACCTCTAGAAGTAGAATGTCGTTCAAAAACGATTTTCAAAACAATACAGTGTAAAATGCCCAACATACTTCTGACCAGGTGACAAAATGAAAGTAAGCCGCCTACCTTGGCATCTGTTTATTTATACTCGTTACTTTTGCCATTACACGTAAATAATCTTTGGGGATTTTCCCAGTGAACATTTGACAAAATTACAAATGTTCCTCGCCTATAAGGATAACAAGCAATTATGCAAAAAAAAATTGATTGTGAAATAAACATACGAATTTAATTCGCAATGGTTGGGGAAACACAATTATAGTTGAATAAATTAGGAGTGAATTCACCCTTACGACCGAAATCTGATAAGTGGAGCGAGCCGTATAAAAAAATCGTGTGCTTGGAAACGTCGTTAAAAATTGTAATACACAGCGGTTTCGCGGGCGGCGGGGAGCCGAGTGCCAAATATTTACGGTGGCCGTTTGTGCCGGAACCAACGGCGGACTGGCATTTTTTCCGCCGCGATCAACTTTCATTGAGTGTCTGAAAGCTGTTGCTAGGCGGATGCTGGCCTCGCGGTACACTGTCATTAAAGCCAAACGTTCGTGCACCACCGTCATGTAGATTATATCGTGCTCTTTGGAAAGTGCTTACTTTAGTTTACTTTTGTACTTGTACGGTTTCTTGTTTTTGTTTGCGCAATAAATTGATTTTTTACGTAGTAATTCCATTATCATGACTAGTACGTTAGAATTACGTAAATTTGCCTTGCTCGGTCTCTAACGGCCTTATACCTGTGCTTATACGTACCCTGGACAGTTTATAAACCAATTTTAGTTTTCGAATGTTTTATCCCTTTCGAACGACTTTTGAAAATTTAAGCGAAGAAGACAAAAGATTCAATAACTATAATAGGTTTATAAATTGTCTATGAATAAGGCCGTAAGTATTTAGAAAATTCAAATTTGAATAAAATACATATAAAACGTGTTCATAGTAACATCAGATTTCTGATGATTAAATCACAAAAAAACATGGGATCGGTAATTAAGCGTTGTGAGCTTAGTAACAGGCAAGGTAAAATCTCGCTGATAAAGTGTAGCGAGTGCCGAGCGGTCGAGGTTTGCGACAAGACTATGTGGAAGCGGAGAACGGCTCGCGAGTCGCGAGTCACGCCAGTCGGTGAATGGTCACCTTTCTCCGACACACAGTCTGGACGACTTCGTTACGACCATTGAATGAATTTCACATTGGAATGCGGAACGACGATTTATCGTGGCCTCACCAAAATTGTCTGTAGACACTGACGCATTGTGCTAGTGAAATTGTTTCAATTAATTAGAAATTTCTCATCCAACAAGTCGTTACCAAATGTTTGAATTTTATCGTTGGAGTGACACAGTTGATGTTATCATTATTTTGCAATTGACTAATGTAACCGTAATAATTTCGTTGAAATAGTTGTTGGTTTGATTTAAAAGTTATCAGTCGTTGAATCTATCTATAATCTATGTATATAGAGATAAATTAATATAAGGTGCCCGCATTAGTTCTTTACTATATTTTGTGTAAAAGCGTAGTACTTATCATTTCAGTGCTATGCCTAGTTTCGTCCACGTGTTTGTTTGTATCTTTATAGTGAAATATTGGTAAAATTGGCGTGGTTAATAACAAGGCAATACGCAGAATGTGTGGGCTTGTGTTCCTACTGTGTGGGTGTTCAGGTACTATACAAATGTTTAAAGATTTCACCGGGTTGCTGGTGACTCTCGACTTCTCGCGCCATTGTATCCGCGGTGGCGTCGGACGATTTCATTGCGCATCAACAATTTGCATTTAAATTGGATTAAGTCTCGACTTTAATGCATCATGCGTTGTCTGTGTAATACATTTTTATTGAAAACTTTATAAATCAGAAATATTTTCTAATGTTTTCGCCACAAGTTAATGTGGCAAATTGAATATATTTTTAAATATGATGTGATGTGAAGTTGCCGAAGTATGACGAGCCAGCCCTAAAGTGCCCCTCGGTGTCATCGACCGGCCGCTAAGGTTTTTGCGCGTCCAACGGTTCTGTTATTTTAATAATTGAATGAGTATGGAAAGCACCAAGACTTAACGGTAACCGGATGGATGTATGACGCTCATACGAGATTTTCAATGAAGTACTACCTACTTCGAAGTTTGGATAAATAAGGATCACAAAATGTAATGTTGACAATTAGGCAAACAAGGATATACCATTGACGTCAGAGGCTCGGTAAAGTCATCACTTCTTCGGCTTTTATTTTTACAGTCTATATTTTATTTCTCAATTTAAACGAACAACTCCTTTATGAGCAGTTTGTTACTTTATTTTCGCGACCTTCACATTCGAGTGTTCATTGCCCTTAGCCGACTTCCTGTTCGAGACCTTTCAAGAGCAAACAAAATTTATCGTCATTTAATGGATGTTAAAAAGTGATCAGTTTCAGGACTAATGTAGACATGCTAATATTTAACACACAGATTGTTCGTGTTAATGTATTGTCTCTGATGTGAAGATGAGATTTGTTGGGAAGTTGAATTGGGGTAGGCGTGTCAAGGGAAGTGGGTGTCAGAAGTGTTGACAATTTGAAGGTAGTTGTTAAAAGTGAACAGTGAGCGGGTTCGGTGGTGTGGCTGGTCGCACATCCCCATCGGGCCCCCGCGTCGTTGACCGGCGACGGTTTTTGCACATGAAGCCACAACGGGGGCCGCCTGCACAATCTAGAGCGACACACTTATCTCGCTTAGATGCTGGACAATGGTTCCACTCTTTAGATGTAACGGAAATTTTTGACGAATTTGCTTAGCTCGGTGCGAAACTTTCGACTCGATGATTTCTTAGAACATAATTTGTGCCAGCATCGCCGATGTGATTGCGAGAATTTTTTAACTCTGAACTCACTTACACTGTTAAATAGCGTGCTTTAATATCACATTTATTTGTCCATTCTATAATGCAGTTCTATAGAATACACTTTTTTTGAGCACAGATATCATAATCATTAGCTGAGCGGCTATCGAAAAAATTTAAAATATATGTCTTATGTCTATGAAAAAAATAATTTGCTACAGGCAATATGTTTTTTAAGTATTTAAGAGGTCTTATTTCCATTCTTATCTAACAAGTACTTAATGTTGATTCCCATACAAAAACGTATCCGTAATTTGAGACACAAAGTGTTATGCATGAAAGCAGTTGTCGAAACGTTTCAATTAACAAAAATATTGTATATTTATTTACTGCATCCGCTAAAGTGTGCGCGACAGTCTGTACACTTTCCGAATAATGCAAACAAACGTCTGTATTTATTTACTGTGGTACTGTTCGAGTGGTAAACTGTAAGTTGACTTCACTCTGATAAAACTTTTGATAGTGATCCAATTAACATAATAAATTGAATTGAGGTGGCATGAATTAATAAACAGATATTTGGGAGACACATGGTAGTCACCCTAAGGTGCTTGATCACTGATAAAATATTATATTATCATTTATTTTATTTATATTTATTAGGGTCTTCAACAAAGAAAACACAACACTAGTTTTATGGTAATGTTGGGCTTAAAACTTTATTTTCTTCGATTGTACGAGTTGAAATTACGTTGATGAAGATATAGTTCATGGCACGGCATGGCAGCGTGGTCTGTAGTGTGTAGTGTAGTGTAGTGTGCACGCGTTCTGCGGCGCACCGCACAAGCGGCGACGATAACGGCGCGGGCGCGGTGTTTTCGCGCACGTTTCGCCCCCGCGCGGGCCCCGGGTGAACGGCCAGACAGGCGGGCGGCCGGCCGTTAAACCTGCCGCGGACCCGTCCTGCGGCCCCGTTGGCCTCGCAGCGCTACCATCTGCTGTCACTTGCGAGCCCACACCAAACGCAGTGACTACTTCTGCAGTCTGCTGCTACATCACTATTCACTACTACTCTGCTACACAGACTGCTGGGTTTAATATTCTTTGCCAATTCCCATGGCGTAATTTCTTAAAATAAGCTATTGACTTTTATTTTTTGCGATTTTTATATAGTTTTCTTTTTATTTAAGTTAGTTAACGATATATAGAGGTATACAGTTGGTGTATAAAAACGACCTTGGTCAGTTTAGCAGCATTGAAACTATTATTCTTTAAATTTCTAGAATAATTTTGCCGCCAAATGAGGCGCCTCAACGATAATAAAATCCGTATCATGTTTAATTCATAATAAGTGCTTAATTTATTTTTATACATTACGTTCGACGTCATTGGAATGAACGTTTATTTATAATAAGCAATAAAGGAATTTGATAATGCTATCTCGTATCGATGACTGTTGCCAAGACATTTCCTAAGTGAAACGTCTGCGGTAAGTTACGCAATTCAATTTGTTTAATACTAATAAAATACATTATAGATGTGAATTACAATCTTATATTCGGTCTTGAGCTGAGGTTTTTTTTTCCAATTTGACGTCTCGACGGGCTCTGAGACGTCAGTTTACGTAAGAGGACTAAGTACTAAATTACTTATTTTTACGACTAACTTCGCCGTCTTTATGCCACAGACGAAGGCCGGCTTCATTGATTTAACAAGAAACTTAGTATTACTTGAAATTGATAAAAAACATTGCTACGCTAATTTGTTTTATGTCTCATTTGCAATGAAGTTGATTTTACCTGCTGTTAAAAACATGATAATGATCGTCTATTACAATTTAAAAGCTTTTGTGCGCAATGCACCTTGTCTGAACTATTCGCATAAATATTAATGAGTCTAAAGTTTATTTTGATGAAATTAAGAGCAGTAGTTGCAAATTAATCATTGTTCTAATCTAAGATCTCAGAATTTGTGTCCGTGATATTGCATGTCACTAGTTTGTCCAATAAGGCAGGTAAAAATACTTATACAGACTAAGGAGTCGATAGAAAGGGCTAAACCATTTATATACATCGATTTGATTGATTAAATTAAGTCTCGCATATCGAACCGTGATTGGTAGTTGGGTGAAGTCAGTGCGAAGATGCATTGTGATGAAATGAAGAGCAGTAGTTGCAAATCACCCATTGTTCTAATCTAAGATCACATAATTTGGGTCCGTGATATAACATGTCCGTCTAGCCGTGGTTACATCATAAGTCATAATAAAGACATTGTTTCGACTTACGCATTTCAACGCAAACTATATTGGATTATGTGTTTACTTAAAACACACAGCGTCGGTATGAAAATGCATTCGTGATGTACCCTCTTTTCCATTATTGGTACAACACCTGGATGTCACTGGTGGTGGTGCGACAATTTCTTGAAATTTAATGTCTATAAATTGTCCGCCAGTTGATTGCGCTTGTCTTAACTTTTTGTGAACTCCTGCAGAGCAGCCGACTTAGTTTTTCAATGAGTTATTTAATTTTTTAAATGAATAATGCTTCGCAAGTAACGGAGGACGAAAACTCAGGTTTTAACGGAGATAATGACGAGATAGCAAAGCTACAGGGTGCTTTCACGAAGACAACGGCCTCGGAGTCTGAAGAAGAAAGGTCGCACCCTCCTCCACAAGAAAGCGAGAAAATTTTCAACTTGCGAAACTTCAGATCCTCGCTCCTCAGAACCTCCTTTCCCCCACTCAACTTGATCCCACTGCGCAACTAAACACCACCAAGGGCAATTATATTGTGGGCTAAGACTTTTTGGGATAGCGGATCTAAATCTGATCAGCAGTGTCCATAAAGAGACTCTGAGCGTCTAATAAACACAGCCACACGTCACCCACATACACATGTAGACCAGTTCGCTCTACAGGTCTGAATAATTGGAGGTGAGACTAACAGATGGTCTGAAAATGAAAAACTGCTATTTAGCAGCAGCCGGAGAAAAACTGCTGTGAATACGCACTATCAGCATTTAAGAGATGGTTTTTATGACGTGATGACCATAAAATAAATTACCAAGATCCTACAATTGGACCAAATAGCAAGATTTCTTGCAGACATATCTATGTACATTGTACATACAATATGACTTATAGTACAATTTATCTAGATCGATTTAATTGATCAAGCCACGTCCCGCATCTCGAACCGTGATTGGTAGTTGAAATCAGTGCTGAGATGCTGGTATAGCTACTAATCAGAATCCTTAAGCTCTGCCGTTCTTTTCGGCGGCACGGTAGAAAATAATCCTGTTGATGATAAACTAGCAAGAGGAAATTGGAAAACTAAACACACATTCAGGAATCACCTTTTAATGATTTTCAACCTGATAAAAAATTATCACTGTTTCTACATCAAAAATATTATGTACTTACCACTTTAATTGCGTAAAATCATTTTATGATTTCAATTATTGTTGTACGTACCATACAATATGGGCATTATGATTAAAAGATAATTTAATGTATTTTTGAGAACTGATTAGATGTCAATAATTATTATGCTCGATTACCGAAAAAACAATATTATATAATATTTTACATAGCGTTTTGTGTTTCGTCACCAGCAGATATCAAACAAGTCTTCATACCGACGCTGTGTGTTTTTAGTAAACACATGATATAATATTTTGTATAACAACAAAATTGTTATTATGTGTTGAAAGAAAAATATTATATTAAGCGCTATAGCTGTTAAGTCATTTTCGATTATTACGTCACACATAAATGCACGCCGTTCTATTTTCCGTTCGATTCGCGCCCGGGCCAAGGTGATGCAAATTGGGCCCCGGCGACTTGCCTCTGTTTGTGGTGCCGCCCCACACTCCGCGCCGCTATGAAAATCTACTAGATGCATTATTCTTGTGGCTAAGTGCTTAATAGAATACTCACTGAATAATTCACCAGCTGAAGACGGCTAATAAAAGCGTGCTCGACAAGATGGTGACGGTCGATATGTAAAGAGATGAGATCTATTCAGGAATAATATCGCGGTTGTTTACGGTGCGGCTCTCGGCTCTCGGCAGGATTGCGTCGCAGCGGTCGCTAGTTTGCCCGAAGCTCAGACGGACGGGACGGGGCGTGCACAGGTGGGATGGAGCTAACGTCTGCGTCGGTGCTTTTACATTCTTTGTTTGCGTCGAGGATTTGCATACAATCGGAGAAATTGCGTGGCTGGCAGCAGTCGGGGGAAAAAAGGAATTCGTGTAGTTTTATGCACATGACTGTTCGATCTGCGGGTACCGTATTCTCTCCCTCTCTTAACATTTGACACTTTTCACCGACTTCCCGCCTACAAAGAATTGTTTCGTGCTCTGTTCGTGTTCTGCTGTTGAAATGCGTAATAATTTCTAAAGAATATTTTATTATGAAATCAGTAGTTTATATATGTATATTACGTACTTGTCCAACACAATAACAAATTGGTAGTAATCGGAGTCACATTAATATCTTTGTAAAAAAAATCCGTACGTAGTCCCATATAGACTTCATCTGATTTACGCATTTGAGCTTGATTAATTTATGCGCAATATGAACACTACAACGACCATAATTTTCCTTAAACCCGTATAATGACCTTATGTCTGTAAGTTGAGAAACTACCCAAGCCTAAATCTTGGGTTTATCCAAGAACTGTTGACGTAATTTAAAAAAATATACTTTTAAAATTAATTTTAGAGCCTTATTAATGTATTCCAAAAATTGAAGTATAAAATGTTAATGCCAATAGCAAAATATTTTTAAAAACCTTGATCATCGGAAGCTATTTAGTTAATGAGAAGTGTAGAGTAATTTATATGTTGAATAGTAAATTGCAATGCGATAATCGCGCGTCTCTGTGAACGATAAGTGACCGTTGAGTGTGGCCGGTAGCGTGGTGTTTGTCATCAGTATCACGTGGCCTTCCGCCAGGTTATTACCAGTGGGCTTTGGTTTGGCGCGTTAGTAGTGGCGGGCTGGCCGCGCCGCACGCCGAGTGCCGACACAGCGCGAGCGTCCTTATCGGCGCACACGTTAACTACGTATCGTATCAACATCGCCACGTGTATAAACATTGTTTCACAACAATAACAAGTGACGCGCACAAGGACGCGTCGTCGCCCGTCCGCTCCGGCCTGCTCACCGCTTGCCGGCAGATTGATTGTTCAACTACGTTTTATGCGCGTCGACGCAAAAAAATACGATGCTCGACCAGAGGCCGCCGTTGAAAAAAACATGACATGTCTTATTGATTTGCATTCGCTGCGAATAATGACATACAGCGTGGCTCCTCTTTCTGTGATTCTTTATGTTGCCAAAGTGCATGTGTTATGGTTATACGAAACTATAGTGCGGTGACATAATACAGTGCAGCGGAGTTGTGTGTGTGCTCGCTGCTCAGTGCTGTCTTCCACGGACACTGGGATGTATGCTTATCCCGAAAGCGAATCTGATCGGCGTAAGTTTTACAATTGTAATTCCCCGCTAGATTCTCCGGTGACATTGGCGCTTGTAATGCCTCAAGGAGATCGCCTTAATGGATTCCCCGAAGTCTCGTCGGATCGAGAATTGCGCAGTTACATTGAACCGCGAGCGTCCATACGTTTAACTTAAACTTCCATGTCATGGTTTTAAAGTAGCCTTGTACTGGATACTACTAAATTAAAGTACTTAAAGCGTGCCACTGACGAATTGATTGATTTGTATGGATGATGATGTAATTTCGGAATATAAAATGTTATATCTTTATTTATATCTGCAATTAATTATAATCCTAGAATACGCTGTAACTTGACTCATCATTATACATTTATCTTCATATGGGTTCAAAAATATAAGAAAGAGTAATTCTTTGTTTCTATACCACGTCTTCAAGATGATTTTCTATAACTACTAACTAGGAACCATTGGAAGTGGCTATACACATTTCATTAACTTTGTTTGCAAGCTTGATTATTCAAAACACCGTTTTTCTTTTAAAAGCCTTTGTTCGATTTGGTTACAGTTGAAACAAAAGCTCCATCGCAAACATATCGAAGTGTGAAAATAACACACACAGCAAAACTGCAGTTGCAATTCGTAAACGGCAAACGTTGGTTTGTTGCACCTCCCACGCTAATATACCGGCTAGTCGCATTCCACGCATAGCTAGCACAGGTTGTCGGCACGGCGCGGCGGCCGGTTCCGAACGACCCGCGGTGACGTAGCGCCAAGCTACGCGGACGATGCCTCCGTCACGCACTCCCCTCGCTAACATACACCTCCCACACCTCACATCTCTGCAAACACCTATACTGATCCTCAAATATTTTATAAATTCTCTCGAGTTTCGTATTATATTCTTTGTCAAAATTATTATTGATTAACACCTACGCAGTGGCCTCATCCCGAACCGTTTTGTATTACTTAACACGTCAATATTTTTGTGTACTGTCTAAAACATATTGCTCGTAAATATTACGGATAATGCAATACACCAAAACGTCACACATGGCTAAAATTACCCCTGGCTTCATAATTTGGCAAGGTCGCTATTTATATAATTCATCGTTTATTTTCCTTAACAATGCAGTGCATTTTGATTGTGCATTGTAAATAAATATTGCCAGCTCCAAGCGTGCTCAGTTGACGGCGGATAGATAAACGTACCTGCAGAGGCAGCGTCTCGTTACAGCGCGGAACTGACAAGAATGTTTATAAATGGTAATCAGCGGATGCGGCCTGATTTTCAATCGTTGCGCCGTCGTACGATGTACGTCCATTCAACTAGTCGTCCGCACTTATCCGGATGTTGATAATTTTAGCGCATTTATGTGAGCCACAAGAATGTTATTGGATTAACGATTCTGACATCAATCTGGTGTGCACCGCATTTTATTGCTATCGTAACTTGCCAAAAACTATGTGGTGTAGTTAAATTGTATACTAGATACATATATTAATTATTGAATTTTGCATATTTTAAAAAGCCTCATTATTGCACACATTATTATTTAGCTATTCTTGATTCATATAGGTTCATAGCGGATATTACTAAATATTATGATATATGAATATTGCTTTTTCTCGAATTGTCCATTTAATATTCCATGAGTGCCATCAAGATGACCTCTATAAAAATATTTTTACGCAAAAAAATAACATGCGATAAACCTTATCAAGTAAAAAGAACTCCGTGGAAACATATTCGGTACAAATTTTCGACTAGAAATATTTGTTTTACACACATGTTTCACAACAAACTACGCAATTGCAAATAGTGTTGCGCACGTGTGTGTATGCAGCGATAACACATCGAAACTAGCGTGCATTGCGCATGCCACATGATAATAGACCGCCGGTGTGGATGGTACATTACCGTCATGTGACTCGCTCGTTTCTCACCAACAACACCTCTCTTGCGCATAGAATAAAGAATATAATAATTGACGGTCTTGTAAAATCATCAGAAAAGTAAAAAACTCTTAAGACTTGACGAATTGTACACTTTCTTTAATTTCAATGTACACTTTCTGGTTAGAAGACTTAACGGTTCAAGGCAGAGGACTACCTGAGATTTTTGGCGTCCGGTAATCCCAGTAATTAAATGACACGTGGCAGCAAAGCTAACCACGTCGGTTTTACTATGAGATCATTGTCTATACTATCACTGCATCACTCAGGTAGATTTCATCTCTTTGAGCTTACAATGTGGCTCTAAAAATGACGGCCCGTTGCGTCGCCAATACGTTACGTGAATATTATGATTTGTTGTCTAGTTAAGTCAATAAGTAAATTAATCAACGTTTACAAGTACAATTAAATATATATTATTTGTTACTTTTTACTGCAATTTTTTTAGGCCAGTTTTTTTTATTATTAT
The DNA here is from genome assembly GCA_949752805.1 of Deilephila elpenor. Lineage (NCBI taxonomy): Eukaryota > Metazoa > Arthropoda > Insecta > Lepidoptera > Sphingidae > Deilephila > Deilephila elpenor. Next base: position 10,208,160 of record OX457108.1, read on the forward strand.
TAAAAAGTTTGGTACTCAATATTAACAAGTGGCAAATTGTGGTGAATTAATACCATTTTTTCCGAATTTGTTGGTAAGAGCCTTCATATCCTAGGCCAGCTTCTGAAAATAGCCTTTCGCTGTAAACGCTACTGCCAGGTGCTGAAAGATAATTTTTAGCAAATCTTGAAAACTGCGGGTACTGATTTAAATTATATGACCACCAAATGTTTGGGTCCTGTTTGCTATCGATTCGTGAAGTCTTTAAGAAAAAGCCAATCTCATTAGCAATTAGACTTTGTTTTTTTTTGATCGCGACAATCACTATTATGATCCTTTGCCATTTCATTGAACTAAATTCTTTCTCACTTCATCAAATCAAACTTATCGCGTCATGTAACGCGATAAAGGGTAGCCGAATGTCCGGTAGCCGAATGTCCGGTAGCCGGATATTCGCCGCTCCGGCCTGGTAGCTTGCCGAATATCCGGTTTCCAGTATCCAGTCAAACCATTATCTATTTCATATCTACTTTTCTCTATCAATACTCGTACTTAAAAAAATGCAAAAAAGATGGTCGCCTTTGTTGAGTAAATTTTATTTGCATTGTGTCTGAAGGCACTAATGACTGAAACTACCACCTGGCTTCGTTTTCGATCGGAGTCTGCCTACAATCTGCAATATATTTTAATACTTGAAAAGTTATATTCATCCGATATTCAAGAAATTGATATACCTCCAATGAACGTTAAATATTATTAAACTTACTAGTTTTCTTATTTTTTGGCAAATAAGTCCAGAATTAATTCCAATTAAATTGAATACCTGCTCTCGTAAATGAAAGTTTGTGAGACGTTCAACAAACTTTTCGCTGAGCGTAAGTCGGCGGCGAACACCGAACGTCGGTGTTTTATTATGAAATGTCACGTTGTGCCAGACGGTACATAAATAAGACTGAATTAACTTGTCTGCGACCTCTGAATTGTACTCGAAAAGTTCACATTTACACCTCGGATTACGGGTGATACCGCCCGCTTCACTCCTTGTTACTAAATTAACAACAATGCCAGAAAACAATCTCGTCCGGTGAATTTTTTTTGTACTATCGTATCGTCCCTTTATGTGTAATTAATTTAATACATTTTATCACCGCGCAATGCGATTGCCTTTTTCCACGAAATTAAATTCCCGCAGGTGTTCGACTCACGTCAAAGTCACCTCGTGTCGCCGAAATATGACACATTTGTATGTAAACTTGCTAGTATTAATTATGTGTGATACGGAATACACAATTCCCTCTTGAGATTCAAAATTCAATTTTTATTTTACACTAGTTCATAAACTCGTGTATTTACCTCGTTATTGTTTCCCACTCAATGAATAAATCATCAGTGAATACTATTGGAAGTGAATGGTTTTTGTTTTAAATATTTCATGAAGGTGTTGAATATTTTACGCGCAAAAAGTCAGCAAGTAAGACGGCAACGATCCCATCACAGGTTTCAGACATGTCAAAGCATCCCCTAGAGTGCGGGGCGATGTGAGAACTTGCTCGTTTTGATACTTAGCGACTTGTTCCACGGTTTTCGTGTAACAAGTCGGGATTCTTACAAGCAACTTAACATGCAATAAAGTTTCTACAAGGTGTGGGTACTGACTTACCAACATCTTTAATCATGGTTGGATCTTTGATCATTTCACGCTTTTCTTTGGACATTTTCCGTTTTTATTAGCTTTTTAATACGAGTATACTTGCATGCATATTCTTCTATTGTATATACGACACTATTGGAACTCGCAATATAGTAAATAAATATATTTGATATTCTAGGATAATGTTTTCTACAGTGATACCATTATACACATTATGACAAAGCCGAAAAAATGTTTTTGCTTTCCATATATCTTATACGTTCGTGAGCCATTCATCCATTACCGCCGATTCCAATATATTTTTGCTCTTTCATATTCTTTCTCGCCGAGATCTTCAACTCTCCAGACTAATGAAACATATCAATTTACATCTAAAACGAAATCTTCTAACCCCGACCTTCTATTTAAGCTATAGTCAGTTCCTTTCGATGTGTATTCATGTAATAAAATTTCAAAAAATGTTAGAGTTCAGTTGCCTTGTGGAATTATTTATAATATAATCGATTTTCGATACTGAGTCGTAAATACGGCGCGATGACGTAGAGCACACGAGTCATGCTGTGATTCATTCACCTCCGAATATAAGATATTTAGGACCGGTACGGCACGGTGTGGGCGGGAATAAGGTGAATAAGGCTCGGTCACACGGCAATTTGGACTATTATGATGTCTCATTGATTGCGATGCGCTGTCCATTTATTTTATCGATCATATAATTACCCATTTTAATACCCAGTTTCCGGAAAACGCTGTCTGTAATTTCCACACATACGTGCAATAGAATAATTAGGCCCTTATTAACTGAATGTTATACAAATAAACTATTTTAGTGAAGTAAACACATTGAAATTTGTAATTGTAAATTATATAAACGTTACTTATGCGTTGAAGAGTCATCTTAGTAACGGTAACTAATTTGTAACTGAATAACCTCTTCATCTTTGGCCGTTTATGGATTACCATACAAATGCATTATAATATTTTATTTCTTTCCGTTGTTTTAAATTTATGTGTAGATCTACCATGATTGATTACTTGATTGATTTGCCACGTGTTTTTAATTGGTTATTAAATAGCTAGAAATTGTATGTTTACATTACACCCAAATTAGATGCCAATTATTCTCACTTACTTATATTATAGGTAAGTATACAAACTTCAGCATATACATATGTATGTATGCGTCCAAAATTCAAATACTAGGCAAGGAATTTTATAATTGTGACAGGACCTTATTTTTAGTCCACCTTGAGTTCCTGATGCGAGTTAATGATATTATTTTATTAAATGATTGGTCAGTCCTATGTCAGAAATTAGAATCATCAAACCGTTGCGTCGATGAGATTCCTTACGCGTGTTAAGACTACTATTATGCAATGTTTGGAATGGACTGCTTAACGAGTTTGTTTGCTTTGCTTTGAAATTGTTCCCACCAAACATGATCGATTCCCGTTAGACTCAAACCTATATCGATTTACGATTATACAAGAAACGTTAATACCATTATGAACTTTTCTACATTATTAAAAAGTATCTATATTATCATCGTTGTAAGGTATGAAGTTAAACGCTAGGGGCTTTTTTCATTTTTTCATTTCATTTATGAGTGGGAAAACGGTGTGGACTGTCTTGAGTGGATCGGCGTGCGGCCGGCCCGGCACCGCGGACCCCGCACGGTACCTCCGCGGCACCCCTGTAGTCGTCCTAATTCGATAATTCTGTCTCTAACAATCGTGTTAAGATATTTATGGTATCTATGTAATGATATAATTGAACACGTGCTTGTATTGTTGCAGTGGGCGTGGTCGGCGGCGGGATGCCGGAGGCCGCGGGAGGCGAGAGGCGGCATGGCCCGCTGTACGGCAGGCTGGTTGCCGAAGAACAGCTCGCGTCCATGAGCGCGCCGTCTGACATTCAGGTGAGCGCCGCCGTGCGCGTCCCTCGAGCTTTCTGCTGCTTCCGTACCCCGGCCCAGGTAAATGATGCACGAGGCAGTTTGCTGGGACTCAAACCCTGCACCACCGAACAACCTGTCGCTCTGAATAAAGCTGGGTATGCGTGGTACTTCTCAGGAGAATCCAAACGCATCCGGGAAACGACTGAATCCATCAGCTTTCGTCTCTAATAATGTATGAATGGGCCGCCAAGTCAGATAAATTATTTCACATAGCCACAACTTGACCTTAGATTTCCGTGATTGCAGAGGGAATTACGTTTACAAATAAATGCAGCACTGGGTCGGCGTGCATAAACGTAAAGTTTCTTAAACCCGTGACCTGCGTGCGCCACACCTATTGTTTTATTAAAAGAGTCATTAACCACGCGCGTCTAGACATTACGCGCAAGTAAATAAATTAGTCGGTAAAGTGCCACTAATTACCTACTACAAGTGAGCTCTCTTTCCCTGAAACACTGACGTATTTAGTGTTGAATACGGACAAGCAACGATCGATAGACGCCTCGTATCCCTCGTCTAGACTGGGTTAATTAATAAATGTATCCGACTAGTATTTCTCGCGCGAAAAGATTGGGTTTCCTCTTTATTGTCAGAGTTAACTTGTATCAATAGTGGCAAACTTTGTTAGATAATCTTTTATATCGCAACGGTCAAGTATGTTATGTTGGAATTAATATTTTTATTATTGAACAGAGATTGCGTTAAGTTTCGCCCCAGGTGCGAGTCGATTGTTGGACATATTCACTCCATTCAATGGATGTTATTCAAACCGTCTCGTGTGTTCATAATTCCGGCACCTTTCATTATTTTTGTTTTGATTTGTTACATAGGTAGTTGTTATTTTTAAACTCTGTATTTTTCTTTTGTCGTAGTGATGAGTTACAATTATTGCATGTTTCTTGTTTACCACATTGCGTTGACTGCCTCACTAACTTGAAACCAAAACTAACTGGCACGCTTGAAGCTTTAGATCGCTTATTATTTTTTTGCCATTATTATTTATAAGATCATATTGGATTAACGTGGACTATTTGCTTGCCCAGGCTATGCAGGCCCGAATACCAAATCAGTTTCGTGACTCGTCGGCGGCACCGCTAAGGAAACTCAGCGTAGACCTCATCAAAACTTACAAACACATAAACGAGGTAAGTTCTTTTCCGTTACATCTTAGCAATATAGATATCACTCGCCTGCCATTTCAACGAGAGGACATAGAATAATATCAAGCGTAAAAAATAACAAGAAGGAATTTTTTTCGTGTTGCGGTTTTCCTTGCGAGTGGTGCGGTTCCTTTAAAACATGAAAACTACCTGACGCTAATGATATTTTTAACGCCCATTATTACCTACAACATTAATATTGCGGCCAAATTAACGTAAGATTGACAGCATCGTAGGTGTGCGTCGCGTCGTAATGATCACAGATCGCCGTTCACTCGGCCGAATATCGAATAACAATCGATCATCGCGTTCACAACAGCCGACCGTTCGATTAATCCGGCATTAACCGGTGTCATCTGCGGTTATTAATTTACTTATTGCACACCGTAAGCGTGCGCCTTTGTTTATTTTCGCTCGCAGCGATTAAACTTCCAGTACTTTCATAATTATTGTTTACATGTCGTATGCGGAAATTGTTCATCACGTTCGGTGCATCGTGCTTATATAAAATGTGCTTATATTTAATTTTTAATATAAAATAGCATTTTATATATAACCCATTGTGATGTGCTTTATTATGGTTTTTTTGTTAAAAGGTTTGCCTCGCTTCCCACATAAGGGCAAAGCGGAGGTGCGCATACCACGCGATGTCGGTTTCGACCTTTTTTGATGTTCGTAGGCGATCGGTTGCTAGGAGGCGGGCCGCCCGCGCCAGATCTAATTTATTGCCTCGTAAATAAAAAATCTCAATGAACCACTGAGTCTTCAATGGAAACAGTAACCCAGATAATCCCGTTGTGTTCGAAATATCGCATGCGCGATGTACCAACTGAAATAAAAGATATAATACCAATAAGTTCTTGCAAATTGCTCCCCACAGTCGTGATATATTTATCAAAGGGAAGGAAACCTCGGTGTAATTAGAATATCATTATGACGTATGATTAATCCATACCACCTAGGAGACAAAACAGAGGGCTTATATATTCGAAAGAAACAAATGGGTTCATCCTAAAAAAGTTAATCTTAGAGATCATGGGATTTAGCTGTAGTCGTAATTAATTAGTGCCGTACGAAAAAGAATTTACGAGATCACCAGCAAAAAAACATGTTCTGTAAAATATAGTCCAAGGCTTTGAAACGAAATTAAAAATTCTTTTGGTGGCGTGACCCTTGTTATGTCAACGAGGGCTCATCTCCACACCCGGTAATCCTTTGAGAACTAATCAACGCGTTACCTTGTGCCGCACTGTACACAAACCTTCATATAAACGATTTTCTTCGCTGCGCAAATGATTTCTATGGACACTCGATGTTTTCGTGTTAGATAGAGGCTACCACTAGGGTTATCATAGTCAATCCTGTAGTATTCATGTCTATTGTTTCTTAAGAAAACAATACAAATAATGTTTAATATGTATTCAGTTTTGCATTGTACAGCTTGTTCGAATTAAGGGTGCAGTATTATTCGTGCATGCTCGAAGTGATTCAAATAGTTAGATCAAGTTGGTATTGTGCGATGTCCAGCAGCTTTCTGCCGGCTCCTTTCATCGCAAAATGAGAAGTATTTTTAATTGGCGCGCGCCAGCCGGCATCTGTTACGGCTCGCAGCCCTAGTTCCTGTTCAACTTGGCATGACCTTTACCAGTCACGTGGATGTTTAAGTTTTCACTGCGCCGTTCGCGGCTCTCGGCGCAATAAACGCTGCGTCATAGTTTTCCTTGTACACGAGCAGATGACGCCCCGCCTGGGAAACGTGGAAACTTTGACGTCCTCGCGATGTGTCATTTTTTCATATCTTTGTGTTAAACACACTTTCTCAATTTTAACATTTGGCTGAAATAGAATATCTCCTTCGGTACGAAATTGAATGTCATAAAATATTGCTTTCTTTAGCTTTGTTTTGTACAGGGATTATGTTTCTTTTATCAAAATTGTATTCATTCAATAAATATTAATACTCAAGTTGATTTTGCGTATTCGTAAATTTATATATTTTAGGAAATCTAAGTAATCAGAAATCGGAAACACATGGAGTAATTCTCATAAAAAATATTTTGTACATATATATATAAATAATTATCCATTCCATTGATAAAGGGTCACGTTTCGTCCACGTATCACTATACATCAGTATACACTATTGAGCAGTGTGTTGTTACAGTTAAAAGTACAACACGATCCGTAGAAAGTTCATCAAACTTGTACATCTCTTAGATTTTGTCGAAAGTTTTCGCTACGGAACACAGCATCGTTTCCCCCGACGTTGTGTTACTCGCAGTAATTAATCTTAGATTTGAGAGACACGTGGAGTCTCCCCTCGTTTGTGTTTATTTTCGAACGGTGATTATTAATAGATTATATTCTATTTACGTTGTGGAGATGGTCATTGCCCTATTTGGTGGTGTGTTTACATGGCGCCATGCCAGCCGCGATGCTTTGACGCGCGATCTATAGGTGAGCTGCGCGTTTGGAAACTCATCATTTGCACCACTTGAGTTTGGCATGACTTTTGAAACTGTTTAGTATATTTTTTTATGTTTGCTGCGTATTTAGCTCACTTGTGGTGTTTAAAAATAATCATTGTGTACAAAAATAAATCACTTTATTTCAATGTGTGCCATTTTTGTAATTGTTTTGTTGAGTTGTATACCTCAGTGGCAGAACTATTTGGACGCAAGGAAGGTACGTATATGTGTTACGTTCCTTTTCTTTGTTTAATGATGATTAGTAAAAAAGTATTTAAAATACAAGTCATTCAACCGAAGATACATATCATTTTAGAAATATGTGACAGTGTTGTAACACAAAATGTAGCAATCGAACTTTATCCTCATTTGCGTGCATTAATAAAAATGTATATCATCTTTGATCTAATTTATAACTTATTCGGTTGATTTCAATGCGGTTCACTGGTATCGGTTTGATCAATGATCAAAACAAATATACAGAACGGACGTTTGATATAAATTAAAGTCGTTTACTGCTCCGCTGCCGCCGGTTAAATATAAACTTTCTATAGAGTTTCGGTCAAGACAATGTAAAGACCGTTGATTGATGCGACAAATAAAAATTGCTTGTATTGGCGAGGAATGAGTCAGGATTTCAGTATTGGCGTCTGGCTGCTCTTTGGTGTGCTTTACGAAAATAGTTATTTCTATATTTGCAGAGATTTGTTTACATAGGTTGCAAGTCTTTGTGGGCGTATAAGTTCTGTTGAAGTAGTATCTCATGTTGTATGCATTGTTCATCTCAAAGCCCAATCATATTTTGCAAAGGATGAATCACTTTGTTTTTTAATATTAAAATATCACAATTTGATGTGTTTAATTCAGAAGTTTCACTAGGTTTTTATTTTATTGCGTAAAAATGCATTCAATGTTCATTTTTAAATTTAATCTATAAGGTTTGAGTGTAACTGTGGAGTTTGTAAATTATTAATATATTAAAAGCCGTTGCCTTCTAATATGAAAGTATCCTTCGTTCATGTGGGCGTGAAATAAAACGTTGCTATGTGTGTGAAACTGTAATTAATTTTCAATTAATCATGACAATGCATTTTTTTACAATATTTACATGAAGTATGTTTAAATTTTTCGTACGGTAATAATTTGATGTAAAAAGAGATTTCGAGTTACCTAGTATGTTAGATATGGCGACAGAAATACGCTGTAATCGTTAATATTGTTTGATCATACGATAAGATCAATTCTTTCGGTTGTACTTTTTGTATTAATTTTCCAAAGAGGTGTTCTATCGATTCAAAGGATGTAAATTAGTGTGGGTGGTCCAATAAATGATCCGTCCACTTATAAACTAGCGTGAAGATAGCAAGATCAATGTTTAGCTTGTTACTTGTACTCTATACACTTAAGCAATGTAAGTTCGGTACCACAGTCGGTAGTTGTCTATTAATACCGCATTGTGGTTGCGCCGACCAACTTATTGGTTTCGAATGACCCAATTGCGTCATGTTTTTTGCATTCCGCTGACGGACAATAGATTTGTACATTTTGCTGCGGAGAAACGCAAATCGTCCGTTGTTTATTTCTCAATAGGTAATATTTGTGACGTTATCGAAATGGTTTTCATGGAATTTGCTTACGTATATGGGCTATATGTTGAAACGTGTTTATGTATTCGTGTTTTGTTACATTTAAATAAGTAGCAGCTCGTGTTGGCGTCGAAATGAAAATATGAAAAGTGCTAAAGTTGCTTAACCGCGTTGGGCGTCTCGTCAGCCCAGTCGCTAATGTAGCACATAACAAGGTATGAAGCAACTGTCTGCACTGGATGCAATAGGCGACAATGACTAACGCCTGCGGCCTGTGGGCGAATTTCGCAACCGGCCCCTCGATGCCAATACGATTTGAGTCAAGGAGATACTACTTAAAGATCGGAATCTACAGACCGGTCAACAATTTGCCCTCTTTTATCGTTATCTAAAGTCTAGACTGTTCGATTAGACGTGCACAGATTTCAATCCGATGATATCTTTCTAGGTAAACGATAACAATTACTACGGCGGAGATCAATATTTCGCAATACCGATCAAATTGGTTATACCTTTTCCGTTTGTAGCAATATTTTTTTTATTGTGGTCAATCACGAGGGCTTTACATTTATCTGTTTAATAAACTTTTGGAGTGTTTGCCACCTATATTTTGGCCTTATCTCGTATCACAGAATGTGATTGTGGTAGGACGGATAAAAAATATACACGTCGTGATACGTTTCTTATCTGTATTATTTAAGATTTCTATTAATAAACTACTTGTATCCACTCTTGTGTTGCAATTAATTCATTACCGATCTGAAAACTATGCTCCAGGCGCAGAGAGAACTAACTTGCGATTGATTAAATTCTTCGTCCCCCTGCACTTTGCATACGTTTTGACGTTTCCAAACTCAGGTGAAAGTATTGCGTAATGAATGAAGTTTGAACACGCCGCAAAGAATTCCAATGGAATTCGAGGAAAAGTCATGATGATCGCGAGCACGCTTTCGCCCCATGAGTACGCTCGTGTGGAGGCGACACGAATGCCGGAGCATCAGCTGTTCAAGTTATCTCCGCAATTAATTGCTATATCGTCCATTCATACGGCGCGCCTGTTAGTTTCACTTATAATTATTATTATTACGTTTACTCAGTACATCCTTTTAAGGTCTGCAGTGGTTTCGTAACACGAAATAAGTTTTCAACATACGTCGTTATGAGTGTTTCACCAATCATAAATGTTTATGACATATGTTTTTAATTATTTTTTATGTCTTTATAAATAACATAGCGTGCTGCAATTTATCGCGCTCGGTTATTACATAAATGTAAATGTAAGCAACATGTATGCAACATACATGTCTCTTTCTCTAGACTAATCACGAGAACACGGTTTGCAAACAGCGTAATGCAAACGGGCCAACTAAAGTGAGTCAAGGTGAGTGCGCGACGTCACGCTCATACTGTTGCCACCCGGATTATTGCGCTCGGATGCCGGCGCCGCCAGGCCGGGGTGCGGTCTACCTACTCTTGGAAACTCTCGCACAGTTTTCCATGTACGAGACGACGCGACGAACCAAACTAAACCTAACCACATCATTCACAGCGTTCAATATCATTGGACATCGCGACAAACGCGACATAAATTCAATAAACAACCAATTCTTCCAACTCATGAAACTATATAAAATGTATGAAACGCTATAATTAGTGACATGTCAGTTTAAAGTATAGATTGCCCTTAAAATTGTTCGACGTGAACCAAAGCTTGTAACACGTAGTATATCAGTGTTATACAGCACGATCACTATTTTGTCTGTATGCTAACTAGTTCAAACGCTTGGCAGTTCCGTATTTCTGTGTGTTTCTTGGTGGTTGCGGATCGTTGCAAACCTTGTTAGCTCGGTTTGGCTGACGCGTGTTTTGTTTCGAGATACCTGCACGTGTTCTTTTCGTTGCAATACATTATTTTGCGATAATTTTACGTAATCATTTAATAAAGTGTAATTTATAACGTGTCCAATAAAAATTCCGCCGAGACCTGTGTGTAATTTGTATCAAATTTCGTCAACGACACGCAACACATACACGCTACACATTCCGCTATGAACACATACTGCTCCCAATTGTAAGTTGTGCGGTTGAAATGGTTTTCTTATTGAAAATTGACATACCAGTGACGATGATTTTGTTGTATACGTGTACAGATTACTACTAATTCATCGCGTGCCTTAAAATCGATCGATGTTCGTAGGTGAATGACCAAAACGGTACCGGATAAAAAGAAATGGGTACTAGTAATATCTATCGACTGTATTCGAAATAATGTTTCAGCTCTTCTTAAAACCCTAGGGCATTAGTGCGGACAGTTTAAGACCACAGTCCCTGAACCACCCGGTCTATCGGTGCCAAGGTGTCCGGCGGGTTACTAATTGCGTGTTAAAATTTACTTGACATCGCTCAACCTTCGTCGATATCCACTTTACATAGATCTTCCTCAGTAGTACAACATACAACGAACACAATCGCCGGTGACAGGTCTCTGTGCGCTGGTTGTATCACACGATTTACTCGGAAACGTTCACGTTTACATTTACGTTTCTCAGGTGGTTCTCTGCTTGTAACCTTGTCACAGATAACCCCAATAGCGAAGTATTGAAACTTTCGCGGGAATGGGCACACGAATTGTCACCGTCCTCACCGGCCGCCGCAACTACTTTATTTAATTAATCAATTTGTCGAGCATTCTTTTCGGTTTGCTAATCTTCGGTGAAATCAAACGAAAATACACAAGTAAAAGTTGTATAACGATACATCGACCTATCTCACACGCTTTAAATAAAGGTAAATATTATTTGATTGAGTATCAACATTTTAAGTTTATATTTACAAACAAGTGAACATTAACGTGTTAAAATTAATTTGTATAAAATATACAGTTGCGCGTTCGAAAATAAATCGTATGTAACGTTAGTAAACGGTGTTTACCCGTGAAATGTGTGTCGCGCCCATAACCCGTCTGATAATAAAGTGTTTCAAGGAGACGATTAAGTAACTTTATGACATATTACGCACTTGCGTACTGCTGACAAATTCACTTCACTTTTATTCACATTAGTGGTAACATTATTTTCCCATCTCACGTCGCACATGTTTACCGTATCCCGGTTAGGACTCATCTGCTTGTTAATTCGTCTTCCACGACAAGTATTATTTCGTTTACATACGACAGAAATCGATTCTAGACGGATATCTATGTTTATTTTTTTAAATATCATCTCTATTGGCTTTAATAACAAATAATTACATTAACTGTGCGCTATAAGGCCGCACATTGTAGGAAACGACAAGATCAAAGATGGAGATACGCAGATAATATAAGATTTTTTCAAATTCAACACTATAATTTTCTGCTGTTTGCACAAGGTAAATTGAAATAAATTATAGGTTTCACTATCATGTAGGTGAATAAAAGCCGTGTTATTACGACAAATAAACAAAAATGTCCGAGTGGTAAGGTTTCAATAATTAACTGGAGCCGGCCGTGTTTGCCGACTGACGCCGCGCGCCGCCGCCCGCGCCCTCCGCTGCCCTCCGTCCGCCTCACGCTACGTGGCCTTATTAAAGAAAACAATCGATTACTTCCCGTTACCGTAAATATTTCATAACGTGTAAAAACAAAGGAGATGAATATCATGAGAGAAAATTAAAACGCCCCATTACAACAAATTAACATTTGAAAACAACCCGGCAGCTTTTATTTCGCCCAAAGTAATGTCTTCATTCAATTTGCTTGAAATATAATTTGTCGTTCCTTAATTAATTTCTAAGTTTGAGGGGGTATTATTGCGGCGCGCCACCACTGGCGGCTAATTTCAAATTTTTGCCTCTGAACAAGAAGCACCTCGTGCTGTTAATTGCATGCTATACTAACCTAATTAACATGTTTGTTTTATAAGTTATTTAAGTTAATAAAGTACTCCATTATTAGGCATTGCGACCGGCGTGAATGCGTTCTTTTACATTAAAAGGTGAAAAAATATGTCGATATATTGGTTTTATGTCTAAAATATTTAGTAATAAGTAAAGTAGTACGAGCTTCTTGAAAACTGTAAAGTCTGTTAATTAGGTATTGGTATTCGTCAGCATATGGGACGCCATATTGAGTGTTTAAAACGATCCATAACCTAAGAAATTGTGGCTTTCCGGAGTAAACCTGTGTATATCCGGTTTCAACCTGGTGTAATTGTTTCGAACGCGAGAATAGAACTAGAGAATTCTAATAACTAGAGAACTCATCTTCGATTGAAAAATAAATAAAATAACACCACTCCAACTGTCCATTCAACCCTTAACGAAACAAGTTTATGTAATCACGAACGCTAATGCAATTGTATGAAACAACGTTTCACCTAACTCTGATAGACGTGTGTACGTCCGTGCAGCCGTCTTTCACAATTCCGTAAAGACCTTCAAATAATTTAGTGTTAGAGGCTTTTTGTGCAGTTGCAGGGCGCACGTGATATAGTAACTACTAATTAGTCAACGTTGTTTGTTTTGTTAGGTATCCCGTCTGGAACATCGTGAATGATATAAGCAAAGGTGTTGTCAATATAATTTAAATATTTTAATTGGTGCAAATTGTTTTTTTAATATTTTCTTATTTGTTCGTTGCTGTAGAATAGACTATCTGTCGGAATTTCGTTGCCAAAGATTACTGTTTTATTGAGTGTATGTGTTGGGTAAAACAATTGAAAATCCTTTGTACCTAAAATTAAAAATTACTATTGAGATTAGTTATTTAATTTATTGAGTTATTATAATTGTGAATCTAGACTTCTCTAAGATGCCTCTTTTGTTCGCTAAGATAACCCGTTTCGAGTTAGAAAGCGGACACATGCACACACGTCCAAGGATATATTTCTATATAAAACAGTTAGTCCGGGTATCGTTGGACGCGCGATTTTCTTTTTTAAACCAATCCTCTTCTGTAATTGGATTGCGTCAGGAGAGATTGGGCTTACAAGCAACGTGTCGGCGAAGTCTAGTGTACTGAGACACAACACTGTAAATCTGTTTTACGCAAACGGCTATCGCTAAAGTATTAAATGTTACACTATTTGTTTTCTATTTTTTGCGGTTCGCATTTACAGGGATTGCGTGTTTCGTATTCATTGTCACGTTGCTTTCGAATATATCTGGGATTTAGATCTTGTTTATAACAAAAATATCGCAGCTGTTTGTCAGAATGGGCAGGAAAAAAAACGGTATAGGTGTATTCAATTGTATTGAAAAAACTATTCATAAAATTTCTCAGATACCGCTGTCATTCTAATGTAGATCTTAAATCAACAAAACGTATTTATGTAAAAATAATTATTAATCAGAAAATATTTTATTGTAGAATGATGTAAACATGCTTATAACTATAAACACATTATTATATTGTGAGTTATTTATTTTAGTTGTAAATTGTTACAAGTAGCGCGCTCCCGTTTACGAGGAGAGTTGTAAAAGTGAGCATTGATTAAATTTATAAATAAACAACTCTGCTTATAAAATTGATGGCTCGGTCGCTAGGCAGTAGGCTGTAAGCTTGCTGCTTGTAAGCCGAGCACACGGCCTGCCCAGTGCCGACAGTCAACACCATTACTGGACACAGCTAACAGCCTTGATTTTGCGATCGTTACTTAGTTGCTAATATAAATGTTATCTCGGCGTTTCTCCCTAATAAAATAAGTCTGTTAGTGGTGTTGTAAAAGGAATGAAACTGCGGTGGTAAACAGAGCCATCCTCGTTTAGTGCCTCTACAGTGAGCGTTAATCTCGTTTTTCGCAATTAGTTGGCGGCTGCCTCTATTGCCCACCCCGCCGGGGGTAAATACGCTTCATCTTTTTATTTTATATTTCTTTTTAAACAAGTGTTTTTTCATGTCGGCCACATTACCGCAGTGTTTTACTGCTTTTTGTTCGATTTACATCTCAAATACAAAGACGCTAAAGCACAATGAGTTGGTATCGGACATGGATGAGTTTAAAAAGCTATTTTAGTTAAAACAGATCTTTCCCATCTCGTCGCGGCGCGAGACCGTGTCGGCGTTTTAGTTCGCCACTTTTAACTTGCGCTTTTCTCTATATAGCTAAATACGAGAATTCGAGTAGAAAATTCGACGAAAATAATGCTAGGGTCGTCGAACTATTGTAATACTCTAGCTCGGGTCACCTTTGGGTCGCGAGTGTCACCTTGACGCCGAAACTTCATCGACGACAGTTATCGCATGTACCAACTTACTGACTTTCATTCATCATTGTTGTTTCTGTATTACTTTAACATTTTCATACTTTAGAGACGCTTCACGCGGCTACCGTGCCTCCCGCGCCTCCCGAACCTCACGACCCTCACGCGCTGTCACACGATTGATATGAACCAATAAAATCTTTTGACACTCGCTCTTTGTTTTAAGCTTATATTTCTTCGTAATATTACTTGAGAAAATTTATTAAACATAAATATTTCACGTTTATCGTATCAACGCTCGTATCTGAAATGTGAATACAGTTATTATAAATAAATAAATTACCAAACCAAATAAGCGAAAATAGGTGTGCAAGTTGAATGATTACTTCATATTTACCTCGAAAATATCCTTCAGTCAAGTGGATGATTAACGTTACTTGTGTATTCGTTCTCACAGGCGCGAGGCGGCGCATGCAAGGCCGCTTACCCGACGAATGAATCAGCTGATGCCAGTCACTGATTCACTGCAACATACCTTGCATTGTCTAACAGCTGACTTCGTTAACGAGCCGACATCAATGCGATTCTTAAAACTTGCGCGTTGCTTCTTGTTGCGTGATTATTTTATACGTCCTGCGTCCTGTTTATTGCGCTGTAACACTGCACTCGCCGTCATATCGACATTATTTATGTGATTGCTTGCACAATGCGTCCAAATAAAAAAAAATAAAAAAAAAAATTTTTTTAAATAGCTTTGCAGACGCGTGTTTTCTCTGAATCGACCGATTTGGTCTCGATGCAGTTTATCTCATATTTATTTGTATTGATGTGTGTGGTCAAATACAGGAAAACAAGTAATTCCCGATAAAACAATGCGGTACGTATTTCCCCACTCAGAAATTGAAACATTTGTTATCAATATTGTTCTCGTTTTAATTAACGCGAACATTTTAAACACGTAAACAGCTGAATCAAACTCATACACGCACACGGGCCAGTTGATGCAAAAGTATAAATAAATTGTCGCCAGCGGAACGTTACGCGGTGTCACGGAACAGGCGCTTAAAAGTGCTTAAACCTATGTAAATGGTCACGACAAATATATCGCAATACGGTCCAGTTCCGTCCAGTGTTAAATACGAAAATAGGTTTGACCTAGCTACTGTGTAATCGCGTGGGATTGCGGATGTGTCACACAGGCTTACCGGACCGGAAAAAACTGGACACGCCACAGCTCTTACAATAACACAATATCATAAA
This sequence comes from Deilephila elpenor, assembly GCA_949752805.1. NCBI lineage: Eukaryota > Metazoa > Arthropoda > Insecta > Lepidoptera > Sphingidae > Deilephila > Deilephila elpenor. Next base: position 10,224,401 of record OX457108.1, read on the forward strand.
TATTGGTATTGGCCACGCATATTTGGACACGATTTTTGTCTCGCATTTTTAGTGAGTTTGCAAAAATATTTTAAGGAAAACGTATACCTATGACGACAAAATGTTGATCACTGATCAAGGACTTTAATGAGTTTATAAAACAATTTTTACATAAATAAAGCGTACGGTAATAGATAGTTACCAACATTAGTTTAATAAATGTGTGAGAACAACACGAAAGAAGGAAAGTGTAAGTCAGAGTGGCACACAATCAAGACAATCAACTTCATTCATGCTCGTGATCCAGCATGATTCACATAAATCTCCGGACAAGAAATAAGTGGTACCATCTGACAAACGGAAGAATCTCATCGCTGCTATATTGCTCTATTTTCTCATAATTAAATTGTTACGTAAAAAATATGCAAGGATAATGTTGCCTGTTGGAGATATTGGTGTGTCTAAATGTGTTTCAAGGAAAATATGTGTTTTAAAAAACACACGCAAATTAATGAGCCAATTATACATGTCGTTGGTGTTACTAACGAAACAGTGTACTGTTTTTTTATTTAAAAATAAACTGACAAGAATAACAGCAAACAAAACACAATGAGGCCAAGGTTCGCGAAGTTAATTGTGCTACAAACAATTTCTCAAGTGAGACGGGGTTTCTTTTTGCGTGACGTGTAGTCTGTCTAGATTTTAAGGATACTGAAACAATGGATTTCCCATTCCCATCCGCCTGTGCCGCCGCTCAATGAGTCAGCTGATGTAGCAATGGCCTCAAAATGACTCACTACTGATCTCCGCATGATACCACACTTTTATATCCATTGGATATGGCATTACATATACCACTGCAGATTTATAATACAGTAAATTATAAAGTTTAGTAAAAATATACTTCATAAAATAATATTAGTTAAATATGTGCTTTAGCTTGATTTAAATAAAGCATCAATGAAAATTTGAATAATTTTAAGTCACGCCAATCCTCACCTCTTTGTCACACAGTGTTTGTTTTAATAATTGGCTTATACATTTTTCGTGAATGGTAATACTTTATTGAATTGATGCTCAGTGAATAATGCCTCATCCACGCAGCGGCTATATTTTATCGCGTGCGGTTGCAACAGGCGAGCGCATCCGCAGATTTCGTCGCGTCCTTGTCATTAGCGTCGTGCTTAAAACGATTATTTGCCTCAATGGAATGATTGCCTTGTTAAATCTGCCGTTTCTGTTAAATGATTCACAAACTAAATAAACAATCTCAGAGAGGTTTATTTTCCAATCTCAATTCCCTTTTTATTAGTTTTTTGTATGTGGCATTTACGTTAACAATACCCTCCTCTATTTTGGATTTTGATAGAGATTTTCGCTTTCGCGAATATCGTAGTGAATGGAGTGCAAGCGTATAACGGAAACGAATTAGAGATAGGACGCTAAAAGCGGTAATAATGAAGAATTGTTTCGATAAACAATTGGTTCATATGAATAGGCTTACGCAACGCTGACGTAAGTGTCGGACGCGCGCGGTGACGCGGCTGGACCGCGCCGACGCCGGCGCAGCGCACGATAACCCACCCACTCTCGTTTTCGCTGTGACGTCTGTGCTGATAAGCTGATGAGTCGCCTTTATTGCGCATTACTAGATTAATGCACCCGACACGGGTCGCCGACGCTACCGTTCGCGCCATCTCTCCCGACGTACATTTTAAATGTAAAATTTTAATTAACGCCTTTTCTTTTGTAATCATTGTTTACATGTTGAGATCTTGATTGACAGTGGTTTTTCTCTCACCTGCTATGTGACCGTTTAAAAATACATCACGAGTATATTCAATAGGATATTGGCTAGGCAAGTATACAAACAGCACGGTGGGCGATGCGGGTGTCCGCGAGCAGGATGTGTGCTGATCGCCGCTGGACACCGCGATTTCACTGGAAACTCATACACCAACAACACTTCTCGGAACATCTTGACAACTAGGCAGATCTGTTTAATCACACCTTAATTGCGTCACCGAGGTGACTAGTCAGCTAGAGTACTGTGACTTAAAGGTTCATTTTTATTTATATATAAAGGCAACATGAGAGATTGACTCTTAATTTGTTCTTTTAGGAGAAAATTTATAATAAATATACTCTTTAGTAATCTGGATTCAGTTTTCAAACTGTATTTTAACAAGAGTGATCAGAGTAAAGGAATTAAACGATATTATACTCAAAATCATAATCCACAGCAGAAGTCTGTGGTAAGCCCACAAAAAAGTATGTTGTGAAATGATACTAAAAATACACCAAATATGGTAAACATGTCTGCAATGCGTAGTTGGATAACGTAGGTACGACATCGTCCGATCAAAGTCGAGTGGTTCAATAAACCGAGATTTGGCCGATTCACTAATATGTAAACATCCGTTGCGATACACGCGGAGCACCTTCGCAAAAGGTGACGACCGATAATGCTTCGTTTGCGAGACCTGCCACTATTTACATTACTCTTCTAAACAATTTTTCTACGCCAACTGCGGATTTCGAATGCCTTGAAACAAATGTGGATAATAAGAGATTGCAAAAGGTGTCTGTAATGATTGCTTTACAAACTGTACTGTACTTTTTGTGTTTATTTCTCACGGAACGCTCAAGGTGGAAAATATAAATTATTTTTTAATGCGTCTTAAGGTGTAATTTGTTCAGTAAATAATGGAAATACTGCGAAACGTCACGTAAATGCCACGGAACAATTCAGACTCGCCTAGTGATAAAACTTATTTTTAATATGAATGAGATTATTCTTCGATTTGGCAACACATTTGGCACCACCATGTCTGGATGTAGATTACGTCGCGGCAAAACCCTGATCCAAATTAATTCTTGTTACTACGCACTCAACAAAACATAACAGCGTCCTAGTTTATTACTCTATAAGTTACCAGTACTTCTATGGAAATTTCTAGGAATCTTTTCTTCAGTGTTTGAATCATATTTTTTAAATTACATATTATAGTTGTTTACGCCTTGTGGTGTATTAATTGTACTCTTAGTGCAGCCCTATAAATAGTTCATAATTACAAAAATAAATATTTAGATTGCAAATGTTTGATCAGGGAAAACCCGAAGGATTTAGCGTTTGCAACATGGTCACGTAAAACGCTCAGAATCGGTGCATTATCCTTAAAATTGAGTTTGTTGATCGGACGACCGGTTATTCCAATAACGATAACAGACAATTAAGTTTATGCGCGCGCGATATCCATGGGATAATTTTGTGTCCCGGCAGTCAAGGCGATCAGCAGGTGCCGCATTCTGCATAAAATACACAGTTTAAATTGCTATAATTTGTTTCGTCCCCAATAAATATTTGAATTGCGTACTGGCAACAAAGTTGAGAAACATCTGCTCGGGTCGCTTTTTAATTTTTTTAATTATCAATTTTTTTAAATACGTTTACTTAGTATATAGGTACTATATGAAAAACATCTGGTCGAAAGTGATAACCGCTGAACATGTGTATCCATAAAAACTAAGGAATCTAAGTGTGTCACCAGTTCTTAGAGAATAATGCATGAACGTTCACTTCCCTACTGAAAAGTCAAATTTTCGCTAGGTCTTTAGCATCCTAGACTGTATCACTATTAAGCCTCATGACTACGTTATAATCAATCCAGTGATTATTTGACCGACTCTAGTCTCTACCAAATATAAATAATTCAAGAAATAAACATAAATAAAACAACACATTTTGTACATACAATTATTAATTAATTAGTTCCGGTTTATTATTGCATCAATGTGAATATTAAAACGCAGTGTAGGTGCATGAACGAAACAATTTACGCACAGCCAGGCATCCGGTAGGTGTCATCATTAAACCCGGCACAAGCGCAACTCAATTACCTTTTGACATTTAAACCTAAAGGGCGTATTGTTTAAACGGGTGCCCGTTCTGTTGGTAAACAATGGAGCACCCGATACAGCCTCTTCCATAATTACGTATCACGTCTTGAGCTATAAGGAAATTTAAACAGATCTACGCAGCGAAATAGGCTTCTATTTGTTGGCGTTTGTTATCTTATCGCGTCGCGTAATGCCTTCCGCGGAATATTGCCGCACTACCGGATTGTTGTATAACAATGCATTACAGTAAACGGTAAATACGGGAATTTAATCATTATGTAACTGTTTTCAAGATATTCAACCCGATTACCTTATTTTGTGTCATATTTATTTTATAATTAGTCGGTTTGTGACAAGTCTTCGTATATCGTTTAGATATCGAAATAGGGTTAGATTATAACTGGCTAGATAACCAAGACAAATGGGCAATTGTGTTGGTGCGCTGCTTAGTTATTGGGCCAGTGCGAACAATGCCACACACATGGCCAAACATCCGGTCAGTTATCGCGTAAAAGTTCGCTAGTACGCGCGATTTTTTTCATGAATGGAAGCTTGTCGTTGTTATTGCCAGCATCGACGTCTCCCGCTATTTTTATTTTTATACGTGCCTAGGCCTTATCTACGGCGATAAACAATTTATTACAACGATAAACAGTTTACATTCAAAGTGAACGCAAATCCAAATAAACTCATCATTCACCGCGTTGACATTTGCGTATTGATGTAGAGGAGAGCCGGCGATCTTGGCTGGCCTTTGTTGGCGGTTCCGTCACACCATTCGACAGGGCCAATAAAACGGCGGCGCATCGCAGATAAATGACGCGGTCGGAAGCGTGCTTGGAGATGTTGCGAGTCGCGAATGTGTAGTGTTGCCATGCGGCGCCGGAGTGTCAGTGCGGTGCGGCAGGCGGCGGGGCCGGATGAATGGCAGCCGGAGTCTCCATGCGCGTGAGTGGGTTGCGCAACGCCGCCGGTGACGCAACCTGTCGCCGCGCGGACCGTTGCTTGTTAGTATGCAAAATAGGTAAAATATTCGTGTCGGCCGAGCGCGGCATGCGCTTACGGTTTCGCTCCCTAAGTGGACGTGCGTGCGATTGTTCCAGCACGACTCGTTTATTTTTAACACATTAAAACCATTTTAATGTCTGTGATGCAGGGACTGTTCCAAAATTATCTATCGCTATTAGTCACGGCACATAATTAACGTTTAAGGTACTTGAAACTACTATTGTGTTCACACCTTCACTTCCGTTTACTCATTTTTCAAGTATTTAACAAATAACCGTATTGTAATACCTAAATGAATTATAAAATACAAAGGAGTACAATTTGATGCATTAGTAACAGAAATTATGTTCATAAAAAAATAACAAGCAAATAAAACATAATGATGTTGTTCAATCGTATATTACGAAGATAAAGTCAAAACGGCCATGAAGTCTAAGGAAATGCAATTTATTTGCGGTAACAATAAATTATGATATATTACTCTTTATCCTCTTTGTTTTGATGGGCTTATTGTCTAGCAGCCTTATTCATAGACAGTTTAAAAACCTATTTTAGTTACCGAATGTTTGTCCCAATCCGATGACTTCTGGAATTCAGTTTGAGCGAACAAGACAAAACAACCAAAATAGGCTTTAAAAAAAAAATATATGGCTGTAGGTGTAAACAAAGCGCGGACGAAATATGTATGATGATTTCACAATATAAATATTGCATTAAGTAGAGTCGGCTACAGTCTAGTCTACACTCAATAACGTTTCTATCCTCATGGTAACTAGTACCACGAGTTCCTCATTAGATGCGCACACGTTAAAACAATTTCAAGGCAATCTCATCGCATCGCGCGCCCTTTACATATTTATGTTTATCGCTAGACAAACAATCGCTGAAAAATATCTCTCAGGTGTATGTGTACCGGCAAGGTTGTGTTGATAAACATGTATTTGAAGGTGTTTATATGTCAACTATGTAGACGATACATGTATTTGATATGTTTCTTATTACCTCTTTCAAATGTCTTATTCTGTCGAGCCAATAGGGTCTATAAGCGTATTAGAATCGCACAAAGTTTAAAATGTCTTCGTTTTATTTCGATAATATTTTTGTATTTTAGAAAGAGAAAATATATTAGACAGGCAGTATTGAGCCCCTTTCATCTTATTCACTAAAACAAAACATTTTGAAGCCCACCCAATTGTGGGTCCATTTAGTTACCTCTCTCCTTTTATGTAGCATCAGTTAGGTAGAGACATTAAATAAAATCAATACGCCAGCATTGCCTTGTGGGTAGTGGCTCAAAATAATATTATGTAGGACGTAGGTGGTGAAGTACCTTCCGGTGGGCGTTGTAGGCAGTAAAAAGTTATCGTTCAATGTTTGCCATGACTTCCCCGCAAAATATTTGCACGTGGAGGTGTTTTCCATATTAGAGTGACGTACTTAATTCACTGATGGAGTTTCAGAACGCCCACATGTAATTACTAAAACCTGGCTATTGTTGTGTTGGATTGAAATAAAATTTTCTCTATAGAAATTATATACGTACAAAAGTATTATGATTTAAAAATAAATTTCCGATTTTCCCATCCTTTTACTCTTTGCTCCCATCCCGATTTGATGGGTCGGCAAGACATCTAAGATCCAAACGTTGTGGATGTTCATGGACGATAGTGACCACTTACCTTAACTTGGTGACCTGTTTGCTCGTTTGCCGATCATATTGAATTTGAAAAAATAGGAAATAGACTATATGAATTGATTAATCCGTAGCGGTGTAAAATCTTAGAAATATCAGTGATGGGACTAAAGATATAGATATCTCAAATAATATCTTACAATCAATAAACATTAAATCGACAAACGGCATCGGTATCCTGCTAACGTGGTTTCCGCACAAATATCAGCAGGAATAAACGCATCACATGTCGCGGCCCGATCATTGTTTATGCCGTCCAGATATTTGGCTTTCGGCTCTTCCGCGTATCATGCGGAAATGGATACAGCGGTCTCGAGCCCTACGAGTATGTCACACAGCTCACGTTCACTCACACACACACAAAGAAACAAACTCACACATACGCACACACTGCGTGCAGATGCTGTGTGATTTTTATGCCATCAACGTAAACTTTTGTTTGGCAACGCCATTCAATGCGTCTCCTCAAGTTAAAACTTACCGAGTTCCCGGTATTGTTTTGATTCTCATGACACGAATCCATAAATACGTTTGCTGTTTTTAATTTTTTTGTGTTGGAACTGCATAGTTTTCACTTTCGTATAAATCAGTAATTTATTGCCTTATACATGATGGAAAGATTGGGTCACTGAATTCATCTCTGTGTGATAAACTTGAAGCAAGCGTTTTTTTCGTTCGAAATGTTTCGTTTACATAAATAACTTAAAACAAAACTTTTCTAAAGTACTGTCTACTCTTCTGACACTAAGAGACGAGCTGTTACAACTCCTACACGACTTACGTGCCTCGTAACGTCACTGCGACGATTGTTACGCATCGTCAGCTTGTGTACCAAAACAAATTTTGAACACCCATCAACAGCCTATCGAAATAATGTGATAGGAAAATGTTATGGACTGAACTTCGCGCCCAAAATTACGTATCTTTATGAATGGATAGCGATTTAAAAATAAATACATAATAATCTAATCATATTGATAAACACCTTCGTATAATTGGACGATAATTTGCATACCTGGAATAAACATGTTACATGATCAGAATGTCAAGATACAAAGGACTATAAAACTTTAACATTCGCAAAGATATTCATAAAGAGCACAAGGAAACATCATCAATAATGCGTAGACATAAACAAAGCTATAAACACTGATTCATACGTTGCAAAATATTGCGCAGTCATATTAGAATGAATTTGAGCTATTGTATCTCGCTCTATTAATCTCAATAAAAAACGACAACCCATTGTTCAGTCATATTAACGGATCGCCCAAGATTAACCGTCAGAACTAATCTCTATTGCGAAAATCTACCTCGAAATCCACTTAAAGTGAAAATGTAAGAACTCCTTATAAAGTGTACTGAATAGATATTGAACGCACCTCAACCAATGCGCATTGAGAGTCTGACGAATGCGACTGTGTGACGAAAGAATCCGCGTCAAATTGACTCGCCATAACACAAAAATATTGCAAAGGAGACCGATGCATTTCTGGAACTGCATTGACGCGGACTGTATAGGATGCCCGGTCCAACTATCTCGCACAACGCCAAGCCGATTTGCGACTTAGCACACGTTGCTTTTGAGACTACATTCGATTGCTATAGTGGAGATGCATGGTGGGGCGTTGGCCTGCTGAGAATGTTTGCCGCTGACCTAAGTGGTCAATAATGATCTGTTATACAGTTTATACTACGTATTTTCTTTACTGTTTCTCGATAACGCGAGAAGAGGGTAATATTTTTAAGAAATCGCAATTGTTTGATGTTGCGACGGTAATGTATTTTTTTATTTTCAACCACACCATTGCCGTTCTCACCGCTTTGAGTAATTAAAACGGCATCGCGAGCGAACTTCATTATGAGACTTAATCAGTGCACGGCAAGACAGTTACCTTACTGAAAAGCGAGTACATAAAATAATAGTTTCGCTTTCATGAACTTATTCAACATTTAGCGCGCTGACGATCTTTTCTGTTAATTAACTTGCTCGCACTTAAGCGGAAACAAACGTTGTTGAGGAAAATTTAACACGTTTAATAAAATATGACACGAACTAAATGTGTCGGCGCACAGTGGGTCGAAACGGCTATTTTTGTGACATAGGATGTTTTTTTGGATTTTCCAATTTTTTTTGACGCCAACGTTTTGATATTATCATTCCTTACACTATTCATTCTTTGTATTTTTTTGCTTAACCCTATAATTTCGGCAAAAAAAAATATTTTAGGTTTTTAATGTATGGAACGCACTATAAAAACCTAAATTTCAACGAAGTCCTGCTAGATCCTGCGTTGAAACCTTATTTTTCTGAATCTTGGTCTGTTCTACTATACTTCTATACTTCGAAAGTCTGCATCGACCTGCAACTTTTTCAGTTATGCAGTTCGAAAGAAATGATAAAATTCAATATTTCCCAAAAGATTTTTTACAATTATCTTCAGTAAATTTGACACAAATAAGATAAATAATTAATCTAATAAATTAACAAATACCAAGGAAAACTTGTATATGTGCCGTGCCAGATTAAAAAAAAACAAATGATGGAAATAACTAAAAAATAATAATAAAAAAGGCTAGTATAAAGCCTATACCTATATACTACTCACTATCACTACTGTTTTGTAGATCTTCTAAAATACTCTCTACATTAATAAATTCTAAGTCTTCTGGTTTTGATGGCAAATGCAGAAGCTCTTTAGCTTTTGTTGAGAGAACCATAACATGTTTTTTTGTCATGCGTGATCTAAGACTTGTGATCTTTGGATCAGATGACAAAAGGAGATTATGTAAGATGTCCTCATTCGAAGATATCCTACTAATTTTTCGGGAATGATTTTCCCTATATTTTCGGAAGTCTTTGTTCCGTGCTTCTGCGGCTTCTTCCGACAGCTTCCCAATGGGTATAGCCCCAAAATGTTTAATTATGTCAGCCCCATGAACTAATAATTTATGTACACTGGAAGGCATATAATACCACGGATTTAAATCAACATATAGTTTTGCGGTTTCGGTAGAAAATAAAGCGAATTTAGTAATATCAACACGCTCTCCAGACGCAATTGTTTGTAGAATGATATAAAAATTCTCTATCAACTGCTCATTAATGCCAGTGATACGTGCTGTCATGGCTGTATTTTTAAAAAATCTTCGAGCTGTATTACCATCATTAGTGGTGCCTGCTCCTTGCTTCACTATATCAATTAGCAAGCCACATTCTTCTTTAAATTCTTGTTGAATTGCAGACTTTCTGGTCTTCATTTTCTCTTTATCGTCACCCCTGCAGTTCCATTTCTTAATCTCCAAACGGTAAGCTATGTGGAGTAGGCACTCCATGCATCTTATCCACGCATGCAATGATGACAATCCATACTGGTACATTTCTTCATTCTTAGATCGCAGTTTGTGGGATTCCAAATTATTCATTTCTGTTGGTTTCGCTTTGCAAATGTCACAAACTGCTGTTGAAGTCTCAGAAAAGTATGAAGTTATTTTGCCGTCAATCATTGTCATCATTAATTCGTGGGCAATTTTCACTTTCCTAAATATAGATGGCTGGAGTGCCTCGATTTCTCCTGATATACCGGCTTTTATAGCTGCTACAGTAATTTGTGTTTCTTTTGTGAACGTAAACATAATGGGACGACAGTAAAATGTGGATGAACTTCGATCGTTTTCCCATAAAACCGTTCCATCATCATGTTGTAGTCTTATTGGAACAAGACTTGCCATAAATATACTGGAATCGTCCACGCCTACTTCAGAGATCTGCTTATAATTGCTTTGCCCCGAGGATCCATCAAAGCCCCATTTGCTGATAAGCTTCAGGTCAGTTGCAGAATCTAAATCGAACTCAATTGTATCCAAAAGCCTTGAGGCTGTCAAGTTGAGCAGAGCTTGCAATTTAACTGATGCCGTGCAATCACTAAATGTCATATCCTCCTTTCTTGGGTAACATTTCAATTTTGCTTCTTTTAATTTATAATAAGAAGGATACAATTGAAAGCCTTTTTCGCTTGCTGATTCTCTTAGGTTTATATATTGTGCCTTCGACAAATTTAGGGAAACAAGTAGCGCCAACGCTTTATCAGCAGTGTATGGAACATTTTTTTTTGCATTCAAGCAATTATTCACTTTTGTTATATCTTCTGGATTTTTAAGTAAATGGTTTATTATATTAGCGATGGCTTCATGTCCATTACATTTCAGTGTATTTGATGTAGCTGCAATTAATTCTTCCTGAGACAAATTATTTTGAATTTGGTCTACTCGTCTTCGTTTTTGTCTGTTGGACAAATCATCGAATGATTTTCTGGGACAAATCAAAGCTGTAGAAGCTTTCGATGTGGATGGAGACAGATTCTCAAGACTTAAGTCCTCTTCATGTCTTTCGTGTTCTTCATGTACTTCATGTTCTTCGTGTCTTTCGTTTAATTTTAGTCCTTTAGGCCAAATTATTTCACTTTCTAGCCAATCACCATTTTTTTTAATAAAGTTAGAAAATATACGATTGCATTTTTGCCATCTAGCTGTTATAGAAGAACAGAATTTTACACAAAACTTTTGAAGCACTACACTATTTTCTTCAGTCACGTTTATTTTCTGTTGCAGAAAATCAGAAAGTTTTTTGCTATCTGATAGAGATCCAAGCTGGTCTCTTAAAACAACAAACATATCGAGATTAGTAACTAGAACCTCCATGATACCGAAACAAGGATTCAAAATAAAATGGTATGGATCGTAGCACGGATAAATGTACATTAAGAACGAATTCAAAATATAAGTCATTTTATACCCTGGGCAATAAACAAATTTTATTGCCCTAGATGCTCTCATTAATGATAGAACTAAGTAAAAGGACAAAACATGTTTACAATCGATATCACGAGAATGTTTGTTTTGTTTTAGTTAATTAAAGACAATAAACAAACAGTAGTTGTAAAACAATTAACTAAATGCACCTGTAATCTCCAGATGTCATCAGTGTTAATGACTGAAAGTAATCCTTTGCCATCTGGTGGTCCATTTGCATTTATGATTTATTACTGTGTTTACGTTAATTGTGTAACCACATGTTTTGGGTACAACAACCAATTATGCCAATAAATATTTACTTATTTACTTCTATTGTGTTATTCTATTAGATTTTTATATAATAGTTTGTATATCCACAATGTTTTTGTCTTACTATCTTGTGGTTAAATTGACTTAAAATGTCAATTACAAAATTAGAAATAGTACTATTTTTACCATTTTTCCGATCCCTATAACTGGAAAAGTTGCAAGTCAATGCAGACATTCGAAATGTACAAGTAAAGTAGAACTGGCCAGGATTCAGAAAAATAAGGTTTTAACGCAGGATCTAGCAGGACTTCGTAGAAATTTAGGTTTTTATAGTGCGTTCCATACATTAAAAACCTAAAATATTTTTTTATGCCGAAATTATAGGGTTAAGCAAAAAAATACAAAGAATGAATAGTGTAAGGAATGATAATATCAAAACGTTGGCGTGAAAAAAAATTGGAAAATCCGAAAAAAAATCCTATGTCACAAAAATAGCCGTTTCGACCCACCGTGCGGCGCGGGGAGCGGCGACCGCGACGAAGCCGGCGAAGGAATGTGTTTTACCATTAGGTGTAGTTGTGCGCAGTGCGCTGCACGGCGCGTCCTAGATCGTCCACGCTGGGTGGCCGCTTCGAGTGGGATTGTTCTCGATTCGCCACTTTTTTACCCGTTCCCCGTCGATGAAAACGCTCGAAGCAGCCAGTCGAGATTGCTTTTGAACTTTTAAAACTTGCAAGAATATTTTTACTTCTTTCCAGAGCGATTAACTCCGACGGCCAGTCTGTATCGCAAATTAAAATAGACCAATGAATCATTAAATTCGATCTCGTGGCTTTCAGCTTGCGGAACGTTTGTTTCGTTTTTCCTTCATCTCGTTCCGTTTCTTTGTGAGCTTTCTGAAAGTGTATCCTTTTGTAATATCGAGATATGATTAAAAATATTCACTTTAACAGTTGACCTACATGTCCTACATCAACGCTGTGAGACGACCGGCCGGGAAATTAGCGGTTTGTACTGTCGTTAACATTGTGTAGCTTTTTCTCTTATTAAAAGATTTACGTTGAGTTTCAATTACATTACATTGTGCGTGTTTTGTTTTTTATCGTTTTGGCTATATTACAATATCTGAGCCCGGTAAATTAACATTATTAACGCAATATGACAAAAATGAAATTGCCGATCAGATGATTGATTGCGGTTTAATGTACTGCGAAATAATTAACAGTTATTTAATAATATTTATAGTCTTGTACACTTTGAACATTCTTAATGATACGTTATAATCTATAGCTATACATAATATGTATAGCTATAGATTTAATTTATTATATGTATTACATATAATAAATTAGTAACCGTTTATTCTTATACATTACAATACGTGCGTCGACGACTGTTATTATCGCAAGATATTGTAGGCTAGACAATGTTTGCTTCGTTTCCAAAAATATTCTCATATTTGCTGAGGAAGGAAATATATGATTATTTTTTGGGGATAGAAAGTACGCAAAATATATAAGACAAACACAAACAAGCTATTTAATATTCTTGAGCTTTATGTGTGTGATCGAAATAAATCACGATTTATTCTTGTAGAAAATTCATGTCGGCGCTATTTCAAAGTTTGTGATTCCTTTTAATCCTTCTTTCAAATATAGAACAAATATATCTTTTACAATTCAATAGCTTCTACTCACCTTGAATATATCAAGGGCGCAGTTACCGGTTAAAATAAACAGCGGTGTCGAGTTCAAAAATATCTCACCTGTATTAAGAGAGGAGACACGCGATACACGGGATAGGTGGGCGTTGCTATGGGCAACCATCTACAATGCTGGTATCGATGAAAACAAAGACGACAAGAATAGGCACCGAGGTCACACGACTGACACAAAATTTAATAACAAATGTTTCGGTTTGTTGTGTATACAAACCGTAGATTTGTCATTGCTTTAAGATAATCATTTGAAGGTGAGAGAGACAGCTAAGCCGCTATAGACTGCTTCGTAGGTATCCCTATTCTCCACACACGTGTTATCTGGGAGACGCGTTGGTGAGAGCGTGGGACGCTCTAAATGTGGGCATAGCTTCCGATTCCGCAAAACGTGCGTCATATACTCGATACTGATGACGTAGCGTATAGCCTGCTGGCTCAAGAGTTCAATTACATCCGAATGGAGGCTCATTACCAGTGTAATGATGTCTCTTATGATTTCCTTAGCCGGCCACTTCCTGTGCCCGTGGTGATTTTCAATGAAGATTAAATCTATAAGTAGTCACTGATATGCCAGTTCCGGCTCGATTAGCATTCCTTGAATTGTCTTATTGTACACCGCGTAGCGTGATAATATTCACTGGTCGATTTATATCCTGTTTATTTCAAAGTTCACGCCTTTACCTGTCTTTTGTTGCCAAATCAAGAATCAAAAAATTTTAACAGTGCATATTTAGGGTATTACTGTTTATAAATGATGTGTGTTTCAAACTGAACTTTTAATTATATTAAGGGATTTCCCACTGATTATTATTCAGTTTGTTATGTTTATTATCCTGAACTGACTGATTTAACTGAACAATAAAGTGGTATAAAATGCCCGTAAAAATTATCCAGCCATAAGCCAATTTTAAATGATAGAAAATGAATATGAAAATTACAGTGCCTGCGGGCTTGATGACTTCAAATTGCAGTTATCCATTCTCTATCGCACGTTATAGGAATTCTTGTAATCGTGGAAAGACGGCCCTTTGTTGTCTTGTGATATGTTATTACATATTGATTCATTTGTATTTTTAAAACTGCATTACCGTGTTTAATTGAGGTCATTCGCTGTGTTGTGTCAGTGGGTATTTTTAGTGCTATTTACGTTGGACATGTTCAATATTGTATTATACTCGCTGTAATGAGTAGCACTTGAATGGAATAAAATATTTGAGGTGTTCATTGTTGTGTTACATTGAATGTCAATATAAAAATTGCACTGACGAACTGAGAAAAGTCGCTGAATGATGCAGGCCTATGAAGCAGCTTATGTCAAGCACTGAACAATATTTTGAGTTTAATGAAATATTCCTTTTTGAAAACTCAATTTCCATATTCTATCATTATTCTTCTTTTAATACAGTTGGCGTGTAATCGTTACACATACGTGTTTTCTCACTCAATGACGAAATATTTATTCATTTATAAAGTATTTATCAGTCTGTGTTCGATGATAACACGTAGGTACCTTTGAGCAATTAGCCGCGAAATATTCCACACTGAGGAACTCAAACGATACGGGAAAATAAACATCGAAATGTTAATTAAAAATCATGTTAGGATCGATTCGATGCCTGGACGAAACTAATTCGGTAACGTTCGCGCTGAAATAGGTATGAGTTTGTTATGTGTGAGGACATAAAAGGAAAAACTGAATTAGGAATATCACGAAGAAAACTATGTTAGAATTACTATAAATATTTCTATATAATATTTCATCACCGCCGCCCATGAACATTTGTAACACCATAGGGCACGGTGATGCGTTGCTACATACAGCTGTCGATTATACAATTTTTAGAGATTCCTGTAATAAAGTCGTAAATAAGATTATGTTTTGATTCCAGAAACCGATTGTCTGTGTACTTGTAGCTTTTATATTCACCTGTAATATAAGCTTTTACATATCACTACTGTCAACATGGCTGTGGACATTGGATCTTGTATTGAACTAATGTATAAGATAATTTGTGGAGTCAGATGTGTAAACAAAATCAGGGCGCAAGAAAATTCAAACTGAGTTTGAAACATATATCCTTATTGTTCTATCAGATTATTTGTTTATTGGTATTTCCCAATATTGCGAGATAAAACAGCGGCGTTCGATTTTACAATACAGTTTGTTACCGTTGTGACGGCAATAGCTGGTCGAACGGTTCATAGGTTTTATTTTTGCAAAGGAAAACCGATAAGCGGTGGAAAACACAGTGTCACCGCTCGCTGGCCACCGTTAATGGTTTCTGAGAATTAAAAAAAACTAGTTGTGATAATATTGCGGTTTGATTACCGAGAAACGCGGAGGGTGTTTATTTATGAAGTGGCCGGCTAGTGCTGCCAATGACTTATCAGTTCCGATTACTGTTGACATTACACTGTGATTCACTATAAAAGTGAATGTTATTACCCTTTACAAACTTTCCCTTTGTTTACAAGCTGTCGCCGCGAGTTAGTGTGTTATTACGACTTTGTAGCGAAATCTTATACGATAAAAAGCCGAATTGTTATGAGAGCACACTTTTCCTTTTTATATTTTCCTGTTGTGCATTGTCTGTTGTAATTATTTTTTTTATTTTGCAACAGAGATGAGGATGCGGTTCATTTGGACAATGTGTACGACATCCGTGCCGTTGGTCCGGTTGTTTGGCGCGTTCAATTAATTGTCAGTTTTCCTTTTTCATAGTGTGTGGTCTCTCGTCTCCGCGGCGAGATTATTTATTTTATCATTTCTGCATAACCACGATATGCAACCATATTGCATTGTTGTGATCTTAGATTAATTTATTGAGAAAAAAATATTCTTGTCTATACCTTAGTTACTAATAATATAATATAACACATTTTAGAAACAAGTGTATATAAAAAGCAATTAAAATAGAAAACGTAAACTCGTCTAGACGTCAAAATATTGACTGTCACAGGTAAACGTTAACAGTATGTGAACTGCAATTTTTTTCTCACGCAGTCAATACTGAGAATCATAGTTTACTGTTAATTGGGCAAACTGCAAACTTGCATGTCGAGATTAAGGATTTAATTTTAGCCACATTCCGAGGTTGTGAAAAACGAGTTTTAAATAACCATATATAAATTCCTAAATGTGTTAGAACTTTAATTTTAAATCTCGCAGCTTGTGTAATGTGTATGCTGGAATTTTGGAGGATATACATATTAAAGTTAATTAAAAACATAAAACCAAATAATGGTACGATAATGATAATTTTTATGATCAGAAATGTGGAATGACATCTTCGATAAAACACATTCGGAGAATACGTTTTTTTAATATTTCGCGTGCCTTCATCGCAATAAACTTTATACAATCCATTCAGTACATATATATTTGAAGAAATTATTATTGTTATCGACTTGAGATAAAATTCTTTTCCGCATTTAAACCAATTAAGTACTGTTATTAAATCATTAAAATTTTCGCAAAACCGCTATGCATCTCGGCCACAATTTAACTGTCTCGTAAATCAGGCTTGTTTCAGTTCGTTGAACACTAACACTAACAAAGTCTAGACTAGTCAATAGCTAAGATATGCAAATCTACGTTGTAAGCGCGCTTTTGTAACTGTTATATTTACACCACACCACTCTACTACAACGTGGATTGCTTAGTTAGGTCAAGAATTGTTTGATAATTGGCTATTTACGCCGACTTAATTTTTTTATCCTTTCTACACAAGTCTAGCATTGGACTTTGGTGTGAACAATATCGAGCATTGTTCACTTGTTTCCTGTTCCGATGTTTCCTTGTTACCGTTATCAAGAATTCTTCACACTTGTTCATCCAGCGCGTGTCCTACGTTCTCGACGTAGACGAGACTTTACCACGACTTCACAGTTTGATATAAAGCACACATAGAACGCAAAACTGTATCTGATGTTCGTCTAGTCTCATAAAGTTGCTAAGTGCCCCTCCCAGGGCATTGCTCCCACTTCCTGGTTTAACGACCAATTTTTCCAACTCAAAATTGTAATTGCATTTGCCGCTACATTTATTACTCTCGCTAAAATATACTGAGCCTAAATATTTCCTTTACTAGCCTGACGAAAAGTACAGTCATGGTACCAAATATCGCTTCATCTCACGGCTGGCTCGAGTATCCGTATTGCGTAAGCCACTAAAGCACCGAGTGATGGGTATCTGTACTTGTAAGCCACGGATGACACCGTCGAAGCCTCCTGACTCCTAACCTGCCTATAAGTTCGGTCTGTTTCCAATATGTATGTTCACATGATGGAATAACACAATTCTAGAATCGTCATACTGTGTGAAAATAAACATTATGTACAATTTACATTTTATCCAACACATTTGTAACTAAACTTATAGTCATTTGTATACATTAGACTTATTGTTTCGAAAAATAGTAAGATGGAGTGTTACCGATAAGATGCATAAAACTTATACAATGCGTGTTAGAGCGGAGCTCAGGAACTCTAAGAAATATCAGATTGAATAACAGTTACTGATAACAGAAGCACTCGGGAGTAAATGTCAGTAGAAGTGTACAAGAGCCTTGGTTAATAAATTTGTGCGGGCCCAGGATTGCAATGTTAGATTAAAAAGACTGCACCACGTTTTGTCCGCTTACAGTGAGATTAGAATATTTAATGTTTACAAGGCAAAGTTTACCGACGTTAAAAAACAACACGCTCCATGACATGATTTCATTAAAAGTTTGAAAACAAACTATCCCACACGTGTCGCTCATGCATTGTTAACGGAACATATTCTATTATTCTATGAAGACATATAAATCAATTTAAATAAAGGTTGCAGTTTCCCCTACGTAGTACATAACATACCCCGAAGCTGTATTTAACCACTATTGACCCACCTACGTGCTGTTGAATATTTTAAAATTAGTTAACATGAAATTCAACAGGACCTCAACCCCACATGGGCGTTAATATTTTATAAGAGCGTCAGTTACTTCGGAACTATGAAAGGAAAAATGTAACCCGGGCCTTATTTACCCCCGTGTCGACGTGTGTGCCGAAGCCCCTACTTATTATTTTCAGCCGTAGCGGGAAGCGAAATTGATGTATTTTCCAGGAAGAATTGACGGATACAGACAGACGCAAAATCATTATAGATCCTTTTGCTAAAAAAAGAAAAATAATTACTCTGAGCTTTTGCGTGTAGGCGTAGGTAGGATAAGACTAAGCACAAAATTGTGTGTAATTTTAGAAATGTTCTACCAGGTTTCCTTTTGGGTTATTTATATTAATCTGTTTTCATTTTGTTTCAGGTAAGATTGGAATCTTCTTAATTGGCTGATTAAGCGTCATACTAAGTAAGTCTATATTTATAACTCTTAAAAATATGGAAAACTTATTACCTGTCAAAATACCTAAATACAAAAAGATTTTCAAACGGCAACCGAAAACAACACATACTTCTTTGTGGAACACGCGAAAAAAGAACTATAAAATGTAAGCAACACAACATAATGTATGCTGATAAAATTTATCACCAGAATAGCAATTGACGACAACCTGTTGCCATAACGTTTTATCACAACGCGGCTGTGTGATATCGAAAATTCCTTTAAGGATAATAATGCCAGCCGTTTTATCTCGGTACCGAGCCGTGCCGCCTCTGTAATATATCATTGCCAGAACGTGACTCATAGATTTTTGAATTCCGCTGATAAACTGCCGACTACATTGCTATGTACGTACGACGCACCGGTGTGCCAGCACCGACCCACTAAACAGTGTACTTGACAACTGATCAAATTACCAGTTTTATCACAAAAGTGAAACGTGGAATATGTGTGTAGATGTGACGTCAATTGCGTTTATTATCTTATAATTTTAAAAATCAAATCACGGACATGTCGAGTTAATAACAATTTAAAGTGACTAACGCAGATAATAGGAATGGATACTGAGAAAAGGAAAAACGTCACCAAATTAACAAATTCCAATACATAGTAGCCTATGAGACTTGAAGTATTCCGCCTCAAAACTTGTGACATGAACTGAACAAAAATCTTTAGAAAATTGAATTTTTATTCATATTTTCACCAAAACGGGTTAGGTACAAATCATTAGCTGAGCCAGCAATGCCTTTATCAAAATGTATGCTTTATGTTGTTTGGGAGGAAAGGATTATGATTATTATTACATACATACATACATAAACTCACGCCTTTATCCCCGAAGGGGTAGGCAGAGGCGCCACCAGGACACCCACATTTCGCCTTGTATAGTTTTCGTTCCATGATGTGATAGGGGGCGAGCCTATCGCCATATCGGGCACATGATTATTATTCTTGAGTATAATTTTCGAAGTTATAATAGTCTTTCGGTCGCATTTACGTTTTTAATTATTACTTATTTTGTCTTTGTTTTTGGCATGACTTGACAACAATTTATCTAATGGTTAGTGCAGTGGAACTCAAACAGAATATCCACCTAGAGACAACAATTTCTCGCAATTCTACACAATTATGTCTGTCTCTTCGAAACGGGATGTATACAGACTGAACCCGAAAAACTTGTGTGGGTCAATGTGATGGGTTTACTATCATCGTGTATTGTCGTTGCTATACTGGGTAAAAATTTCTTACCTTTAAGAGCTAATTCAGTTTTTGGTATTGTCAAAATTTCTTACCCAATTAATTAGTTGGTGTGTGATGGCGGAAGATAATGTAACTATGTAGGTATGGTTGGCTGGTCGTGGTAACCTCCGATGCTCTATGTCGGGACCTCGCTTATAATATTATGTTTATTGTAGTGGAAGATTATCTAACGTAATTTGGGCCTTGCTTGGCATTAGATTTTCAGATATGTAAAGTGGTAAGACCCATGAAATATTCAGGAATCATATAAAGCCCTTATAAATCAGACTTATTTTGAAAGAAAATATAGAAATAGTTAGATAACCATTTGTAAGTTAAATACTAAAACATCGATTAATCATCTGTATCATGATCCGTATGTATCATCCGTTAGATGCACTTATTACAAACATTGAAAAATGACAGTGTGTTTATCAGCAAGTCGGCTCGATCCGCCGCGCCCTGTTACTTACTACTACTACATTAATGTTTAATCTCGCTGATTACACGTACACATCATAAAGAAACCGCACGGCGCCCGTGTCGATGTCCGCATGTGCAAAACAACTTCATTTTGTTCAGTTTTATAAGGGAAAAGTCGATGCTCGGCCACTTTGTTGCGTTCGTTTCGTTTTTCATGAGTGCGCTGCGTGATCTGTCACTACACGAGTCGGCGTCACCAAGTTGCATTGACTAAAACTGCTTACGTACCCTTTGCATTTATAAACTTTATTTCTGCACTAATTTTGAAGAAATTTTGTTATTATTTATGATTTGATGGTACAGTTTCGAGTTCGATTCTTGCAATAATAAGTACGTAATTTATATTCGTGATATACCAAGTAAATGACATAAAAATAAGTAAATAGTAATTTGATCTTAGCTTTAATCTAGTGTTATTTTTGGGAGCAATACAGTAGTTCGATCCGGTCGATTGATCACAGGAAATTGGAAATATAATACCGAATAGCGTAAGACGACATCAGGCCTATACAAAGTTATTATTATCGAAAATTTATAATGCCGCAGTTAAGAACGCTACAACTCAATGTTTGAAAAAAATGTGGGTAGGTACATTTAAGATTTTGTAACATTTTCCCGCAATCAAGAATCGAAATCGCTCCAAACTTTCACCAAATAAATTATTGGCATTATTGTGGTGTAATTATAAGCATGTTAATAGATATCTTGGTAGAACATTTTGCTTACATTTTCTCATCCATGTTGATTTCCATGACTTACAGTTTTGTGCCATCTCTGTACATTACCGAGCGACCTCTATCTAGATTCTAGCTTAAACTCTAGTGTAACGCCACCTCTTTAAGTAACTTATTAATCTTATCATTTATACACTTTGTATACCGTCACATTAATATCCTTTTAACAAAAAAGATAAAACAAAAATAATTGTACGCTTTGAAACTGTTCAGTGATTTAAATCTGTCAATGGTATTATTTAATTAGAAACATAAGTTTGACAAACATGTAACACTTATTACAATAATTCCAACTAAACGTGCTTACAATAAAAATGTTAAGTATTTCCCGATTACTCACAGTATCAATGCGATAACATGCGGCGGTGTTTGTTGTAAGCACGCGTCGTAGCCGTGGTTTGTAGTTGTACACTACATATTTTATTACATACTTTTGTCAGCACATATTAGTGATTATGTTTATTTATTTATATATCAGCTGATTTATTTGCAAAAATCGCCAATGCGTCACGTGCCGGATTTTACGTTAGATTACGAGCAAGATAACATGCACAATGATTGGGTCCAGCAATAACAAGTGATCATGTTTAATTATTGCATTAACTGCTTTGCTCGTATTCTGTATATTTTATAATACATGCTTTAGTTAGTTTAATACATCAGTACATAATTTACAATGTTTGCAACTGTAACGTTTGAAATCGTTCAGTCTTATGTTTTGCTTTTGTTGTCATGCCAACTTTTTAACATGCTGTGCGGCAGCATACGTTGGTGGTGTTATTTATACCATTCCCGTGAAATTCTTAATACCACAAAGTTACGAATGTGTTACGACAGTAAGTAGCTTGAGGATTCATTTTAAAGCATGTCTCGCCGATTTACGTAGAGTGAATCAACAATCGGCGGTTAAAGGCGCCAAATTAATCTTATCATTCATGGAAACTAGTTCATTACACGTCTTGCGGACGTCAAGGCGAGCGTTACCAGGTAACAGCTTGATAACAATGTGTTTAATCATCGAGTGATAACCGAGTACGTGTGTGTTGCACAATATTATGGCGCCAACGTTTTGTTTACTTGATAACCGCGAAATAACTACGTAACGTAGGAAGAATGCAAACAATACAAAAATACGGGCTGCGACAATGTAGCATGTACTCGGGCAACATGTACATGCCTGATGCCACACGCCGAGTGGGATGAGCAAGTTCCGTAAAGGACACGTATTGCCCACGATTTACGACTCCTTCGTAACATATCTTGTGGAACTATTTTATTGTTCTTATACATTTATGCTACACCTGATGCGAAAATTGATGTTCACTCTGCTTGATTAGCTGAAAATATATTTTTAAGATACATATAAAATATAATTTCAAATATTCCATGTTTATATATTAAACAATTACTGCTTTGCGTTCTCACAACACTAAATATAAGCGTATTTAATGAAAATGTCGTATGTGTCAAATTTTGTTTGACCGACGATTTCATACAAGTTACACATACTTGTTTACATAAAGGCACACGTTAATGTTTCCAAATTTGAGTAATCTACTCCCATCCGAGCTTCAGATACTTGAATAACAGAATAATTTGCTCAAACGTTTCCGATGAATAGTACATCTGTCGTAGTAACGAGGTAATTTGTCATAAACACTTTGAATACCAGTCGACTTCAAACGTTTAACGTAGAATTTCCCCGCTTCTGTGATGTGTCTCGCGAGCCTCAGTAACAAGCTGTAGCGGGGAAAATATTCATATTTTATTATTTACTTACTGTATTTTAACGTATTAAGAATTATTTTATAATTTCTATGATTTAAAATGGTAAATTCAATGAATATTACCTAAAATAAATAATACTTAACATCTTTGGTGAATTTGCAGAGAGAATTATGAAAATGTTTTAGCTGCAGTAATTTATTTCTGCAGATTCAGATGCACATAATACAGAAATGTGTTCTTGATAAATTACGCTTGTTCTTGTCGAAAGCACCTTATTCGCCGGTCGTTCTTCAATTGAATAGGTGAATTCGCTGCACAGTCAAACAGCCCCGGGGAAATTACGTGCCACCCAGCAATTCCTACGCGTAGTGCTCCTAGAAAATGTAATTAATTTCATATATTTATTATTTTTAAACAATTAACTCGTTTCAAAAAGCGCTTGTATACGCTGTCTGTAAAATTGATGATAAATATTTTTTTGCCAAGCACTCTTTACATGACGCAATTAATTAATGTGAAACGATGCGTTTTTTCCAGACCGATGTCCGTTTATTTAACATGTTTTGTTTTGCGTTTAATATCCGAACTAATATTAAGCCACAACGTGATATATCGCAAACGGCTATCAATGAAAACGAAACTAATAGAGCGTCAAAAAGCCAATTTCCTATAATTATGCTTGTCACTGATGGAACACCGGCGAGCCGATGCCGCCGCAGCGTCAACGGCACGCTTAAGGTCGATGTAATTATACGAGCACAAATAAAAAAACAACCACCCATAGGCCTGCCGAGGGACACCTGTCTCTATGGAAACAGGTTTGTGTACCGCTGGCGACGAAACCGTGTGAATGGAAGTGATGAATCTTCTCATATGTACCAAAACTGGTTTCGGTGAGAATGTTTTAATCAGCAAGCTTAGACAATGATTCCACACACGACACACGTTGATTACGTGCGCGACGCGTGTTGCCGCAACTCGCAACTGTTAGTGTCGCGCCATTCTAATAAGCTATTAACATTATTTATTTATGTTAAAGCTATCGATTTACATACTCCGTGCGATTCAGATACGTACAATGTGTAAAATTACAGTTGTAGCGTGTCAACCCGTGTGTCTCAATATTGTCGTCATGTAGAAGCTTCAAAAATTTGGACTAACAACGGCTAGCCAAATTCCACGCCGACAATGTCTACAGAGCGATGTCCTGTCAAGCCCGCATCACCAATTATCCATAAATATCGAAGGGCAGCGAGGGACACATCCGTTCGACTGCTGCAATAAATAGAATACATGTGTGGTCATTCAAGGTGACGCCATATCCGGTGCTCTATTAATAGATATAATATAATTCATAGCGCCGGAATACCTACAAACTCTATAAACGCAATTTAGTACAAAGTTTAAAATTTTTAACGACTTTTGCCCTTGATTCCGGACTTTAATCGCTCACAAAAGATATTTTCTTGGAAACGTGTTTTCAGCAAGGTTTATAAATAAAGACACTAACTGCGTTGTTGATATTTATGGTACGATTTTTTTAAACGATGACTTCCCTTTGAAAAATATTGGAGCGAAAACGTATGGAAAATGATGAGTGTGCGAACAGACCATTGGGCGCGCGAAACGTTTCAATAGATCGCGCTTTATGTCCCATTGGTTGCGTTAAATAACCAGTGTGAACTGTAATAAATAATTTTTACAGGGCTTCAGTAACTTGCACGTGCACAAAATAAAAATACGTATTGGCGGGATTCCCCAGTGTGGCGCCGAACCATAGCGTGACTGCCTTATTCTGCCATACACGAAAGTTATGGTTTCGGCTGTAAAATTTAAATAAATATTAAGTACTTTGTACGATTATGCTTAATTGCCATAGTTTAGAAATAAAAGCGGGAATGTTGAATGAATATTGAATGAAATCGACGTTATTATGCGCTAAATTGACCTACGCTGATTTTGTTGCGGATTTATAACGATCGGAAATACCGCAGTGACAAATCACATTTCAGTATAATAAAACAGCACTCGCTAGACACTTATGCGTGTGTGATTTTTTCATTGAGTCTGTTAGATACAAGTAATTTGTTTGCCAAACTTTTTACAAAAAGACCAGTAAAGTAAACAGTATTTGAAATACATGTAAGCAAAAAGGAAATTACTCGATTTCTCGCGAGGCACATATGTAAATGAAATGTAACCTACAGTTATATTGAGGCGGACGGCGCTACGCGGCGCGGGCGGCGTGCGGTATTTCTCGTCCGAACATGACAACGTCATCGCGCGTAATTAGCAGAATACGGCCGTGTTTGGTTTACGACAGTAATCATCGTGTTATAGGTACAGAACTCGGCGACGGCTCTAATTGTGCCACTATTTTGCTTTGTTAAATATTAACATCGACATGGCTTCCGTGAACATTGTTTGTGCTCTTTTTTTTCCTCCACTCACTGCTTACACACATTGTAGTTTTGATCATTACCTTTGGAATTCCTAAGCATCGTTTGATCCTTATCGGCAATTGCACTGAATTGCTAATGTTTTTTTTTTTCTATATTTCTACACAATTGTCAACAGTGTGTGGCATTTAATAGCAACTGAAATGTGTTTTGTTTTGTGTACACGTATATTAATATTTGCTATGCGTGAAATGAATGAATTATGAAGATTTGTCAAGCACTAAAACAACGACTATAAATAGAACTGAGAAATAATGATACTTTTTTCAATAAAGGGAGTTACCAAATTTCTGAACGTTCACAGTTCAATACACCATAACAAATCACCTCGCATTCACAACTGGCAAATTCTAAAAATATCACAAACATAACAGAAGCGTCAACTTGTTTACTGGTGGTAAACGATCCGTTCACACATTGGACATTATTAATTTTATACATCGAGCGAAGATGCCGCGATGTGCTCAGTGCTTACTGTCGCTTGTCGTTGCTCGTACAACATCGCACACTGCTCAATGTCGCAACAATGTACACAAATCGTGGACAATTGTCGCGCCGACATAACAACTGTTTGTATTTTATTTGCTGTCGCGCTCCGCGTCGTGTAGTACTAATAATTTAATCAAAAACCTGCACTCGGTTCAAGTAATGTCCGCGAACAATCGGATTGTTGCTGTCGGACATTCTGCTTTATTGATATTGTTGTCTGCAATTGACACCTTTCCCGTGACCTTTTCTCTTTGTGGATCGTGTAACTTCACACTTGTTATTTTACCGTCTTGTTTCATTTATTTATGTTTACTTAATGTAATTTAAAATACTTGTTGGTTGTAGGATTATAGTTTCCGTTCGGATAGCAATTGTGTGGCGGTCGCTATCATAAAATACGTTGTAAAACTTGTCATGAGTATCCCCGCGAGACTGGGGTTCCGGGTTCGCCTTGTTTGTATCCGGTTTCGAGCTAACCGGCATAATTTTGTCAACAGACAACAGATGGTTATCTCTCCTGCATGATTCCTCTATCTGCACGACAATGCACTTCCTATCAGGAGCATTCCTGTCAAATTTTAGTGCTAGAAAGAAAAAAGAGGCAACAATTATTTACATGATTCTTACGCGATATTTTAAAGCCAACTAGGATTTGAATTGCTAGCAATGTTAAAGATGTAGGAGGTGTGTAAATAAATAATTACTTTATATTTCTCTAATATCGCAGTCTAAACAAATATTGAAGTTAATTAATTGGCGGAGGAGTTTATCTATTAATAATTATTTTTTCTGCGCAATTAGTCAAAGGTTTTTAATTAATCTATAAATAAATCTGGGTAAACGCCGGTGAGTATTGTAGTTACGTAGTCATCTTTGGAGCTTTGTGGGCTCCATTTGCGATTTGGATGATTCTTGAAGGTTTTTTTATTACTAGCTAAAAATCGGGTATTACCAGTATGGATTAATACTAAGCATTAATCCATATTTCTCTCGCCGTGATCATGAAGAAGTAGACTACTATAGTCACACAAAAGCACTAAAGCTCTAGACACGACATGTTAAATATGATAAAATACGAGCACTGTTCTCATAAGCGGATATTGAAGTAACTGTTTAGATCACAAGCAGTAGTTAACTTATTTATAAATATACATCCCTACCGGTTACAATAGCTTAGATTATAATAAAAGTTAGTAAAACGTATAGTTATAGCATAGTTTAGTGAATAGAACAAAAATCGATTTCGTGGGAAAGTGAATTAACCCACGATAATAGAACCAATTTCACGGTGAAGACATTTAACGACATCACATATTGATCTATAGTATCATATCACTAAAATAGGGTACACTCGTTGTTTTATCGTCATTCGATATATCGACATCGATATTATTCGTGAATCGCTATCGGGTTACGTGAGTGCTGCACATCGGGGCTTCTTCATCTATCCTTTGTAAAGTTAACTCCGTGGCGCGTAGGTTTAGTTGCGGCGTTCTATAGGCCTCGCATCTTTCATATCTTACTAATATAAACAAGAAGCATATTGTGTGTACAACGTCTCTAATGTATATAAACATAAATAATATATTTCGGACGCCAGCCTTGTATCTGATTTGAGTAAAAAAACGTCTTGAAATTGACGCGCTCTAAGTGCACGACGAATTTATAAATCTTATTTATATAATAATGTTTTAATAAAAAAAAATCTGCGATAATTTACCAAAACGAAAGCAAATAAACCTCATCACCGTAGTCTTAGAAGTGAAATATTTAGCATACACAATTTGCCTTTTGTTGTCAAGTAAATGAGGCTTGACGTTAAGGACATCCTTTACTAATATTATAGCGAGGAAACATTTCACTTTGACCTAACAGCAACCACATGTCGTATATCAGCTATTCATAATTGTGCATGACTTGCAAAATTAATGTAATTGCCGTTGTTTATACGTCACTTAGTTTATTTATACAACGTTATATTTATGAGCCGGAAATAATTGTTTAAATAGTCAAACAACGAAATATAACGATATAATTTTGATACTCAGGAGTCAATTCTTTGTCGGTTAGTGATAGCAAGACTGCAATAATTCTGGTTGGATTAGTTCCCAACTTCTGGTCAAGCTTCGTGTGAGTAGTATAGTAGTAGTTTTTATAGCTATTGCTTTGCCTACGAATAAATTATAATTCCCTTTGCACTTAATAGTTAAGAACCAGTTTGATGGACTCTGATAACCGATAAATATCTGGACGAATTCAAACATCTTAGTATCATACAGAGGCTAAGACATTTAGCATACAAAAGTATATAAACACATATTATGTAATATGGCGTTTAATCCGTCTCATACTTCGTGATAATCTGAACATTCGTAAGTTTTTATCGTATAAAACTAGCTGCGTCGACGTATTGTAAAATGGGCCTTCACAATATATGCAAATGAATGGATTCTTAAAATAGACGCTAAATCGTCAGATGTGCACAGAGATAGCCAATGAAATACGGAAATCCCAGAATCCGGCTTGATTATGGATGTTATCTCTCAATCTGCGTGAATAACGCAGCTTAGTAATGTCTCCCAAATTATTTACGGATTGTCTTGTAAACATTTGTCATTCTGTCGTATTGTGCCGCCGTCTTTTCACGTTCAAAGAATTCAATAAACAAATTTAAAATGTAATGAAAACCACTGAATTAATTTAGCATAATTTCGTTTTGAATCTTAAGCGTTCCGACGCTTTTCTGGGGCGTCGAAGAATTCGCTCGGAGATGTATTTATAGAAAAACAGGAAATATTAACAGTGCGCTGACATGGGGACACAGGTGCCAGATTGACTCATTTTCTGCATTGTAATCTACGCTAGATTAAAATTGTTCGTCCGGCCGTGTTCAACCGTCGCCGCTTTTATCTTTTATTACCGTGGTGTCTTAATAGACTTCTTTTATATAACTGACGCATTTTAAGAACAAGCTTGTGAATTACAACATAAATAAACTTTACAAGTAAACAATACAAATTGTGAATTTAGTTTTGAAGTTTGTTTTGCAACACTAAACTTATTGCGAAAATGTTTCGGAGTTTTATTTCAATATAAATATGTTGCGTATGTTGTTTGTAAATACTGGTTTGTTGAAATATTAGTGAATGTTTATTTATGACATATGATTTGATTGCGGCAGTGGAAGTGTTGTGTTGTGGTGTAGAGCGCGCGCGGAGGCGAGTGCGGGCGGCGAGCGCGGGCGCGCGCGTCCTTGACTGGGGCGGGTCGTTGACGCCGGCGCTGCGGGGGAGGCCGCCGGTCCTACGTTATGCACACGCGACTGCCTCGGCTCCCTTCTGATCGCTCAAGTCGTGCTTTGACGCCGCAGACACGCGCCGCACACGCGGCACCACTCCGTACAACTCACAAATCGCCATACAAAACAACCACGCGCAGATCGCACTCTTATTTAGATTTTTTTTTCTTGTTGCCTTAGTCTTCCACGACAATTTTGTTTACGATGACATTATTGATGTTGTGCATGTATCAATACTTAATGCGTAAATATATTTTATCTTCTTCAAATGTGAGAATTGTTATTAAAGAAAAGTACATATTAAATTTTTCCAATCCCGTGTGGCAATGAAACCACATGACAGTTCATTTGTTTCTGTTTCGTAGGTACATTCCGTGCATTCACCTCTACAACCATAAATCAAGCTTCTTGGTTTAAAACTGTCAGTTGACATTTTAATAGCATAATTTTTATTTGTATCAAATTAAAGGGAAACTAAATTATACCTTTAAGAGAGCTTTGCAGTGACAAAGTTTTTTTTACAAGATAATTTTATTATAATACCTTATTTAGTTTACTACATACCTGTATGAGATTAATAAAAACATATTAAGATTCTAACTAAAAAAATAATCTATTGATGTTTAAATGAATAGCATTTTTTCCGTAGCGTAGTTATACCCGGCGGGAATTAGCTCGTTATAACTCGCGCGTCTTGCGGCGTCCGCGGCCGAGCACAATTGAATCTACCCAGCGTTAATATTTTTTGCGACACTCCGATTGCCCGATGCAATTTTCTTACGTCTGGCCTCATCTGCGACGGTGATGCTTCGTGAATCAAAATGTGCCGAATCATCCTCCATGGAGTTTTTTACACGAGCATTTCTAACCCACATCTATGTAACGGACTTCTGTCGGTCAGTCGGCGATCGCATATTGAATTCGAATCTTTCTAGTGGCTCTCAGTCGGATAACTATCTCGCGCTAAAAGTTCATTCGAACGGCTGCGCGTATCGCCGGAGGAAAATAAACTGTAATGTCCGCATTCGTATATGAGCTGAGAGTTAAACACTTAAAAGTGTACTAGTGAGAAATCTCGTTGACAGATAGTTTTATGGCTCTGAGAGTTCAGTAGTGCTCGCACCTAGGTGACGAACAATACAAATAAAATTGTCAGTTATAAATTGGTATCCAACACGGGTTGTCGTCAAGTTTATTGCATCAAACAAAACCACAACTCGTAGAGCTTTATTGGAAGTATTTAATTACGTGGCGCGGAGACAGTGCGTTGCGTAGCGTCGCTCGGCGCTGGTCGCTCGTCGCCGCCGCGTATCAGACGGCGCCGCGCTATTTGATCAATTCCTGTAACGTCTACATGTACCTGATTTTATGGTTCATAAATATTTTTTTGTTCCGTGACCCGTTTCAAATACCAGAATAACCATACGATAATCGATTCAGTGCGCATGTTACGTGTTTCAGGGACCCCATAAAGCTGTGTTTCCGCACTGCGCCTATTATAACTGTTTTACGAGCGCCGACTAGGTATCCTCGGTGCATGCACGTATTTCCACCGAGGGTTTTAGAGTACACCCGATGTCTCGATGCTAAACGAGTAACGGTATAATCGCTCTCGTTTTATAGGGGTTATATTCGAGGGTAATTGCGACACAGCGCTACGTTCCTACCCTCAGATACGCTGACACTAATGCGACCACTGGAATACATTGCATTGTAACTTCCCAAATCCAACACTCACTTTGCTACTCGACTCGCATATAAAAACAAACGTTATAATTACGATTGCCTCGTTGTAGGAATAGCTCATTTGACTGAGTGTAACGGTTGAACAGGTCAAATATTGGAGATAGCAGTTTCAAATTTCTAAGCTCTTGACGTAGTGGCCGTGTACTGCTCTGTTTATCGTGAATAGATCGGGCCGTAATGGCCCTTAAAGAGCCAACAGTACTCGTTTGACCGTGCGGGCACTATATCAAAGTGATTGCTGAAACATTAGGTCGTACTGCGGTCGAGTCGCCACTAGTCCTCGTCTAGACGCCTGCTAATTTTGATTCGTCTACCACCGCCGTATTTCATTTGCAAGTCGTGGGAATTTCCTCATTTGATATGAAACGATTAGCGTGTATGCATTTACATGTATGTTCTTATAATATAATTTGAATACATAATAGTATTTTTTGACGTCGGTCGCTCTGACATAGTTCGTGGAATACTTAAACAGACACCTACTTTGCATCATCCGCTAAATATATTTTATGGTAAGGTTAAGGAAGTTCGGTTGCTATTTCTGGAATGCGTTTCGGGAAGCCCTGTTACAAGCACGGAACAAACTGGAAGGGATTACGCACATCGCATTAGCATATAATGGTGTTATTTGCATTCGGCCACGAAGGCTTATTTTACGCCCGTTTATTTTTCAGAAATCCAACTCGGCCGCTGCACTGAGGTAATTTATGCAAAATACCGCACATGATTGGACGGCGGCGGGCCCCTTTTGGTACTTACTGCCTCCTTGTTTATACTCAGTTTAGCCTTATTATATTCGGACCTGACGAAATTTGTGGCTTCTTTTGTGGGCAATTTTTCAGTTCGATGTTAACATTTAAATTACCGCCTCACTTGAGGGCGGAGCTTACTGCGAACGACGATAATCTTAGTTTGAATAGGAAGGTTACCTCGTTAGTATAGTATCAGTATGTAGGTGTTGTAAAACGTGAGAATCTAGCTTTGATTCCCTAGTAGGATAGTCCGCCATCGTCCGCTGCCACATCTTGTAACTGAAATGTGCGTGGTGCACTTTGCATTGCGGCAATTGTTCCTACGCCTTCGGGAATATGAGCGTGAATGGTAATATGTATGCATTGTAGACAGAAGCGAGCAGGTAGAAATATTTACACATTACATTTCCCGCCAATGCGATTGACCAACGTTTGGGAATTACTAGAGCAACCGATACCGCGGTTGTGAATTTTATTCTGAAGCCGAAGTCATTTGGAATATCGCAGATTCTTTTAGCTCGGTGCGCTTGACATGCGGGCCGGGAAAGAATTTCAATAAGTTGTTTTCATTTGCAAATTGCGCGCCGCGGCGACACCTAATGGAATAGGAATCTAGGGGGCCGCGTGCCGGTCGTCTTCGCAGTTCCGCTTATTGGATTATAAAGAGCTCTTTCCATGCGTTCACGCCTGCTCCGATTTTTTTCAAGCGGACTAATACGGTTTGTTTCCAAGAAAATTAATCAGGTTTCTTTTAGAAGCGCGTTGTTAGGCTGCTTATCTTTGCGTAATGTGTAAGTCTATTAATTCTCAAGTCACTTAGCGTCGACGCCGTCTGACCGCCAATGAAGAAGGATCTTAGTGACGAGGTGTACGCTGGTGAAAAATGCGAGAGTCGCTTTATTAGCATCCCGGGGACAAATTGGTATGCCGCGGGCTTGTTCCGTTCGACCGCCATTATTCATTTATTCATGGGACCTGTATACCGACCTCTGGCGGAAACTCACCATTATACTTATGTATACCGCTAAGTAGATGAGATGCGATCGTAAAAGCTGCAACAAACGTGTGTCGGGACCTGAGAAAGTTGTATTGGAGAGAATCGAGACAAGATTGATAGAGCTTCTTAAACAAGCCTACAATCAGCTATAGCCAACATTATTTACCATACTCCACGGCTCTCAGCTTTGTGTTAAATAATATAAAACCATTTAATATTACCGGTATTGGTACTTAACAGTACTTATGTTCTTAAAATACTGTAATTGGATAATTGTTTACGTTTATTTTATATAGAGTTCAGAATACAATATTAACATCATTATTTATAAGAGGCATACAAAAATAGAAATATAATTTAGCTCATTATACTAATATTTTATTTAATTGTAAATTTTTTTTTGATGCTTTATAGTCGCTTAGACACAAATTTAATTTTACATTAGACAATAATGAGTTAATTAAAAGCATTGTTAATTAGCTCTCGTAAGTAAATATGAATGGAATACAATTAGTGAAAGCTGACACGTAATGATTTCAAGCACCTAGTAACATAACGGAGATTTATTAAACTCGAGGTTTTTAAAGCGAACATAATTTGTAAAGAACATAAAATGTCCTCCGATATTAGCTTCCGAGTGTGCGTGTTCAAAACAAACCTTTACCTTCACAGTTAGTGATTCACGTCGTACACGTGTTGTCGGTGCACGCGCACTGAACTATCGCGTCTGTTGCTGACCAAATATAATGATGAGCTTGTACAATACGTTTGTCGTTCATTATGCAAATTGGTAACGGTACGGCCCGTGCCAAGGAACGCGGAAGCGTGTTTTCCAATAAAGCGAGCAATAAGCATTGAACGCGCGCTCATGACCACCGCGGATGCGTTTGCTTTAGCGGACGTCGCCGGCGCTTATTGAAAAGCTTTACGTATGCACTGTGCACTGTGTACTGTCTGCACTCTACTGTGTGTACTGCGCCCGCTGCCCGCTGTGACTCCGCCGGCATTGTGTTGCGCCCGCCGCGGCACTTTTACACCCCGCCCCCCTAACAACAAATCCTAAACTTGTGTTCCCACAACTGTCCAATTACTATCTGATTCGGCACATATTGTTGGGCTTTGAGAAACAATAGCTTCTTAAGGATAAACATAATGGAACATAGATTGTATCGCGCTTTATATAGGAATGTACAGTACAATTTAAATACTTGTAACCGACTACCATTTATCATATCTGAAGTAACGATTTTAAATTCTTTAACAGTGTTTTAATTGCCTGTCCGTGTCGTTGTATTAAACACCATGGCAACATAATACAATGTATGCAATTTTTCCACACACACCAGTTGAAAGAACACGCGTCGGCCATGTGCATTTGTTGGTTAACCGCTTTACTTATTTTACATGGAGTACACGCGGGCGCTATCAGAAGGGTGCCCGTAAACATGTCTTCAATAAAGTTCCGGAGTGACCCGCGGCTCGCCCCGGGCACGACATTGTTCCCCGTTTATAAAATTACTCGGCTAAAGGAGCGGGACTCTCAAAGGAAACGATACACATGCACCGAAGTCGCTTTGACTGTGGGCTTGTGCACCGTTTACTGGACAGAAAGGCTTCCCTTAGTCCGCACTCCGCACGTAAACGTACATGCTTGTGAAGTTTGACGGGGTCCGTTTTTTTATAACCTTTTTCCTATGGGATCTGGTTGTTATGTTTACTCTCCACTTCCTATGTATCGAAGAATGTATTAACAAGAATTACACAGTAATAGGCATGTAAAACTATCCAAAGTCGCCACGACGAGGATAATCTCGAGCAATGTCGCTCAAAGTAACTTCATTTTAAAACCCACTGAAGGTCTACGTCTGAGGAAGTGGATTATCCCGGTAGTTCCCCGTGAAGATACAAACGTGAGCCACTTGATGACGTTTACTTTGCATTGTAAAAGATATGCATCAATATTCACATTTCCGACATTGTCAATGATGCCAAGAGAAGGAAGTACCTGTATGACAGACTCAGGAAAAACCAGCAATACATTACACATAGGACAAGATTATAATATAATTATAATAGATTATAATCTTTTAATACAAAACAATCTTCAAAAGGCGATTCGTGGTTAAGTATGATATACAGAAGAAATAAAACAACGCCCCAAATAATCCCTCTTGCCCTAAAAAAAAGTGTATTGTTAGCAACACGATTGAGTGGTTTAGAATCACTGGATGCTCGCAAAAGATAACAACGACTACCCAGCTTCCACGAATCATTCACAGACGCGGCGTGTAGGCGAGTCGGTAGGCAACATAAAAGTAAGCAATAGCGTTCTTGGTGGTCGGCCGCAACCGCAGAGCGCTCTCGTTTGGCGAATTTTATTGTTTGGTGTCGAATTAACAAATTTCCATTTAAACACTTGCCTTTTTCATTTTTAATTTCATACATTAGGCACATTAATTTCGACAAATGCACGTATCTGTCATTTAACACGTTTCGAATATGACATCACCTCAGTGTATCAGTTTTCAGTGGTAAAAAATAATCACTGTAATCATTTCTTCCTTTATGTACACAAAATTGAATGTCACACATAAAAATAACGGAGTAAATAATAAAAGCAGATTTTTCGGTGATGTCGTTAAAGACTCCATCACAATAGATCCCATCATCGATTGTGCCATTTCGTGGCAATTTTATCATTTCTCTCGTAACGAGCCTAAATTATGTGTGAAGGGTTTTATGTCCTTTTAACATGTAAACACGCCACCTGCGCGCCCGATAAGTATTCAATATACGAAACGACATAAATAATCAACAGGTGTTATTCTCAGCACAATGTGAAACAGATCGAGTGAAAAAAACCATTCTCTGCGTTAATAAAACAGGCAATAACATCGCGCCGCGGTGAAGATTTCAAAACGTCAGCATGTCCATAAAGAAATACTAAACCGATTTAATTTATGTAACAAATATAAAAGCCTTATGCGAATACGAAATCCCTCTCGACTTGAATATTCGTTTTGCTATCAAAGTGTATGGAGGGGTTTTTATCAGTAATCCTTTTTACGAAGTTCGTTACTGAACCCTAAAAACTGATGAGATGTCGCAATACCTTCTTTTCTTTGTATTTTTGTTTATATTAACTGCCTTATTTATACACCGGGTTCGACGTTAGTGCTCCCAAACTGGATGTAGCCGCACAAAAATAGCCCTCGTGCTTGTCACAGACAATTTGCCCCCTACTGTAATTTCAACAGGAACAATGCACCGTCGCGTCGGGTTATTTCCGTACGTTTTGTCTCTCAACACGTGCTTCTCTGTAAACGTCATAAAATACATTACATTATTATAGGAGGCGACGCTCCGATCCGCCGCTCGTGTGTACACCGATAGTTTGCTAAAGGAGAAAAATGTATTTAGTTTTTAATCAAATTACAAGTTGACCAGGGAAACTTCAAGGAAACTTGCTCCAACGTTAGTTTCAAAATATCACCTATCCGATTTTATGTTGCGTTCAAATTTGTCTATTCCTGTAAAACCTTTGCATTTGTAAATGGATTATGGATTTTATTTGTAAAAATATTACAGAATCGTTTATTTTTTCAATGCACCGTTATATGGAAATCGGGAGTATTTAATTGCGTCCTACGAACTGTGCTTTACTGTATAAAAAATGTATTTGAAAAAACTATCTGGAGAATATAGAAGGAGAGTAGAAAAGTGCACAGCATTGACGATTGTCGTAGCTTTAGACGAGGCAGCGAGAGTTTCGTGACATTCAGCACCAATGCTAATTGTTGTACGGCTGCGGTTGTTACCAGAGCGATCTTGTATCGAGTGTACCTTCGACGCGAGAATTTCTCTTGTCTGCATCTGATTTGAACCGATGCAATGCAACTTTCCCTCTAGACAAGGTCTGGTTTTAACGACGCCGTGTCTTGCGCGGTTTCGGGAACATGTATTATTTGTATTGTATTTTTCCTGACTTAA
This sequence comes from Deilephila elpenor, assembly GCA_949752805.1. Classification (NCBI taxonomy): domain Eukaryota; kingdom Metazoa; phylum Arthropoda; class Insecta; order Lepidoptera; family Sphingidae; genus Deilephila; species Deilephila elpenor. The sequence goes on from OX457108.1 coordinate 10,261,058, forward strand.
ATATATGCTAACGAGTATGCCTGACAGTGAAGGAATCAATGAAGATTTATACGCTTTCTTGTAACATCACTCTGCTCGAATTGTATCCAATTTATAGATATGTATTAAGTTACGATTTTGAAAGCAGTTACCGTAGTATAAGTTCCGAAATTATTTGAATAACTCGATCCATATTGGCGTAATTTATTAGCTCACACGTTCGAATCGATTGATATATTAAAGGGACACTAAATATAAATCAACACAATTCAAACGTGGCGACTGTATGAATTTGATCGCGGGCTACTCCCGACACCAAGCGTTTCGCCAGCCGTTACTCAATCGGCCCAGAATGCAGCGATGTCGCTTGCCGACCCAACTAGCTGCAGAACAACCAATAATAGACAATCGTTTCGATGGACTCGCACCATTATAAAATTACAGTATAACCAAAGCGCGACGATGATCAATTAATGGGAAAAATTTACGATTATTGCCTTTTTTCCACACTTGTTAGCCTGTTTATTACAATATGCATATTCATAGTAGCTGAACAAAAAGTCATGAATACTATAATCCGATCTGCGTTATATGCCAATAAGTTGTGTATCGTTTCCTCTATGGTAATCGCGTTAAAACTACGGTATTCTTTGAAAAGGCCACCGTCACGGCTCATATGTCACACGCCAGTTTGCAAGTGTACTGCTTAGCTATTTTAATACGATGCAAAGATTATAAATAGATTAGTTGCAGTGCCACCGTGTACAATTCGACGGTCGCGAGGCGATATTCCCGGACCTCGCAAACTCGTGATTATCTTTCTCTAATGATATCACCGCGTTGCCAATGTATTTTCGCTATGAATATTTTGTGCGTTGGAATTCTTTTATATTTGTTTGCGTCCGGTACGCGGCTCCGCTCATGACGCCAATAGCGGATTTTATTTCGAAATTATTTCAAACAGTACATCATTTTTTTTTACAAATTACGTATAATACAACTATTGATCCAAAATATAAACGACGATTTCATTTTCTTGAAATATTAATATCTTATCATAATTCTTTTGAAATTATGTGTAGATAGCGTTCTATTAAATTTTAAAATTTGCATTAGGTACATTAGTTAATGCTTCACACACTGGTCTCTGTTATATTTATACTTGATAATAATGAAAAATAGCAATACAAATGTAGTCGTATTTGAGCAGAAGAAATATGCGGCCAATGTTGGAGCGCGATAGTTATCGTAAAACGCGGATAGTTAGTTCGAAAAGTTAACATCGTTTTATTGGAATCGTATTATGTAGGGTGAATGCGGGAGACGCTCTCTGCCCTGTCAGTGCGCCCAAGGCGTTGCTTCCTTAATAACGTTCACTCTTACCATCTCTCTAGTAATTTGAAAAAGTGTTTGCATAGCCGCCGGAATGTAGAGGCTCCCGTTCGAAAAATATCATATTAAATGACTGCTCGGAACGTAGACAGACCTATAGCGAACGCGCCTGGTTTTCACTGCGAAGTTTTTTATAAACGTGTAAAAAGATACTATACATTCCATACCACGTTGTAGATGAATTTATTGTTAATAAATCTATTAAGTTTGTAAAATAGTAATACGATATACGCGTTACATAAAAAGGCTGAAAAACAGAAATACTTTGATATAACTCTAATTAAAATAGACGATAGCAATCTACGACATTTGTTTAATTAACTTAACGAATAAGTTCGTACTTAAGTGAGGTGAAAAGTTTTTTCTTTGATTTAATATGGTAGCGGATGTGTGATAGCGTGGCGTCCCCAATGTCTACGTGGGGTTTAAAGGCGTCTACCCACTGCAGCGTATCATATTATGACCGTGCTATGAACGTGTCAGGCAAGGCAACAAAAATGAAATAACTATAAATAGATCGTTATAGGTACTAGCTGATTGCGGAACGGTTTATTAAATATCCCATCCCACTCGAATACGGATATTCACACTGACAGTCTGAACCCCAAATGCTCTTCGAAATGTAACTCGAGGGTCACTGTGACGGGTTTCCACCATTTTGAACAATGGTCACCATCCTGGCGAATACAAATATTCCGCAGACAGAAAGTCGTAGTGGGCAGACGTCTTTATGATTGATCAACGTAATCCAGTTTGATCGGTTGCCATGGCGCGTGTCAAACGACAGTTACCCCGCCGTGGTCGCGGCCACCGGCGACACAACCACTCATTCCGATTTGATGAGCTACCCCTCCCCTCCTCTCCCCCTCCCCTCTCCCCGCCTGATTGGGCATAAAAACTTATTACCCCAACCATCTTTCGTGGTTCAAAATAAAATTTACCACCACCCCTAGTCACAAACGCGACCGTGCGACTGTTTCAGATAACCATCGTGATTGCTGTGTCTGTTAAATTAATTTCTGAAAATGCAATTATGAACAATGTAAATGTAGGGTGGCACTTCGAACGCTGTAATTTAATATTTTCTTCTGTTTCTATATCAATCATAAATTAGCAGTGTGGTAAATATCAGATTACTACATTTGAGTCCAATTTAAATTTCAAGGAAATGTTTTGTATATCATACTTAATAGAGTATTACAACCATGTAAAGCGATTAAAAAAAGCAACTTTATTTGATACTCCTGGTTATGTTATGCTTTTTCTAACATATGTAAATGTTTAATGGCGAGAACGTACAAAAATACACAAATATGCAGTTTAAAATACACGCGCAACCGGCTAATCCAATAGATTCAATAAAAAACGGCGCATCAGGAATCATTTCGCACGGATCTAACCAAGCGTAAGGGACATGCGAAAAACCATAGCCATTGCAGCGTGCAATCGATTTGACCTTTGACAAGATTAAATAATGCAAGTGCATGTAAAAACAATACAGCCTGGGCTTATCGCGCCTCTATTACAATACATTTACATAATTAACCGGACAATGTAAGCGCGACGACAAAGCGTGGCCGTATGACAATTCTAGTAATAATTTTCTCATTGTTGAGTGAGCGATACGCCGCGTGTCGCCGCCGCTGAATACGGGAATACGTAGAGCTGTACGAAGTACGAACAATACTCATGTAGAGGATTATGGAAATCAACGGACTTGTAGTTTAAAACAACTGATCCTACTGTATAATTAGAAAGAAATTGAATATGAATCGCGTATTGCTTTACATATTGTCAAATGGCTAGAGATAATTGTCGGTCGCCAGTCTTTAGTCCAGATGGAAGGCAATGCACTTAGCACCTGGTAGTTACTTTATCGTAACAGTTTAAAAATAAGTACGTATTAAAATTTTATCGTATTGTGTATATTCAAGGTATTTGTCAAAGTAACAGTACTTGGTTTATACTTTGCTCGAGATAACTAAAAATAATAGATACTAACATTTATAATCCCCTAACAAAAAATACCTTTACTTTTTTTCTCATTAATAATTTAGAGATTTTATAAAATATAACGCCAATTAAAACATATAAATAGACCATTGAGGGTAACTATAAATAGACATTGTTAAGTTTCTAATTCCCTATCGGAATATCGTATTAACCAAAAGTTTTAATAGACACAAAGCTTTTGTGTAGAGATGCGGGCGCGTCATTGCCTACATAAATCTCCGGTGATAAATTAGTCAATTCATAGAAGATGGGGGTGCGCGCGTCCCCAGACGACCACTTTGTAGGGCTACCATTAAATAATCCAACGTTACTATGGGACCTCATACAAATTTTATAAATTTCCATGCGGTTGGAGACATTTTAAGTTTCATGTCGGTTTGTTGTTTGTTAGCTTCTTTCATTAAAATTGATAAAGAAAACCATTAATCAAAAGCTCTGGCTGAATCGTTTTATACTGTAGGTAATAACAGCTAGATTTCAGGCTGAACTAAAAGCCTTGTAATTACTTGTAAAAAATGTTGAACTCCCACTGGCACGCACTAAGCAGCCTTTACACCGACGCTTTCATCAACTGTTTTTGATAAAGATAAAAAACCCAATGGGCTGTGCTGCAAATACTAGTAATCTCCGTAGATTACTAGTATATGCGTAGGTTACTAATAAAAAATGCTGTCTCAGGCACTGTACGCGAGTAATGCGGCTGAAACAGCTGCCTCTATCGCAATTTAGTTGATGTTAAACATTCTCACCAAATGTTTAGAGTGAATTATTGCTAACTACGCGGATTACATTTATGCGATGTTCCGAGTGTGAAGGCAGAAAGAACGATTGTTGGGTTACAAAACTCTTGTATCCATAACAATGTGCGTAATTTTGATACAATCGCGCTGAATTCTTGCATCACGTGCCGGATGATTCACGCGGTGCCAGCTTACGAAACGTTATTTATTGTTAGAAAAAAAAAGTATTTTCTCCGCGCCGCGCCGAGCTGTTTCCAAATAATGGAGATGCTCTTTGAACGTCATTACGGTACGTCATAACAGAGTGTTGACGAACCCGATGACTTGCATGATTCGAAGCTATCTGGGTATCGATCCCGCTCGGTTCACCCGCACTTTACAATCTTTAGGGTTCCACCGCAGCCGAACCCCTGTTTACATTGTACGCGTATTTTTTGTCTTACTATACTAAGTATGTATTCATTATTTACTAAAATTGTTTGATGGTACCTAGGTTATTAATGGAATGTTTTTTTTTTTCACAGGTAAGAATTTAGCCGTCGTCGTAAGGTCGTGAAAACCAAGTAATGTATTAATAATAAGACACATATAAATTAAATAATGTTAGACACAATGATATGACACAGGCGGTGGTAATTTGAATTGATTTGCGCTCAATATTTTTACTATCTTCCTTTTCTGAATAAGTTTGTAATATTTTCCGTCATCAAGAAATCCGTTTATTAGGGAGTCGAGTATCCTCTCAAACCGTGTCCCCGGCGAAGCCACTCGATTTTATTACTCACAATTATCATAAATCAGTAATGAACTTCACGAATACGTCACGGAGCCGATTCCGGCCGTCTATCGATCCCGAATTTAAAATTGGGTCGAGTTCGACTATCGACGTAGGACGAAAAAATACATTGCTAACCAATTTGTTTTCTTTCTTTAAAAAAACTGTCATATTTTTGGCATTCAAATCGTATAATATATTAAAATAGGTATGTCTATTAGATACGATTTGTAGTTAATGTTAGACGAGAAAATATATTACGTTTAGTACAGAATCAAGTATTCATTAAAAGCATGATTTACGAGCACTTAATAAATTTTTACTCAAATAAAATCTAAAGTAACTCATCAAAAGACATAATCGTTAAATTATGACGCAACATCCCGCCTTTTAAAATGTATAACTTTTTTAAATATATGTTGATATGTTGTAAAAGAAAATGAGAATGTAACGTATTGGCTGGTGTGTTGGCGGGAGATTATTTGGGAGCGACTGTGCTGTCACGTGGCGAACCACTGCGCGCCAGTAGATATTTCAATCAGCCGGTCAAGGAACTATTACATCGGCAACGCGGCACCATTATCTTGGCCTGGAGATTGATGACCCAATATTGCGATGGACTTCGCAACACACACACACACGCGCCGCGCGTCAAACGTGCAAGCTAATAAAACTGTAGCGAGTCTACCCATAGTAAAATATACACCTTCGCGTAGCGTTCAGCGAGTGTGAAAGAAAAAGTTTTGTTTAAAACATCGAGAACATTTTTATATCCTTTCTTTCATCAAATTGTAATAAAAAATATGTATAAAAACGTCTTATTTTTGCGATTGTAAATAAATATGTGCTTCCGTCTACTTAGTTAATGTTGTTAGGTCAAATTAGACATTACTACACTTAAGTAATGCTATGAAAACGCGCCAAATCAAACTAAATAATCAGAGATTTTATTATAAATCGTGGATGAGGCCGTCCGTTCAGTATTTTTATTATTAAACCGTACCGTGATACGGTCGCGCGATATCGATTTACGTGTACAACATTGATCTGATTATCACGCTCGGTGTTGTTAACACGATACACTGATGGTCAGTGATAATAAAGTCATTATTCATGTAAGAAGACAACCTGTCTCGCGTGACGCTCCTGTTAATTTTCTATACACGATACACCATAGATAACGTGAAAAACCGTCTGTTCGCGTAATTGTTTTAATAGACAGAATATTACAGTAATTTAATACCAAACTTCGCGATTTAGAACACCGGTTTACCTTTGCCTCGCAGACAAGGAAACACGGCGACCGGAAATTCCATTCGTTCGCAAATCGCTGCCCGAACCGAGCGGCTTGTCGACATTTTTGGAGATACTTTTTCCTGATCGTTGCTCTCGGAATTACAGTATTATTTATGGTAATATATTACTTGATATTTTAGCTTTATTTAGAAAAGAAAGTTGTTGGAGTTTATTACTAATAAAAATAGTTTTAGTAGATGGGACTACACTCTCGTGTTATAGGTAATAGTGATCGGTCTTAGAATATAGATTTTTTTATTTTTTTATTCAATCGATTGTGGCATTCATCCACCAAGTGACAATAGCCGAAATGGTGGATACCAGCGGGAATGAGACATACGTAAGCCGATCACGTCGCGTCACTTTTAGTAGATCCGTAAGCGTCGACAAAATAAATTCCCACAACCGTTAACAGTATCAATAAGTAAAAATGCAGTGGCGGTGCGACAAATTCGTCTCCATTCGAATAAAATTGATGGGAAGGCCAATATCGTAATGCTAAACACGGGCGCTCACTACCGGACGACTATTTTGAGAGCGTATCACCAATGCCGATCTATTTGATGGACTCGCTGGCGTGCTGCGGAATAAACCCCCTGCCACACCCCCCTGTCTCCCCCTCGGCTGCCCCGCCAACTTGCCCCATGCATTGGACGCTAATCATGTTATGTGATCTAACATCGGTGTTTTGAGTAATTGGGAAATTCCTGCATGTTTTACCGATGCGGTTGTTGCCCGTACCTGTATTCGTAGTGAATGTAGCTTACCGACAAAGTTATATATTGGGGTTTTAAATTAAAATAAACCCAGTAACATACGACTTTATAGTGTAGACGTACGGTGTTAGCACGCCAGCATGGCGGCTCATGCGACAAATATGCAAATTGGCATGGAACACTTTTTGACTCAATGCTTCGATTTTTGAACTGAAATATAGCAACAACATCAATCCTTTATTCTTTGTAATACTAGTAGACAACTGTGTGAGAATGATACAAAAAAAATATGGACATGACAACCGGAACATGTGATATCTATTTATCAATGCATATCATCATCATGTTATCATTATCGATCTCGAAGTTGTTAAGACACGTATTCAATTTATTGCACGTTTCCCTTTTAAAATATTACTTTTTATTATATTAATAAATTGTCTTATCAAGATCGTGCAAGAATATTTTCGGTGATAATGCGCGCACAACCCCATAACAACGCGGCATGAAGTTAAACACGTGTTATTTATAAGGCAATCAGCGACACGCCGTCGACTCGTGTACACAATGTAAAATTCAATTTGCAATACACGGCCGATTTAAAATTTAAAACGGACGTCGCGATGGTAAGGCTAGACGCAGTGAGAGAGAGTTAGCGCACGCGTGACAATAAAACTGCGCGACCGCCGCCCATCGTAAGCGCCGGCGCCGCAACGCTCCAGTTGCACCGGTATCACACCAACACCTTTTAACTGAACTGCGCCGCGCCACACCGTACTCGCCGACTACGTTTTCTTTCAACTGTTTAAAGGGTTTTACGATACGAAAATGTTTTGATTATAGAGCCTTGAGGGCTCCATATAGCTTATATTATGTAACGATAGTTGAGACGGCTATAAAAACTAAAAATAAGTATCAGTAGTATATTGCGCAGCATTTTTTCCATGTCCACTATTATTTTATTGTATCGGTATTTTCCTAAATATCGATTACAATAGAAAATCTATTAGGTCATGTTTTCGTCATATTGTTTATATGTTATTGCTCTATTTGTAGAAGAGGAGAGAGAGTGTAATTTAAAATATAAACAAATTAATAATGATTAGTACGTTGTCCCATTAATGATTCATAATATATGCTGTACAAATAAACAGCTATACAGTAATTAGTTCTGAAGTCGAGCATTGTTGCGCTCACAAATCTAAATAAAGATTTATCAGTTTAGCGTCTGCCTCACGCATGTCGTGTCTCCCATGTTTGTTATTATAAAAATAAACAAATAAAGTGAGTGAACATTATGCTGACGTACCTCAAAAATGTAAGTCAATTTAGCTTTTGTTGAGTTAAAAATAACCTATTTGGTATGTCTATTTCCAGAAAAAATATTTTGTGTTGAAATAGTGCTCTTTATTTTTATATTTCCCAATGCCCGGCATGATGTAATGACAAAAAAATATAATGGCACTCTTAGTTGCTTGTGTCATTTTCAACGATTTATTTTTGTCCTTCACTGACAGCAAAGCTTTTAATAGGAGTGCGCAGATCCGTAGTATCCCTAATTCCTATAGACAAAACAATGATACTCGCACGCGCCTACAGAAATAATTCTCGATCTATCTAAACTTTTATCTTTGGGAACTTTGTAGGAAATCATTCCTCAATAATTGAGGAATGATTTCCTACAAAGTATAATTATTATTATATGCTGAACTTAAACAATCTGCCAAGTCGGTACTTGTTAGTTGAGTTCGCAAACTGTTGACACGAATCGTAGCGGCCAAGTTCCGGCCCCTTATGCACTTTTTTGGTGTTGAACCGGCACCAATGCAAACTTTCACGTACCCCTCCGCTGACAGATCCTCGCATACACTATTGAAACATATTAAATTTTGATGGTCAGCTAAAGTCGAGACGCAACAATACGAATTTATTTTCATTAACGGTATTGTTTGGGTTGTACCAAGCACGAGACGCGGACGATACGTGTATACATCCGCACATTCAGCCAGCCGTGTGGATTTTTGGAATCTTATATTTTCGTTGAATAATGACACAAAGCGAACCGGTTCTCGGTGGCATTGTAATGTCGACGGGTCATAAAGAGGGCACAGGTCGGCTGGCGACCTTGCGGGCGTATTCTGAGCGGCCGCGGATGCTATTTCGGCACATCGACATCGATCTGAGCGAGAAAACTGGAGCGGCCTCATTGGCACCCGTGTTGCACCCAACCAAACGGCCGGTGATTGCAAGATCGATGTCTCTCAAATACGCGAATTGCATTTGACGTGTTTTATATTCGAACGGTCTACAATCTATTTGTTTGAATCCAATCTCCGATGCTAGTACGGCGTACTAAATTTTAAAGATTGCTCCCGTCAGACTATTTGCATTTATGAAATGCCTTTTTTCGGCGGCGTGCGAATCGATTTGTGTTGTTTATTTGTCTCTAAAATGCGTGTCTTTTTAATAAAGTATTTTTCATTCATGTGAGGGAATTAGTTGATTGAATTCACTGTGGTTATACCCTTGCTTCAAAAATCCAACATTTTATACCATGTCAGCATTTTATCCTAAGTGCCTCATTCAGCCAAACTCATTGAAATTGAAATAAAAATAATCGGTGTGACGCATAAGATACCGCGCACTACGCTAAGCATTATAACGTCCTCACTAAATTAAAAGCACAAGCGCACTACGGTGTAATCGAAAAAATCGCTTCATTTTAATTGGCTTTAAGTTTACCGCCTAGTAACGATAACAAGTGTTCACATATTGTGTTGAGCCGGCAACAAACGCGCACAATGCCATTTAATTATACAAATACGTCAGTGTCTGGTCGCTACCCGCGCGAATTATGACGACTACAGCAGTTTCTTATTCTTAATTCATATTAACAATGAAACTTGTTGCTAAGTCGAACCGCGGCGACTGGCGAGTGACGATGCAGTGTCGACTAGCGCGTTATCAAACATATAATTGATGTCAAAGTGTTGTATCATGCGCCACTTGTGCAACGCAACGTGTGTTCTATTTGTAATTGGTCTCGCGTATGTAGATGTGTTAATTACAAAAATATTTATGTGTTATGAACGTGTTCATTTATAGCCTTGCATTCGAACATCGGGTTTTATATTTATATTATAATAGGAATTAACGCTCCAGAGGCCTTTACCTAGGCTTAGACAGACTTGTAATGAACCAACTATGTTTAATTTGATGTAGTCATTTTATTTATACGGTCCGATTGTGTGGACTCGTTTATATCAATTTCTGGTTTTTCCTTTGTTTATTTAATTACTTAGCGGGGAATTTTATAATTACGAATAAAATCTATTAATAAGTTTATATATGAGTTGAGTATATTCTCAGGATAATAAATTCGAGTGGAGTGTCGCCGCGCAGCTCCGAGTGGTGGTTACTGGTCTGTAAATAATCAACTCGGAAAGACCGCGTGGCTGAGCCAGATTCTATTTGAAGTAAACTCGTACTCGCGAGAGTTCAGCACACTCGAACACTTAACCTCAACAGCTTTTAAATAACGCATGCGATAAGATAGTATGACATTGGCCAAAATTCTCTCGCGCGTTTGTGTGGCCCGCCGGCTCAAGGTGACCGGCGGGTGCGTTGACATTCAGACGCCTTTATCACGAACCGGGTTCACGACGCGCCTATGTTTATTAGCAGAACCGTTTCTGAGCAGTGAGCGCCATCGGTATCTTCGCAGCTTAATTATACGGACCAAATTCGCTTTTTTGCCAGTCCAAATCAGAAATGATTTATGTGGAATGAGGGTCGGATATCTCCCTCAACCCTATCCATACGTAATCGGGTAAATGTTGTTTGAAAACAAGATTTTTCTTTGAATAAAATAGACGAAAATAAGGGAGAAAATATATTTTAAAATAACAAAGCGTTTATTTTCGGTAGATGGTTCGGAAAAATACACCGGTTCTGGATCTAATTACGTCTGTACCTATATAGATTAGATATTTCGTGCCTAAATATTTATTTTGTGATTGTTTTATCTCGAAATACGGTTCTGTAGTGATACTAAATTTAAATCAGATAACACCTATAAGTTGGCTTAGAATTTAGGCAAAAGCCGTAAACAATTGAAAAAGATAACATTTTGTACACAATAAATACTCGAATTATTATTAATATGTGTCGTGCATTACGTAGAAATAGTTGATGTAGGTAATGGTTGTCTGTCTGCATGTCTATTTCGGAGTATGGCTCGAAGGCCGGCCGAGGCACCCGTCGGTATGGAATTCACTATCGTCTTGCCTGGAGCCAAGTCGTCGGCGGCTAATAGCTAGAATTGTGTGCCGTTCCATCGAACTATGGATTTATTGACCGATATCGTCCCCGCTCGATTACACACCAAACAGTTGACGTACCGTTTAGGGAAAACGAGTTCCGTGTGCTCCGATATTGTTTGCGACAGGTGGATATTAATTCCATTTATCGATACCATTCCAAATGGACTCACTATAGTACATTTTACTTTAACGGAGAGCTGAACGCCGACGTTTAGTTGCGCACCCGTCTGTCCGTAATGTTATTGGCGCTAGTTTTATTTTCAAAATACGCTTCAATTTTGTGTCGCAAACTGCAATCGTCTGCAGTGCAATTGGGAACTAACAGAGGCAATGATTGGGTGCAGCGAAGAACTCTATTAAACCCGAGATGGTATCTCGATGCTGTCACTTGATCCGATCGCCCGCGGCCTATACGAATAGCGTTTGCATTACGTGTACCGATAGAGTTCAATCTGTATTCTTGTAAATAAACTTAGCAATGTGGAAAATTGTTTTCATTCATACACACACTCGTGTCGGAATTGAGAGTGCACTGCAGTGCATTTAGTTATGAGTACATTTTTCCGAGAATATTTCATCTCGCGTGTGACTAATTTTAGTGTTCATGAATCGAAATGTTGACTCATTCGTCACACATGCCTAAAGTTGTATTTATAAACGCCCCCAGAACAAGTCATTGTTTGCGTTTTCCACGTCATTTATCTGTCATGTTCCGTGTAAAAGTTCCTTAATCAGCTCTCATAATAACCACGTTTCCATGTTATTTTGTAAAAAAAAATCAAATTGGTCAATATATTTTTTAATTAGATAATTGATGGCAACAAAGCTCGATCGGTTTACTTAATAACTGCCGTCGGTTGCCTTCGTCAACACAGCCTGGGGCGGCGGTCGGCGAGCAAAGGAAATAATGGAAATTATTCTCCGCGCCGCGACCTGCGAACGGTTATCGATGGAGGCAATTTGGCGAATAAATGGCCCGGTAATGATTGGACCCCTCACGGCTTCGGTAACCACTTGATGTGAGGTCTGTTTGCGTACGTACTCGACTCTCTTGTGCTCGCGAACGGTACCTGTGGCTTTTCTTGGAAAATTCTATTGTGGCCATTGTGAACGCTGAAATGCCGACGAGTGAGAATTGTCAGTTGTGTATTGAAAGGTTTTGTCCTTGCGCTGAAACATTCATTTAGACTAACTTTAGGAGAGCAATAATTATCTGTTATCATTGTATAACAAATCTCACGAGGGCAAAGGTTTTATCGATGCGGTAGTAATTAAGCCGTTCAGCTGTGTGAATAAGGTTGTCGTTAATTGCACTTATCGCTACTAAGCAGTAGTTTAGCGTTTGACCTCAGTTACTTGCATATAATCAATCGTAAGCGCCAGGGTTAGATAAAATAAAGGCCACATTGACATATCGCCTTTTATATTACGTTTTATAAGAAAAATATTTCGCTGTTTAAGCAATTTCATTGCTTTCGTATTTCTTTTATGTCGAGGCGTCTATATCACTTTCATCATCGTGTTTGTTTGTTTCAGATTATAAAACATTTCTTAATAAAGTCTATTTAGGGATTTGTCGCGTATAAAACATTTTAAAATTAACAAAATCCGTATTCTTGGCAAGGCCTTGAGTCCACTACCCCATATAAATATTTATAAATAGCGGCAACAACTAGGCGTCATATTTTGACGTCGCTCACGCACCACGCACAGGGTCGTGCCGGACCGCTCACCCTCGCCGCCGCGCCGGTCAGCCGAGCGAACACCGTTTATTGTGTTTCCTTACTTAACACGCCAAACGCTGCACGCGACAACACCCTACCCAGCACCTAACAAATACAATACTTAATTAAAATCAAACAAAAAAATATGCCAGCCGAAATATTGGTCCCCGCCTTCGCCGGTTTTCGGCGCGACGTAATTGTTTTTCGTCTAATCTTATCTCCGAGTGGGATATGCAGTTGTAGACGTTTCGTGATTCATTCTCTAGTTTATTGACTGTTTACCCGTCTGGGTGCTTAGCATAGTAACGATATGGCTATCGACTCTAATGATTTTATTGGTATCCCCAACTTGTTTCGTCTAAACATTCCTAATTAGTTAATTACTTATCAACATGTTTATATTGATTTGTTTGTTATACACGTACCATATAAAGCCATATGTCTAATTTTGTCGAAGATGTGATTTTCAACGGATATTATTTGTCTTCTTTCTTTTTATTCCATGTCGTAGTTAATGCCTAAGAAATATCTCCATTGTCATATTACACGGGGATTTCTTTCACAGATGACAAAGGTAAATATACATTTGTTTTTACTAAATTTCGTGTCATGTATCTTCTTCGAACGTTGTGTGTCAGACATTTCTCTCATTATATTCATGTTAAGATAACAAACATAATTTAACCGTTTCTGGCCACATTTTACACAGAACGCTCTCGCAACAAACACGCGTGTGTATACAAAAGCGTATTTGTGTACATAATTGGTGACCGCACAGTGAAAATTGAATTCCGTTTAATCTGATGCGGGATGAAATGAAATTCTCTAAACTGCGTGCTTTATCTAGAATTGGTTGGGATGCTAGGCGGTGTCGGCGCGGCGTGCGCGGCGCGTCTCCCGTGCATTCTGTGCTCGCTGCCTCTCCCGCGTGCGCCAGTGTGTGTTGCGCGCTGACCGCAAGAGGTAAATGTCCGTATTGGATGCAGAAACAACGTGGGCCGTCATGTCTATGACTTTGTTGTGTGCCCTCTGGGAAAAACGCTGGGGGATTATCCTGCAGATTAATAGCCGTTTATTCTATCTCATTTTGAAACGAGTTTTTACTTCTAACTTACATATTATTTTTATCAGACAAATAACTATTTGTGTTACTACGTGATATTACACGTTGTAGAAGGTTGTTTATAAAGATCAGTTAGAATATAATATGAAGTATATTAATCAACATTAGACCATTTTGAATAAAAAAAGGTGAATATCAGGCAAGCAATCGATCGTAAAATAATAAGCTAACTGCTTAATCATTTTCCAATTCAGAGAAAAAAATAATGTTATGCCGATTCCATGTGCCTGAAGATGAAGACAAATACCAACAAAGTTAAAATAACTAAGTTCTTCGTCTAATACAATTTATTTAACGATTGAAATAATAGCTCTTAATGTTTATTTATTGTGTCATCAATACTAGGCCAAGACCATCCGCACAGACTTTGTTTTTGAGTAGCGCTTGAAATGTATTGCAACGCTCCTCGGCGCTCGCATGATGCATAGGTTTGCATTAATATGCGCGGCTTATCTAACGCCATAATCTGGTGTAAGTGATAACACGTCCTATTAACTCGGTCGACGTCTCAAAACATCTTATTAAAGTGTCGTTAATGTAACATTAGATTAGCACGAGACATTTGTTAAGTTCTTTGCCGAGTAATACATTGCAGCAATGAAAAGCGTTAATATGAGTACGCACAGTTGAATTAGCACCAGTTCAATTTATTATCACCCTGATAAAGTTTATTAATGTACAATTAAGCTGTCGATGTTATTGCATACATTACATTTATGATATATTTATCGACGCCGTTTGAATAGATTACGTTTGCAGTTCAGTACATTTATTATAATTTTATACGCGTTGCTACGAGAAACATTAAATTTTACGTACTTATAAAGTTGTCCCGTTTTGAGAACGCAGTAAAACATATTTTACGGAAAGAAGAATGAAATGGTAGAAACACGGAAAGTTTTGCTTTTATTTTCTTTTTTTATGCCTTGTCGTTTGGGTACGTTCATCTGTCTCACAGGTTTCTAACGAAATCTAGTCGAAAGCCGTATTTTCTAATGATTTTATTTATGTAATGGGACATTCACACATTAAAATATAATAAAAAATATTATAAAACGCATTACATTGTGTATAAGCTACTCAGGCTGATAAGTAATATTAGATGTGACTTGTTTCTAGGCATATTATGTTTATAACAATTTAAGGCAGTAATTTCTAAGCCATGCATAGCATTTCTTATGCCCAGTTATTTTACAAGAACTATAAATTTATATGAACTTAATATTATGGAATTAAATGAGAATTTTCTTTGTAGTAATATATAGCTTATATTTTATTTCATAAAAGGCTTCTTAGAAGTAACACTCCGTGGACGAGTGTCACATAATCTAAACTCATTTCTACTTCCGTTTCACATTAAAAATTCTTATGAACACGATTATTAACATATTGTAATGTCATGAAAGGTCTAAATACCTAGAAATTATTTTGCCTCAAAGTGCGTTTAATTCGTTTGCGCATATAAAAAGCAATACATAAATTAGGATGTAGGTCAGTGCAATTATCGCGCATGTCAAATATTTACCAAGTGAAAAGATGATAAGTGGGCGCGATAACAATTTTGGTTGTACGTTAAATTGGGTTAATCCCTAACTTCTTATCTTTGCAAAGTAGTGTTATAAAACATATTTGTAAACGGTATGATTATTGTGCAGTCATGCGAAAGCATTATCTACATAGTAACGATTTTTTTAAGTCATGGTCAGTAATTTTAATCATTCATGTACTTCATTCTGTACATTGATTTTGTGCCATAAAATAAACGTCCACAATTTACGAAGTGCTCGTACGTGATTCTCATTGAAAGAAAGTAGGTGTTTCAATGTAATTTTTTATATGTTCAGCAGTAAGTTCTTTGAATGTGCCGACTTAACCGATGCGTCTGCGCCGACGGCATTGAAATGACGTGAAAAATAAATCCAATATCCAATTTCGCGTTCCACAATTATGAGCCATTGAAGTTGAATCGGTTACAATCGCGGCCGGCGCGACGCGTACATAAAAACTTTGTTGAATTTACGAACGTGAAAAGCCAATGGTCAGTCTCAACGCATTGACATTATCGTGAGACAAGTTAATGACACGGCTCATGCGGCTCCAGCACTACACCCGACGCGGGTCGTGTTAACCGAATTGTTTTTAACAACTAACCGTTATTTACATCGCCGGCGTTATGTCACCGCGTTCTCACGAAGATTTCCAAAAGACAAGCAGGCTTGTGGGCACATTAAAAATAATCGGCGTGTAGCGGTCCGCCAGTGCAATTTCGTGCGATTTATCTTGTTAATCTTTTTTTTTCGTCAACTTCACCACTGTGGAATGCGTTCGTTTGTGATTCCGGAAAAATACCCCTGTCAACGACCGACCACCCGATATAGTATGGACCCGTTATATTAGCCGAGTGATCGACCTGGACTCCTGCCACGATCCCGGCGCCGGCTCATTATAACCACTCGCTCATAGAATAAACAATTCCATGCTAATCACCGCAAGGAATAAAATTGCTCACACTGCTTGCCGCTTAGGGCGATTAATGAGTTGTTAGAAGGTAATTTATATCGCGTATGATGCGCTGATTATACGGCGATACAATGACTCCGTAATAATGTTGAGGTTAAAAGCATCGTGCGTATCGTGTCGCGTAAACATTATTTCTTATTTATCGGCCAATATGTTACGTGCAAATTGTAATTACGAAATGTGTGTGCCAAAAACATTTAATGAGAGCCGAGCACAGATCGCTGCGGATGTTTTTCTAAGCTATGGGGGATGTAAACCAGGCTTCAAATGTGACGAGTCGGACGTTTTTGTTAATTCTACATCATTAAAATGTCCCACTCTTAAGCGCTTTGCGTTGACGTGAAAAATATGGCCGAGTTCTCATCGCGGCATATTTGGAACACGCGTCAGCTGACCAAAACAACGAGGTCGGGCATGTTTCACGTATGCGGAATCGTCTACTCGAGCTGGAGAATAGGTATCGTTGCGATAACGAGCCAGTCGTGTCCTCGCTGCCGATTATTGCGGTTGCTACATCAGTATATTTATTCTCACACGTTTTAAGTGTCGCGTACTCGCATTAATTCATACACTTAGTGCGCGGTGAATATTAACGTGTGTTGTTCGCGACGTAACTGTCTGGAAGCTCGAAGCTCCCTGGCGGGCTGATGTGATAGTGAACTGTTTAGCTTATAAGCTAGTGAGCAGCGGTGCAGTGACCCACCAGCCGTGCGTGAAGTCGGGACGATGGTGCGCAAAGGGGAGAGGTCCACTCGCGCCTTCCTTAGGACTCTGGCCGACACGCTCCGCTGGCAATCTCTCCGCGCTGTCACAATGGTACGTTCGGTAGTCAACGGCCGTCGTGCTCGGCCGCTTATCATTTCACATTAATTATGTTTACATTTTTTTAGTACGTTGCTGTTAATTTTCTATAGAACGGTGATAATAATATCGATTTTTCGTTAATAATTGGAAAATTGACAATTGTAAAATGTTTACACAGGCCGGCTGTTCGGTCGTCATATTTGCGTACTTCAAATATTGACGTCACGGCGCACCAGGCGTCGTGTAAAATTCAAATAATCGTTATCAGATAATCGATAGGTTGTGAGTTGTCGTTGCGGTTTATCGATCGACGTGCCGTGAACGATGTTTTGACATGTGCCCACAGCTCGTCCATGTGCCGGTCTCCACGCGTTCACGTGCACCTATCGGGATCTGTCGCAATCTCTGACCTCAAGGGCGGAGATCACGTTGGACACGAATCTCGCTCGTATTGCGTAGTTAGTCTTTATGCGTTTGTGCATACGAGCCAATTGCAGAAGACATTTAGTTTTGATAACACAAATATAGCTATACAACCGAAACATTCGTAGACAATTGATATAGCGCTAAACATATACGAGTAGAGTTAGCAACTATCAATATACATAATTCATTTACATAGGATGTCATCGTCGCGCCATTTAATTATGTCAATGAACTCGCATAAATAAACGTCCCTAATAGACCATGACTTGACATCACACGATCAACCTATATATGTAACTGTTTGTCCAGGTCACCTTACATTGCGACTCTCAGTGTGATCCATGATCCATCGCTCTTCTTTAGTTGTTAATTTACACTAGTGACTCATCTCGCTGAATGTTTTTCTGTTTTGCCTTATCACAATATTGTGGGGTCGGCGGTATATTATCGTATGCCTGATATGAGCTTTCAGAGAATAATCTGATCACGAGTCAAATCATATTTCTTCAAATTGAAAAAAATATACACATTATGTTCAGATTACTATACCTACATACATTTTCCTAATAATCTGAACTATTCAGGTAATAAGCTAACCCTTATTAAAATAGCATTCCTGTCAACTAAGATCGTCTATTATTAACCTACCTAAAATATTTGTTTACACTCAAAACAACATAAACCGAACAACACCGCACCCCTTGATTCGATAAGACATCAAAACATGCAATGGCCAAACACGGAATCACTAGCTCACCAATAAAATACCAGAACGCACTCAATACGCGTTATCAAATTTTGATATACAAACCGACGAACCGTCAAATTAGGTCAAATAAACCGTTGGACGCGATGCATATGTAACCTAGAAACGTAAGCGAATTGTCGCACTTTGTTTACACAACGCTACGTGTACATAATATCAGTAAATTAGCTCAGGTGTGACGGCAGGGCTAGTGCCCAGTTTTTGGTCCGATTTTAAATTGGTTTTTTGACGTGTTGATGTAATATTTTGGGCATAGAAGAAAACGTATATTAAATTGTAGGATGATGATCCTTTATATATTTGAACACTTGCTAACGTCACACAAACGGCAAAGCTACGTTTATGTCATACAAATTCGCGTCATGCGCAAATATATTAATTTTGTATGTAAATAATTACTTGGCTTTTAAAGTTGAATCCTTGTTCTTTTTTTATACGCGAGAGCAAAATTGTCACTTGACGTCGATCTCCATTGAGATGGTGGTATCGTCCCGGACGAGCCTGCCCGGCATACATGCTGAGTCACGACTGACAAAATCGTGGTTCTACCACGATCAGAACGTGTCAACAATTCCTAGGTGCCGATGAACCCTACAAAAGAATTCCAATATTTATAAATACATTTCATCACATGTCACCAAGGAAGACATCGTAAAGGCACGTAGACTTATAAAAATATTCTAATACACGTACCCTCTACGTGATTCGTATTCCTACGCAATTTATAATGGCACTTCTTGTAGGAGCAACATGAATGTCGCCTTCTGAGAATTGGACGATTTTTTTTATTGCAATGAATGGCGAGCCGTGCATGACATTCGCCTGATGGTAAGCGATACGACCACTCGTGGACAGTAGTAAAGTCAGGCAACACCGTGAATTACAAAGGAATGCTTGGCATTCCACTGCGCTCGCCATTCTGACACATAAGATGTTAAGTTAAGTTTGACAGCCTCCGTGGTGCAGTTGGTTAGTCGCCGGTTGTGAAACGAGAAGCCGCGGTTTCGATCCCCGCACGGAAACAAATATTTGTGTGATCCACAGGTATTTGTTTCGGGTCTGGGTGTTTGTGAGACCGAACAGTCTCTAGTAGCTTCTGATACCCACGACATAAGACTCGATTTTAGTGTTGCTTCAGGGCTATGTATGTGACTGTTGGGTGTATTTATTTATTTAAGTCACATTATGTCCAGTAGTAAACAAAATAAACAAAAATTCTTAAACAGACTCATTGGCTATTATTAAATCGGTTTAAAAATGTAAATAAACGGGGAGATGAGTGGGCAGAGGAGCAGACTGTTACGCGATAACGGATCATTTCGAATGTTTGAGACGAAAAACTTTGGTTTCGAGGTTCTTTTGTGACAAGTTGATTAGTTGAAGGAAACATTTTTGACTTGCTGCTAATTAGTAACTGATTTACACATTTGATATGTCTTTAAAGTGTGAAAATATAAGCTTCAACGTACACCACTTCATTGTTTGCTCTCGTAGAACTTATTGCTTCAAGACACAATAGGTTAGAGATTTTCCGCCGTGCCAACCCTAAGTTGCGTACATTCGGCCCGGGCCTTGTGTTGACCCAGTTTCGAGTCCGACGCTTCTTATCTATTCTACAGTCTAGATTGAGTCAAGAATGTCCAGTCTAGGGGAGAAGGGGGACGAACTTAGATTATTTTCTAGTCTTTCCTAGTTTCCCAGTCGGAATCAATGACGTGATTTCGTTGCAGAACTTTGAAAACTTTCCAGATACGACGCTTTTTAATCGTATTACATTGTAGATAAGTGGATACCGAGACGGTCGAGACGATATGAGAGTTTTTATCTTTTGTTAAATTCCACTTATGGTTGCGATGTTCAAATGTTTGTTCGCTTACGAATCACGACTTGGTAACTGAGCTTATTAAGTCACAAATGCGCATAAAATCAAATCTCGTGGTTGAATCATACAGATTTCTCTCTATACACATTTTGGCGCAACCTAAACGGTAGATTGTATTACTCAATCCTCAAGCGCATACACAAAGATTTATAAAATGATTGTTAACATTTTGATGGACAGCTTACAAGATAATTTATCTGTCGAGCGTCAAATTAAAATGCACCGCGCTTATGTCCACTACTTGAAGTTTTTATTACTTGAGTATTAAACTGATACTTGGGACAACATTCTTAGCGTTGTGGTTATCCTCTTTCGCTACATGCGGGGAGTTTACACTGCACAGTACACAGTACAAAATATCAAATATGGCGCATGGCAACAGCTTCTTAGCCAACATACGCAATATAGGATACGCTAGTACGTGCGGCTTTTGTTTTTATATCGATTTAGTTTATGGTCTTCGATGAGTTGTTATGTATATAGTGGAAAGTGGAAAGGATGTTCGGAATTTTGTTTCATTTACGTTTAAAGTTTCTGCAAATTCGATACGTTCTGAAACAAAATCCTAATTATAGATGCTAGTTTTTACGTGTCTAGTTGCAACATGAAGTTACCGCGTCGTGCCTGCCTCCGTGAAAAGGAGCGACATTTACGTCCAAATTGTGTATATTTTATTCGACAGCCGAAATACACTGTTGTAAAGATGATCATCATTAGACTGTATTCTGCAGCGTCTGTACGGGGCTGTTGTGACGGCGTCTGGTGGCTATTTATAAAACTGCTGGTACCCACACACCGGCTCCCCAACTCGCTAGTTCCGCGCTCCCTACGTAAACACGCCTGTGTTATTCTTCTATTACGAATTTAGGGTGAGTGTCGTTGCAGCGCCTTAACAAAACTCCTGCTAATGTGTACGGCCTAAGTTCCGTTGTTATTTTAAATGTTATCGCTGTTTTGCTTGGTCCGTGTGAATGATTCTCAGTTCGATGTCATGATTGAGCTTATAGCTTTTAAAAAAAGATATACTATCTAATGTCTACATAAAAGTATTCGTAATTGATTGCACAGTAGCAGAGTATCTCAGTTTATCCTAAACGTTGGATGTATGTATGTAGTATGTACTATGGAGACTTAGATGAATGGCAGAGCGTTTTTTGGTCCTTTATTTGAATACCTACACGCCTGTAACGAATGTGACGCCGTGATGAATATTCCGGCCGGTATGCGAGGACCTTTCCTTAATATAAGCGGGTGGGCGTAAAATAAAAACATTGAAGTTTTATTAACCCACTCTGGGCCAAAATTATAAGTTCGAATGTTTTAATTTCCATCGTTCAATTTTATTGTCTAAAATTTGTGAGCGTCGTCGTTACAGACCCCAAGAATGCTTTTATTCATATTTATTTGGGTTCCACTGCCGTCTCGGAATGAGTTCTCAAAGTCCGATCCCAACTTTAACAAAGTTCTAATCGTAAAATATCCGCTCTAAGCCGAGCATCAAATAAACCCAACTCTTAAATAAAATAACGTAGGTATGAAGCGAACGTATCTGCTTTGAGTGAAAATTCTACGATAAAGTCTTGTCTAGTTTCTTTAATATAAAAAGAGTATGCGAAAAATCAGCGTGGTGCAGTAGTAGTGTGCGCGGGGTTGATCAGAGTTCGGTTCGTTATCGTGGCGGGCAGCAATACATTGGATCGGCAGCGGAGTCTCGGCGGCGGCGGCGGCGGCGCGGCGCGGCGTGCCCTATCGCCAGAGCCGCCATCCGCATAGATGACTATGTTCGCTCTCATTCATTAGAGGGGAGGGCGGGCCGGGACGCAAGACGTCGCGCGCCGCCCGACGATATCGATTTTGTCCTCCTCCCCCTCCCCCTGCCGGCCGCGCTCTCCCGCACCTCACTCCCGCACTCAGCATCCGACCTCGAGTGCTCTCCTCTCGCGCCTACCGAACACCTCCGACAGAAACTACGCCTTAACGACACCACGGCACAGCTCAAAATTCCAATGACCGCGCGCCGACCGACGTCCTCGCGGCGATCCCTAATGGACCCTCCGGCCGAAAGTCACTCGGTCGAGATTACAACGACGCCGACGCCGTCCGCGTCGTACGAAAAAATAAGCTTTTTGTTACAATTAAAATGGTAAATCAAACCAATTTTAGTAATTGCGAGGTCAAACTTTGAAGTGGCGGCGCGCGCTCAGGGCGGCCGTTTTTAACGCGTATGATTTTTAATGGGCTCCTCCTGTTCTTCGTTTATTATGTGTGATGGATGGGCATTCGCGGATGCTCGTCCGCACAGCACGCCAATGACACACGTAGCTTGATTCAATTATTAGTTTCCGCACAGCAATACCGGGAAACTCGAAGAATTTATCCGCACGGCAACTGTTTGTTTCGCTGCCTCGCTCGCTGCCGTGTTAACCGAGCACACTGGGCTCGCTAGCGCTTGTGGCTTGGACGTTTTATATTAAAAACTCTATACACTCTTTTATTCTCAGGGATGTTTACGTATGGATTTTATTTTTAAATTATTATTCATGTATAAACGTTTCTTAGTCACTTGCATTGTGCATTTTTATACAAACGCATTTAAAATACTAAAAGGTTAATTGAAATTCATCAACAGGAAAAAGGTTAATATATCATCGTCAGTCAAATAAACAAAAACTAAAGTCCGTTTATAATCAACATCTTGAATGTCAGACAAAATGATAGAATTTCCGTGAGGCAGGTAGATACAGGCTATGTCGCATTTCAGAAGGGTCAGGGTACAACCTAAACGCTTTACTGCAGATTGTTGGCTGTTATGGGTACTAGTAAACGTGTTATGGGCTTCACAGCGTGTACAAAACCTTACAATAACAATCTCAAATCACTTGAACAACTCTATGAATATGCTATGATTCTAATCAAAATCATTTGCCTCACGCAAATGCAAAAAAGATTAATCATAAGCCTCATAATGACATCGAATATGTAATCAACATACACGAATATTGTTTGACATTGCCATGTTTTACAAGTCTTTGAATAAATTATAAACGTGCGTTTGCATAGCTGTTAACTCGGAATTATAACGAGAATGTAAAATTTCGCCAACTTCAAATAAGGGTTTATGTAGAAGAAAAGCGAACCGAGCAAGCCAGCGCGCTGTACTAATTTTGTTTGTTGTATAATTGTACTTAGGGTTCAGAAGAGTAGGTAGAGTCCTGCCAGGTGCGATAACGATATCGCGGTTAAATATCGGTTTAATATTACGGAGCTCACAGTGGGCTACAAGTCAGGCGAAATGAGATGCAACGAGTTCGAGCCTCTAAAGCTTGTGTGATCAACAAATATTTGGGTGTTTCGGAAACAGAAGATTTGAACGTAGTTTTCGATACCCTTCCATCTGTATAGCACGGCCTCCTGTACAATCGAGAGTATGATTGAGAGAGGTTAGGCCATATAGTCCCCTAAGCGGCTGCGCGGACTGCAATTTATTTCGTATTCGGTATTATTGGTAGAGTTCGACTAATATTATAACAGTAATGTAATTTGTGACTTTATTGAATTAGGTGTTTATCAATGTGCATACTAAGATTCATAACAACACTATAACTGCCATAGTAAGATCAATTAACTGTAAAGACATAATCACCCAATACATTTCTTCTAAACAGCAAAATATAGCTCTATATTAAAAATAGTAATATGACCGTAATACCGCGGCTTAGCTAAGCTTAATTCGTGAGAAATCTACAAAAATAAACTAGTACCAAGCGAACCGAAATAATTGTACGAAAATAGATAGCGTTACGCCCACGTAAGTCCAGCGTTAGAATCACTATCAACCGCCGCACTACGTTAGCGGAGTGCCATCGCATCGCTATACCGGTGTAAAAATGCATTCTATTTCAGTTTTAGGTATTTGCACACACTGCTTTATCGCTACAGGCAACGCTCACATACAAGGCGGCATGAGGGGCGTGAGGTATTACGTCTATGAGGGCGTTGTTAATCACGAATACAGTAGTTAATAGGATTTTAGGGATAATCCGGAGAACACCCAATTTTTGTTATAGACCACTTACCGTAGCTTTTGGTTTTAGGCAGTTCTCTTGGTTATCCAATACCGATATTACTAAATTGTGTTCTAGATCTCAATTTTTTTTCCATATAAGGGACATAGCCGTTGCAAAATATAATTAATGTAGAATTTATTGGGCATGTTTGGGCCAATTCTATTCTATACACTGGTCATCTGATTCGAGGCGGATGATCTTGATGAACCAACTTGTATACCATTGATTTGCTTTTATTCATTTGAGAATAATTAATACATGCAGATGCCATAATCGCGTCTGGAATGTGAATAATAAAAGATTTTCGGTATCATTAAGAGGTTCCGCCGAAGACATAATCTGCTAAGTTGCCGTTTTGCGACAACAAGTCGTTAAATTAAATACTTTATGAGGTTTTGCGGCTTGTATTTAAAGATTAATTTTAATCCTTGACGTTTTATGTTACAAAAATTTGACGATATCGAGTTTCTAATCTTAAAGGATATATTTACTTTTACATCCTACGGGTTGTTTTTTATTGTGTAAGACAAACTAATGGTTATTAAAAATAATGTATTTTTACGCAATAATTGAAATCGAATAAGGTGCATGTACTGATGCTATTGTCTTTTACAGAAATAATATTAATGTATGTAAATTGCTAAGTACTTATTTATTTTTTCATATAGGTTTTAGCTGTTTTTTATATATATCATGCATTGCACACAATGACTAACACAGCGTCGGCAAATTGAAATTGCTTTAATTTAAACCAAATTTGGAACATATTGATATTTGACAGTGACCTCCTAAACTTGAACCTTTTACATTACTTGTTTACGTCCTAACACAAATTGATCCATACTACCGAGAAATGCAGAAAAATAATATTTATTTCGTATGAAAACAATATCACGTCGACAATACGCTTCGGCCGACCCACGTGGAAAACCTGGCGATACAAAAAAACGTTTGAACAGTAGACATTCTGCTCCACACATTATTAAGTTGGCCGATCCCTGACCTATGAGATAACGCAGCTCGTGTTGCGGTAGGTCCCGGGGATTATGCATCGTTTCCAATGCTAATCGCCGTCTACGGTACTAAACTATTATCACAAACTAATATTGCGTGTGTGTGTACTACAACTGCTTATTTACAGCTTACATGCCTATGTTACTTCCGCTTAAATAAAACATTGTATAGGCAACTCAAATTATGCTGGTAAGGTTAGTCGCTGAATGTGCGTCTTTAATATTCCCCAGTAGATTTATCTAGGAATTGTTTGGCTGAAATGTGTTTTCTTAATGGGCTATCTTTTGCCAATTTTAAATAGCCTACTCGCATTGCATGTCCAAAAATACGATGTTGAATTTATTTATTAGTCCGTTAAAGTCGAATTTCTAGCGAAATATGCAGCCGCACCTTTACATACATGTATGAAAAGGGTGAAATAATGGAAGTCGTTAACTTGGTTTGTGTACTAAGAAATGATCACTGGCTTCATAGAAGTGTACGCGTGCAATTGCTTTGCATAACTCATTTCATGATGGATTACACTAAATCCTTTAACGCAATGTTTGCTTTCTCTATCATTCGGTCAAAACCCCAGTTCAAAATAAAACGAGCGCGTAATATATTATGCGCTGGAACACAAAGTGTAGGAAATATATGAATTTAACAGAAACGTATTTTTCTTTATGATTTATGATTGTAAACGATGTTATCTACACATAAGACGCTTTTAAAGCCGCCGCCGAGACTATTTCACCACATATTTACATGCAGTAACATGTTCATTTGCATAATCTGTGACAATTTAAATGTGCCATTATTACCGCCCAAGTAATGCCATGGCGAAGCAATTCAATTGAATGCATTTGTAAATGTTATTGTTAATGTGTGTGGTGTGTCGTATGTGGTGACTGGTGACTGGCGCGGTGCGTACAATTTGTATATAACACACGTGCGCGTAAACACACAGAAGAGTGTTATTTATTAAGGAAGAATAACGTCTCGCTTAGTTATTATGGAAATGCCCCATCAAAGGCGTCTGCTCGGACCTGCCTCAACGAGGGGAACGCTTGGGGTCGGTTATGGCAATGCATTCGTCGAACCGCCGACTGCAAGGGTGGTTTTGCATAAGTATAGCAGTTTATAGTTTACAGTGGTGAATGTGTATGTCTAACCGCTGGATTTATGAATGCTGCGCTGCAATTATGACGTTTGGTGCGAGTGTGTGTTCGCTGTTTGAGTTCCCCACTACACTTATCATACGCATTCAGCACGCTTGTATTGTCGGCCGAGGCTTTCGGATCGTCCAAACGTGCCCGATCCAGTACAACGTTGTTTTCAATTATTGATCGGGCCATTTTGGTTTGTTATAAATTTTAAATCACTTATCTAGACTGGTACCGAGTTGAAAATAAACACTGAAATCGATATGGCTCCGGCGGCCGAAATTCAAGCCGTCTAGTTTGCGGCCGACTCTATGAAATTACTACAAGGACGACGTTAGACATGAAAAACCGCGTCGGATGTCGAGTACCTGTTGGAATATACGTCGGTTGTAATACGGCAGATGATTAAAAAAAACGTGCGTGCCCACTTGACGCACGGTGTTAGCTTTTTGCATGTGTGGTGTATGCGGTGGCACTAATGAAACGGGCCCCGGCGTGTGCGTCGCGGCGGCCTACGTACGCGGGCCTTGCATTGGGTCGGGTCAGTGAACCCGCCCGCCCACTATCGGGGTAAATATGCCGAATGCACACAGATGCGCGCGCCTCCCCCGCGCCGCCCCCGCGCACCACCCCCGCCTGCCGCGCACCCGCCCCGCACACCCCGCGCCCCCTGCCGCGCCGCACCACGCCGCGCTGCACCCCACTGCACCCCCGCCCACCCCACTCGCCGTTGCACTTCGCACGCATGCACCCCTCCCCACCGACCCCTCTTAAAACTCCTAATTGATTGCACAAATTTTCTCGCAATAACTGTCTTTTTATGTTGTTAATGATGTAAAGTTTCGCAGTTCCGCCACTTTAATTGATACTCGGTGATGTGATAACTTGTAAACCGGTGCGGCCGCCTAATTCTCTACGTACTCTCATTTGCATGTCGCTGCGGTCTCATCGCTGAGCCTTTCAAATATTAATTAGTAGGTATACGCCGAATTTACTTGTCGCTATTTCGCTTCGATTTTATAGCTCTATCAATGAGCGTTCACTTAAAATAAAATTGAATAAAAGTATCATACGCTTTCAAATTCCTTAACTTAATGTATAGTAACTATGGTACGCTGATCCATTGTAAACGTTATCAAAGTTAAACGCGTTCATGATTACAGTTTAATCTTTGATATTAAAACTTAGGGCCTGTATAATAGCATGTTATTAATATGATATCTCGCGCGCGGGGCAATATTAATCGCTTAGCTGGTACAACAGCCAGTCCGTACGAGCGCGCATTGCTACAAATAATAATGAACAATGTAATGTTAGTTGCAACAGACGCTGATGATCCAATCGTTACATCATCTGATGCGTTCACGTGATATCACCGTGACGTCACGGCGCAATGCGTATAAATAAATGTGTGGAATCCGACGGACGGATTTGGGATTATCTCAAAGGACCCAACTACGTTACGGCTTTGAAAATGAAAATGTAAATGCACAAGCAAGAAGCATCTCTTCATATTGATGGCGTAAATGTCCTTTCCACACGATACAAGGATATAGTGCATAGTGACAATAATTTTACAAATTCGATAATCAAATCAATTCGAAGAATTCATATCATAATCCAAACATACAATATGTATAAAGTGCCCAAATATACAAATATAAATAACAGTGACAGTTCTCAATACCAATTTATAAAATCAGCTGGGTTGCAATTAAGTTGAATGAATAGTTAACAAAAATATACATGTCACATAATTTGCTTATTTGAGTATTTATGTTGCTAGTATACACATGTATATCGCGAATTAACATAGTTAACCTTCATACACGTCGTGTCGACGGAACATATATCACAAATATTTGTCGATGCTTTGATAGGCCCCAACAACATCCGTCACTGCGGTCCTGTACTCTGACGCGGCGTCGTAAGATGCCGAAGCCGCTCTATATTTGCATACCCTCAATAAAAACGCCATGGAATCGCCATAGCATCATAACTGCAAGAGCATTGCTGTTCTTACAGTCTCGCATTGTGCCATTGTTGAAGATGCATCAAGTGCGCAGGAATGCATTTATTGCAGTACCTCAGTATCGCTATGTCGCTCTCTGCTTGAATCGTGTAAACTTTTTGGCTCAAAAAGTAATTACATACACAACATACACGCATTAAAAAAATAAATGCTCTTATTCGTATCGAAAACATGCAACGGATAAGAAAATGTGTTTGTTTGCGTGTTGCGGTCGTGTTTGATGTAATTGCAATGTAAAATAAAGAAAACGATTCTTAAAATTATGGAGGGAAAGTGTAAGTTTTTAAAAGTAATTTTTATGATTATGTTTAAGTGTATTGCCAGTAATACTTTCCAAGATGTAGAACAACATAGCAATTAATGTAATGTTTAGTTGCTATGAAAACGCCCAAACAAAACAATGAAAATGTGTTACGCATTGAAAAACAATAAATGAAGGTGAACGACTCATGACCCAGTCTCCAGAACACCCTCTGTTTTGATCCCCGAGATTTATTAACCGCCGAGAGAAATATTGCGATAAGCATCCACACTGTGAGTTCACTTCTTATTGGTAGACCTTTCTAATTAAATATCCGAAAGGAAAGAAAATCCGCAAGATATATAAAACCTGGATGTGGCTTTAAACTTTGTATATTAACGTTCAATTTTTGTTTATCTTTAATGACTTTGAATATTGCAATATCGATTGTAATTTTACATGTAAAAAACTTTTTTCTACCACATATCTATTTGTGAATGAGTCAAGTATTTAATGCAGATTTCTGAGATTTTGTTGTAAAGTTGTGACATGCGCCCCGTGCCATTTCCAGTGACGGTACGTTCGTCTACGCGGCGCGGTTGAGATCTCCACCGGCGGTGTTATGTCGGAACTCTCCGGTCATTTTATTTTTGCTCCCCTATTTTATTATTGTATTCTAATCAAATTATTCTTCCAGTTCTGTATTTATTATTCGTGAATGTGAATCTTGTCTTTCATTTTTAAATCTTTTACGCGTTTATAGTAGAATTCATAACGCCTCCCTTTTTTTAACACTAGTAATGTTTGTCTGATTACTTAGTTTATAATATATTATTTTTGCATTTCAAAAGATATTTAGCAAATCGACCCCCATTGTATATGGTATACACGCGCCATTTTTATAGTACCAGGCTACGCTCTCGTATTTTTAAGTTTCACGTCGTAAACAATGCGCGAAACGGAACCACCTTTCCATATAATTTAAATATAACTCATTAATAATGTAGCACACAAATCAGTTAGTATTTCTGGGCATCGCTAACTTGTTTTCGTCATAATTGAAACAGTAGGAATGAGGTTGGGTATTGTTTATGATAAATCTGCGAAGTTGCCGCCGGGCCGTGCGCTCATGAGTCGGAGTCGGGGCTCGAGAGTCGAGACGTAGTTAGTAGATTTGAATTGAGCGGCAACTTGCATCGTGCAGTGTGTAAGTTGCGCTCTTCACATTTCCATCTCCGGCTTCGTTCATTAGATAGTTAACCGTCGACCGAACAGTGGATCACGTCTCGCTATCAGGTGCGCTGCAAACAAAACGCTGAATAGAGGCCAGGTTAAACATGCACGACGGGTGTACGGGTATAATTAAAGTTTAGGAGACGCTCACGTCGCCCGTTAACCTCGTTATCGGGCGCTGGAAGTGGGTGAGACGCGGAGGGGAGGGAGCCAGCGAGGGGTCGGGGGGAAACGGGGAAAATCAATGACAGCCGCCGCGCGCCGTCTCTCCCCGGCCCGACGCGCTCATCTCGCGGCCACGTGTCGCGGTCACTGGCCTGACACACCATCCTCGCCCCAACCATCTCCACTTGCCACGCACCACCATCACCGCCATTACCAACTTACCAATATTATCACCACGCATTATCCGCTTCGGTGAAAAATAACCTCCGTCAGGCGCGCAGACAGGCGAGTGAACGGCGACGAGCAATCGCAGCGTATTCGGCATAACATTATTCGACAAACATTGAGGCAGATAGACCGTACGGCCTCATGAATCCGCTCCGGTTGTCGGTTGTCGGGCCGCACTCGGTCGCCTGTAAAATATATACCGTAATATGTAGGTCGCTGTCAGAAATTTGGGTTATCGTTCGGCGGCGTCGATATGCGACACTTCCGCACCGGCACGATGCGAATGCCGTGCACTCGCCAATATTATTGCTATGTCATGCTCGAGTTACGTAAAAGCTTCCGAATGCCAGATGGAATATTTATAGGTCATGTGACGCAGCCACCGCATGATAATGTACCACCACAATAATCACGAATGCTTAGCGCTCGTCAATACTGTTCACATGTATGCACGGTGCGAATAAAATGACTCACCAGACGCTAGACGGGCTAGACTCGACGTGAGCACATAAAAAACCCGTAGCGTTGAACTTCCTAGTCCCCAATCGACGCCAGTACTTGGGGTCGGTAGTCAGTACGAATGTTTTATACAAGCATATCGCGACCCGTCGTCGATCAATGTCAACCGCATATTTGGGTCAACGTCCGTCAGCCGAATTCCCGCGCTCGTCTGCTATTCATTTCCTATAAACGCATACGACCTCTTTATTGTTGCTAGGATTTGAGTTTTGTGGAATTCGTGCCATGGATTTTGAAATATAACGTCTAAATAAAAAATATGTAAATGTCACAAATGACATAGTATGTGAAGCGTCCCGAATATTTACTTCAGTTACGCATACAATTTAATATTTTTACTAAATGTTTATAATAAATTTCGATGTATTCGTTTACATACATTGAAAACTGGGAAATTATACGTCAGCCATCGTAAATAATGACTTGGTATTTCTATTTATTTATTGATTGTGCTATTTAAAGTTGTGATTCGTCTCAGTTATATCATGTAAACCATTGAGGTAGTTGTAATATCTCAATGATGTAAACAAACACGTTTTGGTTTAATTTGACAGCCTCCGTGGCGCAGTTGGTTAGACGCCGCCTGTGAAATGTGAGGCCGCGGGTTCGATTCCCGCACCGAAACAAATATTTGTGTGATCCACAGGTATTTGTTTCGGGTTTGGGTGTTTGTGAGACCGAAAAGTCTCTCGTAGTTCCTGATACCCACGACACAAGACTCGATCTTAGTGTGGGGTCAGGACTATGTATGTGACTGTTTGGTGTATTTATTTAATTATTTATTTATTATTATTAATTATTTATTTATAAATAATATTTATTGTACACCACACATATTATAGATAGACTTACCACTATCACGATCACGATATCACTTTATTGTTAATCAAAAACTACATACAAGAATACAGTTTACATTATTTTGAAATAGTGCAACTACTGGCGGTATTATCGCTGTTAGTGATCTCTTCCAGACAACCGAACTTACGATGGATCATCCGTTATAGAACATAATAACTATGTCATATGGGATGATTGAAAACCTAAGACATAAAAATATATACATATGTATGTGTAAGTTAGTTAACAACTACGTAAAAATATAAAGCGCATAAATAATTGTATTCTTTAACCCTAATTTCATAATAAAAAAATAACGAATTATTAAGTATATTCTATAGTAATAACTATTCAGAAGATTTGTTTGTTATAATTTTATGTTCAACTGTTACCACAATTGAATTATACTAAGCCCATTTTTAATTCTATTACGGTATCGGGCACTATGAAATCTTCGTTTGCCTTTTTTGTTAATTATATTCGCATAGTATTCGTATTTGCAATGTTTTAAAATAACAAAGCCTTTTAATTATCACGTGGCAATTGACGTATTGCCGCCGATTCGAAGAATTTGTTTAAATGCCTCGTCGACGAATACAATGATTTACTTTAACTTCTAATACATCATTGGGCGAATACGTTCTAATACATATTGACATTGTGCTGCGGTTGCTACACTTAATTTCAAATAAATCTTCTTTCTTCATGGAAACCACCTTGACTGAAGGACAATACTATCTGCAACTAGTCTTGTTTGCTCTCTTAAATCTCTAAGAGTTGTTCTGGGAGAAGGGTCTCCAACTCATATCTCTGCTATAAAATTAACCTGTGTTGGAATTTGCTGGCCCGTAAGGTCACTTCATTATAATATAATCCCAGGTCCTTCCACCGTAACGTGAAAAAATAATTAGACAGACGGGCATAATAGTGTATAGTCGCGAGAGATTGTGTAACGTCAAGCAATTCTCTAATCAAGCAAGCAAGAAATCCCTTGTTGAATGTAAGCTTTCTCCAAGGATTACATAAAAATATTGTATTAAAATTACTATTTATATTGTCAACAGGTATATTACGCGAAAAAGAAACGGAGAGCACAGTACCTGGGCGAGGACGGATCGCACAAAAAAGAAAGGAAGCTGTACAACGATGGTTATGATGACGATAACCACGACTACATCATCAAACAGGGCGAGAAGTTCCTCGACCGGTACGAGATCTCCTCGCCTATTGGGAAAGGCTCCTTTGGACAGGTACGGTTCATATATATTTGATATTACAAATTAAGAGTAAGGAAAAATGTCAAGA
This sequence comes from Deilephila elpenor, assembly GCA_949752805.1. NCBI lineage: Eukaryota > Metazoa > Arthropoda > Insecta > Lepidoptera > Sphingidae > Deilephila > Deilephila elpenor. The sequence continues at coordinate 10,294,325 of OX457108.1, forward strand.
AGCATCGTAGCGGTCTGCAAGAATTTCCCTGGTGTGTAGATTCTGCCAACCGCTATGGGTCAACATAGTGGATTTTGGTCTCAGCGCTTTAAATGGTAAAGCAGGCTCGTGTCCTGCAGTGGGACGTAGCTCAGTAATACTAATGGTTCGTAGGTCAGTTGCTGCGTTTTCGTAGCACTAATAGAAAATACATAGATGGCATTGAGTGTAGAATTAGAAGCGATCATATCTCATGGTAATACTATGGAGTCCCTTCGAGAATTGAAAATGTCATTAAACAAAGTTTTAAATTTCTTAAAGCTACTCTTACTTAAAATATCATTATTCAACATATTAATTGAAGCTTGATAAATGATGTCCAAAACTTAATGAAGGGTTGCTGTTTTCCTCTTACACATAAGGAAAATTTGCTAATTAATTCTGTTCTTTTTTTTGTAATTTAATTATTTAAACCCGAATTTGTGCTGTAGTTACACGATATTTAAATGTAGTGAGGATTTTTAATTTCAAAACTGTGTGTGATGTAACCGAGTTTAATTTACGTAATACGAATGTACTACATGTTTCAGGTTGTGAAAGCGTATGACCACGAGGAACAGTGTCAAGTAGCGATAAAAATAATTAAGAATAAGAAACCTTTCCTAAATCAGGCACAAATAGAAGTCAAGTTACTAGAAATGATGAACAGAGCAGACGCCGAAAATAAGTATTATATAGGTAAGTGTCACTTCTATTGTTTCATAATATATGACTCAACAGTCCTAGACGTAGTGCGAACCTCAAAGTTAGTTATAGGTCGTGGGTGTCTACTATAAATATAACCTAAAAATTTGGTTCGTCAAGGGCCTTGACGTTGCAATAGAACCTGTAGCCTCTAAACGTCGTCCTGTTATTTGCTCCAATTTCATCTCGTAGGCTGGGATTTAATAAATTGACTTTAATATTAGGTCTAAAAAAAGGCGTCAATATCGTGGGACGTGTCTGGAAAAGTTTTCACCTAAAAATAGATCCGGCTAATCCAAGCTTAAACATAGACGCGCGCCTTATACTCCCACGCATGTCGTTAAAGTCGATCAAAGGACAATTATTGGGTCGGAAAGTAGTTTCTATAGAATATAACAGGCAGATTGTTGCGATTAATATTAGCACTAATGTCTTATAAAACTGTACTCTAATGAATCGTAAATTGTCCCAAGTTATTTATGGCTGTCGATGGTTGCATATAAAATAAATGTGCCGCATATTTAGAGATATTTATCCCTGGCCAGTAAATATTTGGACAGCACTGTATTTGGCATAAGGTTAAATCACCATCTGGTAGTCACCAATAGCTGCGCGAAAAGAAAAGCAGAAACACTAAAATTAACTATAGTCACACAGACGTGTTCCCTAATGATACAAACAAATTGAGTTTGTTGTATCTCTAAAAGCCTAATAGGTTCAAAACAAAATACATTCTTACACGCTACTCGAACAATTTGTGCAGAAGTGTGTTATTTCGTTAGAAGATGAATTCAATACAAGTACATGGGATTTGCACGTTTCTTTAGTTTCAAGAACAGGTGCTCGACAGAAAGTTTACAAATCGATTGTTTCTAAAGGCGAACTATATTTTGGAAGTTCGAACGCGAGAGCCGATGGTAGCTCAGTTGAACGGCAATAGTTTTGTTCACGCGCTAGATAAAACGGATCGACAATGACCACCGTATTTTAAATTGACAGTTTTTAAAAGGGTTTTTGGCATACACGAATCGAATATTCCAAAGTACTTGTAACTAGGATATATAGAAACGATATTTCTATGACGATAACGATCATAAATTCTCTAGTATCAGGACCAATTCCGACAACATTTAGAATATGGAATATTGCTCGATGTCATTTCTTTTTATACTTTAATATTGTTTGGTTTTGAATTAAAATGTTTGTATTTAATGTTGCAGTGAAACTGAAACGTCACTTTATGTGGCGGAACCACCTGTGCCTAGTGTTCGAACTGCTCTCGTACAATCTGTACGACCTGCTGCGCAACACCAACTTTCGCGGCGTCTCGCTAAATCTCACGCGCAAGTTTGCGCAACAACTATGCACAGCGTTACTGTTCCTTAGTCAACCTGGTGAGTCACCCTATACATCATATTTATTGTATTCTAATTTATTACACAACACGTATTGCTAAGCTTCGGTACCGTTGAAACTGTTTTGAATCTCATTGGGCTGAAAATAATGTTGCACATATGGACTATGCGGTTTAGAAGTTATTAAATGCCGTAGTTTTGATGAAAGTACTTTTATAGAGAAGGCAAATGAACCTCATAATATTCTGAGATACATTCAGGGGAGTGTAGATGATGCCGCTGGCCACAGGGATAATGAACTTATTCACTATTTTAATTAAATAATGTTAATGAAATAATTTACGGGACTGAAAGGAGGAATATGAGCAATGTATCGGAAGTGTCACACACACACGCACACATTTATAACCCAGCATTGTCCATTCTGAAGTCCCAGTCATATAAAAGATTTCCATGTCATGAAATTGCACATAAATGTATCCTTCTTAATGAAAAACCCACCATACCGGGTAATGGAAACAAAGGAAAGACAATGTGTTTTTTCTATAATTGGATATATCTTTCCATTCCCAAAGGTAATAAATAATGTCTACATGTGAAAATTCATTTCCCATTGGTCGTGACTAGTATTGGGCAGGTGATATAAGACCCTGTAGCAGACCAAGTCCATTTTCAATACAAAAGGTGAATAATGATGTCTAGTCGCTTGGCCCAGGTCGCAACTAAGTGTTTACCGTTAAATACTGTACCGATACTGGAATAATTAATTGATATATTGGAAATACGTCACATGTTTGTAAAAAAGGCAACACTTGTGCAAATTGTAAGATAGGTACTGTTTATTCGTTGAAAACGTGAATAAAATTTTATATTTTTGGAATATTTAAAAACTTGCCGTATGACCATGAATATTAATAAATATATATAAACTGAAGGAACATTTGTGTTTCAATATTTTGCCAAGTGTAATGTTATGTAGAGTGTTTCTTTATAACCATATTTGGTTGTGTTTCACGATGATACAGTATGATTTGTAAGTTAAGCAGTTTGGCAAACAATAACGTGTTTTGTAATAAAATAATTTTCAATTTAATTTAGCCTCTTGTAATTTGTGATACTAATCGTTCTTGTCTGTATTTTTTCCAGAACTAAATATAATTCACTGTGATCTTAAACCCGAGAATATACTACTATGCAACCCGAAAAGGTCAGCCATTAAAATAGTGGACTTCGGCAGTTCGTGTCAACTAGGTCAAAGGGTAAGTTTGCGCGCGTCGTTATGATGTTGTTAATAGTTAGAAATATTGCTTTAGAATGTATAATATCGTGCTCATAGTTGAGATATATTTTAATGTCCATTGCCACTCTAACGGAACCCCGCTGTTGGCATATAAAAACCTAAGCCATCAATGTATGCGTATACGAAATGCTATAAAACTAACTAATGATATAAAATATAATTAGCCTTTTTCTTTATTAATTAATTAAGACTCTTTTTAAGGTATCTTTAACATTCATTACTGTTAGCGTATTTACGTGTGGTTTCAATACATTATTAGCCAAATTCATGCCAAGTCATTAGTGTACAAGACTCCCGCAAACATAGAATTGTTAGTCTTTTTTGTTGAGAGATAAATACGTGTCAATGATATAAACAAGTTATAAACATGAGACTTGTTTGTAGCAAACTTTTTGCTTATCAACAAAAATGTAAACCGCACTTAAAGTTAAACAAGTACACATATTATGCCGTTGATAACTACATAATATATTATTAATTCTATTCGTTTATACTTCAATCGTCCAAAGGTCAATTTACAAATAAAATAGTAGCATTTAGGATTGTAAACCGAGGAATCCTGGGTACGAATCCAACGGTTCGACCAAACAGGCTTCAGTTTGGCCTATTTGGTTTTAAATATCTGAAATTTGTGTTTGGCATAGCGATAGATATTATCAATGGCGTTAGTGACCTGTACCTATCCTTCCAAAGCTATAGGCGTCTGTTTATAAAGTTATTTGATATTGCTAAGATAGTTCCTAATCGATAGCAATTGTTAGCGCCGCGTCGGGCATCACGCATCAGGCTAGTTCTAGCTTTAGACTATGCCCGGCGCTCAGTTCCTCGGATTTATTTATGTACATTAATTACGCAGATAAATCACACAGGGGTCGTGTGATTCCTCGGCCAGCGCGGGTTATCGACAATTGCGCCTCAAATGTACTCGACGCATAATTTAATGCTCATACAATTACGCCCCGTGTAGATAATTTTCATTCATGCTTTATTGGCGCGGAATTTTTCGACAATCGCAATATTTTATCGTCAATTAATTGGAATGTTTCGTTCTTGTCTTGTTTAATTTGTAATCGTATAAATGTTTTATTTTTTGTGTATAATTCGATGTTCATTGTTGCTCATTGATAGGCAAAATGAAAATATGTATCGAAATAAGAAATACCAAAGTTTTTTCTACCTCGCATAATATAATAATGACTCGGTAAAAGATGCGTTGAGCGGATCCGAATATCCTACCTACCTTCAGCAAAAACAAAATCATATTTCGTTTCTCATCTCCATTATCTTCAGCCACTTCTAGTATTGAACATAGGCTTCTAGCAAGGATTTCCAGAGCGCCTTTAGGAAGCAGGCTGCATCGAGTAATTTCTGACCAACTTTATTTAACTTTGGTTTCTTGATCTAAACGCATAACGCTATTGTATGCAAGATGCAGCGTTAAACACGTATATATATGAAAAATCATGTGTTGTTTATGTAAAACGTCAACAATCATCTTTTGTTTGATCGCAGTCGCCGCTGAGAAGCATTCATGAAGCTGCGTTGTGCGTTCAGAAAAGCTATAGGTTGCTGGTACATTGCCGATTGACGTCGCATTTCTTATCCCTAATTATTGCTAACCATTCCCCACCTCTTTCAGATATACCAATACATCCAGTCAAGGTTCTACCGGTCCCCGGAGGTGCTGCTCGGCATCCCGTACGACCTGGCGATAGACATGTGGTCGCTCGGCTGCATACTCGTGGAGATGCACACGGGAGAACCGCTGTTCAGCGGCGCCAACGAGGTCGACCAGATGAACAAGATAGTTGAGGTGTTGGGAATGCCGCCTGATCATTTGCTTGACCAGGTATGTGGATTGTTTACGGAAGGAGGATGATGATAAATGTTTGGTGGTGGAAAAAAACATGTATGCTATGTCTAAGAATATTGGATACTCTAAATTAAGAGAGCAATAAAACTGGTAGGTAAGACGAATCACACATCATTGTGGCCATATATTGATCTTTATAGTCGTAAAAACTATTCCTTCGTTAGCCTGCAAATGACACAACCTGCACCTTACTTGATGTTAACAGAAGGTTCGTGGGCAAACATTAACATTTGTACGATTCAGCCTAAAATAGACAAAATCCATGGCGTACCTATTAAACTTAGCAATTGTGTTTTCATAAAGAGTTATACTTTAGCCAAAGTATTCCTCACGACCGGTAAGGACGATGTCCTCGAAATGCATTTTTTTCACACGAAAACTTTATTTGCAGGCTCACAAAACTAGAAAGTTCTTTGACAAATTACCGGCGTCAGAGGGCGGTGGTTATGTATTGAAAAAAGTCAACGGGAAAGACGGCAGGTGAGTTTCAAAACTTTTTTGGCAGCGTAATTGTGGCACAATTGTCGTGGACTATTTTTGTTAGGAACAATTAGTGCCTTATTACTTGGTGCAAAAATATCTTATCAGTTTTTTACTCATTTTAATAGGTATAAGTTTTTTATTTTATGCAAACTAAAAGTGCTCTTTGAAATAGTACTTAAACATAATAAATAACACGCTACGCGCGTCATGGTCGCAAGCTCGTTGTGCCTCTAAATACATAACGTAAAATGCAGTTAACGTGTTAAAAAAAGAAACCTTGCATCAGCAGACTGGCCTAAGTTTATTGTCGATGTCTAGACATATTGTCAATACGTCAAAGTAATGAAACAGGTTTTTAAAAGAGGCTCCGGATAGCATTCCCTTAGTTGCAATATATATTCCACTGCCTACTGTGTCTTAAGACCGACAATCTCAAAATAACTTCTTGCCTTGCCCAATTCTTCTACGATGACCTGGCAATTCTTATTTGCCACGATAACAAAAAGAAAGGCAGAATTTTACATTCATCATTTCGTCCCGATCTGCATAGGCCCATAATCACTGGACTCTTCTACAACCCAAAGCTCGATTGAGAGTTGAGAGGGCTGTGCCATTTAGTGCCAACTAGTAATAATAGGGAGATATTTACAAGAGGTATTAAGTGGTGTGGTGGTGTGCAGCGGTTACAGGAAGTACCGCGCGCCGGGCACGCGGCGCCTGCACGACATCCTGGGCGTGGAGGGCGGCGGGCCGGCCGCGCGCCGCCGCGGCGAGCCCGGCCACTCCGTCTCCGACTATCTCAAATTCAAGGTAATTACCACTTTAATGACATATAGATACAATATACAACACTTAGCATAACTTAAAGAAAACAATAATAATACTTGAAAATGCAAAGTACCAATAAGTGTTAGATTGAACTATCTGAGACTAGGAAATGTTTTTCAGTCTCATAAATGAATCCGAGTCAAAAAATCATCTCGTGGTGGAAAAAAATATGGGCATCACAGAGATCCTTAAATATACATTGTACAACACTCATACATATAACGTATTGTGCCCATAACAGAGAAAACTTCCACTAAAAAAGGCCACCATTTAAATTTGAACATAATGTATAATAATGTAAATTATACAACTCCATTAATGCTTTTATTTATCCTATAACGATATATCCTCACGAATCGTTTATTTTATTAAACACTGCAGTTAATTGTGCAACTAAATTAAACAACAAACTATATTAGAAAATAATTAGAAACTGGTGACTTTATCATCAAACATATTAAATTCATCAAATAAGCTCAATAACAAAATGGCGGTATTCCAGGATCTAATTCTCCGCATGCTGGAGTACGATCCGAAGCAGCGCGTGACGCCCTACTACGCGCTGCAACACAACTTCTTCAAACGCACCGCCGACGAGTCCACCAACACGCAGCAGGCGCAGTCGCATCATCAACACGGTTAGTAATACAACTGTGTATATCACCAATTCATTATTACATTTAATTTTCTTTGTGAAAGATGTCATTATTTAAGTTCATAGGTAATTTTAGTGTAAATTGCCTTTATTTTAGGGTGCCTTGTGAAAAAAATCCTTTTAGATCTATAATATAGAAACGATGTTTTAGTTTGGGAAAATTATTTGTCTCTGTCATTTTCTTGCAAACAGTTTCTATCTAAAAAAATATATTGATATATTTTGTGATTGCAAGATGACATAATTTTAGGGCGTATTTAAACTAGAGGGTTTTGTTGGCGCGACTTTTGCTGGATTCGATAATTACAGTGCTGTACACTCATATTCATACTGGATAAAAATGATCTTATTTTCTAAGTTACATTCATATTAAGACTAGACATAAAATGCGCTTGATGAACGCGATAAACTAATGCGATCCTAAGTTGATCCGAGCTCAGCTAACTCTTTCAATGAATTTGCGTCAGGTAATATGACAGTAATCCAATTTTGACTAATTTACATTTTAACCAACGGACGAATAGTGTTTCTCGCTTTTATATAGATTTTGAAATGTATTTACATAAACAAAAATAGTACCGTAAAAATATAATGACATCTTTCATAACCAGCAGGAAATATGTTAGGGTACAACTTAATAGCGATTAAATAAATTAAGTATGAAGGTAAACGCAAGTTTACGTAACATTATTCTGGGAATTGGCTTTCTCATGGGCTATATAAGGCATATATCGTATGCTACTATAGTCACAAAGTCATTGTATTTAGTTTATAAGTTATTCATAATCATATTGAGCTTCGTGTCGTGTTCTTTGCTAACACATAACGCTTCATCATTTCATTGTAAAGATTAAACGTATGTGACGGGTTATTGTTGTTTAACATTATGTTCATGGAAGTTATCTAACAACTGAGCTGTATATACAGCCTCCTAAAATAGACAAATCAGCTTCACCGGACCCTAATCCCGGCGCTATTCTAACGCTCATATATATTGCTGCTACTTATATGTGATATTGTTAATGTTTCTCAATGTTGAAAAGATGTAACCGAGTGAAAAACAAATGTTTTGTCCTAATGAATTTTGTGAGCCGATAGCAAAGGAAGTGTGTCGGATGGTGAGTGTGTCGGTGTGACGGTGTGAAGGTTAACATTGACATGTGGACATTCCGTGGCAGATGGTGGGTCGGACCCGCGATGACTAGAGCGACCCGGCGGCGCGGCCCCGCGCCACTAGCGCCGCCGGCCAGCCACTAGCCCGGTCCAACCAGGTCTGCCACCCCTACTCTCTCACGTACACCCCGCCAGTCCCACCCCCTGCCGCATGCCCGGACCACTTCATCGCATGGCTTCTCTACACCGTAGAGTATCTAGATACTTGCAACCTCCTTAGCAATACCGATATCAACTTGTAAGTCAGTATGGAATGTGTAACTGTTGCACGTTAGCATTGAGTTGCAAGTTTCTGTTTTGTGTGCGTATATGTTTATGTTTGTTTAACTATGCGAGCATTAATCATATCTGCGATGATGATTCATCGTCGTCGCTATTTATCTATGCGTATTTTATAGTTTATGTATGAATATTTTACGAGTGTATTTATGTAATATGCTTCGTGTGGAGAGTGCAACGAAGTATCACAAAGGCCACGTGCGATGTAGTAGTAGATTCACTGTAGTGGCTTAACAATATTATTATGCTGTAGCAAGAACTCGATGGAAATCAGTATAGTTTTTTTGGTTGGTTTTTTTTTTGTACGTGTGTACAAGACTCTACGAGTTGACTTATGGCACGTTACACTGTCAGTTGTTACATATTGTATTGAATATGAAAACAAAATACATATCATACAATAATTATTTTTACTTCAGGAGTAATAACTAATTAATAAGTCTATCAGGATATTTGAGCTCTTTGTATTTCTATAAATAAAATCATTTTTCACAAATCTGTAATTTAAATACATAGCATTTTATTTGTTACAATGGCATCACTCCCGAAAATTTTCAGAACCTTCTGATCAAAGATATACAATAAAATAGCTTTTTTAACGCGGCATCGTGTCTGTATGAATACAAGAAAAAGAACAATGTATTAATAGTCATTTTTGTCCTTTTAGTAGAGTCAATATCAGCTGGCGATGCCGATCAATGAAACGAGTGCTGCATATATGTTATTTATGTTTTATATTGCGAATTAAGTAAATATTATGTTAAAAGTCCCGCAAATTGCTAATGCGCAGGGACTTTGTCACATTAACGATGTGAAGTCAGCCGCTTATTTTCATTAAGGTAAAGCTAAGTATACAATATAAATATTATATGTTTTTCTCATTCATATTGAAATAAAAATTATTTTAGTGATACTTAAGTAGATGCATTTAAACATTATTTTATTAAGTTAATTAATGTGAAACAAAATATTTTCTTTTGTCTCTTTCTTTCTTAATTAAGTGTTTCCTATAATTTTACTTATATATGGTAACAATAACATATAACGTAAAAATTTAACAACAATGGCATAGTTCGAACAATTCAGAAGCTACGGATAGATGATGCCTACGTATGGATGTTGCTCTGTTCGTGCTCGGCTCCTACGTAGACCCAGCTTAACGTTGCTTGTATGGCGCTACGTCATTTTGACGTCACCAGAGATCGCTAGGCGCATTAGCAATTTGCGGCCTTATATCAACGTGATAATATACAAATAATGTATTGATTAGCTAATGTTGAAGCAAGATCAATTACTGTCTTGCTTTCGGGAGCGCTCTTTTTACATATTGTACACAGTTAATTTACAATACATAGTACATACTCACTTAACCATTCTCAATCGATTCTCTCGATTTTAGAGTAGGCCCGTGCCCTGGAGTGGGACCTATATGGGCTGATACAGATACAGATACAGATACATACTCACTTAACGTAATTAATACCTTATTACATACATATGCAGTCCAATTTTCAGTGGCAATAATGTAGCTTAGGCTCTGGGTAGTCATGGTAAGACGAGTATATTAGTGAGTAACGTGTGGAATGTGTGTACAGTGGGCGGCGCGCGGCTGTGGAGCGGCGGCGCGGCGGGCGAGCGCGTGGAGCGCATGGAGCGCATGGACGTGGAGAGCGTGCGGCGCGACGACGACATGCTGCCCGTGTGCACGCACAGCCCCGTGGCCATCCACTAGCGCCGCGCCGCGCCCGCGCGCACACGCAGGAACTACGACTAGTGCCGCGTGACCGCGTGACCTTGTGCCGGTGCCGCGCGCGCGAGACTCTTGGACTGAATCCGATATTTATAATTCTATATTTTTATTTAATGCTATAAGTCTGACTGTAAAGAAAATATTATGGTGACGATTTATTACATTGTAACGTGTATTGTGTATTATTTGTTCTTAATTGCTTCACTCGACAGTACTTAGACGATGTTCCGGATGGCCGTGTGCGGTCATATTCACCACATCTGAACGCATCAGGGGCATGAAAGCTAGGTTTTTTTATTGTTACGCAATGCATATCAAGGACGCAATATGGTAGTAAATAAATATTGTATATAAAACTTAGACAGAATTATGAATACAGACTGCGACATAAACTGGATAATCTATAGTTTAGTTACGATCTATGCTAGTTAGGCTTTCGTTCAGTTTTAATTAATGCAAGCTTTATATTTTGTAAAGTGTCGGCAACTGATGACTGAAATTCAAAGGGCCAATGAGAATTTGTTTTATACACAAATGAGAAATAGAATATTTAAGTATTTTTTGTAAATGCACAAATCGATTGGACTCGACGCACTGGACGTGTTTAATTGTTTAAATAAAACTTTGCCCTCGCATTTCAGAGTTGTTGTATAATGTAAATGTTTCATTTCCTATGATATTGACGCATGTAAAAACTCACTGTGGGTGTTACGTTTGAGCCCATTGAAATATTCAGACGATGTGTAAAACAGAATAGTGTATAGGTAATTCTATAAAACACAAAATGTACTTGTAGGTTATGACAATGTTGAATCATATATAAATTTTTTGGGTATTTCAGATAGGAGTTAATAAAATGAATAACTGACTTGTTCAACCTTTTTGGATTTGAATCTACAATAGACTAACCTCATTGCAACAGACTGGTCGAAACTTTGTAATGGAAATATTTTGTATAGCGTACACTGAATCACTGCCTTATTGTGCCGGAACTTTTTAAGATAATCCCGCCACTAATGTTGGAACTTTTTCGTTTTACCCCACGTCGGCGTAACGGCGTCTAGCTCTATACAAAAAAATACTTATTTTTGAAATGTAACATTTTAAGACAATTAACAAGAACACTATTATAAGCATAAGCAATACTCGCTAAATGTCTTTGCCAGTTCAAAGTTGCAGTAACATATGTAAATTAATTCACTTTCCGCTGGCAACGATATTTTGTGAATGGTTATTATTTAATTGCATTGCTAGGTGTTAACCAGTTCAAGATAAAATATGAGCCTTGAAAGACTTACTTTATATTTCTGTATTGTATTGCTTTTGAAGAGAATTTATAATGTGTATAAAGTTTCATTCTCACAAAAGAACATTTATGTTATTAGAATAAGCTATGATTAAACTAAAAAGTTGTGTTAGTGGCGGGCCAATGTTGTGGCAAGTTTATTCTGAACGTAGTGTTATGTTTAGCAAAATATTAAGTGAATATAATTTTAGTGGCACTGACTGAAGGGTATTGCATTCAGAATAAAATTGCTAATGCGACAGAGACAATGCAACTGATAGCAAATTATTTCTTACTGCAAAATGTTAATGCGAATTTTTATAAAACCCCTCCATAATTGTTTCATTTTGAAATAAACACTTGTAAGGTACAGGCTCTTTGTTTATGGGCATGAAGCATTAAAGTATTTTTCTAAATGTTTATTTCTTTATTGAATATGTGCTGTCTTACTGTACTTTTGTTACATTGTAGATTTGAATCTATTTCTAATCTTGCTGTTCTGTACTATACATTTTTCAAATATCTGTATAATATTAAAGGTAATACTTTTTTGCTTCATGAGATATAGGGTTGTTAGAGAGAGTATAAGGTTTAGGTATGGGATACGTGAATAATTTCATAATGATAATAGAGCAATAACGAATTAATCAGCTGGCAGGTTTCCATTGTATTTGTAAATTATCTCAACAGTTATAAAATTGTGTTCATTTTGTGTACCTTATTGTACATATTTTTATATAATATCCACCGTATTGTTTCACTTGAGACATTGTATTGTATCTGGTTTAATATTGCATATAGAGAAATATATTTGTTGCTCACTAATTTATACTTTAGTGACAAGAGACATTATGTTTTTACGTTTTCTTGTAATGTAATTATGTATTATTTATTACTTGAGGTATGACTGGAGGAAATCTGCCCTAACGACTTGTATTTTATAATATAACAGACTAGTCGCGACGTTAAGTGATAAAGAACACATAAGACACCAACCTATTCGATTATAGTTCTAAATCCATTACTCAAGGATGGCCCTAGGTGTTTGCGCTTGAGTATGTATTATACTATACTATTTATTTGTACTGTGACAGAATGGAATTTGTGGATTGTGAGAGAGCAGGTGTGGGATAGTGCGCGATGAGCTATAACATTTATTTCCTATCGGATTGTCAGTTCGCAGGCACTGTAACAATAAAAGGATAGAGCTTTATGTCACTAAGTTTTGTATTTTAAATCAATAAACGATAGCAATGATTACGTATTATTATTTCCCCTTTCGGTCTACCCTGTGAGATGAATGAGATTAACATTTTATAAACTAACCCTTTGTAGGCTGTACGCGGTATGCGACAAGTCGACATGGCAATTTTCGAGTGATATAGTATCACGTACCAAGTAGTTTATATCGATATATTTTTGCAATGCAATGAAATAAGAGTGAAATAATTAATTCAAATTTATTATAAGCAACTTACTACGGCTTGCTTTACTACGGCGATACTCTTATACCCTCTCTTGTAGGGGCTCAACAGGGGGATCCTTTTGGGCCGCTTATCTTTAGCCTCAGTATCAAAAAGGTTATTTCCGATTTGAAGTCCCCGTTAAATATTTGGTACTTGGATGACGGCACCATAGGGGGGATGCCTGAGAAAGTGGAGGGCGATTTGCTTTCTTTGATTCCCCGTTTCAGTGAATTCGGTCTTAGTTTGAAGTCCACCAAGTGCCAACTTTACTCTTGTGGGCCTGGAACGCATCAGTTGGTATCCCGATTTAACGCAATCCTCCCTGGTCTTACTGAACTCACCGCCGAGACTTTCACCTTATTGGGATCGCCTATCTTTACTGAGGGTGTTCCGGCGGCTGTTGACCAGCGTAGGGAACTCCTTCTTGCTGCTCAAGCACGGTTAAATAACCTTACTCCACATGTTGCTTTAGTTCTGTTGAGAATCTGCTTCGCTGTACCAAGAATCACGTATTTATTACGTACTACGCCCACATGGTTATTCCCTGTCGAAATCTCGAACTTTGACAACGTCCTTAAAATGTCAGTGGAGACCTTGTTGAACGTTTCTTTAAACGAGGCACAGTGGGACCAAGCAGCTTTACCGATTCGGCATGGGGGTTTGGGTGTAAGACGAGCCCGGGATGTAGTTCTGCCGGCTTTTCTTGCGTCGGCCAATGGTGTTGCAGGTCTGGTCACAAGTATTTTATCTCCCAATTGTGATCGGATGGATATACCATTCGTCTCTGACGCTTGTGAATCTTGGTCGGTCTGCAATCCGGGAGCGGAGCTTCCTAAATTTCTAAATAGCAGCGCTTGTGGGATGATGTTGGAGCGAAGAGATTGCGGGAAAGAGGGCGCTACGGGGGTGGATGTGGCTAGGCTGAAAGGAGTATCCACTCCTGAATCGGGAGCATGGTTACACGCCTTACCATCACCTCACCTGGGCACACTTCTCGACCGCGACTCTCTGTGTGTGGCCGTAGCCCTGCGTTTGGGTTGCAATGTGTGTGAGACGCACACTTGCACTTGTGGTTCTATAGTGGCAGCCAACGGCCATCACGCACTGAGTTGTTTCCGTTGTTCGGGTAGATTAGCGCGTCATCATGCTCTCAACGATATTATCCGGAGGGCTCTCGTGTCCGCAAATGTGCCTTGCTTGCTGGAGCCCCCGGGTTTAATACGCAGTACGCACCGATGGTAAAAGGCCTGATGGTCTTACTTTGTTGCCTTGGCTCAGAGGTAAGTGCCTGGTTTGGGACGCCACGTGCGTTAGCACCTTCGCTGTGAGCCACTTAGGCCAAACGACGAGGGCGGCTGCAGCTGCTGCTGAAGTAGCTGCTGAGTCGAAGCGAGCAAAATATGCTCCACTTTTAAGGGACTACTTTTTTGTTCCCTTTGCCGTTGAGGTGACTGGCTGTTGGGGATCTGAAGCCAAAATGTTGGTTAAAGATATTGGCCGTCGTCTTAGAGATCTGGGTAGGGACTATCGCTCTGGGTCGTTCCTTACGCAAAGGATAGCTATCGCCATCCAAAGAGGAAATGCCTCCTGTATTTTGGGCTCGTTTGCTCCAGGAATGATGACAGGTGGTTTATATGATTAAGGGGGTGGGGTTGTGACCTCTATAAATATAATATTGGAATAATTTAAAATGTATAGTATATATTTGTTCTATTTTTGTTAATTTGTTCTAACTTCTAATTCTATGCTTATGTATCTATCATTTCATGTATTTATTTTGTAAATCAAATAAATTTGTCTTTTATAAGCAATATGACAAATTATTAATTACTACAATTTGTACCTAATCGATGTCTGCACATGGTAGATGTATGAGAAAAAATATTACGGGGGACTGTATGAACGTAATAGAACCATTAGCATGAGAATGAATTATTGTTTTTTTCTTTAGCTTTAAAAGTTACCCCAGTCATGTTAGTACACAACAATATAAAACAGAAAGAATGATTTGAACGGGATCTAAATCGATAAATGCATTCGATGCGGACTGCAACACGAGGACAGCGCTGGCGATATGAAGGTGTGCGGGGCGTCCCCTCCCCAGCGCGTCAAAATAGCTATTATTTTGAGATCTCAAATTGATTTTACAAGCTTATAATAAAACCTTTTGGTTAGACACCGGCTATGAAACAAAAGGCCGCGGGTTCGAACCCTGCACCGAGATAAATGGTTGTGTGAACCACAAGTACCTATTTGTTTCGGTGCGGTCTAGGTGTTTCTGAGACCGTAAAGTCTCTCGTAGTTTCTGATACCTGTATTTATTTTATTTATTTACTGAATAGGTTGGTTCCATTTGTATGTATTATGATTTAATCCGTGGTACTTTACAGTTGGCTTCTCTGACTGTAGAAGTCATTATGCGAGGTTATTTACCTCTTTACTAGTTCAATGTTTGTAACGGAGGGAATTGTACAAAAATATTTCCAACTCCTATTAATTTAACTTTGTGATTGATTTCGTTGCTGATTAAAGACAAGTTAGGCATTCCCGGAGACTCGCTGAGCTTCAATACTCGATGTCATATAAATGTATGCCACTGTTGATCACGGCTTACAGGTAGGTATTGCAGTGGTGGGTGGGGTTGGACAGTCTTCAGGAGACTCACACCGCGGGATGTTCGGCGGTGTGGGTTCTCTGTCATACAACATCGAGTTATCAAGTTTACACAATGGTGGGGGACTAGACAGGCAGAAATTGCCGTTCACAACCTTAGCAAGCGACCAATAAGCTCGGCCCCCAGATAGAAAGCTGTGAAGTCAAACTGCTTATGGCGTGTCGCGAAATGTCGCGAAATGCAAATAAATAAGCAAAATAAATAAGTGGGGCAGATTCGATTTGCCCACGGGAACAAAATAACAGATGGCGCTAGTGCGCCATCAGATGTTGGTGCTGTGTTCGCTGTCGAGATCGTGACAGCGCCTTAGTCAACCATTTTGTGGCACTCGGCCATTTTGGTGCGAGACCCGACAGGGGAAGGTGCGTAAGCGCACTAGCGGAGCCGCCAAGGAGCCCTAAGCAAGAGCGGCTGTGCCTGGGGGTGAGTACATTGATTGTTAACACATAAAACACATCACAAAGATATTGACATTTACGATTGTATTAAGTCCACCAGGACGCAACCACGTGTCGTCACGGGACATGTGCGCTACACAAGGTAGATGTACAGAGCAAATAGAACGCACATGGCCAAACAGGCTAGTTAAACTAATAGCGACAGTATACAGATTCATTGAGTCAATGATCGGAGTCAGTTTCGGCGTAGTGTCACTAAGAGCGGATCAGTAAAGATGTTGCGAGGTTTGGGGTGGCTATAGGGGAGGTTGGAGGCCACGAGGCAAGATCACGATGATGTGATGAGAATGCCAGGGAACTCAAAGAGAGAGGTTCCATATTCACATGTGCTGGTGTGAATGCATTACACATGCGGTCTAAGACGGAGTACTTAGGCCGTTCACTACACTCGCGGTCTGAGAAGTTGCTCTCACGCCGTACACTACACATGCGGTCTGGAATGTTCCTTCAGACCGTTGACTCACACACAGGGGGCACCTTAATACACCAAGGCATAAGAAACAATGAATCAAATGGCTGAGGTACGCCTCTGAGCCACCCCTGGGACTCGGTCCCAGGCGAGACAGCAGGAGGTGCGCCCCGAGAGAAATAGTACTAAGGGACATGGTCTCAATGGTACAATGCAAATGTGACCCGGTCACAAGTACAAGGAGGTGCTCCTTGATAAAGTTACAAAGGATCCGAGACGCTGCTGAAAGTAATTATAGATTCAAACTTAATCCAGAGTACCGATCAACTCTTAATGTATCTGTATGCTTTCTATAAGATTGATATTAATGCCTATTACTATTTAATCAGTAGATACTAATGAATAATAATTGTGGAGATCTTACAATAGGGATACAGTACTAATAATAATTAATATGTAACTATCATTATACTAATACTTTCGCCATACCCAGATAAAGTGAATAGTAGTTAATTTAAGGGGTTGGCGACATGGTGGAGATGCTGGGATCGAACCTAAGCATGTAAATTATTTAAATGCAGATTTAAGGAATACTTTTCAATTATTATTTTTATTTATGATTTTAGAAGCTGTAGATTGATAATATTGATTATTTAACAATACACATTTAATTATAGGCAAGTGGGGTGGATATCCTACCTATTGTGGTTGTTAGTAAGTTCAGTATGTTGATACCTAGGCATTAAATTGTTCAGTACAAAGTTATACTTGAGACTTATGATTAAATTCAAGTGCTTAAAGGAACTAATTGAAAATATTAAGTTAAATTTTCAAGTATATACACTATACATACATAATAGCATTAAATATGTATTATATACCTGCAGATATCTTAAATACCTTGCAATATATAAACAATTTATTGTTGTGTGCTTGTTATTATTATATGAAGATCATATTATAATTTTATAGTACATAATGGTTTAATAGCAGTTTATACATATACTGTAGGTGTGTTATGGACAAGTGTGTGTGTATAATATTTGTGTTGGACATTCATGGCACTCCTTGTAGTCTAGTTGATTTATTCATATCTTATTAGAATCTTATAGCTGAATTTTTTTTTTTAATGGAAACTTTGTATTTTTAATTTAATATGAGTTAAATTACATGGTTTGGTATTAAGTGGAGTACAATGAAGTGTTCTCTATATCCATCTTTATATCTTAATTTGGAAAGGATAATAATAATATGGAATTTACCTTCTTACATAGATATTAGAATTAAATAAGACCTTAGGGTGTTAAATGAATGGTTAAATTAAATAATTATCACTAATGAGTTTAAGAACTTTGAAATTATTTATTTTAGGATCTGGATGAGTGAACAACTGATGATAGATGTGCAGTTACACTCACACTTTACTAAATTGAGTCAGTTATACTATTAATGATGGAAGAGACAATTAGAACACGTTTGAGATTGATTTATGAGTCTGTACAATCCAGTATTACCGCAGCTCAGTGTACCCTAAAGGAATTTTCAAACAGTACAGTCAATATAAATGAACTGGAACTGATAGGAGCCAAGCTAAAGGGAGCAACAGAGAGGCTTGTCAATGAGATTCATAATTATTGTGATCGGATAAAAAAGCATAATGTTGAGGAGATTACTCAGTATACAACAACACAGATTGAAGCGGAAGATTTAGTGTCTGAGATTGATGTAGTAATTAAACGAAACATTCGAAAGAGTTCTATGGTAAATAGTAGTAACAGTGGCCAAATTAGTAACATTGCTAGCAATTTACCTCGAATAGAGCTAACCAAATTTGATGGTAATATACTTAAGTGGTATCAATTCTGGGATCAGTTTTCATCTAATGTGGATAGCAGGAACATTAGTGATGTAGACAAATTATTATATCTTAAGTCAGTTTTGGAAGGTGATGCAAAACAAGCAGTTGAAGGTTTAGATAGTACAAATAGAAATTATCAGATAGCTGTAGATACTCTAAAGGAAAGATTTGGAAAGTTAACAATGATTATTGATGCCCATTATGTGGCGCTATATAGAATAAAAACAGTAACATCAAACCAAATTAAGGAATGTAGGCAGGTACTTAATGAAATAGAAAGACATTTGAGAGTCTTGAGTTCTTTAGGAGAAGATGTAAACCATAATCATCTCAGAGTAATGATCATGGAAAAATTTCCAGAAGATTTGATTTATGAATTAAGGATGAAATTAGTTCAAGATGATGAGTCAATTGAAAATATTAGGAAATACTTGGAATATATTATTTCAGCTAGAGAAACTTCAAGTAGGTTATTCAATGGTAGAGAAGCTAATTGTAATCAAATTTCGACCCAAGAAAATAGGGTCAGTTCCGAAAATTTTACAACTAGTGCCATGCACATTCAATCTGATGCAGTGAGGGATAATAGGGAGCGTCGATATTCGAACTTTAAATTGAATAAGCCAAGGTTCAATGACAAACATTTTGATAAGTTATCACCTAGAAAGAGATTCCGTGACAATTACGATCGATCGGACGAACCACCAAAAAAGAAAGACCTTAAATGTATATTTTGTAAGCAAGGTCATTTTAATGACGAATGTACTAAATATGTTACTATACGGCAGAGAAGGAATCAGTTAGGATACCGTTGTTTCATTTGTTTGAAAGAAGGTCATGGGGCTAAAACTTACCGTCAAAAGGCAAAGTGTTGTCATTGCAATAAATACGGGTTACATAATAGAGCCTTATGTCCCAAAAAGATAATGAAGTCCCAAGAACCCATAAGGACGAATAATTTACATATTAGAGCCGATACAGCTACTACAATATTACAAACGTGCGTGGTTTCTTTGTGTAATTCTGAAGATGAAAGTAAGCAACGTCAGTGTAGAGCTCTGCTTGATAGTGGAAGCCAGCGTTCATATATAACCGAATCGTTAGCAACGTCACTGAATCTTAGTATTATTGAAATAAATGATTTGTCAATATTTACGTTTGGAGCGAAAACACCTCATCAAATTAAAAGCTCAATAGTAAAGTTTAAAATAAGGACTCGAACTAATGTCACACGGCTCATATATGCAAATGTTGTATCACATATCACAGACAATATTCGATCGCCAATATTTAGGGATTCAAATCCAATAGTAGACGACATTAGATTGAAGGACCTTATTTTGGCAGATGATGGTTCGTATGGGGATGCAGTAGACATCCTGATAGGTAACGATTATTACCATTCGTTTATGCTGACAGAAAAATTTGCTGTCTCACAAAACTTATTCTTGGTCAATACTGAATTTGGTTGGGTATGGTCAGGCAAGGTTATGGATGGGTTTGATCACCCTAGTTATTCAGACCAATTAACCGTACTTACGTACTTTCAATCAGATGAGGTATTTAACGAAAAGTTAACTAAACCTGATATCCCACTTAACATAAATGATGTAAAGAAAATATGGGAATTAGAATCAATTGGCATTATCGACGCCCCCACTTCCTCACGCGATGAGGAAGCCCTCAAACATTTCAACGAAACAGTCATATTCGAAAACGACCGATACCATGTCCAATGGCCATGGAATGATGTAGCATTAAATTTAACTAATAACTTAGGTCTAGCTTGGGGGCGCCTTAAAGGTCTAATAAAGCGTTTAAATAGTAAGGAGAAAAGGGCGTATAACGAAGTTATACAAGAGCAGTTAAAATTAGGCATGATCGAGGTAGTCCCAAACGACGACATAGGAAATACCGAACGTATTCACTATTTGCCACACCATTGTGTGTACAGTCATGACAAACCCACAAAAATTAGAGTTGTGTACGACGCATCCGCTAAAACAGGGGATAGTCTTAGTCTGAATGAATGTCTATACCGTGGACCATTAATGTTAGTTTTGTTATTGGGAAGTCAAGGTTGGTTCCATTAAAGGACCAAAAGGACCTCCAAATCCCAAAATTAGAATTATTAGGCGTCCTAATAGGATGTAGACTTATTAAATATGTTCTCAAATTTTTACGAATGCAAATAAAGAGACAGTATTTATGGACGGATAGCCAAGTAGTACTAAGTTGGATCAAATCTGAGAAATTGCTACCACCATTTGTTTCACGGAGAGTAACAGAAATAAAAGATAATAAATATTTGAATATTAGATATGTACCTTCGAAATTAAATAGTGCTGATGTAACCACTAAGTCAGATCGCGTAGATGATTATAAAATATGGCTTGAAGGTCCTGAATTTTTAGGCCAAAGCTCATTACGGTGGCCAACTTACCCTAAGTTTGCAAGAACAGTACGGACTGAAGTCTGCGTAGTTAATGACAGTTTACAAAGCGAATTACCAAATAGGACTCAGGAAACGAGAAATGAATCAGAACTTGTCGAAGTTAATGATGATGAAACCAAACAAATAATAGACATTCAAAGGCAATTTTTCCCGAAAGAAACTAAAGGTGTTGTTACTGACTTAGCGAGATCACTCCATCTGTATCGAGATGAAAGGGGAATAATTAGATGTAAAGGACGGCTTAAACATACAGATTTCTCACATGATCAAAAAGAACCTATATTACTTCCTAAAAATTCAGAATTCACACATGAGATTATAAGAAAATTGCATTTAAAAAACTACCATGTGGGCGTTTCTCATACACTAGCGTTATTAAGACAAATATATTGGGTTCCACAGGGTAGATCGATAGTTCAAAAAATAATTAAACGTTGCCCACAATGTGTTAAATACGGTGGTGGTCCGTTCAAACTACCATCGATGCCTGATTTACCAATGGAACGGGTTAGGCTCAGCTTACCGTTTGCCTTTACAGGCTTAGATTATTTTGGTCCACTTTTCGTTAATGAAGGTACTAACGAAAAACGTTGGATATGTTTATTGACCTGCTTAACAGTACGAGCTATACATTTGGAAGTAGTTAAAGACTTATCAGCTGAGGAGTGTTTATTAGCTATAAGGAGATTTATAGCAGTAAGAGGGTTCCCTCAACTAATTATTTCCGATAATGCCACACAATTCAAACTCACTGCGAGTGTTTTTAGCTCAGACTATTGCATAGAAAACAAAGTACGGTGGAAATTTATCCCAGAGTTAACGCCATGGTTTGGAGGATTTTATGAGCGATTGATAGGTTTAGTCAAAAACAGTATGAAAAGAACGATTGACAAACATATCTTGACACATAATCAGTTATGCACAGTAATCAAAGAACTTGAAGCTGTTGTAAACACTAGACCTTTGACCACAGTGGGCAGTGAATTAGAACATGTATTAAGCCCTATAGATTTCCTCCGAGTAGGTGGGCCAGTAACCACACAGATCTCAGATAAAGAATTCTTAGAAAAGGCTACAGCCACTAAATCTAATCTTATTGACAATTGGAAACGTGGACAAATTATTTTCAAAGAATTTACAAACATGTTTAACAATCAGTACTTAACAAGCCTCAGGGAGAGAAGTGATAAACATAAACAACCTAGAATTTTAGTAAAGAAGTTACCAAAAATAGGAGAAGCAGTTCAAATAAAAGGAGATGGAAATAGGGTACACTGGAGAGTCGGAATTATATCTGAAGTCGTAAAAGGCTCAGATGGCCAAATCAGAGTAGCCAAAGTAAAATTGCAAAATGGAGAAACGTTAACTCGTTCAATCGGACATATATACCCATTAGAAATAGAAGTAGTGGATGATGTAACTGAACAGAATCCCAAAGACAAAACAGTTCAACTGACCCCAGAGGATGCCGCACAGTCTGACCCAACGCCACAACCCAATACAAGTGGCCGTGATAGACCCATTAGAATCTCAGCAGTTAAAGGTCGAGAAACTATTAGAAATTGGACAGCTCAATTGATGAGCAGCCTCTTTGAACCATCTGATTAAATGTGTATATTATATTAGCCAGTAAAATTGTATATAATTTAATAAGTAATCACGATAAAGCACACTTGTCGAACATACCTTAAACAATTTCCCTGGGTGGGGAGTGTCGCGAAATGTCGCGAAATGCAAATAAATAAGCAAAATAAATAAGTGGGGCAGATTCGATTTGCCCACGGGAACAAAATAACAGATGGCGCTAGTGCGCCATCAGATGTTGGTGCTGTGTTCGCTGTCGAGATCGTGACAGCGCCTTAGTCAACCATTTTGTGGCACTCGGCCATTTTGGTGCGAGACCCGACAGGGGAAGGTGCGTAAGCGCACTAGCGGAGCCGCCAAGGAGCCCTAAGCAAGAGCGGCTGTGCCTGGGGGTGAGTACATTGATTGTTAACACATAAAACACATCACAAAGATATTGACATTTACGATTGTATTAAGTCCACCAGGACGCAACCACGTGTCGTCACGGGACATGTGCGCTACACAAGGTAGATGTACAGAGCAAATAGAACGCACATGGCCAAACAGGCTAGTTAAACTAATAGCGACAGTATACAGATTCATTGAGTCAATGATCGGAGTCAGTTTCGGCGTAGTGTCACTAAGAGCGGATCAGTAAAGATGTTGCGAGGTTTGGGGTGGCTATAGGGGAGGTTGGAGGCCACGAGGCAAGATCACGATGATGTGATGAGAATGCCAGGGAACTCAAAGAGAGAGGTTCCATATTCACATGTGCTGGTGTGAATGCATTACACATGCGGTCTAAGACGGAGTACTTAGGCCGTTCACTACACTCGCGGTCTGAGAAGTTGCTCTCACGCCGTACACTACACATGCGGTCTGGAATGTTCCTTCAGACCGTTGACTCACACACAGGGGGCACCTTAATACACCAAGGCATAAGAAACAATGAATCAAATGGCTGAGGTACGCCTCTGAGCCACCCCTGGGACTCGGTCCCAGGCGAGACAGCAGGAGGTGCGCCCCGAGAGAAATAGTACTAAGGGACATGGTCTCAATGGTACAATGCAAATGTGACCCGGTCACAAGTACAAGGAGGTGCTCCTTGATAAAGTTACAAAGGATCCGAGACGCTGCTGAAAGTAATTATAGATTCAAACTTAATCCAGAGTACCGATCAACTCTTAATGTATCTGTATGCTTTCTATAAGATTGATATTAATGCCTATTACTATTTAATCAGTAGATACTAATGAATAATAATTGTGGAGATCTTACAATAGGGATACAGTACTAATAATAATTAATATGTAACTATCATTATACTAATACTTTCGCCATACCCAGATAAAGTGAATAGTAGTTAATTTAAGGGGTTGGCGACATGGCGCGCAGCAACAGCACAGGCACGATTGTACCACGGCCGGCTGCGACGCCCTGTGGGTATTTTGAAGCTGGGTATGAAAATTTGCATGGCCAAGCGAAAGACTGGCAGATTGAGGTTTAAAAATAATTTAAATAAAATCATAGGCAAATAAAAGCTATGCTATTCTCAAGTTATTGATGAATAATAATTAAAATGTTTTCCTGTAATACAAAAGTTTCGCTTCTATCGTGTGTCTTTAAGACCTTGTTTTATCAAAAACGTTTTTTTTTAATTTGATTCATGAATCCATATTGGATCATTTTAATACTCGTGGCAATTGGGTATTTGACTGTTGTGGCAATAAATTATAAAATGTGTTGCATATGATAACTTTTTGGTAAACAATAATTATAGGTATTTTTATTTACATTTATCTAAATTATAAATATTAAAATTGTCTAAAATAAGTTTGCCATTTTTTATCTGTTGATTAAATGTAACAAAACACGACAAGCTGTCATTGTGCAGCGTGTGATGTCACGATTTACAATTTTCATTCATCTCTGCCATTATGATCATTCACCATTTTTAAAGCGTGACGTAACTTTTTCAAAGTCACGTGACCTACCGTTTTGGTGACATATATGATGATAAAACTGAAAAATATGTTTATTCGTTGTAAACAACTCTTTAAAAATAAATTAATAGTTTGAAGAGGTATAGAGTGATTATATCTAGACTTTAAAACACTTTTCAGAAATTAGTCAAATAGCCAATTAATTATTGGATAATTAATTGGGTATTCTACCCATTTTCAAAAAGTCTTTTAAGTTGTTCCTAAGATTAAGACAAATTATTTAAAAAAATATCAAATTTTTATTCGCTCGGCAAGTCCAATAAAAAACCATTTAAAATTTAAATTTATGCGCGCAAATATGTGAAAACGCTAGGCGCCATGTTCCTTTAAAATGATACGTCACTCCGCCAGTAAACAACCTGTGTTTGTATGAGCTCTTGGACACCGGAGGGGGTATTCTACTTACGGAATGACGTAGAATCGTTATCCATCATGGCGGCAGCCGTTTCACATCTTTTTAGGACAGATAAAAAAATTGAAATTTTCAAAACGAATTATAAAATTTATTCCTTGGAAATAAAAACTGAAATTAACATATACTTATTGCTTAATGCTCTACTATATACATTTATAGTTTTTAGATTTTATCTTTCTTATAGTAAAATACCCAATTGCTACGAATATTAGATGGCGATAAACACGGAACATACAGCCTACGTATAACAAAGTTCCAAGAAACGTCAAATGTCATCAAATGTTCATTCGTATGTCAAATTAGAAAATCACAAAACAAGCAATTATTTTGTAATTTGTTCTAACAATTACAGAATCATATTATTATATCTAATTATCTATGAAATATAATCTCCAAATTCCGCATAAACATATTCTGTATTTTATTTAATATGGGTAAGACCCGAGCGTCACAATTTGAGATAATGATAGAGTTTATGGAACGGTAAGTATTGTATATTTTGTTTGGGCTTCTTATTATGATAATTTCGCAAGTAAATACGTCTAAATGAATTTACAGAAATTAAACCTCAATTAATACAAGCTTTTAATTAAATTATAATAAAAAAAATCTTTTGGACAACATTACACTCCAAAAAACATGACACTAAATTGGAAAATTGTACTTGTACAATTGTAATACCCTTTTAGATTCACAGAAAGAATTTATTGAATCCGTGCCCTCGCATTGAAGTAAAAAAATATATATTTTAAAGTTTTAGTGTCTAATATATAGTAGATTTATAATATTCAATTAACATCCTTGTAATACATTGCTATTAAGACCAGAGTCTGAATGATCTGCAGTCTGCCGTTTGTTGAGTTGGTCTTGGCGTTGTAAATGTTTGAGTAACATTTTAAACAGGCACAAATCATTAATGCACCCTCATCATATATTGGGTGAAGGTCTTTTAGTATGTAAGTGGCAGCCTAGGTCAGTATTACTGCGATGTCTATTTATTCGGCCAAACATCAGTGTAAATGTAAATGTACTGGACGTAATGAGACTGAACACCTTATATCACAGGATGGCAAGTGCATTGGAATGCTAAGCATTGGTGTGTAATTCATAGTGTTGTTTGGTTTTGCTACTGTCCATGAATGGTTGAATTGCTTAAGATCAGTCAAATGTGATGCTTATCTTGCCATTCATTGCAATAAAAACCTGGTATAGTAATAAACAGTTAAACTATTTTTACAATGTAAATTACCAATCACTATTGTTGCACACCGCAAATTTCTCATAGGCCAGATAGGCATAAGCAGTGTCCACACCAGTTTAATACCTCACTAACAACTAAAACAAGTTTTTCAGGTATTTCTACTAACCATGTACGTCTAAACATTAAATATGACATACATTTCCAGTCATGGTGACTTGCAAAACCCAGCAACCCAGGATCGGCTAGAGAATCTTAAGAAGTGGCATGAACTCGTTGATTTGCTTAATGATAATACCAAGGGAGAACCAAAACCTTTGGAGAAATGGAGAAAGGTAGGCTAATTTGGCTGTAGTTCATAGCACAGCAAGAATAAGATTGCTTGACTGGTATAGTATTGTAGTTTTACAGCAAATTGTATTAAAATATTTTTAATACGCTTTTATTAGCTTCACCTGTATGTATGTACATATGTATGTAATGGAATCTTTGAAGTTGATTTACGAGCAGTTCAAAACATAGGATTGACTTCAAATTTTACATACTTGTCAAGGACCGATGACAATACAATAATTTAAGAAGTATGAGGCATTAACTTAACCTGAACCCCCTAAAAATTATATATTTTTTTTAAAGATTGAAAAGACTAACTTGCGGCGCAGCTACCTTCCTTTGATAAGATAGCCATAAACAGACGTTTTTTAGTAAAAAAGTAAATTAGGCCTTACTAAAAAAGTAAAAATAATAGTCAATGGCTTTAAGATTAGAAAATGGGATGAAACATACATAAACTCACGCCTTTATCCCTGAAGGGGTAGGCAGAGACGCCACCAGGACACCCACATTTCGCCAATGGAATGAAAAATATTCATTATATTGCTATTTTGTTTGATGGGTGAGATTTCTGGACACACACATAAAGTAATTTATCTGATGTTGTTTATTTTTATTTCCTTTGGTTTTAAAAGAACTGCCAATTTAGCTATACTTCTGAAGAGTTATAAAAGTATAGCTAAATATTATATTCCATATTGATGCTCGAAAACTAGATTTACATACAAAATACTGACAGAACCTGTAAGATTTTAAGATTCAAAAGTCATAACAAATAACTGTAGACAAGACAAACATGTTTTTAGTGTGATAGTCTCTCATTTTATATAAGGTTTAGCGGCCGTAAACATTAAACAATATGAGGTAGGTACTTATGTAATAGGGAAATTAATTCAATTTTTTTATTGTATTTATCGAAATCTAGCAAACAAAGAGTTTTGTTAATCCATTGAGAATTGAACAAGTAAGAAATGTTTTAAATCTTATAGTGGAAGTAAAAGAACAGGAATGGAAAACAAATTACATTACCAGTTACGTCACTAGTCTTCTTCTTCTTCTTTAAATGATGGATGGCTCCCCCATGGAGTCATTAGTCTTAATATGCATTCGAGTGAGCGCGTATGAAAGAGACAGCAAAGGTGGCATATGACAGAACTATGCTCCCACCATCAATGGCCCCACTCTTTTTTTAAATCCTAAATTATTTGCCTTATTTAAAAAGCTACTTTAATACTATTTTATTTTAATGCTATTTGTGTTTTAACACAAAATTATAAAAAAGAATTGATCATAGTCAAATATCCTATTGAAAAAAATAAACATATTACTATGAATTTGTCTGTTTGTTGCATTTATTGTTATTTAATTTTCTTCATCACAGAAATAATAAGGGGTGGTTTATCCCATTACAGGCTTGGAGTGACTTAAAAAATAATACTAAAAGAAAAGTGGAGAGACTCAGCCAACATGGAGGTGTAGGACCAACAGTCACACGACTCGAAAAGAGGGTGCTTCAGTTAATAGGATTCAAAAGGAAAAACAGAGATGTGACTGGATTGGACGAAAGTGACATACAATTTAAGGTACAAGAATTTCATGCAGTCTATATTACCTTAGTTTTTTGACAGATGTAAAACAAACAAACAGGCCCTTCATTCTTTTAATTCATCCTGATAATTTGGAACTAAGGGCCTGAAAGTCATTTTAGATTCTGTACTATATATCAGCCCATATAAGTCCCACTGCAGGGCAGTGGCGAAGGGTGACATTTTTTAAAAGGGAAGCCGAAGCTCAAATCACAAAATATGTTTATTTTCTTTATCTTGTTACTAGCTTCTGCCCGCAAACTTCGTCTATATCCCGCCCGCCCCGTCTCATTCTCACTAATGGAATGTAATCCAGTCCCATCCCATCTTTTTGAGTGTGAAAAAGTAGCAAATATATCGGAATTCCTTCTTCATCCCACGGGAACACTAAACTTTTCGGGATAAAAAGTAGCCTATGTTACTTCTTATACCTCCAAGAATATGTCTACAAAGTTTCATGATGATCGGTTGAGTAGTTTTTGCGTGAAAGCGTAAACAAACAAACTTACATTCACATTTATAATATTAGTAGGGTTAAGGGATTACAAAATGACTACAATGCGACTTATAGTAAGCGTAGTGCAGTCCGAATAGAGATCAAATTTACTGTGTGATGTTTCACAGAATGAACGCAAAACGCGACACATTTATGCACGTTTGTCCTTATATTCGGACCCTTGCGAATATCCTCCCACCAGCAAATTATTGCTCCCAGAATCTTACTCACCAAACCAAATTATTGGGTTTCATTAATTGGTAAGTGATATTGTGGCATCTGCCTATTGCAGCCGTCAATTAAATTTTAATATTTTCGTTACCTATGTACTTATACAATATTTACAATGTCCATGAAATAAAAACTAAACCATGCTTACATAATGAGAAAAATAAAAAAAGTATATTTCTAAACCGCACGTGAATATAAGATTAATATGAAAGAAATAAAAACCTAGACTCAATGTTAACAAGTACGGTAGCCCCGCATTTATCAGTTGTAACAATAGTAAGACAATGTATTACTCAGGCGAGGGTCGAGCACGTCCTAAAATCTAAACACTAACTTTATTTGTAAAATCGACAATCTAAACATATTAGTACGCTCCTAACGATTAGTAATTTCCATTAAACCCATAATATTAATATTACACATTTTGGCCCTGCGCAGACGGCACACTTTTTGTGCGATCGAGTCTGCGGCGCACAAAAAGGCTGCATGGCGCGCAAAAAGTCGGTCGCGGATTTTTCACAGACTCAACGCACACGACGCACATCTTCGATCATTTTGTCGGCAGAGCTGTAGGGACGTAGACGCTATGGAAATCGTGCAGAGATCGCGAAGTATTATTTTGTACATGAAGTACAGAAAAAGAAGTTAATTAATTAATTATTTTGTTCAAAATACCAAGGTATAGGTGTTATACATAATAGTCAAAGCGATTTTGATATATTGAATCTTGTATCGATTCATTAATCGATAACTGTCATTCGTTCATTATCATTCAATATCGATACCCATCCCTAATTTTTGCATAAGAAAAAATAAACAAATAACCTCTATGCTTTTCATCTAATCGTTTTTTTATAGTTTTGCAAGTTTTATATCCAATTACTACTAAAAAGTCTAATAAAAACTTAAACTTATCGTATTTTGTTTTTTCTTTAGACGTCATACATGTCCAAACAGGAGCGGAATAAACATTACAGCACACTTCTTCCCACATTTTTCTTTTTAAATGTCTATCATGATATTCTGCCTTAGAAGTATCATAAATTGCTGGTCTGTTTTGTATTTCTTGAATTAACATAGTTACATCGACCTCTGGCGCCATGATAATAGATCGCGTGCGTTACTTCCACCCACCCCTAGCAAATGCAGATTGCCGACTAAAGAGTGCGCCGTCTGCGTTAGCGCGCGTTGAAGCAAACGTTAAATTTTTTTCACTCGCTTTTTGTGCGAAGCGGCGCGCCGCGGCGCGGTGCGGTCCTCCCGAATTACACGGATTTTTTGTGCGCCGGACTTTTTGCGCGTCGTGTGCGTTACTGCATATAATTGCATAGGTTCTATTTTCACAGACTAAAAAGTGCGTCACGGATAGTTTGTCGTCTGCG
This sequence comes from Deilephila elpenor, assembly GCA_949752805.1. Taxonomy (NCBI): domain Eukaryota; kingdom Metazoa; phylum Arthropoda; class Insecta; order Lepidoptera; family Sphingidae; genus Deilephila; species Deilephila elpenor. The sequence goes on from OX457108.1 coordinate 10,324,559, forward strand.
CAGGGCCTTAGTAATTAAAAACATTTAAAACTAATTGCATGAACCATGAATATATTGTAAAAATGTAAATACAACACTTATAAATACATTAGACTCCGCATTTCGCTATTGTAATAAGTAATATCTATTACGTAAACACACGAAATGCCGGAGAAGCTCCGGCTTACCTCTTGCTTTTTTAACGTAAATTGAACCTTAAATCATAATAAATTTAAGGTACAATTTTGCGTGGTTTGTTGCATACTATACAATGCGTAACGGGCGACGCGGCGGCGGCGCGGTGGCGGCGGGCGGCGGCGCACGGGCCGCGCTAGTGTTATTGAATAAGCCGAACAATTTTACAGGAATTCGCCAGAGGTCGCAGCGCGTCGCAATGTAAAAAGGGCTTACTGTGCCGCTTCCGAGTAATATTTACGTATCTGGCCGACAGATGTCGTTGAATGTAAAAAATAATAATTGAGTTTTGATATTAAATAAATAAGTTTGAATAATTTGCTTGTTTATAGTGTAATGATAAATTACAAAAGGGAAGCCGGCGGGAATTGCTTCTATGGAGCCTTCGCCACTACTGCAGGGCACGGGCCTACTCTACAATCGAGAGAATCGATTGAGAGTGGTTAGGCCATATAGTCCACCACGCTGGCCTAGTGCGGGTTGGCGGACTTAATACCGTAGAAATTCTTTAAAATCGCTACGGTATGCAGGTTTCCTCACGATGTTTTCCTTCACCGTTAAAGTGCGTGGTGATTGACTATCAATACACACATAACTCCGAAAAGTCAGAGGTGTGCCCTGGGATTTGAACCCGCGACCACCGTGATCATGTAGGCAGCCGCGTCTGGTCCGTTACCAACAGGCCACCACGCACTTTTTTTTCTGTACTACTTTTTTTAAAACGTTTTAGTATATAGCTTTAACTTATCCTATTTTCAGGGCTGTAACTAGCATTATTTACATCCACTGCGACGTTCCATAATTGAGCTACAAATCTGCGCCCCCTCAGTTTCTGGTCCCTGTGTGTACGCGCCGCGCCTGTCGCACCGCCGCGCCCTACTTACGGCACTGCCATTATACATACTATCCAAATTAGTGTTACATTATTATCTACATATGTACATTGACTTATATTCTACCGATAGACGAGACACGTCAAAGAAATAAAGTGCCCCCGTATTTTAAAAGCACACTGCAATATAACATCACTTAACTGGTATTTTATTAAAATATTGTAACTTCCGACGATTAGCTTTCGGTTTGACGGCGAAACATTCATTTATTACTTTTAAACGTATGCGACAAAACGTACTGCACTGTGACTGTCACGAAGCAAACTGACTCATGTGCGGTGCATGCACCGCAAGTAGATGGGACACATTTTTTGTACTGAATGTCTTATCTAGTGTAACATTGATATCGATGATTACATATATTAAAATATAAGTTTAAGTTACAACAATAAAATAATAATAGCTTATCTTAATTTATTAATATTTTCTAGGTTGAAGTCGACTCGGACCCATGCAGAAGTTCTCTGTCACCACCGCAACGCTACTTCGCCTCTGTTGATGACCACGCGTCGCGTCGTCGCAGAACATCTTCCGCAACATCCACATCATCCAGCAGTTCCTCAGAACCCATCCTGTCTGCAAGAAAAAAGAGAAAGAAATCAGATGTGTCACCCGACGGCGTGAAGGAGATAACAGATAGATTCTTCGAATACGAGAGGGAGAAGGAAAAGATGGCACATGAACAAGAAATGGCGCGAATAAAACAAAACGACCAATTATTGTCAATTTTAGGAAGAATGGCGAATGTTTTAGAAACATTAGCGCCAAGTATACAAAGATATTTGGATCGGAACACAAATGGTGATGGATGAACAATAGATTTTTAAATTACCATAAAGGTTCCTACAATTGTTTTTAATGGCTGTTACACAATGTAGAGCCGTAAAATTTATTTAAATTGAAAACTGTTTCTTTTAGGAGTGTCAGTGATAATACAATAATTTGTAAATAAAATCAATACAGATATTATTTTGAAGTTATAATTTTTTTGGGACGTTTGGAAAATGGTAGTAAAGTTTTTACATGATGAAGATAATCAAAGTAGTGTCCTAAATATTCATAAATCTACACGTGTTTTTTGACAGTGGAGATAAAAAAAATAATTTATAAATATACATTTGTAAATATGATTTATGATAAAATGATAAACGGTGAATGATATACTATTGTAAAAATTCTTGACAACAGTTTTTTTTAATTGATCCTTTGGGTCTCAAAATCGATATCTAATGGACCCTTTGTTTCGGTACCTAGTCAAAATTCAGAGTTAGAACTGGAAATAATGGCCGCCATTTTAGAATTTTTATTTATAGATCCAATTGGTCTCAAAATCGATACCTATCTGAGAAACCCTTTGCTCCGATTGGTAGTTAAAATTTTTGTTTATCTGGCATTATTGCCATTCAATTGGTCACATACTTCTTACCCACCTTCTGAACTACACTGACCAATTACGCGAGTGCTCGAGCGCATTAGTAACGGTTCAGATTTGAACGTTCAAAGTCCGTTTTCTTATAACAGCAAAAAACCTTTTTTTTATTGCGATGAATGGTTAGACAAGCATGCCATTCGCATTATCGCATCCTTGCCCTACCAAACGTTCTTCATCTCTTTATACTTTTCCTTTTACCCTCTCCACATGTTTCAATTGCAGCCTTAAAAACTTCGTTTTTTAATATCTGCCATAATTTTTCTATATCATACACTTAATCCAATCTTTCTCTTTTATATTCCCTTGCAAATGTTTCACTTTTACTATCTCTGATACACTAGATTGCTCGGGGATATGGATACACCATTTTTTTAATCGGCCTTTTCACTACATTTTAAAGTTTCGAATTTCATATGAAACGTATCTGAATAATCTTCCATTTTTTCTAAAAATATCCAGATGGAAATTGATAAATTTTCGGAAAATGTTCATGACCCAACAGCCTCCATTTATCAGTTTCAACAAACGTCAATATGATGAGGCTGTACGGGCAAGATCCCTTTGCCCATTAAAAGGGAGAACAACGAAAATAAAATCAAGAAACGTCTAATGTCCATTCTTATAATCACAAAACAAGCAAGCAATTTATTATAAAATTCATATTTTGTATTAACATTTCACAAATTATATTATTATAGCTAACTACCTATGCCATATATGCTCCAAATTCTGCATAAATATATTCTGTATTTTATATATTATGGGTAAGTCCCGAGCGTCACAATTTGAGATAATGATTGAGTTCATGGAACGGTGAGTATTCTATATTTTGTTTGGGGTTCATAATAAGATAATTTGGCATGTAAATACATAGATTAAATAACTTCACAGAAAAAAAACTTCAATAAATACAAGCTTTTGTTAAAATGTTGATAAAAACGAAATCTTTTGGACACCTTTACGCACCGAACATGTTCATTGGTATTTGGTATTAATACTGAAGTCTAAATGAACTGCAGTCCACACTGCGCAGTTCGTTGAATCGGTTTTAAATTGTTTGATGGCATTTAAAACAATTACAAATCATTCCAGTACAATGAGAAACAGCATAACTATTATGACAATGTGATGTACCTACCACTCTTCTTACGCCCGGCAAATCCTTATGCCAGATACAAGCCTAAAAACTAGTCAGCATCACCAATTTAATACCTTAATGTCCCAGAACAAGTATTTTCAGTATGTCCATTGACTTTCATTAAATTCCAGACATGGTGACTTGCAAAACCCAGCAACCCAGGATCGGCTAGAGAATCTTAAGAAGTGGCATGAACTAGTTGACTTGCTTAATAACAATACAACGGAAGAACCAAAGCCACTGGAGAAATGGAGAAAGGTAGGCTAATCTGGCTGTAGTTCATAGCAAAGCAAGAATAGTATGGCTTGACTGGTATAGGACTGTAGTATAGGAAGTGTATATAAATATTTTTATTGTTTTGTTTGGACTGTGAGATTTCTTGCACAGATATGTAAAGAGATATATCTGATTTTATTTCCATCTCCTGTTTTGAAAAGACTGGTAATGTAGATATGATTCTGAAGTGTTGTGAAATATAGCTAATTGTATTTCAAATTTATGTTCAATAATTATAAATCAAAAGGAATGGAGATGAACATTTTATACTGCTACAGTTTCTCATTTCTCATAAGGCTTGCTGAATGGCAGTCCACAATATGAGGTGCTTATCTCATTGTAGAGAATAGAGCCATTACTATGAGTTTGCTACTTTTGCATTTATTAAGATAGCTTTGTCACAGGAATAATGTAATATGGTTTTTTTTTATAACAGGCTTGGAGTGATTACAAAAATAATACCAAAAAGAAAGTAATGAAAATTAGCCAACATGGTGGTGTAGGCCCAGCTGTCACACAGCTTGAGCAGAGGGTACTTCAGCTAATAGGATTCAATAAGAAAAATGATGTTGCCGCATTGGACGAAAGTGATTCACAATTTAAGGTATGATCATTTAACATAGGCTATATTGTATTATTTTTTGGAGAAATGTAAGAGGGCCTTCATTCTTTGGTAATTCATCCAGCTAATTTAAAACTTAGGGTCCAAAAGTCATCTTAGATACTATATTTCTGTTGTTTCTTTTTCGTCTATAGCTTTTAACATACACTATTATCAGAGCCACACCTAGCCTTTTATAAACCCAGTGTGAGACTGTATAACTGCACTACAAAAGCACAACACTGCCTATTATATATGCTATCATAATATTGGTATTACATAGTTATATTTATTAAAATATTAGCATAGATTAGAAAAAATAGAATGCACAGTTTATTAACTTTTTTTTGGTATTTTCCAGTTCGAAGTTAACTCCGACTCGGGCAGAAGTTCTCAGTCACCATCACAACGAAACTTCGTCTCCGTCGATGGCCACGCGTCGCGTCGTCACAGAACATCTTCCACAACATCCTCATCATCCAGCAGTTCCTCAGAACCCATCCTGTCTGCAAGAAAAAAGAGAAAGAAATCAGATGTGTCACCCGACGGCGTGAAAGAGATGACAGATAAATTCTTGGATTACGAGAGAGAGAAAGAAAAGATGGCGCATGAACAAGAAATGGCGCGAATAAAACAAAACGACCAATTATTGTCAATTTTAGGAAGAATGGCGAATGTTCTAGAAGCTTTAGCGCCAAGCATACAAAGATCGACATAGCCAAGGCGCTTGATAAGGTCTGCCACCGTGGTCTCCTCTTTAAATTTCCGGCATACGGTTTGCCCGGCAACTTGTGTTGGTCGCTTTCTGCATGGGCCTAGAAAACGTGTCATCGTTGACGGACGCGTTTCGGCGCTCATGTCGATAAATGCGGGATTTCCACAGGATTTGGTGCTGTCGCCCACCCTGTTTATTCTCCATAGCAATGATATGTAGTCGCTTGGCAACATGCATTGCTATGCAGATGACAGCAAGGTTCATATATCGCAATATCGCCCATTGCTATTGGCCCCCAGGTTGCCGGATCAACACTGTGAGGGCCGCGAAGATCTTGTCATTGAGCTCAGCCAAACCTCGGGTCTCATTTCTACATGGGACTAATAGGAATATGGTTGAGTTCAATGCCAAGAAAACGCAATTGTGCGTTCACGTGTTAGAAATCCCCGTTCTCTCCGAAGATTGGGGAGGCCCAATTTTTATAGTGTTCCCCTCACTCCATTCTCTGTAGTGTGAAGAAGCATCTCAGCAGGCCGGCATAAATATATCGAATGGCATTGGACCGCCGTCTGACGCCATTCAATACTGCCTAGACGGCATTTGCGCTTATCATCAGGTGTAGTTCAGTCACTATGCCGCGCTAGATTAAAAAAAACATATTTGGAACGGAACACTCATGATGATGGATGAACAATGGATGATGGTACAATAATTTGTAAATAAACACAATACAGCTATTACTTTTTGTTATTTATTCATACCCATTTAAATAATTTATTTCTTTAATTAGAATCAGCTTATTTTGAATTACACAGGTCATTGTGGTAAATGTATTAAAGAACCTATTTTGTTGCAATTAGAGGTACATATTTTGTAAATAATATGTTTTTAAAACAGTGCAAATAATTTTTTCGCACAATTATTATCATTTTTAGAAAAATTATAGTAACACCTGGATTATTTAAATTAATTCACACAAGTCGTCACATTAGTATAAACTTAAAAAGCATCCATAAATTGAGTAAGAATGGTGACGTCTTAGATTCTATTACCGGGTCGGGCTATCGCCTATCCGCCCTTTTATTATTTTCTTTATGAACAACCGACTTGAATCGGCAGGAATTTGTGCTTAGCATATCGAAAGTTTTCCCCACTCCAAAATATGGAATAAACATTTTTCAGCGAAATCACTGTGATACTGCGGGGTAATTCTGCGCCCTTGGGAATATACAATAGTGTCCTCAAACATGTAGATTGTAGGTACCTACTTAATTTATTCACACAAAAATATTATTAACAAAATGTTTGGCACAATATTGTAAAATAATCTATCTAAGCCAGGTTGTCCGTCCACCTTGCAGGCGGGCGTCTGATACTTCGCTTGCTCGTATCCTGGATTCCATAATGAAAGTCCGGGGTGCTGCCTACCATTAGGTGCCAGTTTCCCGCTCTCATGATTTATACTAAAATAAAAAATCACGACATGCGTAGTCAATAGTAATGCACTGCAGATCGTGCTACAGTGGTAGCGATTTTAACTAAATATAAAAAAAAAATACGTTATCTATATTCCTTATTTTAGATATTGATACGTAATTTTGCCAGCCTTGACAGCTGCTCCGATAGCCGTGATCGTCTAGTGGTTAGGACCCTACGTTGTGGCCGTAGTAACCCAGGTTCGAATCCTGGTCACGGCAGTGTGATTACACTGTCACGGCGGAGTGAAAATTCTTTTTGCATTTTCTATTCAGCCCCACATTTTATTACATTAATATTTTTGTACGTTTGCTGATTTTTGTATAAATAAATAAAAAAATATAGGCGTATAATTTGGAAAATCCAAAGAACCATATTTATTTGCTACATTGGTACATATGTGTGTTAAAACAAATTGATGTAAAAAAACAAAGTTTTTGTGTTTATTGTCTAAATAATATGCTCAATAATTTCCATTTTAAAATTATTTAAAATATTCAAATTGTAGGGCAACTAGCGCCATCTATGATATTCGTCATTACTGACTTGGAACGTTGACATCAATGCACACAGACATTCCATTCATATCTCTCGGCCTTTTTCCTTATGAAATGATTATAGATGGCGTTACGTGTATTTGTTTTGGTAAAACAACGTGCCGCAGCTGTTCGCTATCACAGAAGTCTGTGAGAGAAAAGGAGTGGTGATTAGGTTTGTCTTTGCTTAAAAATTACGTTTTTTATATGGTTCTCGTGTGTTTTGCGGCTTGTGCGCGTCATGTGTTCTCAATAAAGTTGTTCTACGTGCGATATATCGTTGGCAGGGTTGAAAAACATCGCTAAACAGTGTAATTAACGATGTAAACGTTGGTTATGACGTTTACTACGGTGTTTTGTATGTGTGTGTGCGTGAGTGACAGCATTGCCGACGGCCGTTGGAGCGAGTCTTAACGGAATACGTACCTACTGGATGTGAATGCTGTTTTCGGTAAGTTTATTGTTTTGAATTAGAACCTAACCTATCTAGCTCACGCCTGGGGTTCGACGTTCTGTATACAAGATTATTTGACCTCGATACGCAGCGCTCTCGCTGGCTCCCTTTGAAAGGCAATTTCTCGCGTTAGCAATTTTTTTGCTGTGATCGCGGTGTTTCCGCACGAATGTACTGTTTGATTAGCTAATTTATAGTTACGGAGGTATTCTTCTAATGCACCGGCATACCTGCTTATCTTAAAATAAAAAAATCAATCAAAATAAAGTTTGTTTTTAAAGGTTTAGTATTTTTATGTTACACTTAATAGGTATTTTAATCAGTTTCTCCCAATGTTAACGAACAGATATAAAACTGATTTCTTATACTGGTTTGAAACTAAATTATTATTCATGTATGCTATTGAATACTGTTTACTTGTAACTTGGATTCGTTAAAATGTTTTAATGCATTGAAAACCGGTTTTTGTTTTTATTAGTAACTAGTAAATCTCGTAACTGAATCTCAACTATACATTATAAGATATTTACGCATAATATATTCGTTTCCATTTTAGAAGATGTCCTATATTTTTAGAAGAATAATATTTGTAATAATAGTTGCTTTAAGATTTTTATATGACTAAAATAATCATATACATCCTTGATTATTTCCACTACCTAAAAAGGTAAATTATAAAATTCTATGGTAGGATGTTCCTCTATAGCTCTACACTTTATTACTTAATTTACCAATTTAGGTACCTCATTTATTTTACAATCATTAATTTAGGCAAAATTGATTTAATATTGTTGTTTATCACGCCGAAATTGCCGATTCTATAAAAAGAATATTATATAGTGTTAAGTACTTATTCTTTTCTATAATAGTTGAATCAAATAGACAAATATTACTGAGTCTCCGACACATAAATACGTTAGATGTGCTATACTCATTTATTGCATTAGCAGAAACATCACTTCATTACAACTCTTTTGAAACTTGAACATTATGAGACAATAGTATTTACTATCAACTAGACCGATTGGAAACCATTTGATTCCAAATTAACAGGATACCTAACGTGTTTGGCTTTTCTCTTTACATCTTAAGTATCCTTATTTTACATTATTTACCCGAGATTTACGAAGAACACCTATCCATTTAGACAGTCGCAGTATCTACGCCGAATTCAAATTTATCGCATATGCCAACGTTAGACATGTTAATAACATTCAGAATATTCATTCCAATAGCAAATATCGTCCCCTTTGTATTGCAAGTGCAGTGCTTAGTGCCAGAGCAAATATTTTATCGTAATTGTACTATCTGAGATCTAGTTAGAGCGTCGAGTTTGACCAGCGGAGCGGAACCCAACCGGAGTGCATGTGTAAAATTATCCCCACAACATACCATTTACATTACATTCGCATTCAAGTTTGATAACTACCGAAACTAATTGTGGAACAAAATATATTAAAGTTAGCTACACGTGGCAGGAATTTTAGATACCTATTATTCGTTTTTTATTAAAATAGTTTTTAGCGTAACAATCAGGCGGTTCGCTTGATGATTATTGAGGAATGTTGTATATGAAAGCCTCAAACATCTAGGGAAATTGTCGATGTGTCGCCAAATTTACGGTATGGAGGATGGAAGGTGGACAGAAAGGGTAGGGATTATTGGGCTTTCGGCTGTCTCTCTGTACGAACGAAACGCGACAGCAAAGCTGTTAATTCACGTAGGCTTAAACTATTGGGGACTGGCTACTCTGACATTATATCAGCTTGTCTGTTTATCAATTAAAGGTAGGCTGGAATTACAATATTATATATTGTAATTCAACATGATTGGTGGTTAGAATACACAAAGCATTTATTCTGCAATTTTGAGAGGTTTGTAAGGTAGATGCAACTAATATTATGCCCTTGAACCCAGGTAACATTCTTTTATAGTGAGGTCATCTAAATTGTGAAAACAACCAGTTGGGACCCTTCACCTGTCGTTCTATAAAAAACTTATATTGAAAAAGAGAAGGCAAGTAGTCTAGTACGTTAATAATATATTTTATCAAAGTATTTGTCATATGCGTTGTTCCTATTACAAATGGTTTTGTATTGTTTGATATTCATTAATATACGACTTTGGCTATCGCTTGCCCCGAGTTCAAATCCTTTATCGTGGTGGACCGCATACTATAATGAGCTCATCAGCTTTAAATATAGATATTTTTTACTTATATTTACGTCATGCTTAACTTAAGATCCGCTTAGTGAAATACGATAAGTAAAATATCTGTCTTGAACATTAGATCATCAAACCTCTGCTATTCTTGTAGGGTTTGACCGATTCTGGCATAATTCTTAAGTTATCCCTCTTTGGATACACAAAGGGAAGCAAAGTTATCACCAAGAAATGTAGGTAAGAAAAATAATTGTATAAAATGCTTGAACTTTACGTTTTTGTAATGCTATGTAAGTTTTCGATGAGTGATTGAAAAATAAAAAATATTCTATAACCTACAATCACCATCGTTAGTCATTTCGTAGTCTTTTAAAGATTTTATAAAAAGTAAAACGAAAGAAAAAACACCTTACCACCAACAAAATCTTTTTAATAAAGATACCAGAGGCGCAGTTAAGTAATTGCATTTTATTCATTGCTCAGACGCAAAGCTGGATGCTACAAAGTTATGAACTCAGAAGAAAGAAGGCAATTACCATTATTCAAACCTTGTTTCCCACCACCACCTGTACACTAATGAAGTAAGTGCGACTGAAATAACTATTTGAAATTCAAAGAGGAATACATTCTTTGTAAATAGTTTTTTTATAAAAAGTTTCTACCTTGACCTTATACACTTTATGGGTTTGGCACAACTTGTACTAAGTACAAAAGTATCCTGTAATTATAAAGAGGACTGTTGCCTTACCTAAACTTATTATTTACGGCCTTATGTATGGAGAGATTTAAAACCTATTTTAGTTATGGAATGTTTTGTTTCCTTCGTTCAAACTGAATTCAAAAGTCGTTCGAAAGGGACAAAACATTCGATAGCTTAAATAGGTTTTAAATATGTCTACGAATAAGGCCGTTAGTAAATCCCGAAAATAAAACAGATTTTCCTTGCCGAATGATATCTGTAAAAAATCTGTCTGTTTTATGATTCAACTTAGAATCTAACACATTACAGCTCAGGTAATCTACCATTTGTCCAGTGAAGTGAGATATAAAAAAGTGTTATTTGAGCTTTATCAGTTAGTGCCTTTCCATAATATATTCGTACACGTCCCTCGAAGCGTGTTAGGTAAGCCCTCGCAGCGGAGATCTAAGCCTGCCCGGGATCACGGAGGATGTGACAAAAATCGATCCACTGTTCCCGCCGTACTGAGTGGATTTGCCCGTTTGATCATATTGATGAATAATTTTATTATAGATTATATGTATAGATACATTTGTAATACAGAAATTTAATTTTTTATTGTTCTATTTTCCAAAGTCGGCCTTGTTAAATAAGCTATGGTGGTTGATTGTGTTAAACCAAAACCTTTTGTATTCTATAAGAGGTGGTAGGTCTTTCATCTTTCAGTGAGAGCCCGCCTGGATAGGTACCACCGCAATGTCTATTTCCCCCGCCAAACATTGCAGCCAGAGTAACTACTGGACATATTGAGACAACATCTTATGTCTCAGGGTGGCGAACGTAAATGCCAACGGAACGGAATGCCAAGTAATGCTTTTTAATTCGCCTTTAAGGCAATAAAAAAAAAGTACCTACCCCTTCTGGGATAAAGGCGTGAGTTTATGTATGTATGTAAAAAAGTAGTTAGGTTCTAAGTACCTAATACGAGTAGCATTTTCGAAATATGTAAACAAGAAATGGACCAAGTTATTTATTTATTAGAAGTTAAGTTATCTTTTAGAATCAGCTAATGAACGCTTATTCAGTATATAGATAATCGACCCCAAGACTCGACGTCAGGTTCACGTTCATTACCTTTTATCTAATTAAGTATGCATCATGAATTTTAATAAAACAAGATTGTTTTTTCTCGATATTTTTATGAGTGCATTAACCATTTTGTGAGTTTTCTTAAAAGCGTGGTAGATATGAAGTCATCGCACTATGTACCCAAACGGCCCGTTACTAATAATATCGATGTTCTAACTCCGCATCGGCCAAAACGAGTTTATAATGCACCATTAGCATAATGTATGGCTTGTGGAATTGTGTTCGTCTGCCATGTGATTTAGATACAATGTGAATATGAGATTCCAAACTCACATTAATGATACTCTGTACTAATTGTGGTTTTATGGTGTTAAATTATGAGTATACGCGTTATTGTATGCTATTATCAAATTGTAATTGTCATCATTGAAATGCAAATTTGCTACTATATCGAATTCGAATGGATGTCACGGGACCTGAGAGGGCAGGATTGCATGATTTTCGTCATGGGATAGACTAAAATGGGACAGAACGAAATATATTACTAGACAGTGCAGGAAATGCTTGATATAGTTGACGGCGTTTACATTGAGTTTAAATATAAAACAGTACGCGAAATAATATGTTGTTGATGTGGACTGGACTCGAGAACTATCTGCACCCGGGTGAAGCCGGGCCCGACCGCAAGTAAGTACAATATGACTGGCATTAGGCAGAAAATAACAAGTCTCTTCGATGCAAGTGTGGAATAACGACCAATAAGGCCAAGAATGAAGATATTCTTACATTGCTTCCATAAGTCTATAAATCAGTAAGTGTTACAATTGTAGGTGTCAGAAAGTGGGTGTTTGTTGAATACAATCTTTTGCGGCCATACAAACGGCCACCCACGCTTAGTACATACCTTTTTTTCTGCAAATACAAAGAAAAGGTGTGTTGTTCACTTTTCTATCTGAAATGCTTTATTTATAGTCAACTTCAAATAAGGAGTGGGCTGGTCTTTGGAAATCTTCCACCCAATACAATAATACTCTTGAACGTTGATTTGTTTTCTTAGAACAGCAGTATTGTAACTATTGAACAATTGAGAAACTAATATCTGGGATAAATGTTGGACATTAATATTGATTTCTCATAGGAATCGCGCTCCCATTTACAATTGTATTGTATCAGCCCATGTATGTCCCACTGCAGGGCAAGGGCCTACTCTACAATCGAGGGTACGATTGAGAGTAGCCATATAGTCCATCACGCTGGGCAAGTGCGGGTGGCGAGCTTTACATACCATATAAATTAATCAAAATCGCTATGGTATGAAGGTTTCCTCACGATGTTTTCCTTTGCCGTTATAGTGCGTGGTGATGGACTATCATTACACACATGACACCGAAAATTCAGAGGTGTACCCTGGGATTTGAACCCGCGACCACCGTGAACATGTAGGCAACCGCGTTTGGTCCGTTACCTACAGGCCACCACGCATTTGAAATTAACAAACTTAATTGCTTGTTGGATTCATTTTGAATTGAAAAATTATAAATAAAGCAAATTGCAAATAAAGCTACCAGCGAAGGTTTTATTCATGAGTGTTGCGTAGTTGCGTACATTTCAATCGATTTATCAGCAGAATATCCTCTAAATATGTAATTTGTGTGGGAAGCTTCGATCCGTCCCGAGTAATTGCTTAAAGGCATACACTATGTAGATTTATACAATTTCATTACGCAAAGGACATTTATAACGAAACTCTATTTCCTCCCACGCAACATCTTTCAAACGAAAATAGTAATTTGCGAATCACGAGAGATCGGTACGCGGCGTCAGTTGAAATGATTGCGGTGAACAAATTTTAATTTAAGTTCTAATTAATTCTTACGACGGCTGTTATTTACTGCCGTGGTTACCGACCTATTACCCACTTTTATTACTGAAAGAAAGAGGCCGAACACGAATATTAAGAAACTTTTAATCATTAAGTAAGTCTTATCACGCGTCAGTAAAACCAACCTGAAATACGCCTGTACTTTTTATAGCACCACTATAAACACCGGCCGCAAAAGGCACAGACGTCAACGTATTAAAAGTAAACTCATTAAAAGTCACCACCGTTTTTTGCTTTTTCGGCTCTTTTAAGGCTCCAAAATTCTTCATATCCGTAAAAATTCAGTTGGTCGTGTATTTAGGAATGTACTAAACCTATTCAAACCTTTCAAAATGATGTCAGCAAAGAAATCTCCGATAAAGCGGGTCAGAGAGCCGAGCGAGAGGATTGGTGAGCTCGCCGAAGTGGCTTTGGCAGCTATAGCCTCATACAAAAAGCAGAAAGAAGTGAGTGACTTTATCAACTTCCTCCTAGACGCGTTAGAGCGTAATTCTTACTGGCTTAATAATGCTGTAGGCAAGCAGAACAACTTCCGATGCGCTTTGCTGGTAGGAGCTGGCCCCAATCGCTTTCAAGTCCAGGAGATCATCTACCCTTCAGGTGACAATGAAATCAAATTAGAAGTGGAACTGAAAGAGTCTGAAGACCACGACAAGATAGCCATCGCAGCGCTGCTCAAAATGACCAATGCTGACATCGACACTCTGCTCAAATACATCAAAAGTAATATGTTTGAAAACCATGCGCTCAAACAAGACCTTTTGAAAGGGAAAGCGTTAGGGATCAGTTTTGCCGTCCTTAGACCCATCACAGATAAACAATACCGCATCATGGAGAGAATAGTGGTGGGCAGTTCTATAAAGTGTGTCATTTCACCCAAGAAGCGCAAAGACGAGAAGCTCTTTCAGGGACCTCCGTTAAAAAAGAACAAAAAGATAGTTATCTAGTGTTTTTTTTAAATATCACAGCTCATTGAGTTAAAAAAAATGTGTCGGTCCAAAATGGACGGTCGTTATGGTGTGCCGCAGTGTCGTGTACCATGTAATAGCAGCAATTTGGACCGATTGTAAAGTGCGTAGCTCATGTTAAATTATACTCATTTTTGCAATGATCGTTTTCGATTACGTATGATATACAGGGGAGCATTTGCGGTGGAACGACCGCCGTATTCCAATGGCCACCATTAACTTGCATTGTTGTTAAATATTTCTTTCACATAATAAATGATATTGAAGTTTCATATTTCGTCTTTAATTGCCATTTATAATTTGATTGACACTAATTGGTTAGGATCAGGAGAAGGGGCTTAAGCAGTCTTTATGATTCATACTTGCATTCTATTATATGTTAGGAACACAACCAGAAAAAGTCAATCGCTGGTATTTATACATTTTGAATAAAGTTTTGCATGTCTTACGGACATTATGTGGTGGCTATAGAAGCTCATATGCGATATGAATTAATTAAGATTGCTGGCATCTACCAGTTCCTACTCTAGTTATATATTTATGTACCTCAAATTGTAAAAACAATGGATATTTTGCGACTATGCCAATATTTTTAAAAATAAAGTTATCACGAAATCATTTTGCCTAGTTTTCTTTACCTTACTTTCTATGCCAGTAGATTTGTTTCACCGATGTACTACATCGCTGTACTCCAATAAAAGTGAACATAATTAAAGTTTCTAAATCGTTTTTCTCACAGGGCGGGCCGTTGTCAAAGATCAATATCGGTGAGATGGCGCCAGTCGTGCGCAATCTAACGCAGCTTCAATTCCTTGCGTCAATAACTTATTACAACAGCGTTAAACTTGAGAGTGAAACAATAGTTCTTTCGTTTTTTCAAACTAAATACGTATCCGAAAACGGTTGGTAAGTTTCGATCTCCTTATCGGCGGGCATAAATCAATTTGAATCATGGGTTGGTGGTTCGGCGTAAGTCGGGTCGCTACTGAGCCCTTTTTCTAACTTGGGACCATGCGGATTAAGGGAATTCTGACCGTTGGGTAATTGGCGTAATAGTTGTATGATTTATGCTGTTTTGCGTGCATTTTTGTGCTTTATGTAATGTAAACTCAGATTTGTTGTATAAAACCCGTAGTGTGCTTTATGTGAGGGCTTGGTAATACAAAACTAAAATTGTGATCGCCACATTGATGTAGCAGATATTGCTGCAAGGTAACGCAATATCATTATGAAAACCGGGGCGATTTAAAATAACTTCACCCAATATATATTTATACTCCTCACCCTTTAGTAAAATCTTTGCCTTTCTGAAAATATGTCGAACTTTTAAGTTCCACATAAACCAGAATCAGTTTCTTGGCATTTCAAAAAAGAATTTTCTCTTCATTCAACGCAAACTTCTAACTTGCTTCATCACTCTCGCTATAACACCACAATCTCTGTATATTTGTAAAAACTTTACACATAATCAGGTCCACAAACAACTTGCCATAATATTGAACAAAGATTTCTATCAATAGGCTTGTTATTGTTAGTTATTTACTAAGTTTCGAGGCGGGGTTGTTACCGTACGGCAAACACTAACCTTTTGTGAAGTTACGCAAACATAACAGCTTGTATTGTTTGAGCTAGAAATTCTATAACAAAACAGTCTGAATTATGTTTGAAATTCTTTACTTTCTCATAAGTAGTTTTTACCTTTTGTTGTTCAAGCTATTTTATTCGTGGTTTTGCGACGCCATGTTTATCGATTGTGGGGGATAGTGTTACGAATTCTTATGTATTACAACACAAAGTGAGCAGTCGAACCTACAATCATTGGTTTAGAGCTGCGTTTAGCAGTAGATTTCCTGTGAATGCATCTGGTATGATGAAAATATGTGAGAGGCCGCCTGGTTAGGTACCACCGCAATGTCTTTTTCTCCCGCCCAACAGTGTTCCGGTTTGAAGCACATTGTAGCTAGAGTAACCATTGGACATAATAAGACTTAACATCTTATGTCTCAGGATGGTGAGCGCAGTGGAACTCCAATCATTGCTTTGATTCATGGTGGTATTTAGGTTTTTTACTGTCCATGAGCGGTTGTATCGCTAACCATCATGCGAATGGCACGCTCGTCTCGCCATTCATCGCAATAAAAAAAAAAAAACTTAAATAGATAGGTGATGATATAAGATGTAGCTTTTGTGAGCTTATGGAAATCAACTATGTATTTGTGTTTAACTAACTTTATTTATATAAGGATAAACCTATTTGTGTCGTTAAATATGCAAACGGGTGCGGATGTTGTGTGGGCGCCCGTGGAATTTAGCGTCTAACTACTGTGCTCGTTGACTCGACTATTAGTATTGACTATTTGGACTTGTCAAATACGAATACCATTGACAGAAATGAAATCTTTGCATTTATGTGGGAGATTGTTTTTAAAGATTTTGCTATGAAGCAGTTAGATAAAAACAGTTATTTGTACAAGAATGTGTATGTAGACACTAGACTGTATGTATAGTTTTGTGTAAAGTTGATTGAAGTAATTATATTAATTTAATGAAACTTATTAAAGACAGGAAAGAAACAAAAAGATATTATAAATTAATATTAAATAGGAAGGTTAGAATTGTAATTATTGTAGAATTTTATTAAACCCATTTGCATTTGGTGAATAATTTCCATTGAAATTCATGGCCTCATATACCATTTTTTAACGACCTAAAATGAATTACGGGATGACGCAGTAATAACAATTTTAGAACCAATGTATGCAGCTATATGTTAGGCGCGACAGCCTTCATAAACGACACTGGTTTTAGGGTAAAATTTTTATTTTAAACATAGAAAGGGATTTTGATGGCGCTCGCACGTCGCGCCTCGCGTTATCTTAGATTTAGAGCCGAGCAATAACACCGTTTTCAAGTGGTGATTTGAAATGTCAACTTGTGGGCTGTGTGTACAGATTTATTGGGGTAAATGTATTGGCACAACTCTTGTGTTAAATATTTTCAATTCGGGGTATTGCCACAAATATTATTGTGATTGATATAAAATATATATAAAATAAAATACTAGGTATCTCCTTTTATCCCTTTTTGACACTAAGGTGAATCATAGCAACATGTATGATGCTGAAGATTAAAATCGGCTGACTTACTTAATCCTTTTGGAAAA
Organism: Deilephila elpenor; assembly: GCA_949752805.1. Taxonomy (NCBI): domain Eukaryota; kingdom Metazoa; phylum Arthropoda; class Insecta; order Lepidoptera; family Sphingidae; genus Deilephila; species Deilephila elpenor. Next base: position 10,342,198 of record OX457108.1, read on the forward strand.
CTGATTAGACGCTGCTATCTTACAGCGATTAAAATTAGCAATTGGGTATTTTACTATAAGAAAGAAAAAAATCTAAAAACTATAAATGTATATAGTAGAGCATTAAGCAATAAGTATATGTTAATTTCAGTTTTTATTTCCAAGGAATAAATTTTATAATTCGTTTTGAAAATTTCAATTTTTTTATCTGTCCTAAAAATATGTGAAACGGCTGCCGCCATGATGGATAACGATTCTACGTCATTCCGTAAGTAGAATACCCCCTCTGGTGTCCAAGAGCTCATACAAACACAGGTTGTTTACTGGTTGAGTGACGTATCATTTTAAAGGAACATGGCGCCTAGCGTTTTCACATATTTGCGCGCATAAATTTAAAATTTAAATTTTAAATGGTTTTTTATTGGACTTGCCGAGCGAATAAAAATTTGATATTTTTTTTAATAGTTTGTCTTAATCTTAGGAACAACTTAAAAAACTTTTTGAAAATGGGTAGAATACCCAATTGGTGGTATTAGACTTAGGTTCTCGTTATTGGAAAATGATAAAGTATTACTACAATTAACTACTAATTTCTATGGTTGGTTTGTACCGGAACTTTTAGTAATAATTCCAATAGTGTCGTCAGTGAATAAAATATTTCTTCATCATTTTGGGGTATTTAAAGCACCTAAAGTTTCATTTCAATTTGAAATCTTAATTATTAATGCACCATTTACCCAGATATTCATTGAAGATTGCATTAAAAATGGGGAAGTAAGGTGCTTAATTCGTCAAAGTCCCTTCATTGCTTGCATCTTACGCTCGGGTAGATAAAGAAGTAAGTCGGGATAATGCCTCCGTGGCGACACATTGCCTCTTAATGGTCATATTAATTCAGCTATAATGGTTATTAGATAGGGGATATGCCGACATTGGATTTTTTAAAATGGTGCAGCAGAGATTTTTGTTTACCTTGAATTTGAATTTTTAATTTGCTTCTGGAATGAATATTGGGAGGTTTTGTTACCGTAGAGTAATGTTTGATAAAGTGTATAATAATTGCCTACGTGACCAATAAACGAATTTCATCTTTTTTTATTTATTTTATTACCAGTACACATTAACACAATTAAATAGCTATAGATGTATCAAAAACTGGGATAAGTTTTTGTGCACATCTACAATCATCATCGATCAACCGTATTTGATACAAAATAAAGTTACTTAATAAAATTAAGCTAACAATTAGGTATAGAATGTAATTTCATATGTTTGATTGTAGCATATGCGTGATAAAGCAGTAATGGTACATGCCGGATGCTCGTGTGAGCTATAAATGTGTGTATAAATGTTGTGTATGATGAGTTATTCGTAAATTACGATCTTGACCATCTCACAGAAGTAATGTATCTTATTGATCAGTGATGGGTTTGTGTTTGTAATTTAAGTCTTTCTATATTACTATGAATACGCTGTGAACATATCAAGCGTAAAATATTTTATGAATTGTGGAACGCTTACCGCTAGACCGTTTCGTCAGCTTGTAACGTTTTACACCACAAATTCGACCATATATTTTCATTAAAACTCTCTCCGAAGATTTAACACGTAAACACCATTTTAGCCATATATTATGCACACGTCGCCAATGACGGTGAGGTAAGCGCTCATCGCGTTTCGCCCCAGTCTCCCCCGCTATTAAAAAGCCGACGAGTGTGTCTTCGGAGGTAATTCATCGAGCCCTCCCGCTGTCCACCTGCTTCCTGTCATATGCGTCACCTGCCTGTTAAGGGGAGGTTCGGGTGTGCCAATTTCAATGAATGCGAAATATTTTGCATGTTTTAAGTGTTATAAATTATCTATGGCGAACATACATATTCGTTTCAATTTTTTTTCGTTTTCTTTTTTCTCTTAATATCGTTACTGGTTAAAGATATGCTAGTATTCCATAGAGAACTTGCTAAATTTCAGTGCTGAGTGGTCACTCATTGCGTGCCATTGTTGATCTTAAATACATAAGTGAAGCAATAGGTCTTGATATTCTGGATAGTCTCCTAGCACTGTAAAAACTAGATTAGATAGATTTAAGGGTGGGCAGGAGTTCATCCTTCAGGTTGTTGAGAAATATTCTGAATCAACCGATGACTTCTGAACTTAAACCTACGATCACTAGCCTAATAACATTCTCTAAGGCTGTGTGAAACTGTAGTCTCCTTAGATTATCACCGTAGCTCATCATCTCCTTTTCCTCTTCCTATCTCAGGTAAACACATGGTACTACACCACGTAACGTACATTGAACATTCATTATATTTTTATATCCAAAAACATAACACAAATCAGCGTTCCCCTTTAACATGTCCAGCAATTCCAGGCGGAAACGTCCCTTTTTCCATTTTTTGATAAACGACGCGCTTGATCGAACCGCTGTCCCAGAAGGGTTCCAGTTTTTTGATAATATCTTGTCGTAGGACAAATTTGTGATGTGGGCGCTCGCCTTCCTCGGTTTACACGATATGTGACGCACAGACACGCTGAAATACGTGTACTTAGTGGGTTGATGCAATGTATTGGCTGGGTTTTATCCACAACTACGTGTGTAAAAGTGAAGACGACACGTTTAGTTACAGAAATGTTAACTCTTATTAATATATGTTTAAGGAAATCATCTGGGCTATCCTTAAACTTGGGATTACTCAAGCACTCTATAAATATTTCATATTAAATAATACTCAACCACAAGCAATATTTGTAGGTCCTTTTATTAACTATACTAGCAGGGATGAAATCTTGAACCTTAGGAGCAAAATCTACGACAAGATAGACTAACAATTAAAGATACGCTTTACTTATATTAAAACCTATCATGGTCGATAAATATCATACCAAATGTATGTATTTTGGCCATGGAAGCTGCACACAAAACATAGTGCAATTCTGCGTACGTGTAAAATAAGGGCAAATGTTATAGAAAAAAATTCAAAGGTCATAACAGAGAACCCCTAAAATTGTTTTATTATTTTATATTTATGATATACGCCATACATCAAGCGAAAAGCGCTTTAAAACATTTATAGAACCTAACAGTTATTCCAAACACGAATGTTTTGCACAACAATAACTCGTTATCGATTCCATCCGACAACCCCATAAAATATAAAGTTTAAATATGAAAGAGAATTGCGTCGCTTTTTCTCCAATAAATAACGTTAGATAAATATGTATCACTGTCCTGTCAAACTGTGTACTTTCGATTACACCGAGGCCGTGGTGTGAGGAGCATCGTAACTCACCGATGGACATTTTTGGATATGAAATTTTCCTACTAGATTTTTGCTTGTGTCAATGGAAGTGTTGGTACGTATGGAATGTCTTTTGATTATAAAAAAACAGTAACATTTACAGGGAATATTGATATTGGGAAGTTGATGCGTAGTTTCACAAATAATTAAACTAACAAAAAATATGGGTGCTTCCTTAGTTATTTCTAGCGTCCTCTTAATTACTATAGATAAATCAAAGAAGTAAACGAACTTAGAGATAAAAAAAGAAATCAGGGTATACTGCTGATCCTTGGCCACTTCTTGGCCATTGAACATTTCGTTCTAAATACATCACTTTGTACTAGTTCCGGTTGGTGCACTGCACCTTTGAAATACCTGTAAAATATTATTAAGTATACCGCTTAACTAAATATATTTTCCTTCACTAATAATAGTTTTTATTCAACCTTAGATCAAACCACAAAGATCAGTTGTTTTTGACTTACATCATTTACGGGGACGTGACGTTTGTCTGTATGGGGAGAGAATTCAAATAGTTCCTCGAGTCTGGAATAAAGGGATGAAACGTGTTCAAAGTAACGCCCGTCTTTATGCGTCGTGTCGATTTGACGTCGTAACACGTTGTTTTTCAGCTGCCGGCGAGATGTCTCGTATTTTATATTTGACATACATAATAGCGCCTTTGTTGTTCTTTTTCAGTTACATAAACGGTATGATTGTTGTTTTGTGTTATAGTTCGGTTATTTTGACTATATTGTTGTTTGTTAGATTACTCGTCGTATTGCCGTCTTATTTATGGGTAAAATTGTTTTCTCAGATAGTTAATGGTCAAGTGTATTGTCTGTGAAATCTAAGACTTCAATAACAAAAGTATGCTGGGTATTTTCCCTTTTTATCTCAGTACTTGTTCATACACAAATACCAATGTCGAGTTTGGCGAATATTGGCAAAGGCTTCCCTTTGAGGGAGGCTTAAGTTCAGCGGTGGGCTTCCTATTGCTAACAATTGTGATAAAGATTTTAATTTGGCTTGTTTATTAATTAGGAAACAAACATATTAGCTAATTAGTTTCATATATGGTATAAGAATTGAATTAATTATTAAATGTTCTTTCTACGAATTAATAACATTAATACTATCAATTGCCTCACTTAGTTTGTTCTATTTCTGTATTTTCATTTGTTTAATTTTAGGTTAGTTATTTTATTTCAATTTTGTTTTATCTTATGTTTGATTTGGTTATAAATGTATATTTTTTATTATTTGAATGTGTAATTTGAGTTATCATTTATTTTTTAATGTGAATAATTTTTTGATGTTGTATTATTATTTATTTGAATGTTTGATCTCAGTTGTTTGTGATTTGATTTTGCATAATTTACAAAAGAAAGTAGTAATTCATGTTGTTAAGTTCATTTAAGTAGGATATTATTTTGATTTGCTTTATAATTGATAAATGTAACTCCAAACGTCATACGCATGCCGTGGTCGCCTATAATTGTAACGGTATTTAACATGTGTTTTAATTGTTGCTTTGTTAATAGTGTAAATACACGTTATGTTGGTGATCCAATTAAAATAAAAAAATAAAAAAGAAGCTTAGTTTAATTTTTTGCGACATTTGTTGGGACGGAGGTTATTCTTTTTTTTACTATTCATCAGAACTTTGTTATTTAACTATAGGACGAAACTTTTAAATATAAACATCTCGAGAAGAGCTCTATGAATACAGATTCATAGACTAGGAAGGATCTCAAGTAGAAAACAAAACAAACGCCATATTGTACTCCATACTACGTAAACGTACCTAGTCTTAAAATTATTGTCCGTACAGAGTCACGAAGAATATTTATCAAACACAATTACCATGTGTTAAACGCTGAAAATTGTAAAAGAACGTATTTCACTAGCAATAATTAAGAGTTAATTGCGTCGGCTCCGCGCAGTTCAGTTTTTAATTAAGCCTTTTTATTGTGTATATAATCATGCGAGGCGAACTATGAGCGCTCAGTGTTTACGCCACTTCTAGGGAATACGCGAGCGGCGCCTGCAAAAATTACACTATCTTCACTAAAATGATACCTATACTTCTGGAAAAATAATATATTACGATATTTTTAATTTTGAGATCATCATATTTGAATTTATTTTGGGATATATGCGGATTTTAAATTATACATCAGTGGGAGGAATGCAAAATGTGGGTGGAACATTAAATGGTCAGATATTAAAATGACGTGAGATTTAGAGAAAACTTAAATTATGACGTATTTTGAACCGTGTAGTCCGAGATCCTGCTTATAATTTATGTGAGCAAAATAAATCTGTAAGCGGATACAAGTTTATCCTGCGTCTCGAATAGGGGAGCGTGGTCCTTCGAGCCGGATGTCGGATGACGAATGCCCACATCTTCGGCACGGGACGGGTTATATAATGCGTAAAATTACTGTCTTCAACTATCTCACATATATTTTGGGAAACGGCATCGTTTTGGGAGAACGTGTTATTTATTTTTAGGGGTTTGCCATAATCTTGGCGTTTTGTACGGATTTGTGAATGCAATATTGTAAATCCGAAAGACAAGTGAATGGATGTTACGGATTTTAAAATATTTAAATACAGATATGTTAAGTTAAAAGAGTGCTAGTATAGTGATTTAATGTTTGACTGCCTCGGAGGCGCAGTTGTACTTCGGTATGATTGCAAAGCCAACGTCTCGGGTTCGAATCCCAGGTATGTAAAGTTATATTGAATTTTTCTATTCATTATCAGTCCGGAGTCATGAATTTGTGCCCTATATGACAATAGGTTCGCCCCCTGTCATATCGTGGGACAGCACATAAAAGGCCAACACGTGGGTGCCCTTGTAGCATCTCTGCCTACCCCTTCTGGGAAAAAGGCGTGAGTTTATGTATTTAGGAATCTTGAGGTATAAGGATATAATAGAGAATAAAATTAAGAGAAAAATTATTTTTGCAGCTAACGCCATAGGACTCACTTAAGTAATATTTAGGTAACCTTCAAAATATGTTACGGATATGGCAAAACTAAGTATTGATACTAGGTTGTAGCGAATTAAAAAGTAACCGATAAGAATCGGCGTAATATGGAAATGGATGTAATGCAATGTAAGTGCGTGGTGGCCTGTTGGTAACGGACCAGACGCGGCTGCCTACATGTGCACGGTGGTCGCGGGTTCAAATCCCAGGGCACACCTCTGACTTTTCAGAGTTATGTGTGTATTGACAGTCAATCACCACGCACTTTAACGGTGAAGGAAAACATCGTGAGGAAATCTGCATACCGTAGCGATTTTAAAGAATTTCTACGGTATGTAAGTCCGCCAACCCGCACTAGGCCAGCGTGGTGGACTATATGGCCTAACCACTCTCAATCGATTCTCTCGATTGTAGAGTAGGCCCGTGCCCTGCAGTGGGACGTATATGGGCTGATATAGATATAGATAGATGTAATGCGGTGTTTCGGTATAAGATTAAGCAAAAATAAAAAAAAAAACTTTACACTGATACCATTATTAAGTAATACAAAGTGATTAAAACTTATTAAATACACTGATTAAAAAAATTCAGTTGATGGCTCGATTGAGGACTTAATCGCCAAAATAATTCAAATCATCACAAAACCTTCAACCAAAAGCCATAAAGAATCTAAAATAGTTTATGATAAAGTTTATTTTTCATTAAACAGTTTGTTTTTAAACGTAACATCGAGCCACGGTATCAAAAACATGTAGAGGGAGCGTGGTCACGTACCTCTCCAGTTTAATTAAGCGGTGATTAAAGTTCTACACTACGACTCTAAAGGAATTCAGTTAGCGCGCGGGGCGCCACATCTTGGCGCCCAACGTGGTGCCACTTTATTACTTGTTCTTTATGTTTTACCTTGGCTGTTTGCTGTTAACGTGTTTTAAATAATGATGTTAATATTATGAAAGGCTTATAATGGTATTAAACGGCGTGGAACAGTGTTTTAAATTGAATTTTCAATTGTTTTAATAACGAAGTGAGTTAAGGACACACGTTGTTTATTACCCTATTTTGTTGGTTACTAAGCTGCGCTATTTACTAAGCGATGATATTTGGAGCGTACTATCTTGTTGCATACTGAGCTAGTATCCGACGAGGAAACTTTAAGATCTCTAAAGATAAGAGAATCTCCACTGACTCGTATCAATACACGCAAACTTCACATATATTAATATTTTTATATACATAGATATATATGTACGTTACATGTATAACACAGTAATGAGCCGATATTATATATTTTCATACACCACGTTACAAAGTAAGCTCATTTTCCTCTGTTATCACTTGCCTGTACACCTCGTTAAATGCATATTGTGCGAACATTTTTCTTGCAAAAACCGCTGGCGACGCGCGTAAGTCTTTATTAAAAATTCAGATACTGAGGATAAACTCGGCTCGGTGAGGGATGGGGGCGGGAGTGATCTCCGAGATCATGATTGAACATTTTATATTCTCGCCGGTACTATAACGACCGCCTACTGAATTATGGCGCGGTTTTTTCGCAGTATTGATTCATTTGTACCGACAATCTCGTTCGGGTTTTATTAAATTATGTATGTTGTTTGTTACGGTCTTATAAACACATTGTTTTATAGTATATTATCGTAGTTGGCTTTTATTTAATTATAATTAAACGGCTTATAAGGAATATATTAATTAAATATTCATATTCGCAATGTCGAATTTTGAATAGTTAAAACTTATAAGCCTTTAATCCGATGGGTTTTAGTATACCACATTTTCACTGTATTTATTTAAAATGAATGCTATATTTAGTCATAATATTAACATTTTCCACGACCTTCACTCCTTTAAGTTCATCTTTGTGATCTTAATGTAGCATGAATATTTATGTGGTATTTACTGTGTATGCGATGTATTCAAAATAAAATTTGTGTACTTACTGTTATTTTATAAACATCTGTCGCAAATTTTATTTATTTTTGTATGTATGTGTAGTCGTATAGAACCTTTGCGCCCAAATTAAGGACCTTCATAACGTTCTAAGCATTTGACTTTCTATTCGAGTTCATTCGTGTTTTTTTTTATTGCAATAATCGGCGAGACGTGTATGCCATTTGCCTGACGGTAAGCGATACGACCATTTATACACAGTAGCAAAATAAAAAAACACCATGAATTGCAAAGCAGTGCTTGGCATTCCACTGTGCTCGCCATCCTGAGACTTAAGATGTTAAGTGTCATTATGTCCAGTAGGTAATCAGGCTACAATGTCCTTCGAACCGGAACATAACAGTGCATTTACGCTGCTGTTTGGCGGGAGAAATAGATATTGCGGTAGCACCTACCCAGGCGGCCTCTCAGGTATGCGAGACCTTATAACGTTTCGGCTGCTTGGCTCAATGATCTGTGATGATATTAGCCGTATCTTCTTCGTCGTCCACCGCTGAACGTAGGAATATTGTTAAGAAACCCTTTATCTCTTTCATCAGGTCGTCTGTCCACCTATATAAAGCCGTTCCCCCATTGACCATAACATAACATAGCGTTACAAGAACCCATTAAGGAATATGTCGAATTCAAATTAATATATAAATCTTAACTAATTAAAGGTTTCGCGTGGAAAGGAACTGCCTCGCTGTACGTGGGTGTACTTTGAACGTTTTATTTAATAAGGCTTTGTGCAGCCCTTCGTACATAATTGTAAATTAATTGCGTTCTCAGCGAAAGGGACTCGTAATGGCTAATTAGACGAACGATAAATATATTTTTGAGACCGCCTCTGAATTTCTTGATTGTATGCCTTTTGAATTATGATGTTAATAATTTATTCTTTTGATTTTTTTTCCGTAATAACACGTTTTTTGCTTAATTTATTACTTAGGAACATTTTACACTGGTTTCCATTTATCGTCTTCGTCATAAATTACACGGAGCATTTTTTATAGGTCAAAGAGGAGTTACAATGCTATTTTTTTTGCTATGACTTCCCTATGAAATAAGCTTGTCTGCGGGTACTTTAGAATTTAGTTTTAAATTGATAACATTTAATTGCACTCGCCATTATAATTCGTTCACGATAAAATGAAACAAAACTACACTAACAATCATTAGCAAAAATCAGTACAAATAGAGAACTATTTTTCAATTCCTTTAACGAACACTTTGCCACAACTGAGCGTTTCTCATCGTATTTTCTCGACAATTTCAAAGCTTTATTCTTGCAAAATCCTTAACACAACAAGAGAAAAACCCGTTGAAATATTTTATATGTACGGAGAGAGGTTTCAATCGTGGCTTTATTTAATTAAACGCATCCTCATGGGTCCGGGCGGCGCACGTCACGTGATTTCATTTTCTTGGCCCGTCTGCGCCGGATTATACTGTATCGGTTTATAAAACTATTTATAGATGACGTCAAACTGCTCCTGGACTAAAACCACAACAATATTATCGTTTATGTAAGATACAAAAGATATTGCAAAGAACCTGCCTCATTTATGCAATAATATACTTTTCATTAGAAATGGAAGACTCCTTTTGACGCTGTAGGTGCCAAATTATGACACCGTATTATTTACAAATTAGAATTATTATTATTTATCCTTTTAGTGACATTTTTATTCTTCCCGTAAACTATGCTGGTTTCATCATATCTAACAGGAAGTTTACTGACAACAAAGATTTCTACACCGGTATGGATGCGGAGTGCATCCTACAACCTTGAACCCTTTTATAGGTTTCTTTGACCTTTGTTGTTCCTCTTCATATTTCATTAAATAAATATAATAAATTAATAAATACACCCATCACTCATATACATAGTCTTGACCCCACATTAAGATCAATTAACTCTTGTGTCGTGGGTGTCAGCACTACGAAAGACTTTACAAGAGTCTAACTAACATTTGCCTCGGTGCGAATTCCAAACCGCGGCTTCTCGTTTCACAGCTGGGGTCTAACCAACTGCGCCACGGAGGCTGTCATATAATCATATCTTCACCATTTTTAATTTTCAAACACGAGACTAGTCGATTTTACCTGACACAGCTGCTAAAATAAACAAATCTAATATACCAACCAAAGTGCATTACACAGCAGAATTGTTAAGAAATTCATAGCGCATACTGCATACGTTTACCTGTATCACAAAGAGCGCGGTTAACACAATTCCCTCCGCGACAAAAAAAGAAAAAAATTCACAAGATCGGCGCATTTCCCGAGTCTGGTATATTGCAGTTATCTCCCGGCTATCCAATAAACTGTCCCGGCAAGTTTCCTTGTGAAAATATCGCCGGTAAAAGTTTCACCATTAGACCTGACCTAGGCCAATGCTATGTTTATATAATGTTCCTCCAAGCTTCTGTTATAAACTAAGCTTGTTTTTAAGATGCGAATGCTTATCGTAAAACGTGCTTCGAATTTTCTGGCTAGTGTTTATTAATTAAGGGATTTGTTTTAAGACACGGCTGGAATAGTTAGTAGTTTGGACTTTGGATGTTGGAGTAAAAAGAGATTGTAAACGATTGTGACTAAGGGTTTAGATCTGGTTGTACAAAAGGTCATTTTTACGGGTGTCTAGTAGACCATTAATTATTTTTGGTCATCGGTTAAAATCTATCATACAATAATATTATTATTAATAGATTTTATATTTACAAATGGATCAACACAAAAGACAGCGATGACAATAGCTAAAAGCATTCTCGTAAATTCTGACACTATCATTATTTTTGGGATTATATGGTCAGTTCCTTTTGTAGATCCGATATCACATCATCGTCATCATTAAAATCACAACTGTCTTCGAAGTTCCAATTTTAGTCCCTCACGCAATTAGCACATCTACCCACATTACAATAAAACCCAGAATTATTTAAAATTAATTAACAATGTAATACTAAATACTGGTTTTGTGTAGTTTCGCCCCGTTTATCTCCCTTACGCTCGCATCCCGGATTAAACTGCAATGTTGTATATAACTAATGTAATTTATTGCATTGTTGGTGGGTCGTTAATTATATTTACGAGCGTGCATGTGCAATGTACCTGCAGCATCTTCGTGGTTTTCAGCTATGCCGGGTAAGATTTTGTCGACGTTAGGTGGAAAGGATTCGTTTTTATTACATTCTTGTGGAAAACAGGACCTTTATAAGAGCACTTAGTTGATTACTTGTCTGTTTGGAAAAACCGTCTTCCTTAGAAACGTTTGGAGAATGTAATTTCATATAAATATAATCGAATATGTGAGGGTCTATTCCTTTAGCTCATTTAAAATTAAACATAAAATTAAAATCAACCATGTCTTTATAGATATAATATGGCGCAAAAATAAGATAGCTCTGTAGTTACTCACTTAAGTAATAAATTACTTCATTTTGGAATGGACTATGGTCCTAGGCCTCTTTATCGAAAGCTCCTTAGTAAAGGAATTTAATTCTTCCCACCCGTGGACATGTATGATCTGATATATTTTATTCTTATTTAGAATATACAGTTTTTAAAACACCATTTTTAAATAATTAGCCTTTAAGCAAAACCGTCAATATAACACCGCGTGACGACTTTAATACCATAAAATATGATGAAGTTTGTAAAATTCCAAAGCAAGCAAAAGTAAATGACAGTGTTATAGAGCGGCGGCCGGGTGCGCTCGGATTTTTCCCTCCATTCAAATTGAATCAGCACGTCTGGCGCCCAGGGGATTTCCTCCAGATTAATTCGGCCGTTTGCTTTGTAGTTGTGGCTAGAGGTATTATTTTTGCAGCTTTCCATATGTTGGGAGTAAGAATCCTTACGTTCGTTGACTAGGACAGTCTATTCAATTCACTGCGAGTTTTGATTGGGGTGAGATCATCATTGCCATCACAATCAGTAACACTTAGAAATCCTGCTTATTATTTTCATTTGGCCATTATCTGGAATCGTTAGAAATCTCACAACACTGAAGCCTATTTTAAGCAACTATATTATGCTTTGAGTCCATCTAGTACAACTATTCTAGTGTATCGACTAATTGTGTCAACCTGAAAGATCATTTTTCGGATCTGTACTACAAAGCTCTTATTATCTGGTGTACAGCTTAAAAACACTCTTCCATGTACATATGCTACGAAATAAGTGCCTTTTAATATACCTGGACAGATTTAAAGATGTTTTAATGGGTCCTTAGCGGAAGTCGAATGTGTCCACATTATAGAAAAATGCCCCCTGGCACCTATTCAGGAAATTTATTTAGTTTAGTGAGATAAACTATCGAGATAAAGATTGTTATCCACTGAACTCTTGTAAGTAGTAATGTCCAAATAGGATATTTTGTCCAGGGAACGTATTGGAGTGTTACACATAGATATTTTTATAAAATCTCATATTTTATTTGGGGCTACCATTTTCTTTCGTTTTATCCATGTTTCATATTCAAAATCCAGTGTTAGGTGTATATTTACCCCAGATTGTTGCTTTGATATCACTTTACAAATATCTGACATCATGCACCTTTGCCAATTTCACCTTTGTATAATGTTACATTCTTTAAATATAGTATTTTATCAAAACACTACCTTTATCGCTTCAAATATTTTTCCAACAGTCCAATGGATTGCGCACCGTCCCTGTGTCCCTTTTGTGCGATAGTTTGAAAGTCCTCGACTGGACCCAGGTGTCACCGGAATTGTTTCACTGGAAAACCATTTAGTTGCCTGAACTGGACACTCCCTCAACTCTGTATTAGGTACCCACTTATTGTTTATTTGTATTGGGAGCGTTTGTGTCTCTGTGTTAAGGTTTTTATTTAGAGATATATTGTATCGAATTGTGCTTAATGTTGTTTCTTTTAGATTGATAATGTATGGGTCGAAGCTGTAGGCGTATAGGTCATTGTACTTTTAAATCTTTTTATTTCATTTGACTATTTATTAAATGCTGTCAGGTAAGTCACAACATTGACTTTACGATAACAGTGTTTAATTTATGTCTGAGATTTCTAAATCACTTGCAGCTGACTCATCAGTTTTAAATATACAATGATCTGCATTTAATCAACGCGGTGAAATAAGGTCCAAAGCACTTAAAATTTCCGTGGTAGACTATGTCCTCTGCTACCTATAAGCTAATTTAAATCTCCACAAATATTTGTTCCACTCACTTTTTCACCTAAATACTAATACGATTTATTATTCAAACGCTTTTTAGGAAGGTCAGTGTCCTGCTCAAGTTCAGTGTGAATCACGTCCCAATGAATACATCATCCACACTTCGAATGTATTCACCTGGCCCCGAATTTTGACCGGTGTTTGCCCGATTTCGCTCGTATTTGAGTTCCTAAGATGTATGCATGATTTATGGATTTGTTTATTTTACGAGACACCTTGTGTTGGATACTTATTGTGTATAAAATGCTGTGGTTTTGTGAAGGTATTCATGCTTATTGGAATAGTGATTTTTATACAATGATGATGGTTTTTGTGCATTCTTGTATTAAAAAGATAAAGTCATTAGTCATTTCATGTGCTGGTATGTGTAGAGCCGTTTAGAATTAGATAAATAATTATATACCGGTGACAGAAGATTTTTTGTTGACCGGTTTTCTCTTCTTCTGTATTGCTTAAACAATTAAACCAAATATTTGTTAACGTCTTAAACATTTATTTTGATGTAAGTTTGTATTCGAGATCCCTCCTTTCTTACCAACTACGCCATGGAGCCTGTAAAACCTACATATTCCCTTGAAATTATGAATCTAGCTATCATTTATTCGCGTGTGAACAAAAACCATTCGTTATCAGAGTGCTATTCGGGAACTAAAATATAACAATGCATCACTGCTTTTCACCGTTTTCAAAGGCTAATGGATAAGCCATTACGGCCGCAGCGCAGGCATGGATTAAAATCCCGGAACACGCTTAAGAGCTTCTGCCTTTCAGATTTCATGTGTTACGTAACTGTGCATAATACGTACAGTATTATAGTATAAGCAGACAAACAAGCAGGTGGTAGGATATTATCTTGTATCCTGAATACAACAATCTACGATCGTGGAAGATAGGTTGTTGTAGTGACCCATGCTAACTGCCATGACGTGTGTCGCGTTGGAAGGTCAGCCTGTGTGTGCGACTTCAATGAAATCTAAATATTGTATCGACTGGTTGTTATGAAGCGAACTAACACTGTTAAACGGCTTAAGTGCCACGGAAATCCCACAAAATAGAATGACAATCAGAATGTACATCGGACTGTAGCAAACATTATAGAGCTTTATACGACTGAATACAACTTAAGAAGTATACTAAATAATAGTATGTACGTCACGTCGAAACTTCAGTGAAATAGGTGATATATCGTTTTGAGTGCTTTTAGAACGCTTCGCAAATCATTCCCAACTCTTCACCATCCCATAAAACTCCATTTAGAAGTACAAATACCTTTTTTGCCAATCCAAGCATCTTCACAGTAATGGCACACCCGCACATTGTTCCGTACACAAACCCTGAAAGCATTCGCAGTCAAATATGAAAATACGAATCCACATCGCAATATTCATCGCAGCACTGAATTCGGATGCCGTCCTTTGGAATCTATTGTGCGATCTGATTCGGGCCTCATGTGGAGATGTCTGTCATCCTCTGAGATACGTCTACATTCAATGCGATTGATGCATCGCGAAATATGGAATTTGCTTGGATATGAATGGAATCGTATATTGCGTATGTTGGGTAACAATCGTCAATGTTTGCAGTTATCTTAGAACTGTATTGGATTATTAATGATTGAGGTTGAAATTTAAAGCCGTTTGGTTTTGTTACGTTTTCACGCCCGTTTCGTATGTTTGTAAAACTAGTTTCTCCGATAAACGAATATGATATGGCAGAGCCACAATTTAAACACATTTGACTATAAAGTTAATAGCCTGGTATCTCGTTCGCCCTTTACATTCTTAAGCCTTGCAACGTCCTAATGATCCAACATTTATAGCTGTTAATGTTCTTAGTTTACCGGATTTACTTTATAAAAACGAAAAATCCTTGCCTAATAAAGGGTAAATGATTTTGTATATTAAGCCCTGCAAGTGCAGCGAGCATTCAAATTGTTTATGTGAAATATTCAGACGATTTCATCTCTTATTGCATTGTTCGCACTAAAGAGATTATTACAGAGTATCTCGGCGGTGGAGATTTTAATATTCCCGCGCCTCTTTTGTGGGCTGCGGTCCATTGTATAAATCTATCTTAGGAACGCTTTTATCATTGCATCCAAAGTAAATACGGCCGATGGAGCCGTAACAGCGAGAGGAATCTCAAGATTTCTGATAAACATACAATTTTTATTGAAATTTAAACTTTACGTTTGCACGCTTTGGTAACAGTTTTCAATTTCGCCGCGAGCAGATGGCCCGGATTTAGTTTACTTTAGCAGATATTTTGTTCGTTTCGTTTCGTTTCGAATGTTTTAAGTGACCGCAACATTGGGTGTACTTTGTCTTATCTATTATGTTTTTATTTCGAAATGTTCCTTGCCAAACAATTTCTATAATTTTTGAAATTTCCATGTACTAGTGTTTCACGCAATTGATAAAACTTATAACCTTTAGAACTAGGCACTAGCCACTAGGTATCTGTGCAGGTATTTTTTATTCCGATGAATGGCGAGACGATCATGCCATTCGCCTGATAGTAAGCGATACGACCGCTCATGGACAGTTGCAAATCCAAACAACACCATGAATTACAAGGCAATGCTTGGCATTTCACTGCGCTCGCAATCCAGAGACATAAGATGTTAAGTCTCATTATGTCCAGTAGTTTCTATGGCTACAGTGTCCTTCAAACCGGAACATAACAGTGCGTTTACACTGTTGTTTGGCGCGAGAAATAGACATTGCGTTGGCACCTACCCAGGCGGCCTCTCACATATGAGAGACCTACCGCCAGTGAATGAACGCAGGTGTCTGAATTTCATGAAAAATATCTGCCAAGTATCACAACAGCATTAATTTTTTAAAACCCTATAAAATCCATTAAGCTTACACAGTGTCTTCTTATCCAAGATAATATTTAAAAAATGCACCAAAAAAGGAATCGCATAACGTGAAACAATTTGTGGGTTTCTGCGTCTGATTATGAAGGATAAAAAATTCCTAATCATAAAAATGGTTCAATTTTGGGGGGAACGTAGATACTTAATGGGTCCTTAGAGATGGCTAATGACTAGAATCTTACAATTGAACAGATAACCGAAATGAATAAATACGACGTCACGTTGTTTCTGCTATTGTAAAAACGTTGTCTAATGACATTTGAGGGGTTCCAAATGACCGGACTTGGTGTTTCATTATTTAAATGTTACTTTATGATTATTGGTCTCCTTTTGTGGTATTTAATATTGAAGTTATTCTTGAAAATAATGTTTTTACATATTAACTTTGAAATAGAGTAGCTACTCAGTCTTGAATCACATATTTTTATGTCTTAATTGATATGCAGAAGTCATAAGTGAATGTTGTTTTTTGCAAAAAATGGAACTGCCTTTTTTCGTGTCCGACAAGTCAATAAATTCAATACGTCGCGTATACTGTTTATTAAATAATAAGAATACGCAGTCAAAGCTAGATTCAATTAGTTGTGTCATAATATTTCAAATATAATTCATATAAAATATCAACCATTAGGATCGAGAGTTTGAAAATTTACTATTCCTAGATCACATCTATCTATCTATCTATATCAGCCCATATACGTCCCACTGCAGGGCACGGGCCTACTCTACAATCGAGAGAATCGATTGAGAGTGATCACATCAGGGATATAAAATTTGATATTAACATTTTGCTCTCAGGTTTATTGTATCGATTGGAATATTCTAGAGTTATTCTCCGCAGTTCTGAAAGTTTGAGTGTATAGCGATTGTTTTGTTTATAGATCTGAGGGTAGATAACTTCATCTATCAATTCGATAGTTCGAGGTGACATTCCAATCTGTATTATTGTTTTTTTATTGCCTGCTTGGAAACGAGTAGTGGTTCGAGTTTCGACTAAGTTGCCTTCAAGGCATTAACCATCCATGACGTCAGAGGAATGAAAATAATTAGTCGTCTTTTCAGAATCTATTCCTTAAACATATAATCTGATCCTTCTCAATTGAATTCTCGATTGTAAATAAAAGCTATATTATTATTATTTTTGTAAATCTAACAAATTGAAGGAGACGGAAACCAAAAACGGAATGTTTTCAGCAATTTCACCAATGAATTACAATGCGGCAGGAAAACTGTCACATTCCGATATTTTCTGTGAGCTAGTGTTGTAAATAGTAGTATGAAATAATGTTTTGTTGTTGAATGTGTTTATTGCGTTCATATGTCTTCAGAATCCTTGTAAAGTGCTCTCATATAGCAGATTTTTTTTTTATTTTTTTTTATTTAATTCCTTCACTATTACAGAAAGCAATAAGTATCTAATAACACTTGTAACTTTGAAAAGCCAACGTGATCATTAACTTTACCAACGTCATTTATTTCAAACGACATGCAATTCCTCACCATGATTTATTTCTTTTTCACCTCTGCATTTCTTGTATTCCGTGTACTAGAAGTAAAGTGCAGGGAAGTATCAGACGAACAGACGTAAGTGGCAAATGGTAAATTATCGAGGCAGCACTTACCGTCTGCGCCGGTGTATCGAGACATAAATCCTCGTGACGTATGGAGTGACTCGACGATCGAGAAAAATTGTGAGATACAATCGATTTGGACATTGGTACAAGACATGTTGATCGTAAGTGTTATTCGATTTGGATGATATTTATGCCTTGTCCAGGTAATGGATGTTTCGGTAAAGTTGTTAAATTGTCGTGTTGGAGGTTGAGTTATGCATGGTGAATTCTTTATGTTTTAAGTTCTCGGCTTTGATAGTGAAGTGGGAGGTAAACATGGTAAAGTCGTGAAGACGTGTGGTGTATTATTGGAACATACAAACCTTTGTGTGAATTTAATCGAATAAAACCATGGAAAAATCTTTCGACCAGGACTTTGCACAGCAATGAATTTCCTAAGGCTGACGATGATGACATGTCATACAACAAAAAGATCTACTCAAACTACTAAACAGTACCTGTTGAAACAAACTCCGAATTATCAGCGCATTTACAATACATGCTGTAAAGCATTGAACGTGTAGCGGACAGAGCCAATTCCATTATGAGAGTCGGAGCGTCGCCGGTCGCAGATGCGATACATTGCGGCCGCGAACATACTTCATTAAACTACTGCCTGTACTGTACTGCAGGGGATGCCAACTGTTTTACAAATGTTAAAGGAAGATCATGATGCTAGGAATTGATGGAAGGAATTTTATGTGTAAATTCTTTGAAGTATTGACCCGCTGCGGAAAAAAAACGCCGTACATTGCATTGTTATAAGCGTCGAGCATTTAATGATGTATAGCCCACATATTTACCTAAAATATTCGCGTCTAGATATGTAGATATTGATATCGAACGAACAGATTTACTCGACAATAAATTAAAATAACTTTTAACGTGCTTACAATCCTCATAAAAAAGCAATGTGAAGCTCGCTGTTGACAGTTATGTTGTTATTTAAAGACAAAAAAAAATCAAACCGTAACCTTACAAATGTTTAAATCAACCGCATCTGTTTATTTGTGGACATGTCTCTTATTGTAAGTGCGAAATATTATCCATCACGTGACACTTGTAGCACGCGTGCCAAAGGTTGACGATCCCCGGTCTAGTGTTTCGGTTATTTCTTTTCTCTTTTGTCCCGTGTCTCTAACTTTTCTGTTGAGTGAAACTTTTTTCTTTGAAGAATTACTTTGTTGCAGTCTAGGCTATTGTGGACTGGGAGTTTGCAGTGTAACTGTTATTTAAATATTAATATGTGCTTTCTTTCTGCTAGCGTGGATTGCTGCGAAGATTGTTTTCTTAATTGAAAGAGTTACTGTGGTTATTCAACATGCTTTAAATGTTTTATTTTATAAATTATTGCACTGGTTTTTGAAAGGATTCACACCTAAACCAGACCGAAAAGTATGTTAAGTTTTGGCATTTAAGTTTGCCTTACAAGAACCACTTTAATTGTTTTTCTTACTGGTACTGGGACTATTTCGAATCGTGCTGAAAATATAACGTATATTCGAATTGTTTTATAAATTGTAATATTTGTAATAACCGTGACATATCATATTGTACTATCTAGTATATTTAACAATTTTCACCCATATTAAGCTTCTTTTGCGTAATCTTACAAAGATCTCCAAGATGAACAGCGAGGGACACAATCAACATCCGCATAAAGGAAACTTCATCACATATTCGCTTAAAAAATTCGCCAAAATTCATCTGGTACAAACAAAACACAGGCGCGTATCCTCAGGCGTGAGTAAAGTAAGCCTTCAACTAATTCTGTACTCTACTCTAATAAGTCTTGGTTGCTTCGCCGAGGAAATTTGCCTTAAATTATAAAGCTTATTAGGCATTGTTCCCCTGTGTGTCGTAACCTGGCGCAATGAAATGTTCTGGTATCAGACGGTGCAAAGCTAACGTCTGCTGTTTACGTAATACATCATCGGGTATTTTGATTAATTAAGTTTTTGGTGGGTTCGGTTTTGGTTTGGTTTGTGTGGTTTAAGGGCTAGGTTGGGAGGGTTCGTCAGGCTTAAGAGGGATGTGAGTGGCTATAGGTTTGTAATTTGTTGATTTGAAAGTGTTGAAAATTTTAATCCTTAGAATAAATGAGACAGGCAGAGAAATGAAAGTGGTGGATTTCAACACAGCGGCTTTAATTACTATTAATAATTCACTACGAAAGTTGAAATATTTAAGCACAGACTATATAAGTTCGACAAAGATTTCATAATTTCTTAATTTTAATAATTATCCTCGCTTAAGATTATAAATTCTAATTACGAGAATTTTCCCGAGACAATTCAAACATTATTTTATGAATTTTGACTCTTTGAAAATGTAACTGCATGTCTGGGACTGTCATTTCTAGATTAAAATAAAACCGAGCCAAAGCGTGAATTTATAAAACATTAAATAGTATTTCAAAAGAATTTAATAAGAAACAGGACCTCGCGTTGCCTCGGGCGGCGAAACTTTTTATATGAACTTTTTCTAAGGTCTTCTTTTAGAAAAAAATGTATATTTGTTCGTGACATTGACAAATTGTCCGGTTCTGTCTGGTTATGTCAAAAGGTTTCGCAGTTTTATTATTTTTTATTTTTAATGGAATCGTCGAAGGAAAATCAGAATGAATGTGATGATAATGATGAGAGTAGTATTGATTCAGTGATAATAAATTACGGCGTAAATGTTGACAATGATAATGAACATCGCACAGTACCTATAAATACGGTAAATGAACTGAGGGTTTTGGATTTTCATTCGGCTGATGACGTCAGGTATAGTGATGTTTCATATTTTTATCACTGATTTTATGGTAGCGTTCGAGGCCTGTGTATCTTGAGGTCCTGTGTTTAATTTCCATATTTTACTTTATCTAAGCTCGGCATGAACTTTCAATGATTGGCTTGCTATACTCAATACTCAATACTTTATTGCACTCCACATGTTAATAAGATGTTACAATTTATTTAGTACAATGTGGACCCGGTAGGGCACGGCTATCTGCCTCTTTTTATCCCTTTTGAGACATTCCTTACAACTAAGTTTCTTGCACGACTCTAATGGATATCAATTGCCCTGTAAGACTTCAATTTCATCCTTACTAGTTGTCTGATAAAAAGAGTTCGCTCATCGTCGTAAAAAACTAAGCTTAACTTAATGAAAGCGATATTCAAAGAAGACTTATGAAAGCTTTGAAGCGATAGCCTTGTAAAAAGTAATGCACATTAATACCGCTATTCTTTTTAGAAATATATTGTTGCTTTACAACGTATTCGTCTCATTACAGACAATCAGTCAAATCAGCAATAGCAAGCAAAGGATTGTTTACATTTGGAAATCAACCACCAACGCCTATTATTAAAGAAATTTCGATTGAACCAATATCTGACAAGCCTAAAACGAATAATGAAATTACTGAAGAAATTCAACAGAATGCTGATAAAGTTAATCTTGGCGAAAATAATCAACAGTATCAACAAACTTCTGGTTTGAAAAGGCGAGGCAAACCGATCAAAACTGGTCCATCGAAGCGTCCTCCTAAACGATTTAAAATAGATGATTTTTATATCGGCAAATTATCGAATTTCGTACCTTACAAGCGTAAAGGTGAATCGGAGAGTGATTTTGATTCAGAATCCGGTGTTTTGTACTAATTCTTTGAAATATTTTTCACGCTAAGTTTCATGTTATCGAGGTAATATTTTTTTGAATCAAGAAATTGTTCATTTATGCTACTATTGATTTTAAATTATATTCTTTTAAAATTTTTATTGGATTTTATAGTTTGGCGTCGAATTAGACGTATTACTATTAGATGTGTATTTGTATCTCACAAATAAAACGGTCATATTTATAAGTAGTGAAATCAGCTTTGTTGGATAGACAATCATGATTAAACTATCTTTCCTAGAAACCCAACAATGAATATTTTCTTTGAGGCTTAAATGTGAAAGTACTAATTTTCAGGAAAGTCTCTCAAAGACGATAGAGATTTTCGTAATCGTTTCATATTAGGGACTAAATCCAACATTATGTGTATCTGTTCCCTTCTTCCTACAATCCCCAGTACTACTGTAAAAGCCTGAAGAAGTAGCTGCGTAGGTCGGCATAATTATGTCAAATGGCTTGAGATATGTGTTACCAGTTGATACTTTATTTAGACATTGCGCCTATTATCAGGTGAAGTTTAATCACTTCGTCGAGCCAATATAAAAAACACCTATACCAGTAGTTTGGTCATAAATATCACATCTATTAGGTTGCATACAATTGTTATTAATAAATGCAGCGTGACACTCGCCTCAGCTTATCAGTCCGAGTCGAGATCGTTTACGTTCCGCAGTACAGTTGATCGGCACTATCGTATTTCAGCAATCTCTTAGCGGATTGTATCATATCGGAAATTGAATTTCCGATTGGCTCTGTACAAGACTGGCTGTAATGGATGGCCCGCCGGTCCTGTTTCACCAACTTCATGAAAATGATAGAAATACTTGAAACTCGTATTTCAACGCTTGGAATTGAGGGATATTGATGTACTACAGCTTTTTGTTTGTATTGCCTTTGGATAAATGGTGTTTATTCGGACGTTGAAGGCTCGCTTTGAACGGGAATCGTGTGCTAGTTTTGTTTATCTGTGTTAGAATGTTATGAAAGGAATGTTTAGATGCAAGGCACGTGTGGCGTGACGAGTAAGCCGTCCTCCTGATGGTAAACGACACGACCACTCATAGTCAGTAGCAAAACCAAACAACACCACGATTTACAAAGCAATGCTTGGCATTGCCCTGCGCTCGCCATCCTGAGACATACGATGCTAAGTCTCAATATGTCCAGTAGTTACTCTAGCTACAATGTCCTTCAAACCGGAACTCAACGGCGCATTTACATTGCTGTTTGGCGGGAGAAATAGACATTGCGGTGGTACATATAAGAGACCTACCATCAGTAGTTTCATAAGCATCTAAGAAGTACATACGTACATACATAAACTCACGCCTTTATCCCCGAAGGGGTAGGCAGAGGCGCGTCCTGGGACACCCACATTTCGCCTTGTATGTTCCGTCCCACTATGTGATAGGGGGCGAGCCTATCGCCATATCGGACAAATTCCTGACTCCGGGCTGATAATGAATAGAAAAATCCAATATCACTTTGCCCGACCCGGGACTCGAACCTGAGACCTCAGCTTTGTAACCATACCGTAATACAACTACGCCACCGAGGCAGTAGAAAGTATTAATTTCCCGCAGCTAAATACATAATGGTTTGTTCATCAATACTCATTAATCAAGTATACCTCTTCTTGTTCGTAATGCAGTCGATTCTTGATTTTTACATATTCTTAATAAATTTTCATCTCTTCTGCACTCACAGCATATACATTTTGCCTTCATATATTTTATAACAAGCAAGTCCTATGTTTCAGTACATTTGCCATTCGTGTAATATGTAGGGAGATAAATTGGGTCCGCGCGGAATGACGGATAACAATATTTATGTTGATGGCTTCCGAGCAGAAGCAATTTCATTCGTTTGTTTTAATTTGCATTTGTTTGTTAATTTTGTAGGGATAAAAGGATGAGGTGCGCGGTTATTGTTAAATTTAAACAGTTGGTTTTGTTAAAATAAAGCTAAGAAAAAAATGTCTGTATGATAATGAATTTGTGAAATATTTCGTAAAAGGAGATGGTCTGGTAACTTTGTGGATCTTGTACAATAATATTCCATTTATTAAAATACCCAATTAGGACAAAACATTTTGTTAATCGTGAAGATAATATGTACGTAATTATGTACTCTCGCGGCAAATTAGGCAGTTCTTTTGAAAAGATTCATTCCTATACACCAAGTTGATTATAACATTATATTCTCAATCTAACCCAATATTGTGGCTTAATAAACAGAAAATACGCTGTTTATCTTATAATTCACAACCTAAACGCTTTTTAACCGACTTCAAAAAAAGGAGGAGGTTCTCAATTCGACTGTATGTTGCTTTTTTTTTTTTATGTTTGTTACCTCATTTCTCTGTACTGGGTAAACCGATTTCGATAACTCTTTCTTTAATTGAAAGCTGGTGCTTGTCATTTGGTCCCATAAAAATATGGTGACGATCTGATGAATATCTTCGGACCTGGAGAGGGGAACTCCTTAAAATAAAGTAGGATTCCAATGGTTCTTCTTGCATTGAATTAAGTATAAAACCAAAATTACAGTGGTGGAGGAAAGTAGGGGTAGGGGCAAGGGGGGGGTGAGAAAATTAAGAAATATGTAAATAGTCAATATCTTCGGCAGCTTTTGACCGATTTTAGTAAATTTTTTTGCATCAGAAAGAACGTATTAATACTTTGATCTCACCAATAAGTTATGAAAATCTGATGAATATCTTCAGATCTGGAGAGTAGAACTCCTCAAAATTGAGTACGATTCCAATGGTTCTTTTTGCATTGGATTCAGTATAAAAGTAAAGTTACAGTGGTGGATGAAAGTAGGGGTAGGGGCGAGGGGGGCGGTTGATAAAAAGAACAAACATGTAAATAGTCAATATCTTCGGCGACTATACCAATAAATCATGAAGATCTGTTGTAAATTGTAATAGTGACAAAGAATCATATTATTACAGTTTAATAGTATGCCATATACCATTCCGTAATGAAACAGATATCGGCAATTGGGGGCATTGCCGATTGTTATGTGTTGGTGAATAAATTGTACATGACGATGATAACTTTTGTGAAAACATGGAAGAACGAGCCGTCATGTCGGATGAATTGTTCCTAAGAAGCATTCGAGGATTAAATATCCAACAAAAGAATGTGTTTCAGAAAGTCTTAACGGCAATCAAACTCAATTTGAAAGGACGAGAAAGTCAGCTGTTAGTTTGTCACGGGTGGTGCAGGTAATGGTAAATCATTTCTGCTAAAATTAATCGCGGAGCATATCAAACGTTGTTACGCACCAACAATAGATATACCTAACGAAGCCTAAATTTGTGGAAAACCAGTCGCTAACCGGGGTTGCTGCTCGTCAAACTTTTGGCAAAACGCTACACAGTATTTTCTTGCTGCCGATTGAGAAAAAAAGTACCATGATGTAAAAAAAAAATACGGTCTATTGTTTCTTATGAGAACCTAAGATTAATTTATTTAAGCTACCAAAAGCTGTGTACGTAAAAATTTGACTATCGAACATTTAAGTCACTAAAAATGAAAAAATAAACCAAAATTTTAACAAAAAAAAATAACCGACTTCAAAAAACTGACAAAAAATCATATTAAAAATAAAATTCTAAAAAAAGAAAAAAAATCTGACTTATGACAAACTAAAAATGCACTAAAAAGTAAAAAAATAATTGCGTGTTTTTCACACAAGATTGTATTTATACACATACCTATATTATGTATCCAGTTAAACTTTACATGTAACTCAACACATATCTATGAGTAACAAATAATTATAATAAAAAAAATTAATTACAGTTCACCTAAGCTAAAATTTGAAATATATGTATGCACTACTTAAAAGACGATCAAATTATTAGAATAATGTACAATTATAGTTATTTTTGGAGTCGGTGTCAGCCAAAGATACCTGACAATATTAAATGACAACAACTTTATGAAATCTATTTTATACGAATATCCTCTTGTACTATTATGTGGGCCGCGTAGAGGCGCGGTTAGTTTAGATTTATTGTTTATTAACCTTAATTCAATAAAATATAATATCTGACGTTTATGTAGTTACTAACTCATAAAACTTGGCTGACACCGACTCCAAAAATAACTATAATTGTACATTATTCTAATAATTTGATCGTCTTTTAAGTAGTGCATACATATATTTCAAATTTTAGCTTAGGTGAACTGTAATTAATTTTTTTT
This sequence comes from Deilephila elpenor, assembly GCA_949752805.1. Taxonomy (NCBI): domain Eukaryota; kingdom Metazoa; phylum Arthropoda; class Insecta; order Lepidoptera; family Sphingidae; genus Deilephila; species Deilephila elpenor. The sequence goes on from OX457108.1 coordinate 10,368,000, forward strand.
ATTATAATTATTTGTTACTCATAGATATGTGTTGAGTTAGATGTAAAGTTTAACTGGATACATAATATAGGTATGTGTATAAATACAATCTTGTGTGAAAAACACGCAATTATTTTTTTACTTTTTAGTGCATTTTTAGTTTGTCATAAGTCAGATTTTTTTTCTTTTTTTAGAATTTTATTTTTAATATGATTTTTTGTCAGTTTTTTGAAGTCGGTTATTTTTTTTTGTTAAAATTTTGGTTTATTAATAATTAAAACCTCTCTTCCTCTACTTTTAAATACCCAGTTTTAATCTTATTCTTAGACAGATTTAAAACCTATTTCAGATATTGAATGTTTTGTCTTTTTCGCTCAAACTAAAGTCGTTCGAAAGGGACAAAACATTCGATAAATAAAATAGGTTTTTAAACTGTCTATGAATAAGGCCGTAAGCCTTTGTGCAGCCTATAAAAAGGAAGAATCATAACATTGGCCCACAAAATGCAGCCGAGCTAACTTTAGCCCAGTTTCTTATCAACGCATAACACAAGATGGCCGCCGAGTTCTCATCGCCACCGGACACTTTATGCTAATTAGTTTTGCTTTTACGCCTTGGAATTTAGCTGGAAAATGAGTTGGCCAACTTGGGTAATGACTTTCAGCCCGTTCCAAGGTTCTAAGATGTTTTGGACGGCCGCTAAGTTACGTAATTACTGGATAAAAATATCGCGGACGTTTTAAGAAATAAATTTATGGATGGTTTTACGAGTGAATGCGAATTTGGTTTGTGATTTAGAAGTTTTGTTGATACGGAAAAAGGCACGCAGGTGTTATTGACTAAAAATCCAACTACAATTGGGTATTATTTAGGTCTTGCATATAATTGCATTGCAATGTATAAAATTATCTTTCTATAATGACCGATAGAAATAAACACATTCGAAACTATGGTTTCCAAACATATTTCACTTACAAATAGATTAGTAAAAACACAATTTTGTGTCATAATACTAGCGACTGCCCAGCGATCCAACTTCCATGTTTATTACTGGTCCAACACAATCGATTTTTTCAAATGACATCAATATTACAGTGATAACAGAGCGGAACTCGCGCATTTTCTCGGCCCCCGGGCATTCCGCTAATTAACAGATCCCTACTCTTTCCAACTTCTAGTTGCCAACCCTAGAAGTCAAAGTAAAACGACCACTCCGTGCATCGTACAAATTAACTTCACGTACAACTGCGTCCCCTAATCATGAACTATGAGCCACGAATGTACCTTTATCTACGGTCTCAACTGGAAAGTTCAAATTGTACAATTCGACCTAATTCAGCAAGTCACCCAAATGGACAATGCATGTAAATTGCTCCTTTTATGTCGAATGTTTCTTGTTAGGGTTGGTAATTTTTTTTAATTTATTCGTAAATGATTTGATTTAATTAGTTGATGCTATCACGTTGATGGCACGGCTAATTGTTTTTTGTTTGCATATTTTTCTAATGCCGAGTTGATTTACTGGTATTAAAATACAACGGACTAAATGAAGGATCTTAGCTCTGTTGATTAAATGCTTTTTACGCAATTCATAAAGCTTTAAATTCAGGATTGCGATCAGTAGTTAGATTAACTTACGAAAAAAAAGTGTTATAGGAGGAAATTACGTAAAAAGGAACATTAGGTAAGTAAATATATATGAAGACTTCATATATGTCTTCTGATGATGAACCTCATTCATTTAAAAAGCACGTAGAACTTATATTAATTACACTTCAATCTAACCTCTTAAAGGAAGGCAAATACTAACAATTTTAGTCTCAAGTATCACTTGAGACTGGAAACTGAACTTCCACAAATTTTACCTTACAGAATAAAAGTACCTCATATCTATCCATCGTACACAACACTTTCAAACTCCACACTCATTTAATCCCACATAGCTTCAACTTCACACTGAAAGTTTGAATGGCGAAGTTTCGACAAGACTCATGTACAAGTACCCTCATATTTACCTCGGATCGATAGTACGCTTTATTAATAATGAATTAATTAATGCATCGCTGAGCCAAGTTCCTAGACAGCGGACGAGCGCAGAACATTCTCTGCGAGCGAGTTTTACGAGATTCAGATTTCACGAGAAATTCAGAAATAATGTGTGAAAATTTTGGTTTACTTTCAGTTTGTCGAAGTTTGGGAGTAGTGTTTGGTTGAGAATGTAGTGTTAGTTAGGTTTAGGTTATAGGCAAAATCACTAATTTATCTCTTAATGAAAGTTTGTACGAAAATATCTCGTACCAAATAGTTCACAATATTCTAAATACTTCATAATGTTAAAAAGTTTAATGAATATGTTAAAATGCTTAAGTTTTTATGTTCTTTTGATTAAACGTGTAACTGGCAGTAAAGTCGGTAATGAAGGCAAACATTTCATAATTAGAGATTAAATTCTTGAAACTCAACCAATTTAAACTAAGTTTTACATGGTGTTCGTGATTAAATAATTCTTGTAAATACGTTAGAATTTTTATTACATGCTTCTTACATGTAGTTCAGCTTATAAAATTCTTATGTGTATTTTCTATGGAATCAAAGCCAAGATGTAAGAGTATATTTCGCCCGTACTTCTAGTAAATATCTACTAGATCTTCCGGAATAGAATAAGATCCTTTCGAACAGGAAGTAAGTGTGATAAGGGCCCTGACATCATTTCGTCTGTCGCCAAACTGCATATTGCGTCTACACGACATACAATAAGGATTTACAAGGCTGAGGACGCATCAGTAAGCCCATCAAACGTCAGATGGGGCGCATAGCCGATGCTCTATAAAAGCGAAAATATTACACCCCCAAAAATCCAGCCGGCCTTATGTCAACGACGTAATCAGTTATTACGGACCACCCTTAAAATATTCCATCATGCCAAATAAAGGCTATTTACCCAATATTGCAGTATAGCTTTTTTCACGGTATGAAAAATTGTTTACGGGCATTGCGACACGCTCGCGAGTAGAGATCCGTAGTAAAAAACCCTAATTTCCTGCACCCTTTCATTTATATCCCGGCAATCTGGAGGCCCCGTAGCTTATTTATAGGGGTCCCGGGCGTTTGATGGGTGGCAGTCAGAATGCGTAATGATAAAGGTTGTAAAAATTGGCGTAGTCGCGCTGTTGTTGTGGTCAAGCGCGATTTTTTGTCGCCTGTGTGTAAATGCTAAACCTCGTTATGCTTGCCACGATGTATTTCCAGGTTATTTATGTCCTATAGATACAGTGTTTTCCAAGTCAGCTGCAACTGATGTCTGTTATACTATGGTCAATCTTAAATTTTATGAATATTGCCGATGTAATTAAAAAACGACATATTATTCAAAAACCTTTATATACTGGCATAAACACCATAAAAATCTCATAGCGTAGATATTACTTTCCAAAAAAAATCAACTTGCATTGCCAGAATTAAGACGAGTTGCGTTGTTCTTTGCGATTTTTATCCGCCAGTCTATCACCACACAACTTGCATTGCCATGTGGAGCAGTTTAGGAGTGTTAGTTCGGGTGTAGGATCTCTATGATATGTTATCGTGTTGGCCCGCGCCCTGGTGTAACAACCCTTTATCTGCCACATTCTGTCTCGGAACACTGTCTTTTTCGCATAGAGTGCGGTTTTATGCGCGGATATGTCATTGTTGTATTTGTGTTTGTGTAGTTTGGAGGTAAAGTGATTTGGAGTTATAAAATTTCCGACTTGATGGTAGTTTTCATGGAGTTTTATGTGTATTTAGTACAGGAGGCATCTTTATGACCCAACTGCAATGGCTTGAGATTATCATCTATCACTAGGCGAAATCAGTACGTTACTGCTCTTATCATCAGGTTTAGTGCTGTTCCAATCTATACAAATATTATAAAGCGGAAAGATTTTATTGTTTGTTTGCATTGAATAGGCTCCGAAACTACTGAACCGATTTGAAAAATTCTTTCACTGTTGGGAAGCTACACTATCCTTGGGTGACATAGGCTATATTATGTTTTCAAAAAAATAGGGATCCGTTCTAATAATGTATAATTACAATAATATAACTCAAGGTGTAAAATAAATAAAATACGCTTCACATCAACTAAAAAACTATCTGCTCCCGGGCGACGCCGGGCCGAGCCACTAGTATTTAATAAAAGATTTAGATAGATAAGATGCGGCAACATCGTGATAATAAAATTTCCAAACGCTTGTTAACACACCTTAATAATTTCCAAAAAAGTGAATTAAGTGCCAAAATAATCTCTTCCGTGGCGATAAATTTCTAAAGCCATTTTTCACTAGCCCTAATCTGCAGTATTTACTTTTTTCCGACTTTCGTTATATATTAAGTGGGTCCTTCGAAATCCTTTCAAATTACTCGCAGACATTGTACGGAGGGGGCCTTTTAAGCTGGTTTTTAATTATTTTCAGCAGAGATTTAGGGATTACAGCGAAAGGGTTCTTTAAGAATATTTAATTCCTTCGTGATAAAATGTCACAGCAATTTTTTTCCACCTAGCTGTGATGTAATGAAAGTAGGTGGACATTCCTTTGTGCTGTTGTCGCCAATGCGGGTTTTAGCATATCCTATCTACATTTATAATGAAATTCGAAATTCTGTTCGCTACATTGTACTTTTAGTTATTGATCCGTTTACTCTCAATATAGATAATTCAGGGATAATTTATTTTCTATATGCTCCGATAGTAATCCAAAGTATTTAGCTCCGAAAATTCCGGACACCTTTGACTTTTTTTTTAGTTATTGATTTAAAAATCAATATCAACGTCAATGCCTAGGGTTCTGTATGCTTCAAAAATCGAAATTTTAACTCGCATTAAGTAAATGAGGGCCCTAGTAAAATTTTGTTTTGACAACTCAATTGGCTCCCTGGCGAAGCTGGGCCGCTATACTATACAATATATAGTATATTTTTTTTCTACAGATATGACCAAGTTTTCCACTGCCATATTTCCCTAAAGCGTGGCTGTCACGTGTGACTGATGGTGCAATGTTGTCAACGTAAGGGCGGCCGACGTGACCGCTGGCAGATAAGGCAGGACGTGCGCGGGACAGATAGCGTCAAATGTCTTCCCTTAGGTTTGAATCAGCTCTTTGCTTTCAGTTGCTTAAGTTTAGGTAGATGTTTTCGGGTGTAGATGTTTGGATAGTATTGTTTTTGTAAAGGTTTAAAGATTTTGTGTGTGAATATTAATTTCAAAGACTTAAGGTTAATAGAATATGACTAAGATAAAGCATAGAAAATAGATATTGTGATTGAATTGAGTAACCATCTTCTTCATCTGAAGTATAACTACATTTATTTAATACAGTTTTCTTTTTGCATATTTTTAAAGACTGCATAAGGTTTGAAGAAAGCCAATTAATTTTGTAAGTTTGTATTCACTTCAACTGAATACAGTACCACTTAGTGAGTGCTGCGAGGCAAACTGTTGTTTCTAAGTCGCTAACTTTTTGTTGGACTTGCTACAAAGTCGATTAATTTCCTGTTGGCTTAATAACTTTATCTCTTACTCCTTAACCGGCAACTACTGAGTTTCTTCAAAGTTACACTCGCTAATATTTACATTGCACTTAAAGTAGTTCGTTATTTTAGATAGAATAAGCTGGACTTGTTATATTCAGCTCTGTAGCTAGCACTTCTTAGATATATTCGAATGCTGAAAGGAGAGCGATCATGTTGCTAAAAACTGGTGTACTATTCCAATTTCTCCTGTTTTAAAATTAATTAACTAGTTATCAGTTCACATGGTCATAATAATTGAATATTTATCTTTAATCTTTGCAAAGAGACTGGGCAATCGTAGATGCCTTACCGTCGCTTCGCTTTAAAAAGCAGCAAGAAGAAGGAATGTATGAATCATTTCGCTCTCCATATATTCATTGACTAACCGAAACACGACTCTAAAGTTGGTCATTTTTGTGTTCTGTGATACATAGCATCATGCCACTTAACCATATTTACACGTAATTTACATGTAAAAAACGGAATATTACAATTTTTCTAACTAAAGAATTACAGTTATTGCATGAAACTTATAATTCAAAGACCTATTTAAACAATCTTCTTATACTAAGATTTCTATAAAGATATTCAATGAAAACGCCGATATAAGATGAGAAATGGGTATGAAAGCTAAAATAGAATACGTAGAGAAGCAATTATTTAAACGATCCCCGATGATATCGTGCGGAGCGCCCGGACGAGACCCTATTCTAACAGTTAGAGATAAGAGTTTTTAAAAGTTTCTTAACATTGTCCGTCGGTGCATTGTAGATTGCTGTACTTTGTCTCAAGAGTTAGAAATTAATGGCCATTTTAAGTGTCTGTTGGCGTTTTGTGTAACGATTTACAAAGAGACACATTTTCGGCCTTATTTATAGACGGATTTAAAACCTATTTTAGCTTTCGAATGGTTTGTCCCTTTTGAACGATTTTAGAATTTAGTTTGAGCAAAGAAGACAAAACATTCGATAACTAAAACAGGTTTTCAAATTGTCTTTGAATGAGGTGGTTTATGTTTTTTGGACCTTATCATTTCATCGTGTTAATAACTAATTGTAGCTTATAATTTTATAAATAATTAAATTGAAGCTGAAATTGGCTCAGGTTGTAATCTCAAATTCTTTGCACATACATAGTTATTAGTTTAAACAGGTAGCCATACTAGAACTGGTGGTAGGTCTCTCATATGTGAGTGGCCGCTTGGGTAGGTACCACCGCAATGTCTATTTCCCCCGCCAAACAGCAGTGTAAATGCGCTGTTGTGTTTCGGTTCGAAGGACATTGTAGCCAGAGTAACTACTGGACATATTGAGACTTAACATCTTATGTCTCAGGATGGCGAGCGCAGTGGAATTCCAAGCATTTCTTTGTAATTCATGGTGTTGTTTGGTTTTGCTACTGTCCATCAGCGGTCGTATCGCTTACCATCAGGCGAATGGCATGCTCGCCTCGCCATTCATTGCAATAAAAAAAAAAGATTGCATTGTTAACATTTTCTGAATTTTGTGCATTGGTGCGTCGTGGATTCCTGTACTTTCCCTCAAGAATTGGAAATTAAAGTCCACTTGAAGTGCCTATTGACGATAGGAATCTTTGCACGAAAAGAAAGTACGTAAATGATAAAGGATACTACAATTAGATCTAAAAATGATGATTTTTTATATGAGACGTTACAGACGATCTATGTGCGGTGTAAAGATTTGGATCATTTCAACTGTCCGTCCTGCTGATATAAAATTTGAATAGGTTTTCGCCTACATACATAAACTCACGTCTTTTTCCCAGAAGGGGTAGGCAGACGTGCAACCAGGACACGCACATTTCGCCTTGTATGTTCCGTCCCACGATTTGATAGGGGGAGCCTATCGCCATATCGATTATCGGGCACAATTTCCAGACTCCGGGTTGATAATGAATAGAAAAAACCTATATCACTTTGCCCTACCCGGGTTTCGAATCCGAGACCTCAACTCTGTAATCGTACCGTTGTATAACTACGCCGCTGAGGCCGTCGCTTTATTTGGTCTATTAGGCAAAACATGTTCTAACAAGCAAGAATCAGACAAACCACACGGAGAATATGCCATTAGGCTACGTTTTCATGATGTCATCAGAACAATTTAAAAATACCTCTACCATGATAAAAAAAACCAAGCGTCCTTGGTCAGCATGACGTCGCTTAAAGGTCAGAAGGGTTGACATCCATTAAAAGGAAATAAATAGTCGAATACAAGAAGGTTACAGTGAAACGCGACTGGAGGTTATCGCGAAGTTGCCGAATGAGGAGGCCGATTATCTAAGTGCTACCAGTGAGTAATGTCTACCCCGCTACTGTTGGTACTAGAACTATTTGGACAAATAATTTAATTAACTCTGTAAATCCTTAATTCATGTAGTTCGATATGTGGGATGGGTCGTAGATGTCTTTGGACTTAACGTCGGTCTTCTGACTGACTCTGAAAACAATATTTTTTATACCGGGTATATCAAGACCGCGACCGAAAACGAAGCCGGGTGGTAGTTTTAATGGCTATAGATACAATGCAACAAAAAATTTCGCAAAATAAGCGATAGATTATTTTTTTCAATTTTTAAAAAATCATAGTTTTAAGGTGGTAAATCCTTAGTTTTAGCGAAAATAGTAATTTAAACCCTTACGTATAGTTGCGTCTTTAAAAATAAAAAGGTGTACATCATTATTTTGGAAAAATATATGTATTTATCACCCAAATACGACGATAAGTAAAAAAATTACCAAAAAAAATTACGATTCATTTTGCGGAATTTTTAGTTGCATTGTGTCTGAAGTCATTGATATTACCACCTGGCTTCGTTTTCGGTCGCAGTCTTGATATACCCGGTATATTATTTTTTTATAAAATAAAATATAATAGGCGCGACAAACGGTCAAACAGGTAATCTGGTGATAAGGGATCACTGGCCCCCATGAAAATCCACAACGCTTGGATCATAAACATGTTACCGGCCCATCAAATCGGTATGGGGGTGGGAAGTAAAAAGATGATCACGTCCATCTCCTGTGAGACAGTGGTACCGCCCCGGACGAGCCTGCTCATTCATGCTTAGTCATGATTGTAACAGCCTGGCTCTACTACTTTTAAACAGATAGGGAAATACGTCCCAAGCATATTTAATACAGAAAATAAAATAAATCTAACAGTTAAATAGTCCATTATAATATGGTTTGTGTCGGAGAATCGATAATGTATAAGAATTGAGTATTGTTAAAATAATCATAACTGCAATGAGAAACTCATTTAACTTTACAAATCTCACTTCATTATCACACCTGCGAGTTCGATAATGTCTTAAACTAAAAAAACAGTGAGTTCCAACAGTAGGAGCGCGTAGTAATGGCTGGTTGCGTCTAGTTTAGTAGTCGTCCCCAAGATAAGGCGCTTGATAACTGAAGTGTTGCCAAATGAACTGAATTTTAGTATATCTCTAACTGAAAGCTTTATGCGTCGTAAAATCGAAGTAAATAGTTTCTTCAGAGATAACTCGCGTACTACGCTCACTGAATTCACTTTCGGAGATTCACTGATATTGTGTTGTTTTAAAGCTATTTATTCGCTTTGTTCGGATTCTATTAGTCTTATAATAAGATTTATGTCTTTTTCGAGGGCCTTGTCTCTCATTATACAATTATTTTATAAATTGCCACGACCGCAAAGAACATTTTTTCTATATTTTATGATAAATTTCCTGTCGCTCCATTCAATTTTGCTATCCCACTCAAAATAATATCTTAACTTACATCTTATATCCTATCATTAGTCTCCAAATGAAGTCGCATTGTTATAAAGCCAATTTTGAAAAGAATTCTCGGTATAAGCATCGCGTCAGGATGTACCCTTCATTTAATAAATGTAAGACAGGTGTTGCATTGTTTCCGACGTGATCAATAATTCGGTGTCCATTGCAGCGTATCTATGGCAATCAGCGAGCGGCGGGCGAACATCCCGTGCGTGCTCACCGCGCCTCGCAGACAAGGTTTACAATGATATTTCTCCGGCTCTCTTATTATTTATTGGTAGCGTATTTAGGACTATTAAGAGGGAGGTATATGGTTATAAAACTGGTTCACATCTTTGGGTTGTTTTTTTATTATTTATTATTATAAAATTGCATAAAATATGGTATAACAGATGTTCAAATTATAATAGAAGAGTACATACATGTTTTGCTATTATTATAGCGTGCAATATATTATTAAAACTTAACCTAGGTAACATTTTTATATTATTATTTATAATTATGAGATAAGAGGTCTCTTACGCATTAAAAATTATACTTAGCAAGCCATCTAAAAATATATTTTTTAAACAATATGTATTTATAATCATTTTTGGGAGAAATGTAAAATATATTTTGTGTTAGTTTTAATTATCGTAAAAAATAAATGCGATAATTTGTTTTTTTTTGTGCCCATTATTATTGTGTGATACATTGTCATCACGTTACATTTGAGAATTATTAACTTTGAATTACAACCGATTTTCACCTATTACCATGGCATACTAAATTGCTAACTTACGTATATTTAGAAAGTGTTATATATGTATGTCGATAAAAGACAGATTGAATAAGGACAGTAAAATTCTCATCAATAAATATAATTGTTATAATTTAAGATTGTATAAGAGGAAATTTCCCAATTCTCTTACAAAACCCGATTTTTATTTTTCCTGGTCAGTGACCCTTCAATTTATCTCTAAATACAAACCTGGTGTGTCTAGTTCACAGCTGAGCGGGGCACGTGATCGCACCGACCAATTGCCGACGTTTTTATTGAATCGTCCTTACACGGCACAGACTATTTCGCATCGCGCCGTTTAGTTTCCATGTTATTTGATGATAGTGTACTGGCCATTTCGTGATATATCTTTATGGAATTGCAGTGCTTGAATCAGCTGCTTTTTAGGGGCAAATATAATATTTTTAGGTGACAGATTTAGAGATTGATCAATTGAATTTAGAATCAGCTGCTTAGGCATCAATTGCAGATTGGAGTCAATTTAAAGATAAATCCATACTAGCTGGTGGTAAATATGTGTTGGTTCAAAATGTAGAAATGTGATGTTCTATTTGGGATTGTAATAAAGTGTATGTGATTCAGTGCAGTGTATTTCGTGTTTGCAATATCTAGAAAAGTTGTGTGCAGAAATATCCTGAGCGAGAACTGTACTCAAACGTAAGTGGTCCTAAACTTAGATTGCGCGGGAAATGACATCCATAAGTTGCAGAGGTCTCGTTTCCGTAGCATTTAACTTCTGTATACATTGGACTTCATTTCAAATATGTAATCTCCTTCATTGATTTTTAAATTACCGTTGTATAGAAAGTTATCGACTGCTTTTGCTACTGATTGAAACTACTAATGTAAATATACCAAATATTCTTTTTTAAACTTTATTTCCATAAAAAACGACCGCGATGGTACCACTACATCACTGAAGTGTGGTAACATTTTTGTTATCGAATTTAGTTAGATCAGTCAGATGGTCAATTGTGAGTTTGGTTTTCACCCCTAAAAGTTAGTAGTACATCTATATTTCAGATGCAATCTGCTGTACTATGTAGTTTTATTTTGTATGAATTCCCTATTTTGTTTTTCCCGGATGTTGAGTTCCGCAACACAACAATATTTAATTTAAAACATCGTACCAAATAGGTATCTGAAATCCAATCACAATTCAATTATACCTACTTTTATGAGATTGGTAGAGATTAAAAAAACGCAGTCAATTAAACTAGCCTAAACCTACTTTTTTAATCTCTTTTTCTCTCTCTCTCTCTCTCTCTCTCTCTCTCTCTCTTCAGCCACAGGAGTTCCACTGCTGAACATAGGCCTCCCCCATGGATCGCCATATTTTTAAAACACGGTCATAGTCTTTGCTCAAAGGACAAGCGAAACTAACGAAATTGGATGGTTGTTACTGATGTGACAAGCTCTCTAACTGACGAGTTCGTGATTAAAGCCATTCATCTGTGGTGAGCCACTGACACAGGCCAAATGAGGCCGCGGACGTCTCTGAAAAAAATTGCTACATACGTAATTATGGAATTCTCGAGGATTTTTTGCTGAGTTGTGACACTGTCGGCGTTGGCGTTTAGGCTTTTATTGAAATAGATTTTATTGAATGGTGGACTGTGAGATTGAGTAATTTCATTAATAAATCCAGACATTTTGCTAAGTGTAAAATCTAAGCTAAGTTTGAGAAGTGTGCTAGTTAAGGTTCGTATTGGCGCAGAAGGCACTAAAACATAGTTATGGTCTTCGTGGAGGATGCAAGATTACACCGATTCTATGATATATCAAAATAGTTCTATGTTTTTGTACTAACATTGATCGATGAGTTTCCAATACTTGTGCCAAAGTTCAAGAGTTATTGATTTATCTATCTCGTTCGACTTTCTAGAGCCGATCAGTTATTTTTCTCAAATAAATGGGTGGTTGTTTTTAAAAATCTTTGAAGACTTCTTAATGGCCATCTATTTATTAAATGTCATTCTCAAAATATGAAAGATTGATGCTATTAAAAAAACTGACAACCTTTTAGTCGTTTGAACATAAAGCGGCTTACTTAAAAGCTTTCGCATTTTCGTCTACAAAATTTATAGCTACGAGTAATAACTAATTCATGGGCTCATGTGTACTTAAAAATATCTTTTTTGCGAACGTCGGACGTCGGCCATTTGTCCCTTTGGTAGGAAGCTATTAAGTTGCGCCTAAAGGTTTGTGTAATAGTCTTGGGGGACATTAGTGACCCGCTGGGTGCTTAAGGACTCGATTCTGCCTCCCGGGGCCGCGGGGTCGCAAGTATCCGGCCTCTTAAATTGCCGTTTATAATTGATTTCTTAAGATGTGATAATGGAAATAGAGTGTCGATGTTTCGATTTGTTTTTTTTTGTCAGGAAAAGCGTAGTTAGTGAATTTTAAATATTTGAAATGCAGGCGTAACGGTGACTTATGTTTTAAAGTAATTTACAAGATAAAATTCGACATTGGTATCATTATTATTAGGGTACAGTCGGTCATTGTGTCATACTAAAGACGTCATGGAAAAAAAATCGACAAGTAAATAAAGCCGGAATTCTAATTTTGTAAACAATATCGATGAGGTGATTCCCATTCCCCTTCTTTCTCTGCTATTTAAAACCCTATCTCAATAATAATGGAGCTATCATAATAAGAGAACCACATGGATGTAAATATATGCTGGTGCAACTTACATTTAACTACGTTTATCCAATAAACAACAATAAAAGAATTCTGCGGACATTTTCATTCACCGCAAGGCGTTCTCAAAAGTTCGATTGTTGGTAAAATATTCCATATTTGCACTGTTTGCTGGAACAATTCTCGATGCAATCGTATCCTCGTATAAACTTTTTATATTTCTGGTATCCCTTCGAGTTTCTTGGGCCATAAGCAATGCGCAACCTAATATACAATTTAAATTGCGTCCCAAAGTCGTAAATGCGTGCCTCGGACTTACAGTACATGTCCGGACCCTTTAGTTTTTACAGCCCTTATGTTTTGTCCTAAATAACTTTCGCGATATGAGTTTGATGAGCAATTTGCGTTATTTTATAGTTCATTGTGGGATTTTAGTTTGAAACGGTGCCGTATCGTTGAGTTCAATGCTGCCTTTATACGCTGTTTGTTTGTATGGAATACGCTGGATGGATTTTATTATTCTGAATGGTGATTTTGTTTTCGAATGTTGTGAATGTTATATCATGCGTGGGGAATAGTAATTTGTTGGGCTTGCTTCGTTTGTTTTCAATGCATTTGCTTGAAACTACGTTTAAGAATGAAAACACTGTTGTATTTAATGTGTTACTTCCAATACGTGTGAATATTCAGAATTAATTGTTGAATGCGTTATAGTAAGGGGGGATATTAGATTTTTGTATTAGCCATGCTCGTTCTTGTAGATTTGAATCAAAGGGCTCACCTGTTCCATGTTATGGAGGTGAACTTAATAATTACAATAATAAGCTAACTTTGCGAATGATATTCTGGAATAATTAAATTATTGCCCTTGTGTAGCGGGGACACTGGCTTTCTTGCTCGCGCTAATTTTGTGGTACACGACAGAAGCATGCGCGGAAAAAGCTAAGCGTATCCAGGAAATAATCAGATAATTGCACGTAAACGCTTAGATCTGAATAAACGAGATAAAAGTGTCACTAATATCGTGGGAGGTAGTCGTCTCGATGAAACAGAGGCGTAGATGGGTTGTGAAGTGGGAGATATTAAATAAAACTATAAAGAGACAATTCACCTTGCGTGTCTATCGAAATTCTACAATAATTGTTAGCACAATTGCTATGAAGCAGGTTGTCCATTTTGGTAAGTCCTTTATATGCGACAGGCTGTCTGGGAAGTAATCATCGCTTTATCTATTTCTGCAGCCAACCGATACTGTGTAAACACCGTTGTGTTCCAATTTGAAAGACATCGCAAGTAGTGATATTACAGAGCATTAAAAAAATACATATAATTTCAGTGCTTCATATGAAATATTCCGAACTTAATCTGAAGCGCTATAGGATTCTAACACTACCCTGGCCTGTGCAAAATGAACAGCTCATACCACACGCTGAGCGAAGGGTAATCCGGGACCCTTTCGGAAAGTTTGTCAACTGCTTCCCAGGGAGCGATAGCCGGAGTTCAGTAATTTTAACTAATGACACTTCGCGAAACGCAGCAAGGCCCGGTACAACCGCGGCAGTTTGAAGGATTCCCTCTAACACTTGAGAAATTACACTCACCACACAATGAACAACTCTTGAACACTTTATGTCAGCCATTAAGTCTTTATGTACTTACGTCTCCAAGTTTACTTATTTTGTGTTAATAGCAAGAGACTTATTTGTTTGGGACGAATGATGTACCGGATAATTTGTTCTGGCTAGAATCAACGTCCTCGGTTCAAATATAAAAAAAAAACAGTTGTTTTTAGGTCCAAGATAGCTAAAGAAAAGATTGTATTGATTTACTACAATTTATATTGTTATTGATTTGATGAGTAATCCAATATCATCTACAACACATTAGCAAGAATAGGAAAATACTGAAATTACGGCAAATCGAAACAAATTTCAAACAGAGGCCATAAAATTCCAGAAAAGACACGCAATTCCTCTATAATTCTTCTCTACCCTCCTACATTCAACCCATATTGATTTTATACCTTCATTATAAACTAAATGAGTGTCTGGCAGACTTTACAATCCCGTGGGAACTTGTGTTTTGTTAAAGCTTCGTTACTTAGCAGAATGTAATGCTTCGTGGGCCTGGCGTGCGGCCAAAGATTTCGTATTCCACTTACCTACACTTTGTTTGTAAATACGATAGCCGTGTTCTCTAAAGCGTATAACTTACTCTTATTTCAGCTGCAATGCTTATATGTTATTATTTTGCACACAATTTCCTTTGTTACATTAAGTTAGTAACAAATATTAATAATGTTATTTTACTTGCATTTACGTTGTTTAATTTTCCTGCCATGCTTTTTACGTACTACATTATGTTCTCTTAAGCCATCAAAAAGGGAATCGATAGTTGGTTATATTTAGGTGATTTATTATCTAATACTACTATTCGTGTAAAGAAGTCAAATGTAAAAAGCTTAAAGAAAAATTATTTTACTCTCCGCCAGTATCAAAAAGGGTTGTATCAAGACAAACAGTTTCAAATCAGACAAACCAAACCAGTCAAATAACACTTGATGAGATTTCCTCAGCGACCCTGCTGAATGAAGGATGAAGTAACACAATTTGACGTCAGAATTCAATATAAACCATAACTTTACAAACTAATTCATAGATAACACAATGGGCCTCGTTATTTCATTAGCAGCGACAGTTCAAAGTCCTCCAATTTACATGCAAATAAATGTAACAGATTGAGATCTCGGCGAACAGTTTTGCCGCCGCAAATTGTGTTATTCATTTTGCAGTGTTCATAGTCCGCTCGGCTCGTTCCGTGATACATTTTTATTTAATTCTAATTCTGTTTTGTTTTCAGATGGACGTCAATTTGCCCGCTTTGTGAGTATTTTTTTTCATTTGGTCGATTCATTTTTATGCGGATTAGGTTTATACATGTTAGTTCATTATGTTATATGAATTGTGTTTTAAAATAATTTGTCATCCTATGTCCTCCATATTTCGTTTATTTTAAGCACTTAAATCATAAATTATCGTTTAAATATGATAAATACTAACAAGTATCACATCACATGACATATCTACATCATCGTTCCGACAAACGCTATCAGCTAACAAAGCCCGCGATGCACTCTCGATTAGCATTACATTAATCAGCGGAGTTAAACGAGGCATGAGCAAACAGGACGCGCTTTATAATTGTTTACACTTGAAAATTGGCGGCAAGTTGCGCTGGTCTAATGAAAAATGTCCGGGACTTTGTCTCCGGTGGTTTATGGCCCAAGTTCTGCGGTTGCTAAGACTTAAATTATTTTAAGTGCGGCCATTTCTGCGCGCCTTGCGGTTATCGTCTACTCCCCGTGATTAATGCAAACCGAGTCGGATTCTGAGGGATTTGCACGGCGTGTTTGCCTGTGTTGATTTCGAACTTCCCAAATTCCTGGATCTTTGCTGTAATGGTGGTTATATATTACGATAGTTGGAGAATTGGTGGACATTTTCGTATAAATCTTTTTTATTTTACTAGTAGAATTTCACGTTTTTATGATTAAGGTTAGGTAGGATCTCTGGACTGAATAGTTTAACAGAAATTATAATCATTTATTAGTAATTCCTCTTTCACTTTAAAAGTTTTTATGATGCTCTTATGTGGTGATGATGAATATTTTTCTGGCTATGTGCTAGGATGCGAAATAATGGCAAACATAGCAATTTTTTTTTTTTTAATAATGAGCAACTAAAACAAAAAAAATATTAGGTATCGGTTTAGTAGGACAAGTTTTGTTTTGTGGTTCTGAATAGGTTTATTTTGTTGCTTAGTATTAATATTATCCTGTATATCGGGGTGGTGCTTAGCTACCTAGACCTGTGGCTACATTTCTTGCCACAGTAAGTTACTTTAAAAGGAACGCTAAAAAAAGGAAATGACAAAGGAACGAAGTAAAACAAATGGTTTCCGACACACGAGGAAAGAGATTGCCTTTTACTGGAATCAATCTGGTAGCCGGTATTTGTAACAGAGTAAGTAATTAAGGCAGGGCTATCTTTTCCAGACTGCCAGTATAGAATGGACCACATTAAAAACGCATCTGTTTACTTCTCAACACATTTATTGGTGTGAAATTAAGATGTGATATTTGGAATGAATAGATGATGGGACATTGATAAGATAGCTATGCAAGGCAAGTGAACAGAAGGGTGGATAGGCATTCACAACACAAAGCCCACAACATTTTGGTAATTTTTTACAGTTTAGATTATGTTGCAAGGTAGACTATAGTTCCTCTAGCCCGGTGCCAGATCCCGCCATCACTCTCATCCTTCTCTATTTTGTTTGGACTTCAACATCCTCGATTGTAAGACTATTGGTTCTTCAGTCATCACCAGTACTTTTTTGACCGACCTCGATGCTGGGGCTCAGCAATGATGGGGTTTGGCGTGTGTTGACTAAACTCTTCTCAAATTGATAATCCTATACACTTTACTATTACTTTACATAAAAGTAACAATGCACACCCTCGGTTTTCTGAAAAACATCAGAAACAAAGGAATATCTTTCAATCCAAACACAAAAAGTATCATAATGCTTAGCGAAACCGCGGCGTGTATCCTCGCAGTGTCCAACTTCGGTAAAAAACCGAAGACAAAGTCCCGACAGACGTACCGAAACTTGCGAACGCCGAGAGGATGATAAACGAAACAAAAGGAATAAGTGTATAAATCAGAAAAACTTCCGCCATGTTAAATGTATGAAGTTGTGCACTAAATAAAACAAAAGAAATAATTGTTATTTCGCCAATGTTCGCTAACTGAGCAAATGATTTATTTCAATAGTTTGGTGAACCGCATGCTGGTAGTGTAGAAAGAGAATGAGCTGAAAGGTTTAACATTTACATCGAATATAAAGTACCTAGTGGCGCATACGAAGATCTAGTGAATAGCTAATGCATCTTTATGCCTTTGAGAATAGTAAATAGAAGGGTGAGAGGAAGCAAGAGCTACGAATTAATGGGCTTCCTAAAATTAAGCCTTTAATTAATGCGGTAACATTACCTTAAACATATTAGGAAACAAAGAGTCAGCGGGGAATTTCGTCTTCAATTCTTGAAACTTACAAATTGAGAAAAGATATGGTATAAGGAAGACATGCTATAGTAGTTTTTTGTTATAACTTCTTAAATGTTCTGGCGCAGTGGACCGGAACTACTGCCTGTGACAAATGTTGACAATGAGTTGAAATATAAACTATACTTATACGTATAGAGCTTGGAAGGGAAACAGAAAAATCCTGGATAGTGACAAATTCTACGAAATTATCTTTAAGTATATACTAGTATTGAGGAGACCTGTTTCTTGGTCCTTGTACCAAAACTAATTTGCTCTAATAGACGCGGTAATATTCAGTACAATGTAGTAAATGTAAAATGACGTTACCAACGTAAATCCGCCGGACTCAATTACTTCCCTCCATTTATTCGGGGCTCTTCAAATTTTACAACCGTTCTAAGTAATTTCGCTTTATCAAAACGCGCATTATATGCCATCTGCGCGAATAAAAAATTTAATTTCCCTCTCATTCAAACTCGGATTTTTTACGATTTCATTTAATTTTAGACTATTTTTATGGCACCGCCAATAAACGTTGTGGAACTTGGTACCACGACAATTTAAGAAAACAAAGATTTTATTGCCGTCGTATTTCGCGGAAGGCCCCTCTGCATCTGATAGATGAAAAAATAATTAAAATACGATTGCAGATAACGCACCGGAACCGAGATTTGGGTCTGAAATATTATGCTTTAAAAACCGTTTGGAATTGAGCTGTCCGGCTTCGCTGTTATCTTTTATTTTCCTTTTGCTGAATTAACTTACGCTTATAATACGCTTGGATTCGAAACAAATAAAAAGGAAGGCGTTTCGGTTTTATAACATCGTTAATTTAACAAGATTGTAAGATATTTTTAAACACAGCAAGTACTGCCGAGCAAATAGTTCATCTGATAGAATGAGGTCACTCCATTTAGAGACACAACACCTAAAGCTGCTCTGCGTTATTAATCTTTTAACCTACCTTCTATCTAACTGATCCGTTTTAAAGGACATTGTAGCCCGAGTAACTACTGAACATAATGAGACTTAACATCTTATATCTCAACTCTCCGGATGGCAAGCGCAATGGAATACCAAGCATCGCTTTGTAATTCATGGTGTTGCTTGGTTTTGTTATTATCTATGAGCGATCGTGTCGCTTACCATCAGGCGAATGGCATGATCGTCTCGCCATTCACGACATTAAAAAAAAACTTTTTCCAATCTCCTGTTGACGGTAAAGACAGAATTATTGCTTCTCCATCAGATAAAGATATCCATTAACTGTTATCTCCTATTGATGTATATTTTTAAATAGGTATTTGTAACTGACCAATGGAACTTCTGAAAAACATCATAGACTCGCAGTTTATGACCGCACAAAAGTAATAACAGTTATTGGGGGGTGCGGGTGCGTTATCTGCGTTCTGCTCTTAATTACGAGCCCATTATGCCCGCCCGATAGCCGTGCATACGGACAGAACACCCGTTCTTTATTAGCTTTTATTTGCCGGTAATTTTAATGGATTGTATTGAAATGTGGGTTCATAGGAAGGATTTAATTGTTGGACTAAGGCTGCAAGAGTTTGTAATGGCTTCATTTCGTTACGTGTGAGAGTCAATGTTATTAATCGGAGCATTTGAAAGATTAAGTGTACGTATGTGTATGGAAATATGGTATGTGAGTTGCCGGTCTTGAGTTATTAGAGTGGAGGAAAATAGAAAAATTGTTTAATTCCTATTTTTCCTTCCAAGAGAGAGCAAGTGATTAGTTATTAATTATGAATATTGAATTAATACTCATTTTTATTAAACAAAAATTCAAACAGAGCTATACTTACAAAAATAATTTTAAGAGTGGCAGAGCTGCGCTGTTAGTCATGACTCAGCATGAATGGGCAGGCTTGTCCGGGACGGTACCTCTGTCTCACAAGATATCGACGTGTAGTGACAGCTTTGCTGTTGCATTTCGGTTAGAGAGTGCGATTGCTGTATGTCTAATACACCTTTTCTCTTCCCATCCTTTTCCTTCTCGCTCCCTTCCAGATTTGATGGTCCGGCAACATATTTATGATCCAAGCGTTGGATGTTCATGGGCGGCAGTGATCACTTATTATGTGACCTGTTTGTTCCTTTGCCGGACTTATTGTATAAAAAAAGTTAATTGACACTAGTCTTAAGTGATGTAAGACGTGAGTTGAAACGTCACTAATCCGCCATCAAGGCGTCACGGCGCGGCGTCACGGCGACAAGCGATGCGACACGCGCCGACAGCAAAGAAATTGTCGTGATAAGCCGAGACGCTGTCGCCGGGCAACATCCATCTTTGTCGCTAAAGCCTTATCTGAGGACGACGAAAACGGCAAGGCCTGCACCACCTTTGGTTTTTTGAGTTCTGTAAATAGAATAATATTAAATTATTATGTATTTAAATCAGAAATTATTTGTTAAGGTCATTATTGTCTTTCATAGATTATGTCATTCATAATAGCGTTATGATCAAACGATGTTGATTCGTAAACTAAGTACTTATTTCGTTTTAGTGAACAGCTGAATCAAAAGATTATATCATTTTACAACGCTAGTGAATTTAATTATATTATGATGTAATTTTGTTTGTTCCATAATTACTTGTGGAACATAGGGTCACGGTTTTAATTTAAATGTGGGACATATTTTTATCTATTATGTACATAAACATAGAGCCTATAAAGTTATGGAAAGGAAATACCCATCTTATCAAACTTTCAGTATCACTAATTAAATCAGTAAGAAAAATACCTTCTAAAGAAATTCTTAACTTTTTCACGGGCATTAACTTTATAACTAACAAGAGGACTCTATCCAAACTTGTCGTATTAAGCTGGAACTTAAACAGTACACAGCCAATAAGACGCGACAGTTAAATGTTTATTATGTAAATCGTTTTACTTTCGGCCAGTTCTGGATCTGTTGAACACAATTAAACTCGCACAAAGTCACCCTTTGTTCTTTAGAGCACAATTTAAAACGTGCCCCCTGTTTATCTAAAGACTGTCAAAGAGTTTAATTCATTTGAATTTCTTTTCAGCAAACTCATTTGGTTTACAATGATACTGTGCTGTACTTGTTTGTGTATGTAATTTACTGGCAGTTGCTGAATTCCCTTATTATACTGCGTTTGGAGGTAATATTCAAAGGCCTGGATGGACGTCTGTCTGCAGCTTAAGTTTTGTGTGAATTTTCTAAATCGTAGATGTCTTCGGGTACGTGGGCAATTTATGTTAACGCTATTTAAATGTTATTTTTTCTTTTTAGTTCTCTTATCTTCTTTACTTTTAATTATTAGCACTGCAATATTTAAGCTACGTTGAGGCTGGCACAGATTTTTTTGTCTTAAAGACCCTAAATAAATACTGATAAAAAAATCTGCTTCTTAATAATTAAATTCCGGTTTTGTTATGTCCACTTTGTGAGTCTATTGTTCCTGCGTATACCTACTCTTTCATATAATCTTTGAGATTTAGTTTCCATTAAACTTACTAGTTTTACAATTATATCCAAATATTGGAAATTACTTATACCCGCCACACAATCTTAATACACCATGTTTCAAGATCAAATACAATCCGCGCGAAGTTCAATATGCATAAATCAGCGAGTCACCGAGTCGAGTTGTTACTTGCTTGAAGTTGGCCGCAAGTCTCCGAAGTTCGCAAGTTGGTTCGTTGTTACTTCGCGCTGCGGTCGAGCCGTGTCTTAAGTTAAATAGCTTGCATTACTTATGTCCTACATTTTAATTTATTGTTCCGAGTTTGAAAGCTCGTCAGTGGGATTGGTTTTAATAAGTTAGTCTGTTGTGACATCAGGCGTGTATAACTGTATACGGTAACTGAAACCCCACTATATTTCTTAAATGATTCTTCGTTTAAAATGAATTTGAAGCTCTATTAAATTCATTCAATACTTGTAATCGTAGGTAGTGCTCTCATTGATTAGTTAAAATTGGATCCAGGACGGGTAGTAATCCGCATTGTGAGGATTTTATAAAGGAAACAACGCATTACGTTCATACACCTTGTACGTGTTAATATATGAGTAAAAAATGTTATGTAATTTGAGTTCATTTGTATGAAAAGTAGACATCATAGATAAAGTCTATACACTATATTCGTTCACACCTAACCATCCCAGTGGTCGCAATCTTCTCCTATCTATATATATATATATCTATATCAGCCCATATACGTCCCACTGCAGGGCACAGGCCTACTCTACAATCGAGAGAATCGATTGAGAGTGGTTAGGCCATATAGTCCACCACGCTGGCCTAGTGCGGGTTGGCGGACTTACATACCGTAGAAATTCTTTAAAATCGTTACGGTATGCAGGTTTCCTCACGATGTTTTCCTTCACCGTTAAAGTGCGTGGTGATTGCCTATCAATACACACATAACTCCGAAAAGTCAGAGGTGTGCCCTGGGATTTGAACCCGCGACCACCGTGAACATGTAGGCAGCCGCGTCTGGTCCGTTACCAACAGGCCACCACGCACTTTTTCACGCACAATCTTCTCCTACATTAATAAAATTTTATCTAATCCGTACATGTCATTTCATGTCTATATTTCTCCTAACATGTTTTTTTATACTCTACGAACCACATTATCATTACAATAAATGTTCCCGAGATTAGGTTGACGTGGGCGAGCACTTATATTCAAGATCAGTGGTTAATCCTTACACACCACGACAAACGCTATACATGGGGTTGGGTTGGAGTGTTTCTTAAAGGAATGTTTTTGATAGTTTTTTATTGTTATAATTTTTACTACGGTACGATTATAAAGCTGAGGTCTCGGGTTCGAATCCCGTGTCGGGCAACGTGATATTGGATCTTTCTATTCAAAATCAGCCTGGAGTCAGGAATTTGTGCCCGATATGGCGATATGCTCGCCCCCTATCACATTGTGGGATGGAACATACAAGGCGAAATGTGGGTGTCCAGGTAGCTCCTCTGTCTACCCCTTCTGGGAAAAAGGCGTGAGTTTATGTATGTATGTATTATAATTTTTATTTTATTAGTATTTGATATTTTTATTTTGT
Source organism: Deilephila elpenor (assembly GCA_949752805.1). Classification (NCBI taxonomy): domain Eukaryota; kingdom Metazoa; phylum Arthropoda; class Insecta; order Lepidoptera; family Sphingidae; genus Deilephila; species Deilephila elpenor. The sequence goes on from OX457108.1 coordinate 10,390,904, forward strand.
TTGTCATTTCCTTTTTACTTTTGAGTATTTTTATCTGAATCTATAATGTGAATAAATCTTTCGTTCTTTACTCGGTTAATTGTGCGTGACAATTTTTAAGCTCTGAAAATTTGTATGCAATATTTTGTTCTCTAATATTCGTACAACAATACACTTGTTCATAAGTTCAGTCTAGATAGAGATGGTCTCTCGCAGGAAAACACAATTGCGCTGTATCTTGAAACTGGTTTTACCTGAGTTGATCCCAGAATGAGACACCCATTTTAATAATGACACCAAAATGACACGATACACCTGATGGAAAGTGTAGTAAAATAGAGCATTCTCTGGCAATGCTCTGGCATTTTGACGGCCTCAGTGGCGCAGTTGGTCAGACGCCGGCTGTGAAACGTGAAGCGGCGGGTTCGATCCCCGCACCAATACATATATTTGGGTGATCCACAGGTATTCGGGTCTGGGTCTTTATGAGACCGAAAAGTCTCTCGTAGTTCTTGATATCTACGACCCCAGATTCGATCTAAGTGTGGGGATAGGACTGTGTATGTGACTGTTGGGTGTATAGATTTATTTAAGAGAATCTGGTTAACTCTCGCCAGATGACAACCTATGTCGACCTGTTCGATACCAAATCAATGCCAAATTATATGTGTCACAACTAATTTCCATCCACCGTGAAGAGGAGTAGAGCTCCTGTCTGATGCAAATATTTCACTAAATTCTGTTTCGTATAAATTGGCTTGTAACTTGTGTATGATAAAATCCGTTTAGTTTAAAATATTCTGCCGTGTGTAGCGAGTGCGCTAACTGAAATCCTAGTACTCCAACTGTCTGAACAAGTTTCAGCCTCACTGACATACAAATTATTTTGTTCGCAACGAGTTTAAATTTTGAGATAAGTCTTATCTTCTACCACGAGTTTGCAACTCAAACAGACTACCTATAAATTTTTCTATTTACAAATAGGCATATATTCACATTGGAATGCAAACTTAAGGTGACACTTAATTTGCCAATTTTATTAGTCGCCGAGTTTTTTTACTTGTTACCTTAAAACAACGGCGCAGTGGTAATTTGTTAAATATATGACCGTTATTTGTAAATTCCTGTTATCAAACATTATTTGATCTTAGTTTTCCTACAATTTGCTATGTAATTTTAGGTTATTACAATGTGAATCAATGTCAAAAGTTCTCCATCGAGTTTGGGTCGTATTCGAGTTGAGTACAATGGTAATGTGAGTGAGACTTGCGTGACTGTTTCGCTTCAGTTTCAGTAGCATGTCTTGAATTTAATTAATTGTTGTCTATATATTTTACTTCCACAGACGCTCCCAAATATTTATGATCGTTTTATTGTGCGAGACTTTTTCAGTGTAAAGGATTGCTTTTGGGTTAACTGAAATTCTACTTTCCCAAAATGTTATTTGAAAATGCTCTTGAATATTACGGGGTAAACTTGTGTTCATTATATGACCGTTTCGTTTTAATATTGTTAGATTTTCGGAGAACAAATTATTTTATTTCGAACGTTTATTTTATCAGTTTGAGTGAGGAATTATATTATATAATTATTTAATTTTCAGAAAAATATAAGCAATTTTCTACGTCTTTATCTTAAATTTGAACGTATCATTAACATTAGATTATTTAGTTCGCCTTAGATTGTTTAGTTCATTTCAAGCATTTTTGGTACAATAACATTTTCCTACAAAAAACAGGTGTAAAATCAAATCCATTAATAAATAAATACCCTTCACATTAAGGCAATACCATCACATCAAAACAGGAGCACGACATGGAATGTGAAAGGGGACATGTAGGGGTTATGGTAGCTGTAGCGTGCATTTAAATCAATTAAAATATAAGTGGCAATAATGTCACAATAACTCTATCCGACTATCGCGATGGCATCGGCTAAAAACCGGGGTTACGTGTAGCATGTCGCGCAGTTATTAACACGAAACTATTACTGTAATTTGTGGGGCGTATCTGGGTATTAGGCTGTTTGTCTGTTTCGTTGTTGGGATGTGTGGAGACGGTATTTTGGTGTAGTTTCTAGTGTTTCGGTATATCTATATCTATATCAGCCCATATACGTCCCACTGCAGGGCACGGGCCTACTCTACAATCGAGAGAATCGATTGAGAGTGGTTAGGCCATATAGTCCACCACGCTGGCCTAGTGCGGGTTGGCGGACTTACATACCGTAGAAATTCTTCAAAATCGCTACGGTATGCAGGTTTCCTCACGATGTTTTCCTTCACCGTTAAAGTGCGTGGTGATTGACTATCAATACACACATAACTCCGAAAAGTCAGAGGTGTGCCCTGGGATTTGAACCCGCGACCACCGTGAACATGTAGGCGGCCGCGTCTGGTCCGTTATCAACAGGCCACCACGCACTTGTGGTGGCACTGTTTCGGTATAACCGCAAGACAATTGTTAAGAATTTGACACGTGGGTGTAGACTGTACCAGGATTCCGGCTCACACCTAAATGACTTCACTGTGTTGCAATACTCTCGAGTTCGCATCGAGTAAATTGTTTATTGTACTATTCTTTTACCCTATATTTTGTTCTACGGCTAGGCAAATGTACTGTACTGTACTGTATCAGCCCATATATGTCCCACTGCAGGGCACGGGCCTCCTCTACAATCTAGAGTACGATTGGGAGGGATTAGGCCATATAGTCCACCACGCTGGCCTAGTGCGGGTTGGCGGACTTACATACCGTAGAAATTCTTTAAAATCGCTACGGTATTCAGGTTTCCTCACGATGTTTTCTATCACCTACTGCTAGGCAAATGCCTTCCTTTTTTCTTCCCTTTGTCCCTGTCTTCGGCGAGCTCTTGCCATTTTGAATCGAATGAACCCAACAGGTCTTTTCACCGCGTCTTAGGTCTATAGAAGTATTTGAGCCAAGTCAACAGATCATCATTCCCTCAAACACATTATTCCTTCTTATGTCATTATTTCCCTCTTACACAGCCATTTACTGAATCGTAGGTATGTTGATTGCCCTAGTAGACTATGGTGTAAGCATCTTCGAGTAATGTCATTTAAGCGTGGGAATCGATACATCAGTGTTGATGGGTCCGTCTCTTTAAGGAATCCATGTGTGACTAGTAAAAGTCAGCATCGTTTTTTTTGGTGCTGGCTGGTTTGAATAGATGTTATTATTAGTTATCCAAGACTATGTCTACCTTTATAACTTAACCACAGCTTTGGATGTTTACTAAAATTGCTGTGTGTAAATTTTTTCTACTACACGCATTCATATTTGACGCTCTCCCTGAATGTGGGAGGAAAATTAGTGTTTTTATTTCTATTCCGTGTCTGCTTGACCATAATTAATACTTTTAGTGACTTGTGGCAATTTATTCTACGCATTCAAATGTTTTTTTTGTTTTCAGTTATGTAGTTCATTTCTATGAAAAAATATCCGCATTTGGATGACATTGCGGACACTTCAGTATTTTTTGTGCGTTGTATTAATAGGCCATTGTCAATTAAGAGTTCAGCATATGTGCCGATTTCAGTTTAAACGATGAATGACTTTAAAATGTTGACTCTGTTCTGGCTATCAGGCTTATAAATAAAGTTCATCCGTCAAATTACATATTTCTCTTGCTCTGACTACCTCTGCTTCTTCGAGGATATACCTTGACGTGAGCTTATGTATGTATATTAGAATTATCCAGTTTAAAATTAACCCCTAACACACACACAAATAATGGACAATTACTACAAAAAGATTCCACAAAAACCTATGACAGAACCATTTTTATTCTTTATTCATATAATAGGCTAACAATAATTTAAATAAATATATCGTATGCCATAATCACGCTGCTTAGTTTTATGGAAGTTATTTTTCTTTACGATACAATTTTACGTCTCGAGAGCATATGAATGCATAAAGTGCGCTCGTTTATTACCTGGGCCACGAGTTATGAGATAATACGCATAACTTGGCTTTAGTATTTGTTTATTTTATAGCGCAATAATTTAAAATGGACTCGTGTGAGTTCTGATTTTTGATTGTGCAATCAAGGTAGGGAACGAGATCAAAGATAATTATCTCATGGCACTAATCTTTCTGTCTTTCGAAGAGGTTACGCTATTAAATACTAATCTCTACAAGGTCTTTTAATTGTATTTAATGGTGTTCCTACTACGCTGGAAGTAGGATAAAAAGAGCAATCACCTTACAAATTTGAGAAACTCAGTTTCATTTTGTGTGTATCCTATTTTGTCCAGGACATCTCAGTCATCATCAGTTGTGCCACAATAAAAATGGCAACAACATTACATTTAGAAGAAACGATATTATACCTTATAATAGCACAAACAGAGCCCTTTTCGATGGCATTTAAATAATATCCGGCAACCCTCAAGGCGAGAGGCACTCAAGCAAAGCGCTCGGCGGCGAGCGCGGTGAGCGAAGCGCAAATCTCAAAATCGTGAATGTATTGTGCTCACTGATATTTCAATTCATTCCGTCCCGCGGGCCGTCTGAATGTTCCTTTTGTTTCTTTAGAACAAACGCTAGTAATTAATGGATGTGGTTTTGGATAAATTTCGCTTTGAAAGCTGTTTTGGATAAGTCTTTTGGCTTTTAGTGTGAGTGTAGATTTTTGTGTGGATTTGTTTAATTGGTAATACATTTTCAGATTTGACTTACATTAAACAATGAAATTAAAAATGAACACATCATCTGATAGACATGGTGGTTTTTGATTTGACAGTTTCACTTGCCGAACGAAACGCAACAACAAAGCTGCTAGATCGCGTCGATTTACTGTAAGGTAGTAACATCAGTCATTCTGTAGTAATTCTTTGAAACTTACTTCTCTAGATTTTCTTATAGCCCCTCAAAAGCGAAAAGCACTGTTCTGTTGCGCCTTTTGGAATTACTCGGCATCAAGAGACTTAAGAACTAAAGTGTCGGGGTACTAGGTCCAGTGCCTGTAGTTCTTAGTAATTATAACTTATGAATGGTGTTTATCCTGTTTATGGGCAGGCGTAACACTTATCATCAGGAGACACATTGGTTCGTTTCGTCATTCTTTTTTAATTGATACTGTTTTTTTCTTGTAAATTTACTATCATGCATCTACTAAACTTCATTTTAAGGAAGCTTTTGCTGTTAATGTTACAATTAATGATCATGAAATTATATGTATTGTATCAGCCCACATACGTCCCACTGCATGGCACGAGCCTACTCTACAATCGAGAGAATCGATTGAGAATGGTTAGGCCATATAGTCCGCCACGCTGGCCTAGTATGTGTTGGCTGACTTTACATTAAATTGTATGTAATGTATGTAATTTGCTTTCAGATATTTTTAATTCATATCTCTGATGGAATATCCATTCCACAGACTAAAATACCCAAACCGCCGCGTCCAAAGCGACATGGCTGCACGCTTACCCCATTATCAAACGTGGCCTGCGCCTGACTGGTGATTAGAAACGCGGAATCGTAATGAATCTGATGTTTTGTTGTTTAAAACACGACTCGTTCACTCGTTCATTCAATCAACTTAATTGGGTTCACCGCGTCCCATTTCGGATAAGACCGCTTTCGGATAATATTAATTCGGAAATGAGATTTCGCTTTCGAGTATTTCATTTAAGGATTGTTGTGCGGATTAGGTCTGAGTTAAATAGAAAACATTAGGACATTATAGAAAATAAAGGAAGTAACTAATGGTGAATAAACATTAAAAACAGAAATCAAATATTACGATAGGCATGCTAAAAACACAGACATTCCATTCAGCTTTGATCTAAAATACAACTTAAGCTGTACTGCAGCGGTAATTAAAATAAAGCGGTAAAATTAAATTCTTATTCAATCGAAACGTCGGGAAGTTAAAAAAGGTAGAAATCGTGGTAAAATCCGTAAAAAATATTTCAATGTGTAACATTCGCGGAAATCTAAGAAACCATTATACTTTCTGTTAAAATATGAATTCCTCTATCCGTACTAACATGAATTCTTTATTCTCTCATTTTCCACCTATTTGCAAAATGGTAAAGCACCTGTGACTCCATTCAGTCTTTATAGCTGCTTATCACTTGTATGTCGTGTGCTATCAACAAAAACGCTCTTCTGTAAAAAATATCAAGCAACAGTCTCCATTAATCTGCACTCAAGGTTCAAGTTGGTTTAAATTTCCATACAAATACGACGGTGTGTTGAATTTATTTGATCCCTGAAGTAATGTTGCACATTTTTTCCCTGGCGCAGGGAAATTGCCTGCATTCCGTTGCAGCGGGCGTGAGGCGTCATTCATAATGGGGGCAATAAGCGGTCCGCTTGTAAATCTATTTCAACTATTACACGTAAATTTCTTCAGTGTACGTGGATTATTACTTTAAATATTTTATGTAGTATTTATTTAAATATGTACATGCAATATTTGGATTCACATTGAGTTCCGTTGTGCCTAAAGCATGATTTGACCTTACCATAGCACCTTGTAGTACTACCTTTTCCAATGAACCTATGGGAAAGATTTACCGATGTTTATGAGCGTTTTTCTAGCAAATCACTGTGGCTTAGAGGCAGGGAATCTGCTCAATAGTAGAATTGTGTTGTGAGAGTAATACAGATTACAGAGACAGATTTTGCTTGGTGCACGATAAATAAAAGTGGCGTATAAACGAAGAGGTTTTATATGAGTATAATGTAACGGGTGATTTTTATGATCGATGAGTAAAATAACCTATTCTAGTAAAAAGATGGTGCTGGTATATTAAGAAGAATCGAATAAGGATTTGAATACAGAATGGAGTTGGCAACGGCGGGTGTGAAGGATGGCCGAGTCGGAGGATTTCGCTGGAGTATTCAATAGTAAGTGCGTGGTGGCCTGTTGGTAACGGACCAGACGCGGCTGCCAACATGTTCACGGTGGTCGTGGGTTCAAATCCCAGGGCACACCTCTGACTTTTCGAAGGTGTGTATTGATAGTCAATCACCACGCACTTTGACGGTTAAGGAAAACATCGTGAGGAAACCTGCATACCGTAGCGATTTTAAAGAATTTCTACGGTATGTAAGTCTGTTAACCCGCACTAGGCCAGCGTGGTGGACTATATGGCCAAACACTCTCAATCGATTCTCTCGATTGTAGAGTAGGCCCGTGCCCTGCAGTAGGACGTATATTGGCTAATACAGTGCAATACAGTACAGTTAAATAGTAAACGTTGTAGCGAGTTGTATGTTCTAGAGAGCCCTTGTATTAATAATCATGATGTTGGATAAGAATAGAGGGGTTATGATTACACAATCGTCGTATTATTTGAAGTTTTATAATAGGACCTGTTCGTTTACACTTATCATTAGTGGGCTGATATAAGTAGATAATATTTTAGCAATATATAAACATGTAAGTTAGTATGAGAAGAAAGAAGGAAAAGCAAGAAGAGCAGATCAATGTTAAAAATTTCTTCGGACTCGTTAAATAAGCTTGGCTAAAAGCGGGTGCGTCTCCACACTTGAGGATACATGCGTTTGTATATGTGTGTATGTTCCTTTACATTTAAACCTAGATGCTATTTTCCGCAACTGCCATATAAAATACAATTTACCGTACTAAGTTCCAGTTACAAACTGTACTACCGAATTAAGCAATCTACTTATGTATACTGCCGGTATAAAGATTTATATCTATTAAGTCTTAGCCATTAGGGATCATACCATCCATAACCCGCAATACTTAATTAACTTTACAATCACCATAAACCACTGTAATAACCCTCCTGTATAATTTTCTGTATGTGGGTCAATAATACCCCTGCAGTTTTTTATCGTCAATTTCACGTTAGTTATACTAACATTAGAGACATTATTGTAAGCGCGGAGGTATGGGTTAACTGAAATACAAGGTATTTTGGCGACTGCACCTGCAATTTATTGGCCGGTAATTAAATAAAAAAGTGCGTGGTGGCCTGTTGGTAACGGAGCAGACGTGACTGCCCACATGTTCTCGGTGGTCGCGGGTTCAAATCACAGGGCTCACATCTGACTTTTCGGAGTTATGTGTGTATAGATATTCAATCAACACGCACTATAACGGCGAAGGAAACATCGTAAGGATACTATAGCGATTTCAAAGAATTTCTATGGTATGTAAAGTTTGCCAACCCGCACTAGGCCAGCGTGGTAGACTATATGGCCTAACAAATGAGAGGGTCGTACCATCGATTGTATAGAAGACCCGTGCCTTGCAGTGGGACGTATATGGGCTGATACATAATTAAATTTTACTTTGTACCACTATCACCATTTTGAGGTTGCGATCATGCATGCATCCAACTGGCCGCACCGTTGTCTCATAAAAATAAGGAGTAGTAGTATTTGTGTATTTATCAAACTAGTTTTCTCATTTTTCATTGCAATTTTTGTTTACTCTTCGCTTAATTTTGCCTTATGGAAATTACTGTTATATTAATAAAATGACAGCATTTATAGACGATCATCTCTTTTCTATCATATGCACAGACGAAATTTTACAAAGTCTGTATACATACATTGAATTTCCACACTAGAGGGGGACGGAATGACCAATTTAATCCAGTTGATCGAGCGAGCGGTAATGTTGGTAATTCCATGCGGAGGGTTAACAAACGAGCTCCAAACAAATGTCGTGCATTCGTCAGCCGGTGCTCATTTGCACGGGTCTACTAGACCGCCCGCGTACATCATAGTGTTAGGGTTAGATGAATATGAAACAGAGACGCCTTTTATCCGTGCAGATAATGCGCGGTTCGGTTTGGGTACGCTTCGTTGTTCAATCAAAGGGTTAATGTATATTTTTTATCTTTGTCTTGAATTTATTAATTCTGTTTGATTAAATGACTCCGATAACTACAAATATATTATTCATACATACATACATAAACTCACGCTTTTTTCCTAGGAGAGGTAGGCAGAGGTGCAACCAGGACGCCCACGTTTTGCCTTGTGTTTTCCGCCCCACAAAGTGATAGTGGACGAGCCTATCGCCATATCGGGCACAAATTCCTGACTCCGGGCTGATAATGAATAGATAAAACCAATATCACTTTGTCTAACCCGGGACTCAAACCCGAGACCTCAGCTTTGCAATCGTACCGTAGTACATCTACGCCACCGAGGCAGTCAAATACATTATAGTACTGGGTTTATCGTGAGATCAATGTGAGATACGTGTTTTGTATCGTGGTATCAGTATTACATTCAGATTAGAGATAAATCGTCATGCCAAACTGATAAAGTAGTAAAACTACACAGGTAATCAAAAACATTGTCCTGTTCATTTCACTGAAACCTTCGTAAATTCTCTCGACGTCTATATTTAGTTAGAAAAACTATAGAATGTTTTTGGCACTTTTCTAATATTGTTTTATAGGTTTTCTCTGTATGCTGTGATTACTCTGTAAAATAAGTAGTGTGCGATGTCTGGTCGGTGGTAGTATTATTATTTTTCATATTATCCAGCGTGCTTCCTGTAGGATTTTAAACCGGACGCAATAATTTATTCCGTACTCCGCGAATAATGTACACCATGTATCAACTATTAAAATTGGGTATTTTAGTAGTATTTTAAAATACTGTAAAGATTTTGTGCAGGCAAACTTTGAATGTCCAGTATTTATTAATTTTTATTTAGTGTTTGAAATAAATTATATAAAAATAATTTCTTTACAGTCGGTTAATACATACAGCTGTCGTTTTAGAGACTTCGGATTCGTTTACCGCATACGACAAGTGCTTGTGAGATTCTGATACTTTTTCGAGATTTCTTGAATCTTTCCTACCATCTGATACTGATTACAATATGACTCTCCAGTCATTTGTTTATTAAAACCATACATATTGCATAAACCGACCTTTTCTCCCATGAATTAATTCCGAAAACCAATCAAGCCTTCAATAACTTCGACGCAAAGGCTTCGTGGCATCGCCTATCAATACGGTCTCATAAAGGAGCGTTGCATTTTAAGTTTCTTTTTAATTGGAACCGTTGCATTTTTCTAGAACCTGCCTAATTAAAATTCCAACGAGGTGGGGCGTGGTGGAAACTATTTCGCCGGCCGTCGTATTTTCTCTTGATAAAATCTCGACATGATTATTTATGCTAACATTAGGGGAACTAACCCCATCGATATGGCTGTTTATATGCGGTTTTGTACAGTCGGTTGCAGATGTGTATTGGAGGTGTAATGCGTTTTGTGTATGAAAATAAATGGAAAAATAATACAATTATATTAAATGTAGTTTGGGTATAGTTTTAATAGTTAATGAATCTTCAAATAAACATATCTCAGGGACCCAAAATATATGTATACGGATGTACACAAATAGTAGAGCGAAGAAAATTATCATGAAATAAAATTATAAGCCATACGGAATTCGTTTACGTTCCTAAGTCATTCCCTCTGCAATATATTTTGCAAGCAATATGTATTTTAAACGTTTTTCCGTTACTGGCTTTATTAAAGTACAGTTTATTCCAATATCATCATGTATATATTAGAGTAACCGTAGTAAGCAAGCATATATAGCTTTTAAGTAACTTTTACACAGTCCCAAAATTACACCAAAAACATTTCCCTCCGACCTTGTTCTCACTAACTCGGTCAATTTACACTAGCGTTGCTCCATTGCCAGTAACACTTCTGTCGGCAATGCTACACCGCCCTAAGAGTTAGAGAAGTTTTTCAGTTCATTCGTTAAGTGGGCCGTGAATGCGATTTATGGTGTCTTAACGTCTAACTTGACAGTTGTTTACTATTTAAAAGGGAAACTGAAATGTTCCACGTTAGTTCGATTGGACGAGCGCTTGTTTTTATCTGTTTAAATGGACTAGGAGTTTGTATGTAGTGCCTCGGCTGCCTGTATTAGGCCGTATATGTCCTAGAATTGCCTTTTCGAGTAATGTCAGGATCTAAGTGTTATGAGGCTAATTTACTAGTTAGACTAATGTATACTTTATAAGAGTACTTAAATGAAAGTAAAGTAGTTTCTGGGGCACAATGATAGTCAAACTTTTCCTCCATATTGATTTTACTATTTTTAGGCGATATCAAAAAATGTTTATCTCAATTGAGTCAAGCTGCAAGAGTATTAATAATACAAATAAGCGGCTGCAGATTGTCAAGCTAACAGAAGCGTAGTTAAATCAAAATAATGTTCCTACTTTGTTTATATATGTTTTGTATATTTTATTTAACCTTTAAATGCATTTAAGTTTAGCATTTTTGGTTTAAAGATCATAAAATATTTAGGCAAGATTATAATTAAACCGGCCCTGATTGTAACAGTAAGCTTCCTGGTTAACTAAGAAACTGGTAATACATCAAAGATTAACTACGTATCCCACCTGGCTCTAGCTTCCTTCTAAATTCAGCAAAACCAATTGAAATTTAGACACCGTGGCTGCCACACGCCCTTTAATATTCAATGTGCCGTGACATCAAACGGAAAGTTGCAATTATATAAATTGCCATGTCAAATTAATACGCTCTGTTATTTGGCTCGGGTTTGGTCTTTGGTGATCTTTGACTTTTGAACGTAATTTACGAGATTAGCATGTGTTACCTTCTACCTGCTTGTGTGTGATCGGTGTGAATTTGGTGTTGGTTGGATGAATTTGTTTATGACTTTATGATAATGACGTCAAATTAAGAAAGTTACAGGATAGTGGATACAATAGTTACTTGAAATAAAAAAAAACAATACACAGATTGCTCCGTTCGACGAAATTTCAAAGTAAATATAAAGTATATTTTAAAGTACAATATGCATAGATTTAGCAGTAGTTTACTACGCTAGGCTTTTTCTGATGGAATATATTTTGCCTGTGTTTATAATAGTTATGACTTCAGCTCATGGAAAACAAATACTTGTTACAATTAAAGGTGTTAAAATAAACGTAATCAACTCAGAAGTTGAACTAGAAACTCAATTGAATAATCGAAATGAAACCATGACGGCGTTCTCGCTTGTACTTCTTAACATTGCTTATTCTACTAAAAATAAAGTACGACACAATAAAACAATATAAAATAGATTAGCTTCAATTTTTGAAAACCAATTGTTATAAAAGAATGGTTTCCAAATAACTCTGAAGCAGTACTAAATTGAAACATTATTAACGCATACTTCAATAACTACAGTCTTCAAAGTAAGCTTTCTACTGCTCTGTAAGTTGTACTAGAACGTCGTTACACGCTTACTAAAACATTGTATTACTTTGTAGTTATAAGGCTTTCACCTTGTTAGCTTCGAGATGACACTAATTAATGGGTCCGCTTCATGCCATATGTCGCCAGACTAATTAGTGTTTCAAATTTCATTGTGTGATGGATGCGAGGCTCTAATGCGACATGATCTCGTTGCGTCTAGATTTGTATTGTTAGTGTAAGGGAGTGATTTGATTGGGAGGGAGTGATCGTAATTTCATTTTTATCTATCTTTATCATTCCATTTACGTCACGTTATTGGGCAATAGTATCTCGTTTTTTGAAGTCTTATTTTCTCATGCTGATCTAGCGCAGAATATTGAGATTTTGTTAACTTCCTTGATAGCATTTTTACTTTTGTTTTAATTGTGATATTTATGACCATCATTAATTCTTAGGTTTTCTATCAAATATCAAGAAATCAAGGTTTTAATGTAAATCACATAATTTTGCAATAACATTGCTAGAAACAACGCTTCTTTATTGACGATTGAACAAATCCGTGAAATTAAATAATTTCTTCGTTTCATAATCCAAGAATTTTGAAAATGTTAAAATATCTTCATCCGGCATAGCAACATCCCCGGGACCTGCGCAATATAGTCTAAAAGCCCGTTTTACGAGTCTCGTTCACGAACCCCTCCCGTTTCTAATAAATTAAACGCAACAGCCCTAAATAGACATGCTAATTTCTATTCTTTATCGTGGTCTCCTATTGTTTCTTTTGTCACTGCGTTGTGATTTGTTTCTGCTGGAATTAAAAAACGTCTACCGGCTTCCGTAGCATTCACTTTTACCTGTGTTTAGATGGCTGTTTTTGACTGGTAGAGATTTTGAGGCTTCGAATTTGCTTGTAATGTAAGAATTACGAAATTCTGGGTTATGTTTTTAAACGATCGTTCGAAAAAGGAGTGTAATGTTTTTAGGGTTCATGTGTTTCAGTTTATTTATTCCACCCTTATATAAAGTAGGTTTCGAGATATGAGGTTCCGATGGAATCTTTATTTTATCCCGAGTGGCACTGGCTATAGTTCTAGTGCGTGGTGGCCAGTTGGTAACGGACCAGACGTGGCTGCCTACATGTTCATGGCGGTCGCGGCTTCAAATCCCAGGGCACGTCTCTAACTTTTAAGAGTCATCTATGTAGTCAATTAGTCAATCACCACGTACTATAACGGTGAAGGAAAGTATCGTAAGGAAACCTGCATATTTTTATATTTCTATGGTATTTTAAGTTCTCCAACCCGCACTAGGTTAGCGTGGTGGACTATATGGCCTAACCACTCTCAATCCTACTCTTGATTGTAGAGTAGGCCCGTGCCCTGCAATGGGACTTATTGTACGAGCTTATACAAAATATATGTTAAAAATAAAGCTCAATATTCAACAACAATATTCCAGTGTTGAAAATGCCGGGTAGATGTAAAAGTCGCTGTCCGGATATGATTAAATGTTGTATGTCTGCGTATTTCGATCAGGTCTGCGTGTGAAGAGGCAAAAACGCTTGTAATATCTGATATCATAGATACAGGATATTCGAATCACGACTAAATATATTATTGTTGCATGTGATCATTTCACACTGCTAATAGTAAAGAGAACGAATTCAAAATGGCTCTTAAATGAGATGGACGTAAAATAATCCTTATTATAAAGCCATTTGTTAGAATGTTTCGTTGTTTTTATCATAAAGATAGTAGAAGAGCAGGAAAATGTCTGAATAAACAGTTGGAAGTTTGAATTTTTTTACGTCTATCCGAGAAATTCTACGGAGATGGTAACTTTTTATTGTGCGACTTTTAATACTACTAAAATTAAGTAATTTTTGTGTAATACTAAATTATTCAATCTTCAGTTCAATTTTATTACTGAGATTGATTTACTGGTGTAATTTACAATTTCAGATCTTATTTACATTAATATTTTGCACTCTTCTATAAAATGTCACCCTATGAAAACATACATCTTATATTTAATATTGTTAAGATCGTTCAAGAAACAAGAGAAGGACATCTAATTTCCTGGAAAACTGATACACACCCCGATAGTTGTGTTGTACCTGTACCTCGACTAATTGAAATTTTGATTACAACCCGCTACCGCCCTGACGCGGCCTTTAACATTTAATGTGGCATAACATCAAAAGGAAAACTGTAATTAAGTAAATTGCAATGTCAAAATTGTTGGCCGCGCCGGCAATTCAGTTCATTAACCTTTGTGTCTAATGTGTCGTTTGAAAAATGGGGTCAGGCGAATGTGCATTATCATCATTGTTTTGCGGAAAAATGTTCTGGAATTTAAGGGTTGGTTCTGTGATACGAACTTATGTGTGAAAATAAATCAGGTAGTTCAACTTGTTCGTTTCCTTTTTTAATTAAATTTAATGTTTTCGTAACTGTTGTAAGATAAATATTTAAAAGTGTGGGAATCGGAAGCCAACTTTGTTATTACTTACGCTTTATTTTCACTCTTTCTAATTAGTCTAAGATATCATTCAGACATACAATTAAGATCTTATAAATTTTCCACAATCTAAAACAAACTGATGTTGCCTGAACAGCCGAACCTCCTCTACCAATAACACCTTCACCACAGTACACACCAGCACGCAAACAAGATTAACAAAACTAATTACTGCACCGGTGAAACTTTTCAAATATTGACCGTGGAATGGTTTTTATTGCATTTAAAACAGTAGGTGGGAGCGTCCGTGAGTAATTACATACGGTAGTGTCAGTTTAAGCTCCACTCAGACCGGATTACTGCATCTCGTGTGCATCGGTGCTCCCCAGTCTCCCCTGCAACTTCTTTTATAACCATATTGGACGTTTTGTTGATTTTTTCTCTGTTATTCCGTATGTTCTTTTGTTTTCTTATATTATTTACATGTTTTGGATGTGTAGGGTGAATCTGGATTTGTTTATAATGGTTTGGCGTGAAATGTCGTGTTTTGAGTTATAATCCTAAATAGCTATGTTTTAATATTGACAGATGCTTGACAGTTTGCGGGTTAGCAAAATAATAGTCTCACAAGAACAGTCAATGTGGTAACATATAATTCAAATTGCCCCTTTTTAATTCCCAATACATAGCGTATACAGGATGTTGTTATTTTAATTTATTTCGTATTTTATCTTGCGTTCATTAATTTGTTCCTTCGATTGGCGATTAATTCATTTATTTAAATATCCTTTAGTGCAGTATTGAAATTGCAATTGTGTTTTAAAATAATTGTACAAAAGAGAGATTGCTAGAGGCATAATATTCCTTAATTCGTCGATTTTTCTTTCATTTCTCCAATTCCATTTTAACAAGCCGACAAGGTAGTAAAAGTTACTGTCAATAACGGATTAACATTACTTTTCAGTGTTATTTCATCAAAAATTAAAAATATTCACAAGCTTTTCAAAAAATAATTCCAAAAACCAGCAACCAACCTTCCGGGAAAATCCGTTTTGATTTTCCAAAATGCGCTTGAAACAAAATGAAATTATGAAACACGTGTTTTTAAGAGCACAGTGGACATTACGCCGGGAGGCGCATTAAATATTGATTCAGCCAGGCCACGGCAATGCGCGTTGGACTGACAAAATATCGCTTAATTTTTTACACAAGCGTGAAACAGCTGCTGTACTTGTGTTCTTTACAGCATTGTTTTCACGCTCTCTGATTTTAATAAATTAACATTAAATTGTATGGTGAAATAATGGCACGTACACTTTATTTAGCGGGCGTAGTCCAGTCGGCAAAAGGAACCTGTAAAAGAGAGGCTACGGCTCAATCCCTACGCGTAGGAAAATATTTGAACTGATGGCCGATGGGCCGATGGACAAAAAGTTCTCGAATGGAGGCCACGTAGCGGAAAGCGCAGCGTAGGACGTCCACCCACAAGGTGGTCAGACGACCTGGTAAAGGTCGTGGGACGTCGCTGGATGCAGGCTGCCTCCAACAGGTCCCTGTGAAAATCATTGAGGAAGGACTATGTTCAGCAGTGAACTGCCTTTGGCTGATTGATGATGATGATGGTCAAAATGTTCAGTTACAATTCTTAAAAGTGGTTAAAAGATGTATATTGTTAACATACTTGTTCTATTTATTTCTTCATACTTTATTTCTTGTCGTACGATCCATTCTATCGTTTTTGGTCGTCTGGAAGCGTTGTGTATCTGCATCTGTGTATCTGAATTATACTACTTAGAGCTATGTGAACTTTGCATGACCGTAGCATCAACTCCCGTGAACTCGGACAGGCAGACAAACTATGAACTGTTTACATTCCATTAAAACGAGCTAACATTTACTCCAATACACCTAACCTACATCGGTTTCCGTTCGCAAGCGATGCTAAATTTATATTCAAATTTAATGTTGTTCATTAATATTGAAACATTAGAACGTAATTGTTCTGAGAAGGAAGTTATTATCGTTTAAGAGAACATTTATATTATCATCGATGTAGACAATTGTGAAATAGGGCACACAGCTGACGGGGAAACAATTTCATGATACCCAACTAGAAGCTATGCTTATGTATTATTTTAAATTGAGACATAGCAGCGTAGACTATGTGAGTGGCTTCAGCGAAAACTTTTTACGCTCAAGTCACACTTGTTGCCTTATATCTTCTCAGACAATGAAAGAAGCTCTGGCGATCAGTTGCTAACCAATTTTAAAGCAAGATTTGCAATAACAGCATGATTTTGATGCTTTTAAAACTAATGTGTTTGTGGCGAGGAGGCACTTGAGCCATAGTTTCTTTGGCCAATAAGGTGCTCATTTTCTTGCTCATACTTGTATTTATTTTTTAACTCAATTTATTTCTACAACCGAGAACTTGTTATTGGCTTTGTGTTATTCGTCCTATTGTCTACTTCTATTATTATTAGCCGTAATTTTTCCATAAAAATAAATTAAATAAAAAATAATCCTCCTAATTTGGAACTCACATCACACCGACCAATGCATCGTGCTGGCAACGCCTGTCATCAACGGCCACGATCCCATGACGTAGTGTAATGACGTCATTTTAGCGTGTTACAAATCACACGTCAACATCAATTAAATGCATATTGAATGAACGTTGCAATTATTAGTGAACTGATGATGTTTGCAAATTCACTATGAAAGGTTTGGACATTAATAATAATTGGTGGGGTTTGAGTTTAATAGTATTCAGTCGGTTTTACTGAAAGCTATAAATATACGTAAATAATATAAATAATGTGAGTTAATGAAATCCGTTGTTGGTTACATGCTTTCTCTAAGTTTTAGGTCTCTAAGTTTTAAGAAATTAGGTCTCAATATACCTACTTGAAGTAGTATTGATAGTCAATCACCACGCACTTCAACGGTGAAGGAAACCATCGTGAGGAAACCTGCATACCGTAGCGATTTTGAAGAATTTCTACGGTATGTAAGTCCGCCAACCCGCACTAGGCCAGCGTGGTGGACTATATGGCCTAACCACTTTCAATCGATTCTCTCGATTGTAGAGTAGGCCCCTGCCCTACAGTGGGACGTATATGGGCTGATATAGATAGATACTTGAAGTTGTACTTACATATCTACAGGTCCATGTAGAGATCTTTGGGGGAGGCCTATGTTCAGCAGTGGACTTCTTGCGGCTGATTAGATAGATACTTGAACTTCACAATCGATAAAATGCCAGGTATGCAGGTTTTGCGGGAGTTTTACCTTGGAGTTGAGCTAGCAACTAGGATATCGCTTACTTACTAGGGTTTTGCATACTGCGCTTAAAATAAAAAATTAAGGACTAATTAAACTATATTATGATCATTGAATATAACTTCAAATCAAATGCTTATTATTATTGAGTGTTCTCTACATGTAAGTAATTGAATAAATAGATATTAAAAAATAAATATATTTATGTATTCAGTATACCTAAATGTTGCCAAATGGAGTTACATAAGCCGCATATGAGGTTGCACGCCCTGTCATCTGCCAGACGGCTTGTCAAATGTTGATGTCGTAAACTTTAATGCTGCGTTTATCGGCCATTTTGGTCCTGGGCCACAAAGACAACGATTTAGCGGTCGCTGTATTAGCGGAGTTTTAAAATTCTAGATATTATGAATTCTCTGTACAAACTAAAAAGTATTGCATTCATAAAAAACCGATTAAGATCTACAATTTATTTTAAATAATAGTAACGAAAGTATTCATAAACGTAACAGAGTAATATATTCATATTTCTGTATTTGGTTTTATTATGAAGAATGTTCAAATTCAAATATTACGCAAAATAATTCATATACTTTTACGAGCGATTATATTTGCACCATGTATTATGATTAACAACACAAAGGAACTTTCTATATTCCACAACCCATTGACCTGCCCATAAACTATCTACGCAAAAAATATGTTGATCCATTGCTTTTTTTGCATTGGAGGCTTAAGTCAAATAGTTTTTGTCTTTCTTCTTCTCCTGTCTTTCAAGTTTTAGATAAGGCAAGCCTGTACATCTCGTCATTCTAATAAAATATTGTAAGTAACTCCGACCGCACTCTCCGCTGGTTCTCCGGCTCTAACTCCGCGCATCCTCATCAATCATTGGCGCCGTCCGCGGACATTGTAAACGGTGCTTAATTTCGGCCGTCTGCCAAATTAACTTTTACTATGTGAGCCAATTTCATGGTGCCGATGAAACGGTCCGTTGACCTAATTCGGTTACGTATCGATGTGTCGCCCTTACGTAAATACGGTTAAGCGTCGGTGGCTTTGCTACATTCGAATGGGTATTTGTTTTGATAATTTGTGTAATTGTGAAGTGTGGAAGTGTTTGCACGACCTAATTTCCGATGACGATTTTGGTTATTCGGATTTGAGAGATTAGTTTGTTTTAGTTCTAGATTCGGTGGTATATTGGATTAAAGAGACCACTTTGTTTTCGTTTCTATGAAACATCGGATGGTCAGAAAGGTATAAAATAAAAATTGTCGTTTGTACGGCTCAGATCTGTTTTAAGATGTCCATTTTCCTAAAATAATAATGTAAACCTTTTTAATTTTAAAGTCGTAATAGGACGCAAGGGTTTAAATTCCTATTTTCTCAAGAACTAGGTATTAACCACCCCAACACGATGATATTTAAAGATTGCAAAAAAATCTGTCGCTATTTTTACGAAAGTTTTAGTTGCATTGTGTCTGCAACCACGAAAACCACCTGGCATCGTTTTCGGTCGCAGTCTTGATATACCCGGTATATTTGGAAAAAGACCAAATTCACATTCACATGACATAACTTGTTAACATTTTAAACACAACACCAATCCGACACTCCAGCAAATAGTTGTAATGCAAACAATCGCGATACTGTTTGCCGACTCGAATGAAAGTTAAATACAAACGTAATTAAAACGGTATGTGCCGTGTCGCGTCCCCGGAGCCCTGCGCTAATGACGTACGTAGGTATGTATACCTACCTACCTATATGCATATACAGGACTTATATGTCTTGGAATAATAGTGAATTGTACTGATGTAGAGATAGTCAACGAAGACTAGGTGGTTCCTACCTTTTGTATGTTTGAAGTAAAAGATTTTTTTAAAGTAAGTTGGTGGATGCAGGCTGCTTCAAATGGTGGAGATCAATGGGGGAGGACTATGTTGAGCAGTGGACTTCCTGTGGTTGAAGAGAGAGAAGGAGAGAGATAGAGAGAAGTTTTTAAGATGTCTATGGTGACCCATATGATACATCATTAACAGTAGAGGATTTGTAAACAGTGGCTTTGAAGTTATCTTTTTGCAGAATTGTAAATTTTATAATAGAAGTCATTTGCTGTTGGGTGAACAGCATGAAAAGGGTTTCTATTAGAATAGTATTCTCTTCCAACTTTCCATTTTGAATTGAACCAGCACATAAATAAACCTCGAAAACATGTGTAAATGAACTCAGAAAAGTATAACAAAATTTCACCTTCCCACCCGCACACCCTAACTTCACAATTGTTCCGGAAGGGTCAAAATTCAATGTAACGTAAGATCCTTGGTTACAAATAGATACAAAAGTGTGCGAACAGATACAAACAGCGAACATTCACAAAAGGCACAACGCGTCAAGCCTCGGGCGGTGCCCGTAATTAAAATCCGCCTTTTGGGTTTTGGATGTCGGCTACGCAACGATGTGCTCTGCAAACGCCTCAGAGCAAATTAATCTCAGGATGTGTGCATTGTACGAGTTTCTTCATAATAATTGTAGAATTATTAGTAATGGGTATTAGTTCTCTTTTTTTTTTAAAAAGAAAATTATATTAGGATCTTTTTTAAAGGAATTATAAAGACATTTTATTTCAGCAAGTAACCATTAATACATTTAAGGATATTCTATTTTATTGCTTTTCGATATTGCGTCGCGGTCAAGTGAACTCCATTTATTTTTTTACATCAGTATGCCAACGGTTATCATCATAATAGGTGAGTATATAAGTATAAATCTTACCATCAAGACTTGCAGTAGGAGAGATGCGAGTATTTGCAACTACATACATAGCTGAGGTTTGCTTTGCGTTTGTTTTTTTGAATAATTTGTGTCTTGAATTATAATTCGTTTGCGTTTTTTTTTTAACTTGATTATGTTATTAATGCTTTTGCCGTAGAAAATACTGCTATTGATACAGTAGACTAAATTAAGATCGAGTTTTCAAGTTGAGTTCCGGACATAGAGTTCCTCAATTACTTATTAATCTTTTTGCCATTCAAATGTTCTAACGGAAGTTTAAATTAACTTATTACAAACTCTATGTGTTTAATCAAACCGAATTCAGTATTCATTACTTCTCTACGATTCAAGTTTCTCGATAAAATGCCTTCAAACATGCGACAATAAGAGAAAAGGCGTCCAAAAATCTTCATCGGAATAGTCAAGGCCAAGAATAGAATTACTTATTCCTCCAGAATTCTCTTCTATTCTTCAAACTTGGAACATTCTAGGACATTTACAGAAGTTTTATTATTCTTTCGTGTAGCGCTATCTGAATGGTTCCATAGCAAATTTGTCTCCACGGGGCGGTTGCGAGTTAATCTGTGAATAACAGTGACCTCCGAAACTAAATATTCATTATGTCAAACTTTACCACGGCTGGGCGAGATTAGAGTCGGCTGCGGCCGGTACTATAGGTTCTCTTTTATTCATATTATTTAATAATCGTTTTTTTTACGAATACAGGAGCGATGTTTTTCACTTCCTTGTTACCTTTTCCTGTTATTATTCAATGTTTTAATTAAAAAAAACGAATCAACATAAAGTTGTGATCTTATAGCTATGAGCGTAATCATTAATTTTTTTCCCCAAATTTTGTGAAAGTAAATAGAAATACTGATGACATTATTAATATTTTAAACACAACAATTGTGTTATTTTAAAATATACATATCTAAAACCTCAAATTAGTTATTTAAAATCTTATTGCATGAAAGTAAACCTCTTACGATTTTAATATGTTTGCCGCGCGATAAGTAATTATTTCGCTAATTACAGAGTGAAACTATTTAATCGTAGTTGTAATCAAATTTATCCAGGTGAAGGCACTGCATCTAACACGAGAAGTTTCTATTCCGCTAATTAATTTTTGATGCGCGTATGTTTTATGTAGATGGGTAAAAAATGAATTTTAAGTAAATATATTGTGGTATTGTTATATACTTATGTGTTATTGGCACTGTACTTTATTGTTTTGGTTAATTATTATCGTTCACTAGCTCGAAAGAAGACGTCGCTAGGAAATTGATACCTAATAATATTTCTGCAACAATTTTGTATAGATTCTAAGGACAACGAATCTGAACTTAAGTTCGAAACTAAATATACAAGCTGGATTCCAAACACGAAAATTTGCGTAGGCAATTTTTTCACCAACATGACCAATGGTCAAATTTGGACCGGATATGAATATCTTTGTTCCAGCAAAAGTATTTTCTTTCAAACAAATATTTAAGTTTACCAAGAACCCATATTCAGGTGACATCGTATCGAAATCTCTTCGAGTTACCGTAGTAGTGGTCTAAGGAACTAGGTAACTCGAGGGGGTAAGACGTCAAGCCTAGGATATCGGGCAGGGTGCCAAATCGATGGTACGCTGGCCGGCGTGGGCACACGATACAGCCCGATCAATATGCTCCATCGGCTCTCCCAACAATATGCATATTGAAATTTCAAACGTGCATTGTGTTAACTTTATCGTTTTTAGTACGGTTTAGTATAGGAGGAAAGTTGAGTCAAATAGTGCTGGGATAAGAGGAATTGTTGTGGTTGTATGGAATAATCTTCTTGCACTAGTTGATACTCTATGTAGAGTGTAGACGATAGTTACCATTACGTGCAGTGGAGTCAGTTTGTTAGATTTTTACAAACAAGTTAGTGATTCTTTATGCTTAACTGTAGTTATAGCTTTGCGTTTAAAAGCTTGTTGAATAACCAAATCTTCAAAGACCTGACTAATTCTGTGGACTATCAACTTGGAATTCATATAAGTTTGAATCAACTTAATTAATTCACGTCAACCACATTTCATCTACCATGGTATTAAAAAAAACTATCGTCTTTCTTGATAGGAATGTGATCTAGGACTACAGTCGGTTCTTGAACATTATTCACATAGAGCATTGCAATTTCAATTATTCTAACATCACCTTTAGTTGCAAATAATATAGAAACATGTCCTCACATTTCCCAGTAACTCCACCTGTTTAATTCGTGGTCACCCTCCAAATATTTAATTAAGCACCCCGGGCGGAAAGATTCTTTGACCCTTGTTATTTGCTTTACTGTGTGGCGCAGATTTGTTGAATTTTGTGAATTTTTCACGTTTCTCGGAGGGTGGGTTTTAGTTGTGAAATTACGGTTGAGGTTATGTTAAACGTTTTTCTTGGATGTTTTGATTGTAGAATTTATGGTAGTTGCTTCAAGAATTTGTTTAACATTAACAATTTTGTATATATCTGGTTTTCGTTCAGTCTAGGGTAGAATGCAGTTCTTTAAACCAATACGCAATATCGGAAATAAAAAAAATATTGTACCAAGTTTCGTGTAGTCTGACAATTTAATTCGTATTTTTTGGTCTACCAGCAATAAAAGTTTCTCTCTCAATTCGACCTTACATATATATTTTACGTACATGGGTAATTTTAATACTCTCCGTCGGAAATAAGATAAATAATATTTCAATATTGTTATACGCTGTTCTTGTAAAAAATTACTCCATTTTATTTTGATCCTTTTTATTAAACCCTCTGAAAATGCGGTTACTGTAACTTACATCATCAAGAGAATGGCTTGAACCGCCGATAAAGCTATCGGCGGTTCCTTAAACGTTCATTTAGTTACCCCTTGAAGGATCGATTACCCCAATTTAAGGGGGTGCCTAAATATCTCGCGATACGGCCAGTCTATTTATTGAACCGTATCTCGGAAGTTGGGCTCGTTTACCTGTGGGTTTGATAACGTGATTGACTTTGTAAATAACTTAATATGTGTTTTTGATTAAAAATGTAAGTTAAAAAAACTTGATTACTCATGTGTTCACAGCATAGTAATGTTTAATTCATTACGCGGTTATGCCGCTTCTTTGATCCTCTTTGATCTTTCTAGCCTCCGTAGCGCAGTTGGTTTGACGCCGCCTGTGAAACGAGAGGCCGCGGGTTCGATCCCCGCACCGAAACAAATATTTGTGTGATCCACAGGTATTTGTTTCGGGTCTGGGTGTTTGTGAGACCGAAAAGTCTCTCGTAGCTTCTGATACCCACGACACAAGACTCGATCTTAGTGTGGGGTCAGGACTATGTATGTGACTGTTGGGTGTATTTATTTATTTATTTGATGTAGCGGCCATCAACTAAAGGTTAGATTTGTACGGCTGCCATTTAACTTTGTTTTAGTTTAACTGTTTGAGGAACATAATCTAGTTGCCTGAGACTAGAAATTTCTACAAAAGTTACAGAGATTCTGTGAATTGTTTGAATACTGGCACGACAAAAAAATTCTAATACATCTGATGATAAGTTCCGTGTTTTCCTAACAGAGCAACCATCGATTGACACAATTATCTTCACCTCTGATATACACAGGCTAACGGGCTTTCAAGTTTCAACTATCGTCTATGGTTGTCAATATCTGAACGCATTCATATAACCTACTACCAAATCCATATATAAAACTATGACCAGAAACCTCATTGATCCCCAATATTTCACATAAGAAAATTAAAGCGCATAACCCTCACTAAACATTAATGAAGGTTGCCACTTTAAAAAAGCAAACATTGAGGAATAGAGAACTGTAAACGTTCTGCAGACAATGGTTGTACATGTAGATATGTCATTTGCGCTCTCATTGTGACGGCACGGGGGTTTTTTGTACCCCAACAGCCCTCATTAGCGTCGTCTGAATGTTAGCCGTTACTGTAATGGACACGGGGTTTTATGTGAATTTTGGTTGATGTATATTCTGAGCTTTCTCTGCGTCGATATTGTCTTCTTTTCGTTTAGATGTTTTGTAATTATTGAAGGTTTAATAGTTCGGGGGATTTTAACAATTGTTCAATTAAAGTCTGGCTGGAGAATGCTGTAATAGTTCTTGAAGGAATGATTTTATAAAATAACAAAGCGGCAGCAATAACAAAAGCCTCGTTGAAATGGTTAAAAATTTGGTAAAACTCATCAACTAGAACTTTAATAATAATTGTTGCATTAATTGTGACCATCATTCTTATTAATAACTTTATCCATATTCCTTAATTAAGACTAAAATTCTTAAATAGGAACTACACAATTAATGGAAGAACATCGAAACGCATTTGTTAGTGTTTATCACGATATTAATTCGTATTATTTTGCATAGCCTTTCCTGTTACATCCGCACAATAAATTACTGTTGCATTAAAATATTCAAAGGGTTACCCAGTTCATTATGTTTCTTCTATAGCTACGTCTATATTTTAACTATTAGTGAAGCGTATCTTTATTTTTACTCACTATCTTGTTACGAACATTAATACATTGTCTAAACTCTAAAATATTGTTCTACATATCAACAGTAGCGATCTCAAATTTTTAGTAGGTACACAAAAAAGGCATGTTAATTATTTACTTATAAAGCATTTATCTTTTTACTCACGATTCGTTTCCAATTACTTCAATGATAGAACAAATACTGCAGCGTTTCAAACAGATTTTCAACATTAAAAATCAATATAGTATCTAGAAGGTATATAAGTACTTAAGTAGTAACCCCCAACTCTAAAACCTAAAGCAAACGCAGACCCATATGAGATGTCATAGAAAAATTGCAGCAATTATCTCCCGAAGGTTCATAAGGCGACTGGACACAAGTCCCATAATCTGGTGCATGTGTCTCGACACCGTGTTTGTACGCTATTAACTGACCGTCTTACTGGCAAGAAGCTGGAACGCAAGTGCTCTTAACTACATCCTTGGATCGATATTGTCTAAAGTGGGATTAGTGCATTGTGTAATAAGATTTGCTAATGTTTTTTGGGTATGTTTAAGATTGTAATTCTTTGTGTTATGTTCCTTGTAAATAAGGAATAAGTGATGTATTAGTATTGTTTATAAATAACAGAATAAACTTTCTACAGCGATTATTCACCCCTTGCTCATTTTAGCTAATCCCTTTAGCATATATGTTTTGTTAGATCCTGAATCATTTCGAAATCATTATATTACATTATATTTTAGCATTGCAGCTTTTCCTGAATCAACGTTTCTAGATAATCTCCTAACCAAGATTTACAGCAATATAAATGTGACTTTAAAAATTCATCCCCTTATCTCTAATTACAGATAACTCCAGCTCCTGCTATAATAAATTTAATGAAATAACACCGCAGCCAAGTAAATATTACTGGAAAGATAAAAAAATTGAGCGTTCTATGAAAAAAGGGTTGGCCTCTCAATAAAGGAGCACCCTTGATAAGAAGACTGATAACATTAATCAAAATATGCGTAAGTTGAGACAGGATTCAGTGAATCAGATTCAACGTCTGCAATAAAGCAAAAATGTTGTTTTTTTTGTTTGTCAATGTAATTAACATCGACAAGAAGTTCACTGTCACATCAAAAGACTTAACAAAAGCGTTCTATGTTATCATAATTTTATGTGACCTTGTAAATACCGTAATTCACCCCGCTTCCGTTCCATAACTTCTATATGGAGTTGACCTACTGCGATTTATATTATCTGCGGCCTCGATCTACAAATTTTGGGGGTCAGCCGGCAATTTTCTGGTCAACGCCATGCAATTTCATCCTCCGAGCAATTTTTCACTTCAGCTGATATAATAAACATTATCTAATACGTACGTCCGGTGTCTATATTCTGTTGGAGGCCGTTTATATCGAGTTTTATGTGGGGACATAGTTTCTGCTACACTGTTTTGTGATATGTGTTATGAACAATATTTTGATACAAGAAAATGATTCAGCTAGTTTATATGTATTAGTTTCTGCCTTCTGGTATAGTATTGTGTGGTGTGTGTTGAACAATATTTTGTTGGTTATGAAAGTGTTGTAGCTAGTTTAGAACTAGCATGGATGAGAATAGTTAGCTGCCGTCCTATAAGTATATTAGTCTCAAAGAAAGCCTATGTATTTTTCAGTCGTATTTAACGCGTTCCCATCAACTAAAAATCTAATAAATTTACTCCTTCCAGTGTCCTACTTACCCATTCACAAAGCCTGGCTGTGGAGATACGATTTGCGAGATCTTGCGGTTGTTCTAAAGTGCTATCACTAACTGAGACGAATTATTTGCTTATTGGTATCTCTCCGTCGAGAATATAATTTAGATACATAAATACATAAACTCACGCCTTTATCCCAGAAGGGGTAGGCAGAGGTGCTTCCAGGGCACCCATATTTCGTCTTGTATGTTCCGTCCCGCGATGTGATAGGGGGCGAGCCTATCGCCATATCGGGCACAGATTCCTGACTCCGGGCTGATAATGAATAGAAATAATGATATCACTACCCGTCCCGGGATTCGAACCCGAAATTTCTTTGTAATCGGACCGTAGTATATCTACCCCACTGAGGCAGTATAAATCACGAATTATACCTGAATAAAACACGAAATACACTGATTAGTCCTAACAAACCTAAAAGCGTCATTACCAGTAATACACTTTGCAAACATATTCCGCACTAACAAACCATTCACAATCATACTCGTCAAAACATTAAAACCATTTGCATACATTAATATGCTGTGTAGCCATTGTAAGTTCTACAGTGGTTCACAGGTCTTTCATCATTCAAATGAGATGTTGGCTGCTACCAGTCCCCGGTAGTGCAACGGCTCTCAATTCGATTTCACTTTCCTCAATGACTGAATTGGGGAATAGAGGTGAGTGCAAGTTGTTTTATTGCTTTATCTGGACTTTTTAAATTGGAATAGTGACTGCTGTTTTTGATGGTGATGTCCAGATAGAGTTTTGATTGGTGATAAATAATGTGCTGAGGATAATGCTGATTATGCAATTGTTTCAATTAATAAATAGTTTTTGCCGGGTAATAAAGTTATACGGAAATTTTATCCCTTTTAGTAGGTACTTTTCGCAGTTTAATATGATTGAAATCACAATTTTTTTCTTCTTTACCTTACTGGTATTTGGGGTTGATGATTGCTTTCTTGCATCGTATTTCATTTCATTCTATCCGAGGCAGTTCTTATCCAATTTCATCCCATCACGGTTTCCAGATAGTCGAGATATCTTACCGAGTATTTCTTAAAGATCCAATTAAATTAATTATTTGTTAAACTTGAGTACCTCTGTTCGAGAAGGTCCAAATAATTCTGAATATTAATGAGTTGACACGTCTGTACATTTATTAAGTGATAGCAACCGTGTCGGTTGGTCGGTCACGTCGTCATGCTTTCGTTATTTTGTTATTCATAAATAATTGCTAGACTACTTTGTTTACAAAGATTGTTTTATGCACTTTATGATACCGTGCAATAGAGCGTGGAATATACTCCATTGCTTTGATGTAATTTATAAAAATAATAAAATCGATTAGAAGTAGCTATGGTTACATACAACTTTCATGCGTTGTTTCGCTTCTGAAAATCTATTTCTTGATGAACATACATCAATATATAATTATGATGGATATTGTGGGAAGAGAAAACAGATTATTGCTACTAAGCCAAAAAATAGATTCATCAAATATTCATAGCTGTTAAACGCCAGTATCAGCTGTTTATAGTTGGTGCGCACACTAAAATATTCCAGAAGTACATTATTGCATTCATTAACACTTTAGATTGTATTTAATTTCATTTACTGTAATGAAATGTAGTTTATTTGCATGCGGGAAAGTGTGTTAACCTAACACTTTCTTGTATCGTTAACAAGGTTTTTGTTGTGAACGCAAGCTAATCGTTTTCTCTGCACCCATATTGACAGTTGTGGGACGTATTTGTGCTAGTCTATTCAATTTCTAATATTATGTTAGCTGCATAAATATAAAGTAATTTGTTCACGAATATGACGTTATAACTATAATCGTCATCTTCAGCAACTGCAAGTTAATTGCTGAACGTAGTGCGTAATTTCAATAGCGGTCTTGGTTTTGGTTTGAATCCTGTGACTTCATCAAGCCTTTTGTTCACTTTCTTACTAAGTCATTTTATTGGCCTAATTTTAAAGGATTTAGGTATTTTTACTTTCAACAATTCGTCCAAAATAGTCTCATTGTTTAACATGATTACTGGATTTCAGTTTTAGCTAAGACAACAAACAAGTGTAACAATGGCCTAGTGTGTTGTTGGTGTCGACACTTAGCGTTCTTTATAATAGTTATCAATCATCGGTCAGGCGAAACAATTTAAAACGCGCGTACAAGCGTGTCTAACAATGGCTACTTTTACATCTCTTGTTGTGGATCTTACGCAGCCAAGATTATCTCCAGTTATGCAACAATGGACGTTTAAAATTAAATGAGATAGTAATACATTTATTTTATTATACGACTCATTCGTCACTCACATCCGTGCTCGCAACGCGAACAAATTGGAGCCAGTGTAAAAACTGCCAGAATCGTGCTCCTACAGGCATTCGGTGTTATTGCGCTCCAAAATAGTTTTATAGTCCAATAGGACGAAGTAACCGTAATAAACGATGATTTAATGTGCTTTTATTGTCAAAATCTTTTACTTTTATTATCGTGCATACACTTTCAGAGATCGTATAGAACGTTAATGTTCGCTCTGCAGTAATTGAATCATCCAGTTTATTTATGTGTCAATGCTAATCAAGTTGGTATAAATATTTTCCCGCTCACAAATCCATTTGGCTCGTCCTTAACGCCAGTGACGGCGCTTAATTTTGACGCGGACCGAAATGTCACGCTGTGTCAATGGTTAATTGCCTCACCTTAGCTAATTCCCTCGTCGCCAGCTCACGGTGACACGTAAGCTAATCCCGCTTATTTCTTTTTTCAGCGTTCTAAATGCGGCGGTGGTCGCGCAAAGCCACATTAAACTGTGAAAAACATCACACGGGACAAGATGGCGACAGAGATTTCGCGCCAAATCGCGCGTCTCCCGTGGCAACGCCATCTGTCAGCGGCGAGCGATAACTTCCGCGCTTGGAATCACTCGGACCGTTCTAAATAGTCATTAGTGTGTAAACTGTGTTCGCGTCGTGATGTGATATTGTTTGTGTTGTTGTGTTGTGTTGTGTACGATGTCGGAGGAGCGGTCGCGGCGGCTGTCGCAGATCTTCGACCCGCTGTCGAGGTTCACGGACCACAGCGGCGCGGGCCACTCGGCCAGCACGCCCAACAGCCCGCGACTGTTGCCGCGGAGGTCGCGGGACCCGCCGCCCCCGCCGCCCAGGTGAGACTGTTTTTATGACTTAAAGCCATTTAAGTCTTAACCTAAAGGTTCATGTTATATTATGTAACCTACGGAGCATAATTTCATTTGACAGCCTCCATGGCGCAGTCGGCTAAGAAGCCGGCTGTGAAACGAGAGTCCGCGGGTTCGATCCCCGCACCGAAGCAAATGTTTTTTTGCATTACTTGGAATATGTATGTGGTAGTTGCATTTATTTGATTGTAGTTTGATTTGTAGTTTCTCCATGAGAAAGTGCTCCTTGTGTCGCATAACCTTCGGTCCCTACAAAACGTGAAGAAAGGATTGAACAAGCCGGCGTTGGCGTTATTGACAAATGCGTTATTACATTGACAACAGATAAAAGTCTGCCGCCTGTTAATGTTCTATGTAGTCGGTTTCCCATTTACTTTTAGGTAAGCTTACCTTACCTAGCAGCAGCGTAAGGTTCTAGGTTCAATTCCCAAGAGTGCAACTTCAGTTTGTAAGAATATTTGGGTTAGAGAAATTGCTTACGGGTTTCCCGGTATTAGAAATTATTCCTAAAGTGGTGACACTCTCATCTCCTAACACATTTTTGAACGGATATAACTTTGGAATCTGGTTGCCATAAGTGTTAACTCTGACTACTCCTCAAGGTTATTTATACAAGTGCTATTCCTACCCTGTAACATCCCTGTTTTAGGTACAAGTGACAATTAAAATACCTCCTTAATTCCTTTGTTCTAAAGTTACCTATTATTAATACCTCCTATTACTCGTTGAACTTGGGGCCCTAAATGCCATTTAAATCTTGTTTTGCGTAGGCGCAACTCAATTACCCGCCGGCATCTTAATTCCGTCTGTAATTCGAATTGATTTGCATATTGCAATCACTGGCATTAGTTTGCGGGGTCGTGGCATAGTCATGAGTATCTATAGGACTTTGGAATTGAGAAGTACAATTAGTGTTTTGTGATTTGTTTTATGCTCTCGCCTACAACTCCAGATGTAGGCGAGAGCTTTGGTCGTTGTATTGAGCAGGTAATTTAAAAAAGGAATTCGTGGGTTTACAAAAGAATTACGCGGCTAGTAGTGGTAAGTCGACCTGGCTGCTCATAAACACTTGGGGATTTTAGGTGTACTCGCGATGTTTTAAACTGGATGAGGAAAATGGAAGAAAATTATGTTTGATTTTGCTCGTGATAAAAATTACTTATTCACTGGTATGTGGATATAAACCAAGTTATGCTGGACAGCAGCGAACGTCAAATTTCATCATCAGAATAACAGACCAGAATTATAAAAAAAAGGAAAAATAATAAACATCAAATTTTGGCTACAAATTCACTCCTTTTTTGAATTGCGAGTGTTTGTTTGCGGTAATGATAATTTATCACCCAGTTGCCACAAGAGGACCACTGCTGTCCTTAAACCTTTCCCAAGGATTTCTTTAGCAACCTATTTGAAGTGACCCACATCCGGACATTTTGCCTTCTTAATTAAGTCGTCTTTCATTATCTGAGCTGGTTTGTCATAAAAATCGAGCTTCATATCACCTGAACCTAACAAAATTCGAATTAACCTCGCAAACACTGGGAGGTATATTATCATAATTTAACGAAAACAGTGGAATTAAACCCGAACAACGGACCAATTGAAACTGCGATTCAATCAGAATCAATTCGGCATCGTATTCAATAATCCGACTATTAAATCATACGAAATTAATAATAGCTCATTTGTTTCGAGCATTAATCCTATGAAAGCCCGCAGCTCTATGTAAACTCGTTCAAATATTAATAGCAAAACGAAATATCGCACATTTAAATTAATGAACCGGGTTCATATTTATGGGCTAGTATGGTGCGGTGCAACGGTGGTGCATTTTTTAATGAAGCTTATTGGTCTGTATCGAATTTTCCATTAATATTGGTTGTGTTACGACTTTGCGTTGGCTGCTCTGCACATTGTTTAGATGATGCGGTTGTAATATCCTGTTTGGTGGTATTTATCGCTTAAATATATAAGCTAAAATATAATACTGGCCTTCTGCGTGTGCCTTTTTAACCGGCTCTAAGTTTTCAAGATAAAATGCAGGAAGTGTAAGATTTGTATGGGAGTCTGTAACGAAAAAATAATAATCTTTGCCTATATAACTATTCGTCTCTATGGCGCGGTAGGTACACGAAAGATCGACTGCGACACGAAAGGCCAGGGGTTCGAACACCAACAAAATAAATGTTTTTGTGATCAATCATTTTAATTTTAATACATTCACCCATCAGACTCACATATAATGTCCAGTTTTCGCTTTGAATGTGCAGCAACAATAACTACACGAATCCAAATGTATTAAGATTGTTACTATTTAGTCTACTTATACAAATTTCCCCGCAGACCTATCGCCCACTCATCCCGCCTGGACCCGCTGGAGTATGAGCTGGTCTCCGCAGACCTGGGCTCTGTCAACTGGCAGGAGCGGTGTCTGGAGCTACAGCTGGAGCTGCATCGGAGCAGGCACCAGGCTACTAGGGTACGGGACATGCTGAGAGATAAGGTAAGAGTTTATTGGTAAGAGCATTAGGATTTAGGATGGAAAAACGATATCTCCGAAGCACTTAACATGTTTTTCCAAACAGGAATGCAATTATTTATATTCACGCCATGCCAGCAATCTAGGTTGTAATATATTGTAAGTAACTGAGTAAAATGGATACTTATTCTGCAGATTTTTTCACTGATAAGTCATTTTAGGGTGTGAAGGTATACATTGCCTTGCGTTTAGTTCTTCGTACATAAAAGCTATCGTCATAGTCATTTCAGGTTTGGGTGCTTGTCTATTTGAATTTTTTAACGATTTCAGGAGGAGGTTTCTCAATTTGGTGTTTTTTTTTATACATTTACACCGATTACGCTGATATTTATGATCCGATTTAAGTGATCTTCTTTTGTTTTAGTATAACTACTATTTTAACCACTGTGTTTGGATGTCACGTTGACTCCCATTGAAAATCAGCGCTGCACGGCTGCAGCAAAGCATTGTATTGTAGTACAAAGCAGAATGGGGCTCATTGTTGTTTGACCTACATTTTATAATATTAGCATTATCTTGACAACTTGTTTTTTGAGTTATTCTACCATAATTTTCTTTCTTTCAAATGCAGATATTACATTGTATACTGAATTGTGATCGTAAACAGTTCTAGGTACAATATATGCGTTACTATACATACAAGTAGGTAGAGGTGCTACTAGGAAATATTTCGCCTTGTGTTTTTCGTCCTATGATGTGATAGGGGGCGAGCCTATCGCCATATAGGACGGAAATTCCTTACTGCGGGCTGTAAGTTATCAGCCCGGAGTCAGGAATTTTCTATTAATTATAATTAAGAAAAAATAACAATTTCATTTTGCCCGGCCGGGAGTCGAATCCGAGACCGTTAAAATCGTACTGTAGTACAACTGCGCCACCGAGGCATTCGTTAAAAGATATTTACAGACATATCTACCTTAAAGTCTCCAACAGCTGTTAATAAACAACTACAATACGACAGTTAGCAAACGACTTTCTTTGCGATAAATCGATCTTGTACAAATCGAACGGTGCCATTGTAACAATGATTGTGTGGCAGTATTATCGATACCGCTAACATTCCACGGTTATCATGTCGATAAATACATTTTACTAGTGGTAGGTCTCTCATATGTGAGAGGCCGCCAGGGTAGGTACCACCGGAATGTCTATTTCTCCCACCAAACAGCAATGGGAATGCAGTGTTTCATCACAACAAAAAAGCTACTAAAACCTGACAGTGGCAGTCAAGTTCGAATTAAAAAGTATTTATTTAACCTACATTTATATACACCTAAGAAGATGTAGCGTTTCAAGTTTCGCATAATACTTGCGAATCCTACTCCAAGAATATACCGAAAATATATTTATTTTCATAGTGACGTTAAGAACACGGAAATCAGTTTCCGGCGTCGTGATCTGGGTCGCGTCGCGTCATGTCAATTATCCAGAGATTTCTGCCAGCGCGAGGAAATTGGACTCACTACGCCCCGTATCCCTTAATACTTGACCAAAATATGTAGATCCTTTATAGACAATAATGAAATACATTTATTACATACTAAAAAATATTTTGTATCGTTATTCAAGGTTAATTTGGGCGTAACTTAAACCTATAATCTCAAACTATTAAAACTATAAATACACCCAACAGTCATATACATACATAGTCCTGACCCCAGACTAAGATCGAGTCTTGGGTTGTATCAGGAACTACGAGAGATATTTCGGTCTCACAAACACCCAGACCTGAAACAAATACCTGTGTTTCACACAAACATTTGTCTCGGAGCGGGATTCAAACGCGCGGCCTCTCGTTTCACAGCCGGCGTCTAACCAACTGCGCCACGGAGGCTGTCATTGGTTTTAGCATAGATGCTTTGATTTTCTGTTATCCAAATTCTTTCTTTATCTAAATAGATAACTCGCACTTCTCCACCGGTGATCGGTAGAAAAACCGGAGGGAGAAAATAAATATGTTCGACAATCTCATTCACCGAATGAAGCATGACATTAAACCAATGCTTCACTTCTTTCTGCAGTGAACACTGATCCCTCATTCAATTCTTCTGTATTTGTATCTGTATCAGCCCATATACGTCCCACAGCAGGGTACGAGCCTCCTCTACAGTCGAGAGTACAATTGAGAGGGGTTAGGCCATATATTCCACCACGCTAGCCTAGTGCAGGTTAGCTGACTTTAAATACTATAGAAATTATTATAAATTGCTATGATATTGCATCCTCGCGATGTTTTCCTTCACCGTTATAGTGCATGGTGATTGACTATCAATACACACATGACTCCGAAAAGTCAGAGGTGTGCCCTGGGATTTGAACCTACGACCATCATGATCATGTTGGCAGTCGCGTCTCGTCCGTTTACCAACAGGCCACCACGCACTTAAATTCTTACTGTAGTCTAACGTAATTACATTCTAACTATAACTTTAACTTTGGCGATAGGCTCGCCCCCTATCACGTCATGGGACGGAAAATACAAGGCGAAATGTGGGTGTCCTGGTGGCGCCTCTGCCTACCCCTTCTGGGATAAAGGCGTGAGTTTATGAATGTATGTATCACTTTTAAGGCCAAAGATACCACGACAACGACTATTGTGACCATTAATGTAAATACTAGACCAGTAACCGCGAACACGCTGACTAACGGCTAAGTAACAGTGATGTATTACCGGGGGCTAATTGTGATATATAGCGACATCTGTACCAGTCACGACGCAACTTAGTGCTAATATCTCGCACGATACGTCTGTCAATTATATCGAAAGGTCCGGAATAGTGTAATTGTATTATTGATTTATATTGTTTGGTATTTAGTTTAATCCGATTAATGTGATTAATTTGAACATTAAATGAGTCTTTGGCATATATGTAAGTACGTTGTCTTTACTAGGTGGTAGGTCTCTCATATGTGAGAGGCCGCCTGGGTAGGTACCACCGAAATGTCTATTTCTCCCGCTAAACATCAGTGTAAATGCACTGATGTGTTTCGGTTTGGTAGCCAGAGAAACAACTGGACATAATGAGACTTAACATCTATATCTCTGGATGACGAGCGCAATGGAATGCCGTTGTTTGGTTTTATACTGTCCATGAGCGGTCGTATCGCTTACCATCAGGCGAATGGCATGCTCGTTTCGCCATTCACAGCAATAAAAAAAACCTACAATGACGGAAAAAAAACCATGCGTGATAATTTTGGCTTAATGTGCCGGCCGCTTCCCAGACTGCGGATACTCTTCAGGATATAAAATTCCAAACAATTAATAATACAACGAAAGACGGATTGTGCATTGACTAAATTTGGAGATAATCTCATGATTGATATTTCCTATACAGTGCCACTTAGGCAACGATATTGCTTTAGAAACCTTACAATTTACTTGAGATCTCATCATAAAAATAGTAAATTAATATAAATAAAAATACACCCAACTGTCAGATACATAGTCCTGACTCCACATTAAGATCAATTAAGTCTTGTGTCGTGGGTATCAGGAATTACGAGAGACTTTTCGGTCTCACAAATACCCAGACCCGAAACAAATATATATGGATCACATAAATATTTGTTTCGGTGCGGGGATCGAACCCGCAGCCTCACGTTTCACAGCCCGCGTTTAACCAACTGCGCCACGGAGGCTGTCGAACACACGTAACTGGTATATTTATTTATTATTTATTTAAAGCTTTATTGTACACCAGAAATACAACAAAACAGGAGACAATAAACAGAAAAAAGAAAGTACAATTGGTGGTCTTATCGCTCAAGGCAATTTCTGACAGATAACCATAAAATGGACATAAGAGAAGAGAACGAAAGTTCGGGCAGCGTCAGGTGTACGAATAATATAATGCAGTAGTCGTAACTAACATAAATCTCCTTGCAAAATGCACATACTCCTAACCCCACACAACCGTAGACAAAGTCAGGTACGATAGACATCGCGATTCATGCACCAATTCTCGGAGCAGGCACGTCATCTGTATTTTATTGCCGCCGGCTTTAATTTCGCACGACATTATTCACGATATTCCGGTAAGTTTTTGCGTTCCGCTGAGTAACGCCAAAGAAAGGAGTTTGTGATAGATGGCTGATCCATTTTTCATTACGCCGCCCGATTCGAGGCGCTGGGGATTCTCTGCGTATCTTTTTTGTGTTTTTTTAGGATAATACAGTTGTGAACAATTGTACTGGTTGGTAAAATGATGTAAAATTAGCTATATTTGTTACATAATATGTAGAATTTTTAAAGGGGAAAGTTTTGGATTGGTAAGGCATGACTACACTATGCGTGAAGTTTTACTTTTATGTGCGGCGAACGAACTTGCATATTTCTACGCTACATAGCAAAACAATCAACATGAAGTTTTAAAGGCGAGAGGTAACATCTCGCTAGTTGACACAATTATGTCGGCATGCTCCAAGCCGGAAATATAGTATACAAAGACAACCCGAAACGCGGGTACTTGTACAAGTCCCACATTGAATTTTTTACTTTCATACATACATAAGCTCACGCCTTTATTCCAGAAGGGATAGGCGGAGGCGCCACCAGGACGCCCACATTTCGCCTTGTATGTTCCGTCCCACGATGTCATAGGGGGCGAGCCTATCGCCATATCACAAATTGGGTATTTTACTATAAGAAAGAAAAAATCTAAAAACTATAAATGTATATAGTAGAGCATTAAGCAATAAGTATATGTTAATTTCAGTTTTTATTTCCAAGGAATAAATTTTATAATTCGTTTTGAAAATTTCAATTTTTTTATCTGTCCTAAAAATATGTGAAACGGCTGCCGCCATGATGGATAAAGATTCTACGTCATTCCGTAAGTAGAATACCCCCTCCGGTGTCCAAGAGCTCATACAAACACAGGTTGTTTACTGGTTGAGTGACGTATCATTTTAAAGGAACATGGCGCCTAGCGTTTTCACATATTTGCGCGCATAAATTTAAATTTTAAATTTTAAATGGTTTTTTATTGGACTTGCCGAGCGAATAAAAATTTGATATTTTTTTAAATAGTTTGTCTTAATCTTAGGAACAACTTAAAAGACTTTTTGAAAATGGGTAGAATACCCAATTCCTGACTCCTGGCTGATAATGAATAGAAAAACCCAATATAATTTTGCCCGACCCGGGACTCGAACCCAAGACCTCAGCTTTGTACCGTAGTACAACTACGCCATCGAGGCCGTTTGTCCATACCAATAATACCAAAATCCAGCCCATATTCCTTTCTATTCAAGGTGCTTTGATCCACATATCTGGATTGCAATATAAGAATTGAGAACAGAAAAATCACAATGGAACGTAACGTACAAATGCATGAATACCATACGAGGAAGCGGTAAATAGGACATGCTTTCATACTCCAGGAGTTCTGTTTCACTTTTAAGAATGCCTGTCGCTCCAGTTTTCAAAGTACTGTAGTTTCAAACGTCACTTATTACACATCTACAGTCCATATTATGTGCCTGTGTCCCTTTGACATAGATTAAATCTATACAGCGCTAAATACGTGTTAACTAGATATTAAATATATATTCTATATTTATGGTTGTGTATAGATTATGGTTATTATCTAGTATTGACATAAAATGAATACTTAAACATTTGAATAACAAGCTGTTGTTAAATTGTGGTGACTAAACATAGGTTTTTAGCTGATCTTTCTGTTTCATATCTATAATCCGGCCGCTCAGAGAATGCGTTCCTGAAAGGTTGTAATCGAACGGACGACGTAACTTTGAAGTGTCGTTGCAAATGCAACGACAGCAAATGTAAATACATTATCGAACAATTTTATTTATTTACCCTACTTACGAAATAAAACATCATATAAAATAAAATAATATGTAAATTTAGGTTAAATTTTATCACTTTGGACTAAATTTGACGGTTAATAAAAATAAAAATATTATATTTATAAGTTCATACCACGCCGTTACAAGGTTATGTCAACTGTTCATTTCTGGAGTGATGTGGCCAAAAATAGCAGATTATTATAACGTTATTTTCCGTTATAATATAAAATAATACATTTGTGTTTTTAATAATGTATAACGTAATAATTAAACGGATCTAACTCTTTATTTCACCTGGCAGCAATATAATATCTTTCACATTTGTGAATTTTATTTAAATTTGGCATTGAAGTTTACGTTTTTATTAAAATATTTTAAATAAGAACATTTAATATTAACTTATATTATTTACTTATAATTGATTTAATAATAATAAGAATCAAAATTAAAATCCGATCTATAATGTGATACTATTTTAGCGGCTCAGTGGTGCCTCCTTTTCTTATTATTTTTTATTGCCAAGCTATATCTCCACTAACTAGCGTTCCTGGTATTAAAAACGTACAAAGCGCGCGCGTAGTAAAATAAATACTCGTATACTTTTTCCAAATATCCCAAAGGAAGTATATTTTCAAAAATAATATTCATGGTCTTAAAAAATATATATTATGTATTAATAAAATACAATATTGTTAGAAATTTTATTAATTTCTGCCACTAAAATCATTCACCAATTGTAAAGTGTGACGTAAATTTTAAAAAGTCACGTGACCAACCGTTTTGGTGACAATATTTTTAGTAATAAAGAAAAACATGTTTGTAGAAAATAGTCAAGTATCCAATTATTCTAACTTGCTACTTTTACTGGGAATAATTCAAAAGTTTAGCAAAATGATAATTATTTCCCATCACTACTCATGATCAACTGACATGTGTCAGGAACGCATTCTCTGAGCGGCCAGATTATAGTCCGTCCATACTTCTTTCGCTTCTTCAAATGTCATAAAACATCTGACACAAGATTCATTATGTATCTTATACGACCTTATTAAATATGGCCACCAGTTTGATTATTAATGACTTATTCATAGACAAAACCTATTTTAGTTATCGAATGTTTTGTCCCTTTTGAACGACTTTAGGATTCAGTTTGAGCGAAGTTACGATTAATAAGTTTTTGTAAATGCCTGTATCAATATACAGGGTATATCAAGACTGCGACCGAAAACGAAGCCGGGTGGTAGTTTTAGTGTTTACAGACACAATGCAAATAGAAATTTGGCGAAATAAGCGACAGATTTTTTTATTGCAATTTTTTGAAAATCATTGTTTTTGGGTAGTAAATACCTAGTTATTGCGAAAATAGTATTTTAAACCCTATCGTACCATTGCGTCAACAAAAATAAAAAGGTGTACATCATTATTTTAGGAAAACTATGTATTTATCACCCAAATACGACAATAAGTAAAAAATTACCAAAAAAAAGTTGATTATTTTTTTTGCGAAATTTTTCATTGCTCTGTGTCTGAAGTCACTAATACTACCACCTTGCTTTGTTTTCGGTCGCGGTCTTGGTATACTCTGTATAAAATATTTTAAACGTAAAGAAGATTTCAGGCAGGTAACCATATTTTTCATCCAATCTCTACTCAAC
Organism: Deilephila elpenor; assembly: GCA_949752805.1. NCBI lineage: Eukaryota > Metazoa > Arthropoda > Insecta > Lepidoptera > Sphingidae > Deilephila > Deilephila elpenor. The sequence goes on from OX457108.1 coordinate 10,431,063, forward strand.
CCAAAAGAAAGTCAAACATCAAATACCATAAACATTCTATCCCATATATTTACCATCGGTAAATAACCGAAAATCCCATACGGTCCCATACAGAGGCTTCCATTAATACTGAGTCAGCGATGCGCGGCTAAATACATCAAAACTGCGATATGCCATAAAAACCAACCGACTTGAAGGGCTGATATGAGAAAACAAAAAAGGTTTTGAAGGGTACGAGTTCATGTCACGAGGCATATTTTTTTAGGATTTTTCACAATATATGATATAGATTGATTGGTTTCGTAGGTGCGTTTTTATCGTGACTTTTTATCAATGAGTATTATTGAGACTATACGCGTCCTCACTGGATATAAGATAATGTAACTCACAACTGTTCTTCGAGAAACACATACCATGCCTTAAAAATTAAATTTGCTTTGTAATAAAACTATTTTTTATGGATTTTATCGCGATTTGGTTTAATTATTACTTATTTTTTTATTTTAATGTGTAACATTCGCGTAAATCTAAGAAACCATTATTAAATTTGCTCATATTTTTTTCTGTGTAAATTTGTCCCGCTATAAGTCACGGGGCTTCCACAGGTTTAGGAAATGGTTTAAGGTAAAATCAATGGACTATATGACCTAACGCCTCTCAATCGCAATCTCGATTGTTGAGGACGCCCGTGCTATGCAGGGGAATGTATATCGGCTAATATATATACATATACGTAATATATACTCCAACATGATTCTCTACATTGAGCAGTGGACATTTGTCCCCTACATAAAAACGAAGAGTCAATTAAAACTTCAGCAACTGATATTCCGTCCCAGCGATGATTTAAACTCTTGTTTACATTCTAATTGGCGATTAAGGCATTTGACGTTTTAAAAGGACTCGTAAACTTATGGACCTATGAGTGGAAACTTTTAATTAAGTAAGGGAATTTACGTCAACGTCGTTTGGGGCAATTTGTGAAGTTTTAACGAGTGTCAACACTGGCAATCGGAACGTTGGAATGCTTATCGATTTACAAGCGTTCTGCTGATTGTCCATTAGAGGCTGGCTTAGAAGCTTAACTTTTATTCTGGTTTGGTAATGTTTTCTTTATTCTGGTATGATATAGACTACAAGTTTGACAGCCTCCGTGGCGTAGTTGGTTAAACGCCAGCTGTGAAACGTGAGGCCGCGGGTTCGATCCCCGCACCGAGACAAATGTTTGTGTGAACCACAGGTATTTGTTTCGGGTTTACCCAGACCCGAAACAAATATTGTAACAAATAAACAATTTGTGAGACCGAAAAGTCTCTCGTAGCTCCTGATACCCACAACACAAGATTGGGTCTTAGTGTGGGGTCAGGACTATGTATGTGACTGTTGGGTGTATTTACTATTTATTAATGCAATCGTACACGCGTCGCACTTTTATTTATGGATAATTAAAATGGTTTTTTTTACTATTATCTACGTTCGGTGCTATCTGTATGACTACAAATATCATACTACCAGCATTATTAGCCAAGTCTGATACAAATGGAGCAACTTTATAATCGATTATAAATATTGACCAAGGAAAACTATATCGCATATTACTCATAAGTGCGTGGTGGCATGTTGGTAACGGACCAGACGCGGCTGCCTGCATGTTCACGGTGGTCGCGGGTTCAAATCCCAGGGCACGCCTCTTGACTTTTCGGAGTTATTTGTGTATTGATAGTCAATCACCACGTACTTTAACGGTGAAGGAAAACATCGTGGGGAAACCTGCATACCGTAGCGATTTTAAAGAATTTCTACGGTATGTAAGTCCGCCAACCCGCACTAGGCCAGCGTGGCCTAGGGCGGGTATATGCTATATAGCCTAACCACTCGCAATCGATTCTCTCAATGGTAGAGTAGGCCCGTGCCCTGCAGTGGGACGTATATGGGCTTATATATATAGATAGATATTACTCCAGACGCTATGGTTATGCAAATATGTATGGATTTACCGACGATCGAACTGGTCGGTTGTTCGCCCACAGATATATGGAGAATGCTAAGTAAGCTGACATAGGTGAGTATCAGTGGGGTTATAATTGCGTTCTTTTTTATACTGGTGTTTTATGACCAAGTAGTGTTCCAACGGGCGATAAACATTAACGACTATCGCTCACCGGTCGACAAAATTATGCCGGCCTACGCGAATCCTTTCTGATATATAGACAATCTTATTTTACTCAATTTTGAGACCTATTCAGATGAAACTCGAAATATTTCCTGACAAAATCCATGTATCTTGTTGCTGAGTCCCAAGTGCTCCCGTTTGAAAACCTTGTTCCCGCTGAAATCCCCGCAGTGTTCGCGTCTTCCAGGATTGCCATACATCTCCCGGATGCATAGTTTATCGTTCCGGGGCACTTAGAGCGGCGTCTGCACCTCGGTGTATTTTGCTACAATCTTGTTTAAGCTTCTTTGTTGCATGTTCTCCTGGTACCTTGGTGGTCTAAACATAATTTATATTCTGATTTTTTTTAAATAAATAATATTTGATGTGAAACTATAGAAATTAAAGCTATTATTTTTAGTAGTCTTAGTAAATTTTCTCGATCAAACTACATAATTTCGACAGCTAGTTCTTTCGCATCAATTTCTGAATGATGTTGAGATTATTTTGGTCAAACAATACATTTGTCTATATGAACAGCTCCAAAAGTAAACTGAAAAATATATGTACTTATGTCTTTTTTTTTAAATTTAAGTGACTTGTCCGGAACGGTTCTTCGGATCTTCTGTCATTCGATCATTTATACAGGTATGCTTTCGCCGTATCAGTATAAGGGTCACAAAGCAATAGACCTTATTAAGTTTGACCTTTCCACCGGCTAGTCAAGATAACAATGATAATAATGTCAATTTAGTCTCATTGAATGCCTTATAGTAAGGATATAAAAGAGTTAAAGGTAGTAATGTTGAAGGCAACAGATGTAGCGGGGTGCAGTTCAGTTGTTGCTGTACTAATCGCTGCACGGACATGCACAATACACTAGTTTTATACAACGCACTAATACTAGCTTGGATTGTTTTATAGATATTAGACATCGGTTCTATTTTGCAATAATCAACTCGAATAATCTGTTGATTTTTAAATTGAAGTTGTAAAAAGAAGTGCGCTTTACCAAACCACTAGTAAATAAGTAGTGAGTAAAGTTGCAATCATCTGAGCAGAAAAACATTTTTAAGATTGTTGTAGAAATATTTGACTTATAATTTAATGATAATTTAATGTTTTAAAGTGTTCTTTATTGTTCGTAATTGCTCTATTCTTGTTCGTCATTCTAGATAAATCGAGTTTTATATATAAAAGTTGAAAGAAAAATACTTAGTTAATATAGCATAGTTTGCACCTTTTACTCCACAACAAAACTAATCCCTCACACGAAAAAATACCTCGCCTCCAAAGCAAATTAGCTTGCCCTAATCTCAATAGAGTCATACATCACGCGCGCAGGTCGCAATAAATCAATCCGCAGCTGCCGACTGAAACAGATATTGTAGCTAAAAGAAGATGACCACTCGCTGCGGATATTGCTCGCGTCGTTTTTGACTTATGGCCACTGAGAGCATCAATATGCGGATAAATGTTGTGGCTGTTTGTTTTGGAATATCAGGAATTATTTGGAGGGATTTAGTTTGACTCAATATTGTGAAATAAGAAATCGGAACCTAAGATATTCAGTAGAAAGGAGGTATTTTTAAGAGGCGTTAAAATGTGTAAAGTCTAATTTGGTTATGAAAGCATTGTACAAGCGGCTCTACTAATCGACATCATTTATTGGATACTTAGTTCTGAATTCATTGTTCTATCAGGTCATCACTTAATTTGTATAAATTTAATATACACGTGGCATTTAACCATTGCGAAAAAAAAAAATATATAGATATTAATAAAGGGATTTTCCTCTTTTAAATATACTATTCGATTTGCAAAACTAACTCTTCCAATACCAAACAACCCATTCGGACACCAGTTGCAAACGGCCAACAGAATTATAGAAGTATCGTTCCAATCTCATCGGCGCGAAACGTTCGATAAACTGAAGATATTGCTAATGGAATAGACATGGCATTGCACATAGCAGTTGTATGGACGTGAGTTTGAAGCTGCGCCTGATACTTAATATTCATGAATGGTGGCTGTTTTGAAAGATATGTTTAATATTATTGTACTTTCTTTATTTTTATTTAGCGTTGCACTTGTTGCACGTTTGAGGGCGTAGGTATAAGATTGTGCCTCGGTGGCGTTGTTGTATTACGGTACGGTTACAAAGCTGAGGTCTCGAGTTCGAATCCGGATCGGGCAAAGTGATATTGGATTTTTCTATTCATTATCAGCCTGGAGTCAGGAATTTGTGCCCGATATGGCGATAGGCTCGCCTCCTATCACATCGTGGGGCGGAACATGCAAGACGAAATGTGGGTGTCCTAGTGGCGCCTCTGCCTACCCCTTCGGGGATAAAGGCGTGAGTTTATGTATGTATGTATGTTTCTTATACATTTAGTACATATTTCGTGAGTGCCAAGTGTTTCCACTGATCGCATGCAAATTTATCCGTTCTGCGGCGCATCCGCTCTCTTAATTACACGCGGTTAATGCCTTTTCAATGGCCGCAGTACGGCGCCTTAATTAAAGCGCCGATCTGCACCCAGCCTCACTCGCCGATCAACCTGCCATCGATCCGATGCTTTTGATTAGGATTCAAGTAGATTCTGAAGTAAAAAGCCGTCCAACACTTCATTTATTTCAGTGAGAGATAGGTGTCTCTGGCCGATCGACTCAATACACAATACCGGTACAGTTCGTCTACGATCTTTTGGCTTCCGACTGCGTTCTCATGTTGTCGAAATATTTTCAATTCGAGACTGGTGCAAACTCACTTGAACTTGTGTGCCGGCCTATTATGTATGTCGCTACGACTACCAACTGTACGATATGCGGCACTGTCACTTACTTTACTTCGTTTTTCAGTCGGTCTCGGATTCATATCAGTCCGGAGTCAGGAATTTGTTCCCGATATGGCGATAGGCTCGCCGTATAACATCGGAAGGAACATAAAAGGCGAAATGTAGGTGTCCTGGTAGCAATTCCGCCTACCACTTCTGGGAAAAAGGCGTGAGTTTATGTATGTTTTTCAGTGAAACAGTTGTCTGCTTCTGTCGAGCTGCTCCATTGGTACTATAGCTGCAACTCCTTAAAATAGGGGTCTTCCACTTAATTGCTTTGAATGCTTATCGCCGAGCGTGCATTTGGTGTAGTAGTGTTACAATCTGTGTTTCGTGTGTAATGTCCATATATTTCCATTTCCGCGGCTCATTGTAATAGATTAGGGTAGTCAAGCGCACCTTACGTCGACGGTGTAGTAAGTAGCAACGCTTAGAATTTTGTTGTCTATCGTGTATTGTCGACCATTGGGATAATGTAGATACGGACTTTGTAACTATCGGTTATAATTTGATTTTAGTTCACGTCAGCAGTGTGTAAAAAATTGTATTTTTCAAAATCCAGGCAACGAAACAACGAATGCATAAAAAAAGTATTTTTGTCTGCAAATTGTAATTTTGAACAAAAGTTTTTATCATTAAAATAGAAAAATACTTAAATAATATAGTTTGCTTGGCCTGAAATTCTTTCAGTGGACTTCATGGCTTACAATCTTAAATATGTTTTAACAAGATTAACGGCGCCATCCCGTTCCTAATTTTTTTAATTGCGATGTATGTGACTGTTGGGTGTATTTATTTATTCATTTATTTATATTAGTTAATACTTTTCCAAACCACAACCGACCAAATAGAACATCCATAAACACCGAGTCAACCGTTGCCATGCTGAAGTGTGCGATAAACTTTACAACCCCATTCAAGGACATCAAGCAATTAACCCTTTCCGAATAAACATAAAAATGACGAATAGTTACAATTTAATTATTTCCACAGCAGACCTCAGGGGTCAACGAACCAGCCCACGCGATCACAAACAATTTACTATGACAATCTAATCGAGAAATTCATAAAAATGTAATGTGTGTCGACCGGTATTGTAACATTAATTACAGAAATACCACTTAGGAGTGAATTAGCTTTATCAGCTAGCCTGACGGGTATTTATGACCCGCCACGGTTGGTAAAAAAGTGCCTTTATAACCCTGTACCGATTAATTTGTCATTTTTCTAGTGGCTGTCGGGTACAGTTAGTATTTATTAGACGTAGTGCCCATGATTAGATCGTGCATTTTAAAATTTTGATAACCATAGAGATGTATTTTTTGCTGAGACGGGAAATTGCATTATAATAAGTGTCATGCTAATGATTGTTTCTCGGTCGAACAAATTATGCTTGTCTTCTCGAAACAGATGACAAAGTGATACTGCAAGGTAAAACGCTTCCGTGGCTATGACAAGTTTTAGGCCTAAGTTAATCCTATCCGGGCGGACACTACTATATTACTACTAACAAATATAATATTTTAGCCAGTTGTTGACGCATAACCGAGAAACGCTTTACTCGTGGCAGGTCTCTCATATGCGAGAGGCCGCCTGGGTAGGTACCACCGCAATGTCTATTTATCCCGCCAAACAGCAATATAAATGCACTGTTGTGTTCCGCTTTGAAGGACATTGCAGTCAGAGTAAATACTGGACCTAGTGAGACTTAACATCTTAGATCTCAGGATGGCGAGCGCAGTGGAATGCCGAGCATTGCCTTGTAATTCATGGTGTTGTTTGGTTTTGCTTTGTCAAACATGGTGTTGTTTTGTCCATGAGCGATCGTATTGCTTACCATTAGGCGAATAACATGCTTGTCTCGTCATTCAACGCCATAAAAAAACCGTAATTAAAAAGGGGTCTATGACCAGCAAGATCAATGCGAGCTGAAATTATAGCGTCTAATACACAAATAATTAACATAGAAACGGGATATCACGTCACACAAACCATTCGGTTGAAAGGCCAAATGAAAACGTCACATAAAGAGTAAAGTATACGTAAGTATTATGATAACTTAAACCGTAATAGTAACTTAAACTAAGCACATTAAGCACACATAACTTAGTGGAGTATAGCTTTAATTTCACTTATCGCTTGATCATTGTGGGGACTCGGTGGTGACACGCGAAGTTGGGTGTGGAGTTCGAATCTTGGATGAGCAGTGACCACGATAATTGGATTATAATACCTCTATGTTTTGGACTCCATGTTGTTTTGTAATGCCCTAATAGTAGTGCAAAGTTGTGGGCAAAAAAAGAATGATTTATTTACCTACATAGAAAAATTCAACATGTAATTCAACAAAGATACATTGTACCTAAGAATGTACTCTAAACACAAGAAACTTTTACACCAAAACACGATACAAAAATGCCGAAACTAAACTCTCGAAATCGAATTCATAATAGCTTGATATATTCCCTATGCAGACTGCAACTCCGGTTGCAGCACCGTCCACCGACGTGCAACTAATGGGGGCATTAACTTTCGTGCTCCACCATGATGTTTGAGACTGAATTGGCCATTTCCTAGATAATGCGGTTTTTACAGTGAGCGATTGGTTTTCCTCAGCTGGCTTATTTATGACGGGTGCCTGTAGTTTTTATACTGTAGAAACGGGAAGGGTTTTGTTAGAAATGAGCGCAGAAGACTGTCGGCCTTATTCATATAAAGTATTTAAACCTATTTCAGCTGTCGATTGTTTTGTCTTCTTCGCTTAAACTAAATTTTTAAAGTCGTTCGAAAGGGACAAAACATAACTAAAATAGGTTTTACAACTATATGTCTATGAATAAGGCCCTGTCAATTTGGGAATTATAAATGCGTTTTTGGCATTTGTAATACCGTACCGTAATGTGGCTACATTGCTTCCAATGGTAAATGTAACTCAGATTGGATTGTATACCCGCCCCGATAAAGAAATTTTTTTTTAGTTACTACCATTCATAAAAATATATAAATTCATGTTAGATCGTTGTCTTGGCTTACTGCATCTACTAAACGATATTAATCCTAGTAGCAACCAATTATTTAAAACTACAACTACTTTAAATAACTATGAAAACTAATACAAACTTAATCCAAGTCAACTTACTATGCCAGAAAATAAAGCATAACTCCTAGAAATTCCTAAACTATTTAGTAACTCGCACACTTAACACAAACGGCCGTAGTTTTTCCAAACTTCACGTTCGCGTAAATTACAACAACACCGAGCATTCATCACGCCACGCATGATTTATACACGGGGCCGCCATAAAGAATAAAACTTTAGTTTAACAATAATTAGTATTCAACTGCTGACGTCGCCCGGGAATATTAAACGGCGGGATATGTTAGAAATTCGTGAAAGCCTACATGCGTCACGCAGGGCTGGATTGCTCGACCAACATTGATAGTTGATTAGATTTTAGTTTAATTATCTCGCGAGAAGAATGTATAAGCGGAAAGCTAGACTTAACAATTTGCGATATTTTTACTGAGTAGGTATATTTACTTGAGGAAACTTGAATACCGTAGCGGATTTCAAGAATTTCTACGGTATGTAAAGTCCGCCAACCTGCACTAGGCCAGCGTGGTGGACTATATGGCCTACCCACTCACAATCACACCCTCGATTGTAGAGTAGGCCCGTGCCCTGCAGTGGGACGTATGTGGGCTGATACAATACAATACAAAAATATTCAGTTGGTCAAATTATTCTCTTTCCAGGCGAGACAAGATAAAGAAATCACTTGACTCACTGAAAACGCCTGGAAAAGCTATTAGACTCTAAAAGATCTTATGAAAGGACCGTTGCAGTTCTCCTTAAAGGTCAAACTCAAAGGCACGTGCATTCTTCCCATTCTCACATACGGTGCCCAGACATGGTCATTTACTACTCACGCCTTTATCCCCGAAGGGGTAGGCAGAGGCGCCACCAGGACACCCATATTTCGCCTTGTATGTTCCGTCCCATGATGTGATAGGGGGCGAGCCTATCGCCATATCGGGTACAAATTCCTGACTCCGGGCTGATAATGAATAGAAAAATCCAATACCACTTTGCCCGACCCGGGACTCGAACCCGAGACCTCAGCTTTGTAGCCGTACCGTAATACAACTACGCCACCGAGGCAGTTACTAATATCCAAAAATCGAGTCCCGGCGTTTGCCAACGAGCGATGGAGCGCAATATTTTGGGTATCAATCTTTCAGACCGAATTAAGAATATCACAATACGCTTCAGAACTAAATTTATCGACGTTTGCCAAAAAGCCGCCAAGCTCAAGTACAACTGGGCTGGATATCCGTGTGGCATGCCAGATGAAATGTGGGCGAAGACCACCACAGAATAGGTCCCGAAGGGCCGTCGACCTCGTGGAAGGCCTAGACGCTGATGGCGAGACGGATTGGACGCCTATTAGAAATATTGATCATATAAAGCCGTTGACCGTGATGTATGGAAGGCGGGGAGAGAGGCCTTCGCCATGCATGGGACGTTACAGGTTCATAATGATAATATTTAATGCTATGGTCTACTACGATTGATCGAATTACCACGAAAGACTGATAAAATGTTCCTCATAAAGTAATACATTATGAACAATATCGTTTATTTAAGTAATAAATACTAACGGCCTTATACATAGACTGATTTAAAACCTATTTTAGTTATCGAGTGTTTTGTCCCTTTCGAACGACTTTAGAATTCAGTTTGAGTGAAGAAGACAAAACATTCGATAACTAAAATAGATTTTAAAACTGTCTATAAATAAGACCGTAAAATTATAAATCTGGATTAACATTAGAATTTAGGATAGAGTTTAGTTTTATTTAAAGTAATTATATAAAATTGCACTTTGAAATTGTAGTCAAAATAAGCTATTGTGTTTTAACTACGGACACGTTGAGAACTGAGTTTTAGCAAACTACAGTAAAGATTCAATTTAGTTCCGAGACAGTTGTGTGTCTGTTACACAAGTAAACGAAAGACTATTCTTCAAATGAAGTACTTTTGTTGTATTTCAAACAATCACCCAACGGTTTTCCGGATTTCTAAATCCTTCATTTAAACGTTCTGTTTCCTGCAAAAGACTTGATTTATTCTTTCCTTTTTCCTAATTTGTACGGTTGTCTCCATTTCACAAGGCGGTTGCAATTTGCGTCGTACAACTTGCTCTGGTTAAATTATTTGAAAATTGAAACCTTTTTAAAGACGGTATACCTAAAACGGTTTGGATTATAAAGAAAACTACAAAACCATGCTGTCAAATAATCTGTATCATTATTTATTATTCATTCGATTTTGACATCAATAATATTTCTATTAAATCATCACCAATGTGCATACATCTATAACAATAAAAAAATATATATATATGAAACCAATTTTATCTCTTCTACAGTAATTTGTTAATTTTAATTTTAATTTTCTTACATCTGTTTTATACGCATCACGTTGTCCGTCCGTCACACCCGTGTGTGCGACACAAAACGCATGATCTTTACGTGATTACACTACATGACAGCGACACGACACGACGCGCATGGCCAACAACGTTTACAACACACTTTAAAATACATATTTCATATTATTTCCCTTTCACTAACAGCTCGTGGACGCGAGCTGTGTAACAAGCCTGTACAAACAGTGCATGTACTCGTGACATTATAAGCCGGGCTTTTTTGAGTCTTGTAGTAAAAAATTGGGCTAATGTATTTTGACTTTAGTTTCGTAAAGATGAGCTAAGGTGATGTTTCAGTTTTAAAGAATATCAACGTGGCATTACAATTTCACTGTGTCTATTGGAACGCTCAGTACGATGACAAAACCCAATATTGAATACGGGGAGGAAATAAACCTCCCCGTTGATACTACGATTCTATATCCAAGCTCTAGCAATGTACGTACCATTTCCTCGCTTACGTTTGTACTTATAGGGTGTCGTGGTCAGTAGGTATGGGAGAGGCCTGTAGCAAATAGTGAGCCGCAACGGACATTAACAATGATGATGATTATTTACTGTGTATCTATATATTATAATCGAGTAACCATATCAAACCAGTCGCCAAATTCAATGGTCCTGCAATAAATATAAAAAAATTAAACCATGTTTTATTAAATTCACTACTCAAATTCATAAGCTAAGTTCTAAAAGCGCTAATTTATTTTCAAAAGCAATTCTCAATCCCCCAGAAATCACGGCCGAACTGTCAAAAGCACGACACTTCACTTCCTCCAAATAAACAATCTTTCACTCCGAGATTCCAAACAAAAACACCTTCAATTAACGGAATTGACCCCTAAAAGACCTATTTGCTCGACGTGGCAGGAAATTAAAAAAAAAAAACATGGCATTAAGGAGGCCCGCCTTCATCAAATTTAAGCCGAAGCAAGCCGTCCGATTGAATTAGCGTGGAACTTTTCGTCCGAGGGCCTGACAAATTTATCGCCATAGGATTTTTGCGCCCATCTAACTCGTAAAAAACCAAGTTTAACTTTGAAATTACATTTTTATTTTATTGGGATACCGCCGCTTTTTATGTGTTTCAATTTTGTGTATTTTGTTCGGCCCGCACCGGTTATTTGCAAAAGTTGTGCAAGAATTTCATTTATGTTTGCTCTGCGTTACGATCGGACGCAGTTATTTGTTTGAAATTCCGATTAATATATTGTATATTTTTAAATACAATGTTTTATTGAAGTTGTATAAACCCGTTCCGCAGTCAAGTTTCTGTTGTTATGTCCAGGTAGGAATAATATATTTTTATTTATTCATCATGGAAAATTAAAATGAATATATAATTATTATTTCCACTAAATTAACATTGCTGATTTATCTGTGAAGCTACTAGATATTAGTAAAGCGAAGTTAAATTGTGATGCACATCTGCCATCCTCTTCCAGAATAGAAAACCGACGATCCAAAATTACTACAACCTGGGAAGCATCCAGCTATCACATACAAATGCTTTTCCACCAACAAAATTCCACCACCACAAATCCAATGATAAATAAATATCACATTGCACGAATCCGCAACACCTTCCTGAAAACACGAACATTAATCACTCAAATACTTCATAACACGAAAACGTGGTGTCAAGAATTCACACTGCCTCCGAATTGAAAACTGCAATGACATTAACGTGGCACGCTGCCGCCCTCGTAGTTAAGGGCGCTCGTGTCGGAATTTTTAATTCAATTATGATAGCTATCTTGTTTAATGACCGTCTTCTTATAGCCAAAACGTTTTTTACGCCTGCCTTCGGAGATTTTTGTACAAATTAAGGGGAGCCCTAATGCGCGGGAGATTGATAACTTTAATTGTTAATTTGGAAGCGTGTCAGAAATGTTTCTACGTTTGAAGGAGATTAGATTGAAGTTATTATCTTGAGACAGGAAGACCATTACTGAATATGGACCCCAAAGAATTTCGAAGCGATCTGTTGGACGATGAGTTACATCTGGCGGCCTTTGTATTGCGATCCTAGTAGACAAAAAAACTTTTAGTTCACAGACTAAATTTTTTATCTTTCATTGTCAAAACTTGTATACAAACACGCGAAACTCACATAGTCACATACTTGTCTGAACACGCAAAAACATGGGTCACTATGACTAAATTAAGCACATACAAGGTTAGTCATAATTCGAGAAGGTATTTAAAGGTGAAAGATTTTAGGGTTGGCTCCCTAGAAAAAGTTGTTCATAATGATGAGTATAGCAACCCCCTTGTAGCGTTTAGATACCCTTTATGACTAACCTTGTACAGTACGATTTTTATTTATAGAAATCAAAAACAGAGTACTTATTATTTTGTTATTTCGGGAATCAGAAAGGATAACATTTATTTCAAAGAACATTTTCACAGTAAATACACGCTGTATTGTAAAAAAATCCCTAACGAGAACCTTAACGACGCTTGTTAAACTGGCGAAGATCATTCATTACGTGTAATTGTCGAGTATTTTCTTTTTCCTTGTATGTAACTTGTGTTATGGCTAATAAGGCCTAACTGGGACTAAAATATTGCTACCATAAAGATAATAGTACCGTAGTACTGTAAATATTACTACAGTACTTTGAATTTTACTTTATAAATATTACTACTTTCACTTGAACCACATTTTTATTCCCATTTAGTATATTACCATCATCAATTGATGGTAGGGCTCTGAAATGAGAGAGGCCGCCTCGGTAGGTACTACCACAATGTCTATTTCTCCTGCCAAACATCAGTGTAAATGCACTGTCGTGTTTCGGTTTGAACGACATTGTAGCCAGAGTAACTACTGGACATAATGAGACTAACATCTTATGTCGCATAATGGCGAGCGCAGTGGAATGAAAAGCATTGCTTTGTAATTCATGGTGTTTGGTTTTGCCTATGAGCGGTCGTATCGCTTAACATCAGGCGAATGGCATGGTCTCTCCATTCACAACAATAAAACAAACTTTAACCATATGAAGTCTATTTAATCAACAAAGATCACTTTCAAGAATGCTTTGAGCTACCTGTTGGAATCAGCATGCTGAAATGCAATCTTCATTCTAGGTCATCTGTTATTGTCGGTGGACACTGGACTCTGACGCTGTTTGCATAAGCTCTAAAACAATAATTAATTCCATTACTGTTCCCACTGACATTGCAACGAAATAGTTCCCTCGAGCTATTACAACCTCATTAGTCACAAGACAAGAAGCTTAACTGATAACCCACAACTTCAAACGGATCTTCTGAAACTGTTTGGGATTTAAGATTTAATTCATCTCCATCTTAAGGGCGGGGTCAACAGATGTTAAGAACAGCGAGTCGGTAGCTCAGGGCACGCCTGTTAAGTTGTCAAAGCAAGCAGACATGACCTCCGGCGGTTTGAGATAACGTAAGAAGGTGCGGTGGGATTGCGAGCGGGTGGGGTAGAGGTAGCGGGAGCGATTACCATTACAGATGGAGATATGAGCTCGCGATTTTGTATGCGTAATGTATACAGGAAATCGCGTGCGTGAATAATGTTTGAGATAATTTACCGCTTGTTCCGTTGTGTAAGGATTTGGTCGATTTTTTGGATTATACTTTGATTTAATAAGTTTTTGCGTTTAATATGTTTTGTAGATATAATTTTGTATCGATTCCATTCAACATTGGTAGTGTAAAGAAGCAGTTTATCCTTTGCGGAAAAAATAGGGTATAATATTTCTGTGCTATTTCCAAAGTATACGACATAAGAAAAATCTATTTAACTGACTGCCTGACTGCTTTGCTGGCATAGTGGTCCTACGGTATGGTTACAACGCTGAGGTCTCGGGTTCGAATCCCAGATCGGCCGAAGTGTCATTAAATTTTTCTATTCATTATCAGCCCGGTATCAGAAATTTGTGTCCGATATAGCGATAGGCTCGCCCTTTATCACATCGTGGGAAGAAACCCACAAGGCATGGGTGTCCTGGTTGCTATCAGGAAAACCTCCGTTTACCCCTTTTGAAAAAGCCGTGAGTTTATTTAAGTATGTATGTAAAAATGTATTTACTCCTTCATGAAACGTCGTTTATTCCCACACCATGTCCATGAAATCGCTACAAACTTGGAGAAGTCTTCTCTACCCTAGGCATTTTGGTAACCTCATATGTAATAACCAGTATCTATCCGCTGACAGTATAACCGCATTGTTGTCAAGAACTAAAACTGAAACTTATCCTGCGCCCACACGGCGTCTACGTCGTTGCGATAACTAGCGTCATATACAAACCAGTAGATATTGATGATCAGCTCTCGTAAACTTATGCCTAGGTGTATTCAGATCAAACTTGGTGCGTGTGTTTATCAGAAGTTTCGGTGTTTTAAAAAAGGGGAGGGGGGGAGGGGTAATTGAAAGGTATAAGACAGCATTAAGATAGAGTTAAGACAGAGAGATGAAGTGCGTGGTGGCCTGTTGGTAACGGACCAGATGCGGCTGCCCACATGTTCATGGTAGTCGCGGGTTCAAATCCCAGGGCAAATCTGACTTGTTATGATCATTCAAATCCCAGGGCAAATGTTAACAAGAATTACTCTCAAAGCGATATATTATTACAGTCACAAACCGCAAATAAATACATATAACATTTACAAGTAAAGCTGTGGGACATATATTAAAATCTTAGTCAACAAAACCCATCTTCAGGACACCCACTCACATTTACATGGCAACAAAATAAATCGATAAAACCCGTCGCCACAGCAACGTTTGAATACGAGAAGAATATGAAAAGCCATACAAATCGCACAATACATTCTAATCTGGTAATCTGAGGAGTTGATTCGTACTTCCTGGCAATACGTCGCATACCTACTCGGGTCGATATTCCCATTTCCAAAGAGCTGGGAAGCAAGGGAAAGCTTCACGTTTCATTTGTCGTGGCGTTACTCTTAATGTAATGGTTTCACTACGTACAGTTTGGAGTAGAGAAAAGGAATTGCCCAATTTCTGTGTACATTGGGACTAAATTTTGATGTAGCAAAAACAATTAAAACATTGGTGTTTTTTTGGGTAAAACAATATTAGTTACAAAAAAATAGGATAACATATTACTTGAATACCTAGTAGTGGCGAAGGCTCCATGGAAGCCAATTCCCGCCGGGTTCCCTTTTGTAATTTATCATTACACTATAAACAAGCAATATATTCAAACTTATTTATTTAATATCAAAACTCAATTATTATTTTTTACATTCAACGACATCTGTCGGCCAGATACGTAAATATTACTAGGAAGCGGCACAGTAAGCCCTTTTTACATTGCGACGCGCTGCGACCTCTGGCGAATTCCTGTAAAATTGTTCGGCTTATTCAATAACACTAGCGCGGCCCGTGCGCCGCCGCCCGCCGCCGCCCCGCCGCCACCGCGCCGCCGCCGCGCCGCCCCTTACGCATTGTATAGTATGCAACAAACCACGCAAAATTGTACCTTAAATTTATAATGATTTAAGGTTCAATTTACGTTAAAAAAGCAAGAAATAAGCCGGAGCTTCTCCGGCATTTCGTGTGTACTTACGTATAGATATTACTTAAATGCGGAGTCTAATGTATTTATAAGTGTTGTATTTACATTTTTACAATATATTCATGGTTTTAAATGTTTTTAATTACAAACTGTGTAATATTAATATTATGGTTTTAATGGAAATTACTAATCGTTAGGAGCGTACTAATATGTTTAGATTGTCGATTTTACAAATAAATTTAGTGTTTATATTTTAGGACGTGCTCGACCCTCGCCTGATTAATACATTGTCTTACTATTGTTACAACTGATTAATGCGGGGCTACCGTACTTGTTAACATTGAGTCTAGGTTTTTATTTATTTTATATTAATCTTATATTCACGTGCGGTTTAGAAATATACTTTTTTATTTTTCTCATTATGTAAGCATGGTTTAGTTTTTATTTCATGGACATTGTAAGTATTGACAGCCTCGGTGGCGCAGTTGGTTAGACGCCGGCCTGTGAAACGAGAGGCCGCGGGTTCGATCCCCGCACCGAAACAAATATTTGTGTGATCCACAGGTATTTGTTTCGGGTCTGGGTGTTTGTGAGACCGAAAAGTCTCTCGTAGTTTCTGATACCCACGACACAAGACTCGATCTTAGTGTGGGGTCAGGACTATGTATGTGACTGTTGGGTGTATTATTATTATTATTATACATAGGTAACGAAAATATTAAAATTTAATTGACGGCCGCAATAGGCAGATGCCACAATATCACTTACCAAATGAAACCCAATAATTTGGTTTGGTGAGTAAGATTCTCGGAGCAATAATTTGCTGGTGGGAGGATATTTGCAAAGGTCCGAATATAAGGACACACGTGCATAAATGTGTCGCGTTTTGCGTTCATTCTGTGAAACATCACACAGTAAATTTGATCTCTATTCGGACTGCACTACGCTTACTATCAGTCGCATTGTAGTCATTTCGTAATCCCTTAACCCTACTAATATTATAAATGTGAATGTAAGTTTGTTTGTTACGCTTTAACGCAAAACCACTCAACCGATCATCATGAAACTTTGTAGACATATTCTTGGAGGTATAAGAAGTAACATAGGCTACTTTTTATCCCGAAAAGTTTAGTGTTTCCGTGGGATGAAGAAGGAATTCCGATATATTTGCTACTTTTTCATAAGTACTCAAAAAGATGGGATGGGACCGGATTACATTCCATTAGTGAGAATGAGACGGGGCGGGCGGGATATAACGGGATGGGACGGGACGGGATGGTAGATTTCAAATAAAATTAACCACGCAGACGAAGTTTGCGGGCAGAAGCTAGTAACAGGATAAAGAAAATAAACATATTTTGTGACTTGAGCTTCGGCTTCCCTTTTAAAAAATGTCACCCTTCGCCACTGATACCTAGTTATCAATGAATATAATTAAGTATATTGTTAATATGTTAGCCTATTTTTTTAAATACCAACCGGATTTTTAATTTTACTTTGTTTGGAAAACTACAGAAAAAATGTAACATGTTTATAGATTAAATATAATTAATCAGTACATTATCCACAGCAGTTTCCACAGATTACAAAATCATATTGACAAAAACAGAGGTGGCGCGGCTCGATATAATAAAAAGCGTTATAATTATTTATGATATTATAAACCAATAATATTGTTTCTTAACATATTATTACGTGTTACGTTTTATTTAAAAATCTTTAAGCTGTCTTTTATAAAATTAATAGCTATGGTAAAAAAGCGATGTTCACAGTTTCCGCGGTCGCAGCCACCTGCAGTTATATTTCCGTTTCAAATAACTGAAAACGTACAAATTCACAGAAGTAAGTCACTGATGTGAAAGAACTCTTAGGACTGGGAGGCTGTAATTTGACTCCGATGTACCAGGGAGGCTTTTTAATCAAATATATTAAAATATTCGACTTATGAGCCCAGTGGCAGGGTGTGTTGACTGTAGACTGCGAAATCTGGCGCTCGAGATCTTTGTGTGACATATTTCATTTAAAACATCTTAGAATATTTGCCTGATTTTATATTAGCATGCTTCATGGCGATAGGTTCGTACCCTATGATAACTAAAAATGGAAATTGTCTCGGTACTTAAGTAAGCCTTGCGAATGTGTCCTGTCGTGGAATTAGGTTGCGTCTATGCGTAGTCGAGCTGGTCGACTTAATTGTATGGTTTTTTTTATTGCATAGGTCACAGGAGACAACAGTTCACCTGACGGAAGTGATCACTGCCGCCCATGAATTTCCACAAAGGTAGATGTGATGCCGGCCCAAAAGTGAATATTCATCTGTTGCATTAGATATAAAGATATACACTTTGATATTGTAGAAATAACAAACACACACCGTACCGTAAGCCAAGGAATAAACCAATTAGAATCTAAACATATTCTCTATATAATGGGTTTGTTCAGTTAGAATTAGTTCGCTATGTGTGGAGTTTGGCTCAGTGTAATAGTTCGACTTGCTACCTGGAATACTGCTTGAGTAATCGTCTTACACCGGCGTGTGTATTAACGATGGATCTCTGAGCTGCTTATTTTACTTAGATATTATACAGTGAGTAGTTAGTAGTAAGACAGCCACAACAATGACCTCAAACAGTGCGAACTTACTTAAATATTACTGTAATACCGTATTACTTAAATACCACCGTATTTATGTAAGTTAACATTGTTTGAAAGGGTCATTTTAGTTGGCCATAGGAGCTGTGTTGTGGCTGGCCTCATAATAGTAAACAATCTGAGTGGTAATTATCTGTATCACTGTCAGGCTCCGAGGCATAAATTGCATAGGTTTGTATGTATGTTACAACAAATTTGTACATCGGATTGTAGATATAAATTACGTCTTAATTTCCATTCGACAAATGCAATAATCATTAATCCAAATACGATATAAGAGCTTATTTTATAAAACACTTGCAATTAATGCCTCAGAAATCAAAACTTCAACACAAATTATATTTAAAGTTAACCAAGTATAACATACCCTTTTATACAAGTTTCAGTTTAAATTCCACATGTCTCACCCCAAGCTTGCAATGGAACGTGTCATTATAACCGAGTCGTGATCTTTGCACAGCCTCCCATCTTGCGGATACTTTACGCGGCGAACGCACTGTGGAATTCAATTTGGAAGGTAAACGCTTGGGGCAAGCTCGGGACACGGACGTATCCTATACGTTCTATGGTGATATTGAACTTTGTGAAAGAGGTGCGTTTTGAGGTGAAGAAAATTCGATTGGGTTTTTAATAATGGGATGGTGTGACTGATAGGCAACTTATGGTAAGTGTAGTGAAGATAGAATATTGAACAGTTAGAGATATCATTCAAAGTCGATATAATTGTGCCGGCCTACTGCAAGCCGATATTATCATAAGTGATAGAGCCGCATTGGGTTTACTTTGGAATGTTGTAGGAATAAAGCCCCATTTACACGGGGAGACTGTCGCCTCGAAGATACGATTATCGTAAGGATATAAAAAGTTGCATCTTGTAAACGTATGTCAGAACACGATAATCTAAAATACGATTCTCGCCGCGAGAAACTCTCCCCGTGCAAATAAATAAACTAAATAAATACACCCAACAGTCACATACATAGTCCTGACCCCACACTGAGATCGAGTCTTGTGTCGTGGGTATCAGAAGCTACGAGAGACTTTTCGGTCTCACAAACACCCAGACCCGAAACAAATACCTGTGGATCACACAAATATTTGTTTCGGTGCGGGGATCGAACCCGGGGTCTCTCGTTTCACAGGCGGCGTCAAACCAACTGCGCCACGGAGGCTGTCAAAAATGGCGTTTAAGACCCACCGAGGTAGTGCCACGGTCCCAGACGATTTGGTTTCGTGGTTAGTTCTGTGATTGATTGCCGAGGAATGAGACCCCTTTCTTCCACCTGTGGTTATTCATGTCGTATTTTAAGAAGCTTAGCATTCGCTCCATGTGCTGTACATTCTCATAATATAATCCGTTGCTTACTTAACGTTAACCCTTCCGAAAAAGATATAGCTAAACCGTGTCATAACAAATAATTCCCATTCAGTATCAACTGTCATTACCAGCACGGTGAGCGCGCATCACGTACTGTACCGAAAATATAATAGACCATAAAATCCAAGGGTCCGAATTTGAATGGCAGCGTTGCATGCCATCACGTGTCATACTATTGCAGGGATGTGCTTGTGCATTAATGAGTCGGATTGAACAGACCCCTCGCAAACAGGGTTAGGTTATTGGTGTGGATTGTAATTGTTTATTAAATTGGGAGATAGCGTTTGGGCTTGATGAGTCATCGTTCCAATGATACAAGGGCATTTGTTTGGGGTTATGTTTTAGGGAGAAGGGATTCCCTTACCCGCTGTGTTAGCTGTGTTAGTTATAAAAGTATCACAATCATGTTCTGACTTCATTTTAAGACACATACAGTATTCATATTTTTTGTCATAAGAATTAGGGACAATAAAGATATTTTTGGCCTCAAAACATCCTGATAAATATTTGCATCATCATCATTATCATTAGCTATTCTGGGTCTACTGCTGGACAAAGGCCTCTCCCATAGCACGCCAATGGACTCGATCTTCAGCCCATCGTCGCCAACCGCTACCAGCCACCCCACGAATATCGTCGCTCCACCTGGTTGGAGAGCGTCCTACACTACGTTTGCCGAGGCGCGGTCTCCACTCGAGAACACGTCTACCCCAATGGTTTTCGGTTCTCCGACAAATGTGACCGGCCCACTGCCACTTCAACTTGCTAATCCGTTGGGCTATGTCGATAACCATGGTTCTCTGTCGGATAAGCTCATTTCTGATTTTATCCTTCAGAGAAACTCCAAACATAGCCCGCTCCATAGCTCGATGAGCGACTTTAACTAAATAAATATTTGCATAATACGCCTGAATTTTCGGCAAAAGTGAAAAATACTTACATGCAGTTTTGCTGCCTCGTAACGACCAGCAACAAACTCCTGTTTAATCCTCGCTATACCTTTATTAAAAACAATTTAATCAATATATTAATCTAGCACTCTATTTCTTCCACCGTATACTTAGTCCGCCGCAAGCATAGCATTTGAAATACCCCGGCTGCGCAGGACAGTGCAAAAATGTGCACCGCATACCGCGCCAGACAGGGAATTCAATAAAGAAAGGATTATGGCTTTTAACCGTTCTGCAGATGATAAAATGTTTTTCCTAGAGTAACTATTTGCGAATGGTGAGACAGATTGGAATAAGTCGACTAGGGAAAAAATGAGACGGAAAAAATTAAGTTACGTATTGCGGAAGTATTATGGAAACATTTCGATAATACAGTTCACGTAATAAATGGTATTACTGCAATATACATATATATTTCCTTTTTTAATACACATATCTCTCCAAATATAGAGTTCTGACTTAATTTATGACCTGTTTTGTTTTTACTTTCGGTCTGTCAACGCTGGTCATGTTTGTTGTCTTATAGATTTTTGTCTCAGTATATATGAGGAAGATTTTGGAAAATGCTAAACTATAGTAGCTTTTGACTGCCGTACAAATAGCCCAATGCTGTATCAACTGCCGTATCAATGTCAAACAAAAAACATAAGAATTAATTTCTGGAGGCTATTGCACATTTTTTGAAGGAAAGAAATACAACAAATCCATCGTTTTACTATGGCTTTCTGGGAGGCACAGAATTCTCAATAAGTTTTACGATAACAAAGAAAATAAATATCCAGAAAATAAATATCCTGAATTAATAATGGTCCGTCGATATGGCCCACCTGAATGGCTTGTAAGGCAATGATTTGAAGGTGTGCCGCTGCAGTGTGCAATTTACGTTATTATTGTAAAGTACGGACGGTTCGTGCGTGGATTCCACGAGTGAATCGTTTAAACCTGTTTTTGCAATCCTTTGTACGTTGTTTTCTACTATGCATTACAATTGCTGTGGATTCAATTGGTGTGAAGACGTGACCAGTAAAGATAATCGTGTTTTAACAACTTGCTAATCTTAATCGACCAATAGATAAAATATCATCCATTAAGCCCTTCGATATTTATGTAGCAAATAAAATGACTTCTATTATTAAACAGACTGGCTTTTTTATTTTCTAATTGATGTGGAAATTATTTAATCCAATATCTGTATGTTTGACCTCTTGTATAAGAGACACACCTACACAAATATTAATCATCGTCATTATCATCAGCCCGTTGCAGTCCACTGCTGGTCTGCAACGGCCTCTCCCAAGGTACGCCACAGAGCCCGGTCTGCTGTTTTACGCATCCAGTCGCAAATATTAATGCCCGACGAGAATATCAAACTGCAAACCTTACTATGTTAGAAAAAGAATCTATTCTTCACGAATCCATCATTGCCAAATGCCGATCATCACTTAACCTCTTCCCACAACCTCAAAACCAGTATTCTACCTTATTTTATACCTTTTACCTAAAAAAGAGCACTATTTCTCAATTGCCATCCCGCGTTATAACTTATACCGCACATATTGGGGTGCATTCGAAGGTCCCAGACGATTTACGAGTGGCTCGTGAATGATGTCCCATATTAGCCACATCCATCTCCGCGGACTAAAATATTTATGGCTAAATATGCAGCTAAGTGCACGAGTACTGCAGTGTAGGGTAATTTTTCAGTTACTGTACTTCTTTTTAGTATAATTTATGGATCGTGCTTTGCAAGGTTTGTGTGCGAGTAGCTTTATGCAGATCGGTCGTTAGTTTGGTTCAGTTTTTTTAAGCGATCGCGATTTGTTAAGAACTTACTTCAATAGGAAAATGTGATGGCGTATTTTTAAGGATTTATAATATTCATAGAATTGTTATACATATACCAGGCTGTGATATAACAATAATTTTAAAACTAGCTATGGTGATAGCTTACACGAAAAAGTCAGTTTTTTACATGGATATCCTTTTGATGACAAATACTGTTTAATTCTATAAAAAACTCAACATTTGATAATTATCACACCAAATAATATGAATCCTGATTTAAAACTATATGCCTTCTAACAGAAGCACACCAATTACATCAAATAATCGCCTTTCAACACACCAGACATAATACGTCGTCGGCACCAAAGTAAACTGGAGTGCAATCGAAATTAATTTTATTTAAACATCCGCAAACATCGCTCCACTTAGCCAGCACTTCTAAACATGTGCGCCGCCCCTACATCACGCTATACGCACGAGCACATAACAGGGTGCTAACCACTCGCCGCCGCGCGCCCGATTCTAATGCACTTCACTTTTATTGCTTAGTTTATTTGCCGGCTCGTACGCCGACCGCTTGAGCGGCCAGTGGCTCTCAAACTTTTCAACGTATGGTGTTACAAAATATATATATTTGAGTAGTAAGTTCTGACTGCCTCGGTGGCGTAGTTGGCGGTACCAACAAAGCTTAGGTCTCGAGTTCGAATCCCGGGTTGAGCAAAGTGATATTGGATTTCTATTCGTTATCAGCCTGGAGTCAGGAATTTGTGCCCAATATGGCGATAGGCTTGCCCCCTATCACATCGTGGGACGGAACATACAAGGTGAAATGTGGTTGGTTGTCCTGGTAGCACCTCTGCCTACCCCTCCTGGGAAAAAGGCGTGAGTTTATGTATGTTTGTATGTAGTAAGTTTTTGAATTTATGGTACAGTTAAAACTATTTTATTTGGTCACGCTACGTCAGTAGTCAGTACACAATATGCGTATAGCAAAGTTGTAACAGGCATATTGCTTTTGATGATTTTATCGCCAAACTGTGACGGGCTTTTCGAGATACTAACTGGCTTTGTTTGCTTCGCTAGAATTGGGATATTAACATTTTTTTTTTTTTGTATATCAGCAAGTATAAAATTTTATTGGTAAATTGATATACTGCGCCAATGCGTTCTACAGATATCATTTCATATAAAATGTATTGGCAACAAACTTTGAGAACCGATGATAACGCTATGATCTTTATAGTTTCGTGCTTATTTAGTTAAGTGTTAGTCTTTGCTTGAATGTGTGCTAATTGGGCAGTTTTCAACATGTTTCACTATGTTCTCGTATTCGAAAGTGTGTTGTTTCGTATTTCTTCGTGGAAGAAAACCATGTAGCTATTATTTTACTAATTGAAAGTTCAATGTTTATTTTCGTTTCCCTCCCGGTCTTCGTCTTAATATTCATTTTCTTTTGCCATATGTCGTTTATCCCACGATTGGTTTCTCGTTTGTTTGTCTTCTCTTTGGGGTTTGGCCAGCATCTGATTAAAAATTATAATTAAAGTGACTGGTGTAAAGGTAAATGATACATAATAGGCTCATGCTATTGAATCTATATGAATATTTAATCATTTCTAAGGCCTATTGTGTTGCATAATTAAGGGCGGCGATGATCACAAATATATTTTAATGAGCCCACAAATAAACCACAACTTGATTGTATGTGTGTGTGTTTATGTGTGTAATGTATGTGTAGGTAAGTTTGCCACTGGTGTTATTATTAAATCACAGTTGTTACGGACACTAATTAACCGTGTCAGTATTAACATTCCATCACAGTATCTGGTTGAAAAAACGTTTTAGTAAGTCCTACTCAATAATCATGCCATACCAAACATCTCGACAGGTATTCTAACTGTACTGTACTGTATCAGCCCATATACGTCCCACTGCTGGGCACGGGCCTTCTCTACAATCGAGAGATCTGATTGAGCGTGGTAAGGCCATATAGTCCACCACGCTGGCCTGGATTCTAACAACATTTCAAATATTGCTATAATTTTAACCGGCCCTTTGAGACTCACCTAATATCTAAACTAACCAATTTTTGTGATGAATTACTCTAAATACTGAATAAACCACCGTTATTAATAATCTCCATTAACTCCCCATAGGGTTGGGGTAGCTACCCTCCGTGCATTCAGGCTGCATTCAATCTAAAAACAATATCAGTAAAGTATTCATGACAAATCGTTGTCTAACGAAGAGAAATAACTTTGTAAACACTGGGTGTCTTTAGCTTAGGGGAGATGGGGTGTGGTGCTAGTAAAAGCGGTTTAAGGATTGTGTAAGACCTTGAAGTATTTATATTGAAGACTGGAGTATTTGTAATTATTATGGCAAAATTGTTATTGTTACGTTATTTCTTTGGTTTCTAAATACATTTTATTTTGTTTATTTTATTATAATTTTGTGTACGTGTGTTGTCTAATTGACTGTATGAAAATAGCAGTTACTAGGTAAGGTCCAATAAAAATTGTGTTTTTAAAATGTCGACTAACAACGACCATTTCATATTGTATTGTGGATTTAGACTGTCCCGCCCTCACACCCGCCACTGCAACTCCTGTAAGCCAGGATCAACAGTGGCACGCATATTAATGACACTGAGCATTGAAGCTCAGCGCGTCTCCGGGAATGTCTAACTTGTCTTTAACCCGCAACGAAATCAATCAAAAAGTTAAATTAATAGGAGGAGTTGGAAATAATAAGTTGGAAATAGAGTTGGAAATCCAAATAATTGTATTGTGGATTAGGAAATTTAGTTACAACTAGCTTCTGCCCGCAAACTTTATATGGAATTACCCATCCCGTCCCGTGTCGTCCCGTTATAATCCCGCCTGTCCCATTCCATTCTCACTCAAGCCATTTTACAATTGCAGCAGACAACAGTTTAATATTACCAGAGGTTTCTAAATCAATTTCTCTGTATTTCCTATGGAAACACTCTGTATGTAAATGAAATATATACTAGTTTTCAAGTTGGACCTGCACCAATATAACTGTGAAAACTGCATCTCACTTCATGCGGTGGTTTTTGAGTAATGTGCAAGCAAACAAAAAGAAACATCCTGTATGTAAATGCAACATATTATACCAGTTTTTAAGTTGAACCTACAGCAATACAACTGTGAAAACCGCATCTCATTTGGTGTAGTAGTTTTCGCGTGATGCGCAAGCAAACATACAGACAGACAGACAAAAATTCTAAAAAAAATTGTTTTGGCTTCTGTTGCTGTTATAAAGACCCCTCGCGTTAAAATTTCTTAAATATCTTCCATGTACAGACATCGACCATTTACATTTTTATTATATGTATAGATTATCGCGATGCGTGGTAATTGTCAATACATTAAAAACCTGCTTATTTAGCTTAGCAGAATTTTAGCTATGTGCCACTTTACGTTGGTTTTCTGAGACATTATCTTATCACATAGTTGGTTGCTGTCGGCTAGCACGATTATTACTACCTACCCCTACTATTTCACATAATCGCGAACCGCTCTCAGTGGGGCTCCACCCCTGCACAGAAGGGCCACAGTAGGGTGCGTAACTACATAACACCGTTTAGATTGATGGCTGATGCAATTTGCGACCGACTTGGATTTATTGACACTGATAATGGCCATGATTAATAAACGATCTTCGTTTCTATCTAAAGATCGATCGTGAAAATAAACCAATGGGCTCAAGGTATTGCCGACACGCTCACATTTGATGTGTTCTGATTGGTCTATTTTCCGGATCGATCCTTAGATAGGGATTGGGATTGCTTATTAATTTTGGGTGTAAAAGTACAGTTGCGGCTTATTTTGGTTAAAACCTTTGAATGGTTGGAAAATGGAATTCCATATGTGTTTCTCGATTTCGGTTTCTTGGCTTAGGAAAGTGATTTCAATTCTAAAGATTTGTGCTGTCCAGATAGAATATCGAATGTTAAGAAACGATTGTTTTTAAATCAATCGACGGAACAGTGCACATTTGGGGGGGTTCATGTTTGTTGTACCTACCTCTAAATATATTATCACAGAACAAATTCTATATCCATTGCCTTTTTTAAATACCAAATATTCTGCCCTTCCTTATTTAATTTTAAAACACATCCACAATTCCAATGTATTGGGTGTTCATGGACGGCGTTGAGTACTTTCTATTGAAGTTATTCTGAAAAAATATAGCCATATTATAATCATCATCATCATCATCATCATCATCACCCAGCCCTAATATAGTCCAACTGCCGCATGGGCCTCCTCTACAATCGAGAGTATGATTGAGAGGGGTTAGTCACATAATTTATTTTAATTACATACTTTATTGTATACCACAATAAAAGAGAGAAACTTAATAATAGTTAAATCACTTAAAACTAAAGTCATGTTTACTTTTAGCGGCCTTACCTGCGACCTCTTCAAGATCACTTTTGGATGGATTAAATTATAAAGATATAGAATTATGGGGTAGTACAAAGGATTGTGGATTGGATTGAAGGGATTGGAGTAGTACATAATGTTATTAGTATAATAGCTTATAAGAAGTAAATGATTTAAATAAAAGATCCTTAACAGCTTAATAAGCCAGCGTCAGCCAGCCATACGTCTGGCGTCGTGCCGTACATTATCTAACAGCT
Source organism: Deilephila elpenor (assembly GCA_949752805.1). Lineage (NCBI taxonomy): Eukaryota > Metazoa > Arthropoda > Insecta > Lepidoptera > Sphingidae > Deilephila > Deilephila elpenor. Next base: position 10,458,479 of record OX457108.1, read on the forward strand.
CCGGACAATTTCTTAATCGCGAGGAGTAGGGAGACAAATCACCGACACCACACTGCAGTGAGTTGCGGTTCGAATCCCGGGGGACGCCGGCCGGCCCCCGCTGCATCGAGTCAGGACCGTGTTGTAAGATTACGGAGTTTGAAGTTTTAAAATCTGTTGTTGAAAAGAAGGTTTAATAAAATAAGTCTAAAAACAGCATGTCCGTAGTGCTATTCATATATTTTGTTTAAATATTTCACGGATAATAATTAGAGGCCATAGTTTTTGCAAATAGCAGTGGAAAGGCATTAAGAATACCGAAGATTTTTGAAAGGTTGAAAACTTCGGCTTTTTCATTTAAATGTCAGCTTCCAATGGTTACCGCTCTAGTTTCCGATTATAAGATATCCATTGTCAAACTTAGGCCTCATTCAAAGAGATGCATAGCGACTATTGAAATGGAAAGCATCCTATGACCTCCAGATTCCTTTTAAAATCATCTCTCCTTAGTCTAAAATTGGAAAAGTCATGTAAAATAACGTTATAGTCCGCTACATCTCCCAACTTAAACACCAGTCGTCAAGGGACAACTGCAAATTGCGGTAAAATGGGTTGGAACATTCCCCGTCGCAGACTTTGACGAATGTACAGAAGCTTGCACACCTAATAAAGTAATGCATTTGTCGTTTAAGCAACGTTTTTACTACTCGCTGTAGGGGACATGCTTGGGGATACTACCAAATTGCTGCATTTGGATGCATATTTTATATTGAAAAAAAAAATAGGATTAAAATTACCGGGGGAGTGAAGTGCTTTAGGTTTTATTGTGTGTTTATATGTAGTGTTATAAAATTTGAGTGCTATTGGTTTTAATTTCTAGAGCGTTGATCAGTTTTGTGTTTACATTAGATCGTTACGTAGGATATGAACAATATTTATAGATATTATATGTATCAAAATTTCCACTAGTATATGTCATTTGGAAGTCCAAAACACATAAACAACAAAATTAATTTAATATTCATGTTTAACTTACAAATTCTTCTTATTTTTATTAAGACAATTCTAGTCCACATGCATGTAAAACAGGTGCGATTAATTAAATAGTCTCGCACAGTCAAAGCACTTGAAATAAGACGTTCGCAAGAAGCCAAACATACATCAACACAAGACAGCAATTTGTGCTCCAAGCCCTCTAAAGTGTAAATGTTGAAGTACCTTCACCCTCTGTACATTTAGAAGACTCAATACAAGATGCAGGTGTATGAATCAAGTGATGGCACCGATCATTAGGCACAGCGTTGATGTATGGAGGAAAAAGTATGGGGCGTCTCCGAGAATTGACGGTAAATTTGTGTTGGGTGATGTCTCTAATGGTGCAGGTTTGTTTGGCAATTGTTTTGGGTGATTTATGTAATAGTTTAGGTGATTGATTTCTTTGTTTTATTTGGAAAATGAGTGTGTTTTTCATTGCATTAATAGTTGCAAACTTGACAATGAATTGTTAAGTATAGCTTCTAAAACATTGGATGTGTATCTTGTTGATAGAAAGTGGTCATAGATATAATATACAGATTTTAAACGTGTCGGTAAAACTATGTGATAATAACATGTACATTAATAGATCTATTTACTATCACCTCGTCTTTGCCTGCTGGATTACACTGTGGCATCAACACATAGTCTTTCCATTCTTAAAGTTTATGTCTACAAATATTGTGTTCTCTATTGTATTTATTAATTATTGTATGTATTTATTAAATAACAAGCTCTAAGTTGCTGCTTTTATGGTCTTGCAGAATTACTATGTCTTTACTGAACATAACGAGACTTAACATCTTATGTCTCAGGATGGTGAACGCAGTGAAAAGCCAAGCATTGCTTTGTAATTAATGATGTTTGGTTTTGCTACTGTCCATGAGCGGTCGTATCGCTTGCCATAAGGCGAGTGGCATGATCGTCTCGCTATTCATTGCAATAAAAATTACCACTTGCTTAACCACCCTTCAATAATTCAAAAACCAGACTTCTAACCCAAACTGTCTTGAATCCTCAATTTAATCCTAATAGTGATTAACGCGCGTCTGTTTTTCCGTCTGTGCGTCAGCGTCTAGTGACGTGTACTCTCAATTTGTTTTATTGTCCGCTTGTCGGCTGCGGCGGTGCGTCGCGATATATTTTGTGGATTTACGTTGAGAGCTACACGACGTATTTTAGTGCGACATTTAAGTGATTCAGACGCTGTACATTTGTGTGTACAATGCAAATGTTTTGTGCCTACTGCATTTGGTTGGGTTAAAGGGATGGCAGGTCTGTTTGGGAATTTTAGTCTGTGCAAGGCAACTTAGTTTTGTATTGCGTTGTTAAACTTCTAACGGATGATTTAGTCAGCATTTTTTATTATTGACTGATTAGTAACACCAATGCATCTGAAGATATTTGGGAAGCATATTATAAACTATGTAGGAAGTTGTTTTTACATTGTAAAATAAAATTCCTTTTACGCAGAAGTATCAGTTAATACGAGTGAGTAATAAAAAAATAATATTTGATAGAAAATATTTCAGTTCCGTCATATTTGAAGATTTATGCCGAGGGTCGGGGATAACATCCTTTGATACTGAATTTAATTGCTCGGAATTATGGCCCTCATAAATCGTGTGTTTTCACCCCATAATGGAGAATAAAGGCAGACACAGTTTGTCAACGATTCCACTATTACCATGTTTATTAGGTTTAGGTAGGTAATATTGATAGTTCATTTTTTTGGTATTATTGAAATAAAATCTACTTTTTTACACTATGGGAGATTGTCACAGAAGATAATTAGGGTTTCAAAATAGTGTTCTGCTTTATACATAAATAATATAATTTAAGCGCCATATTTATTTAATATAATACAGTGCCATATGCGTATTGTGTGTAATGATTTATCTACATTTTTTATTTATAAAAATGTGCAAAATTCATCGGTTCACAATATAAATCTTCACAATGTAAACGTCTATACTGAGTAATACTAATAAAGCCACGTCCAGATTTATCAGGAATCTAAGCTACACCTGAATTCGATTTTTAACATCGCAATCTGAACAAATTGCGTTTACATCGTTAGCTATCGACGTGAACTCTCCCTCGAGGACTTGTGAAAAATCACATTTATTATTTATTCTTTAACATGGGTTATGTGTTGCTTTCATGGTCCAGTATCAACGGATTTGACGTGTGGAGTGTGCAGTCTTATTAAATATTATAAGAAAAGTTATAAGTAGCCATTAGATAATACATCATTATTTCTGAAATTATGAGTTTTGTGTTTCTAGTCGGAACAATAAGTTTTGGAATTATTATAGGATACGATAAATTCAGAAGCTGAAAAAACTACCACACCTTAAAACTATCAATAATCTTGTGACCTAGATTAGTAATTATACCATTCAAAACAAAATGAACAAAAAGTACTTGTATAAAGAACTCTATTTTCCCGCATCTCTTCTTCACAGTTGTAAAATATTCCGAGGCGATAGAAGATCAAACATCCTGTGAAACAATATTTGGATAAATTTAACATTCCGATTTTAATTTCTCCGCCGAAGTTACCATCAAACAGAGGAAACCCGAACACGGACAGCCCGCAACTAACAATGCATTTATCCTCCATCCGCACAGATGTGAAGGCAATAAGTCGAAAAAACTTCCAATTCAATTCTGTGAAATCTTTCAGAGTTTTATCTTTCGACGCCGAAACGGAAGCATAAAGGCGTGCGCACATGGTATGCTTTGAAATTGCAATAAAGCTGCAATCACACGTCGTTCAAAGCATTCAAAGTGTCTTTTTACAACGTCGACAGTGTATGCAAGGTGCGGCGGGAGTATAAATCTAATGGATTCTAGATGTGGTATTAAAATATTGTTTAATGTTCTAATGGAGTGAGATTTATGGGTTTTATTATGATGTACCTTTTCATCGCGATATTTTTAATCATACGTTTTGAATATGAAATTGATTTGCGCAATTTTTTGACTGAGTTTAGGAGTAGTGAGTTATAGTTAATAGTTAGTTTATAGTTAGTTAATAGTTAGTTAATAGTTAGTTAATAGTTAGTTATAGTTATAGTTAATAGTTAGTTATAGTTATAGTTAAATAGTTCTGAAACTGGAAATGTTCTTACACCTTTTTATTATTCCGTTATGGATATGTACGGTAACAAATCTTTAAATTACTGACAATGCCTCTGCTAAACTTGAAAGTCACGGATAAAATTTACTTCGAGAATGGTGAGAAACAAAACGACAATCCCTCGACTCCCGTCAATCGCGAACTGTCTACAACACCACGATGCCGTATCAAACCTGCGCTACTCTATGTAGTTCTTTTGCTATGGTAATTCGAAGATGCATGAAGCGCTGCATAGCAGATGGGATGTAAAATGATTCAGAGCACCTTTGTGACGGGACGTGTTGGCTTTGCTTGTCTTTGTTTAGGGTTTAATTGGAGCGATTGTTAGGAAGTATCTATTGAGATGCTAGAGGTTTGATTTTGGAATGAGTCATTTTGTTCATTTGGAATGTTGGTTAACTGAACTTTGTGGTGATATTTGATGTCTTTTATTGTTGTCTGTTCAATGGTTATTTCGCGTACAACACTCGTATTATAAGATTGACTGCCTCGGTGGCGTAGTTGTACTACAGTACGATTACAAAGCTGACGTCTCGGGTTCGAACCCCTAAGTCGGGCAAAGTGATATTGGATTTTCAATTCATTATCAGCCCGAAGTCAGGAATTATTGCCCGATATGGCGATAGGTTTGTCCCCTATCACATCGTAGGACGGAACATACAAGGCGACATGCCGGCGTCTGTCTGTCTGCCTGAAATGAAGTCTGGAGTAAAGCATGAATTGACTGGTTTCCTCGTGGTGGAAGATCCCACAAATTATCAAGAAACCTCTGAAATTCAGCAGCGCTCCAACCGCTTAGCGATTAGTGAGATACTTGGATAATTCCTATTTTAACCATTCATGTTTTCTGAAATAAATGTATGTATTAATCAAACCGTTTGAAAATGACAGCAAATTTTAAATATAACTATAGTATCGTCTTAACACTTAATCCCAAGAGCTTATGTTTAAAGCGGGAAACCGAATTTTACGAAACTCAACCATACGGAATGACGCTTAATAAACTTAATTCACATTAATATAAACTTTAAAACACTTCCAAACTAAAATCATATAAATAAACCGGGCCCTTCGGCCACAAATTTTCAATTCCTTAGGGCGCAATAACACACCCTTCGTACGTTGGAATTAAAGTTGGCAGTGGTTATGCTAAGTTCGTGTTTCGTCACGCTTCACTAAATATTTAGAACTATGCGAGTATTTTAAATTAATCGATGAGGATTTTAGCCAAATTGAGTTTAATAGAACCAAAGATGGTAGGGTATTCAAAGCTTGACGAGGTTTGACAGCCTCCGTGGCGCAGTTGGTTAGACGCTGGCTGTGAAACGAGAGGTCGTGTGTTCGATCCCCGCAACTAGACAAATATTTGTGAGGCCCACAAGTATTTTATCCGGGTCTGGGTGTTTGTGAGACGAAAAGTCTCTCGTAGTTTCGCATACCTACTACACTTGACTCGATCTTAGTGTGGGATCAGGACTATTTAAGTGACTGTTGGTTAAATTTATTACAATTAATGAACGATAAGATAACAATTTCAAGCGTCGTAAATATCCATATTTGGATCGTACTGCACATACCATAAGGCATTTCATCACTTTATCGTGTCAGTATGCAATGAGAAATATGTGGGTTAAATTAAATACCATATTGTGTCAAGATCACCCGGCATAGTAATAATTTACCTGATCCCCTTAAAAATATATTGTAAAAATGCACTATTAAATTGTAGTGTAGTCCAGTTAATTACTAATGACAGAAGAAACACAAACGCCTAATTAAAAGGCAATAGGAATATCGGCGTTATTCAAACTTGTTTTCTTGTAAATTCTTCAGAATTATGAACTTATTCTCTTTTCATCATCACCCGACAGACGTGAGAAGCAACCGGTACACCAGTGCAAAAATTTGATATCCCTAAGGAAAACAAGGGGGAATCTTTGAAAATAACGAGCAGACTGCACTCTCCCACGTGGTGCGCAAACAGAGCCTTATTGAAAACAAACACCATTAAACTGCTGCCTCCGGCGGTTTCTTTTAAGCCTGTTCTGCAACGATTATTACAAACTATTTTTTAAGGATTTTGGGAAAATGTCTGGGTATGAGTCTGGGTGTCTAGCATGTACTATCGATCGTGGAGGTGAGAATTAAAACTACATTACATTTTGGTTTCCTAGATTTACGCGAATGTTACACATTGAAATAAAACTAATTTTTACGAATTTTATCCGGAGTCCGCCCCGTGACCACCAAAGATGGAAAGCAATCGAAACGTCGGGAAGTTAAGAAATGTAAAAATCAAACCAAAGCGCGATAAAATCCGTGAAAATTAGTTTTATTTCAACATTACGTTTTTCATACAATAGAGCAGTATGGACGACCTGGTTGAGGTCCCAGGAAGTCGCTGGATGCAGGCTGCTTCCAACTGGTCTATGTGGAGATGCATGAGCGAGGCTTATGTTCAGCATTGGTCTTATGGTTGAAGAGAGAGAGAGAGTACAGAACATACTAAATAGAATATCTACTGGCGATCTCAGACCTCTGCTCGAAACGTAGTATATAGGCTGAATTCGAAATGCGACGACTAGTTTTCCATTATTGTTTACGCTGTTTGCCATTTTGGCGGATACGAGAATCCTCCCACCAGTAAGTAACGCTTAAATACTATTTGCAGTTTCAAAATATTTTGTGCTCATTTTGGAAAGGTAGTACGCACACAATCTTGATCTTGAAGATTAGAATCTGATCTAGTAAGTATTATATGTACGACGGAGTTGTCATTACCCTAATTCAATACAAAAAAAAGGCTTTAAACAAATGTTATGGGTCAGATATTCATCTTGGAGCGATCGCAACTACAAACGAAACCGTAGCATCTAATATCGAAGTCATATTTTGTCTACTGCGTCCTTATGGCTGTAAAATATTTTGTATGTGATAAATGAATTTGAGACATTGATAATAATTTATTCATGTTATTTAATGTCAATAGTATATTTAAAAATTCATAGCACGTGGTATTTTACAAATTAAAATGGCAAGACAAGTATAAGAGGTTTTAGAAACAGCCGACATTCACTCCTTTCACACGTCTTCATAATCTTAATCCTTAAAAGTAATTTCACATTTATATGCAAATTCTAATTTCATTTACATTTGCGTGTAATATGCATTTTGGGCACGTTTTTTTGGCTTAAAACGTAACCAAAGTTAACTTTCATATGTAAAATTTCATTTGCGCTTATCGTCGCGCCGCAGGCTTTTTTCATCACTTCATTACATTCAGCCATTATTTATGTGTCGAGTTATGTTTATAAATGGCAATATTTATGCAATACGCACCCACTTTATTTCACTCAGCGTCTCCAGAGTTATAACCCTTAATAATTCGAACGCAACCGCGCTGTGGCGAACTTGGCAATTTCACCGTACCGCCCCACTCGGCCGGGTTACCATGGGTACTTTATACCAATTGTGAATAATGTTTTCGTATTGTACATTTCATGTTTGGAATTTTTGTAATGAAAATAGTATTTATTGCAGGCGGTCATTTTTCATCAGTTTTGAAAAATGCTGGCTTTTTTGTTTGCAGCGTGAGTCGAATGGTTTGAGTTATTCGTTTAGTTAGCTTTCAGTGTTCGAGAGCTGTTGTGCTAAGCGTATGTAGGTCAATGGCTTGTTTCAATATGTGGTGTAATGAATGTAAAACCAATATAAAATGGAGAGCAGATGGCAAAAAGAAAAATATATTATTTATTTTTTCATTTTATCCTGTTTTGCACCATACAAAGAACCAACTACAATAAAAAAATAACACATTTAAAAAGTATTTAAAAAGTCTAAACTAATATTTTATAGAGGAAGGATTTGATTGTTTGCATTGAAACTAATGGACCAATTTGAAAAAATCTTTCACCTTTAGAATCTTACATTATCCTTGATGAACATAGTCGTTATATATTTTCAAAAAAGTGTACCCGGGCGGAGCCGGGCGGGGCCACTAGTATTATATAATTTTCAACACAAATAATCTACAGCGTAGCCACATAACGTATATATAGACATACAGTGTATTTTTTGTTATTGCATTAAGTAATACTATGAAGATTTTATTATCAATTAAGTTCGGACGACCTGGTTATGGTTCCAAGAATTCCCTGGATGCAGACCGCTTCCAACAGATCTATATGGCGATCCATGAGGAGGAAAAAAAAAGGCCTTTGTTTCTTTTTATTGCAATGAATGGCGCGACGAGCATGCTATTCGCCAGATAGTAAGCGATACGATCGCTCATATACAGTAGCAAACCAAACAACACTAATTACAAAGCAATGCTTGGCATTCCACTGCACTCGCCATCCTGAGACATAAGATGTTAAGTCTCATTATGTCCAGTAGTTAAGTAGTTAGCTAGAGGGCTACAATGTCCTTCAAACCGAAACACAATAGTGCATTTACACTGCTGTTTGACGGGAAAAATAGACATTGTGGTGGTACATACCCAGGCGGCCTCTCACATATGAGAGACCTACCACCAGTTAATGACTATGTTTATAAGTGGACTTCCTGTTCTTGAAGAGAAAGATAGAAAGATAAAGAAGTACGAAAAGAACATCATTACTAAGTATATGTTTATACTATAATCTTGAAATAAACTTTCAGTACTTGAAACCTTATACTACGGGCATACAGGTAAATACCTTGCTTTCACAAAACAGAGATTGTACAATGCAGAAAACATTGTAATCATTCATGTTGCATTTAACTGTAACTTGTAGCTAGTTTTATTCTCGTATTGATGGCGACTGTTCGCTCGAGGGAGCTACATTCAGAATAAAGCACGGCGCTTGTGTTGTTAAATAAAATTCTGTTTATATTGATATAAAGTAACCCTATTTGTAAGTATTATTATGTAGTTCCAAGTGAAGAGGCGTATGTTCAAGCAGTGAAATGCTAAGAGTTGGATATGGTGGTGATTACACATTTGGACAAGGTTTTAAATATATTTATTAAAAATGTACACTATAAGATTTTATAATATATAAAATGACAAATGGCACTTTTCGTGATTGGTATCGTATTTAAGATTTTAAAGTTCACAATCTACAAACAGTGATATTAGATCAACTTAACTCGCAATAAGAATAGAACCAACACAACATCAACTATCATTAATTTACGTAAACATACGTCATATACACACCACCCTTTTACCAAACCGTCAAACATAATTATATGAAGATAGACACTGATTATGGACATAAAGGGTGATAATAAATAAAGACGCGACTGATGGGCCCGAATTCCCTGTTTTACGTTAAAATGTACGTGCGCCGGAACGGTCGGGCGCAGAATGCTCGTAAAACCGAATTGACAATTTAAATTTAATCTACTTTATGGCACCGGTGGAGTGACGGCTTACATGCACTATTACACTGTTATTCCATTTACTGGCGCATTTTTTCTATATTTGTATATTGGGGTGAATCGGGAAATTGCGCTTTTTGTATTGATTTTGTGCAGGATTGTGTTATATAATTGGTTTTTAAGTAGACAAGTATTGTTTCCTAACTATTTTGATTTAATGTTTTGTGCAAGTTAACCGATTGACAATTAAAATTTAATCTACTTTATGGCACCGGTGGAGTGACGGCTTACATGCACTATTACTCTGTTGTTCCATTAACTGGCGCATTTTTACTACTCGTATATATTGGGGTGAATTGGAAAATTACGTTTTTTGTATTGATTTTGTGCAGGTTTTTGTGATTAGTTTTTAAGTAGAGTTCTTTAATTTATCCTACCTATTTTAAGTGGATAGGTATTTCTTAATTTGTTATCTTCTGTTATCGAAAAGTTTCATGGCATTGATACAAATGTATTTGTAATTTGTAACAATTTAAATGTTTTTGTTTCAGGTCAGTCAAAAAAATCCATCGTTGGTATTTGGTAAGATAAATCACAAAATAATTTATCTACATTTGTCTTCTTTGGACATTAAATCATGTATGTAAAGGAATCACTCATATTCATCACAAATACTTCTTATTTACATTAATTTGTCTTTTATTGGACATTAAATTGTATCATATATTTATTATTAAAATTATTTATTTAGCTTCTGGTGACTTCCCGATTTCAAATCACTATGTATAATATTTTTTTGTATAACTCAAATTTAACATATAACTGTTTGCCCCGCGGCGACACCACTTCACCTAATAATGAAAATGATCTCACTAGATTAATTTATATAACAGTATTAATACAGAATTAGGCTTAATTAATTAATTAATTATTTTTTGGATATATGTAGTTATGTTTTATTTTGTTTTATTTTAATTTCCTGCTTTGGATCACTTTTTTACTACTTTCCTTCTTCTTTTCAATTCTATAACAGATACCATCTTAATACTTGAACAAATCTTCATATGCGTAGAAATTGTTAATCTAAGAGAAAAAATTGTTAGTTAAATTATCGTAAAAAGAATTAATGTTTTTATTTTTGTTTTGCTTTTTCATTTTATTAAAAATGTTTTCTTAGTTTAAGACTGAAAGTTTATTTTACATAGGATTATTTTTGTTTATTTGTTTTTCATTTCTGTTTTTAAGAATTTTCGGCTACTTATGTACAATTCTCTTAATTAGGTACCCCAAGATACAGGCTTGACCTAGTTTGGGAACCCCTGATAATTTTGAAATGTTTAACATAGATATGCCAAATATTGTTAATTCAAATATTTGTATTTTTGCAATTTATATCTTTTCCTTTGTGCAATAAATAAAACTTTTTATTATTATTATTTCTCTTTATTTATTTTACTATTTTTTTACATTTTTACATATATAATAAAAAATCAAAATACATATAAAAATATAAAAAAAAGAGATTAACCCAACGATGGCGAGGCTCGAGACCCAAGCCACCGGTGGTTAGGACCCCAAAGTGAGGAACCTCCTCACTATACGTGCCGTGTCAAGCAATACTGCCTTCTGAATCTGGCTCATGACCCAACGGCCCATTGAGAGCCTCTGGAGATGTTGGTCGAGGCTCTTTGGTATCAATCCATGTGCAGAAACAACAATCGGGACAATAATTGTTGAGTCGACATTCCACAATTCAGTAACCTCGTGTGCCAAATCTAAATATTTTGTCAATTTATCTTTTTCTGCTTTAACGAGGTTATCATCATGCGGAATGGTGACGTCAACAAGTATTGCCCGGCGCGCCAATCGATCTATTATCACAATATCAGGCTTATTGGCAACAATAGTCCTGTCTGTGATAACAGACCGATCCCAATACAGCGTAGCATGACCATTTTCAAGAACTGGTTGGGGAACATACTGGTAATATGGCACTTCAAAAGTCACAAGTCCATATCGAAGAGCAATTTGCTGATGTATGATCTTGGCTACTAGATTGTGTCTATGCATTATTTATTATTATTTATTATTATTATTTAAAGGAATGACTCTCATATCCATGACGTCATGATGTATGATCTTGGCTACTAGATTGTGTCTATGCATTATTTATTATTATTTATTATTATTATTTAAAGGAATGACTCTCATATCCATGACGTCATAAGCAATTCACTCAACCAATACATTAAGTATACAAAGAAAACATCGCTAGATACAAGCAGTTTCATTGCATTGAAACATTGTTTATCTAGATGATAGGGCGTCTGCGGCATCGTCTTTGACTAATGTGGCGCCGCTACATGTTCCTTTGACTCGTACTCCATACGTACCCGCTTCAATGTTACTGATATGTAAGGTGATTTATTTATGCTATCTTTTGGCCGTGTTCTTGTGTTTGAAAATGAAATGTCTGGGGTGATTGGGGTGATATTCTAAATTTAAAATTAAAAGAGGTATGTTTTTATATTTCAAATATGTAAACATTGTTTTATCACAGAATACTGGGTTTTACAGTGGAAATTTTCTAGACGCCGGCCTACTTGAAACCGAAATGTGACACACTGTATTATTTTTCAGTCTTCGATTGAATTATACTACTTCAAGGACCTCTTAAAATCCTAAAAAATAAGTGCATACTGGATATTTTATAACGGCATTAATATTTCTATACACAAAACCCGGCCTATTTTGAATGAAGAATTCAAAAGCATTAAAAATATGCAATCTCGTAGGGAAAGCGCCTCTATCAGGTAACGAGCAGTGGCGCTACGCTCTACAGATTATATGTTCGATAGGATAGGTGCACTGTAATTGTCCATAACTTTGAGACTTCGCTCGCTATGCACGCTTCATAATTTTGTATTTTTATCGCTTCATAGAGTAAGGTGGTGAAATAAGGTTCAAAAGTTTGTGCATTCATTTTATAGGTGCAGATTAGTGGAGATTATGTCGTATGCCACTAACGTTTGGGCCAACCCGCGCTAGGCCAGCGTGGCCTAACTCCTCTCGATCGTCCTCTCGATTGTAGAGAAGGCCCGGGCTATTACAGATACGGACATAGATATCGTATGGGATCAGTATATAATTATTATCATCTGAATTATAAGCGGGTCTAAACAAATTCCACAGTCCAACTTCAATTCCAAGGCGTTTCCCGACACATGTCACTGTTTTATACCATTGCATATAAAATGAATGTATACTTAACTATCGTGTTTTATCGTCTCACGTTCCTTGAGAGGAAAGCTTAGGAATTTAATATAAAATTAAGAAACCGTCCTTAATTGTTACTTTATTCAACTATAAAAAGTACACACAGGTTTTAAAAAACATTGCTTTGTAGAGGGCTTATTTATAGACAGTTTTAAAACCTATTTTAGTTAACAAATGTTTTGTTTTCTTCGCTCAAACTGATTTAAAAAGTCGTTCAAAAGGAACAAAACATTCGATAAATAAAATTCGTTTTAAAACTGTCTATGAATAAGGCTAATGTCTATCTTGTTTGATTTTAATTATTATTGAAATTGGACACCAAAATATTGAGAAACGCGTTGCTACTCGAACTAATCTCGTGTTAAAAATTCAAGGAAACCAGAAGATGCTCTTAATTGGTTCACTTAGCAAATAATTGGACGGAAATCTCCACAAAGGGACTAGAGATTTAGGATCAGCAAAGGGTAAAATATTATCTTCGTTAAATCGAAATATCAAATACCGGTATTATTCTTTAGGAATAAACAGAAAACGTGGTACTTTAACCGAGGTACTTGAAAATGCGTCATTAAAAATCCCATTACTTCGACGTAAAAGTCCTCGGTGAAGACATCATTTGCCAATCAAACTTCTGCTGTATTGGACATTGATATTTTTTTCTGGATGCGTCACGCAATTTTTGTGTTACATTATTTTAATATAATATAGTCTGGACTGTATAGAATTGGAGTAATATTTAAAAGGTGACTTAAAGAAGCAGTCGGATTTTAGAAGATGCAATTGCTGTGCATTCTATGAAGCTATTTGATATATGATACAATAACTTAATATATACACTGGTGTTCAAACGTAACTAATAATAATAAATAAAAACACTTATTTAAATTAATGAATATAACAACTATTTAATTTATTCTTAGAGCTTTTTACTACTCGTACTATTGACTACTGTCCTTCAAACTGAGTATAATACCTGTATCTTGAAGTTTATTTAGTTGATTTAGACATTGAATACAATATACATAGTAAGTAATGTGATACAAGTCTATATAGCTTATCAGCCGTATCATTTGTCATAATGATTATATGATTGTTATTTTCGGCCAACAATTGGGACTATAAAATACTTAATTAAATGAAGTGTGTCATAGTCTGTCTTCATAGCTTGCTAAAAGATAAGCATTTGTTCTAAACTAGTCTTAAGATTAAAAAAGGCCCAAGTGGTAATTTGTCCTAAGTAAAAGTTTTACTATTCGTAGTACCTTTCGTGTAAATAAGGCTCATTATACCTTATTTTTACGTGCATTACTCTAAGTCCGTGTTTTCCGGCGATCGAGTTTTATAGCGTCCGACTTCATTATGCTAATAGGGGGTTCGGTTTCGCCCCGGCGAAACCGATCGCTACTGATTTTTTCCACGGCCCACTAACATTTTCGGTGGTCGTAAAAATATTTTATATACTTTTATTTGATTTACTTGTTGGTGACTAGCAGTCTGGCTTGAAGCCGTCCGAGTGTTGTTATTTTTTCCGAAATGAAATGTAAGCTTTAAATGTAACTCTGAGGTTCATATACTAATTCTAACATTGATTATAGAAAACAAATCCGTCTCTGGTTACAAAGGGAGAAAACTATAAAACACACTTTCGCGTCATGCATGTTTCCTATGTCTGAAATGCTTCCGGTGTGTTCTGAAATGGTTGTATCCGATGCTAGATTCTGCATTCCAATTTAATATCTTGCATGTCACTCGATGTTCAATTATATATTCCTCAGTTGTATTCCTAGACGACTTCAATAAAGCCTCTTTTTGGGACGACTTCTGTCTTGGCCTCAGCATGTTTCAGCCTCAGGCACAAATTGACAATATTTTCCGGTGCTTCTCACAAGACTTGAATAAACCACCTTATGTGACGTACTAGGACCATATCTATGACATCTCGTCCACCAAGGTTTCTGTTGATGTATTTATAACGTATTGTATGTCCTGGAGTATAATCTACCGCAGTATCTTCATCTCCATGACGTGTGTCTCTAAGCCATGTCATTTGACGGAGGACACACCTCACATACATATGAGAGTATAGGTCATAAGATAAATAAATAAATACATCCAACAGTCACAAACATAATTCTGACCCCACATTAAGATCAATAAAGTCTTGTGTCGTGGGTGTCAGGAACTATGAGAGACTTTTCGGTCTCACAAACACCCAGACCCGAGGCAGATATTTGAGGGTCTCACAAACATAAGTCAGCCGATATAAGGTTTGTATTTGAATAATATAAATAAGTAGCAAAAATATGTTAATTTACTAATTACGTAGTAATGTAACAAAAAGATTTCTTTATGTACGGTGTGGTAGTCAATAAATGTTACGACTTTTTAAAATTCAATTAAGTTGTACGATTGGATAGAGAGAGAGAGTGTTTTAAAAATAAAAAGTTTTATAATATAGTTTTTAGTGATCTGAAAGTGGCTTTATAAAAGAAATTTCGTCGGAAATTGAATACGCGTAGCTTCGAGCGATATGAAAATTTATTCGGCAATGTAACATAAAAGTATAATGGAAATTTATTTATTTATTCCATGCAATATATTGTTTTAAATTTAAGTACGTGCGATGAAAAAAATTTTTATAAAATAAAACCTGAAATTTAAAATGCGGGTTATAGATTGGGATTGGGTCAAATTCGCTTGTGGAGAAATTCTACTCGTTATACCGTTTGCCGGGTATATCAAGACTGCGACCGAAAACGAAGCCAGGTGGTAGTTTTAGTGGTTACGAAAGAATGCAACTAAAAATTTTGCAAGAAAAGCGACAGATTATTTTTTAATTAAGATTGCCTCGGTGGCGTAGTTGTACATCGGTACGATTACAAAGCTAAAGTTACAAAGGTGATATTGGAATTTTCTATTCATTATCAGCCCGGAGTCAGGAATTTGTGCCCGATATGGAGATAGGCTCGCCCCCTATCACATCGCGTGACGGAACATGCAAGACGAAATGTGGATGTCCTAGTGGCGCCTCTGCCTACCCTTTCGGGGATAAAGGCGTGAGTTTATGTATGTATGTAGATTATTTCTTGCAATTTTTTAAATATCATCGTGTTTCGGTGGTAAATACCTAGTTATTTGTGAAAATAGTAAATTAAGCCTTTGCGTACCATTGCGTATTTTATAATAAAAAGGTACTTAATGTCTACATTCTTTGAGTCACTAAGTCCACCATACCTAAGTTTTATTTAGGCTTAAGTCGTCATTTCGGACAATTTACTACATTTCCAAAAATACAGGAAGAGTTTTTCTACTCAAACTTTTTTGTACTTGCCCTTATCCCATATTTACATGAAGCCGACACACTACGATATTATTACCATGTTACATTACTACTAATTTCTCCACAACCCATGTTACTTATATTTTGAAAGAAATATATTTCTTGGAATCACGACATCTTATAAAGAAAGCATACCGTTCTCAAAGGACGGAAAAATCATAAAATCATAGACGAAATCTTGCCATTTTACGTAGAAACTGTAAGCTACTAAGCGCTAGGTTCATTTTACGGCTCAAGAAGTGCTCTTTCTCTTTACTTATGGATGTTACGGGTTCAAACTAGCTAGCCACGTTTCGACGCAACGCTTCACAATCTTTTGAATTCATAATGTCGTCGTAAATGCGGAAGTAGCTGTTGCGGGGCATGCTGTGGGTATTTGCCGGAATAGCATGAGTTTTGGTGCCATGTTATCGGTAGATTTTTGTCGAAAATTTCATTTACGATAGCCATGTTTTTATATTGTTACGTCGATGACTACAATAAATAAACAAACCCACCCAACAGTCACATACATAGTCCTGACCGTCACATTAAGATCAATTAAATCTTGTGTCGTGGGTATCAGACACTACGAGAGACTTCTGTGTCACAAACACTCAAACCTGAGACAAATACTCGTAGGCCTCACAAACATTTGTCTCAGCCTCTCTCTCTTGGCCTCTCGTTTCACAGCCGGCGTCTAACCAACTGCGCCACGGAGGCTGTCATGCATCTAATTAGTGCAATGTTTATTTATGCCAATCGGATATACATAGCCTGAACTCGAAATACAGTTTTCCGTCATATTGGTAGGTATACGAGAGGATTAACGGATTTTATGTACAAGTATGAACAAAAATGCACATTTGTGTAAAGTTTTCATCAAATATTCTTCAATCGAAACGTCTTGTCCGATCCATAAACAAACACAAATTGAATTATTATAATACACTGCGAGTGGTCTTTCAATGCATCCTTTGAATTTTTAGTGCAAGCCATTTTTAGGTATCTTTCAAGGTTCTCCATTATTGTTGTGAAAAGATTTTCAACAATTTATCGGTTTTGGTTGTAAGCGTCTAGACGGCAGCATTCGGATAATGGAAGGATTTCTATTCATTTGTGATTTTGTCAATGGAGTCGCATTGCCAATCGAATGGATGGGTATTTTATTTATTAGAAATGAGTGTTTTGATATTACTTGCAGTTCTTTTTATTGTTTTCTCTAGGTTTCCTGTTTAAAGCTTCTAAATTGATATCATTTAGTTTATCGAAAGTTAGGTTTTGGTATTTACTGATTCTAATCACATCACTAGGAAGCAGAGTACTGTGAATAGGATTTTTGATACATTGATTTCAAGGTTATTTTTTAATTCGAAAAATTTACTTCACACGACAAACACGACATGAAAGTTGTATGCCGTCAGGTAAAGATTGAAGACACACGGGTTATTGGTCGTAAATCACGCCCCGCAACTTTTGCAGTAGGTATGTATAAAATATGTTTTATGTCAATCCTGTGTGATTTTAAGAGAAGAACAAATCGACTATAGACCAACATTGAATACATCGTTTTGAATCCCAAACCTAGTAAAAAAGGTAAGATGACTATTTAGCATTCTTTTAAGCCTCAGAAAATATGTTAAGCCGTTACTTCTTGTCAAATTATGGATATTGTTAAGCCAAATTACACCCAAGTATCTTAAAATAGCAAATAAATATTGTTAAATAAAATTTTATTATAAAATACCAATTTATAATTTTGATAAAATTATTTCACAAAAGTTTCATAAAATCTGTGGAATTAACATATTTATGAATATGAATACACTATGCCATAAAGAAATCCATTAAATTTCTATGGTCTTGTTATCGGCGATATTTATTGCAGTCACGACTTTATTTTAATCTTATGTATTGTGCCACGTCTGGGATAATATATTTTCTTTACAAAGACTTATTGAATTCCACTTATGAAAAAAGCTTGAATGAATAGAGGTTTCAGCTAGGGTTTCCACTAACGCTAACTGTTTATTTTTTTATGAGTTCCAGCCTCAATTTATTGTTATTGTAAATTAAATAAAATAAAATACAAGACTTGTTAAAAAGGGCAAATTGTGGAGTCCTCGAAACTAACTAGGTGTATGAAGGGATTACAGTTCATAAAGCGAAAGAGCCGCGGGATCATCATCATTTGCAATTTACATCTACGTAAGATGATTAAATAGCGTGAGTTATATGTTTTTTGGAGATGTTAGATTAGAACAGTGCACCTGTGTCTTATCCTCCTCTGCAATCTCGAGTACGTTTGAGAGTGGCCATAGAATTCACCACGCTGGCCTAGTGCGGGTTGGCGGATTTTTACATACCATAGTAATTCTTCCGAATCCCTACGGTGTGCAGATTTCCTCACGATGTTTTTCTTCACCGTAATAGTGCGTGGTGATTGACTAACAATACACACATGACTTCGAAAAGTCAGAGGTGTGCCTTGGGATTTAAACTCGCGACTACCGTGAACATATTAGCAGCCGCGTAAGGTTCATTACCAACTGGCGACCACGCACTTCTAAATTCAAAATTAGAAAGGCCAATAAATTTTAGCTTTACAAGTCCAAGGTTTGTAGAAACATTGTTCGTAGTACGAGCATCGAACTTGCAATTTCTTGGTTTTTACCTACTGCAGTGTCTAGCCTTTGTTCTATTAAATAAATTAGGTTTTCTATGCCATGTCGCTTCTGTATCTAGACTAATAACATACCTAGTTTAATACTTATTGCAATTGTACACGCCATGGCTAATACAATGTAAGAAATAATAAAAGCGGAATCTTAGATTATAAATGCGCGGATTTTTTATTTATTTTTTATCTTGCGTAATATATTATGCTTATATTAAAGTTAAAAGTATTTTTTGAAGCCTATGTTAATTATTCAGAATATTTTTTCCCTTTTCGATTAGAAATAGCAGATATCGACCACCGTGCTTATGGAGAAAAAACCCGCCAAAGTCAATGCGTAAGGTTAATTTAAGGATCAGCCTGAGTATATAATGTTTAGAGGCCGGCATAAATGTCTCAACCAAAGAGAGACAATTACAAAGGTTCTTCGCTGGTTGAAAATTTATTTAAAATACAATGCGTTTACATACCTTCGGCTGTAAGTCAGTTCATTTTACCAATTATCATCATCATTTCAGCCCGTATTCATCCATTGCTGGACATATGCCTCCTCTTTATTGCACAACTTTGTTCTTTATGCGCCAATCTCGTCCGTGCCTTGCCCTGTAGCTTAACGATGTCATCATTGCATATAGCGGGTGGTCTGCCTACCTACCAATATATAATTTTTTTTATATTTTTAACCTAAAGTCAAAATAAACTGTTCATAGTTCATCTATACACATATACACCTATATATATACTTTCATTAAACTAATAAACCGATAAAATATCCCACACAAAACAGTACATTAACATGGTTACGCCCGGTTTTTCATTAGTAACATCGGGTCCGTCCGCCCGCTTACATTTTTTCATGGCATTTATAGTGAACACGCACGCACAATGATTGTGTACAGTTTTTCACGCAAATTGTAGCGTTTTAACTTTATTGTTATTGTTTTATAAGGCAGATAAAGTACACTGCACATGTAAGTTGAAAGCCTACGTGGCGCAGTTGGTTATACACCGGCTGTGAAACGACAGGCTGCAGGTTCAATTCCCGCACCGAGACGGATATTTGTGTGGCCCACAAGTATTTGTCGCGGGTCTGGGTGTTTGTGAGACTGAAAAGTCTCTCGTAGCTTCTGATACTCACCACACAAGACTTAATTGATCTTGATGTGGGGTCAGGAGTCAGGACTATGTATGTGACTGTTGGATGTATTTATTTATTCATGTAAGTGACTCGAAATGCTAAAAATATGTATCTTTCATCTATCTTTCATCCGTAACAATTACCTCTATTTGCTTATTTTTCTGTTGTATTATTACGGATATAATAATAAGTCATTTAATAGAAATGCCTCATTAGTTAATCACACTACATACACTGTAATCTGTCCTAAGTTTGAATGCCATGTTGGGACAATAATATAAAAAAAAACACAATAAGAATTTACAAAAACAGTTGCAATGACATTTACTCCTGCATAAAACTAGACTTCTTTACATTAAAAACCGACTGAAAGATATATCCACATTTTCTTTAATAATCTTATTTTTAACTTGAAAAGAAGCACAAGTGACGTAAACAACAGCCAAAAGCATATTCCCGGTGTAAGGTGGCGCCCTCTCCGATATAATTTATGGCGTAACAAGATTTCCTCTTGAAATCCTCTTACCGAGGACTTCCTGAGAGCCTGGCTGCATAATCCACTAACACTATTTTCATATCCTTTTTGACTCTAATCTCGCAACGTTGTTACCTGAAATACAGTGTTTTTAAAGTTATAAATTTTTTGATACAGCTTACATTTAGTTGTAGATTCATTTATTGCTGCAGCTACAGTGATCACTCGTGCATCTTCTAACACTTGATTGGTAATGAAACCATAATTACTAATTTAATATCAATTATTATTATTTGGGTTCAAAGAGAACACTTCAATTAAAACTACTTTTGACTTGAACTTTGTAAGTAAATTAAAAATTAGAAATACATTTTTGAAAGTATGTTTAAAATTTACAATATGGCGTAACAAGATTTCCTCTTGAAATCTTCGTACGAAGGAGTTCTTGAGAGCCTTGTTGTAAAATCCACTGACACTATTATTATCAACTTCTTGACTCTAATCTCGCAATGATGTTACCTAAAAATAAGGTAGAATTTTTGTTAATTAACTGATATTTTTATAGCTAGGTATAACTTTCTTCAGTGTTTCGTTGCTGATGTTCGAGTGATTAGTTCCGCGTCTTTTAACGATTGGGCTTAGACCTCGTTTTAATTCATTTTAAAGTTATGTTTAGCTGTTTGTTAGAAGATAAATGAATATATTTTTTAAGTAAACCGTACTTTTAAAAATTTACCAAAACCAGTTTGCATGATTAACAATAAAATTTATTCTTTGTGTATTTTCAAATGCAGCAACAATACTTAAGACACGTATTTTGTGCAAATGTACACAAATGTGTTCCCCAGCTCTAGCAACAGAGCGATGTAGACGACGTTTGTTAAATCGATTTTAAGTATTCTCGATCAGTCTTGGTCCTCAGATGGCGCCCAAAATCCGACTCGCCTCCCAGCCGACTGCGTCTATTAATAAAGATTTTCTCACCAACAATCTCTAGATACTGGGGTACAAACTAGCTCTACAGAAGGCTCGGAAAGAGAAATTATGTTACCGAATTTCAGCTTGCTGTGTGAATAAAGAGTTTAAAAATATATTTTATTTTATTTTAATAAAAATATATTTTAGTATCGCCCCTTATTCACATTGTGGGACGGAACATACAAGACGACGTGGGTGTCCTGGTAGCACGTCTGCCTACCCATTCTGGGAAAAAGGTGTAAGTTTACGCATACGTATATATATATTTAGTAAATTTACTGATTTATTTCGTTAAAAACTTTTTTTTTTTTTGAACGAATTTTATTATATTGATGTAAAAAATAATGAGGCACAAAATGTTTATATTTAAAACACATAATATATAGTATATAGTCGAAACGGAACATTTATTCATGAATGTTTTAAAGTAAACTACTTTTCGATCGTTGACAGTGTGACTAATACTGATATGTGCATTTGTTACTTTTTCTTTAATCGAATCTATATTTTCATAGCCATACCCAAATTGTGAACAGCGCATTGACCCTTCTGTACCCCAACGGTATTGTGTACCGAAGCCCGAAAGCCTGGCTTGGTAAGCCGCACCTCGCCTTCACTTATCTGATTGTCAGTGTTATGTTATTTACTTGCTTTCTCTGAGGGCTCCAATGGACTGTTACAGCCGGACAGTGAACTTAAGGGCGCGATATATACAGGGGGATTTCGGCCCCTTAATTTTGAAAAGGCACTGCGGACGTGAAATGTCTTGAAAGGTTTTTAAATTACGGTGTTAGTGGGTTTTAGGTTTGTTGTGCACTTAAGGCATTGGTTGTAGTGGATATACTTACGGTACAATTTAAACACATTATTTATATTCAAAAATATGGCTCTATATTGCTGTGAATTAATAAGAACCAAAGGTGGAAGTGGTAAGAACCAAATATCTACCATATTAAGTTAAGTTATCGTAAATCTAAATTTGTTTTCATATTTCCTTTATGCAAGGAACATCTTGCCTATAATTATGAGAATATTTATACGATGTAAAGATTTCCCTAGCCACTGTGTACCTCACCATCTCATGCTAACTTACTTTGCAATTAAAAATGTTGCAATGTACAATAACATCCACACCCTTCACCATATCCTATTTAAACAAAGAAATCATCGACGCGCCAAGCAATTTGCCGGTCCATTGCGTCACACGTTCGAGAACTTTTCATTAACATTTCAGAGACTACGTCATGACATTAGAACGTCCATAAAGAACGACACACTCCACGGAAATCGTCGGTAGGTAATACCTATCTTCTTAAATCTCGACCGAAGTGTGCGCAGGGCTGGATTCGGGTCTTTGAGACGGTTTGCCGAGAAATTATTACAAGTTACAAAGTATTTTGGACAAGCTCTCTTCGTTTTTGTTGGTTGGTATAGAATAATAGTAAACTGAAAATAGTGTTTTTTTTGTTTTGGCTTAATATTATTAACAGAGTGGAATTGGAATTGTTGTTTACATGTTACAAGTAAACACCAGAACCGATTTTGATATTTGTTACAGTCACAGGAGGGAATTCAACGGGAAGAAAAAGGTTTATATTGATTAAACGGTAAACAAAATTAAGTCATATTTATTCGAAACTTGGCGTAAAAGTCGTTAATATAGTTTAGTAAAATGTCTTCTAAAATGATATTTGGTATCGATAGACCAAAAAATACGTAATGAAGAGCCACTGTATTCCAGAAATACGTTCCAAATACGTCGCTGTCCAGGTGCTCCTACGGGACGGTTTACTGTTATTGCCGCTGAGAGGAGCCCAGATATATGGACTGTGGATTTCTTATGCACGTCATGGCTGGGCTTAATTAAAAAATACTTTTGTTATAAGTGCATGGTGTGGTGAAATTGCATTGGGGTTCGTTAATTTTAATACTTTCACGGTGAAGGAAAACATCGTGAGGAAACCTGCATACCGTAGCGATTTAAAAAAAAAACTACTGTATGTACAATCGCTATATGGTGTTTAATGTGTAATGTAATTTCCAATTTTCATATTATTTATTTCGTGATAGTTAAATTTAATACATCTTAGCAAGCTTGGGCATGAAAGGCGGCGAATT
The DNA here is from genome assembly GCA_949752805.1 of Deilephila elpenor. Taxonomy (NCBI): domain Eukaryota; kingdom Metazoa; phylum Arthropoda; class Insecta; order Lepidoptera; family Sphingidae; genus Deilephila; species Deilephila elpenor. Next base: position 10,481,983 of record OX457108.1, read on the forward strand.
TTGCAATAATGGCTAATATAGTTGTTTGATAAATCCAATATTGCAACCTACACTAAAATGAAGAATAGCCAATATGTTCGCACAACAGGCGGTCTTATCGAAAAGCGCGATCCACTTACCACCACATCCTTAGTATGAAATAGCAATAAAAAGAAAATTAAATTACTTTATTATTTTCTTTTTATTAAATTAAAATCCTTCCGTGGATTTGTTTGACTTTAGCATATTAAATATTTGATCATGCCACCATAAAACCTTATCATCAAGCAAAGATTCGGGGGCCCACCTGCAAAATCACAGCAATAAGTACAAACGATAGATACGATCGAAATTCCAACGTTATTGACAAACCGAAGGGAAGTCTTATTAATATCGAATCGGAATTCAATAAGTCGCCCAGTTTATCTTGACCCCTGGCGTCCAAATGAAATAAGCCGGAAAATAAAGGCGCAGGTGATTTTAAGGGTCTTTATTTATTGGTCGGTTGTTCATTTGCTGGCTGTGCGTTTTGTAGATTATAGTGAATGAAAATAGGGCTTTTGTGACGCAGTGAACTCGCTTTGGTATTGGTTCATGCTTCAATAGGAAACGTAACTTGTGGAGGTTTTATTGAGACTACTTTTGTGTTGGTACGGAAGTCATTGTAATGTTTCGGTGTACAGGCCTCTTTACTATTAAGATATTGGTTATAAAGCTTATGCTATATCCTATGTATAGTCCATTCTATCCATCCATGCTGCTGAAAATCATGCCATTATTTTCCAAGCTCTTTTTGCCAAATGAGTAGAAAAAACTGTTAATATAAAGCTACTATCTCACACCGACCTATCAAAGTCCAATATTTGTTTCCTGTACAATTCCCCAACTTCCACACTTTTAATATAAGAGTAGCAAAAATTCGGACATTACACACACCCGTACCGTGAAATCCGGGAAACGTTCAGGACCGAGTTAATTTAGCGGTAAACGGCGCTGCGGTATCGGAAATTATTATTACAGATATAATCTGCGTATTTAAGTTAGAGTTTCCGTATTTGGTACCTATTTACCTAATTTTAGCTAGAGGGCAATGTTAGCGTAGATTGTAGGAAGGAATATTACGGTTACGGTGTATTATTTCGTAGATGTGTAAGATATGTTAATACATAAAATCCGCGCTGTAGTTAATACATACAAACGTGATCCTTAAAAATAGTGGACTAATATTATTGATAATATTTTAAACATAATATTTAAATACATTAAAACACTAAATTAAAATAGTGGTTTTTTAACAATCGCCCAAATACTGGAACGCTACTTAAATATAACTTGCGCTTAACTACGTTAATCCCGATTAAATGTACTGGGTAAGTGAGCCGTGCGCTGTTAAGAGCAACTTATTATTTGAATGTCGTTCCAGTAAATCAGTCTGTCAAAGTCATATTTTGCAACATTATTCCATAAAGTCGTGATAAAATTTATGTTCTTTAGGCAGAGTCAGATGAGACGCAAAATTATGTTATTCCTATATTTTATAACGCCTACGCATTTGTTTCCCAATGTTTGAGAAGTAAATGGAATCAAATTGTTTTACAAGATTTCTAAAGCATAAAATCAAAGTATGATTTACAATTTACATAAGCCAATTACGAAATCTTAAGAGTGCCAAACTACAAATGATTTAGAAATGAACCGAAGTGTCTTAGATAATAAATCATACATTCTCGAGTAAACGCTTTACCGAAGCCTGACTAAGTTCTATTTACTTAGTAACCCAATAACATTTCAAATGTCAATAGGTTTTGTATTAATTTGTGTTTATGGCTTTCGGTGTTAGTTTACCAATTGGTTCACAATTAAGTTACGTTTAGTGATTTAGGTATTTGCGCTATGTATTTAGTTTTGTAATTTTATTCAGATACATGTAGTTATATTCAGAATTTATTGCTTTGAACAATGGTAATAAATATATTTTATACCTACATCATCATTCATTTCACGCTACAACAGAAGTTGCGAAATATTTAAAAACTTATTTTATATTAAGTTACTTACTCATTAAGTTGCTTTACTCGTAGAGGTTTAAAATTTCTGTAAAATGATATCATTCTTATCTGCACTATACACGTATCCTAGGCAGTAATTTTAAAACTAAACTTCCATTGTCTAAGTTTAGATTTTACCAGCTCTTATAATAACCAGTATAGCTTGACCCCTCGCTATATTTTCCTTCGCACTTCACCGGGTCTTACAATAGTGTTCCACGGGTCAAACATAATAGGTGATAATGTACCTCGGTGGTGGATCCTTGGGGAGCTTTTGACACGGAATTCGGGTCTTACCGCTTAACCCTAGTAATTACCCCGACTGTTGATACATCCTACAGGATGCGAAACGCGGCTTAGGGCAGCCTTTGTGTTATATGGATGGCGTAATCTTAGTTCCTCGTCCTGTTTATTGTCCAGTTTCGGGAATGTTGTCTTTTAAGTGCTGTTGTCCGAGGGATCCCGGACGTCTTGCCGGAGTGATATATTTGAGTCGGTGAAATCTGCAGATGTAAACGTGAAATACGCTGGCACAAAATTAATTCTTGTTTATTTTCAGCAGAAGCATGCATATTTGTTTTATATATTTTGAAATTTATCAATTTACGTTCCAAGAAGTCGTTATAAATAAAATATTTTTCATATAAAATAATAAATCAGTCTTGAAGAAAAATGAAAGCTGCAAGACGAATTCTTGAGAGTCTCTCGAGACGTCTCAAAATTCAAAGATTGCATTTTTTTATTACCTCTACTGCTCTTTACATAGATGTATTATATCTTTTTTTGTCTACCCCTCTATTAGTTCTTGTATTAATAAGTAAATGTATTTTATAGTAACAGTCTGAAACTTCAATTAACTCCTTTATACTTTAAACCTTCAAACTACAGCTATTGTATTTAATTATACATACATAAGCCTTGTTTTTACATACATAAGCCTCTTGCTCTCGATATCATCGAAATTTGTTGATGTTACACATTATATTCATTTAATAAACAAAGTTTACATTTATTCATTCGTATGGGAACATTATAAAATTGTGTAAAATTTATAGCACCCTATCGATCCTATGTATTCGTGATGTGGTCATGTGTACCTAAGTACATAGGGACACCATACATGAGCATGGATTTTGGATTTAAATAGTTGTTTAACCTTTTTTATTATCAATGATTCAATTAATATCCACTACCATGTTTTTAATGTCATTCAAGGGTATACTAGTAAGCACATAATTTATTTATGGCTTAATACCTTACCGTACTAAAATTGTGTAAGCTTGTACGGGTAGTACAAGTAGACAAGGAGACAGTTGACAAGGCAGCATCGCTTTTGTAATACTTCAAGAAGCATACTTTCAAAATTAGAAATAATTTGACAACTGATGAAACCGTATACGCTAAAGTATTGTGTCATCTTCAAGTACCAGAGAAATTAAATTAACACAAACTTCAAACGTTTTATTGCATCAAGTTATTTTCCCCGAAAATTTGTTTTCATCACAAAATGTTCCGACAAAGAAAAACAAAAATACCAAGTTAAGATTTCGTCAGCGTTCGTCGAGTCACAACATCCGGGTTCATGGAATCTTTAATATATTTTGGAAAGGCGTTTATAAAGGGAGTTTAAAGGAAAAACAGTGAGGGTAAGTTTGTTGTGGAATCTCTGTCAGATGGTGTGACAATGTAGGTGCCTAAATCTATTTGTATTAAGGTTTGTTTACTTGTCAAAAGCAGCTTTGGAATACCTTATTTTTAAGCCTTAAAGTTTAGGCATTGAGATCTTATTAGCACAGCTAATACAACGCCAGTCTCAAGATCAATGAATTTGAATGGTCAGTGAACATTTTCAATTGTAAACATATTAAACATATTAAACTCACGCCTTTTTTCCCAGAAGAGGTAGGTAGAGGTGCTTACAGGACAATCACGTTTCACTTTGTTTGTAGCGTCCCACGGTGAGATAAGAGGAGCCTATTGTCATATTGGGCATAAATTCCTGCCATTTTGCCCGACCCGGGATTCGAACCCGAGACCACAGCTTTGTAATCGTACCGTCGTACAACATCGCCACCAAGGCAGTCGATTAATTGTAAACATTTTGATATTTTTCATGCAACGAAAACACAAAACGCTGTCGATTGTAGTTACAGCTATGAAGTTAGATTGCTTAAAATACTGACTAATAAATATAAAGTTTACACAGAATCCTCATCCTTATTACGTAAAATATCAGAGTGAGAGGGGAAATCATATTATTACTATAAAGAGCATTATTAACACATACACTGATTTGTAGAGTTCAATAGATAATTTGATCAATGTAGTATCCAAGGTGCTTACAATACTGACGTATAAAATAATAGTTAATAAATTACTATGCTTTGTAAAATGTTTTTCAATAACATTTTCTCTGTACTTCAAGAATGTTTTTTATGTAAGCTATCGCTATCGAGTGGCTACTTTATACTTTCTTTGTTGCTAATGGATACTACCGGAATAATTTAGCAAGCAATTAAGACGTTCTCGACTTGCAACCTTTAATGAAGCGTTTTAGAAGTACGTTTACATTATTAAGTGGCGGACATTATTAATTTATGAGGGGAAATCATTTGATTTTGTTCAGGTAATTTAATTATTCATTTTGATGTGGGGTACATGATTCGGGTGGTAGTTCAGGTGTCTAAAATTATAGGAGATTAAGGTTTCCGCATAGGACGTGATAGAATTAGGAATTTGGCACTAAACATAATAGTCATGTACTATTTATACTTCCTAAGCCTCAAATGTTAAGCCAGAAGTCAAAGCTCAGAGTAATGACACTAGACTAACAATATTTTAGCTTTATTCAAATTTCATACATTTATAACGATGACGTTACTTTAGCTGGGTTCGACAGCAACATTAAATTAAAATTAGTATCAATAAATGTTTAAATAACTTAATTCAACCTCTATAATTATATCTACCACAACATTTCAGTCCAACATTAAACATATATTCCGTATAGAAAATAAAACGCCAAAAATGTCAGCAGAAAATAACAGACACAAGAGCACATTAGGCGGCCATTATATTTTCTGTTTGTTATATCCTCCAATTACGGAGGTTTGTCCGATATTAATTTTCTCATACAAAGCGCCCCTAGGGTGTGGACTGTATGAAGTATTTGCGAGACTGTCTTAACTGCAAGGTTGTTGACACTGAGAGATGCAGTGGGATTAATTAAAAAAATGTTTTTAGACATGTTTGTTTAGTTTAAATAACTAAATTGTATTTGAAATTAACGCCCGAATGCACAAACGCCATTTAAATATTATGTTGCATTCATCTACGCAAGTCCCGCTTAAATGTAATGATTAAGTGGGACATGGGTAGTTAAGTATTATACATGTGGGATGTTTAACGTGATATTGTTGCAGTTTTTCCTTTTTTAATAAATAGTCTTAGGTTAAAATAAAACACGCTTCTGTCTTTTGACAGTTACCGATTGACATTTTATTCCTCCTCCTACATTATAATCAAATATTGACAACTGACTCCTTGTTATGCGTTGTATTTAAAAAAAAAGCAAATTAAGAACTCAACAAGCTACCACATCGTCCCACATACATATAGTGGTTTGATTATTCGTTTGAATTGAAATTGTTAGAAACATTTGTAAAAAACTTTTAACTTGTGTAATTAATCCATCATATAGTTTTGATAATAAGACACAAAGGATACAAAATATTCTGTAAAAGTTTCAGTTGATTTTAGTGTTCATAAAGTCAAATTACCTAGAGTTAATTTAAATTGGAATCTAGCTTGTCACAACTTGTCACAGGCTTATCTGAAGTTACATATAGGTTTTAGTTGAGACAGTCCAACCTAAGAATACTTTAAATATTTTTACGATTAAACGAGATTAGGCCTTAAAGAACACGCTAAGTAATAAATGTCTATTAGAATTGGTGAACATACATAAAAAGCAAAAAACAAAAATTCCGATGAATTGAGAACCTTCTCCTTTTTTGAAGTCGGTTAAAAATAAGTGTTCGACTTCGACACATCGTTGGCTAATTATTATGAATTGTTACACCAACGAGAATATCTCTTATTAAAATGTTGCTCAGTGTGTCCCATGTCTAAATCTAAGCCGATTGAAGGCTTAACTTGAAGCTTATTGTTTTGAAAACAATTAAGAGATTACATCGCAGCGTTCTTGTTTTTAATTCAATTCCTATCTTGAGAGAATTGTAGTGGGTTTGTCTGGCACGTTGCGCATCTCGCCTTTGTAGTTTGTGCCCAACTTGTAGCGTATTGTCGGAACATGGGTGTAATTGTTTGCAGTCTTTTGTTTTCGGAACCTGAATAGGTCGGACGTGGTCTTTAATACTAATACAATCTTTCGTCTAATATTATATCTAATTTATATACTTTTCTGCTATTTATTGGTTTCTGTTGGAAAACAATAACCTCGAGATTGTAAGTTTAACAACGTTTATTTTCCGGTAAGGTTTTTACAATAATGAATACAAGAATGTAGAAAAAGAACTAATATGACAGGTAAGCACACAAGCGCCATAAACGAAAAGAATGTACAACTTGATATTCGATTAGAAACTATTTATTAGTATTTGATGTTTACTATTTCAACATTTTCGTGTTTCTATCTAGCCGTAGGAAGTCCACAGCTGTACTGTTTCGTGTTTGAATGTTAGTAAATGTCCGTTGTTTAATAAAATATGAAAAGAGCTTTTTGCGATTTAATGATCTGTTAATACTAAATATTCAATATCTTTATTGCATACCCTATGTATAAAAGACGTTACAAGTTTATAGATGTGTAGGTATGTACAATGTGGACTCAGTTCGGTACGGCAAAAAAAAATAGTAGCATAGGGGCCGCCCATTAATCACGTGAGGCTCGAAAGGGGGGAGGGGGTTTAGCAGAAATCACGAAATATCACAAAGGGGGAGAGGGGATGTAGTATGATATCACGTGTATTTATTTTTTCGTTAATGCGCGATTACCAAACCGAAAAGCGGCGTGTAGTGTGAACTTAACTCGCCGTTATCAGGCAACGAAAGAAGTCCTAGATTATACCTATTTTACTTATACCTGTATTGAACGATGATATTCTAAAAAAAATAAGATTCTTTGTAGGTACTAAAAATACACGTGATTTTGGGAGGGGGTGGAAATTAGTCTTTAACCTCACCACTTATCACCTACGGGGAGGGGGAGAGTTAACATGTTTAAAAAAACATCACGTGATTAATGGAAGGCCCCATATTTATATAGTTAGTTTGATCTTCATATCAATTAACCCACCTTCATATCCAATTGTAAAAACAGTCTTGTAGTCTACAGACCTTATAGCAGTATAAATCTACAAATAATAAAATAAATGCGTTATCAATGCAAACAAGCGTAATAAGAGTAAAACACGAAATCTATGCCAGAATGAGTTCCGATTCTCATCCGCTTCGGTTTATTAATCATTGTACGACGCTCACGCAAGCCTTGTTTGAATGTATACAATCGTTGTTGGCTTCAACGAGATATTTTTGTTGGGTTTCTTTGTAATAAGAACGTGGTTTTGATTTCTGTTTATGATATAATTTGAGTTGATACGTAATTGACTATGTTATGTGACAATAAATAGTGTTAATACATACATACATACATAAACTCACGCCTTTATCCCCGAAAGTGTAGGCAGAGGCGCCACCAGGACGCCCACATTTCGCCTTGTATATTCCGTCCTACGATGTGATAGGGGCGAGCCTATCGCCATATCGGGCAGTGTTAATATTGTGTACTAAAATTTGCTAACAAGTCGCAGTGAAATCCTTATAGAAGGGTTATGATCCTCACTGAACTTGGCGTGGAAGAAGTTAATAAGCCACCTTTCTCAATCACTCTTCTCCATTTCCACAGCAATTGATGGCCATAAACTTAACTTAAGCCCGAACTTAAACTTCAGGAAAAAATAAATCTACTTCTTATCAGCTGAATAAATAAATAAATATACCCAACAGTCACATACATAGTCCTGACCCCACATTATGATCAAGTAAGTCTTGTGTCGTGGGTATCAGAAGCTACGACACACTTTTCGGTCTCACAAACACCCAAACCCGAGACAAATACTTGTGGGCCTTACAAACATTTGTCTCGGTGCGGGGATCAAACCCGCGACCTCTCGTTTCTCAGCCGGCGTCTAACCAACTGCGCCATGGAGGCTGTCTGTCTGTCCCTCATAGAAGGGTTATGATCCCCAGTGAACTTGGCGTGGAAGAAGTTAATAAGTCACCCTTCTCAATCACTAGTCCACATTTTCACAGCAGTCAATAAACTTAACTCAAGCCCGAACTTAAACTTCAGGAAAAAAAAAATCTACTTTTTATCAGCTGAATAAATTCTCAATATTTGTCTCCACTAAAATCTCAACGACAAGACAGTGAAGCCAGTAAATATAAACACCGGAGTCCATTAGAGTTGATTCCAGTGGATCTCGGGGTAACACGCGCTCGCAAGTATCCCACCGAAATCCTTAACACGTAGTTGAATTAAAATACCTCGTGACCCTTTTTCATTAATAAGAGATCTTGGCCCCACACTGAATATTTATGCTGGCTGCCGCGTGGTGTAAGGTGGCGGTGAGCGGAGAAAAGGGTGCAAGACGCGTTTTGTGAATGAGCTGTTTGGCCCTTTGCTCATTATATTGGTAGATTAATGAAAAAAAAAATTTGAAAGAAATGAAGTGATTGCAAAGGTTGCCAGGTTCAGTTCACTTTGCGTCTAATCGTGTTGTGACTTCATAGACACTTTTAGTAAATATTCGCTTCCTTGTAATTCATTAGTCAGAATTGTTTAATCGTTAAATTCCTTTTCCTTTTATCACGACAGTTTAGTAATTTCATTTAACTTTACATAAGCCGTATAGTAGCATATGTACGCGATTATACTCGTAATTACATAATATAAATAGAATATCCTAAGGAAAGAGTAAGGAAAGGAAAGAATAAAACATATATTTTTCATCCAAATTCTTCCTGTATCGATCATTCAACAAATTAATCGACAAAACCTCCATTAACTGTAATCACTAATTAAAGAAAACATAAATACACCCAACAGTCACATACATCGTTGGTCAGAAACTACGACAGACTTTTCGGTCTCACAGACCCGAAACAAATACCTGTGAGTCATACAAATATTTGTTTCGGTGCGGGGATCGAAACTGCGGCCTCTCGTTTAACAGGCGTCGTCGAACCAACTGCGCCACGGAGGCTGTCAATTAAATCTGAGTATTTAATAATGCTATAGAAGAGACCACTATGGGATAACATAAAACTCGCTCCAAACTTGCACCACACGCCAAAACGAGAGACGTGCAAGCGGTTACTTGATTTTTCTGATACATTTTCATGAGGTTAGAAGCTCATAGCCGTAAGGTCCTTCCTAGTCGAGATTGGACCTCTAAACGGATTAACACTGGATCCACCTTGTACTCAACCTTACGGCCTCTGCATTTAAGTAATGGTTCCAGACATTTTGTCCATGCAAGAATAGTTTATGGCTTGGGTATTTTGTTTTTGTTTTCTCAAAAGTTTACCTTATTTCTAGGTGTAATATTATTATGGTCATGTGATAAGAGGTCCATAAGAAGCATAATATGTGGTTTTTCTGTACAATAAAAACATATTGACGTTACATCAAATACGCAATTAATTGAAGTTTAATCAAATATATTTTTCTTGATCTACTAAATCGTCGTAGATTTTAGTATGTTTTTTTTATTATAAAAAAGAATTAATACAATATAAACTACATTTATTTTGACTTTCATTTACAAAGAAACGAATCCGGCTCGAAGGATCATATTTATTGCATCAATATTTACTAGAAACTATTACTGCTTCATTCGATTTCCGTTGACTCCACGCTTCAGCTGCATTATAAGATAGATACGTTACACTCAGAACTGATTAAGACGTCAAAAGCTAAACGAAATTGATATGTAATCTGTCATGAGCAATATCGAGTTAATGTGAGGCAGACAGGAGTGTTCAGCTTAGAATTATGTTAAGTTTTTATTTATTTAATAGGCTCAAGATTTTTTATTTATTTATTTATTTATTTAATAAGGTTCACCAACAATTGTTTACATTGATTATAAACTAAAGTGCACATGTACAATAATTAATCAAAAAGTAAATGCAACAATCACTTAAAGGTAAACATCTCATGTGCAAAAAATATTACAGTTAACACACCTAATATGATATAAAAAAAAAACAGAAGTTATACAAAAAAAATAAAAACATATTGCAATGAATGGCGAGACGAGCATGCCATTCGCCTGATGGTAAGCGATACGACCGCTCATGGACAGTAACAAAACCAAACTACACTATGAAGCAATGCTTGGCATTCCACTGCGCTCGCCATCCTGAGACATAAAATGTTAAGTCTCATTATGTCCAGTAGTTACTCTGGCTACAGTGTCCTTCAAACCGGAACACAACAGTGCATTTACACAGTTGTTTGGCGGGAAAAATAAACATTGCGGTGGTACCCACCTAGGGGGCCTCTCACATATGAGAGACCACAAGTAGAACGGCTACGATGTACTTGAATTTAAGTGCACAATCTGATTGTTCTGTGACAGTTGACACAATTATGCCAGTTAGTTCGGGACCGCAGTCAGAAGCCTGAACTCCACATGCCTGGACGGTTATTATGAAAGTACTAATACCAGGCCATCATTATTATATGATCTTTTCGTACCCCTGGTTGGCACAGATTCCTTTTTTATCATAACAGGCGTCTCTGTTTTGTGTGAACCGTCTCAAAATCGACAACAATTTTAGCTTATCTCAATGCTGAACCGACCTTAGCCAGTTTATGTTCCATGCTAGTAATACAATGATATTTTACAATTTCGACAAATTGAAATTTGATACAGAAACTCTAAAAGTGTATCGTTACGTACTTGAATAAATAGTAAGTTTACAAATATATCCAGCAGTCACAACGGCACAGTTAAAACTGGAACTGCACACGAATAAAATAGGTTAACGCCCGGCAATTCAGTTACCTATCCGATTTTAACTGTTGGCGACTGCCTGACGGTGAGAAATGTGATTATAGCCAATGAAATCACCTTCTAGATGGCTCTGGCTGACCGGGATTCGAACGGAAACGGAAGCTAGGATAAATTTATCTGTTATTTTTAATGTATGTTATATGAAAGGATAATTCGGTTTGGAGATACAATATTTACAATTAATTGAGTCGTTTTCTAAAACGTATGTTGTTATATTTGAAAGAATAATCATTATGAATTATCTATGACTATTTCTTATGGCCACGGTGTGTGAATTTTTCTTTAATTAGCGTATCGTAGGTACTAAATAAACAATTTTCATATTTAAACATTAATGTATCCTTTTAGATAAGACATAATTGACCACAATTTTCTAGTTCTAGTAAAGAAATCTAAAGCTAGCTCATTCCACGATCCCCAAAGAACGCGACAAAAATAAATCTTATCCTCAAACCTACTTATAAATGTTAGTGATCGGTTGTCACGTATGTAAAATAAAATATATGTTCGAGCGGCAATCCCTGTATTAGACTCCTTTCAAACTTTCCGTATTACTCGAGGACTTCTCGAATGTAACCTAGATAAAATTCGTATCTGGTGAGACTTACTTGAATGTCGTACTACGGGTTCTCGTGGGTTTATCTTTATATTCTCGTTTCCAATGGTCGCTATGAAAATTCTTTAGTAAGGCTCTGTGCATTACTGGACTTCCTTTAGCTGAAAGACAGATAGAGATTTTCGGGTTAATATCATATCTACCAAATTAATATGCAAATTGTACAATTGTGCAATTGTACCACTAATTGTAAAATAAGGACATATAGAAGAAATACAACTTAATTAACATGAAGTTTTTTAAATATGTTAAAACTAGGTTAAATTATTTTAATGAGCACTTACTGCAAGTAGTTTTTTTATTGATGCCTATAATCTGTCATCTCATTCTTACTTTTTTTAAAATAGGAACTAAAGTTACTTCAAGAGTCGCTTCTTATTTACTTTAAAAGAATACGGTTTTTATATAGCTTAAGGTCATAACAATGTGAGCTCATTTCAAAATAGTCCAATTAGATTCATTTTATTTCTTTAGACTCGATGCCAAAATATTTTACAATATATTTTCAGTAACAACAAAATAAAATGTTCTCTAACACATGATTGGAAATATATTCTCACGTACATTGGTAGCGTGCGAAATATCCGGAGCATTTCAGTCACATATCGCGGTCGGACTTATATTTTCACGTGGGCAATGTTTTAAGATCTCTCCACTCACAAGTGGAATATGCTTTCCACTCCAACTATTTTCAATGAAGGCTTCAGTTTTTTTTGCTCTAGTATAAGCACTGCTTACTGCACATTGCAGTTCGGAGTTGGATTAGCTTGTACGGCTATTGAGCTGGATTATTGACTTTGAATAGGATGAGTAAATTCAATTACCTTTTAAGGGTACTAAGCTTTAAGTTATGAATTTAAGGAATAAAAAATACGATGATTTTTAGAAAAAGCATATAATCCTTTGGCTATTTGAGCATAGGAGATAAGGATAAACAAACAAGAGCAATGTGATACAAAGTGATTAAGATATGGAAGTACCTATACTAGAAATCTGAGAAAAAAAAATCCCGAGGTAATAGATTCAGCAAATCTTTATAATTCACAGAAGTGTGAACAAAAACAAGGTCTAGTATGCCACTGCATGCACTACGATATCGATCCGCGAAATCTATTAATCGGATCTCATTTACCATTTGAAGTCGTTGGACTCAGGCTGAGATCGCTACATAAATTTTGAGGAGACCAATATTCCGTAGTAGATTATCTCTTCCTAATGATCATGAATAGAGTCTTAAAATATGTGCCATAACATTGCTTGTAACATTATAATCGAAAGATGTATGAGGGGTTATCAACGAAGGAGTGAACATAAATATTCAAAAGGAGCCTTTACCGGATAATGAAAAACAACAGGGGGGTTTCGTGACGTCACTTACCATGTAGATGCGAGAAAGGTTATTATTACGCAGGTAATGAACTATGACGTCAAGCTCATGTAGGAAGTAATTTAGCAAATTTCACTGACGCTTTGACGTGTCTGCCGAAGACTTGCGTGAATGTTTAATTATGTAAAACGAGATTACACAAAGGCGAACACGAATAAACAAAATAAGGTACAAGTGTATAAGAAGTAAGACATGTGTGGGATTAGAGAGATACATTTAAACAAAGCTTTTAATCCCACCCAGGATAAAGATATGGGTGGTGACAATAAGGGCATTGAAGCTAAAAACGTATTTAGATGTTGTTGTAAAGAAGCCACAAGTAATTTAATTTGTAACAAAGTTCAAAGTCGATTAAAGTAAACTGACTAAGCTTAGATTATATTTAGATTGTTAATATTCTAGATAAAAAGTAAGCGTTAATGTTTTTTGGTGGCCTAATTCCCTTTCTAAATGTCAAAAAAACTAGATAGGTATTAGCAATTGATGTAGTAGATACATAAAACAGGTAAAAGCAACTAGTTTTATACCTGTCCTTATTATACACGATCTTGATTTTGCTATAGGTAATTTAAACTTCCTATAAGTCAATACCACGGAGAAACATTTTGAAATTTTCTCACAAATGTTCAGCATTTTACTTCAATATTTACTCAACCGAATTACGATAGTATCATAATGTAACTCACGCCAACTGTCACTAGATGGCGTTAAATGGCAATATGGCCGCCAGTTTCAGTGTATCGCACCGCTTCCTCCGAACCGCTTCCGCTGTGAAACTTGTTCAGATATGAAGCTTTAATTATGTGTGCGTTTGTACCGAAATTGGAATATACTGTGGATTAATTTTAGTTACGGAATTGGATGGAAATGGGATTTCGGATGCACTGGGTGTTTATGAATCATATGGTATAACTGAGTGTAGGTAGTTAATGCATGTGTCAAACAGAATTGTATCAGTGTAGGAAAAAAACATATTAGCATTTATAACTATTACTATCTCTTCTTTAAAGCCCGTGCGAAAAAGGAGTATTATAATTTTGATTAACAATTTAAATTCGGAAATTAGGACATGCAAGAATCGTCTTGCGTTTAAAGTGAAGGTTCGAGAATTGCTACTCAAACAAATGGCAGAATTGTCAACTTAAATTTTCATATTTTATAAAATATATATTATATTTTATATATTTTGTAGCATTATTTGTATTTTATATATATATACAGGGTATCTCAAGACCGCGACCGAAAACGAAGCCAGGTGGTAGTTTTAGTGGTTACAGACACGAAGCAAATAAAAATTTCACCAAAACAGCGACAGATATTTTTTTAGAACTTTTTAAAAATCGTCTTGATTGGGTGGTAAAATCCTCGTTTTTGCGAAAATAATAATTTAAACCCTTACGTACCATTGAGTGTTGAAAAATAAAAAGGTCTGCATCATTATTTTAGGAAAACTATGTATTTATCACCCAAATACGTCGATAAGTAAAAAATTACAAAAAAAAAGTTGTCGATTTTTTTTTGCGAAATTTTTACTTGCATTGTGTCTGAAGTCACGAATACTACCACCTGGCTTCGTTTTCGGTCGCGGTCTTGATATACCCGGTATATATACCGCGTTGATACGACAGATGGGCATTAAATTACATTACGTATACTATACGTCCTTAGTATTAATTCGACACGGCATAAAAATTAATAATACCAATAATGAGATTTTGTTTGTTTCAAGCAAACTAAATAGCCTACAAATAAGAGTAAAACGCAACCATCCTTTGTAAATAAATTTCACTGACCATTAATGAACTGAACTGGCAACGTCGCGCGGGGCGTGTGTTATCGTCGTGGTGGCGAGACGCCGCGCGCCGGCGCTCCGCGCATAGTTACGTAGTTTTGAAGGTAGTTTTAAGTCTAAAATTCGTTCTTCCCAAGCAGCGGGTATTTGCCGCGCTGGCACTCCCTCCTGATGCGGCACTATACGTTTGTTGTCTCGTATCTTTGGACTGTCCAATGTTATAATGCGGGCGTCCCTGGGGCAATTGTGGCTGTCACCATACCTTTCGCGGTATGTACACAGAGCTAAATCAGTGTTTCCATGGCATTCACCGTAAATAAAAACCAAGCAGCGTATTCTCACGCGGTGTAAGTTACACGAGGCATTGTTAAACAGTTTAATTACAAACACAAACACAATTTTAATTACGTGTCCTCGACAATAAAAAACAGTCAATAACAAAAAAACATTAACTAATAATTATCCCAAGTTACGTGTCCTGTCACAATAAAAAAAAGAAATAATGTCTTAAACTCATTTAGTGTCTTATCACAATAACAATACAAAATCACAATTGTCGGCGCGAGATCGACAAGATAAAAGCGGCGCGGCGCGGCGGCGCAGGAGTTTCCGTGTTACATCCATTCCGAAAGGATAGCGACGGCGCACTAAAATAACAATTTCTTTAGCAAATAATTTTTATTTGTTAAGATGCAATAGCAACACACTGACCTATTTCTATTTCTTTTACGCGTGGGATGTTATGCTATGATTTGTCTCTCTCGTAATGAAAGTGCAGGTGTGTATTTATTGCTTCCTTATTTGCATCGCCAACTTTTTAAGTAATTTAGTTGTACTTATTTAAGTGACTTGTGTAAGAGCGGCAACAGCGCGTAGATTTTAGTAGGATCTATCGTTTTAAGGTGTTTGACCTGTGCGTTATACGTAATCAGCTGTTAGAAAAGCTACATCGTGTTCAAATGGAGCAAAAACTTACAAAATCACTTATGACTCAACTACTGCTCCTATTTTATTGATTTTTAGTACAGAACTTGGAAATGGTACCTAATATATGCAGTTTAAAAAAATGCCCATCGGTCGTATCAACTTTGTATAAGTATATATTTTATGCATGTACTTATATTGTAAGAATATACCTTGGTATAATATTATATTATTGTTAGTTTGTATGTATTTAATATATTATCTACTTTTATTTATTTTTTACAAACACCCTTTTTGTCTCATTACTGCATCTCCCAAAGGTTGACTGGTAGAAAATGCCGTTGGCATTAAGTCCGCCTGTACAATTTCATTGTATGAAGTTTAATAAAATAAAAAAAATATATGCTTTCTTTTTATTTTTTGTATTAACTCATGAAATATTAAGCATAAATTTATTTTCGAGTACATAACATCCTACTCGAAATCATGTGTATGCTTACGAATCCGATTCTACACACTACGAAAAAAATACCAATCGAATTGAGAACCTTTTTGAAGTCGGTTAAAAACGCTGGTCCTCATTCAACTTTAAACTACATCATAAAAAAGTAAACAATTATTTCTTAAAAAGACTATTGAAACGCCAGTACGAACAACATGTTCTAGTGAACATAACGTTATTCTTTAGAGAGGTAATATTTCACGGAGCCACCTCTGCGAATCGTTAACACGAAACGATATGTTGTATCACGCGAGCGTGTTTGTTTTTATTGTTCATCTGGAAGGGACTGGTATAAAATTTATTTGCGATTTAGACAGAAAAAGAACAATGAATTACGTATTTTTGTATATTTGTAACATGGATGAGTCGGTAGATGCCCACACCGAACCTACACCATCCCAATCGGTGATACCCTCAACAAGGGTCAGGTCAAAAGTACCCTGAACCGAGGAGAATGCATGAAGATATTGATAAAAGTGGATGAAGCGGAAGTAATATGTCAGGATCGAGCATACATACTTATGTATACACACTCACGCCTTTCCCAGAAGGGGTAGGCAGAGGGGCTACCAGGACACCCACATTTCACCTTGTATGTTCCGTCCCATGATGTGATAGAGGACGAGCCTATCGCTATATCGGCCTCAAATTCCTGGCTGATAATGAATATAAAAATCCAATATCACTTTGCCCGACCCGGGACTAGAACTGGAGACCTCAGCTTACTAGTCGTATCCTAGTAGGTACAACTAGGCGTAGTTGTACTTGTTCCACCGAGGCAGTCGGCAGTGTTATGTTATGAAACATAATACTATGAACATATCACACGCTTGGTGACTGATCGCAAAAAAATCACTTATTACTTTACCTTGCTAAAAGTGGTGGTAATTATTATAGAAAGGGTAACAGCACCTATGGGAAACAAATTTAAGACCCAGTCTAAATTCGGTTACTTTAATACAAAACTTGCGATATGCGTTGTGCTGGTATAATCAGTAATTACAAAGGATTACCCGCTGCTACAACTTCCAGACCAGAATTTGTAGACCACACAAAGTTTCGACACTAGGTTTAAGCATTGACCCATCGCTACATTGCCAGCTTACCATCTAAACCACGGTATAAAATCTGCTAAAACGTAACCCACGCTATTGAAATCTCGCTACAATATATACCAAAAAACTCTCATCGTGAGTTTTAGATATATCTGTCGGCAATGTATTCTATACTACGGCGTAAATTGTCGTAAGTTTTTGAAAAGCATAAGCTATTTAAGCATAAGTTATAATTATTAGATTAGGACATAAGCTTGGGAATGCAATCTAGTTTTTAACAATTATGATAAAATGCTTGTATTTGTATCTGATTGTATTCTGTTTTATGTCTTATATAAATAAATAAAATAAAAAATAAAACTCTGTCGGCAATATATGCCGTATCCAGGGAGACATCCCGTTTATTCGTGAGATCGTCGAAACAACGGCTTTCATGGCAGCAAAGTGCAGAAATTCCCGGGACAGTGCAACGGCTGCATGGCAAGATGGTAGGAAGATAATACGGTAAGTGCGGTACAGCGCTGTAATGAAAACTAAAATTGCGTTCGTTTTACCACAGACTTCATTAAGTGAATCATTATTTTCTGCATTACTTCATTTTGAAATATGTAAAAGTTTTGGGACTGTTATTGTACTGTACCTCTTGTGTCAGAGTATCAATCAAGATAGTTTTTGTGTAAACAATTTATTCTCCAAATATTTAAAGAACCCAACTAGGATGGAATAAACACGTGGGCTGGCTGATTGTGCCACATTGTTTTAGTACGAGTATACCCGGAAACGAGACAATTCTTGCTTATGCTTTGCCTTTGGTGTACCTTTTAATTCAAGTCGAGGAAGCGACCGTCAAACTGTGACTATAAGCCAGCACATATTGTGTTTATTACGGGACGATGAAGATAGAACATGATTAAACTTTGAATGTAACTATCGCCGACTACTTATTTTTCAAATATCTTCATGATTACAAATAACTACAAATACAACGCAAAAACCTGTTTTTAAACACAATAGGTCCCCTTGCTTTCAGAACTTCGTTTATTATCGGCCAGCATTTGTTATGAATAGCTGCAAGGTGCAACAATAGTCGGTTTAATTAAGAATCATCGAGGGGAGACCAGACAACTTTGGACCACTTGAGGAAATTCACTTTGGCGTTAGAGATCGTATTTTTTGTTTGTTATTTGTGAGGGGAGCGAGGATATGAAATTATCCGTTGTCACTTGCAGCGCTTTCATAAACGGTTTTGTAAAGAAAATGCTATAAAAGATTGTGTTTTATAGAATTTATGTGGTGGTTGTCATAAGTTTTTGGTACTTATAAAAATGTGCTCAGAGATTGAAAATGTCTTTTAGCAATGAATACCTACATTCTCTTTCTTATTAGACTTTTGATTTTTTTTGTGGCAGAACATTATTATAATTTTGCTTTAGTGTACCTTTCTCACTTTTACAAATTTTTAATAATGTTTTTTTCTGTTGCAGGTATGAAACGTGCTTTAATACTGCGGTAATTCTTAATAAGTAAGTTGTACTTCTATATTGTTCAATTTGTAAAATGACTGAAAAAACAATCATAACACATTCAATTGTGTTACTAGAATTATTTTTTACTAACATTAAATACATTTCTAAAAAATCTTATCGATAGCAATTACCCTAAAAGCTTACGTAAAATGTAACGTTACAACCCGTTTTATAAAATACCAACAACTTTATAATTCTAACAAATTATGAAAATCAATCTAACTTGCTTTATGAATAAAATTTCGAACTACGCAGACGGCTCACCGAGTCTACAACTTTGTACGCTGGGGACGCGTTTGATAGCTTGTCCGGTTGCCATGGCAACGCAGTCTTGCCTTTAATTTCGTCCAACAAAGGCTCCACAACGTCCTTATTATACATCATGCCCCAATTATTGTCGTCTCAGAACGCCGGGGACGAAATACTGCAGCATTTCTAAGAATTTTAGTAGGCAAAGTTTTTTAACGATGCCGTCATTTGTTCTTGATAAAATGACTATGAACATTTGACGTGGTGTTTTATGTTTTGCGGCTGCGTTTTTATGGTAGATAACGTTTGTCTGCCCGTTAAAGGATGGCTGGTAGCTTCTCATACAGCAAAGAATGTCTTTTTTTGCACAAGGAAAATTCGTATCGTCGGCAAAATAATCTTTCATATCTGTGATAGTAATACATTCATTATAATATTGTCATCGGCATATCAGCACAATGATCGTTCATAAAAAGAGTCAAAAACGCGAAAATTAATTTCAAATTTCATGAACCCAAAACCATCGATATTAATTTACGTTTAAAGTACAATATTTGCCGGACTCCCCTAGCGTGTTACATGCAATGTTTGCGAACCAACAATAAAATGGTTTTGCGAATGTCGAAAAACAAAGAAATAAAAAGTAGATTTATAGAGATGTAGCCATTAAAAGAAAAATACGGAAATATTTCTGTTGCTTGGTAAATGTGTTTATTCCGTGCGAATTAGCTACTAAAGATATTATTGAGTTCATGATTGTGGAGCTGGAACATAAAGACATCATTTCCCTTTAAGAACGATTGATGAAACTGATATTTAATTTATTGGGTAATAAATAGACAGTTGTCTTAATCTACTTTGGTTGCTATTTGATTGATGTTAATTATCTAGTATTTCTTTTCCGTTTATCTTACTCGGGCAATATTTAAGTTTTTAGTACTAATTATAGTATTCATTCTGTGTTACACGTGTTAGATTACTTAGATATCAACTGTGACTGTCCATTTTAGGGTAGGTACTGTAATAATAAAACCGGATTTTCAATAATTGTTCCACTTGCCTTTTTGTTCCTTTTCCATTCCTCAACCTTTTTTCAAATTCCAATTCCAAATTCACCGACTGCATTTACAATTAGGTTTTGCGACTATAATAAGTCTTTGTCGAACAACCCTCTTGCTTGTGCACTTTTCCTAATTCCTATATAAAAGGAAGGACTATCGACCTAGGTGATGCCTACATTATTCCAGCGGTAAACGTGCTTACTACAGAACCCTAAAATGATTCTTACTATACGGACATAAAACACAAACAGCACATCGAGATACATTTACAAGAGCATACAGCCGCAAGCGAGAAACTCGCGATTCTATTTGAATATCGAAGTTTTATTATTTTTTTAAGAACACAAAGGAATCTTGCGAGATCGTATGGAACTTGGCGCGAGGAAAGTTGTCAAATAACTGGCCGATTTATAAGTATGATCGCAGACGGGTGTCGCGTTGTTTTTTAGTTTATGGTTGGCGAGGGGTCTGTGTCGGCAAGTTGAATTTTTATTTATTTTAGATTTATGTTTTGGGGACATTTTTTTGATTTTTTTTTGTAAACCGTCGCCCTTTACGCGATATATGGTAGAACTAATTACGTTTTATTTTTATGATTGTGATTCAACATTCCATCAATAATTTCAGTTAAAAATATACCCTTATCTACAATTCCCTTTATAAAATACACACGGCGCGACGTTTTGTAACAAATTCGGCGAAGGCATTTACATTACAAGAACTTCCTCAAGCCCCATTGCGTAGTGATAACGAGGGACGCACCTGTGACGCAACACCATGTGACCGACTAATGACGTGTGCTTACGCATACGTGCTTCTAGTACTTTCTTTACTTATGTAGGGATCATGTATTCTGAAACGACTGTGAGGGCAGCCATTTTTAGTTCCAAATTTGTTGAATTTAAACGTTTTCCTTGTCATAATTTTTGACAGCATCCGTGGCGCAGTTAGTTAGATGCCGGCTGAGAAACACGAGGCCGCGGGTTCGATCTCCGCACCAATATTTGTGTGATCCACAGGTATTTGTCTTGGGTTTCGATGTTTGTGAGGCCGAAAAGTCTCTCGTAGTTCCTGATACCCATGCCACAAGATTCGATCTTAGTGTGAGGTCTGGACCTATGTATGTCACTGTTGGGTGTATTTATTTATTTAAAGAGAGTCAGAAGTAAGCGTAAAATAATATGGCCCACGACATCACTGTCTCCTTGTTTTATTCTTCTGGAAAATTCTGTGACTATTCGTTTATAGTAGGTAAACAAAAATATGTGTGGATAATAACATTCGTAGTTGATCGGATGATCTGATTTCAGAATAAAATATTTATGGGTAAATGTTTAGGAAAACTTCAATGGACAAACTAAATGGACCCTTAAATCCACCCTAAATTTCATCGAATAGCCATCAATCATCGGATTTAAGATCCACACTTCTAAATAAAGTATTAAAAACACATTAAGTGTAAAACTTTTGCACAACTCATTGCTTCTAGTGTTGGGGGGTTCCCTCTCGGAACCGCGTTGAGATAAGCTTAGTGCGTACCAAGCCTCTTGAAAAGAACTAACGATCCATGTACACAGCCAAATTCAGAAGACCCACGACTTATATAAAAACACTAAGCATCCGCGGCTCATCTTAAAATTGCAAGTGTAAACCATAGCATTGAAAATTTATTCTAAGTACGCGAGGGCGTTTGATGGTTACTTATGGTAGTGTTCTTGCCGTAACCACCAGTTTTAAGAAAACTCCGTGCATTTAATATTTCATTGGCGTGAAAGCTCTTGTCGAGTTGGTTATTTGGAAAGATGGTTTTCGCAGTACATATGTTGTGTGTGCTGAAATATTTTGTGGAGTGTAAACAAGTGTTTATTTCAGTGTGGTGTTAACATGAGTTGCTGTTGGAATTTTTGGGGGATTTTTATTTGTTTATAGCGTTGAGGAGGCTCGGGAATTGCTATGTGTATTACAAATGAATTGTTATGTGTTTAGATAATTGTAGGTGGGGGAAATAAAGGTACTTGGAAATATTGTTCTGTCATACCAGGTTGTAATAATTCTAATAATTTTTAATAGAATTAATACAAAGTGCCTGCAAAGTGCGAAATTGTAAATTTAGCACGTGACGCTAAAGTTTTATACTTCTCTCATCGACGTTAATGTTTTTAACAAAAGCTAACGAAGGCCGATCAGGAACACGACCAACTTGCGTGTATTACCATTTCTTGCCTTCTATTTTTACATATGACACGCTTTAAGGACGAGTATCAGTTAGGTGTGAGATTCAAAAGTCAGAAACGCTTTTCCCTGCGTGTTGCAAATGATCATAGGTATTTGATGAGTCACTTGTTCGTCAAATCCAATATTAGCCCTAAAATTTGCTATTTTCCCGTTAAGTTCAAGCACAACGTACATTGCGTTTGGAAATGGATGCCGATAAAGCCCTTTGCCCTTTTTCATACTTCGACATATTTCCTGCATTACTGAGGTGAAAGAAAAATTATCGGCATAATGTGGTGACGCGTGTTGGTTTTCTGATTTCGAGTAACTATTGTGTTATTGTTCAGGTTGTGAGTGGTTATTGTGGATAGGTTTGTTCACGTATTGTTGTGAATACATATGTATCCTTGGATGGATTATGTGTAGTCTACACCTATGTGTTATGTATAAGCTATAATTTAGAATTAGAACTACATCTGTGAAGTTTTTTCATCGAATGTTAGCCCTATAGAAACCTTATGGCTCATGAATTTAATGAAGTCATGAATAACATAAATGATAATTTTGAAAGTATTATTGGCTTGAGCATAGCTGCTCTTTGGTGAAAGCAACTCAATTTGTATTGTATTTTCAAAGCTGAATTTTTAAAAGAAACCCAATACGACTTAAATGTAATTTAGTTGCTCCGTATTTTTAGCGAATTACTCTCAGTCTATTAGCGGTGAAGTCTGAAATTCGCCATTTTTAACAGATTAACCCTGTAGGCGCCTAAGACTGGGCAGTTAGCTCCAGTTAGTCTATGAATTATTGGATTTGTTAGCAGCACTGAGTTTTAGCACTAATTGGTTAAGTAATTGAATGGAAACTAGACAAAGGCACTCCACAATATTGGATTTACGCTTTGGAAAATTTTGTTTATTACGTTATAAGCCTGTCTGTGATTTACATATTTTTTTTACTTTAGGTACTTTTAGTGTTCGTCTTAAATATCGCTAAAATCTACTTTAAAGGAAACCATATACATAAATAGGTCGTTCCGCATAATATTTTATTGAAACATTAACATTCTTAGACACGAAGCTCTTTTGCAGTAATTACCATTTGGTTTCACGTAATAAATATTTAGCGTTGCCATTATTAGGAATGGTATTGTCATATTTCAATGTTTATAATTGATGAAAGTTTTTTTTCGTGATATAGTATTGGTTTACATACATACATAAACTCACACCTTTTTCCAAAAGGGGTAGGCAGAGGTGCTACCAGGACACCCAAATTTCGCATTTTTATGTTCCGTCTCATGATGTGATAGGGGGCGAGCCTATCGACATATCGGTCACTAATTCCTGGCTCCGGGCTGCTAATGAATAGAAAAATTCGATATCACTTTGCCTAACCCGGAATTCGAACCCGAGATCTCAGCTTTATAGTCGTACCGTAGTACAACTACGCCACCGAGGCAGTCTTGGTTTAATATCTAAAATATCATTTCCACATGCCCATATGATGTCTTGGTAATCATTCCCCTCTTAAAGCCGTCATTTTTAATATTTTGCCGCAACATTAATATTTAAGAGTTGCTGTATTAAAGTTACTCCCCCTTAGGATTTATTATACCTCAATAGATAGTTATTTATTTATTTATTTATACTTAATTGCACCATAAAGAAAAACAATTGCAATGAAATATTAAAATAAAAAAAGTACAAAAGGCAGCCTTATCGCTTTAATAGTTCCGTAGTATTTATAAATAAAAGGAACATGTTCATATTATTAGTCCTAAATAATGTATAAAGCTAGAAAATTTTATATTTTTATGCATTTATTTTACTTAAGCATAACATAGTTTACAAAGTCAACTTTCAAAAATGTCCGTAGTAAAAATAATTCGTACTAGTCAGCCCACAATAAAAATAATTAAATTTAATCATCCAGATTCATCACACAAAATATAATAAGAAATTAATATTTATTATTGTCTAAACGATACCAACGTTTCAGTCATTAATAAATCAAATTCAAATATTTCAAAATTCAAAGCCGTCCAATTTAGTCGGAATCAAACAAAATTGCTGAAAAAGTTAAAATGTCGCGATTATCGAAGCGAAAATCTTTTGTAAGCGAAATTAGAAAACTTCTTATGAAACCCCAAAGAGTTCTTTATGTTGAAAACATCCGATGATTTTCGTCTTATAATATTATGAGGAATATTTAGGTGTAGAGAAAATTTGATCAAGAGAACAAAATTCAATAGCAAAATGAACCCCTGTCCCGGGGCGAATAACACCACATGTAAAAATAAAATATATTTCTCAGTATAGGTTTTCATATGACTTGGAATCCAATGTGATCTGAACCTGTCATGGCGATAGGCTCGTCAAATAAGAAGTATTGGTACGACGGCTTTGTGGCTGGTACTAGATACTTCTGTCCACCCCTTTGAGATACAGACGTGTGGTTATGTACGACTTTAATGATAAGAGTCTTGATGCCTGATGGTAATGTAATATTTGTGAGCATTGTCACATGCAAGGCTTGAATATTATACACTCGTCAATTAGTTTCGCTTCCATGCATTGTTTTGATGATGTTGATGCTGTCATTGGAGCAACGATGTGCACTGACGTACCTACGTTTATACCTTTATTAAATTCTATAGCTAACCATACGCGCATGGATTTACCCGACGGATTTGTCTGACAGACATGCCTCGCGGGCAAAACTGCAAATGCATGGCGAAAATATGCTAGTGCTCTAAACTAGCGGATTATAATAAATTCAGGATATTCATGTGTGGTTAGCTATTGCATTTAATACGTAGCTTTTAAATTTGTATAGGTACGCGATCGGCCGAAAATCATATGAATATTCCATTTTTTTAGGTAAAGGATCTCAAAGTTTTCACTTTAATTGCAGTCTACCAGTGGCGTGCCTAGGGTTTTGGAGTAGGGCAAGCCCAATATTATTTTAGTTTTAATACATATTTATTTAGAAGGACAAAAAATACTAAGAACGACGAAATCGAATTTACGGCGCGGCGGCAGACCTACCACACAATCTGTACAATATTAGGATTAGGTAATACAAATATAGATAGCCTGCGGTCATGCAACCGTAACTTTTTAATGCACTAACTACTGAGCACTTTTAATACCCGGCATTACACGAGCACAACGATAGCTACTATGCTCCCGTGTTTGACTACGCAGTTAACCAAAATTGCGGACAGAAATTGTTATAAATACATTAAGGTTAAGTTTTTACAAGTAATTTTAATTACAAGTAATAGCATGCCTTGTGAAAGGACCACAAACTCATTGAAATCATAAGAATTAATCCAAACATTCTAATACACAAGTGTCCCTTGAAAAGCATATATATGTAACACGACTGTTCAATATAATAACCTATATGAATGGGAGCATTTAGAAATCGAATTACGTAGTTAAGTAAACTGAACCGATAAAATGCCTCTTGTGATTTACCACGAATTTAAGAAATGCACAAACTCGGCGTAGTTTTCGCGCCAGTTTCAATATAATTGAATTAAATTACCTTTATAACGGCAATGAACACTTTCACCATCACACTAAAACCATCACAGGAAACAATACAAATCATTGTCGTATCAAAAAGTTTAAATAACATTAAAACAACGAATAATTAACCTTCAACCGAACTATTTACAATAATTGCACAATGTCAAAATACTTATGAAGTTAGTAGTAAATCGTACAGTATTGCTAGTAAACGAAAAAATAAACATTACAACATGCAATTATAATTTATGAAATAAATATAAAAACTTCATTATTTGTATTCAAAAATGATTAAATAATTTTAAAAAAGAACCAACGTAATTTATTAACAATAAATATAATTTAGTTAACAAATAATGTTACACATGACGACCTTCAAATGTACAATGTTCAGTCAAAACAATTCTGTGGTCAAAAGCTGGGCTTTTGGTTTAGTACTTTATTGCTATATATAGATATCTGTAGCTATACATTCGTAGTGCCAGAGTGTAGCATTTCACCCGTCAATGTGAAAGAGATAGCATGCGTTGCCAAAAGCCCCGTAAAAGCACACGAGAGAGAAGAAGGCAGATATATGTTTTGCGCGTACCGTCTTTTAAAAAATGCGTGGAGCTACGTTCAACGTGAGAGTTAAAATTATTGAATGAATTTATTAAATGCGTTGCGTACTGCGCAGCGCGGGCGGCGCTTCGGCTCGCGCTTCATTGAAGAGCGCCATGCCGCGACGGAACGCGGTAAATTCAAAAATGGTAGATGTTTCGTAATTACTGTTTTGTATTGAATGTAATGGTTTCGTTCAGAATTTAGTATATATGTATTAAGTAGGGCAAGCCGGGCTTTTGGGCTTGTATGGAAGTACCGCCACTACAGTCTACAATTAATATTCTTGTTTGCCATTTGATACAATTAGGCTAGCAGGATCAAAAACTAAACCTAGAAGTATATTTCGCCTTTAAAATATAGGCAATTACATCTACTTCACTATACTCCTCAATCACTCATTATTAATAAACCCGTATAAAAAATACACCTTTAACTTGAATAATAGCAGTCGGTAAACACAGGTAAATAGCAGAGAGGGAACAATAACGCAGATAGACTGCACGCCAGTCAGTTTCGAGTTGCAACTCGCATTCAACAATGCATTATACTTCGCTTTGTACTTCCTTTATATAGGCTTCCATTCAATACTACCTGACCGTCATTTTACAGGAAACCCAACCTTGTTTTTGAACTTATAAGGTGGTCTTTACTTTGTAGAGTGGTCTCCCTACGGTCAGTTTGCGGCAGCCTCAATAGTTTTGTTACATGAAATCATTGTGCTTTGATTTTGTGTAAGGAATCGATGTATAGGTTTCGAATTTTATGGTGTTCCGCGTTGTTAGAATATTGAAGTATTTTATCTAAATGAAATTTATTATGCAAATATGCTAAATATTTTTATTGCAAATTGCGTATTCAAACGATATTATATTATGCATATTGTAACATATTGTATCGGCTGCTTCGGTGGCGCAGTTGTACTACGATACGATTACAAAGATGAGGTGTTGGGTCCGAGTCACGGGTCGGGCAAAGTGATCATGGATTTTTCTATTCATTATCAGGAATTTGTGCCCGATATGGTGATAGGCCCGTCCCCTACTTCATCGTGCGGCGGAACATACAAGGCGAAATGTGGGTGTCCTGGTAGCACCTCTACCTTCCCCTTCTGGGAAAAAGGCGTGAGTTTATGTATGTATATTGTAACTAGTTTTGGTATGAGTGTCCTGAGGTTCTTGCACTGAGCCAAAGGTCAATGTCATCTATCAATATTTGTTTAAGATCTTCATTATGTGTTGTTTCACCTCACACGTTTTCGAAATTTCTGATATTTACTCGATACTATTATGTATACTACGAGTATAAGTCTATTATCCATATTGAGAGACCATGTATGTAATTATATGGTGCATTTAGTTCTTTATTTCATTTATATAAAAATACTCAATACTACTCAAAGATTAAACTTGGATCCCTTAGCAAAATGTGAAGTCTGTATCGAGGAGGCGAGTAAATAGGTGAACTTATAACAAGCGTGTAACTGAGAGAGTTAACTTGGACGCAGAAACTTAGTAATGAGATATACCCAGAAGCAACGGATTTACTGCCTACTGTTTGTAAATAAACTCCTTGAAGGGTGCCCGTGTGGTACAGTATGTTTTGAAATAAAACTAATTTTTACGGATTTATCTCGTATTTGGTTTAATTTTTATATTTTTAACATTCCGATGATTACTTTACAGGTTTCGTGGTCCCTGACCGGGATGAAATCTGTAAAAAATTGTTTTATTTCATTATGTAACAAGGCGGAAATCATAGAAACCATTACAGTATGTTTTGTTTGAAGAAAAATATTGGGAGATAATTAATGTTTTTTTTTTGTCGCCCTAGTGGCAGATATACCTGCTCTGAATCTAGGAATTCTAGGTTCGATTTCTAAGGATATTTGTATGAATGTTTGGTTTAAATATCTCCGATGAGTTGCCCAGGACCGGAATTTGTGCCTTGTAAGGCGGTAGTCTCGCTTCCTACCAGATCTTGTGATGAAAATAAGCCGGGCGAACTGTAGGAATCAGTAATGTCATGTTGTATGGCTGTGATTTTTGTTCATTAATTTTACCTAGTGTTATTTCGACTGGTGTCATCCGCCTTCTTCCATAATCTCTAACGTTACTTATTGGCCTTGTAGTAATTAGGATGTATTAAGCTTGGTATATATCCGTTATGTCAAGAAGAGCCTTAATAAAAACTTATATCAAATAATACATAAATATTTTCTAGCAGTACATTAAAAATTGTTATAGATTTTTTTGCAGTAACTTTGCAACACCATGTGAACGCGACTCGCCCCCATATGAGCTAAATCTCTGTTGTGATTAAGTAGGTATTTCTAGAGACCCATTAGTAAGGGCGAGGGGAACCGAACAAGTGAACATTTTTCTTTACTTACCACAGGAAGATATCACGTGACTCCGCTGGAATTTCAAGTAGATTTAAAAGAATAGCATTGTTGGTTACTATGTGGAGTAGTAACTTTAGATTATGGTCCAAAAGAAAGAGATTCGGGTTTACAGATAATTTGTTAATAAAGACGGATGAGTTGCCAAATTAAATTTAAAGCCTTTTTAATTTTACAGTACTTTTGGTGTCAGAATACTAAATTAAACAAAAGGCGAAACAATCATCACTACGGGTAGGCAGAAATATAATCTAAATTCTGATTCTTTTATTAATTCGAACACTATAAAAGGTTTACTCGGCCAGTGAATATAAAATAGAGTTTCTGTTTTCCCCAAATCTCAAAGCCTAAATGCTGTACTAAAGTCTAGACACTCCTTAGACTATTCCAGAAATTATAAGGCTATATAACTATCTACACAACTAGATAATTGAGACGTCGCTCCAACTCCGTAGACAGATTGTAAGATAAACGCGTTCTGGAAGCGAAAGTAGTCAAATATTCATTAAAGCTAGCGTATCGGTGACTCACAAATAGGGACAGAGTGAAGTCTTAGACGATCAACAACGTAGATAAATAACAAGACTGAAGTGTTAGACTATAAATAACTTTGTAAGCGTCAAACAAATGTATACAGGGTTGCCATACATTTACTAGGCGATAAAATCATTCTGAAGGAAGTTTTACGATTTGTGGTTAAAGTATTTTTGTGGTTGCTTGCTAGCATGTGATTTTGCTGCATAGATGATAAATGTTGATAGATTCACTGTTTAGTTGGGAAATGGATAAGTCGAAAAACGTATTCCATAAATTGAAGAGGCTGTTGTTGGCTGTAGTGTTTTGTTTAACCTAAGTAGTTATTCAAAACCTGAATTGAAATCTTCAGATTTTTTTTATCCATCTATCATTTTTACATGCTTCTTAGGTAAGTAAAGTTTTTATAGCCATTTTATTCCTCTCGGAATTGAGAGGAATTCAAATTTCCCCTTCGGATCTACCAAAGTTTCTCAATCAAGTTTTCCCGTCGAATCTACCAAGCACTAACATATGAATGATTAAGTAATGAGTAAAGTCGTCTGTCTCAGCGCAAAATATGGCGCGCTTGGCGCTCTTCCCACGCCTGTTTTTATAGGGTTAGCATTGTTTTCACTGGTATGCTGATGAGTTATCGTTTCCTAACTTGTTTGTGATGGTACTTCTGTAATTTGGCATCGAAAGTATACAGTCATAAGGAGTAGATTTTTATTCTGCCGTAATGTTTTATGTGACTGTCATAATACTGATTGCTCGTTTAGGGAATTATTATAAAGATATGTACAGTTTTTTATATGTACTATTATATTGCAACTTGATTTCGACTATGATCTTATTGTCGTTTATACACTTTCCTGTGTCCGTCAGATGTTCCCATATGTACTGAAATATATCTAAAGTCATGTTATTTGAAAACTTATGTGTGAATTGTCCATTTTAATTTCAAGGCATGTGAAGTACTAAACCAGGGCGTTGAACTCAATCTTAATCCCTAATGTTACGTGACGGTTGTCTAATTAAAGTTTCAATATAAATTACCACAATGATTTTAAATTCCGTAATTGATGAACATTAACGTGAGCACGCTTAAAGTTTTCTTTTATTCACGAAATGCTGCAAAATTCACGAGTCAAAAAGTTGAATGCACGAGAATAATGCGATTACAGAAATTCCATACATCCAGTGCAGGGGATTAATTACTCCGCCCGTGGACAAGGGTTACAGGAAACTTTTACCATATTTACGATTTCACCTAATTCCACGACTTTACGTATAGCGCCATTAGTTACTGTCGCCCACAACTTATTGATATTTGTGTTGTATGATAAATGTTGTTCCCAACAGTTCCCGGACATTGCGTAAATCGCCAAATATCGCCAATATAATGTAAACGACGTCAATATTTCCACGAAACTCCGCTACAGCCGCCATTTGTCACGGTACGTAACCTATTTTTCTTTGACGCGTGAGAATCAGGCCCCTGGAGTGAACTTCAAAAACTTTGCTCTATATATCTCGTCGATTAATTATTACGCATTGCAGTGTTGTTAGCGGTTTTCTTTGTGGATATTTGGATGGTTTTGCCGCATTATCGTTGGATATAACAGTATCAGACTTATACATTATTTATGGTAATCGATCAGACTAATTTACGCAAGAAATAATTCATTTAATCTTTGAATGTCATGGCTATACATGAGTTGTGATTTAGTATAGTCTACAAACTTATTTGGTCATCAAACATATTTTTTGAAACTTTTTAAATTTAAGAAAAAACTAGATTTAACCATCATATTAAATCCTTATACACATGTATCAAATTGATTTAGTTTTCTATCTTAATCCAATGTAGTATATACTCGTACAAGATCCAATAAAATCTCATAAAACGTAGTTATTTAGCGTTCATAAAGAGGCACTTCTCCGCTGTAATTGGATATTCGCCAGCCCTTTGACATGTTAAGGTGATGTCAATTACCCAGCGCTTTGTGTAAATGGCGTGTAAGGTTGCCTCTCCAGCTGCTCTTGTGACGCCGTGAAACGTCGCCTTAAGTTATGACAATCGATACTAACAATGCCTTGAGGACCGTAGCTGTGTAGTAAATGCCGGATGCATTGTGATGTAGAGTGAAATATCGACAGGCTATGAATCTTTTGTTTGGATAGTAATTAGTATGGAGTTTTCATAGGTTTTCAAAGTGATCTAACAAATCATAATTGTGGTCAGTTGATGGATAATTTCAAATATTCTAAAAAAAAATTTCATGTGATTTTTTTTTAACTTCTGACCAATATATTTTCCGGCCGAGCTTTACAATATAATATATATTGTATATAGATTAGTATCAATATAATCTAGAATGTTTCGACGGAGTTGGTCCCAAGAAATACTGTCGATTATTTTTTATTTTTTTAATTTAGTCTTTGTTCAAGATATTAGCGGAAATGCAACATTTTTTACCATTCCCTCCACCATCCAATTTACTTATCCTAACGGCCAACAATGGACAGTCTTACAATTTCCTGGATAATCTCAGGCGACAGTGACAACTTCTATCGAATTTTTCGCCTACTCGTTGCAACTCATGATATAAATAAAGAGATGCTCAATTAAACAAAGCGCGTTAATAACTTTTAAACAAAAAACATATCTCTGGAGACATTCAATTCACCAAATAAACATGACCCATTCGCTAAGCTAAAACGATCTCCAAACTCACATCTAATCCGATGTATCGTATTCAAACGTAGTGTCGGTTAATGGAGAGCAAAGTAGATAGACAAAGTTTAAACGAACGTCCAGTACGGTTTGTGAACGGGCTTAACGTTTCCGAGTTGACGGGTAACACTCACTAATTCTCTCTGTTGGATTCCGACTCGTCATTGCTTGTGTTGGGAGTTACCTTAATAGGTTTAGTGTTGATGTAGTAGATTTTGGCTATATGCTCGCCCCGTATCACATCGTGGGAAGGAACATACAAGGCGAAATGTGGGTGTCCTGGTATCACCTCTGTCTACTTCTTCTGGAAAAACAGGCGTGAGTTTATGTATGTATGTAATGTAGTAGAGGTTTTGAGAATAATTGTATGTGCGACATGCGAATCATATCAAGGTGTGAGTTTGGCAATCTTGATGCCAAACCGTAACGTTAAAAGGCCCTTGGCAGACACTACTGATATTTTAAAGTTATTTATTTTTTCGTTATGAATCATAGTTTGCTTCATTGGTAAAGAAAATAATTTGACGAAACCTGCATACTTGAAAGTTTATCTAACGCCTATCAACCTTTTGAAACAGACGAATATTAACAGGCCTGCTCCCGAAAGGATCATTATCAGGTTGTAAAATCATAAGCCAGTTCGTTCTGTAATATGACTGAAGCCCTAGCTTTTATAAGTGTACATTCGTTTCTTACCACGATTAACGGGCTTGTTATTTTAGACATAAGCAATACATATAGGAGCACTTGAACAGCTTATACTTAAGCGTATCGAAGACAATAGACAATACTTATATATTACAAATACTTTTACCACATTTTTGCCCCAACAAAAAGCTAATTAACTACCAGTAAATCTTTTCAACAGAATAAAGGCACTAACGAAGCATCTAAACCTCAAGAGCGCTGATATCCTTCAAAACTTCGACTCTTTTGAGAACACAAACAATTAGATAGCGCAATTCGATACAAACTCAGTGTATTCTCTTCATACAACTTGTACAGCGTACCCGATACACATCAAACCGCAAGCTATACCGTCAATTGAAAACAACCCAGCCGTGATTCCTGCTATGTACCCTCCGGTGTGCTTCGCAAATTAGTGCCTTTATCACTTGTTGAACCTTTGCTTTATTTGAAACATATTATCGATGCAATACGGGTGATTTTAGATTGGCAAGTGATGGCTGATGTGATCTTTATAAAGGTGCGAAAGATTTGCAACGTGCAATATTGTTACTTTAGTTATGTAGCGTTTCGATTTCGTATTAATTGTACTGCAGCATAATGATTGTTGGAATAAGCGAAGCGGACTCGCAAAGTACATTTCATTTATGCCGGAATGTTACTTTTGCATATCATTTAGCGTTTGTTTTAATGAAGTTGTGTTTAAGGCTTTGTGAGCGAGCCAAGTGAGAGAGTAAACATTAAATTATTCATAAAGGCAAGCATTCTCAAAAGTTTTAAGTTACATCGCTGTTACTTTCATTATGACTTGGGCTAGTTGGATTTGGGGTAGTATCACTGTCTTAAATACTACCAATGGAATTAACTGCTTAGCTTCTGCGTTTAATAACCACTATCAATTCTCAGCCCTACAATGTTAAAGATCAAGAAACTATGGTTTTCAACGTATTATCCACAAATCTTAATGACTCATTCAGATTATATTGGCAGCTATCAAATATTTGTAGGTAATTACCACGCTTAGAAGTCAACAGCTAATTACTCTAACAACTTTCAAAAATCATAAGACTGGAGATAACTTTTTGAGTTTAATATCTCGCATCAATATAATATAGTGTAATATAGTATAATATAGTGTTGTATACACCTGTAATGGTTTGTCACCTAGAATAAGTACATAATGTTGTGATTATCTCATATGTAATTTGTGTGATGAATCGATGGTGTGTCTATTATCATAAATAAAAATAAATCAATAGTTCTTATCATACTGACATTCGTTCTCGAATTGAAACAGTTCTAATACTAGGCATATATTGGGCTTTCCTCGCAATAAATATGCACACTTCCCGATACTCCCAACCGTTCCCATTACCCCAGACTGAAAACCCATCAAGAGGACAGCAGAGATGTAAATCATTCATTAATTACACGTACAGTAACGCGTTTTATAGTGAAGCCCCAGATTTACGAGGGACGGCTGTTATCACCTAACCCGCTAATTGCGTTTGTACCCTTTGAGTTATGGCGGAGCGCTGAGCAATAACTTCTGGATGAAACTATTGTTTTATTTGCCCACACGTGTCAAAAGTACATGGCTAACTTTAAAGCTGTGGATATAAATATATATAATAATAACACTGATAGATGAAAGAAAGACTTGGTGTAGGGTCGTAACTCGTAGATAAATAAATAAATACAACCAACAGTCACATACATAGTCCTGACCCCACACTAAGATCGAGTCTTGTGTCGTGGGTATCAGGAATTACGAAAGAATTTCCGGTCTCACAAACCCCCAGACCTGAAACCAATACTTGTGGTTCACATAAACATATTTTGTGTCGGTGCGGTGATAGAACCTGCGGCCTCTCGTTTCACAGCTGGCGTCTAACCAACTGCGATACCGAGGCTGACACATGTTACATACATAAGCTCAGATCTATGTCATCAATGGATTAAGCAGAGGTATCACAGAAACTCACAATTTACCAAATTTAGTTCCGTTGCAAAAGTAATAGGAGACGAGCCTGTCTGACCAAAATAAAACTTTTTGATCTAAATCCAAAACTTGAAATGAAATCAGGTTTTATGAGCAGACTAGCAGATATAACCTACAAATACCCTTAGTCCATTAATCCACTTCTTGACGTTACATCAACGAAGCATTAATATAAAAACAATATTTACGAAACTAACACTATCTACTAAACAGGAAGAAAAACATCACAAGAATAATATATTTTGCCCCGTAATGATCCAGACGATGAATCAACGAACACAGCCTATGATCCTTGTATTCCAGGAAAGGCGGATGGGAATAAAATATTTCACGACGATAAAGAGCAGGGAACGAGGAAATCCGGTCAGCGTTTTCATAACGCTGGTACAGATTTTTGGTAGGCTTTAGATGTACTGAATATCTTCTCTTGCGGAATAAATCAAGAATATGTAACGTTAGCTTTGCGAAGTTTTATAAGAAAGGCAAAAAATATTTTGATGGAATTATTATTCACTACTACTGCCTCCAACAGGTCACTGTGGAAATCATTGGGAGAGGCCTATGTTCAGTAGTGGACTTCCTTTAGCTGATGGATGGATTATTCACTAAACTACATGATCGACTATTTATCTACATTGGAACAATTAATTATTGAGTTATCAGTCTGACAATCGTGTTTATGAGTCACAAGTTGATTCTTGGTTCGAGTATCGCATTGGGCAAGGGTTTGTGTTTAAAATTGCAATAATTTACTCGTCATTTTATTCACGCAGTATCTACGACCTGGTTAAGGTCGCAGGAAGTCGTAGGTTGCAGGCCGCTATCAACAGGCTTATGTTGAGATCCATGGGAGAGGCCTATGTTCAGCAGAGAGCGAGAGAGAGAGCATCTACATCGATTTTGAAGAATTTCTACGGTATGCCAAGTCCGCCAACCCGCACTAGGCCAGCGTGGTGGACTACTTAGCCTAACCCCTCTCAATCGTGCTCTCGATTAGAAGAGGCCCGTGCTGTGCAGTGACACGTATTTGGGCTGATAGAGATACAAATAGAGTATCTACATAGCTATTCAATGGCATATTATCGTCAGTTAACCCAACATAACATAACATTACCAGTGAATGTGAGAAAATACTCGTCCATAGATTAATAACATTGAAGATTTATGGAACATAACAGTAATATATCTAGAGGCGGCACATCTACCTGTAGTTGCAATACAAATTGCAATTTTATCAGACGCCGCAATCAAATACGTTAGCCGACGTAATTTATACATTCGCTCGTTTCCTACGCTGCAGAGGGTCTAATTTGTTTAATTTACTACACTGTTGTATGTAATTGTATGGGGTTTTTAATTTGTATCGTAAACTGTATAAAGGCTAGTGTTACATAGTAAAACAGGTTTTTGAGATATTGCTGGGCTAATTAATGTACTGACGATTCCGTGATGGATGGCAGAATGCTTGTCCTCTATGGGATAGATGGCATAAAACTTGAAAGAACGCCGAAACAGATTACGGAATATTTTAGTAGTATTCTTAATAATTTTCTTAATAGTCTTTTAGTAGGTATGGGATCATAGGATTTATTAAAGACCTAGCTCAATGTAATGTACTACGCCAACCAAAGCTTATCACACCTGAGTTGTATTTTCAGTACCTACCTACAATCTACATCAATAAAATAAAATAAAATAAAAACATAAATAACCTTTATTACTGACTCAATTTACAAAAGGAAGTTAACGCATAGTACTAAACTTATTAGTTACTGATTATATAACTTAAAAAAATTAAACCTTAAATAATATCTCTTAAGTCAGTTTGCTGAGTTTTGTCTCACTCAGCTCTGTCTTTCGTTCTTCTTCTACGTTATTCTTTTACATCAATTAGGCAAAAATATTTTCACCAACTATAAAATATCCATATTTTCCCATAAAATCCGTATAAATCCATCTTGAACCAGGTCATCCATCTATCTAGTGGCACTTACGCCTCGAGCCAGCAGCTCGCCGCGCCAAGAGTCACTTATTGACACTTCATATCTGTTCTGCCTAGTTCGGTGGGAAACGAGCTGCTTTCACCCATTAACTACACGATGTTGACACTAGTGTCTAGTGGTGAGGGTGTAAACGATTTGATCAAGGTAGTTTAATACATACTCGTACATAAACTCATACCTTCATCCCTGAAGTGGTAGGCAGAGGCGCTATCAAGACACCCACATTTCGCTTTGTATGTTCCGTCTCACGATGTGATAGAGGGACTATCGCTATATCGGGCACAAACACTTTGCCTGACCCAGGATTCGAACCCGAGACCTTTGTAATGGAATTGTAGTACAACAAGGCCACCGAGGCAGGTAGTTTAATGGTGTTATGAGTATTACTTCATTGATTACTGAACGGTTTGGTATTTGTTAATAGTCGTAGATGACCGCTTAGCCTAATGATAGGTTGATGATGAACAACAGCGTCATCAGTGAGCAAAACCACGTATTTCGGTAATCCGTCTGCAAGGCGTGGCGCGTATTGACACATAATGTCAACTTTGTGTGTTTTCATTTCTTTACCCGTCAAGAGTCTTTGTAGCAACATATTAACCAAGCTTATCTTCAACACTAAATAGTGAGCAATGCAGAAAATAAATCCTCAATATTTTCCTCCACATCTATATTTATAATCCTCATTAAAACACACTTACCAATCCCTAAAATATAATGTTACATTATAAAATTAATTCGGTAACAAGTCCCGAACGAAGAAAGAAACGGGACGACATTATTCTCGAGTGTAACACGACACGTCCATTAGGGGAGGGGGGGGGGGGGGGGGAGTAATAGATGGTGGTTAAAACATCGTTGACGAGATAATGGTCCAACTCACTACAATGTTTTGTGCACATGTTGATAATGACAACGATTTTATTATGATAAACAGCTGGCTTTCTAAAGGCCAATGGCGGTTATGAAAATAAGTTTAAGTCATCTATGACCCGAATACCCAAACGCTATGTAAATATTAAGTTACACTTAACTACCCACTTCCCACTTAGTCAGTACATTTAAGCGGGACTTGCGTACTTAAATAACTTAATATTTAAGTGGCGTTTGAGTATTCGGGCGCTAATGTGTTAGAAACTTACGCCTGAATACTCAAACGCCAATTAAATATTAAGTAACACTTAACAACCCACATCCCACTTAATTAGAACATTTAAGCAGGACTTTCGTAGTTAAGTGCATCATAATATTGAAATGAAATGAAAATAATTTATTGAATCCATTAAAATGTTCAACATTGTTTAGATTCAGTCATTTTTTGAACTACCACCCGGTTCGGAAAGCGGTTTTCACTAGAGAAGAACGGGCAAGAAACTCTAGTGTTGCTCTTTTCAAAACCAGTTTACAATGTATGATTATTACAAAAATTACAAGTTGGTTTAAATCAGAGCAGTTCATTAATAACTTGTTATGATTTGCAAGTAGGATATAGTTGAATACGAATAAGTTTACTTTATATTTAATATGGCTGAGAGAAACGAAACGAAGTAACCCATAACGAAGAATCAGTATACTCTGTTTTGCCAACGCAATAAATAATTATAAAAGCGTTAAGTAATCTATTTATCAATTACAAAGTAAGCAAATCGGACAGACCAGTCCACACAAGCAGCACCCGTTCACGAGTATGACGCATGTGCCAGCCATCGGCCTCCTCAACCATGCTACAGGGAAGTGACCGACCCGGCACACGACGCCACCGCAAGCACAGACTTTTAAGCGAGCATGACTTATCCAATCGCTTACAAAGCAAAACAAAATAGTTTAAGTTACTTAATATAAATGAAATTATACAGAGCACACTAATACCTCCGCTCCAAGATACTATATATTTAATTAATTTTATACTATACTATTCCCAAGCCTTATTATCATCTAGATATTCTGAAATTTTATAATAAGCTTTATTGCATAATTTTTGCTTGATAGTAGCTTTGAATTTTTCAATACTTAAGGCTTTAATATGAGTGGGAACTTTGTTATAAAAGTGTATACAGTAACCCTTAAAAGACTT
Source organism: Deilephila elpenor (assembly GCA_949752805.1). NCBI lineage: Eukaryota > Metazoa > Arthropoda > Insecta > Lepidoptera > Sphingidae > Deilephila > Deilephila elpenor. The sequence continues at coordinate 10,520,999 of OX457108.1, forward strand.
GCTGATCCTGTGGAGTCTGGTCTTATGAGTAGCTAAATTGTTCTTATTTCTAGTATTTTTATTGTGAATATCGCTAATCTTTCGAAAGTTTTCTTTATTTTTATGGACATACATTAAATTTTCAAAAATATATTGTGATGCCACTGTCATTATATTTATTTCTTTAAATTTTTCTCTAAGAGAATATCTGGACCCTAGCGAATAAATTGATCTTATAGCTCGCTTTTGGAGAACAAAGATGGTATTAATGTCAGCAGCACCACCCCACAGTAAAATTCCATAACTCATCAGACTATGAAAGTAGGCAAAATATACCAATCGAGCTGTATCAATATCAGTCAATTGACGTATCTTACCCACCGCGTAGACTGCGGCGCTCAGCTTTTTAGCTAAAGCGACTATATGAGGACCCCATTGAAGTTTGGGATCTAATGTGATTCCCAAGAACTTAGTTGTATTCACAAGGCTCAACTCATCCCCATTCAAAAGAATGTTAGCGTTAACTTTTTTGACATTAGGAGTCACAAACCGTACACATTTAGTTTTCTGACTATTTAGTAACAAGTTGTTAACGCTAAACCAATGTACGATTTTTGTGAGGGTGTGGTTTACATCGTCAATAATGGGTTGATGTCGATTCAGTTTAAATAATAAAGAAGTATCATCTGCAAACAACACGACCTCACAGTTGTCCCTTATAAAAAAAGGTAAGTCATTAATGTAGATTAAAAAGAGGAAGGGTCCAAGAATCGAGCCCTGCGGAACTCCCATAGTAACAACAGACCCAGGAGATCTTTTTCCGTTGACATCTACACTTTGGACCCTATTACTTAAATACGACTTGCATAAATCAAGCGCAACGCCATTTACACCGTAGTGGCTTAATTTCCTGATAAGAATTTCATGGTGAACACAATCAAATGCTTTGGATAAATCACAGAACACACCTAAAGCGTCCTGTGAATTCTCCCAAGCATCAAATATGTTATGTATAAGCTCCACACCAGCATCAGTAGTGGAGCGACCCCGAGTGAAACCAAATTGTTTACCATGAAGTATTTTATTTTTTGAAAAATAAATTTGAATTTGATGAAGCATCAGTTTTTCAAAAATTTTGCTTAATGAAGGTAGTACTGAGATAGGTCTATAGTTGGAGGGGTCATCTGTACTACCAGATTTAAAAAGAGGTATAATTTTACTTAACTTCATTTTATCAGGAAATATACCACTGTTTATACAAGCATTAAAAATTACAGCTAACTGGGGAGCTAAGACTGGTATTGCAGCATTTAATATTTTTGTTGAGATTCCCCAAAGGTCACATGTATTTTTAATATTAATTAACTTAAATGTTTTTATAATATCCACACTGTCAACGCAATGGAACGCAAATGAATCTCTACCACCAGGTACACTTTCTTCCAGTAATTTTTCTGCTATGCAAGGAGATGAATTTAAACTTTTTGTTATGGAAACTGGTACATCTGAGAAAAAGTTCTCGAAAGCTCTAGCTACTTCAAAATCAGATTTAAAGATATGATTATTTATATTAAGGCTAAACTCTGTGTCACGAGGTTTAGCTTTACCAGTTTCTTTCCTAATCACACTCCAAGTCATTTTAATTTTATTTTTGGAGTTTTTTATTTTAGTGCTCAAATATAGTGACTTTGCTTTCAAACAAACTTGTTTAAATATTTTCGAGTAATTTTTGACATACAATTTAAATTTCTCACTATGATTATATGTTCTTTCATGGTATAGATCATATAATTTATCTCTACTTCTATGTATGCCTATAGTAGCCCAACTGTTGAAGCATGTTTTCTTACCAGCTGAAATGGACCTGGCTGCAAAAATTGATTTGTATTCCTCACAAAATATGTTAAACACACAATTATATAATTCATTAGGGTCATTACCCTTTACAATTGTGGTAAATTTTTCGGATATTTTGGTTTTAAACTTTTCTAACCGGGTCTTTGTTACCGGAACAACAATAAGTTTCTCGAGTGATTGCTTCTGGAACTCACTGCTAAATGTGACAAGTTGTCCACAATGATCAGAGTCTAGTTTATTAATAATGTTACTATTAATTGGCACTATATCAGTGAACACATTATCTATGCAGGTAGCACTGATATTAGTTATTCTAGTCGGCTCTGAAAAAAGGTTAACTAAATCAAATGATAAAAAGAGATTTTTTAACTTTACAGTCATTAAAGTGTTTTCTAGTAAATTAATATTAAAGTCACCACACACCAGCAATCTTTTATTGGATTTACTCAATTTCCTCAATGCATCTTCCATTATTGTCTCGAAACTATCGTATGATGAAGAGGGCGGTCTGTATACACTTACAATGATGAACTGCTCCGACTCTATACATGATAACTGCTCCGACTCTATACATGATTTATTGAAGTGGCGTTTGAGTATTCGGGCGTCAGTGTCTGAATAGCTAAAAAGTTTTTAGCTAATACATGTTCAGTTATTGGTCAAAGCACCATTTGAAATAGAAAGAAAGAAATAAAGAAACATTTATTTGTTACAAGCAATTAATTACAGCTATGCTTATATTTAATTTAACTAGTATAGTAGGTAGTTAGGTACTTATAAAACAGTGCTATATAGATGTAGTTCATTTCATAACATGGAAATTGTATGAAAATTTGTTGAAATCTGGCATACTTGTATTATTACAGAGGCATGTAAGACAATGCTTTTAGGTCTACTAATAAACGTAGGACTTTGTTAAAAATTAGGCGAACTGTTCGAAGCAGTCTGCATCCAGCTACCTACGACAATCTTGACCAAGTCTTCTATCCACCTTGTAGATGGACGCCCAAAGCTACATTTGCCTTTACATGGCATCAGTTCGACAACTTTTCAATCCTATTCATAAATTATACACTCGACTTCACACTATAATTGAATGCTAATAGAGTACATTATTGATCGTGCAGACTGGGTACTAAATAAATATTATACCAATTAATTCCTCCTGGCAAACAATGATAAGTAGTGTACACACTGTACCTCGGATTATGGTGAATAATTAATTGCATAATCATGTATTGTGTAAAGCAATTCAATAAACGATAATTATTCGTACGTGTGGATAGCCGGAGGTGACAATTTATAATTAATTTCACGAGTGCAACTGTAGCAAGTGTTGTTGGCATTAAAGTTATTAATTGTACATAGATTTACCTTAGTACCTGTATAAGTACATATTATTTTTTCCGAATATATCATTACAGTCGGGAGGTAACATTGATGTTTATTACAATGTACTTTATATTTTATGTAAAAGAATAATGAATTATGATAATTCGAAGTGTAAAGATTTACCCACAAAATACTCAACTTCACATAATATTAAATAAACAATTTCCAATGCCTACAAACAAGGTAAACGAAATACCGTATCTTACTAAATTCTTAGTTAGCAGCCAGTGTACGCCCTGAGGGTTCGATAGCGGACACAGCTGGACACTGTAAACAATCAATATGCTAATTTAGTTAACACGAGCCCTCAGGTGCTCTATGCACGGTACATACCAATTTATGCGGCGTACCATCATTACGCCCATATTAGATGTAATAAAACCTGATTTCACCATTTGAATTTGCATGGCAGCGCTAAATTCGATGAATTTCGCTACCCAGTGTAATTTTGATGTATTTGTATAATTTTAAATGGTTTTTGAATAAGGGGTTTTATCTAGTTAATCATTTTAATAAGCACACCTTTGTTTCATCAAAAATATAATTTGGATTTAATGTTACAGATGCCTTCAAAATCTGCTATTCTCTTAAAATCTTCTGTACTGCCGGACTTTTTCAATTACTAACTTTTTCAATTACCAAAACTGCCTGTCTCATTATAGGTTCCACCTCCTTATTTTTCCTTGTAACCTTACACTGCCTCAGGAGTATTCCTTCTCAAAACCATTCTTCAAGACACCTTTTGCTACCCTATTTTTACAATATATTTCGCAAACCCAACCAACTTACAGTGCACAAACGTCATAAAACTCAATACGGGTCGGAGGCGCGCGTGCAATATTGTTATTTCACATTTATTTTACGCACGTGTCGCCCATTATAAATCCATATGTAATTGTAAGTTATGTAAATCGAGGTAAACCGTCTGCCGTTTGTGCTCGGGCTACGTTTGATGTTTTATTTTATTTTTATTTAAATGCAATGGATTTTTTAAAAGGTAGTTGGGTTGTGGCTTGTGATGCTCCGTTCTTTGAATTTTCCAACTTGGTATTTACTGAGATGTTTTAGTATTTTATTGTTTAATGATTGTGGCCAGTAAATAAATTTCAAGCTTGTATGGTATGCTTGAAAATAAATGTTTTGTTTACTGTTAATGTATTCGATATTTTATATTGGTGCAAGTTCTGTTGGGAGAAACAACTGACGCAAGCGGAGAGGCGTCCAGGTAAATATAAAATTCAGCAAAATGAATACGATGTTTCACAAAATGTTCCAATGTTGACTGTGTCGTATTAAATTGAGGGGGGTTAGATTGTAGAACACTCTTCCTCGGAAAATTGAACAAAAAAATCTGAGACCACCGATTTGGTGGTCAATTCCTTCGCTAACCTATCGTTAATTTTAATACAATTAACAAATACACATTTAAATCATGGCGTCTATTTGAAAAAGTCTTAGTATAATACCTTATTGCTCCTCCGTGCGCTTTCAAGATTTTGTTAATATGCGATCGCGGTCAATTCAGAATTTCAATCCATATCGCTCGAGCGAAGTGAATTCAGGCTGCTTTGATCCGGCGCGGCGGAACAATTCGCTCTAAAAATATTTCAACGGAGCTGCTCATTTCTGTGGATACTCTTATGCAGACCGCGTTTATGTTATACTCGTACCTATCTATTGTTATAATTATTGCCTAATGAAATATTGTTGTTATAGCAGGCTTGCATTACTAGTTTTCTTGTAAATGGAACTAATAACAGGTAGATTATATAAAACGATTCACTGGAGTTATAAAATAAAATTTGAGGAAAAGTGGTGCTATTCTTGAAGGTATACTTCGAATGTATACAAAAAATTCCTGCGCATTACTTTAAATACAAAATGTTATGGCAAACAACCTTCTTCAGTACAAATCGTTTTCGAAATTAAAACTCGAAACTGGATTTCATGATCAATTATCATAATACTTTGAAGCTACTAAACCACTGAACTGATAATCTTGTAAACCCTACAACCATAATATTGTGTTTACACGAACAATACATCTGTCCACATAATTAAACATCCCCAATGGAGCGACTGCACAATCTGAATATGTGATTGGTCTGACAATATTATCGAATAACCTGTGTGTATTTATAGAAAATATGTTTGGAGTTGTATTGTTTGGGATTAGAAAAAGTAAAATTAGAATCTCAACACTGAAATCTTCATTAGGATCTTTTTGATCGCAAATCGTCTAGATCCAATTTCGAAAGAAAGTATTTTGGAATAGCGAAAGAGGTAGAAAATGTGTTCTATATAACTTTGCAAGAAGATTACCACGAAATACCTTGCTTTTTGCGTATTGCTAATAAACAAAGTTACGCGTTAACTAGTCAATGAGCCTCATTCTAATATTCCACCTAACACGACTCCAACGCGTGGAAATTAATTTAACGGAGTCGCATGAAATACATCATTCAGCGTAACATTATCGCCAGTTTCCATATCACTGAACATGATGACCATTTCTAGAGCAACCCTGACTAAGCTGCCGTCAATCATAAAACCCACAGTTCTGTATGAACGCGAGGGGTCTTGTTATGCTGGTCATATTCTTCCCAATCAATTTACGGTGACCTGCCCTCTCTTCCCCCTATCGTGTTTAGGAATACTTTGAGGGTTAATGGGGTATAATTTGAGAGGTCTTCTTACACTGGTCGTGAGTCGTATGGCTGTGTGTGACATGGGAAATGAAGTGGAATTGATGGGAACTGCCCGTCTGTGGCAGTGGTCATTCGTGGACGTTTTGTCGGTCCGTCAGATAAATTAAATGCAGTCTCTGCTGAAATGGATTTTGACGTGTGCCGCTGTCGGTACATTTTCCCACGTGTTGGAAAATATCAGTGTTTTGTTTTAATTAACATACATTTTCGAGGGTGGGTACTCTGTAGTCTCCGTAAGGTACATTGTAATTCACTTTGTAGAGCCAGTATAAATAAAACGCGGGCACTGATTCTTTTTTAATTCTTTCTTAGATTTACGTGAATGTTACACACTAGAATAAAACTAATTCTTACGCATTTTATCGCAGAATTTTTCGATTTCAGCATGACGTCTATCTAAATTGCACCAATGATATAAGGATGCAGAATAAAGTTAGAAGAAGAGAATAAAGGAATTTACCAGTAGAAGAAGAAAAACAATTGCCAACCGAAAACTTCGAAAACACGTACAATTTTCAAATCGTGTTTGCCAACGCGGTCGGGGCACACGAATGAACGAGTTACATTAAAATTCCATGTAAAGGAAGATAAATCTTCACGCCATTACCCGCCGGGGGTGAAACGGGACAGGTGTTGTTATTTTTATCCCGGAAATTGGGCGACCACTTTAATTTTGGATACATTACTTTGATACATGCATCCTGGCCGCCGGACCGCGTTGTGGAGGATGTAGCCATCAACTTTTATATGGTTTTGAAAATGAGTTTTTAAATTGTGCCATAACTCGTTGCTAGTTTATGGTAAAAACGGGGAAAAATTTCGCGAAATTTCAATTCACTTCAAACTTTAAGTTCATGCTTCCTGTTAGATTTTATCTAAGAATGGAATCTCAGCCGCTGGTATAACACATAATCACTTATTAATATTGTCTACAAATTCAGTTTTATATGTTTTTTTTTTTAATTTTTGTTTATACTGCCACAGTTACTGCATTTCATCTGAAGTAGGTGCACCCAATTCACAAAACAAATTAACCCATTTCTCAAAACACGTGACACACTCACGCATAACACGTTCCGAGCCCTTGGAAAAATTGTTCGCCACGTCCGGCCTTCGCAAAACGACAACTCTTCACCCTTAGTTCTTTTGTACGTTAAATTACGTCATTCGCTTGCACCGTTTAGCTCCTTTTTGAAGGCTTGTTTTGCACGAAATGAGCATTCGTTTATGCGATTTATTCCCTTCCTGCTCTTTTGTTTGGTGCTAAATTCAGTGGTATGGTTTCGACTTGTGTGAAGTTTTGGCGGGTTGGTTCATTTGTATGTGAATTTTTATTTTGATCATGATCATCATCATCAGCCCGTTGCAGGCCTCTCCCAAGGTACGCCACAGAGCCCGGTCTGCTGCTTTACGCATCCAGTCGCTGCCGGCCCTCTTGTGCAAGTCGTCCCGCCATCTGGCCAAAGGACTTTAGGTCTTTATTTTGATGACAGCCTCCGTGGCGCAGTTGGTTTGACGCCGCCTGTGAAACGAGAGGCCGCGGGTTCGATCCCCGCACCGAAACAAATATTTGTGTGATCCACAGGTATTTGTTTCGGGTCTGGGTGTTTGTGAGACCGAAAAGTCTCTCGTAGCTTCTGATACCCACGACACAAGACTCGATCTTAATGTGGGGTCAGGACTATGTATGTGACTGTTGGGTGTATTTATTTATTATTTATTTTATATATTAGTTTATTCGATGTAGTTGCGGTGTTAGAAAGTTTTGTTTTTTTGAACACCAAATAAACTTATTTAATAGTTCTATGGAACATTGTTTAAAAACAAACTGTGAAGAGTTTCTAATAAATTACGCCGTTTTATTTATTTCGCTAAATATATTCGGGTTATACCTGTAACTAGTACTATTTCGGTATATTTATTTGATTTTAATGTTTGGTCCTGTGTGAGATGATTAGTACATAGCAGTACTATGATATTTGATCAAATTAAACAGGATGGTAGCGAGACTAGAAAAAAAATTGAATTTTGGTGCGTCGATTATTCAAGTATTCAAATGAGATTAAATATTATAAAAAAACATCAATAAAGTTTTAAATATTAACTCAAAACATGTTTATTATTTTTGAGTATTGTTAAAAATAATTTCGATGACATTACGAACGCATTTTGAAAATGCGACTTTGATGCCCAGAACAGAAATTTCACCTCTCCCCAGGGTGAGCCGATGAGCTTTCAAAGGTCATTAAAAAAAATTCCGACTGAAGTTTGCGGCTTAGCTAAAAGTATTTTAACGAGTTGATATTTTTTTAAGTACGATTTCCTGTAAACCCACCAAATGACGGGTTATTTTGGCAATAAAAAAGTTTTAATGTTAGTTTTTGTACTTCTTTATTTTTCCGTGTTAAATACATGAATATGTAGGTATTTGTAATAGTTATTTAATATGTAGGTCTGATTTGTGCCATATTGTTGGGCTTCGTGTCGTCTGAATCTAAAAATCAAATAAAATAACACCATGATATAGGTTTTCTAATAAGTTATCTGTGGCTACCTTTTATGATAAAATGATATTTGATACAAAAAATCTAACTTTGGACCGTAATTTCATATAAATATTAATTTTACAATAAATATTGAATAAGAAAACGTAATTAGTAAACGATACAGTATGTGAATTCTATGTTGTCTATAGTTAGCTAAATATGATGCAATATTTGAATTGGTTGCGACATCACAACGCGCACGATAATACAGCGGCAAACGATATCTAATTTCGCCATGCTTCGCAAGAGCAGAGTGGCGCAGTGGAAGCGTGCTGGGCCCATAACCCAGAGGTCCGTGGATCGAAACCACGCTCTGCTATAATCAACTTTTTGTTTTTTTGCTCATTTTTTTGTTAAATTTATCACAATAACACAAATATATGAATTCTATTTGTGCATATTTTGCAAAAAAAAAAACAAATATTTTTCTGTAAATATTTGTAAATAAAATGCACAAAAGCGACATGGCTTTACTCATTATTTTATTGAGAATTTGAGATTTTTGCGTCTTAATATTATCAATGTTTATGAAATAGTTTACGTTATTAGTTAGTAATTATTAATTGTTTTTAAAAATAAAAGCAATATACATTTATTTTTATTTCTGTTTTATTACATAATATAAACAATGTGCAATATTTATTTTTTACCATTACCCCGAAGACGTTGTCAAATTTATTATTTTGTAATAAAAAAGAATAAAACAAATATAATTCATCATATGAATTCCATTGTAAAACACAAAACATGCATAAAGCGAGCACAACCATTTAAACACAAAATTATAATAAAAAATTCAATTATGAATTTCCACGGGGCATAGGTTAACCCGAGCGGTTCATGGCGATATTTCATACCCAGGGCAAATGAGGTAAACAGCTTAATAGCTGCACGCGGCTAATTGGTATCCCGGATAACTCTTTAGTGCTAGACTGCTGGCAACTTAAAAATATTGCCTCCCCGGGACTTAAGACGAGAAATTGTTTAAAGCCAGGTTAAGACTTAAGACTCGGCTATAAACTGCGCTATGAATTTTTTAGTGCCTAAGTCAAGCCTTGCTAACATTGATAAATTATTTCAATGTGTTGAGTGTGGTAAAAATAGAATTGTTGAGTGCTTAGTATGCTTACTGCAATATTATTTTAATTTATACAGGCATACATTAATACCGATTTTAATTAGTTTTAAATAAATTACAATTTTGAACAGTAGTGATACATCGGGCTTGTTTTGTGTCGAGTTCAAAATTAGCTAACATATGAAATATTAATAGTATTGCATTATTTTTCTTGGATAAGCGTTTTATTAACAATAATAATGAACGCAATTTTAAAACATACGTGTGGTCTTAATTCTATTGAAAATTTCCACTACTAATGTCATTCACCATTCCCCACTTTCTGTTAATGTTCGGTTGTAAGACTAATACTTTCTTTTACATTATCAAGCCAAGCTGTTTTCGACCGATCTCGTAACCTTGATCTATGTTGCGGCCTAGTCGTAATATATTGTCAACACCTGTCGTTTTCTTGTAATACTTAAAAAAAATATTTGCTTAAAAGTAGACCTTTGCCACTAGTGTTATTTCCTGAGCGTAATATTACACCACACAAGTCAATACCGACGCCGTTTGGTAAATTAGCAAACAGTCCGTGCAGTGTTGTTGCTATTGTAAATTTCAGGCGCCTCCGTTTAGGGATAGCATTAGCTTGGTCTAGTCCATGCAAAATTCACGTTTCGCTCACTTACCCCCCGTTCTGGGTGCAGCGCAGATGTTGGAAGCGTGTACCGTAACTTCGCAGTGATTATATTATAGCGGCATTGAAGTTTGCTGTAAACACTGTGCCGAAATTCTGTTTGATTAGCGCAGATATTTCGCTAAAGATTGCTTGTATTAGTATTTATCAATAAAAACTTTGAGTTAAACCAATGTTTCGGAATTTTAATAATACAAAAATATGGAGAAGAAATGAACGTTGTGAATCCTTCTGTCGTAAAAATGTATAAAATATTATTTATATATTTATTAAAACACGTGTTCTATAATTTTGTTATTACAAACAAGGCTTATACTGGAATAAAACTTGGTGGGCCCGTGACCACAAAAAGCTGTAAAGCAATCGAAACGCCGGGAAGTTAAAAAATATAAAAATTAAACCAAATCCTTGATACACACCAAAGCTAGGATCTCAAACTAATCCAGACTCTCACCTTTCCAAAGCATCGAATCCTATGCTAATTGTCTAAATACCTGACAAGCCATTAAATCCTCCCAAGCCATTTATTCAGGGTCTGTAAATGAAGTATGACTCATAAAGGCATAATTCAAAATTAGTGAAAGGACCCAGGTCTTTGGAAACACGGGCAATGCGTGAAGGGTGAAATTGGGGTTAACCAAAGCGTGCCGTTGCTAAGCAACCCTCTGACACGAGGCTCGTCATTAGGTGCCGGGGGACTGTTTAAAAAGCCTTATTGATAATTGGTATTTTATCTAAATTGGCGAAATTTTTAAGGAAGAGATGGAATGGTGTTTCTTTGTTGGAATTTCTTTTGATTTTTTTGTATGCAAGTAAGTACTATATTTAATCAGATAATTTTGGGCTATTAAATCAATATGGAATATGCATTAATACTTATAAATAAAAGCTGGGATATGCTGGTCATGAAGGCTATTTAATAATGAATAATGGGAGCAACAATATTTTATCTTCTTGCTTCTAGCTATCAATAAATCAAGAAAACTGAACTACATCCATATAAATAGAGTAGTTACAGAAATACCAAGACTCATTCCTCATTGTAATATTTCATCGGCTGATTAATTGAGAACTTGATACCATATAGAATTTTTAGGTCGGATAATCTATTGTGCTATTTTTTGTTGAACTCAATACGCTTAATACTAGAATTATTATACATATTCATGTTCACCATGTAACAAAAGATGCGAATAATGAACAAAAATGGGTGCACGGAAATCTTTTGGATCGCATGTTTCAAAGGCGATTAAAACTATCATCGGATTGTAAAGACTGTCAAAACAAAAAACAGCTGTAATGTAATTACGTTACGTCTTTCAGATTTTTCAATAAATACACCCAACATACACATACATAGTCCTGAACCCACACTAAGGTCTAGTCTTGTGTCGTGGGCATTAGGCACTACGAGAGACTTTTCGGTCTCACAAACATTCTGACCCAAAAGATATAATTGTGGATCACACAAATATTTGTTTCGGTGCGGGGATCGAACCCGCGACCTCACGTTTTACAGCCGGCGTCTGACCAACTGCGCCACGGAGGCTTTCAAAATTTTATTTCAAGGCTAACTTTATTTTTTTTTTATTGCCTTTTCTAACTCATTAACTATCTTCTTCGTTGAATCCCAAGTATTGCCTGTAAAAAATACTATATTTTATTAACCAGTAAATATAAAAAGTGCACTCGGCAGTACCGCGGCGCACATGTTGCAATGTTCCTCTACATTTTTTCACGCTAATTGCTCCGGCCTGCAACCGTGCAACTGGTCTGGTTATCGGCCCACCATTTTCATACCACCCCAATAACAATTCAATTTTAAACTCTAACATACGCAACACAAGGTCCAAAATCACTTATGGGATTTAAAGTTCAAATTTGTCCACTCTTTACTGAATAGTCCATAGGAGGATATAACGGTATTAATTAAATTAATGGATTCGGCGCAGATAGTCGCAGGATACAACTAGCGTTGTTTTTATTTCTCGTTCGATTCCTGTTCGTACACTTGTTAAATGAATATTGAGATTATCTGCGTTTGAATTATTTCGCTCCTAATGTTATGTTTTTAGTGTTGTTGGGTAACAATTATTCATAGCTTCGTTTTACTTTGAATTTTAACTAAAGTATGAATGGGCTGGCTTTAATTTGTTAGTACTGTTGTCTTATAGAAATGTAAAAACTAGCGTAAAGTAAGAAAACCGTGCTATCACTATTTTGGTAGACAAGGTATTCGGAAACCCGATTATGCCTATTATTTCTTCAACCTATGTAGGTACATAAGTATGTTATTTTTTATATTCGATCTTTTGCACTGTTTCAAAGACTAGCAGAGTCTCGAGTTCAATCTCCAGGACACACTATAATAAGAATGCATTTTATGGCCTCGTCTCAAATTGATTCTTGATTTCACAGGTTGTCAGCTGGTTAAACTATGCAAATAACTCAATCCCCGAACTAATTCAAGTGTAGTGCTTTAATACAATAAGGTTTACGACTATGCCGTGCGTTTTCATATGGGTATAAACCGACTAGGCGACTAAGTGAGCAATAAAATTAAACGAGATTGTGTGAAATTGTATTAATTTTGAAGACGAACGGTTGAGGACTTTTGAATTCCGACGACCCAGTTTCGAAGCTCTGTTTTAAATATCATTCTTTAATAGCTGTGGGAAATTGAAGTTAGTATATTGTTTTATTTTTTAGTTAAATTGTCAGCTTATCTTTTTGTATTTTTCGACGAGACGAGCCGGTCGCCCATGCCTTATGCCTCCTCATAATTAGACGAAGTTATAATTAATAACATCACCTTATGATGACTAAGCACTAAGCACTCAATGGCACTGCACTGCGCTTTTTAGCAATAACTGTAAGTGTTAAGCCTTATACTGCCACTGATCCCTCACTACACACTGCATTTACACACTGCTTGGCGGCAGGAGTATACAAATCGGCCTTTTACACACGACAACCAGATCACCTAGTAATCTATATAAAAATAATAAATTCGCATTTGGAAGCTTAAAGCAGCTAATTTAATGTTTAAATTAACTTTTGGAACCTGTTTTAGTTATCGAATGTTTTGTTCCTTTCGAACGACTTTATCGCCGAAACGGTCTATGAATAAGGCCTCTTAAAGTTTCTCAATGGATATATGAAAAATTACTAATTTTCATTTTATCTTCACGCCTGCATTGAGATACAACAAATAATACAAAGTGCCAGTACTGTCCCACCCATATCCGAGCTATTTATTTAGATGAATGTCGTACGATAGTGAACACGATGTAGACGGGATTAGCTCAAGGTCTCGTCGGCTGCGTGGGCGCATAGTGAGAGTTCATTCATAGTTGTGACGCTGTATAAGAAATACAAACAGTATGCTAATATTTATTTTATTATCTAGAGCTTTGTGTGTAATTTCTTTTTTATTTGGTAATCATTGAAAATGGCAAAATTAGTTCAATATACAATTTTTTTTTAATAAAGCATTTTATTTGGTAATTTTATAAAAAATACGTTGAAATTTACTTTGAAGTAGCCAACATGATACATTTGGTCATTTTTGAGTAGTATATTCAAAATTATGAAATTGTTTTTGTCGGTTTCATTATAATAAAGAAAATCTTGTATGTGTGGGACACCCTCCAAACAGGTGGAGCGACGATATTCGTAAGATGGCTGATAGCGGTTGAAGATGATTGGCTGAAGATCGAGCCCAGATCGAGCGTTCCATAGGAGAGGCTTATGTCCAGCAGTGGACGCGAAGGGCTGATGATGATGATGATAATAAAATTGTATTGATTTTCTTAAACAAACTTATTCGTTGATATTCCACATTTTGCAAAACAAATACTAGCGTTGAGATGAATTTTTGACCTTCAAAATAATCGTTGTGTCGGTATATACTTTTTTTATTCGAATTTTCTTCTCTCACACTTCCTTTTTACGTCTATTTTATTCTCACAAGTACGAGGAACGAAAGTGCTCGCCGCATTAGCGTACTGTTCAACTTTAGTACATAGCGGTCATTCTACTTTTATGTCTTGTGGTTGCCATGGAAATATTACACTTGCGTGAAACAGAATAGAGGTTAAAATGGAATGTACACGTATGTAAGGTCACCTAGTACAGGTTATTGGATAATCGTGTAGTGGGCGCTAGCCTATTGCATTACACCAATGAATCAGTGGAAATATTCTTGTGAATGGCTCGCACCTCTGTTTGTTTTTGTACTATCTGATTCAAAATCTTTAGTATATTTATGATGTGTGGAAAAGCTTAGATGAAGTATTAATGATATGGAAAAAAAAATAGTTTGAAAATTAAGAATTATAATTTTTGTTATAATTTTTTCATGATGAAAACCGCTGTGACTTATTACAAGATTATAATTGCTGGGTTTCGTTTTGCTATTGGTAACTTTATATTTAAGTAATAACACTGAAGTTACTAATAATTAAAAAAAGAGATCAAATTATCACCCAGGTAGTCCCGAGCCCACGGTGAACTTGTATCATGGATATCAGAAACTATGAAAGACTTTTCGGTTTGAAAACACCCAGACTTGAAACAAATACTTGTAGATCCGATAAATAAAAGTGTCGGTGTTACGATGGAACGCTAGCTTTTCGTATCTGAACCGGTATCTTAAACAACAGCGTCACGGAGGCTGTCAAAAGTTAAGATAAAGACCACATACTTGTAACTACCTACATTTCTACTTCTGTTTGTAGATGAAACCGTTTGACTGATCGTTCCGTCCATTTAATTAACTTTAGACATCAAGACAGAACACTCACGCCGGCCATACGAGGTCTGTTTGTTGATCAAACAGTCTATAAGTATGTAGACACATTTGTTTTATTGAAACAACTTTCTCTCTCACTTTAGCTACAGTAAGTCCACTATGGATAGGCTTTCCCCAAGCATTTTCATTTAATTTCTATGTTAGAACCGACTTGAAACTAGAATACAATATTTATTTGTTAATCTTGATAAGCTACAATATATATGAGCCTTCACATACATATAAAAAGCAAACAAAAATAATTTTCTTTAGTTAGCTTGCCGTCTCCTATAGTATAATAAGTCTCTTGTGATATCTAGATCCATTTTTGTTCACCATACGTCATATTCCAATGCCACTTACACAAATAAAACAAATAATAAGTACAAATACACACCCCCAAACACGATAAAACCAGATAACCGCAGTATGTATCAGTTAATAGCCTCTAACATTATCGCTAATTAATTCGGAGTTGGAATCAATGTTCATTACGGTACGCATCGAGCGCACTTCGACAAATCGATTCTAACCCTTTATTACATCATGATTCATGCAGACACAATTTGTCAACGCATCTGCGTGGGTAGTTTGTACCCCGACATATGTGCTGTTGATCCCGGGTTCGCGCAGTTTAGGGGTATTAAGTATGTGAAGAGGTCCATCCCAAGAAAAGATTTTAAGGTTTAATATTGTCGATTTCTCTGTCAAATTAAAAAAAAAATACTTTGTAGATACATAAAAAAAATATTATTCTTTTGGTTTCGTGCAGCCATTGCGATAAGCTGAAGCGGTTACTCGTACCTACGAACCATTTGAGATGGAAAATTGATAATTTTAAAAGGTAACTTTTTTTGTATTGTATTGTATCAGCCCATATACGTCCCACTGCAGGGCACGGGCCTACTCTACGACCAAGTGTACGATTGAGAGTGGTTAGGCCATTAAGCTCACCACGCTGGGATAATGCGGGTTGGCGGACTTTACATACCATAGAATTTTTTACAAATCGCTATGGTATGCAGGTTTCCTCACGATGTTTTCTTTCACTGTTATAGTGCGGGGTGATTGACTATAAATACACACATGACTCCGAAAAGTCAAAAGTGTGCCCTGGGATTTGAACTCGCGACCACCGTAAACATGTAGGCAACCGCGTCTGGTCCGTTACCAACAGGTTACCACGCACTAAAAACAATGGCAAACGCAAAGGTAACAATATATTATCCTAAATAGGAATTTGCTTTTTCAATTGTTTAAACCACACATAGTTTACATCTCACGAAACATTCAACGTATCTTATTGTCAAGCTTTACTATGACTATTTATAACTATCAAAAGCTGAGATTGTACAAGAGTTTGATACCACCAAAACCATAGAAAAGCAATTATTTCAGCTCAAATACTGTGTCCAAGAGCCAGTCACTTTGTTTCTAAGTTGTTTGCGCTAACAGAGAGCATTAAATTAAATTCTAACTCGAAGCTGTGGCTAGAAACTTTAATCACAAACAGTTGTCGGCAAGCCCGCGAGTCCGCTGTATGGTGAAAAAGTTAATTATTTCACCAAAAGCCTTCACAAACAGATATAAAGCTGGAACTCCCAAACCGAAATTAACTGGCATGCTCATTTAATTTCATCGTAGTTGGATTTGATTCCACCGTCTGCCATTATTAAACTCGAATTATTTTAATTTAACATGTGTTCTCGAGGTTTAAGTTACAGAGTTGTTTTTGCCATTGTTAGAATTTAAATGGCTTGTGAATTCTTTTAAATATAAATCAAAAATGTCATCCTCAACTTCATCTATGCGATTCCAGCGATTATTTGGTCAGTTATAGTCAAATAATACAAACATAATAGATTTTCTTAGTATTTATAAAATTGTCGTGATAAAACTTGTTTACCAAAGTCTTTTTCTATTTGAACATTGATACTATCCACATTGTTAAACGAGGGCTTAGGATTATTAATGCGGTTGTAAGGTACGATAAAGCATTCTCCAAGTTTCATATGCAAATGAGGAGTAAGAACAATGGAAGTGCATGTCCCAGTGAAAAATGTGTCAACTTTTCCCCATAAAAGCCCATATGTTTTAAGCGAAACATGAGTTCACGTCCGCAAGCGACTCCGTAGCTAGATGGTAGCGCGTAGTACATGGTAGCGCGTAGGCCCCGTAGCCGGCGGGTGCTATAGTAACGGACATCAGTCGCCGCCGCGGTCGCGAGCCGCGTAGACGCGTCGCTACGCCGACCCGCGCGTACAATCGGGGTACATTCTACCCCGCAAGTATTTCCTTTTATATTTTCGTGCATCTCAAAAGCCATTTTAATTAATGTCGCGGGTTTTTTGAAACCGATGTCGCGTTCGACCCGCCGTGCCCTTTCATGTCTAAGTGTTTATGTTAAGGCGTTTTTTAATTTGCAAAAAAATCGTGTGTAACGTGTGTTGTGCGTTGTAATTATGTTAGTGTTCCTGCGAGGTCCGTAGGTCGGCCTTTGTTCGCTCGTAGGCATTTCGTAGGCTTTAGTGGTACATGCTACATACGGTCCGTTTTGCTATCGGTGCGAGGATGTGATACGTTGTAAAAAGTTTTTATCACAGTTGTAAAATTCAATCGTGCCGTATCGCAGTGTTACAATAAACGTTGTTTTTATTGCGTGGATGTATCGATGGGAGATGTTATCTGGAGAAGGAATATTTTTATTCGTATCCGGAGAGAATTTGTTTGAAGATAAATGAGTATGTGTTAGCGGAAGGGATGTGAAAGAATGAGGAAAATTGTGTTTGAGCGTACGTATTAACCCTTTGAAGTGTGCGTAATGATATGTGTTTCTATTTTATTGTGGAGTTGTGTAGTTTTATGTATTGCTGTTATTTATGCGTGATTTTTTTTCGGTGAGTCTTATCGCATTTTATGCTGCGACCGAACGGAATTAATAAGTTATTGTGTTTCCGAGACGTTTCAGTGTTTGATATTGTTGGATATTACGGTTGTCACAAAAGTATATTTTTAAAATTTTATTATGTAGTTAATATTTCACAACAATGGATGTTTTATTATTTACTTTTATAGTGTTCGAGGTCGACTGATTTGTTAACAGTTGATTTTTTATTAATCGTTTAGCTCTGCTAAATATTATTTATCACTAAATATTGAGTACCCTGAATCATGGAGAGTCATAGAAGAATTTAGTTTTAGGCTGCCTCAATTATATTTAATAGATGAAAATGAGAATTTATATTTCGAACATAAATATCCATTGTGTGTTACTAACGTTAGTAGGTAATTTATATGTACTAGTTTTAATTAAGGGCCAATTTTAAATTTTTCTTATATTTATATTTGTGAATATTTTTTGTTGACAAACATAAATATTTACATAAACATATATGCCATTGGGTAGATGACACGTTGATATTTTAAATGTCTCTGCAAGATACTGGCTCCATCACAATTTGACAAATGCAAATACTTATATCGCTTTGTTAAATTATATAATAAGCGTAGATAATAAGTTAATTGATGTTATGAGGGTGTCATTATTATATTATGTGATAAAAACCCTCTTTAATGTTAATAAAGAAAAAAATACTGTGCATATAATACATAATATTATTCGCGTAAATCTAAGAAACTATAATACATAATTACTTCATGATTTCTCGTAAATATCTTTATAGAATTTCGGTTTTAATTATCCCAAATCTGCGTACAGTTTTAGCAATGAAAATACTTTTCATTATTACAAATATCTAAAATTTATTTCATAATAATAATTACTCGGGACTTATTTACAAACTTAAAACAGTGAGTGTGCATTAGGACTCTGTTAAGTAGTGCATTGTGCCTAAGTACCTAGTCCTCGTAACTCATAATGTTTATTTTATTTAACTTCATATACAAACATATTGTATACTAGCTTCTGCTCGCAAACTTCGTTAAAGTGATAAACTTCATTTGAAATTAACTTTATTTGGAATTTCACTCAATTTTTCGGGATAAAAAGTAGCTTAAGTGTTAATCCAGGGTGTCAGCTACATCCATACCAAATTTCATCGTATTCCTTTAAGCCGTTTCTGAGTTCATCAACCGCACAGACAAACAGACAAAAATTCTAAAAATCATTGTTTTGGATTCTATTATATTAATACAGACCCCCTATATTAGTTTTTCTCATTTATCTTCCATGTACAGACATCGATCGATTACAAATATATTATTTGTATAGATAGAGGTTAGATTATATTTGAGATGGTTCAGAGAAGACAGAAGTAAGGGTGTATATTACATATATTGAATCCATGTAGTGAAATACATGGTAATATTATTAAGGATTTTCCCTGTAGTACCTAACAAATACTTATTATATTTTATACCTTCCAATATATTGTTTATTTACTTTTACAATACATACTCCTTGTTAAACGAGATCATTAGAAAACACTCTTAACCTAAATACGTATCGGGTATCGATATAAAAGAAAATATAATACTCAGTGTTTTCGTAACTCGTATTGGTTTAATGGGAAGTTATTGACCTTAAATGTTTTCTCGGCTTATACATGAGAACTTTTTTATTGTACATACAGAAAACAAACACAATAAGCTCTTATAATTGAAAATACCACGACCTCATCTGCATATCCAATTCCTACTGTAATTACTACATTATTTAGTTACATCTTATCTACATAATATACTACATATTACATAAACAAATAGGATAGTCTAGAAAGCTGCATCGAATACTTTATCAGACAGCAAACACGGGCCACCGATTTACGATATTAGTATAGGCTCGGTTTAAAGTGGCGTGCACAATACACCACTGGCTTTGACATATTAACGTTCTCGCGAGGCCCTCCCTGGCGTACTGACAATAGACGCCGCTATCAGCACTCCAGCATATCGGCGCATTCAATACGCTGTACACAAACACCGTACTGAGGTTACTAGCTTTCGCGAGTTAGAATTCTGAGTTTCGTCTTCAAATGTTGTAGAATGCGTAATAATGTACACGTAATATTAATATACTGAGATTTAAAGTATTCAGGAATGTGTTCGAAATTCAAAATTTCGGATGTAACAATTTTTGAATTTAGAATGTAATATTATGAAGTTCAAGTGCAGCGGAATATGTACTAAGTTTCAAATATAGAATTAGAAGATTTTTGATTTCAGAATGTGTACGCAATGAAATGCAATTTGTAAAAGCGTTACTAGTGTTTGTTTTGAGTTCTGTGTTATACGAATGTGAGAATTTCAAATGTTTGTCATCGGATTATCTAAACATTAAACACGGTTGTGTGTAGCGTGCTGTAATAATTGTTTAAATTCAATATAGCGTTACAGATGCATATGAATATAATATTTTCTTATGAGATATCCGTAATGATTGTGAGAATTTCGAAAATCTATGAGTGTAAATATGCGTTAGTCAGTATTGTGTTTCGGTTATTGTACAGATTATAATGAACTCTGTATGTATTATAATGAACGGTAAGTTTTTTTTAGAACAAAGTTACGATGGGTTATCTATTGTAAAGCAAACTGAACTAACTTATTCTATTTTAATTCAGCGTTGTTATACAATGAAAAATGAAAATGATAACCTAACACTTCCTTTATTATGTACATAAAATAACTCTTGACCCAATAAAACCATCTAAAAACACTTTATTCATAAGACATAACAGCTTACGTATATAAAATTCCCTATAGCGATATTTGCATTTATGTTTGTCACTAATGACACGGATGCTGCGGTCAGGTCATTAAGCCATGCGATTACGGAGACAACGAGCTTCTAATAAGTGCTTGCTGTCCTTTACAAAACCACCGCCTTATACACTATAGTGTGTAAAACATGCAAATAAAATATTTCATAATAACATGCCAAGCATTCCCTTGTAATTCATGGTGTTGTTTGGTTTTCCAATGTTCATGAGCGGTCGTGTCGCTTACCATCAGGCGAATGGCATGCTCTTCTCGCCATTCATTGCAATAAAAAAGAAATTAATATGGTCACACTAACGGTATAAAAAAGCTTATATAGTTATACTGCGTTGGGGTAGCACCGTAATAGTAGTTCTTAGGGGTAAAAACGGAAATTCCTATAAAATGAGAGTATAAATAATAAATAAATACACCCAACAGTCACATATATAGACTTGACCCCACACTAAGATAGAGTCTTGTGTCGTAGGTATCAGGAACTACGAGAAACTTTCGGTCTCACAAACACCCAGAATCATACAAACATTTTATCGGTGTGGGGATCGAACCCGCAGCCTCTGGTTTCACAGCCGGCGTCTAACCAACTGTGCCACGAAGGCTGTCAATGCTAAGATATGTGTGTAGGATTTTCGTCTAGGTATATTATAAACAAGTATAAACAAATTGTTTCGAGAATCCAATACGAATATTTTCTTTGTAACTGACGAATATCAAACTATCCGTAACACTCATATCACTTCTGTTTACCCCTTCAACTTTAATATAGCTATAGTATTTCGATAATCTTGTTGTTTCCTATAAACCGAACGCTAATTCCTTACAGACGACCTTAATAGGTAGCTACAGGAGCTCAAACGCGAATTTCCATAATTGCCAGTACATAATTAAGGTGGCACATAATCTGCTGTGATTTGGTAATCTGAGCTGATAATTCACACTGAGCGATGACCGCTATTACACTAACACCGTTTTATATACAGTAATTTACTATGAAATTAGTTTTAGTATGGGTTTTAGAGGGGTAATAGAGACGATGTATTTGCTATGAGTTTATTGAAGTTTTACATAGAATGTAAAGATAGTTTGTACATACATAAACTTTCGCATTTTTCTCAAAAGGGGTAGGCAGAGGTGTACCATGACACCCACGTTTAGCCTTGTTCCATCGCACGATGTGATAGGGGGCGAGACTAGCGTCATTTCTAGCACAAATTCCTGACTCTGGGCTGATAATTTAGTGGGGTGACAAATTGTATTCTAGAAATGATAATGAATAAAATAATCCAATATCACTTTTACCGATCTGAGATTCGAGCCCGAGACCTCAGCTTTGTAATTATACCGTAATACAACTACGCGACCGAGGCAGTCACATCAAATATTTGAAAATTATAATTTCAGTGCATTGAATGAAAGTTAAATATAATCAACAATCCGGTACAGTTCGGATCCTATAATAACGAATCTCGAAAATTATACAGAGTTTCGGTCCCAAACCGCCACAAGCAAATATTTGTTTGAATAAGATCGAACGGGCGCCCTCACGTTTCACGGGGCGTGATATTTCAAAATGCAAGTTTCTTCCTTCTGTTCTACCGCGTAAAAGTGGTCGTCTATCTATAAACACACTTGTAAACATAAATCTCTGAAAATACTATGAAGTCAATATCAACCTAACTCCCTCTATCTCAGTCTTCTAACACGGAATACAAATGAAAATAACAAAATATATAAAAAAATGAAATGCGCACCATTGCGACTCGGAGAATTGATGTAAACATCCGCCAACCCGCACTAGGCCAGCGTGGTGGACGTTACGGCCTAACGCCTCTCCATCAAACGAGTCATATATGTAATTTATAGTTATAATGTAATATTGCCTAACCCCTTACAATCGAACTCTCGATTGTAGGGAAGTCCCGAGTCCTGCAGTGGGACGTATATGGGCTGATACAGATACAAAAAAAAACAAACTCAAAATTCAGTATCGGAAGTGGCGCACCATTGCTGCAGCCACAACAAATGAACATTCCCAAAGAAACGATAACAGACCGGCGCTTTCAAAAAATCTAATTAAACCATTGTATTTGACTTCGACATTTTCCCTGTAAAATAACGGCGTTCTTTGTTGAATTAAAAGAATGATAACAACTGTATGTTTCAATTAAATATACAGCGCTCGGAGTTATTGCCGGTATTGAGAATTTATCTTTTAAATGTTAATACAGTCGAATACAGTTTCATTTATTAATGCTTTATTATACGTTATGTAAGCCTATTTGATGTGGGCGGGACGTTGG
Organism: Deilephila elpenor; assembly: GCA_949752805.1. Lineage (NCBI taxonomy): Eukaryota > Metazoa > Arthropoda > Insecta > Lepidoptera > Sphingidae > Deilephila > Deilephila elpenor. Next base: position 10,544,069 of record OX457108.1, read on the forward strand.
GCGTGAAAAGAAAGGTCATGGGATTGACGCAAATGCTGTTTTATAAAAAAATACTGTTCTAGGTTGTGTTTTACATACATTTGATATTTAATGGAATGAATAATTTGATTCTTTAATTAATGTCTCGTGGTTACATGATGATATAATTTTTCAGATCACTTCAAGAAAATAAATGATTTATTCTACTCAATTCTTATTTAAGTACGTAAAAAGATTAAATTTACCATAACATTTAATTCGACTTCCTAATAACACAATTAAAATGAAGACTGTATTTATAGCAATACATATTTATAGCCTAAGCCCCGCAAGGTCAATGACCCGGCAAAATCTCCACAATGTAAAGCGAAGACGAACCTTCGACAATTTTGACGAAAACTGCTATATTTTACGATGGAAATTGCGTCCATTGTTGCGGTACTCTTTTGTCTCTTAGTACCCCGGGTTTTAATACTAAATTGAAACGTTTTCATTATAATAGAGTAATTAACTCGAGTGCTTCGGATGTGAATTTGATTTTGTTATTGTTGTCTTTGTTTCTAGTATTGGGGCTTAAGAAGTATTTATATACGTTTACTTTTGCTGAGTAAATTCAAATGGCATGAAGAGTCATTCTAATTGTTATTATTAAGGATTTTGAACCGTTTTGAATATTGCTTGGAGTGTAGAATCAAAATGAGATGGGAGTCATCATCATTTTGGTTAGGTTTTATGTGGCATTCCTTCGCTAAAAGTGTGATATTAATCTATTTGTCTTATACTTCGTTAGGAATTACTAAAGCTTTATATAAAGTAATTGTGTAGTAATCATTTTCAGTCCCTTCTACATCATAACTGCCACTTTAACTTACTAATCTACTGGGCTGTATCGGTAATTTTCTTATCTATTCTATCTTATAAGAAAATACTGCAAACTATACAGCAAAACTTACCTAATGTCATTAAAACACCTTACCATTTGTTACAAAGTAATACACTATCTCATTGCTACGAACTCGGCAGCTAATTCGCAACTCAAATAATTAACTGTATAGCGTATACGTACCTAGCATTAGTAGGGGTATTATTTCGTTTTACGAACTTCTGAAGAGGCGCTGGGGAACTTCTGTAACATTAATTGCAGCGTGGGAAGTTTCGCTGCATTTCTTCTACGTTTATTGTGCAGTTGGAGGACAAATTTCCAAGTATTTTGTGTTTATGTATTATTGGGATGGTATTTAATGTCCTTTCAGCGTCTTCCGAAAGTTTCTGTTTAATTGGAGTTTGCTCTGTATTGGATAGTTTCGCGAATATTGGTGGTTATTGTGTCAAATTAACGTGTAATGAAATAGTTGAACGTGATAACGGAGGTTTTTCTTATAGTGATATTACAATTTAGGTGTGTAAAACTATTTTAAGTGTAGTATGAAGATTTAATACAAAAAAGTGTGGATATTTTGACGGGTTTGTTTTTATTTTATTTTTTGTTAAAATGAAACCGCAAAATCTGGTTTGCGTTTTCTTTGTAATTAAATAAAATATGAATCCCTTAAACTGCGCATTTCTAGTAATAAATAGGAAGATTCTGAATCAAATTACGCCGTGTAACACCGAGACACTGATCCCTGTCTCAATGTGTTTGTTCCGAAGTCTTACTGTTAGAGTTCTATAAATGCGACTTAAACTATATTAAACTAAATTAGATGCTAGATTATAGTGATTAAAAGACATACATACATAAACTCACGCCTTTATCCCGGAAGGGGTAGACAGAGGCGCCACTAGGACAGCCACATTTCGCCTTGTATGTTCCGTCCCACGATCTGATAGGAGGCGAGCCTATCGCCATATCGGGTTCAAATTCTTGACTCCGGGCTGATAATGAATAGAAAAATGTCAATATATATTAAATTTATTTAGATAGTGAGAGCTACCGATAATGCTGTTACAAACCGCACTGCTGACTGGAACCGGATGCTGCATATAACATCGGTTCAATTCCTGCATTAGAGACAGTTATTAATTTTTATTTGTTTACCAATATTTATGTTGACAAATCGTAAAACTTTTTGTGGTTGCGATAGAAGACATGTATCATAACATACGGTAGCGAATAAGTGTATGATTTGTAGGAGTATTTAAATATAGATAAACTTGTGTTTACTTACAATAAAAATCGTCAATAAATCACATATTATATAACAAAATCACGTACGAATAATAAATACGTTAAAACGTGACTTCATTTTTTACATTTGCAATACGGAGTATAACATCGTGATAGCAGGCGTGGATCGGACAAATTACATAACGCATTAGCAGACACGTGGTGCGAGACCGGAATACCAATGGGACATGCGTTCGATGCCCGGGTGAGGCATGACCTCGTCTTTAAGAATGGACTTCCTTTGACAGCTGTGTGTGATTGAAAATCATTTTACAAGTACAGTACACGTGCTTAATATTAATTATGGTTGTTCGATGTTCTTATTTATTTCAATCTCAAGAATGGTCGAAATGGACCTGGAGGTTTGTATTGATAAAAGATGAGTAGCTTAAGTGCAGGGATTGTGCAAAATCCAGCGATTAACTAGTATTAAGTTTAAAAAGGCGGTTTAAAAATTATTTTATTTAATTTTATCATTTTTTTACACCATTATAACATGTTTACAGTTATTATCCTAGGCTGGCGAATGGTCTAATATAATTTTAGTAAAAATCTGATAACTGCGTTTAATTAAATGGCAGACGTTTGTCCTAAAGCCCCACTGCAATATGGGACCTATAACAATATCAGGACTTCTGTTACACATCATTGCGTGGTGGCCTGTTGGTAAACGGACCAGACAGGACTGCCAACATGTGCAAGGTGGTCGCGGGTTCAAATCCCAGGGCACACCTCTGACTTTTCGGAGTCATGTGTGTACCGATAGTCAATCACTACGCACTATAACGGTGAAGGAAAACATCGTGAGGAAATCTGCATACCATAGCGATTTGTAATAATTTCTATAGTATGAATAGTCCGCAAACCGCACTAGGCCAGCTTGGTGGACTATATGGCCTAACCACACTCAATCGTACTCTCGATTGTAGAGGAGGCTCGTGGTCTGGTGTAGGGGCTAAATGGGCTGATGGAATACAGTACTATTACATATATCCATTATACAATATACGATACTGATTGTTATGCTTACAAGGATTTATAGGCACGAGGCAACTAAAATATATGAATGAATTTCAAAACTGTTTGTAAAATCATGCCGCTTTAGTCGAAACGAATGTTTGTAGGCGTAAATGAGTGGTATAACTTGAATGAGCTTAGCTCGCACTCGAACTTCGTTTGCATAGTGCGTGGTTCGAATCCTTGAGATCGTGATGCCAATCTATTTTCATATTGTCAGTACGCGTGGAATACTAATGCGTTAATGCATTCATTTTTAGATATTGAATGCATATTGTTTTAAATTTAACGGACGAAGGTTATTATGTCCGGAAATTGTAATGTTTATGTTAAAATTAATAAGAAATATTATATTTCTTAGTGTATAATGCTTCGAAAAATGTGAAATAAAAAAATTGCACTACACTCAAAGTCTCAGGGTCCAGTAAGGCACGAGGGTAGTATCGTGGATATTATTATGTAACGGACCTATTGATACCATAATTAATAATACATAAGCCCTTAACGAATATTAATCCTTTCTATGAAAATATAAGTACGCTCAACGGTCCCACATATAGACCTGATCCCACAATAAGATTAAATCTTGTGAGTATCAGAAATTACGAGAGACTTTTCGGTTTCACAAACACCCTGACCGGAAATGCCTGTGGATCACACAAACATTTGTGTCGGTGCGGGGATCGAACCCGCGGCCTCACGATTCACAGCCGGCATCTAACCTACTGCGCCTAAGGTTGTCTTGTAAGGATCATACCCTCGGCAACTGATTTCATAGCTAAGGCTTTTTGTGCTAAAAAATGCAATTTCGATCTTACAAGTAAATATTATTATGCACATAATTAATGTCTTGACTTTGGTGCATGCAAACTACAATCCCCCTACAATTCCAAAACACAACCCACGACTCTTGATTAATGTTAAAAAACATCACAAAACCTTTTGTACCGTTTGAAAAATATAAAACATGCTCCTTATTTATTGGTGTACGGGCTCTAAACGACTTTTACAAACTGCTTGTGGCGAAGAACCTGTCTCATAGAATGCAACACTGTTGCTACAAGTTTTAACAGTTAGCCATTGTCATTCACGTACCTGCATAAATTACGAGCCGGTATTTTGTATCTGTTAATGATTGGGCGTACTAGATATTACGACACTAACTGGACTTGACTAATTTATTCTTCGATAAATAATAACATAAATAATTTTGGCACAAATATTTGGGTGTTGGGACCAAAGTTTTGCTATGATTATCTGAAAAAATCTATTCTAGAGTTATTTTACAAACGTGTTGAATATAATCTAAAGTTTTAAATAAAAGGTGCTGGTGCTATTGCAAATATACATTTTGTATGCATTAGAAGAGTGTACTACACTTGTAGCGCATAATGAACGTTGACACACATCTGTGTCTGTTTGTCAATCAGCGGAAGCTAGAATGGTGTGTATGTAGGCGGGACAACACTTACAAATTCATATTGGTTCTAATATGTAGTTTAGTCGTAAAGAGGTTGCCCTTATAACACGGTTCGGGCAGACGTTTGTCTTCGCTCGATTAGAAACTATTCAACATACGTACTTATACCTTTTGCGTGAGTTATGTTTTACTATATTGTAGTGAAAGACAATATCGGATATACAATCAACGACCAAGGCTGCAGTACCCACAATAAGACATAGATTTGTGTGAACAATAAATATTACTATTGGCTCTACGTTTTGAGGGTAAAATCCACTCGTAGTTTTTGATACCCATTACAAAAGACACTTGTCTTACTATGATATAAGGACTATGTATGTATGACTGCTTGTCCTTCAGCTTCGTAAAGTCCATGTATCTTTATCGTAATTTTGTGTTTAAAAAGTTTTGTCTCAATCACACCCGTATATCCTCACTCAATCAAACTCAACTCACTATATCTAAAGATACTCCACACCCCAACAAATAATCCGAAGAGTAACTTCCTCAGAATATATCTAAGACTACGTAACAGGCCTTTTGTGTGGGTGCGGTGCAAACACAATTATCCAAAGCAAACACCTGAGATTCCGTCAGAGCCTGCGGGCTATGCATTCCTGGTACATGCCTTACTTCGATACATCGTGGTTGAATAGTATTATATATAATTATATCATTACTTTGTGGGTCTGCTACATATTTACACTTATGTACTTTTTTTATTGCAGTAATAGACGAGACGAGAACGCCATTCGCCTGATAATTAACGATACGACCGCTCATGGCAACACCATGAATAACATAGAAATGCTTGACATTCCACTGCGCTCTCCATCCTAAGACATAAGATGCTAAGTCTCAATATGTCCATTGTCCAGTAGTTACTCTGGCTACAATGTCCTTTAAACCCTAACACAACAGTGCATTTACACTGATGTTGGTCGGGAGAAATAGACATTGCAGTGGTACCTACTCAGGCGGCTCACATATGAGAGACCTACCACCAGTAGCTATGCTCTTGCTTACTTGGTGATCTGGTACATATTTGTATTAAAACTGGTATAGTATAACAGCCATAGTATTTTATAACACTTAGGTATATTACTTAGATATTGTGGCGCATCAGTGTGTTTCAGAAGTTCCTGGATATTCTTTGAAATAATAACGGGAATTGTTTCATCATTTTCGACCTCATGATGTTCTCTACTAGATCTGTATTCAGTAAGCTGTATTATATTCAGCGGAAATAGGGAAGCACTGTGGCTAAATTCTAATGATTTCCAATGATACTGAATCAACTTTAATATTCAGATACGAGATACCTCTCTCAACCGTACTCTCGATTGTAGAGGAGGCTCGTGCCCTGCAGTGGGACGTATATGGGCTGATACAGTACAGTACAGAATTCAGATACTAAGATAAAATAAATCCTAGAGGAAACGTAAGTTATGTACATACCACGCCAAGAAGTGAACTATCGTGTCAAAGAGCAGTCTCGCTTCCTCATCGGAACCTACATTTGTACACCAGCACTTTTGTTGGACTAAATCCATAACAAATCAGAGGAAACAGAGAAAAAAGTTGCGTTATATTTGCGTAGTTAGCAGCTTATTTACATTTGTAATTAGCTGTACTGATAAGCTTGGGCCTACAATGTGAGCTTCGTGGGAATATTTTTCCTTTTTTTCTACTTAAACGTCGTTATCTTAAAGAAAGAATTTTAAGTACTTAAAATCTGCATAGCTTGGCGCGGAAAATAAAATGCGAGGGAGCTGCAAAGGAGATGTTATGGTAAAAACGGACTATTTGTTTATATTACTATACCGGGTATATAAAGACTGCGACCGAAAACGAAGCCAGATGGTAGTATTAATGACTTCAGATACAATGCAAGTAAAAATTAGACTACTACGACTAGAGAAGTCGACCCAAATTTCGTCTACCAAGTTAATAAGGCCAAGTACTCCTGACGAGTTCAAACATCCCGCTATAAAAAGCTAATATTATTTTTAATACAGTCCACTAAGTTAATGAAATTCAGTACTTACCTGAGCACGTCGCGAGAAAAATGCTTAATTTTAATACAAATGGGGCTCCAGTGGAAAGGTCTAAAGTGCTAAATGTATGCAGGGACACGCCGACTGGCCCGGTGATCCCGGCTATCGTTGTTTGTTCAGTTCTAACCACTGCTACTATGGTTACTCGAATGTTTTTCGCTTATGGATTCTTCACTTCATTCGAATATTTGTCTTCCGCTTTGTTGTACAATTCCTCCTTTGTGTTCTGATTTATTCGATTACGGATTAAAGACCACCTAATGTCTCCAAAACATTAATCTAGCTTTATTGCTAGTTAAATGTAAATCGCATTTCGACTAATTTTTGTTCATTGCATTCAAATTACTGACAGGATTTTCTTATGGATTACCCATTTCTATTAATCGAAGCTAAATAATATCACATGAATCGATATAATACTCTGGACACATTTAGTTTTAAATTGAACTTATAAAGCCATGTAAATATAAAGAAAATTACAAGCTCTCACATTTATTTATTTTAGTTTATATAAGACGTTTAAGATACGAGTATATCATAGACATCACTGGTATACATATTCGTGATCCCATTACGAAATTATAGCCTCATTAGTTCCTTTATGAGATTTAAATATCACACAGTTTCTGCTTTTAGAGATTTTATTACAAGAGCACGTAAAATCATTAACCTCATTAAAGAATATCCAATTACATTCTGTAATTAAGGGTATAATCCACTTTCTCTTAAATTTTAATGTGTAAAATATCACGACTCAGGATATTAAATTCCATTTTCGAATCTTCGAGTTTGTGCTAATTATCTTTCGAGTTGCTGTGGTAACTTGAATTTATTAATATGTATTTGTGTTTTTCATTGATCTACCATTTCATGGTGATTGTGATTTGACGATAACTAAATAAAAATAATGAATCATTATTTGGTCTATGTTTATTTTATGTTGCCTTATCATTGTTAGTTTGAGGGTTGATAATAGAAATGATAATGACATTTAATGATTCCACCGTGGTGTCAGCTACCGTTGGGGACAAGAGATATGAGCATAATACACTCTCATCGTACGAGGGGTGGATCGAAAGATGATCTTTGATCGTAAGGTATAAGTCAAATAGAGGAGGGTAACTAAAAAATCTCTTATTATGAATCAGTTCGGTACTAGTAACGAGTCACTATTTATTTCTTAATTATTTCAATAAATTGGTGGACTATTGTTGGCCATCTTTACCTTTGGGCTAAAGATCGAGCCCAGTAGCGTGCTATAAGAGAGGCCTATGTCCAGCAGTGGACGCAGAAGGATCGATAATGATGGTGACCTTTTGAAAATTCTCAGATTTTCTAACAAATGTGCCTTCGTGGATTCATTATTAGAATATTCGTTCTTCTATTAATTACTGTGGTATTATAAAATGAGAGAGCTGCCAACTAGCACTATACCCAGCAATGCTTGGATTAAAAGCGCTATGTGATGTTATTTAAAATATTTTGAGCATTTTCTCTTTACCTTAAACATACACGTACCTACGTTTCAAATAATTAATCAGTACCCACATGTTTGAACGCTACATGCTTTATTTCTCGTTGTCTAAATAATTCAGATAGAAGAACAGCTGTACGAAATCGTAAATAAAGTAATTTTACTACATATGTACCTATATAAATTATGGGATGTAATTAATGACGGGATAAAGGCAGGTAGGATCAAAAGTGTTAGAACTTAAAACGGTGCAAATTTTAAGCACAACAGTAATAAATACTAGGTTTTTGCGAGTACAGCTTTCATACCCTTTGTTAAAATATCCAAACGCTGAAACGTAGAAATGACCCCTTTACCATCCACATTCGACCTTTACAAACAATAAAACACAATACCGCCGAAAATACATGATTTGAAGCGAGCCCGCCCCGTACCGAGTCTTTTGTATATATAATACATTCAACGATATTTATCATATTCAATTATTTCATCTCCAAGAGAATTCTCGAATGTAAACAATGTTGAAATAATATCTCATCTTTTCGTTTACATTCTATGTTGACTTTAGTTTCTCTTTATTCTTCAGTTAGTCGTCTCACCATCGACCTTGTTATAAAATTATGTCTTTCTCAGAAACAAGATGTTTACCTTTTTCTTCAGTTTGTTTTGCTTTATTACAAAGATTTCTCCGTTCCGTTTGCGCATAATATTATGATATTGTGGATGGTTGCATCTAGTTTTTGGTTGTTTCTTTCGTAATAGGCAGGGTGTATGGGTGTTGCAAAGTTACTGTGTTATTTTAGTTTGATCTATTTTCATAGCTTCGGTATTTACATAGTTGTGTTAAATTCACTAACAATATTTTCGTTTCCAATGACTATTTCTTGTTACTTATGATGTTGGTGTATCTATTCTGTTTGATAGTGAATGACGATGAATGAAGCAGTTGTACGTTGTAATACTACTTTTTTATTTATACCCTTACCTGCTGAGATGGTTCAGCGACTCAGAGACATTTAATGTCAATTAAATCATTATTAAGTGTAGATTTTACAAAAAGAATCTATAGAAACGATTTAATTGACATTAAACATCTCTGAGTGTGGTCTTAAGACATTTACTTTAACCCCTACTGCTAATCTTCCAATCAATTAAATCACCACAACTAACCATAAAAACTGTGTTACAGCAAACTCTGTCTTCCTATCTAGTCTTTAACTAGCGTAAATTTTTGATCGACTTTTATTAGTGTAAAGTGCGGTTCGTATCAGTTGTAGTGGTAAGTGTTAGTGATGTGTGTGAGAGTGTGCGAACCTCTCCTATGACGAACAACAACAACGGTGTGAGCAGCAGCGCTGGCGGGGAGCCCGCCTCCGCAGACATGGATTCGCTTGAGGAGATGCTTCGCAAGGTAAGTGGATACAGAGACGACCTGGCGACCTTAAAAAAAGAGCGTATTTGAAAGGCCAGCAAGCAGCAACGCATCTCTATTCCCCATGACTATACCGCTCGTTTGCCTCCTAGAACATTAAAACGAGGGACTTTAAAAGTGGTAGGAATTTAGTGCACAAATAATAGTGAATATGGAGATGATTATACATATAATAGTGGTTCATCTACATCAATAGTTGATATCTTAGATGTTGATATTTACATCGGTACACAGCATGCAGGGTGCGGAAATTGTCACAACTACATAAAAACAAAATATTGCATGCACTTCGCATGCGGGTGCTAATGGTAATGAGCCAAAGAGAGTTGAAATAATGTTAGAAAAACTATTTTACGAGTGAAATGGTTTTTCGTATATCCAAACATATGATAATGTTCGAGTGAATATTAAATAATTCTGGTATACCGTACTCAATGTGAATACTCGTCTATAAATATGGTCCAAGATGTGTGGCAATATGATTTTAATTTGCAATACATGTTTATATGTATTTTCATTTACTTCTTTGGAATGGTTTACATACAAATGTTAAGTACAAAAAGCTTTTCCAACTTCAAGTGCAATTGCGCGAATACTTTTGCTAAACCATTTAAAGTGCACAAGAAATTAATTAAACATATTACAGTGGCCGTATAAAACAGACTCCATGAATTTCGTTCTAAAATGTTCTGCAGCCGTAACTGCTCGTATTTGCGAAGTTTTTCTCGCTTTACACAATAAGTACAGCAAATGTAGTTGAGCTAATTACTATAGTTTAAATTATTCCATGTGATCTTTAATTTATCCAGGGGTGCAATAAGCTGGCAAGCCTTTTCATTTGGATGCAAATTTCAGTTCATTCTTTCTAATGTACACAGAGTGCGTTACATTAAGAAAACTAGTGCTCATTCTCATCAGCTAAAAGCGCTGTACTGTACTGTACGGTGATATTAGTTGCGATTCTTATTTATACGAAAATATTTTTGTGTAATGTTGGCTGTTGTATAGAATATAATTTGTGAAATATTAAAGAGATATTTTTTGTACAAGTAATAATTTTATTAACTTTACTGGTGAGCGAACTTCAATGTCATGAGTAGGTATATACAGAATTAAATAAAGCACGTTTCATGCTGAACGAATTAGTTTTAAGTCAACAAGGAAGGCATATAACGTCTCTTTGTCATAATTGTGGCTTAATTGTATCGATAGGCATAAGTCGATTAATTTACACTATCGGTATCTGTACCAGCCCAAATACGTCTCACTGAAGGGCCCGGGCCTCCTTTACAATCAAGAGTACGATTGAAAGTGGTTAGGCCATATCACATTATCTACATTACATATATGACTCAGCATTACAGTCTAGGACTAAAGCCTTACCCCTCGATCATGCACTAGACCAGGTAACATTTTAATTACAGTAATATTACGAAACAGTTCGCGCACTTCATGCACTTAACTGAAACGTTATCCATCACAAGGTGATTTATTATGAGGTGGACGAGTTAATTACCGGTCGGCGAAAATATGCAAGTTTTCATAAATTAATTCACGCTATCACCCACTGGACTGTTCGAAATAGGCTTTTATTTAAAGATATATTTTTGTGAATGATGATGTGAGTTCAGATGATGGGGACTGGACTGATAAACAAGAGGTTGACTGTTCAAATCGCACGCACCACTAACTTTCCGAAATTACCAGTGTATTCTAAGTTTCATCACTTGCCCTTGCAGCGAAGGAAAACGTCGTAAGGAAACTTGTATGCCTATTGCCTAGGAGCTTTCGACAAGAATTTTGAAGATATATACGTTTTACGGTTGGTAGGCATTAGGCCAACGTGGCAAAGTAAAAAAAAGTTGAGGGCAGACAAGCAGGTGGATATAAAATTGTAAGCCCGTATTGAAATTCGTATTGTAATTCTGCAACATACTTGATAGGTATCGAAGACCCCGTGTAACCTTGTAAGAGCGGAAAGAAGACGAAGACATAGTTACAATTCCTAATAAATAAATTACATTTGGGACCTATGTACAGCAGTGGACTTCCTGTTGCTGAAGAGAGAGAGAGAGAGAAATTACATTAAGATCAAACGAACAGATGTATACTCTTGCTCTCAAGCCACTGGTCAAAGCAAAGGCGGGTTAGTATCAACATTGTCCAACACAAACTTTGACCAGTACAGTCATGAACACAAAGGATATTCGAGCGTTTAACCGAGGCCCTTTGATATGAGACCAAACACATTGCGGGACTGTCGCAAACTTTATCTTGTATGGAAGCTGGTTATAGTAACGCGAAGTTTGAGGTTTTAGATAGATTGCGAGAAATGGATGAGGGTTTGTGGTTGTTACTTTAGTGATAAAAAGGTGAAAAGGAATTTAAAAGTGGTGATGTGTGAGTATAAAGTAATACAAAAAGAGTGTGTAAGTATCAGAAGTAATATTTAGGTACATTTAAATGTTATTTATCATCTTTTAAATATTTTGCCGTTATAATGTAGCGTTCGCGATTCTTCAGCCGTATACTATACGTATATGTGACAGCGTTTGAGGCTAAGTTCATTATGCCTACACAAAAGGGTTTGTAGTGACCAGTGGGTTATACACATAGATAGATTTTATGTCGGTGTAACGTCAGTATTTTCGAACCAATTTTAAGTTCTTTAATTTATGACTAGTGGTTTAAAACACTTACTCCTCGACACATTTTGAGATTGTTGTTAGTAAACGTAGTCCCTCTTTTTGGACTCAATCTATGTGTATATCATTCCAATGCAATGCCAAAATGTTTCTACCAAGCTACAGGTCTTTCAGGTTTAATAAATAAAGTTAACTATAACTCAACCCTTCTACTGCTCAATAAATAAATTCTAAATTCAAACTCAACCCTCCAAAGCATCATTAACGCACAAAGAAATCAAGTGCGGGAGAATTCGCACGATCTTTAAATAAACTCGTGGCCGGCTGTGCAACAGACGGTGCGATGACATGATTTCAGAAAAAAAATCGAGTCGAACACGGAAGCCCGCGGCGCGCGTCGTCGCCGCGCGGTTTTTTCCATTTTCCCGTGCGCGCAACATTTTTCATTTCATCGAACATGTCTGCTGGTCGCCAGAGCTCGGGTATGCGACGCACTTGATAGTAACTACATTCGATATTCAGTTCGGAAGGTATTCGCTGATACTATCCGTGTGAAGATTTTTTGGTTTTGTTAAATAGTGTCTTCCTGAATGTTTCTGAAAGAGGTTACGAAAGGTGGTGGATACGCTGCCAATTGATTTAAGACTACTTTGACACCAAGACAAAAACATTATTGCGAATACCACAAACATTTGAATTGTCACGAAAATTCTGTAGTTATAATAATGTAAGTTTCCAGCTTAAGATAAACTGCATAAGAATTTGATACCATACGGTTTTATATTAAAAACTCCACGCATGTAATAAAGGATTGCTACTTAACTATTGTTATGGTAAAAAAACATTTATAGAATAATCTCCAGATAGGCAGTACACAAATGAAAGTTAAGTCTTAAATGCCAATCTATAGTATTTTATTGAAACTACGAAAACAATGATTTTAATGAACACACAATCGTACTCAAACGTGAAAAACAGGGATTATTAATGAATCTCTCAAAAAACCGCTTACCACGAAACAATAAGTAACAGACACAAAAGAATAAAAAGACAATACAAAAATTCGGATACCTTTGCAAGTTAGAATTTCTTTTGTTTATCTCGCAGCGGAGACCGTCTGCCAGACACATAACATTTCAACTTTAATTACACACAGAAAAAACTGCTCTCTTTTCTAATTACAGTGTTTTTCAATTATATGCACTCCGCTTGTTTTACTTTGTAGGAGTGGTTTAATTATTTTGCGCAGGAGTAATTGAGTAGATGGACATTTACATGAATGGAGTAAATTTACGTGAATTTGTGGTGTGACCAATGGTCATAACTGGATGATGACCATCGATGTGGTCATCATCCCCATCATCATCACCAAGGATGTAGATGTGGTGTGGAGAACAGAATGATTACTGGTACATTATATAACCTCTTACTAGTTCAGCAATCGTTTCAATCGACTTTGAACTATGGGATACACTCTTAGATTCCTAGCTTAGTTAGGAAGGACATAAGTAAACCCAGTGTGAAGTTTACGAATAAAATATTTTGAAAAACATACGATTTATCATTCGAACTGCTAACTGCCTGACAGCATTGCATATCCATGTGTGTGTATCAAACAAATGTTCTGAAAAAAGCATTTGAAAAACATAGAAACAGTAATTTGTCAGCCAACAGTTGTGTACCCCTGCACATCCTGTTTCACTCGGAGACTGATTGATCTTTCAATTTATTCTGCAACAATTGAACGTTTCTGAAAACTGCGCCACTGCGAAATCAGATTTGTTTTTGTTTACTTTTTCATAGTCCAATTTTTTTCGTAAAAAAATTGCTTCTTGTATCTATATGGATCTTCGGGTAGAAGTTATTGCCAAGGCTATTCAAAAATAAAATGTACTATATTGTATCAGCCCATATACGTCCCACTGCTGGGCACGGGCTTACTCTACAATCGAGAGAATCGATTGAGAGTGGTTAAGCCATATAGTCCACCACGCTGGCCTAGTACGGGTTGGCGGACTTACATACCGTACAAATTCTTTAAAATCGCTACGGTATGCAGGTTTCCCCACGATATTTTCCTTCACCGTTAAAGTGCGTGGTGATTGACTATCAATACACACATAACTCCGAAAAGTCAGAGGTGTGCCCCGGTATTTGAACCCACGACCACTGCGAACATGTTGGCAGCCGCGTCTGGTCCGTTACCATCAGGCCACCACGCACTTAAAAATAAAATGACACACTTTTAATTTCATTCAGTGAATTAATCTGATACTTTGAACTAGTCTCCTCAATCTATATGCTTATGATATTACAGAGTAATAAAGTTTTCAACAGATAAAAAAAGAATTGTAATAAGTATTAAAATTGGTCTAAGAATCTCCAATATATCAGCATTAAAATCCCCATAAAGCTGCGGCAATCTCATGATTAAAATTGCTTCGCGATGCGACGCGACGACGTCAATTCAAATTCATTTTATACCTTTGAATTTTTCAGTTTCAGTAGCTATTACTAGTAGCTACTTGGCTAAGCCTCTCGTTAGGCAACGTCAGGAATTCTAATTGGCTGGCCATTAGAAAAAACAAACCGGAAACCTGTAATAGCTATGGCTTGATAGATGAATATCCGCTGGAATGGAGAAGGTGTATTCTTTTCAATACCGGGCATATCTTTCGATTTTTTTATTTGCATTGTGTTTATAGTCACTAAAACTACCTCCTTCTTTTCGGTCGTAGTCTGGATATACCCTGTGTCATAATATCTGATTCTGCATACAGCGGATTTTATAGAAATAAAAATAGCAACTGCAATAAACCTGATTAGGCCAAACGGTGCCTATATTACAAATATTTGAGATGACCTGTAGGCTAATTCACGTAATTTATTGACGCGCCGATCAAGTTCCGATGCAGTTTCGATTAGGTTTACGTCTAAACGGTACGTACGTCAAAATGGTATTCTTGTAATTGTTTAGCTGCGCGTAAGATATGCATAAACTGCGCATGTGCTGCACGTTGGTTGGACTAAACTGTAATTGGAGACGTCAAATGAATAGGTAAATACCAATCAAGTTGCGATCTGAATCACGCATGTATAAAACGCGCAGCCGTAGAATACGCTAAAGCGCTCGCGTGACGCGAACTTGACGCGAGCGTATCTGACAGCGGTTGTCTAAATTACGAGAATACGAAAAGGGCCGTTTTGATCGAAACTTAACTGCAACTGCACTGCAACTGAACTTATTTAATTACGTGAATAAGCCTACTGATTGATGATTTTCACTCCTTGTCTACTCAATTAAAATGTGTTATACAGAGTTTTATGTATTGGGTACACGGTAACAGTTAAAACTCGTAAAACCTCCAAAACTCAAGTGCACGTAAATGGAAATATTCAATTAGTAAACTAAATCGTATTAATTTGAAAAGAATTAAATCGCGACCGCTCCCGCACGCCGGCTCATTAATAATGACAACTAATGAAATTCACTACTCGTGTCTACATGTCTGCCTGCGTTCTACACGGGATGCTAATAATAAGGTAATGAAACTAGTCCAATGGAACTGTGACGCGTCCAATTGTGTTTCGCTGATATTGTGATTGTGTTTTGCGTTTAGATTATGTTTTAGTTCGTGCTACTTTGGTCTAGTGGTAGAAATGAGCTGTGTATTATCATGACAATTGTATTAATAAGTCTATCAATCCACTTTGTGTGGTTCAAATACTACTGAAGAGTGGTTGCTTTACAGGCGCGTTTCCTTCTGAATTCTGTCGTAACATTAACTTCATCTTCACCTTCAGGAAGTCTACTCCTGTACAGAAACCTCCCCTAAGGTTATTTATCCATTATGACCTGTTGTGTACTGGTCACTTATCAAAAAAAATTATCTTATCGCGAATATTATTTGACATTCGAGTTTTCGAGGACGCATCACTTTCGTGCCTCGGCTCGTGTCAATGGCAACCGTCGACAGGCGGTAGTCAAGGCAACAACATTTGTATTAAAAGTTCCCTGCACGGCCCGACTCCCGCGGGACTTACTCAAGCCGCTTTATTATTTATTGCCCGCTATAATAAGTTGCCCTGTTTCTGGGTCGGCTTTATTTGTTTTCTCAACTCGTTACGCCAAAGATTTGGCCGAATTTCGGAAAGCCGTTTGTTTATTCATTGCACCGGGCCCTTTGTGAGCGGTTGCGCTCGATGCCGTGACGTCATATTATGTGACAATTGAATTTTTAATGTTCATGGCGTTTTTATGGGGGAAATTAAAATGGCTTCATTGGAAGTTGGGTCGTTAATTCCAGTTTTTAGTGCGGATATGCGTTTATCAACTTTTTATAGGATTATAAACGTTAAAAGCCTCATGTTTGAGTCTATTTCACATTTGTGTCGAATGTATGCTTTCTATTTTTTATTTTCCTAATCATTTTTTTAGAGATAAGTATAATGTGATATGTAAATATATTTTAATTGAGAGTGAAACCTATCACTTAACGATTATGCCCATTCATACTGCTTATAATCGAATAACACCACGAATAACAGTAAGCGTTAGTAGAATTTCACGAATGCTCCTCTGTATATTCATACTAATTAATGTTATTCATAAATCGCTCATGAATGGAAGCTTAATCACCGTATAGTTTTATTTATTTTAGTAAGCGCATATGCAATATTTTCATGATACTATATAATTTATAACAAAATAAATTGTAACAATCACTTCATAAGGTTCCAATGTAACTGCGCCTTAGTTCAGAAAAAAATTAAGCATAGTCCAAGAAAATATAATGATAGCAGGAAATGAAAAGTATATAGATATTGTGTCACGCTACTTTGTAATTTAACTGGCGAAATTTTTAATTTAACGTACGACGTTAATACCTTTCTGTAACTATACCATTAACGAATTTATTTGCAACAATTAAATTGTTTACGATTTGCATTTCCCATGTAGTACGAACACTTGTCCTGGATTTACATTACTACATTACAATGTTCCACAGCCTCCGTGGCGCAGTTGGTTAGACGCCGCCTGTGAATCGAGAGGCCGCGGGTTCGATCCCCGCACCGAGACAAATGTTTGTGAGAACCACAAGTATTTGTTTCGGGTCTGGGTGTTTGTGAGACTTTCGGTCTCTCGTAGTTCTGATACCTGCGACACAAGACTTAATTGATCTTAATGTGGGGTCGGGACTTTGTATGTGACTGTTGGGTGTATTATTTATTTAATGTTTCCTATTTCAGTTATAATTGTTGTAAAATAGTGTGTAATTGTTACCGTCTCCATTAGAACAATTAATGTACATGCTAAATGTAGTGCAATCGAAATACTGTATCCATTGGCGAGACATGATTTCTTTCAGTTGGGCCAGCGTTGTCTAAGCAGTAAAAGCATACGGAGAAACCAAACTGAAAGTGACACTCTTGCGTTACTGTGATTTTCCACCACTATGTAGGGTGATCACTGGGGATATGCATATCAGCTGGTACAATATTTGTACGTCATTGTATAATTGTTTATTACTGCTAGTATTCGGCACTGTAAATGTTGGTGAACAATTATAAAAACCCCCAACAAAGGTGATATTTCACTGCAAAGAAAACAACAAATTGCGCTGCAACAGTTCCGCTAAATAATTACCTTGAAATTGTGTTAACATTTTTCAGTGTAGTTAAAGTGTCGGAGGTTTTCACCACTATGAAGTATTTAAGCAGTGTCCCCGCATTGCAGCTCTGTGGAATAAATCGGAACAAAATGCGCACTCGGCGTTAAAACCGATTAATGTTTGCCCAGCACGCAATGTTGCAGTTGA
The DNA here is from genome assembly GCA_949752805.1 of Deilephila elpenor. Classification (NCBI taxonomy): domain Eukaryota; kingdom Metazoa; phylum Arthropoda; class Insecta; order Lepidoptera; family Sphingidae; genus Deilephila; species Deilephila elpenor. The sequence continues at coordinate 10,562,121 of OX457108.1, forward strand.
AGGAAAAAATCTGTCGGGCGCGAGTAGTTTATAAACTGTGGGTTCTGTTGGTTTGTTTATTGATTTTTCTACTGGCGTGATTAAGTGGGACCTAATTCTATATTTAATGATGGCTAGGGCATTTATAGAGAAGAGATATTGATCTGACAAGTCACAGTAGATACATTTATATCGGCGTCCGCACCCAATAGATCTTAAAATATCTGTACTGGCAATCGTTTCTGATATCAAATAGACTATAGCATAAATAATTAAATTATTTGACAACATAACTGCACACAAAATCAAAAACCCATCAAGCACCAACACTAAGTAGAATGTCGCAACTTCATCCTCATTAATAATACGTTCCCAAGCGGCGCGGGGTTTGATAAGTTTTTGTCAAACGGAACCCCAAAAACAGTTTGAGTAACTACAGTAAACCTCGGAGCAAGTTTATGGCCGTTTGGCGTCCTTATTAAACAGCTACATGGTATATATTGTGCGTTAAAAGTTTTCATTACTCCCCATTTTGAATATTATATTCATTTTGCTGTAAATTAAATATCAAAATTATACTTTTTATCGTCTATCTTGTGTTATGGTTTACGGTTTTTAAGATTTAATGAAACTTCAATTTATTAACGTTTTGAGAGTTCAGTTTGCGTTGAGCGGAAAATTATGGACTTGCTTGAACCTTTCTCTCTCACACCTACCACTGCAAGTCCTGTAAGCCAGGATCAACAGTGGCACGCATTTTAATGACACCGAGCATTGAAGCTCAGCGAGTCCCCGGGAATGTCTAACTTGTCTTTAACCTTGAATACTGAACTCCGAAAACTCAAATGCGAGATGTTTTTACCACTCCAGTCCACCAACCAACCTACCACAGACCATTAAAACAAACACATATAAAAACTCCAGCTTAATTTGAAAACCTCGCGAAGCTCGGCAGAGACAAGCCCATATAAGGTTTTACTGCGGGCGGTATTAAGTGTCAAATGATTGCGCCCGATATTGGTTCCGCGATTCCCTAACAGATAACAACCACTCGTAAAAAGTTAATAGACATTTCGATTTATGTTAGAATGCAGTTTGTAATTTCGCCGCTTGGGGCGCTAGTGGGGCCTGAGTTTTGTTCTATTGACGGTTGTATTGAATGAATAGTTTGTGTGGTTAGAATAGTATCTCGCGTATTTGTGGCTTTTGAAATTGTTCGTTTGTTATTATACGTGTTATGTCCTATAATAAATTACTAATTTATAATTAGATGTTGCAAATGGAATATCTTTTATATTGGCTTTTACGATATGCGTTTTGTCAATATTATCTGCATTTTTAGTATGTTTACGTGACAATGTACTAATTAAGATTAAATTTTTAAGGTGTCACCAATACTCGTAGTTATTTTAATCTGTTCATCAAAGTATTTCAGCGTGATACCAATGTCTCTTAGAATATAAGACGCGAACCCACAATATTTCTTTAGTAAGTATTTATTTACTTAAATTATTGGAGATTACATATTTCCATAGAATTTCCGAATCAACAAAAAGTCCACTGGCTTTCTTTTATCACAAACGATGTTTGATATATATTTGGATGTTTCAACTCCCAAGTAAACGCATCAAACATTCCATCTCCAATAAACCCATACAATTCCGCAAACGCTAGTCCATTGCCAGTCCATTAATACCGAGCGGTAAAAAATGCCCCGGAACCACGCGCCAGTAATCGTTTGATGTGTACTGTCACAATCAAAGAGCCTTTATAAAACCTGCCCCGAGGCCTTTATTGAAGGGCGAAGGGCCAATTTGCCGTTGTACATTATGGCCAGTACGGTATTGGCGGATGACGTATGCAAACTGCGATTGGCTTTTTTACGCGACTGTACTGCGTTTGTACAGCTGAGGTTAGTTCAACGTGGCTTTTTGCACGTGGAATTGAGTATATTCGGTGTTTATTGTGATTTGAATTTTTTGACTACATCTTTTCATTTTGTCACGTCTCGTCTCCGGAAGATATACGAAATATTGGCAATTTTGGCTTTGTTATCGAAAACAGAAATCGCGGTTTTTTTTTATTGGATAAGTCCAAAGCAATTAGCTGACCTAATGGTTAGTTTCACCGCCCTTGAATGCCTAAATTATTAGGCATTATAATCTATCTAAATGGGAGGCAAAACGGAGACAGAAAATCGATATGGAACCTCCAGCAATAACTCCAATAATGCGCATTAATGGAATGCCCACTCAATTCAACTTTATGTAGAAAACTCTGAACGCTTCATTCAAACTTTCAGCACAAAACAGGTAAATCCGACGTTCCATCGCTTGCTTATACGTGTGAATAAGTTTGCCATCAATACAAGTGTCATATCGGTGGGTTCGTGTATTCTCATGCGAAATCAGCGGCAAGGACAAACGCGCCCGGTCAATAGTCACGTACGTCACTGTGTAGTGAGTGTACTGTATCGCAATTGTGTTTGGAAGTTGTTTATTTGAGGCCGCTTTCAACAGCTCTATGTGAAGATCCATGGGGAGGCCTATGTTCGGCAGTGGACTTCCTGTGGCTGAAAAGAGAGAAAGAGAGTTGTTAATTAAGTGGTAGTTGTACCGATGGTCATATAGCGGTCAGAGGATTGTAAATGTTAGAAGACACTAAAAGTAAGTAGAAAGGGAAAAGTAAAAAAATAAATGCACCAAACAGTCACACACATGGTCGTGACGAAACGCTACGTATCAGTCTTGTGTCGCTGATATTAAAAATTACAAACAAAGAGATGAAACAAATATTTGTTGTGTGCACAAATATTTATACCGGTGCGGGGTCGGAGCTAGGACCTCTCGTTTTACAGCTGGCTTTCAAGTAATCACGCTTCGAAAAAAGTAAATAATAAAGACGCGATGGAAAATCTCACTCATTCAAAGTTACACGATTGTTAAGACATAACTTAAAAAATAACGTTATGTAACACTGATATGGTACTACGATCTACTACTACGGTTCAGACGTGTATCTAAATTGTTCAAATGAAACTTGCTCTACTGAACACTCTCCATTCACTTCCAAATAGAACATCACTCGAGAATATCGAGAGCTCGTCACGACGCCGGTACATATTATATGAGTTGTACACACTTGTACAAATACACATGCGTACAGTCGCGCACACACAAGTACAGACGAGTACACAAATACATTCATCTACGCAACTGTACGGATGCGTGGTGATTGACACGTACGAGTATTTGTAATCATGATAACATTGGTATTACTTATTTATTTATTTATATTATAATGTCTTCTTCTTCGTCGTAACACTCTTGACAGAGCGGTCGTGGTCACGATGATTTATGTCCTAACGATGATGTTGCTCGCCGCACGATCTCTCTCCAGCTCCAGCTATATTATAATGTACACTAGTGGCGGTACTTCCATACAAGCCCAAAAGCCCGGCTTGCCCTACATAATACGTATATACTCCATACTGAATACAAACTATTACATTCAATACAACAGTCATTTATTAGAAAACATCTAACATTTAAATTTTTTGAATTTACCGCGCCTCGATTCACTGAGACGCCAGCGCCGAAGCGCCGCGTAATATTCATTCATTAAAACTATATTGAACTTGAAAAGACGGAGCACACAGCACATATATCTATCCTTTTCTCTCTCGTGTGCTTTTACGGGGCTTCTAGCAACGCGTGAACTGTATGGGGAAATGATGTTACTCGATCGCTACGAATGTATAGCTATAGATATGTTATATAGCAGTTTACTCTAGACGATATGCCCGGCTTCGGCCTTGGTGATGTAAAAACATCGTGCGTTGCATGGTCGTCACGTGATTATTTGTTAAATCAATTATATCAATTGTTATTAAATTAAGTTGGTTCCTTTTAGAAATTATATCTAATATTTTTTTTAGAACAAATAATGAAGTTTTAATATTTCTTTTAATAAATTGTATCTTTTGTATTGTTTATTTCACGTTTACTGGCAATACAGCACATATTTCTACTAACTTCATTTGTATTATGATATTTTATGAGTTGTGAATGTGTTTTGTTTAAGGTTAATGTTTAGTTTTTTATGTTATTTAAACTTTTAGATACTATTTTAAGTTGTATTGTTTTCTGTGATGGTTTGAGTGCGATGGTGAAAGCGTTCATTGCCGGTAAAAAGGTAAATTCATTCAATTATATTGAAAAATAAACCGGCGCGAAACCTATGCCGGGTTTGTACATTTAGTAAGTCGTGATAAATCACAATAGAAATTTCTTCAGTTCAGTTTAATAAACTACGTACTTTTATTACTACATACTCCCTTTAAAGCTTTTAAACAATCGTGATTCATATGTTTTTAAACGACACGTCTTGTGTGTTAGATTGTTTGGATTATAATGCTTTAAATTTTCATTAAATTAGGTGGTCCTTTCAAAAGGCAATCTATTATTTTAAATTCAGCAAAACATTTAAACATGAATGCGTTAATAATAATTTCTGCTTGCAATTTCGGTAAACCTCGAAGTCGACCACGGCACCACAGAATAGTGACGGCAATAGAAATGCAATGAATAGTTACGGATATCTACAGTTCACAAGTAATCTATATTAATAGTTTTAATCTTAATATTGATTGTGTGGTAGGTTTGCCGACGTATTATAAACTAATTTTCTTCGTTCTTAGTAACTTTGTGTTTCTAAAACAATATTAATTAAACGTAAAAAAATATTCGGCTTGCCCTACTCCAAAACCCTAGGCACGCCACTGATGTACACCAACATTAAAAAAAAAGAAACAATAAATTTGCGATTTTGTCCAGGCAACCTTTGGATGGACTTGATTAATTTAATTTATTAATTATTAATGGGGTAGTTCAAAAAGCTTACATCGCGTTGTTTTCCTAGACTATATTATACTTAGTCCGAGCTCGCCCATATGTGGTTTAAAACATTACTACAGCGTAACTCATTTCAACCAACTTTAAAAGGCTACTTTTCACAAATGCGACAATCGAATGTTCTAAATGTTCCCAACTTGTGTTCATAAGTCAGTTCTGGCAAGGAAGTAGGACTAAGTCCAAATCGAAGTTCGCAGTTGGTTCTGAATTACTGCTAGAACAGGCAATCACAGTTTTCTATATGGCGCGGACCGACCAATAAAATATAACATGGAACTGCCGAATGCTCTTGGTTCACTGAGTTGGTAGCCGTGGCGGTTTGTGTTATTTCGATAAAATGAAAATGATTTTTTTTTATTAAAAATATATAGACGGGAAGGGAATTTTAAAAGTAATTTTAAATGATATTTGATTTGTATGTAGTTGGTATACTAGTACAGATTTGACATATTTCTGAATTTTGGATAATCTAAAAAAATTGGTATAGCTTCACTGGTTGCTATAACGATGTATAAAAAGAGTACATGTATTGTTTGTGGATATTGCTGAAAAATCTAAATATATTGCTCGAGAATAACAGAAACATCAACATAAATTGATTGTATTGTATCAGCCCATATATATATTTTTTTTTATTTATATCCTTTATTGTACACTATATAAACTTAACAAAGAAATAAAAAACAACAACATTAAATTAGATAGCAGTACAAAAGGCGGTCGTATCGCTCGAAGCAATCTCTTACCGACTACCTTGGGATGGAAATAACAGAAGGATAAAAGAGAGGGCAGTCAATAGTGTACTAATAGCTAGACTGATAAGAAATAATAATACTTATATTAAGTGTTTTAAAACAATAACTAAAATAATAACAACAAAAATTAATAGATAATAGGGCAAAGTGATATTGGATTTTTCTATTCATTATCAGCCCGGAGTCAGGAATTTGTGCCCGATATGGCGATAGGCTCGCCCCCTATCACATCATGGGACAAACATACAAGGCGAAATGTGGGTGTCCTGGTGGCGCCTCTGCCTACCCCTTCGGGGATAAAGGCGTGAGTTTATGTATGTATGTACAAATTACATAATATATACATAAATATATACATACATAAGTACACAAATATAATATATAAAGTACAAATATAAACAATCAATCACTAGACTAATTTGGCTGTTAAAGGGACAAGTAGTGTTCTTTCACCATTTTTTTAAAGGACAACAGTGTTCGAGCCCGTCTTACGGCATCAGGAAGTGCATTCCATAATCGGACAGCTTGGACAGAAAAAGACTTATCCATAAAAGTCGTAGAGTGCACAGGCATTCTCAACCTCAAGTTCTCCGAGGATCTCAGGGATCTTGTATGTGAATCATGCAGGAATATGAAACGATCTTTGAGATAAGAGGGAGATAACGGATTAAACAAGATATTGTAAAGAAGAAAAAGAATGTGAGTATTCCGACGAAGTCGAATGGGTAACCACTTGAGCTTAACACGAAACTCGGAGACATGATCATATTTGCGAAGACCAAATATGAACCGTATGCAAAAATTTTGGAGACGCTCAAGTTTATGAAGCTGGTCCTCGGTAAGATCGAGATAGCTGACATCGCCATAATCAAGGATGGGGAGAAGAAGTGTTTGCGCAAGTGAAATCTTCGTGGTGACGGGTAGGAAATTGTGTAACCTTCGCAAAGACCGCGCCGACGCAAACAACTTTCTACTTAGCTCACGAAGCTGCGGGCCCCAGGTGAGGGATTTATCTAAAAACAAACCTAAGTTTTTAACAGTATCACTGTAAGGAATAATGGTACCATTACAGTATACCGGGGGCATCAGATCCCAGTCTAGTTTAGAAATCATCCTGGGGCTGCCGACAACAATGACCTGAGTTTTGGATGGGTTAACCGTCAACCCATTAGCTTATACGTCCCACTGCTGGGAATAGTCCTACTCTACAATCGAGAGATTCGATTGAGAGTGGTTAGGCCATATAGTCCACCACGCTGGCCTAGTGCGGGTTGGCGGACTTACATACCGTAGAAATTCTTTTTTCTAAATCGCTACGGTATGCGGTAAATAGCTTCCTCACGAAGTTATCCTTCACCGTTAAAGTGCGCGGTGATTGACTATCAACACACACATAACTCCGAAAAGTCAGAGGTGTGATTTGGGATTTGAACCTGCGACCACCGTGAACATGTGGGCAGCCACGCCTGGTCCATTACCAACAGGCCACCACGCCCTTCTTAAATTATTGGATGAAAATCAACTATAAAAGCTTATATGTATTATGTTAAGGTATTAACTGTGAATGAATCTATCGATTAAGCTTAAAAATCAAGTTATTAAAACGTTACTTACTTTTAAACTATTACAATAAATAATCTACGACTATCAAACCACATTTCTCACTCATTTCCCACTATAAAACATTGATAACTTTCCGATAACGGTTCGTTTAAGTTGCTCGCAGTTCCGCCGACAGCGTCAGTACCGTGGAGCTTCTAAATCGGCCGATTTATCTGTGTTCTTCACGTCGGCAAGTGTAAAATTTAACTTGGGAACATTTTAGTGCCCCAATGGTACTGAATAAAATAGTTTTGTGTTCAATACACCTCAATTGTCGAACTGAGATTGCGTTGAGACTGAATAGAAGTTGAATGCGTGGGAATGTTGCGTTTAAAGTTTATTGTTATAGTTTCGTTACATTGTTTTTCGTTTAATGAACGATTTTTTTTATTTTAATACTGCTGTATTGTAGAGGAGCCGTTTGACATGTAGTGCGATGTATATATGTTCTAAATTAGTATAATATTAGTAACAATTATTTTACGCGTACATTGATTTGGTTTTGATGACTTTTTGATTTGAGGATAAGTGTTACGGGACTGATAAGTTCTTCGTTAATTTTAACTGCACTCTATAGATACGATAATCTAAGTATCAAATCCTTTCGTGTCCGATTATTATACTTTCGTCCATCTAGCAATCCTCACATGAAAGTTTCAAAGTAAGCTTCAGCGGTTTTAAGAAGACAGGCCTAATTGTCTCTACAGCCAAGCTGTAATTATTTCTCGAGTCATCTGCACCGCACTGCACAAAAATACACAGGAATTTAACGTCAATATTACCGTTGAGGTAAACTGCAGAACTGAAAACTGAGCAATAGTTTCTCATATTTCGTCACTGCCACTTGACGAAATTCCATCAATTCCAAACACTGCATTAAGCTAGGCTGAAAGTCAGCGTCGGTTCCACAGCGATGAAAGCAAATAACAGTCCTGTGGACGGGTGCGGTTCGAATGCAAATCAAACAGAATTCCCCTCTCTCCCCTTTTCCTACTCCCCTTATCCCCCACCTCCCCTGAAGCGCCGTCCAACTATCTCGGAAACGTCCAATTAACGCTTGCCGCCTTACCCCCACTTCGCTTTTCATCCGGATTAAAGTTTGCAGGACTTGAGTGAACCTTATGTGCCTTCATATTCGGATACGTGAATGGAACACGTTTCTTGTTCATTCGTTTGCGCCGGACTGTACGTTGATAGGGTTTGTGGTGCTTAATTACTGGCGTTTTGTTTCAAGGTTATTAGTTACGAAATTCTTTGTTTGAATTGCATTGCGAGTATAAAACTTATTGGTTTGAAGAATTGTTTTCTTGTAAAAAGATAGGAATTCGCTGCCTGCGTGTGGTTTATGTAGGAAAGAATCTACTTTAATATGTCTTTGAAAGGTGAACACTATTACGGGCCAATGTTAATCCAATAAAATATTTTGCTATTGGAGATATTACGAGCTTCTATTTATTTTGCGAAATAAAATCGCTACCATTGTTATAAATACAATAAATACCATTGTTACTCACTTTGCCAAGCGACAAAAAATCGCTGCACTAAATCCGGGAATCTCATAAAGAATTAAATGCATCTGAAAATGCGAATAACCATGCGCGGATATCCGCATAAAGACGGAATATCCGCTAATATATTCGCCGCACGTCGAACACCCGGTAAAATCCGCTTAAGGCGAAGATATGCCCGGGTTAATCTCACGCCCTGATTTATGAGCGCGGCACACTTTTACATCTAGTCTTTTCGTAATTAATTCTAGTAATTAATCATCTTTGTTACATCAAGAAAATGTGCTTGTCTAACTTATCTCGTGAATTATGTTTAGTTTTGACTGGGTGGATTTATGACGTACAACATTTAATTTTTTTTTTTTTTTTTTTTCTCTTTATTTTTTTTTTCAGGGCTTTGAGTCGCTTTGCGACTATGCCAGCCCTATGATTACATAATAAACTTACAATCAACCTTATAATTCTAAATAACAGACTAATTACAATTAAGTATCTATGTTACAAATAATCGTATACATTGTTTTGGCTATATCAGACATTGGTTCAGATAATATGCTTTGAAATATTCCTACAACATTTAATTAATTATATATCAAAACGCGAACTAAAGTAGATTTTTGGGTAAAATATATTTTTATGCAGGTGGTGGGACGTCGCTGGATGCAGGCTGCCTCCAACAGGTCACTGTGGAAATCATTGGGAGAGGCCTATGTTCAGCAGTGGACGTCCTTTGGCTGATGGATGGATGGATATTTTTATGCTGTTTTGGTGTATAAAAATTTAGTATAAATTGAGGAATACTTCTAAATGGTTGGTTTATTAAGGTATAAAGGGCATTGAACTCGACTCTCCAGTTTCCTTTGTCTTTTTTAACTGTCATTTTGATGTTTGCATCCTTCTCCATCTTTCTCCATCCTTCTTTAACCTCCATTTTAAAATAACCTAGAAAATTCCACAGCTTATTCAATGTAACAACATGAGCATGCAAGGACCCGCGAGGCCGTATAATATGCAAATAACTACAAAATCACATTGAAGGACACAGAGAAAGTGGGCCGCAGCCTCCGGACCGTCCCTTAACATGCAAATTGATCTTGCGGCGGAATTACTAACGAATCTTATGAGGAAAAACAGTTAGCGTGACATTAGATAAGTTTGTGTTGGGAGTTCTAGATGTGGAATTTTGAGAATTTTTCACCCACACACCCACCACTGCAAATCCTGTCAGTCAGGATCAACAGTGGCACGTAAAGAATTGGCATCGAGCTCCGGACCTCGGCGAGCCTCTTAGCCTTTAATCCGCATCGAAATTAATAAGAAAAAAAAACCTAATAGGAGGAGTTGGAAACAAATAATTGTCCACTTCCCTCCACAGCAAAGCGGGTGAAAAAATATTGAGCAGAGAGGTATTATATATATCCTCCGATATAAAGATATACAACTGGAAAAGCCAGATGTAAAGTACCATATACATTTAATGGGTTTTATAGTGCGAGATGCTTAGTTTGGGTCCATTAGTATACCAAAACTGCTGGAAAGCACGAAAATTTCTCCTAGATTCCATGAGGTCCAAATAGAAGCAAACTTTGTATGTATTGTTTTATGTTGGTGAAGTCATAAAAGAGCAGGGGATTTACATAATTGGAAGTGATCACCGACGCCTTAGTCCGTACGATGACTATTTAGATCGTAGGTTACGTTGGTCTTTGGATAACAAATTATTGAAAATTTGGGTCTCCGGCAATCTAAGATGGCTTGGCTTTACGTTGTTTTTCTGAGACAGTGGGATATACCCTGTAGACCCGACCTCCGGTGTGGTGAGGCTTAAATCGCTCCTAGAGTTTTATACTTACGGCACTAGATCTTACGACCTTCACGCTGTGAAAATTACTCGTTGTTATCAATAACAATTTTACAAAAATTGTAATTCGGCTGTTCAATATTTGTTTTAATTTTCCAGCTCCATATAGAAAATGAATTAACGAGTAGAATGCAAAATCTAGATTATTCCTTTCAATCTATTCTAAATCTTCTGATATTTCCTCATTTAAATAATATAGGTATGTCCTACATATCCAGGGCGGAATATCCGTGATCCTGCCCCGGTAATGCTCACGTTTCGGCGCAAGTATTGATTTATTACCATTTAGCTCCTATTAACTTGCTGAGAGCATTTATCTTCGACGCCAGCCCGTGTGCCGAACACTCGGCACCTCCCCTACTTAAGGATGGGAAATCACAATTGGATTTGGGAGTCAATTATTTGGGATTTTAATGCGTGAATTCGTTATATTGGTGAGTAATTAGGAGTACTGAAAAAGTCATTTCAATTATAGCTGATGTTGGTGTCCTGACACATAATTAATAAGTGCTTACTGCTTATTGTCACGGGGTATGACGCTGGTTTTGATACGTAAAGCTACAGGTTAATATATAGTTTAAATAAAGGTTTATGGGATAAAAAAATATTATTACGAATTTGTATATTGTGGGACCAGAAGTCTCCCGTAACAATCAATTTTATTTTTATTACTTCATCCCAAATGTGCGAAAAACACCGAAAAGTAAGACTCAATGGGTCACACATACCCATTACCGAGCGCGCTTGGCAAATCGCATTACGTAATATTCTTACCTTAAACTTCCTTACAAATTAACCCTGCGCATGGGAATATTCATGAGAGCAATAATACGTTATGATCTGAATCCTATGGAAGCGTTCGTCGAGGCTTTAATCCATGGGTAATGTTATGCGAAGCACGGCTTCCACCGTGAGGCCGATTCCGCCGGCTTACCCGCTAACCGGTTAAGCTTTGCATACCACCTTTGACGGGTTATCCGTAAATTTTACATTGTTATGTTAATTTTGCTTATTACACGTGAACAGAGGTGCGCGAATGTACATGTATGAATTAACCCGTCCCGTGCAGTTATAATGACAAAATTTGCTATTTATTAATTTTGTGTGCATTTCACTAAGTAAACACTGGGTAATTTATTTTTAACCATGTATGAAATGTTGCGGCTTTGTATCACAAAGAGGTAGACAAATACCAAGAATAGTGAATTGAATAACTAAGAGTAGGCTCCAACTGCGCTAATGGGAATATTTGTGTTTTATTTTCATATTGGTACTAGAAATATTGTAGTAACTTTGCACCTCATGGCAAGTCCAGTGGATTCAAATTAGAGTATTCGCCGATACGAGATGGCTATCTCGCCTTGGTCGACACGATAATGCGGCCTGATTATATCTGAAGATATCCATGAATTGACTACCATCATTGGCTACTCCCATTGATCCTAAGCGAGGCGCTTTAAAAGTCTACACATCTAGAATACGTCCACTACTTCTATATCTATATCAGCCCATATACGTCCCACTGCAGGGCACGGACCTACTCTACAATCGAGAGAATTGATTGAGAGTGGTTAGGCCATATAGTCCACCACGCTGGCCTAGTGCGGGTTGGCGGACTTACATACCGTAGAAATTCTTTAAAATCGCTACGGTATGCAGGTTTCCTCACGATGTTTTCCTTCACCGTTAAAGTGCGTGGTGATTGACTATCAATGCACACATAACTCCGAAAAGTCACTTCTATAACTTCATTTCCAACTCCTCCTATTAATTTAACTTTTTTGATTGATTTCGTTGCGGGTTAAAGACAAGTTAGACATTCCCGGAGACACGCTGAGCTTCAATACTCAGTGTCATTAATATGCGTGCCACTGTTGATCCTGGCTTACAGGAGTTGCAGTGGCGGGTGTGAGGGCGGGACAGTCTCCTTCTATAACTTCATTTAAAACCATCCTACCACAGTCCCTAAAACAGTCACGCATTAATGTGATAAGTGAGTTGTTAAAAATAAACGAATAAGGTTCCGTACACATTACACGTTTCGTATTCAGGTTAATCCGCGATATGATTGTGCCGAATGGCGTTTTAATCCGGCGCAAGCAAAGGCCGAAGGCAAAATGGAATAATTTTTAATACAAAAATATCATGTTTTCGCACGAAACTTGTTGGCACGTGATTTTAGGGTTGTTTTACACTAGGATTTAACAAAAGGGAACTAAATGAAAAAAAATCACGTTCAAATTATTCTGATAAAATAAACTGATTACATTTAACTAAGTACAGAATAAACTCGTCAATCAAAACTCCAAAAATATTTCTCTATAATTCCTCACGTCTATGCGTTTCTTGCTTATTGATCCGATTTTATTACAAGATAAAAGTCTAAGTCCTAGATATAATAAAAACAATAAATGAAATATTGTATCAGCCCATATACGTCCCACCGCAGGGCACGGGCCTACTTTAATATAGAGGGCACGATTGAGAGTTGTTAGGCCTTATAAATGAAATATATAAACTACAATATATTTTTTGACAACTAATCCCTACCGTCTATGCTAACACAAGTCCCGTACATACAGACAAAATTCCAACATTTACAACACGCTCGGCTTAATCAAGTCATGTCGGAACTTCCCCGAAACTTTGTTATATAAAAACGTTTATTAATTTCATGAATAACTTTGCAGCTAAATCAAAGAACACGGAATAAACATTAGTGTAAACAATTTCATTTTTAAAAACACTCCACAAACGCTTTGAAGTTCCACGAAAATGGAATTAAATAAATAAAGTGTATAAAAAAATGGAAACTTGCCCCGGGTGGCGCATCGACTCAATTTTAACCCTCAAAAGCGCCTTTGATCGCACAATTGGTTTAATGTTGAAATATAAAAAGAATACTTTAGTTCATGCAAAAATTATTTCAAAGAATCCCGTTTTAACTTTATCTTTCTCCGCGTGGCGAGGTTTTGAAATTTTATTTCGTTTTAAAATATGGGTCTCAAAGCATAAAATATGTTGGCATTATTTAAATACAGGGACTTTTAACTCAGTTAGTGGAACGTATTTTTGAAAAAACATTGTTTTGGAATGATGTCTATGAAAGGAAAAAGATTGAGTATGTTTGGTCTTAAGCCTGAGGAACACTTTAAGGCCTGTTTTTTGCCATTTGTCACTGAGAACAGTCTTATACTACGTCTAAAACACTGTCGGCGGCTGAAAACAGTGACTAGACTATTGACACACTTCTGTGTACATTCGCGTGACTACGAAATTACGAGTTCAAAAAGCTGCTATTGCTATTGTTTATAAGATTTCAGAACTTGTATAATTTTTTGAAATTTTTTTTTCCGCGTGATCACTTTCACTCACATAGACCGATATGTCAAATATGTACAATTTGAAAAAAAAAACATTTTATTTTTAGATGAACAGATTACGCGATCTCATTAGTAGTATTATTACGGAGCGCGGTGGTGTGTAATGAAATTGTAGAAACGCGACGCGACTAACTCTGCGGAGATTTTAACGGAAATTGCACCGGTCGGGTCGGATGCGTCCCGCGCGCAGTGACAGGGTTAATTAACTGCCGTTATAAAACTCACTTGTCGGATATCATTTGAGGGTTAGGTAATTTTTCTGATGTGGATAAATATGTGATATATTTTTCTGCGTATAATGTTCGAGGGATATAATCTACGTTTCTATAATTATAATATTACATATATTAGTTCATAAAATTTTACTGTGACAGACCGCATACGGTTCATGTAAGGTCTCGTTTTTAGCTATTTAAATCTAAATATTCTTAAAAATCTAATTATTCGTCAAAAATGCGTCCTACAAAAGAGAGAGATATTCTGCTCTATTTCATACTGTGTATTTAATAAATTACTAGCAACTAAGAAACTACTCTCTATTATTTCTTCAACTTGTTATATTTAATTGTAACCGCTAATTACAGCGCCATCCTTTATAATAAACTAATAACAGCTAACAGAGTTATGTTGATGGATGACGCGTCAAACGGCCCTGTGGGACGCAGGTGTCTTCAACAAGGAGATACAGACGTACTAGATGGAGTATTGGATTAAATGTCATTAACTAATATAAAAATACTACTGCCTCGGTGGCGTAGTTGTACTACGGTACCGTTACAACGCTGAGGTCTCGGGTTCGAATCCTGGGTCGGGCAGTGAGTTTGGAGTCAAGAATTTGTACTCCATATGGCGATAGGCTTGCCTCCTTTCACGTTGTGGGATAGAACACACCAGGCGAAACGTGGGTTAAACGTGGGAAAAAGGCATGAGTTTATGTATGCAAAATATATTGTGTTTATTTTGGGGTAAGTGTTTTGTGTGACCGAAAAGTATCTTGTAGTTTCTGATACCCACGACACGAGACTAACTTGATCTTAATGCGGGGTCAGTACTATGTATGTGACTGTTGAGTGTATTTATTTGTTTCTATAGTTTTTATAATAAAGTTTAATAATTCTTCAAAGTTGTAGTTCTTATAGTAGTTATGATATTTTGTTTATATAATATAGCTAAAGGCATCTCGGTCGACCGAAATGTGCTGGGTTGATGTCATCAAGTTATATGGGATAGTCAGGTGTTACAACTGAGCCTGGTGTATATGGGAAAAATACATTTTACATGTTTTCAATTTTCGAAAGAACTTTCAGACATGCAGAACTTGTGCTGTTTTTCTTCGACGTACATGTGCGAATTATATTTAAGTATAAAACTCCATTATTTTTTTATAAAGTAAGGTTTGCGGGAACGAGCTCGAATTTCCAATATCCGTGTCTGAAATTTACGAATGGGCAAAATACTAGCTTTAATGCTTTTTGCTTCAAACGGAATAAATACAGAAATTCAGTCCCGTCTAGATGTTTATAAACCTTTGCACCAAAGTAAAGTGACATAGTTTTTCCTCTCGCACCACGTAGGGCACGAAATATTCTAATTGTATTACTCATTGTGTGATAATGGTGTTCTACATTCTTTGTATATGGATTAAGTTCGCTTCCTCATAAGGAAAAGGTGCCTCGACAGGAAACTATGTTATTGTTCTGACTTCCTTAATCTCGGATCGGGAGAGATCATTAGTTTATTTATTTATTTATTTAATACTTTTTTGCACTAAATGGAGATATACAAATGCAAACTTATACAATACAAATAATAGTACAAGTGGCGGCCTAGTTTAGTGCTTCTTCTTCGTAAAGATTTGAAGCTATATGTTCTAAGTAAATAACAACTAAACTCCAGTAGTCCGTTCTTCTTAAACGATTGTTCTCTCTTTTTTTAATGCCTTTAAAATTATTAAAACCCTCAGATTCCGTCATAATATTTTCTTCTCAGGTAAGATGGAGAAAGTTATCAATAAACTTATTAAAAGATTTTAACGTTAGGAACGAGCATCTATGTTTTAATTATAAATCCTAAAAGACTATGTAAACATGTAGATTAAAATATTACTTGGCTATTAATACGATGAAAGATGCAATATTTTGTTTCATAATTCCATATATTACAACTTCGAATAATTCCTAAGTTTTGTATGTTATTAAAATACCGACTACCCTCATTCACACGTGCCAGCGAATAAATTGCCAGGGAAAATAATCAATTCCCTTCAATTTCACAAAGATTTCTGAGTTACGTTCGACACTGGAAGTTATGAAACTTCAGCTTAATAATAAAGTTTCAAGGGTGAAATTCAATTAATTTATCGACAAGGAACGAATAATGTTTTATGTAAAGAAGTTTTTAATGGCCGTCGACACGTCAGCTTCTCGGGTGATTAAATTCGACTGGGGGGTGAAATGGAACACCCCATACATATTCAGACATCCTGAAGGGATCTCTAGCTACTGACTCTAACTTGATGAAAGGAGAATTTGCTAATCCGATTCGAAACGGCGTGAGAAGTGATAATTGAAAATATTGCAAAGACGATTTGATCTTAGATCATGCAAATCAGTAAGATGAAAAATGAGAAAAATACATATATCCATTTAATATAAGTAAATATAAGCTCATTAAGGGGCTAGTGATAATATGTACATATTGATGAATACTAGATCCCAAAAAAAGTATGATTGATTTATTTCATTAAAAATAACAATTATACAGGCCACTCTAAAATATGTCGTGAACTTTTACAAAGTGACATCTAGCGGGACCTATCTGAACTACCTCTGAACGCAAGTCTGTCATAAAGGGATTTATTTTATTTATGGAATCGGGTTCGTGTCGACGTGATGTAATATTGACGACTATATCAGGATAACGAATGCACATTCGCGCTGAATTTACGGTCCGAGCACCAAAACCAATTTATATTTTATCAATTTTTAAGTTATCGTTTATGTACGTGCCATTTTATTTACTGGATTTTTGATGCTTGAGAATATTTGGCTTGAGGGTGCATTTTGAATTTGGTATGATTTTAAAAGCTGCGTTTCAACCGAAGAGTATGCTTGCATGTAAAAAATAATAAGAATTGAATACTGGGAACATTTCCACCAGTTGCTCCTACTTCAGCTTTAAGTTAGAGTTTAAGTTATATTGTTGCACAAGTAGAACGTGTTATCATTTTTATCCATCTATATATTGTGATATTAGAATCATTGATACATAGTGTATTTCAGTTTGCTTTCTTTATACTTGTTTTTTACGATATGTATATGTATTTACCTCATTAATAATAAAATAAAATATATCAACAATATCAAATATTTACCTCAAAAAACCCATAAATATATATTATATTTTACAAGA
Source organism: Deilephila elpenor (assembly GCA_949752805.1). Lineage (NCBI taxonomy): Eukaryota > Metazoa > Arthropoda > Insecta > Lepidoptera > Sphingidae > Deilephila > Deilephila elpenor. Next base: position 10,579,533 of record OX457108.1, read on the forward strand.
TAAAAACAATAATTAAAGAAGTCCCATAGTGTGTACAAGACGTGCGTTCCGGTCCCACGCCGTGACTCGAATGACGCGCGACTGCATAGGAAATTGGACCGGAAATTGTCCACGTGACGCGACCGGACATGACGTCATTGCACGTGATATGAACTACCCAATCACAGCTCATTCAATTATGGCCGTGCCTGCGAAACTTTATTCGATTTAGAATTTGCTTTTGATGAACGGGTTTTATAAATGTTTTTTTCTAACGTTTTCATGTTAACCCATTGAACCGATATTGTTAGAATTAGTAAAAAAAAACTTTACATTGAAAATATTAAACATGTTAAAATAATTGCAATCATGTATGATTAGTGATTGCAAAGTGAATGAGACGGATTAAGAATAAAGAATCATATTTTTGTAAAGATTACTTATGCAAGTAGCTAAAAGCATATAATAACAAAAACTGTTTTTGTTTCAGGTAATTTCGAGATAATGCTGACTTTCCTGGTAAAGTACCTAAAATATACAAGCATTCTTCTAGTTTCAAACACGCTATCATTGCGGATTAACCAATAACTCAACTACACACTGCTTTACATTGCATTTTACGTGTTTTCAATCATCCACAAGATTTCCTCGACATCTCTTATTTCATTATTCCCCACACCACTTTGTGAGCATTGCTCAATATTATTGAATTTACACGAACATGTCGCTAAGTGGTTTCCACGGCCTTATGGTGTTTGTGGAGGTTCCGAGGAACTCTTTGTAGGATTTATCGAATAAAACGATTGTTTTTGTTCCTTTATGCAGTTTAAGAGGGTTCTTTGCGGATCTGCTTGGTGGGGTGAATTGTTTGGTATTTTTATAAAGTTTTTTTTTATTGAAAATATGTGCTGTTTGATAGGTATAGGAATGTTTGATGATAAGGTTAAATCTTAAACATATTATTAAATTATAATTCATTAAGTCACATAGTAAATTGAATAAAACCTTAACATCAGTAAATATTATTGTCGAAATAAGAGTAAAAATGTATTAATTGAAATAAAAAGAAATAAGGAAATATTGTTATCCTTATAATCGATTAAAAACTTTAAACTATCATAAACAATCATTAACAATTAACCACTTTTTTAAAACATTTTAATTTCGCAGGCCTAACCAAACTTAGCGTTTCAGTCTATTTCCGAATACCGTTTTTCAGGCCTTGACCCTTTCGCATCGCAATGCCGGGCACGATCTCGCCAACATTGAGGTATTTCGAATTATAGACCTGCGGATTCCCCTGAGCCTGGCAGACGTGTCTACATCAGAGAAGTTATTTTTGTAGATAAAAGTGCATTAACCTATAAATGAGAGGGCAATTTCAGTCGCTATTATTCGTTTCTATCTGAGTGTCATATGTTATCCGAATGATTGGCGAAGTTATAAAGGCGCTTGCTACAATATTATATTTATTACTATGAAACAGATAGATATTTCGAATAAAATAATATATTATAATAATACAAAACGATTATTATGTTCTACTATCGAAATTCTTGAATATTGTCTGAAATGTCATGTCAATCAAAATCATTTTTTTTCCGATAAAGGAAGATTAAGACATCTATATTATACTGTATACTTGTAGCAATTCCACGACAAAAATATGCGTATCAAAGGATGCTTCGCAAATACCAAACATATTACAAAATATGCACTGTGAAATAAAACTTTGAATTGTAGACTTTGTCTTATGTGTATGATATGTAGCTGTAAATACACTGGTCTGTTAATTTATTGGATACCTTAGTTGCCAGGTGCCAATCATCTACATCGTTTATATGGAAAGCCTGCCTGGCGGCAGTAATGCCAAATTGCCCGGGGACATTGTAAATGGGATCGACGTGTATTGCTGTTTGACAGACTTAGACAGTGCAACGTGCCAAGACAAGCTTTGTTAGTCGCGAAGATATTAGACTAATCACGTTTATTACTAACGGCTATTACGGTATAGTGGGGACTAGGGATGGGACAGTATTTATGTAATATAACTACTTTGAATATGAATTCATCCCGGGATGAATTGATTACTTTATGGTAAATACACATATATTGTATCGCGTCGTACCTTAGATGTAAAGCTGTCATATTAACCCATAACTCTAACCGTTGAGCAGGAACTTACTCTAGGGTTAAGGGGATCTCTAGGATTTTATAAAAATTGTAATACTCTAAAATATGTTTAACTCGGAAATCTTAAGGGCAGGGTGAATTTGCAACTCACAAAGCGAATCATTTGTAGACTTTGGTATTCGTTTCATGACTGATTTTGATTCTATAATATGAGCCTGGAATACATCTGACAATACAAACACAGAACATCCAATAAAACCCTCAATTTAAAAAAAGATAAAACAATTGCCCATCGCTTATCTCCAATAATGACTGTCCAAGTTCCAACTCCATTACCGTGTACAAGTGAATTCTAGCTCAAAGAGACTGTTTGTCTTCACTATCCGCCAGGAAATCTATTTTCAGGGCGCGAGTGAAAATTTTCGAGCACGGCGCCTCTGCGGGCCGAATTCACAATGGCTCGAATGTTTATTAGGTGAGGTTCCCGCGGTCGACAACCCTTACAATCTATGCTTTTGTTATGTAAATCGAAAGGGCTAAAGGTGAGGTCATTTTTTGGTACGTGCAGGAGTAATTGAATTTATTTTTAGAGCTTCGTAGATCAGTTAATGGAACTTAAGAAATACTATTGTAGGGGCACTTTTCAGAAGTGATATAAGGGTGAATTTGGTAAACAATAATTGTTGGGATTGAAAAAATGTGTTACATCAGTAGATCTATACGTGTACGTCTCTACAAGGCCAGGGGCGTTAAAAATACCACAATTTAAAAAGGTTTAAAACAAATACTTGGTAAACATGAAATAAATTATTTCAAATCGATACCTCAAAAGAAGAATTAACCTTAAACTTTATTCTATCTACGTGGTTTAAACAAACACGTTTTTCAAGTTATCTAAGTTAATGCAATAAGCGCGCAATCTCCAAGCACAGGGTTCGATGATCAAGCCCAGACTTAATTCAACCCAGACTAATGCACTTTTATTAAACTTAGGATTGGCACTTACACCGCGCTGGATTTAGCTAAGTCAAACTAAGTGAAAGTTTAGTATACGCTTAGCACGTTCAACTCATTTGTTTTGTTAGTAATATTAAATGTGAGTAAACATTGCTAATGGAATTTACACTGTGTATTTGAAAATTTAAGTGGTTTTCGAGGTACGAGTTTCTGGTAAGAATTTTCATAGTAAAAGAATTTATTGAATTTTCTAGCCCACCGATTTGAAAAAAATTGAGACGCTTATTTAGGCGATTTTTTTATGAAACGTCTTTTTTTCAGGGTAAGTTGTACCCAGTATAGTTGGTGTCTTTATTTTCAACACTGACAAAGACCCATTTTACACAGACGTTAAGTAAATATATTTTAATTTTACTAATGAGACATCTATATGAAAACGAATCGAGCATCAAGTCCGCAATTTTTTAATGAGGATAGTCAAAAATGAACAGCTCCAATAAACATAAGTACATTGCGGTGGTACCTAACCAGGCGGCCTCTAACATATGAGACACCTACCACCAATGAATGAACATTTCAGGATGAATTAAATAGGTTGTTTGTATGTTGACATATCTGCGATATATTGTGAAATATTCTCAAATATGCAAAATAAAAATAATCTAAAAATATTAATATTTCCCGTCCAATCACCACACCACCCTTGCTTCCAGCCCCGCCAAGTTCAATAACGATGTTATCGCCAACATAAAAGGTGTTTTACTACATCTGGATATAAAAATACGCCATTATTTTATGCTTTATTCCACAATAAAGTTTATAATAAACGAGCCCCAGTAATATCGTAGTAAAACTGGAACTTCGTATCGCGTGCGGACGGCGGGGCTGTTTTTTTTTGCCGTCGGATTTATGGATTTGTCGTTTAATCGAACCTTAAATTATTGTTATAAAACCTGTAATAATCGGTAAATTTTGCTGTTTTATAGCGGTGTTGGTTGTATGGTGTAAATTGTTAGATCACGGTCGCTTTCCATACGGTATCTGACCTGTGCATTTAGACTATACTCAAATTATTGACCTTGTTCTGTAAAGGCCTGAGTTGCTTGTGTGGTCCTGTTCTACGTGGATTAATTTTTCAATTCAAATAAGTCGTGACAACATAACACATCATACTTCATCTACAAAATAAACGATACCTATAGCTGAGATAACTGTAACTGATCACTGCCGCGCTGGAAAATGCCTTCAAGCTCTTGCAGTAAAGAGGATTCGGCATCAACATCAACGGCGAAGAATATCACTCACAAGGTGGTCATACAACTTGGTAAAGGTCGCGGGACGTCGCTGGATGCAGGCTGCCTCGAAACAGGTCACTGTGGAAATCATTGGGAGAGGCCTATGTTCAGCAGTGGACTTCCTTTGGCAGATGGATGGATGGATAGCTGAGAACAATTAATGCATTGAAATATACCGGGTATATCAAGACCGCGACCGAAAACGAAGCCGGGTGGTAGTTTTAGTGGCTATAGACACAATGCAACAAAAAAATTCGCAAAATAAGCGACAGATTATTTTTTTAATTTTTAAAAGTCATAGTTTTTAGGTGGTAAATCCTCAGTTTTTGCGAAAATAGTAATTTAAACCGTTACGTATCATTGCGTCGTTAAAAATAAAAAGGTGTACATCATTATTTTGGAAAAAAATGTATTTTTCACCCAAATACGACGACGATAAGTAAAAAAATTACCAAAAAAAAAATAACGACTTATTTTGCGGAATTTTTAGTTGCATTGTATCTGAAGTCACTGATACTACCACCTGGCTTCGTTTTCACTTTTCGGTCGCAGTCTTGATATACCCTGTATATTATTTTCTAGCAACATAGTTATCACAAAACGCATAACACACACGCCTCAATTAAACAACAAAAAAACAAAACAATACCGCAAAACCCATACCAGAAACCACAATCAGTCACCGGAACACATTACAAATTTCCCTAATCCTAAGCAAATGTATAAAAGGTTTACAAGGGCCGTCAGCTCGCGATGAAAAATTCATAGGTGAATAATCTCCCATTTGGCGGCATCGGTTTGTATGCGGGCGTCATGCGGGTTTTTAATTCAGTTCCAGGATTTTTTATTATTCCACGCTTTGAAAGCGTCGCGATGCGTTTGCCGCCGACTATTGTTAAGGTGACATGTGCATGGCTAGTGCAAAATGGACAGTCGGAACGGGCTTTGTTTTGTCACTAGAATTGGCGAATATATACGTAGATATGTAAAGGATTCATCCCTGTTGTTAGGCGATGAGCTCATAATTATTTATTTAACGCTTTGTCCAATTAAATAGTACAGGCAGATTTTATGCCTAAGGGCAGTTAGTCCCAGTCAACCTTAAGGTAGTGAAGAGAGACGGAAGCAGGTGCTTATTAATTAGGTAGTAAAAATACAACAAAATAAAAAAGAGAACAAAATATAAATAATAATGAGCTTATATATTTATACGAATACTTACAAGTGCTACATAAATAAATATGTACATAAATAATACTTAAAAAATATAGATAAACAAATACATATACAAATAAATACCTACATTGAAGGGGAGAATCTGCTACTTCGGCGAGGAGTAATTGTCGAACCTTCGTTTGAATGCCACCCGTGTTGTGCACGACCTGACTTCGAGTGGGAGTGCGTTCTAGAGAAGAATGGATTGGATAGCAAAAGAAGAGTGAAAGAAGTCAGAGCTATGATGCTTTTCCTGTTCGATACAAAGTTGCATAGCCTTATTTGTTTCTTCTTTATTGAAAGAAGGTATGGTAACTAATGGTGAGGGTTTTGGCTTTATGATGGGATGGCGTTAGGTTCGAACGATATTATTGGTTCTGACTGAAATAGAACTGACTGTATAACTGTCCCTCTTTAAGTCTGTAAATATTTACCTCCTTTTTTATAGACAGTTTTAAAACCTCTAGTTATCGAATGTTTTGTCTTCTTCGCTCAAAACGAATTCTAAAGTTGTTCGAAAGGGACAAAATATTTGATAACCAAAATAGGTCTTAAATCTATCTATAAATAAGGCTGTTAATCTTCATTATCAGCCACTATAATTTATTTACTGCGGAACATATTTTATTTTAATTTTATTTTTTACCTCCTCCTGCGACTTTTGTCATATCACCCATCCTGGCATGATTTAATACTCGAAACAATTCCCCACAAAGATTTCAATTTATAACACAAGCGCATTGTCTCACGTGCGTTAAAATATTTCTGCAAGGTGCGTTATTAAAATGCACATCCCGGCGCCCGCTCACGTATCATATAAATCCACACGGTCTAATTCTTTGCAGTCAGCCACATTGTTCCGAGCATTTAGATATTGCAGAAGGGATACTGCCAACTAAATCTGTGTTAATATTAAAATAAACCAACAGTCACATACATAGTTCAGACTAAACAATAAGCGGACTGCCTCGGTGGCGTAGTTGTACTACGGTACGATTACAAAGCTGAGGTCTCGGGTTCGAATCCCGGATCGGGCAAAGTGATATGGGTTTTTCTATTCATTATCAGCCCGGAGTCAGGAATTGGTGCTCGAAATGGCGATAGGCTCGCCCCCTATCACATAATGGCCCGGAACATACAAGGCGAAATGTGGGTGTCCTGGTGGCGCTTCTGCGTACCCCTTCTGGGATAAAGGCGTGGGTTTATGTATGTATGTAAACAATAAGAATAAGTTCTGTGTCGTGGGTATAATAAAATACGAAAGATTGCTCGGGCTCACGAACACCCAGACCAGTATACTAACATCTACGATTAACAGTAACGTCTAACAAACACTTGACATCTTGGTGCGAGTATTGAAACCCCAGCCTTGTCGGCGTCTATCCAACCATCGCCTTGGTGTTCCTTCCCACGATGTGGTAGGGAGCGAGCCTAACATCATATCGGGCACGAATTCCTGTCTCCGGGCTGATTATGAACAGAAAAATCCTATATCACGTTACCCGACCCGGGATTCAAAACCAACACCTCAGCGTAATCATACCATAGTACAACTGCACCACTAAGGCAGTCAGTCAGTCGAGTAGATTTTGTTCGCGATATCTGCTCTAGTCTGCGATGTATACTCTATGTTTCCGAGCAATTTCCAGCGAGATTTTCTACGGAATTAGACGAATGGCGCGATGGGCGATGGCGAACGTTGCTGCGATTTCCTCTGTTCCGTATAATGGATACGGTCCGTAATATACGTGAAGGTTTCTCAGATAAAGTTGGGTAACGTTCGGAGATTTTATTTTTGGCCGTCATTTTTGGGAGAGTATGAATATCTTTAACTTAGCTTTATAGAGCTACGTTTTGTTTTCTCGATTTAAAACGCCTCATATACGTTACTCGATATAGCAATTTTTAACCATCATGGTATTAATTTTGTCTCTATCACAGCTTGGGCCAAAATATTGATAGTATTTGTGTAAACTCTATCTAGTATCTACCCCTTCAGGAATATAGGCGTAAGCGTGTGTACATATGGTTTATAAAACGACCGTTATAAATAAATAAATACACCCAATTCTTGTGGTACATGTGGGTATCAGAAACTACAAAAGACTTTTCGGACTCACAACACACAACCCAGACTCGAAACAAATACATGTGGCTCACACAAACATTTGTCTCGGTGCGGGCATCGAACCCGCGGCCTCTTGTTTCACAGCCGGCGTCTAACCAACTGCGCCACGGAGGCTGTCGTGACTCACAACCTGACCTAAATGCATGATTAACTATGACTTGTTCTTCATCATTGTGTACAGTTCACAATGGTCGCTATATCTTCAAATGAGAACATACTACTAGCTAAAATCATCATTTATTTCCTTATTAACCAATGAAATAACTGCCTCGGTAGTTGTACTCGTACTACGGTACGATTACAAAGCTGAGGTCTCGGGTTCGAATCCCGGGTCGGGCAAAGTGATATTTGGTTTTTCTATTCTTTATCAGCCCAGAGTAAGGCATTTGTGCCCGATAGGGCGATAGGCTCGCCACCTATGACATCATGGACAGAACATACAAGGCGAAATGCGGGAGCTGGTGGCGCCTCTGCCTACCCCTTCTGGGATAACCGCGTGAGTTTATATGTATGTATGTTAACATAAATAAAATTTCATCCACTTAACAATACGTAAATTACAACAGAAATGTCGATAGAACAGCATGGGTAGGCTACACCGGAATCATAGTCAATTTTAATCGGAGATTACGTAGCGATGCCATTTGCGCCGCGCTGCACTCTCATGCCAATCGATTTGTACTTATTCATTAAAACTTACACTCACGCATGTATGTGAAGATTATATTGTGGGACTGTAAATAAGTGCTTTGGCTAGAATGGAAAGAAATACAATGGTTTTCAGGAACTTCATATAATATTGAAAGAATATCTGTGTTTGGACTATGTGTCGGGTAGCGTGTTGTTTGTCTAAATACAATTATAATGATATAGTTGGTTATAGTCATTGACATAAATATATGGACATGGCGGAGCGCGCGTTTTGACGTAAGTGTACCTCCAGTGAAGCGTTACTGAAATTAATCGTAGCTCGCAAATATTTTGAAAATGTCTGCTTGTTAATACAGAAATTTTATTAAAATTAACAATTATTATTATCACCCTTAATAAAAAATCTATTTAAATAAGTTATATTTATTTTAACATGTTTATTTCCACGTAGTTACAAGAAACTCTGATAAGATGGCGCGATTTTCACGGCCATCTTATTGTTACTCCCAATGTATTGAAGGGCCTATCCTTGGTTTTTAGTACATAAAACGATATGCCGATATAATTCACAATACTAGGGATACTACAACTCATATTAATGTCTCGTTTTGAAATATCAAACTAAACATTTCGTTTCACCTATCATATCCTACCTCTAAAGTGCTATATAAACAATACTTCAGTGTGAAATGGGTGCTTACGTATTTCAAAAGCAACAGTACTGTTTTTATTATCTACAAGAACTTGCAAAACATCAACGTTATTACGTGACCTTTGTGAAACGCGAGGCCATGACAATATACGGCCTGTAATGTCTACATCTTGTAAATAAATTAGGTAGTGTTTGGGGCATGTGGGAATGGTGATGTTTTGTTATCCGGGTAAATAGTTAGGTAATAATCGTTAAGGGTATTTAGCAGATACCTACAAGTTTCTCTAAAGTATATTAGATAACATATTAGAGGTCTCGGGTCGGGGTTAAAGTGATATCAGATTTTTCTATACATTATCAGCGCGGAGTCAGGAATTTGTGCCCGATATTGCGATAGGCTCGCCTCCTATCACATCGTGGGACACATACACGGCGAAATGCGGGTCTCCTGGTGGCGCCCCTGCCTACCCCTTCTGGGATAAAGGCGTGAGTTTATGTATGTATTTATGTAAATTATAGGCATTTTTAATATCACCACGTGAGCTGTTTGCCGATAATACACAATTAAATTACAATAAGGGCCTCGTTCACCATCTTCAATTAAACCGTTGATTAGTCACTTTTTGATTAACGTTTATTACCAAGTAAATGTGCAGTATATCTTCCGTCGATTTCAGAAGTGAAAATAAAGTAATGTGCTGATTAAGTGAATGCCATAAGAAATTGAACGAATCATTCGTTCAATATTGCGTCAAATGTAATAATTTTAGAATATTATTATTTAATCATTGGTCAAATGTTCCCGCCCTGCCTCCCGCTGAAGTGTCAACGTGTTTTTTTTATTAAAATTTAAAAAAGGAGGTTGACATTTTAACCTAATTTTAACCATCAAGTAAATACGCTAATTGGCAAATGATGTAGCCAGTAAAGAACTGATTAATCATAGGATTAGTGTTACTACAGCATCGTGAAATCGTGATGATGCGGTTGACTAACTGATGACTAGCCTAATCAACGGTTTACATGAAGATGGTGAACGTGGCCCTAAATATGACTGTGAGACAAAACAAAATAAAAGCAGCGTAACAAACAACTTTGTCGAACACTTAATCGTCGATAAAACGATGTCTTAAATTTACAGCCGTCCGTCCAAATAAAGCATTGGAACGAAAGTATCTCATAAACACTAACATCAAACAAGTATTAAGTGTTATCGGCATCGATCAGTTCGATCATAAATTCCGTGCAACCGGCCACTTTTCGTCGGGATCACTTTTCATCGGGCCGACACCTGCGCCCGGCCGTATCGCAAGCTAACGTATAGACGGGTAAGTGCCCGTGAAGTACAGCCCAGTTTTTTTATAAAACACTCGTATTTTGGAAGATGTGGAAGTTGGGTGTTCGAAGTGTGAAGATTGAACGGGAGTATAATGTTTTAATTGCTGTAAATTAAGTTTCAAAAGTTTTTATTGGTGGTATTAAATATGAATTATTCTTATGCTGTTTTTGAATTAGTATATTATAAAACTGACGTAATGTGGACAATTAATGCATAGAACTTATGAGTTGTGGTTACCATATTAAATAATTATAAGTCTATACATATACCTCTAATACATATGCGTATGTATTGGTGTTAATATAATGCACAAGGAGGGATATTTCCAAATATATATATTCCTTTTTTAACTTTTTAAAGCGTTGCTTCTTTATTTAATTAAATTGCACTAGCACATTGTTTCAAATATTATTTACACTTGTTTTTTTCAGTATTTTCACCCAGACCCACCTTGACAGAGATTAAATATCTGTCCGTGCGTCATACGCCACCTTTAGCGAATCTATTGAAAACTCGGGTTCGCAGCTCCCCTGCTAAACGCCCATTGATAAAATAGGCTTTTGTTACAGGCCGCGTTGACACGCCATGTCACGGACACATTTGTTACGCGAATGTTAGAATTTGTTTCATCGGCCTGTAACACCATTTTCTCTTTACTGATCGTTTCATACACATACATATAATAATCTATATACATACAGTGTCATGCAGATGCTCTGAATTGCGCCTTTTTTCAATTTAATTAGGTTAATACCTGTTAATTTTCTAAGGTCAGATACTACACCATGAACCCAAAATTAAACAACGAATGTTGTCTTAACCAAAAATATTTTTACGACAATTTATTGTCAACCAAATTTTTTTGTGACGTGACTAAATACCAAATGACCACTTCAGCCGCGGTTCCCAGTGCTACCGCGCCCAGAGGTTACATTAACCGCGCCGCCCCCCATTACTGTCAATATCGTCATCCCGCTGACCATTTATCATGGCGAGAGGGCCACGCCTCTGCCGTGTTCGCACTTTCCAGATCCGACCGGATAATACCGCTTTTAGCTGGATGCGAAGAGATTTTTTCACGTATAACGCCTTTGGAATAGTCGAGTGGATTTTTGTTATTGTTATGGATGGGATGATAGTAGCTTTTCTTTAAGCGCTTTATTATGGGGGAAAATAATTTCAGTTTTATTGTTTTTATAGGTACTGACACTCGGTCAGGGTGGTGGAATAAGTTAATTCTAAAGGGCTAATATATCTAATATAAGTTGTATCAAATTATTAATTTAATCGTTCATCAACATGGCTAAAAAGTCATGTTACGCCGAATCCATGTTTTCAATAACGGCAAGTAGAATAACAAGAAGATGTCTTTAAACTGTGACGTCAAAATGATAGCACTGCATCTGATTTTAATTGCGATCCAAATGCCGTATTTACTGGCCGGACAAGATTATTTCATACCATTCGACACAATTACTCTAGGCTGACAAAACCCCGACATTACATACGGTCTCTTTTCGCATGATCACGTATAATTACTTACGCTCTTCCGCACCTGAGTTGTACAAGGACTGTTCATTTTTCAAACACGTTGCAACGGTCCCCTCGAAAATGAATTAGTAAAAATGTAGGTCAGGATGGCACTTGCGTCCCCTCTATACACGCGTACTCAACAATGTTACCTCTGTAAGTAGTATTATTGTTCGCTGACATTTATTTTTGAAAAGATTCGCGTGAAAATGTCACCCCTCGTCCTCATTTGAGATAATCGTAAATACACTAAAACACGTATGATGCGTGTCAACTCGTGGGAAAGACCAACAATTTGTGGAACTATCTGTCTTATAACAATGAGACTCGAAAGAAATATTTGATAAACATTTTGATACGAGAATTAAAATGGTAGTTTCTAGTATCTACAATCCTTTTCACATCCTTTTCTAAACAGTGTACACAAAATTATAGAAAAATACTGCATATCTATCCCTAACATATTATATTCTATCAATTGGGCTACTAGACATTCAAACTAATTAGCTATTGCATTGCTTCAACCATCTCAATTAAAAACTCTACAATTAAATATTGTACGTAATCCCGATCGAGCGCTGACTAATGTCGCCGATAAACAGGGGACGAAGAAGCGCGCGATTATTTAAATGCAGCTTTAGGCAAAAAACCAGTGGAAATACGCCAGTGAATAAATTGTCGCGGTGTACGAGAACGCTGCGATGGGCCGACAAAAAAACTCCCCCATACGCCGATGAAAACGGCTATTCAAATCATTTGTAGGGGACGATGAATGAACTCCATAGAAATGGTTTAGTTCAATGAAATTTTTATTTGGACAATGACGTATTTCTTTCACCTTATTTCTTCCATTCCATTTGGTATGGTGATATCATTTGATTGTGTAAGATGCGACCCAGGGTAAAATTTCAAGATCGAAAATCCACATGTGTTTCCTATTTTGACTATAACATTAAGTTTTGTTAACTATATGGTTTCCTGAAGCAATCAAGTAAAATAATAAACATGTTTTTGTTAGTAAACGTCTTATAACATAAGACTTTTACAAAAAAAATACTCAAGTAAAGATGCAGGTAGAAGCAGTGAAACATCTCTTACAGGAATATTCTTTAAATTTTTTTTAAACTACAAGGAGTCCTAAGATTTCTAGAAACATCTACTACTACCGAAATATTTTAAAATGTTACCGAATATAAAAATTATTTAAACTCTCCCAAAAGTGAATTTATTTAAAACATTGCGCGCGGGGTGCTCGTGAAGGGCCGAGCACTCTATTGCGAGCGAAAAATCGCCGTCACGTGGTGTCGGGCTTAAGTATTCAAAAAAGGTCAAGAGCACAACGTATGCGAATTGTCTGGACTGCGCATTTTGTTCGTAGATTAAAATGAGTTTATTTTAAAAAACTACATTTTATTGCAAGTCCGGCCGGTGTTTTTATTGCGATGAATGTCGAGACGAGCATGTCATTTGCCTGATGGTAACCGATACGACCGCTTATGGACAGTAGCAAAACCAAACAACACTACGAATTACAAAATAATGCTCGGCATTCCACTGCGCTCGCCATCCTGAGGCATAAAATGTTAAGTCTCATGTCCTTCAAATAGAAACACAACAGTGCATTTACACTGCTGTTTGGCGGGAGAAATAAACGTGTTAGTTTTAGTATAAAAAAGCGTTAGTTTTTTTAACGCTGATACATTTGATTGAAGCGACGTGAATTGACACGGAATTGTTATCAATTTGCCCCTCGCTTTGTTCGACATCACGGTTTTATTTCCTATAACAAATACGTGTGTATTTTTTAAATAAATCTGTTTCATATTTTCTATCTTAGCCCGAGGTGAATGTGAATAAAATTCTGTATTTTTATTGTTGTTTAATTCGTTTGTTGTGGCATTAAAATGTATACATGCCAACAATTAGCGCGAAAATCGGAGAAACAGGATAATTTCGCCGACGGCAATTTGTTCCGAATACAATGCGACAGCAAATCTGTGACTTTATGTCAGTTTTCGGTTGTATGCTATAATATAGAATGATCCGAGTTACTCCTGTTTACTGTAACAGAAATAGTTTGTCTTCGTTTCCGTAGAAATAATAATAAATCAGAATATGTTTAGAAATTTAATGAGAACTATGAAAGGAATGGCCACAAATGTTTGTTTCGGGCTGGGGTTGTAAATCTAAACAGTGGCATTATTTCTAATACCCACGATACATGGTTTGGTGTCGTATTGTGGGATCAGCGCTATGTTTGTGTCATCCCTTCTTTTGACACAGGAAGTCCATTGCAAAACGTGTCACTTATTTATTTGTTTAAAATTTTAATAGCAGTTGACGCTATGACATTATTAATTAATCTAAGCTCAGAGATTGACAGTATAACTTCGGTCCCATTTAGATTCCAGTGATGTCATGCTAGTAAACTAATCTACCGCGTAGTTTGCCGGCTACTTTAATTTTAACTACCATAATAATGAATTTTGTAACTACTACGAGTTTCGGAATTGCTGATATATTTTAAAATCTCCACGCTCTCCATATTATATCATCTCAACAAATTCATGGTTATCTATGAACTTTCCCGGGCTCAAGTTACGAGCGGAATTTCGACATACATATTTAACTTTTAAAATAGCCATAAAATTCATAAAGTAAATTCAAAAAGAGCAATGATTGGGCTTCAAATTTTCAGTAAAAAAATCTTGGCACTGCATGTTTCTAACTCAAGAACGAAATGCACGAAGGAATGAATACACAGCTAAAATGGACTACCTAGAACCCGCGCCTCATAGATTTAACTCATGGGAGGTACCTGACTGTACCTAACCCAACCTGATAAGAGATTACTTGACAGAGCCTTGGGAATGAAAAAAATATTGAGAACGAAAAACATCAAGTATAAGAAATAAGTATAATTTATCAACAAATACGCGCTCATTAGACAAGCACGCTGGGCTATTTATTAAATAATTTATTGCTTCATCTTCAGCCCAAATTAATTTCATAACCAAACATAATCCTACATTAACTCAACAGCAATAATCCCATCACTTGTACCACACACATTCGATGAAAGCTACTGGGAGCTGGCGTTAAAACTAGTGCCTCGCTGAGAGCTTACTTAACTTCAAGCCTCATTACACAGACACTCGTCTACGGAGCGACGCGTTCCACGTAAATCGCTTCAGCTTACATGTTACACCTGATGTTTTAATTACATAGGGATCTACTTTGTATAGGTGATTTTATAAAATTGTATCACTACATTACTTTTGACTTGTGTTGCTCGTGATACGTAATATAATAGAAAAGTTTATAGGCAGTAGGTTTAAAAATAAGCACAAATTAATATAATAAGCCATACTTTTATAATATTTTCCCTCGCGAAATCGAACCCGTAACTTATAATGACTGCTACTCACCACATCGATCAATCAATCAAACATCAAACTTTGACGATACTGTGATGAATAGACTTAGTTCTTTAAATTACTTTATGATTGAGTACAATCAGGCCTATATCTTTGATAGGTAGACAGAGGTCCCACTATTAGCATTCATATTTCGTGGATCCGATGATATGGGAGAGGGCCTATCGGCATACTGGGCACAAATTGCTGTCCCGAACAATTCATTTGATATGCATCACTAAAAATATCGGATTGTGCAATGTGGAGTTCTACAGTCTCTGCCTACCCCTATAGGATACAGCGGTGATTTTTATGTATAAGAAAATAGAACTGTCGTGCATAAACCCGTTAAATATGTGGTCTAGGCACCAAAGCCGGTGCATAATCAAATCAATAGCTCAATTTTCGGCTCGTTGAGGCTTCTGAAACTCATACAATTTTAGCTAATGTTAAAAACTACAACCGTACACTTATTATGGTAATACTATCTACTAATTTATGCCGAAAAACATGCTCGGAAGAATAGGTTCTATGCAGCGGACACTTACATCAATGTAAAACAAAGACAAAAAATATCATTAACAATAAGTATAAGTGATTTATTAGTAAGAATGTTTGTGGGTTTTTTAGATATTTTTTAAAACAAAATTTATTTTTGATATCATTCTCAAAATTTAAAAATTCCAGTTATACTGAAAACATAATTCCATGGTTATAACATGCTGAAATTCACAATGAAAATTAATAGAGTTAGGGAATGAATAGATAAAGCCCGTATATCATAAATAAAATATGATTTCATGTAAACGTATGTCGGTTTTCCGCGTTGTCACGTAGATGAATTGTTCCCATTCCGTTGATTGGCGGTTCGATTTTGTTTTTTGTCGACTGCGTGGATGTCTACGGGACTTTAGTTTTTTAGTTTTCAATTTGGGAACGTGTGGGTTTGCCTGGTCAATATTATGTGGTTTAGAACCGACAGCTTCTGATGGGTTCTACGTCGGTTAGGTGAACGAACGCTTCGGGTAGTGTTTCAATAAAAATTAAAACGACTGGCTTTTAGAGTATTTTAAGTGGTTCGGACTTCTGTTTGAGTTGATGATTTTTTAAACTTTGGATTGGGTGCTGGAGACATAACGTTAATTAAAACAAAATATTGGGTATCGCGTCGGCAGTTTGTAGATGAAATAATAAAATTATAATTATACTATTTGTATTATGAAATCTGGACTTGGATTACAGAGATGTACATTCCGAGATAAACAGATTGCCGTTTTGCGTGTACTATGAAAATAAGTTATTTTTAAAAGAAGCGTACCGAAGCAAATGAGCGGAACATAATGCGTGTCTACCCGGTATTTATCTCTATAGCTCACCATACATCGTTTGAATAAATAAACTCTTTATTTTTTTGAAGTGAAACTTCTTTATCGGGGTTGGAAAAAATTTTTCGTTACGCGTCACATTCTTCCGTTACGCGCCATCTTTTTTTATTTAGTACAATAGTACCCACTTCAGTAAGCCACACCCCCAACCGTTTCCAAGCCCCACCCAAAATTTTAAGTCCCACCCACTTTTTTGTAATTTGATCCTTACCCCCCCCGTCTGGCCTTCCCCCACCCTAAATCCAAAACAGTGCCCAATAGCCTCCCCACGAAACCTCCCCCCCCCCCGCTTACCCACACCCTAAAAATTTTACCTCACCCCCCCTACTCATATCTCTGGCATTATCCATCGTAGACCCACCGACCTTGGGTTCATTGGAACCGGCTCGGTGAGGGCTACAATCCTGCCCCAACAGAATTCCCGAATTCCCCCTCCACAACTTTCCCCACCCAAAAATATTTTAAGGTGCCCAATAGCCTCCCCACGAAACCTAACCCCCCTCCGCCCCTACCCCCACCTAAAATTTTTACCTCACCCCCCCCTATTCCTATCTCCACCAATATCCATCGTAGACCCATCGACCCTGGGTTCATTAGAACCGGCTCGGTGAGGCCTACAATCCTGCCCCAACTGAATTCCCGAATTCCCCCTCCACAACTTTCCCCACCCAAAAATATTTTAAGGTGCCCAATAGCCCCCCCACGAAACCTAACCCCCCCATCCCGCCCCTACCCCCACCTAAAATTTTTACCTCACCCCCCCTAAACCTATCTCGGCCAATAAAGGTCGTGGACCCACCGAGCTTGGTATCCTCGGAACGGTCTCGGTGAGGGCTACAAATTGGCCCCGATAGAAATCCCAAATTCCCTCAAAAATTTCCCCCCTCCTAAACTTAAACTTTATTTAATTTAGCTTTATTTTACCAATTCTGTAAATTTGTAAATAGTAGATCATTTTTTTTTATTACAATAAAATCACTCAAACATAAGAACGGAAACACAATCAACGTACGATATTAGCAATAAAAGATAACAATTTTATTATTCACTAACACCTCAAAATCTGCACACAATTTGGCTCACAAAACCTCACGTCATCCGCCAGAGTAACCTAATAACTTCAAATCCAGCCATAAAGCACACCTCATCCCGTAATCCCCGATCATCCAGTTCATCAATCGCGATCGTTCATAAATCCAACCGATCAAAAATCAGACCGATCAGAAATCCGACCGATCGAAAATCAGATGTGGTCGACTACAAATTCCGCTAATAAATGGCAACGTACTTAAATTCACCGAGGCACTGAAAGCTGTAAGGCGGGCGCCGTGGAATAATTTATTAAAAGCGCCCGTTACTGCTTTTGTTGAGCTTTTGCCGTAGGGATGGCAAATATTAAATTTATTATGTTGAGTTGTGAATTGGCAATGAATAAACTAAATATAAATAAGAAAAATGTTGGGCCTATTTTTTGCAGTGGTCTTACTCTGGTTAGGATGATGATGATGACTCCAGGGATAAAATATTATACAAGTGTAAAAATACTTTGATAAGTAAATAAATAAATACACCCAAAAGTCAAATACATAGTTCTGACCCCACACTGAACGAAACGCGACAGCAAAGCTGTTGCTGCACGTCGGTCTCCTGTGAGGCCCTGGTACAGTCCCGGACGAGCCTACCCATTCATGCTGAGTCATGACTGACAACAACGTGACTCTAACACTTCCTACAGATTAAAACATTATCACATGGAGTTTAAAATCTTGATTGCGTCCGTGACAACCCTAATCTAAGTCCTGTAACGGGACATCAATCATGCAAAGATGGCGCCTATCTCCTTGTTTCGGACTACTTTATTTTTCCGATTGTATGCAAAGCTTGTGTCCTTCTGATCACATTCATTTATATTTTCAGTTTTATTTAAAATACATTACGGTATCATAAACAATGATGTTGGGTATAACTTGGTGCAGATGTAGGATTCGTCTACAGCCATAGGAAATTCACTTCTGAACAAAGGCTTCCTCCAAATATTCTATGGATAAATTTGGACATATTGTGGATATCTGTGAGAAAATGAACAGTCTAAGCTCTACATCTAAAGTTTTAATAAAATTATACAACGATATATTGTAGGCTTTTAAAATCATATGCTAAACAATCTTTACCAAAAAAAAATGCATAAAAAAAACAAAATGTTTGGATATCATGACATTTTCACAACGAAAGTTAAACGCTTTAGAAAATACTCAAGAGCAGACTAACTTAATCTAAGTTAAGTTATTTGAAGTTACCCAACTGTATAATATTTAAAAATGTGAGTGAATTTGTACAAAATAAACACGACAATGGATGCTAATGAGGTTCAACGGTTTAAAAAGTTGTGAGCAAATCTAATTCGCGTCAAGGCAAATATGAAAAATATTTTCTCGTCACTCCGAGCCGGCCGAGGGTGAGTTCAGAAGAAAACTTGATTTATAAACTCATTGAATACGCCTTGCACAGCAGCTCTTCCTAATTTATATTTTAAAATGTTTTCCACAGTTATTGTGCGTGGATCGGAACGTACCTTTTGTGACAGTTTTGTTATTGAAGCGATAGATGTCGCTGTATTTATCATCGTATTAATTAATTAAGGATTAATTATTGCTCAAAATATTTTTTCGACTTTAAGTTAAGGGGCAATATTTTATGTTTTTTTATCATATTATTATCTTTCCTTATCATAACTAAAACACAACTTCTTGTTTTCTATGAGTCTTTGTGCCTTTGTGTCTAGGCCATTTTGCATGAAAATTAGTATTGTGGAAATACGTATCCGGAAAGGGTTTTACACAAAAAAAATCTACTATTTTCTTTTTAATCTAGGGTTCTACAATAAAATAATCAAGCCGTTATAATCGTACACTACTGACAATACCCATAAAGCCCATTAGAAGTGTAAGACGTCTCAAAGAGTCGTTATGGCGCAGGTGGCGCGACAAGCCGAGTGATTTTATAAAGTTTCACCGCTGCAGCGCGGATACTGTGTAATGCGATTTTAAACAATAATAGAAGGTGCTTGTACCCCTTTGTGTGAGATGTACTTAGTGAATACTCTTTGTAGGAAACATGTATTAGTGGAAACTTAACAGATATTTTTTTAAATCAAGTAGTGTAAAATGAACTCCTAGATCCAGCCATCGCTCATCGAACAATCTAATTGTAAAATCTTAATTATTATCAACGGCTGGCTGACTTGGCATTATGTGGTCTACAGATAGTCATTCTTGGTCTAGATGTTTCTGAAAACGATAACATAAAGGCACCCATCATCATCATCACCAGCCCTTCTGCGTACATTGCTGGACATAGGCCTCTCCTATAGCACGCCACTGAGCTCGATCTTCAGCCCATCGTCTTCCAGTGCTACCAGCCACCCTACGAATATCGTCACTCAACCTGGTTGGCGGGCGTCCTACACTGCGTAAGGCGCCCATGATATTGAATAATTCATAGATCAGGACTATATTTCAAAAGTGTTAGCACCAACGCTAAACTAAGATAAAACTTAGAAGAAGAAACAACTAAGATAAGAACTAAGATAAAACTAAGATATAAACTTTCGCCTTTTTCCCAAAAGATGTAGCCAGAGGTACAACCAGGACACCCACGTTTCGCCTTGTATCTTCCGTCACACGATGTGATAGGGGGCGAGCCTATCACGATATTGGGCACAATTAATCAAATGAAATCATAATAAGTTGACTGCCTATAATATTTTAATTAAACTGAATTTTATAAACAGAAGTTCTCGTAATAGAGAAGTAAGCGCTATCGTTAAAGGATAAGATCCGAACACAAGACACTTATTATTACTCGAAAGCCAATCTTTAAAAGCCTTTGTAGATGCGCTACAGACTTGGAAAACGATTCCCAACTTCACATTTAAAGTGCAAATAAAAAATAAAATAAGCCTGGTGGCGCAATCAATTGAAATCTCGCGTCCCTTTTTCCTCAAGCTTTTTTC
The DNA here is from genome assembly GCA_949752805.1 of Deilephila elpenor. Taxonomy (NCBI): domain Eukaryota; kingdom Metazoa; phylum Arthropoda; class Insecta; order Lepidoptera; family Sphingidae; genus Deilephila; species Deilephila elpenor. The sequence continues at coordinate 10,600,225 of OX457108.1, forward strand.
TCGACATGAAGACTGTATTTCGTCTAGAGTGTTTTTTTCACACAATAAATACATAGCACTTACATTATAAAGTACATAAATAACACATTGCTTACAGTGTTTTAGCACATAGATAACTGTATGTGAGCTATGTAGGTTAAACAGTTTAAATAAGTTGACATAATAGTCTTCATAATGGTTTCTTAGATTTACGCGAATGTTACACATTGAGTCCGCCCCGTGACCACGAAAGCTGTTAAGCAATCGAAACGTCGCGAAGTGAAAAAATGTAAAAATTAATCCAAAATGCAATAAAATCCGTAAAAATTAGTGTTATTTCAGTAATAGTCTTCAATTTTATAGTATCGGTTTGATTAAAACAAGTGGATACACAATATGGATTAATCATTTCGTCATAACAATTGTTTGTTGAACTAAACATTGATAATAGTCCTAAAACTGATTGTATAAAAAATTAATTGCTATTAGTCTGGTGTGTCTGTCTATCACAGTGCGTGGTGGCCTGTTGGTAACGGACCAGACGCGGCTGCCTACATGTTCACGGTGGTCGCGGGTTCAAATCCCAGGGCACACCTCTGACTTTTCGGAGTTATGTGTGTATTGATAGTCAATCACCACGCACTTTAACGGTGAAGGAAAACATCGTGAGGAAACCTGCATACCGTAGCGATTTTAAAGAATTTCTACGATATGTAAGTCCGCCAACCCGCACTAGGCCAGCGTGGTGGACTATATGGCCTAACCACTCTCAATCGATTCTCTCGATTGTAGAGTAGGCCCGTGCCCTGCAGTGGGACGTATATGGGCTGATATAGAATTAGTCTACCATCATCCTTCCTTACAAATAGCTGGACTAAGCCAATATCGTAATACTACACCCTGATATGTAGCATACGCATCAAATCCATGCTCATTCGCATAGACAGAATTCAGTTCACGAAAAAACATAACTTCACCACAGCACAATCATCACACCTGTCCGTAACTTTGACATCGGATAATTAACTCCACAGCAAACACTTCACATTGTGCGCGCCCAAAATTCGAATTGTTGGAAACACTCAAAGTAAATTCCATTTAGTGGCCGGCGCTCGCAGCGTCGCGTTTGTTTCATCTAATTACACCATGTGTGCTGGCTTCTACCGCTCGCTCCTCTGCCACTTCATTCGCGTTCTTACCTTCACTGAATTTCCACTGATAAAATAAATATATTTTTAGATCATCTAGACTTTAGAGGATTAGATTGTTTTTAGGAGTATGATCAATTGATTAGGTAATGGTCTGTGTTGCATTATTTTCTTAATTATTATCATATTAAGCTTCGGGTCGTGTACTACTGTGCATTTGTATATGTAATCAAAGAAATTGCACAGTGATCAACATCCGCCAACTTCTTGCCGACTTCATGAGATGTCTGGTCTACTTCGTGGGCATAGTTTTACATAACAAAATCTTTGCCCTTATTCATTTTAAACTGATAAAGATTTATACATTACTGGCTAATCTTCTAAGATACCTCAAATATTAGATTGTGATCCTATAAGAATCAAATAAATACGATAAAAAAATATTGTAGAAGATCATTAATACATTTTTCATTCAAGTAAAATTATTGGAGAGCACAGCAGTATATCAGGGGCATTTACTTTACCGCATCATAATCACACAAACACTATTGTCTTATAATAAAAGATCTCAGAAATCCTTTAAAATAATTGAATCCACTTCGACCAGATAGAAAAAACGAAATATAAAAAAATAGTGCAACAAAAAGAAAAACAAGAAAAAAAAAATAGAATGAAAAGCCAATACAAAACCAGCATATCCTAGCTTTCAGATAAACGAATATTCAAAAACTAAAATTGGCCGATAGTGATTAAATCCCATTACGGACGGAGGGAGAATCCGGGCGTTTGTTTTATCTTATTACATGAGCGTGCAGTACCAACTTCATTCCCTTAGTTACAGTTATATCTTCATGGACTGGATAAAGGCTGGACTTTTAACTGGGGTACTTGAAGTTGGATGAAATTTATCCCTTAACTTCGCTAGAGAGCCGATTTGTTAAGTAAATAGAGCCAACAGTCACAGATAGTCCTGACTAGTGACCCCTCAATATGATATTAGTCTTCTGTCGTAATAGGAACTACAAAATACTTTCCGGTCTCACAAACTTTCGATGCATCTACAATCCAAGTGATATAGATGGTCATGGGCAGCGGGAATCACTTCCCATCACGTGAGGCGTCGGATTTTTGCTGAACTTACACAAAAATAAATATGAAATAATCAGAAACATCCCAGAAGCTAAATAAAACACGTCGCAAACTAAATAAACAACGTGCCAATGAATGGATACATTTCTTTTCGTAACTTAATCACAAACTTGGGCCACTCCGCGAAACTGCCTCGACTTAGTTTTAAAGTAGTCGTAAAATAAAAATAAAAGCGATCAAAAACGGTTTTGAAGATTCCACGTTGAAAGTTTCCAGTCCCGGGACTGTAACTAAAACAGCTATCCGAGATTTTTGACTCAACTTTGCTTATTCACCGAGGGATGTGCTTCTACCGTTGCGGCCAAAGTTATAAGTCTTTACTGCTACAATGGGTAGACAAAGTTTAATTTATAGTAAACGCTCTTGTAGCGTAAGTTTTATGCACCGAAGTAGTGGGCGACGTAAATTCTATAAAGTGTGATTGTCATAATCTTTTCATCGTAAAATGTATACTTTGCTTTTTGCAACATGATTTGAAAGAATTTTAATCAAAATATTATTTATTTATTTAAAAAGAAAAGCTATCGCGATTTCCTAAATTTTTCAGCAAATTTTATTTTATTTCTACTATATTATGTCAAAAATATTCTTCTAAAATGCATTTTAAGATTTTAGTTTTCACATAAGCCTATATAAACCAACATGCACGTATCCTATTTACTTATACTAACACAAACAACTGTATAGTTACATCAAATAGAAACGCTAAACTGAAAACCAATTTTACAAAAATATCATTTATAGATTTCCAAGCGCCACTTAAATCCTCACTTGGGTCTCCAATCCCCACGTAAAGAACATAAGCTCCTTTTTTATCGTCGGCTAATGCCAGGTCCGTGGGACTGAATCCTGTATAAAGTTAGATTTTACCTTAAATACACAGGGGAACAATAAAATTTCTCGAGCTGTTGGTAAACGGTACATTGAATCGCCATAATGGCGGGTAGTTGGTTAATATTTGATGGCGCGCATCGTCTTGAGTCCACGCGCCCATTTGTCGTTCGGACACCGCACGAAGCGGACAGCCCTCGACCACCGCTCTAAATGTTTATTGCCTTTAAATAAAATGAAAGTGAGATGGATGCTAACATTGTTGTGATAATAAAATGTATTTATAGTCACTTGAGTTTACTTTCTTTTAGAAACGCGATTTTTGTTTTGTTTGTTATGTTTTGGTTAAAGAAAATTGTTGAATATGTGCGTTTGTTAAGCCAGTACTAAAAATACTGATTAATCTTAATGTTTAGTTGAAATGCCTAGTTATACTTTAAAATCGCGTTCCAAATTTTTACGGCAACGGCTTCCATGTAATGTAATTAAGTATTCAAATTTTCTTGCCGTATCAACATTAGGAAATCTAAAACATGGTTTCCTGCGTCGAGTTAATAAATTTCGTTTAAATTTAATGCAAAATTCCAGCCGTTGTTATAATAATAATCAAAATTATTTGTGGTAATTGGCTACCTACATTACAATTACATCGGCTGGAACAATACCCATGTTTGTATAAACTAATACCGTTTATTTAAGTGTAATACTTAACTATATTCCCTTTATTTGACTGCATTTGTACGTTATAATCAGGAATTTGATGCTTGTTATATTAGACCACGTACATCCCACTGCTGGACGTTATTTTGTGATAAAGTGGAGTTTTGCCTAAGTCTAATTATTTATACGACGCCTATCGCATGTTAATTAACTTCAAATACTTTTGAAATGGTCGTCAAATTCCCTCAGCATGTTTTTCTTTAATCTTAAAGTGAATGATGTTTAACTCGGAATACATGTACGCAATTTCGAAACTAGAGGGGCAAATACCAAAGCGGTACCAAAAAATCACTGACTTAATGCCGTCAAGGAAGATAAAAGAGACAATGGTCGTACATAGCTAGCTAGGTGGTCGTCAAACAATCTATTAGTAAGTAAACCATCACAAAAGTAAATGTAAGATTTGGAGTTATCATCTGGCCGATATAATTGTTGATCGGCGAGAGATGAACATCTCACGTCGGTTATTACTCTCTTATGACTGCACTGCGCTTACTATCAGGCGCATTGTAGTCACTTTGGTATAAAAAACTTTCGTTCAATGGAAACAAGAAAGTGCCTACCACGGTCGGATGCACAAGAACACGTTATTACACGCCCACGCTCTATTATAACTGATAGGTAACTAATTGCTGGGCTGTGAAACCAATAATTACTTTATCACCCCGCCCCATCCTTCGGGAACCGCTTACAATTGTATGAATTTGACTAATGACGGATTGTTTGACTTCATCACTCTCATTGTTACTGAATGTGTGGTTATTACGGATGTGAATTGTTCTAACTCTGGATTGCAAATAGTCGATTAATTGAGAGGCTATAGCGCATTTGGTTAAGAAATTGTGTTAGGAAAGACTGCGAGGAGCTTAGGACCGAGACATAAGAATTGACAAAAAAATATTTGTTTCGTGTCTCACTCAGAGATGTTGAATGTCAATTAAATTGTTCCTTAGTATAGATTCTCTTTGTAAAATCTACACTTAGTAATGATTTAATTGACATTAAATGTCTCTGAGTACGGCAGTAAGTGTTGTGAACCTAAAAAGTCTCTGAAACCCACGACACAATACTAGAAACCTTACAGCACTCAGTTGATTTCTTGAAACACAGCGCTAGTTCTGATGAACCGCGCAAAGCTCCAACATTTTATCTTTGAAAACTAATTCAGTGAGTAACACTTATTTAGTTCTAGCTGAGTAGGCGACGCGTTAGTTCCGCGCCGCAAGACGACCTCAAAGCTGCAAAGTCCGGTGGAAAACTCGCCGATCCACAGTTCAAATCTTCAGTCTGGTACGCGATGCAGAAAATTGAAACGGATTTTGGGGTGTGCTCCGTTAAGTCGGAGAAATTGAGATATTGGGAATTTTTGAAGGATTCCATATTTAAAGCGTGGTCGAGAGTGGAGAATATGTTTGATATTTAGAATTTATGAGGCGTGTTGTTTGTGATTATGTATGCTTGTTGGGTTTGATGTAAAACTGTGTGGTGAAATATCTAGACAATTGTTATACTTTTTATAATTTGATTGTTTAATATAGTTTATGCTGTTTTATTAATATTGAGAATTGTCAATTTTCTCTAATTTCCTTTATTTTAGTATTTTTTTGATATATGAATTTTTCAAACAAATTACATAATTTAATTTCATAGCAAAACATCAAAATGTAATAAAGCATAAGTCGCGTACAAAAAATAAGCCGAGTGTCAAACTTAATTAAAAATATTTCGCCATAATTCCTTTTGATTTCCACACAAACCAAATACCAATTTGCCGTTTCATCTTAGTCCAATTTGTAGCGGGCTTATTTATCAATTTTCTTTTATGTCACGACATCTAAGGAGTTTATTTAATGCATCAATGGCTCGGCTTAACTTATGTTTGATGTGGAGACGTTACCAGTCAACATCACCGTCCTTTTCAAGTGCCTTCAAGCAGGAAATTGGTTACAGTAAATCATATTTTGTATGTACGTAGATGGACGCATTTCGGGTGTTTCGCTTCTTACTTAATTTACGAAATTTTATGTTTGTTGGTCGCGTTTTCCTTTATTTTCAGCTTTTTTGGTCCGTCGTAGTTGAATAGGTTGTGTATTTATTTTATTATTTATTTTATTTATAAATATATACATACATAAACTCACGGCCTATTCCCCGAAGAGGTAGGCAGAGGTGCTACCAGGACACCCACATTTCGCCTTGTATGTTCTGTCCCATGATGTGATAGGGGGCGAGCCTATCGCCATATCGGGCACATATTCCTGATTCCGGGGTGATAGTGAATAGAAAAATCCAATATCACTTTGCCCAACTCGGGATTCGAACCCGAGACCTCAGCTTTGTAGCAGCGTAGTTGTAATACGATACGCTATTACAACTACGCCATCGAAGCAGTATTTTATTTATAATCTTTATATTACGTCTCAGGGTACATAGTGATCAAATATGACAAATAAAATGTTATTATTGTTTTGGCTGTGAAACAACATATGTTTTAGGCAAAACGTAATCTATAAACGCGATATTGGTGCGAATACTTCTTAGAGTAAAATGAGCCTGAATTTAACTTAGTTAAGGGTTCCACATTTTATAGCCAAAACGTAAAATTATTTTATATTTTGGGTATTCCACTTAAAACACGTCTACATACATCGTCTTTTTATATGAAATATATTACAATCTCTGCATAACTTTTTCCGCCACCATTTCCACGTATTCCCGAGGTTCGTTACAAATATAACATTTTAGGGTCATCGTAAACCTTCAAAGTGAGGAATAATAAATTCCATCAGTATCACTCGCATACAACAAACGTCAATAAAACTGGCATTACTCTTCAACAGGACCTGACAAGAGGTTTTGACCCAAATGTGTCATATTATTGGACTATAAATACACATTCGCCAGATAAAGTAGACCTCCCTGTTGTTTTACAAGTGTTTAAGTTGTGTTTACGCTGAGGGGTCAAGTGTCTTGGACGGTGTAAGCCTGGTTCCCTATTACGGCGATTTAGTGGTGATATGTGACTTAGGAGCGTATCACGTGCCACTCGACATATCCACTGTAGTTGTTCATTATGGGGCTTGATGGTTGAACTGCGGTGAAGGGATATTATGACGTCATTACGTTTGGTAGTTCTGAAAATGTGTATGAATTTAGTGAATATTTTCAGACGTGATACGGGCAATGAATCTTTCAATCTTCGATGTGTGACATATATAAATTTGTAATTAATCAAAATTGAGTCTTCTTCTATGTGTACCCATAATTTCTGTAGATTTTTATGTACCCTATTGGTACCTATTTGAGGAACCTCCGTACCGCCGTGGTCGAGCAACTGTAGTTACAGCACGCAATACCTATTAATATAATTTAAAAGATATTTACAATATAAATACAACAACATACATATTGATTTCCTGTAACACTAAGATTATAATGCATATTTATGGAAAAACCGCAGAAGTAGTGTAGGTGTAGGGTCTTTTCGCAGTTGGAATAACTCATTTACCCGACACCTCTGCGGTTGGATGACGTTCGATCCTCGATAGGAAACCACGATCGCGTTGTTTATACAATCACTAATGGCGCCAGAGTTCCTACAGCTCGTTTGATATTTTCATACTGGGACTAGAAATTAAGTGCATGCTGGCTTGTTGGTAACGGACCAGACGCGGCTGCCCACATGTGGTCGCGAGTACAAATCACAGGGAACACCTCTGACTTTTTGAAGTAATGTGTGTATTGATAGTCAACCACCACACATTAGAACCGTGAAGGTTAACATCGTGAGGAAACCTGCATTCCAGAGCGACTTGTAAGAATTTCTATCGTATGTAAAGTCTGCTAATACGCACTAGGGCAGCGTGATGGACTATATGGCCTAACCACTCTCAATCGAACCCTCGATTGTAGAGCAGGCCCGTGCCCTGCAGTAGAACGTATATGGGCTGATACAATACAATACAATACAATACTAAAATTGGCTGCAGGCACTTGGTCATGAATGCAAATAGAGTATTCTAGTTAGAGATAGTTATCTCTCGCAAGCCGCCAAAATAACGCTGGCCTGGTCGAAACCAGGTATCCACGGACTAGACCCAAAACACTAAAGTGTCTGTCGATGAGTGGTTTATCATCATCATGCACAACAATATGATCTTTTTCAATCAAATCAAATGGAATGGGATGAAAGTATTGGCATTAACAATACAATGTTGTATTGCATTTTGACGCAATTTCCGGGGAATCGAGGTAAGGATTTACCTAGTTGTAAAAGCAAAGTGAATAAACCGGGCGGGCGTGGAACTCGGAAGACGTCGCTTGTTTCGACACACTAGTAGAACACAGAATGCATTTTAGAGCATTTGAAACTTGCCGTGCTTCTAGGAAATCTATATTCTATTCCGTCGGATTCACGTTTATAAGCTGATTTTATTTCTAGAGATGTGATCTGAATAAATGATAAATCCAGATCTAACATGGCATATTTCAATATTTACTGCATATTCTAAAGCCTGCCAAATGTTAGAACTAATATTTACTATCGGATATACGACACTGCAATTTTGATCTCCACACCGATACATGTTAATTGATCAACGGTTTTGTTACTATGGTCCGGCAAATGACTGCATGATGAATGTGATGTTTTGTTGGCTGAAGAACCTAGGATTATAATAAGAACTAAAAAGCAAACATATTGTGCACAGTATTCTTGGTTAACAAGGCTGCTATGATACAAAAACAATTGAAGAACCTTCTATAAATACAATTTATAATTTTCTACGCAAATATTTTCAACTGTGTCCCTAAAACCAAACACAATTTCAAAGCCCTATGTGAGAAACAATAAGACAGTTATAATTTCCTTCAGCGTTGTAAAGGCTTCCCTCGGCTTTGATTTATTGCACACGAGCTTGCCTTTGAGGCTTGCATCGCAATCCGGGCTTGCTACATATTTTTGTTTGTTTCTTCGTTAGCTCCGGATTTTGTTTATTTTACTGTCTGTGTACTAGGATTACGCTTTGAGCTAAACGTTGCTTTGAGATCATTTAGGGCTTTGATGTGAGTTTTTAAATATTGATGGCTTTATTGAATTATTCATGAATTGTTGAGAATAAATTAATATGAATTGGTCAAAATAATCTGAGCGTAATTTTTTCAAGTTTTGCTATTAATCCTTTCATCAAAGCATTGGTTTAGTCTTCTGTTTGCCTAGTCTTCTCCTCCATTAGATACAGACTTAGCTCTAACTTTTTTTTTAACCTAATCCTTTTCTGATCCTGTCGTTTGTTCACCTTGAGTATAGACGGTATTTAACACATTCAATCACCATGATGTTTTTATATAACAACCTCTCAGCATATAAATACGCCTACACATCCAATTCCACACACGAAGAATACCTCACAATCCTCCAGAAAAACAATGATAAATAAAGCTGTGTATTCAACACTTCCACACGAAACATGCACCATTAATATAACCCTTTGGAACGCTAACACGTGTCTACCGTCCATATATCAGGCATAACATTTTGAACAGCACACTCGTTCCGGGAACCAATCCGCCCTCCTTTACCCCCCTTTTACCCCTTCTCCTTACCCCTCCCCCTCGGTACCACAGCTCACAAACCGCACGAATACTCTCTTACATAACAATAATACCTTTTCTACAGCCTCCGTTATAAATAGATCTGCGTGTCGTGGGAATGGCGGAAGGCTGTATGATTTCGCAAATGGCTGTTGTCTAATGTCATTTTGACAGCGAAGTGACGTAATGACAGGCCTGGTTTGACATTTCTAATTAAGCGGGAGATATTAAATTTAATGGATCTATCGATTTTAGAGTAGTCCCGTGGTGTATATGGAATGAAATTGTATCTTCACTAATAATTTAAAATAATATATTATTAAACAACTTTTTACTAATAAATTAATCGTGACGTAATTCTTAACGCTTTTAATGTAATATAAATAACAAAGTCTATGAAAGTACGTACAGTCAAGTGTTGTAAATCAACAGGTTTCATTTTAACTATTTAATGTGAAGACTCTACATAAAATTACCATTTAAACACTATCTATCCAAGCTTTTATAACTTCAAAGATTTAAGTTAATGCTTAAGTCATTTTATACTTAAATAAAATTAAGTTAGACGTTATACTTAAAAGCTAATTCTAAATTCCGCCTACGACGTGTCTATTTAAAACACACCCCCCACCACGTGGTTCAATAAAGCGGGAACTTCGTGTCAGCGCCATCTAACGGGTGGCGCTTGAACTACGCGCTCACAGAAAGTTCGGGAAAATGGTTCAAGGAAAATCCAGAGTTGAGTCACCGCGTGGTTTGAAGTTTTCGCTTCTATTACAGAGGTGGCGCTAGCAGTCACACTCTGTGAATTAAAGCCTAGTAGTTTTGTAAGCTTATTTATGTATTTTAGGTTAATAACAGTTTATTTTTTTGTTACAGCTCACGGAGCTGGAGCAGCGGGTCCTGGAGGCTGAGGGCAGGGCTGAGGAGGCGGAAGACAAGGTAATTAAAAAAAAATAGTAACCCAAAGATAATATATAAAAAATATATAATATATAAAGATATATAATATATAAAAAATAACCAAAACCATCTACAATAAAATTAAATCTTTAATTTATGTAATCTTATGTTGTATTTTAAATACAGTACGTTCCCCGGTAATTATTTTTTAACTCAACAGTGCATTAACCCTGCTATTTGAAGGGAGAAATAGATATTGCGGTGGTACCAACCCAGGCCTCTCACTTAATATGAGAGACCTAACAAAAGTAAACAAAATATTTTTATTGCTAATTACTAAACAGCTGAAATAAATTCTGTTTTTTTCTGATTAGGTACAAACATAAACAAGGATTACAAATAATAATTATCCAATTATTACTAATATTTGGTGGTAATCCTTGTTTTTTATAATACATACATACGTACATACATAAACGCCTTTTTCTTAGAAGGGGTAGGCAAAGGTGCCACCAGGACACCCACATTTCGCCTAGTATGTTCCGTCCAACGATGTGACAGGGGCCAACCTAATAGCATATTCATATTTATCCATAATATGACGACGATCTTCGTAAGGATTCGGAAAAGAATTAGGAATCGATCGGCACGCTCCTAGCAACTTTACGTAACAGTAAGAAAACACGAAAGGGTTAAAATGGCGAACAATGACCCCGAACGCTCAAGTGTTTTGAATAAAGGAAAGTGGGGCAAATATATTTAATTTTTTATCCTTTGTTAAACGTTTCGTGGGAAAATGGATCTCTTTGACAACTTTTGTTGATAAGACCAATGGATAAGACATTTTTGATCATGAAATGATATTACTCGAATGGTAAAACTTTGAGTTTCAAACCAAACATATTTTACTTCCATTTATTTCACGTCTGCATGCCGTTGTGCCGCAGTAAAAAATATCAAAACACAATCAGGGTACGCTGACCACTTTATTGTATGTGTCAGAGACCCTTACGATATTTCACGCACTAAGCTTTCATTACATTATCTAAAAAAAGATTTTCACCTTAATCAATCACAAGCAAAAAAATCTAGCGATACTTTCCCAGTAAAAACAAACGCTTTCTTTCAACAATCCTGCAAGTCACGTGGGTAGGCAGAATCTTTCCATTAATCCTGTAGCCGTGGTTTTGTCCGTCACGGGACCTTCGTCATTAAAATACGCAATACAAAGGATTTAGTGGCGTGGACTAATGAGTTCGAGAAAGTTTGGAATAAATGGAAGTAGTTAGGCGCAGTTTTTTGTTGATACTAAGGCTCAGTTGCACAAAGTAACTTTAACCATAATGTTAATTTTGACAATGTCATCGCCATACATTTGTGACGTTTTTGACATTGCTAATGTATGAGATTGACATTTTCAAAGCCAAAGTTATGGGCAAAGTTAGTTTGTGCAATTGGCCCTTAGTGTCGTATAAAAGCTTTCAATTAAGTAAGGATTAATACGTCATGAAAGAAAATTATTTTAAAAAGGTTATTTTATTGTAAAATAGAAGGGAATATTATTTTGTAAAATAGACTGCCTCGTTGTCGTAGTTGTACTGCGGTACGATACTATGATGTATGTACGTGGTATGTATGTAACGGAATCTTCGAAGTCGAATTTCTAGCATTTCAAAACGTCGGGTTGACTTGAAATGCATACTTGTCAAGGACTTTTAATAAAGCGTGTATTTTAGTTTTTTAAATATTATTTAAAGAAAAGGCTGCCTCGGTGGAGTAGTTGTATTACGGTACGGTTACAAAGCTGAGGTCTCGGGTTCGAGTCCCGGGTCGGGCAAAGTGATATTGGATTTTTCTATTCATTATCAGCCCGGAGTCAGGAATTTGTGCCCGATATGGCGATAGGCTCGCCCCCTATCACATCATGGGACGGAACATACAAGGCGAAATGTAGGCGTCCTGGTGGCGCCTCTGCCTACCCCTTCGGGGATAAAGGCGTGAGTTTATGTATGTATGTATGTAAATATTATTTGTTTTTTCATTAAAGTCAACATATTCTGAGAATCCTCAGGCCCAAACCAATAAGGACATAAATAAGCTCTTTTATATACAATACACATTCAACACTTTTCAATGAAATTTATATATCGTGTGGGAAACGTAAACGCACTATAATTCCGACCAATAAATCCGTTAATGGTTTTCGTGTCAATAAACGAACGGACATTTAATTATCTGTCCCTGAAGGCCAGTAAATTGATTAATTTCCCATAGTATTAAGGCGTAGTTTACTCAGTTAACTGGGTTTAAACTACGTGGACAGAAAACTACGATGAATGTACGTAACAATAACACGTAACAAATGTTTGTATAACAATATCTATCTATCTGTCTATATCCGCCCATATACGTCCCACTGCAGGGCACGGGCCTACTCTACAATCGAGAGAATCGATTGAGAGTGGTTAGGCCATATAGTCCACCACGCTGGCCTAGTGCGGGTTGGCGGACTTACATACCGTAGAAATGAGATAGAGAGATTCATAACAATATAGAGTCCTACAATAATTGCAAATTAATTAAAGTTATCACTTGGATTTTGCGAGATAAGTTTTGACTTCGGGGTTGAATTCCCCACCCAGGAATCTGTTAATCAATTCGAAATCAAATGCCCGCGTTTATGTTGTTCTACGAAAGGGGTGCTTTTAAGTTAAACAGTTGCGAACTCAAATAAACAACCAATTTATTTATTACTTTAATTTTGATTTATAAAATCTGTATTATTTAAATATCAATAATACTACGTGTTTTTTTTTTATATTTTGCAGAGTTCAATATTACCATAAATAATATCTAAAATTGATTGACTAGAAAATGACAAAACGAACATTCGTCTGACAAATTCCATTTTTTTATACAAAAGAAATGATTAAAATCCGTGTAGTTTTGTTTATTCAACACTAACGTTTGGACCACATCAAGAGATTATGGAACAAGCAAGGCGACACATCGTAAAACAGCCCCTTATTTGGCACATTTGTCGGAGTACACGCTGACAACTGAGAAATGGGGAGACGTGGGATTACTGCCAGGGGTGGAATGTACCGATGGCATGTCTGTTTCAAACCATTATTTATGAAATGTTTGATGTAAGTTATTAATTTAGTAATCAGATAAAAAATCTACGTAATAACAACTAGTTGCCGTGTTCGAAAACTAGTGCCGTTGCTATGCGCGTATAAAATAATATCAATCGTTAAGTAATATTTATAATTATTTAATTTATCTCTGCCTCGGTGGCGTAGTTTTATAACGGTACGATTACAAAGCTGAGGTCTCGGGTTCGAATCCCGGGTAGGACAAAGTGATATTGGATTTTTGGCCCGTGCCCTGCAGTGGGACATATAGAGGCTGATATAATAAAAAAGATCTAAAAAACACACAATCCGTACTTATTTGTATTACACGTATAAATACGTAACATTAATAATACATGCTCATTACAGCACCTACTTTTCTCAATACTTAATACAATAATACAATAAATACACCCAACAGTCACATACATAGTCCTGACCCCACACTAAGATCGAGTCTTGTGTCGTGGGTATCAGAAACTACGAGAGACTTTTCGGTCTCACAAACACCCAGACCCGAAACAAATACCTGTGGATCACACACATATTTGTTTCGGTGCGGGGATCGAACCCGCGGCCTCTCGTTTCACAGGCCGGCGTCTAACCAACTGCGCCACGGAGGCTTGCAGGAACTATTTGCATACAACAGCTTCTTTATGAATTCTACTAACAGAACCCCAAACGTTTTTCCTCCGACGGTACTTCGCAATGAGAGGCCGCGGTACAGGCGAGCACACAAGTGCACGCAGCGCTACGGGGATGAACGCTATTGATTTTATGAATTGCAGGATTATGACTCACTCCGCGGCAACGCTTTGTTGATTTTTCGGCTATATTGTACTATGAAATCTTCAATGGCTTCGTTGGCTCTCTATGAATTTAGGTTTGTGTAGAATCTTTGATCTCATTTTTAGAGATGGAAATTGTATTTATTAAAATATTGCCTTGTAATGATTTTAACCTTCGGCCTTTGATACTGAAACCACTTATAAATAAGCTTCATATTTAAATATCAATTTGCTATGAATAAAAATTAAATGACAGTTTTCTAGACATACTACTAACAAATTAAATTAAACACAAAATCTTCTATATTTAGCCATAAAATGTACTGCAAAGTAAAATAAAGACCGAATCTAAATCCGTAATCCGTACAGACATAACAAACCGCCGCATGTTGCACTGCGTTTTATTACCACGACGGGCACGGAGTCATTTGTATGGCGATAAAACACACGCCGTATCAGTAGAGTATTCAGATATCTAACACGTATAAATGATATTGGATTATTCAAGCTGAGATAAAGATGCTCATCTAAATAAATACATTAAGTTGTAGTTGTATCTTGAGATGTTTTGAATTTAATTGTTAGCTTTTTGACAGTCTCCGTGGCGAAGTTGGTTAGACGCCGGCTGTGGAACGAGAGGCCGCGGGTACGATCCCCGCTTCGAAACTAATATTTGTGTGATACACATGTATTTGTTTCGGGTCTGGGTGTTTGTGAGAACGAAAAAGTCTCTCGTAGTTTCTGATACCCACGACACAAGACTCGATTTTAGTGTGTATTTTATACTGATACGGTAAAGTGCCAACCCGCACTAGGCCAGCGTGGCGGACTATATGGCCTAAACCCTCTCAATCGTGTTCTCGATTGTAGAGGAGGCCCGTACCCTGCATTGGGTCGTATATGGGCTAATACAGATACTGACGGTAACGTGACAATTGTGGAACTGGTGGAAAGTTCCTTATACATAGAATATAGTGGCTATAGAAGATTAACTATCGTCATAATAATGCCTAATAATATCGAAATAAATAATTTTAGAGAAGTCACTGCATCTTTATCAAAAGTTCTCATATTAAAATAGTAACTTGTACAAAATATATAAGTTGGAAAATGACAATAAACCATGTAACATATATACGTGAATTGTATGACAATTTGCTCGTATAATACAAGAAAGCCTGCGACCTAAACTCACCGCTTCGCTATTTCAGATGTTATGAATCTCATGCACACTCGACGGTTGTAAGTGCTCCTTATTTGCCCCTTTTTGATCCTCGCTCAGTTATCACATCACCCTACATTTGCTAATGTAACGTGGGACCGTTGAAGAAATACACAAATCTCTATAGATATATGCAAAGACCCGGACAAGTATTTGAAAGCCATAATAATATTTTTCCTTGCGGGAATCGAACCAAGCCAACTACATAGCCGCTTTTTGTAATTAATAATACAGATTTTAGTTCCTTAGATTTACGCGAATGTTAAACATTGATATAAAACTATTTTTTACGGATTTTACGGTTACGATTTCACGGGACGGACCACGAAAGCTGTAAAGCAATCGAAACGTCGGGAAGTTAAAAAATGTAAAAATTAAACCAAATCGCGATAAAATCCGTAAAAATTAGTTTTATTTCAATACAGATTCTCCAAGTCATTATAAAAAGTTATACATAAGTGGGATATAGGTACTTAGAATATACTACTTATTTTCATACATATAATTATTTATTTATTTATCTACACTTTATTGCACACACACAAAAAAAAATACAATTAAAAAGAAAATCACATACATAAAAAGTACAATTGGCGGTCTTATCGCTCAAAGGCAATATCTTACATACAACCATGGGATGGATATAATAGTATAGAGCTCACGGAATTACGCACAGAAGCTGAACATCACTTTGGCTCATGGTTTTAACTGAACTCCAAAAGTATTTATTTATTTAAAACTTCATTATACACCTGTGATATACAAAATTACAAGGTAGAAAGAGAAAAAAAATGTACAAAAAGCGGTCTTATCGCTCAAGGCGATCTCTTACAGACAACCAACCAATTACAAAAGTATTGTAATTTTGTGAGGGAAAATAATTATAATCTTTATTTTCTTATTACCTTTCTATTCAAGTATAGACTGGATTTAAGACTACCATCTGATGAAAACAGTGCAAATAACAAACATATACAATCCATACATATTTTCCTTAAGCTAAATATTTTGCTTTGATCTTTCTTATAGACTTTCGACCCCCTATTCTCTTTCATAGTGGATTCCCGCGAGCTATTTGTTCATAATCTGTCTCTTTGTACTTCCAAAGTCTTACGTTTAATATGATTCCTTTTGATATGGCGCAGGACTTTAATCGCTGTGTCGAGTAATTATTTAAATATTTGTTAGTGGTAGAACCTTGCTGTATTATAACTGCAATACAAATGGATCGGCTTGAATGGGGTGGTACCACTTTTCACAGGAATTCAAAGTGAAGTGACAGCTTTGCTGTTGCGTTTCATTTGGTAAGTTAGATTAGCAGCGACTCCAAATGTTCATGGTACAATACAATGGTGAAGAATCCGTCATAATGAAACGCAAGTGTGTCGAGTTTGTGTATGTCTATACATATATGTATAATGGATTAATGGGTTTTCTACTGAATCTGTGATTTAAGCCACTCCACTACACTTACTTTAAGTTAGTGTAGCCATTTTGTCCTGCCAAGATAGCAAATAATACCAAAGTCTATCAAACACCATTTTTAAGGGATTTAGAATAAAAAAAAGATCTATTTACAGATCCGTAAAAAATATTTTTTCGATATTTCATTAAACTCACCATGCATTGATTAAAGCCTCTAAATAATACGTGTTTACCTGTTGAAATGCACGTGGAAATTGAAAAGGGTTCAATATTGGTTCAGTTTGCCGGGCTCGCAGATAATAGACAGAGAGCACACATTTTGTGCACTCGATGTGTGCTACGAGCAATCTAAACAGGTATAGATACATAGATAAATAGATACATATTTAGATTCATACCTAGATATTAGGCAAGAGTGTTAGTTAAGACCACAGAATAATTAAACGGGTCTTTTCTTGATTAAATCGTCTGCGTATTCAAAATTTACATTTGTGGGCGAAAGATTTTTCGATTGTACATCCGCGAAAATGATGTACGGCTTCCCTCATGTGTTCCCCTCCTTTCCTCTCCGAATATTGTCATTACACCTAACCTGCAATGTAAAACAGATTCAAATGTTTCATATTTTATTGCTATATTGACAAAGTCACGATGTGTGTGCTTTTTAGTACAAGTTTAATGTCCTGTCCTTTTGAGGGAAAGTTTTAACTATGTTAGTAAAGAGTATCATTACATGTCAGTAAGCAAATCAATACTAGACTCGTAACACAAAATATGATTCAAAAGAAACTCTGCCTGTAGGGTATTATTGAAGTTTATTGTTGAGATTAACTTCTATTACCTCCCTTGGGTATTATTGTGAATATAAATTGCATTAACCTTGACATATTAACTCATTATTCAATTTAAAGTCACATTGCTCAGTTGCATGCACAGTTGCATGTTATAAAATATAACTTTATAATATAATACACCCAACAGTCTCATACATAGACCTGACCCTAAACTAAGATCGAGTCTAGTGTCGTAAGTATAACTACGAGAGGTTTTTGGGTCTCCAAAATACCAGCAAATACTAGATACAGTAGTAACGATAGAGAATATACAAAATATACATTGGATATCATTTATAGCTACTTAATATGTAATAACATAATGTAATGGAATGGGGACAACGTAAAGTTCTCCACAAGAATTTCAAAGACATGTGAAGGCTACCAAACGCATACTAGGCCAAGCGTAGCAAACGGTTGTGCCGTAGCAATAGGTGTAGGTTACACGTTAACGTAATATACGCATTTTTACATTCAAATATTTATTAATTGTCCTACCAAATAGTCTACAGAATCTAAATGAAAATATATAACCATTTCAGAGTAAACTCATTTGTTGCAAAATTCCGAGTGTGCTTTAACAAAATCAAAGTGAACAAAACACGACCAAACATTCGCTAACATCTCACGTGGTACAATATTTAAACGATGACATAATAACCCAACCGGCTGCCTTTTTATCCCTGACCCCAGCTCACCCCATTTGCCTTTTCAATTCGCGCGTCAATCATACGAAAACGCACTTTATTACTCGGCAATAAAATCCACGGATATATCAATGGATTAGTTTTATGGAATTGTTTTTTTTCCTACATCGAAAGTCTGGCTCTGGCAACAATAGGCTACGGCCACCCTTCCACGCATGCGTGCTGGTTCGCAGCTAACTTCGCGTTTATACACCAAGCCACAGGCCGATTCAACTTCGTCCCATACCTGTATATACATAACAATTTGTGCTCGTAATTTAACCGTAGAATATATAAAGTGAAAGAAATTCATTCCGTCTTTAACATATAATAGTTTACGTGCAAGTGTTCACGCTGATATCACGCTATCGCCATTCAGCACCGCGCGTTCACAACACAAGAACGTCCGTATAGAAATACTCTTGATCAATAGGACCTCTTTATTAATTTATTTGTGTTCTAGATAAGGAGCATCGCTTTCGGTGGCTTTAGTGTTTTAGTTCGCGTACGTTATAAGAAAAGTGACAACGAATCTAGTGCTAGCTTTACGTGTGTATATTAATAAATTTACTGCCGTCGTATCAATCGTCAATTTGGTCAATTTTGGAGTAATCCGGTTAGTGATAGTGTTAATATGTCTAAACCCAACACACTGAAGGCCCACAGACTGAGCGCTGAGTTTGCGGAGAAGCGTAATCGGTCCATGAAGAAAACAGATCCCACCAATTCATAGCAATCACCCGTGAGTATTCTGATGCTTCAATATCATATATTTTGAAAATAAAATATTATAATACAATGTATGTAATCTATTTCATTTCCGATTTAATGGTATGCTTAGAGATGATATTTTAAAAATAGAACATAATATTTTGGTCATTTATGACAGAATCTTGTTATGGTGTATTTTGAAAATCGAAGATACACTTTTTAAAACCATAAATAACGAATGTTTTTCATTCTGATTCAACCTGCTCTTCGCGAATTTTATAACGAGGTCGCATTTTCAATGTAAGTCATTATGCGTATATTTCAAAGGCGCATTTCAGTCTGTCAAGTACCAAACTGGCGCATATAACACGGTCGTCGTGTTTTGAAATATATATCAAGAACCTTTCGTACGTTGTTACGATGTGTTAATAATGCATAGTAAACTGACATGCATAGTATTACTACGGCCAATTAGTTGGATGAATGAATTAATAGGCCATAGTTCATAGACATGGCATGAATAGAACATTTGTAATCAATGCTGTGTAGACAGGGCAAGGCGCACGATGTCTACGAACCAATATGGACGCCACTCAGCTGTTTCGAGTAGAACGCATGCGTTGTGCGTTTCCCGCCATATTTTAACTTCGACCTACACGCATTGGCGACGAATTCTAAGACGTTAATACACAGCTAGATTATGTACTGTTTGTGTTTGAGAGTTAAATTGCAGTGTGTGAAATTCAGATTGAGAAAATCAAAAATCCTATGTAATTACAGCGGTAAAAAATCTTGGAAAGCATCCTTAATATTTATTTTTCACAATATTAACTCATAGTTGAATTTAGTTAGATGTTTATAAAATCAATTTTATTTTAAAAACATCCAGCATTGCATTATGAATTATGTAACCTTATACAACATGCGTTACATATAACATTTATTTGAAGATTAATCGTTATTTGTTATTACTGCAACATGGCAGTGAGCCAAGTCGATATATCACTCCAAAATTGCAATATGATTGGTACATTATGTTCAAAAGTTGTGCTATGTAAAGCTTACCATACTATTGTCGCTAATATTATCCTGTTTTTGACTACATCACAAGGGATAACTGTATGTTTTTCAATTAAATGATAGTTACTGACTGCCTCGGTGGAGTAGTTGTATTACGGTATGGTTACAACACTGAGGTCTCGGCTTCGAATCCCGGGTCGGGCAAAGAGATATTGGATTTTTGTATACATTATCAGCCCGGAGTCAGGAATTTGTGCCCGATATGGCAATAGGCTCGCCCCCTGTCACTTCATGTGACGGAGCACAGAAGGCGAAACCTGGGTGTCCTGGTTGCTACCAGGAGAACCTCTGGGTACCACTTCTGGGACAAAAAAAG
Organism: Deilephila elpenor; assembly: GCA_949752805.1. NCBI lineage: Eukaryota > Metazoa > Arthropoda > Insecta > Lepidoptera > Sphingidae > Deilephila > Deilephila elpenor. Next base: position 10,620,745 of record OX457108.1, read on the forward strand.
GCGTGAGTTTATATTTTATGTAAATGATAATTGTAATTCCTACTTGTTACCATTTGGCTTTTATCATTTGGTATTGCAGTTTTTCATCATCATCAGCCCGATACAGTCCACTGCTGGACTCATCAAAATCACCCCATTGCAGTCCACTGTTGGACTCGTAATTGCAGGCTTTAAGCTTGCTGATATTAGAATGACCAATCGAATTAATACATTGGCCAAACAATTGGACTAAGACTCACTGTCCAAGCTTGTTGGGTTAAAGTGTTGACTACAAACATCTAGCAAAATGGCCGTGCCAGCAGTAGAATGTACTACCCAAAGGCTAGTGATTGATAACCATATGTCTTTCAGCCTCCGCTGAGATTCCGAAAGAGGATCATCAAAACTTCCTACTTATTAAAAAAAGCGACAAATATCTAGGCTTTTCTAGATCTTATTATTTATTTACAAACAATTTTTGTTGTAGCTCATACACCTCATGACTCCGTAACGCGATACGATCGATATGTTAGGGTGAAGGTCGGTTACAAAGTTAAGAGATAATTGAGCTTATGTCAGAGTCCTTTCATATGTATGTCGAAGCATCGTCAGGCTGGCTCGACATATTTGCAGGTTGGTCGGACATCTTAGGATCGTGTGGGCGTATACGCACAGGTTTTCACCGAAATAAAAGTCTCACAATATAGTTAGATAATTGTACTACTCGTTCCAAATAACAACCACTAAAAGCTAGAGCAAATGGGTTTGCAAGCGACCATCACATGCCAATCGTCGTCCAAGAACACATCCAAGAATGATGACTCGCCCGACATGACAGTTGACACTTACAACTCCATTCGGGTGGTAAATTAAGATTTTCATATGGGTATACATTTTCAGCACATTTTAAGAGTAAAAATGAGTCTCTGATGAAATCAAATATTCAATGAGTGAAAGATACCCATTACTCCAAATAAAGTAAATGAAATATGTCAACACGAATGTGCTCATTGCTCACAAAAATTCTCAAACGTGCGAATAATACCCATCTAAACGAGATCTTTATTCCATTTGATGGCCCATACACTACAGGGATCAGGTTATTTTGGTTTCAGTAGGCTTGTTTAAAAATAATGCCTTAACGAAACACGCGAAGCGTTATCACGTTATATTTTGTATAATTTCGCTTTGTTTCGTATTTCATGGATTAAATCTCTGTCTGTCTATCTTTCTGTTGAATTGAATCAATTTGTAGGAGAATTATTGCTTGTGGTTAGCGTTGCCAGGTCGCCAAACCTAATAGCCGGACAGACCAGCCAGTTTGGCCGGACATTTGGTTAAAAAAGCCGGACACCCTATATTATTGAGGATTTTGTCTTAGTATTAATAGGTACGACAATTTTTTTTTATGTAAAATCAAGTCTTTTTGATTATTATCATAAATCTCGGCCACGCTCGGCGGCGCGGCGCGGCGGCAGTGCTCGCTTGTTTGCAAAATGTAAAAAGCCTAACAAAAGCCGGACAAGACGGACACCGTTTATTTTAGCCGGACATGCAATCAAAAAGCCTAACTATGTCCGGCTTTATCCGGACGCCTGGCAACGCTACTTGTGGTGGATTATTGGTATCTGGGAAAATAGCGACTAGCGAGTATCGTACACAATCATGAATGACCCGTAAGATTATACAACGCCAAGTGTGACTGTATTTTTTCTTATTGCGCTGAATGGCGAGACGCGCATACCATTCGGTATTTATCTGAAGCAATACTAGCATTACGATTCAATATAATTATAGTGAAAATAAAAAACAGAATATTATTCTTTTTTTGCCTGGGACAGACACAAAAGACAAAAAGGACACAAAGGACAAAAGAAACATAAATAAACCGAATTGTCCACGTTTCTTGAATTCAATTACTGTTATCTTCATAAAAGACAATCATATCCACCAAACTCATTTATTTAAAGTTGTATAGACGATCATAGAATATACAAATCTACCCAGATTCAAAATGTAAAAGCGAGTCATTTACGTGTATCAAGCTGTCATAGCGACCTATTTACATGTATCGAGTTCCACTTTCGATCAGGCTGATAGTTATAAGTTAGATTGACCCGCAAAATGAAACAATTTTTGAAGTGAAACTTCTTTATCGGGGTTGGAAAAAATTTTTCGTTACGCGTCACATTCTTCCGTTACGCGCCATCTTTTTTTATTTAGTAAATTAGTACCCACTTCAGTAAGCCACACCCCCAACCGTTTCCAAGCCCCGCACAAAATTTTAAGTCCCACCCACTTTTTTGTAATTTGATCCTTACCCCCCCTCTGGCCTTCCCCCACCCTAAATCCAAAACAGTGCCCAATAGCCTCCCCACGAACCCTCCCCCCCCCGCTTACCCCCACCCTAAAAAAATTACCTCACCCCCCCTACTCATATGTCCGGCATTATCCATCGTAGACCCACCGACCTTGGGTTCATTGGAACCGGATCGGTGAGGGCTACAATCCTGCCCCAACAGAATTCCCGAATTCCCCCTCCACAACTTTCCCCACCCAAAAATATTTGAAGGTGCCCAATAGCCTCCCCACGAAACCTAAACCCCCCCCCCCCTACCCCCACGTAAAATTTTTACCTCACCCCCCCTATTCCTATCTCCGCCAATATCCATCGTAGACCCATCGACCCTGGGTTCATTAGAACCGGCTCGGTGAGGCCTACAATGCTGCCCCAACAGAATTCCCGAATTCCCCCTCCACAACTTTCCCCACCCAAAAATATTTTAAGGTGCCCAATAGCCCCCCCACGAAACCTAACCCCCCCCGCCCCTACCCCCCCCCCCTAAATTTTTTACCTCACCCCCCCTAAACCTATCTCGGCCAATAAAGGTCGTGGACCCACCGAGCTTGGTATCCTCGGAACCGTCTCGGTGAGGGCTACAAATTCGCCCCGATAGAAATCCCAAATTCCCTCAAAAATTTCCCCCCTCCTAAACTTAAACTTTATTTAATTTAGCTTTATTTTACCAATTCTGTAAATTTGTAAATAGTAGATCATTTTTCGAAAAATGATGTCATAAAGAAGTTTCACTTCTTACGTGTGTACACTAATACACACACACATTTTTTTTTTTTTACACTTTGTCTCCTCAGCATTGCAATTAATCTGAGGTGCAGTGCATTTTGCACTATCTGCAACATGAATTTTTCATATATCCGGCGTAATAACTCTTTCAGGAACACTCTGTATACAAATAGCAGAGGCGCCTCCAACACGCCACATCGTCTATAAAGATTGATGCGAAATCGTTCCATACTCCATAGTACAGCGGTATGAGTCATGCGGTGCAATAACCCGAGCCAGACAGATGGCAGTGCGGATCAGTTGCTGGATCAATCGCTGGATCAGTCGGCGGATCAGCGCGGTTCAGCTGACGAAGTGCCGCGAAATGATAAGGGTTTAGTTTAAAGAGATTAGTGTCTAAGAAAATAAATAGAGTAAATGCTGGCTGGATTAAGTTGGCCAGTTCCATTTTCAAAGCTGTGTTTTAGTTTCCTTCGCCTCTTTTTCTCTCGCCTCGGGGTGATTTAACTGATTTATTATTCTGAAGCGTAGTAAAGAAGATTGAATGAAATAAATTTCGCCCGTTCTGTCCCGTGATTAATAATTTGAGAACGATAAAGGAATGATGGATTGTGAAAGACAAATTTGATTTTGGTACTTATCGCTGCTTTTATTCATGCTTTATAAATTAGCGTCTCCTTATTTTTTTAAACTTAAAGAAATATTTCAGATCTGGGATTTATGAGGGCAAGAAGTTCTCTAGGACTTAATACAAAACAGATATTTTAGTTTCTTTTCATATCCTGTAGTGTTGTATTGTATTGGCTCATGTACGTCCCACTGCAGGGCACGGGCCTCCTCTACAATCGACAGTACGATTGAGAGGGGTTAGGCCCACCACATAATCCATCACGCTGGAGTATGGGTCTTGTAGTATGATTATTAATAATACAAAACAACGTTCAGGAATAGGAATTAGAACTTATCAAAGACGAAAATTGAGCACCTATTCAAAGCTTGGTTCAAATATGTATAAAACAAATAACACTATATATTATTTATCAAGTTATCTATTAAAATTCATTCCCCTATATAATAAAGGCCAAGGACAGTTCTTGTCCTTCAATATGTGAAGAGGATTTTGGCCTTAGTCCACTATCTGTGCTGTCAATCAGTACGGCTTGATAGATGCAAAGATTACGCTAGTGGCTACTGGCCAGACTAAATAAAAGAAAACAACTTAAAACAAGGAACGACTGAAGACAGTTAACGAAAATACTAAAACTATAATTAAATTATGTGCAAAAACTAAACATAATAAAAAAAATGTGTGTGTGTATAGTGTACACACGTAAGAAGTGAAACTTCTTTATGACATCATTTTTCGAAAAATGATCTACTATTTACAAATTTACAGAATTGGTAAAATAAAGCTAAATTAAATAAAGTTTAAGTTTAGGAGGGGGGAAATTTTTGAGGGAATTTGGGATTTCTATCGGGGCCAATTTGTAGCCCTCACCGAGACGGTTCCGAGGATACCAAGCTCGGTGGGTCCACGACCTTTATTGGCCGAGATAGGAATAGGGGGGGTGAGGTAAAAATTTTAGGTGGGGGTAGGGGCGGGGGGGGGTGTTAGGTTTCGTGGGGAGGCTATTGGGCACCTTAAAATATTTTTGGGTGTGGAAAGTTGTGGAGGGGGAATTCGGGAATTCTGTTGGGGCAGGATTGTAGGCCTCACCGAGCCGGTTCTAATGAACCCAGGGTCGATGGGTCTACGATGGATATTGGCGGAGATAGGAATAGGGGGGGTGAGGTAAAAATTTTAGGTGGGGGTAGGGGCGGGGGGGGGGGGGTAGGTTTCGTGGGGAGGCTATTGGGCACCTTAAAATATTTTTGGGTGTGGAAAGTTGTGGAGGGGGAATTCGGGAATTCTGTTGGGGCAGGATTGTAGCCCTCACCGAGCCGGTTCCAATGAACCCAAGGTCGGTGGGTCTACGATGGATAATGCCGGAGATATGAGTAGGGGGGGTGAGGTAAAAATTTTAGGGTGGGGGTAAGCGGGGGGGGGGAGGTTTCGTGGGGAGGCTATTGGGCACTGTTTTGGATTTAGGGTGGGGGAAGGCCAGAGAGGGGGGTAAGGATCAAATTACAAAAAAGTGGGTGGGACTTAAAATTTTGGGTGGGGCTTGGGCACGGTTGGGGGTGTGGCTTACTGAAGTGGGTACAGAATGTGTTCTAATGGTATACACTGTATTATGTCCAAATGTGGGATGATACACTAGTGTGGGATTCGTACTAAATACAGTTACAATACACAGGATTACTACTAAGTATTACTTATTTACTAAATAAATAAAGATGGCGCGTAACGCAAAAATGTGACTTAGAAATAAAGATGGCGCGTAACGCAAAAATTTTTCCAACCCCGATAAAGAAGTTTCACTTCAAAAAAAAACAACATTTTCTTTTTAGGCAAGAGAAAAAACAACATTTTCTTTTTAGGCAAGAGAAACTAGTATAATACAATTATGCAAATCCTATGCTTTAATGCAATATTTAGCATTGTCCGTATCTGGCCCGCAATCCATGAAGTAATTTTATACTGATTGTATAAAAAATCGTATTCTGGAATGTAGAGAGGACTCATGCCTTGCACTGGGATGTAGGCATATATAGGCAATTTTATATAGAAGCTGATACGTCTAATAATATCCAGTATTTCAAGTAATCATCGTTAATCTCTCTCTCTCTCTTCCCGACTAGTAATACCACATGGTGATGGGGTCAGCCTTCTTCACATTCTTCTTCCACTTCGCCTTATTCATGACGTCGTCATCAGTAACAATCATCGTTGACCGACATCACTAATTCTCCAGTGCTCAATCAGCTCACAATTCACCATTCAAAATTGCATCTACACAAAGAGAATTCGTTGGATGCAACTCCGGATCGCACATAAAGAACAAAGTTTCAACGCATTGTACGGTAACTTGACGGGGAAGTTAGACCGTTACGGACCAGGATGACTTAGCCTGCCACTTCGAAACGTGGAATAATGTATGTAGGCATTAAGGAGTTGTAGGAGCTGGTATTAGACATAACATTTAGGTAATTTAATAAGTTACCTAATTTATCGCATGTCCAAATAGAGATAAGAAATCAGTTGAAGACATTTTCGTAGCAGTCAACTAGCTAGCGGAATGAAACACGACAGCAAAACTGAATGTTACTTCATATTTTATGTCGGTTTTATGAGATAACGGTGCCGCACTAATTAGGTCAGTCTTCTTATACCTACTGTGGTTTTCATAATCATTTTCAACAACAGGAACACTACTGAACATAGACCACTCCCTTGCAGATTGATTTTGGAGGAGTTTCCGAATCAAGTCAGTAGTCACCGTTGGAAAAGTAGGAAGGCTTGTTGATCTATTTTTTAAATTTGAAATCGAGACTAGCTAAACCAAATTTGTATTTCGCCTAGATCAGACGCCAGAAGTTCACTCTAATACGTTTAATATAAATTTTAAGTTACAAGTAAGCTCGAATACATCCCATAAATAAGAGACCCGTTTATCGCGGGTAGTGTAGAATATATCGGCAACTAGTCGAGGTCCATCTGGGACAGCTATCGCTAAAGGATCCCTCCGCTGTATTTACCATAAAGCTATCAAGACTGCAACACAGGGCCATAAGTAATGCTTTCGTCTACCTCGCTAGTCGTACTAAGTCCGTTGTTCTCGATAAGCGTTTTCAAAGTGTAACTTGAGACAGAAACTATACTGATATTTCCAAGTAGACAGAACAATAGAATTAGTAATTTTGGATTGGAAAGGAAAAAACATAAAGCTGTGGGCTTCCTGTGGCTGAAGTTGATGATAATTATTATTGTCTAATTTTCAGTTCACACAGATTTTTAATTGCTTTGAGGCTCGCGTGTATGTTTTGGTTTTGTCTTCCGATGTCTAGCGGCTAAATGCATATCACTTAAAACATTCTTAGTGTCATCCAAACATCTCACTAGGTACTCTTCACACTACATTCTCCAATTCAAATAAGCTCCAAAACTTTTAAATTTATTTTTATAGATATTCCGAACATCTTTCGTGTTTACTTAGTACGTAACCCACTCAGGGTTGTCGCAATTTAATAAATAAAACGGGACGCACTGGGACTATAGAGCAAACGTGCTGAGAAAGGGACCGGACCCTAGCTATAGCTTCAACAGTACACGTCTTTTTTTGATAGATGTCGCTGTTTAGTTTCGCTGCTTGTCATGATTGATGTTTTGTGTTATACTCGTAGATTGACGAGTATATGATTTGATGGAGATTAATGTTTAAAGATATTGCTAAAAGTGAATCTCATATTATTTTCTAGTAATAGAATCGGCGGGAAATGCACAAAAAGATTGACGACAGTCGGTGAAAGTAAAAGATATTTCAAAATCGAACAAAGGTGAGATCAATAGTTTCTGCCTAGTGCCTACATATATTAGATACAACCGTGACAGTTATAAGGGGTATATCAAGACCGCGACCGAAAACGAAGCCAGGTGGTAGTTTTAGCGGCTACAGACACAATGCAACTAAAAATTTTGCAAAATAAGCGACGGATTTTTTTTTACAATTTTTTAAAAATCATCGTTTTTGAGGGGTAAAAACCTAGTTTTTGCAAAAATAGTAATTTAAGCCCTTACGTACCATTGCGTGTTTAAAAAATAAGCGATGTACGTCATTATTTTAGAAAAACTATGTTTAATTACTCAAATACGACGATATGTAAAAAATAACAAAAATAAATTGACGATTTTTTTTGTAAAATTTTTACTTGCATTGTGTTTGATACCACTAATACTACCTCCTGGCTTCGTTTTCGGTCGCGGTCTTGATATACCCTGTATATTATGTAGTTATGTACGTATCATATACCCTCTATTGCAAATTATATATGAATAGATATATTAATAAATCACGAGCGAATTTAAGCGCATTAATTCGTACTGAGAGTAAATTAGTAATAACGTTCATTTATGAGGTTGCTTGCATTACTAACTACTTAGAGGCATTAGTAAACGTCCAGTAAAACCATTGATTGTAAACTTATTTGCGTTTCTAGCCGTTCTGATATTAGGATTTTATCTATCTCTATCATTTTTCGTCCTTTTTCCATCACTTACACTTCAGATTTTGTAACATACGTTTCAAGTGTTGTAGGTATTCGTAGATGGTAATTACATATCCATAAATACTTATCCTGTGTGGCCTAACCCCTCTCAATCGTACTTTCGATTGTAGAGGAGGCCCGTGCCTTGCAGTGGGACGTATATGGGCTGCTACAGATACAGGTACTAACAGTTAGCTCAAAAAAACAGCGTATCAGCTAGTCCCTTAAGGATCAGCTATCCACCCCTAACACTAGTCAATAATTCATGAGTATCCTCATGGCATGACGCATTGCGCATTTACATAGATTCCCGAATAACCCCGAGCCATCGGGAGCAGCTGTCGCTTTAATACATTTTTTATTGTTTTTTCTCGTACAGGAAATAGATTGTCCATTAAAATGCCAATTCTAGACGCATTCGCTAGGGTTATGTGCGAGGAATTGCAATATTGTTTCTTGTTTCTTTACTAGATACAAGCTTGCGATGTTAAATGCGCCAGACTTTTCAATTTACTTGTAAGTAGTGTGCGGAAGAAAATCTTTCAAATGGAACTAAATATAGTCTCATATACTACGTTTGTCTCAACTCTCCGTACCGAATTTGAAGTAATGGCCTCTCGTTTCACGCCCACTGTCATGGTTTAAGTAAGTTTGACAAATGCAGTAAGAAAATGCATAAATAAGTTCACGCCTATATCCACGAAGGGGCAGGCAGATTTAACACTAGTGCCACCTATGAATGTCGGAACTTATTTCTGTATCACCACAAATAGGGACCGTACTACTATCGTAATCCGCCAATTCAAATCGCAGAAAACTCATATGAGATTTTGTACAAAAAGACAATGTGACCTTACGATTACATGCTGCCACTACACCAAAGTTGAAATAAATAAATACACCCAACAGACACATACATATTCCTGACCCCACACTAAGATCGAGTCTTGTGTCGTATCAGAATATACGAGAGACATTACAGCCTCACAAACACCCAGACCCGAATTCAGTGTTCGTGGGTATCAGAAAATAAGAGCGACTTTGAAGCTCAAAAAAACCAGATCCAGAACAAATATAACCTTTCTTAAAGTATATTTACTATACTGTCCTTTTTTATCAGTATCTTCTACTATAGTGTTACGTAACAGTGTCGAGGATATCACGTGCCGAAGTGTCACAGGAAGCGTATACGAGACGTTTCCTTTGCCGCGCGATTTGTATTCCTGGCAGCTCCCTGCCAATTGGCTTGTACCTTGCACCATGTAGTTTGCGTTTTATTGATGTATACATTGCATTAATCATTGCCGATGGCCCATCAACGGTAATGATATGGAGATTATTTGTAGAGAGTAAGAATTGTAAGGTCGAAGTTAGAGAATTGCTACGGGATTTTGGATGTAAAAGTATTATTGAGTTTGATATTTTTATAAGCTTGATTGCGGACCGCAAGATTGGTTGTAAAGTCTTTAACAAAACATTTAATTAAAATACGAGTACTTAACTAATATACCGACAACAGAATGTAAGTTAAGGATTAGAAAAAAATGGAAGAAGACGCTTTGTTTGTGACAATTTCATCATTTACAAAGAGGATTTCTATTATATTTTTAAATATTATCAATATTATGTTCAACAGCTCCAAGCCTAAACGTAGTGATACAGATATTAGTATCTATATTATAGCAATAAATAAATTAATCCAACAGGGTGCACTCCGGCCAATAATTGTTAAACAAATATGACAACACAATTGTCCCGAAACAATAAAGCAATTACTTCATTGTTTATTATCTAATATCAATTGTTCTGACGTTTTGAACAATATTCGGCAGTCGTTGTTTAATGTTCGCTAAATGAAGTCCTTGGTTGAAATATGGCAGACAATTATTTGTAATCATAGAGTGTTTGTTAATTTCAAGTTGTGTGTTTTTGTTCTGAGAATTCTGTTTAGTGTCTACTATGATTATGGTAACTATTTTAAGAGCAAAGTAAGTGTTTTTATTTGTTACGAACCCACAACGTTATCTAAAATTACAATTATCTTGATGACTGATCATTTTTACAATGATAAATGCTTCTATAACGTACAATTTCCGACTAGCCTTGTTTCTTCGGAATTTCCTACCAGATCAATCGGTCGTTTAACGCGCATATTCCTAATTCTTAGCGGGTGGGCCTAAGCCTTCTCAATCGAACTCCCAATTGTTTTCCCGTGCCCCACAGCGCAACCTACATATATAGGCATGACGATTATTATGAAAACAGCCAATACCTGCACCAATCCTGTATAAACTGCACCATCATCACTTTCAACTTTCTAAACGCATATAATAATCGCACCGATACGGCGCACAACTCAGCTTTAGTTCTGTATTTGGACATGCGCCAGACCGTAGCTCCGGCGAGCGCTCGGAGCATTTTGTTCGTTTTACACTTATACTGTTGTGGCAATGAGGTGTTGTGGGTAGAAGGGACAATATAAACAAAATTGTGGAGTCGGTCTAGTGGCAACATGGCTATGTGTTTTTGGGTTTGAGCTAAATGGATAGAATCGATATATTCTCGAACAAATTGTCACTTTGGTTTATTGGTAGTACATATGAGTGGTCTGTTCTTACAGAATCCTAAAGTTAATCAACACCAAGCGCTTATTTAAGGCTGATTAATTTGTGTACCTCTGTGTGTATTTTAAAAATGACATTTAGTCGGTAGAGTTTGCGCTCGGCATTGCGATTAATTTGACCCATCACTTAATAGATAGAAATAATATCGGCAAGTTCTGGCCAACACTTTTAGCGCATTTTGGCAATAAATTAAAATTATTTTATTACAACGTAAGATAAACTCTCGCATAAATATAATTTGCGATGTCCTCTCTGATTTGAATACTTCAATGGCTGTCCGCCACGCACACAACCGATTCTATAATAGTGAATTAATTATTTTTAATGAGGCATATCCGTTCGCCAGATCCGTCACGATAATTGTGAGCTTTTCTAAAGGATTTCACTTGTTTTGTTCTGATCTCGAATATGGTAAATCATTACTGTTTAATTATTTTAGGATTGTGATGGAGGAATAAAGTACAGAAAAGGTTTTCAAGGGACCTACTTATTTGGAAGTCGCAAGTTCAGTACAAAATTAGGGCGTTGTATGTACATTTCAACAACGCTTATTAGTAAAAATATTTTCAGTTTCGTAATTGTGCGTGAGTATTTCAAACGTTGGTATTTAGAATTAATAAACCACTAATTACACGATATGGCCATAATTAGAAAAATAAAGCACACAAAATTTTAGTCAAAAGCCTCTTTAAAAGCCTTTCAATTGTTGAAGTTTATAAACATGTAAATGAAATGAAATGAAATGAAATGAAATGAAATGAAATGAAATGAAATGAAATGAAATGAAATGAAATGAAATGAAATGAAATGAAATGAAATGAAATGAAATGAAATGAAATGAAATGAAATGAAATGAAATGAAATGAAATGAAATGAAATGAAATGAAATGAAATGAAATGAAATGAAATGAAATGAAATGAAATGAAATGAAATGAAATGAAATGAAATGAAATGAAATGAAATGAAATGAAATGAAATGAAATGAAATGAAATGAAATGAAATGAAATGAAATGAAATGAAATGAAATGAAATGAAATGAAATGAAATGAAATGAAATGAAATGAAATGAAATGAAATGAAATGAAATGAAATGAAATGAAATGAAATGAAATGAAATGAAATGAAATGAAATGAAATGAAATGAAATGAAATGAAATGAAATGAAATGAAATGAAATGAAATGAAATGAAATGAAATGAAATGAAATGAAATGAAATGAAATGAAATGAAATGAAATGAAATGAAATGAAATGAAATGAAATGAAATGAAATGAAATGAAATGAAATGAAATGAAATGAAATGAAATGAAATGAAATGAAATGAAATGAAATGAAATGAAATGAAATGAAATGAAATGAAATGAAATGAAATGAAATGAAATGAAATGAAATGAAATGAAATGAAATGAAATGAAATGAAATGAAATGAAATGAAATGAAATGAAATGAAATGAAATGAAATGAAATGAAATGAAATGAAATGAAATGAAATGAAATGAAATGAAATGAAATGAAATGAAATGAAATGAAATGAAATGAAATGAAATGAAATGAAATGAAATGAAATGAAATGAAATGAAATGAAATGAAATGAAATGAAATGAAATGAAATGAAATGAAATGAAATGAAATGAAATGAAATGAAATGAAATGAAATGAAATGAAATGAAATGAAATGAAATGAAATGAAATGAAATGAAATGAAATGAAATGAAATGAAATGAAATGAAATGAAATGAAATGAAATGAAATGAAATGAAATGAAATGAAATGAAATGAAATGAAATGAAATGAAATGAAATGAAATGAAATGAAATGAAATGAAATGAAATGAAATGAAATGAAATGAAATGAAATGAAATGAAATGAAATGAAATGAAATGAAATGAAATGAAATGAAATGAAATGAAATGAAATGAAATGAAATGAAATGAAATGAAATGAAATGAAATGAAATGAAATGAAATGAAATGAAATGAAATGAAATGAAATGAAATGAAATGAAATGAAATGAAATGAAATGAAATGAAATGAAATGAAATGAAATGAAATGAAATGAAATGAAATGAAATGAAATGAAATGAAATGAAATGAAATGAAATGAAATGAAATGAAATGAAATGAAATGAAATGAAATGAAATGAAATGAAATGAAATGAAATGAAATGAAATGAAATGAAATGAAATGAAATGAAATGAAATGAAATGAAATGAAATGAAATGAAATGAAATGAAATGAAATGAAATGAAATGAAATGAAATGAAATGAAATGAAATGAAATGAAATGAAATGAAATGAAATGAAATGAAATGAAATGAAATGAAATGAAATGAAATGAAATGAAATGAAATGAAATGAAATGAAATGAAATGAAATGAAATGAAATGAAATGAAATGAAATGAAATGAAATGAAATGAAATGAAATGAAATGAAATGAAATGAAATGAAATGAAATGAAATGAAATGAAATGAAATGAAATGAAATGAAATGAAATGAAATGAAATGAAATGAAATGAAATGAAATGAAATGAAATGAAATGAAATGAAATGAAATGAAATGAAATGAAATGAAATGAAATGAAATGAAATGAAATGAAATGAAAATATTTATTGAACCCATGAAATGTCATACATTATTTAGATTCAGTCACTTTTTTCCACTACCACCCGGTTCACAAGGCTGTTTTCGCCAGAGAAGAACGGGCAAGAAACTCTAGCGTTGCTCTTTTTAAAACAAGTTTACAATACAATAATTATACAGAGGTTGCAGCGCAGTTAAATTCAGAGCAGTTCATAGATAATTTAGAAGAATAATGATGAATAGTGTTATTGATCAAGTGATTTTGTACGGTTGAGTTAGGTAAGTAAAGTCACCCAGAACGCGGAATCAGTGCACTGCTTCACCAAAGCAATGAATAGTAGTAAAAGTTTTAAAGCAATTAAAAGTTATCATTATAAGCAAGTCGAGCAGACCAGTCCACACAAGCAGCACTCGTTCACGAGTATGACGCATGTGCCAGCCATCGGCCTCCTCAACCATGTTACAGGGAAGTGACCGACCCGGCACACGACGCCGCCGCAAGCACAGACGTTTTAGCGAGCATGACTTACTCAAATTGCTTACAACTACGATGAAATCAAATGAACTAATTATTACATCACATCTATATCAAACAATGCACATCCGGTTAGGGGACTTATATTATGTTATGTTCCCAAGCCTTATTATCCTCTAGGTAATCTGAAATTTTATAGTAAGCTTTATTACACAACTGTCGCTTAACAGTGGATTTAAATTTGTTTATACTTAAGGCTTTTATGTGAGTGGGAACTTTATTATAGAAGTGTATACAGTAACCCTTAAAAGATTTGCTGATTTTGTGGAGCCTGGTCTTATGACTGACTAGATTATTTCTATTTCTAGTATTTTTGTCATGAACATCGCTTAACTTTTTAAATTTCTCTATATTTTTATGGACATACATAAGATTAGTAAATATGAATTCAGATGCTACTGTCATTATGTTTATTTCTTTGAATTTTTCCCTCAGAGATTGTCTGGAGCTTAGCGAATAAATAGATCTTATGGCTCGCTTTTGGAGAACAAAGATTGCATTAATGTCAGCAGCACCACCCCACAGCAAAATTCCATAACTCATAAGGCTATGAAAGTAAGCAAAATAGACCAATCGAGCCGTATCAATGTCAGTCAATTGGCGAATCTTGCCCACCGCATAAACTGCAGCACTCAGCTTTTTTGCTAAGGCAGTTATGTGGGGACCCCATTGAAGTTTAGGATCCAATGTGATTCCCAAGAACTTAGTAGTCTCCACAAGGCTCAACACATCCCCATTCATAAATATGTTGGCATTAACTTTCTTTACATTAGGTGTCACGAACCGTATACATTTCGTTTTCTGACTATTTAATAATAAATTATTCACGCCAAACCAATGGACTATATTTGAGAGAGTGTGTAAACAATTATATCACGCATTTTGAAGCTTCCGTCTTTGGCTCAGAATGCAGAACGCTATGGTATACGATATGCGGTGTCAGACACATCTTTGTATGAAAAACTAATGGCCGCCCCACACCTTTAAGTTCGTTTGCGCAAACACAAGTTGCACCAGTCTCCAATCGAACATTTCAACGAAGTTTACGCAGTTATTTGCCCATACACGTTACAGTATACTGGTGCAAACTCAGACTTGCACAGTTATATCGTTACGTGTGAGGCGGCCGTAAGAATCTTGTTTTGTTTGGTCGCAATGTGTTTCAACAGTGAGAGGTATTTGTACCGTTGAATCGTTTAGTAGTTACGATACGAGAGTCTTACACATTGAAATAAAACTAATTTCATTAATACTCTGTTGGATTTTTGGTTTCGAAGACTTTGCAGCCTTTTCAGTGATGGGACGTAAGGTGAGTTGTTTGTGAACCAATAGTAATGGGACGGACTGAGATGGGGTCTGGCGGGTTGCATAGATATGCAGAATCGCTGAATTGTTCTGTTCACAAACCAAAGCTTATCGCGTCACGCGGTAATTTGCATATGTAACAGCTCTTGACTAAGAGATGTGTAGTGTCGTTTGATCAGCCCTTTAATTACTTAGTGATTTGATTACATAGCTGAGAGAGCGATAGATAAGTTAGGGGAGGAGTGCCCAACCAAAACGGGATCGCGGATTCATATCACCGATTTGTTATTCAATTTGTATTTTTAATTAACTAACGCTCATTTTATCGATGAAGTAAGTATTGTGATGTAATTTGTATATCTTTGGCGATTTGTGGAGAACCATACACTTTATTTTATAATTCTGAAAATCCGTATTACAGGTATACTATACTATAAGACCAATTCCCGAAAGGATTGATATAAAGCATGTAGCTGGTCGTTAATTATAAGCCATATGATTCTGCAACATGGCTGAAAATTTGTGTTATTAGTACCACATTTAAGTGTGATACGAGTGCAGACAGGAGAAGATATAAATTGTTGTTAAATTAAGTATCAAATAATAAAACTACCCTCAGCTTAACGTTTGAATTGTAAAGGCTTATCACATATTTCTTTATTGGGCTTGGCTGATAAAAAATGCATTACATGGAGCTTAGCGATGTATAACACTTGAAGGTACTTCGAGATCGTTTTTATAAGTTTGTAAATAATATGCAGAAGTAAATCTCAGTGGGAAATGTTTTAATCAAGTAAGATTAATTCCAATTTGTTAAGTATTAATCAAATTATTTCGAAGTGGTAGTTCAGTCGGCAATATATTATATTTTGGACCATCACCAAGTCATCTTCATTTCAAATTAGAAGTAGGAGAAAAAACAGTATTTTAAATAAATAAAAAATGACGATAGGCACAAGCCCACCATCTAATAGGTGACCACCACATTTGAGGTGGTAATGGCTGGTGAGTGGCACAGATGCCACCGCTGCCTACCAAGCACACAAACTTGAACTCAGATATTAAATGTATAAAAAATATATTTATAATAGTTCCCAGTGACAATTATTTGAGTAAACTAGGTCAGTCGAGCCGCAGCGTCTTAAGTGCTCGTTGTTATGCCTTGTAGCACTGTGAGAGCCATCCAAGAATAACTGCTACAGCGGATCTCAAGGAAAACAACCTACTTTGTCGTCTTTCACGAGCTGAATTCATTATAAAGTTACAAGTGGCAATTTAATAAAAATACATGTTGTAATAGGCTAAGTTAGAATATGCTAAGTCAAAGATATGATTTAATCAGTGTTAGTATTGTTGTCGTCAAGTGCTTGGTGGCCTGTTGGTAACGGACCAGACGCGGCTGCCTACATGTTCACGGTGGTCGCGGGTTCAAATCCCAGGGCACACCTCTGACTTTTCGGAGTTATGTGTGTATTGATAGTCAATCACCACGCACTTTAACGGTGAAGGAAAACATCGTGAGGAAACCTGCAGGAATTTCTACGGTATGTAAGTTCGCCAACCCGCAGTAGGCCAGCGTGGTGGACTATATGGCCTAACCACTCTCAATCAATTCTCTCGATTGTAGAGTAGGCCCGTGCCCTGCAGTGGGACGTATATGGGCTGATATAGATATAGTATTGTTGTCGGTTTTTCATCTATGAGCCTATGTGCACCTCTCTAAGAGAGATTAGGTTTTATTCCCGCATGTGGATTGCACTATAATACATACAGTGCTTGAGGGAATCTCTTACGACCGACTATGCACTCATTCATTGCAATAATAAAAACATGTAAGCTTAAACTTCCGATCATTACCGAAACTACCCTCTCAAAAAGACTTCAACGTTCTCGAATGCAGTAAGTTTTTTATAAGTGCACCTCCGTTGGAGTTCGGCCAACGATTCGCTTTTTGTTCTTAGCGTTTGTTCCGTGATGTTCGGACGACTGCTACATCAGTTTTATACGATAAAGCACGGATGTTTTTGCGGATGGTGTCAGGAATGGAAGAGTTATATGTTTTGCTTCGGTCGATGTAGTGTGTATTTTGCTGTTAGATTTTTTTTGGTATAGTCAATGGTGGCGATTTTTTTATAAGTACGAGTATGTAGTGATGTTCTGAAACTTGGACTTAAAAAAAAGAAATAGTAACCGTACTCATGATATTAGAATGCAAATGAGTTGATTAATGCCTAATAACAAAACTTACGGGAAATATTTAAATCCTGAGAAAATAATGTTAATTTAACATACAATCTGGAGATGAGGTATCCTCCTAAAATTCATTTGAAAATATAATACATTTTTTAAATATAATTTCACATTCTTCATGCTCGAATCTTAAAACATCTTTAAACGTTTTAATCGCTCTCCCGTTTTCATCACCCATATCTTAAATCAAAATTATATCCCTGAACAGTACAGCAAGAACACAATAAAATGAGAGAAACAGTATGACAACAGATGCGTCTAAACTCGACATGCCCTTCACAGCCGCAGCCAACCCTCGTATTATATATGAACTTGAACCGCTCAAACAAAACATACCGAGTTGGTATTTACTGCTAGTGCGCAGCTTAGTTGGAAAATTTAAGATTGAGATGAAGATCACAAATTTGACATTTGGAAGTTATTTATTCGTAGTAATTATTAAACTTCTGGGCAATATACCTGATCGTATAAAAAGTAAAAGGAGAAATGATACTTCATATCGGAATTCTTCTGGCAGTGATATCGCTAATTCAAGCAGAGCCATTTATGTTGTCGTCGAAATTGTTTTCTGTAGAAGTGTTTAATGTAGTAAAAATATCTAAAATATGCATCATCACTAAATCGACAGAATAGGCAAATATCGCCCCAAATAGGGTAAATACGCAAATGCATATAATCCTATCTCTAATTATTAATATCCATAGTGATATCGATTTGGTGGATATTGCATCATTGTCATCATTGGGAAGTATAAAACCCTACAAGTGAAATATATAAATTATAAATAGGTATATTTATAATTTAGGCCGAAGTCGTCTCTGTTTACATATAATCTTACGTTTAACGTAAATTATTTAATAACATACAATTGAATAAGTGTCGGTACTGAAGAACAATCATCGACCATCGTATCAATTGCTAGGCCACGCATAATGTTTTCGCTCTAATTACTTCATATTATCGACATGTATAGATATAATCCACGCTTGATTGATTCTGTATTCAGTATACATTACCGGCCTTTAAGATGTAGTTCGATTTACTTTAACCTTTCCTTGAATAAAAGTATATGTGTCATTATAAATAAATACACCCAACAGTCACATACATAGTCCTGACCCCATACTAAGATCGAGTTTTGTCTCGTGGGTATCAGAAACTACGCGAGATCTTTTAGGTCACACAAACACCTAGACCCTAAAAAAAATATCTGTGGATCAAACAAATATTTGTTTCGGTGCGGGGATCGAACCCACAGCCTCTTATTTCACAAAGGGCGTCTAACCAACTGCGCCACGGAGGCTGTCTAGATATAATAAGTATTTTGTATTCCCCTAACTATAAAATTTAAAACAGACGGAAGAAACTTCTGTTTCTTATTTAAGCATCTTGTAAGAAAATATAAACCGAAAGATCAACTTGTAACAAAGGCGAGTACAAATTATAATTATTTATTCATCTCAATTCAATTCATCTCGGTAATTGTGCCCGATATGGCGATAGGTTCGCCCCCTATCACATCATGGGACGGAACATACAAGGCGAAATGTAGGTGTCCTGGTGGCGCCTTTGCCTACCTCTTCTGGGATAAAGGCGTGAGTTTATATATGTATTCATTCATCTCAGTACCTAAATAACTTTGCAAGGAACAGAACTCACGGAACTTCGAATTAATATTTCACGTTAAAGTTTTTACTTCAGCAATCCTTATCATTATTTGGCAAAGTGGAGCCGTTCGCGAAAATCACGATAACCTGAACAAGTTTGACAAACCTTCTTGACTGATTCATTTGGAATTTTGAATGAAATGTTCTTGAAACTAAAGTTAATACTCTGTTAAAAAAGATTATAAGTATAATATTCCAACAGGACTTTTTTCATAAGTTTAACTATTCATTAAATGTAAATTGTAGCATTAGTTGAATCTCTACTTTACAGTCCACTGGAAGTGCATATTGTATGACCGTAAATGTGATATGTATGCCGCAGTAGTAATACCATTGACTTACATATTATCGTCCTTGAGGCCATCAACTCATCGCTTGATAAGAATTTCTAAAATCATAGGATGATGCCAAGCGACGTACGGTACCCAAAGATTGCACTACGATTGCCGTAAAATGAAACCGATGGATGTGATTCCATGAAAATGATCCTTTATGATCCAAAACGATGTCCAATTCGTACCAATCTATATATAATTCAGATCAAACGCCTCCTAGTTTCGAACGATTTTATAAAAAATCTTGTATTAAAAGCCTGTCAAGAAAATACATTACCTTTCATAATAAAGGCATGTTATTCCTAAGCGATTTCCATGTACAAAGCTGAAAACTAAATGTACTAGATGAACATTGAGTGCTGTGCGGCGACTTCACGGCGCCTTGGTTCGTGGGCGGACTGACGGCAAGACACGTTATGTCTCCGCAAACGCCATGGGGATGGTTAGGGGTGTCTTTATTGTCCCCTTGATTAAATTTTTACTAAACTGTAATAAAAGTTGAATTGAATTTTTAGTTCGTCTTGGGTTTTATTGCATGTAGATAATGTCAAAGTTTAATGTAGCAATGACTTATAATAAAATGAATGCACCATTGTTAAAATCAAATATTTTTCTGGATGTATGTGGTTATTAGTGTGGGGTTAGGACTATGTATGTGACTGTTGGGTGTATTTATTACTTATTTATTAAATTACCGCTTGGCTGCTCAAAAAAATCTGGCTCAACAAAATGACTGCACAATTCTTAATTGAATTTTAATTTCTTATCAACAGAGTAAAATTAACTTGAGAATTATGATTATAATAAAGCTTTAACACAAGATAAATAAATACCAGGTGAAAACAAACATGTGACATATGTTAATAATTTGCAATAATTTCACAGTTGGTTACACACAGCCCTGCTTGTCGAGGCGTGACGCTCCTCACGGCTCTAAAATAATATGGCGCTTTGAATTTAAATCTAAACGTGTCCGGTACAGTAATAAATATAAAGGTGTGTTTGATACATTTTAGCGTCACAAATACATGGGCGATAACATTGAGATAGGATTTATACGGCATTACCAAGGGGAATTGTTTTTAAAGTGTGATAAATGTGGATTATACAGTCAAGTACTAGAAGACAATCAAATTGTCACATAAGTACGATAGGTACAGCAAAATATCAGTGCATAAATTAATTATCAAAATGCTTCATCGGATGGCAGTTATTCGGTGTTCGGCTGTTCGCATTGTTACAGATAGCATGTGTTATGTCTTTTGTCTACTTACTGTTACGAGAGACTTTTCGGTCTCACAAACACCCAGACCCGAAACAAATACTTGTGGTTCTCACAAACATTTGTCTAACCAACTGCGCTACGGAGGCTGTCGAATTTAATAGTTAATAAAATGCTGTTTAATAGTTGAATTTAGCAGTAAGGATACAGCAATGAATTACTAATTAATTATTAATAATCTATTCTTAGACATTCGGGTTCTTAGAAAGTTAGACCAATCTTGAACCTATTCTGTCTTTACCTGTATAATAAAATTCGTCTCCAAAGGCTTCTATTTCCCAGATTAAATCGTCGACTCCGGTCGTGCATAAAACTCTTATACCTTTCAAAGGCCAGATTAAATCCTACCTCACACGAGTATTCATCAGACTTTAATTAAATTTCTCAGATGGACGTACATGCAAATTTCATAGCTCAAAGAGACAGGTCAAGATTAATTACTTAGCATATGAAACTTCTTAGTTATGACGTCAAATATGAAACGTCAAACTTAATGTTCTGAAATGCTGTTCGTTTATTTTGTTCGTTTCTGGTTTTGTTAGAAACGCTCAATGGGATTCAAGATTGATGTTATGGCGAAGGAAATAGTTGCCAATACTTGAAAGTTTCAGCTATTTTTGCATCTCTGCCTACAATTTATTACTAGCCTGACTCTTTTATTGTTTTCTTTTTTCATATACATATCAACATAATAAATATTATATGATCATACGTTATACAACAATGTTATACAACAACATTGACACAATGCACGGTCATATATTTTTTCATTTCATATGACCCTCTGACATACCTAGTATATAAGATATTGAAACAAAAGAACATACAATATCCTTCCCAAAATTTACGACCACTTGCCAATATATTATATGTGTAATAAAACTCGCAACATCTTTAATCAATCTAATAACGCAATGTTTGCCGTATGTCCGTAATGAAGGCGAGTGCATATGTAAGCAGGACCACAACCACACACATAAAAACCAACTTTACTACTCCATAAATACGGTTCAAAATCATTTGTGCGGTATATTTGTACACATCAGTTTCCCCCATATGAGTCAGTGGGGCCGGCGGAGGGTGAAAAGACCCTACATACTAAGGGTTGACTCATTAATCGACATTTTTTGCCCCAAATATTGTAATGCGATATGAAAATGGGTCGGCAGAGCACATCTAGTTTGTTTGGATGTTATCCAGAGCGTGGCAACCCTGACCTGACGGATTGAGATCAAGCTAAGTTATGGGAAAAGGTATCTCTTGTTGCCAAAACATACCATTAGTTATGTAAAGAGTAGAAGTTATATTGATTTTCATGGAACTGGAATCATTTTACCAGGAGTTAGATAAATATGGATACCTACAGCAACAATTTATTGATTAAGTTTTCGTCTAAGTTATTTCAACAGGACCTACATAATAGTCCAAGTTAGTAATAATATATTAGCTCTTATACGTCCCACTGTAGGGCACGAGCCAACCTCCTTTATGATCAAGAGTACGATTGAGAGGGGCTAGTAATAACATAATCAATATTATACAAGTCATTTCATTTAGAACATATCTAAAAGCTCTTATAATAAATACCTACATATGTCAAGGTGGAAGTTAATGGGCATACCTAAAATGTCAGTGACGATCGCAGTGCACTTGCATGTCGTGTTTAGTATTAATAAGTTCTGAATAGTCACTGATGCTGCTCTTGTTCAACACGTATCTTCAAGAGGACAATTGTCACTAAAAACAGTACCCGGACGGCTAGATAAAAAAATAATTAAAAATAATGTGTACCCCTATAAGATTTCCTTTGAAGTTGCTCATCATTGGAGTGGACCCATAACCCTTATGTAACCAACAGGGCACGGACGGACAAGTTAAAAGTGCTCACTCGTTCATACAGTCGATCACAGCCAATGCAGTGACGCGTAATAATCCTATACTACCCTTTATTGATTCCATTAGTCCTAATTGTGGTAACTATACTTTACTGTATCAGCCCATATACGTCCCACTGCAGGAAAAGAGCCTCCTCTACAATCGAGAGTACGAGGCTTTGGCCATATAGTCCGCCACGCTGGCCTAGTGCGGGTTAGCTGACTTGACATACCGTAGAATTTCTTTAAAATCGCTATGGTATACAGGTTTCCTTACGATGATTTTCCTTCACCGTTATAGTGCGTGTTGTTTGACTATCAATTGTTGTGACATGTGTGTAATATTCATTATATTTGAGTTGAAACATAAAATTACAAAATTCATTTGATTCCAAAATGTAATAGGAATATTTAATATTTGAATAATAATTTATAATTTTATTTCAAAATTCACATGATTCCGTAGTTTAACGTGCTTTATGAAATTGGGATTGTTGCCAGGCTGCAATTAATTGTTGTCAATTATTACAAATATTTCAAACCACTTTATTTGTTTTTGACGTTATACAAGTAGTTTATTTTTGAATATCTGTATTCAAATACATTTGTTCAGTTGAAATCCCAATAATTATTTGTCGTAATTCGACATGAATGTTCTATCTTAACACCTCTAAAACTAAGAATCGATATTTCAACCCAGAATTCACACAATCTATTTCGTAATTAATGTTAATATACTACATATTATATTTAATTATTTATGAAAGCCGAAAGTCATCGTTTCAAAGCTTGTATAGACCCAAGACTGCTATCAACAGTAAAATTTGCAACAGTAAGTAAACTCCGTTACGCCACACTTACTTCCTAGATTTCTTTACTATTATTCTTTACACTGTCTGCCAATGTCTTTAACGCACTCAATATATTTGGCACCGGGTTCCAAATATTTTTCAAGTATTTTCAAGGCTTCCTTGATCTCTGGACGGTTTCCAAGCCACGTCACCAGCGCTATGGTTCTTTTGTGCCGTAATCAGAGAGAGTGGTCGGGGGTTTTAATGCTTTGCCAGTTTATTTGTCGTTTTAGAAAATTGGAGCTTGTATTCTAAACAGATGACAGTGCTGGATTTTATGAGTTTTGTCTTGTTGCGTTTTTACAAGAAAGTCAATATAGGTTTAGTTCTCAATTTAAGGTTGTCTCTGACTGCCTTAAACACCTCCATATTTGTATATTTTCTTGTACGAGGTATAGGATGTGTATGTTAACACTGGTTATAGATATACGTTTATCCAGTTATCGTGCCCAATTTAAAAATAATATTTATTATTTCTGAATACATTCCAAACACATCTGAAGGTTAAGTCGTCTCTGATAGGTATGTTTGAAAAATCGTATTATGCTATAGATTTAAATTCCAATCTCTATACATACTTGTAGATCAATTTATTTTCTGTCACTATTTCAATTTCTGATTTTATAATGTTAGGGTATTAGTCTCCCACCCCCACCACTACATTCCACTCTGCCTTAGTAGACAATGTCTTGGCGCAATAAAAACGTACTTCTCCTCAGATCCTTCCAAACGTCTTCCGTTTTTAATCTCGACTGATTTATGTTCATTATGTTCAGTTATGGGCATTGCTGACGGTGTTATTGCATTCGGAATGGGTTGCGGTGCAGGGGTTTTATTTCACGTCACAAAGTATTCATAAAACTTTTGATGGTAAATTCAATTAATGTTTGTTTTTGGAAATGTAAACTATAAAGTCTTGGATTTGATTCTGAAGTGAATCAACATTTACGTAGGACTCTATAAAACATTAGTTCCTAATGTATTACTAGTAAAAACAAATAAACTTCTAACACATTACCGTAGTTAATTACTTTTAACAACTGTCCATTCATTTTGCGCGATAAAATCTTGCAATAAGAATGTACGCTCTACATTAAACCTCATGTATAAATCATTTTCACCCACGCGTTCGTACAAAAAGTCCATTAAGTCAAAGACCGTGTTTACATTCATAAGCGATAAAACTTGATGCAAAGCCTTTACTTGTTATTTACGATATTACATACTACACTTTGAGATTTATTTGCGATCAGAATTAAGTATTTTCGTGTTTACTATATTCGTATTCCCAAATTCGCTGACTTAAACGACTACTTTAAAGTTTAACAGACCGATTCTAAACGCTTATCACCATGCAAAAAATTACTCGACCTCATTTAATATTGCCGTTCACTCCTAAAATGTTAAAAATAGATCAATGGCCCGATAAAATCACTAATCTTAATAATGAGCAGCATTCCCATTAGTGTATGTCTTATGAATATTATTAAAACGCACAATTATTAAAATAGATAATGAGAAATGCAATAAAAGCTTCATGCGTCCTCAGTTAACCTCCTTTGTTAGAACTCATCCAGCCATTGAGTGTTTCAACAACGTCTATTTGTTTTATGTGCTTTCATCATACGCCGGCTGAAAATATGAGCGGTGATTAACTCGTTTAGTTTTATGTTGCTGTTTGGTTTTCTGTTAGTGCAGTTCGTTGCTGAATTTTGTTTCTTTTTTATAGATTTCGTTTGATAAATTTATAAAAATGTATTTGATTTAAAATGTAGTATTTTATTCTAAGTTACATTGTTACATTTGTATAATTAGACTAGATCCCAAGTATTGAAATTCAACTTTTAGAAACCTGGCTGGTCTAATGGCCTAGTAATCAACTTCTAATCAAGAGGCCTCGGGTTCAATTAGTAAATCATAAAAAAATATTTTGCCAACTCTATCTCTTTGGTAATAAAAAATCTTCCTCAATTTCTAATTGGCACGACAAAAGATGTCTACGTGTGGCTATGATGCTAAATTTAAAAAAAAATGTCGTAATTTTTCTAAGGCTATTTCAACGTCCACATTACAAAAGTATTAGATTTCCTTATTTTCGGTATTACTCTCGAAAGCCCACCACTTTATGGAGCACTGAGTGACTGAATCATGTTATTTATAAAACTGCGATGGAAATAAACGGATGACGCCCATACCGGGTGTAGTTTCACACTTCGCTTCATCTAGTACTACTAGCTTTTACGAATATGGTATGACTAGCAAAGGTGATTGACCTTTACACAAAATATTGGGAATTTGTTGGGAATTTGCTCCATAGTGTTCAATGATTAAAAATAAATTTATTTCTGTAGTCAATAAAAAAAATAGTTAATTAGTATGTTAATAATATTTTTGTAAAAATTCGAATATTATTTGTAATACTCGGCAATTTATTACGGTGTAAAGAATACAGAACAAAATAATTGCTGTTCACAAATTAATAATGTCTCTTTTATTTCATATAACATTTATTTCTATCGTATATGTGAACATGGTGGTTCGTATAACATGTAATGAAAAAGAAACAAATTACAAATATAATATATTCTTATAAAAGCAGCTAATACTCGTATTTAGATCACAAAACTTAATTAAAAATATGTTCACCGATATAAATTACGGCAGCATTATGATATAAAACACTCATTATTTATTATCACACAGTTAAAACACAAATTCGATTTTCAAATAAAAATATCGATATAAAAAACACCTAATTAAACCGACAAATAACAGTTGCACATCATAAGCACTATGTAAATATCGATCGTAATGTAAACGCATCACGTCCTGTAGGATATCCTCGGGACGTTAGTACCCTTCCGCGCCGCGTGGAGCGCGCACGTCGCGTTCCGGATACCGATTGTGAAATAAACGGTACAATACATTCCTGTGGGATCGTTGCCATTGTGACAGTGTGGATTGACCTTCTTAATGTGGCAATTATCGATTGTTTACTTTAGAATTTGTGTGTAATTATTAATTGGAAAATTATTTTGATTTAATATAGATATTGCAATGATTTAAAATATGTAGGTGCCGAGTGTAGTATTGATAATTATTTACATTCAGCTGTGGTCCTGTTGAATTTCCTTTCAGTACAATTTTTTCAGTAAATATATGGCATATCTGTTAAACCAAGGTCCAATAGTCGGTATTTTGTCAAATTATTTCTTTATTTTTCTATAATTATTATAAATTGTATTGAATCTCCCACAGTTTACTATTTAGTTTCAGTAATTGATTAGTGTTTGATGTATAGTGGTTTCTTTCAATGTTTGATGTATCCGAATATTGAAGAATAAAATAAAGTAATACAACAGACATGAACGTAAGTAAGTAAGTTTAAAAGTACGGAAATACCCGAAAGGCTTTATCGGAAAACTAATTTTAACTGCCAGTACACGTCCCATCGTAATAAGTTCGCCAACCTTATAAGAAAAGGATGATAATATATTTTTCTTAACAAGCCAGAAGCCAGCAATATATTTTTATTGGCTTTTATATTTTTACTGTCAGCCAGGTCTTTTTAATGTAACTAGTTTTTAAGTTAGTAACTAATGTCTTCTTTAGGAAGGTATTTATTTGAAATTACAATGATGTCAACATTTAGTTACTTGGGACTTAATTACTGATGCTGAACTGGGTCATTAATTATCTTCCTGCTGTTTTTAAATTTTTGTGTACACTCAAATTACTTGTGTCAATTGTGTGAAGCGTGGAAGCTTGACAGATATGCTTAAAAAACTGGCTTTCACAAGACAAACTGTATGTAGTGGGGATTTTTTTCTTAAATTTTTACCTATTCAGTCACAATTCCCACTGCTGGGCAAAGGTTTTCCTCAACTACTAATTACTAAGACCATCCACCAACCACTCTCTGTGACTTGTATTAAAGGAACTTTGTTATTTACAAGAAATAGTCTAGAAAAATATACAAGCCTCGTCGCCACCGGCCAAAACCGAAACTTATAGTTTAACAAATGCAAATACCGTAGCAAAGTTTGAGCCAGTGTACCATCACATGTGGATCGAAGATCTAATCAGATTGCACTGCACTCACTGACAGTTGATGTAGCAACTTTGGTATATACGGGGTATATCCGGACTGCGACCGAAAACGAAGCCAGCCGCTTGTTTTAGTGACTTCAGACACAATGCAATAAAAAATATGGAAAAAACGACGATTTTTTTTTTATTTTGTACTTGCGTACCGGCTAAAACCCAAACTCATAGCAAGTTAGTTAACAAATGCAAATACCGTAGCAAAGTTTGAGCCAGTGTACCAATTTATTAGCAGTACGTAGCCAAGACTAAGGTAATTAGAGACGGGAAGATGCAGCGCATACTTGTCATACTGCGGAATTATATTACTGCCAGGGGATTAAAAATGGGTTATAGGATAAGAGAACCAAGTGTGTATTGGATAAAGACATTAAAGTGAGAGCAGAAGGTTTAGTAATGTTTTTGAGTCCGTTATCTAACGCCGATGTTCTAAAATATCGTTTCGGGATTGACTTTGTTTTGGTCCAAACATGAATTCAGAGTAGTCCCGATCTTACAATTAAAAAAGTACCTGATATCGTAGACACCCAAAAGCTTGAAGGAAATTTTCGGAGAATAGGAACCGACTTCGCCCTACATAAAAGTAAATAATTATTTGCACGAATATACTACGTATAATTCACATATTTCATTACTTAACATGACGTAGGCAATACAAAACTGCCTCGGTGGCGTAGTTGTTTTACGGTACGGTTACAAAGCTGAGGTCTCGGGTTCGAGTCCCGGGTCGGGCAAAGTGATATTGGATTTTTCTATTCATTATCAGTCCGGAGTCAGGAATTTGTGCCCGATATGGCGATAGGCTCGCCCCCTATCACATCGTGGGACGAAACATACAAGGCGAAATGTAGGTGTCCTGGTGGCGCCTCTGCCTACCCCTTCGGGGATAAAAGGCGTGAGTTTATGTATGTATGTATGTATGTAACATGACGTAGGCAGTCATTGAAAGGCACTAGGAAAATAGGGACAAATAACTTATTTTTCTGCCTACGTATTAAAGTATGCAAGCGTGAAACGTAAACGTATAGAATAAGTCAAATACAGTACTTCAGCCAATACCTCTTTACAAACATTCTCGATGTATCACACAAACTACACCCATAAAGTAGTGTTTTTCGTAATTGAACGCACCTACCGACCCAAATACCGGGAAGTCCGGATGTCTCGCATCCGCAGACGAAACTCTTCGATCGCTTTGATCTATTCTCAGCGTTGATCCGATGTAACGACAGACTGCGATTGTGTTGTCGATACACTTACTAATCGATTGATGCGTTCGAGTAGTGTTTTTGTTAGTTTTTCGAAATTTGAACGCTGCTGTTAATTGTCTATAAATAACATTAATTCGTTTCGATATCCTATTTATTCGTATTATTTCGCAAAGTTGTTCGTTTAACTCTATTTGAAATGCTAATCCTCTTATTTTTGAAGATAACAATTAGACCTCTTTAACGCAAAATTCAATAGTAATGGACTTTTCATTAAAAAATACGCATAAATGACTTGATAAATCTTAGCTATAGGTATATTTTAAATACTCTATTTAATGTCGGACAGTTAAAACAAAATTATACACCAACAATAAAGAAACTGAAGAATGTTTAAAATACCTATAAAACTTGTCATGTTTCACGGTTTTTATTAGTCACCACGAATGGTAGTGTGCTACACTCAGTAATTTGTTATTTTTTAAGTACTGAACAGTGAACTTCCATTTGAAAAACTCACGCCATTTCAGCATTCACGCCTCCCAGTTGGGAAACGTAAAATGTTGTTGAAAACTTTGCTAAATGAACTCGTGTAGAGGCGGAATGGTTTAATATTTTAAGGAAAAATATTTAGTTTTGACTTCTATTTTCGAATAAAAGAATAAACAATCATTCTTAATGCATTAGGTTATTTTTAATTCATATAGGGATTTTATAACTTGTAGTACCACAGCCAAAAAAAAAGGAGAAGAACATAAATACGTAAACTATTTAAAAAACCAAAATGATAATTTATGGTGTCTCTAATAATATTGTAACTTTGTGATATATGTATTTGCGTCGGAATTTAATCTCAATGATTTATCCCACTGTAATAAAATAGTAAAACCCATTTATTGACAGAAAGGAGTTTACATTCCCCGAAATAAATATAGAATCATATATAAAATAAAAGAAACCGTCCACATCCGGTGGCGGTTACGGCTGCGTTCAGTGAAAATTTATTTTTAAACATAAATATCACTGTAGACACTTTCACTTAAGTTAATCGCTCTTTCCATCGTCTGTTGTTTATTCAAGCAATCCTATAAGGCAGACAAAAGCCAAATGTTTAATTAAAATAGATACCCATACATCGTTTTATAAATGACGAGTTGATACGATTAGCGGACCTTAAATACAATTAAATAATACGCATTTGTGAATTTGGCAATAACTAAACGTAATAACAAGAGTATAATGTACATGTATTTTTTTTAAGCGTATTCTTCCAATGGTATTTTTCGTTTACATTATTAAATCGATACGAAAGCTATTCATGGAGTGTTTCCAAGTTTTTCATGAGTCACAATTTGTTCCCCGGCACTAACGTCTTGTCGATATGTTTATTATACTGACGTATGAATATTACTTTAAATTATGTAATGTATTGTATTTAAGATCAATATTTAATACCTGTGGACGAATAAAATAATATAATGTTGAAGCATTTTAACCGAAATCTTATGTTGTACTATTAAGAAAAATATATTTTCATTGTTTACTTTTGTTAGTGGTTTACTTTAAACTATTTTAAACCTACAATGTTCTGACTGTGTTTACTTCATAATTTACGCTATATCCGTTTATAAAGAACAGGAGTTTGTTTCGTACAATTCAGATACCGTCTTATAATTTGGCTGAAATATTTATACCACGAAATGCTCGGAAATAGGAATAATATAAAACACTACCTGGTAAAAGCTAACGATAGTATCATGAGGATATTTATATTTGTAAATAAAAAGCATCAAAGTAGATATGCCAATCCTCGGCTACTTTAATCAGGAAGCGTAATTGCCAAAGAGTGAATAAATCGAAAAAGGTAATTGGGCAAAGTTAATTGGACGCCTTTTTATTATGCATATACCAACAAACTTATTACAGTAGTACTGAGTACTCGCGTCATGCTGTTCACACATGGAAGTTCTGACTGAAACAATTAGCTTTGCGATGAACTGGCTTCCATGTGTTTATAACACGATCTAAGTTTAACTTGCAGATTAATCGATCCTCATGAACTCTGAGTCCAGCGGGATTAATACTCGTTTTTCTCTTAATTAGCGCATGCCAGTCGTTCGTTTTTATGATTCTTTATTTTAGCGATTGTCATTATAATACGCCTAATATTTGAAATAAGATTCTATAAATTAGATATTATACTTCTTGCGATGGAATGATTTAGAACAGCAGCACTGTTAACTATTTACGTATTTTTTTAAAAAGCGTTTCCTTCAACTTCCCTTGCACTTCTGAAAACCGTCAAGTCATACACATCATTTCCACGTAAAGATTATTGTACTAACACTTCAACTGTG
This sequence comes from Deilephila elpenor, assembly GCA_949752805.1. Taxonomy (NCBI): domain Eukaryota; kingdom Metazoa; phylum Arthropoda; class Insecta; order Lepidoptera; family Sphingidae; genus Deilephila; species Deilephila elpenor. The sequence continues at coordinate 10,651,932 of OX457108.1, forward strand.
TTAGGGCTAAGTGTCCATTGCTTATTTTTCTTACGGCGGGTGTTGCCAGATTTAGAAAGTTCCCGATATCGTGGCGTCCCCTCTTGTCGTGAGTCAGGCAAATTACCGCTTCAGTGATTAATGCGAGCTATTCTTGGGTGTATCCTCAACAGTCGGTTACCTTCCTTTGTTCTTCAGACGTGAAATGTTCATATGATAGATTTCATTCGTTCCGTGAATGCGAAATTCCGGCGTTTCGGGTTCATGATGGATGTTGTATTGTTTGTGTTTCCATGTAAAATGTTGAATAGAATGTGTTTTATTCCACTCGCAATTTGTAAGGTATTGTTTGTAAGTTTTGTTATCACAGCGCTTCAAGTTCATGTTTAAAATTTTGTAAATTGTAAAAACTCATTATAATATTGAACTATTTATAGATTGAATATTTCATGATATAATTACAAACAGGTAGAAGTGGTTTAATAATTTATTAGAAGTTAAATATTTCACCAAAAAAGTAGATACTACTAGATTTTACTAGGTCTCTCTTGGTGAGAGGCCATCTGGGTATGTACCACCGCAATGTTTATTTCTTCCGCCACACATCAGTGCAAATGCACTGTTGTGTTCCAGTTTGAAGGGCATTGTAGCCAGGAAAACTACTGGACATATAGAGACTTATCATCTTATGTCTGGATGGCGAGCGCAGTGGAATGCCAAGCATTGCTTTGTAATTCATTGTGTTGTTTGGTTTTGCTACTGTCCATGAGTGCTCATATCGCTTACCACCATGCGAATTGCATGCTCGTCTCGCCTTTCATCGCAATAATAATAAAAATATAACATTGATTAAGAAGTAAGAGTCATTTGAAGTCAAAATCTCACATAATATTGTGAAATGCAGTAAATCTGTACGTGTAACTCCATTGCGTATCTATCCATTCGTCTATAATAAAATATTTTTAAAGTCAACTTGATATAAATGTGCTCCTAAATAATACAAACATCACTAAACATAGAACACAACGAAAGGAAATTCAACTGGACATGTGAAGCTATTTCTGTACATCTAAAATTTACTCCAAACATAAAATTTCAATTAAAAAGCCAGGGTCAACGGACTAATTTACTACATTAAAGCTCATCTCACGTGTTTATAGCGCCGGAAACCATGCACCTATGTCGCCTTAGTTAGTGAATATTGGACTTTAATGTGCTGCAGTGATAGTTTATATGCAGTGAATTTAGAAGCCGTCAAAATGCTGTTAATTAATCTGTACGTGGACATTTGTAAGTATCTATAGGGTTTTTAATATCCATGACTAAGAACACGTTTTGAATAATTTAATTTTAGTGCATAATTTCTTGGGAGACAGTTAAATATTGTTTGTTGTTTTATATTTGTTTTATTCAGACATCGAGTGTTGAATTATTAAAAATCTGATTCATATGAAAAGGAAGCTTTTTTTGATAGCTTTATGGACGCGTGATGACAAGACATGGTTAAAAAAAAATGTGTGTGTGTATTAGTGTACACACGTAAGAAGTGAAACTTCTTTATGACATCATTTTTCGAAAAATGATCTACTATTTACAAATTTACAAAATTGGTAAAATAAAGCTAAATTAAATAAAGTTTAAGTTTAGGAGGGGGGAAATTTTTGAGGGAATTTGGGATTTCTATCGGGGCCAATTTGTAGCCCTCACCGAGACGGTTCCGAGGATACCAAGCTCGGTGGGTCCACGACCTTTATTGGCCGAGATAGGTTTAGGGGGGGTGAGGTAAAATTTTTAGGTGGGGGTAGGGGGGGTTAGATTTCGTGGGGGGGCTATTGGGCACCTTAAAATATTTTTGGGTGGGGAAAGTTGTGGAGGGGGAATTCGGGAATTCTGTTGGGGCAGGATTGTAGGCCTCACCGAGCCGGTTCTAATGAACCCAGGGTCGATGGGTCTACGATGGATATTGGCGGAGATAGGAATAGGGGGGGTGAGGTAAAAATTTTAGGTGGGGGTAGGGGCGGGGGGGGAGGTTAGGTTTCGTGGGGAGGCTATTGGGCACCTTAAAATATTTTTGGGTGGGGAAAGTTGTGGAGGGGGAATTCGGGAATTCTGTTGGGGCAGGATTGTAGCCCTCACCGAGCCGGTTCCAATGAACCCAAGGTCGGTGGGTCTACGATGGATAATGCCGGAGATATGAGTAGGGGGGGTGAGGTAAAATTTTTAGGGTGGGGGTAAGCGGGGGGGGAGGTTTCGTGGGGAGGCTATTGGGCACTGTTTTGGATTTAGGGTGGGGGAAGGCCAGAGGGGGGGTAAGGATCAAATTACAAAAAAGTGGGTGGGACTTAAAATTTTGGGTGGGGCTTGGAAACGGTTGGGGGTGTGGCTTACTGAAGTGGGTACTAATTTACTAAATAAAAAAAGATGGCGCGTAACGGAAGAATGTGACGCGTAACGAAAAATTTTTTCCAACCCCGATAAAGAAGTTTCACTTCAAAAATAATTTAAAAATTATATATGGATAACGTTAATTTGGTAAATAAAACAAGAACCACGACATATTTTTAAACTTATCTTTCATACAATTTTATTACCAAAACAGTAATACCTATTAAAAATGATACACGAATTCCGAATATCCGAAAGCCATGTTATGCAATGCGCGAAGGTATGCAATAAACACTGGGGTTAACCGTAGTACTAGCGTTGTCACCGCATCCACCCGGCATGGCATCTGGATTGCGACACGCCTGTATCAAATCCTGCGGTCGCCGGCTTTGTTACACCACTGCGTATTGTGGTTAGTTTTATTGCACAGCTTATATATAAGCCGGTGAGCGCCTGTGCGTGCCTCTAAGCCGCATGCAGTACTGTTAGAAATTAATGTTTGGTATGAAATGCACACGGGTTGAGTAATGTTTTCTGTAAAATTGGATGAGCATTGTGCAGTGTGGACGCGATTTAATATGGTTGGTGTTTTGCGAAAACTAAATTATATTTATTATAACTCAATTATGTTTTCTTAGTTTATAAAACTATCATTTGGATTTAATATTGCGTCTGTGAAGTGTGAACACAATCATTTCTAACATGATTATTTTAATGCCAATATAGTACTCTATAGAGAATTGAGTTTAATTATTTACCATTTCATTGTTTTAAGCAAGCTAACGTTACTATTTCATTTTGTTATTTAAATTCATATTATTGTTGCAGGTCCGCGCCATGGAGCAGCGGCTTTGCGAGTGGCCGGCGGGCGCTGACGGCGCTCCCAAAGCTATCTCGCGGCTAGAGGGCCAAATAGAAGAACAGGTAATATTAACTAAAATAATATTTTTATTTGTAATATAATTATGAAAGAGCTCTGACTTTATCTTCACAAAAAAATTTACGAATAAGCATGGTATACATTCTCTGTGATAAGGAAACATTGTTTAAAAAGTATAAATTTATTTAAAATACATAAGCATCTCATTATAAAAAATAACATAGCTAAATGATGACTTATTTGAATTAAACACTAATTAACGAAATTATTACTTAGACATGGTGATTTTGTAATAAAAATATTATTGAACGCACCCTAACGCTTTTTTTCTTCAAAGCGTTTGTTTGATCATTGTCATTGGTTGGATCATTGATGTTCAGAATTAAAATGTCATGTTGAAGACTGATCGGACGCTTTAGTATTTTTCGAAATTAGAAAGTTTTGTAAAATTATGAATGAAATAATATTACTTTACCTTGAAATATTATTATTTACGGACTATATTGTGTCTTTTAATTAGGATTGCTAACAATTCGAAAGTGTAAGCCGGTAAAAAATGTTGTAAACAAAAGTACCGTCTGATCTAAACAAAATGCAGGTAAATAAAATATTCATATAAAAAATATTTCAGAATTTATAAATTACCTACATCATTCTTTACGGAAAATGTAAAACTATAAAACTTACTGAAAATTCTACGTTATACACTTATTAACGATGTGTAGAATCATAAACATGTGTTATATACGATTGTCATGTTTTTATTTACCACTCACCAACTTTTCAACTTTTGAACAATGATTTTTGATATTAATTTTCGTTTCATTCGAAACATTAACCAGTCACTTTAATTTTTAAACTGAGTGCATTATATTAGATCTATTTCTATTGCTATTTTAAAACCTACTAAACTTGGCCTATAATGTTGGTATTGAATTTTTCTGTATTTTAAATCCTGGTTATGTTTTTGAATAAAAACACATTCCATACTTCATATAACTCATAGGTCTCTTTCTACAAACTTATATCAAATAAATATTTCCAGAAACATCTAAGACTCCAGGACGCGAAGCAGGTTGAGGCCAAAGCAGCCCGCATCAAAGAGTGGGTGACCAACAAACTCCGGGAGTTGGAGCAACAGAATCAGCTACTACGGGAACAGAATGACCGATGCAACCAGCAACTCGAGTTGCTGAGGAACCATATTGCGACACAAGGAAGCAGGAATTGTACTGTAAGTATTGTTTAAAGTATGTATATCAATAATATCAGTACCAAAGGTCTATTGTTTATTGAGTGCATTATAATGAATAACTATGTAGGTAGTATTTGGTGTTACTGCAGTAGTTTAACAGAGTACTGGTTGTAAATTTTAGTGTTGTTCTAATTTTAAAATAAATTAACATTTACAAAGAATTAATTCCTTTTTTGAAGTGTTCAAGATTGTAATGTTTATATTATTATTTCCCTTTTAACACATTTTTATCAGGTTCTACTCAAACCCATTGCCATTATAATGCTGTTTTAATCATTGTTGATGCATAACAATATTATTACATCAAGCCTATCATGCTGCGGCAGTATACTAACTTCATTTAGCATATGCAGCTAATTTTATTACAAGCATTTTGAAGATAATTCTATACATAAAATGACTTTTTAAACAAATAAATTCATGACAAAATAATTAGATCATATACCAGAGAACAAAATTGAATAACTAATATTGGTTCTTTATAATAAAACATGATTGTAAAAAAAACAAAATTTTAGGAAATTACAATTGAATACAATTTATTTATGATAAAATTGGATTACAAAATTGATACAACATAGTTATATTAGATCAAAATTACTCGGCAAAGCGTAAGATAGTTACATAATTGGTTCACTCCCCAGTTCCTACCAACTCGTGCGAGTCTGTCACTAGAAGTGAGGACGGATGACGGGCCCTCTAGGGCGACCACCAGCCTGATAGCGTCAAACAGGCGCCGTTCAGAGAGTCTCGAAGGGCCGCAGGTAGAGCCCGCAGCTCTTACAGCGCTACCACATTATTTTGCTCACATTTATGTTCATGCACATTACCATAGAATTTTCATAGATGTTTCAGAAGCTTGGTTTCTTGCACCTTTTAGGGGTCTGTGTACCATCAGGTTCTGTTTAATTGCTACAGAATCTATAAATAATTTTCGCTCATGGGAATAATTATATTCCTCAAAATGGAAGTTGCTGCTTGGAATATTTTGTGTTGTGGCCTTTAGGGCTGTAAAGAGCACATTGCTAACATACACACTGTTAATTTTAGTTGCACTACAAGTTTAATAATTTCTAAATAATTTTAGATTGGCCTTAACATTACAAAGGATCATGCCCAGCATACATTATTGTAGGCTAATAATAATAATGATTCTTCTGTGTCTGACAAATATGTTCATATTAATTTGCTACAATCACAAGGGCTATTTATGTAATTTTTTATGACGTCAGGCTGATCTAGTATTGAAATATCAGTATTAACCTATGTCTATAGACCTCATTTTAATGGCTTTGGTATACTGAACAAAAATATGCAGTCATTATCTGATACCAAGACAGTCTTGTAACACAATTTTATTTGTCTCATGATGACAGATCTAATAGGAGTAAATTATTTAACTAAATACTTAGGACACAAAGGAACAAACAGAAAACATGGCTTTAAACATGTTTGTTCCATGGTGTTTGGTATGATATAACTAATATGGCCATATTACATGTTGATTGAAAAGTCCTAGCTTATTTGGAAATTAACACAAGAACTCAAACATTATGTTAGCTGCTTACCCTATATTATTATGGTATTGTGTCTATTAAACAATGAGAGAGTCGGCGAATAGAATATGCTCCATAATTTTCATCAACTCTATTAAATATGTTTGTATAAAGTTTGTGGGAACACATTTATCATAACATGTAACTTAATACCACCTAAGAGGGGCTTATTGCACCCCACACGTTATCATGTTACATGATAAGCATCAAGTGTAAAGACACCGCAATATTATACAGGTGTAAACTGAAACATTATTATATTAACATACTGTATAATTCCCTTTTAAGTATGATTAATGTAAGTTTCATGTAAGGTGGGTAAATTTACTCAAGGCATAAATTAAGGCTTTTCTACATGACACAATTTGGTTGGCAACCAATTTACATCATCTAAAACCTGTTTATTCCCCATGGTACTCCTTTGTTAACAAAATTGCCCACTGATAATAATAATTTATTGCCGATCTAATAGTAGCGTATGGAAAAGATCTTAGCGATCAGAATCACGGATGCTGATACTCAAAATATGTTAGTTTAGTAAAAAGTAGGATCTAGACATCTTATATGTGCATTGTCTCATACAAAACATTTTTCCAGTTGCCAATAAATTCCTCGGAGCCCCACTACAGTACGCCGGTGCGGCACAGGCGCAACCTGTCAATAGGTACTACCAACATAGCGAACAACGTCAATGCTGCCAACACTGCGGCGCTGAACACCATGAATCGTACTATGGACGAGAGGACCACTGCCAGTCTATTGGCTGACGACTTGGCGGTAAGTATTTGAATAATTTATACTTAGTTAGATGTAAATACTTTTTTACATTGTATCAATTGCTAGTGCACTGTGCAAATATATGCATATCGACGCGATGGCGTTAAAAAATAAAGTGAATCGAAATATTTGTATTGTTATGCTGTTACAAAAAAATACATCAGTGTTTAATGTATTTGTTTGTTACATCCATACTACCCTACGAAATATTCAAAATTATACCATCCTCTTTTTTAACATTATGTGTCACAATTTACTATAAATATGGACGCCGGTCTGTGTTTGACACAGTCTTTTTAGAACCTTCGTAGTGTTAGGAACTCGGGATGGTATTGGCGTGTGAGTTCTTAAATAAACCAGCCTTTTCATTCGCCCTATAACATTGTGACAAGCATAATAGATTAAAAATGTTTGATTGCAGACTGCGGTGGAGAACTTGGTGGTGTTGCCAACCACGCCCAACACATCCACAGATGGCGACACGACGCACGACTACGCGGAGATATATACGCCCAGCAGAGGTAAATATTTAACACCATTTTGTATTTTTTTTTTATACTATAAGTGAGTAACTAGCTTATTTGCTGAATAGAGATACAACGGCTGTCTCTTTGAAAGCCTATGAAATCTCTTTCATTTGTGAGGAATAGTAGTATCACTTTGATGTTTTTAAATGGTATAAAAATGTAAATGAAAATTATTATTATTGTTCTTTGTAAATATTTTCTTTATGATGGATAAATTTTTAAACTTTTATTTTTACTTTTTTAATACTCTTAATGAATTTTTTTAAAGTAAATGATTTAATACTTAACATTTTTGCTGTCAACATTTAAACAGTCGGTTATTACCTGGATTTAAAATTGGGATTTAATGAAATATTTGTACGAAACGAGTACAGTGTTTCAAAGTTTTACGAGCAATTATCTACATAGATGTTGTATTATCCCCAGCACACTCCATCATGGCAAAGCACGAGCGCGGATATTCTTCGCTTAACATTTAATAATATCTCTGAATCGTTGAGTAAGCCAAACTACACATATATTATCCCACAGTGTAATATGTATTGTGTATTGTCCTCAGAGCGCACGCCAGCGTGGCAAGGCCCCAGCAGCGCCGCGGCCCCCGCCGCCGCCGCCGGCGCGGTGGTGGTGCAGGGCAGCCGCGGCTCCTCCGCCGACAGCTGCGCCTCCGACGCGCCGCGCCCGCCCACGCCGCCGCTGCACCGCTTCCCCAGCTGGGAGGCCAAGATATACCAGGTACACTACACTACACTGCACTATACTGCACTATACTACACTATACTACACTACACTACATTCACTATACTACACTACACTACACTGCACTATACTACACTATACTACACTACACTACATTCACTATACTACACTACACTACACTGCACTATACTACACTATACTACACTACACTGCACTGCACTATACTGCACTATACTACACTACACTACACTACACTACACTACACTGTACTGCAACAGTCAACACAATATAATACTGCACTACACGACATTTTCTAGCCTTATTTTGACCAGAGAGAGTCACTCATTCCTTCATAATGTCCTTGATTATAAGATTGGTTTTCATGTATCTTCCTTGACGACATCAAGGTTCTTTTGGTCGAAATAGAAGTCCTTAGCCCAGCTATGAAGCCTCATCCAGAATATATTATGTTGCCAATATGAGGAATTACATCGCTACACTAATGCAAAGATTGCTTACACTGGAACATTGTTATTAAACACATGGCGAATGTTCTGAAAAATTGCGTGCTGACGCACGAATCATGAATGTGATATCGCTATTAACTGTAAAATAATTTATTGGTTAGTACACAACTCACATTCAAAATAACCTAACTATACAAGACCTCTATTTGTAAATCCACTTAAAAAAAAGGGATTATTAACATGGTGAACGGTGAAGGAAAACATCGCGAAGGAAACTGCATACCGTAGTGATTTTAAAAAGAATTTCTACGGTATGTAATTCCGCCAACCCGCACTAGGCCAGCGTGGTGGACTATATGGCCTAAGCACTCTCAATCGATTCTCTCGATTGTAGAGTAGGCCCGTGCCCTGCAGTAGGCCGTATATGGGTTAATATAGTAGTAGTATAGTAACATGGTATATTGTACGGTACAGGTGGCAGACGACGGTTTACAGCAGTCAGTAGAAGAGGAATTAAGTCCGCCGCCATGCCCGCGACCCATGCACGAGTCCACCAGCTACCAGGACATCTCCGTGCCTGTATACGCCACTGTTAAAGGGGTACGACAAATTATTTTAAAGTTAAATAAATAGCCTGTTGTAAACTGGTTGTGAAATGAAATTTGTGGATTTAGTCTCAGAATCGGGCGAATATTTCTGAGGACAAGAAATATTTTCCCACAATTTTCATCTTATTACATTATTTTATTTATGAAACGTTTTATTTCTTAATTGCATATTTAAAATTGTTGTACTGTAACTTAACACAGTAATTTATCTCAGCTGTCTAAACATCAACGATCAAAATATGTCAAAATAAACTTCTCGCCTACATCAAATATTAAATTCTCAAATCCAACAAATTTACGAATATCTTTTCTATCGTATACATTTGTTCCAGCGTGCGAGTCAGATTAGATCGATGCCGTTCACGGGAGACTCGTCGGATGACTCGTCCGACGGCGAGGAGTCCATGGGAATCACTGTACACAACACGCCGCACCACCAGCTCGTCGCCAATACTTCCTATGGTGAGTATTAAAAAATTCTTTGTTACATCGAAAAAGATATCTCACAATTTACTGATCCTTTTTTATGTGTTCTTAAATGGAACAATATGTATACAGCCGCTATTGTTGAGGAGTACCTACAATATAGTTGCTTCCCATAGTTACATTACTTCCTTTACAATTATTATACCCTGAAATGGAATCAGAGATCAAAAATGTAAACAGAAGGGTTACCACTATAATAAAAATACATTGCCAAGGTAGTTTGTCGACAACCGTTAAAATGATAGGTTATAATTATTCTCACCTGTTATATAAGTATAAAACATAGCCGAATGAAAATTCTTTGGTATAATATTTACATAAATTACAATTTCAACATTTTTTTAAATGATGTAATAAAAATGGTACGAAATTATGTTATGCTGCTGGCAATAAATATAAATTCCTAACATTTGGCTCACTGAAATAAAACTTTATTATATTTAGCCTCTCCAATTACGAAAAAATATTTGTTATGAAGAAAACATGATTAATGAAGATGGTTTACAAAAAGTGACACCGCGGTGGTGGAACGAATATGTTGAACATGTAATAAAGGAAGAAAAACGTGCAAATTAGACCACCTGATTGATATAGTGCCAGATCAATTTATAATAAATGTTACTGATTCTGACATCAATGAGTTCGTCTCATTCAAGTGATATTGAAGGCTTGTGAACTGATAAGTGTGTGATTGATAAAATACTTTTTAAATAACAGACTAAATATATTTCGTTTTTGTTGGTGCTTTTCATTTTTACCATGTTAATCTAAAGGAAATTCTAAAACACAATACTCGCAACATTTGAATTTTTATTAGAAAATGTTTCCTAGCCCTGAAATGTCACTTTCACAATGACATTTGTTTGTTTACATTTTTGATCTCGGATTCGATTTCAGGGTATAAGATAATGTCATTGTCATGTCGGCTGTCATAGGATAATTTTGTTGAAGATGTTGTAGGGTTGACATCTTGTGACCATTTTGTACATTTTATTTTCCGTCTATATTTATACGTCTTTCTGCAAGCTCGGTCCTCTATTAGATCATCGCACCAAACTGACCTAGTGGTTGTTAGCGGATTATACATATCATGTAATTTCTTGTAACTCTCTATGTTAAAGTTTTCTTATCTGTGTTCATTCTACACGACGTTATCCCGGATGATGCCAGGGTCCGGCTTCCCACTAAGACTCCATCAAGTCTTCCAATCGTCAGCGTCCACAGATTAATCATAAAATAATAATTATGCAATTTTTTTACTCTCTAACAACATTGAAATTCTCCCAACAGCCCAAACCTCTCAAATGCCGATCAACAACGTAAACTTAACCAGCGCGTTACCAGCTTCCATCCAGCAGACTTCCAGCCATGTGCTCACCAGCAGCGCCAATGGACAGTGCAGCTCCTCCGACACTAGCCTCAGTGCCAGCAGTCCTTCCAAGAGTGTGAAGACCAGCTCCAGCCTCAGCCCCGCCAAGAGATCCAGTAGTGGGTCGCCCAGCAAGCAAAGCAAGACTAGAGGTTAGTGCAGAATATTTATATATCTGTTTGTAACTAACACAAATATTTTTAATAAAAGAATCGTACAGGAGCAGCAAATCTGCCTTGAGACAATTGGATTATCGCAGTCCCAATAAAAATAACTTATATACAATTCAACTCCGCTTTGAATATATGTATTTTATGAACTAAAAAGACGTGTAAAATTCTCTGGAGTGTAGATGTTATAGAAATTTATAGGAGGCGGTGAGCACTAATAACATAACCATTATATATTATGACACTTATGAGAAGCAAATACGTTAGAAAATCTGGATAAGATATTTGTTTTAAATAAAACACTGTTCTAGGTGTAACATTTATTTAATCAGAACTAAGATTACAAACTACATTTCATCAAAAAAAAAAAAGTAGTATTCACTTAATATGCAGTAATTACTAACTTTCAGAGCTATGTCGGTCACCATGGTTCTCTGGCGGATCTCCTCGTTCCGAATTTTGTCCTTCAGAGAAACTCCGAGCATAGCTCTTTCCATAGTAGTTTTTAATTCAAGACTCCAAGAAATCACGTCTATTAATAGACTAATGTTATAACATTATACAGCAGCTACAAATCTTACAGAATAATTTTCATCCCATTATCATTACTAAAACTGTGTTATACTAATCGACTGCGTTTTGACTCCGTCTAAAATCTACTTTAGGAGCATACCATTATCACTGACATAGTTTGATCCCGTAACACTCTTTGCTTTATCACTCGCTAAAAACAATGCCAATTCTGCGATTTCTTCGGGCATACCGACTTTACCAAGCGCTGTCGCCTTAGCGACGACATCCCACGGAGTATCGTCGCCTGCGTTATCCAATATGTCTGTTTTGAAAGGCCCTGGACTTATCGCATTTACTCTTACTCCATGTTCAGCCATTTCCATAGCAACGCCTCGTGTAAAATGATCCAATCCAGCTTTTGAAATGCTATACGCAAGCAACAATGGTGTAGGTACAGATTGTCCTGCCACACTGGATATATTAATAACATTCCCCTTACTTTCAACTAGATGCGGCATAGCAAGGTTTGTAATATTGTAAACTGCACGCAAGTTCGTACTCATTACTTCATCGTACGTGTCTAGTGCGTTCTCTTCACGTACACTCCCGTATCTAACAATACCTGCGTTGTTAATGAGCACATCCAGTTTACCAAACACATCTATTGTATGTCCAACCATTTCTTTTACCTCTTCTGCATTTGTCACGTCAGCTGTGATCACAAGCGGTTTGATTTTGCATTGGCTTGCAACGTCCAATAGCTTTGTCTCGTTTCTTCCCACCATGATCACATTGGCTCCTTCTTGTGAGAAAAGGATGGCAATAGCCGCTCCTATACCAGAGCTCGCTCCGGTCACTAAGACGACTTTGTTAGTGAAGCTCATTTTCGTAAATGGTGATAAATTTTGCCCTTATTTCTATTATATACAATAGCACGACCTTCTATGTAACCTCGTTTCGTGGTCGCAAGTTCTTGCACGAATAATTGATGAGGGAAAATAACATTTGGTCCACTTACAATGCTTTAAAACGTGACATTACGGTTTTGAATTGTGAATAAAATATGAACCACTGTATTATAGAGCTGAAATTGTATGGTAATTGTAAGTTAGAAAGTTGTGCGTGGCAGACGGAAGTTTCTAGAAGTTGCCACGCCTAGACCAAGATAATGATACCTTTGCCTAAAATATTACTTGCATACTTGTTACCTGTTAATAAATAAAATATTTGTGTTTTTTTTTCTAATTGTCTTTCCAAAAATATCAATTTTTATATGTACGCAAAGCACATAATTTAAATTACATAGCCCGTTTCTAAAATAATATCGGCGATGAAACGGGAGACCGTGGGTTCGACCCCCACCTAGACAAATGTTTGTGGGGTCCACAAATATTGGTATGTCAGGGTGTAGTGAGACAGAAAAGCCTCTTGTAGTTTTCGATGCCCAGACAGGATTTCTGTTAGTGTGGGGATAAGAACTATAGGTATATGTGATTATTGCATTAATTATTTTGTATCATTATATTATGTAAGAGTAATGTAGGTATTATGCAGGCTTATATGGTTATCCTCAGCGAAATATGTCGCTTGTTTTGCGAATTTTTTATTTGCATTGTGTTTAAGCTCACTACCAGCTGGGTTCGTTTTCGGTCGCAGTCTGGATATACCCTGTACATGGTATGGTTATGCTTATACCGGGTATATCAAGACTGCGACCGAAAACGAAGCCGGGTGGTAGATTTAGTGGTTACAGACACAAGGCAAATGAAAATTTCGCAAAATAAGCGACAGATTTTTTTTCGCAATTTTTTAAAAATTATTATTTTGGGTAGTAAATTCCTAGTTATTGTAATTTAAACCCTAACGTACCATTGTGTCTTAAAAACCTATGTATTTATCACCCAAATACGACGACAAGTAAAAATTACCAAAAAAAAAATGTTTAATTGCATTGTGTCTGAAGTCACTAATACTACCACCTGGCTTCGTTTTCGGTCCCAGTCTTGATATACCCTGTATGTACGCTGCAGACACGTCGTTCGAGTCGGGCATGTCGGACGACTACGCGATCCCGCCCGACGCCGTGTCGTGCGCCAGCTCGCGCGCGCCCGCGGAGTCGCCGCGCAAGCACGACGCGCTCGAGAAGAGCGGACACCTCGCCAAGCTGGGCGGCAAGCTCAAGACCTGGCGCAAGCGATGGTCACTACTATTGTCAATTATTATAATTTTAGTATACATGATAGTAAAATGATTTATATTATTTTCTTGGGTTATTATAACTTTGTAGATGGTAAATTGTCTAGTAATGTGTTGTTATTAGGAACTTATAATTGATTATAGAAGTGCTTGAGTACCAACGTAATGTGAGGTGAAAATTACATTCATACTTAGAATGATTTTTGGTATACAACTTGTTCATTTTGTGTAATTGACATTTTGTTCCGAGGTGCGGTAATTTATTGCAAACCTTTTAAAGTAATTTATAATCTAAGTGATAATTAAATTGAAATTATTATTTAGGAATCAGTAGGATAAAACCTTCTTCAAACCAACTTTGCTGAAAATATTAGACATGATTTTAAACAGGACATCATGGTGGACTATATGGCCTTACCCCCCAATAGTACTCTCGCGTATAAGAGCTGATACAGTAACAGATTTTAAACAAAAATATCTAAAGTAGTAATTCTATTCCTTTTCCTTGTGTTCTCAGGTTTGTCCTCAAAAACGGCACACTATCATACTGGAAGTCCCAATCAGAAGTCAATAGAAAGCCACAAGGACAGATCGGTCTCGGCGAAGCTTGCAAGATATCGAGAAACGAAGGCGCGGCCACATTTGAAATATTCACCGGAAGTCGAACCTATTACCTTACTGCGGACAGCATCGCCACTATGGAGGACTGGATACGAGTTTTACAGGTAAGGTATATTTTATTGCTGTATTAAAAACAAGTCAAATCATATTTCAATGCATTTTGTTCATAATCATAAGAATTTAAAAATTGGATAAAAATTGTTGGGTACAAACCCGTTTTATTAATGGTCAGTTGATGATAATTCTTAATATTTTTAAAGTAATAATCTGTAAATCAAGCCAGGACGGTTTAGATAATTACGATATTCCTGTAGTTTAATTAATGCCTCTTGATAAAATTTTACCTAATTATGTTATACTAAAGACGAGTAGGATGCATTCGAGCCAAAATGGCAGGAGCTCGCAGAGGACAGGGTCGAATGGAAGAAAAAAGGAGAGGCCTTTGTCCAGCAGTGGGACACAGTATAGGCTACAAACAAAAATGTTATACTAATATTACAATATTAATATTCCAGAACGTACAAAGGCGCAACGCGACAAAGCTGCTCCTGAGCAAAGAAGACAACAAGCCCACGATTCAGGGCTGGCTGACTAAAGTGAAAAACGGACACGCCAAGAAGAGTTGGTGTGTTCTCATAGGGAAAATGTTCCTGTACTTCAAATCGCCTGGGGACCAGGTAAATCGAATTATTTGTTCAAGCAATGTTGACATAGTCTAACTAAACATGAATGGAAGATCATATATGCTCTACATCTTTTTATACTTAAAATCTTTTAAGGCACTAGCTTTTCAAGCATTATAGGTGTTCATAATTGCTTTTCATCCGGTTGCCGGTCGTTTTTGTCCTTTGCACAAACTTTGCACAATCTTATGTTAAATGAAATACTATTCAGTTACCAAATTAACGGGCCTGATATCTTACCAGTCGTTACTATAATGCCAATCTTTCTAATTATACAGTTACGATGTCAGTGCAATATAATATCTAACTGGCGTTTAAGTATTCGGGCGATAGTTTACCAAAATTCTCTATAAAACCATTAGATCATCTATTAGTTTTCTAATATTTTGTACTTTGTTTCCAGAACCCAACCGGTCAGATCAACATGCGCGACGCCCGCGTTGAAGACGTGGAACATGTCTCGGACTCGGACTCTGAGGAGAAGAACGACGACGCGCGCAACCACCTCACTGTCGCCATCTACCCGCAGCACCAGGTAACTGGGGTCGGTGACGAAACTATATTTTAAGCATGTCATGAGTGTAGAGGGAACCCTAGAACTGTAGACTACCCTCCATACCAATTATTGATCCAACAGTAGGTTATCCCGATGTCGATAATAAGAGTTTTATCTATATCGATTTCACGATATTGACAGCAATAGTGTAATATCGATGTTAAACTAAATGTAGATTAGCCTGATGTCGATACTCGATAGCCATAACTCGATATTGATCTTATTGTAAAATATCCCCATGTCAATAGTGGCGATGTAACAGTAAAATACCCCGATATTGATATAAAATACCAATTGTGTAATATCGACATTTGTCAAGCTGTAAATAATCCCGATTACAATTCCAATAGTGTGTTCTCATTTGTTGATCTGGCATTTTAACAATGTAGTATAATATAGTATTATCGATAATGATTTCACAGAAGAATATCAAGGTGTTAAAACAATAGTGTGCTATAGAATTTGATCTAGATTTTTTCTATAGTATTGTTCCCTGTAATGTCCCGGTAAAACCTTTCCTGTATAAGTTGAATGATATACTTGAGAATAAATATCAATGCTATGTCATTATTCCCGGTGTGGTAGTTACTTAGCTATTTATGATGTTTGGGTTAGAAAAAGATATTCGTTTTGAAAGTATTTCATGCAAAATGGAGTAAAATAATGTAATGATTCTTTGTGTACAACATTTTGTATAAACACTGTAAAACCAAAACATGAAAAAAAAATTTAGACACATTTTTGTTATGTTATTGTATCGTATAACAAGTGTTCTGTAAAGAAAATGATGTATTACTGATCCTAAAATACTTGGCATAAAAATGTAAATAATTGTAAATAGCATAATAAGTACACAATAAGAAAAATTGCATGACACTGTGTTTGTAAAGTTTGACAGTATAACTATTGTGTTTGGTCCCAAATCATAAATTCAACAAATTAATTAAATTTCAACAGTCCTTTCGAAATCTCATACTATATTTTGTACCTACTATTGAGACTGTGACTTCAAAATATTGGTTTAAACTTTAACGGCCTTATTCATAGACAATTTTAAAACCCATTTTAGTTATCGAATGTTTTGTCTTCTTACCTTTAACTGAATTCAAAAGTCGTTCGAAGGGGACAAAATATCTAAATAGGTTTTAAAACTATCTATGAATAAGGCCGTAACTCTTTTCTTACAAATGTAGGTGGCAAAACTGCCATTTCACATATTACAAGCATATAATGAGTACTCATATAAAAATGTTAATAAAAAATCTTATAAAAAACTGCCCTTACAATATCCACCCTCAATACCCTACCCCAGGACATATTCATGGAAGCTTTATCCCCAGGGCCCGACGTACCTGCTATTCGAGAGCAAGGCTGACAAGGACTCGTGGCTGTACCACCTCACTGTAGTGAGCGGGGGTGGACTCAGCCAGGGAACCCACTTCGAACAACTCATACAGAAGCTCATGGAGACTGATGGGGATCCTAGTAAGTTTTTATTTTAAACGCAAAAAAATTATCTTTAGTTTTGAGACGGGCTTAGTTTTTCGTATTTCTAAATACAATTACGAGATATCGAATCGATTGGGAGGATCTCTATGCCAGTTACGTATCCCGTCTGCTATATTTTTTTATGGACTAATTTTTGTGATATTGGATTTGATCCAATAACTATCATTATTCAAATAGCAATCGTAACCTTTATAAGGTCTTATACATTTTATGGTTGATCAAAATATGTTTAACGTTACCATCTCTTTTTAATATTGATTCGTTTTGTTTTTCATTACAGATTGCGTACTGTGGAGGCACCCGACATTACTATATTCGAAAGAGAATCTCACATCGCCACTAACTTCGCTCAATTCAGAAGCATTACAAGCAGAAGCGCTAAAATTATTTAAGGTAAGTCAAAATGGCACTAATCTACAATTTCAAATCTTTAATGCGATAATAGTATCGATAAAAAAGGCTGATAAGTAATTTCAGCGTCAATTATGTTAAATGTTAATTAAATAATAATGGCAATGATATACTTTAAAATCATAGATATTTTAATTTACATGTAGACAAGTCTCACAAATTAAATAAAACAACAATATCACTTAAGTATTTTTTTTATTTATCTATTTAATCATATTCTGTTATCTATATTGTGTTTTACACACTTAAACATTATTCTTTAGTTTAAAATGTCTTGATGATCGACATGTACAATTGAGTGACACGTCGTATAACTTCCAGTGCGTGCAGCTATTCATGTCGGTGTGCGTGGAGCAAGCCGGCATCGACTACCACGTGGTGTTGGCGCAGAACGCGCTGCAGCAGTGCCTCGAGGTCACCGAGCTGCAGGACGAGCTGTGTGCCGCGCTCGCCCGCCAGACGGCGCCACACACGCACACCAAGCACGCCGTGCAGGTACCCTCCCCCGCCACCCCCGCCACGCCCCCGCGACGCCTGCGCCTTAGGCCCGCCAAGCTTACCTCTGTGAGTCTACACCTTTACTGTTATAAAACTAGTCGGCGTTTATCGATAGTATCGATTTTCGAATATTTATTTCATTCAACATTAATATTGATGTGGATAGTTATGCTCGTCTGGAGATAAAATTAATGTAAAATACAAATACATTTTTCATAAAATTGATTGATCGATTTTATCGATAATCGACCGAAGCAGTGACTGCAATCAAGATGGGTTTAAAAAAGATCAGGTTTTAAATTATTTCACTCAATGTAAATTACAGTGTATATTATTCTTTTTATTTTACATATACTCGGCTATTTAAACCCACCTTTGCATTTTGTGTGGGAATAAAAAAAAGTTACAACAAAACTTATGAAGTGGTTTCAATCAATCATATTAAAGTTTTTTATTACATTTTTACTCTCACATAATTTGCTGTATTTTTACTTATCGATGTTTGTTGTGATCCTCTTTGGTTAAATTGATTGTTGTTTGCTATTGATAAATTGTTATGTGCTGCTGATGATAAGACTAAATTAAAAACTGTAGTAATTAATTTATGAAATAAAAATAACAAATTAATAAATAGAAGAGAATCTCAATAAACCATTTTGCTGCATTTACGAATATTTTTGCTTCCTCAAATAAAAATATTCGTAAATCATGTATTATATAAGTTATAGCATGGCTTTCGATGTAACAAAAAATATGTAATTTTTCAGAGAACAGGCGGAGATTTTTATTTTAAAAATTGTACATAATTTTCGCTTTTCTCAGCAAAGGCTTCAGCTTCGGGCCATACGCTTTAATGCTTTTCTCATATGTGATTCGTTTCAACCATCGATTTTGTTCACGAGTGTTTGATACAACTATCGGCACTGTGTAGCTTAGACACTATTATTTATGTTTCTCTACACTTATAAAAGGGCTTGGTGGGTATCAAGCAACTGTCATAGATTCTGTCTTTGATTGTTGATGGTTTGTATATTGTCGATATTTAATTAAAGTAAAAATGCCTTCGTGGTTGTAAATAAAATCAAAATAGTATTGCATATTCTTATAACCAATTTTACTGTCTTTGAAGTTTTCTGTATGTAAACAAAATCTAGATCTGTTTATTGCTGAAATAAAATAATAATTTTTCAAAATAAATCACTAATTTCTTTGAATTAATTTTCCCATTCATTACCATCTTTATTATACAGGGTATATCAAGACCGCGACCGAAAACGAAGCCAGGTGATAGTTTAAGTGGTTATAGATACAATGCAAATAAAAATTTCGCAAAATAAGCGACAGATTTTTTTTTGCAATTTTTTAAAAATCATTGTGTTTGGGTAGTAAATACCTAGTTATTGCAAAAATAGTAATTTAAACCCTAACGTACCATTGCGTCTTAAAAAACAAAAAGGTGTACATAATTATTTTAGGAAAACTATGTATTTATCACCCAAATACGATGATAAGTAAAAAACTACCAAAAAAAAAGTTGACGATTTTTTTTGCGAATTTTTTTGTTGCTTTGTGTCTGAAGTCACTAATACTACCACCTGGCTTCGTTTTCGGTCGCAGTCTTGATATACCCTGTATATATTTATCCCCTAGAAGGCACAAATCTTAATTTTAATGGCCATTATGGGATATAGTTAACTGGGTTAGATGTTAGCACTTTATGTAATATAGCGCTTTAAAAGTCTAATATTTATTTTGCGATAAAATATGTAAATATACACTAACAAACCATTACAATATGTTATTACTAGACAGCTTTGTGTGTTGCTATGAAAAAAAAAGAGCTTCGAATGTCGTGGTTGATCAATTTGGAATTGTGTATGTGAAAAACAATTTATTGGCTTCATCTGGTATTAAAAAGAAAAACAAAATTACCATACACGTATGTGGAATATTATTTTCAAATAAATATTCCAAATTTGATCGTTTAAGTTCTGGCAACATTTGAAATAAAAAATATAAGGCTGTATACAGATTAAAAAATTACAATGTTGCCACAACAAAAACTAGCGGTTTGTTACGTCATTTCAAATGGAATGTTGGTGTAAATTTTTGTTCCCTCATTTTGTTTCTTCCGAGAATGTTTGCCCCCACTTCCCATAGACATAGGGAATGATGTTCTTTTTTTATTTAATCATTCATAATCTATCATAGCTAGTGTTTCTATTGGCACTGTTGGAACTCGTTTGTATTGAGATGTTGCAAGTTTTTTTAGTCTGTTACCCATGTTTGAATGGAATTATAATTAATGTTAAAATGTTGGAAAGTAAGGTAAGTGCTAGGATTAATTGAAGTGTAATTTTGTGTATGACTGCCTAATATGAAGATTACGAAATTTATATTTTGTACGTTTGCAAAAATTAGAATGATATATGTGCATCAGGTCGTTATATCTAAAAAGTTGTTTGTTATTAAATTAAGTCATGTCATAAAAAAAGAATTTTGATAAATTGAAGGTAAAACAACCAATTTTTATGAAACTTTAATTTGCTTTTAAGTATTAACGTTTCTTCACAATAGATTATCAAAAAATAAATAAAACTGAAGTTTCTGACATATTATGCAGTCATACAAAAACATTGTCACGTGTCCCACTGTACAATTTGTCACAAGTACTGCATATAGGATAGACTGTATAATGTATATATTGAGGTTGTTAGTACAAAAAGGATTTGTGGCACATACTGGGACGCCTAGTGCGATCTAATAGCACACACATTGGCAAAAGCACAAGCACTAACAAAACATTTGGTACAACTTTTGATCCAAATGAATAATTGGCGTCAAAATTAAAAATTGCACATAGCTTTGTCGGTTTTTCATTTATGATCGTATTTTGATATCGCTTGAAAAAATATAAGAAACAAGACACTGAAAGCTATGTTTATTGTAATTGAATATAAGGACATAATTAATTGAAATATTTACATGTATAGTCAGTCAATTTTATACATAAATGCACAGACATTAAGTGCTACAATATGTTACAACATAGCCATTGTATTTCACTACCCTACATTAGCGTGACGAGCAACAGTAGATATACATCGAAACACTAGTGTTAGGCAGTGACGTGCATTCCACAGAAACGGATAGGTACTACCAAAGCTGTTAAGGCCCACTATATGAGTCCCAAATTATCATATTCATAATATCAATCAGGTAATTTTGTTACATTTTATTCGGTCTATTTGACACATCAATAATAGTAGACAATTTTTAACTGACTTTTTAAGTCTTGAAATGATAGAAAAAAATTGTTGTTAGGGACAATAATCTTCATAGTTACAAAAAAAAAATGCCATTAATGGTCCCTCCATTCAGCAATATACAGGATGTTTGGTAAGCTAACGTCCATAAGCGTGCACGTCACTGGTTAGTATCAGGCATAGTAGTGGAGCCCCCCCGTATAGTGTGAGAACACCAACATTTCATTTGTACAGCAATTGCTACTGTGCGCGACACAGTCGCTGTTCACTTGCGACACTGGCGCGTCGTCCGTCGGCGCTGACAACAAGAGCGACGCGCCCGCACACAGCGCCGGCTCGCCCAGCTCCGTGCAGGTAACGCCCTGCAGATTACACTTCCTTTTACTAAGCCATCGATGTGGGAACATTTCTCAATGATACTTCAATGTACGTTGTTGTAAACAGTTGTCATTAATTTCGTCTTATGTGGTGCAGATTTGTTTGTTGTAAATAATATTTAAATGATTTGTATCGGTTCAGTAAATGAGAACTTTAAAGGCTTATACTTGTTTTTGAAGTATAAAATAATTCATGTTTAGATTTAAAAATAAGGAAAAGGTTATATTTTAAGGGATATAATATAGTTCAATATATTTTAAATTCAACCTCATGTATGAAAATTAACAGACAAAATTTACTAAAAAACGAAAGGTTAAAATAAAATATGAGAAGGAACTGTAATCTGTATATCCACGGCAAGTTTGTTTAACAGCAATAAGTAAGGCAAATCCTTATGTAATCCTAAGTAAGCGTTTGCCTTTATATTGATAATCCCAAAGCAATTAACTCAAAAATTACCACTAAGTTCTTGTTTCATGGACCTATTTTTAGTATTAGTTTTTACCTTTCATCATTTTTAAGCAATAAATATGCACACAATCAAATAAATGTTTTATAATTTCATAGGAACATGGAACTAGTGGTTTAAACGTGTACTGCACTTGTGTTGTCTCATTAATAAAAATATTGTGTAACGTGTCGTTAACGCAACCCTGAGCTTATCAAACCAATACCTCCTGAAGCCAATAAACGTATTTTCATTAACAAAACGGACCATATGAGAAAGGCAAAAGAGTCTAATCATTTACAAAATGTTATAAGATCTATTCTAACCATAGACTTATTAAAAAATATCGGTACATAGGGTTGCCAATGGAAAAATTGTAAGGAAAATTATGATGTAATTTTATTTGGTGTTTTAAAATGTAATAAATAAGTAATTAATTATTAATGAAAATAAAACATGGCGAGTGATGTTTCAGGCTCCGTTATTATCGGTGGATTGTAAGAGCAACCCGCCCACGTACAGTTTCGTCCAGGGATGGCAACTGTTGGCACTAGCCGTGAGTTTGTTCGTGCCCCGGAATAATAGATTGTTGTGGTACTTGAAATTACATCTGAGCAGGCATTCGGATTCCAAGTGAGTATACCTTAATATTTACCAATCTGGTTTCATCTAAATGGTTTTATTATAGGTTTATGTATTGTGTGTCTTTATCGATAAGTATTGCTATATTCAAATATTTATGTGTAAATTAACCAGCGTAAAAAATTCATACCACATTGAATGTTGGAAAAACAAAGTCGATTTGTGTTCTCAGATATTTTACTTCCTAAAAGGGTTTTGAAATTTATAAAATATTGACTCGGATCTTTAATGGCAAGGAAAAACAAATTCGATTACTCATTGTATCATCAAATATTTAATATAATGCCTACTACCCCCAGGACGGAATGCGGCAAGTACGCGGCGTACTGCTCGCGCGCACTGGAGCGCACCATACGCAACGGAGGGCGGGAGGACAAGCCCTCGCGCATGGAAGTGCTTTCCATCCTGCTCAAGAACCCCTACCACCACTGCCTACCGCACGCCATCCCAGTGCACATGCTCAATAATACTTACCAGGTAAGTCTTTAGAAAAACATTTTTCATATGGCCTAACCCTTCTCAATCATACTCTTGATTTGTAGAGGAGGCCCGTGCCCTGCAGTGGGACGTATATGTGCTGATACAGATACAGAAAACGTCTTTTTGTTTTAACAGATATGTTGTATGTAATACATTAAGTTTTAAATGGGACTGTAATACAGTTTCTCTTTTGTTAATAACTTTGAATTAAAATCTACGCATGTTTTATATTATATTTCGGAGAATAAGTAAAGGTTGTTTGTATTTAGGAATATCCACACTAATTTGTGGGTAGTTGTAAGTACTCACACTAGGACGTGGGTAGTTACGACTTACCGGCTGGTTCTAAGGTATAAAAGCCTGTCAGAAGTGCGATTTTGTTCAGTTGTTTCTGAGCCGCAGACGGCACCAGTTGTGCGCACTGGCCCGCTAGCTATCAATGTAAGTCTGTAGGGCACCTACAAATCCGACGGAATCGTAAACATATATTTTTATATATTTTATATTTATATTTTTTTACAAAGCAGTTAAAGGACTTATTGTTAAATTTATAAGCCACTTTTTCTTGATTGTATGTATAACCTCTTTTTGTTTTCATTTAAAATTATGTTTCATAATCATTATTAAATAGTCGTTACCTTAATGAATGTATGTATATGGTATATTAATGAATTTCCATGCATCTGAATATTTGATGGTTTAATTTATTTCGCAATGTACTTCGCAGGTAATAAGTTTCGATGGATCAACGACAGTGGAAGAATTCTTGGCGACCCTCAGCACGGAGTTGGGATGCAGGGATGCTGCGTCATCAGGATTTGCGCTATTCAGTGACGACCCCATCGAGAAGGATATGGAACATCACATCAAAACGGACAAAAAGGTCAGTAGATTATATACATTAAGATTATTTAAATAATATTCTATTACAACACTTTATGACGTATAGGAAATGCATTACGTGAATTATAGTCTTTTTTGGCGTTTTAATCTTTTTTACAGTCGAAATGCTTATCTAAAATTATTGTTAGAACAATTTTTAATAAACCTAAAGCAGCCTACGGGTAGTTTTATAAGTATTTTAATAGTCTGTTGTGATTCAATTTCTCGTTGCAATACTGGCCAATAACTACCCACACTATGAGAAAGTGTCGGTAAGGGTGGGAGTATGACAGTCTGCAATATAATAAATCACCTCCGGACCTAGAAAAGAAACATTCGGTATTCGGCATTCAAGCATTAACATTCATCCGTTTCGTTTCGAAGTGACAAGTTGTTGAAGATATTAACAACAACTTGTCAACTTGTTATCTTTTGTCCGTTAATAGAAACGTGTAGTGTCGTCCCTGATTTTAATAGTTATCTAAGATGTTTACATTGATTTCTTGTCTTTGCCTATAAAAATATTTGAATCGCCCTTAATTTCATAATTTAAATTAATTTCTACTACATCCCGAAGTTTTTGTTTCAGTTATGTGACGTCATATCGAAATGGGAGACAGCGCTCAGAGAGAAAGGATCGGGCAAGTTCGAGAACTCTCGGGTGATCCGACTCACTTACAGAAACAGGATGTACTTCAAGAACTCTGTCAGGACTGAAACCGACAAAGAAAGACTGCTGCTGTGTTATCAAGTCAACCAACAAGGTAAGAGAATCCATATTATCTATTAAATTGTTATTGTTAGAATCCTCGTTGTTTTTAAATTATGTGGAGTGTTGACTTTGACAAGGCACACGACGCGACGTTGTCGCGATTCTAGCGGTCGCGTGTGCGTACGGTTAATCTTTTATAGTGAATGGTAGACGAAATAATACAAAATTCTTTCTGGATACACAGTATTTTATTAATTCTATTTTACATGTTAATAAGTATATGCATAAAGTTTGTCTGTTCGTCGCGCAGTGGTAGCGGGGCGGTTCCCCGTGTCCCGCGAGCTGGCGGCGGAGCTGGGCGCGCTCATGGCGCAGCTCGAGCTCGGCGACGCGCTCACGCACGCGCACCACGCGCACGCGCTGTCCCTCGCGCACCGCTTCTACCCGTACCGGTACCGCGCCGCACTCACCACCGACGAACTGAGGTGAGTCATGGCGCAGCTGGAGCGACGCACGCGCACCACGCGCACGCGCTGTCCCTCGCGCACCGCTTCTACCCGTACCGGTACCGCGCCGCACTCACCACCGACGAACTGAGGTGAGTCATGGCGCAGCTGGAGCGACGCACGCGCACCACGCGCACGCGCTGTCCCTCGCGCACCGCTTCTACCCGTACCGGTACCGCGCCGCACTCACCACCGACGAACTGAGGTGAGTCATGGCGCAGCTGGAGCGACGCACGCGCACCACGCGCACGCGCTGTCCCTCGCGCACCGCTTCTACCCGTACCGGTACCGCGCCGCACTCACCACCGACGAACTGAGGTGAGTCATGGCGCAGCTGGAGCGACGCACGCGCACCACGCGCACGCGCTGTCCCTCGCGCACCGCTTCTACCCGTACCGGTACCGCGCCGCACTCACCACCGACGAACTGAGGTGAGTCATGGCGCAGCTGGAGCGACGCACGCGCACCACGCGCACGCGCTGTCCCTCGCGCACCGCTTCTACCCGTACCGGTACCGCGCCGCACTCACCACCGACGAACTGAGGTGAGTCATGGCGCAGCTGGAGCGACGCACGCGCACCACGCGCACGCGCTGTCCCTCGCGCACCGCTTCTACCCGTACCGGTACCGCGCCGCACTCACCACCGACGAACTGAGGTGAGTCATGGCGCAGCTGGAGCGACGCACGCGCACCACGCGCACGCGCTGTCCCTCGCGCACCGCTTCTACCCGTACCGGTACCGCGCCGCACTCACCACCGACGAACTGAGGTGAGTCATGGCGCAGCTGGAGCGACGCACGCGCACCACGCGCACGCGCTGTCCCTCGCGCACCGCTTCTACCCGTACCGGTACCGCGCCGCACTCACCACCGACGAACTGAGGTGAGTCATGGCGCAGCTGGAGCGACGCACGCGCACCACGCGCACGCGCTGTCCCTCGCGCACCGCTTCTACCCGTACCGGTACCGCGCCGCACTCACCACCGACGAACTGAGGTGAGTCATGGCGCAGCTGGAGCGACGCACGCGCACCACGCGCACGCGCTGTCCCTCGCGCACCGCTTCTACCCGTACCGGTACCGCGCCGCACTCACCACCGACGAACTGAGGTGAGTCATGGCGCAGCTGGAGCGACGCACGCGCACCACGCGCACGCGCTGTCCCTCGCGCACCGCTTCTACCCGTACCGGTACCGCGCCGCACTCACCACCGACGAACTGAGGTGAGTCATGGCGCAGCTGGAGCGACGCACGCGCACCACGCGCACGCGCTGTCCCTCGCGCACCGCTTCTACCCGTACCGGTACCGCGCCGCACTCACCACCGACGAACTGAGGTGAGTCATGGCGCAGCTGGAGCGACGCACGCGCACCACGCGCACGCGCTGTCCCTCGCGCACCGCTTCTACCCGTACCGGTACCGCGCCGCACTCACCACCGACGAACTGAGGTGAGTCATGGCGCAGCTGGAGCGACGCACGCGCACCACGCGCACGCGCTGTCCCTCGCGCACCGCTTCTACCCGTACCGGTACCGCGCCGCACTCACCACCGACGAACTGAGGTGAGTCATGGCGCAGCTGGAGCGACGCACGCGCACCACGCGCACGCGCTGTCCCTCGCGCACCGCTTCTACCCGTACCGGTACCGCGCCGCACTCACCACCGACGAACTGAGGTGAGTCATGGCGCAGCTGGAGCGACGCACGCGCACCACGCGCACGCGCTGTCCCTCGCGCACCGCTTCTACCCGTACCGGTACCGCGCCGCACTCACCACCGACGAACTGAGGTGAGTCATGGCGCAGCTGGAGCGACGCACGCGCACCACGCGCACGCGCTGTCCCTCGCGCACCGCTTCTACCCGTACCGGTACCGCGCCGCACTCACCACCGACGAACTGAGGTGAGTCATGGCGCAGCTGGAGCGACGCACGCGCACCACGCGCACGCGCTGTCCCTCGCGCACCGCTTCTACCCGTACCGGTACCGCGCCGCACTCACCACCGACGAACTGAGGTGAGTCATGGCGCAGCTGGAGCGACGCACGCGCACCACGCGCACGCGCTGTCCCTCGCGCACCGCTTCTACCCGTACCGGTACCGCGCCGCACTCACCACCGACGAACTGAGGTGAGTCATGGCGCAGCTGGAGCGACGCACGCGCACCACGCGCACGCGCTGTCCCTCGCGCACCGCTTCTACCCGTACCGGTACCGCGCCGCACTCACCACCGACGAACTGAGGTGAGTCATGGCGCAGCTGGAGCGACGCACGCGCACCACGCGCACGCGCTGTCCCTCGCGCACCGCTTCTACCCGTACCGGTATCGACGCCGCTGTCGGACAATCTGCGTGCAAAGAATTAACAGTTACTACTGTTTATAAGCAAATCAAAATTAAAGTCAACTTTGGACAAATAAATCTAATGTTTCTTACATGTTCTTCAAGGAATTATGGAGTGTTCTGTACTTGCACTTCTATTAAACATTCGATTATATATTTACAGAGATTTAGAAGAAAAGCTACGATCGAAATGGGCTGCTTTGAAAGGCAGAAGCACGGCGGACTGCGTTCGGATATATCTCAATTGCACAAGGAAGTGGCCGTTCTTTGGAGCGACACTGTTCCAAGCAAGGGTAAGCATTTACTTTAAGATCAATCGTATTGTAAACAATCAATTGCACATTGAAAATAAAAACAACGAGAAAGAAATGGGAGTTTGAATCAAAAGCACAAAAAAATAGGATAGTACAAAAAACTTACCATTGGTTGTGTTATACTCGAAAGTTTCTTTGATGGGAAACAATGCAAAGAACCGGCATAGTTGGTATCTGGAGAACGAATGAGCCAACCGGCGGTTTTATACGGAGAAACCAGTTGCAAAAGCAAAACCGTCAAAATAGCAGATACAGACAATGGTTTCTGTTTGTTGACACACAGAAAATAAAGTGAAAATATTAGAAAATTAAGAACGATAAGTCTTGTCTTGCGGGAATCAGAAACTACGTGAGACTTTTAGTCTACCATGATTCCAGACTCGAAAGAATTATATTTTCACAGAAACATATGAAAGCCGCAGTCTCATGACAAAGGCTGTTAACTAACTGCACCAGAGAGGCTGTCGTAATAAGGTTAATACAATAAACAGCACTTACCATGGACGGTTTCCCGACATTCTTTGCAATGAAATAAATGCGGAGACCCGGCGGTGTTGGCACGTCTTCACGACGAATGACCTGTCATTACACAACAGGCGCACTTTCATACCGAGATACCAGAGGTATATTCCCGAATACTTCCAAAGGAGTAGATACCGAGAAATACTTCTCGATGACATTTTATCGTTCACATACCAAAAAAAAAACACAGTTTGAAATAGCATAAAAATACATATAAGTATGTCAGGGCGCTGGATAATACAATAGCACTTACGATGGAACTGCCTTTCTCCCGTCGAAGAATGGCGAAGAACCGGCGTAGTTGGCGTCTTGACGATGAATGACCATCAGACATAACAGGCGCACTTTCATACTGAAAATAATCACAAAAAATAAGGAACTTTAGAATTATATACATACATTACATAAACTCACGCCTTTTTCCCAGAAGGGGTATGCAGAGGTTCCCTTCGTTTTTATCAATACCAGGACTACCACGGTTCACCTTATGTGTTCAAACCATACTTAGTAAGTTGAAATCAATAGCATGAGCACAAAAATATGTTTAGGATAATAGTTATAAAACTTACCAATTATTATGTTATCCTCCAACTTCTCATACTTGTTGTTCACTTAAACATTTATCTTGGTGCGGAGATCGAACCCGCGGCCTCATTTTACAGCCGGCGTCTAACCAACTGCACCACGGAAGCTGTCATACGATATATTATACATTGGAAAGTTGGAAACAAAAGTACAAAAATATGCTAGGATAATAAAACAGCACTCACCATAGACTGCCTTTCTCCCCACCTTCTTTCAATTGTAACAATGCAGAGAACCAGTGTATTTGGTGTTTTGACGACGAATGACTTGACATGTCCAACAAGCGCATTTTTATACCAGTTGCAATATCACAAAATCTCCAACATTGCAGATACCGACGTTAATAATTATTGAAATCTTATTGTACACATTCTGAAAAATACCAGAAAACGAAGATTAAAGTTGGAAACGATAGCACGCTAATAGGATAATACAACCTCACTTACCTTTGATTGTGAGACTCGCGAACGGCTGTCTATTGAAACAAAGCGGAGAACCGTCGCAGTTGGTGTCTTGATGACGAATGACCATCAGATACAACAGATGCCTTTTTATACTAAAAAGCTGGTCGTAAAATCACAAATACCTCCGAAGTCGCAGATGCCGACATAATAGTTTTCGATGGAATCTTATTGTGGACACTGAAAATATTGAAATAATTTCCAACAATTTTTTACGGTTTTTATCGGAGTTAAAATTATCAGCTTTCTTTCATAACATAAAACAATAACTAGACAAAATAAGAACGATGGAATCAACACTACAAAAATATAACGGGAGAGTACAACAGCACTTACCAATAATTACGTTGCTCTCGAACGTTTCCTTCGATTATAATAATGCGGAGAACCGTCGCAGTCGGTGTCTCGACGACAAATGGTCTGTCACTACTAACAGACGCTTTTTTATACCCATCACAAAATCAGAAATACCTTCCGAATTAAAAAAAAAACTGATGACAATTATCGATGAAATCTTTTGTTGACATACTGAAAATAAGTAGAAAAATGGGAAAATCGGAATAGTAACACGAAAATACGTTAGGATAATAAAACAGCATTTAAGATTGATTGTATTACTTCCGTATGTTTCTTTCGCAACGGTTTCTTAGATTTACGCGAATGTCAGTCCGCCCCGTGACCACAAAAGGAGATCGGTCGTTTTCCTACGAATATTGGGCCTAGTAGTGGAAACATGGTGGAGACAAATGAGACATAGAATTAAATAATAAGGATTTTTTATCCTTCAAATATAACATAGTCTTTTTGAGCTAGGATACGGGGTTTTTAAGATTTATCCTCTTAAAGTTTTACAAAATCTACCATTTTCTGCTATCTGAATACGTAATGTCATAGTTGGCTTATATTTTAAGTTTGGGATGAGTATGAATATACATTATTATAAAGTACGTAAGCTTATCAAGGAAGACAGAAAAACACATTTGAATATTTAAAAGTATATTATATTGATATCAGGTTTATTGTATGTAGTTAGACACTTTGTCATGCGCTAGTTTAAAAAATATCTGAAACTACCGTGCACAATAATGAAAAAATAAAACAATGATTGAGGATGAATCCATTCAGACATTACAGATCATATAAGCCTTTGCGCCTTTACGATCGGTGTCTCGTAGTTGTTGGCTTCAGGCGCGCATCAATGATTTCCCGTAGTTTTTGCTTACATGACGATTATAAACATTTTAACTTATTCATATGCTATAGTATTGTTGAATCGAGGTAAGCAATTGACTGTAAGGGACGCCGTAGAGAATAAACACAACACCCAGCCACATAACGAAATGATATGATTTTCAAATTAATTCAATTTTAAATACACATTAGTACACGACGAAATAAACAATGCAATTTGACAGATAATAGTCTCGTGACAGATGTCAACTCTATTAGTGTTGCTGACAAATACAAAAATGGTAGAAATATTTCATGATATCCTCATTTTTTTGTAAATCTAATTCCAATGGTGTAGGATAAAAGTAAATAGAGAAATAAATCTAAAAAAATACGCTAAATTTTTTGGTAGTAATGAATTTCTTGTCCACGGTTGGACCAAATCGACCGATCTCCTTTGTAAAGTGATCGAAACGTCGGGAAGTTAAAAAAATGTAAAAATTAAACCAATACCGCGATAAAATCCGTAAAAATAGTTTTATTTGAACTTTCTTTCGATTGAAACCGGCTTAGTTGGTACACTGACGACGAACGAACGCCCTTTTAGAGCGAGGCCCCATTAGTGCGTTGCGCTGCGTTGCGTCGTCGCTGCGTCGTTTTCCATACATTTTTTATGACATGCCCCATTAGACCGTTGCGTCGTCGCGCGCGACTTTTCAACGGATCGACGGACAAGAGACGAAGCGGGGGGAGGGTGATGCGCTGCGTTGTTGGAGCTCCGCTGCGCCGAAGGACAGTGATGCACTGCTAGAGGAGGAAGGCTGAAACTGAGACGCAGCTGCGTCGGCGTGCATACCCTCTTGCGTTGCGTTGGCGCAGCGTCAACGCAACACAGGTGTGGCATACAATGCGTTGTTCCGTTGCGATGACGCGACGCAACGCAGTGCAACGCACTAATGGGGCCTCGCTCTTATATTGAAAATTCAATCGCAAAATCACAAATACCTTGAATACCGACGTAGTAATTCTTACCTAGCAAAAAAAAAACAGAAAAGATGAAATCAAAAATTGTATAAAAAATAATATGATAATTTACAATAACACTTACCATTTATTGTGTTACTCTCGGCCGTAACTTTCAACTGAACCAATGCGGAGAACCGTCGTAGTCGGAGTCTCGACGACAAATGGCCTGTCACAACTTAAGAGAGCCCTTTTATACTAGTTGCAAAATCACAAATACCTTCAACATTGTAGATATCGACATCCCCGACGAGTTGTTATACTTTACAGTTATTATTTCATACTAACAAATATTGGAAAAATATAAAAAGACTGAGAAATATTCAAAATACCCCACAATAAATTCATGTCAGCAAAATTAATAAATAAATACACCCAACAGTCACATACATAGTCATGACCCCCACACTAAGATCGAGTCTTGTGTCGTGGTCTTCAGACAGTACCAGAGACTTTTCGGTCTCACAAACACGCAGACCCTAATCAAATACCTGTGGATCACACAAACATTTAACCATCGAACCCGTGGCCTCCTGTTTCACAGCCGGCGTCTAACCAACTGCGCCACAGAGGCCGTCTAAAAAAATATATATATTATAAACAGTCATATTTAAAATATAATAATGTTTTTTATTGCAGATAAAAGAGCCAGACTTGTCTATGGTATGGCTGGCGGTGTCGGAAGAGGGAGTGACGGTGCTGGAGCTCGCGTCTATGGCCGTAATTGGACGATACGCGCTCAATTCCATTGGACTCTTCGGAGGACTACAGGTATACCTCGAATATTTCTTTAGGGGAAACAGTAAGAACGGTACAACAAATCTTGTCCATTGAAGTTTGTGTCATTTATATTTTTAACGCCCATACACGATTTTAATGTTACCAAAACGTTTACTATTGATTTTAATGCTATATATTTGTTAACAGGATGACTTGATGATGTTGATCGATGGTGAGGACGCGACGAGCCCAGTTCACAAGATGTTGATTAGTCTCAATAAACCAAAAGTAAGTATGGGTGTCATAAGGAGTGAAGCGTTTTATTTTTATTTGACATTCCGGTAAAAAAATGCATGGTCGTTTTGGTGGTTATAGTTCCATGATAATTAATTATTGATTCATCTTCATTCTTCTCAATTAGTTCATTAGTTATATTATTTGTAATTTTGGGGGTCAGTGGGGGGGTTACGTGTGTATCTGAAAGCCTGGTTGTACCTCTGCCTACTCCTTTAAAAAAGGCGTGTTGCTGTACGTAATGTTATTTCCCAGATGGCAGAGCTGACGCACCTGATCGCGGACTACAAGAACGCGGTGCTGCGCGCGGGCGCGCCGGCCACGCCGCACATGAACTCGCTCACGCGCCACGGCAGCCACCGCTCCGTGCGCAAGCCCGCGCCGCACTCCACGCCCTCCACGCTGCCGCACAACACGCACAACACGCTCAACTCGCACGCCACCACCGGCACGCTCGGCTCCGACAGAAACGCCACGCTCACCTCGCACACCTCCACCTTCAACCACCACGTCGAGGCCAGGGTCCTGTCGCATGGACAACCCGACATACTCAAATCCACCCCGGACCACAGGAGTGACAAGAAGAGGAGCCATGCGCAGGATAGTGGTGTTGCGTGATTTAGGGTGTAGTTCGCAATGGCGGATTAGTGTGGACTGATACGTAGTAACTGTTTTAGATATGCTTGTTGTATCTTTACTTTACAAGGTCTTAGAAAGAAAGGTTGGGTAGTTCTTTATTTTAAATGTTATTATGAGAGAGAAATGTGTGTAGGATAATAAAATTCCTATCATTGATATGTCTGGTGGCGACAATATAACCCAACTTTAGTCTTTCGACACAACATTTTTTTGACATTTACATTTGACTTCAGGTGCTCATTTTATTTCAGTTTAACAAAAATACAAATATAACAGTAAAAATAACTATACATGGTGCTCAAAATGTGCTATTTTTATTAAACCCACAAACATGCATATTTGAAACAGTTATATTCACAATGCATTATACGAGGGGTTATATTTCGTCTTACCATAGACAAATTGTTTGACTTTTTTTCGGATAATTTTGATTGTGACATATTGACAGAAGTCCATACAATAATAATTTCTTTAAGAAGACGATAAAATAAAAAGATTAATCTCTCGTATAAGCAGTGGTACGGAAAATCGCTCCGTTGTCGAATGTATGAGCATTCCACCGAAAAAGCGTTAATCATAAAACGAAATAATTCAAATATACCTCATATTTTGTAGCGTCGATCGATTCAGCCTAATGTTAATCGGCTTATAATAGGTTATACGGCTAGATCATAGTTTTATTTTGAAGTAATGTTAATTTAATAATTTAGAGTGGTGAGTGTTGAGTATGTTTTGACTCGAGGTACATCACTGCGCGAATGTATGGTGTGTGTATTTGTGATTCGGTTGTTTAAAACACCAACTGCACAAATATTGTTTTGCGAAACGTCTGAAAGTTAATTTAATTTGAATTACGTTTTAATTGCATTTTTAATAGTACTGTGTATAGATGACGTTCAATTTAAATGACCGAATTACGCCTAGACGAATGCATAGTTTAATAAATTCAAAACAATAACAGTATTGGAAAAAGAAAGGGTGCTTCTTAATGAAATTCGTATCGTTTAGGCAATTTTGGCATGTAAATTCAATTTGCGTTTATTAAACTATGCATAAAATTTAGTCCCAAATCGACTTAGCATAATATTACCATGTAAAATTCACCCACTGTTTTCACAAGTGCTATTAAGATGTGACTTTGCATCTGTTGTCACGTTTTTGCGACTTGCAAACGAACGAGTGTTAGTAAGGTTACTTACACGTAAAAATAATATCACTCGTTCAAAATTATCAACATGCCAATTCGAAAAATAAAGACAAGGCTGTAAGCACGCCCTTAGCATCTAAGGAACATAAAATCTCAATGGAGTTTAGAATCTCAACTTCCAATTGGTACATTCCTTAAAATTTATCGACATCGAAATATATCAATGACAAATCATCACATTTAACCATCGCAATTGGAAGGTGCGGAACAATGGACTGATGATTGTAACTTAAGATCTTCAACGAATATAAGACCATTATTATATCGTGTAGTCGAAACTTATTAAATTTTGTATGAGATAGTCGAAATACTACGGTCACGTGGGCCTCGTCTCATTGTAATTAGAGCTAATGCAGTAGTTGACTATGACATTAACATGTCTGATTATAATGTCGATAGTGCAAAAATGTCATCGCTATGAACTAATGAAGGTTGTCGACCTATTTGAAAAGACTTACATTTGAAAGACCACGTATGTCGATATACAAAATTCTTAATTTCGATAGATTGTAGACGTTTTGTCGATATAGTAGCGTCGATACTTGACGATGAATTCTAAATTGTTGATTCGTGATATGTCAACTGATTCGGCACATGTTCGCTTTTTATATGAGATAGTGGGTAGCTAGGCGGTGCCGGAACAGTAATGTACGCGTCGATATATCGTCATTTTCTTATCGATACCCGGTTGTTGAAATTTTTCATCGACTCTGCTGTATAATGTAGTTACATTTTGTGGGCATTTTTACTTGTACCGTGAAACTGTACATAGAGAATATTTTGTATATTTTTGCCTTCATTGTTTTGGGGTTTCGTGATAACCGATGATAGCCAGTTGTATAATTAGTGAATAGTTGTACGCTGCTAGAAGTAAACGCGTCACATTAGACATACGTTCGTCCGCTGTAAGTTATTATTTAAATGATGAATGTTAATTTCTAGTCGTAGTCACATCACGAGATCCCGAGCCGAACTATCAAATATAATTTTTATACTAAATTAGCTTTGATAGATATATTTCTACGGATTTTATAATTAACAATATATTACAAAGATTACGTTACCAGCTTGATGTGTGATGCTTGTTTGCACTTTTCATACAATAAAGAAGGGTCTGTCGTGCGTAGTGTAGATAAACTTGTATATAATTTCGATGTAATCTTGGCCAAAGATTTTTATCGATATTTTGTATAGTTATTGCTGTTTGTGGACATCGATAGATCTGATCTGCTATTTCGTATCGCTAAGTAATTTATTTTCTCCGTGTAGGCGGTCTTGTATTCTTCAATGTATTATGAAGATATTGAATGGGGAGTCGATGTTTAACTATATGCATAATACGAATTATTATATATGGTCAAAGACCTTCAGAAGGTAACGTGAATATTTTCTCATTAAAATCCGTACGATCAGTTTGTAAGCTAATCACATTAATGGTTAACGTGTTTATCGATGAGATTACAATGATAATTTTGCATCTGATTCATTCAATAGTATTTAACGCTATAGTCTCAAATGTATATTTTTTATATTTCTGTAACCTTCTTTATTGTATGCATACACATATGCCACAACGGGCTAATTGTATAGATCTACAAATAAAATGGCAACTAATAGTGGTAGAATAACATAGACTAGTGGCTAATCGTTCATCGAGATATATGAATCATGTAATGTTTCGACCAATACGCTTTCGCAGCGGGAAGACTCGCGGCGACGCTCTGTGCTCAGTATCGATTTTAGTTTGAACCTTTATTTATTAAAAGTAGAATTACATCACAAATCGGATAACGATAATAAACCTATTCGTGTAAAATAAACAAAACTACATGCAATGTAAGCTAATAATATTAAAAAAATACATACAAATACTATAAAAAAAAACTCGTTAATATTACCTATAAAAAGTACTGGCCCATTTAATTTAACGATAGCAAAAATATATCATTGATGTGTATGCTATTTTCCAATAGGATTGTCGTTTAGCAGGCAATGGAAGGACCATAAGACTGAAAAATATAGGATATTAAAACTGGCATCGATTCCATATAGATGTAGGCAAAAGAAGAAAATTCTACAATTAATTGGAAAAAATGTCACATACACTAGGGTCGATACTGAGCATTCAATGGCACAAGTCCCTTTAGTTATTATCAAGTAACATCTCAATTGCACATTTTTGCATAACACTTAAATTTATAGTTTAGTAATAATATGATTATTTTATCGGATTAATTTTTAATTAAGACTCATTAAACTTTAATTTATTATTTATTTTTGTTTTGTAATTGATTGATTGTTTGATTGTAAATGTATAAATTAGCTTTGGTTTAAGTTAACGGCCTAACTCGAAACTAATCGGTGTGGTTGGGGCCTAACATAACATTGCATTTACGCGATTTACATTATTTCTGTTTGACGATGCGAGAATAAACTTGTATTACTTACTTGATGTCTCTTATTTCCTTTGCAAAACGCATTCTTAAACAGATAAAAGACCTGAATTGCATTGCAAGTTTAAAAGCTCGAAATAAAACTTATTGCGCAACCTACTAATACGTAGTATTATAGAAGAATTTTATTTTCAACACTCACATTGGCAATTTCACCTAAAATACAAATGAAATCAAAGCAAAAAAAAAAATATCACGCAAAGATAATATATTAGATAAGTTATACTGCACTATAATTCACTGTGGATAATTTCTCTAATATGCTAACTTGAATATATCATTAATACGCAAGCACAAATTCTTCTATTTTTGTATCCAGAGCTTTGAGCATAGATTCCGTGTCGCATGGAATGTCTGTGAAGGAAAAAAATATTGTATGGTAAATATAACCTGTATGGAGAATATTTTTTGGACATTAAGAACTTTTTATCCTATATGCATACAGTTTGTCCATCCTGCTGCGAGAAAAAAGAAAATTGCCCCAAAAAGACCGTCAAATAACATAAATGCCGACAACGAGTCCAAGAACTCAGAAAACCAATCAGCGCCCGAGCGACGTGTATCCTTTGCAAATTTGCAACGTAAACTTAGGACGTTAAATGGCACTTAATTAAAGCCCCTTTCACAAGGAGAGAGTTTCTCGCCCCAAACGAGACGATAGATAACCAATTGACAATGACATACGATTTTTGCCTAAAATCAGGCGAGGACTCTCCCAGTGTATATGGAGCTTAACAATAATATTGTTTAAAAATAAAATTACCGATGTTAATCCATTCCCTTGGGTCGTGTCCTGAGTGTTTCCGTGATGCCATGATGCAGTCGCGTAGAGCTAAAGGTATTCCATTGGCTGTACATATGCCCATCTCACCGACAGCTTAGAACAAATAAATGTTTCATCAAATTTAATTCGTATCTCTACGATACGTAGCCCAAACATGCACTTAAATAATTAATTATACCTTAAATAAAGAATTTTTAGTCCAAAGAAGCTTTTTAGGAGATATATTTTTTATCTTTTACTGCTCTCCTGGTTTATGTGACGTATTCATTAGCAAAATCTTACCCTCGAAGAGACACATACGATGAATATTTATACGTTGTGTGCCAGTCAAAACTTAGTTTTCATTTTTTGGCAAATAGCTAATATTGTATGAAAACGTAAAACAGAACTGAAATACAATGTATGTACCTTTGGCGCCTAACACTCCCTTAGTGTTCTTGGAGTTACGTCTCAGACCGACGTTGAAAATTATTGGTATATCCTGGCATAATGGTACGTGGTATAAGAGAGACCTGTTGGTCAGCAGTTTGCCGGTGGATTTATCGTTCTTCAGCTTTTCACAGGTGAAATACCCCATACCTTGGATGAAGGCACCTTCTACCTGCAACACATGAAAATATACTTTGCTTTTTATAGCTTTAAACTTACATCACGTGAATATTTTTTCTGTAAATGTACAAAAATTTCGTTAAGTGAAATAATTTACCTGTCCAATATCCAAAGGTGGATTAATGCTCACACCGGTATCCTCCAATATATCTACTCGCTCCAATTGATATCTGCCAAGTAAAATATCCATCTTGACCTCGATCATCGAAACAGCAAATACATTGTAATGTGGGAGATCTTTACTGGTAATCATGTGGCTAGCTGACATATTAATTTCTGCGAGGCCTGCCAGCCTCACAATATTTTCCCATGACCCGTTTTCCGCATCTGCCCTAATAGGAGCCAGTCTTTCTTTCAGAACTTCGCACGCTTTTATAACCGAATAGCAAATGCTCTCAGTTCCCACGCTTCCTGCGGTACAAATGTTATTTGGAGCGGCGAAACTATAGTTTGGGGTGATTTGAACATATTTTATCGGAATGCCCAATTCTCGAGCGCATACTTGAGCTACTTTTGTATTTATTCCTTGTCCCATCTCTATACCGCCACTGGTAACCGAGACTGTGCCATCAGCGCTGTAAATTGACACTAATGTTGTTAAATTTCCGTAGTAAATTATAGGGTAGTTCATAACATTAATATTTATAGCTTTTTTCATCCATCTATTGGCTATATTGAATTGTTTTACAGCCGCAAGGCGTTCTTCATAGTTCGCACTCTTTTTCAAAGTTTCTATCATCTCTGGCAAGTCGTTATCGATCTTTCTCATGTTGGTTAACCGTACTTGTAATGGATCTTTTTGAACTGCGAATGCTATATGTTCCATTATGTGCTCCACTGACGCTATTCCTTCACAAGAACCTGTAAAATTAAAATAATGTAGTTCTACACAAATCACATTATTATTCAGATTGATGTTTCTCCTAATATTAAATCACAAATGCTCAGTGTTATTATGAATCAACATCAAAAGCAACATTATGTCTGAAGCAATAATTACCTGGTGCCCTAAAGAACGTATTAGACGCCGTATCTGTGAGCACAGCGCCAATGGTGAGTGAAAATCTGCTGGGATCGTAACAGTTTGGAAAACTAGAAGCCGTGAGAAAATTAATATTTTCGTTATTGGAGCATCCAACGTCTTGTATTATTGATGTATTTAAATACTGAATTTCGCCATTATCATTTACGCCAACCTTGAATAAAAAGATGTTACAGAGGTTATAATTATTCAATATTTATATATTTTTTAATTTATAAGTTAAAATTATATACTTGTTTTTTGTATATGTCACGAAAAACTTTTGGAATTAAAAATTGGAATAAAAATATTTGTTGTATAACTTACTATCTGAAGCAATAACAATAATATCTTAGCTAAAAATAAATTAGGCACAACTTGCTATTACCGACTGCTTAATGGAATGTCTGTTATTCTTGATACTGGTAAATTACAAACCTCATATTCACACTGAGTGGGTATTCTTTTCCCAGCTATGGTGAGATTGGTCTGCAGGGGTAATATGAACCGACACGGTCGGTTGAGATGGTGAGCAACTAGGGCCGCAGCAGCTGCCACCTGACCGTTTCGACTTATTTTACCACCGAATCCGCCGCCCACGCGATTGACTTTCACCACAATCCTTAATTATAATTTCAAATAATTATTTATCTTATTATCAGAGCCAAATAAAAAAAATACACAAGGACGCAAAAATAATACGATACTTAGTGATATGATTAAAAAAATTACTGGATTTAATTTATGTATTTGCAGTCTAACGTTTTGTGGGCTGAAGTTAGAATTCGGTGATCATAATCGATATTACCGGCGACGATATTACAACCGACGGGTTGTATTAAAATAAATCATCTATGAAACTCACTTGCTTTCACTAATGTTCAAGCATCTGGCAATGGCTATCTGAGTCAGGTTCATCCACTGTGTTGCGTCGTAAACTTCCAATCTATTATCAACAGGCACCACCACACATGTCAAAGGTTCCACGTAATAATGATATTGTCCTTCAATTTCATAAACTCCCTTTATAACTTTCGTGACATTAGTGCCACGGCTTGTTGGATTTAAGTTCCCGATTCCCGGAATATACCTTGAACTGATTTTCTTCGCATCATCTATTGTCAGGACTGGTGGTGCAGTGGACACGTTTTTATACGTCACTCGAACTTTTTTAGCTGCTGAGCTGGCAAGTTCTTCCGAGTCGGCAACAATAATAGCTACTGGTTGACCGTAGTATTTGACTTCTGTGGCCAATATCTCCTCATTTTCTACTTGGAGGAGCAGATCCGGGTGAGTGAATGAATTGATGCCAGAAATGTCTCCCGCAGTCAAGATAGCGATGACGCCTTTGAATTCCTTAAAATATTTATAATATATAATAATATCTGCATAAACTTTATGTGAAAATGTGATTAATTCACAAAAAGATCTTAATTTTCATCGCATTAAATGTTAGAATAAGTATTGCATACGTTGGTGGCAATCAGAGAGAGTTCGCACAGTCGAATAGTGTTTGCTATATGTTCTCTGCATACTTGTACATTACTGTTGGGTGGCAACATAACTCCTCATTGGAATGGATAGATACATTTTTATTAATATAAGTTTACCAGAACTTACCAAAACATCGTCTGCATAAACTTTATCCACAGTTCCTTTATGAATAGTAGACAATACAAACGCTCCGAACACTTCCCTCGGCTGCGGTGGTAGGTCATTAGCGTACACGGCCTCACCAGAACTCTGAATGCTGCCTTCTAACTTCTGAACGGGCTTGTTTAGTGGGTAAAGTGAGGGGTCACTCTCGTAGTCCTGTTTCGCTTGAGAGACTGGACGGGTGAGAAGATCACCTCCAGAACGGTAGGATGGAGGAACCACGGAATCGGGCGCTACTTTGAGAACAAACTGCAAAGAAAGAAAATATCCTAGTGACAGATTTCTGTAAACAAATGTGTGTATCTGACAATTATTTATGTTTTATTATTTCCTAATTTTATATTGGTACCTCAGAACAATAACTATTGGTACGTACACACTGAAGGATTAAAACAATGTCCTAACTATAAAGCCTACCTTTTCAATTTGTTACAGGTTACGGCTTACAGCGGGAAACTTACTAGGTCACAAAAATTCTAATATGGAAAATGGTAGGACAAAGTAAAAACACGACAGTTGTAACTAAATTGTTCCTTTTCTTTATCGTTACAAAGCAATTACAAACACCTTTAAAACATATTGTTATAATGCAATGGGACATTAAAATTGTGTTGATTCAGTTTAGTTTATTTATAGAGCAGAAATTAGTGCTAACGTAAATTAAGATATGCTTTATAAATTTAATTTCTACGCATGTCTACTTCCTTTAATTGGGCTTTTCCTGCAATTGAATTGTTGTTTTACCACAAATTAGCTTATTAACATATTTATAAATGACAAATTGTGGAGATGTTAATTATCTTAATTAGTTTAAAAAAAAAGAAATAATATAACAAATACGTTAATAATAATTAGGCTTGCGATAGGCCGCTAATCATATGGTCAATTGTTATGGGCTTCATTATAGTGTATTATCTACATTTGTATATGTGCATTGAGATGTGTGTTACCTTATAGAAAAGTCCAAGCGCCAGCTTCTTCCTGACGGCGGGCGCGGGCTCCGGCGGGCTGTGTGCCGGCACCAGCTCCCTGCTCAGCAGCTGCAGCGCGCCCTGCAGCGTCGCCGAGTTCCACAAGCTCTTGTTCCTCAAGTACTGTTCTGTCTGTCGCGCGTGGATGAAGTCCGGCGCTATGTTGCCGTACACTATGATCGCGTCTTTAATCCTTTTCTTTGAGTCTACATGTAGAAGGAATGCTGCATTGACTATCGCCAGAGCGTTTTGACTACGTGGCATTATCTGTTAAATACAGGAAACATAAAATATTTATTGATAGTATATGGGATACATACAAGATATCTTATAAATTTTAGAAATAAGCTAAAGTTTTGATTAATTTTCGACATTGCATAATCATAAAATTTTAAGTCTTAAATTTGAAAATACTACCTTATAGCTCTTAAAAATGTAGGATCCTTCGCGCATCGGCGGCAGTTCGATGTTCACCATCACACATCCTGTCATGTTAAACTTGAGGAATTTGCGCAACGTCATACTTAAAAGAGAACCTATGCGGGTACCTGGTAATGATAAACGACAATGAAACCCAATTACATATTATACAGGTTAAAAGAAATTGGATAAGCGATAAGGTAGAACAATACTTACGGATATTGACCACAGCGCCGACGCATTCAAATAGGACAAACACATCCGACTGGTACTGAGGGTAAATATGCTTGGACATTAAATTACCAGCCAATGATCCGATCTAACAACCAATACATATCAAATATTTATTAGATATTGCAAAAGCATTTGATGATATCAACGCTTATCACAAGGGTGATGATGATAAGGTCTTCTAATTAAAAACCTACACCTCTGTCTCATTCATCTTCAATATATAATTACAAATTAACTTGTCCAATATTCCACTGTTTTTGTTGGTTAAATTATGAAAGATTACAATTGTTTTTGAGTATAACCGATAAATGTATCGAATGTTCCACTAAATCCCAACTTGGATTAATCAAGATCTCTCGAAAAAGCAGTGTCATATAAAGCTCATAAAATTTACTCAAAAATGCTTCCTACTATTCCTACAATAGGTGTGTTACAATTTTTAATTTTGATCAGTATTAAAGATCACTGCAAAGTATCCATTAAAAAAACATTAACTGAACACAGTATCAAAATTGGTCGTAAAATGATTGAGATGTTAATATTTTTAGTAGCGCAGTGGGGACACTCTCTCTTTCGCTACCACGGGCCTTAAGAGCCATGACGTCAAAGGACGTACTTGCATCCTTTTTATTTTTCCTTCTACCAAAATAATATGTAAATTGATTGTTATTAAACAGTTTTTAAAAATTCTTTCTTTTTACGATTTTGCATCAAGTAACCTTTCGATATTAATATACATAAAAATTGATTTAACATTCCTATTATGTAGTCTTGAAAATAAATGTGTACAGTCAGAAAAATAAGAATACAACAGTTAATAAAATATGAGGAGACAAAATAATTGGTTAAGTAATTATGATGAAACTCACCTTTCTTACAGGGATGTGCGCAATAACTTCAAAATGCGGCACAAATTCATTCAAATAAGCGAAATCAGTGTTATCCTTTGCAGCAGACATGAATATTTCGATGCAATCTTCAAGACATATATTGGCACCCAGAATCAGGTTTTGATCGTACTTGCAACATTTCAATGACTTCACGCCACTTATGTCAATAATAGTCGTTGGATATATGAAATTTTCCACAAGACCTAAAAACATTCATAGCGATTTCATATTATTTGAATTACTTTATATTTTACTACTTACGTACATTACGAGTATACATATGTAATACGTTTCAAAATATGCTTGGCATTTTACGAGACATACACCTATCTTACCTTTTGCAGTATTTCCATCAAGAAGCATATACGAATCGACACCGCGCTCACGAAACACTCGGAAAATATCGTTTTCTTTATAGACTTTATAGTACTGACAATTCCCGAAATCTAAACAGATTATTTCCTCCTCTTCGACATCGTCAAGTATGCTCCAGTCGCTATGAACGCTGTCAATAGATAACTTTCTAGTTTTCTGACACATTTTATTGCAGGTACTTAGTTCTTCGATGTCTTTTACTCGTTGACAGAGTTCAGGCGGTGCGTCGCTGGCGAAAGACTTGATTGTGTCTAAAATTGGCCGGTAACCAGTACATCGGCAGGTGTTGCAAGCGAAACTCTTCTCTAATTCCGCCATGGTGAGGTGTTTGTCTTTGAGGCTGGACAATATAAAAAATTCTAGCCATAAAATGAATACTTATAGTTTTGGAATTTTATTTTATTAAAGAAAC
Source organism: Deilephila elpenor (assembly GCA_949752805.1). Taxonomy (NCBI): domain Eukaryota; kingdom Metazoa; phylum Arthropoda; class Insecta; order Lepidoptera; family Sphingidae; genus Deilephila; species Deilephila elpenor. Next base: position 10,696,489 of record OX457108.1, read on the forward strand.
AATCTGTTAAGACATTTCATATCTTCATTGGTCACTACGAGTAATTACCTGTTCATGTGCATGACCCATCCCGGCGTGCAGTACCCGCACTGTGTGCCGTTGAAGGAGGCTATCCGGGTCTGTATGTCGTCGTAGCCGTCGCGGCGGTTGCCGAGCCCCTCCACCGTGGTGATGTCCCAGCCGTTGCACGAGAACACCAGCACCAGGCACTACCGGCAATATTCCAAACATTTAACATTTTGTTAGTTTCATTTTAAAAGTGGAGAAATTGAAAGTAATCCAGCAGGCAGCAAGTAGGTACGCGTTTTGAGACGTGTTGTACTTACAGAGTTGACAGAGAATGTCTCGGTGTTCTTGCTGGGGTATCGCCTGGCGCGCACGGAGACGATGCAGGCGCCGCACCCGCCTTCACGACACATCGCCTTGGTGCCCGGCAGGCAGCAGTAGTACCGCAGGTACGCGTTCAGAGACGTGTTGCGGGGAATACATTCGTCAACTATACGAACATGAATAATACTTGTGTAACAATTAATTCTATTAGGTGATAGAGTTAGGAACTACACTCATTTGCCAACAATGATAGAGTCACGTTTGTCATAAAAACGAAGACTCAGGAGAGTTTTTAATCCTCGTCAGAATCGAGGAATGTTTCTGCGTCTCATGAGAGATTACTATGTTCAACAATTGCGTCTGAATGAGCTGATAAAATAATAATTGATTAAAAATGTTTTCAATCCCAGCACCCCGAATTCAGTTATATTTCTTTTAAATATAAATAAATACACCCAACAGTCACATACATAGTCCTGGTTCCACACTAAGATAGAATCTTGTGTCGTGGGTATCAGAAACTACGAGACTTTTCGGTCTCACAAACACCCAGACCCGAAACAAATACCTGTGGATCACACAAACATTTGTTTCGGTGCGGGGATCGAACCCGCGGCCTCTCGTTTCACAGGCAACGTCTAACCAACGGCGCCACGGTGGCTGTCAAGAGATTATAATAATATAATACCCTATTTTAAACATTATAATTAATAACTAATGAACAAGGAACTCTTAATGAGGTGTGTAAAAATTACCACTGATAATAATAGATGGACATGACACTTCGTCAATAATAATTAACTATTTGACGTAATTACTCTAGCGGCTGGTAAATTCATTAAATTTCTATTAATTGTACTTCATTCCAATCATTGTAATTATTTTAATGTATGATTCAGTACCGTTTAAAATTAATTTGTAATTAATGTGTTTGTTAGTTAATATTTTTAATTACAACCATTAACATAATATTATAACATTGATATCGATGTTGTAACTGTTTAGCAGTTGGCTTTATGCGCTAATGGTTGCGGATTCAATCCCCACGCAGATATTTATGAGGTATAACCACAGAACACCAAGTATAACTTTGAGATATGTGCAATTAAATGAACAGCATTTCAGGTCAAATCTTAAAGAAGTATTATTAAGAAATGAAGAAAATTCCGTTTTTAAAGTATATTACAAACCTTTGTATATTTGTCCATTGACGGTAAACTTTATGTATTTAGCCATATTATGGTGTTAGGTTATATATTTTAATTAAACAAATTAATTTAATTTAATTAAAATAAGGTGCACTTGTGATCACTTGGCGGTTACTCAATATACAAATTGCAAATGGCACGATGTTGCATTGTAAATTAATGTTTGTTTGCAAATGTCATTTATATAGGACGGATCACATCTGTAGTTGCTTATTAAGCCTACTCTCATTAATTTAATACTTGTTTTATATAAACATCGTTTTTTTTTCTTTCATATTAAACTATTATACTATATCGGATGGAAATAAATAATAAAACTTATTTTTAATGAAGAGGTTCGATTCTTCGTCAGGCATATTGATTTTTTTAAATCTAACACAGTTTTGCAGTTTTAGTTTAAATAAAAGTTGGGTCCGTGACTCCTTTGAGTATTATTACTATTCCTCATACTTTCAGATTTAACCATCCACGCTAATTTAAACAATTCACCCTATATACTTATTTGTACCTTAACTGTAGTAGCGCCGCAAATATTTACTATAATCAGGTAATATTTTTAGTCAGTAATTATTTAATCTGCCTCGGTGGGGTAGTTTTACTACGGTGCGATTGCAAAGCAGAGGTCTAGGGTTCGAATCCCGGGTCCTGCACAGTGATATTAGATTTTGCTATTAGTTATCAGCCTGGAGTCGGGTATTTGTGCCCAATATAGTGATAGGCTTGCCTCCTATCATATCGTGGGACGGAACACAAAAGGCGAACCGAGAGTGTGCAGGTGGCGCCTCCGCCTACCCCTTCTGGGATAAAGCGTGAGTTTATGTAAGTATGTAATTATTTAACAAAACAGACTTGTTTTGCAATATAAATGAAGTATGAACATTCCAAACATGCGCATTCGTTTATGACGAAAAACATAATTCTTTAAAAAAAATGTTATGTTAATTTATTCATATGTAATGTAGTAATTCAATAATACTGACTAATTATAATATGCCAATATTTATTACGAAAATTTTATTATTCAGTTCTCCATGTTTTCACACTTATGCATATTTGCAAGGATATTTTATTCTCGTTCTTAATATTTACACATACATTTAACCAGACTTAATAAACAATATTAGATGACACATCACATAAAATAAGTTTCATCGTAATAATTATATTAATTAAATATACGTATTATTTATGAATATTAGAGAGACATGTTGCAGGAAGTCGTTTCATAAATATCACTCAAAATTTCTCGGGAAGGCCTATATTGATATGTTCCGTCCCACGATGTGATATGGGCCGAGCCTATCGCCATATCGGGCACAAATTCCTGACTCCGGACTCGTAATTAATAGAAAAAACCAATATCATTTCGCCCGACCCGGGTTTATAGCAATAATATTTACGAAACCGTGTTCACAATACAAGTATTTTTGCCTGCGAGTGACACTAATGAACCTGCAATTAACTAATTCCCATGGATAACTTCTGTAATTGGCTAATGATGCTACTTACTCTAAAATCACATTTGTTTGTATAAAAAGCGGTCATTCCCATTTTTACTATCAGTCAACATAAGTGCTTTATTGAGGAAACATCAAATCATTGTCTGAACATGACCGAAGTGTTCTTTTTTGGCGAAGAAATGAGTCTTGTAAACGCCGAGGCTTTAAAAGAAAAATTAAGAGGTAAATTTACTTTGTTTTAAGTCTGTTTTTAGATTATTTTTTGTATTATTAATTATAATTTCTATCAATTAATCACTATGTATTTTCTCCAGTATTTAGTTCATCAAATCTTTTTTTGTACATTAAATTTAACTGATTTCGGTATTTTTTCCAGAGTTCGATGCGCCACCATGGTCACCAGACATCGAATCGCTATCCCCAATCAACAGAATGAACACGGCATTTTGCGAGAGATTCGAAACTTCAACAGAAACGGAATCCACAATCAGTGATTATGAATTCAGATCTCCAGAATCAGACGCAGAAGAATTAGAATTGCCGGAATCACCCACATGTTCCGAGGAATTTGTGGAGAAAGTATCACTACCACCCACTCCTAAAATAAGGTTGCCAGTAAGCCAAGTATTGGCTAGAACTAGAAAAATTAATTTCGACATGTCCGAAGAGTATGACTTAGAGGAAACCACGAATAATAAATAAATTTACGATAATGAAGAAGAAACTGCGATGTAAGCGGTTTATTGGAGTAATATACCAATGGACAATATGAACAAACCACTGTTAGAAACGTACACTTTTTTTTTTTTTTGTTTCGAGAGGAAAAGAAACGTACACATTACGAAAATAATATATGACGAAACCAAATGTTTAGATATAAGCATGAATTTTGTAATAACTAGTTTTATTTGTAAGTTCCTGTGAATTGTACATATTAATTAGCTATAATGGAGTTTTAAATATTTGTTTAATAGTGGGAAATTGTTATTAGATTTTCATTGTATATTTTTTCGTTTGAAAACAGTATCTACTTATTGTAAATGTTATCGAAATATCACTTTAAGTTTTTAATATCTACAGTATTAACTATGTATGAAATGCGTGTAATTATAACTTTATGTAAAAATATGTTAATGTTAAAATTAAATAAATAATTGTGCAGCTGAATTTGTTCGTTTCATGTATAATACCTATATAACAATATTAATATTATTACCTATTTAAGACAACCTTATCGCATAGAACATGGGTCACGTCCTATACTTGCTGAGACCTGACAAAAAAATACAATTTACACAGTTGGTACACAGTGTATTTTGTTAAATGATGCATAAGAAATGATACACAATAAAACGTGTGTGTATATGTACACACGTAAGAACTAATGCTTATTTTTACAATGGCCTATCATTCACCAACATAACATAAATCTACAGTCTAAACAGTCACTGAGCGAATGACTAATAAATACCTCAGTCCGCCCCGTGACCACGAAAGCTGTAAAGTAATCGAAACGTCGCGTCGGGAAGTTAAAAAATGTAAAAATTAAACCAAATCGCGATAAAATCTGTAATAAATAGTTTTATGTCAATTTGTAACATTCGCGTAAATCTAAGAAACAATTAAACATAAATCTAATTTAAAATCATACACACCCGAATATTTACGTATAAATATTTTTTATTTTCTCTGCTATTAATTCAAATTCTGGTTCTGAATTTTGATTATTGTAGCAAAGAGCCTTCACTTATCGATTTGAGATCAACCGGACCAATAAGTAAAAAGTTCAATGGATGCTAAAATGTTTAATTCTGGCTGTCAATTCAGAATATCGGAGCAAAGGATGTCTCAAACATCTAATTGAAACCATTTAATTCTGTAACATTTATCACGAATTTATACAATGGCTTATCATTCACTGCGATTTATAATTTCACCCTAAATTACATCCTCACGTGTATATTTATGAATTATTATTTTTTATCTCCACTGATATAAAACAATTTGTAGATTTATGAATATTTAAGAATCTACTTTGAATATAGTTGCGAGTGGTCACAGAAATTTGACAGACAGTTAACAGCTAACTTCATCATGTTGACGTCGGTGTGCGCAGGCATCTTAAAAACTGTACTCATAAATTTTCTAACGTCCCAAAAGAACTATAGCTTCAATAAAGATTATAGTAAAGCCGAGGATTCAGATCGTTACGACGGACGTAGATAAAGTTACCTTGATCTGGCTCGAAGTACCAACTTATTTAATAAAAAATGGCAATTTAATTACTACTCCGTCCCAAAATATTATTAAAGAATTGTCTTAATTTTTTTTTTAATAGACACGTTATAGCTATTAAAGGTATAATTATTGTTTAGTAACCACACATTATTTAAGGTTTAGTAATAAGTATATAAATAGATATTTATTAGTGTGGTCAAGTTACTGTGCACTCAAAGCGTACTGTTATAATAAGACAAGGTTGGTACTTCTGTTTAGTCAGTATTGTGGTTGTAATTCGAACTGGACATTGAAGATTACTTATTAATGAACACTAACAATTTAATGGATCTTCTCAAAACTTACAATACTAGATACAAGCAAATACGGTTTTTATCTTAACTTAGGAGTCTCGTCTCGACAACGCTGCGAGTCGGTCGTGTACTTTATTAGTTATTACGTATAAGTGTTATCTGTTTACAACACGTGTGAGCCGCCGCGCCGGCTATCGCGAGTACCGTTAGGTTTCTACCTGCGGGCACCGCGCTGCGCCGGCAGCCTCTCAATTAAAAATGAATACAATTAGCACTGAGGACAAATTCATAAACGAAGTTATCAATCGCGCGAACGACATCTTGAATGATTTAAATAAACAAAGCAATTGTGATAAAGTAGAGGAAGAAATGATGGATGTGGCTAGTGAATCGACCCTAAACAGTACCTTATTGAGGAGGAAATCATGCGATGAAGGAGAACTGGAGGACCTGAAGAACAGAAGAAGTAAAAGAGAAAGAGAAGATGAAGGTGAGTGGACTATAGTACAAAATAAAGAGAAAAAACGTAAAGCCGTGGAAAAAGAAGAAAAAATAGAAATGTATATATCTTCGAATGAAATCATGCCAAAACAGTTCTCAATAGCAAAATTTTTTAAAAGTATGGGCTTAGAAGATGTTCAAAAAGTGAGATATATTAACCCATACAAAATAAGATTAGATTTAACATCGGAATTAAGCGCAGAACAACTTGAGAAGTCTAAGATGATTAAGGATAGAGGATGGAGAGTACAACGGGCTATGGAAGTAAATTTATCGTATGGTGTAATTAAAAATGTTGATTTAGATATGACGGAAGAGGAAATTTTAAAGAGTATCGTATGCCCAGAAACAGCGGAACTCATATCCGCACACAGACTTATGCGTCGAAACTCAGAGGGAGAAGGATGGATTCCCAGTGAAGCTGTACGCCTGACCTTTAAAGGATCATACCGTCCGCCTTATGTTTTTGTTGAGAATATGAAAATCAACGTAGGCCTTTTCGTATTTCCAGTATCCCAGTGTTCCAGATGCTGGAAACTCGGCCACTCAATCAAAAAATGTCCATCAATAAAACCATCCTGTCCTAAATGTGGTAATAACCATAGCAACTGCGATACTACCATATTTAAATGCATTAATTGTGGTGGTCAACACATGGCCCTAGCCAGATCTTGCCCAGCATATATTAGAGAGAAGAGGCTAAGACAGCTTATGGCTGAGTTTAATTGCACATACCGACGAGCCCTGACAATTTATGTACCTGTCAAATCAGATCAACTTTTTGACACTAAGCCGAAAGAAAAACACCGTGACATAATTTCAACTGAAACATCACCGGTCAACAGCACAAGGATCCGTAGTCAAACCCACTCATACGCAACTGCAGTTACAACAGCTAAGGCCCATGATAAACCGCCACTTTATGTGTTTAAAAAGAAAAACAAGAACAAAGAACATTCACAAGATTTCTTAGAACCTGAAGTTTTGGACAGTTATCACACGTCAAGTCAAAACACTATTAATGAAGACAAAGGAAGTAAAAGGGAAATAAATTTTGAAGAGCTATTAACTAGATTAAAAAATATATTATTCCTTAAAGATGTAACCATACAAGTAAAAATGAGGAGTGCTTTAAAATGTTGCTTGGAGTGGATTATCTTAGTATTAGTTGAAAATGTTTCGGACTGGCCTATGCTGAAGCTTATATTATAGTATTTTACTACATCATAGATCAAGTTCATAATTTAATCAAATTTAATATAATTCAATGGAATTCCCTTAGTATCAGACCAAGGCTGGTAACGTTTGAACAGTTATTACACCAAGAACACATCCATATAGCGGCTCTAAGTGAGACTTGGCTTAATTCGGATTATCAACTTAAAATTAGCGGTTATAATGTATTTAGATCTGACCGTTCTGATTCATACGGTGGTGTAGCCATTTTAACGCATAAGTCAGTAAAAGCTCAATTACAACATGTTCCGAATTTAACTTCAGGAATCGAAATTATTCATGTAACAATATTTAACTGTCCCTTAGTCGAACATGTTATCTCAGTTTACTGTCCTAGCACTGTAAGAACCACACAAAGTGACTGGTGCTCACTTTTTTCTTTGGCTTCAAAAAAAACATTAATATTAGGTGATTTTAATGCTCACCATCTTAACTGGTCTTGTCGAAATGATATGCGAGGTCAACAGATCTTTGAATCATTAATGGAGAAGGATTTTGTCACTTTAAATAATGGAAACCCCACTCGCCTTAGATTAAGTAATGGCAACCTCCAACGTTCAGCCCCAGATTTATCTATCGCCTCCTCCGATATAGCATTGAGCTTGACTTGGAATGTAACGAACGAAAGCCTTGGCAGTGATCATTTAATAATCCAGATGTCCTTATTATATTCTAAACCAAACTCAATTCAGCCCTTCAAGAGAAACTTTAAAAAAGCCCATTGGAGTTTATATGCACAGTTTATTGATGATGAGTTATATAATTTTGTATTACCTGATGATCCACAAGAAGCTTACAATTTATTTACGAACATTATTAATAAGGCAGCAGACAAACATATACCAAACATTAAGTTTAATCGAGATCCTACTACCAAATTTCGCCCAAAGCCATACTGGACTCCCGAACTTTCCAAGCTCGTTGCCGAACGTAGGTTAGCTTTAAAATTCTTTCGAAGAAATCCTACGCCACGAAATTTGGAGTTTCTTCAAGACAAAATTCGAATTGCACAAATGAATATTAGAAGAGCAAAAAGTGAGTCCTGGTCTAAATTCTGTTCCTCCATTTATGAAGCTACTTCTTATTCTGATATGTGGCAAAGAATGAGATGGCTAAAGGGCATAAAATCTCCTGTACAACATGTCAACCAACATATTGCTTATAAATTACTATCAAACCTCACGCCTCATTTTGTTATTCCAAAGATGCCGGATTTTGGTAATTCGAATACCCAAATTGAATCCTTAATTTCATTAACTGAGTTGAATTGTTGTATTAAATCGAAAGACACTGCACCTGGACGGGATAATATTTCCTTTTCAATGATTAAAAATCTCCCTTTGGCTGGTAAAAAAATACTTATTTCGTTATTTAACTTACTATTTAAAACTAGTTATGTCCCTTTGCAATGGCGCTGTATTAGTATAGTGCCAATCCCAAAATCTGGCAGAGACCCTTCTGTAGTCTCATCTTTTCGGCCCATTGCACTGATGTCCTGTTTATGCAAAATTTTTCATTCCATACTTAACTATAGGCTTGAGTGGTATCTTGAGAAAAATAACACCTTTTCGCAAGAAACCACTGGGTTCCGAAAATCTAAATCGTGCTTGGATAACCTTAGTTGTTTAATTACCCGAATTCAAGCAGGATTTTCCAATGACCAGACGACCGTTTGCTGTTTTATGGACATTGAGAACGCCTACAATAATATAGACATTTTTAACCTTTTGAATAATTTAGATGAATTGGGAGTAGGGAAAAAAGTATGCTACTATTTATGGAACTTTTAAAAAAAAAGAATTTTACACATAAATGTTGAAGAGGGTAGTACGATAAGCAGAATCTCCAGCCATGGAATTGCTCAAGGAGATCCCCTGTCTCCCCTTCTCTTCAATGTAGCTACATATAAAATTTGTAAAGCGATAAACAGTGTATATATCTCCCAGTATGCGGATGATTTTATATTATATGTGTCTTCGCAAAGTACTAATATGGCCAGAATAAAACTTCAATCAGCTTTAAACCAAATCTCAGAAATGTTAAATAATTTGGGACTCGAAATATCGGTGCCAAAAACTAAGGTTTGTATTTTTAAAAAGAGCCCATTTAGAGACAATATGCCGTTAACTATAGGCGATGCAACAGTAGAAGTTGTAGAGGTAATAAAATATCTGGGTCTATGGTTGGATCGTTCTCTTCGGTGGAAAAAACACATAGACGAAACAGTTTCCAAGGTATCAAAATATTTAAATATATTTAAAGTTTTATCTGGATCAGGTTGGGGAGTACATCCAAAATTTTTAAGAACCTTATACATATCCTTGATCCGCAGCAGATTGGACTACGCTAGTTTTTTGTACAGCAACTCCAGTGATACTAATTTATGTAAGCTCGACAAAATTCAAAATTGTGCTATGAGAATCATTGGAGGTTTTGTTAAAAGCACACCCATCCACGTGATGGAAAGTGAGCTCGGTTTGCAGCCTTTATTCATTCGGAGACGTTATTTAGGCGGAAAATTCTGGCTCAAATGTAAATATTTTTCAAATTTATTAAACAAACAAATTTTAGGTGAACTCTTACCCCTTTGTAGAAACCGGTTTTGGAACAATAGAAAACTGCCTGAGCTAATAACTTCACATAATGTTTTTCAATCTGTGGATATGTACTCTTCCGATCAACTAGGGATGTTTTCTTTGGATAGCTGGGTTTGTAACTTTGATTTTGATATAATTATAAATTGTAATGTTGACGGTATTACAAAATCAAAAGCAAACTATAACAAATATCATCTTCAGAGTATATGTACCAAACATCTTAACAACAATTACAATGGATGCTATTATATGTACACGGATGGCTCCAAAAATGAACATGGCGCAGGAGCAGCGTTTTATGATCCCCAGCAAAGGGTATCCGCAAAATTCAAAATTAATCCAAATCTCTGTATAATGTCGGCTGAATTGATTACTATTTCTGAAGCCTTGTCTTATTTCTTTACGGTCTCTGCAAGCAAGTTAGTTATAATAACAGATTCGAAGAGCTCCCTTCAACATCTGGCTCGATGCAACTCGGCTTTCCGAGGCACACCGACAATACAATTATGAAATTAATTTCACAGCTTCAGAGTCAATCGAAATCTGTTTACATTCAATGGGTTCCCTCGCATATTAATTTAAATGGAAACGAAATTGCTGATAATCTTGCAAAAGAAGCCATATCAGACGGTATTCCCCATTTTATGCTGCCCTGCGATTATGAAATTGTCAGTATCCTAAAAATTAAATGTTTTGATTTATGGAAGGAATATTTTAACAAGAGATCCAAAGAAAAGGGCATTTGGTACAAAACGATCCAATCACATCTTTCTAGGATACCATGGATCGATAATAAAATATTAAATAGGAATGATACAATTATAGCTCTTAGACTACGCTCCGGACACATTCCATCAAATAAGTTTAAATACCTTATGGGTAAAAGCACAACACCTTATTGCCTTACTTGTGGTATAGTTGATGATGTATATTACATTTTGATGGAATGTGTTCGGAATGAAACGTTCAGACTTGGTATTGATAAGATGAAAATTGGTGTTTGTAACAGTATCTTGGCTACACCATTAGGTGATGAAGCAAGAGTATTATATAACTTAGCTAGTATTAGAAACCAAGACTGATATTGTATTACTGTTTTAACTGTGTTTTTTGTAATTTTTATAGGGGCGTCATTGTCGCTATAGCGATAAAGCTCCAAATAAAGAGAAAAAAAAAAATCTTAACTTAGATAACAATTAGTCTTAATTAGTTGTCTTAATTAGTTAATAGTTTTATTTAACTGATTCAAACAGAGTCCTTTTAATACAGTGTAAATAGGTTATTTTAACATGCTGTCCAAATTAGATAACAGAAATTATACTAAAATATATTCAACACATCGTTAAGCTTCAGGGCAAGGCATGGATGAGATTGGCGCAAGACCGAGCAAAGTGGTGCAAAGAGGAGGCCTATGTCCTGCAGTGAATAAATACAGGCTTAAATGATGATGATGATGAAAATATTTAACAATTTGGCACACAAACAAATAAAAAGTGGTAAAATTTTACGTATTATATTTTTGTATCCAGCGCGGTTAAAATAGACTCCGTGTCAAATAGAACGGATGATGATATTTAACAATTTGGCACAAAAAGAATAAAATAAAAAAGTTAATTCGCAAGCACGTATTCTTCTATTTTTGTATCCAGGAGCGGTTAGAATAGACTCCGTGTCAAATGGAACGGCAGTGTAGTAAAATATATTAGATAATAATATTTCAAACATTTTTGTTAAATTGTTACCGCTAAAGAATTCAACTAATCTATATCTATATCAGCCCATATACGTCCCACTGCAGGGCACGGGCCTACTCTACAATCGAGAGAATCGATTGAGAGTGGTTAGGTCATATAGTCCACCACGCTGGCCTAGTGCGGGTTGGCGGACTTACATACCGTAGAAATTCTTTAAATTCGCTACGGTATGCAGGTTTCCTCACGATGTTTTCCTTCACCGTTAAAGTGCGTGGTGATTGACTATCAATACACACATAACTCCCGAAAAGTCAGAGGTGTGTCCTGGGATTTGAACCCGCGACCACCGTGAACATGTAGGCAGCCGCGTCTGGTCCGTTACCAACAGGCCACCACGCACTTAACTACTCAACTAATAGTAGAAATAATATTATTTTCACCAAACCTTTAATATTGCATTTCCGTAATACCTAATTACCTAATTAGCTACATATTTTAAACAAGTAGTAAGTAGAAACATGTACCTACATAGTACCTATATTGTTAAATATTGCGTGTTGAGGTAGATACATACACCATTACTAAGTAATATGTACTACGATTAGAAATATTGATTAATATACTACATATCAATGATTATCTAATTGAATAAATAATAAAACAAATTACCGATGATAATCCATTGTGTAGGGTCGTGTCCTGACTGTTGTTTCGAAACGTTGATGCAGTCTCGTAGAGCCAAAGTAATTCCATGGGCGAAGCATTACCCTATCACCACAAGCTAGGAACAAACAAACATAACGATAAATATCTGATTGCAGATATCTACACCAATCATTTTTAGATGGACATTTTTATTAATTATGGTATCTTGTGTTCTATAGTGATAAAAATTAAAAACGAAGTTTGTTATTGTATTATTATAACAATGTTTATCAAACAGTGTTTACAATTCAGGTATTTTTACCTGCGAGTGACACTAATGAACCCGCAATTAACTAATCCCCTTGGATTACTTCTGCAATTGGCTAATGATGCTATTTACTCTAAAATCACATTTGCTTGTATAAAAAGCTGTCTTTCCCAATTGTTTCTATCAGTCAATTCCAGAGCTTTGTTGAGGAAACATCAAAACCAGTGCCTGAAGATGACCGAAGTGTTCTTTTTTGGCGAAGAAATGAGTCTTTTGAACGCCGAGACTTTGAAGGAAAAATTAAGAGGTAAATTTACTTTGTTTTAAATCTGTTTTTAGATTATTGTTTGTATTATGAATTGTATTTTTAGTACTCAATTAATCAACATGGTATTTTCTCCAACAATTAGTGACATTTTATGAAGCAGATACTTTGATACCCAATTTATTCAGTTCATCAAATATTTCTTTGAATATATTTTGTTTATAAATTGTTTTTTATTCAGAGTTTGATGCGCCACCATGGTCGCCAGACATCGAATCTCTGTCCCCAATCAACAGAATAAACACGGCATTTTGCGAGAAATTCGAGACTTCCACTGAAACGGAATCCACTATCAGTGATTATGAACTCAGATCTCCAGAATCAGACGAGGGAGAATTCGAATCACCGGAATCATCTACATGTTCCAAGGAATTTGTGGAGAAAGTATCGCTACCACCCACTCCTAAAAGAAGGGTACCAGTAAGTCAAGTATTGGCTAGAACGAGGAAAATTAATTTCGACATGCCTGAAGATTATGACTTAGAAGAACCTATGAATAATAAAGAAATTGATGATCATGGAGAAGAAACTGTGGTGTAACCAGTTTACTGGAGTGATACAAATGGATAATACGACGAAGCCACTGTTAGAATTATACAAATTACGAACGTAATGTATAACGAAACCAAAAGTTTATATATTTTATAATTTGCAGAGTATTTTTTATTTTTAGTTCCTGTGAAATGTACATATTAGTTCCAATGGAGTTTTAAATATTCGTTTTATAGTGGGAAAATTTTGTAAGACAATGTTGTTTTCTTAGTAGTTTTTTTTGTTTGAAAACAGTATCTACCTAACGTAAATGTTATCGAAATATCAGTTATTATTTAATTTTAAGTATTTAACATAGTATAAGCAACTATTAATTAAATTCGTTAATGTTTAAGTTTATGAAAAATATGTAAATATGTAATTGGAAATAATATAATAATTGTGATGCTGAATTTGAACGTTTCATTTGGTATATTATTTAGCACAACCTTATCGCAAATTACAGGTTTTATTTTTATACTAGACTCTGTTAATCGTATTATAAGTTTTATGTTACTTTTTTTCAATTTTTTTTTATATAACCCGTGTGTGGGCCATCTTTATTACAAACGAACAAACTCCAATTTCAAAATATTGCGATATGCCAATTGGTGAAAACCACACAAAGATGAGGCAAAATATTTAAGTACACTATACTACTTTAATATTTTCTATACGTAATACAATTCATGTATTTTAATTCTACCTGTCCTTATCCCATCCGTACGTGTGTCGACACAACTTATTCATTTAAAGAATATTGTAAAATTATGGTTTAAATGAAAACTAAAAGTACCTACAGTATAAAAAAAAAACTTGCATATTGTTCCTTAATCCTGAGTCTAATAAATTAATAATCCTATTGAAGGATTGGTTCTTTTGAGTATTTCTCGGGTTCAATAAAAGCGCATTGTTTTTGACACATCAATAGAACCGACCGAGAGTCAATAACAGACGCATTGTGGTATTTGTATCAGTTTCGCTTCTTTACAAGTTTGATATTGTTTTTAGATTAAGAAAGATTTATGGTTGTTTTATCCTTTTTAAAATATTGTTGTTCAAAAATAATGTTCGCGAATGTATAATCTATGTGCAATGTGCATGCTATCCCTCCCCAGCCCCGTTAAACAATCAACGGCTGGCCCTGTAAATATACTCGGACACTGTACCTGTCTATCAATCCATATACGTCCCACTGCAGAGCATGAGACTCCACTAAAATCTAGAGGATGGTCCTAGGGTGGTCGGTGGTCTTTATACATACATACATGCATACATACATACATAAACTCACGCCTTAATCCCAGAAGGGGTAGGCAGAGGCGCGACCAGGACACCCACATTTCGCCTTGTACATATTATGTTCCGTCCCATGATGTGATAGGGGCCGAGCCTATCGCCATATTGGGCACAAATTCCTGACGCCGGGCGGATAATTTTTTATTGAAAAATCCAATATCACTTTGCCCGACCCAGGATTCATACAACTATGCCACCGAGGCAGTCGAGTGGACTTTATATACGATGGAAATTCTTACAAATTACTATGGTATGCAAGTTTCCTTGACACGACGATGTCCTTCGTAGTGCGTGGTGATTGACTATTAATACACACATAACTCCAATAATTTTTAGATGAGCCCTGAGATTTGAACCCGCGACTAACGTGAACATGTTGGCGTTTAGTCCGTCACCAACAGTCCACCACGCACTGTGAAACTAACACTACAAAATATAAATTTAAAAAAAGCAGAAGGATTAAAGTTTATTTGGAGTGGCATAAGCGGTAGCGTTACATACAGGTTGTTGCTTGATAATCCGATATGTAAAAAACTATTTTTGATTAGCTGCTCCCCGCGGTTTTGTCTACATCATTTAGTATATTTACTACAATAATATGTTGCCATATTCACTTCGTTAAGACAAGCGTAAACTTAAAAACTGTTTTGGTAAAATTATAGCGTATTTTCATATCTATTAGCTCACTCTCCACTAATGCGGATCCACCCTTATACAATTTTCTATAGGTTTAATAAGCATCACTATTCACTAAGTACCGGACGCAAGTTTGCCATTCCTCGTATAAATGTCTGCTTACGAGCAAAAAAATCAGTTGAAATTGTGCAGTGTTGTATCTTAATCGTGGAGTGAATGCGCTCGCGACATGGCCAAATGTATACAGTTTACCGTTAACGGAAATATCTATAAAGGTTAGTAAATAATTTAATATTTGTGTTGTAGGCATTATACGATAATAATCGTGCATCTGTCCATTGATAATCAAATAAAAACGTTCGAGTGAGGAAGCTGTTCAAAAGATTGTATTGGGGAAAAGTGTTTTATGAATTACTTATGTATTCTATTTTTTCCTATAAATAATGAAATAATAATTTGTGAGACCGCGTAGTAAAGTTTTCATGAAACCATAATTAAAAGATCTCGACGTGTAATCAAAAATTAAATAAACAAGATTACCCATAAATTAGATTGAATCGACCATCTCTTTGCTGTACCAACATACTTAGAAAATGAAGCGCGACTGGTTTAAATTACATACATACATAAACTCACGCCTTTATCCCAGAAGGGGTAGGCAAAGGTGCCACCAGGACATTCACATTTCGCCTTTTATGTTCCGTCCCATGATGTGATAGGGGGGCGAGCCTATCGCCATATCGGGCACAAATTCCTGACTCCGCGCTGATAATAAATAGAAAAACCCAATATCACTTTGCCCGACCCGGGATTCGAACCCGAGACCTCGGCTTTGTAGTTGTACCGTAGTACAACTACGCCACCGAGGCAGTGGTTCAAATTATAAAGGAATTAATTCTGAAAATTTCGGTATTTAAAAGAAAGAATTTGAAAATGCTAGTGATGTGAATGAAATACAGTGCAATTCAAATAGAATATCCACCGGAGAGAGATATGGATATTTGTCGCCGTCGAGAACATTATGCCGGTCTGATCAAACCACGGTCTAGCAAATCTTGATTTTTCATATTATTTCCATACACTAACCAGGATCTGAATTTAACCTTGTATGATATAAGCTGCTAAATAATTGGACAGCGTAATCAGTCCATTCGTGATAAGTGCTAGAGGATGCAAGAATAATTTATGTACGTTAACGAGGTATCATTACATTGTTATATATTCTTAGAAACTTTTGCATTTGAACTACTAAATAAGATAATTACTGCTATTGGGCAGTTATTAGCTACAGATAAGTAGATATGTGATTATATTTGTAAATAAGTAACCTTTTCAGTCACGCATATTTCTTAATCCCATAATACAATATCCTAAATCATGATATCATATACTATGAGAGACTTCCTAGTTCCCCAAAACAAATACTAAGCAAATACTGCCGAGGAGACAACCATTTGTGTTGACGAGAGTATCGAATCAGAATCTCTTAGCTATCTTTCGTAGAATCTTATTATGTTGCTTCATTTAATTTAGATTAGTTTTCATTTATTCAAAGCTTTACTTTCCTTTCCGTTTTCAATACCCCATCGATGTTCTGCAAATATCTGCATACATTTGGTTTGACTTATATGACAAACATGCCTTTATCGCTCATAGATACTTCGACTGAGTTGTGAACATCGTGGCTTAGTTACATTTGATTTATTTC
This sequence comes from Deilephila elpenor, assembly GCA_949752805.1. NCBI lineage: Eukaryota > Metazoa > Arthropoda > Insecta > Lepidoptera > Sphingidae > Deilephila > Deilephila elpenor. The sequence goes on from OX457108.1 coordinate 10,713,458, forward strand.
TGCATAGTAAACGAATGGATTCCCCGCAACACTTCTCTGAACGCGTACTTGCGGTACTACTGCTGCCTGCCGGGCACCAAGGCGATGTGTCGTGAAGGCGGGTGCGGCGCCTGCATCGTCTCCGTGCGCGCCAGGCGATACCCCAGCAAGTACACCGAGACATTCTCTGTCAACTCTGTAAGCCCAATATTGTATTATAGAAAAACACATAAAATTTAATTTTGTTCTGAACATTTCTGTGTCTAAGGACAATTCCCAACCCACTATAATCTACTTTGCTGTAGTTTATCGTTCTAAAGAACACATTTTCTTCATAATGGCTGACATCTTTTATACGGTGTATTACAAAATGTTCAAAATCGATTTGTTCGAGACTCAGAAATATCAATCAATATAAATATACCAACAAAATAGTGACAAACATATCCCGGTAGTGCCTGGTGCTGGTGTTCTCGTGCAACGGCTGGGACATCACCACGGTGGAGGGGCTCGGCAACCGCCGCGACGGCTACGACGACATACAGACCCGGATAGCCTCCTTCAACGGCACACAGTGCGGGTACTGCACGCCGGGATGGGTCATGCATATGAACAGGTATAATATATTACTCCTATTCACTAATGAACATATGAAATACAGTGCAGTGGCTATTATAGTATTAAGGTCTAAACAAAACTGTAGCTACCAATGTTATTATTAAAACATTATTGCATTGTTCAGCCTCAGAGACAAAAACCTCACCATGGCGGAATTAGAAAAGAGTTTCGCCTGCAACACCTGCCGATGTACTGGGTTCAGGCCAATTTTAGACACAATAAAGTCTTTTGCAAGCGACGCGACTCCCGAACTTTGTCAGCGAGTAAGAGACATCGAAGATCTTAGCACTTGCAGTAAAATGTGTCAGAAAACAAGAAAATTATCAATAAACAGCGACCACAGCGACTGGAGCGTAATTGAAGACGTTAAAGACGAGAAAATGATTAGTCTAGACTTCGGAAAGAATCAGTTCTATAAGGTTTATGAGGAGGACGATATATTCCGCGTGTTTCGAGAGCGTGGAGTCGATTCGTATATGCTTGTTGATGGAAACACCGGGAAAGGTAAGATTATTATACTTTCAACATGAAAATCGGGTGAAACTGAAACACAGCTTAATATGTAATGGCACCGACTTCAGTGTAGTACTTACATTTTTTTTCTTAAGAATTTTTATTTTGATAATGAGGCAGATCAGGTCGTTGTCTAAATACAACACTGAATATTTTCAAGGTTAAAGTCATTAACAAATATTGCAATCTTTATTACATAATAAATACAATGTAATGCCTGCATTGTTATAAATGATAAAATCAGTTAATTTTCACACTGAAGTTTGAATGGCTATTTATAACAAAAGTATCAGGACTCTGAGGGGTCTCATTCATTTTGTTATTTTTATAAATTTTCCCATATTTGTAGGAAACCTATTTTGGATTTCCCAGTATTAGGTATATCAAACATTTTTTAGGCTATCTTCAATCTTAACCACAAAAATTTTCAGGTATCGTGGAGAATTTCAAATATCCTCGTGTTTTGATAGACATAAGCGAAGTGGCTTCATTAAAAAACTTTAAGTTCGATCAGAACCTGATTCTCGGCGCCAACATATCTCTTCAGGATTGCATATCTATATTTAAATACGCTGCAAAAACGAATAGTGATTTCGCTTACCTGGGAGAATTTGTGCCGCATTTTGAAGTTATTGCCCACATCCCTGTAAGAAAGGTAAGTCATTTGTATGAAAATGGAAATTAAATAATATAATTAATCATCTAAGTATCCATTTTGCCCTATGTAAATGAAGTGTAAAATTCCTACATTGCGTATGTTTTTTAGATCGGATCATTGGCTGGCAATTTAATGTACAAGCGCTCTTATCCTAATTATCAATCTGATGTGTTTCTTCTATTTGAGTGTGTCGGTGCCGTGGTCACTATACGTAAGTATTTTTCCAGGCCTTTTAATACCATACTTGCTTGCCAATCCTACGTTCTATTCACACAAATTGTTCCATCTTATTACCTTGGATTATATGGCCTCACCCCTCTCAATCATACTTTCGATTGTAGAGGAGGCTCGTACCCTACAGTGGGACATATATGGGCTGATACAGTACATTATTACCTACCTTGTAGTAACATCACGTTACCCATGTCACCATCAAAATATTCTTCAGCTACACGAAGTCTTTCTTCCTTTTCGTTACCAGGTACAGGCGCAGGTCCTTTTATAACCATGCCGCTACCTCAATTCCTCAAGTTCAACATGCAAGGATGTATCATGGTGAAGATTGAACTGCCGCCACTGAGAGAAGACTCGCATATTTTCAAGAGCTATAAGGTAAACGAATTTTCATTATAATCCTATTAACTTTATTGGCATCAAAGACAGAGCTAATGGTCCTTTTGATCGCAATAGGATATCGTCGGTAATAATAAGGCATTAAAACGTGCAAAAGCAAACGACTATATACCGAGGTGTAATTACAGTTATATAGTCTATACGCAAATATTTCGTTTATAGCATGTTCTTTCTCTTATGAAATGATTCTTAGGTACATCTATTAGGTATTCCATCAATTTATTACATTTGCTTTTCCTTTTACCAGATAATGCCGCGGAGTCAAAACGCACTAGCAATAGTCAATGCAGCATTCCTGCTACATGTAGACTCAACGAAAAATATAATAAACGCGAGCATAGTGTACGGCAACATCGCACCGGACTTCATCCACGCGAGACAAACAGAGCTGTTTTTGAGGAACAAGAGCTTGTGGAACTCGGCGACGCTGCAGGGCGCGCTGCAGCTGCTGAGCAGGGAGCTGTTGCCGACACACAACCCGCCGGAGCCCGCGCCCGCCGCCAGGAAGAAGCTGGCGCTCGGCCTGTTCTATAAGGTAACAAGGTCTACATAATAAAAATGTACAGTGTACAGTCTTACATAGTGCGAACTAATTGAGAAGGTTAATAATGTAATTAGCCCGAAACAGTTGCAAGAGAAAGGTAGGACAGGACTTTTAAGCACTTTCACTTTAAATGAAAGGAAGTGTGAGTATTGTCGTAAAATTTTGGACAATATTGTATAGAACTATATATTATATAGAACATGAGCCAAATAAATAATTTTAAGAGAATGTCGTGTCTGACTGCATTCCGTTTGAGCTATTTATTGCAGTGCGACCGTTTAATTTTTATTTTACTTGAGAACTCTTAATAGCCAGACTGACCAGTTTATTTTTACGTAGAGTGTCCTCGCACCTTTATAACTAGTTAGAGTAAAAATAAGACAAAAATACTGAATAGAGAACGACTTACTCAAACATTATTATCCACTTAATATGCCAGTTTGGCATTCAAATCTCTAATATTGAAGCCTTAGATACATTTCGTAATCCACGATCCTGATTTTCTTCATATCCCTTGCCAATAAAATCACTACATCTGATATTAAGCACCGGGCTAGTTACATCGTGGATCTCACCAAAGATCTCTTACTAGGCGACAAAGTGACGTGAGTCTATTCAAAACCTGTCCTATTTATTTGCAGTTTGTCCTCAACACAGCATCAAATTCTGTTGTCCCTGCGTCCTATCGCTCAGGAGGAGATCTTCTCACTCGTCCTGTTTCTCAAGGAACCCAGGACTATAAGACTGACTCCTTACTTTACCCCATCAACCAGCCAGTCCAGAAGCTAGAAGCACTCATCCAGAGTTCTGGAGAGGCGGTGTACGCCAACGACATACCGCCGCAGCCGAGGGAAGTGTTCGGAGCGTTTGTATTATCTACTATTCATACAGGAACAGTTGATAAAGTTCTTGCACATGAAGTATTGGTAAGTACGAATAAGATTTATAAAAGTAGATTGTAACCAAAGTAACTATTGATCGCGTCTGGTATTCAAAGCATAAGTGAAATATTACAAGAAGACATTCACAGCATCAGGGATTTAAATAGTTTATAAAGAAAATTACTTACTTTACGACATTGTAAAAAAAGGGAAAAAATATTAAAATTTTCGTCAAACGTATTTACTGCCTAAATTAACAACAACCTACAACTGTATAAATATTAAGCCTTAGACATTGTTATTATTACAATTACGATAATATAATATTAACCCGACATTATTTTTAAGGAAATAGACGGCGTCATCGCAGTCTTTACCGCAAAAGACATTCCAGGTGTGAACTCTTTCATCCTGCCAGGCTTACGACTCCAATTTGAAAACGAGGAGATACTGGCCACAGAAGTCAAATACTACGGTCAGCCAGTAGCTATTGTAGTTGCTCACTCGGAAGAACTAGCCAGCTCTGTGGCCAAAGAAGTACGAGTAACTTATAAAAACGTAAGCACTGCACCACCAGTGATAACCATAGACGAAGCTAAGAAAGACAGCTCGAGGATAAGGCCTGGACTAGGCACCTTAACACCAACAAGCCGCGGTAATAACGTCACAAAAGTTATAAAGGGTGTTTATGAAATTGAAGGTCAGTATCATTATTACATGGAGCCCATGACGTGTGTGGTGGTGCCTGTCGATAATATGCTAATGGTGTATAACGCAACGCAGTGGATGGACCAAACACAAATAACGATTGCGAGGTCTTTGAAAATTAATGAGAGCAAGTGAGTACCTATGTTAAATATATGCCTATGTGTTACAGCTATTGAAATTAAATAGATTCAATTAAATTTGTAATGATAAATTACACAAATAAATAATAATTTGTATTCTAATTTCAAAATAAAAACATCATAAACTGCATAAAATGGGGTAAAGCCTGTGCCTTACTACTTTCAAACATAACTTTTATAATTCTAAATCTGTTAGTTTGACAGTTTTCTAAAGGGATATGTCTAAATTATTATATATTTTTCTAGTGTGATATGTAAAGTAAACCGTTTGGGTGGCGGGTTTGGTGGCAAGATAAGTCGTAGCGCTCAGATAGCAGCGGGCTCGGCGTTAGTAGCTCATCATCTCAACCGGCCGTGTCGGTTTATATTACCCATGCAAACCAACCTCGCGATATCCGGAAAGCGAATACCAACTCAGTGTGAATATGAGGTTAGTAACTTGAATATTATCTTAATTGTAAAAATTATTATAACAATATTTTATAAAAGAATTGTATATGTTTTATCTGATTTCCTAAAAGCACAAAAAATAATCCTTGCTAATATTATAGAGCCCCATTTAACGGAGCGAGTTTCTCGCCGCGATAAATCGTATGCCATTGTCGCGTGACATAACCACCATAGACTATTGTGTTGTGACAAACGTTTACACGATGCAACTTTTTATATCCTTACGATAATCGTATCTTAGAGGCGAGAAACTCCCCGTGGAAATGGGGCTTAATTGCGAAAATTTGTATATATGGATATTTGTTCTTCTTCTTCGTCTTCGTCGTAACACTCTTGGCAGAGCGGTCGTGGTCACGATGATTTATGTCCTAACGATGATGTTGCTCGCCGCACGATCTCTCTCCAGCTCACTCTGTTATTATTATTTTTTTTTATTTATTTATTTATTAAAATACAAAGTTACAAACAAAAAATAAATATTATTTCCACGAAACCGGGCTTCGGTTTGACCGTGGAGGTGGTGAGTCTCATTTACACATGTACAAAACATTTTCATTGGACATTAAACAAAATAAAAAAGAAAAACAAAGTAACACTTATGAAGTTAGAATTTTAAACAAAGATAAACAAAGTATCACTCATAAACTTTATGATATAGCTATAAAATGAAATAAAAACAGGATATAACTTTAAACAATAAAATCTAACAAAATATCACTTCCAAAATTTAAACAGAAAATAAAACATCACTTCTAAACTTATATATAAATAAAATTAAAATAAAACACAATATGCATTACAACTACACAAAATAGAAATAAACTGTAACTGTAAGTATACCTAAAAAGTAAAGTAAATATGCTTAAGATTTGTTACTCTCACGCAAAAACGGCTGGACCGATTTTGATGAATTTTGGTATAGAGGTAGCCGACACCCTGGATACTACACATAGGCTACTTTTATCCCAAAAAATGTAGTGTTCCCGTGGTAATTAGTAAGGAATTCAAATATACTATTTGCTACTCTTTCAAACTCAAATGGATGGCACGGGACGGGAGAGGACAGGATTGCGTGCATTTCGTCATGGGACAGAATAAGTCGGGACAGAACGGAATATAAGTGGACGGGAACATATTTTACAAAGTTTTTGTAATCGAGCTGGTCGAATAAAGTACTAATGAAAGGTTATTTCTGTTAAATATTTAAAACTTTCCAATTCTCTATTTTTTTTTTTCAAGGTGGGTGTAGACGATAACGGTAAAATCCAATATTTAGATGCTTCAATGGTCCAAGACGCGGGGTGTTCTAACAATGACAATATCACTTATTTCGCGGCCAACGCATTTCAGAATTGCTACGACTCTTCTACTTTTACTGTCAAAACTTCAACTGTTATAACTGATCTAGAGTCGAATACGTTCCTTAGAGCACCAGGTAAACAATTTATGTTTCAGATTCATGGTCACTTAATATATTATATCAATTAACAACTAGAAAATACAGTCTTCTTAAAAATATATTTAATTATACAGGTACTTGCGAAGGAATAGGATCAGTGGAGCACATAATGGATCACATAGCATTCACAGTTCAAAAAGATCCTATGGAAGTACGATCAATTAACATGAGAACAACAGACAATGATTTACCAGAGATGATAGAAACTTTGAAGAAGAGTGCTAATTACGAGGAACGCCTTGCAACCGTAAAACAATTCAATGAAGCAAATAGATGGATGAAGAAAGCTATAAATATCAATGTGATGAGTTTCCCCGTTGTTTACTATGGAAATTACACAGCTTTCGTGTCTATTTATAGAGCTGATGGGACAGTCACTGTAACGACGGGTGGTATAGAGATGGGACAAGGAGTCAACACGAAAGCAGCTCAAGTCTGCGCTCGAGAGTTAGGAATCCCGCTTGAATATGTGCACGTCATTCCACATTACAATTTTGTCGCTGCAAATAATGTTTTCTCCGCAGCAAGCATAGTCGCCGAGAGCGTTTGCTATTCGATTATTAGAGCGTGCGAAATTCTGAAACAAAGACTCGCTCCGATTAGAGCACAGATGGGTGACGCATCATGGGAAAGTATAATATTAGCTGCAGGAAACGCAGAAATCGATTTGACAGCAGGCTATATGATGAATGATACTGACGAGAACCTTAGAGGGTACAACGCGTTTGCTGTGTCGATCATAGAAGTTCAGTTGGATGTTTTACTCGGCCAGTTCCAGATGGTGCGAGTGGATATATTGGAGGATTGCGGCGTGAGCGTTAACCCCGCTTTGGATATTGGGCAGGTAAAAAATAAAATCGGAAATACGTATAGTATAATATTTACACCTGATCATAAGAATATTTTGTTTAGACTATGCCGATTCCTCATAACTCATTACAGCAAATGTTATCAATAGTATTGTCATTAGCAAAATTATCCTATAACCTAATCTAAACCAATTAAAGTGTTATTAGAGCCTATTTACATTTAAAAACATATTTAAATGGCTCCTTTTGTTTTTTTTTTTTATATAATTTATAATTTTTTTTAATTATAATTTTTAATTTAAATTTATATAATTTTTCACACATGACGTAAAATAATTTTCTAATATTTTTAGGTTGAAGGTGCCTTCATACAAGGTATAGGATATTTCACTTGTGAAAAGTTGGTGTACGACAAAAACACCGGAAAATTGCTGACCAACAGATCCCTCAAATACCACGTACCACTGTGCCTAGACATACCTATTACCTATAACGTTAGCTTGAGAAATAATCCAAAGAACACAGAGGGAGTGTTGGGCGCTAAAAGTAAGTTCATCTCATTAATAGTAATTACATGATACTACTTACACTTGTGTGGTGTTTCTTTACCAAATCATTTTGACATACGATTCAAAAAACGATAGCATAATACCAATTTGCCGCAGTGACATGGTTCGCATCAAGGATAGGGGCAGAACACGAAATGTAATTTTATAAAATACCTTTTCAAGCTTGCGGCGAGATGGGCGTATGTACAGCCCATGGAGTTACTTTAGCTCTTCGGCAATGCATTATGGCTTCGAGGATCCAGTCAGGACACGACCCGACGCAATGGATAAACATTGGTAATTTAAATATAATAAGCTCTTAGTTGGAATAGTAAATGCTGCAAAACTATTAATGTAATAAAAAATTCCTCGCTCTTTCGCTTAGGGCGCTAATTGCAACAAAATTTTAGATTTTTTAAAGACGATAATGACGGGACGCACAATTTGCTCGCCTGATGAAAATTTACGCCTGCACATAAACAAGAGCAACGCCACTCATAACTTAATATCATTTTTTTTTCTTGCGTTGAATGGCGAGACGAGCTTACCTTTCGCCTGATGGTAAGCAATACGACCGGTCATGGACAGCAGAAAACCAAACACCATGAATTACAAAGCATTGCTTGGTACTCCACTGCGCTCGCCATCTTGAGACATAAGATGTTAAGTCTCAATATGTCCAGTAGTTACTCTGGCAGCAATGTCCTTCAAACGGGAATACAACAGTGCATTTATACTGCTGTATGGCGGGAGAAATAGACATTGCGGTGGTACTTACCCAGGCGGCCTCTCACATAATACGAGATAAAATAAGTACTATTTGGCTCTATAGTGCACTTTTCACTCCGTGACTTTTTCGGTGTTAAGCCCTAATGCACAATAAACACTGGCTGTAATTACGGTTCTTCAATGTCTTTTTTTTCCATTACAGATATTCCTTACACCACGGAATCTATACTGAAAGCTTTGGACACCAAAATAGAAGAATTCAAACTTGAATATTAAATATTTTTTTATATTAATTAAGTGCCAAAGTACCTACTGTCTGGGATATATTTAAGTGCAATGTACATAATGTTATCTTATATGTAAGGTTTTTCAAAATAAATCTTATAGAATAATATGCTAAGCCCTAATAGGTTGAATAATATTATCGTTAAGAACAATCGCCTTCAAAAATATTTTATAATGTCAATGGCGTTCTCACACGTAGCGTCTACTCCAGAACATTCATAGCTAAATTGGGTACATCATCCACAACAGTAAATGGTCGCCGTATAACGGTAGCCCTATTCGGCCTGGATTATATTCAAGAACAATCCTAAGTTAAAATTAAATGAATTCTTACGTACCCTTATTTTAATATATTAAATAAGGGTAGTTAAATTGTAACAGTCACTGAACGGATGATTATACCTCAGTCCGCCCCGTGAGCACGAAATCTGTAAAGTAATCAAAACGTCGCGTCGTTAAAAATTATACCGAATTCGCGATAAAACCCGTAAAAAATATTTTTATTTAAATGTATAACATTCACGTAAATCTAAGAAACCATTATACAATCCTAAGTGAATCCTGAAGGCTCAAGACAAGCCAAGAAAACTTTGTAAATCTACCCAGTTATTATTTAAATAAATAAATACCTACAGCCAACAGTCACACACATAGTCCCGACCCCACATTAAGATCAATTAAGTCTTGTGTCGCAGGTATCAGAACTACGAGAGACTTTTCAGTCTCACAAACACCCAGACCCGAAAGAAATATTTGTAGGCCGCACAAACATTTCTCTCGGTGCGGGGATCGAACCCGTGGCCTCTCGTTTCAGAGCCGGCGTCTAACCAACTGCGCCACGGAGGCTGTCAAATATGTAAATTAAGTACCTAGTCTTATAATAATTTATTAATTCCCAATATTTTTCTTACAAGTATTGTATAACCGCCGGCACGGATCTTGAGCGCTCGGCGACAGAGTGGGGATTGCTTTGCGCATCGTGAACTTAACGACAAAATAAATGAATGAATTGAACAAACGCAATGAATGAATTAGGCATACAAACAATATGGCGTTGCTTAGTGAACCAATCACTGGCCGATGCGATAATGCCCCCGCCCGCTTACTTCATCATACCTCTAAAGAGACCCAAAAATCGACATCTGCGCAAGTAACGGCCAGCGCTCAAGATCCGTGCCGGTAGTTATATTCCTCTGAAAACATTTAATAAGCAAGAGCTTTATACAACCTTACACCGGTGTCTACTGTAAATAAAATTTATTTCCAAAAATTGTTTGTTTAAATCCCACGTTAATAGGAATAAAACGTTTTTTAGTCTTATGTAATAAAATAAACTAGGAGTTTCCATGGCTGGTGCTACATAATCTACGGCCTATTCTCCGTAGGTATTCTCAATTTATTTAAAAAAAACTAAATACTAAGTAAAGAATCTATCATCAAACCAACAATCGAAGTCAACATTTGAATGCGCTTTACAAAGATAAGACTATAAGCAGATACTTATTTTCAGATAACATCACAATATGCATATTATAAACTCACCCTTCTTTCCCAGAAGGGTAGGCAGAGGTGCTACCAAGTCACCCAGATTTTGCATTGTATGTTCCGTTCCACAATGTGATAGGGGGCGAGCCTAACGACACAATACGATACCCCTATATTGGTCGGTTTCAAAGACCCACGTTGGCCATCGGCTCGAATACACTTTAATATATTGCCAAAAATATTAACTAGTAAGTATGAAGTATTACTGCATCTATAATAACCGTTGTTCATATTTCGAGGACAACGATATGTACCTAGAAACATTGTGAATCGGAGAGAGCGCAAACATATGTTTAAAATCATTTGATAACAAGCAACACATGCAGACAGTTTAAATAAAATGACTTACCTGAACCTCTCACGAAGCTGATGAGGAAATGAGGACGACGAATATTGGTGAAATAACAAACATAACCTAAAGATGACGGTGAATTATTGAAGACGACGAAATACGATTTTAATACTTTCGAAAACTATATAAAATACAAATGTAATGGTAAACCACAGACATGAATCCAAAATTCTAAATAGATGTCGCGTGTGTATATGTACCTACATATTACGTATGTACATAATTTATGTGTCAAAAGGAAGCTTGGCTTACTTTAAAGATATTTAGAATAAATTAGTCGTGCTTTTTTCTGATCAGTCTCTTAAAAACATAGTTCAACTTAAACGGCCTTATTCGTAATAGTTTTAAAACCTATTTTCGTTACAAACTGACTCGCTTAGTTTTCAAATATTCGTAGAAATTAAACAAACTCATATTCTATATCTACCTATCTAAACAATAATAAAACCTTGTTGGTTATGAAAAATAGTTCATCAGCTACTCAGATTCATGTTTGTGGTCCAACTCAAATAAACATCACTTACCGGGGGACCGCACCCGAAGCTCGATGTTTACGCTCGACGGGTGATTTCTTGTAGCACTAAGCACTATAGGTACACTAAAACAAAACACTATGTTCACTAAATTGACAACCCGAATAAAACCGAGCGGAGCTGCGGAGCTCTCGCTAGTTCGGAAGATCACATGAAACTGAAGCGTCCACTCTAGGAACTATCTAAAGAAAACTAGCTACCCTCCCTGGATTTCATTTTCAATAAAATATTATCCCTTTCCAAGATATAACAATACAATATTAACAGGTTAACCCACATTTATATGATCTCCATATTAAACTACTCTCCCTGGATGATATTTGCAATAAAATAAGGAAAATAGTTCAAGGAACGAGAAATTAAATTTAAACAGATATCTACCCACATTTACGTAATATAGAGGTAAAAATCGCTGTTTATAGAAGTTTGCAGTATGCTGGTTCCCTCGCGATTTTTCTTGGGCGATGACAGTATTAAAATGGCATTTAACACATTGAAAGGCAAAGTAAAATGACTACAAACTTGGATTAATGACATGGAGTCAATATATTGTTAGAATAACAAACTTGAGAATCATATTAATTAAATATCGTACTACAACGATAGCTGAATACCGAGTCCAATAATATTATGGAACTCTTCTCTTTTATAATCTTGATATATAGAATAGGTAACTAGAAGGAAATAAAGACACACTGCTGTTGTTAATCATATTTATTTCTCAATCTTGACGTAAACTTATTGTAAGTCTCCGTTTTAACATGTAAGCGGCTAAATTGTGTGATTCTGGTGAAAAAATGGCAATATTCAAATAATTGTATTAACAAGGATGAAGGAGACAGTAAGTATCTTTCACTAAAATCTTAAAAATCATAATTATCGAATTAAACATGTTAATTATTGCAATAAAGAGAGTGGAATTTTAGTCAAAACCGAATAATTATATTTTACAAGTAGTTATTAGGTTAGTTACTAGGTTTTAATGTTTATTTTAAGATTTGATAGAGGAGATAAATATGAGATAAGAGATACCCAACAGTGGCTAACACTCAAACATGAATTATAACAATTATTAATGATTTCACTAGATACTAAACTCTAAAATACAAATCTTCAAGGCCAACGTATGGTTTATGAAATAAAACTGACTTGTTTTATAATATTATACTTTTGTTTTTAACAATTTTCTTGAATAAATAATTTAATGAAAGTAGAATAATTTAATTCTACTTTATTTATTTAAATGAGATTGATGAAAGTAGACAAAGCGAAAGTTGTATGTCAAGATCGAGCAAAGTGCAGATCCATGGTCTCTGCCTACCCCTAATGGGATACAGGCGTGAAGTTTATGTATGTATGTAAATAAATGAATTGACAAGAACTTAACCATATTAAAGGTATGTCAATGGGACCCATAATCCACGCGAACATAACTTCGTTACATTAAAATAATAACCATTTTCGGCGAATTCAATTTGCAAGCACAAATTCTTCTATTTTCGTGTCCAAAGCCTTCAGTATAGACTCTGTGTCGTATGGAACGGCTGTGGAAAAAAACCAAACACATTTTGAAGTCATAGTTCTTTCAGGACGTTTGGAAAATGAGAATATTGTTTTAAGTTGCGCGCGTACGTGCCGACGCGACGTCGACATGATGAAGTTAGCTGTTAACTGTCTGTCAAATTTACGTGGCATCTTGTAACTATATTCAAAGTTGTTTCTTAATTATTCATACATCTTAAACATGTGGAGATCATCCATTTCTAATATTTATAAACCCAATATATTTTTATTACGGAACATCGATTCTTTCAGAGACATAAAGCAATCTTACTGGTCATAAGATGTAGCTCATTGACTTTGATATAATAAACAATATTTGAATAGCTTTTTGAAACAGTTAACACAATATAACGAAACAGTATGCACAACTGCATCCTGCATATTTGGAAAATTCACAAGCAAAAAATTCAACAAAGACATAATAACAAAATGATTGTCAGAAATTAAATTACCAATGTTAATCCATTGCGTTGGGTCGTGTCCCGACTCTTTCCTTGAAGCCAAAATACAGTCTCGTAGAGCTAAAGTGACTCCATTGGTTGTACATATGCCCATCTCACCAACAGCTTTGGAGAAATAGGTTAGATGGTAATTATTAATTAAAAACAGATTTTTCTAATTAGGCGTTAAAATATCCATTATTATTATCTTAATTACATCTTGCTAACTTAAGTTTATTAAGTGATGTTGCAAAGTCAGTGCTGCAATACAGCTACGTTGTGTAGCATATATACAGGGTATATCAAGACCGCGACCGAAAACGAAGCCAGGTGGTAGTATTAGTGACTTCAGACACAATGCAATGTAAATTTTTTTTTTGGTAATTTTTTACATATCGTCGTATTTGGGTGATAAATACATAGTTTTCCTAAAATAATGATGAACACCTTTTTATTTTTTAAGACGCAATGGTACGATAGGGTTTAAATTACTATTTTCGCAATAACTAGGTATTTGCTACCCAAAAACAATGATTTTCAAAAAAATTGCAAAAAAAAATCTGTCGCTTATTTTGCGAAAACTTTATTTGCATTGTGTCTGTGACCACTAAAACTACCACCCGGCTTCGTTTTCGGTCGCAGTCTTGTCTGACCATATACATAATAGCAATGTACATTATCTCCTATTACGACATATTATGGTTTTTTGGTGTTATGTCTTGGACACGCAATAATAATGTTCTTTCCTTCTTTATTTCATGTTATAAAACCGTCGAGTGATATAAAAAGTTGTATTTAACTAATTTAAACCCGTTCTTTTTACGAGCATGCCATTCGCCTGATGGTAAGCGACATGACCATTCATGGATAGTAGCAAAAAACCAAAGATTACCACAAATTACAAAGCAATGCTTGGCATTCCACTGCGCTCGTCATCCGGACACATCCGATGTTAAGTCTAGTAGTTTCATTGACTACAATGTCCTTCAAACCGGTGCACAGCGATGCATTTACACTGCTGTTTGGTGGGAGAAATAGACCCAGGCGGCCCCTCGCATAATATGAGAGACCTTCCACTATTTAAGATCCATACAGTAGATCTTATTACTTACATTTAGCGCCCAACACTCCGGTTGTATTCGTTTGATTATTTCTGAGGCTGCAGTTGAAAATGACAGGTATATCTTGGCACAGCGGTACGTGGTAGTTGAGAGATCTATTGGTCAGCAGTTTGCCGGTGGCTTTATCGTATACCAACTTCTCGCAAGTATAATATCCTATGCCTTGTATGAAGGCACCTTCAACCTGAAAATAATAGGAAATATTTTATTGAAAAACTGTATTTTTTATAAAATAAGGATTATCACACATATTTAGAGTAATTTGCATTGCATCCATTTACATTTTCTAATCAATTTTAAAACTGCAAATAGGTTCTAGACATACCTAAAATTTTAAAGTTGAAAGATAAAATATTGTCGATAAATAATGTTCCAATTTACCTGCCCAACGTCTATGAGGGGGTTAGTGCTGACACCGCAATCCTCCAATATATCTACTCTCTCCATTTGAAATCTACCAAGCAAACAATCCAACTTCAACTCCATGATCGAAACAGCAAACGCGCTGTAAACTGGGATATCTCTGCTAGTCATCATGTGGCTAGATGTCAAATTGATCTCTGCATCGGCGGCGGCCCTCACAATACTTTTCCATGGTGCGTCTCCCATTTTTGCTCTGATGGGAGCCAGTCTCTCTCTAAGAACTGCACACGCTTGTATAATCGAGTAGCAAACGCTCTCACTTGTGACACTTGCTGCGGAGTTAATGTTATTTGCCGCGACGAAATTATAAGTGGAAATAACTTGAACATATTTTAGCGGAACATCCAATTCTCGCGCACAGACTTGTGCAACTTTTGTGTTCACTCCTTGTCCCATCTCTATACCACCCGACGTAACAGAGACTGTCCCATCAGCTCTATAAACCGATACTAACGTTGTGAAATTCCCAATGTAAAGAACAGGGAAAACCATTAGATTGATATTTATAGCTTTCTTCATCCATCTATTTGCTTCGTTGAATTCCTTTATGGCTTCAAGGCGCTCATTGTAATGAGAACTCTTCTTTAAAGTTTCTATCATCTCCGGCAAATCATTATCTGTCGTTCTCATGTTGATTGATCTTACTTCCATTGTATCTTTTTTAAGAGTAAATGCTATATGCTCCATTATGTGCTCCATAGCTGCTATTCCTTCATTAGTACCTGTAAAATTAAAGTTATATTTCATTATTGCATTAGTATTACAGTTATTAAGGAAAGTCATATAAATCTGATATTCAATAATTATATAGGCGAATTGACTAAAATGATTTCCACCTTTTAAAGCTATAACAATAAACGATATTTTGTAGGAAAATAGAAGATAGTTTAAAAAAACTAAAATACACGCTTTAGTAAAAGACCCAACTTTAAAAGTAAAAATAATTTTGGAAATAAGTTTAAGTTTAGAAAATGGACTGAAACACATTTATTTTATGGTTAAAAAGGTAGGGTGCTTGACGATAAGTAATTATTGTAAGCACCCCACGCTGACTGCCTCGGTGGCGTAGTTGTACTACGATACGACAACAAAGCTGAGGTCTCGGGTTCGAATCCTGATATTGGGTTTTTCTATTCATTATATTAGCCCGGAGTCAGGAATTTGTGCCCAATATGGCAATAGGCTCGCCCCCTATCACATCATGGGACGGAACACAAGAGGCGAAATGTGGGTATCCTGGTGGCACCTCTGCCTACCCCTTCTGGGATAAAGGCGTGAGTTTATGTATGTATGTAAAAATGTATCACTGTTCAACATTGAATGTAAAGACCAAAAGCGTACATTTCCTCAAACAATTTTCATACCTGGGGCCCTGAAAAATGTATTAGACGGAAGATCAGTGAGAACGCTGGCAGTGGTGAGAGTGAAGGTGGCAGGATCGTAGCAGTTGGGAAAACCAGAGGCCGTGATACTATTAACATTGTCGTTATTGGAACATCCAGCATCTTGCAGTATTAATGCGTTTAAATACTGGATTTTACCATCATCGTCTACTCCCACCTAGAAAATCAATAAAAGTAACATTTTTTTTCCAAGTACATTACTCATTATTGGTATTTCCAAATGCAAATAATATTCACATTATAAAGTAATTATTGTGAAAAATGTGGTAGAACTTAAGAGATTATTTTAAATATGAAATTAATACGTAATCAGATGCTGTCCTGCCATCACATCCGCCACTGCAACTACTGTAAGCCAGGATCAAGAGTAGGATTCATTTCAATGAAACCGAACAATAAATCTCAGTGATTCTTAGCTTTTACAGCCAGACAAGCCAGCGGTAAAGCAGCACGGATCAAATTATTATTATATTTAATTTGGGACCTTATAAAATACTTGATTAAAATAAATAAAATAAAATAAATAAATACACCCAACAGTCACATACATAGTCCTGACCCCACACTAAGATCGAGTCTTGTGTCGTGGGTATCAGAAACTACGAGAGACTTTTCGGTCTCACAAACACCCAGACCCGAAACAAATACCTGTGGATCACACAAACATTTGTTGCGGTGCGGGGATCGAACCCGAATAAAACTAAGTATGGCGAAGATGCCGGAAACTAAGGAAATTCCCCATTATTTCTACAGGGTCTATGTAGTATACGACTCTAGATTACTTATATTTGCATACCATCCAGCATCCAGCATGATTTTACGCCCATTTTGCATTTAACTACATTCTCGAATTATATTATGATGCGCGGACTGATCATATTCAAAGTAACACCATTGTGTATGATCTGATCGATCATTATCAATGTCTGGTCCATTTTTATTGCTAAGCGTTCGCTATGGAACACGGATCGCAATTTTGCAAAATTCTAAAATCAATAGAAATTCCCTATAAAACCCATGTAAAATCTATCCACAAACCTCATATTCACATTGGGTAGGTAAACGTTTTCCCCCTATTGTGAGATTGGTCTGCAGTGGCAATATAAACCGACAGGGCCGGTTCAGATGGTGGGCTACCAGGGCGGCAGCAACTGCCACCTGACCGCTACGGCTTGATTTACCACCAAAAGCGCCACCCACGCGACTGATCTTTATTATAATCCTATACATAAGAAATAAAGGCGAATTAACCTTTTACAAAACCTCCTGTAAAAATGTTAAAAATCCAGTAAAAAGAGACAAAATTATAACTACATTTGTGTTAAGCATTCTTTTAAAATTATAATTCAACTGCTATGTATTAACACCATCAGACACTCACTTGCTTTCATTAATGTTCAAACATCTAGCAATTCCTATTTGAATTATGTCCATCCATTGCGATGAGACATATACTTCTAATCCGTTATCAACAGGCACCACAATAGCTGTCGAAGGCTCCATAAAATAATGATACTGTCCTTCAATTTCGTAAACGCCGTTTATAACGTTCGTGACATTAGTACCACGGGTTGTTGGTGTTATGATCCCTTCTCCAGGTATATATCTAGAACTATCCTTTTTTGCTTCATCTATTGTTATAACTGGTGGGGCAGTGGACACGTTTTTGTACGACACTCGAACTTTCTTTGCTATTGCGCTCGCAAGTTCTTCCGAGTCAGCTACAAGGATTGCTACAGGCTGACCGTTGTATTTAACATCTGTAGCCAGTACCTCCTCATTTTCAACTTGAAATGTCAAGCCTGGGAATATGAACGAGTTGATGCCAGGGATGTCTCTTGCAGTCAAGATGGCGATGACGCCTTTGATTTCCTGAAAATATATCTATTTAGTAAAGTTGTCTTAGAATGACGAGCATGTGAACAATTTCGACTAAAACGCAAATCATAGCAACAATTGTCGCAGGAATTCGTTGTTGCTAGATCTATATCAGCCCATATACGTCCCACTGCAGGGCACGGGCCTACTCTACAATCGAGAGAATCGATTGAGAGCGGTTAGGCCATATAGTCCACCACGCTGGCCTAGTGCGGGTTGGCAGACTTACACACCGTAGATTTTTTTTATATCGCTACGTTATGCAGGTTTCCTCACGATGTTTTCCTTCACCGTTAAAGTGCGTGGTGATTGACTATCAATACACACATATCTCCGAAAAGTCAGAGGTGTGCCCTGGGATTTGAACCCGCGACCACCGTGAACATGTAGGCACTTGCTTGTTGCTAGATACTTTTGATAAATTAACTAGATATCTGTGACTTTTGGAAATTCTTAAAAGGGTATGATATTGGATTATTTCCTGTCAAGGCAAACGTCGGTGGGTAAACCAATAGAACCACATGTTTTATAGTGTTAGGTTTAAATGTCATTTCTGCGACACTCAATGTTAAGTATCAAATCTTCTTTATACTAACCAATACCTCATCTGCATGGACCTTTTCCACTGTTCCTTTATGAATTGTAGACAATACAAACGCTCCGAACACTTCCTTCGGCTGTGGGGGTATGTCATTAGCAAATATAGCCTCTCCTGAGCTCTGTATGATTGCTTCTAACTTTTGTACTGGCTTGTTAATAGGATAAAGGGAGGGGTCACTTATATATTCCTGTGTTCCCTGGGAAACTTGACGGGTAAGTAGTTCACCTCCTGAGCGATAAGATCGGGGAACAACTGAATTGGGTGCTGCATTCAGGACAAACTGTGGAGATATTAATGGTTTATAAATGACAAAGCTCCAGGTATGTAGTCTACAATTTCTATTTTGTTTTAATAAATACCATTATTTGTCTTTACATTTATAAACAACAATTAATCATATTTTCCTTTTTAATTTATCTTAACAAATAAATAAATGTAATTAATACATATGACATAAAGAAAATATACAATAAATACTTCAGATAGCGTTATCTTGAAACTTGAATATCATGAAGCCGGTATAACCTGAAATTATAACGAGCAATACTTTCTGTCGACATAATGGAACATATGCTCGTATCACTGTTCGCAATATGAAAACAAAAAATTCAATTTTAAACTTTTCTCACTTGGAATTCTTCTTTTATTTTTTCAATGAGTTAGGAGTAGTACAGAGACTTTAGATCAGTTGGCATATGTTGACAGTTTCTATAATATATTTTGATTGAATTGTGCTTACCTTATAAAATATTCCGAGCGCCAGCTTCTTCCTGGCGGCGGGCGCGGGCTCCGGCGGGCTGTGTGCCGGCACCAGCTCCCTGCTCAGAAGCTGCAGCGCGCCCTGCAGCGTCGCCGAGTTCCACAAGCTCTTGTTCCTCAAGTACTGCTCTGTCTGTCGCGCATGGATGAAGTCTGGTGCGATGTTGCCGTACACTATGCTTGCATCTGTAATCCTTCTCCTTGTGTCTACATGCAGTAGGAATGCTGCATTAACTATTGCAAGTGCATTTTGACTCCGCGGCATTATCTACAAAGTAATCAAACAATCACAGTAGGTAGATCATGCTTTTCTTTCTTTATTGCTAAACAGAAACTACTTCAGAGCATGGAAGGGCCTGGTCGATCTCTGCCATTGTCGGCATTCGTACTTAAATGACGGTATCTACTTAGTATTTTTGTTGATCATCAAACGGTCTGCCTTCTTGAATGTTATTTATTTTATGCCAATGTAAGTAATGTTTGTAGTATGAACATCTCGGGGTCGCTGTCCACCGGGCACTACCAGTCCCCAACTGCGGGCCCGCGACGTCCAGTTGCCCCATTAGTCACCTCTTACGACAGGCAGGGGATACCGTGGCGGGATTCTTGTAACGCCCCCATACCACAGGGCGAAACGTTGGGTGGTCTGTGTGTTCATTTACTATCCATGCAAATAAACCTATTGTTAAAGTTAATAATAAATAAAAATCGATGTACCTTATAGCTCTTAAAAATGTAGGATCCTTCGCGTAATGGTGGTAGTTCAATATTCACCAAAACATTTCCGGTCATATCGAATTTTAAGAATAGAGGTAGAGTCATGCTTAAAGTGGGACCTCTGCGTGTACCTGAAAATAAGAAACGATAGTGGAAACAAATCAGAGACTTGTGCAATCCAACAGAAGTACGATAACGGCAAGCAGAAGAATACTTACGGATATTGACCATAGCACCGACGCATTCAAATAGGAGAAACACATCCGATTGGTAATCAGGGTAAGCATGCTTAGACATCAAATTACCAGCCAATGATCCAATCTAATAAAATAAATACATATAATTATACCTAGCCATTTACTAATGACCTTTGGGTGATAGATTAAGCTCAGTAAAACATGAGATGAACTGAATAATATAGAATGATCTAGATCCATCTTTTGTAAAAACTGAATACTATTTCCACGTGACATTTTGGCAAATTCTTCTTTTGCCAATAATTTTACAATATTTACATACATACATAAACTCACGCCTTTATCCCCGAAGGGGTAGGCAGAGGCGCCACCAGGACACCCACATTTTGCCTTGTATGTTCCGTCCCAAGATGTGATAGGGGGCGAGCCTATCGCCATATCGGGCACAAATTCCTGACTCCGGGCTGATATATAATGAATAGAAAAATCCAATATCACTTTGCCCGACCCGGGATTCGAACCCGAGACCTCAGCTTTGTAACCGTACCGTCATACAACTACGCCACCGAGGCAGTCGGTCAGTATTTTACAATATTTAATCAGCTTAAATTCGGTAAAAAAAGAACCTCATGAGTAAAAAGACGTTTCTATAAATTACACCGACAAGGACTAGAAAAATTGAAAGCATATAAAATATGGATTTCAAACTCGTTTAAACGGGACATAAAACAATAAACAAAACAAAAATTATAGAGCTTACCGTTCTTATAGGGATGTGTGCAATAAGTTCAAAATGCGGTACAAATTCTTCCAAATAAGCAAAATCTCTGTTGTCTTTTGCAGCAGATTTAAATATAGAGATGCAATCCTGGAGAGATATGTTGGCGCCGAGGGCCAGGTTCTGATCGAACTTGTAACATTTCAGTGATTCCACCTCACTTATATCTATTAAGGTCTCTGGATATACGAAATTTTCCACGAGACCTAGAAATATAATTAATTCATAGCAACTTCATAATCGCTGTAATGCTCTACATCTACAGTATCAATAATATGCTGTATATTTAGAAGACATATCTAACCTTTTGCAGTATTTCCATCAATAAGCATATATGAATCCACACCACGCTCTCGAAAAATGCGGAATATATCATTGTCATCATAAACTTTATAGAACTGATATTTCCCGAAGTCCAGACAAAACATTTCCTTCTCTTTGAAGTCTTCAATTATACTCCAGTCGCTGTGGTCGCTGTTTATTGATAATTTTCTTGTTTTCTGACACATTTTACTGCAAGTGCTAAGATCTTCGATGTCTCTTACTCGCTGACAAAGTTCGGGAGTCGCGTCGCTTGCAAAAGACTTTATTGTGTCTAAAATTGGCCTGAACCCAGTACATCGGCAGGTGTTGCAGGCGAAACTCTTTTCTAATTCCGCCATGGTAAGGTTTTTGTCTCTGAGGCTGAACAATGTAAAAATGTTTTAATAATAACATTGGTAGCTACAGTTTTGTTTAGACCTTAATACTATAATAGGCACTGCGCTGTATTTCATATCTTCATTAGTGAATAGGAGTAATAAATATACCTGTTCATGTGCATGACCCATCCCGGCGTGCAGTACCCGCACTGCGTGCCGTTGAAGGCAGCTATCCGGGTCTGTATGTCGTCGTAGCCGTCGCGGCGGTTGCCGAGCCCCTCCACCGTGGTGATGTCCCAGCCGTTGCACGAGAACACCAGCACCAGGCACTACGGGAATATTCCTATCACTATTCTGCTAGTAGTCAAAAAAACTAGGTGAATTTGAAATCAGTCTGCAAATTTTTAGGAATGATTCTGTTAGCTTGCTATACTTACGTGTGATTTGTGCATCACAGTTTTAAGATCTCAGCTTAAGATTGAGCATCTAGCCACATATCTGACACCGTTATTGTGTCTCTTATACCATTTTGCACTTACAGAGTTGACAGAGAATGTCTCGGTGTTCTTGCTGGGGTATCGCCTGGCGCGCACGGAGACGATGCAGGCGCCGCACCCGCCTTCACGACACATCGCCTTGGTGCCCGGCAGGCAGCAAAAGTACCGCAGGTACGCGTTCAGGGACGTGTTACGAGGAATACATTGGTTTACTATACAAAAGTTCAGCGTAATTAACACATTTCTACAATTACAATAATAATCATCATATGTTACTGTTGGACATAGGCTGCTTCTCCATCACACCACTACACCTGGTCGTGCGCTTAGTATGATAATAATTGACGCTATTATGTTAGCCACTGCTGATATTACCTAACAAATTACCTAACAAATAGATAACTAATCATAATAGCGATTGGCAGCTTATAAGTTTCCACACTTGGCACGAGCTTCCTCTATAATTGACAGCGTGTAGCCTTTAATCCCACTCTGCTGGCCTAGTGGGACTTCTAGACTTCTAATTTCTTTGAAAATCTAATAATTAACTCTAACGATCTAAACACGAAGTTATTCTACAGAGTTAATGGGGCAATTGCTATCCTGCCTTACATACCAAATACCAACCATTATGTTCTTTTCCATTGACAGTAAACTGTATACATTTAGACATGTTGCACTTGTAATCACTTGGCAGTTAACACAACGAGTATTAAAGTAATGCAAGTTCTGAATTTTTGTTTGCAAAAAGTTATTTTATATGCAACTGATATTTTTTATTTGCATATTCGCATTTGCATATTGGGCCATTAGTTATTGGCTAAAACCTTATAATTATTTGCGCTTACCAACCAAGCATGGCGAGTGTTGGTAAAATTCTTGTAGGTATATTATAATAATTTTATACATCCTGGGAGGAGGCCTATGATGAGCAGTGACTTCGTGTAGCTGAAGATGACGATAAAGAATCCTATTATCCTTGGGTCCTTTGGTCGTTTCCCTCAATTCTTTTTTTTTCTAATGGCATATACAGGGTATATCAAGACCGCGACCGAAAATGAAGCCAGATGGTAGTATTAGTGACTTCAGACACAATGCAATGTAAATTTTTTTTTTGGTAATTTTTTACATATCGTCGTATTTGGGTGATAAATACATAGTTTTCCTAAAATAATGATGAACACCTTTTTATTTTTTAAGACGCAATGGTACGATAGGGTTTAAATTACTATTTTCGCATTAACTAGGTATTTGCTACCCAAAAACAATGATTTTCAAAGAACTGCAAAAAAAAAAATGTCGCTTATTTTGCGAAATGTTTATTTGCATTGTGTCTGCAAACACTAAAACTACCACCCGGCTTCGTTTTCGGTCGCGCTCTTGATATACACTGTATATGTATTTCATATAATATGTCCGGCAAACGAGCAAACAGGTCACCTGATGGTAAGTAAATGATCACTACCACACATGAACATCCAGAACGCTAGGATCATAGTTTTGTTGCCGGTCCATCAGATCTAGAAGGGAGTGGTAAGAAAAAAGGATGGCAAGAGGGAAGGGGTATCGGGCATCCGACAATTTCACTAACAAAACGAAATGCGACAAATGCAAATGCAAAGCTTTATAAACAATTAGGTTCACGCATGCATTCCGTAACGTGCGGCGGAGGTCATTTTCGTTCTAAACAGTTGTCATCCATCTCATGTTCCCATATCATCTTTATACATAAAAATTAAATATATTTGATGTAAATAAAAGAGAGGAGAATATGTGAAAAATTATAAAGATGCTTACTATTTATTAAACCAATGTTGTAAAAATTAAAATACAAATATGCCATAAAACTCAAGTTACCTTGATCTGGCTCGAAGGACCAATTAATTTTAATAAAAAATGGTAATTTAATTTCTACCCCTTCCAAAAATATTCCAAATAATTATCTTGTTGACTTAATATTTTATTTAGAAAGAAAGAATAAAAGCTTTTATTTATGACAAGCAGAGTTAAATGTTGAATATAAAAAAAACGTCATAAAATGAAATGCTGGTCACAAAAACAGCTATATTCACAAACAACAAACAAACAGTAGACATTGCATTAGGGAATTCAAATTTATAAAAGGTTTAACAACGTTATTTTAAATAAAACAATAATTAAAATAGAAATAAAGCATGGTACATTTTTGCTTTGCATTTAAATTGACCTATAAATAATTTCACTGCACTACCTTAATAATTTTGAAATTGGTTGAGTAATATTTGGAAACGTTGAAATAAAACTATTTTTTACGGATTTGGTCATACGCTCATCCGTTCAGTGACTGTTACCTCAGTCCGCCCCGTGACCACGAAAACTATAAAACAATCGAAACGTCGCAAAGTTAAAAAATGTTAAAATTATACCAAATCCGCGATAATATCCGTAAAAAATAGTTTTATTTCAATGAGTAACTTTGGCGTAAATCTAAGAAGCCGTTTTGGAAACGTTGCTCAACAAAAAGTATTTGCGTTGTGGATGCACCATTACTGACTCAGATATAATCCTGTAAATACAGTGTCAATTATTTTAATATTTTACAAACTAGAAAACAAAAATATACTTCAATATATTCAACACTTTGGCACAAAATGAAAAACAAAAACAAATAAAAACTGGTAAAACTAATTCGCAAGCACGTATTCTTCTATTTTCGTATCCAAAGCGGTAAGAATGGATTCCGTGTCGAATGGAATGGCTGTGAAAAAAATAGAAAAAAGTCAGTGGTTAGATAAGGATGTTAATGTTACAAATTTTTTTGTCAAATTGTAATTGGTAAAGTGTTCAAATGTGTGAAGATATGCCTTAATAAGATTAATATACGAATTTATATTAATTTTCACAAAATAATTGTTTTTCATTGCATTCCTGTAATATTTACTACACAGATTATAAGTACAACCTTAGTAACATTTTTATTGTTTAACATTACATATTATGACACATCTGAATATGCAATGTATTATAATCCGGCCGCCCAGAGAATGCGTTCCTGAAAGGTTGTAATCGAACGGACGACGTAACTTTGAAGTGTCGTTGCAAATGCAACGACAGCAAATGTAAATACATTATCGAACAATTTTATTTATTTACCCTACTTACGAAATAAAAAATCATAAAAAATTAAATAATATGTAAATTTAGGTTAAATTTTATCACTTTGGACTAAATTTGACGGACAATAAAAATAAAAATATTATATGTATAAGTTCATACCACGCCGTTACAAGGTTATGTCAACTGTTCATTTCTGGAGTGATGTGGCCAAAAAATAGCAGATTATTATAACGTTATTTTCCGTTATAATATAAAATAATACATTTGTGTTTTTAATAATGTATAACGTAATAATTAAACGGATCTAACTCTTTATTTCACCTGGCAGCAATATAATATCTTTCACATTTGTGAATTTTATTTAAATTTGGCATTGAAGTTTACGTTTTTATTAAAATATTTTTAATAAGAACATTTAATATTAACTTATATTATTTACTTATAATTGATTTAATAATAATAAGAATCAAAATTAAAATCCGATCTATAATGTGATACTATTTAAGCGGCTCAGTGGCGCCTCCTTTTCTTATTATTTTTTATTGCCAAGCTATATTAACGGTTGGAAGATTTAAAGAATGATTATACCTAGATTTTAAAACACTTTATAGAAAATAGTCAAGTATCCAGTTATTCTAACTTGCTACTTTTACTGGGAATAATTCAAAAGTTTAGCAAAATGATAATTATTTCCCATCACTACTCATGATCAACTGACATGTGTCAGGAACGCATTCTCTGAGCGGCCGGATTATAGTAATAAAACAAATTACCGATGCTAATCCATTGTGTAGGGTCGTATCCTGACTGTTTTCTCGAAGCCATGATGCACTCCCGTAAAGCCAAAGTTATGCCGTGGGCGGTGCATACACCCATCTCACCGCAAGCTGAACAAAACAAACAAACCATAAGCAAATAGGCTCGCCCCCTATCACATCCTGGGACGGAACATACACGGCGAAATGTGGGTGACCTGGTAACACCTCTGCGTAACCCTTCTGGGAAAAAGGCATGAATTTATTTTGTATGAGTGTAATAAGCCAATGGTGGAATGGAATCTTCTACAGCATTCATCTTTAGATGGAGATTGAAAAAACTTATTACCTAATCTTCTACAAAATTTTAAATATCATCATCAAAATTCCACTGCCAAGTAAAAATTCGAATTTCGTATCTGTTCGCCGTCTGCCCCTATCGATTCACAGCTCTTAACGAATTGGTACCCCGACTCCAGGCATAACCAGCGAGGGACTACGGTAAAACTGTTCCGGACTATACAAGGAACTAATGTACAATATTAATATTATTGTATGATCTTATATTGTATGAGCGTGGATTTGCATATTTTAATAATGTTTTTTCATTTTTCGTTTTATTTTTTCACATACGGGAACACTATAATGGACTTACTTTTAGCGCCCAGCACTCCTTGGGTGTTCTTACTGTTATGTCTCAGGTTGACGTTGTAGGTGACAGGTATATCCAGGCACAGCGGTACGTGGTAGTTGAGGGATCTGTTCGTCAGCAGTTTTCCCGTGGTTTTGTCGTATACCAACTTCTCGCAAGTGAAATATCCCGCACCTTGGATGAAGGCACCTTCCACCTTGAAATAGTAACGCAGTTTTTTACTAGCCAGATCTCTGATTGAAATTCATATATACTTTACTGTACTAGGTACAATAGTTAAAATATTTAATAGAAGCCTGAGACCATCTCTGAGGGAAAAATTCAAAGAAATAAACATAATGACAGTAGCATCTGAATTCATATTTACTAATCTTATGTATGTCCATAAAAATATAGAGAAATTTAAAAAGTTAAGCGATGTTCATGACAAAAATACTAGAAATAGAAATAATCTAGTCAGTCATAACACCAGGCTCCACAAAATCAGCAAATCTTTTAAGGGTTACTGTATACACTTCTATAATAAAGTTCCCCCTCACATAAAAGCCTTAAGTATAAACAAATTTAAATCCACTGTTAAGCGACAGTTGTGTAATAAAGCTTACTATAAAATTTCAGATTACCTAGAGGATAATAAGGCTTGGGAACATAACATAATATAAGTCCCCTAACCGGATGTGCATTGTTTGATATAGATGTGATGTAATAATTAGTTCATTTGATTTCATCGCAGTTGTAAGCAATTTGAGTAAGTCATGCTCGCTAAAACGTCTGTGCTTGCGGCGGCGTCGTGTGCCGGGTCGGTCACTTCCCTGTAACATGGTTGAGGAGGCCGATGGCTGGCACATGCGTCATACTCGTGAACGAGTGCTGCTTGTGTGGACTGGTCTGCTCGACTTGCTTATAATGATAACTTTTAATTGCTTTAAAACTATTACTACTATTCATTGCTTTGGTGAAGCAGTGCACTGATTCCGCGTTCTGGGTGACTTTCCTTACCTAACTCAACCGTACCAAAATCACTTGACCAATAACACTATTCTTCATTATTCTTCTAAATTATCTATGAACTGCTCTGAATTTAACTGCGCTGCAACCTCTGTATAATTATTGTATTGTAAACTTGTTTTAAAAAGAGCAACGCTAGTTTCTTGCCCGTTCTTCTCTGGCGAAAACAGCCTTGTGAACCGGGTGGTAGTGGAAAAAAGTGACTGAATCTAAATAATGTATGACATTTCATGGGTTCAATAAATATTTTCATTTCATTTCATTTCATTTCATTTCATTTCATCTCAACTTTGTAATAATAAAATACGGTGGTAATAATAAATATATTTTAAGTTAGTCAATATCATGCAATTTAAATATGCTAAATCGCCTATACACAAAGTGTAATGAGTAGAATAGATGTGTATTTAAATTTACCTGCCCAATGTCCAACATAGGGTTGACGCTCACACCGCAATCTTCCAATATATCGACTCGAACCAATTGGAACTTGCCGAGTAGAACATCCAACTGCACTTCTATGATCGACACTGCAAACGCACTATACGCTTGAAGATTCTTGTCTGTATCGGTCATCATGTAACTACATGTCAAATCTATTTCTGCATCACCGGCAGCCTTCACAATGCTTGGCCACGAAGCGTTGCCCATCCGCGCTCTAATAGGAGCTAATCTACTTTTCAGAACTTCACATGCTTTTATGATCGAGTAGCAAACACTCTCCGTGGTAATACTTGATCCGGAGAAAACGTTGTTTGCAGCAACAAAAGTGTAATGCGGAATCACATGGATATGCTCTATAGGGATCCCTAACTCGCGAGCGCAAACTTGAGCGGCTTTCGTGTTTGCTCCTTGTCCCATCTCTATACCGCCTGTTGTGATAGTGACTGTTCCATCGCCTCTATAAATTGATATGAATGCTGTGTAATTTCCATAGTAAATGACAGGGAAACTCATCACGTTGATTTTTATAGCTTTCTTCATCCATCTATTGGCTTTGTTGAATTGTTTTACGGCTGCAAGGCGTTCTTTGTAATTCGCGCTCTTTTTCAAAGTTTCTATCATTTCTGGCAAGTCATTGTCCGTTGTCCTCATGTTGGCTAAGCGTACTTGCATTGGATCTTTTTTTAAAGTGAATGCTATGTGTTCCATTATGTACTCTATCGACGCTATTGCTTCACACGTACCTGTACAGTTTATTTTTATATGTATTTACGACCTATCTATCAGAATTCTTAAAAGATTGTTAATAGTTAGGTTATTAAATAAATAAATGCATTATCACGGAATTGTTTACCTGGCGCCCTGGCAAATGTGTTTGATGCCAGATCAGTAAGAACGGTCGAAGTTTTCACTGCAAAAGTGGAGGAATCGTAGCAGTTGGGAAAACTGGAGGACGTGTAACTAGTAACATTGTCATTGTTAGAACATCCAGCGTCTTGCACTATTGAAGCTTCTAGATATTGGATTTTACCACATTCGTCCACTCCGACCTTGAAAATAAATTACGCTATCATCGAATTTACTTTTGAACACTACTCGTATTATCAAAGTCTGCTTTATTATTGATTAATGTGATGAAAATCTGTTCCAGTTATAATTTTTTCATAGGATGGAGTTAAATGTTAGGTAACCCATATTCACTGTGCGTGACTGCAAATAACATGTGTTCAGATCTTTCTTGGATTTTGTAATTTTTTTTAACAAATTGTATTATTTCGCTATTAATAAACTAACTTATGCAGTCCTCATCTTGCAAATGCACGTATTTTAAACACAGTTACAATATCCACATTACTAACCTCGTATTCACACTGAGTAGGAAACCGTCTCCCAGCTATCGTGAGATTTGTTTGCAGAGGCAATATAAACCGACATGGTCTGTTGAGGTTGTAAGCAACTAATGCTGATGCGGCCGCCACTTGTCCGTTACGGGAAATCTTACCACCGAAGCCTCCACCCAGACGGCTGACTTTTACTACGACCCTATGTCATAAATAAATAAAAATTAGATTATTCTTTGCGAAGACTTTTTAATTATTAAAAATAGAGGTTTCAATAACACAAATTTGTTACAACAAAATTATGGTAAATAATTGTATTTAAATTATGGTAAGTAATTGCTTTAAGGAAAAGCAATTTAATACAATCGTGCTTATCATTATCATCAGGTGTAGGAAGTTGACCACTGAATGGTGGCCTCCTGCTATAAACCTTTGATCCTAATACCAGTAATTAAATATTATAAATCCAATAAACTCACTTGCTCTCATTAATATTCAAACATTTGGCTATGCTATTCTGAGTTAGATCCATCCATTGCGTCGAATCATACACTTCCAAACCATTATCGACAGGCACCACCACACATTTCATAGGTTCCATATAATAATGATACTGGGCTTCTATTTCATAAACGCCCTTTATTACTTTCTTGACGTTTGTACCACGGCTTGATGGTGTTAAGGAGCCATCTCCAGGCTTGACCCTTGAACTATCTTTCTTGGCTTCATCTATGGTTAGCACTGGAGGAGTAGTACTGACATCTGTATATGTAACTCGTACTTTTTTGGCTACAGCACTGGCTAGTTCTTCCGAGTCAGCAACAACAATGGCTACAGGTTGACCGTAATAACTGACTTTTGAAGCTAATAGGCTTTCCTCTTCAACTTGTAGTTGCAAAGTTGTAGGGATGAAAGAGTTGACACCAGGAATATCTTTTGCAGTAAGAACAGCCACTACGCCTTCAATTTTCTGAAAATATAGGCCTATTTGAATCGGATGGATTTTAAATTGATACACGCTTTGTTATCAAATAAGATTTCTTATATCCATCCTACATGTCTCATGTCTGTAAGTAATCGTCTAGACTCTAGAGTGATAACACCGCCATCTGTATTTTTCTTTTTAATTTGAATTTATTTGTCTTTAAGTGTTTTTCCTTTTTGTGTGCAGTTAAGAATAAATAAGAATTTTCGGAAGTATGACAATACCTATACATAAGTAACGTAAAAGCAATAAATATCAGATTTAATAATTCTGAACAATGATAGTAGATTGAGGGTATCCAAATATAAAATCATGAGCCAAATCCTGTGAAAATATCAACGTATATTAGTAAACGATAGGGAGACTAGCAAGAGTCACATGACATGGGAAGTGGGTGGGTGCATGTAAACTATACAAGTTATATTTGCATATTTTTGTAAACTGCCATTATAATTTGAAGTCACAAGTTATTTGTCGTTTATATCAAGTCCCGCTTTTGTTTTATGTGTCTATTACAAAATACTCATTATGGTTTCTTAGATTTACGCGAATGTTACACATTGAAATAAAACTATTTTTACGGATTTTATCGCGATTTGGTTTAATTTTTACATTTTTTAACTTCCCGACGTTTCGATTACTTTACAGCTTTCGTGGAGTCCGCCCCGTGACCACGAAAGTTGTCACTCACAATCGTACTCGATTGTAGAGGAGGTTTGTGCCCTGCAATGGGTCGTATATGGGCTGATACAGATACAGAATAAAGTAAAACGTCGTAGAAAGCTAACTCACTCCATTCATTCTTCTCTCCACGGATTAATTATATACGCATGCTGTCAATATAAATATTGCTATACTTACCAATACCTCATCTGCATGAATCTTATCCACTGTTCCTTTATGAATTGTAGACAATACAAACGCCCCGAACACTTCCCTCGGCAGCGGTGGAATATCGTTGGCGTACACCGCCTCTCCTGAGCTCTGGATGAGTGCCTCTAGCTTCTGGACTGGCTGGTTGACGGGGTATAGTGAGGAGTCAGTTTCATAGTCCTGAGTTGCTTGAGAGACTGCACGGGTGAGCATATCCCCTCCTGAACGATAAGACGTCGGAACAGCAGAATTCGGTGCTACATTGAGGACAAACTGCAAAAAAAACTTCATATAGTAACTATTGAATAATAGCTAAAAGTCACAAACTGTACATTTTAAAGTGTTCATAACATTGATAGCACAAGTTAGTTTATAGTAAACAATTCGCCAGAAAAACCCGACAATGCAAAATAATGAACGAAACACCTGCCGTGCATACAGCTTCTTAATATCAAAAGAAATTTACTTGGATCAATATTTATCACCACACTTTACTGATATTGAATATTCGTTTACGATTAATTGACGTATTTGGACACAATATTTTGCTACATATTGATATAATATTAAAAAACAGAAATGCAAAATATTGTCTAGATTGAAAATAAATGTTGATTCAGTTTAATTTTGAGGATAATCACCTCCAAAAATATTTTTCAATTCCGTCAGTGGCTGAGAACGCCATGTTGTGTCTGTTTACGGACATTCACAGCTGAAACTGCTTTTTTTATGGTAAGTCTCTCATATGTGAGGAAGTCGAGGTAGGTACCACCGCAACGTTTTTCTCCTGCCAAACAGCAGAGTATAATATGCACTGTTGTGTTCCGGTTATACGTCTTTTTTATTATTTTTATATCGATTTTGTTTTACTTTAGATTAAAGAACTTTGATAAAAGAAGAAAAGCTGATAAGAGAATATTTTACAGATATTGGCTGAAGAATTTATATAGATCGCTGGTTATAAATTATAATACGACGCCACAAATGTGCTCAGCGGAAGGATGTTTGAAGGCTACGCTATGAGCTGGCAAGGCTCCTTAATTACATTGCATTGAAAGATCATAAGAGGGATAACTCATACGACCTTGTTACCTTATAGAACAGGCCGAGCGCCAGCTTCTTCCTGGCGGCGGGCGCGGGCTCCGGCGGGTTGTGTGTCGGCACTAGCTCCCTGCTCAGCAGCTGCAGCGCGCCCTGCAGCGTCGCCGAGTTCCACAAGCTCTTCTTCCTTAAGTACTGTTCTGTCTGTTGTGCGTGGATGAAGTCTGGTGCGATGTTGCCGTACACTATCCTCGCGTCTATTATATTTTTCTTTGAGTCTACATGTAGGAGGAATGCTGCATTGACTATCGCTAGAGCATTTTGACTTCGCGGCATTATCTGGAAATGAAATTCGTAATCACGTCATTTTGATGGGGGGTTTGATAGCGATTTTAATCCCTTTAACGGAGAGTACTGTCCAATATTACTACTGCGGAATTAATAATAATTTTGTTAAGTGTATTTACCTTATAGCTCTTGAAAATATGCGAGTCTTCACTAAGTGGCGGCAGTTCTATGTTCACCAAAATAAATCCTGCCATATTGAACTCAAGGAATTCGGGCAGCGTCATGCTTTTAATAGGACCTACATTTGTACCTGGTAATAAACATTGGGTATTTAGTTACGTTAAATAATAGGTAACTAAATGTGAGAAAGTTTCATAAACCATAAGATTTAAGTAATATTTTCAAAATAAGGTACTTTTACTCATTATGACCTCGTACTTCATAAAAGAAATATTTGTATTTTCCCCATAATTTCTTACCAATAGGCAATATATCCCCGACCTAATAGCAAATAGAGAAAGATATAAGTGCAAAAACAGGTGCACAGCTTGATGATGAAATTGCAGATGGAAATACATGTCAATGTCAGACTGTTACAAAATTACAAATCATTTCTCTTAGTTTACCATAATATTCTACTTCAAATGTATAATAACAGATTGAGGAATACTTACGAACGTTGATAACAGCGCCAACGCATTCGAATAGAAGAAACACATCCGATTGGTAATGAGGGTAGGCGCGCTTGTACATCAAGTTACCCGCCAATGATCCGATCTAAATGGAACATATCATCATATCATATCACCCATACATATATCCATCAGCCTAAGGAAGTCCACTGCTGAACATAGGCCTCCCCCAATGATTTCCAGTGACCTGTTCGAGACAGCTTGCATCCAGCGACGTCCCGCGACCTTTACCTGGTCCTCTGACCACATGTTATATATATTACATTATTTATAAACTAATGATGAAGTCGATGAATATTTCAGACGAGACAACTTTTAAGAAAAAATCGGAACATTTAACAATTGGACACTACACGATGTTAGATATACAATAAGAAATATAACAGAAAATGAAGCATGCTCCGATTTCATTAACTATTTTTTTAAAGAACTAACTAACAAAGGAATTAGAAGACACTTTAAGGAACTCACCTTTCTTACAGGAATGTGTGCAATAACTTCAAAATGCGGCACAAATTCTTCCAAGTAAGCGAAATCACTGTCATTCTTTGCAGCAGTCTTAAATATTGTAATGCAATCTTGAAGAGATATGTTGGCACCGAGGACCAGGTTCTGATCGAACTTGTAAGATTTTAATGA
Organism: Deilephila elpenor; assembly: GCA_949752805.1. Lineage (NCBI taxonomy): Eukaryota > Metazoa > Arthropoda > Insecta > Lepidoptera > Sphingidae > Deilephila > Deilephila elpenor. The sequence continues at coordinate 10,747,673 of OX457108.1, forward strand.
CGCCACCTCACTTATATCTATTAAAACAGGGGGATATTCGAAGTTTTCCAAAATACCTGCAATTTTTAGATTGATTTAGTAGCGCTGAAATTCCTTTGATAAATAAATGTGTTTGATAGCTCTTGAAATTTTTATGAAGAAAGATTTACCTACTCTTTTATTCAGTAAAACATAATTAAATTTTGAGGTGTATTTAAAATAAACAAATATATCCTCACCTTTTCCAGTGTTTCCATCAACAAGCATACAAGAATCAACACCATGCTTTTGAAACACGCGAAATATGTCGTTCTCATCGTAAACTTTATAGAATTTATGTTTTCCGAAATCCAAACGAATCATTTCCTCCTCTTTAACATCTTCAATTATGCTCCAATCACTGTGGTCGCTTTTGATGGATAACTTTCTGGTTTTCTGGCAGAGTTTATTGCAGGTGCTTAGTTCTTCAATATCCTTTACTCGCTGACATAGTTCGGGAGTTGCGTCGCTGGCGAAAGACTTAATAGTGTCCATAATTGGACGGAAACCAGTACACCGGCAAGTGTTGCAGGCGAAACTCTTCTCTAACTCTGCCATGGTGAGGTTTTTATCTCTGAGGCTGGAGAGTAATAAGGGATTGATTATTATAATAAAGTTACAGCTAAGAAAGAGAGAATATCTTACTGAATTATTGTAGCTTATCATATGACATTTCAATTGTAAAGAAATACCTGTTCATGTGCATGACCCATCCCGGCGTGCAGTACCCGCACTGCGTGCCGTTGAAGGAGGCTATCCGGGTCTGTATGTCGTCGTAGCCGTCGCGGCGGTTGCCGAGCCCCTCCACCGTGGTGATGTCCCAGCCGTTGCACGAGAACACCAGCACCAGGCACTACGGGAGTATATTTATCAATACTCAGAAAGAGAACTTGCGTAGCGTCTAGTCGCAATCAGTTCTCCAGTTGCGCCATTTCAACTAATTTATTATGGGGTATGTCAACATACTATTTCCGTCAATGGATTGTATAAACATCTAGAAAAGTTTAAAATATTCGGCAAATACATATGGCTCATTGTTCTAGCTAGCCTTATGAATATTTTTGTTTTTACAGCTTTTGTCAACATCAACCATTTTAGGTAAATATCTTATTTCAACGAATTCTTTTTGTATTTAATTGTTAAATTACAACGTAATAAAAATTTTATCACCGCGTAAATATTTTTCAAATATTTTTCCTGTTAGGTATATTGTTAACGTAATTGTCGGTTTTAATCAATATTGTTCGGAGAATTTTAAAAGTATTAAGTACTACGAGTATAAAAATGCTGGGCTTAAACTTTTTTGTAGTCACTCCGAAGATGTTCAGTGACCTATTGGAATCAGCCTAGATCCAAAGAGATCGGCAGTAGTGGATTCCTTGTGTTATGAGATGATGATTATGGTAATTGTGATTTTGACGTGTTGCACTTACAGAGTTGACAGAGAATGTCTCGGTGTTCTTGCTGGGGTATCGCCTGGCGCGCACGGAGACGATGCAGGCGCCGCAGCCGCCTTCACGACACATCGCCTTGGTGCCCGGCAGGCAGCAGTAGTAACGCAGGTACGCGTTCAGAGACGTGTTGCGGGGAATGTTTTCATTTACTGTTCGTACATGAATATGATTCAATTTAAAAACGAAATGAATCTCGTCATTGTATGATGACGATAAATTGCTATAAAGATAGATTAGTCTTTCATAAAATGACAGTATTAAATGTTGTTAACTATCCTACCAGCAACAATCTTCTACAAAATTTCTTTTCGAGGACTTTTCGATTCCAAACCGACGATGTTTAACACGAAGCCAAATAAAAGTACAAAGTAAGTGCAATAATAAAACCAATATAACATATTATGACAAATACGACACCAGAAATTTCAGTGAGAACAACTAAATAAATAAACGTTTTCATATGGTAATTTCCAATAGTTTGACTGACAATAACAATTGTAAATCTATATCACGACTTGAGAGGTAATAACAAGGCCCACAGTATCTGTATTATAAATAAATAATTAAATAGAGTAGATAGTAGATTATAATTATAGATAATAATAGTAGATTAATGTAACATAGACTAGAAGGGATTTTTCATTGCCGGCGGCAACACTTATCATCATCAGCCCGTTGCAGTCTACAGCTGGACATAGGCATGAGACATGGCAGCAACTGGATGCGTAAAGCAGCAGACCGGGCTCTGTGACGTACCGCGGGAGAGGCAACACTTATACCAAATCGAAATATTGATGAATTATCCGGAGGAAGTTTAAAAAACGGGAGGACTCTTTGATGAATGGTAAAGGCGAAATCTTGAAAAGATTAAGGCAAGGCAATAAGGCAGACAAATTGCCTAGCAACTAGTAACTCATAATTAAGTCCCTTTTGCTGTCCGTATGAACGGATAGATCTTTTAAATTACGCATTAATGCAATTTTCACCAATGGATAGAATGATTCAACGGTAAGGTTTATATTTGTAGTTATTCTAATTGCGTTATCAAACGACCACCTAGTCAAAACCTTAGCGGGGCCCCTAGTGCTGTATAATTAGGAATTTAATAAAGATAACAATAGTCATATTGCCCCGAAATAAAGAAGTTGTGACTTTCAAGCATCGGTATTTCAGAATTTTGATGTTTTTAACTAGCTCTTTCCTGTAATAAATTGTTTGCAAAGGATGCAAATAAGTGAACAGATGACGCTATAGGTCGGTACTGGGTGGCTACGTCACATGTAGTTGTCATGCCAGTGGGAAATTATAGCAATCATTGTACAATAAGACGTAGTTTACATATGCTTGCGATGAAAATAATGTACTAGCGACGTAATGATGATGACTGGAGACAATATTACGGTATGATTTTAAAACGCAATGCTGGTTTAACGTTTGCTGCGGAAAAAAAAATAGTGGGTTATTGAGGACATACCTCTTTAAGGTCACTAAGATCTTTAAAGTGTAAATAAATATTAATGAATTATATGAATTAGGTAATATGACGTTGACGTCGCGATTGTCTACGAGAATTGCAATGAGAAACACTTCTGTTGGCTTTACTCATTCGACAAGAATTAAGTTCAAAAAAAGAAAGCATCTTAAATTACTTATTCTCGTCTTGACATATATCTTATCTAGGTCGCAGCGTCAACATTGGTCGCTAGACAATCGCGACGTCAACGGCACGTCAGCGCAGCGTTGACGCTGCGCCGACGTTGGGGAAACGCTAACGGTAAGTGGGGTAGGGGCCTTATAAAATGACGAAAGTCTGGTAGGCACGGACTCTAGTTATATATTGTACATCACCCCTTTTTGAAATATTTTATTTAGCCTCCCGCGCTACACAATTAATTGGTGGACTAAACACGCCTTTGAAATTCTTGTGAAGAACTCTTGGGTAATAAAGTTATATCTACGGCAATGAACAGGCAGTAATTGACTAAAAATGCAAAATTTCCAAACGTAATTTTTTTTTAATTTTTTTTTATCGTAGTTTCGATCCGCGACATCCGGTTTTGAAGTGGTGTAGGTCGTTATAGGTATTTTTTTATTGTCCAAGCAATCTACACTAAGCAATTAAATTATATTTATTAATGTGACCTTAAACTCAGGATAAAGTCACATTAGAATTTAAACTGGTCAATGACCGGTAGTGCGTGGTGGCCTGTTGGTAAAGGACCAGACGCGGCTGCCTACATGGTCACGGTGGTCGCGGGTTCAAATCCCAGGGCACACCTCTGACTTTTCGTAGTTATGTGTGTATTGATAGTCAATCACCACGCACTAAAGTGCGTTTCGTTCCTTCACCGTTAAAACGGTGAAGGAAAACATCGTGAGGAAACCTGCATACCGTAGCGAATTTGTAATACTATTTTGAATTCATAACATACATAACATGCATACATAAACTCACGCCTTTATCCCAGAAGGGGTAGGCAGAGGCGCCACCAGGACACCCACATTTCGCCTTGTATGTTCCGTCCCACGATGTGATACGGGGCGAGCCTATCGCCATATCGGGCACAAATTCCTGACTCCGAACTGGTAATGAATAGAAAAATCCATTATCACTTTGCCCGACCCGGGACTCGAACCCGGGACCTCAGCTTTGTAGTCGTATTTTGAATTAAAAACACGCTATTTAAAATCGAAGATCTTAGAGCTAAGAGCGATCTTTTCCAGACAACCGTTTGTATGTGTACAACATAATGTTTATTTTTACGTTCAATATAAGACATTAAATAAAACTACTTTTTACGGATTTCATCGCAGATTTAATTACTTTCTTGTAATCTATTAACTTCTAGAAGCACATTGGTGAAGTGGTCATAAATTATTTTAAAAAACATCAGGTATAAAAGGAAGCAACATTAAAGCGTGTTTTTTAATAAGCATTTTCTTAGAGAATGTATTCCAAAATCGTAATAAGAATTATAGATACGAATTTCCCATATTCACGTAAGACATGACCATGGAGAATTATTTAATATTTATTGTTACCAATATAAGTGATTCTTGGCATTGATTATATTCCAACCGATATGTTCAATTATATTATTATTCACCTTTATAAAATAGATTAAAGAACATTTTTCGCGCTAGAATTATGCTTGAACTTTATTAAGCAAAGCTGTCGCTTCACGTCGATCTCATTTATATTACCCAGTCATGACTGACAACAGGGTAAATCAATCACAATGAACATTATTTCATAAATGAAATTATCTAAAAATTATAGCAAGGAATAGGTTTTGGTTAACTATATTTATTTACCATACTTTACAGCCCGCGTGGTCTCTGGACGGACTGGGCCCGATGTAAAGTACTCGAAACGTCGCGCGTCCGGAAGTTAAAACAAAAAATTAAAATTAATCCGCTATAATATCCGTAAAAAAATAGGTTTATTCAATACGCAATTTACTTTAGAACCTTCAAGAGGGCGGAAAACTAGAAACACGACAATTGAGTAAACACATCGTCAATATCACTATTTCATGGAAGGTGACGAAGGTATATATATTTTTTAAATATCCTGATCTTTTCGTATTATAGACACTTTTTTCTACACATTAAATAGGTTTTGAAAAAGTCCCAAAAGCATAAGATTGTTTTTGATTTGAATCATTGATTATAATTGAATATAATATACCTTACAGTTTTCAGAGAAACATTATTACATTACACAAATTAAAACTAAATTTTAAGCATGTTAAGGGATTATTCCTTTTCTACTTCCCTGCAAAAACTAACCTTTTTTTAATTGTCCATTGACTGTAAACTGTATACACTTCGACATGTTGTACGTGCGTTCTTTCACGCTCAATCAATACACTTGTAGGACAGCGACAGCGATACTAAAGTTATTCACCGCAACGATCCTTTATATTGCGCATGGTAGATCAACACATCTCTGAAATATATTGTTTTACCTGTTACAGTTTGCCAGAAATTTCTGAAATTGCTAATATTTAAATTCATTATTTGTATTGGCGCATCAACAAAAAGGAAGCTTCATAAAAATATAAGTTTCTTACACACTACTTACTTTGCTCACAATATTACCTATATTACTTATATTTAGTTGTAACAGTTCTGTGTGTTTCCTTAATTTAAATAAAATAAATAAAATGAACGGGAAGTAAAAAGGACGGGAAGAGGAAAGCAATTTTGGTCTTCCGGAAATCTTAGCTACTGAAAAACACACAATCATATTTGTTATACTTTGGCTTTCCATAACACTTTGGTATACACATCGAGCCAACCCATTCCTACTGTATTTCAGTCAAATTCATTTTTAATTGGCCTGTAGATAGTACCTAAATTATATTCGAAGAGAAAATATCCTTTCCGAAAATCTCCCCGCTTGGAATATTAATTTAATATAAAATTAAAACTAGAAAAAAGCAAATACATACCTAATAATGCTTATATAGTATAATGTACTTACATATAATGTATATCTTTTACAGGCTTATTCATATACAGTTTTAAAATCTATTTCAGCTATCGAATGTTTTGTCTCTTTCGAACGACTTTTGAATTCAGTTTAAGCGACGAAGACAAAACATTCGATAGCTAAAATAGGTTTTAAAACTATCTATAAATAAGGCTGTAAATTAGTAACGTCGAATCCCCCTTTTTTTAGCACTACCCGTTGCGTGACTTTAGGCAACCTTTTGCAGATATTTTTAAATTGCAGGTATTATAATAAAACCAAATAATGACTGTGATAATGTTTAATTTCGTAAAAACTTAATTCTTCTTTTATCGGTCACAAGAAATCGTGCTGAACTCAGACTTCTATAAAATGTAACAAATTACTAAATTGACAGAGAAGTAATGAAATAATCTTGTCACAAATGGCAATCGGTATTAGCATGGTAAAGAGACGGTGGGTGAGCCTTATTGTAAAACGCTCAACTATATTATGAGCAAACATGTTGAAAATTGGGATCGCGGTTTGACAGATGTACCGTAGGATGTCCTCGTGCTAAGCGGAGTAACAAAAAAAATAAATTGTTCAATCTATTAATTTACTTTATTTACATAACGTATTATTTCTAAAGTTACGGCTAATTTCATACATATGCTATAGACTATAGTTATACTTAAGTGCGTTTGCGCAAACGCGAGTTTGCACCAATCTCGAAGTTTGTGCAGTTATTTGCGCACACACGTTCCAGTATACTAGTGCAAACTCAGACTTGTACAGTTATATCGTTACGTGTGTAGGTGCCATTAAATTAAAAATTATCAACTGACATGTATAACATTTATACTTGAATTATATAATGTCTAGATGGACCGCTCGAAGTTCAAAAATGGAGATAAAAATTGTGGTTAGTATAACTACCGGCACGGATCTGCGCAGATGTCGATTTTTGGGTCTCTTTAGAGGTATGATGAAGTAAGCGGGCGGGGGCATTATCGCATCGGCCAGTGATTGGTTCACTACGCAACGCCATATTGTTGTTATGCCTAATTCATTCATTGCGTTTGTTCAATTCATTCATTTATTTTGTCCTTAAGTTCACGATGCGTAAAGCAATCCCCACTCTGTCGCCGAGCGCTCAAGATTCGTGCCGGCGGTTATACACTTTTTTATTTCCGCGGTTATGTATGCCTCCTCACGTGTTATACGTATTCATTAAGTTTTCAAACTTTAACTTTTTCCCTAATATAGTATTGCCAATATGAGAAAAAATAATTAATTAGGAGTTGTTTTCACAACGCGGTATCTAAATATTATATAATCTAAGCATTTACAATACTATAAATTACAAATACAAAAACATTCTAATAATATATAGAGTATAGGTAGGTTTTTCTTACTATGAGTGGACACATTACAAAGGTCAATAAAATCTTAACACTCATAATTAATATTACGAGTACGTATGTAATTAAAATTCACACTTACTAAGTAGATAATAAATCAAGAGTTTTTAATTTAAATGAGGAAGCAATACCTATCAAGTGATTACCAATCCGGAGTCTCGATTTTAAGTTTATATCTTCTTACAGCCCAGTTTCTTCAATTGCACCATCATCACACACAAAGTTTGTAGATTTCACTAGCAATTCATATTGTTCAGGAAAGTCGAAATTTATTTTCCTTGTCCTAGCCAATATTGACATCGTTGCTTTAGGAGTGTGTGGTAAACTTTCATCCGTTGATTCTTCTGTATTTGTGGGTGATTCTTTTTCTCCTAATTCCGGAGTTTTCAATTCCAATTTGGAGGAGTTGAATAATTCAATTTCTTTCCAACCTTCATTTCCCTCGCAATATGGCGTGTTTAATTTCTTGATAAACAAAGCATCGCCGTCTTTTGCCCATGATATTGATGGAGCATCAAAATCTGATAAAAGAAAAAACAGTTGAAAACTTATTTAAAAATAACAAATATTGGATAGGTACGTATACGTGTACAAAGTAAAAATATAATAACAGATAGATACAGCCCACAATCATATATAATAAGTGCTTCGTGTATATTAGAAATTATAAGACTTCGGTCCTACAACACCCAGACCACAACAAATAGGTACCTATTTGCGGATTACACGAACATTAATCTCGTGGCGGGGGTCGAACCCAAATCTATTTTAGAAGCATATTATTTACAAATTTATTGAAGATATTAATTAATAAAAGCAAAGATAAATAGACAACTTAATAAAAAATACAGTAAAAATACACTCACCATTTATTTTTTCTTTCGTATTCCAATTGTCCAAGAAATTCAGCGCCGCAGTGAAAAAGAAACTTTTGTTCATTTTGAACCACTTTGATATAATTTATGTTTACTCAACAAAATATTAATGATAACTGATTGTGGAAAATAAGTTAGGCAGCTTTTTATACAAATGAATGTCACACTAAAGGATAAACAGGATCGTTAGCAATCTCCCGATTATTAGCTAATTGTAGACTAATTCATTTTCTAAAAACAATAGCTTTAAATAATGGTATTGTAAACAAATATTTGGTAAATAGTACGGTACCTAATTATTTTGTTTATTTATCTCATGTTCCTTTTGCAGAAACGATATTTTTATGTTTATTAATTTATTTTCTTTGAAACAATCATTATTTTAATGTTAATAAACTATACAATTTATTGTATTGTACAATCTAGGGTACGATTGAAACGTGTTTCGCCATATAGTCCACCACGAATGCCATAGAAATTCTTACAAGTCGCTCTGAAATGCAGGTTTCCTCACGATGTTTTCCTTCACCGTTCTAGTGCGTGGTGATTGACTATCAATATACACATGACTCCGAAAAGTCAGAGGTGTGCCTTGGGATTTAAACCCGCGACCACCGTGAACATGTAGGCACCCGCGTCAGGCCTGTCACCATCAGGCCACGTACTATAATATACAATTAATTAATTATAATAAATGAGTTTGTGGTGGTTTGTTGCGAAGGAACCATTCTGAACGAACCGAACGCGGTTACCGACACGTTGGTCCGGTATAAAATTCTAGGGCACGCCAACGACTACGGATGAGTGTTTAGATAGCTAGTCAATTACCAGGCACTTTATCGGTAAAGGAAAATATCGTCAGCAAACCTGCATATCTTAGAGTTTTTCAAGTATTTCCATGTCCGCTAAACCCCACTATGACCGAGTTATTATACTCGTAAAGAAGGCTTTTGCCATGCAGTAGGACGCATATGGCCATATATCTCTATCTCCTAGGAGAATGACTTCTGAAGAATACATAACTAGGGAAACATAGGGATCAGCCGGGTCGGGGAGTGATATTAGATTTTTCTATTAATTATCAACCGGAGTCAGGCAATGTGCCCGATATGCCGATAGGCTTACCTCCTATCACATCCTGGGACGGAACACACAAAGTGAAACATGGGTGTCCTGGTAGCACCTCTGGCTACCGCTTCTGGAAAAAAGGTTGAGTTTATGTATGATGTATATTTTGGCAGATAATGATTAACTTCTACAGGTGAACATATGCTTCCCCAAAGAACTCTACGACTTGTAGAATTAGCTCATTGATAACAGTAGTGGAGCAGTTGATTCTGATGGGGCTATTCAATTAACACATTGAGAGTGACGACAAAACAAAAAACAACTTTTAACTTATTATTATTTTTTTTTTTTTTTATTTATTTATTAAAATACAAAGTTAGAAACAAAAAATAAATATTATTTCCACGAAACCGGGCTTCGGTTTGACCGTGGAGGTGGTGAGTCTCATTTACACATGTTCAAAACATTTTCATTGGACATTATACAAAATAAAAAAGAAAAACAAAGTAACACATAAAAGTTAGAATTTTAAACAAAGATAAACAAAGTATCACTCATAAACTTTATGATATAGCAATAAAATGAAATAAAAAGAAATAAAAACAGGATATAACATTAAACAATAAAATCTAACAAAAATATCACTTCCAAAATTTAAACAGAAAATAAAACATCACTTCTAAACTTATATATAAATAAAATTAAAATAAAACACAATATGAATTACAACTACACAAAATAGAAATAAACTGTAACTGTAAGTATACCTAAAAAGTAAAGTAAATATGCTTAAGGCTACTAGTAGGAACATGTTAAAAGGTGGTTTCTTAATTTGTTTTTAAAACTATTGTATACGGGATCATTTCTAATTTCCGGAGGCAAACTGTTCATTATATAAGGTAATCGTTTATTAATGGTTCTGTCGCCATAATAATTGGTAACCCGAGGAACTACAAAACTACCACCGGTTACTGACCGGGTTGTATGGTTTCTGTAGTATGGAATTAGATATTGGTCTTTACTGCTAAACTGTTTGGTAGCCAATAAATATTTGTGTTTTTGTCTAACGGATAGAATATTGCAGATTTTGAACAATTTGGAGTAATCATTATTACAGCTATTTTTATTTTTTTTACTAACGAGTAACTTAAGAAATCTGATTTGAAGTTTTTCTAATTTAATTAAGTGTGTTTTAAAAGTTAATCCATAGCAATCAAGAGCATAACTTAGAATGGAGTCAACTAGGGACATATACAACAATCTTAATGTTTTAATGGGAACTTTATGGCTCAACAGATAGAATTTACCCAATAATATTCTTAGTTTTTCACTTATATAATCTACATGATGCGACCAGGAGAAGTTTTCATCTATTTTTACGCCTAAATATGTTACACAATCGGTTTTTTTAATTGGTTTGCATTTGCATTGCATTGAGTTGGTGTGGAAACATGTATATTCATGAGTTATTAATGGTGGATGCAGAACAGGTGGGCGAATGTAAGGTGAGTGTATAATTAGCAGTTGAGTTTTTTCTGAGTTTAAGACTATTCCATTATCATGCGACCATTTTACTGTGACCAACTTGTGCAGCTCTGGCGTATTATACCTAAGACAGGGCTTAATTTCTACGCAAATAAGACGCGTGGTGTGCCATAGCCGTACACATGTGTAGAAAAAAGCTTTTGCGCCGCAGTCAATGGTAAGTTCAATTCGCAAAAACTTGCGAGATCCACAAATATTTGTTCCGTGTATGGGCAATATAAGACCCACGCCACCACCACCCAGTGTCGCAATTTTAATAAGGCTAGAGGATATTACATCGGGATAAATAATAAATACACTCAAAAGCCGCATACATAGTCCTGGCCATAGATGTATATCTATGGTCCTGACCCTTTACTAAGATCGAGTCTTGTGGACTGAATACCAGAAACAGAGACTTTTCATTCACACAAACACCCAGACCTAAATCAAATACCTGTGCATCACGCAATATTTGTCTCAGTGTGGGGATCGAATCCGCGGCCTCTCGCTTCACAGCCGGCGTCTAACAAGCTGCCCTGTTACTTCGGGATTCTCATGCATAATTAATAATTGTTATCGAAGGACTTAAAAAACCACAACATAGGAAAATACAATTTATTTATCGCAAAAGGACACTTTTAATACTTAACAATTAAGCTACACTAATATCTTAAGATATTTTTGTCATTTACAAAATTATTTTAATGCTGAAGGCACAATTTTCTTTACTCCAGTTAATGAAAACATTACAACATTAACAATTATTCCATATTTGAATTAATAAATTTGTGTAAAAATTTAAGGCTAGAATTAAGGCACATCATCATTTTATTTTTACTATGGGTCTTAAGACAAGGCGAGATAATTTATAACCTTGATATCTATAATCTACTTCATACCATTTGTTCAGTAAGTAAATAAACAATACGGATGGCTTTCAATTAGAACCAAATATATATTTCTAATAATTTAATTCGACGGAATATTATTGTTTAATTTCTATTTTTATTGATTTTTTTAAAATGTAGATTTGCAATGAGCAATCCCTTTAGATGTATTGACAAATTAATTCGATTATATGTATTGTTTGACTTGAACAAGACCCCTATATTTGTATTGAAAAAGAAGTATTTTAATTAAATAGGAAACAAAAATGCAGTTTCTGATGATATGAAAAACTCGTAATTTACGTGCAGGGAAAAAGATGATAATATGAACAAAAAACATTGACATTATCCTAAAAATTAACAAAATTATCAATTCACTTAGCTAAAATTTAGTTAATTTTGAATTCATAGGCACCGAAAATCTATATGCATACATCATTCTAAACATTAAAACTATATTAAAATAATATACCACAGCAGTTGTGATAAAATTAACTAAGTTCACATCTCCTTGGTTAGGAAATGTTATTACAATTATTCTACAGTAAAAATCAAACACATTCTTAAGAAGGAGGACTACAACAATAATTACAAGATAAAAAAAAACTTAATTCAAAATTAAACTAACAACATTTGGCATGTTCACAGCTAAAACGAAGAGAATCAAATAAACTCGATAATTAAATATGCTCCATAAAATTATGGAAGACTAAAAAAATTAACTAAAAACATTTTCATTTGATTCCCTTCACAATCAGTCAGTAAGGTACACAAAGAACTTATACTAAAAACGCCTGATTGAAAACAGTAGCAAAAACATTTATGGAAACTGGGTTGATTTTAAACATCTTTATACCAATATTATGGTAATCATAACTTTTTACAAACATATATTTGATATTACCGTAATTAATAACGTTATTTTATATAGTAGTCTTTTTTTGTAGATAGTCCTTCTAGATTTAAAAATCTCTCAATTAGTACAGATGAATTAAAGAAAATAGCGCCGAAAAACGGGCTCCGCTAGTCACGCTTTACCGTGGTTTAACCAGGTATGTCGAAATACAAACCAAGTGGGGAAATAGTATCGCTCTGACTCGAAGGACCAAAACTGTACTTTATTAACAACTACTTATAACGGTATATAAAATGTGATCCAATTATTATGCCAATTACGAACTTTAAAATTATGTAGTAAAATAATTGAGTTTTGCTTAATTTTTACTACTTAAAATCAACTAAAGATTCTTAAAACATTTAAAAATCTTTTAGCTGCCCCTGAATGTACTTTAGGCACGAATGAACCTCTTCACTATCGGCGATAAAACTTTGAATCTTATCCTGGACCTCTGACAAGAAGTCACTATCAAAATTACCCTTCTTCAAAGCAGTTAAACAGAAATTATTTAGTGCCTTAAAGCACTGCTTTCTGGGTCCATTATGGGGTTGATTATCCCAAAGTGGGGTTGCTTTAACATAGCTCCAAGCTAGAAACACATACTGTATTACAGACTCCCAGTGTTGTGATTCGATCAATGACTTTCCTTGATCAATAATACACTTTTTGAATGCGGCTAGATGAACCGAAGCCCGGGAATAAGCTGGAGAATCGGTCTTAGATGTTAGACGAGATGTTGGTAGGCTTTTGAAAATATTTGATTTTAGGTAGCTCATTTTTTCTTCAAGAGGAGTCAAGTCTGGAGCAGGCATATCTCTTCTTAGTTCCTGTTCAACCTCAGGGTGCTTGTAAGTAATGTTCTTGATGATATGGATTAATTGAGTAGGGCTCAGCCCTTTCAATGCTGTGTCTATAGGACCTTTAACTTCTTTTTCCCATATCTTTTCAAGTCTAGATCTTTTGGTGGGTGGGGTCTCTTTAATGGGGCTATTTATTTTAAATTTCTGGGGGGTGCTTATGTCGCTGAAATCAATTTTCTCTGGTGTTAGTGGAACTCTTTCTGAATCGCTGAGTAATAGACGTTTTCTGGGGGTGGATCGTAAGGTTACGCCCACTTTTGGGGGTGAAAGGCGGCCCGGAGTGTTTTTGGGCGGTGTTCTGACTGTTGAATGAAAGGAAGAATTCCTCCTTATTTCAATATCTGGAGACCATGTTACTGGGGCTCGTCGACGACCTGAAACAATATTTTTAATCGTATTCAATGTTATTTTAGATTTTTGATAAATACAGTCAAATGCGTAAAATAGTGAGTACGAAATTCTGTTAATATTATGTAAGGTAGCTTGAGTCTTAGCCAACCATTCAATATCATAATTAACAATTTTTTATATCATTCAATTAAACAATAGTTGATGATTATTTTAAATTACGTAAGTAGAATGCAAATACCAATTTATGACAAAAATATGCTGCCAATTATGATATGTATAGTTGAATCTTTTAAAAGTTCCACAATAGCAAATATTTTCACCTCTCTGCTGAATAAGGATTTCATCAGGCGAGGCTGCTGGACTGAGGTACCCTGGAGGCAGTCCAGGTGAAAGCTCCCGTGCGTTGGCGATGGACTGCAGCGGCGTGACGCGCAGACGGTCCAGGAAGCCCGGGATCTCAGCCAGCGCAGCCCTCGTGCGCCGCCCCCCTTCAGGCGTCACCGCGCCTTCCATACGCCTGCTTGTTCGGTCTTTTGGAAGAAATTATGAAATATAGGCATATTTTATAAAGTGCTTATTGTGTATGAGAATGATTTGACAATCTATTACATGTTTTATGTTAAAAAAGAGTAAATACATTATGGCTTTTGTAAATTTAATGATTAAAATTTTATGAATTATGAATGTTTGCAGAGGAAATAAAAGCTAATGAAAAAACATGTCTAAGTATATTAAATGTCCCTTAATGGCTTGGCATGGTCATATAATGTAATTAACTAATTACCAAGTTATCTGCAATAAATAAAATGCACATTGTTAAGGAACAAAAATAAACAATTTACAATAGTTTTGTTTAAAACCAAAATGGGAAACATAAGTCAACTAACATGATATTTATGATTTTTTTTACCAATTAAATAAATAAAGTATATTATAATTACATTTTAATTATTAAGTATTTCTTTAGGAACAGCACACTATGCAAAAAATGTTTAGCGCATATTATGCAGTGTTTTATACCATGAGTACACAACTTTAACTCAGCTGAAGTTGTTTGTGTAATAAATTAAAGCATGATAAAGCTACCGAATGTTTAATTGTATAACAAAAATTAGAAGTAAAGGCAACATAAGACTGCCAAAGTGTTCTAGTAAATCATAAAATTTGTTTTTGTTGAGATCTTTAGATAAAAAACAATAACTGGTTCTCTTAAAAATACCATACTTTCTTGCCTTCTGTAACAAAATATATTCATTAACTTTTTCTCTTTATACTGGCAGTAGTGCCTAAAATAAATTTGTTGATAAAGGCAGTGAAATTCAGGCTATCCAGAACAATCAACATAATTATTCTATCTTAAAATACCAAAACAATTATATAACATCAAGTAATTTAATCATGCCTTTCATCAATTGTATTTGTATTGTATCAGCCCATATACGTCCCACTGCTGGGCATGGGCCTACTCTACAATCGAGAGAATCGATTGAGAGTGGTTAGGCCATATAGTCCACCATGCTGGCCTAGTGCGGGTTGGCGGACTTTCATCAATGCTTTACTTTAACATTACATTTACATTTAAGGGTCAATGATAAAAAATAATATGTTAAACTGGCACATTGCCATTTTACTAAGACACTTGTTGGTTTCAATAAAAAAAATATACACAAAAAACATTAGTCACAAGTACATAACTTATTACATGTTATTAATTACATAAAATCATATTGAGCAATGCAATTTTGAAAATAATATATTATGAGTAAAAGAACTCTATGTATAAATGAATGAAACTCATATTATTTGTTTAATATTTTCACATAAATACATGTAAACTAATAGCCCAGGCTGTTAAAATGGTAAAAGCTAGTCAAATAGCATATTTCTCAATTATCTGCTTATAAGCTTACAAATGCATAGGTAGACATTCATTATTTTTTATAAAATTTGCTACAAGCAAACTTTACCATCAAAAAATCTAATACATAATTATGAAATATACATTATCTTTAAATGGTAAGCAAAGCTAGTGATATGATATGAAATTATTGTATTTAAAACATATTTAAAAAATACGTACCACTTTTGCTTACAAATGGATAAAAATCCTCATGTGGTGACTTGGTTTTGAAACTATAAAAAGTAATTAACACAATAATAATGAGAGTCAACTTTAATCATGCACAATTGTATCCCTCGCGAGAAAAAGCTGTTACTAAGGAATCGTACACACGCGTACCTACACAATTTCGTAATGTTACTGACACAATGATGTTACAAAATAACAATTAAAAACTAGAAATAAACGAGCTACCTTCAACATAAAACTTACGACTAATTAATTTATTAAACTAATGTACATTTTAGTTAACTAATTAGTAGAAGTTCACAAGTTTTTTCATTGATACAGTCCCGTCTAACAGACGCAAACACCTATGAGACAACATCTGGGATCTAACATTTATTGTGTATATTGACAATAAATACTTTAGAGAATCATAAATACCTTATTCGATTATGATGCTGGTATGTCGTGACTATAAAAATCACGATTTAGTTATTTATATTATCACAAAACTCATCAATTGAAATAACAAAATTGGCGCAAAAATTGACAACTGCAAGATGCAACGGTCTTGCAACGTTCCGTATCTCGGAAGCGTATGAAATTAAGCCTTAAAATTTTAGAAACTTTGTTAGCAGCTTTTCAACGCGTGTGAAAAAGACAAAATTAACATCTCGCGAAAAAATTATAGCGTTGGAACGAAGGTACAGGTAATAAGATAAAATCGACTAAATTGATCATGTCGATTTCATCTCTAGAATATTAAAAGTATCGTTCATTCGTTCACTCCGGATTAATAAGTTATATTTTGCTTTTTGTCAAAAAAACTATCATTCATTGTGATTGGACTTTAAAAAATATTATCGAGAAAGTAGACTTTCCAATATTGACAAAATAAAATTGTGACTGAAACCTTGGATCTCCATTGTAAACATTCGTAATGATTCGTAATATCTGAATAGTAACTTTAATGTAGTTTAATAAAAAAAAACATTCCAGTTATTGTTCCCGGGACAGTGAGTCTTCCTTTTTATAAAGGGAATTCAAAGTGTAGTTTGAACTTTAAATTATTCACTGTGAAGTTTAGACTAGAAAGACTGTGTTTGTGAAAGGGCGCTGAGAAGTGGGTCAGGCGCGCTGAACGCAATAAACAAAGTGCATCGGAGCCGTAGTATGTTCTAGATTTTCTCGCGCGACGATAATGGGTTCGTTTGGCGGTCATCAGTGAGCATGGAGAGGCTGTCGCATGACTTAAACCTGGCTTTAGAGGAGAGCAACTGCGGTCGGCAAGAGCGGCGGAAGATAGGGCTCCGCCGGAGGACCCGTTCCGCTGGAAATCTGCGTTAGTTGCATTTGTTTATTCAAATATTTGCGTGTAACCTTCGATTTCGTGGACATGTTTGGTTTTCATTTATCTTGCGTTTGTAAAGTCGTTAGCAAGTTGCTTTGTCGCAGGTTAGGTCAATGTGTAACCATTTGATTATGATTTGAATATTAAACCTCATAACTTCCATAAGGAGATGTGTATACTTAAACAAAACATAGTAAATTTTTGTGCATATGTTTTATATACATATTTTTTTAATATTAAACTACAAAATAAATTAAACATTAATAACTACATTTTTTATGCTTATTACTAGTTCTTTTATTGTATCTTATTTAATCATTAAATACTATCAATACTCTTTTCCCTCAGCGGCCGCAGTAGCCGTAAGCCTGGTAGAAGATGGCAGCTCAAGCAGTCCACCACAAGCACCGCTCATCACACAACCATTATCTGACTCGGATGACCCCCATGTCAACTTACATAAGTCGTCAAGCATCAAGTCAAGACATTACTGCCCAATTGGCAACTTTGAATCAGATTCCTTCAATGAAAACTTTTCGCCAACAAGGCCAGCTAATGCCAGACGAAAAAGGAAATATAAGAAAATGCCAGTTGAATATACAGATGGCAAAAGGTCTCCACCTATTGAGATATTGAGCATAACTACTGAGGTATATTCTTTCTATTTTCATGTATAATTTTAAGATGTTATTTTTATGTCTGTTGTTGGTAATCCCTGAATATCAACAATATAGAATGCTTTTATTATTGCCATTCTAAATGTGGGTTCAATGAACATCAGTAAGTAATTTTTTCGTATTTCAAAAACTGATATTTCTTTTTCGTATTTAAAAAACTAGTATTATAGTATTGGTATGATAGAGGTTTCATGTTACAATTTGCATATTGCCTTCTTATGTTCAATTTAACAGGGTAATTTAATGTAATGATACCTGTTTGGATAAACTTATGTATATAATCCACTAATGATATGTTGATATGTCGGAAATTTTTGAATATTTCGGAATGTTTTAATCTAATAAGTTGAGTCTGACAACCACCTGAATTGATCGTATTGACACACTAAATGAATTGTTTCCAGCCGAACGCATTACCAGCGACAATATTGCTACAGAGCCAAGCGTTGTCCCCAGCAATCCACGTAAATAAACACAAATCACTACTTAAACCAGAAAGGTTAATATTTTAGCCAATTATTGTCAGTATGGTTATATTGGCGGCATTTTTAATGTTTGCAAATTTTCAGGAACGCATTTTGCGGGAAGAGGAAATGGTCGCATCGAGATAAAGATGTTTGTGAGATGAGAGAACGCTCATTAAGCGGTGGTTGTTCATCGAAATCATCGTTTTTCAAACACGAATTCAAGTATAGGAAATACGAGCCTGAGAACAATAAAAGAGACTCGATTTTACAACCAGGAAAGATTGTGCTCAAATCGCAAAACGTGGAAGGTACGCAAACGGAGCTTGCCAATACCCCATCATTGCCAGGCAGTTCCAGTTTCAATTTTGTTTACAAGAACCCATCTAAAAACGGGACTCTTGTCCTATCGAAAATGACCGGGTACAAAATAGCCACGGACTTGCCCCCATTCTTCAGCCCCACAACTAGTACAGGGAAAACAGGCTTTGATCTTAAATACCACAAAAAAATTAAACTGTTGAATAAGTCCCATCCACCTCATTCACTGAGAAATCCCCTGCTATTCGATGACTCAAACAGCGGTATGGACTGCGCGGGCAACGAGTCAAGCTCCCTGAGTAGTAGTGATTCAGATGGTGTTGTGACGAATGACAGTGACAGAGAAGGTGATGACGAACTCACAGACTGGCCCGGAATCGAAGAACTCAAAGTGTTCAACAAAAGCCTCACTTTCAAAACGTCAAAAACGGTCAACACCAACTCACCAAAATCAGTTAGCAATATGCCCCCACCAAAAAGGCTGAAAAAGGAGAAATTACTCGTAAAAAGTGGCTGGGCCAGCTGCAAGAATAGATTCAAAAAGAAAAGGGCGAAAGTTGACTCTGGAAATGATGAAGATGCCATGATGTCAGATTCTAAAACAATAGTCGATATGGGTGAAGAGTCTACATCTAAAGAGAACAGGGACATATTACAGCCACATTCGTCATTTTCTAGTTTCAGCGACATAAAAAACGCCGGTGTGACTGGACAAAATGCAGACGAGTCGTTTTTTCAATCATTTCAGGCGTTTCAAGAGAAAACTGCTCAACAGGAGGAGACGTTTAACCAAGCGCCGAGAACTAACTTTACACTTCAGAAGACGTCGTCAAGTGACTTGAATTTGAGCGAAAAGTCGCCCCAAAGCGATCATTACTACAGCGAGCATTCGATGGGGAATGTTGTGGTCACAGAAGTGAGAGAAATAAGGGCTGGCTGCCGTAGAATTAGAGAAGAAAGGCCTGGTTTTCTCATACAAAGCGCTGTGAATGAACAACTCTCGAAGTTCCTTCAAGATTCTTGCCAAACTGAATTGAAATTGTCGAGTTTCAATGACCCCGAGGAGAAAGAGAAATTGGAGTCATTAGCTAAATTGTACTCTTTGGAATTGCAAGTTGAAATGGGCCGGCCTATTCTAAGGAAAACGAGGTAGTAAATTGTATGTAAAATACATTTATGTATTATGCGTTTTTTAATTCTTCACAAAGTAGAAAAAAATTAAGACATATATTTAGAGGCATCTGGAGAATGGAATTTTTACTTTCCATTTTATTTTAGATTACCCAAATTATTATACACAAATGAAAGATTTCTAAATCCTAACATGATTTTCCCTATTGAAATACTATTTACGGACTTTATTTTTAACTTTCCAACGCGATTTTGAAATCTACTCTGGCCACAGGTTCTATTGACACGATTTTACTCAAATAACTTTTCTCTATTTCAGCAACACAATGCAAGCGGTCCGCGTGGAACATTCCTACCACAACTTTCCGTCAGATCACAAGAGGCGTTGCTATGGCGACGAGACAGACACCAGCCTCAGTCTAAGCGACCAGAACTCCGTCCATTCTATCAACGATTTAGAAGAAACTCAGGACGTACCGCAGAAGGAATGCGACATGACGTCACAGGAACTAGTCGACACATTCTCGCATACCCTTGTCGACAAATCTCTACTCCACCCGGGTGATATCGACTGAGATGTGTTAGAGATTTCTGAGTTACTTAACGGACGATTGTACTGGACGGTGCAACCGAGGTGCAACTGGAGTATTGAGATTGTTAAGCATTGAATACAGCATTTTGAATGCTTAAAACTGGCTTTCTGATTGTAAGGTTTGACTGAGAAAGTTGCTAGTGCAAAGAAAAAATATGGACATTGTATATTTTGCCTATGAAATGAAAGTGAAACTTACAATTGTATAGCCTGAAAAGTATCCGATTTTTAAAGTTATATTAACGCTGTTTATCTACAATTATGAAAATGTTTGCAATTTTCTATTGAGTAGGTTTTACCTATTACTTATTCTTAAAGGTTATAAAAAAGTCGGGAGCCCATAAGGCCTGCATATTCTTACTACTTGAGTATAAAATGTTTGTCGAATTTTATGAGTGTTGTGTAAAACGCTCTATCTATTAAATATGTCGTTTATACTGTTAAAATGGAGACGTTGTATCAACGAATATTAATAATGCCTCCCCTTTCGCGGGGATGGTTCGCGAATATGTCGCGGGCGACAAAACCGCGAATAATGGGGGATTTTATATGCAGAGTTAAATATAATATTATCGATACCTTTTTAAAAGGACACTAATCGATATTTGGCTTCATATAAGTCTTACAAAAACGATGTACATGCATTTTTTATATTAGACGTGCCCTTTTAGAATGTATGATCAGCCATATTCAATACGTTAGTTGGGTGTACGATATTTTTAATTTTCTTTTTTCGTTCTACGGTTGTAAGCATTTGTTTAAAATTCCTCCAAGACCGGTTTAGCAACGCATTATCATTGAGTTGCGATAATAATATGTTATTTTCTACTTTTTCGATATAAGTTCATTCCTTTCGATTTATTGTGATGGGTTAAACATTTCGAAAACTTCTGGTTGTCTTAGTAATGTGATGCGAAACGATTGAGCATGTATTAGTAAAACACGCGGATTTAAGCGCGTAAACTAAAATGCCTAGTTTTATTACAATTTAGGAACAAATTAAATATAAAAAATTAACATGTAATATTTTTTTCTATAAAACACACTATCGAAATGTTTTCCTTCAATATCATGCTAATGACTACCATAATAAAAGATAATAATATTTCTAAAACCGCATTTAATGTGAGGACTTGATAATGATCTTTTTCATAATATTATGCTTATAACTTAGACTTTTTATTTAAGTCTAAATGATCCTTTTAATTAACCATTTAATTATTTTCTTAAAAGTCGGGTTTCTAGCTAGATAGGCAATTTTAGCTTATTAATTTCTTTCTTTTACCTGACATATACACACATTATAATACAAAATAATAGTCACTTATTTTCAAGTTTACGCAAATTTTATTTAGTAAATGTTTGATAATCTCTTTGACCGATGCAGTAGAAATGTAAATTAGATTTGAGAAGGTTTTTCAATTGGCAAGACAAATTAATTAAATTGTAGAGGCTTATCGGTGTTGTAATTGTAAATTTAAACCTGCTGGTACGGGTTGTATAGTAAATTCGTAGAAAAAATAATTGTAACGATTCCGTACAATGACAATAGAATATTAGATTCGATAAAATATTCATAAAAGACATAATTGTAGGTGTTTGGAATCTGAGTATTTTTTTATTATGACTGCGTTACTCTTGTCATATTAGCTGCCATACTTTAATTATTAATGTCCACACATTGTATGTCTTGTTTTTTTTTTTATAAATGTCATGGTGCATCCATACTATTACAACCGTTTGTTCAATTTTATCTTATTAATAAAAAATAAAATAAAAAAACATTCTAAAAGCACTTAAACCGTATTTAAAACTGAAAATGAATTGTGTTGAGATTAATATTAAAATAACCATGGCAACTCTTGCGCTTGTGTTAAAGAATTTTGAGGTTGAAAAGATGCTGTGGATTAATTCGTCTAGAAATTGGTGAGGAAAATTTTAAAATCTAAAGCCTATAGGTAAACTTTTGCAATGAATGTGTAAAGTATGGGAGTTAATATGTTACGACTTATTTTTCTATATCATTCACTGCCATTTCGATTTCGTTTAGATGGATAAGACGCAATAATATTAAATACAACATAGTAAATCGGAACAGCACTATAGTCGTAAGAATTTTCGTAATTTTATCGACTATTTTATTTCTATGGTATTCACATTTTATTATACATGATGTAAATCGGATTTATACCTAACAATATCTTAATAGTGTATATTTTTTGTAAATAGTAAAGGAGTTTAACAACTATGTTTACGGTATATTGAAATAATATCAGCCATTTTACATAATATTGAAAATTAAGTTAATAAATCCTTATTTGAAACGCTAGCCCATTCTTCTTTTCAAGCAGTTATTTTCATAGACAAATAAACGGCGCAATGGCATCAGAAATATTTCCACATGCTAGAAAGAAACAAAGCGAATGTTTGAACTACAGCTGTCTCTTCCACAAGTTAGGTTTAGATGAAAAATAATAATTCCATTTCCTGAAGCCTGCAAATCGTTTGCCAATCAGTTGGGTATTTGATTCTCGATTGTTTATTTTTATTTTAACAAAATCTTTTAGTATCAAAAACATATCCATTTAAAACTATAGATACAGTTTTCTCAAGTAAAACAAAGTGGATGCATAACAAAAGTATTGACGTCACGAATACAGTGCGGGCGTGCGAAAGAGATAGTAAGAACTCCTCGCTAGCTTTTTCTTTTCTTTTTTTTTAATATATATTATAAATAAATAATAAATACACCCAACAGTCACATACATAGTCCTGACCCCACACTAAGATCGAGTCTTGTGTCGTGGGTATCAGAAGCTACGAGAGACTTTTCGGTCTCACAAACACCCAGACCCGAAACAAATACCTGTGGATCATACAAATATTTGTTTCGGTGCGGA
This sequence comes from Deilephila elpenor, assembly GCA_949752805.1. Taxonomy (NCBI): domain Eukaryota; kingdom Metazoa; phylum Arthropoda; class Insecta; order Lepidoptera; family Sphingidae; genus Deilephila; species Deilephila elpenor. The sequence goes on from OX457108.1 coordinate 10,770,992, forward strand.
GATCGAACCCGCGGCCTCTCGTTTCACAGGCGGCGTCAAACCAACTGCGCCACGGAGGCTGATTATAGATGGCAAACGATCATACGGTTCAACTGATGGTAGGTATTAATATTGTTTAGTTCATTTTTTTTATTTTAATGGTTGTGAAAAATATACTAAATCATATAAGAGTCTACCCCATTCTTGGGGGAGAATGTACTATACTGTATCAGTCCATATACGTCCATAGAACATGAGCCTCCCGTACAATCGATAGTACGATTAATAGGGATTAGGCCATAGACACGTCGGCTTAGTGCCGGTTGGCGGACTTTACATATTATTGAAATTCTTACAAATCGCTACGGTGCACACAGTGGGTCGAAACGGCTATTTTTGTGACATAGGATTTTTTTTTGGATTTTCCAATTTTTTTTGACGCCAACGTTTTGATATTATCATTCCTTACACTATTCATTCTTTGTATTTTTTTGCTTAACCCTATAATTTCGGCAAAAAAAAATATTTTAGGTTTTTAATGTATGGAACGCACTATAAAAACCTAAATTTCAACGAAGTCCTGCTAGATCCTGCGTTGAAACCTTATTTTTCTGAATCTTGGTCTGTTCTACTATACTTCTATACTTCGAAAGTCTGCATCGACCTGCAACTTTTTCAGTTATGCAGTTCGAAAGAAATGATAAAATTCAATATTTCCCAAAAGATTTTTTACAATTATCTTCAGTAAATTTGACACAAATAAGATAAATAATTAATCTAATAAATTAACAAATACCAAGGAAAACTTGTATATGTGCCGTGCCAGATTAAAAAAAAACAAATGATGGAAATAACTAAAAAATAATAATAAAAAAGGCTAGTATAAAGCCTATACCTATATACTACTCACTATCACTACTGTTTTGTAGATCTTCTAAAATACTCTCTACATTAATAAATTCTAAGTCTTCTGGTTTTGATGGCAAATGCAGAAGCTCTTTAGCTTTTGTTGAGAGAACCATAACATGTTTTTTTGTCATGCGTGATCTAAGACTTGTGATCTTTGGATCAGATGACAAAAGGAGATTATGTAAGATGTCCTCATTCGAAGATATCCTACTAATTTTTCGGGAATGATTTTCCCTATATTTTCGGAAGTCTTTGTTCCGTGCTTCTGCGGCTTCTTCCGACAGCTTCCCAATGGGTATAGCCCCAAAATGTTTAATTATGTCAGCCCCATGAACTAATAATTTATGTACACTGGAAGGCATATAATACCACGGATATAAATCAACATATAGTTTTGCGGTTTCGGTAGAAAATAAAGCGAATTTAGTAATATCAACACGCTCTCCAGACGCAATTGTTTGTAGAATGATATAAAAATTCTCTATCAACTGCTCATTAATGCCAGTGATACGTGCTGTCATGGCTGTATTTTTAAAAAATCTTCGAGCTGTATTACCATCATTAGTGGTGCCTGCTCCTTGCTTCACTATATCAATTAGCAAGCCACATTCTTCTTTAAATTCTTGTTGAATTGCAGACTTTCTGGTCTTCATTTTCTCTTTATCGTCACCCCTGCAGTTCCATTTCTTAATCTCCAAACGGTAAGCTATGTGGAGTAGGCACTCCATGCATCTTATCCACGCATGCAATGATGACAATCCATACTGGTACATTTCTTCATTCTTAGATCGCAGTTTGTGGGATTCCAAATTATTCATTTCTGTTGGTTTCGCTTTGCAAATGTCACAAACTACTGTTGAAGTCTCAGAAAAGTATGAAGTTATTTTGCCGTCAATCATTGTCATCATTAATTCGTGGGCAATTTTCACTTTCCTAAATATAGATGGCTGGAGTGCCTCGATTTCTCCTGATATACCGGCTTTTATAGCTGCTACAGTAATTTGTGTTTCTTTTGTGAACGTAAACATAATGGGACGACAGTAAAATGTGGATGAACTTCGATCGTTTTCCCATAAAACCGTTCCATCATCATGTTGTAGTCTTATTGGAACAAGACTTGCCATAAATATACTGGAATCGTCCACGCCTACTTCAGAGATCTGCTTATAATTGCTTTGCCCCGAGGATCCATCAAAGCCCCATTTGCTGATAAGCTTCAGGTCAGTTGCAGAATCTAAATCGAACTCAATTGTATCCAAAAGCCTTGAGGCTGTCAAGTTGAGCAGAGCTTGCAATTTAACTGATGCCGTGCAATCACTAAATGTCATATCCTCCTTTCTTGGGTAACATTTCAATTTTGCTTCTTTTAATTTATAATAAGAAGGATACAATTGAAAGCCTTTTTCGCTTGCTGATTCTCTTAGGTTTATATATTGTGCCTTCGACAAATTTAGGGAAACAAGTAGCGCCAACGCTTTATCAGCAGTGTATGGAACATATTTTTTTGCATTCAAGCAATTATTCACTTTTGTTATATCTTCTGGATTTTTAAGTAAATGGTTTATTATATTAGCGATGGCTTCATGTCCATTACATTTCAGTGTATTTGATGTAGCTGCAATTAATTCTTCCTGAGACAAATTATTTTGAATTTGGTCTACTCGTCTTCGTTTTTGTCTGTTGGACAAATCATCGAATGATTTTCTGGGACAAATCAAAGCTGTAGAAGCTTTCGATGTGGATGGAGACAGATTCTCAAGACTTAAGTCCTCTTCATGTCTTTCGTGTTCTTCATGTACTTCATGTTCTTCGTGTCTTTCGTTTAATTTTAGTCCTTTAGGCCAAATTATTTCACTTTCTAGCCAATCACCATTTTTTTTAATAAAGTTAGAAAATATACGATTGCATTTTTGCCATCTAGCTGTTATAGAAGAACAGAATTTTACACAAAACTTTTGAAGCACTACACTATTTTCTTCAGTCACGTTTATTTTCTGTTGCAGAAAATCAGAAAGTTTTTTGCTATCTGATAGAGATCCAAGCTGGTCTCTTAAAACAACAAACATATCGAGATTAGTAACTAGAACCTCCATGATACCGAAACAAGGATTCAAAATAAAATGGTATGGATCGTAGCACGGATAAATGTACATTAAGAACGAATTCAAAATATAAGTCATTTTATACCCTGGGCAATAAACAAATTTTATTGCCCTAGATGCTCTCATTAATGATAGAACTAAGTAAAAGGACAAAACATGTTTACAATCGATATCACGAGAATGTTTGTTTTGTTTTAGTTAATTAAAGACAATAAACAAACAGTAGTTGTAAAACAATTAACTAAATGCACCTGTAATCTCCAGATGTCATCAGTGTTAATGACTGAAAGTAATCCTTTGCCATCTGGTGGTCCATTTGCATTTATGATTTATTACTGTGTTTACGTTAATTGTGTAACCACATGTTTTGGGTACAACAACCAATTATGCCAATAAATATTTACTTATTTACTTCTATTGTGTTATTCTATTAGATTTTTATATAATAGTTTGTATATCCACAATGTTTTTGTCTTACTATCTTGTGGTTAAATTGACTTAAAATGTCAATTACAAAATTAGAAATAGTACTATTTTTACCATTTTTCCGATCCCTATAACTGGAAAAGTTGCAAGTCAATGCAGACATTCGAAATGTACAAGTAAAGTAGAACTGGCCAGGATTCAGAAAAATAAGGTTTTAACGCAGGATCTAGCAGGACTTCGTAGAAATTTAGGTTTTTATAGTGCGTTCCATACATTAAAAACCTAAAATAATTTTTTATGCCGAAATTATAGGGTTAAGCAAAAAAATACAAAGAATGAATAGTGTAAGGAATGATAATATCAAAACGTTGGCGTGAAAAAAAATTGGAAAATCCGAAAAAAAATCCTATGTCACAAAAATAGCCGTTTCGACCCACCGTGCGGTGCATCCTCACAATGTTTTCCTTCAATTGGGAGAGACAACTTGACAAAAATCGAATTGTCTGTTTCGTAAATACATGCTACTTTGTTTCACAGCTCCATTCATAAAAATTGTCAAGCATTCACATCAGATAATTTGGCAGTCACCATATTAAGTTATTAAAGACTATTTTAGTTTAATATTGTAAGTTTAACATAACATACATTGGTTTACACTAACTCTTATACAATTATTTGTAGTTACTGTACAAGAATCAATGTTATGTACGGGATGGTATTGTATTGTCGAATACAACAAATTATATCTTTTGAAGTATATTCTTTCTTTTATTTATTACACACTGGTACCTACATAGACTTGAAATCCAGCAATGTTTAAGTCATGAATTTAATAATACTAGTTTGATTTAAAATACTTCAGTCAATCACTTTAGTTCGAAACATTTCATGGTTTTGGTCCAGCAATACCTGAAGAATGCTTTTGAATAAATTTTAATCAAATCGACTAATTTATGGACGATTTTCTCAAAATATTATGTATACTATAAATGACAGTTTAGAAAAACGAAGATAATTTTAAATAGCTTTTTATTAAATAAAAAGTATAAACTTAATATAAAAGGGTAACAATGTAATGTAAATAATATAAAACAACTGAGCACCTCTCAACAAAAATATTTTTTAAGTAAAGACAATGTTCCGAAACTTTTTTCTTCATTTAAAACGCAAATCTTATAGTACTAAAAAGATAAAGCGAAGAAATAAAAGAAGATAATTGTCTTTTCAAACATCATTCTGTGACATTCTGTGGAATGACTAACTTTAAATATGGATATTAAATTTAGTTCCGTAAATATATTATTTTTGTATACATTTAGTTTTTATAATTTATCACTATTTCATAGTGTTATCACATTAATTTCGCGTTAGGACAGATTGTACGCCAGTAAACTTGAAATACATTAGGATATATAGGATAAAAATGATTTCAATAAGTAATTGGCCAATAAATTCGATTTTTAAATAATATTATGCATATTTGTGCAATTAGTCCATTCCATCATTGCATTGCAACTTTATTAAAAATGTGATGTCTTTTCAATACCATGCTCTTCCCTATTTGAGTAAATTATTTTTGGCGCCATTTTGAAACTGACACCAACATTCAACTAATAAAAAAAATACACAATTTGGTCAAAAACGAACAGATTGCGAAGTGAAAACTCAAAATGGCACACTGTTTTAAACAGTTTTACAAATGTATACAAATATTCCATTTTCAGTGCCCGATCCCAGAATTAATTGTGTATCCCAGATTATCGGAATTTATTCGAAATACATTCGGCCTGTAGCGTGGTGAGAACTTTGACCTGGCATTTTTTTACTTAGTGGTTCATTAAATAATTAATACTACTTAGACTAATGAAAAAATGTGTCCTCACCACGCTATAGGCTCGTTGCTTAAAGTATATAATATCTGGAGAGGCCTTTGTCATACATTCGCATCTTCAAAAACAGCCTAATTATTTTCGTAATGTTGGTACCACTGGTATATTACTGAAAATTGAGCTATATTAGTTTTCTTTTTTTTTTAATTCTCTTAATTCGTGCTGTCGTCAAATGTTCGCTAATGGGCGGGAAGAAAAAGGTGGTCCCAGCACAACAATTTTTAACACCATTTTTGAAGTTTCTCCGCTCCTCCAAGACATTACATACTCGAAAGCTATTTGTTATTTGCAGTTACTCGATGGTGCAGATGAGGTCATCGCCCTCAAGTTTTTGTCCATTTGTGATAGCTACGGACACGATCGTGCCCGCTTTGGGCGCTTGAACGATCATCTCCATTTTCATGGCGGATAGGACGGCGATGGGCTGACCCTTTTCTACTTTGTCGCCTTCTTTCACTTTGATTGCTGTGGAGGAAATTTAATTATGTGAAATTTAATATGTTTATCATGATAGATGCATCGATCGAAATAACGTCGATGTTGATTAAAATTATTGATAAAAACCATAAAAATACTTACTGAGTACGGTTCCGGGCATGGGTGCTCCCACTTGGTTCTTGTCACCCTTAATAGCCTTAGGGTGGATCTTCATTTCCTGGGGGATGAAACAGTAAATTTAAGTAATTATTTTCATCATCGTTAAATATTTCATTCGATATACAATTCTATACATGTAATAGAGGCAGTCAAATTAAATTGGATGATGCAAATTCCAAGAATTTTAAACTACAGAATTGTAGGATCTAAAATTTCCTTTAAAACACCTACAACTATCTGACAGTCACACAAACTCGAAAGCTTGATGTTTTCCACACAAATTGCTTTAAAAAATAGATGGTTTCTCACAAAGTATTAATATTAAAATAATATTAATAATCTAATCAAGTGACAATACCTTGCTAGCATTCTCATCCCTGATAAACACAGATCGTAGCTGTCCATTAAGTTCAAAGAAGACCTCCCTTTCTCCCGCTGCAGTCATCTCCTCAGACACGGCTACTGTCCTGATGTCAAGGGTCTTGCCACGCTCGATCTTCACTTCTATTGTCTCACCCACCTGGGGAAATATGGTAGTAAATATATTGTAGGGGAACAAAACGTAGGGTGAATTTTATTGAAGACAATCTTTTGACAATCTTTTTCATAAATTAAAATTATTTATTTTATTATTTATATGTTGCAACATTAACAATATTTGCTAATTACATCAATATAAAAACTGAGACATATATTTTTAAAACTGTAATATTTTTATTGATGTGAAGGTTACTTATAAGTTGATTTGCCTTTAGAAGAAACAGATAATTACATATTTACTTTTTCAAATTAAATGAAATTAATTAAAAAGTAAAACACGATAGTTTAAAAACAAGAAAGAAATAAAATTAGTTCAACTCAATTATTTACGCCCCAATTCTGGTATAAATTATATTTAAAGAAAGATGGTAACTTACAGTGGGTCCAACAAGGAAAGTCTTGGTATCCAAATGCTTGACGGGTCCATATTTGTCGCGGATTCTGAAGAAGTCGTTGGCGACTTGTGGGTACATGGCAGCAGACATTACGTCTAGATCTGACACCTATATATAACAAAATATGTATATTATAAATCTGCACTTGATTTATATATTAATTCTAAAAAATACCATCTTTGGCTTGACTTATAGTATATGAATTCTAAATTGAGAGCGGAAAAATCAGTTTTTTTTTAATAAATATGATTTTTTGCTTTACAAGCAGCGTATTATCGATAACATATTAATAAATTAATTATCGATATATAGAATTTTATTGCCTTGGAATATTTAAATGTGTTACCTCTGGGTATGTTTCCTTGATCTCTTTCTTCAGTTTCTCGAAGTCTAGGGGCGGCATCTTCTCACCAGGACGTCCTTCTATCCTAGGCATGTCCTTCAGCACTTTAGATCTGGAATTTAAATTAATGCATAGATAAACATTTCAGCTGTTAATAGTAAATATTCCTTTCAACATCAGTACATAATTTATAGTTATAATATATTAACTAGTCCGCCATTGCGCACTAGGCCAGCGTGGTGGAATATATGGCCTAACTCTCAATCGCACTCTCGATATTAAAGGAGGCCCGTGTTCTGCAGTTGGACGTATAGAGCTAGAAGTACATCTATGTTATGAAAACATTATTATTATATTTCTATCACACAGCCATGTTCTACTAGGCTAGGGAGGCGCCCGTCACAATATTCTAATAAAACTCTCGTAATGGCAGTTACCGGCATTATCAATACTCGATAAAAACCCTACTTGCGATAGACATTGACATTGTCGACACTTTTAAAACCCTAGTTACTACATCGACTCTCACCTAAGCGGTTCAGGGAATCCTCCATAAGGTATACCAATAGCTCCCTGCAGATATTCCACGACAGACTTGGGGAACGACAGTTCCTCAGCCCTGGCCTCGATATCAGCGGCGGTCAGTTTGTTCTGGACCATGAACTGGGCCAAATCACCCACCACCTTGGATGAAGGCGTCACCTTGATAATATCTCCTAGGATGAAGTTGGCTTCTCTGTAAGTAAAGATAATTAATTATAAGACTTTTGTGAAGAAATGTAAATATTATTAAGTCGATTTTACTTGAACTTGATTTTTAGTTTAGTTGGGATGTAAAATAATATCACACAAAAAGAGCTAAAAACACTGTTATTATTAAATCTCTAGTTCTAAAAATATTGAATTAAATCTGACCAGTTGATTGAGAAAGACAGTATATAAAGAAAGATCCCCTTTAGGGACAATTCCCTTTGATTGCAGTAATCGATTGCCAAAATAATAAACAGCTGAGTGTGTCTATGCAGGCTATATTACAATTTGCTAAGGCCGATGCATTTTTATCGCATAAAATCGCTTCTGATAATTAAGTTATAGCATGTATACATGCTATAACTTTTTTATTGCTTAGTTAAATATTTTAATTTTTTACTCTTTTTTTACACCGAGGTCATGTCAACCAAATACTGTTATAAAAAGTAAAAATGGCTGACTACCCCAGATAAATCTTGAGAGACAACCTTTTATCTACAATTATCGACTTTTATAATTCTATATGCAACAATATATATTATATACCTGTAAGCCTTCTTGACCTGTTCGAACTGGCTTCCCAAACCAAGTGAGAAGGCCTGGAACTGCAAGTTGGTGTACTGTCCTCCGGGGATCTCGTTTAAGTATACATCAGCGTTGCCCGACTTCATAGTGGCTGTGCATTCGAACGGACCGTAGAGCGTTCTAGCTTGTTCCCAGTATGCTGAGTATTCTGATACTGTTTGTAGTGGGATTTCTGTAAAAATAAGACAGAATTTAAAAGATAGTTATAATATTCCATAAATGATAGTAGACTACAGTTTATAAATAATAAAAATGGTTCTGTTTAATGTAATAATAATTTATTTGAAAACAAAGGTTTTTCGGGGATTTAAATAATACACGAATGACAAAGAAAAACAACTAACAACAGATTTCCCAGGGGTTCCCAAACTAGGCAATGCCTGTATCTTGTTTAATTGTATCTATTAATCTACTTTGTATTATTGTGAAATAGGCCACATATGTCGTGTTTTTTATGAATGAGTCAAGAGAATGAGTGAGTGAAGGAACGATGGAATGGTTTAGAGAGTGAATGGGCGAGTACGTATATGAATGGAGGAGTGGTTGAGTGAACGATTGATTGTTTAATTATTCTATTATTGAATGTGTTAGTGTATTATTGATTGATTGAGTGATTGAATGTGCGAGTGAACGATTGATTTAGCGAGTGAGTTATTGATTGCTTGGTTTTGAATTAGAAAAATGAATTGAAATGACACACGAATTGTTTAGTTATAGTAGTGTCGAGTTGTGAATATGTTTATTGATTTATAGTGTTGGCTCACTAGTGTCGAGCGGCGTGCCCTGCAGCGAGGCGACGAGCGCGCCCATGCTGGGCTGGCTGGTGAGGCCGGACACGGCGTCCACGGCGGCGTCCACCACGTCGGCGCCCGCGTGCGCGCACGCCAGCATGGCGGCCACGCCCGCGCCCGACGTGTCGTGCGTGTGCACGTGGATGGGGATGTCGGGGTGCTTGTCGCGGATGGCGCTGATTAATTGTCTGCGGGGATATGTAGTATTTCAGGTGCTGTTATCACACTGCATACGTCCAGGCATATACGTATCACAAATACGAGTAACTTAAGTTTTGCTGCGTTATACGTAGTGTCTATCTTCGAGATTACAACTTTATTAACCCGTTAACAGAGCATACACAAGTACGTATGCTTTGTTCGTTATATATGTGGGATTATCACATGCCAGGCATGTTGTTAGCTTAGATAATACCATGGGGGTGCCACTCTCTTGCATTCTATTCATAAGGTACTTGCCGCGCCATCTTGAATGCATTAGAAACAAACCACGGGTCCAACCTGATGATCTTTTTGTTAAAGTATTACTAGATGTCGCGGCAAGTGCCAAAAAAAATTTAAAAACTAAAAGTATAAATAATAAACAAAACAAGCAGTCTTGCTTTTTAATAATTTTTATTTTCCTTATTAATATAAAAAATTCAAGTATATTTTATTTATTACTGTAACCATTTTATTACATACTTTACATTTTTTAATGTATGTACATACCCTCTTTACAATTTGTGTCAAAAATTGACACAAGTTTTTCGAAAACTTTCGTGTGCGTACTACTGCGATTCAATAGCTATAATTTTGCGACTTTGGCTTTTAACTGGACTTGTTTGATATCTTTTGCGTTTGACCTCGGCTTCCTATTACTGGATTTTCATACTTGCTTTCCGATTTGGATATTTCAAGAACAACAATGGCGCCTAGGAAGTGTTTCTGGAAGTGCTATTTTGAAATGGTGTGTACCTCTGAGGACGTTATAAGCCCTAACCACTTTGTTTGTACATAGATAATGCAAGAATTTTTCCTCCGTGGTATATCTTCTGCCTCGTGGTTTACTTTTGTACTTCATTTGGAGTTTGCTAAATACCCGGATGGGCTCGGAAATTTTTCGATTTAATGTAAAAATTGTGCTGAATGTAATAATTTTCTTGCACTTTCTATTTGATTCTTGCATTTTAAAATCATGTTAAATATGGAGCATATATTATAGAATTGTCCTTAATTTCTATCAGAGGTGCATGTATATATTATTTACGCACACGATGAAACCCGTAGATGACACATAACAAATATAATACTAACTAAGAATTATAGAAATTGCAGCATTAAAAAAATTATATCTTGAAAACTCTTGAGCCATATTTGATTATGCTTAAACTAAATGTGAAAAGTCATCTAGTTTAACCTGAGAAACAAACATACAAAAAGACATAATATATACATGCACATATGAAATTTTGGCTATCTATTGAAACATCGACATAGATAAACATGCAAACATTGCGCAATTGTAACAAAATGATAAAGATAATAATAATGTTAGTGTCGGGTAAAAATAAAGATAATGTTATTGCAAACATGCTGTTTTTTTAAATACGGCAAATTGGTGCCAGTTCTCTTCGTTTTAAAATGAAATTATTGGGATTTGGATACAAAACGATGAGCTCGTGCCCAATTGTCGTGACTCCCCTCCATTCTTTAGGTAATAAAAAGACATGAGCAGCACCATCTGGCGGATTTTATTTAAAACAATATTTCCAGCGACATCTCGCCGTCAGCAAAGGTAATTTTTTTTTACCTCAATATTTTTGAAGAGTGGCATATCTATTTCCTATATAGTGTATTATCTATGGATAATACACCCAGCTACACGTGCGGATAAATAATATGACGCCGCTGAAAATGTATTAAAGCTATTTTAATTGTATATTTCATTTTACTAAACTTTTTTAATAAGATATTCTTAAATTTTGTTACACAAATATATATAGCTGAAAATAATTTATCTATGTAATCTTTAATAATCACAAACTTTATATATAAAAGAACCATATGCTCTAACAATTTTCTACAGTAATTTATAAGCCAATATTTCAACAAAAATATCATAAACCTTGTATACACAATCATTTACAATTAACATCTTCTTGAGATGATGAAGTATGATTTGTTGAAGTTTTTAAGTTTAGAAAGTGTTCCTACTTTGGTAATTAGATCGATTCGTGCATAACACGGCAATAATAATATTAATAGCAACAAATATAAAAACAACTCACTTAGCAGCCACAGGCTTCAGCAACCCAGCCATATCCTTGATCGCCAGAACGTGAGTCCCGGCTTTAACCAGCTCATCAGCGAGGTTCGTGTAGTACTTGAGGTCGTATTTCTTCTTGTTAGGGTCGGACACATCTCCTGTGTATGAGATGGCGGCTTCGACAACGCCTCCGGCTTTGCCAGCGGCTTCCATACCCAGGATCAAGTTGGGAAGGTAGTTCAGAGAGTCGAATACCCTGAAGATGTCCATACCAGCTTTTACCTGGAAATAAGTATGGTGATTGGTGTTGCAATAAGGCATTGGAGTAAAATTACTTATATGCCATAGAAGAAAAAAAATGTGTCAGAAAATGCATCACATGTTTTTTTTTAAGTGAAAATATACAAAATTATTAGTTAGTGGATAGTTCATAGTTTTGGCGCCGTATTCAAGGAGTTAAATAACTTTTGAACGTCTGGTAATACGGTCAACATTTGTTCAATACAAATGCAATTATAAACTCCAAATGATAGGAACATGGATAATATGTTATAAAAACAATAATAATTCTTCTATCTTTAGAATAGTTCTAACATTATCGATGCCACTGTTGTGCGGTTTAGCTTGCAAATTGGGGTTATGTGGCAAAATAAATAATAAAAATTGAATCAAAGGTATAATATACTTACAGCCATATCACAGAACTTGTACACAACATTGTCGGGGTAGTTGGTGTATCCGACGGCGTTGGCGCCGCGCAACAACATCTGGAAGGGGATGTTGGGGATCAGGCGCCGCATGTCCTGAAGACGCTCCCACGGACACTCGTGCAGGAATCTGGGGGGAAATGGACAATTTTATTACAGAAAATAAAGTCCGCTTTTGTACCAGTCTGTAATACAGCATCGTGAATGTAAACCTAAGCTTATTCAAGCTTAAAGGTGTGCTTCATTATGATGTACAATACAAGATACATTACATTTTTAGTTGCAATTTAAGCCCATTATAATTCAACTCTGATTGGCCTTAAAAACGCCTAATATATCGCAACAGATTTTTCACTTTATCAATAAATAAAATATTAAATAAAAATACATTAAAAAGTATAATATGCGACTCTATCATTCAAATAATCTTGTACGCATAATTTAAAAACATACAAAAATACACAACTAACCTCAAAGCCACATCAAAAGTAGCTCCACCCCAGTTCTCAAGCGAGTACAAGTTGCTGAAGTTATGTGCTACATATGGAGACACAGCTAGCAGGTCGTGAGTCCTGACTCTGGTAGCCAGCAGGGACTGATGGGCATCACGGAAGGTAGTATCCATGAGTAATAGACTCTTGTTCTGTCTCACTGCCTTGGCGAAGGCTTCAGGACCCCCTTCTTGAAGGATCTGCTTGTAGCCACGTGGGGGCTGAACGGCTAAGGAATTTTTGTACGATAGTTAATAGTATGAAGAAGTGAATGTAACGTCAAAAGGTAGTTGAATCATAAGCCTTTTATTTAGAAATAAAAGTTATGGTATATTAATATATTGGTTGTGTTGAATATGGTAAAAAACAATATAAAACATGGAAAAGGGTTGAAAAATCCTTGATAATTTAAAATTACCAACTGATTTAGTTATTTTTACTGTTTTTTTTTCTTTGTTTCTGTTTTTGCATAAATAAAGTATGAAGTTACTTAAAAAACTATATAAAATTTGAAATATATTGACATTAATAATGCCATGCTTTTAATAACTTTAGCACACATGCTTAAATGCCACCACCAAAAACCTTTAAGGAGGCTATTTTTTTATTTGAATCTGTTATATAAAATCGGTAAAAGTGTGTAAATATTTAGTATCATATTTGTGAGTATTAAAAATTGTATCATTTTTTTAAAGTATGGTTCTAAAAATATTATTGTATTTTATTAAAGCTGAACATTTATTTAGTAGTAGCTTTTGGTTTTCTAATGAAAATACCACATTTAACATACAATACTAAACTAATATGGTTCATGGCTATGTCCTACGTAAACCGGTACAATATTTAATAATTTTTAAATATTATCTTCCAGTACACTTCTTTTCCTTTATCCATTGTTAGAATGAAGAGAATGTTAAAAAATAATACAAGTTTTTACTTGAAAACACGATAAATCATTTGTTTTAATTAATTGCCCAACAAAGTTTTTTACTACTTTACTTTTTTCCGTGAATCTTTTACTATGAATTATACCTGTTTACATAGGACTCTTCAAAACGACAATAACAAATACGTCACAAATGTCGGCCAACATACTGATCACGATCTTACCTGTGTTCTCACCAGTTAATTCCTGTCTTTTAATAGCCTCGGGGGAAAGGTCTGAAAAATATTTGTTAAGTAAAAAAATGAAAGTGCGCTATGCATATGATGTGCACAAAATTAAAAATAATGCGGCCGATGATCCAGTGGCGTAACTACATCGCTATTCTGCCTTCAAAATGAAAATTTATTATGAAAAACATGTTCAAACTAGGTCATGTTATAATTAAAATGTGAACGTATGAAATTAATTTTCGTATACCCCATCTACTACTTATAACTGCTTTACATTGCTTTCATTGATAAAAAAAAATATAATTTACCTTATTAAATTTCTATAATTTACCAAAAAAATAATGGATATAAAATAATCGGGACAAATGGTTTCGTCAAGACTAGAATGGCGATGAGTGGATCTGTATTTACTATAACTATACTAAAAGCTAAATGATTATACCATGATTGTAATTAACATTATAATTCAAACCAATAATGAAACACATATTAATAATCATATTTAGTGATTTATTATAATTTTATTGATCTATTATCGTGATTTTAAAAATTTGGTATATTAATACATAGTTCACTTTGTTGATTTTATTTTGATGTTTAATATTTTTAAAGTCGATTGTCTTGTATTATTTTGCAATTAGGATAGAAAACAGTTACGATTTAAAATGAATAAAATTGTATTGCCATTTATAATATATTTCGCTTTTATTATTGCTTTAAGGTTACTTTATATGTGTTAATAATCCCCACACGGTGTTGTTACGCCACTGTAAAACAAAAAAATATCCTGCTAGTCTTAGATGGATGAGAAAAATAAAATAAGCGAAAAGTTCGAGATAAAAATTAGAAAGTAATATTGATCAATTAAATAATTTTAGTTCATACATATTTATGTAATTCGATTTATTCGGGAACTCACAAAACTACTTTACTATAAAATATAAATATTTTGGAAAAAATAAATTTTGCCAAATAATAGTGTGCATTTAAGCCAAATAAAAATTGCTTAAACTGAGTTCACGAATATAAAAATACCACAGACTCCGTATCGTGAGTAGCGTCCCCTTAAATTAAAAATTAATAAGCAAAGCTGCAATAAAAGAAAGACAGAGAATTTGGTAATAATAATCATTTAAACCTACCATACCAAGTGTGGACTGCAAAAAAAGTTTTCTTTTTATTTTTTGTTTCATAGTTTTATGTTTTCAATATATCATATTTTGTGCATTGAACGGGAAATTGAATTTAAGTATTCACATTTTTTTTTCTTGTTCTTAGTTAATATTCCATGACACATTATAGTTTTAATCCTGTAAATATTTACCCTGTGATTTTTTTTATAAAATTTCTTAGATTAAATTATCTCAAGATATTTATTACCTATGTCCTATATCATTGTATTCCCTACGCTATATGTAACATAGAAAGACACAGATTATATTTGTCAGTGTTAGGAAGAAATATACCTACTATAATCACAATTATTTAACCTTATCACATACAAAATTCGTTTCATTTTTCATTGACACAAACAAATATCATCTTTCTGCACTACAAATACTGTATAAATTTGTAAATCATAAATTCAACTGTAACATCCATCTCTAAACCACCATCCACACATAACTCACCCAAAGGCACAGGAGGTATGTAAGGCTTGACGTCTGCAGGCGGGATGTTGGTGGCCAGCGGTGTGGCTGGACCGTTAACCAGCACTTGTCCGAGGTAGTTGAGAATCTTCTGCGCTCTGTTCTGTGAGGCTTTGAACATGAACAGTTGAGGGTTCTCGTCGATGAAGTATGTGTCGACTGAACCTGTTGGACAGATAAATTGTTTGGATTAATTCGGCCTCTGTGTACGAGCTTTAGTGCAGAGGAAAATAAACTTTGTGTAACGAGTGTTAGTGTCCTTTTTCCTTTGTTATTTTTCTTGTAGGATAGAGTACAAATTGCATTATTGGGGTAACCCGTCTTCTTTATTATAGTTTGTAAAAAGGTAATATAGGTTTTTTGAGATCATAAGCGTTTATAGAACGGATTGAAACGGGAAAGGGAGGTTTTGGTCTTTGGCAACTCTATGATATAAATTTATGAATAAACTACTATAGTAACCCATGTAAATGTGTCATAGTAAGGTAGGTAAAATATATAGGTAGGCAAGGAAAATAATTACACATAAATGTCATATTTAGCAATATTACCAATAAAAGTGTGGAATATAAATATGCATTGAACCTTAATATTACCGTCAGCTACAGAAAATCGATTTTAGGAACGATACATCCTCGTCTTCTGGCATTTATAAATAATATCTAAAAAAATCTATCAGAGAGGGACATACAAATTAAATATATCATATAATTACCATTCAAGAACTTCTGGTTCTCCAATACATTGAGCAAGAAGGGGATGTTAGTCTTGACGCCTCGGATACGGAACTCGCGCAGAGCTCTGTTCATCTTGGCTGCTGATGATGGGAGGTCGTGTGCGTGAGAAATTACCTAGAAAAAAAAAGATTATATAAGTTAGTTAGGTTTTGACAGCCTCCGTGGCGCAGTTGGTTAGACGCCGGCTGTGAAACGGGAGGCCTCGGGTTCGATCCCCGCACCAAGAGAAATGTTTGTGCGGCCCACAAATATTTCTTTCGGGTTTGGTGTTTGTGAGACCGAAAAGTCTCTCGTAGTTCTGATTACCTGCGACACAAGACTTCTAAGAATATACATACATAACAATTACAACAAAATACCCATAATATGAATTGTATATTAGAATAACTCGTTTGATAACTTACTTTAACAAGCAGCGAATCGTAGTAAGGTGAGATGACAGCGCCGGCGTATGTCGAAGCGGAGTCCAGACGGATACCCATACCTTCGCCAGACCTGAGAAATATATAGATATAGTTTAATGGACGATATTATCTGCTTAAATAAACAGCTGTACTGGTAAATAAAAACATTATAGAAGTATATGGACAAAATTACAGGACCAAGGGCCGTAAGTAGACAAAGATTTGAGGTCCCCAAGGAGACTATGAAAGTCATTGTTTTTACAATCCAGATTGTGTATACTGGACTAAACGACAAAAATTTACTAAATAAGCGGACAAAACAAAGCAATAAATAAAGAACTGTACTCCTGAACAATATAAATTTAGAAAAAAAAATCAAGGAATTTCTATTTGTATGCAGGTTATGAACCAAGGTGTCCACTTAACATGTGAAGATAACTGCCATAATGTTGCTATCATCATCATCATCATCAGCATCATCATCATTATCGTAATCATCATCATCCTGTCCCTATCACAAACCTCAGTAAAAATATTTATAAAACCTAAAATCTTTCCTTCTCCTTCCCCACTGACCTGAACACTTCAATCCTGCCAGTACTAGGTTGGAAGTTATTGGCAGGGTCTTCAGTGGTGACTCGACACTGAATAGCGTATCCTTGAGTTTTAATCCGGTCTTGTGTGAGGCCAAGTTCAGGTAATGTCATACCCTCGGCCACTCTGATCTGAGACTGGACTAAGTCGATGCCTGTTACTTCTTCTGTGATGGTGTGTTCTACTTGTAACCTGTAAAGAGGGGATGGTTGTATAAATAATTCATCATATTTATTATTTACATACATACGTTATCGTCACGCCTGTATCCCATAGTGGTAGGCAGAGACTATGGATCGCTACTTTGCTCGATTCTGACATATTACTTTCGGTTCATCAACTTTCATCAATCTCTTCATGCATTCTCGTCGGTCCAGGATACTTTTTACCTGACCCTTGTTGAGGGTATCACCGATTTGGATGGTGTAGGTACGGTGACGTCGACTACCGACTCTCCCATCCACACTGGCCTTGTATATTTGCTTATCATATTGTCTTATTATAAATCAAGGTTACTTACAAAATATAACTGATTGTTCTTTTACAATTACTTTTAATATGTGCCAGTAATAAAGATAATTTTTTTTAGTCAGACGTTTGATGGTGAACTTAAGTTATGGGTGATGTTTTGAAATCTTTTGGCTTGTTGTGCTACAGAAAAATTAAAAAATATTTTCTAAACATTGAATATTTTCATATACATTCATGTAAAACTATTATTATGATTAATTATGAATTCAAGTGTTGTTCAAAAGCCTTTTCTTCCATTACACGGAACATCATCTGAATATTAATCAGGATATGATATTGAAGTACATCTCCAACTATTCCATACCTAGCGTTGACTTCAATGAAGAAGAAGTTTCCTTTGTCGTCAAGAAGGAACTCCACAGTTCCCGCGTTTTCGTAGCCCACGTGTCTCGCTAAATGAACAGCACAGTCCACCATTTTCTGACGTATCTAGAATGAAGAAACTTTATTTATTAATTTAATATTATTTAATATTCATATTTCAAATATATTTCAAGCTAAAGGTGAATTCTAGAGATAAAGCTAGTTATAATTTTAAAAGTACTCGTTATAATCCGGCCGCTCAGAGAATGCGTTCCTGACACATGTCAGTTGATCATGAGTAGTGATGGGAAACAATTATCATGTTGCTAAACTTTTGAATTACTCCGAGTAAAAGTAGCAAGTTAGAATAATTGGATACTTGACTATTTTCTATAAAGTGTTTTAAAATCTAGGTATAATCATTCTTTAAATCTTCCAACCGTTCATATATTTTTAAAGAGATCTTTATAACGAATAAACATGTTTTTCTTTATTACTAAAAATATTGTCACCAAAACGGTTGATCACGTGACTTTTTAAAATTTACGTCACTTTTTACAATTGGTGAATGATCTTAGTGGCAGAAATTAATAAAATTGTACATTGTGACGTCACACGCTGCACAAGGACAGCCGATCCTGTTTTGTTACATTTAATCAATAAATAAAAACTCACAAACTTCTTTCAGATCATTATAATATTTACAATTTATATAAATGTAAATAAAAATAATATAAGTTAATATTAAATGTTCTTATTTAAAATATTTTAATAAAAACGTAAACTTCAATGCCAAATTTAAATAAAATTCACAAATGTGAAAGATATTATATTGCTGCCAGGTGAAATAAAGTTAGATCCGTTTAATTATTACGTTATACATTATTAAAAACACAAATGTATTATTTTATATTATAAAGGAAAATAACGTTATAATAATCTGCTATTTTTTGGCCACATCACTCCAGAAATGAACAGTTGACATAACCTTGTAACGGCGTGGTATGAACTTATAAATATAATATTTTTATTTTTATTAGCCGTCAAATTTAGTCCAAAGTGATAAAATTTAACCTAAATTTACATATTATTTAATTTTTTATGATGTTTTATTTCGTAAGTAGGGTAAATAAATAAAATTGTTCGATAATGTATTTACATTTGCTGTCGTTGCATTTGCAACGACACTTCAAAGTTACGTCGTCCGTTCGATGACAACCTTTCAGGAACGCATTCTCTGAGCGGCCGGATTATAGCGATAGTATCATAGTAATGTTGATGACAACTATTTACTAAACTTTAAACATAAAAGCAATTCATACGTGGTTTTTTTTACTTTCTACAATAGTTACGTCTAAAGTCTAAACTCTAAACTCTAAACAGTTACGTGGAATTTTTACGAAAATGATCAATTTTGCCTGTCTATCGTGAGTCAAGTTTAATTATATTAAATTATATTCATATGTACTTCGGGATCCAGTTTAGGAGCGGGCGCAATTTCCACGACCTTCTGATGCCGCCTCTGAACGGAGCAGTCACGTTCGTACAGATGCACCACGTTGCCGGCCTTGTCACCTGAGAACATTAATCATATTATAAATAAATACTATTTGAGTAATCAATGAAACATAGAAAAAGACAAAGTTAACGATTGTTTTTTCCTTTTCATAACGAAACCTAAATCTCCAATAACGCTGTTAGATGTTGTAGTAATTAACTTTTAAAATAATAATTGCTACTGCCTCAACTGAAAGACTACGTTGGACCCACTAATTTAACGATTGTTCAAATAGTTGCTCGGCAAAATCCTTACTATTTTCAGCCGTCTCGGGCGAACTAGGAGATTATTAGTCGCCAATTTATCTGTTTGGACTACATTGCCCCTCCTATCCAGCCCAGTATGCTCTATACTGTACTATACTGTACTTTACTGTACTATACTGTACTATACTGTACTTTACTGTACTATACTGTACTATACTGTACTATACTGTACTATACTGTACTATGCTGTACTATACTGTACTATACTTTATATGCCAATATAAAAAGTACCCACTTACCGAGCAACTGCACTTCAATATGCCGTGGTCGTTCAATAAACCGTTCAATGAACATGGATCCATTTCCGAAGGCGCCGAGTGCTTCGGATGAGGCGCGCTCGAACGCAGACGCCACCTCGTCCATCTCGCGGACCACACGCATGCCTCTACCGCCACCACCGAACGCAGCCTAGGGAATAAACTTACTATTTAAATATCTACTATTTGTCAGTGGCGTGCCTAGGGTTTTGGAGTAGGGCAAGCCGAATATTTTTTTACGTTTAATTTATATTGTTTTAGAAACACAAAGTTACTAAGAACGAAGAAAATTAATTTATAATACGTCGGCAAACCTACCACACAATCAATATTAAGATTAAAACAATTATTATAGATTACTTGTGAACATGTATCCGTAACTATTCATTACATTTCTATTGCCGTCACTATTCTGTGGTGCCGTGGTCGACTTCGAGGTTTACCGAAATTGCAAGCAGAAATTATTATTAACGCATTCATGTTTAAATGTTTTTCTGAATTTAAAATAATAGATTGCTTTTGAAAGGACCACCTAATTTAATGAAAATTTAAAGCATTATAATCCAAACAATCTAACACACAAGACGTGTCGTTTAAAAACATATGAATCACGATTGTTTAATAGCTTTAAAGGGAGTATGTAGTAATAAAAGTACGTAGTTTATTAAACTGAACTGAAGAAATTTCTATTGTGATTTATCACGACTTATTAAATGTACAAACACGGCATAGGTTTCGCGCCGGTTTATTTTTCAATATAATTGAATGAATTTACCTTTTTACCGGCAATGAACGCTTTCACAATCGCACTCAAACCATCACAGAAAACAATACAACTCATAATAGTATCAAAAAGTTTAAATAACATAAAAAACTAAACATTAACCTTAAACAAAACAAATTCACAACTCATAAAATATCATAATACAAATGAAGTTAGTAGAAATATGTGCTGTATTGCCAGTAAAAGTGAAATAAACAATACAAAAGATACAATTTATTAAAAGAATTATTAAAACTTCATTAGTTGTTCTAAAAAAAATATTAGATATAATTTCTAAAAGGAACCAACTTAATTTAATAACAATTGATATAACAAATAATCACGTGACGACCATGCAACGCACGATGTTTTTACATCACCAAGGCCGAAGCCGGGCATATCGTCTAGAGTAAACTGCTATATAACATATCTATAGCTATACATTCGTAGCGATCGAGTAATATCATTTCCCCATACAGTTCACGCGTTGTTAGAAGCCCCGTAAAAGCACACGAGAGAGAAAAGGATAGATGTATGTGCTGTGTGCTCCGTCTTTTCAAGTTCAATATAGTTTTAATGAATGAATATTACGCGCATGGAATTACGCGGCGCTTCGGCGCTGGCGTTTCATTGAATCGAAGCGCGGTAAATTCAAAAAAATTAAATGTTAGATGTTTTCTAATAAATGACTGTTGTATTGAATGTAATAGTTTGTATTCAGTATGGAGTAAATACGTATTATGTAGGGCAAGCCGGGCTTTTGGGCTTGTATGGAAGTACCGCCACTACTATTTGTTATATCTTTATATTTGGTGTTCGGGCTCGGGCAAGGGTGGGTTTATATCAAACACAGGAGTCTTCTATTTAGTAGGATTTATTAATCAGCCATCTTACTTAACACACTAGTGATGTCCATGTACAATCATTATAATCTAAATCTAATAGGGATGTCCCAATATGCAACATCTCCCTTCTTTTAAAAATAAAATTACAACCTAGTTATTTATTACTTAACTTAATTTTAATTTGTAATATAATCTTCTATTTCCTTATTCATTGATGGCCAATATACAGATTTTCTTGCCAATTGTTTGCATTTACTTATACCTAAATGTGCATAATGAATTCTACTTAACATATCTGACCTTAAGCTTTTTGGTATAATTATTTGACATCCTTTCAAAATCAATCCTTTACAATAATTTAATTCATCTCTGTAACTAAAATACTGTTTAACTATCGAATCAACTTGGTTTTTATTTTGAGGCCAACCTTCTCTAATATATTTTAACAATGCCTGTGATTCCTGGTCTTTGGAGGTCTCATCTATAATTAATTTTAATTTTGTATCTGTGACATTAAAACCACTCATAATCATAGCTACATGAGCTTCTATATCTTTATCATAACCTTTTTCTGTATCTTTTAAATATGATCTACTTAAATGATCTGCAACAACTAATTCTTTCCCTGGTTTATAAATTACTGTAAAACTATATGGATGCAATGCTATCTTTATTCGTTGTAATCTAGCAGGACACTTATTTAATGATTTTGCAAATATAGAAACTAATGGTTTATGATCTGATTCAACTACAAATTTCTGTCCGTACAAATATTGATTAAACTTTTTACATCCGAACAATATTGCCAAACTTTCTTTTTCTATCTGACTATATAACTTTTCTGTCTCCGTTAATGCTCTTGAGCTATATGCTATAGGCTTATCATTTTGCAATATAACTGCACCTAATCCATCTTTTGAAGCATCAACACTAAGTACTATAGGCTTATTAACATCAAAATATGCCAAAACTGGTAGCTCACATAAAACTTTCTTTAATTTCTCATATGCATCTTGTTGTATCTGACTCCATATGAAAGGAACATCCTTTTTAATTAGCTGTCTCAAAGGTCCTGTTATCTCTGAATAATTCTCAATAAATCTAGATACATAATTAGTCATACCTAAAAATCTTTGAAGTTCAGGCTTTGAAGTAGGTTTTATCATTTTTAAAATACTTTCAGTCCTATCTGGATCAACTTCAATCCCTTTTATTGACAAAATATGTCCTAAATATTTAACTTGCTCAACTTTTATTTGACTCTTCACCTCATTAAATTTAATGTTATATTCTCTAGCTTTCTGTAATACCTTCTTTAATATTTTGTCATGACCTTCACTTGTCTCATGATATATTAACAAATCATCTATGTAAATTTCTACTCCCTCTTTTTCTGAAAATATTTCTTTAAATAATTTGTGGAATATTTCTGGACTCGAATTCAATCCATAAGGCAAACGATTAAACATATACCTACCATAAGGTGTATTAAATGTTGTTAACTCTTTTGACTCGTCAGCTAAACATACTTGCCAAAATGCTGTAGTTGCATCAAGTGTACTAAAATATCTAGAACCTTTTAATTTACTTGTTATCTCATCTAATCTAGGCAAAGGGTAGTGTTCTCGCAATATCTGATTATTTAAGTGTTGTGGATCTAAACAAACTCTCACTGACCCATCTGGCTTCAACGTCATAACCAATGAATTGACATACTCAGTGGCTGTATGCACTTTACTTATAATACCTTTATTTTCCATGTCATCTAGTTCTACCTTTAATTTATCTTTTACTTTAAATGGAATTTGTCTACATGGTTCTACTTTTCCTACTGCATCACGTTTTAATTTCATTTTATATTCATACCCTTTAATTTTACCAATACCTTTGAAAACATCTGCATACTCTGTTAACAAGTAATGTTTTGTTACTTTGTCATGAACTAATTCTACTTTAATATTTGTCCGTTGAAGTAAATTTAATTGAATTATAGTTGGAAATCCTAATACTGGCTCATAATCACCTTTTGATATGTGAAATTCAATATTACAATTTTTTCCAGCAATTTCACACTCCTTATATATTTTACCTACTGTCTCCAAACTTGAATTATTATAATTACTTAAATGTGGAGAAGGATAGTATTCCTGTATTTTCAATATTTCTTTACAACATTTTAATGACATTACATTACAGTCTGCACCGCTATCTAGTTTAAATTGTATTATTTTATCACTACAATCTTTAAATTTAACAGATTCATACCAACCATCTTCTCTCTTCATTATTTTATTCACCTTTATGCTGCCCATATTTATTGAATTTTCTTTTTTCTCTTCGCCACTGTCTCCTTCTTCTTGTTCCCTGACTGCCTTTATTAGTGTTCTCTTGCCACACCTGATAGCAAAATGACCTGGTTTTCCACATTTCATGCATTTCTTGCCATAAGCTGGACAATTCCGAGGCTTGTGGTTGTATCCACATCTTGTACATGCTACTTTCTTAAATCCTTGACTTGTAAAGTTATTCCTTTTATCTGTCGGTTTCAAATTTTCTTGTTTCTTAGGCATGTAACTTTTAGAACTCTTTTCATATTTATTTTCTGCTTTTTTCCTGCACTGTATTGTTTGTATTTCTGGTTTATTTTCTATTTGTTTCATTTGTTCTTTGGCTATTTCTGCAGCTTTACATATTCCTATAGCTTTTTGTAAAGTTAAATTTTGCTCTCTTAACAATCTTTCCTTTAATCTGCTTTCATATACTCCTGCTACAATTCTGTCCTTTATCATCCTATCTTTTAATTCGCCAAAGTCACAGCTAGAGCTTAATTTCCTTAATTCTGTTACATATTTATCTATGGGTTCTTCTGGGTATTGATCTCTTTTAAAAAATATATGTGTACTAATGCTTTCATTGTCACTTGGCCTAAAATACTCATCGAAACATGCTATTACTTTATTGTAATTATTTTGCTCTTCCATTGATAAATCAAATGTATTGTAAATATCAATGCAAGCTTCACCCATGCAATGTAACAATAATGCAACTTGTACCTGCCCTGTATAAGCGTTTGCGCCCGAAGCTGTTCTGTACAACTCGAACTGTTGCTTCCATTTCTTATATGTCTCCGCCGTTAGGTTTTCCAAAGGGTTTGGGGTTTTTAATCCGTGAACACCTTGTGCCTGTTGCATCTTGGAAGAAACACGTGTATCTTATTTTTCTTGTTTCTCTCGAATATATTTTATTTTTGCCGTATTTTCTTTATCCGGTCCTCAGCGCCATGTTATATCTTTATATTTGGTGTTCGGGCTCGGGCAAGGCTGGGTTTATATCAAACACAGGAGTCTTCTATTTAGTAGGATTTATTAATCAGCCATCTTACTTAACACACTAGTGATGTCCATGTACAATCATTATAATCTAAATCTAATAGGGATGTCCCAATATGCAACACTATTAATATACTATTTTATTGGTGGCCGGTCTCTCATATGTCAGAGGCCGCCTGGATAAGTACCACCCCAAAAAATATTTCTTCCACCAATCAGCAGTGTAAATGCACTGTTGTGTTCTGGTTTGAAGGACATTATAGCCAGAGTAACTACTGGACACAATAAGATTTAACATCTTATGTCTCAGGATGGCGAGCGCAGTGGAATGCCAAGCATTGCTTGTTATTTACGGTGTTGTTTGGTTTTACTTTTGTAAAGAATATAGATAAAATCATTGAAAGTTTTACCAAACTCTAACATACTTACAAAAGATAATAAACTGTAAATACCTTAAATATAACTGGAAGTCCATGCTGTTTGCAGAACTCCAACGCTTCCTCCTTGGTTGTGACGGGACCGTCTGTACCAGGGACGATAGGAACCTCTGCAAAACAAACATTAATCAATAACCTTGTCTAAACACCAGTATATTTCATAACATCATTATTTGTCATCAGTCTACTGATAAACACTACATATTTTGATAATAATTACACACAATTCATTTACTACTAAAAACACTTCATTTGATCGGCACTATACTACATTAGGTTAGCTAAACAGCTTCCTCATATGGAAACCCAATGTACAAATAATTTTCAGCCATTGAAATAAAACTATTTTTACGGATTTTATCGCGATTCGGTTTTATTATTAAATTTGTTAACTTCCCGACGTTTCGATTGCTTTTCAGCTTTCGTGGTCACGGGGCGGACTGAGGTATTAGTCATCCGCTCAGTGACTGTCTTTAATTCAATGTGTAACATTTGCGTAAATTTAAGAAACCATTAAACTTTCAGCCATGTTGCAGTTTACGAGTAAACTTTCAGAAATACGCCTTTTATTCTTCCACGCTGGGCTAGTCCAGTAAGTAGATTTCACATACTTTAAATTCTGAATGTGATAATAACATAATTTTTTTTTTTTTCCTCATTTAAAAGTTAAAAAGAATTCCAGGTAATGTGTACACGCTTTTAACATGCTTCGAGTCATACGTATCGGTAATATCAATCATAGTGGACAGTATCTGTGGGCGTTTTCGAATTAAGATTAAATCGTATCAACAAGTATTTTGCGCACTTGTTTTCGATAAATTGGATATGATGATCGTAAAATAAATTGATTATTGTCTTTTTATTATCATTCGTTGCAATTTGATAAAATATAATAGTCGTTTTCTTTAATTTGACGTGTGCCGGCGTAACGACAAAGAGATTCCCTTTCTGTACTGCACCGCAGATTAAGATCCGTTTCTCCGCATGGAGAAATATTTATTTATGACCTATCGAATTTTCCGATTAAGTTATTCGTTAATGTAAAGAACCAAATATATAAGCAATCTTAGTGTGAGATTTAAAAAATAATGTAGAATAAGTACATCTTTATACCCAGCTTTTGTAGATTTTCTTTATTTATTTATTTTTATTTATTTATTTTTATTTATTTACACTTTATTGTACATCAAAAAAAATAAAATAAAAATACATAACAAAACACTTAAACTAAAAGTACAGTACAACTGGCGGTCTTATCGCTATCGGCGATATCTTCCAGACAACCTTTGGATGGACTAGAGTGAATGGAAGTAGGAAAACGGGGGTAGACAAGTCAAGAAATTAAAATAATGATAATAATTAAGAAAAAAAAAAAAAACAATAAACAAGCTAATGATGTACCAGACTGACATACATAAATATGTACACAAACAAATACATATAAACATAAAATACTACATATACATCTTTAATGTTGTAAATATACATACATAAAAAATGATACCTACATAAATAAATATACTACATACATATATACATAATATTAAAATGTGCAATGTAAAACGATAGAAAGTGAAAATACAGAGGGACAAAACAAACAACAATAGGAAATACGTACTAACAAATTGAAGAGTAATGTGCTTTGACGAGTCTTTTAAAAATAGGCAGGGACTTAGCTTGACGAATTGACAGTGGCAATTGATTCCACAAGCGGGCAGCGTTTATAGTAAAAGAATTTGCAAGAAATTCTGTATTATGCTTGGGAATTTCCAATGTCAAATTTTCCGACGATCTAAGAGATCTCGTGTGGGTATTGCTAAGAAAATTAAAGCGTTCTTTAAGATAAGGAGGTGTGTTGGGATGAAACAAGATAGAATAAAGAAGAGACAGAATACGAGTATTTCGGCGAAGGCGCATTGACAGCCACTTGAGTTTAGTTCGAAATTCAGAAATATGGTCATATTTGCGAAGTCCAAATATGAACCGTATACAAAAATTCTGAAGGCGCTCAAGTTTATCGAATTGGGCTTCGGTGAGATCAAGATAGCTAGTGTCACCATAATCAAGGAGAGGAAAAAGAAGGGACTGGACAAGTGCAATTTTCGTAGGAATGGGTAAAAAGTTCCGTAATCTTCGTAAGGACCCCGCTGCAGCGAACAATTTCCGACTGAGTTCTTGCAGTTGGGGACCCCAGGAGAGGTTCTTGTCCATAAATATACCCAAGTTTTTTACTTTGTCACTGTACGGGATGACACAGCCATCAAACATAACCTGAGGTAATTTAACGAAATCTAACCTGGAAACCATCCTGGAGCTGCCAACAACAATGACTTGTGTTTTAGAAGGATTCACTTTCAGACCATGCGTCTTACCCCATTCACTGATGCGAACAAGGTCTTTATTTATTTGTATACTTTTTCCAACCGTGTTTAACATTATACGAAAAACCTTGAGCTGCTGAACCATATACATTTATCAAACAATATCAAAATGCATACAAAACATGTTTAATTAAAGTATCTATTTTATCTCAAAGAAATATTATAGGAACTTACAAATCATAGTACTTATAAGCTAAAAGGCCGTGCTTAATGACTTGCTCAAATTATCTGATAATGAATTTAAAGTCTGTACGCTGGAGTTTCCTTCGTAAGAAGTGCAAATAAAAAATGGAATATGGCGCACGCGTACACGACCGATAAGAAGATCATTTATAAATAAAAAGGCATTTATTTCATCCTTCGGTTCTTTTCTTGGAGTTTAATTAGTTAGTTCCAATAAATTCAACCGCAATAAAAAATGCCGAGCGCTAGTATAGTGTCGATTTCCCAAAATGAATAGTCGACCATTTTAAATGAAATCGATTTTCCAAAGCATCTATACAGCCAGTTTTAAGTTTGAAAGCGATTTGATATCGCTTCCTTATTACATCTTGAAAGGGACAATTTTACGACATAAGTTGGATACAGAATCCAAGATTCTTGAGATTTAGATTCGTTCTACATTCACAAGGGAGTGTATAAATATTAGTAAGGTAAAAAGTTTGAAATAGTGTATATTTTGTAAACAATAGGAAACAAACCGTTACTGTATGATTAAAGTTTAATTTTTAATCAAACATAAATAGAATTTCTCAAAAAAAAATATCAGTAAGAACAGTCGACAGTTATTTAATTAATTCCTATTCCTAAATAAATATAAATTGAGTTGACACAATATTATTTGCTCGTTACCGTTTCTTACAGATAAAAACAATTGTGTTATGTAAATGAATGATTTAAAATATATCTTCATAGATAGTGAAAATTGTTGTGTAGAATATTTGAATAAATAATAATATCAGAAGCTTTGGGAACATTAAAAACCTCTTTAGAAATAGTGTAATATAAGAAATGACTTGCAAATATGTTATTTAAGTGTTATCTAAATATTAAATAGAATCTCAAGGGGGTGAGCGACCTAACCAAGGTTGTGGATAGTCGTTGGATGCAGGGGGGCTACTACGAAAAATTATATTCGATATTATATCGTACGGTTTTGCATGTTGAAACCTACTTCTTGTGTTTTCATTTCCACTCATTTCGAATCGAACAAGTGCCGCATGGAGAATATTCATCGATAGTAAAAACGAAGATATATCGAATATCGTTTTCGATGTAGCCCTCAAAACTGTTTTCAAAAATCCTTGTGGTAATCGTTGTTTAATTATGTTTAACTAGTGATTAATTTCATATGATTGAAATGTGCATAGTAAATATTTGCACTAATGGAATATACATATTTCTAAACACAATATCAGTACATTTTAGTACTATAGTTCTTTTTTATATTTTTACTCCATCTTAAGTTATCCTAGCTCTTTAAATGCTGTAGACACTTACAATAGGCATTTGCATCAGAATTTTATTTTGTTGTCATTGTAAATTTGTAATGCATATGTTGCTTGCTGTGTGTTTGTATATTTTTGTTTAGTGTGTCTTTCTTAAATAAATAAATAAAAAAATGAAGTAATCCTTATATGGGATAATATTGTAAAAAAAGCTTACTTGCAGCAATAGCGGCTTGCCTGGCCGCTACTTTGTCTCCCATCTGTTGCACGACCTTTGGAGAAGGGCCGATAAACCGAAGCCCGGCATTGAGGATCGCCTGGGCGAAATCCGACCTGTAATATAAAATATATTTATATTAATATACTCGTCAAAACAAAATAAGGGCCACCAATATTTTTCGACATTAATTCATTTTAAGCAGGATTCAAGGTTAGAAATAGTCTATATATAATAAAACAAACTATTGTTTTTTAAATAAAATTATTTTGAATTAAATTAAATGAAAAACTAATTGTTTTTATAACATTTTATATTTTTTAATTTTTTTTTGAAATTCTTTCATAACATTAATATTAAAATTTTAACTTATAGGTAAATAACAATCGTTTTTTTTTTACATTCTAATATCGGGTATGTCCCCCTCTTTTTGAAATGCATTCTTGGAGCCTTGAAGGCATGCTCTCCACAAGATTTTTGACAATGTCATCAGAGATTTCTTCCCAACAACTTTTTAATAAGTTTATTAGCTGTTGTTGATTATGCACATCTTCTTGAGCTGCCCTAACCCGTCGTTTGAGTTGATCCCAGAGTTGTTCAATTGGATTTAGGTCAGGACTGTTGGCAGGCCACGCCAAAACCTGGATATTGACTTCGTCTAGGACCGCCAAAGTTGCTCGCGCTGTGTGCGGTCGAGCATTGTCCTGCATCAGGATGAAACCTTCAGACGCCGATTGTGAAAATGGAATGATACGAGGTCTGACTACTCTATCGATGTAACTTTGTGCTGTTACAGTACCCTCGTTCAGAAAAACAAGGTCAGTTTTACCTTGTAAGCTAATACCGGCCCAGACCATAACATTGGGTCCACCAAATCGATCACTTTCATGTATACAAACATCTAAAAAACGTTCTCCACTTCTTCTCCATACTCGTCCACGTCTATCATCACTAAAAAACTTCACTTTACACTCATCCGTGAAGAGCACGTTACGCCATTGGTTTATACCCCATTCCAAATGTTGACGTGCAAATCTTAAACGGCTTGCACGGTGAGCTTGGGTCAGTTTCACCCGGACTGCTGGCCTTCTTGCATATTGGTGGTCTTCGTGCAAACGATTTCTTATTGTTTGGTCGCTGACAAGAGTACCCGTAGTCCGGTGTAAACGATTTTGTAGAGCGCGAGCTGTAATATTCCGCTCCCGACGTGCACAAAGTCGCACATAGCGGTCTTCTTGGGCGCTGGTAGTACGAACTCTTCCTGAGCCACGACGACGTGATATACTGCCCGTCTCTTGATACCGGTTCCAAAGGTTTTGGACAGCTCTACGTGAATACCCCAGCTGTAAAGCCACGGAACGCTGAGAATTACCAGCTGCGATCATCGTTACGGCTCTAGAAGCAGTATTAGAGTCCATATGGCAACGAATGCGAGGCATTTTACAGATAAATAAACGAACTATACGTAAAACTATCAAAAACAACCGCAGAAGTCAGTAGATTGACGCTAAACTGATCTAACGTTAAGCTCCAAAATTTTGAAAATCTTACCACTTAAGAACATATTGTTCAAAAAGCGTTTTAACTGCACACTTGACAGCAACATCGGCTATACCTGACCGTCGTCGTTAACTCAAGCACTTAGGACCATAAAAAACTCATTCGAAAACAAGGGGTACCAAAAATCTGTCTCAAACTGCAAAAAATTAGGTGGCCCTTATTTTGTTTTGACGAGTATATATTTATATTACCAACAAATAAGAAAGTAATCCATTAGAGACTTACGAGTTCGAGTTCGAGGAATATGCAACTTTTAATCCCTACAATTGCACAGTTCAAGACACGAACTTCATAATATACGGCAGTGAACCCAAATTTTACAATTTTGAAACACCTAAATTATTTATTCGTACGTAAAAATGCAAATTAATTATAGTCATTGATACAATTATTAATGATTAATTGAATAAAACGAAAAGATACACACCAGTTGTGTAACCTTAAAACGACCTTTTACTTACCATTACAAATAATAATATTTATACGGAGAGTTGCTGATATTCAGCGAGATAAACGCACGTAGGTACATTGAGTAGGCGATAAATATTCATGACTTTAATCTGTGATCTCAGCACTGTAAATCAAGCTATTATGACAAAACTAATCTGATGTTCCTCTGTGTTCACAGCTTGGGTTCATATTCAGTGCTTAAATATTTTTTATTTTGACTGCCTCGGTGGCGTAGTTGTATTACGGTACGGTTACAAAGCTGAGGTCTCGGGTTCGAGTCCCGGGTCGGGCAAAGTGATATTGGATTTTTCTATTCATTATCAGCACGGAGTCAGGAATTTGTGCCCGATATGGCGATAGGCTCGCCCCCTATCACATCATGGGACGGAACATACAAGGCGAAATGTGGGTGTCCTGGTGGCGCCTCTGCCTACCCCTTCGGGGATAAAGGCGTGAGTTTATGTATGTATGTATGTAAATATTTTTTACTATCAGAAAAAGAACGTCTACTGCTGAATTGCACAAAGATTGGAACTAGTAGCAGAAAGGGCAGTACCAAATTTTATTATATTTTGTAGGTAAGACTTAGAACTTTAAGGTTCTGAACGCAAATATTATTTTTAAGCTAATGTTATTGTCTTAAGAGACATTTTAGTGCAAAATGCGAACTGATTCGATTTTTTTATTCCCGTGTGTAGTTGGATGTGCTTTACATCCACAGACCTATTACGAGTTGTATCAACTAGTTTGCCCTATGTACATTGTAAATGTCTATAGGGAAGCGTTTAGCATTCTAAATTAATGTTTACTTTTAGGATCCATATCAGCACATATACATTCCAGTGCTGGATACGGCTTTACTTATTACAACATAAAATTCAACACAATTTTTAAGTTCTCCACAAAGATTCTTATTGTTAAATGTAGTCTGTAAATTGCATTAGCTCCTCTGATAAGTTGCTGCAGTCTGATGCCAAAATGTTCAAGTACATTTATAGCTTATTTCATGGCTTCTGATGCAGGTTAACAACACAACTATTGGTAAAACTTACAAACCTTTCAGAGAGTAGACCATATCCGGGATGCACGGCGTCGACATCGTTTTCTTTCGCGACTCTGATGATCTCTGGAATGCTGAGGTACGCTTCTACTGGCGGAAGCCCCTTGCCTACTAAGTAAGACTCGTCGGCTTTTTGCCTGTAAACAAATATTGCATTTTAAGCGCGTATTACAAGAGGTATGAGTACTTGTTCTTTATTTCACTTTTTATAGCGTGGTGTTTTTTTGCATTTACTATGTATATACCTCCTTTATAATAATAAAGTAATGTAGAGATTTGCGTAATAAAATTAAATCTTCATTCAAAAGTTGCATACCATACTGAAATAATTCATACTCATCATATAATTGTCAAGTTTACTAGATTAAATAAATACATGCCAAAGCTAGTATCAGAATATTTCCTTCAATGACTAATGGAATAAAACATAATAACCATTCATCAATGGAGAGTCATTCCTATTTCCATTTATTTATTTTTTCCTGGAATGCAACGTTTTCAGACCGTTATTTTTTTTTATTTAACGACCGGTTACCTGTTCGATCCCCGTGCGTAATAAATAATAATGTTCATGCAGTCTAAAATTGTTCATATAGTCTAGAGCCTGGCCTTTAAATTGTATTTTTTTTAAACTACTGTGTATAAAATAATGAATTAATAATAAACTTTATATATTAAATAATCAGTAAACAAAATTATAATGTTTCAATGATTGCATTTTTAACCTCCGTGGCGCAATAGGTTAGACGCCGGCTGTGAAACGAGAGGCTGCGGGTTCGATCCCGCACCAAGACAAATGTTTGTAAGGCCCAGAAATATTTGTCTCGGGTCTGGGTGTTTGTGAGACCGAAAAGTCTCTCGTAGTTTCTGATACCCACAACACTAGACTTAATTGATCAATGTGGGGTCAGGACTATGTAAGTGGCTGTTGAGTGAATTTATTTTATTTTTCAGCCCCACCAAATAATGCAAGTCGTCCCGCCATCTGGCCAGAGGACGTCCCACTGGATGCGTAAAGCAGCAGACCGGGCTCTGTGGCGTACCTTGGGAGAGGCCTGTTTCCAGCAGTGGACTGCAACGGGCTGATGATAATGATGATGATGATGATGACCAAATAATATAAAAAAAAATATATTACCTGTGCATCTGCAATTTGTCCTGTTCGCTGTAGATAGCGACGGACCGGATGCCCAATTCGGAGCATGCTCGGAACACTCGAATCGCGATCTCTCCACGGTTTGCCACCAACACGCTCCTTATCGGTTTGTACTCTACGATTTTGGAGTCCTGTAAAAATTGAAATAATATCGAAAGGTTAGTTGTATTGAGTAGATTTTTGCAGAGGCCAAGTCACTTGAAAAAATATCAATTCAGTTTATTTAGTGCGAGAAAAATAATGGGGTAATTTTTGTGATGTAATTTTCCTATATTTTTGGTGCGATTGCAGTTTAAGGTATTTTTTTATGACATAATTAAGAGTGACTTTATAAAGTTTATTATCTAAAAGATGAGGTCAGTTTTCTTAATAATTGCCTACACGCTTCAATAGAACAAAACGAGAGATAAGTCCGGATCCCGATCCATGTTTTTTGATACACATAATTGTTTATATACGTTAATGCCTTACCTAACACATTAATACAATCACCGTAAATGGATACAACATTAAGGCCTTTTTACGTTCAAAAGAATGTCGTTAAAATGGTCGTCGTCGCAAAAATGGTCCTTAGGCTATTAAGGTTACGATAATCTTAACCTAATTTTCTGAGTTACAGCTCGAGTTGGCTTAAACTGTCATAGTGTGCCAGAAATGTAAATTGTTTTCTCATAGAGTAATTACTAATTAGTCTACATTCGCTACACTTGAAAACCCACCCTTATAAAACAAATCTTTTGCTAATACTGATTACAAAACTATCTTGTCTGCGTTCCACGAGCGATAGTCCTGTTGAGTGAAGACCAAATTGAAGTCTCATATGGGAAGTCGCGGGTTCAAGCTCAAGGCAGTCATCAGGGACTTCTTCACGTTACTTGTGCATTTAAGTTAATTATTTATTTATTTAACAATGAAAGAATACATGACAAGGACACCTGCACATGAAAATTCTCCAAATGTGTTCCGAAGATATTTGAAG
Organism: Deilephila elpenor; assembly: GCA_949752805.1. NCBI lineage: Eukaryota > Metazoa > Arthropoda > Insecta > Lepidoptera > Sphingidae > Deilephila > Deilephila elpenor. The sequence continues at coordinate 10,805,784 of OX457108.1, forward strand.
TCTAGTCTTGTCTTACTAACCACATTAGGTCAAGGTGTTAGAGTAAAAAGCCTACTCCCGAAACGGCTGGATGTCAGGAAGGCAACTTGTCGTAAAATTATTAGCCTCATCATTCTGCATCATATTTAATTGTACCTACTACAGTCTCTTCACCACGAAAATTGCAAGTGAAAAAAGGGATTGGGTAACCGGAAAGTATTTCCTAATATCACTTATTGCATGAGTGACAGCTAATAGTACTAATTCACGGTAATCCTCATTTAAATAATAAATAAATAAAACCTCGTGGTTTGATAAACTTATCAGCAATATAGATAGTTAAATACAGATTCTACAGTCGCTGAAATGTAGTAAACTACGGAGTCTGATAAAAAGACTAGAACAATGTACACATATTTTGTAGTAATCGAATTTAAGTAGATGAGAACCTATTGCAGTATAGTCTATTTGGCTTGTGATATTATATTATGTACTTATGATATATTACACAAACTTTAGGTCTAGTCGCATTGAATATTTTTTACAAAATTATGTGTAAGGGGATCAAAGTCAAACCCAAGGGTCACGGTTGACAGCCCGTGTGCATCATTTAGACCTGTGAGGCTACACTCAGTTAAAAATAAATTTTAACAGGAAATAATTCTATTAAGCCTAATTTTGCGTATACTTAAAAAAACGTTATAAAATTCATGGAATATTTTTAAATCAGCCGAAATCAACGTATTTCAACCACACAACCGACTATGGTTCACACACGAACCTGTCATGCACTAGACCGTTATCACTGATAAGGAACACGTTATGACCGCGCCCTGGTATCAATACGGAGAACATTTGCAAGTCAGCTCGCATCATACACTAAGAACATGGACATCCCTCTCTTTAGCTGGAGGAAAACATCGTGAAGAAATTGGCATATCATAAGTTCTGAATGCGAAGCCTATCAGCTGTGGTAGACTAAAAAGCCCTTATTTGCGAAAGGGTCAATGGCCAAATTAAGTATAAATCAAGTGGATTCAACCCAATATAAACGTGAGAAAAATAGAAAAAACTTTATTTCCGAAAGGGTTAATGGCCAAATTAAGTATAAGTCAAGTGGATTCAACCCAATATAAACGTGAGAAATATAGTAGAGCTTGGACGAGGCATGTCCCAAGAAAGCCTCTTTAGAAAGAGAAAGCAATTGTGCTGCCAATACTACAGGAAAGCTGCTGGGCGTACATCGGTCATATCTAGTATAATGGTTTCATAGATTAATGCGAATGTTACTTATACATTAAAATAAAACTACTTTTTAAGAATTTATTTTTATTTTATATATTAAAATAAAAGCATGTATTTTCCTGACGTTCGATTACTTTACAGTTTACAGCATTCGTAGTCTCGCTCACGGGGCGGACTCAGGGAGAACTTAAAAATTGTATAAATTAAAGCAAACCCGCGATAAAATCCGTAAAAAAATAGTTTTATTTCAATATCTAGTCTAGTTTTTATATGCCTGCTTTTGGTCAGCATGGTATATCAAAAGGAGTATTATAGAAACAGCCGATGTCAGACAGGCAAACGTTAATTTATAAGTCAAATCACCTATAATGCGCAGTTTGTTCCATGTTCCATGTATTATTTGTATACAAAACATGGATGCGGGTTCTTACTTGTACGTGTTTTATCTATCGAGCCACGAAGGAGCGTAAATAAGTGAAAACTGTTAAAAACAGATAGCTCTGCAAATATTAGACTTTATTTAGAGCTTACTTGCATTGAGCTGAAGTGTTTAAACTGATTAACAATGTTTATTTAGTTTGTTTAAACATAATCGATTCATTACTAATCTGGTTGGATTGTCATATAACCTCTTGTGTTTTTGAATAAACACACCAACAATGCATTATCCGTCGGAAATATCTGTGGACTTGAATAATTGACTTAATTGGAACATAACTTCAGCAAATTTAAAATATAGGTTAAACAAATTGAATTAAAATAGAAAAAACAATAAAAAATAGAATTCGGATTCATCTCAAAACGTTTGAATTTAAAATAACATAGTAGATAGGGGAACACAAAAAAATAAAATGTGAATCGCATTCCAACTAGGTTCACAGATATTTCCGACAGGTTATAACAGTCATTTTGTGAAACGATGTATCTCATTATGTAGCTTTTTCTATTTTTACGTCGATGGTGTTAGTAAATTGCAAACTCGTGCACCTTAATGTTAGTAAATTGACATTGTCACGCAAGGCGCGCCCATTGTTGCCATACTAAGCAATACCTAGAATCACAAGCTTGCTGTAATAGATGCAACAACAACCTTTATCATGGCTTTTGAAGAAAAATGAGAGTCCTAATTTATCAATAACATTTATCTATACACTTCTTTATCGTTTCTGGCCCTATAATATTATTTTAATCAAGGAAGGATCTTAGTGCAGCTAAAAAAATGGCTCTCGGGAAATTGCAGCTTGAAGAATATATTTTTATGGCAATATTTTTATTATCTTTCATTATAGCCCATATTTGCGAGATACAAATTCTCGATTTTCGTGTGGATGTATTTGTGTAACGCCATCACAATACAAGAGTATTCCAAAGCATGGGCCAATAAGAAAAGAACTTGGATCAAATACTAAACGTGTTTCAAACATTTGTATTCCACACACATAGCCAAACATACACGGCCGAGGTAAACGAACTGTACCCAAGATTGTAGTTAACTTTAAACACAGTGTAATTATTAATCTGAGCGTGACGGAAGACTAAAACAATATAATTTTAATGAGCTATAATTAATTTTGAGATAAGCTTAAAAATATATACAAAGTATTCGGTAATTAGAGTTTTTTTTTTAAATTATTGCTACATCGTCAAAACTGCTCAGCAACTTGGTCCACTTAATTTAAAGCAAGCAGTGTGCAGAAATAATTTATCTACCATAATATATTTTTTCCTTTCCTTCCAGTGTTAGTTTGATTGTTCATTTACAATTATTTGACAAAATTTGAACACTTTCGTATAGTTTTATGGTATTGTATGTGTACAGATAACAATCGATCGTTTTATCTGTAAAAAATAACCATTGATAGGAAACTCGTTTAAAACGAAAAACTAGTTTTAATTGCTAATGTAGTTAATGTAAATCTATTGCAAGCATTAGATAACGTCATGCTAGTTTAGATAAAAAGGAGGTCTAGTAATCGGCACTGGGTCAATCCAATTCACTAACGCCAAACAGCCTAAAGAATGCACAATTAATTATACGACCAATGCAATATCGCTGATATAAATAACATATACAAACATGCTACCAGGTGCTACCAGGACACCCACATTTTGCCTTGTATGTTCCGTCCAATGATGTGATAGGGGGCGAGCCTATCGCCATATCGGGAACAAATTCCTGACTCCGGCCTGATAATGAATAAAAAATCCAATATTTCTTTGCCCGACCCAGGATCCGAACCCGAGGCCTCGAGCTTTGTAATCGTACCGTAGTACAACTACGCCACCGAGGCAGTCTAAATTGTATTCATGATTGCCGATCACACTATTCCCATGTGCAAATATTTATGTTACAATACCAACAAATATGTTTATAACAACAATAAATGATCAATATAAAAACATTACGTACTCGATTGATAAATGCAATTGTTATTGATGGGGATAAAGGGGCACTTGTAAGTGTCATTAGAGATAAGTATCCGGTGAATTATTATGGGATTATCTTAAGAGGTTTTATTTAAATATCATAGATCGATTTCTACCTTATCTCAGGATTGCGTTTTATTTTTGCTATCTACCCAAAGGGTTTTTGGTGCTTTTGTTTGATATAAAACGTACGGGACATAAACAATCATGAAATAATTAATAACATTACATAATGATTGCGTTACAGTTTAGAAAATTGTGTAGAGCCATTAATCTCTATACAGATTATGATTTTATGTCGATATAATTAACTTGAATTATTTCCCTTAACACGAAAACCGAAATGATCGGATGAAACGAGAGATTTAATAAAATAAGCTATTATTTTAAATAACAAAGTGGATATTTTTTTATTTTCAATTACATTTAATCCGTAAAGAAAGCCGTATACGTTTCCTTACATGTCTTTTGACGCGAGTTTTTGCGACAAGATCTAAAACTTTAACTGCCTTATTCATACACAGATTTAAAACCTATTTTATTTAGTTATCGATTATTTTGTCTTCTTCGCTCAAACTGAATTCTAAAGTCGTTCGAAAGGGACAAAACATTCGATAACTAAAAGGTATTAAATATGTCTATGAATTAGTATGTAGGTACATAAACCTTATAGACCTATTGTTTCCATATTCAGAATTTTATCATCAGTTTATTTTTCAATAAAAATCTATGACAAGAAAATCCTTTTATCTAATTTTATATTAGGTAAAAGAAAGAAAAACATATTTATTTGTAAAAAAAGGAAAAAAAATACAAAAAAGAATATTTACCGTAGCAGCAGTGCGGCCTTTGGCGGTACTCCATGCTTGGAACTGCGATGCGGTCGCCCGTATCGCGAAACGCGCCTTGAGAATTTGCATTTTCACTTCTTACGAAATTCGAAATCACAAATTTAAAAAATAAGTACAAACTTATGTAAAACTACTTAACACTAATAACACAGTTTTATTTCATTTTTGTGATAATTGTAATTATGTAATGTATATTGATTGACTAGATTTTAATATTAATTATTATTATATTCGGCTTAATTTCGTGTCGTGCTTTCGGCGTTTCGGTTTTTTTTATCTGTAACAAAAAAAAAATTACAAGAAACAAAAAAAATATGCACAGATATAAACTATTCCGGGCATGTATTTTTACACCATAAATACGTGGGAAAAAATCATATTAACCTCCTTTCCCACTAATGAATTGATTTCAAGGTAAATAAGAATGGTCACATGATACAGTCTCTTTTACAGTTAAACGTTGTGACTCATTTAAATAGTCGTCATAGGGTTGTCAGTAATTATAAAAATATTCTAATAATATATAATCGGTTCAGACGCCAACAAAAGGCAATTTTAAAAGCATTGCGATTAACAAGATAATTCATTGTGAAATAAATAAAATTTAATTTTCCAATAGCTCAGCAAGAATATAAATAAACTTAATCCCGCAACACGTCATTGTCACATTAGGAATAGTACTAATTTATATTATTAATAGATTTATACATTTTAAAAAAAACATCATTTTCCTTGCAAAATATTTCCTTTCTATGAAAAGAAAGCGTCGAATGCTGCAATCATTCCAAGATTTGAAGACAGACAAGAAGACATTGCGTGTCGTTACATAATTTACAATGATAGAGCGATAGAGACAAACTAATCGTCCCCAATGACATTGAATTCAACTTACAGTTCACCTTTGCTTGTTCCATATTGCCGCAACTGGCCAATGCGTTCGCATTTATTAGATAATATATTAAACACGTGTCTGTAATGTAGCTATGTATGTGAGCCTCATTCTAAAGAAACGCCCATAGACTCTATACGAGCATTATTGGGCATTCGTATTGGGCATTTGGATCCAAAAAGCAATCGTTGAACTTAAATGCCCTATAATGTTAATGAATGCCTCGGTGGCGTAGTTTTATTACGGTACGGTTACAAAGCTGAGGTCTCGGGTTCGAGTCCCGGGTCGGGCAAAGTGATATTGGATTTTTCTATTCATTATCAGCCCGGAGTCAGAAATTTGTGCCCGATATGGCGATAGGCTCGCCCCCTATCACATCATGGGACGGAACATACAAGGCGAAATGTGGGTGTCCTAGTGGCGCCTCTGCCTACCCCTTCGGAGATAAAGGCGTGAGTTGATGTATGTATGTATGTTAATGTAATTTGACTTGACTGGTCTCATTTATAAGACTAGTAAGCCAGCTTCAGAAGTCTTAAGGTTACTTTATGTTAAGTTGGCTTTATGATCTTTGCCATTGCGAAATAGTAACCAACCAATGATTTAAAGAGCTCTAGGAAAGATGCAGGGACTTTATAGCTAAGCATAATAATAACACACCCAACATTCACATACATAGTCCTGAGCCCACACTAAGATCGAGTCTTGTGTCGTGGGTATCAGGAACTAGGAGACTTTTCGGTCTCACAAACACTCAGACCCATAACAAATACGTGTGGTTCACACAAATATTTGTCTCGGTGCGGGGATCGAACCGGCGGTCTCTGGTTTCACAGCCGGCGTTTAACCAACTGCGCCACGGAGGCTGTCAATTACCTAGTAAGTAATTCACCCACAGGAAGAAATGAGTTTTCGATGAGCTTAAAACCTCCTGGAAACGATCTATTTTATTTGCAGACAGAGATTTTTGCCTAGATTGTTTCGTTAAGTGGCAGATTAGAAATACGTGATTGACGAAGATCGAAGATGATGATATTATCATCATCATCTTCAGCCACAGGAAGTCCACTGCAGATAATAGGTTTTGCCCAACTATCTCTACCGCAACTACTCTCTAATAAGGTCGTCTGTCAACGTTCTGTTTGGACAACTTGGTGACTACAAATACTCCGAGACAATAAGATATTCTATTCGTCATAATATTTATTATTGCAAAATAATTTGCATATAAAACCACGGTTCAACATTGCATAAATGTGTATATTTTATTCAAGATGACATCGGTTAGCATGTGCTAAGGAATCCATAGTTATTCCCATTTCTCTACACGGTCGTTGCTCTCATAATCGATTGTTTGTACCAAGTTTCTTGGAACACTATAAACCGGTCGTAGAAATAAAGGTCAATCGCTGCTTTATAAGCAAAATGTAGTGTAATTTTACTACAAGTTTATGAATATTAAAATATGCAAAATAAATCGACAGTCTAATCTGATATTGTTTGTTTTAATATTAGATTATGATTCGAAATATTCCAGTTTGGTTCTCGAGATAATTGTTTAGAATGTTTGAGGTGATGCAGCGAAAACTGTTTTACTTCACATGGAAGAATGCAGAGCGTAAGGTCACTGCCAGTTATGTATTAACATTAAACGTATAAACTGTTGTTTACGTTAAAACAAGAGAACATAGTATCGATTTTCAGGGTTAACTACTCTATTTTGAATCAATTTGTTCATTTCAAATACATTATTGAAAATTGATCATTTCCCCAAAGGAAAAATGTAAAGCTGTTACCCCGAAAATCACAGCTAATATAATAATCTGCCAATTTTAGGTGTGGGATAATTACTGACAGAAAAAAAAACAAATAACATTTACATTTTAAACAACGGCAACACACAATATCTGAAAGTGAATCGTGTGTGACGCAATATTATAATGATTTGCTATTTCCATTCATATTTTCATCTGAAAATTCCATACGTACTTGATAATAGTGCTAAATATGTACATACTCATGTAACAAGACGGTCCCGTATCGATAATTCAGTCAATTTGTAAATAATAGGTTCTAAAAAGTAATATTTAGTACTTATTTTATAATTTCATACTAAAATATTACAGTGCAAAGGTCGTCAGAGGAAACCACAATAGTATCGAGGCATTAATTTAAATGAAAATATATGTCATGTCGTAATACCTACCAAGTATCACCTATTCAAATGGGTATTTTTACGAAGCATTATTATAAATTATATACTATTTACACTGCTGTTCGGTGGGAGAAATAGACATCGCGGTGACATCTACAGCGGCCACCTGGGCCTCTCATATGTGATATGAGAGACCTGCCACCAGTAAAGTTTTCATAGGGATTATATTTCTATATATATTTTACATAAGTTGACTTCATAATAATCGCAACTTATAATTAAATATATGTTAAAGTAAGCGAGGTTATCGTAAACGGAATTTGGTATATCGGATTATAATAATCAATTCCCGGCTGGCTGAATTATTTTACATTTAGGATTATATTATTAAAAAACGTTAAACCTTTAAATCCTAGGTTTACAAACACGCCTTGGTTACAATCCACTACGTGAACAAGAATATAATGGTGACAATAAAAATAATCACCATTGAATTATTTCGTCGCCAGTCGTCCTACGAGGAAAATGCTAATGAAGAGTAATAAATATTGGTAATAAGGTATTGGTCTGTGCATGTTTATAGACATGGAAACCAGATTATTGTAATGCGATTTAGCAAATACCTATTCTCATTTCATTTGGTGTTTACCCCAAAACCAAATCTTTCTTTAATTTGTTAAAATTCATAACATCTTTTAAGATATACCAGTTGTATTGACAAGTAAGATGAGATAATATGAAAGCGAACAGTTTCATCAGGGAGATACGACGTCGAACGAAATGGAAAAGATTATATAATCGGTTTGTGGTATCTACCGAAATTACAAATAGACGGAAGGAAAGATACGTCTACTAGACTGAGGAACTAACAAACAAAATATGATTTCACCGTTTATTTATACTCATACAAACTTCAATTTTCAAAGCCACTGTCGCAAGACTAATAAGGCAACTGACTGATTTGAAAAAAAAAATGTATTTGAAACACAATGTTTCTTATTCGCGTTATCTAAATCAATTTCATTAGGTTTCGTAATTTGAAATATCACAAACTTACGTTAATTGTTTCTTTTCGTTTACAAATCATTTGGTGTTAATTTACAACAAATGCATAACCTAATAAATATCCTACGTATACAAATATATCAAAACTGAGGCAGAATTTGTTAAGAAGACGTGCCACTTAGACTTTAGCCAAAGATGGATTGATAAAAAATAACCTTGAATTTAATATGCTGCCGAGTTTTAGTGAAACTTCAGCTGTAATACGGTAGAAAATTTGCATTTTATTTCACAAGACCGTGGTAGATGGTACGCCTATTGTTTTATCTACAGGCCACGGAATAATTTGGCGACTATGCCTCAGTATGTATTAAATAAGTAAAATCTCAAATGTATTAATTTAATTTAACAAATTATTTACCGCAAGTAGGATATTTTCCGTAATATGTTGAGAGTTACCAAAGCGTTCATGTAATTTTAGTAAAACGTTGAAACCTTTAGTTTTATAATAAAAAAATGGAGCAATAAATTTATAGTATCTAACCGAACCAAATTCTAGAAAATGTCTGCATTGTGTTAAATAACTTTGCGCGAAGTTGCAACACTGTTTTGCCTGCAACTATTTATACTACAAAATTGCAGACATTGTACAAGCAATTTTAACACCGGTACGCTAGCCATACATAGTTTGCCTCATGCGAAGGCGCTATGTACTGTCTAATTGGTTAAATACACGTACGAGTCATTTGTGTTTTGTTATTTAAATCAGGTTTCGAGCGACTAGCGTGAAAATAACTAAACCGGCACACCATCATTTTATTTTAATTCGTTTCACACATTACTACGTCCTTGTATCTCTATAAATAATAAATATAAATCTACTCTACCTGACGTATGCCCGATGGTTTTTATCGTGGCAACGTGCTAGAAATCCAGACGTCCATTTTTATTTTTTTTACCAAAAAATACCAACTTGTTCCATTTATACAATGCACAGGACACAGGGCTCTACATATCCAAACTAAATGATACATCGAGCTACAAGGAAATATCAACTGAAATATTTCAAGTCATATAGTCACCTACGTGTCACTTTTTTGCGACGTACAAACTTTTTTTTCTTTTATTTTATTTTTTTATTTCTGTATGGTGTATGTAAATTTATGTTATATGAGTGTGTGCGTTGTGATAAGTGACAAATAAATGTGTTTTCTTTCTTTCTTTCTTTTTCTTTCTTTCTTTCTATATGTCGTGTAAAGGGTATTAATCACACAATATGTCCATCCCAATTCTTCCTAGAGATAATTTAGGTCTAAGAAGCAGTTACTTTCCATTCATTCATACTTTCCATCGCAATTCAAACGAGACATTTATAAACGGCGTTAGTCGGAGATCCCCCCGGTTTGATCACGTGCTAGAAAGGATAATTTATCAATTTAAAATCAACCCAGCTACCATAATGGGATTCCAATTTATTAATCTGATGGATCATGTGATTCTATCTAATTGGAGATGCAATTGAAATTAAACTACTTTGAACAAAAAAGGGACTTTTTAAAATAATGCCCTTATTCAACGTTTTAAATCGTTTTGTTATATATTTTATTAATTCTTTTTTTCTGTTGATTTCACGCTAAGGTTAAAACCTTCAAAAAATCCCAATATGCTTTACGAGTCTAGTCTTTTCTGCTGTGTTTGATTTTTGCTAAATTTGATTTTATTAATTCTTGGATAACCTTATTATCGAATAATAAAACATCGTTACTTATCTCGAGAAACAATGTACATTTTACGTTAGCAAACGAAATTGCATTAGTGTTTTATTGTCACAAATACGTTTGTTTGTTATCGCAAAACATTGCTCGGGCTTCCTTTGATTGTGAAAGAATTTGTACGGTAAACCAACTGATCTACTTTATAAGGTTTCGAAGAAACGTTATTTGTACCATTATTAATTATTTCGCAATTTACTGGATGGAAAATTACGTTAAAGTTTTTCTTTTTTGTCGGTGTTCTAGAATGATTTGACTTACCAGGTGCTTGGGATCAAGACTTTTTTTATTGATTTGTTTGATTTTTAGGCTTCTACTATTATAAAATATAAATAATATATGTTTAAGTTTTTCCCATAAATTAAGAAATTCTTGAACACCTTGCGGTACAATGACGATAAGTTATCGTAGACGGCGCGACACACAATACTCCCTAAATATTATGATTGATTGTGTGATCAACACAATTTGTAATAATTATTATTGTATTAACTCATACCTCGTGAAAATTATTGCAAAAGTATCGTCATCAAGCATCATTTTGTTTTCGCCAAGTTTTAACCTCTCAATTGCGCAGTTTTGGGTTGCAAATACTTTGCGTTGCACGAAAGATAATAAACATTCATAACATTTATAGAAAAAACTAAGTGTTTTCACGTTAACAATTGGGTTGATTGTTTTTTAAAATAGGAAAAGTGAATAAATTGAAGAATTTAGAAAAAACGGTCATCGCAATTATTATCGTCAATTGTATAGTAATTGCTTTAGCGAGCCAGCATTCAGATTAAAAATAATGCATCCATGTTATGATGGAAAAACCGGCCTTCGTTTCCCTCTGACTTGCTGCCTTTTCACATTTATTTTAAAGGCAAGTTATAATAATATTCCAAAATTGTGCGACCATTTATGCTCCGGCGGTCTTTTGCTGATTTGTGATACCTTAGCTGAAAATAGGACTTCACTAAATTCTTGGTTGTTACATTATGATCTATGGAATGAAGGAATGTAATTTAGGTGACGCAATGAAGCGAAGATATTCCATAATGTACAATGTAGGTAATATAATAGGTGTCAATTCGAACGAACCCGTCTATTGCATCTTTTAAGGTCAGTAGCCAATAAATTTCCATTGAAGTCCGTCTAGCAGTGGAGGAGCAAAGGTTTAGAAACAAATCTGCTGTTTTTTATATTATTTGTATTGACTTATTCGTCAAGTGAACTAAGAAACTCAATGGTCAAACTTGAATGGAATCGAAGATTGGAACTTGAGGTATTGGTTTCCACAATAAATTATTTATAATTTAGAAACCTTTATATTTGATATACACTTTTTTGTGTATCACGTTTGTGTTTCGGTTCTTGGCGACGAAATCTTGAGGACATTGGCTATTCTGTGTAGACAGACCACCGAAGAAAGCTCATACATATCTTCACATAAGTAAAATCGCTAACAAACTTTTCATGATTCTTTTCACATTGAATTGATCTCGTAATATCTGTACTTCTTATCATTGTTAACAATAATGTTCTAAAAATATTAGAAAACAATCAATCAAAAACCGAACGACAAAGGCAAATATTTACAACGTCAAATATAAAATAGGTCAAGTTAGTGTTGATAACGCACAGTTGTTGTTGAGGAAATAGGTCTCAAGGCGAGACTAGAAGACGAGCGCAAATAGAAATATGACTCCTAATTAAACTCGTGTGGATACGGAAATATTGTTTATGCTGCCTTCGTTTGAAAGATCTTAGATAAGAATACACTAGGCATTATAATGGTAATGTAGAAAACAGTTATTGTTTTACTAAACTGTCTTTTCTTTTAAACAAGAATGTAAGTAATCAAAAATTTCCAGTTAAATTGTTATAGCTGAAACACATTAAAAATAATACGAAACAATAATAGGCTATTTCAAGCATCATAAAAATAGCAATAAACTAAATTGAGTTCATTTCTTCCGGTGGATGTGCCATCATGAACGAAAACTCAGTCAGCCAGCATAGGAATTTCAAAAGGTTTCTTGCAAAAGGACCTCTTCTATTTTTCATGTTTTGTCACAATAATATAAATTACTATGTTGAACCTACATCAGGTTCTACATGCAATGTAACCACGACAGAAATCCAACGATCCGATCGGTTATCTCTCAATGCGGACCTTCTAGAAACTAGATTTACACTAACTGAACCCGAAACAAGACACTTGCATGGTCACTATGACGGGACTCTACCATCGCGAAAGACGCTCGCAATCCGAGCGATACGATATTCAAACGGCCTTATTCATGGACAGTTTTATAACCTATTTTTGTTCTCGAATGTTTTGTCCTTTTCGAACGTCTTTTGAATTCAGTTTGCGCGAGGAAGACAAAACATTCGATAGCTAAAATACATGTTAAATCTGTATTTGAATAAGGTCTTAAAAATGTTATCAATATTTTAAAATTCATTGCAAATGCGCATAAAAGAGAGTAACATTTTCCTCCTTGCAATACGATTGGAAACAATCTAGAATTTATCGAAGCGTATCTTGAAACTGGTAGATACAATAAAATATAAACAAACTATATTTTTGGTAAACAAAATATGACGCATTTTGTATAAGATAGGTAGCAATACCGGATTTTTAATTAGTATGAATGACTCATACCGGTTTGCAGATGTACGTATAACTAGTTTTGCGCCCAAAGCCATGATTATGGAAAGCAGCGTTCGAGATAAAATAAAATTCTTATTGCTCGTCCAAAATACTGCTGATATTGAATTTGTTTAATTTTAAGATATTTAAAGTATGAATTTCTCACGGAATATCGTATCTCTACTAGGATAGGTCTTTTCAAAAGCATGGTATAGACACTTTCTAAATCTCTGAACTACGAAATAACAATTTAAGGACGTTTTGTAAAATCTATTGAATATTTGTATTTTAAACATTAACACATTCAGCACCTATGGGGATGTTTACTATGTAGACGCATCGAGTAAAATTTAATCGATAAAAACAATCGATTAGATTTACATTATCTCGTCTCTTTTTACCGACCCAAAGAAAGAGAAGCAATGCTTTCACAATATCAATTTGTATGCGACACGTCAATTCGTATTGCCAATGCCGGCCATTGAACCTAGCAACGTTTGTTGATATTGTATCATGGAAATAGAGATAATGAACTCGCGGCCAAAACTGGTTGAGCTAAGTTTACTAAGTACGAACATGAACTCAAGTTTGGAGGTTGAAAGACAAGTTTTTCTCGTTTTGAAAGGACTTTGGATATACTTTGTGACACTCGTTACAGTTATAAGTTTATCTGTGAGAAGTTTTACTAACAGTTTGCATTACACGTTTCTGCCTTAAGTAGAGTTACCAACTGAATAAGTTTCGCTTCTACGCAGAATCGACAAGGGTGATAGATTTCAATTTCTGTTACTCGTCAATTTATAAGTTAATTACTATTCTTATTTTAAAGTGTTTTACTTATTAATCCTTTCCTTTGCTTTTACATATGCAATCAAAAAATAGACAATAAGTTAAAGTAGTTCGAGTTCGTTTTATTAAAAGTTTTTTTTTGTGTTATCGATGGTACCTAATTAAGTAAATAAAACTACAGCTTTTGGTTAAATACTTAACGTTAATTATATTTTACAAATAAACTTTTTGGGGACAATTTTAGGCGTGTGACTTAAAATTCGTGTTTAGAAATTATTAGTGTGAATATTACCCGTTATTAAATTGATTGAAATTCAGCTCGTAACAGTTCAACCATGAAATTAGATTTATATAATGTATACTTCCAAATACATAATATATTGATATAAGGCTTCGATCAAATTTAAACACATATATCTGATCGAAGATTTAATGCCGAAGTTTTAGGTACTCAATAATTCCTATAATCCAATTACGATAATAAAATTCGCAGACACACCAATAGATACGGCCGTATCGATTTTTCCTAGCAATATCTACGTGAAATCCAATCAGTATGGCTGTTAACCTTTTTATAGGACCAAGTTGTCGAGAATTCGTGTTCATTTTGTGGAATACAAAAACCGTTTCATATTTATAGATTTAAGGCGTTATCTTGGTTTCTTATACCCCATGAACTTTGAACAAAGTCATCAGGCGGCGAAAAAATCCGGTTTTACGTACAATGTTCAAAAAAATAACATTGTTTACGTTTTAGTTATCATAAGAATGTCATAATCTTATCTGTAGTCGTTAGGGTCATAGTACCTTTTCAAATTAAAACTTGCTATGCAATTGCATGCTTCTTGGAGACGCCAATTGCCTTTTTATATTAAAACGCGATTGCGCAGCACGGTAAACTATAAATCAAACTAAGTTAATGTAAAATTAATGCGCTTTAATTTAGTTCAATATAATTTACTAGACCATTTTCCTTCTAAAGTTTATTGAACAATTTAAAATTAGTTAACAAATGTGTATTACTCTCCCAAAGGCTTGTCCGAATATTCTACATGAAAAAATTGCAATGAAATATCAGATGAAGAGAAATAAATGGTTCAACAATTACACTCACTAAATTGAATGAATCAAAGCAATGAGAATTGAGATGAGGTTTCACGAAATCACGATTACAAGGCAGTCTATTACTCCGCTATGTCATGTATAAACAACAATTATTCACAATCCATCAAGTCTTCCATACCTCAAAATACATCCAGTATTTAGTAATTAAAAATAAGTGAGTAATTAAAAAGAAAATACCTTTGAAGAATTATTTTATCGACCGTAAACGTTTGGCGGGAACGCGAGCGCACGTCCTCACTGCACGAACGCCGGCACGAGACTGATTCCAAGTTCCAACTTGCGTAATTTAGTGAGACAAAACAGGTCATAGCGACCTTTAATGAAGCTTATCAGGGGTTCAATGGCAACGGACGTCTAAGTATAATTACTTAAGACTTCGAAGCTGCTGTAGACAAATTCGCCTGCAAATAATTCGGGTTTGCCGTCCACGTTATTGACCTAGACTGCCTGCCAAGGTTGCACGTAAGAATAGTAATATAGTGTTAAGCGAGTTGTTTATTGATTTCTTGGTCGATCGAGAAATCGATTGTTGAAATCACGTATGAATCTGATGCACAAATGTTGAAAATTACAATTATGATGCTGTACTCTGTAGAATACGGTGTGTAAACGACCTAAGAGCAATCTTTTAGTATCCATTTTTTGTCAGTTTTAATAACATTCTCTTCTTTGCCATCACTGCCATCAGTCATCACAATAAACCGTGCAAATTTTACTAACACATCTACTATGTGAACCCGAGAAATAACTTTTTTTGTGGCGTGCAGGTCTTTCGACTCTATAGATTAATGTGCCAAAGAATTGTTTTTAATTTGCTTACATACTGTATGTTGTAATTTTAAACGGGGTGCACATATTTGTTTTGTTTGCCGCTTACGATACTGGATACAACCGTACAAACAAAATTTTCGGGTCATATTTGTATATTTTTATTTGATAAAAACATCTTGCGCAAGCTATGAGCGTCAGAATACGAAATTATGGTCATTATGTGATGTAAACATAGTAGCAATCACGGGTATTTTACGATGGTGATAGATTGGCTTAAAAACTATTTAAATTGTTTGTACATGAGTTGCATAGTGAGAAAGTTAGACAATGAGGTATTTCATACGTAATTGATTACCTGTTAAAGAAAATAATACGTAGATGCACGTAGTGAGGTTTAGTGATTACTGCTTAGTGCTTTGAAATTTAAAAATAAAACGAGAATAATTTGCATTCGTAAAATATTTAGAGGAATAGGATAGAGGAAATAGAAAGGCCTGAATCTGTCATTGGGTGGGATAAACTACGTAGATCATACGAATGAATGATTAGTGATTATCCTAAACGATTTGAGTCCAAACTTAGCTGTTGTTGAAACTTGGCTAACTTTTTTTACAAAACAACTTTCAATTTCTTAATAGTTTTGTAATTATATACAATCAGTCACAGGCTTGTCTGTCTAGATTTACGTACTTAAATTAAGCTGTTTTAACGTATAGTCAAAATTTCATTCAATACTTTCTTCGGGAGCGGAGCCAAGAGAATGTGCTACAGAAATAGAATGTTTGTGTATTCGCTGTGACATGTGCAGTAGTTGGCACTAAAAGTTATATCTTATAATTTACTACCATACTTTAAACTTTAGAATAAATCTTACTGTTTGATGTGACAACTAAAATCTCCTAACCTACCCTTTCCGATCACTTAAGTGGAGTCGACGCAAGGTGTTTTTTAATATTTTAAAATCCTTGGGAATTTGTGAATCGGGTGTCTGTCCTTATGTGTGAAATGTAGGACAAATACACCTGTTAGAAAATATTTATTAGTACTGTTATACTTTTTAGATAGATAACTTCATGTAAATTAGCCACTATTGCATGATTCACCACAAACTTTGTTGTGGTCACGAATCTTAAAGTAAATACCACGACATTTTGTTATTGAGTTTTTTTATTGCTATGAATGGCGAGACGAGCATGCCATTCGCCTGATGGTAAGATACATGACCGTTCATGGACAGTAGCAAAACCAAACAACACCATTAATTGCAAAGCAATGCTTGGCATTTCACTGCACTCGCCATCCTGAGACATGAGATGTTACGTCTCAATATGTCCAGTAGTTACTCTGGCTACAATGTCCTTCAAACCGGAACACAACAGTGCATTTACACTGCTGTTTGGCGGGAGAAATAGACATTGCGGTGGTACCCACCCAGACGGCCTCTTACATATGAGAGACCTACCATCAGTAAAGAAACCTACTACCAGTAAAAGTTCATTTTCAAATAACTTGGAATAACCTTATTGGATAGTCTATTAACATTTTGTCAACTTAATATGATACGTTTAATTTATTGCCTTCTTCATATGGGAAATACCCCTGTACTATTGGTGCATAAATTACCATCAATATGAGTATTGAAAGGTAAACATTTCAAACCTATATAATTTCTGTGAATGTTATGCAGTACTACATTCTGGCTTTTTCTATTCGCTTCCTTTGTGTTGGCTAATTACCAAAATAAAACTCGTGTTCGTTGAGTATGTTAATATTTATATTTTTTAAAAGATCAATGACCGCAGATATGATACGACGATTAACATTAATCGTACTAATACCAACTACTATTGAGATAAATACTATTTAGATTGTTTTAATGTAATAGGAGATAAAGAGCAGACGGGCCACCTGAAGATATGTGGTCACCACAACTTATGAACATCCATGCTAGAGGAATAATGGGTACCTACATTGTTCTATAGAGAAACTAGGTATTATTCAGTGTGCATTGAAGTATTAAAATAATATTAAATAGGCGCAAATTTCGACCCGGTTAAGATGCTAGTTTTAATGTTTTTGAATATTGTATTTCAATAGTGGGCGGGATATCTTTAAAATTGTAGTTGCATTATCATATTGAAAAAAATTACAACGACAACAAAGCTACTATTTTCCTTGTATTATATCAATATACTCACGGATATTCCAAGAATATAAGATTATATAGAAGAACTATATCACAATCAGGGCATTATTGTTATTCAATGAAATATTTGAGACACTACTGTCTATTGGAGATAAGGATGACTTATTTCGTATACCTACGTGCTGCGCTAGATAGACGGTGGCTGATCAATAATTACCATTATCAAATACATTTTTATTCATATTAATTCTAAATAGATAATAGTCAATGTATAAAGAACTCTTTTAAGGTGATAAAGAATTTAATAATGAATAAATATGAGGGTGATAACTTTAATCTCTATTCGCTTTTCTAAATGCATAAAGTTAATACGTATTGACTGTACTAAGAATTATACGATCGTAATTACACGGAATGTAAACATTTTCTCTTAAATATCATGTGTTAATCACACTTTTATTACTTGGACGTCTCACCCAGCTTTCCAAAGAGATAATCAAGGCCGGTAACCCACTAGGCTGATCCGAATTCCGAGATATACTATACATAATATGCGTCATACATTTACACCGGCCGCTTCTTAATTAGGAAACTTAAGGTGACCAACCGTTTAGTATTCTGCAGGAGCTTCTCACAATAGCAGTCATAATTTCAAGTACAAAAAAAAATACAAAACGTGTGATACAATCTTTATGTCAAATGACCTACAAACAACACACATAAATTCTGCGCTGCATATGGATGTGATGCTTGTCGCGAAATAAAATATTTTCAGATGACCTTAAAACGTCATTTTTTGGGGATAAATCGAATTACAAAGTACAAAACAACTATCATTGGTTCACGAGTATGATTCTTGGTAATTGGAGTAGAAATAAGTCAAGCTAACAGTAGGAGATACTAGTAACTCCTCTGGTAAGTAATGACTCACTTATGGCCGATGTTAATAAACGATCTTCGTTTCTATCTAAAGATCGATCGCGAAAATAAACCAATGGGCTCAAGGTATTGCCGACACGCTCACATTTGATGTGTTCTGATTGGTCTATTTTCCGGATCGATCCTTAGATAGGGATTGAGATTGCTTATTAATTTTGTGTGTAAGTGATACAATTGGAACTTCTTTGCGTATAATAGATCGTATGTAAGAAACATGGATGTGCAAACTTGATTAAAATAAATTAAAGCATAAATTTTATTTGTTGCATAACTTATAGGCCGTGATAAAACTTGAATCTGTCCTCTCTTCAGTCCGTCTTTACTTTTCATCCCGCAATGATATTAAATGGATGTAAAATATCCCGCATTAAATCGTAAAGTTGGCCGCCTTAGCGCTACTGAGCTTGTGACTGCAGCGCAGGTGGCATGTCGCGTCGTACATAATACATATGACGAAATGGCGCAGTACAACCAATGCAGTGGGCATTGGTTTTAGCATGCAGTTTAAGAATTATAAAAAGCGCACTGATAGTTCTTTAAAAATACCCAAAATAAGGCCTAAGATACACAACAATAATTGGGTTATTCAATTCGATTTTTTGCATCTAAACGATGAAACATTAAGTGTACTAATAACTGCGTGAGTTTTGGTGTTATAAATCCTCCAGACTGTTATTTAAAACTGTCATATGTATTATTTACCTACTAAAAACACATGACGAGATGATTTTGTTTTATGAGTTCTCTGCAATTTCGAATACCTATCAGGGTTATCAGAATTACAAAAACGCGTGAAATGCACATTTAAGTACACTTGATTTAACTGTAAGTCGCGATTATCTATAATCCTGGCGGTAAAACCATATCGATCAAATAATAATCGCGTGCGTTCATATTCGATTAACAAATTAATAATATTGCCGTTATACATAAGTATATAGAAAATCTTGTTATCTGGATATTTTTAGCCTGGAATAACAGCTCACAATGTATTGATTAATGGCAAGTAATGTTATGTCGTGTAGACGCATTGCGGGGTCGAAGTCGACAGAACGGCCTTGAGGTTCGTCAAATGTAGCCGCGGATCACTGAGAGAAGTAGATAGGGTCACAGTCCCTTTTACAAGCAGATTTTAATAACTATACCTATTTTTATACTTACGCAATAGGTAGATACTGTAAATTTTAATCAATAATAAAATATTGATATTTTCTTAAAATGTTACTATAATTTTTATAAAATAACTATTAACTAAGAAATATGAGGTGAAATTATGTTGCATATTTAGATTTTGTGTTTTGGATATAACTTTTTAGCTGGAATTTAAAAGAAAATTGGTTCTGTTTCTTAGTAAAATACATTGCTTTCTGATGAATTCATAGATACATTGATACTAGCAAAATAAACACTCATATTTTTAGGAAGTTGTTAATTACTAGAATATATCAATTTAGAACTACATATATATATTCCATATTAAACAACACCTTATGTAAAAGTATTGCCTTATGTAGTGAATGAAACTGACAAACCTTGATCCACTTAGTAAGCATAACAGCTGAGTTTTTCATTAATTAATGTCCATTTGTCAAATGTATTTACTGGCCTTTAATTTAAAACCTATAATTATTTTCAGGAATGTGGCTATATTCGATTATAAAGGCCAGGAAGGGCAATGCAGGAAATAATAAGATTTTGGAAGGAAGACTAGTGTCCTTTTTCATAACACAAAATATCCCTTGTGTACATTTACTGATCTGTTGTAATTCTACGGATATTAATCTCAGTATTTTTTTATTTTAAAATCCTGTATCATAAAATAACCCAGAGTTAAAGATAGTTCATTGTTATGTCAGTAATTAAAAAAAAACTTATTGAAAGGAAATAATTATACTTTAAATATTAAGCGCTGTGTGCTGAAAAAGATATTCTTATTCCCATTTTAATTGTATTATTCCTTTATTTTTTTATTACAAAATATATTTTGCAAATTCTTAGAATGTAGTCTTGAACTTTATGTACATTGTATAGTATTTATAATTTATAAATTTCAATAATCTAACTTTTCCTCATCAGAATCACATGGTAATATGGAATCTAAAATATAAGACAATATTATAAAATAAATATGTTCTTAATTCGCTCAGCAAATCACAATAATAAAAAATTATGCAATGTGGAAGTACATACTCCAAAATACTTTAATATTAATTTAAATCAGAGGTTTTAAATCATAATATTTTGTTACAATTTGAAGGCATCAACATTCAAACTAATCCAGTTTTTAAGAGTAATATAAGTAAAGCAAGTAAAGCAATTATTATAATTATTTGTTAAAATTATGGAATTGTACTTTTATTGAATAAAAAAGAAGTTGTTGTAGTGTCAGTACTTTCATAATAAGTACATCAATTTAATTCGGTAATCGATTGCATTAAAAAAATTGTGTAAATAACACAGTAAAATTGGTCTTCAAGGAGTAAGTAAACTGACTGAGACATTTGTTTTTAACTGAGATTTAGCCAACCCAGGTAAACTACAAAAAAATGTGAAAGTCAGAGAATAGTACTGCCTCAATTAAATTATCCCAAATAATAATAAATAAGACAAAATTGTTTTATTTCAAATAAATTGCGTTGGTTATGTTACAATAGGTAATACAAAGTAATGAACTAAAGATACATCGGTATCCCAGTAAACTTGTTTTAAAATATTTACAGTAATAATTATTGAATTAAATATTTGATATCCACAAACATTATGCTCTGGAGCACTTGTTGACTGTATAATTGTGCTAAAAAAATAAAACGCATTAAATAAAACTTACATCTAATAATAAAACACACTTACCGATATAATAAAAATTAAAAAAACCTATTCTTCACGTAACAAAAATCTATTTTTGAACTATAAAATTTAAATTAATTTGTGATTACACAAGATAAACTTGACGTTCGTTTTTCGTTCAGGAACTGAACCACAGACTAAGGAGTAAAAACTGAACGAATGATAATCACTTACCACAGTTCACTTCAACACTTATTTTTTACGATTATAATTCGTAATATCGATTTATATTAAACAATTTATGATCGATATAGTGCGGTGGGGCAACTTTGACCATGGACGTATTATACAAACAGGACTGCACACTCTGATCAAAAAAAGGAACCGAGTGAGAGATGTTGAGTGGAAGATTGTCTCCCAGCTAGTTTTTTTTGCAATTTTTGGCCGCGAAGAGAAAAATGGACTCCATTTTTTGATTCACGAATACTGAAAACGCGAATAAGGAAACCGTGAATAAAGAGCTATTACTGTGTATCTAACCTTGCATTTATACTTAGTATAAAATACATTATAATATTTGGCGGTCCGAAGTTCGATCCTTCGCGGTTCGCAAACGGACCGCGGTTCTCTGTCTACGAAAAATGGTGGTGCATGCCGGTCTGTGCTGGGCCACCGTTTTCTGCCCTCCTAATGCCTGATATTTGACATGATATCCAACATGCACGAATTATTTAAAAAGAAAAAGAAAAACAAAGAAAAACTAGTAGTTTAGTGCTATTGAAGTATACTCAAGATCGTTTTGGACGGATAATTACTAAAGGAGACGGACGAAATTGGGCTTGACGCTACAGATCATCTAAAATATAAATAACATTTTAAGAAATCTATTTATTGCATTGTTTGATACATGTTTTCAATTTTCATAATATAAACAAGAAGCGTTCATACTAGTAATCAAACAATATTAACATGTCCAATGTTATGAAATGTGAATAGAGAAAAAGTAATATTATTATTTTGAAAACAGCTATTTTGGGAACACACGACCTCTATCTCGATCTCTGTGTGTATGAATGACACATAAACTCACGTCTTTATCCCAGAAGGGGTAGGCAGAGGCGCCACCAAGACATCCACATTTCGCCTTGTATGTTCCGTGCCATGATGTGATAGGGGGCGAGCCTATTACCATATCGTGCAAAATTTCTGACTCTGGGCTGATAATGAATAGAAAAACTCAATATTACTTTGCGCGATCCGAAAATTCGAACTCGAGACCACAGCTTTGTTATCGTACCGTAGTACAACTACGCCATCGAGACAAGCCTATTCTAAGAATATGCTATTGTCTGAAGTATTGTCTGCTATTTTAATATCTGACCTTATAAATAAAATGAAATTCATTGTTGTTTTTAGATGTTTTATGTTCTGCATTGTGTCTATAACCAACGTATAATTGTTTAAAATCGATAAGTTTATTAAATACGGGTTTTATTCGATAATCGATTTGCCGATTTCGTGCAGAAATCTACCATGCTTTGGACACCCCTACCGATTTCCTACTTTGACACCTTAGTCTGTGTTTGACACTAATCTGTTTTCACTTTTCATCTGTGGACAGTAGAGTTGCCCAACTATCGATAGTTTCCCTATCGATAGATGACCTCGAAAACTAGTAACAACATCGATAGTGCTATCGATATTATCGATAATATCGATACTATCGATTCTATCGATATCATAAATAAACAAATACTATTGATTAGAAGTAATAGTATCGATAGGATCGATACTATTAAATAATAATACTATCGATAGTATCGACAATATCGATATATTTTAAGTAATACTATCGACACTATCGATAGTATCGTTGTATTAAATAATAAAAACTATCAATACTATTGATAGTTTGTAAAACTATCGATAGTATTACACAATCGATAGTTTAATAACCGCCGATAGTATCGGTTCCGAATTATAGCTTTTGTAGCAAGTAGTGTTAAATTATTCTCACTCACTGTGCGTAATGTGGTATTATGCTCTTTAGGATTATTAAGTTTTCTTTTTTAATAAGAAATATACTGGCTATGTATTATGTAATTGAATATTGGAAGGCAATACTATCGCAGTTTATTAAATTATCGATAGTGTGAGCTATCGATACTATCGATACTATCGATAGTATTGCTTTAGGAGCAATACTGGCCTTCGATAGTATCCATACTATCGATACTATTTTTGTATATCAATACTATTGCCCATATCACACTACTGATAGAATCGATACTATCGGTAATATCGATACTATCGATAGGCTATCGATACTATTGATAGGCTATCGATACTATTGATATGACGTCACCTATCGATAGACTATCGATAGTTTAGCAATAGTCGACTATTGATATGCAATACTAGTGGACAGCAGTGGACAGCACTATTCGAGATTAAATAGGAGATTTCTATTTTATTATTTCTATTTTCTTTTCGTCTCTTAGCGCTAAAGGAGATCAACTGTGATATCAACTCTATAAACAAACAATATATACGATATTCAGTCGTTTCTATTAAAAACCACGGTTAATTAACTTACTGTTCTCCTCCGGTAGCTTTGCATTTTTTACTTCGATGGCTGAGTTAGCGGTTTGCGAAAATTTAGAATTGGATACGTGCAGAACATGTCTGGATCGTGCGCCGAAGGGCTCCTTTATTGATATATATTCCAAAAAAGAAGATTCTATAACGTTGCATGAAATGCTGACGTCATGCACTTCCTTAAAAGTAAGATATTTACGTTTTATTTTACAACCAAAAAAATCTTTAAAAAAACTGTAGTCCGAGACTCAAATCCCAGGGCACACTTCTAAGATTTTGGAGTCACCTGTATATAGATAATGACTAACTAATAATATGATAATGATAATGAAAACTTGAATGATTCAAGAAAACTTTGCAAATAAATAATATAAATAAAATTAAGTGAAATGAAAATAATTTGTTGAACCCATAAGATAAAATATCATATAGATTCAGTAATTTTTTATTCTACCACTTGGTTCAGAAAGCAATTGATAAAATGACTACATGTTAATTAGTATTTTTACTTGTTGATTGAATATTTAAAATGCTTTCTTTAAATGCTTACCAAAAAAGATGTTCCGTAATGTTTTATTAATAACTAAGCACCAAGCTAACTGAAATGGTTTATGCGTTAATATATCAATAAAAACATTGTTTATTTTTAGGTGTATCCACAAGACACCCTTACTAAAAAAATATGCAGTGCATGTAATGACTGTCTTGTAAAATTCCATGCATTCAGAACTAAAGCAATATATGCATACTGGAAATTATCTAAACATGAAGAGGATCAAAAACATCAAAATGAAATTTCAGATAAATCGGTTGATGCAAACTCTGAGGTTTATAATAATGGAGTAGATGTTGATTACAAGTCTGTAGGTAGCTATGATCTAGCTAATGTTGAAGATAATAGTATTCCAGATACAGTCAATAGTAACATTGATAATGTAATGTTGGATAATAAAATGAACAATGATTTTAAGTGTAGTGACTGCAATAAAACCTTTAAAAGGAAATCAAAATTACAAACTCACCAATTGAGACATGTATATAGTACATATACCTGCAATATATGTTCGGAAATGTTCACAGGCAAAATAAAATTTATGAGACATCTTCTATCCCATCCTGATTCCAATAAACAATCTGAAGTTAATGAATCTTGTAATGTAAAATGTGATGTATGTGGAGAGGATTTTAAATCTGTTAATTCACTATCAGCTCATAAAAGAAAGCATGTGGACAAAGAAAGAGTGCTTTGTTGCTCAGTATGTAAAAAGGTTTTTAATAAATTGAGCCATTTGAAAAGGCATGAGTTGTGTCATGAAAACAACCGACCATACAAATGTATGATTTGTGAAAAGTCGTTCGGTACAGAAGCAATGTTGAATGAACATATAAATAAACATAAAGGTATAAAGCCTCATCAATGCCCAGTATGCTTTAAATCCTTCTCCCATCTGTCAACATTGACCAATCATATCAAGATACATATGAGGGAGAAACCATACTTATGTCCAACATGTGGGAAAAGATTTGATTCAAGCACAAATTTGAACCAACATGTCAATAGGCATCTTGGGTTGAAAATATTTGCTTGCAGTTTGTGTCCTAGAAAGTTTGTCAGTAAAGGTAAGTCATAAGATCAGATTACTCATTTTATCCGTAAAATTTGTAAGAAGTTTAATTATATTGTTTACTTTTGATTTATTGTTCATTTCGTCTTATTATGTATTAGAAGTGTTTGATTTGTTTCTTTTTTTATTCTAAGTATAATTTTTCCTTGTTTTTGTGTACATGTGTAATTAAAAAATGTTGTGTACTCCTTTAAGTACTATATGCATCAGAATTTAACTGTAGCAAATAATGTTTTATGTGTTAAAATGTGTATACCTTATTTTAATAAAAAAAAAAAAATGATCCTGCCAGTTATACTATTGTAAAATCAGTAAATTAAAAGCATGAGGTTTTAGTTCCTATTTCCAAACTTAGATATAATTGAGTGATGTTGACTCAGGCTATTGGTTTACTATTACTGCAAAACTGCATCACAATTGTATGATATTTTAAAGAGACTCATTTGTCACTTGATGTAGTTATTCCATTATTATCAAGATAAAATGACTACATACAGTTTCATCATCATCATTGTCAGCCTGTTGCAGTCCACTGCTGGTCATAGGCCTCTCTCAAGGTACACCACAGAGCCTGTGTCTACTGCGTTGTGCATCCAGTTGCTGCTGGCTCTCTTGTGCAAGTTGTCCCACCATCTGGCCAGAGTTAGAAATACAGTTTAAAATTATAGAATATTTTATTTCAGGGGAGCTAAAAGCCCACAGTACAACGCACAGCGGTGAGCGATCATACACTTGTGATCAGTGCGGTGCCACATTTACCAAACACAGCGCATTGAGGAAGCACAAACTGCGTCACATGGGAGTCAAACCACATCAGTGTGATGCTTGTCCTATGAAGTTAGTATAGTATACTTAAAATATATCTCAAATTATCCATTAGTTATCAATCATCACTCATTTTCAGATGTGTGGTCTCATTTTGGGTAAAAGCCTCCTCCATCTTCTTCGATTTGCCTTTGTAGCCATATTCATCCAATCCATCCATCAAAAAGGGCTGCAAGATGCATGAGGTTAATTGAGGCAAATATTAATAAAATAAATAAAGGGTCTTATTACGAAAATTGTATAATTTGTACAAATTAAATGGTATCAAAGTAATTTTATTCCAGGTAATTTATTTTTTTGGGATAAAATAAAAATTTAATTTTAAAATTTACAATATTCATGCAATATATTGAAAACTAACTTCTTGTATCGTCTATTAGGGCATTTGTCTCTATTACATTATCCTTTATAAATAAATACATATCATCATTTACAGATTCCTAAGTAAATATCATCTGCAACGTCATTACCGCATCCATTCTGGGGAGAAGCCGTATCGTTGTGACGTGTGTGAACGTGACTTTGCACAAAGCAGCGATCTTGTACGCCATCGAAGGGGGCATTTAGGCGAAAAACTTTACAAGTAAGTTAATAACTTTCTCTTTGGGATTAAATATCTGATTTAAGCGAATGATGAACATTATGTCTGACAGATAATGGAATATTTAACCATTTTGTTTGAACAGTGGTTCAATCAATTTTGAACGTAAATTAAAATATGTTTTCAAAACGGATTAATTCTGTATGAACAGCCTGATTTTAAATGATAAAATTTTTATTTCAATTCCATTGCTTTGAATACTTGCAATTTTTGTATGACTAATAAATTATAATATAGAATTACGATGGCAATAATATTTCTTAATGTTCTACTATAGAATTACAAATAATATGCCAACTAGTGGTAGGTCTCTCATATGTGAGAGGCCGCCTGGGTAGGTACCACTACAATGTCTATTTCTCCCGCCAAACAGCAGTGTAAATGCACTGTTGTGTTCTGGCTTAAAGGACATTGTAGCCAGAGTAACTACTGGACATAATGAGACTTAACATCTTATGTCTCATGATAGCGTGCGCAGTGGAATGCCAAACATTGCTTTGTAATTCATGGTGATGTTTGGTTTTGCTACAGTCCATGAGCGGTCGTATGGCTTACAATCAGGCGAATTGCTTGATCGTCTGCCCATTTATCTCAATAAAAACATATGTTTTTAGCATTTGAATGTTATGATGAAAGATGAGTAGAATGAAACGTTAGACGAATGATTGATATGGATCATAGTTTATGTGAAAGAGATAACGAATGGAAGTACTAAGGAGTAAAAGACTTAGAGGATGTATGATTAAGATGTTTAAATATGAAAGGACGGAATATGAGACGAGAGTCTGGAAGACGGCAAGACGTGTACTACGTACGGCGATAAAGACGAAATAAAAGGATAAATTATTAAACTGAAGAATATCTAAACGATCATTGTTTGATTTTGACCCGACACGGAACTATTCCGACATGTATGTAAATAATATCCATAAAAAATACTGCAACAAATATTCTGTTTACATTTCAGATGTACACAATGCACTCAGAGTTTCCGCTTAAAGTCTGAGCTACAACACCACACTTCAGAACACTTCGTGACGTCACAAGTACAGGAGTTCCATCCAATGATCACTGATGACAGCAATAAAATCATTTTGAACGGCCAAAGTACGATCAAGTTTGATATTAAAATTAACGGCAATGATGGGTTGAGCGGAAGTATTGATATTGCGAAATAATTTTTGATTTAATTATAATATGACGAGGTGGACCGACGACCTGGTCCACGTGGCGGGGAGGAGCTGGATGAGGACTGCCCAGGACCGAACAACCTGGCGTGCATTAGAAGAGGCCTACACTCAGCATTGGGTGGATACATAGGCTGAAGAAGAAGAAGATGAATCAATAACTTAGGGGCCGTCCTTTAATCACGTGATGCACGAAAAGGGGGAAGGGGATTTAGCCAAATTTACGAAATATCACAAGGAGGGGAGGGGGTGTAGTAAGATATCACGTATATTTATTTTTTCGTCAATGCGCGATTTCTAAACCTAATAGTGGCGTGTAGTGTGAACTTGACTCGTCGTTGTCAGGCAACCTCCTAGATTATACTCTACTGATACACGTATTGAAAGATGATATAAAAAAAAATTTTTTTTTTGTCGCTACTAAAAAATACACGTGATTTTGGTTATGGGGTGGGGGTTAGTCTTAAACATCACCACGTACCACCTAGGGGGAGGGGTTGTTGATTTTCGGTTTGACATGCCTTTGAAAAATTAAAATCCTTGTTCCGCACTCTCGAGTGTGTGGGTCCCCTCACCGTACTTACTTTAAAAATATAAAACAGATTCGTAAAATTTATTGACATACTATAACCACAGCTATAACTTCATGGCAGGAGGTAGATTTAAGATGTAAACCTCTCTAGAACAATGCGACTCGAATTAACCTAAAGTTAAGCGATAGAAAATAAAATATTGCCACTAATGAAAAAATATTTTAATCGAATTCCCAAAAAAAAAAAGAGTTCAATTCGACCTGTAAGTATGTAATATTACCAGAATTGTAAATTTTTCTGAGGTCTGTGCCTGCCTTTATATTTGGAACTAGCTACGCCCCGCGGTTTTATCCGCATAGTTTGTACCGTGATGTACTTTATAGTCCAGCTGGCACCGACCTCAAAAAATTGTTGGCATGTTTAGGTACTTCAGATTTATGAAAAAAAATGATTTATTTCTTTCTTTTTATTACAAATTTGAAGTCTGTTTAATTTTTTAAAATTATTTTGTATACTTGTGATTAATAAAGATATGCCGACTTAAACTAGCGCAAAGTCGAAGCGAACCGTATTTAGTATTGCAAATTCACCCTTAACTCCATTACGTAATGCACATATTTGGGTAGAGGTAAACGATTCGCGAATTCGCCTGCATTTTGCGATATACATGCATCTGCGAGCGATCAGCTAGGTACCCTTTATCTTGATAGAAATTTCGACATTGCATTGTGGAAATAAGGTTGAATATGCTATTTAACCTCTAGACAGTCGCTTGACTCGCTTTGACTTTGTGTTAGTATGAGTGGATCCAAGCTTTCCAAAATTACATTTTGTTTCTAAACATTGAAAAGTGTAAGTTATGCGTTGAAAATGTAATTATTATAAGATATTAAACACAAAAAATATACATTATTAAAACATTTAAAGTAGTATTATTTATTCCATAATATGCGTGTTGAAAAGTTGTTTCTTATAGAAAACCCATGTGAATAAACAAAAATGTACAGTTTCCTTCTGTGGGTGGCATTGTTGGCGACCCTATATTAGCCTAGCCGAATATTGAGTAACTTACACGGCGGCAGAAAATCCCAAATAGCAAATCAAATGACGTCACTCCGGTTTCGGGTGTTTTACTCACAGCCAGTCGCAAAGTTCATTTGTTCGGTGTTTGAGTGCAAACTTACTTATAACTTCGTCCTTTGGGTCTAACGGTTTTGATAAATTTATTTAGTACCCATTGTGTTGTAATATTTGTTGGTTCGTTGTTTATAGTGGCTTTAAGGCTGTGTCGTCCGATTATATAGGTTGCTAAGAGCTATTATACAGGCGCTGAGAAAAATCGCAATATTCTCAAATTACCTACCTTTTGAGAGCGCGTATCATAGTTTCAAGGGGCATCTAAAATGAAACGTCTTGTCAAATCATTACAAAAAGAACATGATTACTTATTTGATTACCGTGTAAATGCCTGATGTACCAGTATATACCTTAGGCAACCGAGTATAAAAAACACTTCTTCTGCCTGCCCATTTTCCACAATAATATTAATTGCATATCGACAAAAATTTGGCAAAATCTATCCACGACAATCGACATTATACTTACATCACGATTTATTACAATTTTGTGGGTCAGTTAGCTTGATGTAAACGTCGGCCAATGACCCCAAAGCAGCTGATTTCATAATATAAGTTATAAAGTTTGTTGTGAATCACATGTTGTCATTGACTGAATGTACGTGTGTGCTTAATCCGCTTTGATTTGTCGAAGTTTATGACCATAATATAATTAAACAAATTAATTTGGATTTAATTGATCTATAGGCCAATTTCCTTTTTTTTATTGTAAGGTAAAGTGACTACTGTACCGTGGAATGGAATTTGAATGCAGTGCCCATAGACGAGATTAACTATACCTCGTTTAGCAGGTCTACACCAATGATTAAAGAATAAAAAAGAATAAAAATAAATTTATTCTTTAATCATTGGTCTACACACATAAGCTGCCAGTCTGAAGAGAAATATTAACTAATATCTCATTATGTCCAATAGTTACTCTGGCTACAATGTGCTTCAAACAGGAACACAACAGTGCATTTACACTACTGTTTTCGCTTGGGTAGCAACCAACATGCATAGGTGTATAGACCGCTGGATCGTAAATACTTGAGTACACTCATCATCGTTTGAATCATAGCAATCGTATTACTTTGCCAAATTGACTGGCTTTGTTGAATTTTAAGTGGCATTTGGGTACAACAAAACTGTATAATTAGAAGTGCATATCACGATTAGTCTTTGTAAGAAAGTTTTGTGAGGAAACTTGTATGTCATTGGAATTATAATTTATCACGTACTTGAAATGTTATATCTGGTATAACACACGATAAAGAAAACTTTTCAGAGGGTCTTGGACATACGAGAGCCGAAGTATGAGACATATTAGTTATCATCATAAATATAATTTTTAGCTACCGAAGTTTCACTGCTGAACAAAGACTAGGATAACATTTGAGAGATATTTTGGAATCGTAAAGGGTTAGGGTGCCTCAGTAAAGGCGAAATTGGTACCTGGGTGCTAATATCAGAAACCCTGACCAAAATTGTCAATGGTAGGATAAAAAATAAACGTACAGAAAATATCCTACTAGGTACACCAAGCAAAAAGACGACTGTGCTTTAGTGTAACCTTCACGGATTTGATAAATTGTCTCGATATAAATCTTACCTGAAATTATAAATATACCTGATATTTACTAGATTTACAGTAGCCGCATAATTACGTTCAATTACTTTAAACCGACGTTTAATTTAGCTCGGATTTAACCGCGGTATCTAGTTTTAATTAACGTAAATCTAAACTTTAAAGATGTGGTTTGCGTTACTGTATTTAATAATTGAATTCGGCCATCAACAATATAAATGTATCTTGTTATTTTAATGAAATAGGTAAATTTTGTAATCGGACCTTTGAGATTTCTGTTTCTTGTTAAAATAATCGCAAATTATATTTATCTTATGTTTGTATCTTGTATGTGTGGCCTCATTACTTTAATATAAGTAGACACAAAATATTTTTGCATAAATCAGAATTTACTTTTTGTTCGTCTGCCTCATTCAAATGCTATTGATGACCGCTGATTGCCCGACCCCAAAATTATGTGTGTGTTTATTAGTTCTGTGGCTCTTGTGATGAGTGATACAAGTCGAAAATCATCATTTTACAGGAGAGCAAAAACAAGATTTAAAAAATTCTCGGTCGTAAACTAAATGTGCTAGATTAAACTTGAATACCTTATTTTGTGGGGAAAAATGTTTTCTTTCATTGTGCGTTTTAGGTTTTCTGATAAATATTATGTTTAAAAAGTAATTCACGAGAAACCTCTGCTTATGAGTAACATGTGCAAAAATGTTGTGATAAATAATATAAGTGTAATTATATTACGTCGCACTTAAATACTGTGTTTAAAGTGCTTTCGTGTAAAATGATATACAAAAGTTTACAAAATGTAATAACTAATTTGTATGAGTTCCTACGATAATGTTGCTCAAACAAAAGATAAAGGTATAATCCGTAAGATTATGTTTTTTTTTTAATCCGCAACCCCCTACTTTCATAAATTACTTGAATAGCATCTATAATAATAATAATAATAAGCCCCCTAAATTCCAACCATACGTCCGAGTCGAACACCTGACTCACGTGGGGGGCGGATACGTGATGATAATTACTGGCACGGCTAACATGGCTCTGGGTACCCTTTAATTATGGAGACTCGTTCTAAAAGAAAACGTATAGGACCGCTTCCCGGGGGCGATCGCCGGGGCGCACTTGGAGCTGACGCTGAGTGCTACAGCATGCGAACCGTCAGCGGTAGTGAGCTGAGCAGGCGGGCTCCTACCGGGTCACCCGAAAACAATGCGACAGCCGAACAAATTTCTTTGTCTTCTTCCCCCAAATCACTATTTTCATCAGTGCCATCATCTCCCCCATCATATCTGAATTACGATTCAGTCCGATCCTCTTCCCCCCTATCTACGACATCTTTTGAACCATTAGTCGAAAACGATGTGCAACCGACAATTGTCGAAAACACTGCACCCGTTAAGACTCAACGTGCGCGAATAAAATGGAGTAAGGACATGAATACCTTTATCCTGCGCAATTACTACATACTTACTAAGCTAGAGACCGATACTAGGACTTACCTATCCCCCCTACACCAACAATTTATAGAACAATTTCCGCATATACAAACTAGCAAACAAAGAGTTGGTGATCAGCGTAGAGCCATAATCCGGAGCAAATTATTAACTGATGAGGAAATAAAACAAATCAAAACTGAAGTAGAAGGTTTTTTAAAGAATCACCAACCGACCACCTTAGTTCAAAATATAAAAGCAACAGGACAGAGAATGAAATGGACTACGGAGCATAATGAAACAATAATAAGATTATATTACACTATTACAGAATTAGAAAAAAATAAGACTGCATACAGAAAACCTTTATATCAAGGCTTTGTTAATAAATACCCTGAACTTGCACATCTAAGTGAGCAAAGAATTGCAGACCAGAGAAGAATCATAATAGCTAATAGATTTATAGACCAGGTTAGGCTTGACCTTATTAAAGAAGAGGTTGCTAGAGAATTAGGAAGATCATCATTAAATATAAACAACCCAGATAATAGTCATACTCATACAATAGAATTAGCTGCAATACAAGAAGAATACAGGGAAACAAATATAAATGACCCTTTAACACTTAATAACGTACGGGATAACACAGATAACAATATCGATATATCTATAATACATAACACAATAGTTCAAAACCAAGATATTGATAATACATTTAAAAACGCACTTAACTATTTTAATAAAATTAACCCTGAAAAGCGTCCATATATACCGAAACAAAAAAGTTCAAAAAAGCTTAGCTTAATCATTAATTATATTAACGACGTATTAATCCCCCAACATGCTAACGTGGATACAGAATTTGATCTATTACACACTGTCATTTATTGTGCGGCATGGACAGCTGCTAAAATTAACGGAACAAAATTAACTATCCCACCGCTGGAAGCCCCAAAAAACTTAAACTTAAAACCGTCATGGCAAAAGAGGATAGAGAAAAAAGTAGCGGACTTAAGAGCTAACATTGGTAGGTTAACAGAATATATAAATGGAAATAGAACAAATAAAATATTTAAATGTGTAAAAAAGATATTAGATACATATAAAACACACACAACACATGAAGAACCTAATAGAGACTTAAACCACTTTTTAGATACATTGAAACAAAAACTCTCAGTAGCAAGTAGTCGTCTTAAAAGATACACAGCATGCTCACTGAGAAAATCACAAAATAGTCAGTTTCACAACAATGAAAAGAAATTTTATCAACAATTAACTAAACATACAACAAATTTCACAAGCTCTAATAATGAGCAAAATATCTTGAACACCGACTCAATAGGACAGTTTTGAGATAACATTTGGGGAAACTCTGTCAATCACAACCCTAACGCAGAATGGATACAAATAGAAGAAGCTAATCAACTGAATAAGCAACAAATGGAATACAGTTTTGTCCCTACTGATATATTTCATAAAGTTTTATTATCAACGCATAACTGGAAAGCCCCTGGATCAGACAAAATACAAAATTTCTGGTTAAAAAAACTCACAAATATTCACCCATTGCTATATAACCACATAAACAAATTTATAAAGAACCCTGATGCTATACCTTCCTACATCACTTCTGGTGTCACCTATATGCTACCTAAAGACCCTGACGACTTAAGTAACCCAGCTAAATACAGGCCAATTACATGTCTCCAAACAATTTATAAAATTACTACAGCATGCATATCACATCTTATTTATAAACACGTAGAAACTAATAATATACTTACTGAACAACAGAAGGGATGTAGAAAGTTTAGCCAGGGCTGTAAAGAGCAGCTGATTATAGACTCTGTAATTCTAAAGCAGGTTCAACAGAAAAAGGGAGATATGTATAGCATCTACATTGACTATAGGAAGGCCTATGATTCCGTACCGCATTCGTGGCTCATAAAAGTACTAAATATTTATAAAATCCATCCTATAATAATTTCATTCTTAAGTAACTTAATGTCTAAGTGGACTACACGATTACAATTACAAATATTAGCAAAAAGTTTAGAAACAGAACCGATACAGATCAAACGTGGAATATTCCAGGGAGACGCGCTCAGCCCATTATGGTTCTGTCTTGCCTTAAACCCTTTGTCAAATATGCTAAATTCAATGAAAATGGGCTATTCTTTAGATATGTTAACTTCCCGAACGAATGCAGTTGAAAATTATTTAATAAACCATCTAATGTATATGGATGACATTAAAATCTATAGCTCAAGCCAGACCGAGTTAGATCATCTAGTAAATATAACAGAAACATTTTCACGTGACATTTCTATGCAGTTTGGAATAGACAAGTGTAAGACAAACTGTATCAGGGCAGGACAGTATCATTGCTATCAGCATCATTTACAGGATGGTGACACTATTGATCCATTATGTGAAGGAGAATCTTATAAATATCTAGGATACCATCAGTCAAAATTAGTTCACCATAAAGACATAAAATCTCAAATAACTCAAAAATTTAAGCACAGGCTAAATTCAGTGTTGAAAACGCAACTTAACTCTAAAAATACTACAAAAGCAATTAATACCTACGCTATCCCAATTCTCACTTATTCTTTTGGCATTATAAACTGGACGAAAAAAGAACTCATAAATTTACAAAGAACAATTAATACCACCATGACAAAACACAGGAAGCATCACCCAAGAGCAGCTATACAAAGACAAAACTTACCTCGAGGTGAAGGCGGGAGAGGAATAATTAATATTGGAAACCTACATAACAAACAAATAGCAACCCTTCGGCAATATTTCCACAATAAAGCAGAAACCAGTACCCTACATAGAGCAGTTAACATAGTTGATAAAAAAATTACTCCTTTAAACCTCCAGGATTCTAACCAACAAAAAAATGAAACACTAATTGATCAACAGTCTCTTATTAATCAATGGGCCCTGAAGTCTCTACACGGAAGACATTACCAAGATCTGAGTCAAGTGAACGTCGATAAAAAGGCATCGAACGAATGGCTCAGACGAGGGGAACTCTTCCCGGAGACGGAGGGGTTCATGATAGCCATCCAAGATCAGGTCGTCGAGACACGTAATTATAAAAAATATATCATGAAATTAAGCAATCAGATCGACATATGCAGACGATGTAACAATAACTCAGAAACGATCCAACATATCACAGGTGCCTGTAAAGTAATAGCCCAAACTGATTATAAATATAGACACGATCAAGTTGCCAATATAATACACCAAAAACTAGCTACAAAATATAAACTAATAGTCCCACCTAAAAAGCCTACGCCATATTATAAATATACCCCTGATACTGTTCTTGAAAATGCTAATTACAAACTTTACTTTGACCGAGCTATCTTGACCGACAAAACCGTGCATTTTAACAGACCTGACGTCACTTTAGTTGATAAAATAAATAAGACTGCTACCATAATCGATATAGCCATACCCAACACCCATAATTTGCAAAGTACGATATCTGAAAAAGTCACTAAATATATAGATCTAAAGGATGAAATCACCCGTATGTGGCAGTTACAAAAGGTTTCTATAGTTCCCATAGTAGTCTCGACCACGGGAGTAATTCCCAAACAGTTGTCCCAGTCCCTAGGTTTATTAGACTTACCTCAGCAAACTTACATCCAAATCCAAAAAGCAGTTATTTTAAACACGTGTAGGATAGTCAGAAAATTTTTGCAGTCCGAGCTATCACCAGAACCTATTTCCAACATAACGTTAAACTAATCTAGCAATCATTTGGCCTAGGCCCGTGATTGCTATTTATACCGGTTATTTATTACCGAGTTGCCTAGCAAATATAAACATAATAATAATAATAATACCCCCCCGGGAGGATCAACCTTGTCGTGGTGGGGGGGCTTACGGAGAGGAGCTACCTCATATCTTGATCTGACCACCTAGATCCTATTTCTGAAGAAATACGCGCACAACATGCCAATAACACCTTGGCTCACCCTCTCCAAACGAATAGACCTCAACAACTTTAACTATGGACCAAGTTATTAAGAAATATAATTTACGGCCGCTTCCCGGGGGTCGCCGGGGCGCATCTGGAGCCGATGCTGGATGCCACAGTATGCGAACCATCGGCGATGAGGGGCTGAACAGGCGGGCTCCCATCGAAGAATTTGCTACAGCCGAATCATCATCCCCACCGTCATCACCATCATCTCTCTTTCCATCTATACCTTCATCACCACCGTCATATCTATCCGAGTCTATCTCAATGTCATCATCAAATTCCCCAGTTAATGTATCTCAACATCCCTTACCCGTAAATCTACGATCCCCGTCAATAGTACAAACGTCAGTAGATGTTGTGCAGGAGGCAAGTGCCGTACAAACTGCACCCGCTACTGAGACT
Source organism: Deilephila elpenor (assembly GCA_949752805.1). Taxonomy (NCBI): domain Eukaryota; kingdom Metazoa; phylum Arthropoda; class Insecta; order Lepidoptera; family Sphingidae; genus Deilephila; species Deilephila elpenor. The sequence goes on from OX457108.1 coordinate 10,843,230, forward strand.
TTGTGTGTGCGTAAAAAATGGTCTCATGACATGAACAAATTTATAATGCGCACTTATCTTTTGCTCACTAACATGGAAAAGTCAACTCGTGGATACCTAAGTAGTTTACATGAAAATTTCCTTCAAAATTTTCCACAAATGGATGTATCGCGACAAAGAATAGGTGACCAACGAAGGGCAATCATCCGTCGAAAATTGCTATCGGATACAGAAATCGAACAAATAAGAGCTGAGGTTGCCTCACAACTTCAACTAAATCCAGAAGAACTAGGGACTATAGATGCACAGCAATCGCATATAACGCAATCAGAAATTCCACAGATAACACACATCGCACAACCTGAAAATAATCTACGAAACAAAATGAGATGGACGGACGATCTTAATGAAATGCTTATTAAATGTTATTACATAGTAACAAATTTAGAATCAGATTTGACAGCATATAGATGTAATTTGCGTAACAAATTTATAGAACACTATCCTCAGCTAATTCATTTAACGGAGCAAAGATTAGCCGATCAAAGAAGATCAATAATAAACAACAAATACATAACAGATAGTAGGCTTGAACAAATACGCAATGAAGTAAAAGGTATCTTGAATAATACAGCTAATAGTACAACGCATTTACCACACATACCAGACAATCTCATTAATAGCGAAGAAACTCACACACCAACCTCAATAATACAGCAAGATAATATGTCTCGGTTAGACATAGATATAGGGCCAATGAATCATATAAATAGCACATCCATAGACTTCGAAAATATTACACAACAATTTAGAAATACTTTAATAAAATTTCAATACACAGAACCCACATCCAGACCATCCATACCAAAACAGAAATCGTCTAAAAAACTAGCACAAATAATAAAACATATTAACACACACATATTGCCGGAATATACAATACAATACAATACAATAATTCTTTATTGCACACCAAATTACAGTATTGAGTTTAAACATATGTTATGTTTGGTAATACAATGGGCGGTCTTATCGCTTAAAGCGATTTCTACCAGACAACCGTGGGATGGAGAATATTGGAAATAGTTGTAGATGGCGGTAAACAATAAAGAAAGAAAACAAAAAGGTAAACTATCTAATAGCATACTAATACTTAAATACCAAAATCAAATAAACCAATACATATTTAAAAATAATACTAATAATTATAACAAAATAAATAAATAACGACAAAAAAGGTGGCACTATAGACTTTTCAGATAGTGGTTTTGTACCTGATTTTTAAATGTGTGTATAGTGTTTGAGCGTTTAATATTTAATGGTAGTACGTTCCAAAGCCGGACTGCTTGAACGGTAAAAGATTTGTCGTAATAAGAAGAAGAATGGGGGGGGTGTTTTGAGAAGGAGGGTTTCGGAGGAACGCAAGGGTCGGGAATGGGTGTGATGTAAAAACTCAAAACGGGATTTCAGGTACTGAGGAGCAACAGGGTTAAATAGGATATTATATAAAAGTGATAGGATATGAGCATTCCGGCGAAGACGAATAGGTAACCATTTCAGCTTTCTGCGATATTCGGATATGTGATCAAATTTACGTAGTCCATATATGAATCTGATACAATAATTTTGTAATCTTTCGAGTCTATTTAGCTGTTCTTCAGTTAAATCTAGATATGAGGCGTCAGCATAATCTAAGATCGGGAGTAAAAGGGATTGTGCAAGCATGACTTTAGTGGCTGTAGGCAAAAAGTTACGCAACCTTTTGAGAATCGAAGCAGAGGCGTAAAGTTTGCGGCTCAATTCTGCAAGGTGAGGAACCCATGACATGTTTCTGTCAAGAACAATCCCAAGATCTTTGACAGTTTTACTAATTTCAAGACGGGTTCCATCAAACATTACCTGTGGAAGATGAAACCAGTCAACTTTTGAGATAATTCTTGAGCTACCGATTATAATTGTTTGAGTCTTAATAGGATTAACTCTAAGGCCGTAGGACTTGCTCCAGGTAGTAATTTTGTGTAAATCACTGTTAGTAACATATATAGCGGCTGACAAATGTTCTACAGGAGCCTGGGTGTAAATTTGTAAGTCGTCTGCGTAAAGGTGGTAGGAAGAAGTTAGTTGTTGAGAAATAGAATTAATAAAAACTGAAAAAAGAAGAGGAGATAAAACGCCGCCCTGGGGAACACCGGCAGTCGTGGCACACCAAGATGAGTAATTCTCATCGATGCGAACGCGCTGGCGGCGCCCATACAGGTAACTACGAAACCAAGCAATTACCGTAGGAGATATGTTAAGAGAGCGCAAAATCTCTACAAGAACGTCGAAGTCAACGTTATTGAACGCATTACTAAAGTCAAGCAGTGTCAGAACTGTCAACTTTCCATCAGCCATGCCACTCCGGATATCGTCAGTAATCTTGACAAGAGCTGATACGGTACTGTGGCCGGGACGGAACCCAGATTGAAGAGGATTAAGCAAATTATTGCTACTGAGGAAGGAGGAAAGTTGTTGATGGATAAGTCGTTCAAGAAGTTTGGAAAAAAAGGGGAGGATGGAAATAGGTCGGTAATCGGAAAGGGTGGAAGGATTTGTTTTCTTAGGTAGAGGGATAATGTGGGCTTCCTTCCATGCGGAAGGAAACATACCACAGGTGACGGAAAAGTTAAGGATGTGTATGATAATAGGTAGGATTTCGTTTAATATGGGATGTATCATTCTGCGGCTAATTCCATCACTGCCGACTGCGTTGGAAGAAATGGCTTCGATATTCTTCTTAACATCACATTCAGTAAAGTGCTTAAATAAAAATGGAACTTGGTTAGTCACAGGAGCTAATGAAAGTGAGTGTAGAGTAGCAGCTTTTGCGGGGCCATCAAAATTGGCGGAAGATGAGAAATGTTGATTAAGTGTATTAATATTAAGATCCTTTGGAGTAACATTTTGACGGAATTTACCTACTCCCAGTGACCTTAGAAACCTCCAAATTTTGGAAGGGTCTTCTTTCTCTAAAGAATTATGAATATGTCGGCGTTGTGCATCCCTACACACCTTATTGCAGAAATTTCGACATTCTATATATGTTGATCTGTTATGATCACTTGGTTTACGCTTATAACGAGCCTTGGCTAACACCTTTTTATGTATGATAGCTTTGATTTCAGATGTAAGCCATGGCGCAGGTGAATGTTTCATTTTGACTGACCGTAGTGGAGCATGCATATCATAAAATTTAATTAAAGTAGAATAAAAAATTTCTACTTTTTGGTCAATCGTCGTTGCATTATAAACACTAGACCAGTCTAGACCACGAGCATGGCTACGCAGATTATCAGTGTTAATGCCACCAAAATTGCGCTGCAAAAGAACTTTAGGCTTAGACTTGGGCGGACGTATTTTATATGAAAGATATATCAAATCGTGATAAGAAAATGCGTCCGCTGCACACTGTCCATGTTTAACAACATGAGACAGTGAGGACACAATTATTAGATCCAGAAGGGATGCTGAGGAATTTGGGAAATGATGAGTGGCATTTAAGGGAAGGATAGTCAGGTTGTTACTGCAAACCACATTTTCAAAACTGGATGACCGGTAATCCTGCTTCAGTAAACAGGTGTTAAAGTCTCCCATTATTATCGTGTGATTATATAAAGGAGAAAGTTCTTCTAAAAGTTTATCAAAAGCCGGAAAAAATTGTATGTGAAGTGAAGGACAATAGTATACGCCAAGTAATATTTTGGTATGAGACAAAGTTATTTCTATAAATAAATGTTCACCAGCGTTAGCAGGAGGTGGCTACGTATATCTCACAGCTGACTCAGATTTCACGACCATGCAAACAATTGTGTATTGCGCTGCGTATACAGCTGCTATATGTAACGGGAGCAAAATAATAGCCAACACTTCCACAAATATAAAAAGAACACCGAAGTGGCAAAAAAGACTAGAAAATAAAATTCAGGGACTCAGAAAAGATATAGGAAGAATGACACAACATATTGCAGGAAATAGAAATAAAAAACTTGGTAAGCACATAGAAAATATTAAAAATAGATACACAATACATACACAACACGAGTCGCCTAATTTAACAGATGAAGAATTTTTAGACACTCTTAAACAGAAACTTTCTTTAATTGCAAGTAGACTGACCCGGTATAAGAAATGTACAGAAAGAAAGCAACAAAATACACAATTTACTAATAACGAAAGTAATTTTTACAGGAAGTTAATCCAAAGTACTAAAAATACCCAAACACGTAGCACTAATACCCCTCACCCAGATGAACTACATAGGTTTTGGTCAAATATATGGGCTAGACCCACTGAACACAATAGAAATGCAGAGTGGTTAAACACTCATGCTCAAAGTATAACATCTGATATGGAATTTGACAAAATACCTGTTGATGTTTTCATTACAGTACTTAAAAAAGCACATAATTGGAAAGCGCCTGGTAGTGATAAAATCCAAAACTACTGGTACAAGAAATTAACACATCTTCATCCTATATTATACAAACATATAAATGATTTCATAAAGGCACCTGAGTCCATCCCACACTACATAACTACCGGCCTAACATATATGATTCCTAAAGACTCAGATTCTCAAAACCCCTCCAAATATAGACCTATAACATGCCTACAGACTTTATACAAACTGATGACTGGTTGCATAACTGAATTAATTTACAAATACATTACAGAGAACAATATTTTATCAGAGGAACAAAAAGGGTGCAAAAAACGTAGCAGAGGTTGTAAAGAACAACTAATAATTGATTCAGTGGCAATGAGGCAGGCAATAGCTACAAAATGTAACATATCTACTATGTACATCGATTACCAAAAAGCATTCGACTCTGTACCCCACAGTTGGCTACTACATATACTGAAAACGTATAAAGTACACAACACCATAATAAAGTTTTTGGAACAAACTATGTTGCAATGGAAAACACAATTAAAAGTAAATAATGCCATACACCCAGATTCCATCCCCATTCGCAGAGGTATTTTTCAAGGTGACTCTCTTAGTCCTCTCTGGTTTTGTCTAGCGTTGAATCCTCTCTCAATCTTGCTTAACCAGTCACAAAGCGGCTTCCCTCTCACATCTGGCGACAATCATCTCAGACTTACACATCTAATGTACATGGACGATATAAAACTTTACAGTGATAATACCCATTCGTTACATGAACTCGCAGACATCACACAAATGTTCTCCCAGGATATAAAAATGGATTTCGGTATAGATAAATGTAAGACTTTCACTATTACATCTGGAAAAATAGTACAGGACAGTTACACTTTACGCACAGGCGAAGCTATGGAGGGATTAGATAGAAACAGCTCATACAAATATTTAGGATTTCACCAGTCTAAGCAAATACACCAAAAAGACATTAAACTGGAACTAAAAGACACTTTTAAACGCAGGCTCAATAGTTTACTGAGAACCCAACTTAATTCGCGAAACCTAACTAAATCCATTAACTCTTATGCTATTCCTGTCCTCACGTATTCTTTTGGTGTTTTAAGTTGGTCACAGAGTAATTTGAAAAACTTACAAAGATTAATTAATACGTCCATGACTAAAAACAGAAAGCATCACCCACGTTCTTGTACTGAGAGGTTAACGTTGCCACGTCGTGAGGGAGGCAGAGGACTGATAGATATCCTCAACCTACACAATAGGCAAATCTCTTCGTTCCGAGATTTTTTTTACAATAAAGCAGAACACTGTATATTACACAAAACCATAGTAAATGCAGATAAAAAGTTTACTCCATTAAATTTAAGTAATAATACCATCCAAAACAGTAAGGTTATTGAAAATAAAGATAAAATCGCTTCATGGGCCCAAAAGTCACTCCACGGGAGACATCGCCAAGATTTGTGCAGGTCTAATGTCGACTACGAGGCGTCGAACGCATGGCTCACTCGCGGCGAACTCTTCCCAGAGACAGAGGGCTTCATGATAGCGATACAGGATCAAATTATTGAAACCCGAAATTACATGAAATATATCGTGAAATCACCAATACCTACAGATGTATGCAGACGTTGTAATAGTCTATCAGAAACCATCCAACACATAACAGGTGCTTGTAAAGCAATAGTACAGACCGACTACAAATACAGACATGACCAAATAGCTAAGATAATCCACCAAAAACTTGCGCAGAAATATAAATTAATAGCTCCGACCACACCCCCAACGCCGTACTATAAATATAATCCGTTAACCATTTTAGAAAACAACACGTACAAATTGTACTACGACAGAGCCATATTAACAGATAGGACAGTGCATTATAATAGGCCTGATATCACAATTATAAACAAGACACAGAAAATAGCCCATTTAGTTGACATTGCAGTTCCAAATACCCATAATCTCCAAGCAACCCTTACAGAAAAATTGACTAAGTATACCGAACTATCGCATGAAATAGCCCGAATGTGGAAAATTAATAAAGTGAAAATAGTACCTATCATTATTTCTACTACAGGAGTAATACCTAAACAGCTGCATGAATCAATAAAAACATTAGATCTTCCGTCCACTCTATACACTCAACTTCAAAAAGCAGTAATTTTAAATACATGTAGAATTACTAGAAAATTCCTCAATACAGACCCACTTAACACAACACATTCATATAATAGAGAACATGGTAACATAGACACTAGTGAATTACACACCCCAACTTCCAATTAGACCCACTTGGCCTAGGCCCGTGGGTTCTAAAATAAAGCCGGTTTGCAAGAACCGAGAAGATAAAATATCTTTACCAAGAAATAATAATAATAATAATAATTTATTTAGCAAAAGAAAATAACAATTTTTTTTCCTTAACACTAGATGCCATATAATTATTAACAGTGTTCTTTATTCACTGTCCTGCGCTAAGCTAGGCTTGTATTGCAGCGACAGTGTATCACAAATCACAGTTTCCTGGTTTATATTAGCCAACATTTGGTAATAGGCAGACGGCAAATAAAATAAAGTAGTCATAGTAGTATAATAGTAGTAAAATAAAGTAGTCATAGTAGTAGCATCTGTTTGCTAATATTCAAGTCTATTGAAAATATGTGTTAAATGATACAAGTCAAGTTATATCTCTCGTTAAAATGATATTATGTAATGTGTAAATAGATACAAGTTTCATATTATTAAATAATCAACTTTGTTTCGATGTTTTTAATAATAAATAAAAGGTACGATGGGTCTCCCATGTATTACCGGATAGTATAAAAATCCCTTAACTGTTAATGAATAAAATAATAATAATAAATCAACTTTAGTCAAAAATAACTGCTTGATTTAGCAACTTAATCAATATGGAGTTTGGTGTGGATAAAGTCGCGGTTATCCATGTCAAGCGAGGCGAGGTTGCAGTCTCTGATGACATAAATGTCTCAGAGACTGTAAGACTCAGATCTCTTTCGCAGACGGAAACCTACAAGTATCTGGGTGTGCCTGAGGGTCTAGATATTATAGGTGCAGAGGTAAAACAATCAATGAAGGAGCGTTTCTTTAGCCGCCTGACAAAAGTTCTTAACTGTTTTTTATCAGATGGAAACAATATTCGTGCGTTTAACGGTTGGGTTATGCCTGTACTTAAGTACTCTTTTGGCAAACTCAGATGGACTCAGACAAAATTGGACGCCCTGGATCGTAAGGTCCGGACTCTACCAAATGCACATCGTATGCATCATACAAGTTCGTCAGTGATGAGGTTGTGCATCCCGCAGAGATGTGAGGGCCGAGGCATTCTTAATGCTAAGGATCTGCATAATCGTGAGGTGTGCAATCTAAGGGAGTATTTCCATCACAGCTACGTAGATATGCATAGGGTTGTAGTTATAGTGTATAAAGGATTTACCCAGCTCTCATTGGCGAATGAGAACTGGCGGAAGCCTTTGGTGATGAGCGTTTAAGATCGCGAGGAAGTATGGAAGAGCAAAGAGCTGCATGGTCCGTTCTATTGGGCCCTACACGGGCCTGAAGTGGACCGGCCTGCATCTGTAACTTGACTACGTTTTGGTAACCTCTGGGGAAACTGAGTGTTTTGCTTTTGCAATCGTGGACGAAATTATTAAGACTATAGAAAATACATCCTGAAGGACGGTACGGTCGACATTTGTAGGGCATGCCAACGTCCTGGCAAACCAATGAGACATGTAACTTCCGGTTATTCGTATCTTGCTAACTACGAGTACTTGCATAGACACAACTTAGAAGCCAAGATCATACATCAGTAAATCGCTCTTCGATATGGACTATTGTGACTCTTGAAGTGCCATATTACCAGTATGTTTCCCAACCAGTTCTTGAAAATGGTCATTCAACGCTGTATTGGGATCGGTCTGTTATCACAGATAGGACTATTGCTGCGAATAAGCCTGATGCTGTGATAATAGATCGATTGACGCGCCGAGCAATACTTGTTGATGTTACCATACCGAATGACGATATCCTCTTTAAAGCTGAAAAAATAACAAATAGTCTAGATAAATAGTCTATTTAGATTTGGAACACGAGGTTACTGACATTTGGGATGTAGACTCAACAATTATTGTCCCGATTGTTGTTTCTGCACATGGACTCTTTGGTATCACCAAAGAGCCAAGACCAACATCTCCAAAAGCCGTTGTTGGTCGTTGGGTCAAGAATCAGATCCAAAAGGCAGTATTGCTGGACATACCACTCATAGTGAGGATGTTCCTTACTTTGTATCCCTAACCACTGCACCGGTGGCTTGGGACTTGAGCCTCGCCACCAAAGGGTTAACTATTTGTTTTATACTTTTTTAAGTAATTTTTTTAAATGTAATATTAATGTACAAAAATGTAAAAAAATCTTACAAAATAAACACAATTACATTAAATTAACTTTAACAAAATTTAGATTCAAAACTAATTTAATTAAATTACAAATTCTTAAGGCACAAAAATCTTAGACAAAAATCTTAAAATCTTAGACTGCCTCGATGGCATAGTTGTATTACGGTACGGTTACAAAGCTGAGGTCTCTGGTTCGAGTCCCGGGTCGGGCAAAGTGATATTGGATTTTCTATTCATTATCAGCCCGGAATCAGGAAATTGTGCCCGATATGGCGATAGGCTCGCCTCCTATCACATCGTGGGACCGAACATACAAGGCAAAATGTGGGTGTACTGGTGGCGCCTCTGCCTCTCCCTTCGGGGATAAAGGCGCGAGTTTATGTATGTATGTATTAAAATCTTATAACGTACTTTTACATTATGAATGGTAAAGGTCTCTAATCTCAATAGTATAATTTTTAAACTAAGAAATAACACAGATGAGTATTATACAAATACTACAATAAGAAAACATGTAAAAATCATTCCAGAACAGTAGGAAAAGAATAAGGAGTTTCTTTCCATATGTAAATCAAAGATAATTTGAGTAAAGTTATAGTAAGTAAGCAGTAATATAGATAACTAAGATTTTTATTTAACATTTTTTTGTATGTGGTATTCAATAAAGAACTTATAAATAAATAAATAAATTATGTACCAATACCGTTTTGACAACTGCCATTTTTCAATAAAATATAGAATAATAATATAATGTTTCTGACAGCTACGTAAAAATTTTAGTTTTCATATATTTACCTTGAATATTGTATCTGATGATGGAATATAATATTATAATATATCATATTTATAGTACAAAAGTATTATTTTTTATTTTATTTTATTTAACTTCACATACAAACATTGTACATAGGCGGACTTAATGCCAAAGGCATTCTCTTCCAGTCTACCTTGAGATGGTGCAGAGATGACAGAAGTAGGGGTACAAAAGCTTATTTGATTTGATGTTTACTTATAAATATACGTAAATTATATAAACATGTACTATAATATAAATACATAAAAAAAATATATATTATATACATTATAAATATACTATAATATATATATATATAGTTACATAAATAAATAAATATATTATATATATACGATGACATACTAGTGTGATGATTTAGCCGCTTCATCCAGCAACAACTCCCGAACCTTTCTTTTAAAAAGAAAACGGTTAGTGGACGTCCTGATCTCGAGAGGGAGCGCATTCCAATGAATAATGGATTGAATGAAGAAGGAGGAATGTAGGAAATTAGAATGATGGGGGGGACACAATAAAAGAAGATTATTTGAGGAGCGAAGATTACGCTCATGACTAGTGCAAAGAAACTGAAAATGGGACATGAAATAAGAATATTATATATTTGGACATTTGAATTATTGGTTCTGTTGTATTTAAATCAATATACTCGTAATAATGTCTTGCTGCGCATAATTGTCTCACTTAGCACATCTTATTCGATATAAAATAATATTGTAATTTGTTTGAGTTTTAGATACAACTTGATTTGTATTCGTTTGCACATAAAATAAAAAAAATCTGTGGAATGATATATGTCGAGATGTATCACTTAGCACATCAAAATCAAAAATTCACTTTTGAATTGGTAGGTACATGTCGAGTTGTACCCTAGTCAATATTGGAAAAAAATGGTTCAAAGTGATATAACCCTCGATATATCAATATTCACGTTAAATGCACTGAAAAAAATATATGTGAAAATAGTTATAATTGTACTTATACCAGTATCCACAAAAATTGCGTATTAATCGATTACAAAAACGAGTTACAACTCGAAATATATCAATATTCACGCAATTTTCGCCAAAATAGCAGCACTTGTATCACTTTACACAAAATTATCTCCGTAACTATAGCAGATAGAAAATCGTGAGTTAGACCAAAAAAAAGCTAATTTTTTTCTCATCATTTCTATATAAAAAACTCAAAAAGGGTACAACTCGAGTTGTATCACTTGTAACAAGAGCCACAGAGTTTTTTTATTCCGAGTGTAAAAAGCGTTTTACTAATCCAAAATGAAAAGGTTAATTACTTTACACTTTGGAATTGCATAATTATTACACTGAGACGGCCCTTTCGTACCATATAATTAAAAAAATGTCTGTCACGACTCACGAGCTTCATGAGGTTTCGCATGTTGTAATGAAGACTGCTTGATGGCTTTGCATTATAGCTACAAATTATGCTATTAATCTTATGTGCAATTTTGGTAAGACTTTTAGGGAATTCTCGTTACTAAAGAAACTTACTGGATAAAAAATATCCCGTTGACGGAATTGAATTTGGAATCATAATTATTGATTGTGTATATGTTTTAGCCTGCGTTTCATCTTCAATTGATAAAATCCATTACTTAATGAATAAACTTTTTCCCGTCTATTTAATACCCGCTTAAGAACAGGACGACAACCGGGAACACCTTTCTGGTTATGGGGAATAGAAATAGAGTCTGCCTCGTTTTAGCCATTCTCTTCAAAAGCCTTAATTATCGAATCAAAAATGAACTATGTTGTAACTTACATGTTGTGCTCAAGATGAATTGCATTTTAGTCAGCATGTAAGAACGCAAAAATAGAGGGTATTTTCGAGAACAAAATTTAAAGTTAAAACACATTGATTAAAAATAGTAAAGCGTGTCTTCGCCCCTAAGAATGAGAGCGGCTTGATTTCTACTTCTCCTATTTCATTCCAAGTATTACCCATACGTAGAAACATATTCATGCTACATTTTGCGTGACCATATACTAAACCTACTTACATAATTGAAGTGTACATTACAGTACATCGAGGCTCATTTCCCCAACCAAAGAAAATTGTTACGCACGAGGAAAATATGAGGAAATGTTGTGTAAACAGTATGAACAAATGGTACTCTATAGAGTCACTATTATGGTTGTAGTTATAGTTATAAACATGTGCTAGTCAACTGGCGTACAATTAAGTTTTCTATCTCTTTATGAACTTTAATTTACTTTCTCAAATAGGTTTTTAAATCTATTATTTTTCCTAAGATGCTGATTTTTAAATCTTAAAAACACATTAAGAAATATAAGTTCGGTTTAGTATTAGAGCTGAATTTCAATAACAATATTTCTTAATACTAATTAGAAACTCACATTTTGAAGTTAATAATCTGCCAATTTCAAGTTTTAAAGAATATTTCTTAACATTCTTTTACTAATCATGGATTGATTCATAATCCTGGGATAACGATATGCTTAAACAATGATAAGTCTTATCCTGCGTCGATTTTTGTTTATCCTGTGTTTGATCTTTGATTTAAACGAAAACGTAAGTAAGGGTTTATGACTAAAAGGAACAATTAAACTACAGGGACCTCTTATTTCAGCCACAGGAAGTCTACTGCTGAACATAGGCTTCCCTCAAGGATATCTACACCGACCTGCTGGAAGTGGCCTGCATCCAACGACTTGCTGCAAACTCAACCAGGTCGTCGGTCCACCTTATAGGCGGGCGTCTGACACTTCGCTTGCCTGTCCATAGCCTCCACACCAGAACCTTTTGGCCCTAACGGTCAACAGTTCTTCGCGCTATGTGCGTATATGAATAGGATAAGATAAGTGTTAGTCTAGATCCATTAGGCCTTAGGGCATTGATGACTGATGTGAGATCTGCGCCAGTTACATAATATTATGGGTTACACACACCAATAACGATTTATCTTTATAATATATTGTGATATTAATTTAATTAAGTTTCAATTTGGTATAGCGGCTCTATAGTTAACTTCTAGAGTAGGATCTTTCCCATCTTGTCCTTCTTCCGTGGCGCAGTTGGTTAGACGAGATAAATATTGGTGTGTTCCACAGTTATTTGTTTCGGGTCTGGGTGTTTGTAAGACCGAAAAGTCTCCTTTAATTTCTGATACCCACAAAACAAGATTGGATGTTAGTGTCAGATCAGGATTCAGGACTATGTATGTGACTGTTGGGTGTATTTATTTATTTAAATACGGCACTTTAACGGTGAAGGAAAACATCGTGAGGAAACTTGCATACCGTAGCGATTTTAAAGAATTTCTACGGTATGTAAGTCCGCCAACCCGCACTATGCCAGCGTGGTGGACTATATGGCCTAACCACTCTCATTGATTCTCTCGATGGTAGAGTAGGCCCGTGCCCAGCAGTGGGACGTATATGGGCTGATACTACTAGATATTTTAAATACGTTCTACAAAAATATGCTAAAGAAAGTTTGAATAGTATGGTTTTGGTATAACGAAATATCTCTTGCCTTATTAAGGTTAGTAATTATATCTACGTTAAGGTATGCGCACCGCTTTGGTATAGTTTGTGCGAAATGGAAAGGTCTTACTGTCGTATCCACTACAAAATGCAAAGGAATTTTGAGGTTGTATGAGGTAATTTTTCTTTACGTAAAAAAATAGGTATGGAGAAATCACTATCTTTTGTCTCTATTCTGAAATGTAGGATCTAGGAGGTACACAATTACTTGTAGGTAAGTACTCTATACTTATTTTGTTGAAAGAGTGTTCGTAAGTTCATAATAGATACATTACTATTGAGGTTATACATTGGATGCACAGAATTTTAAATTTTATTCTAATATCATTAAAAAAAAAGGTGATGTGATGTTTTTTTATTTGGCGAACTGTACTTTAAGAAATGGGATACATTTTCTTTCTCAACAATGGAATAGCTGCTTAAATGAAATTATTGTATCTATCAGTGGTAAACATATAAAATATATATACTCGTATATATATATATTGAGAAAGCTTTGATTGTTTGGTTGGTAAAGGACACGTAGAAACAATTGCTTAACTTTCACAGAAAATTTGTTTATCCATCGTAAAGGATATTATAGTAACTAATCGATAAAAAATGTCATCCGTCCTCATATTTATTTTCGTAGATACTGCGGTTGTGTGTAGTAAGTGTAAAACAACTCGCAATATACGGATGATGTTTTGAGTCCAGGCATAGAATATTCTGATACGCCAAGAACAATGATGCAATTAAAAATAATCGATTTTACAATTTGATTTTAAATTAATTGATTAAGATTTTATTGCTCATCAGTCATCAGACCAATATTTATTAATGCTTATTTAATACTTAGGATAACAGAATCATAAATACATATTTACATAAGCTCACGCCTTTTTCCCAGAAGGAATAGGCAGAGGTGCTACCAGGATACCCAAGTTTCGCCTTATATTTTCCGTCCCACGATGTAATAGGGGGCGAGGCTTTCGCCATATCGGGCACTAATTCCTGACTCTGGGCTGATAATGAATAGAAAAATCCAATATCACTCCCCGACTCGGGATTCGAACCCGAGACCTCAGTTTTACAATCATGCCGTAGTACAACTGCGCCACGGAGGCAGCATCATAAATAAGGTACCGTATTCGATTCTTGGGCAATACATTTATATGTTCGATTATTACGAAATGCAATTAGGTTGGGATTGAATGGTTTTTTGGAACAGGCTTTTTCAGACATGCGGATTTAAATACTGCTTTCGTATTCAAAGCAAATTACACGTGATTTCATTTTGAAACCAATTAGTATTTAATTCGTTTAGTGAGCATTTTGAGTTGAGGCGTATTTTGGTGTTGAGCGATACGTTTAGCTACGTACATACGGATTAAAAATATTGTTATTAAGGGCCTATAAAAATATCCAAGCAGAAAATTGAACTGAGACTAATAATTATTACGATTTATTGAGATTCCAGATTATGTATTTATAGGTTAATACGATCTCCTGTCTATGTTAATTGAATTCAAAAGTCATCGTGGCGCAGTTGATTAAAAGCCGGCTGTGAAAAAAGAGGCTGCGGGTTTGATCCCCTTCTAGACAAATATTTGTGCAAACCATAATTATCTGTTGTGGGTTTTTGATAGATCGAAAACTGAAAACTCTTTAGCAGTTTTTGATACCCGTGATACAATTGTATTTTATTTTATTGTATTATAGTGAGCCTTGAACCGAGACTAATGGAAGGAGGGTAGAGAGGCCTTTGCCCTGCAGTGGGACAGTGGAGGCTGATGTATGTATGTATGTATGTATGTATGTATTATAGTGTGGGGTCAGGGTTATGTGTGTGATTGTTGGGCGTATTTATTACCTTGTTTCGGCAGGTTACCCATAACATTAACCATGAACTCCCAAGTTCATTCCACTTCAATGCTTCAATTAAGATTTTATATGTCAAATACCCGGTAAGAAAACGATATTGCGGAATTGCCGTATCCTTACTTTAAATGGCATGTTCTTATTTATCATATTACAATTATTTTAAAATGTTGTATTGAAATAATATTTTCAAACCGTAAAAAAATTAAAAATTGTCTAAGTCCGTAGAATTTAATAACAAATTTTCAAAATCACATGTCATTTTGCAATAATAAATGCAGTACATATTAATATGCTATTTTCAAAATGATTTTACGATTCGTCCAAGATCTGTGTTTATTATTTTTATATGTACCTACACATATAGTGCTCCCAATATTAATTAATTGCCTTATAAAGGTGGAACTATTTCCAAGAAAATGTTTAGTATAATGAGAAAATAAAAGAGAATTTTGTCTTTGTTTTGTTAATCCCAATAAGTTATATTATAAAAACGAATCTAAGTATATATTTTAAGTCCTTATTTTACATTCCTATTTCCGACTAAACCTATTTATTTGTAACTCAAATAAGATAAATAAATAAACCAGTAGCCACTTTGTTTAGAGCTAAGACATTCATTTAATTGGCCGTTCTTAGATGTAATCGGTATAAAATAGTGTATAGTATATAATAATATTACATCACTACTCGTGAAATGGTCAAGTGTGGTGAGAGAAGTTAGCGTGGTAGGGTACTGTCAGTAGTCGGTAAGCGCGTGTGTAGCACGCGCACAATCGATCATCGATTACGAATTTCGATCCGTTTTATTTTACGTTTACGTTCTATGGATTGTTATTTTTTAAATTGGGTGAGTTCTTTTTTTAATTAATTATCATAGAACTGGCTTATAAATGAAATCATAGATTTAGAAGAACGTACATTTTTTTGTAACGATTAAATAAAATTTACTTTTGTTTTTACGGAATTTATTTGCTTAAATATATGGACAATTAGTTAAATTGAGTATTTAAGTAAGAAATTAAAAGTTAGACAAATTATTTTTTATGTGATACTTTTTGCGTAATAATTTTGGCGCTATAAATTAATCAATGCCAACTAGTAACTATTTAGATATACCGGATTATTTGGTTACCAAATTTAGAAAATTAATCTGAGATCTGTCTAGCCATGGTTAGGACATTTCTTGCATCAGTTTGTTTCAATATCATTTGGCAACAACGAAAGCCCGGTATAAACCTGCTGGAGTTAGATATTTTGTTTCTTATGTAAACTCGACTTGAGTAATCCAAACAACTCTTGTTTATCATACAATATTTTTTCGAAACCATGTCGTTCTGTGCTAATTTGTAATTATTATTTGCAAAGCGTATCTATATGAATAAAATTCCTACTCTAAAATGTTGTGTGTAAAATATAGTACTCGAACCCAATAAATTTATTACTCAAAAAGTGAACTTATTCCTGTTCCAGGGAATTCATAATAATATATTAAAGAAGATATTAATTCCAAGTAGTGTTCATAGTTACACTTCGGGATACCTGGAATTCCGATGAAAACATGTTTTTTAGAGAGTGATTTAGTTTTAAATATTTTTTTCTAATATGTATTCAGTTATTACTAAACGTTGAAATGGACTTTGGTAATTTTATATTACTATAATTCTCTTTCGCATGTTAAACTTTTCTGCTATAGTTTTTATCATTGCCCCAAATCAGTAAATATATCTACATACATACGAGAACCTACCTATAACATGTCCCAATTTTGGGCATTGGTCTTCTTTGCGATGGGTAGTAGGTTTTAATACATTATAAATTTAATGCCATCATAAAATGCAATTAGTTAGCTCCAAATAGCTTTGAAATTTCCGTGGAAAAGTTTCATAAGTGCATGGAGGTTTCCTCACGTTTTCTTTCGTCAAAGCCAATTGCAAATACATAGGTATGTTTCTACGAAAAGTCAGAGGTATTTTATAATAGCTCGGAATATGTACACAATGGCAAAACCTTTGCGTTATAGTGAGTTACTCTTGAAACCGTTTTGTAGTTCTGAGTAAGTCGTTACGTAAAATTATTTAGCGCCATAATGTGTGGAACACAAATTGCTCGTCGCAATGTAGCTCTTTTATAAAGCACTTACTTTGATTTCAATAAATTTCAAATATAGAATGAGAACGGTTAATAAGCTTCTTTTATATAACTTAATTTATGTTGTAGTAAAGGTATTCAAATCGAGAATTATAAAATTGGGAGTAAAAGCAAAGAATATTTTCGCGTTTTATGTTTACGCCGCTGCGACGGTGTAGAAATTATAAAAATAGTTAAATTGCGTCAAAAACGTTAAAAAGGCTTTAAAAGTTCTGTTAATAGATTCACTTCTATTGTTATAAAATAAAATTGGCAAAACAACATTAATCCAAGACAGCAGATTAAGTTACGAAAGTAAAATTCTTTCTGATGCCTGGAAGAGATCGCAGTTAGCGATAAGTTACTGTTACTGTGTTATTCTCTTTTATTGTGGTGTACAATAAAGTGTGTAAATAAATAAATAAAATTCTCCCCTCTGAAGTAAAATTCAGATTCACCAATTTTGGCGCAAAATGCCTACATTTTCGAGCTGTGATTAAATAAGACGTCAAAATATTAAATACTCTCCGTTTAAGAATTGTAAATATTATAAAAGCACTAAAATCGTACACTGCTTTTTTAAACTGCACCATTGGACTACAGCTTTATAAAATTTACTTAATCATCTATATCTACAGAACATTAATCCAAGATAGGCAGCGAGTTACAAAATCTCCACACGTATCTAAGAAACAGGCCTGCAACGAACTATGAGTCTTGTATTAGAAGCTGATATATGTTGCATAGATTATAAAACGTTGGAAGACTTCTCCCTAAATCGCAAATATAATTTAAGGTTGTCTGGAAGAAGTCGCCGGTTACCTTCACGAATTTATGCGCTTTATGTTTTTAATTTTTGATAATTTGTGTGGTGTAAAATAGAGTATTTATAAATAAATATATAGCCCTATGGAGTGGTTGGCATTTTCGAGTGCGAATATGTTCTCAACTCGTTAGGGATGTACTTTAGTATTCTACCCTAATCTTCTATGCTAAACTGAAAAATATTTACAGCATTTTACATTCTAGAGTCACCGTCTTGACATAAACCTAGTCGATAAAATAGTATGTTTCATGTATTTTTTAGTTCAATTTCGTAAATTTAAAGTTTTGTGGTTATTTACAAAGATAGACGTACCGTGTTATCTTTAAACTTTAATGATGAAATTAAAACGGATTTCAAATACTTATGTTTTAATAGACCGCACATTACTGCAAGTTTGCACATACTGGTGCAAACTCAGATTTGCACGGTTATATCGTTACGTGTGTGGCGGCCATTTGATTACTGTCATGTTTTTAGTGACATTCGGACATTTATGAAAAATCGATTGACGTAAGAATCATCAAAATCGGTCCACGCGTTTGGAATCTGGAATGCCACAAAAGAACAAAGATACATTTATATAGTTCGTTGTAGTACCGTAATAGTAGGGCATAGAGGTAAGAACGTAAACTCCTGTATTTATATAAGAGTTAGAGTTCTTACCTCTTCCATCCTTTTATTACGGTGTTACCCCAACGCATGATAAAGAACCGCCGACGGGTAAAAACAAAGTTACAGTGAAACTATTCAACGATCTCCACATTCGACCCGTGTACAATTTGTCTTTAGTACCGCATCGTGTAATTTTTAATTTAGGGTTAATGACTAAAATTCCCTTCACCTCTGCCTCCTTAATATTGCACGGGGTATAGGCGATACTGTAAATGTTTTCTCATTTGCGGCGGAGGGTCCGAACGTCCGTATTGCAGGGTTGTAAGTTTAACGTTTGTTATTGTTAAACTATTTCGTGTATGGTTTATAATAATTTTATTGTTTTCAGTTACGTTAGATGAAGGAAAAATCGTGACAAAGCTTGCATACCATAGAGATTTTATTAAGATGTTTTATTGTGGGGTCCACCAATCCCCATTAGGCATGCGTGATGGACAATTATCTGTGCCCCTAGCCGGAACATTTTGCAGTATCGTAATAGAATAGTAATAGTAAAATTTTGTATGGGAATTTAAACAGCGCCATTGTGAGCGTATTTGGAACTAAAATTTCACAGCGGGAAACGTTTACTTTACTATACGAGAATTACTATACGATACTTCAAAATGTTCCGGCTAGGGGCACTAAGCCCTCTCATTCGAACTCTCACCTATAGAGAAGTCCCGTGCTCAGTTTAAGGCGATTATGAGCTGACGTATTGTTTTTATATTAGATAGGTCCGGCAAACGAGCAAACACCTGATGATAAGTGATCACTGCCGCCAATGAACATCCACAACGCTGGATCATGGATGTGTTGCCGGCCCATCAAATTGGGAAGAGAGCGGGAAGAAAAAATGATGGGAACAGGAAAGAGCTATTGGGCATCCGGCAACACACATTGAACGAAACGCAATTCTCCTATGAGACAGTGGTATCGCCCCGGACCAGCCCGCCCATTGATGCTGAGTCGTGACTTACAGCAACGTGGCACTGCCGCTTCCAAAAATTGTTGTTTGTTATAGTCTGGCCGCTCTAAGAATGCATTCCTGACAGGTTGTAATCGAACGGACGACGTAACTTTGAATGTCGTTGCATTTACCATGTCGAAAAATTTATTAATTTACCCAACTAATTTTGTGTACTAACGAAATTACACATAATAAAAAATAAAGTACATACATACATACATAAACTCACGCCTTTATCCCCGAAGGGGTAGGCAGAGGCGCCACCAAGACATCCACATTTCGCCTTGTATGTTTCGTCCCACGATGTGATAGGGGGCGAGCCTATCGCCATATCGGGCAGTCGTGAAAATAAAGTAATATGTTCGTGAAGTGCCTCGGTGGCGTAGTTGTATTACTGTACGGTTACAAAGCTGAGGTCTCGGGTTCGAGTCCCGGGTCGGGCAAAGTGATATTGGATTTTTCTATTCATTATCAGCCCGGAGTTAGGAATTTGTGCCCGATATGGCGATAGGCTCGCCCCCTATCACATCATGGGACGGAACATGCAAGGCGAAATGTGGGTGTCCTGGCGGCGCCTCTGCCTACCCCCTTCGGGGATAAAGGCGTGAGTTTATGTATGTATGTTCGTGAAGTGCGTGTTTAAATAAAACAGTGATTTCGTTGTGCTTTGAAACAATAGTTTCTTACCACGCATGTGAAAGATAAATATAATGTTCACATTGAACGTCTCTTTGTTGATCAATCCATAGTTAAAAATCAGCTTGTAAATATTATCCTTATTTTAATATATTTAAAAGTAAACTGTGAGATCCTAGGTTTGATTTCCGGGTCAAGCAATCCATTTTGGGTGGTTTTATTTTACTTTGTGTGAGATTTTCGGCATATAATTTTTTATACCGGTTGATCGAGACTAATCTTCATGGTTCCTGTTTGTAGATACAGTACTTTGCAATATCTTCAATATTTTGATAGAGGCCATCACAATCCTTGCATTAAGGGTCAATATATAAAATAAAAACAAGTTACGCGCGTATTTAGATACCTATGTAACAGCAATTATGATATTAGGGTCAAAGCCAGCGCTTGCCGATTTTACTAACGCTTGCAGTTTGGTAACGTTAACTGTTATACGTAATAGTTACATATGAAACATAAAAATAACTGGTAAATTAAAACGTATATCAAGAAAAAGTTACTGGGTCACGCTGGTTTTTATGATATAAGATGCTATTTATACATTGCAAAGTATAATTATTATTTTTACTGGCCAAAAGAAACAACACCGATAAACTATAACAATTATTTTTATTCCGAAACATACCAATTCTACATAAACGTAAAAATGAATGAAAGATGGGTATGACAATGACATAATAAAGGTAAATGTCAACAAAATTTTATTTAAATATAATACTCGTAAAACAATTGTTTTTGCTTTAAAGATAAATATTTGTATAAAATTAAATTACGAATATTTACCTTATTAACAGTGATATATTAAGCTGTTGTTATCGTGTGTTCTGTAATTAAATAATGGATTACGTTATTCGCGCTCTTGAATATCGAAAGTGGACCGGTTTGAAGGACCAGAATAAATGGAACGCGCGTATTTTGTATAGATGTATTTTATAATCTGCGAAGGTTGTGAAGGTGGGCCACAGATTATATAAAAATGTTCAAAAGTTTCTAGAATATTTTATGCGTAGTTTACATTATCAACCGACTAATCCAAAAACAATTGACATATAAAAAGAGACAGACAAGAAAGAGACAAATTTAACCTGCTGCATTGATTTTATTGCTGTCTCTTTTATAGAGAGAAGTCAACTTTGTAAGGCAATTAGTTCGTCCATAGTCTATAACTTCTATATTATATAAGAATCAATTAAAATCCTAAGCAGTTTTCTTTAATATATATATTTTTTTAATTTCGGTGAATGGCGAGACGAGCATGCCGTCTGTCAGATGGTAAACGATACGACCGCTCATGGACAGTAGCAAAACCAAACAACACCATGATTTACAAAGCAATGCTTGGCATTACCCTGCGCTCACCATCCTGAGACATAAGATGTTAAGTCTCAATATGTCCAGTAGTTACTCTGACTACAATGTCCTTCAAACCGGAACACAACAGCGCATTTACACTGCTGTTTGGTGGGAGAAAGATAATGGTTAATTATGAACCTTTTTAAAAATAATAATTATCAGTGGGATTTGTAAAATATAATATTGTTAGACGAAATTATAATATTAAATAGAAAACATACCTATATTGTTGGCCTCGCGATTGTACCTAAATAACTTAGTGTAATGTCAATGCACTGGCATAGAATTCCGTCCAGTGTTCGATATAAATGGAGCCTTATATTTTACTCCTTGCGAGTTAAAGAATTGTATGTTCCACTAATTATAACGAAAAAATAGGCATAAACAACATGAATAACGACATTCGGTCTCGCAAACATTATCGTTTTAATTATTTTTGTGTTTTTCCAAGCAAAACTAGTATGTATACGCAATGATAATATTCCAAATCCCACACTAAGATCTTTCTCGTGTTGTAGGTATAAACTATAAAAGACTTTTTGTTTCGCGACACTCGAACCCGAAACACATAGTTGTGGGTCACACAAACATATGCGGCTCACAAATACCTGCTCAAGGTTATAAAACATTTTCTTCTTCAAGCAAAAAACAAATACATAAACTCACGCCTTTTTCCCAGAAGGCAGAGGTGCTACCAGGACACCCACATTTCGCCTGGTATGTTCCGTCCCATGATGTGATAGGGGGATGTGATAGGATAAAACAAATACAGTTTACATATTGTATTTTTGGTTAAAGACAAGTTAGACATTCCCGGAGACACGCTCAGTGTTAATAAAATGCGTGCCACTGTTGATCCTGGCTTACAGGAGTTGCAGTGGCGGGTGTGAGGGCGGGACAGTCTCTATATTGTATTTACGGAATCGAATCCCCATTCTTTCATTTTTCATCCAGATACGTTACAAGCCCGGAAATCCTTTGCGTGAACATTAGTTTCCTGTCAAATGTATGCTCGAACGTGCGACAAATATTGATCATGTGTGACGCATTGCGTCTGTTTGAATTTGCCGAATCATTTGCTTTATGGGAAATACTTCGATATTTGCCAAATACCTATATTGTGATAAAAAATAGGTTAGTTGTTTACAACCAAAGTCTATTAATATTAACAATATTTTAAGGTTTTAATTGCTTTATCGAAGTTTAAAATAATGTCATTAACATATTTCTATAATTCACGCTATGATGAAACAACCCACCTTTCCGTTGTAGCGTCATGTAGTTATGTAAACAAATAAATAATATACACCTAACAGCCACATACATAGTCATTGCCCCACACTAAGATACGATTCTTCTATCTTGGATATCAACTGCGAAAGACTTTTTAGTCAAACAAACCTGTGGTCTGTAATAATATTGAATGGCAGATCATTCTGTCAGTTCCCAATCGATACTCAATCACGTTTTCATTTTACTCACTATTAGGTGCAGTGCGTAAAAATAGTAATCAATAATCGATATGGCGAAAGGCTCGCCCCCTATCACAGCGTGGGACGGAACACACAAGTCGAAACGTCGGTGTCTTGACACACCGCTGCCTACCCCTTCTAGTAAAAAGTTTATTTATGTAAAAATAATCTTTGTAAAAGTAGGGGAAAACTTAATTGCGATAAAATCGATAAATCAGGTTAGCCAGGCTCCGAGAATCTTACGTATCTCACAAAACACCACAGCTAAACTGATACTTCACATCGGTTCACCGTAGCTTGCCTCTGATTGAGCTAGGCAATTTATAATGCAATCTAAACTGGTTTGGTACAACAAGATTACAAACATTAAACAAAAAATGCTAGAGTATCAGAATGTAGGTCAGGAGTACCCCGAACCAACGAAAATGAACTGACGAATTTAATAAACACCGTTGATAGAACAATAAATAAAAACATATTGGGCAAAGTAGGAATCCATAGTCTCTGCTTACCCCTAGTGATACTGACTTGACATTACGGGTGCTCGCATTTTTATGTATTTTTAAATATTGCATTTGGATCAGACGAGGCTGCCAACATGTTCACGGTGGTCGCGGGTTCGAATTCCAAAGCACACTTCTGACTTTTCGGAGTCATGTGTGTATTGATTGTCAATCACCACGCACTATAACGGTGAAGGAAAACAACGTGGGGATATATGCATACCATAGCGATTTGTTAGAATTTCTATGGTATGTAAAGTCCGCCAACCCGAACTAGGCCAGTGTGGTTGACTATATGGCCTAACCGCTCTCAATCGTACTCTAGATATTAGATGAGCTGATACATTACAGTACATTAGTTATGAATAGTTATGAATCTTCTACGTGCTCATATTACCCGCTCATTACGCGACCAGGAGTGTCCATAAGTAAAGTCTAATCGCCATGTACAATAGGCAATAGAAATCGTATATCAATTACCATCGGACTTCCTGTATATATGTCGGTTTTAGAACATAAAGCTTATACAATCAAGTTCCTCATTATCCATTAATCTTTTTATGCGATCGCACACTTTCGATGAGACTTTACGCAATTGGACTCTTTGTTAGGGTTGTCCGGTGGTATATTGTTAAAAAAAAAAAAAAATTTTTTTTGCAAGTGTTGCTGATATTAACAACTTTGCTAATGTCAAATATAAATAAAATAAATAAATACACCCAACAGTCACATACATAGTCCTGACCCCACACTAAGATCGAGTCTTGTGTCGTGGGTATCAGAAGCTACGAGAGACTTTTCGGTCTCACAAACAACCAGACCCGAAACAAATACCTGTGGAGCACACTAATATTTGTTTCGGTGCGGGGATCGAACCCGCGGCCTCTCGTTTCACAGGCGGCGTCTAACCAACTGCGCCACGGAGGCTGTCCTATGAATATGTCATGAGAATTTAAGTATTTTAATTAAGATTTACTTGTTCATATGTACATTGATGTCGATTAAACACTGACCTTAATGTATCTATTGATATAAAACTTTGCAATTCAGTCATACTTAATATAATTCTGACCCACAATGAGATGTAAGTATGTCGTGGGTATCAAAAACTATGAGAGATTTTTCGGTTCAATATAGTCAGTCACCGAAAAAAAATCTTTTAATCCACACAATATTTTGCGGGGTGCAGGGAACGAACGCAAGGCTCTTTACCTCCTTTCACAGTTGCATCTTAACCGACAGTGCCACAGGGGCCGTCGCTGGTCTAAAATATGAAAGGAGGTAAATAGGTACCTAAGATCATATACAGCCAACCCACTTATCGTTAGAAACCTCTATTAGTATGTTTCGATGAGACAAAAAATGTTTTTAATTCTTGTATCTTGCTTTCTGATACTTTTCAACGAGCTAGACAGACGGATCCGATTTTTATGAAGTCAGGGTAACGTTTGCATAATCCGCTCCGTTTTATCTTCCGGCCTGCGTAGAAATGGTATTGATTACTAGACTGTTTCCTGAATGCTATAGGCTGAAGCTCAAGGGTGTAACAAGGTCGACCATAGTGACTTTCTTTCTACTGATGTTATGTCACAATCCTATACAGCGAAAAATAGACGACACAAAATACCAATGAACAACGATGACGATTATATTCAAGTCTAAACATTTATTAACAAAAAATATTTTTCCGACTTTCGCACTAAAGACAATAACTGGTCGACAAAACTATACCGTTATGCTCGATACTGGATGTACACAGAATTATTTATTTGCTATAAATATTCATAAATCAGGTATAAGTAGAATTTTTGAAATTACAAAACTGCAACAATTAACTTTAAAACTCACGATTGCCAACCCTGCTTATCACACGATCAATGTTTCGGTTTCGTCTGAAAAATTGCGTTTATTGTTAAGTTACATCAGTTTACGACTCGACATTCTGCAATGGAGTATTATTAAAATGAAATTTATATCCTGGGTTAAGTACGTATATATTGCCATTATTAATTGATTTTGGTAAAGGCCAATTATTCTTGTTTATTAATATTGTAAACAAGCCAACGTTGAACGAACTAGTCGCATCTGTGTTTAAAACTATCTTTGCCATCTATAAACTTCGATATCACTCGAGAAATCGCAGATTACTTAGTTAACCTTTAAGCATAGAAGATATAGGATTTATTAGGTCCTGAATTTCTAACTGACCTAGTAAAAATGACAAAGATTATTACTGATTTTGAGTTTAATCGTAGCAAGATACTTCGATAGTCGCCACCATATTCCGTAACAAATGCTTCACTTGAAGAGACAAACATACGTACATACTTGTGCAGAGAGTGACAATTAAGAAACATATTCTTTGAACAACTCTCCACGTTCTTACTTGAACTCAATATTAAACTTTATTAGAAATTTACAGAGGCTTCGTTCGCGATGTCGACAATATTATTTAGTGTCAGCTATTTCCTGCAATAAGAACGATATCAAAGGTGTTGACATTTCAATAAGTTCTTCCGGTACAATTTTAATATTATTTTTTATTACTCTTCTGCTTTCAAAGGTTTAGTTCCATGAAGATGTCATATTAATTTAAAATGTATATTGCGTTTCAGTTATAGACTTTATTGCATTTCTCTGTATAGTTGTAGTTGAAACTATAGTGTGATAGTAAAGTCTTCGAGATCTGTTTTGAAAGGTAAACTTTACGTAGAATGTTTCGGCTTCAATATTCTTGATAAATTAAAGTATGAAAAAGTGCGAGTGTGCGGTATTTCTACAAGAGTCTAGCGGATGAAAATTATTTTTATATAGAGATAGATTGTAGCCCGGAGAGTATTACTAGCTACTTTTTAATACTGAAAATCGTGGTTCTTATTATTGCCTACTCAATAGGTGTGAAATTGCTGTGCTAATCCAAAGTAAACAATAAAATAAGGTCCTGAAGGTGTTATATTGGAATTAACATCTAAAGTTCAGACACTTTAGCAGAGAGTCTTACAATTACAAGTTAAATGGTCCACGTGCCAAAGCCGTTTGGTAATTATGATTATTATCTAGATCCGGAATTCTCCTCAGATGTTACTTAAGCTTCCGAGTAAACGTTTTAATTACGTCTGGATGCTAATGCTTCTAGTTATAAAGTTAAGTACTTTTAAGTTTTATTGTAAAATGAGTTTTTGTTGGGCTTGTTAAATAGAAGTACAAAACAATAATTAATCATAATATTCGCATCATCTAACCATATTTTTCCGGTAGATTTATAACGTCTTATGAGCATCATAAAGAAAAAATTGAAACCTAAAATAGTGATTCGGATGAAGTTTCACCTTTCCATCTTACGGAGTTTACTATATTAGAAAGATCAGTTATAATCTGATTATTATTGAGACTTTCAAGTATAGGATGAGTAAGATTTTGTATTGTATTGTAGGATAAATTGAACAAATGTATCAGTAATTAGTAACTAATATTTGATCGGAACTACGTACCTTTTCGTCCACAAATTCCTTGGCTGTTAAGACCTTTTCAAACCTAAACATCCACGATGATTTAATATCAGAACTGTGGGGTCACTATATGATCTGAAACGACGTTCGAGTATTCGAACGTTAGACGTCCGAAGTAACATAAAAGTTTCCCACTTCTAAAAAACAATACTATTCTTTATGACACTTATCATTCACTTCAATCTTAGTCTATTACAACGTACGATAGAGGATTTGAACAATTTGTGGAGTACAAGGCACATTCATACAGTTTTACGTGCGGTGTTCGAACATTCGAACTTCGTTTCGGATCATAGAGTAGCCCCTCTGATCTTGTTATCTCAGCAAATAGTTGAAATCACCACGCGCCATAGAAAGTGTAAAGGTCGATAGTAAACATCATAGCGTGACACACTGACACAGCTTTCGGTTACGTGTGCGTGACGTTGCGGCATCGGTGGTGCTAAACAGTACTGTCAATATTATCAGCTGTTACTCATGTACCTGACCTTTATCTTGTTTGGGTGTTTTAGTTTTTATTTTTTATTGCAATGGATGGCGAGACGAGCCTGCCGTTTACCAGATGGCATGCGATACAACACCATAAATTACAAAGCTATGCTTGGCATTCCACTGCGATCGCCATCTTGAGAGATAAGATGATAAGTATTATTATGTTCAGTACTTTGGCTACAATTCCTTTAAATTGGAACACAACAGTGCATTTACACTTCTGTTTAGCAGGAGAAATAGACATTGCGGTGCTACCTACACAGGCGGCCTCTCACATATAAGAAACCTAGCACCATTTTTTTGGTATACTCTGCCATATTTAGACTATAGTTTCTTAAGTTCTATAAACAGTTCTGTGCTTATCCCAAACTTAAAACTAGGCCGGACTAACTTGATTTTTATGCCATAATAGGGTTTAACTGCACCAGGTGAATTGTGGGCAATTTTTCATGCCAGCAAAATTAATGCTATCGATGACAATTTACCCGTACTAGGTATGTACTTTTCGTTGAAACTCTTGGTTCAAGAAGATTCCTATGCGCAAGCCTTTTATAATTTAATATTCATTCAATTTTAATTACTTGAAATCATTTTCTTTTCCAAACAAAATCCGAACATAATTATGTATATGAAATATAAAATAATAAATATCAACAAGTTTTATCCAGTCAAAAATCCTTCCATCCTAGATTCGAAACCTAAGTCTATTTAACGCAAAGCTATTGCAAAGTTTGGCCAGCCTCCGTGGCGCAGTTAGTTAGACGCCGGCTGTGAAACGTCAGGCCACCGGTTCGATTCCCGCACCGACACAAATATTTATGTGATCCACAGGTATTTCTTTCGGGTGTTTGTGAGACCGAAAAGAGTCACATAGTTTCTGCTACCCATAACAAAAGACTCAATCTTAGTGTGGGGTCAGGACTACGTATGTGACATTAAAAAAGAAGTCATCTACCAACCGAACAATGAGAAAAGCAAGCTTTCTTTCAACTGCATTGTTGGTAGTAAACGGTAGCGTTGCATGCTTAGTTTACTCACAAAATGATACCAATTGACTAACCAACAAAGAGTGTGAAGTGGAGACAGTTCTATTATAGTTGTGCATTTCATTGTTTGAAGGTTTTAAAACGTTTAAGTGAACTATGTTGGTTTTTTTAGTTCTGTCTCTGTGTTTTCCATGTTTATTATTTCTTAATACATAGTGCATTACATAAGACATTTAGATATTCAATTAATGAAAAGACTATCGATCTCTGTCTTTGTTCATCAATGGACTTTCTGATGATAATAACAATAAAAACATCTTCTCTTTAAGTGCCAGTTTGCGACAATGTAGTAAGTACTATCTTATAGAAACATATCTTCCCGTAGGACCAACCATCCTAATTTTATCCCCCCATTTCGAGAAAATTTTCGATCGTTTTAACTCCATTTACAATATATTTTAACTCGCAAGAACATATTTATATTACTAACGTAAGAGAATTATGTTAGGGAAATATTTTCGGTTGAGAACGCAATATATTCGCGGGCGCCTTCATTGAAACTTATTCTTCCTTTACTAAATCTTTATATTGTTCCACAAAGGGAAGGATTTAGTAGCAAGCTTGAGTAGAAACCTGGCTTAGATATGTTTATGATGTATAAAGAGCTCTACACACCAAATTCGCCGACTCGCCCGTATTGCGGGAACATTTTGTTTGCGGGCTAGCTGGCAGGCAGCTTCACTCATTGCAAATCGTAAAACTTTGTCAACGCCATGTCAGCTGCTCGACATGACATACGGAACATTTGACAGCCTCCATGGCGCAGTTGGTTAGACGCCGGCTGTGAAACGTGAGGCTGCGGTTTCGATCCCCGCACCGAAATAAATATTTCTTCGGTCCACAGATATTTGTAACGGATCTGGGTGTTGGTGAGACCGAAAAGTCTCTCGTAGTTCCGGATACCCACGACACAACTAGATCTTAGTGTGGGGTAGGAACTATGTATGTGACATGTGACATTTTTTCTCTACCACCCGGTATACAAGGCTGTTTTCGCCAGAGAAGTACCGGCAAGAAACTCTAGCGTTGCTCTTTTCAAAACAAGTTTACAATGTCGTGATTAAGCAGAATTCGCATGCTTGCCTTATTCTATCTGTGTATTCATATGATGAACTCGTAACTTTTTACACATAATATATTATATATTATATTATGTTTCTATTACGGGTTTTTAAGCACTGTGGACATGATGTCTTTTTACGTTTTTTAAATATTAATATACATAAAGAAGGTTATTAAATTTCAAACGTGGAATAGAATGATGAAATTCTCTACGGTGCGAAATACGCTACTAAGGAATGCCGGGTTATCCGGATTAAGTAGAAATTAGAATGCAGACTGGAATGGCATATTATTAAATTTAAGCGTTGTACCTATTACTAGTTCAAAATATAGATTGCCTGTATACATAGCGAACATTGCAGTTGATTTTATTCAAGGCGGTGTGAATAAAAAATGTAGTTAAAAAGTTGACCAATGTTATGGTAATAGTATGCACGCATGCTGTCAGACTTATTCTCCAAAGTTTAAAGACTTAAATACAAATACAAAAATACATTTAGTTCATATATCATCAAATATTTTTCTTATTTTAATCGTGCCACATATAGTCTTCTTAAACAAACATATTTCAGAGGTAAAGTCATGAATATCTTCTAATTTATTTTTACAATACGGAAAAATATAAGTATCATACAAAGGATAATACTCCCAGGTCACATTATTATTACCTTTTACGTGCACTTTCCTTTATGATATATTTACTGGACTCTAGCGGCTTCCGGTGATAAATTCCTATTTCTATTCATGACATCCTGGGTAATACATTTCACAAGGATAAAACGAGTTACGCACAAAGAGAAAGTTTTAATTCATCCCGTCTCGTCCTGAATTGTCATTTCTCCCTTTGTTCTCTTTCCTATTTAAACTCTTCGCGCCTTTTAATTCATTTTCTACTATTACTGCGGGATGCACTGACCTAGATGCTTCTAGATTAAACTACTTAACTGTTTTATTCTTTTCTGTTCAAGAAATGGACGTAAATTTTATTGCGAATTTCCATCGAGTTGCTATTTTATTCATCTCAAGGAAAGCTGAAAAATATAGTGTATTTATGACACAAATGCATCGAGAAAGCAGCGTAATGAACTTAAATATACTTATAGTAATCAAGCTAAAAATGAAATTTTATAAAATTCAGTTTAAAATTAGTCAGCTAGTACTGGAATTTAGTTTTTATTTAAAAATTGTGGGATATTCGTGTTACCGTAAACGATGGTAGAAAAGTCGTTATACTTACTTATGGAATGAGTAAATGGGTGTAATATCCGTATTTTACTAAGCAGGTATAATTGTCCGGTAGATCTTCTCTCCGTATCGAAACATTTATAAATTACATCTTTCGTGCTCCACTGCCAATGAAGCGATTAATTGTTACGTAAAAATTAAAGAAAACCCACACAAATTGCACAAGGAAATGTGTGTTTATGACGAATTCATTTCTCTTTATTGTGCATTATTTAACAGCTTAAGCACGTGGTATGTTAACAGTAACCGTGCTTGTAACCATTAACGCCTATCGTAGTTAACTTATGTACAAAAAGACCCATTAAACCAAATTTATGAGGTAGTTGAGTCAACGTATCCAATTTTAGTGCGAAGATTACTTAATTATGACATGAAAGTTAGCCTTTTGTATATTATAATTAAGTGAAATTTCTTTAAAATATACGAGGTTTGGTAGATTATTGTGAGAATGTTTTATAATCATTCTCGGTTTTAGGTAGTCAATTGTTGAACATAATTCAACCGCAACGATTTCCTCACGAACTTGTTGCAGTCAGCGATTTCCTACGTTCTTACATGTCACCTATAAACATATTTTGTTACGAATTGATTATTTTATTGATCATAAAAAGCTATAGTGGTAGACACGCCTGTCCTTTGCACTAATGATTTATTCTCCCACAATGGCTTAAAATGTCTGTGAAATCCTTATAGGAATTTCTCAAGAGCAACCAGATAATCAAACTAAATTAAACAATCAAAAATTTTATATCACTTACATTGTTTACTAAAATCGTTTGCGGCCTGTACTCAGATTCACGATAATGCTGAATTTATGCTCACTGGACGATATGAATGCCATTTATGGATATTGTACCCGTGCACGAAGGCAAAAGAACAGACTTGACACGAAAATTTAAAATAAAGTTAAATTGAATCAATATTTTTTATGCATTCTTAAAAAGGTTTTAAAAATATTTTTGTTTAACTCCTTTTTTTATAAACAATGGAAAATGCTTTACATATTTTGTAGGTGGATTAATTGGATTGCAATACGATCATATTCATTGCAGACGTGTATTTTCAGGTGTCGAGAAATAGTTATAGTAGGTATATAATACACTATGCAGTTAATTTTACATTAAGCAGTTGTTTTTTGACGAGGGAAACCGTAGCCTGATAAAATTACTATGTTTCGACTTTCGTCACATGGAGTTCTGCAGATGTACTGAAATACTTACACACAAAATTAATAAGCAATCCCAATCCCTATCTAAGGATCGATCCGGAAAATAGACCAATCAAAACACATAAAATGTGAGCGTGTCGGCAATACCTTGAGCCCATTGGTTTATTTTCGCGATCGATCTTTAGATAGAAACGAAGATCGTTTATTAACATCGGCCATTAATGGCTTTATACGTGCACAAAAACTTAAATACTAGCCTAATAACTTTCTAAGAAATTGATTAGAATGGTGAAATATCGGTTAGGCTTCGAGCTAATTTCAAATGTAAACGTAAATAGAACACGTGGCAAAGGAAATAGGTTATACATTTTAAAACGATTATTTTGTAAATAGAATTAATAAATAATGGAAACTCTCTTACGCTGTGTGATATTTATAATAATTTACGATTCTAAAATAGCAGATTTTATACAGATTTTAAATTTAAAGTTTTATAATTATAATCAATTGTTGCATTGACCAAAAAGTTTTTAAGCAAATTAAGAGCAGCGAAACCAGAAACCGCCAACAATAATCGCGAGTACGACAAAACTGTTAAAACATGTTGTAAACAGACCATAAATACCAATGTTAAGCAATATTTGCAATACTTTTACATAACGAGACGAATAAAATAACCTTAATCATTAACAGACAATTCGAAACTGTTATTGTATTGAAACGATCTTGCCGTGGCAGAGCACGGGCGTCGGGACTTTCACTAAGGCCTTTTTTCTTTTTTCCAGGCGTCAAAATCGAGCCAAACAGCCACTGGCCAGTGTTACGTGGAGGGTGTATGAGTGTCAAGTGCTTTGTGTAGTGCGAAAAAAACCGTTGAAAATGGTGAGTGAAAATTTTTAAAATTTGAAGTTGGAAAGAATGGTAATGATCGATTTTTGAAAAAGTATTATTATTTGTGACATATTTTTTGTTTGCATTGTATTGAGAACTTCCGGAAAACTGATTATTGTAATAGAGTTAACTAAATATGTAGATCTAAAAAGAAAGATAGAAAGAAAGAAAATTGATTTATATAGCAATATTTTATACACAAAAGTAAAACTAGTATTAGGGTTCAACAACCTCCTGTGATAATAGTGATCGCAGATAAAAATCTCCTTCGTTTTCGTTTTGTACTTTATTTTTAGTTTCACCTAGTCGTTTTTCTAGCTTAATGACACATTACGTCTAGTCTAACGACGCAATGTTGCAAACCATAAGGTCCCAAGTTCGATAAAAGTTTTGGAAAATCTACTACGTGTTTAAATTGCCATAACGCCGATTAAATTTCGTGAAAAAAATCGACATCTATATCTGTATCAGCCCATATACAGACGTCCTACTGCAGAGCACAGGCCTTCTCTACAATCGACATGCAGTCGTAAAATAAATATTTCTGTAACTTGTATTTAAATAATTTTGCACCAACTAAATACGTGTGGTCTATGAGAAGGCAGAAGCATTACTTCTGCCTTCATCATCATCGCTATCATCATAACGTAGCATTAGCAATCATCGATTTCGTACATAACTTAAATGTCACGTAGTTGTATGAGTATTCCAAATCCTTGCAACACAAACCCGAGCAACAGTTAATGTGATATTAACGATCCATCGTCCTTGCCAGGTCGAGAAACAAACGCGCGATTTCCTTAACAAACTTTCGTGGATGCATCCTCACATTACTCGTGTACAATGGGTCATTATCCCATTCCAATTGTTGGACCAAACCTGTACGGAAGCGATGAGGAAGAATTATTTCGCTCGAAAACATCGTCGCAAGTTTATGGGATGTTATTAATCTGTTTGTGACGCCAATGATTGAGATGTTATTGTGAAACTTTACTACATTATTATACAGTTTTGGGGGCGTAAATCTATTATAGGGTTTGTTAGTCAGAATGAATAGGTATATAGTTCATTATTTTTTACTGTTGGGTGTATTTATTTATTTTAATCAGGTTTTACGGAAAAGCTAGCCTTTGCGCCCTAAGGAGTTGTTAAAGGTTCCATTAGTTGAACTCAAAATGTGGCGAAATTGTTTTCCGATCCATCAGGCAATAAATAGCGACACTGTCCCTATCTCAAATTCTAGGAAATTCATGTGAAATTATCCAAATCAGTACATTCAAGGAAAGTGAATTATTCCATTTTGGAAACAAACTCAACACCTCACGGTTTACAGTCGCCCACGCCGTTTAACTTAAAGGACGACTGTATTAAGACAAGCTGGTGTATTATTGTTGCCTACTCTTTAAAATACATTAATATTTCAAGGTCTTGGCCCGTCTGCCGATTTGTCCCTTTGTCCTTTAGATAATGACATGCCTCAAGTTTATCAGACAGGTATGGACTTAAAGGGGGACAAAGAAATCTGATCGCCCATTGAAAAAAAGTCATCAGTGAACAATGAACATGATATTTTCGCATTCTAGTTTTTACTGTTTTACTATTACGCCTATAGCCGTGAAAGTGTGAATATCATACATCTTGTATGATATTCCTTAAAATAAAGTTTTTAGAACTTTTAGTAATATCAGGTACGAATCTCGCAAGTCGTGTATCGGGTTCATCTTGTGTACAGTATGTTTTCGGACAGGGCGGCATTATTGTATGGACAAATAAACGTTTCTCGCTAGTGGATACTCTACCTAATACATTTACCATAAGGTGCAATTAAGAAAGCGTCGAGCCACTATATAAAATATAGCTATAAATACGTATTATATATTTAATACTCTCATTGCATCTAATATGAAAAAGATTTTTTTAAATAAATATTTAGTTCGTAAAAGATCTACATCAAGTAGACTATTCTAATACTTTTTATTGTAAATTTCTTTGTAGAAAACTTTGGCTTCGTTTTCTTTGGTCCACAAAGGCTTATTACAATAGACTAGAATAATGAACAGATAATAGCTTTTGGAATAGAATTTTAATTTTATCACCATTTCGTGTTGATAGTAAATGTTTATGAAAGGTAATGAGAAACTGGAAATAATCATAAAAGCCTAAAATTTATGTATCAGCCCATATATGACCCACTGCAGGGCACGGGCCTCCTCTACAATCGAGAGTACGAGTGAGAGGGGTTAGGCCATATAGTCCAAAATATAGTTAAAGTCTAAAATGAAGTTACAAATAATTATGTAATTAAAGCTAGTATTGATTGAGTTTCTTCTAATATAATATGATTATTCTGATCTTTACCTCAGTCTAAATACTAAACCATTTCAAGTAAGTTATAATTATATTTTTTCTAACACATACATAATCCAGAAAAAAACGGAGTTTGTTCGATCGGTCCTCTGTCAATCAGATTATCGTTTATTTATAATTTTTATAAATGTGTAGTATCAAATACAATCAATCAATTATTAACAAATTAATGATGCAAAATTCACGTTAAAAGATATGACGCATTTTTGGAACCCTCTCCATACCAATAAGTGTTAGTACCCCCGCTGAATTTTTCTAAATACGTACCACATTTTATTGCTTCAGGCTGTGTATAAAGTATGTAGCGATGGTCAGATAGGCAAACGAATATTACACGCTCGGATACACTTCGATAATAATAGCTTAGATATAATCGACTAAACTACGTTTATAAACTTAAATCGATTGTTAGACTTGGGGTATATATTTACTTTGACGCAAATTAATATACTGTTGACTGTATCTGAGGGCAGGCAGAGGTATCAAGGTATGGTTTCTAAAAATGACATTGCTTGCCATTCGTCTCGATTATCGGTACTGGTTTGGTCCACAACTGGTTTTTGGGTCTTTTGACTTTTGAAACTTTTTTGTTTTCATTAGAATGGGATAGTAACTCTTCTACATGTGATGACATGTGATTTTTTTTTCCATTTAGAGTGCATCGTTTTAAAATGATTAAAAGGAGGGAAAAGGGTTGTCGGTTAAATATTACATGGTAAAATGGTGCAAATATTAATGAATACACCCAACAGTCAAATATATAGTCCTAACTCCACAATAACATTAATTGAGCGTTGTGTAGTGATCGGGAACTACAAGTGACTTTTCGGTCTCAGAACACCCAGACCCAAGACAAATATTTGTAGACCTCACAAACATTAGTCTAGGTGCGGGGATCGAACCTGCGACCTCTCGTTTCACAGCCGTCGTCTAACCAACTGTTCATATTTAACAATATTTAGATATTAGGACTAGAAATTTCCATGATAGTCGCAATCAGGCCAAAAGACACCTTTTGTTAAAATTCTGACATCGCAGTTGTTAAACGTTTTTGACGTTACTATAACATGCAAATCAATTCTATTTATTATTCTTAGTACATATTATGGTTTTTAATTTGATCGAAAAATGGAGCATATTGAAACTTATGTACTAAATAAACCACATTATAGTTAAAGTTCTAGGACTTTCGGAGCAATATGCATAACATTTTATCGCCCTAATACGCTATATTGCTACTAAACTACGTTTTATAATGTTTTCTTTGCCTTTATGAACCCCTATTAAAAGTAAGCTGGGGGCCTTTACTACTGTCTACAGTGCTGGTACGTTCTATAAATGTTTCTATATTAATATCTATATTCAAATCATAAATAAAGCTTTCTAAAAATGTATGCTATTATAAATAGTTTAAGCGGACTAAAAGAGTTACCTTATTATAGATATTAAAAATATAAACAGAAACTTTATTTTCGTTTTAATACAACAGACAAAGAAGAAAACATCTTGACTTAAAAACCTCCCTGTAATCTGTCAGTGCAAAAGTCAGTTTCTGAAATGCGCCTTTGTGTCTTCACCCTAATTTACAACGAGTTAAAAATAATTATTGCATATTTTTTAAAGGAAAAGCTCTTTTTGACTTTTACTTGGCACGTGGAGGGGTAATGTTGAGGGCATGTGTGGGTCATCTGGGTCCTTCGTGGTCTGCACTTAATAAGTCCTATTAGGGTACAACACTCCCGCAATGTGCGCAGAGATACCTCCCGATGGTTTCTGAATGTCGAAACTTCAGGATACGGGAGTACCAGCGGAAGTGCTAAACAGTTTCTACCTTGTTTAAAATAAATCCCAATCTATTTGCAACGATCGGAAATGTACCTAAAAACAATCATTGTGGTTGTTCATCAGCGCCTTGCTCATCGTTAAGTAATCCGCATATTTCTCGAACTTTTGCTACGAGAACGTCTCCAAACATTGTAAATAAACACATCTGATACAGATCGTAATAATAAAACTATGTTAGAATCGCGTGATATAACATCGCGACATAATAACGTCGAGATTGATAGACTACTGTTACATAACGTTTCTTCTTGTCGAGCAAAAATGCTATTCTTTAATAACGCATTTGGGTTCCATTTGGTACAATCAATATGATATCCGTAAACATTTTGCCACACCAAAAAGGACTTTAATTTGTTACAAAAAGATTTGAATTTGTTTGTACATTTGTCGGACACTAGCGAAAGTGTAGCAGCGTGGCTCACATTTTTTTACTCTCACTGCGAACCGCGGTCACGGTCTATGTCTTTGTTCGAGTTTGCCTTTATGGTGTAATTATACAGATTGTTATAGCGTTTTTTTTTATCTGTGTCGGAATTTTAATTGCAACAGGTGTCAAAATCGTGCCGCCATTTTAATCATAGACAATTACAATTACAAATATCAACGAATTAATCTATGTACGCAATATTCACACAAAATAAACATTCATAATTAAATTATTTACACAATATTTGTCACTCTAGAAACAGACAAAGCTTTTACCGCGAAAAATAATTGGCCGTACATTCACTTTGTATCTGTCACATTTCCGCGCCAATTATTACTTGACAGCTAGAGAAGAATGGACCGTCTATACTCTATGGTAATTCGAATGAAAGGCATTTGAATATTACTTCCGAACGCTTTGTATTCACGTAAGTAAAATTTTTTTTTCCAATGGTTCTTGTTTGTTTTATAATAGGTACAATTTAGAAATCAATTTTAAATTTACACAATGTTAAATTTTAAATTTTCCCAATTCAATTTTATGCAGTGTGGTGTTATATAGATGATATAAAATAAATAGTAAAATATTG
This sequence comes from Deilephila elpenor, assembly GCA_949752805.1. Lineage (NCBI taxonomy): Eukaryota > Metazoa > Arthropoda > Insecta > Lepidoptera > Sphingidae > Deilephila > Deilephila elpenor. The sequence continues at coordinate 10,881,505 of OX457108.1, forward strand.
AACCGAAATAAATCGTGGTTTTCATGGCGTCGCTTATAATTTTTATTTGCGTTTAGTACGTGTTATATGGGTTATAAAATAAGGGGACCGATATTTTTACGATACAGTCATGAACACGACATTTGTGAATCGTAATGACTGTATTAAAAATATCGTGATTTTGTAATAAATGAAAATTATACAGTAAAGTTTATGACCTACATGTTTTGAAATCATTTTTAATAACTGTTTTATCATAAATTACACAATAATGCAAATTTTATCTACTGGCCATAATAGGAATATAGGTCAAAGAGATAGTGGCTACTTCTCATTCTGAATTTAAATATAAAAATGCGTTCTAACAACTGCAATAAGACCGGAAACAAAAAGAAATATGTTTTATACTTCCTTCTTAATTGAATTGCGGGCACGTTTGACAGACAACTAATGTTCATTACGTGGAATGCTCACAATATTTATTGGGTAAGTGTTTCGACGAGTCACATGAATCAAGACAAGCGTTATATGCGTTATTTATTTTTAATTTATTCAAATGATGTTGCATAAAAAAACATCACTATTATTTTATTTCAATAATTATCATCATCAATCGAAAGCAATTCAATACTGATTGATGTACGTCAAACCAAGCTGACATAAACTGCACGTTACTGAGCAGAATGCTCGGCTTTTATCCTACATGTTTATTAATAAGTTTTAACTGCATACTTTATGAAGCTAACATTTAATCAATTGACTAGCGTATGGGATATCCAGTTCTGGATAAAGCATTTACTCAAAGAATTAAAAGGTAATATTATTGATACTTGATAGCGGCCAGCATCCATTGAGCTCCTGAATTCTATGCTGACCATATTTTGTTCACATTGTGAAAGAACTGAAGAAGTTTTCATTCTTATTGGCTGTCAGGTTTACACGCTTATAATCCTATAGGCTAACGGCCGCCACACACGTAAAGATATAACTGTGCAAGTCTGAGTTTGCACCAGTATACTGGACCGTGTGTGGGCAAATAACTTCGCAAATTTCGTTCCAATTTTCGATTCGAGACTGGACAGGAACCTTCAGGAAATCCTTTTTAATTTTTGCATATTAACTTTAAACATAAAAGTTATTCAAAAAGCCAACTAACGTTCTTTAGTCCTCAAATAAAGCGGATTTAGTTCATCGTTCGTTTAATTGTGGACGCTAATGTGATTGCCGCTTTGGTTCCTAACACGGCTGGCGAATCAGCTGCCGGTAATTAAATGCTTTCACTGAGCTGCTAAAGGTTCAGTTCGTAACTAGTGAGAATTATGAATAGCCAAACTCATTTTTAATGAGGGAATAGTACCTAATAACAGGTACTAGGTGGTTGAAATCGGGTGTTTTATTATAAATACTATATTTTTTAAATGTATAATCCAAGACCAGATAGCGAATGAGAATGGGAGAGTAGGGTTCCTTGTTAATTAAATAAATATGCACCTTTACGTATTGAAATATTCACGGAAGCATATGCCGACACACATAAATATTGTTAAGAGGCAGTATCCGCGGAATTTTCCAGATATTTTTTTACTTTTGTTTTAAGAACTAGATGGATAAATCTTCCAGCGTGTTGGACTATGGCATGACTTATCTCAACCGAACTCTCAATTGTAGAGGCTTCTATGGAGAGACGAAAGAAAGACAGAAATATTATAATCGTTTCCCCCGATATATTTCTTTGATCGTATCGTACAAACTTGAACTAGCCTTGAACTAACTAGACTGAGGACTAAATCCCTAAATAAACTAAATAACTGACTAAATAAATCCCTCTTAACTTTGACAGTTGGTTAGACGCCGGCTGTAAAACGAGAGGCAGCGGGTTCGATCCCCGCACCGAGACAATTTTTTGTGTAACCACAAGTATTTGTTTCGGGTCCGGGTGTTTGTGAGACCGAAAAGTCTCTCGTAGTTTCTGATACCCACGGCAAAAGACTCGATCTAAATGTGCGGTCAGAACTATGTATGTAACTATTGAGTGTATTTATATATATATATATATTTTTATCTTTTTGTGATGATAATGATGATGTTTTCCTATGGTAATTTTCTAATTACCTAACATAGTAAGAAGAATCAAAGCTAACAAAACTGTAGGTGGTTTGATGTTAGTGAATAAAAGTCACTCAAAAGATTCATTAGTTTCTTCCACGAAGGACAGGACGCTAAAATAATAACAGGAAGCCTTTGCAAAAGGCCAGACTGATATGATGCACATTTTGTACTACTTGAAAATTTTGTTTATTATCTCTATTTTTAGTTCTCGCAATAAAGGCTATTTTAAATATAGGTGACGTATTTAAATTCCCCAAGTCAAAACAACAACTTTCAATATTTAAAACCTACCTTGCAAGGTCGATAGTTATAATTATTTTACGAAATTTACGATTTATAGTCATTGTTTTAGTATAAAAATATTTATTGATAGTTTTAAAATAAGAGTAAACTTCCTTTTGTAATAAATTATTTGAAATTAAAAAACGTAGCTATAAAGACAGTGTTGTGGCACACAGAGTAGCTATAAACTGAAAACATACCTTTCCGCCTAATACCATCTTCCTTCTGAAATCAAAGTAAATGATCATCTTTTGTATATAAATGATACCAGTTTCCTGCATAATACAATAGAAGTGAATTATTAGTCGGATCTTTGAGTTTGATATACCATTAATTTCGATGATTAATTAGCCTATCCTGTTTTCTGTTGAATCTGTCGCAGGCATCAAATGTGCCAGCTCGCGAGAGATTACTTAGTTCTTTTCGGATAGTTTTTATACGGAAGTATATTATATGAAATATTTGTATAACAAAGTTGCCGCACACTGAGATTAGATAAGATATAAGTATAAGTGCATAAGATATAAGTGCATAAACCACATTATGGCAAACTTCTGTAAGCCACATAAATGTTTTTTGGTGCCGGTATCGAACCCGCAACCTGTGACGCTGTAAGCTAACTTTGTCGGCACGGAACCAATCAATCGGTCAATTATTATTAAAAAACTCATACGTTTTTGTACAAAATAAGTCATATGGTATTGTTTGGTATAATTTAGGTACCTAAGTTACAAAAAATGTAAAATATTACAAAAATAACTTATCATTAATTATTTATTATTGTACGTATTTTTTCTTTTTCATTGGATACTATTCAATGACCATATTTAAATAAAATCATACAATTTAAATAGTTTATGAAAGTTTAATACGGTAATTTATAATTTTTACCCTTTAAAAGTAAAATTTCACTTTTCAATAATTAACTGGCTTCACAGTTACGATAATAACAGAATAATTTGTAATAATAAGATTATTCGGTTCATTAATCACCATTATTTGATCTTTTGAAACGCTTTCAGTTATTTATGTAGTGCGACAGATACGAAACTAGAATTTATAGCATTATATTTGTATAGTTTCCTAGATGGGTACACAAAATAAGTGTAGGTTTTTAATTTAGAAAACGGTTACTGCACATGTATTTCCACATAAAAATATATTCTAACAGACCTTCACCTTACAGGCTGTTAATTACAAGATATTCTCTTCTTTCTTCTTCCTCATCAATACCAATTCAATTGAACTACAAGCTATAAATAAATAAATAAATAAATAAATAAATACACCCAACAGTGACATACATAGTCCTGACCCCACAGTCCACACTAAGATCGAGTCTTGTGTCGTGGGTATCAGAAGCTACGAGAAACTTTATGGTCTCACAAACACCCAGACCCTAAAAGAGACAAACCTTAAAAAAATATATTTATCGCTTTATAAACAGTATAAAAAGGGATGCAAATTGAACATGTAAGCCGTAACAAAACCGAATGTATGATTATGGCTGAAGGCGGCAACATTTTTACTGTTTCGGCCAATCCGATGCCATTTATGAGTGTGGTCTGATATTTTATTAGGAGTCTGCGATACACCCTAGTAGTGTAAGCACCCACTTAGGCTTATTTGAGGTGACGACTGTTGATTCGTCTGCCTCGAAAAAATGGCAGCCATTTTAGATGTCGTCAATTCATTAACAAATGAATTTCTACTATTATTTGATGTGGTTTTACTTTTTATCAATTCATTTGTTTTTATTTACAAAGTTTGTATTACGATAGAATAAATTGCATTTACTATTATGAAACCGATAAAGAAGGGCGCTAATGTGAGGATTTTAGGTTTAACTAACCTTTGCCGGTACCCATCATGTCACCAATCCACGGTTTATGACCATTCAGGTTCGTAGACTTAGAGTGGCTGGTTTTTAACAAATTCACCTTTCAATCAGCTGTCTATTTATTTTGCTCCTCAACCATAACATAGGCTAGAACTTGTTTTTTATTATACTATAATAAGTTAAAACAGACAGACTGCCTCGGTGGCATAGTTGTACTACGGTACGACTACTAAGCCGAGGTCTCGGGTTCGAACCCCGGGTCGGGCAAAGTGATATTGGGTTATTCTATTCATTATCAGCCCGAAGTCAGGAATTTGTGCCCGGTATGGCGATATGCTCGCCCCTATCACATCATGAACATACAAGGCGAAATGTGGGTGTCCTGGTGGCGTCTCTGCCTACCCCTACTGAGATAAAGGCGTGAGTTTATGTATGTATGTAAGTTAAAACAGATTTTGAAGACAAATACGAATACTGTGACGTTCACAACTCTACCTTCCCATTGGACACTTACCATTAACCCCGTATTCGTTGAAATATATTCCCCGCATGCTAAACATTAGACAGGTTTTATATTTGGCAATAAAAGCGTGCTTACGAATACAATACGTTAATATTTTACGCATTTACGAAACGTTTGATTGCCTCGTATGTTTTTGTTACAACTTACAAGCTAATTCACACGTGCTTCTGTGTGAATTTGCGTCTGTAGTTATCAGATAAATACTGTATATTTTAGTACTGGACGCTGGCTTCTTCTGACTTGTTCGTATAGTCCCTAATCCTTGACGTGTGTATTGGACTTCAAGACTAATGATTATCCTGCCCTTTATGCCCCACTGCTGTTCACGATCATATCTATGATTGAAGGTGATTAAGGATTAGCATAGACTAAGCTGGCTTGACGTAGGATTTATTATAATAATACATATTAGTTTTTATACATCTACTGTAGATCTGTATCTAGTTATGCGACCTGCCACCTTATACCCTATATTAAACCCTCAGGGTTAATGGGTCAATAAGGAGTTGTATAGCTGCTTCATCTGAACTGACTTAATGTATTCGATGTACCAGTGGCGAATACCAAGAGTATCAAGTAGACGGTTCTCACAAGAGAATAGTATATAAGCCATGGACATCGCAACGTCAGTTGACTTTGCTTCAAACCATCATAACTAACACAAGTCTTTGTCTTTGTTAGAATTTATCATTTGTGAATTATTTGAAATAAATTATTTTTATTTACAAATACGCTCGAGATAATTTGACTGGCGCAGTCGGGTCGGATTTAATATCGCGTTAAAAGTAGGTTCGGAAGGGACACAAAATAGGTCGCCGAATTGTACTACCAACGCTAAAGATAAATAATCCGCGAACCACAAAAATATAAATTAGTCAAGTACGTAACAAGTGATAAAGAAGCAATTTCCAGCATGGGAAGAAAGAGCAAGTGAGTAAATCCTTTCATTCCTTCCTATCGCTTTCCTTCCTTTTTAATTGGACTGAAAATCGCCAATTTTTAAAAAGGCGTGTTTTTCCTTTCATTAGGAAATCCACAAAATAGCGCCGTAATCTTGGACTAACATTGCCAATTTTACGTAGAAAAATAATTTGAATTAATTATTTTTGCCTTTGATATCATTGTGTTTTTGTGTTGTATGTGCATTATTTATTAAAACAATGAATCAAATACAGCTAATCCCACGGGAGATAATCGAAATCATCCCTAGATATGACGGCGACGAACGGTTGCTTAGTCTATTTTTAAATAAATGTGAGTACGTTATCAGAAGCTTTAGAGGCGATAACAGTGTAGCTCAGCAAACATATGTGTTTCACAGTGTTACAAGTAGACTGACGGGAAAGGCCGCAGTATTACTCAGTGAAAGACAGAATGTAGCATCTTGGGATTTGTTAAGGGAACTATTAGTTCAGCATTTTGGTGACAGTAGGTCAGAAGAATGTATAGCCATGGAGCTAGAAAGCATTAAAATAAATTCGAACGAATCGTTTATCGAATTGTGTCACAGAATCCAAAATGTTAGGAGTTCTTTGATAGCAAAAGTAAATCTTTTGACGGACGAAGGTATTAAGGCGTCAAAAATGATAATATATAATAACTTAGCACATAAAGTTTTTATATACAACTTGCCTGAGAACTTAATCCAATTTGTGAGATTAAGTAAGTCCACAAATCTGGAGGATACATTATCTATCGTAATGGAAGAAGTTAATTTCCAAAAGGAATTTAAAAATAAATGTGTAAAGCCACAAGCACCTAAAAATTGTGTAACAACTGAATATAATAAAACACAATTTAAGGAGCATAATAATATTTTGCCGAAACCTCAAGTTAAATTTGGAGGGCAAAATCAAAAGCCACAGGGCTTTCAATTCAAAAATCCTGTAAATTTCCAATCAAGACCGCAACAGTTTCCACAATATGTGAATAACTATAAAAGGTCTGGATTTTTCAAGAAAAATCCGCAACAGCAATTTAAGTTTGGCATCCCACAGTCGCAAAATCAGGTACAAGACGTATCAATGCGAACTGTGAGGAATAATAAGCTAGTAGGAAATTTTATAAAAGGAGCCTCAGGCGGCCCACCAGGATAGATTATAATAATGTTGATAACATGATAAAACTACCGTATATTAATATACCAAAGTTAGGTAAATTCATGATTGATACGGGTAGTTCTCGCTCATTCTTAAGCCCAAACAAGGCGTTTAAATACTTTCGTAAGTATTTATACAGCGAACCATTCGAAGTAATTAGTACTCATGGTCGTAGCGAGCATGATACGGTGGCTCAGATTCCGCTTCCAGTGATTTTTAATACGAACTTGATACACAAGTTTTATATTTATCAAGTAGATAAGAAATACGATGGATTATTAGGCTCAGACTTGTTACAAGACCTAAAGGCAAATGTTGATTTTAACAACAAGGTCTTAAAAGTAAAAAATGCGAATATACCAATGGTATATAATGTTGTATCGCAAATAGGGAATAACTCTATAGAATTTATGGATATAGATCCAACTATAGATGAGTTGTTGGAAGTAAATCTTTCAAAACTTAGACTAGGTCATTTAAATAATGAGGTAAAATGTCAGGTAGAAAAATTATGTTTTGAGTATAAAGACATTTTTCAAAATGATGGCATTCCATTAAGTTTTACAAGTCAGGTAAAACATAGTATACGGACTACCAATGAGGATCCCGTATATATTCGTCCTTATAGGCATTCTCATAAGGAGAATGAGGAAATAGAGAGACAGGTTAGGAACTTGTTACAGAACAATGTTATTAAGGAATCGCACTCACCGTGGAGCGCACCTGTCCATTTGGTTCCGAAAAAACTAGATGCTTCCGGAGAAGAAAAGTATAGGATGGTCATAGACTATAGGCGTCTTAACGAAAAGACGATAGACGACAAATATCCCATACCAAATATTTCAGATTTATTCGATAAGTTCGGTAATGCGAAATATTTCTCCACAATCGATCTAGCTAGCGGTTACCACCAAATAGAAGTCCAAAAACAGGACCAACCAAAAACAGCGTTCACGACACAGTCGGGACACTACGAATTCATACGAATGCCATTCGGTTTAAAAACGGCACCCGCCACATTCCAAAGAACAATGGATAATGTGTTGCGTGGTTTAATAGGTGTCGATTGCTTAGTTTATTTAGATGATATTATAGTATATTCGTCAAACTTGCAGGAACATTTTTGCAAACTGCAGAGAATATTTGACAGACTTAGAGAGATGAATCTAAAAGTAACTTTAGACAAATGTGACTTTTTAAAAACAGAAGTTTTATATTTAGGTCACACAATATCAAAAAATGGTCTTCAACCAAATGATGATAAAATCAAGGCAGTCTTAAAATTTCCTTTGCCTAAGACACCAACGGAAATAAAAAGTTTCCTTGGACTAGTAGGTTACTATCGTAAGTTTATAAAAGATTTCTCAAAAATCACTCAACCTCTTACGAATTGTTTGAAAAAGAGAAATAAAGTGATCATAACCCAGCAGTATATAAATGCATTTGAGAAATGTAAAGAGTTGCTTACTAATGCACCTTTACTTCAATTTCCAGATTTCTCAAAGCCATTCCTATTAACTACGGACGCCTCTAATTTTGCGTTAGGTGCAGTTTTGTCACAGGGTCCGATAGGAAGTGATAAGCCTATTGCATTCGCGAGTAGGACTTTAAATAGTGCAGAAACCCGCTACAGTGCTATAGAAAAGGAACTATTAGCAGTAGTATGGGCATGCAGGCATTTTAGGCCATATTTATATGGGAAGAAATTCACTGTTATAAGTGACCATAGGCCGTTAGTATGGGTAAATTCATTAAAAGAACCAGGATGTAGGCTAACTCGTTGGAAGTTGAGATTAGCAGAATATGACTTTGACATAAAGCATAAGCCTGGCAAACAAAATAGTAACGCAGATGCGTTATCGCGTATAAAAATTAACGCAATTGATAATGATAGTCAATCTATGTTAGTTAATACGGACGATGATCCGAGAATAAAGGCGGTGATTCAAGAAATTGAACACGAATATAATAGAATGAATAGGGAAAGACAAAATAGTAACTCTCCCGTAATAATATCATCAGATGATGAGGATGAATAGGATGAATAGGATAAATAGGATTAATGAATTAGAAAAATCCGTATTTACATATCCTGTACCATCGCTAAATAGCAGCGAATCCAAGAAGTCGTCTGATATTGTAACAATACATTCTAAGAGGAAAAAATATTTGTATAATTACTTAACAGATAGAATGTTAGGGATTAAAGAAAAGATTATTGAAAAGCGGGGCGGCGAAAAAGAATTCGACGTTAAACCCGGCGATACAGTTTTCATAAAAGGAGTAAATATAAGGCGTAGCAAGGATAAACCTCGCTATCAAAAGGCCAAAATAACAGAAAATATAATTAGAAATACTGTTATGGTCCAAGCTAAAGATAGAGATAAAAGGGTACCTATTAAAGATATAAAACGTCCTCCACAGGTACATCCTTCTCTTAATCATCCAAGCAGTCCAAAACCTGGCACTTCAACTTCAGCAAATTGAAGCCAACCCAGGTATACTTCCAGTAAAAGAAGGTCGTGCTTACCTTAGTTTATATAACTGGGAAATAGTTAAGATTTTAGATCTACAATTAATATATGAAAACTTGGAATATAATTTTATTAAATATGGAGAAGTAAATTCATATTTAGATAAAAACTTAAATATTCATATTTTAGATGGTAGCATTGTAGACATTAAACTACAAGCAGAATATATAAGAAATATAACTGTAGAAAAGTATGAGCAGTTAATTCCGAATATTAGGGTTAAAAGAGGAATACTTAATCCTTTAGGAACAATTATTAAAGCTATCACAGGAAATATGGATAATGATGACGCAATTAGATATGAACAAATTTTGAGTAAAGTTCAATCTGAGCAAAATGCTATCTCCAATAAAATGACTATTGTCTCTGAAATAGTGGATTCATTAGTTAACTTAACAAATTCTAGTAGGAATAATTTTATTATGTTGGAGAAAAATATGGATGAAATTGAATTATATTTAAATAAAACATATTTTCAACGAAGTAAAGAATTCGTTATAAATACTTTTAATATACTCATCCATAATTTTCAGTTGTTACTTACAAGATTAAGTGAAATTGAAACTATAATAGCATTTAGTAGAATTAATATCGTTCATCAGTCACTATTAAATATTAGTGAATTATATTATATATTGAGAGATGTAGAAAAGGTAGATAAATTAATATTACCTGTTACTGTAGAGAATCTTGCAAATATTGAAAGATGTATAGATATTAAGGCTTACATCAAAGGCAAACAAATAATTTTTATATTATCAGTTCCTACGGTTCAATTAAAAGTGTATAACTATTACCAACTACATCCCTTTCCTATGTTCAATCCAATCCGGAATAACACATTCCTCATTATTCCGAAACATTCCTTTATCCTTATGGAAGGGTTGAAAGCATTAGAGCTCAAGGAGTCATGCAGAGAAATAGATGAACAGATATACTTGTGCTACGAGAGCAACGTGTCGCCTAGTAATGACGACGCATGTATAGCAGATTTAATGAAGTTTTCTACTAATATAACTTCATGTTTGCAATTGCCAGTGAAAGCTAGCAAACTTAAAATTAAAACCATACAAACAGATGTGTGGATAGTATATTCCGAAATTGAAATGTTCATTATGGAATATTGTGATGACAATATAAGCCAGTATAAAATATTGGGCACGTATATTATTACGCTAAACACAAACTGTGAGGTAAAAATTGGAGAAATGACGTTGAGGAAACGTCATATTAATGGAAACCAGATCACACTTCACAGGATGCCTGTTATTCACCTACCGAGTGTTGCTGAGCATCCAGAGTTCCAGAGGACTTCCGTCAACCTGGACAACTATAATATGGAAGATCTACGGGTGTTGTCTCGTGTTCTACAAAGTGATAGTGAAGTGATAAAAGACGAAGGGCAAATGCCACCAGTGAATATACACAGTGTTAGCATAGGAACTATTGTACTTTACCTCATATTGATTTTTGTATTGTTGTATTTTGTGTTTAGTAATAGAAATTTTATATTGTCAAAATGTGTCCGAAATCATCATCCGAAAAGTGTTTCAGGAAATGATTTCGTACTTAAGGAGGGAGGAGTTATGCGACCTGCCACCTTATACCCTATATTAAACCCTCAGGGTTAATGGGTCAATAAGGAGTTGTATAGCTGCTTCATCTGAACTGACTTAATGTATTCGATGTACCAGTGGCGAATACCAAGAGTATCAAGTAGACGGTTCTCACAAGAGAATAGTATATAAGCCATGGACATCGCAACGTCAGTTGACTTTGCTTCAAACCATCATAACTAACACAAGTCTTTGTCTTTGTTAGAATTTATCATTTGTGAATTATTTGAAATAAATTATTTTTATTTACAAATACGCTCGAGATAATTTGACTATCTACATTTTGACTCACATGTGTGGTTTATAAACGTAAAAATTGAAATCCTAAATTAACCCTTACTACGGAACACTTAGAGACTATTTTGTCATGTTTGCTAGATTTTTACTGTTTAATTACATATGAAAGTAAGGTGTTATTGGAACGAGCAGTCAGTATTATTGCATCGACCTTGCGTATTACTTTTACTTTCATTCGTACGTATTCCGATAGTGAATGGGAGAGAGCATCTGTACAAACGGGCCAAGTGCATTACTGAGTTTCGTAAAATAAACCATATGATTTGATAGAATATTTACTAAATATTGAAAAAATATAGATAGTATGACAAAAGATCCTGTCATGCCATCCGCGCATTTGGCTATCTCAATTGCAGTATTTAAAAAATACAATAAAATATATACGATAAAATATAACATTATTATACTAAGTATATAAAAGTGCGTGGTGGCCTGTTGGTAACGGACCAGACGCGGCTGCCTACATGTTCACGGTGGTCGCGGGTTCAAATCCCAGGGCACACCTCTGACTTTTCGGAGTTATGTGTGTATTGATAGTCAATCACCACGCACTTTAACGGTGAAGGAAAACATCGTGAGGAAACCTGCATACCGTAGCGATTTTAAAGAATTTCTACGGTATGTAAGTCCGCCAACCCGCACTAGGCCAGCGTGGTGGACTATATGGCCTAACCACTCTCAATCTATTCTCTCGATTGTAGAGTAGGCCCGTGCCCTGCAGTGGGACGTATATGGGCTGATATAGATATAGATACTAAGTATAATACATTTTTTTATCAAGATTATTTTTCATCATATTATGTGAAACGGATCTTTTAAAGATAACACATTAATGATGCCTGATAACGATCGATTAATAAGGATCTCATTTAACAATGATGCGTGACCTGACTATTATGAAAGTATCATGCAAAAGAATCTTCTGTTTACTCAGAGATGGATATCTATCGTTAGTCGCAATAATTATGCCGGCCTGGCGGAAATAGATATACAAGGCTGAACCCGTAAAGAGACATTTATGGACCTTTACCATGTCGCTATATAGGTATATGTATATTAATATCCTGCTATAATAAGGCATCTCACACAAAGCATAACTAAGGTTATACTTGAAATCAGTTCATTCATTCCTACCACTCCGGTTGATCCAACTCATGAGTAGCTTTAACAAGCTCTTCAATTTCCAAAAGTTACACATTGATACAAAACTTAATTAAAAGCGTTGGGTTATTTTTATTTCAATCAAGGTGCACTAGCTACTCAAGGGAAACAGCTAAAGGTAAAAAACCTATAGCGGATGATGCAGTTACAATAATTTACGTTAATTTATCATTTAAATTGTGTCCGGTTGAGTTTCCATATTTACTGTATTTATTTGAAGGTTATGTCCGCACGTATCTCGCTTTTTATGTTTTTGCAAATATCACCTTTAGATCCAAAATTTTCAAAAGTAAATGTTGTTACTGAAAATATCGCTAGGATTTTCTGTAAAAACGCAGGATTAAATGAAGAGATTATAAAAATAGCTTATTTATATTTAAAGGATATTGAAATCCCTTGGTCATGCAGGTAATTAAATAAAGTTTATGAGAATTCAGTACAAAGATACCTATAATAAATATGTACATCATATTTTCGTTATATTGTATGCAAGCTTCGATATTAATATAATATGCAGAGTATTTTATTTTTATTCAAGGAAATAGTGGTGGTATCATTGTTATCGTTTTTTTGTTGCTATTGGCCCTGCATAACATAGAGCCTTCTATGTATGTATGTATAATGGTCTTACAAATGATATGTGCAAAAAAAAAAAAACGCATCGGCATATTTTGTAATCCCGATAATCCGGTGGTTGCGGTTTCAAATCATAAGGTACACCTCTTTTCAGAGTCATGTGTGTATTGATCATATTGAATCACCATGCACTATAGCGGTGATGGAAAACATCGTGAGTAAAACAGCATGCCATCGCGATATGTGAGAATTTCTATGGTATGCAAAGTCCGCTAAACCGCAATAGGCCGGCTTGGTGGATTTTGTGGCCTAACCCCTCTCAGTCACTCTCGATTTATTTATTTATTCTTAACTGCACAAAAAGAAAGAAAAGCCGTATATAGCCTAACACAGATATTCCATAAAAATGTTACAATGTGTTGAAGACGTAACAAATTTTATGCTTATGACTTATGTTCTCGTAAAAGGGCAACAAAATGAGACAATAGCTGGACGTAAATAAATATATACCCATCAATCACATACATAGTCCTGACCCCACAATAACATACGAAGTATTGTGTCAACTCTTGACTTGACTTGAAAACTTCAAGAGACTTTTTGGCATTACAACACCCACGAAATAACATTTTATGAGTGACAATGTCACGTAAATAATTGTCTCGGCGCGGGGAACGAACCCGACATCGCATATTGCAGCCGGTAGTGTTTTAACTGTCTACACCGTGAAGGCTGTTATAAAACAGTAGGTACTAGAACACATATTTTTTGGACTTAAAGAAGTATCGACTGCCCCGGGGGCGAAGTTGTGCTACGGTTACAAAGCTGAGGTCTTGTGCTCGATTCCTGGGTCGGGCAAAAGTGGTATTGGATTATTTTATTATTTATCAGGCCGGAGTCAGGAATTTGTGTCCGATATGGCGATAGGCTCGCCCTCTATCACATAATGTGACGGAATATACAGGGTGAAAAAGCAGGTATCCTGGTGGCGCCTCTGCATGCCTCTTCTGGGGAAAATGCGTGAGTTTATGTATGTATGTACGTAAAAAAAGTATAAGGATAGCTTGTTTTTTTTACCTGCTTGAACAAAGTGTCTACAATTCACCTAAAGTGAAGTACAGTACATTCCACAGAGTAACCACCGAAGCCCCAGATAGGTATCTCTCATCAGATAAAGATATGAGTCTATATATGTAAGCCATATTGTACTTTCGAGGTTCAGGCATGCATTGCATAAGAGTGTCATTCGCAGTACAATAGCTGTTAAAATGATTTGCAATTTGTGTTGAAAGGGCGCGGCGTGCCGTAAGCTAATGACGTTTGAAATTCTTATAAACTTTTTGCCTCGCCTAACTCACGTTTAGAAGATGGCATTGACCTCTCGTGTTGGTTTTCATAATATCATGTCGCTTATAAATGGTACGATGACAATCGATCGTAAATATTGTCACAATGGTAAAGTGCTTTCCTTTAAATATCAGCATCAAAATCGGGTATTTATTTCTAATAATTTAGTACTCAAAACACACCAAAAAAAGTTATTCAAATATTTAGATTTAGGTACTCTTTGTTGCTGTACAAAGCTGAGAGCAAAACAAATATTCCTAATTATTAAAAAGGCCACAAAGATCAACAATTCATCTCATTAACATATGAAAAATGTTTTTATCTCACCATACTAGGAAGCTCACAAACGCTTAACCTCATTACAAGTTCCAATTACATATCACTATTATCCGATGTATTCTAGTTTGAGTTCGTTATTAAATTCCGTCTTATTAACTCATTTCGAAACACTTCCTATAACTCGATCCTATGTGTAGCGTTTCGCAGTGGTACTGGCGTTGCACAACAGACCGGTACGTAACCGCACGAGGAAGATCTAGGCGACCGGTTCGCTGTGTCACCTATCGTAACCTACAGGAAATAACGCTGATCTGTATCCATTTCACTTATCTGTATCAGCCCAAATACGTCCCACTGCACGGCCTCCTCTACAATCTAAAGTGCTATTGAGAGGTGTTAGGCCATTTATTCCACGACGCTGGGCTAGTGCCGGTCTATTTACATACCGTAGAAATTCTTAAAAATCGCCACGGTGTGCTGGTTTCCTAACAATGTTTTCCTTAACAGTTACAGTGTTATAGTGCGTGGTGATTGATTATAATCACTACTTTTTTCTTATATCCAGCTCAAATAGTGCAGGGTACGGACACGTCTTAAATTGAGAGGTTTTAGGCTGATTGGCATTTGTCTGCCTCGGTGGCGTAGTTTTACTAAGGTAGTACAAAGTTGAGGTCTCGGGTTCAAAACCCGGATCGGGCAAAAGTAGTATAGGATTTTTCTATTTATTGTCAGCATGGAGTCAGGAATTTGTGCCCGATATGGCGATTGCCCCCTATCACATCATGGGGCGGTACGTACAATGCGAAATGTGTGTGCCCTGGTAGCACCTCTGCTTACCCTTCTAGGAATAAGGCGTGAGTTTATCATTAATGTAAGTATGTAGGTACTTCATTTGTATCCAGATTATATTTTGAGGCAGGGGCCTACTGAATGACAGAAAGGTTAGGTTATAATCTATCATGCTAGCCTAGTACGGGTTGGCATAGTTCATAAAATCTAAATAATCTAGCCTGTATTTACAATATTGATTGATTATATTATTACACACCGGGGTACATTTCACTTGGTATTATGGTGTTTTTTGTTGCTATTTACAAAATTTGACGAATTGTACATAGGTACGTTGGCGGTCTCGGAAGACAATTTTAATGATGGTACAGTATATGAAAAAATTAAAAGGATTAAACATTTCTTCTTAAATATTCACATTGTCTTCTATACAAGAAAATAAAAGGTTATCAAAAGCTGGTATACATTACCATAATCAGTTAAAAATTTTAAAAGCCAGGTCAGTTGAAACTCCCAGCTGTCGAAAAGGTCAAATTCGAATTAAACCAGATTTTGTACAACATAAACGCGTAATGCAATTACGTGATAAAAACACTAATTATTTAGGTCGTTGACCCGTGTTTCAGACCCCGTGGAGACCTTGTGGAATGTAAAATTTCTACGATTTGCGTTACCTTCACGGTACCTTGACTAAATTGGAAAGCCTATTGCAAAATATTACCTTATGAAAAAAATGTTAAAAAAACCCTTCCAAAAGTTACGAGTTGCTTGACCTTTGAATGAACTGTTTCTACAAACTTACTTACTTGAGTTTAAAATAGTGTTTTCTTTATGTCTCGGTGGCGCAGTTGTACTACGGTATTATTGCAAAGCTGAGGTCTCGAGTTCGAATCCCAATCGGACAAAGTGATATTGGATTTTTCCATTCAGTATCGGTCCGGAGTCAAGAATTTGTTCCCTATCACACTGTGGGGCGGAAAATACAAGGCGAAACGTGGCTTACCCCTTCTTCTTTCCATTTTGCAGTAATAGTCTATTAATAAGCATTTGATAAAAGTGAGTGACCATGATAGAGAACAGACGCTGTTTTTGTTTTCGAAGGCTTCTATGATTTTTTGTAATATTATAGGGGGCAAACGAGCAAACGGTTCACCTGCTGGTAAGTGACCACCGCCGCTCAGGAACATCTGCAGCACCAGGGCATGGAGATGCGTTGCCAGCCTTTGAGGTATACCCTCGTTTGAAGGTCGCCAGGTATTTGTCCGGAAATGCCGCTGTAAATGGTATATCAAGTTCGCAACCGGCACTAGACAAGCGTGGTGGACTGCGTCTTAACTCTTCTCAATCGAGCTCTTAATTTTTGAGTCGGCACTTGCCATGTGCCTACGATTGTAGGAAGCCTGGGGTATTATTAATATAATTTTATGGACAAATTATGGTATTTTTATTGGTCCCAGTAATAGAACTATCCTACGGAACAGTAAGTATTAAAACTTATTTTACTATCATGGTTATTGCGTCTCGTTCTCACGTAGTTTAGAAGAAGAAAACTTTATGAATAGAATAACTATTCCATTATGTGGAGTTATGAGTTTAGAGTGCAAGTACTATTAATTAATATACGTTTCATATTATCCATCAAAAGTTGTTTATTACGTATTTTTTTAAGTAATAGAATTTGAGAGAGGTCAATTAATTTTGTATATCGCGCATTTAGTACGTATCCAAGCGCAACTCATAAACACGAGTTAATAAAATATTTAACTCATAAAAAACTCCTTGCGTAAACATACGTCCCTAATAACGTACCAACAAAGCCTTAATTAGCAGCAATGAAAGACCAGTACATTGAACGCAAACAATTCTGAAGTCAACGGCCGCATCCTTGTTGTCAAATTTTCATACAATTCGCATTAAAAATTCTCTAGGGATAGCTAATAGTTCTTAACTGTCCGGTAGTGTTTGTAAACAAACTAATTAATGTACACAATCAGAGTAGAGGAGTCATGCAATTGTATAGGTCATTAAGATTGCTTATTTGGCGCGGACCACCGTCGCAAAAACGACCAGGAATTATGTGTTATGAATTTGTAATGTATGTGTTGTTCGATTGTTATAGATTGAATTAAATAAAGTTTAACATATAAGCTCAGGCTTAAATGTCATTAAACATACACATACATACATAAACTCAGGCCTTTATGCCAGAAGGGGTAGACAGAGCCGCGACCAGGACATTCACATTTCGCCTTGTATGTTCCGTCCCACGATGTGATAGGAGGCGCGCCTCTGTCACCGATCACCATATCGGGCACAAATTCCTGACCCCCGGTTGATAATTAGAAAAACCCAATATCACTTTGCCCAACCCGGGATTCAAGCCCGAGACTTCATCTTTGTAGTCGTGCCGTAGTTCAACTACGCCACCGAGGCAGTCATTTAATTAAATACTCGTAAAGTTTAAAATATAAGCTCAGGCTTAAATGTCTGATCGGGCAGGCAAAGAAACCACTAGTGCCACTCACAGCTTTACTCTATTTAAAATATATCACGCATGAGGTTGAGCACAAACTAACCCCGGGCAACCCGTGTTAGAATTTTTAATCCGAAAATCTGTCAAAAAACCTAGTAGCTCGCGGCTTACAGGCCATAAATAGTGCCACTAGGTTAAACGTATGAGAGAAAAAATATTTATTAAATTGTAAGTTGCGTGAATTTTAGATAAGCTGATAATGTAGTTGAAACATATCTTTAGCACTTTTATTATTTTATTGATTTTGAAGCCGTAGTCTTTTGATTCCCAGCAGGCTTTATGTCATTCTTTTCTTGTTTGTCATCTATTCTGATAGATGAAGCTAAAGAGTTTGTTCGTTTGAACGCGTTGTTCACAGGAACGTCTGGTCCGAATTGAAAAAAATATTCTAGTCTTTGATAGTTAATTTATAGAGGAAGGCTATAGGGTATTCTTTATCCTGGGAAAATACATAGCAGGACTTTTATCTTGGAAAACCTTTTTCACGCGGGAGAAGCTGTGAGTGGCAGCTAGTTATTAATAATATTATAAAAAGTCTTGGGCCAATAAATCAATTGACGACCATTTGGTTTCCAGCTATTCGCAATGTCTATGCGAAGGTGATATGCAGATGCTAAAACACATTAAATACAAAAATGAACTGAATGTTACACGTATATTAATAATTTACTACGTGTGAATTGTAGTAAGGTTGTGCAAAGTTCGTGTTATTGTAGGAAACAAAAAACTAATACAGTTGTAGTGATGTTACTTTTTTAACTATATGTCCTCCAAACAGATCACCCGATGGTAGTGATGTCACCCATGAACATCCCAACGCTTGGCTCATAGATGTGTTGCCAGCCCATGAAATCGGGAGGGGGGAGGGAAGGAAAAAGGACGGGAAGTGGTGAGGAGCATTAGGCACTCTGCAATCTTACTCACCGAACGAAACTTCACATCAATCTCTTGTGAGACAGTGGCACCGCCCCGGTCAAGCCTGCCCATTCATGCTGAGCCATGAATGACAACAGAGTGGCTGCCACTTTGAGCACACGAGTTCGAGTGGTGAAATAACAACATTAGTTTTGTATATGTACTTGTATCAACCCACACGCGTCCTCCTGCAGGGCACGGCTCTCCTCTACAAACAGAAGTACAATTAAGAGTGGTTAGACCACATAGTCCACTACGGTGGTGGACTTCAATTACTTTAGATGTATAAAAACATCGTTCTCAATGGCCTTCCTGAGAATCAAACCCAAGATGTTATCACAGGCATTATACAAATCAAAGCTTTTGCAATAAAAAATAACGCGTACATAGCGCCGCAGTAGTATCGACGCCTTAATAGGTATTTTTTCTATGTAATTAATTAAACTAATTAATAACATTAACTCCGGTGCATAATTACATGCTCTAGATGATTGCTATTCTAAAGTAAGTGTCGAGTTATGCGAATCGTATCCAGCTAATTATGTTATGTATTATTCCGTGTACCGCTCAGAAATTTTAGATATGGCATTTCATAATTTGTACAGTTACTAAAACTGTGTTTATGCATCGATTAGCTTAGATAAGAGGTATATAAATTGTATAGTCCTACGTAACAGTATAATAAACATCTAAATTAATTTAGCAACATCGCTTTTTTTATAGTCGGAGGCTGCCTCAATTGTCTTGTAACTTCGTTTTTTAGGGAAAGGGAGATTTCATTTGTTAGCAAAACTTTTTAAGTTATTCGTTTTGTCGCCTCTAATATTTTTTTATTGTGCTCTGCCTCGTAATTTAATATTTTTTTAGTATTTTGACTATATTTTTTCAGGATTTGTATATCTAGTAGTATAATATTGTTTTGTCAAGAGTACACAAGTTTAAGATCAATTAAACATACATATCTACCGAATTTTCGAAAATATCCTTGTTTTCAAGTCGAATAATAAATGAAAAATATGAGTTCTAAAAAAGTTACGTATAAAATAAATGCTAAAATTGTAACAGGTTGCATAACGCTCCTTAGAAATCTTATCCGCATGTATATGCACCTAACGTTATGCAGACGATTAAGATCACAATTCCAAAAATAAAACCATGTCATCACCACTTTCACTTCTCATGATCTCGCAATATTTTGCACTCTAGTGCATAAGGTACGAGATTTGTCACACAGAGTTGCTATAACTACCGAAAAATATGTCGAGCGGGAAAAGTGGTATATTGTAATGGTATAAAAATGTTCACTGTCTGCATTTACAGGTGGTAAAAATCATTATGAAATGCTTTTCGGAGCAATAAAAATGTGCCAACGTTCAACATACATGGTCCTGCACGTTACGATCAATCAAGTATGGATTCGTATCAGAAAGTATGAGACTCTTGTAGATCACATAAATACTCAGACTTGAAACAAATATATATAGCACAATTTGTCTCGGTGCGGGGATTGAACCCGTGGCCTCTCGTTTCTCGGCTGGTATCTACCATCGCCACGAAGCCCGAAGGTTGTCAAGAAGAGTAATATAAAACGCGTGCAAACATAGCCAAATATCATTTATTACGTCATCGACTGAAGAAAACACCGAAGGGAATATACATACAATATTTCTACCATCACATACCCTGGTCGCTATTCGACAATCTATTGACTGACTGACTGATCGCTATTCTATTGACAGCCTCTGTGGCGCAGTTGGTTAGACGCCGCCTGTAAAACGAGAGGCCGCGGGTTCGATCCCCGCACCGAGACAAATGTTTGTGAGAAACACAGGTATTTAAATAAATAAATAAATACACCCAACAGTCACACACATAGTCCCGACCCCACATTAAGATCAATTAAGTCTTGTCTCGCAGGTGTCAGAACTACGAGAGACTTTTCGGTCTCACAATTTGTTTCGGGTCTGGGTGTTTGTGAGACCGAAAAGTCTCTCGTAGTTCCTGATACCCACGACACAAGACTCGATCTTAGTGTGGGGTCAGGACTATGTATGTGACTGTTGGGTGTATTTATTTTATTTATTCGGATAATGAAAACCCACCAGAAAAACCGACTTCTAAATAACTCAGCCACTCCAACACTCTTAAAAAATGTATATCCCATTCTAGATAGCTTCCTTAACAACGTAGCTAAACTATTAAAGAGAGTTTTGTATGCGCGAACTTTAATTATACTCATGAATAAAGGATATTGTCCGTGTAATTTTAACTGGTTTGACACCTGCGCCTTGTGTAATGACAATCGCCCCTCACTCCGCATTCAGAATATCTAAAATCTTAATAATCGTTTAAATAAAGACTTAGTTTTTTTGTTTGAAAGTGTAGGCAGAAAACAAGCTCAATAAATTTTAGGTGGCACTAGTGTTGTCTCTGCCTAGTGCCTACTCCTTTGGGGATGAAGGTGTTAGTATATATATAAATGTTTATTTACTATTAGCGATTGGCGATTTGTATAGCGCTCTGCGGAAAGGTTCCATTCAGGTCGTCCGTTCTTAAATTATACAAAAATATATCTGATGCCTGAGACTGCCTCGGTGGCATAGTTGTATTACGGTACGGTTACAAAGCTGAGGTCTCGGGATCGAGTCCCGGGTCGGGCAAAGTGATATGGGATTTTTCTATTCATTATCAGCCCGGAGTCTGGAATTTGTGCCCGATATAGCGATAGGCTCGACTATCACATCGAGGGACGGAACATACAAGGCGAAATGTGGGTGTCCTGGTGGCGCCACTGCCTACCCCTTCGGGGATAAAGGCGTAAATTTATGTATGTATGTATGTATATCTGATGCCAACAAAATAAAAATAAAGTAAACCGCACAAGCAAAGTCGCCGGTATCAGGTAGTTCTGAATAACCTGTGAAGTGTGAATATTACTTAATGCGCGCTTTATTTCTGGTTCCTTTCATGTGACGAAATGTACCGTTTAACCTTGTGCGCATTTATTTCGGATACATTTCTTTTATGTTTTATTGTACGTTCATGTACA
This sequence comes from Deilephila elpenor, assembly GCA_949752805.1. Lineage (NCBI taxonomy): Eukaryota > Metazoa > Arthropoda > Insecta > Lepidoptera > Sphingidae > Deilephila > Deilephila elpenor. The sequence continues at coordinate 10,903,433 of OX457108.1, forward strand.
TACCTGTAATGCTGAGGGGTAGACAGAGATACCAGAAGAGACTTTCCCGCCAACTCACCCACCACTGCAACTCCTGTCAGCTAGGATCAACATTGGTACGCAAAGAATTGGCACCGAGCTCCGGAGCTCTGACCGCATTTAACTCGCATAGAAATTAATCAGAAAGAAAAACCAAATAGCAGTTGGAAAAGTAATTATCCACTTCCCCTAGAGATATCACTAGTGGTACCTGCATTTTGCCCAGATATTTTTGTTCCAAGATAGGATAAAGGCCGAGCTTAATGTTAGGCCGGGCAAAAGTTCTAGTTCTGGGCAATTTATTGTAAGATTTACTATTTTTTTTTGACAAATTCGACTCCGGACCTGTATTTGGAACGCATGCCCTGTCGTTTTATACTCTATGGCTTATGCTATGCTATTTTTGTGTTGATATATGATTTTTGATAATAAATGAACCCATCAGCTGGTTTTTAAACGAAAAAATACAAACAAATGCGGGATTGTCTCCCTATTAATAACTTTGTGTCTATTGTTTTGACATCTACCGGATTACTCTATTCAGCTACTAAAATGAGGCGATTATTCAATCAAATCCTAAGGGAAAAACATTTCCCAATAATTCACAGGAATTCTACTAACGACAGGCGAATTATTAGACTAATTGGGGTCATCCCGCGGGATCGATAAAGGTCCATACGATTTATCTTGTGAATTTGTCAATGTTACAAAAGCCTTTCTCACTAAAATACCTTCAATTATTACATTTATGTCTTATGAATATGTGTCTATTGTATTTTAATTACAAAGGTTTTTTCTCACGACAAATATTATTCTTTACATGTATACACAAACTCACGCCTTTCTTTACATATACATGAACTGAGGACCGCCTCGGTGGTGTAGTTGTACTACAGTACGATTATTAAGCTGAGGTCTTGGGTTCGAGTTCAAGAATCGAAATCGTGTTTTGGTTCAAGGTGATATTGGATTTTTCTATTCATTATCAGCCCGGAGTCTGATAGTTTTATACAATATGGCGATAGCCTCGCACCCTATCACATCATGTAAAAAAATAACTACCTACCTAATTTATTTTAAGTGAGCAATATCCGGAGGGACTTATTATTTTTATGATTTTAGTGAGACCAATGTCATACATTTAATAAGGTCGTAGTTTATAGAATAAAAAATATATTAATTTTGTAACGAAACAACTTATTCTACGAATTTTTTATTACTTAGTTTAATATTAACTTCAGGGCTTGTTAAAAAACTTTTTGTGTCAATTAGCGATGCACAAAGCGAAGTAAATAAAGAATTATGATCGTGTACGTGAAAACTGTTTATTAATTCTTCAAGTTTTCCACGACCTTCAGAAAGGAAAGATCGCGAAGAAAGTTTTCAATTCCGAGCTGTTCTGTCATGATAAAATATCAAAGACATTAGTAGGTTAAACTCTTGAAACTTCGAAATTATAGATATATTCTCGTGAATTGGAAAACTTCGACATTGTGTGAATATTAGCTTGTATAGGACATTTTATGTAGTAGTTTGTTAAATTTGTTAAACTTTCGTTAATATTTGAATAGAATCGTTTGATTTTGCCCACTTGATGTACATGATTTCATTAAATTACAACATAAATTCGTTTACCAATATATCCTTCAATAATACTAAATGGCAAATTTATCTAATTTATCCTAAACATTTTCACATGTAAAAAATATTTACCTTAAACGTTTTTCAAGTATTTTTAGTGAGTTTCGATTTACTTCCATAATACTTAAGCTAAACAAGTTTTATGATGATATCACTTGAAGTAAACCTTAGTACATATGTCTTTAATTAAACCTATTTTTTGTAAAATAAACGGACGCACTTACCGGAATTCCTAGAAGGTTTATTATTTCCACTGGTATAAATAATTTTAGTAACACCACAAAGCTTCTTATGTTAAAGACACTGTTACACATTGCAATAGAGCAATTTTTAACAGGTTTTATTGAGATTACCGATTTATTTTAATTGTATCTTCTCTACGTTTCGAAGACTTTACAGTCTTCGTGGTCACGGGGTAAACTGAGATTTTATTCATCCGCACAGTGATGTTACAATGACTACCTTCATTTTATTATTATTTCATTATTATAGAGAATTCTGGTGCCAAGTTTCAAAAATCATTATTCTAGAGCGTAATTATCGCATACTGACAGTTGTTGCTATTTCTGATCATTCGTATTCATTCGTTTCGCTTAGAGTGTGAGATTGGCGGAGACTCTGTAGTTGCTGGTAGGTTGATTGTAGGACGTTTTAGTCCCATTGTCGTACTATTATACAGGGTATATCAAGACCGCGACCGAAAACGAAGCCAGGTGATAGTTTTACCGGTTACAGACACGATGCAACTAAAAATTTTGAAAAAACAGCGACGGATTTCTTTTTACAGTATTTTAAAAATCATCATGTTTGGGGGATAAATACCTAGTTTTTGCAAAATTAGTAATATAAACCCTTACATACCATTGCGTGTTTAAAAATAAAGTGGTGTACGTCATAATTTTCAAAAAACTATGTATTTATCACTCAAATATGACAAGTAAAAAATTACAAAAAAAAAATTACGATTTATTTTGTGAAATTTTTACTTGCATTGTGTTTGATATCACTAATACTACCACCAGGCTTCGTTTTCGGTCGCGGTCTTGATATACCCTGTATAACAAATATGACGGTAACGCCAATATACAGAGCGTAATAATAAAAATCATTAGCATTTTGACTCCTATTATTAGCTGGGTTATACATATAAAATATTTTTTAGTTTAGACTAAGAGATCGTAAGTATAGACGCTCGATAAAATACGTAACAGTTATTTGATGGTTTGTATGACTTCATGCAGATACGCGTGTTACCTATACAGGGTATATCAAGACCGCGACCGAAAACGAAGCCAGGAGGTAGTATTAGTGATATCAAACACAATGCAAGTAAAAATTTTACAAAAAAAATTTGGCAATTTTTTTTTGTTATTTTTTACATATTGTCGTATTTGAGTGATTAAACATAGTTTTTCTAAAATAATGACGTACATCGCTTAATTTTTAAACACGCAATGGTACGTAAGGGTTTAAATTACTATTTTTGCAAAAACTAGGTATTTACACCTCAAAAACGATGATTTTTAAAAAATTGTAAAAAAAACCGTCGCTTATTTTGCTAAATTTTTAGTTGCATTGTGTCTGTAGCCGCTAAAACTACCACCTGGCTTCGTTTTCGGTCGCGGTCTTGATATACCCTGTATAGTGTATTATCTACAAACGCGTGTGCGCATGTAATAACCGTGGGAACATTATTGTCAGTATGACACAGTTTGTATTCAAACACGATGATAAGTATATAAAACTTTTTATGTCAGAAGACTTAGAATGTCTTAGCCTGATGGTCGATGCCCATAGATTAATTTATCGTATTTGTCTTCTATTACGTTAAGAGAGTTAATATGTCGGCTGTGATAATAGATGCAAATTTGAACCCAGCACCGGCACAAATGTTTTTGGATAAGTATTATTATAAGTATTTGTTTTTTTAATCCATGTACAAGCAAGCGAAGTGTCGGACGCCCATCCTCAAGGAGGGCGGGCGACCTGGTTAAGGTCGCAGGATGCAGGTCGCTTCCAACATGTCTATGTGGTGGATATTTATATTTATGGGGGAGGCCTATGAGGATTTTGAAATCCCATCCGGCACTTAGATAATAATACATCAATTCTACATCTAACTGAATCATCATTATACTCAGGCACGGGAAGTCCACTGCGAAATCTGGATTTCCAAGGATTTTCAAAGCGATCTGTTGGAAGCCAACAACTGGATATTGCAGAATACTGAATCAGTACATTTGATATTCAATTATTAATGTATTTGCAACGATGCCTTTATTTAGTATGCAGCGTGCATTATGTTATTTATTTTTAAGCGTCGCGTGTGAAGTAACGAGTAGTTTATATGAGCAAGACCAGGCCAATGTCTAGCCTCGACTGCCGACTCTAACCGATTTATGGCGCTATGTGTCGATTACAGCGGTTTGTTAAGACGTAGAAGTAATAACAATGCGAAGGGCTTCTTTAATTTTATTATTAGATAATATTTGAATCCGACATAGGGGATCATAAGTAGAGAACTCGCAAAAGTTAAGTTACCGGAATACAAAACCTACGATAGAATAACTTAGTGACCAGATGACCCGAATCCCGACCTCGGATTTTTTCAACAAGATTCGCCAATATAAGGCACAAAAACAAAAAATCACATTCAAAATTATATTTAAGGACAAATAATTTATAGTCATAAACTAACATACATAGAAAAGTCGATCGTAAAATTAGCTGATATAAATAAAACATCTCACAATTAATTTATTACTTTGTGTGATCCTCGGTATTAATATTTGTTTTCTCCCACAGCTGGGGTCGAGATGGCCGATACTATGTCTGCCGATACTCCTAGCAGCATCGGTATGCGGCAGCGACATCCTCATGATCACCATGGGAGGCACCAAGTCACACAAGATACCTTTCTGGGCTCTTGCTAAAGGACTTATAAGGAGGTGAGACTTCTGACCTTTTTTACTGGCTGTAATGTGCCTGTTAAAAATAACTCAATATTTTACTTCAAAATACATATTCGAGAATACGTTTTAAAATATTTTGATGTAAATAAAACCCTTTAAAACGGGGGTAAATGTCAAGTGTATCCGTTTCAGCGCAGAGGCTGCAATCATGTGTTTCAGGTAGGGTACAATGGACGAGAACCGCCTCTCGTTTTTACCTTTGTCCGTACGAAATTTTACGCAGTTATTTTTGTTTTCTGATGAGCTTGCTACTTTTTTACGTATGAGTAAAATTAAATAGGGACAAAATATAGCGTTGTTAGTAGTGAAATGGTTTTCGATGATTGTTTTTGAGGTTTTCCATAGTTTATGCATGCATTCATTGTGTATAAGTAGTTAATTATATTACATTATATACTAGTGACTAGTCCATTAATTTTTATTGAAATTAACGAGAGATAATATCACACACCATTCTATTGTTAGGACAACCAAAAGCTCAAACCTATAGCTTTACCTAGAAAACACATCTACGCCTTCAAAATTCATAGCCCAAAGAAATGTCTTTGAAACAGCAATGGTTAGTGAAATAATGCGATTTTATTCTTACCAAGTACACCACATTTCTTCTTTCAGAGGTCACAACATAACCTTTATCAGCGCGTTTGTCCCCGACTTCCACATGGACGGCATGGAGGAGATAGCTCCCGAGGGCCTCGTCTCCTACGTGAGGAACTTCATGTCCTCCGACCTGGTGGGCGCCAGGATGAGAGGGGAGGAACCCGTGGCGGTTACTGATATTTTGAGATATGGATATGAGGTATTGAGATATTTCTAAATAAGATTAAAAGTACCTGGATGTTAGAGGAAAAAAAGGTTTGATGTAGTTAATTCTAAGACATATTTCAGATTTACAAACCACGTAATGCTAAGCTTACTGCCTTCCTAGGCCTTCCTTCCTTGGCTTCGTATTTTTACTGTAACTTTTAATATCTGCCTACTTTCGTACAGATTTTTATTTTCTTTCCACCTTGCTTTTCAAGTGGATCAACAATATTTTGGTATTTGATTGTGTGCATCTGTGAATTTTATGCCCCATTGGTATTAATGATAAATTAATTTTATATTTGACCCCAGGTCTGCGATGCCTTCCTCAGCGACTACGAGACAAGATCCTTCTTACGATCTGGAAGATCCTTTGATCTCATAGTGGTCGACGGCGCCTACCCAGAGTGCGCCATGGGTCTGGTCTACCGGATGAAAGTGCCCTTCATGTACCTTAACACCGTTGGCTTTTATGCCATGCCGTTTAGCAATTCAGGCAGTCCTACTCCTTATTCCGTCACTCCTTTCTTCGGCAGGGCCTTTACTGATAACATGGGCTTTGTAGACCGGGCCTTGAATGCCGCCTGGAATATAGGCACCATGACAATGCATGCAGTAACCATGACGATCCTACAAGGAGTTTTGAGGAGGAATTTCGGCCTTCGCATGCCCCATGTGTATGATATGTCGAAGAATGTCAGCTTTATCCTGCAGAATGGACATTATTCTGTGTCGTATCCGAGACCTTATTTACCTAATGTTGCTGAAATTGCTTGTATCCATTGCAATGAGCCGAAGAGGTTGGACCCGGTGAGTACTTCTTTTCAATGATCTGTTTGCAGTCCGAGTATTGTAAACAGCGAAGAAAGTGGTAGAGAAATCAGGTGGCGAGCAAGGTGATGGGATACATTTTTGAACATATTGTATAGATTTTGAATAGGATTAAGAAAATATTACTGTAAAAGATAAATCTATATAAGTACACTAACACTGTAGTAAAAAACACAGGTATTTACGGCAAAACATGCCGAATACTGCATTTCAATGACCTAATGTCATACTCCTGAACTAAACATTTCACCGATCTAGCAGAATGGCTTATTTTACAAAACCATTTCAGGAACTAGAAGAATGGATCTCAGGCGCCGGCGATGCTGGTTTCGTGTACGTTTCCATGGGATCATCAGTGAAGACCGCTAAAATGACCATAGCAGCTCATAAGCTGATAGTAGACGCTCTAGGCAGGTTGCCCCAACGAGTGCTGTGGAAACACGATACTGTTGAAAACATGACGGACATTCCTTCCAACTTTAGACTGTCTAAATGGGTCCCACAACAGGATTTGCTTGGTTTGTTGACTTTTTTTATTGATAGTAAAACTAAATAAAGTAATATTAGTTAAAATATTGAAAATTCCGTAAACTAAGGCGCTATTAACCTGTTATTTTCGTGCTTTTTTTATGGTGGCTATAGTAAAAATGTTGCCTTCTTACAGGTCATCCCAAAATCAAAGCCTTCATCACCCACGGTGGTCTACTCAGCATGTTCGAAACGGTCTACCATGGAGTACCCATCGTTACCATACCAATCTTCTGCGACCACGACGCCAATGCAGCCAAGGCAGAAGTCGACGGCTATGCGAAGAAACTTGAACTCCAACATCTCACTTCAGACCAACTTTACAAAGCAGTGAAAGAAGTTATCAACGACGATAAATATAAGAGAGAAGTGAAGTATAGGCAAGTGTTGTTGAGAGACCAAAAGGAAAATCCTTTGGATAGAGCAGTGTTCTGGACGGAATATGTTATAAGACACAAAGGAGCGTATCACTTGCAATCTCCTGCCAAAGACTTAAACTTCTTTCAGTACTATCTCCTTGATGTGGCTTTCGTCTTCTTCATGTCTCTAATCATTACTTACGCTCTTATTTCCAACGTATTAAGGTGCGGTTTCAGAAAACTCACCGATTTTACGCAGAATAGGCAAATGAAGAAGCTACTGAACAATTCTAATGGTTTCCTGACAAAGTCCACGTCTTTAATAGACCGTACCACTATGAAGACGAAGAAGAAATTGTAAAAGCCAAAATTAATTTAAATGTTTAGAAAATAAGGTTGTGATCGGTTTAAAATTTGTCTTCCAAGACTGTTTCGTTGAATAAAATTTTCCTTTTATTTATTATTTCGTAACATATTTTATTTCCAAAATTAAATTTTGGTAAGGTCAACAAAACACTTTATACTTTATTGTTTGATTTATGTGTAATAAATTGTAATGTTAGGCAATGACGAAATTAACTTTTTTGTTTTCAAATTTCGTGTCCGTTGGGACGATTTTAGATAAGTATTTAATGTATAAATTGTTTGAATAATTTAAGTACATTTGTAGATTTAAAAGTACTTAATTTTAGTTCGTGTTCCACCGTAGAGTATCGAAAGTTACCATTCATGTTACCATAGAATAAAATAAATTTTATAATAAAAATGTTTTCGCCTCGTCCCTCTCGAGTTTCTGACCAATATAGTTTAAGATTGTGTGTAAATATATCTTTTATTTTCAATTTGGAAGTAAAAGCGACATTCCAAAAAATAAATGAATATATTTATTGATGTTCGTTTCATTTTAAATTAAGTTTTTTTGTTAACAATTTTTATTAGTAAAGCTTGGTTTGCTATTATTGTTACATACTACTTATATTTACAAATGCGTTAAATAATCATAAAAAGTTTTGATATTCCTATGCTACGTTTTATTGTCACCCTTCGTAAGATTATGTATGGTTGTATCTGTAAAACATCCGTTAATATTATCTGTAAATAAAAAAATAACTAATCCTAAACAAAATTTTGTTGGAGAACTTAAAAAAAATTAAGTAAAAATTGCGGCGATGAAATACAGATGTTTTTGTATTTTTTATCTAAACATCAGATGTAGCGCTAAAACTTTACTATTTTTGTAATATAATATCTACTTGAATTAATATATAACTTAAGTAAAAATGCAAAACATACAATGATAAATATACTGCTGAAAATGATTCAGTGTTTTATTTTTTCGAAAATTTACACAACACTTTTGAAATCCTGAGCATGAACCTTACCTTTTTTTAGCCTTTCCTATACAGTATCTTAACATAGCTGGCGCCTAAAGTCGGCTGCAGAAGTTTTACACTATATTGCAATAGACGCTCTCATCACTTCAGAAAAAAATATTATTATTTTATTGGCCTTTAGCAGGCTGACAAGCATGTGGTCCGCTTGATGGTAAGCAGTTACCGCCGCTCATTGACCTTCGCAGTGCCAGCGGTCTAGCACAACCATGTCGCTGGCTACCATAAATGTAAATACGATTATTTACAAATATAGTTTATATTTTTTATTATCTTCTTTAATATATTAGAATAGAGAACATACATGCATCGGACGAACAAATATAAGAAAATGCCTGTATCCCCGAGGGAGAGAGAGAGATAGCCACCCAAATACCGTCAAACTTATTTCCGGTCTCAGATGAGGCGAGCTTATCGTCATTCCGTGCACAAATTACAATCCCGTGTAATTAATACTAAATTTCCCAAACCAAAAATTCACACAAGCGGATGTTCCAATCTAGAAATAAAACATGCCACCTAATAATATAATAAGCGTTTATGCCATCAGACCAATGATGCGAATGCGTAAATAGATAAATAAAACAGTATTCGTGTTTCCTAATTTATTGAAATCAACAAAGCTAAGCTAAAACCGACTTAAATTAAGCTATGTACAGTGACTAGAATTAATTATCATCACAGTAAAATAGGTCGAATACAGGCAGAAGGATGAATTAGGTAAGATTAAGATAGTTAATTATTCAGGACTAGTTTACAATCCTTAAAATGATAAACCTTTTAGCCTTATCCATGCAAATGCGTATATCCAACAGATTTTACTTTACAATAGAGAACTGCAAAGTAATAAAAACAATATAAACACAGACAAAAAGTCTTAAACACAAATTGCCAAGCGTCTAGAAACTAATATAATGAAAATTGAAACTACTAAAATATGACCTAAATATTCTAATAGAGAATATAATCTAAAAACTAAAGACAGATTTAATATAAGAGACGACGATCTCCCGTCGCAATAACTGTTTACTGAAGCCTTTGACGCTATTAAACATTTTAGTGATTGTGGATCTACCTTCGTTGTCTAATGTGCCTTGCTAGATGTCTTAATGTTTGTGCCCATACACCGTAATGTGCGATTCTATATTGACGACTCCAGACAAGGTACATGTTGAGAAATCGTCGTATGGTGGATTACATGTTGATTTTAGGAGGCTCTTGAGCTTGCCCGATGACGCTTACGTCCTTTTGCTCTCCGTCCTCTGGATTCACCTTTGTTACGGAAGAGTCACCTTTGACTGCTATACGCATTATGTCGTCTGCATTAAAATACATTGGATTAAGGAAAATTGCTACATTGTTAAAAGGTCTACGTTGAGTTCCTAGAAAACATTAATTTTCATATCATTAAGCATTGAGATACTGTACTATAGCGCTACTTAAATCATCTATAATATTAAATAAATATTCTTTATATTAAGAATCTTTTTAACATTAATATCGTAACGAATGGCTTTGCCTAATAGTTGCTTACAGATACAGATACACAACACTTTAATATAACACCACATAATATATGATAACACCACATAATAAAGTTAAAAACAAATAACAGAGAGACTTTATAAAAATGAAATAAATAAAATTGAAATTGGCGGTCTTATCATTATGAGCGATCTCTTCCAGGCAACCATAACGGTGTCTGGTTGTTTGTTGCCTAGGTTAACTAGCAGAAAATAGTAGAAATATAGGTATCCTAATTATTTTAAAGAGCTAATGAAAATAATACTATTAATTCCACTTCATAAATACTTGTAAGTTATGCTTAAATTTTGACGACAATCTCGAGCACATTTTGATTTGATTTGTGTACTCAGCTGTGGTCGTGAATTACTGTGGTTGAGACATTTTTCGGTCTGGAACAATTGAACAAGTATTTTCGTACGAACAATTCGCATCGCTTAATACTCTTCACGTTTTATTAATTAAATCTGTAGTTATGGGCTTAAAAATACTGTAAAATTCAGCAAAACTTCTTAAAATTAAAGTTAATCTAATCTAAAAATCAACATGGATAGTTGCGTAAACATTAATGGATTTTGGTAAGGTCTCGCTTGCAACTACACATTGTAATTTGCCTCTGGTCTGCAGCTCTGCTTTTGAAGCTAGATAAATAAAAATGTCATAACTTGTGTAATATCTTACCTTTGAAATGGAAAATAACTCCCCCTATAGCAGCGAGCGTACCGAACGAGACCATCCACCATTTCAGTACAGATACGATGCGTTTGGGAGTGAACAGCTGGTTCTTTAGCATCTTCACGAAGGTTTTGTTTAGAGACAGACCCTGAGGAGTGGACAGCATATTAATTTATATTACTAAGCTTGGAATACAATATGCAATACAGTCAATTACCACACATTTTGACGGTAGTGGAAAATATCTTGAAGGAACCTTCATCTTATTGATATATACATTTTATTAACAAGGTTTTTGATAATACTTGAAGTCCGCCAACCCGCACTAGGCCAGCGTAGTTGACTATAGCCTAAGCCCTCACAACCGAACTCCCGCTTCTTTGTATTTATTTATACCGGGTATATCAAGATTGTTACCGAAAACGAAGCCGAGTGGGAGTTTTAATGGTTACAGACATAACTCAATTAAAAATTTCATAATTTTATTTTGCAATTTTTTAAATATCATTATGTTTGGGTGGTAAATAGGTACTTAGTTTTTGTAAAAATAGTATTATAATTTTAACCATCGCATACCATTGCGTCTTTAAAAACAAAAAGGTGTACATTATTATTTTAGAAAAACTATGTATTTACCACCCAAATACGAAGATAAATAAAAAATTACAATTTTGTGAAATTTGTAGTTGCGTTGTGTCTGAAGTCTACTAATACTACCACCTGGCTTCGTTTCGGTCGCAGTCTTTATATACCCTGTATACAAGGCGAATTTAAAGTCATAAATACGCCTAACAATCATATACATAGTCCTGACCCCATACTAAGGTCGAGTCTTGTGTCGTGTACCAGAAACTACGAGAGACTTTTTGGTCTTACAAGCACCCAGACCCGAAACAAATACCTGTGGTTCAGAAAAATATTTGTCTTGGTCCGGGAATCGAACCCGCGGCCTAGTTTCATAGCCAGCGTCTAACCACCTGCGCCACGGAGGCTGTCAAAAACGGTCAGGAACTCGTTAAAACTTTCCTAATTTTAGCTTACCTCTTCGATCCAGAACAGAGGAGTGACGTAGCCAGGCAGGTCTTTCATGATTTCTATTTTCTCCACTTTCAGTAGTTCTATATTGAATTGAACTCTTTGTTTAGCCACCATTGGAGTACCGCTGATCTGAAAACAATGCTTAGTTTCGAAATATACTCCAGTTTAGTTCGACTAAAATAGTTCTAGAGTGATATTATCTATTTTAATGTCATAAAAATTCTGTATGTTTGATCCAGATTGTTTGTAAGTACTTCATAGTCGTGATGTAACATTGGCTACATCCATTTGACGCTTTCAGCATTGCTCTTAAATTTTTTATCAGAAATATTATAGAAGCCGACGCGCCTTTTAAATTTGAATAACATTGTGTGAGTTTGGCATCAAAGAACTGAAAGGCGTCACAATTTCAACCGACATGATGTATATTTTACTATTTTCTTATTCAATTATATTGGATCTAACAAACACAGCTTCAGGAACTAAAAAACTAAAAAAACAAATTAATAGCTAAAAATTTACCGGTTCAAAGTCAATTTCGATTCCATGCTCGTTGATATCAGGCGTCAATCCCTTTACGTTCTCCAAGAGTTGGGGATCAGAATCTAAGAAATGTGGCATGGAAGCATACATAGGCGCTTTTAAACACTTAGAAACATCCATGAGACCTTTCGGAGGACAAGTATCTGGGGTGGGGCAGAAGCAATTCAGTTCTGGGTCATTGGCAAAGTCACCGATATTGGCTATATAATGATTCGTCTTGATTCCTCGGTAGTAGGTCTTCTTTTGGAACCATGGCTTGAATGATCTAAAAAATTGTGAGAATAAGTTTCGAAGACGCGTGTAATTATTTTTATCGTTAATGAAAACGTAGAAAGTAATGAAGTTTTTTACACAAATAAATGTTCATATTTAAGGTGACTGAGACATATTCTACTATATAGTATTAAAGGGACGGTTTGATCTCGTTGATGCCATTAATAACTGACATAGCAACAATTTTGCTAACTCCTCTCCTTGTTCTTTCGTTTCTTACCCATCTATTTCAGATATCGTTACCACATCTGCAACTGCTGACTCGCTCGACTTACGCGCTTATATTTTATTTACCTAAATGGTAAGTAAAATGACCAATGAGGTTGTTATGACAGATCATAAAAAATAAAAGGGAACAAACCGACAGAGATCAGCTGAGTACGACTGCAGACGGTCTTTAGATGTTAAGAACGGAGGGAATACAGTGCCATCGGTCCCCTGGTACTCATTGCAGGTGTCTCTCCAGATGTCCATCTCTGGCTTACCATCCATAGCTACCACCTGGCCAACATCCATCACATTCTTGATGCCTCGCTTCACGGTCACCACGTGGGGATCTACCGTGTTGTTTTTCTGGAAGAAAACATGTTACGAGGATTTCGTGTCTGTTCAATGTCTTTAATTTTTCTATTTATAAAAAAGATGACATCCATGCGTTCATCAGTCTATATTTGTACACTCATAGTGTCCACTAAAGAAGATATTAATCATGTATGCTTTTTCATGGTAACGCAATTGTGCGCTATTCAAGAAAGGTTTGTCCATTAGCAAACATGTTGGGTAGATGAGTTGGTAAAACATGTATGAGTTACAATACTGTGTCCTGTCCTGTGTTTAAATAGCCACGTTATTGGAAATATATATCCTTGATGATTGAGATAAATAAGGCCTTAGTCTACCACCATTGTTGAGTATCAGCTGGCAGATTTCACACAACTTCAACACTTTTATAAAGCACTCACAGATATGGATGATTTCCCATGGTGTCTTTTTGTCACCAAAAGCGATAACAATACAAATAAGTATACACATTCAAAATGAATAAGTCGTATATGACAAAATGCAATATTACAGCAATATTAGGTACTTGTAAGTTGTGCAGTTTATCGAATCGTTTCTTCGCTATTTAAATACCAATTTAGTCAAACCTATAAATGTTATTATCAAGACTACTAAAGATTGTACTCACCATACCAAACAAAGAGAACCTGAACTGATTATTCGGTTCGTAGATCAGAGTAACAACTTCTTTCTTAATAGCAGTGCAGGCAGCTTTGGGCGCGAACTCAGTTCTGTCGCAGTTGATGATGATTCCTCTGAACATCAGATCAAGAGCTTTGACTCTCATGAATACGTCGGTTGGAGCGTCGAAAATTCCGTTGACCGCCTTGCCTACCATGTTCATCATTGTTGGTTTCTCACGGTAGACTGCTATCGCCATACTCTAAAGGATAATATTTTCTTCAAAAAAGAGCTTCGAATTGTTAGTATCAAATATGAAACAAACCATTAACGACAGATCCCGTTCCACTTTCAAACATGTTAAGTGTTAGAAAAAGGAAATTACGTTTTAAATTGTAATTTCTCTTGTTTTCTAAATCGGTTCTAAATTTGTATTTTATTTAGGTGTAAATTTCCTGGGTTATAGCTTCTACTTATTACAATAATTATATGTTACTAATATTTTTATTTCAGGAAAATAGTTCCATCGACTAAACAAAACCATATAAAAAAAGATCAGGCTCTATCGAGATATTCGCGAATATACAAGTCTAATGAAAACCTCTTTCTGTCAAAACTCGTTCCAAAATAGAATATCGCATCAAATTGTTTGTGCTCTAATAATATTATCAAGTTCCTTGTCAATTAGAAAGTTGTTCGTCGTGACGACCTTTTGTTAGCGATACGACTGCGGATGAGGGTTGACTAACATTGTTACCCAGAGATTGTTCCACAGGATGATAAGGTTTCTTTATCCTTTGTGTGGGATAGCTCGTAATATGTACATTTTGAGTATGAAATATTGTGGAAGAAAATCATGAAGGTCTCACGTCCGTCTTGGCAATTTAATAATAGCAAATAGTTATATTCAAAGTATGTTAATACGTAATAGGGGCTTCGAGATATTTTATACAAATATAGCTAAATAGAAAACAATGTTATTCATAGTTAAGCCTGCGATAAGTTTATTAAGTATGTAAATCTATAACTTGCTATTGTTTTTTAATAGGCGCAAGATCACAAATGAACTTATGATCTATTGGAAATTAATAATTATTTGTGTTTTCGGCTAAGGTGCGGGCTAAGAAAGATATGCAATCGGTTTAATTACAGTAAAGCGACAAATATGACATCCACAAATATTTGATTCGGGTCTCGCCTCGAGATATGACTAGGCTCTCTATGTTTTATATACACGATACTAGATTTATCGACTTTACTACTATTAGTTCCACTCTCTTCACGAGACTGCATGTACCAACAGGAGTAAGATGGTCACTTTACAGAGCCAGTATTGAAACCCAATAGTTTTACCATCATGAAAATATGTGGCATGACAATAATCTCCTCGCCAGTGAGTCCAGGGCCTGATAGTTCTGGTTTGAAGTAGAACACGTCCAGTTTCCGATAGGTTATTGTATCGTCTTCCTCGTGGTCTTCAATCTCCACCTTCTCTTTCCATTCCCTGGTAACAACAGAAAATTCGAAGTTTATTAAGACGTTCAAATCAGGAGGCAAAAAATAGATTCCTATCTCGGATATAAATATACCTAAAAACAAAATAAATTATTTTTGTTAGTATTTTTAGACTCCATTCACTATAAAGTGTTTCGTATCGTTGTATTTGCCATGGTGGTTAATATAGATCGAATACTAATGTCCTACCAACACCTACAAATAACTATGATTTTTGTTCTATGGATCGCTCGCATATTAAATTCATTATTGAGATTACTTAAAGTCCAAATTATTAAAATTTATTATGAATAAATAAATATAACTTAATGCCAAGTACATCGCACCAAGGTCTAAAACTCCACAGTTTCAAAGGAAAGATTACAAATTCTCCCCAATACTAAATGTCAAGAAGAGAGTTGACACCGAAAGTTTTCCTAACTTCAACACGATTCCCATCAAACTCAAGATTTATTCGTGTAAATACTAAGTTATATTTCAAAAGTAGGTCGAGACAATGTAATCTTCACTCATAATAAGTCGCACAAACATTGAATTAAAATCATAAACCGCGACAAATCCGTAGATATCGTTTTGTTTCAATATTTTGTACTCATTTTTTATTGTGTTATCAGCCCGTATACGTTCCACTGCAGGGCACGTGCCTGCTACAATCGAGGGTATGATTGAGAGTGGTTAGGCCAAATAGTCCACCACGCTGGCCTAGTGTGGGTTATATTAAATTAGATTATCACCTGTCGTAAAAAAATGTTTATTTTTATTTCTCTTACGTATGACCTCACACAAAAAAGCTATTAAGTTTTATATATTCGGAGAGGTTTTATTAATTTAGAGGCTAATTTTGTAAGATGCACAGGGACTATAGTTGTTTTCGTTGATTTGTTAAATTAATTAGGTGCCGAACAGTTTCAGCAAAACAATTTGAAAACAAAAAGAATAAGCACTATGTGAATTCCCGCCACAAATCCTCTTTTGGTTTTAATTACTTTAAAAGGCAAAGGAATCGCAATCCGTTCAGCCATGTGAAATATTGCTTTTCGTTTAAGGACTCGTTGTTCATAAACGCTATTGAAATGCTGCAGATTGGAAGCACAAAGAGAAATTAACGCATTGTGAAGCGCTCTTTGGTGTGTTTTCTAATTAATTTTGTAGATAACATAAGTCCAAATAGTTTCTTGTTTTGTAATGTAATAAAAATGTAATTAAATGTGATTCGGCGCACATTTAAACATAAAATCATTTCGCAACATGCATAAATTCTTATCAATTGTGCTAAAATAAAATAAAAGAATAAAAATACCAATGATCAAAAAATTGGTTTAGATATGATATTGTTACCTATGGTGATTGGCATGAGCTTTGAAACAATTCCTCGTGGATGCATCTCGATCATATCCATGTATTCGACCTACATTCCCCAAAGCAGTACAAATACACATGAAATATTTGAATATTCACATATTCACAGTTTGATTCGTATCACTGTTAAACGATTTGGCGACGATCTGTTTCAAACGAGGCCAGTATTCACAGTATTTTTATACACATATTTCTACAGAGGGAATGCCGCCATTTTAGCTTTTGTTATTGACAGCAGTGGCCTAATGTTTTTTTTATTCATGGTCAGTTGCTGCGAATCGTAAGGGTTAACAGAAACTAGTCAACGGTATAAAATAAAATATGCAACGAGTGTCTCAGTATGTACATTTTTATATTATTTTGCTTCAACGAGGTAATTCTAGGATATTATTTTTCTTTTATTATCTAGTCTTCTTGCGTTGGTAATGGTATCTTGAAAATATTCGTATTTTGTTAAGTAATTGTAATGTATAAAAAACGTACAAACAACCAGTATACTTTAGTGTTGGCGACGCATACGATATGTATATCCAACAATAATTGTGAGATAAAACTAATTTTTACGGATTTTATCGCGATTTGGTTTAATTTTTACAGTTTTTAACTTCCCGACGCTTCGATTGCTTTACAGCTTTCGTGGTCACGGGGCGGACACGAAAATAAACCACTATAATAGTTGTAAGGTTTCATCACGCCATAGTACGTAAAAATATGTGCTGTTGAGTGCATTTTGGATCATTTTTATAGTTTTTTTGAGAATAGCGCCGCGTCCATTGTATAGGGCGTGACAAAACCAATCTGTTGATATATGATACATATACACAGCACAAATAATTAAGAAAATAAACACGAAAATTGCTATGCGACGTAGTGAAAATTAAGGCAGTATAGAGCCAAAAATTAGGTCGCTGCATAGTGCTCTCCTTACGGTATAGCCTCAGGGTTAATAAGCGGCAGTTACGTTCAGTCCTAAGGTTCAGCCGCTGCGCTGCGCGGGCACCTTGGCCTTCCTTTGTCTGTAGCGGGCACAAAAACACAATGAAACATAAATCTAACTTCAGTATCGAATAAATAGGTGATGCAAATAATGAATATCTTGTAAATTCGCATTAGAGAAAAATATTATTTTGCTTAAAATTACTTATTTATTTTAGTTTGCCGTATGTCCATACTTTAGTACTGTACTCTTTGGTCCATACTTCCCGGAATTTTATCCTTGAAGAAGTCGACCTGTTTATTTTAAAATAGCTTTTGTTTTTATATACAAACAAGGGTGTACTGACTTTATACCTTCTGCCCATTGCTTAAAATCAAAGAAGTTATCAATTGTCACGAAAATGATAAAAAAGATTTAAGAAGTTTCACCTAAAAAAGCAAGACGTTTTGAATTAAATTATCGGCAGTTAATTGCCCTACTTAAATATTAAATTCAGCTGGCTATGGACAACATAAAAAGAAGTGTTCATCGCTGGCTGTAAGTATGCCAATTATTTGCACTGATAAAGCGAGGAAGTATCTTAAGCATCGTGGCTTGTAGTTGGATAAGTTTTCATCTTTATAGCAGATAAGGTACACTAATAAGTACCATCGAAATCTCAGAATAGTTTTATTGATTAAAAGTTACAGCAATTAAACTTTTTAAGTCCACGTGTATCGCCGCGCCGTTGGGCTATAGTGGAGCTTATTTAAACCTTCTCACTGAAAAATAATTGCTTTATTCTTTTCAAAACACTATCCGCTTTGTAGTTCATAAAATCTGCGGTTTCAATTTCAATTTTGTTCCACGACAAAGTAATTACAGGGAAGCGTACTTTTCTTTATCGATCCACGTCAATATTTTATATAAAAAGTAAGATACAATTTAAAGACTGCTGGTGTATCATTTCATAGCGTTTGACATGCAGTAATGAAGGGTTATGTTGCAAAACATTTTTATTTCAATTGCTGCTTTCTTGTATCGAACGTTGGAAGTGTTTTATGCTATTTAAAGTTTCGATTGAAGGGTTGGCGGCTGTTTGAATATTCAATTAGCTGGAGTCGTTAGAGTGTCAGTCAGCAGTGTTATTTACTTACTACTTATTTACTAGAATTATTTAAGTGGAATAGCTTTATATTGTTTCCTTGACACGCGCTGAAGTGGGTCTTTTCGTATGGGTATAAAACAATCTGTTAGAGATTTATTGGTTATTTCATTATTGGAAGTTGTATTCATAATTCGCATAGTATTTTTAAAAGAGCAAACATATTTCCAAATTAACTTAAATCATCTTAGGACTGATGTGGTGGAGCGTCGGAGAACAGTAAAATAGGCCTTTACTGTACTGTATCAGCCTATATACGTCCCACTGCATGGCACGAGCCTTCTCTACAATCGAGAGTAAGGTTGATAGGGGTTAGGCCATCATTTGGTCCACCAAAAATGGGTATACAACGACGATATTATATTAACTAATGCCGCTACGGAACATATACATAAGAACATAGGAAATCGTATACTGAACAATACTTGAGTGACTTCCATACTGTTCTGGGTACTTTTAATCTTTGTCGCAACAAAGGAACATATCACCCAACAGCTCAAAATAATGACTTACTCAAAATAATACGGTCCAACCTCCTTGACGATTGGGGAGGCACCTTTCTGCACCTCCTCAGGGTTGGTGTAGTTGAACAGGTACACCTTGAAGTCCAGGGCGAAGGGAATCTTCTCCCACATCTGCCGGACATCGGTCTTCTTGGATAACGCCATTTCCTAAAGCAAATAGACAGAAGATTAAATTGCTGCAAACAATTTTCTTCTAATACCTTCTTTCAACATCAGTGCT
Organism: Deilephila elpenor; assembly: GCA_949752805.1. Lineage (NCBI taxonomy): Eukaryota > Metazoa > Arthropoda > Insecta > Lepidoptera > Sphingidae > Deilephila > Deilephila elpenor. The sequence continues at coordinate 10,922,911 of OX457108.1, forward strand.
TCGTCTCCGACAATGACTCGACAGGGGTTGTAAATCAAATGGATAAGACGATTTGGACCGTCGGCTGATTATAAATCCAAAAGATCCAAAAGAAAGGCAGATTCGGAAATCAGAGGCAAGGGATATATCTTAGGGTAAACCGTCGTAAATATAGTTAAACTATTCTGGGTACCTGGAAATTATCTACGTTGAACCAATACTACGTTCGTGAAGGATACAATACGGGGTTAAGGCAGATAAAATAAGAATAATCCGTGGATAATGAATTAATTTGGTCTTTTTGATCACATTTGAACACTATTTTTTGTAACATACACTGACAGTCCTATCGTAGCTTAATAACTCGTGAATTCCCGGGACACAACCCATGAATTCACAAAAACCTTTTCATAATTATCATTCCCGCAATGTATATCCTTAATTTTTTTTTATCTAATGCCCAAAAACTGCTACGTGGGAAGATTCTCCCACGGTCCACCCTTGCCTTGAGCTATATCCGCAATTACCGGCTTAGAAAAAGACCCGAATTAATTACGTTAATCATTTAATAACACGGATTTGAACGAATAAAAGGTTTGAAAAAAGGATAGCCGAGTTTGCAAGATTCATTATTGTACAACATTACGGCGTAAAATACACAGGTTGCGAATTCTAATAATTCTACAATAAACTTGGTACCTACTTTATTTTATTAGTCATAATTTACTCTTATTTAGTGCCAAAGTAACTCTACGTTACTAAAACTAGGTAGGTCTGTTAGACCTACTTCGAAATTGGCAGAAATGGCAAACCTAGCTTTTGAACTGGGTAAGGTGATTAAATTACCAAGAAGTAATGACAGGATTCAATTTGGAACACAAATCACTTTTGCGATTACTGATTAATTTCCTTTGTCGGCGTAAGTTTCCCGATCGAGACAACTATTCAAATAGTGAGTGATAAATGGCAAACGTCTGCTCTTTGATAGCTTTATATTAAAATTTGCCGGGATTTTACACTTTTAATATTACTTTTGAACTGTATAGATTTTATAAAACTGATTTCAAACCTGTAAAAAGTGACGCTGAATTAGTCAATGATATCAGCAATTGTGAAACTGTCAATATCAATTAAACAATTTCAAATTTCCACATATTTTTAATTTATCAAATGAATACTTTTTGAAACCCAAAATGAACCATCCATTCATACCATCAGTGAAGATACTCGAGGTAAAAAGCTATTCAGAGAGAAGGATGATGGATACATACATATATTGTTAAATAATTTAACTTCTAAAATGTTCTTTTTTCTCACCTTTTTGAGTTGACTCTTCAGTATAGCTGGGAATATCACCCAGCCGAACAGTATGCCGAATATCGCCACCCCGGTGCCGATCGCGGCATATTTCAGCTCCCGGGCTAGCTGCATCGTCCCAAGATTCTGTAATAATTTAACGATTAATGTATGCCTTAAATTGAATTTATGGTTAAAAAATACAAGTGTGACGATTGGCATCTCTTTATTTCAGTGTTTTGTATTTCAGGTTCTTTGCAGACACAAAAGATTTTCCTTTAGGTTTTTTTTTATGTTAAAGGGAGCTAACGAGCATACGGTATACCTGATGGGAAATGATCACCGCCGACTAGTACCTACGCTTTTTTTTAAGGTCGCCAGGTGGGTCCGGAAATGCTGCTGTTGGCAATAGATTTCCGATTTTGGCGAGGTCTTAAAGCGTTTTCTTACCGGAGGCTTTGGCTAACACAAAATTTTAATTAAATGTTTAATTTAAAAGCTTTACCGCATCGCTTTCTTACCTCTAAAACCCAGCAATACTTTCACAGCGCAAGCGGCTTTAATAAAAATTCTCTGTGCCATTTAGTCATTAATATTGCAAGATAACTACATTATTTCCTTAGAAGTGAACTTATCGACGGTAACGATGGTCACTGACTGCTCGTTAACCATAATGCGATCGCAATTACGCCAATAATGTGTGTGAACCGACATATTGTTCGTACCCTTCTCATTGGTTCCGATGAAATAATCGATTGGGATGATTAGTGTTTTTTCTAAGACTTCAAAATATGCGTTCTAGGTCATATTATGATTTGCGGCAAAGGTTTTTCAAATTACTCTAGTTGATGGATGTAGATTTTGAATTGGAGTAACGCCACGTAGATATTGATTTAGATATATAAAATTTGGTTTACTAATAAGATAACATTAATCTTATAATAACATCGATAGTATGGATGTACATTATAGTGGATACTATAATTAAACTCGTTAACAGGTACGTGGTAATCCCTATCGGCAATACCTCCCTTCAATACTAAGCTATGGTTTATTTCTAAGTTTCCTTCCTCGTTTCCTTCGCTAACTTCAAGATCTAAAAGGATTTTACGCTAGCGTAACTTTCTTTCGGCAGATTATAGCTAATTATAAGATAGCTTCTTTTGATTTTTATTGGTTTTTCTATGGTTTTGTAAGTGGCTATTTTGCCCCTAATGTTGAGCGCATTGCAGAATGAATATGTCTAATATTGAATAGATGATTATCTATCACCAGTGCGACACAATTTTAATAGTCTGTCCGAAATTAGATACAAATAACTTTGGTATGTAAAATTACATTTATTTAAATAAATCGAATGCTATTACTTATTCAAAAAAACCTTATTAGACTTAGACTTAAAATTAAATATGATACATTAACAATCGTATCGATAAATAAACGATATTATATCGATAAAAGGAGATAAAAAAACCCCACACGACCCCCGGGTGCTTTAAATCTCGCAATAACAGAACAGGGTAACAAAACGACGCGACACCACATATTTCTCGTCGGGAACAGTGTAATTTGTGATGGAACGTGATCTAAATGCTTTTGTAGACGGGTTTTATTGATGGTAGTGTGAAAAAGGGTTGTGAAAAGTGCTATGAATTCATCTGGAAGGGATAAAGTCATCGATTTTGTTTTTGATTAATAGATTTCTGAATAATTTTAAATGTCTATTTATCAGCCCTTACGCTGGATGTAGGCTTTTACATTTTTATTTCATATTCTTTTCTCTTTGACAAGTAAAGTCTCTATCCTCGTGCCCTTATGATATCATTCGACCATCTGATAGGTCAGTTTTTAGCCGTCGCGTCGTACCCACTCAGCTCTTTACAATTTGTAAATTGTCCGCCAGCCACTGTAGGCTAGCGAGATGGACTATTTGGTCAAACCTCTCTCAATCGTACTCCCGATTGTATTCGGTACAGTACACTTGAATTTGTTTATAATATGTATAAGATATCAAGTTGGTTTGAACGATATTCTAAGCATCAACTATGCTCAGCATATTATTGTCATCACAAATAAATTTATTATTATTTCCTCCTTCAACATCCATTTTTAAAAGCAGACGGTCCTAGGTCTAGACGGTGATATAAAGATATTTGTAGACTCACAGCAGTCATTTAACAGTTTGAAATGCTGCAATGATAGCTACGTAGGTGTGTCTTGTTCTCAACCAGTGTTTATACGATTTCGTGCAAGCAGAGACAGTTATAATGTGATTGTGGTGTATCCGCCCTTATAGCGGTTTTCTTACTGGGTGTGGTGGAGCCGTTATAATTGTATTTAATTTAATGATGAGCGCAGTGAAGATAAATAGGCTTTAATGATAGGTGACGTAATTATAATAGCCCTTTCGAAATTAGATACATACGACTTTAGTATACAAAATAAATCATACTGATTTAAATAAATAATACTTTTATTTTTTAAATGACCCATACAAGTGTTGCATCTTGTATGTATCCTATTTTCCTCAAGTCGGCATGACAGTTTCGAGGGATGTTTATCTTCCGTCGGTGGATACTCTCCTTGTATTGCCCTGCACTTACCTACTATCATGCATGCGCATTGTGGTCACTTTGTCGTGCTAATTTATAAATAATATTACTAAAACTTGTAAGTAATACAATTTATATATTTTTCACGAAACTGTGCTTATGACAATGTGATGGGAAAATCAATATTTCTCCCCTGGTTTTAAATAAGAAATTAATGCTGCAAAATCATAGTTTCTTGAGGAAGACTTTCCGTCCAAACAACATCAATAATATTATAATTTAACGGAAGGAAACAAAAAATAGTTCTTCAAACAGAGCGTGTAATATGAAAAGTTTGAAATGATTAAATAAGAAATAATTAAATAACAACAAAGGAAAATATAATTATTATTTAAACCTTGCATTTCACCAAAAAAAAAAAAAACACAAAATATATTCGCGCTTAATAGTTTCCATTTTCAAATTTTCATAAAAAAAAACAAGTAGACATTTTGCAAAGATGAAGTACAAGTAATATATTGTAATGCGACATTTAAATTTACTGTGATATAGGTATGTACGTACGCGATGCGTGCAGTGGCCGGTGGTCCGCTTGTGAAGACGCCAGGCGGAATACTTGCCCGATATTGCACTATTGGTTTTAATCTGTGGGCGGGGTGCGTACACCCACACGCGGCAGTGGATGGAGGGTATTAGATTTTTTAAAATAATATGATATACGGGGAACTAGTCTTGTTTGCGACAGGTTTTTATATAAAGCTTTCAGATTAGGGGATTCGTGAGTTGAAACAACAGAAGTACTATAGTGGAATTGTAATTATATTCGTATTCGTCCGGGTACATATTGTTGGAAACTTTAAAGCCACTCAGGCAAGTGTTTTGTGTTCAGCCTGTGTTTGACAAGCAGATAATAATGGTGATTATAAGCGAGAGATGAAAGTCTTTTTCATACTCTATCTAGACTAACCTTCAATCATTGTACTTAGGCCGAGCTGTCATATGAACTGATATGTATATGAACATAATTGAAATTTTATAAAATACATAAGTCCAATAACGCTTGCCGGTGTACTGAGAACGCCTACTGCCCATTATAAAATACACACGTCACAGAGTATAATAATATATGTTGTGCTTGTTTAAAGTTTATTTTTCATATCTGTCAGTTTTGTACATACTATTGATGCACAGATTGAAACCGTATTTATTATTTTTTTGGTATCGAAAAGAAACTACCGTAAAAATGTTAGAGAAAAAAGTTACCATGGCTAGGCACCATTCGTTTTGGTAGCACAGTCGCTTTGTCTCCGTCTAGAAAGCAGTATATGACCCAACAAAAGGCCAAACATCTCAGAACATGGACGGCAACGGAGCTTTATTTTCTTCTAGAGAGTAATTTGGGGACACTACTGTGTAATTCTTATTATGTGCCTAAGATGACGTATTTTTATGGCAAATACGAGTACTCACCCAAATCCTGCCAGAACTCTGTTAGCAAAATCTAAGGTATTTTTAAGCCTTTAAGTGTATTATAAGTAAGCTGCGTCCATATTACCATTTTTATTTACAAGCCGATAGTTCTTTATTGTACAGGTTATATTAAGACTGCGACCGAAAACGAAGCCAGGTGGTAGTATTAGTGACTTCAGTCACAATGCAACTAAAAATTTGGCAAAAATATTGACAACTTTTTTTGGTAATTTTTTACTTATCGTCGTATTTGGGTGATAAATACATAGTTTACCTAAAATAACGATGTACACCTTTTTAGTTTTAAAGACGCAAGGTTACGAAAGGGTTTAAATTAGTATTTTCGCAATAACTAGGTATTTACTTCCCAAACACAATGATTTTTAAAATAGTAGCAAAATAAAATTTGTCGATTATTCTGCAAAATTTTTATTTGCATTGTGTCTGTAAACACTAAAACTACCACCCGGCTTCATTGTCGGTCGCAGTCTTGATATACTCGGTATATTTCAATTTCAACACGATGATGCTGATAATAAATATTTATACATCAAATATTTTTTTATGTTTCAGATCAAATTTTCACATAATAATATTTTATCGTTGACTTTATTTTATTGTTAGCAATAGAATATTTGATGAAAGTTTTTGTCGAGTTTTCGTCCCAAGTTGAAATTACTCCCCTAGGAGAGCAAAATAGTAAAAAAGATAAAAGTTGTTACATCACTGTCTAAAGAAACTTTGTTTGATACGATTTTTAGATTCAATCTTAGATCAAAACATATCATGTTGGTATTAAACCCTTTCGGCCTTCTCCTAAATCCGCAAAATAGAGACATAACATAGAGAAAAAAAAACAGATTTTCTGCAAAAAAATATTTTGTTGTTGAATAGCCAATTTATCAAGAAAGGTATACCCTCCCTCCTTTTGATCCCGGGAAAATGTATAGCGGGACTTTTATTCCGAAAAACTTTTCACGTGAGCGAATCCGCGAACTATACCTACTAAAAAAAAAAAAAAAAAACTTGCGTGCATCTTTCATTCTTTACTACTTTATAATATCACGAGATATGTAATTTGTCAAAACAAAGAAACAGCTGGCTTCAAAGAAAATGACACACCGTTATATTTCTTTTACAATCAGACTTGGAATATTTAAGCGGTTCTCCCCTCTAATTCAATTCAAATGAATTGATATAAAAGGGGTGAAGTTTATAAATAATTTATTAGGTTTAGTAGTGTCTTTATTATAGTACATTTGCTTACTTTATGCTTTACTAGTGGTTTAGCCAGGTTTTCGGTATCATCAATTTACGTCTCACTACAAGGTTTGTGCCCGAGGTTGCCTGGTTTGTGAGACGTACCGCTCCTGCTGCTACGTCCTCCTCGACCATTGAGAAGAAACCTGCTTTGGCAGGTTTCCTCACCATGGTTTCCTTCAACGCTATAATACTTGGTGATTGACTATCAATACACACATGACTTCGAAAAGTCAGAGATGTGCCCTGGGATTTGATGCCGCGACCATCGTGAACATATTAGCTGCCGTGTCTGGTCCGCTACCAACATACTCACTTTTAGCCAGGTTTTGCTGGTGAAATTTACTTTCCACTTCATTTTTTAGTAATATATTTTTAATACATTTTTCCCTTATCTATTCGTATTTATAATTCTGACACACTCGTATAGAATATGTCAGGTATCATATATTTTGTAGGTTATTGTGTTCAAACATTGTATGTTTTAAAAGTATTCATACTGAAATGAAAATATCTTTATTTATGCAAACGCACGGCTGTGGATTATGATGCAACTGTGTACTTTTGCCTCTCTGCATTCAAATTAACGAAAACCATATTCTATTTTTTTATTTCTTTTCCCCAAAAAAATTAATGTTCCTGTGGAAGTAAGGAATTAAAATATATGTATTTGCTACTCTTTCAAACTTGAATAAATGGCCCGGGACTGGATAGCACAGGATTGCATGCTTTTTGTCATAGGACAGAATGAATGGAAATGAGAAGTTCACGGTGGTTGCGGGTTCAAATCTCTGACATTTTGGAGTCATATGTGTATTATTATTATAGTAAAATTCCGCTGATGTGAAAATCGCCCCGTGACCTCTCGTCAGCATAATATTGACTCATTGTAATAAAGAGACTATGAGATATTAAATACACTAATATCAACCCAAAACATAAGTGATTTGAAATTTTAATTATATTATGTTGCTTAAACTATAAGTAAACAATAGTTAACGTTGCGTAAAAATCCTAGCCCGACCTCTCTTAATTACGGTAGATAAAACATTAAATAAAACACAATATACCCCGTTTCCATATATTAAAACCTAACACAACAAAAATATAATAACATGCAATACAACAACAACAATAACAACGTTTATTTTAATAATTAAGACAATATTTGAAGCAAACATCTATTAATCCGAGAATAACAGACACTGCAGTCTAGACAATTTAATATTATAAAACACAATAGAATATAACACATTACTAGAATAATATAAGGCTTTCCTTTGATATTAAGTTAGATACGCCTACAAAAACTTTTACTAAAGATTCGGAGATTTTGTTTAATTAAAACTACAGAATAACTTAGAAATGAAAGTGATAATGTTTCAAATTAAATTTAAGTTCGTATTCAAGTACAAATTATTTAATTTTCACGTGAATTATTCCACTTATTAATATTATGAAGATAATTAACAAATGAATTCACATCTTGTTTACTATTCATACATTTTAATTAAGAGTATCTACTTGATATAGTTACTGAAATGGCATTAATTATGAATTGGCAAAGTACATAAAATGTAGAAATATTTTTATTATTTTTTAACACTAAAAATGATTACTACAACAAATATTCCGTGAATATTTACAAAAAGAGTAAAAAAGTCAGTTTACTTCGAAAAGCTTGATCGTAATTTCATTTTCTTCAGCGTTGGTTGTAAGAAATCAAATTAATCTCGTTCAAACTATGTTTGATTCCTCAAGCGCTCAGAGCTACAGGCAGTTATGTTTTCATTTCATCATATTTCCTATCTAGTATAATACAATTTAAAATTCATAACACTGTTCATTACTAAAGTAATAGTGAAAAAGCTCGTTCTCTTCGAAGGTCGTGTGTCTTCAGCAAAAACGGTGTATAATAAAATAAATATCTCAGCACAAAAACTGGCGATTGTCTTAGTCAAAGAAACGCTTAATCTTTCTAAATTAGTACCTTTTGTCACTCTGGCATCTCATTTCAAAACAAAGTGTTCCAGCTCGTGTCCCATTGCCATGAAAATATTTTCCACTGTACACGGGTTTGCTGAAATTGTAAGAAACGTAATAATTCGTGTTCCGAAAGTTCGTCAAGTTTAGTTTGGGTATTATGTTTTGTACAAAAAATCGAAATAGCGTCTGACTGGCTTTAGTAAAAACAATTTTACGTGATCATGTTAGTAATGCAGGCACCCAAAATATAATATTCTTGTTTGTCATTTTAAATCAATTTTTGTATTATCTTGAGAAAATGCTCAATACAAAATGCCAATGTATTTATATTGAACCCATTATCAAGTAACGGAGGAAAATCATCTCTCGCTATTTGTAGCAGTAATGATGACCCTTCGACCTTCTCTATTCCATTCCAAGGTTTCAGTAATAATCTACTAATCAAAAAGCTGATAGGAAAAAGTTGTGAGTTAGGTTAGTTAACATCTAATATAACTTTAAAATTCTTAAATCCTTCGATCTTCCTATCGCTCGCTTGAAACGCTCTAATAGATCAAGCCATGATTGCATCTCACTCTCGAAGTTTTTCGGTTTATAACAAAAACTCAGTAATCCCTTGAAATGAGTTAAGGCAGATTATTTTAATGCCAGACTAGCTCGGACTAATTAAAAAGATAATTGCTTTAATCTTCTACGATTAATAAATTATGATCATAACATTATTTTCCTTCTACATAATCTGGGTTTGATTCTATTGGGACAATTAAGCTTTGTAACGTACGAGTAGCCTGCTTGCAGTTTAGCGTTTAGGGAAATCCAGACCCGAGGAATTACATTTTTAGAATACATAAGTTTTTGGTAAACAATTTACAATTGGTAAACAAGGATCTCATGACATGAAATGAAAAATATCCACATACAATTTTTTCAAAAATATCCAGCGACGAACACATGCTTTGATTATGAACGGTCAACATTGATTTATGATTGTGGTTAGGTTTGGTATAACAAAAGTAACATACGTATGTCAATCCATTGATCTTGATATCCTGCGTCTAGTCTTGCAGATCTCACAGTTTCTCTGAAGGCGTGGGTTATAACTGAAGCTAGACAAAACGCCGGCTCGCCTGTAGCTGTTATAAAAATAAAAGAATGAAGAGCGTTAAATTTTGCATACTTGACCAATGGTAGATTAAAAATAGTATTTTGGCTTGGCAAGCAAATAGTGCAAACAAGTGGCAGTTGCTTGCTGTTGGCGTTATTTTTGGTGACGATTGAAAAGACGGTCAAAAGAGAATTAAAGAAAATAAAGTTAAAATCGGCATAGATTGAGTAGTTCTTAGGTCTATCATCGGCACTACCTAGAAACTGTTTGAAATTTTAATGGCATATGGTTTGGGACAGTCAAATTATAGCATTAATACCATGGTATACATATAATTTTGTGAGATTCCTTTGTCTACAATATGAGTACGTTATTCTAAGATATTATTCATAAAACTAGATCATTTTAACTGCTTTACAGACTCGTTAAGATTATATTTAAGTTTAGTAAGATTACCCAGAGCTTGGACACATAAATCCTATTTAAATAGTTTTATGACCTTACTTGGTTAAATTCAATTTACTGGATAATTAAGTTTTATTCAAAGCGGTTTATTTTATACAAAAGGTTCGGCAATCGAGCAAAGTCATCTGAAGGTAAGTGATCTTTGCCGGCCGTGAACATCCTCAACGCTGAGATTACAGACTTGTTGCCGGCCCTTGATATCGGGACGGGAGCAGGAATTGGGTATTGGGCATCCGGTGATCTCACTTACGGAACTAAACTCGAAAGCAAAGCTGTCGCTTAACGCCGATCTTCTCTCAGACAGTTGTACCGCCCCGGACAAGCCCGCCCATTCGTGCTTAGTCATGACAGAAATTATAATTAACGTATCTATTCATAAAGTTCCATTACCCTTAGACTGCAGTACTCCATATGGATTTTTGGAGTTTCGCCGGAAATAAACCCTAAAGTCAGCTGGAATATCCTTAATTCCAGGGGGTTTATAAGTCCAGGTGCGGTCTGTAAGTAGCTTTCCCGTTTCTTTATCGTAGATAAGTTTCTCAGATGTCCAGTAACCTAATCCCATTACGAAGGCTCCTTCTATCTAAAATGTTTTTATTACTTTTTATCGGTTTATAAAAATGGTTTTAATTATTTAGATTTACCGTTGAAAAAGCTTTAGTAATATATAAATATATAAGTTCACGATGAACTTAAATATGAAGGTTTTTAGTTTACATTATTTCTTTTCATATTTTAAACAAAAGAACAAATTTCTTGTGAAATACTTACTTGAGCCACGTCGATTTCTGGATTCAAACTCCTTCCAGTGTCTTCAAGAATATCTACTCTCCTCACGTCATGGTTTCCAGTCAAAACATCCACTTCAACTTCCAAAGCAACAACGCAGTAAATATCATAAGGTTTTATACCATCGCTCTGAGAAAACATATGAGAAGCCTGCAAATTGATTCCTTCCTGATGGGCTCTTTCAATTATATCTTCCCACATGGCATTATCCATTGCTTCTTTTATTGGTTTAAGTCTTTCGAGTATTATTTCACAAGCCTTCATTGTAGCGTACACAACACATTCACTCCCAATGCTCGCACCAGTCGCCATCGAATTTGGTGATGTGAAGCTAGAGGTTGGTTTAACACTGATTTTATTTAAAGGTATTTTGAACATGTAAGCGCATACTTGAGCCGCTTTAGTATTAATGCCTTGTCCCATTTCAGTACCGCCGTGCGTGATAACTACAGAACCATCGCCATGGTACACAGAGACTATAGAATTGTACGGGCTAATGTAAAACAGCTCGTATGTCATTGGAATAAGATTCAAAGCACGTTTTCTCCAACGGTTGGCATCATTAAATTTCTTTACTTCCTTGAATCTTTCATCAAAGTTCGAATCTCTCTTTAATTGTTCTATCAGTTCCGGAATAGGGTTGTCTTCGTTTGTCATGTTTATTAACCGGACTTCCAATGGATCTTTTCCTAAGTTATAAGCTATTCTTTCCATAATGTATTCTATCATCGCAATACCTTCGGTAGAGGCTGAAAATAATAATACTTGATATTAATGTACATTATAATTAATATGATTTTGAGGTTTTTCATATTTGAAGTGTTTTTGACTGTGTTAAGTACATAAATAAATACATCCAACAGTCACAATTATGTAGTCCTGACCCCACACTAAGATCTAGTCTTGTGTCGTGGGTATTAGGAACTACGAGTAACTTTTCTGTCTCATAAACACCCAGACTGGAAACAAATACCTGTGGATCACACAAACATTTGTATTCGGTGCGGGGTTCGAGCCCGCAGCTTCACGTTTCACAACCGGCGTCTAACCAACTGTGCGGTGGCTGTTACCCCAATAGTTCAAGCAGGTATAGAACATGATACTCACATGGAGCTCTACACCAAGTGTTGGAGGGTGTATCTGTAACCAAGCTGTTGGCTTCCACATACCACCTACTAAAATTATAACAGCTTTTGAAATGGTTCGCAGTTATAGGGCTTATAGTTTCGTTGATTGAACACCCATTGTCTTGATAGAATTTGTTTTTTAAATATTGTATCATTCCATCATTGTTTACTGCAACCTAAAAGTTATTTTCATTTATTGTTAGTTAACTAGGATATTAATTCATAAAGAATATTTTATATTTCATATGTTTCATATTTGCTTGACTTAGGAGTTAAAGTAAAATACAAGCTCCAAGTTTAGTACTTATATCTATTGGGTTGTTATTTTAGATAAATAGGCTTTTAATAAACAAAGAGCTTAAAACAAATGAACCTTCACTTTGAAAATATCAATTGTATAGGTACTTAGTTGTATGGAATTAAAAATTATACTACAACAGCAATACAAAGCATATATACACATACTTACTTCAAAATTACAATACGTCGGCACTCTTTTCCCAATTATTTTCATATTGGTCTGCAAAGGTAGAACAAATCTGCAGGTTCTGCCAGTTAGGTGTGTGACAAGGGCTGCGGCGCAGGCAATTTGGGCAGACCGAGTTATTTTGCCACCGTAACCTCCTCCCACCCGGCGGACAATAACGTTAACGCTAAAAAAATAATCGTATTTAAAATGTTGTTATCAATAGCAATGTAACACAAGCTCATATTATTTAATACTTTAAAAAATAAAATGTTTTGAAATACACCTTAAACTTGGAATTGAATTGGAACTTAGGTGTTACATATAAAGAAGACCTAATTAAAATGTGAGATTAATCTTTGATTTAAATTTATTCCTTATATTCACCTATTGGCAGGAACTTTTAAACATTGTGCAATCGCCACGTTAGTTATATCAAGCCATTGCGTGGACGAGTAGACTTCTAAACCATCTTCCGTCTTTTTAACTACACAAGTTTGTGGCTCCATGTAATAATGATATTGTGACTCAAATTTTATTTCTCCATAAAGAACACATTTCACATCATCACCCTCCTCAGTCGGTTCTATAATTGCATCGTTTTTCATTCGTTTATCTTTCTCGCTGGATTCTAATACGTCTTCATTTGTTAATAAGGGTTTGTTTTTGATAATGGAGAAATATTCGATTTTAACAAGTTTTGCAGCTTTCTGTGCTGTTTTTTCTCTATCAGCTACTATTATTCCTACTGGTTCTCCGTAGTACTTTAATTGCTTGGCACATAATATTTCTTCGTAGGCGTGTATGAGAATAACATTTAACGGAGTAAATGTATTGTCTCCTGGTATATCTTTGGCTGTATAGAATGCGATGACTCCTGGCACTTTCTACAAAGGAATAAAGTTTGGAAATTAAGTGAACGATTCTTTATATCATACACAGTTCAATTCAAATTTTATACTCTATAAATTATAAAATCCACATCTCTTTTATGCCACGCAATGTTATGCAAGAAATACATAATGCGATATTGAATACCAAAATACTCCAGATACACTCACCAGGGCTTCGGAAGGATCGCATTCTTTAATAATACTCCCAGGAGGAGCATCAGCAGTGACAAAGGCACCATAAACTTCATTATTTTCCTTCGGCAGATCATTTGAAAATGTAGCCTCTCCGCTACATTGTACTAAGGCTTCCAACTTAGGTACTGGTTGATTTAAAGGCCAAATGCTCTGATCAGTATCAAATACTTGGGTTCCCTCAGATGTATTTCTTTTTATACAATCTCCGCCTGATCGGAATCTGGGATCTATAATATCATCTGGACAGAGATTTAGTATTGCCTACAAAATTGGCGCTTTTAATATGTGAATGTGAATGAATTTAAAGTCACAATTTAAATAAACATTACTTTGTAGTATAATGATATTGCCAGCATTTTTCGGTAAGCAGCTGTTAGTTCCGGTGGAATTTCTTCCGGATTAATTTCGTTTGAAAGAGTATTTAATGCCAGTTGTAAAGTTTCGTTGGTATATGGATCTTTGTCAGTTAATATTGCTTCTGTTTTAGCTGCGTGTATAAACGTTGGTGTGATGCTGCCATATACTATAGTAGCTTTTTTTAATACTTTGGAGTTATGCTTAAATTTGAATAGAAAACCCGCATTAACCACAGCATGCGCGTTTTGGGATCTAGGCATGATCTAAAACAAAATATTTTATTGAGAACCAGTAACACCCATTATGCATTACAGTATTTTGATTCGTACCTTGTACGTTTTGACGACACAACAATTTGACAATGGCGGCAGCATTATATTGACAATTATTTTTCTTTTCATATCTGTCTTCAAAAAATCTATTAGGGATATTGTTTTAGTTTCTTTTGGACCATCAGCTAAAAAATAAATAATTAATTAATCGTTTTAGAAATTAGAAAATGAAGTTTTTATTTTGTTAGCAATGCTTACCGATTGTTATCATAGCACCAACAGTTTCAAAAAGTAAAAATACATCTGATGGAAAATCATTATTTGCATATTTCATATACAAATTACCGCCGATAGTACCAATCTGAAATTGTATTATTATTTACAAAGCGTCTAATAATTATTATTAATAAAGTAATAATATTGTATAAAACACTTACATTCCTAACTGGTATATGAGCAACTAAATCCATATGTTCATAAAGTTGTTTCAAGTAAGTAAAATCAGCATTTTCAGTAGATAAATTAAGGAACAGATCCATCATTTCCGTCAACGGCATTCCAGCACCGAGAATTAAATTAACATCCAACACGTACCCTTTTATTTCGCTGACGTCAAAAATGTCTATTACATTTTGAGGATAGTTTGTAACATGGTACACTCCTGGGAAAAATATTGTGATAAGGTTATAAAATATTCTGGCGTTATGCTGTGTTTTCGAGTTAGTATGATAATATTTTTCCTTGAACGAAAAGTAGATCACAATAAATAAAATATGGAGGGTTACAAAATACACAATTGCAATATGAGGCTGCAAATGTAAAATAATTTTAAAGAGTGAATTGCAATAGCCTGGATTGTATTTACCTTGCCCAGTATTTCCAGCGATTAACTTGTAGTCTACATTTTCTTTTATAACTTCAAAAACATCGTCTAAAGAGTAGGTTTTATACCATATGTATTTTCCACAATCTATTACAAATCTATTATTTGAATTTTGTCCAATTATACACCAATCATCATCTGGTTTTGTTTTTCTATTACCATCAGTTAATTCAACAGCTTTATCTTTTTTATGACGACATTTTTCTTTGCATTTAACTCCACAGGATTTAACAAACCCTAAGTCTTCTAAATCTATTACTTTTTGCTTTAGTTTGATATCAGCATCCTTGGCGAATGATTTAAATGCGTCTGCAATCGGTCTGTATCCAGTGCATCTGCAAATGTTACTTGCAAATGAATTTTCTACTTCTGTGGATGTTAGGTTATCCTTTTTAGTTTCATGTAGGCTGAAAAAATAATTTGGTAGAGTTATTTATAAACAAAATCAATATTTAGTCATGAGCATTTCAAATTACGGCAGAGTGTATCCTGATAGACGGTTATTTATTTTATCAGTGATACTGACTACATACCAATACATGTTCATAATCCATCCTGGGGTGCAATATCCGCACTGAGTACCGTTGAAGCTGGCCAGTCTAGTTTGTATGTCATGATATCCTGTAGTCCTGTTGCCGATGCCCTCCACTGTGGTTATTTCCCAGCCATGGCATGATAGTACTGACACCAGGCACTAAATTTTGACAATCAAAATTATAATTGGTTACTTGGTACAATATGAAATATAATCGACATTATCTGTTATGTAAGCAAAGAAATAGTAAAGTCATAAATTTTATAAAAAGTACATTTTAATGATGGGACAAATCTTCAGTGTATTTTTGATGCAGAAATCAGTCAGGAGGAGTTAAAAAAAAATCGATATTGAAAATATTCAATACATTTTAATTGCTACATAAACTTGATATCCTATATATTATAAAAATTTGAAAATTGTTGATTTCATACATACATTTTCATTAGACAGGTGTGTGACATTAGTGTAACAGGTTTAAAATTGCAAATAAGGACATAATTACTGTAGTTACAACTTACAGAATTTACAGAGAATATTCTCATTTCATTATGCGGTGGCGAGGCTGCTCGTACAGCTACAATGCACGCGCCACAACCTCCTTCATGGCACATCGCCTTTGTACCACGGAGGTCGGCTTCGTTACGTATAAATTCATTTAGAGACACGTCTGGACCGAACTTGCCGTCGACTGTAATAATAAAGACATGATTTTAGCTTGCCTTGGCAAAGTAACTACTCTGTACCTGACGGTAAATACATAGATAGATAGACAGTTAAAAGACATTTTTGGCATTCAAAACAATCGAATTACTTAACTGCTACTTTGCGTAATGAAAGAGGGGGGAGGGGGAGCAGGTGTGGAAGACTGTCCCGCCCTCACACCCTTCACTGCAACTCGTGCAAGCTAGGATCAACAGTGGCATGCATTTTAATGAGCATTGAAGCTTAGCGGGTCCCCGGGAATGTCTAACTTGTCTTTAGCCCACAGTGACAGGTGACAGGTGTGCTGAAAAACTTTTCTGTTGTCCAAACTCCTCTTTGGCCGGCATACTTTTCCGCTGGTTATCGGTGCAGCAAAAATTGAAATGGTGACTCTTTTGGTTCAGGCTAGCCTGGTGGTAATCATACACTACTGGCTCTACGCCTGGTTCTGTTGAGGGGGATGTTGAATTTGGTGCAGATTTAATCTATCTTTTTCTATCTATCTATATCTATATCAGCCCATATACGTCCCACTGCAGGGCACGGGCCTACTCTACAATCGAGAGAATCGATTGAGAGTGGTTAGGCCATATAGTCCACCACGCTGGCCTAGTGCGGGTTGGCGGACTTACATACCGTAGAAATTCTTTAAAATCGCTACGGTATGCAGGTTTCCTCACGATGTTTTCCTTCACCGTTAAAGTGCGTGGTGATTGACTATTAATACACACATAACTCCGAAAAGTCAGAGGTGTGCCCTGGGATTTGAACCCGTGACCACCGTGAACATGTAGGCAGCCGCGTCTGGTCCGTTTACCAACAGGCCACCACGCACATCTATCTTTTTATGCATACGGAATTATCAATTAAATGTCTAGAGGCAGCGTGGCTGGAAACCTTCAAGTCCTGGGTGTTAAATCCAGTCAACTACCCAATTGAATGTATACCGCGTTCGCTTGGCCGACCTATTGGTATTTTAGTCAAAGGAAAGTTCAATTCTAGTTGCAGAATGAAACGTCGTTCGGAAAATCGACGTGTCTTCCCGAATGGCATCCTTGTAATCGAATAGTTGTGGATCACAATTTATATGAATCAGTTATTGCGACTTCTTTATTATAGATGTTGTGACTATATTTTATTACATTAATGATTAAAGCTTTGTGAATTGGTTTTATTAGATTTCACGAGCGACTCTATTATTGATTTAATTCCATAAATTCACTTTTTGTTGAGTCACGAATTAGTTAAGTGTTTATTGTATTTTATATACTTACTATGCATAATGTACCCTAGTTGACACGATCATTTGAATATTATTGTAAGTTTTAAACTTCCTCAAATATCTTTCAGTAATTTAAATACAAAAGGGAGCGTTTATATACTTTTCGGTATTTTGTTTTTTGTGCTATATTATTGATTTGTAATTATTTATAAAGATTTACAAAAATATGAGAGGACTGGAACCGACATCGCGAAAAAATTCTGAGCGCACTGTGCATGCACCAACCGGGATTGAGAAGACCAATAGAATAGGAGGGAAGATATAATGTAGTTATTTTTCACTGCGTATGAGTGATAAAAACAGTTTCAAGGTGCTCCAGTTGTTACGAACATTTTGTTCAACTGCCTTACTAGAATAACATTTTAATGGACGACTATAATGATTGGCTGGATAATTCCGCAAACATGCGTGAGCGGGGGATCTCTAATTGAACAAAGAAAACTATTGAAACAGTTGTATAACGTGGAGGAAGAGAAACTAATACGTATTCCTTACGTCAAACTTTGCCAGCATGAAACGCTAGGATTTGAGAACACGTCATTTAAATAAGCATTTTGATATGCAATTTCCCAGTTTCTCGCTTTGAGCGGAGATTTTATAGGAAACGGTTTTAATAACTAGAGTTTTAATTACGATTGTTTACGATAAAAAACTGGTTAAAACTATGTATAAGCAACTATGAAGGACTTTTGCTTGCACAACCCCCAGACTTGAAACAAAACATGTAGTTTATAAATACATTTCTCGGTTTGAGGATGGCCAGCTCTCAAAACAACTTTGTCCCGGGGGTGTTAAAACATTATAGGACAAGTATCTTATACAAAACGGTGGATCAAAGACGATCCATCTCATCTTAAGTCTAGCGGCCGGGCCCGGCTTAGCGTGCAGATATTTTTTGACGAGTAGACCGCTTTTGCAACATTTTTCATTATTGTTCCGCTCCTATTGGTCATAGCGTGATGTTATATAGCGTACAGCCTTCCTCGATAAAAGGGCTATTCGTCACCAAAATAAATTCAACTTTGAACCAGTAGTTCATGAAATTATCGCGTTCAAACATACCTTGGTACTGTTTCCCGTTGATTTTGAAAATGACTTTAGCCATTGTTGCTTGTCCGTATGTGACTCCGAACTGAAAGTGTTGTTAATACTTTTATCACGTCTATTGTATCATAATAACGGCCATACATTTGCCTATTAGCTCTAGCGTAAATAATTGTATGGCAGAGACAATTCTTTGGTTGGAGACACTTTACAAAAAGTCTAATTTAATTACAGTATTATAATGTTGACACTTCCTAAGTGATTTATTTATTTAAATAAGATTCTCCACCAGGATACACATTTAACAATATATGCATTAAGGTTTTACGTACTAAAATTATTATTATATTTATTAAATGTATTCCATAATAAATTTGATAACATTGTAACAAGTACAATTATTTCATAACATAATATTATAAAGGCAATTTGTAAAACTGAGCTTGTAATGAGCTCATGTTGTTTAATCGCATACATAAATTGATCGTGCTCGAAAAAATACGTTACACTACAACTCCCAACTAATGACTTCAAAAATATTTGTTTAATTTTTGTAATTCCAACTTATTTAGCTTTTCATCCATACATGGCACTGTGCATTTTATGCAATGATTAAACATCCTAGTTTATTTGCAGAACAGCGAATCTTTAGTACGCCTTCAACAGGTATCCCCTATCCGTGTAAATTGCACAAGTCATTTATAGAGTTCCGTAAATCACCAAAAGTTTTACAGAGAGATGCATTTAATTATACATACATACATACATAAACTCGCGCCTTTATCCCAGAAGGGGTAGGCAGAGGCGCCACCAGGACACCCACATTTCGCCTTGTATGTTCCATCCCATGATGTGATAGGGGGCGAATCTATCGCCATATCGGGCACAAATTCCTGACTCCGGACTGATAATGAATAGAAAAATCCAATATCACTTTGCCCGACCCGGGATTCGAACCCGAGACCTCACCTTTGTAGTCGTACTGAAGTACAACCACGCCCCCGAGGCAGTCAGTCATTTAATTATGCAAAGAAAATAACGCGATATAGTTTTTTTTGCATATTTTGTTAAATCTGCAAGATTGACAAAGATTCCTCATCAGCTAAATAATATAAATGCCATTCGTATAGGTAAAATATTACTAGAATTAGATTTACAGAGCGTCGTGG
Organism: Deilephila elpenor; assembly: GCA_949752805.1. Classification (NCBI taxonomy): domain Eukaryota; kingdom Metazoa; phylum Arthropoda; class Insecta; order Lepidoptera; family Sphingidae; genus Deilephila; species Deilephila elpenor. The sequence goes on from OX457108.1 coordinate 10,942,741, forward strand.
TTGTACCATTATCCCAAACAAAATCAACATGAAATAAGGAATTACATTTTCGTTTCGTTCTGTAAGTTAAGATTTCTGGAGACTCTACAGCTGCTAGTAGGATATTAAACACTGTGAATTGTTAACCTATCGATTTTTCAAGCATTCATTCAGAAATAGAGTTTAAGATTTTGATAAGTAGACAACGAGCAAAAATAATTTTATTTACCTTCATTTTCCCTCCGCTATCAGAAACTATCGTATAATTTTCGCTGACCCAGAATTGTAAAATGTAGCTCAAATAAGGGTATCGACGAGGTCACAGGAAACTAACGAGAAATGCTAATAATTTAGCCTCATTCCTGGCTAGTCGTAAATGAAATTAAATTTCTTCTCGCTTTTAGGACACTTTAGGTTTACCTTGCGGTCTGTCAGTTTAGATATTAATAATAAATGAATCTTTTATATAACCTTAATCATTAATACAAAACAAATATTTGATTAAAAAATATTCTGCCATTCAAACTCTCCTTATTATACACACGTAGGCACAATATTTTCAAAAACCTATCCTTAGTGCTAAAAATAGAAATATTAAAGCTTATATTGTAATCTTATGTTTGTCTATTTTCATTGAGATGTTTAGAAAGCGAAAATAGGAAGTGTTTAGTGCATCGAGAAATACAAATATTTGTATTTTTTAAACCACCTGTTGAGTTGGTATCAAGATTCAAGATCCAAATTGGTTAAGATTGATTGGAATACAGAAAACGGACTTTTGTGTTTGAACTATTTTAGAGGATTTGCAATGCGTATCACTGTTTATTAATGATGTACGGAACACTTTTTAAAGGGAACAGATTCATGCAATGTTTCGTATTTCGACAATAGACGCTATTATAGGCTCATTTTGTGTTCAGACCCTATCATTGACATAAATAGCCGTTTAGCGTTAACTTAACTTCGTAGTTATTACGTAAATACTTCAATAGTTATAATTTGTACTGGTGAAGAAATTGACAATTATTTTATGATGATCAGATCGCAGACCTAGGTTACATACATATATAAACTCACGCTTTTATTCCAGTAGGGACAGGTAGAGGCACCACCAGGACACCCACATTTCGCCTTGTATGTTCCGTCCCATGATAATGAATAGAAAAATTCAATATCACCCGACCCGGGATTCAGACCCGAGACCTCAACTTTGCAGTTGTACCGCAGTACAACTACGCCACCGAGGCAGTCCTTGGTTAATTTCTTTAATGTCATATTCTCGAACAAAAAATATTCAAAAGTTTTACTATCCAAAAATAATCTAATTAATCCATCTTGAATCAGAATCGAAAAGTTTATAATTAAAGATAATATACTTGGTAATTAACTTTTTATGCTATAATTAAGTCATTAGAGTTTTCTAGGAAATTATAACTTTTCCGTGGCCTAAAAGAAATGTATATTACTGAATAGGCATGTCTCTAATTAGCGAAAACACGCAGCAATGCTTCATAATTACGAAATAATAAATAATTACTGTTTGAAGAATGACGAATGTCAAAATGTGCTTCACAAGAAATTTCAAGGAGTGTTTAATTTTGCTTGAATACCGGAATACTTGATTTTATTTTTAATTACTGTCTTTTTTTATTTTCCGTCCCACGATGTGATAGGGGGCGAGCCAATCGTCATATGGTGCACAAATTCCTGACTCCAGGCTGATAATGAATAGAAAACTCAAATATCACTTTGCCCTACCCGGAACTCACACCCGAGACCTCAGCTTTGCAATCATATGGTAGTACAACTGCGCCAACAAATTACTTATATGCATGCATTATTACAAATTTTCAATTACCTTCTTTTGCACCCGTAGGAAAACCTAGAACAGAGGCATCCCCGACGATTAAAAATGTAATTAATTTTCATTAGTCACGTAAGTCAGCATGTAACTTTCCCGCAATTATGATTATTAGATAATGAGTGAAGTGAGTACGCTTCAAAGGCGTCGTTTAATTTTAGCCGCGAGAACGGGCAGGTGGCGCGTAGGCCGCACCGATGCCTCTAATACTGCGGCCTTCGGTATGACACAGCAATCATTGCCACCTGCATTGGAAAAAAATATTTAGTCAATAAATACACCTAACAGTACACATTTGACGCCGTACCTACTGAGATGCCGTGAGAATCAGAAAGTATGGCTTTTGGGTCACAACATTAAGACCTGAAACAAATATTTGTAAGTCGCCCAAACATTTGTCTTACAGTTAGCTTTCTACCAATTGCGTCATGAAGGCTATGAAATTATGTATAAGTAGTTATATAACAGCTGGGCATAAGATATTCCTATCATGCCTTAGTCACGGTCTTCCAATTCTCTTCAGTTCGATATATTTCTTCGTTTATAACATAAAATCTTGAAGTATGGATCTTAGTTCGCCTTGGTGGTGATATTCAGGTCGTTAAATTACGGTTCTATTTCAATTTCGCAAATTCTAGCCAGTGCATACATTCATACATAAACTCACGCCTTAATCCCAGAAGGGGTAGACAGAGGCGTCACCAGGACACCCACAGTACCTAGTACTTTTCCATAATAAATAAGAACTGGTCAACAAAATTAAGCCGACCTGCTAAAAGTTGTACTCAACATCATTTTCGTTGTTTGATCTTAGGTTTTCCCTATATTATTATCGTTTCAGCCAAAAATAATTTTACACCCTCCATAATTTATCGTGGCGGGCCTAATAAATCAGGCAAAATTCGGGGTTATTAGCGAGCTAAGCACCGTTGTTATCTCAAAATGACCTTTCAGTGATTTTTAATTGTTTTTTGTGTAGGTATTTTTGTTTACTAAATCTTTGTAAACAAATATATAATTTTATAGCGGTATAGGAGAGATTGTGGAAAGTCGTCGCTGGATGCAGGCTTTTAATAAAAATATTTCTATGGAAATCCTAGGGGGAAACCTTTGTTCTGCTGTTGACTTCCAGTGATTGAAGAAAAATAATTTTAATACTGTATGGTGTTATAATTGAAATGTCTTGCTGAAGGAGTTTCTTGCGTGGTTACTCTTCAGAGCTACAGCACGATCGGAAGCAGATTGTAAGAGCATTCTTTTGCATATTGATAATTTCGACATGTCGTACCGTTGCCGAAATAGCTCAGTGGACAGAGCGTTAGATAAGTTATCTAAATGCCTTGGTTCAAATCCAGGTTTCGGTTTTGAATGTTTCCTTATATATTTTTGCTAAAATCCTTATAATTAATAAAAAAATCACACTGGATAAACAGATAGTGATTGCTCAACTTAAGAAAAAAAAAACACAATTTGCAGTTACTACGGATCAAAGTAAAATATCTTTAGGTATCGCTACAAAAAAATCCGTAGTTAAAATAGTATAGTAATATATTGAGAATATTTTCAATGAAAAAATGCAGTATTACTTTTAGGGTGAGCAATATGTAATGTATAATAATAGTTGTATTTCACTTTTCACCACTAAAACCAAATGCATGCCAAAATCTATCGTGCATTCTAATTTAATTATACGAAAGTCTGGCTATTAAAATTTTAGTTCCATTAGTGGCGTAACTATAAATAGTAAGTGCACAAAAAAATTGTATTTTGCTCGAATTCTGATTTCAGCATGTGATGCGATTTGTGAAATACCAAGCATTGCTTTTAAATTAATGGTGTTGTTTGGTTTTGCTACTGTCCATGAGCGGTCGTATCACTTACCATCTGGCGAATGGTATGCTCGTCTCGGCATTCATTGCAATAAAAAAGATGCGAAAGTCTAGCTATTTAAAATTTCTGCATTGGACGTATAGTTACTTTTATGATTATAAATAGTGAAGTCCTTTATAGGATATCCAATCTTTGTGTCCTTGTGGGCGGACGTCACACTGCCGACGCGTATAATTTTCAACATACTCAGATATGAGGCCTAATGCTATGTTTACCTATAATAAAATAAGCGTTGCATACGATGTAATTTATCAAAAGCTAAATCGTTTTCGAGCTTGGCTGGGCAGAGTAATGGGATAATAAAGACATTAAAGGTATTTCCATCTTCAGTCTTTTGTTTTTGCCGGAGGATGAATAGTAAAGAAGCTGTGTTATAAGATTCTCTTATATTATATATATTTTTAAACGAATATAGGCGCTATGCACACAGAGCAACTTTGGAAGAAACTGTCAACATTTTACATTGACTAAAATAGGTAATAAACACTTGATGTTTGTTGCCCTTTTAGATCATTGGACTTAGCCAAATCGCTACAGTAGATAGTTAAATGAGTAAAAATAAAAAAACTATCCCGTGGCTAAATGAATAATATTTGGTGTATGGACTTTTTATGCGATACCTTTTAAGTGGTTCCAAAAAAAGTCACCATGTCGCTGACACTTTGTAATTTGTATACAGCTTGAGCGATCGAGATTAAATGTATCGAATGAATATTCTATCACGAAAATACTGCAGTTACATAGAAGCATTCTAATAATTCCCACTTGCCATTGTAAAAATAAAACGTCTCTTTAATTAAAAAACTAGTGTAATATCAGTTTGCTGCTCCTGCGACCTTTTTAATTAAATGCACTCGAGCAAAATGTAGGAGAGAATGATTCGAAATTAGATTTTCAAAGTGTTCAAATGGACAGTAGTTTATCGAGAGTTGGAACTTTGGGAACTAAATTGTGGCAGTGAATTTAAAAGGCATGTTTTGTACGTAGATTTCTATATAAGGTTGCCAAATCTCTGATTAGATTTCCTGTCGAGGAATTATAAAAAGACTGAACACTGATATCGATATTTAAAAAGATCACGTTTTATTTATTTTTTGATACAAGGATGCTAGGATAAGCTTGATAAGCGACTGCAATTTAATTAACATTAAGTATTTACGGCAAGAGACAGCTTTCGCCGGTCTACTTAATAATTTCGGCCTAGTCAAAGCCGAATGTAGATACAAAGATTTAACTCAAAAAGCAATGTACATACTTGCTTGTCTCTACAAGACGGACTTCCAACCAACGTATGTAATGGTCGCTATTACAGAGAATAAGAATGTACCATCAGAAAACAACAGACGTTTTACGATGTCGTCTATACTGTACAATATATGCCTTTTACACTAATTTAATATAAACTAATATACATTCATTAAGGTACATACAAATAATGGTTGGAGATTAAAGATTAATATTTTATTTATTTGTTTAATACTTATAATAAACATAAATAGTAACAGTATTTATTTCAGTTTAAAATGCTCCAGCTGATGTTCAACGGCCATGAAGATATTTTCGACGGTACATGGGTAATCTGAAAAACAAATGAAGTTAGCGCTTTAATTTTGCCATCACAGTGTAAAAATTGTTTCCTGATTGTGTAAGAAGATAAATATAAAAATAAGTACTGTGGAATCCATTTTTATTGGCATAGAAGGGAAATGTAGAACACGTCATACTAAGCGGACGTCTTAATAAGAATTTTGTAGAAAAACACAACCATATTTTTTTGTTTTGTATAAATGTATTTATTTTAATAAAGAGAAACACAGAATAATAAATCGAAATAAAAATTGTACATAGTATATTTTTTCATGTTTTATTATAACTAAAATCGATATACTTGGTCTGCTTTTGATTTTCTTTTATTGCAATAACAGTCTCTAATATTAATAAGTAAAGATGACATCGCCATGCTCAAATTATCATTTTCGATATTACTATGAACGTCGTTGGAAGTCACGTGACCCACCCGTACACTCTCGAAGGTGTTAGGAATGTCGGATACTATAACCAGATATAATTTCTTTAAAATGGGTCCTAATAAGTGATACACATAAAAACCGAACTTCGCTGTGTAATTAATACACGGCCATAACGTCATATTAAACGGTTGGTATAAGCTGAGTCATAATAAACGCAATATAAATAAACGCATAATAAATTCATTTACGTAGGTCATTACATTACATATTTCAATCCTAGATTGATACAAGGATTAGTATGTGAATTATAATATATTTTGCTCACCAATTAATAATCAAATTAAGGAACAAAATAATATAAATGAGAAAAAATAAAACAAATGCGAGAATTTCAAGTCAAATAGACCTCAAATTGTTTTATAACTGTTGTAATTTTATTCTTCTTTACTTTGTCATAATTTCAAATTACTTTGAAAGACACACATAACTTTTTATTTTAACCGACGAAAGTTATTGTAGATATAACAAAGTAAAACGCAGAAATATTGAAATGAGACAAAAGACTTGTATAAGGCAAATTAAATGGAAACTAAACGACAGCTGAAATCATTTATGTTAATTATTAACTGTGATGTATTTACATCGTTTCTTCTCTACTAAAACTTGCACAAAATAAGCAAAAAGGTTTGATCCGATAGTGATTTAAATAACGCGTAACAAATTGTAACAATCTCAAAGAATCTTACATTTTCGTTGGTGCAAATATTAGTTTGGCTTCGTTTCATTTCGAAATGTATTTTGGCCTAATTTATAGACAGTTTTATAAACTATTTTAGTTATTGAATGTTGTGACTTCTTCGCTCAAACTAAATTCAGAAGTCGTTCGAAAGGAACAAAATTTTCGATAGCTAAAATAGGTTTTAAAACTATCTATGAATAAGGCTGTTAATGTTAATTATAAAGACTATATCTTTATTATTAAGATAACATTGTAAAGACTTGCTTTAAACTGATATTATATTTCGTGATTCTATTTTATAAGCTATTTTCCCAATATCTGTAAATGCTGATGGCCTGAAATTTAAGTTAATAAATAATTTAGAAGTATTACCGATATCAATCCAGCTGTCTGGATATCCAGCGTCGAGCCTGGCAGCTCTTACTGCTTCTCGAAGTGCGTGGGTGATCAATGTGGCTAGGCATAGAGCTGGCTCACCAGTAGCTGAAAAGTTTATTATCGTTATTTACGTTAACTCATTTCTTAAGAATATAGAACGAAACACTCGTTTATCAGGATACAAATAAATGCTCGCAATTGCGGAAAAAATATAGGTTATTTTAGGAGCTCGAGCGAGTATAATAATCACTAGATCGTAAGCAATCACCGCTACCCTTTTTTTTTTTTGTGTCCAAGAGGAAAAGCTATTGAGCTCCCCTTTCGGTACCCCGTGGGAGGCCGAAAGGGAGTCACCGCTACCCTATGAAGATCTACAGAGCCATTAGAGTTAAGCGTACATTGCCGATGTTTTTGTGTGGAAGTGACGAAAAGAAAAATTCAGTGCGATTCCTGACAATAAACCTGTTTAGCTTATACAGATTTTCTAAGAGACATTGGTAGTACCAGTAACCCAATAGTGCTTGATATTTTTTTTTACCGGGACTACAAAAGATTAATGAGACATAAGCATTAAGGCAAGACCAAATCTAATACCTTTTAGCACAGTAGAAATTTAGAAACTCATGAAAGCGCCCACGCAAGAATGTGAACAAAGACATATTTTTCCTATTTTGCTTGTTGCATCTTACCGTCTAACGAAATCACTTTTTATTTGTTGGTTTGTATATGTTACCGGTATATTGTCAAAGCCGTGATATTATAATTTCACTAGAGATATTATAAATAAACGGAAGATTGTCAATTGACTTCATTTTAATTACTTGAGTTCATATTGACTTAATTTTATTTAAAATGGAAATAAACTAACCTAACCTAACCTAACGATTGTTTCTTTGCGGTAACTCAATGCGGTACTTCACTCATAATACACCTAGATTTTATAATTTTAAGATTGTGATTTAACAGTTTCACTTCGATAGATTACAATCTACTGAAAAATAAAGCGTTAAATTGTAAGCAGTATGTTATGGTTTACAATCTTTCGACAGTTCACAATCTCGCGAGATAGATTGTAATGTAACGGTATTTACAATTTTACGGTGACATATATAATAAGATGATAGACAAAATGAGATATAGTATAATTTAATATTTCCTTGAAAATAGTTCACCAATTCAAAAACAACAACATAATATATGTAGATATTACAACATTTTGTATTACAAAACAGAATATCATTTACAACAAAATGAAATTGTGAGATATCCTTACTACAGCAATGTTACTTCAGGCTTAAGGGAGTTGCTAAGTTCCCATTATTTTGCTCGGTTTGTCGTTCAGACCGTTTTCTAGCTGCCATAACGTTTAATATTAAATTTAGCGAATAAAGATAGGCTTATTGTATATTGTTCTCATATCCTTTGATGTATGCTACCTAATTGAGCTTAGCAGGTAAACAAAAAATATTCTACCATTTTATTTCGGTAAATGTTATTAGTTACGCTGGACTTATTAAATTTGTGCCTTTTTTTTGTGTAAGAATATTTTATTTAGTGTACGCAAGTTTACGGAATATCAACCTTCAGATCGCATAATATTATATTTGACATTGTTATGGATGGCTTTTTCTTTTTTAGTAACGATAATAATATTATGATTTAATGCCCGTGCTTTAAATATATGATTACCTTTTGATTGTAGTACACCATGCTCGTTTCTGGAATTTCTGAGAAAATAAATCCTCATATCTGCAGGAATGTCTTTAATTCCAGGAGGCTTATAAGTCCAAGTGCGATCGGTGAGCAGCTTACCAGTAGTTTCGTCAAAGACTAACTTTTCAGAAGTCCAGTAACCCAGACCCATGATAAAAGCTCCTTCAATCTACAATGAATATAAAAATCAATACAACTTTTGAATATATAGCAGTCAGTAAGTAACAGTTTTACTTTTAGTGGGCATACCTGTGCCACATCAATTTCAGGACTCAAACTTCGTCCGGTGTCTTCTAAAATATCAACTCTTCTGATATCATGATTACCAGTAAGCACATCAACCTCAACTTCTAAAATTCCCACTGCGTATACGTCATACGGTTTAACATTATCATGAGTATTTGAAAACGTAGCTATAGCTTGCAAATCGATCTCTGCAATATATGCTTGAGTGATTAACTCTTCCCAAGAAGGATGTCCCAACTTTTCTTTTATAGGCGCTAATCTTTTGTTCAGTTCTTCACACGCTTTCTTCGTCGCAAAGGCAACACACTCGCTACCAATGCTTCCTCCAGTTACCATGCCGTTTGGCGAAGTAAAACTAGTACTTGGCTTAACGCTGATTTTGTCTAAAGGTATACCAAGGATGTAAGCACAAACTTGAGCTGCTTTGGTATTAATCCCTTGTCCCATTTCTATACCTCCATGGGTTATGATGACAGTACCATCACCGTGATATATAGAGACTATTGAATTATAGTTTCCTGCATAAAATATATCTACAGTTAAGGGAATTAACTTTATTGCTCGTTTTCTCCAGCGGTTATTTGCATTGAATTCTTTTACTGTTTTCTTACGGTCCTCAAAGTCAGCGTCTTGTTTTAATTGCTCAATCATGTCTGGTATAGGATTATTTTCTTTTGACATGTTCGCTAATCTGACATCAATTGGGTCGGTTTTGGTATCGTAGGCAATCATGTCCATCATGTATTCTATCATTGCTATACCTTCGGTAGTACCTGAAATTACATTTTAATTAAGATTTTTAAACGGTTGGTCGTATATTTTAAGATCACATACTATAAATACTTCTAAATTCATTCGTATTGAGTTTAAACATCAAGTATTCGATAGCATCAAGATTTCAATTATGTTTTTTGCTTTGCTAATAATCACTAATGAAACTAAGTATAATAAAGCAATAGTTACATAGTGTATGTAGTGTTTTTACGTACAAGGAGCTCTGCACCAAGTATTAGAAGGGGTATCCGTCAGGACACTATTTGATTGAATGAGCCACCGTTTTGAGTCATAGCAGTTACGGAAATGCTGTGATGTAAGGAACGTTGTAAGTTCGTTGTAAGAGCATCCACCATCTTGGTAGAAGGTATTATTTAGATACTGTATTTCGCCTTGCTTATTAACTCCGATCTGAAAAAATAGAATGTAATAAGCTTCAAGCATGAATCTATTTTACAGAATTTTTTATATTATTTATTAATTTTTATTTTTTACAAAAAATTGTTTTAGAATAGTTACATATCAACCCTTAGCATAAGGTCAAATTATGCTAAGTCATCAGCGTTTGAAAACAACGAAGAGCCGGAGAAAGAGAAGATTTGATTCGAATATTGTGATTTTCAAAAAAATATTTGTAAATTGAACGACTTTACCTCAAAATTACAGTTTGTTGGTATTCGCTTCCCAATCGCTGCCATATTTGTCTGCAAAGGCAAAACGAATCTGCAGGTTCTTCCAAGCAGATGAGTGACCAATGCAGCAGAGCACGCCACTTGTGTGGCTCGCGATATTTTACTTCCATACGCACCGCCTAGCCTTCTTACGATTACATTTACACTGAAAAAAGTTACTTACTTATCAGTATCAATAATTCTGTAGCTTTTGTTAATTATTTTATATGCCTTTTATATTATCTTGGCAAAGTGCCTACACAGACTTTTGATGATCCTGGTGTTAACTAGATCGAATATTTATATAGTAATAATTTACACCCTTTTATTTTAAAAGACGCAGTGGTACGCAAGCGTTTATATTATTATTTCAGCAAAAACTATGTATTTACTACCCAAACACGATGATTTTTAAAAGAATGCAAAATAATTATCGTTGCTTTTTTTGCGTCATTTTAGTTGCATTGTGTCTGAAAACAATAAAACTATACACCAGGTATACAATGATTGAAAATAAAATATTACTTTTTCCCTTACCTATTTACAGGTACTTTTAGGCATTTAGCCACAGAAATATTAGTGAGATCGAGCCACTGCGTCGCCGCGTATACATCTATACCATCTTCAGTAGGAGAGGCAACACATGTTTGAGTTTCCATCGTGTAGTGATACTGTAAAGGCATTTTCAACTCCCCTTGAATCACGGTCTTAACATCATGGCCAACATCCGTAGGTTTCACTGTACCATCATTCCTTACTTTATCACCCCTTTCTGGAGATTTCATAACCTGATCAATAGTCAGCAATGGTTTTCTCTTACTCATCGAATCGTATTTTATTTTTACAAGTTTTGCAGCCTTGTTAGCAGTCTTCTCTCTGTTTGCTACTATTATTCCCGCAGGCTGGCCATAATATTTGACTACTTTATCGCATAAAATTTCCTCATTCTCCGTCATGAATGGAATGAGTTTACTGGTATATGAGTTATCCCCTGGTATATCTTTGGCTGTGTAGAAAGCTACAACACCTGGTAATTTCTGAAAGTAAATTAAGAAATTAATTTTATAAATGCATCATGAAATTGTAGATTTTAATAAATATAAAATTTTAACAGATCTATGAAACATTATAGTTTTATAGATGAATTAATAATAACTACTCTATTCTAAGGAATATACCTATATGTTATTTAAGTTCATTTCACTTTTTAACAAATAGTGTAGGTTACTTACGAAGGCTTCAGTGGTATCAAAACCGCTAATAACGCTCCCCGACACAGCATCTGCCATAACGAAAGATCCAAACACCTCACTACTTTGTCTTGGCAGGTCATTAGCAAACACGGCTTCACCACTACATTGAACCAACGCTTCAAGTTTAGGAATCGGTTGGTTCAGTGGCCAAACACTTTTATCCGTCTCAAAAGATTGGGTTCCTTGAGATGTATTTCTTTTCATGGCTTCTGCTCCTGAGCGGTATCGTGGATCTATTTTATCGTCAGGACATAGGCTTAAAATGGCCTGAAAAAATAAGAACTTAATTATTACTTATTCATTCTTGAATCTCAGGCAAATGTTAAAACTAAGACGTGTCCGTAGTCTCTGATGCAAATATCTCAAATGTGATAATATATCTTTTTTAAACCAATTGTAATTAGAATTATTTATTTCTTTTTAATTTAAATAATTAAGAACGCCAGAGAATGGGTGCTGGATATACGTATTTTTGTGTATTATGATATCGTACCTTGTAATATAAAGCTAAAGCGAGCATTTTCCTGTAAGCTCCCGATGGTTCAGGGGGAGATTCAACAGGGACCATTTCTTGTTGAAGTGTCTTTAAAGCTAGTTGTAAATTTTCATTGGTGTACGGATCTTTACCAGCTAATACCGCTTCAGTTTTTTCAGCATGAATAAAGCTAGCCGATATACTTCCGTATACTATTGAAGCTTTTTCTAGAATTTGGGAATTTTCTTTGAAATTGAATAAGAATCCGGCATTGACTACTGCGTGTGCGTTTTGTGAGCGTGGCATTATCTGGAAAGATTTTTTTATTATGTAGAGTTATCCCTTACTTCAATTAGAACCACTCAAATATAAAAGCAACCAGAACCAATGATGATGTGTAAAGACTGTAACGTTTTTTTCCAATAATATGAAGTCCACTGCTGAACATAGGCCTCCTTCAAGGATTATTACTGTGATACGTTCGAAGCGGTCTCTTGTAGCGACTTTCGACAATTTTAATTACGTGGTATCAGTAGAATGTGGATGGACTTCCTAAGCTGCGTTTGCCCGTAGGCGGCCTCGACTAGACAACTTTGTGTATGTTCAAACAACCATTTGAATGACCTAGCCTAGTGTTTAGAAATTATAGTCTGCAAACATAGAATAGAGATAATATGCAATGAGTAAACTTACCTTGTATGTTTTCAAAGAGCAGGACTTTGATAAAGGCGGTAGCATGATGTTCATTATTATTTTTCCTTTCATGTCTGTTTTGAGGAACTCGGGTAGAGTTACTGTTTTGTGTTTACTGACGTCTTCAACTGTAAATATAAAATTTAAAAATTGAATTTCAGGCTGTAATCAAAATTCTTTGATCTGGCTCCCAAAACTTATCAATGCACAGCGTTGATTTTAATTACCTAATTCCTTTCTTCCATTCCAGGAAGTTCACTGCTGAACATAAGTCTCCATCAAGTATTTCCCATACATACATAAATAAACTCACAGCTTTATTCCAGAAGGAGTAGGCAGGGGTGCTACCAGGACACCTACATTTCGCCTTATATGTTCCGTCCCACGATGTGATGGGGGACAAGCTTATCGCCATATCGGGCACAAATCCTGACACCGGGCTGATAATGATTAGAAATAACCAATATCATTTTGCCTAACCCGGGCTTCGAACCCTAGACCTCAGCTAAGTAATCGTACCGTATTAGAACTACGCCACCGAGGCAGTCGTCAAGTATTTCCTTAGCGAACATTTCGAAGTGGAAACTTATCTACTACATACTTGCAAATGTAATGTTAGCTAACCTATTGATACCAGTGTGATAAACAAAAGGCTTACCGATAGTCACCATTCCTCCAACAGTTTCGAAAAGCAAGAAAACATCAGATTGGAATTCATTGTTGTAATGTTTTAAAAACAGATTTCCGCCAATCGTTCCAATCTAGAATAAAAGTTAAAGTTTTATTATGACTGTGGATATCATTTTTACATGTCCATTACTGAAAATTTATAGAAAACCTTGAAAACATACATACATAAACTCACGCCTTTATCCCCGAAGGGGTAGGCAGAGGCGCCACCAGGACACCCACATTTCGCCTTGTATGTTCCGTCCCACGATGTGATAGGGGGCGAGCCTATCACCATATCGGGCACAAATTCCTGACTCCGGGCTGATAATGAATAGAAAAATCCAATATCACTTTGCCCGACCCGGGACTCGAACCCGAGACCTCAGCTTTGTAACCGTACCGTTATACAACTACGCCACCGAGGCAGTCCTGGAAAACCTGGAAAACCTGGAAAACATTTACTAAAATCATCACCATGGGAGTATTTATAATGTTATTAATGTAGTAATTTTACCTAATAACGTTCGTGTATGTTTTAGCAAAATTAATAGAGTATAATACTCCTATACTCAGTTTCATAAACATTTCAAGGCTAATTAATTTATACGTCCATTATCAACAAGTGAGTTTAATTAGTCTATGTTTTTAGTGTGAAATTGGTTAATACACAGTAATTATCTCATAACCTTTAACAATATCAATATAGCTAATTACACTTACATTTCTAACTGGAATATGTGCTACTAAATCCATGTGTTCATAGAATTGTTTTAAGTAAGAAAATTCTTCTTTCTCCTCCGAAAGCTTTAGGAATAGTTCCATCATGTCTGTCAAAGGCATTGCAGCACCAAGTATAAGGTTCACGTCTATAGACGAACCTTTTAATTCTGATACGTTGAATATATCAATGACATGTGGGGGGTAATCTGTTACGTGGTATACACCTGCAACATACAATGGTAAATGTTCATCATCATATCAGCCCACATTTATCTACTGTTGGACATAGGCTTCTCTTCTATTACATTATGTCTCCCGGTCCTGTGCTTGTCCTATCCACTGTTTTCCTTCAAACTTAACGATGTTATCCACTTATCTAGCGGGTGGTGTGCCTAAATGGTAAATACGTCCTATAATTTCTTATGTTTATCGAATGCCTCGTTATGTCTATCATAATGTCTACAACTACAATAAAAAAATATTTTTATAGCAACATAACATTCTTCAGAACGTCACAAAACTACTAAATGAAAATAACAACAGTGTTAATTACAAGAATATTATTATCTTCATAGGAATTATCTTTAATCTTGTATACGATTTAGTACTCGTAGTAGATAAAATCATCAAGTTTAAGTTTAAACTCACCTTGTCCAGTATTCCCAGCTATCAATTTATAATCGCCATTAGACATAGCTTTGAAAACATCGCTCAAGTTGTAAGCTTTGTACCACTTATGAGTTCCGCAATCGACTATTACCATATCTTCGGGATGAACTATAGCAAAGCTTTCAGTAATTCTTCCATCTTCGTCGTTGTGACATTTCCCTTTTTTAGAACATTTAGTCGGACATTTCGTACCGCAGGATTTAACCATAGACAGGTCTTCTAGATCGCATAGTCTATCTAGAAGAGTTTTGTCAGCATCCTTAGCGAATGTTTTAAAGGCATCAGCTATGGGTCTGTATCCGGTACAACGGCACATGTTGCCTGCGAAAGAATTCTCTATTTGTTTTATTGTAAGGTCGTCGTTAGATTCGACGAGGCTGCAAATAATGAGAATAAATCTGTAACTAAGTGTCACATGGAGAAACTTAAAAAATACGAGAAACTTCAAGACTAAAATCTTCACACCAGCTCATTGGCCTAGTGCGTGTTAGTAGACATCAAATATAAATGTAATTAAATAATTAAGGAATCAAAACAGAAATCGTCATTGATACTTTCGAAGGAATAACAATATTGAAAGTGAAATGGTATTGCCCACACCTATGAAATATAGAATGAACACAATTCATGCAAACTACATTATATACAGATTAAAATTAAAAAAGTTTTTACAGAGGCAAGATCTTCTTCCAAGAATACTAATATTTATTTTAAATCTCAGTAGTTTGTTTTAGATCTAATCGCAATTCCGACAAACAGAAGTTTAGTACCCTTTTTTAAGTTCCGGCCGATAAAGGAAACTTCGCTTGGTAGAACTTTCTGACTTTTATTAAAATTAATGTGACTTAATATTTTAACATCAATTGTCTTATAATTAAAAGTCTTAGCCCTTACTGTTCGACCATTTCAGTGTAGATAAAAATATCGGGGACAAATATTATATTAAAATCGAACAGATGTGAAATTCATATTAGAGAAGATAATATCCGTATGAATTAAAAACTTAGTTTTATACGGGATTGATAATATTGTATATTATATCAGCTAATATGATGATGTGTGATCTACAGGTATTTGTTTCAGGTCCTGGTGTTTGTCAGACCGAAAAGCCTCGCG
Organism: Deilephila elpenor; assembly: GCA_949752805.1. Taxonomy (NCBI): domain Eukaryota; kingdom Metazoa; phylum Arthropoda; class Insecta; order Lepidoptera; family Sphingidae; genus Deilephila; species Deilephila elpenor. The sequence continues at coordinate 10,958,560 of OX457108.1, forward strand.
TAGTACCTCAATCATACATACATACATAAACTCACGCCTTGATCCCCGAAGGGGTAGGCAGAGGCGCCACCAGGACACCCACATTTCGCCTTGTATGTTCCGTCCCACGATGTGATAGGGGGCGAGCCTATCGCCATATCGGGCACAAATTCCTGACTCCGGGCTGATAATGAATAGAAAAATCCAATATCACTTTGCCCGACCCGGGACTCGAACCCGAGACTTCAGCTTTGTAACCGTATCGTAATATAACTACGCCACCGAGGCAGTCAATCAAATCGGATCTTCACGTTGGGGGGGACTAAGTATGTGACTGTTTGTGTATTTATTTATTAAATATAAGCTTACCTATGCATGTTCATCACCCATCCAGGGGAGCAAAATCCACATTGGGTCCCGTTGAAGTTGGCCAATCTTCTTTGTATCTCGTGGTAGCCGTTCTGCTTATTGCCGATGCCCTCCACTGTTATCACCTCCCATCCGTGGCAAGACAACACGGAAACTAGACACTGGAAAAAATCATTGCTGAGATTTATATTAAAGTAGACAATTAAACTAATTCTAATGAGTATACAAGAACAACCAATGGACAATAGAATAATTTTTGTATGAAAATGGACATCTATTTATTCACATACACACATAAACTCACGCCTTTATCCAAAAAGGGGTAGGCAGAGGTGCTACTAGGACACCTACATTTCGCCTTTAATGTCCCGTCCCACGATGTGATGGGGGACGAGCTTATCGCCATATCGGGCACAAATCCTGACATCGGGCTGATAATGATTTGAAAAAACTAATATCATTTAGCCTAACCCGGGCTTCGAACCCTAGACCTCAGCTTAGTTATCGTACCGTATTAGAACTACGCCACCGAGGGAGTCTTATTTATTTATTCACTATAATATGATAATTCTTCAGACTGATTATAAGCTTATCCTAAAATTGCAGACCTGTCTAAAATTATGACGAATCTTGTAATTATGGAGTTTGACCCAAATACTTATTTATGTTGTGTATTGGAATCATATAGTGTACATTAGGGTTTAGTCAGGTCGGCATTATTGTACTATCCGGAAATACAAAACATTTCTTTTAAATAAAACTGTAGTCTGTAGAGCAATTTAATTAACTCCGGGGGTGCCGCAGACCTTAGCGTGAAAAAATATTGACGTTTTATAGGTGCGTAATAACTTCACTTTAGAGGTTTTTAAAGAAGGTATGGATGCTCAGTGTTTCGCAAAACACTAGACATTAAGAAGCGAAGCAGAGTAAGTAAAAAAATTTAATGGATTATAACAAAAAGTCACGTAAACAGATACTACAAAAAGCAGTAAGCAGAATTTGACGATAGTTAACACATCGCAAAAAATATGCGATTCACGTCAAGTTAATAACATCTAACGGCTTACTGTATTAAGGCCTGTATTCAAAATCACGGAGGTCATTTTGAATAAACTTTAGTGTCATAAGAATCTATGTTTTGTAAAGTTCATTTTGGTATATAAATGGTTATATAATGAATAAACTTATTTCAATTATTTTATATTAAACATGTGACAGAATTTATGACCTGACTAGGTATATTCTCAAAAAAATACAATAAAACTAATTTTACGGATTGTATCGTGAATTTGGTTTAATTTCTACATGTATGAATTTCCCAACGTTTCGATTACTTTACAGCTTGCGTGGTCAAGGGGCGGACCAGGTATACCTGCTCACTCCTAGATTTTGTTGCACTACATATATCAACAACAATAATGAAAAGTGAGTGTGATATGCTTACGGCTGCGTTTGTGAGTACTGTCAACAAAGATCATTCAAAACCAAAATAAAATATTCATATTAAAATCTTGTTTCTATTTTTTCAATTCTTCAATGAATAAATGTGGCAGATATTGACGCATTCTGATTTTATTTTTTTAAATAATTTCAGTGTCAGTTAAGTGAGTCATAATGTTTTATTCAAATAAATGTTTTGTTCAGTTTGTGTTTAATTTTGCGTAATATTTTACAATATTGTGTAACCAAGAAGTTACGGAAAAAGTGATGTTTTCAGGCGGCCCCTAGAGTAACAACATCACGAATTGTGCACGAATGTTACTGTTCAAGATTGGTTTGAATTTGATTGATTCAATGATTAATCGTTTGGATTCCAGCACTTTTCAATCGTATTATACAATATTATTGTGGGTCTAGGGGCCCCCTTATTTTAGATGGTAAAAATAGCATGGTACTAATTTACAAATTTCAGTATCGCAAATCTTTTTTTTGTTTGTAGAAAAGACAATGTTTTTATCCACTAGAGCCCAAGGACAAATCTGCATATTTTTCCTAATGAGTATTTGCTCTGCTACATCAAAATGACGTAGCATTATGTTATATGCAGTGGCTATAAACGCATGCTCATTTGATATGCTAACAATTGCACTAATAGCATCTACACAATACAAATGTCGAAATACTAATGATCGCATCACATAATACGGAAATTGGATAATGTGTAAGCCTACCTTGCTTGTACAAAAAAGCAATTGTATAGTTTGTATTGACCTAATGACGAATATAATAACATCGTTGTAGTGGTGAATTAGGTAGGTTCAGGAATCAACCATGTTGTATATTCTCATACAAAGCGAGAGTCCATGGCCACCAGAATTTCGACTATAAAAGTTGAAAGTTTGTCACACGATCTGTTATGAAGTTCCGATCGACAGACACATCATTAAGAACCACAATTCTGTGCATCATTTAATTTTACCAGCCTACCATGATACAGGATCTGTGTGATGTAAAATTTCAGCCCTTTTACAGAATAAGTTTCAACTGGTCCTATGTATTACGAATTCCTGGTTATGATTATATATTTATAAATGACAATGTTTTACACTATCACAGGTTAGGATAACATCAATGTCAGTACTCGTATCCAAGTATTAAAATATTTCCTTATTCAACATTCTTCAACGCAGAAATCCAAATATTTCGCTAATCTGTCAATCTTAAAGTTTAAACAATGGAAGTAACACATTACTTATAAATAAATAAATACACCCAACAGTCACATTCATAGTCCTGACCCCACACTAAGATCGAGTCTTGTGTCGTGGGTATCAGAAGCTACGAGAGACTTTTCGGTCTCACAAACACCCAGACCCGAAACAAATACCTGTGGATCACACAAATATTTGTTTCGGTGCGGGGATCGAACCCGCGGCCTCTCGTTTCACAGGCGACGTCTAACCAACTGCGCCACGGAGGCTGTAAAACATATTTTCTCGAAGTTTCAAACAGAATCAATAATTGTATTGCTGTTGTAAATGTTATGCTATCTTCTCGGTATACGAAGCTGTAGCGCATCTAAAGGTTCCAATAATAAAAAAAACCAGCACAAAGTTTTTCAATTACCATTTTTTGTACGTTTTTGTTTTCTGCTTCTTTTTGTATTTTTATTGGATATTTTTTCACTTCACCAGCTATATTTTTTTGGCTACTGGGCCCAATCATGATGAATTTATATCACAATGTATACCACTAACCTAGCGTAATATGTCATAAGTACTGTATTGTATTAGCTCGTATACGTCCCACTGCAGGGCACGGACCTATACAATCCTCTACAATCGAGAGTACAACTGAAAGGGATTAGGCTATATGCTCCACCACGCTGGCCCAGAGTGGTCTGGAGGACTTTACACACCATAGAAATTCTTACAAATCACTATTCAGGTTTCCTCGCGATGTTTTCCTTTACCGTTCTATTTCGTGGTGTTCGACATTCAATATACACATTACTCCGAATAGTCAGAAGTGGGCCCTTGGGACTTGAACCCGCGACAACCGTAAACATGTTGGCATCTGCGTCTGGTCCGTTACCACCAGGCTACGGACTTAGTCCTTAGTAATAGGTCCATACATACATAAACTCACGCTTTTTTCCCGGAAGGGCTAAGCAGAGGTGCCACCAGGACACCCACGTTTCGCATCGTGTGTTCCGTTACACGATGTGATAGGAGACGAGCCCATCGCAATATCGGGCACAAATTCCTGAATCCATGGTGATAATGGATAGAAAAATCTAATATCACTTTGCCCGACCCGGGACTCGAACCCGATACCTCAATTTTGTAATCGTAACGTAGTACAACTAGGCCACCGAGGCAGTCATAAGTCCTGACCGAGTTAACAGCGAATGTCTTCATCTCATGGCTTGGTGGTAGTGGAGCCCGGACGGTGACGATGCAGGCGCCGCAGCCTCCTTCGTGGCACATCGCCTTAGTCCCACGGAGTTCCGCCACATTACGTATGTACTCGTTGAGTGTTACATCTGGTCCGTATTTCCCGTCCACTGCGAAAAACCAAAGTTAATAAATAACTACATAAAACCAACAAATACATCTGACCCCATACTAAGAATATATCAGATTTTGTCTCTTTATGTTCTTATGTTATTTTTAGTGCACAGTAAAGATTAATGAATAAAATAAGTCAGATACAAGTCTTATACCCACAGTATCAAAAACTACGAGAGACTTTTCGGCATTACACCCATACTCGAAGCTTAGTGGACCGCAAAAACCATTTCCTCGGTGCGGGGATCGAACTCACCACCTCTTGTTTCACAGTCATCGTCTAACCTACTGGGCAACGGAGGCTGTCAATTGTGGAACAAAAGGACCCTAGTTTAGGTTAAAAAAAATCAGCGCCCACTCTTGTATGGTCGAAAACAGTACTGCTATCTATATTGCCAATAGCTGATCTCCAAACCAAGATATGATAACAGGCGAGGCTATCGTCTTTCCGAGCGCAATCAATGGGCAAGGCCACTCATGAGATTTTTTATTTTGAAATACATCAAGTGATCTGATACTCGCGATTAGATGGTATCTACGTCTTTGAAACATCAGCGAATAAGGATTAAGCTAAGATATTTTTATATCTGTCTATGATGTACATATCTGGCTCGAGCGATCAGTCATTTTGATGACACCAACAAAATTGATTGGCACACCAACTTTGCTACATCTTTCTGCCATCGGTATTCTAAGGATCCTTCTTCCACCCTATAATTGAATATATGGTTGTCTGTAAGACATTGCTGTAGAGCGATGAGACCGCCATTTGTACTTTTCTTTGTTATTGTTTCTGTATTGTGTATTTTTATTCTTAATTGTGTACAATAAATAAATACACCCAACAATCAACATACATAGTCCTAACCCCACACTAAGATCGAGTCTTGTGTCGTGAGTATCAGATACTACGAGAGACTTTTCGGCCTCACAAATACCCAGACCCGGAAAAAATACCTGTGGTTCACACAAACATTTGTTTCGGTGCGGGGATAGAACCCGCGGCCTCTCGTTTCACAGGCGGCGTCTAAGCAACTGTGCCATGGAGGCTGTCAAAGATTTAAATAAATAAATAAATATTTAATTTTCCAAGAGATAATCATTATTAATCAAGAATACACGTTACGTAATGTTTCGATAACAGTGAATGGAAAGAACTCAAGTTATTAACGACGCTCATCAATTTTCTTTGAAGTTAATAATTACTTTAAAAGCTTTTTGAGATATCTTAATTTTCTCCATAAAGAAATGCCGAGTAACGTGGAAATAGGAAGTTGAAGGTCATTGTAATTTATTTATTTTTGTTTAATTTGATTTAATAGGAATTACTGTCTTAGGTGCAATTCAGTAGAATGAGGAAATTAAATAATTTTCAAGGGAATTTCCTGCTAGATATGAAAAAAATAAATAATCGAATACATCAATGACTAAACAGTAGCAGATATTATATTATACACATAATTTTATGTTTTTATTAGCCAAGATGATTATGGTGATTATCGATTTTGGACAAGATTAACGGAAAAAATGTAGCACCTATCTTTCTTAAGTATTGGATGAGTACATGCAAATAAAATTAGTTTAACTATAATATTTTTTTTTTAAATGCTAATCATTTAATCATTATGAAATCCTCCAATATTTTATTAAAAACGGATATTTTTTGTAAATAAAAAACTTACCTTCATAACTTGTTCCGTTAATTTTGAAACTAATTGTCGGCATTTTTTTAACCACAACTTTTACTTTAATACACTTCTTTAAAATTCAAATTTTTGCTTTATTATCATACCCATAAATATTGGTAATCACATTATTTCATTTCAAAAAACGAATAATTAATGGCATGTCCGCGCTGGACAACGATAAAGAAAAATATGGTACGCGACCAAATTACGTGGGTGATTATGGCATTGCCGGCTAGTGATGGTCACCTACAAAAAATATATCTTTTATATCACACATATTGAGGTAATTGAGTATGTTTAACTGTACTGTTTGTGTGTTTTTCCTTTCGATTAAAAACTTTTTTGGCGGCAATTATTACACTTAGCGCGTATTTCAATTATTGTTTAAGGTGTTATACTGCTTAAGGTTTTTTTTATGACAAATGGAAAAGGGGTTTAATATTTTTGGAATGAAAGTATTTAATTAAATTAATATACCTATTATAATTTGTAAACCCATCAAAATAAAAGAAAAGTGAACATAACAACATAATATTTTTTAAAGTAAGTATTTATTTGACGAAAAAAGCGCTTGACATGTAAACTACAGAAAATCGCTATGCGTCTGTCACAATTGTTGTTTTTTTTTTTTTGTATTATTTATATGTTGCTAGATACAGTTGTATTAGTCCAAGATTAGTTCAAGGTTCAAGATTCCTAATTTGGACGGACGAGAGGATCAAAAATAAGTTCGACCTAAACGAAGCCTGGCGTTCAGAATGGTGCTATTTTAAAAACACCAATTCGAATCTTGTATCTGACCCCACCAAGAAGCTACCCAGTTTTGATGCGGAACGCAAGACTAACCACCACCTGCATTAATGAGGTCTAAAGAAGTCACCACAATGCGACTACGGAGCACCCGACCAGACCCTGTCCCATCTCGTAAACGAATGCCCACTTCGCTGTTTCCCCGGTGGAATCTCGGAACTTCATAAATGCACTCCTGATGCAGCAAGTCGGCTAAAGAACCTTGATCCACGCAGGATGAATGCCATACGCAATGATGACAGTTGTTTATAGTAAATACTGTAATGATTTTCGGTGTGCCCTGTCGACGCAATTCCTAGTCTGTGGTTTAAATTTTGTCATGTCTTTAGAACCGTATGGACAGTTTTTTTGTCATTGACTTCCTCTATAGAAAATTGGTTACGCGTAGGTTTATAGATCACAATGAACAAGCAATATCCGGTCGGAAACATATAACCGTTTCCAAATAATTTATTTAAATCCCAGGTCGGACAAAGTGCTATTGGATTTTTCTATTCATTATCAGCCCAGAATTTGTGCCCAATATGGCGATAGGCTCGCCCCGTACCACGTCGTGGGACCAAGCGATAACATTCGCGTAAATCTAAGAAACCATTATAAAGATAGTCGATTAGAAATTTAATCACACCGAGTAGCTTCATTCGTTTAAAATTAAAGCACTCATTCATTTATATAAGAGCGACACGAATCAACTTTGTCCCCAAGCAATTAAATATTTCCTTTTGATGGCGAAACTAAAGTAACTTTGTCTGCGGATTGAGTGGTAATTGTCTGAGCACCTTTGCGACCTCTGGTGACAGAAATAAGCAATTCATAAATATTCGTGGTTGCTTGACATTTCTGCTAAGGTCTATGAAGGTTATGTGGAAGGAAACAGGACAATCTGCAGTGAGAATTGAGTACAGAGACTTACTAAACTACAAATAAATAAATAAATAAATAATAAATAAATACACCCAACAGTCACATACATAGTCCTGACCCCACACTAAGATCGAGTCTTGTGTCGTGGGTATCAGAAACTACGAGAGAAATACTACAAATATCCATATATTTTAGTTTAGTAGTTTAAAACTTAACAGAGTTGCCTTAGATTTGCCCGGTTTTGTCGATGTTTTGGAACCGCCTGTTGGAACCAGTTGTCAATCAAATAAATACATTTTCTATGATACTAGGCGCAACAATTCAACGATAAAAATCTTCGTTTGTAAGTGATTTTCAACGGACTATTTCTTGGAGGAAAATCGCCGACATATCATCCCGAATGTGTCGTAAGATATTGTCGGTGTAACTTGTACTGAGCTAGTGATTTTTGTTGTTTATAACAATTCGAAACGTCTTCAAATAGAATAAATTATTTTAAATTGGTATTATTACGTCATTATTCTTAGCATTGAATTTATAAGTGCTGTTATTGCGTTATTTAAAATATATGTCATTGTATCTCAAAGAACTGCAAAAAATCTTTATAAGATCCAGTTATCGCAAATGATTAGTACTGTACAATCTATAAGATTAAGCGGTTTGCTTATTGAAAGAAAGTATCGATTATATTCTCGACCCAAACACATATAAAATTCAATCTTATTTTTTGCCAAAATACATTTTAAAATACAAAAGAATTCAAAGTAACTTCAAATAAAAAAACAATATTAGTTTTCAATTCCAAGTAATTTCATATTGAAAATTTTATACTGTTTCAATCCATACATCAAAGTTGAGAATATGAAAACATTTCAAAAGCCGATTGTATGTTTCTAGTATTTCTGAAGGATAAAAAAATAGAAATAGCTAGTGATTAACAGCCTCCGTGGCGCAGTTGGTTAGACGCCGCCTGTGAAATGAGAGGCCGCAGGTTCGATCCCCGCACCGAGACAAATATTTGTGTGAACCACAAGTATTTGTTTCGCATCTGGGTGTCTGTGAGACCGAAAAGTCTCTCGTAGTTTCTGATACCCACGACACAAGACTCGATCTTAGTGTGGGGTAAGGACTATTGTGACTGTTGGGCGTATTTATTCATGGGTGTATTTATTAACAACACTGCTCCAGGCGTTTGTCCCACTGTCGCAAGTGAATGAGAATGCAGTAAAGCATTTTTATAAAATAAGTCCCGTACACGAACAAACAGGTCACATGGTAAATGATCCCTGCCGCCCATGAACATCCACAACGCTGGACCATATATGCGATCATATACAGGGTATATCAAGACCGCGACCGAAAACGAAGCCAAGAGGTAGTATTAGTGATATCAAACAATGCAAGTAAAAATTTTGCAAAATCAGCGATGGATTTTTTTTTACAATTTTTTAAAAATCGTCGTTTTTGAGGGGTAAATACCTAGTTTTTGCAAAAATTGTAATTTAAACCCTTACGTACCATTGCGTATTTAAAAATAAAGCGATGTACGTCATTCTTTTAGAAAAACTATGTATTTATCACTCAAATACGACGATATGTAAAAAATAACAAAAAAATTGACGATTCTTTTTAACCGACTTCAAAAAAAGGAGGAGGTTCTCAATTCGACTGTATGTTGTTTTTTTTTTTTTTTTTTTTATTTTTGTTACCTCATTTCTCTGTACTGGGTAAACCGATTTCGATAATTCTTTCTTTAATTGAAAGCTGGTGCTTGTCATTTGGTCCCATAAAAATATGGTGACGATCTGATGAATATCTTCGGACCTGGAGAGGGGAACTCCTTAAAATAAAGTAGGATTCCAATGGTTCTTCTTGCATTGAATTAAGTATAAAACCAAAATTACAGTGGTGGAGGAAAGTAGGGGTAGGGGCAAGGGGGGGGTGAGAAAATTAAGAAATATGTAAATAGTCAATATCTTCGGCAGCTTTTGACCGATTTTAGTAAATTTTTTTGCATCAGAAAGAACGTATTAATACTTTGATCTCACCAATAAGTTATGAAAATCTGATGAATATCTTCAGATCTGGAGAGTAGAACTCCTCAAAATTGAGTACGATTCCAATGGTTCTTTTTGCATTGGATTCAGTATAAAAGTAAAGTTACAGTGGTGGATGAAAGTAGGGGTAGGGGCGAGGGGGGCGGTTGATAAAAAGAACAAACATGTAAATAGTCAATATCTTCGGCGACTATACCAATAAATCATGAAGATCTGTTGTAAATTGTAATAGTGACAAAGAATCATATTATTACAGTTTAATAGTATGCCATATACCATTCCGTAATGAAACAGATATCGGCAATTGGGGGCATTGCCGATTGTTATGTGTTGGTGAATAAATTGTACATGACGATGATAACTTTTGTGAAAACATGGAAGAACGAGCCGTCATGTCGGATGAATTGTTCCTAAGAAGCATTCGAGGATTAAATATCCAACAAAAGAATGTGTTTCAGAAAGTCATAACGGCAATCAAACTCAATTTGAAAGGACGAGAAAGTCAGCTGTTAGTTTGTCACGGGTGGTGCAGGTAATGGTAAATCATTTCTGCTAAAATTAATCGCGGAGCATATCAAACGTTGTTACGCACCAACAATAGATATACCTAACGAAGCCTAAATTTGTGGAAGTCCAGTCGCTAACCGGGGTTGCTGCTCGTCAAACTTTTGGCAAAACGCTACACAGTATTTTCTTGCTGCCGATTGAGAAAAAAAGTACCATGATGTAAAAAAAAAATACGGTCTATTGTTTCTTATGAGAACCTAAGATTAATTTATTTAAGCTACCAAAAGCTGTGTACGTAAAAATTTGACTATCGAACATTTAAGTCACTAAAAATGAAAAATAAAACCAAAATTTTAACAAAAAAAAATAACCGACTTCAAAAAACTGACAAAAAATCATATTAAAAATAAAATTCTAAAAAAAGAAAAAAAATCTGACTTATGACAAACTAAAAATGCACTAAAAAGTAAAAAAATAATTGCGTGTTTTTCACACAAGATTGTATTTATACACATACCTATATTATGTATCCAGTTAAACTTTACATCTAACTCAACACATACCTATGAGTAACAAATAATTATAATAAAAAAAATTAATTACAGTTCACCTAAGCTAAAATTTGAAATATATGTATGCACTACTTAAAAGACGATCAAATTATTAGAATAATGTACAATTATAGTTATTTTTGGAGTCGGTGTCAGCCAAAGATACCTGACAATATTAAATGACAACAACTTTATGAAATCTATTTTATACGAATATCCTCTTGTACTATTATGTGGGCCGCGTAGAGGCGCGGTTAGTTTTGATTTATTGTTTATTAACCTTAATTCAATAAAATATAATATCTGACGTTTATGTAGTTACTAACTCATAAAACTTGGCTGACACCGACTCCAAAAATAACTATAATTGTACATTATTCTAATAATTTGATCGTCTTTTAAGTAGTGCATACATATATTTCAAATTTTAGCTTAGGTGAACTGTAATTAATTTTTTTTATTATAATTATTTGTTACTCATAGGTATGTGTTGAGTTAGATGTAAAGTTTAACTGGATACATAATATAGGTATGTGTATAAATACAATCTTGTGTGAAAAACACGCAATTATTTTTTTACTTTTTAGTGCATTTTTAGTTTGTCATAAGTCAGATTTTTTTTCTTTTTTTAGAATTTTATTTTTAATATGATTTTTTGTCAGTTTTTTGAAGTCGGTTATTTTTTTTTTGTGAAATTTTTACTTGCTTTGTGTTTGATATCACTAATACTACCTCCTGGCTTCGTTTTTGGTCGCAGTCTTGATATACCCTGTATATCATCCGGCAAAACTCGCCGAACGAAACGTGACATTAAAAGTTGTCACTTCACGTCGCGTCGATCAGTGAGACAGCGGTACCGTCCCGGATGAACCTGCCCATTCATGCTGAATCATTACTGACAATAGCGTGGCTCTAGAACTTTGTAAAACTTTTTTTTCTTCATTCATGCACGGCAACGTGAGCGCCCCAATGACGTGACACTTGATGGCTGTAGTGCGGAAAAAACTAGAAATAATAAAATATTTAAAATGAAAGGTGGATAAACTAAAAACATAAAAAAAGTTATTATTTAAATATGATGAGGTGTCTTATGAGTTTTAATTTTATTGTTGGTATATACCAGTGTCTAATATTAGCATATCTTTTATTTACAAAGAATGTCTATTTCTCCCACCTAACAGCAGTGTAAATGCACTGTTGTGTTCCGGTTTGAAGGATATTGTAGTCAGAGTAACTACCGGACATAATGAGACTTTACATAATATGTTATATGATGTCTTAGGATGATGAGCGCAGTGAAATGTCAAGCATTGCTTTGTTTCATTGCGTTGTTTGGTTTTGCTACGGTTCACGAGCGCTCGTATTTCTCTCGACCCAACGGCATGTTCGGCTCGCCATTAAAAGCAATAAAAAAATATCTATTACGTACTTTTCTTTAAAACGATAACCATTCGCTTCGTCGTAGGCAATGGGACTAGTTTCTAAATCTTGTGTTTTTTAACACGCAAGCTTATAAAGACATTCGGAATCGCATGACCACTAACGTATCATTATACTTTAATTGAGCCTTACAGTACGCTAACAACCGCTAAAAGGATTAATTTTCAGCCATTACACGGTTTGTATTGACGTGACTAAGTGCCCTTATATTACCGTATCGTCTTATTAGTATGACTTGTTATTAAAGGCAATACAAGGCATAATTCTTGTTACAACTAAGGCTTGTTTGACAACCTCCGTGGCGCAGTTGCTTAGACGCCGGCTGTGAAACATGAGGCCGGGGGTTCGATCCCCGCACCACGACAAATATTTGTGTGATCCACAGGTGTTTGTTTCGGGTCTGAGGGTTGTGAAACCGAAAAGTCTCTCGTAGTTTCTGATAACAAGACTTGATCTTAGTGTGGGAGATCAGGACTATGTATGTGACTGTTAGGTGTATTTATTTAAAATAGCAACGTGGATTAAATAAAGTTAAATACTAATTTGAATACTAGTAATTAACACCTAGTAATGTTTATAATGTTTACAGAGAGAAGAGAGAAAGAACAGAGGTGGTTATCTACTCATTCGAATTTCTATTTAATGGCTAAAACGGCAGTAATCCAAAAAAAAAAAACTAAATGGAAAAAGATCTCACCTCACCTTATATGCTAAAAGAAGATTTATAGGTACCAAGTAGGAAAATTAATTTATAGGGTCAGTGGTATAACTTCTCGACGTGAAAATAGAATCGAATTATGAATATTATTTGTAGTATTACCGCTTATGAATTCGCAGTTACACAAGATGATGTGTAGTTGAGGTTGTACTTATCGTAAAATAATAAAATGAATATTAAATATAAGTCTCAGTCAAAATTACCGAGACCTTGACATCTCAATTCATTAAGGTATTCACTTTTTGCTTAATTTCCGCAACCTCACCTTCATGTTGATTCAATGGCATAGCAAACAATGTAAGAACTACACAAGTTAGTTTTTGCGTAACTACAAACATTACGTGTTATTGCGCAATAATATTAGTAAGAAAACCTGTATAAAATATATATTTTTACATGACTTTCTATGGTATGTGCAATCCACCTAATTGAGACTGCTTCTATGGCGTAGTTGTACTACTGTATGATTACAGTGCTGAGATCTCGAGTTCAAATCCCGGGTCGGGCAAACTATTTCATTTTTCTATTAATTTGTGCCTGAAATGGCGATAGGCTCGCCCCCTATCACATCGTGGGACGGAACACATAAGGCGAAACGTGGGTGTCCTGGTAGCACCACTTCACTCCATTTGCCTAAAAAATATCCCTCTGGGAAAAGGGCGTGATGTTTGTATGTATTTGTAGTCCGCCTACTCGTAAAAGGCCAGCGTGGGGAACTATGGCATATAAACAATTGGCATCGCTACACAAAGTGGTCTGAGGACATACTGAAGTTTGCCTAAAATCGCTTGCGAATCCACAGGTCACCGTCAAAAGCAGCAGAGAAGGTATGTTTTTAGCAGTTAACTTCCTATTTCTGAATATAATGATTACAAGTAGTTATCTACGTCATATACACTAAAACAGTACCATTTCCAAAGGTAGTTGAATAAAAAGGATAGAAATTTCCATCACAACAATACAGAGCGACGGGCGGATGTTGGAAAATGTTTTATTTCATGCGTAAAGATACGCATCAAATTGACACATAATGGTGTTACACCACTAAGGCTTTAGACATCAGCTACACAAATATTAAATATTATATTTTGAAAGTATTTTAATTATACACTGTCTCAGTGGCGAAGTTGTACTACGGCATGATTGCTAAGCTAAGGTCTCGAGTTCGAATCCCGGGTCGGGCAATGCGGTATTGGATTTTTCTGTTCGTTATCAGCCTGGAGTCAGAAAGTGCCCAATATGGCGATAGGCTCACCTACTATCACATCGTGGGTCGGAAAATACAAGGCGAAACGTGGGTGTCCTGGTTGGACCGCTGCCTACACCTTGTGGGAAAAAGGCTTGAGTTTATGTATGTATATATCTTCATCGAAATCTTGCTGTAAACCAACGGCAAATAGCTGCACCAACAAATTCATAGCAGTCCAGATAGCTATCCAGCACTTCTTGGATTCGAAAGACCACCAAATAGTCGGCGCTTGCCGGAAACCGCTAAGGACGTCCCACACGCAAAAAAGACCTTGAAAATTAACACGCCAGTAAAATACTAACAAGTTAAAACCAAGTTGTATGTGAAACAAAAGAAAATCTAAAGGTAGTTGTACAATTTATTCAACCTTCAACATCCAGCAAGCTCGTTTGTACCCACGTGATTCTCAGATGTACGCGTAGTAAGTTGTTACCGAATAACAACTGCAAGTAGGCCGTTGAAATATTATATATTGTATTATTCTGTTACGTCGGAACCTAACCATTGTAGTGAAAGTGATGAAACTAAGCTTTGATTTGCATTCTCACATTTTACTGTGCTCATTTTTCGCTAAACAACAATAAATTCATTTTATTTTAATTAGTGCGTAAGTCCGCTAAACAACCAAAAGGCTTATTCAAAATTCAAAAAATAAAGGGATTTTGTGCCATAAGGAAAAGGAAAGGTTGACATGAAAATCGGAATGGGATTCCGACAGAAAGACAGCTTAGCGGCTGACAGCAATATATTGTTTAATATTTCATATTTATTTTACCCATTGTACAAATATAAATTGCTTATAGAGCACAATGTGGTTGAAAATGACAGACTAATGTATTTATTTTAACTTAATTAATAGGTTTGTAAGATCCCATCACATTTTAATGCAGTAATACTTTTACATAGCACTTTTACAAACCAAAATACTTCTCAAGACATCAATAAATCTAGACGTCAGTTTCCAATCATAGTGAGATTGCCAATTTTCAGGATATGAATATGATATGTCTGTATAAAGTAGGGGATAGTACGCCTACGGTTTGCGTGGGGTTCGCCGCAATGTACGCGTGGGATTTATTTACAAATATATAGTGGGATGAGGGTGGAGTAACGATGAAGACGTCACAGTTTTAAGTGCGGTCGGTGGCCGTTAAAAATTCTGTTTATCTATTAAAAGTGCGTGGTGGCCTGTTGGTAACGGAGCAGACGCGGCTGCCTACATGTTCACGGTGGTCGCGGGTTCAAATCCCAGGGCACACCTCTGATTTTTCGGAGTTATGTGTGTATTGATAGTCAATAAACACGCACTTTAACGGTGAAGGAAAACACCGTGAGGAAACCTACATACCAAAGCGATTTTAAAGAATTTCTACGGAATGTAAGTCCGCCAACCCGCACTAGGCCAGAGTGGTGGACCTAACCAATCTCAATCGATTCTCTCGATTGTAGTGTAGGCCCGTGCCCTGCAGTGGGACGTATATGTGCTGATATAGATATAGATTCATAAGTTAATATTAAGAATGTTAAAAGTATAAATAATTAAATATGTAATAATATTAAGCTATAGCTATATTTGTACATTTTGGTTATTTTGTCAAAGGAAAAGTTGTATGTTATTCTATTAGTTGTGAAATTTCAGGCCCCGAATTCCGAAGGGATCGTGTATCGTTGAATTTGAAAACTAAACTTTATCCTATATTAACCCGAACCTAGCAAATTAAGCAAAGCAAATGTTTATGCGAAAAAAAGGTTATTTTTATTCCCTGAAAGCTTTTGTATATTTATTTTTTATTACATAATTCAAGACATTGTCTACCAAACAAGCAAACGATTAAGCATATATATATATATAAGTTTTCACATTTTCAATGTTATATAAAATACACCTATTTACAATAATCAGTGGTCTTTATGACCTTCATTGTTTGTGTTGAACGAAATCTCTCGGTGAATAGTCGCTATTGTACCCGCCAGAAATGATTGGCAGTGAGTTTCCATTTATATAATAATTATACTTATATACATACTTAGTTATTAGTGAGTGATTTTCGCATTGTTAACACGAGGTAACAGATAAGCTGATGGAACATGTACAACTCTTCGTTTTGTCGGTTCGTTCCCAACTTCTCATAAATTGAAGGAGTTTGAAAATATTTACCATTTGTTTCAGCTCAACACAAGCAGATTGTTCACGTTTCCGTAATAATTCTGCTCGTGAGTTATTCAACAAGTCTTCCTCATCGAAATAATGCCAAGTTCAGCATCAGTAACATTCTAGACGCAGCCATTCCTGGTATTCAACCAATAGTGGCGGCTGGGTCCAACAGATGTATGTTCATAATCAATACTTTAATACATATTATTCGCATATCAAAAATAGCTACGATGCTATTAATATACGTAATAAATATTGACGTGTTTCAGGCGAAGCATTCAAAAGTTTCTTCGGTTTGACTTACGAACAAATGCATGAAAAAAATACTTCTATACATCAATCACTTGATATAGACCTGATAACAAAAAACGGCAACATAAAGTACAATTTAACTGAAACAAAAAAATTAGGGCGAGTGATGTCTAATGCCAAATCAATCGCTATACTGATCCATGGATTTCTGGAAAGTTCAAATGGCTGGATGGTCAGTGGACTTACTCCGGTACTGCTAAATCGCACAGGCTTGAAGATCTTCGCTTTGGATGGACGGAAAATTATCAATTGGGAGTATTTTCGGTCGTCAACGTATGCAAGGTTTATGGGCGAACAGCTTGGAATATGTTTGGGTAGAATTATAAAAGGTAAGATTATTGTAAAATACGAGGTTTTTTATTGGATTAGTTCAGCAAAGTGGCACACGGTTTACCTGGTGGTTTGGTATTACCGCCTCCCATAAACATCTTAAACATAACAATTGGTATAGTGCCGATCTCTCCAAATGCGAAACCATTGAAGAGAAAAGAACGGGAAGAGGAAATAAGTTTTAGGCGTCGCACGATCTCACACACCGTTTAAAACACGACAGCAAAGTCGTCACTCAATGGCCAGGTTAGTGACAGAATTTAGAATCGCATCAGCCCATATACGTCCCACTGCAGGGCACGAGTCTCCTCTACAAGAGAGTACGGTTTAGAGGGGTTAGCCCTTATGGACTATACAGGATATATCCAGACTGCGACCGAAAACGAAGCCAGGTGGTAGTATTAGTGACTTTAGACAGAATGCAACTAAAAATATCGAAAAAAAATCATCATTTTTTTTTTGCGATTTATTACTTATTGTCTTATTTGGGTGATAAATACATAGTACCTAAAATAATAATGTACATCTTTTTATTTTTAAGGACGCAATGGTAAGCAAAGGTTTAAATTACTATTTTCGCAAAAACTAGGTATTTACCACCCAAATACGATTATTTAAAAAATACCATAAAAAATCTGTCGCTTGTTCGCTTGTCGCTTGCGAAATTTTTAATTGCATTTTCATTTTCGGTCGCAGTCTTGATATTATACCCGGTATAGTCCATCACGCTGAATTTAGAACCTACTTTGGGTTTATATCGTACAACTGGCTAGTGTTTAACAACTGCTTTTGTTGCATGGTATGTTAGGATATATTTTTTACAACCATCTTCCCTGCTCGTCCTGGATTTATATCTTCTCATAAGATTTTACTAAACAAGGGATTTTACTAGTCCCGGTGGATTTAATTATATAAACTTACGTTAGATGTCTTTGTCGTATGCCACAAGTTGTTTTATGTTCCTACGATTTACGGGCCCCATTAACGTGCTATGAGGACGCATATTATTCCGGAATTAATTCCAAAGCAGCTATAAAGTTTGTAACTTTCTTCGAGCTATAAATTTGTCATGGAACACTGAAGTTCGGAATTTCGTTGGCCTTGAGATCTCCGTTTGCGGCAATATTAGAATGATTTATTTTCATGTCATTCATGTCATTAAACATCTTACTGAGGATTGCTGGAACAATACCATTAATTTGACTTTTAGGCTCAGTTGCACAAACTAACTTTGTCAATAACTTTGACTTTGAAAACCTCAATCCCATACATTAGCAATGTCAAATACGTCACAAATGTATGGCGATGATATTGTCAAAGTCAAAGTTACGGGCAAAGTTGGTTTGTGCAACTGAGCCTTAATGTTGAAGTGAAAAAAATAACTCGGTCAACTTTAAAATCACCGAGTGTACTCGATTGTGGGTAAATTTTGAAATAGCTTATTCATTATTACCCTTCCTTCTTTGCATCCATTCGTCCCGTAGACGCTAAAAGCCCTATATTTTTTTATTTGGCACAGCTTTATGTTTAACTTCTTTCATAATCACTTCATTTATTTCTATATAAATAATACCCTAAAAATATCTCACGAATTGCTTGAACTCAAGCTTGGTTTCATAATTCGATTAGGGCGTCAGTCTTCAACGTCAGATGTATTATAATATTAGACTAGTGTCCAAAACTTTAAATTCCTTTCTTAAGTGTTAGAATGGGGTTTAATTTATAAGCCAGGATCGATAACATGCAATTTAATGAAACTTTGGGAGTGTCTAACTTGACCTTTATCCGCAAAGATATTAATGAAATAGGAAAACATTAATAATTATCTCTTAGCACTTACACTTATATGTAATCTGAATGTCTTATTGACTTAAACCATTATAAGCAGCTACTTTATGACTTCTTTTTTCAGCCGGTCAAGATCCATTGAAGATTCACCTAATAGGCCACAGCCTTGGAGCTCATATAGCTGGTATCACTGGCAAGACAGTCCACCAAGTGACTGGGCGACTGCTTGGCAAAATCACAGCTTTGGATCCAGCTGGACCTTGCTTCAGCAACGTCAGTACTGCAAGCCGGATTGACCGAACTGATGCACAGTACGTCGATGTGATTCACAGCAATGGAGGCGTGTTGGGACTGAAAGAGCCTGTAGGTAATCGATATTAACGTGTTTACAAACAGAAAAATGAGTACGTGTAGGATCAGGCAGTAAGAATACATTTAGATTGATGAAGTTGCCACATTTGCTATTTTTGCTGATGTTAAAAAAATATTTGAGTGGGTTGTCTACTAACGTGGGTTTACACATCGTTTAACAATTTAAAATAGTGTTACAAAAGAAAATTTTAGCTAGCATTCTTACCATTTCCGTAGATACTATTAATAAATAGTGAAATAGATAAATAATATTAATATATCAATTTTCATATAGTGCCTAGAGGTTCAGCTCTACTAATAAATACATTTGCTTTGTATAAATTCTTGATTTTGATCTCGGAATTTCATATTAATTGAATAATAATTACAATTACTATTATAATAAGTGCGGTTTCATTTCAGGACACAAGGATTTTTATCCCAACGGAGGTATGTCCCAACCCGGATGCATCATATCAACTTGCGATCACAGTAGGTCATGGGAATATCTTGCTGAGTCTATTAGTTTTCCAAGACACTTTCCTGGTAAATGTATATTTACAATAATGTAAATTAATATTAATTAATACAATTGTTTTATTGTGCATAGTTTATCAGTTTGTACACTTCATAACATTAAAATAACTTAAATACAATAGTTTTAAATTTTTTAATCATCGTAATGTAAAAACTAAGTAGTAATGAAAGTGGTAGGTACATTGACAAAATCCTGAAAACATCTTTTAACACTGGTCTGGTTAAATTCTGCCTCGGTGGCGTAGTTGTATTACGGTACGGTTACAAACCTGAGGTCTCGGGTTCGAATCCCGGGTCGGACAAAGTGATATTGGATTTTTCTATTCATTATCAGTCCGGAGTCAGGAATTCGTGCCCGATATGGCGATAGGCTCGCCCCCTATCACATTGAGGACGGAACATACAAGGCGAAATGTGGGTGTCCTGGTGGCGCCTCTGCCTACCCCTTCGGGGATAAAGGCGTGAGTTTATGTATGTATGTATGTTAAATTAGGTCCTAGACCGCCTTGTATTTACCTGGTATAACATTATATATTTGGTTAACAAATCCATTAGTATCATGCCTAGTTAGCAGAATTTTGTTTTTACATAGATAATAATAACAAACCTTTTACTCATTTTGCTTCATCTTCATCATAACCATATTTACTTTTTAGCCCGAAAATGCGAGAACTGGACGATGTTCAAGGAAGGTTTATGTTCACAAAACAAGGTGGCATATATGGGCAGTCACTCTGAAGATGAAGATCCAGGTCTGTACTTCCTTACAACAGCTTCGTCGTCCCCTTATGGTCTCAGGGCGGCTGGAAGCGCATGAAACGCTTCTAATAAACTGTTTTTGCGCTGGACCTTTGGTTTTATTATTACTTACCTTTATTTTCTTTCGGAATCTTTAGCAGACGTGTGATATTATCCACGTTTGACCATATATTCAAGAACTTATTTAAAGTCCCTCGTAGGTTCTGATACCCACGACACCAGACTCGATCTTAGTGTGGGTCAGGACTATGTATGTGACTGTTGGATGTAATTTTTTTTGCGAGATATCTATTATGCTTGTAGCCAACGGAATAACCATTAAACAGTATTTTATTATAGTTTCGACTTAGAAACATGAAATTATAAAAAACATTATATTGAATGTTACATACTTAAAAAGGAGCATATTATTTTCAATGAAATCTTTTATTACATTATTTACGTCTTAAATTTTAATATTTTATAGGTTTAAAGTGATTTAAGCTCCAGTTATTAAAATCAACATCAATATATTTTCTACCCGAGACCGTCTTCAAAATATTTAGTGGGATGGCAGAAAAAGAAAATAAGTATGTAAATAATTTAACAACTTACTAATGGACAGGATAATAGGCAAGTCCATTGCGTCACAGCAAAATAATAAAATTGGTTAGTTTCATATATAGCTGGATTTACTACTCGTTTACTATCAAAATGAATAATTGTAGACTTTTTCAGTAAAATTTATTTCCAACACTTTTACAAAATGTATAAAAACCTTCGGTAGACTTAATTACATAAAAAGTGAGTATAAAATCAGACTAGCTAACTCGTGTAATTCCTTCATAAAACATAATATTACTTGTTTTATGGGACCATGGTGAGCCCAGCAACGTTGCCTGACATATACCTACACTTGTGACTACATATTATCAAGATACAAGACGTTTTGTGTCAAACTATCGAAATTATTGGAGAGTTATCGGTTGTATAACAGACCCAAAACAAAAAAAATTGGATCACGAAGTCTTTTACACAGCTGGTTAATTAAACCGCTTGCAGAAGCTTTGCTAACAAGACTGCTGTCTCTTTCCAATTGATACTCTTTTTATATGGTATATACTGCACTTGTCATTAGATACAGTGCAGTCACTTTGCCAAGGAAGAACTTCCATTGTTTAAACAAGGCTCAAAGACAGTATTCAGTACAGACTTAACATCATATGTCTCAGTTGGCTAGCGCAGTGGAATGCCAGGCATTGCTTTGTTATTCATGGTGTTGTTTGGTTTGGCTGTCCATGAGTGGTGGTATCGCTTACCATCAGGCGAATGACATGCTCGTCTTGCCATTCATTGCAGTAAAACAAAACTCTCTTTTTGAGGTTGACCTGGTTGTGTTAGACCCCTGTCATTGAGAAGGTTGAGGCGGTGGTGACAGCTTACCGATGTCCGCATACTAGTCTGCTTTGTAGGCAAATAAAAGAGACAGATGTTATGCAAAATAACCGATTTAAAACATCTCCATAATCGCAACACATCTAAATATTTCGTAAAATGTAGCAATAAAAGATTAGTCGCGAAGGGAATCTTTCAGGGGATTACGTTGCCTTTAAATTGATTCCCAGTACAGCGTTTGAGTCGGATTTGGGAAATCGTAAGTGTTGAGACCGCCTTAAAAACCGGGCTCATATTGACGATAGTATATCTATAGGCAACAGATTTGGCAGTCTATATTGCTATTGGCCCTATTGCTCAATTCTGCTTATTTTATTTTATTATTTCAATTGAACCGATTTAAATCAGTGCTATTACCGGTTAAAGTTTAATGGTAAAGATCTTTTGCAGTCTGTTCATTCAATTTTATTTTCTTCGTAGAACGATTGGTTCATTTTCTAACCAGATTGGATGGAAAACTTGAAAATGAGGGATAATTATACCGAGCCAAGCGTAACAAATATAAAATGCAACCAACTAGAAATCGACTGCAAGTTCGGAGAAAGGCTTTCAACGGTTTGATTCCCTGTTGCTCTACGTTTATTTTTTGTAAACGCACAGTTGAGTGACTTTACTGCTTCTGATGGCAAATAGTTTTACTACACGTGGTAATGCCGAAAGACGATGATCGCTTGCCATTCGGTTCAATATTTTGATATAATATTGTTGAATAATGGTTTCTTAGATATACGCGAATGTTACACATTGAAATAAAACTATTTTTTACAGATTTAATCGCAGATTTGGTTTATATTTTACATATTTAACATCCCGATGTTTCGATTACTTTACAGCTTTTGTGGTCACGGGGCGGACCGAGACGAGTCGACACTACGAGTGAAACCAAATCCGCGAGAAAATCCGTAAAAAATATTTTTATTTCAATAATTATTTGTTTGTTAAGTATTTGATTAAAGCGCTTGGTATTGAAGTTTGCCAAAGGTTAGACCGAATTTAATGCAGTTATATAATAAAAAGTCCACAGCTTGTATTTATAGTAAACATAAATTTTGCTACTAGACCAGAGGCTGTATTTAAAATATCTAATCTCTCTCTATTCAGTCACAGGAAGTCCTCTGCTGGACTCAGGCCTCCCCCAAGGATCTCCCTCCTGCATCCTGCCACTTCCTGCAACCTTAACTAAGTCGCCCGTCCCACTGGTAGGCGGTCGTCCGACACTTAAAAAACGACACGTAAATATCTACGATTGTTTTAGACTGTGTCGTATTGTAATACAATCGAGATAATCGATTGAGACTGGTAAGGCCATATAGTCCTCCACGCTGGCCTAGTGCGGGTTGGCGGACTTACATACAGTAGAAATTCTTTAAAATCGCTACGGTATATAGGTTTCATCACGATGTATTCCTTCACCGTTAAAGTGCGTGGTGATTGCCAATCAATGCACACATAACTCCGAAAAGTCAGAGGTGTGCCCTGGGATTTGAACCCGCAACCACCGTGAACTTGTTGGCAGCTGCGTCTGGTCCGTTACCAACAGGCCACCACGCGCTTTTAGACTACTAGCAGTTTTATTTGTTCATGTTGCGCTATATTTTTTACATTCTCATGCACACTGAACTCACAACATCAATTGATTTCCGTTGTAAGATAAGTTTGAGAAATTAATTTTCCAAGAACCAATCTTATTCTATCGAACTAGTTAATAAGAAGTATTATTGTTTAGGCTCAATATTTATTGGATTTATAGAGATTATTTTGTTATCAATTGGGTAGATAAATTATTATTTCTAAATAAAAGTATAGTCTTCACATTGTGTTACGGAGACCAAAAAAGCTTTAGATAGTTTAAAAAAGTAATGACAATACGGAGGAGTAAATATTAATATGAGTGAGGTGTCTGAAGTGAATTTTCCCCTTTTGATTTTACCAAAAATATCTCCTCTATGTCTCAATGCTTTGTTTAAAATATTAAGGCATATATTATAAATCTTTTGTGTTTTATAGTTTAGTGTCTTAGGGGATTCTAATTTATGGGTAGCAACCACCTAAAAAAAATCATTAAGAAAGTTTTAAAAATCTTACAGCGAAATAGACACGATATTAAGATACAGTTGGATATCTAATTCCCAGGTCTTCATCAAACAATTGACACATCTTTCTGCTACTAATTTAAACATTATCTCATTGTGTATAGAAAATCTTTTCATGAGAGGACCGAGCCAATTTATTTTGATTAGAATGTTCCGTTTGAAATAAGTCACTGACCCGAAACATTTCCAGACAAATTAAAAGAACACCTAATTTTCCTTATATTGTTTTATTATCTAAAGATAACTTTGACTTTTAAATTACTATATTTCTAAATAAAATAGCTTTGTGTTGCCATCCTCCTTGGTGCAATTGGTTGGACAAAGTTTGTGGGGCCCGCAAGTATTTGTCTCGGGTCAGGGTGTTCGTGGGACTGAAAAGTCTCTCGTAATTTCAGATACTCACGACACAAGATTCGATCTTAGTGTGGGGTCAGGACTATGTATGTGACTGTTGGGTGTGTTTGTTTATTACTAATTAATGACAGGTATGTATTTATTGCAAAATATGCAGTCTCCTAGTCATTTTGATATCGCAGTGTAAAGAAATGTAGAATGGCATAAAGAAGATACAGTTGTCTATGCAGGGGCTTTGACCCGTTGAAATAATAGACTTGATATCTTAGATTTTTTATTAATTAACAGTGCAGGAGAAGAATTTCGGATACAGGCCAACTACTCGTCATAAAATATTATTTTATCTCGTGCACAAAGGAATAAAATCGGCCACATCGATCTACGCAAGTGTGTCCTTTTTTCACGAACAATCTGTGTAATTAACTCCGTGTAAACCATCCTAATTATATCGAGGACTAGACTCCACGTCTTATTTCTTTCTCATTTATTTCTATTTTCTACCACTCTACTTACAAACTGGTGCATTGTAATAAGCAAACATTACATAAACTCATGCCTTTTTCCCAGAAGGGGTAGGCAGAGGTGCAACCAGGACACTCACGCTTCGCCTTGTATTTTCCGTCCACGATGTGATAGGGGGCGAGCCTATCGCCACTACTTCAACAAGTATACAAATGGATCGTACTCTTAATTAACAAACGGGAACACTCTATATCGCTTGTAATACAACCGCTCACCAATGAGAATTAGCACTGCGAGAGCATACGAAAATAACATGGTACATAGAGGTGTAAAAATCTGTAAGAATTTGGTTTGTAGCTGATTCGATGGTTCACAGTTGTGGTAAACAGGACCGAACTTCTCAACCAATCTTCTGAGGACGCCCACTTCTTTTATCCGTAGAACGCTGCAAATAATAGATTTATTAAAATGGCTGATGGCGCAATTGTACTACGGTACGATCACAACACTTAGGTCTCGAATACCAGGCCGGGAAAAGCGATATTGGATTATTTATTCATAATCAACCCGGAGTCAGGAATTTGTGCCCGATATGGCGATAGGCTCGTCCCCTATCACATCGTGGTACGGAACACATAAGGTGAAAGGTGGGTGTTCTGGTAGCACTTCTGTCTACCCCTTCCGGGAAAGAGTGAGTTTATGTATGAGTAAGTCATGCTCGCTAAAACGTCTGTGCTTGCGGCGGCGTCGTGTGCCGGGTCGGTCACTTCCCTGTAACATGGTTGAGGAGGTCGATGGCTGGCACATGCGTCATACTCGTGAACGAGTGCTGCTTGTGTTGACTGGTCTGCTCGACTTGCTTATAATGATAACTTTTAATTACTTTAAAACTTTTATTTCTATTCATTGCTTTGGTGAAACAGTGTACTGATTCCGCGTTCTGGGCGACTTTACTTACCTAACTCAACCGTACAAAATCACTTGACCAATTACCCTATTCAACATTACTATTCTAAATTATCTATGAACTGCTCTGAATTTAACGCTGCAACCTCTGTATAAATACTGTATTGTAAACTTGTTTTAAAAGAGCAACGCTAGAGTTTCTTGCCCGTTCTTCTCTGGCGAAAACAGCCTTGTGAACCGGGTGGTAGTGGAAAAAAGTGACTGAATCTAAATAATGTATGACATTTCATGGGTTCAATAAATATTTTCATTTCATTTCATTTCATATAACATTAATTAATACATAGGTGCGTGTTTTTAGATATAGATTTATGGAAGAACTTAAGGCAGGCATTTGTCCAGTAGTGGAATCTTTTAGGCTGGGTTCTTTATGTTTTATACCGAAATAATACCACAACATATATTGCCCAACCTGGGAATCGAATTCAATAGCTCACGATCTACAGCTAATACAAGATTTCATTTTGATTGCCAAAATAAAATAAAAACTTCTTTTATAATTCGTGACACACATCGATTTTGATTAACAACTTACCCAATTTTAAATTGTTCCTTATAAGCGAAGTCTTTTGATGTAACGAAGTATTTCTTCACATTTGAAAATAAATCGATATTAATAAGTTCACAAAACTCTTCTGGGTTAAATACTGAAAAAATACACCTATTAGGTATTGCTGACACCAATCTTATGCTTAAGACTACTATTAAAATAATCAAAATACAATACGTGAACGACATAGTGCGTTAAATAAATTTGTCCACTAGACCATCGCTGCTTTGTCGTCTATAGATTATGACACAAAAAGAGAGTTTTCGGGTATATCAAGTACATAATTTAGTTATTCGTCGTTAGTTGAAAGTCGGCCAAAAAGTGCTTCCTTGGGGTCAAAAAAATTATAGATCAAGGAAAATGGCAGAGATTTTGCAGGAAGCCGTAACCTGGCACTGGCGGGGTGATTCCTGGTATTGTAAAAAGCCTATCATAATGAGTCACATAGTATAGCGTATTAATCCACATATTTCTCATGTAATGCTACTTTGTAATAGTACTTTGAATAAAGTCATTACCTATACCGGTGTTGGAATAAACTTACCGCTTTTCATATACGGTTGCAGGCTGGTGTAGTCTGACAATAGCGCAGTTTTCCCAGTCTTCACTCTTTGCAGTCCATTTAAAATCGAAACAGGTTTAACTTCCATTAGTTTCTTTTCCATAATTTGGATGTTTTTGTGGGTTCGCTCTGGCTAAAATAATATTTTATTCAAACTCTTCAAAATTATGTTAGTTGTGAGGAAATATTGTGGATGACTATATGTATAAGCAATTTTTACACTTATGTAATATATATTTTGCAAGTTGTAGTAATAAGTATTGGTGTAAACAATTGTTGGTGACCAAATAGATAAATGAAATTAAAGAAGAGTAAAATTACTGCGCTTAACAACTTTCCCCTCTATGGCTAACTCAAACGTCGGCAACACCATTAGTCTCTCGGTTTTAAATACGCATTTTTAAAATGCATCTTTTGTCACATTCCATTTACAGATCCGCTCGCTCATTTCAAACTTCCACTCCGTCATCACTATATCTATATCTATATCAGCCCATATACGTCCCACTGCAGGGCACGGGCCTACTCTACAATCGAGAGAATCGATTGAGAGTGGTTAGGCCATATAGTCCACCACGCTGATAGTCAATCACCACGCACTTTAACGGTGAAGGAAAACATCGTGAGGAAACCTGCATACCGTAGCGATTTTAAAGAATTTCTACGGTATGTAAGTCCGCCAACCCGCACTAGGTCCGTCATCACTATTATCGGGATTTTTAAAGGGGCTGTTGAAAAGTGGCTTCAAACCAAAGAACCTTCACAATACCTTATTCGTGAGGCGGTTTTAGGATTGTTAGATCTTTTCATTTTATCTAGCATTCTAATAAGTTTTTGGAAAATAAATGACTAGGGGAGGACAAAGTATGTTTATACTTTATAGTATTCTTTATAGCATCATTATTGGAGAGTTCTGAAGCATAATAATCACCATAGCTTGTGATTGTAAAAGCGTTACCGACATTTGTGACTAGACAACAGATGATGGGCAGATTATTGTATAAATTAAGTATCTTCTTAAGTTTATAGGATATACTGAACCTACCCCAATTTCAACAACTATCTTCGCATTCTCCATAATATCGATTTCGTAGTCGCTCTTCGCCAAGGTTTCGAGGTTCATTGTCACCGACCTGTCGTTGACGAGGTGGGAGAGAAGATTCGACGTGTAAAATGAGTAAATGATGGAGCTGAACATCAGAAACGCGAGATAAGCAGTGCGGCGTGATGATAGAACCGCGTGCAGAGGAGGAACTGAAAAAAAGTTAGGTATGTATAGTTTCGTTGATAGCTTGTTAATTGGTGGTGGGAAGCAGATGCAGATTGCTGTGAAAATCTTTACGGAAGTTTTATGTTAAACAATAGGATTGCTTGTAGCGATAAAAATTATGAAAGTCGATCAACAAAATGACGGTTTTAGCAATGTGTTTGTTAGTTCAAATGTGATGGTCTTCGTAGGAATTAATATTAATGAACATACATGTTTTGCAGATCTAAGTGTGAATGCTTGTGTATGTATTAACTATAAGTACGAGTAAAATCCCGTTAAAAGAGAAATCCCATTATTTGGAATTGAATTAAGAGGAAATTGCATAAATAAGACAAGCGACCTGGTTCAGCTACAACTAAACCTAACGAGCAAGAACTTATTAATAATGATTATACGATTTAAATAGATCAAGTCTTACTATGCTGACAATAAGACCCCATCACCAGCAACATCTCATAAGTGATGCCATTTTCTTGGACTCTTCCGAGTAGACGCTTCTCACACAATTGCAGCAAGAAGAAGATGATAGACATTACTATAGCCATGCCGTACAGACAGTTCCACAGGGGTCGAGTGAATGGCTTGCTGTAGAACATTTGAAAGTAGTTCCTGTCAACTGGAGGTTCAAGAAAGAAACCAAACCTGAAAATTTACACAGTCAACAGTCACATAAAATGATTTATTAATATATAGCGCCCGCAAAAGATGCAGAAAGTTCATTTAAACATACCTCCATTTATTAATTACGTCGATTGGATAAGCCCATTCCAGCAGCTCTGGTCGCAATATCTTCTCCAAAGTGTAAATGTCGACGCTACCATTAAATACTGGATACCTATTCCCGGGCTTAATTATTATGCTCATGTTTGTATCATTTTGCTGCATCACGTATGTTATACTGCAATGGAGAAATATTTAGATTGCCTCGTCGTTACATACATAGATAAACATCACGCCTTTTTCCCAGAAGGGGTAGGCAGAGGTGCAACCAGGACACTCACGTTTCGCCATTTGTGTTCCATCCCATGATGTGATAGGGGGCGAACCTATCGCCATATAAATAATACAGGATTCAACAACTTCAGTCTCAGAATCTCAATTGCTGAATAAAAAACTTCCTAAAAGATTTCCAGATCGAATATTATTTTTTCAAACTTCAACTGCCTATTTTAAGGGTTTGATACACAACTTTTTTACTGACGATGTTACTATAGTCTATCTAAACTAACAGGTTCCATTTGACGTTTCATACTTTTAACGTAAATAACTTTGTGCAGACGTAACCCACACAATTTCAATAACACTTTCCGTAAATCCATGGAATTATGAAGCTATTCTTATTTTATCACTAGACTTACAATCCATAATCACTAAATTTAAACTAGAATCCATTTTAGAATTTAAATAAAGCAAAATAAACATTTTAAACAACATATTTTTTTTCTAGACGTCATTACAAAGTCACTTCGTTAGGTCTTTTACCGGTAGAGTCGAGACTATTCAAACGCATTTGTATACGCATAATCGGTAAAAATATTTAAATAATCGAGCAGATATAAAACAGTTGTGTTTTAATTTTTAAAAATACTGAACTTGCAGCTAATAATAGGTATGCTGTCAACGAACATACATCAATAAATAATGAAATAATAATATTAATATAAATTAATTTATTATTAAATAATAGATTTGGATATTACAATGGAAATGAAGGCAGTATTGTAGGATACGACACACATAGTGAGGAGGTTCCTCACTTTGGAGTATATGTATTGTATTGTATGTATGTATCATGTGTTCATAAGCATGTGCGTGATGTGGACTGGACTCAAAAAGTGTCTGCACCCGGGTGAAGCCGGGCCGGGCCGCTAGTAATAGATAGATCACTCCTTTTGTTCCTAAATAGTTAAGTGACTTATGCAATTGTTGATGTCTCATTAGAATAAAAATGTTCATGAAGAAATAAACGAAATGATGTAAACTGAAAATATAAACTGTAATCGATTAAGAAATACAAACAAATATTATCGATATCTCTATATAATCGAATATTGTAAGAACCGATTTATTTGACAGCATCCCTATTTCCCAATGTCAAATGGAACTTCTTAGTTTAGATAGGGTATACATTTATAAGGATGTATCTTTGTTTGATGCCTCATATATACTATGCCGACGGATATGCCGGCGGGTGTTCGAGCCATCGGAATGTACCGGCCAGTTGCACGAGGACCCGAGTTAAGTGAAATTTGGAAGCACCCATAATCCATATTCTTTTGATTCTTTTCCTAATTGAAATTGATATCACGGTCGCATTGGCGGCGTTGATGGCTTCATCATATATAATTATTAGAAATACAAAATATACAATTACTAGTATTCAATACGGCTGTCATAACTGATATGACGCTCTGCGGCAAATGCCGCCGGTCTGATGGTGCCCCCGACATACCTGCGCGGCATAAACCCGCCGGTAGTGCCGCTGGCATAGTGTGTTGGCGCCTATAGAGGCCAAGTACTTACTTAAATCGATACATTTCCCGCAAAAAATCAATAATGTGGCATCCCACCATAGTTTGCGTCCAAAGGGCATTCAATGTCTTTGCATGTTCATACTCGAATAGCTTGTCACATATGTATAATGTTCCAACGTTGAAGGTTTCGTTCTCCATTTTCTGCAATAATATACTAATATTACTATGTCACATATTTGAGGCATTTTTAATATCATATTTTTATAGGATTTACGAAAGATAGAAAGCCTCTTGTAATAGTTAGCCAGGTTATGACCTGCATTGACAGGTGCAGAATTAATCTTAGACTAGATTAAACTGTTTATTTTTGACTGAAGATTTAATTTTGTCGTTGCTAATCTACGTCGATTCTTTGCAAGTCAGTGGAGAATTTTATTCCATAGAAAAATCTTTCGACAAATGAAATCCATAACTCATGAATCTTCGTATTTATAGACCATCGTATTTCTAAGTAGGTACTTACCAGAACCACACGTCTTTCCCAGTAGACTGTCCAACTCCTTCTGAGCAATCCCTGCAGCCATAACACAGGTTTTAACGAACCACTAAGTAATGAAATGAAAACAGTTTATCGCAAACAAATGTTCTGAATTTGATACCAAACAAACTGTTTCGTTGATAACTGAAAATATAATACGTTCATATAAAGGGTGTTTTATACGAACCTTCTGTAGTGTAAATTGATAACCTTGTTGAGACATATAACTGAGTAAAAATGAACAAGGTATTCTAAAAGTAAAAATATGTTAAACACACAGTCAAACAAGTAATTTTAAATTAAAAAATTGCGAGCGGAATTCAATATTCATTTTCATCTCTTATTAGGGTTGTTGCCTCGAAATCTATGTTATTCTGGTCTATATAAAGATTTCTCAAAATCCATTCAATATGTTTTCCTAATAAAGTAGCAAGCATCTATACATTGTCATTTATAATATTAGGAAGGATTTTTAAACGTTTTTAAGCTATGCTATAAGAAAGCCATATTTCATAATTTATGTCCATTTCTACTGAGAAGGAAGTATTACTAAAATATATACGGAATAGGTGAGTTCGTATATTTTCGTTTTCAGGCACCCTCTGAGAAAGGATAATTAAACCGCTGTTATTCCAACATATAACAAGATTATATTTTCGGTGGCGGTACAATATTTGGTGAACGTCGGTGTATGCAAACCTTTCATTTAGATACCGCTACAGGTTCCGTATAATGAAATGCAAACAAATCGTACAAAACATGTTATTACTTCGCGTAACGTTGATTTACTTACATTTTTGAAAAATGTTGCCTACTCAATACTCATTTTGTTATTTGGTATTTAAATATATATTTTAATCGTCTATATTCATTCTTTATTGTCGACTTATTTTGCTTTAAATTAAAAATTAACGGTAGGTAATAGTAATTGATTCGCTTAATTATTAATAACAGCAATAATCAGATATGTAGGCATTTTGCTTAATTTGAAATTAGGATCATTAGTCCTTAGTCGATATTATAATAGTTTATATAATATTGACGCCTGCCAAACGTCTCAGAGCAAATACACATTCATGAGACTACTGAATCCAACAGGCGTAACGTAAAAGGTTTATTAATAGCAATTTTACATAAAAACTAAAATACTACGTCGTAAATATTAATAATTATACTAGTCCCATATAAAATATAAAAACTTAATTTATTTTACGAATATTATAAACATTATCAGAAAATTAAGAATTTTCATAACGTTATAAAAGAAGTAGGTGTAAATAAATGACATTTATATCTGATTTTAAGCCTTCAAAACTCACATCGGCTAAATAAAGTTCATGACACAATGTCATTTCCTCGAACGTGGCCGATAAATAAGATAATTGCATAAAGACGCTTGGGATAGTCGCTCCTACAACAGTCAGTGGTCGGACGTTCCAACTAGTATTAAAAACTGCTATTTTTAACATTAAAACGCTATTATCATCGCTACAAAATAGCTTATTAAAGGAACAGTTATTTTTTAAATTAAGAACGATAAAGATAAGGTTGAATTGTGGCTGGAGAATGCGTCTTGAAATCCCGGAATGTCGAAGATGTTGTTTGTGCGTTCCGCTGAGAATTGGTATCATTATATTTGGATACTTGAATTTAGTAAGTTATACTTTATATTACCCACTAATGTTTTTATTGCACGAGAATATAATCAGTACCTTTTAAATCGGCTTCGATCTTCACATTGCAAGGTGATTTTACTTAGCCTGATGTTTTGTTCCTTGGCTTCCTATTAAGAACTTATATTTTCTTTTTATTGGGGATTAAAAACAAATTGGTGTTTTAAAAGACTTGTACAGGTTCGGTATTGAGTGAATAATACTACTGTTGACCCTGACTGACAGAAGGTGGCAGATGGTAATTTGGTGGTAGACGGGATAAACGCTACCAAAGTCTCTACACACATAAATATCCATTAAATCGGTATTAGATCTACTATACCTAACACCTTAATATCTAGTGATGATTTTAATTGATTTTCAGGTCTTCGCCTTCCTGATCCTGTCTCTGCAGATGGCTTACCTGGTGGATCGGAATAAAGGCCTGGAGGGGATGTCATTGCACAGCCTCTTCGTGTATAAAGGCGCAGCTGTATACACGCAGATGTGGCTGCCTGCTGTTCTCTATGCCTTTGAAGTGGTCTTCAATGTAGTGCTTCTTGTTGGTGCTCATACGGTTTGTATTTCTTAAGAGTATCGTTTGATGAATGCTTAGGAAGGTCACCTTCTTTCTTTCTTTTCTTTCCTCTTCTTCCTTGTTGGTGAATGATTTGTTATGCTAAATATCTACAACAATTTCTGATTGGCGTATTCGTTTTCACTCGGGCGACCCTAATACGCAATCATGGAAAATATCCATAAATACAAATGCAAGTTTCTGGCAGTTCGACTTCGGCCTATGCATTCGTATATCCAGCTTAGAATATATCGGCATTATTGTGACTACCAACGATGGATAAGCATCTATCTACGGAGGAAGTTCTATTTATACATTTCACTTACCATCAGATGGAGGCTTTTGTAACCCTTCTCAATTCGCGAAGCAGAGATTGAAAAGGGTAAGAGAAAAGACAGTTGGGCCCTCAGTGAATAAAATCCAGAACCGCTCACGGAAGACCTCTGCATGCGAATGTATAAATGAGAGAGCTGAGGCTGATAGTCTGTCACCTGGACCTTTTTTGAACCAATCATCACGCAATGTAAAAACGCTTGTTATTTTATTATTTTATTTATTAGGGACAAAAACAGTTGTATGTTACAGTTAAATTTTATTTATGAATTAAAATATATAATTGTCTTCATTATAATTATGTCGTGTATCCTTCGTTGGAGATCCTCAAATAAAAAATAAATAATAATAAAGAAAGGCGTCGAAGAGGTGCTCGCTCACCGGCGTTAGTTCGGCTAATTCTCAGCTATATTGTTTTTTTTTCCTAGAAACGAGTCCAGCTGATTCGTGCTTACTACTACTATGGTATCACAACCATGGTAGCGGCTGTGATGACGTTCTTCGTGGTCCGATACGACACCATGTTCCACGAGTTCGATATGTTGGAGTTTAGCCTCGCTTTCTGCGGTTTCAGTAAGTTATCAAACGATTCACATACGTAATGAGTGACGTTATAATATAAAAAACCAAATTGCGTCGTAAAGGTATGTCAGGCAGATCGTAAAATTAGAGAGTTTTTTTACATACATACATACATAAACTGCCGCCTTTATTCTAGAAGTTTTTGTTGCACTGATTCCACGAATAAGGTTTTATAGAAGAAAAAAAATATTTTCTCCTAAGATTTTTTAAAGGAATATGAAGTCCAACTCACACTTAGCCATCGAAGACATTCTAATCATATTTGAAGATGCTGTTCATATTTCAAATATTTCTTTAATCTAAATTTCAGTACTGCAGCTTTACCTTCTCCTGTTGATCAGGAGCGAGTTGTCAAAGCGCCGGTACCAGGAAGGCAGAATGAGCTATGTCAACCACATCACTGAAGTCACTTTTCACCCACCACCTTGGAGGGACCCGGAACATTTGTAAATACACAAATCAGTGTAGGTGATCAAATAATTTTGTCGATGTATTTTCGTATTTAATTTAATTTTACATTTTTATGATGTGATTATCTTATTAGGGTAAGGAGATTAAATACATTCAATATTATGTTGTTTTCTTGTTTTGAACAGGTGTTTGATGGTTAAGGGAAAATACAGAGATTATTTTTAAAATTATTGATTTGACTGACAAATCCAAATATATGCGTATTATATTGAAGGCGGGTCGCCAAGCACCAAAGATGTAGAAATTTAAATTAATATAAAGGAAGGTCCTAAATGTTACTGCTGAGGAGTATAGGAGATGCATAGCAGCAATACTATGAGTAGAGATATTTGAATTACATTTTATTTGTGTGGTATCAACTTTCAACTCGACAGCCTCCGTGGCGCAGTTGCTTAGACGCCGCCTGTGAAACGAGAGGCCGCGGGTTCGATCACCGCACCGAAGCAAATATTAGTGTGATCCACAGGTATTTGTTTCGGGTTTGGGTATTTGTGAGACCGAAAAATCTCTTATATTTTCTGATACCCACAACACAAGATTCGATCTTAGTGTGGGGTCAGGACTATGTATGTGACTTTTGGGTGTATTCATTAATTAATTTATTAATTTATTTATATTATTACTCTCTTCTGCATTACGATATTATATTATATTATTATATTTTACGGTTATAATAATTGCAGCCCGGCGAAGACAATTAGTTATGATTCTACTGGCAGAGTTCCCTCCCTAAAGTGTGGATTTAATTTTGCATCCACACACTCGCCAAGTCGCCTCAAAGTAAAACTATTTCAAACATGTGGTAGGCGTTTTGCAAGGCTTTACAAGTTTACAAGCACTTGCGATTGAGCATAACATTATCATAATTCTACATTAAGTAAGGAATGCAATAAAGCAAACAACAATCAACTTTGGTTTCTCTTATACAGGGTATATCAAGATCGCGACCGAAAACGAAGCCAGGTGATAGTTTTAGCGGTTACAGACACGATGCAACGAAAATCTTGAAAAAACAGCGACGGATTTCTTTTTGCAGTATTTTAAAAATCATCATGTTTGGGGGATAAATACCTAGTTTTTGCAAAAATAGTAATATAAACCCTTACATACCATTGCGTGTTTAAAAATAAAGTGGTGTACTTCATAATTTTCAAAAAACTATGTATTTGTCGTTCAAAGTAAAAAATTACAAAAAAAAATTGACGATTTATTTTGTGAAATTTTTACTTGCATTGTGTTTGATATCACTAATACTACCACCAGGCTTCGTTTTCGGTCGCGGTCTTGATATACCATGTATGTTATAGTTGTCTGTAAGAAATTTTCGTCAGCTATAATATCGCTTTTCGTGCTATTGTCTACGATTTTGTGTACAGTTTATTAATCTCTAGTTTGCTGCTGTATTAAATAAATAAAATTAGATTAAAGTTTCCACAAATTACCCGATGATATTGTAAAAATAGTTACCTTGCTTCATAGTTCATATCGTTATTGAGATAAGCCGGCCACTGTACTAATAATTTTTATTTTCCTGTCGCATGTAATAACAATTTTGTGTAAAATGAAGTTTTTGATAGCTATACCTTGGTTCGACGACGGCTGGTGGTTGCGGGTTCGAATGCAGGACGGACTACACTGCGTATTTTTAATGGTACAGGAAAAATGCATACTTGAAAATACTCCACGATAATTTTGGAGGTATGAGAAATCATACGAACCGTAGTAGACCAAAAGACCTAACTGGAAGGATTTATATAATACTGGTTCGATAAAATATTGTTATTCAACATGGTAAGTGCATTAGAATCCAAAAACACATCCTCCATTGAGAGATAGTAGTCACTCGTCACAATTATAGCAGCCTGTTTAAATATTATTTTGTATTTCATTTTCCAATATTATATATTGTATTCTTCAAAGTCTGCCAAAGTCACCCACGCAAGTGTCTTGCTTTTCGAGAAGAACCTGTGTATATACCGATTCGACCAGCATAATTATAGTCAAAATATTTTGTCTCAGAACGATACTCTGCTCGAACCGCACTACATTTAGTATTAGATGACAGTGAAGTCACATTACACCCAAAAAAATGACTATAACTATTGAAATAAACTTTTTACGGTATTCATCGTGAATTTGGTTTAATTTTTCCATTTTTAATTTCCTGACGTTTCAATTACTTTACAGTTATCCGGTCAGTGACTGTTACAATTTAACTAGCCTTAAATTACAATTATTAAATTTACACATAACAATCATCGAGGGATAAATATTACTTAGAAATAATACGAAGCTGCCTACGTCAATTATTATCAAAACTTAAAACTGTCATTTTTGTTTTAATTGCACTATTATTTGCTCTAGAGATAAAGATTTATAATTATTTGTAATAAAATATATACAAATTTTATACCTTCAACAGTTTCTTAGTCGAATAATTGAAAGTGCATAAAATAAATTTAATAAAAGATCGAATTTGCTTTCAATTTTATTGGTGTTAACCAGCAAAACAGTTTCGATAGTTTACGTAGGGACCG
Organism: Deilephila elpenor; assembly: GCA_949752805.1. Taxonomy (NCBI): domain Eukaryota; kingdom Metazoa; phylum Arthropoda; class Insecta; order Lepidoptera; family Sphingidae; genus Deilephila; species Deilephila elpenor. The sequence continues at coordinate 10,995,889 of OX457108.1, forward strand.
TCGAAAACACATTGGCAATTAAATCCAAAAACCTAAATCGATACATCGAAATATTCCGATTATAGTACAAACGAACTTGTGTATTCAAGTTGGTGGTTTCATCAAGTGAACACGGTATATAGGTTACCAGGATGGCCGATAGCAACGAAGAGATAGTGTATTGTGAAGTGCCATTGTTGAGAAGATGTTGTTTCTGTTTTCCCGTTAGACCAGGGTTACTGGTTTGGGAATATATAAAATTGGTAAGTTTGAATTCAGATAATTTTAAAAACGCGTGTTCTACTCGGCATACAAGGAAAATATTAAATAATGGTCTTTACCGCTAAAAATATATTTTTATATAGGTCACAGTTATGTCTAATAGTAGCTAATATGATTGCTAAGAGTCGTTCCGTACACGGTTAGATTGTTAATGATTGAAATATGACATTTTTTAAAGGATTTTATCGCGATTTGGTTTAATTTTTATTTTTTTTATTTTCCCGACGTTTTACTTAACAGCTTTCGTGGTCACGGGTCGGCCGGTTCAGTCCGTTATTTTTGAATAGAAACTAAGCACTATTTTTACATACATACATAAACTCACGACTATATCCAAGAAGGGGTAGGCAGAGACGCTACCAGCACTCTCACATTTGTATGTTGCGTCCCATGGTATCATAGGAGGTGAGCCTATCGCCATATCAGGCACAAATTCCTAACTCCGGGCTGATAATGAATAGAAAAATCCAATATCACTTTGTCCGACCCGGGATTCGAACCCGCGACCTCAGCTTTGTAATCGTACCGTAGTACAACTACGCCACCGCGGCAACTACACTATTTTTATTTTTCAGTTACCACTTTTAGCTTTGTTAAGCGTATTATGGATATACGTCATACCAAAAATAAAGTCTATGAGCACAGTGGACGCTACATTTATAATTTTTGCTGCGATCCTATTGGCTTCGGACTTACTATCGACACTTACGTCATTGAGCTCAGTACATATGGTAAGTACATTTAATGCCATTTTTCAAGTGCGAATGTTTTTCAAAACTTCTAGTATGCAGTTTTATTTTTCATCAAAATGGGGCTCGTGACTTTATCATTATTTTGCCCATCCATGCTCATTTGAAATACTTATTATTATTACTATTATAATTTCATATCGAGTGACATAATTAGTATACGATTGGGTCGAAAATATCTTGCCCAAGGCATCCAGTATCAACTACCGAATGGGCCAATAATTATTTTGATGATGTAACGAAATACTCCGCAGATATACCTTTAAACAATATCAACTATTATGAGCTTTAATTATTTTATTTCTTACACTGCCCTCTCACTATCCTTCATTTAGGTAAATCCATCCCATGGTTGTCTGTAAGACATTGCTGTAGATCAATAAGACCGCCATTTGTACTTTTCTTTTGTTAATGTTTCTGTATTGTGTATTTTTGTTCTTAGTTGTGTACAATAAAGATTTAAATAAATAAATAAATCTTTTGCATGAAAAAATATGGAAAACAACATCGTTTCATGCGATATATTATTTTTTACAGGAAAGCGTAACGCTGGTGAAAATGAATATGGGCCACAAGTTATTCTATTTTGTTGTATCAAACATAGTATTCATCATGGCCCTAGGTTACTTATTGATTACTTTCTACAAGTCAAATTGGAGTTCGGAGTATATTATGCCAACGCTACTTTGTTTTAGCTTTGGTTTTATGAACGCAGGTTAGTATTGACATATACAGGGTATATCAAGACCGCGACCGAAAACGAAGCCAGGAGGTAGTATTAGTGATATCAAACACAATGCAAGTAAAAATTTTACGAAAAAAATCGTCAATTTTTTTTTTGTTATTTTTTACAAATCGTCGTATTTGAGTGATTAAACATAGTTTTTCTAAAATAATGACGTACATCGCTTAATTTTTAAACACGCAATGGTACGTAAGGGTTTAAATGACTATTTTTGCAAAAACTAGGTTTTTACCCCTCAAAAACGATGATTTTTAAAAAATTGTAAAAAAACATCCGTCGCTTATTTTGCAAAATTTTTAGTTGCATTATGTCTGTAGCCGCTAAAACTACCACCTGGCTTCGTTTTCGGTCGCGGTCTTGATATACCCTGTATTTATTTAAATTTGTTTAGGGTCTGTGTGTTTGTAAGACCGAAAAGTCTCCCCGTAGCGTCTGATACCCACGACACAAGACTCGATCTTAGTGTGGGGTCTGGACGGTGTATGAGACTGTTGGATGGGTGGGTATATTTCGTATAAATTGTTAAAACCAAGTTGATCCCATTTCAATTTGTAAAATTTCTCTCGTTTTTTCCAATACCCACGCCAAAATAATTAAACGATTGCAAAGCTGTGGTTTTGGGTTCAAATATCGGGTCAGGCAAAGTGATGTTGGATTTTTCTATTCATTATCATTAGTCCTGGTAGCACCTCTGCCTACCTTCTGGGAGAGGGGCGCGAGTTTATTTATGTATGTATGTAAATAAACAAATATTTACGAAATTGTTCCTTTTTCAGTTCTACAATTTTATTTTATCCACTTGACAAGATGTTTCCTGATGAAAATTACACATAAATATGAGTATGAGGATTCTACGGTATTGGATAAAAATGATTTACAACCACAACTGCATAAATATGACAGCAAAGGTGATTTTACATTGGCTTAATCAAAGAGTAAAGAAAAGTAGAGAAAAGCAGACATTACGGGCAACTTAGAGTCGCTACAGTTTCGGAGGGATGTCGCCTCTCTAAGCGTGTTCTTCCGTCTGTATCATGGCGAATGCTCTGAGGAATTGTTCAATTTAATCCCCTCCTCTCCTTTCCTTAACAGAACCACGCGTGCTGGCTTGCGGAGCCATAGCTTGACTGTTCAATCCATTTCGGCGCGAACCAAAAGGTTCTCTAATTCTTTTTTCTGCCGTACAGTCAAGCTGTGGAACGGTTTGCCACCGCACGTGTTCCCTCCTTCCTATAATCCTGGGTCCTTCCGCCGTAGCGTGAAGAGGCATCTCAGCGGGCCGGCATGATTGTGTCGAATGGTATGAGACTACCGTCTGATACCATTCGATACTCTATCTGGACGGCATTAGCACTTACCATCAGGTGCAATGCAGTCACTATGCCGTGCCAGTTTAAAAAAAAAAAAAAAAAAAAGAGTAAAATACATTGACATTATTTTGTGTTTAATTTGTAATATATCTTTATTTATAACATAAGTATAGGAGAGGAGTATGTCACATTTCAAGGTATTTAAACTGAGAGATAAAGTACAAGTAAGGTTAAATTTGCCACCCTATAGGAATAGAATAAACCCTCCACCAACCCACCGCCTAAACAATCTTGCGATTTTATAGGCCCAATATGAATAGGACAGTCAAAGAACATTGGGTGACAACTTTTGCGCCATCAGTATTTTGAAATAAACGGGGCGGAACACGAAAGCTGTAAAGTAATCGAAACGTCGGGAAGTTAAAAAATGTAAAAAATAAACCAAATCGCGATAAAATCCGTATAAAATAGTTTTATTTCAATGTGTAACATTCGCGTAAATCTAAGAAACCATTATGCCATCAGTATTTGTCGTATTATGTCACCTCGCGTAGTGCTACGTTAGCAACGCGCTAAAGGGGCTTTGATGTGATATAGCCAGTAGAATCCGGCATATCCTGTCTATCAACCCCCCAGGTAAACAGGGATCCAAGAGGATTTTTCCCTATGTAAAAAAAAAATGTGTCTTTTAGTGCGATGAATTGCGAGAATAGTATGCTATTTTCCTGATGGTAAGCGATACGACCGCTCATGGACAGTAGCAAAACCAAGCATTACCACGAATTACAAAGCAATGTTTGGCATTCCAATGCGCTCGCCATCCTGAGACATAAAATGTTAAGTCTCATTATGTCCAGTAGTTACTCTGGCTACAATGTCAATGTTACGAATAGGTACCCCTTTTTAACAGCAAATTATTACCTCTTTCCCACAAGCCCTACGGGATGGGTAGGAAGGATACCACTAGCTTCGTTTAAGCAATCTGACTCATCTAACTAAACGCAGCAGCAAAATCGTCAAGTCCGAGTCAGTAGTCTCTAAGTGGTAGAGAAGATCAGACAAAATTGCCAAAATATTGTGAAGGAAACATAAATACATTCAAAATTCAGTCTTCCAAGACATAACGCGGAAGTAAATCGGGATAGATCAAAAATAGAATTAATAAATGTAGTATAATAGGAGTATATACCTACTTAATTGACTCATGCGATTAAATAATAGAATCTCACTTGTTTTTCACATTACTAACTGGAATTTATGCATGAGAAAATAATTAACTGTTATTTAACCACGAACGAGGAAAAAAAAGGACAATAATATGCAAGAGGAAGAAAGAATCGAGAATCGAGTGTGGCATGGCGCCCTTCTGGCGAAGCTACCTGCCTATGGTATCCCTGAGGGACTCTGCAAGTGGATCGCCAGTTTTTTGGATGGTCGGAGCATAAAAGTCGTGGTGGACGGCTGTTGCTCCGAGACCAAGACCATTAACGCTGGTGTTCCACAAGGATCGGTGCTATCGCCGACACTCTTCATCCTGCATATCAATGACATGTTGTCTAACGACAGCATGCATTGTTATGCGGATGATAGTACGTGTGACGCGCGATACATCGGCCATCAGAGTCTCTCTCGAGGTTCCATTGAGGAAAGACGGTCTCAACTTGTGTCTGAAGTCGAGAGATCTCTGGGGCGGGTCTCCGAATGGGGTGAATTGAACTTAGTTCAATTTAACCCCTCGAAGACACAAGTTTGCGCATTCACTGCGAAGAAGGACCCTTTTGTCATGGCGCCGCAATTCCAAGGAGTTACTCTCCAAAGATCCGAAAGTATTGGGATCCTCGGCGTCGAAATATCGAGCAATGTTGACTTTAGGAGTCATTTGGAGGACAAAGCCAAACTGGCGAGCAAAAAGTTGGGTATCCTGAACAGAGCCAAGCGGTACTTCACGTTGGGTCATAGATTGACGCTTTACAAAGCACAAATCCGGCCCCACGTGGAGTACTGCTCTCACCTCTGGGCAGGTGCCCCAAAATACCAGCTCAACCCACTTGACTCCTTACAGCGACGAGCTTGTCGAATAGTCGATGATCCCAATCTTACGGACAAATTGGAACCGTTAGGACTGCGGAGAGACTTCGGGTCTCTCTGTGTGTTCTATCGTCTGTTCCATGGGGAGTGTTCCGAGGAATTGTTTGAGATGGTACCAACATCGCCCTTCTACCATCGCACCACCCGTCACCGCAGCAGAGTTCATCCCTACCACCTGGAAGCGTACCGCTCCCGAACGGTACGTTTCCAGCGTTCTTTCTTACCACATACGTGCAAGCTCTGGAATGAACTCCCTGCATCGGTGTCTCCTGAGCGCTATGACCTGTCCTTCTTCAAACGAGGCTTAAAGAGAGTACTATCCTTAAGGTAGGCAGCGACTTTGTTGTGCTGGACCCCTGGCATTGCAAAGGTCTATGGGCAGCGGTAGCCGCTTACCATCAGGCGGGCCGCTAGCTCGTCTGCCTATACGGCAATAAAAAAAATAAAAAAAAGAAGGAAATAATATAATGAAAGACATCCGCACTCTCAAACGAACTCCTGAACCCACAGTCAGAAACGAGTCTTGTGAAATGGGTATCAAAAAGTGCGGTAGACTTATTTGGTCGTACACAATTCAGATTCAAAATAAATGTTTATGCGTCACACAAATATTTATGTATCTCAGTGCAGAGATTGATTGAGAATTTAAATGCCATAGTCCCATATGATGGCTTAATTTTACTTTTAATTTGCATATTATTTCCTGACGATGTTAAATCAACTAAACAATAAAAAAAAAACAGCAAATAATAATTTATGGCATTCAATTAGATTCTTTCATTTTTCAGTTTTTTTTACTTTACAACCCGATTTGGAAGGCAATAACACCAGAGAAAAACGAGCGAGCAACACTAGTGTTGCTCTTTGTGTCCAGTAGAGTGATTGATTGTACAATAGAGTGATTATAACAAAATTCGCTACTATGATTCGTAACAGCTTACTTACACATTTTATATAATGTCGTCTTATGATGCTAATATTCTATGAGACAACAATATTCTCTAAATTGAAGTGGTATGCATAGACTATAGTCAAAATCAACATCAAGATCCGCAACATATTCGACAGTAGTAATTATTTTACTGTAAAATTTAATAAAACGACATCTATCGTCAAATATTTAGAGCACACACGAGACAACAGAGTTTCTAAAGATAGAACTGCACGTCTGAAAAGTAAGAGAGATCAGTGTTAAGAAACAGATTTTTCACGAATAACGATAATCGATGATGAGTTGCTACTGGATACCTATAAAATATCTGACAATGGACAAAACTACTGGCTTTGAAGAGAATGTAGGTGTGAATTTAGTACGTACAAGATGGTTGAGATTAAGCAACCATTGGAGCTAGTTAGAACTATAATTACAGTGAAACCTTGAAGTAATATAAAAATGGCTAAAGCTGAGTAGAAATTAAAGGAAACGAAAAAAAATAGGAAAGACAATCCACAAGGTTGGTATAAAATTCCCAATATGAATAATAATCTGGATATATTATGCTTCAATTGCAGTGAAATCATTAAAAATGCATTCACGCGACAGGTGAAGGAATATTGGATAGAAAATTAATTATTTTGATACTAAACAAAATGCAGAGTAGTCGGAAATAGGTTATTTTAAAACGTGATGTTAAATCTAAATCAAACTCAAAATTGCCAAGATACAAAATCAAGGAAAATTCAATTGAATCGATACATTTAATAAATTGAATCGAGTAGTACTATCGAAGTATAATTAGCACATCACTGGTTTACAGGCTCAAGCTTAAATTAGTATTCGTAGCTATAACGTCATTCTGTTTGCTCCAACCACTGAGTTTGTGGTTAAACACACGAATAATTGACAGTTCAATCTTATATTACGAACAATTGTACATATAAAAATACGAAAATGTACTGTGATTTACCTTTGCTGCAAAGGTGCTGTTTTTGTTGTCCCCTAAGACCGGGGTTGATAGTGTGGGGGTATATAAAATTGGTAAGTTTTTACACATATTTATTTTGAGGAAACAAAGGAAAACGATCTGAAAGTAAGTGGTCACCGAAATGTATGAACACCAACAGAACACGACACCTAGTGGGCTTTCCTTGAAAGTCGTGGAAAATAACTGATTAGACAAATAAGAACCAATAATCGAAGATAGTGAGCTTTAGAGTTTTAACAATTGGTAGATATAGGAAGCGAGAGTTTTGAAGTTTTGGGAAGTGGTAGAGCCACGCTGTTTTCAGTCATAACTCAGTAATCGGCATGAATGGGCAGGCTCGTCCGGGGCGGTACCACTGTCTTACAAGAGACCGACGTGAAGCGACAGCTTTGCTGTCTTGTTTCGTTTGGTGAATGAGGTTTCCAGATGCCCAATTCAGAAACTAGCGTAACCCTTATATATAATTCGATTGTACTCTTTTCACTTTTGGTAATTCAAAAAAATCTTGTTTCAGACTGTTGCAATGGTGTTAATTGCGTTGGCCTCCATAATTCTATCAGACGTCGTGAGAAGCTACGTACGCCACGGATCTGATTTTTTAACAATGTTCTTTCTTATATCATTGTCAATTTTGCTTATATTATTGGTGATAGATGGCATATTTAATTTCCTGTTCTTATTATCAGCACACACAGTAAGTATGCACATAATTATGCTAGTTTATAAACTACTCATAAGTTCAATATATTTTGCCGAGTTCGTTGATAGCTTGTAGGATCTACGAGTGACTATTCAAAAGTTTCTCTCCACTGTCCCTTGTTTATATTTCTTGTCCTGACGAGTTGTACCTGTGTAGTAGCTCCAATTGAATTAAAGTATTCACCAATGAAAGATGGTTGTCTCTCGCCGATCGATGTAATTATGCCAACCTTTTTATATTCCAATATACACGAGATATCTGAAATCCCAAATTAACTTGGGTCATTTGCCGAGCTTCATTGCTCGGTGTCATTTTTTTCTGTAATATCGATCCTGGCTTGGAGAGATTCACTGGTGGTTGAGCGGGATAGTCTCTGATTTTGGTGACATATTCCCGAGAATCACAATTATCAGGTATTCATTAATGTAACAAATTAGGAATATAAATGCTTATGTGATGAACATGCCCTGATTTGCGACGTTGACGTCACATTATTGTTATTACTCATATTTCGTTTGCCAGTATTTAATATTATGAGTTGGCCTAGACTGGAGTAATACATTGTGTTGTCCCCTATTACGTCTTGAAACAAAAATAAACTGTTATTGTAGGTAGCATTTTTTACGTTAGACGTTACGCATAGACGTAGTCTTTTACTTTATTTATAAGTAACCTAATGTATTGTGTTTTCAGAAAAATTCAAAGATGATGAATACATATTTGTGTTACAACATATTCCTGTTTACTATTTCCAACGTTGCATTTATCCTTGTGCTGGGATATTTCATAATCAATTTGTTTTTGTCACCGCGCTCGTACTTGGGTGTGCTTCTTGTTTGTCTGGCAGTGGGATTTATAAACGCTGGTAAGCTTCTCTTTTATTAACTGGTACAAAATGTAAATATAGTGCACTTGATAGTAATAATAACTTGGCGGCACACTAATAAATATTATCTCTTGCCCCTCGAAAATTAAGCTGGCCTGCTTAACTCCTTCTTTATGCTGCAGCGGAAGAACCCAGGTTTGTATGAAGAATAACATTAGCCGGTGAACTGTTCCTCAGCTTAATGGTGCAGCAAAAGGCCAGCTTGTGTTGGCGAATCTTTTGATTCGTGCCTATATGGTGTTGATCATTTTGTGGCTGTCTTAACGAGCTCACGTGATTCTGTTATGATATTTTTTTTATTTTATTTTTATTGCAATGAATAGCGAGACGAGCATGCCATTTGCCTGATATTAAGCAATACGACCGCTCATGGACAGTAGCAAAACCAAACAACACCATGAATTCCAAGGTAATGTTTGGCATTCCACTGTGCTCGCCATCCTGAGACATAAGATGTTAAGTCTCAATATGTCCAGTAGATACTCTGGCTACAATGTCCTTCAAACCGGAACACAACAGTGCATTTACACTGCTGTTCGGCGGGAGAAATAGACATTGCGGTGGTACCTACCCAGGCGGCCTCCAGTACCAGTAGACTATGAAAACGAGAGGAGGCCTTTTTTTACTGGCCTAAAAACTGCGTACAATACATCTGATTGAAAAGCAGTTCGATGTATATAGAATAAAGAGTATTCCACTGAAATGGATACTGAGGCGATCATATCTCCTCTGAGACGGTGAGGCCTGGTTAAAACCGGATTAACACAGGCTGAAAACTTTTTTTTTATACTGGCATGGTACAGTCGGCGCACTGACACCTGATAGTAAATCGAACCACCCATTCCTACCGTAGTCTTAGGGGCTTTGCACACCGTTTTTTATTCGTCAACGACGCGCGTCGAACGCAATTTGGTCGCTCAGAACGCAAGACTGGAGTAGTGATGTAACGGGCATTTGAATTGATACTAAAGCGCGTTCTCTTTGCGTCTGTATTTTTTTTTTATAGTAAAGGGGGCAAACGAGCTAACGGTTTACCAGATGGTATGTGATCACCACCCATGAACATCTGCAACACCATAGGGCATGGAGATGTTGCCGGCCTGGGTGGGAATACGCTCTTTATTGATAACGTGTTGATAACGCGCAGAGGCCGCGCTAAACAAAAACACGCGTCGTCAACGCATAAAATAAAAGTGGCGTGCAAAGCCTCTTAGGTACAGCATAGCTCTATTTTTAGAAATATTACAACTAGGTGTAATAATTATAACGTTTTCTTTTCCAGTAATACAATTCTACTTGATTCTACTAGTAAGAAGCGAAATTAAGAAGCTAAGTCACAACTGTTACGTCACGTTTGAAAACCATGCCGGTAATCCGCAATGTTTCATGACAGTGGGTAAACTCAACATTACCGGCGTCGTGAGAGAGCCCAAACTGGACCAGACGGAACTAGTTAACGAATCAGCTTATGATTTTGTACAATAATTGTATGTGAGATTTTTTATAGCCTTGCTGGCAAGAAATCAGACTGATATCAACAATGATTAAGAAAAGTATTACTATTTTTTATCTTTAAGGTAAGAAACAAAACTGACTACTACTGGAAGATGTGCATTGAATGCAGTCAGCCGTTATTGTTTTATTGATAGATAAGTTGAATATCCTAAGAATTCATTGCGAGATCGAAGAGCGTTGTACTTTAATAAAAAATATTTTAAAAATATTAAACCGACTTCAAAATTATAATTAAAAAGGGAGAAATAAAATTATTCTTTTATAATTCTATAATACCTAAATATTACCTAATTACCTGCTATTATTCTGATAATATTTAGTACATACAGGGCGAATTGATAATCTGCTTTTTTTGAAGTCGATTAAAAAGATTGTAATGGACTGAAGTTACCACACTACAATTGACGGTAAGAATAATGCTGTTTAGATAGAGTATCGACGATAATTAGATATACATATTTACTATTAACTGCATATTCATAAAAAAATATTTAAAATGTAAGCGCATAATGAAATTTTCATAATAAGGACACCCAAAAGAAATTTAATCTTGTTTTATAAGCCACTTTGTCTATAAAATAAGTTTATGGGCGAAACAATGTCTATGTTTTTGTATAAGATTTCCTGATTAAATAAAAGCTTCCTGTCTTCTTTTGTAAAAAGTTCTTATTACAGCATCTCTTACTATATAGAGTCATATAGAATAAAAATGCTCAGAAATATTAAGCTCAATTTATTGTAACACACCAACTGTGTGTGGTCTCATTTGGGATCTATTGTAATATTACTATTTCTATATTTAAAAAATAATGATAATTTATGAATTTCAATGACTATCTGAATAAATAATATTATGTGTTTGATGTTGAAACCAATGGCTTTTACTATTGCAATATCATCATAATCACTGTCTATAGCAGCCCACTATTGGATAATTTTTATGGTGGTAGGTCTCTCATATGTGAGATGCGCCTGGGTAGGTAGGTACTGCCGCAATGTCTATTTCTCCCGCCAAACAGCAATGTAAATGCACTGTTGTGTTCTGGTTTATGGACATTGTAGTCGGAGTAACTTCTGGACATAATGAGACTTAAGATCTTATGTCTCAGGATGACCGGCGCAGTGGAATGCCAAGCATTTTTTTTAAATTCATATTAAATCAGTCCTCTGGCCAGATGGCGGGACGACTTGCATAAAAGGGCCGGCAGCGACTGGATGCGTAAAGCAGCAGACCGGGCTCTGTGGCGTACCTTGGAAGAGGCCTATGTCCAGCAGTGGACTGCAACGGGCTGATGATGATGATGATGATGATGATTAAATCAGTCGTGAACAGATTGCTCATATGTTTAACAAAGGCGCTGTTATGTCAAAAGTTAATATTTAGAAATAAACAATATTCTTTAAAATGTTTTGTCATCCTCCGTTTCATAGGTTAGACGCCAATTGTAAATCGAAAAGTCGCGGTTTCGATTTTCGCACCGAGACAAATGTATGTGAGATCCAATGGAGATCCACTAGTATTTTAATAGACGAGACACGTCATAGAAACAAAGTGCCCCCGTATTTTAAAAGCACATTACCGACATTTAGTTCATTGACTGGAACTATTACAAAAATGTAATTTCAGACGATTTGCTTTCGGTTTAACGGCGAAAAGTCAAAATAAATTACATAAAACGTATCCGATATGGCGTACTGCACTGTCACGGCCCGTTCACACATGGGAGTCCGTTTTACTGGTACGTTTTTAACGGATACGTCATAAAATTATGCGCTGTTCACACATAGGCACCGTATAACGTTCAACGAATCCGTCATTACTGGATACGATGTGTGAACAGAAAACTCGCAGCCTCAAAATCCTCCATTAGAATAATGCATATTTCGCGCCGACCTGCAATACTTGCAGTATTGTCTTTGTATTTATCCAGCGTCTTGTCCCAAAGGACTGGCCTATCTTCCACCAAACTAATTAACATTTCCTTGTCTATTAACTTTTCCCACTCCTTGGTTGACATGGTTGATCAGTGATTATAATAATTATTACACACAATGCACGCGCGCGTTCTCTAGGAATCTACAATAAAAAATGTGAGTCAAAAACCTGTCGCATCACTCCCCCTCCTACACCCCGCACACACCGCCCGCCACGCACACAGTATCTATCCGTTAAAATTCTACGTATCCATATATTTTTACTGTTCCGTCGTCCAGTATTCGATGACAAAACGGAATGTAATTTTTTTACGGAACGATATTTTTTACTGTATACAGAATACTGTGCCATGTGTGAAGTCGCTCATACAACTACATACGCCACCGACGAAAAAAAAACGTACACGATAAAACGGAACAGTAAAACGGAGACATGTGTGAACCGGCCGTTACTGTGACGAAGCAGACTGTTTCATGTGCGGTGCATGCACCGCAAGTAGGTGGGACACATTTTGCGTACTGAATGTCTTATCTAGTAACACTGATATCTATGGTTTTAAGTGTGGGTGTTTGTAAAACCATAGTGTCTCGTACTTTCTAATAATCAAAAATACTTTCTAATACCCATAACACAAGGTTCTGTATCTAATGACCAACACACACGTTCAAGTGTGTTCCAGTGTACTGGTGCAAACTCAAGACTTGCACAGACTTTATCAATATACTCGTATTTATTAAATAAATTTATACGAATCTGATTATTATTATCAGTATATTCGGTTATTTAAAAAATGCAGGTAATTTAAAATTATTATATTGTGCGTTTCCCGGAATATAAAATGAATTAATTTATTAAGCAATTTTTTTTTAAGTTTAATCCAAAACGTAACAACGACCAAATTTTGAGCGTATTATATATTGTTTATTTACATATTTTTATATACATAAAAACACATTTTAAAGCTTAATATTATTTTATTTTAATATTCCTAGTGTGAATCGCATTGCATTAGTAAATAGCGCCTAGCGGTAACACATGTACCGTTAGGTATGTCCCTTGTGAGTTGTGGCGCAGTTCGTTACGAACGCTTGTGAAACGAGAGGTTGCAGGTTCGCGGGGATCGAACCTGCAACCACTTAAACAGTTTTTGAGTAACCCAGACATTTTTTCTTCAGGTCAAATGTTGTGAGACCTTGTTGTTTCTAATAACTACGATACAAGACTTGAGCTTTAATGTGGGGTCAGGATTATGCGTGACTATTGGGTGTATTTATTTGTTAAAAATTCCCTAGTTATTAAGACTTTTTTCCACGGCAATAGTTTTAGAACCCACACACAAAACAATTTAGGCGTTCATAAAGGATTATTTCACATATCACCCTAACTGCTTGTAAACACAATCGATTCCAATTTATCCCAACTCGATTCATCAGTTTGCAAATCGATATCGCTGCGCACCCTCACCGACACATCCCAGTGAGATATCAGCTGTGCGCGAAAACGCACGTAAACAATTCTCAGAATTGCGTATTGGCCGAGAAATCCCAAACAAAACAATAACGCATGTATTTAAAGACGCGATTGAGTTCCTAACCAGTCCAAACTTGTTCGCGAGTGAAACAAGGTGATCAGATTTGGATACAAATAAACGAAAATGTATTGTGATTTGCCGCTTTTGAAAAGGTGCTGCTGTTGTTTCCCCTTGAGACCGGGGTTAATAGCATGGGCATATATTAAATTGGTATGTACAATGTTTAAAATATCTTTTGTGCGTCCGTTTAGAATTTTAGAGTAAGAGCCCGCGAGCCACAGACTTACGTCATTTTATAAAGCTGGATGTTTTTGCGCATGTCCTTGATATAGACAATCCACGATAAGTAATCACATTTTAAGTTTAGATCGTGCGGATATCAATGTGTCCAGCTTCACGTCCTTTTGATAGTTCCTCATGTAACACATCTTAAATACACCTACTATACTTTAAAGTCGGTAGAATAACCTGTTACGAAAATTAAAAGTTTTCTTACAAAATGAGGCACTACTGGAGTAGACATTGCGAAAAATCCGCGCGCACTGCGCATGTGCCATCCAGTATTACAGGAAACCAGTAGAGGGAGAAGAAAAATAGTGTTTTTGCATAGGAATGACAGTGAAGGAAATATATTGCGGTATATGTACAGAGTAGAGGTAGTCGAGGTGAGCCCTGGAATTCGGATGACCACCGTCTTGACAGCCGCATCAAGCCCATTGGCAATTTGCCACCAAACATAACCCTTGGTGTGAAATACAATAAGTTTATTATAGACAATCACTTGATATTTTTTGTAATAGACAAGGCAAAGCGACCGCAACACACCTGACATTCAATGAGATGTAAAAGTGTGTTCTGGGGCAATCCCACTCACTGAACGAATCGCAACATAACTTTTTACTACTTATGAAAATTTTGTGAAGATAGATGAATGTATGTTCTGAGATCCTAACCAGGTTCCGACGTCCTAAGTTGTTCGTAATAAAATAAGGGGATTTGATATTCGGATGACCTGGTTAAGATTGCAGGAAGTCGCTGGATGCAGGCCGCTTCCAACAGGCCTATGAGGCAATCCATGGGGATCGCTTATGTTCAGTAGACTTCCTGTGGCTGAAGAGAGAGAGAGATTAAGACAGAGAGCGAGAGAGATGGCTATTTGTCGTTCTTTCGCACAAAAAATATTGAATAGGTTTTGATAAAACTTTATAATATATAGTTTATACAACAGAACATTACAGAGGCAATTATTTAGACGGCTATAAGTGTGGCTATGGGTCGCTAGTCAAAAATAATATCATTTCTTATTGCCAGTAGGAAATCCTTCGGGTCAGGTATGTATCAAAAATGTGACTTCTCACACAAGGAAAATACGGCGAAATGTGATTTTTGACTTCTTGGAATCGTAAAAATTCATTCTACTTGGGGCCGGTTTTATCTAACAACAAGTAAACATAGCTACCGTTAGTAAAATGCATCGTCATATAGACGATGCATTTTTTGTTTAAATTTTTAGGCAATTAAGAAAGCCCAAGTCTAGTAGTAGACGGCGATAGGCTGAGTATATGTCGGTGAAAACTCTATATTTAACATTTGCAATGTAGTCGGTATGGTAACCTTTCGGTACCACGGGGAAGGAAGGGGTTATGTCAGTGTCACTGGCCATCCAGTTTGGCATACCATAAAAAGATATTCTATGATATGTGAGGACCCCAATGCTGGATTCGTTCCAGCATGGTGGACTATGCCTTAATCCTTCTCAACTGAACTCTAGATTGTTGAGTTCCGCGCCCAGCAGTGGGCAATTATGGGATCCGGTACAGTACAGTATTAATTAACAGTAAAATAATTAGCATGAGAAAATTTGCACAAGTTAACACGTTAGCTGCGGCACCAATTTTTGCATACTTTCCGTTCCTGCGGCACGAGGTATAATCGGCCCGTACCGTGACCAGACGTTAGGGCGACACGCGGTCTATTAGACCCCACCTCCTTTTACAGACTAAAATCCATTTTCTGGCGCGAAATCAAAGATAAATGAGAATTTTGGTCCTTATTGATATAGACAGTCAATTGATGAACCCTAATCCACCGTCGCCCCGGGATCTGATGGCTAGTTTAGGAATTATTAGCAAAACAAAATATGGGATCTTATACACCTCGTAACGCACTGAAATAGGGCAAATTTTCGCTGCGATTAGTGATGGGAAAAATAATATCGACGTTTTTAAACTGTCTTAACTACGCAACGACTTGACCGATTTTGATCAATTATATCTCATTAGATCGTTTTAAGGGCAAACCTGGCAAAACAACACAAAGCTATCAAAGGATACATTTTTTTTTAAATAATCTAAATTGTGCTTGAAGGCGCCATAAAGAAAAAAAACCGGCCAAGTGCGAGTCGGACTCGCGCACGAAGCGTTCCATTCTATACAAAATAAAAATTACAAAATAAAAATTCTTTAAAAATACAATTATTAGAACTTGAATTAACATTAAAAAATCAGTATCAATATACTGTTTTTATAAAAATCTCAATATATATGTTAACTTCTTCCGACATTGTTTAGACATGTTCGGCGCTGTAAAAGGACGTGCTCTCCAATCGACGTGATGCACAACACTGGTCGCGGGAAGCTCGCGTTGAGTGCGATACGAGGTCAGGGGGGATATGGGACGTTTTAGCCTCGTTCCGCACTGCATTAAAATTATATTAATTCAGTGCGGCACGAGGCCTAAGACATCCGGTACCAAGGTAGGTACACCACCGAGTCCGGAACCATTAGTGATCTCAAATATATATTTATCTCTTTCCTACACTGGACCAAACCAAAGCTATGCCATTCGCACGACAGAGAAATTCACTTTTTTGCTTGCCGCACCACAGGGAAGTTGCATCAGGGGTGATTTAGGCCTCGCTTCGCACTTAACGTGTTAACCGCGCCCACAAACTGGTAGGGCCATTCTGGTGGGAAGCCTTTAGTTTTAAATACTTATAAATAGACGTAATAACTATGTAGAAACGGAGACGGAGAGAGAGTTTATCAATTTTTCTGTTTGTGTGGCCTTTGACCTACTTATATGTATTATGTTCATTAATCTAGTGTTTATTATTGCACTGCATATTAATTGCAGTTAAAATGGGCTCTATCGGCCTTGATAAAAACTTGAGTCGTGCGGTTCAGGGTTCAATTTCTATAGCTATTTTATAAAAGTTTTTATACATTAAAGCAATTTTTTATTGAAGAGTGAATATTAATTAACCGCTAGTAAATATAAATAGTTATCTGAGTATAATATTGTGTATGTATATGCATAGACCGAAGCCAGCTGTGTGGGAAACTGCGGGTTCGATTCCCGCACCGCGGAAATCGAAGTGAACCACTATTTGTAAAGTTTTCATAAAATATGTCAATACTGGGTGGTAGTCTAAAAAATGACTGAATCTAAATAATGTTGAACATTTTAATGGTTTCAATAAATTGTTTGCATTTCATTTCATTTCTGACGATACAATATGTCTTAGCGGGAGGTTAGAATACTAATTCCAGTATTAATGTCCACCGTCTTTACCCATGCAAAGATCGTTAATTACTGACCTCGAAATTATAAATAAATTGGTAAACAGATGGCCCTTAATTTTCGAAGCCCGAATACGTGAATCATTGTAAGTTCGTTGCACTTTGCAAAACCAGTTTTACAATACGTGACGTGTTTTTCAAAATGGTTTGATAAGCTTTGATATTCGATCGAAGAAAGGAGGAAAATAACATCTAAAATTCTTTAGAGAACAAACGTATTATGTTGTTTGAATGCTACCGAATGAACTCCAAACGTACAAATACCACGTGGTAGACCGCGCAGGAGGTGGAGAGATGACTTGCATAATTTGACTAAGAACTGGCAAAAGAAACCTTATTTTATTTATTGCCTACGCCATAATACTTGTTAGTGTGGGGTCTGGACCATATGTGAGACTGTTGCGCGTATTAATTTAAGCATCATCATCCTTAGCTACCTCGGACTGCCTCGGTGGGGTAGTTGTATTACGGTACGGTTACAAAGCTGAGGTCTCGGGTTCGAGTCCCGGGTCGGGCAAAGTGATATTGCATTTTTCTACTCATTATCAGCCAGGAGTCAGGAATTTGTGCCCGATATGGCGATAGGCTCGCCCCCTATCACATCGTGGGACGGAACATGCAAGGCGAAATGTGGGTGTCCTGGTGGCGCCTCTGCTTACCCCTTCGGGGATAAAGGCGTGAGTTTATGTATGTATGTATCCTTAGCTGCAACAGATTAAAAAACATATACCTCTCCATAGGATTTCCACAGGAGCCTGTTGGTAACAGTTTGCATTCAGCGACTTTCTACAAGCTTCTTTATATAAATTAAAATAAAATTAATGAAATGAAATATTTTTTTGCAGATTTTATCGAGGATTTGGTTTATTAAAAATGGCAAAAATAAATAAAATCCGTAAAAAAAATATTTTATTTTAATTTGTAATATTTGCGTACATCTAAGAATCCGTTATTCATTATATACATTTTTCTTTTGTTTGTTTCAGGTGGCGACTGTAATGTATATTGGCTTCTCATTGTTGGTCGTACCGATTGACTACGACTCATTAGTGCGGCATTATAAATACAACCATGCAACTTTTGTGGTGCAATTGTTGTTAGTACTGGCATTTGTAGTTGACGTTATTTTCGAGATCATATTCTTGGTGTCTGCTCATAAGGTAAATGTTTAATGTATATTGGAATGTTTTTGTTTTTATTTTTGTTAGTTTTAGGATCGTCTACATGTTGTTCAGAATCCTCAATATCAATCCAATTTCTGTTTTGTTTATTTTTTATTTTTATTCTTTACTGCACACACAAAAAATACAAAAGGCATACAATATTTTACAGATAAAATAAAGGTACAGTTGGCGGTCTTATCGCCCTAGGCGATTTCTTACAGACAACCTTTGGATGGATATAAGAAAAGGATAAGAATAGAGGGCAGTGTAGAATTTAAAGAAAAAAAAAAAAAACAGGCTCTTATAAGGGAATAGATAAACAAATTATTTATAGTGAATATATACACAATATATGATACATAATTCAATAATACACCTCATATACATACATATATAAATATTTCTATAGATAAACATACATATAAATATACATGCTAAATATAAATTACTTATTGAGGCGAAAAGAGGAAATAAAAACTTTTTAATGCAGCTGCTTATGTTCTTCGTTTTTATTTTTTAAACCTTAAGTTTTTACTTTAACTTTTTGAATACATAAACGCTAATTTTTACATCTGTATTTTCCGTTACTTGACATTGGATAAGTCGTCGAATGTGTGTTTATTGCAGCCAGAGTAACTACTACACATAATGAGACTTAACATCTTATGTCTGAGAATGGCGAGCGCAGTATAATTTCAAGCATGGCTTTTTTTATTCAAGCTGTTGTTTGGTTTTGCTACTGTCCATGAGCGGTCGTATCGCTTAGTATCAGGCAAATGCCATGCTCGTCTCGCCATTCACAACAATAAAAAAAATGTGCGATAGAGCCATTACTATATGTATTTGAAACAAGCCTGGTATCTTGCAGTGGGTTTAGAGCTATGTGACCGCCTACAGATCATATTTATTTATTTTATAATACCATTATAAACTGTTCGGTGGCGTAGTTGTACTACGGTATGGTTACAAAGCTAAGATCTCGGGTTCGAATCCCGGGTCGAGCAATGTGATGTTGGATTTTTCTATTCATTATCAGCCCGGAGTCAGGAATTCGTGCGTGATATGGCGATGGGATCGCCCCCTATCACATCGTGGGACGGAACATAGTAGGGGAAATGTGGGTGTCCTGGTGGCGCCTCTGCCTACCCCTTCTGGGATACCCCGTGAGTTTATGTATGTATGTACCATTATAAACATCGGTATAAGTAAGAGTATCCCGTGTTAGACATTAAAATTAATAAAAAAATATATATCAAAAGAAATCCGAACCGACAATGGGGCGTATATTGTATTTTCGCGTGTAGTCGGTGTTGTAGTGATAAGTACCGGGCCTGTAAGTGTTATCACAGGCTATTTCCATACACACACATATCTCGGAAACACGTTTAAAATGTATAGTTTATTCTCTTATTCCGATAACAATGTGTTTTATGGAAATAATATCACAATACGGCAAAACTTTTGTTATCAAAGTATACTTCCGAGTACCTACTTCTTTTTATTGCGATGAATGGCGAGACTATTATGCGAGACCATTCGTCTGATGGTAAGCGATAAGAGAAGTCATGGACAGTAGCAAAACTAAACAACATAATGAATTACTAGACAATGCTTGGCATTACACTGCGCTCGCCATCCTGAGACATAATATGGTACGTCTCATTATGTCCAGTAGTTACTCTGGCTAAAATGCCTTTTAAACTGGAACACAACAGTGCATTTACACCGCTATTTGGCGGGAGAAATAGAGATCGTGGTGGTACTTACCCAGGCGGCCCTTCACTTGTGAAAGACCCCACCACCAGTACATGTGTGACTGTTGCGCATATTTATGTATTTATACATTTTTGTTCACAGAAAAACCACGAGTTGATGAAGAAATGCCTCTACTACCATATTTTCATATTCGCTTTGACATCAGCCATTTTTGTGGTGGTGTTTGCGCTTGGAGCGTACCTTGTGTATACATGGGGCTTCTTTTTATATGAACTATTAATATTTTTCGTGGCGATTGGATTTCTCAATGCTGGTAAGTTTATTTATAGTAACTATATTACCTTTACGGTATGCTTTTTTATACTTTAAAGCACTGTTTTTCAACCTGTGGGTCGCGACCCCTAGGGGGGTCTAGAAGCCTTACTCAAAAAGTCGCCTTTCTTACAGAGTGTAGGTCTTAATAATACATATATATAGGTACCAAAATTGAGAAAATCATAAACATAATCTTCTTAAGTATCAACTTTTTTTATCTATTACCCAAGTAATCAGTAGATTTTAAACTGTAATGGGGTCGTGGGTTTAAAAAGATCGAAAAACACTGCTGTAGAGAAATGGTTATCTCTTACCATACGTACATACATAAACTCAAGCCTTTATCCCAGAAGGGTAGGCAGAGGCGCCACTAGGACACCCATATTTCACCTTGTATGTTCCGTCCCATGATGTGATAGGGGGCGAGCCTATCGTCATATCGGGCACAAATTACTGACTCCGGGCTGATATTGAATAGAAAAACCAAATATCACTTTGCCCAATCTGGGATTCGAACCCGAGACTTCAGTTTTGTGACTACAAATCTGTATATGACTTCTAAATTTATTTTTAAGGAAAGATCCTTTGGGTATGACCCTAAAATTAGTGACGGGACTGCCTACAATTCTTTAGTACTTTTAAATAATTTTTTTTTCAGTTTTGCAGTTCTACCACATCCTATTGTTAAGGAGTGAGGTCCACAAGCTAAGCAACGACTGTTACTTCAAGTTTGAGAATCATGCAGCCGCTTCGCAATGTGTCATGGGTATTGGGAACACAAATTTTGGGATCGCAGCTCCACCGAAGGAAGATAAAGTGCAAATAATTAACGAAGAAGTGTTGCCGGCGAAGGACTAGACTGAGTTACCGTAAAACGATAATCAGCTGACGTTCATTAGTAATAAAGGAAGCGATCTATCGGAAGAGGTCTGCATCAAACTTATTGCATTGCAATCGTATAAAAATGTTTTTGAAGTATAACGGACGTCATTCGCTTAAGCCTCTATTACGTATTTTGATATACTGCAATTTTAACTGTTATTATATCGCCAAGTAAAGGTACTTAAGTTTTTTTTGCGGTCAACCGACGAGACTAAGGATTTTGTACTTAAATGCCAAGTGTTGTCCTTCGGCTTGAAAGGGCGTTTCTCCCCTTTTTCTAACAGGGATAACGAATGCGCCCATTGCCCACACAATGTGCCCTTATATACTTTTGTGATGTTATTCTCGGAATCAAAGATTATATTTATAAGAATAAAGTTTTGACTTATTTCTGCAGTTTTTTATTTTCTCTTTCACCCTTTCAGGCGACATAAAGAACGCTGCTAGACATATGCCACTCTGAACGATTCCCGTATCAGACATTTATGTTCATAATTTCGATTATTATATGTTAATTCGATTTTTTTTAATGCGTCATCCCGCACAAAGCCTGCTAGGTGGATATGGCCTAACTCCTCTCAATCGTAGTCTCGATTGTAAAGAAATAAATACACCCAACAGTCCGGACACATTCATAGTCCTGACCCCACTCTAAGATCGAACCATGTGTGGTGGATATCAAGAACTACGAGAAACTTTTCGGTCTCACAAATACCCAGACCCGAAAAAAATATCTGTGGTTCACACAAACATTTGTCTCGGTGCGGGGATCGAACCCGCGGCCTAACGTTTCACGGCCGGTGTCTAACCAACTGCGCCACGGAGGCTATCTAGTACAGGAGGCCTGTGCCTAGTGGGATGTATAATGGGCTGATACAGACATTCGATTTTTATTTTATTGCAATGAAATGCGAGACGAGCATGCCATTTGCCTTATGGTAAGCGATACGACCGCTCATGGACAGTAGCAAAACCAAACAACACCATGAATTCCATGGCAATGCTTGGCTCTACTGCGCTCGTCATCTTAAGACATAAGATGTTAAGTCTCAATATGTCCAGTAGTTACTCTGGCTACAATATCCTTCAAACCGGAACACAACAGTGCATTTACACTGCTGTTTGAGAAATAGACATTGCGGTGGTACCTACCCAGGCGGCCTCTCACATATGAGAGACCTACCACCAGTGGTATTTTCTCTCATATACCTATTTAAAGCCAAAGAATACTCTAATGGCCAGCACAGACCGGGACGGCACTGCAAGGGATTACTCGATGCCGCGGCATCAATTATAACATTGGAATTTTTGTCGTATTCCTACTAGATAAGTTTGAATATCCCTTGGTTAGAAGTTAGAAGAAGCACTAATTGAATTGCACTGCGCATACCATTAAATGCATTAAGATTCCTGGTAGCAAAAATAATAAAAACACAAGTAAGAGGAATTATGCATTAAGCTCCTTTAAAATATCTCTAAATTCAAATCAATTGCCAAGTCGAACAAAACAGATTCTCTTAATATCGAAACATCCTCGTTGTTGAGCAACTGACGTCTGTCAAGATAAAGCCTTTGGTAAGTCAAGAGTTATTACTTGAGAAATTTATTTTAAGTATTAATAAAGCTTAAAAATATGCTTTTTCTTGTTTAAAATTAAGGATGATTTTTAGAGATTTTATATTATATTTATCGTCGCTATTGTGATGTAAGTGCGTGCCAAAATGTTCACGGTTGTCGCGGGTTCAAATCCCAGGACACACCTCTGACTTCACGGAGTCATGTGTGTGTTGTTAGTCAATCATTACGCAACATAACGGCAAGGGAAAACATCGTGAGAAAACCTGCATACCGTAGGTAGCGACTATATGAATTAAAAAACAAAAAAGGGTCATGCACATTCATGTCTTTTTTCGCCGTTAAAAAGTATTAAATCCTGAACAAAACCGACAGGGGTATCATGAAAACTTAATTATTACACAACAAAACGAAACGGTTGAATTAGAAGACTTTAATTTATCAACACGTTTGAAATAGGACTCAAACCTTTGTCTAGCCTTAATGATATTCAGGGATAAAATTCGTAAATGCAAAAGGACTATTAATCTTGTCGACAGATGTCTGAATGTCACTCAAAATAATACCCATGGTATTACAAATGTTTATCTAGTGTCAAAAGTTTGAGGATATTCTTAAGTGAAGCTAATTTCTTAGATATAGTTTAGTTCCTAAATTATGAGGCTATTCTAAGATTTCACTTAATTCAAAATCAGTTTTTTTTTAATAATTACATACATTTTGAAATTGTAAAATATACCTATAAAAATAAGTATTACCCGGTAATAAGTATCTAAATACATACGTTTGAAACAAAACATCGCTAAAATACTTGAATACAATGATTTATTTTTTCTTAAATTTACTCGAAATTGAAATAAAATTATGTTTTACGTATTTTATCCCATTTGGTCTTGCACAACTGTCAGACCTCCAGGCACTGTTATCTCCTACGTAGACCATATAACGTACAGCTTATTTTATTGAATTGACGTTTTAATTTTTTAATTTGGGCCGAGGTTAGCTTTTATAACATTAATTCCTTCCTTCTTTCCTCAATCCGCCTACTAAATTTGCTCCTAACTATAAAAGCTTTTTAGTATTCGAAACTTTGTCGGAAAGTTAAAAATTGAAAATCATACCAACTCCGCGATAAAATCTAGAAGAAAATGGTTTTATTTCAATGAATAAAAAATATATATAGATATTTTGCAAATACAAATTATAAAACGGAATACAATTAATTTTGACTTCATAAAATCTATACCAGAACTAGTAGGCTTTGGACAAGCCATCAAACATAATATTTACAATGTTTCTTGATAAAATAACACCGAAAAAGTTCATTTGTCACTATACTTTGAAGACTGGGTGTTTCTGCTATGGCATATTGCTAGCTGTAAGTAAATCAGTTTGACTTACCTACTGCGATCGAAACACAATATCATATCTGATCAAGTTTATGGGGTAGATTTGGTAATAGAATGTGCTAGTTCCACTATAAAAATAAGTTAACAATGGAGTACCTACTGTAGCCCATAATCTCCCTCTGCAAGTAGGGAAATAGTCAAAACCAAGAGTTCCATTGAGAAGCAGGATTAGCCTATGGGCCTATCCAGCTAATAATTAGCATATGGACAATGGTCCCTCACGCTCTCCAAGTGCACGTTTGAGGTACGGAAGTCAAAAGATAAGGTAAATAAAATTATAATAAAATTCAAATAATGATACGTATGTAGGTACTAAATAATTTTACATTTGATGTTTTATTGCCATTAATGGCGAGACGAGCATGTCATTCGCCTGATGGTAAGCGGTACGACTGCTCATGTAAAGTAGCAAAAACAAACAACACCGATTCAAAAAATGCATTCCACTGCGCTCGCCATCCTGAAACATAAGATGTTAAGTCTCATTAGGTCCAGCGGTTACTCTGGTAGTTACAATGTAAAAATAATGCAGAGTTTCGTTAAAAATCCTTTTGTTTCAAACGTTGCACTGATGCTACAGTGTGGAAAAAGGACATGCCTCAATCAACTTACCCGTTTTTCTTTTTAAAGAAGAAAGTATATTTTTATGGATGAATAGTTTGCCAGTCCACGTATCCTCTCTTACATCTAATCCTGGGTTCTTCCGACATAGCGTGAAATAACAACTTGTAGGCCGCCATTATTGTATTGAATGGCGAGAGATAAATGTTTGCTTCCAATTTCTACCCAATCTGGACGGCATTGCATTAACACTTTCACGCGAGGTCACTTTGCGGAACCTGAACAAAAAACATATATTTTCTAATCGAAAATCGTGACACAATGAATAATGTCACATACACATAGACAAATTCCAGATACCACTTATTCACGTTTCCAGGTAGTAATGGCCTTGTGCACTATAGGCCTTATCGTCGAGACGTTCGGTATGTCTGAGTGCACCTACTGTTCTATCGGAGTCACCAGCTTCAGCATCACAGCAATCGTCTACAGCATCACCATGCTGTGCGTCAATATCTGGTTGATTTGGGGCGTTAATAACGTATGTGTAATTGTTTATATTATATGATTGTATATTTGTATTCCTCCAGATAGGGAAGTAAGTAGTGGTAGAAAACCCTTAAAAGTAACTCAAACGAATAATTAACGAATACACCCAACAGTTACGTACATACATAGTCCTGACCCCACACTAAGATACAGGTCTTATGTCGTGGGTATCAGAAACTACGAGAGACTTCGGTCTCTCAAATAACCATTTGGCGATCTCAATGCGGGGATCGAACTCGCGCCCTCTTGTTTCACAGCCAGCGTCCAATCAACAGCGCCACGGAGGCTGTCAAAGTACGGAGCGTTTCAGTTTTATTCCACATTCGATTTTATGCAGGTCCGGTATAATTGTATCTCACTCTTCCAAGACTACACACTACACTTTCCATCAGTGGCATGTTTAATTTTTTTGCGGGCTAAAAACAAGCTACTGTCCTAGACACTCGC
Source organism: Deilephila elpenor (assembly GCA_949752805.1). Taxonomy (NCBI): domain Eukaryota; kingdom Metazoa; phylum Arthropoda; class Insecta; order Lepidoptera; family Sphingidae; genus Deilephila; species Deilephila elpenor. The sequence goes on from OX457108.1 coordinate 11,021,733, forward strand.
TGAGCTTCAATGCTCGGTCCCATTTAAATGCATGCCACTGATCCTGGCTTTCAGAAGTCGCTGTGGCGGGTGTGGGGGCGGAAAAAACTCAATTTTAGTCACATTATTGTACCAGCTTAAAAAGAACACTTATCTGCTCGGAGATTATACAGCTCAAAGACCAGATTGCGGTCAGGTTATTCAACTTACATCTATATCATTATTGTTAATAAAAATAAGGGAAAAAATAACTAATTATTACAGAACATGTCTGCACTGGAAGCGTATTCTCTTTTAAAAAGATTTTCTTTAAATATTTTTACTTGTTTGTATTTTCCATTTATACGTGGAAAATCAAAGAGTTTTAATATAAAAACTTTTCAACATAGTTCGCGATGTCACCTACACAAGCATTTCAATTTTAATTCTGTGAATTATGAATTTTTATATTGTTTATTACACAAAGTTCTATTTACTGTCACACGATAATACTGAGAAACACCGAGAGGTGGTTTTTTGATGTAATAAATAATGTTCTGAACATTAATTTAAATTCTATTACTTTTGCTGGGTGATATTACCAAGAAATTGAAAATGTGGTGTGAATCTGGTTTGGGGTTATTTTCAAAAGTGGATATCCTATAGCTTATAACGATTAGCAATATTGAAAACTGATGGATAATGAATCGTTACCTTCATCGATATTACCCTTCTTCTCAACTCCTGTATACAACGATAAGTCAAATTAAATCCCTTTCCCTGACAGAATCGGTTTAATCCGCTATATACGTCAAATTTGATAGCATTGCATACTACCCAAGTATGCATTATCGACAGCCACCGTGGCGCAGTTGGTTAGACGCCGCCTGTGTAACGAGAGGTCGCGGGTTCCTCGCACCAAAACAAATATTTGTGTGATCCACAGGTATTTGTTTCGTGTCTGGGTGTTTGTGAGACCGAAAAGCCTCTCGCAGTTTCTGATACCCACGACACAAGACTCGATCTTAGTGTGGGATCAGGACTATGTACGTATATGTGACTGTTGGGTGTGTATTTATTTATTTATTTAATCTTTTACTCTTATAAAACACCATAAACAATATCTGCCGTAACTGGAGAACAAAGATAGCTCGAAGCTCTATTGACATCGCAAATGGGCTGTAAAATTCTGATATCGACTCTCAAGCTAGGCAAATATTAATAAATCAAAAAAATACTTTCCGGGTTTGAGTACCTACTTCGTCAAAGTGTTCGCGTTAGGTAGTAGAATTCCGAACAATATTGTCTCACTTATTCGTCGCGTCTACCTATTGTATTTTTGATTTCCTATATGTCTTCTTTTAGTCTCATAATTGATGGTAGCTAAAACTGCACACTTAATTAGGAAATCAACTGTGATTTGCTCATACATTACTCATTTTGAACTCATATTCGGTAATTTATATATGTTAGAAGTTATATTGGTTCAAAATTCTTCAAATTCTAGATTAGTCTACACCTTTTTCCGTCTAAATTTCAAAGCATGTTCGTAGGTTCTTTTGGATCAAGTGCTCTAGCATTTTGTATCACGAAAATCACGATTGGTATTGAACCCGTCTTTACTACCAGTAGTTTCATTATAGCCTAATTTGAGTCAATATCTACCAATACCTGAAATACCTTGGAAAACTATTTTTATTATTTCAGAAAAAGTCATCTGTGGTGATTAGCTGGATCGTCATCACTGCGATGTGGTTGGCGCAAGTTACCTGTCTCCTGATTGTCTTACTCTGCCTGTATATAAAGGCATCTAAGCCTATAGCCTGGATCGTGTTACTTATTATTGCTCTGTGTAAGTATTTTGACTTAATTATTTGCCTAGGTAGGTACCACCGCAATGTCTATTTCGGCCAAACAGCAGTGTAAATGCACTGTTGCGTTTCGGTTTGAAGAACATTGTAACCGGAGTAACTACTGGACATGACAATGAGACTTAACATCTTATGTCCCAGGATGGCGAGCGCAGTGGATTGTCAAGCATTGCTTTGTAATTCGTGGTGTTGTTTTGTTTGCTACTATCCATAAGCGGTCGTATCGCTTATCATCAGGCGAATAGCATGCTCGTCTCGCCATTCACTGTAATAAAAAAATGGTGCATTAAGTGGGTATTTTTCTCTTTAAAATTTGTACTTATAACTTGATGCATGATTAAAAGCCTCTATATAATTTAATAAATAAAGAGAAAAAAAAAAAAAACTTGATGCATATTACATAAGTTTGTACGTCTATTTTATACCGATTATTAATTTACTAGATTTGTGGACAGTAAAATCTTATGCTCTTCTTCTTTAGATCACAGCCTGATGTTAAAAGTGACATCAACACCTCTGAATATTTTTCAGCAGTTTAACAAACGTATTTATTTACTACTACTCATTGTCTATTACTTTCATGAAAACTCTCTACAGTTATAGTGTAACTGTTTTACAATTCAATTTTCCCTGTCTCAAAAAAAATATGATTCACTTGACTATAAGCGATCACCGCCCATAAAAAAATTGAGAATCGTACGCTGGGTTTAAATTGAAACAGAAAAGGGATATCTATCGGCAATTCTGCCCATCTATAGTGGACCCTAAACTTAATGCAGCGGAGAGAACAATAGGATTGTAAGTTATAGTACCTATTCACAATTCAGGTATGAGATTGAAAGCTCCGCTTATCTTTTATAACAACTATCATATGAACCGATAAGGGTATTGTAATATTTACGACGTCTGCTTCCAAATGTAAGGGTTTTAGTTACACGTAAATTGAAGGCTATTTCAATCTGACTACTAGACCGTATTACGAATTGGTTTCGATAGATTTACACGTAGTGGAAAATATGGATTGATTTTCTGTGCCTGAAATATTTTTGGGATCACGTTGGAAGATATCAATTGTCGTGACTTTTTGTGAGTCTGTTACATACGATAGATGGGTATCGTGTTGCCTATTTGGGATTCTGTTTTGCTTACTCGTATTTATGTTTATTTCTAGAAGTGTTTCGGGAATATCAATAGGGGTCTGATTTCATATTTTTATGCTGATCCGATGTCTTCGTGGCCCATTTATCAATGTTTATTCTCTTTCTCTAAGCTTGTGAACACGTAATCCAGTAGTTACTATAAAATCAATCGTCGTAGCTGTTTGCTAATTACCTTTGGCAGGAGTTATTTCTACACTACAAGTCGATTAGTGGCGCATAGTTACAATTGTCATTTATGTAATATCATCAACATTTTCACGTCTGTAATTAGGAGATAATAACTAAACTCTACAAAATTAAATTGGCACAAGCAACCTAAACTATTTTGATCATTAGTCCCTGCTAACCTGTATCTATCTATCTATATCAGCCCATATACGTCCCACTACAGGGCACGGGCCTACTCTACAATCGAGAGAATCGATTGAGAGTGGTTAGGCCTTATAGTCCACCACGCTGGCCTAGTGCGGGTTGGCGGACTTACATACCGTAGAAATTCTTTAAAATCGCTACGGTATGCAGGTTGTCTCACGATGTTTTCCTTCACCGTTAAAGTGCGTGGTGATTGACTATCAATACACACATAACTCCGAAAAGTCAGAGGTGTGCCCTGGGATTTGAACCCGCGACCACCGTGAACATGTAGGCAGCCGCGTCTGGTCCGTTACCAACAGGCCACCACGCACTTGTACACCAACCTGTATACAACATTTCTATTATTAATAAACCAAGTGAAGCAACACAAGGGTACGGTTTGAGGCGAGACAAGCATAATACCTCATTTAATATGGAGTCACTACTCAGAACACACCTTTGATCAAAATATGACCAAATATCTTACATTCTAATCAACAAATGTGGGATCAAATTCATTATATTATATATTTCCAGACTGTAGCAAAAACTATGTATTTACACACCCAAACACGAAATTTTAGTTGCATTGTGTCTCTACTCTGTAGTCACTAAAAATAACACCTTACCTCGTTGTCGGTCGCAGTCTGGATACACCCTGTATATGAAAATTAATTCCGCCATACTAATGTAGGCCAGCGTGTTGCACGATGATCTATCACTTAATCCCTCATATAAGAGCTGATATTTTATTTGAAGGAACAAACAAGGCGTAGGTATCCTGGTAGCACCTCGGCCTACCATTTCTGGGAAAATGTATATGCAATGTATTTCATTTACCCGCTGGAGTAAGCGTGTTCTCGAGTGGAGACTGCGTCTTGGAAAACGTAGCATGGGACGTCCTCTGGCCAGATGGCGGGACGACTTGCACAAGAGTGCCGGCAGCGACTGGATGCGTAAAGCAGCAGACCGGGGTCAGTGGCGTACCTTGGGAGAGGCCTATGTCCAGCAGTGGACTGCAACGGGCTGATGATTATGAATGTATTTCATTTAACTGAATAATTCTGTGCGAAGGCAGGCTTACTAATGAGCCACCCATTTTTATCATACTTTATAGCTTATACTTTCATTTCAGCTATACCACTGTACGGACTTCTCATTGGCTACGGTTACTGGCGGCAATTAAAAAGCGAACGACGAACTCCCTCTCCAACATGATTTATTATAAACAAAATAAAAATACGACGCAACTTCACGGGTTATTGTTCAACATCTTTTCGTTTATTACTTTCCCCTGAAGCCGTTTTCTGTGACTGTTTACTACTAATATGAAGTAGATTGTTACTGCAAAGGAAAAGACATTTATAAATAGCTAAGAAACATTGTGGTTTTTATACTGACACGATAATTTGACTGGAATGCATTCCGGCACAAGTGCAGAAAATTTACTGGTAGGTCTCTCATGTGTGAGCGGCGGCCTGGATAGGTACCACCGCAATGTCTATATCTCCCACCAAACAGCAGAGTAAATGCACTGTTGTGTTCCGGTTTGTAGGAAATTGTAGCCAGAGTAACTACTGGACATAATGAAACGTATGTCTCTGGGTGGCGAGCGCAGTGGAATGCCAAGCATTGCATTATAGTTCATGGTGTTGTTTGGTTTTGCTACTGTCGATGAGCGGTCGTATCACTTACCATCAGGCGAATGGCATGCTCGTCTCGACATTCATCGCAATAAAACAAAAATCAAATAAATTATCCATTGGAGAGATAGTTATAGTGGTACGTAGATGTATGACGCTTTTCGCGTAAGCCCGACTACATACAGTTTCAGTTCCACCGTAATTATGTTGACAGATGATAAATAACTATCTCCTCAGATAGATTTATTTGGACTGGACTGTATTTACCTCCAGGTACATTGAAGCCACTTTGAAAAGTCATTAACATAATATACGTACGAATATACCACAGCATGCCCAGTATAACAACGAACACTCGATTCCTCTGCCTCCTGGACGTGAAGACTAGAGCTAGGAGTATCATCATCATCAGCATGATCACCACGAAGATCACCGCGTACCAGACCCATATGGTGCAGAGTAGGGCATCACCCTAGAAAATAATAGGCATATTTAATTATTTCAACTAACCTAACGAAAATAGAAAAATAACTATTTTTTGGATTTTATCGCGATTCTTGCATAGAGTTCTTTCTACATAGATCAAACCATAAATAGTTGAGATTTCAAAAATATTTTTTAATTTTTAATATATCAAATACGAGGGTAGTTACCTTAACAATTTTATGACTCTGCGTATGTCTCATACCTAGTCTACGCCGTGACCATGAAGGCTGCAAAGCGTTGAAAATATCGCGTCGGGAAGTTAAAAAGAAACCGTAATCGCCGTAAAATCCGAAAAAGCTTAGTGTCAGTTCGGCATATTTTTTTCTTGTTGCAATGTGACTATTTACTACAATACTTCAGATTATAAGAGCAGTGCTTTCCAGACAAATGATCAACTGGTGAGAATAATTTCCATTTTGTAATGACACGAAGAAGTGACTGCAACGAATGTGATGGTAAGTGTAGTACAAATTAAATACAATATACACCGGCGAGATAATGCCTAATTCAGGCTGACGCATTACAATTTATACAGAGTGTTTACTGGGAAAATATTGTTTTATCTCTCTGGCTGACACAATTATACCAGTCATATATATCCATACCATCCAGTAACATATTTAAAATTATATCAGTAACGGGATGTATACAGGCTGAACTCGAGACATGACACACTTACGTGAGTCATTTGTCATTGGTCAATTTACTTGTTTGCATTATCAGTCCATATACGTCCAACTGTAGGGCACAAGCCTCCTCTACAAACGAGAGTACGATTGAGAGGGGTTAGGCCATATAGTCCACCAGGCTGGCCTAGTGCGGGTTTGTATTACACTAACCATAAATTGTATTGTAATTACTTTGATGTGCTATTATGGAAGAAAACTGCGAAAAATACCTTCACCAAGCCACAGACTAAAAGGACACTCGCTGCGAAGAACAAGGCCACTAGAATCCAAATAGTGACTAGAAGGTAGCTCATTGGTATAAAGAATGAACATCCGTAAGCCATGGGATGGACCTAGAAAGAAATTGAGAGGTTAGAAAGTTACGGAATTAATTAATCCTTTTCAATATACCTGTATTTCTTCACTTTTGTAGGGCCATTGATGTGTAGGATATAATTTAAGTTATAAGAATATGTTGTACTAGCCTAGGAGGTACAAACGCAAGGTATCAAGGTAGGTTCAAATCTTTGACCTTTTTAAGTCATACCGTATGTGTTTTAAATTATTAATTAAACGCCCAGTAGTGAAGCTCATACATTTCATAACCTTTAAACAATGGTAGTCCAATTAGCTGACATACAAAAACTGCCACTGCCAAATCAAATTCCAAAACCTAGGAATTTATTTAATATAATATCACAGGCTACCGAAGCTTAGTCTGGTTTCCGGGCGGTTACGATGAAATATATGGAAGTAAATTGAATATATTGACCGCTTAGAATGGCTGTAAAATAAGAATGCTTTTGTTAAAGAAATAGATATTACTATTATGGGTAAATATTTATGGTAGGAGAAGGGGGGGTTTTAATATTAAATTAATTGAATCAGAATGCGTATGGCTTGGTGTATATAAGTTACTTGGTTAAAAAACAAACTATAAATAAAAAGGTCATGTAGGTTTATCCGCCACCCACCAAAATTTGTGAGTCTGAGTATGTCGTACCAAAAAAGTAACTCGTGGCTTCTTATACGTAGTTTGCTACTGTGGTAATGACTTTGTGTATGTTTGGTTACATTTATTAAATTGAATTTTACCTCTAAACACGCAAAATTAAAATCAGAAATTGATTTCACGCATAGTTTTTTTTAACGCGAAATCGAAGTGAATCTTGATTCACAACCAGTGTCTAGTCTACTGTAGCAATTCACGAAATAAAAACAGAGCTTAAGGTTACTAACTATACCAATAGCAGCAATCATGAGAGACCCAGTCTTTAGGTCTATTCCGAAAAACGAGTCCACATCGGGCAAATCGTCCAACGCAGGCATTTCCGCTGCAATATTTTATTATTGTGTTGATTTTATAAACTAACCAAAAAATATAACGTCAATGTGACTGATCAATTTCATTATTGCCATAAAGTGTATAATAATTCGGAAAACTTTGGCTATGCGACCTTAAATAGGTTTTAAAAAAAGAGGATACATACATACATAAACTCACGCCTTTATCCCAGAAAAGGTAGGCCGAAGCGCCACCAGGACACCCACATTTCGCCTTGTATGTTCCCTCTCATGATGTGATAGCATGATAGATGCCTATCGCCATATCGGGCACAAATTTCTAATTCCTGGCTGATAATTAAAAGAAAAATCCAATATCACTTTGCACGACCCGGGATTCGGACCCGAGACCTCAGCTTTGTAGTCGTACCGTAGTACAATTATGCCACCTAGGCTGTCGAAAAAGAGGATATTTATCTTCCATGTACAGACATCGATCGGTTACAAATTGATAAGACTATTTAAGGTTAGATAGATCTAGTGGGTGGTAGTTCAAAAAATGATTGAATCTAAACAATGTTGAACATTTTAAGGGATTCAATAAATTATTTTCATTTCATTTCATTAGTATTCTGTCAAAATAAATCCTGTTTCCACACAGCTAATCCGATTTCCGTCATGTTTTTTGCTTTAAGTCTTAGCTGAAAAAAGTAAAAGATACTCAGAAGTATTCTGCAATAATGCGTGGGGGTAGAATATCTAACAAGCCCACAAGCCATTGTCTATAGAAAAATAGCGATTCACTTTTAATTACGAAGATTATTTTTCTTACACTAATTAGCCTTTTCTTATTAAGGGAGGCGTAGTTCGAATTTTTAGTTAAAATTGCCGTAGGCTTTAGGATATATTTTCCGAATTCCGTATATATTTTTTAGAATTGCGTATTCAAGGAAATTGTTACATGGTATCCATGCTTTCTTTAGACGTGATAATATTTCGAAATACATTTAATTATTTTTCAAAGATAATTAATTCTAAGAGGGCGAAATCGTGCCTATATTGAAATGTAAAATCATTGTAATGTACTTTACGGATTACGGTGTTTTTATTAAAAAAAAATAAGAATATGTTTACAATCTCTACATTTTGCTGTTTGCTCATAAGGTATTTACCTGAGTTCACCACATTTTGGGACTTTTTGATACGACTTTCCATGTTTCAGAATGATTTTGGATAAAATTTTATGACCAACCGTCTTTCCGACATCAAGCCTTCGGAATTTGTCGTTTAATACTACGATTGCCTTAAGCAGTTATTAATCGATGTCATATACTTTTAAAATTATGTTAGACAACTCTAAGTTTTAGTCATGTTTTTCAAAAATATGGTTCATACATAGTTTTTTTATTTACATCGCAATTTCGGATTGGATCGGTCAAAAATAGTTTTACATACCATATTCCGAAATACTCACACTTCACTTACTGGCGATTTAATTCCAATTAATAAACATCAATTTTAAATGAACTCGTAAATAATTATACTAACCTAAGTGTACATAACGGATTGACAGAAAAATAATAGCCTTCATACAATTATTTACACAAAACTAAGCTTCAAAAAGGACTTTTATTCCCTTAGGAGGTCAAATAGGGGACAAAGAATGAAGTTAGAAATATAGATATCAGTGTTTGGCTTCTAAGTTTATACCTATGGGAAATCCCATCATAGACGTCTAGATTGTGTGAAAAATTTTAGTTATTCTATAAATTACTTTTCATACATATTTACGGAACTTTTGCGTGTGAGATTCACTCACCCTTATCAAGTTTTCAACAATCCAGCCAAAATTAATATTTTAAAAGATATTTTCTGTTAATTAACGGTTAATAAGTTTCATCCTAATTAAAGACGTTTTAGATTGACTAGGCGAGCCGTGGTCGTAATTGACACGTATTTTGTTTACTATAAAGAGCGGGAAAACCATGTTATTACCAGATGAAATTAATTATAACATAATATTAATAAAAAAATACTTTCGAAATATACGTTCAATGTGTATCATTTGTCTATACAACAATCATTACACGCGTATCTATTGGCGTTTAAAATTACCATTGACCGTAGACAGAGTGATCTCTGTCTACACCATTGGCACATTTTTAGGGAACCATAAGAGCCAAGTCGCTCGTATGATGCGCCGGCCCGTAGCCAGTTGTAACACCACTCATAACTTAAATAAAGTATTAAGTACAGCATGACATTCCACTGCGCTTGTCCTCCTGAGAGATTAGGTGCTACAGGTCGTGTATGAACTTCTGGCACCGAAAATGCTGATGTCAAAATATTAGGAACAGATTTGCTGTCTTCGCATTTTATTGGCCATGTTAACACATTGAAATAAAACTATTTTTACGGATTTTATCGCGATTTGGTTTAATTTTTACATTTTTTAACTTCCCGACGTTTCGATTACTTTACAGCTTTCGTGGTCACGGGGCGGACTGAGGTATTAGTCATCCGCTCTGTGACTGTCACAATTAAACTACTAAATATAAATTCGCGTAAATCTAAGAAACCATCATGTTAATACAATTAAATTACCAATATAGATGCTTGTTGTATAAGTTATAAAAACATACAGGGTATATCAAAACTGCGACCGAAAATGAAGCCAGGTGGTAGTATTAGTGACTTCAGACACAAGGCAACTAAAAATTTCGCAAAAAAAATCGTCACCTTTTTTTTGGTATTTATTTACTTATCGTCGTATTTGGGTGATAAATCCGTAGTTTTCCTAAAATAAAGATGTACACCTTTTTATTTTTTAAGACGCAATGGTACGTTAAGGTTTAAATAACTAGGAATTTACTACCCAATTACAATGATTTTTAAAAAATTGCAAAAAAAAATCTCTCGCTTATTTGGCGAAATTTTAATTCGCATTGTGTCTGTATTCTGTAACCACTAAAGCTACCACCCGGCTTCGTTTTCGGTCGCAGTCGTGATATACCCGGTATATCTGAAACTTTGCGATAATTGAAATTAAAATTTTATTTGTAGTTCCGAATTTCGCCACACGGTTAGATGATCTCTACTCGATATCGATAATTCTAATCTATCTTTTCCGGTCTCATAATTGTCAGTACAGTCACTGGCACGTGGAACACGAGACATAAATGCAATATTTTGGAATTAATCTGACTGTTTCTTTACTGTATTTCTTTATATAATTCATATGAACGTATACCTACGTATGTAGATTGTGTAACGTTTAGTCATACGAACGTAATAGTACGAAAACCGGCCATTAATTAAAACAATAGACAAAAATGGATTAAAATTTAAAATAGAAAACTCTTTTTGATTCTATTTGGTGAGCATACAAACAAAGCTCAACAGGCCCGAGGTTAATTGGATTAAACCGGATTAAACTGGATTCCACTAGAATACGCTGGATTTTTAAAGCAACATTTCAAAGCACGTGATGGATCAGGATGGATGTCGCGATCGGCCTTGTTACGTTTTTTGAGCCTTTGTTAAAACGCGGATTAAAAAGTTAACAACGTTTGAATGGGATTATTTTAGCCTATGGATTCCCAATTAGGAGTTTCAATGGTATTATGTCTGGGGACACCTGCGTATTTTTATTCAGTTTAATCCCTGAAGGAATTTATAACATATCCGAACCGGCTGACTTCGTTTTGCTTTTTGGATATAATATATAAATCTATGCTAAAATTAAACGAAAAGGAAAAAAGTGATGCCATCTCTCAGACATTGTATTTTATATGAATAACTTTATTATGCCGCAACTTATCAGATCAAAGTTAATTTATAATTGAAATCGAGTAAAGCTATTTTAAAATTAAATGATTATATAACACTTAGCATCTCAACATTTATCCTTCAAATCGTTTAAATCAAAAATCAGAATGCATCAAAATACAGACGAATAAGTAAAATCTGGCCATTGACACAGTCGGCGTGTGATTTACAACTTTACTAAAGCCTTGGGACGACTATCGGAGACAAAGGTCTAGAATAAATTTAGCATATATTCAGCTGGCTTCAAAGGTATAAACGATATAATATTATAAGACGATAATTAGATTTTTCTCCTCCTTTTGAATTGATAGCATCAAAATGATTCATAATGCCTTGAATTGGAGGTCTCTTCCTCTTCCTTTGCAGCCATAGGATATCCAGTGCTGAACATAGGCCTCCTCCAAGAATATCCACATTGATCTGTTGGAAGTGGCCTGCATCCAGCGACTTCCAGCAACCTTAACTAGTTCGTCCGTCTACCTTGTAGGCGGGCGACCGACACTGCGCTTGCCTGTACGTGGCCTCCACTCCGGAATTGAAGGTAACGACATGAATATTCAAAGGCCACATCTAGCTGTAATACCATCGCATAGATTGAAAACTGTAGATGTTGAATCATAATATATATTTTAACCGTATTTCACATAACTAAACATGTTAAAATCCCTTAGGTACTCCATTCTTTACACAAACTAACCTATTACTCTAATTTTTAATAAAACCATGTCACTAAGCCGACCAGAAATGTTGTCTAAATGCATAACATACATAAACTCACGCTTTTATCCCAGAAGAGGTAGGCAGCGGCGCCACCAGGACACCTACATTTCGCCTTGTATGTTCCGTCCCATGATGTGATAGGTGGCGAGCCTATCGCCATATCGGGCATTAATTCCTGATAATGAATGGGAAACCCCAATATCACTTTGCCCAACCGGGGATTCGAACCCGAGACCTCAGCTTTGTAGTCGTACCTAAGTACAACTACGCCACCGAGGCAGTCTAAATGAATATCAAGAAAAGGGTTTTAAAAGAAAAGGGAAACAATAAAAATAGCTCGCCTCGTGACATATCTTAATCCAAGAATTGTCGCCCTGAATGATATCTCCGAAAGGATTTGCACACACTTTAAGGTAGCTGCTAAAAATATTATTTCAGTCTACAGGGAAATTACTTCTGGCACTCTGATACTGTTTTGTTTTATAAATCATCCGTGAGATGTACCTTTGTGTAGTCTGTCTGTATTGAAGAATGTGTCGAAAATATTTATAGACTTTTTTATTCTGGTTCGGTGAAATGAGCACAACTTACCTAAAGCGATACCGTCGAAATAGTAATAGATACTTTAGAAAAAAACTGAACTCTCATTATTAGATACAATGCCGAACTAATTAATTGTTTCTTTGCTCATGGTGGAAGAAATTAGGATTTTAGAAATGATGGAACATAATGGTTTTCACTGTTCATCGTTCGGTCTGCTGCTTTACGCATCTAGTCGCTGCCGGCCCTCTTGTGCAAGGCATCCCGCCATCTGGCCAGAGGACTCTTGACTTGCTCTGTCGCTCAGCTTGAATGCAAACTTACTTCATGCAATTTTGTATTTGATTTACTGAGCTGTCGCTTTATTAGCATACCTACATCACTTATGGCTTGTTAATCATGAGGTTCCGACTTTGAATTCCAGATTGAGCAATCCAATTTGTATTATATTTTAAGTTTTGAAAATGTCATAAGAGTTGGCTGCGACTGTAAATTTTACCCGGTATAGCAATAGGCAAGCCCATCCCATTTGAGATAAAAATAAATAAGACAAACTTTGCGTGACATTGACTTGCGAAGGATAAACTTGTACTCAATTCCTTCTGCATTCTAAAAGCTAAATTTAGATAGATAATGTTTATTCTTCTAAACTAACTAGATAAGCAAACGATCAGTGATCGAGTAGACTTAGAGCAAGCAGCAGAAGGAAAGAGATTTAGCTTGGTTATGTCAATAACCTAACCCCACCGCTGTAGACGTTTGTAAACAACGTTTTAAATTGGATTGACTAGTAGTGATGCGCTTCTATCGATGTTTTTCCAGTTAGCAAGATAATTTTTTCCTTAACTATACGATAAAATGTCTGAAACGTAACGGTTTATGTTTTCTTATATATAAAGAAAGTTACACATAGAAATAAAACATTTTTTTACGGATAATGGTTTCTTAGACTTACGCAAATGTTACACATGGAAACAGGGCTATTTACACGGATTTTATCGCGAATTTGGTTTAATTTCTACTTATATTACCTCCCGACGTTTCGATTACTTTACAGTTAACCTCGGGAAGTAAAAAAGGAAAATAATTTAAAATTTTACCTTCACAACGTTTCGAATGAATGATACAAAAACTACCTTACTGTCATAACTATAAAATTTATGACACAAAGCTGTTTGTGATCCGATCTACGCAGAAGCTCACTATGTCGTGTCGCGATAAAATCCGTTAAAAGTAGTTTTAGTTTGAAGTCTACAACGTACTTCATGGCAAGTGCAGTAGATTACACATAGACTTCTCACACTGACGCTTGTTCTCTTGAAAGGGTAGGCTGAAGTGCTGCTAATGCCACCCACAGTCCGCCTAGCCTGTTTTTGTGTCGATGTAAAAGAGGAGCTAATCTATTGTGAGGCTGGCCACAAATTCCAATCCTTGACAATTCATATTATATTTCAAAACAAAAAAGCAACCCTGGCCAATATAGAAACTGCAATTAGTGTTTAACTCCAGATATTCAGTTTAGGATTAGTCCGAAACTCAATCTTCTTGAAAAATCTTCAGTAGATTTATTTACAATAGCTGCCTAGAACTTTTCTTAATTTGTCTAAATTGGCTTACGAAATTCCAGATTTAAAAAAAAAAGTCTTGATTATTAAAAAAGACTAATTAATTATCTTACAAGACTAAGCTTAGTATTTACTTGTGTAAAAGAGATTTTATAATTTATGCAAATGAAAGCGGTTTGGTAATCAAATACAACTTAAATTGCGTGTTGCGACGCCCAAAATCTGTTCATAAAGCCGATGGTATTAAGGTGTCAGGAGTTTCGAACTCATTTAAAAATATAAGCTTCTTTGACTATAACCTTCGAAGGACAGCAAAGTATTAATTATTGTTTTACGTCATAAGCGTCATATACCTTAGTGTAACTTAACACTAAACCCCTTCCATTTGGACCCACAATGCTGCAATTTTAGATACGTTTTTGTTTGAAAAATTGCTAGAATCATCTTTCGTTTCGTCGCATCATATGTCAGCAGTAAGAGGCATTTATGAAGCTGCGTTGGGCGTTCAGTCACAAGGTCAAAGCTTTACCCTTCTTTTTTAAAGACAGACTTAAATATCTAAACGCATACAGATACTCACTACAAAACCTAACTATTACTAGCATCTTTAACACCGCAGGCAGTATTAATTTCCCTTAGATTAGCTGAAGTGTTTTTATCGATCTCTATTTTGCAAACATTTTTTGGAGTATATGGCCTAACCACTTACAATCGTACCCTCAATTGTAGAAAAAGCCCGTGCCCTGCAGTGGGGCGTATATGGGCTGATACAAAAAATAATAATTTTGCATAGATTCTCCCTATATTTCACTATCGATAAGCAAAGCTGCAGCACTGGCACTACGCCAATTACTGCGTACCTCCAACCAGAAATTGTTCTAGAAAACTGAAGTACCAAGGAACAGTTGGTTAGCAAAATCTGGTATTTATTTAACAAACTTGGAAACAAGATCCGCACTGGTTTTTTATTCAAATTTACTTTTGTTTTATCTTGCTTTACTTTACTCAAACTTTAGGCTTGGAAATATGGTTTAGTTTATGTTTCAGCTCCATTCCTCAATCAAAGATTTATCGACAATGGATTTTTACATTTGTATTCTCTTCTGGAATATTTTTATATGTAAAATATTTAAGTATTTAACGATTGATTTCCATCAGCAGATTGGATGAAACTACAAGATGTCTGCTAAGAAATTGTTAAGTTTCTTAGAGCTCAGCATACAAGAATGCTACTAAGAATACGGAGAGCTGAACAATTATTAAGACACTCAAAATATCTAATATGTATTTCCTAAAGTAAATGAAGTAATTTCATAAACTAAAAATAATCATAAACGAATAGTGCTAGAAAATAAAAGATCTTGAATTTGGTTGTAAACATGCCTGATTGAAACGCCGTATTCCCAAATAAGAAATACCAAGGAATTATCTTCATGCCTGGTAATATTGTTAAATAAAGACTTAATAGCTTTTGAACGTAGAAAACTGCTAACATATTGTAGCAAACGCAATAATACCGTCAATTTACCATTCTTTCCCCTTCCCCAGAAAATTCTTAGTATTCCAGGCATTACAGACATTAATGGACAACAGGAATCTACAACTATTAGGTGAATCGCTTCTACAAATGTAAGAATATCTGTAAACGAAAATTCCCTCAAGGCTTCCAGTAGATACCTGTACAACCAGTAAAGCGTAGCTATGATGATAATATAATTGACTTCATTCACGAGTTCCAACAATTCGACATTCATCATAATTTATTGTTGGTAGAATACATAGGCCTATTGATAATATGAACACAATAATGTCCAATCTACATATATACCAGATATATTCTGAAGGTTGCAGAGCCATAAATTCTATATTCAATCAGGGTACTTCTAAAATTGTACCCCTTATAATTACCGTCCGTTGTTTCCGTCCACATTGTGTTGAAAAGTCTCCGGTTATTGTTTTCACTTCGGAACCTCTCATTATTAACCAGTCCTGCTTGAGGCAGCTTCGCTTAATTGAAAACTATTCATGATACCAAAGAGTAGATTTGGAGATAGGACAAGTTGTTTCACCTTAATTGTTTTCAAATTTGTGAGTACACTAACATTGTGTTGTTTCCTTATAGCAAGGTCGCACGCCAGAATTTGCAAATATTTGTTTTATACTGGCCCTGCAAAGTGACCGCACCGCTCATCTGGCGGTCAGTGTAAATAAAATGACTATCTCTTACCAATCACCACATTTATGCCGGTAATTAACATTACGCATAGATAAAAGGTAGATGGCTCAAACACCACACAGGTAAATATTTATATGGTCTACAGATGTTATCCGCACTTGGCCAGCGTGGTGCTCAATGGCTTAAGTCTTGTCAATCGATCCCTCGATTGATGAGGATGCCCGTCCCCAGCAGTGGGACGTGTATGAACTTTTATTATGCATGGCAATAGTCGAAGAGATTGATAATAAATAAGTTATGAATTCCGTTCTACGAATTTAATCTATGCCAAGTTGGTATTGTATTTATATTTGCTTACGTCTTTAGAAAGGAAATAGTTTCTGCTCCAGATATGTAAATAAATTTACTACAATAATACTTATCCTTCTTAATTACCATGGATATGCCTTAACAGTTAATAAGAAGTTTCCAATAAGATTCAAATTTTAAAAAGATGATCTTAACGGAATTGGATATAAAACTAAGGCCCGATTGCACAAACTAACTTTGCCTATAACTTTGACTTTGACAATCTCAATCTCATGTAATGTCAAATGCGTCTTAAATGTACGACGATGACACTGTCTAAATTAAAGTTATCTTTATAACAACTCCAAATAATACGCCGGTTGTGTAATCATAATTCCTCTATTCTTTTCCAACATCATGCTCATAAATACAAGGGTTTTCTACAAAATACAACTCGCATGTTAAAATGCCTACAACGTTACTTCTAGAACATTCACAGCGCAATTCCGACTCGGACATCCTTCACATCAGCCGTTGACAACCCGTTCTATATTCAAATCCTTACTCCATTCTTCTTAATACAACGGCCGGCACCATCGTCATACTAAAATTAGGTTGGTTTACTTATCGCTTATAAAAATCATCCGTAACATCTTTAAAGTTGGTTTATGCAACTGGGCCTTAGTACTTTAAATAAAATGGTCTCGATGAAAGCAGCATACTTGAAAGTCCTTTACAGGTATTCAATTGTATTAGAAGTCCACAAATTAGCGTAACTAAGCCCAAATTATAGCGTAACCAATTTTCACCTAAGAAATGGCTCATGCTAACGGGGGTTACAAATGACGAATAAAAGAGACCAGGCTAATATACAGGGTATATCAAGACTGAAATAACAAGAATGAAAAAAAAAATTGCCAAAAAAAATCGACAACTTTTTTTTTGTAATTTTTTACTTATCGTCGTATTTGGGTGATAAATACATAGTTTTCCTAAAATAATGATGCAGACCTCTTTATTTTTCAACACACAATGGTATGTAAGGGTTTAAATTATTATTTTCGCAAAACCTAGGTTTTTTCCACCCAAACAAGATGATTTTTAACAAAATATCTGTCGCTGTTTTGGTTAAATTTTTATTTGCATCGTGTCTGTAACCACTAAAACTACCACCTGGCTTCGTTTTCGGTCGCGGTCTTGAGATACCCTGTATATTATCATTATTTCATAAATAATATAATAAAACACTTTATTTAATTTTATCATAAATCAGACTGCAATAATTCCAACGGTGTCTTGACGGAAATTCTGGCAAGGTGAAATTTTGGTGGTACGTCTCTTATATGTGAAAGGCCGCAATGTATATTTCTCCCGCCAAACAGCGGTGTAAATGCACTGTTGTGTTCCGATTTGAAGGACATTGTAGCCAGTATAACTACTGGACATATTGTGACTTACCATCTTATGTATCAGGATGGCGAGCGCAGTGGAATGCCACGCATTGCTTTGTAATTCGTGGTGTTGTTTGGTTTTCTACTGTCCATGATCGGTCGTATCGCTTACCATCAGGCGAATGGCATGCTCATCTCGTCATTTATCGCAATAAACAACAAAAGGCAGTTACGACCCACTCCATATAACCCAATCTCTTTCAATCAATTTTTAATTATACGCTAATAAAAAAATTCCACCCCGAAAAAATAAATGTGTTTATAAACGTTGGATCGCTTAAAATACCAAACTCACGTATCCCTAGTCATATAAATATTTAAGAATATTTGTTTGTTTGTTGTTCTTTTACGGAAGAACTGATCAATGTGTGGACGCAATTTTTAATAAAGTTAGAGGTATTTCAAGAACAGAAGGATAAAAAAGTGACAAAGAATAGTTATTAGGATTTAGGCAGTGTGTAAAAGTGGGATTGTTCGGATGTAGTGTTGTTTTAATACTATACAAATTCCGCTTATTGTTTATCTATATACTCTTTACAGTAACATATTGATGTCTTTATACTTGACGTTTTTAATTAATAACGTTTTCAAACTCATTAGGCAACTATCGTGCCCCAAATATGGGTTTTGAAAATTTTGCGTTCCATTTGGGAAAGAACTACCTCCTGTGACACAACTAATTTTCAGGTTAAGGACTGTTCTTGAATAATAAATACACCCAACAGTCACATACATAGTCCTGACCCCACATTAAGATCAATTAACTCTTGTGTCGTTGGTATTAGAAACGACGAGAGACTTTTCGGTCCCTAAAACATTCAGACCCGAGACAAATATTTATGGGCCGCACAAACATTTTCGTCGGCGCGCGGATCGAACCCGCGGCCTCTCGTTTCACAGCCGGCATCTAACCAACAGCACACAAATAATCTATCATTAGAATAATGAGTGTCGTGCCGCGGGTATAACCTAGTTTGCTAATAAATCAAACGAGGATATTGCCCAGAAGGTTGTATTAATACGTTCTTTTTTATCTGTGTTCGGGAACACACGTTACTTCCACATTATCCAAAAATATTTAATATCCTCAGTAATGATCTACTGTCCTACTTGGTTTTCTTTGAATTCTTGTAATGACTGTAATGACATGTAGAAAGCGTGAGTTATATGCAATTTCTAAGATGGGCAATCTTTCCTGTTTATTTTAACCTATTGCTGATATTACAGCTGCATATTTATTCCTCTCTCTCTCTCATTATTATTACTCTTCTTACAATCCTTGTCATGCAGCTAATATAGATGAGGTTAGCACAAAATTACTCTCCGGCCATGCAGAATCATTTGACATACAATTTTACGGTAAGTTGTCTGCCTGGGATTAATCCTTCCTAGAATTGGTCTTTAAGAGTTTTGGCTTCACGTATTTTGTATCTAATTCTGGTTACTATAACTGTCCTCTTTTACGTCACCGCTTTTTATAAATTTAATTTCATTTTTCACGCTACTTTTAAATCGCAAGTAGTAGAGAACGAAAAAAGAAGTGTACGTAACAATTTGCGTCGCTCAAAGAAATTTTGCATAAACTTGATTTATTAATTTCCTGCGGTGGGTATTTTTGTTCCAAACTTTTCAGTTTTATTCTATTGCGAAATATTGTGAAATGGTACCCAGGCACGTTTCGCCTTTGCAAAAAAAAGGGAGAAAGATAATTCTACACCATTTTTTTCAGGAATTGACCTGCAAATATTCCGAATGTTTAAACGGTGACACGCAATGACATATTTTATTTATTTTTAAGGAGTTAGTGGTAGAAATTATTCAATATAATTGATCTGTTATGATTTTTAACCGACTTCAGAGGAGGTTATCAATTCGTACATTTTTTTTTCTTATGTATGTTCACCGATTATTCTGAGAATTCTGATTAGATTTACGTAATTCTTCTTTAGTTGGATGCAAAATGGCTGCCATTTGGTCCCATTAAAAGTTGGTGGAAACCTGATGAATATCTTAGGACTTGGAAAACAGAACTCCTCGAAATTAAACAGGTTTCCAATGGTTTTTTTTGCAATAGGTTAAGTATAAAAGTCAAATTTTAATGAGATAGAGAAAAAGGGGTGGGGGTGAGGAGGGGGTGAGAAAATTAACATGCATGTAAATCCTTAATATCTTCGGCAGCTTTGAACCGATTTTAGTGATTTTTCTTTAGTTTGATGCCGAATAGTTGCCATTTGGTTCTATTAAAAAGTGGTGAAGATATGATGAATATCTTTGGACCTAGACAGTAGAATTCCTCAAAATTGAGTAAGTTTCCATAAATTTTCAAGTAAATACTTAATATCTCCGGCAGCTTTGAACCGATTTTAATAATCGTTCTTTAGTTTGATGCGGAATAGTTGTCATTTGGCCCCATAAAAAATTGGTGAAGACCTGATGAATATCTTCGGACCTAGACAGTAGAACTCCTCAAAATTGAGCAAGTTTCTATAAATTTGCAACTAAATACTTAATATCTTCGGCAGCTTTGAACCGATTTTAGTAATTCTTCTTTAGTTTGATGCGGAATATTTGTCATTTGGTCCCATAAAAAATTGGTGAAGACCTGATGAATATCTTCAGACCTATACAGTAGAACTCCTCAAAATTGAGCAGATTTCCAGTGGTTCTTTTTGTAACAGGTTCAGTATTAAAGTCAAATTTTAGTGAGGTAGAGATAAAAGGGTGGGGATGAGTAGGGGGCGAGAAAATTAAGTTACTGTAGGCGTTTTGCTTTTATGAGCGTCGTTAACGAAAATTGAGTTAAGCTTACACTAAAAAGTAAAAAATAAAAAAAACTACGTTTAAAAAAACCGACTTCAACTACAAAAAAGTATAAAATAACTTAATAAAGATTCAATTTAAACACCTCTTGTGCAAACCTATACCTTTCATATCAATAAAATACAATTATTTATATGTGCTACCTATTGATAGGTTTGAAGTCGGTGCCAAGCCTTAAACAAAATAAAACTTAATATTATAAACAGCTTACTTCCTGTAAAGAAATTTTTACACTAAAGATTAACCTACATAAATAATCCTATAAGCAATGTGAATTTATGTGAAACAGATAAAAACTTTACGAAAAATATGTATATTTATAATATTAACAATGAATATGGTTATATTAAACCTATATTATGCTTATATATGAATATATTTGTGGCCCTGAAAAGGACATTTTAGTTTGCGTATTGTGCAACAAGCACACAACACTTATGTTTTGAAAACAAACAAATAATGGAATTAAGTAATAATGATGTTGGGTGTATTTATTTATTTTAAGTAATAAAGAATACATATTATTATAAAAACGAGTTATATACTAAACCTTCGTGCAGCAGATAAATTATACAAATCTATGCTCGCTATATATAAATTTGGTTACAACTTGGCACCGATTTCAAATCTATCAATAGGTAGCACATAAAAATAATTGTATTTTATTGATTTGAAAGGTATAGGTTTGCACAAGAGGTGTTTAAATTGAATCTTTATTAAGTTATTTTATACTTTTTTGTAGTTGAAGTCGGTTTTTTTTAGTCTATCTGTTATCAACCACTGACCATGATGATCGAAACGCTGTTGTAGTAATCCACAAAAGAAAGTCCTGTGTCGGATAAACCAAGTATGCAACTGGTCCCACGAAGTCCGGCATAATTTTGATGACCGACGACAGCCTCCGTGGCTTAGTTGGTTAGACGCCGACTGTGAAACGGGAGGCCGCGGGTTAGATCCCCGCATCGAAACAAATGTTAGTGTGATCCACAGGTATTTTTTTCGGGTCTGGGTGTTTGTGAGACCTAGTCTCTCGTAGTTTCTGATATCCACGACACAAGACTCGATCTTAATGTGGGGTCAGAACTATGCATGTGTCTGCGGTGTATTTGTTTATTTGTCTTGAAGAGCATTGTAGTCATTATATCGTGCTGGTTTATAAAAATACATATCAATAGCATACAAATTTTATTAAGATTAACTACGCCGCTGTATTAGGCAAACAAAATACAATTAAGTACAAATTCTTTTACCTTTTATACATAATCTCTTTGAAGTTATTAAGTCGAATTTTATGACGCACAACTTTGACTACTTACTTAATATCAAGTTAAGCGAGTGCTTAGTGGAACATAAAAGATAAAAGGTTTGCTTAAAGTAATCTCAGCGAGGCATATTTAGGCGAATAAGGATCTTCTATGGTTTCAAGATAATAGCATATTTAGCTACTTGTGAAGGAAACTGTAGCGCTTAAAGCGTTAAAAGATATGATATTTCTATTAATATTGTATGTATCGTTGTTTATTTCTACATTGTATGAGGAAACACACGTAAATACTAAGGATAAGAATAAGCATCGTAAAATGTAATAGTTTTGAATGAATACCATATTATAATATTCAATTTTACAGGAAAATAATATTGATAATATTATGGTTATTAATTACCCATTTTTGCAAATCCGTGGTAGTTCCCACATTTTGTTTCGGAAATGATTTCGGCAAACTGATTGTGGCAGTGAAACATTTAGCATCGACCGATCCCTATGAAGATACAAGTGTGATTTTATGTATATTTTAAACTGGCTTCTGCCTGCAAACTTCGTCTGCGTTGGAATTTCCTATCCCATCCCGTCCCGTCCTGTTATATCCCGCCTGTTCCGTCTCATTCTCACTTAAGGCATGTAGTCCAGTCCCAAAAAGTTGTTTTCTTTTTAACTGGCACGCCAGTTGCCTTTGAAAAGCCTCCGTGGCGCAGTTGGTTAGACGCCGCCTGTGAAACGTGAGGCCGCGGGTTCGATCCCCGCACCGAAACAAATATTTGTGTGATCCACAGGTATTTGTTTCGGGTCTGGGTGTTTGTGAGACCGAAAAGTCTCTCGTAGCTTCTGACACCCGCGACACAAGACTCGATCTTAGTGTGGGGTCAGGACTATGTATGTGACTGTTGGGTGTATTTATTATTATTATTATTATTTTGCCTTTGAAAATGTCAATCCCATACATTATTAATGTCAAATACGTCACAAATGTATGGCGATGACATTGTCAAAATTAAAGTTATGGTCAAAGTTAGTCGAAGCAACTGAGCCTGAGACATACATACATACATACATAAAATCATGCATTTATCCCGGAAGAGGTGCCTACGTCTTTCTTTTCTGCTTGCTTGCCTCTAGGCTGCAAATCTAGAAATTCCTATCTCCGGGCTGATAATGAATAGAAAAATCCAATATCACTTTGCCCGACCCGGGCCTCGAACCGCAGACCTCAGCTTTGTAACCCTACCGTAATACAACTACGCCACCTGAGACATCATACAAAAAAATTCGGCACTGTCATCATTGCTCACTATAATGTCATTGATTAATGAAAAACGAATTGCTGACACAACACTATTAAGGTTTCAATATAATGTCGACATTTCTTCCCCGCCTGGCAAACTTTTGATAAAGTTAGCAAAAAGGCCTCGCGTTTCGAAATTACAGGTGTGTCGAAATATTAACTTGAATATATTTATTACTCACCTAAGGAAATCATAACCAAGCCGTATAAAGTTCTTAGAAATTCGGAAACTGGTTATTTTCATTCCCTTTTTATGATTATTTCGCAGGCGAGCCTTTGATAAGAATGTTTCGAAATTCCCAACTTTGACTTTGCAAGACTTCCGTGTTCCATTTTTTTTTATAATTGTTAAAGTTGCAACACTTTTTTTGAACGACATTTTGCGCCTGTATTTTCTTTTTATGGCCGTTTGGAAATAAAAACTTTTTGCCAATATGGTGAAATTCTAAGGAGTTTGTATAGCTTCTCAATTTCAACATGGTATATTTACATCCCTTTTGAAATCGTCCACGAAATCAGAGAAAGAAATATGTGTAAATCAAGTATTTATTGTTAGCCTTGTAAATCGTATTCATATTAGCATAGGTGTCAAATAGCTTACTTAGTGGGTGTTCCTATAGGATTCTAATATCTTGCAAGGGTCATGTCATCTCTACCTGCTCGCTGTGCATTCTGATGAGGCTGACCGATTTTTTTTTATTGCCTTCGCAGGCAGACGTTCGCATGCTCGTCTGCCTGCTCGCCTGATGGTATATAGTAACTGAACGGAAATCACGACTTTTAAACAGAATTTTTAAAATACACTAAACCTCACATTTCGATCACGGAAATTAAACGATTATTCCAACTCACATCTCAAAATGAACATAGACATTATGAATACAAAACTTAATTCTCCAACATTTGAAACTCCACTTAACACACTGCCCACGTTTCCACATCTAAAAAACGCCGTATCAAGCACAAAAAGGGTACAAAAAGACAGTACCAACAAGTGGTTGCAACAGAATTTCCCGTATATAAAGGAGTGCAGCCTTCAGGATGTCAGTGTCTACGCGACTACGGGAGTGAGAGGTCGTGTCACTCTCCGCGGTGGTGTATACTCGTACGTTCGTATTCTCGTACATTGATTGTTAAGTGTTTGTGAAGTGATGAATGATTTTCAGTGGTGATAGGTAAGTTTCAGGAAGTTATTTCGTTGTCGTTGATTGTATATTTAAAAAAAAAATTAATAACTTTTTGAGATTTGTTTTTAAATAGATACATTTTAAATAACAAATCATGAAAGGAATATTTAACTAGTTGTTTGCATTCGATACACAAACGGCTTTCACCTGTAGGGAAAGTAAATCGCCGTACCTAAATATTTTAAGTAATACACAATTCATTTTAGAAGCTTCGGGTACTTTGAAAAGCAGTATTTGAAAATTATCGCGAATTCTAATACGAATCTTCTGCTATATACATATAGAATTGGATAAATGTGTAACATTTAAGTGGAAGGGTTTTTTTAGACACACTAACTGTCTAGTAAAACAGAATTTTTTTTTCACTTTTAGTCACGTGCCCAAAAAATGTTATTACAATATTAAAATACAGAGAATCGCAATAAAGATATTTAGGGTGTTGGAAATTTGTTTTTTTATTTAGCATTGACTTTGTCTAAAAGTTCCAACCTTGCAATACCTATGTTTTTAAAAACTAACAACATTTATTGAAATAAAACTATTTTATACGGATTTTATCGCGATTTGGTTTAATTTTAAATTTTAAAAATCAAACCAAATCGCGATAAAATCCGTATAAAATAGTTTTATATCAATGTGTAACATTCGCGTAAATCTAAGAAACCATTATTAACAACATTTAATTTAATCTAAAAATAACAACATTTCTAAAGCATTTAAATCAATTGGATTCCGAAATATTAATTACAAGAATAACAAGTGTAAGTTTTGAGGTGCCCATCATTTCACGCCAAAAGAGAATTGCTATCATTGATTTTATGACTTATAATTTGGCAAAGGAATCGTAAGTCATAGGGCCTTTTTTTCCATAGGTTTCCCGATGAGTATTATTTAAACTCTGTTTTAATACGTCGTAGTAATTTATATTCAAAATACTCGAAGTAAATTGAAATAAAGAATCTCTTGATGATAATATTTTGTTGAGGATCAATGAGTTTCTGATTTATGATATCTTAAGAAACCGGACAGAAATCTATTTAAGAAACAAATATTTTTGTCTATTCAACCTTAATTCCATTTCGCTCGTAAACATGGCCTAATCAGAAATTCCATCACGGATCGAACTCAATATTTTGTTGGTCAAGAAATCGTAGCCCAAAAAGCCTTGTTCTGTAGGATTTCCGTATTATAGAAACCTGAATATCCATAATATTATGGAATTTTCAAAGTGTGCCTAGAATAGTAGTAAATTTAAATTGAATAGCGAATATTATTAACTTTTTTTTGGCTCTTTATAATAACTACACTGCGCTTGTTGTTCCATATAGATAGAGTATGTATTATATATTTTTGGTCAGGAGATATCTTCTATTACCATTTGACATGATTATGCCAGCCTGACTAATTGCTTCTTCGCGACTTCAGAATTTATCGACGTAACAAATTGATATCTTCCCGCCTTGTTGAATCAATAATCCCTGTAAAAAATATTTAACTTAAACAAGCAGTTGCCTACTAAAATGTTATATAAATCAATTAGACTGTAAAGTTTTTGTTCGCTAGGTAAACAAAATGTCCATTTTGTTTACATAAGAGGAAACTGGTAAAACATTTCACGTCAAACTTATCTCTGGCAAGTTTCTAATAATTATTTTGTTTTTGAAACAAGCAGATAATCGAAGAAATTTGATTACAAGCTCTTTACAGCACTTGAAAAGAATTGCCGCGGATTCTATTTCGCAAGTAAATAAATATTTGTTTATACAAAAAATTATATGTCGTATTTCAGTATTGTGTGGCTAATGCGTTTCTCGTATTTTCCGATATTCTTTATAGTATACCTTCATTTTATATTACGCTTAGGACCATGTGTGTCACTGATGTGAACAATTTGATGTTTTTGTACGTGAAATCATGGCAAAAGCAGCCCCGACCGAGCCTACAGTAATAAGATTTTTGTGTTTTGTGTCACTAATTACCAAAGTTTTTTCAGTACGGTATCACTAGATTTAAAGAAATACCCGTCACATTTGAAACAGATATGTGTGGATTTTACGAAAAATTATGTCTGTGTGGGAATTTACCCCTAAACTCAAGTTATCGGTTTCTCTTTCGCTGTTCACGAAGACCTATTTATAAACAATAATCAAATATAAAACAATATATTATACGTTTTAATTAACACAATAATGAAATTCAGTTTCGATTTAATATCCATCTCATTTGAAGCAAACTTTATGAGAACAATATTGAAATGAGACTAAATAAGAAACTACAAATTAAATCGTAATAGAAGAAAATACAACGTAAGTTTATAAATTAAATTAAAAGACGTTAAAATTGAATTTAATAGATAATTTACAATAAACTCATTTCACGGTATCGGCGAAAACACCGTCACTGGTTCCCACGGGAGGCCTCCAGAGTCCAGATTTTTTTATTGGAAGGTCTTAGGTCAAAGTCAACCACGCAAGCCATTTTCTGGTTGGTGATCTTTACATGCTTTTGTCTGTGTTTAGGGTAGGCAGAGAAGATAAAGGTTAATTGGAAAGTAAGTTGGAGTATAGATAATATCCTTTTCGTTGGTTGAATGGCAGCAAAATGCGCTGTTGACGTTGAGGTCGTGGGTACGATTTCCTGGTCGTGCAATCCAAGTTCATTTGTGTTAATGTTTTTCTCGAAATGGGGTTATTTTTCAAAAGCACTAATATCAGTTAATCGAGCGGTCGTTAAAAGATATTCTGAAAGTCTACTACCAACTACATCATTATTCTTTTTTTTTTTGTTTTTGTTCAGTCAAGCCCAATTTCTCATTTTAATTTTATAATATTATTCCTACATTAAAACAATATAATGTTCATAGCATCTAAATGTAAGATGTCTATTAGTAAATTAAAATCATACTTTGCAAACTAAACCTACATAGGAAATAAATTAGAAAATATAAGTGGTTTGGGGTTTCTAGTAAGAACAAAAATGGTACACTCAAGAATATGTTCTTCGGCCTATGAGGGGCCGTTAAAGGAACGAAGTATTGTAAAACTTTAAACGAGGCATCCAGGCATCCAGTTTTATGAAGAACTAGGTAGTCGCCATAAATCTCTAATAAAAATTGTATGACTACAGAATAATAAAAAATGTTTATAACTGTAGTTAGTCTTTGCAAAGTTCCAATGACTGGGTGAAAACAATTTCAAACTTTGTACATGAATTAATAAATACACAGACACAATTCTTGTCTCGTGGGTATCGAAGAATACCAGGGACTTTTCGGTCTTACAAACACCTACATCCGAAACACATTCTATCAGACAAACAATTGTCTCGGCGCGGGAATCGAATCCTTCGCCTCTAACCAAATGTCCTAAGGAGGCTAACAAGAAATAGAAAAGGCACACAATACTATGCCGATTGACATTATCGCTGAAGTGATAGGCAGATGAGCTACTAGAGCATTCAACATATTCCCGAATGCTGCTCTTATTTACGAGAAAACTCGTTTGTTTAAATTGCCGAAGATCCAAAACTTGGTGGTAGAATATTTGCATCCGCCCGGATATCGACTACCGAACATGCTGGCGGAAATTTCCTCATAGTGAGATACGCAACTGAGTCGTATTTCGGCTTCACTGAATTCTACTTATATAAATACGATGCATTAAAATCTCGTAATTTGCAATAAATTATAAATTTAAAATAAAGTAAATGGGATGATATTATGTATATTATTTATTATTATATACTTATAAATTTTTATTGCGTTGAATGGCGCGACGAGCTTGTCTTTCGCCTGATGGTAAGCAATACGACCGCTCATGGACAGTAGTAAACCAAACAACACCATGAATTACAAGGCATTGCTTGGCACTACACTGCTGCCCATCTTGAGACATAAGATGTTAAGTCTCAATAGGTACAATAGTTACTCTGAAATTTAAAATCTAATTCGTAATACTCATCCCAATTTAAATAATTACAGACCTTAAATTCCAGGCCAGGTAGCAATGTTTGGCAAGCGTACGTACGCTTTGATAATGTTTACGTTAATTTATTACATAGCTCAATAATTCTAACCTCGTTTTACGATACATTAGCAGCCGTTTTATGGTTATTTATAAACCCTATTTTCGTTCAATATTTAATAAATATGTATACTTACATAAACTCACCCCTTTTCCCACAAGGAGTAGACAGAGGTTCTATCAGGACACCCACATTTCGCCTTGTATATTCCGTCCCATGATGTGATAGGGGGCGAGCCTATCGCCATATCGGGCACAAATTTTTGACTCCGGGCAGATAATGAATAGAAAAATCCAATAACACTATGCCCGACCCGCGATTCGAACCCGAGACCTTAGCTTTATAGTCATAGCCTTAACTTGGTTGAAAATTTAATTAAACTTCTAATATATGGTTGTATTTATCTACAATCAAATAAGAGTCTGGGTGTAATTTGCGCATCACATAAGAACTTCTAGATGGATTTCAATCAAATTCCTCCTTTCTTTAAGTATTAAATGACAAATATCTAATACAAATAAAATAATATCGGTATTAACATTTTTATTTACATAACAGATAACGCTGAGTTTTGATACCATACTCAGGTTAACGATTACCGTGCACTATAATAGAAAATCCGTCACAGTGGCCCTCGTACTATGTCGCGATCGGTGTCCACTTCAACATACATACGTAAACATTACGCCTGTATCCCATAGGGGTAGGCAGAGACTATGGATTTCCACTTAGTTCGATTTTGATATACCTTCGTTCGTCTACTTTCATCATTCTCTATAATCAATCCTCTTCAACATACACAAAAAAACATAAAAATCGGTCCTGTATAGAAGGAGCTCAGTCACATACACACGTTCAAAATAAATAAATAAATAAATACACCCAACAGTCACATACATAGTTCTGACCCCACACTAAGATCGAGTCTTGTGTCGTGGGTATCAGAAGCTACGAGAGACTTTTCGGTCTCACAAACACCCAGACCCGAAACAAATACCTGTGGATCACACAAATATTTGTTTCGGTGCGGGGATCGAACCCGCGGCCTCTCGTTTCACAGGCGGCGTCTAACCAACTGCGCCACGGAGGCTGTCAAAAGAATTGTTTATAGGTAAATAATAATTACTTGTCCCGGCTGTCTTACTGATTTATTAACACAGAGCCTAATCCGCTAACTACTAAGACATATAGGGCGCCAGTCTACAAAACCCAGTTACTCATTGAAATCGATGCCAAATAAATAGATTGTATGACAATTAATGCAGAAAATTGCATCGTCACGCTGTCAATATTAATTACCAATTACTGTTACAGATATAACCCAAAATATCAAATTTACACGCCTCGTTTCCCTCATTTGGGTGGGAGATTAATCGCGCGTGTTTTATCATGCTAATGAACGATCGACACCCTGAAAGTATACAAAAAAATCGTTTTGAGACATACAAAATAATTTAATATATTCGTATAAAGCTGGATATCGGTTATCATACACGATTGTAAAAACTCGCCATAGAATTGGACCACACCATATTAATTGTATGTACCGGTGAAAGAGCACTCTGTCGGTGGACGCTATTTTTATTGTACCGTACTGTCATACATTAAAGTCTTTTTGTTGTGTCAGTATCGAAAAAAACATAAACAAGTCTTTTACGATTTCTGGCCAGTATTACGTTAAACATTTTAAAAAGAAAACTCCATTGCATAATATTATTATTCTTTATTAAATTCCATCAGGTTTCGAAATTCAAAATTTAAATCTACAATTCGATTATTATCAAAAGCGCGTAAAGGCCAGTGCACACCAACTACATTACCGTCCCGTATACCTTGAAATGTTTACCAACGCTAATGAGGGTTTTACACTCGCTCCTTCAATGTAGAATTTTCGACATTTTAGCCATAGAGCTGAAATATTTAGTTCTGGAACGTGGTTAAAGGGTGTTTCAACCGCATCTTTGAATGTAAATTTATGAATAAAATGATGGATGGTTGTAGGGTTCGTATCGCGCGATTAACGGCAACCGTAAACAAGGTGTTTGCCCGTTAATGACCCAGGTAAATGTTTAGAGTTCAGGAATCAGCTAGTATACATCTATATCAGAGTAGGGTGATATAGGTAATTAAGTTTATTTATTTTGAAGAACAAATAGAACAGTTATACTTTAAAGGGGTTAATAATCAGTTTATAAACCTATTCTAGTTATCAAATGTTTTGCCCCTTTCTAATAACTTTTGAATTCAGTTTGAGCGAAGAAGTCAAAATATTCGATAACTATCAAAATCTACTATATACCTTTATATACCATCTACTTCTTGATTTATGTTATGAAATAAATTTACTGAAGAATATAATTACATAAATAGTTCAAAACTTTTTTATTACCAGACTGTAAATACAGTTGAAAAAAAACAGAATTTTGTTTTGTATTGACCTTTGTTCCGGTGAATTGTTAAACTACTCATTTTGATGAATAATCCGATTTTTATGTATAAGTTGTAGCTGTTTGTTTCTTTGCTCTGCGTGTCCTTGGTTACATTTTTATCCAACGAGGATTTTTTTAATGAAGTCTTATGTATAACAACCTACGTATTCTTGTTATACACATCTTGTCTTTCATAATACATAATTTTATATGCAGCTTTATCAAGCATCTTGTTTTTTTTTCTTAGGGGAGACACCAGGAAAAAACTGATAATGTCTTCTGATAATCTGTTGCTGTGTCGTCCTTTTAGCAACTAAGAAAATCTAGAAATAGTTATTGAAATGAGCGGGTAAACAAACGTAGTTGATTGATAGACGTGCGCTCCGATTGAGGATGGAAAGCAATTGAACGATTGAAACTAGGTATTAAATAATGAAATGGTGAAGGATACCGACTTGAAACTTAAAATGTCAATATCATAAAATGTAGAAAATACCTACATTTCAAATTACTGAATTTTCACAGCTTTCGGCGTGCTTGCAAGATACGAGGAAATAGTGAAATGAAATTCCGTGTGAAACGTCTCCGTGGACTTACCTCGAGAATCTAGTCGAGAGTTTTAGTGCAAGTTAAATTATGCCATGTTTAGAACCGACAGACAAGATGGAAGCTTAGAATTTAATCCCAGAGCTCACACCGCTGATTTCCAAGTGTAGCTTTGCATGTGACACAAAGAAAATATACCGGAATTTAAAACTATTTTTCCTTGTTATAATTTTTCTGATTGACCTTATTACTTACATAAGGTAGGCACAACATAACTTTGTTAAAAACCTGTGTTAATCATTTAATTATTTATAAAAACATGTTCCTTTATTTGTTTAATCTATGGGCGGTATACTAAACAAATATTAAGAAAATGGAATAACGTTTTTCGCTTGGAGGAAGAATATGTATTTTTTTTTATAGTCTGAATGGCGAGACGAGCATGCTATTCGCTTGACGGTAAGCGATACGACTGCTCATGGACAGTAGCAAAATCAAACACCGTGAATGACAAAGCAATGCTTGGCATTCCACTGCCCTCGCCATCCTGAGACATATGATGTTAAGTCTCATTATGTCCATTTTTTACTACAATGTCCTTTAACCGGTACACAACAGTGCATTAACACTGCTTGGCGGGAGAAATAGACATTGCGGTGATACTTACCCACGCGGTCTATCATATAATGTGGCAGGAGAAACCTACCACCAGAAGAATGTAGGTGAGAAACAAGTTATTCCACAGTGAAAAATCTAGTTGGTCTAGACAAAACCATAGCCAAAGTACTACAGAGCACAAATACCCTTCGACCACAATCATTATGCCACCACAAATACACCAATAGTTCTCAATCTCATCCATTGAGCTTTATAAAACACCGATGTCGCTTTCAATATCAGCGGGCGCTTGGCTGCCAAATCACCAGCGATCGTCCGGATATCTACGCCATTTGTTAAGGGATCAAAAACCTTCGCCACTGTGACCTTGATATATACTATGAAATTTTTACTTGTCAAGAAATTGATGTGGTTTATTGAAGTCATGTTGATTTGTAGGGAAATATTTATATTTATAAAAATGTTTAAGGTCATTTGATGCAATATTCTGTTATTATTTTGACAGCCTCCGTGGCGCAGTTGGTTAGACGCCGGCTGTAAAACGAGAGGCCGCGGGTTCGATCCCCGCACCGAAACAAATATTTGTGTGTTCCACAGGTATTTGTTTCGAGCCTGGGTGTTTGTGAGACCGAAAAGTCTCTCGTAGTTCCTGATACCCACGCCACAAGACTCGATCTTAGTGTGGGGTCAGGACTATGTATGTGACTGTTGGGTGTATTTATTTATTTATTTATTTATTTTAATGTAGGATGGTGCGTTCTCAGTAGTTGGTTGATAGTTAAGATTAACTCATTTACGTTATTCACCTGGCGACCTTAAAAACAGCGTATTCCTGAAAGGCTGGCAACACATCTCTATGCCTTATGGTATTGTAGATGTTCATGGGCGGCGGTGACTATTTAGCAACAGATGAACCGTGTGCTCGTTTGGACCTATAACATAAACAAAAGAAAGACGTGTTTGTTTTTAACCGGATTAAAAAATGGGATTCTCTGATCGATTCCCTGGCTGACAGAAGGTATAGTGGGGTGTATATGAATATGATATGGTTAAAATACCGATATTCCTTTCAATGTTGGTAAGCGCGCGGCCTACAAAATTGCCGGCGATCATCCTGACATCTACGCCTACCTTTGTGTGTGCCTTGTGTGCTATTGAAGTTCTTTGGGTTTTGTATGGAAATATCTATATGCAATGATTAATCGCAGATTCACGATCTTTTTCTGTTGGTACGAAACAGTGACTACAATGCTCTTTATGAAATGCAGTACAATCCAAACCGAATTCCCGCTTGTAAAAGATAGTTGTCTCTCTTAATTTAATTAATATAGACAGAAAAAACAAAAACCACTTTTGTAAAAAGTAGGATTTTGGCTCGCCAGCTGTTGTCGCAGCTGTTGCTAAAAGACGTCGTTTAAAAACTGCATTAATTATATAAAAATGCATTGTTATTTGGTTTCTTTTTGGCATTTAATCTATCTACATCAACACATTTTTCACTCTCTGAATCGGCTTTGTACTCAATGTATAACCACAAACAAAGACTACAGTTTACTTGGTCCTGAGATTTGAGAAGCTCATCATTCTTAAACATACTTAAAGCCACTTACAAAGGCCCAAGACATCAAGATTATCTATTTTGTGGTCGTAACAAATTACAAGGGCCTGCGACCTCGTAAAACTTCGACCCCAGCCTAATATTTGCTGATTATGCAAACATTTGGGAGCAAAATCTTGCGGTAATTACGTCAGGTCTCTTTATAGGATATCGTATGGACTGCCTCGGTGGCGTAGTTATACTACAGTATGGTTACAAATCTGAGGTCTCGGGTTCGAGTCCCGGGTCGGGCAAAGTGATATTGGATTTTTCTATTTATTATCAGCCCGGGGTCAGGAATTTGTGCCCATATGGCGATAAGTTCGCCCCCTATCACATCGTGGGACGGAACATACAAGGCGAAATGTAGGTGTCCGGATAGCACCTCTGTCTACCCCTTCTGGGATAAAGGCGTGAGTTTATGTATGTGGGTATATGGATAGGTAACCCGAGATTCTTATGACGATGAGACTTGAAAGCATACACATCCTTCAAGGATGTAATCGTGTAACTTTTGCAATACAAGTAGTATGTCTAGACTGAACTGGTCGCTCATACCGCCGGTTTCTTGTAATGGGATATCTATTCCTTATAACGACACTGTGAGAAATCTAGGCATCATTGTTGACAAATCTCTTTCCTGGGGTCCCCAGCTTCGAGAGTTGAGTAGGAAACTATTCGCCTCGGCTGGGTCCTTACGGAGATTACGCAATTTTCTGCCTATCGCCACGAGAAAATCGCTTGCTCAATCCCTCCTGCTCCCCATTCTTGATTATGCGGATGTCAGTTATCTTGATCTCACTGAGGAGCAACTTAATAAACTTGAGCGTCTTCAAAACTTTTGTATTAGATTTATATTTTTACTGCGCAAATATGATCACGTTTCCGAATTCCGCAAAAAGCTCAAGTGGTTACCCATCAGGTTTCGCCGGAATACACATATTCTATCTCTTCTTTATTCTATTCTTTATAATCCTCTCTCTCCCCTGTATCTCAGTAACCGATTCGAGTTTCTTCATGTTACGCATTCTAGATCCCTGAGGTCATCAGAGAACTTAACACAAAAAATTCCAGTGCATTCCACTTCATTTTTTGATAAGTCTTTTACTGTACAAGCTGCTAGGCTATGGAATTCAGTACCGGTCTCAGTGAGGCGAGCTAAGTCCCTGCCCATATTTAAAAGATTAATCAAACAGCATTATCTTTCACAAACAAACTGAAGACATCGCATGTAATATATGTATTATTATTAATTTTTTTTCTTTAATATGTTTGGTTATTTTATGTTTTAATATTTATGCATTCATCTTATATTATTCTTACAAGTACATATTTTTATATATTATTTTAAGTATATATATTTGTATGTATATATGAGTAGATGTGTATATATTATATTTTTATATATGTGTATATATGTATTTATACATGTATATATTTTAGTATTTCGTTTTTCGTACACCTCATGGTACCCCAAAACTATTGTTCCCTCTTATCCATCCTATGGTTGGTTGTCTGTAAGAGATCGCCTTGAGCGATAAGACCGCCTTTTGTACGTTTTTTGTGTTATCTTTTCTTAACTTGAAATTTTGTATATCACTGGTGTACAATAAAGTTTTTAAATTAAATAAATATACTAAGGGAAGGCCTATGTTCAGCAGTGAATTTCCTGTGACTGAATAGATAGATGTATAAATATGTAGTACGAGTGTAACTTATGGCCGCCATACACGTTAACGTTCTAACTGTGCAAGTCTGAGTTTGCACCAGTATACTGAAACGTGTGAAAACTGAACTGCGCAAACTTAAGTTGAAATTTTGGATTCAAGACCGGTGCAAGCTCGCGTTTGCGTAAACGTACGTATGTGGCGGTCATTAAATTAATGTATTGTCTGATTTGTGAACCAAATAAACAAAGCAAATTATGTTAATCACATTTAAACACGGATTAAGGTAGAGAATAAAACATAATAATTCCACGGATTTAATTTATGCAAAACTTTTACGAATTTCGGTCAAAGGATTTCGGTTCAACTTAATATTAAATATTCACCATAAAAACCTAACAGTTAATACAAATGTAAAACAAAGTAAAATTATACAAATAAATGTACAGTTCGTGGTGGCTTGTTGGTAACAAGCATGAATGTGGTGGCTTCTTGGTAACAAACACGAATGGTTGTGAATTCAAATTCCAAGGCGTATAATATTATGTTTTGACTTGTCAGAGTCATGTGTATTATCATAAGTATTCACTTTAGAGGTGACGAAACCTCCGTGAGGAAACCTGCATTTCTTAGAGATATACCGGGTATATCAAGACCGCGACCGAAAACGAAGCCTGGTGGTAGTATTAGTGACTTCAGACACAATGCAACTAAAAATTTCGCAAAAAAAATCGTCAACTTTTTTTTGGTAATTTTTTACTTATCGTCGTATTTGGGTGATAAATACATAGTTTTCCTAAAATAATTATGTACACCTTTTTATTTTTTAAGGTGCAATGGTACGACAGTGTTTTAATTACTATTTTCGCAATAACTAGGTATTTACTACCCAAACACAATGATTTTCATAAAATTGCAAAAAAAATCTGTCGCTGATTTTGCGAAATTTTTATTTGCATTGTGTCTGTAACCACTAAAACTACCACCCGGCTTTGTTTTCGGTCGCAGTCTTGATATACCCTGTATACATGTTTGATGTTTCTCTATGTTTTATAAAATCTGACAACCCCCGATAGGCAAGCGTAGTGGATGTCTCAAGCCTTCTTAGTCGTATAGAAGGCCACTGCTCGAAAATGGTTCGTAATATCAGCTAATTTACTTATTTTAGTTATTGTAATATATTATAAATACGAAGGTACATGTGTATTGGCCAAACCTTATTCCATTTTGAACTGGATCTAAAACTCATCTAAAAATAATATTTGATTAATGGCCAGCTCGACGTCAGAATTATGCAAATCCTCTTATGAGTTTAACTGATATAATACGTGTATTTATATACTGCGTGACGTGCGTACGAGAAATATGTAAAATGAGGGGTTATGGTTCAATATCAGCTGATATCGTTAATTCATAAATATAATTAATCTGGAGGTTGTCATACTGAAAATTGCTTTATGTTTTCGATACTCACAATCCAACATTTTTTCTAATCAATCGCGATGTTTCCACTTTCCAGATTGCTATAATTTGACAATCCAAAAACATACACAAAGTACCCGACCTGGCAACAGAATCCAGGACCTCACGACTCTGCCCATACGCGCTGCCACTAAACAAAGGCAAACACTTCAAATGTAAACACTTCAAGTGTATTTTAAGAATTGTATTCTTGTCATACACCGGACTGTCTCTGGTTCGGACGTAACACAATGTTTGATATTCGATACCGCCCACGCACTTGTTACGACAAATTGTTTACCTAAATTTTGCTTATATAATAGGCACTCTGGGTAATTAAAACGATTTCTGGGCCATCTTATTCCTCTGAGATTGGTGTAACTGTGATACGTAATAGAACTCAATGATGGAATTGTTTCCGTTTGAATTGAAGCACATCTTGATTAAAGCACATAAGTTTGTCGGCATTTTGTGAGAGCTGAGTCTCAGTATGGGACCAAGACCATGAGTAGACTCGAAGTGTGCTGGGTTAATGTTGTCAAAGAAAGCATGAGAATGAAACTCCTTAAGTTCTTCTGTTCAGTACATTTCCTATAGTTAAATAAATAATAAATAAATACACCCAACAGTCACATACATAGTCCTGACCCCACACTAAGATCGAGTCTTGTGTCGTGGGTATCAGAAACTACGAGAGACTTTTCGGTCTCACAAACACCCAGACCCGAAACAAATATTTGTCTCGGTGCGGGGATCGAACCCGCTGCCTCTCGTTTCACAGGCGGCGTCCAACCAACTGCGCCACGGAGGCTGTCAGTTGAACCTAGAAATGATGTCTTTCTTAGATCATACTTGTTTTCCTTCTTTAATAACAAAAACACTGTACTAAAAGAACATTCGAAATGAATAAATATAAACACAACTACAGAAGTCCTAAAGCCCTTCTATTTAAACACACATCCCTTCCAAAGTTCCAGAAATATTTAATTAAATCGTAAATAAAGCCTGTCTCAGTCTATTCGTGTACTAAATCGATTTCTTTTGATATGGGACGATATTACGATATATAAAGATAGAAAACACAATAAGAAATCTGGAAGGTTCATTAACTTTTTGGCAGACCTTATGTAGACATATATTTTGTGTGTGTTGAAGCTGATCACTTAGGATTTTGCAAGGCTTATTATTATAACAATTTGACATAATTTATAACATTTTTTAGAATATACAGCAACGGTAAGGCACAAAACCGGAATTGGAAGTAACGTTTTAACATAGACAATACAAAATAAGTTACAGTTAGTGTTAGTGACACTATGGTTTACAGCTTTATTATTTCAACAGATAGTAAACTTGCGTCTTTAGTTATTAAGCCAATTATCTGTGCAATTACCTGATCGGTTAGTCCCTAATGTAATCTAATAACAGATGTACGCTTTCACCTTTGGCTAAGGTATTGTAGGTAATTTAATAAAAGCGATGCGATTACGATTTCCAAATTAGGAGGTGATTGGACTATTCATATAAATATCGAAGGTGGGAGCTCAAATTCCTCTAATATTTTGAAGTCATGACGTGTTAATAATTATTAAGTTTCGTCTTTCAACGGAGACGGAAGGCATCATATGGAAACCTGCAAGCCTATTAGTTCTGAACAATGTTGGATAAATGTGAAGTCCATTGACAGGGCCCGCGTATAAAAAGTATAAAAAGTATTGATACCAAGCTGGTGTTTTTATTTTCATACAAGCTAATGCGTATTAAATTGGTTCTCCATAATTGTTTTACGATTTTTGTTACATAACCCTTAAATTAATGTCCTCTTCATTTATTAATATATTCATACCACCCGGCATTGAGATATCGGAGGGTATCGTTGAAACTTTCCAACAATCTCTTAATTACTCGTTCCCAAACGACCTTACAAAGATTCTTGTCATTTTATCCCTTCCGGGATGCCGAGAAATGCGAGCTTGCAAACTCTTACACAACTAGATTACACGGTGTCACTATTCCTACTAATTTGTTCAATGTTTGCTTTGACATTCGTAACTTTATTAATGGTTAGGCGTTTCGCTACCTCAGAAAATTTTGTTTTTGTGGGACTTTGTTAGGAAAAATGGCATGATGTGCCGAGTACTGAAATTAGGTGTGAGTAATTACCACGTACACACTTAATGTTAGTGCAATTAAATCTAAATAGACACCAAACAAATCTGCCGACTTGTTCAAATATGAACCATATTTATCCGAAACACGACACATTTTAGTGCTGTCAAATAAGCTACCTCTGGATTTAAGGCAAACTTAATTCGAGACGAAAAGCAACTCGAAGCTGTTACTTACCGGGAACATAAAAATAATCTAATAACGTAAACATATTGTAAAAGCAAGGCGAAATGTGGGTGTCCTGGTGGCGCCTTTGCCTACCCCTTCGGGGATAAAGGCGTGAGTTTATGTATGTATATTGTAAAAGTTACCCAAGTTGCGCGCATTAGCAAGCACACGATAAAAATCATCCCCCGCCGTAAAATAACTCCTTCTTGACAACACTCCGCTAGGTTAAATAATATGATATGAATCTGTGACTTCAGCTCTGAAACCTTTCATAAATATTCTTTTATTAAACAAGTTTAAGGTCTGAGTCGAGCCGATAGTTGTAAAATCACAGGGGCTTTGGACTTAAAATAAAATTGTTTTTGGGGTTCTGTGAAGAGGTGCCGAAGGACTATTACAAACCTTACGCTGCGTGTCCTATTTTTAAAGGTTCCATCCTTTGTCGGACAATAGGGAGCCAGCTGACATTTTCACAAGACATGTGTTAACATAGCGTATGACCTACTTCCTGCAAAATGCTGAAACGAAGATACCTTTTTTCCTTGAATTTATAATTTTCACAAGCGTATAATCTCACAGTTTTATACGGACCATGGTAACTTCAAGTCTAAACTGTAGTCATTTAAGCTCGTTGATTCGCCTTATACACTATGGGAGTGTAGTCTTTGTCAAAATGATCGTTAATGTTGGAGAGTATGCAAATATTATCTGGAGTCGTACACTATATGGACCTAGTGGAGACTATGACGAATTTCCGTGCTTTCTGGCATTTCTGCCATACCTATTACTGGAATCAAGTATAACAGCTCACATAACAGGTCCCTTAAATATAATAATAATTTGATAGGTGGTACTTTACAGCTGGCTTCTCTGGCTGTAAAACTCTTTATCCGAGGTTATTTACCCCTTTAGCTCATTGTTTTGTCACCCGCTTTGCTACGGAGGGAAGTGGACAAAAAATATTTCCAACTCCTCCCATTAATTTAACTTTATGATTAATTTCGTTGCGGGTTAAAAACAAGTTAGACATTCCCTTCCTTCAATGCTCGGTGTCATTAAAATGCGTGCCACTGTTGATCCTGGCTTACAGGAGTTGCAGTGGCGGGTGTGAGGGCGGGACAGTCTAAAAAAAGCGTATAATTTGGAGTTAAAACCTATGGTAAAAGTGTGAGTCGGTTTGTGTCCAACCCAAACTCGCGCTTTACCAATGGTTTTTATTTTAAATTGGTACGACGGTGCTGTGTGTGACTTACTTATGAGAACAACATGTTTTCGTCACACCGTCTTGAAATTAACGACTTCATGACAGCGAATAAATTCCAAGGATGGTATTTTTGTACTTCCTCTTGCCTCGTTGGCTTAGTGGCAGCGTGTAAATTATAGCCTTGACTGTGAGGTCCTTAGTTCGATCCTTATATTTGAGAGGTCACACGTGCAGTTACCACTGCAAAAAAATATTTTGATTCTGCTTACACAGGCTGTACACGCTGATAAACAGCTGAACATAGTGACCCTCGCAAACAAGTAACGTTTCAGGCTAAGCCTGTAAAAGTATGTCCCATCACTGAATATGTATCAGCCCACATACGTCCCACTGCACGGCACGGACTGACTTTACAAGATCGTTTAAGAGGGGTTAGGCCATTCAGTGCACCAAGTTGGTTCATTGCGGGCTGGCGGACTTTACATACCACAGAAATTCTTACAAATGGCGATGGTATACATGTTTTCTCGCGATGTTTTGCTGTCCCGTTACTAAGCCGGCATAATTTTGTCAATAAGACATAACTCTCCGATGGATACTCTAGTTGAACTTCATATCATTCTGTAACATTTCTGTATAGGGGTACTTGCAAATGGATTGTCAATTGACAGTTATGTTATGAAATCAGTTTGAAACGTACTAGCTGTGTGTTTTAACGTACTAACCATGTAGGACGCCCTCCAGCTAGATGGAGTGACGATTTGCGAAAGGTCGCTGGCAGATGTTGGATGCGACAAGCCGAAGACAGGGTGAAATGGCGCATTTTTGAGGAGGCCTATGTCCAGCAGTGGACTAGTATAGGCTGATGATGATGATGATGTTGATGAGCCATGTAAAAATAGGATGCACAATGAAACGCGGATTGCAATGGACTGATTTATTGTAAATGTGGCTTGGGATCGAACATTATTTTCTGCACACCTACACTAAAATACGTTACATAACCCTCTAAATACATAACACATTTATATCAGGTGCGTTGTCTTCACTTTGTAGTGAAGTCCATTGAGCTCATTTTATCGTCCCTGTATAAAATATCAATAAAATCAATCCGATTTAGTTTATTGATGAAAGAAAAGCCTAGTAAAATAAGTGCAGATTTACGAGTAAGCCTTCGACACCAAGGAGATAACTCGGTAAACGAGAATTTTACTTCCAATAAAATAAGTGGAGAAACATTGAGACAAAGGTCAGAATAAAAGGGTGTACGGTCTTACTGAGATAATAAAAACTCGGGTTTTGCTAGCGAATCAAAATATTTACGAATTCGCTGAAATGTATATTTTTAGGCGAACAATTGTAATATCTTACCCCACTTGACGATGGGTTTTCATGTCGCCTTATGTACTTTTGGGGCGAATGTAGGTACATACGGATGTGTTACATTGTAGGAATTCTTATGGACACGAACGTATCCTATTTCAAGATCTAACAACACTTTCTTTAACCTTAATTTACTGTCTGTCTTCGAGGGTAAAATACTAAACGGGCAATTTAATGATAAAATAAGTTAGGAATTTTCAAGGTACTCGTAGCATTACAGCTTTAGGCCACAGTTTTTTTTATGATCAAAACATATTATGAAGCTGTGTATTTTGATATTAAAACTAAAACAAAAATGCACTGTTGTGTTCCGGTTTGGACATTGTGGCCAGAGTAACTACTGTACATAATGAGACTTAACATCTTAATATTACTCCGGATCGCGAGCGCAGTGGAATGCCAAGCATTGCTTTGTAATCCATGGTGTTTGGTTTTGTACTGTCCATGAGCGTTCGTATCCCTTACCATCAGGCGAATGGCTAGTCTTGCTATTCAAGCAATAAAAAAATGACAGAGGCACTTTTCATGTATAATGAGTTGTGAGTGAGAAATCATAAGTGCAACGGCTTTTAAAAATGAAGGATCAAGGAAAGCTACATATTGAAAAGCTAGCACAATTACTTAGACAGCCTTTCTATCCAATGACAGTTTCAGTTGATTATACAGGGTATATCAAGACCGCGACTGAAAACGAAGCCAGGTGGTAGTATTTGTGACTTCAGACACAATGCAATGAAAAATTTCGGTAATTTTTTACTTATCGTCGTATTTGGCTGATAAATACATAGTTTTCCTAAAATAATGATGTACACCTTTTTATTTTTTAAGACGCAATGGTACGATAGGGTTTAAAATACTATTTTCGCAATAAAACTAGGTATTAACTACCCAAAAACAATCTGTCGCTTATTTTGCGAAATTTTTATTTGCTTTGTGTCTGTACCCACTAAAACTACCACCCGGCTTCGTTTTCGGTCGGAGTCTTGATATACCCTGTATAATTTCTTTCCAAAATGATTGGGTTAATGCGGATAACCGCGATAGACTCCTCTTTAAGTCGGGCTTATATAACCAGAAATCAGTCGCAAAATTAGAAC
Organism: Deilephila elpenor; assembly: GCA_949752805.1. NCBI lineage: Eukaryota > Metazoa > Arthropoda > Insecta > Lepidoptera > Sphingidae > Deilephila > Deilephila elpenor. The sequence goes on from OX457108.1 coordinate 11,064,655, forward strand.
TAGTCGCGAAGTCGGAGAAAAAATCGTTGTTAAATTATTCACTACAATTATCCCCTCCTATCAATATATTTTTTTCTGAATACGTCTTTAAACATTTATTTTTGCCATTTTATAGAGTTTTATCTAAATATAAAATACGTGACTTTGAAAAATCTTACCACGAGATTAATAAGCCATCGTGGAATGCTTGAGAGACTCAACAATAAGCCCCATGGTAATAATCGAGGCTTAAGCCGCTCTCGAAGTAAGCTCCGAACAGAAGCCACTTAACCCGAATCTCCTCATCGAGAGTTTTACCCTTTAAAATAAACTTTCGACTAAAATACTTTAATCGTTGCATTTTCCCGTAATTTACATAATGTTTGCATTATATTTCACGGTAAAGCAAGGGTGTATACATCATTTTCGCCCAACTAATCAAAACTGGGAGCTAAGCGCGTGTAAATTTTTAAAACCTCAATACCCCACCCCACTCGGACCTCACCTCACAAATTAATGTCGTGAAAATTTAATAGCGAGATTTGTTATATTAAAGGATTATTTAGGACTGCTATTCATAACATACCGTTAATTACCCCTTTTTTATTGCGCCCGGGGTGTTTATGCCTCACGTTCCAGGATGCGGGTTAATTATTTTTACGATTGTTTTTCTCGGAAATTGAGCAGCACGGTTACAGACTGTTATTTGATGTTACGGTTTTGCTCAAAGTGATTGGGGTAAATTCACGGAACGTCTGCGGGTTTATTTAAAATAAATACATACATACATAAACTCACGCCTTTATCCCCGAAGGGGTAGGCAGAGGCGTTACCAGGACACCCACATTTCGCCTTGTATGTTTCGTCCCATGATGTGATAGGGGGCGAGCCTATCGCCATATCGGGCACAAATTCCTGACTCCGGGCTGATAATGAATAGAAAAATCCAATATCACTTTGCCCGACCCGGGATTCGAACCCGAGACCTCAGCTTTGTAACCGTACCCTAATACAACTACGCCACCGAGGCAGTCACCGTTAAAATAAATATTGTAGTAAAATATACGTGTTGGTTTTGCTTTTGTCCTCAGGCTTAAAGTAATGTTTGAGAAATGAGTTTTGATTTCATTATTGTATGTGAAAATAGCGTCATCTACCACAGTAAGTTTTCTACGAATTTATATATCTTTTAGTATACCGTCTTAAAAGATAACGCAAAAAACAAAGTCATGACGCGAGTTTTCTCGTAGTCAGTGTCCAGTGATATATTTTGTTCAGGTCGATCTAATCATTTGTTCCTACCACTTTTAAAAAAAAAGGAATATGATATTCAATCATAATATAAGATATTCTAAAAACATCAGTTTTGGCTAGGTAAAGCCTTTCTTCAACTCGTAAGATATACTTACTACTCGTAAGATAAATAGATAGAAGATAATACTCGTAAGATATACTTTAAGATATACTTAATTTCAAATCACTGCGCACTCATTTTAATTCCATTTAAATGAAGAATTGTCGACATGAACAGTTCTCCCACGAATGTTTATTACAGAAAACTCCAAATGTTTTCCTTAAAGAAAATTACGCGTTGTACGTGATGTCGTGTTTTCGTGTCTTGATTCATACATATATTTCATACAAGGGAAAAATGAGTTAAGTAGGTTAATGGCATTCATATACAAGATTTTTTTACCCCATTATTTATGTGTGTAGAAGGTTCGTTTACATAACATAATTTGCAGAATAAAAAATACCCAAAACTGAAAAGATTTATTAAATGTATAAATGTTTGTAGAACCTACTACAAACAGCATTTTATGCAAAATAACGACCGTTCTTGTGATGAATAAATTTACTGCATTATATTAAAAATGTCTCTTCCTTCTAAAACTTAACGAAACTACAAATTCAGCTTAAACTTAGCATCAGCATTTAATTAACCCATTTATGATACGTTCTATATTGAAGGTTAAACTTAAATAGTCGGTAGTCTTGTTGCCCTAATTTGTAGTCTTTACGTGGGCCCTAAATCTTGTTGTAGCCAGTTGGCAATGGCAGCAGTCATTAATTCCTGCCGGAAGCTTTATCTTGAAACCAGTGACAAATTGCCAGTTACCGACTAAGACCTAATCTTACATAGGCCTGTGCTTGGCAATGAGCGTTAAATAGCAAATGTAAATGTCGATCTAGATCAAGAACAGCCGGGTAATCATAAATCATCACTTGATTTTGAGGGTGGAAGACGGAGAAAAGAAAGTCATATACATACATACATAAACTCACGCCTTTATCCCCGAAGGGGTAGGCAGAGGCGCCACCAGGACACCCACATTTCGCCTTGTATGTTCCGTCCCACGATGTGATAGGGAGCGAGCCTATCGCCATATCGGGCACAAATTCCTGACTCCGGTCTGATAATGAATAGAAATATTCAATATCACTTTGCCCGACCCGGGACTCGAACCCGAGACCTCAGCTTTGTAACCGTACCGTAATACAACTACGCCACTGAGGTAGAAAGTAATATAATAGACGCAAACTGGTTGATTGAACAAAATAGTAAAGACATTGTTATTACTTCTTGTTGCTTTAATCCAGTTATCAAGTCCACTCACGAAAAAAATGTTATATAAATTGTTGGAAATTTTCTCTAGTTTAATTTTGTACATAAATATTTTCGTCGTAAAATGACTCGAAAAGGAGACAACGTCAAATTACTGCTTTTGGACGCCATTTTTTTCAATATAGCGGCAAAGATACGAGGTCGCAAAGTGGAAATTCAAAAAGTGCACCTCAAAATTTACATAATCGCTCATTTCCAAAACTCCCGCAAATCTTTCCAGGTAAAACTACCAGATGACTGTTCTATTAACGTAGCAAAAATTTGGTTCAAAGTCTTAAAAAAAACTGATTCGAGGCAACAATTGAGAGTACAATCTTTCATTAATTTGGGCGTTGGTGCGCTGCAGTAATTAGTCATCAGTCATCAACACGTAGTTAAGCCACAAGCTCCTTTCCTGTCCTATATCTCTTATAAAAAACAACATAAGCAGATTTATGGTTATCCTATAAACTGTAATGATTGCACTTTATTGAACGCTAAATGACGGTAGACAATGTCATTTACCATCACAATTTATAGCCAATATCCATTACAATCTTGTTCAGTTTTACATAATTTATGGCCAATAACTTTCGATATTAAATTACAATGTACTTTGTTTAATATTAAAATAACGTTGAAAGCAATGCTGGGCTCATGGGACGTGTTATTTACTTTCTTATAAATTAGCCTTTTCCGATATTACGAGTTCGTTGCGTGACCGGAGCGCTCAGTGTTTTCATATTGCATGATTATCTTAATGAAATGGGTTACTAGGGGTTACTACTTTATGAGATTGAATAAATAGATGGTTAGTTCAATCGCCTATTGAAAATATAGCTTAGAAAAATGGGGCCAAGGCAACTACCATTGACATTTACCTCTTTAGTTCATTGTTTTGTCACCCGCTTTATTAGGGAGGGAAGTGGACCCTAATTTTCAACTCCTATTAATTTAACTTTGTGATTGATTTCGTTGCGGGTTAAAGACAAGTTTGACATTCCCGAAGACGCGCTGATCTTCAATGCTCAGTGTCATTAAAATGCGTGCCACAGTTGATCCTGGCTTACAGGAGTTACAGTGGCGGGTGTGAGGGCGGGACAGCTCCTACTACTAACTTTTCCAAGTTACGTGTGTATTCTAGGTTATTTTACGCTGGGATAAATAGTGAGTGAAAATATGGGGAATCATAGATTCCCCGCGACATTTTCTAATGTTCCTACATACCTAGATCTTTATGAAAAGGTATATGAAATCTGTCAACTACAATAGGTGCTCACAGTGGATTGAAAGACCCGAATGTGTTGTCAGAGGGTGTACTGTCGTCAAAGTTTAGTTAAAATTTTTGCGTGACCCGTGAATAATCGCGGTCCTCTATTTTGTTTATATACCGGGTGTTGGTGACATGTTACTAATTTATTCAAACCACGTACAGGGTTTCATATTACTTCGCATAATAGTGAACGCTATAAACACTGGATCTTGTTTGCTACATATAAAGATTCTTATAGGATAGATTATTACCTTGCTTAGCAAGTCAGAAAATATTATTTTTTAAATTTTATGTGACACCTAAATTTGTAATTTTTAAGTATTTTGATTGACTTGTATCGGTCGTCAGTTTAACGTTTTTATAAAGTCACAACTCTATAAATATTGTACTGAAACTAAAATTTGTCTCCCTAGAAAACACATAAACGCAAAAAAAAAGCGAAATTGTTTACGTAACCTACGGCTAATATCATGACTTTGCCTAGAAAACCTAAGGACCCCTGCGTCCCCGAGATAACGTTAAGCCATCCGTACCAGTTGTTCGCAAGTAGTCCATTGATCCGGATAATCTACAGGTGGATTAATAATTCCAGTATTACTAGAAGATTTTGGGTCGACATTATGTGGTAAAATTGGGGAACATTTAGTCTGTGGTAGAATTGATTCATCTATTACACATCAGTATGTGTGACGATGAGATAGGGTTTAAATCAGAGAAACGTTATTAAATATGCGTGTGATTGGTTTATCCATGGCGTACCAGGTGTGCAAGTTCCACAGTGAGAACGAATCTAGAGAACACATGTTATTGACATGAACACACACACACGCACACACATTTTCCATGCCTAATTTACTGATTTTGTTATGTTTAATATTATTTTTATATATTATTTGTTCAACTCACTTTCGACTGCCTATTATGAGTTATATTTCTTAAAATGTATCAAAGTAGAATAAAGGGCTGTTGATTTTTTTAAATAAAGAAATATACAAATACGTGCATAAGATTGTTTTAAACTGACTACAAAATGCATTGCAAATTGCAATGCATCTGGCTTGAAACCTCTAGGAAGTATTAGCCCATCACATTGCCCTAGTTCGGTTGTTAGAATTCACATCCTTTCGATTATTGTGAAGATTTTTCAGCACGCAATTTCCTCACAACATTTTCTTCACTATTAATACTTTTAATAAAAATGAACTAGAAATACACGCGTTACTTTAGATAGATAGCTTCAGAGGATCCAACACTGAACTATAAATATCCGGGTCAGCCTTCCGGACGTTACCTAACGGAGCTTTTATTCGTTTAAAAATAAGATTCTTCTAAGCACTTTAATTTCTACGTGAGAATGCGTGTTATACTTTCTTGATTGTAACATTAAAATATGTGCAGAAATTTTTTTGTACAATAGAACACTCGAAGTTATTTTTAAGTATAGGAGCTAGCAACGTTTTCGAGAAAGAATTTTAGGTCAGCTGATTTTGTGATATGTCGTCCTTCTTGCACTTTCGGTTAGAGTCTGGGCTATCTGGCTGGCGGTAGCGGTTGCGTTCTTTAGTGCGCATCCTACCTGTCCAGGTAATAATCCTGGATTTTAATATCATTTTAGAAGGCGTAATTTTTAATTTTTTGTTTTTAAATAAGTCTACCTGACATACTTTTTTTATTGCCAGACATTTTTGACAATGCTAACTATGTGCCATACGCGATTATTTATTATTTTTTTATAAAAATTTCAAAGTATTTTATAATGTCTGTAATTTTAATATTATGTTATTTAAAGATAAAAAAACTTAAAATAAATTTGCCAGACATTAATTCGATTGTTAAGTCTTGAATTAAAATGAAAAAGTCATGAAAAGTATTGCAGTATAATGCTAGTAGTCCGAGAGAGTCAGTTGCAGAATAAGTCGAGAATGATACAGAGAACCATTACGACAGTAAATAAATAATAATAAATAAATAAATACACCCAACAGTCACATACATAGTCCTGACCCCACACTAAGATCGAGTCTTGTGTCGTGGGTATCAGAAACTACGAGAGACTTTTCGGTCTCACAAACACCCAGACCCGAAACAAATACCTGTGGATCACACAAATATTTGTTTCGGTGCGGGGATCGAACCCGCGGCCTCTCGTTTCACAGGCGGTGTCTAACCAACTGCGCCACGGAGGCTGTCATGACTTTGATGACTTTTCATTGTGCATATAATAAAAAATAATAATAATAACCGGAAACTATAGAACACATAACTGCGGGATGTCCACTACTAGCCACCAAACAATACACAGATAGGCATAATAACGTTGCCAAACAGATACATGCATTGCTAGCAAAAAAATATGACCTAATAAATAACATAGAACCCTATTATAAATAATATAAACCTAAAAGTGTCTTAGAGAATCATCAAGCTAAATTATACTGGGATAGAGAAATAATTACAGACAGAACTACTAACAATAACAGACCCGACATAACATTAATGAAGAAAGACGACAAGACTACATATTTAATCGATATTTCCGTTCCGAATACCGAAAATTTGCGCCAAAAACACATTGATAAAATCCAGCAGTATCTACCATTAGCTGAAGAAATACAACAGATGTGGCACCAAAATCAAGTCAGAATAATCCCTATAATAATATCTTCAATAGGAGTTGTCCGTTTTACAGCTCTAATGACAAAATATCGTAATTTATCTGAAATTAATTTCTCGTCAACAGTAGATCTTCCCAGCACATCTAGTTCAACTTCGTTATCAAATACTGCAGTAGATGTTAGCGAAACCCTGCCAGATAATACGTCTCAGAATTCACATACAGAAGTTAATATCCAAGAAATTGACACTTCTAATGCAATTAACAAGTGCTTTTCATACCGGGTTGAAAGTAATAAGGTTATTAAAACTGTTGAAGATGTACTATCTTGCGAAGAACAAGAAGAAGCCGATTCTCAAATAATAATATATCACATTTGTTAAATAAATGTCGATGGCGAAGTTGTGATACGCTGCTCAGACACAGATATTTTAATAATACTTCTTGGTAACATGGAGCATTTGAATGCATCACTAAAATCTGGGTAAATTTGGGCGTGGGGAATTATGAGCGATTTATAAGCGTCATCAAGTACACGAAATTCTAGAGAATTCTTTATCGAAAGCTCTACCGTGCTTTTATGCACTCACTGGATGCGACTACACACCAGGTTTTTTCCGGAAAGGCAAACTTCGATCTTTAAACTGTTAGAACAATCAGAAGAGTATCAATTAGCCTGTCAAAATATTATAACAGATGATGAAGAATTGCTGGATGAGACATTTAAGATCTTAGAAAAGTTAATTTGTCATATTTACGGAGCTCGGGATTCATGGAACGTCAATGAACTTCGGTGTCATCTGTTTTCAAACACATATCGGTCTACAAAATCAGATGATAATTTTGAAAAAACAAAATCGTAATTTTGATCCATCAAGCCTACCACCATGCAAAGCTGAATTTTATCAGCATTTACTACGAGTTCGTTACGTTACAAAGTTTTGGAGAAATGATCATTTACAACAACCAACATCTCTATCACCTCAAGTTTCCGGCTGGACCATAAATATGATTTTATCTGGTTTGTTGGAGAGCAATTGCCATCATTAGTTGCCGACATTATCATTAAAGGTAAAAATTAAAAATAAAATACTAATAAATTTATTTGCCGATAGATTATAAAATGTTTCATTCTTTTACAGATAATAACTTATTACAAGACGATGACATTTCAAAAGACGACGATGACAATAAAAATGACAACAGTGCTGAAGATGATGATGATGATGATAATTATCAAGATGCCTCTGTTTTTTTTGTGATAAAATTATGGATTGAAAAATATAATTTTTGGTTATTTTCATCCTTGAGATTGATTATTATATTATTTTGTACAACGATAAATAGTTATTTTGATACTATATTAATCCACACATTAATTCAATAGTTTTTAATTAGTTCTATGTAATTTATTCGACTACTATTCCTAGATCAAGCAAAATGATACCACATCACTTTTCACTTTTAGGTCGGTCTGGCTGAAGGTTTAACAATCGAATTAATGTCTGGCAAATTAAATTTAGGTTTTTAGATACTTAAATAACATCATATAAAAATTACAGCCATACTGAAATACTTTGAAAAATAATATTTTTTTAATTCAAAATTAGCGTCTGGCATAGTTTAAACAACAATAGAAATATCTGGCAATAATAGATTCATGTTGCAAAAAGTTCAATAAAAATAATAATAAAGGCAAAAAGCTTCTTAAAATGATTTTAAAATTCGATATTTTACCTGTATAGGTAGGCTGCGCACTGACGAACGCAACCACTACCGCCAGCCAGATAGCCTGTATGACGTCCGGGAGAGTGAGAGAGATAGCATATCTAAAAACTGGCCCACCTGAAATGCTTGTTTTCCAGACGTTGCTAGCTCCCGTACCATTAATTTTCGATTGATAGTCATTTATATTTTATTTTTTTTTAAAGTAGGTTCTTTAATCTAATGTAATGAAAACTCGTTTTTAGTGTAAATGAGTTTTCGGTGGTGTTTGTGTAAAATTTTATACGAAAATATTTTAAGCGAGAATAATTTGTTCGCTCTTCCAATCAGAGTTTAAGCGAATCGTGAAAAACCAATTACCCGGCTAAATGGTATAGGTCCCTGAACGAAGCTCCATCTGTTGTCACTAACACTATTTGCAATATACCACCTAAATTACATTTGCAAACGTTTGTGTGATCCGCAGGCATTTGTTTCAGGTCTGGGTGTTTGTACGAGCGAAAAGTATCTCGTGCTTACATTCTAATACCCACGACACAAGACTTAAATCTCGGTGTGGGGTCACGACTAAGCTGGTAGCGATAATACCCACAGTTTTAGTTATTTATTTTTTTCTTCTTTTTATGTAAAATGAAGTATAGTAAAAAATACATAAATAATTATAAAGTGTAGACGAAAATCATAAACTTTTAAAACTAAATTGAATACGAGTTTCTCCCCTGTACAGAGAATTTCAGTATGTCAAGTTACGCAGACATTGTCAGAAAGTGCTTTCACTGCATTCGAATATTCAATTTCACACAAGCGAATGTCGTTCAAAGTCGTGTTTGATTGACTTTCGCCCTCGACAACATTAGTGAGGGAATTAAGAGACGCATTCGTGGTAATGAAGTCATTAGAAATTTAATTTAATAGCCAAATTGGTGCAGGGAATTTAATTATCGAATAGATTAATCAATGTGTTAGTAAATAACGCGAAATAATTATTGCATCGCACATAGAACCTCTGTGTTGGGCATGAATTCCAATTCTGATTTTTTATATGCTGGCACGACAAAGCATGGCATGGCAGCTGGTGGAAAACCAGTACCAGTACAGGATGGACCCGAAACGCGAAACACTTCCGTAATTATCTATGACCAACATAGCAGACTTGGTCATATGTGATTTCTTAAATCTAAATACTCGGTATAAACTATAAAGTTAAGTCTTCAATCTGAGAATCGATCCCGGGACCTAACGATTCACAGATCATACGCATATTTATTTATGATACATTTTTATTTATGAAATAATTATCTAAGGGAGTTAACTACCTCATGTTAACATAATCACAAGGTTTTACACATAGTATTATGATCGATTACGGGCATCACGTGAAGTAACTGATACCGTCTATTATTCAGCTGCAACCGCAAGCTGCAACACGATTTAATTACTCTATTCAATAAATACAATCTAAAGATCATCCAAGATAAGTAATTTATCTTAGAAATGAGAGGTCGCAAGTTCGTTCTCCCACCAAGATAAATGTCTCCCACACAAATTTGTTTCATTTGTGAGACCGAAAAGTCTCTCGCAGTTTCTGATACCCACAACACAAGACTCGATCTTAGTGTGGGGTCAGAACTATGTATGTAACTGTTGTGTATATTTATTATTTATTTATTTATTTATGTCTGGGTGTTGTTTGAGATAAAATAGTCTCTCTTAGTTTTTATACCTTCTTTAGAGTGGGACCAGGCTATGTATGTGATTGTTGGGTGTATTTATTATTATGTGACAACTCAGTCGTAAAGCTATAATACAAATGTGAGTGGTTATTTTAGCCAGCAAAAGAAGTACATTCGCGCGCATTTCGGCCACGTTAAATGGATACCAGTTTGGAAGGCGTCTCCAGTGTGTTCGTTGGACCGCTCGAACATGGAACAGTCAACAGTTCGTTCTATCAGTTTTTAACCGCGCATCAAAGGTAGTTCAGCTTTAAGATCGGAACCTATAAAATCATAAATAAATGTAGCTGAATTCTGATTGGTCGGACACCTGAATCACTGATATTTCTAACTAGTATTTTAACGTGACTAAATGTACTATTTAAAGGAGGACGATTTAAAGAAAGCAGCAGGTCCAACGTGGATCCGTATAGCGAGGAACAGGACAATATGGAGATCTTTAGAGGAAACCTTTGTCGGAAGACAAGTTGTATCAGAATAACAACCCGCATGCCACTATTAAATTTAATAAATTGTAAGTTAAGTTTAAAGATTTAAAAAAAAAAAAAAAAAAATATTAAGTTTTGGCATAATACAAACTAAGTTGTACACCAATTTATACATTAATAAAGGCTTTTTATTTTATTTTATTTATTTATTTATAAATGTACTATACTGTACATTTGTATATTACGACAAAAACACAAAAACTAACTATGGAATCGTGTTTGAAATTTTAACACAATTTATTTTAATTGGTATGTTGAAATGAAAATATAATTACTACAATTAGTTCGCTCACGCCATACTACATTGTCCAGACACAATTTAATTTATTATTTGCTTTGATTTTTTTATAATGGCTTTTATCAGAACAAAGTAATTTGTTACAGTATTTATGAGTTCTATTTTTTGGTATCAGGTTGTTCAATTTTCTTTTCTGTTAGCTCCATTGTACAATTATACAAAAAAATTATATATACGTACATATGTCTAAATAGCATTCAAAATTCGGCTTTTAAGTTTCGAAACCAAGAAAACGAAACATATTTTCATGTCTCTCGAAATATATTTTTTATGTCAATTTGGTTAATACTTCAACATATGCAATGCACTATTAAATATAATCGGCTCCCGTTTACTGAATATTATAGCCAATAAGGAATAACGACCTTAGCTATTTAGCTATATGGACTAAACTGAATTAATTTCCGAAAGTGATTTCAAAGTCGCAGGGCCCAAATGGTGTTAATTAGGCCAGATTTACGGTAAACACCGACATTTCCAACTGAGTGTAAATAGCGTTTAATTGGATGTCTAAGGAAAATTCTTATTTATTTTGTTTAGTGTCCAATTTGTGTTTAAGAAAAGTTTTTAACCTATCGCCGTGTTTGGGTAGTAATTCCTAAAAGAGTAGTTTTTCCTAAAAGAGAAATATACCTACAGCCTTTTATTTAAAGATGCAATGGTGGGAATGGGTTTAAATTATTATTTTAGCAATATCTAACACCCAAACAAAATTATTGTTATATTTAACACCCAAACATAATAGCTTACAAATTGAAAAAAATAATCGCTTCTTTTTTAACCTGTTAAATGCGCATAAGCTACATGATACATACATAAACTCACGCCTTTATCCCCGAAAGGGTAGGCAGAGGAGCTAAATGATATCCGCTTTAAAGCCTCAATGGCTGCAACAAATTTTCTACAAAATATTTTAAGAGCAACATTAGACTTAAACTCCGAGTAAATGTAGATATGTGTATAATCCGTGTATGTCCTGCTTATAGATATAATTACATAGTAACAGCCTATACGAAGTACCTAAGTACTTCAACAATAAAACTAGTTTTACAAACCTACAAATACACTTTTTTCATACAAATGACTTGTGATTACCGCCGCCCATGAACACCAATACACATGAGTCGTAGATGGGTTGCCTTCCTCATAAATAGCAAGGAAAAGGGAAGGAAATGACAGCAGGACAAAAAAGGTATATCGGCCCACAACAGTCTTACACGAAACATGGATTCTGGCATTTTTTGGCTGCTTTACGGCAATTTTCTGTGAGTCAAAACCACCCCGATCAAGCAAGCTTATCTCTTTTATAGCCCAAGGTAAATACTGTTTGGTACATAGTACATACCACTCACTACATATTCGTATTTACATAGTCTAATGAAAATCAAGTAACGAACTAACACTTGTGCCGTTGGTTTTTGTTAATTAATTCCGACCTAGATTTCGGTGTTAAGAGTACGGAAATAGAATTTAATATAGCTACGAGTAGATAACTAAAAGTTACCTTGGCCTTGACTTTGACAAATGGTTTTGTTGAATTGCTGTTTGTTATCGCATTTTAATTGAAGGTCGTTTTCTTGATTCATCTTACTCAATTATAGTAAAAATAGCTGTTTCTTTCTCTCCCTCCCAAGGCCCCTGTTAAGCATAGCCCTCCCCCAAGGATTTCCATAGCGATATGTGAGAAACAGCCTGCATCCAGCGACGATAGTTTACTGTTTCATCCTTCTCCACTGCTTCAAATATATTAAAATATATAGAAGTGGGAAATTAATTATCGTCAACTCTAAAATTACAAATTGTAGAAGTGAGAAGTTTAAATACAATTTAAGCATTCCCAGACACTTGCAATCGCAGAGGTTCATTGTCCTGTATGTTATGTTACAGTTGATTGAAGGATGGGAGGGTGGTATATTGCAGCACGCTCTTGAAATAATCTAAATTGTACACTGTACTGTGTGCAGTGCAACGAGTAGTGAGAAACATCAACAACATTCTTTCGTGAGTGCCGTTAATTCAATAAAACGAACATTCTTTCGCGCTTTCTACTATCTTTGAAAGCCTACAATTATACCTCTTCAATCCCTAAAAATCGTGTTTGTCTATCCTCTGGTTATTCAACTGTCAAATTGATTACAATAAAGACCTCTGGTTTGTCTAAGTATCATCGTTTATTGTCTTCAACGATACACGAAGTCTGCTACTAAATATAGGTATCTCCAAAATTGACAATAAAGTATGAAAGTAAATGTTATTTATCATAAAACATGTATTGTTTTGAGTAAAATCTTATTGCGAGTCATCTGCACTCACCTTTACGCCCTTCTAAAAAAGACAATTGCTTCCGATTTATTTTTCATGACATTCATAAAACTTGCCCACTCGTATATTTAGTACACCGAGAAACCTTAATCAAATAACTCGAAATATGATCAGTGAGCAGTAAACGTAGTCGCTGTTATTTATTTCAGGACAAAACTTCACTATTTGACAAATTGAATCACCAGTATCGGAAATACGAGAGTTGAATAATGTAAAAAATATCTTCAAAGATTCTCGACGGACTAGTGAAGATATATTTTTTCTTTACATCAGACACTGTAATATCTGCATTTTTTTCTTTAATGTAGTTTTAGTGCTAAAATAAAAAAAAAATCTGTAATATATTTGTATGGGTACGTAATTATATTACGTAATTATATTTTTTCATGATTATGTGAGATTCATTAATCCACAAATTAATTTACTAGAATAGTAATTCTAGAGCGGATTTCGAAGTAGACTTCTTATACCTTTGAAATTCTCTTAGAAAACATTTATCTTTGAATTGAATTCCTTCCCCATTAAAGTTAGCAATAATTAATTAAAGCCACATTTACAGTACGGTACGGATCGCAGCTAAGATGACTCTATGCTCCATGTACACGGTGACACTTATTAAATTAATAATAGTTTTATCACAAAGCGCGTGCCATGAAACTAAATCAGTACCATAAAATACGCACCATAAAATTGTACGTTTACATGTGGAATTAATAGCTCCAGCTTTTGAAAAGCAAATTCGGTAATAGTTTCTTAGATTTACGCGAATGTTACACATTAAAATAAAACGGACGGACGGAATAAAGCGGACCGCGGGAAGATAAAAAAAATTAAACCCAATCGCGATAAAATCCGTAAAAATTAGTTTAATTATTTCAAAGTAAATTCGACTTTAGAATTCACATGTAACTTTGAGATGTCAGATATGTGCTCTAGCTACACACCACTTTGTGTTCTAACAGACTTCGTGCCCGCACAGACTTTACCTTAAGTCTGTAGAATTGTGTCGAAGTCGATCTCAAGAGGATTCGTGGTTGAGCATGTCACGCCAATACGTCGCAGTGGGCACTCACGGATACCTTAAGCAAATTTTCGTGTTTATTCCCATTCCCACTGGGGATTCGAGATCGGTCTGTTATCTTTGCAATACATTGCCTCTGAGGTAAACATGAGTTGGGAATTTGGATCAACAATTAAACAATTGTGGACATAGGCCTCATCTATGTATTTGTCAGTCAATATAATTTCTAAAGCTGATCACAGCCCGCTCTGAAATTTAGTGACTCTGTGAATGACTATAGGACATAATTACTTTTCATGGAAATTTTGAGATCTCCACAAACCAATATTAGGATTTCTGAATACTTATAAGCTTCAATGTATGTACCAAAAAAACACGACGAGACCTCACAAACATCCATAAATAAGACAAGGTTAAACATAAGACAGAAAAAAAATTGCAGATGAAAATCCACGACAATAACACACAGGTAACCTGAAAACACTGATTTACAACCTGATTAGAGCTGTATTTGTTGTAAACAGGGCTCAAAGGTACTCTTTAATCAGGCCACCGTCACGTTCTAAGGTTTCAATTTGATTACATCACGCCGTCGACCTTGGCAATGAAATAATTCATTTTAGCCCTATACAAACTGTTACACTGGTTTCATGTTTTACTGCTCTTTTAGCTTTCACGTTTGTTTTCTTGGTAAACGATTGTGCTAGTGTCAAAAAAAGTACTAAAATTTGTACAATTTTAGTATTCGACTTGTTAACTCCTCTTAGTTCTACCAGAATGAATTCGAACTATAATATGAAAATTCTAGATTAGTAATTTCGAGTCATATTTCCCAGGAGGTCCCAACGCTGAGTTGACCAAACAAGATCTCATTAGCCTAGGTACTATCTGAAACACGTTTCAGTTTCATTTCAGTACTCCGCTCGATCCTTCGTCAAATCTTTTAATTAAATCAAGATAATTTACATTGGTAAAGCTATTGATCACGTTGCGTCTATGATGTTTTTTTTGCTATAATGGCGAGACGAGCATGCCATTAGCCTGATAGTAAGTATCATGACCGCCCATAGCCTGTAGCAACACCAAACAACACCGTGAATGCTTGGCAATGCTTGGCAATATTAAGTCTCATTACATCCATAGTTACTCTGGCTGCAATGTCCTTCAAACCAAAACACAAAAGTGCATTTACACTGCTGTTTGACGGGAGAAACAGTCATCGCGGCCTCTCACATTACACATATGAGAAACCTACCACCAGTAAAAACTATATACGTATAATGTCTATCATTACCAATAATTTAATAAACCCAGATAACAAGATTTTTATCAGCCTAATTTGTGTTTTCACAACTATCCTTTTTCCAGGATACAATACTATTTCGACCAAGATGGCACTTAAGACTAGATAAAATCTTACTCAATACCCTAAATCGTACTGTGGATTGTAGAGGAGGCCCGTGCCCTGCAGTGGGACGTATATGGGCTAATACAGATACATAAGCTCACGCTTTTATCTCAGAAGGGGTAGACAGAGGCGCCACCAGGACACCTACATTTCGCCTTGATACAGATGCAGAAGTCATATTTCAATAATATTTTACGATGGATCGAATACAGGACAGCCTCCGTGGCGCAGTTGGTTAGACGCCGCCTGTGAAACGAGAGGCTGCGGGTTCGATCCCCGCACCGAAACAAATATTTGTGTGATCCACAGGTATTTGTTTCGGGTCTGGGTGTTTGTGAGACCGAAAAGTCTCTCGTAGCTTCTGATACCCACGACACAAGACTCGATCTTAGTGTGGGGTCAGAATATATGTATGTGACTGTTGGGTGTATTTATTTATTTATTTATTTACATAATAGTCCATCATTTTCAGCCACAGGAAGTTCGCTATTGAACAGAAACCTTCTCATTAAACACAAATCAAGCACTGAGCACACATTGTGGTTCCCGGGGAACAATTGCCGCCTTAACTAGCAATCAATGTCAACTACTTGAAAACCCTTCAAAACAATGGACTATTCAGTCGACAAAAGCCTCATAGTAAGAGAAGTTTCAAGTAGAATTTGAACGAATATCTGTATTATCAGGTTTATTTCAATGAGTAACTGAAAATATGACGTAATAATGGAGATAGACTGACCTCCCGTCACATTTTAAAAAGGAAGTAAGGTTGACTAGTGGGATCACCAGCAGCAGTGAGAAATGTGCCTACACCCTAGGAGATAAAGTCGCGAGCTCAAATCTTTGTATATGTATGTATATTAGAGCTACAAAGGTGTATTCTAGTATTGGTAGGGTAGTCAACAACGACCCAGGTGTGCCTTTCCAGGTCAAATTAGGGACATGCCAACAAAAAGGCCAAATTGGAACCCTCCCATCTGAAAAGCTGGCATGTAAATATTAAAGGAATTTACCTAACCGAAAGAGGCACCTTTAAACCGTAACGTGGTGTGATCTATAGGGTCTGCCTGCCACAAAAGAACTCTGGCGTGATACATGTAACACCGAAAACTCTAGTAGTTTCTGACACCCACTACTTAAGACATCATTGATCATTGGTATCCATATAAAACAATAATTCTTTATTGAAAACCAATTAACAGTATTCAGCTTAAAAATATGTGGTATCAAGCATATTTATGTGACTATTGGGTGTATTCAGTTGTATAGAATGAAGATTCATAAATAAATCTATTTATAGGAACGGTGAGGAGAAATCTTTTTATTCGAAAAGTCCTATAGGTATAAAGAGACGTGGTACATTATTTTCTTCTTGAATAGTTCGATGTTGCGTGGTTATGATGTCAACATAATTCAGACGAATTATTTGAAATACGTTATTTTTTACAGTCTGGTTGGTAATATACTGAAAATAGTGTATAGGCTCAACTAGATAATTATGTGTCTTGTGCATTTTAAATAGAGTATCTTTATAGGAGAGGCCTATGTCCAACAGTGAACCCGGAAGGGCTGATGATGATGATCTTTTGGTTAGTAAAGGTTATGCCAACCTGCTCGGATCCATACACAGAGTAAACCCGAAATACGAAACACTTTTTTGGTTAAAATCGAATCACCTAATGTTTTAATTTATTAATTGATCTTTGATTGATTGAACTGTAATTTGTGCCCGCTAAGGCAATAGCCACCTACCTCATTTTCATCGGACACAAACTTGACGATATGTTGGTGCCAATAACATTTCTAGATATAGACAATCTACCTAGTCAACGAAATAGAAGTGAATTTATATGTATAATAACAAACTAAATCAATTCATTGTCAAGTAACAAGTCTGTGAAGTTAAACCTTGAGCATATTCCAATTAATGCGATGATCTAATTAATATTCATCTTGTACAAATTGTATTAATTACAAGATAGTGTGACTGCGGCGTACATTGTGGTTACAAGAGATATGTGACTTCGATTAATGTTATACCTTTAAACTGGAAGACAAACGTGATAATTGTCAGAGCAGTAATTGTACAGGAAGCGATGAATAGTTTCATCAGTTCCGCAAAATTCTGAAATGTTCTTTGTAGTTCTTCACAGCTAAATGGTTACCCTTTATGTTAATTTAAAGAAGCAATTTGGATCAATTTTTATTGCTAGAAATAGGACGTTCCATTTGAATAGCGACCTTGAATAGTGGTAGAAAACCCACAATATTGGTTCACACAGGTATGTCGTCCTTCGTGTAAAGGCTGGGTACATATTATGGAACCAGTTCGTTAGCAGCCGCCATAACTTTGTAGACCAGCGAGAGATCATCTTCACTCGTCTGCTATTACTTATCATCATTTAAATTGCACCCACTTTACCGTGCCGGTATAGAACAGGCGTTACAATTTTAGCAGAGATACACACTGATATATAACATATAACACATAATATATAACATATTTATCAAAGCGACATAAATAATTGCGAATTAATCCAGGATTCCATTAACCTAATTACAAAAGTGTTTCAGGAAATACGAACTCAAACAAAACTGTGATTACGCGTTTGTGACATCGGGTTTGTAAATTCCAAAATACCTGCGCCTCTTTTCTTTCATTTTTCATTAATGTTAAATTGGGTCAGGATAAGTTGGAGGTTTCGATAAAAAATGTATGTCACTTCTGTACGGCCAAGTTTGCCCATCCGTCGGTGACACTAACTTTTGGGAATCTTTCATTACTTAATTTTCACAAATATCAATTCCAGTTGGCTTGGAATGATGAATTATATATTTATTTTCGGTACTAGGACAAATTATCTTAGTTTAGGATGTTGGGAGAGTCATATATGTTTCAACATTAAGTCTTTACCTAATTGATACGAGTATCAATGTGCCTTCTTTCAACATTGAAATCATCGTCATTATCCTATGTTATCCCAGGTATTTACTTTTTTCACTGAAAATATTAGAACTTATGCCTCGCAAGATTTTGCTATTTTGATATTCATCTAGTCGGTTTTTAAAGTAATTCACTTTTTACGTCGATAATACTTGAAGTTCTTACAAGTATTTGTCTTGATTCGGGAATCGAACCTATTGTTGTTTATATCCTAGCCGGCGAATTAACCTAATAACCTACGAATGTTATACCAAAATTCATAACAAAACATGTAACTGATTTGATAAAAAAACTATGAATATTCAATGTAAATAACAGAAACTACGAAAGTTTCTCGGAATCCTGAAGAAAGGATAAACACATAAAACTAGATAATCCCTATGAAAACAATTTTAGGTGTGTTTACTTCGATAATGGGCCTCCTCTGCCAAGTTTGGGCAAATATTGATCGCATCAATATAAGGTAGTTCCAGGAAAACCTATCAAAGATGGACTGGGGGCATAAACTTTGGATAATTAGAAAAATAGGGGTTACAGCATGAAAGCTTAATACTCCCTATTTCTATTTTCAGAAATCAATACCGAGAATATAAGACTTGTGATAAACTACATCGGTATTTATCAATGTCTAAAAAGGCGTAAAAAAATAAAGTTCTAGATCGTGTTACTGAAAGAGTATCTTCTTCACAGCTGTGACTCGTTTCGTATCGGTACTAGCATTAATCAAAGGTTCAAAAGATTTTGTGAAAGAATATTTGAACCAAGACCTTTGATCTTTTGTCGCAGTTTCCTAAGAGTTTCAATTTATAGGCGATGATGACTTCTATCTTTCCCTTCTGAGATTCTTGTACTATGACTCCATTAAATCAACTTAGATGAAATCTATAACCTCTTTTATAGTTATAAAACAATAATTTCCAAGGATATCATTTACAGCCGCAGAAAATCTACTGTTGATAAATCCATGGTCATCATTTCCAGCCACAAATCCACTGCTTAACATAAACCTCCACAAGGACCTATTGAAACCGATCTGTCCTTACCAAACCAACCTTCACAAACCATTAACAAAATTATCTTTCTTTCCAGATGTGACCAACGATGAAGTGAGAGTGCAGTGAAGTGGTAGTGATTTTGCAGTGAATATGACGTCATACTCGGATAACTTCAACGACACCGTGATCAAGGCGTATGACGAAGGGTTTCCCCTTCTCATGCCGCGGTGGGGGTACGTCGCGTCGGCGTTCGTGCTCTTCCTCATTGGGTTCTTCGGGTTCTTCCTCAACTTGATGGTTATTCTGCTCATGTTTAAGGATCGGCAGGTAATTCAAGTTTTCTTTATTGCATGGTCTGGTGAAAAAGCTAATAGCTTGGCTGATAATAAGTGATTACCACCGCTCATGCATATTTGTCCGTGGATCGTATGCGCGTTGTTGAGGAATATTGTCATCCAAATTTTTTTTTATTTGACAGTAACTATTTAACCTGGTTTCAAACTCACATTATTTAATTACAAGTTCACCAAGCTAGTTCTAACTAAGCTAGTAGTCCTGGAAATTTTAATTTCACTATTATGTAACTAACAAACATTTCTATTTCAAAACCGCGACAGCGAGATCAATATAACGGTAATATATTTGAGAAACCACAGCTAGATCAATAAAACCCTTCATTATTTTAACAAAACGAAGAGGGTCTAAACAACGAATACTTGAAGGTCCTTCTCTGTAGTGGTTTTCGATTAATTTCAATTGTATGCTTATGCTTTAATTAAATTTAAAACATAACAACAATTTTCGTTTCAAAATTATTTACAAAATTATAATACAAAAAAGTATAAAATATTAATATTGTCATTCATTTTCAAACAACCGTTTGATGGATCAGTCTTACAAAGAAAATTAAACCACAGCAAGTAATTAAACGGGCTACAAAACATATGCGTAAATAATGTACACTGCTTAAGAAAGTCTAGGGAAAGTCAAGTCAAGTATATCACATACATTTATTTATGAACCCTTTTAATTAAAAGTACTCCCCACTAAAATTTAAAAATGAAAGTTGAAAGTGCAATAAATAAAATATAAAAAAATAAATTCATTGACCCAAATCTTTTCGAAATATGTGGGAAAAACTTCACTTGGTCTTATTTGTCATTTATGGGATTTTTATACGTTAAAAGTTGAGAGATTATAGTAAGTTTTTAGCTTTATTGTAAAAGTACACGTAAGACTGCCCTATGTTTTCCCTTCTCTTATGTCCATCCCATGGTAGTCGGTAAGAGATTGCCTCGAGCGATACGACCGCCATTTGTACTTAAATATTAAATATTCCTTTAGTTATTAAGATTTATTAAGTGTACAAAAAGAATAAAATGAATAATAAATAAATAAATAAGTTTTAGATTATTACTGTCATCCCTCATCGACAGCAACTCAGCTAAAATTTAAAGTTCATGCATGTTGATACACGTGCACACACCGAAAGGCTGGTGAAGAATGTGTTCTGCGAATACAATATCAAGGCATTAGAGTGGCTTGCTCAGTCCGCCGATCTTAATCCAATTGAGCATGCGAGGGATTTGGTTGGCAGAAGTGCTTTTAGTGATTTTCCACAAAATTTCAACAAGAACTTTGAAATAAAACTATTTTTTAAGGATTTTAGCGCGATTTGGTTTAATTTTTAAATTTTTTAACGCGACGTTTCGATTACTTTACAGCTTTCGTGGTCACGGGGCGGACAGTCCAAATGTAAAAATTAAACCAAATCGCGATAAAATACGTAAAAAATAGTTTTATTTCAATGTGTGTAACTTTCGCGTAAATCTAAGAAACCATTACAGAAGAACTTTTCTCACACCCCTCAAGAGTATGGAGCCTTATTCCACAGGTGACACTTAGTAACATCATTCTCAGTATGCCACGCCGATGTAGAGCCGTCGCTAATGCCTTAGGAGGTCCAACAGATTATTAAAATGTTATTAGGTTTTTTTATTAACCTATTTCATCCCACTGCTGGGCAAAGGTCTCTCCCTATCCCTCCACAATTCGCGCTCTAACTCTCTTAATTAATTAGGATTATTCTTTTAAAATGTATTTTATTTATGCTTTAGTTTTTTTACATAAACTTTTTTTTTTTGGTTCTAGCACTATGCTAGTGTTTTGTAATAAATTTATTTTTTCACTAACAAACCTTTTATTAAATTGCAAAATAAAAAAATAAAATTAATTACGCTTCTCGTAATGTATAACATCGAAAACAAAAAATAAATAAATTTAAACACTATATTTTCCTCATTCCCTAGACTTTGTTGAGCAGTGTATTGTATCCCTAAGTTAATTCCTGAATGCCTAACCGTGACATTACTAACGTCAAAGGCAGAAGCCGATAAATTCCCTTGCCCTTAAGTTCTGACACTAACGACTAAACCTCAAGCAAACTAATCTAATTCATGAATTTATGCGACAGGCTTTCGAATATATTTATCCCATATATGATAATGTAAGTGCGTGGTGGCCTGTTGGTAACGGACCAGACGCGGCTGCCTACATGTTCACGGTGGTCGCGGGTTCAAATCTCAGGGCACACCTCTGACTTTTGGGAGTTATGTGTGTATTGATAGTCAATCACCACGCACTTTAACGATGAAGGAAAACATCGTGAGGAAACCTGCATACCGTAGCGATTTTAAAGAATTTCTACGGTATGTAAGTCCGCCAACCCGCACTAGGCCAGCGTGGTGGACTATATGGCCTAACCACTCTCAATCGATTCTCTCGATTGTAGAGTAGGCCCGTGCCCTGCAGTGGGACGTATATGGGCTGATATAGATAGATAGATAGATAGATAGAATGTACAGAATAATTTTTTCAAGTGGGCGTGGATAGCACGGAAATCGGAAAATATAAGGAATATCGAAAAATACTGAATGAAGGCAAACTAAAGAAAAGCTGTCATTTTGGACGAAATTCATCCTGCATATGGGGTTTTATTAGCGAAAGAAATTGCAAATGTTAAGATCTTCATATTTCCTTTCTTAAAAAAAAGCAATTACACTGGAACTAGGTACCTATAAAGTACTAGATGTTCCTTGCATTGTTTTTAAAGATAACTCATAAGTTTCCCCATTTCTAATTTGAATTTTAGTTGTTACTAACTTAAATATGGAATTGATTTGTAAAATAAACGATTTATTATTATTACAAGTCATTAGCTATTAAAGATGACACTTAGGTTATTGCTCCCAATTTCTATAGCCTATATCTATCTCCCAGGCAAAGGCCCTTTTCATAGGTCGAATATGTTCTGACATATGACGCTTTAATAGTATCCGATGTTCAGTCACACTCGGATCATTAATCTTCGTAGGAGTGTAGCGAACTGAAATACGTTTACTATACCAGCATGTTTATACTATCGACAATTATAATGGGGTGAAGAATAAATTTATCAATTTGTTGAGTAATATTAGGAAATGTAACCAGTAGGTTGAAAGCAAAGCCTCGCAATTGGCCATTGGGTCAAGGACCAGATTCATAAAGCAGTGGGTACTATTAAACATCGTGACAGCCACCGTGGCGCAGTTGGTTAGATGTCGACTGTGAAACGGGGAGCCGCGGATGCGCCCCCCGCACCGAGACAAATGTTTTTGTGATCCACAGGGATTTATTTCGAAACTAAAAGTCTTTCGTAGTTTCTGATAGACACGCCACAATACTCGATCTTAGTGTGAGGTCAGGACTATGTATTTGACTGTTGACTATGGATGTGATACACCTTGGTTCTCTAACCATGGGAAGATTGGTTCTTAAAAAGTGTATTGAAATATTTACTTAGTAATTAACGACAAATTTAAAGTTCTCTGTGACTTCGTAGTTGTGTATTGAAATGACCCCATTTAATTATACCACATTTTTTGTTTACTTCTAAGAAAGTTGTAAGAGTAATAACGATAAATTTGAAACCATATTTTTTACACTAATATGCCAAACCAGCAAACATAGTCCAGGATCCAGATGTTTAAAAAATCATGTTACGGATGTGCTTTTATTGCCAAGATAACTGTCGGAAGAGATTTGTAAGAGCGCGACGTCAAAATGCGTCTGGCTGGGTGTTTATTGCTCAATTGTCTCTTATTAGGTGAAAGATTATGACGGCATTTCACTATCTAATACTAAATAAGGTCATCAAAGTTGGTTATCCCAATAAAGCAGGGTTGAAGTAAGAGAAATGTTATGTATGGAGACTTCATTCCCTAAGGAAAAGCAAACATTTTTATTTTCCGACTCTAATAAAAGGCACTTTCGAATTTCGAAGTCTGTAAACTGCAGTTTATCGGGAGCAAAACTTTTCAACTCCTTTTGTTACGTACTAATGCAAAAACTTCCAATTCTGATGTTCAGTAACTTCATATTTAAGTAATTCGAAAATGTTTGTGTAATAAAAAAGTTGCGTAGCTTGTTTATACTCGTATAGGATGCAGAAAGTTATTAGAATACACGTGATATCCGCGATGCAGTCCAAATAAAGTGTCCGGTAAGAGATAACAATGTACACAGTACACACAAGTCGAAACGACGGTGTCCTGGTAGTATCCCTGCCTACCCCTTCTGGGAAAAAGACGTGAGTTTAAGTTTGTATAATTTCATAATCGCCAACTAGTAATTTACTGTTATTAACAAAGTTATAAATTAATATAATACTTCCACTGATTTGAGATATTGCGTAACTTGCTCGTAACTCAGTATACAAACGAGAAAACACGAGGAAATAAATAAAACCAGAACAAACCAGCCCGGAACTCTCCGATGTTTCATCCCAATATTTCTGATCGTAAAAACGAGTGATATACCAAAATAAAGAACATTTTTCCTCACTTTCCTATAGGTATTATCAGGCTAAGTAAGAACAGATGCGAATCTATGCCGTTATAAGTTGGTTTGGCTTAGTTGTGGGTGTTGTTTGTTTTAAGCAATTGGTATTGGTTAGTTTGTAAATTGTTTAGAAAAGAAATAATAAATAAACCCAACAGTCACATGCATAGTCTTGACCCCACACTAAGATCGAATCTTGTGTCGTGGTATCAGGAACTACGAGAGACTTTTCGGTCTCACAAACACCCAGACCCGAAACAAATACCTGTGGAGCACACAAATATTTGTTTCGGTGCGGGGATCCAACCCGCAAATTATTCTATACATCATCAATATTCAATACGTTATTTGGATTTCCTTCGGAGAGACTTCCGTCATACTGATACACGTAAGTGTGTCGCGGTTGACCTTCTCCGGTGTAAATCTGTATATAATTAGGCTTGCATAATTGCATTGCCATCCTACGACGGTGGACATTGTATTTGGACTGAGCTGCACCTACCATCAGGGGCAATGTGGTTATTTAGTGTTCTTAGTACGTATAAAAACCCTTGAAAGTAAAATACTTTTGAGATCCGAGCGAAGATATCTAAAGATATTAACTAGTATCCAATCACAGGAAAAAAGCGCCTTTTTTTCGAACGGTCAACCATTATCAAGAAGTCAACTATGATAATATTACTCTATGTTAAAACCAAGATTTGATTTTTAATTAATTAAATTTATGCCCGAACACTCAAACGCCATTTAAACATAAAGTTGTACTTAACAGCCCACGTCCCACTTAATCAGTACATTTAAGCAGGACTTGGGTAGTTAAGTGCAACATAACATTTAAGTGGCGTTTGAGTATTCGAGTCTAACAATCTCAATGTAAATCTATGAATACCTACGATGGATATTAAAACACTATCTACCCTGTATTTCCCCGTCGAAGGAAGAGATTACGTCACCCGTGAAGAAGGCAATGAACCCTGAAACGCGTGTTACGCAACTACTCTCGCATCCAATACAGAAATCTTACGTGATGTGAATCACAATAAATCTTTGATTTAATAAAACTATATTATCTGACTGACAGGGTAAAATAGTACTAGGATGAGTAGAAATTAGTGTAAACATTTAGAAAAAAATGGATGAGCGGGAAAGATCTACTTAAAAAGCATATTTTCGAAATAACAGGTGAACATATTCATTAACTATAAGTAACCCTAGTTATGAAAAACTATTAAAAGTAAAATCATACTACCTAAATTTAATAAGTGGAAAATCTTATTGCATTAATAACTTTAAAGCCTACAACCAATATTTATTTATTTATTCACACTTCATACATATATTGTATACGTGGACTTAATGCCTGAGGCATTCCCTAACAGTCGAACCTTTAATATGTTCTGTATCAGCCCATATACGTCCCGCTGCTGGGCACGGGCCTACTCTACAATCAAAAGAATCGATTGAGAGTGGTTAGGCCACTACGCTGGCCTAGTGCGGGTTGGCGGACTTACATACCGCAGAAATTCTTTAAAATCGCTACGGTGTGCAGGTTTCTTCACGATGTTTTCCTTCACCGTTAAAGTGCGTGGTGATTGACTATCAATACACACATAACTCTGAAAAGTCAGAGCTGTGCCCTGGGCTTTGAACCCGCGACCACCGTGAACGTGTAGGCAGCCGCGTCTGGTCCGTTACCAACAGGCCACCACGCTCTATTAAATATCCAAATATTAAACTTGCTCTGTGTTTAGAATAACCTTAAATCCACTAGCTAAATAATAATAACACATAAGATACTCTACATAGTAGGTATACGTAATAAATAAATAATTATTTTGCAAGAATAATCAACAAGTATCAAGTTACGGTAAACAAAACGTCTCGTGGCGCCTTAATTTAAAAGAACAAGGATACTCAAGCAAGATAGATTGCCACTTATAAAATAAATTAACGTAACAAGAAATAAGTTTAAAGACACTTAGTTAATCTATTCTATACTGATAATGAGACGGGACGGGTGGGATACAACGGAACGGTACGGGACGGGATGGGACGGGATGGGAAATTCCAAATATTAATTTCAAATGAAGTTAATCACGCAGACGAAGTTTGCGGGCAGAAGCTAGTTTCTGCGAGTATATTTATTTATTTTAAATAAGGCACATCAACAGTACACATAATATATTTGTAGTTCATTTCGGCATAGAGTTTTGTTTCGATTGGTTCACCATTTATATAAATATTTACACAGCTTACATGTTGCCAAGTCTAAAACTTCTGGTGACGTGGTTCCAATTCCTGCATATAGAATATCAAAATACGTCTATCATTATAATATATTTTTTTACGTTTGTTAAAATATCTCAAGGTGCTTGGTGTTTTGCAAATTCTTAAATTGGCACCCTAGTTTTTTTATAAAATAGTCTAAATACGTTTCACATAAAAAAATATTTTTATTAAGATTTTACTCAGATACCGTAGCGATTTTAAAGATTTTTTTACGGTATGTAAGTCCGCCAACCCGCACTAGGCCAGCGTGGTGGACTATATGGCCTTACCACTCTCAATCGATTCTCTCGATTGTAGAGTACGAACGGGCCCAGCAGTGGGATGTATATGGTCTGATATAATCACAAAATACTCAGATAGAGTTAGGATTTGTTTAATTCACATTTTGCTGAGCTTATTTCTGTTTCAAGGAAAAACATATCAATATCAACCCAAATTCAACCCCGGGAACCTTTACATGTCAAATCGAAAAGGACACTAATAATAGGTATCCCGCGCAGTTCATAATACAACAATGATGCAATGTAAGAAAATTTCCAAGCAGCAACTACAGATACATCACACATTCAAAAAAATGTTCTGTAACATAAAAGGCGGGAGACGATTCGCCAATCAAGATAATTGGTAGCCTGCCAAGTAAAAAAGTAATAAAGTAACCGTACTTTAACTAGTTTTCACGACTGACGAAGTTTATCGGTAATTCTTGTACCAAACATTTTCTGGAAGCGTAACGTTCCTTTGTTTTAGACTCTGGGTATCTTTCTGCCCAACAAAAGAAGTGACCCAAATTAGACAGTTAAAATAAAAATAAAAAATAAGAGAAATTTAGAATTGACCAATTTTGGTAGTTGGATATGGTGATGATTATAAATTGTAACACAAATGAGTAAGAATAAAAAAACGAGAATATATAAAACACATTGTTATCATAATCCTCTTAAGAGAGAAAGAAGTAATTGACATGAGTGTTGTTGGTGAATCCTGAATTTATTGATGTCAATGATCGACAGTAAATATTATGGTGTGGTCTTCCCTTCTTTACGCAACAAAATATGACTCTATCTCCTTTCATGTTAAAAAATATTAACATTTATTATTTATACTTGTAAATAAACATAAAAAACCATAAAACGAAAGTGTCAACGCGTGTTTCTACATTATTAACGACCCGTGCGACAGACATGGCGGAAGATGAAAAATTTCCATAACTTGTTATTTCTTGACAATATTTGAATACATAAGGATTTTGTGCTTACACGTGTTTTTTTTTTCATATTAATGTTTTCCCTAACCTAGGTTACAAACAAAAGTTAGATACTTAATTGAAAAGGGTTAAGTAATAGCAGTAATGAGATACGGTTGGTGCTTATACTACGATAGCCTTGAACTATAAGCACCTATAAAGACATGGTAGTGAAGATATGATAACTTTAATTGAATCCATGTAGATACCTGCAATTTGTAAACTAAACAATCATTAAAATGTATTTAACTGTATAACTACTGGATGTTTTTCTAACAGATACATTGTCACAGCACACATTTTCATTTATTTTACATATTTATATATCGCTTTTTCATCATGATATTATGGCATTTTAATGAACAATTTTAAAGTATGTTACAGCTTATTATTATGTTTCCACTTGTTTAAATACAGTATTAGAAGCAAACCCTGTTTCTCATACATTCGGAAAAGTAGAATATACATAACAACTGAATATAAATAATAAAGGTAATCAGCAGGAAAATTAATCATTGACAAAATTAAACAATTGGATTTATTACATCCGACAAAAGAACAAGGACTCCAACTAACAAATCTGTACAAATGGATTGGTACAACATTAATGTCTATGTCAAACAATTACTCGAGATGTTGCTAACAATAATTATGAACATTAAACAATACCACATATATAAATATAGTTCATTTTATTGTTTCTAGGACAACAGAGCGAAATTTGTACGATGCCATTAGTCCAAAACGATGATAATATAGTAATAAACGCTGCCTACGCAAACAGCCTTTGCTTTCTGGGGACTAAATTACAAAGTTTGTTACAAATATCCAAATTCCATTATTATGTATCACACAGGTTTTATTAGAATGTGGAGACGAACAGGTCGTTCCGCTGATGGCAAACAGAAGGAAAGCCACTCAAGACTTATTTTTATCAAGCACTGCTTAGCAATGCACGGTGTTAATCACCCTTTGACCTTTAAGACCTTTGACCTTAAGTGCTAAAACTTTTGCCCAGTTACTACTCACTATAATATTCAGACATAGATAACAGGTGGCACTCAGTAGATACTCATTATGATCCGCCGATCCCAAATTATTCCCGATCCCCTTATTTCAAATTAGTAAAACAAAAACATTCAGCTTCAATTTCACTCATCTGTATTCTTTCTTTCTCTTCAGCCACAGGGCATCCACTGTAGAACATAAGTCTCCCCTAATGATTATAAGTCTCCCATAAGGACCTGCATCTAGCTCTTCTCAATTGTTACTCGTATACAATAAACCTATTTGTTTTAGCTCTGGACTCCGCTGAACATAATCCTGTTCAACTTAGTGTGCTCCGATTTCTCCGTGTCAGTGCTGGGGAATCCTTTCACGTTGATCTCAGCGCTCTTCCACCGATGGATCTTCGGGAAGACCTTGTGCGTCCTCTACGGATTCTTCATGGCCCTTTTAGGTGAGTTAAATTTTATTGTCATCATCTGGATTAAAGTCATGATCATTATTTTTATCATCTTCATTATAAATTACAGTATGTCTCCTGACGATTATTTTGACGGCGAATTTTGTCATAGCGTGATTGATTGTACGCGAAAGATTTTAGCTGAGCTTGTTATTACAAATACAATTATAAATAAGATATAAGTTCCATTGCTCAATACAGGGCTATTCAGTATTCATTGATATGTTTGTTTTTGCTCTTATAACTGGGAATAAAAGAATATTAAGCATCACACCTATTGCAATTCAAAGCAACATTCTTCCAGACGTCAATTATTGACCCCGAAACCTCAAATCAAACTTTATAGATTTTCTAGTTACATATTCTTCCGAAATTACTTTTCATAATTACATCAAGATATTACTAATATTACATAGTCTGATGAAGCCTTTGATAATCTTGTATTCTAAGAAGTACAGATATTCAGATACGCTACAAACTTTTCCAATGATTATACCTATATCTGTCTCAAAACATTATTAAGGTCTAATTCACTTCATTGAATCGATGTTATTAACAGGGGATTATTTTTAATTAAGTTATATATAAAAAAACCCACTTAATTAACTATGAGCCTTCTTTTTTTTTTTATTCAATAGAATTTAAGGGACTTTTATATTAATAGGAAATACATGGCAGTCCCATCGTACCTTATAAATTAATATCTACACAACAAATTAAGAGTACTACAAAAAAAAAACAAGCAAAACACAAATCTAACATTTCTCAGCAACCAATTAAACTAAAACAAACTAAAATACTAAAGAAAACAAACAGATCATATCGTAAAAATTAGAATCGGTACATTAAAAACTTAAATAACTTGTAAGCCTCGTCGGACGTTGGTTCAGACAAAATACTAAGAAACCACCCAACATCATTTTTATTCACATTCAACTCCTTCATTAAATGTGGTCTCGCATCTCGAAACCGACTACACTCCACCAATAAATGTATAACGTTTTCCATGAGCCTTCTTATAACGTACGATTAACGCTCAAAATTTATGACCGCAATGGCTAGAACTATAGTACTAACAATGTACAAAATGACCTTACTTTCAGTCGGTTGAGTTTAATAAGGGTTCGGTTACAGTGTTACTGGGCTAGAAGAGATACGACAAACCCGCTGAGGGTATCAGGGTAATGGCCCTCCACTTAAGCCCAGATTGACTTGAACTGATTGTGGCTGCAAAACGGCTGATGCGGATTTACAAGGTTCTAGTTGAATGAAATTAGCTATCAATGTTGAAACACATAGGCCGAATCTTATAGAAAGATTTTGCAAAGTCGCAAGCCGCTTATTATGTGCTTATTCTATACCACTAGATATTTATTCAAACTTTTCAGTGACACTGAAAAATTGGTAAAGTGATAGAGCCATACTGTAGTATCCTTGGAAATAAGTAATTAAATAATGTACTTATGTTTTATTTCTCCCGCCGAATAGCAGTGTAAATGCACTGTTGTGTTCCGGTTTGAAGGACATTGTAGCCAGAGTAATTACTGGACATATGAGATTTGACATCTTATGTCTCAGTATGGCGAGCGCAGTGGAATGCCAAGTATTACTTTGTGATTCATGGTGTTGTTTGGTGTTGCTACTATCCATGAGCGGTCGTATCGCTGCCATTCATT
The DNA here is from genome assembly GCA_949752805.1 of Deilephila elpenor. Lineage (NCBI taxonomy): Eukaryota > Metazoa > Arthropoda > Insecta > Lepidoptera > Sphingidae > Deilephila > Deilephila elpenor. The sequence continues at coordinate 11,095,611 of OX457108.1, forward strand.
GCAATAAAAAAAATGTAATTTGCCGGCTCGACCAGGATAGTACATAGCAAGATAGTGATCTTACAGAAAACCATCATAAACGACGGCTTTGCTACTGTATTCAGTTTAATAAATTAAATTACATATCCGGACAAGTTGAAGTCATTCACTTAACTCGTATGAGCAACTTCCGTAACAAAACATCAAATCCATAAAAATGGTCATTTCAATACGGATCATCCCAAATCCGATCACCCTTATAAAACTTTGAGCCTTTTCCCTACATTCGTACAGGAAACTTATTTCGTAATTGGGGATCTTTCTCAAATATTTCGGACTCACCCTGAGCTATCAAGGCGCAGATTTTTTTCATCCGGATATCAGCCGTAGCGTGATGAAATTTGCATCCAAATTTAATACAAACTTGACGCTTCGTTTAAGAGGGGATCTTTATCAAAGTTGATGAATATTTTTTGTAAAATTCATGGATATATTCAAATTGGCACTCAAATTCTGGCCTGTTTGCTGCTGGCTTACAAAATTGATATTGACCTCTTTCAACAAAATTGTGAAATAGAATAAAATAAGGAATAATTCAAAATCATTTAATTTAGTTTTTTATTGTGCCATTTGCTGTCTCCTTAGGTTAGAAAGGACTAAAAAGCTTTATATCTAGCTTATTATACCATCTTAAAGTAGAATTCTACATAATACTTGCAATAAAATCAGGCTCAATGGGTCGGGTAAAATTCGGAGTGACCGAAGGTAATATAGGGTATTGGCACCTTCCATGGCGCAGTTGGTTAGACGTCGGCTGTGAAACGAAAGGCCGCGGGTTCGATCCCCGCACCGAAACAAATATTTGTGTGATCCACAGGTATTTGTTTGGGGCCTGAATGTTTGTGAGACCGAAAGGTCTCTCGTAGTTTCTGATACCCACGACTTAATTGATCTTAATGTGGGGTCAGGACTACGTATGTGACTGTTGGGTGTATTTTTTATTTAAATGGCAACATGTAATAAAATAAATATGGGAATAGTTCCTCGTCGGGTCAAATCAAACAAAGACTGTTTAGATATACTTCAGCTTAATTATTTATCATTTTAATTCGTCTTTCCGTCGTTCGTCATCCACTAGTCCACCGTCTTCCAAACTATTGTCTCTTATTCCGTCCTTTCATATTTGACATCTTGATCGTTCATCCACTAACTCTTTTACTCTCTATCATTCGTCTAACGTTTATTTCTACTCACCGTTATCATAATATGTTGCTGAGTAACATTTGGAAATAAAAGAAATCAATTAAAGAAACTGCGGCGCGGATACCATTACATAATGTCGACATAGAGCATCAGTAATTTTACCATTGCGTTTCAAACAATCAACGAGATTGTTCAATGTGGAGTATTGTATAAAAAAAAACTAAGCCCAAGTCTAGACAGAAAATTGTATATTAAAGAATAGAAAATTGAAGCAAGTTAAAAATTACATTGTTGTGTCATCTACAATTTCAGACGAACTTGTTAATCGGGTTAGTCTGCTGTTACTTTAACTTTATAACTTAATACCCAGACAATCTGTCTGCTTTGGATTAAGTTATTTAAACAATATTATAGACGCTTATTTATTTTATTATTATTCTTGCCAAGTATTTAAATGATCAATAAAATATTAAATACCTACTGCGTTTTAATAGGCGTTAAAACAAATTAAATGAATTTATTTAGCATTTGATAATTGTGTAATTTGAGAAAATACATGCATCCCAGTGCCCCTAGCCGGAACATTTTGAAGTATTGTATAGTAATTCTCGTATACTATCGTAAACGTTTCCCGCTGTGAAATTTTAGTTCCAAATACGCCCACAATGGCGCTGTTTAAATTCCCATACAAAATTTTACTATTACTATTCGATTACGATACTGCAAAATGTTCCGGCTAGGGGCACAGCACGGACCCTATGACTTATGAGTATATGTGTATATAGTTTTTATTTCTGACTATAGACCCTCAAAACTGTAATTCCGTGAAAAATAACACAATCAGATCAACATAAGTAAATTACCTATTGCATTATACAGCTACAGGAGATCATCTAATTTGTCCTACCAAAATTCCATGGCAGTATTGTTCCTTGCGTTAAATTTAAAGTATTTCATGCATTTTTTTTTTTACGATGAATGGCGAGACGAGCATGCGGTTCGCCGATGTTAAGCGATATGACCGCTCATGGACAGTAGCAAAACCAAACACTATGAATTACAAAGCAATACTTGGCATTCCACTGTGCTCGCCATCCTGAGACATAGGATGTTAAGTCTCAATTCGTCCAGTAGTAATTCTAGCTACAATGTTCTTCAAACCGGAACGCATCAACATTTACATTGCTGTTTGAAGAGAAATCAAATTCCCATTTAAAAAGAAATATTAGTGGTGTCATTCTTAAACTCATGTTACCAACTTTAAGCGATGTACATAGAAAAAAGGCGGGAGGTGTAAACTGATCCTCGGGCTATTTTACTGCTCAAACGAATCGCTCTACTAAGGATTTCACTTCACGTTGATTTTTTTGAGAGCTTCACGGGTCGAGCTGGCACATTAGTTCAGAAAAACTAAGCAAAGTTCGCTTCTACTAAAAGAAAAAAACCTATAAGACCTTTCATGGTTTCATTGACCCGAATTTTGGGTAGCATTTTCTAGCATAAATATGTTTTTTTTTCTTTAAGAAATGAATCACCGGTAAGAAATTTCTATTTAAGTGATTAAAGCATTTATAATTTTGTGGATGCCTCTATGGAGGCCCGGCTTTACCCGGATGCAATTAATTTAATCGATAAAATGTTGCTTGTTTAAATACCCGCCTCCTAAACTAATTTTGTGAAAATTGCATGTCAATTTCTCGCTCGGGATTGTTTGAACGAAGGACAAATCAATAAAAAAACTAAGAATGGATACATTTTAAGATCGACGAAAAGATGCGCCCTAAGGGAGGTCTTTGGTAATAATGCACTGATAATAAAAAAACTATGGGAATTTTCGCATATAATAAAGACATAAACTCACGCCTTTTTCCCAGAAGCGGTAGGCAAAGATGCTGCCAGGACACCCACATTTCGCCTTGTATCTTTCCTTCCACAATGTGATAGGGGGCGAGTTGGCTATTGCCATATCAGTCACAAATTCTTATCTCCGGACTGATAATGAATAGAACAATCCATTATCACTCACTATTTAGACAAAGTAGCAATTCCACTTTATCATTGTTATAATTCTTGTAAAGTATATACCCTTCTACTTTTCATAAAAATATGCTAGACGGATGCGGCATTTTCTTAAACAATTTCTTGTTGCTCCACGTAATTTTCAGAGAGGCAGCGGTGCGTACAGTGCCTGTCACTTACAGTATTTTCTGCAGACTATAATGTATTACTCGTAGTAGCGAATAACCTGGCGAATAACGTGAGTTTACTGCTGGTTTCACGCACAAATTACATTTTATACATACCTACAGGGTATCTCAAGACCGCGACCGAAAACGAAGCCAGGTGGTAGTATTAGTCACTTCAGACACAATGCAACTAAAAATTTCGCAAAAGAAAATCGTCAACTTCTTTTGGTACTTTTTTACTTAGCGTCGTACTTGGGTGATAAATACGTACGGTTTTCCTAAAATAATGATGTACACCTTTTTATTTTTTAAAACGCAACGGTACGTTAGGATTTAAATTACTATTTTCGCAATAACTAGGTATTTACTACCCAAACACAATGATATTTGAAAAATTAAAAAAAAAAACTGCCGCTTAATTTGCGAAATTTTTATTTGCATTATGTTTGTAACCACTAAAACTACCACCTGGCTTCGTTTTCGGTCGCAGTCTTGATATACCCGGTATAATAAATTTGTAACAATGTCAGTACATGGAAGATAAATGAGAAAAACTAATATGGGGGTCTGCATTAACGTAATAGAACCCAAAACAATGATTATTAGAATATTTGTTTGTTGGTCTGTGCGGTTGTCCGCGATTAACTTAGAAACGGCTTAACGGATTTCAATGAAATTCGGTGTGGATGTAGCTGACAGCCTGGATTAATAATTAGGCTACATTTTATCCTGAAAATTAAGTGTTCCCGTGGGATGAGGAAGAAATGTTTTTAATCAAAGGGATAGGATATGACTAGATTACATGCCTTTAGTGAGAATGAAACGGGACGGGTGTCCGGGACGGGATGGGAAATTCCAAATAAAGTTAATTTTAAATTAAGAGCCTATCGCCATATCCGGCACAAACTCCTGACTCCGGATTGATAATGAATATAAAATCCAATATCACTTTGCCCGACCGGGGATACGAACCGGAGAGAGCTTTGTAATCGTACCATAATACGACTACGCCACTGAGGCAGTATTTATGAAAGACTTTATATAACCACGAAACTGCTCATGTAACACTTCAAACTAGAATTACGCAACACAAAAGGCAGGATTTAACTTTATTCAGATAAATGGGGACGATTAACAATCAATTAAACTAATAGTTTAATATGTTTAAACCGGGCGTAATGTAAAGTCTGGCCCGATTTCAAGGTTAACGTAATGAAGTAATAAAATTACTTTACAAAGGGTAAAAGTTACGTCATTTTGAACTTTAGAAGGAAAAGGTCCTTTATTCGTTTTTTGTAGATATAATTTTAGAGTCATCTCATTCGTATTGTGGAAATATTCACATAAGCTTTTGGGTTTGATGTTTCTCCTATGAGTTGTGATTCAAATATGGACCAACTTTTGGATCAAAACCTAAGCGAAATAATATGTATGCCACTTGTAACACCTCTCCCATAACAGTAGGTATATAAAAGAGATCATTTAAAGTGGTAGAGCCATACCGTTGCTTGTAGTTACTTTGTATTACAGTAAAAATGGGCCGCTTGGCCTGAGTGGAACCATTGTTTCACAAAATTGATGTGAAGCGACCGTTTTGCTGTCGCGTTTCTACTAGTGAATGAGGTTGCCGGAGTCTCAATGCCCGGTTGTTTCTTTCGTCTTTTTTTCTTTCCTGTTCCATCCCGTTTTGAGAGGCTGCCAGCAAAACGATAAAAGAGTAATTGTAAATATTTTTGCGACGGTAACCACTCCGGGTACCATCAGGTGAGCAGTTTCTTCGTTTGTAGGAATAAAAAAAATAGCTTCACATGCTAAGTTTTACGAAGACGTTATTCAACCCTTACTCTTCCGAAAACCGTTTCTGTAACCCAAGCAAGGTAATTAAAATATATTTTTGTGTATATCTTTATCTGTACTGCGCGAAAACGTAGAAATATATCTTAAATTATTATAATAGAAAGAGCGTTGTTCCGCGAAATACCCCTGCAAATTGTCCTTTGTTTTTACAAAAATATTACATTTTTTATCTGCGGCCATGTTAATTACAATTTCTTGCAAATGGCTGTGAAGAAGTAGAAGTATTCAGCATAAAATAATAATTGTGCATTTAAATGAAAATGAAAATGTAGCTCTGATTTGAAGTGTTATATTTATTTTATTTCAACCATAATTTGATAATTCCAAACAAATATTTTTTAAAGAAAATGCCTGGAGTCAAATTGCTCAAGCTACTTTAAGTCTTTGAATGTCTAAATTATATTTACTTACAATTTCAAAGAAAAAATATAGTAGGATGTTTTTTTCCGACAAGAACGTAAACATCTCCAAGACTGACGGGTGTTCTCGTAAAACCTTACGTAATATTTCTGAAAAGGTCGATGACCTCGCGAAATTATTATATCTGAAATCTAATGAATTCTGAAATGGTTTGATAATAACCTCTACTACTGGTGTTTATTAAATTTCATTTACACCCCAATCGTGTTGTGTTTTATGCACCTATAATAAAATCATAAACCGACAATGTAATATTCACTTTGGATGTATAATAACGTAGCTTTACTTTTCATTTTAAATAAAAATTGTTGTTGCTAGAATATTGAAATGAAAACGAAATGAAATTATTTTTATTACTGGCGCAACTTGTGAACAATGAGCTACTCTTTCAGCTTGTAAGCTGCAATATTACTTGAATAATACTGCGGCGCTGGTTTTCATATATTTATTCGTATTCTCTCGGATAGCGAACCGTATGCAAACGCTAAGTGCTTTTCACAGTAACCTTCGTAAGGTTCGCATTTCAGCTCCACCTTTGTTATATCCAGATGAGGAGGAGGAGGATGTCAACGGCGATACAATACGGCGATATATTTAAGTCGAGCGGCGATCTCACGTCGAATAATACTTTATCCCTTCAGGTGGCCATGTATAAACAATAGACTGTTGACAGATGCGACACAATGGAGAACAATTGGAGAACAATGGAGAACGTCACATACATTTTGATAGGGAGCGTAATATGAGCTTTTTGGACAACGGAAGGGATATAATATGAACAGTCACTTTTTCGTGTCAGATGAACTGTCACTTTGTCAGTATATCCCTTCAGGTGTCCATGTATAGACAATAGACTTTTTGACAGTTCTACATAATAGAGAATAATGGGAGCACAATGGAGCATGTCACATAAATCATGACATTAAAGCTCATTTGTAGCCTTGTGGACACCGGAAGGGATAAATAAAAAAAAAAACGTTTCGTCATCATTTTCAGCTTGCGAAAGCCGTTGTAGCTAGCTGTTTAATCATGTCTCATTTGCCATAGAAAAAGGCTACATTTAGAAAAAGGAGTACACAATATAAAACTCGTATCGCCACCGCTTGTTCGGCAATTTAATACGCGAACTGTGCTTAATGACGCCCTTATTCACACTATCGGGCCCTTAAGGGCTACCGGCCGCAGCTTTTATTCGGGTGTGTTTTAGTAAATAGTGCTGACTGCTGATAAACTAAGTATTTTGTAACTCATGCGTACAAATGTGTTAAAATGTATTGAACAAATAATATTACGTCGTTGCTTTCTTTGTATTAAATGTAATTGCTGTCACTTTAGTGTACAGGGTGAGTTTTTCAAGTGCGCGTGGATGGCTAAATCCGAAACTATAAAGAATATCGAAAAATGCTGAAAGGAATTACGAGCCCGATTTTTATGAAAACTAAAACTGCATACTTAGATTTTTGATAAATCATTATTATTATATATGTATTTATTATATTTATATACTTTTATATAATGTTTATATCTATGTATCCTTTATATAAAGTATAATCATCATATCTAGTTTATTTATGCGCCTACTTCGATTTCTGTATACCGTACAAAGGTCGGCTGGCAGAGAATGCCTCAGGCATTAATTCCGCCTTCATACTAATTGTATATAAACTATAAATAAATAATTATGAAGCAAAACTTTATGAGGCAGCATATTCGTCAGCTCGCACTGGGCCAGCGTGATAGGCTATGGTATAAACTCTATCTCTTCTCTCTTGTAGAGCCCTACAGTAAACCATATGAGGACTCGATTATTATTGTTATTAACTCCGTATTTACGAAACAATAGATAAATAAATAAATACACCCAACAGTCACATACATAGTTCCGACCCCACATTAAGATCGAGTCTTGTGTCGTGGAAATCTGGAACTTCGAGAGACTTTTCGGTCTCACAAACAAATATTTTTGGGCGGCACAAACATTCATCTTGGTGCGGGGATCGAACTTGCGACCTCTCATTTCACAGCCGGCGTCTAACCTACTGCGCCACGGAGGCTGTCGATAGATAAAAGATTTATTTTAGCTACAATTAATACAAAACAATCATAAAAATTAATCTAGAACAATACAATATGCAGGGTATATCAAGACCGCGATCGAAAACGAAGCCGGGTGATAGTATTAGTGACTTCAGACACAATGCAAGTAAAAATTTCTCAAAAAAAATCGGCAACTTTTTTTTGTATTTTTTTACTTAACGTCGTATTTGGGTGATAAATACATAGCTTTCCTAAAATAATAATGTAGACCTCTTTATTTCTAAATACTCAATGGTACGTAAGCCTTAAAATTATTATTTTCGCAATAACTACGTATTTACCACCCAAAAAAGATGATTTTTTAAAAATTCTAAAAAAAAAATTGTCGCTGTTTTGGTAAAAATTTTATTTGCATCGAGTTTGTAACCACTAAAACTACCATCTGGCTCCATTTTCGGTCGCGGTCTTGAGATACCCTGTATAGCACTGCAGGCAGATATCCTTAAACACGCGCTCAAAAAGGTAATACAAGGAATTTAATTATCTTATTTGTTGTGTAGTGTGTCCATTGTTCATAGTTTGAGAACAGTGAGGTTATGAGGTCAGCTAGAACGTTCAGTTGAATACGTTTGGAGAATACAATCCCTGTGTCAGCGGTTATATAAAATCTGACTTTTCGGAGCTAATAGAAGGTAAACGTTTGCATAGGACCAAATTATTGTTACAAAATCGAAAACCGGTCAACGAGAATAATGTGGAATTGAAAATAAAGTCTGACTAGCTTTTGTAGAGTAGGCAGGCTTCTGTGAGTGTATCTGCAATCTTTTTTCTGCAGGGAAATCATTGGACATTTTCCAAATACACTGATATTGCGGAAAGGTAAACTATGTTATCTATGAATTTTATTTTATTATCAAAATATTTGTGTGTTTATAAAATTTTACTTTATTTATATTGTGATTCTGTAGCTAATATATAATGGTTTCTTATATTAACGCGAATGTTACACATTGAAATAAAACTAATTTTTAAGGAAATCTTATTAAGATCGTATTTTTGTTTGCAATGTTTATTAATTAGTAAGTATGTATTGAATAATAAGAAATTATCACGCTCTTCCAAAACTACTAAATGTTTATATTTAATTGTATAAATTTCTCATTAAGTGAATTTTGTAAATTTCTTTTGAGAAATAAAGTTTCTATAACCCGAAGGATATAATCGCGGAATTGGTTTAATTTTTACTTTTATTTTACTTCTCGACCTTCCGATTACTTTACTATTGTGGTCACGGGGCGGATTCTACCAAATCATTAAAATCCATAAAAATTAGTTATATTTTAAAGCTCATATATTATTTGTAAATTCCTGACAATTTCGAGCTACATTCGCACTGCGTTGCATATAAACCCCGATGGTTTGTAGAGTGCCGGTCTCCCCTGCTTGTCGTTAAACGTGAGCTATAGGGGTCAGTGAGATCGTAATGCTTCCAGAGCGCGGTGTATCTGTAAAAGGATAAGATTTACGTAAAAGAACGCGGTCATAACCTTTGCAAAAATGTCTCTATAGAGTTTTAAAATTTATACTATATAATTATTAAATAAAATACATATTTTTCGCGCTTTATAAATCTGTATTTATTATACAATATTAATATATAAGTACATTCTCATTACTTTTGTAGCTGATCATTTTTCAATTCGGGATATTTTGATTTACATTGCTGGTCTACCATGATATTAGCGACTTATACCAGCTGCATCATATAAAACAGTGTGTGTAGAGTGTAAATCTCCCCTACCAGTCATAAAACATGAACTATGAAGGCCAGTCAGATCCTAATGCTTCCATTGTTGTGCCTATAAAGGGATGTCAGTTATGTAAAAGAAGTACCGTATAGTAACCTCTGTGAACATTTTGCCCTGGAGGTTTAAGAGATACTATATTATAATACAAAAATATATGTTTTTATAATTCATTAGCATATTCTTATTTTTCTGTAGCTTATAATTCGTCAAGTCCCTCACATTTAGAGTTACATTGCTGACCCACTTATAAGAGCGACTTACGATGTAGTCTGTAGTGTGCTGGCCTCCCCTGTCTGTCATAAAACGTGAACTACTAAGGTCAGTGAGATTGTAACGCTCCCAACGATTGCTCTGACTGTAAAGGGACGAAAATTACGTGACATAAATGACGATAAAATTCAGAGCAACCTTTCCGCTAATGTCACCATGGAGGCTAGAAAGATGTTGTGAGTTTACCAAAATAATACGTGCGCTATATTACCTCAATGGTCCTGGCCTATCAAAAATACATGTCGGGGTAAGCACTGGTAACTGCTGGTAAGTCTGTCATATGTGAGAGGCCGCCTGGGTAGGTACCACCGCAATGTTTACTCCTCTCGCCAAACAGCAGTGTATATGCGCTGTTGTGTTCCGGTTTGGAGGTAATTGTAGCCAGAGTAACTACTGGACATAATGAGACTTAACATCTTGTGTCTCAGGATGGCGAACGCAGTAGAAAGCCAAGCGTTGCTTTTTAAATTCATGATGTTGTTTGATTTTTTACTGTCCTTGAGCGGTCATATCGCTTACCATCAGGCGAATGGCATACTCGTCTCGCCATTCATCGCAGTGAAAAGAAAGTTGCGCAGACCGTGGGGTCTGTGTATGTGGATATAGGTTTATGACCAGAAGGAGACAGAAAAGCTATACGTAATAACATACATACATACATAAACTCACGCCTTTATCCCCGAAGGGGTAGGCAGAGGCGCCACCAGGACACCCACATTTCGCCTTGCATGTTCCGTCCCATGATGTGATAGGGGGCGAGCCTATCGCCATATCGGACACAAATTCGTGACTCCGGGCTGATAATGAATAGAAAAATCCAATATCACTTTGCCCGACCCGGGATTCGAACCCGAGACCTCAGCTTTGTAACCGTACTGTAATACAACTACGCCACCGAGGCAGTCATACGTAATAAACCAACATAAAACGCATTTGAACGTTTCTGGAGCAGTTTGAAGGCACAGTCAAACAACCCGAGGCAATACGCGACACACGTAATAAAAAAAATGTGTGTGTGTATCAGTGTACACACGTAAGAAGTGAAACTTCTTTATGACATCATTTTTCGAAAAATTAAGCTAAATTAAATAAAGTTTAAGTTTAGGAGGGGGGAAATTTTTGAGGGAATTTGGGATTTCTATCGGGGCAAATTTGTAGCCCTCACCGAGACGGTTCCGAGGATACCAAGCTCGGTGGGTCCACGACCTTTATTGGCCGAGATAGGTTTAGGGGGGGTGAGGTAAAATTTTTAGGTGGGGCTAGGGGGGGGGGGGGGGTTAGGTTTCGTGGGGGGGCTATTGGGCACCTTAAAATATTTTTGGGTGGGGAAAGTTGTGGAGGGGGAATTCGGGAATTCTGTTGGGGCAGGATTGTAGGCCTCACCGAGCCGATTCTAAAGAACCCAGGGTCGATGGGTCTACGATGGATATTGGCGGAGATAGGAATAGGGGGGTGAGGTAAAAATTTTAGGTGGGGGTAGGGGCGGGGGGGTAGGTTTCGTGGGGAGGCTATTGGGCACCTTAAAATATTTTTGGGTGGGGAAAGTTGTGGAGGGGGAATTCGGGAATTCTGTTGGGGCAGGATTGTAGCCCTCACCGAGCCGGTTCCAATGAACCCAAGGTCGGTGGGTCTACGATGGATAATGCCGGAGATATGAGTAGGGGGGGTGAGGTAAAATTTTTAGGGTGGGGGTAAGCGGGGGGGGGGAGGTTTCGTGGGGAGGCTATTGGGCACTGTTTTGGATTTAGGGTGGGGGAAGGCCAGAGGGGGGGTAAGGATCAAATTACAAAAAAGTGGGTGGGACTTAAAATTTTGGGTGGGGCTTGGAAACGGTTGGGGGTGTGGCTTACTGAAGTGGGTACTAATTTACTAAATAAAAAAAGATGGCGCGTAACGGAAGAATGTGACGCGTAACGAAAAATTTTTTCCAACCCCGATAAAGAAGTTTCACTTCAATAAAACTGGGACAGCTCGATTTGTTCTACAAATGCCAGGGTAAATATGATGAGTTTTCATGCGGTTATTTTGGATTTTTTATTGTTTGGTGATAATATTTTGTAAAATTTAAAAACAAATGATTTGTTTATATTATCTTAATGATAATATGCAGATTAATCAAAATAAATAACATTATGTAACATGACATAAAACGGGTGAACATGACTTTACTTGAACATTATAACTTTGTTGTCGCCTGTGTTGAGTTTATTTCTTAAATGTATATTTTTAATGAATTCTCAGTATGAATCCAAAGTTTTTTTTGTTTCGTTCTAATTTTCATATTTAAACTTCTATTTACATAATCGTTGTTTTCCGATACCTGACATTGTCGAAGTAGTCGGATTTGCTATAGAGCCATAATTAAAAAATAATTAATTGTATTGAATTTTTTTTACGAAAGCTCGAGTTATGATAATAGCTCAGGTATGCGATGGCAAATTCGCACAGAAACTCACCCAAACGTATCTCGACTTTTACAAGGCGCGAATGGATAGAATCTATGTTTTAGATTCACACTTCATTTACGCACTGTAGTTCATAGGAACATTGTAGTACCAGAATAAAAAAATCGACCCGTGTAAAGTTTAATAAATAGCTCTCAAACACTCGTACTACATTGTAATTACCTTAATGAATACAGCAAAGAAACTAAATGTAATACAATTGTTTCATCAAGCTTCTACAAACAAAACGAGCAGTGAAATAACACGTAATATATTGTACCTTTGTACTCGTGTTAACCTTTTTTATACGTTTATTTAAATAATTATTATCATTCTGGATGACAGTCCTTTAAAAAAAATTATTGCCTTACCTGTTTTTATCAATTTTATAGGCTCAGCCCTCGACTTTACTCGTGTTTTGTTACATATTGGTTTGGTGAAATCGTGCCTAGGCTGTGAATCCTCAAGTCTTGAGATCTTATCCAGTGTAAATAATCTGTATCCGTATTCACCCATATACATCCGACTACAGGGAATGGGCCTTTTCTACAATCAAGAGTAAAATTGAGATGGGTTAGGCCATACAGTCCACCGCGCTGGCTTAGTGCGGGTTGGCGGACTTTGCATATCATAATGATTCTGGTATTTATGATATGGTAAGTATGGAAAAGCTAGATTAGTTGTCGATAAGAGTATTACAATTTCACAAAATATAATACTTATTCACCGAGATATTTCCAGAAACGGATCCAACATATTTGAGAAAGGAAATGCCGTACTGTGTGTCGTTCTTGTTATATCTCTGTCCATTCGGGCTACACGAGTGAGCGTATGTATGAATGTACTTTTTGATAAACATTTTGAGACGGACATAAACTGAAACAACTAGTTCGCACTCACAATATCTCTGTCTACCCCCTCCGAGGTTTACGTAAGTATGAGTTTATGCATGTACTTTTCCGAGGTAGACGGACTCAATTAAACCAGTATTACTTATTCAGTGAAACAAGAGGCAGACAGAAATGTTAATATGTTTGTTTCGCGCCGGAGGGCAAAAGACTCACACACCCTTCTGACGTCAAGATACGTTGAAGTAATATTCAAGGATTTCGTGGAGAATATTTAAAACAACGGTTTTGAACTGGAAAATCCTGATCTGGTCGATTCAATATAGATTGATAAAAACGTATGAAAATTATTTTGTCAGGAATTTGTGCTAAGCATGGCGATCGACTTACATATTACATCTATTCTAATAAGCTAGGCAAAGGAAGACACTAGTGATATTTCAGGGAAACAAGCAATAATTTTCGCATGCACTAAACAAGCGGATTTTCATAAAACATCCCTCTCTCTCTGGTCGGTCCCTCATGTCTGAGGAACGTGTTGAGCATATTGCATCTGGGGCCTCCACCGGTTACTGTCCAGCGCGTCTAAAACGTCTCTCCCTCTCTGGTCGGTCCCTCATGTCTGAGGAACATGTTCAGCATGATGCATCTGGAGCCTCCACCGGTTACTGTCCAGCGCGTCTCTCATATGTGAAGAATATTGCATTAAACATTACCTCACACTAATTTTACTTCTACGGTGTGGATAGGTATCCATGTATAATATTATACGCATACAATCATACAATCCACAAACAACGACATCAATAAGAAAAGAAAAAGAATGAAATAACATTGTGATAGTTAAGGAAGATTGCAAGACAAACAAATTAATTACACGGTTAGGTACAACACAAAGGCCACTCAAATTGATAGCCCAGCCTCGGAACTTGATGAATGGTCTTAAGCCGGTGGAGACGTAGAAGCAACTTTACTAAGCTTTTTCAACGACTGACACGGCCTTCTGAAAAAGGGCAAATATGCCTCAAAACATTATATTAATTTTATTATTAATTTGGATAGTATAATCACTTCAAAAATGTTTGAAATAAATTCTATGTACATAAGTTACTTGTTAGCCATAAGTACAAAATCGACATTACAGAAAATCAATGTATGCAGTCCGCTTCTATAATTCTTTTAAATAAAGTGAAAATTAGCAGTGGATAGACGTATTATAAAATTTCCACACTACTGTAATGTGTAACGTGTTATTGTCGAAAAGGTAATCGCTAATTAATCAGCTAAGTTTCTGAAAAGGTAATTTTACTGGAACAAATAAGAGAATATTTTCCAGTACAGTTCAAAATTTTAGTAAAGTAACACCAGTATTTTACAATGCGCTGGGTAGCATTTTTAGCCTACTAAAATATTAAAGAATAGCTAAAACCATTGCCTACCTAGCACACGTTTTGAAATTTATTTTACAAAATTCGGTTTTATTTTAAAAACATTTGTGTGACCTACGTTACATTACGCTTTTTAGCAAACAGGATATAAATGTTTATTTGAAATACTATTTGCTGATCTTAGAACACATTATGATGCTATGATACGATGTTAAGGGCGGGTTATACCGATTTTTACTTTTTTTAAACGTCCATAGCTCCGTGGATACCTTAATTATATGCAAAAACCAAGCATTTAAGCAAAATTGGGAGTACAACCGAGGGAATTGTAAAGCTGAAAACATAAATTATTATAATTATTTCGATCAAAAATCATCTCAAAGATGGGTCTAAATCGCTTTTTCAAACACTTTTATTACTGAGAGATTTCATCAAAATCATGTAAAAATTATATCAAAAGATAGGCTTTTTAATTTATTAGGGATCTGTAAGAAAACATTTCATAATATTGTTGTTCGGTAAAAGAGGCCCTTAAGTCGAATCACCAAACGAATAATTATAATCTATACCAGCCTCTATACTGCATGTGCTCCCGAATAGAATGGGTTGAAGAACACAAATATGTTGGACTGATAATTGATAGTCGTATGAATTGGAAAGCACATATTAACTACATTTGTGATAAATTAAGAGGTTTACTTGCAAAATTCTCAATAATAAAATATAAAATACCGTATCAAACACTACTACATTTATATAGCGCACTAGGCGAGTCCATTATAGCTTATGGATTGAGTAGCTATGGTCGAACATTTCAATCTCATTTGGATAATATTCAAAAGCTTCAACTTCGTATTTTAAAAACAATAGTCCCACAGAAAATAAAGGAGCAATACAGCGATAACAACTATTACGGTTTATTCCACTTTTGTAAAATCCTACCTATACGAGAGAAACTTAACTTTTGTTTAATACTAGAACATTCGCATAACACTGATGTTCAGGTAACGCAGCAACATAATAAAACAACACGGCTAGCTTTGAAACCACTCTTTAAATTACCTCGTTATAATAATCTATACGGACGTCGCTCAGTAAAATATATGATACCTTACCTACTAAACCAGCTACCCGAGGACATAAAACATAAAATGACCTCCAAAAACATAAAAGTTACACTTAAAAATTATTTCCTAAATAAGTTAAAAATATAATAAGATAAATTATTTAATCTATATTTATAAAAGAGGATCTTGTATAAAATAATACACGCTGTATGCACATGTCGACGCATGATTTGCAATCGGCATGCGAACTCGTACCCGCAATTCCGTAATCTCGTATTATATTGATTTAAAAACAAATATCTACCTACATTCTGTGGTCGGCCAATGTATATGTTTATCGAAACTATGTAAATCTTTTAGAGTAAGTTTTGGAGCCAGCTCAATTACTTTCTACACCTAATTGTAAGCTTAATTTTATTAAGTAAATTTGCTTTGTATCAAATACGGATGATCGATGATGATTGTAGATGTGCAGAAAAACTTATCCTAGTTTTTGATACATCTATACCTATTTATGTTAATGTGTACTGGTAAATGAATAAATAAAAAAAAAAAAAAAAAAAAAAAAAGTCTCAATGTGTCCATTAGTTACTCGTGCTACAATGTTCTTCAGAACACAGCAGTGCATTTACACTGGTCACTGCTTTTTGGCGAGAGAAATAGAATCGCGGTGGTGCCAAGCAAGGCGGCCTCTTACATATGAGAGACTAGTAACCCTTTTACGGTTTGTTTTTGTATTCACCAGCAATTCCAGTCGTGTTCGTTTTTAAAAACAGTCCTCTTAGCTTGTATTTGTGAGCTTATTTCTACACATAATAAAATTGATCAGAAGGCAAATGTAGACACGCTCGCTGAATATTTATCCCCAACTCCATTGAGAACAGAATCACGAAACAACACACCAGTTTCTTTGCTAAGCTAGCACGTTCGTGCTATGTGTACTAGATTTCACTATTTTATTCTGTCTGCTGTATTATCAAAGAGGGTTAAAGATAAGCAGGAGCTAACCCCAACAACCTTATAGTATATCCAATCCACTTTGCGAGATTTTCCTTCATTGGTTCAAAAGCATAGTTCACTTGAGGTTATATTTTCACTTTATTCGGAGGAGCACAACCCGTGTCACTTGGTAAAATGGACATCCTATTAGCGTATTGTGCGTAATTCGTCGTGTATTTGCGGAAAGAGCTGAAGATGGAGCGGATTGTAAGGAAGATCTTGGATTGACAGTAGACAAATATAGTTTGATGATGACATGTCTGCCTGTCCTTTTAAAACATATACGAAGATATAATGATAGTTATATGCAAAACAAAATATTTCTGATACCAGTCGACGGCATCTAAATAAATTTATCTTATTTTAAAATCCTGTATATGTCAAGGCTGATTCACACGAGGCGGATTCATTTTATTTGATGAAACGTATTTTTTTATTCGTTTTTTTGACGGCGGTAATGCATTTTATATGGCCGAGTTCACACGGAACACGAATGTTGAAAAATTACGGATACGTATTAGATCACGTATCGTCTTATACAAACCCCGTTCGACTCTGAATCACGAAACGTATGTGAACATTAATTTGGAGATTCTGTCGAAATGTGATGAAACACCATATTGTATGCATTGTGAACGTTCATCGGTGACGACGTATCGTATTTTGACGAAACGATAATGACGGAATTCGTGCTAATGAGCCCTAAAGCAAACTCTAAATGAATCATTGAACAGACCAAGTAGGTTCGACATCCTGTCTAAAAGATGTTACACATTGGGACAAAGCGGTCACTTACTACACTATTGACTGCCCTCTCTTTTATCCTTCTCTTATTTCCATCCCAAGGTAGTCGGTAAGAGATTGCTTCAAGCGATACGACCGCCTTTTGTACTGCTATCTAATATAATGTTTTTTTTTTAAGCTTCTGTAGTGTACAATAAAGAATAAATAAATAAATAAATATATATGAATCAAATTGTTCCAGGCATAACATCAATAACAACCCTCACGGTGATATCGTTCGAGCGGTACTTGATGGTGACGAGGCCGCTGAGCTCACGACACTTGAGCTCGAAGGGCGCCTGCCTGTCCATACTGTTCATCTGGACATACTCCCTCGCCTTGACCACGCCACCGCTGATGGGCTGGGGGAACTACGTCAATGAAGCTGCTAATATTAGGTAAGGCAACTTCTTGCTTTTCTCGGATACAAGTGGATATTTAAAAAGCTCGCCTGATTTATGGTGATGGAAAAGCGCGCCTATCGCCGTATTGGGCACAAATTTCTAACAACGGGCTGATAATTAAAAGAAAAATCCAATATCACTTTGCCCGACCCGGGATTCGAACCCGAGACCTCAGCATTGTAAAGAAAGTGCTACTTGTTACAAATATTTATTTGTAACAAGTAGCAATAACTAACTAAAACAATTTTATACATAGGTACAAACAGTGCTCGTTACAAAAACGGACCACACTCAGCTTGTGCTGGTTTACCAGCGCTGGTCTTCCGTGTGGCCGTAATGGTACCGTAGTACAACTGCGCCACCAAGCTAGTCTTTTAGATTAAGATAAAGTAATGGCACAGATGGCATTCAAATCAGGTTTTCAGTATTATCTAGTCCATTCGAGACTCATTTTGAATGCGGTCACTATGTATTAGTGTGCAAATTGCAAGTGTGACATTAATCGCTTGCCTTTGACCATGTATCCTCCATATTTGACTTTGTGAATAGAGGATACAAGCGTAGGAGGTACACTCGAGGATATTAGCAATCTGGATTTGGACATTAATTGCTCTAAAAGCAACAGCAACGCCTTGATAATATTGAATTTAAAGTAGATAAGTTGTATGGTACAACCACACTGCAGTTACCTTTTGTGAAGCAACATTGTGCGACAATGTTATCGATTGTTACCATTAGGGAATAATTTTGTCAAGTTTCGAATTCAGCTACTTTATATGCGATTTTGCGTAGGCCGATAATTGTGCCGAGCGGGAGAGATAACTGTGTCTCACTGCTATATCCCCTATTTCAAGTATACTGCAATTACCAACCAGATATATTTCCCTATGTTTTTCCACTGACATTTTTCGTGCCCGAAAGAAATAGGTTTCATGATTATAATTTTTTGCGTTTGTAAATCGGTCTAATCCCTCACAATCGTACTCTCGATTGTAGAAGAGGCCCCGAGCCTTGTCGTGGGTCTTTCATGGGCTGCTACAGTTAATCCTTCTTTGTATCATAATCTTTCTCTTTCAAATTTGATGTACATAGGTACTACTAAAAAAGTCTAGAAATAAATCACTATCAAATTCCAAAATACCCGTCCTTAATTAACTCAAATTACTAACACTTTAACTTTTTCTTCAGATAAAGGGTTTTAACTAATTACATCGCCTAAGTATCAAAGCTTTTGCCCTCAGACGAAAGAAAATTAAACACTGAAATATTTAATTATAAACGTTATCACACTTTTTGGGTAAACATTTTTTCATACGACCCTAACGTGATATATCGTGGAGTCGGAGATTGAATCTCAAGTAATATTATGTACATGTTTTGCGTATATTTGTCATAACGAAGGCTGTGTGCCAATTTCCTTGTTTTGATCCTATCTCAGTGTTGCCGAGCCTTTTTCATATTATTTTCATGAATGGGACAAAAATTCTAGAATCGTCATTATTGAAAGATTCTAGAGCAACTGAAAATCCACTACGTGTCCGTCACGATAGTCTATGCGTGTTGGTTCACGTACCACTAAAATTCTTGTTGAGATAGCTTTAATAATAAATAATAACAAATAAATACACACAATAGTCACATACATTCCTGATCCTGTCTTGATCCCACTTTAAGATCAATTAAGTCTTGTGTCATGGGTATCAGAAACTACGAGAGACTTTTCGGTCTCACACATACTCAGACCCGAGGCAAATATCTATAGGCCGCACAAACATTTGTCTCGGTGCTGGGTCGAACCCGCAGCTTCTCGTTTCATAGCCGGCGTCTAACCAACTGCGCCACGGAGGCTGTGGAGGCTGAGGGTGAGCTTTGGTAAATAGGTTTACTCGTGATAATTTCCTTTACTGTCAAATCATTATTAGCTATTTACGACTTACGAGAAATCTGTGCTACTCCCCTAGCTATCCTAGAAATTGTTGCACGTACCTGAAACTCTCCTTAGATTGTTTACATGGCCGGTAATAACAATTTATTAACTAAACCGTTTTCTAGTTTACCAGTTCATCATACATAGAAATAGGAATTCTACCTCCATGTACTAGAACTCAACCATCCAGATTCATTGTTACCTGCATCTCGTCCTATACAAATAGATTAAACACGATATCGTATACTCGATTTGAAGTAGTCTTAAACGGAATACAGTTCAGTGCGGATTTTAATCGGATTACTGCCCGATCCACTTTATACAACGCAATCGCTTTGAAAGTTCCTGTAGCGATTTATTAAGTTGAAGCAGTTTAAACTATTTCTCTTCGACAATACCAAGCTCAAACTTCAATTTTCGTACTTCCATCTTCAAAAATAACTATCTTTCTATAAATTCTAATGGAGTTGGGAGTTTTTGAAAATATTCTTTCTTAGTCCTCTGTTGAGATTTCAAATGTAAAGTAAAACTTCTTTAAAAATAATCGATAATTAACAAACAAAACACTTGAGATTTTCCGCTAAAGGCACTTTTTTCTTATATTATCTATTTTATTGAATGAACTATCACAAAGCTATTGTATTGAAAAAAAAAACCATTAATCACGAATTGTCTAATAAATTCACTATTATTACATGACTGGATTCAAACAATAAAAAATAAATTCAAACATAAACACAATGACGTCATTAGTCCTCAAATACTATATTAACCTACATATTTATGTGATATTTACAAGCCTAATGTTGTTTTTTTTCTTTTTTTTTCATTGCTGTGAATGGCGAGACGAGCATGCCATTTACTTGATGGTAAGCGTTACGACCGCTCATGGACAGCAGCAAAACCAAACAACACCACGAATTACAAAGCAATGCTTGGCATTCCACTGCGCTTGCCATCCTGAGACATAAGATATTAAGTCTCATTATGTCCAATAGTTACTCTGGCCACAATTACCTTCAAACTGGAACACAACAGTGCATTTGCACTGCTGTTTGACGGAAGAATTAATAGACATTGCGGTTGTACTTATCCAGGCGGCCTCTTACATATGAGAGACCTACCAGTAAAATTTACAAATAAATAATCGTTTTTGTTCCGGGCTTGTGACAACGGAGAGTCTCTTATACCTTGAGAAACCCACGAAACAAGACTCGTATCTTAATTTGGGGCTAGGAATACACACTTGTAACTCCACATTCACTCACATTTATAACTCCAATTTGACTCCCTAATTTCTATGACCTTATCTGTTCTACATATAAGGAGACTGTCCCGCCCTCACACCCGCCACTGCAACTCCTGTAAGCCAGGATCAACAGTGGCACGCATTTTAATGACACTGAACATTGAAGCCCAGCGCGTCTCCGGGAATGTCTAACTTGTCTTTATCCCGCAACGAAATCAATCAAAAAAGTTAAATTAATAGGAGGAGTTGGAAATAAATTATTGTCCACTTCCCTCCCTAATAAAGCGGGTGACAAAAACAATGAACTAAAGAGGTAAATAACCTCGCATAAAGACGTTTACAGCCAGATAAGCCAGCTGTAAAGCACCACGGATTAGTCATTATAATATTTAAATGGGACCTATAATGTAAGCTGTTATACTTGATTCCAATAATAGGTATGGCAAAATCGCCGGAAAGCACGGAAATTCTTCCTAGTCTCCACAAGGTCCGTGTAGTATACAACTCCAGATGTTATTTGCATACTATCTAGCATGGTTTTACGCTCATTCTGCCAAAGACTACACTCCCACAGTATATGATGCGCGGACTGCTCATATTCGCAATAAGGTGTTGAACATGAGCACGCAGGCGAATCAACGAGCTTAAATGAGTACAGTTTAGACTTAAAGTTACCATGGCCCGTAAGAAACTGTGATACGTAATAATCGATATCTAGCCAAGTCTTAGTCAAACGATCACGCACGCATGGAAAATATTGGTATAGATGCCGACCCTTCAAAGATAAATCCCATCTATTTTGCCATTCATCTATTAGTTCATTATATACAACTGAGAGCGGCTTAAATAATCTGTCTACTTTTAAAAGTTCACGTGAATTTAAGAATCTTTTGTCCATATTCTCTCTAGTTGAGTAATACATCGCGGCGCGACGTTGTACCTCCAGGTCGACTGGAAGTACACCCGCCAGGACTGGCAAAGCTTCGGTACTAACAGTTCTATACGCCTTACACAAGAATATCAACGCCAAACGTTGGCTCTTGAGCAATTTCCGTCGCACAGCACCGATAGTGGCCCTATCAGCCCATACGGGGGATCCGTAAGTAATACATCCTAAGTAAGTCGCTCCATAGATGGTTTTTAAAGTATTGAAAGATAGCCCCCACGTTGATTTCGATATTCTTGTCAAAGCAAAAAAGTTATTTTTCGATTTTTCCCCGACTTTCTTAATATGTTCAAGAAAGGAAAAATTCCTTTCCAAAATTAGACCAAGATAACAAACTGATTCTTTTTTCTTTACGGTGATATTATTAAATTTAATTCGCGGCGGTGATTTTAAAATTCCTTTTAGAAGTAATTGGAACGTTTTATGTGGTGCGAACTGTAAGCGATTTCGATCGCCCCAATCAGATATTAATTTTAAACACGTGTCTGCCATATTTTCGAGTCCCGACCTACTGTTTGACTCAATAAGCAAGAGGCCATCGTCCGCATATCCAATCAAAGAACACCCCGACGGTAAGGGAATTGTAAGAAAATCGTCGAAGCCTAAATTCCATAAATAAGGACCCAAGACCGAGCCTTGTGGACAGCCCATCGACAGTGGCTTCGACACGGCATGGTGTCCAAGTTTAAGTTTTGTTGTTCCGTGCGAGAAATACGAGTATATAAGTGAATATATATTTTTAAAGCAACCTCGCAATTTCAACTTAAGAAGCAGCATTGGCCACCAAGCATTGTCGAAAGCACCGGAGATGTCCAGGAAAATACCGAGTACATATTTGCGTATCGATGTACTTACTCTTCTTCTAACCGAAATTGCCGCGTCAATAGTCGACCTACCCATAGTAAAACCAGACTGTTTTTCATGGAATATTGGTCCACCTGGTAGCAATCGAGGGACGGTAAGACGTTCTAAAAGTTTACCTAGCGACGGCAAGAGTGTAATGGGTCTGTAAGACTTAGGATCTTGAGGAGATTTATCGCCACCCTTGGGTATTATCCGAATGAAACCGGTACGCCAGACTCGCGGAAATACCCCTTCAGCAATACATCGATTAAAAACAGTTAGTACTGCATTGCCGGCCGATTTACACGCTTCTTTGATCATTTTGTTGGATATTTTATCGTCACCGGAAGCCTTGTTTAGGGGCAAAGATCGAACTATTTCACTAAATTCATCAAATGATGAGAGATTTGAATCGCAAGAGTTTGGCAGTTCCGCGGCCCACATCCTAATCTGCTTGTGGTATTCTGTGTCATTCCCAACATTATCATCCGGTATTAATGATTGTAACAAAGCGTCCGTTGTCTCCTCAATGCCAGTTGTGTAGTTGTTATTAATTTTTATATTCTCAATATAAGCTAAATTGATTGACCGATTAGCTTTAAACTCATGGTATAAAGGAGACCACGGACCTTCACTATCTAACCGGGCTACAATTTTACGTAATAAATTGCCTTTAGATTTTTGGACAGCCGCTCTATAATGTGATCTGGCAACTCTCAGTTCATTAAAAGCAGATGTAATTGCTTCCCCTGTAATACGACGTTTTTTAAGCCCGTTGAACCGCCTACGCGCTCTGCGAAAAGTTCGACGTAGTTGGACTAGTAAGTCATTCCACCAAATGTTCTACATATATCAAATCCGATGATCAATGAGAGAGAAATTTCGCGCTCTATTACTTAGCGTAAATGGGGTGTATACAGTCATTTCTACTATCATCCCGTTTGCACCTAAATCACGTGCTTCAGTAGGCAACTGGGTGAGCGATGTCAAAGATAATGTATAGAGGGAGGGCCAGGGAATCCTTACATACATTATGCATGCTAGAGTTACTATTTCGCTCTATTTGCTATAGATTTATCCGATGGTATCCATGGCTCAGTTGCTGAAAATCCTATTTGCGAAATAAGAAGTCGTGTGCTCATCATCATTATCAGCCCGTTGCAGTCCACTGCTGGACACAGGCCCCTCCCAAGGTACGCCACAGAGCCCGGTCTGCTGCTTTACGCATCCAGTCGTTGCCGGCCCTCTTGTGCAAGTCGTCCCGCCATCTGTGTGCTCGAATCGAGACATGTTTGTGAAACATATTTTATGAGTAGTAATATATATTTTTTTAAAAGATTCTGATATTCACGATACAAGAATTGCCTCGGTGGCTTAGTTGTACTACGGTGCGATTACAAAGCTGAGGTCTCGGGTTCGAATACCAGGTTGGGCAAGGTGATAGAATATTCCTATTCATTATTAGCCCGGAGTCAAAAATTTGTGCCCGATATTGGGTGTATTTATAGATATAGCGATAGGCTCGCCCACATCTACCACATCGTGGGATCCGTCCCGAAAAAGACGTGAGTTTATTTATGTAAGAATTGTGGTTTGGCAACAAATCGACAGAATTTCTACAACAGACATAAAATATTCATTATTTCACTATTTCATTTATAACAGGGTTATTTTCATATTAATATTGACAGTTATAATTATGTAAGTCGTAAGTGGGTAGGGATTATGTCTCCTTCCTTTGACAGGATTTGATACAAAGAACGCCTCAGATACTGGGGTCTTAGTCAAGACTTAAGCTTCCTACATCTATACGAATAAAGGAGATATCTACAGAGGTAGCAAATTTCTAGAATACGGGATCTAGTGTGATCATTGTGTGATCATTGTGTGACCATAGAGATCTGTTCCGTCCCTTTATCTCATACACAATTTATATAAATTTGAATAGGCATTGTCTGATATCGGTTCAATGTGATGTTCCGTATGAAGAATATCTTCACACTTCTGAAATATTTTACTCACTTTTAAATAAAAAATATATAATAAAGGATTAAATAATTATCGTGAGTTAGAAAACACATTTTAATATTACCCTAAAATCCAGCAAAGTTTTAAATTCTGACAACAACAACATACATTCTGACAATTCTGAAACGTCGCGCCACACGTTGCTTATTACAAACGCGATTGTTAGCAGTGTAATGTGTTTGTTTAGTTTCTTATTTATTAATTTATTTTATTGAGGAATTTTTATTATACGAACCGGATCTTTTAAATAGAACACATTAATAGCGTAATAACACCTTTATCGATCGGACAGAGCTTGTGTTAACCTGTGTATTATGCCAGCTTATGTTATTATTTTTTAAACCTGCCTTAAAGAACTTAGGATCGTAATAATTGGAAAGAGGAAATACATGGAAAAATACCAACACAATTTTCACAAATGATGATTTGAAAAAATAACAATGCTCTTCTTATGTTGGCTGTTGCCAAGGTGATAATCCGAAGTAATTCACACTGTGTCACGTACAGAAAAGATAAAAGATATCACGTAACATTCATAATCACGTGTTTCTGATATTATACCTTTTTTCGCTTCGTAAATTGTATGTATTGTATGTATTTCAAATGTCATCAGCAATCTCGGTAAATCTCGTCTTGATTTGCTTTTTACAAACAACTGAAGGAGCTGTTCGTTCTTGTGATAATATCGCCTCGCCTACTTGAAAATTTGATACTTTAATACGACTTCAAATATTATATTGTATCAGCAGTTATTGTATTCTAGGGTGGTACACAAGTGAAATGTATGGTTTTTGGTTACATACTGACTTTATTAATACGAGTACATCTTAGGTACGACTGCCTCGGTTTGAGTTGTACTACTGTATGATTGGAAAGCTGAGGTCTCGGGTTCGAATCCCAGATTGGGCAATGTGATTTTGGATTTTTCTATTAATTAATTTTATCAGCCCGGAGTCAGGAACTTGTGCCCCATATGGAGATGGGTTCGCCCCTATCACATTGTGGGACGGAACACATAAGGCGAAATGTGTGTGCCTTTGTAGCAACTCTGCCTACCCCTTCTGGGAAAAAGGCGTTAGTTTTTGTTTGTTTGTATGTAATACATCTGAATAACAAAGTACATCAGAGGAAACTTCCCTATAATGAGGTTTTAGGGTACAGAACAGTAATAAATAGTGTATTTCTTTAACAGTTGTTCCGTGAATTGGCACGAACAGTCGATGAACACTCTGACCTACATCTTGTTCCTGTTCGCGATGGGCCAGATCCTGCCCTTCTCCGTCATCACCTTCAGCTACGTCAACATCATCAGAACCCTCAAGAAGGTGAGCTCCTAAATCTATGCACAGGAGGTGCTTAAGCCTTGGTTCCTTTCCATAATAAGTTTACTAAACCAAGGGTCAAGCGTAACTGGTCAATCTTTTAATAATTTAAAATGAATTATGGTTTCTTAGATTTACGCGAATGTTACACATTGAAATAAAACTAATTCTTACGGATTTTATCGCGAACGTCGGGAAGTTAAAAAATTGTAAAAATTAGTTTTAAGTATTTCAAATTTCAAATGAACTTATTTCTATAAATGAGAACTTACAGAATTTAAGCTACAGAAAGCCAACAGTTTGTGAACTCACTGCTAGCAAAATAACTGTTTATTCTGCTAGCAGCAAGTTTACAAAGGTACCTCGTTTGTTTTAACTTGTAACAGACAAAGTTGAACTAGTGTCACTCTCCATAAAGAAGAGATTTGTTCTCAATTATCGGGCCAATATAGCCCAGTATCACAATTATTTCATATGAAAGCAACTACCCAACAGAAACAAATCTATATCTGCCCATATACGTCCCACTGCAGGGCACGGGCCTACTCTACAATCGAGAGAATCGATTGAGAGCGATTAGGCCATATAGTCCACCACGCTGGCCCAGTGCGGGTTGGCGGACTTACATACCGTAGAAATTCTTTAAAATCGCTACGGTATGCAGATTTTCTCACGATGTTTTCCTTCACCGTTAAAGTGCGTGGTGATTGACTATCAATACACACATAACTCCGAAAAGTCAGAGGTGTGCCCTGGGATTTGAACCCGCGACCACCGTGAACATGTAGGCAGCCGCGTCTGGTCCGTTACCAACAGGCCACCACGCACTTTACAGAAACAAAACTGTTAAAATAATAAATAAATACACCCAACAGTCACATACATAGTCCTGACCCCACACTAAGATCGAGTCTTGTGTCGTGGGTATCAGAAGCTACGAGAGACTTTTCGGTCTCACAAACACCTCTGGGTGTTTACAAATATACCCGTGGATCACACATATATAAGTTTTAGTGCGGGGATCGAACCCCCGGCCTCTCGTTTCTCAGTCGGTGTCTAACCAACTGCGCCACGGAGGCTGACATGTATAATCCGACGAAATATGTAATATTCTTGCTTGGATCACCGCTTGTTTCACGTTTACGCTGAAAGCTTTGTCTGAGGAAACTTCTAAGCCTACTTTTGCACAAACAAGGTATTTTTGGTATGCCTTCGTGAAAATAATTACCTGTTCCCAAGCCGAGTGCGAAACTTAAGTAAAACAATGTTATCTCCCCAACAATGTCTCTAGATATGTGTCAACCGTAAGAACGTAAACTACACGGTTTAGTGGAAAATGTAATTTCTTAGTTCGTACTGTCATGTTAAAGGAGGCATATTTTAGTTATTATACTAATAATATTTATGGGCTGCGAATGGCAGGGCTGTGTGAGATTCCTAGGTCGAGTTTAGCACTTAATGTCAATTTTCTGTTAAAAAAAACTCGTATTAGTTACTTGGAAATTTATGCCTGAAATAGCAAGAAATTGGTACGCTGTCACAGCTAAATATGGGAACATGTAGTTTCGGAGAACCGGGGGTATTTCTAGAAGCACGTTTGTTTATCTCGCAGGAATACAGCCATTAATAGATGTTTTTGATGTAAGTTTAGGTCTGTAGGCGAGACAATTACACTGGTCAATTCATTTACTCCATCGCAATTCCAAGAATCATTTGCTACAGAATCAATACATCCAATTTATATTCAATAGACAGAGTCAGCCAGACCGAATATAAAAATAACACTAACTATTGGAAAATGATATTAAACTTCACAGCTACTATTATTTTTAACTGAATAAACTATTCATGTTGTATTTTATTCGGTGAATATTGATAATTAAAAAATCCGCCTTGTAAGAAATAATATTCATCTAAAATGTTATTGATAACACTTATTGTGTTTCTTCTATTCATATTTAGCCTTCATAAAAGTTTTAGGTTATTTTCGAAAATTAAAAAACTGTCTTCGGAATTTATTTTAAAAGCGTCAAATAGAAATGATTACTGGGCGTCAAATAGAAATGATTACCTTCCAAAAAGCTTTTCACTAAAAGCTCAAAGTTTCAAAGAATACTAAATTAGATTTTTTGAGGAATACTAAAAACCTCCTGCCATCTTCAAATGATTTTATTTCTCAGAAAGACCGCTTTAACGAGAGGTCAATTTGTTACATCTGGGACTAAGCCTAGTTTGTTTTATTGCTTACGACACTATTCTAATTTGAAATTTAGTTTTTATATAGGTTTTCATAGATAGATATTAATACAAGAGGGTGAACACGATTATCGTGGCATGATTTTATCCAGATATACACAAGTGTACTCAAAACGCAACTCACTTAGGGCTAGCGCGCACGAGTTCCTTTTGTCTCTGTGACTGTTTCGTCACACTTATGAAGTCCCTAACAAATCTATGACAGACTGTGACAGGTTCTTGAAATTTGTATACCATGGTCGGTATACAGGCGGAAACAAATTTCATACCACCAACAATCTTGAAGAGGGTTGAGCAATCTAAACTATATAATATAAAGCTAAAGAGCTTTTTGTTTGTAAGCGCATATCCGAGGATCTACTGGGTCCAATTTTTTAAGTGTTGTATGGCCCCTTTATCGAGGAAGGCTATATGCTATTTAACTCCACGCTATGACCAATAGGAGAGCAACACGAAAAAAAAGTTTGCAAAATCTGAGAAAATGTGTATTCTTATGGAATGTTTGGTGTGTAGTAGAGTAAATTAATATCTGCAACCGGTCGAAGCCGGGCCGCGAAACTAGTATTGAATGATTTCCCACTGTTGACCATATTTATCATGCAAACAACGCGAGGCCCGCTCCAGATTTCTTTATTAAACATTTACAGCTAAGACAAAGGCATCGGGTTAATAATTAATTACATTTCAAATTGGGGATGATAGAAACATGAAAATTAAATGTGGACCTGTGAGGAGGAACATTAATTACTGCAATAAATTATACGACGGATTTTAGAATTAAACCGATTTTGTAAGAGAAAGAAAATGGACAATTCTTCAATGGTCGTTAAAAATAAGGACTCGTTAATAATTGCTTAATACAGTGGTAATTTGTCTTTGTAGAATTATAAAACTTTTGTCATGGTTTTATACACAAAAAGGCATTTTTTTTTAACTACTCCAATGAAACTAATTTTTTTATAATGATCAAATCCTTCTTTCTTATATCATGGTCGCTGTGTTACGCACATTATAGTTCTGATAAAGTAACGACATCAACTATCTAGTGATATAAATTTAAATCTATCAATAAAAAGCATAATCTAGATATTATTGTAGCCACGACATTCAAGAATTTAATATATTGAAATGATAAAACTGTCTCATTTATGATTTTATTTTATTTTATTCATTTTTTTAATATATTAAAATAATGTTCCAGACTTAATTAAAAAGAAAATTAAACTAGATAGCTGCCTGTCAAGAAGCTTAGAAACCCCAACCATATCTTTGTTGAAAAGCTTGTTATACAATTTCAGGCCTTATTAATGACAAAATGCCTGGGAATTTTTTCAACCCCTGCATTGATATAATGTGGGTTGTTATTTTTATTTTCATCAGATTTTTTGGAATTAAAAAAGACACTGTCGACTTCAAAGTCGTATTTCATAGGTAATGATTCGACCTGTTTTATTTCTATTAATATACGCTTATCCAGTTAACCCATTCACTATAGTTAACTGTATAAAATCTAATAAATTACTTAAGTAAATAAGTTTTCATTACTTTATAAGAAATATCCTTATAGACACTCTTTTCACGATATGATTCAATGTTTTATACACCTTACAAAAAATGTCTAGAAAAAGTAATGAGAAAATCAAATATATAAGCTTTAACTTGCAATAAACGTCTAAATATGCAGTCCTCGACGTAATCTAATTAAATTATCTCAAGCAGTTAAACTTTGCGCACAATTTCCCAATTTGAATGTTGGACTTGTGTCTATTACCGCTCGGGATTTCGCATGGACGCCCTTTGTTCTCGATAAAAACGCAATTATTTTTGATTGCGGATTTTTGCTTTTTATCGGCATTTTGTATTACAACGTTCAAAGAATAAATGGAACAAAATACATTGTAAATTTGCTTCAGACAGAAAATTATGTGGTGGGATTTTTATATAGATATTTTAATAAATCAATTTTATTATTACAAAAAAATCCTATAACTATAGTTATGGTTCGTCGCATAACTGAATAGCGAGCAAAAAATTGGCGAACGAGAATTCGTGCTTTGATATTGGTCAGGACTAGCTGAGAGAAGAATAAATTTCCTCGCATTTTTCAATACACAGATTAAAACAGATGTATCCATAATACACATACAAAGTTGATACGACCGATGGGCATTTTTTTAAACTGCATATACTAGGTACCATTTCCAAGTTCTGTACTAAAAATCTATTAAATAGGAGCAGTAGTTGAGTCATAAGTGATTTTGTAAGTTTTTGCTCCATTTGAACACGATGTAGCTTTTCTAACAGCTGATTACGTATAACGCACAGGTCAAACACCTTAAAACGATAGATCCTACTAAAATCTACGCGCTGTTGCCGCTCTTACACAAGTCACATAAATAAGTACAACTAAATTACTTAAAGAGTTGGCGATGCAAATAAGGAAGCAATAAATACACACCTGCACTTTCATTACGAGTGAGACAAATCATAGCAAAACATCCCGCGCGTAAAAGAAATAGAAATAGGTGAGTGTGTTGCTATTGCATCTTAACAAATAAAAATTGTTTGCTAAAGAAATTGATATTTTAGTGCGCCGTCGCTATCCTTTCGGAACGGATGTAACACGGAAACTCCTGCGCCGCCGCGCCGCGCCGCTTTTATATTGTCGATCTCGCGCCGACAATTGTGATTTTGTATTGTTATTGTGACAGAACACTAAATGACTTTAAGACATTATTTCTGTGACAGGACACGTAACTTGGGATAATTATTAGTTAATGTTTTTTTGTTATTGACTGTTTTTTATTGTCGAGGACACGTAATTAAATTGTGTTTGTGTTTGTAATTAAACTGTTTAACAATGCCTCGTGTAACTTACACCGCGTCAGAATACACTGCTTGGTTTTTATTTACGGCAAATGCCATGGAAACACAGCTTTAGCTCTGTGTACATACCGCAAAAGGTATGGTGACAGCCACAAATGCCCCAGGAACGCCCGCACAATAACATTGGCAGTACAAAGATACGAGACAACAAAAGTATAGTGCCGCATCAGGAGGGAGTGCCAGCGTGGCAAATACCCGCTGCTTGGAAAGAACGAATTTTAGACTTAAAACTACCTTCAAAACTACGTAACTACGCGCGGTGCGCCGGCGCGCGGCGTCTCGCCACCACGACGATAACACACGCCCCGCGCGGCGTTGCCAGTTCAGTTCATCAATGGTCAGTGAAATTTATTTACAAAGGATGGTTGCGTTTTACTCTTATTTGTAGGCTATTTAGTTTGCTTGAAACAAACAAAATCTCATTTTTGGTATTATTAATTTTTGTGCCGTGTCGAATTAATACTAAGGACGTATAGTATACGTAGTGTAATTTAATGCCCATCTGTCGTATCAACACGGTATATAACTAGAACTATAGAAACTTAGGCTGTTTCTAACAACTAGATTTATTTATTTATTGCTAAAATTCCAAAAAGGAGTATATTTAAAGAACATTATTTACTCAACCAGAAAATTTAACAAAAGACCCTATATTCTACACGTTCTACTAGGCAAATTAGTTATTTAAATTAATAACCCAGCAACAGTCACGAACATAATTAATTAGCAACGCCGTACTCCATACAATTTCCAAATAATAAATAATTTCTACAAACTTGACAGTCTTCCGCAATTCTTACTTTATGAGTTCAAGCAAACCAAAGAACATTTCAGGAAGGACGTTTTGAGGACTCAGACCTCTCATTCTAGAGATCATGAAATAAAGAGGTGTGTTGAGACATGGAGCCAGTGAACAAATTAAATTAAAAGCTAATTTTGTAATGTACAGAAAGGAGTATATAAATAATTGAGATTTCCAGAGCCACCCTTTGTAAATAGCAAGATTATACTCTAAAATTATTTTAAAGTAAATAGTAAAATCCTATACAAGGACGTCCCTTATGGAGGCAGTGGCTTCCTCTACAATTAAGCTCCTATTTTGTAAGCAAAATAATAACTATTTGTAATGGAGATCATCGAAAAAAGTTACCACTGAGACAAATGTATGTGTGAACCACAAGTATCGGTTTCGGGTCTGGGTGTTTCTGAGACCGAGAATTCTCTCGTAGTTCCTGATACCCACGACACAAAACTCGATTTTATTGTGGGGTCAGGACTATGTATCTGACTGTTGGGTGTATTTATTCATTTATTTTATTTACAAAGAGGAAGCTAGGCGATGCCTACACGTAAAGCAACTAAATTAAAATTTACCTAATGTTGAGGACATAAAAATCTTAGAAACCAATCATCCACAAAAGGTACGATGGGATTTATTTATTTCCAGAACTCGCAACGCCTAGGCCGAGTGAGCCGAGCTGAGGCAAGAGCTACAGCCATGGTGTTTATCATGATCATTGCCTTCACGGTCGCCTGGACTCCCTACTCCTTGTTTGCGCTTATGGAACAGTTCGCGACGGAGGGGATAGTAAGTATTATTCTGCAATATAACACATATTAATGTATCTATTCAGCTACATCATTTTGTGTTCATGCTTTTGACAGCCTCCGTGGTGCAGTTGGTTAGACGCCGGCTGTGAAACGAGAGGCCGCGGATTCGATCCCCGCACCGAGACAAATGTTTGTGACAACCACAAGTATTTGTTTCGGGTCTGGGTTTTTGTGAGACCAAATAGTCTCTCGTAGTCCCTGATACCCACAACACAAGAGTGTGGAGTCAGGACTATGTATGTGACTGTTGGGTGTATATATTTATTTATAAACATAGGTTTTACTAAGAATTCCACAGCAACCTACCTCGTGTTCAAAAAGGTTGACGTCAGGTGGATAGTCTTTGAAACCAAATAATTCTGCAACATCTTGGTTTCCTTTCCTTGCTTTTATGCTATGTGAAGTTGCCACAAAAAAAAATTTGTTGCAATTTAGTTTTTTTATAATTTTACGACGAGTAACATCAAAATCTTCGAAAATAAAATTTAGTCTATCATGCTGGCTTAGTGTGGATTCATAAACTCTACAAACTTATGTGATTGACTTGAATGGTGTAACGAATTATATAGGACTACTTACCAATTTATTTTTCACCGTAAAAGTAAACTATATTTAAATCCGCATAAATAGACATGCGTACACATAATTTCAAAACTGGAATTTTGTGCCCAATATCGGAACTGCGATAAATTTCTCGCAAATGTGACCTCCTAAATTAAGTTACATCTCACTTGTTTTTCTCCTCCTTGTTCTAAATATTTTAAACCTTTCTGCGAATCGTCTTCGTCTTATTAAATAAACGTTTTATTAGGCTAGACGTGTGCCCTTTTTCGGGACCTATTTATATCTTTTGGGTAAATCGCGTTGGAAACTGAGGCTAAATTTAGGAGCCTTTAACTCAATCCGATTTATCTTGTGATACCTTTTAATGGGCGGATCGGAGCTTACGAAGATTTGTATTTGTGAATGCATTACACGATGTAAGAATAGATCTAAAAGCCCCGTTTATTTGAATGGTTTACATGTCTACCTAATCCTTTTTGCGAAAAGATTGAAGTCAGGCAGACAGCCAGCCTATTTACTACCTACTCATAAATTTGCTAATTATTATTTAATCATATGTTAAGCCGAACCCAAGTTACATAAGTTAGCATTAGAAAAGGGAATTTTTAAAAATGTTTAATTTTACATAATCTGCCAGAAATCTACAATTACTTATACTCGTATCTGGTATTGTATTTCAATAGTAATAATCATAATATACCTATAATTAACATATATTATTTTGATCAATCAATCATTCCAACCAAGTTTCAAACGTTGAAATTGGAAAAATATACCGGCTAATAAGTAATTATTTAGGAAGAATTTGTTTGACCTTTGTTCAACGAAAACATGTCTCAAATACTTCCAATTTTCTAAAACAAGGCTTGTAATTGCCAGGGCCGTATCAGTTTTGTAGTCCGTAACAAAAGGAGCGGATGACAATAGTTTGAGGAAAAAGAAAGGGTTAACGATCGCGGCGACCCACTCGAGGACAAGGATTTCATTAACACATCCGAGAATAGTTTTTTAACCCTCATCCTGCCTTTACTTTTCAATCGCGGAACCTATTAACATTCCGGTGCCGTAGTCTTGGAGATAGCTGGGGAAATCTTATAGCTAGTTTCACGCCCGGGCACATAGCAAGGTCGAAAAAGCCACGATAAAACTCCTGAGGGTATACGCGAAAGCCGGAGGGTTAAAATTCCCGGAGCGCAGATCGCATGCCCCTTTTACTCAGCCGTTGACATTTTTCCCATTTTCAAGTATAATTTAGGGTTTGATTTATTGTAATTTAATTATATGCAGGAATGTTTGCTGCTATTAGATTAAATATCTATTGGGGAATTTAAAACATTTTTTTAAGATTTTTCCTCTGTATTCTTACGAACTTTTATCGCTGATATAAAGACCTCTTAAAAACAAGTAGTCTTAAAACTTGACTCTCGTAAAAACCGTTTCAGCGAATTGATACAAAAAAGTAAAGCAGTTAGTACCTTCCTAAATTCGTTTTTAGACTTGGTGATTTCTACAAGATGATGATGAGCCAGCAAATGATATTTCTTTTAACTCCGATTGTATTAGTTCTTCTAAATACCTTTATAGGTCATTGTCCTTAGTACTACATGGTTTTATTTACGATTTCATATACTAATGCCTTACTTTATATCAATCTATCCAAAACATAAAACAAAATCTCGTTTTTAAATAAAAAATCCAAATTATCATTAAAAAAGTCATAAACCTCCTTATTTTCCTTCTCTCATTTCACACTTACACTCCTTTACAGCCATGTTGCAGAATGGTTTATATATTTGCGATCGGCTGCCTGCATGACATCAATTCTTTCGTGGATTCTCTTTCACTTATCATTAATTATAACCCTACATATAAATATTCTGTAGGTATACAATACTACTGCAAACATAAAACCTATTAAAAAAGAAAATTACAAATGGCAAGGTGATCGCTATCAGCAACATAATAATAACAATGAATAGAAATTACAAATGGCAATATGATCGCTATCAGCAATGTCTTTCAAACAACCTTGCTATAAGTAACATATTTACAAGCTGTCACCTTTTGTCCGGCGAAATTGTTTTTAGGTGTCATGTGCTTATCTGATTCAATGCGATCACTATCTGCCTCTTGATATAATATTTTTTACAAAAATAACAGGCTATCTATTTTATATTAATAAGATCTAGACGATAATACCGAATTAAACAATTCCATTCAATGTTCTATAGATATAACCCACTCAAAATCAACAATTACCCTGCATTTCCTGATAGAAAAAAAATATTACAGGTGTCTCC
Organism: Deilephila elpenor; assembly: GCA_949752805.1. Lineage (NCBI taxonomy): Eukaryota > Metazoa > Arthropoda > Insecta > Lepidoptera > Sphingidae > Deilephila > Deilephila elpenor. The sequence continues at coordinate 11,131,236 of OX457108.1, forward strand.
AGGAGCTGGCGTGATCCCAGCATTAGTAGCAAAGAGCTCAATATGCTACGACCCACTCATTTACGTGGGGATGAATACACAGGTATGTTACAATAGTCCATAATTAATTAGATTCTGTTCATTACCATCCCGTTGAAAGCACGGCTTATTGGAGCTACACTGCAAGGAATCTGCGACGTGTACTAATGAGCCTTTAGAATGTAAGACACGTGTACTTGTATTTGAGTAATGTAAGAAGCCTTTTGAAACGTGGTGCCGCAAATTGAAAACATAAAATTGACTTCAAAATGAAATGACTCATTCAAAATTGCATAAATAATATCTTATTCAAATAGGATGAAAATAACAAAGATTTACATATTTCTTTAATTAACTGAATTGTAACAATGTGGCGGTTGCACATCTTAACTTTTCCATTGACAGAATAAGATACTTTTTACTAACGGAGTAGCTTACTAGTCTGAGCCAGTTCAGCACCCAGCAATTCTATCGATATGTAACTAATGCGTGTCGCCTGTGACTAATGTATGTCTTTGTTGCAGTTTCGTCAATCAATTAAAAGAATATTCGGCATCCATAGCAAGTCTAAGAACTCACAAACCGAGAAGGGCTACAATAACACAGTTATGTCTCCGGGACACAAAATGTCCAGCTTCAACAACACAACACGATTCATCTCGGAGACCAACTCCTCAACGATGCCTAAAACGCCTAAAGAAAAGAAAAATGTAAGTTGTGACGAAAGCTTAGAGTCTAACAACGAATGCCAAAGGCCTTACACCAGGAATACGGAATTATGTACCATACAAGAATACAAGACGTCAGATACAGAAAGATCGGGTGAATCACTATGCGACGATACAAGTAATAATAAGAAATTGGACATGTTCGGTGAATCATGCAAAGCGTTGAATGAAAGATCGCCAGTCCTGACTTTTATGGACTCCGATAAATTACTCTGTAGTAAAATTGATAAGAACCAACACGAAGAGAACATTGAACCAGTAGCAGAACTTACCTCCTACGGAAACAAAGCGTTTGAAGAACACCCTACAGATGAAGCAACAAAAGATTCTTTCGAAGCGGACAACGAACTCCAAACATTCCGGAAACACAAAATGATCAGGCAAAGTTTCTCGCTAGACTTCACGCGATATTCGGACGAAAATAAAAAGAGGAAACTGTCAATAGAAACTAAATTGGAAAATTTTATTCAACCAAGGGGTTTTATTAAAGACACAATTACCAAACTTTTCGATCCGGAGTTCAAACAAGTTCAGGATAGTTTTAAAAGTTATTTGTGCGATAAAAACGAAATGGGCAACGACGATTTGTAGTTTCAACTTGAGGGAACAATGTCAAATTACTGAAAAGATATTGCGGCCATTTGCAATCCGCAGGGATGCCGTGGTTCGAAAAACGCTGCTTAATGTGGCCAGTAAGTACGTAAGAAAATGAAAGACGGCTTAAATCAAAGATCTGTGATATAGATACGAGTGCCAAGGTAAAAATTAAGAGATTTATTTTTGGGAAAGGTAAAAGTTAGAAGTAAATTCCATATTCTAACGTTAAGGTGCGAGAGGAGCCATCTCATGTTGTTGAGTAATTACATTAATCTTGGTTGCCTGCCTAATTGTAATGTTTAGGAAAGTTACGAATTGTGTCAGACTCGTTTGATTTCTATTGTAAATATTAATGAAGGGTGCTGCTTGGAACGAGTTTTCATAGAAATTGCATTTATCGGTTGGACTTAAAGGAATGATTTCCCTCATTATTAAGGATAGATTTTATTTAAACTTAATTGCGTGTAATTAGGATTAGTATTAATTTGTCTTCAATTTAAGTATTTTATGAAAGCCGCCCTGATTTAGTTCTGGGCAGGGTTGCCAAGAACCTTCCGTTTAGAAAAACTAGACTTAAAATTCCGAGCTTTATAATAATATATATTTATAATGATCATTATCATCCGTATTATTTAAATGAATTGGAGAAGTCAATTAGTTCCAGTTTATGGTAGTATTGTTATTAAATATATTTGTCATCATTCGGTGAATATATCTATATATATAGTTATATGTTCTGAATTTTAATGAAATTGTTCTCGTACATCATTCGTAATTGTAGTCTGAGAATGAACCTACTTCTAATTGGAATAGTACCACGGAAAACTCAAAGCTTTTTCAATTCTCATTGCCTAATAATTTTTGCTTTCCTTTTAAAATTCCTTTGGAAAACTTCAGAATCCAATTTTCCTAGCCCTTACACTTAAAATATTTTCATATAAAACTCCAGCTTGATGTAGGTTCATAATAAAACATTAAAATTTGGAAAAATTGTCATAAATTATTTCGTTATAAAATGTGTTAATGTATATTGTATTTTATTATCGACAATAAGAATTTACTAGTAAAATTTAATGTAAGATATTCATATACATATTTTATTTGTGTTGCAAATCAAAGCTCGTTTAAATGTATTTAAAAGACATGTTCTTATAGATGATATGCACCAATTATAAGAAGGATTGATCATTTTGCTTATTATTCTTAATTACTTTCTTTTCCAAAGAAGTTGGTAAGAATGGTACATTGCTTCTAAGAATGGTTAAGAAGGATATTTCGAAGTCCTTTTCCTTCTACCGTAACTTTCAGTAATTGAAATGTATGCAGTATATTTAAAAAAACATGAAAAAATAAAAGCTTGGGTCTGCTATTAATAATTCCGTTTTGTACGTTTTATATTAAATTTACACTCAATTTATATATTGTATAAGTACGCATTTATTTGTATTTAAAATTTATAATATACGCCACATCTCCATAATGTAAGTTATAAATGAAATCGAATCTCATAGTCAGTATTACCATATCTTAAAAGATCAATGTCTATTTACAACAGTAGAAATATGTGTACCAAAGAAAATTTACCATAGATAATTGAAATCATTATAGCGACTTTGTTCTATTCTATGACGTCAATCTTCATGGTAGGAATCAAAACCTTGTCATTATTTAATCCGTGAATGATCAATTATGCCCATCATTTAAATCTTCAATAACTTATCATATTTTTAATAGACCTTGATAATAATATTGTTTTTCTTTGTTAAAATCATTGAATACATACAAACTACTAGGAGAACTCACCAAGTTTTATTGATCGGTTTTAATGTTGACTGTAAAACTATCCTATTAAAACATCATGTTAGCTGATATTTTGACTTAAATGCAAGGTAAGCCAGGCAGGGCATTGCAACTAGTGTTCACGAGATTCCGATATCCTAGTACAAAGAAGTAAAATAGTACCTATACTCTTTTCTAGGATTCCACTCCAAACTAGCCTATCCTAACAACCGAAAAGTACAAGAAAAAGTTAGACAGCACCTAATTACCACCAAGTTCCATAATTTATGACTTTCAAACTATCGTCCATTGTTTCCAAAATTAACTTCGCAATTAAATCAAAGTCGTTGTAAATGGTTTCGCCTGTACCTAATTGACGTTTTTCTAAGATAAGAAATTGGACTGTAACGAACATAGGGAGCGAAAAGTTGTGGCTAAGTGGACAAAAAAATGTGCCATTTTTGACTTCACACATAAAATGTTAAAGAAATAAATATTTAACTGTAAAAAATAGTTGTAGATAAAGTTACAACATTGGCCCTGCCAGAATATATATTTTTAATGCGATGATAGTCACCGCATTGGCAAATAAAGGTGGTAGGTATCGAATGGCTGTAAATGCTGCCATTTTTCACCGAGGGATTCTTCACCGTTTCACATATCTCTTTTTGACACCGGATATACAGAAGCTAATCGAAAGGCTTTTTGGCGGATATGATTGCCATAGTCACAATATTTCGCCTTTCCTATACTCGATATAGTACTACAAATGTATGGAACAATGAATAATTTGCACGACTAGCTGTGTCCGTGTATTAGTTTGTACTTCGTCAGTATTCAGTGTATGTTTATTAGCTGTATACCGAAAATTATTTATAGATTTTGTGATTGAATGTATTTTAAATATATTAAAGATTTGTCTTTGATGCATTTGATTTTATTTCTATCGCCTTTTTTGACGACTACCACATTATTCCTGATGAATTACTGAGTTGTCTAGTAATGCTAGTTTGCTTGAAAGGTAAACTAGATAGATTTTCCACCTTGTAAATTCAGCTAATTTCGTAACAAAGATTCGCAGAAGCCAAATAAAAAATATTATTAATTGTACACAACAGTATTAAAGACTTTTGAAAGTATCGTTAAACTTCTTCCACTCGTCCCTTTTCGCTGCTGTTTAGAACATTTCCAATAGAAATGGTTGACGTCACACCAGATTTTAATACCAAATATTGCTAATTACATTGAAAAATACCTGTCTATATTTATTCCAATTTTAGGCTGTGTGAAGACTCCATTGTTAAGAGTAAACATGGACTTGCCGATAACATTACGAGGAAGCAGCAAAGTCTCCGGGGGTATTATTTTATTCATCTTCCTGTAATACCGTTCCCGGGGGACAGCACATCCGCTTTCATTTCCAATGGAAAGCCTCGGGTATGGTTGCTCTTTTGAAGAGTAATATACTTTTGTGGTTAATAAACTTATTATTGTACATCCACACTGCAGCAATTTTTTGTTGACCAAAGTTTCTTAATGTTACTCAGCAACATCTGATAACGACATTATACAGGGTATATCCAGACTGCGACCGAAGTCGAAGCCAGATGGTAGTTCTGGTGACTAAAGACACAATGCAACAAAAAAATTCGCGAAAAAAAAGTCGCAATTTTTTAAGGTGTTTGGGTGGTAAATAATAGTTTTGCTAAAATAACAATTTGAACCCTCGCGTGCGATTGCGTCCTTAAAAATAAATGGTTGTGTATTAATATTTTAGGAAAAACTAAGTACTACCCAAACTGGACGATAGTTAAAATTTCACAAAAAAAGTTACTTCTAATTTTTTTGTTGCACTGTGTCTCAAGCACTAACACTACCACCTGGCTTCGTTTTCGGTCGCAGTCTGAATATACCCGGCATATGTTAAGTAATGTTGAATAATGTTAAATAATGTTCCCTAACATGTGGTAACAAAAACAAGTAACTGCGGTTTGGATGCACCATTTTGTGTATAAACTTGGCGACACAATACGATTATAATGGCCGTGACGGTTCAGTCAGTAGAATATTCATTTACATAAAATTGTAATGTGGGTATAATTACACCGGATTGTTCTTTATCAAACAGAACTGCGCATCTGTGAGGCGTCACATGGTGAGAACTAATTATCTCGAGCCTCTATTATGTAAGAAGTCAGTGTTAATAATCAGAAATTATTTTATGACTTCCTGACTGTCCGAATGAGAGTAGTTAAATCATGCCTGAGTTCACCGAGCTGATGGATTGGCATTGTGGTCAGTAACAATCACATTGAGTATGAATAATTTAAAAATTAATTTCAATATTAACGGAGCAATAATATCGCATTAATAATGTCCTTTCGGGCACCGGATGCTGTTTAAACTTAGCTCGAATCCGCGACATCCGTCTCAACAATTAAAATCTATAATGTAATCAAACCAAAATATTCTTTAATCAAGTGCTACTTTACAATTTTTTAATTGTTACAATACTGCCACCGCTTCATAACGTGTAACAGCTGTGAAGAAGAAGCGACGCGACAAACTCTCAGCAACAACAGCTGTCCTTTGTTTTTTTTCTTTGTGTTCCAAACTATTTGCATTTCAAGACTAAAATAAAACATTTTTTACGTAACGTAAATAAATCCAGGGAATCAGAACATTTCTTGACGTAACACTGAACACGTATTGTGTATTGTTGAATAAATCATATCTGACTCCGACACCGCAGAGCATGCCTTGAATTATGAACAGAGGGAGTCAAAATATGTCACTTATAACATATTCAGGTGTTCTCAGTGATTTCTGAAAGCAATGCGCGTAAATATTTCACAGAGATGTTTGCACCCAAAACCCCATTCATACGGAGAGTTTTTCGCAGCAAGAATCGTATGTCATTATCGCATGACATAACATATTATTGTGTTCTGGCAATCGTTTAAACGATGCGACTTTTTTATATCCTAACGATAATCGTATCTTCGAGGCAATAAACTCTCGCCGTGGCTTTGAGGACTTACGTTTGTTATAACATTGAAGTCCTAGCTTCTAGTAAAACTGGTTGGACGGCTGTGGAACGAGAGGCCGGGGGTTCGGTCCCCGCAACGAGAAAATGTATGTGTAAATCAAAAGTCTTTCGTATCTAGATGTTTTAAACCGACAAGGCTCTTGTTATTACTTGTACTTTCGACAATACTTATTTCATAGTGTGGGGTCAGCAGTATGTCACTCAGTTCTTCCGACGGCCTCCGTGACGCAGTTGGTTAGACGCTGGCTGTGAACCACAAATATTTGTTTCGGGTCTGGGTGTTTGTGAGACCGAAAAGTCTCTCGTAGTTCTTGATAACCACGACACAAGACTCGATCTTAGTGTGGGGTTAGGACTATGAAAACTATAGTGTTCCTTTTGATATGAATCACATCTTTCTCTCTCTGTTCATCCCAGGGAGTCCATTGATGAACATAGGTCTTTTATTTCTGTGAATGGAGAGACAAGCATGCCATTCGCCTGATGGTAAGCAATACGACCGCTGATGGACAGTAACAAAACCAAACAACACCATGAATGGCAAAGTAGTGCTTGGCATTCCACTGCGCTCGCACTCCCGAGACATAAAATGTTAAGTCTCATTATGTCTAGTAGTTACTCAGGCTACAATGTCCTTAAAACCGGAACAGTGCATTTACACTACTGTTTGGCGGGAGAAACAGACATTGCGGTCTCTATGAAAATTCTTGGAAGAAATACATAATATTATGAAATTCGTGACACAATACAATTGTCGTAATGGCTATATATCTTTGAAACTCCGGAAGAAAGTTATAGAGGTCTATAAAATTTATTGACCGAGATTCGGAATATTGCGTGTTTTGCATTATTTATTAGCAGCCAAAAGACACGAGTTATTGCGAACAGAAAATCGTGACTCGAGCGACAGGTTTGGAATGTGAATTATTTTACCTTCCTTACTAAATCTACATACATGCATAAGCGTAGAAGGGGTAGGCAGTGCTACATATAGTTCAGAAGCTGTTAAACTACATACGGTGATTTTTTCTTCTTCACCTATTTCGACTGCGACGAGTTATGTGCTGTACCTGTATCAACCCATATACGTCCCACTGCAGGGCACGCGCCTCCTCTACAATCAAGAGTACGATTGTGATAGTACGTCATACACGCAACCACTATTTTCTTTTTTGGAAGATAGCTCATCGCTGTTATAAACCTAAAACAATTCAATAACCAGCATGATACACTATGATATTAATTGTTACGAAAAAATAATAATAAAAACTAAATTCAAAATACAGAAGAAAAAATTAAATGTGTTCACACATCCTGTTTTTAGTATCTTATCTAAAACAGCTTGTTAGACTTCCGTGTAAAAGCATTATTAAGGGTATTGGACAATAACTAAATTTACAGGCAAATTACTAAGGCAGTAACAGATAAATAAAGGCTGCGAATCCCAAAACTAAAAGCATTCATTACTTTTTTACCGTAAAAACAGGAAGCAGTATATTCACAACTCTTTGCTACAAAGCTTAGTACTAACTTAAATGCCCATTGCGCGCCATACAATGTATTCATACAACTGCCAAGTGCGACTCGGAATTATTTTCTGAGGATTCTTTATCATCAGATAATATTTTAGTTTAGTGTTTATGACTACAAGAATTTATATATTGGAAAATAAATTAAGTAAGATCGATTTTAAAATAATTGTAGATTTTAAAATGAATGTAAAATAATCCTTTGATATTTATGTTATAAATGTGAAAGTAATTGTCTCCGGTACCTACTTACAAGCAAATTTTTGCAACAATCAGAAACAATGGCGAATTGGTGGTCTGCAATTTGACGAAGACTTATTGTTAATTAATAATTCATGCGGTAAAAAGAGGAAAATCAGGTGAAGGGGCAAGTTTTATATAAACAACAATAGGTTTTGATTACATTTACTTAAAATTTAGTGTAATGATTGTTTTAACGAGTATATTATAATTTTATTACAGACTTCGTCACTAACACATAATTTATTAAGATAGTTCGACATCGTACATTCCAATTTCATAATATTTTCTTATGTAGAAAAATATTATTCAACTGAGGGTAGTTTGATGTTTCTTCTCCAGCTGAGTCGTACAGTTCGATCAGTCTCGTGTTAGCTGTCAAGCGAACAGCACGTGCTCTGCTGCTGTGCTAGATTTAACGCATAGTATCGGTCGGTTCGTGGACAATGTAGTGAAAGTGTTATAAAATGTGTGTTATATCGTCTCGTCGGCGGAGATCGTCGATCTTCGGCTGTTTTCGGGGGCTGAAATCGGGTGAGTGGAACTTGTTTAAATTTACTTAATTGTTTTCATCTTCGTCTTCGATCTTCGGGTAGCTTCGGGATCGGAAATCAGGTCAGTGAAATAGTAGTTTATTTGTATCACTGATTTTTTTTATTGTGCATTAAGACTAAGAAATAGTGCTGAAACAAACAAATAACTTTTATTTTGTATAGAAGGGTATCTTATTGCATTATTTATTAGTGTATCCGCAAAATAATATATTCTATGATTTTATCAGGATTCCTACTATTTCAAAGATTGACATCTGTAAATATACATAGCTTAGGACAGGCATACAAACGGATCCCGTAGCCTCAGTAATAGGATTCTACCGGCATGGTTTGTACGGAGCCCCGAAAAAGGGCGATTTTTACGACCGACCCAAAGATGTTGTCTCAAACGAAAGGGAACTGGGACGTAAAACTGTCACAGGGAAACTGGACTTGGCCATAATAAAATCTTTATTTCCACGTATTTTATTACATCGGCAGTTCTTCATCCATATTTCGTCACATCGAGGCGGTGGAACCCAACACAATTTCAAATGCAAAAGCCAGCGAAACGATTTCCTTTGATCGTTTTTATTCTACAACCGACGAGTAGAGAAAAAATTGGGCATTTGAACGAAAAAATATATTTTTTCCTACAAATATAAAAACCCTACACGTATTTTCCGGACTTTAAATAATTCAAAAGCTAATAGTACTGCGTGCTGTGAATGTATTTTAGTTTCAAACTAGTTCTAAGTCTAGATTGGTTTGTGTGTTAGCTTAGCTTCCCAATATCGATAGAACAATCATATATTTTGATAAAACAATAATATACCGTTCGAACTAGAATTTCCATATCGGAAACTAAGTTAGAAGCAATCAAACTTGTGCAATGAATATTTCCGTTATTTGTTCAACGATTGAATACAAAATTATATTGGTTTGGGGATTGCATAATGTGGAAATTGTACATACGTACATAAACTCACGCCTTTTTCCTAGAAGGGGTAGGCGGAGGTGCAACCAAAACACCCACTTTTCACCTTGTATTTTCCAACCCACGATGTGATAAGGGGCGAGCTTATCGCCATATAAGGCACAAATTCCTGACTCCGGTCTGATAATGAATAGAAAAATCCAATATCACTTTACCCGACCCGGGATTCGAACCCACCCCAAGCCTTGCAATCAAACCTTAGAACAACTTCGCCACCGAGGGAGTCGTGTGGAAATTATATTGTAGGTATTTCAATAACTTTTTCATCAGAGGCTTGCACACTTCCCATCGCTGAGCAATGTGCACAGACCTTCCTTCAAATCGTGTGGTGCACAAACCTCCTTAATTATACGTGAATTCATATAAAGATCTATTTGACTTTCTATACTCGGTCTTTATTTAAAATAAGTAGTACTATAAATTAAATTAAACCTACCCACCTAACCTATCTAATTATTAAACCTACATTAGAAATGACTACCGTATGTGAATAATTACTACCAAACGGATTCCTTGAGGGTTTCTTAGTATATATACTATATCAGCCCATATATGGCCCACTGCAGGGCACGGGCCTACTCTACAATCGAGAGAATCGATTGAGAGTGGTTAGGCCATATAGTCACGTTATGGCCACGCTGGCCTAGTGCGGGTTGGCGGACTTACATACCGTAGAAATTCTTTAAAATCGCTACGGTATGCAGGTTTCCTCACAATGTTTTCCTTCACCGCTAAAATGCGTGGTAATTGACTATTCTTATTATAGAAAATAAAAATACCAGTTACTCCAAAACCACCGAAATAGAAAACTCAAATATTAATTTATTTATTCAGTTATTCCTGTTGCAGAACTTTCCAATTGGTTTCGTTATTCTTTTACACAAAGATTTCCCCTGTGCGTTTGTGGGTATTCAAACAAAATACCATAACTCAAATTAGGTTTATTTTCAATTTTTCTCCGTTGCAAAATCTGGCTGATTTTGTACTGCGTAGTAGGTGCAGTAATTGTTTACATAAAATGCATTGGTATATTGAAGGATTAGATTGAAAGTTCGGGCACATACTGTATGTTGGGGAAAGATTGCGATAACAATAGGGTATTTGACTATGATCGATTTTTTATATTATTTTGCGTCCAAACACAAATAACATTAAAATAAAACATTTCTGTCAAAACAGTATTAAATTAGCTGGAAAGTGTCGTGAACCTGTATATGCTTTTAATATTACAGTAATGGTGTTATAACCGACAAAGACATACAAAACATTTAATTGTATCCAAATATTAAATTATTATAAAATGTTTGGTGGCAGCTGAATTACCTCAGTCCGGTCGGACAATTAAAATAGTAACAGAAACCGCTGCAGCGATTGTTAGAACTTCATTAAAATATTGCTCTAATGAACACCCGCCTAATATATTTTACAGATTTATTACGAAGACCATTAGGAGAATATTGCGCTATTCCGCATTTTACGTTTAAGTAACCATTTTGTTTTTAGTGTTTGTGAGAACGAAAAAATATATATTTTAATTATGATGTCCACGACATAAGACTCGATCTTAGTGTGGGGTCAGGGCTATGTATGTGACTGTTGGGTGTATTTATTTATTTATTTTGTTTAATTGCTATATAATGCATGTCAAACAAGTTAAAGCTTATGTTATTTTTATTAAATTAGGTACCAAGTATGATAACATTTTCATAGACGATTTTTCTATTAATGTAATGTTTTTTTCCGGATTTTACTTTTATAATAAAAATTATGTTAGTACAGTATTATACAAACTTCTATGATAACATACAAGAATATTGTAACAATTAAATATTAAAAACAAAACAATCATAGGAAAGCGGGATGTCAAATGTGTGAATTTAAAAATATACCATATTTTATTCAAAAATAATATGCCTCAAAATCGACATAAGATTTTTAACTAAATCTAGTATGCGCGAAGCAAAGTCAAGTGTGAGGTTCGAAAGCAACGCTCTCTCTCGGGAACCTAAAGCTTTAATCTGGCGATTTAGAGTTTAAACCACTCGGCTAACGTGATCATATATTATGCCCAAGTAAATCGCTGTTCAGGTGGTCAGACGACCTGGTAAAGGTCGCGGGTGTCGCTGGATGCAGGCTGCCTCCAACAGGTCACTGTGGAAATCATTGGGGGAGGCCTATGTTCAGCAGTGGACTTCCTTTGGCTGATGGATGGATGAAATCTCTGTTCGCTACACGTATGGCTACTTTGTATGTTGATCGCGTGAACGAATATATTATAAGCCTTAGATCAAGAATATAATCGAAGATATAATCACTGTTTAACACGTTAAGTGCGAAGCGAGGCCTAAATCAGCCCTGATGCAACTTCCCTGTGGTGCGGCAAGCAAAAAAGTGAATTTCTCTGTCGTGTGAATGGCATAGCTTTGGTTTGGTCCAGTGTAGGAAAGAGATAAATATATATTTGAGATCACTAATGGTTCCGGACTCGGTGGTGTACCTACCTTGGTACCGGATGTCTTAGGCCTCGTGCCGCACTGAATTAATATAATTTTAATGCAGTGCGGAACGAGGCTAAAACGTCCCATATCCCCCTTGACCTCGTACCGCACTCAACGCGAGCTTCCCGCGACCAGTGTTGTGCATCACGTCGATTGGAGAGCACGTCCTTTTACAGCGCCGAACATGTCTAAACGATGTCGGAAGAAGTTAATTTAAAAAAACCCAGAAACAGAGCCAAAATTTATTATTTATTATTAATTTATTATTTTCATATACAAATAAAAAGATAAACCTTATGCATAAACCGTAATCCATTATTTTCCAATAATAAGTCTGTAATAGGTGCCTCTTAATGGTATAGAATGGAACGCTTTGTGCGCGAGTCCGACTCGCACTTGGCCGGTTTTTTTTTTCTTTATGGCGCCTTCAAGCACAATTTAGATTATTTAAAAAAAAATGTATCCTTTGATAGCTTTGTGTTGTTTTGCCAGGTTTTGCCCTTAAAACGATCTAATGAGATATAATTGATCAAAATCGGTCAAGTCGTTGCGTAGTTAAGACAGTTTAAAAACGTCGATATTATTTTTCCCATCACTAATCGCAGCGAAAATTTGCCCTATTTCAGTGCGTTACGAGGTGTATAAGATCCCATATTTTGTTTTGCTAATAATTCCTAAACTAGCCATCAGATCCCGGGGCGACGGTGGATTAGGTTTCATCAATTCACTGTCTATATCAATAAGGACCAAAATTCTCATTTATCTTTGATTTCGCGCCAGAAAATGGATTTTAGTCTGTAAAAGGAGGTGGGGTCTAATAGACCGCGTGTCGCCCTAACGTCTGGTCACGGTACGGGCCGATTATACCTCGTGCCGCAGGAACGGAAAGTATGCAAAAATTGGTTCCGCAGCTAACGTGTTAAGCCTCTTAAATTTTAACAAGCATACGCGCCTAGTAACTAAATAGAATATCGCCCTGTAACTTTAATTCCCAAAAGTAACAGACTGTAAAATTTAATTGAAGCTTATTGTGCATTAGAGAACGGCCCTTGTATAACCTTCTTAAATTTTATTAAGTTCTCAACTGCGATAAATATCAATTTGGAAATGTATATCGTTTCCTTGTTTTGAGTGTTTGCAAACTTTAAACCATATCATGGATGATCATTAAGAAAGTTTCAAAATATGGGTCACTTGACATTTGATTGCTTTGCTAAATGGTCAATTATTCGCCTTGGGCCGTATGGGTACTACAGTTTTGTATCTACTGTCAAGTAATGTGTAAGGTCTGTTGTAATTGTGATTGACAGCCTCCGTGACGCAGTCGGTTCGACGCCGGCTGTGAAGCGAGAGGCCGCGGGTTCGATCCCCGCACCGAGACAAATGTTTGTGTGAACCACAAATATTTGTTTCGGGTCTGATGTTTGTGAGACCGAAGTCTCTTGTAGTACAGTGGTATCCATGACTCAAGATTCGATCTTAGTGTGGGGTCAAGACTATGTATGTAACAGTTGGGTGTATTTAGTTATTTATTTGTTAATAAGGACATTGCAGCCAGTAAGCACGAGGTATTAAGATACTTGACATTTAATCTATCGAGGTAAGTGCTTTGCAGCGCTTAGTGATTAATAATTGTACTGTCCCAAGGGACACGATTGCTAATTAATTTAAACTAAGAATTCTAAAATTATATCAATATTAGTCTTTCTTAAGTAAATTATTTTTGTGGAAGGGGCTATACGTAGGTAAGTAGGTAACTTAAAATAAATAATGCAAAATGATGAACACAAGACATTATGGCTCGTAAAATATTAAAATGAAGATAATTTTGAAATATTCTTTGTTTAAAAACAACGATTTAATTCGAAAATACTTTCCTTATTTTAATATATAATCTCGTAGGGAAAGATTACTTGGAGCTATTGAAGTTGAAAACTTCTTACCAAGTTTTGACATAAAATCACATATGGTGCTGCCGCGTCACATACGCGTGTTACACATATTATTACGGTTACATATTATGATGGAAACTCTAATTTTCTTATCGTAAAACATTGAAAGATTTCTTAAACATATTCTGATGCGCGATCGGAGTTTTAGTACGGGTAAACTTTACGTATATTTTTTTTATTTAAGCGGGCGGTTAGTAGTTCGTGCGTATGAGGATTTGTACAATAAAGGATACTTAACCAAAGTATGTTTTTTTTTTTTTATTGCAATGAATGGCGAGACGAGCATGCCATTCGCCTGATGGTAAGCGATACGACTGCTCATGGACAGTAGCAAAACCAAACAACACCATGAATTACAAGGCAATGCTTGGAATTCCACTGCGCTCGCCATCCTGAGACATAAGATGTTAAGTCTCAATATGTCCAGTAGTTACAATAGGCTACAATGTCCTTCAAACCGGACCACAACAGCGCATTTACCCTGCTGTTTGGCGGGGGAAATAGAGATTGCGGTGGTACCTACCCAGGCGGCCTCTCACATATGAGAGACCTACCACCACCAGTAAATATGTATCCGAATTGGGCTAGCTTTAAAATTTTCGATAAAATAAGAGGCGTTCCGCGACTCCAAAATATTTTGATCATAAAAATATTCAGCCACGGGAAGTCCATTGCCGAACTTAGGCATCCTCAAAGACTTATATTAAGTGTTAAAAAAAAGTTTTTCTATGTAGTGGTTGACTTTGTTTTTTATGTCCGTTCCATTTTATTTTCTAACATTTCTAGTAGATTATTGCTGCGGATATTTATGCGGAGACATCTTTACGATACATGTAGACACTTTCGACTTTCGAGAAAAGAATCGTACTATTATAACATTACAGAACTATATCTTACACAAAATACGTAATAACGTAACAATCAAAACTATATTCAAGAATAATACACTGAATTATACAACCGTAAGATTTTCTCAAGTTCGAGATCTATTTGCAGAGGCTATAAACAGAACCGGAGTTAGGCGTGGGGGTCGAGGGACACTGCCCACGTATCATCCGACCATATCCTTGACGTGAAATGTGCGTCACTATTTTATTATACAACAGATAGTGCCTAAATAACTAAACTGTTTTTAATGCAAAGTTTGCCTTGTTTATTTCAAATTTTGATGGCTATTGAAAGTACAAGATTTGTTATGAAATCCTCCAGGGGTCGGTCGAACGGCCAGCTGTGAAATTAGGAGCCGCGGGGTTACCTAAACATCTAAACAACTAACCCGATCTCTAAAATCATACATACATACATACATAAACTCACGCCTTTATCCCCGAAGGAGTAGGCAGAGGCGCCACTAGGACACCCACATTTCGCCCTGCATGTTCCGTCCCACGATGTGATAGGGGGCGAGCCTATCGCCATATCGGGCACAAATTCTTGACTCCGGGCTGATAATGAATAGATAAATCCAATATCACTTTGCCCGACCCGGGACTCGAACCCGAGACCTCAGCTTTGTAACCGTACCGTAATACAACTACGCCACCGAGGCAGTCTCTAAAATCATATTTGCGTTATTTATTTATTGCATAATGGTTTCTTAGATTTACGCGAATAATACACATTGAAATATTTCTATTGTTACGGATTTACGGAAGAAAATAAAAATGCAACCAATTCCGCGATAATTCCGTAAATAATAATTTTATTTCAATTATTTATTGCATTTTATGTAATTGTGAAATTGATGACTCTTAATTACTGGAATATAGAGGTTACATTTTAAATGTGGTAAGACCAAAAAATATCATCGTTTTTTATACCCACGATACAAGTGAGGTCAATGCTATGTCTGTGATTGTAGGATATTTCTACAAATTTAATTTTTAATTAATTTTAAAAAGTATTAAAACAGACTAAGCAAACCTTCAAATAAATATAAGTTAATAAATTCAAAACGTTAGTTCCTGGGTATAAAATGGACATTATATTTTCTACTTCCACGTTTGTGTAGCTGAACTTTTGATCCTAGTGTGGATACTATTATAGCTGCTGAAGTTAAACTGCCCTCAAAACTTTATAAATTATCCGTATTCCCTGTTTCCATGATCCTACAAAGTTGTTAATTCCCGGATGGATATTTCATACCATTTAGAAATGGTAGAGCTTCATTGTATAATTAACTATTATATCGGAGGTAGGCATGTTACACGAATTTAAAACAAGTTTATAATAAAACGCACATACATACATAAACACACGCCTTTTTCCCAGTAGGGGTAGGCAGGTGCTACCAGGACACCCACATTTCGCCTTGTATGTTCCATGCCATGATGTGACACGGGGCGAGGCTATCGCCATATCGAGCTCAAATTCCTGAATACGGACTGATAATTAATACTAATATTTATATTAGATTTTTCTATTCTTTATTAATTTACTTATAATCCTCCGTAATGCAGAAGCAATATACCTTGCTTGTTACCCAAACCTCTCTAAAAGTGTTGTGTCGGCACAAAATAGCCCCCGGCTTCTTTATACAGCCACAAGAGGGCCCTGGCCTCTGCGTAAAACAGAGATTAATCCTTGTTGAAGCGCCGTGAGCGTAAGCTGGTCATCAAAAAGTCATTACGCGACGCGACACATTGGAAAACTAGCGCGAAGCTATCTTAACACTTTTGCAATAACTCATTCACTGATCTCTTGTGAAAAAAGTTAAAAATGGAAACGAAAATGGTAGGGAAAAAAATTGTTTTCGTGTTAGTCGGGCCCGTCGGGGTGTTGTCTGCCTCTTAACCGGTAGATTGATTCAACTATAGATTTACAGCCTAATTCATAGACACATTTAAAACCTATTTTAGTTATCGAATGTTTTGTCTCTTTCGAATGACTTTGAAATTCAGTTTGAGCGAAGAAGACAAAACATTCGATAGCTAAAATATGTTTGAAATCTGTCTATAAATAAGATAAGTTTTCTGTCATAAAACGCAGTAGGTTTCAATATGACTATAATGCAGCGTAGTCCCCAAATGACATAAATAGGGTATTTTGGTACTTTCAACAGAAATTTGACATATAAAAAACAGTAAATAACAAGGTAAATAACACTGTTACCGTACCGAGTTATCTTAGCACACCGACGAAGCCTTAAATAAATACTTAGCTAAAGATAACAGTAACGAATTGAAAGCTTTTCAAATATTCTTTTACATTTTTCAAACAATTTTATACCAACCACACAGCGATGGTTATTTCAAATTCAAATATACCCAAGTGAGTCAACAACGATAAAACTATTGGAATATTCGTAGGCATGAAACAATAGTCGACATTGCTTCGTTTTACACAATATACATTCAATATGAACGGTACACGTGGAACAGTCAAATATTTTTTTATCACATTGCAGCAATATGCTTAATGGAATGATATCCGCTTATATGTATACAGCCTCCCTGGCACAGTCAGACGCTGGCTGTGAAACGTGAGGCCGGGGGTTTGAACCACGCACCGAAACAAACAAGTGAGATGTGTAGTTAATGATCTATCATATAAGTATTAGATATTATATACATAATATTATAATAATATAGTCTAAACTCTAAACACATTGGTTTGTAGAGATGCTTATATTAATAAACTATCAAGAGTGACTCAGTATCCAGACAAACCTGTAAAAGGTTTTTGCGATACTTTATTATACCGGGTATATCAAGACAGCGACCGAAAACGAAGCCAGATGGTAGTTTTAGCGGCTACAGACACAATGCAACTAAAAATTATGCAAAATAAGCGACGGATTTTTTTTTTAAATTTTTTAAAAATCATCCTATTTGAGGGGTAAATACCTAGTTTTTGCAAAAATAGTAATTTAAATCCTGACGTACCATTGCGTGTTTAAAAATTAAGCGATGTACGTCGTTATTTTGGAAAAACTATGGATTAATCACTCAAATACGACGATATGTAAAAAATTACAAAAAAAAAATTGACGATTTTTTTGTAAAATTTCTACTTGCATTGTGTTTGATATCACTAATACTACCTCCTGGCTTCGTTTTCGGTCGCGGTCTTGATATACCCTGTATGTACTAATAGTTTAATTAAAATGTATAAATAAATTAAAAAAATAAAAACAAATATTTGTGTGGCCCACAGGTATTTGTTTCAGGTATGTGTTTGTAAGACCGAAAAGTCTGTCGTAATTTTTGATGCCCATGACACAAGACTAGATCTTAGTCTGGGATCAGGGCTACGTGTGTGACTGTTACGTGTATTTATTTATTTATATATCTTTGTACTTGTGTGCGAATCCACAGTTCACAACCTACATGTGTTGTCACTCGTACAACAAATCCTTAGCGCTTGACAGGAAGTCAAAACTTTACTCTCTTCGCAGATTGTCACAATATATTATGCTTATATTATGCGTGTACGTGTCTAAAAAAGTGCCAAGATTTCGGTAAAATACGACCAGATGTATATTTTATGAAGTCTAGAATCCCCAGTAAGATTATGAACGAATTCATGAATAAATTCTCTAAGTTTATTTACACCAAAACCACTAGGTACATCTCATAAACTACATATATTTTATGATATAGCTGCCGACAAGTGGGACGTTTACCCCTCCCCTCTCCTCCCTACTTTCAGTCGGCTGATTAACATAATTATGCAGCTCCGGTCCCTTATGACACGGGAGCACTATCCCGTCGACTCCTTCAGGAATACTCTCAAGTTTATTAAGATTAGAATATCGATAAGAGATTATTACACTGAATTTTGTTGTCGCTGTATTGTTCTTTTAATAAGATTTTCTTTATCCAAATCTAGACTTCGCCGTCGCTATTGATTAAAAAAAATAAAAAATATTTTTAGTTGAAAGTATTGAAATTTAGATTGAAAGTTATAATGAACTTACCTTTAAAATTACTGAATTAAAAATAATCATGAGCAATAACTAAATAATAAACATCTTAAAAGACTAGCAGTTTACATAAACAACACGAAAAATAGACATCAATATTTTGTGATGTTCATTTTAAAATGAGATATGAAATTGAGTGCAAATTTTCTTCCACATACATAAAATTTAAATATTTATTTGCATGAATGCATAGCGAAAACTGCTTTGGTTTCAACAAATAATTTAGCTAATAAATAGCTATATTCAACAAAAGGTGTAATCAATTTTCATTTCTTTCGACGTGACTCGTGTTGAACTTAACGTTTTGTGATAATGTATTTTTAACAATGGAGAGTTCAATGACATATAATGTAAAATACAAAATTAAAATAAGAAAACCTTTTTATATTTACATCATTTATGCCTGTATTCCTCGATAGGGTAGGCAGAGGGTCACCTAGTGCCACTAATATTTCGCCCAGCTTAATTCGCATCATAATAATATAATAATAAATAACAAGGTTTCGAGGTTGTCCTGTAAAGTATTCTTCTATCAAAAACGGGTTGAGGGAAATTTGTAAACTTTAAGATAACTCATACTAAACCTAATTATGCAAAAACAACTTGACCAATCTCTTGACCAATTTTTATAGGACCACCTGTGTTTAAGTAAAAGTTTTGAATCCAAAAAATTTTTTTCCAAATCGGTTCAGGCGTTTTCGAATAATATAATTGGTGAACATACATAAAAATGATTTTGACGAATTGAACCTCCTCGTTTTATTGACGTCGGTTAAAAATCTAGATTATGAGTCCACATATAAATAACAATAATTTTAAAATGATCAATCAATTGTACCATTTTTTTGATGTTTTGGATAAGACAGGTCAGTGAAGCAGATGATGGTATAATTGTGTTCAATAGGAAGAATGTATTATCCACTGTTAAGTGTTACGATAAGATGTTCTCTATATTTGGCCTGCATTTCACTCAACGCTAGGCATAATGTCACCTTGCTGAGCTAGTAAAATATACAGTCTGAGTCTTTAT
The DNA here is from genome assembly GCA_949752805.1 of Deilephila elpenor. NCBI lineage: Eukaryota > Metazoa > Arthropoda > Insecta > Lepidoptera > Sphingidae > Deilephila > Deilephila elpenor. The sequence goes on from OX457108.1 coordinate 11,151,110, forward strand.
AAGCCTCCCTCTGTATCGCACGGGCCTCCACTAATATTGACTTAGGCTTAAGTCCTAGACCTATATAAAATGTGTCTGTAAACCCGTTATAAATCTTGATTTATCCAGACAAGGCCTTTCGATTGATCGCCGATATCGAATTTGCTATTTCTAAGAAATCAATCTCAATTTGCAAAACAAAACTAGATTTCTGCTGTAATACGATTGACGAAATATGAAATGAAAAAGCGAATGTTTCAGCCAAAATAAAGTTACCTTGACGCGTCGTACGTGACGCGACGACGTAAGAAGTTAATCGTTTTCTATTCATGATCTCACATACGCATTTTTTTTCTCAGGATTTTGGAGAAATGTCGCATTGTTTCTTATGTCACGCCGGTCCGCAATAAGCAGGCGTGATGGACTAAGGCCTAAGATCTTTCATAATTTGTGTGATTTCGATCAAATAGATATCCATCAATGAGAAAAATACCATGTCTCGTCGTCAGAGACAACAATTAGGGCCGGTTCAGACTTTATACCTATGGTATAAAACCAGGCTAACTAGGTTAAACTTGTTTTACATATTTTTGACAGCCTCCGTGGCGCAGTTGTTTAGACACCGGCTGTAAAACGAGAGGCCACGGGTTCGATCCCCGCAGCGAGACAATGTTTGCGAAGCCCACAAATATTTATCTAGGGTCTGGGTGTTCGTGAGACCGAAAAGTCTCGCAGTTTCTAGAACCCACGACGCAAGACTTAACGGATCTTAATGTGGGGTCAGGACTATGTATGTGACGATTTGGTGTATTTATTTTATTTATTATTTATTTATAAAAGTCTCATTTGGTACTGAACTTTGGTACAGATACACTAAAACTAGCAGATTTGTATTAGGTTTTATTACAATGCCTATTTTCCACAAAAAGCCGTCGGCTCACCCTAGATCATTTCGTCTATTGTTAACGTGTAGATGTACACAGTTATATGCACAAACACACCTTCGCAACAAAGATCAATTAGTAGTACAAATATTTGTACGTGCGGAAATGAAACTAGTCTTTGGCGTAGCAAACTTGGCTTCAAATTGACTACCTGATTTCAGGAAAATGTTGACTTAACATTATATTTTTTAACTTTTATACCAATTTTAAGACTTTGTCGTACATGTATATATAACCATCACGCTTGTATTCTATAGACGTAAGCAGTCAATTTCAGGCGGAAATATTTTATGATCAAATATTTTAATTATTCCGGGATTGTATTGGGCCGCGTTTCGATTGAAATGTATTGTATATAAAAACAATATTTCAAAAAAAATCTTTTAAATAAAGCGTAGACGGAGGAAGTTGACCATTGAGACATAAAGATAACGCCGGTTTGCCAAATAGCTGCAGATTCTTCCTAAATACGTTTTAAGGGACATTTATTATGAAACATGGGTATTTCAAGCGCTATACAAAAAAATAAAGTGACCATTACGGAAACCCCAGCTGTTGTGTAAATATTGCTACAGTTGTTAAAATGTTCTTATAAATATCCATATTATAATAATATTCTCTTACATACTACTATATTTATTGTTAAACGCATTTATTTATCTTATCCTGTTTGTTTGTTTCTCTCTCCAAATAAATAAAAATATAATAAATCGTTTTCCTTTCTTTTTTTCTTTCTTTCTCTCGCCATTCATCGCAATAAAAATATATTTTCTGAAAAGATTGCAATTGACTTTGATAATAATACGATAGCACTGCCTGATTATGTCAGTGGCGCAGTTGTACTCCGGCACGGATGTAACGCTGAGGTCTCGGGTTCTAATCCCGAGTCAGGCATCCTGATATGGTGATAGGCCCTCCCCTTTTGGGAAAAAGGCGTGAGTTTGTGTAGGTATGTATGTACGATATCACTTCAAACCTTTCACTGATTCACGCAGAAATCGAACACATTCTTATGATAACAGCAAATATTCCTTTATAAACCTAGCGTACATTAAGCCTGCTATGTATGAAGTTAAAATCGAGGGAATTACTATATTTGAAATAGGTATTTGTTATTCAAGCAATTACCAAATAGTTGTACAGTAGGTAGCTGCATAACGAGTAGTTAAAATTGCTATTGAAGCAATGAAATGTTAACAATTAGTAGGTACTTAACTCTTGAAATGCCCAGTAATTATTTCCAACATATAATAACATTCGATTAGTAGATAATCATAAAAAAGTAGTCGTGAATTCCTACGTGTTAACATTTGACTGTGTATATCAAATACCTACATTAAATATAACTCAACACGAGTGTTAAATAGTTCAAGTAAAAAAATGTACGAACTTTTTTACATTAAATAAAATAATATTATATTATAGATAAACAAAATATTTTTGTTTTGAATAATTTTAATTGAATAAAGATGTGCCCCAAATAAAACAAAATTAAATAAAACATAAAACGTTCGTATTTATTTTGAACTTGCTGGAAATTAGTGCCAATGGAATATTGAAAACCGAATTCCGAGAACACCCTTTGGCCCTTTTGTTTTGCTCAATCTATAAAACAGCAACGGACTCGGGATTCAACGTTATTTATAAAATGTTGCTTTATTTCTCAACTTCAAAGAGACACTGTATATTAATGAATATAGGCTACAAGCACACATGTGAAATGAAATGAAATTCGTTTAATAATCACGTAGGCAATAAAATAGCTCTTATGACAAGTCAATACATATAATACTTATTCTCTATTTACAAGATATTTGTTAAAATATTATTTATATTAAATTAACTATTTTGCGGCAATCATTACGTATTATAATATTAATTAGTATTTAAGTATGTACAACATAGCTTTAGTCCCACATACAGGCAAATATTAATACACATGTTTGGTTTATTTGTAAGTGATGGAGGTTTCCGCTAGGTTGTCAAAGTTGTAGTGCGAATGAAGCTCAACCAGGATGATCGATGGCGTGGTTGACTTGAAATTCGTTCTAATTGAAAATACCGTCGGATTTTGAAAGGTCGGTATCACATTTATAACTCAAATATCTTGGGATCTAGTGGGTAGCAGTAATCACTTACAAACACGCGATTTTTAAACTGATTTGCTTGACCTTTGCAAATTCATATTAACTACTCATCATAGTTACGCCCTTAGCCAATAACCTATCTATCTATCTATCTATATCAGCCCATATACGTCCCACTGCAGGGCACGGGCCTACTCTACAATCGAGAGAATCGATTGAGAGTGGTTAGGCCATATAGTCCACCACGCTGGCCTAGTGCGGGTTGGCGGACTTACATACCGTAGCAATTCGTTAAAATCGCTACGGTATGCAGGTTTCCTCACGATGTTTTCCTTCACCGTTAAAGTGCGTGGTGATTGACTATCAATACACACATAACTCCGAAAAGTCAGAGGTGTGCCCTGGGATTTGAACATGTAGGCAGCCGCGTCTGGTCCGTTTACCAACAGGCCACCACGCACTACACCAGCCAATAACCTAGATTTAATAAATTAATATATATAAAATCACTATCTGAAAAGATCTATCTAAAGATTAAGGTATGAAATCACTTAATCCTTGAATCTCTTCACAAGGACGCGTTATAGTAGTACGCAATCGTATCTTATCGTAACAATAAAACGTGTTTATCTGCGCCGCTAAAACGCGAGCTTTAAGCTAAGCATCCACTGACGACAGACAGAAGCGTATAGTGATGTGCATTACTATCGTAAAAACCTTGTTGAATTTGGAGTTTTATAGCTTCGACGGATTGGTTATTTTACTACTGCACAATGTTGCTTTATGAGCATTTTCAATGAGATTTTTCCTGCTATTGATGTATACCTTGAACAGCCCTGTAATACGAATAAAGCCTAATAAGCCCTTTATTTTTTTTTAATGATAGCTTAATTGTTAGTTTGTTCCTAATCGCTATTACTGAGCTATCGCCGTAGTGGACGTTCAATCAGTATTGTGAGTGAAGTGTCTCGATGCTCAGAGATACAATTTTACGGCTTTATTATATCGAGATAATCTCGAAGCCTCTCGCGCCGATGTCAAATGTCTCTCGACCTACTTTCTAGCGTACTTTTCCGCGTATTACCCAATTTAATTTCGCCTGTTATTGGTTTCGTTCATATTTTGCAAATCGTTTAATATTGCTATAGGTACGTGAATATATGAAAAACGTTTACGATAATTGAATTGTTATAAATCGAACTCTCGGCCTCTAGTTTCTCAGCCGGCTTCTTAAGTAGGTAACTCGACTTCCACAGTGTCGCAAGTATTACGGTGCGATTACAACCCTGAGGTCTCAGGTTCGTATCCCGCGTCGGGGAAACTGATTGGATTTTTCTTTTCATTGTCAGTCCGGAGTCAGGAATTCGTGCTCGTTAAGACGATAGCTTGCTACCTATCATCTCGCTATCATATCGTGGGACGGGTCACACAAGGCAAATCGTGGGCGGCCTAGTAGCAACTCTACCTACCCCGTCTGGGAAAAGGAAATACTCATGGTCGTTATTTAATGTATTTCCTTAGGAAAAAAATACCATAAATACCTAATAAATAATATAATACTTAATATAATAAAATGTGTATTGACTTGTCATAAGAGCTATTTAATTGCCTACGTGACCAATAAACGAATTTCATTTCATTTCATAAACGAATTTCATTTCATTTCATTTCAAAGGCGTGATTTATTTATGTATGTACTATGTGCGTCATTTTGAAAGTATTAGATTCATACGTCATTAGCACAACACAGATATTTTTGAAGGGTGTTAATAAAAAACAGATACCGTTTGAAAGATTTTAATTTAAATATTGTTTATAGATATAATGTCCATATACTATATGCCTTAGAAATACTGAACAAAACAATATACATTTACATATGACCAGTTCGCTAACACGTCTTCCAACGTCGGTAACCAATTTGGCAAAATTAAAATTATATTTACAGACAAACTGAATAAATTAGATTATAAAATGTAAAATTTATCAAAAAGTTTCTTCTATTCCATGCGATATATATTATTCGTTACAAATGTCCAAAACAGTATAAGTAAAGTCGATATCAATTCCTAAACTATAGTTTTTATAAATGAGTGGTCAATTCCGATATTTCATTGAAAATTGGTAAACTCGGTATCGTTGGAAGCCATTTTAATACTGTCGTGGACCCGCAATGGAATTCATAAAATCACTAAGATTTTAAATAATTAATTCATTGCGTATTTATTGATGGTAATAATGACTCCATATGTGCCTAATATTGAGATGTTAAGATGCTAATATTATCACTGTCGAATGAAAGATTGAGTGTGTGTGGTGTATACTTCGGGTACAGATATAATTGAGCCAGCAATTTGAATGACTTACGGACAAGATTAATAAGCGATCCCAATCCCTATCCAAGGATCGATCCGGAAAATAGACCAATCAGAACACATGAAATGTGAGCGTGTCGACAATACCTTGAGCCCATTGGTCAATTTTAACGATTGATCTTTAGATAGAAATGAAGATCGTTTATTAATCTCGGCCAATAATACATTGCACGTGCCATCAGGTATATTAAAACAATTAACAAAAAGGTCATTACCGAACTTCTATGCAGACGGTACACCTTAAAATGGTTAAACTCGTTCATTTTTGCTATCTGTCCTAATTAACCACTTACGTAGGGTCCCCTAAGTCAAATAGCTCAACAATTAAATTTGCCATAAGAGCTAATTGCTTATCGTTAGATGTCTAGAACTCTGTAATTCTATAAATTGCCATTGCGAGAGCACGCCAGTCACATCCAAGCAAGATGCTGACTATCAATACGTACTTGGGATATGTCGAAAATGATTTGAAATGTAACAAGCCGTCATGTCACGATTCAACATGGTCGCATTGTATTCGTAATTCGATATTTTAAGACATAATTTATTTTTTGTAAAAAGAAATAAAAAAGTTTAAGCAAGTCATAGGAAATTTCTTCTAAGTAATGTTTTCTTCTAAGTAATGTTAAAGTCCTCTAGTAAATATTTTTAAGGATATAGTTTCCAACGTTGAAAACGCATCATGACGGCTTCACAACAGAACAATAGTCAACAGATATTCTATATTTTATAAAAATTACTTACGCGTTAGTCTATGGTTACTCAAATCACACAACGCTTATCGATACAATTTTAATCTAAATTAATAAATTGTCTATGGAATAACATGCACAGTCTTTGACTACATCAGTCGATAGTACGGGAATAAATGGTTTAGCATTTCGACACTTGTAAATTGCGATGAAATTGTATAACTCTCATATATTATTTATAGGAAATAATTGGAATCATTATATAATATAGTCATATAACATCCAAATGTAGATAGAGAAATTTTTGATGAAAACAATATTTTCGAAGCACCCTCTATGCGACATTTTCGTCAGATATTTTTAGTCAATTCGTGACTCAACTTTCATATTTACATAAATACTCGTCAATCGTTGGGATGCATGGTTGCGGTTGTCGACAAAAATGCCGATATTATCGATAGACAGCTCGATAACCAGCCGTGCAACTGGGTACACTCACGCACCGATCTTACAACCTAACAAAAAAACATTAAAATTTATGTTTATAAATTAGGCACCATACGTTTGTGATCGAAGCGAAATGCCCACAAATAAAATCATCAAAAAATGGCAGCGGAGAGTTCGTTGTCACATTAAACAAATCAAGTTTATTAGTACACGTATCGATAAACTTAAACTTCACCGAACACAGAAAAGAAAATACGAAAAGCAAACGGCATTCACGTCACTTTTAAGTCTCGATTTTTCTTACATTCTCCATAAATTTCTATAAATTACACTAAACACCGAAATAACGACGCATCGATACAAACTATCGATATCTATTGTGACGTTCGCTTTCGGTTCGTCAACTCTACTATGAAAGCTTGTATCATGCTTCTAAAACTGCTTCAATACATTCACTGTACGAAGTAAAAGTTCTTTAATCATTCTGTTCTTAGATTCCTCTGTGGTTTTAAAGTCTGTTAGCTCGTATTCGTCCAATTTACGAACGCGGGCCTCCTCAAAATTAAGAAGGTGTAGGCCATTCTCCATGCTGGTCTTAGAATACGCTTAGTTGCGAGGCCGTCACAAAGCAGTTCTTGTGTCTTGATTACTCCAGAATCACGTCAATCTTAAGAACTAGATTTTTCCACAATCTACTTTTAAAAGCTTTCGTTAAATTAATTCACTGCGATTTACATTTAGGTTCAGTTCTTCTGTCTCTCTCTGGAGTCTTCGCGGCAGACTCCTCTGGGGGGCGAGTCCCTCCCTTTCTGGTTGATTTTGGAGGTTTTCCGTGACCTTTTGAACTTGGCCACGTCATCTCCAAAGACGTCGCCGGTCCTTAAAGCTGAGATGAGGTCATCGAACTCTCCCTTCTGTCCGTTGGTGAGCGTTCCGTCGCGGGAACTGTCGTTGGAGTGTCCGTTGCAGTCGCCATTGGCCTTACCCAGCGACTTGCCCACTGAACCGAGGAGGCTTGACTGCTTGCGCTCCATTGTACGTTTCTTGAGCTACGAAAGATAAAATAAGTGATTAGAACAGAACATTATTTTCTAGAGTCGGGGAACTAGAAACTGCGTTCGTGCAGCAGCCGAGATCACTCACTCAAGGTCTCACCAAACGGCGAGCGGAACGGCGACGCGACGCTAACGTGTCGTTTGGAGTTGGTATGAATTTGCTAATATGCAACATATCACACCACCACCCGTCATCATCGACGGGGGCCGGTCTGTGTGACGTGTTGCATAATAACCCATAAATTAGAACTTCAAACGACCCCTGAACGTTGCTTTAAGCGTTGCTGTGCCATCCCGTCCCACCCGCTACTTGACGAGTCCAATAAGACGGATACCGGAGTTCGTGCCTGGTGCGTCGTTCCTCCTCGTCCCTGCGTCTCCTGGCGGCGTCACACTCGGCGCGTGCCTCGACTAGTTGCGTGAGGAAGTGCTAGTGTATGTGAGTGTAGCTCTTGTTCGTGCCTGGTGCGTCGTTCCTCCTCGTCCCTGCGTCTCCTGGCGGCGTCACACTCGGCGCGTGCCTCGACTAGTTGCGTGAGGAAGTGCTAGTGTATGTGAGTGTAGCTCTTGTTCGTGCCTGGTGCGTCGTTCCTCCTCGTCCCTGCGTCTCCTGGCGGCGTCACACTCGGCGCGTGCCTCGACTAGTTGCGTGAGGAAGTGCTAGTGTATGTGAGTGTACCTCTTGTTCGTGCCTGGTGCGTCGTTCCTCCTCGTCCCTGCGTCTCCTGGCGGCGTCACACTCGGCGCGTGCCTCGACTAGTTGCGTGAGGAAGTGCTAGTGTATGTGAGTGTACCTCTTGTTCGTGCCTGGTGCGTCGTTCCTCCTCGTCCCTGCGTCTCCTGGCGGCGTCACACTCGGCGCGTGCCTCGACTAGTTGCGTGAGGAAGTGCTAGTGTATGTGAGTGTACCTCTTGTTCGTGCCTGGTGCGTCGTTCCTCCTCGTCCCTGCGTCTCCTGGCGGCGTCACACTCGGCGCGTGCCTCGACTAGTTGCGTGAGGAAGGCGTCCATGGCTCCGAACAGTTGCTCGGGCGAGGCGCTCGCCTCCTCGCCGAATGCGTGCGCACACGCTTCCAGACGACTCTTCATGTCCTGCAACACGTGTATAAGATATTTTATTAAACATCCTTTCGGTCCCCCAGATAGCAGGCGAGATTAGACTGCGACGCGACGTTGACGAGTCGTTTGGAGTTGTAATGTATGGGTTGTTAAGCAACATGTCACACGCCCCGTCAACAACAGCCCTTTGTGACATTTTGCATACCAACCAGTAGATCAAAACTCCCAACAAACCCGTCAGCATTGCGCTTGCGTCACTTCGCCGTTCCATCCCGCCCACCGTCTAACGTGACCATTATTCTACTTTCCCTTACCTGGAACAGATCCTCAAGCTGGGTGAAGGTGCAGACCGCATGCGCGTGGAAGTCCCTCATGACGGGCACGAAGCAGTCTGGTGGTGAGGTGGTGGTGGCTGGTACGGTGGCCAGCGACGCGTGGTAGTCCAGCTCGCGCGCCACCTCGCGGAGACCAGCTCGCAACGCGCTCACGTCCTTGTCCAGTTGCTCCACGCACACTTTAGCCGCGGCTCGCACGTGAGGAAGGTCTTCTTCGATCAGGAGCACGTCTTTGAACTGGAAGTGAAGGTCAGTGCTGATTTAGTGATATGCGATTCTTAAACTAAATATTTGTGATATGTTAATATTTTCGAGCCCTTTGGCTGAATTATTGTGCGAGGATCACACTGCCATGTCAGTCGTGGGATGAATCCAAGGGTATAAGATTTGTGCTGGTGGAACGACGGTATTTTTAGGTAGTAAATAATATAGAAGTGTACCTGCGTCTCGAGTATCTCGACGAGGTAGTGCAGCAGCGTGGTGTTGCGCGTGACGCTGGACTTGGTGTCGGCCAGCTTGTTCAGCGACGTCAGCCGGAACCCGGACGCGTTGCCACGCGCGCCCCTGTACACACACATTACATACATAAGTTTCATACCAGGTACGTGGAAAATTATTGGAGAAAGGTGAATTATAGTTTATAAGTCACAAACTGAAAGCGGTATGGTAACGCTATTTTTTGTTACATTTTGTACGTTATGTTCCCTCTAGATTCTCTATGGTTTTAATATTATTTTCTGTCATTTTTAGAGTAATATCAAAACACACCATGCACTGAAAGTCTCAAAGCGGGGGCTACAAAAACCCCACACTTGATCAATGCAGCCACACACCTAACCTCTACTTCAGACAAGCCATTTGCAGTTAACTGTACATTAATATTATATCCATCTAGCTACATTACCTGTTCATATAGTTCCCGAGTGCCAGTACAATCTCCAGCAGAGTCCGTAGTCTCCTGGACCGGGGCAGTTCCCTCGCCGCCCGCAGCACAGCGGAGGCTCGCGCGCGCGCCTCGGCCGCCGCGCCGCTGAACTTCTTCTTGAAGAGGAGAGCACGCACGCGCTGGGACCAGTGCGGGATCCTGGAAGTAATGTTAATGATATAGAAATTTCGTTGGGTAACAGTTTTGATCAATGTTAAGCTCACTACACCACCAAAGCCACCGACCCGCCGGCCTATGTCGGCAACGTTTTGTTAGCGACACAGGGCGGCGGCTTCACTCATTGCAAGTCGGAAAACTTTCTCGCCAACATGAGGAACATTTTTATAACATTGTTAAGTGTCGCCGGGCAAGTGAGCAGAACGCGTGCCGGCGGGCTTGTTTTGTTATAGGCAATGTTAAGAAGATGGTCTGGGTAAGATTGTTACAGAGCACTTTATCCAAAACCATGAAACAACATCAAAAGGGCTGATTGGGTCCAGGATTTTAGGCAACCACCTTTTCTGTCGACCCAAGCGACCACCCGACCACCCGACCTGCCTCTACCTCTATTTCAATATGTACTTATGTTTGATTCTAATTTGTGTAAAGTCTGACATAAAAACCAAACCTTCATGTTGTGTAAGGGGATAAAATCATAAATCTAGCCTAGACCTTACTAGTATTTCTGAAATTTTCAACAAAACACTCACTTGGAAATCTCGTACAGGAACCTATCAGCCCGTGCCATGCTGTCCAGCTCGTCCTGGTGCTCCTCCAACAAGGCCGCCTCCTCAGCGCTGGGCGTGAACTTCAGCAGTTGCTCCACCATGTCGATGGGCAGCTGTTCCGCCGTGTCCATGCGCAGGATCGCCCTGGAATTGGTAAATACATCCATCAGACCTAAGTACAATATAAAGCTTCGTTGCTTCAACCAATTGACAATTTAGATTTGGACAGTGGCAACGTCATACAGTATGGCAGGGTAGGCGAACCAATGGCACGCGTGCCATTGATGGCACGCGACACAATATTTTGGGCACGTCGCAGAATTAGGTATTTTAAGACGATCGAACGCGATGCTCCTATGCTGCGGAGTGTTCGGTGCGCGGGGTGGGGGCAGCGAGCAACAGAAGTCACACTAATTTTACTGAAATTTAATATAAACATACCAAAATGTACCTCTTTTGCTTACTTTATTTAATAAAGAGTTTTGATAGTATTTATAATTATTATTTTCCAAATAATCAGAAAGTCTAAATTATTTGATGGCACGCGAATGACCCCATTAAACTTTTTTTTAGAAAAAATGGCACGTTGATGCATAAAGGTTCGCCTACCCTGCAGTATGGTATGTGAAATGTATGACATGGATATGATAAAAGCTTATTTGATGGCACCGACCGAATTGTTGGAATTGGCAGCAGTAATTCTAAATCAAAATCTAAATCCAAAAAATCCTTAAACTTCGGTTGCGTATAATTTTATTAATATGTATTTTCCCTTGATTGAAAAATTAGGACATTTTTACTGGAGGTATTGAAATATACCTTCATCAAAGACTACTTCTGTTAATTAATTAACTTTTACCACGTGACTTCTAAATGAACCCTGTGTGTTCTCACCTGCAGATCTCCTCATCAGTCATCTTGAGCTTGGACAGTAGGATGGTGCAGTTCTGCGCTCGTCTGCCGTCGATCACCGTCAGGATCTTGGTGCGTGTCTTCTGGCCCAACTGCCGCAGGTCTTCTACTGAACCCTCGTTCTGCACACAGGAGAAATCAATAAATTTTGTAAATTGAACAAGTGAATTGTATTGAATAATATGTTATTTTATGATTACGTTTATAATAAGACGAAATTATTAAAAAGTTTGCTTTGTTGGTTTATTTGTATTGTTATTCTGTTATGTACTTAACACCCTAAAATAATAAATAAGAGGAATATTTGACCAGTATTTTAAATTTGAATTTACCGCCCTCTAAAATGACTCCTCTTAATTACATTTTCATCCCAATAGTACCTCCCAACTTAAAAAAAGAATCGGCAAGCATAAGCAATGTTCTACATCCTTACCTGAACCCCATTCTTCTGATAAGCGCAGAACATCTTGTCAATGCTGTGCAGATCCATAGTATTGTACAACTTGGTATCGTCTAACTCCTGCCATATGGTTCCATGCAGCTTGGTGTCGGGCAGCTTGCTCCAGTTGAAGCTCTTGAGAGGGTTGCCGGGGGTGGGCACGTTCTTCTTAGGCTTGGGGGCGGCGGGTGCGAGGGGCGCCATGGGTGCGAGGGGCGCGGGGGGCGGTGCAGGCGCGGGGGGCGCCGCGGGCGGTAATGGAGGGGGGAATAAGGCGGGAGGTGGCGGTGGAGGCGGGACTGAGCACGTTTCGATCACTGCGCTCTTTAAGTTGCTGACCTGTGGGTTACATTGAAATATAAACTTTAATCTATCTGTATCTATATCAGCCCATATACGTCCCACTGCAGGGCACGGGCCTACTCTACAATCGAGAGAATCGATTGAGAGTGGTTAGGCCATATAGTCCACCACGCTGGCCTAGTGCGGGTTGGCGGACTTACATACCGTAGAAATTCTTTAAAATCGCTACGGTATGCAGGTTTCCTCACGAATAAACTTTAATACTACGACCATAAGGTACGGCTTTTGAATACATCGATTTTAATATTAAAACTATAAACACACGCAATAATCAGACATATTCCTAACCCTATTATAAGATACAAAGTGTTGTCGTATGTATCAGAAACTATGAGAGATTTAATAAAAAGTGATGTTTGTACATACCTTAGCATCATCAGGTATGCTTCCCTCGCTGACTAGTTTTTCGAACCTTGCTCGTTCCGCTCGTTCTTGATTCAGCTGAATTCATAGATTATAAGATAAGTAATGGTAATTACAGCACAGACGGTTAATAAACGTTGACATGTATGACATAGACACAAAAAGCTTAAAAATTAACAACACAAGTAAAGCTATTTTTTGCTATGAGACAAAAACAGTGCAAATAAACAAATAATCAACACGTAAAATGTGCCAACATAATGTTAGATTTTAAAACGTACTAGCCTCTGTGGAACACAATCATTATGTTATTTATTATGTAACAGCACTGAGGCAGCAAGCTTGATAATGGCCAAAACCTTATAATGGAATGATATGAATGACCTTACCTCATAAATAAATGTAATAGAGGCCTTTTTTTGTATTCTAGGTGTAAGATTAAATGAAAGACTTGTAAAACACAATAGTACATGTTGGTATATATATGCAACATAAATATAGGAAAAGGAAAAGTAATAAATAACAGAAAACTTTAAAAACAATTCCGGAAATTTCACGCTGTTTAGATTAAGCTTGTGCTTAGCGACTTGCTTAACATATCCTCTCATTACGCATGTCAATGATCTATACATGCGCATTGCGCATACGCATTTTTGTGCACCTATATATTATAATAATTAATTTCTTCGAAAACAAAGTTATATTTATAAACATATGAAGATAGAAGAATTTAATACCGAATATACTCTTTCAATATCTTCCACCTTTAAATCCCTTATAAATATTTTTTTATATCTATCTCACATTTTGCTTGCGATGTTTACCCTCTTATATGATTCAAAATAACTACCTTCAATAAGTCCTTCGTCTAACCTTACAACCTGTATATTTTTAATTGCGATCCTGCACTTTGTTCATGATATCCTATTAATAGGTATAGAGTTATCGGCATGGACTTCAATGTGCTAAAATGAGTCAAAAGCGCTTGTTAAAATGGACCTGTTGTTCAAGCTGGTGAGCCCTGCAAGCCGAAGCCCTGGCGCGTTCGGTGCACTCCATGTGGGCGGCCGTCTCCTTCTCCAGGCGGTCCTTGAGCCTCCCCACCACTCCCTCCAGCTCCTCTCTCTCCTGGCTTTGCTGGTCCACCTGCTTCTCCTGTTAGTGCAAGCCGGGTCAGTGGCACACGTCTGTACGTGCCTTGGTAGCGATGTTAGATATGTGATGGTGGGTTAGTGTGGGAATTCGTTGGTTATGTTTGAGAGGTGTTTTATTTGTAATTGATATAAAATAGTTTTTAAAAATGAAAGAAATACTGATTGTTTCATTAGGTTGTTAGAGTACCAAATTATTTTAATAGTTTTTCTGTAATTCATATATCTAATGTATTTTTAATTGTAATCTTGAAAATTCTACTCAAATTAATTCCAGTTTTACAATCAAGTGGAAATCACTTTTAAAAGTACTTGATCAATTTACTACTAAAGTTACAAAAATATAGAATTTTGTTTTTACGGCTTTAGAAAGTATCAAATTGATTCTTAATTCTGTAATCTCCATTATTTTAAATTCATCTAAGACTTAGTTTTAAAGACATAATTCAAAGCACCTCAATGAGAATGCGTATGACGAGTTACCAAACGTGTGCGTAGTGTTATCTGTCACCAACAGCTGTTAAGATTGGTGAACCTACCTTCTTGGCGAGCTCGGTAGCAAGGTCAATGTTCTCGCGCTCCAGATTCTCTGCTTTCGTTCTAGCAGCGACTAATTCTTCCTCTTTCGCCAGAAGGTGTACTATCTCGCCCACATTGATCTCTAGAGGCGCGACATCTGGGTCGTAAATCTGAAAAGCAATTTTCCTATTGTAAATGCTTGTATTTTCAACAAATTCTTCCAGTCAATACTTTTAGAACATTGACTAGCGAGCGAAGGTTGGTGCTAAAAATCAGGTGCTAGGCCTTTAGTCGTAAATTTAACGACCTTGTCTATATCCAAAATTCTAATGATAGAGATGGAAATGCTAGCTAAGATAACGTTATAAATTCGTATTTATCAATTTTGTTACAATAGTCACAAAATTTGTTATAAATAAAATAATAAAGACCTATCAATAGCCAGAGAACTTGATCATTGAATTACCTTAGTGGTATCAGTGTTAGTTCCGCGTTCGCTACCACGGTCGCTACCATGGTCGCTGCTGGCGCGGCTGCCGGCCGCTGGTTGCTGAAGTACCAGTTGTTGTACCACGCGATCCAACAACAACCAGTGCTGGGACTGAGGGTTGTATTCCACTGGAACATAATAAAACACATTATTTGTGAGATATTCAGCAGACAACTTCCTATGACTGAATATGACATATATAAATTGCTGTAGTACTCACGCGGCAGAAGCAGCAGATGTTGCAGCATAGACAACATATGAGGATAGGCAGCAGTATGGCTGATCTTTCTCCTCAGCAGCTCAAACATACTGCCAGCACTCTTGGTGTCCACGTGTTCGCGGTCGAACCTGCGAGCCAACTCTCGCTCGTCCTCGTTGCGCACCATCTCGAAGAACTCGATGTGACGGTCCAGCGTCTCATTCTCGTATTTGCGTAGTTTTTCGATCACTGCAATAATAATATAATAATTATGAATTTAGGAGATGGCAGTTTCAAACGGACGGCTTTTGATTTTCAAGGCCATTTGTAAGTGATCATTGCGAGGAAGCTTATACATCTGTCAGTCCTCCATAAGGATTCTTGTTGATAACTATTTCTAATTAGAAATGAATATTTTTTACAATTAGCCTTGAGCAGATGAGCTATTAAAAAATTAATTACTGCAAAATCGAGCACTTTGTAATTACTGAAGTTAGCCATTAAATCTCACTTAGTAGTTATTTTCAAAAATATATAGCACAAAACGAAAATAATAATTCCTAATAATCGTATCTTACCTGGTTGTATACCCAACATCAACAGCTCATATCTCAAATGCAGTCTGAACTCGAGGCTTTCCTCCCCAGGTCCGTAGTTGAGCACCGCGTTCACAAACGACATGATGGCAGTCTTCAAGCCCAAGTCATCGCGATAGGCTCCAGTACTCCTGTCCAGCTCGTTCACTATGCCTTGGAAGCGGGCCCTTTCGCCTGCGTATTTTTGGTAATGCACCATTGCTTCGAGCACCTAGAGTTGGAAATGTTATAAAGCATAATGTAATAGGTATTTTTTAAATACTGCAATCTAGAATGCAGTGAGCATTGCTTGAAAAATTTTAACGACTGAAAGGTCTTCTTTTAAACTCTATATTCCAAACTATCAGGTACAGTAAATTTTACAATAAACGATAAAATAATAAATACCAAAATTGTATTGACAAAATCGTCATTTACTTGAAGACGATCGGGTGATTGTCTTCAAGAATATTATTTTCATTTCAAATTCTCCGATAGCGGACGAAATCAGTGGTATCAATGTGCAGTTACAACGGCACAGTTTTTAGCAACATTTAGTAACAGTAAGTAGCGGCAATCATCGCAGCGCCTACATTTGCAATAGCACAGAATGCAACAAATTACAGTGACGTCAAAACTCATTGTTTATTCGTCAGAGAACGTTTTAACTTACGTATTTTAATACGTGACATTGGCAGAATTGGGGTATGGCAACACCGCAAAAGCCAAATAACAAGAACTGAACTGAACTGAACTTACGTATTTAGTGTCTACCTGTGTACAGCAATGAACTACCTATTTCTAATGGCGATGACGATTAAATACAAGGATTATTTTTTTTATTTCACCAGGAAAGTACATTTAACCTATTCTTCGTGTAGATAATAAACTTACAAAATAATTTGAACTATATTCATCTCTGTCATTACGTGCTTCTTCTACCATTCTATTTTTCCTGCATCTTATTTTACACTACAAATACAATTCATGCCGACCTTCTTATGTGCTCCTGGTACGACAGAGACGGTTCCAAGAATCACCACTAGATAGTGGTACTTACTACCTTGCTCATCATCGTCATCTTGTGCATCACCTTCTTTTCTAATGATCCCTATAGTTTATTTTACACTACAAAGACAATTCATGCCAACCTTCTTATGTCCTCCTGGTACAAGGCAGACGGCTCCGAGTATCTCTAGGGCTGCCACCTTGGTCTTAACGTTCTCGGTGTCAAGCGACTGTGCGATCAGATCGATGCTCGTGGGGTGTGCCAGTACGTGCGCCCGACCGGTCTGCGAAACCAAGCGCTTGCTTCAGAAATGTTCAGCAGGAAGAATAAGCGACAGTATTATAGAGTTATTCTACTGTAAAAGATCCAAGTTATATTATATCATGCTGTGTCTATTCTAGATGTTGGTATTATATGTATTGATAGAAAATTTCAATCGGAAGTAAATCGTTTGAAAATTTAAAATTGTGTACAAAACTATACAATGTTATTTTATAGAAGATAAAACAATATTTTATTTTTGTATGAAAAAGGTTGCTACTAAGAATATGTTCAATGATTAGTAACATATTATTCTGTATTATTGTTTATATGTATATTAAGTGGTGTTCAATGTGTTGTACATCGATCAATCTCAAATTACTTTTGCCAATTTGTGTAGACCAAAATTATAGACTAACAATTTCAACTGCCCGTCTACACCTCAACAACTACAACGCCTTCAGTATAATCAAAAGCACCACCAACCATTTTCCTGATACACTATACCTTAATACTACTCCCAGTACTTACAGAATTGTTCATGAGAGCTTTAATAGCGGCGATGAGGTTATGCCTGGTCGCCGCGTCGTCGCGAGGCGCTCGCTGCAAGGCATCCAGCAAGGAGCCGAGACCACCTTGCTTGATGAAGCGCAGCACGAAGCTGTGGGCGCGTGTTCTGAGAGCCGTCTTCAAACCGTCAACAAGGCCGCATGCTTCTGCTGGTAGTGTGCTGTCTGATGAAGAGAATGCCTGAAAAAAAGAACAATAGAGTTACAAGAAATGTATGTATTTTCTTATGATCAAAAATAGTTAATTCATTGATTAAAATCTTTCTCATAATAAAGAGTCCATGGTAAAAGCATGCTAGTTATCATAAAAATTATTCAGACGGATTCAGAATAATTCAGACACTTTCAAAATTAATTAAGACGCTTCTGGTGACATCCGTGCAGTCATGCACCAACTCAGATGTTTGTATCATCAACATTGTTAGAGTCTGGATGTGGAATTGGAGAGCCCCTGAGTTCTAATACGACAAATGCATCATAGCAGCACTCACATCAGCGATCTCGTTGAGTGCTTTGATGTACTCCTCGACTTGCGGCGCGGTGGCGAGGTGCGGCGCGGCGCCGGGCGGCGGTCGCCGGCTGCAATATATCTGCCACTTCTTTGCCGCTGGCAGCGCCATCATCGCCGCCTTGTTGGCCGCTGTCAGGTCCAGCTCTTCCTGCAACAAACGAATACATTTATTAATTTAATGTTTATTGTACATCACACAAATGTCGCTTGTAAAATTGAAATGCACTTAATATAAGTATGACAATCGGCGGTCTTGTCGCTTTCGGTGATATTAATATATTATGTAGATGTTTAATTTAATCAGTGGAGGTGACGTGCCTTTTGAGAATGCTTAATTAAATGAAATAGAGGATATATCCATGTTCACATTAAATAATTTGGATGTGAAAATGAGAACAAAAGACAAATTAATTTTGATCGAGTGAGTTCAATAAATGAGTGAATAAGAATACCACTCAAAATATGTAAAAGTGCCTCACGTAGTAGTAAGATGTCGCCACCGTCTATGAATAATTACAGTACGCAGGGCTTGCATCACGTTAAAAAACAACGGTGAAAGAAAAAGTAATTAAGGTTTAGGTAGGTATCTGAAACACTGAACAACTGAATATCAGCACTGCACATCTGTAACACAGACCCTGCCTGTATCAGAAACCAGTCTTACATCCAATATGTACTTCAAATATATTTGTACTCTTTTTCTGTATGAGAGAAATAAATAAAATTGTTATATTCCGTCGGCAAATATTAAGTAATAAAAACCGATTTTTTAAAATTAACTCCAGTTTTTTTTTGCTCAAATCTTTATACCAAAATGTTACCTAATTTAAGGCAACCAAAGTATATCTATGCAACGACCAATGCAAATGATTTCACAGAAAATCTCAAAACGTAAACATCAACATAAAGATTCTAGAACGATCCATGTTTAGTTGATAATTCCAACAGCATTTTAAACCATCCCAAAATGCACCAAACAGGTTCCACTCCTTAACTGACTAGTTAAATAAAAACCATTTCGTTCTAGATAGGTATTGAAAGCATCTTAATTGCCATTTTCAACCAAATAAATTAAACAAATAAATTAAAAACTCGTGTTTACTGTTTGTATATCATAAAGAATATTAGCATGGATATTGGAAGCTTTCTGTACCTTATTCAACATTAAAATATACCAGAAATTTTGTATTTATTATACGAAATTGTATTTTTGTACATTATTACAACTCCAAGCATTGAATTTAGAAGTTACGAGAATGTAAGAGGTCATAATATTTATGAATACTAATTATTCTACTAAATAAATTTAATTGCCTCATCGGTATAATAAATCACACTCATGATTATAATGATATACCTAAATCGACTAAAAAAACAAGTGTCATTTTAATTAATCAAAAAAACCTCATTAATTACAAAAGTCTACGGACAAGATGCTTTACCATTATAATGTAAGCTGTAGCTTTTAATTAAATCACAATTCTATATAAGGCAAGTAATAATATTATATCGTAAAGGATTGTGTCTACGCATAAACACCAAAAAAAACCTCATTAATTACAAACAAGCATACGTACGAGATGCTGTATCATTTAATGCAAATTGTAGCTTTTAATTAAATTACAATTCTATACTCGTATAAAACAAGTGATACTATTATATAGAAAAAGATTTTGTCTACCCATTAACACCTATCTATCTATCTATTCAGCCATAGGAAGTCCACTGCTAAACATAGGCCTCCCACAAGGATGTCCACATCGACCTGTTGGAAGCGGCCGGCCTCCAACGACTTCCTGCGACCTCAACCAAGTATATATAAAAAAAAAAACTACGAGAGACTTTTCGGTCTCACAAACACCCAGACCCGAAAGCATTATTTGTGGGCCGCACAAACATTTCTCTTGGTGCGGGGATCGAACCCGCGGCCTCTCGTTTCACAGCCGGCGTCTATCCAACTGCGCCACGGAGGCTGTCGAACTATTTATTGATACAGACCGAAACAGATCAGCAAAGCTGTATTTCATATTAATTTATGCGGGATAATGATATTGTTTACCCGTCATGCTAATTTCAAACTACGAGTATATCTACTAATTAAGGAACTGCTCTCACGTTGTTACTTTACCGTGGCACTTCAGAAATGACACCCCAAGGGCCATTACATTAACAAACACGAGGAAGCGAACAAACCATGTAATATGTACATATGTTATGTCTATCAAACTCTAATGTATTATTTAACATGACGCCTACGAGGTCACCTTGACATTATGTACGAAATGTATCAATACCAGTATGATACTGGATGCCTATCCTTACACATCTGATACACATTTGAGAGATCCAAGTTTCCATTCTCTATCGCAAAAGAAGATACAGCGCTTCTAGAAATATATCAAGAATAGTATCAATACGTATAACCAGTCGGAAATATCTGTACCTAGCTGGAATGCGGTTCACATTTCATTTTTTTGTGTTCCCCTATCTACTATGTTATTTTACATTTTACGTTTTGAGATGGATGCGAATTCTATTTTTTATTCCTTTTTCTATTTTCATTCAATTTGTTTAACCTATATTTTTAATTTGCTGAACTTATGTTCCAATTACGTCAATTATTCAGGTCCACAGATATTTCCGACGGCTAGTACACAATATCGATGACTTTTGATCCAATAAGCCATTATACCAACTATGTAATCAATTCCAACAAACAGAATAGGATCAAAAGGTAGAACGAAAAAAAAATTATAAGTTACAAGACCAGACTTCTTACACAGAGCAAATCCGACCAATCTTCTATCTTTACTTTAAATTTATTACTTCCCACTTCAAACGAATCCATTGTCTTATATACATAATCCGCTTACTTTCAACAAATAAAAAGTATTACATCTATATTGTTAGTAGAATAGTAAAAACAAAAGCTTAAGTTCACTTTCATTCAGACCTGTAGACATAGCAATTTCGTAATTGATAGCAACCGCTAATGCGTATGTTTCAAACGCCGCGCCGGCACAATTATTGTTAAATCATGTGCTGTAAGCGATTGACAGAGGCGAATCAAGCTTAAAAGCGGGAGTCAAAAACGCACTTGTGTAAAGAAATACATAGTATTAGCATACGGCATAAGCGAACATTTTGTATTAATTTGACACCCTATTTTCCATTTCATTTCATTTATTTATTCATTTTCATTAGCGTAATTTAAATTGATTTCATAAGCATCTTGGCAACAAAGATCGAAACAGACTTTAACGTATCGATTACTTTCAAACCTTCAATCCATCTAATTGTCACAGTAAATGTAGAACAATTTATCAACATTATAACTCAACAATACAATTCGACTTCAAAAATTAATTTACACGGGCCTCAAACTCCCGATTATCTTTACTAACTGCACATCCGTAAGCACTTGCTCAAATCTATGTTATCGAAACACCGCCCATTTCCATAGCGGAAGAGGTCTGGGCGTGCTCGCAAAATGTTTATTTTTCGCAATGTTGAAATTTAGTGTTATTTTTCTTGCAAAACTATTTGCTCTCGTGGGTAGGTATTGTCTAAGCGGAAGATTTCATAACATGTGAAATTTAAAATGTGGTGCGCGCATTGGTCGATTACTTCGCAATTTTGCAATTACTGTGTTGTTCGCAACGCTTTGTTATACGAGTAGGTATGCATATCGTTTTGAATGTATGAAGTGATATGGTAGACATCCAACTGTCGTAACGGATATGAAAAAAATAATTTAATTTGTCGTAACTTACTCATCACTATCAATCGCGGGATGATACTCGTATATTAATTAATTAAATACAACGATTTTATGCCACCAAAATATTTCGAAGGTAGTTGAAACATAAACTATTTAATAAATAATTTATCCTATTCACACACTTTAACACCATATTAAAACACTTACACTTTTATTGCAAGTCCCTTTGGTCACCTGCCTCCTTGATTATTAGTAGCATCCTGATGATAAATATATATATCAATTGTTGCTGGATAAGTGAGACTCCGTTGGGATGAGTAATATTCTTCTTCGTAGTCGTACACACTTGACAGAGTCGCGTGGTCATGTTTAGGCCAATTGCTGAGCAGCCGTTTTCACGATGCGTCTCCACGTGTCACGATGTTTGAGTAAAATATTCATTTATAACACTTTCTTCTATAGAATACACTATCACCTTACTTAAAAACACTTTCTAGTAAATATCCTTGCTTCGACGCAATTGAGACTTGAGATGTTCACTGTCTGAGATTTTACACTTCAATGTTGAAGAAACACTAAATCCTCCCTTCTAGATACCGCCGGAAATACAGGTATTACAATCTTAAACATTAAATCAATTTCATATATACGTACGTGTTTAAAAAAAATATAAAAACAGAAAAAGCCTTTAAAAATATATAGCTAAATATAACACGGCATAAAAATATATAGAAATTCCATTTATCAAAACACAGGAAGTTATTTTATATTAACGAAAATTAGTCTACCAACACTATCATATGAAAACTTCCACAAATATTTCTACCCGAATTAGGTGATTCTAATACCTTGCATCTTTTTTAATCGTACTAAGATATTATATTAACCCCAAATTGTTATAATTGATAAACAAATACACCTAACAGTCACATACATAGTACTGACCTCACTAAGATCGACTCTTGTGTCGTGGGTATCAGGAACTACGAGAGACTTTTCGAAATTACAAACGCGGCCTCGCGTTTCACAGTCGGCGTCTAACGAACTGCGCCAGGGAGGCTGTCGATTATGTTTCTTAAAGATACTTTACAAAGAGCAACTTTATAAAGGCATACAGGGAGAGGCCTGAGCATTACAACAAGTGACTTCTATAACCCTGTATGAATCGAGTATGACCATGTAAATAATACCATAAAATACGTTGTATAACACGAAGTGGCAGATGATGTCAGACAGAAATGAACATTGCTACGGTCAATAAATATTTGCCGCGCCTGCTGCCTCTAAAGGAAAGTTGACGCATCTCTTTGTAAATTCTGCGATGGAATAACACGGGATGTGAAATGATATCTGCATTTTTCAATTATAACTTCATCGTATATACTGGTGACTAATATTTTTTGTAATGACTCGCAAAAATATTTAAGCTGTTCTATAATTACCGAAATTTAGTAAGATAATCAATTAAATTAATAAATAATGCGATACAAGTTTACGTTAATAACCACAAGATGGTGTTGTTATTTTATTGAAATAGAACAAAATTGATAATCATAAATGCATACAAATTAAATGTGAATGTATTTGAAAGCCTAGGTTGGATAAGCCACTTTGAGTATTTGAAATAAGCATCAGGAAGTTAAAAAATGTAAAGTTAAACCAAATCCACGATAAAATCCGAAAGAATAGTTTTATTTTAATGTGTAAAATCGCATAAATCTAAGAAACCATTATGTACATTATGAATTAAAAAATCTGGCATCAGTTATTCGTGGCTAAACGTGCCTGATATGCTGATAATCTTTCCCTCGGCCTATGAGAAAGATAATACGCAAGATGTATTTTGAGACATTGGGTGAAATTGTGGATGAAACTACTGAAGCTATATCCCTACACGAAAATACTCGTGCTATTATTCATATTCACTATAACGTTTACAGCCTACTCACCTCTCTCTTACTGCACACACACCCCGTCTTTCCGTATTATTTGTCCGATTTAAATCCAAATTCGTGCAGCACTTATCGCATACTACGGAGAATCTCATACGTGACGATCCCGTCGAAATACCATCACATAAGTGGCGGGACACGGCGAAGGCAATTGCCGTAATTGGTGCCAGTAATTAGACACCTAATTGCGCCGTTGAGTCGCCTATGTGTCTGAGAATGTTAAATCTGCGTTGAAAACATACTTATACTCGCACCTTTTTGCCAGAAGGGGTAGGCAGAAGTGCTACCAGGACACCCAGGTTTTGCATTGTGTGTTCCGTCACACGACGTGTTAGGCCTATCGCCATATCACTTTGCCCGAGCCAGGTTTCCAACCCAAAACCTCAGCTTTGTAATCGTACCGTAGTACATTTACGCCACCGAGCGTTGGTGACAAGTCCTTATAAAATTGTTTTGAAAAACCCTTTTAGTCCAATAAAAACACTTAGTGTACCTAAATGAGTCGTCTCGCGACATTAACAGCCTCTGTGGCCCAGTTAGTAAGAACGTTTGTAAAACGAGGGAATACAGTTTCAATCCCCGCATCAATACAAATATCTGTTAGTCCAGCAAGTATTTGTTATATGTCTGGGTGATGTAAGATCGAAAAGCTTTGTTGTTTGTCTCGCAGTTTCTGATTCAAATACCACAGGACCCGTATCTTAGAGTAGCTTCAAAACGTTGTATTTATCTATCCTACTCGTAATATTATAAAGAGGAAAGAATTGTATGTATTTTTGTAACGAATTGGCTCAAAAGTACGGGACCGATTTTAAAAATTCTTTCACCATTTAAATGCTACGAGTACATTATCACTGATTAATATAGGCTATTTTAATTGGCTTGAAACTGAAAAATAAGGATCCCTACTAAAACTACAATAATGATACACAAGGTGTAAAAAAATGCCTATAATATTATTTACATTGCGTGAGCTGCGAAAACTATAATACCTATATGTTGTCGATGTGGACTGGACTCAAAAACTACCTGCACCCGGGCGAAGCCGGGCCGAGCCGCTAGTTGTTTATATTTCTTTATTTACCAAATCAAAAGCAATAAAACAACATCGAAAAAGGGAAACCGTTCGCACACTCAACTCACCGTAACCCCTACCAAGGCTCTCACTACCGGTCGACCGACCACCTCGTTCATTAAACCGCATGCGCCAACGTGCCAATGATTTGCGGCGACCGCTCGCGTTATTTATGTAACAGCCAGTATCGAAGACCTCCGGTTGGTAACAGCTACCATAGCGAGTATACAGGGTATATCAAGACCGCGACCGAAAACGAAGCCAGGTGGTAGTTTTAGCGGCTACAGATACAATGCAACTAAAAATTTTCAAAATAAGCGACGGATTTTTTTTTTTATTTTTTTAAAAATCGTCGTTTTTGAGGGGTAATTACCTAGTTTTTGCAAAAATAGTAATTTAAACCCTTACGTACCATTGCGTGTTTAAAAATTAAGCGACGTACGTCATTTTTTTAGAAAAACTATGTTTAATCACTCAAATACGACGATATGTAAAAATAACAAAAAAAATTGACGATTTTTTTATTTTAATTTTTATTTGTGTTGTGTTTGATATCACTAATACTACCTCCTGGCTTCGTTTTCGGTCGCGGTCTTGATATACCCTGTATAAGGAAAGTGGTGACGAGATATCGACAATATATTAGCTTGCTGGAGTTACTAATGAAAGACAAATGCTAATGTTCGTCATTGATATTGCTTGATAGGTTTCAAAGCCTTTGTTATGGTTATTTAGCTTCCTGGGCACCAGTAACTGGTCGCTTAGTAATTACTAAGACAATCGAATTAAGATAAAATAATTTATGTGATTCTTATAGGCCCGTGCTTCGTATTCTGACGTTTAAATATAGAAAAATGATATCAATGTATTTATTAATCATTTCTCTAAAATCTCGTCACAGATTTTATCTAACGCCCTCAAAAAATTATATCGACGATCAAGTCATTTGCCTTTACAACTCATTTTTATGTTTAACTAGTATGGCGACTTCGCCCGCGTGATTCTTTTTCGGGGATAAAATTCCGCTGTATCTTTTCCCGGAATAAAACTTACCCTATTGCCTTCCTCGATAAATATACTATCCAACACTAAAATATGTTTTCAATTAGAAACAGTAATTCCTGAGATTAGCGCGTTCAAACAAACCAATAAACAACAAACTCTTCGGTTTATTAATTATTATTATTAGTATTCTTCCTAGGGAGACCTTTGCTCAGCAATGGGACAATATAAGTTAATAAAAAAAACCTTCAATTTATCATCTAAACTACCTACACAGGGGGGGGGGGGGGGTTACTGTATGATCCCAAACTAACTTATAAGCTTTACACTTCTAAAAATCAATACTATTCTCATATGTATGACGAGCTATTTGTTTATTGTATTTTAGAATATAATAATTTATTACTTATGTATATACTAAGGAATTTCGAACCACACTTTATCGTCGGGCGAATTATATTTTGTTTTCTTAATTTTAAAATTTTTTTGTTTTTTTTTTACGACTCCTCGCTAGCGTTAACTTTGCGGTGAAATTATCTTATGACAAATAATGTAAAAATGCAGTCTAGGTGAGCCCCGCGCAAATACTACATCGTGTTATCTATATATACAGGGTATATCAAGACCGCGACCGAAAACGAAGCCAGGAGGTAGTATTAGTGATATCAAACACAATGCAAGTAAAAATTTTACAAAAAAAATCATTAATTTTTTTTTGTTATTTTTTACATATCGTCGTATTTGAGTGATTAAGACATAGTTTTTCTAAAATAATGACGTACATCGCTTAATTTTTAACCACGCAATGGTACGTAAGGGTTTAAATTACTATTTTTGCAAAAACTAGGTATTTACCCCTCAAAAACAATGATTTTTTGAAAATTGTAAAAAAAAATCCGTCGCTTATTTTGCAAAAATTTTAGTTGCTTTGTGTCTGTATCCGCTAAAACTACCACCTGGCTTCGTTTTCGGTCGCGGTCTTGATATACCCTGTATAAAAGATGAGACTTATATTTCGCTCAGACCTTAGTCTATGGTTACAACGTTCGTTAGAGGATTCGAACAGTTTTACGTACGACGATCAAACATTCGAGCTTCATTTCGGATCAAAGAGTAGCCCCCCAGAATCCCCAGCCGTTACACCACTTCCCTCATTTAATCTTCCCGAGAGAGATAAGCCCGAGTGCTATATAATTAGTGTTATAAGTGCAGTGGTGTGGCAATGTGATAATGCACAGACGTAGAGCGGGACGTGAGAAAATTTTTGTACCTATTGTAGGATACGGTTTTATATCGATAGGCTGTACGAAGATGGATATAATACATTGGTTTCTGTAGTTTAAAAATATAGTGGCGCAGTTGGTTAGACGCCGCCTGTGAAACGAGAGGCCGCGGGTTCGATCCCCGCACCGAAACAAATATTTGTGTGATCCACAAGTATTTGTTTCGGGTCTGGGTGTTTGTGAGACCGAAAAGTCTCTCGTAGCTTCTGATACCCACGACACAAGACTCGATCTTAGTGTGGGGTCAGGACTATGTATGTGACTGTTGGGTGTATTTATTTATTTTATTTATTTATCTTAAAAATGTTGATATCAACGATGTAGTTGTTATTTAATGCTACTTGACGGCCGTTTTATTTGGGTAATGGGATTAAAAAACTGCCCGAATTTCAGTTTTATTTATTCCAGTTATTAATTCTGATGTAAAATCTTCACAATGGGAGATCCATAAATAATATTGCGTAAAAATTTCAAAGAGAAATTAACCAAAATACCTGTGACATGATGATAATGGTTTTGTACCCTTGCTAATGTCTTACACAAGTATTACTTCCTCTACATTTTCCAACACAAAACTCCACCCATCACACACTCAATAATTACAAACGAAATCCCGTTAAATCTCAACACAATATTTTCCATATAATAAAACATCTCGCGGCGTGCAATTTTCAATTTCTCCATTTGCCACGGCCGTCCCATAACGGTACGCTGGGTCTAGGCTCTCACGTACGGCACAGGGCGGGGTAGAAAGCTCATTCAAGCATTACTGTACGCTTTAGCTTCAACATTGTGATGTACGTCCTAGCGTTTATGGGCGATCACTTCCGCGACAACGAGACAACAGTTTGAGGTCAGAAGTTCATGTGGAGTAGGAAATGTATGTGCTGTGTGGTCTGAGAGTTTTATGTGACTGGGAAATATGGATGAAATCATATATGATATTTCTAATTACAGAATTTCAATAGCAGCATAAATAAATAAATACATAATCCTAACCTCACATTAAGATTAATTAAGTCTTGTGTCGCGGGTATCAGAAACTACGACTTTTCGGTCTCACAAACACCCAGACACAAGGAAAATATTTGTGGGCCTCACAAATATTTGTTTCCGTGCGGGGATCGAACCCGCGGCCACTCGTTTCACAGTCGGCGTTTAACCAACTGCGCCACGGAGGCTGTCATATCACAACTGTCCTTTTCTTTAGTGCGAGTAGTTGTCAATGTCTAAAAAATAGCAAATAAAGACACTTAGGTACATAAATAGCATATTATTCAGGATCAGAAATCAAACAAAGAAGATAGAGTCAATCACAGGCGCATTGTCGATTAGATTATCACTACCCCGACAGATATTGGTAGTAAGATAGGATAGTTCTTTACACAAGGTATCAAACCCGTCTTACAGGACATACATTACACCTGCTAAGATCAGCCGAATTTAAGTAATCCAGCATAATTTACAACACTCAATTGACACTGCAAAATATTTACTGTAAGTACCTCAACTTTTACTAGTGTTCCTTATTCTACAGCTGTTTCTAATTCAAATGAACACTCTCCCAGTACAAGTTGTAGTTAATTAAGTTGTTACTAACGCGTTGGGTGTCGGTACAGTCGCTTTCAACAGCCTCGGAGGCTCCATATCTGCGTGGATATTACAAGGTACATAGGATAATGCATCTAGAAACAGTGTTGACACGAAACCACTTTCTCTTGTGCTAATCCCAAATTAATCTTATATGGATATTACTCACAAAAGGCCTTAATTTAATTATTCGGCTATCCTTAACTATAACACCTTCGGGAGAAGATTAAGTAGCGTTTGTTGGTGTTAAGTTACATATGCACAGCTACAACAAAATAAGAATAAACCGGTATAATTTTATCGACATTAATAGAATTAAAATGAAACACCAACCCGTATTTTCAACCAATATCTCAACATCCACTAGCCTCGCTTAGCATAATACAGCAGTTTTTAATTCAAATGAACACTCTCCCAGTAGTTAATGAAGCTGTCAGCAATGCGCTGGGTGTCGGTACAGTCGCTTTCAACAGCCTCTGAGGTTCCACATCTGCGTGGATATTACAAGATACATGGGATATGGCCTTTATTAGCAGTGTTGACGGGAACAAGATTTCTCTTATAACAGCTCAAAATAAGTTTGCTATTTTATGGTTGTGGATACTATGGAATCCAAAAAGGAATCTTAATATGATTGGCTTTATAATAGATGCAAAAAACATTGAAAATAAATTCATGATAGGTACTGACTGGTATACGGGCCCAATGTGGATTTGTGGATATATTTTATTACACCAGAGACCAATATAACGTCAGAATATATAATATAAAAGTCAAACATCCGTGCTATCAGATATTTTAACAACAGAACCAACACTTTTAACGTGCTTTTCCATAAACGAATCCGAAACTATTAACAAATTTCTAACTGAATTCACCAGCGCATTTTGTCCAAGCGCATGCTTTAAAGAAAACTACAACTATTATAATATCCTCAACAAATAAACAAACAATTAACACCAGCGGTAATGACTCCGAGGCATTCAGTATAACTCGGTCAATGAGAACGGGTCCACAGGTCACAAATCATCGGTGACCTACGCAAGCAAAGCGATGTTCACAGCTCCAGCAAATTAATGTAATTATACACTATTATTACTAATTATCATTTTCTATGCTGCCGGCCTTTGGTTTACCATGTAAGTTGGCTTCTGTGTACTTACTTAAACGTACGTAAATTACTAGAATTCACCCATATAAGGTTTGAGGATAAATAGCCGTGTTAAAAAAAAATTTAAATTATATTTTTTTATGCATTTCACAAATCTCTTTAAAAATATAATCATTATTAATTGTTATCCAAAACAATAACACAATAGCCGCTAAGTAAAAATGAAGAATGTGCAGATTTTTATCGGGAATTGTAAAAATCTTGAAAATGTTTTTAAGACAAAATTCAATCAATCATAAAAATCTATGTACACATTTAGATGGAAAAAATTCACAGATCATCAAAGATAAAGTCCATATTTTTAAACATGTCAGAATTATAATTCCAAATCAGTCAACGTAATAAAAACCACGCCTCCGGATTTCGCAAATAAATCAGTTGTATATGGCTATATTTCTATTAATATAATTATAGCTGACATTAAGTGACACATGGTCAAGGCAACATCTTGCTAATTCCTAATTCCCAAGACTGCCAGGCCCACTCTCTCTGCCACACCCTTAGCACCTATTCACACACGGCAAAAACGCTCATGAATATTATACACATCATTATAGAAATATGATATGTTTTCGCCAAGGAAACGCATAACCTCATCCATAACTTAGTTTTACCTCGAAGTTAGTTACATCTCACGTCTTAAAAATAAACTTCAATGTTTATAGTTAAATATCTTTGAATCGATATTTATGAAAAAAAGTAGCTTTAGAATGGTGTTACAATTATTATAATTTACATTTAAATTATTAGTATTATCATTGACAAAATTTAAATATTTTAAAAATGTAAAAATTAAACCAAATCGCGATAAAATCCGTATAAAATAGTTTTATTTCAATGTGTAACATTCGCGTAAATCTAAGAAACCAAAATTTAAATAAATCAGCTCCATAATCATGATCGTCACAAATGCATACCTCATTTACTATTATTCAATTAACAGCTTTAATCAAATCACTAGCCACATTAGCTACATTTATTTGCTTCTTTACCAAATTATCTCACTTTAGTACATGATCACATAATTTTTTCATTTAAAATGTCTTTGCAACCCTCAAATGACCCACTTCGAAAAAGCGCTCCAACAAGTGACCTGTACAAAACACTCAGCTTTAGAATCCCGCAGTCATTTCCATAGTTCAATTAACTGTTTCGCAACGACTTCGGAACTGCGAACAAATACAAAGCTATTGCCTGACTCCGGAATCGCTATTGAGGCAGGAACTGTGAAACTAATAAAGCGACCACAAAGGAACCGTCCGATGAAGACGTAATTTGTGCATTGATAGTCTACATCATTGTGGAATTTCTAAAGGCTAATTGACTTGAGAGGTAAACACGAAGAAAGGTTATTTTATGGAGTTTTATTCTAGAGATTTTTATCAGCTGATGATTGGTTGTCATCTTAGCCTATAAATTACACTTACAAAGCGATAAGTGTAAGAGCACGTAACCATATAAGATGATACAAATGAACAGTCCATACAAGATAAATATTTTAATCAAAATTTTAGAGAACATATTAGGTATCTCGGTGTTCAAATGTCATACGTCACATATTGGTCTTCACAGCAATTTAACTTAGTAAAAATTGTAGAAGTCGAAATATGTCCTTTAAGTTTCAAGCTATCGATATTATCGTATGATAAATCACGACCGACGGTTTCTCAATCGCTGATATTTATATCGTACAAATTACCAGCGTGTGTGTTCATAAAACATAAGACAAAAGCGAGCGTTTTAAATGGGCGCGGTCACGGCACTCCTTAGTTCCCAAACAAATACTTCACGTTTACACAAACATTCATATCTAAGCTTGGATTCATTCATAAGTGAAATATCTATCAGCTTTCAATTATTCAACTGTCGGAAGCGCGTGCATCCGTTTTCTACTATATACAATTTGGGTGTTTGGGGGTTGAGAGCTGTTAAACAAATCTATCCAATGGTCATACCCTTAAAATATTGTCAAATTATGGTTACATTTCTCTAAATATACTTAATGAAAATATAACGAAGTCAGAATGGACCTTTTAATTGATAAACTATATCATAGTGGTAATGCTACCAACTTAGATACATAGTTCCAATTTGATCTACTTTAAAATCTGCTCATTTGTATCAATAGTCCAAATGATAAAGTATTCAGTAAAGCGATCTCGGCGATGGTACGCCGTACGGCATGCAGGTCGCGCTCACTCACAAAGGATCGTGACATCTCGTGACTTGTCGAAGGTTACTTGCAAATTAACTCTCTGACCACTCGCCAGCGAAGCCGTAAAGTGTATCAACTTCATTACGTCCATGTGCTTTAATTGTTATTATTCAGTCATTAAAAATATCATGGAATTTACCCGCAAAGCTTTGGTTTTGATGACATGTGCGTTTTTCATATAACGTATGTAACAGTAATCAAATGACCTAACTTAACAAAGGTTCTAGGAAGTCGCTATACAAGTTGCTTCTAATATGTCGTTCTCGATATCTTTTAAGGGGGTTCCTATGTAGCAGTGATGATAATGGTAATGATTAAAATGGGTATGATCACATGTGAATATTAACTGGCAAATCACAAATATTTTCTGATGTTTTCAGTTTGAAACTTGACGATATACGGTCAGGCATAGGTTCCTAGCAACTAAATGCGGAAGAGCTCACAGAGGATTTAAACATAAACTCCTTCTACCAGTTCCATTTAGTTTATTAAACAATTCAATGATAACAAGGAACCTTACTAATTTTATCATCATCAAAAATCTTTACATGGTAGGTGTCACACAAATTACAGCCATCATAATTACAAGCGAGCGAGCACTAAGACAAAAGCATTAGCTCACTGTGAAATGACGCAAGCAGTATCTAGATCGGTATTCAAAGTCAAATGTAAATACATTCAAGACCTTTCAATTGATCTTAGGAATCTCGTTTGAGTGCAAAGTGTCCACCTCCTATTGTGAGCAAATGTGGATTGTAAGCCGTCTTAGTTTTTATACAAACATTCCTTTTGTGATGTTTTTAATCTTAGGAATTAATCTGTACATATTTACTTAAGAATATTGTTTGATTTTCAACGTTATACCTTTCAGTAACTTTGATAACAATATTTATCATAGGTACGTTCATGCATTACCCCGAATTATTATTATTGCTGAAGACCAACTAAGAGTAATGCTTACGCGACGTAATAGAGCTTACGAACTTTATAATATGACCTCCAACCTTGCCGCAAAATTGCAAGGGAGTTTTGCCAAACCTTTGGCAAATACTCAACGAAAATTAAACAAACGTCCGGCTCCCATAAGAAGATTTTGAACAGATCACGATTTGGCAATTTAAATGCGCATGTAACTATGATATTTCAAATAAAGCATAAAATAATAATGATGTTGACTCTGCGAAATAAATACAGAGCCAATTTTTTTTCCGAAGTTGTTATCACAAGCGGGCCAATACAATGGGCGTAAAAATCCTCAAAATATCAATGAGTGATGACTCGATAAAAACAAGTTACAAATCAATTCGAGGAGTTGTTACGTGTGAAC
Organism: Deilephila elpenor; assembly: GCA_949752805.1. Taxonomy (NCBI): domain Eukaryota; kingdom Metazoa; phylum Arthropoda; class Insecta; order Lepidoptera; family Sphingidae; genus Deilephila; species Deilephila elpenor. The sequence goes on from OX457108.1 coordinate 11,184,433, forward strand.
GTATTCAGAGTGAATGATTAAGTGCACGACCCACATGACTTAAAACTTTATTTACAGCTAATTAATCTACAAAATTATCATGTCTTAAGATAAGAGTCAGAGTAAGATTAGATCTCGTATCAAAACATAAAATATCTCGATTGTATTCTATGAATCTTTTAACATTATCCACGTCAGTATAACTACTATATTATCGATTTTGCTTAGCGGCCTCTTAATCCTACCTTACGTCCCGATTATTTTCAGTTACAATTTAGCTGTTGAGAAATTGTTTCTCTTAAACAAAATCCCTAACTCCACACCCACTAAACTATTAATATCTCACTCAATACTTGCAGATCACACTGGGAGCAGGGGTCGGGAGAAAGCCGACGAGTTTGTAACGATGAAACTTGCTAAGTCAGCGGCGTCGAATCAATGGAAGTACCATGTAGGTACAACTGGAGAAAACGAAAGTGGTTTTGCGTTTAAAAATACGCGTCATTCGGCCGTTTTAATCTGCTGTGTTCATTTTGGAAATTCTGATTTGTGAATTTGAATAGGTGATCGTGTGAGATGCGTTGCTAACTTGAAAGCTGATTGATTTGTCAAATATTGTTTCGTATTTACTGACAATAATTTAAGATCGAAATATCTACCTTCATTTCGTATTTTATCAGCTTTAGTATGTGTAATGACCGACTGTGAAAATATAGACTAATGGTTTATTACGTAACCGCGCTAAGCTAATATTCAACTTCAAAAGAAAATAAAAGGTTAGAAGAACGTCGAACCCATATTAATTAATTCTGACATAATAGTGGTTATCAAATAATATAACAAGAATGATAAGATGCAGAAGTCTAGATAACTAACACAAAACAGTTCTTAACACCTTTTATACGTCGCACGCTTTAATATACGAGAAAAATATTCTAGATTTTCAACAACGCTAAACCACTATCTACAACATTGAACAAGATCATGATTATTCCAACTAGCTTCGGCTATCGCATGACGTTCCCTTCAAATCCACACGAACTAGTTTTGATAGTAATTTCCTTTTTCCCTTTCTTTGCTGGCAGTCCGTCAGCTGTCACTCAGACGTCAGCATCGGCGAAAGTGACGTGCGATATCGACGCTAGTTGCATCACGGAGTGCTGACTATCTTCCATCAGCTCATTACAACTGAAATTTGACTTGAAGTGATCGAATGAAGATCGCTGACTGATATACAGGGTATATCAAGACCGCGACCGAAAACGAAGCCAGGAGGTAGTATTAGTGATATCAAACACAATGCAAGTAAAAATTTTACAAAAAAAATCGTCAATATTTTTTTTATTTTATACATTTCGTCATATTTGAGTGATTAATACATAGTTTTCTAAAATAATGACGTACATCGCTTAATTTTTAAATACACAATGATACGTAAGGGTTTAAATTAGTATTTTTGCAAAAACTAGGTATTTACCCCTCAAAAACAATGATTTTTAAAAAATTGTAAAAAAAAACTGTCGCTTATTTTGCAAAATTTTTAGTTGCATTGTGTCTGTAGCCGCTAAAACTACCACCTCGCTTCGTTTTCGGTCGCGGTCTTGATATACCCTGTATATGGAACGTTATGCTTGATTTGAGATGGCGAACAATATAAGCACACAGAATACTCAATGCTAATAATATAATTTTCTAGCAATTGAATGGACTGTGTAATGGACTGCCTCGGTGGCGTAGTAGCACAACGGTACAATTACAAAGCTGAGTTTCCGGGTTCGAATCCCAGGTCGGGCAAAGTGATATTGGGTTTTCTATTCATTATCAGCCCGCAGTCAAGATTGTTGATTTGTGGCCGATATGGTTATAGGCTCACCTCACAAAATGGTACGGAAAATACAAGGCGAAATGTGGGTGTCCTGGAGGGGCCTTTACCTACCCCTTCTGGGATAAAGGCGTGAGTTTATGTATGTATGTATGAATTAACTCTATACCAATAAGACGACAATGTTAGATGTAAATATAAGCTTACTCAGTCAAACATATTAACAAACCGGTTTCTAATATAAATTTTCGCTCTGATAACCCGATCATGAGCAACAAATTATAAAGTACGCTAATACGAATATGTAACTTTAATTTATTATAATAATAAATTATCATTTATTGCTCAATGGGCTGAACGAAAATTACGAAATTATTTATTCTTATGAAGATTTAAGGCGCTCGTTAAGAGAACTAATGAGAATTGGATATTAAAATTGATTTACTTCTAACTAGAGGCCCAGCTCGGCTCCATATAAATAAAGTAACAAATATAAAATGAATAATTTTTTTATGTATAACTTATTCAACTCATTTTGTATGAGGTAGCTTTGATACTTAGTGCGATTTTTTATATGGGTAACTCTTTAAGTGCGTGGTGGCCTGTTGGTAACGGACCAGACGCGGCTGCCTACATGTTCACGGTGGTCGCGGGTTCAAATCCCAGGGCACACCTCTGACTTTTCGGAGTTATGTGTGTATTGATAGTCAATCACCACGCACTTTAACGGCTTTAACGGTGAAGGAAAACATCGTGAGGAAACCTGCATACCGTAGCGATTTTAAAGAACTTCTACGGTATGTAAGTCCGCCAACACGCACTAGGCCAGCGTGGTGGACTATATGGCCTAACCACTCTCAATCGATTCTCTCGATTGTAGAGTAGGCCCGTGCCCTGCAGTGGGACGTATATGGGCTGATATAGAACTCTTTTTTCACGTCTTCCTCACTAATACAGCTACTATTGCCTAAATGTCCACTATTAAATTAATAAATATTTTCCTACTATTACTGTCAATGCTATTAAATTTTCTATATCTCACAACTGTTCTTTCACACAATTATGATCATGTAAGTCATTCACTGTGTGCTGTAGTTGTATTTTTTGTTTGTTATATTTATAGCCTGCCACGGTGGCGTAGTTGTATTACGGTACGGTTACAAAGCTGAGGTATCGGGTTCGAATCCCGGGTTGGGCAAAGTGATATTGGATTTTTCTATTCATTATCAGCCCGGAGTCAGGAATTTGTGCCCGATATGGCGATAGGCTCGCCCCCTATCACATTGTGGAACGGAACATGCAAGGCGAAATGTGGATGTCCTAGTCCTTCGGGGATAAAGGCGTGAGTTTATGTATGTATGTCTGTATATTTGTAGTGAATAATTTCTCTTCTTTTGGTAACTCTAAAATACAAAAATAAACTAAACTTTTAAAGCACCCTCGATCACCTTTTTTTTTTTTTTTTTGTTTCGAGAGGAAAGCTATTAAGCTCCCCTTTCGGTACCCCGGGGGAGGTCGAAAGGGGTATGTCAGTGTCACTGGCCTTCCAGCTCGAACAATGCGGATGTTGTGACCGAGCTGGGTCCCTAACAATATCTACGCCAGCATACTGACTAAAAACCCCTCGTTAATCGTCACACGCATTGTGGGCGGTACCGGACATCCCAGGGCGAAAAGCGCCCCGATTTACGTCCGCATTACCGCCCCGCGCAAAACCATCGCTGTTCCTTCAGTGTAGGAGGCGCGGATGACACCCACTTACGCCTATTTTTTGGACGCCCGTTTAAGGTGTTGTGGGCGTCCTTGACAGAGACGAGGCTCTGTCTTGCATCTCGGAGTCTTTATACGTGTGGGCACACCGCCCCCGAAGTGTGCCCAGCGACTCCGATCACCTGCCAAAGTAATAGCATAGTGCTGACTATCAAGAGCCAGGCTCAATAAGCAATTTGCACCGAGCTAGTTAAATAAAACACTTCCTACAAAAAAAATAATCCATGCCCTGGAGATCAAAGTTCTAGAGCCTTTTATAAAATGAAATAATAGCCAAAAATAGACGAGGCACAATACCCCAATGTATAAACAACACTATGAACCATTGGGCTAGGCGCTATAGTTTTAAAAGCTTAGAAACCGTATGTAATTTGTTAGACTAAAGTCTAGACTTACAAGCATTACTAAAGGATAATCTCCTACATATGACGTATGTCTAGACTACACACTAAACACACAGATTAGGTTATGTAAACAAGCCACTAATTGTTTATTTTACCACAAGCTCGATTAGTATATTGACCATTTAAAAATTATATTTGCGGTGATTGGTTTTATTGTGTAAACATAAACGCGTGATTCAGTTCAAGCTCTATATCAAACATCCTTATAGGTGAAAGACCTACAAGTATACAGGGTATATCAAGACCGCGACCGAAAACGAAGCCAGGAGGTAGTATTAGTGATATCAAACACAATGCAAGTAAAAATTTTACAAAAAAAAACCGTCATTTTTTTTTTGTTATTTTTTACATATTGTCGTATTTGAGTGATTAATACATAGTTTTTCTAAAATAATGACGTACATCGCTTAATTTTGAAACACGCAATGGTACGTAAGGGTTCAAATTACTATTTTTGCAAAAACTAGGTATTTACCCCTCAAAATCGATGATTTTTAAAAAATTGTAAAAAAAAATCCGTCGCTTATTTTGCAAAAATTTTTGTTGCTTTGTGTCTGTAGCCGCTTTAACTACTACCTGGCTTCGTTTTCGGTCGCGGTCTTGATATACCCTGTATATAATATAAGTAAGTGCGTAACATTTTCAGATTTTAGTAATTCAGTCATGTAAATACAATATCCTAGAGAAAAGATAATATCACAAAAGCATTCTTGGATATTTTGACAATGCAGGCACAAAACATTTATTCTATAAAGCGAAAAGTTTTAATCCTATCAAAAATTCCTCTGACCTTAAAACAAACATTGTTATTGAATCAAAAGCCCATACAAAAGTGGATTTCTCAACATTCCAGGAATTCCTTTGGTCCCAATTCAAACATAATTATTGAATCAAAAGCCCATACAAAAGCGGATGGCTCAACTCAAACAGAGTTCATTGTTAACATCCGCTGTCACAATCACATTCATAATGCTCCTCATTCGAACGATATAAAAATAATCATTCCAATAAAATCCAAACAGCTAAAACAACAACTATTTGCTCCAGATACCGCCTGTTGCGTAATGAACATCAGCCTGGCTTCAGACATTCGTTTCAGGCTAAGACTTTAATACCTTAAGACATTCTAGCCAGACTTAAGACGCAAGCAGTAAATTAGACAGTATTGTTACGATTCATTGCAGAGTCGAGTTCATTCAACTCTCGCGCCTACAATTATTTGTACTGTTACGAAATACGAGTATAACAGTGTTTGTATGTTTGTAGATGTATTTTTGTAATACTGAGATTTTGACCAAGTTTGTCCCGTATAATTTGGAAGATAAGTCTTAGTCCCCCGTTATCTCAGTGTAGGGTATAACATACATACATAAACTCACGCCTTTATTCCAGTAGGGGTAGACAGAGGCGCCACCAGGACACCCACATTTCGCCTTCTATGTTCCGTCCCATAATGTGATAGCGGGCGAACCTATCGCCATATCGGGCACAAATTCCTGACTTTTAATGAATAGAAAAACCCAATATCACTTTGCCCGACCCGGGATTCGAACCCGAGACCTCAGCTTTGTAGTCGTACCGTAGTACACCTATGCCACCGAGGCAGTAGTGTATAAATTTATTATAATTAAATATTAAATACAATTTGTAAGATCGATTATTTTCAAACTGTTATTTAATCATTTGACTTACATAAATTACTCGCTCTGTTACATCTTGGGACGCTAACTGACACCTTTCGGGGAAACAGGTGAACTTATGGATGTTACACCGACTCCAGACCAAACAAAAATTAAGCTTGAACTTTCATTAAATAATCTCCCCAAGAGAATGAAGGTCTTAATAAATTGGTACAATTCCATAGAGCGATTGAAACTTAGATTTCCACGCAGACAAGTAAAAGCGAGTATTGTTACATCCATTATAATAAAGACGGATCGTTGCGTAAGACGACACGTAAATTAGCAATTTGTGATGAAACCCGGATTGTGGGAACTACAGCATCAACACTTGCCGCTTTTATTATGAAAACTCAGTGTTTTGAGACCTTTATATTGTTATTAAAATTCCTTTTGTAATTACTCGTGTTTTGTGCGACATCGCGTTATTGTCTCACGGTTTTGTTGGTGCGAGTGAAATAAAATATAATTCGGTTGCAATTGATTCCTGTGAAACAGAAGGTAGCGAGTTCGATCCTCTGTTCAAGATCGTCAAGCCAAGAACTATACTAGTGTTCTTAATGCTCCAAAAATCCAGGCACTTACTACCGTATTAAAAATGTATTTACAAACAACTTCGTCTCCTGACAATTTATCAAAAACAAGAATAATAACAAAAATATTTTTTTCAAAAACACCGCATTTATCAGTCGACTCTACACCTATTTTATCTTGGGACTGGAAGCGGTCTATCTACAACTCGGCATATACATCCACATACGACTCGTGCAAACCATACTAGAAACTATTGAAGTCACTTATCGGCCAATTAGCATTCAACTTTCATACCCGTAATTAGCGGAACCGATCCAGACTTAGAGCATCCTCAATTAACATCTTTACATCCGACGATAGAAAACATTTCGTATATGTATAGATTCCGAAGCTAATTTAGATGACTTTTTATTTAGGTCGGCAATGCTAGACTTGACTAGTAGTCAGTCTAGTAAGTCTAGGTAAACTCCGCGGCGTCTATTTTTCAAAAGGGGAAATGTTTAGATAGCCTCATCTCAGTTAACAAAATGTAATTTGCCTACCTCATAAGTAAATTTTATACTGGGTAACTCTTACAATGCTAGACACTGTTGTGACGCTGTGGCTAGATGAGGGGTTTCACACAATCTACCAACTCCCACTAGACTTCGTAGTGGCCTAAAATATTAGTATTCGTGGAATTATAATTGGCGTGATCGCGCTAAAATTACGATATGCAAGTCATTATTACTAATTACACCAACGCATTGGTTGCATATTTTTTAGTGCTATCAACAGATAATACATAAGTAAATACTAAAGGTCAATAAAGTCCATTTCAAAAGGTATTTCTTCTTCATGCTTAGTAGATGCTCTTTTCAGCGACAAGACTGCAATTTGCTGCATCTTAATTTCGTTTGTTGACCTTTTTTACAAAAAATCTTTTGTTGTCCATACTCCATCTAAACAACAAAGAAGTGAAGAAGCAGTACATACCACCAGCTCGGCGAACTTGGCGTCCAGCTCGTCCTGGGGCGGCATGGGGTGGGTCGGCGTGACGGCCTGGAGCGCCAGCCCGCCCTCGCCGCCCACCACGCAGTACGTGATCTCAGGGGGCTCGTCATTCTGGAACAAAACAGAAGTTCGTTAAATTAATATCTTTAGCGAAGTCTGAGGGAAGTCCCCATCTGGATAGACAATTATATCGCAGACACATAAGGCTATTATTATACTACATTTGTAATTAAAATGTTAGGTAATCCGGCAATTATGAAGATTAATACTTACGTACATCTTCTTTTTAGTCATATTGATCGAATGGAAGTTTACAACGGACAAGATATATTTGAAGTTCATGTACTTATGTACTAACCTATATTTGAAGAGCATACTATTAAACCTAATTTAAATAGGTGGTTGAACGACATAATCCCAATAAAGATGAGCATTAATACACTACAAATTACATTTAATACTACAATTTCATCACAATATTAAACCAACTGTTATACGATGCATATTTCATCCACAAAATATACATCAAAACATAAAAACAATATACCACAACAAATCGCTTATAAATTGAAATTTCTTTACCAAATTTCAAAAGGTAAAGACGAGTACAGTTACAAGACATAAAGAGGCATGTCAACGCGTCTAACGGAGTAGTGACGAGTTTAATAAAGCAATAATTATACAAGCATGGGAAACGCCATCGGCCAATCGTACAATACAATTTCGTATCGTATTTCCGCATACATTATTCATACGTCACCGCCGTAAACGAAGCGCATAAATCAAGTTGGTGAATACGGACTTATATTTTGATAAAGCCACGTTCGTGTAGTACACATATTTGAAAGTGTGTCCCAAGGCATATTTTTGGCAGAAACAGGTTTTAAGTCAAGTGGTTTATGCGTGTGAAACAAAGATGTTCTCTTTGCTCATATAACAAATCACAAGAATATTCATCCTATTACATAAAACCTTCAATGAAATCGTATGTAATTTCCATTTTTTAGCTAACACTAATAGAAATTGTACTATAATTTACAATTACCTTGTAAAATTTTTACACCTCGCCCTAAATCTTTCGAACAAAAATAAAAATTGTCTGCACATAAGTCTCCAAACAACATTCATTTGAATTGCAAAGGTAAAAGTAAAGCAAGGAAGTCTGGTTCCTTCCTTAAAGGGGCGGTTCGAGGCAATGTCGACGAGGAAACAAGAAGGAAGGGCAAAAAACAGCTTGCGTTCACAATCGGAACGCGGCACGCGCGCCGATTCCGATAATTGAAGTATAATTTGTAATTATATACGTGTTTCGACCAGTGGATTACATGTCCATCGCATAAGCGGTAGAAAATCGCGTTTCCTTAACATTCAGCTCAACAATTTACTATAGATGTAACGAAATTAATCATTTCATGGAATTAATAACCTTTGTAATGTGTTGTTACATATTGTGTGCTTAATTATTTACAATAGTGTTTATAACTTAGTACAATATACTCGATTAAAAGATACATAGACTGATAATTTTATCAGTTTCCTTCTAAAAGCAAAGAGTGTCTGCAATGATTGGGTTTTGTTGAACAAAAGGTGATAAATAATTAGTATAAATATTTGTATCACTGTCTGATGCAACAATAGTCTTTAACAATTGTTTGAATACGTCTTTTACGATGTTCGTGAAGCCCTATACTGTATGTAAATCCACACGCTTCATATTGCATGACCTCAACATCAAAGAGTGAAAGCCACGACAATGTAACTTCGTCATTAAAGTTCCTTATTTTCCTTAAATTTTAATTTAACAAGAAAGTAGCATTTGTTATCAACATTTCTCACTTTCAAATCTGAAAAATCAAGATGAAAGTCCTTGAAGAATTCGTTGAGCTCGTCTCTTAAAGTAACATTGCCACAGTGTACAAACAGATAAAAATCACACATGTTTCATAAAGTGAAGCTGGCGATTGAACGTGTGAGTCAATGTTGAACTTTGTCGGCGCCTGCGATGCAATTCTGCGAATTTGTGGCGTTGTCTCGCGAACTCATTGAGTACTAATAGGGCTGACAGAAAAGGAACAACTTGATGGGAGTTATGTGAAAAGCTTGTCTAAATGTAGCGCCATTTACACATATTAAATAAAAAGATACGTAACTAATAATAAGCAAAGAACATACTTCGTGGTGTTAAAAGCAAAAAATCTGTAATTTCAAGCTTACGATCACACGATAGATTAATTACTACATTATACTAGCATATAATTGTGCAAAATAACATCAAAATAGATTCTAGAAACTTATAATCACGAAGGAAAAACCAGTTAACGAATCACGTCATCTGCGATATTCACACAAATATTATTGCACTAAAATGTCTGACAATAAAATCGAAGACACTACAGGAGCCATAAAGCAATAAAGACAACGAGACTCTCCACACATTAGCATTGACAATAGAAAGTAAAATAATCTCACAACAAACAGAGATATGGTAGAAGATGCAGAAGCAAACAAAACTTATCACAATGCTGGTGCAAAACAAACGATCGGATCGAGGTCACGAGCAAGCAGACAAATATTTACCAACAGAACAATGGAACGTGTTTGTAATGAACAATAATGAATGAACAATTTAATTGATGGTTCAGAGCTAAACTATGATACTAATAAAGGTGTTGATGTGAAATGGAATAACGATAGTTCAGTTGAGAGCGGGTTAGATGACGAGGGTAGCGCTTATTCAAGCCTAGAAACGAATCTTTCGCTTTTTAAATTAACAAGCATTACAGCAACTTATCGGTCGCCAAACAGATAAGGAAAACAACATGTAAAAACCTTCGTACCAGAGTTATTTACAAGAGTAGCAAAAGTTTGTGAGGCTTGCGAACTTACAAAAACAACTTTGTTTTACCCAGAATTTATACGGAAAGTAAAAATATGAACATTACATCGTATAAAATATTCAGTAATTCTGATAATCACTTCAAGAACTAATATTTTATATAATGACACTACCTATGACAATAGGTAGAAGATCAAAGTATAAGTTTAAGGACGAACTGCTTATTACTTTCACAAACTTGACCTAAAGCTTTTTAACCAACGCAAAATTCACATATTTTTATCTAAGTTGTAAATCAGCAAGCTTTTTCATAATCGTGAGACTCTTAAATAGAAAATCTGTGAACTTTTTAACCTAAATTTTAAGTCAAACTTTCGCGAAACTCACCTTCAAAAATGTTTATAGGTATTAGGGCCTCGTTCACCATCTTCAAGTAAACCGTTGATTACTTACTTTTTGATTGACGTTATTTGACAAGCAAATGTGCAGAGTATCTTCCGTCGATTTCACAAGTGAAAATAAAGTAAAGTGCTGGATAAGTGAATGACATAAGAAATTGAACGACTCATTCGTTCAATATTGCGTCAAATGTTCCTCGCCCTGCCTCCCGCTAAAGTGTCAACGTGTTTTTTTGTTTAAAAATATAAAAGGAGGTTGAGATTTTAACTTTATTATAACCATTACGTAAATACGCTAATCGGCAGACGATGCAGCTAGTAACTTACTTATTAATGTAATCATAGGATTAGTATTACTGGAGCATGGTGAAATCGACACATGATGTTACGGATGACTTTACTGATGATTAGCCTAATCAACGATTTACTTGAAGATGGTGAACGAGGCCCTTAGTATTATTAATTTATTTAGACTAAGTTAATATACACACCAAAGTAACTATGCTGAACTAAATAGAAAAGGAAGTCTTATTGAAAAATTAAATCGGTTAGCCTGTTTAAAACCTAATGTATGCTGGCTGATCTTAGAACAATACACATTTGTGTAGATCATGATTAATTCTACGGTCACTCTTCGGGATACGAACACCCTATAGCAAAATCAAGACAAAAATAACAATAGTCCGCAATTTATCAGTCAAAGCCTAACAAACTCATATGTAACAATTAAAAGTTATTTCTGATATTCCTTATGTATCACAATAAAACATGCAGTCACCCAACAACCCTGGGAGCTCATACCCCAGTAACAAGGTGATGACATCACCGTCACAGGCACTGCTGCATTAAACAAATTCGTATCGAGGAAGCTGTCACGCTCTTATAATACATTTTCATGAACTTCTTATTGTACAATTATAGAGGGTACAAATTTATCAAAATTTGCTTTCAAAACCTAGCCAATGATAACCAAGTTGAAAGATAGTCGGGCTGCCAAAGTGGAGGTGGCGACTTCGAACTGTTTGAACATTAGGCACACACTGTTATACATTTAAGTAGTCATACATTTGACTCTAGTTAATTTATTGTTTGCTTTAACATTAATATACTTAGAAAACCGGCATATCTGAGAGTTCTCTAAAATAAATTTAAAAATATATTTATTAAACATAATGCCCAATTTTAAAAGCATTATTCCTTAAAAGTAGAAATTGTTTGTTTCATTGTAATTCACAAATTACCCGTTATGTTAACCAAGATCACATGATGATGACGTTATTATTATAAACTGGTTCGAATTGACCCTCAAAAAAGCATTCGAAGAATTCCAGCTGTACACGCCGACAAACGTTGACTCAACTTCAAAAAGCTTTTCAAGATTCTTATTAAATTGTTTAAAGAACAAAATTATTTACGTTTTTCTTTTTTGATAACCGTGTAATTATAATTTTCCATTGCAGGGCACGGGTCAGTTCTTAATTATGTGTTCATCGTTAATTGCAGCCGTAACATTAAAGTAAACGATCGTGAAGAAACTCTTAAATACCTGAGAATTTTCTATAATAACTTCAAGTTATATGAGTCTGCCAATTCTGGGACAATAATAAGCCTGTTTATTAAAGTAATGCCCAAACGATCTCCCATAACGCTATAGCACAAAATATAGGCCTTATAAAATTTATGACATGACAGTTTTATTTATAAAAATAATTTCACCTCCAATTAAGGTAAATGTACCAAATACGTAAAGTTTTTACGGCTGATGTGCGGGCAACGTCCTGCACGCTAGTCTAATGAGGGTCGACGGACTAAGAGTAGCTAACGCTACATCTCAGAGCAAAATAACCTTTTTAACATATATTAAAATATGTATATTTTCAGCTAAAAACGATCATCCTTTAAAGGTAGGTCCAAGGATGTGCACTAAAAGTAAAATTGGTTCTGATATTGCAGATTAATGATTAAATTAAGAACGTGAGTAAAAGAACAATATTAGTTCATATACGATTTGATAGTAGGTACTCTGGCCATAATGCACAAAGAGGCTGGAGTTTTATTATATATATTGACCTAGCCCATTCGATAGCAATGCCTGTAGATGATGTTACAAACTATCAACTAGTAAAAATCATATTTCAAGGCACCAAACCAACATTTTAATATTTACTCACATTAACAATAACCGAGCACCTCCGTTTCAACGCCAAACCGAAACGCTTATTCCGCCTCGTCAACGTCTTAATCATGATGACACGACATTCCACAATTACACAACACAAATCACCGATCACTGACCACCAATTCCATCTCATATAGCATCACCAGATTATAAATCCATTAATCACAATATGAAAGAAAAATATCGCAAAATACAAACGAAAAACCAGTTGAAGACGTTGAAGACATCACATGTCTCAATCGATATGAGGACATCTCGCGTCTGGACAGTAATTAGTTGTACGTTGTACGTCTCACTCTAATTGTATTAACGAGTAAATAGCTTAAGCAAAGGTTTCCACAACTTATCAGTACTTGTTATTGATTATTAGGTTCGTTGCTGGGCGCGCACTTGTACTTTCTTTTAAGTGTTCGAGATCAAAATCACACGACTGTTTAGGAGTTTTAATCATCAATTCTTATAATTAAAGCACAGGATTAATAATCCAACGTAATCCTACAAAGCAAAGTTAATAATGACTTAAAATTGAATATTGTATGACAGCAAATTGGACAAGACAAGGAAAATATATAGTGAGACATTCGATAAGATGATAAGTAGATTAAACGGTAAAAGCAACTGGAAGTACAGGGATGATATTAGCCCAAATCCGAGGTAAATACCAAAGACCAAGAGATCCAACCGGCTGTAAATAATGATGAAATCTAAAGATGTTTCATTTCTTTAGATAATTCTATCAAAAATAAGAAAACCTCCATTTCCTGAAAGTTCAAATATAATTCCTTATGTATGACCACATCGAGAACGGATGTCATGCACTATTACTAAGAGTTTCATGCAATCACTTTAAAATGACTTCTTACTCATCACAAAAATGTCGTAAAGAAACCATCCATTATTTACGTCACGACAATTTCATGGTGTTTAACCTCTCCGTCCCCATACGTATGGTTGTAACATCGGAATAATCGAGATGTAATTTTTTTCTCGTGCTTTTATTGTATTTCTGCATCAGATGTAGAGTTCAGTAGACGATTACAAGATGGATCAATTATGAAACTGAGCAATGAAAACCATGAATTCATTTTGCATTTGTAACGTATTGTAAATTTTAACTTCCTGTGTTGAAATCATTACAAAAATATGCTTCCGTATTTAAAAAAGATCTTTTTAAAATTGTTTAATAAATGTTTTTATTTTGATATTACTGTAGTCGATTTAGTGCTTATTATGAGTTGTCAACGTTTCTAATAAGTGTTGATACACATAAGAACCTAGCCGTAAATGACTTATAATGGCTTGAATAATGGTTCCCGAATTACCGTTTTTCCTGTTTTTTATCATAATATAATGAAAATATGATGTAATTTACAATTAGCAACAAAAATAAAACCACTAAGACAATTAAAAATGTTCTTCAAAATTAATTTGTGCTTCCCATTTTTTTTTTCCTCTGAGAACAATGGAGTTGAATATTAAACGTTTACGTCAGATGCAATCCATTGGACGATGTGAACAACTCGTGAAAACACAATAAGCCCGGTTATTTTTAACTATAATAAGTAATTATAACATTTGAAAAGTACTAATAATTGAAGTCTTCTAAACAGTTATTCGTCCATCTATGACCCGGATGTCCTTTAAATGGAACAAAATAAAAGTTAATTGTAAAAAGTTACTTGTTTAACAATTTTCGTACTAAACTCACAATTATATTGAGACCTTCTAAAATTTACTCTATCAAGCCTCATGAACTTCCAATGCACGATTTCCTAGACATTGCAAGCGTCGAAGGAAAATCGTTTTACATTCATTATTTTGTTATCAAAAGAATATAAGTTTTAATTCGTACCTCCCGTAGGAACTTAAAACACAAGCGGTTTCAAAAGTCAATCCTAAATAATCCGATCATATTTTATTATTACACAATGCATTTAGTAACTAATACAGTTGGAAGGGCGTTCGCGAAAGGTCAAACCTCAGACGCCTAATTTATGTACATGTTTAAATTGAAATTTATCTTTGGATGATCCAACGATATCGGAGGCAATTGAATTTTTCGAGTCAAGGTGAATTTCGTCAATGGGTTAGTTGGGAGTGTTCTAGTTCTTTGTGTGAGGCCTTTGAGAAGCCTTTGTGTAGATATTAAGTAAGGCTGAGATGACGTCACAAAAGCAGGGAAGTCGTACACTATGACTGAATCATACATACGTCGATTCATAATAAGTTTCAAACAAAAGACACTAAACCGTAATTAAATTATTTAGACAATTTACTAAACGCAAATCCTTTTTTTGGTTCATTCAAAACATTCCGTAATCAAATACACGATATCGTACCGAAAAATGCATTGGATACAATCTTTTTACCTTTATTGAATACAACATATTTTCTGACTCACTAAAATTCCTATTTTTTCGTCCCAGCATTTAACTTTGTATATAAAAAAATTACTCAAATATAGAACATACCTCGAGCCTCCACATATTTTTCAACTGGCACAAACTGGCCAATTAAAATTCATAGCATATTCATAAAAAAATATTTGTTCAGGCGAAAAAAATACGGAGCGATTAATCAAACAGTGTTTAAATAGTTCCCATTGTTCTTCAGGCTGTTGACGTGAATCGTTCATTCATCTTTCAATTGGTCGTTCATTGTGTTAAGTTCAATCTTACATATTAGGTCAAGATATAAATGCACTGGGGCAACATTTAATTCAATCTGTATAATGATAATCTTTCTTGCACGTTTTGTGTTAAATGTTATTCGATTCCAGTATATTTTAAAGCTTTTAATCACTTTATATAATTTATTAACTTCTTTGGCAGCCCCCGTGGCACAGTTGGTTAGACGCCGCCTGTGAAACGAGAGGCCGCGGGTTCGATCCCCGCACCGAGATAAAAGTTTGTGTGAACCACAAGTGTTTGTTTCGGGTTCACAACACAAGAGTCGATCTTAGTGTGGGGTCAGGACTATGTATGTGACTGTTGGGTGTATTTATGTATTAATCATAAGCACCTGCTAGAATCAGTTATGTATTTGCATGGGCCAGAGAACTACAACACTTTTACAAACGTCAAAATCCCCGACCCGAACATTTAAGTAATAGTCATTTATTGTCGACTTTTTAATGCAGCTTTATCTGTTAAAACACTTTTTCTATAACTGGGTTGAAGTGACAGATATTTAATCCTTGAAGAATGCTTAGAATTGTCAGCTACAAGAAATAGTAAAGACGCTTGCAGCCTTAGGGCCAATTGCACAAACTAACTTTAGCCATAACTTTGACTTTGACAATGTCAATCCCATACATTAGCAATGTCAAATACGTCATAAATGCATGGCGATGACATTGTCAAAATTAAAGTTATCGTCAAAGGTAGTATAAGCAATTCGGCCTAAATAAACAATATGTCACTATCATATACTATATCTTTTGTTTCCGAAACAATTTTTTTATCCGTCACATTAATCTGTTTCTCCAGTGTTCGTTTTATAAATATTTAATATAATATCAAAATTTTTTTGTAAATATTATTGAAAGCAAATATTGTACATCCTCTTTTAAAGAATAAATAGATAAATCGCATAGAAAATTAATAAAACGGAGAAATCAATGGCAAGATGACAACGCATCTTCAACCGCACATAATTCACGTGCGTCTGTATGAAAGTTAATTTCTATCGAATTAACAATTCAAGTTGAAGTTGAACAGTGAAATGTTAATATTTACGATACTAGGAATTTTCATATAAATGTCTCGAAACGGCGCATTTGTATTCCAATGTTGTTTTAGAAATCCTTTGTCGATTCATTAAATATATTTACGGATATGAAATCTGTATCGATGTTTATTTTATCGAAATGACACAGGTCATTTAACCTCGAATCCATGGCGCAACAATCAATGAGCTGATTGTGGAGTGTGAGATTGCAGGTTGAATCCCTGGATTGGGAAAATTTGTTTGTTAACCAATATAGACATGTTTCAGGTCTGAGGGTTCCAATACTCTTGACTCCTGACATTTATGTTCATGAAGGATCTGGACTATGGGTGTAACTATTGGAGGTATTTATTTCCTTCTCGTAAGGAACTCTAGATAGACCAGATCATGAATTTCTAGAAGGAATATAAAACATATCTACAGACCTGTAAAGCAATCGAAACGTCGGGAAGTTAAAAAATGTAAAAATTAAACCAAATCGCGATAAAATCCGTAAAAAATAATTTTATTTCAACGTATACATTTACTTACTAATTAGAAATACGCTAATTTATTAAAAATCTATTAAGATACAACAGAAAGCTATTACTTTTCACACCAAAAAGAAATCAGACTTATGCTAAACCGATTAACCTTTAAACCGACCTACAAAAAGATTTTTAATCAAGACCTCATTAAAATAATTTAAATGAACAAAATGCTAACACTTATCTCTCCGTATAATATGTGGGCCATATGTCTCAGTGCTAGATATCGATTGCAGACTTGCCACCAATACCTTCTCCACAATCATTTTAAATGTACTGTAATAACTGTTGGTAAGTATCTCATATATGGGAGGCCACCTGGGTAGGTACCACAATGTCTATTTCTCCCGCCAAACAGCAATTAGAATTTAGCACTGCTGTGTTTCAGTTTGCAGCTAGAGTAACTACTGGAAATATTGACACTTAACATCTTATGTTTCAGGATAGCGAGCGCAGTGGAGTGCCAAGCATTGCTTTTTAATTCATGGTGTTGTTTGGTTTTCTACTGTCCATGAGCGGTCATATCGCTTACCATCAGGCGAATGGCATGCTCGTCTCGCCTTCAACGCAATAAAAAAAAATACGTCCTTTACGGACCCGTTATAATCCGGTGTGGGAAAAAATCCTAATTTTTTAGACAGTTTTTTTGTACTGACTATCGTGCCAGTATCATTATAAGAACAAAAAGAAAGACCAATTTGAAAAAAAATGAAACTAACAGCGCCTACTAATTTCCTTTTACGAAATCTCACGTACATTACGAATAATGCAGAGATGATTCGTAATAGCTTTAATGCTGGTTTTATTGCTTTTAAATCGTTTCCAACGAGAATGTCGGTGTCGTACGCTATCTGCGTCTTGCTTAAGCGTTGCGGTAAATCTTATGGAGGTGCGAGGAAATTAATGTAATTCAGGTGACTGCTTTGTTGTGAGATGTTTTAGTTAGGCTCATCTCTACATCAGGTAAAAGTTGAATGGGAGACAATGGCAAAGCCAGTGCACCGTATGATATCATAATGTATCTATATTAATTTTTGCTCGATACGGCGAAAGCTCGCCCCCTATCGCATCGTGGGACGGAACATACAAGGCGAAATGTGGGTGTCCTAGTGGCGCATCTGCCTACCACTTCTGGGATAAAGACGTGAGTTCATGAATGTGTATGTATATAAAGCTTCATAAATAGGTAAACTACACCGTAAACAATGGCTAAGATCCTTTCACAGAACCTACGTGTGTCACTTTTAAGGTTCTAGGATACAATCAGGCCTAAACAAGAAGACAGGTGTCGCTAGACAAGAAATAACCATCTCACGTGGGTAGATACTCTATCTGCACTACGCTATTGCACTCATTTCAGCAGTATTCAAAAAGGCCCGTGCCAGGTCAAACGTCTCAATTTTCCCTCTCTTTGCTAGCATCGCCTTATAGATAGTTTTACTAAATCATCTGACAGTATCATGTAGTCATGGTCCTTGATGCGTAGAGAACAGGTGAAAGTGTCACGCGAGCTGAGATCCTGGACAGGGGACTCGATACTCCGGTGTCGCGTTACCACCCGTGGACATTCGATACGTTCCGGAACAATTGCCAGCGCGCCCTTTTTGCAATCATTGGTAAGTAGTACTTGGCATACCTTGGCGATTTTCTAACGGGTATCTTTTTGGTTGCCATTATTTATATTTACTGCAATGGAGAAGGTCGGGTTCTATATCGACATAACCCCAATTACGTAGCGACTAGAAATTTGTTCCCTTTTCTACTAAAGTTTGTTGTGAATAATCTCGTGGGAACTGTATGTGATGATGCCAAATAAATTGATGCTTATGTTAAAATGATTTTCATTTGTTTCGCAGAATACTTCGCTTACACTTTACTATGAAATCGCGCGCATCATCTCAGAGCCGTAGACGTGCATTCCTAGATATAAGACTTCCGACTAAAATTACAGAAATTGAATGTAGGAAGTAATATTCCTAACCAAAATCCCACGCTAAGCGGACTAACTGACTCAAAAATTTGATGTCAGTCGAATACAATACTGCAACCTATTTCTGAATTTTACCTTACATTGTTTCATACAAAAAATAATAAAAAATACTCAACAGTTTCATTACATACTATGTATCATTAAACATTTGGTGTTTAGGTTATAAGAGCTATATTGACTTAGAACTATTTTTTTTTTTTTTTTTATTGCAATGAATGGCGAGACGAGCATGCCATTCGCGTGATGGTAAGCGATATGACCGCTCATGGTCAGTAGCAAAACCAAACAACACCATGAATTACAAGGGAATGCTTGGAATTCCACTGCGCTCGCCATCCTGAGACATAAGATGTTAAGTCTCAATATGTCCAGTAGTTACTCTGGCTACAATGTCCTTCAAACCGGAACACAACAGCGCATTAACACTGCTGTTTGGCGGGAGAAATAGACATTGCGGTGGTACCCACCCAGGTGGCCTCTCACATATGAGAGACCTACCACCAGTAAAGACCCAAACATGGAATTAAAAATACATTAATACAATGTTCTGAACACAAACTAAGTACATACCTGTAGACAGGGGCACAGGGGCCACTTCCGTCGCAGCGCGTGCGGCATCTTCTTGCGCGGGGGGTCCGGCTCGGCGGGGGGCTCGCCGCACGCCCAGCGCACAAGGCGCGCGCGCGCCGCCTCCGCCACCTCCACGCCGCGCGACCACGACGGCAGACCCTGGGGGAGAGTGAAAATAACGTTAATATAGAGATATGCCACAAAACCCTTATAAGTAAAATTGGAGACAAACCCGCCCACACATCCACCACTGCAATTCCTGTCAGCCAGGATCAACAGTGGCACGCAAAGAATTAACATCGAGCTCCAGAGCTCGGCTAGTTTTTTAGGGACACTAATCTTCAACCCGCATCGTGATAAACCAGAAAGAAAACAGAAATAGGAGGAGTTGAAAACAAAAAGCATAACCAGAAGGTCATAATAAGCCGGTGTGGCTTTTACATATGGAATAGTGAAATAAAGACTAAAGTAAAATTATAGGTCATTTCAAAATTCATGTAGGTCCCATTACCCAGCGCACTTCAAGTTCTATTAAAATCTTTTTACGAAAACCCAAACAAGAATATTTCATATTAAGGTAAGAGTAATCTAATTAATCAAAAACTGCAGCAGAAAATCATTGCATTCCTGAGTATCTTTATTGGCCACTACAATGTATAATTTATATTCTTAAAAGGTCGAATCAAAATTTAGCAATACTGCTAAAATATTGCAAATGTATGAAGAGTTCATACATTCTCTAATGATATATTTGCTAAAAGAGTACATGCAGTCCAATACAGGTTGCCCTCTGTAAAACATCTTGAAATGCAAACTCATCTTCTTTCGAATATAACATTGCTTCACTTTCAAATTAGTAATTTAATAATAGGTACGCCTAATGGTGTATTGCAATATTTGAAATACAAGCTAACTTTACAGTAGTTAATGATCTGTTTCACTTGGAAATTATTAGTTAGTAATAACGTTGAAGTCCTGTGATGTGAAATACAGATGAAATATGGCCGCAGCTAAATATTTTCATGACAGCTAATAAAATTATGTTTGTTTGATTGATTTACTAATTTCAAGAATTATGAACCAATGGCTTACCAATTATCTCTCCTTAAGAACTCACTAAAATCGCAGATCGTTAAACATAATATAAGAACAATATTATTCCAAACCCAATTTTTATTCTACCACCTTCCTTTCCACTGGTTCAATCATCACATTCTTTTTCAAATCAAATCAAATCAAAATATTCTTTATTCAAGTAGTCTTTTACAAGATCTTTTCGTTCTAGCCTTTCGCCATCTTAATACCACCTAGGTAATACTACTATCTATCAATCTCAGTCAAGGACAGCAGCGTAACAGATTCACTCGTGTGAAGCACGTGTGCTCTATGATGACGTGACGTAACGGTACACAGCTCATCTCGCAACGGTATAGACAGCGAGAGTGAAAATACGGCATGTTCACAATGTCGGCTTAAACACGGCATAAAAATGTCATACATCGTGTGGGAAAAAACTTGAAGATATTAATAAAGGTAGGGGAGCTGAATATAGTCATGTGGAGTAACAAAATTTAGATCAAATAGGAATAGTTAATATCAGTATAAGAGAATAAAATAACAATGCTTTAGGTTGAACCATATAAAATTGAGATAATGATAATCATAAATTATGAAGACATAATATACATTTAATCGAGTGAAAAGAAAACAAAAGTACGTGCAGCCTGTGATGCAGCCACAACAAGCATGAGTCAAAAATCTCGTGCGATCAGACGATGTTAACGACTCGCTAATAATATACAGATTCCTTTCATTTTTCAAGACTTAAACAAGAAATATAGCTGCCAATTGGTACAATAAAATTGATGATGCTATAAAAATTAAATATTATTCTACAAAGTAATTTTTAAATCTCGACATTAATATAAATTTATTGCAAGAATAAAACACCTCGTAAAAGCTAAAGGAAACAACTGACAAGAAAGGAGATTTAAAAACTGCCAAATCCAGTCATCTAATTTATTTAAATAATATTGTTCGAGCAAACATGTTCACGAATGTAAATCAACACAGCTTAGCTAAAAGCGAAACCGTTTTGCCATCAACTTTCATCCAGTCAAATGACATAACCCATAAACAACATTATTATACATTCGAATTAGAATTCTTATGATAAACAGTAGAAACCTATCACCATTGTGTTATTATGATGCTAATGTGCAATCATTGATATCATCCGACTATAATCTCTAATGAGATCTGTAGTGTTCACTTTCTTTCCAAGTTTCACTGCGAGTAACCATCAATCTCCACTTGATTACTTTTTATTTTATTACCAGTGGATCTTCTAATCACAGGGTATGCTGCGGTTCTCCTTTTTCTTAAGCAGTGCCTGCACTAAGATATTTCTCTAATTGATTACTAGCTGTGATGAATTATTAATGATCTAGCTAGAACAAGATTGCGTCACAGCTTAGAAGGGCTTTGGGATAAT
This sequence comes from Deilephila elpenor, assembly GCA_949752805.1. NCBI lineage: Eukaryota > Metazoa > Arthropoda > Insecta > Lepidoptera > Sphingidae > Deilephila > Deilephila elpenor. The sequence goes on from OX457108.1 coordinate 11,206,337, forward strand.
TATTTTAATTTATTATGTATTTTAATTTTTAATGTATAAGGTGATCAATAATCTGCAGACTTTAACCAATTACCACTTGTAAAATCTAATAGTAGATCTTAATTCATACATTTTTATTAATCTTAGTGGGATATTCTAAAAGAGCTTTATGTCCAGCATTTGATTTACAAAAGCAATTGTTACTAATCACAGTTAATCTTCCTGACTCATAACCCCGCTTTCGTAACCGAAAACATCTACTCTTGCAAAACAAAAACTTAAAACAAACAATAATCTACGACCTTAACCACACCTGAGTGATCTCGACAAAGGACGTTATAGAAGCACCACAAAAAAACACACTTCATTGCGTAAACTGCATATCCATTAGCATGTTAACCTTTTGATAAGGTAACGTAATTAGCGTCTCCGCGTGAACGTCACTTATATTCAAATTAGCTGATATAATTGATCATCTGATATTTGATGGACACGCTTTAAGACTAAGACGACTATAAAAATTGTTGAAATAACGCGCGTGATCAAAAATACATGGAAATTATTACGAACAAACCATCGGAGTCTAAATAGTTTCTATTGAGTTGTCTGAAATTTCACACCACAAGCATTTTTATCGCCCAAATTGGCGAAACCCCCAATATTCTACACTCAGTTACATAATCTCAAGATATCAAGGTTATAAGACATAGCATTGAGATTCTAAGTTCAATCGGCAGAGCGAGGATCGCCTATGTGAATTTTCTGATTCATTGAGTAAATATAATCTTATGGAAAAACTAAGCCGTTATCGCTTGTATCTATATCTTCGTCTGCTGGGATACAAATGTGACAATATATAGGTATAGATCAGCCATTCTGCACTAAATAAACCTCAGCTAAAAACGTGCTCTCAGCCGGTATGTAGCTCTCACCGAGGCAGTGCTCAGTAATGAACGTGACAAGATAGCTAGTAAGCAAATAAGATATACTATCTGGAAATGTCACGGACATCAGGCGTCAGTCGCAGACGACGTACACGAGATGAATGATGCTAAAACTAACACACGGTGCATTCCAGGGCTGTTAGCTGCAGGAAATATTACGATTATTATGCATCTTATTAATAAAATGACTAGTGTAAAGACATATAATTCAAGAAAAATATATACTAACGAGTAAGAGAACTATTGAATAATTTTGAATAAATCTCGACAGGATTGGTAATTTTCAAGATATTTGATATAAACTTTAAATTTAAAAAACTAAAAAAATAATCTGCGGTAGAATATAAAACCAAAGATTCTGCAAAGAAATTTGCAGAATGTCTTACTCCATTGCATTAAAGTCGACTACGAAGTGCTAAGACAATATTTAGCAATTTAATTGTGTGTACAAACAAAAAAAGAATCATAGTCTAGAAGATTCTAACTTTAAATTAGTGCCGCATCTGCCAACCAAAAAACAAAACAATAACTCCAAATTACATTAAACAAAAAAGGAATTAACCACATTATAATTCAATCGTTTATCCACTAGCGCCCTAAATTCTTATCGCAAGTTTTAATTCATGCTCAGCAATCAATACGAAGATAGTGGGCCAGTTACGACACTGCTTACCGCCAGGTCCATTGTTCACGTGAACTTTGCAGCCGACATTTGGCGAACTATTGGCAACTGATCGCTATCCGTGATAAACAACGAATGTGATGTTTCCACAGCTCCGCGATTTGTATTAAGTTGTTGATTGCATGTGTGATTTTGATGAGGCACATGAACATAATAATGAAATAATCTAAATTGAGGGTAGGTAATGCATGCATGAAGATATTGATGAAAATCCATGAAGAGAAAATTTTATGCAGGAGCGACCTACTAAAGATCTAGAACTATGATAGGAATTGATGTCATTTAGCAATCATAATCCTAATTAATTAATATTGGACTTCAATTACTCCGTTATCATTATATTGATAATAGCAAGCAGTTAGAGTAAACCAATTTCCTTATCTACATCAACCGATATACATGTCACTGCAGCCCTCAGACCAATATCTACCCGTAGTAAAATTAACTGCTATGAAATAAAGCCTGATTGGTTTAATCAGGGCACTAAAATGCTTTTAAACCACATACACCCAGCACTAACTTGAGGTATAAACTTTACGATTTCATACAAATTTAACAGCGTTCAAGTAAATGGAATTATTTGATATTCACAACTTCGACAAATGCCACCGTTATTGTCGGCGACAAAATCTATTGAAACAATTTGAACACTCAATTCTACATTAAGAAATGTATAGAAGGAGAATAAAATATTTTTGTTGGATAGCAAATAAAACCAAAACAAAAACAAAACATGTACTAAAGGAAAATATCTGCTAAACATAAATTAAATAACAGATACTGTGGAGAAAATTTTATTGGTAGAAGGTCTCTCATATATGAGAGGCCACCTGAATAGGTACCACTGCAATGTCTATTTCTCTCGCTAAACAGCAGTGTAAATGCACTGTTGTATTTCGGTTTGAAGGACATTGTAGCCAAAGTAACTACTAACTACTGGGCATAATGAAACTTAACAGCTCTCAGGATAGCGAGCGCAGTAGAATGCCAAGCATTGCTATGTAATTCATGATGTTGTTTGATTTTGCTTCTGTCCATGCGCTGTCATATCGCTCACCATCAGGAGAATTACATGCTCGTCTCGCATTGAAATTTTAAAAGAAGATAAATCTTATGGATTGCGATTTCTAGAAAACGATTAAAACAAAACGCTGATGTCATTATTTGACCGGACAATGTTTTTTGTTAGAATGTATAACAAAACGAAAAACTAAACTGTGTTATTATGTGAGTAACGTTTAGACATTGAGCAACCACAGACATTCCTCTTTGTTTTAAATAAACAAGTTAACATTTTATTTACGCGAAGGAAGTCATAAGCAAAGCTATTACAATAAAAACACAGTTTTATTTATAAATAACGTGAATATGAAACATTAGAAACTATTTTAAATATAAAAATAAATCTAAACAATATTTTAAATTAATAATAGTGATCACTGTTAGAAACTTAAGTGAACTATACTGTAACCTTGAATACATCATTCTTGTCCTGAATGGGATAGTACCGCTGATTTGGCTATTACATTATATTCTGTAGAAGTCAAGTCATCTATAAATAATTAATTAATTGTTTGCCTCCTGCAATCCTTACGCTACAATATCCGAAAGATTTGGATGTAATATCGGAGTACATGAGTGCTTATAACTTGGCATCAGGTGAAAAAATGAAACAAATGAAATAAGCCGAATATCGACTACCATGAAAATACAACTTCTGATGAAATTCCACCTGCTAGTCGCGTCACAGACAAAACGTACAAAAGTGTAACAGCAGGTGCATCGAAACGCAAGCCACCACTTTCGTGCGATCGTGAACCGCAGTGTGTCACCGTGCCGGCATCTGCACCGCGCTCACGTCCCGATGACTCGGATGTGCGGGCTCGGGTGAAAGTGATCATTTGTGGAACGCACTTGCCCGCTCGGATATCCTTGACTCCTTTGTTGTAAATAGTAAACATGTTTTTAATTTCACCACGTCGCGGTCTCTCGTTCTTATCGGTAATGCAAATTTTTCGGTGAAAACTGGATTGTGAGAAAGTAATTTGGCATTTGTGTTTCCGTTTGTGTCTGGTGTTGCTTTATTTGTTTCTTGGTGGTGTTTTACATTATTCTCTTCAGAAACAATTTTAAATTAAATTGCAACCGGAACTACACTCTAGTAAATAACTGCTTACATATCTTCCTCCCGCATCCACATTATTTAGCCCAATGATAAAGCAAATAAATATTAATAATAATAATCAAATAAAACCCTTCAAATTTACATACTTGACCTATTTATTTTATGTTACCTGTCAATCTACCCACTCCTAATTGTCTCCATTCAATTACAAGAACACCTAACTGAAAACTTCGCTGACAATAGTAGATAAGAGCCACTTGCCGCCTACAACATGCCTATACCAGGAGGAACAGTAATTGGACACGAGTGCAGGGCTTGTTCTGCATAATAGTACTCCACTCGACACAACAAAGCACACGTTGACCTCAAATTGGAAATGACTTCAGGTGCTAACGATGTTTATCATCATCATCAAGCATGCGTTTATATCGCTACTAAATCAGCTGTAGCAAAGGGTCAGTATGAGTTATTGTTAATTCGTTTAATGAAGTCAAACCTGATTTAAATTAAGAGAACGAAATTTGAAATCGCATTTTCTGTAATACGAATTCAAATTCGTAAATTCGACCTAATCTTAATACTTCATAATTATAAGCCACGCAGTTTACTATAGCCATACCCATAAATTACGACAAAATAAATATTAAATACATCATCATCATAAAATAAATCAGTGTTCCCCACCACACAGCCATTTGGTAAAGCATTTACAAAATTCATTGATGACATTCATTAAGTAGCTCGATTTAATGAATCCGCAAGTTCGACGCAGTAAACCTTGACGCCATCGACATTTGCGATCGTGGCAATTACTGGAGACTTTAATGCCTTTATTAGTTAAACATCGCATCAATCATAGAAACCAGGCGTTTTACAGCCCACTGACAGTTTGGATGATTGGATTTTAGCTTAGGTTCATAGATGTCACGAAGGCGAGTTGGAGATCCGATTTCTGAAGTTATTATAGTTAAGGTCCGGAAATATGTTGTAGTAGAGATTTATTTTTAAACAAGCATGAAAGAAATTGCTATCAAGACACTCAAAGTAAGTAATCTCGTAGAAGAGTTATCAATAAGTAAGAGAGTTCCTTCCCCGTATGAAGAAAAATGTTGTTTGATGATTATTACTAGATGGAGTAGTATCCTACCGCACGTCGCAGAATGGCTGAACACAAGAAATCTATCAAACTGCGAGGCAGCGACTCCTATTAAAACCGTGCTTATCGAACCAGTCGAGTAATAAAATTACCTCCATAAGATTAATTAGACAACACATACTCTATCATCATTTTGTATATTCAAAAATGTGAACTATGTTATGTTAACGACTTGCCATTTGACTTCCTCGTTACATTTCCCCTCCGTGTGAGAGCGTTGTGACTGGTGAATGTGATGGTTTAGAAACTAAAACATAATTCAAATAATAGTGGTTTTATGAGCCGCAATGCAATTACCTCTCGGTTATTGGACTCAATGACACTGCTTGTCTGTTTTAATTAAATTCGGAGTCAAGCAACGTAATGCCAACTTATTTTAAAATGGTTCTCGTAAACTGTTATGTCTACGCAGTGAGCACAGATTCAATGCATGCTTCAGAAGTAGAGATAAGCTTGATTTTTTGCCAGGTTTGTGGAATTAGAGAAAACACTTCACAGCAGAAAAGGAAAAGAGAGAGAGGGAGGAAGAGGAGGATGCGCAATGAAGAAATATAAGGCATCATAAACGCATTATTTATCCAATGTAAGGCTCACTGAGTTATGACCATTGGTTCTAATATCCTATATATCAAGATCTTAGCCTCAACCAACAACACCAACGTAATATAAAAAAAATATACCTGCTTCATTATTATGAATTACACTACTTTATTATTTGATGGACTTAAAGTGCCTAATAATTACAAAAGTATTAGCATGCGCATTGTAGTTAGCACGGCGTAATGTAATGCAATAAATATTCAATAATTGCATGTTTCGTAAAACGTTACTTTTACCAGTTCCTAGGAAACTATAACTGTTATTGCATTCCATTTCGCTGTATTCCAATTTACTTCTGAAACATTGTATTTACTTGGTAGATGTTGAATCATCAATAAACAAATACCTTAATGTCTGTACACTAAGAACTTAAGTTTACCTATTTCATCTATGAAATCTGGCCTTTCTTTCTCAATCATAAGATGTAATTAATCTATGGTGGAATCGTCTCGACTATGATAATAGCTTCACACTTATGCCACAAAGCATAGTGCAGACGAAATGCAGACACACTTTATGAATCATTGTTTACACTAGATATATAGGTATAAACATTAGACTATGTACGCACTTCATCAATCATGTTTTTAAGTTTATTAAATCAAAATTAATCTTCATCATTGGGTGCAAACCGTACTATTCAACATTCCGGATCACCAATAACGATTGTTTTATCAATTCTTTGCAGTACTTCCATCACATTATGTTCACGTAAAGCCAACACCACGGCAGTTTTCTTGTAAATTATTTGATGTTTTGAGCTTGCACGTCCGCGACGCCCGCGCCATGAATTATTCACGTGGATGTGACATCGTTTGCTTTCAATAAGGGCGCCTGGCGTGGCAGCACCAATCACAATTTATATACGTTGTTTGCGATCCGTTCCACTACGCCATTTGGATCACGGGTCTTTGTGTTTCGCTGCGTTCGCAGAAGTGCTAACGTCAAAAATTTTATTACACCTGTTCTTTGTATTGTGATGAATGGCATATTCGAAAACTACTGACTGTAATTTGATGATTGGCTGGAATTAAGCTTTGTTACGCGTTCTTGGAAACAATCGTCTCCGAATTTGATTGGTGGTGATTATGCGGAAAATTTATGAATGGTAACTTACTATTCATTGATATAATATAATATGCATAATCGAAATCAGTGTCTATCAACTACATATCGTAATCTCATATCCGTGTCACTTCTGAACACGATCCCTCCTAAACTTCTTCTCCTTATGAGGTCTAAGTGTAAAAGCAGCTGGGGTGCAGGTCGTTGGACAGTTGAGGAGAGCTGTATGTTTCCTTGATAGCTAATCTCGATAATCAGTCAATGCAAACGTTGGCCACCACTATCCACTTTTATGTTACTTTCTTAACACCTGGTTTGAAGGACGCACCATACCAATTTTAACAACACGCGACAAAGGCAAACGAACTCATTACATAGCATAGCCAATCGGGGCACAGTTTAGTCATAAAATTTGAACACACGACAAATAAAGTGTGTAATATAGAACATAAGTAAAGTTAAGTGGTGCGCGAGTAATACGATGTCGCAATTTGGCTTTGAACGGTTTGGCATGTGAACAGCGATCGTTGGCAGGGGCGCGGGCGCCGTGTTGTGTAACATGTATTGATAATATTCATTATTCTCCACATTCAGGCTGATAGCTTGTCAGCCGGTTTTCTTACTTTGGTGAAATGTTTTTGCACATAATCGACTGTTGGAATACATTTGGTAGACCCTGATATAGGCTTCTGTTGAAATCAATATGAGTGGTTATTATTTTGTTGACTAGATTGAACACTAGTCTATTGAAAATTCTAATTTCAAAGGCTAGACTGCAATTGCGTATGTTTTGTGGATGTTGTACATCATTGTTCGTCTTATATTATCCACTACTACCTCCACTACTTCCCAACCCATGGGGGTTGGGAAGTATAGTTGCTACTGTGTGTGGATGGCCACTACAGGGCTTTACAGCGTCCCTGATTCAGCAGAAGCGACGCACCCACTACAGTGCATTACAGCGTCCCTGATTCAGCAGAAGCGACGCACACACAGTAGCAACTATACAATAAAATTTCACTTTTCCAAGACACAAAACGTAAACAACTACGACCAATAACCATGAAACAGAAACCCATCACCACGTACCAAGCAGCCATCACTTGACCGCACCGGCGCATGCGCCACTTGACCCCCATAGTCGTCAGTGGTTTATTACTTTTATTGCTAGTTTCTTTTGTTCAAAGGTCACGAGGTGAACGCCGATTGGTTCGAAAGTTAGAAAATAAACTCGCGATACGTACGATCGGTTGTTTTATTGTCGCAGTGGAAAGTTGGGCTTATCAGGGACGATCGGTGTAGACGTACGTATTTAGTATCTATGTATGTATTAACTATCGTAGTCAACGGTTGCTAGTTGCTAGTACGAATAACCTAATGAAATTATAGGGAAGACGCTGGATGCAGGCCACTTTCAACGGGTCGCTGTGGAATTCTTCGAGCTGGTCTGAATTCAGCAATCGTGACATTTGTGATAAATGATAATGTGTAAATAGGCAAAGATTGTACCTACCCGTTTACATACATAGCCTTCCAGTTTAGAATAATAAATACTAAATATCGTTTTTTTGTCCATCGTTGTTATTCTTGCCTTCTCTTTACCTCAATATTTATTATTCCGAACGACGAAATTAATTAAAAAAAGAGGTATTTTTATCACAATCACATGAGTTTCAATTCTAGTGGAACTCATAAACAAGACGAAGAGAGTAGAATGCACCAGACCAAATATAAATAGAATATCAACACATTGAACTGCACCTGCTCAAACCCGGGTACACCTGTGTATATCCCGGTATTAGTATGTATTTAACCCGAAGTGCGTTACAGTTACGTAGGTCACTCTGTCGAGTTTTTCACCAACACAATGCTAACCGGGCAGATAAGGATATCATATCATACTGTAAGCCACTTTTAGACAAATTTCGTAGTTCAAATAACCAAGTCTGCCTTTGATGCTTGTAATAATAAATAAAAACACCAAACAGTCACATAGTTCTGACTCCTAACTACTCCTACTAAGACGGAATTTGGTGTCGTGGGTATCAGAAACACCTAGATAATTTTCAATCCCACAAAAACCCTGATCAAAAACAAATACCTGTGGATCACAAAAACATTTGTGTCGATGCGGGGATCGAACCCACGGCCTCTCGTTTCACAGCCTGCGTTTAACCAACTGCCCCACAGAGCCTGTCACAAATTGATTATCAATTGCGACATCAATTATTTGTCTTGCTTATACCGTGTACGACGGTGAAGATACAGTATAATTTATCACGGGAAAACGATCGTTTCCCTTGACATTATTATAATCCTCTGTAACCATTAGCTCATACAGTCAACGTTGTGTGAATTTCTCGGCGCCAAGATAAAGGGATAAGTTTGCCTCGAAAACGATCAATCCTATACATTTATGCATGAATGGATTTATCCCACAGACTATGTTTAACGACACCTGAAAGCAACATCGGCACGGATATATTGTTCAAAACATTATGATAATAAAATCAAGAACTCAACTGACGCTCGATACCGTGTTTATGGAAATCACATCTGCGAAATCTTTGCGTGTAAGACGGAAATTACGGATTACATCTGAGGCGCGTCCGACGGGTAAATCTATGTTTGTATGGCTAGCTAACCCTTAGTAAACTAGCTAGCTAGCTAAACCTACTTACTAAGTTTTACATACATAATCTCACGCCTCCGTTCCAGAAGGGGAAGGCAGAGGCCCCACCAAGACATTTCGCCTAGTATGTTTCGTCCCATGATAGGGGCCGATGGCGTGTAGGTGATGTGCGGTATGGCGATATACCAATCACAAATTCCTAACTCCGGGCTGATAATGAATAGAAAAATCCAATACCACTTTTACCCGACCCGGGATTCGAACCCGAGACATCAACTTTGTAAGTGTATCGTAGTACAACTACGCCACCGAGGCAGTAAGTTTGGTAATACCGAAGCAGTACAAGGTACCTCCAGACAGACTGGCTTTCCTACTGACTGGCTAAGTACAAAAAAAATAAAAATCACTTTCCTTCAACCTCTGCACGAAGTTTACAAGCACAACACTTCGGAATGTTTATTATACATTGCATAATGCATAATCGAGGTCGCGACTAGTGATGTAACTCATTATCGACAAGTCCGGCTTGCACTTCCGACCCACGTAACCTCTCTTACGTTGCACATAACTAATTACTAGACGATATATCGATACATTGATTAATCGATAACGATTAATTAGCGGAATTAGAAAGGGAAGGCGCCGGAACTCGGAACTGCAAGCTTGTTTTGGTGCGTAAGAGTTTAAATACAAAGCTATTGAAATCGAGTACAGCGAAAAATACATTCTAAACATATTATACATAAGTATAATAATGTAATGAAAAGAGTATTCAATGGCAAATAAAGATCATAGGAAGCTGTTTGCCAGTCTTGTTCATAATATCATGTTAAAACCTACAGTCAGCAGTGGTTAACAACACAAGCTAGCGATATATTAATTAAATAATCTTGAAATAGGGTATCAGTAATAAAATTAATTAAACAAAAATGTAGGCATATACTAGACTGCCTCGGTGGCGTAGTTGTACCACGGTACGACAACAAAGCTGAGGTCTCAGCCCGGATGAGTCAGGAATTTGTGCCCGGTATGGCGATAGGCTCGCCACCTATCACATCATGGGACGGAACATACACGGCGAAATGTGGGTGTCCTGGTGGCGCCTCTGTCTACCCCTTCGGGGATAAAGGCGTGAGTTTATGTATGTATGTAGGCCTACATTCAGCAGAGGACTTCCTATGGCTGTAAAAGAAAAAGAAGAAAAAACAAAAATGTATGTCAATAATTAATACCCGGTATGGAAGAACCTGTAAGTTATAGGGAACCGTTAGATTATTCCAGTTTCGTATTCTGACTTTATGTAACAATGTAAAAAGTCATAATTGTACGGATTTTATGAACACTGGTCAAATAAATAAACGTCGGATTCTGATTTTTAATCATTTTGTTGCATAACCTTAAAATGCATTTGTGTAACGTTTGAATTTTTTAGTCATTTAATAGAAAAGTTTAGTAACAAAATTTACTGAGTGAAACTTGAATTTAATAAATAAATAATTATATCCGGCTAAATTATCACCTAAAAATATGATGTAACTATCACATGATGATCACATGTCTCGGGCACAGGCATCGAAAAAGCGTCCTCTCGACCACACCCATATTCCTAGTGCACTACGCCACAAACATAGCCAAAATTTTCACCAAAAAGTGTTATCATTCATGAAGCTGAAATAAAACTATTTTTTACGGATTTTATCGCGATTTGGTTTAATTTTCATTCATCATCCGCTCAGTGACTGTTACCTCAGTCCGCCCCGTGACCACGAAAGCTGTAAAGTAATCTAAACGTCGGGAAGGTAAAAAATGAAAAAATTAAACCAAATCGCGATAAAATCCGTAAAATATAGTTCTGTTTCAATGTGTAACATTCGCGTAAATCTAAGAAACCATTATTCATCAAGCTGATAAATGATATCAAAGCAGTTATCATTCATCTCAATTGCAGGAAATAATGTTATATTATTTTTGTCCCGTTGAAGATCCGCACTAAGCCGTTGACTTACGCCGTTTTTAATGTTTTCGCGCCTTTTTATGTTCAAATATTTTTTGGAAAAAATAGCAGTTCGAAACTGTCTTCCAGTTCCGCCAAACAACTTCAGAAATGCAACATACGATGTTTCATATCCCGTTTGGAACATTCCGGTATTGTGTCTATAATATGAGAGTTGCCTTTTACTGGTGAAACTCTATTTCACTTGAACACTTTATTTATAATTACATTGTGATCACTTTGTCATGGCAATGTATAAAAATAAGAGAACGATTCCATGAATCATCTCCCTATAATATTTTTAGCGAAGTTCACAATTTACATATAAATCAACAATTATGAATTCATGTCTTCTACAAGCCTTCAAACAAAACAACATATTACGTAACATTAATAACAATAATTTAATTCAATAAACACAATTAAATCACCTAAAAAAGACACAACATTGAATTAATTTCGCTACAATCGATTTGATATTGAAGAAGATGAGTAGCACTTAATGGTGAGGTCAATCTGTAAACACAATTGACCCGACGTGTTGAGGTCAATTGTGTAGCGTATACAATACCATAACGCGAGGAAAACATTGGGAATGTTGTGTTTGAATACACATTAATTTTCAATGGCGTATGATAGTGATGTCTGAACAAAATTTATGAAGGAGATGTATTTTTGGAAGATTTTTATTTGGAGATCAGCTTGCACTGCACCAGATGGTACCGATCGGGAGAGTATTACACACCATTAAACACAATTAAGCAGGTCTCCTAAATTACTTTTAACATCAATCACAAATTTTCTAAAAATAGCGCAAATAACCCATAAAACATAATATGTATTATTATTGAAAACAACAGGCAATACAACAGCACAAAATTATTTTCCTATAATCAATTTAACCCCATATTAAAATATAATACACCAATCAAACCATACCTGTAAGTTGTAACATTGCTTCATTAAATTTTTGCGACATAAAAACTCGTGCTGTATCCGTTTAACGAGCTTTTGACAATAAACCGCATTTAATGGGTTATTTCGCTCGGCCAATTTTCCTTTGAGCCTAAATTGTTTCTAAACTCGGAACTCGGTTGTTTTGCAACGTTGCAATACTACAAATGTTTGTTGGCAAATACGTGAAATTAACCTTTTCAGCAAAAAGCGCATATAAATAATATGGATAAACCACGCCGAATAGACGAAGTTATAGTTTTCATTCTATTTTATATGTTATAAATAACATGTCACTTTTTCAGAGTTACTTTTACTTTTAGTTACCATTACTCTTACATATTTCTTAAATACTAATTATATAACATATTTTTCTACCCCACTGTATCATCGCTGTATTTTACCTACAACCAAACTTAGACCAATCTGTAAGTCAAACAAATATTTATCTATACTAAGAACTATCTGCGAATACTCATGCGCTGCGCAAAACGGCAGTACACTATTACTAACAACAGCCCATCTGTCACAAAACAGCACTTACTTATCAAATTCAAATCCTAAATAAAACGCCAGCCGTATGAAAAGTGCTAAATAGCAATTGATACAACCACAGCATAATGTGCAACAACATAAATTTTCCTTCAAGGAGACAGGCTGTGCAGCTCAGGAATAGTTCCGAGAAAAGGCTCGCGCCGACACATTCTGTTCCATTGTTGGCCAGTATAATTTAAACGGCATTTAGTATCAGATTGTAAACAATGCGATAACATCTATGCGGAATACTAATGCTTCAAATGATCTAATGGTATTTACCGCAGTAGAATGTAGAAAAGATATTGTTTTAATTAAGACTACGAAAAATGAGGAGTCGACAAAACACAAGACAGCATACTAATGCCAAGTAACTTCCACAATATCTTGCAGAAACCAATTGCAAATCAATTTCCACTGACTACAAGTTTTCTATTGCAAGCCGCTTTCAGAAGTTATCATACCCATATCTAAATGAAATTCATTTGAACCTAACCAGGTCTTGTGCCTCGGGAAGAATATACAAAGAATGACATAAAACTACTTCCCATCTATTCCTAAACAGACAAATTGTGTCATCAATGGAAAGCCGATCACCGTTCAACAGTCGGCGAACATAAAACAATACTGCCGATATAGGAATAGAAAGTGAACTGTTTTTCGTCAGGTGAATTACAATGAGTGAAACAAGTTCGTAGCGTTATGAAGAACGTTACGCACGTCGGAAATAATAGTGATAACACAAGAAATGTGGATATGGTGTTACTCAACGACACGATATGCAGAACTGGAAATGAAATGAAATTTTATGTTGAAATTTTTTATTGTTATCTATATATAGATCACAAAGGAGAAGTCTTGGTTTAGGTGCGAAATTCTTAAGCTGAAGCCTGGCGATGATGATATCAGAAATTTTAGAAAAATCAATGCACATAGGTTGAGCAAAGTTCCCCTGAAATCTGGTTCGTACAATGCACACGTTTAGAAGCAAAACAATGCACATAAATAAACAAGTTGTAGATGTATTAAAATGCAATAAAAGATGTCCTGAAACAGTTCACGTAATTACGAATGAAGTGATCCGACCAGTTTATAAACAGGTACACGAGTACTGAAAACACGCTAGGCTAAACACTGCCTCATTTTCCTACGTTGACCCGATTGCCAAATAACAAATGAAAACTAACACGCGCATCGAGCCAGTCACGACAGTTGCATGCACTCATTTGTAACGGCCTTATGTCTATGAATAACTATAGACTTAAAAGCTATTTTAGTTATCGAATTTCTGTCCCTTTCGAACCACCTTAGAATTCAGTTTGAACGAAGAAGATAAAATAAAATAAAATTGTGACCGTGACTTTGTGTGTTTTGTGACTATTACATGTTTACATACGTATTATTTTCGTCGTTAAATCGTCATGGCCAGCTGTGTGTATAAAAAATATCTTTAGATTTTTTAAATGTATCGCCCATACATATCCGCCCGGCGACCACAGTCAACTATGACCAACAGGCGCCTTGAAATCAGAATTACAAAAGAGAATAACATCGAATTCTATAGGCTACGAAACTGCTCTGAAACGCAAACCACGCCATACACCCAAACCAGACCGGTCATGAAAGGCCGCTGCACATTGCATACTGTACCGCACGAGCTAATGACGGTGCATAATTGATTCGGGTGTTGCGGTCCCCTAACACGTCACATTGCGATATTTTTTTCGCCGGTGTGTCCCAACTCGGAGGAAGCGCCGTGTGCAACCTAACAATAAGTGGAAGTTTCATGTCATGGGCGACGTTACATCATAATTATGTGTATTTTGCAATAGAAATTGATGTGACTTGATTGTTTCAAAATGCATTACGGTATCATCATAGTTGCCAATACAGACACGGTACTTCAATGTAACTAAAATACGGGCGCTTAAGGCAAAGTCAGTAATAGATGGCAAATTGCTAAGCAAGTCGGGAATTTTGATAAAGTACTAAAATGTAAAAGGGAATAATAAGGCACATCTTACTCGTTGGTTAGCATAAGTCGAAGGTTTCAACATTGACCAATTCACAAAAGAACTAATGGGCAGACATAATGCTCGCCAGGATAATGTTTTTTTTGGACTAGATATATTTTCACGGATGCAAAGTTTACGAAAAGATCGATACAAACTACGAAGATAGTAAAATGAAACTTCGAACAGCTAACTTAAGAGTATATGAACGCTAACAAAACTTGTAGCGACGTAATCTTTTATAATCACAACATCATTCTAAGTACAGTTTTAAATCCAATCAATATACAGTTAAAGCATCAACTAATATAATCATTACGCACATAAACGCATTACTGCACCGTTACCAGCTAAGCAAACAAGCCTGCACTCGTTATCTACTTAACTGCTTACTTAATATAAACTTAACTGTCGAATTAAAGTTAAAAACTTGCATTAGCGCACCGAAGGTTACTCGCGGGCTGTGGTTAGTGAAGCGTTAATTATAATATTGCCCATAACTAGATGTTAATGGTATGTTGTAATGAGATTTTAAATTCATAAAAAGATAAGACGTGCATTAAGATTGAAGCCTGTGTATTTATTTAGAGGATATGGAAATTTAAAGAAGTTTGTCAATAAGTAATTATTGTGATCGTCATAATTTTATACAGTCTAGATCTGTCTCCGCATATTCTACTAACAGATATAGAATTTACTCAAATTACAGGAAGTGCCGTAGTTCAAACCACAGGCCAATACAAACTCAGATGGATGATTTTACTAACAAAGCGATATAATATTAAAATGGTGAAACCACTGCTACAATTCTCGATGTGACATTGATATTGACGTACTGCTAACATTGCACTAATAGACACCCAAGGTATTGTTAAACCGAGGTGTTTCTATTCTGCATCTGAACCCATGTCACTTCATTGAAACGATAATATAAAAGATAAAATCAACAAAATCAAATCCGCATTCAATCTTAATAACTAATTACGAAACCAATTTATTCTTAGTGATTACAGGGCAAATCCATTTGTCAATGCGCTAACTAATAAACAAATACATGCGAACAATAAAACTTTCACTGCGTAAGTCCCGACAGACGGGTAATCTGTTTCATCACATTACACAACGGCGCTGGACAAAGAAAACAAATCACAATAAATCTTAAACGAGTCCGAACGATACCTACTCCAACAATAGATTTATTCAGCAGTTAATTCTGCTCTTAAACTCATTGTGTTATGTTCATGTCAATCAATAGAATCTAAATTCTGTTACAACTTTCCGATGTCATGGATTTTTTTCGCTGCTCTTATAATTGGAATTGACAGCAGCAATTTAAGTGATTGTTGTATGATTTCCAAGCGAAATAGCCAAGCATTCCTTTTAAATCTTGTCTAGAGTTTTTAATGGCTATGTTGACAGACAAAGTAATAACTTGATGGCAAGCATCCGGTCGTGAATATTGACAATTCTAGAGGCACACTCAAACCATCATCATCTAATTAGCAAAACTTTCAGAGTTAAATTTAAAAACAATAATTCGGAAGGTAAAACACAATAGCAATTAGCAACCGCTGCATCCGAAACACGCATGGAGAGAATGTTGCCGGGCGACATCGAGAGTGCAGACGACGCGATGTCTCGCACGATCGAGCTCGGCAGCGTCATGCGCGACTGTTGCGTGCGAACGACGCGCCGCAACGCTGCTGTTGTTACATAAAAAGAGGTTATTGGAATGCACGTACTGGTAATGATGATTGAGCTACTTTACAGACTGACAAATATTGGAACCGATTTGATCCTTTAGTGTAGGGAAATTATTCTAATACTGACGAAAGCAGATGAGTTGACAACCTACCAGATACTGAGTATCATTACCGTCACAAGAGCTATAGCCGCTTAAGGGCTGTCCCTCCACATCAAAATCGGAAAGGTCGACTACAACTAACTCGTTTTCTGTGAGCACATGTAGAACGACCATTACCGAACATTGCACTTGGATTTCCCAAGAGAACTAAACGGTGTTAGTGGCAGATGTTCATGACACAACAGCCTACACCAACCCATCACGCGAGCTTACAAAACCTTTCTCGATTTACCCAACCCTTCACCGGAACGCACTTACATTTCAAAACCTAACACGGGGTACAAATTCACAAGCCACCGCGCGTAGACATCTCGCAACAGCAGGAAGATTCGCGTCGAGACGTTGCACATGTGAGATGTCGAACAGCTAGAATTTGTTGTTCAAACAAAAATGCAAGATGTGGAAACTGCACTTGGACTGGCGATCTCACCTTATGTGGGACGTAAGCCTATTGTTAAGGACTATTGTTACTGTGTTGTAATTTGACAAATTTAGTAATCAGGTCGCATCACAAAACTTAGGGGTCACGACAAATACTAGTGGTTCACACAAACATTTGTCTCGATGAGAGGATCGAATCCGCGGCCTCTCGTTTCACAGCCGGCGTCAGACCAACTGCGCCACGGAGGCTGTCAAAAGTGATAGCCACCCGCGTAAGGTAAGACAAGGCAATTAGAGTGCGTATATGCAACGGTAAAGGTCAGTCGTGACATCAGAGCGGATCGTGACAGATGTTTTGGACAACACGCGTTAACTGTGGATACTGTAGGCTAATTCACGTAATTGATTGACGCGCCGATCAAGTTTCGATGCAGTTTCGATTAGGTTTACGTCTTAATCGTACGTACGTCAAAATGGTATTCTTGTAATTGTTTAGCTGCGCGTAAGATATGAATAAACTGCGCATGTGCTGCACGTTGGTGGGACTAAACTGTCATTGGAGACGTCAAATGAATAGGTAATTTACCAATCAGGTTGCGATCTGAATCACGCATGTATAAAACGCGCAGCCGTAGAATACGCTAAAGCGATCACGTGACGCGAACTTGACGCGAGCGTATCTGACAGCGGTTATTCTAAATTACGAGAATACAAAACGGGCTGTTTTGATCGAAACTTAACTGCAACTGCACTGCAACTGAACTTATTTAATTACGTGAATTGGCCTACTGGACATACACCCACGTAATCGGTATTGTGATGTCACGATCAACGAAGTTATGTTTACTTGGGCAATGTTAATTGTTTAATTAATAAGGAATTTAGGATAGGAGTAGAATATAATCAAAAGGGAAATTATAAATGATCTCATAATTACAGGATACATTTTATGTATGGTAATACAAGTGGTATTTTTTTTAATTATTTTGCATACGATTATAAATAGGCCATAGGGCCATATTATAGGTCTCATACTTGTTTAAGAAAAAAACAATTCAAGGGATCTGGAGTCGATAATCATCACTTTTCGACAAACACACAACTTAAGAAACCTTTAAGTTTATGGTAGTTTTCTTTGAGGCGTCAATTACGAAACCAACCTTACAAACATATTTAGACGCGAACTTCTAACTTGTTAGAGTTCAATATAAAAATAAAGTTTGTAAATAAAAGACCTTGTGGTAAACGTATAACACACTGAAAACCTCAAAATGTGCACTATCAAAATAATTACATACTTCAATCTTGAACAAATGTTTATAAATCAGATAGAATGCAAACAGTCCATGAATTACGTCGTTCTGAGCTTGAATATTCAGAATAAATTTGTTTATCTTTATCTTCTTAACTGGGAGTTAGCAGCAGACTGGCAATTGCTTATGATGATTTAGCAGTAAATGAGGTGAAAAGTGCATTCGATGAATTGACAATCCGAATCGTCGAATACGGACCATTGCTGTATTGTGACTGGAAATTAAATTCAACGTCCTTAATTTTTCACTTAGACTGTTGCTGTTGAAAAGCTTAATAATGTTGACATTGCTTTCCAATTGATTAGCCGTTTACTCGTTCACCCGTATTTTGCTATAAAGAAGGCTAATACATTTCGATCAATTAGTTGTACCATTTCCTTAGCACTCGTCTATTTACACCGTCTTACAATTACCTTGCTATCCTATCGTACCAATCCAATCAACTTAGCAATCACTTTAGACATAACACATTTGCATACCGTACCGTTTCTCCCGACACTTTATGACAGCCTCCGTGGCGCAGTTGGTTAGACGCCGGCTGTAAAACGAGAGGCCGCGGGTTCGATCCCCGCACCAAGAGAAATTTATGTATGTATGTAAGTCTGTAATAACGTACGATAGGCGCATTGAAACAGTAAACTTTCAATTTGGCTCGCCGGGCACAAGAACCCCTCAGGTGTTTTGATTTATAAGCTGCTGTAACCCCAGAGTCGCTTGCATAACCACAGTGTAGTACACACCGCTTGGTATGCTGCAGGTGGACAGACAGACCTTTTGCATAGATCCTAGTTAGTGAAGTCAAAATTTTAATATCACAAATTAAATTAAAATTATTGATGTACGGTTAGGTTAGAGTTAAGACAAAAGATATGGGCTATGATGCAAAACCATGGACCATAACTTTTCCGCCAGAAATGTATTTCTTTGTAATGTAAACCATTTTTTAATATTTTTGCCGAATTAAACAGTAGTCGTTGGCATAAAATATGAAATACTAGCTATTGTTTCCGGCGGCGTCGCATGATTGTTAATTTTTTACACCCCGAGGACTATAATTCTCGCGGAAGGATAATTATCTTTTGTGTACTAATCGCCAAAATACACTAGCGTTTTAATTAAAACGAGGCAAAACGGACAATACAATTATTATTCTTATAAAATAACCACCTCTGTATGCTAACACCATTTAATTTTCTTATTTCTTCTTTAATTATTGTCTATCATCATATTTTATATTTTAATATTGTACTTTTAGTTTTATACACCTATTGTGACAATTAATCGTTTCACTGTTTCTTCCTTCTTTGGTTGCTTACACCAACATGAGATCGTGCAGATATATGCCTCCTTTTACTTTAAAACCTTTCCTTACCTATCGTCAACACTATCGGCAAATAACTCGCACCAAATCGATTGACTGATCTAGAAATATCAAGAGCACATGAAGAAATATCACTATGTATTACAGTCTGTCCCTTTTACAAAACTTCCAAGTTAACAATACTCCGACAGCGTGTACTAGACATAAATTGTGATTGATGTCGTGTCCTATTAAGTTGGCTATCCGACAATCTGCAAGGGCCCAGTACGTGATAAATTCTCTGGCGTGCGCCGTGTTTTTGTCACATTCCATCAATTATGTTCACTTCATGAGGTGTTATTATATATACGACATTTAGAAGTGTGTGGACACGTATGTACCAGTATTATTATAATAATGTCAATTGCTTTTGTTTAGTTATTGGAATTTGATATTAAGCTGTTATACCAAAAATCATTATCAATTCTAAATAATATTTTTTCACTTGCTATTTGTTTACTAACGTTAGCCAATGGCAGTCTTATGTTTAATTAAGGCCACTATTATACTTTACTAAGATTTATTCTTAGCTTATCCTTTAACACTCGCCAACTACCAAAATATTATAAAATAAGTATACAGCTGTCAAGATAAAAATAAGAAACAACTTAATATTAGCTGCAATATACGTGGTAAAAGTGATAGGTAAGGTAAGAACTAAAGGAAATTAAACTAAGAATGAACGCAAATGAATAAACAGACTAATATAACAGATTTTATTATAACAAACGACCAAGCGGCTCATCTAGGCGATAACCACAAACTATGATTAACCACAACATCATCTAAGGTAAGTTGCTTTTCAGGGTGAAGGGTGAAGACCCTTAGTAAAGAGTATGACTGTCTGACCATCTTCAAACGAAGTAAGCGGATAAAGCGATAAACTAAGCTTAGTGCATTGTAATTCGTGAATTTTCCCACCATTTATAGTATATAAAATGATGAAGGTACTAATTCTAATGTACTATACAACAAAATTAAATCTAAAAGAATCTAATCTATCCATAAAATTTATTGATTGATAATAAAAAAATATTTGAAGACTATATTATAATATAAATAATAATAACAATTTCTAGAGGCAAAAAGTTAGCCTGAAAACTTCACCTCTCATATCCCAACACTGCAGTTAACTTTCGACCCAACAATTTATGCCAAAAGTTGAAAACGTTCTAAAAGCGATTGGCTCGGATTCGGCTATCTAAGTAAATGCCACATGAACAATCATAAGGCCGATGATCCCAGACGCAGAACTATAAAATTATAAACGCATTTCACAATATCTTATAGAACATGGATGGAGTATTTTACGCATCGTCAAATAATCAGCTAGTTTCTGCGGTAAAGATATGATGGATTCTCGATCAGTGGCAATTGTGAAATTAGACGTGTAATTGTCTTTATAAAATTTCCTTTTGAAAGCTCTTTAAAAGAAAGCTATTGACGGTGAATAAAAGACGTGAAATTGGAGTCTTCTTTCAATAATCAAAATTTTTCCTACCCTCGACCAATTTTTTTTTTAGAATGTCCTCAACATGAGTTCGTTTAAAATGTGTATGATTAGCAAATCAAAAGCTAGGATCCATCGATAGTCTGTTGAAGACTGATGATAAAGACCATCACATCGCCGATATATCTAGCAACCCAAACCAGGTCTCTACGACTGAAAACCTTACTTCTAAGGTCAATAAGGCGTTCTCAACCTATGTATTACAAACCTTAGCATCAATTAACATTAGCTCTCAATGCCGCGGTGCACTTTCGCGGTGGATCTATCATACAGATCTAAACCATGCATCCTGGTTGAGACCTTGCTCCTTATCACGATTCACATTATACAATTAGCAATCAGCTTAATTGTACACGTTCATTTACTCACATTCTTAAGTTTCCGACTAATTTGTTCGTTTCGTAATGTTTATTTAAACAAATTTAGTTATAATTGCAATAATTTGTGGTGGTAGTTTAAGTGATAAATGAAGTTAAAATTTGAGAAATATCCTGTCATTACTTGTGATTAGTTTAGACCAAATCTTATTTTAAGCAAACCTATCTAAAATCAAATGGGAGCCTTCGGAATAAATTTATATGGTGTTTGTATGAATCTATATCACAAAATCCAAGGTACAATATAATGGGGTACCGTTTAATACGCAAAGAAGATAGAATATTTCAACTTGAATTTAACAACAATGCAACATGTTTCTACAGAAAATGTTAGTAGCACCCATAAGCAACAGTGACTTTTTATGGCTGAGGATGACGGTAATTAATATGCACACGAACTATCATTAGTATAATAATGCAATACTGGTTACAATCCAGTATACAATACAATCTACACCACCTATATTAATTACACAAATTGTTCCGTTTACCTTGAATTGCTGTAAAAATGATTATAATAAAGAATAAAACACCGAAAGCTATTTTTACCTTTTAACCTTTATTTCATGAAAGGGCCGGTAGGAACTAAATATTTTAGCAATATCAATAATTTGGAGAATACAAAATACAAGAATGTATAAGGCTATTGTAAGTAGTAGTACGTAAGTGTATATTAGAGTTTAAAAACATGGTAATAAATAAATACTAATTGAACGGAACAGAACTTTATATTACATTTGGCAAAATACAGTCTGTTTTATGAGAATAGATTTTATCAAAATTCTTTAAGGTTTCCAATTTGAAACTGATAACCAATACCGAGTATCTGGCATCTACGTACTTAAATTCAAGCAGCTAGATTGGCTACCAGTTATCTCAATGACATGTCTGCATAAACCTTCAAACCTAACGATACCTGAGATGGGGTCAAAGATACCATCTGATCATCAAATTTGCAGCCGATAATCAACTCCGAATAACTGGTACCTACCAAATTTGGGCTGTTAGATTTGCTAGCTCTCATACTCGGGCGGTTAAGCGAACATTAATCGGGGAGTGTTTCGCCCTGGGATGTCTGGTGCCGCCCATAATGCGTGTGACGGTCACCGGGGGTTTTTAGTCAGTATGCATACTTACATCCATAAACTCACGCCTTTTATCCCCGAAGGGGTAGACAGAGGCGCCACCAGGACACCCACATTTCGCCTTGCATGTTCCGTCCCACGATGTGATAGGGGGCGAGCCTATCGCCATATCGAAAACAATTTTTTGAGTCCGGGCTGATATTGAAGAGAAAATCTTATATCGTTTTACCCGACCCGGGATTCGAACCGGAGACCTCAGCTTAGTAACCGTACAGTAATCAACTACGCCACCGAGGCAGGCATTCGAGGTAGTCAGTATGCTGGCGTAGATATTGTTAGAGCCCTGCGCCGGCTCGGCCACAACATCTGCATTGTGCCGGGCTGGAAGGCCAGTGACACTGACATCCCTCTTTCTGCCTCCCCCTGGGTGCGGAAAGGGGAGATAGATAGCTTTTCCACTTGCACAAAAAAGTTATCTCATACTGCATAAGCTTCCATACCTAACGCCCACTGAGATGAGGTCAAAGATATAATCTGATCATCTTATCTGGCGATGAACAAATGATGTACTTATATGTTACGCAAGACGATAAAGTGCAAGAATCACCATAATTTACTATCGTAATGACATGTCGATGGTACCACGCACAATTGAACATCAAGAGCATGCATTAAACAGTTGTTTTTGTTTTTAATTACGCTCTCATTACGTCACGCGTATTACTTAACAAAATGTGAACAGCCAGTATTTTTGCTCCTATTATTTATGGTTGTTTATTTGCATATTTAAGAACTTTTGGTCATACTTTATTCTTTTTTTGAAAATATTTGAATCATTTAAAACATATTACTGAATAGGAATATGTATGTGATTGTTCATTGTATTTATTTATTCAAAAACATTAATCAACATTTCTATCCAAGTCATATATCAAGTTATTATGTTACATCAATATACTTCCGACGGACGCTGGCGTCGCGTCGCCCAAGGCTCTACAACCGCATGTCCGACTTAACCACATCCCAAGTATTTATCTGGAGTCTGGACGAATATATTTATTAACATTGAAATTTTTCAACGTAATGTAAACAGTAATACCACGATATTATAAGGGTGTATAACAAAAATTAATTTTCAAATAAAAATAACAGAACGCAAAATAAAACTTCTAAAACCAATAATGAGCCAATTCAAATTGACTCTACGTAAAACCGAGACCTCCATTCCTTGAAATATTCACTGACAGCCTCCGTGGCGCAGTTAGACGCCGGCTGTGAAACGAGAGGCCGCGGGTTCGATCCCCTCACCGAAACAAATGTTTGTTTGATCCACAGATATTTGTTTCGGGTCTGGGTGTTTGTGAAACCGAAAAGTCTCTCGTAGTTCCTGATACCCACGACACAGCACTCGATCTTAGTGTGCGGTCAGAACTATGTATGTGACTGTTTTGTGTATTATTATTATTTATAACAGAAATTTTAAGAACATTAATACTTTGTTCGCTTTCGCAGATTCAAAATCACATTATAATTAGTCTTTTACTCCTCATTATACAGTAATAACAACTTCAAACGCAACTAAATACAACTCTTTAATAATTATTGTCACCTCAATGATTAACGAATTAATAGCAACGCGATTGACGACCGCGACTAGTGACAGCAATTCGTAAACATTCAGACAACGGTAAACAAACACGAGACAATTAAAAACTAATTATTTACTGTTAACAATGACATTCATTGTTGCGACAGATGTATACAACACTACGAAACATACTTTAGAACCTTGCGTGACCCTGGTAAGATTGATTTCGTGTTTATTGCACATAGCTATGTAATAACTATGAAGAAAGTCAATTAATGTGTCCAATAATAATACTCATAAAAAGTTTTTAAAAATCCAACACAGTAGTTAATTGCAAAATATACTTTTATATAGCCCACCTGATTGTGAATGAAACAATGTTTAAATAACTTTTCAATTTTATACGTCACAAAAAATTCTATCTACACCAAACACCCATCACATACATAATCCTGACCCCATGCAAAGATCGAATCTTGTGTGGTAGATATCAAGAACTAAGAGAACACCCGGATTCGAAACAAATACTTGTGGTTCGCACAAGTTGTTTCGGTCCGGGAATCGAACCCGCGGCCTCTCGTTTTACAGCCGGCGTCCAACCAACTGCGCCACAAAAGCTGTTAAAGAAATTCGAGATAGCGTAGATACAATGTCATCCAGAGTTTTAATCCAAAGAGTAAAGGGATCGCGTGACTAAAGGCTTATACACAAAACTGCTAATCAGCGCGATGCGAATTCGCAACGCAGAAAACTGCGACACGAATTGCTGCGATGCGATTTCATGTGACAAGGTGTCTCCCTTGCAAGATTCGGGTGACGCTTATTTCTAAGAAAATACAGAAAAAACAAGCAGGAATGCCCGATGCGAATCAATTCGCAAGTTTTGCGATGCGTCGCAGGAGCTCGTACTTAGATTTTTACGATGCGACGTCACATCGCAGTTTTGTATTCGAGCCCTTAGGATGGACACAAACCATACTTTAAAACCTTCAAACCAAATAAAAGATAGTAGAAGTTAAATCTGCAATAACAATCTTATCCCAAAGCCACCAGACTGAGTCTCTTGCAGATTTAGTTTCATTTAAAAAAACAATACTCACCACATTGATCTTCCCGAGGATATGGCTGATTTGTTCCTTGCTGCACATCGTGACTCGCATTTATGTATCTTTCCTATAATACTTTCACTAAATCACATTTTATTTATCACTCGAGTTTATGATATGAATTTTGAAAACTGGAAATTGAAACGCTTTGTCACTTTTTGAGGCATTTTAAGGAGAAGGAAATGTTTTTTATTCAGCTTTTCATGGTACATGTCTTAATGTATTAAAATCACATATATAGTACTAAGCAACTTTGCGGATCTATTAAAGTTACATGAGGTGACGTCAATAATTTACAAACAATACAAAAATCCCAGAAGGAATACGCAGACATCCTACAAAGGCATTTACAACACATAAACCCAATAAATTCTTCCCATGACGTCATAAGGGCCGAGCCTATCAACATACCGAATTACTAACCCTATTACAAACAAACAAAGAAAGAATTACTCATGTCAAACATTCTAACACGATAGCAGTAATCAGTAATAAACCACGATTACGTGTCAAACACACGAGACCAACTCTTTTGACATTACCCGACATGCCATCAGAATGGAAATTTGAGTTCGTGTTTTTTGAAGTTGAAATGTCACGTCAATCGTCCGTTGAAAGCACTGTACTTCGGTAGAAGCACCGCGCCCGACGTTAATTGGAAAATATCATTAAACGTGCGTGCGAAAATATTATTAAAACTGAATTCCGAGTGAAACTTTTGAGTTGTTTCCTGTCATATTTTTTTCGTTTGGGAATGTAATTTGTTTTTTTCAGAACGACCTCTTCACGAAACTGATATTTGCTTTTACTGCCCTTATTTTTTATTACCATAATGCAGCAAGAATTAAGTTTATGATTCCATCATTGCTTTTTCATAATTGTCTCCAATAAAAGAAACAACAGTATTTAACATATGCCATTAATCACTTGACTGACGACAAACAATGTAATTAAAACCTATAATATTTCAACTTAATAAAATATCGTCTGTGAAAACCTTACCAAAGATCACGGTTTACTGTTGCGCTATACTATATTAATGCAAATTTAAAAACACATTAGAGCATCTTCAAATTACCCGTAGCACTTTTAAGATTGACTGCTGAATAGAACAGACACTAAATTAAACCCTTTACGTTTCCCAATTCAAAACAAACAATTGCGGAACCAGCAATGCATTACAATAGTAATTAACAAACAGACGCGCATGCTCTACTAGGCCTAGCAAAACGCGACTATGCTAATGAAAACGATTACGATCAAATAAGTCAACCGATACGTTTTAATAATTACGTGCATAATGGAAATTTTCGACACAACGTGCAATGTCTTGCACGCTAGGCGTTGATCAATCGAATCCAAGCAGTGTCAATAAGTGCACTATATGAGCTCTTATTATAGTAATTATTGCACCATGGTCAATATTAATAATTATATAGGTGAAACAAATTAAAAAGGTCGGAACTTGCGCAACTAAGAAGTAAATAACTTAACTGGGGCAACGCAATCATTGATACTCAGAACTAAAAGTGTGAACTCATGGTAAATTTAATGTAGGATCAGGAACCGCTATTTTAGATAATATTATGCTACTTGGACGTGTAACTATTGGTTTTAGTTATCACGTATTTGCAGACCTACGTAAGGATGTTCCAAAGCCTAAAAGTCTAACATTATACTAATGTTATTAGAAGTTGACTATACTAACAACTCTCAATCGTACTCTTGAATGTAGAATAAGCCCTGCAGTGGGCGTATATAGGCTGATACAATACAATTACAATTTAATGATGAATGCATATAGCCAGACATAATATGTCACACAGTGTAAACAGTAGTTTCTATGAGGATACTACAAAGGATAGTATTCCTTAGAGGATTTAGTAAAACTGAAATTATAAGTTTTGAGCGTGATAGACTAAAAATGTTTTAGTAATTAAACATATAGAAAGCTTTTAATATTAATTAAATAAGTCCCAAGGCGATTAAATGAACAAAATAGAGCAACGTAATCAAAGTAACGTGTTTTACTTCTGCATTCATAAAAACAAGGCCATCCATTTAATTGAGATGTAGTTAATCGAGATTCCTTTCCAATACTATTCAAGATATACATGCGTCCCTTCACTACAACATACTCATGTTAATTAAATATATTATGGACACTGATATCTGCGATGGATAGTTTTTTTTTTCCAAAGTAAAAATTGTTAACTGTATACTGTATCAGCCCATATACGTCCCACTTAAGGACACGAGCTTCCTTTACAATCGAGGGTCCGATTGTTTAACAAAATGGAATTATGCGGCCAAACTAAAAGTAGGTTAAAACTAAACTGTACTCAAACAAGCCTGGAACTTCTCAAAATAAATTTTTAGTGTGCTCGATAGACTACGGGATATAAAGCTGTGCATAAAAACAAGAACACTAATCTAGTGAAATTATAATTCTGCTTCGTTTTCCCCGAGTTTAATAGCAAAACTCAGTTCACACTTTTCTAAATTATCAACACCATGATGAAGAAAGCAGATCGTTAGCAAATACACGTCATCGAATGAGCCTCTCATACTACTTCATAAAACATAGAGCACATTGCATAAAGTAATCTTATTAACGATGCTCCAACCAACGCGCCGGAACAATCACATGCAAATGCGTCCAAAAATGCGGAAACAGTGAAATCTTCGACAGAGTACCTAATGGCGGTATAATTTCACGAAATTCCTGCATAATATCAGTAACCTTACACTTCTTTGCATTAGTTGACGCGGTGTCTTTATCAAAACGTGGAATGCCGTTTTATTTACATAGTTTATTGACAATATGTATAAATATAACAATGATTTCTAATTCGTTTGTTAGTTTATCACAAGCGTGTGTTTGAAAATGTTTTATATGCCTGCGAGGTTTTCGAAACTTTCTTGTTAAATATAACGCATTGTTTACGCTTACTCTGCATTTTCTTAGTAAACGAGTAATTTCGTAATTTTCTCAACGAGTTTCTTGGTCTTCGGAGAAGTCAATTTATTTTCTACAAATCTAAAAGCTAATAACAGCTTGCGAGGAAATTGTTCTAAGTAAATTGTATGCTTGTAATTCATTTTATCAGCGTATAATTTATTAAAATATATGGTTTTGCTTAGAGAGATTCTTACGCAATTTCTTCTGTACAGCTACAATACATTCTAAAGCCTATAGTATCTTATAAAAGTTTAAACGACCTACTTTTCACTTAATTCGTTAACATCACCAATCTTTGACATCATCTCTTATTTTAAAATCATTCAAATAACTATCCACATCTCTAGTCTCAGCCTTGGTATTTCAATAACTCGATTAAAAAGGAGCCAACAATAACATTAAGTTCAATATTATAGTGTGATGGATTAAAAATCAATCAATCCATACAATATAGAACTGCTAAAGAATACAGATGAACTTTGATTACAACTGACCACCGGCGGCGACCGCACAATGCGAAAGGTCAAGGTGAAACCAGAGGACATCTGCGGGTATCACGATGCACCGGTGACCATGGGCTCAACAATGGTATTTATAGCAGCAGGAAAGAGTACAAAGCCATTGAATTGTAATACAATGAGGAAATTTTATTGTATCTATCAACAAATGAAGCCTATGACTTAGCAGCTACTGATGAGTTTAGGATTACTTGACGATTCATTTAATTTGATTTACAAGTAGATGATAAAAATAAATCCATTAAATACAATCAGTTATTTATAATTTCAAATAAGATTACAGCAAAATGTCGCAGGTATTTGCAAGAGATGACATCATTTGCAGATGTCCTTGCAGTGTTGGACCTAGACATAAAATCTAATGTTATTGTCGCAGTCGTAAATATAATGGTATCTTACCTAATTTAGCTTCACCCGACACCTTTATCGGTTACATCTTAGATACTTGTCATGGTTGTACGATAAGAATGCGCCACTTAACAAGAATTTAAGTGATACTATGGCTCTTGAAGATTGTACAATGATTTTAAGAAAATACTAGTTTTCATCAACGTCGACCTAACTATTCACATTGTGATCTAGTATTCCTGGAAGAAATAAAAGAAGAGCTTACTGAAACGCTACATTTTATATGAGGTAATATAAGATCTAGAACCAATTCTCCTAATTTTGAATGACTTGGATGATAGCATTGAACTTATACTAAACGCAAAACTGTAATACTCAGGTAATGAAGTTATGAAATGTATTAAAAAGTAAAAAAGTGTGTATATTGCACCGCGTCATTACTTTTAATGCAATCTTAATTATCGCTCAAGAATCCGTGAGAAAGTAAATATTTCACACGCTCAAATCTCATCACGCTGATGACAAATCCGGATCAAATCATAACAGAACGTCCCCCTTTGTACTTCTACAGATATAAAAACATTGAACTTGATGTGCTGTTGTGAACTGTTGGGCAATTGAGCTAGACCATCTTAGCGCATTAAAAAGAAATATATTTTCAAATGGCTGGTTTAATACAAGTTGGTTGATGGATTGATTTGAGATGACGTAGAATATGCTTTAACACTGTAATAGTGTTAAGGGGTATGTTAAATCAAAATGGAATAGTCAGTAATTTTTTTAAGAGGATTACTATGACGCAAGCTGCAAACATCAAAACGGTATCACGACCACCTCCTAAGTCGTATATTATTGTAGAAAAACTACTATTTTTACTAGATCTATAGATAGTTCTAGATCATCAGTTGATACAAGGTCAGATATTTCAATATTCCTCATTAATTCACTGACTGTGTTCTTTGACATTTCGGATCCTATTTATTCGGCTGCTACACCAGTGTTTTCGATCATTATTATCTCCTTATTTCCAAAATAACACCGGTCATAAACATCGAGCATTGGAAGTAGTTACAAGCGGAAGCCATACAAAAGCCAAAAAGAAATAGTCCGGTCATCAGAAGCGTATATAATCGGAGTTGCACAATTTTCGAATTAATATAGTTTTTTATTGTTCGTTACGTGGCGGGGACCGGTCGGGCGCGGCGAGTCGATCGTTTTTCACTTTTTTGCCCACATTCCAATGAAAACGACAGTGTTGTCGAAAGGATTAATATAAAGTGTTACGATTTCGTACTGATGTGTATATTTTGTTGTGAATGAAATGAAAGATTCATTTCATAAATTTCATCATTATTTTTAAAACAGTAATGTAATGAATCTGTCTCTGTTATCACACATTTTCCTTCCCATAAAAGGGCTTCCACCTACTAAGTCTGTAACATGTTAAAGTCTCTTAATTACAGATTACTTAAATCATGTTTTTATATCAACTGCTTAAACAATTCACATGGAATCGCTACGAAAGTATATGGGGCTACTAGTTAGAAACAAACAGTTAAATAAGTATTTATTCAAATATCGTAATATTTTAAATTATGGGTACATGCAACTGAGGCTAATAATGTAGTCTTTACACATAATAACATGTTCAATAAGACAATTAAGTGTTTCGTGTGGTTTAACGTGATTATAGCGAATTGAGAATGTCGAAACCGTAAAGTTATTGTCGAATGTAGACCCCTCGGCACGACTTTTGTGGTACCAGCTCTGCGTTTAATACTGAAGCATATGAAGTGCTATAGATAAAAAGTTTACAAAAAAGATTATATTGTACAAATCCAATATAGAATCAATTAAGGCTTCCTGCCATATTTTATACCCCATCGCCGCGTTTAATTTATAGATAAAACGATTTTTTAAACAATGACCGATAGTAAGAATTGATACTGCGTTAACACGCCATTATTTAAAGCAACAAATATAGTTTTTTAATTATGACGCTCCACAAACCGCGTGTTTATTTGTAAACAAACTGCTTTATAAATATCTGACAAGTTCATTGACGGACACGCACTTCTTTAAAACTAAACACTAATGTCTATAAAATAAACTCTAGCTAATGATATTTAAATTAAAATTTAACTTATCTGTATTTTTACATTGTGTATTTTTTATGGCAGCATTTGTGGCTCGGCGTCGTGTTAACCTACGTTGAAAGTAATAAATAATCCCTAAACGACCGATTTTCATTCCGAATAGAAAGTAGTTCAAATGTAGCCTATATAACATAATATATCTTCATATCTATTGAACTTGACAATGTCCCGGAAAACTGATACCAAGTAATGGGGCTGTACATTCTAAGCCAAATATGACATCAGAATCAATCAGTTAGCAGTTAGCACTCACTCTAAGGGCCAATTGCACAAACTAACTTTGTCCATAACTTTGACTTTGAAATCGTCAATCCCATACATTAGCAATGTGAAATTCATCACAAATGTATGACGATGACATTGACAAAATTAGAGTTATGGCCAAAGTTAGTTTATGCAACTGAGCCTTAGTAAATGTAGGATAAAAAACCAAAAAAAAAACCTCTGTGGTGCAGTCAATTAAAACGCCGACTATTCGACGAGTCATCAGTTCGAACCCAACACGAAAAATGTTTGTGAGACCGGAAAGTGACGTATTTTGTGATACTCACGCCCCAAGACTAGACTGAGGTCAGGTCTACGTGACTGTTGGGTGTATCATTATTGAATACGCAGTAAACTGGAAATTTCTACAGTCACATCTAAGCACGGCTCGTAAACCTGACGACCGGTGGTTCATTATGCGTTTTGTTAAACTTGTTGGATCTTACTTTCACTGCTTGACACGATTCGCGGCGTTGTTCCACTTCGCCACTGTTCTTTGATATACTGGTTTAGAGTATTTGTTAGAAACATCAATAGCCATCACAATATTAATAAATTGAAAAAAAAAACCATAAAAATAGAACATTTGTGAATTTATTGGTGTGCACGGTTCTGGACCTTATCCCTTGGGCGATGAATCGTCAATTCAAATTAAGTAACAAAAGATATACTTATCTTTTGTTTAAATCTTTCATTTTGTACGTTAATATTACGTATGCATACATACATACATAAACTCACGCCTTTATCCCAGAAGGGATAGGCAGAGGCGCCACCAGGACACCCACATTGCCTTGGTATGTTCCGTCCCGTGATGTGATAGGGGGCGAGCCTATCGCCATATCGGAGACAAATTCCTGACTCCAGGCTGATAATGAATAGAAAAACCAATATCACTTTGCCCGACCCGGGATTCGAACCCGAGACCTCAGCTTTGCTGTCGTACCGTAGTACAACTACGCCACCGAGGCATTAGGTATCTATATCGCTTCAACACTCAAAATTTTGTTTCATAATAAAAACGCGCAACTTTATTGATTCCGCCACCGCTTTTGAAATAACAATGAATATTTACAAGTTTGAATTTCAAAAATAACCAACACAAAATCGTATCAATTCGTCGACTCTCTAAAATTTCAATATAAATTTTACATTCCAAACTGTGCAAAAGCTAGCGAAGTATGAAACAATTCACTAACAATAAAATTGAGTGAACCTCACAGTTCATAATTGCGCGCCTCAGGCTGATTTAATTACATTTGTTCGAGTCTAATTCGTCCCGGCACTTCGTTTCAATCGAATTAGACCCGATGTAAGCGAATACCAAAGGATTCTGACAAAATCAACCAAATTTTACTAACTGCGTTCGTCCATTTCTATTCTATTCATGATTAACTCGCCGGTTTTACGTATGTTTTTAGACTTGAAAATAAGTCCCGTTAAGTTTTTATTTTAATAGAATGAATATTAAATTAAAATACAAACATAATTAGTATTTACTTAAGACAATCCGTATATATTATTTAGCGTTTAGTGATGCTGAGTCCACCAAAAACTATATTAATAACACAAACATGCTTTTACAAGAATAGCAAGTGTTTTTAATTATACTATATTTTTATAAAAAAAATATTTATTCGATGCTAAAACTGCTTCAGATAAAAAAAAACGCGTTCTAAACGACTTATTCTTACTTTTTTATTGAATCCACGCAACAAAATACTAAAATAAAGTACAATTTTATCGAACACCAATCAATTAGCAAAATAACCATATTATTGCCGATGCAAAACCACCGAAGAAATTGATTCGAAATCAATCTGAAATTACGAAAATGCGACCACAGTCATGTTCGATTCGCAACTGCAGTTTTCGCAAATGTTTCCTCATGTCTACGAGCGATTTCTACTCGGCATTTCTTTATACGACAACGGCTAAGGCCAGCAACATTTTCCCATTATGTAAAATTATCTGAGACAAATGTCCACATGCTTAGTTTAATCGTTAGTTGATTGCTTTTAATTCTATTAAGACTGACATTTTGTTAATCTTACAAGATTTTTAGGGTATGTATTTTATGTATGTATTTTGATTTGTCTTCCAACCCGCAATAAGCGAGCTTTATGGTACAGCCAAGGCCTTTCAATAGAACTGTTGACTGAAGTGGAGCTACTTACTCTGAAATGGACGATTGAGTTGATAAAGCGCTAACTACTGTAACTGTATCAGCCCATACACATCCCAGTGCAAAACAAGAGCCTCTTCTACGCTCGAGAATACGATTGAGAGGGGTTAGGCCATGTAGTCCACAACGCTGGCCTAGAGCGAGGTGGTGGACTTTACATACCATAGAAATCGCTATAATACGCAGGATTCCTCACGATGTTTTCCTTCACTGTTATGTTGCGTCGTGATTGATTATCAATACACAGGACTGCTAACAAAACTTCAATGAAATTGCGTTTTCGGCGAGCATACTGTCGACATTGCGTACCTGTTCTTCGTCATTTTTTAAACTATTTGCCACCAATTTCAAACATAACCTTGGCAGTCGATACTAAGGTTTTAAGCATTACCAATATAAATGTAAAGCGTAAACGCTTCAGTATGCAAGTTGGCAACATTGTGAGCGAGTTCGAGCGGCGCGGGTGAAGTAACACATCGCTGTATGTAGGATTGTGGACCAACTAATACGGCCTTGATACACAGACAGCATTTTAAGAAAATAACAGAGAAAAATTGGTAATAAAAAAAATTACAGTAGCTTGACGGCCTATATTGCGCAATTGGCAAAAATACGAGTTTGAAACCAAAGGTCACTGATTCGAGATAAATATTGGGCAAATTTGGTGGTATTTATAATTCAAAATTGAGCCCAACTTGTTGCTATGATATCTTTCACAGCCACAGCCTCCTTAAGTCTACTCTATTCACCGTGAGAACATAAAACACCCATCAAATTAACAAAAAAATAAACAAAATACGCGCAAACAAGAAATGGCGTTAACAGGGGTACGTCTAACAACTTCCCTCAAAGGCAAAACTAGCAAAAGGCATTAACGAGCAGGGCAATTTTCTCACACAACTCGTGTAAACATGGCCCTTGTGTTGTGAGGGGGAGCGGGGAATGGGGGGGGGGGGGCATTTGTATTCACACAAGTGCATACCCACTTTCCTGGAGATTGTTAAGGCATAAAACACTGGCAACAATAAAAGCCAAGGTACCAAAAATGTTAAAGTATAAAAATACCAGTAACTTAAAAAAAAGGGAGAAAAAAAGATGTTTGAACAGAAAGTAAGATATGCTATAATTTTATCTGTCTTATCTCATCCATACAAAATGAAAAGTCAACATAACGTGTTTCCTATTTATGTCAAAGGGAGATTTGAATTACTAGCGTCTGCACGCATGACGTCAACTTAAATTTAGGAAAACAATACAATATGAATATCCCTATCTGAGAATCGAATATAAAACCTCATGATTCTCGCCCAAATATACTCTATGACAAAATAAATATGCGCCGCAGGGGAATCAAAATATAACCGATAAGTGGAGTCGATGACAAGTGTAAGGAAAGAATCCTTGATTGTGAATGATCGATCGTGATAACAGAAATATGAATAAAGAATTAAACCGACGTACAACAAAACTTATAGCCAGGAACATTTTGATCAACGCTACTGTATTACAAACAAAAAACATGACAACATAATTGAGATGACTATCTCTCGCCGGGTATGAGTATTTCTCGCCGGGAATGACTATCTCTCGCCGGGAATTACTATCTTGACACCACTGTAATTAGTCAAGTGTAGTGCAGTTACTATAGCGAACCAAACAACTTCGTGTCAAGGGGGTGGACAGAGGTAGTCAACCGTGGGTGCTCAGCTAAGTGCGCGGTCGTGTAAAATGATCCGTCTCACATGCGTCGCGCCGGCTCATGTCGCAACTAGCGGATGCCTTTGTGGAAAGGTTGGGGTCTGTAGTGAACGGCCGCCCTACGACGCGTCTATTGTCAGCGCTAACTCGATGAATTATCGAGAGGTTTATATTATTAGGCTATAGCATATGGGTAATCATAGAGACATATATCTTGAGGAAAATGCAATATTTAGTAGGGTACCTTAAACATAGTGACCCATTGATACCATATAATATGTCTAGTTGTCCAATACAGCAACAATTAGAATAGTTTTTAATCTACGTCTGAATCCACACAAATAATCCAAGAATGAAGTCGAAAATCAGCCCCAGCCACGGATTTTACAGCAAAATTTATCCACAGAGGCAAACAATGAATGCTTTTTACATAAATTAACAATCTCAATTATTAACAATTAACATCTTATGCGGATATTATAATAATAAAATGTAATAAAACTATTTTATTACGGATTTTATCGCGATTTGGTTTAATTTTTACAACTCCGCCCCGTGACCACGAAAGCTGTAAAGTAATCGAAACGTCGGGAAGTTAAAAAATGTAAAAATTAAACCAAATCGCGATAAAATCCGTAATAAAATAGTTTTATTTCAATGTGTAACATTCGCGTAAATCTAAGAAACCATTATAATAAAATGTATTCAATTATCACATTAATATACACTAACAATTAAACAATTCTAAACACACAAATGACAATAACACTTCCCAGCGTGTTTAATTTAAATTAATTTTATATAATGTATTCGGTTTGTTATAAAACAGCTTACTAAAGACTCAATCTCGGTTCACGTAATCAACGAACAGTCGCTAATCTGATTCCGTGATCTTTGACCTAGTAAACCTAGGTACTAGGATGTATTTTACCTACGTACATAAACTCACGCCTTTATCCCAGAACGGGTAGGCAGAGGCGCCCCCAGGACACACATTTCGCCTTGTATGTTCCGTCCCATGATGCGATAGGGGCGATGCGATGCGGATGCGATAATTATGTCGGCCAGATTGTATGCACACACAAGTAAACCTAAAACGCGACACACTTCATACATCCAAAAAAAAAAGGGAATTGATAACCTCTTTTAAATCGATTAAAAACACGTCAGAATATAAAAATTAGCAACTTAGCACCTACCATTTATTACCAAATACTACGCGCACTTTTCTAGTAAAATATATATGAAATGAAACACTGTGGCACAAAGACGGTACCAGTGAATAATCGATACAGAAGATAATTACAACTAGAAGTTAGAATACTACCATTAACAACATGCAAATGAGGGTACTTTACATTCTGTTACGTGGAAAAAAATTATAAATGACGTGTAATAGGTTCCGCAGATATTTGTTCACTCAAACAATCACAATGAGATAACAGGGAAAAATCATTTTCTTACATTTATTTCTTTCATTTTGATTTTGAAAGAAAAAATATTTTACATTTTCATAATGACGTTTTGTGTAATTATTACTTTTATATTTGATGAAATAAAAGAGCTAATACGCTCATTTTACATCAAATTTATTTACCTACATTAATTATCAACGTATGATTATATGGAACGATAAAATAAAGTATATTAATTATTTTCTGCAAAATTATACTGTGGAAAAGTAAAATCCGCATCGCACCTTTATTTCGATAATGCGGAATCAATCCGTAATGCAACGACATTCAAGATGTGACATTGAGAAAAAAACTTGTTTTACCGGAGAAACTGCACAAATAATGTACCAATGCAAGATACCTACACGTCATTTTAATTCTATGTATTATGAAAAAGGTAAAGGAAAAATGTAATTTGTGTCAATATAAAAAAAAATTACCGGTTACCCTATCATCAAGTTATTCACCTATATCCAAAACAAAAACATTTGAAATACCCTACAATCTAAGGAAGAAAAAACAAAACATATTCTTTCTACATATTTTTTTCCAAAAAAATATACCGTACCATACGCAAAAAAAAACATCACCGCATCGCACACACAAAAAAAATGCCTCAAAAGGTGACAAAAACACAACACTCGAGAGTTCACTTCA
Source organism: Deilephila elpenor (assembly GCA_949752805.1). Classification (NCBI taxonomy): domain Eukaryota; kingdom Metazoa; phylum Arthropoda; class Insecta; order Lepidoptera; family Sphingidae; genus Deilephila; species Deilephila elpenor. Next base: position 11,243,839 of record OX457108.1, read on the forward strand.
AAAAATTCGAAAAAATCCGCGCGGTTTCGCCCAAAGCGTCGATTCTACCGAATGGATCGTTTAGGCGCGCGAGTGGACATCGCGCGTGGTCCGGCGTCTAACGTTCGGTGCACGTGCAACGGGGGAGCTTCGCGCAAGGTGACTGGTGAGAACTGCGGCGCGCGCGCAAGCCGCACGTAAGTAGGTGCGCCTGGCACGGTAGACGGGGTTTTGGTAAACAAATGCTGTGTTTATGTTTTTTTTTTTCTTTTTTGGTAATGGCTAAGTTATATGCAGTTTAAGACGTTGGAAAATATCGGCTATATTGGTAAATAAAGGCTTATATTTTGGATCAGCGATTTGATACAAAACTTCTGTAAATGATTTCTGGAAATTGTTTAGAAATCATTATCTTAGAAAAGTCAATAATAAAAAAATATTTTTAACAATTCATAAATAATATTTGTATATTTTCAAAAGACATAATAGCCGCAGTCATATAATTCTTACCTTAATCGAAGAAGACAGCAAAAAATAAGCAAAGGCAAGTCACACTGAAATTGAAACCTTTACATTAGCCAGCGCGTACCTAGCCCATGGATCGGAAGTAGGCAGCGATGTCACGGTATGCCAGAGAAAATAATAGAAAACTATCATTACGCACGGCCCGCGGTGTGCCGGCAGCGAGGTTCGTCTATTTTTATTTGCGGATGCCGCTTGCATGCCGATTGGTCGCCGCCTACCTGCAACGAAAGAAAAATCGGTCACACATACAATTACACGGATGGTTGGCACCTGACGAGCTGTGGCTTGCGTTTTGCTGTTCAGTGTTTACGTGATTTGACATTATTTTAGGTACTAAGGCACCGTTGCTTCTAGTAATTTCGTTCGTAACCTTAACTATGTCAAAGCCATACATTTCAATAAAGTTAAAGTTATGGTGAAAATTCCTTGGTGCAACCGAACCTTAGTCGGCGATGGTGCCAAACTAGAATAGGCGTCCCATTTGTCAAGTGGCAAGTATTTTTTATGGGAACGCAGGCCTATTTTTCTGCTTTTTTTTTGCATGGTTGTTCATAACAGATAGGGGACACCCTATCAAGCTCAGGTCAACGGTATGCCAAAACTGATATTATGATGCAGTATAAAGACTTAAAATTTAGTATCTACTAAAGGCAAAGGGAAAACAGACAAGGTTATAGAACATTTATAGTTGAAGGTTAATTTAAATGCAATCTAAATTAAAGTAAATACTCGTACGGTTTGTTTGTAAGTAAATGGCAGGGCGGGATATTCCGCAGACATACTGACAGGCGGGTAAAGGTCGGAGGGCGTAATCGAGAAACCGTATATTCCGGTAAAACGAAACACGGCACAACGTATAAAGTATCTAGATAAATATACATACTCTCAGTGATTTATATGGTGAACTTATTAAGAACGATTGTAATTTGGAGATTAGTATCATCATCATCATCATTATCAGCCTGTTGCAGTCCATTGCTGGTCATAGGCCTCTCTCCACGAACGTCACAGAGCCCAGTCTGCTGAGTTTAGTATGTATTGCATAATTCAAATTGATATTCTATACAGGGTATATCAAGACCGCGACCGAAAACGAAGCCAGGTGGTAGTTTTAGCGGCTACAGACACAATGCAACTAAAAATTTTGCAAAATAAGCGACGTATTTTTTTTTACAATTTTTTAAGTCATCGTTTTTTAGGGGTAAATACCTAGTTTTTGCAAAAATAGTAATTTAAGCCCTTACGTACCATTGCGTGTTTAAAAATTAAGCGATGCACGTCATTATTTTAGAAAATCTATGTTTAATCACTCAAATACGACGATATGTAAAAAATAACAAAAAAAAAATTGACGATTTTTTTTGTAAAATTTTTACTTGCATTGTGTTTGATATCACTAATACTACCTCCTGGCTTCGTTTTCGGTCGCGGTCTTGATATACCCTGTATGTACTAAAGCAGATAACAACAGGTGCAGTCGCTTTAACAAGCCTAAATAAATCGTGAGGAAACGAAGTAAACTAAACCTAAACTTCATAAAATCCAAGGAGTATCGAAAAAAATGGAAGCAATAAATTTATATTGGGTAAAGTGTGAAATTTTCTCTTCAGTGATAAAGATTATGAAGTTATTTCAGACGCGCTGATAAGAGAGAGGAGGCACTTTCAATCAAGATAGCTGATAACGATTCTCGCAACACCGATACCGGCCATGGTCGCACCACATGTCGAGAGAGAAAATCATAAAATATCACAACAAGACGCAGTTTCTCAAATCTGACTGTGAAGGACATGGAAAGTCGCTTCATTGGTTTAAGCCCAATTGCACAAACTAACTTTACCCATAACTTTGACTTTGAAAACGTTAGCAATGTCAATTACGTCAAAAATGTATGGCGATGACATTGTCAAAGTTAAAGTTATCATCAAAGTTAGTTTACGCAACTGAACCTTAGTTTAGTTTAGCCTGAGGTCCTAACTTCGATGCCCAGGACGAACAAATCACCTTCCCTGTCATTTTTGTTTTAAAAATCTCATATGAGCTACTAGAGACTTAGTGTTGCACTCAGCATGGCAGTAGATACATCTACATTTGCGATGAAAATGGACTAAACATATTATAGGGGCAGTCCTGCCTACCTTTTCGAGGGTACAAGCGTGTTCAAGAAGATTTTTCATACTTTAGGTAACTGAGGAAAGTGATAAAACAACACATCCGATTCTCGTTTACCATGTGTTATGTAAACAGAAAGTGCCCAAAACCAATTCATTCATGCGTACGCTTTAAACCTACATATAATTATAAAATTAATCAAACCTTTAGTATGTAAAGGCGGATTTTATTAGCAATAACATTAATATTCATTACTCTAATTATATAGATTTAATTTTATAGATGCGATCATTTGGTAGTACACGCTGTAAGCATAAACTTTCTGAGTTCGATACCCAGGTTAGACAAGTTTGTTTGAATTTTTACATAAGCTGAAATTTTAATTTGCCTTACTTTGGCAATAGGGTTTCCCTAAATCAAATCTGAACAAGCATATTTCATTTTTGCCGACCACATCAAAGATACAAACATGATTGTATATTATGAACATAACAAAATGAAAAAAATAGGAATAATAAATACAAACATACATAAACTCACGCCTTTTTTCCCAGAAGAGGCATACAGAAGTGCTACCAGGACACCAAATTACGCCTTTTATTTTCATCCCACAATGTGATAGAGGGCGCCTATCGCCATATCGAGCACAAATTCGGGGCTGATAATAAATGGAAAAATCCGGGATTTGAACCCGAAACCTCATTTTTATAATCTTTCGTAGTACAACTACGCTACCGAAGCAGTCGTAAAGTCATAATAAACTTTACGCCCAAAACATTCAACATATAGTACCCATTGGCGCTATGTAACTCGGAAACATTATTTTAATTCATCCGATGCGCTGATTCCGTTGTGTGGACAGCAGAAGCTATTAACTTTAACGCCCTAATTTATTATACTTATTAATTTACCAGCCACTTTCATGGTATTTTGATTAGTTTATGCGTTCAGTCCAATTTATCAGTATATCTAGTCCAATCAACGCATTTTATAAATAGGTGAATGGTTCTTTGTTTTTAATTTTATCAGTCGCTACTGAATCGTAAATAAATATTTTCAGTAGAAACGTGTTTTTTTATCTGCATGAACTAGTAATGTTATCGAATTATGAGAAACTAATCGATTATTATCTTTTTATACACATATACAAATATTATTTCTATGTGTAATTATCATCTTCATCAAATAATTACAAAATAATATTGTAAACAAAGTATTCCTGTTTTTTTTTTTAAATAATGACTATAATGAAGATATTATCTTTTTAGCCTTGTGGTTTAGTCTACACAGACTCCCACGACAAATAAGAAGAGATATCACTGTTTAGAAGCATGAAACGTAAATTAAATAAAAACCCGGCTACAAAATGACAGACCGAAGATTCGATACCCGTGCCTTGACAATTATTTGTACTAAATAAGACACTACATTTCAATATTTGTGAAGTATATGTAACCATTGCCTACAGTAAGCTTGCGAACAATGAAAACCAATATACACTTTCTCTCATACAAGACTAGACAAAATTACACTACCGAGTGTTTAAAAGGCAACAATTAAGTATAGAGAGTGCAAATTATCAGCTGCGGCTAAGATCGCCGATCGTGATTGATTCGATCGGCCCAGTTCATTGACAGCACACTTGATACGATGGTACGATTGCGGGCCAAGTGATAGAAGATATACTAAAGCCGTTGAAACTTTATTTCTGCTTATTTTTTCTTTCCTACATTTTTATAATCTTTTGGGTAATATTATTACGTAATCTTCTATCAGATATTGCAGTGCAGTATCATTTCTATAGACATGTATTTCACAATTATCATTATCATTTTCAGCCAAAAGAAATCTTACTGAAATTAAACCTAACCTAAAGATTTCCACAGCGACAACAACTAAACACTATAAACAATGTGATAATAAATTCTACCGACCCCTGCTATTGCGAAACAATTAATCTTTGATTTGAAAATGTGCAAACAATTAAACACCTTATTAAAACATCTAAGATACAAAATTAGGACCACGATATTTTGTCCATCTAGTTAGGCTCGTAAGGAACAGTTCACAATTCATTTATTTTTCGGATGTCTCAGTTGTAGAGAAGTCTTGTGCTCTGGAGACTATTCCGCCCTCACACCCGACACTGCAACTCCTGTGAGCCAGGATCAAAAGTGGCACGCATTTTAATGATACTGAGAATTGAAGCTCAGCAAGTCGCTGGGAATGTCTAACTTGTCTTAAACCGCAACGAAATCAATCACAAAGCTAAATTAATAGGTGATGTTGCAATATACGACCATAGGCTGATACAGTACAGTAATGATACCTTTATCAAGCACCACGTTTCATAGCGTGACCTTCCACACCCGCGCCAAAGATTGTATTTCACACCAGCACGGTCGCACTGGTATTCGTTTCCCGCGCTAAGTTACTTTGTTTTCTCATTATAACATCGCTCAGCCATTACTCTAACTGTCAATCACCGTCACTCTTTGCTTAAGGTAAGCACCCATACGATTATACAATAATTACATAGAAGTAAAGAAATTACGTGTGTGTCTATGTGGCGATCTATGATGGAGGCTTATGTTCAGAAGTGGACTTCCTGTGGCTGAAGAGAGAGAGAGAGAGAGAGAGGGAGAGAAATTACGTGATGGCCTGTTGTACACGGACCAGACGCGGCTGCCAACATGGTCACGGCGGTCGCGAGTTCAAATGACGCACACCTCTGACTTTTCTGAATCATGTGTGCATTGATAGTTAATCCCCATACACTATGACGGGTTCCATTTGGGGAATCCCTTGGATCATCTTATGGCCCAAGCTCGCCCTAATTTAAGGTAGGATACAGAATGAGTGTATCTCCAAAACGTTAACTATCTAAAAATAGCGATAACGAATATGATCTATTTGATGGACAATTCAGGACACCTGTAGTTTTCAAAGTTCAAACGCCCAGCATAAAAAAATTGCAAATATTTGTGTTACAGAACGCCACCAGCAATTAACGTATAATCCTTGTAAAGGGCAACGATTTTAACAGAATTCAATACGGAATGGGAGCACATGCTCAGCTGAGTAACAGATATAGGCTAATACGTAAACCAATCCGCATAGCTACGTCATATGCACAACTGGATCGCGTCATGCTCGGCCACGCTCCGCTCCGAGTCAACAGATTCATACAATGTGAGAGCATGACAACCTCCCTAGTGGGTGGCTAGCTTTAGCCGACCGAAAGCTTGTGACCCACTTACACGTACTTTAAGGGAATTTATCACTACATTAGTTTGGTTACCTAATATTTAGTTTTATCACTATTTCTAGAGTTATGAATCACCTGTCTTAGTTACGCAAGCATTTTTATGCCTTAAATAACATGAGAGTCTCAATTAGCGATAAAAAGTTGGATTTCTGGCTAACCGAATCAAAACAAAGGGAAGCCTTATCATCATAATTTTCACTGTGGTAAATTTTTGTAACAGTAATAATTAAATTTAAAAAAGCAGACGAAGTATACTCCTCCCCCTTCTTTAAATCTAAAATATACGCCAAATTATAACCAAATAAGTTTCCATAATATTACCAACACATTCTATATCAAAAGGATTCATCATATACCTACATTCATCATTACACATACTTATTGCCATGGAACATCATTGTTCGCAACTCGCAAGCCCGTCTTACAGCTTGGCTAGAACAATACATACTGTGGACGAGATCATACATCACATGGGAAAAAAACATTGTGGAATGCGCAACTTGTGATTACTACACATAATACTGATGCGTGGTTATGTGTGTATCATAGTGGTAGTGTAGTGTAGTGTATGGAATTATAAATAAGAACACAATTCATAAACTCACTTTTTTGCCTTTCGTCCCACGATGTGATAGGGGGCGAACCTATTGTCATATCGGGCATAAATTCCTGACACCGGGCCAATAATTAATAAAAAAATCCAATATCACTTAGCCCGACCCGGAATTCGAACCCGAGACCTCAACTTTGCAATCATACCGCAGTGCAACTGCGCCACCGAGGCAGTTTCAAAATACAACCACAGACAGCATTAATTCGTACAAGCCCGACATTCACGCAAATATTACGAGCAGCTAAACTTAATCAAGCAATAAACCGCTTTGTTTATGACGTCCAACGCTGGGAGAAAGCTTAACAAACAGACAGCTTTACCTTATGTGTAACATGCTCACTATTTATGGTAGAAATCGTGACTTTTGAACTTCATCGATTTTGTTTTTATAGTTTTTTAATGTTTACTTAAAAACCGATTGGGGTTTTATTAATGAGTCAGGTATTGCCTTTTTGATTCTCACTATATTTAAATTAATGAAGCAAACTATTTTATTCCTTAAGTATTAATTTAAAAGACAACGACGCCATCAACATTTATATGCTATCACTGTAACGGTTATACACACTGGTAGAAACACTTCCAGCTAATCGTAGTCAAGATGAAACTCCGAATATTTCATACCAATCAGTTTTTTTCAGACCGGGCTCTGCGGCGTACCTTGGTAGAGGCCTATGTCTAGCAGTGGACTGCAACGGGCTGATGACGATAATGATGATGTTGTTCTGTTATTATTTTAATATACAAATTTTAAGCCTTCTATCCCACATTATGCCAGCGTTAAAAACTAAGCACCAAACACACTTACATCAAGTACGGAAAAGTCTGTCTCAAGTAGTGCGACATTTACGCTCCGACATTATATTTTAAAATCCGTTCCAAGAATTCATTAATAACCAAATACATTACCGAAATGTATAATTTAACAATTATTCCTTCAATAAAAATCAAATAAAAAAGTAATGGTAGTCATTTTAATATTGTAGTTTTACAATGTAAATCAAGCAGGTAACATTGTCAGCGTACTTATAAATTAAATTTTACTTATAAACTTTCGATCAACACTATAAAATGAAGCTGTTTATTTCTCGCAATCTTTACAGTTCATTTTACAACTTGGTACATTTCCATAATAATGCAGTCTAGGTTTATTTTTATGGTGAAAACTTGCAATCCACCAACATTTAATATAGGTAATTAAATGCAATTAGCAATGACATGCGGGATCACAAACGAATAGAATACTCAATTGTTTTAATATTTATAATCCCTATAGAAAAAAAATGTGTGTGTGTATTAGTGTACACACGTAAGAAGTGAAACTTCTTTATGACATCATTTTTCGAAAAATGATCTACTATTTACAAATTTACAGAATTGGTAAAATAAAGCTAAATTAAATAAAGTTTAAGTTTAGGAGGGGGGAAATTTTTGAGGGAATTTGGGATTTCTATCGGGGCCAATTTGTAGCCCTCACCGAGACGGTTCCGAGGATACCAAGCTCGGTGGGTCCACGACCTTTATTGGCCGAGATAGGTTTAGGGGGGGTGAGGTAAAAATTTTAGGTGGGGGTAGGGGCGGGGGGGGGCTATTGGGCACCTTAAAATATTTTTGGGTGGGGAAAGTTGTGGAGGGGGAATTAGGGAATTCTGTTGAGGCAGGATTGTAGGCCTCACCGAGCCGGTTCTAATGAACCCAGGGTCGATGGGTCTACGATGGATATTGGCGGAGATAGGAATAGGGGGTGTGAGGTAAATTTTTTAGGTGGGGGTAGGGGCGGGGGGGGGGTTAGGTTTCGTGGGGAGGCTATTGGGCACCTTAAAATATTTTTGGGTGGGGAAAGTTGTGGAGGGGGAATTCGGGAATTCTGTTGGGGCAGGATTGTAGCCCTCACCGAGCCGGTTCCAATGAACCCAAGGTCGGTGGGTCTACGATGGATAATGCCGGAGATATGAGTAGGGGGGGTGAGGTAAAATTTTTAGGGTGGGGGTAAGCGGGGGGGTTTCGTGGTGGGCACTGTTTTGGATTTAGGGTGGGGGAAGGCCAGAGGGGGGGTAAGGATCAAATTACAAAAAAGTGGGTGGGACTTAAAATTTTGGGTGGGGCTTGGAAACGGTTGGGGGTGTGGCTTACTGAAGTGGGTACTAATTTACTAAATAAAAAAAGATGGCGCGTAACGCAAGAATGTGACGCGTAACGAAAAAATTTTTCCAACCCCGATAAAGAAGTTTCACTTCAAAAAATCAATTATTAATACTGAGTTTCAAATTCATCCGTAATACGAAAAGAGAAAGGCATTTTACCAATACTAACCTGTGGTTGGTATAATTTATTTATCAGGTATAATTTTTTGTTAGTAGGTCTCTCGTATGCGAGAGGCCGTCTGGATAGGTACTACCACAATGTCTATTTCTCCCGCCAAATAGCAGTGTAAATGCACTGTCGTGTTCCGGTTTGAAGGACATTGTAGCCAGAGTAACAACTTGATATAATGAGACTTAACATCTTAAGTCTAAGTACGGCGAGCGCAGGAGAACACCAAGCATTGCTTTGTAATTCATGGTGTTGTTACTTTTTTAGTTTTGCTACTGTCCATGAGCGGTCGTATCGCTTACCATCAGGCGAACAGAATGCTCGTCTCAACATTCATCGCGATTAAAAAACAAATTTTCCCACCCTATTATGTAAGTAAGTGCAAGTACCACGTTTCGCAACAAGTGAGAATATACCAGAAATTTCAACTCACTGCATTAACGTCACAAAAACAAATAAAATATATTTTTATGATGCAATAAAAAGTGCATAGGGGTCATTTATAAACTATAAAACCCGCAACATGTAATAATCGTATGTGTAATGACTATAATTTGACTATGGAACGTGGGTGGCGGAAATCTACTCACCAAATAACTTATGTTTGACTTCTAAACAAATTGTACCTCCTAATTATTTATTATAAAGTATTTAAATAAACCTTAATTAAATATCGAATAACATTACTCAAAAATTACAGTGGGTAAAAGTAAAGACTAAAACTAGTTCTTTATTTTTCCATCTCATCCCCGAGATCAATACTCCTTCCAATTTTAAAACCAGTGCTTTGCAAACAATGGAACCTTCATAAGTCTGTCAGTAGAGTAATGAAAATTCCAAATTACCACAAACCAATCACAAATAAAATGCGTACCCAAATGAATTGCAAATGATGGGCAGCATCATAAAAAAAAAACAATATAATATTCATCGTTGAGGCTTATGTTCAGTAGTGGCTTCCCTGTAACCAAAAACTTGATGTTGAACCCGACGGACAGACGACTGATCTTTCAATACGTACGGATTAAATAACCATTTCCAACTAGTAATTCGAATAAAAGTAATTTCCCTTGGCATCCACAGATTACTATCTCAAGCTGTTACACGAGGCTTTTAGTCAAACATGCAAATAGCCGGAGGACGGAAATATCACACGAGAACTAGACCCGACCCACGCGACTCCACGATTATCAATTTGCTTTCTCCACAAGTACCTCTTTATCAATATCTTGAATCTAATCGAATGTTTCAATCGACCATTATCCGGACAAATTGCGTTCACTGCGATATTGAAATGAATGCGTTTCATTTTTCATGTGTCTGGAACATAACAGCTTCTAAGGCGCAGTTAGTTGGGGCTGGGTGCAACGAGAGGTCAAACAATCGATTGTTTCCGCACTAAAAAAATGTTTGTGTTAATCGCAGAAAAAGGACTGACAATTTTATTTATAATATTAAGATTATTGTATTGTTTAATTTAGTAGGAAAATATTTTATTAAAAAGATAAAAATGCACAATATTAGCAATTCCATGTAAGAACGTAAGCTTTAATCGTGGTGGCCCGAATTCATCCCCTATAAGTTATAACACATTGTAACAGACCTTCCTTCGGTGTAAAAATCACGCCTTATCAGTATTATATACGAGTAATTTCCTTAAAAAGTTTGGTGCCATAAAAACCTCGCACAATTCAAAGCCAATCTTTCTCCAACATTCATCAAAACAAAACGATAAAATTTGTCTGTCAACCTCCTCAAAAACAACACATATTCCACCGTATCATTGGCATCATCAATCCACATAATGAATGGAATACGAGCATCAATAGGAGAAATCATACAAACCGCATAGTGGCGCACATCGCGGTGCCATTTCAAACGAAGCCCAGATACACGCATAAGGCGCGCCCGTGATTTCGACACCATACTTATTGTACACCATTGTTCATACATCAAACTTACTGGAAGAGACTTTTACAGAATCTATTGATAAAAGGCTTTTTATTGGATCTATTCTTGATATAAAAATATATAAGGCTATACTACCAACCAGCGCTAAGGTCTAAGAGGTCTAAGGTTTAAGGCTATGGGCTAAGGTCAGTCCTCGCTACGATAGTGGAGACTTGCGATGGAAACTTGTTAACTTCACATCAGTTTTCCGAGAGACAGTAATGTTACTCAATTAAATAAACCCCATTGATACTATTGCTTTAACAAGCGTTAATAACTACCACTTCTCTAACACTTCTAACATATGTCGATAAAAGCATGGATTTAAAATACAATTTTAGATAAGAATCAATTCATATCTAAAATTGTATATTTTATTGCACGGATATAAATAAGCATAAATCCAGAATGAAAATACACTTGACTTACAGCTTCTGTTGTTAAAACTAAACAATATTACACGATAAATATACCACCCAACCGCATCAACATAAAGTTAAGTGTTGTATGAACATCCAACCAAAGACTTCACAATTCACGGTCCTTACACGCCTCCACGAGTTGAAATATTTAACTTGGAGACTAAACGTATTCAGCCTGTACCTTAATAGCATCACCTCAATTATCTTTCACAAAAATATGAAGGCCTACAGAGGGTTGGTAGACTTCACATATCTTCGAAATACTTGGAAAACTCTAAAGTATAAGTTTCCACGAAGTGCTTTTCTTGATATTTAATGCTAGTAATAATTGACTATGAATGGACACGTTGAATTCTGAAGTCATTGGTTTGTATCAAGGGTTCTATCCCAAACCGGTTTTGCAGTCTATTCCTTGATCAACCGAGCGATCACTTATTGCTTATGGCCCAGTTACTTGGCGTCTATAAAGTTTTATTACCGCGTTAGCTGGAACGCCGCCTCGCATCCTGCGGGATGTCTCCATGATATAAGAAACTGCGATCGATGATGCTTACTTGACCTACATTACTATCGCTCGACTCGGGATGCTTTACCTTTTATTAAAATAGTTTCGGGCCAGAGTGGATAATATAAAAAATACAATAGATATTTACAAAATCCCGACCCTACATTATGTTACGTGTCTCAAATAGTAAATATGACCTACATGGAAATAATAGGTCCTATATCATACCTGCAATCTTTTTAAGTTGGCCGTCCACTTCGTAGGTAGACTCGAGGATCTTTCGCCTCTATTGACCATTAGTTCTCTACACTATGTATGCCCATTGCTTCTTTACTTATTACTTATACCAAAACAACTGTGCTTAGTGGAATCACAGCTTAAATCAAACACACAAAAAGTATAAACAATGCGGTAACATCATTACACCTTGAACGAACACGAACACAAAGCACACTAAAACAGACAAATCATCTGAAGCATTCGTATTGTGTCAAAGGTGTAAACTTGCCAAGGATCCGCACTCCAGCAGTGCAGGGCCATTGACGGCGGTCTAGTAGGTAGGGTGGCAATTAGCTCAAAGCCACTCGTGCGAACAACATCTGCGCCAGACACTACCGGCGGAGGCGGGAAAATTCACGCTTTAATTACACTGGAAAATTACTGTAACTTGTCGCTGGGTAAAAATAAATACAACATGCGCACATAATCTCACCTTTGAACAGGGTACTAGAAACTATGAGCGTTCCTAGACCTACAAGCGTGTGTTTATTTCTATTAATGGTTATAACTACGGTGATAATCTTGGCGAGTTAAGAATAACTCAAAATTTCAAAGGCTTCCGAAAACATGTTACAAATATGACCCATAAAAAGAATTCTCTCTCGATGGAATTTACATAAATTGTTAAAATTTTCAGTCTTAAACTGGTAAGCTTTACAATCCTTTCTTCGGTAATAACCAATTTGCGGGAGCGAAACGAAATCTGAAAGTGCTCGGCTCGAGACCATTCAATTCCATACTCTTCGGTGACCCGCCGATTGTTTCCGACGACAATAAACATTTCCAGGAATCCAACGCTTGGGAAACGATATAAAACTGGCCGAACATAATCGTAACATAAATTGGAACGCACGAAAACCATTACGGTTCGACCGATTGTCGAGTATCGCCGGTGTTGGCAGTTTTTGTTAACTTCACAATTTTCGGGGAAATTACGGTTTTGTTGCTATCGATAACTCTATTGTGAATGTTAATTAAATTGAAATTTCCAATTTCCAATGTGAAGTAAGACGCGGTAGTGGCGATGCAAATCTTATTGCTCTACATATCCTCATGGACGTAAATAATTTATTTGACTAAAATTGCATTTTCGCAATTTGCGTACACGATTGCCGTAAAAGACATTGAAATAACAACTATTTTATAAATTCGCTACACTTAAACCCAAATTGCTGCGGATTTCATTTCATGTATCATTAACAGCAATACTGTAAGTACTAAAGATAGCATAATTGATCAGAGCCAAATAATAGAAGTAGTACAAAGATGAAAAAATTATGACCAACTTACAATCAAGCTAGTAACCATAAAAGCACTTCACATGGGCCGCATCGACCGCTGTTAAAAGGTAACGACCACACAGCGGGTCACCGAGTGGAATTCATAACGCATTGCGGCTGTTTCAACACTTTCAGATTTTTACGATTAGTTCATAAGGATTACACGTCATAGGTATAATCATGAAAGCGGTGGGCTTATTACGGTTATCATTGTGTGGGTGTGTCCGTCCATTTTCCCTGAATCTCCAACATGGCTTTCGAAAATAAATAAATACACCCAACAGTCACGTACATAGTCCTGACCCCACATTAAGATCAATTAAGTCTTGTGTCGCAGGTATCAGAAACTACGAGAGACTTTTCGGTCTCACAAACACCCAGACCCGAGACAAATATTTGTGGGCCTCACAAACATTTGTCTCGGTGCGGGGATCGAACCCGCGGCCTCTCGTTTCACAACCGGCGTCTAACCAACTGCGCTACGGAGGCTGTCTAAATGGAAGTGTATTAAAAAGTACAGAAGCTTAATTAGGATTTTTGATTGTTCTACTAGCATTCCCAACATATACTTATGGAATGCGATCGCTTTTTATGATATGAGTGACATGCAGGCTGTCTCCTATGAAGCCAGATAAATTTATAAATGCTAAAAGTCGCATTAACTTGGATTATGTAAAACATCCGGACTGGCGATTGAATTATCGAAATCTAATCCCCTTCATCAGGCTAACATGGGGTTTTATACTTGATAGATAATACGTTTAATTAATCTTACAATTGAAAATGCTAAACACTAGGCTAAATGGTAAAGATTGAGCAGAAAATTGAGGTTTAAAATATTTAGATTAATATGTTTGAAAAGGAGCTTAGTTTGTATAATCGATATTAACACATGTTTCGCTTAAGGAAACCTTTTCCAGGCTATTAAATAGCGCTACCGAGACATGAGCATTACTGAAGGGTTGACGTCAATCGTAAACCGATCTTATAGCAATGATTGCGTTATAGAATAACCTCACTCCTTAGACCGCAGGAAACACCCTTAGATTACAGCTAATATTCGAGCCTTTTTTATGGGTAATTCCGAGAGAGTTGCTTGGTTCACTATCGCAGTTACATAAAGATATAACTTTCTCGTTAACTCACTTCTCTATACGAGAATTTTTCGGTGGAATACCGGTAAATTAAATTAAAAGGATTTTTTTATCAATCAATTTTTCTAATTTTGATTTAGAAGCCTTGTTAAAAAATACCATTTACTCCTATTATTATATTACCCAGCAACAATTTAAATCTATGTGAGATGCTTTGATATTTTTTTCGGTTTTGAAACAATTGAATAATCTCTCATCATTTTTGAAAACCACGATACTTGTATTTGAATATAACTTCGGGACACCAACACGACTGTTGGTTTATTTCTGACTTTTATTAAAAGCGCATTGCATTTTAGTTAAACCATATTAATTTTATTTCATGGAACTACTTGACATTTGTTATGCAGTTGCACGATCTACGTGTGTGAGGTCGTAGGTTCGGTTCCCACGTCACGGAGTTGATTTATGTGAGCTTGTTTTGTGGGTCGCACATATTCGCCCGTGCAAGGTTAACTGGGAAGCACTGGACAATTTCGTGTGTAGTTTTTGGGTGCGGCCCACAAATGAAAATCTTGAAATCCTTTTTATAGCCTTGGCAGAAAAAAATATTTAAGTAGGCCTAGTCATTTCGACACAAATCTGAATTAGAATTGTAAAACAAAAAAATATGAAAATATTTTTTAATTGACCCTGTTGGTCAATAGACTCTTAGCGGAGAATAAGCGTCGCTTATAACCATAAACATATCATAGACAATAAATGTTAACATTTAAAACTGGCTGTGAATTTATTCATAAAATTACAATAGGATTGTATAGAACTAATATATCATTAATTTCATTCTTATTAAATACACCAATGTACTAAAAACTCTGCGTAACAAAAGTATGTCCTAATTAAACGACTATTAAGTAGTATAATTATATATTTTATGTTTTCAATGAACGAACGTGAAAGTCATAATTTTCAGTCAAGATCGTTGCCTGTTTTCAAACTTTCCTTCGTACAAACTTATTATTATATCAGTGAAAGTGAAATATAAAACTTAATTCGATATATATATCGAATATATATCTATATATATATATATATATATATATATATATATATATATATATATATATATATATATATATATATATATATATATATATATTATTATATATCGAATATAATAATATATATATATATATACAGGGTATATCAAGACCGCGACCGAAAACGAAGCCAGGAGGTAGTATTAGTGATATCAAACACAATGCAAGTAAAAATTTTACAAAAAAAATCGTCAATTTTTTTTTTGTTATTTTTTACATATTATCGTCGTATTTGAGTGATTAATACATAGTTTTTTTAAATAATGACGTACATCGCTTTATTTTTAAACACGCAATGGTATGTAAGGGTTTAAATTACTATTTTTGCAAAAACTAGGTATTTACGCCTCAAAAACAATGATTTTTAAAAAAATGTAAAAAAAAATCCGTCGCTTATTTTGCAAAATTTTTTGTTGCATTGTATCTGTAGCCGCTAAAACTACCACCTGGCTTCGTTTTCGGTCGCGGTCTTGATATACCCTGTATAATATTTTTAAGCCATTGAATGTCTAAATTCGTTCAAAGCATGGCTTTCTTTCAAACTACAATTTATTCAGATCCGCGTTTGGTGATAACCTAAGTGTCATGATGGGTCTTTCTATATTGGTGATTCGTAACTCCAGAACTAATTGTTTTGAAATGCATTAACATGTCAAAGCGGACATAAAGATATTTGTTTAGCGGTCTCAATGACTAATCCACGTTTCTTTATGTGCCGCAGTATTAGTATTGGGCCACTAATGTTGACTTTAGAAACAACTTATTACACATTCCAAAAGCAAATACAGAATTCTTATGAACAAAGAATTTTTTACACATGAATGGAAAACAGAGAAAAATGGGATTTAAAGGCAAAAAACCTTTGCTCGGCTTCAGGAGCCCGATAGCTATTTCATAGATAAATAAATACAACTTAATCGCATTATGGTCATCCTCAATTTGAACTTCAGCCATGGACCAAAGGTCATATGAAGAATAAAGGCTTCCCTCAAGGATCGCAAGAGTAATTTCTTGGAAGCGACCTGCATTCAACGGTCTGCTGCAATTGTTAATACCTGTCGTTTGACCTCATGTCTATAACCTACTTCTCTCTCCCTCTCCCTTCAGCCTCAGAAAGTCCACTGCTGAACAAAGGCCTCCCCTATAAGGTACTTAACCAAGACAATTTCTGTCAAACAAATTGTATCGGAAAATCCCTACACCGTTCCTCAGATTGCCCTATTTCTAATGTCACTGCATACGGCTTTGTTTCCATACTGCAGCTGTCAGACCATCGAGAAGGGCGAATCTTTATTTACACCTACTAAAATAGCACGCGGAAGGGAAAGTTTGGACCGGTATCTACTGGGCTTAGCGGGATTTGGTTAGTCGGTCGATACGGCTATTTTAAAGGAACATAATATACGTACTTATTGGATATTTAATAACTTACTAGCCCATTGCGCTATAGGCAAAATGGACCGTGAATCTAACGTGCTGAATTCGGTACCTACATTGGGCAATTCACTTTAGATTTTTCACTTGCCCATATAACAGGTACATTATACATATGTACATTGTACATACACCCCTGACTGGCACCGATTTATCGAAGTTCTTTTTCGCGATAATTCTTAAAGTCGCCAGATAGCTTTTGTTTTGCGATGAAATAATATTACGATTTCGTAATACAGACAAAACCAGTTTACATCTTTATCATGCAACTTCCTCACATTTCCGGTATACTAACTAAAGCAAAGCAAGCAGCAAATATTATAAATGATTTTTGTTAAATTATCACCAGTTTCAGAGTTCATTTGCATTCAATATCTACAGACTACATCCGCAAAGATTGAATAATAAATAAAAATAAAACAAATTATTTCGTAAGCGCCGGCGCGGTGAAGGGGAACTTGTCATATTGATATAACAAAATTAAAATGTATCTGTAATTTAATTGACCGTAAATACGTTTATAAATTGTAATGTTCAAATAATTATCATAATTTTAACATATTGATACAACATAACGTTTTACATTTATTTGCGAAAGACTGCTTGATAACAAATTTCTTTATTATTGATTATATAATATCCAGCACAACTATAAGCAGAAATGTTGTAAATAACTCAAAAAATACTAGTTTAACAATACATTTTCAATTACAATATTAGGATAAAAAAATCGGTGATAAGTTTTAAAGCCACAAAAAGCTGACCAATATCAACCATTTTTTTAAATCAAAGAAAGAGAACTGGGTGTACCCAGCATGTAAATAAAATATAAAGCCTAAATTAATCAGAAAACAATATACTCTCTTTTTCCTTCTCTTAAATCCATCCTATGGTTGTCTGTAAGACATTGCCTAGAGCGATAAGACCGCCACTTGTACTTTTATTATTTTTGTAATTTCTGTATATTGTGTTTCATTGTTGTGTACAATAAAGACTTAATAAATAAATAAAAATACGAGTATTAGCAGCTGCAATAAAGCCCGCTGCAGGACACCCGCTTCATTGAACTGTTAAGCGGGGTTCACACACATATTAATCTGAAAAACCAAATTATTCGATCAAATAAATAGTTAATTGCACCTCGTAGATATTTGGTAGAATTAAACCGCGCTACATCATTACGCAATCGCAAATTGGAACAAAGAATACGATAGCAAAATGTTGTCGGATTCCAATGCAAACCTAATGTCACTGTCACTCAATGACGTCACTGACATCTGTCACTAATGACGTACGTCGCACGTGACAGTTCTCAATGCACCTGGGGTGCAGTTGCAGCTGCTACAATATTTAAACGGGATCCAATTAAAGGTTTTAAATCTGCCGCATGTCAGCGGAATGGATAACTCAATTACGGGCTGTTTATACGCTATCAATTATGTGTGGCAGGGCAGTTTATTCTGCGTAGTTTTTGTAGTAAATTACACGCTTTTACTTATTGAATGTGTCACATTAAAAGCTAAATTATGGGTAGCCCTTAATCTTGTCGTTTAGACTTAACTGATCTATACGATGGGATGTTCATTAAAAGATGAAAGAGGTTGTACAGTTCTTATTACATTTTGATTTTTACAACAACATGTTGAAGCTTTTTAAATATTTCTACAGCCTCTATGGCGCATTTGGTTACAACGCTAGTTGAGAAACGAAAGCGTCTGAGTTCTATCCACTCACTAAGAAAAGCTTTTATGTTTTCTTCAAAAATTTGTTTCAGCTCTGGTTGTTGCTATACCGAAGTCTCGTAATATCTGATACTTATAACCCAAGACTTGTACCTCCAGCATCAAGCCTATATTAGTGACTGTTGAGTATATTAATTTATTTAAAACATAAATATCTCCCCAAAAACACACAAAACTATACTCATAAAATAATCGAACAATCCGTTGCCAACATTCACAAATTCCATATTCTCGTCTCGTTCAAAGTCGTAAGCAAATCGTGGTTGCAGTGCGTGTGCGCAGAAAGCTCACGGACCAAGGGCAGGGCCGGAATGTCGCGAAAGCTGCCCCGCTTCCGCTCATATTCATTTTTTATTTACCATTTATTTTATTTATAATACAATACCGACAATTTATGGGTCTGTTTCCCGCAGCAGAGGAAACCATGGATCTTCAGTTACATTAGGCATTAATCATTATACGCCCGCATCTGAGCACGGGTCTCCTCTACATTTAAGGGTTCAATTGAGAGGGCAGCCTTGGCCCACCGCGCTGACCTATAGCGGGTTGGCTGTAGGTCATATAGACTTCACAAACCTTTCATGATGTTTATAAATAAATAAATAAATACAACCAACAGTCACATACATAGTCCTGACCCCACACTAAGATCGAGTCGTGGGTATCAGGAACTACGAGAGACTTTGCGGTCTCACAAACACCCAGACCCGAAACAAATGCTTGTGGTTCACACAAACATTTGTCTCGGTGCGGGATCGAACCCGCGGCCTCTCGTTTCACAGCCGGCGTCTAACCAACTGCGCCACGGAGGCTGGCGTATTAATTTAATTACTACATTTTTATCATATTATTTGAAAAGCGAAACTGATTAGATTTAATAAGTTTCAAGAAATGTTATTGATTACATCACGCTATTTTCTTCGTAATACGGTATATTTACAAACAATAATTTATTATACCACAACACCCATTTTACTGTTTTACATAAATTACAAAGGATACGAGTTGAAATATCTGCAATGCGGAAGCAATTTCAATTTAAAATACAGGATCTTCTTTTAAATTTAAAAATATTGTAATTACGGCCCGGAGTCAGGACTATCCGCATAATGTTACTCTACTTTTGGAAGTTCTCCTGTTGAATTTCGTCCTACTTTTGTCAACCGCAAACGAGCTACCTTTGTGTTTGATACTTTTTATCACAAAGTAAACGGATACAAAGACTTTACAGTTATTTTAATTACAATAAACACCTTATTACAAAAATTAAATTATAAAACATGAAAAGATATATTATGGTAATAAGGCATGTAAGTCTAAATTTAAAGACAGAACAATTACCGATCGGAAATATAAGAACTTAATTACCTGAATTATTCAAAGCTTTACCTTATATCATCACTCTAGAGGCTAGAGCGTACTTCCCGACTCATCAAATGCAAAACAATTAAACACATAGAAACATCTCTTCATTATCAATGTTGATTTCGCATTGCATAGGACACCCACATAGCCTCGGCAGAAACTTGTTAAAGGTTAAAGTCGTAAAGTAGATAATGGAAAACAGGAAAGATTTTCACATGACCTTACGGATGGTTGTGTAATGTCGTGTGGCGCCCTTTAATTTTATGCTTTTATGCAGTTGCTAGATGCAGGATTCCAACAGGTAGTCATGGAAATCTTTGGCGGAAGACTACATGTAGCAAAATATGTTTTGAACATGATGTTACAAGAATTTTTCAGGTTCTAACTGATATTGCCCTACACCAATGTACGATGAATGTCAAATTTTATTAATTGCAGAAATTATTTAATGTATGCTATTACAATGTCAGTAATAATTCTAATAATGCTTATCGCTTTTTTTTTTGCATACCGACTGATTATCCTGCTTATCCAGTCTGTTAACCCATAGTCTCCGGCCTATTTGCTACCTCTAAACCACTAGTATTTGGTAACTCTTAAGTATTTAAACTAAAAAATGTATTTCATTCGACGTGCAACTAACGAAGCACGAGAATAATTGACAGGGCACACGAGACACCGGTACACGTCGATCGCACGCTAAGAGCACGCGACAGATCCGATCTCGCGGAATTAATTCATGCGACAATGCCAATAAACTCACTGTACATTCAAACATTGTATGTGTTTTGGTTACATAATAATTAATTATCCTATAGTGTTGGTTATAGTTTGGTGTAAAGAATCAATTAAGCGGACCGACGGATCGACAGGATTATAATATTTCCATTATCTCAAAATCACTGTTCTGCTTGGATAATTACCATCAGGATAACAACTACAAGGCAATAAAGTTATTATACAGTATAGAAAAAGAGAGAAGTTTTGTCAGTAGAACTAACAATCATGAATCATAACCTTAGAGTTGAATGTAACGATGATAATAATACTATGCTGGGACAACTAAACGATTGCTATTGAAAGGAATAAATGACAATAATTTTGTATCAACGATATAAATTAAACCACGCCGCATCTTGGCACGGAAGTTGTCACAACACCTCCATACAAATTAAATTACAATCAAAAGTGGGAAGCACAAACCAAAATACTTAAATTAAAACAATGGAATTCGCGATTATTTTCAAAACAATTACGATTCATCATACATTGGAAGCGGAATATAAAGTTTGTATCGTAAATATCGAGCCACATGAGGCTACAGAGTCGTTTTCTCAATCGGACGGCGATGACAATGCGATGCAATGCAGCAGTGATGGTGTTATTGCCAGACACGACCGCACATCACATCATCGACGCACTTGAAGGATCAAAGAGTAAGTAATACAGAAAAGTAGTGTAAATTGTAGAATGCCTTTAGGCTTAAAAGATCCACCAAGTGTCATGCTTGAAAGGGATGAGAGAAACGGAGAATCGAGTTAAATGAAATTGAAAGTTCTTAAGTCAAATGCTGCCGAAGACCATTACGATGATAAAGACCCCACTAGAAGTAGTTGTCAACACGATGTCTCCATTGGAAATAAATCGGTTATACTTTGGTTCAAATTGATCTTAAAAATGAATTATTGTATAACAAATCAATTACGCGTGCCACACATTCTATGTGTACTTCTGTTGGAACACATGTAATTACAAAGAAGAATGAGTAATTACAATCACAGTTGCCTTCAAATTGATTAAATCAAGTGATATTACTTGATGTTACTGACAATCGTATTTATGTTTTATCTAATGTAGATGCCATATAGTGCTTCAATGCAGTGTCCTCTCTGCATATCGTGCAGACTCTACCTAGATCGGCTCTATCAACGCTTGCGGTCGGTTTAAGGAAATGATTAATATTAATAAGGTGATCGAGCGCGTTGTGCGGGCGAGCGCACCGCCGCGCGTTTTCCTTGTTAAACTGCAGGAAACGCTTTTGTTGGCTTATGTAACGTGGAAAATTCTAGATCATTTATCACGGATTATTGGGGATTATCAGGTTTATTTTCTTTACGATCCAATACAATGCAAATGCAGACTATGATATTTTTTTGCATGAAATATAATAGATAAAATAAGTTATGATCTCACCCAATGGCCAGTAAACTGCGCATTACTGTACTGTAGATTTAATGATAGTATTTTGTGAATAGTCAGAGGGAGAAATTAATGAAAAAGGGTACAGTCCAGGGTCAATGGTAGTCAGTCAGTCTAATGGAAATTGACAGCAATTTGTTACTTGACTTTGATATTTTATCAGACACTGCCACCAGCGCCATTTAACACGCACATTCATGTGGACTCCATGAATTCAGGCTTGTAAAAGAATGCTTCACGTATTTTATATTCTCTTATTGCGTAAATTTGGATATTTTAAGAAAGAATACAAAAAAGGAAAAATTATTGTTTAATGACTAAATAAAATTATTTGGTTCTATGATGCAGTTTCATCAACCGAACAAAATATTCCAGTCGTCCTCATCCTTCTTTCCAAGTCCAATGCTAAATATAAGCCTCATCCTTACCGTAACATAAATGCCTACATATTAATTTTGTATGTGCATTGTGCATGTAACTGAATCTTCTTAAACGCATACCTGAAACAAAATAAAAAATGTATAGATTATGTTTTTTTAGATTTACGCGAATCTTACACATTGAAATAAAACAAATTTTTACGGACGGTAGTCCGCCCCGTAACCACGAAAGCTGTAAAATAATCGAAACGTCGCGTCGCGTCGCGTCGTCGGGAAATTAAAAAATGTAAAAATTAAACCAAATCTGCGATAAAATCTGTAAAAATGAGTTTTATATCAAAGTGAATATATTATCTAATAAAGTATTCACAAATTATATTGAGATTTTACTAATTGGTACGCGTTCGTTTCAAGGTTGACAGAACATGGTCGACAAAGAACAATTTATGTTAATTGGTGATCGATTATCGCCTCGCTAATTTTAATAATTCTTATCATTACAATCGCAAATGTGCTTAATTGATCTATTTCGTAGGTTTTGTGACGTTAAATTTTAGAAAATCAACGCAACTATTGCCAAGAGGTGGTGCAACTAGGCATAAAATTCACTAGCAAGTCCGAGCGGGGCCGCTTGTTTTCAATATTAAGATATTTATACATTTTACCACAACATAAAACGCAATTATGTTCATTAAACTCCATGCATAATAGCATCTATTCACTTCCTTTGACTATTTAAGCTAAAACATTATGGGTAAGGCTTGTAGGAAGGCCGCACGCACTATTCGCTACGGTTTAATTACAAACAAACGAACTAACTTTCACGACCGGTATTAATAGAAATTATTTCTATATCAAATGTAAGGCAACATTCAGTTCTAATATTAGAAAATATGTAGTTATATTAAGTCTAAGTCTGGATTGCAACGACCGTATGCAAGTTGCATTGATAAAGTGATAATGGATTTTTCTATTCATTATCAACCCGGATTCAGAAATTGGTGCCAGATATGGCGATAGGCTCGCCCCCTATCACATCGTTGGACGGAATATACGAGGCGAAACGTTTGAAAGTCTGCCTACCTCTTCTGGGAAAAAGGCGTGAGTTTATGCATGTATCAAGTTGCAAAACCCGCCATAGTAGCCTGAACGAATATATCAATTTCTGGCATAAATCAGGGATCATACGGGGCTTATTGATTTCACCAGAAGAAAACATATCATCTCTAATGAATTGTTATAACATCTAGTGCAATGTCTTCATTTTATTATAATACAAATATAAATAATAGTTGATTCTGTTGACATTTACGATCGAAATATTTAGAATTAACTGATCGTTCTTTATAAAATTTCCACCAAATAAATTGCACCATTTTGTTTAGGAAAATATAAACATAAAGTATTCCGTTCCGTACAAATCGCAATACAATTTACAAATTCGTTCTCAATATCATTGACATGGTATCGACTATCGATATGCTTTTTTATAAATTTCACTTTATACAAATTGTTCACATCTAAGTATTATCATCGAGACACAAAGTGAAAGCACTATAAAAACTGAATTGATAAACGACTTTATTATGGTTTACAAAAATATACATTATGTTAAAAGCATTGGACTTCGGCAAGACTAATTCGTTCGTTGAATCGACAATGAAAAATGATAGACACTCGTTCTATTTCCATTTGTTGATATGTCTTTCGTATATGTCTTTTTTACGGACGAATTATTATTGCCACGATTAATACACAGAAGTTGGGGCTTATTTTTTTTGGCTTTAGTATACTAACATTTTTCGTAAGATAATCTTAAATGAATTGCTAACAAATTCTTCTGTCTCCATAAAAGTAAAGGCAATAGTATTATAAGGGATGACAATCTCATATTAGCAACGATAACCAACATCTCTAATCGGCGTGTCCAGCAATAAACCATTCTCAAATCCGAATCAGAACTTTTAGACGATTAAGATCAACTTAACAACAGCGTAACGGAAAACATGGAGACGAATCAATCGAACCACGAGCAGAAATGCCATCTAAACTGAGACTCCGACAAGCTAAACAAATGAGCTGATCTATACGAGATAAAAGCATTCCACATCGTCGGGACGCCATCACTGCGGGAATAGATCGATTCGTTGCTAGCTGACGACAGACTGATGTGCAGTTGTATTTCTTTTGCATTATTGGCGAATGTGATGTATGTACAGTACTTAGATAAATTAATTGTTTCGTATCATGGCTTATTACGGATGGTTTTATAATACATACATACATAAACTCACGCGTTTATCCCCGCAGGGGTAGGCAGAGGCGCCACCAGGACACCCACATTTCGCCTTTCATGTTCCTTCCCACGATGTGATAGGGGGCGACCCTATCGCCATATCGGGCACAAATTCTTGAGTCCGGGCTGATAAATTAATGGAATAGAAAAATCCAATATCACTTTGCCCGACCCGGGACTCGACCCCGAGACCTCAGCTTTGTAATTGTACCGTAATACAACTACGCCACCGAGGTGGTTTTTTATATAGTAAGTTTTTAAAAGTACGTGACATAAGACCTGGGTGTCACACTCTAAGACCAACTGTTATATTAGAACATTCAAGATGCCTAGAAAATACAGACACTGTGGAGACTACGAGTATGATAAAACATATTTATCTGCCAAAAATGTTATGGTGCAAGTCCGACACAGACACTTATTAATCCCAAAGACTCTCGGGTAGAAAATTTTAAGACGTGACAGAAGATAATACTTCTTGACATAATACCGCTAAGTTTAACATACTTATTTTAATAAACACGTCTTAACTAATAATACAACTCTTGTAAATCCAATAACAAAGATCATTTGATCGCAGCTGACATAAGCTGTTTTGGACGGCAACTTAAAAAGTGCAGTACCATTCAAATGTCCATTTGATGCCGGCTTTAAAATACAATCTGACACGAACGAAATTAAATACATTAATAATGCAATAGAGAATAACTTCAGTAGGACTAAACAATAAACTAAACACGTAACGCTTGTGTTACTAATTATAAATTGCCAAGTAAACAAAGCACCAGTATAAAAATACCTACTTGTAATTATTACTTGTAGTTGTGCATTCAACACATTAAGAAGCCATAGGGAAAATATCATTTAAAAGGTTAGAAACCTCTGCTTTCATATTTTTATATACAACTATATACACATACATGAACTCACGCCTTTTTTTTAGAAGGAGTAGGCAGAGGTGCCACCAGGACACCCGCGTTTTGCCTAGTGTATTCCGTCCCACGATATGATAGGGGGTGGCTGTTTCTATACAACTATAGAAACACAAAATATAAACCTAACTAAAAACACATCAAACAACATATTTCACAAACATAACCCACAAAGCAGCGTAGAATCAAAACCAACAGCTGATGCAACTATACACAAATCAAAAGCCAGTACTCGGAAACTGATTAACAATAATGACTTAATTGTGGAGTGTAAAGTGACTGCTGGGCATACTCGCACGAAGATCCACTACTTTCTCCGAACACATCGCTTTTGTCACGAACGTACATAATAGCCATTAATGATAGTACGCTGACTGGCGTCGATTGTACAGATGGAAGCTAAACTTTAGACGTGATTTTGATGTTGTTTGGTACAACAAAGTGACAGCAAACAAATAAGTAAATGGCAGATGAAAATATTTTTCACTGGACCGGATATACACAAAAAGTTGGTAAAACCCTGAACTTGAAACATTTACGTGGATAACTATACTCGTATTGTAATAATATTATTTCAGATAGTTTGGGACCTAGTGTCATTAATAAAAGACTTAAAAGCTATATTTTCCATCAGCCTTGCCAAACAAATTAAGTACATAATTAAATATTACTTCACACAAATGTCAATATCCCTTTACTGAACGACATGTGATACAAATACGAGCATTTTACCATATTCGACTATTTTGTGAGCAATAATAGTGAAAAAGTATCAGTATGTATATTTATACTTATTTGTTTTTTCACAATTAGAAACTTTAAAACCATCTTACGACATTTCCAAGCCACCAATTTTCCAATTCCACACGAAACTCGTAAACCACTGACCTATCGCACGTAAGCATAAACCCAAATTTCTAAACCGATGACCTCTAGTCCATTGGTGAGGTCAAGGCTGTCGACACAAGTGAAAGAGCAAACAACTTCCCATCGCCAGTGCGTGCGCTTTCGACAATTAACAATTTAAAAAATACAATTAACTGAACAATGGCACCCGGGCTGCTAAAAGCGCTCTCATGTTTTAGCAGACGTCGGGAAAGCGGAGGATAATTAGTTCACACGTTAACCTTGCTATGGAAGAATGGTCCTTAAGAACATACGAGTGTAAGAGTTATTTTCGGTCATAATTCACCCGGCCATTACTTGTCTCGTTAGGCTTCTTTGCAAAATTTTAATTAAACGCCTGGAGATTGAATATTGGCCTGTCAGAGTAAATTGAAAATATTCATTTGTTTTCATCATGTTTAATGTCACTGGAGAAAGGGACGCTGGCAAAGTAGGTACTGTATCGGTACTGAGAAATACAATATTATTGCTGCACTTGAAAATCAAGATCCTCGAAGGAATCATTTCAACTCATTTCAACTTATTTATATTAATTGATTTTTGACATGCAATCTTTTTCATACGCATACGCCACACCAAAGTATAATCATGAAATCAAAAAGACATGACTAACAATTTTAAGATCGATCTATTACACTTATTAGATCATAATCAAGACAAATCTTGAACATTTCACCACAACTATAAAATTCATAATAAACAGCATTGCTAAACAAACCACAACCGTGGCATTTAAATAACAAAGCATAAAAACATCAAAACGTCACCAGCTAGTCATGCGAAGCTCGTAAACCCGAATGCGAAAGGAAACATCGAGCATGCAAAGTGTGTAAATGTATCAACAATGCAATTAACCTCAAACGCGGCCAATCAACAAACTAAAGCCGGTGTTTATTACGAATTGAATAATCTTGTGGCGATCAAATTTGATGAGATGCGTGACGCAATCGTTGCAAAAGAGCAGGTTGGGGATTACGTTCAGAGTGACATCAAAAAGATCGCAAGGGCGAAAGGAGCTGATTTGCAATGCTAATTAGATTAATTAAATTGAATCGCGGCAGCTTTTGGTCCTGAGTTGTGGTAAATGAATGTCAATAACACTCAGGGTACTCTTCATTAATGAATATTAGAATTTGATTATGCGCATCGTCATGCAAATTCTACTAGCGTAATTTAGAGACCTTGTTGCAAATTACAACTACGATTCTCGTGACATTTACAAGATAAAGAATACACACAAAAAAAACTGCCCTAACTAGCCCAGACACGAGAAGTTCAAACCCATACTCTGTCATAGTGGTAGAGTCTAGTACAATGCCTCTAACTTCGAAGTAGGCCCAGCAGTGCTTACTATGTGGGTTAATGTAGAATGTAGATAATCAAGATTGCATTAGTACTTGTGATAAATGCTTAAAATCAAATCAAAGTTTATTCAAATATCAATGTTCCATCACACCTACAATTCTGCACAATAAATGACATTCTAAACAGTTAATCGTACATTCATCGCCTATTAATTAAAGTATAAAATTCGTAAACAAATAGCACATAATGCGCGAAATTGCAAATTAAATAACAGTAAAATACACGTTCACATTTTATAATGCTGAACTGACTGACCTGAATACGCAAAAAATCAATTATATGGACACAATTATCATTCGTCGTACTGTGCACCGTTAGAATATTCAAAATGGGATGCGAATTAATGATACTCTGGGTATTTTCTTATGTATCCATAAACATTAACAACTTTATAATTATAGGATTCTTCGTTAATTACAGCTACAACTTCCCAATGATAACTGTGTGAAATAATTTCTTTATGGTGTCAACTGTCAACGCTCGTCATAAGATGTGACATAAGCCGTCATAAGAGAGATGAAAAGTTATTTAAGGTCACTAAGCTGAATACGATGTGCATATAATAACTCGAAACGGGCGACAGAGCACAAGACCTTATGTCTGTTGCGGACGACCGCCCCTACAGTTTTAACTGGCAAGCATCTTACACCCATCTATCAAATGCTTTATGAACATTATACCATGCCGTATAAGGAAGGCTAAGATGTACGATGACCCAATCTTTCTGAAGTAGCTCTGTTTACTCCTGTCCGCAGTAGGGGAACTTATGTAAATTGATAATTGATATAGATAAAGCTGTTATCAATCATAAACTTTACATTATACCAAAACATTATCGCTCTCAATAAACATGTCTTAATTTATTCCGTCACACTAAATTATTCATTATGCATTAAAATGTAACTTGTAATCTGCATAAATAGTTTTGTCGGTGGGCCCCGCGACTGCAATTTGGGCGTTACTTTGTATCTTGAAGATAGAGGGCAAGATAAACAACATCGAAATTGGTTCAGTTTGTTAAATTTTAATGTTTTATTGCACGTAATTGTCACTTGAGATCGAATACAGCTTGCTTTGTGGTTATGTAAATACGCTAAATGACTTCGACAACAAGGAAATTATATGTTTTTCTGGTAGTTTTTAACTTCAATAATTAGTATACAACGACGACGATTTAATATATTAAATAACTTTAAATAACGAATGTAACAAAAAATATGGACAACCAAAAAATATGTTTAGGTACATAAAAAACAAAATTATAAGATCCGTGAACATGCATTTTAATTTCAATAATTACTTCTTTAATAAAAACAAACTAAAAATCTACATAATCGTTTTCATTATCTGTGACGAATTGTTTCGCTCACACATCACTAAATTCAAAAGTAATCAAGATTGGCACAAACGCCAATATTGCGTAATACATAAAATATTCTATCAATTTGGCAAGTTAAATAATTTAACGGAACTGAAATTATGTAACAACAACAAACACTGATTCTATTTCCTACACGTTGAAAACATTTGAAAGCCATCACCTAATTACGTGTGTCATAAAATGTAGACTTGGCCGCGGGCGAAACAAAACATGTTCAAATAATATATTGACAATCTGAGAAGTAAATACATCTCAATTCACAGTCTAGACACGTTTACGGTTACGTCACCAAATCACTGGCTAGCAAACTCCATCAAACTGTTAAACCCACCATAGCAACCCATGTGTATGCTTTGCTTTTCAGGATCAACCTCTTCAGTTTCCATACATAAACTCACGCCTTTTTCCCAGAAGTGGTAGGCGGAGATGCTACCAGAACACTCACATTACGTCTTGTATGTTCCGTCCCACGATGTGATAGGGGGCGAGCCTATCGTCAGGCCGAAATATCTCAGTTGAACGATGAGAGATCATTTTATTACCAGACGATACAACATAAGAAAGGCTAGATTTACCTTCAGATGGATTATAGTAACTTATAGTATAAGCATGCCTGGTGTAGTAGAATGTTTCACGCCCAGATTTGAAATTAGGTTAAGCGTAATATAGGTCGTCCCCTATTGATAGGTCTTCGATAGCGACCTGTTGGAAGCGGCCATCATCCAGCGACTTCCGGCAACCTTAACTTTGTGCCAGACACCGGGTAAACTAACTTTATTTATATAGCAGAGTAAACTTCTCGTTGCTAATTCTATTTTGGGAGAAAACTGACGCAAAGTTAGAACAAGCAGAGTTTGCATGTTTACGAACAGATGTGTTAAGGAAGTTTTACTAATGTTAATAATACTACTGACAGTTGCCCGCGAATGCCTTAAAGTTATATTATAGTTAACTCTTCCACCACCTTGAGAACATAGGCGTGAATTTATGTACAACATAAGCACATAATAAAACCTATGTTATAGTCCGCAAATTAGAACAAATCTTCACCCAATGTTTTCAATTGAGCATATTATTTACAAAGCCTTTCACGTTCACATCAAATCTACTAATTCGTACTTCAACAGCTCCCGTATATCCTATCAGGATAACTCCAGAAGGACAATTCATCGCAGTCCCACCTCCGCGAGATATTTTCGTGTCGGACCAGCTGCGCCGCAGACTCGTCAACAACACTCGACGCCATCGATGTGACAGCTCGCAGATGTTATTGTTCGTAAATCTGTCAAGGGACGCACTATCGTGATCCTGAACTGTGCCATAAGTCATTTTAAATGTCGATTTCACTTGATATTTTAACTACTTCTTATTTTGGTCAATTTGTATCATTACGCTCACAGATTAAAATTCAATACATGTGTAGAGTTTAGGTACATTAGATACTACACCAGATTAGGTCAAAAAAATACATCCAGCAGTCACATATTATGTAATATGTAGTCCTGACCCCACACTAAAATCTAGTCTTGTGTCGTAGGTATCTGAACTTTTCGACTTTTCCCACAAACACCCAGACCCAAAATATATAAAAACCTGTAGATCACAAAAATATTTGCCTCGATGTGGGAATCAAACCCGGAGCCTCTCGTTTTACAGCCGGCGTCTAAACAACTGCGCCACGTAGGCTGTCTAACACTTTAAAATGAATTCGATGTTCATATCAAATGCGTCTTATAAATTCCAACCCGCACGAGTTAATCTTTGCAAATCTATGTTTAATTATTAACATTACGAAGCATAATAGGGCGGTTACTCTATCCGAAACAAAAATCGAACGTTCGAACGTTCGACATCCGAAGTAAGTTATAAGTTTTCCACTTCTAAAAAACAATACTATTTTCTATGACACAGATCATTCAATCAGAACTTAGTCTACGGATACGACGTACGATAGAGAATTGAAACATTCGTACAGTTTTACGTACGACGTTCGAACATTCGTACTTCGTTTCGAATCATAGAATCATAGTAACCCTCGAGTACCGGCACCAATGTACGCGAAGCACGTAACATGAGATTGAATTTACCATTACACGAATCTTTACCGCAATATTCACCGTATAATGACAGATAATAGTAAAGACACGGCCATCAATTGGCACTAACTACCGGCGCTAAAATTAACTCGAACGCACAAATCGAAATCACTGTGCGGAATTTATCGATTGCCACGAGACATAAAATTAACTGTTTCAAATTGTAGTTAATTTTTTTATGTAATTTTAGTACTAATGCAATGAGTCCTGGCCAGTAAGCGCATGTCTAACATTGCAACCATTACAGGCCCAGAGGAAAAAAAATGTTGGAGAAAATATCCGCAGATCCTGATCTGCGAATATTTATCTGAAATATGTCGCATGGGTCCTGACCCATGCGACATATTTATCACAACTTAACCATTGCGCTAAATCAATAGAAACACCAAAACCGGCGCTCCCAAAATTGTACCAAATCTATCATACACAGATATCAATCAGAGAATAGAAACAAAACCTTTCATAAAAGTATTCACCAGCAACTAAATATATTTTTAATGTTATAATCTGCAATCAACTTTTTAGCCTTAATCAGAAGGTTTTGTTTTCATATGTAGGTATTGTTTTTAACAGCTGGGTATTACTACATTAAATAATACCGCACTACAGTTCGTGTGTGCATAGATTTAATTATTTACTTCATTTAGTATCTATTATTCATTGAAGTTTACACTATAATCACTATAATCAAACACAACATCAACTCGTAAACATTCCCCAACAACAGTTTACTGACCGAGTGCCACCTCAAGCGAGGTTGGGCGCGGTCATCCAATCGATACGTTCAATACTCTGGTACGAACTCATCGCGCTGACGTCACGACAACCCACGCCCGGCTCAATGGAATGGAAGCTTAAGCCCTGCATTTGCATATCTGCTGTTATATTAATTGCAATATTGCAGGCTTATGCGGATGACTGAGGTAAAACTGGGGAAAAAAGGATAAACTCTATAGTTTTTAATCATTGGATTTGACAAGCGGATTTTTGTAGATAACACATATTCTAAATAATTTGGATTACTGTTCAATTACTATTACTCATGTCAAGTTAATAACAGCCAAGGTATCAATATTCATTTTAAGTTACCGTGGCTCTTTTCCACAAGTCTCTCAGAATTTCGGATGCCCACGAAAAAAAATTATATCACACATATCAGCAGAATAAGGACTGATCTGTGTTCAGGACTATGTAAGTCACCCACTTGGATGTGTTTATTTATCACCCACAACCATCACTAAAATTATACCACGAATACAAACCTCCAAACGTTTTGAATTAACCACATTAACAATTAACGTTTAGAATGCACTAGCCTGCATTGATATGAATGAAATACTGAGACAGGGATCCTATTATAGCAGAACGAAGCCATTATACAGCCTATAAATTATTGAAACGGCTTAATAATATGGATATGAAATGACGAAACCGCACCGAATACAGATTGTGGCGAGTAAACTAGTTGTTAAGAGTATAATGCTACTATTTTGATTATAATGGCAGGAGACGACGATTTGAAGGGAATTAGGGCCGGGGGATTGCTGGGTAATGGGCTTTTGAAATTGTTGTGTTTATTTGGAATTATTGTTGGAATATAGTAGAGGATAATACATTATTGTATAGAAAATGGCCAGATCAAAACAGTTGCTTTTTCTAAAACATATGAGGCGTCTTCTTCAACGTCTTCGGCCAACATCACAAAATGTCAGATTTTATTGAAAGACTATATGAAAGGTACCCCACCAGACTAAATCAAATATTCGGATTTGACGGTAAAGAAAACAAGCTAGCAGATCAATTAAAACTGTAAAAGAAGATACACCAAAGCCACCCCAAAAATAATTAAAACTCCCATAATCCATTGACTTTCAAAATTCAAACAGCACCAATTCCGTAACCATAAATCATAAACGCCATTAACAAAAACATACAACTTCCTCTTACACATATTAGAAATAATATCAAACACATAATTGCTACGTAATACATATATGTGATAAGTATACAGTTGTTAGTATTAGATAAACGTGAAGCGGTCCGCATTCGTAAAGTTTTTTGCTCGACCTCCCGCTAGCCTTGCGGAGTAGCTCCGTATTGTCGGAGACCTATTACGTATTGCCAAACGCTATTGCATTTTATTTTCTTTCAAATAAAAATAAAAAATTACTATATACTTAATCAATTTTGAATACGGCTATAAAGGCTTGTAGATTAGTTGACAAAAACAATTTTAGTGGGTCGTTGTGGGTTGTATTTAAACAAGAACAAAAATCGGGTACGTCAAATAACGACTCTACTTACCTTAGCGACTCAAAGAGAAGATGCTACTTGATAATGATAGCGGTTTCAGATTTGTGATAAGACTGACCCAAAGTTCAATAGAATGAAATCGCCAACCTATTCACTAATGACTTGTGGCTACAATATAAAGTGCATCTGTGATTAGAAATACTCTGAAACGAAAATTACACAAAGCTCTCTCCTCGCCAAATAATATTTGTTCACAGAAAGTAAATATTAACCCTTTACATCGCTAATTACCATTTTTTTTAATTCGTATAAAGTAAGTACCTACCTATATGATATTACTGCTAGCTACGATTAAAATACCAATTGCTATTGAATATGTTGTATCGTTCTCACTTTTCCAAGATACGTAATTAGTCCGTCACTTTGAATGGCATCCCGGCCGCACGCCCAGTTGTTAATCTCTGTCTTTAGCGATTTATGTAACATACAGTTATCTTATGAGAGTTAATATAGCGATATTGAGAC
Source organism: Deilephila elpenor (assembly GCA_949752805.1). Classification (NCBI taxonomy): domain Eukaryota; kingdom Metazoa; phylum Arthropoda; class Insecta; order Lepidoptera; family Sphingidae; genus Deilephila; species Deilephila elpenor. The sequence goes on from OX457108.1 coordinate 11,278,153, forward strand.
AAAAAGTATCGCAGTGAAAGAAAAATGGAATCCATAAAAAAGTGTGGTATTTGACAGCAAAATATCAGTCTAACACTTTCGTGAAAATTTTTCATATCTGATACATTTAGAAATAAACATACAAATGATTATTATACTTAAACATTACTCCACTAGCTAATTGATAAAATTGTTCAACCGAATTGAAACGCAAACAAAAACGGTCGTTCTGCGGATTGCGAACCACATTTCTTTTCTTCCTTTTTGAGGTGATAATTAATTAACACTTGAAGGCTCAACGAAGCATGAAGACTAGTGGCTTAACTGCGTTTATTAAAACAAACACTGTGATAAATAACAAAATGATTAAAGCAATTACAACGCGGCGATGGCAAGAATTTATCTCACTTGCAAGTTCATGATTAACATTAAGACGTACAACTTAGCTGTAGTCACTTCATTATCGAGACAATTTGATATCTACAAGAATATTAATAATGTAATCATTAACATACACCGTTCCGTAGGTATAGTAACAGTATTGTGGGTCGTTAAGTCTTGGATTCGACTGTTAGTTCGGGCTTATCGACTTTGTGATAATTTTTCAGTGCGAGAAATCATATATACATTTAATACTCTGAATTAAATATACATTTAATGAAAACTCCTATTTCCTTTTAAATTTTCGTTACAGCGATCCATTTATCGTATCACAATTAGATCAATCCGATATTATTTATGTACCGAAACACTTTCCCCCATCGTAAAACGAACGAAAGTAAAAAGGATCGACGATATCGATAAAGATAAGCTCGTTTATCGTTCAGTCTGTACACGGACAATAAAGTGACAATGAAAGTTGAATGCCTGATGAGTCACATTGGTATTGAACCTTCGAATATCGACATAATGTCGGAGCCTTGAACTCAAAATTTCTATAGCATCAGTCATCTCTAAAATATGATATGACGAGAGGGGTCATTGCGAAGCTCGCTTGACAGACGATCGATCGACTTACACATTCCATATTACTTATGATTGTTACTAGGTACATCTTTTACAATATTTTCACACCTTTATCCGCGGAGGGGCAGGCAGAGGTGACACGAATGCCACCATCAGTGTAATGTGCTTACTTTTGTTCCAAATAGGACAGGGAGGAAGCCTTTCGCCATTTCAGACATAAACTCAAGTCACGGGCTACTCTATGAAATATTTAAATCCAAACAACATACTCAAAGCAAATCATCCGAATTGAATTAAAACCTAGAACTCGCAGCTCACCTGTACGTGTATAAAACAGCTTTTTTAACATGATCCAATTTGGGACCGAAAAATTAGTATGAACTCTACTTAACATTTTCACGTGAACCAGCTAGGTGACCTCCGTCCACATCCGCATATCACATACATTATAATGAACATAATATGCAAACGATTGGCGGAGGAGGAAACCGGGTCGTCTTATGCAGGTTTTGAATATGTTGGCACCACTCTTTAACACTTCGTTGTGTAATATTATTTAATAGATTGACAGTTGACTGACCGATAGGCGGGAGAAAGTGATGAAGCAGTATACAGTGTTTGTAGAAATAAATTCGAATTGTAAGGTCTCAGGTTCATTCCCCAATGCTAATAGTGTGGACAGTGTGTTCTATAGTCTCTCGTAGAGATTTCTAGGACTAGAATTTATCTTAGGCGACAAGCCCCATCATATCTGAGGTCGAAAATAAGCGCAGCGAACTTTTGATACCATTTGTGGTTTTCCTACCTGGTCTAATATAGATATTCAAGTGTAAACTCATGATGTGTGTTATCATAATTATAAAACAACGTCTCTCTGTATGTTCTTTGTTTAGACATTTACCTAGTTTATTTTTTATATCATAGAAATACGTCAGCCTTAATCGTGAATCGGTTGTTCGAACTCATTACCACCGAGTTGTGTAATATTATTCAATGGCTCAGATTGACAGCGCAGACTGACCAACACGCGGGAGAAAGCGATGCTGTTCCATCCACACTGTTATAAATGCGAATTATAAAAAAAATATGTATACCTACATTCGTTAGTGCACTTATCAACTCTAACATCGTTAGTACTCCTTTTTTGTATACATATGTAATTTAGATGATGTTTAGTGTACTTAATAGCAGTAATAATATATTAGTTGATGTTGGAAAAAGAATTCAAGCCGGTCCGCTTGTAAGTTAAATATAATCGCATATAATGTAAAACCTTCAGTAAGTTTTCATATATCATCATCTTCAGCCCTTTGCAGTCCACTACTGGATATAGGCCTCTCCCAAGTACGCCACAGAGCCCGGTCTGCTTAATATAAAACTACAATAATTACAAAGTAAACATATGAGTAAATATGAAACTATTTTACTCGCGATGATTGTTTTGTTCAATATGTAATCATTGTATATGAATATATACCTATAAATAGAATATAAACCTATATAATATCGAATAAACAGGAAAATGTCGCGTACATAGTACATGTATGTCGAGTTCAATGTCATTTGTGGTAAATAATATGGTTATGTTTGTAATATTGACTAATTAGGTAAATGGGAACTTTCCATGTGTTTCAATTCTAACCTTAGCTTCCTTACTTTTTTACTTATCCCAAAATTGAGTCCAATATTTAACACCAACATTGGAGCCAAGCCGAAACACCCACCATAAATATTAACCGTGATTTAATACAATAAGACATTGCATGAAGGAAACAGGGCATTTCCGTCGCAAACAGTCGTTAATCTCCGTCAACCCCTGTTATCCAGCTCCACCCCAGGGGAGTGAACCCCAAGCCATTTCCCTGGCTGCGTGAAAACAGAAATGTAGAATAATTGAACGCCGATAAAGCTTCCTACTTTTGTAAAGATTGTGGAAATACTGATGAATGAGTTGTAATAAAGTTGGGGAGATAATTTGCAGCCATGGGGATAGCCTTTAAGTTTTTGCTGTGCTTTATTCTTTGTAATATAGTAGCTAAATACTGATGTATAGACTGTTTATTAGGGAAAAATAAAAATAATATAAAAAGTGTATCGATTACCCGATGTTAATAATTTCTACTGTGATTAATTGACACACTAATACTACTTAGCTCACATTCAACATTTCAAATAAATAAGTAATAATTAAATAATACACCCAACAGTCAACTAAATCAGAAACTACGAGAGACTTTTCGGTCTCACAAACACCCAGACCCGAAACAAATACCCGTGGTTCACTCAAACATTTGTCTCGGCGCGGAAATCGGATCCGCGGCCTCTCGTTTCACAGCCGGCGTCTAACCAACAATTAGAACGTCAAAATTAGTCAATGTATGACAAAATCAAGATAAGTTAAAATTTCCCCAATTCCTTCAAGTCCCATGTATGCAGTATTTTATCGCCAGTTTCGTTCAAAAGCAATATCGAAACTTAAAAAACACATCATTATGCATTTTGGGGGACGATTACAATTGAACACTCAAAACTGGAGTTAAACAATACGAATGTCGCCACATCCGCACTTGACACTCGCTACAGGCGTAGGGCGTACATAACGAGAAATTATAAGTATGTTTGGGCCAAGTCATAAACATTGGATATATAAATTAAAGAAAAACCGTCTCATAAAAAATATTTAAAAACCAAAATTAGTATTTACGACTGATGTGCTGATGCACTGGTGTCTGGTGGCAATATTATGCCTTTATTTATAATATATTGATTAAGTAATTAAAATTGTTAGTGTATCTTTTACACTGTATGCTATGTGGTGCTGTTGATGAACCTTATATAAATAAGTATATAATTAAACGACAGCCGGACCAGACAAGCATGTTATTTGTGTATTCCAGTAATCCTGTTTTATAAAATAAATACATTTTTATTATATGTATAGAAGAAGCATTATTCACATGTTCCTTCCAAACATCGTAATTAATTAAATACGTTGTACATACAGGTATAAATACAATCATACAGGTACATTATGTAAGCAAAGGAGCTTAGTGCCCATAAAAATTCACCAAGCCAAAAATTATCCTCGTCGTAAATTGTGTCGATAGAAAATAGTTCAGTCTCTGTGCCAGATCAAGATATATTATATTTTTCAACCCATACAACCCGCCACTAAGCAAACGAGCCGATTACGTATTAAATATTAAAATTAATATTTACTACAACATCGGAAGTTCATATCTGTCCGCCCCCTCTTATCACTGAGGCTGTGAGCTTATCACAGAGATCCCGAAAGCGTGGGTGCGCGGGTGTCGCGATGACCTTGCGTCGGCAAATCGATACCGACCGATACTCGCTATCACACAAAATTAATAAGCAATCCCAATCCCTATCTAAGGATCGATCCGGAAAATAGACCAATCAGAACACATCAAATGTGGGCGTGTCGGCAATACCTTGAGCCCATTGGCTTATTTTCGCGATCGATCTTTAGATAGAAACGAAGATCGTTTATTAATCTCGGCCAATAGTGAATAGACCATTGTTTCAAATCTACAGATATGGACTAAGTACTTTCGAACAATTACTTAATTTAAAAAGTGATAACCGTATTCAATAGACTCGCTACCTGTCACATCGTGGAACTAAATACATAAGCCGAAATGTGAGTGTCTTGGTAACACCTCCGCCTACCCCTTCTGGGAAAAGGCGTTGGGTTTATGTCATATGTATGTATAAAATTAAAAATTATGTATGATATAAACTTCGGTTTAATGAATTTTTCCATGTATGTCCAGTAAAAAAATATGTCTCCACGTGTTTGACAATTTAAATAAGAAGAAAATGTTGCTACCTAAGCAGAATTGCAACAGGTGCAGTGTATTAACTTTATACATATTTAACCATATTTTAAACAGTATTCGCAATTAAATCACATTCCTTAAAGACTTCTCCTTTACTCAAAATGAATTTAAAAAACACACCCGACCGGAAACAACATCACAAGCAATCTACACACAATTTTTGTAAAAAATCGTGTCCCAATTTCTCTCCTGTTTAAAACCCGACCGGAGTCAATTTGCATGTATTACTGCATTACAACTTACAAGTTGCAACGAGTATCTGGCATGAAAAAGATTTTTTTGCATTTTTTGCAACCTCACTCATGTTCACAAGTTTATTAACACTTCAAACAGATGAAATATCGCCTACGCGCCGTCATAACACGAATATGCGCACATAAGACTGGCATTATAATACATTCGTTATTGAAGTCTGTGGAACTTGGAAAAAAAAGGTTTACTTACTTTAAAGGTTCCGAAAAATTCGATAATTTAATTTTGCATAAATAAACCTCTGCCCTGTGTTATTTACTGTATGCATAAAATAAGAATCGGTGGATAAAAAGCATCAGAAATTTCTAATCAAATCAATTACATGCCTACATAGATACAATCGAAATTATATAAAGTTTTGGAAAGTTGTGAAATCACATATCACATACTACAAATATCAGCCTAATTAAGTTATGTTGCTGGACATAGAAAACCTCTTACATTAATGCTCAGTTGCACAAAGTATCTTTGACCTTAACAATGTCGACCCCATACATTTGAGACGTATTGGACATTCCTAATGTAAGTATGGGATTGACATTTTCAAAGTAAAAGTTATGGGCAAGGTTAGTTTATGCAATTGACCCATTTAGACTTTTAGCTTTAGTTTACTTACACGACCCAATACAAGACAAAGTAAAAAGGGAATTAAATTTATACTAGTAACCTGCCAGTCTCAACACTCAAGAACATAAAACAAATTCTTAACATAACTTACAGATAACTACTCAAACATCGAACAAAACCAATAATTTATTCAAATGCTCATATAATAAACCTCAAACAATTCCTAAACAGTAATTTAATTATAGAATTATAGACACCAAAGTCCAAACAGCAAGGCTAGGCAATTCACAATAATTACACTGCAACTAAAAATTAAACAAGATATATTCAAGTTAATTCTCAATACGCCGGCCTTCGCACCCGACCTCATTGTTTGACATTACATTTGACATTTCAAAATACTAAAACGCAACTATTTCTTGGAATATTCTGAAAGAAATAATTCAAAAGTGGATCAAAAGGTCAATGCGGAGTTTTGAGAATTTTTAAAACTATAGAACTTGAATAACTATGAACTGAAGAGGTTAAATGCCAATCTTTGGACTTTCCGCTAAGATCCTATCATACTAACATCGTTAAAACAGACAGACAGGGAACAGGAAGTAAAGTTGAAACAGATTTGTGCATTATAAATATGAGACAGTTCGTAAGTTTCTTAATTGGTACGTTCTTCGGTGGGCACCGTATCTGGACAGCAAATTGCTATCAAATGCATCGTAGTTAGTAAATTGTCACAGTATTAAAAAACTTGGCTTCTATTTGAACAATCAACTTTCGACAAAAACGAAAGTATTCTCACAAAAATATATTGCATTAAACTGAAATTGCATTAGAAGTGAAACAAGGAAATGCACCAAAATCACGTAGATTTCGCCCATAAATCAGCCTAAAACTCAAGGAACTTCGAATCTTTGGAGAAAGGAGACCACGTGCATACGAACATAGAATAACAATCGATATAATATCCTCGTACGATGGGCTGGTACGAGCATCGAATAGTGATGGCACGAATACAATCGCATTATCGATGTGTAAATATTACTGACAAACATCGATAAGATAGCGATTACGCTATCGACCAACAATAGATCGATATCGAGTTATGGTTAGTGAAAGTTGTTTTGAATTTTGTATTTGAAGTGTACAATAACAGGAAATGAAGTATCCCTTCCTGTCCCTTTAAGTGGTTGGTGCAAGTTGAAATAAATATTTAATATTCTAATCAGATGGTCTATTAACCAGGCTCTCAGCCGCTCCATCCCAACATGATCCAATAAAAAATATTTTGTGTCTGGAAGTTATGATACCGTAGTTTCAGATATACTGATTTCATTATAATACGTCTTGTACAATTTTTCATGCGGATGCCACAGGAATTTCCCATCATCGGGACACAGAATAAACCTCAAAAAAGTAGTTTAAAAAATACGCCAGTTTGTCGAAATGTGGTGTCGACCACTACCGCACTAACTCGGCACCCGGTGGCTTGTTGAATGCAAAACGGCGGGTATCGAAGGCCGCGGGGTACGTGCTCGGTGTATGGAGGTCACGGGCCGCGACGCGGATGTGCCGCTGATGCACGAAACACCTGGCCCAACCCAACACCACCCTTGCACGATATTTAGTTATTACATGTGACAGGGCACGTCGTCGCCGTAATATTTAATGCGTTGCCGATTATTGGATTACGAGGATTTTTTTTTCTGTAGACTTGTTTGTTTGAACAAATAATCATAGAGGCGAACTTGCCCAATGCTTAAATAAAATAGTACCTACACAATTTACAGTTTTGATGTTTTTGGATGTCATCTTGTCAGCGGTCTTCCTTATTAATTTATCTCGAAACGCATATAAGAAAATATGAGCAATTCTGACAATATTACATACTCTCTCTTTCTCTCTCTCTCTCTCTTCAGCCACAGGAAGTCCTTTGCTGAACATAGGTCACGTGCAAGCAAGCGAAGTGTCGGACGCCTACCCACAAGGTGGACGGACGACCTGCTTAAGGTCGCAGGAAGTTGCTGGATGCAAACCGCTTCCAACAGGCCTATATGGCGCTCCATGGGGATATAGGCCATATTACATACATACATACATAGGTACAGGTCGAATAAATAATCCCCTATTTTGAAGTCGATTAAATTTGACGAAATTAATATCTGAACATTCCTTGCACTTCATCCCTTGAAGCATAGCCCTTAAGCGTCTGATCATAAGCATGACTTACGTAATTTAATAACATTATCTTGGATAAAATATATTTAATATATAAAATGACGTCACATACGTGTAGTGTCCGATATCGTCCGTACTACATTTTAATATTCAACGCGCGTACATTTTGACACCGATGTAGAAAATGTCTGATGTCACGCGAGATAGACTTATTTACATATCTGCATTATTAATATCAGAGCGAGCAGCTATTCAACATTCCCGGAAGTGTATAGAACCAAATATTAGTGTTAGAAATACCAAGCTATGTATTGTACACGAGAGAGAAACTGAAATATTTTTATACAAGACGTACGCTGTGTTTTTCTACAGTCCTTCGTTTTTTATCTTAAATATTTAATAAAGAAGTTATTTTATATGAACAAACAATAACATGTGTCATGTTTTTACGACCGACCATTTGCCTGAAGTTATTCCTTCTATGAAATCCTTAAGGGGCAAATCATGTTCTCGTCCTGGGAACCGAATCCAGGATTTACGGTTCATAGCCGGTACTACCATTCACCCCATGCCACCACAATTAGATAAACCATACTTCCATAATACATTAACCATTATGTCCTCCTACACAAAATCAGTAATTAACATAATTTGATATCAATAATTACATAATGTTATGTAATTAGCGTCTGCGTTTGAAAGTGATGATGGATGAGGCGCCGCGAAGGCATTATCACAACCTTTCACATGTAGATCATCTTATAATATGAAAGTCTGATTGCTGCGGCTTTTGTTCATATTCAAAAGAGTATTCCAATTAAATAATCCATAATAACTGAACTGCCTCGGCGGCGTAGTTTTTTTGCGAAAATGCCATTCGCCTGATGGTGAACGACACGACCGCTCATGGACAGTAGCAAACCAACAACACCATGATTTACAAAGCAATGCTTGGCATTGCCCGGCGCTCGCCATCCTGAGACATAAGATGTTAAGTCTCTAGTCTAAGGTGAAATGTGGGTATCCTGGTTTCATCTTTTTTTTTTTATTGCAATGAATAGCGGGACTAGCATGCCATTTGCCTGATGGTAAGCAATACGACCGCTCATGGACAGTAGCAAAACCAAACAACTCCATGAATTCCAAGGTAATGTTTGGCATTCCACTGCGCTCGCCATCCTGAGACATAAGATGTTAAGTCTCAATATGTAAACCTACCTCTGCCTACCCCTTTTGGGAAAAAGGCGTGAGTTTATGTATGTAGGTATGTATAATAATGGAAAAAACTAAGCAATCGTTACGTCATATAGACTATAAATGGGCTGAAGTTGGATACGTCTAGCGTTGCCAGGCGTCCGGATAAAGCCGGACATAGTTAGGCTTTTTGATTGCATGTCCGGCTAAAATAAACGGTGTCCGTCTTGTCCGGCTTTTGTTAGGCTTTTTACATTTCGCAAACAAGCGAGCACTGCTGCCGCGCCGCGCCGCCGAGCGTGGCCGAGATTTATGATAATAATCAAAAAGACTTGATTTTACATAAAAAAAAATTGTCGTACCTATTAATACTAAGACAAAATCCTCAATAATATAGGGTGTCCGGTTTTTTTAACCAAATGTCCGGCCAAACTGGCTGGTCTGTCCGGCTATTAGGTTTGGCGACCTGGCAACGCTAGATACGTCCATACGTAGGTGTGTCTAAACCGAAATAGATAAATAAAAAAAATTAAAGTAAGCCGAAAAGTAAGAATACATTAAAGCAAAACTGCAGTAAAATACTATACCTACTATTGGGTAAAAGATCAAGATTTATATTTCGAATTTATAAAAGTCGACGAACTAAGCTTGGCACAAACACAGCACAATTTGTAATGTCTTCATGTCAGATTTAACTGAATGCAATTTGTCTTTGTAGCATTTTTTGCTTGTACTACAATGTAATTATGAGAAGCTCTGTGAGCGTGGATGTCAAGAAAGAGTAATAAATGAGAGACCAATAAAAGCAGTATCTGTATCAGCCCAGATACGTCCGATTGCAGGGCACGGGCCCGTCTATGCCATATAGTCCACCACATTGGCCTAGTGCGGGTTGGCGGACATGAAAACTCACACGAAGTCTGTACCGCCCTCACACCCGCCACTGCAACTCCTGTAAGCCAGGATCAACAGTGGCGCGAATTTTAATGACACTGAGCATTGAAGCTCAGCGGGTCTCCGGGAATGAAAACTTACATATTAGCATTCAAGACAAAACCAAAATTTGCGCATATTTGCAATCGATAACAATAAAACACACATATACTTTGGAAATAATATTAAAATTAAGGTGCACCTTACACCATCAAATTAATCAAAAATTATTTAGCAATGAAGTTTATGAGAACTATCAAATAAGCCATAATTTATCAACACAAATCAATGCTATAAATTAAATTAAGAGCTCACATAACCACTACAGTTGTTAGTGAACCTACACACATTCACTGTTCACACCTGATAAGGTAGCGGACACATACTTTGCGCGCTGGCCGCGATAAGGCGTTTTGAACAATGCTGCAAAGTGGCGAAACTAACATAGACTTTATATAAAGATAACAAACTTTATCATTCCTCTACACACGTAAGAATAAGTATTTAATTATAATGTTTGCTGTTTTATAGTCTATCTATTTTTTGTCTTAAATAATTTCAATTAAAAATCTATATGAATTAATCACTTTTGTAATATAATTTTGTCATGTCCTGGAAATTTCATTCCATTTCCAGCCATTTGGTTTTTAAAAAGGGGGTTACCAGGATTTTTTTCTGGAAGTTTTGCAAATGGATAATTTTATAGATTTTTATGTGCTCTTTTCAAATTTCTATATTTGCGAGTTGCGACCTCGTATGTTTGCCGCTCGCGTCGAAAGGTGAAGTGGAAATTCGATGGTTAAACTATCAGACGGCTGGACTAGGTATATTAAACCAATAGAAACCACAGCACTTACAACCATCAACTAATATTTACCGGCAGCTTGACGGCTGACGCGAAGAAAACATAAATAAAAGGCACGGAAATGATAGCAATAGCGGCGAGTGCACACTGCACGTCGTTACGTTCCCTTTGTTTATCGGACGTCCGGCAGCGGTGCAGACGCGTTTCCTGTCGCTACGAAAACAAGGCGCGGAGCTCGGGCATGCCTTGAGACGACGCGACGGTGTAAAGGCGCATGCAAATTGACTCCGCCACACGTGCGACATGCGTTGGCAACTGAACTACGCTGCAAGTTTAGTGACAATACGTGTGTATGTTTTATTGTGATGACTTGATATTATATTAAATCACTTTTGATTAATGCCTTCGCGACACAGCGAGCGGGGTGGGAAGAAAAAATCTTATAAAATGAACTAACTGGTGAATTAGCCTTCCAAACCTGCGAACAAAGCCCAAATAACTTAGCTACTCTAAAAAGATTTGTCATGTGAGCACCAGTGCTTACCAAAGACCTGAATATAGGTGCACACCGTAAACTAAATACAAGATTCATTTATTGATAAGCGAAACTAATAACCCTAAGTTATTTAACTATTAAACTTAACGAGCACTTAATAGTTGGATGTAAATAAAATATTAATAAGCATGTTGAAAAAAATCAGAATTGACAATGATGATATTGCCAGCCCTCGTACTTGCCACTAGGCCCGGGAATTCTCTACGATTGAGAGGGATTCAGGTCTTAGTCCAACACACATGGCTCGTGCGGGCTTGTGCACTTCACGCGCCTATAAAATTCTAAAAGAAATTACAGGTAAGCAGATTTTTTTTTAAATATTTCCTTCACATATATCTTATAATTTACTGCGTGTATGATTATCGCTTACTATAACGGTTGCTATAGGGCAAAAACGTAAAAATAAATTACTTTCTGCAAAATCGCACCTCGCTTTATGACTCGGCTTTAGAAAGCTAAGCCGGCGCGACTCGCTCAAGACTCAGGTGACGCCTTTCACAAGCGCCTTATCATATCGCAGACACATAAATGTATTATCATTATACTATCAGGCGCTAAGAAAGTTTTGATAACACTGGGTTGGTCGTAAGTTCTCCTTTTCCATTTCTACTCAATCTTGCTGGGGACTGAGGTATAGTAATGATAAGTAGATACTAATATTTACTATGGACATTCAACTATACTTGGAACAAACATTTTAAATCAAAGTAAAAATAACAATGAAAATCAATAATTTAAGTGTACCATATTCTTATTTTTCAAATAATAAATGCAGTTTAGATATTTTTAAACGAACAACGACCCTTAGCGTACACGTGAATTGCTTAAAATTTCTAATACAGGTTATAAAAAAAACAAACATATTCTTTACACATTAATATACCGTTCAAACAAGCAATGTAATCTACAAATAAACAGAACAAATAAAATCTCCGTGGCGCCTAAGCAATAACGGTATCGTTAGTACACCCTAGTCAGAGGGGACATACATCCAAAGCCAAAACGTCTTATGTCAATCTACATATTCGTGCACTTATGACTAATGGAATATAAATCGTATTCCACTAACTCAACTTCACATTTTAGAACAGTCGCAACTCCACCGACGTTTGTAATAAAAAATAACCCTTAAGCTTCAAGTAATAAGGTGTGTGTTGTATGAAATGAAAGTGCAGCACGTGTGTTTCAATTGCCATATGGAAGTTACAGCTTCCTGCAAAGTCCCTCAGATATAGCACGTACGCAACGTAATTAGTTCAAACTCACGTGTTCTACGAACTGTCCACCAGATTTATTTTGGCCAGTGGTTCTCATTATAATCTCGTAAACATTTTTTTTTTATGAGATACTGCAATTATAAAATCAAGCATTACTAATGCAAATAATACATTGCTTGTTTGTCAACAATTTATTCCTTATCGTAGAAGTATAGTATTTTTCCATTCTAACCACAACTTGATGTGAATAAAAGTTTAAGTTATTTTATTCTCATTAATTACCTAATAATCTACAGAAACTATTTATACATATATCTATTATAAAACCTAAGTACCTAATTTGGTAAATGTAAAAAAAATGCTTTATAAATAAATGCAGTTTGATGTCAAATAACATAAGTATAAATAGTTTGAGAACCATAACAAACATGGAATCCAAATGTACCAAATTAATCCCCAAAATATGTGCACAATGCCACTAATTATTTAACATTTTTTACTAGGAATAAATCTGCGAGCATCTAACATATTTTATTAATATTGCAAACAGGGGGCTCCGTGCTAGAAGTTGAAGAGCCGCTGTCCACTGAAATATAAACACAGCGATGAATCGCAGTGAAGTCATCTGGTGCATTCTTGTCGTATTGCGTGGTGCTTATTAGTGGCTTAGAATAAGTAAAAGAGTACGGATAGCGCCCTACTCGGCTTAGTACAAACAGTGACTAACACTTAGTCATAATACTGTTTTGAAATTTCTAGCGCCTCTGACCGCTATACGCATAATGACTTATATTAAGTTGTTGTTTATACCTTTATTGGCTATAAATAGGATGCTTTTATTTCCTTGTGACGGAAATAGTTAAGCTTTTAGCGTCACAAATCATAAATCATTTTTTTGGTGCGTAGGTTATTTCATCGATCCAAAAATAAATTAAACGCTACCCACACGTTTATTTATTAATAGTCGTTAATTGACAGTATTTTAATGTTTTGTACTAAAATTTTAAGGAAGGATCCATAAAAACGTCATCTCTAATAACTGCTTATATAAATATGGTCGTAATTTTTATAACAAAAAATCAACCCCAAATAGAAACAAAATTCTCAATACAGTTTTCAAGTTTTGAAAGATTTCTTGAATGCATTTTTACTAAACCTACAAAGCCATTCTGCCGCCGGTATGGACGTTCCATATTTACACAAACAAAACGTACGTTTTTACCATACATTTCATAGAACCGATCGTATACAACGTAATAGAAGACAAGACGATAACAGTAAAAAACACAAAACATTCAAAACTGAAGATTGAAACGAGTAATTTTCCATCAATCACTAGTAAAAACTCCCATAACCATACTCACATGCCCTAATGACCACTAGCAGATCTAATCGTAACATCTGGCACAGCACCGTCGTACTATCGCGGAGCACGGCATCGATCGCAAGCAGCTGCGGTTTACAATGCCCACCCCGCGCCCATTGTTCTAATTCTACACTCCACAACGCTCTTGTATAACAGTATTGTTCGAGGACCGTCAATTGAAACAGGAACTTGTGTTTTGGACAGTTTTATTTGAACTAAAATATGGTCTAAACTCAGCACTTATAGTTTGATAAACATTCGTTTATATTTCTGAATTTCATTCTATCATTTATGTAAGAATAATAACTTAAGCCATTTAATAATTACTTTAACATTACCCCACATTGCATGCTGTATTTGCATCTAGCAAGATATAGTTTTATCGCAACATATTTTGTTATTGCATTGCAACATATTTAGTATATGTACAAGTTTAGTTTAAGATTATATCCAGTTTTGTAAACCAAATAAAGAAAAAAAAACATAGTGTGCCAAATTTGTCACGAACAGTGCATAGTTCGTAGTTAGGGATTTTGTAGATACAATAATGTTTAATTGTAATAAGGGTCGATGACGATCTAATGAAGAATTAATGAAATAATGACCAACAGGTCGCTGTCAAAGTGTAACACGAGATGTATTCTAAGAAATGAGATGTGTTCCTGTGACTGATGATGTTAATGGTGATAACTGAAAAATAAATATCATGAGACTAATTTTTATTTAAGGATACATAGGATATGCGGTTTTTGTTAGTCTCTGTTTGGATAGACATTGTTTTCGCTATAGAATCCACAGTGCCGGTAACTAACGGTAAGCTCACATATTTCGTACATACTGTATTAACAGATTTGGGCAAAGCAAATATTTGGCTTGACCATAGTTATCATTTCAGAGACAGATAACCTGCATGGCGTTTTAAACAGTTTAACAATGTAAATATACTAACTCACAGGATTAGAAAAACAAGAGCGGTCATTGACATGAAAGCAAATGATTCATCTTACTATTGATGGAAGCAAGATATTCTATACGATAGGAACTTATCATGATTGATAAAAAACACAAATAAAGTCATAATATGCAACAATCTTGAAAAACATCTTTATGTTAATTTGATAAAAAGAAATGAAAAATAAAAAATGTTTTTAAGATTAAATCGTCGCAACGTGGTCGAAATGCGAACAGATGCTTATGAACATAAAAATATACTTTCCGGTTTATTATAATACAATTCAGCGAAAAATAAAAATATCGATGATTCAGAATTCAGAACTGTGATGTCAAAAAGGACGGACATGACAGCGGATATATGTAGAGACGGCGTGTGCATAGATTAAAAATACACGTAACGCTGCTTCCTGTGTAAAACTTCACAAAAAAATATTTGCATCTCTATAGCCGTCCCTTTTGTTATTAGTATGAGCGACAAAGACGTAGGGCGTGGTGGGTAAGGTGATCCGAATGTCGATGTGGAAACGAGACACTGCGGCGAGTGTCTCCTGTAGGGCTTGCCGAACCGTGATGTACGAATACGATAGATTATACCGGAATATGAAACTTAAAGAAAGTCGGACTACGTTTCACTTACATATAGAAAAATAATATTGGTAAATGATAGAGGTATTATGTAAAGAAAAACAAATATGTAAAGAAGACTAATATGAATTACCGCACCTAGTAAATCCGCTAGTTTAAACTCATGGTAGATTGACAATTTCCATTCTAAACAATCGCCTCAAACCGATTACAAAAACATCACAAAAAATTCACAAAATAAATACAATAAAACATTCCGGTATGACGATCGTGAATTTTCACCCGGTGTTTTGAAAACGAATACTCCGCGGCCACGCACTACTCGACGGGCTCCAATTACCCAGCCTTATGGAGGGAAACAATACGTCATCCACATTCCTGTAGGGTTTCTAAAAATCTCTTACTTGTATGGCTCTGCAGTCATGCAGACAACACTCAACGCCCGCACTTGTAATTTGTGCTGTGAGTTTTTTCAAGATGCGAAGGTAGGGTTTAATATGCAGCTGTGCATATGACATCAGAACACATTTCCACAATGTTTATTAACCGATTATGTGATAAAGTTAACAGTTATTTTATTTATTTATTTTTTGTACATAAAAAAATATAAAATAATACCTATTTTGGTGAATGTAATTTGTATTACTTCCGTATTCAGCCATAATATAACCCCTATTTCTGAAGACATATTTCTTAAACATATTTTTTTTCAACCGGTATGTAATAATTCCATTCCATAACATTGCGACTTTCCAACTGACAATATACCTGCGCTATATCGGGTTTTAATTTGAAGTTCAAGACCAAAATTCTCTAATATTCCAGTTAAACACTTCATTACATCGAATGACCAATGTATTAATACCGAAGAACAATCTTCAAACCCCTATCGGCAGCTGGCACACAATCGCCATCGTTAATCATTCGACGAGTTCAATTGAAAATCAGTTAAAGTTAATCATGACTCGAGGTGGATTATCCAACACTTGAGCATTGCGTGTTTATTATACCAATTAGCTAATGGTAACCGTGCGAGTGGTTTGAATCACTAAGATTTATGGGAAACGCAATGACCGTGTGAATATCTAGATTAGCCACTTATTGGCTATCAGGAATTTGGCTTTTAGCGTCAGCTGTTGCGAGTTGCACCCTCGTAGAGAAAATTAATTGTAAAGAGTTCAGATATTTATGCGGGTGCTGATGTTTGTGTGAGTGAAAGTGTTTGTAAATCTTAGGAGGAAAGGATTTTCGAGAAAAAAAGCATAGCATAATACGTTACGAGCGTGTACTTTACAAAATATTATAGACGGAAGTTCTGTTTTATAAACCAACTTTTACTTTAAATCCTTTATTAACCCATCCAAATAATTATGCAAATTATTCAAAGTGGCAAAACTTAAAGTTCCACAATACAAACTTCATGTGTCGATATGAAATTTTGCTCTCATGAAGAGCCAAGTGCCACGCGGCCAATTTAGTATGCACCGCTTTCAAGTACAATATAATGGCATCTTCAAGATGTTTTAACATTAACAAAGTCGTCTAGACACGAATACTCTGTACCGTTAATTTTAAATCCTAAAGTATCCAGGGAATTATGAAGTGCGAACATTACCTAGATCAAATAATAAAGCACAAAAAATATACAGTTAAATTATTCATTCATTTTCATTTGTACAATACTTGTAGATATCATAATCTTCAGCCACATTAAATCCATAGATGAACGTCAGCATCCGCGTTTCAAAAGTAATCTGTTTCAATGACAAAGGCAATTTATTGTAAAAAAATAGTTTCCACTTTTCTAGTACTTTTACCTTTTGTTTTATTTGGACAAATTAATATTATGTTATATTGATATTAACTTTTTTGAATATGATACAATTTCTTTTTTTTTTATACGATTAAAATTGGGGAAAGTCGTGAGAATTTTAACTGATATAAGATTCCCATTCACCAAGAACTTTCGCAAGAAATTTTTATATGAATAAAATATTGTAGGCTTTGACACTGATTGGTCTCAATGGGCTCACTTTTCACGAAAAAGTGTGTAATTTATTACCATTCGAAATGACTTCAGAACCTATAATTTAAGAGAGCGTACATAAGTGCCCACATCGCGTCATAACCATACCCAGGACGGCCAGTGGCCAGTGAACCTAGTCATTTTTGAAGAAATTATTCACGTAACGACACCTCATTCAAATGGTAAACATTCGGAACAATGGCGTCGTTATAATTAAACGCGTCTTTACCACTTCTCATATGGGAATACATTTCCTCCGCCGGATTATTATACATCATCATAACTCCACCTTTCATGGATGATGTCATCAAGAAAGAAAGACACAAACAAAACACATACTTTTGTAGTATTGTAGCGTAGCAACACAATCGCAATCAAAATCTGCAAAATATAAGCAAGTTGCTCCACCTGAACTGGCCACGAGCGAAAATAGGAACATATCCATATGGATCGCAAAATATCTGAATGTAATCACGTTCGGGCGATTGTATACAATGGAACAAAAACGATTCCGTAGTAAAAACTCGTTCGGACCGAGATTCAGAGGCAGTCGGCACGACCGCTGAAGACTGGTCAGGCGAGGAATCCAATAATAAGACGATCAAATGTGCACAGCGCCTTAGATCAACTCTAACCCGCTATGATATAACACACAGAGATCACATCAACTTTCCGGACTAATTATGTAATATTACTGAGAAATATCTTACAACTCCACGCACGACTACCAGCGAAGGAAGACGAAATGCGATAATGTTCATTAAAACAAATATTTATAGATTACTTTGGATATATCTGATTTAATCGAAAGCCATGGCACGATATTAAACCAAACAAAATAAATTCATACGCAATAAAATAATTCAATTGTAGCACAGACTTAACCACTTACAAAGTGGTTAAAATGAAAACAACCTGAAACATATGTTTAATACATTTGAGGCCAGACAGTTCTATGTAAAGTCATTATAACTCCTACCCTAATCCCGTGGCGACCGAAACAAATCTATTTATACAATTTGTCAGCAAAAAGGGTTCCCATGTAAACAACTAGTTTCTAAGAAACATCCACGTCTCAAATCGGGCAGAATGTGCAAGTTCTAAATATAGCCATGCCTTTTGACTGTGAGGGGAATTTGGGAGTTCAAAGACCTCGCGAACCGGCCCATCACGCGATAAAGTATTCCATTTTTATGAGGGAACCAGACCGAGGCGAAGTTCATGGGCGTGTATCGATGAGACATCGCGTGATCGAGTGAAGCTGAATTGACCACTTCGACTGATGACATGGATACAAAATAACCATGATAAGATGATGGTATTATAATTACAAGATAATTTTAAACAATAACGAAGATTACAATCGAAGTTAACAGTAAAGTTGGCTTAAAGTTTATGACATTCATTCGTTTGAGTTTCTTCAAATTCATATTTTTGTTAAAATATACCCTGGGCAAGGATTTTCTTCAGTGTTCCAATCATTTACGGGTATATTCAATTGCGAACATAGTAAGCCACCAATATTTTCTTATGATATTATAATAGCACCATGCTTAGGTTTATCACCAAATTATACTCGAAATTAAATGTAAGCCTCAATATATTCCGGGCAAAACGCATAAAATCCAATTGGTCATGAATTATATTGCTTGTGGACAGTGTTATGCAAGTATCTCTAGTTGGCTGGCAATCTTCCAAGCCTATAAACGTCTTGGAAGCAACCTTAGATGCAGCTTCCTTATAGAGCTGCAGGGCAAACAAATTGTCAAACGGCGAATTCAATTTAGCCACTATATTAACTTGCATGAGTGCAATTGCGAGCCACGAGGCTCCCGTTGATAGTTTAATTCAGTTTGTTCGGCAGTGATAACATCGAGCAGTTAATTAAATACTTTGTTCAAAATGTAATGGCTGTAACAAAATCGAAGGAGTATTGAGTAAAAACGGGCCAGTTGTTCCAAAAGTGTTGACATCTGACGGGTCGTAAAACGCATCAGATTCACGTTGCGAAAATCTCGCTTAATTTTACGTCAATCATATTATGCTAAACAGTAATCATTAAATCAGAATCTAATGCTTACGATGAATAGGATTTTTCGATTATGCCAATTACGAGGTTGTTAACATTGATGTTGATGTTATCAGCTATACTAGTACTACTCAACCTATCCACAGCGGAGAAACCCCATGACCTTTCATATGAGCTACAAATTTGCCTCATTAAGGAGCGAGCTGGTAGCTGTTAGCTTATCAGTACAGGTCATAAACTTCATTGCCAAAGCCAATTAGTATTAAACCGCGTTAATTAACGAGACGCGTTGTGTCATCCTGTCCTATTCACCGGGTACGACCAGTTTTTATCCGCGTTTGCCTCTGCTTTGAAATCGAATGCTATTTCCTCGGAAACCAGACCCTACGATTGCACAAAAACTATATGTAATAATTAGAAATCCTAGCTACAAAACTGTTGTACAAGTTCCTTGGAAAATGATGCGCGCTCATGAGGGAATTCTCTATGGAAGTAAGGGTAAAAAATATGAACATCGTTTAGTTATTGGATGGGAACTAGGACCTTTACGGTCTTCAATCAGTGTTCCGAGTATGATATCATATTACAGTTGTTAATTAATAATATTTCAGGATATTTTGTTCATAAATATTAATGTTATCTCGCACGGTTTGGTGTTTATCATAATCATGGCAAATACGACTAATCTCAAATAACAGTGTTTAACATCGTCACGCACAAAGTAAATCATAAAATATTTTTTCTGATCCAAATTAAACAATTACCGATGCGGCAGACATTGAGACAGGCTATAATAATAACATGAACTCATTGAACAATGATTCAAAGACCACACAGAGCGCTCGTAATACAACATGAATGGTACGCGCCGGGATCAGTGCGAGTATGTGCTAAAATAAATATTATCGGTACACGTACAGCAACAACTGCTTCCTTAAACAGAGCAGAAACGATTGCTCACACCGTGTAAGATGTTGCATAACGTTATTGAAGAAAACCCAGTGTAAACTTAGTGAATTAAGCGCCATGCCATCACGATTCAACACATTGTAAACTTAACACCGGCCTTTGGATCAAAACGGTCAAGTTAAGTAATCTTGGTTCACGGTCGTTGTTAAAACATTATATTCTTCCAATCTAAGCGCTTTATAGCATGAGGAAATATCCAATTAAAAAAGGAGGATGCTAGAGTTTGATCGGAAATTGAATTCAAATGTCTATTAACGCTGTAAAGTTCAGTCCAGGAAATTATAGTCCAGAACACGATGACGACGAATACGAATTCGAATTATACCTCCACAAAAATAACACCGTTCACTTAGATAAGGATAAAATCACGATTAATATATTATTAATAAATTAAACAACGGAGTTAATCACGAGTTGAAAGCAGACGAGTCCACTGAATGCAATCAAGGATGCGACCGGTTGACATTTTTGCACGAATATTAATCGGAACCTGTTCGTTATTAAAAAAGCTTGCTCAACCTTCGACGGTTGGCCAAGGTCTGCAGAGAGTGATAAACGTAAGACTAGAAAAGGTAGATAAGCATAGACACTGCCCGGGTTCGTGAGAACACCTGTTTAATACCACCGCCGACACGTCGTCGCGTCGCTTGGTTCAAGGCTGAGACCGTATCAATCTATATTCTTTCCCAGTCATGGAGTTTAGCACAATGATCGCGTTTTCTGAATTTCTATTGCCTGCATTTGCAAATTTTAAATACATTATTACGCAATCAGGTTACATCCATTCAACTCAGACGCTAAGTGTTCGTGATTATATTCCGCACGCCGAAAATTTATCGTTATACAGTTTTTACGATCTGGATAATATACGACTTTTGATCGCTAAATTGCTGGGAATTAAATTTCGGTATGAACTTAATACTCGGTTTGTGCTAAATGATTCATACTAAATATTAAACTATACTTTGATTTCGTTATACAGGGTATATCAAGACCGCGACCGAAAACGAAGCCAGGTGATAGTATTAGTGACATCAGACACAATGCAAGTAAAAATTTCTCAAAAAAAATCGGCAACTTTTTTTTTGTAATTGTTTACTTATCGTCGTATTTGGGTGATAAATACATAGCTTTCCTAAAATAATGATGTAGACCTCTTTATTTCTAAATACTCAATGGTACCTAAGCGTTTAAATTATTATTTTCGCAAGAACTAGGTATTTACCACCCAAAAAAGATGATTTTTAAAAAAAATTAAAAAAAAATCTGTCTCTGTTTTGGTGAAATTTTTATTTGCATTGAGTCTGTAACTACTAAAACTACCACCTGGCTTCGTTTTCGGTCGCGGTCTTGAGATACCCTGTATTTAATGTTTCCCTTCTTTACAGTTAATAATATGTTATTACCTAGTGTAACTAGGATCTCAGTTTTTGCTGTGTAAATATTTTAGATTTTGTGATTTTTATGAGACATGCTTTATCACATCAAAACACAATCTAATTTGTTTCACTTTATGTACATCTTTGGGTACAAATTACAACAGCATAAAATTGATCAGAGGACACTGGAAATATTAGGAAAACTTCAAAATTACCCTTCTCTCAACATTGATGGGCGTTGAGTAGGTGGAATGACTCATTTTGTAATAGACAATCATGCCCAGAGTATAGCCATTGTTCTTCTACCTGTCATTACACTAATATTGATCGGAGCAACGTGTTTACTGTTATGCATCGTGCGTAAAGATTTGTCTTACAGAAATAATTTACAAACAAGAATTTTAAACACAAATATATTTAATTGTAATCAACTGACCATATTCTGTGACTTCCTAATCAGGAAATGAAGAAAAGCAATAATTATTGAAACAATGTTCACTTAACCTGTGACTTAAGCTATTTATTTTATGTTATTCGAAACTACAATTTGCTAGAAAAAAGAACTGTGCATGTAGAGCTATTTTTATACTGGGATCCCCCACTGAGGAACCCCAAAAAAGTATGTCGAATTATTCATAACGCAAAACGTGGCTAAAACTCGTATTAGTCACTGTATCTGCTGACCTAGGTTCCGTTTTAGCAAAATATTTCATGAGGCAGGAAATATGTGGTGCAAATTGCGACAATGCTTAATATTACAATTAGTTTCATACGTCACATGGCTTCATATTACTGACTACAGAGGCAATTATGTTCTGTTTATTATTGTATTACAAAAACTATTTAAATCAATAACATCTACTGCGGTATGTATTATATTAACAGTTCATAAAACTATTTCCTTGAACTCTATGGGTAAAATTAATGAAATTACAACATCGAAGTTACAAGTCGAAAATATATCCTCCTGTTTTCCAAGTAATCCGTTCCGGTTCAAAGAAGAGTACACTTCATTAAAAAAATATGTTTTTAAGTCAGCGTGAACGGTTATGTCGCCGGCCGCGTCGCAAGGGGTGTTGGCCCTTTGGGAATCTCAACACAATAAACGGGATAGCAGGGAATAAATCATTTTGACTCCTGAATGTAACATTAATAATAAGAATTAAGATTATACGATTACATTTGCGAATACTGAATAAGTAATGTATTAACATGTATAATTCATTGAAGCACCGGAGCTCGTGAGCTTTTTCGTCGCTGATTTAGGCAAGTTAAAATTTAGGAGCCTGATTTTGTTTAACAATCAATTAACATTTTTTTAACAATGGGTTCTTAAATGAAATAGTTTTAGATATATTTTTGATTTTTACAATACTCCAATTCATAAATAAAGAAACAAATTTCTGTGAGGAATTTATATTATTGATGATATCAATTTATGACGCATGTTAGTTATTTTTGCAACTTTTGATTAAATTATATTTTAGGTGCATTAACTATGGCTCATAACCACGAAGCTATACATAACTCAAAATAATCTAATACCGTGTTGGTCATGCCTTTTGAAAAGACTATTGATTTTTTATAATATGTATGGTTTTTGCCAATATCTTTCCTGATATTCCGCTTTTTGAACTTCTGGTAACTTGGAACACCTCTTTAAATTCTCTTTTTATTCATATTTCATACTGCAATAAATGAAATTCATTATTAGAAATATTTTATGCTTTTTTAATCCGTCCTAGTTCGGGTCTCTTCCGGGTATCGTCTTTAAACTAATTTAATAACTTTTAGACTTATCTGTGGCAGCTGGGGATGAAAGATACCTTAGAGAAAGATACCTTCTCAGCTACCTTATCTGTTAGAATATTTAGATTTTCTATACACCAAATAAACTTTTTATGGTAAGCTTTATAGTATATTGTTTGTAGTTGTTTTGTTTAAAAATAATAAAGCTTGTCTGTCATGAGTATTCACTAAGAAACGTCGTTTTAATTATTTGCATCGCTAGAAATATTCCCGATCTAACAGGTTATGGGCCCAGTAAACCTAGATAAACCTGGATAATAGTATAAAGAAAGTTTAAATTGAATTATTTTAACAAAAAGCGTGTGTGCTTAAAATGTCTTCAAACGCATTCTTGACCAACGTCCCTAAGCTGCTAGGTCGACAAAATTATAATGAATGGGCATTCGCAGCGGAAAATTTGCTGGTCTTGGAAGGTATGTCTGACTGTATTAAGCAAGAAGGTTCAGACGCCAGGGCAAACGAAGACAGGAAGGCGATGGCAAAGCTTATATTGACGATAGATCCGTCTTTATACACTCACATAAGGGATGCCACCAGCACAAATCATTTATGGAATAAATTAAAGAGCTTGTTTGATGATTGTGGTTTTTCAAGACGTATTACATTATTGAAAAATCTTATATCGATTCGCCTTGACACTTGCGAATCTATGATGAGCTATATCACGCAAATCACTGAGACAGCTCAAAAATTATCGGGGGCAGGATTCCCAGTAAATGATGAGTGGATTGGGTGTTTAATGTTAGCTGGTTTGCCTGAAAAGTATTTCCCAATGATGATGGCTATTGAGCATTCCGGGATCGTCATTACTGCAGACGTAGTGAAAACGAAGCTCATAGATATGGCAGGGAAAGATTGCGAAGCGGGAAGCGCATTCTTGAGTAGAGGTCACCACAGTTGTCATAGTTTGAAAGTTGGCAGTATTGGTAACAATGGTAACTCCAGTCAACAACATGGCAGTGGAACGTCTATGTCCGGATTGTCAAATGACAAGTTTGACAAATCGAAAATAAAATGTTATCGTTGTAAACAGTTGGGACATTACAAATCTCAATGCAACAAGAGTAATCAGTCTCAGATGAAGAAAACAAACGTTTTTTCGACAGTTTTCTTGAATGGCAGGTTCAGTAAACAAGACTTTTATTTGGATAGCGGTGCGAGTGTACATATGACACCAAATTATAATGCGATACAGAATGCATCTTTTAATTCCAGCATCAAGGAGATTATAGCAGCAAATAAGAGTGCTATGCCAGTGTTGTGCTCGGGAGATGTGGATATCGTGACCGTTACTCCAGATTGCCTTTATGAAGTGACATTGAAAAATGTGTTGTGTGTGCCTGATCTCAGCACAAATTTAATTTCAATTAGTCAGCTTATAAGGAATGGTAATAAAGTCGAATTTAAGGAGAATTGTTGCTATGTTTATAACCGTAAAAATTGTTTAGTGGCTGTAGCTAACCAAACTGATGGTGTTTACAAGATGATGCTAGAACATAAACATTGTTTATTGACTTCAACTTCTTTACCAGTTAGCAGTGAAGTTTGGCACAGGAGACTTGGACATCTGAATATCAGTGACCTGAACAAGATGAAAGATGGAGCAGTCACAGGAATAACATACACCGATAAGTCTGTAATCAACAAGAGTACATGCACTGTGTGTTGTGAAGGTAAGCAGTCGCGTTTATCATTTGCTCAGACGGGAACACGGAGCAGTGAGCCATTGGAAGTTATCCATGCTGATATCTGCGGTCCCATGGAGGTTACGTCAATTGGAGGAGCAAGGTATTTCGTTATTTTTGTTGATGACTTTACTCGTATGGTGTTTGTTTATTTTCTCAAAGAGAAAAGTGAAGTTTTTAAATACTTCAGGGAATTTAAGTTAATGGTGGAGAACCAACAAAGCAGAAAAATTAAAATATTCCGAACTGATAATGGCTTAGAGTTTTGTAGTAATGTATTTGAGAATTTCCTAAAGGATAGTGGTATTATACATCAAAAGACTAATGCGTATACTCCCGAACAAAATGGTTTGAGTGAACGTGTTAATCGTACAATTGTTGAGAGAGCTCGATGCTTATTATTTGATGCGAGTTTAGATAAAAAGTTTTGGGCAGAAGCAACAAACACTGCTGTCTATCTAGTATCTGAAGAATAGATCTGTCGCATCAGGTTTAAATAATAAAACTCCGTATGAGCTATGGACTAATAAGAAACCAGATTTAAGTCATGTTCGAATATTTGGAAGTCCAGTGATGGTTCACATACCTAAAGAGAAAAGACTGAAATGGGATAGTAAATCTAAAAAGCATATACTAGTTGGTTTTTCCGAGAATGTAAAGGGATACAGAGTTTATGATCTAACTAAAAGATGTGTTATAATAAGTAGAGATGTTATTATACATGAAAATGTCGATGGAAACTGTACATCGAATTCAAATGTAACAGTTTCAGTTGGGGATATTATCCATTCAGAGATTTCAAGCAGTTCTATTAGCAAAGATGAAGAAAATATTGAAACTGAGTCTCATGATGAGTCTGTTACAGGTCTTAATACTTCTTCCGAATCTCAGTATGCTAACGCTTTGACTGATTTGGATTCAACGTTGCAGCAATCTCGAGTAATTAAAAAACGAGTGAGGAAGCCACCGGAAAGGTATGGGTATACTAACCTATGTAGAACGGCGAATTCAGAGCTTTACAGTGATCCAGTTACTGTCCGAGAGGTTCTGGAGAGTCCAGATCGAGACAAGTGGATTGAGGCGATGAAGGATGAGCTGCAGGCATTTGAAGAAATGATGCGTCGGTTCCGATTTAAAGAAAACAAAGAATTATTGTTTAAAATATGTAAAAGGTAAAGCTGAGCTTGTTGGTTTTGTTGACGCCGACTGGGCGAGTAATATTATAGATCGCAGATCATATACTGGTTATTGTTTTTTACTATGTCAGGGTCACCTGTTTCTTGGGAAAGTAGAAAACAGAGAACCGTAGCATTGTCTAATATGGAAGCAGAATATATGTCTATCGCAGAAGCTAGTAAAGAAGCCACATATATAAGAAATTTGCTAGGTGAACTGACTGGTAATTTATGTAATGTTGTAGTTTATAATGATAGCCAGAGCGCACAGAAATTGTTAGCAAATTATGTTTGTCAAAAAAGGAGCAAACATATTGATATTCGGTATCATTTTGTGAAAGATGTAATTAATAATAAAATTATTGATTTGAAATATTTGCCAACAACTGATATGCCAGCTGATGTTCTGACTAAAGCTTTAAGTCCTTTTAAACATTACAAATGTATTGAAGGTTTGGGGATTAGTCAAATAGACTAAATACGACTATTTGTTTTGATATGTTAGTTTATTTGATGTAGTTGGGGTGTTAGAATATTTAGATTTTCTATACACCAAATAAACTTTTTATGGTAAGCTTTATAGTATATTGTTTGTAGTTGTTTTGTTTAAAAATAATAAAGCTTGTCTGTCATGAGTATTCACTAAGAAACGTCGTTTTAATTATTTGCATCGCTAGAAATATTCCCGATCTAACATTATCCAGATTAACTGAATTATTATTGAGATATCAATCAGAAACAGCACTGAATAATTATTGTCTACGAAAAGCGAACATTTTGCGATATTTTACCTGTTGTTATCGTAATTATAGTAGCATAAATTCCGCTAAACTGCGGATTATTTTGCCCACAGTTTTGCCCTTGTTAGCATTACCCGAATTAAAAGTATTAATTAATTATTAATTGTGAAATATTCTTTCATTCATTTCCATTAATAAATTGCCGACTATCTACTGGATATGATGTGTGGGATTTACATTTTAAATTCCCATATTAATAGCGCAATTCGAAAGGTAACTGCAGAAATAATATAAATTTTCATATAATGAATACATGGCTTTTTGTGTGGCACTGTAATTCCAATAAGATCAGTAGGAAATTAGTCCTATCTTATTGATGATTTTAGTAGTTAAATTTATCGGGTATCTCTCCCAAAATGATCTACGTATTGTTACAATAAGCAGTATTTCAATGTACCAGTTCCCATTTATGTTCAACAACTTCGACATGAGAACCTATTATTAATCAGGGGATTAAACCTTATTATTGTTTCATACATACCTTGAGGAAACAATCGGTGCGGGCGAGGCGCCGGTATTCCAAATTAGTAAACACACACTCTCACAATCACAACACTGTCGTTAATAAAACAACATTTAAATCATATCACTGATACTTTTTTCATACAAATAAACAGCTGGTTATGTTTTTTGCCGCGGGGTTGTCAGATGTGTCCTTGAGGCACGCCAAACGCCATGTTGTTTTGTGGACGGGCGCGTGGCGACTGCGCGCTGCCGCCCCTTGCGTGCGCGTGCGCGATGCGTCACCCCGGCAGCCCAGCCTCGCATCCCGCCCGCGCTCCAATATTGTTCCTTGTTCCCTATTTCTGAACACCCTACACAGATGTTTACATTGAACGATTGCGTTTCCGACGTAGATGCACACAAAAAATATACATTTGTTGAAACGTTATCGGTGGCCCCGGTCTGCGTGTTTTTGTAAAGTTTAGATTGTATCCCCATGTATTGTGTAGTTGGGAGCCTCAAAAAAAGGGGAAATAATAAAAAGCAAAAAGTGCCTGTTGCGGGATACATAGCAAATTATCATGAAATCCATATTAAGTTAATATACTTTAACCATCGCAAAAAAAAACACGCTCTTAGTATTAATTTAGCCATATCCATTACATAATTAATATTAACCTTATTATAATTATTTATTCAAACGCACAGATCTGGCGTAGGTACTGAATGCGATCAATATAATATGATTTAACTATTTTTTTTATTTATTGTAAGCACAATTTTCATGATCATGCTCAACAGTTGTACATGTGTTTCACAAGTGCCAACAGAAAACAAACCTTAGTGCAGTATGTCAAACAGAACCAGGTTCTTTCCAAAGTGTGTCGCGTTTAATTTACAGACAGCGCACCGGGCACTGCAGCGATATCACAGTATATCGAGAACCGCACACAGCTGACTCCGGAATCGTATACCACTTGTCAACATCTGTGCAGAGGCGAGATCTGTAGCAGTTTTCCATCCAATACGGAAACAGTGCTGACAAAAACTAGCAACGGGCACATAGTAAGTAGGTACATTCTGTCCACAGATCATTCTAATTTATATCCATGAGCCATTAACAAATACATAGAGTTTAACATATAAAATTTCTTATTTTTTATATCAGTTGTATTGCGCCCCTCGAAATTTGCTATGAAATCTTAACCTTCAGCTAATCCTAAAAGTTTAGCAAATCTCGAAAGACATCAAGCAGACCTCCAGCAGAGGGAGTACCGTGGCGAAGATGCGCGCGCTCTAACAGAAAACGTGAGATGCATTAGACCCCCCTTTGTCAATGAGGCCCCTTTGTCAATGAAGAGGTACGCGCTGAACCCTGCCATATGCTACTATTGCTATGTCGTACTACGCGGAAACCAACAACATTGGTGATATCAACTTAAAACTTAGTCTCCATCGATGTATCAACAAAAATATGTAATGAAACGGTGTTATATAAAAATTTTGTTGTTTCGATGTGCAAAACACAAAACAGGCGCAGAAGCCACTCCTTTGGACAAGTTTTCCCGATGAACGGTTACACCTAACCAGTTCTCTAGGACGCTTAACCTTACAAAGTCGTTTCAGTCAAAACTTACACATGAAGTAAAAGTTTAAAATGCTTTAAACTAGTATATTATGTCATCTTTTCGATAAATTAATTTATCAGCAAAATCGGCGGCTAGGTTAAAATTGTACGGAAATTTAAAAAATCCGATCCGCACTAGGCCATCGTGGTGAACTATATGGCCCAACCCCCCTCAATTGTATTGTCGATTGTAGAGGAGGCTCGTCCCTGTGGGATGTATAAAGGCTGATACAGTATAGTAAAAATATTTTGTAAAAAGATCTCTCTGAAACGGTCATTAAACTTATTGTCGTGATGAAGACATTAATTATACACCCATATGAAGTGAAACGAACAGCCGCAGCTAATAACGTATCATAAATAAAAGATTTGTTCATTGTTATCGGCTAGACGGGTGGGCTGAGACGAGAAAGCGAAGATGTCGGACCCTTAAAAATGTTGTATGTAAGTAGGTACCTACAGTACTACACCCACAAGACACCCACGCTAAAGCTGTTATAAGTTATAACTATCTAGTTATTCTAATGATATGATCGGTGCTTATACTTAAGCCTTGGATCTTAAGGATTATAGATTTCATCCAATATGTATTACCTACTATTATTTTTATTTAATCTTTAGGAAACAAACCAAAAATGTGCAATGATAAAGTGGACACACAAACTATCTATACTGAGCATTGCAGAAGTCTTAAAACTATATGTCTCAGAGAATTCTTGTTTCTATTAATTTTGAATAGTTCCCTTTATTTGCCCGATGGAATTGAATTTCTTGCTTTGTAACTTATTAAATGCTTTTTTCATCTGGTATTATGCTACGGAATTGGTAAGATTTAAGAAAAAAGAGCTATGGCCTGCTGAAATGGACCTCCTACATTTGCTCATAATTAACCCTGCAAGGTTGTCATCGAACCCTGCGGGCGATATAGACAACCTTGAGTACCAATTTTATAAGATAAAAATGATTGACAATACCGTATTGAAATTTATGTCTGGCTATTAATCAAAAATATATCCAAGAGTCGCGCTCATAGTTAGAACTTTTCCTAAAATATTAGTCTTGTAACGTGACAATCAAATACTACGAGAAACTTTCGTTCTTGAAACACCCAGTAGTGAGACCATAATATGTTTGTTTCGGTGCGGGAACCCAACCCGCGGCCTCTGGTTTCACAGCCGGCTCTTAAACAACAGCGCTTCGATACACTTATGCGTCTCACTCGCGATTTTTTACGTTTCAGTGAAGTGCGGCACTGAGCGAAGTTATAAATGGCGTTGATAACTTAAAGATTCCGGTGGTGTAAGCTTATTTCGATTCAAGTAGTCAAGCCTAAGAGTCAAAGTTGCAAATGGTAGAGTCACGCTGCAGTCAAGACTGCTGTAGGCAAATATAGATGTAACGCCGATTTAAACCAAT
The DNA here is from genome assembly GCA_949752805.1 of Deilephila elpenor. Lineage (NCBI taxonomy): Eukaryota > Metazoa > Arthropoda > Insecta > Lepidoptera > Sphingidae > Deilephila > Deilephila elpenor. The sequence continues at coordinate 11,308,924 of OX457108.1, forward strand.
TCGTTTAAAACGAAAAAAACAGTTTAAAACTGAAATAAACCATACCTATTTTTCGATTTAAAACGTTTGGTGTTGATAACTGTTTAAATGTATATAGTCTGTACTTCCCATGCACATTTGACGTCAACCTGACACTTAGTGTTGTGTAATTTTCGGAAAAATTCTATTTTTCGGAAAATTTTCAGGAAATTTTTCGGAAAAATTTCAAAATGGAAAAATAATGTAAAATTCGATTATTTAACTTAATTGTTGCTTTTTAATCGTAAAATCGATTTAATTGTTTTATATTCGTAATGGGCCTGTTGGTAACAGACTAGACGCGGCTGCCTACATGTTCGCGGTGGTCGCGGGTTCAAATCCCAGGGCACACCTCTGACTTTTCGGAGTTATGTGTGTATTGATAGTCAATCACCACGCACTTTAACGGTGAAGGAAAACATCGTGAGGAAACCTGCATACCGTAGCGATTTTAAACAATTTCTACGGTATGTAAGTCCGCCAACCCGCACTAGGCCAGCGTGGTGGACTATATGGCCTAACCACTCTCAATCGATTCCCTCGATTGTAGAGTAGGCCCGTGCCCTGCAGTGGGACGTATATGGGCTGATATAGATATATAGATATTCGTAATAAAGGAGAAGGCGCATCCCAGCCTACTGGCCAATAACGACGAGCGATATGTCATTGGAAAGGTCTTTTCAGATGCTACAACTTCTTCTATGACAACTAAACCCAAATCGCTGTATTTAAAAAAAATATAGCTACTTAAAGACAGCCCGAAAATCACACGAAAGCGCCCGGGCATAGTGAGCAATAATAACAAGCGATACGTCGTTGGAAAGGTATTTTAAAATGCTACAACTTCTTCTACGACGACACTTCTCAAATCGGTGTGTGAAAAAAAATATCGCTGCGTAAAAGTAGCGCAAGGATGAAAACATGTATATGGACTCATAGCCTATTGTCCAATAACGACGAGCGATATGTCATTCGAAAGCTCTGTTTGTTTTCTACAACTTCTTCTTAGGCAAGAAAACCCGATTAGCTGTATTAAAAAAGATATTTCGACATAAAGATATCGCGAGGCCATATGTATGGACTCCAGCCTACTGGCCAATAACGATGAGCGATACGTCGTTGGAAAGGTCTTTTAAAATGCTACAATTTCTTCTACGGCGGCAGTTCTCAAATCGGTGTGTGAAAAAAAATATCGCTGCGTAAAGGTAGCGCAAGGATGAAAACATGTATATGGACTCATAGCCTATTGTCCAATAACGACGAGCGATATTTCATTCGAAAGCTCTGTTTGTTTTCCACAACTTCTTCTTTGGCAAGAAAACCCGATCAGCTGTATTAAAAAAAATATTTCGACATAAAGATATCGCGAGGCCATATGTATGGACTCCAGCCTATTGGCCAATAACGACGAGCGATATGTCATTGGAAAGCCCTTTTCAGATGCTACAACTTCTTCTATGACAACAAAACCCAAATCGCTGTATTAAAAAATATACATAGATAAATAACTACTTTATATCTTTATATAATTAAATAATAGTTTATTTATTTATCAAAAGTACATAAACATGGTACTTATACAAACTAGGAATAAAAATATTATTTACATTATTACCTTATACGACTATCTCGGCACTAAACGAAGCTTGTCGCAAAAATAAGTCAAGCCTAAAACATACATACATAAACTCACGCCTTTTTCCCAGGAGGGATAGGCAGAGGCGCTACCAGGACACCGACGTTTCGCCTTTTGTTCTGTTCCGATGTGATAGGGGGCGAGGCTAACACCATATCGGGCACAAATTCCTGACTCCATACTGATAATGAATAGAAAAATCCATTATCAATTTGCTGACCCGGGATTTGAACTCGAGACCTCCGCTTTGCAACCATACCGTCATACAATTGCGCTACCGAGGCAGTCTACACATACATAATATCCTTATATTATTTGTTTCTCTATTTTAAATTGTGTTTGTTTTTTATAACATCCCTCCAGATTGGATTATTAAACGCATTGCCAATAATCAACGCCACTGGCAAATGTAGAAATACCGGTAAAAAAAAGTTTTACTTATTATTTTAAAATAAACTCTATAATGTCGCGCAACACTCCTTAGACAACTTCTGACCAATAGCTGGATTGAATTTTTATGGTATTTTATCATATCACAAAACTAAAACAGGACTCATTTCACATACAATAGCAGTATGTTGAAAATTCTTGTCTTGCGTAAATAATTGACAATTACATTTTAAAACGGTGGACGTTATTATAGATGCAGGAAATGCATATTTTTGGATTGTGATACGACGCAATTTGCTGAATCTTGCAAGATATCGAACGATAAACACAGTGAGAGATTTATTGGATCGCTCGTCGTTATTAGACAATAGGCTATGAGACATACATATGGCCCTCGCCAATACAGCTTATCGGGATTTCTTGCCAAAGAAGAAGATGCTGTAGAAAACGAAGCGAGTTTTCGAATGACATATCGCTCGTCGTTATTGGACAATAGGCTGGAGTCCATACATATGGCCCTCGCGATATCTTTATGTCGAAATATCTTTTTTAATACAGCTAATCGGGATTTCTTGCCAAAGAAGAAGTTGTAGAAAACGAAGAGAGCTTTCGAATGACATATTGCTCGTCGTTATTGGACAATAGGCTATGAGTCCATATACATGTTTTCATCCTTGCGCTACCTTTACGCAGCGATTTTTTTTTTCACACACCGATTTGAGAAGTGTCGCCGTAGAAGAAGTTGTAGCATTTGAAAAGACCTTTCCAACGACGCACGGTGGGTCGAAACGGCTATTTTTGTGACATAGGATTTTTTTTCGGATTTTCCAATTTTTTTTCACGCCAACGTTTTGATATTATCATTCCTTACACTATTCATTCTTTGTATTTTTTTGCTTAACCCTATAATTTCGGCATAAAAAATTATTTTAGGTTTTTAATGTATGGAACGCACTATAAAAACCTAAATTTCTACGAAGTCCTGCTAGATCCTGCGTTAAAACCTTATTTTTCTGAATCCTGGCCAGTTCTACTTTACTTGTACATTTCGAATGTCTGCATTGACTTGCAACTTTTCCAGTTATAGGGATCGGAAAAATGGTAAAAATAGTACTATTTCTAATTTTGTAATTGACATTTTAAGTCAATTTAACCACAAGATAGTAAGACAAAAACATTGTGGATATACAAACTATTATATAAAAATCTAATAGAATAACACAATAGAAGTAAATAAGTAAATATTTATTGGCATAATTGGTTGTTGTACCCAAAACATGTGGTTACACAATTAACGTAAACACAGTAATAAATCATAAATGCAAATGGACCACCAGATGGCAAAGGATTACTTTCAGTCATTAACACTGATGACATCTGGAGATTACAGGTGCATTTAGTTAATTGTTTTACAACTACTGTTTGTTTATTGTCTTTAATTAACTAAAACAAAACAAACATTCTCGTGATATCGATTGTAAACATGTTTTGTCCTTTTACTTAGTTCTATCATTAATGAGAGCATCTAGGGCAATAAAATTTGTTTATTGCCCAGGGTATAAAATGACTTATATTTTGAATTCGTTCTTAATGTACATTTATCCGTGCTACGATCCATACCATTTTATTTTGAATCCTTGTTTCGGTATCATGGAGGTTCTAGTTACTAATCTCGATATGTTTGTTGTTTTAAGAGACCAGCTTGGATCTCTATCAGATAGCAAAAAACTTTCTGATTTTTTGCAACAGAAAATAAACGTGACTGAAGAAAATAGTGTAGTGCTTCAAAAGTTTTGTGTAAAATTCTGTTCTTCTATAACAGCTAGATGGCAAAAATGCAATCGTATATTTTCTAACTTTATTAAAAAAAATGGTGATTGGCTAGAAAGTGAAATAATTTGGCCTAAAGGACTAAAATTAAACGAAAGACACGAAGAACATGAAGTACATGAAGAACACGAAAGACATGAAGAGGACTTAAGTCTTGAGAATCTGTCTCCATCCACATCGAAAGCTTCTACAGCTTTGATTTGTCCCAGAAAATCATTCGATGATTTGTCCAACAGACAAAAACGAAGACGAGTAGACCAAATTCAAAATAATTTGTCTCAGGAAGAATTAATTGCAGCTACATCAAATACACTGAAATGTAATGGACATGAAGCCATCGCTAATATAATAAACCATTTACTTAAAAATCCAGAAGATATAACAAAAGTGAATAATTGCTTGAATGCAAAAAAATATGTTCCATACACTGCTGATAAAGCGTTGGCGCTACTTGTTTCCCTAAATTTGTCGAAGGCACAATATATAAACCTAAGAGAATCAGCAAGCGAAAAAGGCTTTCAATTGTATCCTTCTTATTATAAATTAAAAGAAGCAAAATTGAAATGTTACCCAAGAAAGGAGGATATGACATTTAGTGATTGCACGGCATCAGTTAAATTGCAAGCTCTGCTCAACTTGACAGCCTCAAGGCTTTTGGATACAATTGAGTTCGATTTAGATTCTGCAACTGACCTGAAGCTTATCAGCAAATGGGGCTTTGATGGATCCTCGGGGCAAAGCAATTATAAGCAGATCTCTGAAGTAGGCGTGGACGATTCCAGTATATTTATGGCAAGTCTTGTTCCAATAAGACTACAACATGATGATGGAACGGTTTTATGGGAAAACGATCGAAGTTCATCCACATTTTACTGTCGTCCCATTATGTTTACGTTCACAAAAGAAACACAAATTACTGTAGCAGCTATAAAAGCCGGTATATCAGGAGAAATCGAGGCACTCCAGCCATCTATATTTAGGAAAGTGAAAATTGCCCACGAATTAATGATGACAATGATTGACGGCAAAATAACTTCATACTTTTCTGAGACTTCAACAGCAGTTTGTGACATTTGCAAAGCGAAACCAACAGAAATGAATAATTTGGAATCCCACAAACTGCGATCTAAGAATGAAGAAATGTACCAGTATGGATTGTCATCATTGCATGCGTGGATAAGATGCATGGAGTGCCTACTCCACATAGCTTACCGTTTGGAGATTAAGAAATGGAACTGCAGGGGTGACGATAAAGAGAAAATGAAGACCAGAAAGTCTGCAATTCAACAAGAATTTAAAGAAGAATGTGGCTTGCTAATTGATATAGTGAAGCAAGGAGCAGGCACCACTAATGATGGTAATACAGCTCGAAGATTTTTTAAAAATACAGCCATGACAGCACGTATCGCTGGCATTAATGAGCAGTTGATAGAGAATTTTTATATCATTCTACAAACAATTGCGTCTGGAGAGCGTGTTGATATTACTAAATTCGCTTTATTTTCTACCGAAACCGCAAAACTATATGTTGATTTATATCCGTGGTATTATATGCCTTCCAGTGTACATAAATTATTAGTTCATGGGGCTGACATAATTAAACATTTTGGGGCTATACCCATTGGGAAGCTGTCGGAAGAAGCCGCAGAAGCACGGAACAAAGACTTCCGAAAATATAGGGAAAATCATTCCCGAAAAATTAGTAGGATATCTTCGAATGAGGACATCTTACATAATCTCCTTTTGTCATCTGATCCAAAGATCACAAGTCTTAGATCACGCATGACAAAAAAACATGTTATGGTTCTCTCAACAAAAGCTAAAGAGCTTCTGCATTTGCCATCAAAACCAGAAGACTTAGAATTTATTAATGTAGAGAGTATTTTAGAAGATCTACAAAACAGTAGTGATAGTGAGTAGTATATAGGTATAGGCTTTATACTAGCCTTTTTTATTATTATTTTTTAGTTATTTCCATCATTTGTTTTTTTTTAATCTGGCACGGCACATATACAAGTTTTCCTTGGTATTTGTTAATTTATTAGATTAATTATTTATCTTATTTGTGTCAAATTTACTGAAGATAATTGTAAAAAATCTTTTGGGAAATATTGAATTTTATCATTTCTTTCGAACTGCATAACTGAAAAAGTTGCAGGTCGATGCAGACTTTCGAAGTATAGAAGTATAGTAGAACAGACCAAGATTCAGAAAAATAAGGTTTCAACGCAGGATCTAGCAGGACTTCGTTGAAATTTAGGTTTTTATAGTGCGTTCCATACATTAAAAACCTAAAATATTTTTTTTTGCCGAAATTATAGGGTTAAGCAAAAAAATACAAAGAATGAATAGTGTAAGGAATGATAATATCAAAACGTTGGCGTCAAAAAAAATTGGAAAATCCAAAAAAAAATCCTATGTCACAAAAATAGCCGTTTCGACCCACTGTGCGACGTATCGCTTGTTGTTATTGCTCACTATGCCGAGGCGCTTTCGTGTGATTTTCGGGCTGTCTTTAAGTAGCTATATTTTTTTAAATACAGCGGTTTGGGTTTTGTTGTCATAGAAGAAGTTGTAGCATCTGAAAAGACCTTTCCAATGACATATCGCTCGTCGTTATTGGCCAGTAGGCTGGAGTTCATACATGTTTGCCCCTTCTCCTTTGCTAATAAAGTAAAAATACATGCATTTGTAATACTGTAAAGTCCAAATTGGGTATTTGACTGTTGTGGCAATAAATTATAAAATGTGTTGCATATGATAGCTTTTTGGTAAACAATAATTATAGGTATTTTTATTTACATTTATCTAAATTATAATTATTTAAATTGTCTAAAATAAGTTTGCCATTTTTTATCTGTTGATTAAATGTAACAAAACACGACAAGCTGTCATTGTGCAGCGTGTGATGTCACGATTTACAATTTTCATTCATCTCTGCCACTAAGATCATTCACCATTTATAAAGCGTGACGTAACTTTTTCAAAGTCACGTGACCTACCGTTTTGGTGACATATATGATGATAAAACTGAAAAATATGTTTATTCGTTATAAACAACTCTTTAAAAATAAATTAATAGTTTGAAGAGGTATAGAGTGATTATATCTAGACTTTAAAACACTTTTCAGAAATTAGTCAAATAGCCAATTCGCGATAGGGATTAAATGTAATGGCTGCAATTTGTAAAAAAGAGTCATACATCATTAATTATAAATAAAATATAATCAATTTGGTTCATAAAACACGAAAAAACAAACAATTTTTTTTTTTTTCTATTTCTCCCTGAGTTTCGATTCACCCCGTTTTTCTGGAAGTTACGTTTCGTTCGAAATTCAAAAATTGAAAAATATCGGAAAAATATTCGGAAATTTTTCATATTTTTCTGAAAAATTGAAAAATTTCATTTGGAAAATTTTCGGAAATTTTTCATGACCCAACAGTACTGACACTTGACAGTTGTAGATTGGGCACCTGTGTTGGGCACTGTAGGCCGGTCAGTTGTTTTTGTACCATACTGTTCTATTTACTGTAATAAACTATGCCAGAGGACAAGAAAGGCCAGTAAGTACTCAGATAATTAGTACTAATATTACAATTTAAAATATATTACCTCTGGAGTCTGGAATACTCTTAAAATTGAGTTGTGTTAAAATAATGTATTTTTAATTTCATCTTTCTCATTTATCCATTATATTGTGTTTTTATAATAGTGTGTTATAAGTTTTAAAGCAAACGTTTGTGGAATATAGACAAAATATTACGTCTTGTACTCTGGCAAAATTATATTTGTAAAATACACCATATGTTTGATTTCTTGTATCACGTTTTAGACGCCGCAATGAGCCCAAAGAACAGAGACGGCGAGGTCGTCGCCATGACCAGCAAGCGGAGAAAAAAGTCGAGAAGGTGGAACCACCCAAAATAGCCCAAAAAGGTATGTTGTTAAATAAAAAAAAAATTCCATTAAGTTTGATGCAGGTTGCTTCTACCAGGGCTCTGTGGAGATCTTTGCGGCTATAGGAAGTCCATTGCTGACCATAGGCAGGTCACAAGGATGGACGTGTGACATGTTGGGTGTGGCCTGCAAAAAGCGACTTCCTGAAATTAAAATTAATAAAAGTTAAATACTAAGGAGAAGGGAAAGATTACATAAGTATTCCACCTTGTTTCAAACAGGATGAGCCTGCATTGGCTTTGTAGACTAAAGGAACAGAATAATAATAATTGATGCAATATTTATATATTTTACTCATTTAATATACTTATTACTTTCAAATTTGTAAAAGAATAATGTTATTGTAGATTATTTGTACCCATACATTTAATTTAAAAACAATTTATGACTGAATGTGGTTTATAAAAGTTAATAAGGTTTCCCACACACTTGCAGCAGCCGAACCCCAAAAACCAGCAGTTGAACCCCCCGGCCCAGAATTTTACAAGAATCTCAAGAGGGAAACTGATGAAATCCTCAAAATCACTGAAGAGGAAAATACCAAGTACAAGAACAAAGAAATACTCAGCAACTGGTCAAAATATGAGATGCCCATAGAAAGTTATGATGAAATAGAAGAACAAGAAAACATGGGTGCTGACTATGAGGTGAGAAAAATTCTGCCTTATGATATAAAATAATATAAAATTACATACCTTCAAGATTATTCAATGTTGTGTTAATATTATTTTATTTCTATTTCTACTATATATCTTGATATAATATTACTTTATAACTTATCCTATGCCTAGGGGTAAATACCACATGTTGTACCTTAAAAATAATTACTTTTCTTTATTTCTACTTTACAGTCACTTATTCAAGCATCATTATCAGTTGGTGGTCATTTTCAATTCAAACATGAAAAAACTTGGGATACAGATACAGGTCCCACTCCTTACGATAAGTACTTCGAAATTAACATGGATAATCTCAATTTAGCTGTCTGCACTATACCTTTTGTTGAAAGAAATTCTATTGATCCAACAATCTTCAATGAAACCGATATGTTGAATATGAATAATAGAGCTACAAGGTTCAAGCAGAAATATTTCAATGACAAATCATACACAACACCTGAAATCGAGGCTCAGGAGAAAATCCTCAATAGTCTAAAACATGACAACAAAACAAGTAATTCTGAAATAGAAGTACAAGAGAAAATATTAGATAATTTGAAAGAAAACTTTATTAAGACTGACATAGATAATGAAAATGATGATAATTCTGATATTCTAAATATGACTACAGCAAGTATAGACAATACAGTGCAATCTGTAAAGGATATGAAATCCAACACAATTTCTTTCGACTTCAAAGAAGATCCTATAATCGAAAAATCTCCTAGTCCAGTACATGTTACAAAAGTGGAAGAACCACCAAAAGAGACAATTGTTGTTAAAGAAATCAGTCAAGTTGAAGATGATAAGTTGATAGATCCTGAAGATGACATGATATTTGGGAAACCTGAAATTACGAAACCTATTAAATCAGTCAAAGTTGAAGCAAAGAAGATAGCTGAAGTCAAGCCAACATTTAAAGGTAATTTACATTACTGGTGTAAATACTTCAATCATCCACATTCGTGTTTTTATATTTTGAATTCTTCAGCGGGCATTTTTAATTTGTCTATTTTCAATGTGTGAAAATACTCGTGGACTAAATATAATAATAATAAATAAACCACTGGCGTAAATAAAAACTGACTGCCTCGGTGGCGTAGTTGTATTACGGTACGGTTACAAAGCTGAGGTCTCGGGTTCGAATCCCAGGTCGGGCAAAGTGATATTGGATTTTTCTATTCATTATCAGCCCGGAGTCAGGAATTTGTGCCCGATATGGCGATAGGCTCGCCTCCTATCACATCGTGGAACAGAACATGCAAGGCGAAATGTGGGTGTCCTAGTGGCGCCTCTGCCTACCCCTTCGGGGATAAAGGCGTGAGTTTATGTATGTATGTATGTAATAAATAAACCAAGTCACATACCCCACATTAAGATCGATTAAGTCTTGTGTCGCACTTCGCAGGCATCAGAACAACGAGAGACTTCGGTCTCACAAAACACCTACACCCGAAACATATTTGTTGGCCGCACAAACATTTCTCTCGGTGCGGGGATTGAACCCGCGGTCTCTCGTTTCACATCCGGCGTCTGACCAACTGCGTCAACGAGGCTGTCGTTCTTGACGAATTTATCTTTTATAAATATTGAGTTTTATATTAATGATCACGCGGCTTCACATGTGAACCTCTTTCCTTTGTGCTTCTACTCTTACATCCATCTCCCAAATGTTGGATAAAAGTAAAAATCGTTGTCACGTGCAATATCCTAAGATAAAATAACCGACTTCAAAAAACTGACAAAAAATCCTATTAAAAATAAAATTCTAAAAAAAGAAAAAAAATCTGACTTATGACAAACTAAAAGTGCACTAAAAAGTAAAAAAAAAAATTGCGTGTTTTTCACGCAAGATTGTATTTATACACATATATTATGTATCCAGTTAAACTTTACATCTAACTCAACACATACCTATGAGTAACAAATAATTATAAAAACATTTAATTACAGTTCACCTAAGCTAAAATTTGAAATATATGTATGCACTACTTAAAAGACAATCAAATTATTAGAATAATGTACAATTATAGTTATTTTTGGAGTCGGTGTCAGCCAAGTTTTATGAGTTAGTAACTACATAAACGTCAGATATTATATTTTATTGAATTAAGGTTAATAAACAATAAATCAAAACTAACCGCGCCTCTACTCGGCCCACATAATAGTATAAGAGGATATTCGTATAAAATAGATATCATAAAGTTGTTGTCATTTAATATTGTCAGGTATCTTTGGCTGACACCGACTCCAAAAATAACTATAATTGTACATTATTCTAATAATTTGATTGTCTTTTAAGTAGTGCATACATATATTTCAAATTTTAGCTTAGGTGAACTGTAATTAAATGTTTTTATAATTATTTGTTACTCATAGGTATGTGTTGAGTTAGATGTAAAGTTTAACTGGATACATAATATATGTGTATAAATACAATCTTGCGTGAAAAACACGCAATTTTTTTTTTACTTTTTAGTGCACTTTTAGTTTGTCATAAGTCAGATTTTTTTTCTTTTTTTAGAATTTTATTTTTAATAGGATTTTTTGTCAGTTTTTTGAAGTCGGTTATTTTTTTTTGTTAAAATTTTGGTTTATTTTTTCATTTTTAGTGACTTAAATGTTCGATAGTCAAAATATTTTACGTACACAGCTTCTGGTAGCTTAAATAAATTAATCTTAGGTTCTCATAAGAGACAATAGACCGTAATTTTTTGTAGATCATGGTACTTTTTTTCTCAATCGGCAGTAAGAAAATACTGTGTAGCGTTTTGCCAAAAATTTGACGAGCAGCCACCCCGGTTAGCGACTGGACTTCCACAAATTTAGGCTTCGTTAGGTATATCTATTGTTGGTGCGTAACAACGTTTGATATGCTCCGCGATTAATTTTAGCAGAAATGATTTACCATTACCTGCACCACCCGTGACAAAGTACCAGCTGACTTTCTCGTCCTTTCAAATTGAGTTTGATTGCCGTAAGAATTTCTGAAACACATTCTTTTGTTGGATATTTAATCCTCGAATGTTTCTTAGGAACAATTCATCCGACATGACGGCTCGTTCTTCCATGTTTTCACAAAAGTTATCATCGTCATGTACAATTTGTTCACCAACACATAACAATCGGCAATGGATTTCATTACGGAATGGTATATGGCATACTATTAAACTGTAATAATATGATTCTTTGTCACTATTACAATTTACAACAGATCTTCATGATTTATTGGTATAGTCGCCGAAGATATTGACTATTTACATGTTTGTTCTTTTTATCAACCGCCCCCCTCGCCCCTACCCCTACTTTCATCCACCACTGTAACTTTACTTTTATACTGAATCCAATGCAAAAAGAACCATTGGAATCGTACTCAATTTTGAGGAGTTCTACTCTCCAGGACCGAAGATATTCATCAGATTTTCATGATTTATTGGTGAGATCAAAGTGTTAATACGTTTTTTCTGATGCAAAAAAAATCACTAAAATCAGTTAAAAGCTGCCGAAGATATTGATTATTTACATGTTTCTTAATTTTCTCACCCCCCCCCCCCCTCGCTCCTACCCCTACTTTCTTCCACCACTGTAATTTTGCTTTTATACTTAATTCAATGCAAGAAGAACCATTGGAATCCTACTTTATTTTAAGGAGTTCCCCTCTCCAGGTCCAAAGATATTCATCAGATCGTGACCATATTTTTATGGGACCAAACGACAAGCACCAGCTTTCAATTAAAGAAAGAATTATCGAAATCGGTTTACCCAGTACAGAGAAATGAGGTAACAAACATAAAAAAAAAAAAAAAAAGCAACATACAGTCGAATTGAGAACCTCCTCCTTTTTTTGAAGTCGGTTAATAACTAGATTATGCATGTCGCTAGCACTAGGGTAACCATACGTGGACATCTTTATAATGGTTTTTATATTTTCTCCTTTAATGTCTTTTTAAGGAATACGAAGTTATATTCACTTCTATCTATCTATTCAGCCACAGGAAGTCCACTGCTGAACATACGCCTCCCCTATATATCATCACAAATCTATAATGTGATTATTATGGTGATTATAATAAATTATTTGCAGACTCAATAATAAAACTCGTTACCAGGCACTTTATAGTTTCTCGACAATATTGATTCATGCAGAACATTAGGTGTCATTTTTTTCTGCAACGCATATGTACGATGTTCGAACCCACATCTAAGGAGATCTGCTCCCATATGTTTTAGACTCATGCAAGCTGGCGTATAATCACCTTTACTATATACTTCTGAATGCTAAAAAGTGCGTGTCTATGTGGCTGCTTCTATGAGGCTATAAGTAAAATTAAAAACAACTAATTTCAAGTGAATATTTATTCCAGTTGCTGACAATGAACAGAAACAATCAAAACATCCAGTTATAGAATCACCAGAAGATTTAGAGAAATGGCTCGATGACTTCCTGGATGGTTGATGTCACTCCTTACTCCACCACTGGAACCTATTCGTAATGAATCATGACAAAATAACCACTGTTGCTTAAAACAGTAACATTTATGTGATACGGTTATGTTAACTAATTTAAAAAATTATGTACATTTTTATGTATTTTGCAATATTTACTAATTGAATCTAATTTGAATGTTATTGAATATAAACAAGCATATTAATTTATGAAAAAAGTTTATATTTTTCGCCTCTAGTATTAGTAGATCACTACGATCTAAAGCCCCAAGTAAGTACAGAAGTCAACTGATAACATAGGCCTCCTCTAAAATACAATTTTGTTCAAAAATAACTACAATGTACTACTAGTATTGCCTTCCTTACTTTAAAGCTAAACTACGTGCATGGCAGCATGTACAAAGTAATTAAATTCACTTATTTCGAAAGAAACACAGGCTTTTATGTAATAGTAAAATGTAACTTTTATTGAATATTTATTAGTACCTACACCTAATACATCTGAGCTATATTCGGCGGAACATTACACAAGCTTACCTATTTAGTTTAAGATTCACGTAGATGAGGATATAGTTTTCTTGATTCAGCGAATTTCTTCCAGTATTAGGTAACTTCCGTGTAATTGCTGGTTTCTTTTTCCAATCTTGAAGTCAGCAGCGGCGTTAGGGTGTGATCGGGCGATCGCTAGTCTGCAGGCCTAGCCTTTTTTTTTTTTTTTACATGGATTTGTAAATGATTAGAGGTACCGTATCAAAGTCCGAGGACTCTGACCCAGAGCAACTCAGTAATCTACATTGGGTCAGTGGTGCAAATTCGAATACTGCTTGAGATATTTCGTATAAACACATTTATAAATATGAACACATTTACAAAAATAATGGTAGGTATGTGATTTATTATTACTTATTAATTTTTTTACAGTTGCGAAATAAAGGAACTTGTTGATATGAGTACCATTAACATTGATACTAAAAATAAAACTAATATTGGAAGTACAAATGACGGCAAGTTTATTACAGTTAATATTTACTTTAAAATTCAGAATGCAAATGAATTTCTTCCGACATGACCAGTGTTTCCATTACTTGTTGCTTCCTTAATTCCGCTTCTGTTTGTTTTATTACGTAGGTAGTGTTCTGCAGTTAAATTATATCGTTTCGTTTTTTCAGCATCATTGTATCTTGACTCTTGTGAAAATGATGAAGAAACCAGGAAGTCTTGTTTGACATGAGTTACGATACGGTTCAGGCTTATAAACTATAAATGGGGAGTAACTACATTTATTCAGCCCAATTCGCATTGCGCTGGGAGATTACGAATGCGTATATACCGCTCCGCTTATATCAGCAGTGTACAGCATCGTAAGCTGCCATAGCATGGTATCAGCTGAAAGGCTTCTATCTACTGCGTACAGCGCTGAGTAACCGCGAAACAATTACATACTCCATGCTGCTATGCAAGTCACAAGTTAACAAGGAATAGAACAAATTAAGATGGATCGCGACCAGTGCTGAACGCGGTGGATCATCCTTGAACGCTGTCACCTTGCACAAGGACACCATTGATAACAATATGTATTGTGCTGCTACTGTAACATCGCTGAACTGTCGAGCAAGTTACGACACTAACACACAATTGTCAATTTAGCATTTTTTTCTTCAAAAGCTGAATAGACGCAGAAATCTAAACGGATAAGTAAGCATTTCCATTCGCAACAAATGTCTTCTATGGACAAAACATGAATAATTGTAGTAACACACTTATTTTAATCTCACGAAAAAAAGTTTCTTTGTACAAACTAGTAAGTAACCACTCATAAAGTCAGTGAATAGTAGAAAATCTTTGTAATCACAAATATCCGCAACCTCACTCAATTGTTTCTTGTGGTTTGACATGGACCTGACTTGGAAAAGTTGTTCTGGATTTCATCCACTTTTGGATCAATCTCGTTTAAACCATAGGTTTATTTTTTAAGCTGAAAAGTAGTTGTGTGTAAATGTTAGTCAAAACATTGACACAGTTTGTATGTAATTAAATATCACCACATTGTAATGATGACCGATTTGAGGTAAGTAATGATTAATCCACGATATCACCAGAAATAATCTGACACAACCACTAGTAAACGACTGCTTTTGTGTCTATTAGCATTTTTATGAGAACTATTGATACATCAACAAAATGCGTCGACGTCCTTAGATATCTAGGTGTTTATTTTGTAATTGTTTTTATAAAATTCACTGTTATAAAAGCTGAAGTCAATTGGAGTGGGTTAGGAATAGCTAGGAAAGTTAAATTAGTTGTACATAATCCCTCGGTCCACGGCGGTAATAGGTATCTATAATTATAACTAGGTACAAGATTTTGAGATATTACTTTATAATTTATATTATTTTTTACTAGCGAGGAATATTTTTTTATTGCTTATTTTTCAGTTTTTACTTGTACCTTGTCCGAGGTATTGAAGATTCTGCTTCATAGAGAAATTAGTATTAAATAATATCCATTAAAAATTTGAAGTTTATTGCAATTTCATTTAAAAATAGACTTTAAAAAAATCGAAGAACAATAAAAACGTGTTATTTATAAGGTTCCGCTTAAATAATGAAACCCACTCAACCACATTTCGTGCACAGCATTTATTTATTTCCAAAGGTACCTACAGTACCTACTTATCTACGTTGCTAAAATGTTTCAGTGTATTAAAACAACTGTACGACTTAACTTCATCAATATACAATTCCATTATTCAAAATCATAGGAATACTTAATTAAAAACGATAACGGTTGTTTTGGTTGAAATGATGACCACCGCCTCCTCTGCCGTCGTAATCGTTGGATGGGTTCCATCTTCGATATTGTTGCGACGGCGAACTGGAATCAGTTTGTTGAAAGGTCTTCGCTCGCGCCGCCAACTGAGAGACTAGCTGCGCCGGCGTCAGATGTGCGATAGAAATAGGTCTACCATCACCAACGCTGCCACACGGGTTGAAAACTGCTTGGGAATTCAGCAAATCTTCTTCCACGACTTGAGTATGCACCGTGCTACTGAAGAATTCAGAGTTGGTCGATGTACCCATGTCGCTGGTCTTCACGCAATCTCGAATTTCACACACATCACAATAAGGCGTAGTTGTTTGAACTCCCACGCTTTTCACTTCTTTTATCGCCACTGAACCTAAAAAGGATTTTTCGAGTCCGATCGTGGCGACAATATTATTAAGGAGCAATTTATTGTGTATATTCTTCTGAGTTACTGACGTGACATCAAATTCAACAGGTGCTTGTCTCTTCAATGGTGAACAATACTTTTGTGAAACACATTTCGGTTCCGTACTACATTCGTCATTTTTTATCACCAAGCGATGAGGTTTCATTAACTTGGACAACCTTTGAACAGCAAAGCTGCATCGACTCATCACTGTGAACACAAAATTGTCACACTATTCAGAACCATTCCTGTAGCACTTTAAAATGACATCATGAAGAAAGAATTGTATTAAAACTAACAAATCATCGAATTAAAATTCAAATGTAGTATGAGAACATGTGTATAATTTTGAATTAAACCCACCTTTTTTAGTTTTGTAATCCAACACATTGCTACTACCTGAGAAATGTTGAAAAGATTTTTCAATATCAAAATTAAAACAAAATAACACATTATGTAATATCATGACATTACATTTAAATGGTTCTCACCTTTGGTGTTTGGTGCAAGTTTTAAGAAATCTTCATGTGACAACTTGCCCTCTGCAACTAACTGAAAAGTTAACCGCACAATTATACACTTCAAATAAAATGTAAATCTATTGTATAAACAATAAAAATATAATTACTTGGGCCAAAGCTTCATATGATGCTTTCACACTCTGTGCATGTAGCTGTGGTTGAGATATTGAAGGAACTGATGGCGCTGGTGATGCATGTGGTACCATAGGCACTTGTGATGCCATAAAATTAGCTTGAGGAATATTTTGATCTAACATAACAGGAGGAATGGGGTCAATAGGCATTGGAACAGGTTGGGGCATTGGGACAGGCTGAGGCATTGGCATAACTTGTGTACCTGGTTGGGACATTGACATATCAGGTGGACCTTGTGGGATAATTGGGATAGCAGGCTGTCCTGGTTGACCCAAATAAGTGTTATACTCTCCAGTAGGAGGATACATGTATGGTGCATTAATGTTTGACATATCCGGATTATATTGTTGCTGAATGAATTGTTGAGAACTATCTTGAACATTATAATGAGAATTTTGCCTTGAATCATATCTTGGACTATGCACTGGGCTCCAACGGACATTTCTGTCAGGGCTATGATCTTCCTTGCTTGCACGGTGTCTTGAGTAGGGTCTTGGGCTATGTAGAGACCTGCTTCTTGACCTTTTTCTTGAATTGTGTGAAGGACTCTTGTGTCTCCATGGGCTACGTCTTGGGCTGTGGTGTGAACGCCGCGGTGAGTTCCGTCGAGGACTATATCTTGAGCTACGGTGGGGACTGCGCCTTGGTCTATGTTGAGGACTATATCTTGGGCTGTTCCTGGGACTATGGTGTGACCCACGCCATGTATGTGGGCTTTGCTTGTACCTGTGTGGTGGACTGTGTTGTTGATTTTTGTGCCATGAGTATTTATTGGGCACATGTCTTGAGCTTTTCTGAGGGCTGTATCGCATATTATACCGTGAATTGTAATGTCTATAACCATGATTCAAATTATCCATATGCTTTGGACTGGATTGATATAATTTGCGCATGCCACGTCCTGAGCTATGAAAATCATCACGCGGTTCGTAATGTGCATATCGAGATGGACTTTGCCACCTTGGTGAATTTGGATATTCATGCTTTTTTGGACCTGGCGAGCGCTCATTAGGATCTCCTTTGTGTTCAGGGCTTCTCTTTATCTTCGAAGGCCGAACTTTGTCAAAAAAATCATCCAGCTCAGTTCCTGGAGGACGAAGATCGTCTTTTGACTCCAAATGCTTAGCTAAATGTTCTTTGACTTTAGCTTCTTTGTCCCGGAGGATAGCTGCGTTGGTCTTCTCTAGATCGCGCCGTTGACTGCACGGATTAGAGAACCTGTTCATACGACCAGGACTGACCGACTGCCGCCGGGGTTCTTCGTCGTCATCTCTTTCATGTAAGCTATCTATCACTTTGAGACCATCCATAAAATCATCTTTTTCAAAATCATCGAAGAAATTATTCGGTACGTCCTCACCTGAATCCCCATCCAAAACGCTACTCACTCCGTCTGCCATTTCAGAACGCAAAAACCAAACTCAAAATGTGTGTCGAAACAAATACAACAATTACACGGAATCATATAGACCAATAATAACCGCACGCAATTAAAATCTAACCAAGAATTAACTCTCACAGCATCTAAATCATAAAAAAAATCGTTAATGGAGTAATTACTAAATTAGACTACACATTCTGGGCTTTAAACTGACAATTCTGAACCTGATGCACACTTTGACAGATAACCATTGAAATTAGTGTTGAGTAGGACATACAAGAGGTAGTACATTTGTCCCGGACATGACGTCAAAATGTAAGAGCGGCTCAACTTTTTGAAATGTACTACTTCATATTTTGTGTCCCGGTACTCGTTACACTACGTCATTAACTATAGGATGAGGGCGAGAGGGAGTGATGCACATGGTAACAATACATGTCATGTCATGTCAGACTGCACTAATTGTACTAATACCTTCAAACTATCTAGTACGCCTCACTTCAATTGAAGTGGGACATTGTACTAGCTCAGTACAAAAATGAGGCTACTCTTACAAACTCTTTTTCAAGTCATGTCCTACTCAACACTAATTGAAATGAAAACGGCATTCGATACCGCGTATTTCACACATAGACGTATTATACAAACAGGACTGACTAACGAAATAGTGTTGTTCTGAAATAACACATATTGCTATAATATAAGGTTTAATTTGCTGTGATAAAAGACATGGTGACAAAACGAGCCAAGCGAAATAGTACATGGAGGTCTGTGTCCCTTTTCTTTCGCTACGGTGACCACAATAAAACCCTATCTTCAATCTTTTTTCAACCGACAAATAAAAGTTCAGCTGTAAAATCGAATAAGTTACAACCTTTTTGAATATCAAAAGTGACTCAATTTTACTATTACATTTCTTACGATTAATTTATACATGTTGATAAAATCTTACTTTGTTCTAATGGAAATCAAACATGATAATAGTTCTTACTAGTACAATTGATAATGATTTGTACATACATAAACTCACGCCTTTATCCCAGAAAGGGTAGGCAGAGGTGCCACTAGGACATCCACATTTCGCTATAATGTGATAGAGGGCAAGCCTATTGCCATATCGGGCACAAATTCCTGACTCCGGGCTGATAATGAATAAGAAAATCCCATATCACTCTGCCCGACCCGGGGCTCGAACCCGACACCTCAGCTTTGTAATTGTACCGTAGCACAACTACGCCACCGGGGCAGGCAGTATGATGAATTATAAATAACTAAAAAGGTTTTGATTTTGCAATATATAGGCTCCCGATGCACGGAGACATGAGGCACATATACTTGGACGCCAATCCAGACTGTACGAATGTCGCAAAAATCTTTGTTGTGAGAGGTGATTTTCACATCGTGAATCCAAGATAAATGTTAAACACTAATTCAGCGCCGTTTGGTTTTGTAACGGAAATTAGTTATGGCATTATTCTATGGAGAAATAGCACAGATACACCAACCCTATTTACACTACATATAAAACGAATCAGATAATGGTACCTTATATTTACGCGAATATTACACATTGAAATAAAATTATTATATCGTGGGACGGAACATACAAGGCGAAACATGGATGTTCCGGTAACCCCTATATCTACCCTTTCTGGGAAAAAGACGTGATGTATAGGTATTTAATATTTTACAAATTAAGACCAGATAATATTGTGCTTGTTAGATCATAAAATCAGCTTCATTTGCGAAATTGTATTTTTGACAGCCTCTGTGCCGCAGTTGTTTAGACGCTGGCTGTAAAATGTGAAGCCGCAGGTTCAATTCCCGCACCGAGATCCCCAGTTTTGTGATCCCCAGGTATTTGTTTCGGGTCTGACTGTTTGTGAGACCGAAGAGTCTCCTGTAATTTCTGACACCCACGACACAAGATTCAATCTCAGTGTGGGGTCCTGCCATGTTTGTGACTGTTGAGTCTGTGTGTGTGCATTAAATTCAATAAGGTCACCGTATTAGCGCGGAACACAATTCTCCACTCAATTTCTCTCGCTCAAATTAATAGTAACCGATCGATGTCTATACATGGAAGATAAATGAGAAAAAGTAATGAATGGGGGTTCTGTATTACCGTTATAAAACCCATAACTACGATTTTTAGAATTTTTCTTTATTTGTCTTTTTGTATGTGCGCGATGAAGTCAGAAGTGGCTCAACGGATTTCGATTAAATTTGGTATAGAGGTAGCTGACACCCTGGATTAACACTAAGGCTACTTTATAATCCGTTTTTTTAGTCCTCTTAGTGTTCCCTTGGGATAAGGAAGGTATTCCGATATATTTGTTACTTTTTATATTCAAATGGATTTGATGGGACTGAATTGCATGCCTTGAGTGAGAATGAGACGAGTAGGGCGGGATATAACGGTATGGGACGGGACGGTATAGGAAATTCCAAATAAAATTAATCACGCAGACGAAGTTTGCGGGCAGAAGCTAGCTATAAATAAACCCAAAATACAGACATAATAACTATAACTATTATATACATCCTAAGTTTTTTAATGTTTTGAAATATAGCCCCCACATTGATGTCAATATTCTTGTCAAAGCAAAAAGTTCCTATTCGATTTTTCCCCAACGTTCTTAAGTTCAAGAAAGGAAAAATTTCTTTTCAAAATTAAACTCAATGTTCTTAGAGCTTTAGTGGTGCAAAATTGATGGCACAATCATAGACAAAAAAGAATAGAGGAAAAAGTAAGTCAGTACTTCTTTTTCCAAGTATTTTAATACATCGACTATCCTTCAAAAACTCGTCAGAATGGCGCTTGCGTAGCCAAAGAACTGGTGTTTTTTATGACTCTTTGGGAAATCTTTTGAGTTATTTTAATGAGTTTTCCGCAATAGAAGCGCTAAAACTAATATGCAATAGATACGCTTTTAATAGTTACGAATAACTTTGGAGTTTTCTTTTTATTTGACCCTCTTGCTTTAGCAGCGACATCTTTATTTATCGTCTTTGAACGAAAAATTTAAACAAAACACTCTGGGGTCCATACGGTTAATGTCATCTGTCAGAAAACGAAAACTAAAATTGTGTTTCGCGCGGATGTCTTAATTTGTTTGTGTTGAAGTTTTAAAATTTAAATAGAAAAAATGGAATTAACGTCTGCTTAGTGCTTGGTGAAGTATTTAGAACAATTTTCTATGGGATCGATGCAACATGGAATGTACACAGAAGCTAGAATGTACGGAAGACTTGTACGAAACGTACAGCCAAAGATTATGCCCTCAAGAGGTTTGTGAATTTAACTGAATTTATACATAAAAAGTATTAGAATGTATTTTTTTATGTAAGTGTGTCGGTAGCATCTCACCAACTTTGATTTAGGTTTTATATTTATTTGTAATTATAAGTTCATTTACGTTTGTATGCTTTAAATTACTAACCTGTAGGGGAATGTGGTTAGTATCAGTTCGATTTTACAGCGATTTATATGTTATATAAATATCCTGGTCTCGAAATGTTGCCTAGGATTACATTGAAAGAAATTATTTTTGTTATATTTCAAGATACATACACACATTTCATTCAAACATATTAATAAATAATAAATAAATAAATTTATTATCTGAAATTGTTTTACAGGTTCCTTAAGTAGTAATTTAATTAAATAATTAATTAATGAATAATTTCTTTACAATAGTTGTATAGAACCGCTTGAATTATTGAAGGACTTCTCACACTAGGCAGGGCCTGTATAGTGAGAAGTCTTTTAAAAATTTTGGTTAGTTGTCGCAAGTAATTACAATAGAAAAGTATTAATATTAAAATAGACAAAGTATTACGAATTATTAACAAATAAAAACTCAAATTAAAAAGTTACAAAGTTACAAAAACGTAAATGATATTATACAGAAATCAACAAAAACAACACATAAATACAAAATTCTAGAAAGATATAAAAACAATATTTGAGAAGATAAGACATTCAAGAAAAAATAAAAATATAATTCTAAAAAACTTAACTAAAAACTTAACTACCCATATATAAATCTTTGAATCAATCTATAGAAATACAAAATTATCTAAAAGGTTGTATTAAATTATTGTAATTAGGAATTAAATTATACAACAATTGATTGTCCCGGAAACATAACTAAGTATAGTTTTAAATATGTCTGAACTTTCATATTTACACAATATACATAATATTCTTGCATCATTTCTTTTTACAGACATAGTACACAAAGTATTCATATAGTATACTTGATAATTATCAAGTAAAATGAATATTTTTAATTCATTATAATGAATTAAAAATCCTTATTGGAATTATTAATGTGTGGAATTCTGTTTCTTATAACTTAATTAAAACACCCTAACTTAAATGATCATAAAGTTTATATAAAAAATGACTCCAAAAAGCTTCATAACTTTTAATGATATAAATAATCATATGTGTGTATAATATAGTTTCCTTGGTGCAGTTGGTTAGACGCAGACTGTGAAATGTGAAATGTGTGATCCACAAGTATTTGTTTCGGGTCTGGGTGTTTTTGAGACCGAAAAGTCTCTTGTAGTTCCTGATACCCATGACACAAGATTTAACCTTAGTGTGGGGTCAGGACTATACAGGGTATATCAAGACCGCAACCGAAAACGAAGCCAGGTGGTAGTATTAGTGACTTCAGACAAAATGCAATGAAAAATTTCGCAAAAAAAATCGTCAACTTTTTTTTGGTAATTTTTTACTTATCGTCGTATTTGGCTGATAAATACATATTTTTCCTAAAATAATGATGTACACATTTTTATGTTTTAAGACGCAATGGTACGATACGGTTTAAATTACTATTTTCGCAATAACTAGGTATTTACTACCCAAAAACAATGATTTTCAAAAAATTGCAAAAAAAAATCTGTCGCTTATTTTGCGAAATTTTTATTTGCATTGTGTCTGTAACCATTAAAACTACCACCCGGCTTCGTTTTCGGTCGCAGTCTTGATATACCCTGTATATGTGACTGTTGGGTGTGTTTTATTATTTATTTATGTATTCTATTACCTTAAGATTAAAAAGTAAGGAAATGTTTTTAGAATACAAAGCTTTGTTACTTGAATGTTACTAAGTAGTTGTAATTTGTTAAAACATAACTACCAGACAGATATGGAGATCTTTAGAGGAGGCCTATGTTCAAAAGTGGACTTCCGATGGCTGAAGAGAGAGAAATGTCAAAGCAGTTTGGTTTGAAGTCAATAGTTTTTCATTGCAAAAATAAGTTACTTTAATATTACAAAAGTTTGATATATAGAAACTTAGCAAACAAACACTTGAGTTATCTAGCTGTTTATCGAATGCAATAAAATGCTATTGTAATTCCAACATGACTTATTATGTTATCAGCAGATAACATATAAGTATCTTAACTTGAAATCATTTAATCTCATCAATCAACATAACAAATGAATGCAAAAAAAAAGTTGCAATGATATTGCAATGATTGCCTATAAAGTAGTTTTTTCTCAAAATCCAATGCAAATATTGTTTTTGCGTGTAACAAATTGACTACAATGAATGTAAAGGTAAATCAACGAGAATATCTACTAAGAGATCCAAAACCATTCCAGACCAATGCCAAAAATATAGTAATTGTCAACTTTTAACAATTTGAATATTAGGACTAGTTTGCACCCAAAGTTCTGTTATGTATTAAAACTGTTTAATTCTAAAATCCAAAAACTATAAGCGTTAGAAAAACAAATTCTATAGGAATATAAACATTGACATTCAAATGTTTTTACTCCATACCTCCAACTTTATGCACATAACAGATATTAGTTTGACCACAGCACCATACAGGCTTGGTACAAAATGCAAGACAATTTAGGCACTATTGCGTATTTCTCAACATTGTTTACAATGGCCACTAACAGAGTAACTTTGAATATCCTACTACTAGCTATAGGGTATACAGCAATCCTAGTAAACAAGACTACTAACTCTTAAGCTATTCTCGTTAAATTTGCTTTGTGTCCAGCAGATGGCATATTTCATCATTCCAAAACAAAGGCTGTTGCCTGTTACCATGAAATGTATTCAAAATTTTTTCAAACTTTTATTTCATTATTTTATATTAAAATATAAAATTGTTGTAAATTATATTGTTTTGATAACATAAAAATATTTTTTAGGTTGGATTCCTCGGCATATGTGGCGAAAAATATCCAATAAAGAAGGGACCTAATAAAATTGGAAGAGATCCAAAAACATGTAACATTATTCTAAATCAAAAGGTGAGTCACTTGTTTATTAATTTTACATACTTTATTGTACAACACAATAAAAGAGAATAACCCAGTAAAAGTTAAATCACTTAAAGCTAAAGTCATGGTTACAATTGGAGGCCTTATCGCTTATAATCATTAAATATAGCTATATCTATTTTCGTTATTAGACAGTTAAAGTCTTTTTAAAAAAAAAAAAAATGTATATTTTTTGTGTTATTATTATGGAATGTAATAATTTATGTTGTAATGTATACACAAAATGCCTTTGTACCTACAATGTGATAGTTATTGTAAAATATTTAGCACAACAGATAAATGTAGGTATATGTATTATACATACACTTATCACTTACTCGACACTGAGTGATCAGAATATTTAATGTGTGCTGTGACCATGACTCGACCTCTATTATATTTTTAATGGTAATAAGTTTGGCTCACTGTACTTCTGCCTACTTCCTTGGAGATTCTAGTATGAGTAGTAACCAGTTGACCAAAATTAAATTTGTATTAAATCATGTGTCTCCAAACATTGTTAAACTCCAATTATTTTTTTATATTTCATCCTTTAATTTTCAGACAATTTCAAAACAGCATGCAGTGATTAATATACTGAGCAACAGTAATTTTATGCTTATGGATCTGGACTCGGCGAACAAAACTAGAATAATAGACGTGAGTATCACTTTAGCATACTGGATATTCGTGCTAGGTCAATTTCTTTAACATATTATAAAAAAAACATTTCTAGAACTTGAAACTAGCCTGCAGAATTTATATATTATATTCATTCAATAGTATTCTAAATACATTTTAGTTATTAAGACCTTGGAAATTTTAATCCATTGAGGAAATTAAACCAAATCCACGAAAAGATCTGTACAATTGAGTTTTACCCCATCGAGAAATACTGTTTCCTGATAAAGCTGTAATGGTGTACTAATAAAACGAATTATATTATATTGTTATTAAGGAAAATATATTTATTTTCATAAATAATTGTTTCAGAAAATTCTCAAGCCATACCTACCCCATCCACTAAAGAATGGTGACACTGTACAGTTTGGCGATGTGTTCGGTGTATTCCAGATTCACGATGACGATGAAGAGCTACCAATGACGCAAGCAATTGACATACCGGAAACGCCCATTCATAACCAGCACATATCTAGGATAGCCAAAGCGCCGATAACTATGGTTCCTGAGTCACCAGATGTTAGTGACAGGGTATGTATTATGAAAAAAGATCTATTAAGAATTGATTCAATTATTTTTTAAATGTACTCTTTATTTCTGTTTTGGAATGATGTATAATAAATACATAATACATTGTTTAAAGTAGAGTTAAACGTGACGCTGATTTATTTAATTTTGTTTATAACTTGCAGGATGATTCATATGTCACATCTCCTCAACAAAAAGAAAAAAGAGAAAGTAGCGATTTAATAAAACCATCTGCGATAGCTAAGGCCATGCAACACATTGGGTCAAATAAAATAGACAATGTCTATTGGAATTCATCAAACAAATCGAACACTTTGATTTTGACCCCAAGCAATTCTACATGCAATCTTAATAGTTCTGATAAATCTTTAACAAATGTTATTACTAATAATGTTAATATACATGAAATGGAAACGCAAGAACTGTGCCCAAAGGAAACTCCAGATGAAGATCAGATTCATGAGGCAGAGACAGAACATTTTCCTGACCCATCCATTGACACTACAACTGCGAAAGGTCAAGTAAGAAAGGTTAACACACAACATGAAATGCAAATAAATCTGTATGCAAATAACAAAGAAATATATGAAAATATATATTCAGCAGAAACACAGTTGTACGCAATTGAGTCTCCAAACGTGTCTGGTACACAAAAAAAAGGAGGGCATAGTACTCTAGAGAGTCCAAAAAAATCAAAAGATAAAATAAATTCGTCTTATGGGGCAGTAATACCAGACGAAATTGATACACAATCGTTTGATGGGCCTCTAGAACCTCAAAATCTTATTCCAGAAGAAATATTTGCACCTAATAATAAGTCGACAACTGTCACAGGAACGAGTAAAAATAATATCATTGGTTCAAGTTTAGGTGGACAAAAATTACCCGATAAAAGAACCAAACGAGCAATATCGGATGATTCTACCGATTGTGAAGATATGGATATAACAGATTGCCCTCATCAACGGTCGCAAGTCGTGTCGGGCAAACCCAACACTGGCAATGATGATGATGAAACTGATTGCGAAGACTTTCAAATAAGCATAGCAAGTGAAATAAAAAATCTGGAAGATTTGCCGACACAAGTCATTAATTTCGATCCAAAAGATAAAGAGCCGACTACGCGTAAAATTACCGGAGAAAATATAGAGTTTGAAGACATGCCCACGCAGGTTATTCTTGAAGACATGCCCACGCAGGTTATTCTTGAAGATATGCCCACACAAGTCATCAAAAAAGATATTCCTACACGGGAAATTGATGATGACGTCCTAACACAAGTTATTGATGAAGATGCTCCAACGCAAATTATTGCTGAAGACGCACCAACGCAAGTTATTGTTCGAGAACCAAAACCAGAACAGTATTCTCAAGAAATGGTTGGAACTTTTAGAATTCCATCAAAAGTGCCTCTTAAATCTAAACGAACAGATGCTCCTTCAACACCCAACCATGTCCCAAAAAAGAACGCAATTACTGTACATGATGATGATGATAAGTATTATCAGTCAACTCAAGATGTTTTCAATGATTTATGCACTCAAGAGCAATATTCCCCTGAACTTATGCCCATAAATAATAATTCGGTAAGAAATAATACTGGTGCAGATGATCAGAAATTATATGAAAGAGACAGTTCAAGTATCAGCCAAAACGATGACGAGGTAAACCAATATGTTGACAATTTATCTTCGCAACAAATACGAGATGTAATTGGCACAGGTTCAGTAAAAAAATTGAAGAGGATGCCCAGCAATAGTTCGGATTTAGAGCCATCACCTAAAGTATCGCTTAGATTTACAGATAGCGATTTACCCAATAGTCAAGAAATAAAAAAGTATGTGAAGGTTAATCCTAAACCTATCCCTTGTGTTATTTCAAGTGATTCAGAAACCGAAAACGATTCAGAAAACTTAATCCCGCCTGTGGTTTATCGCAGAGAGACAAAAAGAAAGACAGATGTAAAATTGGATCTTAATAAAATGTTAAAAACTGACGCGTTACCATCCAGAATTATGACACGGGTACGTAAACCTAGCGCTAAAGTCCAACTTAGTGACGAAAAACAAAAAAAGGCCGCCGCTAACATGTTAAAGTCGAAACTTTTTACAGAACAAGAAGATAATATTGATGACGAAATTATTACAGAAAACCTATCACGTCTTAAAACAAAGGGAAAAAGCAAAAGTGAAAAAGATCAAACAAAAGAAAGCAATATAAAATCATACTTTAAAGTATTGGATAAATCAAATGTAGGAATTAAGAGAGATTTTTCGAAACAAGAGGATCGAGGAGATGTATCTAAAAGCAAAACTGGTGAAACATCAAAGTCAGAAATTAGTTTAAATAACTCGAGTACTACATCTAAAAATATAGATATTAAATTAGAAGCTAAAAGTAGTAGAAGTACTAGACCTCGAAGAAATAAAACACAAGATTGTAAAGAAATTGAGAAACCGTCAGGTACCAGCAGCCGGCAAGCAGAGAAACAAACGAAATCATCAAAAACGACAGATAAGCTCCCATCAAGATTACAGGAAGTAGACAAATCCAAAGCAAGTCTTGATTCTACTGCTGGTTCAAACACAAGCACGAGGAAAACAAGAAGCAATGCTAAAGTGAAAGTAGAAAAAATATCTACATCACCCTCATTCAGCGAAAATGATAATAAACCTAAACGTAATGGAAAACGTGAGAAAAAAGTACCAGAGAAAGTTGTTGAGAAATCCGATTCCGTTAATAAGGAAACTGAAATTAGAAGGAGCAAACGGCAAAAACCTGTGAAAGATACAAAAGAAAACGTTACTACCGAAATAAAAACTAAGTCAGTAGGTAGAAAACGCACGTATGATAAGAATATTGTATGTGATAGTTCTTTAGAACCGCGTGTTGGTTCGTCCAAAAGTGTGAAAAGATCGGCTGTTGGAGGCAGTGAAGGGCCCAGTCCTAAGAGAACGAGATCTGATTTTAATGCAAGCAGCTGCAGCATTAGACCACCGAAGACACAGTATGTGCTGTATTCCTGTTTATTCCCGACAGAAATACAGACTAAACTCGAGAAACTGGGTAAGTAGACTGCTTGTTTCTTTATGTTGTACCTTATTCCCATTAAATAAAATGTCGCGGATTATACGGAATACGCGCGCTTTCGAGCGATCAGCGCGGTTATTTCGATAGAAATCTGTGCATTGCGTTGTGGAGATACGAGTGTATTTCTTATTTATTATTAATCAACATCAAATGAAAAATAATTTTAAAAGACTAAAATCGTCTGTAATTAAAAAGAGGGAAATAAAATTATTTTTTTACAATTTAAAATACCTAAATATTCCAACTTTGTTTATAAGCTCAGTGTATATCCAGACTGCGACCGAAAACGAAGCAAGGTGAAAAAAAAATACGCTTTTTTGCGAAATATTTAGTTGCAATATGTTTTGAAGTCACTAATACCACCACCTGGCTTCGTCTGGATATACCCTGTGTATATTGACGTGCAAGCTGGCGCGTGCTGGCGCGTGCTGGCGCGTGCAGGCGCGGCGACGGTGCAGGAGGTGCGCGAGTGCTCGGTGTTCATGGCGGCGCGCGCGCGGCGCTCGCTGAAGCTGCTGTGCGCGGTGGGGCTGGGCCGCCCCGTGGTGGGCGCGGCGTGGGTGCAGGCCTGCATGGACACCAAGACTATTGTCGGTGAGGAACACATTTATATTCCTATATTCCCGGCGAGTCGTTACCCATACTATGCCAAACGATATCTATCTAATGTTTTATCCTTTGTCCCTTTCTTACAAACATTTTGGCTTTTTGTTGCAATTTTTTGTAGATAATAAGTTAGCATTAGGTTGGCTTGCATGACGGTTCTTTGCAAAAAAAGAACCGCTCAAGTTACAATATTTACTCTGGTTATATTTTGATATTTTGCGTTGCAGATCCATGGTTGTATATACTGAAAGATGAACAGGCCGAGAAGCGATACAATTTTGATTTAGAGAGGACTCTGCGAGGCAAGCGGAACTATCTGAAGGGATACAGGGTGTCCTCGACGCCGAGCGTCTTGCCTAATGCCAAAGAAATGAAAGGCAAGTGCTACCTAGAATGTAGACAAATAGTCGACCTAGATTGGTTTTAGTTCACTCAGTTGTTTTTTATGACGTTCACATTTGACAATAAGGTAAAAAATATGTACTGCAAACGCGAAAAATATTTAGTAGTTAATTATGGAAAACCATAAATCCACGTCAACAGCATCATTTAAAATTAAATAATATGCTTAAATGGAAAAGGGATGTTTCCAATCTGTAATTTTTAACAGTATTTACTGTAAAATATATTTTAAGAGAAATATTAATATGAAACACATCAAAATCGGCTACCTATTATACTCCCTTAGATATTCCCCTATTTAGTAGTGTAGTGAGAACATTCGTTTTCCCTTTCGCACGCATGCACTTTATACACGATGACGTCAGAGCACGCAATTTGCATCCTTTATTGCTATTCCTACTAATTTTAGTAAATTTAAGACTTATAAATTAATTACTAAACGATTTTTTTTTCTGTTTATGATTTTTCGTAACGTAACCTTTCGATATAAACAATAATAAAAAATGATTCAACTAGCCGATTACTATCAATTTTAATTTAATAAAAATGAAAGCGTGTTTCGTGTTTTATGAGTCAATTTTCATGTAATAAATACTAATACGACATAATATTAGTGAAATTGAATGACTGTGATCGTGTCCGTCGTGTTGCAGAGATAGTGGAGTGTTCGGGGGGGTTGTGGGGGGAGGGCACGGGCGGCGGGGTGCAGTGGGTGTGCGTGTCGCTGGCGGCGGACCGGCCCGACTGGGCGCAGCTGCGCGCGCGCGGCGCCACGCTCGTGTCCCCCGAGTTCATCCTCACGGGCGTGCTGCACCAGCGGGCCGACGTGCGGACGTATGCCTTATAATAAATACCTACATGGACTATGTGAATATACAGTGAAAGTGCAAGTGTAGTAGTGTTTGTAGAGATAGTGCAGTGTTAGAGGGGAGTTACAGGGGAGGGGAGCTGCATGTCATGTCTCCCTCGAGTTCTCATTGGGATAATTCATCAACGGGCTAATGTACGTACATATGCGTACCGATGAATACTGGTCTATACAACTTCACAGTCAAAGTGTGATGGACAAAATGACATTGGGTCTAATAAGTTCTGCCATAGTATCACAATCCACGCTTCATGTCTATGATCTACAATGTTTAACTACAAACCTGTAGGTTATGCTAGCTACAAAATCACACGTACAAAACTGTGGAACACACCAGTGGAGCAAATTTCACCATTTTTTTAGTCAATCAAAAGCTAAAGAAGACATGTTTTCTGACCGTCTGATTGTTTTTATGGTTATTTATTTTTAATGTAAATAATTTCTTTAAATATACCTTGCATGCAAAACATAATGGATAATAAATAAATCGTTACCTTAATTTGTTTTTCACAGATGGTGTACCAATATATTATACATCAATGTTTATAAAATGCTAACGGTTTTTTACACATTGTGTAGTGTATACACTTAAGTGTTTAGATAACGACCTGTTCATGTTTTACATAAATATTTTTTAAATAAGTATATTTTTGATTTGCAATAACCTTAAACCTAGTCTAAAAAAGGTCACATATACAAAAGAGACGTTTAAGCTGCTAGTAATTTCGAGATGTTATATATTTGGGATATTGAGTCGTATTTTATATTACCATGAACACGGCATACAAAATCTGTGCGGTGCGAAAGAAAAGATAATGTAACTACGTAGAAGTGACAGAATCAGAAACAAATTGCGGTACGGTACAGCAGTTTTTCGTTACTCAAATTTTATTTTCCTGCGCCCTCTACTTCACATAGAATTCGCGTCATTTAGACTATGTTTTATGTTTGTATATTATGCGTGTGGCCATATTTTAATTATAGTTGTTCATGTAATAATGAGTAAAATATTATTATTATTAATATACATGAGGCAAGAAGGACTTTTAAAGAATTTATGGATAATATAATATTAGTAGTCATTTTGGCAAATGCGATTTTTCAAGGATCTTTTTTGAGCAGTACTAGATTAGATATTTGAGGGGGGTTTTCGTATAGTTGTAGGAATATGTCACGCATAGTCTGGCATTAACGCCCAAATTTGAGATTTGCCTTTCAGACAAGAAGACACAAAAATATTATTGTAGATCAATTTCAATGTAAGTGATTTACATCTTCGCCACTTACAAGGTCTTTGTATTTTGCATCTATTATTGTATTAGATACCTATTTTTGGAAAATATAAGCCTTAAAAATTGTTATAGATATTTTCACTTCTTACGAAGATCGTGTTTTGGGAATTACTGTTTCGTTAGTCTAATGGTAGCGTCAAAAAAGAAGGGATCGTGAGCTCATATTCCAAGTGGGGAATTTTAGGCGAGTGTTTCGTTATGATAAAAACATATTTTTTATAATTTCTGACACTAAAAACATCTTAGAGTGGGAATAAGTCCGGCAACTGTACTCTTGCTTCACTGGCATTTTCAACAAACTTTTGGGGATATAGGCGTGATGTTATTTTTCTATTATATGGTGACATCGACATTAATTTAGTGAAAATAATCCGCCTATTTTTGAATAGAGTCCAATTTTTAAATACTCCCACGAGTATCTCAGTAGAAACATGAAACGTTATATAACATTTAACGATTTTTTATCTTGTTAAATAAAGTACGAACAATATATTTCAAACGTGATAAAAAGACTACAACAAAATCGTTACAAATAAATATACTAAATTATTAAATTAAGCGTTACGTAGAAGTAAAGAATATACTTTTAAACTAAATGGAAATATATTGTAACTAAATTGTCAAATTTTATCAAAGATACCTACCTCAGCTAACCTTCGGCTCAAAAATCAGCAAAGCTATCTTCGAATGAGAGACTCCCACCATTAAGAGTTCGATTGAGAGGGCCACAGTCCGTTACCCTTGAGCATAATTTAATAATATTTAATGTAAAAACTATTAAAGCGTTACCATGTATGTGGATTTAAATAATATTTTCATGTGTCCACTTCTTGATATAGGCTTTTAATTTTGTTATTACAGCTGATAATAACTATGGTCTGTTAGTTTTTATTACACAGGTAATACCTGCAACTTTGCGTGGCCTAATATACTTACAATTAGGTTTACGTTTCTCGCTCATGTTGACGCTTATCAAAATCTTGGCCTTATAAAACTTTAAAACATTATATGGTATGAAGATATCGCAATATTCTTCCTAGATATATCCTTTATGTCAGAAAGAAATAGAACATAAAAAATGATAAAAATCCAATTAGCTACATATATCATGCCTGAAAAGTCAACCACAATTCAGTTTCTAACAACACACCAACTTTAGATAAAGGAAACTGGCAACATTTTACTAGTTTTCGATAAAGTTGCCAGCTGCGCAACAGTTTTTAGTTGCCCCGAATGAAAAATTCAAGTTTCTTCAGCTAAAGTTGTTCTGTGTGCACAGCGCCTAAGCAGATTACATTCATGTAATTACTAGATTAGTTTAATTAACACGTTGACTGCGGCGCATATTGTTGTACGCAACGCTTGTGCGGGTATCACACAACATGTGTGTTTTTTAAATACATAATACACCAAGGCTGAATTTGTTTTGCGCCGTAGTCAATAATCAAAGCTTAAATAACTAGATGTACAAATATTTGCTTTAATTTGCATTTTAAAATTACTATTAATTGTCAATGTGATTATCGACAGGTGTTTACAATAAATATTTTAATTTGATGTAGTTCTATTGGTTTATTATTTTCGCCCCAGTTCTATTTTCTTCTATAAGTTTTAACATTTAAACATTACTAACATTAAAAAGAGTTATGTGAATTTTGGTAAATTGATTAACCTCATTGCTAAATAAAACAAATAGCACAATTTTTCAAACATATATTTACACTTAACACAAATACTGGCATGTGCTTACGTCACGGGCTACATTAAAGTGATTCTTGTAGAAAACTCTGAACATTATGTACAACGGAATGTCAGTTCCCCGTAATCGCATTGTTTCATTAAAACACTTCATTATAAAATAACAATACTTATTGTATGTCATAAGATTACAGTTGCCTTAATGTTATACAAACAAAAAATGTAGAGGTTTACCACAAATTGTAGGTGCATATTATAAATCCAATTCTAAAGTTTAGCTAAAAATATACCTAGAGGGCACCACTAACATTGACAACATTGTCGTTTGATGGTATAAGGCCTTATTCATAGACAGATTTAAAACCTATTTTAGTTATCGAATGTTTTGTCTTCTTCGCTCGAACTGAATTCTAAATTCTTTCGAAAGGGACAAAACATTCGATAACTAAAATAGATTTAGAATCTGTCTATGCATAAGGACGATAAAAAGTAGCCTAACTAGGTACTGTATATTATATACGCCAGGTAATAAATCTTGAAATAACATATAGTTTCCAATCATATTAAGTAGTTAAAAAAGTAGAAGATTTTTTGTAACAAAAAAACACTTGTATATTATAGAGATAATCTGGCATCTCCCCGAAATTAACCACTGGGAAATTATATGAGAAATAAAAAATATATGAGAAAAATTTATTGAATTCATATTTTTTACCTTCGTTTTATATAGGGAATAAGTATAGTAACAGATTATTTGATATTAACAAGTATAATTATTTTATTTAAATGCAAATAAAGTAAATATAATATTTTTGAAGATAAATTTCTACGTTTTTCTTTACATTGCAATCTAAATAATAAAATAATGTGATTTATTATGTAAATTTAAAAAAGTACTGTAAAACACATTTTTGTGATAAACAATATTCTAAATGAATAACATAAACATAGTAGATTGACAAGTCAATGTGCAATTAGTGTAGTGGAAAGAGGTTTGTCTAGTGATTGCCTATATAAAAGCACTATAGACACAAAAAAGTGGCTATAATCCACGTGATAATGCTGTATAATACAGATATAGTCTAACTAGGTGAATAGGAACGTAGGGGGGAATAGTGATTGCCCTGTCCTTTAACCCCACCATTTTCACCTGCAGTATCTTGCCCCTTCTTAGGTTTTCCTACAAGATAAACACACATCAACATGTCAATCTATAACACTCAATTCGTTTAATAAAATAGCTTTTAAGAACTAATAATAATACATTACATTTTTACATTCATTCAAATTAGCTAAACACTGTGCGTACTCAAGTTTGCACTAAAACATAAATCGGGTACACATTACAATTTTCCTATAGATATAGCATTACCTTTAAACACATGAACGTATTAGCCCCGAAATGCGGGGCCCCAAACCCCCCGACTTTCAAGCAAAAATACTAGTTAAGACTTAGCATAGGGTCACTGTATCAGGATACAAGCTCAGGAGGCTTAGGAGCCGATACTGTCAAAATCTTAATTTTAATAACAAATCAAGTATTTATTTATAAAGCTAAAGGCTTGATGTAATATTTTATCTGGAAGAGGCACAATCGGAAGTATCTGAACAATGTGTAGTGTCAAGTGTGTACACAACAATAAGGTTTGTATTAGGCATCGGATTCAGAATAATTAGAGTAGAGAGCACATATAACTACTACACATAATAATTTTAGATATAATTACTACAACTTTTATAGTGATATCCAGATGTACTTTTGTAAATAATGATTTTTAGACTGGTATCCACTGGGATGTGCGAAGACTAATAGGTGATGTAGTACAAAAAATTAAATACACTTGGTTGATCCAAAAGGAGAAATTATGTCAATATAACAGAATATTATTGTCATGATATTAAGTCTCAGTGGCGAGAAGCCGCGGGTTCTTGTTTGTATGATTCATAAATATTTACTTAGTAATATCCAATGACGAAGCATGACTATGTGTTTGTTAGTTGTGATTATTGATTTCTGATTGACCCCCGTGGTGTGCCTCTGAATCCGATCCTGTGTCGCCGCTCACATGCCTCGCGCGGGGCATACATAATGTTCTATTGCGTTTTCAATGTCCCTTTTCATGAAAAATTCACCGGACCCCATTTCTCTGAAAAAGGAAACATATGGGTAATCAGGACCCTTAAAAGTATTTTTATATTTAAATTAATCGTTAACAGCGTTTTTTTATTT
Source organism: Deilephila elpenor (assembly GCA_949752805.1). Lineage (NCBI taxonomy): Eukaryota > Metazoa > Arthropoda > Insecta > Lepidoptera > Sphingidae > Deilephila > Deilephila elpenor. The sequence continues at coordinate 11,344,805 of OX457108.1, forward strand.
TACTATCTTAACACTGGTTTCGTAGGTTAAAGAAAACCTTAATAATTAAATGATATACTTAGAGGGGTAAGGCCATAGCGGCCATCACATACCAGTGAAAATTAAACTTTTATACACATAAACAACATTAAAAAAAAAGTCTACAAAATGCAGTTTAATTTAATTTCATCCACCATTGTAATTTAATGTGAGATAGTCCAAGCCAATCGTTAATGTACTTCGCATGCGGTATTTACTGTTTAATACTGAATTCTACTACATACAAGCAATAATATAATATTCAAAATGCTATCTTAGTACTGCAAAAATAAACAACTGAAATATTTTATTCTAGTTACAGCTGTACCTACTGTTTTGGAGATACAGACGTAAGGTTATGAAACAAAGCATAAGAAAAATATTACTGTTTTCTCTTCATATTTTGTTTGAATAATTGGCTTCATGTAAGTGAGTCTTGATGACATCGTGACATTGTTAATAATATGTCCATTGTCCAATGTATGTACAGTTACTTTTGTGTAAAGATGATCACGTCAACTGCGCGTACACAATTTGTTTGTTTGTGTGGCCTCACATTGTGGCACACCTCAATCGGGTTATTTATTAAAATAACAAAATTATTTACATAATAACCAAAAATAATTATTGTGCTCATAGATAGTTCATTGTTTTAGCGTCGCAATGGCATTTTATGGTCTAATAAAAAAGCTACATGTTCTTGTATGGAAGGTTTCGAATGGAATTAAATACTTATGTATTATATGTCACTCATTAAAATATATATCCTTTCTTTTATGATTATTCATCAGTCCGAGTTACGATGATTTAACATTGTTACATTATGAATTAGTGCAGGCATTCTCGAAGAGTTTTAATTTTTGTTACAGATGGCGCTTCTTTGTCGCGGCCAGTGCATTAATATAATTCCATCTCCAACTACCCTCAACCACTAATTAATAGATGCATATATGGATAGCCTAGAACTAAATATGTACTTATACATATTGTGATTAACTATTTCTAAACCAATTAATAGTGGGCTTGTATACTTTGTTTCTACAGTTTCATTGCAGTATGCTGTTTAAGTCTCTATAATAAAATAAAAACCACATATTGTAAAAGAAACCACTGTTCCAGGCTATCCATACAAGTTAACTAAAGCACATATTCCAATCACTCACTACCAATTATTTCTACACACAGACTATCCACACAACAGCCAAAATTAATACACTTTCTTAATCTACATCTAAAGGTCTGTCACGTAAATAGACCAATCAGATCGAAGAATTGTGGACACGCCCACATTTTAGTTGTTGTGATTGGTTCATTTTCAGGATTGAAATGTAGACAGCGATTATATAATATATTAATCGTAAATTACTAAAAGCAATATTAATCCATTCATGCGGCGGGCACTACATCATACACCGTACACTCGTCAGTTCTTACTTGCGTGACCTTTCACCTACGCTTCAGGGTTGCGCTTCATGAGGTCAAGGTCGGCCTGCACCATGTCCTTGACTAGTTGGTCGAATGTGATGCGAGGAACCCAGCCTAGTTTCTGCTTGGCTTTGGTGGGGTCGCCGAGGAGTAGATCCTAGAAGAAGCATGTGCGGGTAACAGTGGATTAAATGTTTTCAAATTCATAGATATTATAGAGGTACAAGTTTGTGATGTTCCTCAAACAGTAACACACAAATGGTTAACGGATTTGGTTGCTGTTAAGCATGGCAATAGGCTGCATATTTATAGGTTTAATGCATAGGTCTACTTCCTAAATAGGAAAAGCACTACCATAGAATAATATATATATTTTCTAATGTTTGAAATTTTTTCATTTTAAAGATAGATAAGTACTGCTGGAGTTTGTTTTTCTTTGTAACTTTTTTTATTTACCTTTGAAGACGATCAAAAGCTTAAAAGAAATAATAACAGTGAAAGTGTTGTCCAGCAGCTAAAATGTGATTTCAACATGTCTTAAAACAACATGAGACATTTTATGAATGTTGAAGGTACTTCACACCAGGTACTTACCACTTCAGTAGGCCGGAAGTACTTAGGATTAACCCTGACGAGTAGCTCTCCTGTATCAGCGTCATGCCCGGTCTCGTCCACCCCCTGCCCCCTCCACTCGATGCGCCGCGTCACGCACGCGAACGCTTTCTCTACGAACTCACGCACGCTGTGCGTTTCACCTGTAGCTACTACGAAATCTTCGGGCTCGTCTTGCTGTAGCATCAACCACATCGCCTGGGACAAAAAATATTAGGCGAATTGGTCGAATATTGTGATGCAATTCTTTTTCTTTCGTGACAAATACTCGAAAAAGGTATTAGGTGCATTTATATTATAAGATAGATAATGTGTCACATTTTCCCGACGGTACTGTAAATGTAGCAATTATGCAGACGCCTGTAGCCTTAATAAGTTGTTCCTTATGGAAGTTAAAGGGCACAAAATAAATCACTGTCTTGGAACGCAAAATCTCTTTTTGTTCGTCAAAAAACCGACAGTAGGCGGAGCCGTCGAGCACGAACAAACGTTCAAAGCGCGCTCGTTTGAGGCTCCTAAGTGGGTCCACGCTCCAATTTGTGCTCGGTTCGTGCTCGGCACTTCTAGCGTAGACCTAACTTAATACTGGGCCTCAAAAGTGCAAAGACGATTAATTGACTTCCAGATGGACAACTGCAAATCGCAATTTGCAATTTGTAATGCAAATTCTGTGTAAAAGGGTAGACATTCCCATGGTTGATTTAACTCAGACGGAATAGGGTGTATCAATAAAAAAAAAGATCCCGAAGGTGGATTTAACTCGAGACGAGATAGGGTGTTTCAATAAAAAATATAATAAGGTAGGTTTTATCATTATATAACGAATACCCACCTCAACATAATCCTTGGCGTGTCCCCAATCCCTCTTACTATCCAGGTTCCCGAGCTCGAGGCACGGCAGTAGTCCCAGCGTGATCTTGGCGACTGCCCTGGTGATCTTCCTGGTGACGAAGTTCTCACCCCGGCGCGGACTCTCGTGGTTGAATAGCAGCCCGTTGCACGCGAACATGCCGTACGCTTCGCGGTAGTTTACCACTATCCAGTAGCCGTAGAGCTTTGCGCATGCTGGATATAAAATTATATTATTGAATGGGTATATTATTAAGACTAGACTCAAGTGAAATTGGGCTGAGCACGTCAAATGGATGCACCATGATCAATGGACCAAAATCATCGTTAAGTGGGTACCACAAGCCAGGTATAGGCGAACAGGCAGACCTTGAAAGCGAAGGCGGAGTCATCTCGACAGATGTAACAGGAACTAGACGAAAATTGCTTTCAATAGAGATATATGGAAGAGCCTCCCCTAAGGCTTTTTCCCAGCAGTAGGACCTTTTTGGCTAGTGTAATAATTATTGGTATTATTGCCTACTTATATGGAATACACGATCAGGTATGTATGTATTATTGAAACTTTGTAATCGACTTTTAAGAAGAAGGAAGTTTTTGTTCGACAGTCTATGTATGTTCACTGATTACGCCGTAATTTCTAGACCTATTTGTATGATTATTTATGAGTTTGTTTCATTTTAGCTTAAAGTTAATCCCGTTTTTATTTCGTTTTTATAATTGTTTACGCTTTGTGGCTTCAAAATACGAATTATCCACCAGTGCGGCTCGGGTGTGTTAGGCATCGAAACGTGTCAGGTGTGTGACAACTGATAACCGCATAAATGTGGCCCGAAAACACGTTCGTGAGCTGCGGCCTGCGGTTAAGTTGTTATCATTTCTTTTTTGTCATTCCTCATAAGAAACTGCTTTTAAATATTCACAAGGGTCTAGTGTTAAATTTGTCGCCTATCGAAATCGTAGATTATTTGTCAATATTCAAGAATTGACGATTTAACCACTATTATAATACCATTTCCAGAAATGTATGAATCAATATGAGACTGCACTGATTTTTTGTATTACCTAACGTAATAAATTTATGGACGTATTCGAATGCGTGCCGATTGCACGTAAATGCCTTAGTAACATTCATATAATATAAATCAACTTGTAAATTGCCACATCATGACTAGACCCTGTATTAAACAATAACCGTGTGAGCATTTTATTATGCTAGTGATTTCTATAGCTTCACTCAGTGAGCACCGCATGCTGTATTTATCAAACATCAGCTTTTGTGTGAACAATTTGGTCACTATTGTATACCGTACAATAATATTTGCAACAGTTGTGACACACATGTCATGTATAATTATCTATAGCGGAGCGGATGATGGGAGGTCATTTCTTAATTATTTATTACTAGTTCATGCCCGCTGCGTAGTTTGCATCGTCCGCAAGAGCTATTCTGCGGGCAGTATTTCAATTAGTCATTCTACAAGACTTAAGTTAACCAGCTGATTGTAATTCACTACCATTATCATTTCTCTACACATTTCTCCACTGGACAAAGACCTGTTCTTTATCACACCAATTTATTTGACCTCCCGCACATCTCACCCAAACTTACCCTAAATCTTGACGATGTCATTCCATCTATAACCCCGATTGACATTAACCTATAAAATATACATCAAAATTGATTAACCATAGCACATACCATATGGAGACCTCGGGTAGAAAGGCGTCTTCTCATTCTGCGGCACTTCCACCACCTTCCCGTACAGCTCTGACGTGGAGGCCTGGTAGATCTTGGTCTCCTTCTCCAGTCCAGCTGCCCTGACGGCTTCCAGCAGCCTGAGGGTTCCTAGAGCGTCCACTTGAGCCGTGTACTCGCTCAACTCGAACGACACTTTGACGTGAGACTGGGCACCTAAGTTGTATATTTCTTTTGGCCGCGTCTGTAAGAATTTGATTTTTTATTAAGAATGAAGAAATTACGTTCGGCTGATGGTAAGTGTCACGTTGCCGATTAACAGAAACCATTTAGAACAAAGCACTAAGAGCCCTACACCATTGCACTGCGTTCGTCAACTCGAGACATTGGGTGTTAAGTTTGATAGTGCTCAGTAATTTCGCTGAATTCTTTAAATTGGAATATGATAATGTTTCTGTACGGCTGTTTAGCGGTAGAAGTAGACATAGCGGTGGTATCTAGCTAGGCATTTCCTTGAATACGAGGAGCCAACCAACACGGACAAGGTGTAATTTTATTGTAATTCTAGCGGCTTGGACCGGTTCCACGCGGGTGCAGACACTTTTTTGAAAATACTCCATCGCCTATGTTCATTAGGGATAATGTAGGTTTCTAATAGTGAAATTTTTCAAATCGGTCCAATAGTTTCAGAGCCTATTCAATGCAAACAATCAAATCTTTCCTCTTTATAACATTAAGTTTAGATAAAAAATAACTAACAAAGTTTCAGTGACTAACTAATTTAGTTATATCAAAATATTGGCATTCTTGTTATATTATTAAAATTGATTATTATGCAGGTCAACTAATCACTAATACTGATATGATATAAAAATCTATAGCACAAATTGAATTGTTGTGTATTGTTCAGAGATATTGTCTCTACATGGAATGAGCGTTATGCTCGCCTGTCCTCGTGATAAGAATCCTTATCCGTAGTGTTTAATTAAGTGCTTGATACTAGTTCATGCTTGTGACTTTGTCGGCGTGGCTTGCTATGCTATATCGGTAATAAGTCACTGTTGTATGCAATTGAAAATGCATAAAGTTACTTTAGATTAAAAAGATATATAGTTATTTGTTTTGGACACGGATAATTTTTTAACACACGAAACACTAAAACCTATAGATTAAACCTCATGTTTTTGTGATCCACAAGCATTTGTTTCGCGTTTATCGTAGTTCTGATATACTGTTAAATTAATGGATTATATTATTGTTTTATATTTGTTTAATTAGTAAACGTTGTATGCTAATTGACAATTCCCCGCACCACTCATTGCAGACAGTTTCGGTTGTAAAGCGATTTCAAATTATGATACGATATGTCTGCAGTAAAAGAGCAATATGCGATTAAGCGATAATACGTGGAATTAATACTCTTCAATGAATGAGTCACATTAATCCACGTTGTATCCCGTGGCCGGATTAATTTTACTATTTAATACTTATATTGCTTTGTAAAACCATACTTGTTGCATTAGAACTAGTGACCCGAATTGAGAAAGGCTTTATCACACTTTTAAAGTAATAAACGTATCGAACGTAGTCACACACATTGGTATCTCACTGTGGAGTCAGGCTGTAGTCGATAAAATACCACATCTTGTGTCGTGAGCATCAGAAATTATGCGGCCCATAAGAACTATTTACAGGTCTCTGTGCGGGGATTGTTTTGGCAAGACTATCGTTATGATAACATGGTATCACATTTTGGGACATGTTAATTAAAAAAATAATAATAATTGGAATTGGAATTTAATTGGATTTTCGTATCCGGGATAACAAACAGCGTACACAAATACATAAAACTTGTCACGAAACTCACGAAAGTTATCGTATTCGGGTTTACCCTGTAGGTACATTGCTTCCAGCAGGCCATATAATTGCAACCTACCGGTTTTATCTGAATAGCAATTACTAACATGTAAATTTTATACAGTCGTGAAAGTATCAAAATATTAAATTACCTTTGTAATTATGCTAATAAGGCAAGTGGTATCTGTAAGGTCTCCGTAATGGAGATGCATTCTGCCCCCTGTGTGGCACGCTGGCTGCCCATATAAATGCTGGATGCGGCCGGTGTTAAAAGATGAAGATCTTCGCAGAATACCATGGACTTCATAACCCTTTTCTATTAGGAACTCGGCTAGGTATGATCCATCCTGCGTAAAAAGGAACTTTAATTAAAATAATTGCAACAATAATTATCAACATGGCTAGTAGATGGTGGGGTCGATTTCCGTTTAGGGTAATGTATTTTGAGATTTCCCGCGAGGGGTGACGTCAGGCGGCCGGTCAAATTAACATAAGTGTTTTTTCAGCGCGCGTAAAATTATGTAGATAATTATATCTGCACTCAAGCAGTATCGGTTTCCGGATTTTTTGCAATAACAACGCCCTGATTCAACGTGTCATTCTGTACTCATGTACATACTAATTAACATTTTAACGCCCTGGACAGCGAACTGATTGCGACCTAACCAAAAGCCACATCTGTACGAGGGTAAGTAGCACATATTTATCAAAAAGATTATCAACTGTGATGACACATAAAAGGATGTTATTGTCCTAGGCAGGTACTTATTGTATATTATAATAGTATGTATAAACAATTCTTATTACAATATAAATTAGATTTAGACATTGATGTAAAGTTTAATTAATAGATAATTCAATACACAAAATTAAATTATCAACTGGAAGTTGCTTGAGTTATCAATTTCCTGTTCTATTTATTTTGTTTTCATATGCCTATACCTATGCCAATTTCATATCTATTTATTAATTTACTCGGTTCGTCTGTATGGTTAACTCTATTTGAAATTAACATTATTTAGAATTTCCCATCCCGTCCCATTATATCCCGCCTGTACTGTCACGTTTTCACTTAAAGCATGTAATACAGTCCTATCGCAAATCTTTGATAATAAAAAAGTAACAAATATATCGAAATTGCTTCCTCATCCCATGGGAACACTAAATTTGTCAGAACAAAAAGTAGCCTCGGTTTAGGTTTTAGACTGCCTCGGTGGCGTAGTTGTACTACGGTACGATTACAAAGCTGAGGTCTTGGGTTCGAATCCCGGGTCGGGCAAAGTGATATGGGTTTTTCTATTCATTATCAGCCCGGAGACAAGAATTTGTGTCCGATATGGCGATAGGCTCGCCCCCTATCACATCATGGGACGGAACATACAAATCGAAATGTGGGTGTCCTGGAGGCGCATCTGCCTAGCCCTTCTGGGATAAAGGCGTGGGTTTATGTTTGTATGTACGTAAAAAGTAGCCTTAGTGTTAATCCAGGGTGTCAGCTACCTCCATACCAAATTTCATAGTTTCTGAGTTCATTGAGCACAGACAAATATTCTAAAAGTCATCGTTTTGGGTTGTATTACGTTAATATAGACCCCCTATATTCGTTTTTCTCATCATCTTCCATACACAGACATTGATTGGTTACTATATTATTTGTATAGATTAAATTTATTTTAATTTTTTATTTTATTTTGACGATCATTTACACTACCGCATATGGGCTGTAAGTAAGTAGAGATTAGTATATATTGTTTTTACACTTAGCCAGCAAGGTGCAATAGTAAACCTAGTATTGTCAATGGAACTTTCAATTGTAGAGGGAGCTGTGCCATGTAGGGAAGCAAAAGTGTAAGCTCATCCATTATAATATTTTTAACACATTTTTATTATACCTGTATGTATGTTTTGGAATATTTGAACTTTATTTTGAAATGCTTCAAAATGTTGGATTACCTTGCCTACTTATCAAGTACCAATGACAATAATTTAAAAGGTAAAAGAAATCATTACAAAGTGGGTAATTTACTTTCCAGCTGCCTTCCTTAATTATAAATATCTGTGTTTACTAAAAAAAACGACTTAAAGAACTAAAAACATAACATGGGGTGTTCACAACAATAATTTATCATCAAGCACCAGTGTGACTCCACAAGTGACACAAGTGACCACAAGTGACTCCATTTTCTTATTTCAAACTCATTATTAATTATTTTTACTTCATAATTAAGCCTTTTACCAAAGTGTTTTTAAGTTCATCAAATTATAATAGTTTTTTTTATAACTTCATCTCTATATTCTAATTAAGCAAGGTTTTATTATGGAAATAATTATGAATTATTTTAAAGTGTGCAACTGTATGAACATCTACATCTTCAGCCACAGTCCAGTGTTGGTCATAGGCCTCCCCATAGATTTCTACAGCGACCTGATGGTACTGGCTTGGCTGTATAAATTATATTAATTTTACAATAATTGAAATTTTAAAAATGGAATAAAGTAGTTATAATTGTGACAATGTCTCATGTTGGTATCATTATGGTACCCTGGGGATAATGTTTAAAATTCAACAACTTTTTATATAAGCGTAATACATGTATATTATTTTTATAAATACTAACTGATCTGGAAGCATAAAAAGCATCTAATGTAAATTTCCAAATAATATTTAAGAATATACATACATTTATGAAAATAAAATTAACTTTTAACTACAGTACAATATGTTCATCTCTAGAGGACAACCTGTTACAACACTTTTGCTTAAATACAAGGAAAAATGTTTTATGTAGATTGTAGGTGTAGTAAAAAATATTTATTACGCATAAATACCTATTTTCTAAATAAGATTTGGTATTTTATGTGTATATAATACACCTATTGTTTTAATAATTACTAATGCAATTTTTATCCTCTATCCAAAAAGACAAGGCTTGTATTTGAAGTAGGCACATAAATTGCCACACCACTGATAAAAATCTAAGTATATGTTTCATAAAATATGAATATACGTGTCAAACAAATGCAGTAAATCGTATTTGTTAACATACCTGTCCTGTGATGCCGGTTATTAGCGCAATTTTCCTATTACCATTACTGCTGGATCCTTCTCCCGACATTTTAAATTAAATTATTTACTTTAAAGGCTTTTTAAATTTTTTCGTGCATAAAACACGTCCACACTATGAGCCGGCGACGCTGATAAGCCTAGCTTATCAAAACAATCCAACGGAGTCGGCAATTAACATTTATGCGCGAAATAACGGTTTATGACAACATTACGCATGTTATGGAGTTTTAACGTTATTGTACGCTAGTGTATTTAAATGTTGTAAATAGATTTTCAATTAATACATAAAAATATTTTTTTGTTAGCACGAAATTGAAAATATTTTTGACATTTGTTAGGGTTTGACAATTGACAGACAAGGCTAGGGGCGTGGAGAAACATGACATTTCAAAATAGTGATTTAGTTACACATGTGGTTACACACAATTAATATGTCGTTTTAAGTTTTAAATATGCTGTTTGATTGTTAAATTAATTATGGGTAATATTTTCCTTCCTTATTAACTATCTTTTATGATACAGCTTAAAAAAATGACACTTATTGTAATTTGAAATTTACAACTTGTAAAACAGTAGTTAATACTATTCTATGACTGCTATAATTTGATGTATACTTATCACACTGTGATATATAACAAATAATATGTTAATAGTAATTATTATATCTCAATTATATCAACTATCGCTGAAATCAGAAATGTAATTTATCGTTATATCGATTGTATATACTTTCCTCATTCCTGGTTTACAAATTTGTCAAGAGACAACACTACTTGCCTTATTTCATATTTGTGAAGTGTTTCACAAACGAATTTGTCTACAAACCTTAAAAGTGGGCATTTATGTTTGTTTAATTTCCATAATTAAACTGTGTATACTTCACAATAATAAGTAAGTTTAACATTACAATGTCATATGGCCGTTTGTTTTGATCTTCACACAACCCCGTACGGTGAGACATCTGGATTTATAAACTGCGACTGTGATAAGAAACTAAGATGCCTGATATAAAGATAACCCCATTGGGGGCGGGTCAGGATGTCGGCAGGAGCTGTATCTTGCTGTCCATGGGAGGAAAAAACATTATGTTGGACTGCGGCATGCACATGGGTTATAACGATGAACGGCGCTTCCCCGACTTCTCGTACATTGTACCCGAAGGACCGATCACGAGTCAGATCGACTGTGTTATCATATCTCACTTCCACTTAGACCACTGTGGCGCGTTACCTTACATGTCTGAGATGATTGGCTACACTGGCCCTATATACATGACGCACCCTACTAAAGCAATCGCTCCTATTCTCCTCGAGGACATGAGAAAAGTAGTGGTGGAACGTAAAGGCGAGTCTAACTTCTTCACATCTCAAATGATCAAAGATTGCATTAAAAAGGTAACTGCAGTCACCCTTCATCAGTCTGTCATGGTTGATAATGAACTGGAGATCAAAGCTTATTATGCTGGTCATGTTCTTGGAGCTGCCATGTTTTGGATCCGAGTTGGTTCTCAGTCAGTTGTCTACACTGGAGATTATAATATGACTCCAGATCGTCACTTAGGAGCTGCTTGGATAGATAAATGTCGCCCTGATTTGCTTATAACAGAGTCCACTTATGCCACCACAATAAGAGACTCAAAACGATGCCGTGAGCGAGATTTCCTCAAAAAAGTCCATGAATGTGTTGAAAAAGGTGGGAAAGTTTTAATACCTGTGTTTGCACTGGGAAGGGCACAAGAATTATGTATTTTACTTGAAACATATTGGGAGAGAATGAATTTAAAGTGCCCAGTGTACTTTGCCCTTGGTTTAACAGAAAAAGCCAATAACTATTATAAAATGTTCATTACTTGGACCAATCAGAAAATCAGGAAGACTTTTGTTCAAAGAAACATGTTTGATTTCAAACATATTAAACCATTTGACAAAACTTACATAGATAATCCAGGTGCAATGGTGGTATTTGCAACACCAGGTATGCTTCATGCTGGTCTGTCTTTGAACATATTTAAAAAGTGGGCACCATATGAACAGAACATGGTTATAATGCCTGGATTCTGTGTGCAAGGCACTGTGGGACATAAAATATTAAATGGTGCTAAAAAAATTGAGTTTGAAAACAGACAGGTGGTTGAGGTTAAAATGGCTGTAGAGTACATGTCATTCTCAGCCCACGCTGATGCTAAAGGGATTATGCAGTTGATACAATATTGTGAACCAAAAAATGTGTTATTAGTACATGGAGAAGCAATCAAAATGGAGTTCTTAAAGGAAAAAATTGAAAAGGAATTTAAAATTAGCTGTTTCATGCCTGCTAATGGTGAAACTTGTATTATAAACACACCCACAAAAATACCCATAGATGTATCATTGAGGCTGTTGAAGGCTGAAGCTGTAAGATACAATGCTTTACCCCCAGACCCTAAGAGAAGGAGGGTTGTGAATGGAATATTATGTGTGAGAGACAACAGACTCTCCCTGCTGGACATTGATGAAATGTGTGATGAAATAGGTATAAACAGGCATATAATAAGATTCACAAGCACTGTACGTTTTGAGGACCCCGGCCCAGCTGTAAAAACAGCCGAGAAGCTCAAGACATTACTGTCAGAAAAATTGGAAGGCTGGACTATCACTATATCAGATGGGAACATATCAGTAGAATCAGTCCTGATAAAAGTAGAGGGAGAGGATGATAGCACCAAAAACATTTATGTTTCCTGGACTAATCAGGATGAGGATCTTGGTAGTTATATTTTAGGGCTGTTGCAGTCTATGGTACAATAAACCAGTTTAGATTAAGTAATCCTTCTTCCATGTTAAATAATTTTTTAATAAATAAGTTTTATTTTACAATGTTATTTTATGTACACCATGTGACGTCTGTGTTGCATTTTCCTTGGTACCACATGCTCTGGAGTCTGTTTATCTTGGTCAAGTTCATTGGAACATCCATAATTTTAGGTAGTTGTCTCTGAAAAGTAAAATGTTACTGTGTACTTCATTTGACGGTAATCATACATTTTACTAGGTCGAACATGATAATCTTATCATTAATCTGAATTAAATTACTAAAAAAAAACATTAAAAAATAGACACCAGTTGTATTCGAGCATCATTTTGACAGCCTGGGTACTGCTTAGGCACAGATTTGGCAAGTCATGAAAGGTCAATTAAAATATGAACCTATATACCGAAAAATGTTATTACCGATGCGTAAAACAAATCTCCGATCTATTTTTATTCAGATAGTCATACTTCGTTAATGTGAATTTTTTCGAAACTCATGTTGTCATACGTATAAGCAAATCTTTGTACTCAGTCTTAGTACTTGGATAAGTTTAATTAGGTAATGCATTTACTGTACATAGCAGTGCGTGGTAGCCTGTTGGCAACGGACCAGACGCGGCTGCATCGTGTTTACAGTGGTCCCGGGTTCAAATCCCAGGGCACACCTCTCACTTTTCGGAGTCATGTGTGTATTGATAGTCAATCACCACGCTCTATAACGGTAAAGTAAAACATCGTGAGGAAACTTGCGTAAAATAGCGATTTGTAAAAATTTCTATGGTGTGTAATATCCGCGAACCCGCACTAGGCTAGCAGTGTGTATACTTAACAGTGTGATTCGGCGAATGTCTGGTTTTTAACATAACTCAAATGGAAAATGCTCCTATCACACTTATGTTTAGGCATGGGATAGTCATCTAAATCATAAGTTTCCAATATCTATTCGTCATTCGATATTAATTTTATCAAGATAATTATCATGTTATTTGAGGAAGTAGATTAGGTATACACAACAATGATAAAATTAATTAGGTAAACACATTTTTTAAATTTGCCGATGTAATTAATGTACACATAAAAACACTAACAGCTCCAAAGCTAAACCACAGTGATGCTTGTAGTTAGGTACAGTATCTACCGATTTCATATGGCTTTATCAAGGGAACATTTTGTTAACATCTTAATACCGACATTTTGCCGTTGACTTCGTGTATTGTATTCACTAAGATTACGAGTACAATAATTTGGTATCGTTTTGCCTCGGTGGAGTTTCTGACTGCCTGGAGTTGGTTCTTCCGGGCTTAGCCTGAACTCTTAGCTTATACGTTAAATATGCATCATTGTTTGACGGCTAGTAATCCCAACTCTTTAATCCTCGATTCGCACAATCTTTAAAGTCTCTGAGTATAGGTGTTTATAAGTGATAGTAATCACTTTTTACCTGGCACCTACCTAACTTATTCTTTATCATTTGCTTAACTTAACTACACATTAAAAAAATAAACAAATTGTGTCGGTACATAATAATAATATGCTGTTCAATTCGTTTATAAATCTGTCTTTACCATTGGTGGAGGGAACAATCTTCTAAAGTCGCTTTTATGAAGGTGTTCTCGATGCGCCTTTAGCATGCTACTCCTCAACTTGGAGTTAAGGCAGGGTCGACACAATCCACAAATATCGTTGGAATCGCAGTCTTCTTTGCAAATACTCCTGCACTGTTCGCCCCATACAGCAATGTTCTTTTGTGTGGACACCATATTTTGGGCAGCTGAATAATCTCTGAAAATATATTACTTTCTGAACACAATATGAAGCTTACAAAACTCAGTGAGAGGAGGCTAGCTGGCTAACGAAAGGTTGCGAGTTCGATCTACTTATCAAGACAAATGTTTGCGTGGTCTATTAATACTTAGGTACCTATTTATTCCGGGTCTGAGTTTTATAAGTAAATAAAACTGGATATAAGCAGGGGTTTTTCATAAAAACTTAATTTTTAACGTGTTCCTTGAAGTTTTGAGATAGACCTTTTAACGCAGAACCATTATCATAACTAGCCTATGACGATAAACAGGGTAAAAAATGGATTTATTTGCCCCGAATTTAAATTAAATTCCAGCGATGCCGTTTGAGACTGTTTGTTCACTTGTCACGAAAACCACAAGAGTATATTGGCAACCTATTAATTTTGGGTATTAGCAGTATGTACTGGGCCAAGCCCAGTGGTTCGCCAATGGCCCCACATTTGATGATACTAGACACCGGGCAAAACGAAAAATAGTGAGCAGGAAAAATGCCTAGAAAAAAAAAACGAATCAATCGCATGATACTATTTTGTTAGTGAAATCAAATCAAATTGCCTATGTTTTCTAAATGTAGGCATTCTAGGGGATCAACGTAACTTGCTGATGTCAGATACAATAAAAATTTAACTACCGCAGACATCTGTATTGGAAACCTCCATATTTTCCTTGCACGATTGTGTAGAAGACGCAATAACAAAAACGAGCACCGAACTTATATCACGGAATTTAATGAACATAATTTATTAAATGCTTATTTATTTATCCATAATATTTATTATTTATTATTTAACTGTGCACTTATTATTTTTGTCAATATTTAAATTCGCTTATGTTTAAAGTTTAAACAAGTCATTTTCCATTACCTACTTTATTCGCAAAAATGATAAACGTTAAACACATTCGTTATCTCGTGATAAGGTTTTGGTCACAATATTAATACAATCAATAAATGACACCAAAATTTGTCTCGATGCTGGGATTGAACTCATTGCCTTTCGTTCAGTAATTGTTTTATCATCGACTGTACCGCAAAGGCTATCAGAATTTCAAAATACTCATTAAAATTGAAAAGCCTTATTTTTTAAAAGATCTGTGTATATAAGATATTGGATGTAAATAGCATTGTAAAATTTTCGACATATTTCAGTAATATAATCAACATATTATCTTCTTTAATAAAAATGTTTACAAACCCGTGATTTCCCTCTTCATACCCTTTGACCTGATCAGCAACACCAACTAGATTAAACAAGTTGTATAAAACTTGTTCGTATAGAAGCTGGTTGGGCGGGTAGTGAGCCGACGACAAGTTGGGCGACATGTTGGCTTCCAACAAGTAAACCTTCAGATCCTCGTCCACCACGAGATCGAAACGCATCATTTCGAAGAAATTGTCGCTAGATGGGTAACTTTTCAGCTGTAAATTATAAATACAGTATTATGTGTCTGTAGTAGGTAATATCGTGATGGCTTTTGAATTTGGCATAAAGTGAAGGCATTACGCCTGATACGAATCACCACGCAATGTGTCATACATTGCACCTACGTACCAAGTCAATTTGTTTAGTACGTACAAAAAAAATATACAATGTAGGCTGTATTATCATAATTAACAATTGCAGGATATCTACTAGCTACAGCTGAATATAGCCCCCCCTTTTGGACAAAGATTCTAAACTGAAATGTTGGATGTGGCCTGCATCCATCGACTTATTCTGACTTTGATTAGGTCCCTAGTGCCTGACCTGCATCTGATCAAGTGTTCTCGTATGCGTAGGTATAAAATAATCATAATACTTATAATGGACTTTTAATTACCAGTTCTAAATGGCTTTCGATACAAAAATGTAGCTGAAAAATACTATAGTACAAAGCTTTGGATATGATATCGTCAAGTGTTTGATTTCATGTTTGATAGTCATTATATTAAAAGTTTCGGTCAAAAATAATAATAGCACTTAATGGACAAAACAGTCACTCATATTGTAAGTATATAGATATCTATTAATTGGTAAATAATTGAATCGATCAAGCCCCAAGCACTAAGCAGTAATTGCTAAAGAACGCATAGGGTCGTTATGCCACTTCGTATTTCAGCAAGCACTTAATACAAGATAGCATACCTACTACCTAGGACCTATTTTGCGTGAATGTGCGTGGTGATTTTTATATTTGATGGATAATTTATATTTGACGTATACAATACATACTTACAGCCTGAATAACATGATGTTCTTTCTTGAGGAGTACATCTGCGATTGCCTTTTGTACTTCCTCCCACATTTGAGTAGTGTCCTTGCCCTGGAATCGAATAATAACCATTAAGATACATTACATTAAGAAATTACTCCATTCACTATTCATCTATTTTTATCCTGCGGTAAAATGTTATTTTCTGTTAACTATTGACCGTGGATTCGCCTGCACGTTTTATAATGGCACGCTGATTTTTATAAATTGGCTGCCTCGGTGGCGTAGTTGTACTACAGTACGATAACAAAGTTGAGGTCTCGGGTTCAAATCCCTTGTCCCAGTGTAAATGCACTGCTGTTTTCCGGTTTTAAGTACATTGTAGCCAGACTAACTACTGGACATATTGATACTTAACATCTTATGTCTCAGGATGGCGATCGCATTGGAATGCCAAGCATTGCTTTGTAATTCTTGGTGTTGTTTAGTTTTCTACTGTCCATGAGCGGTTGTATCGCTTACCATCAGGAGAATGGCATGTTCGTTTCGCCATTCACTGCAATAAAAAAAATCTATTAAGATAATCAACTACCATTTGTAGGTTATTAAGATAAGTAGTATTAAATACTTACTTTAGACCGAGCGTAAATATCGAAAGAGTCTTTCATTCCGAATCCCAAGGCGGTGTACGGATGAGCCAGCGACGGCACTTCCCATGTCGGCAGGTAATCGTCTCCTATGACATACTTATCCAAATTCTTTGGGTCAAAGGGATAATATTTCGCCGGACAGTATCTGTAATACACAAAAAAATATAGGCTTATAGTATTTCGACGCGATGTATTACTTTTATTTATAGAGATCGTTAGTATTTTATGAATTATCTTTTGTAAATATCTTTGTGCGTCAGACGATAATCGTACCACCAATGAAATAGATTTTATTGATAATTGTTCATATTTTAAATGTTATTAAGGTAATAGAAAAATTACTGTTATAGCCTCAAATGGCCGTCCGAATACAGTTGTAAGTAGGTTCCCATGTCTCGCAACAGAAGGAACCAATGATAATGTGCCGGGCGGAATTCGTGACGCTTATCAGGATTCGCCTTTGGATGTCCAGTGCCATGATATACGCGACGATCTCAGAGAGGTTTTAGTCGGTATGCAACATCTTCCTCTACTCCGGCTGCCCCTACTTATAGGGCATATTATACCATTGTATAATAAAGTAATTTCGGTTTAATGGCTATTTTGATAAACTTTTATTCAATCTACTGAAGTGTTCCGCCAACCTTCACCTTGTTCTTGTTTCCAGGAAGGACGTCCTTAAATAACTTGTCCTTTATACCAGAGCGTATAATTTTCCAGAAATGCGTCCATTTGTCAATATAATTACCTATTAGGTGTCGCTGAAAATTGTTCACATTCGAATTTTCCTCAACTACGGGTTAAGGTTATAGAATAAATAAAAAAGTGTACTAACGCAGATTTGATCATAGGTAAAATGTATGCCATCTGGGACCTTTTAGATATTATATCCACCGTGATAGAGGCCTGTCTTCAGCAGTAGACTCCCTATGGCTGAAGTTGATGATGTTAGTAAAATATGTCTTCAATTTAATTTGGATAGATCCGTTTGAACCGTCTACAAGTGACACTGTCACATAATTTTCTATAGCAATCTCAAAAATTCTGTTTTTTAGTATTCCTTTTAATATACTAAAAACACCAAAGCATTTTCTATGTTTTGGTCATTATAAGACTTTAAATTTTCATCCCATAACCATTAAATATATTATCGTAAATATTTAGACAAACAATTACCTGAATAGCACGTCGCCTTTGTACCAGTATGCTCTCAATGGTTCAACAGAAGTCACCACCACGTACACACCAATATCGAACTTATGTCCATCCACTAGAAATGGTTTTTGCACGTACTCCTGTACAAAACTTTCCCCGCTAAAATCTATTTCACTCACGTTCTTTAAGTAAACACCTCGATGCTGATTGTGCTTCTCCAAAAACAATGCGTTTTTATTTCCCGATGCATAGCTAAGGAACTCGGCCTTATTTTGTGGTAGCTTGAAGGCTTTCGGTATGTATTCAGATTTAGATGTAGCTAAATCAACTTTGTTGGTTATGAAACCAGTGCCGGGGAAATGGTTTACTTTTTGATGCCTTTTAAGTCTGTGCATGTGTGGATATAATGCTCTGAATGGGTAATCGTGCGACCAAAGCAGCGACCAATCCGTTTTATTGGTTGATTTTTCATATCCAATCCTGTTTAAAACTATATGAACGTGTTTCAAAACGCCATTTCTGTTTTCTACGTCGCTGTAGGCAGAATACACCCAGTATCGCCTCTTAGCTGGGTCATCTTTGGTTTTTTCTCTATTTTGGTCGTTTATTACCTCTAACAGAATTCCTAACGTTACGCCTATTATACATATTATCAGAAATGTATTTACATTTTTGTCGAGGGCGATGTTGCTAAATTTATATTTTATTCCTGATTTTGTGTCAGGATTTACTTTATCGATATCGTTCTTGATATTTCCTTCATCTTTTTCTTTTGCAGGCCTCGTCATGTCAGTGTCCTGAAAATAGAATAATAACTCTCAATAATAGGTACTGGTATTTTCTGTGCCGTAAGTAAAGATTGTCCACTGCATTATGCGTTTAAAATATTGGGAATAATAGATATTTTCAAATAAATTGATAAAACATATGTAACTCTTGGAACCAACATTTAAGTCACGAAAACTACGTCAAACAACGAGAAACGAACTGTTAGTCAATAATACGTAGATACAAATCGAACTGGTTACAAATAAAATACAAGGTATAGATGTTAGGTAGTTAGATCAATAGCGCTGGCTATAAAAAAAGTACATGCAATGTAATTCAAGTACCTATTCAAAATTAGAATTGATTTTGTTAGCACTACTACAAGTAATGTAGTTATAAACTCCAATTGTAGAGTTGATCAAAATAACTAACCAGAAAATGAAAAATCACGCAATACCTAAATTTAATACACAACAAACCAACTTTGAACTATAACAAAGGTACATACAGTAGATTTTTTAAACAAATTTCTAAATAAAATGGGTGACTTTTAGGCGAACAATATGGGCAGGTTAGGTATAAAGTCATTTAATGATATATTATATTAATTATAATTTACATCATGATCGAATCTAATCTGTAAAATCTTTCAAGAAATATTGCCGCAAGTGAAGTCTACAAGAGCCAGGTTACTTTAATGTTAAAACTCGTATAGAAATTCGATTTAAACAACAATATTTTGTAAGTAAACTTCGACTACGATTTATCTAAATAGATCTTTAATGAGTTGTAAGAATCGATAGCATACTGACCTTATTTTCTTTGCCTTCCATTGTTTTTTAAATTCACCATTAACTTTGTTTTTTTTTTCTTTTTTTGCCGCGAAAATTTTGCGTTCAGACGCAGATGTTTGTGAGACACGAATGCGCTGCATACGCGTTGGATTGAAAAGGCAAATACACCGACAAGAAGGCGTGAAGGCGACAGCGAATACTTTCTAAAACATGGTAAACCAGTGCCATGAGCCTTTTAAGGTCACATCGACATATGTATATGGTTTTAGTGTCACACTAGCGACATTACGAGGCGGTTGTGCGAATGAAGTAAATGAATGTAAGATTTACGAAATCCTTAAAAGATTTTTGTAGAATCTGATAATTGCACCTTTTTAAAACTTCTAACTAGTGTTTTCTTGTGACTATGACTTGCAAATTGCATACAAGATGACAACATCTTTATCGATTTATTATGTAGTTGTATCGTTCTTGCACATTGAACGTTAGCTTAGGTAATTATTGTTGCCCATTAGTGCAATAACGTTGTTATGATGCTTACAGATGCTTAATCAAGATTCGAACTTCGTTCAAATCCGTACATTATTACGATTTAAATTAACACTGGGCTGGAATACGAGAACAATGTGAGTCTCTCGCTTAAATCTTTACCTATGTTTTGCTAAATGAACTAAACAAAATGAAAACATCTTCTAAAAATACCACCACATAGCAACAAACAATATGTTTTTGGCAAAGAAGATCTAAATTTTACAAAGTTTAGTCTAGAACTAGAAATTTTAAATCATAAAGTTTAAAGTCCTATAGATCGAAGTCCTCGAATGGTGCTAGACGTTGCAAGAACAAACATATTGAAGACATACAATTAACTGCATGGATTTATACTTTATAGTAGGTATGTCCTTAGCCTAAGACCTTACATGGCCTATGGAATAATTAGGTGTTGCTGCGGAATAGGCAGACATGGAAATATGTAACCAAACGCCGGCAAATGCCTCGTGAATGCCGCGGATTCCTATCGTCTGCATGTAACCACAGTGGTATATTATCCCTTCCTATAATATGCTATAGTATTTACCACTGTCGCTGGGCATGGCGTATGTATTGAAATGAAACTATTTTTTTCATTTTTCATTTCCCGACATTTCGATTGCTTTACAGCTTACGTGGTGACGGGGCAAACTGATAAACGTATTACCTATAATACATAAGTATATACATACACATCACGCCTATTTTTCAAAAGATATAGGCAGAGGTGCTACCAGGACAGCTACGTTTCGTCTCATGTGTACTTATAATAATTTTACTAAATTAGCGTTAAGAATGGTGTCCTGTAGTTTACGTGGTAGAGTCTTGATTACGTCATGATTTTTTAATAGGACTTAGTTGATTCACTGGTTAACTAGCAGTAGGTTATCACGAAATGTAATGAAATGAATGTAATTTGATTGTCTGGTCGGGGGATTCGCTATATTTGACTTTTTAGGATTGCAAAAACTCATTGATTGTTAATATGATTGTAACCTGTTTTGTGTTAAATAAAATAAATAAATAAATAAATAAAAATAAATAAATAAATAAATAAATTGTTGCACAGCACTGCGATACGCTTGTCTGTTATCATATTTTGGGACAGAAATATGCTCGACGTACGGTACACTACTAATACTTCTGCTTACTCCTTTGGTTAGATGGGCGAGAGTTTAATAAAACATTAATGGGGCTGATACGGCCTAAGCACTGTGTTTAGAAATCGGACGTTAAGTAACGCCCATTTCGAAACAATGGTCTTTATCAATATTCCCATACTAAAAGATGAACTAAGAAGTTTTACATGAGAATTAAACTCTGTTATTTTATCTTCAATATAATATCTAAATCCAATAGAATGTTTTAAATCTAAGATGACACATTTTATTTCTAACTTCCATTAGCCTTTTTACGTCAAGGGTATATTACGTTATTTTCGTACTAAATATTTATAAAAACGAAAATATATATGGAAATCTAGATAAGTTTGTTAGGAATATTCTAGCGGAATGGAAAAGACTGGTACGTAAACTAATAATCGAGATAAACAGAAATAGCTACAAATATTTGGCGCCTGTCTATATCGACATAACATAAATTATTATAAAATATTGTGTGTGGAACTGTTCGTACGTAATTTTTTTTCATGTTTATTTTTTACCTTTAAAATCGAATAACTGGCCTTTAATTAGTCATGGTTTTCATTAAAATGTTCCTCTCCCGGCCGTAATCAAACACTTACATGGGTAATTACGAGCGTGTAATATGGTTAGAAAATTCACAGACCTTTAGAAATCATGCGATAATTAAATAATAATTTAATTAAAATATTACGGGCTTAAATAAAAAGAGTTTTAAGAGCATTATTTATTTTTGTTCCTCGTATTCCATATTTGTAGACTCTTTCTCTTTAGCCACACGAAGGCCACTGGTCAACATAAACCATTTGAAGACTAAACATTTAATAATTTAAATACATCTGACCCCACATTAAGATCAATTAAGTCTTGTGCCGCGGGTATCCGAAACTACGAATTACTAATGACTTAAGGTCTCACAAAAACCCAGACTTGTGAGCCTTACAAATACGCGGCCTTTCGTTTCTCAGCTGGCGTCTTACCCACTGCGCCACGGAGGCTGTCAAATTTAATGATATATCTATATGCAACGTAGGTGGTAATTCATCATATTTATTTATATACATACATACGTAATCTCACGCCTTTGTCCCAGAAGGGGTAGGTAGAGGCGCCACCAGGACACCCACATTTCGCCTTGTATGTTCCGTCCCGTGTGTGATAGGGGGCGAGCCTATCGCCATATCGGGTACAAATTCCTGACTCCGGACTGATAATGAATAGAAAAACCCAATCATATTTCTTTATTAAAACTTAATCTATTACGTCCAACAAACAATAATCACACTCTCTTATAAATCAAGCAAAGCCGCGCTTATAAAATAGTCCACAAGAATCCAAATAAGATTCAGTGCTTATATGCTGTGTTCGCAAAGTTAATATTAGAATAACGAACCTAGATTGCTAAGGTGTTTACTAATCTAGAACATTCGCTCACGCAAGGGTGGCGGTAAACGTGATAACGCTAAATAAGGAGAAACCTGGGCGGGCTCTTTATTTAACCAAACCTTTTGCTAGATTAGCGCCTTAGTCATACTTCGGGGAAAACTATGTATCGTAAGTGTGACGATAGTGGTTAAAAGTCTTATGATTTTTACTTAATGTTTTAGGATTTACGATGTAATAAATTTATTTTTATAAGAGACTTCATATTTCCATACTTATGATAATATCATTTGGCATAAATTTATAACTAAAATCTACTACAGATACTTCTCAAAGAGCAAGATTTCTGATTTAAAATTACGCGAACCTTCCGATGAACATTATGTGCTCTCGAATAATACGAGTATAGTGAAAAACAACCTCCACTGTTTTCTATTGTTTTTATATAATTCACATAATTATATATAATTATATAAATAAGTGAATAATACGCAGACTCCCTGACGCAGACTCAGACGTGCATGACTCCCTGAAATCTTTCTAAAAAATCTATCTATGTTTCTAAAGTTCCCGCACTTAGCTTCCTCCTATAACATGTCCAATCGCCTGGTTATTTTTCGTATACAATCGAGAACTTTTCCGCCTTACCAGGGTACAATGACGATTGTCTAGACGGAAAACTAATACCAGAGTAAATTGCTGAAAACTTCTTGTAACTTAAATTGTGTTTGCTCCTCAAAGTATAATTTACAAATAATTATATTATCATAAACTAGCTCTCAATGTATTTGAATATACTGAGCATGGGTATTGAGACGTCCCCCCATGTCCTGTGGGGTGCGTCGCCGGTCCGTCTGCATGCATTACTCTATCTGAGAAAGTTTTCAGTGTTCTGTGGCCAGACAGGCGGGCGCCGCGCTGAGATCAACGCGCTGTGGTATGTAGCTGGCTCGACTGTGCGTAGTATAGCTATTTGAATTTATTGGATAGATGTGACTATACGTGTGGATAGACACTACCGTAAACAATAGTGGAAATATCAATTATACGTAGCGTTTTGAGTTCAGCGTATACAGTATAACATCTTATCGACATTCAATCGTGTCTGCATGCTCAGCCACAGATGTCTATGCTGTAGATACGCTATCTCTTTCTGGACATGATATAGTCACTTTGGGGCACTAGTATGAAAATATTGAAGTAAAACCATTTCCACAGATTATGATTAGTCGTGTACTGTGGATGCGAACAGACGTAAGTTAAACACGACTAAAAGTCAGAACCGGACAAAACGAATATTTTGCACTCTTTGCCGTGCTTACTTGTATTTTTTACTTCGTTTTACATAATAAAAATATTTTGTATACTCCGAGGTTCATGGCAGCTACTTACAGCGTAGCAGCCAGCCCGGCGCTGGCGGCGCCGCATTGTCTACGCGGTCCATCGATCCACGCACTCGCACTCAAGAGTCCGACCACTTGCCGCGACACTCCGACACTCCGACACTACACGACGCATCGCCGACGACCGACGCATACACGCTACTTACACTTTACCATTACATTGTATTATAGACACTTTTCATTGACGTCTAGACACTACTTATAAGATGAATAAACAATATTGTGGAAAAAACTCAAAAATTGTCTTTGTATTGTCTTTGAGTTGATTGTACACATTTTATAAATATTTATGTCTCTAATAAGTGTGTCCCAAAGTAGTCAAGCCAGTGTCTTAAGCACCCATCGTGAAATAACTACTGCCTACTTCAACTAGTATTTTACTAATTGTATTAAAGACATTTCTCATCGACGATTAGATACTACTTGTTTATACTTAATTTTATTACCATGACATAGTTGTCAATATTTGGAGATCAGCTATAACGTAACATACAATGCCCGCATTCTGAACATCTCAAAAAGATTTTTCTTTGTATGAGTTACAATTGGATCGCCACGTAATGATTCGGAAGATACCGTTCTATATTAATTCGTGGTAAGAAAACATTTAGATGCGTTCATGAATGCTTATGGTATGATGTTTTGTAGAGCGCAGAGTTTCTTTTAGGAAAATGTGTCTGATAAAATTAATAAGTTTAAGAAGAAAGCCTAAGCTTAAGTTGATGTAAAGACAATTTTTTTTCTTTTTAGTACCCATAAAAATAAAATTATAGCTAGGTTTATAGTTGTGCGCAAAAAGTTGCAGAAAGTGAATAAAACAAAAATAATATGAAGTCCATCCAGCGGTAGATCACGCTAAAGTAACAGAATAAGTTCCCTTTATTATTATTTTTTATTTTCTTACAAACGTGAACCTTTTCATAAAAATATGACGATTCTTTCTTCAATTTATTTTATAAGTTTCCTGTGTTAGTTTATTTTGTAAATGGAAAGTGCATCAGTTGCAAATAAAAGTGCATGATTCCACAGTTGCTTTGCAAATGCGTGTAAGTTTGGGAGAAACTTCGGGAAATTCAGCCTGAGGCCTTTTGTATTTTGTGCATTCTAAAAGGTAAGCATGCCAAATATTTGAGCCCTATTACATTTTAAATCATGTATGTATAATTGTAATTCTGGCTAATTCAAAGTACCTATTGATATTAAAATGAGGATACGATACCAAATGATATGCTATTAAGGTAATGAAGTATTAATAACCTCACAAGAAATGAATGTAACTATACCCGAAAAAGTACTGAAAGATATGACAGCCTCCGTGGCGCAGTTGGTTAGACGCCGGCTGTGAAACGAGAGGCCGCGGGTTCGATCCCCGCACCGAGACAAATGTTTGTGTGAACCACAAGTATTTGTTTCGGGTCTGGGTGTTTGTGAGACCGAAAAGTCTCTCGTAGTTCCTGATACCCACAACACAAGACTCGATCTTAGTGTGGGGTCAGGACTATGTATGTGACTGTTGGGTGTATTTATTTATTTATTTATATAACAAGCCCGTAGTCTTAACACGTACGCGCAAGACTATTCTCAAATAAATCAAATGAAACCCAATGTTAATAAACTCCTCCTGACTGCCTCGGTGGCGCAGTGTACTGTATCAGCCCATATACGTCCCAATGCAGGGCACGAGTCTCCTCTACAATCGAGGGTACGATTGAGAGGGTTTAGGCCAAATAGTCCACCACGTTGGCCTACGTCGGTGGACTTTACATACCATTTCACATTATTAATATTTTCTGAAATTATTGCCCTAAAGAAATATCGATGAACTATTTTTTATCAGACTGCATCGGTGGCGCAGTTGTACTACTAAACGATTACAACTCTGAAGTCTCGGGTTCGAATCTCGGGTTGAATCCCTGGCAGTACCTCTGCGTACCCCCTAAAAAGGCGTGAGTTTATGTACGTATGTATGTATTCTTTATCATAATGAAGTTTAGTTACTAATTTATAATTAATTTACATCTACTATTATAACACCAATATGCATAATTAATTTAATAATTAGCTATCTATATGAATATTAATTACTGTCTGAAAAAGTTCGAATTTTATTGAAATTGTGTCTCGCGTAGTAAAATAAACTAAAGTTTAGGTTTGGCCTGTGCCTGTGCTAGTAGGTTGATCAATATTCGCATTACAGTAGAGAATATGTAATAATTGCGCATTGGAGTTATTTTTCAATAAATTTACTTCAACTTGCTAGCTTAGATTGTTTCCAAAAAGTTTGTTTTTGGAGCTTCTGAACATATTATGAACTTTATTTTTAATTACCTATATCGTAATCGTTGCTATTCTAGATGTTGGGTTAGAACATGTGTGTATCTATACTTAGTGATGAAGGTAAGTGAAAATAAAAGAAATCGTAGTAATTATGAAAAAGTTGATTTATTATAATTATAATTATAATAATTATTATAATACAGTTTACAATAATTACAAGCGATCACCAAACGGGGTGAAAGAAAACGGCGTAGTATTAAATTATTTAGGCCGTGTGCGAAGGGCCTCGCGCCCTCGCACCGCGCGCTTCGCCCCGCGTCGCGCTGCGAGCCCGCTCGCGAGCCGGAGCACGCAACGCCGCGCGGTGCAACACTACTACCCAACACCGCTGCGAGCGCGCCAGGCCCCACGCACACAGGGATTTATTTATTTATTATTCGATTTAGGATATAGTCTTTCGAACGCGAGGAACAAAACATTACACAAGTCGAGAATATTATTTATAATCGATTCGGATTAAATCGGATTCAAGAGCGGCAGAAGCGCGCCGCGGCGGCGGGCGGCGGAGAGCGGCGGAGCGGCGCGGGCGAGCGGCGGACTATGTACAGGACCGCTACGGGCAGTCGCACTCCTCGACCACCATCTCGGGCAGGTCGCGTTTGATGATGTTCGAGTCGGCGCCGAAGTAGATGAGCGACAGCGCGGAGAAGCGCACGGGCGCGCAGCACGCGGCGCGCTCCAGCCGCGCCGCCTCCACCACCTGCGAGTGGTAGTTGAGGCACGCACCGCGGCAATAGTTGGCGTAGTAGCCCTCCGGCGCCACGATCCAGTCGTCCCAGCCTAGCGCGCTGAAGCTCACGTAGTAGGTCTGGCGGCAGCAGCGGCCGTGCTCGGCGGCGTCGCAGTCGAGCGCGCGGCGGCGCCGGGCGGGCGGCGGCACGAGGCGCAGGCGCAGCAGCGGGCGCGCCGCCTGCCCGCCGCCCAGCCGCAGCCGCACGCGCCCGCCGCAGCCGCTGCAATCCAGCAGCAGGCGCAGCGGCGCCCGCGCGCCCGCCGCCGCCCAGCGCCGCGCCGCCGCCGTCACGTCCAACCGCTGCCAGCCGCGCGCCGGGTCGCGCCGCGCCGCACCCGCCAGCGCGCCCAGCGTCGCGTTATCGCCCACCGTGAACGCCCACAGCGTGTAGCGCAGGTGGCGCGCGTGCGGCGCAGTCTCCGCGCGCACCATCAGCTCGGCGGATGCCACAGACAGGCCCTCGCCGCGCTCCGCCTCGGCTTCTTGCCCGAGCCGGAACTCGATCAGTCGTTGCCCATTTAGGGTCTCACCTGTCAAGAGAACACGGGCGCTTCTTCTTAGGACGAGGTCGAAGAGTGCCAGAGATGAGCTGCAGATGTTGATGCAGAACGCATCGGCATCTCTGGCATTCTCGACCTTGTTCGTATTAATATTTCCCTACATATGCCCTAAGTAAGCGAAATGACCCATATTGTATCGAGAAGCTGCGATGGAGGAGTGACGCGGCGGCGACAGCGGCGGCGGCGTGCACGCGGTGGGCGCCCGTGGCTGCAGGCTACGCTCGCACTATCATCACATACGGCCGACTCTATTCACTATCGACAGTACGCGCTGAATCGTGTTCGCGATGGCCGCGTGAACAGCCGCAAATCATTGCAACTTTCCTACACGATACAAACTGACTACATCCAATTAAAAACAACAAATAACAATATGCATCGCAGCATCCGACACCCCTACTATACGTTGTCATAGAAAGTTAAATAAATGTTCTACAACAACTGGTCTCCAGATGATGAGCTGGCCGTAGTCCTCGAGTAGATCCTAGTTCACCTTGTCTTGAAACTCCAATCTGGAAAACACAAAAATATTTTGAATAAATATTTTTTTGGTGAATCTATTAACAATAGAAACAGGTACATATAAGAGAGGAATCATCCCGGCAGATGAGTGCAATCAGAGATCAAAGCTAACATAACAAGGGGGATCATTTGGTGCTTGCATTTATTGCGTTATACGGTCACGTGATTATAGGTTATTGAACCATGTCAGATGCACTTCTGTTCCGCAATGGATTAAATTGCACATTTCACTACGTTATCGCATGCGTAAATTGATACACATGCTTGTATAAGCAGATTATTTAAAGCAGATTCAATGGCTTAGGATATGCCTATTGTTTTAAAATCTTAATGACGTTACTTCTTTTAGGGGTTGTCAATGTACTCGTAGAGTTCGATCATTCCATTAATTATTATTTAAATACTGTAGAATAACTAGCTCGGATAATATTTTACGTTTTTCTGTCCTTGCATAACACATACTACACGTAAAAAGGACGTTCTATCAATTTTCCTATTACTTAAACTATCAATAGGTAACACTATTGTGAAAATATGCTTCTTAAATCATCTGTGTTGATTATTTTTAACCCTTCGTAAATAACATTATGCTAGCGTACTATAAACCACGCTTTGAAAATGCCGTAGTACTCTGCTGAAGTTGTGCCAATGTTTTGGCTCGGTGTAAATTAAGTGTTGTCGAGAAGGCGATGGACAAAATTGCGCTCAATTCACACTTCTCATGTTTGGCAAGGCTTCAAACGACTTGAAAAAAGAAATTTACAAACAGCATATATTTTTTAAGTTGTTATTTCAATTGTTTATTAGTTTAATGGGTGCCTGATAGATAAAAGGTTTCTTTTTCTAAATTGGTGACATTAAAATCGTATTTAGGTTAATGGATTAATTAAAATACATATTTTATACGGGAATTGTAAATAAAAACATACAAGAATTTAAAACATATGATCAACTTTCAACATATTGCATTTATTACTTGAAATATAAAATATGTGATAGTTTATTTTATTTTAACATAATTATTATTAAGTTCTTAGTGAATTTTGTGCCTAATAAAAAAAATCTAACGAAATGTTTTATGTTCAATAACCGTCCTAATTTATTAAATAAACCCTGTCAGAACAAGTAATTATAAAAAAATCAAGGCCACATTAAAAACCTTTTTAAAATCCGACCTCGTTGCTAATAAATCTTATAAGTAGGCCATAAACTAGCACAGCAGGGGGGCTATGTGTAAAATTAGCCATTGGTATGGTCGTGCTGAATTATTGAGCGCGTATGATCGACCGCGACCACGTGTGGCTCACGATTCACGAGTCCCGGTGCAATGTTATGCAACCTCTGTTATTATCGATAGGGTTCTTGAGAACCGCATAAGGATTTTTGTACGCGAAACGCCGGATCTGATTGCCGAATTGTAATTTTGGATTTACGAACTAGTATTTGTAAATTTTTAATAATGTGGTATATTAGTAAATAGAAAGCAATGTTGTGAAATGGGTTTTGAAATTATAATACATACATAAACTCACGCCTTTATCCCCGAAGGGGGTAGGCAGAGGCGCCACTAGGACACCCACATTTCGCCTTGCATGTTCCGTCCCATAATGTGATAGGGGGCGAGCCTATCGCCATATCGGGCACAAATTCCTGACTCCGGGCTGATAATGATTAGAAAAATCCAATATCACTTTGCCCGACCCGGGACTCGAATCCGAGACCTCAGCTTTGTAACCGTACCGTAATACAACTACGCCACCGAGGCAGTCGGTAATAGTTAAATTATAATATTGATAGATTAAAGATGCAAGTCTAATTAACAGTGAAAGTAAGATCGGTAAATGAGTAGTCTAAATAGTTTTGCGTTCTCGAGTTGAAAAATATACTATTTAAATGACTACTGATGTGAGTTTAACGGATCGAATGGGAAGTCTGTTGTTATAAGAGAACGGTACAATCCTCTCACCGAAACTAATGGATGCTGTATCAACTAACATTTGATTTGAGTGTTGGGAGATCGAAGAATTCCCGTAGTTTTGATATCCGCGGCACAAGCCACTGATTTTCTTTAAAGTCAGGAAACCAATGGTTTTTGACTTAATAGGCATCGTAAATGTATTGTGAATCAAAAGGTCCCTGATTCGATAACAAAAGTAATTTTCTTGTACCTAGGTTTTCATTCGCGAAAAATTATTTGTCTTAATTTAGCTAGTGACACGTCTATTTAGGTAGAGCCGATGTCAAACTTAACTGTGGAGGTAGACAATCTGATTCCCATAACCTCTAGGCCAGCGTGGTGGACTATATAGCCTAATCCCTCTCAATTTTACTCTCGATTGTAGAGGAGGCTCGTGCCCGGCAGTGGGACGTAAATAAGCTGATACAATACGATACATTATACAATACAATATACAACCTCGGTAATGATTACGGAATCGGGAGAGTATAAAAGAACATTTATAAAGGCATGATTCAGGCATAACACCAAACTTTCCACCGTCCGATGGGGTGCAAGATGCGTAGTAAATCAGAGCTGCAATGTCTCTTAGCCTCCTATTTTTTTCTAACCTCAACTTGGTTCATCGATTAACTCCTCTATTGCATAGTTTTGCAAAATACACCTCTTTATATCAGTACAATAAAGCCTTAATTCCCACAATATTCTAATTTAAAACGAATATCGATACCACCCTGACCTTGCTAACGAACCATTCAATTTTGCACATTTTAAATACAAATGCGCACTGAAAATATCATCGTACGAACTCTCCTTGAACTCCAATTTGCCTGACTTTAACACCTCTAAAGACGAAAAATATTGTAGCACGAAAAACTCGACACATAAAACGACAATAAAGAAAGTATTACAATAAAATCGGCGGTGTTACATGGGGAGGAAATGTGGAATGTAAGCGATTTTCCGTGAGCATGGGCCATGGAGTCCATGGTA
Source organism: Deilephila elpenor (assembly GCA_949752805.1). NCBI lineage: Eukaryota > Metazoa > Arthropoda > Insecta > Lepidoptera > Sphingidae > Deilephila > Deilephila elpenor. The sequence goes on from OX457108.1 coordinate 11,376,044, forward strand.
AACGCTGACCTGACCTCGTTACACATGCTTCTTGGAAGCCTAATAGAGAAATTCTCGGTGGTCGATTGACTTACGCTGACATTGGGGGTTAATATTGCCGTGTACAACGCTATGATTGTTTTTTTTAACCTCGTGACGCAAAAGAGGGGTTTGACGCTTGCATCTGCGTGTGAATGTATGTCGTAGTTCCTAAACGAATGAACCTATTTAGATAAGTTTTTAGAGATAAAGCTGACTGTGGAGTGTGGTTAGTTCGTGACTATTAATATATTACACTTGTTTCTTTATAAGCGTTATTGTCATTAAAAAAAAGCAAGTAGTGGCATTGATGCTTAAGGTAATGTTCTTTTGACATCGATTAGATGTAGATAAAAGGTCGTTTAGCAAAAGTTAGTGTAGTGTACAAAAGTAATCAAATTTAATAATTATAAGTTAATAATACAGTCAACAATAGAATTATTAATTGCAGCAAAAGAATGGAATTTTAATACTTATAAAAATATTAGAACAACTTCATAAGAAACGTAGAACCTACAACGAATAGATTAACAAAACACTGGTCTCGGTTAAGAAAATTATGAAATTAAATGAAGATGGCGATAATTGTTTACGTATTTGTTTTTATTCTCACAAATAAATAGGAGTGCAACATGTACATATTATTTTGCATTAATATTATAGGATAATTAAAATGAATTCGCTTTAATCTAACATGAATCAAAATATTAATTTAAACATATTCTTTTGCATAGAGGGTGATTATCGGCCGGGAATGGTACAAATAGATATCATTTAGCTACCTCAGATAATACCCGTTTTATAAACCCGAATCCTAATACTATCTGGACGTAGATGTGGACATAACTGAGAAATAATAATAGTGTAATTTAATATATCCCAACTCTACAATTCATTAAGTGCTGTTAAAAATCACCATGAATACAATCTGAGACAGTAGTGTAATGTGTATAGTAGCATCAGATATACAGGGTATATCAAGACCGCGACCGAAAACGAAGCCAGGTGGTAGTTTTAGCGGCTACAGACACAATGCAACTAAAAATTTTGCAAAATAAGCGACGGATTTTTTTTACAATTTTTTAAAACTCATAGTTTTTGAGGGGTAAAAACCTAGTTTTTGCAAAAATAGTAATTTAAACCCTTACGTACCATTGTGTGTTTAAAAATTAAGCGATGTACGTCATTATTTTAGAAAAACTATGTTTAATCACTCAAATACGACGATATGTAAAAGTAACAAAAAAAATTTGACGATTTTTTTTTGTAAAATTTTTACTTGCATTGTGTTTGATATCACTAATACTACATCCTGGCTTCGTTTTCGGTCGCGGTCTTGATATACCCTGTATATATTTAATTATAACCACAAATAGAAAAGTTACCTTATTAATCTTTCTATGGCTTCACGAAATGTAAAAAATCTAATCCAAAGGCTTTTACTTATATCTTTAAAAGTTATTTATTTCATCTGTTTACCAAATTCTAAATGTAGGTTAAGCAATGAATAGCAGTATTGCCATTCATAGGAGTATTCCTATCTCATACCGCCCACAACATTGAATTCTTACAAAAAATGTGAGTATAAAAATGGACTTTAATATAATACATAAATGTCATGTCAAATATGGAAACCTCAGAGCGAATGAGCGCACACACAATACAAATCTAATCTCGAATCCAGAAATTAATAAAATATTGTGACTTTATGAACAGTCCGTTAATATTTCTGGTTGAACTGTTTCTAGTTTAGTAGTAATTAGGTATTTAACATTTATTTTGACAAATATGTCTAATATTCTTTTTGCATGATTTATAAAAGCCTGTATATATGTGTATATGGCAAACACTGTGGCATTATTGCTTTTCTCTAAATCTAAGAAAACTGTATTAAAATTACTATCTTTTTATTAGTTTTAACTTTCTTGAACGAAGCATTGTTAAAACGTACTCAGCCTAATTATATAATAAGAAAGCAATCGATATAAATTATTATAGCTAGGAATTATTCATTATGTAATATGTATCGCCCGTAAAAAGCGTGTCTTCAATGAAAAAATATAATAAATGTAATTATTATAGGTACTACGCTTAATATAAATCCGTGGGTCATGGATGCGTTATACAAACCGATTTGATACTCATATCCATTTGCTAACCGTGAAGCCCTGGGTCCAACTTCCCGGGAAATTAAGTTATGTTTTTAGATTTTAATAACCTCATATATGTATGTGGTCTAGGAATGGATGTTGTGCCCAGCATTGTCGCCTAGCCCTATTCCATCTTGGGATGGATATGGACAAACTGCTGGTGTCACTCATAAGAACTCTGACTACTCCTTCAGCTATCTAATGAGCTTACATTTGTATCATTCTGGCTACCCTGTTCAGGATACATGCAAGTTAAGTCTATTTGTAACTCCTAAATTAATCGTGTGTATACATAGAAAGTTTCTGCGGAACGCTACGGGGAATTTGTGTTGAAACTAGCTCAAGGTCAAAAGGCATGAACCTTGCAGGGTTGCTGTTACGTACAACAATCACGTCTAACTTAGAAGTGTAGGCAGGGAGGTAAGAAGCACTTAAAATAGGACTAATTGGCCTAAGAAATTGATGCTTGGCCGTATATTTGTTTAAGGCTTACAAAATATTTTTGGGGTCTTGTTGTTTGGACAAGGTTTATTTATGTATACAAACACACCTAGGATTAATAAGGATTAATTAGCGGGCCATGAGATAATATGAAACACTGTATTATTTAAAATATTCACCACAAAATATTTTCGGAATAAGTGTGAAAATATTCTCTAAAATCATAAACAACACGACTCGGGAATCCCATCGAGTATCTGAAGTTTTGATACTGGCCAAATTATTATGTTTAAAAAGTCATGGCTAGGCATGAACATGCAAAATTGTTACAACGACTCAGAAAAAATAAAAACATACCGAATAATTGCCGCATAATTCCAAATTCATGGTAATATAGGATACGTTTTTTCGTGCATATTGTTAATTAGAAATGCATTAAAAGGCAAACACTTAACACTTGTTTCGATGCGGAAATCGAATCCGCGGACTTCCGTTAGTCTGCTTTTCGTGATTCGTTCAATTAACATAGACGGTAAAAGTAACGCGGGATTAACTATTTTAGTAAAGATAAGATAACTGGTTTGTAATAGATGTTTAATTATGTGATTTAGTGAACACAAAATATTTGATTAATTAATGATTACAATTAGAAATGAGGAAGTTTATGAAGTTTTAGTCATTTATTTCTATTTAATAAAAGTTATGTAATTGAAAAATGTTTTTTTTTTGGAATTTAGCTATAATTTTGATTTTAGCATTTTTTATTTCAAGTATGTTTACTTAACACGAACTTTTTGTACTCAGCTTTAGAACAAATTGATCAATGATTGTAAAAATAGTTTTTATGAAAACAATGCCGAGTCGGTTGTTCAGCGAACTCTAACAAAACTTTAGGATTTTTTTGAAGTAACTATTCAGACCAGGAATGCTTAGTGCGTACGTATGTAAGGCTTTTATGCGTGATATTGTTAAGTTCTTTAATTTTTTTAATTGCACCAAAAATAAACTTACTATGAATTTAATAGGTATTGTTTATGAAGATTTGAACGGAGTAAAATTTTTATGTTCTTTAACGTATTTTTAGGTATTAAATAATTAGTAATTAATTGAAATTGTAAAACCGTGCGTTTTATAACGTTAACTTTTGCTGAGTTTTATGACCACATTTTTATATTAAACTGTATAGAAGTACGAGTAGTTATTGATTGAAACTAAAAATATTGTAACGTGGAACAGTTAATCACACAAGTTAAATCATTAAACTTTTTAAAATACGTAGTTTAGTTACCTAGTAAAAGCATTAGAAGTTTTTTCAAGACTATTTAAATTTTTCAAACAATTATTTATACAACTAATTTAAGCGAAGCATATTTGAAATGATATGTGTGCAAACCTCGTCCTAAGTGCGTCAATGACAATTCCGGCTCACCTTGTCAAACCGGGAAGTTTTGATCGAGTGTGTCTCGGAAAAAGTTTCCCATGGCTGTGCGCGCGTGCCCTCCCGCGTTCTGTGCCCGACTGAGGTCCGCCGGGAAATCCCTCCGCTATATACTCCCGGGGGGGTGGCGCGGCTGATTCATGCGGGAAAGACGGGGTGAATAAGCACACTTGCCAAAACTTAACCTTTTTCAGTTAGCTTGCCAGTTAGTGGGGTGGTCATATTTTAATTTATATTTTCAGATATTTGTTGTTTAGAATGTTGAGTAATGTGTTATTTTACTATAAGTATTCTGAGTCTGACTATTCTGTTTGTGATGGATATTATTATTGTTTACTATTTATTAACATCAACACATTTTAGCATAAGGGTTTGATAAATACGTTAAAATAAATACCTATAATTGACACGCGTACCTGAAAAGCTTGGTATATTTCGATGAAGAAAATAAATACGAAAAAGAACTTAATGAAGTTTTCACTTTGATTTCAGGAGTACTATTGTATCAGCCCATATAGTCCCAATGCAGGGCATGGGCCTACTCTACAATCGAGGGTACGATTGAGAGTGGTTAGGCCATATAGTCCACCACGCTGGCCTTGTGCGGGTTGGTGGACTTTACATACCATAGAAATTCTTATAAATCGTTATGGTATACAGGTTTTCTTAAGATGTTTTCTTTCAGGACTAATTTCTTCTAAATAGCTATTTTAAGAACTAATGATTCCTTTGAATGACGAAGCATTAGTGATTTTTCATAGCAAAAAGTTCAGCGATAAGTCAGTTTAAGGTCCCGAACTGCTAAACTAAATGCCGCGATTTTAAACCCGGGGCTCATACTACAGACTTTTCCAAGTTCCGTGCGTTATAGTTAATTATTGCCCGCGCTAATGGTGAAGAATATAACAAGGGGGAAACCTGCACCCGGCAAACTTTCGGCAATAACAAATATGTGTGAAAACTAGAAAAACGTGGTAGATTTAAAGTTTTCTCCCAAGAGTGTTGATGACAGGCAGGCAGCCCGCCGCAGGTTGTAATATTTTCACCAAATAATTTTGTTGGCAAAAAAGTTTATTGCAAATGAATTTTTTTTCACTTTACCCCCTATTAATGTGGGATAAGAGGAGGCAGAAATACACAAGCTATTTTTTGTAAATCATCTGCTTGAACAAGTACTATAGCGATTATTTTTTTGTAAATTAACCTTAAGTTATAATTCAAAGTATAGTTAAATCAGTTTTCTGCTGCAAAAGCGAAAATAAATCAGTGTAGCTGTAGGCCAGTGGCGAAGGGTTCATACAAGCCGATTCCTAGCAGCACGCCTTATAATTTAAAGGAAATTATTAATTATTTACATTTTTTTAAACAAGTTAAATGAAGAAAATAATCAAATAATAAACAATATTAAAATAAATATAAACAAATGTTATTCGATATTAATAAACAAAATATTATCGATCAATTAATAACACAACGACAAACGCATTGCGCGATGTTCAACGTAAGTACATGCATACGAAACACGCGGCCGCCTAGATCCCGATGACGTCACGTCAGGCTACAAGGACACAGCACGAGTTCCCGTTGCTCTCGCGCTCATTTCCAACGCATTATTTGCCATCTCTGTTACACGTTTGTTGCTCAGAACTGCATGCAAAATTGCACCTTAAAACCCTTAGCTTTTAAGGTCTAAATTTATTTGTAGAAATACGACGGTATTCGCTTGTGAATATGCCGGTGCGCCTACGGCTTATAAAGTAATTTGCCAGTTCGCGCCTCTTTTATTTCGTGTTTATAATTAGAAAATATTATTTACTACTGTGTTGTTTCAGTGTATATGTATAATGCGGTGTCTATTTTTAGGTTTGTATATAATTAGTGGGTAATTTATGAAATTTTACTGGTTTCGAAGTGCAAACAGATCTATCTATTTAGCAAAACTTTAATGATGAATGAAACTTGATAATGTCGTATGTATCGTTTTATCTAATGAATTGCATTATTATGAGGTAATTTTAAAAATGCTGCATTTACGTAATTAAAAAACGCACTGGAAATTATAATACATTTAAGTACCAGAGAAAGAACGGCAACTGACAAGTTTTAATTATTTAATAAATATTGTAATGCCGTATTTTTGTTAGCGTTGATTCAAAATAGGACATACAAACATAACCCACGCCTGCATCCCATGAGGGTTGCCAGATTCGATAGATCTCCAGTTAGCTCTATACTGGCATCGTTTTACTTTCGTCCACTTACATCAATCTCTTCATCTTTTTTTTATATATAAGGAACGTTTGAAATTTTTTTGTCGATCAATTTCAAAACAGGCTAATGTTGTCTTTTGCATTGAATCGAAATTTACTTTAAAAACGTTAAAAAAAGCACCTAACGGGCACAGTGCTATTCCGTGCAAGTGTTGTATGAAAATATAATAAGTATTACTAAGCAAATATGTCGCTCAATATCTTACACGTACATAACGGAGTAAAAATATAAGTATGAGTACTTGTTAATTTAATAAAACTAGTCACCAGAAGTATCGGCTTCCCTTTTGAAAAAAGTCACCCACGCCACTGCTGTAGGCTATACAAATACAACAGAGTATGAATGCAAAAAATAGTCATTCGCGGAGTCCTAACGCCATACATTTGACAGCTTCCGTGGTGCAGTTGGTTAGAAACTGGCTGTGAAACGAGAGGCCGCAGGTGTCGACTCCGCATCGAGACAAATGTTTGTACCATAAGTATTTGTTTCACCTTCCAGGTCTGGGTGTTTGTGAGACCGAAAGGTCTCGTAATTCCCGATACGCACGACAAAACTCGATCTTAGTGTGGGATTAGCAATATGTATATGACTGTTGGGTGAATTTATTATTATTGATAATAACATAATGCCCGAGGATACAACTTTTATGTCGTAGGTATCACACTCATGGATAATCTCGCTCATTCAGACCCATGATAATTATTTGTCTGACTGCGGGGTTCAAACCTACGGCTTTTAAAACCAGCGTCGCACCAAAAGTCTACGGAGCCAAATAATAATACAAAATATGTAAAACCTGCAAATAATTCAAGTCGCAAATAGCCTAGATTTCGCGACTCCATTTATTTTCTAGACGTCAGACCTACTTTGAAGACATATTAGCATGTCTAGGTCTTGTGTACTTTTTATAAATGAAACATGCGAGAGAACTTAATTTAATTCAATAAAAAAAAAACAGAATAGATTAAAAATAATATTTGATTTTCTCAAACGAGGTCAGACACCAGACAGTCATACATAAATTAATGTTATTGAATCAGCCTACGTGCGCCTATAAAAGCGTATGAGTACATTTTCATTAGGTTATAGGCCAAAAGGCCCAGACATTGATGTGAAGAAATATTTGTTCCTGGCACTCGAAACGTGACGTCACCTCGCATAGTTGGTTTAGGTTTCAGACTCAAAGGCCACTCTATTATAACGAAAATACTGGAGTAAAGGTGCTTGTACGCTTTCCGGGTTTGATGCACTACAGCTAAAAACTATCTGATAAATTATAGATAAAACTAACGTCACGTATAATCGTCATTTTTGGGGATTACTTCTCACTGATCCACCACCCGATTCAATTATTCCAAATCATAGAAATAATTAATTTTCTAGATAGATACGAGGATTAAACTCTCAATTCACAGTCGCCTTTTCAACCAACTGTATCACTAAGGCTGCGGAAATATTGTAAATGAATGAATTAAAAGTGTATGCATGTCCATTCATAAATTTTTCCATTCATCAGCAGTGGATATTATCTTGTGGTTGATGATGATGACAAAACTTATATTTATATTTAATAGATATAAATGATTTATACAGTATAAAATTCAAATCCCTAGTTGGTGCTAGCATCGAGATCGTTGCGATTTAACCGCCAGTATGCAAGGCATTTCACTGTAATCTGCGCTCGTAGACGCGTAGGCGCGTAGCATTCGTAGAACTGTAGCACTTTGACAAACAGCCCCGAGACGTTTAGACTTTAGTAGAATATTCCTAGCATACTGTTTATAGAAATTACATAAGAACCCAATATGTATTAAAATTATTGTACTATCCATAATTTTATTTTAGTAAAATAATTCCGTAATAATTTAATGTAACAAATCAAAAAGGTATAGGTAAAATAAAGTTTTAAAAGAAGTTATTTAATGGTTTATTTTTGACCTAATGATTACTTCATAATCAATAATCGAATTCAAAATAATTGGTGAGAAAGTAGTCGGCATGTATGTTATTACGACTTCAGAGACTTCGTTCATCCAATTGAAAAAGTCGTACAACTTGTATTACGTGACATCAAAATCTACTAGTACCTCAGGATCCACAACTCATGCACATATACCACCACCATTGGCAAAAAACACAAATATACATAATAATGTATGATAAGGAATAGTTAAAATTCCAGAGCGGTTATGCAGCGTGCACTCTGCGGAAACCGCGTTAGTGTCAACTATGAAATGTGTGCCAACTGAATTAACCTCGATATCTGTTAATACCACATCCATATTAAATAAACCAGGAGTTGGATAATTAGCTGCTTATCATTTTACTGAGCGTACAACTGTTCCACAATCGTTCCTGTATTTGAACGCATGCCGAAGTAAATCGAGAAGATAGGGCACTATTTCCTTATTATGTGAAAAATTTAAATGTAAATATTGTTTTTACAATAACAATTAGAATTTTACAAAAGCTCTTGTATGGTTTAGTAACATTAACAATTCTTAAGAATGTGTTACAGCTTTGGGAGAAGAAGATATGTTATACCCAACATAAACTGTAATTATTCATTTTTTTTATTCTATCTCATTTACACCAATCATCATTCAATTGCAATAATAAATCAAAAATAAAAATAATTTATTTCCATTAAAACTAGACAATCATAGAGAACATAAATTGATGGACATAATTTATATTACAGTAAAAATAATAATGCATGACTGACTAGACTGCCTCGGTGGCGTAGTTGTATTACGGTACGGTTACAAAGCCCGTTATTATCAGCCCGGAGTCAGAAATTTGTGCCCGATATGGCGATAGGCTCGCTCTCTATCACATCGTGGGACGGAACATACAAGAACATACTCTGTTACCATATTCTAGAAGAAAAACACTAATCAGACCAGGAAAAGGATGAAGGTCCATCATTTCAAGAGATAAAACGTGCACAAAAGGTAAAGTGTAGCGCACTTCAACTATTTTTATTCCCGCAACAATGTATTGTTCACACGAGGTGTCGATGCTGGAAATAACTGGTTATTAATTAATATAATGACGTGGCCTTCCACGCAACACGGATAGATTAATGAAAGGAAATAGCCGTATCTGGACTGGTGTTAGACCTACATCATGTTACACCTACGCAAATCTGCAACGTTATGAATGGAGATGTGAATGATGGATACTAACATGAAAGAAACCAATATTAATGGTTTTAAGTGCATAATCACTTGATAAATAAGACCTCTTTTCCTTAAAAATATTTGGTTCATCGGTATAATGGCAGCGAGTACAGCGTATGAACTGTCATCTTGGGTTCAAATAACGAGTCAGGAAGCCGCTCTGTGTTTTTTTTTTTTAATTTGATGAAATTCTGCCATAAAGCTGTAATTACACAAATGTAATCCCAGAACAATAAGCTTATGTGGGTCTTATACCTTTTTAGTATACTGAAAAAAAACTTAGTATACAAACTAAGTCAATCAGATTAATCTGTTATTCAGGCAACGAGATTTCTGTTCCAGTTAGTAAGTTTTATTGGAGTGAATCAATTAGCGCGGTGTGTAAGTAAACATAAAATTGTTTTAGCGCGGTGTCCGGTGCCGTCTCGCTGCGTGCGGACTGCGTTCGGTGTGGCCAACCTTCACTATATTTCCCGAATATTTTCCTTTTTTTTATGGTGAACATTGTCATTTATTTTATATAGGTATATAATACTTAGTAACTCGGTATTGGATCTGTCGGTCTTCAGGAAATGATCAAAAACTGCATGGACTGAAACTATGCAACGTAGTATGTAATTTTTCGAGTATGTGCGTGTGTGAGGGAATTACAGCCCATAATCATTACGATAATAAAGCTGTAATAAAATTCCCAACTGTCCTTATGCCATCTATAATACTTATTCTATATTACACTAAGGTAAAAGGAACAAAATAATATTGGCTTCCACGTTTAATATTACTTAAATTTAAATATATTTTATGTTGTTTTACAAAGTGTGATGTCCAACATAAACAGACTACCCGGCGGCTATTGCGATGTCAAAGGGTGCCCGCCCGTGAACCTCATACCCGTGTGGTTCATAGAGGTCAACATCATTTAAAACCGTTAATGAAGTCACTTAACTACGTCATAAACGACCTGTATTTATTAATTTTACTGGTAACTACTGGACTAGAGTAACTACTGGGCATATTGAGACTTAACATCTTACGTCTCTGAATGGCGAGCGCAGTGGAATGCCACGCATTGCTTTGTAATTCATGGTGTTGTTTGATTTTCTACTGTCCATGAGAGCGGTTGTATCGTTTACCATCAGGCGAATGGCATGCTCGTGCCGACATTCTTCGCAATAATAAAACAATTAGGAAAAATATAACAGCGCTTCATTTATCTAAAACTAGCAACACCATATAATTATGTTAACCAGGAAGTGATGATTATCCATCATCGGTAAATATTCATGACTTCATACTTATGAATAAATGCATTGTAGTCAGTTACTGCTAAAAAATGGCAAACTGCTAGACATTAAAAATCGTACTTACTCTGATCAGCTGACCCTCGATTTCATAAGAAATTGACGCTCAAAGCACAAAAGCAAGATTGAAAGCATATCGTTTTGGTATTGTTCAACGTTACAATAGCGCACGATTTTGGAATATTTTGCTTGACTCCAGTGGCATCCATGTATTATCTACCAAAACAAAAAAATTGTGTCAAAAGTACGCCATATTATTTTTAAACTACCGAAATATGAGGTGCAGAATTAAGATTGCCGCTTGCAACACCAGTGCGTTTGGTTTCAATCAATTGTTGGCATCGCCCCAGACCGTTTTATTTGTCCGAGCGCGACTGGCGACTGTGCGGCGCCGGGTTTTATTCCTTCGCTGTCTACCGTCTCCCGTCTCCGCTTGTTGACAATACTCACCGATTAATCAATCCTCAAATAAACATTTACTATCTTTAATATCCAAACACGAAATACGCGATGTTTTGACAGTTTATCCAGTCTTGTTGATATACAGGTTTCATTTTGAATCTATTGGGTAGACTTTAAAGATCAACAAATATGTTTAGTTCTCTCCACGGCTTTATAGCTAAACTATTATGTATAAGACAAGTAGCTTATAGCGAACATATCAGATTTCAACACTCGTCACTGTTCGTATCTTTTAATTTAATTAATTTACTTTAATTAAAAGATACGAATTATCATTATTTCTGTGTACACTAAATAAATCTTAACATATAATCGAATATTTTATATGAAAGTACAAATGGCTTTTAATATTTTTATTCATTATCTAACTGTGTAGAGATGTGCAAAGACGAAGCATTTATTATGTCTACACCGTCTGTAAAATTAAACATATTGAGCAGAACATTTTAATTCAAATAGCCCATCATGAGTAAAACAAATATGTGCGAATTACTGAAACATTTGTACTTCGAGGTCGTTAACCCCAACCTTTCGTTTTCAGTTTTCATCCGGTTGTCAACGTCGCTGGAAAACAGCTGACTGGCAAAATATATTTGCGCGTAACTACCAAAGAGTAGAGTAATGTATGTAGAAATTGTACGTGGTATTGTATTGTATATGCTAAATATACACATATAAAATATTTTAAAACATAAGATGACGCTGCAAGATTTCTACATGATTCCCGTATGTAAGGAAAATCAAATTTTTATACATAATTATAAATGGAGGAATATACTTTTGCCAGGGTGCCAATTTACAGGATTCAGTATAAACTGTTTCTAGTTATAATAATTCTTATAAGACTCTCCCGACGATTTACTGCCGCCAACAACAACGAACTAATAATTTAAAATCTTTTTAGAATTCCTATAAGATTAGCATTGTAATAGATGCTGTACCTCCGTTTATCTAAATACCTTACGCTTATATCGATAAATAGTTGATAGTCAATCACCACGCACTTTAACGGTGAAGGAAAACATCGTGAGGAAACCTGCATACCGTAGCGATTTTAAAGAATTTCTACGGTATGTAAGTCCGCCAACCCGCACTAGGCCAGCGTGGTGGACTATATGGCCTCACCAATCTCAATCGATTCTCTCGATTGTAGAGTAGGCCCGTGCCCTGCAGTGGGACGTATATGGGCTGATATAGATAGATAGATATCGATAAAGAGATAAGCAAAGGTGAAACTGGTGCCACCTACCGTTTTCCAACCTTACTACTATCCCAAGATGTGACAGAAAGGCTCTACTGTTTAACCGGGTAAACATAATATGAATTTTCAAACCTTACAAGGACACACAAACTAGATTGGCCCAGCCGTGAAAATATTGATTTCAGGCCAAAAACCGCTATAGCAGTTTTCATCGGTTAAAAAATATTGACATCGTTGCTTCCTTGATGCAGTGACATCTTGCGGTGTATATTAGAACTACATAGATAGCCCAGTATACAAATGCACTTAGTACTAAGCTTTATAATCTTTGTCTAATGGCTGTTTTAGTAAAAAGCTCTTTCAAAATACATCGAATTGATTTTAGGAATAACTATATTTGTCATACTAAAGCTTCATTGGGATTGTACATACATACATACATAAACTCACGCCTTTATCCCCGAAGGGGTAGGCAGAGGCGCCACCAGGACACCCACATTTCGCCTTGTATGTTCCGTCCCAAGATGTGATAGGGCACAAATTATTGACTCCAGGCTGATAATGAATAGAAAAATCCAATATTACTTTGCCCGACCCGGGACTCGAACCCGAGACCTCAGCTTTGTAACCGTACCGTAATACAACTACGCCACCGAGGCATTAGGATTGTAAGTGTTTTAATACTCAATAAAACTTGAAGTAAACGCTTATTGGAAATATTCTCAACTATTATCCATCTTAGTATTTGTAATGTCATCAAAATGTTATTTTATTATCAGAAGTGCATTTGCTAGGTGCGCGCAATAATCTTACATTGCCTTAATTAATAGGTATAATCCGTAGAATCATTCAGCCTATTTCCACCGTCTCTTTTTCATTATTGTATCACACGTGCTGGCTTATACAAATTTGTGACTTCCCACTAGTCGAGTTCAAGTAAAGTTAGTAAAAATTCGCAATTTGAATTTTTTACCTTACCATCAAGGTCTGGAACAGTTTTCGGTCCATTTATATCAACGCAACTAAATATTGAATCTGGGTACAACTGTATTTACCATCAGGCTAATTGCGGTCACATTGTTGTGCCACATTACTTAACTTACAGCCTCCGTGGCGCAGTTGGTTAGACGCCGGCTGTGAAACGAGAGGCCGCGGGTTCGATCCCCGCACCGAAACAAATATTTGTGTGAACCACAGGTATTTGTTTCGGGTCTGGGTGTTTGTGAGACTGAAGTCTCTCGTAGTTTCTGATACCCACGACACAAGACTCGATCTTAGTGTGGGGTCAGGACTATGTACGTGACTGTTGAGTGTATTTATTTTATTTATTTATTTATTTACGGTTCATGTTTTTTACAACTCTAAGCGTAACGGAAAAATAAAACCACATATAATTAAAACCATTTAATATACTCGTTATATAGAATACATTGTTAACAATATCACATCTACACACCCAACTAACTTCTAACAGTATGGACGTTGATACAAGTGTATATAGTTATTACGTTATTACAAGCAGGCAGACCGCAAACATTCTTCTAGAACTAACCAACAAAATAATTATTGATTAAAATAGAGCACCCAGCAGCAGAGTAGTGTAGAATAATCGCATAGGTATTGCCCAATATGTAAGGTAAGCTTGTTAAGTTATATTTAAAATCTGCCTGCAAAAATAATAGACAGCTACAAAGTACAGTGTGTATTCTACAAAACATAATGGTAAAGTTAATAGTTTGAGCATGACCTCTGATACTTAACAAGAAAATTGTTATTTAAAATATTTAAAAATAGTTATCATTTCAAATATAGAAAGAATCTCGTGTCCATTTAAAAATGCCATGATAATATCATATAATTTAGAAATCATCTCTCGTGTCACTGCTAAGTAAACATAGTACACGTATAAGGATAAAATCATTTTCTTCTATGTTAGTTCTTAATTTTCTCATAGCTTCGTCCATATAAAAATACAGAGGTATACATAATACTGATAGTTTGCATCTACGAAGATATATTTTAATAGGCGTAGACAATACAATACAGAATACTGCCTCAAAAATGTGTAAGTAAGAAAGAGTAAGTAGGTACTTAATATTGTGCTACTAGTTTACTAGTTTGTCTATGATAGATAAGTAGTTTGAACACTGATTGGATTCACATGACGTACAAATAAACACGTGTTAAAGGGTCACAATATACTTAACACTTATACAAGTTGTTTCCCTATTATACATTGCAATAAACATGAAACGTGTAGGTGTTATTTGTCTTACAATTTCAAAGAGACTAATGCAGATATGGTAGAAATGTCGTTTGATGTAATTGAACATTACATTTCAAAATGAAGAGGAGTTTTACAATAAATGTATGTGATATTAATATAAAGATTAATTTATTTTAAAGCATGCAATTGGATAAGCGGGCAACCACCTGATTCAGTTATCATCGCCGTAGAATAATTACCACTATTCAAGAAAAATCACAAATGCTTTGATGGCCTTTAACAATAACAGAAGAAAGGATTAGTACGATTTTTGAACTTTAGCTGATCCATCAATCGAGATCTAGAAGTGTGTTTATTTAATTTACTATTTTAACATCTAATAATACTGATACAAGAATACCTATAACATTCAAAAGAGTACAGATGCATATACTTTGCATTATAACTACAAATATAACGTTCAAGATTTATGAAAACAATGAGTATAAGATATTTTATCAAACATCCACAAAAGTTGAATAACAATATTTAAAATTGCAATTCCTTTATTGTCAATCAATTAAAAGTCACCTTTTAATGATCCAATAACAATTTAAATATAACAATTATGAATCCTAAATCCATCAAAAATAATTTCCATAATTTTAACTCATAACATAATGAGTTTCAGAAGTATTTAAAAAGTATTTTTAAAGCCTGCTTGGCTACTACTTTTTTAAGTATATTTTTATACACGATGAAAATTTTATCATTTGAGAATCAAAATACACACATGCTAATAGTTTTATAACATTGTAGTAGAAATGCGTTATTTATCATAGAGTAAAGTGTACATAAAGCTCTCTAATATATGTCGATAAATATAAATCGACGAGATATACATTCGTTTACATTATAACATCGACCTGTATTCATTATTTATTCTACTAATACAATGTCACATCCAGAACAGTGGAAACATGGGAACATTAAAATAAATACAAAATCGTTCCTGAAATGACTGAGAAATCTGTAAACATACAAATAATTGCATACAGCTGACCATAGAACCTCCTCCTTTTTGAAGTCGGTTAATTAAAATAACTTATAGGATTTCGTGTCAGAGTGTTATTTCAGTTTCATGTTTGAAAACAGCTATTTTTTTATTTTAATGACTCTATGACTTATAGCGATTGTGTTTTAATTTAATGTTCTCACCACTCTAAGCTAATGAATATTGGTGACACAGTGAATACTTAATGCATAAAATGGAGATATAGATGAAGAGAATCTAAGATTCTTATTAATACGGTCTAGGGGAGTCCTATGTCCAGAAATTGAGATAAGAAGTATTATTGTTTATATTCATAGAAATATTATTATTTTACAATATCCCCTGCATGATTTAAATTATGACTATAATTTCCGGCCACAGAATGTCCACTGTTAAAAATAGGCCTGCCTCAGATATTTTTTTTTTGGTGTTACGAACAATAAGAATGGTAATGATTACAATTAATAATACTGATTCGATTATTATGAAGTTTAAACACTTATCTAATGAATTTGCGCACTACTTTTTGTGTTATATTAACTACATTTATAATATATATTTGTTACTAAAATATAAACTTTTATATAAATAAAAACTTTACATAAATAAAATGGCGTAAGAGAATTATGAAAATTAATCGCCAAATAAAAGTAAGAACATTTTTATTAACTTACTAAAGCTGTTCCTAAATAAACACCTATGTATGTATGTATATCGCATAAAAATTCTTTATGTAGAAATTGTATAAATTTATAATTTCTTAAATCAATCATACTTTGTGCACATTTTTGTAATTAATATGTATAATACAATTTTACACAACTTAAAACAAACCAAATATTTGTAATATGAGACTTTTCACGATCGATCTTTAGATAGAAACGAAGATCGTTTATTAATCATGGCCATATGTTATCCTGGTAACAAGATGCTATTAAAACAAGCTATAAATCGACGGGTCCTAAGAATAAAATCATTTCCAAATAGGTATGACGAGATATTTTCGTAACAGATACAAATGACTCATGATCTACTCGTATCTACATATATACTGACATAGAACACTAGACATACTAGAACATTAAATAAAGTCTAGCATTATTTAGGTTTTGGTATTGTATTTCCTTAAGATCTTATTTTCCATAACACTTATTTCTTAGGACCCATCAAGTGACTAATCTTTGGTAATACAAAGCTGCAATTAAAATCCTACATTTTACGGTATCTTAAGTACCATAACACAGAGGGCGTCGTGAGGTGGGGGCACGTGGAAGACGGGCTCGCCTGCCTCGTCACAGTACTCGGCGTAAGGCACCCGCTTCAGCTCCTCCAGACCCAGGCTGCGGCAGATGCGCTGCGAGTAGGCTCCCGTCGCGTCCACTTTGAACAGCTAGGGATAGGAACATATTTATTTATTTATTTATAAGCATTATTATACCAGTGACAGGTATAAAATAAACAGCAATAAGAACAAAGTACAAGTTGCAGTTTTATCACTCGAGGTGATAAAACCTGCCTAACACTGGATGGATAGGAGAACAACAAGAAATATTGGGCAGTATGAGGTGTACTAAAAATTAGAGAAAAAGAAAATTCAAAAAAGATTGTCTTAAATAATATTTTAAGAATATGTTGTGAGGGAACTAGCAAACCATGGATGTCTTTAAAACAATTTTTATGCTTTGTGAAGTCTACCAACTCGTATTGCAAGCGTGATAAAATTACTGGTGGTATATAATATGAAATTATAATTTTTATTCGCCCCGATAGCGACCATCGCAGATGATGTTGCAAGTATGGCTTTTCTGGTTCAGCCTGTGAGCATTCCAAATTGCCAATAACCGTATCAGCCCATAATTGCTCAGTGCTGAGAACGGGAATCATTTATAATCGGGGATCGAAGAAACATAACACACAAATGTTTTAGAAAAAATATGGGCAGTTTTTTCTACGTCGTACCTTGAATCCATTCTCCTTGGCAAGATCCACGCTTCTCTTCATGAGCTCCTTGGCCAGTCCCCTGCCTCGAGCTTCGCCAGCAACCGAGATAATCCTGCACTCCAAGATACGCTCCACCTGAAGAAGAAGTATTTCTTAGTAAGTACTACACTATACTATTTATAAGGGGTCAAGCAGCGACAATGCGATTCTCGATACATATTATCTATCAAGAACATTTGGTCATCTGCAGCATCTGTTCACATCGCTTTTCTTTGAGATATTAATCACTGCGATCTGGTTAAACAGCACCAGCTGTGGATAAAACTGCTTTATGTGTAATGCATGTCGTTACCAATATCAGGAATTTGAAGGGAAAATTATGAGTATTATTATTTATTTATTATTGTACTCAAGTCTAACCTGGTAAGTATTAAAGAGATCGAGTTTTCGGCTGACGCTGTACAGGATGGTGAATATTTTGTTGTATTTCTCGTCGGAAGACTGCTGGATCTTTTCGGTGCTCTGCTCGATGTCGCCGGGTCATAAGATTCCATTCAGGCCCACTCCGAGGACCTTAACAGAGTTTTACATGATTAAATTCAATGAATTAAAACTACGTCAATTAAGAATTTTTTGATTCATTTTATTAAAAGCAACATAGTTTAGAGCGTTACATTACTGATTACCTCCTAATCATACACAATCATAATCAGGTATTTAGGTTAATTGATGAACCCTCAACATCAAGCTGATAAACAATCGCCTCTTATACGATTATCAAAACTTAACCCTTATTCTACCACTCTCTAAGTATTCTTCCCTGTTTTCCACGTAACGCACTCTTAGATCTCCAAAAATTTAACAACTTTATCTTCTATGCTAAAAGAATTAATATATTTTTACAAACCGTATCTCCCTCCATAGCTGCGATAGACAGTCCATCGGCCATGGTGGCGAGGCACAGTCGCTCCAACGCCGCATGTGACTGCCCGCGCTCGCACAACGCCACCGCCTTGTTGAGCGGCTCGTCGGCGAAGAAGCTGTCGCGCAGGTGTTGCAGCACCGCCGCGCTCATCTCCGCCGTGATGCTCACGTACTGCACCATCTGGAACACCATGCACCTTCACATCATATTTACATAACCTGCGTACTTAATATGTGAAATGTGAGACCGCGGGTTCGATCACCACACCAAGACAAATATTTGTTTGATCCACATGTATTCGGTTCGGGTTTGGGTGTTTGTGAGACCGAAAAGTTTCTTGTAGTTTCTGATACCCACCCACAAGACCCATCCGGTATTAGCAAGGGGTCAGGAGTCAGGACTCGTTCTTATTTAAAATTAAAGTTACCAACAGACGAAGTAGGTAGTTTCTGGTAAACGAGGAGTAAGCTGGCAATAATTTGGTCCTCGCTGAAGTAGGACGTCGCAAAGTGAGTGGTCATTAAAATCATATTTCGTGAAGTCGTCTGACCGGCGCAATGTAATAGCTTCAGGGATTAAAAATCGAGTTTAAAATTTATATTGCAGGATTGTGTAAAATATATAAGTTGCTACGCAATTTTGAAGCAGAGCTTTTAACCTAAAATGACAGGTCAGAGCTCACGCTACACTTACTATCTTTTATTAGTGAATAAAATGCTGGCCTATTCGGAATCGCATATACACAGGTTGATCACGAAATGTAATATATTTATGTCACTATGGTCGGCTTTTCACCGCGTTTTTAAGCAGTTAAGGTTTCCAGGCATAGAAACCGAGCCTTAAACCCTTTCATTTACATCCTACGGAGCGAAGTAGATGCAAGTTAATAAAATGACAATCCAATCAAAACTTAACTGAAGCAAATTATTCATAATCAACTACAGGCTCTATTTTACAATGTACTACATAAATACAGAACAATTGGCTGTACCTACTCCGCCATATTTAACGAACAATAGTTCTAGACGACTACGGGTAAAGCAATTATATATCGAAATGCCATTTTAATAAAGTGGAAAAGACAATATTGCGGTAGAGAGCGACAGCTCTTCAGGATTAGGTCAAGGCCGATCGAACTGTTCGGTGTATTGAACCGCCAATAAAATGATTTGAACTTCTATTATTTCATAACCTTTATATTAAAACATTATTTGACGTCTATTGAGTAATCATGTGGGCTAAGTTTTTGACTCCATTAATCTTTTTCCTAATTATTATACCAGACGTATTACTGGAACTATATATTTATCGGCACATATTTGATATCATTATATTGTATTGCCTGTTCAAACATACGTTCTGTTTATTGATTCAGTATACATATGAATAAGTACAAATGTATAGATTATTAAATTAATATATGATAATTTTACTTTGTGGGTCTATTTTAATAGAAATCAACCGAACTACGTAAATAACTGATATTAAAATAGTGTTAAAACTGTAAAAGTGTCACGTAAAAAGACAGTAAGCTCCTTTGATGCATACAAAACTCAATTACCTCGATATCTGCGCGACGATCGTGCGATAATAAAATCAAGGGAAAGGATGTAGGTACTAGCTGTGGTACTAGCTAGAAAAAGTATTTTTTTATACAATGCAATAAGTCCGGCAATTGAGCAAATTGGTCACTTGTTGGTATAACCTGTCTGACCTACTGTGAACCTAGCTGGAACGCGGTTCACATTTAATTTTTTTGTGTTCCCCTATCTACTATGTTATTTTACATTAAAAACGTTTTGAGGAGGATGCGAATTCTATTTTTTATTCTTTTTTCTATTTTAATTCAATTTATTTAACCTATATTTTGAATTTGCTGAACTTATGTTCCAATGACGTCAATTATTCAGGTCCACAGATATTTCCGACGGGTAATAAGTGGTTATTGCCGCCCAAGAACATCCACAACGTTGAAATAAGATGTGTTGCCAGTCCATGAAATCGGGGCGGGAGTGG
Organism: Deilephila elpenor; assembly: GCA_949752805.1. Lineage (NCBI taxonomy): Eukaryota > Metazoa > Arthropoda > Insecta > Lepidoptera > Sphingidae > Deilephila > Deilephila elpenor. Next base: position 11,396,650 of record OX457108.1, read on the forward strand.
GAAGGAAAAAATATGGGAAGTGGAAAGAGTATTGGGCATCTGGAAATTGAGTACAAGCTATTTATGGTTATATTCGAATTGTCAAAGGTTTGTGAAGTAAGATATCATTCCTTCTCAATCGTGAAGGAAACCTGTGTCCAATCGGCCTAAGATGAGTAGATCGAAATGTGTTTCTGATGGCATCTAGACTGTAAGTAAATAGTCCATATGGATTAATGATTTGAAGGAATTCTGTTGTTGTAGTCCCTGACGTTCATATAGTTTGATATTTATTTATTTATTTATTTATTTATTAGCCTTACCAACTAAAATACATACAAATATTCACAATTACAAAATTCAGTTCACATTTTGGATGTATGCTTTTAAATTACAGGTAAGTACAACACTGTTAAGTACCTCTACAATTCAATCAAAAACATAAGTTAAAAAATACATTAAATAGGAAAAAAAAGAAGAATACAAAAAAAATCTTTATAAATAATAAAAAAAAAATAATAATAAACATTAAATCGGATTAAAAAAAAACTACAAATAAAAATATGACTAAGTTACAGTTAATATTACCATTACAATTAATAATATAAATTTACTAAATAATATAATAAATCAATTTGTAACGATTATTCAATATAATTCAATATTACAAAATAGGTACATCAAAACTTAGGTTTCTTTTAAATGAGTGATATTTGACGGAAAATATGTTCATATCATTGACATAGTATAGCTCGTTGCATTTTCCAAGCGCATAAGAGAGAGGGGAATTACTTCCATAAATATTTCGACTACTTTTATTAGCAAAAGGTTTGTAATTACAAACTCTAGCAGACAATCTGGGCACATTAATGCCTATTTGTTTAAGCAAGCAAGGACTATCTATATGATGATTAAAAATTTTGTACAGAAAACACAAACTCAAAAAATCCCTGCGCCATTTTAAAGGTTTCATTTTGAAATAGAGTAGTCGGTCACAGTAATCCCTAAATGTACGTCTAACCTTAGTTATTATTGTAAGTCGTCAAATAAATTTTTTTTGAATATTTTCGATGCGTTGAATATTATTTTGAAAGTTTGGATACCATACCATTGAACAATATTCTATATTACTGCGAACCAAAGCGTAGTATAATGTCTTTAGAGCTGGGATAGAAGTGAACTCTTTCGTGTTGCGGTTTATAAACGCTAACATTCTATTGCATTTATCTATTGTATTATCTATATGTACAAAGAAACGCATTTCAGAGTCTATTGCAACTCCCAAATCTCTAACCAAGTTAACATTTTTCAAAATTGTGCCTTTCATTGAATATGATGTGCATAGTTTATTTTTTTTATTTTATATTGTAGCTCCAGTGCAGTGGTAAGGTAGATAATTGATTTTCTTTGCCTAATACGCAATCTGATAGATTTAAAAATCCGCTCAGATTCAGATGCGGGATTAAATCTGCTGCTTTTACCAAATAGCCTCAACTGAGACCAAATGTGCTTACTTTTGTTACAACGCATGATCGTTGGATTGGAGTTAAATAGATCACCAAACCTTTAATTCTCTCATATTAAACATGCTAGGTATAAGCAAGAACATATGACAGTCTACGATATTAAAACCTAGTAAATATCTAGCCTTAAAAAACATTCAGAGCTAAATACGGCAAAACAATGAGCTAATAAATAATGGAGACTAGGCACTAGACACATCCCTAGAGGTTTAATAATATATTGATTAGAGTATAGCTAAGGTTATATTGTCGTGAGCGCGGCCCTCAGAGCAGATAATTAATCAGCTTCCGTACGGTTCGTTGACAACAAAGACTCCTCGGATGTACGCGCCGCGCCGGGGAGATTGGATGACTTGTATAGTACATACAGGCTACCGCGCCTTGTTATTTATGAAGTAATATTTCAGTCATAGTATATAAAAATATATTCTAGATTGTAAATACTGAATAGGCTCTTGCTCTGATTTTTTTCGGAATTCGAATTTATATTGTATTTTTGTAAGCTATGTCTATTTTTGTCAGCTATTTGTATTTCATTACCAAAAATAAAAATAACTTGCATTTGAATAGCACGGGTGCATTGCATTTAAATAGCATAATGAGAAAGGGATTCGTTTGATAGAAAGGAACCAGTGGTGCTCGATTACATTCTGAAGTTAGATTATTTAAAAAAAGCAGGAGAGATAACAGTTCTCAAGAATGCGATAAGGAAAGTGTGGAAGAGGAAACTTACATTACTTACAAAAGGAATGGTCAATAGGTACATTTTAGGCGCAGAAAACTAATATCATACAAACAGAACAGGTGAATACAAAATATACAAATGATCCGGCATTTATTCATGGAAGAAGTAAAACATTCTGAACACCCAATGAATAGACAAACTAAGAACCTATCGCATATAAATATTCTTCTTTTATTGACTGTCAAAGGCTAATTTAAACCAATCTGCAAATGCTAACAAAATTTTGAACAGGCCGCAATTATTATGATGACTACAACAGATGGTAGAGTCACCAGAGGATACTCTATCTTAACAGCATTGCACATACATAAATTGTATTGTAATTTCTAATACAAAAAAATAAAACATGTTTTACAAATACTAATATATCGTGGCAATAAATCCCATTTCTACACGCTTCGCACCTCTGTGCCGCGAGTTATTCAAGAGGCCCGCCCGAGCGTAAGGGAGGTACCAGGAACGCTGGGAATAAGGGTGGGGTAGCTAGGGGTAGAGGTAGACGAGGCATTCCACCCTTCCCACAGGGCCACCCCAGACGATATTGGGGGCCATTAGTTTGAATTTTTTTTGACATCAACGAAATTTGATGTTATGATAAATTGGAATGAAATTGAATTGTGGCATTTTTGCGTTTTGGGATGGATATTTTTTCGTGGATTTATAAACTTTTATTGTAAAAGTAATGTTTAAGATTCTGTTATGAACGGTATTTCATAACTACATTCTATGAAAAAAATTGTATTCACATGGAATTCAATGTTAAATATCCGAAACTTGCTTTGTACATTATGCTAATAAATTCTAAATACACAATCAAAATCATTGAAGTCCCCGACTGCCTTTAATCTTTTATAACCATATTTATTTTGATTTGCATACAAACGTAAAGTTCTAATACATAATTTTGACAGCCTCCGTGGCGCAGTTGGTTAGACGCCGCCTGTGAAACGAGAGACCGCGGGTTCGTTCCCCGCACCGAAACAAATATTTGTGTGGTCCACAGGTATATGTTCGGGTCTGGGTGTTTGTGAGACCGAAAAGTCCCTCGTAGCTTCTGATACCTACGACACAAGGCTCAGTCTTAGAGTGGGGTCAGGACTGTGTATGTGACTGTTAGGTGTATTTATTTATTTATTTATAATAGTTTAAAAAACTAAAATACACGCTTATGTAAAAGACCCAACTAAAAATGTTAAAATAATACATAATGAGTTTAAGATTAGAAAATTGTCTGAAACACATTAATCTAGTGATTAAAAAGCTAGGGTGCTTGAGGATAAGTAATTGTTGTAAGCACCCCCAGCTTTGTACACCGGTTGAACCCAACGCACTTATGGTTATGGGTCATTTCGATGGCGAATCCGCCATAATATGTAATGGTCACTCTCCGGGCAAAAACAAAATATATCTTAACAGAAAAAGATCTCACTCGTTAAGGTTTTTTCTTCTGTGTTAACATGGATCAATTTTAATATATAGATAAACATCTATACTCGGGACATATATCTATAGGTCCTACAGATTTAATATTCCTTCGTGAGGAGAGCTACCTACACCCATAATCTTGGGGCGGATTTTTCATTGCAAAGCTGCTTCCCACATCGACTGTCTCATCTTTTATTAACAATATAATTAAAAGCTATCACAGCAATATATATCTTACCCCTATTGTAATAAAGTCAATCCAATTAAATATAGTGTATAAAATAGTATTGATATGCGCAACGAAGAATTTATTCGGTATCGATTGGCCTAGGCGCGCCCGCTCCGCCCGTGCTATTATGAATTCACTTAAATGCCCAAGTGGCAATATAAAAGGGCCAGGTAAATACCGAGACGAGCCTCCATTAAACTTATGAACCACAAAAAGGTTTTTATTAAAGACGTGAAAATAAAATATTAGCATAATATTATTATTAGTGGCGATCCATAGTCTGTGCCTACCCCTATGGGATACAGGCGTGAAGGTTATGTATATATGTAATATCATAAGGGTATTCAAAAGATATCAAGTTTTTTGTTTTTAAAATTGATTACTAGTCGGTAATATACCAAAACAGTGATAAAATTATAATTAGAACTTGTCAAGCCTTAAACTTGAAAAATGTGCAAGGAACTTTTTCATAAAAAGGACAATTACATTACTTTGTTCATGATCATATTTATAACATTTTTATAACTTTAACAAATCCCGAAAAAATATTCCTTACATTTTATAATTAGATCCAAATAAATAAACGCCGACCTTCCTAACAACTGAAATTATTTAAATAGATACTGTGAAACATATTGTATTGGTGCAAACAAATGCTGAAGGAAAATAAACCTTACAAAATCATATTGAGAAAGAAAATATTTTTCTTTACAAAATAACAAGATCTGGATCATGCTCAAAGGCTTTTGATCCGAGAAAATGCCAGACTTCGTATGTATTATTTATGATGTGGATCACTCATGATATGTTGTCTAGACTACTTATTCGTTAGCTAGTAGAGAATAAGCTGTTATATTTGTTTATAAACCATTCATTGAAATCTACTCCGAAATCAGAAATAATATTAAGCAGTTAAGTACGTGTAACTATCGGATATTATCAACAATACTTTACCATAACTACTATAGTAGTTTAGAGTACATCAAAGTCTTTAGCATAGAATATAGTTTATTTGTATAAACCCGTTCAGGATATCCGGTCAATAAAGATGACTACGCCACAAAGAGAGGCGAATCGCCGCTGTAATAGGGTTAGTAGTTTAGCAATATATACAAAGTAACATTTCAATTAAACTTTACGATAACTCTATACATATGGTAACCCGAACAATATAATAGGAGTTCATTAGTAAACATCGTAAATTAAGCTTTGGAAACTTTGTCAGAATTAATTATATAAAAGTGTAGATCCACAAGTTACAATGTACCTTTGATAATAATTAATACGTAAAGCATTAGACTAAGTGAAAGAAACAAAAATATATTGACTATATTTTCTTAAGTTCTATTACAAAAAGCATCAATAATTATGCATCCCCATATCCTAAATTCAAGAAAATGCGTGAACTTATCGATGAAACCGGGTGACGCTAATGTCAAGAGACATCAGGGACTAAAGTGGAGAACCACAGTCTCTGCCGGTGCCTATAGGATGCCGGCGCGCCATCACGAATGTATACAACAGAACAATCAAGTTTCATCCAATGAATCAATAAAAGGCTGTTTAAAATCTATTAATCATAATAAAACATTGTCACGTCTGTATCGCGCAAGAGTTAACAATTCACACTTTGCCCTTTAATTTCCGTGTCAATGGGTTATGAGATGATGTTAAAACCATATAGGGCGCAAAACCCGAGTGAAATTTGTTTATCGAGAATATCGGAAAACTCAGGCGTCCCGGCATCACGGCTTTAGGGTTCGAAGTATATACATATCTATGTAGTATGTATGTTAGTCCAGGTATTTTAAGAAAGCCAATAGCAATAAAATGCATTATACAAAAATAATAACTAAAGCTTGGTCTAGTGGTAGCGTGTATAGACTTTAAATCGAGACGACCTGTGTTTGATTTCAAAAAAGGCAATTCAATTTTAATGAGCCCTCAATGGTAACATCAAATATGAGTTGCCTGATACTAATTGTTACAAACAATGTGGCTATAGCAGTACCCCAGTCTACCCCTACGGGAAAACGTGCGTGAACTTATATATGCATGTAATAAATCCAAAATTGGAACAAAGTTATAAGGATTCATAACAAAACTAAATAGAATGGAATAATAAATATTTACTATCTATAATCTACTCCGATTTCTGGGTCCATGACACAGAAAAGCACTAACAATGATGAGTCCTAGAACTGCAAAAAAACACTCTAAAAAAAGAAACAGGAATTCAAAAGCGCTTTAACTCACAATCAAAGAATGACAAAACGACAAACAAAAACAATATTTGCCCACGATACTTTTCAAATTGATTTGATTGGCAACTATCAACCCCGTCAATCTATCGCGGAAACAATTTGAGCTTCAAAGTCCATTTGCATAGTCAAAGTATTATAAGCAAAATTTAATAGCAATATCGATAGAGACGAGGTCAATCAAATTCAAGTCAATTTAAAGCAAATAATCGATATTTACGGGTAGTAGGAAGTCTATGTGTGGAGCTAGGTACCAGGAGAGCAGGGATAGTAGGTGGTTCGTACTCACCGTGTGACGCCCACGGCTGCTCGGCGCGCACTGTGATAACGGCCGCCCGGCGCCTCGGTCGCGCCGCCCGACCCACGCCAAACACTAGGCGGGAGACTCGATATAGCTGAGCGATTGAATTGTGCCTTTTAGTTATTTATTTACAGTGGAGCTTTATATAATTTATATCCTCGAAACCATTGCATTGGCCTAACCCCTCTCAATCGTATTCTCAATTGTAGAGGAGGCCCGTGCCCTGCAGTGGGACGTATATGGGCAGATACAGACACAGAAACCATTGCGTGCAGAAGGACGAGGACTCTTAAACTTATAAATAGCAATTGCCTCTTCGTGCTGTTCACTTCCCTCGGAAACTCTATCATTTTACTTTGTATTTCATACATACAATACATAAAATATTACTTTCATCGGATGCCAACTCCGGCTGGCAAAGCAATATGCCCACGTGAAAAGATTACTGGCATATGCCATAATTGAGAAAAAAAATTGACTTTCCACTTCACATAGTGGCTGAACTTGGATAGACTTTGATTGGAATTAATATAAATTACAGGTATTCTTATGTGTCTAAGCCTGGTTGCTACTGATCCTTAATTTTTACTTCAACTTTTATGTCTTTTAATTTTTTTATGATTGTCTGAATGGCGAGACGAGCATGCCATTCGCCTGATAGTAGCGATACGACCGCTCATGGACGGTAGCAAAACCAAACAACACCATGAATTACAAAGCAATGATTGGCTATGCACTACGCTAACCATCTAGAGACATAAGATGTTAAGTCTCATTACGTCGAGTAGTTACTCTGGCTATAATGTCCATCAAACCGGAACACAACAGTGCATTTACACTGCTGTTTGGCGGGAGAAATAGACATCGCGATGGCACCTACCCAGGCGGCCTCTCACATATGAGAGACCTACCAGGTAAATGTCTACAACAAATATGATAAAAGTATTAAACAAGTTAACAGAACCGAGATAAACCAATAGAAACCATCCTGATGACTACCCTGGCTATGTATAGAAAGAGCGCCTCTGCTAATGATGTCAAGCGTTGGACCATCCGTACACTAAAAGAAAAAAATACATCCTGACGCAGATAACATCGATACTATCAGTTAGGTAAAATTCTAAAACCGATTGTCTCATCTGAAATGTCATAGAATAAAAATAGTAAGTGAATATTTCCAATTGGGTATTCTTTTCACGCGGTCACTCGGGACTCGCCACAAAATATTGCTACATTTTTCATGAAAACTAGCAAAAGCGAGAAGTTTCGGGCCGAATGCTTGAAATAAAATGAAAAATCTAATATAACATTATTTGATCCATTATTATAATAAAACGCTTAGTAGAAAAACTGTTAAATTTAAATGCACACATTAGCTTTCTAATCTTGATGTTTTACCATTAACAAGTATTTTAGTTCCGATGAGGCACATTAGCGACTAGCCAGGTTAAACCATATAAAAGGCTTTTAAATTAAAACAAAGGTATAGTTATACATTTCTATTTTAGGTCACTAAATGTTTCATAAATCCAACGTTGTTTGGGGTTGACGCATCATGTTTAACTACGCGGTGCTGAAAGCTACAGCCCATCAAGTTAAGATCTTCTGTTTTTATGACCATTCCTGCATTGCTATTCAATTGTTGCCTTTGTACACCAAATTATTCGTGCTTTAAATTTAGCAATATCGTGTATCCGAATATATTATTTTATAGTTTTTCTACAACTATTTTATTTAATAAGCCTGGGTCACACTACGAATTTAAACTCTCGTTAATGTCCTTAGGTTATGTATCGTAATCGTTTCTAACTGGCACGATAAAGTGAGACTATTATGGTAAATACAGGACAGTTTCCATGAAAACCAAACGTAGGTAGAGCTGTAAAACTCTACCTCTTCATTATCCTGAAATCTTGGCCTGCTAAGTATTAATTGCTCGTCGACTTATGAGTTATAAGACCGGAATGCTGAATAAGTTACGTCTACGAAAATTCATGTGCCATAAAAATACAGTTCTAGAGAAACTATAAAATTAAAAATACTTCTCTTTGCTGCGTAATAAGAGCAATATGTACAAAGCTGCACCCCGGATCAGGCCAAGGACTATAATATCGACATAACTTTGTCCTTAGCCTATTGCCGCTTCGGAATAGCTTCACAATTCACATATTGCCTTTCTATCGTATCAGTTGTAGCATAGACCATTCTTTACGAAGGTATTTCCACAAAATTCTCGTGTTTTACGACTTTTATACTCCACATTTCATAGTCATCTTTGTTGAGCACATTCCTTAGCGAGTGATTGTTCTGTTTAATCGGAGGACGCGGGTTCAAACTCAGGGCAATTTTCCGTAACCAAATATTGCTTGTGTTAACGCTAAAGAAACACATTAAGCATCATAACAGATCATACTATAGAAAACTTTAAATTAAGAAGGTATATACTTACAATTGTTTTATGCTACATCTGCTCGTCCCGATTTCTTTATGAGACAATAAAGCAGTTTCAAAGCGGCCTTACATCCAATTTACTGTCTTTGATCGGTTGCATGATTGTATGTGGACTGTGAAATATTGCCGATGTTTAAACGCATATACATATACAATCGAGGTTTAAGATGAAAGAATTGTTTTTGTATGTAGATATTAGAACTATGTATGTACAAAAATGAGTCTCTACTGATTTTGAATATAACGGATACGAATACAATACCACATGCTGATAACGCATTATCAGATCTACATTAAATAGTAGTTTATTTAGACAAATTTTATTTTAAAATTTAAGCTATTTATAATTATGTTGAATATTTAACAAAACTGCCCGACAAATTTTCTCGCCAGCGTCTGCAGGTTAGTGTAGGAATTATACGTGAAGGACTCTCTCTCAAGTCGTAATTATGAACGGCACAGAATTTAAAAATGCTACTCAAGCTGTATTTTACTTCCCATATTTTAGCCTAAGACCAGTCAGTAGCAGTACTAGGATTTTAATAGTATAATTTTAATAATTCCAAAATGCATTGACGTTAAGCAACCGGGCGCTAGTAAATTAAATTAATTAGTAATATCTTAACCATTTTTTGCAGACGGCTAAGTAATTTGTAACGAGCAGTTTTTTAGGGCTAATAATGAACAACGAATAGACTATTGCGGTGCAAATCTAAACTAACATTATAAACAGGAGAAATCCGAATGATTGTTTGCATTTTTTATTTATTTATTTATTTAAATTGAATAGACTCTGAAACTACTGGACCAGTTCGATTTTTTTTTTAACCATTAGATTCCTACATTATCGCTGATAAACACAGGGGATAGTCGCCACAATATTTTAAAAAAGTAGTTAGCAAGTTACAAAATCAATATTCAACTTGATTTATGCTGTTCTTAATATCGTAGACTCGCCGCAGCGAAAGTAGTGGCCGCACTGATGGTAGACAGATACTCATGGACTATTACAACGCCAACCGACTAGATACTGACAAGTTACACAAGTCCTACCAATGGTGCTCGCATTTTAAAAGATTGGAGTTGTATTTGAATAACGACTGGAGTTTTTAACGGAATACATTAGCCGGGCTAAGTATTCCTCAAAAAATAATTAAGTCATAAAGACTACACACTTGGACGAAATTTATTTATAAAAACTCTTATGTGATTGTATGAGGAGTTGTATAAGAATTGATAAACTACTTATCTGTCGTATTATTGGATCTATATAGCCAATTAAGTAGGTAATTTCCCAGTTCTGTTTCAGTATAAGTGTACTTATTTTGTGAAAATTCTTATAGTTTGTGAAGATTACATCAGCACTATATGCCTTCTTATTGGGTCACGACAAGGGGACGCACCGGTCTCGAGTGTGCTCAACTTTAAGCGCCCTACTGCGATGTACGAAACAACACTTAGAACATTTCGCTACATTTTCGACTTTAACTCAAAGAAAATAAAATCCAAATTCACTAGTTTTGCGTTAAATTAAAAAATACAATTAGTATTAAGGGGTACTTGTGCCCGATATTAGCTGGCTGGCTTCTTTAATTCTAAATACTTTTTGATAAGTTGCCATGGAGACGAAGATGTCTGACGTAATACGAGAAGCTGGTATCCATTTACGTAGTAGGTACTTAAGTAGTAAGTAGATATCGCGCTCTTTTTGGTAACGTTCTAAGATTGTATATATTATGTAGAGTTCTTTCAGAACTTGTGCCTACTTCATGATGCGTTTCAAGTGTCGTCAAGATACAGTATTTTAGTGCCCAAAAGGCAGATAAGCTGATTCCAGGTCAGTATCACGATACATTGGTATTCTCCAGCCGTTCATCTTTGTATCAGAGAGCAATACCTCTAAGGCCAATATAATTATTTTGTCTCCTGCTTCTAAGGAGGGAAGTGGACATGACAAATCCCACAGCTACTATTTGATTTATTTACTATAATCTTGCTTAAAAATAAGTGATCATATGAGACTCGCTAAGCTTCAATGCTCGGTATGAAATATTTACATGTCACTGTTGATCCTAGCTGATTGGAGTATTGCAGCAGTGGGTAAATTAGGGGGATAATTTAAAAGTATATTTTTAGGTTAATAATACAACATCATCAGTGTCAAACATATGTATTTGTATTTTCAATGTAAAATAGGCACTGAGCAATTCCTTTATAAATTAACACATTTTTCATTTAAAATAAGGATAACAATACTAAATCGACCAGTAAATTATATTTCACTATCTAAATGCAATGAGATTACACATAACACATACGCAGCATCTTACGCGAGGTATTCTCCAAAGAGTACAGTACTAAAGTATTCTCTGGTAAAGTTCTAACAATTGGGAAATGGCTACTTTCCGTGAAAATCAAAATGGCGTGCCACGTTTCTTTTTACGCTGTTTTATTACTTACGTCAACTAAATTTGTCATCCATATTTCTTATTTATTAAAACAATTCATAGCCACTTATCAATCAAAAATATAAAAATATATGTGTACTTTAAAAAGAACCGGAACTGTTAGAACTTCACTGATTATTAAAAAAATAATGAGTAAATAAAAAATCTGCGATATTTTGTATTTCACGATTAATTATATGAATAAAATATAAACATTATTGTAATAGACAATTAAATTTTAAGAATTGATAAACACTTAATTTGATTGTGACTAAATTGAGTATAAATGAAAGGTAACACAAAATTGTTTGTTTCAAATATCTTATATCGGTGAAATATATTTAAAGCACCAAATTAGTTTTACAATACGTCATTTAACAACATGCAATGCTTGCTGTCCTAGCAATTGTAGAAGCCCACTAAATTTTTGCATTTATAATAACGGGCACATTTGACTATAAAAATCATTACATTTCCAATATCGATATTAAATTAATCATATAGGAGGCAAATACGATATTCATCAAATATCTTCGAGCGGTTCGAAAACCCTTTTCAAGTATACCGACAATTGATAAAAACTATTTTAATAGAGAGCGACACATCACTTTCCTTCTTATTTATCTACTTTTGTTAACATAACGCGAATAAATTATTATATATGACTTTATATAGTGCAAGGGAACCACTCGCAAAAAGGAAAACATGAAAATATTGCTTACGCGACAAGAAATAAACCATTTTTGCATCAATTTTTATGATAGCACCATATTTGGATAATACAACGGCTTGTTGACTAAAATATTCATTTATAAAGCAAATTAAAATCAGCAACACAAACAAACACACGCGCCGATTTCATATTTTGTATAACATACATTAAGTGTTTAAGCCTTAAGGAATATCAAATGACATTAAATAGATGATTCTATATAATTTTCCGTTTCTATTAACGCAACAATTCTATTTTGTACGATTCGCAAGCATTCCCATTGCAAACTAAATGATAAACCTTAAACTGAAGTCATAGTTTAACCGCAGCTTGCAATCCTATCCGTTTTCATACAACATCCATCTTTTAACGAAGTTAAACCTCTCATTTATACCTAAACTAATGAACTGTTCGCAATATGAAAATAAGGCAATCGTGGTAATATATGATCCAAAAATCTCATTAAATTACTAGAGCATACCTGGGTCTTAAAAGATAAGCTACCTTAATTAATTTGTATTTGTATTTAATTATAAATAAACACACCCAACTAAGATCGGGTCTTGTGTCGTGGATATCAGAAACTATGAGAGACTTCCGTCTCACAAACACCCAGACCCGAAACAAATACTTGTGGAGCGAATAAACATTTGTCTCGGTGCGGGGATAGAACCCGCGGCTTCTCATTTCACAGCCGGCTTCTAACCAACTGCGCCACGGAGGCTGTTGATGACAATGTTTTTACTCCATATCTAAATGTCTAATTTAAAGCACATAGCAGATATTTGACAACGAAGTCATTTAACAGCAAGCACCGGTATTCTCTCAAGTGTAAACCATTTACCAACAAACAGTGTTGAATATCCATCTTCAAGGTGGAGGACTTATTTAAGGTTTACAAATACTTGCAACGATGTTAAAAGCCTGCAGTTTTTGCTGATATTGTTTGATAGCGGATGCGTTATATGCTTTAGTAGTTGCTTTATAACAGTGTTCCAGAAAATCTTATTTAATTCTGAGAATTTTTTTTATCAAACGCGGAAGCATTTAGCCTCTGATTTTTGTTAGTACGAAAGTTAGGAATGCACATTCAATCCCATAATAAATATGGAACCCAAGCTCTCTTCAACCGAGCATAGAGACGATTGAACCCAGTATTTATCAAGCATCAATATCGACTCGCGATTGAAATAATTACTGTACCCTAACTCTTGTCTTGGCTAATGTTTATAACTACACCATTATCGTCACAACTATTGATGGTAATGGTGAACCTGCCATCACTTGCATTCTTCATACTATCCAAGTCCTTGAGTCCCGTAGATTCTTCTAACATGGGTAGTTTTTGTTCTGCGGTCAGGTCGCCGCTGAAATGATCTGAGATCAACTGGTCCTGGTTTGGTGGTTGCTCCCCGTTAAAATGTATGGGATAGTGGAGTTTCAGCTCGCTGACCAGTCTAAAGCGAATCCCGCATATTGTACATCTGTAAGAAAATTAAGTACAATAAATATGTTTTTTCATATAGTTCGTATCTATTTATATTTAATAAAATGTTGTCGAAAAAATCAGTAATGCCAAAGTATAATAAGTGAGCGAATGTATAATCGAGTATGTAATTAAGACATTGAACCAACGATCAAATGGGTGAAAGAGGGAATGAAAGCGCAAATGATTGAATGACGGAGTGATTGAACGGATGTAAGAATCATCGAATGAGGGAGTGAAGGAGTAACAAAGTTACGGGATCAAGTGAATGTCTGAATGACTGAATGAGTGAGAGAGTGAATGAGTGATGGGTACTGACTGGTATATGTTCTGTCCGAGATGCGAGCGCGTGTGCTTGACGAGGTCGTTGCTCTGCGTGAAGGCGCGCTCGCAGATGCTGCACTTGTAGGGCCGCTCGCCCGTGTGGATGCGGTAGTGACGCTTCAGGTGATCCTTGCACGTGAACCTGGAATACAAGCTTTTCTTTACATACTGGGATGACAAAGTGACTGTAGTGCCCCTGATGTTAAGTGCAGATAGAGTTTCTACTGTCATGATGGTTACCTCTAGCTGGTCGCCTCATGCCAGCCTTAATATAGATCTACCCTTTCTACTTATTAGGCATACAAACACGCACTGCTCTTCTGCGTACCCTTATCTCAAGCTTTCATGATGCTTCCAGCTGTTTGTATGACATCAACTCTTTGGTAAGCGGCCTTTTGGTTTGCCACGCGGGCCTAATGCGGTTGGTTAACTTCACATACGTTAAAACCTGTACAAGGCTCCCAGGTACACATTCACATACACAAACATATACACACGTACTTACGTACACACCCTCACGCACGCACACAAGCAAACACGGAGGCAGCACACACGCACCCTACATTATCTCTCTACTCTACATAACTCGAGTAGACATTACCGCATATTACAAGTGTCGCAGGCGAAAGGTCGCTCGCCGGAATGTATGAAGGAGTGCTTCTTGAGTGAGTTGGGTTTGGTGAAGGCGGCGCCGCACTCGTTGCACTTGTACGGGTGCGCGCCCGTGTGGGTTTTTATGTGCGACGTCATCTGACCTGCAACAATCAGTCCTACATTACTTAATATTCGTCAAATTGACAGCCTCCGTGGCGCAGTTGGTTAGACGCCGGCTGTGATCCCCGCACCGAGACAAATGATTGTGTGAACCACAAGTATTTGTTTCGGGTCTGGGTATTTGTGAGACCAAAAAGTCTCTCGTAGTTCCTGATACCCACGACACAAGACTCGATCTTAGTGTGGGGTCAGGACTATGTATGTGACTGTTGGGTTTATTTAATTTATTTAATTACAGTGCTTTGTACTCAAAAGTACTAATGGTATACTATAACTATGCCTACACCATCTTCACTGTGTTGACATTTAAAAAGTTTTTCTATACAGGCTGTGGTACTTGCTCTCGCGTATTAACGACCTACCACATAGAATGAGGCAGTGAAGTCTCCTTAAAGCTACCAATCCATCAGATGTTGGATAACCTCAACTACTTTACTAGGAGTAATTAAATAACTACCTCTTTTCAGCTCAGTGGCTCAAGCTACCTTCTTATTTTAGTGTGTAATGTTTTAGTGTACCTTTAGTGCAGAATGTCTTGGGGCACATGTTACAAGCGTAAGGCTTCAGTCCAGTGTGGCGCATCATGTGCTGCCTCAAGTTGGAACTGTTGCTGAAGCCCTTGCCACACTGTGAACAGAGATACGGAGTCTCTCCTGTGTGCGTGCGGAGGTGATCTTTCAAGTTGCATAGTTGAGAGAATGCTGTAAAGAAAATTGTCTGTAGTCACCTAGCTGTCATCTACTTCATTTAAAAAAACAATATACAAAGGTTTAAAATAAGTCCGCCACAAAACCAAATTCTGATTTCACTGTGATTTATTTATGAGGTCACAATTTATCTTTTTAATATGAAGACCGTTTTAAGGAAATGTACAAATTAAATCATTACTAGCTTCTGCCCGCAAACTTCGTCAGCGTGATTAACTTTATTTGGTATTTCTCATCCCGTCCCGTTATATCCCGCCCGTCCCGTCTCATTCTCGCTTAAGGCATGTAATCCAGTCCCATCCCATCCCTTTGAGTATAAAATGTAACAAATATATCGAAATTCCTTCCTGATCCCACGGGAACACTTTACGGGATAAAAAATAGCCTAAGTGTTAATCCAGGGTTTCAGATAGTTACATACCAAATTTCATCGAAATCCGTTAAGCGGTTTTAAGTTCATCGCGCAAAACCGCACAGACAAAAAGACAATTGTTCTAAAAATCATTGTTTTGGGTTCTATTACGTTAATACAGACCCCCAATATTAGTTTTTCTCAATTTCTTCCATAATAGAAAGAAACACCCTGTATGTAAATAAGACATAATATACCAGTTTTAAGTTGGATCTGCACCAATATAACTGTGAAAACTGCATCTCATTTCGTGCGGTAGTTTTTGAATAATGTGCAAGCAAACAAAAAAAAACATCCTGTATGTAAATTAAGTATAAATCACTTTTTAAGTTGGACCTGCACCAATATAACTATGAAAACTGCATCTCATTTCGTGCGGTAGTTTTTGAATAATGTGCAAGCAAACAAAAAGAAACACCCTGTATGTCAATGCAACATATACCAGTTTTTAAGTTGAACCTGCAGCAATATAACTGTGAAAACCGCATCTCATTTGGTGCGGTAGTTTATGAGTAATGTGCAAGCAAACAAAAAGAAACACCCTGTATGCAAATGCAACATATACCAGTTTTTAAGTTGAACCTGCAGCAATACAACTGTGAAAACCGCATCTCATTTGGTGCAGTAGTTTTTGCGTGATGCGCAAGCAAACATACAGACAGACAGACAAAAATTCTAAAATAAATTGATTTGGATTCTGTAGCTGTTATAAAGACCCCCCGCGTTGAAATTTCTTAAATATCTTCCATGTACAGACATCGACCATTTACATTTTTATTATATGTATAGATTATGTTCTTCACAATGATTATTTCAGAGTGAATAATAATAGTCTACAAAACATTATTCCATGCATACCTTTTTTACAATGAGGACAAACATTAGGCTTAACTCCATCATGTTTCTTCATATGTTCATTTAATTGATCTTGTCTGGAATACATTTTAGTGCACTTTTCACATTTGTATGGCTTCACATCACTATGTAGCTTCAGATGTCTTCTGAGGAGGGTTTTCACCGAGAAACTCTTACCGCAAACATCACAAATGAACTTTTCCTTCTTGATTTGCCTGTCTTGTCGGTGTTTTTTCATGTGTACGGTGAGCGCCCGACTCTTAGTAAACACTTCATTACACTCCGTACATCGAAACTTGTCTTGTTCAAATTCTGCTTTAACTTCCTCGCCCCCTTCAACAATATGGTCCCATATTGTTTTTGTATCACATTTGTTATATCCATAGTTTTCATCATCTTCACACTTTGGGAACGCTTCATAACTGTATTCTTCATTATAGTCAAAATAATCTGGATCATTTTCAGCTTTAATGTCATAATCTATATGTTCATTTTTTACTTGGATTTCTACTAATCTTTTGAGTTCTGCTTCTGACTTTGCTACTTGGTTACGGAATGTGTATGTTAATTGTAATAATTTTATACATTCATCACATAGGTTTTGTGGTAAGCCATCTTTGTCTGATATCTAAAACACACAAAACAAATATATATTTTTTTTACAATAGTATGGTGAATACAATTGTAATGCTAAGTTTAGTGACGGCCAGCTTGAGGTAAGGAAAGCATTCAAGAATTTTTTTTATAAAAGAAAGAAAAATAAGTTTATTTACCACAAACCTTAAAATTAAGATGAATATCTCATCAGAGAGCAATATTAGGGAAAGATAACAATAATAAATACTATGTACATCTAGATAGCGTGTAGTGGCCATGACATGGAGGTGACCACTCAGCATAATGTTTATTTTATCAGAGCTGTCGAAGTTTTGACAAAAGAGTCCCACTACTGTACACTTATAAATAATGGAATGAATCAACCCAAATTCGTCTTATTACATTTCATTAAGTGTTATTCAATATTTTTTTACAGAATTACTAAACGTTCCTCTTGCATTTTTAGTAGGGACCAAAGGTTTAACGCCTAATTTTGACGTTAGTGTTAACGTATAGCAACAAACAGACCAGATTTTTACGATATTATCTACAGTACGAAGGCGCTGTACTATCCTAAACTTAAAGAAGTAAAGCCACATAAACTAAATGCGTAGACGACACATAGAACCTTTTACCTGAGCAGTAGTAGATTCCTTTAACATTGTAGCTAACTCAACACAAAAACCTTCCTCAGTTTTAACACTATGAAACAAGTTCACTAGATTTCGGTCATCTTTCATACACGTCCGGCAAGAAGAAGCTATATCCAACATTTTTATTGTTTTAAATTTTTCAATTCTTTCTCACTGTCACCTCCGTAAATTACACATGAAAAGTTTTTAATTGAAAAAAAATCAAACAAACAAAACCAAAAATGATTGATACCAATTTACACGACATCTGTCAAGCCTTTTTTTTTAATGAACAAGGAAATAGGATTATAAATTATATTTCTGACTTCTGTGTTAATATCAAGCAATAAGAGATTCGAATGAGAATATTTTCTATTTTCACTTATGGAACAATTTATTTTTTATACTTTAAAGTTAATTAGTAATAAGCAGAAATATTAATATTCAATAGATCATATTTTCAAAATTGAAATGTAAAAAAATAAAAAAAAGAATACCTGTTACATGTTTAAAGTTCAAGAAAATTAAATATTTTGTATTTAATATTCGATAAATAAAACCAATCATTTCTACAAAAAAACAACTTTGGTAAGAGATGGGTAAGAGATAATTCATATTTCATAATACTGTATGATTAACGTTCCTTTCTTATCAGCAAAGTGTCAAAATCAAAGAAAAGTTTTATAGGGTCAACTATTTTTGTACACAAAATACTATTTTTATTATATTTAGTCACTTCCGACTCAGTTTAAATAGTGAAAGTATAGTGCCTCACCATGGACGACAAAGTTTTTATCGGTGATTGGATAAAAGACAGAATATTAGGCTCTGGTACTTTTGGTATTGTTGTACTTTGGAGACACAAGAGTACCGAAGAGAAACTTGCGATAAAAACCTGCAAATGGGGCAAAGAACTTACAGAAAAGCACAGAGACAGATGGACCAAGGAAGTGGAAATGCTGCAGGACTGTCGGAACCCAAATATCGTTGGCACCAAGGATTTACCACAAGATTTCATAAAGGGGCTAGAAAACGCCAATCCTTCTGGATTACCGATCATGTGCATGGAGTACTGTACTGGTGGGGATCTACGACAGGTGCTTAACAAACCCGAATCATGCGCCGGCTTAAAAGAATATCAAATACGCCAAATATTCAAAGACATAGGCAATGCATTGCAGTTCTTACATCAAAAGAAAATAGCTCACAGAGACCTCAAACCAGAAAATATCGTCATCCACATCGAAAGTCCAGGTAATGGCGCTCCACACTCTCCAGAAAGAGTAATATACAAGCTCATAGACCTTGGTTATGCTAAAGAACTTGACTTCAACTCTGTATGTGCCAGTTTTGTAGGTACCTTGCAATATCTGGCCCCGGAACTAATTTATAGCAAAACATACAGTAATTCTGTAGATTACTGGTCCTTTGGACTCCTCATCTTTGAGATAATCTGTGGCACAAGACCATTCCTACCAAATTTAGCACCAGCACAATTAATGCCTTACTTAGAAAAGAAAAATCATGACCAGATTTGCATTTATGAAACTTTCCTTGGAGATATTGAATACTCTAGTGAAATATTTCCTGAGAACCACATATCAAAACCATTTAAAAAGTTATTAGAGGAATGGCTGAAGATTGCCCTTGAATGGGACCCTAAATTGAGAGGTAGAGATTCTCCATCAAGAGTAACATTTAATATACCTAGTGAACAGAAATCTGAGAGCAGTAAAATAATAATTTTTGATCTTCTTTCAAGTATCCTTTCGAAGAAAACTATAAAAATATTTTCTGTAGCTACTATGTCTCAAATTGCTTACAACATTGATGACTCAACAACTCTTGCCATCTTAAAAACATGGATACTGAAAGACACAAATATGCCAGTTGAAGATCAAATTTTAATATGCCAAAGTGCTTGCTTAGAGCTTGGTGATAGTGAACTTGTAATTAATTTCTGGAAAGATCATTACAACATCATGCTCTATTTAATCAATAGGACTTATATTTTACAAGATAATATTAAACCAGTAGTGCCTCATATAGTACAGAGAGCTGTAGATCATCCAAAAGCTCTGTACAATTATAAAAATGCCCAGAATCTATATAAAGACAGTCTATATTTTATTATTAACCAAGCTGAAACTTACAATAGCCTCATCAATGCTATGATGGCACGAGGAGAGTCATTAAAAAGTGTTGGAAGACAATTACTGCTTGGACACAATAATGTTGACAAAAACATTGGCAATTTACTTGCTAAAGAACAAGTTAGCAAGAAGATGATTGAAACGGGTAAGGAACATATTAAAAATTTGAGAGAGACTGGCACAGGCACCAACTTACTTGGAGGGTTTAGTCAAATATTCAAGAAAGCTGATGACATCTTTGAAAAAATCAATAAGTTGCAGTATGCATGGAATCAACTATCTGTGAGACTGCAGTCTGCTAAGAGACGCTGCAATGAAGTAATTACTGAAGACATCAAAAACTTTGTTGACAGATATAACTACAAAATGTTATATACAAGTGCTTTTAAAACATATCTAGTCTACAAGAAGGGTGAAGTAATAACTTCAAGTAAAGGGTCAGAGAGGCAATGCCAAGAGATAGCAAGGATCTGCTCAGACTGTCTCAAGCTCAGAAGTAAAATACTACAAGAAATTAGACAGCAGCCTTTTGTATTAAAACTAATGGATTTGAGTGTAGAGTTTTCTAAAATCAATGATATTGTGAGAAATGCTGCAGAAAACACAGAAAAACTAAATGATGACCTCCTGAATGTTATGGATGATCTCAACAAATGCACTTGGTCCACCATCAGCCTGGTTATTAGAGATGGGGAAGATTTAGCAGATGTGCCTTACAGTGTTGTGTCCTTTGAAAAAACCGACTTCAAAGTTGGTGGACCTGTATCAAACCATAGTGCCAAAATACCTAACTTGTGCCAAGAGAGAGAAAAACTAGCATCACTTATAGAAGACAGTTTGAAATTAAGAAAAAGTCAATTGCATTTAGTAGAAAAAATACAAGCACAAAAGGAGTTATTAAAACCAGTTTTTGATTTTAGTTTTTTGAATGAGAAATAAAGCACAAATAGTGGGTGGTACAGACATGACAGTGTTAATTGAAACAACATACAGGGTATTGTGTCTGCAGTCCATAATTAAATTATAACCACTGAGTAATTTACTACATCATTTTGTTTAAAAATACTGATTTTCTTTCTATGTCTGATTTAATTATTAGAAATATATTTGTAGCAATCTTGTTATTAACATGATCATGTCTCCAACCCTCTATATAGGGATTAGGGACTAATACACTGCTATATTATTATGTTTATAATTAAGAAATTATTGTCTGTTGTTTTTAGTTTAATAATTTTATATAAGTGATATGTTGCATGTTAATATATCCCTAATTGAAAGTTTGAACTGTGATTTTAATTGGTGCTACTTTTATGATTGTCTTTGTGCTTTTATTATAAAACCATAACAATACTTCATAATTAAATTGAATTTAATAATATGTGCAATATAAGTTACTTCAGTGTACACACATTTAACATGTCAGAGATAATATACCATTGTGGCAGCTAATGGTAATGGATGTGACAAAATAGAGGTGAAAATAATAGTTCCAAAATAAGATATCCAATTAAATGAGTCAATAAATTCCAAGATGCCATCTTTGTTGTATAGTTTGTGTCATCAAAATAATCAGTCAAGCATGTTTACAATTAAGTACTTAGACAAGAAGTTTCGCGAAAAGATAAGATCGGCACTCCATAACAAATGCAAAAAAACAAACAAAATAATCTGATAATGTGTTCAATCTGCAGCCAATTTATGATATGTTACGAAAGTAGAGCAGGTAGTTGTTTATTGGAGATTATTGCTGAAAATTATGATTCTTAAATATGTTAATATGTGTATGTTATGTTACATAAAAATAAATTGATTAATATTTACTAAAGATTTATTGTCTACAAAAGTGCTTGTAACTTGTAAGGGTTTATAGAATTAAGACAAAAATTATGTATACAAGTTGGATTAATTATTTACACATAAAGAGTGGAAGTATAGTACTTTTAACAATATTGGACAAAGTTTAATCAAATTATTGAAAATTTATATTCCAACCAGAATTTATTTAAAAAAATTAAAGCTGAGGTTGGTTTGCATCTTCGAATTGTTGTCTAGTCAAATTATGTATGAAAATGTTAACTATTGAGTATTGTAACTTCTTTTAATAAAACGTTATTGTGCATTCATGTCTTTTATATTCCGTTTATAAATCTACAAATAAAACACCTTCTAAGAAATAATATCTCTCTTGTAAACCTGAGTCACTAACTACACTATTAACAGGAAAATGGGAAACTATTAGCTAATGAACTGGTCCAACCACACTTTGAAGTTGTGCATGAGTTTCTCTAAATTCTTTATATCGGCGGGAGTATCGAGGTATTCATCTGGAGCGAACCTGGGATCTGGACAGCCAGCCACATGTAGCCAAATAGCAAACACAGCATCATCTACATTAGTTATACTTCTTCGGCAGAGCCTAGCTGATGTGATACTCGTAGCTACCAGCCCCGCCATACAAGCGACTGATACTCCCCGAGGACTCTCTTTACGGGCAGCCAAAAAATATTCTCTCAGTAATTTCTCTGTTTCATAACCCAAAATTACATCTATACCAGAAACCATATTTATATAATCTTCTATGTATTTTAATGCTTGTTTTTCTTCTCTATTTGACTCGGATGGTTCAGTGGCATTTTGTAGAATGAATCCTATAATTTCGTCGTTGTATTCTCCGTAATCACCTCGGCATACATTGCCGAAAACTGAAATGACGTTATGAAGAGAACTTTTTTTGTGATTCATGCCCTGAGCCCAAACGGCGCACTGCATTTTAGTTTTACCTATGTTTGTTATAATTTCTCCCGTTTCAATAGCAGAAAGTACTAATGAAACTTGCTTTTGGTTATACATTTGAAGAGGTAGCGGCATAATGCAGATTCCGCCGGAACTAGCTATTAAAGTCGTCGAAATTGAAGTGTTATGCGTGCCTATTGATATTGATCTATTTGCTAAACCCGCTGCTATTTGCATAATATCTCCCACAAACCTGCTATCTAAATTTGCTGCTATTATGTGTATTATACTGGAACCAGTCAAAACACTGGCTTTCACACTCGTTAGACTCAATAGAAGATTAATCTTTAGGTTCATGAAACAATTTAAAGGACATACTTTAACTCCTATAGTTGACGCTAAGCAGTAGATGAACTTCCAAGCCACACCTCCGCAAGCGTCATACAAGTCTCCAATATCGCTTGGATATCGACATGTAATCGGAGCTTTCAAAGGAATAATCAATTCCATACTCCAAACAATCATCTGTTTCTTTTCTGCAACCGTATGAAAGGAATATCTTGCGCCTAGTTTTAATTTCGGAATCAGATCATCACGGACTATAAATATTTTAGAAAGCAATTCGTTTTCCAACTTGACTGTAATAGAAACCTGTTCTCCGCATCTCTTTAGACCGCAGTTTTCGAAGAGAACACTTCTACAGACATAGCATTTTGGAGGTGTCTTTGGTATGTAGCGAAAGATCACCTCATTTCCATCACATTCTTCGGGACATGACCAAACTGTATGGAAAGCATAGCTTTCTGGTTTTGAAATAGCTAGAAGTAAACCTTCAAACAATGACAAACCTCTGTATATTCGAGGATTTGATGGAAGCAGTAGCTGAGATACACATTTTAATCTAATTATTACGCCTACTTGTGAGATTTTGATATTTTCTTTATATTCGTTATCAATAGATTTGATACATGCAAATAAAATTTCATTACACATGTATTGAAACTTGTAAGGCTCATCTAACAAAACAAGTCCGGTTTCGGGAAACTTATCAAGCAGATCCATTACATCAATCTCAAACAAATATCTTAATGGAGGAAACTTGACAATAGCTGCGCCAGTCATGTATTCCAAGAACTTTGTGCACTCATATTGCATAGCGGTTAAATGATGTCGTTTTTCCAAATATATTAACAACTGACATTGTAAATCCATCTCCGAGATAACAATCTGTTAATAAATGTTCAAAAACTATTTCCTTTTCCCGCCATTTAGCCTGTTTATTTTTAATTATAGATAAAAGCAAATGCAATGTAATGCCTGCCTGCCCTGTCTGCCTACTTAGTCAATTTATAAGGATGCAGAATCTCTATAAAAGTTCTTATATTTAGAATAGTCTAATAGGATACATACTGTATGATACCGAAATACACAAATTAATTATAGATAAAATATGTTATAAAGAATACTTACCAACGAGTATATTTAACTATACACGTAAGAAGGGTTTTATTGGACTGGTTTTTTGCGCATATACACAAAATTCTATGTTACCTACTTATAATTTAATTATTTATATCGTTACCTTACCCACTTAATGTTCTTTTTGCGACATCGAAAAGCGCCTACACATTATTTCACGTGTGAAACCCACGCTTGTCTTATGTAAGGTCGGTAAACAATTGGGTATTTGACTCATTTTTTTTATTGTATTCGTCAAAAAGTATCCATAACCAAAATCTAACAAACAAAGAATTTTGTAAATCCATTCAGAATGTAAAAAGTTAGAAACGTTTTAAATCTTGTAGTGGGGGTAAAAGAAAAGGGATGCAAAACAAAATTAGTGACGTCACTATTCTTAATATGCATTATAGTGTGCGGGTGTGAAAGAGACGGCAAGATGTCCCCACTACGTCCCCACTCTTTCATTTAAAATACTAATATTTGCCTCATGTTACAAGCTACTTTATCACTGTTTTCACAAAAATGTTTTGTTTTAATGGCACTTCTGCTTGTTTGCAAAATAATACAAAAATTCGATGATAGTCAAATACCCAATTAGCCATCCACGGCAACCTTTTGAGCGGAAATGCCGTATTCGATATGCAAATCGGATTAAAATGATTGCCTTTGTAGCAAGATCACTAGTTAGTTAGTGACTTACTGTTTCTTCATTCAACGTAGTTGTGTAATTTCGTGTAGAAAATTATTAAGTTATTCATGTTTTGTTTATTAGAATGAAATGTAAAAAGAACCTTACGGCTCTATAGATCGCCTGTTTAAGGTGTTTACCTAATTAACTATTAATTCAAATGAAATATATTAACCAGAGCATTAGATAAAGTAAATCTAAGTTTTTTAAATACTTAATGCCAAAAATAATAATTCCTACTTAGGTTAAGGTCTCTCAAACATATTTTGTTCTAATGATTGTTACATACTGGGTAGGTTAAATAAATAAATACGCAGTTTCGCAAAATTGATTCCTTTCAACGAATTTAGTCTGATAAAACAGTTCCTGAAATCACTCCTCAAGTTTCGAATATTAATACAATCGCTCTGCGGACATGGCATACTCATCACATATTTTATGAACTTGTATTAAATCCTCTTTGTATCAATAAAAATAAATCCAAGAACATAAAATAATTAACCGCGCAACTGTACATGAACGGAGCGGGGCAAGTGGGCGGAGTGAACGTATTTTTCAAGCGGAATCCGTGCGCGGGCGGCATGTTCGCGTGGGGCGGCCGCGCGGCGCCCGGCGGCTCACTCCATGCCCGACCACGACAAGTACCAGCTGCGCCCGCGCGCCGCGCGCTGCCGCGAGCCTCGCGCCCGCCGCGAGCCACAACCGCTCAGCAAGTACCGGAGAAAGACTGCCAACGCGCGAGAACGCAGCAGAATGAGGGAGATCAACCGCGCCTTCGAGACGCTGAGGCGCGCCGTGCCCGCCTCGGCCATCACCGGCACACCCATGCCTTGCGAGAAACTCACCAAGATCACCACGCTGAGGCTGGCAATGCGATACATTACGGCCCTCTCTGCAGCACTGAGGGAAACAAGTCCAGAAAGGGAATCTCGGCCAGAGCGCTGGCCGTCGCCGCTGTGCTCAGAGCTGTCGGAGTTCTCCACGGAGCTGGACCAGGAGACGCCGTCGGAGTTCGCGGAGGACTCGCTGTCGCCGTTCGACTCGTTCTTCGCGGAGTTCGACTGCGAGTACATTGACAGGACTTTCGCGTAGTGTGTGATGTGTGTGACGCGGACTGCTCTCTAATTAGGTACACAAATCTTCCTCATTGCCATACTTTAATTAATGATGGTTTAATTTGTATATTTTTGAAATGTTTTATTTATTATTTTTAATAAATTTATAATTGTTGATGTTCTTGTTGTGTGTCAATTTTAACTTCGTTCTTTTTGTTAATACTTGCATGTTAATGAAAAATATAATAATATAATTTAGAGTAAAAACGTATTATAAATAAACTAATGCGTGTTTATACTTATATTAACATTTGGCAAAATCTTAAAATGTAACCTTTAATAAATAATAATAATTGGGGATATGTAGATAATCCCCAATTATTATTCTAGTAAATACTAAATTATTATGAAGTAACAACCCTCTTAAGTACAGACTGCGAGCAAATGCATTTTTAAACATTTTATACAATCTTCCAAATCACCAAACCTATTTATTTATGGGCCCTAAATAAATATTCATTGCAAAGATTATAAAAAAAGAATTACCAACTAATTAAGTGGCGCCGCAGAATAATTTAAAAGTAGGTAGTATTCTAGATATTTCTTCACCGTTTAATGATGGATATTTGTCCATGTAGGTCATGTTTATTTTATGTAATCTATGTATGTCCCTCTGCTTAGTAAATGTTTACTAGTAACTTCTAAATCATAGGTAGATAGTTTATTTTATCAGTCAGTAAAGTCAAATCATTTTGGCATGTCTTCAAAGATTCCAAAATTGTTTTTTTTTCGCCAAGTATTGAGTATAGTTACCAAACGGCAGACACTAACTTCATTCTCGCACAACGTTAAAATTATTCAAATTGAATAATTCACCTATTGATTGGATTATGCAACTTAAGAATCGAACCCAGGGCTTCACTGTTAATACACTATATCAATAAATAAATACACCCAACAGTCACATACATACTTCTACCCCACACTAAGATCGAGTCTTATGTCGTGGGTATCAGGAACTACGAGAGACTTTTCGATCTCACAAACACCCAGACCCGACACAAATATCAAAGGATCACACAAATATTTGTCTCGATGCGGGAATCGAACCCGCGGCAACTTGTTTCACAGCTGGTCTCAAATTAACTGCGTCACGTAGGAGACGACACTTACATACTTCATTTATGGTATACCCATGATAAATCAATTCCGTATGTCAGTTTTCATTCCCCGTAAAGAATGCTAATGATTTTAATTCCGTCTTTAACAGTTCTTTGCTACGTTAGTAGTCGGCAAAAAGAATATAAAACACTACGTCAGTAGTGGGATTTGTAAATATTGACAATACCGGAGAATTTGACGAATAGGAGTGTCTATCTATCAAACTAATTTAAACCACAAAAGACATGAAAACCTAAAAAAAAACTGAAACAAGTCTGAAAATGGGTATGTGTTACCAAAGTAAACATATTTCGCCGATTATAATTTCGTTACATCGTCATGTAACATCCATAGTTACCCTATCTTGGGATCAAACCTACGATTTTCTGTTTTCAGTCTAAAAACGCTCTCCTTTATAACAACTACATACTACTATTATAAATATTAGATTTAATAATACGATAATGATTTCTTAGATTTATTTCAATAATAATACGATACAAAAATACGCCAAGATTGCCAATTTCACTGTTTAATTATGCGACAATTGAGGATTTTGAAGAAAAGTAAACAAATACAGAAACCAGAAATAGTTTATAAAACTGTCTTCCGACTACGACAGAAATAACTAGAACATAAGTATACCTTTCTTATACCGTAGTCGACAAAAAAATGCTTAGATATCATTCGGACCCTTATAACGAATCGATTAACACTTCGTTCTGCAAAATGCGATTACTGATTTGGGTGATTGTGGTGGTGGATTACATACGTAAATAGTCACTACAACTAATAAAGAGAAGAAAATATCTACTCTAAAGCCTTTTGTCACAAAACAATCAAGAGTTTTTAATCCTTTGAGCAACAGAAGCTCAAAAACAACATCACAATATGCGTAAGTGTATTGACCAAGTTATTCAATCATGCGGAATGATTACTTATGTAAAATAATAGGTCGGAAGCGTGGGCCCGTGCGTTTGTTGAGACAAGGTACTTCGCCGAAGGAAATGTCAGCCCAAATGGGACTTTGTGTTTGTAAGTAATGTGGAACCGCCTATGGTTGCCCACGCGCGTTTATCTCTCATTGTTCTTGGCCAACTCGGCAGGAAGATGGCTGAGCTCACTACAATTAATATCATACGCGATAGCCTCGATTTTATTGCACTTAAATCGCGCAATTTGTGTTTTTTATGTATCATCAGCCTATCACATATGTACATATATCTATATCTTTTGTTCGTCGCAGCTCGCATTATCCCATTAGTGAATTAGTTTTGACCAAAAAAATGTTTTGACGATTTGAAGCTTTCAATAAATACAACAATATTCTATGCCAACAATAACTATGTAAGCATGTTAGGTACTTCGTACTATTCTATTGCACAATTTGTCGATCGTCTCTTTTCTTTTACCACGTGCTTATGCAACTATCGAAAGCATCTGTATCTATTTATTGTTGTTAAGAATGAGAGTAATACTAATAATTATTGACAGTCTCTTTGGCGCAGTTGGTTAGACGCCGGCTGTGAAACAAGAGACCGCAGGTTCGATACCCGCACCGAGACAAATGCTTGCGTGAACCACAAGTATTTGTTTCGCGTCTGGGTGTTTGTAAGACCGAAAAGTCTCTCGTAGTTCCTGATACCTACGACACAAGACTCAATCTTAATGTGGGGTCAGGACAATGTGCCTATGTGACTTTTGGGGGTATTTATTTATTTGATAATAACATGATTTTGGAGATAGATCAAAGAATTAATTATTATCTAATGTGAAAAAACGTAGTTTTGGACCATGTACTTTTCGTTAATTAAATAATTTTAGTTAATTAATAAAATAAGTGAAGATTAAACAAAAACCTAAAGTGGAATTAATATAAACCATAAATATCTTATTGAATTTCTTCTTAGTCCATGAAATACCAACACCATATCTGGAGTTAATTCAATGCTGACGCCGCCATAATCATAATTACGCATATTAAATCCACCACTTTTTATTTCAACGGTTTTCATAATTTGTATGTAAAAAATTCAACTTATCAACTTAAGATTAAAGCGGTAATTTTAATTTGATTTTCGGTAACTGACCCCGTTGTTATATCTTATTCTTTATAATTTTTGGTATGCAAATTTGGTGAAATTGGTGTCATCCCAAGGCAGAGTATTCGTTAAGACTTTAACACTTTAAAATGGTCGTCAACCTATATTATCAAATGTAAAAATAAAAGAATAGTATTGCCTAATTGGGGTTTCCGAATATTTTACTACATTCGTGAAAAATCATTATACAAAACTGCACCACTAGCAGTTCAGAAAGACAGGATAAAGACGATCATCTCTTGCACTCAACATAACTATGATCCCGTAAGAATTGAATTGCTTTACGGTTTTTGGAAGGATCATACTAGTTGGTTAATTCCTCTGAGGACGTATCCCCGTAATTACTGTTTTTACCTAACTATAAACTACACTTAGGTGGGTTTTGCGCTTAATATTTTTTGCTTGTTGAAAGGATTAAACAGTGGTTGGTGGTCATGATGTTTGGAATATAGTCTAGTACAAAAATATTGCCTGATGTACGGATTGAACCGAAGACGTCACGTTCCGCAGCTTATTCTCCAACTAGTCTAATGATGCGACAAATAAGATATGACATCAGACACTTTATATATAATATACTTGAGAAAAACAACAAAAATAAAATAAAAATCCTAGTACAATTTACTTAAGTTGAAAACGACGAGTGCGTAAACCAGTATCACATAAATATAGATTTCACATTCAGCGATTATGTGAATGGCAGTCGAAGGACAAGTAATTAAATAACACGCCAAAACGGGGCATATCTCTACATTAGTGCGTTAGGTAAAAATGCACTTATGCAATACACAACCATGCCGTTGAATCTCGACCTACCAGTTACGGTATAAGCGGATTGCTATCCCCCCATATACGGCCGTGACAGGCGCATGAATTCATGATATATCATGACCGAGCCGGGATCTGCGAATCACATTATTTCGGTAACGTTGACAGCTATGCATAAACCCGTCCGTCAGGGATCGGCTCTCGGTTTGATTAAACTATAGCATTGCCAAATTGAGAGCGCTCCACGCCATACAGGGTATCCGAGCTAAGGCTGCTATGGAATGGAGCTAATTTTGTATTTATTGTAGCTTTTGATATATCGAGCCAATTGAGAGTCGACAATTCAAAAGGTACACGAATGCTAACCACGTCTGCTGTGATTTGAAAGATTGGGATGAATTATGACAGCGTGTTATTCGTAAGGAAAGATTATCTAAAGAAAGAATGACGAATCTGTGTCATTACACAAAAAACCCTCGTGTCTTGGCATTGTAAAATACGGTACCGTCGTCTTTTAAAAAATGTACAATACTTAGTTGCTATAGCAATATTTTTAAAATGTATCGATATAGCAAACTATTTTGGATGATAATCTTAGTATAGCTAGCAACTACAGGTAGGAACCTATTTTAAAAGTCGGAGTTGTTGACAAGGTACATTTCTGGATCCATAGTCTTCTATAGGAATGCAAAAACACGTTGTCTAATATTAGCTAAGGCATCGTAATTTCATTATCCTAGGGATTTAAGACTAATTTCGTGACATGCGACGCTAACAATTGCTCATAAAAATGTTCCACCACAATGGTTGCCGATAGTTAATTACCAATAAATATTTTAAAACACCGAATGACATTATTGAACGCTCGTTATCAACGAGGTATAACAAAATAAAATACTGAGTAATTAAATTATGTGAGTCATTAAAAGGAAAATTATTTATATATCAAGCTCAATCAAGCAGAAACACGTTGACACAAATAGCTCGATTACTATGTTACTTGACAAAACAAAACGCGGTTTCACATTAAATTTGTGGGCGAAGGACTACTAGTCACTGCTGAAATATACATTTATAATTTATTTACTCAATAAACACAAATGTACGACTCATTTTATAAAAAGGAGACATAAATAAATATGAGGTGTTCTGAACAGTCTTGTGCCGTGGGTGTTAAAAGCTTTATGAGAATTTTTGGTCCTCAAAAACCAGATCTGAAACAAATATTTGCTGATTAAACAAAAAAATATGACAATGGTCTACGGCCTAAACCCTCTTAATCGACCTTTCGATGGTAGAGGTGTTTAGTGCACAGCAGTAGGCTATTGTGATGTGACACAAGTCACAACACATAACTAACCTACCCATAAAAAATATTGATGCAGAGTTTAAAAAGCCGGCAACTGATACACGGTAGACATCCTAGATACCCTAAAACGTTCTTGGTTTTGCATTGCAATATACCATCATAGCGCAATAATAATATTGTAAACGTAAAGGGACCAGTATATACGTAATTTATAGTGTCGATGTGCATAAATATACTATTAACTATTTATCGTAATTTCAAGACGAGCAGGTCGTAATGGCCGATCTTTTTGAAATGATTCATAATTCACACGGTAGATTAATAATGTAAATGGTTAAAAGTAAAATTAAGCGTTAACAGTGTGGGCGGTTTTGCTAAGCACAAGGTCGAGACGTGTCGCGTGCAACGGAACGACATTTTTGTGAGTTGCGCCGAAATGCGCGGGTGGCGCTGTGGGCCGGCGACTGCGCACCGCGCTACATAACGCACTTCGAAAACTCCGCGCACGCGCCTTCGTTGTTTGTGGTAGGAGCGAAGAAAGTATTTATATAAATCTATTTATATTTGCTAGGGGGTTGTTATTTATACTAACCTGTTTCGAGGATTCTTGTTTTTGTTTCATAAGTTCTGTTTACCTATTGTCCTGCTGTTTATAAACATACTTTTATACAAATTCGTCAACATTCGTGCCCCTATCGTAGAGCTCTATTTTATGGACCTTTAGCTAGTAAGTTAGTACATCGAAAGGCTAATCAAAAGTAGAAGTTATAAATGATAATTAAGTTTTAATAAACTACTTGCTTATTTTAAAATAATGAATTTGGCAGTAATAAGTTACCAGAAATATAAAATAGTTAGGTACCTTTGACGATCATTATAACTCCTTTATCTTTTTAATTGGGCGCATTATTTCAGTGATGAATACAACACACGTCATTAACTGCGAACATAGTTTGATTTATGATCGAATTGGGTAGTAGAAGTATCAGTGGGCGGGTGACGAGCCGTAAAATTAGAGACGTTTGATTCACGAAGGCTATCGTAGTGGCCAAGCTAATAAGCAGTGTGGGCTGTTCATCACGGCTGCAGGAAGACTTAAAGTGCTAATAACATTTTATTGATTTTATTGGTTGTTTTATAATATCTCCTGAGTTCAACTCATCGTGGTCTTGGTTCTTCAAAATAGATTATTATTATTTACCTACCTATTACAGATCTTTATCTAAACACGGAAAAACTGTAAACAATTCAAAGTTTTTGTGAACACTTTAAAACAAGTAAATACAATTGGTGCCGTACCATTTGTTTGCACAGAAAGAAAAATTTACGATTTTAAATGACAAACGTAATGTAATATGTTTCGGGTGGTCTTTGAATGATATTTTATATTAACAAAAGATTTTTGGCAAGATATTTTTACCTCTTTACAATATGTGTTAAGTTTGTTTTATTTGAATGTGCATTTTTATTTGTTTAGCAAGCCTAAAGTTATAAATAATATTGTGCCCACGAATATATTATTCATCAGATTTAATCAGATGTAACGAGTAAGGGCCCTTTAACTTAGGACCTGCATTCGTCTTGTGCATATAATATAGAGAGCGGTTCTTTTTAATTATTCTGAAGTCAACTTAAGCCTAAGTTCCGTTAACGTCATTTAGCAACATCTTATATGAAATGTAGGCTATGAGGCTCTGAATTGGATTTTCAGATCGGGTAAAAACTTCATAATAATTATGTTTCGAATTTAGGTTCTTAACATTAAAAGTACTTAGGCCCTACATTGGTAACTTTTTAAATTGCTATTTTCAGGCTATACATGTATTTATCATTCCCCACAAAAACTATCCACTACACAAAAAACTTGTAGCTAATTATAGTTGTATATGATAAATTCATTCAAGACTGAACAAATCCATTCATAATTTCAAAGGATATTTTTTGTAATAGATCCAAAAGGTTACGAAGGTATTCAGTGTTGAAAAATGAACACATAACGTTCACCGTAATGAATAATGATAAGGTGTAGCCAGCCATAAAAGCGCCAGGTTATAGTCATAAACCATTACACGACACAATATATACTTGTTAATTGCACCAATGATAATATTTGCCGCCATATTGGGATATTCTCGGTGGAAACATTGTTGGCCACGAGTTACAGGTGTGTTTTATGGAACTACCTTAGATTTTATCCTGATCGCGGGCCGCTGATCGAGAACCGCGGCCTATTAAGGAATTAGTATTTTTGTTTTAATAAATTAAAATGTTTGCAAGACATACATTCTTGTATCTGAATTTCGCATTTTTCTCATAAGGGCCTATGTTCAAAACCAGTAATGGAAAACAACTATGATGTCTAAGAAAGACAAATTGAATCCCCTTATTTTTCAGAAAAGTAACATAAAAAAATGTGTTTATTGTTTATCACCATTGGTTTGAGCCATAAGAATGTCACTGCTGCACATTAGCACCAACTGATTAAATTCTTAACTTTATCAAGAAACTACCTTCACATTTAAAGTAAACGCATAGAAAAATCTTGAAAATTACATACGGTGTTTGCTAGAAAAACGCCGCTTCCAAGTATTACATGTGTCACTTAATTATACTTTTAAAAGTTAGGATCTTTGCCAGCGGGCGCCCATTGGGTGTGTTAGCAGTTTTTGTGTGATGGAATCCCGCGTTACGTGGTATCAATTACCGATAATGTTGGAAGTTTTGCACCTAGTTTGTACTTCGTAATGTTTACTTGTTTGTGGCTAAGGTTGGGGTCTTAGAGCAAACGATTTCCTAATTAGTTGGATAAGTTATGGTACCGTATAATACGTGTAAAGAAAATTTTAAAGAGTTGGTTTAATATAAACATATACATATTTAATATTTGAGTCATTCTATAATGATGAATTTCGACGAGTCCACTTGGTAGAGTTTACGGAGAGACTTCATTAGGTCAGAAACATGCTCTACCTCGCAAAAACATTTCGAAGTTTCTCGGATTTTCCTTCATATTACACAAACGGTGTAAACTTCACATCCGTAAGTTAATGTTTAATATCTTGGATACGGATATTTCCAAATACATAATCTGGAACGTACTCCTTCTCAGTTATCATCTTCGTTAACAGCGATCACATGAATTCTGAAATATCTACTTCGCCCTTCCGGAATATTTATTCTACTACGGCTGTATATGCTGCTGTCTTAAAAAAACTAATATAAATTAAATTTCAAGTCCTCATTTTTTTACCTACTAGTGTGCATAAACCCTAATCGAGTGTGCCGGCAGGCGGCGCCCGGCGGGGCGCGTACGTTTCTAGTGTGAGAAAAATCATCTAACCCTCACCTACTTAGCACCGGCCTGACGCTCGCGGCAACGCCTTGCGCTTCACTACCCAGTACCCGCTACTAAGCAGCAGTTTAGGGTTGCCTCTACTAACAGCCTTATGTAGCCTCGTGGTCGAAAATACCCCGCGATCACTCTGCTTGTCGCTACTATTGAATCATTTAGGGTTGCATACCACCCCAGACGTGTCTGCCTATTCAGGCTGAGTCTTGACTGACAACAGCGTGGCTCTTCCACTTCGTCTTTGTGAAAATTAGTAAAAAATAGCTGTCGCGTCTCAATATTTGAGCGAAATATTTTGATTTCAAAGTTACTGGCTATTTTAGTAACCTATTTTAAGATTTATTGAAGTGAAACTTCTTTATCGGGGTTGGAAAAAAATTTTCGTTACGCGTCACATTCTTCCGTTACGCGCCATCTTTTTTTATTTAGTACATTAGTACCCACTTCAGTAAGCCACACCCCCAACCGTTTCCAAGCCCCACCCAAAATTTTAAGTCCCACCCACTTTTTTGTAATCCTTACCCCCCCTCTGGCCTTCCCCCACCCTAAATCCAAAACAGTGCCCAATAGCCTCCCCACGAAACCTCTCCCCCCCCCGCTTACCCCCACCCTAAAAATTTTACCTCACCCCCCCTACTCATATCTCCGGCATTATCCATCGTAGACCCACCGACCTTGGGTTCATTGGAACCGGCTCGGTGAGGGCTACAATCCTGCCCCAACAGAATTCCCGAATTCCCCCTCCACAACTTTCCCCACCCAAAAATATTTTAAGGTGCCCAATAGCCTCCCCACGAAACCTAACCGTCCCCCACGCCCCTACCCCCACCTAAATTTTTTACCTCACCCCCCTATTCCTATCTCCGCCAATATCCATCGTAGACCCATCGACCCTGGGTTCATTAGAACCGGCTCGGTGAGGCCTACAATCCTGCCCCAACAGAATTCCCGAATTCCCCCTCCACAACTTTCCCCACCCAAAAATATTTTAAGGTGCCCAATAGCCCCCCCACGAAACCTAAACCTCCCCCCCAACCCCCGCCCCTACCCCCACCTAAAATTTTTACCTCACCCCCCCTAAACCTATCTCGGCCAATAAAGGTCGTGGACCCACCGAGCTTGGTATCCTCGGAA
Source organism: Deilephila elpenor (assembly GCA_949752805.1). NCBI lineage: Eukaryota > Metazoa > Arthropoda > Insecta > Lepidoptera > Sphingidae > Deilephila > Deilephila elpenor. Next base: position 11,432,426 of record OX457108.1, read on the forward strand.
CCGTCTCGGTGAGGGCTACAAATTGGCCCAGATAGAAATCCCAAATTCCCTCAAAAATTTGCCCCCTCTTAAACTTAAACTTTATTTAATTTAGCTTTATTTTACCAATTCTGTAAATTTGTAAATAGTAGATCATTTTTCAAAAAATGATGTCATAAAGAAGTTTCACTTCTTACGTGTGTACACTAATACACACACACATTTTTTTTTATAATAATTATAACATCAACATTTATGTGAAACAATTTTTACAATCTATGCTAGGCCTTACGAATTAGCGCCCTTAGATTATAGTGTTGTTTTTATGTGCAAAAACATTAGAAAGGGATAAATCAATACAGAAGAGAACTTAAATAGTATCTATTGCAATACCCATGTATGTTTAAAAAAAAACTGAGATTAAAAACAGCAAGGACTAAAGGACTTACATAACTCCCTTCCCTTACGACTTAAAAATATTTTTCGACCTTATTTATTTTTTATAAAGATTTTTAACTGTGCAGATTAAGATAACGATAACGTAAAATTATTAAAGCCTTAATTAGTTTTGACACCAATTTGCGACATATTTGCACTTTCAGGCCAATATATTTTACTGGCCGTCAGTGTCTTAAACATTTTATAAAATAATGCACACTTTACTTTTATCAAATTTTGCCATTTATTGTATGAAAAAGTATATAAATATAAAAGTACATATATAAATATTAAGCATAGGGCAGTGGAATTTTGCAATTTATGTAAATTAAATATAATTCAATTTGTCTTTAATATTTTCTTATGATGAGTATTATCATGTTACGCGGTTTAACCCGTATTAAATTAGGTTTATTCAGCGTCTTCATCCCCGATTCCCTAGCCACAAGGAGTCCATTGCTACTAAACTTCAATGACATTGGACGTAGTTTCTCGTGCTGATGAGACAGTTGCTGATTCATCAGTTGGCTACGGATTCTTTTTGATTTTTTATTGTATGTTATTTAAAAGAAAGAAAATATGGGTAAGTAGTTATGTACTATGTAGTGAATGTGTACACTACAATTGAACCACCAATTGGAAGAAGGGAATAAACGCCACTTTTCGACATATTCACTTTTATACAGTTTTACATTCTTTAGACGTAGGGCTAAGTAGTGAGTTCGAAAAAAGAAAAAAAGTCCATTCATTTCATATAGATTCATGGGGCTAAAAAAATTGTTAGTTGGAAGGAGGAAACAAATCCTTCCTTTATTCCCTTCTTCCAACTATCAACTTTACGTGTATAGAAATAATATTTCTTTTTGCCTCTTTTTTTATTCGATAAACAAAATCGCATCACATAGTGGTAGGGGGCGTCATACTAGCGATCTAATACCCGCCATTGTAGTTGTATTTGACGCTCCAAAAACCTTCTACAAACCCGAAAATACCTGAAACTCTGGCATATGTCACTAAAATACCCTTAAATGAGAAAAAAATGAATGACATACAAAAAATAATCCAATATATTCCTGACGAATTCAAAGATTTCTACGATATAATTCTGACCTGGCCAACTACAAGATCCGAAAATGAAGAATAGAAGGATAACATAGTGTCTTTACAAGTTTGTAATAAATAAATAGTTTTTGTCATTATATTGTCTATTATTTCAAAATATTTTGGACCTGGACCAGTATACAATTATTGTATACTATTAATATATTATATAAAAACATGTAATAAATGGTTTATCTTTAGAATTATATGATAAATTGGAAGAAGGGAATAAATCCAACACATTTCGATGAACACACATAAATAAATATTATACATTTAAGGCAGGTCTGTCGGTGAATAAATCAGGATTGATATTTTCTTAATAATCATTGATGTCCTATAAGTTTATAAGTTGAAAGCAAAAAGTTATGAAGTTTTTTTTTATTATCTCCGTTCCTATTTTTTGGATTTATTCCCTTCTTCCAATTGGTGGTTCAATTGTATTGAAGTATTTTTCCTTGATACCAACTGTCCATCTAAGTCCATATACAAATTTTGCCTATCATTCTTTTTTTTCTTCAGAAGTAGAGCAAAGGAATTCTCATTCATACAGCCCTGTGTGCCATACATTTTTCTAATATTTGAAAGCATTACAGTGTGCACACCTGCCAAAATAAGGTATAGAACTAGAACTGTTCTAATATGTACCAACTTGTTTCTTTAACATGTAGCTCCTTCCATTAAGGGATACCATTCATACACTATATTCCCACGTTACAAAACGAACATGTTTCTAAATAACAAAAATCACGAGTCATATTATTGACATTGTACTAAAGACTTGTAAGGCTGTGTGCTCATTTTTACAATCGTTAATAAAGAAATACATTGTGCGTACGTTTTTGCTCGTGTCTTTGCCCATTTAGCATTTAGCCATTGAATCTATCTATGGTACAATGAGTTATGGTGTGGAGATCTAGGATACGAGTATACTTATTCGGTGTAAATACCTTTTGACTAATGGGTTACATAAAATCTTTATAAGGGCAAGAAGGATTGAGAAGCCCATAGCTTATTGCAAAGTATAGGATTTATTATGAAGTCTGAACCAGAATTATGGAAGATTTATGTTAAATACATATAAGAGTACGGATAGGCCCCGAAGTCAGCAAAAAGCTTTACCTTGGTATCACTAGAGAAGGTATAAAAGCCAATGGTCCTACTATAAAAGCGAACATTAAAAATAAGGCAACGTCTTACCTGTAGTTAACAAAAGTTTAGATGCAGTAATAAAAGGGTTCTAGAGAATATTAGATAAATTATCTAGTAATTAACTAAATTGTTGACAGGTCACACAATTTTTTTAGACCTTTTTGAGTAAATATTTTTGTTGACACATCATGCATTAAGGTTATCACCAACCTGATCATATTTACCATGCGTATTTGCATCTCAAAATATATGACCCTCTTAAATTTTCAGTCGGTAATAAAGTTTGCCTTAGTTTTCTAACAGCACAGACAAATTTGTATTCGTTAATACACTTCACCTACAGTCAAATTAGGAGATGGTAATGAATAGACAAAAACTCCGATGTGTTATGACAAATTACCTACCGATGTTATGACAGTGATTACGAAAACCTGTCGAAATGAAGACAACCTGACGCAGATGAATGGAAGATAATAAGCAAAGCTCTGTCAAGTGCCGCATAAATTATATCTTAAAACCAGAAAGATTAAAAAAAGAAATCCAAAATAAAGGATTTTTACACCTTGCAAAGCTTTTTTGATGAGAAAGCAGATATTTTTTAGTTTGTTTTGTAGTTAAGTCAAATATAATTGAATTCGGCTATTTTCGTCATTGTCGTTTGTTAGACACGGTATGGTGTGGACTTAAGTGAATTAAAAAGGATAAAAAACATACTATGACTGAAACTGTAAAATCCGGAGTCGTTCCTGGTTGTAGCCTTAATATAGCTGTAACAAGTTAAAAGCTTTATCTTTTACTATCGAATGTCAGCTCGTGATTATCTGTTGATATTATTACGTCATCCAAAAAATATAAAAGCCTAGCCACTTTTATTTAACATCCCGTGTACTATTCTCCTTAATGTTTATCGTATTAGCACCAGATAGAGCCATAATTTTTTATCTATTTTAGCACTACAAAAAATACGTTGTTCATCATAAATCATCTCCGTTATTTTGTATTATTAAAACAATGTGGAATTCTTGGACCCTTGCATATTGCAACATGGAAGCGACATTTTTAACAACACCAACCGTGACCTAATGCCCTCAGGTCACCTGCAAAACTGTTTACGACGTAACCTTTACACGGCTCACTTCAACATTATTATTGTGAGTCATCCTCCCCAAGCATGTAAAGATTGCTTGTTTGTTAAGTGCATCTCGCCTTCTGGGCTCCCTTGAGTTTCATCACTATAATTAATGAATGTGGGTCCAATGCAGACCACATTTATAGAATGCAACGTAAATTGCTGTATTCTGTAACTTCACCCATTAAAATTCATTCATTAACGTTGTATCTAGTCTGCAGCGGATCTGAAGCTACTATCAACAACAATCTCTAGTTCAGCTTATCAGTTATTCTAGATAGCTGAAAAATAGTTTTAATTATGCCTGGAAAGCTTCTTACATTATTTTTGATTTTACTATATTTAAGTCACTTTAACTAACACAAATTGGTTATTAATTCAATATAAGGCAGTACAAGAATCATCACTCAAGAGAACTATTTGGAAGTTTGTAATAAAAATCAATTGAGCAAAAACTCCAACGCTTTCATTATCAAGCATTTACGTCATCATTGTACTTAGACTCTTCTCGATCCTATCCTCTAAAATTCAGGTATTTATTTATTGCGACAAACGGCGAAACGATCATGCCATTCGCCTGATGGTGAGCGATACGACCGCTCATGAACAGTAGCAAAACTAAACAACACTAAGAATTATTAAGCAATGCTTGGCATTCCACTGCGCTCGCCATCCTGAGGCATAAGATATTAAGTCTCATTATGTCCAGTAGTTACTCTGGCTACAAAATCCTTCAAACCGGAACCCAATAGTGCATTTACACTGCTGTATTGCGGGAGAAAGAGACATTGCTGTGGTACCTACCCAGACGACCTATCACAATATGAGACACCTACCACCAGTTTGACCAAAATTAAGCATCCAAGCAAATCCGAGTACTCTAACTACACATGTATAAATAGAGTCGTACATAAACAGCTATTAAACAAATCATTGATGCAATAACAATAAACAAGTAAAATTTAAAGCTAAAATAAAGTTTGTGACTCAATCGACGTAGCGAGCGGTAGCCGGCTGGTCCAAATATGGTCTCAGGCCGTACGTTCGTGACACGTAGTGATGTATCGCGGCGCTGGTGATATTTTGCTGATATTTTATCGATAAGTCGACAAGTGAATATTTACACTTATGTTCCAGTTTAGCGCGACACTAATTGAAGGTAACGTGATGGAGTGTGGAGCGGTGATAGATTGGTGAGATAATTACTGCGTTTGGTTTTACTGGTGTGGGTTCGGTATTGCGTAGGCTAAAGTTACATTTGAGTTCCTACCGTAATGTGTTTAAGGCTAAGAAGATCGCGAAACTAGCCAGCCTATATAGAAAATATAGAAACGAATGTTCTTATAATTAAAAAGGCACAAGATTGTAAAGCAAAAATTTTTAGCAGGATAGCAGGCTTTGACACCACCATCCCGTTGCATCGACCGTAATAACGTCAGAAAAATCAGATACATGAATGAAAGAACAAGTGCATGTCGACAGGAAGTTCAATCGGCTCCTTAGCAAATGAAAGTACGACCTGGTAAAGGTCACACGGTATTGGAATCTAATCGCGATGGACAATGACTGTGAAGATTTTATAGAAGTTGTTATTTAGTGTCATTATTCAGACGATTCCTTCCGACCACAGTTGCTGTTACTACTGTCAATCAGGTTCTTATAATGAACGATTCTTTTATTACCTACATCCCATTATCAAGATAATCTTTCAGACAATAAAGTTGCAGTTATTGTTTTATTTTTGTTTCCGTATATAAACTACAAAATCAAAAAAAACATTTTATTGTATTTAAAATAAATGTCAGAAAGCTAAAAATTGAAAGCAATAAAATAACGAAGTTCGGAACAAAATAATTCGTTAATACTACTTTGAAAATGTTAACACTTTGCAACAATAAATTGAATATAAATTTTATTTCCGAGCTAAATCCAGTTGGTTACTCATATCGTGACAAAATAGGTCAGAAGCGCTACCGCCCACGCCCAGGGAATCGCCATTATGATCATATAGCTTGCACATAACAAGGTCATTGGACATCGCTTCACCATAAACTAACTATCGATCAATAAATATCTGATCAAATAACCCTTTCTAAAACTTCCTTTAAATTTGATTTATCGTAAGCCACTGACAGTGCACCAAAAATCGGCCTTGCCACAACAACCTTTTTTTTTTTTTTTTTTTTTTGTTTCGAGAGGAAAAGCTATTAAGCTCCCCTTTCGGTACCCCGGGGGAGGTCGAAAGGGGTATGTCAGTGTCACTGGCCTTCCAGCTCGGAACAATGCGGATGTTGTGACCGAGCTGGGTCCCTAACAATATCTACGCCAGCATACTGACTAAAAACCCCTCGTTAATCGTCACACGCATTGTGGGCGGTACCGGACATCCCAGGGCGAAAAGCGCCCCGATTTACGTCCGCATTACCGCCCCGCGCAAAACCATCGCTGTTCCTTCAGTGTAGGAGGCGCGGATGACACCCACTTACGCCTATTTTTTGGACGCCCGTTTAAGGTGTTGTGGGCGTCCTTGACAGAGACGAGGCTCTGTCTTGCATCTCGGAGTCGTTATACGTGTGGGTACACCGCCCCCGCAGTGTGCCCAGCGACTCCGATGACCCCTTTAGGTCGCCTCTTACGACGGGCAGGGAATACCGTGGCGGAATTCTTGCACCCCCGGACCACAGGGCAATTGCCACAACAACCTGCCGGTGTAAAATTGAGCTTGTCAATTTTGATTATTGTAGAGCCAAAAAAAATATAACGATTTGTGATGTATCTATGAAAGTTGCGAGAAGTTGTAAGATTTCGGCCCATTCCAACTATAGAACCCTTGGGGGCAGCCTATGTTCAGCTGTGGACTTTCTATGACTGAAGATGTTGATGACGATGCTATTACAATTGGTCTTAGTTTATTGAACGATCTTATTAGGTTAGCCTGGCACCTTACCTAACTTAAAATTACAGAGAAATTCCGTATAGTGTGAAGAAGCAGGAATAAAAGTGACCTAATAAGTCTGCACGTGAGGCATTGAGCCCACACATAAGGCGAATACAAACAATGTTAGTATCAACTTTAAAACCGGAAAGAAGTCAATGAATCAATGATCATTACGTCATCATTATCAAAATGCCAACACGTATGTATTCGATATTTATATTTTAATATATCACTTCCTTATGTTTGAGAGGATGTCCTAATGTGATATGTACCTTAATGTGTTTTGTGTTTATTATTATCTTATGCTATTTCTTGCAAAATTACGTCAGTTTTGTGAAGTCGCTGCTTTGAATGCCGTGGCGGGACATTTGATAATATACTTATTCCACAATTACTTCTTTGGGGAGTAAATTTAGCGCTACACTAATTTCAGTTTTTCTCCTATGGTAGGAAAAAAAGTATGGTGGTCTGTGAGATGTGATTATCCCATCATAACGTAGTATCTGCACTTTCCATCTCTTCGAATATTCTTCTAAACTTGGCGTCATCCCGGCCGGTGCCAGGGTCCGCCTTCTGGTTTAGTCTCCTCCACTTCGCCCGGTCTTCGGCATCGTCAATAGCAAGGCCATTGACTTTCATATCCCGATGACATCTAGCCATTTATCTATTCTTCCAAATTTCTATTCCAACATATTAATATTATTGGGTTAAATCGATCTTTGAAATTAAGTCAATTTTCTGACCTTGTCGAAAATTAACACGGCGCTCATAAACACCTACAACACTGAATATGTGAGTGGAAACGATTGAGAATCAGTGGTCGAAAGAGAACTGATTGATAGCTTCTGGCATTCTCAACCGCTACTTTAAAGAAACTTCCTATGTTTAGAAATTCACGCCTGTATCCCCGAATAGGTAGGTAGAGCAGATATTAGTGTCACCCACGGATCGCCGAGTTTATTTATTGAAATACGGTAAAGGGTGAGCCTAACGACAAGCAAAATCTAGTAACAGACAACTAGTACAAAATATTGTTATTGAAAAACTCACGCAAAGTAGATTGCTTGGCCTGGATGTGAAAACCAGGACCAAGTTTAAAGCTCATGCATTCTACCACTACGACATTAAAACGTCCGTAAAGCCTAAAAATTTTGTGAAATCGAGGTATATGTGGCTACTGGCCAGTATATTAGACGGATAAACAAGGCCACGATATCAATCATTACTCACTCATGTCCATTGATTGTAAACTCACAACACACTTGTGCGTGCATGTGAATGACTCTGATTTGCCTTATAAAGGATGAAACTAACCCATTTGATACAAATTTATATGGACAACTTTATTACCAATTTCATCCTTATATCTTTCACAATAGAGTTGAATTTAAAAGAAAAAATAAATTTGTGAAGTGTACTGAACCTTGTAATAAGTAAGAAAATGTTTGCATTAAGGCTAACTGCTTTAGGAAATTTAAGAAGCCATTTTAAACTCTATTTTGAAGTAAGTAAAATTCTAAATTGGATAAGGAAAAATTTATGATTGGTGGTAGAATTTAAACTTGCAATTGAAGGCGGTTTTGGCTGCACCCATTCCATCCCATAGTTTGTTTTAGAAATCTGCTCGAATTTCCATTTTCAAAGTCTGCACTTCAAAGTTATTGTTCGAGTCATTATTAAGAACTTCCCTTTTGTTCAATGACAATACATTCATCACAGGCAAAAGCATTAGCTTCTAATAGATCGATATTTTAAATTATTAATCACAGATAGAGAAACTAACGGGCGTACCTAGTCGTACGACGTCCTGCATCCATATTAACAAACAAATATTAAAACTACTTGCAGAATGACTTTATTTTTATTCTTTATAATAAACGAGGATATTTTATTTTTTGGGATATAACGTTACTAACATATATATCAACATTAAATAACGTAACTTCACAGAACATTTTGAAACTAACGCCCGAATACTCAAACGCCACTTAAATATTATACTGCTTTTAACTACGAAAGTCCCGTTTAAAAGTATTGATTAAGTTGGACGCGGATAGTTAAGTCCAACTTAATAATTAAATGGCGTTTGAGTGTTCGGGTGTAAATATCATAAATTGCAGATAAAACATACAGAAGAAAATAAGGAGACAACTCCAAATTAATTTTCAGTAGGCACTTAACAAACGGTTATTCTTCCGAACGCCGCGCCGGCCCGCATAATTATTTTCATAAAGTGTAAAAAACTTTATCTAATTTAAAATCGTTAAACCCGTTCCGCACAGTTTCGTTCATTAGACCACAAAACTAGTTGAAAATTCATAAAAAAATCTAACAGAATCTCTCTTCATTGAAGATAAGTGTAGTGTTTGCGCTAATTGGACATTACTCGAAAGATTGGGAAGTGGATTTGCTGCCAGAAGAATTCTTCATAACCTTTATTACATGAGAACACAGATTAAATTCGTTTAAACTCAGTTTCTTCGAAGGTAACTGCATACAATGTGCTTGTAAAGTTAAGTACAATTCAAAAAATTCTAACAAAAACTTAGGTAGGAGTAACTAATCATTACCCCTACTATAAAGTACCTACTCTAGTTTTATCTTTTCTGAAGTTGATTCCCATCGAGTACAATTACTCACTACGTCCGAATCTGTCTAGCAAATAAGGAAGAATTTTGCATACAATACGCACTTATTTACGATTCATTGCGTGGCGCAGGGAAGGTCTTATATTCCGGAGATTTTATTTTAATATGCCATTGTATTATTTGTATCATGTTCGTCATACAGGGACTAATGAAACCTAAAGATAAAATTTAAGATAAAGATTGCATAGTTTCTCGTGCGGGTTAAATTATTCCAAAATATTTTAACAAGGTAATAAAACAAGTGATAAATTCTTTTGATCCAAACTTCATTTTTTAACTTTTTTAATCATTTAAATGTATAATTATTAAATTTATAATAAATTTATAATTGGCCATTAAAAGACTGATATTATCAAGCCAGCAAAAGCTAAAAGAAGAAAAGCCTTTTGTAAAACCTAGAAAATACACTGACCAAATAAGTCTGCGTAGTATGTATGTAGAGTTGGTAGAGTCGATGCCGTATTCAATCGTGGAAGCACCACTATCTCCCTTTTAAACCCCTCGGGTAATCCGGGGGATGGTAAAAGGTCAATACTCAAAAGAAGCACTTAACCAGACTTACCAAACTGTCAGACACCATCCAATGGCAGTATCAATATATCATGATGATAAATAATATGACCGGCTTCAGAAAAATAAATTAACAGTTGCCATTCTCTCTAAGTAAGATAGATACTCAAGAGAGTCACCATGTATCACCCTGGTTTTGAAATCACATTACTTCAGAAGTAGCATTACAAAGAATAATTTAACTAACTTAATTGCTAGAGTTTTAATAATAAAGCCCTTAGTAAGGGCATAACGTCGCTTTATTGATAATTTATAATATTTTCTCGAGTTTTAACGAGGTGTATCATTCATACTAGTTTTTGAGCACATACCGGCTCGCAATCGTGAGTATTATGTTTTTTTCTACTTCCTTAATTACTAATTTCAACCACGTTCGATTAATTGAATGAATTTTCACCTTTAATCACCGTTCAGTGTATGAAAAACAAAGCCATTATATTTCTAATGATTTAAAATCTCTAAACTAAATGAGTACTATAAATTAATTTTCATAATAGTAGTAATTATTACTGGCGTAGTATTACTAATACTAGATATTGCAGTATTTAATTGACTGTCTTGGTGAATAATCGCTGCATTTATTTAACCAAGCATTACAACATAATTATGATGCATGCAACGTTTAAAAACATATTATATTAATAATCAAATATGATTTAAAACTGCATTATCACAGTTTGATCTCCAATGTTTTCAAATATCTATAAAATATACACAGGAATACTCTGCAATCCTACACGGAGAGTATCTGATAAAAATACTTATTTAAAAATACTTTACGACAATTCTCAACATCTATAAATCGATCAAGTCCCTACAGCCCACACATTTTCAAAGTCACTCGTATAATTATTTAATTGGGAACAATAATTCCGAATTGCCAATTGGTTGGGAGAATTGTATGAGAATTGGAACGTAATAATTACTTATAGCGACATATACCTATTGTGAATTTTTCCCAACTCCTTGTTTATGTCGTTGCGATACTCAATATAATAAACTAGTTAGTCGAAAAAACCTGTTTAATTTGTCTTTTTGAACACCTACACTTAAATAAAGAAATAATCAATTATGTGTAAATAAAAAAGGCTTTAAATAAATAAAAACTTATTTTCACAAGTTTGACAAATTTTGTAACTGGTAGCCTTGGTGTAACTCGTTAAAGCTACAGTACAAAATGGTTTTAGTGCCCCTATATTAAGTACAGAAAACCGATGTAAACAAATAGTTTTGAAGTCACGTTTCGATTATCACCATCTTGTAACAGTGCACGTCAGGTTAAGACTAAGCCGACATAATTGTTTACTGACGAAAATTATTCTTCTCCCGCTAGCGGACGCTCTACCAATTATGATTACATTGTATTTACCATCATGAGGTACCTTGTAGTCATTTTTCCGTGACACTATAAGATAAAATATACTATAGTGCGTGGTGGCCTATTGGTAAACGAACCAGACGCGGTTGCCAACATGTTCACGGTGATCGCGAGTTCAAATCCCAGTGCACACCTCTGACTTTTCGGAGTTATTGAAAGTCAATCACAACGCCTTATAACATAAAGGAAAACATCGATTGGAAAGAATTTTGTATGTTAAGTCCGCCAACCCGCACTAGGCCAGCGTGGTGGGCTATATGGCCAAACCCATCTCAATCGTACTCTAGATTGTAGAGGAGGTTCGTGCCCTGCAGTGGGACGTATATGGGCTGATACAGATAAGATAAAAATGTCTTGACGAAATCTAAATTTAATTGCCTTTGTATAAATTTAGCGTAACTTCTCTCTCCACTGGGGTAAAACTCTTTTTTTTATATTAATAAACGTTTATACTACACGTTGTCTCCCACATTGACATATCCCCGGATTGTCACTACTTGCCATAGTCCAATATTTTTAACCGCAATAAAATATCTTTAAAACTTTAAATTCTTCTTTTTAAACATGTAGTGTTGATCTGTCTATTTATTATTTAATAGCGCCGAAGGGTTTTTGAGCGGAAGATAGATATTGGCTAGGCTAGCGCTGGACTTCCACCCACAAACTAGATATTAGATAAAATAAAGTACAAAATTTACTGTGAATCTCCGTGGGGTTACATTCGTTGGGACTCCATTCAACAGTGGCGTTACCGTCGCTGAAGATGATGATGAGTGTATGATCTGAGACAAACTTTACCTTTCCGCTTCCTCGAATAACATACATTTGAACTTTATGAGTACTAACTTAATTTTTTATACCGACCATAATCCATCATTAGTAACGCCAAGATATATCACTCATATTAACTGACTTAAGGCCATCGAACCGACGTAATTAAAAGTTATTAGGTTATTAAGCTATCCACCGCGAAGTTACTTAGTAACAGCGTTTTATTTTTCACGGTCCGCGGTCGAGGTAAATCGGTTCATTATTTTCCGAGTTAATAAAGTTTTAATTATCCACATTCTGACTCACGTATCAATATTGTGTGTTCACTTTGGCGTTTTTGCTGAGAATACCGTTCAATTGGCCGTAAAGATGGCGATTATTAATACAAGGCAAGTAACTCCTTCATTTCACAGATACTTGTATCATCTGCGACTTATCAGCAATCCATTTTTTTATTATAATCTCTAATAGCCAGCATTCACAGACAAGCCTTCCACCTATTATATTACCTACCATCGTAAAATAACTGCATAACACCTGAACGCTGGCGTCCAGAAAAAGTAAGATTGGTAACCGACCATTTTCTGTCACCAACTGATACAATTATGCTGGCGAACTTAAGTGCTCGTTCACGTCTTGGCGGAAGGATTCAGGATTATACTTAAAAGACCTTTCATTCGTTTTAAACCAGCTCTAGTTAATTTAACTCCCAGCTTTTCTGCTGCACCTTCAAGCTGCAATAAATTAAACAAATAAAATACACCTAACAGTCACATACAGTCCTGACCGCACAAACAATGCTTGTGGGCCTCACAAGCATTTGTCTCAGTGCGTGGATCGAACCCGCGGCCTCTCGTTTCACAGGCGGCGTCTAACCAACTGCGCTACGGAGACTGTCGATTACATCAATGGTCATTAAACATCACAACATCTAAATCGTTTGCTTCAATCAAACTACATAACTCATGTTTTATTTTTATAATTTAATAAACATAAATTAACAAAATGTCAAGTTGTTTAAAATCAGTTAGTGCGGTTGGGTAACTAAATAATTGGAAGTTAATATCGTTCCTTGTTGAGGTTGGCGCCGGCGGGACATTCGCGCCATCTTTGTCGCGGCAATTATATTATCTAACACGTCACCACCAAGGAGTATTCAATGCACGACACCACCAAGAATAGTTCGTATGCTAAAGCTGTATTTAAAAGACAATACAATGATAGAGAAAAATTTAGCGTCGAGGTATTAATAATTGTATGAATGGAAAAAAAATTGTCTTTCAAGAGCTTGAGATCCAGTAAAACGATGGAGACTACTCCGGAAATGGGACCACAGCAGTGGCCGCACTAACGTCAGGTATAACGAATGGACGATAATTAATTGAAAGTTATTAAATTTGTATGTTTTTAAATCTATGAATATTACATTTTAAAAGAATAATAAATCAAAATATTTCTGTCTAATTGAATTATGACGAATTAAAAATAGCATGCAATTGCCAACAGTTAATTAATTTTTTTTTTGCCAATATCCGTTTGCAATTCCAATATTTACAACGGACATTATAAATAATTAAATTGCACCTAATGCTATTTTATGTTCTGAACCAAAACATCAAATTGTAGCACTGTTACGTTTAGATTTTAATCATAATATAATAATAGCTGCTGGAAGGTGACACAATTTAAAATGAATAAGTATTAATATCAAGAGGACAACAGCCCTGAATACAATTGTTTCAGTTTAGAAACCATTTCTTTGAATAACCGCGACCCGATTTATTCATTAGCATCGTTGTTTCCAATAATATCAACGTTAAACTAACCTAACGTAATAGGAAAATAAATATTTACTTTACCTTTGTTTAAAAACATAATATATTGTGCTTTAATATATTATGTTTATATATTGACAGCCTCCGTGGCGCAGTTGGTTACACGCCGGCTGTGAAACGAGAGACCGCGGGTTCGATCCCCGCACCGAAACAAATATTTGTGTGAAACACAGATATTTGTTTCGGGTCTGGGTGTTTGTGAGACCGAAAAGTCTCTCGTAGTTCCTGATACCCACGACACAAGACTCGATCTTAGTGTGGGGTCAAGACTATGTATGTGACTGTTGGGTGTATTTATTTATTTATTTATTTAATTGTGTGGGATCGGTTAACGAATAAGGAGGCTTATCTGACTGTACATATTACAATATACAGGGTATATCAAGACCGTGACCTAAAACGAAGCCAGGTGATAGTATTAGTGACTTCAGACACAATGCAAGTAAAAATTTCTCAAAAAAAATCGGCAACTTTTTTTTTGTAATTTTTTACTTATCGTCGTATTTGGGTGATAAATACATAGCTTTCCTAAAATAATGATGTAGACCTCTTTATTTCTAAATACTCAATGGTACGTAAGCGTTTAAATTATTATTTTCGCAATAACTAGGTATTTACCACCTAAAAAAGATGATTTTTAAAAAATTCTAAAAAAAATCTGTCGCTGTTTTGGTAAAATTTTTATTTGCATTGAGTCTGTAACCGCTAAAACTACCACCTGGCTTCGTTTTCGGTCGCGGTCTTGAGATACCCTGTATGTACCTACTTAAGCATAGATATCAATGTTATATTATTTCAATGTACTTAAGTCAAAGATCACGCGCTATAACTTCTATACCGCTTGAGGATCGTACGAGCTTTCCATGATTCCCGGAAAGGGCGGTACAAAAGGATTACGAGTTTTCGACTAACGAAATTCTATCATTCCAAAGGAAAAACAGCAGTGATAGTGTTCGTTCACGTAGGTTTTTTTTCAAAAATAGTAACGCCCTTTCAAGCTACGGGCCACCATGTTTATGTTGTGTAAAAAACCTTTACCAAGTATAAATAAACTAATTATACTATAAATATAATTCAAATGCACACTATCACACCTATTAAAAGATATTTTTGTGTTGACACTTCGTATCTTGCATCATACTTAAAGTTAACTAGCTGGAAGATGTAAATTCTGATCCGAAAACTTCCTATTTTGAAACGTAAAGTAAGTTTTACCCGACTAAAATAATTTTAAGATACGAAATACTAGTTATTACACATGTTTATTTTCAATATATTATAGAGATGAGATAAGATAAGAGAACTGCGAGAGACACTACATACTCCTGTAATTATTATTTTTGAGTTTCAGAGTAGATAATAAATCATTATCAACATTTCTATTGCATAGGTAGAGAAATCTCTCAATTACCTGAAGTGAAGAAAGTACCTAGATAAGTAATTTAAATTTCCCGAGGAAACAGAAGCTAATGTCAGCTGTATATCTTTACGGTCTTATTCATAGAAAGATTAAAAACCCATTTTAGTTATCAAATGTTTTGTCATCTTCGCTCAAACTGAATTCTAAAGTCGTTCGAAAGAGATAAAACATTCGATAACTTAAATAGTCTATGAATAAGGCCTTTAGTGGTTACTGTTATCCCACCTGCAGATGTTACTGTCAATATGCATCTTCCTATTTCGTCTCTATTGCGAGCTACATCGCCTTGTCACAACTTACAGGACCACGATCGAATAATTTCAATAGAATACGCGCGCTAAAGCTAGTTATAAAGTAAGATAAAGCGAATAACAGTAAAGGAGCAGAGTGATCGCTCAGAATAATACCGCGAGTCATTCATTTCTCTCGAACTGGTAATCCTGACCTCAGAGGTATGAATCACCGACCTGACACAGCGAGCCTCCTCCGAACGCGCACACTCCGAACTTGTCACAATATCGTAGATTGCAATTAAGTATTAAGGTTTTGTTTTCGTTGAAATAATAATAATAATAAATACAGTCAACAGTCACATACATAGTCCAGTCCCACACTAAGATCGGGTCTTGTGTCGTGGGTATCCGGAATTACGAGAGACTTTTCGGTCCACAAACTCCCAGACCCAAAACAATTACCTGTGGATCACACAATTAATTGTGTTGGTGCGGGGACGGAACCCGCGGCCTCACGTTTCACAGCAGGTGTTCAACCAACTGCGCCACGGAGGCTGTCTTGATATCAACGATCCTTTAAATTTGTCATACCTATTAAATAGGGACTTCACTCGCGATGATCTGTCAGCTGAGACTTGTGCCGAGATTATGTCGGACACGTTTACGTATTGCGCGGACGTTACCATTGGTCGAGGTCCCATCACAAAGACTCGGAGGTGTGATTGGTGGAATGACTTACTAGTCCAACTACGGCGAACTTTTCGCAGAGCGCGTAGGCGGTTTAACGGGCTTAAAAAACGCCGTATTACAGGGGAAGCAATTACATCTGCTTTTAATGAACTGAAAGTTGCCAGATCACATTATAGAGCGGCTGTACAAAAATCGAAAGGCAATTTATTACGAAAAATTGTAGCCCGGTTAGATAGTGAAGGTCCGTGGTCTCCTTTATACCATGAGTTTAAAGCAAACAGGTCAATCAATTTGGCTTATATTGAGAATATAAAAATTAATAACAACTACACAACTCGCATTGAGGAGACAACGGAAGCTTTGTTACAATCGTTAATACCGGACGATAATGTTGGGAATGACACAGAATACCACAAGCAGATTAGGATGTGGGCCGCGGAACTGCCAAACTCTTGCGATTCAAATCTCTCATCATTTGATGAATTTAGTGAAATAGTTCGATCTTTGCCCCTAAACAAGGCTTCCGGTGATGATAAAATATCCAACAAAATGATCAAAGAAGCGTGTAAATCGGCCGGCAATGCAGTACTAACTGTTTTTAATCGATGTATTGCTGAAGGGGTATTTCCGCGAGTCTGGCGTACCGGTTTCATTCGGATAATACCCAAGAGTGGCGATAAATCTCCTCAAGATCCTAAGTCTTACAGACCCATTACACTCTTGCCGTCGCTAGGTAAACTTTTAGAACGTCTTACCGTCCCTCGATTGCTACCAGGTGGACCAAAATTCCATGAAAAACAGTTCGGTTTTACTATGGGTAGGTCGACTATTGACGCGGCAATTTCGGTTAGGAGAAGAGTAAGTACATCGATACGCAAATATGTACTCGGTATTTTCCTGGACATCTCCGGTGCTTTCGACAATGCTTGGTGGCCAATGCTGCTTCTTAAGTTGAAATTGCGAGGTTGCTTTAAAAACATATATTCACTTATATACTCGTATTTCTCGCACGGAACAACAAAACTTAAACTTGGACACCATGCCGTGTCGAAGCCACTGACGATGGGCTGTCCACAAGGCTCGGTCTTGGGTACTTATTTATGGAATTTGGGCTTCGATGATTTTCTTACAATTCCCTTACCGTCAGGGTGTTCTTTGATTGGATATGCGGACGATGGCCTCTTGCTTATTGAGTCAAACAGTAGGTCGGGACTCGAAAATATGGCCGACACGTGTTTAAAATTAATATCTGATTGGGGGGATCGAAATCGCTTACAGTTCGCACCACATAAAACGTTCCAATTACTTCTAAAAGGAATTCTAAAATCACCGCCGCGAATTAAATTTAATAATATTACCGTAAAGAAAAAAGAATCAGTTTGTTATCTTGGTCTAATTTTGGAAAGGAATTTTTCCTTTCTTGAACATATTAAGAAAGTCGGGGAAAAATCGAAAAATAACTTTTTTGCTTTGACAAGAATATCAAAATCAACGTGGGGGCTTTCTTTCAATACATTAAAAACCATCTATGGAGCTACTTACTTAGGATGTATTACTTACGGATCCCCCGTATGGGCCGATAGGGCTACTGTCGGTGCTGTGCGAAGGAAATTGCTCCAGAGCCAACGTTTGGCGTTGATATTCTTGTGTAAGGCATATAGGACTGTTAGTACCGAAGCGTTGCCTGTCCTTGCGGGTGTACTTCCAGTTGACCTGGAGGTACAACGTCGCGCCGCGATGTATTACTCAACTAGAGAGAATATGGACAAAAGATTCTTAAATTCACGTGAACTTGTAAAAGTAGACAGATTATTTAAGCCGCTCTCAGTTGTATATAACGAATTAATAGATGAATGGCAGAATAGATGGGATGTATCTTTGAAGGGGCGGCATCTATACCAATATTTTCCATGCGTGCGTGATCGTTTGACAAAGACTTGGCTAGATATCGATTATTACGTATCACAGTTTCTTACGGGCCATGGTAACTTTAAGTCTAAACTGTACTCATTTAAGCTCGTTGATTCGCCTGCGTGCTCATGTTCAACACCTTATTGCGAATATGAGCAGTCCGCGCATCATGTACTTTGGGAGTGTAGTCTTTGGCAGAATGAGCGTAAAACCATGCTAGATAGTATGCAAATAACATCTGGTGTTGTATACTACATGGACCTTGTGGAGACTAGGAAGAATTTCCGTGCTTTCCGGCGATTTTGCCATACCTATTATTGGAATCAAGTATAACAGCTTACATATTAGGTCCCATTTAAATGTAATAATCACTATTCCGTGGTGCTTTACAGCTGGCTTCTCTGGCTGTAAATGTCTTTATGCGAGGTTGTTTGCCTCTTTAGTTCATTGTTTTGTCACCCGCTTTATTAGGGAGGGAAGTGGACAATAATTTATTTCCAACTCTTCCTATTAATTTAACTTTTTGATTGATTTCGTTGCGGGTTAAAGACAAGTTAGACATTCCCGGAGACGCGCTGAGCTTCAATGCTCAGTGTCATTAATATGCGTGCCACTGTTGATCCTGGCTTACAGGAGTTGCAGTGGCGGGTGTGAGGGCGGGACAGTCTCCTAAAAAAATACCTATTAAATAAATTCCTACGAACTCCACTTGTCAAATTAAAATGAGACTAGGCGATTGTAAGTGTACATTAATGCCCATAAGCATTCACAGGGGTAATTCTTGTATTGCTGGTTTTATTCGCACAGCGGTCGCGCGGTCGATATCTATAAAATCGACCTACTTTTTAAGCATCTTTATGTGCTAACATCACTGCAAAGTACACATTCGGTTTTGTTTCACCAGAAACAATTATGATAGGTACATTAAGACATTTAAAAAATGGTAAAATAATAAATACTTCATCCGAACATATATCTTTAAAAATATAATATTATATGTTCACAGATAATTTATTTGAAGTTGTGTCTCACGTTTATTTAAGAGGTGAGTAATTTCGCATGTGCACCAGTGAGTATAAAATAGCATAGTTATTTCTGGTATATGTAGTAGAGTATCTGAGACACTTATTTAATTTCCGTATTAAACGTGCCTACAACATTAAGGTATTTTTATCGGCACTGGGATTGGATCAAATCCATTGTCTGCGTTCCACAATATATCGCGCTGTTCACGGAAAGTGATATGTTTGTAACAGTTGGCACCACAACCGTGTGAAACAAATCAACAACACGTGTATACTTAAATTATAACACGTTTTGGATGCGTATACCAAAAATTAATAGATTTTTTTCTATAAAAACTCTTGATATATAAACTATACTATATTAAACCTAGTTAATGCTCAACTATGTTATATTTTTGATTATTAGAAACTAGCTTTTTGTAGATAGCTATATATCAGTATACACTTTAATTTATATACAAATGCATAAACACAAATCTCGTCCACTTAAGTGTATGTGCACTCTGGTGCTAATATCCATGGGCGTATGATCGGATACAATATTTTTTAGGTTTTTTTAAATAGTGTTCAAATCACAATTTTATAAAATATAAAAGCCATAACGTTTTTTGTGTCAAGTCCACAGCGTCCGCGACAGGAGGCTACCACCGCCGGCGCCAACCAGTTGCACCATACACAGATTTCATCTCCGTATTATTTTGGTTGCAACAATACGTGATTCCTCCATATACGGAATCATGCGCTTTTTTGCTTAAATTTCCCTTTAAAAAGAAACTTTACGGCTTAATATGGCGCCATTAATGCTTCTATTGTTATTTATATGGCACATTAAAGTTATGTAATTAAGTTAGACGGGCAAGTTTATGCTGTTTACTTGTGGATTTATAGCAAGTCGTGAGCCATTGTTTTTATCAATGTGGGTTTATATCCTGGATTGAATTGTGTTTTATGATAGTTGGATGAACTGAGATAGGCTAAATTGGGCAAATAGTTGCTCTAAAAAGACAATCGTCTTCATTATACCTATTAATTTACTTATTAAGTATTTTAAGTGAAATATTCTTGCAGCAAAGTGTGTTTTTTAAAAACCTACAGCATTAGCTACAGAAGTTCTCTAGTTAAGTAAATATTGCAGCCCATATACATATTAGTTAATAATTTAATCTAGCAATTACTTAACAAGGGTAACCTGACCTTATTATTCACTGATAAAAATCGTTCACAGATGTGGACCCCAGCTACAAAATACCCAGTTCGCCACCGAATCAAAAGCGTGGGTCGCGTCGTATCTCCCAGTTGCCTTCCGAATCCGGCCCGGCAGGACCAAGGGGCACGTAAGCCACAGATAAGAATAAATTTCGAAACTTGAACTTTGTAAATAATTACAATACACCCTGACACATGCAATTTACGCCTAAAGCACTCGACATGATTCGTCCTCCCATAAATGGGTATCGGGGACCGGTCGTGCCTTTTAGGGTGTGTTTTTTGGCTTTCGAAAACATTTGCGAGTACCGTGCCCCTCGTATGCGCCTAACCAGATAGGTGGGACCAGTAAGTACAAATACTTATTAAGATTTATAAAATACAATCATTAATCATTTGTATTTTAGAGCAAAATAAATAAAGTTAATTAATGTTGTTTTTAGATAATTGGATAGGTAAATGTAATCTGGTAGGTACGGGCTACTTACAGTCGGTACCTATACCTAATGCGGTGGTTTTATTTCCGCAACACAAGTTACATAAATTAAATAAGTACGCTTTTATAGTATTTTATCTCATTTAATTACATGTACAGCTGATAGATGATTTTTAACGTAAGAAATAACAATTCTACCTACATAGTGAATATATTTTTCCTCCAAGACTTTCCAAGAAAGTATCGTCGCAAGTACTATTTTACTAAATCCATAATATAAAAATTCATACGTATAAATAAATAAAAACGTATTCTTTTACGAGTATGTAGAAATAAATTGATAAGAAACCCGAATGTTCTTAATGTAGGTATAGCCGAAGTGAAAAGCACTATCAATTTACCGTTGACATTTCACATAGCAGTGAGTGCTTGCAAACAGACAGACGCTTGAGAAATTAAACAAGGATTATTATAATATACATGCTATTGACGAATCATATTCAAAATGACTAATAGAACTATAGACAAATCTTTGTCTTTCCTGCTGTCTATTGAGCGTTATCACGGCCTACTCGATGTTTCTGCGGATTAGTAACACACAAGGACGTATTATACAAACATAATTCGTCCATGGTAACAAATGGCCGAACTATCTCAAGCGACGTTCCTGGAACTTCAAGTGGATTACGTTAGTCATTCATCGCAACAGGTTTGTCGTCATAGACGAAAAATCTAATAGACTGCTGTATAGTGCCTATTCAGTCCCACAGAAAGAGATGCCGCTTATAGGTTTTGCTATAAGATAGAAAGAGATCGAAATATACATTTTCTGTCCTGCACCGCGTGCCGGTTTTTTTCAAGGTCGGAATTGAAATTGCTAAACAAATTTTGACATAAGACTGTCGTATCGTGTTTGTGTTTAGTGTCGGATGTATTCAAAGTGATTTTTAATTGTTTAAATTCTAAAATCTTTGCTAAATCCATCACAAAATGGTGCGGTGTAGCGTACTTGGTTGTAAAAGCGACAGTAGTGTGAAAATAACAGGATTATCATTCCATGGGTAAGTAAATAACTTTAGTAACAATTAATAGTATCCAGCAGTATTTAAATTAACTAGTTTGCTATAAAATCTTATAAAAGAGATAACACTGTAATACATTGTAGTTATACATTTGTTTATCCCAATGTTATTGTAATTATAATAAACACGTAAACTTTATAACCTAAAATGTCAGTGTGGCAAGAGTGAGATTGTAGTATTACCCCGTACCCTGTATAGTAACCCGTATAGTTATATATTGTTGATCTATCATACGTAATTTTGTACACTTTGTAAATATATGTATAAGATCAGGGTTATCTTCTTCAAGCATAACACAATTTGATTCATCTAAAAACAGAGAATCGACAATTAAATGTCCATGCTTTGCTATTTTAATTATTATAACTTAAATTGTCTTTTTACACTTTTAAATTAAATCAAATTTACTAACAACTGAGTTTTAAAGTAATTATTAACAACAATAGAAATTTAACTATAAGTAATTGTATTGATTGAAAACAAAAAACACGTTTTTACATTCCGCTCACTGGTGGCTCCCTCTATAGCTCGACTCGTAAGTACTCAAATGTCAATGTCAACGTGAACACAAAGCTTACATCACCCCCCTTTGGAATGCTAATTTTTTTCAACATAATTGAATAAAATTTAGCTGAAAAATCTAAAACTCAGCAAGCACAGGAATGAGCTTTGTGATATGATATAGTCCAATAGATCTTTTACCACGGCCAGTATTTATTTTAAACACTGAATCCGATATTTTCTCTTCAATTTCAAACGGACCGATTCTAATTTCATCCATCTTTTTTTTGTTTAATTTGTTTCCATAGTCAACATATACTTTATCTCCTTTTTTAAATTCATGTTGTAATCTATTCTTGGCAAATAAAGTTTTATTATATTCGTGCGATTTTATTGACCTTTGGAATGCTATTTTCCTGTCTTCTTCCAAACTTTTTGTTAACAACTGTTTTTCTTTTAATTCAAGTGGTAATAAGTCTGTAGACTCACCATATAGCAAATATTTAGGAGAAAATCCTGTTACAGAATGATTTGTTTCATTGTATCTATTTCTACATTCTTCTGCTATTTTTGACCAATTTGTTTTTCCTTTTGATTCATTCATTTTGCATCTTATTTTATTCACAATAGTCTGATTTAGCCTTTCGTTTAAACCGTTTGAGAATGGTGCGTCTACCGCTGTAAGTATTAATTGAATATTTCGATTCTTAAGGTAATTTTTGAATTCAATAGAATTAAAAGCTGGATATTGATCCGAGAGTAAGGTGTCTATTGTTTCTTCTTTTGGAATTTTTTCTATAAGCTTGATAAAGTCTCGAGCATGTTGATTCTTGGAACATAGGATATATGCGTACCTGGTGAAGTGGTCTACTAGTAGATGTAAATATCTTTTTGTTGATCTTTGACCCCCAAATCCTCCTATTGTGTCCAGTGACATTATTTGAAAGGGTTTATTAGCTGGGCCTAATTGCGACATAAAGCCATATTTTCTATTTAACCTTGTTTTATTTTTTATACATATCTCGCAGTTCTTGCATATATATTCAATATTTTCTGATAGATTCGGTGCAGTATAGAAGTGTTTTATTTTAGATCCTGTTTGATTTATTCCAGTATGGCAATATTTTTCATGGGCCTTTTTTATTATTAATTTACTGTAATCTTCACTTAGAACTATTTTTTTTCTATTTTTTCCTTTTTTTTATAATAAATTCCATCTTCTAAAAAAAAATTATTTTCAAATTCTTTTATTTGCAAGTTTTGTGCTTGATCATTTTTTATGTCATGAATATCAATTATATTTACCGTTCTTACATTATCTTCATTATTTGCATCAATGTCCAATACTGGGTTTCTGCTGAGACAATCTGCTTCTGTATTATTCTTTCCTGGAAAATATTTTATTTCACAATTATATTGTGACAGATAATGTGACATATCGCCTAATTCATCATCAGGTCTGTTTCTTATATTTAATTTCTCCAAAGGTTTGTGATCTGTATAGACAGTAAAATAGTTTCCAATCAACCAATGTTGCCAAAACTTTATGCTTTCTTTTATGGCTAAACATTCTAAAAATATCGCTTTTTTATTTTTTTGTGATTCATTTAGTTTTTTTGAAAAATATGCTACCGGTTTTTCTTCACCATTGTCCTGAATTTGTTTTAAAACTGCTCCTATTCCTATGGCACTGGCATCTGTATAAATAAATGTTGGTGCTTGTGGATCATAAATGGCTAGTATTGGTTTGGAACATAGATAATCTTTAACTTTCTGGAATGCATCCTCACACTGTTCTGTCCAATTAAATCTCTGATCTTTTTTTAGCAATTTATGTAAAGGATCAAGAACTATTGAGACACTCGGAATGTATTTTCCATAAAAAATTATTTTTCCTAAAAATTGTCTGATTTGTCGTCTATTTTGAGGAGCAGGAAAATCTCTTACTGATTTCAAATTGTCTTTTAGAGGTGTAATCGTATTCTTATGTAATATATGACCTAAATACTTAACAGAATCACATGCAAACTTACATTTTGTTAATTTTAGCCTGAAACCTTCTTCTCGAATAGCTTCTAGCAATTTTTTTAAGTGTGTGATATGTTCATCAAATGTCTTAGAGAAAATCAGTATATCATCAATAAAATTCACTGCAAATCCTGTCAGACCATTTTTCCTTATAATATTTCCCAAAATCCGTTGAAATATGGCTGGTGATGTCTTTAAGCCGAAGGGTAAACAGGTCCATTGGTAATGTCCTTCTTGCGTTACAAAACCAGTTTTGTGTCTGTCTGTAATTTTTAACGGGATGGACCAAAAAGCTGAATTTATATCCAGAGTTGTAAAATAATTACAATTTATTGTTTTTGTTAATAAGTCTTCTATGAGGGGAAACGGTTGTGATTGAGGTATAATTATTTTATTTAAATCTCTGAAGTCTATGCATAATCTACTTTTTTTTCCTTCGTCCCTTTTAAAAGCTAAGGTAACAGGTGCCGCAAATGGACTGTAAGATTCTTCTATTAATTCATGTTTTAAAAGTTGTGATATTTGATTTTCTATTTCTGTCTTATCTTGGACTGAACATCTATATGGCCTTTTATAACAATATTTTTCAACTTGTAAATCTATACAGGCTTCATATTTCTTCACTTTTCCGGTGTCATATTTATTTTTAGCAAAAATTTCTGTGTATCTATCCAATAATTTGTTTATCTGTTTTCTTTGATCAGTATTTAAGTATTCTGTATCTATATTAAATTTATTTGTATCTATACCTTCATTAAAGTTTACTGTATATTCTTTTTCTTCTTTATTTGTTTGCATATTTTCAATCTGTTTGTCTTCAAACATATTTTTACTACTTATTTTGAAATTGTCTGTTTTTTGTATTTGGATATTTAAATTCTCATCATGAGTCAACCCAAATTTATGTATTGAATCTAATCCTAGTATTAGATCATACTCAAAATTTTCATTTTCAAAGATAAATGCATTTATTTTAATCTTCTTATACAATAACTCCGCATCCAATGTAATTAACCCTTTAGTTTTACCTCCTCCACTTATTGTTTTTATTGTGTTATAACAATAAGTTGGCTTCATATTCGTCACCTGAACTAATTTTGAATTTATTAATGTTATTCGTGAACCAGGGTCATACAGCCCTCTGGCTTCTAATGTATTATTTAACAACACCATAATCTCAATGAGTGGAGGGAATTTTAGTTTTTTGGGTCTTCATTACTCAGTTCAACTTTTAATATTGAATTAGAATTAAGATTTTTGTCATCAGTTGTTTTTCTTTCATAGTTATACCAGCAAACATTCTCTGGATGAAATCTATTTAATTTTCCTTTATTCTCACAAATCCTGCATGATTTTCTTTCAGTTAGTTTTATTTCTTGTTTATTGTATTTACTTCTTGTGCTTAAGTTTTTCTTTGTGTCATTTTTCCTTGTTAAGCTTTCTAGTCCTCGTATGCAGTTGAATAAGTCATTTACTTCTTTTAGGCTTTCTCTGTCTATTCTATCCATTATGAAGTTTGGTAGACCGGTGGCAATCAAATAAATCAGGGTTTGTGTATCTATTGATTTGTTTATTTCTAGTAATAGTCTCTCTTTTTTAAGAGCATATTCTAACATTGATCCTTGTATATATTTAAAATTTATAGCATACCTGATTGGTGACCAGCCTTTATCAGCAAATGTTTCACTTAAACTTTTCTTCCACACAGACCAATCTGAATCTATAGTATGTTTGATAATCATTGAGGTGTACCAATCTATACAATTCTCTTCCAATAGTAATCTTAGAATTTCTACTTTTTGTAAATCTGTATCTATTTGTAAACGTGCACATTCACTTTCAAAAGTATTTAACCATTGTTTAACATTTGTTGTATTTCTTGAAAACTTCTCTATTGAAAATTCTGCTACTAACTTCGTCTTATTTTCCGTTTTTTTCAACAATATTGGTTCTGTTGATGACGACTCATGACTTTGGTTTAATTTTTCAAGTAAAAACCCATCAAATTGTAAGTTGTCATCATCTAAATATGTTGATTTCATTTCCTTGGTTAATGTTATCCAAACCTGTCTCTTATCATGTCTTTTCTGGAGAGATTTTTTTATTTTGTCAAATATTTCATGCTTTAATATTTCTTTGTGTAAATGCACTGATTGATACTCTTTAGGCACAACAAAAGTTTGGTTTTGTGTATCTGTAATGGAGGTTATGGCATAAATATTTGTCTTATTATCATCTGGTTTGGCTTTTATAATAAATTCAAATCTTAATTTTTCCATTGTAGAGGTTAACAATTATTTAATTATTTTTTTTTTTCACATGTATATGAATTGTCGATTTATAAGATCAGGGTTATCTTCTTCAAGCATAACACAATTTGATTCATCTAAAAACAGAGAATCGACAATTAAATGTCCATGCTTTGCTATTTTAATTATTATAACTTAAATTGTCTTTTTACACTTTTAAATTAAATCAAATTTACTAACAACTGAGTTTTAAAGTAATTATTAACAACAATAGAAATTTAACTATAAGTAATTGTATTGATTGAAAACAAAAAACACGTTTTTACATTCCGCTCACTGGTGGCTCCCTCTATAGCTCGACTCGTAAGTACTCAAATGTCAATGTCAACGTGAACACAAAGCTTACATATGTATACAGTAATAAATAAAACAATCCTATCAAACTGTTGCATTTTTATTTATCCTTCCTTCTTCCTTGTTTGCAAATTTTGTATCATTCTAAAAATCCATTACCTAATAGTGGGTAATTGTACCATACTTGGCAACCCTAAACCAATTAAGTACTTTATTTGTTGTCCCTTTCGGTGGCACGGGGTCACTACGTCTATTAGATTTTTCGTCTATGTTTGTCGTTGTGGCCTGCTTCTCTTGGACGTTACATGATTAGTGCCAAAGAGTAGAATAATACTATATTAGTGCTTAGTACCTAGGATATGCCACTCTTGGATATGATATTCTTGTTTAAAACACCATAAGTTTTATTGATAACCAACAATGCTAAACTGCCTAAGACCTCGCCACTCCATCCAAACTGCGCCAATACGAACTTTGACATCGATCGATCTCACCAAATTCGAGCAGATAAATAACGATCTGACGACAAAAGTATTTCAAATTGTCCTCCGCCGCCCGTCTGTCCTCTGTCATGTCTTCTTTGTCCATGAACAACACGGGTTCTTGAATACCTGTTATTTTGATATTAAAGACAAGACAACAAGTAATAAAAAGCTCAGTGAAGAATCGTAAAGTATCTAACAAATTAACAATATCTGTGCTAAAGCGTGGATGGATACATAGAAATAGGTTTCTTTTTTTTTAATATTAAAGCTAAGCTTTATGGTTGTATTGTGTAAGTAAGAATCATAATTTAAAAAAATAACTACTGTCACTGAGCTGTCAAGTGTCAACTTCAAGTGTCAGTTTGCCTCGCTGTCACGTCACAAGTTCACAACCCAAAAAGTAGGATCGGTCTGAATTAACTTTATCATAATTATAATTTAAAAACACAATGAGGTGACGTGTATCTAATAGCTTATTCACCTAATGCATTCCATTAAAAAATTACACACGTAATTATATAAAAATGGCCGGCGTCCCATTAAAGTTTGGTTCTATTTTATCTGTTTGTGTTGTATTATATGCGGTATTTTATCGTAAAAATTACGATGGTGATATAAGATTGTCTCCTGTAAGAGAACATCTGCTGTTTTTGGAGAGTGAGAACAAGGTTGGGAAGGGTATTCATCAGCCGAAAGTAGCGCTGGGGTACGGTGCGTGTCACGATCTTTTCGTGAATGCAACCTCTTTGCTTGACTACCGGGACCTGAAAGGCGCGCCGGAACATTTCAACGAAATTGCGAACAAAGAAGAGTTCTTGAAAAGTTTTGCGTATTTCTTCAAGCATGGTGCGGCCGCAGAGTAAGTTTCAAACCAAAAACAAATAACTTTCACTGCAAAATGTAGTTTCTTGTGACATACTTTAAACTAATCTTTCCAGAAAATAATAGACAACCAGATCTTTTAGTCGCTATTATTGTCTTCCCAGTACTTATTAATTTTAAATTAATTAATTTAGTTTTATACCATATTGTAGACTCAATAAACATAACAACCTATTTATTCATAGAATAATATCATTACCTATAGATCAGAGATAACAATGTTTTATGGATTTATGTATATGGTAATGTAATTTCATAAATTTATATGAGAGGAAAGGACATTTATTGTGACCAATAAATAATTGTAATAAATCTAAAGTCTAAAACCACTTTCAAGTTTCAAATATACAGAAACAATATAAAAATTAGGCAAAATAATTTTGTATGAGCAAAATATTTAAAAACTTGTTTTGTTACAGGAGATTCATGTCCAATGCTCAACTTTATGATGACCTTATAGAACAAGCTCTCAAACTGCCTGACACAAGATGGGCTATTGGAGGCAATGCACCACTGATGGCAAAACGCTTTCACATAGAAGGTTGGAAGGTGCTGTTTGCAGCAAAAATGAGCAAGAAACTTAAAGAGTACATTCCCAATGAGATCAAAATAGTTGGAGCTGAAGAAAATGAGGAAGTTAAAGATGACATACACATGATCTTAGAGTACAAAGCTGATGAAACATTTGGTGCTTTCAAAGCACCTAGAGCCAACAGATACATCATGCATAATGATGAAAATAACCCATTATTAAGTTCCTTAGAGAAGTTTGGAGAACACTTGCCAGGGTTTAAGCCCAATTTGCTAGTTATAAGCGGATTGCAAATGATGGATAACTATCCATTCAAGACTGACAGTGATAAAGGTATGTTTAATGTCTTTTACATCAATTAGTTGTTATCAAAATCTCTATCAAGGTTGAGGTCATGGGCCAATAAAAACAAACTTATCTATTGATAGTATAATGTTTATAAATATGTTCTTAATCTTTCTGTAATTTTATTATGGTGGCAGTATAATTGGGTAATTACAAAATCATGATACTTGTGTTTCAGATCTCAGAGCAGAAAGACTTGATCTGGTCAAAGGACAAATCCTTTCTCAGTCCTTGAACACACTAACACATTTTGAGATGGCCAGCTATGTTGACTTGGAACTACTAAAACACCTCACTACAAAAGTCTTGCCATATGTTGACTCTGTAGGTATGAATGAACAAGAACTTACAAATCTTTACAGTGTTTTAGAATATGGGGAAGTAAGTGTTATTGCCAACTCAAATCCCAGAGTAGCCACAGCATTGGATCAAATGCGTGAAACATTCAAGCTTATAAGAAAACAGAACAAAAAGTTTGGCAGCAAACGCAAACTTACAAGAATTCATGTACACACACTAGCATATCAAGCTATATTGACTGTTAAAGGCTCTAACTGGAAGAGAACAGAGGCAGCAGCTGCTAAAGCCTCTTTGACTGCACACAGATATGTGTGCAATAGTCAAAAAATAGAATTAGAGAAGACAAAATTATTGCTTGACGATAGTTTCTCTACCACAACAGACAATGACAACAATAGCAGAGTTTTCTTTGAGCCAACCAAGCCAGTAGCTTGTTGGGAAGAAGAACTTGATGGAGACAAGGTTGACATCTGTGTTGCTCCTGTCCTGATCTGCACTGAAGCACAACTAACTGCAGGTGCTGGAGACAACATTTCTGCAGCAGGTCTTGTTTTGCAGGTGGAGAAATGAATCTAAGTCAATTTCTTAATGAATGTTTAAATCTTATGGTTAAGTGTACTATACATTTTTATATTTACAAGTCCAATGTTCAATGTTAATATTGCTTCATTCATTCCATATTTACATATTATTATAGAACAATACTTTAGTGCCATTTTCTAAATGTTAAATTTTGTAATGTAATTGAATTTGAAAAAAATGTGTTTTTAAAATTTGGTACAGAAAACTGTTACAATATATGTGAAGTACAATGTTGTGATTCTGACTTTATTCAAGCAATATAGTGTTTAAATAATATTTTATATTGTTTTACATTTGAATTAGGTTATGGTATGGTATTTATGGCTTTCGTTTAACATTTGATAGAAATATAAGCCCGAGGCTTAACATGTTGATATTAGCCGTGAAGTGGATATGTATTTTATTTGTATAAAAAATGTTAACATTTTCTTTATCTATGTTATGTCACACCTACATGAACAAGTTATGTAACATGGGCAAATTTTTCATATTTTTAGCTCATTGTTATAGAAGGGACCTTGCTGTGATGGTCATTAATGTAATGCTCAAATAAATTATGACTACAATACTCTTTACTCTTTACCCAATATAGGGATTGAATCAAATGTATAACAGATTTTAGTTAAGTTATCTGCCAGAAGACTAAAATAACCTAATAACACAAAGACATACCTACTTCATAGCTTATAAACATCTAAAGGAAATGGCAAGTTAATATAGGTATAAATATTTCTTTATATCAATTAATTATGCACTTGTGTCGCATTTTTGTGTATTTTGCAATATAAATACTTAAAGAGCACATTATTTTTAAGAATTTTATAGTCAAAATAGTTATAGATCTCTGTGACAAGTGAAATATTCATGATAAAATCTGTTCCATTAAAAGTTTCAAATATTATTATGTACTTTAATGAAAACTTTAATATTTTTGTGGTCTATTTTTTACATTCCTAAAATTGTGGTATAATAATTATTCAAATTGGTGTTATTTTTTGTTCAATAAAAAACTTTCATTTTACAATACCAACTTTATTTGAAAACCTTGACATACTTGCATGCAATTTATGACTCATTAGAAATACTTATCTTAAGTCTTAACATAGAGCTATATAAAAATATGATAAAGGACAAACAATGTTTGTAACTTAGTTATAACAATTTTTCCTACACATGCAATATCACTCATATAAGGCAATACCTTGAAATGAGACTGTGATATGTCACATTTATTTATAATTAGTTCTTGAGTAAATAAAGAGTAATGTAGTATCTTAACTAAATTCTTATCCTAATTGGATACACAAATATTAATATATTACTTATCCAAGACGGAACATAGGCACAAATACATACTATATCAATTCCAAGATACATAGGAATAAAATTGTAATGAAGGATAAGAATACCTTCATTTTTTTTGTTTGTATCTGGCATTTACACCACACAGCAGAGATAATTAAAATGTGGGCAGATATTTGATTTTGTTTAATTTTTTCGCACCTTGGATATTGTATAGGGATTAAACATATCAATGTATTACCCTGTTTTAATTGGTAATTAATAATTATGTATGCAAATGTAACAATGGTCTAACTTAGGACATAACACAAAATCAAGTAACTAATAAACCACTATATATAAAAAGAAACAGCAGCAATTTTGCACTAGACATCTTGATTTCAAACTCAATGATGCAATTTCCTTATTATTGTATGAACGGCAGCAGAATGCAGGAAGGTGGGATGTGTAACAGGCGGCAGGGTCACATTCATAATGCAGATCATGTGGTGACCCCTTGCAAAGGATGTTATGCAGAAGGATTAAAATGTTTCAATTAATAGAACAATTAAGATGCCTGCAATATTCAACTGTTTGTTTTTTCTCTGTTTGGTTTACTTAAACCATATTATGGTATGTTAGCCTTAGAAACATGTATTTATTTCATTTACAAAATGATGAACTTTTATAAATATAAGTATACTAATAATTATGTAATATGAGATTTTTAACATTATAGGCAAATCAGTAATTATAAATATTAGTTGGTACATATTGACTTATTCCCATGTATTTGGCAATTTCATACATTTAAAAATAAAACTAATAAACTTTTTGTATGCCAATAAATACTAATCAACACAATAGACCACCAATATCCATTTACATAGCACTTAATTTAATATAGGTATAATAGTACTTGTATTCTATAATTTTCACAGTAATTTAAAAATCACACCATAGCAGCTACACAGCTGCATTTAACTCATAGGTTTGATTACAGTAAGTTTACACAACATGTAACAGAGATATATTTATATAAATTCAGTCTTAAACACGTCGCAACATCAAAATCTACTCGGCATTATCATCGAACTTGATTTTTTTATTAGGCGGCATTGCAGTTGACCGGTAGGGGTCGTAGAGACCGCTTCTAACAAACCTTTTTGCTGCTTCGATGTCCACAGTGGGCCTCTTGTCGCGATCCTTAATTTCCTGCCATTTCGTCATGACAGTTTTTATTCTCTGCAGCTCATGCCTTATCGGATGTTTTGTTGGATCTATTCCTTGTATGCGTAGATTTACCCAGTGCAGCGAATTCATCGTAAACGCAAGGAACAAATCAAGCTCAATTTGTGCCGGTAGCGACAGCTTATCGTATTGTTGTTTAAGTGGCAGTAATTGATCCAAAACCTGTTGTACCTCCATTAAATTTTCTTTAAGAGTTTCGCAGGTGTTCACGAACTCTTTGTCTTTCTCCAGAGCACCATATTTTAAGTTCCAATCCATCTTTGGAGAAACTTATAATAACCGGTAATGAATGTATTCACAAAATATTATCAATAAAATCAGAGAGCACGTTTTTTCTAAGGCGCACAGAAAAGTTATTTGACAAGTAAAATACTTGTGCATCGATCTGCCGGAAAGAATGCGATAGAAAATAGAAAACTGTTTCAGTAAAAAAAGGACACACGATTTCAGTAAATAGAATCTTAAGTAAGTGACAGTCTTGTTCCTTTACACGAAGAAAATGTTTGAACAGCATGAATTAATCTAAAGATTTTTAAAAGATCTCTCGTTTATTTCAGAATATGTAATAAACAGTCTTGTGGTAATTACGCAACGAATCTTGAGATTTCAGTGTTGTTCTCCATTTGCAGCAATTGAATATTTACCTAGTTTCAATATTTTTAGGTTTTAGCCAAAATATTTATTGATTATTTGCAGATAGCTTTCTCTTCAGTCACAGGAAATCCACTGCTAAACATAAGCCTCCCATAGAATAACTTTTAAATACGGAGACTCCCTCAAGGATGTCGATGTTTACTGGAAGCGGCCTGCATCCAGCGACTTGTGGACGGGCATGCTTAAACACTTTGCAACAATCGACAGATCGCATCAACTTTATTTTTACACTTTTCAATAGATAATTATATTTATTATAAAACATGAGGTGGCAAGTATATCGTTTGATAACTATATTTTGGCTTCCAATAGTAATAGGAAGCCATCAAGTATATCACCAGTAGATGCCTTATGACTACATGGGGATCTTCATTAAATAAAACTCTTTGTGTATAATTACAATTATTTATTAGATGGTGAAACACAATAATAATCGCCTGTTAATAATGACAGTGTACTTTAACGTTTCAATCTAGAAATCATAACTTGTTCAATACATTTCACAATGATTTTATAATGGTCCTATTACATATGAAGTAAATAACATTAAAAGAGTGAACTACATCAATCATCCAGGTACTCGAACGGTTCCGGAGGCTCGGGCTCCTTCTCCTCCTCAGTTTTGGGTCCGAACGCCGCCACTGGTTCGACCAGCACTTGTTCCATGTCTCCCGAGTGATTCAACATTACAATTCCTCCGATGGTAATATCTTTCAATGGTATGAACCCAGATCCTTCTACAATAGTAATGCATTTCAGCTGTTGCCTCATAATCCTAGCTGGGTTGGACAAGATTTCAAACGTGGGCTCAGGCTCCTTTTTCTCTTTAGTTTCTTTCTCCTCACCTTCTTTCTCTTCCTTCTTTCCATCTTTGCTGGCTTCTTTGTCAGATTTCCCGTGAACAGTGATATTCGGGTTAGGAGACTTGGATGGCTTCTTCTCTTCTTCATCGACTTCCATTTTAGAAGTCGAGGATGAAGTGACACTGCTTGCCGAGCCGTCAGTGCCGTGCGCCCTCCTGCGGGCTTTAGCTGCGGCGATACTCAGCACGGCAGTGGTAACTCTCTCTCTTTCTTCACGTTTTTTCTCTTCTAAAGGAGCTGGATACGCATAGAGGGAGGGTTTAGAGTTGGACTTAATTTCCAACTGAGGCATTTTCAAATCTGAGTTGAGGGCAATAAGACATGTGGGTGTAAACGCCAGAGACAAGCAATGTGCCAGAGGGAACCAATACCAGTATTGTGTGAAGACTAGCATGCCGACCACTGCAAGCATATTCATGTGTCCCGTTCTGTTCTGGAGTGAAACTGTAACGTTGCGGCCGCCAGCGTCAATAATACCTTGAGCCAAAATAGCGCCGAACTTAGCCATTACATCTTCGTGTTTGTTGGAGATCACTTGTGCATAGAGTTGTCGGAAGTAGGTGACCTTAGGGCAGAGAGTCTCAGTTTGTTGAATAAGAATCATTGCGGAAGCAATCAGCGCACCTTGTCTCACGAAATTGACGGGGTCGAACTTCACCATAGGTTCTAAAAGACCGATAGCATCGCGATTTCCTGTGCCAGCACACGCGATACCTAAAGCCATGGCAGCACCATAACGAACATGAGGATTGTAGGATTCGGCAAGCAATGATACAACCGAGGGACACTGCTCCGGTGTTCTAAACAGTAGGAAGCCAAGAGCTGTAACAGCTGCACGACGAACATCATCATTAACGTCAGAGACAGCCACATGAAGAAGTGTTCTGATAGAGTCATTATTTCCAGTGCCACAATATGCCGTAGCGATAGTGTAACATCCAGCACGACGCAGTAACGGATCTTTGTCTCGCAACAACTGCTGTACGAGCGCATCGGCTTCTTCGAGTCTTCCATACATGGTGAAAGCTATACCAACAGCCAAACCTCGCAAGATCTTCTCGTGTTGGGTCTCCTGAGCATATGCAACCATATCTTCGATTGCAGCAGCATGTCTAGATCCCAACATAACCATGCCCATTGCTATTCCAGCTGCTTCACCAGTGACAGCATCATCTTGGTAAAGATTGAATTTAAGTTGCTCATAGACGTCTTGTCTGTGAGTACCCATCGCTGCTAAACCAAGACCAAGGCAGCCACCATGACGCACCATTTCATTTTGAGCATCTTTTAACTGAGTTAGAAGATAGTCAATGATATTTGCACCATGATTCGCATGAATCAAGCCCAAAGCATATAAGCCGCCACCTTCAGAGTACCCTGAAGATGGACCAGCTTCTTTAGGCAAGTATGACTGCATAAGAGCTAAGGATTCATTTTCGTGACCCCTATGGATAACACCAAGAGAAGCTGTTACTGTTAATTTTGCCCAATTTGTTGCTCTGGCTAACCACTCTAGGTTATCTCTTAAGAATTGATCACTGGTTGTACCGGCATGCATAAACGCATTGGCTATGACTGTTGCTGTGTGACAAATTGACACTCTGATGGCATCTTTTGTGTTCTTTAGGATTAGCATGTCTGCGTGATTAGACCTGATCAAAAACTGTAGTTGT
Source organism: Deilephila elpenor (assembly GCA_949752805.1). Classification (NCBI taxonomy): domain Eukaryota; kingdom Metazoa; phylum Arthropoda; class Insecta; order Lepidoptera; family Sphingidae; genus Deilephila; species Deilephila elpenor. The sequence continues at coordinate 11,468,348 of OX457108.1, forward strand.
AGCCCAATAGACACATCACCACCTAAAATTGATATTAATTTCTCAACCCTTTGTTGATGTTCCTTCTCTTCATCATTTAAACTATCTATATCTCTCTCTGGTTTCTTTGTTTCCTCTGTCGGTACTTGATCTACTTCCATGGACGATTCAGGGAAGGGTCCTCCTTGTGGTTGAGGTTTTCCACCTAGAGCACTAGGTATGGGTGCTGTACTCCTCAAGGCTTGTAAAACTCTGCCCAAAAACTGTTGTGTTGCTGAATCATACAAATCAAATCCAATTTGGTAGGCCATTAGTACAGATTCCTGTGGCCCATGTGTCAGTTTGTCCAGAATTTCAGCTACTGATAGAGGATCTTCGAGGAAAATGAGGCATTGACACATATTTACATAGTCAGGGATGTTCAAACCTCTGTAGAGACCTACCAGGGAGCGAAGGACTGTGCTGCGGAAACCTCTGTTTTGCAACAGGCTCATGGCAACCGTGAAAGCATACTGAAGCATACCTGAAATTAATAAAAATAAATATTTGAAAATTTTTCACTACTAACTTTTCCAATAACATAATGGTATACATTTAAAAATAATCTTTGGCAACTTTTCAAGATGCACACAGCCATTAAAAGTTAGGTTTACAACTTCCATTTTACTCTTTATTAAAATATGTATTTTCACTTTAGTTTGTAAACATTATTGTAATTAATGATAATAAAGCTTTGCAAAAAAATTCAGTTTATAGTGTATAACCGCAAAGGCAAATAGAATTATGGACAAATAGTATGTAACCACATTCAGGTCTTAGTGTAAGATTGCCCTAAAGCTCTGTGAATGATTTGAACCAGATAAACATAGATTAAAAGAATGCATATTATGTTCTCGCCAATAATGAAAACATAAAATTATTGTAATAAAAATAGAAGTTTTATAAAAATCATATGGAATAATTGAGCACAATTCTATTCTGCGCTCTCAAAGGATATTAGATCAAAGTATACAAAAGTTTTTGTAATTTATATTGTTGCAAGGTTTAGCTTTGTGTGATGAAAACAATGAATGATTACTGAGATAAAAATTGAGAATACAGTTCATTGAGAAATACATCTCCAAGGTGAGTATAACAATGACAAGCAAACTGTGTAACATTGACACCCTCATGACACTGCATGTTCTTGCAATATTGCAAGCTATTAACTCATTTAAACCAAATTGACAATACTTATTCAGTAAGACAAATCAAAGACAACCATACCTGCAACATCATCAGATTTCATGATGGACTCCTCGAAGATGTCCATCCGGCGGGTCTCCAGCGCCAAGCCCAGCGCTTGTCTGTATTGTCCATCGTCAAGACATCGCTGGAACATGCGATTTACTATAGCCTCCAACCTGGGGTCAATGATCTCTGCAGAACTGTCGATGAACAGAGCTTTTCTTTTCTGCGTGTAGAAGTCGATCGCCTTCGCAATTGTTGTGTCCACATACTCGTTTCTCGCGTTCACATCAAACAAGTCCCCAGCCCCGAGAGCATACGTCAATGAGTCTTCGAATGCTCCTAAATGGTAATACACCTTACTAGCCACTAAAGCCGCGAGCTGATGCTGTGAGAACACCTTGTCCTCGTGCAGAATTTCGATTTTCTCGATAGACTCCGATATCTCCGGCCAAAACTCATCGACGATGCAATCCAACCTCTTGAGGGCGAATTCTTTCACTTCGGATATGGGCTCGTCGAGCAGGGATATTATCCCTGCAGCTGATGTGATATTCATTTTGCTTTTTTATCACCAACAATCACTTTTTAATAGGTGTTTACTGTGTATAATCAGCGATTTTCTTTCTTCCAAAAATGAGAACAACTACGATTGGATGATTTGACAAATTCCAAAGCACAGACAATGTAGAGTCGTCAGTGTTCCAACAATTTTCAATGATGTAAGCAAAAATTACAAATACTTAACTTACTGGTGGAAAAAATAAATATTTATAAGATAATTTAAGATTCACTTAAATTGACCTTGGACTAAATGGGATCAAGTTGTTTAAATATAATTCTGCGATCAAGTTCTATAAATATAACGCAACACTTTAAATCCATTTCCTTAGTCCTTAAATTATAAATTGTTTATGGTTGTAGGTGCGTTCCAAATTCTAATAAGTAAAATGTCAAAACCATTACAAAAGATTTTTAATAAACTTTTATGAGATATGTAAAGTCTCTAAACTGGTTTCAACTTTCAACTTACACTAAGTTAATACAGAAATCTTCTCTTTGTAAATTAAAAAATAATTATCTCATATTTTTTTATATAAAACAAAACCTTATGTGTTTTCAATTTTTCCTGAATAACACGTTTTGAACTGGTTATGAGTTGTCATGTTATTGTCATTTAACGTCATTTAGCATTCCTACGTAGTACGAAACATCTGTGAAGAATTATTTTCAACAAGTTTTTCCTTCAATAATTCAAAATGTTAGATCTCTTCAGCATCTTCAGCAAAGGAGGCATAGTTCTGTGGTGTTTCCAGAGCACTAGTGAAATTTTTTCGCCTTCCGTCAACGCTCTAATACGTAGTGTGATATTACAAGTAAGTACACTGTGATTAGGATTAAACTTACCTCAAGGTAATCTAATTAAATTAATCCATAGCAACGTGGAAATTTTGCATAATTGTATGCAATAATATGCTAAAGAGATTCAGTTAGGTTATGGAATTACTTGTGTAGGGAAACTCTTCAATGTAAGGAAGCTCTTCAAATCAATATTCCAAGCATTTACTTTTTTCATTTTATTAAACTCGTCTAGAACATACTACTCACTTTTCAATATTACTTTTCTCACCCATGACATACATTGTCTTTTAAATAATCATATTATGTACTACCAACCAACATCAATATATTTTAAAGGTATTTCATAATAGACTACAAAACCAGCAAACTGCCAGTAATATATTGAATGTAACACTTGTTACATTATTTTAATTATGAATTTTAAAGTTACTTCTACCACAAAAATCTACGAATATGTTTATGTTTCAGGAGCGTACAGGCAACAACACCTTTAACCATAATGCCTTAACACTACAATATAAACTCGACAATGAGTTTGAGCTGGTTTTTGTGGTGGCTTACCAGCGCATACTACAATTGTCTTACGTGGACAAGTTCCTGAATGATATCCACTTGGAGTTCAGGGACAAGTACAAGAATGAGCTGCAGAGCGGCCCCCATATCATGGATTTTGATTTCAAAACATCCTTTGATAGACTGTTGCGAGAATGTGAACAGTGGGGTAAGTTACAAATAACTTATTAGATTTGTAAATAAATCAAACTCATTTTACTGCCATCCGGAACCCAATGGATAGTTTTAATTCATATTTATGTATGCTAAGAACCAAGTGGTGCAAGTTTATTAAAACTACATATCAACATTATATAATGTATTCATAATTTTCAATTCTTTGTTTTTTAATTAATCAAGTTTTTATGACACAATACATTTATTTGTTTCAGCTAAGTCACAAGCTAAAATTCCAAAACAAATGAGAACATTTGAAGACTCACAAAAGTCTAAAAAAACTGTTGCGTCCATGATTGAGCGCAAGGGAGAGGAGAAAGGCAAGAAATCTGGTAAGTTGGGCCCTTATTACACAAACTTGATAATTTTCTCCCTCAATACATAATTTCCGAGAAATGCAAACTTTTGTATACAGTATTCCTTATGATATTCAAGTAAATGCTTTTCTTTAATTTTAGTGAAGATTGTGGAAAACAAGAACCTTACCAATGGCAAGGTTGAGGAGACACCTGAGCCCGAAGATGATGTCATTGCTGCAAACAGAGCAAAGCTCGCTCAGAAGATGTCTAAAACCAAGAAAGAAATTAAGTATGTATATAGTTTCTTTCCAGTTCCTTAACATGATAAAAAATATATACTAACTGAATCAGCAATAATTTGAAACATAGTCATACTTTCAGTATTCATCCATTATCTATTGCAACAGGAAATCCCCGAAAAGCCCCAAGGTGACGGAGCGCGTGAAACAGCCCCGCGTTTGGGAGCTGGGCGGCGGCTCGCGAGACCTGCCCTCACTGGACTTCAGCACCGACAAGCCCGGAGATGGAGATAATGGCATCACTCCTGATACTCATGTATGGATCTTCTTTCCTGTATTATGCTTATGATGCGGTATATGTGGGACTATAAGGGCACCAAATATCTTTATATTGTTTGTCACACAATAAAAAGTTTAATAGGTCATGTTGTCTCTCTGGTCAATGTATTCTCCCCTTGCTATATATAATCTAAGGTATTTTTAGTAAATGATGATGAAACATTCAAATTGTTGTATCTGTACTTACAGCTATCATTCAAAACTTAATTAATACACAGTGTGTTTATTGTTAGCCAAAAATTCATAAATATGTTACGATTATTCAATAATATATTAAATTATGGATCTTATATTATAAAACTAATGAGAAAGTAGACATTTTAGAGTTGCAGTTAAACATTTAATTTTTATTGTTACAGTTGGTGGGTAGAATGACAGGCGCCATCCGCGATCTGGAGGTGGAATCAGAAGAGAGCTCCAGCGAAGATGAACAGGACAACACCCAGCAGACGCCCAAGAAAACTGGCGGCATGTTCAGCATTTTCAAAGGTATGGCATTATTAACATAAATTAAAATGGACTGTGGGATTATTTATAAACATTCTTAAAACCTATTTTAGTTATATATTGTTTTGTCTTCTTTGCTCAAAATGAATTCAAAATTCGTGCGAAAGTGACAAAACATTCGATAACTAAAATAGGTTTTAAAACTGTCTGTAAATAAGGCTGTAAGTCTTTATTCATATTTTTGACAAAAGTGTTCAGAATATGCTTCTTTCTCTAATTAGAGTCTAAGGGGATATGTGCTAATACTCGCTATAATATGTTTATCCATGAATAATTCATAGAAAATGCCACTAGAAATCTTGTTATTGAATTTATACTTTGTCCATAAAAGTCAAGGGAGGCATGTTTATTGGATCAAATGCAGAAATAAAAAATAGCTCTTTACTGAAAAAAATAAACAAAGATTTTTTAGGCCATGTCTCATTGTTGTTTTTATTCATTTCAACTCAATTCTATACATGTATAGTGTTTAAAAGAAAATGTTACTGTTTTCAGGTCTCGTGGGTTCCAAGGCGCTCACAGAAGAAACAATGCGCCCTATGCTGGATAAAATGCGTGATCACCTCATAGCCAAGAACGTAGCGGCTGACATTGCCAACAAACTGTGCGACTCTGTTGCCACCAAACTTGAGGGCAAGGTGAGATCAATTTGTAATTAGTATGTTAAATTTACATTTAATAGCGTGGTGGCCTGTTGGTAACGGACCAGACGCGGCCGCCTACATGTTCACGGTGGTCGCGAGTTCAAATCCCATGGCACACCTCTGACTTTTCGGAGTTATGTGTGTATTGATAGTCAATCACCACGCACTTTAACGGTGAAGGAAAACATCGTGAGGAAACCTGCATACCGTAGCGATTTTAAAAACAATTTCTACGGTATGTAAGTCCGCCAACCCGCACTAGGCCAGCATGGTGGACTATATGGCCTAACCACTCTCAATCGATTCTCTCGATTGTAGAGTAGGCCCGTGCCCTGCACGTGCATATATATAGTACTGCCGTGATATATATAGTACTGAGTTAGTTTTCATAGAGAACCTAATTACTATGGAGTGTGTTACATAATTTTAATTTCGTTATATGAATTTCGTTGACGAGAGTTGCATAAGTAATGCTAATGACTATCAGACTGTGACGTAATATTTCGTTATTTACGCCGTACATGTTTTCATCAACTTTCAGTTTTTTTGTATTATTGTTTATTTTTTTATTATTAAATTAGCCTTGATACTATTTAACCTCAGATTCAGCTTCATTAATTTCTGTATATTCCAGGTGCTAGGTACATTCGACAGTGTGGCTAAGACGATCAAAAACACACTCACAGAGTCGTTGGTTCAGATCCTGTCTCCCAAGCGTCGTGTAGATATCTTGCGCGACTGCCTGCACGCCAAGCAACAGGGCAGGCCTTACGTTATGGCCTTTTGTGGGGTGAGATACTATGTTAAATACATATATACTTTTTGTTTAAGTAGTATGTAGCATATCCTGTAGTATACACAAATTATAAATACTATGACCTAATTTATATAATTTTTATTACTAATGTTAGAAGAAAGAAAAAAAATACTTACAATTATTAAATTGGACAAACAGTTTGTTTCATATGAGATGCATGTTAGAATCCCTAAGAGACTCATCGAGTTTCACTGCTCTTTTTTTTTGTTTAAGACCTTTAATCCTGGCTGACAGGAGTAACTACAGTGGGCGTGTTGACGGTACACTCTTGAAAGCCCTAGCATAATTGATATTCTATTTATTTTCAGGTGAACGGCGTAGGCAAGTCAACAAACCTAGCCAAGATATGTTTCTGGTTGATCGAGAACGACATGTCGGTGTTGATCGCCGCTTGTGATACGTTCCGTGCGGGTGCAGTGGAGCAACTGCGCACACATACAAGACATCTCAACGCATTACACCCTGCTTCTAGACATGGGGGAAGGGATATGGTCACCTTGTATGAGAAAGGATATGGTTAGTACTTACTATTATTACATTTGTCATGAGGACAGAGGGGGAGAGATATTATGGTCATGTATGAGAAAGGGTATGGTTAGTGTCAACTAAACAACTGCGCATAAGACATCATAACACACTGCACCCCGCCTCTAGACACCAGGGGAGAGATATGTTGACTTGTATGAAAAGGGATAATATGGTTAGTATTAAGTACCAATACTATAGATTTGTTACCAGCTAGATACGGGGAAGAGACATGGTCACGCTTTATAAGAAAGAAATTGTAAGCCACCTTATAAACAATTGTTAGGTGCCGCTTACCTATATTTTTGTGGTATGACACAGTGGCTATAGTGCATCTGATGTCACTTTGTTGATAGAGTTTTGTTGTAGCCTTTTAAAATAAGAAAAGATAAACATATCGTATTGCAATTATACTACAATGTAAGTTTATCTTTTACTGTATAGAATACAGAAGTTTCTGTATATAAAATATAATTTAAATATATTAAATATTATTATTTTAGTAATTTTCATCAATTATTTTTTTTACAGGCAAAGACGCAGCCGGCATAGCAATGGAGGCGATCCGCTACGCCTCAGACACAAAAACCGACGTGGTTCTCATCGACACCGCGGGCCGGATGCAAGACAACGAACCACTAATGAGGGCTCTGGCCAAACTCATCAAGGTCAACGACCCAGACATGGTCCTCTTTGTCGGAGAAGCTTTAGTCGGCAATGAAGCTGTCGACCAACTGGTAAAATTCAACCAAGCATTAGCAGACCACAGTTCATCCACCAACCCACATGTTATTGATGGAATAGTGCTGACTAAATTCGATACTATCGACGATAAAGTTGGCGCGGCGATATCGATGACGTACATCACTGGCCAGCCGATCGTTTTCGTCGGTACGGGTCAGACGTACACCGATTTGAAGGCATTGAATGCTAATGCAGTTGTTCACGCACTGATGAAGTAAGGATGTGCTGTTTGTGGCGGATTTATCGATATTTGTATCTTAAACACATGGTTTTTTATAGGTCAATTTATTTTGTAACATCAATAAATTATATTACAATATTAATTATGTACTAGGTATGTTATAATGTTTCGATATATTTAATTTTCAAAATGAAAGAATTTTAGTTCTAATGTATGGAAAACTAATATAAATTTGATTTCATAATATCTGTATAAGCAACAGCCAAAAACAGTTAAGAAAGTAAGTGCGTATAGTTTTGTTGTACTGGAAATAATTTTAAACATTAAAAGCCAATATCCATGTTTTTATATTGTCTTATGTTTATAATTTTGTCTTAGAATTTCCTTTGATCATAATTTGGTGTTTATTTTTGTCATTACGAAAAAATACGCCTATCGAAATCTGTATACTTCTTAGAGCATACAATCACGTAAAAATTATGTATTTTTATTTAATGTACCAAATTATTTTCCGTACAGTAAATATAATAATTAGTTAATTAATGTTACATCAAATATGTTTGTTAAAATCTACAACATAATATCTTAAATTTTGACATTTTCAAGGTTTTTTTTTCCATAAATGTATTAGTGGAGTTTTTTATTTTTTTTCAAAATAAATGTTTATTTTCTTATGGTTTGATTTTATTCAGGTGATTTTTACAGGGACTAGGTGTAACATTTTTTTAAATATTTACTTTGGTATTTTGAAAAGGGTGACCACTATTTTGAAGACATCAAAATAAAAGTAGATTTTTGGTCATGTTAACTGTTAGTTCTATTGCATATGTTCAATATTTACAATATAAATCTGATTAAAAACACCATTTTCGATTTTACCTTTGACATTTTTTAATAGATAAAATTGTTTTGTTTATAAATAATGCACTTGTTTTATAAGTGGTCACTTTGCAAATATAGCTTTATTTTGTGTGTCATAATTATTATGTATTTTTGTTTAGTAATATTATGTATTTTACTAATAATCGATGACCAGAATAGTAAAATTACTATAGATAATTAAAATTAAAGTATATATTTTATGCTAGATGCATTTCCGCACAGAAAATATTTTAAGAATTATTGCCAATTTTTGTTTTCTGATATTCTCAAGTGTTAGCATAGATTAAACATCTATGGCTATTAACAACATCAAAATATAGCTGATACACAGATATAAAGAGGCTTCATTAGACAAATTTGCAATAGACACCATAGATTTTTTAGTTTGGCTTCAATTTTTAATTATTTGACATAATACTTGAATATTGTACCAAAGTCCGCTTTGCAAAGTATTGGTAGAAGCCACATGACAGTAATTTTAAGTATGCGTGAATAAAGCGTAGGCTACACTTTTGCGACTAGAGCTTTGGTTTACATAACAAAATAGCTAATGAACATTCATGTATTGCATTAAACTTGCCTATAACGATAGAGCAATGTCTGAATTAATTCATTCATTTTTAATTCGACCAAGTAACTAATAGGCTCCTAAAGTAATGTGCCGAATAATTTAACTAGGTTAAAAATGTACCGATCTGTTGGAGATTTGGAGACACACTTGCATGAATTATTATGAAGAATTTTATCGCGTCGTATAAGATGGTCACTGTACGGCTGATAAAAATATGCTTTCTCCAGCTAGATTCTTATTACTCTAAATCCAAATGGATGTAGTCGCAGCAGTGTGCACTACGCTTAGTATATAGTTTATAGAATTAAGAAGACAGTTATATTCGAAATTGATTGTATGATAGAGTTAATTTTGAGTGCCTTGTATCCGGAATAAGGTTGGTATGGATTGGGCTACCTACTAAGGAAACGCAGTCAAATATTTGATGATATTAGCAGTGCAATAAGATAATATAGAGCCTTAGATATTTTAATTTACACCTGATTTTAAAGTCTAAAGTGCTAAATAAGGGTCACATCCATGCATAAGGAAAATTAAGATTTATTAATAAAATATTTCGAGGTGGGCTCGGTCTAACTCCACATGCCTGAAGCAATTACCATAGCTGTACCTATGAGTAATCTGGCACCATATAATTTAAGAAAATTTTCTGAATAATTCATTTCAGAAACTTTTTTATCTTAATAATTATAACTAGATTAAGATGTTGCTTCTTCAGTGGGTAGCCTTCCATGCTGGCTGGTTTCTGCTTTTATTGCTCACACGAACGATTATAGGTTTATAAAAGGATTTGTACACTGCCTTTTGTGTAATAATTTAAATCAATGTAAACACAGTTCAGATTTTTTACACATTGTCACAGTTTTTTATCACTTTACGTGCAAGTGTTTTTGGAGTTAAGAAAAAATCACCTAAATTGGCAATAATAGTAACGAAACATGACTTATCTTTGAGCTAAGTGCGGATATTTCAAATAGTACCCAAAATATGCCACAACAAAGGGTAAAACCAGGGAAATATCATTTTGCTTCAACTCTGATATTCCATTTAGTTACATCAATCGCAACACTTTTAGTCTAATCTACAATACATAGTGTTCAAAAAAAGTGTATTAAAAATATTAATTTTAAAGAGTGCTACATCTTGGAATCGCTTGGAATACATGAACAATTAAAAGCATTAGAATAAAATTAATAAAGCAATAAATAAAATTAGGAATCCATTTAAGGTCCAGCTTGCAATAAGTAATAGACAACTTTGCGTTCAAGTTTTGAAGCTTCGTAATTTTTATACCATCAAATTTTCATATAACATAGCTATGAAATCAGTATATTCTTTTGGCGGACCGTGTATTTGAATTCTTTCATAATTTATGCAACACATATTTCTCCTTAATCTGCAAATAAATTGATGAGACTGTTTTCGTTGTTATAATATTTATCTACGTTATTATAATCCGTTGTATGTTGTATATTTGTTACTTTATTAAATTTCAATAATTATGTATTGTAAACATTTAAATAAAATATATTATTAAATATCTTATTTTATTGGCAAGCATAACGGGGTTTAGGTATAGTATAGTTTCAATTAAACTTAATCCCAATACGGCGTCAGCTTTACCTCATAACATTGATGTTATTTAACCTTAGTCCTTATCATGATATGTTCCATTTTTAATTATATAAACCTATTATTAGGTAAAGTTGCTCTTAGGATGATGAACCATAAAATATACAGTATACCTAATTTACCTTTAATAATTTTAAATGCCCATTGCTCTGGAGATAGGACAGTTTGTTTCTATCAAATCGTGTGCCATTGACCATAATAGAAAATTACGCGTGTCGCTGTGTCGCCCGCTGAACAATTAATATCATTACAGAACACCTAATAATTTGCGACCTTCCTCGAATTAGCTAACATCCTAATTACAAGTAAATGTTACCATTTCGGGACAATTGTTGTGGATGGCCGGTAGGGTAAACGTGTAATATTGCAAGAATGGATGAACCTTTCGAATATGTGAAGAACCTAGTGGTTAATTTCAAGTTGAACTACTGCTGTTACGTGGCGCCTGTGAGGATCGGATTGCTGTTCACGGCTTATTTTAATATTGTTTTTGATGTAAGTTGTTTATATTAATTTAAATTGTGCATTCTGCCATGGTCAATAATATTGAGGCGAAAGTGAATTGCCCTACCTGGAAATCGAACCCAAACCTACAGTTTAGGTAGGTACAGCTGATTTACGCTGCTCTAAGAGATAAGTACATGCAGCAATAACAACTACTTTAATTCTAAATATATTTTCGTTACCTGGTAGATATTTTCCAAAGCTTCCTGTTATCCTGTATTCCTTTTAGATTGGTTGCTACGTAGAAAAAAATCGATAGAACTCATTTGGTCGTTTTGGTCATGCGTGGGAAGAAACATAACATTTTCAGAATACATACAATCTAATAAGTGTTCTATAATTTCAGCTAGCTTCTATAGTGGGTATAGGCGATGACAGCTACAAGCCCATCATATTGCAAGTGGAAGAGGTGCTTCTTCCAGACAACTTTTCTAAGCCGGTACCGATAATATGTTACGCTGCTGAACTGGGCTTCAATATTATCCTGTTAGCCGCTATTTACCGGGTTTGTATTATTTATTTATAGTGTAGATTTTTATATTCCTTATATCTCCTCGAAACAACTATAGGTATATTTGATCGGCTGTAAAAATTTCGATTCTTCGACCTAACAGTAATCAGTATTAATACAATCTTGTCTGTAGTTTGACTTGTCTGTCTATCATACTGTAAGGTTTCATCAAAATAAATCTAGTAGTTTTGCTCACAATTTTCGCACTAAAATTATATTTATTTTGCAGAAAGACACTGTACTGTTGCGCGTGTATATGTACTGCTGTATAGCGACATTGATCACATCCGTAATGTTTTATTCCGTGGTAATTGTAGCCATTGGAGTGCTCATGAAGATTGCTACCATTTTGAGCATACGTAAGTATGAAACCTGCTTAGTTGTTAAGCTGTTGTTAAAAGTAAACGTAACCTTGGTTTTATCTTTTATGATCCACTCATTCATGTACTTCATTCATGGTTTCATCATCAGGCTAATTTCAACCTTTAGGCATTTTTCTTTCCATGCAAATATAAGATGCGAAGAAAATCACCAGTGTCAATGGAGTTAATTTGTGAAAACATATTTTAGAATTTTCCTAATAATGAATGTTTCTTTACAGTCTTCGTGCTTTAAAATCATAAAATAGCCATGTTACGCTTTAAATATTCTGTGTAAAAAGCCCTTACTTACAACTTCTTTTACAGTTTTCCAATGCTACATAATCGTGCTAGTCCGAAGCGCGATTGTAGAACTGAAACTTGAGAGAAAGAATGCCGAACTGCCTACTCTAGTGATGAGCTCTCTAGTACACGATAGAGAGAAAGGTTCTGACATAGAATCTCAGACACATGACGACGACAAACTACCCGCTTACGAAGACGAACACAAGAAGAAAGAAAAACTTGACACTGTGGAGGAACATCCCAAGGAAGAAGTATAATGTTAATCTTAATTAGAGAATGGTACATTAAAATGTTATATTGTTTGTAACTGTTTTCATTTTTTTTTGTTGCAATTATTTTTGAAGGTAGTATACGTTAGCAACAATGACTATTTGTTATCTGCTACTTAATTTATGTTGTTTCTTCTATTTTGTCTCGTAATATAATTTCTAGAGTTCCTATTTATTCAGAAACAGACAATATATTGCACAAATAGCTTAAAGTAGTTGGAATAACGAAATTCATATAGAACACAGCAAAATTCTTATACAAATAACGCCATGGCAGGGAATATTTACTTTGGCCATTAACTCCACCGTGCAATACACTAATAGCCTATCTTCGAAATTAAAGCTTGTTCATTTAAATTTCTAATAAGGTATAAAGGAGTGGACGAAAGAGAAGAATGAAACACGTCACTCACATTGAGAACTTTTATTGGAAACGCCAACACATATAAATTTGACAAAGAATATAGTAATAAAAAAAATGCTTTTCATTAAAGTCCGTTCGAAAACTAAACATCTGAGTCACGAGCTTACAAACTACATCAATATTCGTCGAAAAGTCGCGTTCGTTCACAATCAATCTACTTTAAGTACCTAATGTACTTAAATATACAGTACTATGTTTTACTCTTAAACTTATGGACTCGTTTGCATTGTTGCTTCGCATTGGATTTGTGTTATTTCTGAGTTCAGTCCATTATAAAATCCTTTTGTCTAAGTCCACAAGTCCACTTAACCACTAATTAACTTACAATTAAAAATTTTAGCAACCACTACTCATCACAGAATAACGTAGACATCAATTATCAATTCTATTCTCAAAAGATAAAGTTTGATGACTAATTTCAAATTGTTGATCTGCTTCTTCAATTTTGTACAATTTATCGACTTGGGTAAATCGATTGTCGCTTTTGTATCTATATCAGCCCATATACGTCCCACTGGAGGGCACGGGCCACCTCTAAAATCGAAAGTACGATTGAGTTGTCGGTTTTAGCTGTAATAAACTTATCAAACATGTACTGAATCCTTAAAAAGAATTGAAGAGGCCAATCAGCAATTTTATATTATCGTTATCTTGCTTAGAATAATAAGTATTTTTTATAGCGTTTGTATTGTGGGTATTTAGACGTATGTCTTATAAAGTTTATAGACATACATTTTTCAAGCAAAATTGACCATTTAAAAAGCTCTTGGCCATGTATTGAAATCAACATGATCCTTGAAATTGTGTGGTACAGTGCTATTTTAATAGTGATAAACTTCCTTAATGACAATTATATATTTACTCAGATTAGCTTTAAAATAGTACTAAAATACACCGGAATTATATATATATTATTATACGTCCCAATTTACATTTTAACATCGACGTAATAAGGTTTCACAAAAAAAATCTAATATGTAAGTTTTTTGTATGGGCACCATAATAAGAGGAGTTTAAAGCCCGAATACTCAAACGCTACTTAAATATTATGTTGTACTTATCTACGCAAGTCCCGCTTAAATGTACAGATTAAGTGGGGTGTGGGTAGTTAATTGCAACTTAATATTTAAATGGCATTTCAGTATTCGGGTGTTTGTCATTTAAAATGACTTGGATCTGACTGAAAGTATAGACTATCTCTACACTTAAATTAAAGATACTATATCACACTCAGTATTGATAATTACATAAATTCGGATTCTTTACCAACAAACTTTATTTAACTTACTGAGCAATTAATATAAGTAATCATACATATTTTTTTACAAGAGGTATTGTTATACTGAAATACTAAATGAAACAACTGAACATAAAACTTCTACCCTTGGTATAATAACAATAATTTCAATAGATTTTTTAAATCCTAACGAAAAATAACAAAAAATACTAGTAATCCTATTAATAATAGTCCATTTCAACCTCTATATACAAAGGTATTTTGCAAAATCTATCGACAGATGGTTAAAAAATAAGCTACAAAATTTTGATTCTACATAAATGGTGGTTGAATGGTTAGACTATTAATTTGATAACCTAAAATACCTTATTGGTAAGCAGTTTTACAAAATTAAAATTTTTATGTCGGCTTCCAAGCAATATACCCAGATACTTTTTGAATTATCTTGACTACTTATAGCTTTGTTCTACGCCATGTATCAAGTTAAATATACAAAAATAGCTATTTAATAATCTGTACTGACCTGAAAACCAGATGATTGCGTCAAAATATGATGGTCACATGTTCTGGAAATTCGGTGTTTTGCGCTGAAAACCGCATCAAGACCGTTCCATCCGTTTAGAAGCTTAGACTTTAATATTTAATGACAACAAGGACCAGAAGTTATTACTTGGGGACAGTACTTAATTGACTGATTTTAAGAACAGGTCAGTTCAGTTTTTAATAACTATTATGGCTTTTGATAGTTTAAAATATAACTTGTTCGTGCTACATTAAAATTAGATACTGGGTCTTTGTTAGAAATGAAATAAACCGCAATACAAATACTTTTAACTTTAAACACTGAGATTCATGTCAAATTGGAAAATAACGAACTACCAAAAATTATGTACCAAAAATGTACCAAAAATTCGTGACACTTGGCAAGCTTGAATATAATACTATCAACCCTTAATCATTTAATAAAAACCTCCTTCTAGACATAGATAATAACTATTAGGCATGCTGTTTAGGTCTTAGTACAGCAAACTAGCCTAATTAACACGGTATATCTGTTCTCTGCAAGAATTTGGAATGCAGGTATAAGGTATGCAGGTTTCCCCGTGTTGTTTTCCTTTACCATTAAAGTGAGCGATGATTTATAAAATTCCTTATAACTGTGTATTGAGATAAGACTTGGTAGTTTGTTATGCTTTAAAACGATCGCTCATT
Organism: Deilephila elpenor; assembly: GCA_949752805.1. Taxonomy (NCBI): domain Eukaryota; kingdom Metazoa; phylum Arthropoda; class Insecta; order Lepidoptera; family Sphingidae; genus Deilephila; species Deilephila elpenor. The sequence continues at coordinate 11,483,847 of OX457108.1, forward strand.
TTAGTACTTTAGATGTCGTATTGGTGTTACCTGTTGATGCATCCCTGAATGACTTATTATTAAAGGGCAATTTAAAGTTTATATAACATAATATGTAGAGTATGAGTAGTATATTGTAGACACCGAGCATACAATTATATTTATATCTTAACCCTTTCAGACCTTGTTTTTAAAGCTACAACAACTTAAAAATGCTTCAACAAACATAACAATTATTCAAACAACGATTCTAAAAAAACAGGTTTAAAAAAAAACAAGCTTTTTAAAAATATTTAATCCTCAATCACATTTGGCAGATCTCAAAGGGTTAATTACTTACATAAATGAAACTTACAAGTGTAACAGAGGTAACTTCACTAAATTGTTGAAGTATGGGATGTGAAGTTCCTGCCATTTTGTTTCTTATTTACTTGTTGATATTCATCTTGTCCATGCTCCTTACCAAGCCGCGGCCTGTAAATAACCATTACTTATTATAATTTGCAAGTTCCTCTGAAACATAAATGCATACATAAACTCACGCCTTTTCCCAAAAGGGGTGGGCAGAGGTGCTACCAGGACACCCACGTTTCGCATTTTGTGTACACTCTCACGATGTGATAGGGGACGAGCCTATCGCCATATCGGGCACAAATTCCTAACTCTGGGCTGATAATTAATTAATACAAAAATCCAATATCTCTTTACCCTCGGTCTCGAACCCGAGATCTCAGCTTTGCAATCATACCGCTACCGTAGTACAACTGCGCCACCGAGGCATAAAAACAGAAAGGCTTATTTATTTAATTCTTAGAAAACTTGCAAATGTTTTTTTTTTCCATTAACACACATGTTACACTATGCAATATGTTTAAGACTGTCTTCTATTAATCCTTTTCTTATATTCACACCATTGTTGGCTGTAAGGAATTTCCTAAAGCGCAAGGATCACTATTTGTACTGTTAATATATAAACAATTTTTTTCATATATTTTTCTTTGCAGTGTGCAATAAACAATAAATAAATATGCGTAACACCAAAGGTTTAGGTTTGAATTTTGGTAACTTACCCCTGCCGAATCCAGTGGAACCGAGAGTAGGGAAATTGGATTCGGTAAGTTCTGGCGCCGGTTGGATACGCTGAGAATCTGAAAATAGTATATGAATACAGTATGTTTTGTTTTATTACAATAGATTGACTGTCATGTTAGTATCTTTGCATTGTCGCAATTTGGATGTGAAAGGATGGAATGGGATTGGACGGGACACGGGAGGAAATGAAATGAAAAAGGAAGGAAGTGTTGATATAGTTAGGTTAAATTAAAGTATACATATTGTTTGGAAAATGAAATGTGTCTAGTCCACACAGGACTAGACACATTTCACTTTCCAAACAATTATCCACACAAGATATATCTGCATCTTAGCCTGTATTTAACCAATATGTATATAATATGTATTATGTAGTACATAAACGTTGTAAAATCACATAATACTTACAGTCTGTGGTCGGCTTGCGAAGGGGAGCAAAAGTCCTCTTTTCTTTGGGCACTTCTACAATTGAAAACAAAATATATTGAGGCTTTTATAGAATTGTATTTCATATTCACATAAAAAAAAAATTATATGAGGATTCACAATTGAGGAGTGTGGGGCTTAAACTGTAACTATTGTATTAAAAAGAGAAATGCTAAATATATTTTTATATCTAGTTGTTGAGTGAACGCAAACAGTGGCGCCACCTCGACTAGACACACCTAGATGGCGCTGTATCCGGTGTCACTCTCTCTTCCGCGTGTGCTGTTCTCAGTTGATCATAATTATATTGTAAACCAAATTATAATTAAACAGTTTATATATTACTTACTGAATAGTAATTTATTTATCACAACACTAGTTTATGGTTTCATACTTAGATATTTCTCTCTCTCTCTCTCTCTTCAGCCACAGCTGCTGAACATAGGCCTCCCCCAAAGGATCACTACTTGGATTAGGTAATAAGTTATAAGTACTTACTCTTGTGGGTTGTGATGGGAGTAAATAAATCTTGGTATATCTCGTTGCTCACTGAGGAGTTGACTGATGAGCCAAAGTCGAATGACGCCTGCAACATTTTACATTTTTAATGCAGGCACATCAAATATCTTTCCTTCTCTTTCTTCCCTCCCTCTCTTTAATCCAGGGTTAGTTGCATTTCAGTTTAACATTGCCGAGTATAGATGTGAGCTTATGTATATAAGTATTGAATGCATACCTGGCTGCGGGCAACGCTTGGAAGTGCACGTTCGCGCCTCTCTTCTCTGTACGAGATGATGCCCTAAAACAACATCACACAAATTATAATCAATAGTAAAATAACTATGCGAGAAAACCCACTGTAGTACATTTAGTTCTCAAGTTCCTCTGTAAGGTCTTTCAGATTTAAAACAAAAAGAAGGTTTGGTTAAGTGAGTTACTTGTGCAGTTTCTTCTACACTGTAACACATTCCGCAGCTGTGGATGCTATATGGTGTATTTTAATTTTTAACTCAACTATCATACCGAAACATTTAGTACTGATATTACATACAGTACTGATTATTTTAGTTCTATAAAGTTTTTTTAGATTTACGCGAATGTTACACATTGAAATAAAACTATTTATACGGATTTTATCGCGATTTGGTTTAATTTTTACATTTTTTAACTTCCCGACGTTTCGATTAGCTGTAAAGTAAACCAAATCGATAAAATCCGTATAAATAGTTTTATTTCAATTTGAATTCTAGTTATAAATAGGTGTGTGTAATATCCTCACGTTGATGTCGAAGTCTTGCGGCAGGTGTTTCCCGGGCTGCGGCGCGATGTCGAGGAGCGGGAGACACGTGTCGATGATGGTGTAGGCCCAGCGCTTCACCCGCGACGATGTGCACTCGTTGCTCTTGTCTACCGCCTCGTGGTGCTGACAATATATTATATTTATTTTATTTTTTATTTTTATTCTTTACTGCACACACAAAAAATACAAAAGGCATACAATATTTTACAGATAAAATTAAAGAGTACAGTTGGCGGTCTTATCGCCCTAGGCGATTTCTTACAGACAACCTTTGGATGGATATAAGAAAAGGATAAGAATAGAGGGCAGTATAGAATTTAAAGAAAAAAACAAGCTCTTATAAGGGAATAGATAAACAAAATTATTTATAGTGAATATATACACAATATATGATACATAATTCAATAATACACTTAATATACATACATATATAAATATTTCTATAGATAAACATACATATAAATATACATGCTAAATATAAATTACTTATTGAGACGAAAAGAGGAAATAAAAACTTTTTAATGCAGCTGCTTATAGAGAAAGGTAATAGTCTTTAACCATTTTTTTGAAAGATGTCAGTGTTTGAGCTTGTCTTATGACAACTGGTAGCGCATTCCACAGTCGAACGGCTTGAACTGTATACGACTTATCCATGAAGGTCGTGGCATGCGCAGGCATTCTCAATTTCAGATTCTCCGACGACCTCAAGGACCTTGAATGAGACTCATGGAGAAATAGAAAACGTTCTTTAAGATAAGATGGAGTGATGGAGTATATTATGAAATACTTTAATAATACTAAATGAACTTATGTAAAAACTTATCAGTAAAATATATTAAAAGTATTGAGGTATAATACTAGAGCAGACAACGCAAACCAAATTTACCCGCACACTACGCACGTGAATCTAGTAGAGCGAGAAGGCAGATGTCTGTTTAAGAGTGACAAAGACAGCAACAGTTATGTTTTTAGTTACAAGCAGTTTTGCAGTATTGCTGGGTAATAGTACGTACCGCACAGGCGAGCCCCGGGGTGTACTTGAACAGGTCCTTGTAGAGTTGCTGCGTGGCGAGCGACTCCTGCGGGAAGCCCTCGGTGTCGGCGGAGCGCAGCGCGTTGGCCAGCGTGAACAGCAGCAGGTCCGCCTTGTACACGCGGAACAACGCCTCGTCCTCCGCTGCACATGACACGTAGGATTATACTACTATGCTAAATAACATGTCAACAACTCATTGTTTTTTTTTTTAAGTTACTATATACCATACTTCCCTTAACTCAGGTGATAAAAATCTGGCTACTGATTACAGCTCAAAAAGCAAAACGAAAAAAAAACTATCTTTTGTTTGTTTGTTACTTATTCTATTACTAATGTCATCTACTTTACTCTAATTCCACTAATGTCTCCGAAATCTTAAGAGAATGTTAGCATCAGGCAAGCCTACAATCCGTCTACCTATACAGTCAAAAAAACATTTAATAAATTCAATGAAACACAAAATATACATACCGGCTCTATTACACAGCTGCCATATAAAGTTCTGTATGACCTCTACTTTATCAGGTAAAGTGAACAACGGTGGAAGGATGACCATATTCCGATCGTTGTGCTTGAGGTAATCAATGATGTTCGCTAGTATGGGCACAAAGTCATCTCTAGCTAGGCTTTCGTCCAATGTATCGAGTCCATATGTCCGCTGAGACAGCTTCACGTCATGAGCGAATCCCAGGGGTATCACTGCTAAAAACATCATAATAATTATAATAATTATCCCTACAGGAGGCCTATGTAAAAAATAACATATACCTAAAATTTCTGTAATAATCTGCGTTCTAAATGTTTTACAAACTTCTTTAGGGTACAAAGGAAGAATAACTATTTTGAAAAGTAACTCGCAGAGATATATTGAGCGCATGTTTATAGCTCTAAGCTTTCCTAGATCCCATTTGATTATGTAAGTAGGTTCATTAAGATCACTCTAGAAGAGAGTCTTACTTGGTTTAATATATTCATGGTAGCTGTTCTTGATGCCATCCCGAAGACTGAACTGCAAAATTGTGAACTCTCCAATGAGATAGTCGTGTCCGGCTTGGCACAACTCTATCACATCCATCAGATAGAAATTCTCGTCCAATATAGCTGTAGAACATTATTAATATGCAATAATACTATACATATTTACAAAACAACATAAGTACAATAACAAACATAGCTGAAGTTTAATAAAATCATCATTAATTGATTTATGCATACAAATTGCAGCTAGCTATAAAAAATGTGGCATGCTACATGGAAAAACTTTCGTAAACAAAGAAACTAATTTAAACAGTCAAAAATACCTCAAAAATACCTGTCAACCAAAAACATTCCAAGGCCTCGCTTTCAAGATAACATATACACTTAAGGCATTCCTAACTGCATATTAGACTACTAAACATCATTTTTTACCTATCCAAAAATATGTTGGTCCGTCAGAACCATTAATAACCATAATTAATTAAAACTATGTGTTTTACAATATTTCCATTCTCATTTCTATACATACATACATAAACTCACGCCTTTATCCCCGAAGGGGTAGGCAGAGGCGCCACCAGGATACCCACATTTCGCCTTGTATGTTCCGTCCCACGATGTGATAGGGGGCGAGCCTATCGCCATATCGGGCACAAATTCCTGACTCCGGGCTGATAATGAATAGAAAAATAGAATATCACTTTGCCCGACCCGGGACTCGAACCCGAGACCTCAGCTTTGTAACCGTACCGTAATACAACTACGCCACCGAGGCAGTCCATTTCTATACATACATACAATAATGTATTATAATATCTCCCAATTAAATAATACTAAGGATACATACATTGGTCAAAACATTTAAGCTTTATAATATTCCTGATGTCCTTTCTCTCAGCCTCCTCTGCAAGCTTTTCCGTTTTTTTATTATTTTCAATAACAGAGAGTGGTACACCATGTGATGTGTATTTCTGATCCAGACCACCCCTTTCTTTCTTCGCCATCGTTTCAAATTTAGCCTTTGCTGCTGGAGAGATTTTCTGGCAATAACAGTAATTATTATTATAGCTTTTTCTGCTTTTAGAACAATTGTTGTGGAGAAAGTAGTATTTGACACTGCCTAGGTTAGCAGTTTATTGGAAAAATGAAGAAATTTGCACAGTATATGACAATTTCTAAACTCTTTCTCTTGTAGTTATAATTGTTTTTTCTTTTCTCAATCATGCAATCAGTCACATAACTATAAGCAGATGAGGTGTATAATAAATTGTAATTCTAATTAGTGTGGTGTTTTTTAACAATTAACCTGATTAAATTGACCACACCTAATTTCAAAATTAGTACTATCTAGATATGATTAATTGCTATGAATCAATGATGATGATGATGATGAATTATTTTAGTATATTCAGTTTCTACATTTCATTTAGATAATCCCTATAGAAAAGACAGAACATGTGGACAAGCAAATTGTTGAAAGCACAATATATAATGACTTTTTACCTGCCAGGAAGGACTGGCTGCGTCTGCTAACTCCTTCATATTAGCGAATGTGACACCCAATTTCTTCTGGTCTTCCCTAAAGCTTTGCATGTAGTAAAAGAAAGCATTTTTTGGTGTTTTCTTAGGCATCTTTTTGTATTATTACCTGTAAAAATAAAACACATTGAAATGCTTTTAAGATATTCAGCCGCAAGAAGTTTATTTCTGAACATAGATTCCATAGTGATCCTTAGTGAGCCCAGATAACAGTTACTTTCTGCAGTCTTCAGTATATAATTGTCTATTAACCTTGTGGTTGTACATTTTATTAGTATTTAGTATGCTACCATGTAAGTGTATTCCAGAAAGTTAGTAGGTTGAAGTGGCAATGGGCTGGCCATATATGTCGCAGAACCGATAACCGCTGCAGTAAGCGTGTTCTGGAGTGAAGACCGCGTCTTGGCAAACGTAGTGTCGGGCGTTATCTGGCCAGACGGCGGGACGACTTGCACAAAATTGCCGGCAGCAACTGGATGCGTAAAGCAACTGGCCGGGCTCTGTGGCATTACTTGGGAGAGGCCTATGTCTAGCAGTGGACTGCACTGATGAAGTGTATCACTTCCAGAACAATCTATATTTGGACAAACAGAAGTTAGAGGAAATGTCTAAGAGCACGTATATTTATTTTTGATCATACTATAGTTATAATGCCGATAGTACTAGACCTGGCTCCGCTTTTTTTCATGCCGTGAGATAACCTAAAAATGATATTCAAACAAAACGGTGAGATTCAAAAATTTTGATTGTTAACAAGAACTTTTATTTGAGAAAATTCAGAAAGTCGGCTTTGCTACAGGTGTATAACTCAAATACACAAATACACCGCAGGTAGTGCACTTGATGTTGATTTTTGTATTAAAATGAATGGAAACCCTCTTTTATTACTTCTGTTTGTCACCAATATTACTTCACTATTTAAAATGCTGTATTCAGTATTGGTAGTCTTATAGGCTTTTGTTTCATACTTACGACTGGTGCGGGTTAAACAAGTGCTTGTATTGTAATTTTGCTAAAAAAACACACTTGTAAACAATCAGGGCTACGATTTAGCTTATTCTGCAATCTGCAGTTTCTGCTTTCTTGATGATTTTGAATTCTAGTTATGTAGTTTATAGTTATGTATAGGTAGCGGGATTCCGAATTCGTCAATCAGATCCAGAAAGCACAATCCACAACATTATTTAATGTATCATAGACCAATAATCAATAAAATAATTGTTATTTCTACCGCACTTGCAACTTCACCATTGCCAAAATATGCAGAAGCATAGAGTAAGTAATCACTACGTTCTATGCAGAAGATTGATCCAAAGCACAGATTATACTGTTTCCATTCGTTTATTTTATTTTTGACACATCGAGTACTGAATCAAATAGTGATGGCCTGATGCGTTATCGAATCAATTTTTTATAACAAACGATTTTATTTTTGAACAAGTTTTAATCGATTTAATACATATTTTATTTTTTGCTCCATGCATTGTTTTATAAAACTTCAGGGATATTTAAGTTACTTGATTTAATAATTATATTAAAATAAACCATTTACTCATGTTAAGTTAATATTCTTATCACTTCCGTCGGCAATAGTAATGTTGTTAAAAACAAATTGTGAAACGGCAACACTGGGCAGACAGGTGACGCGCGCCGCCATTTTGTGGTCACTCACAACGAGACGCCCGCGCCCGTGCTAGTGTTTTCCGTTCGCTGAATTTTAATTCACATTTTTCATACGTCGAGTTGAGTATTTATATTCCTCCGTATTGTTTTACCCGTGAATTCCTACATTTGGTTGAATTGAGAACATCGTACCTGCCTTCATCACTTTCAAAATGCCTAAAGGAAAGGTGCTTAAAGGACAAACAAGGGAGTTTGTGTTGCGACTTCATGAGTACTTTGAAAGGGAAAGCCGTAATGGTGGACCTCTTATACCAGTGACTCAAATCAGAGACCGTGTTTCAGCAGCATTAGGTATTACTGCTCCAACAGTTTCAAAAATAATTAAAGAAGGCTACGGCAGTAGTGGCATGGAACAAAACAAGCCATCTACACCTAAGAAAAAACGTCAGCCCTTTAAAGTGACAGCAATTGACAGTTTTGATGGTGATGCTATTCGTCGTCATATATACGATTATTACCAAAGAAAAGAGATTCCTACTTTACATAACCTAGTACAATCTCTGAAAACTAGTGGCTTGTTCCGTGGTCAAAAGTCTTCTTTGGCGAAGGTATTGAATAGGATTGGATTCCAATACAAAAAATGTGACAAAAGAAAAATATTGACGGAACGCAATGATGTTGCTTTGTATCGATGCGAATTTTTAAGACAAGCTAAAAAAATAGAAGACTGGTCGAATGTTGTTTTCACCGATGAAACTTGGCTCAATGCGAATCACACGGTATCAAAAACTTGAACTGACAACACTGCTAGCTCCTCGACCGCAGTGCCAATGGGAAAAGGTGAAAGAATTATAATTTGTCATGCAGGAACCGCAAAAGGATTTGTGCAAGATGCTATGTTAGCTTTTAAATCAAAGAAAACAGGGGATTACCACGAAGAAATGAATTCCGAAGTATATGAAAAATGGTTTCGGGAAATGTTATTGTCACTCGAACAGCCATCAACAATATTTATAGATAATGCGTCCTATCACTCTCGGCAAATTAACAAAATGCCAACGCAAGCCAGTAAAAAAATGAAATAATAAACTGGCTCCGTAACAATGGCGAGGAGGTGGACGAGTCCCTATTAAAAGTAGAGTTACTTAAAATATTAAAAATGAGGAAGCAGCCTAAACGATACGTTATAGATGAAATGGCTGCAGAACATGGGCACACCGTCCTTAGAATTCCTCCATATGCGCAAGGGAAAGGATATGCTGCGAGAATAAATACAACTCCTCCTTTCACCGCAAACAAAATGCTGGAGTTGCTTAAAAATGCGTGTGAAAATGTGACGCCTCATAACTGGGCGAGTGTCGTAGATAAGACGAAGAAAGAAATAATGTCTGATTGGGATCGCGATGTCGCATTTGACAACTTACCCATGCACTCATTAATAATTAGTGTTACTGGGGATACGAGTGACGACGACGCCGATTCCGACGAAACAGACGATTGTTTATAAATAAAAATATTAACAAATTACCTTTTAGTTGTTTTAATTATTTAATCCTTAAAGTACTATGAATTCCAACATGGTTTAACTGTTTATTACAAGTAGGTACTAAACATTTATTTTCGTTGTAATCATTGTAATTATTTTAAATTAAACTCTTATTAAAAGTCACTTCAATACGTATACCTTTATTCATATTAATTAATTTGCAGCAAATACATTCGATCCTAATATTGGGTACTATATTACGTTTAACTGTTTTCATTAGCATTTTAATGTAATTTTATTTCAAATGATTCCGATTGATTGATTCTATTCAAAATCGTTTTTGTTATCTGTGGTCATTCGTTACGAATGGCACAACTCTAAGTGGGCGTTACCCGTCAAGAAAGTATCTACTTTTATTTCAAAATATTGTTCTACTGTAATGTCGTACTTTATAGGCGTGAACTGTCAAAAATAAAATAAACGAATGGAAACAGTATAGTGATTACTTAGTACTAATCCAAAGAGCATAGACGAAAAATCTAATAGACTGCTGTATAGTGCCTATTCAGTCCCACAGAAAGAGAAGCCGCTTATAGGTTTTGCTATAAGATAGAAAGAGATCGAAATATACATTTTCTGTCCTGCACCGCGTGCCGGTTTTTTTCAAGGTCGGAATTGAAATTGCTAAACAAATTTTGACATAAGACTGTCGTATCGTGTTTGTGTTTAGTGTCGGAAGTTTTCAAAGTGATTTATAATTGTTTAAATTCTAAAATCTTTGCTAAATCCATCACAAAATGGTGCGGTGTAGCGTACTTGGTTGTAAAAGCGACAGTGGTGTGAAAATAACAGGATTATCATTCCATGGGTAAGTAAATAACTTTAGTAACAATTAATAGTATCCAGCAGTATTTAAATTAACTAGTTTGCTATAAAATCTTATAAAAGAGATGAAACTGTAATACATTGTAGTTATACATTTGTTTATCTCAATGTTATTGTAATTATAATAAACACGTAAACTTTATAACCTAAAATGTCAGTGTGGCAAGAGTGAGATTGTAGTATTACCCCGTACCCTGTATAGTAACCCGTATAGTTATATATTGTTGATCTATCATACGTAATTTTGTACTCTTTGTAAATATATGTATACAGTAATAAATAAAACAAACCTATCAAACTGTTGCATTTTTATTTATCCTTCCTTCTTATATATATTCTTTATTGTACACCACGGAAAAAAGACAGATAATAACAAAAACTAAACAATAAGTACAATCGGCGGCCTTATTGCACAAGGCAATCTCTTCCAGGCAACCTTGGGATGGACATAGAAGAAAGGAGAGAGAAAGGGCAGTCTAGGGTGTATAGTGACATAAATATAAATAGATAAAGAAACAATAAAATAAAATACAAATATAAACTCATACAACAAACATACATATTACATACATATATACATAATATATTATATATACATAGATATATACATAATAAATGTTAAAGGAATAGTAAAAGCACAGCAATATGTGAGTTCAGTGAGAGAGATAGTGCTCCTTGACTTGTAATTTGAATGACGATAGTGTTCGAGCCCGTCTTACGACATCTGGAAGAGAGTTCCACAATCGAACAGCTTGTACGGAGAATGACTTGTCCATAAATGTCGTGGTGTGTACGGGCATTCTCAATTTCAGATTCTCCGATGACCTCAGGGATCTTTCATGGGAATTATGGAGAAATACAAAACGATCTTTTAGATAAGAAGGGGTGAGAGGATTAAACAATATATTATATAAGAGTGAAAGAGTGTGAGCATTCCGACGAAGCCGTATGGGTAACCACTTGAGCTTAACACGAAATTCAGAAACATGGTCAAATTTGCGTAAACCAAATATGAACCTTATGCATAGATTTTGGAGACGCTCAAGTTTATTAAGTTGGTCTTCGGTGAGATCAAGATAGCTGACATCGGCATAATCAAGGATGGGGAGTAGGAGTGTTTGAGCAAGCGAAATTTTCGTGACAACCGGTAGAAAATTGCGTAACCTTCGCAAGGACCTTGCTGAGGCAAACATCTTTCGACTTAATTCTCGAAGCTGAGGACCCCAGGTGAAGGACTTGTCAATATATAGACCTAGATTGCGAACGGAGTCGTTATATGGGATGGTTATACCATCACAAAAGACAGGAGGAAGTTTAGTCCAATCTAGCTTCGAGGTCATCCTGGGGCTGCCGACAACAATGACCTGAGTTTTTGATGGATTAATCTTCAAGCCATGAGCTTTACTCCATTGACAGATGTGTTGAATATCAGAGTTAATTGTCCCAATCACGTCGAATATCTTATCCGTAGGAGCTTGAGCGTAAATCTGGAGATCATCCGCGTAGAGGTGGTAGGAGGAGTGAAGTTGATTAGTTATGGAGTTAATGAATACAGCGAAGAGAAGAGGAGATAGCACGCCGCCCTGAGGTACGCCAGCAGATACGGGGCACCAGGAGGAAAAGATTTCCTCCACACTGATGCGTTGCCGGCGTCCATACAGGTAACTATGAAACCAATCAACTGCCATTGGAGATATGTTAAGAGAACGTAGCATGCAGAGTAACACGTCAAAATCGACGGAGTTAAAAGCATTGCTGAAGTCCAGCAAAGCAAGGACAGTCAGCTTGCCTTCCTCCATGCCTGATCTGATGCCATCCGTAACATGAATAAGAGTGGAAGTTGTGCTATGACCTGGACGAAACCCTGATTGGAGAGGATTGAAGAGTTTATTTTTGGAAAGGAAATCATGAAGTTGAGAATGGATTAGACGTTCTAGGACTTTAGAAAGGAAAGGGAGTATGGAAATGGGTCGGAATTCGGAAAGCAATGTGGCATTGGATTTTTTGGGAATTGGAATAATATGGGCTTCTTTCCAAATGGTTGGAAAGATGCCTGTGGAGATGGAATGGTTTAGGATGTGCGAAATTATAGGAAGGGTTTCGTCTAAAATAGGAAGAATCATGTTACGGCTGACACAGTCGCTTCCCACAGCATTGGATGAGATGATTGATGATCCTTCTTCCGTGTTTGCAAATTTTGTATCATTCTAAAAAGCCGTTACCTAATAGTGGGTAATTGTACCATACTTGGCAACCCTAAACCAATTAAGTACTTTATTTGTTGTCCCTTTCGGTGGCACGGGGTCACTACGTCTATTAGATAATTCGTCTATGCAAGCAGGACTGCGCACGTACCTCATTGTTCTGTGCTGCGCACTCTAATTGGGTATTTGACTGTTGTGGCAATAAATTATAAAATGTGTTGCATATGATAGCTTTATAGTAAACAATAATTATAGGTATTTTTATTTACATTTATCTAAATTATAAATATTTAAATTGTCTAAAATAAGTTTGCCATTTTTTATCTGTTGATTAAATGTAACAAAACACGACAAGCTGTCATTGTGCAGCGTGTGATGTCACGATTTACAATTTTCATTCATCTCTGCCACTAAGATCATTCACCATTTATAAAGCGTGACGTAACTTTTTCAAAGTCACGTGACCTACCGTTTTGGTGACATATATGATGATAAAACTGAAAAATATGTTTATTCGTTATAAACAACTCTTTAAAAATAAATTAATAGTTTGAAGAGGTAAAGAGTGATTAAATCTAGACTTTAAAACACTATTCAGAAATTAGTCAAATAGCCAATTGAGAAAACAAGCCGAGCGAGAGATGTTGAGTGGTGGATTGTGACCCGCGCTAATAGGGTGACCAAAATAAATGTAATACACACACAGACCCAACAGTCATATACATGGCAGACTCCATACTAACATCTAGTCTTGTGTCCTGGGTATCAGAAGTTACGAGAGACTTTTCGGTTTCACAAACACCTAGACCCCTAGACACCTAGATAAACACTTGTGGGCTTTACAAACATTTGTCTCGGTGCGAGGATCGAACCCGCGGCCTCAGGTATCACAGGTGGGGTCTAACCAATTGCGCCACGAAGGCTGCGGAAAAAACATCTATATACCGTGTACGGCTATCTTATCAAAGGATGGGAGCTGCAAAACTACCAAGTTTTCTTGTTTTTTCAACAAAATCAAATATCTAAAGGTTTCGGTTAGGATAATCTCATATACTTTTGAAATTATTGCATTGTTATCGGTCCATGACAAGTGTGCTCAAGTCAATCAAGCTCAAAAAGCGTGTTAAAAAAAGATTTAAGATAGGGCTTTACTATGGTCACCGTAGGGAAAGAAAAAAGACACATACCTCCATGTACTATCTCGCTCGGCTCGTTTTGCCTCCATGTCTTTTATCCATAGACGATCCCTTTTCATCACGGTTACCTCCATATTAATACAAAACGACAAATTGTAAGATAAATAATTATTAAATTTTGAAATTGGCTATTTGACTAATTTCTGAAAAGTGTTTTAAAGTCTAGATATAATCACTCTATACCTCTTCAAACTATTAATTTATTTTTAAAGAGTTGTTTATAACGAATAAACATATTTTTCAGTTTTATCATCATATATGTCACCAAAACGGTAGGTCACGTGACTTTGAAAAAGTTACGTCACGCTTTAAAAATGGTGAATGATCTTAGTGGCAGAGATGAATGAAAATTGAAAATCGTGACATCACACGCTGCACAATGACAGCTTGTCGTGTTTTGTTACATTTAATCAACAGATAAAAAATGGCAAACTTATTTTAGATAATTTAAATATTTATAATTTAGATAAATGTAAATAAAAATACCTATAATTATTGTTTACTAAAAAGCTATCATATGCAACACATTTTATAATTTATTGCCACAACAGTCAAATACCCAATTCTTTCATACATAAAATACTTCTCGTACAATGCAATGAAATTGTATTTTGCGTTTTGTTACTCATAAGCATTTGACGTACCACTTGTTTGACAGAATTTCATTTTTTTAATCAAGTTTAAGGAATGGTGATGGTTGCTGTTCAAGTGAAGTGCGATTGTGAAAGAAAAATTATAAAAAATATTTACTTTTAATCGATTTTCATAACCCGTGCAGTGTTTAATTTATGTGCTATTGTAGTTTTCTGTACGCCCACTATTGAATTGGTGAGTGACATAATTTTGTTTAATTTAATTCTTAATAGCGATGTATGTTATCCCCGTTATTCTTTATATTACTTTTATTAAATAGGTACAATAATCACAAACCGAGCTAAGTGTACATGTGTTGTAATGTCGGCTAGATTTGCTCTAAATTATCAATATCCGCTGTGTTGTGAGTCCCTCGTGCGTTGTAGTTGTAGTGCGACTAAATCGTCTGTCAGTATAATAAATATTGCAGTTGATGATAGATTGTGACCCGTAGAGACGCTAAACAACCTTAAGCTTTTTATTGTAACTTATAATTTCGTAATATTCACATGATATCCATGATCAAATTATGCCTTTTCATAACAAGCCAGTTAAGACTTTTTAAGTAATTAAGTTGTATTTGCTATTGTTTGGCTCATCTTAAAAGATGCTTCAATTGGCTGTATTTACCTACTCGGTAACAAAAGAAGAAGTTCAAATGAAATTGCTTGTTAAGATATTCTCTCTGTATCTAGCACAACTTTCATTTGATGTGGGAAACATTTTATGTTACATTAAAATGACATACATGTACTTAAATATATCCTAAATTGTTTCCTCAAACCTCATGCACAAGTAATTTAACCATGATAATTTTATAAAATTTATAGAAAGAACCAAAACTTTGCCTGTATAACATCCAATATAGATTTTTTAAATTGTGTTAATAATTGTTTTGATCGTCAAAACTTTTAAAATATTTATTGTATGTAGTTTTATGTTAAGGGTATATTGATTTACTAAATTCCATATGTAATAAAATTATTTCTCATTGAAATTGTGGTGCACTTATAATTGATGAATCTATTTATTATGATAGTAAGATAGTATTAAGATAGTACAAGTACTCTTGTCTCTTGTGTGTGAGCTTAGTCATCACTTATTATCTTTGAGTGGTGGAAGGAGCAACATTTGCATCACTTCTATTAGGGACCGTCCATTAATCATGTGATGATATTTTAACGATTTTAGTGTGAAGAAGCATCTGTGCAGGTTGGCATAAATGTGTCCAATGGCATGGGACCTCTGTGTGATCCCATTTCACACTCTGGACTGTGTTGAGCTTAATATCAGGTGCAGTGCAGTTACTTGCTGTAATAGTTTAAAAAAAAAAAGAAAAGATCACCATGAAAATTTGTGAGGAAGGTTATTTGCATCTGTGGACTCCATGAGGCTGAAAATGTTGATGACATCCAATTATTCTCATTTATGAGACAAATTGTACATTCCTTGTAACACCTGTATGAGCAATGTAAAGAACAATACTTGATGTTTACACATAGTAAGCTGAATCAGTAATTGCCATTATATCTGAGAAAACTTGTTATTATGATGTTGAAGTTACAAAATGTGCAAATTCAGACAATACTCGTTGAAAACAAAAAAAAAATTCACACATCACAACAAATCTTAATTGCAATATTACTCCGTAATTTAATAAAAAGTTATAAAAACTCATAGAATAAATACAATGTGTGCAATTAAAACAACTCTTATAATGCAGTGTGTGTTGGCAGTGACATTTTTGTGTATAAGTTAATTATAATTTGGTATTGCATTCAATGACAATAAATATTTCATTGCAATTGGTACAACATCTGATATACAAAATGTAATTTTCAATTTTTATTTACAGATAATTTGAAATGAATCTAATAATTGGGTTTTTCAATGGCCTTGTAGAATGATAATTATGCCAGTATTGTTGATGAATCAGATACATATTGTGTAGCTTCACAACATTTTATTTATTCAATAGTTTAATGTTGTATTTCATAATTGTTCATATTGATGCTGAATTTTACCGAAAAGTTTAAGACTAGCTGGATCAATGGTCGTCATATAAAAACTATAAGACAATTCATTTAGCATACATAAAATTATTTTGGCAAGACTCTGTCTCTCTCTCTTCAGCCACAAGAAGTCCACTGCTGAACATACCCCCCTCCCCCTCAAGGACCCCACATTGACCTGTTGGAAGACTACATAAGCAAAAAGCCGGTAGACAAATAGACATAAGCAAAAAAGTTTGAGTACTCCTTGCGTTTATTTTGAGCATGGCCATTGCACAAATAACGCGTGATCGTGTTACAGATTTCCAATAAAAAACAGCGGCGCTTTATTTAGTTAAATGATCTGCGTTAGTTTCGCTGACAGCTTATTTATGTATAAGGAGTGTTTATACTGAATTGCTTAATACTTGTTTTCTGAATAATCAACGTGGGTACGTCAATTGATGCAAATGTCATCGCAACGCGGCAATGGAGACGGTTTGCGTCTATAAAGTTGTATTGGGACGTGATAATTTAAAGCTCAAAATTATTTAAACTGTCAGTATTACTCGGCGGCGTCCGAGTGAAATTACTAGTCGACTCTACATTCGATATGCATCAATAGAACTTCTCTGTAAAAGTAACAATTTACCTTATATTAACTTATCGATCCCGACTCTCCTTTCTTTCCTTAGGGGTTCAATTTTAATAATAAAAGGAGCCTAAGTGCATGTCTAGATCCTAGTCTATTCCAGTGCTTTAATTACGATCGATCGAGCGGATTAGCCAAGAAAACGTAACAGACAGAGCTCTTTCGCATTTATAAATAACTAGGTTTTACCCTCAACGTCTCCTGAGTTAATGTAGGTTTTGTTATTTGATTTAGGTTTTTAGTCGACACAGAAAGCATAAATATAAATGGAATAAGTTGTTTCTCTATTCCTCGGAAACAGTAGACTTCATTATGACAGATATCCTTTTGGCTATTTTCTTTTCTATACAATTGAATAATAAATACACCCAACAGTCACATGCATACTCGTGACCCCACACTAAGATCGAGTCTTGTGTCGTGGGTATCAGGAACTACGACAGACTTTTCGGTCTCACAAACACCCAGACCCGAAATAAATGCCTGTGGATCAAACGAACATTTGTTTCGGTGCGGGAATCGAACCCGCGGCCTCTCGTTTCACAGCCGGCGTATAACCAACTGCGCCACGGAGGCTGTCATCATTTTTTTCTGACAATGTGTATTGTGTACATGTACTTATGTATCACTTTATGTTGATCCTTTAAGTAATTAAGGTCGAAAAGCGAAACAAACAAGTAAATAAACTCAGACCCGCAGTTATAGTATTAATAAGAACTAATAACTATCCATTTCTCACTGCCAACTTGTATGCAAAATATGATTATCATTGGTTGAGCAGTTAAGTAAAAGCGTAACAAATAGACTCGCATTTGCATCTTTAAATATTTTTATTTTTTTTTATTGCAATGAATGGCGAGACGAGCATGCCATTCGCCTGATGGTAAGCGATACGACCGCTCATGGACAGTAGCAAAACCAAACAACACCATGAATTACAAGGCAATGCTTGGAATTCCACTGCGCTCGCCATCCTGAGACATAAGATGTTAAGTCTCAATATGTCCAGTAGTTACTCTGGCTACAATGTCCTTCAAACCGGAACACAACAGCGCATTAACACTGCTGTTTGGCGGGAGAAATAGACATTGCGGTGGTACCCACCCAGGCGGCCTCTCACATATGAGAGACCTACCACCAGTAAGTTAGTAAGGATTACTAACTTACTGGTGGTAAGTACTGGTGGTGGTTACTACTGGTAACTTACCATTAGTAAGGATAAAATATTTTAATACACACTAAAACGGTGAAGTAATTTTACTTGTCTGTGCGGTATATTTTTAAGGCTATACCTTACATGAAAACGTTATGAATTTTGGCAATAGAGTAGCCCGGGACCAAGAAATGAAATTTCTTTATGGTGTTAAATATTGTAGAAAAAAATGTATGAGATATTATGTATCTAGAAATGAGCGTCAATGCGTGTGGAGTGGCGTCGAACGAAAAAATTAATTGCACCCCTGTGAAGCCTGGTTGGAATTCTAGTTCAAGTTAATGATGTTGGGAGTGCTATAATGGACGCTTGAAAAAGCTAAAGCTCCCTAGAAGCGCAGATTAAATAAAATTATACAGCTTTATGTATTTTAATACGACGACGACCTTGATACTTCTTAAATTATGTCATGTATAAAAATACTATGATTCATATTATAATTTATGCACCACATTATATTCGCAGTTAATAAAATGTAGAGAATAATAGAGATAAGCATCGGAATTGCGGGCATCCGCCGTATAACCAATCCGGCTTTGGCTTTTGAATTGAAGCTCACTCATTATGTTGGCCATTACATATTTCGAATAGGTTTTTGAATAATTTCGGAGCTGTAATTGCTCAATAAACTCTAATAATCTAGCGAAATGACCAGTACTAAAAGTATTCGTGCACCGGAAGGTGTACATACATAATATCATGCCTGTATCTTTACGGTACGATTACAAAGCCGAGGTCTCGGGTTCGAATCCTGAGTTGGGCATAGTTATTGGATTTTTCTATTCATTATCAGCCCGGAGTCAGGAATTTGTGCCCGATATGGCGATAGGCTCGCCGCCTATCACTTTGTGGGGCGGAACATACAAGGCGAAATGTGGGTGTCCTGTTAGCACCTCTGCCTACACCTTCTGGGAAAAAGGTGTGAGTTAATATAGGACGATACATTCATATGTATCGTCCTATAGGAATAAAGAGACTATGAATCTCTACATGATTATTGTCCTTTTATTGCTGTATCTTGCCTGGACAAAAAATGTTTTGTTAGATAAGCAATAACCGTAAACCCTTACGGTTGCAGTGGAAAAAAAATCTTTTGATTCTTACATGAATGCATGGCTTGTTGGTCATGTTGCAAAATAATTTACCTTATAATTTTATGACCGTCTCCTTGTCTGACATTAACGCATTCGGAAATAATTCCTTTAAAATACCACACTGGTCCTTTAGTCGACATAAAAATAGTGCCAGCCAGGTGGTAATATTTATGATTAAAGACACAATGCAACAAAAATTTTCGCGATTTTTTTTTATTTATCGTCGTGTTTGGGGCATAAAAACATAGTTTTCCTAAAATAATGATGTACATATTTTTATTTGTAAAACTAGGTATTTATCAGCCAAACACGATGATTTTTAAAAAATTCAAAAACACATCTGTTGTTTTTTTTTTTTTGCAAAATTTTTAGTTGCCTTGTGTTTGTAACCACTAAAACTACCACCTGGTTTCGTTTTCGGTCGCAGTCTTGATATACCCGGTATAATAAACTCGACAACAAATTATTTTACTATACATCCATTCGCAAATGCCAGCTTCGCTTTGGTTACGTGTGTCTTACTATCATTTGCTAAACTAACGCCGGTCAGTGTCCTCCATTTCACTGTGTGGTGTATGTGATAATTACGTTTAGAATGCAATACCTGTAAATTTTCTTTGGGTTGAATTCCTTATAATAATTTTGGATGGTTTTCTGACTACGATGCAGTAGGCATCCGGTGGTGAGCGTATTACAGTGCTTGTGAAATTAATAATATCTTTTTGATATTTTTTGGGGTACGATATGACGCTACCAAAGCATATTTAACATACATAAACTCACGCCTTTTTCCCGGAAGGGGTAAGCAGAGGTGCTACCAGGACACCCACATTTCCCCTTGTATGTTCCGTTCCACGATGTGATAGGGGGCGAGCCGGCATATATCGGGCACAAATTCCTGGCTCCGGGCGGATAATGATTAGAAAAACCCGGGATTCGAACCCGAGACCACAGCTTTGTAATCGTACCGTAGTACAACTACGCCACCGTGGCAGGATATCTAAATTTGCTATATTACGGTATTATATTGCTATATATATTTGTATTACGGTCATAGTATTCTACATTATACTAGACAGACCCTAAACATTTCTATACCTTACATTTCAGATACGACTTTATTCTTAGCTCGACACATAGGTATAAAATGCAAGCCCAATTCAACGGTCTCGGTGCAGCTGTCGCGTTGTGGCGTCGCGTCGTATCGAATGCCTATAGTTCTTATACAGGGTGCATTATTCCGGCTGAATAAAGAGCTTTTATGTGCAATGTCAAACAAAGGCTCGCCCTCAGTGAATGCAAGTCTCAGGCTTTCTTCTGCATTCACTTTTCGCAAGACCACGTTTGTAGGTGTTATGTATTTTTATTCATACGATGATGAAATTTAAAATTTAATATCCTATGGCTCAATGGTTTGGCAGCGTGTGTGAGTAGTCAATGGGAATACTGAATTTGATACCTATTTGAGAAATTCACTCTGAGTGAGATTTGAACTTGAAAATATGATAAGAATGTCATAATTTTCGAAATAAATTGACGCCAGGATTGCAGGTTCTAAATTTGGTTTAAAATATCTCTGCAATATGCATAAAAATATTTAAAGATATAAAAAGCTTTTATAAAACAAGCTGTATATTTAAAAAATAATATTTCGTAACGTAACTATCGCTGTAACGGTGACTAAATAAACATGCAATTACCTGCTAGCCAAGAATACATTATTTTATGACAAGTAAAAATAATGAAAAATAAGCGGTTCACACGCGTACTAAGTGCCTATTTTAATTAAAAATATATAATAGAACGCTGATGAAATGTTAATTTTACGGCTACACTTAATTTAGTCGTAAACCTTCACTATTTAAGTAGTGTGCACGGTAATCCATGAAATAAAGTTTATTTTTTATTTATTATTACATATGTACGATTTTTTTAATTAATTATAAGCGTAGGAACAATTACTCCTGTTTTTTTCCCTTCACTCCTTTCCCACACTTTAAGGAAGCCAGCTTACAAATGACTTTCCTGAAGGGAAGTTAACTTCGTCTTGATCAGTATTCGTTTTATTATGGTATCGTAGCCGTAAAAATAAATAATATTTCAACGAATTTAACTCTCCTACATAAAAGTAGGTCGAAAAGAAAAAAAACGAAAAGCCAGAGGAGATTTTTGTCGTCGAATTCGATAAGAGATAGCATAACCGTTAGTTCACGTGGTATCGCTATTCTATGAAACAGTAGAAATTGTGGTCTACTCATAGGTTCTCCGATCCCACTTCATTAGAATATGTTACGAGTTGAAATAGTCCGTTCATTACTTTATACCTTATCGGTAAGTGCGTGGGAAGCTTCGACATGTCTAGACGAGACGCTTGGCTGTTTTCATTTTTTGTGTTTGTCGTTTTTGTACGCAAATCTAATTCTTTTGACATTCAAATTGAATAAGGTCTTTGTTTGATACGAAATTGTAGAAAATAAAATATGGAAATGCACTGATTTAGATGACTTCGCTGTACCTATTCCTTTCACATTTATAACTATTCGTAATGCCATGTAGTTATGTTGGATGTAAATTAATGTGGTACATTAAGACGTTTTCATTAGAGAAATACTTTGCTTAGAGAGAGATTTACCCTGGTACCTGATTTGTTAAAGCTTCCTTAAATCAGACATAACAACGCTTTAAAGCAGTGATTCCCAAAGTGGTCCAGGTGGACCCCCAGGGGTCCACGGGAGACTTGCTGGGGGTCTACGTAGGCGTGAACAAAAAATGGGGGTCCATAAGATGTTAATAGGGGTCCACGTGGCAAAACATTTAAGTGACAGGTTGAACCAATCTCTTCATTTTGTAATAAAAGCTGTCAACAAAATCAGAAGCAATGCATTGAATACGCGTTTATTTGCTCAATTGTGCGACGAAAATGATGAAGACTTCCAACGACTGCTCTTACATACTGAAGTACGCTGGTTGTCGAAAGGTGCATGCTTAACTAGATTTTACTCTGTTTTCGATTCCGTATTAGACTTCCTAGAAAGTAGAGATCCAGATTTAAAAGAAAACTTGATCAAATTCAAAGCAGACATTGCGTATTTGACAGATTTGTTTAAAAAATTTAATGATATTAACTTGCAGTTACAAGGGGACAGTCTGAATTTAATAAAAACAAAGGGGATAATTTCGGCTTTTCTTGGGCAATTGAAATTTATGAAGCAAAACATTAGTCGGCGCGAATTCTCTCAATTTCCAAACTTGTCGCAGGTAGAATGTATTGATGAGGATATCCATACCTACAGTCAACATTTAAGTGCCCTGCATGATGACTTCAAAACCAGGTTTGAAGATATGCTGACGATGGATATACCACCATGGATCATAAATCTATTTGATGAAACGGAAGTGGCCAATGTTGTATTACAAGAGGAGCTGATCGAGCTAAGCACCAATGAGGAGCTGAAGGTGAAATTTAGAAAAGGCTACTAAACATTTTGGCTGCAAGCAGAAATACCCGAAAAATATCCTGGACTGTGGGAAATCGCAAGGAAATTTTTAATAGCTTTTCCCTCGTCATACCTTGTCGAAAGAAGTTTTAGTGCCGTTACAAACCTCTTAACAAAAAAAAGGAGCAAATTAAACATCACAGAGCGGGGGATTTGCGGTTATTGCTCACAAAAATAAAGCCAAACATTGATGGTTTGCTGATACGCCATCAAATACATCCTTCTCATTAATTAAAATTATGACCTGAACCTATATTACCTTATTAATTTTTTCTTGTAATTCTATTCTTTTAATAAATAAAGTGTTATGAAATGTACCATTTTTCGTTTTTATTTTACCTATCGGAATATAGGGACAGAACTCAGAAGCGACACAATTTTTATTTTTTGGCGACTAAGAATTTGGTAGAAATGTAGTAGCAAGGGGTCCACCGAAACCAGTAAAATTTTGAAAGTGGTCCACGAGAAAAATAAGTTTGGGAACTACTGCTTTAAAGGATCCATAATAATTCCATGAGTAGTGTTAGATTTGACTATCTTATTTAAAAGGCGAAAATTGGAACGAGTTCGCTAAGTGTGATTTATTGTTTTTACAGTGATAGAATATCTTTTGAATCTAAGATACAATTGATGATACGACAGTGTAATTCTAAAGTTTATTGTGACTACTGACATTTTGTAGAAGTTACCACCATTTCGCTATCACCTGTTACGTGAAAGAGTATTGAGATCGGAAGAAATTTAATACCGATCAAATTATCTTTTAAAAATTACAAGATTATATTCAACACTCAACTACATGACTTGTAGATATCATGGTTCGCAGCCATTATTTGTTATTATTAAACTATAAAAATACCTTTTGATAATTCAAAGGTAGACATATTTTTTTCTATCTTCTCCTATTCGTATTTCTTTGTATTTCGAAGAATATCTTTATTTGTAAAACTACAGCATCTGCGTGCCTAATACTGTCCATGTTTTACTACACTAATAAAGCGACTAAATAAATATCATGTGCACTATTACGTAAACCAGTAGATAATATTCAATGATAGAGTTCGCACAACACCGTATGAAGTGTGGAGCGTAAGTGTTTATCTAGAATCTAGGTACTAAATAAACGCATTCAAGTACTTACTAGTTACTAATGCTTTTCCTGTTTCATTAGTACCTGTGATACTGTCCTATACATGTTGAGGAGTGGAAATTCTCTATTATCATTTAAGTGTTGTATCATTCTGTGTCATCGTGTTTGCTTACCTTTGATATATTATGGAATTCGTTTTCACAATTCATTGTTAAGGAATTCTTGTCTTGCATTCAATGTTTGTTTCAAGCATTGTAACTTTTTTCAGATTTGTAGAAGATAATTCAGTCTGGAATTGTGTATTCTAAAATATTGGACTTTAGGAAGCAGTTTCGTTCTCATAGCTTTGTTGCATGACTTGAAAAAATTGATTGCTTGCTTTATTGAGTTACTATTTACTTCGGACATAATGGAAATTAATATTGGAGTAACGAGCGAGTGACATGATTGTTGTTAACATGTAAGGTTTAGATTTATGTACTGTTGGTTGGTGTATTAATAAATACACCCACACACACACACACACACACACACACACAGTCCCGACCCCACATTAAGATCAATTAATTCGGTCTCACAAACACCCAGACCCGAAAGAAATATTTGTGGGCCGCACAAACATTTCTCTCGGTGCGGGGATCGAACCCGCGATCTCTCGTTTCACGGCCGGCGTCTAACCTACTGCGCCACGGAGGTTATATTGATTCATAATTTCAGAGCGGTGAAATATTAGAAGTCGGAGTTGTTCTATAAATAGTTTGGTTTTTTCCATACTTTTGGAAGTAAAATTACCATATTTTGCTAAGAAAGCACTAAATTGATCGTTGACAAATCGACTAAAATATATGCGCTTACAAATATGTCGGGCAAAGCTGTGAAAGCCATTACGAACTAACACCGAAGATCCATTCACCAGAATAAACCTTTGAATTTTATGCGGATCGTGAATAATAAGTGACTAGAACTTTGAAGGCATATTTTTTCTGGTGTCATTTGCATACTTTCGAAATCCATTTTAATACGTTGAGATGACGTAGACAGCAGACGGATTGAAGATTACAGCATTCAGAGAACGTGGTTGGACTTCGTCTGCAAAATCTACATAATGCTTTAGTTTTTTATTTGCAAGCTTCATTTGCAATCTTAGAGCACTATTCCCTTGAAAAGCTTTTGACTTTTAACTACTATCGTTTATCAGAAGCCTCTTATAAATAGATGTTGTAGAAATTGTTGTCAGAATTAATATATCGACCAACTTACGCGTGGATGAAAGAAGTAGTGTCCCACGTGTTCCGGATTTGGGTTCGGCATCGCATTTCTCCATTTGACAATCTATTAGAATTGCACTGCTTACCTTGCACTGGTGCCTTCAGGTGTTTTAACGTCTCAATGGCCTTATACGGATGTCGCGTTTGGGCTGGCTCTCTGTGTAGATGCTGTGCTGCTCTCTTGCTTCAACGGCAACGAGTGGTGGCGCAGCGGATGATCAGAGGATATGGTACGATCTTCCATGAGGCGGCCTGCGGTTTGGTTGGTTTCCTTCCCTGGAACATAGACGCCAAAGCCCTTTCGGCGGTTTAAAAAAAAGGCGTATTAACGTCAGTTTGTCGTGCTAGTGTACAAATAACAGGTATAGCGTAGTATAGGAATGCGTTCTTCAATTTGGACGCGGTGTCTATGGCAACCGCCCACTAATTAAAATTTAGAATACAGAAAGTCGCCATTGTTGAATCAATTTTGAGTGAAACACGTTTCTAAGTTGTGTATAGGCATGGTTTATTTTTTTCACATTTATCAGTGTTGTTCTAGATGTTTCTGTTACAAGTTTCTGCCTATTTGTAATTCGATTTTTTTTAATGAGTGATAAGAAAACAACTGGAGTAAGAAACGTAAGTAACATAATGTTTTTATTCAACATGTAATTATAGATGAGTTGCCACTTTTAAGTATGAAAAAACGGGAGAAAATAGCCAGGCAATGTAGATCCGGCAAAAAAAAAAACTGTACTCTAGGGGCATTAAAGTAAACGGTCGCTTTTAATCAGGCACAATTCCATTGAGGGAGAAAAATTGTCGGCTCTTCCCATTGTCCTAATAACAGCTACGTTGGTGGCATTCAAAATTTTGCCCTCTGTTATATAGAAACCTTAGGTATTTTTATTTCAATTGGCTTAAAATGCACCTGTCATGAATATTTTTGGATTATTCAAAAATATATGTGTTGACTCCAACAATAGTAGGTTAAATTAAACAGGAGGTTGTTCGTTGCAATACATTATATTATTTTCACAAATTAATTTACTTAAAAACTCTTGTGGCGTGACGTCAGTATGTTATTTACGAAATTAAAATTTGTTTTCTCATTCCCTTCTTATTGTATTTTCAGAAAACATTAACAAAAATAATACCAACAAGTAGAAATAGACTCGAACTAAACTGCATAGAGCTATGTGTACAATTCCAATAAGCACATACACTTAACACATATCTAAGCTATTCGTGATAAGACCTGCGCCTGTATCAACAACACGCGACCTCAATCCATACATTAAGTACTAGATATTAGTTTTCAAAACCACGTTATCAGCAATTAATCTTGTCCCATACGTGCGTGGAATATGACTAATACAAAATTGGAGCAAACGGCAATTTAGGTACAATTAGCTGTCTCGTAATTATTCCTCATAATTATATTGCTCTGGATATGCGTGTTTGTGCTTTCGATAAAATAAACCCGACACACAATGCATAATATGCGAACAATTTGCGTGAAATATCATCGGTACATTGCCCTTACCTTGTTAGCGACGGAACCATGAAAACCAATGTGCCGTTATCCAAATAACATTGTGCAGCGTAATAAGATTTGTAAACAGTTTCACGATACGAGATGTATATAGATATAGATTTTTTTAAATGTAGTAAGCTACTAAGGTATAATAATACGAGTTGTTTTCTTTACCGAAACTTGAATCACTGAGACTTAGACGCCATACTCCTTTTAAAATTAATGTCTTACTTAAACCTATAAACTAAATATATTTTTGATAGCAAAGCTATGGCTGGCTACGCGGTTGACATCGATGTGTGTACAGCTTTACTTTATGAACCCTTCAGACGATCCGTAGCCTATTTTTACTAGCCTGTCTGCAGTCGTCTCGATGCGGTGATCGAAATTGTCGCACAAGTTTACACCGCGCCGTCTAAGTTTCTCCAACTATTTGTTGTAGGAAAATTTATAGTTATCACTTTTGTATATTCTGCAATGTGTTTGTTTAGGTATACTTTTATATCTAGTATAATAATCTGGTTTGTTGGAATATTCACAGTAAAATAGCTCTTTGTTTCGTATATTTATGTTTTTTCCTGCTCTTTTACCTTCAGATCAATGCCATTTATATTTTTAAACTAATGATGACTGTGTAATGTCTATTGTGTGTTGTTACAGGTAATGGTCGGTAACCATGTACATCACGCAGCGGGCCTGACGCAATGATGCGAGGGGCGCCATGAAACACTACTTCAATGGTCACATGACGGTGAACGACTACTTTATGATGTACCTGGCGAAATGGAAACGCGTCGCAGTCGTCCTACTGGTCATATGGATCGTCGTCACTTACTTAGTTATATCGCCGCTCAGGTAAGACTAGTATCACCTGTTTTAGTTGAAATTACAATCCACTTACATATGTACCTCCAGAACACGAATCTCTAGAATTGAGAGGGCTTGGGTCTACGCTGATGTAATGCGGTTTTAGCAGTATCATCGGCACTTGACTACGTGATCAGCTTGCACTTTTTCTGCCTATAGTATAACTTACAATTCTCCTTTAGGTATCGCTTGTGGTAGGTCATTAGATTAATATTCATGAACACACATATATTTCAAACTAATATGACATGAAATTGACTTTAATAATAGTAAATAAGTAATTCCATCGGATTCAAGGACTAAAACCTGCCATCGTGGCTCATAAGAAGATGTGTTCAGATGTTTCCTAGGGCGGATCTGGTTATCAGCCAATCAGAATAGTTGTCATTTTTCGATATATAATTATTTAGCCAATAGTTTATGTCCACAACATTGCAATTACTAACAGATGCGGTGCAGTCACAGGCCAGAGAAACATGCATGCCTATAAGCGAGCTTGACAAATGAATGTCACATACATAGTCCTGACCCCACACTAAGATCTAGTCTTGTGTCGTCTTGTGTCTTGTGTAGTAGTTCCTAATGGAACTACTAGAGAATTTTCGGTCTCACAAACCCCCAGACCCGAAACAAATACCTGTGGATCACACAAACATTTGTTTTGTGCGGTGATACATGTAGATGAGACATATTTAAAAACTTGCAGCTTTTGAAGTAAGTTCCTCTAAGCAGTAATTGCCCAGCATTATGACTAGTTCATTTAAATAGAACTGTAATAATGTAGATATTCCATAACTGACTGTTAACTAAGATCATGGAATCGGGAAAGTCAATAGACGTCAATAGCCTCGCGCTAACAGGTGTGCCGTCAATCCATCTCCTTACGTATCTAATAATATAAGAACGAGCAGCTGGGCTCTGTCAAAACAATGGATTTTTAAACAAACTAGAAATTGATATTTTTGTCTTTTGTTTATGGAATTTTGTGATAACAAGAGCTGTATATTTTTACAACCTCGAAGCTTACAATACCACACTAAAATGGGAACTAAGATGTATATAGTAGACCTAGGTTTTATGTAGCTCAGTGCGTCAAAGTTTTAAATTGATAGCTATCCCAATTTAGAATTGTGAAGCTATCATCGCGTTTCGGACGCAGATTAAAGATTTTAGTTATTTGACCTCGAGAATTCTCGATAATTCCTATACCGAATGCAGATACTAAACTAATTTAAAATAAACATTACGCGAAATTAGGATGTTGAAAGCGCTTCCGTGAAGTTAATGCTAACGACTCGTGCTGCCGAAGGCCGAACGAGGATATTCTCGTGTTTTTACTAAAAAACGTATCTATATTTATACACGGGATGCAGTTATTGTTTATATTGGGAAACACACCGTGTTGGGTAACACCATCTTTTAGAATCTTAATTGTAAATAGCTTTGCGAACATGTCGAACTGTGTTTATTGTTTACATATTTCATTATTTTAGTTAAATTTGAAGCTTAAAGTCCACAGAATTTTATTAATTATTATAACTAGTATTTCAGTGCCAGTCACAGAAATTTATAGCAACATCCATGAATTTCTATAGCGATCTGTGGAAAGCGGACAGCATATAGTGATTTCCTGTAATCTTTCCTTAGTTCGTCTGTCCTCCTTAATCATCATACATAACACTGTTATATTCTAGAGTTATACTACATTTATCTCATCCGGTATTTATTTTAAAAACTGCAATATTCAATCCAATGTCACTTCAATTCGCAACTCATGCAGTTATGTAATGCGTATAGTATTATTACCCAGAGACAATTGTTTACTTGCAATGGATAATGTACGTAAATATGAATTGTAGTTATTAAGTTCTGCACTGGTCAATCGGCTATTGTTTACGGGAAGAGAACTACGTAATATTTGCTTACAGATACCAGAAGTGTTACTCGTAAGGATAAAGAAACTCGAGATAATGAAAACTTAATTATACGGTAGAAAAGAAATTCCTTTATCTGCCTGTTTATTATTTACCATAAATTATTGCCTCGGCCTCGTGTTTTCATTCAGTTGAATTAGGATTAATTTGTATCCCACTGGAATCATTTATTCTATATTCTCCCATCATAAGTAGTTATTTGTACGTAGGCTATCATCGCATACAAATAATATTGATTCGTTGCTCTATTGATGTGTGTGTGCAAAAATTACAAACCAACGCACCCTCACTTTTATTAGTAGGGATTAGGAATTCATGAGATTCGGGTAAAGAAAGTATATTTTGTATTATCAGTAAGATAAATTGTAAATCCGAGGTAACAGGGTAAGAAAAAGACAAATATACTTCGGTATGCTACAGGAAAATGAAGCGAATTTAGTAGAGAATAACAAAAATCCGTATTAGTAATTCTATTCGAAAGGGAAAATGCAATACTATTTCTTGTCCATAATAAATTTTGCTTATGAAGAGTCCAAAACACATACTTTATGAAGATGTGTCATCCACTTTATTTTATGGCGAATGTATTTGCGAGTTGCTTTTCCCTTGAATGTGGCGTGGTGAGCTCAGACTGAATAATGTAATTTAACGATGAGTCAATTTCATGCAGCAAGTTTCGTTGAAGTTTTAGAATTTATACTCGTTTGTTCTAACCATTTTGTATTGTAAAGTTTATTTCGCTGGTATACTTTTCAAAAGGATATAATATACTATTGAATTTCATAAACACTAGCTAGATGCTAGCCTAGTGCTAATGATGTACATATTTCGTTATGACCTAGACAAAATGTGATGTAATTTTGTAATTACTTCAAGAACGTTTATAAGTAACTTTCATTTTTTTGTTATTTCTCACGTAAACACAAAGGTTTCCAGCAATAGTCTCAATACCCTTGGCCGCTATTTACCAAGTTGGTTATGTCCAGATGCAACGGCAGCACAGATGAGGCGGTGGAGTTCCAGGAGCGGTTGAAGCGCGTCTCCTCGCAGCTGGAGACGCTGCGGCAGCAGCACAGCAACCTTATAGCCCAGATTAGGAGGTCTTCGGGGTGAGTGGACCCGTTGTCGCTTACTATTAATATTCTCTTTACGAATAAAGTGGCCTCATGCAATGTTGCTCATTATGAGTATTTGACTTATTTTTTTCATAATGATTATCCTCAGCATCAAGAAGTTACTGCTGAGCATTAACATATTATGAAAGACCACCGCAACAACCTATTGGAAGGCTTTCGTGTCAAATTACTTTGGAAATCTCTGTTGGTACGAACGGTATTAAGGGTATGGATTAGGGGCGTAGAAAAGGGATAACATGGCGTTTGCACAATATGATGTAACAACACTGGGGAGGCCTATAGTCAGTAATCCAGTTTCTAAAAATCAAGATAATCGTAAATTTCAATGATACTTTCGTTCTTTCTCTTGGTGTTTCCTGCTGTGTATAAAACAAAGTGCAGAATCGACCATAAAAAGGTACAATTATTATATAGCGGTAATATCGTAAAATTGCATTAAAGAATAATGCGATTAGAATATTTTATGTAACATATTTTAATCATATAGAACCATCAGCTTTCCATCGAAAGTAGGGTGTGTTAATAATGGATGGTCATAATTTTTTTATTGCGGTATAGAAATATCTGGAACTGACCTTAACGGAATATTGATTATTACATGGACAGCAATATGATCCAATTTACATCATAGCTATGTAAATATATTATCCTGTATCATGTGTAGGGTTTTGGGTCAGTTCACTTGACAACATACCGGAGCAATATCATTTGGTAGACGGATGGGGCTTGCGAGTTTAATGGTTAGTTCATAGCCACAATTTTAAAGCCACTCAGTGAGTTTTAAACAATCATAACTTCTTCGTCATTCTCATGCATTTTTTTATATAAGGAAACCTGAAGTTCTCCTGAGTTTTGACGCACTAAATAATTTAATTTTTTTCATTAAAATTAGCTCTACTTCCTACATTTCAATACTATAGTTCTTCCAGTTCCATTTTGTTATCGTGGTGAAACTTTACAATTTGCGTTAATCATATGATTATTCTGTTAAAATAAATGTGATTCAGCCAATACGACCTGTAATTTTAACCCTGTAAGTGAATGGCAGGGCGCTTATTTGCCGGGCGGACACGGACGGGCTGAGCGGTGCCCCGGTAATAACTCGTAATTAAGTGGACAAGACGGGAGTTTTGATGATAACTTCAAGTTTTCTCGTAATTCACTTGTAATGGAACTTTGTCGGAATTAAGGAGAAAGTCGTTACAAATTGATGAGAGTTTTTAAGTGATTTTAAAGTGATGTCATATGCTTATGTTGATACATTTTAGTTTTACGCAGATACATTTGAGATCTATTAAAAATTTAATAATGAACTTGCTGATGGTAGAGTTAATTTAAATTACTGAATTGACAGAATAGTAGGGAGATACACGGGTATGGTGGTTTAGAATGTATTTAATGATGTTTGATATGCTTTCCTTCAAAATGCAATTTCCTTAACAACTTTCATTCTTTTTAGGCTCAACGGCAACTTCAAAGACATAGACACTGGAGCCCTGTTTCTCAACACCGGCCAGGGTCCCACAGAGGAGTACGAGAACCTCAGGCGCAGGATACACTCCAACACCAAGGAGCTGTGGTACTACGTCAGCCATGAGCTCGGCAAGTTGTTACACGAGGACAACAAGGAGGAGAAGATACAGGCGATACTCGACCAAGTGGGAGACAGGAAAAGGTTGGTTTTTGTTTGTATTGTAAGATGTAATAGAAGAAGCTGTGGTACTTTGTCAGCCATGAGCTCGGCAAGCTGCTACACGAGGACAACAAGGAGTAGAAAATACAGGCGATACTCGACCAAATGGGAGACAAGACAAGGTTGGTTTTTGTTTGTATTATAAGATTTGAGAGAAGCTTGCACGAAGCTTTGGTACTACGTTAGCCATTCGGCAAGCTGTTAGACGAGGACAACAAGGAGGAAAAGGTACAGGCGATATTCGACCAAGTGGAGGACAGGAAAAGGTTGGTTTTTGTTGTATTGTAAGATTTAATAACGAATTTGGTAATTTTTTATTAGGCGCTGCTTTATAATTCAAAGTTTGTTCTTTGGAGTTAGTTAGTGATTCGTGCGTCTTTTTTTGTGAATAGGTAACTTGATCTACATGATAGTATCTTGTACGTTTTTAATATGTTTTTCCTTATGATCTAAGAATTATTTTACTGTTACCGAGTGGCCTTTTTGTAGAATATATATATATATATTTTAAATCGGTGTCTATATTGCTAACCGTCCGGTGCGTTATTTGTGAAATAGGGTTTTAAATTATTATTTGTAAATTTTCCAAGCCCCTTAAAGTGTGTTTGTTTTAGAATTCTATATTAATAAAATAATGTTATATTTAGGGCTTTACATTTCCTGGACTTAAGCTATTAACTGTAATGCCTATGTAATGAGAATGTCAGTCCATTTAACCTTTACGGTTTACTTAATGACAGATATTAAAACTGCTGACCTGTGTTTGGCCTTTCGGCTTTATAAAAGGGACAGACATTTGTATAGGCCCGCCGATTTCGAAGCCTGATTAATATGGTTTGCCACCTGTGGGCTCGTATGTTAAATATAATTAATATATTTATATCAGAGTCTTGTTTTTTTTCATGGGTATCAGTAACTAGGCTAATCAACCTTAGTTTACCCAGACTCTAAATAAATATTTTATAATTATACTAACGCTAGGTTCTGCGTCATTGTGGTCATATTGACATGCAAATGTATTTTCCAATGTTGCGGAACATTGATATCAAAAAAATTTAGTATTTTAATTGCTTCCTTATTTACATCTTCATACATTTAAAATGACTTTATCTAGAAATTTAAAAGGAAAATAATTCTAGTATAGAATGTTGAAGTAATTACAGCGATATCTATGAAGAGAATTGCTACATTTATGCATATTTCTGCTTGGAAAACCATAATTACCGCGTATCTACTTGAGAGAGCCCGAGGCTTAACGGTCTCTATTAAGTCCCTTGGCCTATAGTCCTTTTTGTCATTAAAATATATAATCTACAATCGCCTCTACTTTGTATGTGTTTGGAGGGTCGTAAATGATTATTACAATATAGTTGTGAACGCAGGCCACTTTGAGGTCTATATTAGAAGTCAATGTATAAGTAGAAACACATTTTTTTACAAAAGTTATGTATAAGTAGAAAAGTCATATTTCTCATATATTGTACAAAATATCAATATCAGAGAATCTATGTTTCGTAATACCTAGCATTAACAGATGAAATCTGCAGTTGTGGCAATACACGCAACACGCAACGACAATTTAACTTTAAAATATAAAACATATAACATAACATAAGTATGGTAAGTTTGCCTTTTTTATTTGCTAGATATAACTGCACCTGAGGGACTCGGAATAATATTGGGTGGGTACGACTGACCTACATCATAATAATACGATTTTTTTATACTATTAGTTCTGAAGTATAGATTGATCTTGAAAGGGTGTCATGTTCATAGAGCTTCCAATATTTAAGGAAGTTGGCAAAGTTTAGACAAACTAAAAGGGGGTGTATTATACGTGTGTAAAAAAATACATATCAAAGTACAAAGTACAGACGAGATCGCGGTGCCAGATCTGCAGTGAAATCCGGCCGTTCCGAAGCGTAGTGCACTGTGCAGTAACTTCCGGCCTATCGCAACGCGGTGTCGAAATACTCGCACCGCGCGAGATTGTGCTCGCGACCTTGCGGCTGCCAATTACGCATACAATGCGATGGGTTTGATGCTACTGAGTACTGCGGTTATGGGGATTAATATAGATTTTTTGTATTGAGATAAATGGCGAGAAGAGCATGCCATTCGCCTGATGGTAAGCGATATGACCGCTCATGGACATTAGCAAAACCATACAATGAATATACTATGAATTACAAAGCAATGTTTGGCAGTCCACTGCGCTCGCCATCCTGAGACATAAGATGTTAAGTCTCATTATATCCAGTAGTAGCTCTGGCTACAATGTCCTTCAAAACTAGATTTTTTAAAGCATGTCATAAACTGGTAACATCTCTAGTGTTGCAAACGTCCGTAGGCTTCGGTAATTTCTTATTACCTTTGTTTACCTTCGTGATATAAAAAAGACTAAACCCAATAATAAGTGCAATTCTGCTGACAGATTGTTTCTATGTATGTAGAATTATCGAATCCAACATCACAACATTATAATATTTAAAAAAATCAAGTCAAAATTATAGTAAAACGTACGCAGGATGTTTATATATTTTGTCATTAGTACGTTCTATGAAGCATTTCAATATGCCGGCGGTTTCACGCGCGGTTGAAATGGCTCGTTTAAACGCCGCATGTTTTATACGCGTAGTTTTGAGATTACGAGGATATAAAAAATGTTCTGTCGTAATGAGCTGCATTTGTCCACGCGTTTTAAATATACTGTTTTATAATGTGTTATCTCCTGTTTTGAATGGAAGTTCATTAACACGCATTTGTCGTGTTGGTTTAAACTTTCGTTTCAAATAATTGCTTATTATATCTATGGCAGCAAAAATATACACACTCATTTATTTGTTGACGTGCTTTTTGACCTATCTTTAAGGTTGTGAAATCTACGAATACAAACCGTGACATGTTAAAATCCTGAAAGCGTTATTTTAGTTTTGTTAAACACGATTTATCATTGCCATAATTAATTTCTCAAACACCTTTAAATCAGCTCAATACTATTTTAAGATATTAATCCAAATAGTTTGACAACATGTAGAACAATACATACATACATAAACTCACGCCTTTATCCCAGAAGGGGTAGGCAGAGACGCCACCAGGACACCCTCATTTCGCCTTGTATGTTCCGTCCCAATATGTAGAACAATATCATACCAAATTCTAGAAGACTACATGAAGGAACAAGTATCATCCAGTAAGTATGATAGGAGACTAAGTAGCCTAAGTCATAACATGGTCCATTTTATTACAGATCGCTCCTATCAGACCAGGAGAAGCTGCCCGAGCTGGACGGCTACCAGGAGTGGCGGCAGATGGAGGCGGCTAATGTCAGCGACCT
This sequence comes from Deilephila elpenor, assembly GCA_949752805.1. Lineage (NCBI taxonomy): Eukaryota > Metazoa > Arthropoda > Insecta > Lepidoptera > Sphingidae > Deilephila > Deilephila elpenor. The sequence continues at coordinate 11,519,518 of OX457108.1, forward strand.
GGTGCAGCGCAGACTCCACTACCTGCAGAACCCGCCCGATTGTCGGGAGGCTAGGAAACTCATTTGTAATTTAAATAAGGTAGGTTGAACTTCTGGGTGACTAGTTTAAGTATAGGTATGTTCTGGGTAGGAGGTATCTGAAACTATAATACTTTTCGGGTTAATAATGTTTACTCCAAACAGAACCAGTCTTTTAAATACGGGAATTAAATTGAAAATATGTGTCATTAACCTTAACTAAGTTTGGCTGGATCGCAAAGCTGGCAGATTTAGAATTATACCATCACAAGTTTGTCGAAGTATGTGACGTTTTAGGAGCAGTCTGTGTCCTGCTGCTTACTGCAGTATTTATTAGATCATCTAAACGGACTTAATTTAATATAATATATTTTTGAGCACTTAAGAAACCTTTAACGAGTAAATAATAAGCTTTTAGAAATTCGATCAACTTTTCAATATTTTAGATACGTGCGAATTTATTACCTTCACCTAAAAGGGTTGAATAACCCTTCACAATCAGGTTGGCAACGGCACAATGCAATGACTGGTTTCCACCAGCTGTGAATACCAGACTTGAATAAAAACCTAGCTCGTGTTATTTCTAGACGGGAACAAAAGACAGGTGTTGCGCGAACACTCGGATCCCGACGAACGCGTTGTCACATTACGCTAATAGGAACACTGATGCTGGGGGTTTTGGCTGAGATCTCGTGCTGAGATGTATTGTTTCGCTGTTGTAGTGACTTATTATTATAGTAAGAGGTATGTAGTTTAACTTGGAATGCATTTTGATTATATCAAAGAGCTGAAATAGTGCGGGGTCAAATTAAAGTTTGGGAACTACTATTCAGGGTAAATACTTTGGTACAATCTGGGTGGTGGAAATAACTCAATAGTGAGATAGGGGCTAATGCAGATAATGATAAGCTTGATAATTAAAGTGCTATCAGAATTTAAAAAGTAAGATTTCATTTAGTATCCTTTTATATGGCATCCCGATAACATAAATGGTCAATAAAACACGGTCCGTAATCTATTTAAAGTTCATTCAGCCACCCAGACCTCTTAAACCGACAGATAACTCGCGACAGTCACATAAGACGATAATGACCACGATAAAGCATAATGAATGTTTATGCTACATTCAATTGTTTGATCGCCACGTAACCCAGTTTGCGGCTTCCTCCGTAGTACTCCCGACGCCCACTCATGGCCCGGTGCGGACACTGAAATAGTTTTGTATATCGTCCACGTATAATTAGATACTCGCCCACTGTCAACACGGGCAGCACGTGCGCTCTGTGTGTCATCGCCTCTCCCACCGTTGAGGTGTTAGAGCTGACATTCCGGACAAAATGTGTGCGAAGGACACTCGCACCTGTCAGGCACCCGAGTGACATTGGAGCGAAAGGGAAGATGCGTGAATGCGTAGGAGTAAAAGGGACAGAAACAGATAGCGCTATTCTATAGTTTTCTTTTTTAAGGTGTCTCGCCTAGTACATCTGAATGATTTACTAAGATGAATATACTCGGCCACTGTAACACGTCTGTGTGATCGCCTCTGACACCGTTGAGGTAGTAGAGCTGACATTATGGACAAAATCTGTGTTCAGTACATTCGTACCTTTCAGGCACGCCACACATTATAGCGAGAGAAAATATAGCATGATTGTACAAGTGAAAAGGATGTAGAAACAAATAGCAGTACCGTACCGCTGTTTCTTGTCATACTTTTTAGGCTGTGTTCCCTCTTATGTACCGGAAGAATTTAACTCCGGATTTAAATGTCAATACAGGCCACCATCTGCGGTCTGTGTGTTATCGCCTTCTAAATTTATCCGCATGTATGTACATAATACTCAGGACACCAACAGAGTGGGAAGGAAGTAGGCGTGTTGTGTAAGAGTGAAAGGGATGGGAACAAATAGCAGTACCGTACCGCTGTTTTCGTTTTTTGTTCGAGATGTCTAGTATATCTGAATGATTTAGATGAACGCACTCGGCTACTGTCAACACAACACGTGGTGCAGCGCGTCATCGCCTCTTGGCACAGGCGCGGGGTCGACGACATTGTTTCGTCATCATGCCACGAGAATAGGCCCGGCTATTTACTATCATGTGTTTGTTTGTTGATAAAAATATTATTTATATAATATAGATGCTGGGTGTAGTAGTCTGTTGGTAGCGAACCGGATGCGATCAACCCAGACGGGGATTGCGGGCTTGAATCTCACACTGCTGACTTCTTGAAGTTATGTTAAATGCCAGTCAATAATCACGCATTTTAACGGTGAAGGAAAACATCCTAAGGAGACCTATATACGCAGAGAAGACATTTATAGTAATTTCTATAGTATATGAAGTCCGCCAATTCGCAAGAGGCCAGCGGTGTACAACGGCCTAAGCCCTCCCAAAGGAACTCTTAACTGTATACGAGTCCCTTGTTCACTAGTGAGCGTATACTGTTATAACTTTAAGATATCGTCTATATACATATGTACCTCATCATTAACGAATTTACAACCGTTATGTGCCGTGTATTTACAAGTCCACCGCGTCCATCATGTTTATGTTTGCCTAGTACTCTGTTTTGACAGTTAACCCGTTACTCGTGAAATCCACTAGGCATCTTGCGAGGTTCTCAACTAGACTTGATGGTAACTTTGACCCATATTCTATAATATGGTATGCATTGCAAGTGTGTCAATGGTATTTATATTGGCGCCCGATAATTACTGCATTTACATTATGCGATGCTTTCATAAAGTAATTGACTTTAATGAAGACTCAAAACATTGTTGTTAAGGAAATTGCTTTAGAATTAATCGAAAAATGTTAAAATATTTCTAAATACGAGAGTTTGCAAAGAAGTTATTAAGTATTGAAATCAGAAAATAATCTCAGGGTGTAGGGTGAATGATAAAAAAATAATAACAGTCACAAAAGCTTTATAACATTTCTCTTTTCTTAATTTCAAAAGCCACCAACGTAATCGGGATGTCAGTCAGTCCGTGCTAAATGATCCATTAAATGAAAAAGTTATACAATTATTACTACACTAGCTTCTGTGTGCAAATTTCGTCTGCGTGATTAACTTTATTTGGAATTTCCTATCCCGTCCCGTCCCGTTATATCCCGCCCGTCCCATCTCATTCTCTCTCAAGGCATGTAATCTAGTCCTATACCATCCCCTTGAGTATAAAAAAGTAACAAATATATGGGATTTCCCTCCTCATCCCACAGGAACACTATTTTTTCGGTATAAAAAGTAGCCTAAGTGTTGATCCAGGGTGTCAGCTACCACTATACCAAATTTCATCGAAATCCGTTAAATCGTTTCTGAGTTTATCGCGCACAACCGCACAGATAAACAGACAAAAATTCTAAAAATCAATGTTTTAGAGTTCTATTACGTTAATACAGACCCTCCAATCTCCATGTTAGTTTATCTCATTTAATTTCCATGTACAGACATCGATCGGTTACAAATTTATTATATGTATAGATTACTTGTTATCTAAACTCGACATTGTTACTTCAACGTTGGTAATTTTTAATCTACACGTCATAGGTCACGGGCGATAAGTGAATCAACTGTAGCCGTGGATAAGCGTTACACAATTCTAAAGCGATTTAAAACTAGGTTTACGGATTTTGTCGCGGTATTGATTTAATTTTAACTTCCCGAAGTTTCGACTTTATAGCCTTTGTGGTCACAGGACGGAATAAGAACACCTAGTTTTAATTTAATGTGTAATAGTCCTGTATACATTAACTGTTATGAAAGAGTTAAAATATTTTATGATATTAGCTATAATATGTCCTGATAAGTATATGAAACTTTTTTTTAAGAGGTATCCTTATCTCTAACATCATTCCCTGTGGCTTTGGGTTCTTTTACTCCTAAAGTTATCACTTCATCTGATATCAATACGTTTATATCCGTTCCTATAACGGCCATCGTAAGTACATGCTAAGAACCCGTCACAATGTTCCTCTGTATGTCCCAAGGTTCATCTGTATATCTGGGTATAATCAGTGCTCTATCTTACCTGCACTGCACTTTACACTTTACTGTTGGTAGGTCTCTCATATGTGAGAGGCCGCCTGGGTAGGTACCACCGCAATGCCTATTTCTCCCGCCAAACATCAGTGTAAATGCACTGTTGTGTTCCGGTTCGAAGGATATTGTAGCCAGAGTAACTACTGGACATAATGAGACTTAACATCTTATGTCTCAGGATGGCGAGCGCAGTGGAATGCCGAGCATTGCCTTGTAATTCATGGGGTTGTTTGGTTTTGCTACTGTCCATGAGTGCTCGTTTACCATCAGGCGAATGGCTCGTTGCGCCATTCATCGAAATTAAAAGAAATCAGGTGCAATCATTTGTCGTACCAATTGTGAAAAATACCATATTTGAATATTCTTGTTCCAGGGCTGTGGTTTCGGTTGTCAGCTCCACCACATAGTGTACTGCCTGATATTTGCGTACGCTACTGAGCGAACACTCATCCTCAACTCAAAGGGATGGCGGTACAACACCAAGGGGTGGGACTACGTGTTCTACCCCATATCGGACAGTTGCACCACCGCCTACGACGACAAGGTGGTGCAGTGGCCGGGTAATTGTATGTTTTGATTTTTTATTTATATATTTTTTATTAAGTGAATTTCTGACTGAAGGGAACAAATTATGTGGATTTTTATAAAAGCATGTTTTTGTTTTAATTTCGAGTTATTTTCTATATGTAATGTATCACAAAATGGAGAGAAAAATTATGATTGTTGGTTTTGATAAAGTATGTAGATTTTATTTTTAAGTTTTAAATAATATTATATACATATTTCCCCCTATATATTATAATGAGAAACGATAACATTAATTAATACCCAATACGGGTTATCGCGTGAGATTAGAACGAAATATAATTTAGTTTTTATTAATTTAAATTTTGTATCATCGTTTGCTTCCTTATAGCCATTTGGTATTTTAATATATCATGCTACGTGTCTTCGATAAGGCAATGGCGAAATGATAACATTATTTAAAACCAGATTTTCGCAAAGTTCGTAGACAAAAAGAAATATGGTAAAACCACTGGATATTTTTACTACATGGATAAAGGATACGTTATTTTATTATTTTGTTTGTATAAAAATATTTATTTTTCGATTTTAATATGTCAATTTTTTAAAGTATTTTCATTACATGTAGCGATCGTAATATAGTATAATAACGTCATGTTCACACCACGCAATGTCAATCGATTAATTAAGTGTATGTTAATTGATGGATATTGTTAATTGACGTCAATTATTATACGTAATAAAATATTTAAACTCGGACAGTGAGAATGATTCACGACGGGGTTTTCTTAGATGTGCGTCAGCGTCTAATGAAATGCCGTTATTTCCATGAGGATTTAGTTGTATGAGAATCTGGATGAGTAGGTTCATCAGGAATAATCGAACATTAAATTGTGTTTTTCTCTTTTGCGCTTCTCAAAATCTTTCAATATATTATTCAGTCCAATTGAATATGACAATTAACGCAATCTTCGCAGCGCGTTGACCGAGGTTTACTAAATCATTTAGACTTTTGTTAAATTATTCAGTTAAATACGTGACGTCAGATGCAACGATGTTTTTATTTCCCGTATAAGAACCTATTGAAACTAGGTTCTGTCTGTAGCTTCACATGCGTGAGACAGAAGATATACCCAATAGGATATCTTGACGTTAAATATACTCCGATTTTGAGCACTTTCATTTTGAATGGTTTTAGTAATTATCTTTTATTTCGTTTTCTGTATGGTGTTTTTAAATAAAGGGTGTTTATTATTATTATACTTAAAATGTAGTATCGGTTTGACTTCAATCCACATAATTACAGAAGACAAATCATTTCATATATATTCAGGCACCCAAAATACAAGCATTGCGCTTAGTTTGGGGCCACAGACTGAAAATTAGTTTTAGTGTTAAGTTACATTTGTAAATTGTTTCTGCTTAGTCATAAAGGCAAAAATTGTAACACAGTTTAAATAAATTTTATTATTTTATATAGTGTTTAATTAAGAGAGGTTAGGCGATATTCCACCTCGCTGGCCCAGTGCGGGTTAGCGAACTTCATAAAGAAACTCTTAAAATACAGTGTGCAAGTTTCCACACAGTGTTTTCTTCACGTTAAATAATCAAAACATAGAATTCTTACTACACGGTATAATTAATGGCCTAACGAAGTAAATAGATTCGACCCTTTTATCTAAAACACAGTAGTTCTAATGCCTCTTCGCTTTAATTTTTGTTGTGTTGTTCCAGTGTCATACGATGCGAAGGTAGTATCTCTACCATTCATAGACTCCATCTCACAGAAGCCCAAGTTCTTGCCGCTTGCGATACCCAAAGATTTGGCGCATCGGTATGTATGTCTTACTCGCAGAGAATCATAGTATTAGTAAGCTTTGGTATTGCCACTCTAAACTTAATTTTTAGAAACAAGGGGTTTTTAATTCTAAGGATAGTTATACTCACGTTAGTATGTACTCAGTTATATATTTTGCAAAATATTAGACCATTTTATAACCGCAGTTCAACATTCTGCCATTGTCTACCAATTCAAGACATTGTAAAAGTGTAAATGAAGTAATTAAATTAAATTACTTGCAAATTTTCTTTTCTGTAACACTTCCGTTTTGATAAAATTTATTTTCTCGTTGCTAATGACTTAATGTCTTATTCATAGTTAATTAAACCTATTTTAGTTATCGAATGTTTTGTCTTTACTCGACGACTTTTGAATTCATTTTGAGACAAGAAGAAAATATTATATAACTATAACTAAAATAGATTTAAAAACAGACTATGATAAGATATTTATTATCTGCCTTTAAGACCGAAATATAATTAATAGAACACATTTGTTTTTAGGATAGTGCGGTTTAACGGGGACCCGTCATCATGGTGGATCGGACAGATGTTGAAGTACATTCTGAAACCGCGGGTCGCCATGCAGAAGGCCATCAACGAAACCATCGCCAAGATGAACTTCAAAACGCCTATAGTTGGGTAAGAGTAGCATCTTAACTGTCATTTCTATAGGCAGTGAAGTAATTTGAGCCATAGCTAATGTTGATGTTGATGATGAACGATTTTTGGTGCCTACATTTCGAAAGATATAGAGTTTTAAAAGTACTTAAACGAAATTTTGGAGAAGTGAGGTGAGCTAAACACTAACTAATTCTCAATCGATGAAGGGCCAAAGCTTTAAGAGGGGCCGTACATCGGACGAAATACATAGATAAACAATTCTCCCGCAGTGGACTGATCTAAGGTGATAATGATAGTGGTAACAAATAGTGGGAATATTTAGACTGCGACCGAAAACGAAGCCAGGTGGTAGTTTTAGTGGTTACACACACACACACTACAAAAATATCGCAAAACAGCGACAGTTATGTTTTTGCATTTTTTTCAACATCATCGTGTTTGGGTGGTAAAAAGATGGACATTGTATTTTTGCGGAATCTTTATTTGCATTTTGTCTGAAGCCACTAATACTACGTTCGTTCGGCTTCGTTTTCGGTCTCAGCCTTCATATACCCGGTATAGAGACCTCTTGGGGCCCGACAAGACCAACAACTTAATCAGTTGAGTTTTATTTTATAGAACACAGAATCAATGTAAAATTTATTAATGCGGCATACGATGGTTATGAAACGAGTAATATAACAGCTATAACTAGTAACTGGTATTTTATCGCTTGTAAAAATTACACTAATGAAATACGCAATAAAACGCTCGTTGCGCACGTTTATGAGTTTTGGCGCGCCATTGTTGTGTTTTATCTGAGATTAGCTGTATTCTGCGATTTCGTCTATGAACATGGATATTAAAGTTGGTTCTTACTCCGTTGCATTTTATCCATTATAGTTTTAATTCGTTTTTATAAAATTCTTCCTGAATTGCATGTTTATAGGTGACATAAAAATATAAAATAAAAAAAAATAAGGGGAAAATAAAATATTTAACGATAAAATAACATTTTAATAGCTTAAGAACCGCAATGTACTTAACTTGGAGTACTGTAGGAATGGGCTAATTAGAGCAGGATGTTACCGATGTGAAAGACTTCGACAATGCCAGAGTTCAAATACCTGTTTTACCCTCCTATCCTTATCCCCTCGATTTCAATAGTTCAACGTATCTACAATGCAAATGTTTTAGATGTTTTTGGACGGCAGTGAGTAGTAATAATTTCGCTTATTATTTTAGGAAAATTATGTATTTCCGACGATAAGCAAAAATTCAAAAAAAATTGCTGTTTTTTTGCGAAATGTTTAATTGCATTGTATCTTAAGGCACTAAAACTACCACCTGGCTTCTATTTCGGTCTCAGTCTGGATATACCCTGTATAGCCGTTTGTTGGATCCATGCAATAATTATAATATACAGGGTATATCAAGACCGCGACCGAAAACGAAGCCAGGTGGTAGTATTAGTGACTTCAAACACAATGCAAGTAAAAATTTCGCAAAAAAAATCGACAACTTTTTTTTTGTAATTTTTTACTTTTCGTCGTATTTGGGTGATAAATACATATTTTCCTAAAATAATCATGCAGACCTTTTTATTTTTCCACACTCAATGGTACGTAAGGGTTTAAATTATTATTTTCGTAAAAACTAGGATTCTACCACCCAAACAAGATGATTTAAGAAAAAATATCTGTCGCTGTTTTGGTGAAATTTTTATTTGCGTCGTGTCTGTAACCACTAAAACTACCACCTGGCTTCGTTTTCGGTCGCGGTCTTGAGATACCCTGTATAATGTATGTATGTATATATGTGCAGGGTACACATCCGTCGCACAGACAAGGTGGGCACGGAGGCGGCGTTCCACCACATCCACGAGTACATGGCGCATGTGCAAGACTACTATGATCAGCTCGAGTTGACCAGACCTCTTGACGCCAGGAGAGTCTACCTCGCCACTGATGATGCTAATGTGAGTTTTTATTGCGTAGACTGCGGCACACACAAGTGTTGTGTTCCTTATGCGCAACGCATGTGCGCTATTACTACACAGCTGGTGTGTTATTTTCATACAAATAAATGTAATTATTTTAGTGTCCCAATGAACGTGTCATTCTATTATAATTGCTAGGCAAAGATGTAGGGTCTGCCAACCCGAACTAGGCCAGCGTGGTGCACTATGGCCTTACCACTCTTAATCGCACCCTTGATTGTAGAGTAGGCCCGTGCCCTGCAGTGGGACGTATATGGGCTCATACAAAAAAGATGTTTTTTATTTTTTATCAAATCAGCAAATGTCCTAGTGCTAATGATAAGTGATCATCGCTAACTATAGATGTTCATGATACTAGGGAAAAAATATTGCTTAATTACCTAAATTATCTTTCAACATGATTCAGAAAATGATAAAGAAGAATCAGGAAGAAGGCTTGTTGGGGCTTCGTTGATTGTTCACACAAGTTTTACTCTTCTGGCCTTCTGGGTATTAACCTACCTCAACAATGTAGTATCGTATTATAAATGTAACACCAGGTGTTGGAGGACGCTCGCAAGAAGTACCCCGGCTACACGTTCCTGGGCGACGCGGGCATCGCGCGCACGGCGGCCACGCACCGCCGCTACACGCCGCTGTCGCTCACGGGCCTGCTCGTGGACCTGCACATGCTCGCGCTGTGCGACTACATCGTCTGCACCTTCAGCAGCCAGGTCGCTAGTCTAGCTTTTATTTATTTTTATTATTATTTATTTATTTATTACACAACAAGAACTTAGGTCTAATTACATACATATATACCCTACAAAACCACCTAGGTGGTTTGACTGTAGGTCGTAGAGCCTCTATTAAATCATTTAACTAGACATTAATATGATGAGAGTGGATAAAAGACGCTTTATCTTCTCACTTTGCGTCTTTCACTCCCTTGTTATCTGCCTTACTCTCTTTCCTTTCTTCCTTCCTTCCTTGCCTCTCTCTTTCGCTCATCAGGAAGGGATTTCTTCCTTTTGCTTTCCTACCTACCTACGTTCTTTAATTCCCTCCGTTTTTCCTTCCCTATTTCTTTTTTTCTCCCTCCCTCCTCTTCTCTTTCCTCCATTTCTTCTTTCTTTCGTGCCTTCCTCCAACCTCACTTTCATGAATCAATTTCACATCATTCGTTGCAAAAAACAGCAAAACTGCGCCTATAGTCTCCCTTCATTATTACGCTAAATATAATTAGCTATTTTCTAGAGTAAATGATAATATTTTTTTAATGGTGAAGGACATCATTATGAAGACCCATGGGTTGCAGCCCATAAGGATTTTCAAATAATTCTGTAGCATTTGGCGTCTTGCAACCCGCACTAGGCGAAGAAAGACTATGACTTATGTAATCTCATTTGCGCTCTGAATTTTTGAGGAGGCCCCTACTCTGCATCCGATTATATAGCCTACATTATTATTAATTATAAAAATTATCGATATATTCAGGTGGGTCGCGTAGCCTACGAGATGATGCAGACGAACAGGGTGGACGCGTCCAACAGTTTCTTCTCTCTGGACGACATCTACTACTTTGGCGGACAGAACGCACACGACAGGATGGCTGTCATGTCCAATACCGCCGGCAAGAACCAGGATATATCCTTTGAAGTAAGAACAAATTAAAGCTAATAATCTTAGTTTCTTTAGTAACCTTTCTTAGTCTTACTAGTTTTCTTTCTATAATCTCGCCCTTTCGGTGTATCGAAAAGCTTTTAAACAAATTGGCTTAATTATGTCGAATGACTAGAGGTATTTGTTTGTCGTTAATCTTTGTATACTATCTAGGGAGCATTGTACTTATAATTAGGTGTAGTACGGTCACTTTGGCAAACCAACAGTAAAATGTGATTTTGTTCAGGTGGGAGATAAAATCGGAATAGCGGGTAACCATTGGAACGGTTACGGACGTGGGACCAATAAAAGGACCAATGTGGTAAGTTCATGATATTTATTGGACAGAAGTGCAAATAACCAGACTAGTAATACTGGGGAATAAAGTTGCTAATTTAAATAAACTATACACAAAAAACCTATTACTGCAAATATATTAGCTATTAATAAGTAAACTAAACAGGTCGATGATGATCATTGGGGAAGTCTATGATCAGTATTGGACTTTCTGGGGCTAAAGAAATAGATAGAAGCAAACTATAACTTACATATAATCGTATTAAAATAACATAATATTTGTTTCCAGAATGGTTTAATACCATGGTACAAAACAGCTGATCATCTAGTGCTGTACCCGTTCCCGGAGTACAAGCAAGTGCCGCAGTACTCCGACACGCGGCAACGCAACTTATAGACCCACCTCACACGCTTGACCAAAAACTAAAAATATACCTTACTTCACTATGTTTAGGGTGGGAAATAATCGATAAAATTGCGATTTTATCGATAAGGTTACGGTTATGTTGCAGAAATTACGCTTTTATCAATAAAATTGTGGGTTTATCGATGAATTAGTTAAACGACTAAATTGCGTTGTTATCAATGAATCTCTTTATCGATAATATTAGAGTTTTATCGAAATCTTACAAATGATATGTAGCAGTGATATTTTAACACATCGGCATTTTAACTTTCAATTATGATTGGTAAATTACAGTTTTAATATTCTAAAATCTCTAAAGTATGTAATTTAACAAAACCTTAAAAAGTCGATAAACTTTTAAATTACCTTGAGTTGAGAACTTGGAATTTTAACATGGTTACGAGTGTTGTAAAAGTCGATTTAAACTTGAATTAATATTTATAAGATTAAAGTTCATTTTCAAATTAAATGTTAAGATTTCCAAGACTTGTGCTGTCGAAATCTCGAGACGCTTTCGCCTTATATTGAATAGTAAATTGCTAGTTTAATAAAAAGTGTTTCGTCGTACTGTCTTTATATTAAAAGTATATTACGTCTTACTCAAAAAAAATTGACAATGTATAGCAATGAAGGTATTATAAGCGGATTTCTAAAAGCCAAAGTATTTTCACCTCTTCCAATGTTCATTTATTGCTCAAAAAGGTTCCTATTTTTATTTTTTGGTCGGTTTATTTTACATATTAAGTGCATGAGTAGTGCAATTTAATATTAACTCAAATGTATGATATTCGCTGGATAAGTTCTTTTATATCTAAAATACGGATAATTTTTGGAAAGGGACCTTAATTAACTAACAATAAAACCAAAATTCAATAGCTTAGTTTCCTACTTTGAAGATCTAGAAGAAAAATATAATAAATTACTACTTTAGATATAAACGGGCTGATTTATCCGCGATACATAAAAATTATACTCATTATATTTTGTAAGGAAGTCGAGAAATTAGGAAAAATCACTCAAATCGCAATAATACTTATGTGCAAAGATATATAAGATGTGTAATTTGATAAATTAATTAAGGGTCAGACGCATTTTTATTATTTATAAACATTACAAGTGTACAATTAATTAAAACTTGTATGGCGGGACTGGGGGAGAGGGGATAAATGAAATGAGTGCGGGGGTGGATAACATCCCTTGCGATTCTCAATTTAATGTCCATTGGTGATTGGACATAATAATATTGAGTGCAATCTGAAATTAGTTAAAGATAGCGTGAATGTGTTGTATTTGAATTTTTTGTTATAAGCGTAGGTATTCCAAGTCGATTTTGATTCTTTATATGCTGGCGTAATATGTTTTAATTACGGTATTTATATTGTTGAATATTAAGCCACATAGAGAGTGTTGAAATGTGTTTTAAATTAATTATTATAATTAGTTTATGATATTTGTTGTAACGTTCATTAAAAATCTTTGCTATACTTTTACCATCAGAAGATTTAATTTAAAAATTATCATCAATACTATTTTCTTTGTTCTCACATCACTAACATGGAGAGTAAAAGAATAGCGAAATTTATCCAAAACAGGTAAGCGCTACTTAATTTTAAAGGATACACTTGTAAAATTAACCATGACTTTGGAGATTCAGTTCTGAGACTTAACTTTGCACTTTACTGTTTCGATAAATTCCAATTTGACTTTTAATAACATTCCATTGAGTTCCTCATTATTTTACTCATTATTCTTGACTTCGATCGCGCACAAATAATTGGGGAATGACTTGATGAAAAAAAAGGGTTGCCATCATTAATTACAACACAACAGTTCAAAATATTATGTTCGAGCTGTATAAAATTACTGATTGCAAATTGTCTTGGTTTTGCGTCTTACGTAACCTAAAAACTTTATAATATAAAATGTATTTTTGTAAGCTGGCAACCCCATCGAAATATCGACTTTATTTCAATTCAATAAGTGGCCATCTTTATCAACGGCTGACAATAAACTGATTTAAGATAGTTTAAGTACGAATTCAGTATACACGAGTTAGAATTCATAGAAGTGAATGTGAAATAGCTAGTTCAAATAGATAAACCAAATGTCGACGGTCCGTTGTATATCGGTCCGTATATGCACCCGCTGTCAATGTGCTCAATGTCAATGGGTCTATGGTCAATGAGTCCGTTGTCAATGTGCCCACTGTCAATGGGACTATTGTCAATGGGACTATTGTCAATGGGTCTTTTTTCAATGGGTCATTCTCGTCGACACGTCTGTCACAAATCCGGTGTTCTTATGAATCTTGTATGGCCTACTCGTATTGTTTTGTGCTATTTGCGGCAGTCGGGGTTTATGTGATTAGCGGGGTAACAGAAATCATGTTTTTATTTTTCCATCACGATCAGCTTTGCTAACTTTGCAGCTATCAAGTGTTATGAAAAATCTTCAATGTTCGTTATAAGATATACATAGAAAATGAAATATCTATGATATTCCCAAGTCATGTTTCTTTATCGGACTTTTCACTGACAAATAGATTTAATTATTTAATAAACATATACATTGAAATAAAACTATTTTATACGGATTTTATCGCGATTTGGTTTAATTTTTACATTTTTTAACTTCCCGACGTTTCGATTACTTTACAGCTTTCATGGTCACGGGGCAGACTGAGGTATTAGTCATCCGCTCAGTGACTGTTACAATTAAACTACCCTTAATTTATATTTATTAAATTAAAAAGTTAATTTAAAAAGTTAGCTAGTTTTTGCGATCCGATCTACGCAGAAGGAGCTCACTGTGTCTTGAGGTCTGGCAGCTGGTCTTTTGGGTTCCGATTTAATTAAATGTAGAATTGGATCCCATGTTGGTGCAAGCTTCAAGCCATCTTCTCTATTGAAATTTGGATGTTTTTTAATTTCAATAGCCCCGCGAAACATCCTGGGCAGGAAACGGTGTTCTTTGGCGAGGATTTGGGGCTGGTCAAAGCGAAGGTAATGCTTGGAGCCTTCCTCTATGTGTTCAGCAACTGCAGACTTCGTTGAGCGTCGGTGTTTGACGTCAGCTATGTGTTCTTTTACGCGGGTCCCTATGCTTCGTTTGGTTTGGCCGATGTAAGAGAGGCCACAGTCGCAATCTATTTTATATACTCCCGGTTCTTGTAAAGGTATATGACACTTGACAGGTGGTAAGAATTGACTAATCTTCTTAGGCGGCTTGTAGTATGTTTTAATAGAAGCACGCTTCAGGATGTAGCCAATCTTGTCCGTGACTCCTTTTATGTATGGCAATATAACCGGGACCCGTTCAACTGTGGCTGGTTTCACTCGGTTTCTCTTACATCGGCCAAACCAAACGAAGCATAGGGACCCGCGTAAAAGAACACATAGCTGACGTCAAACACCGACGCTCAACGAAGTCTGCAGTTGCTGAACACATAGAGGAAGGCTCCAAGCATTACCTTCGCTTTGACCAGCCCCAAATCCTCGCCAAAGAACACCGTTTCCTGCCCAGGATGTTTCGCGAGGCTATTGAAATTAAAAAACATCAAAATTTCAATAGAGAAGATGGCTTGAAGCTTGCACCAACATGGGATCCAATTCTACATTTAATTAAATCGGAACCCAAAAGACCAGCTGCCAGACCTCAAGACACAGTGAGCTCCTTCTGCGTAGATCGGATCGCAAAAACTAGCTAACTTTTTAAATTAACTTTTTAATTTAATAAATATAAATTAAGGGTAGTTTAATTGTAACAGTCACTGAGCGGATGACTAATACCTCAGTCTGCCCCGTGACCATGAAAGCTGTAAAGTAATCGAAACGTCGGGAAGTTAAAAAATGTAAAAATTAAACCAAATCGCGATAAAATCCGTATAAAATAGTTTTATTTCAATGTGTAACATTCGTGTAAATCTAAGAAACCATTAAACATATACATTTAAGCCGGAAATCATTGAGGATATTTACTTCCTCGAAATATATCACGTAATTAGTGAAAGCCGTTTAACCCATTCTTGACCACTGTGCCAATTTGGGAACACTTAATAAAAGAGGGTAAATAAAAAAAGGTTTGGCAATTTTGAATATTGTTTTACTTTGTTGTGCAGTCGAAAGTGTGTTCATTAGGTAAAAACATCGGATTATATTAATTTGTTCAAAAATCTTTCGTTTTGGAAACATTCAAGTTCGTTATCAGGAGAAAACTACAGGTAAGTGTAATTTTGTTCTTATTTTTCAATACATATGATGAATATCATGAATATTGTTGATATATTTGTAAATTAAGTACCTAACCTATCGCCTAACGTTATTTTATTGCAGTTATTTTACATGTATATAAAAACATAGTGTCATAAATATTGGTGTGCCAATTTGGGTACAGTGGCTACAAGTGTACTAAAAATAACCATTTTATAAGTCATAAGTCGACTACCTCTAACAAGGAGCCATTAGGTACTAGAGTTGTTAAAAGCCTGCTCAACAAATTAGTCACAAATCCTGCAAACCACAAGATATATTTTAATATTTTTTTTACTAGCGGCGATCTGCTGTGTGATCTACGGCAGTTAGGATACCGTGCCACTGGAACTATCCGTGAAAATCGTACAAAAAAATGTCCACTATCGAATGCAAAAGAGATGATGAAGAAAGCAAGAGCTGAATTTGATTACAGATTTGCCAAAAATAATGAGCTTCTGTTGGTCCGCTGGAAAGATAACAGTATTTGCACAATGGCGACAAATTACGATTCTTATGAGCCAGTAGGTTCCATAAAAATATGGTGCACCGAAAAAAGAGAAAAAGTGGATGTGAGCATTCCTCATCTGTTCCAAAATTATAATAAAGGTATTAGTGATGTAACGAATGTTCGCATTCGCATTCGCGAATCGCGAATATTCGCATATTTTTTGGCATTCGCATTCGCATTCGTATTCGCAAGAAACGAAGCGAATGTTAAGCGAATGTTTTTGACAA
Source organism: Deilephila elpenor (assembly GCA_949752805.1). NCBI lineage: Eukaryota > Metazoa > Arthropoda > Insecta > Lepidoptera > Sphingidae > Deilephila > Deilephila elpenor. The sequence continues at coordinate 11,535,876 of OX457108.1, forward strand.
ATAAAAAGGAAATTTATACACATTTTGATGGTTCTGGAAAAATAATACAACTATTATAATTAGCGTATTTTTTAATTATTTATCTATACATATAATAAAAATGTCTGTACATGGAAGATATTTGAGAAATTTTAACGCGAGGGGTCTTTATAACAGCAACAGAAGCCAAAACATTTTTTTTTAAATTTTTGTCTGTCTGTCTGTCTGTCTGTATGTTTCTTGCGCATCACGCAAAAACTACTGCACCAAATGAGATGCGGTATTCACAGTTGTATTGCTGTAGGTTCAACTTAAAAACTGGTATATGTTGCATTTACATACAGGGTGTTTCTTTTTGTTTGCTTGCACATTACTCAAAAACTACCGCACGAAATGAGATGCAATTTTCACAGCTATATTGGTGCAGGTCCAACTTAAAAACTGGTATATATTTCATTTACATACAGGATGTTTCTTTTTAATTACCTGCGCATTACGCAAAAATTAACGCACGAAATGAGATGCGGTTTTCACAGTTATGTAGGTGCAAGTCCAACTTAAAAAGTGGTATATGTCTTATTTACATACAGGATGTTTCTTTGTATTATGGAAAATAAATGAGAAAAACTAATACGGGGGTCTGAATTAACGTAATAAAAACAATGATTTTTTGAATTTTTGTCTGTTTGTCTGTGCGGTTGTGCGCGATGAACTCAAAAACCGCTTAACGGATTTCGATGAAATTTGGTATGGAAGTAGCTTACACGCCGGATTAACACTTAGGCTACTTTTTATCCCGAAAAAATAAGTGTTCCCGTGGGATGAAGAAGGAATTCCCATATATACTCAACCGGATGGGATGGGACTGGATTACATGCCTTGAGTAAGAATGAGACGGGACTGATGGGATATAACGGGACGGGACGGGACGGGATGAGAAATACCAAATAAAGTTAATCACGCTGACGAAGTTTGCGGGCAGAAGCTAGTTGATAATATCTACGTCTCGTAAGTCTTTTGACTGTTCTTTTTAAGTTATAGCTTCTATTTTTTTAACAAAACCAAATGCTATTTACAGTTATAAAAAATAATCAACCAAAATTAAACATTTAATATCCAAAATGTTATATTTTTAAAACCTTCATTTTCAATGATTTTTCAATGCAATTAATAAACATACTCAAGAAAACAAAATAATAAATACCTACTTGTAAATAAAATTACAATTTCTTCCTTACAATTAAGAAAACAATATTTATTAATAACTACTTTTGTTCATTCAACCTGTCAAAGCACGGGCCGGCTCGACATGCTCGACTATGTTCGTTTTAAACATGACTGGCCCGAAATTTTGCGCGCCAAATTTGAAAAACAACATTCGCATTCGCATTCGTATTCGCGAATGTTAGATATGAATATTCGCATCCGCATTCGCATTCGCGAATGTGAGAAAACTAACATTCGTTACATCACTAAAAGGTATGGGAGGAGTGGATGAACTAGACCAATCGATATCCCTGTATAGAATTGGCGTACACGGCAAAAAATGGTGGTGGGTCTTATTCACTTATATGATTGATATGACCATGTCAAATGCATGGCGATTGCACGTTATCGCTTAAGACGAGCCAATGGATCAATTATTATTCCGCCGAAGTGTCGCCAGGCATTACCTGAAACTGTCACCCAAAGATATTCTGCTCGCCCTTCATCATTCAATATTGAAAGTTTGCAGTTGGATGGGGTTGATCACGTCCCTGAAAAGCTACCAAAACGAGTGCGATGTGCTGTATGCCATATCAGAGGTCGCTGGGGTTGCAAGAAGTGCAAGAAAACCCTGTGTATTGAAAAATCGTGTTTCGCACAGTTTCACTCATAAGGAGCCGTTGTGTCAATTTGGGAACACCACTGAAAATTCATGAAAATTATTTCAATTGGTTTTTTTTGTGATACCACTTTCTCTTGTAGCTACTTAATTTCAATTAATAAAAGAATTTTGAAAATCCGCTCTGTAGTTTTGATTTGGCCACTAATGGGTTAATATTTCTACGCGTGCGTCGTATGCGATGCAAGTGAAAGTTATCGCGTCCTTTGACATATGCAATCCTTACGTCATATATGACAGCACGTAATGTCACATTCGCTTTCAACGGTCATGGAACCTTAAATGCGATGCAAAATAGAACTACTTTATTGTTATAATGACCATCCAGCCCGTATAACGTCCCGTTGTAGTGCAAGAACGTCCTTTAACAATCGAGAGTTCGATTAGGACGGGTTAGGCCATATTCCATCGCGTTGGCTTAGTACAAAGTAGGATGTACTCACAAAAAGGGTATTTAATAAATAATAATTTCAGAATAAGATTTCTTTTTCATAAAGGTATTTTGACAACAACAAAAGGTATGTTTAAGTTGTTTATAGGTATAGAAAAATAGGTCAATTAATAATTTTGTTTATTACATTAACTAGGAATCCAATTTTTAGGGATATTCCAAGAGTATGTGAACCAAGTGGTAGGTTGGACATCCGCTGTAGGCCTAAAATTTACAATATTTTTTGTTATGAATTAATTTTTAATTGTAGAGTTTTGTAGTGATTTATGGAAAAGTACTATTTAAAATTCAAACGAAAAGCTAGGATATAGCTTAGCCATAAAAATATATTATAATTTCTGCATTTGATTTTATATGTAAACTCTGACGGAGGTCTTTAAATAAGGTGAAGTTCTTCCATTGACTGCCGCAAATTGAAAACATATTAGTTATTTTCATGATACTTATTGTGAATGTATATTACGTTAGATGTGTTAAGACTTACACTTGTATAATGTGCACGTTTGTATGGGATGGTTTGTTTTGTAGTTATTATCGACAAAAATGTACTGGGTCACAATGTATACAAATTAATAATGAAGTATATCTAACACAGCAATAAAATGTATTCAAAACAATTATTTAATCGAAATTGTATGTCAAAAAACATTATTTAATTATTTGTATTGTCTATTATTAAATTTGACATTTATTAAGATCTGACGGTATGAAATTATATTTTATTTAAACGAAAGTCTAAATTATTATTATAAAAATCGGCGAATATTTTGTAATATAAGATCTGATTTTTATCACAATTAATGTATGAAGTTATTAATTTGTGTTGGCAATACTGCTTATGGTTTCGATTTTTAGCTTATCACCCCACATTTTGTATTGTAAAATTACGGTTTAACCAAGTTCCGATGAAGTCTTCCAGCTTTAAAAACTGCGTTCGTTTTTTTGGAGGTTAAATACAAAGGTAATGTCAACACAAAAACTATAATATGCATAGTCGATGTATCGACGTGGCAATAATAATACTTTTTACAAAAAAAATCGGTAATAATTTTAAGTATCTTTGCTCATTTTTTACGAGTTTGTGTGATGTGAAGTTTAGTTGGTGAATTTGCATTTTTGTTTCATTCAACCGTCTGAAATGCATTTAACATTATTCATTGTAATGGGCATGTAATAATTTGTGTAATCAGGACTTATGTATTTATCCGAATTGCTATTCTATAAACAAATATATAAAACACACCGATATCAACAGATGTATATTTTAATATGTTCGTATCATTTTGTATCGGTGATTATTTTTGTATCAATATGGTGCAGGGGGATAATTGCAACAATGAAGTCAAATGCGTGACCGTCGTTGAACCCTGTTGTCGTGGGTTCAATTCTCAGGTTTGGTAAATGTTTGGAAAAATATAATCAGGGGTTAGAATTTTTTCTATAATGTTTAACTTGTACAAATGAAATATGCACAAATCCGAAATTGCTGCAGGATATGGACGGTTAAAGAACGATAAATGTGGGTTTGATTATTGAATTTGTGACTTATTTCTTTCTTCCAAAAATATTAATTAAATTTGTTTGCAATTTGAAACAAGTTAGATAGGTAAAATGTTTTGGGGGTTAGATGTGGTGGAAAAAAAGTGTTTTTGAAAGGGAAACCTAGGTTTAATATCCACAAAGCCTTGGGTAACCCGGCTCTATTAAATGCAAACATCTAACTACAATCGACCTATACATTTAATTAACCGAAAATCTTGCATAAATGTAATCGCAACATCATCGTAAGGTGGTTCAATTATTTGTACGAAAAGTGTAATTATTCGATGCAGGAATTGGACAGATTTTCATAGCGATCTTATGATGACGTTTGTTCTTGTCAGATATTTGTCACTGGACATCGGAAAACGATATGTTAGACGTAATTCTGAGAGTTCACTGTATTGTATTATTTACCCTGTGCATTAACACATTCTGTGTTGTAAAATAGTTTTTTTTTCTTTGTCGTAAATTTGTCATAAGTCGTCGTAAGCCAAGAGTTTTTTGTCTCGTACTTTCTACATTGATTAGTTGTCATTTTTCCGACCATGTTCCTTAACGACATTACTTAAAAACGATGTAACTAGAATAAAGACGAAATTAATAAAACTATTGATGTAGATTATTTATTTGTTTAGTAAATCATTATTTATTACAATAAAACTAAATATCAAAATAGCTTGTCATTATTACCCAAACCACAGAATGTGTTAACCATATTTTGATGTTTATCTATTATACATGCACAATAACCCATACATCTTAGGATTATTTTAAGAGTTATTTGTATATTAATGTTACCACACTTTCCGTTTAATTTAAGTTTCACACGGTATCTGTATCGGTATGAATACGAGAGCTTCAGTACGATGTAACGATATGTAACATGGACCTAAACTGTATATAGCTTATATTATAATGTATATAGAAAGGAAATATAAATAAACAGTGATGTGATGATGGTTTTTGATTGTTTTATTGATTATATTTTCCGACTTAAAACTATTTAGCCTGACGAATTCAAGTTTCTTTAGCTGGAGAGAACGGCCTTATTCATAGACTGATTTAAAACCTATTTTAGTTATCGCATGTTCTATCTTCTTCGCTAAAACTGAATTCTAAACTCGTTCGAAAGAAACACAACATTCGATTACTTAAATAGGATTAAAAACTGTCTTATGAATAAGACCGTAAATGGTAGTAGGTTAGGCAGCAAGAAGTCTTTTGGTCATGAGTTCAACTTTCAACCTACTTACACAATTCCATTAGTCAGTTTATTCTTGAAAAACATATCAAAGACGAGATCACAAAGTCTCATATAGCAAAAAATAGTGTTTTATATTCTCTTTGCAACAAATATGATACTGTTCAAGACAAGTAGATTATTTATTTGTTTAGTAAATCATTATTTATTACAATAAAACTAAATATCAAAATAGCTTGTCATTATTACCCAAACCACAGAATGTGTTAACCATATTTTGATGTTTATCTATTATACATGCACAATAACCCATACATCTTAGGATTATTTTAAGAGTTATTTGTATATTAATGTTACCACACTTTCCGTTTAATTTAAGTTTCACACGGTATCTGTATCGGTATGAATACGAGAGCTTCAGTACGATGTAACGATATGTAACATGGACCTAAACTGTATATAGCTTATATTATAATGTATATAGAAAGGAAATATAAATAAACAGTGATGTGATGATGGTTTTTGATTGTTTTATTGATTATATTTTCCGACTTAAAACTATTTAGCCTGACGAATTCAAGTTTCTTTAGCTGGAGAGAACGGCCTTATTCATAGACTGATTTAAAACCTATTTTAGTTATCGCATGTTCTATCTTCTTCGCTAAAACTGAATTCTAAACTCGTTCGAAAGAAACACAACATTCGATTACTTAAATAGGATTAAAAACTGTCTTATGAATAAGACCGTAAATGGTAGTAGGTTAGGCAGCAAGAAGTCTTTTGGTCATGAGTTCAACTTTCAACCTACTTACACAATTCCATTAGTCAGTTTATTCTTGAAAAACATATCAAAGACGAGATCACAAAGTCTCATATAGCAAAAAATAGTGTTTTATATTCTCTTTGCAACAAATATGATACTGTTCAAGACAAGTGGACACAAAACTGTGTACTAAAAAGGTAATAACTACCTCGGATTACAACGCTGAGGTGTCGAGTTCGAATGTCGGGTCGCGCAAAGTGGTATTGGATTTTTCTATTCATTGTCAGCCCGAAATCAGTGACAGGTATGGTAGATGGTGACAGGCTCGCCCCCTATCGCATCGTGGGACAGAACACTCAAGGCGAAATGTTGGTGTTCTGATCGCCTCTGCCTACCCCTTCTGGGAAAGGCGTGACTTTATGTATGTTGGTATGTGAAGAGGTAGTAACCTCATTTGTTGCTTTTAGTTATATTTGCGTTTAAAAATATGTTAAGAGTTACCACAAACCATATTATTGTTTAAATGTTTACATATCCCACGCTTTCTTGGGGTCGCCGCAACCTAGTTTCCACGCATGGGGCTGAATGATATGGCATAGATTTTTTCGTCTACTCTCAAGCTCAAATATCCAATCCCGACAAGTATTACCAGATAAAAATCGAACCTAGGACGTCACGGTTTATAAGTCCGTTCATACTCCGATGACAGAAATGAATCGACAAAACCAATGAAAGGGATTAAATATCGAAGAATGTGTTTAATGTAAATTAACTGTCGATTACTTTCGAAGTTAGTGAGTACTGGAGTGGTTTTCTGCATTTTATATATGTTGTTTATTTTCCTTGTACATTTCTGTAGAAAAAGGTTTATGTGCGGGCCATGGAATGTGCGTTTTCTACCAGTCATATTTTATCGTTCAAAATGTGTTTTAATTAATTGTAAATGCTTTTCTTTAACGTCTTGTAATTGTTTCAGGTTTCAAATCGTTGCCAAAATAATTTTAATAACCGTATGTATCCAAATATTTAAAAAAACAAATGTTTTGTCATACATTTTAAATCTACTTAAATTTCTTCAATCTCTTTTGAAAACGCCATATGCCTACATAAATAAGTAATAAACTGAATTAAACTTTCCTACGTCTTTTTTGTCTCTAACAATAAGGTTGCTTACATCATATCATGCTTTTCCAAAGGTCAACGTTCCAAATCATAAAACTCACACTCATACCAAAATTAATGTACATTTTAATAACGTTACATAATTCGAATTAAGAATACTTTCCAACGGTTACCAGTGAAAGTCGCTCGCGTACTGGCCGCACAGAATCCTCCGTGGCGAAAGTTCCCCTTCTGGTGGCAAGTCAAGTTCAATAGCACCGCGTAACAGTACTTCATCAGACCGCCACTGAGGTGCATCTCCGCGAACTTATAAAAGAAAAGAATCTATAAAAGAAACGAAAGAGAACAAAAGACTTTCTTAAGTGTGCATATTGTGTTTTAATGGATTAAGATGAGGAATTTAATAATAATTTTGTGTTGTGTTCCGTATGTGTTGCCGGCTAAATATAAGTACAGCTTACCGTCGTGGAAGAAAGAGGTAATTACTGTTTTCCTTTTTTCCGGCATTTGATTGAATGCGGTTGATTGGAAATTTAATTAAATATGCCTTGTTATTTGTGGACTGAGGTTGTTGGTAGGAACCTGTTATAGTTATGGAGATGAAAAATGTGTACAATTATATAGCTATAAATGTGATTTATATCTGCTTTCATATCTGTAGTAGAATAACGTGTAGATAGTCGTATCATTGGTCTTTTAGTAGCATGTATGGGCTGTGGACTGTGGGGTCTTGGACTCGAGACCCAGCTTGGTACATTTACTATGTATTAGTTTTTAGGTTTGAAAATCTAATAGATACAAGTTTTCCGGTGTTAGAATTTGTGCCTTGGGCAATGCATCTGGCGATACGCTCACCTTTTATCAAATCTTGAGACAAGACTATGATTATACTTTGATTTAATGCATGCAATTATAACTCAAAGATATAGATGTGAAATAATGTACTATGTATGTAGCTTACTAGCTATGTATATTTGTATCAGCATAGAAGCACCCTTTTTCGTGGCAAGATTAGTCTTTACGTTCCTCCGAGAACTCGTTAGTACACATTATTATTACCTACGTTGTTAATCCTGTTTGTGATTGTTTACTAAAAGCGGCAGTCGTCATCTGGTAGCCTAGATATGGAAAATACGTAGATGGTTCCATTTACGAAAAGGAGGATGAATTTAGGTTAATAATTTATCCATACGTAACCATTTGATAGCGTTGAAACAGAACAATATCACAAAACTGGGTAATCATTTACAAAATTAAATGTTATTTATTGGTAATTTTGTATCATGTTCTAGGCGGTCAGTTGATTCAATACACTAAAGAAACGGTTAGAAAACACGTACTTAACGATGATAAGCTTGAAACTAAATACAAAATGTAATATTCCTTAAATGGATAACTAGAAGTCTGGCTCACAGAGTTTCGAAATTAGTGCCGTGGGTTACAATTTTGCCCGAATGAAACCAGCCATATTTATACTTAAATTAGGTGCTTGATATTACAAACGGTGTTGAATTAGAATAACATTTTATTAATAGCCTCCGTGGCGCAGTTGGGTAAGATTCTGGCTATCAAATGGTCTATACATCGACAAATGATAAAGAGATCAGCAAGATATTTCGGGGCTGGTTGTTTGTGAAGTTTAAATTCTCTCGTAGTTTTTTATATGCACGATACAAGACGATAATTATCTATAGTCTATACATATAATAAATTTGTAACCGATCGATGTCTGTAGATGGAAGATAAATGAGAAAAACTAATATATGGGGTCTGTATTAACGTAATATAATCCAAAACAATAATTTTTAGAATTATTGTCTGTGCAGTTGTGCGCGGTGAACTCAGAAACGGCTTAACGGATTTCGATGAAATTTGGTATGGAGGTAGCTGACACCCTGGATTAACACTAAGGCTACGTTTTATCCCAAAAACGTAGTGTTCCCGTGGGACAAGGAAGGAATTCCGATATATTTGTTACTTACTCAAAGGGATGTGACGGGACTGGATTACATGTCTTGAGTGAGAATGAGACGGGACGGGCGTGATATAACGGAACGGGATGGGATATTCTAAATAAAGTTAATCACGCAGACGAATTTTGCGGGCAGAAGCTAGTCTAATTATATGTTTACGACTATTTTTCTTACTGTTGTATAAATTTATCTTACATTTGTTATTTTCCTTAAATCTTTAATCGAGTAATTTACCTGAATGCAAATTACTACCACAAAGGCAGCTAACAGTTTGTTAAGTTTTGATAAAGCAGGTTTTAGAGACTTATCCTTGCTCTCACCTTCTATTGTAAGTTCAGCTAGTCTAGATCACCAATAGTACGTAAAAAATTGACACCGTTCACCGAAGCTCGGCCAGTTTTGCAGTCGGGGAAGCTTTTGTAATAAAATTCTAACATATATATTTCTCCACTATATTAGGGGTTTCAAATAAGACCGTTGAAATGTCTATAGTAACTTTCCGACAATGCGAAATTCTTAAGTTTCGTGTTTGTAAATGATATTGTAAGATAACTAAAGGAGCGCATTGAACTCGAGAAAATAGTTTACGTATTTACATATTTCGCCCATAGAGTGCGTGACGATCATCGAGGGGTTTTGATGACGTAGGATTTGGAGGGCCAATGGCACTGACGTAATATCCTTCAGGCCTCCTGCAGCATACCGGAAGTAGAATTGAGCTTACCTCTCATTAAAGAGATGTAATTACCTACATACCTATTTCTAGGTCGTACATAAACACAAGCTGTTCTTTGCACGTCTGTATCCCTGTAGTTTGAGTGCGACTTGAGCCCATCTCAATTCGCCAAGTTTATTCACGGTCTAAGGTCAAACAGGGGACAACCGGAAACCTATAGCCATTCCGAACGTAAATTGTATTCCCGGAGCAATTCATTTATGATTTAACAAACGCCAAACTCGTTTAATTAATTTATTAATTCATTTAAAAATAGCCATGAACACTTTTCTATAGGCAAGTTATAATAATATTTGATAAAAAATATATCTCATCTAGTTATCAGATGGGTGAAGGTCGATCTTCACTGACTCTTAGACTATAAGATTTTGTATAAGTTTTGTTTGTTTGTGTTGTCTACACCAAGATCAAGTCTTGTGTCGTGGGTATCAGAAATCAGGTTTTGGGTCTCACAAACACCCACACCCGAAATAATTACCCGTGGATCACACAAATATTTGTTCGGGTGCGGGGATCGAACCCGCGGCCTCACGTTTCACAGGCGGCGCCTAACCAACTGCGCCCCGGAGGCTGTCAATTTTAAATTCAACTTAAGGATTTTCCTCATGCGTACATAATACGGATGTTGATATTCAGAAGTCTTATTCGGCACAAATATAACAATCATAAAAACAATTCGTAAAATACCAGTCATAAGTTTTAAAATTGGAACGTGAGCTTGCATTATTCCAAGGCATATTTGTTTAGCAGCGGTCATATGTTTGCGGGTTTTCCTCGCGGCACACTTTCACGTTGCTTTCTCGCGCGGCGTGCTCATTAGAAAGTACCGGTGACTCAGACCACGCTCGATGGCGCGGATCATTGGATCCTTAGGATATGCATTGGTAATTTTTTTCTGTGGTTGGTAATTATGGTAAATGAGGATGGCACAAGTGTGGATACTTGAGTACGTCAATTCAAGTAATGTCATTAGTCTAAATTAATTTTGAGCTTTCCACGAGATTGGTCTGTGCATTTTAAATTGTTAATTATTTTTTTGCACATCTTAGTACTCTATTGTTGCTACATTCCAACGGTTTGTTATATTTCCCATATAAATGGCGCAATGTTTGATTCAAGTCTTAAGAAAGCTTTTCGTAAATATGACCTTCATAATGCCTTACATTCTTTCAGAAAAATACTATTTATATCAATATATAGTATAACCAACATGATTATTGACAGATTGATTTAACATGGCATGCCTCGGTGGCGTAGTTGTATTACGGTACGGTTACAAAGCTGAGGTCTCGGGTTCGAGTCCCGGGTCGGGCAAAGTGATATTGGATTTTTCTATTCATTATCAGCCCGGAGTCAGGAATTTGTGCCCGATATGGCGATAGGCTCGCCCCCTATCACATCGTGGGACAGAACATACAAGGCGAAATGTGGGTGTCCTGGTGGCACCTCTGCCTACCCCTTCGGGGATAATGGCGTGAGTTTATGTATGTATGTATGATTTAACATAACCCATATTGCAGAGTCGAGAATAACGAGAGATCCAAAATATCTTATCCCTCAAATAGAAGTGAAAATATATCATAATTATCTCAGACTCTTTCCATCCATCCATCAGCCAAAGGAAGTCCACTGCTGAACATGAGCCTCTCCCAATGATTTCCACAGTGTGTTCTAATGTTCCAATTCCACACTCTTTACCCCCTATCTATTGTGTTACAGGCTTGCACGCTCCCAGCTTTGAAGAGTGAAAACAGCCACTACATCTGCAATGACAAGGGGGAGCCTAAATGTCTACCAGGCTGGCAGGGGGACCTGTGTGACCAGCCTATGTGTAGAAAGGGATGCGACCCCATGACAGGTGAGAGTAATTTATTATTGAAGCGAACGTAACTCTGTGTATTTGTTGCCTTTTTACGGATAAAGCCTCATTTGTACGGGGAGATGCCCTCGCCTGATTTTAGGCAATTATCGTGTTCCATTGCCGCAAATAAGATTATCATATTCTGTCAAACGTTTACACAATGCAACTTATTTAAATTCTTACGATAATCGTATCTTTGAGACAAAAAACTCTCCGTGTGGATGGGGCTTTATGGTACGGGAGCTAGCAACGTTTGGAAAGTAAGAATTTTAGGTCAGCTGATTTTGTGATATGTCGTCCTTCTTGCACTTTCGGTTAGAGTCTGGGCTATCTGGCTGGCGGTAGCGGTTGCGTTCTTTAGTGCGCATCCTACCTGTCCAGGTAATAATCCTGGATTTTAAAAACATTTTAGAAGGCGTAATTTTTAATTTTTTGTTTTTAAATAAGTCTACCTGACATACTTTTTTTATTGCCAGACATTTTTGACAATGCTAACTATGTGCCATACGCGATTTATTTTTTATTTTTTATAAAAATTTCAAAGTATTTTATAATGTCTGTAATTTTAATATTATGTTATTTAAAGATAAGAAAAACTTAAAATAAATTTGCCAGACATTAATTCGATTGTTAAGTCTTGAATTAAAATGAAAAAGTCATGAAAAGTATTGCAGTATAATGCTAGTAGTCCGAGAGAGTCAGTTGCAGAATAAGTCGAGAATGATACAGAGAACCATTACGACAGTAAATGACTTTTCATTGTGCATATAATAAAAAAAATAAAAAATAATAATAATAATAAGCCCCCCAAAATCCTCCTACCTTACGTCCGTGTCGAACACCAGACCACGTGGGGGGCGGGCAACGTGTATAACTTAAACCTACACGGTAAACAAGGCAAAGGTAACCCATTAATATGGAGACTCGTAAAAGAAATGTACGTATAGGGTCGCTACCCGAGGGTGATCGTCGGGGCACGTCTGTAGCTGGCCACGGGCGTGACAGCATGCTAGCCAGTGACTCCCGGCTGGACGGCTGGGCGGGAGTCGGGGACGCGGGGGGTAGGGGAATGTCCTCAAGGACTACAGCCGATATTGTAGATGTACAAGATAGTAGGAGTAGCTGTGATGGTGCAGCTACACCAGCCGAGAGTGTTTCGCAGGAGGCTCAAGCTATTCAACCTACGACCACCAAGGCTGGTAAGCCAAGAGTGCGCATGAAATGGAGTGATGATATTAATGTTTTTATCATGCACACATACTTTTATGTTACCAACTTAGAAACAGATAAAACCATGTACTGCAAGAAACTACACGATCAGTTTATTTTAAAATATCCACAGTTAAATGTATCCGCTCAAAGAATCGCAGATCAAAGAAGAGTCATTATTCGTAATAAACTATTGTCTGACGAAGTCATAAACAGAATAAAAAAGGAAGTTTCGGAAAAACTAAAAGAAGAAATGAGAGACAACCAGCCCCCACTAATAGTTAACAATTGTACTTCTGAGTCATTAATATCTTCTAATGTTGATAGCACCGAACCCATAAACACCGATACGGAAAATATTGGATCAGGCCAAATCCTGAAAAATAATATGTTAACCGCGCAGGGGTCCACTCATGCGTCAACACAAACAACCACACTACCTAGCATAAACTCAATAACACAACAAATAGAACAAGATCAAATCACTGATGATGCTAATACTTTCATGACTTTTTCATTTTAATTCAAGACTTAACAATCGAATTAATGTCTGGCAAATTTATTTTAAGTTTTTCTTATCTTTAAATAACATAATATTAAAATTACAGACATTATAAAATACTTTGAAATTTTTATAAAAAAAATAAAAAATAAATCGCGTATGGCACATAGTTAGCATTGTCAAAAATGTCTGGCAATAAAAAAAGTATGTCAGGTAGACTTATTTAAAAACAAAAAATTAAAAATTACGCCTTCTAAAATGTTTTTAAAATCCAGGATTATTACCTGGACAGGTAGGATGCGCACTAAAGAACGCAACCGCTACCGCCAGCCAGATAGCCCAGATTCTAACCGAAAGTGCAAGAAAGACAACATATCACAAAATCAGCTGACCTAAAATTCTTTCTCGAAAACGTTGCTAGCTCCTATACTATTAAGTTCTGAATAGATTGAATTGATGTTGGTCGAAAATGGAGCCTGGGATTTTGTTGAAGGCTACTTGTTTATTATTAAACTTAATCTGACTACACTAGGGGGTGGCGAAGTAATAAGGGGCTCTTCGTAGTTCTTCGTTTATACTGGAGCTAAATTTAGGTCATATAATAAAAGTAAAAATAGCGAGCGTTATCAGGTTCGGTGAAGACAAGAGCTTTGAAGAAGTTGGGTGGAGATGAATGAGTAAAACGGAGGATTGTGCTGATTAGTATGTAGTTAGAGAGGCCTATGTCCAACAGGAGGCTGAAAACGCGGTCTTTGTTAAGAATAAAATAATTCGAAAACAAATAATGGTACTATGGTAATTATGAAACGACTAGATCCTACGGCTACTGTTTATTCACCCTGCACCTTTTAAGTATTGGGTCTTTGCCATACTTTGAAATACTGAATTCTATTAAATAAATATGTACTAAAATGTTGCAATTCTTTTCTATAAGTCCATTACAGTATTGAAACGCCGTCGATAGTGTTCTGAGTATGCATAAATTAATATGAAAGAACGTTAAATATTATTATTATGTATGTATTGAATAACAAATTAATGGCTATTGCAATATTATCAAAAATGTTGTCACGGAAACGGCATTAGCATTTGTAATTGAGTTGCTTAAACTGTTTCATATTCATTTAAATCCGAAAGTAAATCGTTTTAGATTTGGTTAAATCTTGATAAATACAATGTCTCCGTGGCGTAGTTGTACTATGGTATGATTGCTAAGCTGAGGTCTCGGGTTCGAATCTCGGGTCGGGTAAAGTGATATTGGATTTTTCTATTAATTATCAGCCCGGACTTAGGAATTTGTGTCGGATTTGGCGATAGGCTCGCCCCCTATCACATTGTGGGACGGAACATACAAGGCGAGATGTGAGTGTCTTGGTAGCACCTCTGCCTACCCCTTCTGGGAAAGAGTCGTCCATGTATGTATGTATACAAAAATAAGGCGTGGTTACAGTAAATTTCTTTTAAGACGAAAAGAAGCCCAATGTTACTCAATGGAGAGGGCCATCTTTAGAGTTTGCTACGGAACGAATCGGGACTGAGATCCGTAGGAGAACAAAAGCTACTGACTTTGCCCAGCAGTCAGATGTAGATGTATGTAAGATATAATGCACGTTGAAGATGCTCTCATTCGCGCCCTCAATAGGTTAGCGAGATAAATAACAGTTCCTTTCATTTGCTGTACAGTTATGAAGTTCAATCGAGTTTGTAGGTCGGCCGTGATTCATCTTTTGAATAATTATCACCTCCTGCTACAATGAGACAAAAGAGTCTCCTGCTGTTGTACTTTCTCAGAGAAAGTTCTCGAGGCACAAGTAGAAAGCTTTGAAAGCACCACCGCGTGCCCTCGTAAAGATTTCCATAAATGAGTTAAATTGTCGATTACGAAATTCGAATATTTTTAGCGCCGATATCTTGCCAATGTTTTGAGTGTGGTTATGTAGTTAATTCACATTTAATGTGTGAATTTTGTTGATCGGAGTTTTATTTCGTAACAAAGTTTTACATACCTATTTACATGCCATTGTTACTTACGATTTACTTTTATTTTATAAAAACTTTGAGAGTAGAGAGAGTTTAGGTAGAGTTTTGTTAAAATAAAAGTATCTGTATCTATATCAGCCCATATACGTCCCACTGCAGGGCACGGGCCTACTCTACAATCGAGAGAATCGATTGAGAGTGGTTAGGCCATATAGTCCACCACGCTGGCCTAGTGCGGGTTGGCGGACTTCATACCGTAGAAATTCTTTAAAATCGCTACGGTATGCAGGTTTCCTCACGATGTTTCCCTTCACCGTTAAAGTACGTGGTGATTGACTATCAATACACACATAACTCTGAAAAGTCAGAGGTGTGCCCTGGGATAAAATAAAAGAATGTGTTGCATATAAGTATGAAACACATGTTTGAAGTCTAAATATAAAATATTTATCCGGACAGTAAAAAGATATTAAATACTGATTTAAAACTCAAACAATCGTTTATTTAAAAAAAAAATGGATTTTCCGTTAACATTTCTGAGTTAAGAGTACCAACATCGTGATAGACTAGCGTTTCACTTTTTGGAACAGAAATTTGACGATTTGGGGGTGGTATTACTATTTTCTCTGCTTATCCCCTCGAAGACATAGCTATGAGATGGTGTATGTATCTAATACGCAATGTTTTTGATCAGGTTACTGTACGGAACCGGGCGAGTGTCGGTGTAAGATGGGCTACGACGGGTCCAAGTGCAACAAATGCCTCACCCTGCCGGGCTGCGTGCACGGCTACTGCAACACGCCCTTCCAGTGCATCTGCAAGCCGGGCTGGGATGGACTCTTCTGTTCTGAACGTGAGTAGAACAATATTTTTAGCGCTATCCCAAGCCGATGCCTCTTTGCAATTAAGCCTGGTCCTTGGCATCTTTGGTTGTAAGATCGCTGGTTATTAGGCTATATTTTACGAACATCAAGCCCTCATTATTTTATCAACATTACACTTATCTCTAACGTAACATCGTTTGTCATCCCTAAAAGCCTCAATTATCATTAACGAAAATATAACTCTACACGTCCTCATCTACTACCCATCTCATTTGTCCACAGCTATCTGCCGCGTGGACTGCCCCACCGCGCGCGGCTACTGCCAGTCTCCAGGCGAGTGTCGCTGTCGGTTCGGCTGGACCGGACCTACGTGTCGCGAGTGCATGCCACTACCAGGCTGCCAGAATGGCTACTGCGACAGACCTCTTGAATGTAACTGCTTGCCTGGTTATGTTGGACTGCTGTGTACCACTCGTAAGTTGTTTATGGATGTTGTGATTGGAGATAGCGAAGGTTTTTTTCTAAAAAAGGCTGAAATGTCAGAAAAAAGCTATGACTCTTTACTTGTCAAATTTCGAATTTCTTGCAGATTATTGGTCCGTAAAAGAATTAAGGCGTGATATCTGTTAGTGATGAGCGCAGTGGGGTGCCAAGCAGTACTTCAAAATAAGTTCTTAATTGTGTTGCTCCTGTTTATGGGCTTACCAACAGACAAGCGACTTCTTCTCGCTTATAAAAGAAATGATAGCCATTTTTATGTCCTTTCATGTATATAGTCGGACCTTTAATACTCTCAAAAGATCAGAAGACTTTCATAATTTCATTTTGAATGATTTCTCAACCATAGCTTTACTTTCAATCAAGTTATCCCTTTCTCCGCACCACAAAACTAAAATTACCAACATTTCAGCGGTATGCTCGCCTGGGTGCCACAACGAGCGAGGTTACTGCCGCTCCCCCGGGGAGTGTCGCTGCAAGGTGGGCTGGCAGGGGGCCAACTGCACTGAGTGCCACGCCTACCCTGGATGCGTGCACGGCTCCTGCAACCAGCCCTGGGAGTGCAACTGCGAGAAGGGGTGGGGAGGCATGCTTTGTGATGAAGGTTCGTTATATCTATTTACTTTTATCAAGTCGTATACGTCCCACTGGTGAATATGCTTTAAGAAAGTTCAAGCTGTAATTCATCAGGCTACCTTAGGGTTCTTTTGTGATTTGAATAATATACCACATACAATCGATGATCTGCATAGATACATAGAGACTTGTTTTATTTGTACATTTGTTAATTTAAATCTACCTACCTGTGTATGTATAAATGTGGAGTCAACGTGAGAATAATTGTGACTCTATATTGCAGAAATGCGGCTAATTATGCTGTATTCAATGTTCTTCTGTATTCTATGATGTAGTGAATCTTATTCTACTCGTATGTTCTTTTTTAATTCAAGTTCCTCAATTTCTCTTTGCAAATACTCTAAAACACATTTAATAAAATTATCGCAAAACACACCTGTTTCATTCGATCTAAGATAAAGACAGGATTAAGACAAGTTGCAACTTCCTTTATATCGCAAACATTCGACAGAATTAGTCCTATAACATATGATATTGAGTGGTTGACAGTTGGTGTAGCTGCGTTTTAATCAAGGAAACATTCCTACGTTTCCCGTTTAAGGATATTTCGTACCAGTCGAGAATACACGCCCATCACACACTTCTCCATTTTAGGATAGTGTATTAGTGACCCGCATATTTCATGGAGCCCTTTTGGCTGGTGTGTTTTAAATCATTTGATAGTTATTTCATATTTCTGCATCAACTTTTGGGTTTATCTTAAAGCGACAGATTAAAGCGTAATTACTAATGTATAATAGATAGATTGCGCAACGCAGCGATAAAACAGACGACCAATAAAATACTAATATAAATGGAGGAAAGATAAATGGTTAAATATTTATTTTTCATCTGGATGTTTGGGTCACCCAAAAAGTTTTTCGTATTTCTTGGTATTATAAATACAAGATAGCAAACATAATAGTCTTTTACTATGTATTAATAATTCTTATCATAAGACGAAACACGGAAAATGAAAACTAATAATGTATTATTTGACAGAACTCAACTACTGTGAAAAGAACCCAGGCACATGCAAAAACGGTGGTGAATGCAAATCAATGGAAGCCAAGCTGGGTAACTTCAAATGCGCGTGTCCACCTGGCATTACTGGCAAGAACTGCGATATAGCCCCTGAAGTACCTACCACGGTTGCTCCCGAACCCTGTCCAGCTGGTACAACTGGAAAGAACTGTGAACAGCTGGAGACTACTACGTTGGAAGAGTCTGAGGAAGTCACTACATCTGCAGTCAGTACTACTAGCAAAGAGGAAGAGGGTGCTAACAATGCAGTGGCTACTTCTTCTGAAGTGAATACTCCGGAAGAGCCCGTTCCAGGTAAAAATGAAGTTATTGAATTAGCAAGATTATTTGGGGAATTTAAGTTACACGTACCAAACTAAAAGTTTCGTGATTTGTTGAATATGCATCAGTTTTATTTAGAAGCAATCAATAACAAGACGTGTTTATATTATTTTATTTCCTTTAATTTACTTTGATTCATTCCGTTTATTAAATACCTCTGCATTATTTCCTAATCTTATCCTAAACAAACGTTACTTTTAAAATCTTTATAATAACATTGAAACTAATGTTATATTTTTCTTTTCTTTTTTCTGTAGAGCCCAACCAATGCGAGAAGAATAAAAACGCCTGTAAAAACGGAGGAAAGTGCAAGGCGACATCAGAAGGCTACAGCTGTGTATGTCGTCCAGGTTTCAACGGAAAAGACTGCGCACTACAATCTGATAACTCTACTCTTCCCGTAGAACTAAACACCGTACCTTCAGGCATTGAAAGTGGCAAAATAAGAAGACCAGTAACTCTGAGTTTATCTAAAAGAATTGCGGGACACAAAGATAGACATTCCGATGGATTTTTCAATTATTTCAGAAGGAGGTTTATATTCCCTATCTCTAAATAGGATATTTTTTTAGCTAATAAGCAAATGAGGCTCATATCATTCATTATGATTATATAAACCAATTATTTGTTGATGGAAAACTGGTACGGAAAGAGCTATATTTCATTGCCGTTAATACCTTTTCCTTTTTAGAAAAACTGATACATTCAATTGAGCTATTTGTAGAACGATTACTTCATTAGTGTCAATCGATAAAAATATATGTATCATGTCTTGATTTAATGCAAGCAATTGAGATCACGTCATTCATTTTAAATTATAGTTCATATATCTCATAAATATTGATCCTATTCTTGTAAATGACCTCAACACACCTGAATAATAGTTAGAATTTTTTCCCTCATCCATCTTCACTCGTTCGTTATTCACTTCATTCGTTATGCAATTGTTCATTCATTTCATTTTCGATTATAATATTATCATAATGATTTCGAGTAATGTTGGCACAAGCAGCATTCATTTTCCGCTATGCAAATTTACACTTTCATAACCATTAGATCATTTGCACTATTGTTTATTTCTTTAGTAAGTACAGTTTTATATTGTTCATAGAGATTCATATTTCGTTTATTTCATTACATTTTAGCTAATTTGATCATTCATTTGTTTTCATTTCATTCATTTTTAGGTAGTTATTTATTAATTTATTTATTTAATCATACTTTTTAAGGATGATATTTATATTATAGCAAAAATGTGAATTTTATATTTAGACTGAATTTCCTATTTCTGTGTGCGACAAAATTTACGAATAATGTGTGTATGCAGTAGATTATTATTGTTATTCCAGAGATTTTCCTTCATTTTGTTCTATAAATATCTACTTATCGAAGATTTTTCTGACGAAAAGCGTTAAACCACTACGACTTCTCAATTTCGGTAAATCTTAAAGGAATTGAAGTGATATTTATGTCCTAAAGACTTTTTTGTAGTTAACATCAATGTTGGGAACCTCTGGCGATATCTTTGTACGATTGATCGCGTATTTATATTTCAGTGTTGTTTGCTAGAATGTCTGTTTCGTGTAAATAAAATATGATATGGTTATATTTCAGAATAAAACAACTTGTGTAATTTATTTTCACTTATTCCTTGACTATATCATTTATTTAAATACTGTTTTGCAACGCTATAAATAAATACTTTTTAATTTAAAGCGATTGTGTAAACTAGAGCTCCTGAGACCTTTTGTCATGGCTTCAAGAACCAGTTACGTAAGTCAGAATGATTATGGCCAGTGGCAAGAGAAAAATAAATGTCACCAATCAATACTCCATCTGTGAAACCATTTACCATCAGTTGTATCACATCACTTTGCTAAGTCAGAATAAAAAAACAAGTTTTTCTTTTCCAATCCTACCAAGCCTCACTTCCTTATCTACAAATGCAGGATACATGTCCATAAATATCCCGTACTTTCATTAATACAGTTTAAAGGCATACCGTATCAATCTATTTAATTTATTGCATCCTGCAGCGCTATTTCTCAGTAAGGAAGCTGCAAAGGATATTTCAGTAAAAGCATTTGCAAGTCGCACCTATAAAGCTACGCCTCTTTGCGCAAACCCGGCAAGTCCACAATATTCGAGCAGGATATGCGTCAAATGTAGATTAAGTTTGTAGGTCGACAATTCTTTTAAAAGTATTTAGTATAGGGCTATCTATTTGTAGTAAGATTTAAATCTCTCGCAATCGTAGGGAAGGCTCGACCATAGGTATATTAATTTTATTAGTAAAAATTAAAAGATATTATGAAGAAGCTAAGCTATTTTTTTGTTTGGTTTATTTAACAAATCTGCGCTATGATGTTTAGGTCCAAAATCGTCTTGGTGTCTCCTTTGTGATGAATAAATCAAAGAAATGTTGCATGGGATAATATGATCACGATGTAAATACGAACTAAGTGCCCAGTCGAGTTAACGCTCTGTGCCATTACAATGCGATTGAATCGATCGATCGTAGTAAAATAAAATGAACGGCTTATGGGAACATAAAATTAATGTTAAATATTTTGGAACTTATGAATTAGAACAAAATATCTTTAAAAAGATCTGATCTGAAGAAGTAACCGAAGAAATATTAAATAATAAAAATCGATCCAATAAAAAGTGAGCTTACAAGATTATAAATCGACTTAACTTAAATATTTCGTTCTATTTTATTCAGCATCAATTTCAACAGCTTTTTGTACTTATACGTTAACGAAAAGGATACTGGAACCTTTTACAATAAAACAATGCAAGACCCATTTTATTATGATACTTTTGGTAGCCCTAAAGTCAGTGAAACAGGTTGTAAAATGGCGACTGCTTCAGAATCCGTGAATGTGTTGATTAATTTTTAGCTAAATAAGTCTAGGTGGGCAATAGTATGGATGCCAACCGATCACCGGCTGGTAACCCGGTTGTATGGGTCCATTATCCGGGTGCTTACGTCACGGGTTGAAGGTACAATTTATTTAATCTTTTTTTTTAAATTGTTACTGATCAGAACATAATCGCCCCTTAATGAGGACGGACCTATTTAGAACCAAGAATTAGATTTAGAAAAGGAGAGTTTTTGTTTAATGTTATTACATGATTGTGCATAAGTATATGAAATTTCTAACACGTTAATGGCAATTGAGACAGAGGCAGACATTTTTGGAGCTAATAAACATGTAATGGATAAATCAACGACGGGAAACAGGAAAGAGTTTTGTTCTATCGTTTGGCAAAACAGATTGAGTGGCCGTTTAAAGATTATTTTTATTTTTTTGATAGATAACTCGTAATATTTAGGGTATACATTATTCTCAGTAGTTTGTGGCAACTATGTAGAGTTCCTAAACGTTTCCGAAACATATAAATCCATTTGACTTTGTAATTATAAAATTATATCTTCAACGTAGCTTTGCGAAATCTTTAAGCAAACATAACTCAAACTTGCAATGGAAACTATTAAAATAGGCGACCTGGCGCACTCTAGTTCCCGCCAAAACCTTTAAACATGTTAATTTATTCTTGCTGCAAGAATAGTGAATACAGTAAAACAAATAATTGTCACCATAAACTATGTCAAGTGGCAGCCCAGATCGAAAGTCCACGACATTTTGCCTTTAAGAAGAAGGTGGGATAATTATGAAATACAAAAAATACTTTTAACAAATAAAACAGACGAAATATAGTAAAATAATCTAAATAAAATTTAAAACACGTTAAAATTAGGTCATACCTACTATGCGTTTCTAACATTTCCCTTTTTTCGGATGTAAAAGACTAAGGAGTTTACTCCGTACAGTCTAAAGATTTTTCAAGATGCGTGTTTACACGGCCAGTGTTATTGGATGATGCACCTAACACCACAGATTAGCAATTCGTAATAAAAGAGGTTTTACACCTTTCTATCATTATATTTCATTACAATGATGCATAGGTGTCAATTAATCAAGTTTGCAAATTATCTAATATCATTTTTACATGCGGCACGTATATATCAAATAAATCGCTTTTGAACATAATGGAGCCGTTTCGCCTGGTGGGTACGACCGCGTAGGCCAAAAAGTTACTTCGGCAGTATCTATATAAGCGTTGACTGGGTGGCGAGAGAACATAAAGAACCGATACTACGCTCTATCGGGTCGATAGTCGATCAAAGTAATGTGATATAGTGATCTCGGAGTTTGCAAAAAGTTTATATTAAAAAAATGGCAGTCATTCACGTTTTGATGGTAAGTTTTTTTTCGTATTTTTCGTAAAATATCTGATCGTTGAAAAAATATTTTCGAAATTAATTTAAACGTTGTTGGGAGGATAGCTTAATATTTCTTAATAGTAACCAGATCTTTTTATTGATTTAGTAGAGCAGACGCAAAATTACATTTTAAATAAGTTAAAGTTAATATGTCTGAATATTAAGGTAGTCAGTGATTTTTTTTAATAAGTTATTTTATTTTTGCCAACATTGTTAAATATTGGCATTAAAATTAAAATTGTGGTAGTAATTGTTGACAAGTAACGCCATAATTAATAAAACTTATTTACTGCGTGTCTCTTAAATATTTAGAATAATAGCTTTTTATTACAGGACGCAGTAATTTAAAATTATTGTCCAAATTATATATTATGTCCATATCTATCAGATAATTTCCGTTGAACAGTACACTTATTAAAATATAATAATCCGTAGTCGATTAAGTACGAGGATTATCTATTCGTTCCATAGGCTTAGTATTAGCGTTTACGGACTGTAAACCGTAAGGATGTGAGTTCGATTTGTAAATGTCTTATTCAGGATTGGTGTATTGAAAATGTAGAGGTTTGTCTGAAGCAAAATCTTTAAAATAAATGTATAAAGATCATGTCGCGTAGACTCTACTACTCTACTACTCTACGATAAGGACAAGGAGAAAAATAATCGTCAATACTGAAATGAATATTAGGTAACTACTAAATTAATTCATGAACATTAATACGTATAAGTTTCCCGTTTTTCATAATAGTTATGCCCTACGTTTGTTATATTTGCGACTCGGCAAATGATTCAGGTACTGTCGTTTTATTAAGTTCCCACGATGCGTCACGTAATAATTAATTACCTATACTTCAACGGCATTTATTAATCGGCTAAATATTTATGCTTTCATCTAGGACTATGAATACATTTTTACTAAACGTCGTTTTATGTTTGCGATATTAAGAAACGACGCGGGAAAAGTTTAAAAACATATTAGGACCCAATTTCACCGTTAAACTGCGGCAACATACTTATTTCTATTGTTCCCTCGTAAGGGACCGTGTATAAATAATTATTTGATTGCATTATTTTAATTTTCACTTTATAAAACTATCATGTATATTTCGCTTGTTGTCAAAATATTAATCGATGTATTTTCAATTACAGGTCAAAACTTTCTTGGTAGATTGTAAGCTACGATTTTACATTCAACTTGCATAGAAAAATTTGAATAGTAGATTAAGGCGCAAAATCGCACATCTAAGATATATTCATATAACGTAAAGATTATATCTAAAACACTATATAAAAATATCAACAGCCGAGTTTTACCCGACGACTTTTTAAAAACCGTTGGTAAAAGGTGAATTTTTGTTCAATAAGTATTTGTATTTAATTCAAAATTACATGATTCTATTAGTTCTTCAATCATTAATTTACGAAATTACATCGATTGTTAGAATATTTTCACCCAGGCTTAACAAAATACCTATTTTACGATAAAATTTTAAACAATTCTGTTTGTAGTTACCATACATTCGAGCTTATGTTCTAATCGACGTTTTATTACTGGTAGAGTCGGTCTTCAGTTTCAAGTTTTGCTTCACTTTAGCCGATCTAATTACAGTAAATAAGGAACAATAATAATCAGCTTTAATTGCATGAAACACACATTAACACATAACAATGTAATTCGCAGTTCGTGTTATGTTTACATAGATATTGTACGAGGGAACTAAGAGCGCGTGGAAAGGTTTTTTTCCTACTGTTACGTTTCGTTGTTGCTGTTCTTTACGGTTCTGATCATTAATTTTAATAATTGTTATGATAGGCGTAATATTATGTAGTAACGCGTAATATCTTTAATGTGGTCATTCATCTTAGAATGCACCAAATCGTTCATAACAAATAGGTCTTTTGCCGATGATTCTTCAAAGATTGGTAAATGTAACAGAGGCGAAAAGTATATGTTAAGATGGAATAATATAAAAAATAGAGTGTCTATAGAGTATAATGGTGTTGTTATGAATTCCTATGTCACTTAAAGAATAATAATATATTTTTACGCCACAAAATGTTTTAGAAAAATATGCGCAGACATTCAACTCAAAAAGAAGCTATTTTAAAAACAAATTGCATAAGTACTCTACCATACAAAATTTATATTTGTATTCATAAAAATGTAATATGCAAATAAAAATAACATTTGGGAACAATTCGTGTAATTTTTCATATTTTTGGAAATACTGTTATGTGACAAAGAAAGCATTTTACCCACGGTTTCGCCATTGTGCTTATCATTTTGCCGCCCAACTTCCGGTCCGAGCGAAGACATTTTTTTATAAACTATTATATTGTTGACTCAATATTAATAATTTTCGTGAATATTTAAATTAAACAGTGAAATAGAATAATTAAAGACGGAAACGCTTACAAAAGTTTGGGAATGCAAAACTCACGAGCTATCTTGATAACTCTTTATAATCCGTATAATAAAGTTTAAAATAATCAACACGACGGCAACGAAAAACACTAATAAAAGTTTTTAATCAAAGAGTTATTTACAATTCCTTTAAACCTCACTACTAAAACCATAACATAAAATTATTACAAAATTGTTCATATCCAACTTATCGACCTATAAATTTAATCTGACACTGGTTTTAGCCTGAAGACATAACCAGGGCACGCGGTGGACAGTGGGCGTGGGTGACCGTTTTACCGGGTTGCAACACCAGAACTTCGACCACTCGAACCTTATGACTCATTTGTTTCAACACTTCGTCCTGCAAATATAAAGTTCAGTTTAGGGCCGTGATATTAAAACTGGAATCCGATTTCAGAATTTCGTTGTTCGAATTTCAGAATTCGGTGTGTGCACTTTTAAAGATTGACAGTAATAGTAATTAATTGTGCCTGACTTTTTGCTTTGTTAAGGTCTTCAAGTGTTTTTGTGCGTCATTATGTAAGATTTAAATGTTAAATTACGATAAAACAAAATTAAGAAGAGATAAGGAGCTGATTGTTTTAAATTAATTCAAAATAAGGTTTGAGTTCTCAAAGAATCACCAGGCTTCTTTATTACTTTTGATATCGTCGCTGTTCCTAATTGAAAAGTCGAAGGGACCAGCCAGGGCGGGATTACCTAAGTATAGTGTGGATGTACCTATTTATAAACTCTAAATAATACGACGATTGTGTGGTCATAATTTCTCTATTCTTTTCCAACCTCATATTCATTAATACAAGGGCTCTCTACAACATACAACTCGCATATATGAAATACATAAAACGTTTACTCTTGAATAATCACAGCGTAATCCCTCCAACTCGGCCATCCTTCACATCCGCCGTTGGCACCTCCGTTTTATATTCAAATCCTTATTTCATTCTTCTTAATATAACTGCCAGCACTATCGTCATACTAGAATAGGTTGCTTTACTCATCGCTTACAAAAATCACCCGCTACCTATTATTTCCCTATGTAAATTAATATAACCTACTAAATGTGATATTTTTATAATTATGAAGTTTTCTCGCTTGGATGATGCTGCTGACATTAGGCTGTTATTTGATTTCGCCATCTTTGCGATAGTCATCATTTCATTATATGATTATTGTTTTAGTTTTGTTAATTTTAAGATACTTTTGCGAAAAAAAATTTTGTTTAAGAATGAAATAAACATGGACTCTTTATTTATACTGCATCTAACGATACTGATATTATATTATACTTACTTATAAAAATTCATTATTAAAATATTGCCTACATTAATAGTACATAAAATAAATAAAATGCACATTGCATGGTCGTAATCGACATCTATAATTCATCTAAAGGCTTACTTTGTCGCTATTAAATGCCAAATTCCTATTACGTGTTACATTTTTTTACTTTACGTAATATTATACGCCTTGTGACGTAGAAAATTTAGAATTACCGCGAAAAATAGTGCTCATTACATGAATTGGTTTATTTTTAAAATATTAAAGAATACATTGATAGTATACATATTAAAAAATATGAATAATTATACAAATTTAATAAGTATTTACTTTCAAAGAACATTTTATTCTGTCTTCCATAAAGGAAGCAATAAAATAATTACCTATATTGTCTATTAAATTTAAAAACTGAAGCTACAAATATCAATATAATAAAAGAAATCCACGAAAAAATACATAAAATGCCGTCAAATATTGTCGCGAAAGTTTTTAGAATAAAAAACCTAAAACGGAAATCAAAGACCGGTGTATTGGTGTTTCGCAATATTTCATCGGTGCTAGGTACATTCGAGTGACAGGCACAGGGTTCGGCTTATATCTGGACCGGG
The DNA here is from genome assembly GCA_949752805.1 of Deilephila elpenor. NCBI lineage: Eukaryota > Metazoa > Arthropoda > Insecta > Lepidoptera > Sphingidae > Deilephila > Deilephila elpenor. The sequence continues at coordinate 11,562,990 of OX457108.1, forward strand.
TGTTTCGACATCTCATGCATTCCAATATTAATAGTTAATACCCAGTCCTAGTTGCCCAACTTCCTAAATTCATTCCGTCTATCTGGTGTTTGGTGTGGCTTATTTGTTACCTGTCTAGATTAAAGGACTAATAATATTGCTCTCTAGCGTAGTTACATTTGAATTTAATTTTTCGGATGTTGCGAAATACGAGAATAGATTTATTACAGTAAGATTATTTTTGAAGAATATTCTATTAAATTTCATTTCATTTATGACGTGTTCACTTGACTTTAAATATTATTTGCATGTACAAAATATAGCCGGTACAACTTTTATAAAATCTAATTGTACATTTATTTAAGTGACATCTTACGAGTTAACTTGGTAACAAACTGATATGTATCTGAAAATTTTCAGCACTAGCCTTTCACAATATATGCAGACACTTCGTTTGGACAAATTTTATTATTCAGAAACTCTGCTGGCTACCTTTTTTTATAATAACGCCATCTAGCGGCTTCACCTATAATAAATTTCTTGAAATAGTCCTTTCACGTGAATTTCAGAAGATATGTCTGTTATTTGCTGTGTTTATTTGTGTTCTTTCAACGTAGTTTTAAACAATACCATAATTTTCGAACTTACTATACCTAAATTAGCTTGACTTTCATTAGTTAAATTGCTTTGTCAATTTAATAAGTATTTACTTAATATTAATAACGATAAACAAATCACTTCCAACTTAAACATGCCAGATGTATTTGAAAGTAGGTACTATTGTTGCTCCAGTTTTAAATAAACTTATTTTCACTAGAAACAGATCTATACGGATCTTATAACTATTATCTAAGAGAAATAAGTATATTCTTTAAAAATAATGAGTGAACATTTTGAATCTTAAGTTAATTAAGCTTTGAGCACATATCATTAGTACTGCTGTTAACTAGCAGCAGTACTGACTAAAAATTATCTCCACTTCACGACTCCACCATACTTTTATCGATAAAAAATATGCAATCGTTCTTCCATCACATTTTTATAATGACGGTATTTTTTCTTTTGTACCAGTCCTAATAAATGTTGTTTCGTTATTCATACCTATAAAATAAAGTAAAATTTTCAATTTTTAAGAAATGTATTTAAATTACATGTTTTTCATAGCACAAATAAGAAACGGTGCATGCCTACCGTATCCATTAAAATTGTACAAAATAAATCACAGAAAAATCCGCAGATTTTAATCTCAATTTCTTCGAGCTTAATGGTGGTTGTCCATTAGGTAATCAAGGTTGTTTTTATAGAACAAAGCTGGGGTCAGCGGTAGCCGTCAAACCTCTGTTTTGCATATTAGTATCTGCGCCATACATCATGTGGCGGGACCTTGGCCGAGGGCTCTTGATAAACGACGTCTGCATTGGCACACTTTACTTTAAGTCTTTTAAGTTGGATTTATTTAATTCAAGCTTTAAAATTGTTGGCTTTATAAATAGTTATAGATAGATTTATCATAGATGTAAAAAACGCAAAATTACTGCAAGGATTTCATTTTTTAGTCTTCGTTAGAATAAAAAATGTATATTGCTTTGTTCGTAAATCACAGTAGGGTTATTAAAAGAGTATATAAGTAAACAATAATTATTAATTATCACACAATATAAAACCCCTATGGTTTTAGCTGTATGGTGTAATAAACTAACCCAAGTAGAGAAAGTCGCATGCGTTAGCTAGCGATCAATTATTAAACATTAACTAAAAATATATTAAACTACTTAAGTATATAATATTATAGAATGGAAAAATATTGTATTTATGCAATTTTTTTTAAATACAGACAAAATACATTACGTAATATTGCAACGGATATATTTAGACGTAGGTAAATTGACAACTTCCCTCTTCGTAACAAAAAGTACTTTCTAAATATTTAACATTTTATTATACTATTCTACTTCTCATATTTTTTTATCAAGGAAACGTGGAGTAAGGTATTAATAAATTATAAATTTCTAGTAATGTGTTTTTAAATGCGTTCAGGTGTGCGTAATTACTGCTAGGCGCTGTCACAGCGCTGTGTAGGTATAATTCCGTGAGGGCGGCCTGCCTTGTACCAGTTCGTTATGCCTTACATAGTATTATTATAAATTAATAACATATAATATACCCGTTCGTTTTGACTACTTAGTTGTAAGGCCAGTTTGATTGATGTCAAGCTTATTTTTATATTAGATTTAGTTTGCTGTTTGAACTGATTAGTTGTTATGATTATTTTAATAATGTAGGTACTTCTTGTATGCAAGCAGTATCACAATATATTTTAAGCCTAACTGGACTGTTGTGTTGGGAATTATCTTATTTCAAATTAAATAAAACTTATAAAACTCTAGGTTTTAATTATTGGTCTGAAAGATCCTGCTACAAATATTTTTATTTTGTTTCAGCTTCTGCTTGCAACAAGCAGTCTTTCAACAACAAAAGAGATCGCCAAACTGTCAAAGCTTATTGAGGGTAATGGAATCAAAGAGTCGTCAGTATCGGAGAAGGGAGTGAAAAGACATGTAACACTCGGCCACGGAGGCTTTGGCCACGGAGGATTCGGATCATATGGCCTGATCTCTCACGGATTCTCAGGATTTGCAGCATCTCCAGCCCCAGCGATATCAGTCTCACCTGCCCCGTCGGTTGGGTATGGTCCGGCTTTCGGCTTTGCGTCGGGCCCTGGAGTCAGTATCAGTGGAGGTGGAGTCGGGCCGGCAATCAGTGTGTCCGCCACCCCAGCCGTAGCTGTGTCGGCCGCTCCTGCAGTGGGCATAGCTACAGGCCCTGGAATTGCCATTGGCGGAGGAGCAGGAGCGGGCGGGGCTGGTGCCACGGGGCCAGCTTTCTCCACCTCAGTATCAGTCGAACCGAACCCAGTGATCCTACGTCAGGAGGTGCCACGCTTCATCACGAGAACCATCACCAGGGATGTTCAAGTCCCAGTGCAAGTGCCCGTTCCCGTGCCAGTCGACCGCCAAGTCGCCGTGCCAGTGAGAGTACCTGTCCCAGTGACAGTAGACAGGCCTGTGCCAGTGCCAGTAGTACAGAGGGTCCCCGTCGAGGTGACACGTCAAGTCCCCGTGTATTTGGAGAGGAGAGTGCCATACCCTGTGAGAGTCCCAGTGAATGTGCCCGTCCCGTACCCTGTAACGGTTGAGAGGCAAGTGCCTGTAGACAGGCCAGTGTACGTGGACCGCCAGGTGGCCGTGCCGCAGCCTGTGTACGTGGACAGGCAAGTGAACGTGCCAGTCCCAGTGCAAGTGGACAGGCCCGTGCCCGTGCCGCAGCCCGTGGTGGTGGAGAGGAGAGTACCCGTGCCCGTGCCATCAGCCGTGTCTGCTGGACCGGCGCTGACAGCTGTAGGCGGTTCCGGCTATTCCGGAATCTCCAGTTTCTCATCAGGTCTTTCTGGTATTTCTGGATACGGCTACGGTGCTGGCCCTACGATCTCAACGGTGACTGCGGTGCCGGTGGCGAGCTCGGTGTCGTTTACTCACGGCGCGCCGATATCCTCGGGCGCGACCAGCTACTCCAAGACCATCTCGTACAATTCGTTGTCTGGACACTCGGGTCACTACTCGTACGGCCATTAATTTAATATGAGAATATTTATACAGAGCAGCGAATATGTATATGTTATTGGAATTAAACTGATTCTCACACTTTGTGTATATAATTTCCATTAGACAAACTACTTTCGAAAGTTTTTGGTGTAATAAGTATCTGTTTATAATTCATTGGTATCCGGAGTGTTAGTCCGGATGATAGTAGAAAGTATAGTTAGGTACTTTGGGCACCTTGACAATTATAACCGAAATATTATTTATAATCTACTTGGTACTCACCACTACAATTTGAACAACATTTTGCTCTAAGCAACGGATTTCTTGCATGTTTTTTTATTATGAGATTAAGCGCTTTGGATATGAACTTATCTATAAAGCGATTTGTAAAAGACAGCCCGATTAAGGGTAGTATGGGGTTGATAAATACAGTAATCGCCGAATACCAAATGGCTCAGGTCTTTCAATACGCGCTTATCATGCTATAATTAATAATGTATTTGAAATGAAACTGCATTTAATCGAAACACATATATTTTTTAATAGATTATGTAAACTCCACAAAGATATTACATAGTATAAACATCACACAAAATATGATAGAAACATTAAGATATGTAAGAAATTTACACGAAGGCCATTTAGTTATTGTACACTCAACTTATGTCTTATTTACACATTTATATATAGAATTAAAAATTGATTATACTAATTTACATAATTTATTTTATGCAATTACGGGCGTAATTCTAGATTATTTCAGTTCGAACTCTCACCCACATGAAATGTCATCAGTTTGTTGCGAAATGAGATGAAGATTATGAATGATGCTTACCTGATTTTACCAATATCTTATAAACTTCACATTCAGAAAGTTAACACTAGAACAGGACTAGGAAGCTTAACTATAACGATAGAGATTATATTATTAGTCACAATGATTAAGGACCTTTCAAAGGGTCTTTCGTAATCAATCAAGTGCGACAAGAGAAACCAGTCAAGTCACACTTTTATAACGGATGGTCTCTAATGTAGGTACTAGATACAAAAGCTTGGAGAAAAATTAAATCAGGTAAAGTAGTTAAAGTTTCTGTGCGTTAATGTTTGAACCTGATACATTAAGGAGACTGTATTAAATATATTAAAATACTGTCGTAAGAAAAATACGATGTCTATTTAATATCTGACAGAACATAAATGTAAATGCTTACGGCGTTATTCATAAACATTTAAAAAAATTATTTTAGTTATCAAATGTTTTATCTTCTTCTCTCAAATTGAATTCAAAAGTCGTTCGATAGGGAAAAAACCTTCTGTAACTTAAATAGGTTTTAAAACTGTCTATAAAAAATGCCGTGAATGGTATAGTAATGGCTATGAAAATGTTCAATTTCATAATTCGATAACCGATGCATGTTTTCATGTTACCATTAGCTTAAATAACATTATTTCAATTATTATTTTAAGTTAGCCAAAAAACATTTATTTTGATAAAATAACAATATTAATTAAAACTAGGGCAACAAACTCAATAGTGCGTTTATTTTTTGTCGACCGACCGTGACCCCTATGACCCAATTAAGAAAATTGTGACTCTTAACTTCAATCCGTAACTTGACATCACGGTTAATTTTGAAAGAAGTTTTTTTTTTTTTTATTGCAATGAATGACGAGACGAGCAAGCCGTTCGCCTGATGGTAAGCGATACGACCGCTCATAAACAGTAGCTACATTCCACTGCGCTCGCAATCCTGAGACATAAGATGTTAAGTCTCAATATGTCCAGTAGTTACTCTGGCTACAATGTCCTTCAATCCGAAACACAACAGTGCATTTACGCAGTGTTGTTTCACGGGAGAAATAGACATTGCGGTGGTACCTACCCAGATGGCCTCTCACATATGAGATACCTACCACCAGTCATTTGATTAATCAGATTCGCCCATTACTTCACTAGAATTTGGATGGAAAGATATCTTGACGTCACACGTCGTTAGTACTAACGCTTGCGTTTTAATATATGCTTATACCATAGTATAACGATCTATGGCGTATACCATACATAAAGTTATGCTTATGTTATACTTAAATCCATACTAAGTACAGAATAGAAAAGCTTGAGAACATTAACCCTTCAAAGTTACTACTTACACTCACGACATTCAGACTTGAGATTTCAATTAAATACTCAAATAAAATGATGCCGGTCTGAAACCGGATTTACACCGACTGAACTCGAACCACACATTTACACGCTTCAATTTGACAGAATTATCTTCATTCGTGCGGTGATTATTCGAGCTCAAACCACGATCCTAGTGCCAACACAATTTCATTTAAAGAATCCTTGTCTATAAATGCAAAACTTATTCCACTGGTTTCCTTGGGCATATTTTGTCTTCGTGATTCTAGACTAGTGCGTGGTGGTCTGTTGGTAAACGGACCAGGCGCGACTGCTGAAATATTGACAGTGGTCGCAAGTTCAAATCCCAGGGCACAGCTCTGATTTTTCATGTGTGTATATATAGTTAATCACCACGCACTATAATGGTGAAGGAAAACATCGTGAGGAAACCTCCATGCCATAGCGATTTCTAATAATTTCTATGGTATGTAAAGTCCGCCAACCCGCACTAGGCCAGCGTGGTGGGCTATATGGCCAAACCCCTCTCAATCGTACTCTCGATTGTAGAGGAGGCTCGTGCCCTGCAGTGGGACGTATATGGGCTGATACAGATTCTAGATGCTAAAATATAATACACCGGTCAGTCGGGTTCATCGGAGATCCAGGGGGGCAGTGCCACGCCCTGGCGAAGTCTTCGCTGTTCTGCAGGGCGCCTCGAGCTCGGAAATGAAGGGGGGAATGCTCGTCTTCCAAGTCTGCTTTTAGAGAACTCTTTGTTGATACTCCGCACCAGAGCTGTGGGATATTACAGGATTATACACAACTTTCAGAGATTTTCTACGATCAATATTTCTATGACTTCAAAAAAAAATCTAATTTCAAAAAATATGTTGTACAATTACAAACTTTTGTCAAATGGCACCTATTTACGTGCTAAGGCGATATTTTTTTCCAAAACACTCTCTTGGTCTAAATTATTAAAGTTAATGCGGTTAGGTTTCGGAGCGTTTTTATAAATATTAAATTAATAAATATTATTTAAAATGAGTTTTAAAACTAAGATCCTAATTGTAGAACGTAAGGATTATTTTTTGTTTTATATTTTTCATTAAGTACACTTTATACAAAGTATGTTTTAATTGGAATGTTTCAAACTAACTTACATTGCCATAAGACAAGAAGAACATTTGCTCAGCGGTCATATGCTCGAACCCCGGCAGTTTGGGCTCTGGGCCATGCTTCCTCATGTGGTGTTTCAACGCCGCCAGCGCCTCTCTCAACCCGCCGTTGTCTGCTATGTTCTCTCCCAAGGTTTTCTTACCGTCCACCTACAATAGGTATTGTATTTCTATACGCTATTGTTGAACATGTTTTGTCGAATTATCTGCCTTAATATGCGTTATTACAACAGTCCGAGTGTTGTACGATGGAAGCAATTAAGGGGGACATGACTTGATGTTCATATTTAAAAATATTTTAAGTAACGCACCTGTCATTATAAATTAGGATCAATCAAGTTATGTAAAACAGGTGTTAAAAACTAAGAGAGTCTTTTCAGTGGTGGTCATTACTTTACTGATTGAATTTATTATATTTTTGAGTTACTTTAATTGCTAATAACATAAGAGGATCCAGTCGTTAAAATTTAAGATGTAATAATTAGTTAGCTGCGAAAAATCAAAGTGCATTACTTTTTAGGACTAACGACGGTATGGAATTGGAAGAATGAAATGCACACATTATTGGATCTGACTTATTCATTCTCGCTGGACAAAAGCCGACAGTAAGGCTATTACTTCACGTCGGATTTTACGATCAAGTTAGAGTCCTATTCGCCCAAGTCTAAATTCAAGTTGAATCTAATTGTAACTTCAGTATCAACTCATATACAATATCTCTCCTATACAATCGAGAGTACGATTGAGAGGGCTTAGGCCATATAATTAATTTGATGTCTGTATAAACTCTTTATTTATAGCATCAAATAAAACAAACAGGAAATTAAACATAATGATATTTAACATCTTATGTCTCTGGGTAGCGACTGCAGTGGAAAGCCAAGCATTGCCTTGTACCTAATTAATGGTGTTGTTTGGTTTTGCTACTATCCATGAGCGGTCGTATCGCTTACCATCAGGCGAATGGCATGCTCGTCTCGCCATTCATCGCAATAAAAAAAAATCTTCCACGCTGGCTTCGTGCGGGATCGCATCTTCTGTAATACCAATAGCTGTAATCAAATCTGAGGTAAATTTGACTTACGTGTTCATCGATCTCTGGTAAGTAGTAAGCTGAGTACTGACCGATGAAGCACTTGGTCATGTACACAAAAGATTCTATAGTGTCGTTCGTCCACCATGGCACCATGTTGCCGTTCTTGTCGAATTTTCGCCCTGGATTGAGAATCTAATTTAGTTTAATATAAAGTCTGAATTATAATTTATTATTACGACCTCAGATAAAAAACGTCTCTAAAACATCAAGCGATAGTGTTTTTCTAAACCCGGCATAAATATTAAATACCACCATGCACTGCTTAGGAAGGTAATAGAATGACCATCGAATACAAGCTTAATATCGGACATATTATATTGGTCATAAATCTATTATTTCAGGAGCAAAATGTCTTTAAAAACTGTCTAGTGTTATATTCATGTCCATAATTTATCCATTTACATGTAGATATCTACTTTTTGTACAGACTTGACAATATTTGGTAATTAAACGAACGACTGCCTCGGTGGCGTAGTTGTACTACGGTACAAATACAAATCTGAGGTCTCGGGTTCGAATCCCAGGGGTCGGGCAAAGTGATATTGGGTTTTTCTATTCATTATCAGCCCGGAGTCAGGAATTTGTGCCCGATATGGCGATAGGCTCGCCACCTATCACATCATGGGACGGAACATACAAGGCGAAATGTGGGTGTCCTGGTAGCACCTTTGCCTACCTCTTCTAGGATATAGGCGTGAGTGTATGTATGTATGTATGTGAACGACCACTAAAATTGAAACGCCAATAATTAATCCGAGTATCGATAGCATCCTAATTAATTTCGGCGAATTACAAACGGAATACCGAAACCTGTCAAATTAGGTCCGGTCGGGCTACCAGGTGACCTAAAATCATATACAGGTCATTTACATGAGTCTATTGATTGCACTGATGAAGGTGAAGTACAGATTGACCTAGTAATGCTGGATGTTATAATTGCTTTAATTTTAGGTCAGCCCGGGCTCTTCTTTCCGAGAAATGTGTCCGATGCGAATGTATTTTGATGTTTATTTGTGAGGAAAAATTGTTTTGGATGTTTATTATTCAGTATCTATGCAATATTTGTAATTCTATGGGACGTTCTATTTAATAACGAAATCTAGTAATTTTTATACGTGGTAGTAATTACGTGGTAATTCCTTCACAGGATTACCGATACAATGGCGAAAATGCAAATGTTTTTTTTTGACAGAAAACTTTTATCTTCCTTTTAAGAAGTACCAATATGAACACATTGATACGTTCCGCAGAATTGAAATTAAATGCAGTAAATATGTTTAAGATGCAGCTCGTTGGTGCTTAATTTAGTTCATCTATACATAGGGCTAAATGCTATGAAATAATAACTAAGACGAATAAAGAAGTAATATTAAAACACTCACCAAAGTTATCGAAGCCATGGGTGATTTCGTGTCCGAGCACTGTTCCTAGAGATCCGTAGTTCAAAGAACTGCATAGAAAAACAAAATCTTATTTAATCTCAGTGGTGACTTTTAATATAGAGAGTATTTTAATTGAACAAAATTAAACATCTAAAAAGCATATTAAATTATATTCTTCGTATGATGTAATTATATTATAAAAATTATTAGTGGGAACTTGTGTTGTTTTATTTGCTTTTTTATCTTTCATTAATCATGTAATTAACGAATAACATTTAATTACCGTATTTGAAGTAAAATAAACTTAATATAGCTTAATATACGAGATTCATTTACGACGTCCATAACTGCCGCTCCAATTTAATTTCAATACACACTGCTTCGACTTTAATGAATGTGAAGCCACAAATATAATTATAGGTACTTACTCTAGTCCCAAATCAAAGAATGGGTGTTGCAACATAACCAGAGGTACGGCTGCGTCCAAAACATTTATGTTTTTAAAGTATTTTTATAAGTATTTCTAGGTGGTAGAGTATTATTTTTATATTTTAGTTTAATTATTTCGAAAACATTCATAATTTAAGGCACAAACTTTTGTAAATTCCCAATATCGATAGATATTCACAAAATCTGATCTGATTGCTGGCTTTAGTATTGATTTAAATTTGGTTGATTCATGACAATTGACTTTCCAGCAATCTAGACTATTACAAAATTTGTTTGAGCTTCTCTGTTTATAGATTGCTTTTCTAAATACATACAGTTTTACTTACTGATTGTATTCTCTTGGAAAGTATGATATGCATTTACTTCAGTCGGATCAGTCGACCAACCGAAACTGTTGCTTTCTCGAAGGGTGTTCAGTCCATTCTTCACTTTCACTTGAATTATATTGATCATGTTCTCCAAATGGTTCTTCTTGTTTACTTCTATTCCCTTATAGTATTCTTCTAGTTTGTCCTCTTCTAGTAGCCATTCCGGGAAACCTATCAGTGTCCTCATTTGTATTATTTTCTGGTACGTGGCTAGTTTTGTGTCGTCGTCCATCCAATTCACTTGACCGACAAGGTGTGCAAGAGCATTTTTAAGCTCATCAAGCATTGTTTCAATCTGAAAAAGAGTCTTTATTGTGTCTTTTTACTTATTTTTTGGTAATTTAGTTATTAAAATAATCTCGTAATTAAATTATTAGAATAAGGGTAATCGCATTCCATACAATTGTAGTGCTTAAAAGATGAGGCAATAAAAAAGTATTTCCAGTACAACGCATTAATGTTTACAAGCATGTAAATATTAGGTACCTTAGGCTTAGTGACGCTAAGGAGGTGCAGTTCGATGATGCCGTAAGCGACGTTCATCCCGAGTATGTCGTGGACGACGCCGGCGCAGTGCAAGCTGCAGGATCACTCAAACCATCAGTAGATTAAATTGAAGCAATCAATTCCTACCTTAGGCTTAGTTACGCTGAGGAAGTGCGGGTCGATAATGCCGTAAGCGACGGCCATCCCAAGCATGTCGTTGACGGCGCTGGCGCAGTGCAGGCTGCGGGGAGGGATGTTGGAATCCAGGGGTCGCAGCTCGTAGTACGCGCGGTAGAACAGGCTCCTGATCTGTGTTGTTGTGTGGGTTGATAGTACTTCTACCACCTGGATAGATTTAAACATGTTAACAATGACACCTTATAGGTTCAGAATCATGAGATCCGAACCTGGTTTCTAAGTAAACTGCGAGTGTTTTGATATGTGAAAATGTAATATAAGCTTAGCGGTGAGTGAACCACCGCGCCGTATCATGAGATCGCCATATCGTGCAATATCATCAATCATGAGATAACTTGGTATACGTGGTATGGTCTGTGGTGGCATTGGCTTTTCTGGCTTCTCCTTCAAAGATATGTAATGCGAGGATTATCTATTAAAAATACTATAAGATTACTAACCTTAACCCACGTATATAGCTCCAGCTCATAATCGGGAGTACTCGCAACAGCTTTAGCCATCTGCGCCATGTACAGCATATCAGGATCGGATACCAGTATCTTGTCCTTGCTGAAGTCCAGCGTCACGTTACTGATCTTGAAAATGCCTTCAAGATATCTCCTCCAGATGGGGCTTGGTGTTGCGTTGAAACTCAAGACGAATGCGTCTGTGAACGCTTGGATCTCGTCTACCGTATACTCGGGTACGTCGATGTAGTCTTCTGCATCATCCGTTGAATTTGTTGATTCTAACTGGAATTTTTCATGATTATTTTCCTAGGTTTTTTTGGAGTTTACTCTTTATTACGTTTATTATGACGATATTCTTAGTATTTCATATTAATGTTTTATAAAGATATGTCTATTGAATTTGAATAAATGCTTTAGGTAAAATATTTAATAACAACCTGAATAATGAATGCCTATTTGGGCTATGGTAACTTCTAAACTTCTAAGTTTAAATATTCTAGGTCGTAAATATGACTACGCCAGACGTAATTGACGTTCTTTAAGTGTACATATGGCTCGTGCCGACATAACTAAATGGTTTCAACAGGACATGTCCAACTTAACGGGTGAGTAATCAATGAATAACATAAACTGTTCAATTACAGAAAAATAATAGCTATTACTTAGTACCCATCAAAATTTTGTTAAAGACAGACGGAAATGCAGGAATGCCCCACATTGTCAGACCTAAAGATGATGGCGCGTAAACAATACAACATTAATTACTTACTTTTCTGGGTAATAATATAAGTAATAAGCTTTAACTAATATTAATTTAAACTTAATTGATAATTGCGTTCATGAAATGTCTGGATTATTTTTACGTATGATTTTTATGGTTTTGTTCTGAGCTTAAATGTTACATTTTTGCATATAACAGAAAATCAATGCTGTATTTAGAAATCAAGTTATAGTCAGTTTACCCTTGTCGATCGTATGCCGTTAACGGAAAGCATGATTCATATATGTAAAATGTGGTATACACTAGTGGCGGTACTTCCATACAAGCCCAAAAGCCCGGCTTGCCCTACATAATACGTATATACTCCATACTGAATACAAACTATTACATTCAATACAACAGTCATTTATTAGAAAACATCTAACATTTAATTTTTTTGAATTTACCGCGCTTCGATTCAATGAAACGCCAGCGCCGAAGCGCCGCGTAATTCCATGCGCGTAATATTCATTCATTAAAACTATATTGAACTTGAAAAGACGGAGCACACAGCACATACATCTATCCTTTTCTCTCTCGTGTGCTTTTACGGGGCTTCTAACAACGCGTGAACTGTATGGGGAAATGATATTACTCGATCGCTACGAATGTATAGCTATAGATATGTTATATAGCAGTTTACTCTAGACGATATGCCCGGCTTCGGCCTTGGTGATGTAAAAACATCGTGCGTTGCATGGTCGTCACGTGATTATTTGTTATATCAATTGTTATTAAATTAAGTTGGTTCCTTTTAGAAATTATATCTAATATTTTTTTTAGAACAAGTAATGAAGTTTTAATATTTCTTTTAATAAATTGTATCTTTTGTATTGTTTATTTCACTTTTACTGGCAATACAGCACATATTTCTACTAACTTCATTTGTATTATGATATTTTATGAGTTGTGAATTTGTTTTGTTTAAGGTTAATGTTTAGTTTTTTATGTTATTTAAACTTTTTGATACTATTATGAGTTGTATTGTTTTCTGTGATGGTTTGAGTGCGATTGTGAAAGCGTTCATTGCCGGTAAAAAGGTAAATTCATTCAATTATATTGAAAAATAAACCGGCGCGAAACCTATGCCGTGTTTGTACATTTAATAAGTCGTGATAAATCACAATAGAAATTTCTTCAGTTCAGTTTAATAAACTACGTACTTTTATTACTACATACTCCCTTTAAAGCTATTAAACAATCGTGATTCATATGTTTTTAAACGACACGTCTTGTGTGTTAGATTGTTTAGATTATAATGCTTTAAATTTTCATTAAATTAGGTGGTCCTTTCAAAAGCAATCTATTATTTTAAATTCAGAAAAACATTTAAACATGAATGCGTTAATAATAATTTCTGCTTGCAATTTCGGTAAACCTCGAAGTCGACCACGGCACCACAGAATAGTGACGGCAATAGAAATGTAATGAATAGTTACGGATACATGTTCACAAGTAATCTATAATAATTGTTTTAATCTTAATATTGATTGTGTGGTAGGTTTGCCGACGTATTATAAATTAATTTTCTTCGTTCTTAGTAACTTTGTGTTTCTAAAACAATATAAATTAAACGTAAAAAAATATTCGGCTTGCCCTACTCCAAAACCCTAGGCACGCCACTGGTATACACTATGATATGATCTAAAGCGATTTACTGGGTTTTTCTAGGTCACCATATTGACTACAACTGTTAATTTAGATCCGACTTGATAATTTATAACACGTCCAAACTGTCTGTACTCTGTAGTTACGTTGACATACCACGTTCAAATATTTAATTTATCATTTAGTGTAATTTGGTCCTAAGAATTGTATATAAATATATGGGCAGAGGCCCGTCTTCATCAGAATCAGCCATCAGAAATGTAGGTAGGATCCAGTGAAATAATCAGGTAAGTCACAATCAATAAGTTATGTATTTCGCACAATATATATGTCACATACAGTGTCTCACAGAAATCAATTCTCTACTAATTACGGAATCATCTAATTAATCGATTACAATTATCTCCACAACGAGAGGACTCAGGATTACGCGGAACAAAAGCGATTCGTCGCAATTGTGGTGCGCTTGCCGTTGACGTTCAAAATAAAAGTGACTTTCAACATGACCGCGCTAACCAACAACATGACGCTCCGCCAGACTGACAGATGTCAACAATCTCGTTCCGCCGTATCTCGATAGATGGCGCTAGCAAAGCGCCGTCACGGCCGGACTGACTATCGACCGTCCTCGGGCGCATCAGATTGCAGTCCTGTAACAATGACACAATCAATCGAACGAGTGCCTGTATCTACTTGACGAACGACTCGCTCGTCCAACCTGACAAGCTATTTTAGAGATACTCCTCAATTTTATTTTACAAGGAAAAGTGTGTGTCCATTCGACCACGCATGGACCGGACGACACCTTTCCCTTAACAGGTAACTAATCCCGAATCGACTAGTATGTCCTCTCAACCAACCCGAGACTTCGGGTCTGGCCCGGACGATACTGTCGTGCTACCACCAATATTTTAACATTAACCTGGACCGGACGGGTGTGTCCTTTCAACCAGCCCCTTGTGCATGGCCCGGACGACACTGTCCATTCGACCAGTATGTTAACAATTAAGGCTGGACCGGATGAATGTGTCCCTTCAACCAGCCGCTAACAGCTGCATGGCCCGGACGACATTATCCCTTCGACCACCTTACATTATCCAATCATTCCTCCTAAACGTTTCAACTAGATTAAATAGACTTCATGCAAATAAAGTTTACAGATCATATACCCATAAATTACGGACTGTCTTGCTCTGCGTGAAACTGGACTTCGTGCTCAATGATTTCATGATCTGAAGTGTAACTAAGTGTATCGGACCCTGCTGTAAGTGTATCAGATCCTGCAGATAGGGTTACGGAATCTGCAGTCAATGCATCGCAACTATTTTGTCCGTCGAGGTGACCATTATCGAGTTCAACGTTTTCCGGCGCCGTCATGGCCTCCTCCTCCATCATTAAACTTGTGGATATTTCGACTAACCCGTCATGACCCCGAGGTACTGGACGCAAGTTCTCATGCGCGTATTTAAAGGTACGATGTGAGCCAGTTAAATTTTTTAACTCGTAGCGATCATTGTCCAAAACTGAAGTTATCACAAAAGGACCCCTAAACTTCCTATCCAGTTTGGTTTGGTTACGTTCGCTGCTTTTGATAAATACAAAGTCGCCCTTTGAATATGGCCTGATAGGGGCTCGACCTTGGTTAAATCGCTGAGTATCGGATGCGGCGGCTTTTTGTATATTGTTAGACGCATTTTGCCTGGCAGACTCTAAGTCAATACGCTGTTCTTGTTCTGAATTTGGGCCCGAAGACCTAATTTTGGACATGCCTAAAGATTGTGAACGAATACCGAACATGAGTTCTGTTGGTGTGAATTTGGTGACGGTAGACTTGGTACTATTTAATGCTAACTGGACATTTCCTAACTCATCACGCCATGTTTTGTTGGGATCATTCTCGATAATTGTTAACAGGCTTTTCAAGGTACGCATTACGCGTTCTACTTGCCCGTTTGCCCTGCTGGAGCCCGTTGCTATAAAATGTAGCTGAATATTATGTTCTGAACAAAAGTTCTTAAAGTCCTGGCTAATGTAACACCTGCCCTGATCAGCTATTATACGCATAGGTGCTCCAAAAAGGCAAACGGCCTTTTTAAGAGCTCGAACTGCACTGGCTGCGTCCAATGAAAAAGTGTGCTCAAGCAGCACATATTTTGTAAACCCATCGATAATAACTGAGCAATATTCTTTGCGGTCACTCTTTCCACTTAGCTTACCGGTAATGTCTATATGAATCGTGTGCCACGGCACTGACACTTTTGGAATAGAATGTAGCTGCACAGGTTGAGCACCTGAGGGACCTTTCGATGCCTTACAGACAATGCAAGACTCAATAAATTTCCTAACACACTTGGACATTTGGGGAAACCAGTACTGTTCATACAATTTGTCCAGTGTTTTATCATAACCTAGATGTTGTAGCTCACTATGAACGTGACTGATCAAAGTCCATATTAAGGAACGAGGGACAACTGGCAGCCATGAAATAGTCTTGTTTCTTACAATCTTCCTATAAAGAATACCGTCCCTAACGTCGTATGTTTGACCAACTGTGTCGGGGAAATCGTTATGATTGCATTTGTTGATCAAGTCTTGGATTTCTGCATCACGTTTCTGTTCTACAGAAAGCCAACCCTGATGCAATTCTACGAAATGTACAGACTTGGTTATAGGTTTTGAAGAAACCTGGGGTGTGGAAGCTAAACTATTGGGCTCTGGTAAGGGATTTCTAGAGAGGTAATCAGCGTGCTCCATACCTCGACCTTCGCGATACACGATGTCGAAATCATAGGCTTGTAAAAACGCCCACCACCGATGTACACGCGGAGTTAAATCGATTTTCGATTTCGATGCCTTTAATGAGTTACAGTCCGTAAAAACCTTGAATCGTCTACCGTATAGATAGTGCCGGAAATGTTCTACCGCTCGTACGACGGCCAGCGTTTCCAGTTCGTACGAGTGGTAACGGGACTCAACTTCTGACGTGCGTCGACTGAAGTATTCTACGACATGTGGTAGATCGTTCTTTTTCTGTATTAGGATTGCTCCATAGCCCTCAGAGCTGGCGTCACAATGCAACTCGACGGGCAAATCTGGGTCAAAGATCATGAGCACTGGTTCAGAAGTAAGTACCTCTATGATGGTATTACGGATCTTTTCATGTTTATCGTCCCATTTTACAGGACCCTTCAGTTTTGTTAGGGGATATAACGGCCCAACAATGTTTGTATAACCAGGGATAAATTTCCGGAAATATGATGCAAGACCTAAAAACTGACGGACCTGCGCAGCAGTTTTGGGCTGGGGGGAATCTACTAAAGCCTGTATTTTACGTGAATTTGGTCCTACTTCACCACACTGGAGAGAATATCCCAAGAAATCTATTTTCTTTTTCATAAATTTACATTTTTTAAGGTTTAATGAGAAACCGGCGGTAGAAAGAGCGTTCAAGACTTCATCAAGACGCTTAAGACCCTCGGATACGTCATCAGAATAACATAACACGTCATCCATATAGATTAAGGGCTTCTCCTTCAGCTGTTGAACAGCTTTTGTGATACAACGTTGATAAACCGAAGGACCATTGCGCAATCCGAAGGGCATTGCGAGATATTCGTACTGCCCCTCGGGCGTTACAAATGCTGTCTTTTCTACTGAGTTACGGTGTATAGGGATCTGATGAAATCCTGATGCCATATCCAAGGATGTGAAATAATAGGCACCACTGAGCATGTCTATTTGTTCCTCAATGCGCGGGAGAGGGTAGTGTTCGGGTCGTGTATTGGAGTTAAGCTCCCGATAATCGACACACATTCTCTCGGTGTTATCTTTCTTCTTCACCAAGAGAATGGGACTTGCAAATGGTGATGAACTTTCCCGAATCACACCCGCATCGAGGAGCTCCTGAACCTTTTCCCTAACGATTTGTTTTTCGATTGGTGCTAGCCTATAGGGGCGTCTTTGAACAGTCTTATGTGGGTCTACTAAGTCAATTTCTAACTCTCCTGTTTTAACACGCCTATGGGGAATACCTTCTATGAAGCAGTTAACATATTTGTTTAACAGTTTAATAAGAACCTCTTTATCATTACCGGTCAGATCTGTATCTATCTGAGAAAAGTCTGGCCGGCTAACTATAGATTCGCAAATATGAGCTTGCTCTTTGAAATGAAATATTAAGTTATCATCATTTATTTTAACACTCACGCCATGTTCCAAGATATCACGGCCTATTATTACAGGATCCATAAGACAAGAGTCTGGTACAATGTGAAATGTCAAGGTTTGTAATATGTCCCCAAGATTTACATCAGTCGAAATTTGAGAGGTGCATTTAATTTCATCGCCTCCAATGCCAGTAAGATACACGAGGTTATTGCGTACAGTACCCAGGAATTTACTAGAAAAGCTTTGTTTTATCAGAGAGCAAGACGACCCGCTATCAAATAAAAAAGAGACTGGCTCACCGGATGACGTCTTCAAGGTACCCCTCGACAGTCGTTGCTTGCAGAGATTGACCTCTTTCCTCGTAGTAACTCCGCCCCTTTTTCCCTTTTCTTGACAATTCGGTGCTATGTGTCCGGTTTTCCCACAACTGAAACAGGTTACAGTCGTAGTTCTCTCAAATGTAACTGTGGCAGGTGAAGGTTCTTGTTGTTTCGTCATCACAGAAGAATCTTCTCGTCGCTTTCGACAGTCAGCTAACCGATGTCCAGGAAGTCCGCACCAATGACATTTGCCAGGAAATTTTGCATCCGTAATTCTGGGTCGCTTGAAATCAGGTTCTTGGATTTCAGTGGGTTCCAGTCTTCGCTTAAGTGTACATCCTCCTAAGGTTCTAAATAGCTGAGCTTTAGTAGTGACAGCAGCAGCATTCAGCTCGCGGCGTATGAATCCATCCTTCTGACATAAGATCGATACGACGAATCCAGTTATAGCTTCCTCTGTCATCTGAGTCTTAGGTATCCGCTCGATCATATGCCACAAGCGTAGACCAGCTTCTGATGCGGTCTCCTTCGCTCCAATTTGAAAACGCAGCACATCATCGAAGTAGTCTTGAAATGATTTAGGGCGACAAAATCTGGCCATCAAGCTTTGTTTCACAGCTTCCCACGTGAGCTCATTCAAATTCAACTTGGTCAAACAAGTAGCTGCGCGGCCTTTTAATGCACTGGTGAGAGCAATAAGCAAATCTACACCCTCTAGATGTTTACTCGAGACAATAAGCTCAGTTATCCTACACCAACCTTCTATATCCGCGTCGACATCATCTGGGTTGAATTGTACGAGTTGCACTACACTAGACTGGGTGCTAGTACTTGCCGCCGGCTGTTGAGGAGTTGCTAACATACGCGTAAGTAAAGCTTCCATATTACTCAACAGCTTTAAAGCGCTATTTTCGTCAGGCGGTCGATTTTTCTCGGTCGGTAGCTCGTGGTATCCCAATTCTGATATGGGCAGAGGCCCGTCTTCATCAGAATCAGCCATCAGAAATGTAGGTAGGATCCAGTGAAATAATCAGGTAAGTCACAATCAATAAGTTATGTATTTCGCACAATATATATGTCACATACAGTGTCTCACAGAAATCAATTCTCTACTAATTACGGAATCATCTAATTAATCGATTACAATTATCTCCACAACGAGAGGACTCAGGATTACGCGGAACAAAAGCGATTCGTCGCAATTGTGGTGCGCTTGCCGTTGACGTTCAAAATAAAAGTGACTTTCAACATGACCGCGCTAACCAACAACATGACGCTCCGCCAGACTGACAGATGTCAACAATCTCGTTCCGCCGTATCTCGATAGATGGCGCTAGCAAAGCGCCGTCAAATATTATGACAAATACGACAAACATGACAACATATATGATAAACACTACTTAAGTTTTATTAAAAAAATTGAGTGTCTGCATAGGTAAAGGTACAGGTTTGAAAATAGATTGGTAAAAGTAAGGAGAGATAAGGATTGCTGACCCTTCAGCAAAGTATGCTTCATAAAATTCGATAATTTCCAACATCGTCTTAAGATGCTGTCTATATCTTTCGACGCCGGCCTGAAGTTTCTACAGAGTCTGACGTAAGTATAGTAATTGTTTTTCATAGATAACCGTCATTTAAACTTTATGAGCGATTGTCGCGAGAAATAAAAAAAGCTCAAGTAATTTAATTACATAAGAGTTGAGGGAGACCTTTGCTAAGCAGTGGGGCAATATAGGGTAAGAAAAAATCTGTACAATGAAGATCAAATGCTTGTCAAAATTACAAGTTATATCGGCCTTGTTTTAAATTGTTTTAGAATGCAACATAACATAGTCTAGTTTTATATCTTTTGTGTACGATGGTCACTATTGGAATTCTAGGCGCTTGAATTATCTTGGCACCAGTGGAAACTGTGATTTTACTACAGCCTAGTAAGCAAGGCATATGTAACATGCTACTTAATTTATTATCCTTCTACTAAATGCTATTGCTATTGTCTGCTAAGTAAGTGGATCTAGATATTAAGATGTATTACAATTAGTTGGCTATCTTGTCATCTTCAGCTAATTGCTAATACGAAGGCATTACCTAATGGATTCCAATTTACCCACCAATATCGATAGCATGTGAACGTTAACACGTCATTATGTGATCTTTGTCACGCTAATGTGCCTATGTTATTAACGATATGATTTATAACGTGACAGATAAAAAGCTAGTTAATGACAATTTAACTGTGCATGTAAATATTTGTGACATAAAAATAACGGTGGTAATTTGTGTATAAAATTCTTTAAGAAATAATGCTTCCAACGTCGTAGTTATGGTTAAAATCTATTTGACACAATTGTATCAAAGAGATTTGATAATCGTAAAAATGAAATGTTTATGTACCTGATTATGTACTTAAATTTTTTTATAGATAGAAAGCGGTGCTTGAACTTTTGTCTATGGGCATTGATATTAATAGGCATACAACCAAATAATTGAATATCTATAGAGAGACACAGCGCATAACATAAGGGCCATAAATGTATATTATATATTGAACATGTCCGGAAAGAACAGAATGTAATTTTTGTTAAATACTCTGAAAACAATATATTGTAATAAGACCTATCTACCCAGATAACAGATCTATCAATACATCGTATTTCCTGGACATTCGTCACGGGGGTTATCAATAATTTCCAGTATTGTTGTTACCTCATAAAAATCTTGATTCTGGTAATGATACACCTCAGCGACGCTGTTGAACCGAACCAGCAGTTCCTGATCACTCAGCACTGTTGTATTATCTCCTTCGTTTTCAAACAATATCTTCATCAGATCAGCGTAGTAACCTTTGTATATCTGTGTTATTTTATCACCATCGTCATCTTTAACTTTGATATCTCTGAGGTCCTTCTTTTTTGATTTCTTGAAGGGATATCTGTATTTTGGACGCCTTAAGTCGAAAACGCTAAAAATAATTTTCATATTAATTTGCTTTTTGATTGTATACGTTATTGGTTCCAAGGCTTCATTTTCGATAGTATCTCCTATCAATTGGAACATATTATTTTTTGTTGCTTAACTACACTACGGTTACTTTAGCACGTTAGACTTTCGTTCTGTCACCAATTTACATTCAAAGTAATTGTATCTAAACCTAGTTTGGGTTATTCAAAAATTCAATTTTTTCAAATTCAAATTCAAATATTTTATTGATACATAAACAAGCTTACAGATAATGTATGTGTACGTTAACAACTGCATTAGTTCGGGAGAACTGTGTCGCAGTCATTAGCGCCCACCTCCAGGAGGGAAGACGATCGTATCACAAAAATATTCAAAACTATAACTAAATAAACTACTACTAATATTTATAAAACTGGACAGAAAATGTTATCATAATTTTTGCCTATTATATTATATTATAATATTATATTATAACTATTTAACTAGTTAGAAGGTAGAAGTAGTGCGTGGTGGCCTGTTGGTAAACGGACCAGACGCGGGTGCCTACATGTTCACGGTGGTCGCGGGTTCAAACCCCAGGGCACACCTCTGGCTTTTCGGAGTCATGTGTGTATTGATAGTCAATCACCATGCACTACAACGGCAAAGGAAAACATCGTGAGGAAACCTGCATAACATAGCGATTTGTAAGAATTTTTATAGTATGTAAATTTTGCCAACCCACACAAGGCCAGCCTATATGGCCTAACCACTCTCAATCGTACCCTTGATTGTAGAGTAGGCCCATGCCCTGCAGTGGGACGTATATGGGCTGATACAATACAATACTAGTTAGAATCCTACTTCAAAAACAAGAGCATTATTACCTGGGGAAAGGATTGACAGTCTCCGGCGATCCTAATGCCATGCGATACTCCGAAGAGTTCTTTGGGTCAGTGAATATATCGAAGCCAATTAGAACGTCCATCCCTAGCTTTATCTTAATATTGATAACGGTTTCAAGCCAGTCGTACGTGTGATTCACTAGATCTGCACCTGTGATGTTAAGGATTTTTGGATGTGCTGGCAATCCTACTGATTCTAGTATTGAAAATATTGGCTTTATGCCAATTTCGTCTAAGGTATCTGCAAGAAAAACATTAAACATTGTTTACAAGGTAGAGGGACGACCAGTGGAAGTTGCAGGAAGTTTTATGACTAAAGTTATTGGTGTTTCGTTATTATTTGTGAAGTGTTGGTTAATTAAATAAATGCAAAATGAATATTAATATTTTATACTTCGACATTAGAACATTATTCTAAGCTTTAATTTATCAAAATTATATAACTAATTCGTAGTTAAGAAAATGAAGTGCATTTTAATCTATCTTCTATACATATAATAAAAATGTAAATAGTCGATGTCTGTACATGGAAGATATTTAAGAAATTTCAACGCGGGGGGTCTTTATAACAGCAACAGAATCCAAAACAATTTATTTTAGAATTTTTGTCTGTCTGTCTGTCTGTCTGTCTGTCTGTCTGTCTGTCTGTCTGTATGTTTGCTTGCGCATCACGCAAAAACTACTGCACCAAATGAGATGCGGTTTTCACAGTTGTATTGCTGCAGGTTCAACTTAAAAACTGGTATATGTTGCATTTGCATACAGGATGTTTCTTTTTGTTTGCTTGCACATTACTCATAAACTACCGCACCAAATGAGATGCAGTTTTCACAATTACATTGGTGCAGGTCCAACTTAAAAACTGGTATATATTTCATTTACATACAGGGTGTTTCTTTTTATTTACTTGCGCATAACGCAAAAACTACAAGACGAAATGAGATGCGGTTTCACAGTTATATAGGTAGAAGTCCAACTTAAAAACTGGTAAATGTCTGGATTAACACTTAGGCTAAATTTTATCCAGATAAATTAAGTGTTCCCGTGGGATGAGGACGGAAATCCGATATATTTGTTACTTTTTATACTCAAAGGGATGCGATGGGCGTGGATTACATACCTTGAGTGAGAATGAGATTGGACAGTCGGGATATAACGGGACAGGATGAGAAATACCAAATAATCTATACATGTATATTTTTTTAAACAAAGTTAATCACGCAGACGAAGTTAGCGGGCAGAAGCTAGTAATAAATATGAGTTAGTTTTTAGCTATAAATTATTATTTTCCATCTCTTATGTCCATCCCATGGTAGTCGGTAAGAGATTGCCGATACGTCCGCCATTTGTACTTTAATATTAAATATTCGTTTAGTTTTTTAGATTTATTTAGATACAAAAAAGAATAAAATAAATAAATATTAACACTCACCTATATCCATGCAAGCCGCGTACATAGTTTTGGCCTGCTGCACTGGTTTAGGTAAATTGGTAATGTTTCTATTCAGAAAATCCCTCACCATAGAGTAAACTTTAGTCTGTTTGTCCCGGAACCAGTCGTAGGAGTAATATGAGTCCGGCCTGGGGTGGTCTGCAGCCCAATTGCCGCAAGAGTACTGGTGGAAATAATTGTTTATATTTCTATTTGTAAAACAAAAAATTGGAACCAAAAGATAAAAAAAACCTCGGTTACATCTGTTCGAATATAGGGTGTTGATTTTTAGATACTGTTCAATAGGATGATGCGGAAGTTAAACACATATTCAATATATTTAAAATAACCCCGTACAATATTCCACTAGCAGACTATTGTATGAGCTCTTCAACATTCAAAGTTCAAACCTGATGGAAATCCTCGCAAGGGTCGGCTGTCGTGTCCATCGATAGTAACAGATTGGCTGCTGATCGCAGACATTCCTTACTCTCACACAGTCTTACCGGCTTGTTTCTTTTTTGTTTTACATCTAGAAAGAAATAAATTTTGGATGTCTATGAACTACGGGATGAAAATTGCCAAGTACGTGACTATTTGAAGAATTAGCATTATTAATGCAAACAATCTTGGATGTCTATATGCATTAAACAACTGGATGAAGATTGCCAAGTACATTATATTTGAAGAATTAGAATTATTAATGCAAGGATCCATGTGCCTATGAAATTTAGTTGTGGGTAATACTGGATGCTTCGTCATTGCTTTTATAATAGCATTGTTTTGTTTAAAGCAATGACCCTTTGAAAAGTGAAAGTATGACAAGGCGTGAATAGAAAAATGAAGAGTATAAACATTGGATAATTTTAGCAATAAGTATCTAAAGCAGTTCATAAAGTATACAATCAAAATATAAAGTGTACCTTAAAAGTAGAAAAAGTTCCGAATTTAGATGTATTTCTTTGAAATATTATTACAAACAGTGAAATTTTTATTTTAAATGTTTTATATGAAAGTGAAAGATTAATAAATACTTACATAATACTGTCATTGTTATTGCTAAGCACAATATAAGTAGAAGTAAAATCACTAATATTAAAATTAACATTCGGTTCTTGTATTTCCGTCGAAACCTGAAATCAATCAAGATAAAATAAGAAGACTAACATATGTTTTTAGCCATGAAAAACGTACATTTCACAACACCACAAAGATACATAAACTTTAAAATTAATAACTATGTTTTGAATTATCACGTTGATTATGGAAATCCATAGAAATAACAAACCAAGTGACTGGATCTTTGACGTAATCCTATTTACAGTAGTGTCTATCATGCATACAGCTGTTGATGATGACATATAGGCTACTTACTATTAAATAACTAAAAACACCCAACAGTCACATACATAGTCCTGACTCCACATGAAGATCTGTTAATTCTTGCGTCGTGGGTATCAGGAACTATGAGAGGCTTTTTAGTCTCACAAACTCGAGACAAATATTTGTGGGCCTCACAAACATTTGTCTGCGGAGATCGAACCCGCTGCCGCTCGTTTCACAGCAGGCGTCTAACAAATTATGCCACAGAGGCTGTCAATCTATTATAGACTATTTACCTGGCGGTTCTGGATCCCACAGCTATCAAGTACCCTGACTCCCTCAAGTCGCTGCCGTTCTTCAGCGGTGGCGGGGAGTCGGGCTTCGCGCTAGCCGCACCTGTGTTAGAAATAAATGTTACTTTTATACCATTTCCACTCTTTGATCTTAGCCAAAAGGCCGAGAAGCGATTTGAAAAGTGCGTGGTGGCCTGTTGGGAAACGGACCAGACGCAGCTGCCAATATGTTCACGGTGGTCGCAGGTTCGAATCCCAGGGCACGCCTCTGACTTTGCGGGGTCATGTGTGTATTGATCACTACGCACTATAACGGCAAAGGAAAACATCGTGAGGAAACCTGCATACCTGCAATTTTGTAAGAATTTCTATGGTATGTAAAGTCCACCAACCCGCACTAGGTCAGCGTGGTGGACTATATGGCCTTACCACTCTCAATCCCACGATAGTAGAGTAGACCCATGCCATGCAGTGGGACGTGTATGGGCTGATACGGTACGGTACTGTATACTCGTATTCCTTTGAACCGCGAGATTAGTAAGGCTGGCAATGGATTTTAGTATCTTTGAATTTCCTTAATGGAATTAGTTCGGAAAAAGATAATTGTGTAAGGAGGCAATAATATAAAATCAAATGTTTTTTTCCTTAATTTTGCTGTATCGTTCCCACGAAAATACGATGTTAAAAGAGATCAATAAGGTGATTATTTTTGGAACAATTAACGTAATTGAGCTCACAATTACCCATTTAATACTATTAACCTTTTTTTTCTTAATCTTTTAAGCTTATAGCCACGTATTATTTTTAAAAGGGCTGTATCTTAGAAATAAGGATATCGCTTCTTAGCCTATTTGAAGGGTTAATGGTCAGACACGTGTAAGCGTGCGTTTTGTAAGGATTCCTCGTGTTAACTGCTGAAATGTGACATAATCCGGGTCAACCGAGCTGTCACTATTTACCTATATTGCTGGGGGATTTTCATAAGCTTACTATGTTATTTGTGTAAAAACACGGTATTTATAAGTATTCATAATGTGATATGGCCTTATTTATAAACAGTTTAAAAACCTACATATTATATTTTTTTTTGTCTTTTTCGCTCAAACTGAATTCAAAGTGGTAAGGGACAAAACTTTCGATAACAAAAATAGGTTTTGAATCTATATACGAATAAGGCCGTTAGTAATTACTTCTAACCCTTCTCAATCGAATTCTCAGTTTTACAGGCTTTCCATGCCTGACAGGAGGCGTTTATGAGCTGATAAAGTATAGTTAGTATTTATTCGTATTCATAAAACTTAACAAATACGGTCAGAATGGAAAACGAATCCTTGCATTTATCAATGGCTCATTAGGTAATTGAAACGTAGATCGAAAGACGATGTAGGCTAAGATAGAGAAGGTTAAACTTCGGTGATTTGACATTATTTTAAGGATGAGTGCAAAGAAGACGAAAAAGCTTTATATTGCGAAAATGTAACGGCGTTTAGCAAGCGATTTAAGTATTGTATTATTAACTTGTATTTATGAATGTACGCTACGTTAGTGATCCAAATAAAAATAAAAAAATAAATAAATAATAAAATGAGTGGTGGAGTCTGTACGGGACGTACAAGGCGGTCTTATAAAATATAAAAAAGAGGATTCGCTTAGAAAAGTCTAAATAATTGTAAAGAAAAAAATAATGTGTGTTTGTATTTAAAGTGGTATATTTGGACCGAAGGTATTTTTTTTTATTTATCACATAAATGATAACTAATATGATGTCCCACAAAGCACAAGCTCCTTGGCGCTGTATACTTTCTGACTACCCCTATGAGACGTCCGTGAGATGATGTGTGTAATGTGTATACAGGGTATATCAAGACTGCGACCGAAAACAAAGCCGGGTGGTAGTTTTAGTGGTTACAGACACAATGCAAATAAAAATTTCGCAAAATAAGCGACAGATTTTTTTTTTGCAATTTTTTGAAAATCATTGTTTTTGGGTAGCAAATACCTAGTTATTGCGAAAATAGTAATTTAAACCCTATCGTACCATTGCGTCTTAAAAAATAAAAAGCTGACCATCATTATTTTAGGAAAACTATGTATTTATCACCCAAATACGACGATAAGTAAAAAATTTCCAAAAAAAAGTTGACGATTTTTTTTGCGAAATTTTTCATTGCATTGTGTTTGAAGTCACTAATACTACCACCTGGCTTCGTTTTTGGTCGCGGTCTTGATATACCCTGTATAAGGTCAATCTACGATTATTATGACTTCCAAGTATTCACCACACAGTTTTGTTTATAAGTCGAATCATAATTGATGGTAATTTAATAAAGTATAGTTACAATGTACCACTATGAAGTTTTCGTGGAAAGTATTTTTTCAGTGTATTTCTACGATCATATAATGTTGGTAATTTGTATTGGTGTTTCTTGTACATATAGCTTAATGGTATGTCATACATATTATTTAATTTCTGGGTCATTTGAAATCACAAAATCGCATGTTTTCATGACCGCTTTTGAATTAATAAACACATTAGTTTTACAATACAAAGGACAAGTTTATTGAATAGCATCCAAATTGTTCATCTAACGTCTCAAAAAGGTTAAAAAGTAACATACAAGCATACATTGAAAAATAAAAGAGAAATGGATAGTCTTCACCTGCATTAATTAAGTAAAGGTCATTCAACTACTTAACCTTACATACGTCAGCACGAAATCTAGATAATATCGTACCGGTAACACCTTAACGATCGTCCCCTTTCACCTTGGATGTTGACCCTACACTCCGCATGACGTCACGATTCACTAAGCTCTAAAAATTTCACATATGTAAAGGGAAGAAAACCGATACCACCATATAATTCCAACGCATATACATACGTCCCACTGCGGGGTATGGGCCTCCTCTACAATCGAGAGTACGATTTAGAGGGGCCAGGCCACAGTCCACCACGCTGGCCTAGTGCGGGTTGGCTGACTTTACATACCATAGAAGCTCTCACAAATCGCTATGGTATGAAGATTTACTCACGATGTGATTTTACTGGTGGTAGGTCTTTCATACGTGAGAGGCCGTCTGGGTTGGTACCACCGCAATGTCTATTTCTCCCGTCAAACTGCAGTGTAAATGCACTGTTGTGTTCCGGTTTGAAAGACATTGTAGCCAGAGTAGCTACTGGACATAATGAGACTTCATTTCTTATGTGTCAGGATGGTGAGCGCAGTGGAATGCCAAATTACTTTGTAATTCATGGTGTTGTTTGGTTTTGCTTCTGTCTATGAGCGGGCGTTTCGCTTACCATTAGGCGAATGGAATTAACGTCCCGCCATTCGTTGCAAAAAAAAACTTATCATCGCTTTGTTGATCGAATACATACTTCATATCATGTAATAGCACTGCGGTTGCCTTCGTACTAATTAGTATAACCCATACACGAACTATGTGGTCTGTGGTATAACTCCAACACTATATATCCATATAGTGTTGTTGAGATTAAGCGCCATTTCCCTTCTTTGCGCTGATTCAGACATACCTATTATTGGAAATCGTTACAATAATTTTAAGACAAGTCACATCAATAATTATGGTTTGTTTTAATCCGTGTCTCTTTACAGCTAGCTTATCTATTTGTGTTTTAAAATATTCAGGTTTATCATTTTTTCAATTAATCCTTAGTTAGGTTTCCTTATTGAGCATTTTTTTAATGATCTAATATTGAAAATAATGGTTTGATGCAAGTGTGAATTTTATAAATCAAAGAAAGAAATAAAAGATGATCAATCCATGTAAGTAAATATGACGTTGTTTATTTTTATTGCGATGTTTATAGTATACTTCAATTAACTACCCCCGTAATATTGTATAAGATCGGTATGTTATGCCTAATATTCAGTGAAATATTCCTTAATTAGCCAATTAATCGGTTTTAGCATTACACAGTTTGGACTTTTTGCAAAAATGTCTAAAATGAATTGTACCGCAACATTTGTACTCGGAATTTAAAGCTTCGAACAGATATTTTAATGTAGCGAATATTGTATTGATTTTTCTATGTATATTCGTTTATTTATAGTTAACAATGTTGGTGATTTTATTATATCTTGGTACGCCTCATTGGTTGAGTGGCAGTGTTTAAGCTGTGAGCCGTAAGGTCCTGGCTTCGAGTTTTAGGTCGAACAATCTAACTTTTATGACATTTTCGTTTAAAAATCTCATACGTATTGCCAGGGTTTTAATATTGGGACAGAATCTTGGCGAAATGTGATTGGCGTTATTATGTCCTCTCTTTGCTTACTGTTTAAAAAATACGAGTCAAAGTATGTGCTATGACTAGCTTTTTGTTTGTTATTCTAATTATGTTCTTATCTATTTATAGTGGCAAAATAACTTTACCTTATTAATTTATTGTCCGTCTGTATGGGGTGAAATAATTCAAAATTTTTGCACTTTGTATTTAAATCGATGTTATATCAATATTAACCATCCATATTGCCGATGCCATCCATATTTAAAATGATGAACATAATATTTGAATGATCAATTAAATTAACATAATAACTATATGAGCGAGGAGCAACAACTTATTATAGTAACAAAAACATCACATGAAAATTCGACGATGGTTTTTTTAGAATAGTTTTGCTTCCAGTTCAAAGAATCGCATGTGATTTTTAACACCGATAAGGGATGACAAGTCTGAGTAGCCAGTGTTTAAGTAGAATATAATCTTTATAATTTATATATATTATTTATATATATTTAACATTTTAATATAACTTTTATTTATTATCTATGAACGTGTCAATAATCGTTTGTAAAAAAAGGTTTTTTAAATTTGTATGTTACCTCATCCAATTAAAGGTTAAAATTAATATTTTACAATGTTTTAACATAGCACAATAATATGTTTTACTCACGGGTGACAGAGGGCCCCATAGCATCTTCGCTGCGTCCAGACCACGCGTTCATTTTCACGTCAAGTTCACTTTACATTCTCATCGAATCGGATATTATAAACTTCATTAATACAAGTTTGCGTGGCGCGTAGGCACTGAAACCAGCCGGTGCTTGCCGTTTCATGGCATCCGTGATACTGAAAGCTGAAAGGCTGTTGTTCAACTGTTAACGCGGTGACCAAGAATTTGGGTCATTCCGGACCCAATTTAGGTTACAAAATTGAAGAGCCTTCGTGGAATATTGTGAAGCTTGTCAGCGTAATTTCATATTTTATTTATCGGTTCGTATTAAATTTAATTTGTGTTTATTTTATTTTCGCTTGGTGATTTGTTTTAAATATTCGTTTATTTTTACTTGAATATTCGTAGTCTGTTATTTTTTGAAGTTGTTATAGTGTGTTAAATATCATTAGTATCATGTACTGATAATTTATTTATTCTTTATTGGACAAATTTGACTAACTCTTCTTCTTGTCTTACTGATTAATTAGAGTTTTACTAGTGTAATAGTTCGAACGTTTATGCAACTATTTCTTGTCGAGCTTCGAGATGTTTAATGCACTGAATTTAATTTCAGTAACAATAATCATTATTTTCAGTCATAGGATGTTCACTGAACATAACTAAAAATTAGCCTGCTCTTTGGAGACAGTCCCGCCCTCACACCCGCCACTGCAACTCCTGTAAGCCAGGATCAACAGTGGAACGCATTTTAATGACACTGAGCATTGAAGCTCAGCGAGTCTCCGGGAATATCTAACTTGTCTTTAACCCGCAACGAAATCAATCATAACGTTAAATTAATATGAGTTGGAAAGATATTTTCCACTTCCCTCCGTAGCAAAGTGGGTAACAAAACAATAAACTAAAGAGGTAAATAACCTCAAATGAAGACTTACAGCCAGAGAAGCCAGCTGTAAAGCACCACGGATCAATTTTTTACTATATTTAAATAGGACCTATAACATGAGCTGTTATGCTTGATTTTAGTAATAGGAATGGCAAAAAGCAAATAAGCCTGCCCGTATGTATGATTTCATTCCCTGGTAGAAAACCTTCATCCTTATTTGTGCTTTTATCATATTTTTATCCTATCCTTATTTGTGGATGTCCGACTCTTGCTTCACGAATATCCCAAGTTAACAAGAAATCATAGTCACAGTCACCTAGACCGGGTCACAGGACAGCTTATAGTGATGTTTAGTTAAGCACGCGATCGCTAGTGATGCGCCGCGGTTTATCGATTCAACAATCGGAATACCGATTCGCTACTGATTCACGATATTGTTTCACCACATTAATTTATGGTACGGTTTTATGGTTCGATTTGGCGCTTCGCTTTTATGAGGGGTTGAGGGTAGGTTCGAACGGATAATAGTACGTGTCGGCTTTCGAAGGGGTATTAAATTATGATATGTTGTTACAAAATTATGGATGTCGCCATAATGGGGCGAAGTTTATGTATATTTCATTATTATGTTACATACTTTAACCGGAATATCTATATTTAAAGATTTATTATCGTGAAAATATTTTTGTGCTGACATTTCCCCGAAAGGTTGTTACTATACGGGCGTCATAACGCCATAAAGTGATTATTGGCTTATCATTCCGCAGTGTAGGACAGACGCAATAAATAAATAAATAAATAAATAAATACAAAAGCTAGTTTTATATCGTATGGTTATGGTTCAAAAACCGGTCGTTTTACATCGCAGATTAAAGCTAAAGACAAAATTGCTTAACAAGCTAATAGCTGTTTAAAATTTAAAAATCGACAAGAGACAACACTATGCTGACGGATCAATGTTTTCGGATATTGCATGGTTACTTATTGGTTTCACATCAAACACGACATGTCATGCGGTTTGTGAAGTACAATATTAACAACAAAACTTCTTGTGAGTTATTCATTCTTGTCCTCCCTGCCCTTAGGTTAAAATAGTTCTGATAAGTAGGTCCGGATCCATATAATTATAAAACACTTTATTATTTGAAGTTTTAAAAAAATACGACAGGTTTTTGTAAATAAATGATATCATAATTTTTTTCTTTTTTTTTTCTTAGAATCGATAAACTTTTGCGTAGATGAGTTAAACCAACGACTGGACAGATCACAGCCGGGCCCATTACCAAAATAGGTAAAAAAATAACCCTCATCTCAGCCTTTATATTCTGTAATGCCCATAAGCTAAATAGTTCAGTTTATAGAAAGATTTTGAAATGACAAAAATATCATTTTATCCGGTATCCTTTTCGGAAAAATATCGACAAATAACGTTTCAAGACTCTAGAAAGTCATACAAAATGGAGTTGAATCAACAACAACAGATCACTGCTAACCACCAACCAAACAAAAAAAAAACAAAAAACCACTACCGATATAAATAAACTTTATTAGCACCATACCAGACATGATCTCAACGCACAAAAATATATTTACAATAAACAACTATTTGTAGTCTACCAGCCGTGGCCTCCGTAGCCTCCGTAGCCTCCGTAGCCCCCGTAGCCTCCATAGCCTCCGTAGCCCCCGTAGCTTCCAACGGACACGTACTTCGAGATGACGGGCTGGGCGATCGGCGCCGCGTGGACTACAGGCTGGGCCACCACCGCTGGGGCCGCGTGGACTACAGGCTGGGCCACGACTTGCTGCACTACAGCGGGGGCCGCGTGCACTACGGGCGCTGCGTGCACTACAGGCTGGGCTATTGCTACTGATGGGTTGATCACCTGCGGAAGAGGAAGTTAAATTAATATGTGTGTACTTGGGTACTAAAGGTAAATTGTAGACAATTGATAAAACATTTTTCTTTAGGGGTTAAAGCAAGCAGTTTTTATAAGTCGTAAAATATAATAGCTTTTCCATTTGGTATAAAAAAAAATATTGCGATGAATGGCGAGACGAGTATGCCATTCGCCTGATGGTAAGCGATACGACCGCTGTAGTAGTACGATATATGTAGGTGCTTTTATTTATAATTAGGAGAGTTAATATACCAAAAATTAATGGACGTGACTGTGAAACAAATTGGGTACCTAGTGAATTCCTCGTTTTAATTTAACTTTAACGCCTTTTCCACATGCTGCAATTGTAGTAAAGAAGTAACGATTTACAACCATTTTTTTTATTATAAAAGCTAACGTAAAATAATCGTCAAGATATCTGCTATAAATCAAAGACCGCTGTTGTGATCATCACATCAAATGGTTTGAGAAAACTAAACCTTTTTTTTCCAATCAGCGTACATACATACATAAACTCATGCCTTTATCCCAGAAGGGGTAGGCACTTAGGCAGAGGCGCCACCAGGATACCCACATTTCACCTTGTCTGTTCCGTCTCACGATGTGATAGGAGGCGAGCCTATCGCAATATCGGGCACAAATTCCTGACTCCGGGCTGATAATAAATAGAAAAACCCAATATCACTTTGCCCGACCCGGGATTCGAATCTAAGACCTCAGCTTTGTAATCGTACCGTAGTACAACTACGCCACCGAGGCAGTCAATTCCAATCAGCATTTTACGCGAAATGTTTTTAATACCATATATTTATTAGTTACCTGTTGGAAGGAAGCGTAGCTGGTGGCAGCGGGTTTGGCGACGGCGTAGGCGGGCGCGGCGTGCACTACAGGCTGGGCCACGGCTACGGGCTGGGCCACCGCCACGGCCGCCGGCTGGTGCACCAGGCCCACGGATGATAGCTACGAGATGCATCAGTATTAAATATAACATGACCAAGTCTGTACCAAGTCTCGTTTCGTGTGTACGTTACGAGAGATGTTTGGTCTCACTATATAATTCGGTGCGCGGATCAAAACCACGGCTATTTGTTTTACAGCCAGCTTTTCTAGTTAGATTCCACTAACTGAGCCACGGAGGCTGTCGTTATAATGAACGCACCGCCGTATATTATAATTATATAGGTATTGTATTTAATTAAAATGTCACTCATTAACCTACAAACCTTCCGTATAGCTTAAAAATGCAAGTTCCAAATATTAATTGATTGTCGCACTTTCACAAACCTTGGCCTTTCAAGCTTACAAAACAAAAAGGGCAGACTGGTATTTGCCAAACATTTGAGTTTTGGGTTCAGGAAAATAAAACAATATCGCTTTATTGAATCATGAGTAACAATGCTAATCTAAAGCAGGTAGGTACTTACAATAATGACATACAATAATTTTCCGTATTTAAAAATCTCTGAAGGCTTTTTTTTTCTTTGTTTAATGAGCTTAGTTACTGAGCGACCATGCCGCTCAGCGCCAGGCATATTAAACTTTACAAACCAGTAGTGAAATTATGTAGTGGATAGGAATCCATAGTAATTCATATAGGGATTAACTTTTGTCCAATATATTGTTAGCACCGTCACATTGCGCTTGTAATGGGTAGAATCACATAAACTAAACCAGAGGTAAACATTAAAATTATTATTTGTGTAAAGACTGCATAAGATTTACTATCAATAGATAGAACATGATACCGAAAACTCAAACGTGTGCCTTCGGATTGGAACCCGCGACCACCGTGAACATGTTTGCAGCCACGACTGGTTCGTTACCAACAGGCCGCCACATACTGTTATTATTTATAAGTACTAGTAAAAGACTTACCCCTCCATCCCATCCGCCATAGAGACCGCCAGGTTTGGGCTTGGCAGCGGCCAGGGAGACAAGCGTGAAGAACACCTGGAGAGGCAAAAACATAGTGACGTCACAACATAATCAAATACGTGCAGGCAAAAATCATGACGTCACTACTTAATCAAGTAGGTGAAATCTATTAACAGCTATGTAAATAGTCTTTTAACAATTATTTACGGAATTGCAATTGCTAAAATGGTACCTATACAAATAAGTATTATGTACTGTTAAAGTATTGAATGATTTTGTTTGAATTTATTAAAGAAATAAATAAGATAAATAAAAGTGCTTTTAGTAATATTGATCAATTGTAACTTTTCATTTATCAATTTATTTAAAAATGAATCAATAAAGTTTGGGGCGGTAAAGATAATTGAATATATGTTACGTAATTTATACCATGCTTTTTTGAGAATAACTTAATTGAGAAGCTAATAGTGGATGAAAATAACATTTTTTTATTTTAGTACTTTGAAATTTTCAGACAAGATCTCGTAATGATTTGATTGCTTTAAATTAAAAACGAAATTATAGAGCGGCTGAAATAAGCATCTTAATATTCAATCGATATCATTTAGACTAAAATAGAAAAAAATATTTATAATCAAAAGTATTATTAGGATGTTCTAGTTAATCATGCGCCCAGACAATCCATATATTACTTAATGATTTTACCAATATTTCTTTTAAATACACCAAATACTCACAAGAGCCCTCATGACTGTCGACGCGTGTAATTCGTGTGAGGGATTATTCGTCGAGTGCACCTTATATACCTAAGTACATACGCCGGGCGGCCATATATACCGACGTGGACTGATTCCGTTCCGAGACAACATTTATAAAGGGCATTTTGAAATTGTGTTATTGCGTTAGATCAACATTTCTCTCATGCACTTTAATGTCCGTTGACCAACTATTTTATTTCATATTTGCTTCGATTACTGCCAGTTACATATATACATACATAAACTCACGCCTTTATCCCAGAAGGGGTAGGCAGAGGCACCACTAGGACACCCACATTTTACCTTGTATGTTCCGTCTCATGATGTGATGGGGGCGAGCCTATCGCCATATCGGGCACACATGCCTGACTCCGGGCTGATAATGAATAGAAAAACCCAATATCACTTTGCCCGACCTGGGATTCGAACCCGAGACCTCAGCTTTGTAGTCGTACCGTATTGCAACTACGCCACCGAGGCAGATTATTGCTAGTTAGTATTCTTTAATCGTTTGTGAGATCTTTTGAATGGTGAAATATAAAATTACTACCACTGGTTTGGACCGTGTTGGAGGTCTGTAGATTAAACCAAACACGAAACTCTTTTAGCATCACGAATCGTCTCAATATTTTTATTGTACTTTACGATGCGGTCTTCGAATCCGTGGCTTCTCGTTTTACAGCCAGCGTATAAGGAACTGCACCGCGGAGGTTGTCAAACATGTCATAATCGAAATTAAATAAGATAATTTATTCTAAATGCATCAAGCAACAGACCGGACTCTGTGGCGTACCTTGGGAGAGGCCTATTTCCAGCAGTGGACTCCAACAGCCTGATGATGATGATCCTTAATAGGACGAACGTCTATTGCCAGCATTTCGATTAGGATGCTTCCATGGCTGTCACGCGCAGTAAAGCTATATTCAAGTTGTTTTAATATAAGAAGCGCTTTAAGTTGGTGGGGCGCAGATGCCTCCCACTTTAAACTTAGTATGGATCTCCTCGATGCTTAAGAACCCGTGAGCAATATGATTACTTAAGGTTATGGAAGTGCGTGGTGGCCTGTTGGTAACGAACTAGTCGCGGCAGCTTAGATGTTCGCGGTGGTTCAAATCCCAGGGCAAACCTCTGACTTTTCGGAGTTATGTGTGTATTGTTAGTTAATCACTACGCACTATAAAGGGTGATACTTCGTTACAGTTCATCTCTTCGGCTTACGATATCTGAATGAATGGTACATTATTCCATTACATAATGAGCGATAGTTATTGTATTATAGAAGTACCCGCCAATTGACACCGTCGTTCGTACATAACATGTTCCCACTGCAGAGATGGATATACATATATAATCGTCACGCCTGTGTCCCATAGGGGTAGGCAGAGACTATGGATCGCCACTTTGCTCGATCCTGACATATTACTTTCTCTTCATCCACTTTCATCAATCTCTTCATGCATTCTCGTCGGTTCAGGGTACTTTTGACCTGACCCTTGTTGAGGGTATCACCGCTTTGGATGGTGAAGGTACGGTGAGGTCGGTCTATCGATTGCAGACATAGATGTCTTAAATATTAAGAGCTCTTCTGTATCTGTATCTGCATATGTATCAGGCCTTAAACGTCCCACTGCATGCACAAGCCTCCTTCCTCTACAATAGAAAGAGCTCTAGTTTAGACAAGAGAGAGCGAAGCCAAAGGGGATATTACTCAAACCCACACAATTATCAAAACGATTCATAAGTTAAATTAAAACGCCATAAATATTTAAACCACAGTATGTAACATTAACATTCATACGAGTGCTCGAAATAGCGGGCGATTTACACATTCTGTTACCATTTGCAGGCGCGTTTATGTACCAATGACTTATAAGTCGTTCAGTGTTTTATAAATTTTCTCACGATTACGGCAACTTATTACGTAAGTATTCTGTTTTGTAAAATTTTGTTCATTCACTATTATGTGTTTTTAATGTACTTTTGGTCACCTGGCAGATTAATTGATTCTTGTTGTTTTTTGCCGGGTTAATTGAAATGTTTTGTCTAAAATTAATGTTAAATTCTTTTCCTTACGCGGCGTTGTGTGTAGCCAATAGTCGTCATGTTTGCTATATAATTTAATAGAACTAGATACACAAATATTTTAAGAATGGCTTACTAGTTACGATTGTCATAAGATGTTGAGTAAATTGAGTCAACGGAATAAAATCATTTCAAAAAATAAAATAATCATCAGCCGTCGATCCTTTGTAAGTTTGGATTAAAGGCAAGAGTACAAGAAACTTTTATTTAGGTCTTAGATAAGTTTACTATAATGATAACATTAACGAGTGAATGGCGTGAATGAATGATTGTAAAAGTGAGTATTGGAACCGGTTCTGGTTGGTAAACAAAGAACTAGTGTCATTAGAATTTGATTCAGGCACAGATTCAGGCGACCATATGTCACGTTCATTACCGTTGTCTATCTGGGGCAGACGGTTGTGCGCCGGACCTTAAATGGTATTATTGATTATCTGGCCCTAATTGGTGTAAGTATTAAGAATGAGATATTAATTGTTGTTGCTGAAAATTACAAAGATTAATACAGCTTTAGTTTTGATAATTAATTAATTAATTTCTTATAGATACTTTAAAAACATTTCAGTAATTTACTTTATAAATTATTTAGTTAAGAAAAGTACGATAATAACTTGAGTAGGTTCAATTTCTACTCGGATTTATAATTTTGTACTGTGAGTAGTTTATTTATTGTATGAATAATTGATTCGGAAATTACTTTTTTATGTTACCGAACAATAGTTTTCCTGTACGTATATTTATTAGTATTTTCACTGTTTTAATGAAACTTTATCTTCTATTTATTTAAATGGGCGGAAAAATAAATTTACATTCATATATTTTCCCAGATATAGCAGCGGAACAGGTGATTAGCTTCGAAGGATAAAATCTTATTAGAGTAATGTCGGTCCACATTTCTACGCAAGAGTTGTAAGCATACGTCCTGTTCTACATGGCGTCTGGCGACATTATGAGATTGATTAAAATGTAGAGGACTTATTTTGAGTCGATTTTCGTGAATGGTATTAAAAAAAACACAGAACAAAATGCTGTAAATGATTTCGAATACATATTATGTTTTCGAAATTCCGTTTGTTGTTTTGTCGGTCTTTCACACACTACCGCAGCAACGAAAGGATACCTGCGTGGTTAGTGATGATGGTTTATACATCAATAACTGTAACTTGTTTTAAATTAGCTAAATAAGAGGTTACTGCGGTATGTATCTATCTAGAATAAGTTAGTTATAAAAATCATTCTAAAATAAAGTAAAACTGACTTTTTTATCAACATCTCGAAAAGGGGGTCCATGCTAATACACTCATATGATTTCCGTCAAAACTACCACAGCCGAAATAGCTCAGTTGGGAGAGCGTTAGACTGAAGATCTAAAGGTCCCTGGTTCGATCCCTGGTTTCGGCAACAATGTCCTTTTTGCATGAAGAGTACTGTGAACGGAGAGTATTAAATTTTATTCCGTACTGGAAAGATGTAACCTCGAAGCAGTTTTCTTTGAGTTATTATGATGATAAGGCAGCGTAGGAACATTTGAAGCGTACCGCAAAAAATTACTAATGAAAGCGATTTCCGCATACCTATTTCAGACTTAAACTTTAGCATTTCCTACATCCTGAATACGGGATCATTAAAGCTAAATTAAAGGAAAGCAAATACGATAACCTGCTGGGCATTATCAATTTTAATAGACTCCGTTGATCACTATACGAACCCGCTTGTATTCTCATAAATATGGAAACTGTTAATCCGTCCATGATAACTGTCTTCCTGGTAATAAAAAGTGATTTACAAAATCCGCATTTGCTGGCGTTTCGACATAGTGACGAAAGTCCAACAGAACCGGGCTGTATAATGGTACAAATGTCAATAGATTATGCGCAAGTTAGACGCAGGGCAGGTATTTATGTGTCCGCTAATAAGAACCAGCACATTCATCCACATCTATCTACAATAACTAGGAGCGTTCTTTCACAACACGCTAAAGCCTCATTTACACGGGGAGACTTTATCGCCTCAAAGATGTTTCCACGTCTTTTTATTGTCAGTGATTGCTGCATTTTACACGCCTTTAAAATTATAGAAACAAACAATTTAAAACTTTCGTCACATATTTTGTTGTGCGTGATTGACAGACAAAAAAAAAATAGGTTCCAACAGAAAAGGAAAAAAGATGTTACAATAAAATACTAATAAATATATAAATGTAATAAAAATAATATTATAACAAATATATTTTAAATGGAGAATAATTACTACGTGTATTGACTTGTCATAAGGGCTATTATTTATTTGCCTGCGTGACTATTAGATGAATTTAATTTAAAAAAATATGGAAATAAAATACCATGATGATTTTAAAAAGAAAGACTAACGAATTCTAGAAATGTGGGCAATGCCGAAACCCGGGATCGAACCAGGGACCTTTAGATCTTCAGTCTAACGCTCTCCCAACTGAGCTATTTCGGCTATGGTAGCGCTGTCAAAAATAAATATTTAGGTGTGATGTACCAATTGATGCAAAAAGATATTTTTTTGATGATACCTAATGGTTATATAAATAAGCTCTAAAGTCTATCTACCCCTTAAATGTGGATCATCACTGGAATCGCATCATTCGTTGTGATCGTAAATGTGTATAAACCATGCGGATATTGCTAAGATTTTAAGCAAGGTTTTCTAAGTTTTAAAAATGTGTCCCACTTCGAGTAAGATTCTTAGAATCATGATATTAATTGCCATACCATACGCCGGAAGAAACTTGGAATTCGAGGCTTTTAGTAATTAAATTTACCAGTTATCGATTTCAAAACAATAATTCGTTTACAGCTTTTAACTGCTGTGCGTAACCTGAATACAAATGTTATAATTACAACGATCGATAATTTTCTGGAATCGACCGTGATTTCAGTTTAAATTTCGAAGATATCTACGAAATACTGGTGGTAGGTCTTTTATATCTGTGAGGCCGCCGGAGTAGGTACTACCGCAATGTCTATTTCTTCCACCAAACAGCAGTGTTAATGCACTGTTGTGTTCCGGTTTGAAGTACATTGTAGCCAGAGTAACTACTGGACATATTGAGACGTCTCAGGATGGCGAGCGCAGTGGAATGCAAAGCATTGTGTTTGTAATTCATGGTGTTGTTTGGTTTCGCTACTGTCCATGAGCGGTCGTATCGCTTACCCTAAAACATAACCTCACTTATTATCAAATGAAATTAGTTGAATGGGTATCCAAAATCCATACAAGGAGCCCTTAGCATTCCTAATACGATCTAAAACACGGGCGTATGCAATTACCAAGAGATAATTTAAATTTCTAATACATTACCTAAGGAGGTTGTGCTTTTTAGGTTCACCCCGCCCGATAAGTTCAGTAAATGCCCTCCTTACGAGTTATTTGTGCTATTCTTATATGGAATGGTTGAAAAGCGCTGCGTATGTAAAATTTGATGTGGACTTGATTTTTTAGCTTCATGTTTGGTCGTGTTAGGTTAACTGTGGGTTCGGACTAGTTTCTTTTACTACATTAAAGTCAATGATGGCGATAATGTGGCAATAATACTATATAATATTTAATTATATTTAAATTGTGTGATTTTCGTGAATGGTATAAAAAAAACACAGACCAAAATGCTGTAAATGATTTCGAATACATATTTGATAAGCGCTAAATCCCGTTTGTTGTTTTTCGTTCTTTCACACACTGCCGCATCAACGAAAGGATACGTGGTTTTTCACTAATGATGGTTTATACATCGAAGACTGTAACTATTTTTAAATAAGAATGAATGAATGCTATGTATGACGTATGTATCTAAATAGTTGAAAAAGTTATTCTAAAATTTAGTAAAACTTGTGTTTTATTAACAGCTCTTAAAAGAGGATGTTAATACATAATATCCGCAACACTACCACATCCGAAATAGCTCAGTTGGGAGAGCGTTAGACTGAAGATCTAAAGGTCCCTGGTTCGATCCCGGGTTTCGGCATTACCGACATTTCTAGAATTTTTTTCTTACGGAATACTTTTTTTTACTACATTAAAGTTAATAATGGCGGTACATGGCAATAATGCTTACTATAAAATATTTAATTATCTTTAAACTGTGTGTATATTTTATTTTTTGTAGGATTATTTGTATATTAATGCTTAAATTATTGGAAAGAACTGAACACTAAAATAGGAATACCCAATTTTCCATACGTATTAAAATCTATATTGATGACACGTAACAATAGTTGTAGTCAATAGTCTTCGACAGCCTCCGTGGCGCAGTTGGTTAGACGCCGGCTGTGAAACGTGAGGTCACGGGTTCGATCCCCGTACTGAGACAAATATTTGTGTGATCCATAGGTATTTGTTTCGGGTCTGGGTGTTTGTGAGGCCGAAAAGTCACTCGTACTTTCTGATGCCCACGACACAAAACTTGATCTTAGTGTGGGGTCAGGACTATGTATGTGACATGTTATCTTTTTCAGCCTGAGGAGGTTATCGTCAAAGGAAATGGCGTCAATTATAATCAATGCTCTATTTGTACAATTGTCTTTAATTAATATAATTTTATATTATTTGTTAAGCTTATACTAAGATAGTGTGAAATATTCCAGATGTATTCAAGGCGAGTCTATCGGAAAGTACTTGTCCCACACATCTGACATTCATTAGTAGCACTTTAATAATATAAACGATAGGTATAGTTATACAGGGTATATCAAGACTGCGACCGAAAACAAAGCCAGGTGGTAGTATTAGTGACTTCAGAAACAATGCAAGTAAAAATTTCGCAAAAAAAATCGACAACTTTTTTTTTGTATTTATTTACTTATCGTCGTACTTGGGTGATAAATACATCGTTTTCCTAAAATAATGATGCAGACCTATTTATTTTTCAACATTTAATGGTACGTAAGGGTTTAAATTATTATTTTCGCAAAAACTAGGTTTTTACCACCCAAACAAAATGATTTTTAAAAAATTCTAAAAAAAATATCTGTCGCTGTTTTGGTGAAATTTTTATTTGCATCGTGTTTGTAACCACTAAAACTACCTGGCTTCGTTTTCAGTCGCGGTCTTGATATACCCTGTATATGGCCATGCTAACGTAAGCAATGCCGATGCTTTTTATTGGCCTTCCCGTGCTATCTAGGCCTCTAGGGTAATGATGGGGATCATCTATCTATTCAGCCACAGGAAGTCCACTGCTGAACATAGGCCTCCCCCAAGGATATTCACAACGACCTGTTTGAAGCGGCCAGCATCCAGCGACATGGGAATCATACTTAATTTATATTGAAAATTCATTTTTGGTGCAAGATTATTCTAAATAATCT
Source organism: Deilephila elpenor (assembly GCA_949752805.1). Classification (NCBI taxonomy): domain Eukaryota; kingdom Metazoa; phylum Arthropoda; class Insecta; order Lepidoptera; family Sphingidae; genus Deilephila; species Deilephila elpenor. The sequence goes on from OX457108.1 coordinate 11,605,802, forward strand.
ATACTAAAATATATAGATGAAGAGTTTGTTTGGGGCCGTCCATTAATCACGTGATATTTAGCATTATAGACCCTCCCCCCTCCCCCCTAGGTGATAAGTGGTGGGGTTTAAGACTAACCCCACCCCCACCCAAAATCACGTGTATTTTTAGTATCTACAAAGAAGCTAATTTTTTTTAGAATATCTTTCAATACAGATATAAGTAAAGTACAATCTAGGACTTTTTTCGTTGCCTGATAACGGCGAGTTAAGTTCACACTACACGCCGCTTTTCGGTTTAGAAATCGCGCATTAACGAAAAAAAAATACACGTGATATCTTACTACACCCCCCCTCCACCCTTTTGACATTTCGTGATTTTTGCTGAACCCCGTCCCCCCCTTTCGAGCCTCACGTAATTAATGGACGGCCGCTTTGTACGCAATAATCTCTATAGTTACTAAATTGAATTGAATAAATATTTAAGTATTGGATAGTCGATTTAAGAAGGATATACGGTTGTTTTTTATCTCGTGAAAGTATATAACGGGTTTTTTATCCCGAAATATTTCACGCGGGCGAAGTCACGAGCAAAACAATAAATATAGTGTCAAGTAAAAATACTGGGCTAGATGTTCAGTCGGGAATCCCACCACATTAGGACCTAGCCACTGACCACCGCCATGGACAATTTATTAGTTTTTATGGGTCAGTGGTGGTCGATAAGGCATTAATATTGCAAGCTCATCGATCCAGTACAGTCTACAAGTCACACCACGTCCGATGTGTGTTTACCGATTCCGACTGTTGTGTCTTTTATTAATCACTAATTTGAGGTGAACGGCCGTCATTTTTCAGTTGGAAGTATTGCTCTTTTAAAGAGAAATAATGGTTGTAAAATTTTTAATATTAAAGAGCAAGGGTTCAAATCTGAAAATAGGAAGGAGAGAAGAGAAGATATTTAACATCATATTTCATACTTCAAAAATGAAAATGAAAAAGAAAAGTAAGCTACCTTAGAATATTTTTTCTAATGAATGCCGCTTGTAAATAACACTGACAACTTATAAAATCTTAATTATTATGTTCTTTTTATTTCTTTAGCCTTTTATTACATTTTTAAATATAAAATACACATACAAAATACATAATAATAAAAAAAAAATGACTCTTTGGTGGCGAGGCTCGGGACCCAAGCCACCGGTGTTTAAGACCCCAAAGTGAGGAACCTCTCACTATACGTGACGTAATTATTATCAATTATTATAAACATCGAAACCTCAAACCAGAATATAAATACCTATTTATCTAGACCTCCAAGAATTGTAGCTACTGAGTACTGGATGCCCAAAACACATACAATTAATATCCAAAATACGGTGGACCCCCGGTAATCCGACAAACAGTTTGCAGGGCAGTGTCGGATTATCGAATTTGTCGGATTATAGAGTACTGCCTATGACCCCCTGTAGTCCGGATTTTTTAACGAAAGAGTACCTTGTAATCCGACAAATTACAGATCCAATGATAAGATTCCACATGTTATATATATGTACTCTGAAGTACAAATCATACTTCATTATGTATGTCAAATTTAGTAAATTAAACAACGAAATAGAATGCTTTCGTTTTATTACAAAATTAACGTTATTAATGCAATAGAACTCACAAAAAATAAGTAATAACTTTACACTAGGAAATAATTGAGTACAAACAAATGTACACATGTACATAATAAATAATAGACCATTATTCATTATTTATTATGTCGGATTACAGAGGGTGCCGCATTAGCCAGGGGCCGGATTATCGGGGGTCCACTGTATAGACTTTAGGCTGTACGAGGCTTGTAAAGATTTAGGTGGCGTATGACCCAGATGCCCTATTGATATGTTCCTAAACTAGTTCTTGATGACTAATAAATGGAGTATGGCCGTGTTTGGTTATGTCCAGACTACGGTTTTGGACGATGATAAATTACTTTCGTTGATTTGTTAGTACTTTGACTAATGCGTAGTTTGGGTAATGACGAGTGAAGGTTCATTAATGCTACCTTTTCTATATAACTGAATTTGTGTTATTTATTATAGTGACTAAATATAGCTCTGTCCGTCAACCTGCATTGAACTAGCGTGGTGGACTGTCGCCTAACCCCTCTGAATCGAACTCACGGTTGTTGAGGAGGCTAGTGCACTTCAGTGACGTATTTGGGTTGGATTATTACTATAACTTTTTATTTTTATGTCGTGGGTATTAAAAACTACAAGATACAGCTGGTTCATACACCCTGACATAAAAAAAATTTTGGTTGGTCACAATAACATCTGAACTCAAGCAGGAATCGAATCTGCGGCACCGGGAATACAACAGCTCTACTGGGGGCTCCGCCTTATGACAAGATGTCCAAACCTTATAATTGTAAGTGGAAATTCGCCGCCTTTTTATTTAGTAGTTTCATTTTATGAAACAAATAAAAAAAGAAATAATAATAAATAATATGAATTTAGAAGTCGGTAAAAATTAAATATCTCTACTTTATACAACTAGCGCCATCTAGTTATTAGTATCGGAACTGTTACAGTACCAGGTCTCAGATATATAATGTACTCTGTGGTACCAGGTGGAGTGACTAGTACGTTAGTTCACAAGTTTGTCACTTTATGTTTTTAAGGTTGGATTTCGATATTATCTCCCTATTTAATGCAATGTTTTATTACTAGATGGCAAATAAAAAAAGAAATTGACACATTTTTTAATATAATATTTGGAAATGATCCAATGCTATTTTTATGAATAATTAATTCCTTTTATGATTTATCATTTATTTCACACCAGATTTCAAACAAATATAGCATATTACGTATTTATATAAATAGCTCTTAGTGATGCCGAACTAGCTTAGTAGCCTGTGAAGAGAAGCCAGCTTAGTAACGAAAGTACAAGTTTGATTTCTGCATCGTGACAAATGTTCATATTAACAACAAAATGTTATATATTTGCATCCTTAGCCTGTATATTTTGTTCGGGGTCAATTTTGAGCAGCGAAAACTGTGACCTGAAAAGTCCGTCATAGTTTCAAAAACTTAGGTTCGTATTCCAGATGTGGCGATTCATGTTTTGTGACTTTGCTTTTAAAAATATTACATTTGTTGGGGACTGTAGTTCGTACCAGAACGGTAAAAATAAAGACTGATAAAGAAGTGGTACTAGCAAGTAGCAACATTTCCGCCTTTTAATATGCATGTGGTAGATAAATATCGACATAAGTACGCACGAAGTGGCTATGCAAACAGTATTTAAAAAGATTCTATGGAAAATAATAATTTTATTTTTTTTATTTTTATTTTTATTTTTAAACCTTAAATACATTTGTATACAGGCGGACTTAATGCCATAGGCATTCTCTACCAGTCAACCTTTGGAAAGTGCAGAGTTGCGATAAAGTGGGTGTTTGAATAATAATGAAAAAATCCTTAATCCTTGATAAATCCTTATTTATAAGGCATATTTCCAGCAGTAGGCTTCATGTAGCCAAAAATAAAGATGAATACTTGCTAAAAACTACTAAAATATTTCAATCTCTGACCGCTACGTAATCAGCATACCAGTTTATTTATAGCACATTAACCAACAACAATCAATAACTCAGCAGTTATTAGAAGAAAGTAGATTTACATAAAGCTGTGGAATTGCAACAAATATAAGCTGGTTGTTAATCACCCACTTTCATAATATCCAGCAACAAGGCTGATAAGATAAATTTCAGACCATGTTGTTTGACATTTTCAAGTGAACTCTAGTTTAGTGATGTGGAAAAGTGTACCATCGGTATAAGCGGACTTATATTTCGATTTAACCAGATAACTAACACAAAATAAACGGGTGGAAAAGCTATGATGATAGTATTTGAAGCTATACGAAGGATTTTATTGGTCTAGTGGCGACGGGTATGGGCTTTTAGCCGTGAGGTGCTAAGTTTGAAGTTTGGTAGGCGAAATGTGGTTTCCATAAGTGGCATCACTGCCCGTCCCTTTGAGCATACATGCGCGAGCCTATATATGCTTTTACATTCCAGGGAAACCCGTTTCAATTATCAAGTGTTAGTGAACAAAGCAGTAAATATCGAAATATTTAGGGTTGGTTCGGATAAGACATAAATGGGAGAGAAAGACTAGCGACTTGTGTTTTAACATCAAGTCTTATTAACTAATTTACTATAAAATTATCAAGTAGCATAAATTATTATAACAAAGATATTTACAATTTAAATAAACTAGAATTTAAAAACCTTATTAACGAAAAGTATTATTATTTTATTTTAATGCGTATCTTACATTTAACCATACAATAAACCATACAATAACATTTACCATATAATAAAACTTGTTTTTTCCATAAGTTTAAATGTACGTTTTAACCGGACTTTCGTAACAACGGAATAATATCAACCGATCAATAAAACTATACCGGGCACTAGACAGTAGTTAATTCGACACAGAAATAGCACAGTACAGCCTATTTTCCCCATTGCGCAAGTTGCGGCACGCCACGCGCTAAGTACTGGGGTTCCGCGTTCGATGCCCCGGTCACGTTCGATCGCTCGCCTATTGAGCAACACTATCCTTTTGTGCCGGCCGTTTGTTTTGATACGATTTTGGACATGTTTATATACATATTATAGTATAGAGTATTCACCGATCGTGGGGAATGGATAAGCAGTTTCCTTTATTCAATAAAGTTTGTATAGGTATAGGAAGATAAATATGTGTTCATCATCTTCATATCACAGCCTCCGTGGCGCAGTTGGTTAGACGCCGCTGTGAAACGAGAGGCCGCGGGTTCCATCCCCGCACCGAGACAAATGATTGTGTGAACCACTAGTCTTTGTTTCGGGTCTGGTTTGTGAGACCGAAAAGTCTCTCGTATTTCCTGTACCCACGACACTTGACTCGATCTTAGTGTGGGGTCAGCACTATGTATGTGACTGTTGAGCGTATTACTTTATATTTAGATTAAACAGTCCATTGCGGATCATAGAACTCTTCTGAAGATTTCTATAGTGACCCGCCTGTTGGATGTAGGCGACATCCAGCTATTTTCAGCAAGATTTATCAGGTTAATTACTGATGTTTATCAGTAGTTCGTGTTTAACAAATGCAAAGCTATAAATCATAATTCACAATCATCACTAACTTTCTTTGTCCTTCGCAACACAAACATTACGCCATGAAGGATTAAGTAACGATTACCGCTGTGATGTCATTGGGCACATAAACTATATAAGGCGGGGAGCCGTCTTAATTCTAATCACATCCTTTTCCTATAGAAAGTTATCGCTAATCGGGATGGTTGCGTCACTAAACGATAGGAATGCGACCTTGAGTGAATATGGGACATGTAATTAGTAGGAATTCTTGCTGAGATGGTTCCTGTTTGGAAAATGTTGTTTAGATATAATAATTACATAATGTTTTATAGTTGCGGTGTTTTTGGTGTTATCAGATGTGAATTCCTAGGTTGAGCAGGACAACATAAGTTGTTGAGTTAGAGTATGCGCCATGAATTGTTAAGCCCTGGTTTCAGTGCCCAGATAGCAATCCTTGATACATACATGCATAATCGTTACGCCTCTATCCCCTACGGGTAAAGACTATGGATCAGAGGGAGAGAGAGGAGGAGAGAGGCAGAGTTTTATGTTTGAAATATCTAATATGAGTTGGCCGGGGTTGGAATATGTGCCTGAAAGGGTTTCCCGTCGCGGTGGAAGACGGGCAAGCTTGTCCTGCTCCGCAAGGAGGGGCGACCCGCGTATTCGCCGTCGGCCTACCGGCCGATCGTGTTGCTCGACGAGGCGTGCAAGCTCTTCGAGCGCATAGTCCACGCGCGCCTCGTCGAGCATTTGGAGAGTACGGGCCCGGATTTGGCAGACTGCCAGTTCGGGTTCCGGCGGGGCCGGTCGACGGTCCACGCGATTCTGCGGGTGAAGGCACAAGCGGAGCGTGCGGTGTCCCGGGGTAGGGTCGTGGTGGCGGTGTCTCTCGACATCGCCAACGCGTTTAACACCATGCCCTGGGCCTGCATCGAAGAAGCACTGCGGTACCACGAGGTTCCGCCCTACCTTCGGCGTCTGGTGCACTCGTACATGTCTGATAGGTACGTGGTGTATCCGGGCGCCGACGGGTGGCACCGCAGGGAAGTGACGTGCGGTGTTCCACAGGGCTCGATTCTTGGGCCGCTCCTGTGGAACATCGGCTAAGACTGGGTGCTACGTGGTACCAACCTTCGGGGCGTCGCTGTCGTCTGCTACGCGGACGACACACTGGTGACAGCGACGGCCAGGACATTCCAGAGGTCCGCCCTGCTCGCCTCGTTCGGTACTGGACTGGTGGTGGGCAGGATTCGGCGACTGGGCCTCACGGTGGCCCTCAACAAGACCGAGGCCGTGTGTTTCCACGGTCCTCGGTGTGGGCCACCGCCAGGGGCCCACATCACGGTGGAAAGCGTGCGGATTCCCGTCGGCTCGAGGATGAAGTACTTCGGTCTCGTTCTCGACAGTCGATGGGATTTCCGTGCGCATTTTGAGGAGTTGTCGCCGAAGCTGGTGAGGGCGGCGGGCGCACTGGGGCGCCTGTTGCCCAACACTGATGGTCCTGGCATCCCTTGCCGAAACCTTTATGCTGGAGTCGTGCGGTCCATGGCCCTCTACGGGTGTCCCATTTGGGCCGAGTCCCTGGGCGATCGTTGCGTCCGCCTGCTGCATCGTCCGCAGCGCATGGTGGCGCAGCGAATAATCAGGGGCTACCGCACGGTCTCGCACGAGGCGGCCTGCGTATTGGCGGGAACTCTGCCCTGGGTGCTGGACGCGAGGACCCTCTCGTCGGCTTTCTTCCGGCGAGAGGAGGCGTCCGAGCGTGGGCAGAGGTTGGTTCCCCGTGAGGTCGAGGCCATGTTGGCCTCCCTCCGCAGGACCGCCGTGGAGGAGTGGCGTTCCAGGCTGGAGAACCCTAGTGCTGGTACGAGGATCGTCGCGGCAGTGCGACCTGTCCTCGAGCAGTGGCTGGACAGGCGCCACGGTGCGCCGACATACCGGCTGACGCAGGTGCTCACCGGGCACGGCTGCTTCGGTGCGTACCTGTGTCGCATAGCCGGAGCCGAGGAGTCCGCCGTGTGCCACCATTGTGGCAATTGCCGTGAGGACACGGCCCAGCACACGCTGGAAGAGTGCCCAGCCTGGGACGAGGAGCGCAGCGCTCTCGTCGCGGTCGTGGGAAGCGACCTTTCGCTGCCGGCCGTGGTCGCCGCCATGGTCGGCAGCCGGAGTTCGTGGCGAGCCATGCTCTCCTTCTGCGAACGTGTCATGTCGCAGAAGGAGAGCGCCGAGCGGGATCGGGAGCAGACTGATCCCGATCGTCGCCACAGGAGACGTAGGAGGCGCCGGGACGCCAACTAACCCGGCGCCGCAGAGGCCACGCGGGGCCGCGCTCCCTACCGTGGCGGTCCCCGAGACGTGACGCAACACGCGTCTGTTGCCGCGTCGCTAAGCGGCGGTGCACAAAGAGGCGGTCCTGGCGCGTCTGTTAAACGGTATCCCGGGGCCGTCTCTCAAGTGCACCGATGGTGGCCGACGCGGGGTTTTTAGTCGGTATTTCGGCGCGTAGGTTTATGGTAGGGACCCGACCCAGCGGCCGCCCGTCCACATCCACGGGCGGCACAACATCTCGCTGGGCTCGGAAGGCGCCGGTGAGTCCGACACACCCTCGCCCCTTCGGGGGTGGGATGGTCCGTAAAAGGATTTTCCCCACGGGAAAAAAAAAAAAAAAAAAAAAGTGCCTGAAAGGGTGAATCTCCCGACCTCCTTAACGTTTTGGGACGGAGATGGTCTTGGCCAATTGCGAGTCGTACTTATGGCGACTCTGTTGTTTTAGTCAGTTCGTATCGTTTACAGCACGCTGGACTACAAGCTAAACACAAACACAGGACCAATTTTATTACCTACATTACAAAATTATCGATTTTTGTCGCAAAATATTTGCCTGAGCCTTTTTTTTGTAAGCCAATGTAGGAGATTCACTAGCCTAATCAGGTAATGGAAACTGTGTTGTAATCAAACTAGATCGTGATAATAATAGTAGTTGGTACCTAAATTCAGAATTGTATTTTTAGATACTTTTAAGCTCCGGACGAAAGAGTTTTATATTTGTAAACTCTATGGACCGGCGAATATACTGTGTCTATTAAAGATAAGCTTTGATGGTGTTTATTCTTTGAAAGAGGATTTCTCAGTTCCTAAAAATAAATAAATACACCCAACAGTCAGATCACACAAACATTTACCTATCTATCTATTCAGCCATAGGAAGTCCACAGCTGAACATAGCCCCCCCCCCCAAGGATCTCCACGTCGACCTGTTGGAGGCGGCCTGCATACAGTGACTTCCTGCAACCTAAAGCTTCTCAGTTCATACCCTATGATAAAATGAACTTTACAATTGACATTGGAGTCCACATATGTACTTTGTATCATCAGGTTTTATCAGGTGTCCTTAATTTGTGTTACATAAATCATAAACGGAATTCGAAATAATATTATATTTATTAATTTATTTATTAGAATCCATAATTCTGCACTGAATCCCACTCAAAATTATGATAATGAGCATAAAAAAAATTCTCTTGCGAAAACTGTCTTGTGAACCGGATGGTAGAGCAATAAAAGTGAATCTAAATTCATCATCAGCCCTTCTGCGTCCACTGCTGGACATAGGCCTCTCCCATAGCACGCCACTGGACTCGATCTTTAGCCCATCGTCGCCAACCGCTACCAGCCTTCCACGAATATCGTCGCTCCACCTGGTTGGAGGGCGTCCTACACTACGTTTGCCTAGGCGCGGTCTCCACTCTAGAACACGTCTACCCCAACGGTTGTCGGTTCTCCGACAAATGTGACCGGCCCACTGCCACTTCAACTTGCTAATCCGTTGGGCTATGTCGATAACCATAGCCCAACGGAATCTAACTGATCTGTAGCAATTTACAGATACAAAGAACTATTTTTGTTACATTTAATATTATGTAATGAAATCATATCGGTGCTTGCGCCACCTGTCGGTTAAATTCACAAACACCATGTATTTCATGATATTTAACACACTTGAGTACCACGATATGTGATATGTGAATTTAGATGTGGATATCTCCTACTTTAAAATCGATCATGGTTTTATAATATGATCGTGTTTGTATACATTTTAAAAGTTTTAACTACATTTTGGCAATAGTGTTTCTGAATTGTTATACTTTACGAGTATATGGCGTAAAAATATAAGGTAATTAGAAAATGCGACATGAAATGTAAAAATATTTACGTTCTAATATAAGTATTCAGAAGAAAGCAAATGGATAATGTAAAAGTAATGAGAGCTTATTGTAAAGTATTAATTACTAAAAAAAATATTTAACTTATAAATATTTTTTGTTTTTTTTCTGTGTGCTTACAAAATAACAGAGGCATACATAAATCAAACAACAAGTATATCATCATATATTTTATTATAAAATCGTATAAAAGTCGTATGTTAAATAGTTTTTAGTCGACTGCGGTCGAAATAAACTCTTGATTCGTTGAGTATTAAAGCTAAAATATTTACATACAAAAGTGCGTTATCCAGGTACATACATACATTTTCTTTCTTTCCCAACAATAAATCGAAAGAGATCAGCTGAAATATGTCTCAGAAACTATTATTCATTAAATTTTCATCATAAGACGCCTTTACACATTTTTGTTATATTCGCAACTCTGAGTAATATATTAATCCGTTACATACTATACAATTATATTATATATCATGGCAATCGAATTTTATACAAAATAAATATATATAAGACGAATTATGGCAATACTATGGTCATCTCTTCAAGCGAAATTCAAAATGGCGGACTCGCTACTTTTTTCGGTATGCAATGGCCAGATTTTGTGGGCATAGAGCTGTTTAGCTCGTTAAGTTGTCTATGGTTTGGCCTACTATACTTTACCCAAAACACTCACACCCTTAACTAACTTATACTAGATCACATATATTCTTCTATACAGAATCCCCATAAGAAAATGCCTTTGAAACATTTTTCCCATTCACTCATCACTATAGAAACCATTGATATTTCAAACATTTTATATCATTTTCGGCAAAGGAATGTCAACCAAACAGCCAAAAAATAACTCAAAAATATTTTCGAATTTCGAACACTTCAATACACCAAGTAGACAAGATCATATCCTGCGTATTTAGGGTATTGAAGTATTAAAATCTATGTGTAATGAGTGACGCGTCGATTAATTTACCACCCGTATTTGGAGTGGAGGCCGGCGTGTGCGTGGAGGCCTCCTGAGATGGGTCCAGAGATATGTCCTGAGTAGGGTCCGGAGTAGGGCCCGGCGAGGTGAGCACCGCCGATCACTGACTTGACCACTGGCACGGCTACTGGCGCCGCTACTGGCACGGCTACTGGCTTGGGCACCGCTACTGGGTATGGGGCGGGGACTGGGACGCCGACCTGGAATGAAACGATGACAGTTCATTAATTCATAGTAGATAGAACGAAATAGGATTAATAGCGATTAATAGGGATTAATAGCAAGCAATATAATGTACATGCATAATCTATTTTACTGATTTATTTTCGACGATTTAAACTATAGTTTTGCTCATAGACTATAAAACGTACAAACCAGATGTCCTACTCAATACTTTTAAAATTATTACGGCAATGAAAATACTCCTTTATAATTTACCTACTTTTCCAAAACATTTTTTGGGTAGCATCAAAGGCATCAATCGAAACATAAATCCCAACCTGAAAACTATTTCTCTTCCAGTAATTTCCCAACCATTCGCATTCATCATTGCACCATCACATACCTGTTTGATGACGGGGTAGGGCACAGCATGGGGCACTGCTACTGGGTAGGGCCTGTCGACAGGGACGGCGACGTGCTTCTCAACCGCCACGGGGTAGGGCCTGGGCACTGGCACGGCGTAGGGGCGGTCCACGGGGTAAGGGACAGCAACCTGGAAACATAGGGGATGATTTGTCAAAACAAGTGATACAACGAAAGTGCATTTCAAGGTTATCATTCAGCGATAACACGAAGGTAGATTGCATTTCAAAATTATAACTGGAAATTGATGTATCAAAGATAGTAAATAAGAAAAAAAAATTAAGAACTTCGATTATAATCAGGTAATATTTTTAAAAAAATAACTTCCGAACTTTTTGCGTCCAAAGAGACTTCGAAAACTAGGTTAGAGGCAGTATTTATTAACAAAATAATTTTAAAGAGCTTCCTAAACATAGATATAGAAAACTCTTACTCTGACGGGGTAGGGAACAGGCCTGTCAACGGCAACAGGGTAAGGAGCGGGCACGGGGAAGCCGACATGCTTGGTCACGGTCGTGTGGACGTTGGATCCGATCACAGTGCCTCCAGCGACAGCCTCTCCGGCCAAGATACCAGCACTGAGGGGCCCAGCGATGCCTGGCCCGGTAGCGATAGCGGGTCCTGCAGCGTAAGCATGGCCTGCTGCAAGCGCTGGGCCGGCAAAGTGTCCAATAGCAGGTCCAGCAGCGATAGCATGGCCTATAGCTGGGCCAGCGATGGCCGCTCCGTGGAAAGCGACGCCGTGGTCGAGGATAGCTCCACCATAGTGGCCCACCAATCCACTACGCTTTTGGACTACTTTGCTCGGTTCGGGGTCAGCGAGAACTGAGGCAGTCACGAAGAGGATTGCAATCTGAAAGGAAATGAGTAAAATTGATAATACGTAGACTCGTATGTAACATCTATGAAAAAATAATTGTAGGTCGTTCCGTAGGCGTATTTTGGATCAAATCGAAATATTTGAATGGATATATTTTCTATATAAACAAAGAAATCATAATAATTTGTAACGTAGGTTATTTACAGTATTTATTTTTTAGCTAAAACCATATATGCTACACCAATATGGTATCGCTTTAATTGAATTTGAAAAGCTAGTAAAAAAAAAACACTTTATTTTTGTGAAGTAAGTTAGACTGTCCCGCCTTCCACCCGACACTGCAACTCCTGTAAGCCAGCATCAACAGTGGCACGCATTTTAATGACACTGAGCATTGAAGCTCAGCGAGTCTCCGGGAACGTCTAGCTTGTCTTTAACCCGCAAGGAAATCAATCACAAAGTTAAATTAATAAGAGGAATTCAGAAGATTCAAATGTACGTATAATTAAAAATTATACAATATATTATGTAAAGGTCAATTGTCGGTTAAACAATCGGTATATTTCCAAGAATGGAATCTATTCTTTAACCCAATAATACAATACGCGTTTATTCATTGTTCTATGATATTGTACCATAAATTCACAGAAAGAACAAAAAAAAAATGTATTGAACAGTCAGTCTCCCATGATGATAAGAACTTGATGGCGGTTTCCCAGCTGTGGGAAACTTATTGTCTCCGTACAATACGGATATGAGACGTGAATGTAAAGATTTTTTAGGGTTCTGTTATGTTTCATAGTTACTCAATTTGATTGTACAACGATTGTGTACTACATATGTAGATCGTATGAATTAATCACTATTTATATCTTTAAGCAAAAAAAAAAAATTAAGTGGTTATTGTGAAAGTAATTCACACATGTGCCACTAGATGTCACTATTAAACTAACTTCTCAACTGATCTCTTATTATTAAGAACAAAATCACGTTTGTTTTCCATTTTCTCTTTTTATGTCATTCACGAAACTTTACTCAAAACCCCGCATTTCCAAAGTACATAAATAAAAATGAAAGTGCTCTTATAACACTCGAGTTGCCAAAAACTGTGGACAATGCATCGACATGCATATATTACGGGTGCATCGAATATTCAACACTTTTACTACGCGACGCGACGTGAGTTCGTGCGTGTGATTGATATGCGCCGAACGATACAAATGAAAATTACATTGTGCTTTGAATTTTGAGCGGGCGATTGACTTGCGCTGAATGGAGAGAAACTGTTGTGTTTTAGTGTTGGAAAGTTTAGTTTGAAGCCATAATTAAAAGGTTTTATATGAAAAATATTAATTTTAGTATTTGTCATACAAAAATTACCTCCAACAAAGACAGTATTTAGTAGATTTTTACAGTGCGATGTGATAAGTTTTCCGCCCTAGCGTAATAAAATCATTGTACCCAATTTGCTACGTTTAGTTAGTCAACAAGACATTGAGTTAGTTTATAGCAACTTGAATAGACAATAGAAAGTAAAATAAATAGCAATTTCGTATTCGCAGCGGACGTTCGTCGTTCTTGCGTTAAGTACAACAATTTATATAGTTTAATATTTAGGGAAATACTGTCGTCTCCGAAAAAATAATAGTATCTTACTTTAACATTAAGCCGGTAATTATTTAGTACTATGAAATTTTCTAAATCTGCAGTATGCAATGTATTAAACTTCCAAATAGAAAAAATAATAGTATCTTAATTTAACATTAAACCGGTAATTATTTAGTACTATGATATTTTCTAAATCTGCAGTATGCAATGTATTAAACTTCCAAATAGTGCTCAACTACATCACCACTAGCGTCAGCTAGATTCGAATTGCAAGCGGTTTACCATGCGTTAAAAAGAGAAGAAAAATAAGACTTTTTCCTTTTTATTCTTGTTCTTTTCTCGAAACTTACGCCTAGTATAGCACAAACCTACCCATAATCAGAGTTTTCATGAACATTATTTTGAAAAGAATTGTTATTTTCATACAGACAGTAAATATTTTGCATGCAAGGCTACCAACACGTTTTTTCGAGGACGTTTTGTGTTCGCTCGTGTAACATAGCGTACCGTGTATGTAGTAAGTCAGTCGACAGTAAAACAGGAACTAGTAGACGTTATGGCTGTTACGTTTGTTAACGCCTGTGTTTATGTCATTACTTATAATATTGACCGGTTTGTTTTTTTGTGGAATAATAGGGTAAGCAATGAAAGTGACTTATTGGATTTTAGTGTGTTGCATTTTCAGGACTTTTTCTGGAGTAAATCAGCGTAAGCTTAAGAGAAAAATAAATTGTTTGGTGAAAAAAGATTTAGTATTTTGTAGTTAACTCCCGATTTCGAATGATTGGAACAATTTCGATAATTTCTTTTTACAAAGGATGATAATCACTATGATAATGATATTTTTTGACATGTAACGTGTTTGATATTTATTGAAAAACACGTTAGAAATATGTAGATTTTCATGCACTTAAGTACACAAACTAGCAAACATTACACAAAGACTTTTATTTAGTATTTCTGTACCAATATCGTGGTAAATTTATATCGGGATAGTAATTACTTCGGAATAATGGAGGTTAGTGACTTTAAGCCACAATTGTCTAATGTTATGTAAAATAATGCAAGCTGTACTCTCCTGTAATGCAAGCTGTACTCTCCTGTAATTGAAGATGCACGCAGAAGGATAAATATTATGTAGTTATATATATATGCTATGTGTTATGTTCGTTGGAGATTCTAATAAATAAATAAATATATAATGCAAAAAAAATGTTTGAATCATGTTAGTTTGTTTGGAAGGATTTTTCACACAAGCCGAAAACACTTTTTGCAGGGCAATTATATTGTTAAAATATAAAATTTAGTAATAGATATTCTTATTAATTTTATGACAAAAAATATATTTAAAAATGTTTTCAAAGATTCCAAAGTTCAGAGATTAGTCACAGCAAGATTGTAAATACCGGGTATATCAAGACTGCGACCGAAAACGAAGCCAGGTGGTAGTTTTAGTGGTTACAAACACGATGCAAATAAAAATTTCGTCAAAACGGTGACAGATCTTTTTTTAGATTTTTTTTAAAATCATCGTGTTTGGGTGGTAAATACCTAGTTTTTGCGAATATACTAATTTAAACCCTTACGTACCATTTCATGTTTAAAATTAAAGAGGTCTACATCTTTATTTTAGGAAAACTATGCATAAATCACACAAATATGACGATAAGTAAAAAATTACAAAAAATAAGTTGTCGATTTTTTTTGCGAAATTTTTACTTGCTTTGTGTCTGAAGTCACTAACACTACCACCTGGCTTTGTTTTCGGTCGCGGTCTTGATATACTCTCTATAAGAATAGAATTGTTTTAACTAATTAAAATGTATATATATTTATTCTATAACAAATATTATTGGAAACCAGATCAACTCACGTAATTAATCAATCCATTTATTATTTCATACGTTAATTTCATGTAAACGTGAATTTTGGTTCAAACGGTCTTTTGACAGGCTGAATGAGAAAACATACGGCCCTGGGTTCGATTTCGAGCATACCACTTTGCGTGATATTTCACATAATTCGAAATATCATCATCATTTTCAAAAACTATCTCGTCATTGGAATTGTAGATTAAAATAACAACAAACCAAACGTTGTAAGAAAATGTGGACAATTTAGCAACTCTACTTACCCATTGAGAGCAAGTATGCTCTTATATTACTTTCCTACTTGATAAATGCAAATTAATTATTAAAAATACGTTTACGAAATCCGTTAAGTATTAAGCTCTTCCAATGTTGTCTTACTATTGTCTCAAATGAGTTTCCCACAAACGTTTCAAACTCAACTGGTAAGTATGTGAAAATGCCATTAGTATCTCATCACATTACACCATGATTTTTATAGGTTGAGCGTAAACCTTATCGAAGAAAAATGTATATGATAATGTATGATCATTTTTTTTTACCAGGAATATTTGCCAATTATATTTTCGTTGCGTAATATAATACAAAATAGGACGTAAATAGGATGTAATTTTACAGATTTTTGGAACTACCCTTTTATTTGGTGTTTTACTGGACGTGAATGAGATAGTCGTTGGAAGTAATTGTCTGAGTTTGCGTCTAATTATTTTATAAGCGGTTATTAATAGTCACTAAGAATTTATTTCGAGCTTTTAATCGTAACAGGAGCAATAAACACAGCAAAATAATTGGAATAACAAGGTAATGTGATATTGAGTTTACTGGGGTAGCGAATGAGGGTGAAATATTTGGAATAAAAATATATCAATTTATAATAGCTCAAAAATCGTTGAACGCAGCGGGATAATCAATGCAATTTTGATAAACTAAATTTCCCTTTGCATTCGTGTCGAGAAATAAAAATATAAAATGACCTATTTTAATAACTTGTACATCTGAAAATTATTTCGGAATTTGATATTTTTTGTAAAATTTAACAGCAATATTACCACAAAAAACATCCAGTTATTTTATATAAATAGATTTCGAATAGCTAACACCCCTATAACATTTACCATCAAAAATATTTTTCAAAAAAAAAAAGTGCTAATAACAAACACATAAACAAAACACTTACAAAAGCCTTCATTGTTATTTATCACACACGACACTGAACGGTGGCTAATGGACACGATCTGGCTCAACGGTCACTGTGCATATGTGACAGAGAGCCAGCAAGGACTTATATAAGGCTACCAGCGACCACCCCACTATGGTCGCAGGACAACATCGGATAGTATTTTGCGACACATCGGCACAACAGAGGTGTAGTTGGCGGGAGTGCAGTGGGCCAGTTTGGGATGTGTCTGGAATGTTACGTGCATTAGGCGAAATAAAATCAAGTGTTTTCAAAAATATTTTTGTATCTTTGCAAAAAATTTAACAATTTTTTTTTATAATCCTTTTTTATATCTATCAAATGTATCTTCTGGCCTATTTTTTATCAATGAACATTGAAAGTACCTGGACCTAAATATAATTGCTAAAAACTACAAATAAATTCCCAAAATAATTAAAAATGTATTGTGTGACTTAAATACTTACAACCCAAAGCATGAATTGCTTTTTCTGATTTGATTACCTATTACATGAAGTGATTGCCATTTGCATATCATTACCCCGTAATATGCGAACTAAGTCATTGCTTGGCGAGAGTCCAAGCTTCACGTCGATGAGGTTATTGAAACTGGCATATGCATGTACTTAGCATATGCATTGCGTTTAAAGTTGTATTATGTAGGGTACATTAGTATTTTGTTTAAGCTTTTGTTAATAGCTGACTTTATATAGTAGTAGTAGTTATTATTATTTTGTGCTGGCACAAGCTCAAAACTATAACTGATTAGTGCTTTACTGTCTAGATAAAATAAATCTGACCCCGAAAATGATTTATAGCCTTCTTGCAGGCTAAGTTACAACAACAACCCTTACGATTATAATTGAAAATAAAATGATAGTTTTACCAATAACTAAAATTATAATATATGAAAACATCGATCCCTAAAGTCTCCATTTAGGAAAATTCTCTAAACCCCGTTTCAGTCATGTGTACATTGTTTCACCAACCAACAAATAAACGTACGAAAAACAGAAAATAATTCATAGAAACTATTACCAAATGCCCTATTTCCTACATTGTCAGCAGCACAGTCCATTCAGCGGAGACAGTCCATGCCACCCACTCCCAGGCCGGGAACAAATACCATTGCATTTCAAAACTTATATTATAATTGCACCAGCAGTTTATTGGTCAATTTCGCGTCAGCTTCAGTTTAGAACCTTGCTTGGGATGTCGTTAATTTGATTTGGTTTAAATATTAATAAATCTTTGACAATGTTTGGTGGATGTCGTAAATTTCGAGTAAAATTTGTGATGGATTAGTGGCTGCACAAGTAGATTAAGAACCTCATAGTTTTTAGTTCAATTCCCGTATCGATATATCTAAGAAATGTGAGTTGAAGAAAAATGGAATTACTTCATTATTTTTCAATTGTATAATTTCTTGATAGCTAGTCATACGGGTCACATGCGGGTTTGCCCTGCAAATGTACCTGACAAGTTAAACTACTCATGTATGGCAAGAATAGACTCAGATATGCCTGCCTTCTGCCTCCTATCTGTGTTCAAAGCCAACGGATTATAATAATACCAGGAGCCCAATTGATATCAGATAACGCGTTTCACAAAATTAGGGATAAAGGCATATAATAAACATGGTGATTTAATATTATTAAAAGAGTTGACTGCCTCGGTGGCGTAGTTGTACTACGATACGACAACAAAGCTGTGGTGTCGGGTTCGAATCCCGGGTCGGGCAAAGTGATATTGGGTTTGTCTATTCATTGTCAGCCAGGAGTCAGGAATTTGTGCCCGATATGGCGATAGGCTCGCCCCCTATCACATCATGGGACGGAACATACAAGTAGAAATGTACTGGTGGCGCCTCTGCCTACCCCTTCTGGGATAAAGGCGTGAGTTTATGTATGTATGTATGTAGTTGTGGTATGTATCATATTTAATGATCTCGACAAATAATGTCATTCAAATCAAAATCCTCATATTTAAAAGAGGTTTCTCTGAGATGACGTAGACTTGAAACGAATGTTTGTAGATCGCACTAACTTATACATACCTTTCTGGGTGAGGAGATCGAACCCACAGCCTCTCGTTTCACAGCCGTATCTTTGTCAACCGCGCTATGCAGGCTTTACTAATAAATTCAATAACCAAACGCTGACTTATATGCCTAAGTAAATAACTTAAAAAATAATAGACTTCTGTTATGAAACACGTCATTGTAGCAAATGTGTTTATTGTTGATAATAATTGTTTCGTCATAATTGGCGGCTGACGTGTGTTTGTATCGGGACGTACTTAATATTTAAAGGCGCAGAAAAAACTAATTTATTGTTCTTGCGCATGCGCTGTTGATCGATGATTTCTTTATTGCATTATTGGCGAATATGTGAACTCCCATCGAATGAAAAATAGACGGCATAAGTGGTAGCCTCCTGGTAATGGACCTGACGCGGTTGCCAAGAAAGTGGTGCGAGTTCATATCGTAGGGAAATAACTGATATTTTGGAGCCGTGCGTGTATTGCTAGTCATTGATCATTCGGTTTAAAGATGAAGGCAAACATACCGTAGAGTTCTTTATAAGACATTTTTGGCTTGCAAATACTGCCAATAAGCAATAGGCCATCGTGGACTACAACCTCTCCATCGCACTCTCGATTGTGAAGGAGTTTTGTACATAGCAGTGGGTGATAATGGCCTGAGTACAGTAGGATTCCATAGAGATAAATACATACATACATAAACTCACGCCTTTATCCCCGAAGGGGTAGGCAGAGGCGCCACCAGGACACCCACATTTCGCCTTGTACTCGTATGTTCCGTCCCCCGATGTGATAGGTGGCGAGCCTATCGCCATATCGGGCACAAATCCTGACTCCGGACTAATAATGAATAGAAAAATCCAATATCACTTTGGCCGACCCGGGACTCGAACCCAAGACCTCAGCTTTGTAACCGTACCGTAATACAACTACGCCACCGAGGCAGCACTAGAGATAAATAGATTGATTAAATTGACCTATTTAAAGTGGCAGAGCCTTGTCTTTAAAACTAGAATACGAAATCGGCTCAACCAGGGTGATAGCACTGTCGGGCCAAAAATAAATAAATAAAATAAATACACCCAACAGTCACATACATAGTCCTGACCCCACACTAAGATCAAGTCTTGTGTCGTGGGTATCAGAAACTACGAGAGACTTTTCGGTCTCACAAACACCCAGACCCGAAACAAATACCTGGAATCAAGGTGAAGTAACAGCTGTTTCTTTGTGGAGATACCAGAGACTCGAAAGCTGGTGATAGAGATTTTTTTTATCCAATAGGTACGGCAAAGGAGCAAAGGACTCCTGATGGTAACTCAAAACAGCCCATGAACGTCCACATAGTAACTTACAATACATGAAGGGTTTTCCACTGTTTTGTATCCTCATTTGTTCTACTATAACTTCTTCAAGTGTGGAATCACGGGCCACTGAAGCGGGCGGTAATAAAACGCATTATTTAAATAGTAATCTTGAATTAGTAATTAATGAGCCGTGAGTTTACAAATAGGAATGTACTTAATTGATTACTTAGTTGTAAGAGCATGTATATTGCAAAGTCTTTTTTAAATTCTACTAGACTTCCAAAAAGGTTTGTGAAATTACGTTCCTTATTTTTTTAATTATAATCTATATGCTATAGAGAAGCTTTTTAACTTTTAATTTTTTTATTGTTTTGAACGCGTCACATGCTCCTCTCTGCAGCATTTTCTTTTATTACATTTTGTTGACTAGTAACAGTCGGTGGCGAATAACATAAAAAGCGCCATCTTGAAGCTCACAGGTAAGAAATAAATATAGATTAATATAAATAACATTATATAAATGCTATAATACTTAACTACAGCCACGATGCTTCCAATCAATCAATTACATCCGTGATATTCCCTGGATGTCGCAATTTCACTAGCAGAGGTCAGCTAGACTGATTAGTGCGTACAACCTTCGGCTCACGATGTCCACTTACGCACCGACCCTTAAATAGGTGACAGCATAGTACGTTTATGAAAATTGTGTCATCATAGTTACTATTAGAAGCTTAGAATTGTAGGAGCTATTGACTGAAACGTTTCATTGGGGATTTTTTTTTTATTGCGATGAATGGCGAGACGAGCATGCCATTCGCCTGATGGTTACTGAAACGACCCCTCATAGAATGTAGAAAACCAAACAACACCATGAATTACAAAGCAATGCTTTGCATTCTACTGCGTTCGCCATCCTGAGACATAAGTAATAAATAAATAAGATCTTAAATCTCAATAAGTCCAGTAGTTACTCTGGCCATATGTTCTTCAAACCGGAACACAATAGCATTTACACTGGTATTTGGCAGGAGAATTAGATATTGCGCCCCTTACCCCTGAAGGGGTAAACGAACATAACTCACCGTATTAACTACCTATCTCACAATGTTATATGGGCATATTTATTTCCATGGCCTAAAGTCAGAAACTAATAAACAAACTTGACCCTTATCTACAGATCGATTTTGAAAATAGGCCAATCAGGTGGACGATTTGACGACACGCCCACATTTAAATTAATTTGATTAGTTTATTTTTGAAATTTATAATTAGAATCCGATCAGGATTGCATTTCAATTCCGCTCATTAATATTTTCCAACCCATGGTATATTGACGGACTGCCACGAAATTGGACATTGCGCGATATAACATATTAAATCGCAACAGCAGACTTCAAGTAAAGGAGTATAAATAAGGGTTTTTGTTATTGATGTGATTCGAAATGAGCAAAAACTATATAGCACCAATCATTAGCACGAACTATATTGCGATCCGCAGTCCGCTTCAATTCCTCGTGATATCGTGGTGACGAAATATCTACATTGCGAACAGTAAGTTCATTTAGGCTTAGTGGTTGTTGGTTCATTTACTACTACCAAGTATACAATTTATTTAGTTTTGTATTACCGACCTGTATATACAGAGTATATCTAGACTGCGACCGAAAACGAAGCCACGTGGTAGTGTTAGTGATTACAGACACAATGCAATTAAAAATTTTGCAAAAAGCGACAGTTTTCTTTTTGCATTTTGTTTAAATATCATCGTGTATGGGAGGTAATTGCCTAGCTAAAATAATAATTTTAGTCGTTGAGTATCATTGCGTCTCTAAAAATAAAAAGTTGTACATAATTATTTTAGGAACTATGTATTATCACCCAAATACGATGATAAGTAAATACTTACTTCTACATCTACATAGGCGTCATCCCGGCCGATGCCAGGGTCCGCCATCCGGCTGAGTCTCCTTCATTTCGCCCGGTCTTCGGCATCCTCAATAGTAAGGCCATTGACATATTTTCTTCATGTAGATAAGTAAATATTAAGTAGTAAGTAAATATTACAAATACTATCTTCGCCTTATTAGGTTAGTAGTATGAGGCTATAAAACATGAGGTGCTGGGTTTGAATTCATCGTTCATTCGCAGTTATAAAATGTTATCTTCATGTAGGGAAGTCCTCAGACTGTTTGATCTTTGAGAGTATTTATTACCTTATTTACATAGGGGCTCTTAATTATAAGCAACACAGTAGGGAGACAATTCGGTAGGGAGACAATGATTGCTACAAGAATTGACAAAATAAATTGACAGGGATGAGTAGAAAGAAATGGAGGCTTTTGCCATGCATTGGGACAGTACATGCTTAGAAAAACAAAGCTCTACACAAGCAAAGCCACGGGAAAGCTTAGCAATCTTCACCAACCAAACCCACTTAATCTTGCATAAACAGATAACGTTAACTGGAACCTTAGATTTCAGGATGTAGGGTATTAATCTATTATTGGGCGTTGCGTAACCCTGCGTGCAAATGCGGGTCGGTTCGACCGATCTGTGGGCTGTGACGTAACGCCGGATAGGGTTAGAACCTTAATTATTGTGTTTAAGTGCATTTGTGTGTATAAAATTATAATTTGAATATGTCCACTGAGATAAATAATTAGAGTATACTGAAAAGCTAGGCAAGTTAAGCGGAAAGGTGCAGAGAGCAAGGCTGTATTTTGATGACGTAGGTAGGAACTGAACGAGGAGAGTTGCAAGTAACCAAACATAATTGAGGTTTATTATATATCTATATCACATCAGCGGCAGCCTTGGTGTCCGCGATGTGGCAGATAAACTCCAAGAGTGTCGCTTAAGATGGTATGGTCATGTCCTGAGAAAGCCGCAGGAGTACGTCGGCAATGTGTGCCTGAGCCTCAACATTCCAGGACCTCGACCAAAGGGTAGATCGAAGAAGCGCTGGCTTGATGTCGTCAAGGAAGATATGAGAGTTAATGGCCTTACTATTGAGGATGCCGAAGACCGGGCGAAATGGAGGAGACTCAGCCGGAAGGCGGGCCCTGGCACCGGCCGGGATGACGCCTAAGTAGAAGTAGTAGTATATACCTATATCGGTTTTGAGCAAGCCGGCGTCATTAAACTTCAAAAAATCTTTGACTTTATTTATATTATAGAGGGCTAACGAGCATACGACTCAACTGATGGTAAGTGGTCACCGCCGCCCAGGACCATCTGCAACACCATAGGGCATGGAGATGCGTTCACGGTCTTTCTTGTATTTTTTAGGATCAAATCTACGACCAACGATTTAGCAGTCGGCTCTACTCCCATTTCAACTATCCCTCATTTCTAACTTTACAAAACATACATACATACATACATAAACTCACGCCTTTATCCCCGAAGGGGTAGGCAGAGGCGCCACCAGGACACCCACATTTCGCCTTGTATGTTCCGTCCCATGATGTGATAGGGGGCGAGCCTATCGCCATATCGGGCACAAATTCCTGACTCCGGGCTGATAATGAATAGAAAAATCCAATACCACTTTGCCCGACCCGGGACTCGAACCCGAGACCTCAGCTTTGTAGCCGTACCGTAATACAACTACGCCACCGAGGCAGTCACTTTACAAAACACTTAAAAAATAGTCTATTTTTAAAACAAAATATTAAAACCATGCGAATTAGAACCAGGGCAGAAGTAAAATAGAAGTAGATTAGTAAAGGCCTGGCGATTATCTGTTAACAAGGAAGCAATAGTGAGAAAGTCATCTTGAACTTGTTTTGAAAAGCTTCGCGATTCGCACTCCACTTGTTCTAGTTTAGGACTAGTTGTTTTTATCTATTAAAATAGTTGATTACGTAAACTGGATTTTTTCCCTGTAATTTTAATTTTATATGAAATCTATTCCGTAATACACTTATATTATCCTTTATGGCAGCCTCCGTGGCGCAGTTGGTTAGACGCCGGCTGTGAAACGAGAGGCCGTGGGTTCGATCCCCGCACCGAAACAAATATTTGTGTTATCCACAGGTATTTATTTCGGGTCTGGGTGTTTGTGAGACCGAAAAGTCTCTCGTAGCTTCTGATACACGAGACTCGATCTTAGTGTGGGATCAGGACTATGTATGTGACTGTTGGGTGTCTGTTGGATCAAATGTGCTCAGTATTACCACTTCTTTGTCGATATTAAAACCATAAACAGCGTATTTCGTGATGGTTTAATTCTTAACCAACTAGGTGTACTTAAGTAGGTGTACATTGGAGCACGCAACACCATAAGTTAAACTCGCTGTTACTATTGCCTCGTTTCAGGATTCGTGGCCAGTGTAACAGATAAACCGCTGCTGTTTCGCAACGTGCAACGGATCAAACCGGCCCATTGTATTACACTTCTGTTTGTTTGTATTTACTAGCAATGCGGTCGAGTGAGTCAGCAGGTAAGGTGGATTTCTGGAGGTAGCTGGTTCAAATATAATTTTTTTGCGTTGTAAAAATGTTAAGGTTTTTGTTTGACTATAATTTGTATATAACATTACATATTCTTGTAAAGATATCTGTGGAATGCACGATTACACATATTATTCCGAAAAGTCAGAATTATGCCTCGGGATTTGAACTCGCGACTAACTTCTTTTCTCATTTCATTTCTTACGCGTAACATAATTCGTCATGTTGAGGGCGCATTACAAATCAAACAGCGTAGCGTGCAGATGCAATTCATAAGTCCCCGGGATTCCCATAAGTCAGTCACAAAGATTACTTAACAGCATTTTTGCATACGATCTGCATTGCTGCATCGTTGAGAAGACTTTAAATTGATGGACAACGTCAGTCACTCATAGATATAGTGCGATTAACTCTCATGCTGTACTTAATACGCATTTGAAATAAGTACTAGCGCGCATGTCAAACGTAAATGTTCTTGTAAAGCAATCGAAATGTCATTATAATGAGTAATCGGTGAACATACATAAAAATCCCGACGAATGGGGAACCTCATACTTTTTTGAAGTCGGTTAAAAAGCGTTTTTAATACGATTGGTAAGAACCAAGTAGGTCTGAATTCTATATTTATCACAGGTTGAAAGCAAAGCGTTGACTTATATTCTACCGAAGCGAGTGAAAAAACAATGAACAAAAGAGGTAAATAAAGAAGGTGTATGGAGCAGAATCAAATATTAATAAATATGTATGTTTGTTTCTTTGCCTCTTTTAACCTTAGCCTATCAGGTTTGTCGTCCTTGGCCTAGATGTCCCCCCTATTATATAATTTTCCGCCTCAAAAATAAAAACACAACTTAATTTATTATCTAGAAATGTCTCTATAAAATTACTTGAATTATAAAAAAGAGCTTAAAAAGCCTGATTGATAGACCTCCACAGTCCTCCAACGTATTAAACACTGATAAAATCCCCCATGGTCCAATACCACCTAACTACAAGGATGTGTTTACATAAGCCAATGAGTCAGACAATAGGCTTGCGTCACACGATCGGCTAGTCGATAGTGGCGCGGCGGCTTTGCGTTCCCGGTCGCACGGCTCCTGCCAGAACGTATGCATAATTAGATACATATTAAGATTTGAATTTATATTTACCATTCATGCTTTTAAGCCCGGTGTATGAGGTGAATAAGGGTTTTTATATTGCAGACATAATGAGTAGATATGATTGTCTTTTTAAAGTTGATGTAATTTGTCGGCCTGCTCAATTGCTTTTTTAAGCTGGTATTATTTTGAATTTGCTTTTCATATTTTATGGAATCAGCTTCCATCGGATTTTTAGAGCTGATTCGAAAAAAACAGAGCGACGACGTGAGTGTTATTATTTTAACAGAAAGCTAAGAACTTAATAGTAATTTGGACTTTTAATGGCAATTGTAATTATTTATCATTCATAAAAATAGGTGCATCATCAGAAACAAGAGACTTTTCAGTCACACAATTTTGTCTCAGTCTAGAATCGAACTCCTCTCGTTCACAGCTGGTATCTCGTACACAGAGCCTGTCAAAATAATTCTCGCAGCCGAACGTTCGCTATCTGCTCTACATTGAAATACCAAGGAAAAGGCATTCGAGCCTTAAATATCGGATAATAATCTAAAGTATCAATTACAGTCCAATTTAATAGGAAACAATGGACGTTATTGGCCCATAGAATATGACACTACACATAAGACAATTAAATTAGCTTTTTAGTTTCTATTATACAATTAAATACAAATAGACTGCCTCGGTGGCGTAGTCGTATTACGGTACGGTTACAAAGCTGAGGTCTCGGGTTCGAGTCCCGGGTCGGGCAAAGTGATATTGGATTTTTCTATTCATTATCAGCCCGGAGTCAGGAATTTGTAACCGATATGGCGATAGGCTCGCCCCCTATCACATCGTGGGACGGAACATACAAGGCGAAATGTGGGTGTCCTGGTGACGCCTCTGCCTACCCCTTCGGGGATAAAGGCGTGAGTTTATGTATTTAAATACAAATAGCTACTCATATAGTCATGACCCTAAATTAAGACACCCGTATTGTATCACAGGTATTAGAAACTACAGGAACATAACTGGTCTCACAACAGCCATGACAAATATATATTTGAGCATGTTATAAACGTTTGTCAGAGTAAGGGTAGAGTCTTTGCAGTTAAAAATCTCTGCGGTATGCACAATATTAATTTTGGGTGTTATAGTGCATGGTTTACCTATGTTAATACACAAATGACTCCAAAAATTTGTGCTCTAGGACTCGAACCTGGGACCACCCAGTCAGCAGATAGCATCCGGTTCGTTATCAACAGGACACCATTCATTTATCGCGAATCGTGACTCAAATAACTACTTGTGTGTATTCGAACCCTCGACTTCTCGCTTCTTCGTAGACCCGCCACTTATTCCACTACGAAGACTTAAATAAGCTAATAGCTTCTATTGATAAAGCAACATTAAATTACTATACCAATGACGTAAGACTTGCCCAGCAAATCTTCTAGATTACGTAAGGTCGAGTCCCTTTTTCGATCGCTTCCCCTTTAGAAATGCAGATATTGCGCCACTTATTGGTATTTAGAGCAGTTTCCTTAATTTAGACTAGATTAATACTTTGCATATTGACTTATCTACCTTCCAGTTGAAACAATAAATTACGATTTGAAAGGGACATACGTTCCCACAGCTGTTAGGATCTAGATTTGCTGGTGTTTTTAAAGGATGTATGTGATTTTAATTGCTAATTGGATTTCAACTGTATGTGTGGGTGGTAAGGTTTGGTTTAGGTTAAGGGATCTGATCTCCTGACACCTGAAGAATGCGTAGACGGTCTACTTTCCACGGTGTGCTATCAAGGACTTTGTTTTTATTGTTGTTGCATATTAATTACATATTTTTAATTCTTTTTGAATTTTATACGAATATATTACAAAAGCTTTCAAGACTTTTGGATAGACAAGTACTAAGGTCTTGTTTATGAGGACTTAGTTTTGAACTTTATCCAAATTTGTATATTTTTTGAGACTTGACAGCACAAAATACTTTAAAGCAGACCCTAAATTCGATTTGCAAATGGGGAAGAACTGATTATTAGGAACTTGATGGCGTCGGTATTCGATAAATTTCTAGCCTATGTCTTTTTTCTGTCGTCTTTTCTCAGCATATGAACGAAATTTTAGTAACAAGGAGATGATTAGATTCTATGAGTTCTACATTCCTATTACTTAACACAAAATTCAAATCTTCCAATACATTTAATGTAAAATACCAAAATTAATTTATTATTTCATGTTGCTAAGTAAATTGACAATTATCTTAACCTTTGATTGAATACATTATCGGCGTTAAACTAATTTTCCAAGTTATCGCTATATCTAGAGTAAACATTTAACTGTGAAGTTTGCGTATAATGGAGCGACGAAATAGATTTAAACTAACCGTGGGAACTTTAGTAAAGGGACGAATGTGTAATGAATGAAAGCTTTGCTACTGGTTTATTGATAGTTTAATAACTAATTGCGAGGATTCAAAAGTTTTTTGGTGTAATAAATTTAATCCCAACTTGGATATTCATTTATACACACATACTTACCTCAGGCATTTATTTGGAGTTCTTAATTTATTATTTAGGTAAAGCATTGTCTTAGATTTCAATTGATAGGTCGTGTTAAACTACATGAAGCAGCAGACCGGGCTCTGTGGTGCACCTTGGGAGAGGGCTATGTCCCAGCGGTGGACTGCAACGGGCTGATGATGACTAAACCATATTTTTCCTTATGTTGGGCAAAGGGACTTAAGTCTTGTGTCGCAGGTATCAGAACTACGAGAGACTTTTCGGTCTCACAATAACCCAGACCCGAAAGAAATATTTGTGGGCTGCATAAACACTTCTCTTGGTGCGGGGATCGAACCCGCGGCGTCTCGTTTCACAACAGGCGTCTAACCACCTGCGCCACAGAGGCTGTCAAAAGTAAAAAACATCACCCATGACCTCTTATCTAATCAATTTAGTAATAAGTGTGTTGCAAATACTTATAAATGTCTATGGAATTTATCAGATGAAGCATGAGAGACGTTTTACCTGAACTACAATTACCAATATCATTACGGAAGGAATTTCTAACAAAATTAATGATACTAAAGCACTCGTACCAGTTAGTTATACGACTGGTGCACTGAATAACCAATCTGAAACAATTTCGTAACATTAATTCCTGATTAAACATGGAAATAAAGCTATTTATATCGCCGACAAGAAAGTCGCTAATAGATTGCGTAGTTCATCCGACGCAATTTAAGTGCTTGTATTGTATAAGAGCTAGCTATATTAAATACTTGCCTAGATACATACTCTGTATTGTAACTTACATACAATACCTCTCATATAGATGAACATATGTATATTACATTCAGCCTCCGTGGCGTAGATAGGTAAACGCGGTGAAATAAGAGGCTGCGGGTTTGATCCTGGCTCCGAGACTAATTTTGTGTATTTGTTTCGGGTCTAGCTGATTATGAGACCGAAAAGTCTCTCGTAGTTCCTGATACCCTAGATACAAGACTCGGTCTTAGAGTAGATTGTGTGTGACAGTTGGGTGTATTCTTCAGGCGGTGCGCTACTGAAGTAAAGTCTTCTATAAGATTTGATACATGTAAAAAGTTACATATATTCAGCAAATCTATATACCTATGTGTATCAGCTCGTAAGCCCCAATACTACGCACGGGCTCTTCGATTACCCAGATTTCCATTAAGAGAGCTTCGTACATAGTCCACTGCGGTGGCGGCCCAGGACTTCATACATTGTAGAAAATCTTACTAAGATCGCTATCGTATGCGGGTTTCCTCTACCATGATTTCTTCACTGAACAAATCAATGGCGCAAATAATATTCACATTTCATTGTCATCATCATCATCATCAGCTCGTTGCAGTCCACTGCTGGACATAGGTCTCTCCCAAGGTACGCCACAGTGCCCGGTCTGCTGCTTTATGCATCCAGTCGCTGCCGGACGCCCTCTGGCCAGATTGCGGGACGACTTGCACTAGAGGGTCGGCAGCGGCTGGATGTATTCTTATTTAAATAATAAAATTAATACACCCAACATGCAAGTCCTGCTGACCCCACATTAAGATCGATTTTTGTGTCGTGGGTATCAGGAACAAATACCTGTGGATCACACAAATATTAGTCTCGGTGCGGGGATCGAAGCCGCCACATCACGTTTCACAGCCGACGTTCAACCAACTGCGTCACGGAGGCTGTCAATTTATTTCATTCGAATAGTTAAGAGTGTCTACATGAGCTCCACTGTTTAGTCCTTCTTTCTTTGTACTCTTTTCAACTATTCCGAAATAATTCTAAGATTTCAAAATAAGCGTTAATAGCAGGCATTAGGGTTGGCTAAAGGCTTTCCTGTAATGATACGTTACTAAGTACCACTGTACTTAGTATAATCACTATTATTGTATGCCGCACTGTGTAATCTCGTTACGTTTTACTCCGTGTGTGATTCTAACAATTGCTCATTATGCCTAGGTTCCGCATACGTACAGCCAGATTGACCTAAAGGCATCTAGGCTATGTAAGTGATATAAATAATGGCTTACTTATTGATTTATAATTAACGAACTAGCCCAGTTTAAAAATGCCGACATAATTGTTGATTTGTAGGAAAATTTCCTTCGATGATGGATATTTACTACTCGCACTTTCAGGCTGACATTAATTCACTTACTGTTGTTAGTTGTATGGCATGTTTTCAACCATACGGTTTGTTTCTGAAGTTATCCGGGAAAATTAAACTAGAATGCTTGATGGTACAAGTGAAGCCTTGTATATAATGTAGGAAGCTTGGCCTATAAATCTGATCAAGGTGATTATTAAACCCCATTACTCAAATCCATCGACTATGTACTTCTTTAGAGTTTTCACCATACGATAAGCATCGGCTTGGCTGGGCCACTGGTATTGTAGAACCTATGAGCAGCGGTAGCCGTTTGTCATCAGACGGGCCCGGAGCTCGTCTGCCTAATAAGGTATTAAAAAAAACTTCTAATAACTACTACAATCTAATCTATACAAGGCCTAACCCCTCTCAATCATACTCTTGATTATGGAGGAGACGTTGTTGTTAATTGGGACGTATATGGGCAGATACAATACAAATACCTACTAAAATCGTCCGGTTAAGCTTTTTCAATCAAAGAGTGTGCAGTTGTGATGGTATCAGTTTTAATGGCATTTTCACCTGTTCATGACATAACATACGAGCCGTACGTGTGATGTTTTCTATTAAACTGTCCATAGGTGAGTCATAGTATTTATCTATGTCAAACGACAATGTAAGACGGTAATGTGAATGGGCGAGCTCGCTCGTGATAGTAGGAATATTGAATATCTCAATGAAAAGTGTCATAGAGCTAAAGCTCGGCTATTACGGCTCATTCGATGAAGGAGGAAACAGGATTATCGACTATTCAAATTATTTGTTCCGTCCTCTTTCTTTTCAAAATCTGGCATTCCTTCTATGATTCTATATGTATTATTAAAATTAATCGATGGTGAGTAGACTTGCTATCATCATCATTATACACTCATTTAGTTGACGTGCCTATGCGATAAAAAATATTTAGCAGTTTTATACGAGTTTGACAATAGAATCAAAATCCAAATTATAAGTGTATACATTATTCAGTCCAAATTCATCATATCGAATGTATGAGAAGTAGCAAAACTGATTACTCTAATGAATAATAGGCTCAACACAGAAGACGTAGTGAGTTTATTCACAGGGTGACACGTAATGATGTTCAGCGGCATGCGGCGCACGCGTCTCACAAGTGTCAACATGCAGGCGCTGTTGGGCTGGGTTCACAACTACTGGTTAGATAAGACCTAGGAATTCAACTGTTCAAATGATTTAAAAATAAAGAATCAAGTTAATCGTTCCAAATTTTAAAACCTATTAGGTACTTGTTACGTTAAAAAAGTTATCTCAGTATTACCTTTAATCGTTGTGGATCAACTGACATTCAAATTAGGAGTTTGAATAAGCGTATTTTGTGACGATTGAAAATAGTGCGCCCTTAGGATTTGAAGCTTTTTTGGATGGACATTTCGAAAACTAGATGGGCACCACCACACATAAAGTGAGCAAAGCCATGGCGGCCCACAAGTGCATCGCACATTCGTAGTCAGTAGTCTCACTTACCATAAGGTAGATAGTTACACCAAACCACGTAACAAGCGATTGTCCCAAAATGTGTTTGAATCAAAGCACGTTAATTTGCATGATGAAACATTTTCGCGGCCATGTCACAAGAAAAGCTGACTGGGTTTTTCACACTAGCAGCGTGGGTGATAATTAATCAGTATTCGTCTGGTCGAGTTGTTTGGTAAAAAATCGGGTCAAATTAGCATAAAACACATACATAGTGTGGCAGAAGCATTAGAGATTGACAATGTCCAAACATTATGTGTTGTGGGCGTTCTGGAAATCCTCGGGAAACCAATTTTCTGCAGTGGACTCTCTGTCATTAAGAATGATGGCGTAGGCGCCTATAACTATAAGTACCAACCGCGTACCAACCTTTTGAATTCATGAAACTTGTTGTCAATGTTAAACGTGATTTAAAATAATAAGCAACATTTAAAAAGAGAATTATGATAATGAAATTATCATAATCTTAGTCGCTGCTTATCTATTTATTTTGTTGCTTCGATAGAAACGGTTTCAGCAATAGACTGTGTACATCCCTTTGAGTATAAAAGAGTAACAAATATATCGAAATTCCTTCCCCATCCCATGGGAACACTAAATTTTTCAGGATAAAAAGTAACGTTAGTGTTAATCCAGGGTGTCAGCTCAGCAATACCAAATTTCATCGAAATCCATTTGGCTGTTTCTGAGTTCATCGCGCACAACCGCACAGACAAACAGACAAAAAATCATTGTTTTGTGTTCTTTTACGTTATTACAGACCCCCCATATTAGTTTTTCTCATTTATCTCTCATGTACAGACATCGATTGGTTACTTTATTAGATGTATAGAAAATGAATACGTAGTTAAAAAAATATACCAAATTATATACTCTCCTCTTTAATTTGATTATCAGAGTACTTGAAACCCCATATTGTAATATATCTTTGTCGTGAACACAGTGTGTCCTAGGTCTAGTAACTACTCGTATGATCTTACGTCGTGTGACGTTATTCCAAAGTAAATTGTAAATTAGTTGCAATTACTCAATTTACTGACCGATTTTATTGCTTTTAGAAACTTACAGACATAGTCATTCAGATTCAGCGTGCAGTTATCGTCCTGCCTTGATAATCGATAAAGTTTTATAGTATTTCCTTATTTGTTTGTCAATTTATTCGGCCTAGTTGGTGTAGGAATGTTCACAGGGTGGTTTTGTGCGGTCGGCAAATGAGTCTGCAGTCTGTTGAATCCACATATTCATTACACGGTATTGTGAGACCACAGTCATTTTGAAATAAAACTATTTTATACGGTATTTACTCGACTACTTTACAGCTTTCGTGGTCACGGGGCGGACCACGAAACGTCGGGAAGTTAAAAAATGTAAATCGCGATAAAATCCGTATAAAATAGTTTTATTTCAATGTGTAACATTCGCGTAAATTTAAGAAACCACAATCATTTGTCGTTTTTGATATATGTATGGGTCTATTCGCGTTTAGTTTGGATGCAATTATCAGGTATTTAGTTCTTAAATCCCAAAATGTGATTAGGGACGTGGCTGTCATCTTCGAGGTCTCATACAAATATTTTGTAGGTATGAAAAAATAACTTAATGAAAGAAAACTCGCTTGAAAATGAACACAATACATGAGATCAACTTGCCGACCCATGCTATAATTATTATACGAATAAACCAAATCGTAAAAGAACACTCAAAATACTAGATTACAAATAAATAGCAATAAATATTCCAACAATGTTCTTAAAACAGGCAAAACAAGGAATTACATAAGCGAATAATTTCCGTAGGCCTAAAGCATCGAACTACTAACCCACTTTTCGACGTCGGTTAAGTAAAACATTCGATGTAAATGCACACACTTTGAGAATCCCAATCAATCGCCCGCGTTCTTTTGTTATATACTGAATAAATTTACAAATTAAATACAAAATAGTGTTACACTTGAATGGTAATTTAAAATAAATAAATTAGAAGTTCATCTCATTTGTTAATTGGGTAATCTTGTTCTGTCTACCTGTTTAGATTACTACTATAGGTCATTAATTAGTATTGACCCGGATAACAATTGGAGCCATAGTAACTACTGACTTGATGATACTTACCATCTTATGCCTCAGGATGGCAAGCACAGTGGAAATACCAGGCATTGCATTGTAAGTCATGGTGTTAGTTAGTTTCCCTACTGTCAATGAGCGGACGTATAACTTACCCTTCAGGCGAATGGTATGCTAGTCTCGCTATTCATCGTAATAAAAAAAAACGATCGACAGTATACAATGACAGAAAACTCGCTGCATTGACCTTGGGTTCATCTTGTGTACGTTTCAGCCGACATAATTGTGTCGATTCCCAATATATCACCAAAGAAAGTCAATTTGGTTAGTACTGTACCTGCCATCAGGAGCTATGTGAAACTATATCTATGTTTTTGGACTCCTTAAATAGGTATTTCATTTGCAATTTCCATTCAAACTTAGATAAAACTCATGAGTCTCAAAAAAAATTTGATTAGCAACTAAGTTTTCACTCGTTGTCCAGTGATTGGACTCATAAAAACCAAGATAGACATCGAACTAATATACAAGATGGGCCTTGCGACAAGTTTAGGCGGCGACGATCAAACCACAGCCAAGTTACGAAACATTGTGACCAAAATACTGAACAGCTCAAATATCTTCCGTGTGGGGCCAGTTGATCGCCATTCAGGAGACGCGCTAATCATCGCTGATGTAACGTGGACCAGAGCGGTGATCTCAACTTGTTGCAGTCACGCGCTTCCATTGTTACTGTTACTTAAGGGTGCTAGTTAAATTGCCAATATTGCATTGGAGAATTGGCGCAAGGTCTGTGATGTGCGCGTGAAATATTCTGTGTCTAGTTTTTTATTACGCAGGTCTGGTAACGGGTGAATAGTTTACGTGATGATAAGTTATAAACTGCCTCGATAGCGCAGATGTACTGTTGTACGATTACAACGCTGAGGTCTTAGGTTCGAATCTCGGGTCGAGGAAATTTATATTTATATTTTTTCTATTAATTATCAGCCCAAAGTCAGGAATTTGTGCCCGATATGGCGATGGGCTTGCCTCATGATATAAGGCGTGGGTGTTCTGGTAGCTCCTTTGCTTAACCTTCCTGGGAAAAAAAGCTTGATTTTATATATGTATTACGTTAGTGATTATCACCGTTAATGAAAATGTACTACAATTGGACCGTGGATTTGTTGCCGTCCCCTTAAAGTAGGAAGCGAAAGAATAGGAGAAGGAATGGAATATAAGCCTCCAGCTATCTTACTACCTCAACGAATTCAGGAAGCAAAGTCGTCGGTCCTAAGTTTTTTTTGAGATTAACAAACATTTTTAACATTGCTATGTAAATAAATTGATAATGTGAGATGCTTTACACTACTGTATAATTTTCTCATTGCCCATATCCAATAAAATCCATACAGTCTAGACAAACTTACTGCTACACTTCTCTTCGTAATCGTTTTCCTTAAAAGTCGTAGAGATTACGTTACGTTTACTCTGATGTAATATGTAGATTTCATTGAAGAAGCTCCATTCAAGCTGGATGCGAGAGGTCACCGCCCCGCCACAATCTCGAATAGATACACATCGCGCTGAGACATCTGCCGCGGCTACAAAAGGACCGCTACCGGCGTACAAAACACTTGTTACCACGAGATTATTTCTATGGTCGTAATATATTTCGGTTGCGTTGTTACCTAATTTTTTTTTTTTTATTTTTTTTTTTTTACTTCAGGTGTACTGTAAGCTTTGCCCTGTGGTTCGGGGGTGCAAGAATTCCGCCACGGTATCCCTGCCCGTCGTAAGAGGCGACCTAAAGGGGCCATCGGGGTCGTTGGGCAAACTGCGGGGGCAGTGCGCCCACACTTTTAACGACTCTGAGATGTACGATAGAGCCCATGGGCTAGTGTCTCTGTCGTGGACGCCCACAACATCTCAAATGGGCGTCCAAAATAGTGGTTAAGTTGGGGCATTCAGGGCCCCACAATAGAAGTACCAGCAATGGTTTTGCGCGGGGCGGTTACTCGGATGTAAATCGGGGCGCCTCTCGCCCTGGGATGTCCGGTGCCGCCCATAATGCGTGTGACGGTCACCAAGGGGTTTTTAGTCAGTATGCTGGCATAGGTACTGTTAGGGACCCAGCCCGGCCACAATCCGCAGCGTGCCGGTCTGGAAGGCCAGAGACACTGACATACCCCTTTCGGCCTCCCCCGGGGTACCGAAAGGGGAGCTTAATAGATTTTCCTCTTGGACAAAAAAAAAAAAAAAAAAAGGTGTACTGTAGTCTGTGCTGAGTTCGAAGTCAAGACTTTTATTGTTGTACTTCATTACATAATTGGGTACTTATACAGGGTATATCAAGACCGCGACCGAAAACGAAGCCAGGTGATAGTATTAGTGACTTCAGACAAAATTTTAAGACAAAATTACAAAAAAATCGACAACTTTTTTTTTGTAATTTTTTTCTTTTTTTATTTACTTTACTTTCGTATTTGGGTGATATATATATAGTTTTCCTAAAATAATGATGTACACCTCTTTATTTTTAAACACGCAATGGCACCTAAGGGTTTAAATTAGTATTTTCACAAAAACTAGGTATTTACCACCCAAACACGATGATTTTTAAAAAATTCTATAAAAAGTCTGTGACCGTTTTGGCGAAATTTTTATTTGCGTCGTGTTTGGGACCACTAAAACTACCACCTGGCTTCGTTTTCGGTCGCGGTCTTGAGATACCCTGTATAAGCCTCTTCTATTCTGGTGTAGACATGCATAAATACCCAATTACGAACACAGGTACTGAAGAGAGGTCTCCCTCAAGTTTTTTCATAACGACCTGTGCCCTGTGGAGTAAATGAGCATTACTTGTATGCCTGCATTCTATTTAAATCATAATTAGATGTGAACAAACTTACATACATAAACGTCGTGCCTGTATCCCATAGGGGTAGGCAGAGACTATGGACGCTACTTTGCTCGATTTTGACATACTGCTTTCGTTTCGTCAACTTTCATCAATCTCTTCCTGCATTCTCGTCGGTTAAGAGTACTTTTGACCTGACCCTTGTTGAGGGTATCACTAATTTGGATGGTGTAGGTTCGGTGAGGTCGACTCCTACCGACTCTTCCAAAAAAATCTGTCATACAAATATTTGTTTATAAACACAGTTTTAAGTCCAGTTATAAAATATAAACCATATTATTAGTCCAGCCCCACCTATCAACACTTTTGCAAGCACTTTCCACAGATATGTATTCAGTTACGTTGTTTCCTGGCTCTGCCCAGGGCTGGTCCTTATGTCACCGGGTTAAAAAACCTTCGTCCGCCATGTTAACGAACTAGGAAGCTGATTCTTAACTAGTAGACGTCAGTGGAAGAAAAACTGGAGGAAAAGCGGGGCTATGTATGTGATGTGGTCGGACTGCATTCCTTTTCTATAAGGGTTTGGCTATGTAACTTGGTATGCAGGGTTTACATGAGGATGTTGTTATTTATTTATTAAAATCTTTATTGTACACAATTACAAATGAAAATACGCAGCAGAAACAACAACAAAAAAGTACAAATGGCGGTCTTATCGCTCTACAGCAATGTCTTACAGACAACCATGGGATGGATTTAAAAGAAGGAGAGAGAGAGGGCAGTGTAACAAATAAAATTAATGTACATGTATGTATGTATGTACATATGTATGTTGTTTGGTTGAGGATGAATTGAAG
Organism: Deilephila elpenor; assembly: GCA_949752805.1. Taxonomy (NCBI): domain Eukaryota; kingdom Metazoa; phylum Arthropoda; class Insecta; order Lepidoptera; family Sphingidae; genus Deilephila; species Deilephila elpenor. The sequence goes on from OX457108.1 coordinate 11,643,024, forward strand.
AACACTGGTTCTACTACCTCCTACTTTACGGCTTCCCCGAGGTGAAAAGAGAGATTAATAGGTTTCATTTGGTGGAAAATGGGTTAAGATTTTAGACCATTTATGTATGTTCTTCTGTTCATCAGAGATAGTTAAAAATGGTTGTATTTTGGTAGTTAGATAGTTAATCTATGCATATTTATAAGTCCATGTCAGAAAATATTCAACGTCGTAAATTATAAATACCTATATTTTATGGAAAATGCAAACTTAAAATGAAATTAATTACATAAGAAAAAAAACCGGTACACCTTTTGAATTTAGGAGTATAAACGTGATAGTATCGTGAATTTAAGTAATTTTACATTCATGTTACCCTTTTATTGTGTAACATTAAATATAATTAGTATATTAGTACTAAATGCCAGATAAGTTAATCTAAACTTCATGAAGACAAGTTAACTTGCAAGTTAATTTTATGCACTTCATGTAAACCCAACATTAAAAATTTGCTGCTGGAAAGAAGGAATCCCATTTTTTTCGTGTTTAATTACATAATTTATACATTACCGTAACACGGTAACCGATATCCTGTCTAATTCCTAGAAATTCTGCATTTTCTCAATTATTCATCATTAACATCGCTCGAGTATTTAAATATCCTACAACATCGCAATCTTGAGGTAACATAGTTAGCGTAAGTCTTGAGGTACTGAGTTCGATAGCTGGGTTAGGCAATACTTATTATTTAGAGGATATGGGAGCTATTATACTCGTATGCTTTGGTTTAGATTTGTAAATCCTGTATTTACAAATCTAAACTCTGTCCGAGCAATAAAGGTGTTGTTATCAGGCATCATCAGAAACAAATGTTTGTATGATCCACAGGTATTTGTTTCGGGTCTGGGTGTTTGTGAGACTGAAAAGGTTTTCTAAGAGCAGGCAATGTTTTCTAAGAGCAGGAAAACTCTTACGGTCTCAAAACTCTACGAAGGTTTATAGACGATAAGCGCTGCTAAACACAAAATTTATAAGCTTGAAATTATTAGCCCGTGTGGTCCATTGTTTCGAACTTGGCATTATATGATACGTAAGATTTGTCTAGCGCTCTGTTACGAAAATATAATGACGTCTTTCATTAAAACACGCATTTAAATAATCAATGTATCAAATATCGTTTTACGTAAGGAAATGATTATATAGGGTGTTACAAAATTTCACAGGCGAGTAAACAAATGTGCCGGCACGTTACATAACGTCGGATACTCGGTTGCGCGTAGGTCTAGACCAGATCTAATCTAGTTTACCTATACGCCCTATTGAGATCGATACTCGATGTCGACAAATTATGCCTGTATGACATGCTGCGGACAACATATAGAGATGTTGTTATTATATTTTTTATGGCCACTGACTACTAAACACAGCTGCAATGTTAATAGAGTGTCAACCTATACAGAGTTATCTCTTGTCGGTTGATATATTTATGCCAGCCAGTGACTTGTACGAAGCTGGATATACAGTAATGTAATGGTTTTGATATGGTAGCAGATTCAAATCTCATCTGAATATTTTTTCTACTTTTTAACCTAGAAAAATCCTCTTGGATATATTGTTTACCTTGGGGTTGGTAGACAGCATATGCACCGGATTTCTATAGGCTAAAAACCCCATGACCACCTTCAGCACAAATAGGGGACTTCGGGATCTTCCGAGGAACACACCAAATCCCCTTAAGCGCTACGCGAGGTGATAAAAGCTTGTTCATCACCTGTCTCTCTCGTGTCTAAAATCTTGTCTGAACTTATGGATATCTTGCAAAGAGATAGAGATGTTTTGTCGTCGTTAGAGAATAGTGTAGACAATTATTATAACTGAGTTACGCTGGGTAATCTTTTTAAGAAAGTGTTCCGTGACAGAAAAACAAATTTAGTTTGACACACTTAAACAACCAAAAAGTAGTTGTAACATCTCCATAGAGATTTATCCGAGCACGAGCGTAAAGTAAGTACGATTCCGGCCTGTCCGCAACCACGTGTCGTTATAAATAGCAATTACATCTGCACGCCACATCACTTTCTTCCTCTCCGTACTCGCAGCTCGATCATCTGGAGAAAAATGAACTGGATCTGCTCCGTGAGTTATATTAATCAAAATAATTTTAGAGGTGATCGCTATTTGCATTTAGCAGCTCCCGTGAAGCTTGGGACGCCAGCTGTAAAACGAAATTAAAATACAACATCGGACATACCTCTGATGCCAGCTGAGATTTTGTATCAGACACTACGAGAGACTTTTCGGTCTTACTAAAACTCAGACCCGAAACAAATACATTTAGATCAAAAAAATCTGTCTCGGTGCGGGGATCGAATCCACAGCCTCTTATAGCACAGCCGGCGTCTAACCAACTGCAACAAGGGCTGTCGAATAAAGACAAATGTTTGTGTGAACCTCAAATATTTGTTTCGGATCTAATTGTTGATGAACTTCGCGGTTGTGAGACAGAAATCTCGCAGTTTCTGATTCATCGTACCAGCATAGGGTCAGCATTATGCGTACAAGTATTGATTATTATTATCTAATAGCTATAGATAAATGGATCTCTACGAGTGGTTCTCATTAATAAAACCAATAATGGAAGGAAACAATTTCACTATTTGTGTGTCTACTTTCCTGTTGTGGATTGATTTATATTTCCTTTGAATAATAGTTCAAGGAAATTGCTGTGATCTATGTTCAATCGTTTCCATGTTGTTGCGTTTAAAACTCAGTTAAGAAAACTAATTTGCATTATGCTACAGTTTTAGTTGATTTTAATCACCTTTTTCATTTTTGGGTTGAATTTAATTAAATTCGGAGCAAAAATATGCAGGAATCTATAAGTTCTATAATAATAATACTTGGTTATGAAATCTGTGGTTAGAAAGCGGTTCAATCAATTACAATTCAGATCCTGTTTAAATTTTCTTGTCTAATGCAATGTAAAAGTTGTATAATTATACGCGTGTTTTCATTATTGTAATTACTTTGATTTATTATCCTCAATATTTTTGCATGTCATCTGATATTTACAACGTTTTTTTTTCAGATTGTGCTGATTCTCAGCGCTCAAAGTGCTTTAAGCGCTGATCAAAAGAAGCGGTCTTTTGGCCACGAGGTCGTTGTATCACCAGCCATAGGTCATGGAGTTATAGCCTCTGGAGGCCATGGAATAATCTCCTCAGGAGGAGGCTATGGAATTATCACATCAGGAATAGCTAGCCACGGTGTCATAGCATCAGGCGGTATAGGCACCGGACCCGTAGGCCCAGTCGCCGTCGCCTCGTCATCAGGAATCTACAACGGGGTACCTTCACAACACACAATAGCGGAGTACCACAACAGAATCGCCATACCAGTACCTCAACCAGTACCCGTGCCAGTATCTCGGCCGGTACCCTACCCAGTACACGTAGCGGTACCTTACGACGCTCCCAGAGCAGTCCCAGTATCGGTACCCCATCCAGTACCTCATATAATAACGCGGCCCGTGCCAGTTCCAGTTAACAGGCCAGTGCCCATTCCAGTAGCCCAGCCAGTGCCAGTGACAGTGACTCAGGGGGTGGGTATACCGGTACCCGCACCGTATGCGGTTGGCGTGCCAGCGCCCGTGCCAGTAGCGGTACCGCAGGCGGTGCCAGTGGCTGTTTCAGTGGTAGGGCCTGGCGTAGCGGTTGGCGGGGGTGGTGGCGCGGCGGGGGTCTTTGGCGGGGGATTTGGCGGTGGAGCTATAGGAGGGGGATTGGGGGGTGGTTTAGGGGGAGCCGGGGTGGTAAGTGTTAGTGGGATTGGCGGGGGTGCATTGATCGGAGGTCATGGGGTCGTTGGCGGCCATGGGGTCAGTTCAGGGGCTATCGTGTCTCATTCATCGATCTCCAGTGGATATGGACATTCAGTGCACGGCCATGGTCATCATATTGAACATCCGTATTAATTTTGGAATAATTTGTTGTTGTTAGAAATGTGTATATACTTTTTTATAACAGTAAGGGTAAAGGGTAAAATAGCGAAAATAAGCGACTAACTTAAATTACGTTATCTTGAATAAGATGTTTTGTGTCAATTAATAATTTTCGATGTTCACGTGATAATGGCGATAGTAATTATTTTGTAATTTCTTTTGTTTTGTAAACAGTTGGTAGCCAAATAATACACTTCAATAAAATTTACTAAATTGTATTCAAAATCATGTACAAGGGTATTTCAATAAATTACAATATTTTTTCTGAGCCCACCGATTTTTTCACGTCTCAGAATATTTTTTTAATGTAAAAATTTATTTTTTGTATGATATAATTGTAATTAATAATAAGACTGAATTAATTCCTCCTAAAGGGTTAAGTTTTGGGGCCGCAATTTAATATTATGAATAGATTTTTTGTAATATAATAATAATAATCTTTATTGTTATTTCTTGCCAAAAGTTATTTAATCAATTTATTATTAACACTATGGGTATGTTAAATAAACATAAGTTTATATGTAATCATATTAAGATTAAGGATGTAATATGATATTGTGCGCCGTATTTTTATAATTTAATACAAGGTGTCGGTAGATTACAAGTTGATGAAGACAAGTGTACATAAATATTCAAAGGTGCTTGTTATTATTGAGTTTCATATTAGGAAGATATATTGTTGTAAATAATGAAATAAACTTAAAAGACAATTTATTGATCGTTTTTGTAAACATATGTATAATTTATTATAACCCAAAAACGTGATATCGATAAAATTATCTACACATAGATCTAGTTATTGGTCCCTTTAGTTTTTATTTTTTTGAATAAAATCTTATTACCGAGAAAAATACATATATCATACACAGTATGATCTGTCAATCCATCCCAGGAACTTAAGATTCATCTCTACAACCTCTACATGCTACCGCTAGAATTGTTTAGATGCATAATACTCAAATTGATTGTATCATTGAAATATTACAACACTCCTAACTTCGCATGACTAAGAAGCCATTTTAAAATACCACGGTTCCTTAACATAAATTCATAACAGAGTAATTATAATTTAGTTTGTGGTAACACTGCATATCATTATCGAGTTGGGTTGCTACACTAGCACTCGTACACGGGTCCATTCACACGCAAACAAACAGATATCGATTATGAAATTCAATGTTTTATGGCGATCGTTGTTTCACTCTATTTTATAGATTGTGGCGCCACCTGGTGTGATAGTGGTGAGTTTATCCCCTTATCAGAAAGTCTAACTATGGTTTACCAGGAATGCGTCAGAAACCTAATCGATTCTGGGAGTGTGAGATTTGCAGTTACGAGTTACGAGATAAAAAAATGTACTTCATATTATTGGTGAATATATTTCATACAATCTACCATTAAAATAAGGGTTTAAGACGAAGTTGTTCCCGAGCTATTAAATTAATAGACATAACAATTGTATTTCTTGTTGGCAGATTTTTGAATCTGTAAAACTCTAGTTGACCCGGGCAGCTATTGCGGAGAAAAACATATTGGAAGCGGAGTCAACTCGACGATAGAAGCGAAAGTAGACACTTAGTTTAAATAATTTTTCTATTCATTATCAACCCGGAGTCAGGAATTTGTGCCCGATATGGCGATAGGCTCGCCCCCTATCACATCGTGGGACGGAACATACAAGGCGAAATGTGGGTGTCCTGGCGGCGCCTCTGCCTACCCCCTTTGGGGATAGAGGCCTGGGTTTATGTATGTATGTATGTAGTTTAAATGAGAGAAGGATCAAGGTAGTAGAGATAAGAGCAGACACAATCCCACCTAAAGATTCACATATACTACCTTGGAAAATCAGGGTGAAAAGGATAAGGTAACTAGACATCTGAAGCTTAAAGAGTCTTCAGGAAGAATAGTTTGGCTTTATCTTGCAAATAAATTAATCAGAAAGAATAGGTGCAGGTGCAGTACGGGAACAGTCAGAGTGGACATTGGAGGAAGTCTATGTTCAGCAGTTGACTTCATTCTTGAGATAATGATTAATATAAGTACATACATGATACATACATACATAAACTCACGTCTTTTTCCCGGAAGAGGTAGGCAGAGGTTTCCCTAGTAGCAACCAGGTCTTCGCCTTGTATTTTTCGTCCCACGGTGTGATAGGGGGCGAGCCTATCGCCATATCTGGCACAAATTCCTGAATCCAGGCTGGTAATGAATAGAAAAATCCAATATCACTTGCCCTACCCGGGATTCGAACCCATACCCCAGCTTTGCAATCATACCATAGTACAACTGCGCCACCGAGGCGATTAATATAAGTAGGAATTAGAAAAAAAACAAAATTTCTAAGAATTAGGGTTAGTACAAAAACATTCAAAATAATTGGCTTATTAAACAAAGACGGTGAGTAATGAATATTTTATATACACTTTTAATTGTTACGCCCTTATTTTGACCTCAAAGCAAAAAATGTTCCTATTCCACTAACGAGTTGTTTTTCATTTGCGGTTAAATTAAATACAATTGTGCACGATTTGGAATCGCGTTGCAGGTGAGTGTTAGCGTTATTTAATTTGTTCTGTATGAATTGTTTTTTAATAATTTTATTAACGAACAATTGTTAATACATGGTACATATTATATGCTAGGTTCTAAAGTTCTACATTGTTTAAATTAATAAAAAATGCAAAACATTTTTCTTTATTTTGTTACATTAACAAACAATTGTTAATAAATAATATATGCTAGGTTCTAAAGTTCAACTTTGTTTTAATTTATAAAAAAAATGTGAAGCGTATCTCTATTCAGGTTTATGATATCCTGAATATTCCTTAATCTTGGTAATCCACTTATGGTGAGAGTAGGTGGTAGGTATCAGTAGGTGAGAACTTCTTATCAAACAATATTCTTTCAACTTATGATTCACCTTTATGTACAGTTTCAAATAATTGCCTTTATTAATTTATTATATCGAATGACGATAGATATTGATTTAATAAATAGTCAAGGACAGAATTGCTTTTACCATCAGGTGTAAACTAGCCATTTTAATGTACCAGGACGAAATTAAATGAAGATTTTTTTTTAAAGAAACAATCCAAAAATGTTCAATAGTTCCTGAGCGCATTGTAATCTTTTGGTACTATCAAATTTGCTTTGAGTCAATATAAATTATCTTATTACCAAACAAGCAACTGTGTATCAAACATTTTGAGTTTGTAGTTTTCCTTCACATTAGGTTTGTAGTAGACAGAATAGTTATTTGGTGCGTGCGAGTAAGACCTTTAACAATGTATGCAAACAACATGATCTTGATACTTTTTCAACCAGTGTTTCTGTAGCGAGGAGGCGCTTGAGCCTCAGGTGCTTATTTTATTTTATTTTTTTGCTCACACTTGTATTTTTTTTCTCAATTTGTTACTATAAGTGAGAACTAGTCATTGGCTTTATGTTATTTACTATATTGTTTACTTCTTTTGTTATTAGCTGTAAGATTTCCATGTTTTAAAATAAAAATAAAATAAAATTAATAAATAGAATGGGGGCTCGTTAACATTTGATAAGGCCCGGGACATTAGATAAAATTAAAATCAAAGCAAAATATTTGCCCATTCAAATATTTTATCGAAACTGTCGCTGACCTAAATACTAAAAATAAAATAACAATTTAGAAATGATAAAGTCTAATGTGGGCCGTGGCATGTATCATAATTACAATGGTTCTACTTTGTATTATAACGCCACATTCTAACAACACCGCTTTATGTGTGCATATTACCAGTTGATTTAGTTTCTTCGTATATAACTTGCGTTTTTTTAACATCTGTGACAAACATAATATCTACGCATTGGATTATAATTCTTTAAAACTTAATGTGTTCTTATTATCTGAGTCACTAAAGGTTCGATTCCGAGAGATATGCTTAATTTCAGTGTTTGGTTTTATTAATATGCATGCAATCGTCGATCCTGGCTTACAGGAGTTGCAGTAGTGGGTGTGAGGACAAAATATACACGATACCAGGACTTGAAAGGTAAATAGGTTTCATTTTTTTATATTGGAGAATTCGTAACATTGTAGGGCCAAATGGTAATTACAGTACTCGAGTAGAGTATAGAGCTATTTTTATTTACAAATACAATTTCCTCCGTGGCGCAGTTGGTTAGACGCCGGTTGTCAAACGAGAGGCCACGGGTTTGTATTTGTTTCGGGTCTGGGTGTTGGTGAGACCGAAAAGTCTCTCGTAGCTTCTGATACCCACGACACAAGATCAATTATGATCTTAATGTGCGGTCAGGACTACGTATGTGACTGTTGGGTGTTTTTATTTATTTATAATGTAAAAATTTCTTGTACTAGCGAGTTTTATCTCTGTTGACACTTTATCTGTGTGTTTTTTACCTGTCCTTATACCATCCGTGGGACCTGCGGACCATCGGGTAAATCTGTATCTGTAAATTTTTATAACAATTTTGAACCTCATTTCAACTAGTTAAAAACGTAAGTTTAATTAGTAGACAAAAGATTTCGTTCCTACTCCCAAAATTAGTCGTAACAAAGAAACAAAAACTTATAATCTGGATTATTGTTCATTATCATTAACTAATTTATATTTACGATAAAAGATTATTTTTATCGGAGCGATATTGTATCAGTCGTTACTAGTGTCGGAAGCGTGCGAAGGCACAGTCCAACGGACGAATTATTACAAAACTCCACGAAAATTGTGCAAAATGTATTCCAGTGAGTGATTTTTGTGGAATTTGTTTTGATTGTTTGTGCAAATGTTGGCTCGAGTTTTGTGTTGGAAGCTGTTATTGTGTTTTGTAATTGCAATGATTTGTTTGTGTTATTAGTTGATTTTGGGTGGTTTTACATATTGGTGTATCTAGTTCGCTTGTATAAGTTAATTTGTGTGAATCTTAAATTGTAGTGTACTTTCTGATAGGATAAAAGCAGGTTACAGTAAAAACTAAAATCCCGCGTCATGACTCATTAAGTATATAAAGCTCTTGCTTGTTGTCAAGGAAACGATAGTCAGACAATATTATTACTAGCGATTACATGCACATCATTTATCATATATACATAGGTACATAAATTGAAGTCTTTTTCCCAGAAGGGGTAGGCAGAGGTGCAACCAAGACACCCACGGCTCGCCTTGATTTTCCGTCCCACGATGTGATAGGAGGCGAGCCTATTCATTTATCAATGTGGTCTTTATATCATTATGTTGTTTATTTTATGCTAAACGCATGGTAGCTTGCAAAAAACTGATTAAACATTAGTTTTAAAATATGACCAATACTTTTTTAGTATGCTATAGTCTACAAAGTGGCGGATTTTTCACCTTCCGGTGTTTAATGTATGATGCAAATAATGATAAAGATATACCTAAAATTAACCTGATAACAAACGGTCGAATATTTTCTTGTGCAAAATACGATAGCTATAAATTCAAAGGAGTTATATAGTGATTCATAAGAGTCTTTGAAGGAATAAAAAAATGGAGTTAAAAAAAGAACGATCTAAAAAGCGTGTTAATCAAGAATCAATTTATAAACATTACCCAGGAAAGGCAGAACTTAGCTTTGGGATTCGAACCCATCATCCACCGTCTCGACTGATCGTGTTTTTATTCCCAACATGCCACCACATAGTTAATACAACAAAAAATAATAAACTAATGTCTAAAACATGTGACTTATTTTATCGTATTAAAACAGCCGTGTAATTTAACTTATCATTTGTAATTAATCAGTATTTATCTTGTCGAATATTTCTTTTGTTTTATTTGCAACAAATAGCAACATAGTGATTCATTGAGGAATATTCCAGATGCTTTTATTGAAGTTATTACTTCTTTTGGGACGGTTGGAAAATGAGCGTAAAAATTTTAAGATGCGCGCGCACCGACATTGACATGATGAAGTTAGTTGTAAACTGTCTTTTATAATTTCCGCGCCAACTCGTAACTATATTGAATGTAGTTTCTTATAATATAATATTCATAACACGTATTTTATATCGTTATTATGTACCTTACATTATGATATCGTGTATACGTCTTTGAATTTATTTGGTTATAACTCCCGAAATAGATATTTGAGGGGCCCTTTGCTCCGATAATCTAAATTCAGTGTCAGGATTGGTATTAATAACAGCGGAGAAAAAAAACTATTTATTTATACATTTATAAATATAGTGTTTGTGATTTTTAATCATAAATTATGCTGGTGAATGGTAGGGCATTTTAAAATTAAGTGATTTTTATTTTAAAAAGATGTATTAACTCCTTACGTGCATACATGTTCAGTGTGTGAGCCTTTTTATGAATACATTATTGAGGTTGAATAAAAATTTGCTCATACACACTGGGCAGGCGTGTTCATAAGCGCAGTACTGGAGATCTCTCACTAGCGGCGCTGCTGCCCACTAGGTTTAATTATTTTATTGTCGATGCGATATGTTGAATAGATACAACGTTATTACTCTCAAGCTCGGTGTCCTTCTGTCCGTTAAAAGGCTTTTTCTTAATCTTTATGTCTTTAACAGCCATGGTATCAGCTCATAGACGTCCCACTACAAGGCATGGACCTCCTCTACTATCGAGAGTGGGATTGAGAGGGTTTATTCATAGTACTGCTGTTTAATGTTTGGTATAAAAATGGGCCTTCCAACCCATTGCTATTCTAGATTTAATTTTATTAATGAACACGGGAGGTATTCAAGAAGTTACGTATAGTGACATCTTGTGGCATATATTTGAGCTATTTGTTCGTTCTTTGAAGTGGCTTCACAAAATATAGAGGGCATTCTGCATTTCTAATGGGTAATGAGTAATGACTAAGTTACTATTCTGTTTCAGAATTCCCGTTATCAATGGAAAACATACCTAGGCAGAAGAGTTTTGCCTGCCTCTCATTGAAAATTGGATGTATATTAACAGCTCTAATTTTAATTGTAAGTACAAGACTGAAATCACTATTCCTATCATCGTCCTCACCCACATGGATGGTATTCTTAATCTTAGGTTCCTTTTAAGGATGTCTATAGCAATATGTCGGAAGTGGCTTGTATCCAACGCCTATACCGTTTAGTAGTTCGTTTGTCCAAATTGTAATGTTGTAAATCACATTACTTATTTGAAATACTTCTAGTTTAAAAAATCTTTTACAAATTATTTGTAAAGAATTTTACTATTTGCAAATATACACAGAGCCTCTAGCCGCCTAGCGTATGGCGAAGGAACTAAAATCGATATTATATTCTTACTGTGAATTGTTTATCATAGTAAATATTACTCGGTTATTCGCCTTCTCAATTGACCTTAAACAATTGACTCCAAAGACCTTATTCCCCCGTTTCCAGTTATACTCAGTGCTAGCTCTAGCACAATGCACAGCTACCTTGGGCAACCTGGCGTCAACCCTCTCCTTCGATGACTGGGAGACCATGACCAACTACGGCATCCTGGTGGTCGTCGTCATCATCCACTGCGTCACTCTGTTTGTCACTGCTGTTATGCTGGTCGGGACTCTCAGGGTAAGTTCAAATCCTATTATTTCGTCAGTTTCTGTTATGTAATTTATTTTCGTTGCCTTGGATATTTTACTAACTTTTATTGATATTTTCAAATATTGTTACAAATTAAAATGTTCATATGTTTAAGAGAGGAGTCCGTAACCACTGAAATGGGAGCAAGACTATTGAAAATATTTCTAATTATCAAATTAAAATATTAACCAATTAGTTCAACTTTTTTAAAAAATTTCCTGGTATTCCCAATATACTTAATAATAATCGCCACGAAAATAACTTAACTTAATAACATTGTACATCTTCAATACTCCTATAAAGCAGAAATAATCACAAATCAAAAATGACCACAATATGTGACTCCAGCTGATTAACTTTCCAGGAGAAGCCGCACCTAATGAGGCCGTGGTTAATCTGGACCTCAGTCCAAGTAACCGCTTACGTGCTTATGTTCGTGTTTTCGACCACCATGAATATGATCAACCAGATGATGGACGCCTCCTTACTCTTCTACGCTATCGAGTTCTTGGGACTTTGTGAGTATCCGGAATTAATTTAATTTTAATTTTAGGAAACCTTACAGACTAATGCAATTATGAACATAAACGACAAAAAAAGCTACTTAGCTAATAACAAACTTCCACTGATGAATGGAATAGACCAGATAATGTAGGACAATTTAAGACTAGCTAGTAACATTTGGTATAGTAATGTTTCTGTCCAATGTAATAGCTTTTATTATAAAGCAAAATACTTGTTTCACGCTATGTATATAACTGAGTATAACATTAATTACTGTAAATATGTGCTTCTGTGAACGTTGCTGATAAACATATCGATATACTCAAACAAACCTCGGCAGACTTCTCAAAAACATGTTTAATTGAATTTAGATTTAAAAGTTCTTCGTGAGATTCAACAAACCCGTAAGGCTTTTTAGAGGCTATCCTCTAAAAAAAGCATTGACGTACAGACAACATTGATATCGATGAAAAATAGTAATATTACTTTAGCATTCATGTTTGGATTAAAAATTACACTATTCTTCGCTAATTTGAAATACATTTCACCCCCAGTGGTCCGTTTCTACATGCTGATGCTGGTGGCGAGCTACTACAAGGATCTGGAGGAAGACTATGAGTACTGCGAGCGGCTCAAAGCGATGGACAAAGACCAGTGGTACAACTCCGCTTGATGTTACGGAATCAGTCTCTTTTACTATATAGAAATTATTTTGTTAAGAATGAAGGTTGATGTTATGAAGTCGTCTTACTTAGTACAGCGAAATTATTGTTACTATGAATTAAGTGCATTATAGTACAAAATACCAGACGTCTCTAGTATATATTTAACATCTTAATTATTTTATGACAATTGGACTTATTGTGAAAGAAGCATTAATAGGTGTATCTCGTAGTATCTGAGAACAACGATACGAAACTTGTATTTTTTGTCATTGTCAGTTGTCACAAAAATGTATTTTTTTGCATTTTTTATCATGGGTAACGTTATGTAATATAATTTATTCTGCTAGTCTATAATTCGTCCAAATATTTTGTAAATATGAAATTTTTATATTTATAATTATGTAAAAAAAATTGTGAAATAAATTTTATATTACTAAACAATTTATTTGGTATACATTTTGTAACACTTTATAAAATACATTTTATTAAAATATAAATATTTACATTTCCTTACAAACTAGAAACACGTCACATATTTTCAAGCTAAATTCAAGCGTTGTTGCGCCAAAAATTTAAAAATATTTTATATATAAAAAAAATGTTCGAGGCTTTCTCTTAAAGTACTTAAAATAACAAAAAAGTTCACATTGGTCCATTAAACAAAATATTAGTTCAAAAATATTTCATCGATTTTTTTCTATCAAATGCTTATGCATAAGCCATATTTTATTTAAAGTGCTTAACCATTTTTCCTGTAATACATAGAGGTAACATTACGTCTCACTATGCAAAATAATAAAATCTATTTTAAGTTAAAGGCACTTGCTTCGCTTTAAAAATAATACTTCTCAAAACATTAATAGAATTCTCTTAAGTACCATTTAAGTTGGTCTCAAATTGTACGTATATTTGCAGTAGCCAGTCTCAAGGGCTGCAATATAAAACTGTTCTAAAAATATAACCTAGCACCGTCATAAAAAGCTACAAAATATATCACCTCGTATTTATTTAAATATTATTCTATACAAACGGATCTATATTAATTTATAAAAATATACCACAAATTCCTCGTGGGGGTCACTTAAATCTATTTTTCTTAATTTTTAGGCCGGATCCCTGTCTCTTGTATATTTGACTGAACCATCCCTCTCCATCTTCACTATGGCGTTCCAAATGTGGATTACCAGGTAGACTTGTAGCACTGGAAAAAGTAAAAAGTAATTTATTTGGTATTATAATTTGCAGCTACAATTTTGTATCAGCGCCATCTTTCAGTTGTAATAACAAACATTTATTATACGTTGCGTGTACTTTAGTTCATAAAAGTTCACAACGGCATCTGCACTACATTTTAAGTATTCGATTAACGATCAGCCCAATTAGGAGTTAGAGCACTGAGAATTGAATTATGACCAAACATAGTTTTCATCTATGGTACTTACTAAGTTGTAGAAGCACAAGGAACACTTCACTGGCAGACTCCTTGGTAATAAACGCCAAGCTATATATGAACCCGATGACAGAGAACACGATCTCGAAGTACAGGTACACTTTCATCATCAGGACATGTTTCTGAAATTCATAGCAAAAGGTCAGTTTAGTTCTCGGACAAATCATCATTTTCATGTTTATTATTTTATGCGAAGACAATGTATGTAGTATGTAAACAATGTTGAAGGCCTTCCGAAGAGATTCAATCGGAGTTAGGTTTCAGGGTTGGTCCCACAACAAAACATTTGCCCCATGTCTGAGTGTGGAAAATGTTATCCTGATTTCTTATATTATCGATGCCAGACGGTCATGTTCTAATATGGGACTATGAGTTAGTTTTGTTTGTTTAGCTTGTGGATAAAACATGGAATTTTATTCTAATTGTCAAATAAATACAGAGTAATAATATATCTTAGTTGATAATAATTACAATACCAACCTTATGTAGCGCTACAATGAAAGTAATGGTCATAATAGTTTCAATGATTAAGGCGACTGTGTCGATAATGAGTCGAGCGAACTCCGACGCGATCTCTGCTTGCTCTGGTGCCGAGGAGTTCCGAATTAGCGATATGTAGAGGGAGAGAAACGACGTCACCACTAATGTGAGGATCTGAAAAATAAAATTACACATTTAAACAAAAAGTTAAGTATAAATTAAAATTGTTTATAGCGCCATCTTGTATACCACAAGGTAAATTTCAGTTTTAGTTAAGTATACGAAATATAGATGGCGTTACAAAATGTTGAGTAGTAATTACTGGTCAGCGGAAGTTGTTGCGTATGCACTTCCTGTTTAACAACACTTACTTGAAGTTAAGAATTAATAAAATAAATCCCTGTCTAAGAAACCTATGGTCGACTTTAAGATTGTGGCCAAGCCGTCATATCCGAAATATTCAATCTTTATATTATATTTAACTACCTACAACAGGTGACGTAAAATATTTATTTATTATAACTTAAAAATATAATAATTATGCAACAATTATAAATGTTCACAATAATGTATTTTTTTTTCATTTTTATTACCTATTTAAATTTATAACGACAGTGAGGGAAAATTAACCGACGTAGAAATCTTACTAAAATTCTAATTACACTGAAAAGTAGTTTCTGATCCTAATAGAAGTCCACTGCTGAACATAGGCGTTTACCAAGGCTTTGCACAGCGGCCTATTTTAGCTTTATTTATCACAGGTATTATATTTTATATGACAAATCAACCGAATGCAAAAAGAACCATTGGAATTATGACATTTTCATCAGGTCCGAAGATATTCATCAGATCTTCACCATTTTTATGGGACTACATGGCGTCCCCGAGTAATCAGTGAACATACATATAACAAGATTCCGACGAATTGAGCACTTATTCCATCTATCTATGTATCTATGTAACTTTTCACTGCTGGGCATAGGCCTCCCCCAAGGATCCTTATCCTTATGCTTTATTCTGTATCAGCCCATATACGTCCCACTGCTGGCCTACTCAACAATCAAGAGAATCGATTGAGAGTGGTTAGGCCATATAAGTCCACCACGCTGGTCTAGTGCGGGTTGGCGTACTTACATACCGCAGAAATTCTTTAAAATTGCTATGCAGGTTTCCTCACGATGTTTTCCTTCACCGTTATAGTTATCCTTTATTAATGAATCTCTCTGTAATAATGGTCGTGATGAAAACATTATCTTTGACACAATGTTCTCACCCGGAAGTTATTACGTGTTTGTTAACCGATGTTTGATTACAACTGATACAATGTGTACAATGCCCTTTATGTACTCTTATCGTGTTTACAATTTCTTTGCGCATGCGTTATTGTGTTGGGTATTTGCTTATTAGATCGTATTATACAGAAACAAAAGAATTTGGCATTTTTACATTTTTTAACTTTACAGCTTTCGTGGTTACGAGACGGACTGAGTCTCGATCTCAAACAATAATGACCCGACAGATACATACGAAGACTTGTGTAGTAGGTACTAGAAACTACGGTAGAATCTTTAGTCTCACAACACCTAGAACAGAAACAAATATATTTTATGGCTCACACATACATTTTTCTCGGTATAGACATCGAAACAACGGCCTTTGATGGCAGCCGACTCTATTTAAAACTGCGCCATGAAAACTGGTGTGAACTCTACGAGTATAAGCCTTTGTTGATGTAGTCTTTTAAATTAAACTTACCAAATTCACGTATGCGAAGGCGATCAGGCCCTTTCGTAATGGAAAGCAGAAGCAACATCGTGTCACCACCGGAATTTCCACTGATTCGCATATCTTGTCCCTGTAAAGAAAGACATGGATTTAATAGACCTATTCATTAGAAAAAAAAAGGACTATTAGATGATAGTCTTGAAGCCAACATGGTGATCATTGAAGAAATAATAATTAGTGTAACAATAAAACTGTAAATAAATCTTAATTAATAAATAAACAGTTGTGTAGTTTAGAGAATGGGAAAATCGTTCTTATTTATTTAATTCTTTATATAAACATTTAAAATTTTAACTTGCAGCGTGTACCGTAGTGTTACATAAATTGAAATTAAAAATTAATAAATATTTCTTAAATGAAAATCTATACAAAGAATACGGACTTATTTAATTCTTGATAAGTTGCATGGCGTATCTAGCAATCTTGAATGAGCTTGTTTCCTGCTTTGGACGGAGGCAGTAATGGATTATGTATAAAAATAACTAATTATGCTTACGTTTCAACAAACATTATTGTTCAAACGTAAGCATAATTAGATGTAATTGCATGTTTTTAAACCAAAACCGCGTAATTATAAAAGGAAAATATAAATATGTTTTTATTACCAATGCTATTGTCATTACTTGACCTCTGATCCAAAGTTTCTTGTTTAATATCTTATCGTACTAATGAATCATTAAAACTTGTTGTTTAAAATAATATCGAGAAATCTGGCTCGCTTCTAAGAAAAATTTAAACTAATGAGCGTTTCTCGTATCAAAACAACATTTGATAATTGTTTGTTTTGAATATAGATACCAAGAAATAAATATAAGTTGTTTCTGACATGTGTAATGTGATAATTTAGAGTCACTGAAAAGTGATTAATGTTTATAATTTCTTCTTTTTTTGCTTTGAATGGCGAGACGATTATGCCATTCGCCTGATGGTAAGCGATACAACCGCTCATGGACAGTAGAAAACCAAATAACACCATAAATTACAAAGCCGTGCTTAGCATTCCACTGCGCTCGCTATCCTGAGACATAAGATGTTAAGTCTCAATATGTCCAGTGATTACTTTGGCTGCAATGTCCTTCATACCGGAACGCAACAGTGCATTTACACTGCTGTTTGGCCCGCCAAACAGCATTTACACTGCTGTTTTCCCGCCAAACAGCCGTGAAAATATTTCTCCCCAGAAATATACATTGCAGTGGTACCTACCCAGGCGTCCTCTCTAATATTATATACCTACCAGTTAAATATGCTAGGGGAAAAGTCGTTCAGAAACCTGAATACTTGAGAGGCTTCCATAAGAATCAAACAGCATGCGGGCTAATACCGAAATAGGCAATATCAGACACGAAAGTATAAAAAAATTAATCCATATGCAATAGGGCTGAAAAAGTGACGTCATTAACCCCCTCATAAACATTTTTTATAAAATGAAATGAAATTTGTTTATTGGTAACGTACGTAGGCAATTAAATAGCTTTTATTACAAGTCAATACTCATAGTACTTATTCTCTATTTACAAGATTTCTTATATAATAAACGTATCAGCTTTACGTCGCTGCACTATTTTTATCTGTCTCTACGGTCTAATCAAAGGGCAAGTGCAGCGGAAATGGTTATCGAAGTTATCTAGTGCTCCGGATGCGTGGGCATTAGTTGACATCCTCCATTCATTTACTTGATAAAGAATCTTTTATTCAAAAAAGCGTATTAGATAAAATATAGTGATAAAAACCTTACATAAGAATGGGTTGTCGTAACTAGATTAACAATAACATCGATGTAAGTAGCATTTTATTAATTCTTGTGAACTTGCCACTAAGGGGTCTCAGGTTCGATTTAAATTTCGGGTAATTTAGGGACTTTATTTTACTTTTTTGTGTATATACTAGTTATCTTAACATAGTTAACATGACGACGAACGTATAGGTGTCATACCTGCAAAACTAAAATATAAGTACCATAGTGTACATTCAATGCTTTATTTTTATATACATACATATTAATTACATAAAAAGGTATTTTTCACAAAACGCTTTGTATGACGCTTGCTTATTATGGCGTGTTTGTCAATTCCTTTCGATGTCATTACAAAAGGATTCAACTGTAAATACACTCAACAGTCACATACATAGTACTGACCTCACACTAAGATCGAGTCTTGTGTCGTGGGTTTCAGAAACTACGAAAGACTTTTCGGTCTCACAAACACCCAGGCCCGAAACAAATACCTGTGGATCACACAAATATTTGTTTCGGTGCGGGGATCGAACCAGCGGCGTCTCGTTTCACAGGCGGCGTCTAACCAACTGTGCCACGGAGACAGTCAGATATAAAAACAATGTTATTCAGTATATAATACCAGTTTTAAACAGAATATTCTAAATGAGTAATATCTGTAAATCTACATATAGTTAAACAAGTTCGTTTTGGTTCTTCACGCTTCGGTGGCAAAGACCTTCCAGTTTCGCATACGTTAAGTAATGTTTGAAGTGCTCATTACTGTCATGGGTTGCTGCACATATACATACCGCGGTTTAGGTAAAATGGCAAAACTACGATTATATATGTTAAAATAAACTTTAAAATGTTCCTCAAATTGTCGTTTACTTTTTATTAAACGTTCTTAATTATTTTACCAATATTTACTTTCTATACTGCCTCGGTGGCATATTAGTATTACAGTACGGTTACAAAGCTGAGGTCTCGGGTTCGAGTCCCGGGTCGGGCAAAGTGATATAGGATTTTTCTATTCATTATCAGCCCGGAGTCAGGAATTTGTGCACGATATGGTGATAGGCTCGCCCCCTATCACATCGTGGGACGGAAAATACAAGGCGAAATGTGGGTGTCCTGGTGGCGCCTCTGCCTACCCTTTCGGGGATAAAGGCGTGAGTTTATGTATGTATGTATGTATGTACTTTCTATATTTTACGCTTTGCACTACTTTCCATACTAGACGAACTATTTTGCATCGGGGCTCGAACATTAAGTAAATGACTTCGTTAGATAGATATTTTTATATTAACCCCACACTTAGATATAAGTTCTGTGTTGTACAAGAAATTTCGAGAGATTTTTTGGCATCCTCTCAATCGTAATCTCGATTGTACAGGAGGCTCGTGCCCTGCACTCGGACGCGTATGGGCTGATGCAGTGCAGTATAGTTTTTGTATCGATACCAAGACCCGAAAAATACTTTCAGACACACAAACTTAAACCCTCGTACAGGGATCGAACTTTGATTCTATACAGGCTCTAAAGCCGTTTACACGTGGAGAGTTTCTCGCCTCGAAGATACGATTATGGTAAGGAAATAAAAAGTTGCATCGTGTAAACATTTGTCAGAACACGATAATCTATGGCGGTTATGTCATGCGATAAACGCATACGATTCTCGCTGCGAGAAACTCTCCCTGTGTAAATTGCGTTTTAGACAACTGCGCCTCAGCAGCCTTGAGTATTTTAAGAATATCTATATAGCTAAGATTTGGTTAAACTTTCACAATAAAATGATTTTGAGTGATGTAACAGTCTTCGCGTGTTCATTACGGTCAATTTTTCCTAACGAAAACGTCTCTGACCTCTGTTCATACCGCGCAAAAACGATTTACACAACAAAAAATTAGAAAAAAGACAACCAATTTTAACAACAAGTGATCATAAACTCAATTCATCAATAACATCATTACCGGATTTACCGGCATGGGGTGAGCAGAAGTGGTACTAATATCATCTACATTTTGCCAAGTTTATGTTCGTCCCAATTTTTTAAATTCTGGGCCGGCAATGCGACTGCAGCGCACCAGATAGCAATTAAAATACACCATGGTAACGCTAAATAGAGTACAATTATGCCAGCCAACCATACAACTATGAAAATATAATTTTAGTTATTGAATGTTTTGTCTTCTTCGCTCAAACTAAATTCTAAAGTTGTTCGAAAGGGACAAAACATTCGATACCTAAAATAAGGTTATAATCTGTCTATGAATAAGGCTGCTAGCGTATAATATACGATGATTACACGCATGTTTTTAAATAATCGTCTCATAGAAACATGTCATAGTAAGATATTTTTGTACTCTTTACTATCCGGGAGATGCACAGCTGTTTATAAATAGCTGACCCGAATTTCACTCTTCGTTGATAAAGTATTAGTTTTATTTGCTTTTGTGCTTCCATATTTCACTATTCTTTATGATAAGACGATCTATTACTGCGTGTGCGAGTATTAAAATTTTAATATTGTTTAGTATTTCGGTGCCTCAATAGATGTTAAGTTGTTGGTCCTGATTTAACACACCGTAGAATTAGTAGGGTGTATAGGCGTAATATAAAATAACGTAAATATTGGAACAAAATTGTTGGAGATATTGCAAAACATAAAATTGCCTAAGTGATAGACCTGGGTTTTTATTCATAATTTTATCTACTTTATGTAAGGGATTTTGGCTTATAAAATATGCAGTATCCTGGGACTTGAAATACCCGATGTTGTGAAAGTATCAAACTCTTTCACGTCCTAATATATGTCTTACATACATACATTCATAAACTTACCCCTTTTCCCCAGAAAGGGTAGGCAGGACACCTACGTTTCGCCTTGTATTTTTTGTCCCACGATGTGATAGGGGGCGAGCCTATCGCCGTATAATATATGTTGAGTTGTTCTCGTGCTCACTGACGGAGTTCACAGAGGCCGCTAGTGCACTTATTGTTAGTAATAGTGTTAAATAATGTAATTAGTTGTAGTATTATATTGTAATATAATTTCCTACTCTACTGTATTGGGTGTAACCTGTAATAGTAGTAAGTATGTTGAATAAATAAATAAATAAATAAATGTTTTAGACTAGAAAATATATGTTTTCTTTTCCTTTCTTTCGAAAAGGCTCAATATAGATTGACTTTTACTGATATTATCGTAATTATGCACGCAATTTAAGACACGCACTCAGAACTCTATGTGCGCAAGTCTTAACTAAAAGTATTTGCGCACCGCAGGCCACATTGCAGGTAACTCCACGCCACAAATAACTACATCCAACCATTTATACTATTGTGTCGATCATGAGAAACGAGCGTTAGATTCACACAAATTATTATATATGAATCGTTCATTTAACAGGCAGAGTCATGCATTAGTCATTGTATACGAGATATGTATGTGCATACATAGTGACTGAAAGAGTAACATTGTCTTAGAAAACTGGCGGAACACAACAGTAATACTCCGTTTCATTCACTCAATTAGTTCCATTCAGTCTTGCAGAGGAGGGAGAAGGAGGAGGAGGAGGGGAGGGGAGTATTTAGGCACATTCGTACAGTTTTACGTACGACGTTCTAACATACGAACTTCGTTTCGGATCATGCAGTTACTCCCCTTATCATGAGATGCATTTTAGTCGTAACATTTCAGTACAACATTTCAGGAATGCCTCGGTGTCGTAGTTGTACTAATCTGAGATCCCCGGTGCGAATCCCGGGTCGTGCAAAGTGATATTGGATTTTTCTATTCATTATTATCAGCTCGGATTCTGGAATTTGTGCCCCATATGGCGATAGGATGACATGGGAGACGGAACATACAAGGCGAAATGTGGGTGTGCTGGTGGCGCCTCTGCCTACCCCTTCTGGGATAAAGGCGTGAGTTTAGTATGTGTGCAGTACATAAAATCTACTATTACCTAGACGAAGAAACTTAAGCCTCTAACTTACACCATCGTCCATATAATTTTTTCCCATAGCAGGTATCTAACTAACCTCGGTTACACAACGTTACGGCAGCAGTGCTGTCACAACGTTAAATAACAGTACCATTATATACTCATTACTTAAAGACGAATAGCAAACTGGCCTCTTTCTGCTCTGTGGTTAACTAGGGTTGTCGGGTAGATAGTTTACTTGTATTAAATGTAGGATTTGAATGTTATAATGAAAGATGAGTCAAATAAAACGTTAGACGAATGACAGATATGGAACGTATTATGTGAAAGAGATGACGAATAAGGAGTAAAAGAGTTAGAGGATGAATGATTAAGATGTGAAGTATGAAAGGGCGGAATAAGAGAGAACAGTTTGGAAGACGATGGAAGAAGTGAACGGCGAACGACGTAAAGATGATAAAGACTGTAGATAATTATACTAAAGAATATCTAAGCAATATTCGTTTAATTTTGACCCAAACGGAACTTTCCTATCCGCTATGATTCCCGCATAAATTATGTGGAATATGTGTATATGTTACCGCCTGTATGAGTGTTTTTTTTTATGTGATCAATAGATATTTGTTTCTGACACTGAGACCGTCTCTCGTAGTTTCTGATATCCACGACACAAGACTCGATCTTAGCGCGGGGTCAGGCAGTGTGTGACTGAATGTATTTATTTATTTAGAGGTATTACAGAGATAAAAATTGTGGCAACCACTGGTCCCATAAATCATTTTCGTCAGAATATTATAAAAGCCGAGCGTAATGCCATGTTGGTCACGAATTGCAATCTTGGACGACACATTAGAGAGTTTTCAAATTGAAAATCTCATATAAAGTTGATTGACCTACCTGGGAATCGAACCATACCGTGAATTTTTATGACTAATATGACAAATGTTATTGTGAATACTAGACCAGTTGAGGTGATTTTTAACTGAATATACATATAAAACATTTTGTTCTAAGAAAGTAAAAATACCTTTCACTTTTATCATCCTTGAAATCGGCAAACATAACGCGCTAATTGTTTGGCATCGGCTACTTTCTTCTGTGTGTATCAGTCACAGCTTGTATTGACATAAATTAATGAAACTGGTGAATCGCTTAATAAGGGTCGGTGCCTACCGGCCATATGCCCTCAGAAATTTATTATATTCTAGCTTCTCCTCGCAAACTTCGTCTGCGTGATTAACTTTTTTTTGGAATTTCCCATCCCGTCCCGTTATATCCCGCGCGTTCCGTCTCATTTTCAAGTCATGTAATCCAGTCCAATTCAATCCCTTCGAGTATAAAAAAGTAATAAATATATCGTAATTCCTTTCTCATCCACGGGAACACTACATTTTCGGGATAAATAGTAAGTGTCAGCTACCTCCATACCAAATATCATCGTAATCTGTTATTCAGGTTCTGAGTTCATCGCGCACTATCGCACTAACAAACAAAAGTTCTAAAAATCATTGTTTGGGGTTCTATTACGTTAACACAAACCAGTTATTAGTTTTTCTCATTTATCTTCTATACATCGATCGGTTACAAATTTATTATAGGTATAAATGGGGTATTTTACTATAAGAAAGAAAAAATCTAATAACTATAAAAGTATATAGTAGAGCATTAAGCAATAAGTATATGTTAATTTCAGTTTATATTTCCAAGGAATTTTATAATTCGTTTTGAAAATTTCAATTTTTTATCTGTCCTAAAAATATGTGAAACGGCTGCCGCCATGATGGATAACGATTCTACGTCATTCCGCGAGTAGAATACCCCCTCCGGTGTCCAAGAGCTCATACTAACACAGGTTGTTTACTGGTTGAGTGACGTATCATTTAAAGGAACATGGCGCCTAGTGTTTTCACATATTTTCGCGCAAAAATTTAAAATTTAAATTTTAAATGGATTTTTATAGGACTTGCCGAGCGAATAAAAATTTGATATTTTTTTAAAATAGTTTGTCTTAATCTTAGGAACAACTTAAAATACTTTTTGAAAATGGGTGGAATACCCCATTGCCATAGATTATATTGTGACATGTGCAAGTGTGTCTTGTTTGGGGGTGCAGTTTTTCTACATCTGGTTTGAATTGAACCGGTATAATTGTGTGGTCTGTAGGTATGGGTTGTAGTGTATTCCAGACACTTTGCCGTACCAATTAATTAAAAATTATATTAACCAAAACAATTGCTGTAACCGCACTGATCCGACGTACAATTTTGCAAGTCATCATTTAAAACTGGGTTCCGACTGAGCTGGCAGATATAAAGGTGGTCGCGAAACGTGACCATAATAAGCGACCAGCGACCTATGGCCACTCGCTAACCTGGCTGAAGGTCGCTGCATTATACTACGTGGGTTCACGTGCACTGTTCTAAGCTACACGTAGATGTATTGATGCGCTCCTTGAGTTAGTATTTACCCCGAATTGATGCTGTACAGCCTCGTGAGTACTGAACTGGACTAAAAGATCTATTTATTTATTTATTTATATATTTATTCTTTATTGTATACCGGGGAAAACAAAAACAGAGATTATAACGACATTTAAAAATAAGTACAATCGGCGGCCTTATTGCACAAGGCAATCTCTTCCAGGCAACCTTAGGATGGACATAGAAGAAAGGAGAGAGAAAGGGTAGTCTAGGGTGTATAGTGACATAAATATAAATAGATAAATAACAATATTACAAATGGATAAAGAAAAAGAAAAAAAAGATTAGATGTTGGAAGTTCGAACCAAAGGTACAGCTCTGATTTTGTTATGAAATATGGGTTTGAATAACATCAAGCCTTTATATGTCCACTGCAGGGCTCATACTTCATCTAACACAGAGTTCAATTCAGAGGGGTTAAACCATATTCCACCACGGCGACTTTGTGCGAGTTCGAGGACTTCACTTTCTTCTTTCTCGTTAAATCTCTATAGAGTGCAGTTTTGTGTTTATTCTTAGTTAATTAGTTATCGCTTATAAGTGCGAAGGAAAACATAAAGGAGGTCTGCATAATGTATGGCCAAGATTATTTTAAAGGTATGTGAAGTCCACCAGCCCGCAGTGGGCTTGCGTGGTAGACTATGGGCTATTGTCCCTGACCATTATGTGCTTAGTGGTAGACGTTATATTTATTTAATATTCATATACATAATAGTATACAGGCGCACTTAACGCCTGAAACATTCTCTTACAGTAAACGTGGTGAAGAGATGAAGCACAGCAGGTGTATTCTGATTATATATTTAATATACTAAAATGATATTTACATTATAAATACAAAAACATAAACAATCAAACTTTATGTAATAATATAATTTTTTATTTACGTGAGATAAGTGGAGCATGTTTTATGCGTGATGCCGAATTTGCTTGTAATTTAATGGTTGGCTGACCTTATATTAAATTTTAGGGAAATTACCCGAACTTGTACAAATAACATAATATATTTTCGAGGCGAAATATTTACTTATTGTATTGTAGGTACATTGGTTCGGTGCGGGGATCAAATGTACGACTTCTAGCTATAAGACCTATTTACTGTGCAAGTGTCTTTCCAGATAAGAACAGTAAATGTAATATTCGATGTGTATCGTTAAATATGTATTTTATTTTGTCGAAGAGTAAGTTTAGTTCAAACTTCTGTTCGAAAGCAAAAATTTTACCCAGTTTTTCCATGATGCATATCAATTATTATACTTTTAACTCAATTCTATGCAACTTACAAGCAACTTGCATGGTAAGAATGGCCTTTTCATTCGGTTCTTTGTTCATTATGCCATGAAAAAAGATCTGAATAATCTGATTTACGATGACTGGGTGGTAATTATCATAACCGTGAACATAATATCCATACGAAATACCTAAATCTTCGCTTACCATATCTATATAAACGATAATACGAAGTTAAGTTTATAGAAATGATAATGTGTTTTGCCGAAGTGCGCACATCACGGAAATCTATTCGAAGCATTGCCATCATTTATTTCTTACACCATTAGTGCTATAAGGAAATATCACGATGTTTCTATTCTATAAATAGATTGATCTTCAAAGACGAACCTTTTTTTAAGTTAGCATCGATGTATGTACTCAATATCATACAACATTACGTGTTACCACACATATATGATGACAAAAAAATCAACAAAAAAATTCTCTGCCTACAATAATTGGCCTCTACCTCTGCCTACCCCTTTCTAAATATCGGTGTTACCTTATATTCAACCCAATAATACAAAAAAAGTGCTATACTACTTAATTTTTCTCTCCCTCTTTAGCCACAGGAAGTCTACTCCCGAACATATGCCTCGAAGAATTATTTCCAAAGAAACCTTGTTGGAAGCGTCCTGCATCTAATCACACATTCTACATAAACACACGGCTTTATTCGTGAAGGGACAGGCAGAGGCGCCACCAGGACATCCACATTTCGCCTTAGATGTTCCATCCCACGATGTGATACGGGGTGAGCCTATCGCCATACTGGGCGCAAATTCCTGACTCCGGGCTGATAATGAATGGAAAAATCTAATCACAATCTATCAATCTATCACATTGCCCGACCTGGGACTCGATCCCGAGACCTCAGCTTTATAATCGTACCGTAGTACAACTGCAGAGGCAGTACTAAATACAAGTTGCTAAATATTCCAGTTAAATGTTTTATGGTTATGTTTCTTCACGATTCGGAGTGTACGAGCCGGGCGCCCTTTACTCCGATCGAGGAATGTATTGCGTTGCGGATACACTCCTAGTTATAAAGTATGTTAGTTACCGAAACAAAATAGTTGTGTGAACCACAGGTATTTGTTTCGGGGACCGAAAAGTCTCTCGTTGTTCCTGATACCCACGACACAATGATCTTAGTGTGGGTTTAGAACTATGTATGTGAATCTTGGGTGTATATAATTTTTATATTTTGTATAAGATCCAACATTCCTATTTCTTAATGTTATGGATCTGTGAACTAAATATATGTAAAAATGGTCTCACTTGGAATAAGACCCAAAAATGAAGCTATAAGAAGGTTTAAGGGTTATTGGGAAACAAAAGGGTTTAATTTTATGACTTTTAGAAGTTATTATAATGGTTAAAGTATATTTAATAAAATAATGAATATGCAATTATATATGAAAGTGCTTGGTGGCCTGTTGGTAAAGGACCAGATGCGGCTCAATATGTTCACGGTGGTCGCGGTTTCGAATCCCAAGGCACAATTCTGACTTTTGAGTCATGTGTGTATTGATAATAAATCACTACGCACTATAACGGTTAAGGTAAACATCGTGAGGAAACCTGTATACCATAGCGATTTGTAAGAATTTCTATGGTATGTTAATCCGCCAACACGCACTAGACCAGCGTGGTGGACTATATGGCCTAACCCCTCTGAATCGTACTCTGGGTTGTAGACGAGCCTCATGCCCTGCAGTGGAACGTATATGGGCTGATACAGAATGATTGATAATTTGAAGATTATTGTAAAAAATTGTGTTTGAAAGAAATGTAAAAATTAGTCCGTAACAACATAATATGTAATATGAGTTTGTCGAAGCTATCGACTCCACCACCTATTTGAATTTGGAAAAATATTTGGCCGCAATTTAAAACAATTTCCAATAAAACATCACATTCGGATTCAAGAAATAAAAATATTACTAAAAGTGTCAACAGTATAAAACATTGTCGCGTGACGGAACAAAACAGCTGCTAACGGAACACCGGCCCGTTCCGCCACAGATAAATTGGTTCTTGATGAGACTTGCTCACAGACGGCTGCGTCTTGACAAGGTAAATCAGAAACTGTAATATTTGGATTTTTTTTTAAATCTATGGCGGCATGGTTACTGCTCTGGTCCTGATGATAAGCGCAAATGCCGTCCAGACATATCGAATGGCATGAGCCGGTGATCCCATGACATTCGATACAATTATACCGGATGCTGAGATGCTTTTTCATACTATGGCGGAAGGATCTAGGATTATAGGAAGGAGGGAACACGTGTGACGGCAGACTATTCCACTGCAATAAGAATTGGCGAACCTTTTTGTTTGCGCCAGGATGGTTTTGACCAACAAGCTATGGCTTCGCAAGCCAGCACGCTCGGTTCTGTTAAGGACAGTTTTAGTATCTGATTATAATATTTTAACATTAGAAAAACAATAAGTACTAGTTAATTGAATTCAAATGGCATTATTAAATAATAATAATAATTTTCCTTTATATTTAACTAACTTGTCTATTTTCCGCTCTCGTCAAAATAGTAAATCAAAATATCTACAGAAAATGCAAATTGCCTACCCTGGGTATTGAACCTAAAACCGTACATATCGCACATACTGACTATCGTCTTATCGTATACCACAGCTCAGTACTCCGATAACATTTCGATACTCCACCGACTTTCTCGTGGCAAAATAGTAGGGTTATTAACTGTGTCAGACGATGCACTGCTCCGGTTGAACACCTGTCTTTATTCCACGTTTATTGGGCTATATTGTTTATTGCTTTGACTAAGCTTGTTTGGGCTGTACCTACGCATGTTTCAAATCTATACTAATATTATAAAGAGGAAATTTTTGTTGTTGGTTTATTTCGTTTGGGCTTGAAGACTATTTATATTACTGCATGGTAATTATTATATTATATTGATGTATGTATCAAAGGCATGTTACGATGGTTTGGTCATGTAGAGAGGATGGATGAAAGGAGAATAACTAAGCAAATATACAAGGGGAGTGTGGATGGAAGAGTCGGTAGGGGTCGACCTCATCGAACCTACACCATCCAAATCGGTGATACCCTCAAGAAGGGTCAGGTCAAAAGTACCCTGAACCGACGAGAATGCATGAAGAGAATAATGAAAGTGGATGAAGCGAAAGTTGTATGTCAGGATCGAGCAAAGTGGCGATCCATAGTCTCTGCCTACCTCTATGGGATACAGGCGTGATGATTATGTATGTATGTATCAACTACTTATTAATTATTTATGTATTCTAGACGTCAGCAGTATACTCAGTAAATCAATATAATGGATTGCAACTCAAGGATCATCACGATTTCGTGTTTTGTAATAAACAAATAACCGGAAAACAGAATGCTCTAGTGTTATCTAAATCTTTTATTAATTATAACAAGACTTTTAACTTATTATATGTTTGCATTCTTTATTTTAATACATCACGTAATTGAGGTAATTTTGCTTAGATTGGTGTTATATTTATTTTGTTAATTTTTTTTAAGTTTTCTTTATCGGTATATTAATCTTGAAATTTACAATCATCGAAAAATAATGGACTTCTAATTATAAAGCAATATACTGTCTATATAATATAATGTAAGCACAAAAGTAGATATTTAAGTATAATTAATTAATTTCAGTTATATACCTCATATAAAAATGTTGCTCGGTTTCCTTAAACGAACCATGACGTCAAACATATATTCATTATCACAGTATGTACATCATTCAAACAAGTTTTAACACTATAACATCGGATACTCCGTCAAGACAAAAACACGAAAATAATAGAAAAAACATTAACAAAGAAGCAAGTTTGTTTTAATAGATCGTAGATAACCACGAATATTATTAAGGACCGCCTATTCCTGTGTTTAATTTTGAGTGTTGTTTTCGTAAAGAAGACATGGCGTCTTAATCTTTCTTTAGCCACACGAAGCCCACAGCTGAACATAGGCCTCCCCCATAGATCGCCATAAGGACCTATTGAAAGCGGCCTGCACCCAGCAACTTCCTCCGACCTAAACCAGGTCGTCCGTCCACCTTGTGGGTGGTCTTATTATAGTTGTGGATTTATTTAAAAAGATATATTTTAATACACGATTCAGAAAAAAATATTGAGACTAAAAAATATTTTTTGTATAATAGCCCTAAACTTAAATCTTTTCTATTATTACGCCAATGAAAGATAAATCTTCGTATTGAATTTTTAGTGTGGACATGCGACTTTGATTTTAAAAGCACATTTTTTTTCAGAAACAAAACCATTACCCTTTTTGCCTTTTGGGTATGTTGTGTTATATGACTTGAATTCCTCAATTTTCTGTAAGTTAAGGCACAGCTTTGAACTCACACTGGACTATGGGTTTTGTTATAAAAAAAGTTTAATTCACTTCACATTATGCAAGTAAAACAATGGTAAAATCACTATTTTTAACTTTATGACTTATCCATCACATATCAATTTCGGCAGCGTTCCGTAGCAATTTTTTGCTTCGCTAAATTCCGAGAAGGTCAAGATATACTTTATCCTTATTACAAAAGACTTGTAAGTTAGAATAACTTCCAGGAATAATGTGAACTCTTTTTTATTTGATTTGTGCAGTTTTTGTGAGCATATACAGGTTGTTATTAAGTTTCTGATAAGTAAGATTGAGTGTGCGTCTTAATATAGAGAATTTCATGTAAATCATAAATATGTTATGTCTTCATTTGTTTTAATGTGCATAATAATCTCATATAAACCAGTCACTATAATAGAAAGAAAGTAAGGATATAATTAAATCATTGTTCTATTTGTATGCATGATTGATAACATGAAGATGTATAACAGCTGATCATAATATTGTAAAATATTATACAAACTATTCTCTGCTGAAAGAACGCGGACAAATATTTGTTTACCTGCATCTTATACATCTGCAGCTATACAAAATATCCAGTCTTAGGACTCAGTTTCTGTAAATATTTACATCTTTTCTACATGTTTTTTTTGTAATGTATTGTCGGCTCATCTACAATCAAGCCTCCACTACAATCGAGAGTAGGCATAGTGCGGTTGGCGGACTTAACATAGATACCTCGGAAATTCTTGCAAATCACTACGGTATGCAGATTTCCTCATGTTTTCCTTCACCGTTATAGTGCGTGGTGGTGTCTACGTGTTCTATGTCGCTGATATTATAAACTAATGGGGCCTAATTGATCTGGGAACAACCAAATTCATAATATTGCACTTTTCTATACATTATTAGCCCGAGGTCAGGAATTAGTGCCCGAAATGGCGATAGGCTCGCCCCCTATTACATGGTGTGTGTTGCGTACACAAGGCGAAATGTGGTAGCACTCTCTGCCTACCCCTTCTGGGAACAAGGCGTGAGGTTATATATGTATTTATGTATGTGGCATTAGAAAATTGTGACCAAAACATCAGTATCATCAACATTTTCAAAGCAATTTTTTCGAAGCATAGACACGGTTCGAAGTGATGTTACAAAACAACAATTCCATATTGTCTATGGTCTATTGAAATACCAGCGCGCCCATCTCAGGGTTCAAACCCGCGGCTTAAGGTCAGCCATTCACTGCGCATTACGAAACCGACGACATTTTGGAATCGCATTTGAACATATTTTTGTGTGTGACAAAAATTATAGTTGTGAATCTCTTTGTTAAACTGAAAATTGTATTGTTGAATAAAAAATATGTGAAATAAAAATATAAGATAATGGAAATGCGTATGAAAAAATATTGCCCATGATTATTTTTTCTATTACGCTTAAAGCAATACATCGTCATTTTGAGCATAGACAAAGCAATAGGCATTCGATATTTCAAAAGGAGAGTGTCATATAAGATTCTTTCGTTCCCGAAAAAAAAAAAAAAAAAACACGGTTCTAACTTTGTAATACCTATTTCTCGGATGAAGTAGATTGTAAGTATATGTTAATTGTTTTTGTTTTTATCGACAATATGTCAGAGGTTATGGTTCAATGAGGTTATCGTATATTTTTATGGTTCATTTGAAAAGTATAAACAACTTTTTCTTATTACAGAGCAATTCCATTAATCTTGTTAAATTTTAATTCCTTCCCGGTTTTAGAGTAGTACCTGTGAGATAATAAATAGTTTCATAAGACTTACGTTGTAGAACATAAGGCATGGGAAAACCGCTAGATTAGATGTAATCTACTATGTATTTATCGAATTAACGCTCATTTTTGTAGTAAGTTATAACGTCTTAAGAAATGCTAGCTATGAGAGAGATCTTTACAAAAATTTTGTTTCGTGGTGATCGAAAACACTTTCTCTATGAGGACTAATCTGCCCTAATCAATAGTAACCTGTGTAAGCCAGGATCGATAGTATAACTCATTGTGATAGCACCGAGAGTTTATAGGCTAGCATTCTATCTATGGACTGCCTCGGTGGCGTAGTTGTATTACGGTACGGTTACAAAGCTGAGGTCTCGGGTTCAAGTCCCGGGTCGGGCAAGGTGATATTGGATTTTTATATTCATTATCACTCCGGAGTCAGGAATTTGTGCCGGATATGACAATAGGCTCGCCCCTTATCACATCGTGGGACGGAACATACAGGGCGAAATGTGTATCCAATATATCTATTTAACCATGCACTGTTTGAATAATTCTCCAGACATTTGACAGCCTCCGTGGCGCAGTTGGTTAGACGCCGGCTATGAAACGAGAGGCCGCGGGTTGGATCCACGCATCGAGACAAATGTTTATGTGAACCACATATATTCGTCTTGGGTCTGGGTGTTTGCGAGACCGAAAAGTGTCTTGAAGTTCCTGATACCCACGGCACAAGACTCGATCTTAGTGTGGAGTCAAGACTGTACACGTATGCCGTGTAGCAATTGAGCGGGTGAGTATCAATAAAAGGCAGATGACCAATATACGTGTGTTTAATACGATACACAATTTGATACTGAATATATTTATTATCGATTACTTATACGTTGTACAATAAGGTTGTAGGCACAGTACATCCCCCTTAATTAAAAAAACACATTAATACACATCAATAAAAAATGAGAAAAAAAATATGGAAATACGAGTACAAAGTAGTGTAAAAAAATATATATAGGTACTGTTCAAATCTAAATGCATCGTTACAACATTTTTTACAAACAATTTATGAACGACCTTAGTAACATGATCCCTTCATCACAATATGTACTACCTGTAGACGACTTTATTGTAAGTACCATTTTACGTTATGCACTTTCTGTTTTGTATTAACTATTCACTATCACTGGTATTACACTGTCACACTATTATTCGATCAGACGGACAGCCAGGAGAGCTGCGCGCTGGTTCCGCTGAACGCAGCTCAATCCTTGGTAACTCCTGCAGTTCCCGCCTCAGGTATCGAGCGTATCCACTCTTGCAGAACCGCCACGTGACGTACAGGATAGACCCCAGGAGACATGCGATGATTATTAAGAGATATGTCTCCTGTCGAACGGATGCTGCTAGCTGGTTTTCTGTCTGCGTAGCAACTGCACTGTTGCCAGCGCCGTTTTGGGCGATTATAACTTCCTCGGTCTTTTTGCTTGAAGTGGTGCCCATTGCAATTAATCAAATTTTATAGTCAATACTTAGTAACAGATATGTTTACGGGGCAAAGCGCACCACAGGTTTGATCGTTCGGCCGAATCTTGACACCTTCGCATCCTTGTTTACTTTACTTGATGCCTTATTAGGTGCATCTGTACATTCCTGAGGTGTAATAAAATATGCGGGCTTTAATCGATCTATACTAACTATTTTCTGGGTATTTGCCTGCATGACTTTAAAATATTTTTTTGATTTTTCAATCACTTTAAAAGGTCCCATATATGGTTGCGTTAGAGGTTTTGACACCTTGTCTACACGTATAAAGACATGCGTACAATCGTTCAAGTCTGGATGTACGAAAATGTTGCTTTGCTGTCGCTCTCTTCTTGGCACAGAGGCTAATTGGGCTATTTTCCTGCGCAATTCTTGTACGAACAAATTATTGTTGAAAGTTTCTTGCCTTAGCGGCTGAAAGAAATCTCCAGGCAATCGTAACGCTTCGCCATACACCATCTCTGCCGCACTGGTTTGCGTATCGTCTCTTAAACATGCTCTTAATCCCATTAAGACCGTTGGCAGCTCTAACACCCATTGCTCAGTTTTTCCTCTGCAGATTAACGCAGCCTTAAGAGATCGGTGCCATCTTTCTACAATGCCGTTTGATTGCGGATGATAGGCTGTGGTTCTAAATTTTCTGATGCCCATTCTTTTAGCTAAACATGTAAATAGTTGAGATAAAAAGTTAGTGCCTTGATCAGTTGTCAGATTCAATGGACATCCAAATCTTGATATCCACCCGGAGTACATTATATCTGCTACAGACTCAGCGGTAATATCTTTTGCTGGATAAGCTTCTGGCCACCCAGTCTTTCTATCTATCATGGTGACTATATAACGGTAGCCCTTGCAATATGTAAGCGGCCCTACTACGTCCATGTGTAGATGGTCGAATCGGTCGCTGTATACAAAATGTCCATGGGGTGACACCGTATGTCTTTGTATCTTAGACTTTTGGCAATCTATACAACCTCTGACCCATTGTGTCACGTCTTTGTTCATGCCATGCCATATGTAGCGTTCTTGCATCATCCTCCTAGTTGTACGCGTGCCCGGGTGACTAATTCCGTGTATCGCGTTGAAAGCTGATACACGAAATTCTTTCGGCAAATATGGTCGTGCTCGACCTAATGACACCACACATTGAATCAGTTCTTTGCAATTGGGTACTAATACTTTCTTAAAATGTAATGATTTCAATTTCATCAAATTTTGTAGCTCGATATCATCATTCTGCGCTTTAACTAACTTTTCATAATCCAATGGAGATGAACTATCTATCACTGATATTCTGGATAAACAATCAGCAACTGTATTTTCCATACCGGATACATGTTTTATTTCCGTACAAAACTGCATTATAAAATCCAATTGCCGTATTCTACGAGGAGTATCATTTTTGCTAACTGCGCTTTTTTGTAGCGCGTAAACAATTGGCTTATGATCGGTAAACACCGTAATAGGTCTTCCTTCAATAATATGTCGAAAGTGTTTAATGGCTAAATACATCGCCAATAACTCTCTATCAAAGGTAGAATAACGTTGTTGTGCATCACTCAATTTTGTCGAAAAGAATCCCAATGGTCTCCAAGTATCTTTTTCCTTTTGCTGCAATACAGCCCCTGCACAAGTGTTAGAGCAGTCTGTCATCAGGGACATAGGTGCATCTACCGATGGAAATTCCAACGTAACTGCCTTTTTTAGGTTTTGTTTACATTGTTCAAATGCCTCAATACTTTCATCTGACCAAGGTATCGGGCTCTTATCCTTCTTTTTCGAATTATGCAGAAACACGTTCAATTTCGCTTGAATTTCGGCAGCTTTAGGCAGATGGCGTCTGTAAAAATTAACCATGCCCAGAAAACGACGAAGTTCCTCCACTGTTTTCGGCCTTGGAAACTCAGAAATAACCCTGACTTGCTCGTCCAATGGCTTCATACCGTCTTTCGATACGTGGTATCCCAAAAAAATTAATTCAGATTTGCCAAATTCGCACTTCGATAAATTAATAGTGATGCCATATCTGTCCAACCGTTGTAGCACTTCTTGTATCTGACGTCTATGTTCCACAGCGGTTGATGACGCTATGATGACGTCATCAATATATACAAATACAAAGTTAAGGTTCCGTAGCACTTCATCTTGCATAAACCGTTGAAAAGTTTGTGCTGCTGTACGGAAACCAAAGCCTAGACGCAAAAATTCGAACAAACCGAACGGTGTTGTTATTGCCGTTTTCGGAATGTCATCTTCATGAATCGGTATATTGTGATAGGCTCGTTGTATGTCAATTTTTGTAAAAATAGTTTTGCCATGTAATAAATGATGAAATGGTCGCCGTAACCTAAAATCTAAATTTAATGTCTTAACACCAAATGTCTTAATTTCTCTTCCGTTCGCAGCGTAAAGTTTATAGTCCTCACATTTTGCACTAGAAAGTCTATTTTTATTAACGGGTAGTACTGAAATGTTCGCACCAGTGTCCACCAAAAATCGAAGTCTGCTGCTTTCATCCGTTATACATAGTCGGGGAACAGGACCTATGGTGCAAATCTCCTCCTGCGATTGCACCAGATCTAGTTTTCCTTTCTCTCTGTTTTCGACCACGCGCACGGCTCTATACATTTGTTAGCTCTATGGCGATATCTGAAATGGTAAACACAGAGCCAGTCCGGACTATCAGGCGAACGACGTATCGTATTACGGCCGCGTGATTTAGATCGCGATCGGAAACGATAGCGATTATAATTACTTCCATTGTATTTTCCTTTTTTCTCTAACTCCCTGATTCTTAAACTTAATTTGGCAATTTCAGCCAAAATTAATGCGCTGTCGCTGCTGGTACTCGTGCTAGGTGTCATTTGCACTTCTGTCACTTGAAATGGTCGCGCTGTCTCCATCACTTTGTCTGCGATTGCGGCTAAATGCTCTAAGTTTTCAACTTCACTCACAGCTAACACGCTTCGCACGGACGAGGGTAAGTGGCCTTGCCACATAATGCTGAGCGTTTCATCGGGTATCTTTTCTCGCGCCAGTTCCCGCATTCGCCTTAAAAGCTGAGAGGGTTTTTGGTCTCCTAGCTCCATCTCGCTTAGTAATTTCTGGAATTGTCGGATTTCCGATTCTTCGTACACCTTTAGTAAGCGTTCTTTTAATGCTTCGTATTTCTTTACCTCGGGAGGTCTTATTAGAATGTCACTCGCTTGCTGGATAACATCCTTTCCCAGTTTAGTGACAACCATATTGAACCGTGCTTCATCGCTCATCTTCTGTGGGCCCAGAACAGCCTCGCACTGTACAAACCATAGTCTCGGTTGATCAACCCAAAATTCAGGAATCCGGGAGGAAACGCTAACTACCGCTACTTCTGCTGACCCGCTCGCGCTTGGCTTAATTTGACTATCCTGGTGAGAAGTCATTGTGGTTCAGATCCGTTGGAGGGACGATGAACACTCTTCGAACTTCGAACGCCGCACTGTCGTAGCTTGATATCGGGGTCACCACTGTACACGTATGCCGTGTAGCAATTGAGCGGGTGAGTATCAATAAAAGGCAGATGACCAATATACGTGTGTTTAATACGATACACAATTTGATACTGAATATATTTATTATCGATTACTTATACGTTGTACAATAAGGTTGTAGGCACAAGACTATGGGTATATTTATTATGTATTTATTTATCCTCAATTATATTATATCCGTTGGCTCCTATATCTAATAATAAAAGTTTCCGAAATAATCTAGATACATATTAAAACCTAACTAAATTAGGTGTATCCAGAAGTATAAAAAACATAATAGACCTACTCGTTCTCCTATTTCAAACCCACAAATGGATAAAATGACGGGTCTAATGTGGATTAGTCGACCGGAAACACCCACTTAAACGATGTTTCTTCATTGACAAGCAATTGACGTGGAGCTATCAAGTTGTTTTGATGATATTCTTTTCCTATTCCCTACAATTGATAGTCAACAAGTTTAGATATACCGTATTTGGTAGTCGTATCGTAAAAATATTTTTATAAAGGTTTGTCAGAGCCCTCTGCGCTGGTCAAGTGTGGATTGACGAGTTTTACAAGTCATAGAAATTCTTAAAAAGTTCTATGGTATGCTGGTTTCCTCACGGGGTTTTCCTTTAAATTAAAGTGGGTGGTGATTGACTATCAATAAAATAAATAAATAAATACACCCAACAGTCACATACATAGTCCTGACCCCACACTAAGATCGAGTCTTGTGTCGTGGGTATCAGAAGCTACGACAGACGTTTCGATCTCACAAACACCCAGACCCGAAACAAATACCTGTGGATCACACAAATATTTGTTTCGGTGCGGGGATCGAACCCGCGGCCTCACGTTTCACAGGCGGCGTCTAACCAACTGTGCCACGGAGGCTGTCATCAATACAAACATAAATGAAAAGTGCCGTGGAATTTGAACCCACGATCACTGTGTTGGCAGCCGCTTTCGGTCTATTACCATCTTTACCGTGTCACACCCTTATTATTACCCATAAAAAAGTGGTACTGATGCTTAAAGGGTACGATACCAGTTTAATATTAGTGTAAAAGCCTCATTTTTATTATTTGCATTGAAGTTAATCTGCGACTAACATTCTCTTTCCTACACTCAGTATATTAATTATTAGGTTTCTAGTGTTTTAACACGCGATGCTATGCCTAACACCTTCCGCGATGTAACATGCTGATTATCTCAGATAATTAGTATCTGACTTAATACGGCGTCAGAATCACTTAGGCAACAAATTGAAAAAAAAAATACAAATATTTTTATCGCTTCATTAGTATAGCACTGTGTAAGGGTTGTAAATGGTAAAAATATTAGTTAGTTTCCTGGAAAATACTTAGAATGCCACTGGACTGACATCAGGGCGCAAAACATAAAATTAAATATGATTAAATAATTAACTATGAATCCGTTAAAAAAGTTATTTATAACAAAGGCAGCCGCCTCGATTTGAACCGCAATCTCCGGTGATTCCTTACACTAACGTAATAATACTAGTTATTTACAAAATATGTAAATACATATGTACCTATTGAAATAAACATTAGCAGACTTTAAATTATATAAATACATAATAAGTAGGTACAAAATATGAGTAATGGAAATATGTTATTAAACGAATACGTGTCAATTATTCTTTGTGTTTCCACAGCCGTGGTAATATCAATTGTTATTTAAACAATATCCATTAAAGTGTAATTATTGTTTTAGACGTGTATTTTATGTTGCAACAATGACCTCTTTTGTGTCTTATCTGTATGTTTTATATATAAAAATATTATACCCAGAACCGAGTAAAAATATATAGAACATATTATTGTTATTCATCTATATTTTTTTGAACAGTAATTATTCTAAAATCAATATCTGCAAATCTCTAGTAGTTTTCATGCACCATGCGGAAGCTGTTATGGGTTCGATTTCTGAGTAGGGAAAATCGCACTATACAATTAAAAAGCACAATGTACTCAAAATTTATTTCCTGTTAATATTTATGTTGGGGAAAGTCCAATTCTCATAAACCAAACTTATAAAAAATCAAAATCCTGAAGGCCTCATTTCGAAATGAAATAATAGGTAAAGCAAGGCGCTGCGTTTATGCCTCAAATGTAAACATTTAAAACTGTAAACTATACTATAATCCGCGTTATTCTATGTTCAATACACATGTCTGGCATTTAACATTGTGCGAGTTATTCGGTGTAAGAAAACGAATATAATTTCCCCTAGAATTTATGCCTATATGGGCATAGGCTCATTATTGCATCTTGTGACTACTTAATTCACGGGAAAACTTTATCGTAATATTCAATATCTAGATTAACCTATCTGCGAATCGAACCTAGCAGCGTTTGACAATTCGAACGAACATTTACTATATAAGATATACACATTAATAATAAAAATGCGTCGTGTAATGAATGTTATCAGATAAAGATATGAGCAGATCTTGCACACACAATGCTTTGGAACAATGGTACAAAGACAATGTCAAGCCACGTATGAACGTGAGAGCTGCGGATTTTTAAGTTTAAGTTATTATTTGGATATATGTATATTTAGGCAATCTTTGTATTGAAACCACCAAACTAACAAATTTTTAGCCTCCGGGGCGCAGTTGGTTAGACGTCGGCTGTGGAATGAGAGGCCATGGGTTCGACCCCCCACCGAGACAAATGTTTGTGAGGCCTACAAGTATTTGTCTCGGGTTTGGGTTTGTCAGACCAAAAAGCCTCTCGTAGTTTCTGATACCCACGACAAGACTTAATTGATCTTAATATGAGGTCAAGACTATGTATGTGACTGTTGAGAGAATTTATTAATTTATTATTATTTAAGAAATACATACATGCATCCAACCTTCCTGTATTTTTTATATACAAACACCTATGTCATATTTGAAAATCACTACAACTAACTAATCACCCCCGGATTTCTTCTTTGATCTCATGTAAATAGAACGTTCTATCGAACCACTAGATCATATTAACTTGATGATTAATCTCGATTAAGTGAGGTGTTAATGAGAAAAAATATTGTCACCGTTGTACGCCAAGGCAAGTTGCACAATGCACTTCCCAAGAACAACCACCGAGGTTAGAAGACAATACAAGAAAATCCTCCATTTTTACTACTTTATTTGACCTCTCCCAAGTCTGATCGTCTGCTCCAGCGATTATTTAGTTTTATTTTTTGCGAACATAAATATAATAAAATAAATAAATACACCCAACATTCACTTACTCCTGACCCCACATTAAGATCGCGTCTTGTGTTATGGGTATCAGGAACGACGAGAGACTTTTCGGTCTCGCGAACACTCAGAACACACAACACCCGAAATAAATACTTGAAGTTCACACAAACATTTGTCTCGGTGCGGGGATCGAACCTGCGGCCTCTGGTTTCACAACCGGCGTCTAACTTATTGCAACACGGAGGTTGTCAATATATATTTATGTTGAAAATGTTGCTGCATAAGTATTTGTTTCAAAGGATGATAGTGAGACTAAAAGGTTTCCCGTAGTTTCTGATACTCGCGACACAAGAATTGTACCTATCGTAGTGTGGAGTCACGACTAAGTTTATGTCACTGTATATACTTTTTTGTCCCCTTCGTTGTGTTTCAGTATAGAGTTCAATTAGGCCTAGCAAAGCCACTGTCTTAGATTCTAATTCTAACTTACCTTACTAATACAACTGTTTTCAAAATTATTTTTACAAGAAAATAATATGATCAATATTACTCGAGCATACCTTGGGAGAGGTCAATGTCCAGTAGTGGACTGCAACGGGCTGATGATGATGATGATCAATAATACTAATACTTTGGTATTCATAGCTTTCGATAACAATCGAAGTAACTCCCTGAGATGCCATTAGGCTTATCTTTATTTACTGATAAATTAATTACCAAAGACTTTATTTACAGATAATTAATAATATTTATTTACCAAACTTCAAATAAGAATAAATTATCTGTATCTAGTACCTAATACAAGTCACAAATCACGAGCGGTCAGTTATCGAACAAACATAATATTATGTGAACAATTTCTTATCATAATTGCTTTTATATGGCCTATGGGCATCTTCCAAACGCCCACAAACGTTGTGTACGTCAACGTATTCGCCCACAAATATGGGCGTAATTTCCTAGTAACATTAATATGATTTGAATAACAGTATTAATGTTATACTATAATAATAAAGATTATTCAAAGTGCTATACAATTATACTTTTACTCCAAATATAATACAAACCAATACGTTACTATTAAAATTATACAATAACCAATAATTACAGCCATAAATAAAGGCATCAATATAAATCATATAGTTATGTAGAGTCCTCAATTACTCTACAAATTATATAGAGCACGATAATTTTGTTGGTAGAGTCGTGTTTACAATACAAATTGGCCCGGATCCTGGCGACAAACTAGACTAATATTGTATAAACTTCGTTCATTTGTGTTATACATGTCATATAAGCTCTGTATAAGGTCTTGCATTCGATTCCGTGAGCGGGTAATTTACTGTACGTTTTCATATATTATACGATAATTACGAAATCTTATATGAGATTTCGCGACTGGAATTTGTGCCCGGAATAAATATGGGTAAATATGGGGACGAAACATACAAGGCGAAATGTGGGTGTCCTGGTGGCGCCTCTGCCTACCCCTTCGGGGATAAAAGGCGTGAGTTTATGTATGTATGTATGTATGAACCAAAACACTGGCTTTGAACTAAGTTGTAAGCGGTTCGATCCAAGCTGCAAACAAATTAAGCTATAAAAGTGGATAAAATAAAAAAACCCAAAGAAATATATATACAACAACAACATGAATAATTCCTTATTAAGTTATTTTTCAATAATATTATTGCAACATTC
Source organism: Deilephila elpenor (assembly GCA_949752805.1). NCBI lineage: Eukaryota > Metazoa > Arthropoda > Insecta > Lepidoptera > Sphingidae > Deilephila > Deilephila elpenor. Next base: position 11,684,966 of record OX457108.1, read on the forward strand.
AGAATGCAAATATTGTAACAATTGCAATAAAGTCGGTAATATGACGAGTTGCAACCTATAAACACATTTTCAAGTCATTAGTGCATTCTCATAAATCACAATGCATTATTTCACGGCTCTTTATTTTATAATTAATTATCAATTGTGAAATATAACTACATAATTCGGAGTCATGTGTGTGTCGAACGTCAATCTTCATGCACCACAACGGTGAAGGAAAACATCGTGAGGATCAGGAAACCTGCATACCATAGCCATTTGTAATTATTTCTATGAAATGTAAAGTTCAACTCGCACTAGGCTATCGTGGTGGACCATGGCCTAACCCCACTCAATCGTACTCTCGATTGTAGAGGAGGCCCGTGCCCTGCAGTGGGACATATATGGAGCCTGTATCGCTACAGTGCATATTTGCAACCTATAATGCATTATTTCACGGCTCTTAATTCTTTTATATAGTTCTGGAAATATAATTACATTAGGCGTAATTATATTGTGACTTAACCGAAGGGGAATTTGAGTATGATTATGAAATTTCACTATGTATTAATTAATTATAATATAATGTGTATATTACGAGTATAACACAGGCAAAGGCATAGAAGCGAGGGGGTATTAAACTAATTACTAATTAGTATTGAAAAAGAAATCTACTACATCCAGAATTAATGTGGTATATTGATTAATTTATATGGCCTAACCTCTCTCAATCGTACTGCCGATTGCAGAGGATACCTGTGCCCTGCATTGCGACATGTATGGGCTGACACAGGTACAGATTGATAAATTATTTTTGTGTTCGTTGTCCAGAAAATGTCTACCAATTAAACTAATGTAACGTAACATGGGACGTCCAGCGTTCAGCTCATTCACGCTACTACCAAATCAATGAGACGAAACGCAACGAGATTAATGTTCCGGCGTGATGAATTGAATCTTAATGTGGTGTCTGAACTATGTGTCTGTTTATGAATTCATGATTATAACTACACGTAAAATAATTTTATTTGGTATATTTAAAGTAAATAATAAATTAATCATAATTGCTGCACTGTTGGACATAAACATCAGCATCCACAGCTTTCCATCACGACCCTTTGAAAGAGATGCATACAGAATTTCAACCAACTTTTGTTCGTTTTTACTCATTAGAAAAATTAATAATAGTTTAAAAAACTAAAATACACGCTTTAGTAAAAGACCCAACTAAAAAAGTAAAAATAATTGATAATGAGTCTAAGATTAGAAAATGGACTGAAATACATAAAATATAATAATAATAATTCTGAAGGTTCTGGTTATGATACATTATCATAACCAGAACCTAGAAAAATAATAACATGAACAATTTTTTTTTAATTAAAAGTAGATAATTTTCGCGCAGCTGCCTTCCTTTGATAAGATAGCTAATATATACTTTTAACATTATTGTATTGTCATCGGTCCTTGAAAAGAACGCAAATTTTCAAATCAATCCGACGCGATGCGACGTTTTGAAGTGCTTGAAAATTTATTTCAAAGATTCCGTTACATACCTATGTATGCACACAGGAGAAGCTAATAAAAGCGTGTTAATATATATACAAAATAACCTCGGCAAAACAAGCCTGTTTGGTAGTTACAAAATATTTAGATGTAAGTTGCAATAATGACCAATGAATAATATTGATAATTGATATAAACAGCTGAAGTGACAAATGACATGTTATTTATGAAAATAAAAATAATACGCTGCGGTTGCTACTTATTATTTCTTAACGTCACAATAATTTACTTCATTTTTATGTTATGCATAATAGTTTGCACAAGTGTCTATAGGTCTGTTTATGTTTTTATGTTACTACCACATAATAAGAATGGATTTTATGCAATAATTAGTAACACTCATTGTATTAAAAACATAATGTCTTATGTCATAAAAATTACTGTACTTAGAAATTGCTGGAAATATAAAAAGCGTTAATCGTTAAAGGTTAATCGTAAATTTTTGCAACAACTTTTGTTTACTATCCTAGACCAAAACATATTTTTATGTAAAAATCATTTTTTACCAGTTACAACCAAACTTCAGTTTTACAACAACCACTAATAAAACAATTTAAAAAATCATACCCAGTCCGTAATACAAACCGTAACACGACACAAACAACTCACTGAACAAAGGGACAAGAAAGTGTGACGTCACAACCTACATACGTCAGAAACTTTCGTCGACTTACTTCAAACTTGTTTGCAGCGTGGCCGACATAGTGAGGCGTCCGGCGGGGCACGGCTCTACTGAATCACTGAGCCTACGCTCGCGATGTTAGACGAGGTTTTGCGTATATCTATAGAGTTGATACTTGCAAGTTATTTATTGATGCAGATTAGACTTTGGTATATTGCGTTTTAAAAGGAATTGTAGGTGGGTGCTGTGGATACAGGGTTATTTCAACAGGTTCTTTGGAAATATTACGGATATTCCTATCATTCTTACAATATTTTTAATGGTATGTTATATGGTAATACACAATTCTTCTACTTACAACAGTTTTAATGGTAACTATGTGTCTTTGTTTAGTGCCATGGATTATAGCTTAGTGCTTCTTATTCGTAGAGGAATCCGTGGCCTGCAGTGAGACATGTATGGGATACTACGTATACTATGGGTTACAATGAGCGGTCCAATTTGCACACTCTTATTTAGCACTATTACAGCAGCATACGTTGAAATCGCCGATACAAGAATCCAAATCCGATATGTCCAGTCCCAAAACTATATTTTCGAATATAAAAGTCGAAATCGAACACTGCGCGAGTAGAAAATCGACCTCAAGCAAAGGCTTGAGGTGCGTGTGTTTGTAAACGTAAAGACGTTTACAAACACACGCAACAATTACTCAAATAACTAATAAGATAAAAACAATACATTTTATAATCTACATTTTTGCAGTTTTTACGTCCATAAATCTATAGATAAAAATTAAATGCTCATCAAACAAGGATCTTTACTATCACAGTGCAAACAACTCTATATATGTACCGAAGCCAAGATGCGGTGATAATAGCACGATGAAGTAAATAGTGACTGCGCTTGTAGTTAAGGTTGCCAAATTAGACAACTTTAATATTAAAAAGTCTTCGATAGTTGTGTGTTGCCAGTGATGACATACGGCACCGAGACGTGGCCTCTCACTATGGGCCTTATTAGGCGGCTCAAAGTCACTCAACGAGCTATGGAGAGGGCTATGCTCGGGGTTTCCCTACGAGATCGAATCAGAAATGAGGAGATCCGTAGGAGAACTAAAGTAACCGACATAGCCCACCGGATTAGTAAGTTGAAGTGGCAATGGGCGGGGCACATAGCGCGGAGAACTGATGGCCGATGGGGCCAAAAAGTTCTCGAATGGAGGCCACGTAGCGGAAAGCGCAGCGTAGGACGTCCACCCACAAGATGGTCAGACGACCTGGTAAAGGTGGCGGGACGTCGCTGGATGCAGGCTGCCTCCAACAGGTCACTGTGGAAATCATTGGGAGAGGCCTATGTTCAGCAGTGGACGTCCTTTGGCTGATGGATGGATGGATGGATGGAATATTAAAAAACTATTAGTATCTGACAGCCTCCGTGGCGCAGTTGGTTAGACGCCGGCTGTGAAACAAGAGGCCGCGAGTTCGATATCCGCACTTAAACAAATATTTGTGTGATCCACAGGTATTTGTTTCGGGTCTGGGTTTGGGAGACCGAAAAGACTCTCGTAGTTTTTGATACCCACGACACAAGATCATAGTGTGGGATCAGAGCCTTGTATGTGACTGAAGAGTATGTTTATTTATGTATTATTTACCATTTCTATCATTGGAACCGTTTTTACTTCTTCTAAGTTCTTATAACGCGATAAGCCATACCTTGGGAATTGCCTTAGATGTTTTTTTATCTCGTCATCATTATACATACATACATAAACTCAAGTCTTTATCCCCGAAGGGGTAGACAGAGACGCCACCAGGACACCCACATTTCGCCTTGTATGTTCCGTCCCATGATGTGATTGGTGTGAATAGAAAAATCCAATATCACTTTGCCCGACCCGGGACGCGAACCCGAGACCTCAGCTTTGTAACCGTACCGTAATACAACTACGCCACCGAGGCAATCATTATACATACCATCAATTACTAGCGGTTTATCACCATCATCGTCAGCCTATAGAAGTCCCGGTGTTTGATCTTGTATTAACTCGTCACATCGATCTCCTGCCAGCGACATCGCAAATCGTCAGTCTTTCTAGATAGAAGAACTCCTACACTGCTCGATTTTTTAATAAAAAGTTTTAACATTTAAGTGTGTTGTTTATTATTGTAATAATAAAAGGAGAAGACAGTGACCCCGAGAAACAGTTAGCTAAAGTAGCGAGGATTAGGAATCCAGTTTTGCATGTTGTTAGAATGCAAATTTTACTACTATTCAAATTCAAATTTTACCTTTACTGTGTTTCGTATCCGTCCAAAAGCGGTAACCACAATAGATAATGGATCTTCTAGTAGCAGATGACGAGCAGGCCGACATATTTGCGTCAACGGTCCCAAAATAACCACTCACTATTTGAATACCATTGCACTTGCTGTCAGGTGTATTTTGGGAACTTTCACGTGCCGATATAAAAACTCGACAGTAAACTCTGCCACTATCACGTTTTTTTTCTGTGACACAATAGCACCACACTACCTATCTGGCTGTTTAATATCATAAGCATCTATACTAATATTAAAAAGAGGAAAGATTCGTTTGTTTGCATTGTATAGGCTCCGAAACTACTGAAACGATTTAAAAAAATATTTCACTGTTGGGAAGCTACGCTATCCCCGGGTGCCATAAGCTTTATTATATTATAAAAAAAAAATTGGGCCCTTACTAAAACTACAATAATGTAACCCAAAGTGTAAAAAACATACCTAAAATATTCTTTACATCGCGTGCGCTGCGAAAACAATAATATGTTGATGATGCGGACTGGACTCAAAAACTATCTGCACCCGTGCTAAGCCAAACCGAACCACTAGTATCATATATATCTGGCTGTGACATAGTCAAACTCTACGTTGTAAAGATCGCACTGAAACATCAAGGAAAAGTCGTCTACATGTAACATTGTAGGGGTAATAGCGCAAAATTTTAATTTGGAGAAGTTACAGTCAGATAAGCTCATTTCTGATTTTATCTCTCAGAGAAACACCGAGCATAGCCCGCTCCATAGCTCGTTGAGCGACTTTGAATTGGTGGATCAGTCGCACCGTCAGTGTCCACGTCTCAGCACCGTATGTCATTACGGGTAGGACGCCAGAGAACCATGGTTATCGACATAGCCCAACGGATTAGCAAGTTGAAGTGGCAGTGGGCCGGTCACATTTGTCGGAGAACCGACAACCGTTGGGGTAGACGTGTTCTCGAGTGGAGACCGCGCCTCGGCAAACGTAGTGTAGGACGCCCTCCAGCCAGGTGGAGCGACGATATTCGTGGGGTGGCTGGTAGCGGTTGGCGACGATGGGCTGAAGATCGAGCCCAGTGGCGTGCTATGGGAGAGGCCTATGTCCAGCAGTGGACGCAGAAGGGCTGATGATGATGACAGTCAGATAATTCTTGACGTAAGATGATTTTAAGTTTTTAACAAAAATTCTGGTAATTCAAATAACTCCATCTGAATGAATATTTTACAAATACGCGAGGCTTACAAATCATTCACGCTTACAACGACGCAAATAAGGACTTTTTAAATATCATTTTTAAACAGTTATTTTCCGAAAAAGTGTGTTTAATTGATAATCTCACAGTGAAGTTCTAAGTCATGATCTGCTTCCTTCGTTATAATCTCCGCAATTTTCAGAATCGCGTGAAACGTGGCAACCCTGCCCGTTCTTCAGCGATCGTGGGAAGATCGGCTTGTTTGGACTTTGAGACGGTATGATTCTGATATTTGCATAAACCTCCACTCCAATTACTTCATAAGTAATATCTGAAGACTACTTGAGATATTCTGGGTAGAGAGGCTGATCTCGCAGGGAAAACTATGCCTAAGATATTTTTAGGGGTATTTCGGACGTATCATCTTATTTACAACTGAGTAATGAGTTTTTTTATGTTTTTTTTTTATTGCAATGAATGGCGAGACGGGCATGGCATTCGCCTGATGGTAAGCGATACGACCGCTCATAGACAGTAGCAAAACCAAACAACACCATGAATTATGAGGCAATGCTTAGCATTCCACTGCGCTCACCATCCTGAGACATAACATGTTAAGTCTCAATATCTCCAGTAGTTATTCTGGCTACAATGTCATTCAATTTCTTCAAGCTGTTGTTTGGCGGGAGGCGGGAGCAATAGACATTGCGGTGGTACTTACCCAGGCGGCCTCTTAGATATGAGAGAACTACCACCAGTAAAAGGGCATTTCGGACTTATCTAAGTAATGAGTTTTAGCTGTGTAGGTAGATATACTGATGTCGCGAGAAAAATAGGCACGGTTGTTTGGAGAAGCAGTTTTGACAGTTTTCTTTATGACAAAATAAAGATATTTTTGGTTTCCTTATAAAATGTCATGACATTAATACACGAATCATTATAATCGTGTGCAGCATAGAAAGTCCAGAGCAATAGTTTTCAAGCTACCTATGGGTCGCTATAGGAAAAATTCTAGGTCGTAATCTTATATCTCTGGATCGCGAGCGCAGTGGAATACCAAGCATTGCTTTGATTAATGGTGTTGTTTGGTTTTGCTACTGTCCATGAGCGCTCGTATCGCTTACCATCAGGGGAATAGCATGTTCGTCTTGCCATTCATCGCAATAAAAAAAAAGTGTACTTAATTGCAAATAGTTCTAGCCGAGTCGATCTAATAGAAGGCTAAAAGCATTAGTCCATAAAGGTGTATACAATTTTAGTGATCAAAATCATTTTGCGTAACGTAATGAGACTTATCCAGCAGTAAATGAATATACTTATATAATATTAAGTAATTAAGTACCTCTAGACAAGTATTTAGCTTCAATTTACCTGCATTACTTGGACGCAGTGACCGCTAAGATGATATTACAAGGCGCATGACACAATTATATCTAAAAATAGATGTTACCGTGCTCAATTGCACCTTTACCTGGTTTTATATAATGCAAATATAAGCAAAATGTATTCTTGTTGTTTATTATTTATATGAGAATTGTAGTGTTTTACAATGATTGTATATACTTTAATTAGTAGGTGCAATAATCAGAAAGCGCGTGGTGGCCTGTTGGTAAACGGACTAAACCCGACAGCCAACATGTTCACGGTGGTCGCGGGTTCAAATCCCAGGGCACACCTCTGACTTTTCGGAGTCAAGTGTGTATTGGTAGTCAATAATCACGCATTATAACGGCGACAGAAAACATCGTGAGGAAACCTGCATACCATAGCGATTTGTAATAATTTAAACCCGCACAAGGCCAGCGTGGTGGACTATATGGCCTAGCCCCTTACAATCGTACTCTCGATTGTACAGGAGGCTCGTGCCCTGCAGTGGGACCTATATGGGCTGATACAGTATACAGTAGGAGTAACTGCAGTAGTGGCCGTTCAACCATAGGTTGAACATAGTTAGGACCAACGTGGAAAATCGAACGCGGAAACGCGTGTCCAGAATTTGCTTAGAAGCGAAGCATATGTATTATGTAAAACCTCGAAAAAAACGGTAGGAACTCAACAATTTTTTTCTGTTACTCTCTCAGGGTAGAGAAAAGGATAACTGCCCCAACTTGACCCACTCTGGGTACGTTCAAGCTACGTAGTGAATTTTTTTTGGTTTTAATGGCAAGACCAGCATGCCAGTCGCCTTATGATAAGCGATACGACCGCTCATGGAGAGTAGCAAAACCAAACAACACCATGAATTACAAAGCAATGCTTGGCATTCCACTGCGCTAGCCATCCTGAGACATAAGATGTTAAGTCTCAATAGATCCAGTAGTTACTCTGGCTACAATGTCCTTCAAATCGGAACACAACAGTGCATTTAAGCTGCTGTTTAGCAGGAGAAATAGACATTGCGGTGGTACCTACCCAGGCGGCCTCCCACACATGAGAGACCTATCACCTATAAATTAGTTTGTTGTTATCCGGGTTCTGCCAATGTACCTATTCGTTTAACTATTCATCCTGAAGTACACTGCCCTTGATATTACGCACATTGCTACTTACTTTCATATATCAGTGAAAAAAGAACAAGAAATACGGAAGGCCGAAGGGTAATCACAATAAAACATGACATTTATGTGTTAACTATATTGTTATGTACATAGATGAGGTATTAAGTTGTCTGCCCGAGGACTCCTACGCGCTCTGATGCCTGTTCTCCTGGTACACCACGTATTGCACTTCCGAGCTCTCTTCTATCACGCGGATTGTGCTGTTCACCAGGAATAGGAGGTACACGTTCAATGCTGTAAGAAAAAATAGACTCTATTAGAACTCTATTAAAACTTATACTTCAGGCACAGAAAGCCCTGTCAAAATTTATAGAGATTTAACTGTGACATCCCAGATTTGTTTATCACAATCTAATTTAGGATTTCAAATTGCCTCTTTCAGAATAATAATATAACAATATTATGTGATCGGAGTTTTCTACTTTTTAATATAAGGATTTGGTTCCTAAATTTAATATGAATTATTTTCTAATTCTAAGTTAACTTGTAAATAAATAAATATTTTTTTGTCTTATATGTATTCGCAACTGAGTTATGTGCTAATACAATTAATGTTCCGTAAATTCTTAAATTAAGTTTTTAAATGCATTAAAAAATTTCATAAATTTTAGGTGCAATTGCACATATGTAACAAAACATAAGTATAGCCACGTTTATAGTATGAATGAACTATGATTTCGTAACAGTAACACGAGTGCGCAAAACCGCTGCGTCTACGCATGCGTCGATGTTGAATCACTATTTACCTACTGCACCACGCGTGCCAAAATGTAACATTCACCTTTGTTTTAAATATTCAAACTTTTTTAAACACGGATCTTAGAATAAACTTTTAGCTCTTGGCGGGATATTCGTTTCCGTCCGGAAAGCGATAAATATTTAATAGTGGCTACATTTTGTGTATTCTAATGCACCCAACAGTCACACACATAATCCTGACCCCAGATAGGTACCAAGTCTTATCAGAAACTCCAGGAACCTTTTTAGGTCATCCCACCCAGACCCACATATCTATGTCACAAGCATTTGTGTCTGTAGGGGGACCTCGCTGCCTCTAGTTTCACTTCCATAGCTATGAGTTAAACCATGGTATATAACGCGTTATTCAGTTGAGATACGCATAAATTATTACACCTGAAGGCTGAGTAATTCCAAGGCAGTATAAATAAATGTCAAGAAAACTTGTCTTCACGTCGATGTTTCTAAAATTTTCTCCTTTTCAATGAGCAAAAGTGTATGTTATTGAACGGAAACGCGTAAATATTGTAAAACTGGTCTGTCTTGTCATAACACTTGCGTAGTGTTGCGTCGCTCTTTACCTTATGACTAGCTAACTAATATTAGTTATATATGTTGCGTATCTATTAAGAAGATTGGTCGTGTGGTTCGATTTACATGCCATATTCAAGATCCAAAAAAAACTGCACCCAACAGTCACATACGTAGTCCTGACCCTACACTTACATCAATTAAGTAAATTAAGTCTTGTGTCGTTGGTATCAAAAACTACGAGAGACATTTCGATCTCACAAACACCTAGATTCGGGACAAATATTAATGGTCTTAAATAGTTATCTAGCATCTTCAATGGTGATTGTGAAAAGAATAGAATGAAGCAGAGGAAAATAAGAAATAATTAACATTTTAATTTTGACAGTCTCCTTGGAACAGTTGATTGCGAGCCGGGAATGAAAGAAAATGCCGTAAGTTCGATCCCGGCATCGAGACAAATATTTGCTTTGGGCCTGGGGGACTGGTGGACTATATGGCCTAATTACTCTTAATCGTGCTGTCATGGAGACCTACAGGAACGTATATGGGTTGATACAGATGTTGAGTAGGTTATTCAATATGATCTCACCCAAGAAGAAGAGGTAGACGGTATTCTCGATGTACTCCCGGTAGTCGAAGTACACCAAGTCCACGCACAGCGTCAGCAGCTGGAACGCGATGCCGAAGTACAAGTAGATCTTGAGCAACGACTTCTTTTTCTGGAAGTTTATGAAACACATACGAAAATAATGTACAAAATACTAAATATATTGATGAAGTTTAAAATCGTATGTATACCAACCTAAAACTTGACTTGAAAGTCGTTATGGCACAATATTTTAATGACACTGAAGATATTATATTATATGTCTTGTTTGTAGTAAAGCGGCCTGCATCCAGCCAACTCCTACAACCTTATCTATGTCGCATAATGAACGATCAGTTGATCTACCTAAGCAATTGAAATAATCACCTTATGAGCACCAACAAGCAGCACTATAGTCATGGTAACGTCCACAATGATGAACGCTATCGTTAAGGACAGATGCACCAGAGGATCCAGGTGGTCTGGAGCCGGCTCTGGAGGCTTGGCATTGGTGACGTGCTCCACTACCAGAAATACAAGCAGAGGCAGCGATAGTAGAGACAGCACCTGGAATTCGGAATTGTATAATTTTGACATTATAAATTATCAGGGATTTAAGAGGCTTCTACCGATATTTTTCATGACCGAAATCAATAAGCTTTTTGAGGGTCTGGCGACGGTCAGATGTCAGGAACTCCATCACAAAGATGGAAGGATATCCGTCATAGAGATAGCGTAGTTAAATAGCAGGCTGATGATGGGCAGCAACCTCACACGGAGATGCTATGACCTGAGCTTGCAGCGGCCAAGCATGACGGGTGTTGACATGATGATAGAAATTTAATGGGAGGTATAGCCAGCAGCATGCTTAATGTGGTTAAAGATGTTGATGAATATGATACAATGCCACATGTATCTTTAGAATTTATCTTGTGGTAATGTTGCTACGTAATGTAAAATGAATTCGGAACGCCTTCAGTATAAAGTTATGCTACTTCCGTCATTTGTAGAATTTGCTCGTGTATTAGTACAGTAAGAATAATTATAGCCTGTAAAATTATTGCAGCCTTCAAAGATTTTATAAGTTAATTAGGTAATATGCTGTAACGGACAATAATTAGTTCGTATCCAATAACTTACTCACAATCAGGATGAAAGCAATTAGTGGCTTTATTATTCTATCAATGTACAAATTATTCTTTCAAAAATAATTATCTACATTATTCTTGTTGACATTTTGACTCAAATCTATTAGAAGTAAAGAAGACATGAATTCAATCAGATTAACCTAAAAACCACACTATTTTACTATCGATTCCCAACACAATCGATCATTAAATCGTATTGTTCTTCGTAAGGCTTAAGTATACTGTCTAACCTAGATAAATAAAGAAAGTGAACTCACCAAATTAACATATCCGAATATAGTGACTCCTTTTCTTACTGGCACGCAGAAGCAACACTTTCTAACCACAGGCAGGGTGGGACAGTTCGATTTGCACGATTTAATCATTTTTACTCACTTTTAAGCATTCATTCGATTTTAGATATTGTCAATTGCCTTTGAGGCATTTTACATTAGCTTGGAGTTTTGGTTACCTGGTGTCTTAGTGTGTTGTTTCATCTACTTTTATATAAAATGTTGAGTAATTATCAATTAATAGTTCCTTGTTACTTATTTCTGTGTGACTATTTTTTATTGGGCGTCATAAAAATTGGAGTAAATTTTAGAACCATGCTAGTCGCTATGAATAATACACCCATAAAAATATTGAGTGTCAAAAAGCTTTAAATGAAACTATATCAAAACAAAATATATTTAAATACATAACAAGACGCAAGAGCAACGATTAAATCAATGAAATCAGACAGAAATAACATAGGTTAACCCAGAAGAGATCATATAGAAACTACAATCCTTTCATTCGGTGACCCTAAGCCTCGACTCGGGCCAAGGTCGTCTCCAAGATCCAGGTCGTGCCATTGAACTAATTACACAACAATACTAACGTCGACCTGGCCGGCTCTAGTCCACGAGCATCCTATACAAGTTATTTGTCATCAAATTTTGAGTTATAGAGTTGGATAGCCTCCATGGCGCAGTTGGTTGGACGCCGGCTGTGAAATGAGAGGCCGCGGGTTCGACCCTCGCACCAAAACAAATATTTGTGTGAACCACAGGCATTTGTTTCGGATCTGGGTGTTTGTGAGACCGAAACTTCTGTCGTAGTTTCTGATACTCACGACACAAGACTCGATCTTAGTCTGGGGTCAGGACTATGTAAGTGACTGTTGGACTTGTTACATTATTTTTTTTTTTTATTTCGTCAACATACATCTATCTCAAGATGTCTAACCATTATAAAAGTGACATCTTGAAATAAGGTTTCTACAGCAACCGCAAGATTTGTTTAAAAATATAGTTAAACTACAAATTGATATATTAATTTGTAAAAAGTTGCACACGCAAAATCGGATGGAATTAAATTCCATCCTATGGATTAAACCACCATTTTATTTATAACAATTAATTATAAAAACTTGAAATTAAATGAAATTCGTTTATTGGTCACGTAGGCAAATAAATAGCTCTTATGACAAGTCAATACACATAGTACTTATTTTCTATTTACAAGATATATATACTTAGTTTAAACACGCCCCTGGTAAACCATAAACCGCAGGATTAACCGCATAAATCTATTATAGGTACGTATATGTTCCATTAATATCACAATAAAACATTGAGATCACGCAACTGACCTTTCAACTTGAATGAACGGGTCGTGTCACGAGATATTATTTATAAATTAAATAATGTAATTCTTAATTCAATTTTTTTTTATTTTTAACCATTTATACCATTTATTTCTTCCACACACACAATACAACTAGATAATAAGATAATACAAAGAAAAGGTCTACATTCATACCAATTTTCCGTATGCGCGTAGAAAGGATACCAGCTCAGTATATATCCTGTTTTACAACAGCACTGATTTAAATATTACAAGTAAATACATCCACCAATCACACATTTATATAGTCATAACCACACATTTAAATCAATCAAGTCTTGTGTCGTGGGTCAGAAACTAAAAGATTTTTCGGTCTCACCAACACCCAGACCCGAAACAAAGATATGGATCACATAAACATTTGTCTCGGTGCGGAGATCGAACCCGCGGCTTAGCGTTACCCAGACGGCCTAACCAACTACGAACAAAGACGATAACAGTTAGTTTATTGAAATTTATTATAGGCCAGGTTTGTAGCCTAAGTACTAAAATTCCCTCTTACCATAGTTCTGGGCGCTGCAGTGGAACATAAGTATATAGGCTGAGATTATTATGACTTCTTATAACTTTTATTTATTTATATTCTTTATTGGACACAAAATGTAAAATTGGTATATACGTATAGGGACAACAAAACAACAACGTACAAATGGCGGTCTAAGGTTTATCCCACTAAGGCAATCTCTACCAGACCACCATTGGATGGATGAGGGAGAAAGAAAGGGTATAATGTTCATCTGTTTAACAATTTAAGAGTTTTAAAATATTCCTATACGAGACTCAGTAAATGTCGTGTGACTTACTTGCGTGGGAGAACGTTAATATTAACTATTTAACCGCTTTTGTATGGGCGTTTGTACTTCATGAAAGAATCCTCGTTGGCATTGTAAATATTGGTATTTATAAAGTAATAGATATATCTAAAATGTATATATTACACTATAATTTATGAAGAATTCTAAGCAATATGATAATTAGCGGTATTTTTCGATTTGTACAACTTTTGATGTCCGTATGACCAAATTCGGTTTGCATAATAAACAATATTGCGATTATTTACAAAATAAATAGAATATTAAAGACTAAAATTAGGTAGCCACATAATAATTATAAAATAACATAACATATAACACTATATTTACACTATATTCATAAGACTTCGACGTCACTTTACAATTCAACATCTATATTCTGTAAACAATTTCTCAATAAAAATTAATCATAATCAAAACAACATACGAAGACACCAATGGATCCATTTGGCCCTTGCAATGTTGTCCTAAAACCGGCAGAATATATGCCACTAACACACTGTACACATGGCTGTGAACTGACTGAGGCATTCAACGGGCCATTCTCTGAGACTTGGTTTAAATGGGACACTTCCTCCTGCCGAGACCGCCATTATTCTTAATAGAGACTTTAAAAAGGTGTTAAGTATGAACGAGATGAGCAATCTTGTACTTTAGAATTGTTTGTATGTATTTCCTTACTGAGTAATGCTGTTTAGAGCGAAGATGCGGAGCGTTGAGGACAAGTCCTGACCAATATTCACGGTAATAATACCAGTCTATGCATTCTTGAGACTTAACATCTTATGTCTCAGGATGGCGAGCGCAGTGGAATGCCAAGCATTTCCTTGTAATTCATGGGGTTTTTTTGGTTTTGCTACTATCCATGAGCGCTCGTATCGCTTACCATCAGATTAATGGCATGCTCGTCTCGCCATTCATAACCAAAAAAAAATTCTAGTGCTAGGCAAAGTTACCTTTGACGATTCAAAAGTGTTCTAATCTTTTTAATATTTCGCCTCATATAAGACAAGGGACAGTATGCTGAGCTGACTGCCAAGCTTCACTAGTTGGAGAAGCACTACAAGAAGAATGATGCCTGCAGTCAAAGTGTGAAATACCTTAAAAAAATAATGATAAAGTTGTAAGGAATATGACAACATATTCTATGTATTTTATTCTATGTTATCGTTTTTACGTCTTATTTCTTGGCTTAGTAAAAAGCTTTCTGATGCATAGGAGATCTTAAGACAGTTACTACTGTAGAAAATTGTCACTGAAATTACTTTTACTAACTGATTACCTTTAATAAAATAATTATAAGATAAAATGAGTCGTTACAGAAACAAGGTTCGACACCAAAGCATAAATTACGTTGTTTTATTTTGGATCATGATTAATGTATTAAACAAAAACTAAAACAGGAAACTTTTTATAACTTTATTTACAGTAAATCTGTATCCCTCCAGTTGGGTGGATACGAGGCATGGGTCATCTGATTCACATAGCTCGTGGTGTCTTCACTGTATCGCCGCTTCGAAATCTCCGTTCGTATTAACAGCAACAGGTAAATGTGCGTTGCTGGAAAAAGTGAAAAGAGAAAAATCTGATAAATTCCCTATTCCTATTCCATTACTTAACATGAAGTGTGGAGATCCTTGGGGAGGAGTGGTCTTTCTGTGGCTGAAGAGAGAGATTTAGAGAGAAAGAGAAAGACAAAGGGCTCACGTTCCAAGCGCAAATAAATGCATCTACTCGTGATGCATCCTAATTAACAGAGGAGGCTCGAGAGATTTACAATTATCTCTATTTATAAAAAATCTGCTGCTATACAAAGGCCCTCAAGAGTTTTCACAGCAGTCAGTCGAGAACGGTCTACATCCAGCCAGTTCCATTCTTATTAGGACGTCTATCAAACGTCTGTCATGGAATTTAAGAAATAATATTTCTGTAACAGTTTCTGATAAACTTACCTAGTCCAAGGAACGTGACAGCCATATTAGGTAAGGTACCATGAGAACTGAAGCTAAATTCTTGCAACATCACCACGAGGAATGTAGCAAACGTTGCGAATAGTGTAGTTATTCCGTAGTAATAGTATATTCGTATGTATTTGATTCTTTTCTGAAAAGAAAATATAGATAAAGTATTTAATGATTTTGATGTATGGCAAACCATACAGCTTTATATTCCTAATAAATTGCTAATTAATTTATTTAGTTGATTGGAAACGAGATCTGCAAGGATTCAGATTGTTTATGTTAGGGGGCCTTAAATTAAAGGGCCTTTTATCTTCAAATATTCCAAGACACGTGCTCATTGATGCAGGCACATGATTTTTATATGGATCTACAAAGCTTACTTCTACCTTCATACGCTCTTAAGCTTCTGCCTAGATTTTGATGAGACTATTTTAAACAAGATATCCGGTATCATCCAGTGTTAATCCAGTTTCGCAAGCTTGGATGATTTTAAACGAGCGACGTACTACAATCTTGTCAGTTGATACTCTATCTTGACAGCAATTTAGCATGTTGGAAATTTCCGGAGACTAGAAGCTATCACTCTACATGATGGTCAAATGCCCGTCACAGTGATCTACGCAAGTATGTCGCTATACTGAATCAACCAGGGTATATCCAGTTACAACCAGGGCTCTTCATTTATGACAACTGGTGAAAACAATCTAGGTTTTGGGTTGGATACACTTACCATCCCCTGTTCTGTAGTAAGTCTCTCGCGCTGGTTTACATACTTGTCGAAATCTTTTGACACCATATCGAATACTCTATTTGCATCGCACTTACTACCAGCCGTAGTTACTTTGTCACACCAGTTTAAAAACTCATCAAAATTTTACATCATACCGTATGAGCTCCAAACAGCAGCATGACATTGAACATCACCTCAACCGTATACAGAACCAGGGGCACCCAGGCCTGCACATGGAATCCGACGCCTTTGTACAGGGACGTGATCTGTTCCGTCACGTCTATTGTCCCATTCCCTCTCTTCACTACCCATATTGAGTCTATAGTTAGCACCAGCACGGCAAATAGCTGAAAACAAAGATTGGATGGAAGGAAACCTGCAGTGGTAGAGATCTTCACAAGAAAGTATTATTCTTTATTAGTATTCTATTAGTATTATCTTCACTTATTGTATTTGAAGTCTGCAGAGGTGAAGATCTTAACAATAGTTTCTAAGGTAAGTGAAGATCGCCAATACGCAATAGGCCAGGGTGGTGGATTATGACCTAAACCCTCTCAATCGATTTTTTTAATTGTAGAGGAACCCTCAATCGAACTATCGATTGTCAAGAAATCCTATGCTCAGGAAAAGATTCCTGAGCATAGGAACTCTAGATATTAGAGTTTTTCAACCAATAAAGTCATGCGAAAATGTAAGCTATACCTAGTAATTGTATCCCAGACCTCAACTTCATAGTGCACTGTCCAATTGTACGTCATAACTGATCCACATAATTGTTAATTTATGTTGTTGTATGATTTATCTCATGTTTTACGATCCGTCGCTGGTTCGAACTTGACCTATTCGCGAGTAGGGTTCTGCTTCCACCCTGATCTAATGCAGTATATCTATACTGCAGTATAGATTCCATATACCTTTGAAATTATTTTGTAAATTTGTTGTAAATTATCACGAATCTACATAGATGGGCGATTACCCGCAAATATATGAAACTAAATGCCTTTTGCTATGTATTGAGGCACACATCAGTGATAAGAAAAATCTTTGTTTACGTGACACTAATTTAAAGTTTAAATGCGTTTGAAAGAACTTGATATTATATCGCAATAAAATAATGCCAAAAAACTTCGGAGTCCGACTAAATGAAACATTGTTGAAGTAAACAGCTCTAGCTTCCATTGGATACGTGAAGCGATTGTAAATGACACAAGGTCATATATTTAGATTTATTTAATAATTTTAGTTCTCATATATCGATAAAGCACTTTAATAAAACATTTAACAGAATACAGGCATAACTATCTATAAAAAATGACATATTGACAACCTGGGACTATATTTTAACATTGCGACTTCTATCAATAGTTAATTTTACTCCCAAATCAAAGAAACGAAAACTTACCAAATTCAAATATCCGAATATAATAATTCCATAACGCAGAGGCAGGCAAAAGAAGCACCTTTTACACTCCGGAAACTCCCAACGCATTTTAAAAAAAAAAATACACACTGAAGCGGCAACTAGCAATAACTAAACGTAAATGAAACTTTTTCTAACCATAGTTTACAAACAGTGATATCCGTAATGACTTTTATCAGTGGCGACTCGGTTCACTGTGATGGGGGCAAGTATATCTAGTTGGTCATGCAATTATCTTATTTACTGAAGATATTCGAGGAAGCGACGTTTTGTTAGGAACTTTACTGCAAACTACGCTGGCGATACGCTAGATGGAAAAACAGCGAGAATAATTTTGTAATTTTGTTATTGCTCAGCGTTTTATCTGGAGTGTAATAAATCGAGATTGTTATTTGTTATTTTTTAAAAATCTTCCTGAAATTGCACTAAACATTAGGGATTAAATTAAAAGAACTGCAAGAATAATCACGTAATTCTATGATGGCTAAACATTCATCTAGACTGCAATAAATCGACATTAATTAATTATTTGGTTTATTCGCTCCATAGAATTAAATATATTTCCAATATTATCATCATCGTGTGTATAAAAATCTGGATGGCGGGTAATCCTCATGATTTACCCAAAGGTTTCCTTTGCGTGCAAACAGCGGCCAACTATTTCCTACGACCTTTGCCTTTTTCTTTTATCTCTAAAACATTGCGTCATCAACAGAAATAGTAACAACTCATTCTCGGTTACTCTAATTGAGTCGTCAGTTATCACGGGTGTTATTATCTTAGTCATCAATGTCTTCGCATACCATTTTCCTTAACCCAGACATCATTTTAGCGAGTTTCCAGTAAGCTAATTGCTTATCCATTATTGACCAACAATTCACAAGAAATAATTATAATCTTTCCGCAACCTTTTGGTATTTCTGTTCCATATTAAGACAATAAGGTTATTTTGTCAGGAACCGATTTGTGACGCGTTGTCAGGCGTAGTAAAACAGGGGAAGCATACAAAATGGTGTTGTACAAATCCCGTTGCAGACATATTAAGTTCCATACGAAGGATTAAAAAAAAAACATTTAAGGAGATTTATACTTACTCTTTTATCTCTTCAACCACAGCAATCCCAGACAGAAAAGAAGGCCAAAAAGTAACAGAAAAAGTAACATGTTTTTTCAAACCACAAATATTTGGAATCCTTTCCTCGTATAAGGTATTTTGTGGTTTATAAGGAAGGATAAAGTTTTAATATTCATCTTGAATTTCCATTTTTTTATCGGTAAGGTGTAATTACATCCGACGGCATGGTGTGGCATGTTTAACAGTTTTTATTGACGTTATTAAATGATTTATTTATGATCAAACTGTAAAGAAATTGTTCCATCAAGTTATGTCTATAATTTGACAGCCTCCGTGGCACAGTTGGTTAGACGCCGCCTGTGAAGCTAGAGGCCGCGGGTTCGATTCCCGCACCGAAACAAATATATTTTGTGTAAAGGTATTTGTTTCGGATCTGGGTGCTTATGAGACCAAAAAAGTCTCTCCTAGTTACATGACCCATGACACAAGACTCGATCTTAGTGTAGGGTCAGGGCTATGTAAGTGACTGTTGGGTGTATTTATTTTTTTATAATTATTTATTTATAATAATATACTGGCTACTGACGAGCTACTACGTTTTGATTGTGGTAAAACCACGTTGTTGTCAGTCATAACTCGGCATGAATGGGCAGGCTCGTCCGGGGCGGTACCACTGTCTCACAGGAGATGGACGTGAAGCGACAGCTTTGCTGTTGTGTTTCAATCGGTGAGTAAGATTGAGGGATGCCCACTAAATATCTCCTCTTCCCATATTTTTCCCTTCCCGCCCCCCTCCCGATTAATGAGTCGACAACATATCTATAATACAAGCATTGTGGATGTTTATAGGTGACCTGTTTGTTCGGTTGCTGGTAATGCAATAAAAGAAAAACACGATATTCGATATTATATTATCGTGCGATTCTTCGTATTAAAATCAACTTGTAATTATTTCGTGTTTACCATAATGTCGATGAATATTTTCTATGTGAAACTTGTCAGCACTGTTGAATCGTTCAACAGTCGATATGAGTGAAAACGAAACCGCTAGAAGTAGGTTTTAACACGCGGAATCGCACGATATATCGAAAATCGTGTTGTATAGTAAACCCCAAGAGCACGTCTCCTCTTTAAAATGAAGAGTTGGATATACAATTCTTAGGCCATAAACATACTACTATAATATATGCATACATACATAAACTCACGCCTTTATCCCAGAAGGGGTAGGCAGAGGCGCCACCAGGACACCCACATTTCGCCTTGTATGTTCCATCCCATGATGTGATAGGGGACGAGCCTATCGCCATATCGGGCACAAATTCCTGACTACAGGCTGATAATGAATAGAAAAACTCAATATCACTTTGCCCGACCCGGATTCGAACTCGAGACCTCAACTTTGTAGTCGTACCGTAGTACAACTACGCCACCGAGGCAGTCGGTTTCGATTTTTTTTATATACTAAATTTAAAAAAATACTATTTAAACTATAATGTTTATGTTAAACACCCATTGTTAATAAAACAAGCAAAATAATTTTAATTGATATTTTTATTTTCGTAAATCACAGATAGAAAATAAATTATAATCCATTATTTAATTACACAATATATTTACATACTTATAAGTACTTAAAAGTACTTACGTCGTCTAGTCTTTGGTTTCATTTCATTTCTGTGGTCATGTATTCTAGTCGTGCAAGCCGCAAGGTTCCTTGAATAATTTATTACACAATCTTAATATATAAAAATTTCGTGTCACATTGTTTGAGTCCGATAAACTACTAAACCGATTTTATAATGTAACATATTTATTAATATGTATTTATATTTAATTTTAAATAAAGTTCTTCATTTTACAATAATATAATTTTTAATCTAAAAAATATTAGAATAAGTTAAATCCAAATTAAAATGAGTAATCTTCATTAACAAGATGTGATATTACACAAGTGACTTACTCTATTAGAGTAATTAACTTACATAATATCATTTATATTAAACCGAGCATGGTCTAAGTAACAGCCTTACTGAATGGAACACTCTTATAGAGGCGAAGTATTATGATAGTTTCCCATGTTTTAACATATACTCCGGTATAATCACTGTATTTTTTTTTCCCTCTATGGCAACTGATGCCGGTGTCGACAATTCTGCCAATGTCAGATGTGCGATGAGATAATCACTGTAATGTAAACTTGTTTGAAAAGAGCAACGCTAGAGCTTCTTGCCCGTTCTTCTCTGGCGAAAACAGCTTTGTGAACCGGGTGGTAGTGGAAAAAAGTGACTGAATCTAAATAATGTATGATATTTCATGGGTTCAATAAATATTTTAATTTCATTTCATAAATCAATGCTCTTATATGCAAATAAGAAATATGTACCATATTAAAAACACATTTTGGTCGAAATATCATTAAAATAGGATGTATCTATTAGTATTTTAAAAGTAAAGACGGGGGTGCGGTGGAATCATTATGATATCACCTTCGTACGCCTGTAATCTAAGGGCGGTGACGTCACTACTCATATAAAAATATGGTCATATAGCAATAATGTATCTTTATCTTATTGATAACTGACAAATTCCCCCACTACTAGGTTTGAAAAGTTTTAATATTAGTTTTACAAAAATATTTTTACGTTACAAACGTAACTTCTAAATAAAACAGTTTATAAAAATAAATAACTGCATCGAATTCTCTATTATGCATCCAATATCACGAAAGATCTTTAAGTTCACTTTGTCACATACATTTCATGCAAGATTTTTATAAAAACCTACTCATGAAAGCGTAATCCATTCTCCATGTTAAGATTAAAATAGTCTAATTAATAAATATTTCGGAAACTTTGCACATTAAAACGCAATTTACACGGGGAGAGTTTCTCGTGGCTAGTATCGTATACGATTATCGCATGATATAACCGCCATAGATTATCGTGTTCTGATAAATGTTTACACGAGGTATTGACTTATATTCTACCGATAGACGAGACACGTCAAAGAAATAAAGTGCCCCCGTATTTTAAAAGCACACTGCAATATTACATCACTTACCAGCTGGTGTTTTATTAAAATATTGTAACTTCAGACGATTTGCTTTCGGTTTGACGGCAAAACATTCAATTATTACTTTTAAACGTATGCGATAAGGGCGTACTGCACTGTCACTGTCACGAAGCAAACTGATTCATGTGTGGTGCATGCACCGCAAGTAGGTGGGACACATTTTTTGTACTGAATGTCTTATCTAGTGTAACATAGATATCGATGATACGATGCAACTTTTTTAGATGACGATCATCGTATCTTCGAGGCGAGAAACTCTCCGCGTGTATATGGCCCTTAAGACTATTTATGAATCAACGGGTACAACCGTGGTGTTGTTATAAATACTGTTCGGCTCGATTTTAGTTTCTCCCGTCACGATCTGATGCAGTGGGTTGTCGTACAAATGTGGCCCGTCCATTTCCAATTTTCGGAGTAGACTCCTCACTAACGTTATCAGGTACAGGTTTAAGACTGGAAATAAATGAGGTATTAAATTCGTGTAGATTATCCGTTAAATACGTGGAAAACTGTATACAGGGTATATCAAGACCGCGACCGAAATCGAAGCCAGCTGGTAGTATTAGTGACTTCAAAAAAAATCTGTCACTGTTTTGGCGAAAAATTTATATGCATCGTGTTTGTAACCGCTAAAACTATCACCTGGCTTCGTTTTCGGTCGCAGTCTTGATATACCCGGTATATATAGTACTTAGGTAAAAAGATTCATTACGTGTGCATACCCTTATGACTTGCTTGACCTATCTTATCTCATGTTACTTGTTAACAGACAATTTAGTTCAAAATGTAAATATCATGTTTTATAGATCGAGAATTGAATTGTACCCCCTCCTTTGGAAATCTCTCCTTGTTTTTCTTTTCCCTGTGTTGAACTTAAGCAGGAATCTTCAAATATCTAACTGGCGATGTATAAAGATTTCAACCGAGGTAACTGACTAATGCCAGCACTAATTTTACTCAAATATTGAAGTACATTATGTCTTGTAGTGGACTACTATGGGCTGTCTACAAAGATGATATTGTATTATGTTGCCATTAAGGAACCAAATTATCCACTTAAGTAATTTGAAGTTCTAAGTCAAGTCTGCTACAATAGACCCACGAATACCTAGGGTGATCATTCGCTTTACATTTCAACTACAAACTCTTATATAAAAGCGTATAATATTGAAAAATATTGTTTTTGATTAATAAAACATCTACGGCCTTATTTATATACTGTTTTAAAACCTATTTTAGTTATCGAATGTTATGTCTTCTTCGCTCAAACTGAATTCTAAAGTAATTCGAAAGGGACAAAACATTCGATAACTTAAATAGGTTTTAAAAATGTCTATGAATAAGGCCTTCAATAATTACTTACAAAGTGAAGATATCGTGAACAGTGCCATTTCTATGATATATCCAAAGTAGCTATAGTTAGTTGTGTCCAGTAGCGTCATCAGGATTGGAGCTATAGTGGTCGCTATTGCAAAATAGTAGAATGCCTTGATGTGTGGTATTGATCTCTGAAAAAGACGATAAAACAATAAGTAATCATGTGATTATGATTGTATTGAGACGATGAGATATTTATATTTCTATACTAATTTAAAGACTGCCTCGGTGGCGTAGTTGTACGAAACATACAAGGCGAAATGTGGGTGTCCTGGTAGCACCTCTGCCTGCCCTTTCTGGGATAAAGGCGTAAGTTTATGTTTGTAATTTAAGGACCTATGGGTTTGTTTGAATGTGCTAACCTCAGGAACTACTGATTCGAATTGAATAACATTTAATGTTGGATATTTCATTTCTAGAGAAAGACTATAGGGTTCCTTTTATCTCAGCAACGTATATAGAGAATTTTTTATACCGGAAATATTTTCACACAGGCGAAATTGTGAACTAATATTTTTACCTTATTATTGAATGTTTGAATTATTTAATATTTGGATTAAGTGGACGTATTTTTTTGATAGTCAATCACCACACACTTTAACGGTGAAGGAAAACATCGTGAGGAAACCTGCATACCGTAGCGATTTTAAAGAATTTCTACGGTATGTAAGTCCGCCAACCCGCACTAGGCCAGCGTGGTGGACTATATGGCCTAACCACTCTCAATCGATTCTCTCAATTGTAGAGTAGGCCCGTGCCCTGCAGTGGGACGTATATGGGCTGATATAGATAGATTTTTTTGGGTCTGGACATAATTTCATCCAAATTAGCAGAGCCGTCATGATAAATGGCACATACTGAAATTAAGCCGAGCAGCGAACCTCGAATCTGGGGGCACCAGTCCGAAACGAAACACACAAACACATCGTCACAATAAAAATAATTCAGATTTATTCAAAAAGATAACACTCAAAACAAACTCAAAATGTCTTTTGGGAAAATCGTGATCGAGAAACGCCGAATTTAAGACGACGTTATAATAAAACTATCAGTATTCCGGCACCACTCGATACTACCAAAAATAACCTGCATAACTTCACGCTCGTGTCTGAAAATTCGTAAGCAGAGGTGCTACTCAATTCAACCACTTGCAGATTGTCCAATTCCGAAGATTTCAAAAAGTGAGTCTAACGCATCGATCGCATCGATCATTGAATTATACACATTGATCGATGGTCTAACGCGAAATAATTACCTTATGAGTTCCATACACGAGGACTCCGTTGAAGATAACCTCCAAGCAGTAAATGGCGACACACAGTTCGATAGGTAGAGCATTGGCTGCTCCATGGTACATGCTGACCATATTCAAGCTAAAATGCACTGCGTAGCTGTAGACTCCCACCAGAAATGCGCTGAACAGCTGAAACAAATTGGGGATATTAAAATGAAGATTTTTCGAAGATATAATTTTTTACTGCCTACACAGGCAGATGACATTGCGGCCTGTCTGGTGCTTATTGGTGACCGCCGCTCATAGAATTTTGCAATGCACATCCAGGTCGCTGCCTACCGTAAGGACAGTCCTTAGAGAGTGCTTAAAGAGCAACCCTCACTTATCAGGATTACAGATTCCCATATAGCTTTGCGTTTTGCTGTTTGGATATGTTTTATTGCATGTTAAAGTAGGGAATCCTCCCTAAAAGATTCGTCTCCTTAGATGTCTACTTTGATGCTAAGTGTCAATTCTTTACAAGCTTTTGACCTTGGCTTACCATTAAGTCATGCAACTCCATGAGTTGCAATGGTAGTTTAGTCGATGGGATAGTCGTTTTTCATGACAGACTTGAACTTTAAATAAAGTAGATCCCTTCTATTATTTCCAGTAGAATACCTACAGATATTTTGAGAAATCACCCATACTTATTTAGTACCCACGTGTTGAAGAGGAAGCGAAACAAACAGCATTGTTTATAAAATGAGAGTGAATTGTAAAAAAAACAACGCCCAGTCATGAACAATATTTATAGAATGAAAAGGGCCTTGAATCCTAACGACCTCGTGTGTTGTTAAATAAAAAAAACACAATACGTACTAAAAACAACAGGATAAATTATCAATTTGTGTCTGGACGTTTCAATCATCTCGCACATTTGTTATAATATTATGCCTATTATTTTATAGAAGTATGGACGATAGACCGGCAGTAGTTCATACTTTCATGACTTCCACAGATTCTTGAATTCTCGTTGTTCCAGGAGCCAAACTATCAAAAGAATTGCGTTGTAAGTACAAAGATTTGGCTGATCTAGTTTTAACAACAATCAACTAACTAACTAGCCGTAGCCAGTTAACACAAAATAAATTGTCGCATACTTGTTTAGGTGAGTAATATATTTAATTCGGGTCTAGATGACAAGACAGAATCTCATGATTCCTGACACCTACAACATGGTCCTCTATATTGATAATTACTGTTTTATTATTGTTTTTTATTTTGAAAACCGATCTGAAGTTTGCTTTTTTATTACATTTTAATAACATTCGAGTTTAAATGTTGTTCTTTTTAGTAACGGATATCTCTCCCGCAATATCGGAGAGTTTGCCAATGTAAAGTTTTTTGTTGGGATGTTGATTAGGAGACTGTCCCGCCCTCACACCCGCCACTGCAACTCCTGTAAGCCAGGATCAACAGTGGCACGCATATTAATGACACTGAGCATTGAAGCTCAGCGCGTCTCCGGGAATGTCTAACTTGTCTTTAACCCGCAACGAAATCAATCAAAAAGTTAAATTAATAGGAGGAGTTGGAAATAAATTATTGTCCACTTCCCTCCCTAATAAAGCGGGTGACAAAACAATGAACTAAGGAGGCAAACAACCTCGCATAAAGACATTTACAGCCAGAGAAGCCAGCTGTAAAGCACCACGGAATAGTGATTATTACATTTAAATGGGACCTAATATGTAAGCTGTTATACTTGATTCCAATAATAGGTATGGCAAAATCGCCGGAAAGCACGGAAATTCTTCCTAGTCTCCACAAGGTCCATGTAGTATACAACACCAGATGTTATTTGCATACTATCTAGCATGGTTTTACGCTCATTCTGCCAAAGACTACACTCCCAAAGTACATGATGCGCGGACTGCTCATATTCGCAATAAGGTGTTGAACATGAGCACGCAGGCGAATCAACGTGCTTAAATGAGTACAGTTTAGACTTAAAGTTACCATGGCCCGTAAGAAACTGTGAGATGTTGATTATATTTACAGATAAAGAAGTTAAAAGAATAAATTATGATCGATACCATATCACTATCGAAATCAAAAAAACTCTTTGACCAAATAATCCAGACATTAGTTAACTATGTAAGTTACAAACAGCCACAAACAATTTGGGAGATAAGTCGAAAGCGCTATAATTTCCACTCGCCTACGATTACTATGTCGGATTCGTACTGTGTATACTGTACTGTATCAGCCCATATACGTCCCACTGCATGGCACGAGTTTCCTCTACAATCGAGAGTACGATTGAGAGGGGTTAGGCTATATATTACTGTATATTTTACTTGCAATCAGGATGGATATGAATATTCTACACATCCAACAATATTTATCATTTTACTGACTGTTTATCTGAGGATAAAACGTCAGTAGTGTCACGCACTGACCTATGAGTTCATTACCAATAGGGAAACTATTATGAACCCGACCAAAGTAAACTGGACACATTGCAAAATTATACACTTTACTAACGGGCCATTTGCGCTCTTTAACTCGACGTGTCACTTGAAAACGTGTATTTTTAGCTCTGTATCAACATTGAATATTATTTCAATTGATAATGCCCTTTTTAAATATCTTGACTCTTTTTTTATTGGCCTGCACTCTATTATGATGTTGTCACAA
The DNA here is from genome assembly GCA_949752805.1 of Deilephila elpenor. Lineage (NCBI taxonomy): Eukaryota > Metazoa > Arthropoda > Insecta > Lepidoptera > Sphingidae > Deilephila > Deilephila elpenor. The sequence goes on from OX457108.1 coordinate 11,712,205, forward strand.
GATCTATATTGACGTTAATTATTAATTAAAGTATCTAACAGTAATTGTATACTTTATTTCTTTCTTATTTCGTTACAAGTCAAGAAGTTTATTTTGTATGGTCAAAATTCTTGTCGAAATATTCAGAACTAATTTTCTTAATCAACCGATTTGTTGATCAAATTATTAAAAACCAACACAATGTAAATAAGCTGACATGCGCTTAAGTTTCCGGTTAAGATACAGTTCCATTTTAAACTAAAAGTTCAATATAAACTAATGTTTTACAAGGATATCAATAAAATCTGTGCAACAATATTGACACTTTGCTCCGATATCGTGAAAAATAGGGAGAAAACTGCACGCAATTGTATTTATAATATTTCTATAATGTGTACATGGGTGTTATTATTACAAAGTATTACATTTAATGGAATGTGTAACAGTAATGTGAGTTTATAAAACTAGGTACTGTCTCATCTATTCGTATGAACACGCGATGTCAAGAGAAACATGTGACAAAATAAGTGATGGAAATTAATGTTCATAGGAAATGAAATGAAATTCATTTATTATAGGCAATTAGATAGCGCTCATTATTACTGGATGTAAAAAGGCCTATTTGACGGGAAGTTTATTTATTACATAATTTATTTGGAAGGTCAAAGGAAGATCAAAATTAATTATGAATTTTTAAAGCAAAATAAAAGAGTTAATGATAATGTGGTCCGACGAGGAAAAGTGAATTGTAATATTTAATTGCCGATGTCGTTGCCAGATCTTAGGGTTGATCATTTCGTGAATAGTCGAATATTTCGTGAGATGGTGGCATTTCTTGTACAGACTAATAAAAAAATGGATTATTTCAAGAAAGAATCAATTTTATGGTTTTACTACGACACCGATACGAAATTAACTTGGGAGTGTAGCGGGCTGTGATTGTAAAGAAACTACTTTACCAAAATAATTTTACGTCACAGAAGTATATACAAATAACTAATACAGCTGTTTTGATAGTCAAAAGAGTAATGATTCATGTAACGCATGAAAGTCGTAGATTAGTCAACACGACCGAAGTATGCGGGTTCAATTCCATGCCGGACCACTTTGACCATTAATACATTGGTCTTTATTGACAATAGGAACTTTATTATATTCATATGAATGGTTTGTAATTGTCACAATGATATTACGATCAATAAATCGTCAACGTAAAATTCTAAAAGACTTTTAATATTTTTATTTTGAAGCAATTTAGTAACCGCCGAGGACAATTTGGACAGGTCTAACGACCCCGTCGCCGGATTACAATAGACGAATTTTATTCATAAATCTAATCCCGCGGACGTAAAACACTGCGACATAGCTATAAAAAGATCGGATGTGGATAGTTACCAGGTTGATGTATCCGAAGGTAAGCACACCCCTCCGTAATGGTAAACAGAAACAGCATCGTCCCAACTGTGGCCAATCACAATACATTTTGGAAAAATATTTGTACGCGTTCCCGAACGTGTGTTTCGTCCCGATGTCGGATGAATACTGAAGTTGGCAGCGCGGGAGTGCTTTTATTTGTCGATATTGGACTGTCAATCTGGGATTTTTATTTGCGTTTTGTTTACTACTGCTGTTTTAGATACTGCTATCCGTTGTTCCTGGAATTTTGCGTAAATATTTTGCTTAGAGCCTGGTAATGAGTTTTGGAATGTGTTCATTTTGAAAAGCTTATTTGGGACGTGGCTTCGATAGGTACATAAAGATGCATTAGGAGGAAGATCTTTTTGTTATAATTATTTGTAATATAACTTCCATTGATATTATACTCGATTCTTATGTATTTGAGTATTGTCATTGCGCGAATCTCATCTGCATTGAGGAAATTTCACTTATTTTTAAGGAAAGCTGTTAAATGTCATAAAGTTATATTCATTTCGAATATGTATTTGAGACTCGTTTTGTCGTTTGTTGTCATTTTTTATACTCGATCTCCAAATCGCCCGCGACGGTCACGAGCTCATCGCCCCCACAGCGCGCACAACGACCCTAAGGATCCCTTTTGGCCGCATTTTACGACAGGGGTTACAGGCAGGGAATACAGTGGTATTCTATACCCTTTTACCAAAGGGTAAAGATACAAATATCACACCACGAGCAGGGAAATATCCAAGAACTAACGGCCTTATTCATAGACAGTCTTAAAACCTATTTTAGTTATCGAATGTTTTGTCCCTTTCGAACGACTTTTGAATTCAGTTTGAGTGAAGAGGACAAAACATACGATGACTAAAATTGGTTTTAAAACTGTCTATGAATAAGGCCGACGTTTATGAGACAGATATTAAAGGTTAGTGTAATGTTTTATTGGTGATGACCCACAGGTCTTTTATCCTCAGATTCTCGGAATTGGTTATAGGAACTTTCCTCAAAAAATCTTAATGATCACGCATTATCTGCAAACTAGCATTAAAACCCATTTTATGACATAAATAACGATTATAATTACTCGTTAATAAGGTCGCAGTTCCTGTGAATTTTAATTGCGGTATAGACCAAAGCTATTGAAAACAGAGCTAACTGTATATTGTGTTTCTCTGTGATATTTAATTACGCGCATGTACATTGAACACTTTCTTCAGTAGTAGTTATAAGGTTTCGTCTAAAACCCTCAATGTATATTAAATAAACAATATAAAAACTAGAACGTAATCCTCATAATTACTTCCAGTAAGAGATAATGTTATTAATATTATTGTGTAGTAATGCTTAAAATGTTGTTTGCTAACAAAATGCGTATTAGTCAGGGTTTTCACGAATAACATTGTTATCATAATTTTAACGTAAATAATTATTTTGTTTGTTATCAGTTTTATTTATAAGTATAACACAATAAGGAAGCTTTTTGATACAGATTTTCGAAAATCCTATAACTATAGGATAACATTAACTAATGGCAGGATATTGACAACTTCCGTGGAGCAGATGGTTAAACCCGGCAGTGAAACGAAAGGCCGCAGGTACGATTCCCGTTCCAGACAAATGTTTGTGCAATCCACAAGTATTCGTGCCAGTGTGTTTGTGAGATCGAAATTCCCTCGTGGTTTCTGATACCCACGACACAGGACTCGATCTTAGTGTGGGGTCAGGACTGTGTATGTGACTGTTGGGTGGATTTTTTTCTTTTTCGTATCCGACGGATAGCGTCCACGGTATTCGATGAGAAGCCCTTCATAGAGACACACGCAAGAGTATTACGTTTCGGATTCAACTTGTACCTTTAAACAATTTAGAGCAGATCTGCATTATTGTGTACATCATCTAACACTGGTGGACTATGCGCAGTAAGTACAAGGCCTTAGAAGTAATATTTGTTCAGATAATTACCATTTCGGCCGGCTCTGCCGATTCTTTAATTCTATGGCATTTTTATATAGGTTCTATCGTACAACTGGGATCCTGATAAGTGCCAAAAATCGGGCTTAAAAGAGGAGGTTCAGTTACGCGTTCTCTTTTCAATAAGTAAATAACATTGACAGTGGTAAGTAACATTAGCTATGTGAAAGAGGGACACTCCATCAACCAAATAAGCGTCCAAGAACATTTTTCTTCTATCTTGACGAGTAATTTATAAAAAAAATTAAAAGTAAAGTAAAACGAACTGTATTTCAGAATGTTACAGTTTATTTTGTCAAACACAGGTAGAAATACAGTCGTTTGATACAACGAAATAATGGTCCATTTCACTAGTAGATTTTTGCGGTCAACAAACACTCGTAACTTGAAGTTGGTTAGCAAGTAGGCAAAGTTGGTAACACAGATTTACATTAATATTTTATTTAACTTGTTAAACACATGGACGTATGGTAAACAGACCGTGGCCTAATAACTAAAACGAGACAGTGACGTTTTACCAAAGAGTACATAATCACTACGTTATAGTTTTACAATGACAACACATCAAAATATGGGACATGATTTGCAATATATACATTTTTTAATTAAATTGAATTGTATTAATAGATAACGTTAAGGAAATGTGTATAAACGTTACTGTTAATCTGCCTAATGTGGAAAGCTTCTTGTTATTGTACAGTTTGAGATGCGGGTGCGTCGTTGTTCTGGCCTGGACGTGTGTAAGTAAATGATACTTGACATTTTACTTAGAATTAATTAAAAATCAGAATAAACAAATAAATAGAATTGGCCCATAGTTTGCTGAGCATGGCACTTCTCTACAACCGAGAGATCTATTGATTGGGCTTAGGCCATATTTTACGACGCTAGTCGAATGCGAGTAGGCGGACCCGACATGCCATAGAAAATCTTGTTACAATCTGTATGCAGGCTTCCTCTCCATGTTTTCCTTCAGCATCAAAGTGTGTGGTAATCAATACTCACATCGCTCCGAAAATTCAAAGGTGTGCCTTGGGATTCGCACCTGCTACCACCGATATTCGCGCAACCGCAGGTTCGATCCTCGCACCAAGTCAAATGTTCGTGTGACCCACAAGTATTTATTTTGAGTTAGGGTTTTTGTGAGACTGAAAATTCTCTCGTAGTTTCTGAAACACACAACGCAAGACTTGCATCGTGTGAGGTCAAGACTATGAATGTGAGATGTCTCTATGAATGAGAGAATGAGGTGGAGACTATGAATGAAAGTTATTTATTTTCCAGGTCCGAACATTCCTCTGTTTCTTTTTCTTCTTCGTGGGTATACTGGAGGTGTTCACCACGTACGTGCTACCAGTGGGCTCGTTTCTCTTGCCCAAGAAGGTGACGATCGCTGAAGACATAGCCTTGACTGTGTACACGGCTTACATTGCTCTGCTCATTGCGCAGGCGTTTCTGTTCGTTCATACGTATTATCTGGCGCTTGGTTTGTATTATGTAAGTTTGTTAATTTTGTATGAGCTAGCTTTAAGATTGAAAAAATAATCCTGGCGAAAACTCTCTCCCTCTCTCTTTCTCTTTCTCTCTCTATGTATATATATATTATATTAATACTTGTTTACATTTTCCATTCCAGGAGTGTTCCCGAGTATTATTGCCGTTTTTAGCATGCCGCTTCTTAACTTGGGTAATGGAGATCGTAGCTCTCTTCGTATTGTGTATGACGCACAAGATATTCATCGGGTGGTATTTAGGGATGCTCATGTTTGTCGGTAAGATGTACAAAGTTACACTCATTATTGCTATTGCGATTTTGCACTCTATCTAGAGGTCACTGGACTTACATTCGAGTGCGATAAAAAGGACAGGGCTTGGTTGGGCTAGTACCTAAGATGCCATGCATGAAGTAGCGCAAATCTAGATTATTTGGTAATGTTTTTTTGCAATGGTTTGGATGGCAGATAAAGGCTATGCGGCCCTGACACTCGCTACTGCTACTTGTGTTGCCCAGGATCAACAACCTTTATTATTTATTATTGTATTTAAACTGGGCACTGAAACTTTATTGTCTGGGGGCTCTAACTTGTCATTAACCCTTTTTTTATAAAATGAATAATACGAGTGGAAGAATGAATGAATAGCAGATGGGAGGCGGCTAAAAAAAAAGACAAGAACTTATTCAGTACCTACGTCTTTTTATCGGTGAATTTCTCAGTTTAGTCTTATCCAACCATACTTGCTATATTAAGAAGTGACATTTGTAGAGCTTGTATAATTAACATGTTAAGTATAAAATATATTAAAACCCTTAAACCTGTTGTCATGTACCGTGTACGCCGATGTTAAAAAATGGCAATTTTGTTTCAGTACTAGAAACCTACTGTTTCATCGTGGTGTACAGCTTTTATGTAAATTTAGTGGATTACGAAAAAGATGAAGACGAGAAAAACTTCAGTCCTTCTGAATCATATGACTGACGAATTAAATGTTTTTTTTTTTTCAAACATATTTCTTTTATTTGTTTATTTCTTCGTAATATGTATAATAAATAAATACATCCAACCAAGCAAAGTTCTAACATGTGACACTAATATGTGTATTGGGTATCCGCAACACGAGAGACTTTTCGGTCTCGACAACACCCAGACCTGAAACAATTAATATTTGTCAGCCGCACAAATATTTGTCTCGGTGCGCCGATCGAACCCGCTGCCTCTGGTTTCAAAGCAGGCATCCGACTGCGCTAAGGGTTATCCAATGTAAATATCAAACATTTGAATATAATTCATCCGCATAATAGTATTTTCTTGCGCCCTAATGCCTTAAGTACCTAATAATCAGAAATTGAGGTTGCAGAAATAAATTCACTCTTCTAGTTTATTCTGTCTGACTTCCAACATGTCTCGTGCTACCAATGCTGAAAGACCTTTTATATTATTTCAGTAGATTTACCATTAAGTAATTTCCACAGGAACCTGTTGGAGGCAGCCTGCATCCAAATAAGCATGCTAAGTATATGGTAAAATAATTATATTTTTTTAAGCCCAAAATGTGAGCCAATGTTATTGCAATGGTGTTAAATCAAACTAGTGAGAGAAAAAGGAACATTTTAAAATTCTTAGACAATGACGAATAATTATTTATAGGTAAAATATTTCGTCATTCATGATGCCCAATATTTGAGAAGTTTTATGAGATCACGTCGCTAACAAGGAAAAGATTAAGAATTATTCACAATGTCATCATAATCGATAAGGGTTCTACTTAAATAAAAACTGACTAATTTATTTGTATATTAATACAGTTCTAACACAGGTTTTCCCAAAGGGACTTCGGACTATCATCGCCCATACCATCAATTATTGCCTCTAAAGAAGTTATGCTTCTACTTATAAATTAAATTCTATTAAATTACCTTATTCTTTAATTTTCAACAATTTGTTGTGGGATGCCTACGTACAGTTGTGATCTTATTTTAGATAAGAATGCTGATAATTATTTATTTACTTTCAATGTTATTTTAAATCACAAAATGTCCAACTTCATCAATCGATATTACTAAAATATTCAAATCACTATTCGATGAAAATATCTAAAGTCTAAACAAAGAGATAAGTATTAATTCTAGGGAGACTGCATTACATTACTGTCATTATTTTTAATCTTTATCCGGTGACACAGCGATGACGTCAGTTACGCCCTGTACACGATTACGCCCATGCATCCACAATAAAAACAGGAATGCCCGTAGATGATACTTTATCAGGCGTTGTTCCGTCGAAAACATGTTCTGGGAGATACGGAAAACGTCATCAGGACTGGAAATAAAACCCCGATGCCCACACAATGAAGTGCTAAGTGAGTTATGAGAGATACCCTGAAACCTGTGATTCCTGATGCCTTTCTATTGAGACTAGGTACATTTTTCTCAAACTACCGCGTCAGCTGTAGCCAAATTTGAGGTCAAACAGCTCTTGATTTCGTCTAATATGGCCTTAAGGTGGCCAGCAAAATTTATCACTAGAGTCGGTTAGTTCTTGGACTGAAGAGCACCGGCCACGTTTAGTGAGTCACGCCGCATTCTGTGAGTAATTTCTGTAGATGTAATATTTTCGTCGGACTCTTCAAGCACCTAAAATATCAAATCGTCTTTCAAATTTTTTTTTTTTTTTTAGTGGTATTTCTTTTGTAGCAATTTGATTTCACAACTTTCCTGAATCCTGAATATTGCCGTCCATTAGAGCACATAATCATTGGATTACATAAACCTAAGCCAAAAATATTCGTCGTCATTGTTATACCATAAATACTAATCTCCCATTCACCCAACTCAATAGTAGAGAACTTGTAGTTCATTGGCCAAACGTTATCGCGCCAGTATCAGATAACGAAACACGGATAAACAGATATGACACCGATGCACAATATTTTTAAATATTTTTGACTGTTCCCTGGACTTTCTTTGATAAATTTATTAATAAATAGAGTTATTATAAAGACAATTTCTTAAATACATCCTTGTATTGTTAGTGATCGTTAAAATGGTGTTACAATTGCCGAAAGTGGAAAAGTGTTGCTGTTGCATACCTCTTCGCATTGGTTCGTTGCTAATCGGATATTTCTCTATTGTAAGTATAAAAATATTAATTGCGGGATTGTGAACATATTTTAAGAGAATATATCCGGTGCCTAATACATTATTAGTAGCAATTATGACGGGTGTATGATCCTGTGAATGATGTAGGCTGGGCGTCAATTATGATAATCATGGATTGTTTGAACCATTGCTATGTATTATATTTTTCATAAATCTTTATTTATTGCATTAAGGCCTCATTATATGTGTAATTCATATATGGTAGGTTTGTTACATACCAAATGTAAACCATTATTCTTTATTTGCACTTGCTTATTGTTTTATTTGGAATAATTACTTTAAAATTAAGTTTTAAAGAATTGCACTGAGGAATTTGGTTAATATCAATGTAGGACAAATAATGTGACTAACATATCTGGTATAACGTATGTAGGTATTACCTACTCATAATGTTGTTAGTTGTTAGAAAACTGCAATTATTTAGAAATAATATATTCCTATTCCCATCAATCTCAGGAAATGTTGTTTAATAACGTTCCATTTCACTCAATATATTTTATGTTTCAGGTATTCTCATGTTTAGCCATGGCTTCAGTTTCATGGTACATATACAAAGTGGTCAGTTTTGTAGAACACAACAAAGAACATCCAAACCCTGACCACTCGCCAGAGGAAGTGGCTAAAAGGGCTCTCAGCCTATACGTATCATTCGCTTATTACCTGGTGGTGTTTCTGATTTATTTGGTCATCAGTTTAATGTTAGTCATCGGTGTGCATAAAGTAAGTATTTTTATACCGGCACGACAAATTGACAATAATGTACTAGATGGTAAGGGCAATCCAGAAAGAGAATTCGCCAGTAGAAACAAATTATACACAGGCTGAACATCTAAACAGGGACACTAGCCTTGGTTATTATGATGGGCTTTCCGCCATCGTATGCGCGGATTGCTATCTGGTGGTTGTATGCGAATATTATCCTACCACCACCATCTATAACATTTTCTCAAAAACGTTTATTAATTACACAATACGACAATATTATAGGCGAAAGTCAAATGTTCAGGTCTGTACTTCCTGTGGCTGCAGAAAGAGAGAGGATGCCATTAAAATTATGCTATCATACAACATAATACTTGAAACTAAGGCCATTAATTTATGTTTGTAGTAAACTTCGATCATATTTGATCGGAGGAAGTAGGTAAAGCAGCAGACCAGGCCCCGTGGCGTACTTTAGGAAAGACCTATGTCCAGCAGTGGACTGATAAGTATTTTAATTAAATTATAATTTTTTCAGAACAGAGCAGATTTGCTCCGAATTTACGTGAAAGCATCGTTGTTTTTATTTGCAATGGCTGTAGCATTGGTCGTGGTCACATGCGTATTTATGGGTTTCCTCGCTACCGTCCCCATATTAAAATGGTGTTGTAAGTAGTTAATATTTAATATTAATACTAACGAAGAAATTTTGAAATAATGTATGATGAAAATTTCCAATCTATTCTATTAATCTTTTTCTTTTATTCGCTTTTGCCAACAATTAATTATATCTAATTATTATTGAACTTATTTTCTCGAGTATTCATTGTTCATTATTTATATGTCTTGAAAATTCTAAAGAATGTGTATAGTAAACAAATGTATGTAGTAATTTTATCAAGATGAGAGACAATTTTAAAATTTTGTTTTTTGTTAATTATTGCTTTAAAACATATATTTTCCATTACAGTTACGCTGCTAGTCTGTACCATTGTTGTACGAAGCACATATTTAGAAATGGAAGAGCAAGACAAACCTCGTTTATATGAAATGCAAAATCTATATAACCCACCAAGACTTCCTTCTATGGCGTGAAAATTATATTTTTTTTTTAATTTTCATTATTTTAGTAATAAATGTAATTTAAATATCTGTGTTTTTCATTTCATTTAATGTTCATGATGTATGATTCTTTAACTATTTATAAGACTAGATCGTTTATTGTCAATCTTTTTAATATTCAATTAATAGAACATCGTTTTGTAATATAATTCTAATAAATATTTAAATCAATTTTTTATTTACAACTTATGTCTAATTCTAAAACATACAGCTTTGTAATATTTTTCACGGTTGCAATTGGCTATTTGACTAATTTCTGAAAAGTGTTTTAAAGTCTAGATATAATCACTCTATACCTCTTCAAACTATTAATTTATTTTTAAAGAGTTGTTTATAACGAATAAACATATTTTTCAGTTTTATCATCATATATGTCACCAAAACGGTAGGTCACGTGACTTTGAAAAAGTTACGTCACGCTTTATAAATGCTGAATGATCTTAGTGGCAGAGATGAATGAAAATTGAAAATCGTGACATCACACGCTGCACAATGACAGCTTGTCGTGTTTTGTTACATTTAATCAACAGATAAAAAATGGCAAACTTATTTTAGATAATTTAAATATTTATAATTTAGATAAATGTAAATAAAAATACCTATAATTATTGTTTACCAAAAAGCTATCATATGCAACACATTTTATAATTTATTGCCACAACAGTCAAATACCCAATAGTAGGAATGGCGCAGTTTATCTACAGTGGCAACTCACGGCTACGTCATGTCATGTCGAAGCTTGTCAAACTATTACCCGACCAAGTACAGTGTCATCGCAAATCGCACTTGTTTCACGCTCACGCACTATGAAATCGTAATAGAGTCATCACGTTTTTATGGTGCGAATTACAGTCAACTTAATTTGTTAAGGTTATCTTGATATAAACGTTGTGGTGGACGATGCTAATTGTAATTTTCGTTTGATTTCTTTTTAACTATTATCAAATGTAACAATATAAAAATATTTAAGTCCAAGTAACCTTATAACACGTAAAATGGCCAGCAAAAGCAGTACCGTAGCGGCTCAAAACCAGGTTCGTAAGTTGTGGACGGCGCCAAGAAATTGTCGAAGAAATGTATAATTATCTTGTGTGACAATAAATGTATTTATAACATAAACGTTTTTTATTTTACTAATTGTTGTTTGCAGCTGGCGCACTGGCTCTCGGAGGCTGGTATGGCGGAGGGACATAAGAAGGCAGACTTGTTTCGTAAAAGTATTGAGTTGCTTCTCCATCAATGTTCGCACATGCTGCCTACCTACATGGAGATCATACTTAGCAACGTTAGTGACAAAAGCACTGACGTAAGGAAGCAAGTCATAGGGTTTATAGAGGACCTGAGGTGAGCTGAGGACTATGAGCAGACTTGTATGATGTATTCTACTGAACTGGGCGAGTTGTATGTCATATCGGGACTACCATTTGTATAATTATGACTGATTGTTCAGCCTTGTATTTTTTATCCTTGCACAATAAACTGACTATAGTTTATTCATAAGGGCAGTGTAATTTAAATGTGTCTGTAAGGAAATACTTAGCCCTTAACAGTCTACACTATTTGCCAGCCTGATCTAAACCAGATATACAAAGTTTAAGCCTCGCTTAGGCCTCGATAAACTTAAATTTTTCTTGCAACGTCTTTCTCATTTTCAAGGCACTGTTGCCAGCTCTTTATATGTTTGTTTCTTAGATTTCTTAAACTTTCTTAAACATGGCATCAATAGGCATAGACGGTAAGGGTTTTAGGCATATAACTTAAACTTATACTTCCTGATAAGATAAAGTAATCTTATACAAATAATAAATTAGGTGCAGGCCTTAAACTATATTACATAGCTTCCATAAAAAAGTATTAAACAGTTTAAATAAATCATTAAATAATCCTAGTAATAATACTAGCTGATAAAGCTGATAAAATATCTTCTATAAAATAGCCTATTATTTATTTTATTTCTTATTATGGTAACAAAAATGTATCATTTTTAAAGTCATTGTTACAAACAATTTCCCTACAATATATTAAACATAGCTATTCACTAATGAAAAGTGTTATAAGTACCCCTCTTGGTTTGGTATGCATTGTAGTGAATTTACTGCATAGTTAGACTTATGCATAAAATAATGGACATTTGAACTATTTATTGACAATCAGAACAAGAATAGTAAATATCATGGCTGTATAAGACACTTAAAGAAGTAAGAACATAATAATTGAGATTTTTGCTAACAAATATGCCATTCTCACTTCCTATATTCAATTAAAATTTGTATGATTTCATCACATAAGTGCTGCAACATGAAATATACATTAACAATTACACTGTTTACTTAATAAATTACTCTAATAAATATGTATTTAAATGTCAGAAACTAAAATTAATAGACATGTTCCTTTGTTTTTCAGTAAAAATCATGCTGACTTACTGCCAAAAATTATAGGGCAGCTTCGTCTCCTATTAGTAGACTCCGTAATTGCTGTCCAGAAAAGAGCAATTCAAGCAGCAAGCATTGTGTATCGAAACACACTGATGTGGATATGCAAAGAGAAGGATAACGGAGATTTGACTGAGATGAAATTTGTGTGGGAACATCTAACCGAACTGAAGGTTGGTATCAAATGGTTTTAACCTATTAAGAGAACTTACATTAGTTAATTTTAAGTTGTCAATATGTAACTAATGTAATATCTTAGGTTTTTGTTATAAAACAATTCATTGATATAATAGTTGAGGTAAATTAGTTGTTGGCTCAGTAATACTTATTGATTTAGCAATACTTGAGTTTCTGGTTGTTATTATATGTAGCTAAACTCCTTGTAATATTCTCCTATGAAAAATATAAGGATTTTTTTAGCACCTACACAGGTGGCAAAATATGTAAAGCTATTGTTCCTAAAGAGTATAAAAAAGGTTTTATTGCTGTTAAAATCCTCTTCAAAACAATAACAAAATGGTTTTTTCTCCTACTACCCAGCTGTTGGTGCTAAACATGATAGACAGTGACAACGAAGGTATCCGCACGCACTCAATAAAGTTCTTGGAGGAAGTGGTTCTACTGCAAAGTCCTAATGAAGGAAGCGATGAAGACTTCAACCTTAACAGTCTGCCTTCAAATTTGCCTTTTATTAACAGAAAGGCACTTGAGGAAGAATCTGAGTGAGTTACTAGAGAATATAATATTTATATTTAGTGTTACATTAATGGCCATTTAGTAATAGGTATTAAGTACAAGTTTGTTTTTCAGTAGGTAATGACATTGTAATCTTTTAACACAGAGTAATTGTGTCTCATTTGTATTTTGTTTTGATTATTGTGTTGACTGAAGTGCCTCTTTTAGTTAATTTAGTGAGGTCCAGGTAAAATAACGGCCACAGATGATTAATAATTGTCATGCGATGCAATTATGCAAGTGTTCTCCATTAGTTTACAATTATTCTTTTGGTTTCCAGGCATATCTTCCAACTGCTGGTGAAATTCCACAACTCTCAGCACATATCTAGCGTGAACTTGATGGCTTGTATGACCACACTGTGCCTGCTCGCTAAATTCAGACATAAATATATGCCCCGCGTCATACAAGCACTAGGCGACCTACACACAACCCTACCGCCGACGCTATCGCAGTCACAGGTCAACTCAGTGAGGAAACACTTGAAAATGTTGCTCATAAACTTGATGAAACATCCGTCGACCGTCGATTTGTCAACGCATTTGGTACAACTGCTAGTAGATATCGGCATGTCCGTACAAGAAATTCACAAATCCATACCCAAAGAAAGAAGGTACAAGAGATTAGGCGATGTTAAAAGTAGCGAACTTCCTGCGAAAAGGTTAAGAATTGATTCCCCGCAAAGTAATAGCCAAGGAAGTGATAGTAATAGCAACAGTCGTAGCGACTTTAACTTGTTTGACGATGACAGCAGCCAAGGAGTGGCGCCCAAGCCGACGGTCACTGAAGACTCCATTTTCGAAGGCTTGAACAACGTGGAGAACGTGGTCAATCTCGTAATGACGACATTACTGAACTCCCTACCAAATGAAATGCCAAGCACCTTCGCGGAATCCTACAAACCCATACCAAATTCGGGAACTAAGATTCAAAAGCGACATTTAGCGAAATTAACTCACGCGTTAATAAAAAATGAGCCTGAAGTACCGGCCCAACCAACGGTAACAAACCCACCAGAAGTGACATCTAAAATACCCTTGTTGAGAGACGACGAAGAAAAAATAACACTCAAAAACGCTGTAGCTAAGTTGCAAGAATCAACGAAAGCTGAAAGGCAGGTGGAAAGTGCTGTGACGAAATTGATGGAGGAAACGAGACAGGAACATCTGAAAGAAGAAGAGAAGAGAGCTAAAGAGAAAGAAAAGCCTGTGATGCCTCCAACGCCTACCATACCTAAGCTAAAGCAGAAAGTGAAGTTCCTAAAACTGCAAGAAATAACTCGACCCATACCGAAAGAGATTAAAGATAAGCTGATGTTGCAAGCGGTTGAGAGAATACTTAGAGCTGAGAAGGAAGCTACGATAGGAGGAGCGTCGATAATCCGAGCCAAGTTCATAACAATATTCGCATCAAGTTACACGCCAGAGATTCGTGATTTAGTACTAAGCTATATACTAGAAGATCCGGTTAATAGAATGGATCTGGCATTGTCATGGCTCTATGAAGAGTATGCTTTGATGCAAGGGTTCAACCGTCACCCAGTGACGTTGCAGTCGAGGTCCCATGAGAAACACGACCAGAATTACAACCAGTTGCTTTGTGCTCTCATCACAGAAATCGCGGAGAGTGGTGAGCCTGTTATGGAAGGAAATAAAGACTTGTTATTAAGGAAGGTTTATTCTGAGTGTCCAGTGGTTACTGATGAGGCCGTGGAATATCTGAAGCATTTGGTGAGTGAGGATAAGGTGGCGATGCTGGGTATAGAGATACTTGAAGAGTTGTGCACGATGCGGCCGCCGCGGGCACATAAATACGTGACGTCGCTGTTGTGTCATGTGTGTAAGTAGACATTTTTGAAGCAACATTTTTATCATTAGAGAAAATTTCATCTAATTTAAACAGGCTGTCCTTTCAGCAAAAATCAGTTGTAAAATTATTTAAGAATTAAAAAAAAGTCAAATATAAACTTAGATTTAATTGAAAGGTTAGCATTTGAAGATTTAAAGAAGAAGTATTCGACTAAAGGCTTTAAGGAAAAACTACAAAAAAAAAATAGTCGATGATAAAAAAAGGGAATCTTTACTCGTCTGAATGAATCTAAGTTTAAGTTTAGTGAAGTGAATGAAACTTCAGAACTTCCAACAAAGTTATCAAAAACAACAGGTGATCTTTCGATGTCTCAACATGAAAACTTGAACCAAATTTCGAATGTCTTGAACACATGCCCCATGTTTTATAGTCAGCCACTTAGTCTGACAACTATCATTTTTTTATTCCTATAAACTTTTTGCATTACTCCAGTGAATGAAAACGAAGAAATCCGCGAATCGACCCTCAAATCCGCGTTGAAGATCTACAAGCGCGGTTCAGAGTCAGTCCGCAAGGTGATAGAGAAGCATGCGCTCTTGTACCTGGGCTTCATGTCTCTGCCCTCGCCGCCACCGGAGCTGGTGTCCCGATACCACGGCCGGCCCGTGTGGACCGACGAGCTCTACAAACTCT
Source organism: Deilephila elpenor (assembly GCA_949752805.1). Taxonomy (NCBI): domain Eukaryota; kingdom Metazoa; phylum Arthropoda; class Insecta; order Lepidoptera; family Sphingidae; genus Deilephila; species Deilephila elpenor. The sequence continues at coordinate 11,727,724 of OX457108.1, forward strand.
GCTTGAATCTGGTCATGACGCTGTTCCCGGAGAATGAGGGTGAGAGTTTGATAGTAGTGTAGGATTATAATCGAGTGTACTTGAGCTTCATGTCTATCCTCGCCGAGAAGCGGGTGACAACTTTAGAAACTACGCGAAACGTGCAAATTAAACTCGATAATTAAATAATTATTGGGTATGGCCAGAGGTAAAATATAACATCTTACAAACTCGATGAGCACGTGTTGAGGCACGACATTTAATCGGACCCGACGTCGAATAAGTAGTCACTTAAAACTCCTGAGTTTGGTCGAAAATTGAAACATTAAAGACTTGGTCTCTATTTCATAATAACACGAAGGTTTTTGCCACTGGCATGTGAATTCATACTCTGCTGGTGGGGGTTGCTTTCACACGCATGCTCATCGCGCTATTCAGCCACGCCTCACTCCCCTCGTGAGTACTGGCGAGTGGTTGCAGACGTACATAACACGCATGACGCATCCCGCCAGCATACTCATCGTCATACTGTGTGATACAGAGTTGATCGTGGAGGTGGGTCGCGTGTACGGCGCGGCGGGGGCGGAGGCCAAGCGCGTGGTGCTGCGCGTGGTGGAGGCGCCCGTGCGCGCGCACCACGCCGCCAGCGCGTCGCTGCGCGCGCTGCTGCAGCACTGCCCGCGCGGCGCCGAGACGCTGCTCACGCGCCTCGTGCACATCTTCACCGAGAGAGGTACGCACACACACAACTCACAATGGTACAGAGTTACTGAATCATAAAGTCATAAACTCACAGAGTCACACAGTCACAGAGTCACATAGTCACACAGTCACAGAGTCACATAGTCACACAGTCACAGAGTCACAGAGTCACATAGACACAGAATAGCAGTTACAAAGTCACATAATCACACATCCACAGATCTACAAAGTCACGATCCAAGTCACAACCAAATGTAATTTGTGTTTCAGCACCACCCACTCCAGAGCTGGTGTCTCGTGTGAGAGAACTGTATGCTACCAGGGTGTCAGACGTAAGATTCCTCATTCCGGTGCTCACCGGACTCACTAAAAAAGAGGTAATATTAAGTTTATCACTGTTTCTTGTGAATGATGTTGATAATATATTCCATTTGAGTTGTTTGAGAAATATAATTATCAAAACCAGGTACATAAATAGTCTTGTAATGTAATATATCTAGAGATTGAATGCACGCCTACGTTTAGTGATGGATGTTATATGAGTAACGATTATGGTAATGATGAAATCTCTAATGTAAAATTAATTCTAAATCTCATGAATAATTTGAATTTGGAAATTTATTATTTATTTTATTTCTTCAGATATTAGCTGCTCTACCGAAACTGATCAAGCTCAATCCAGTGGTCGTCAAAGAAGTATTTAACAAGTTACTAGGCCTGCAAAATACTCACGACGAACCTTCGCCAAGTTAGTACATTGTTTTCACTATCAAATTCATACGGAATTATTCAGACAGGTTTAAAACCTATTTTAGTTATCGAATGTTTTTCCTTTTCGAACGACTTTAGAATTCAGTTTGAGTGAAGAAGACAAATTATTCGATAACTAAAATAGGTTTTATATTTGTCTATGAATGAGGCCGTTAGTCTTAAATTTATATGATGTGACGCTTTGGAGCTAAAAGGATAAGATATATACAAGATATTGTCACTAAGATGTGTTATAAATAGAAGATTAAGAATCAGTTGATATGTTTTAATTATTAGATTTCTATCTAAAAAGAGAAATAATTTTAAAATATATTTACATGTTTACAGCCTGTCGAATTTGTAAGTATTTGTTAAGATTTTTCTAAATTAAAAATAAATGTTTATATAATATATATTTCACTTAACACTATATTGTTTTTTTTTGTGCTGTGCACCTCCACTGCACTAAATGGAATGTAAAATGTCTAGATAAGTATCGACGAATTTCGATGAACTTGACACCAAATGCACAATAGAATTGTTTAGAAACTTAGCAGGCTTATTCAAAATTTGGGTTCAAATCTATTATTTGTTTGCAGATACGAATATCTACCACTCTCTATATTTATTTTATTATTTTTTCAGTCACACCGATAGAGTTGCTGGTGGCTTTGCACCTCATCGACCCGGGCACGGCGGACCTGAAGTACATCATAAAGGCCACGGCGTTGTGTTTCGCTGAGAAACATACCTACACGCAGGACGTAAGATATTAAATATTTAATATGTTGGTAACATGTATAGGGTACAGATGTGGCCTTATCCTCAATTCCTAGGTCTTTGTACCATTAATGTCATATAAATTCGCAAAATTGTATCATATAAATATTTTTATTATATAGATGCAAGCAATCTATTCTGTAAACCGTAATCCCCCCCCATGAATATACAATGCTTAGCTTGGAAAATTCTAAATAATGAGCATAAAAAAAGGACCTGCTTCGGTGGTGTAGTTGTACTGCGGTACGATTACTAAGCTAAGGTCTCGGGTTCGAATCCCGGTTCGGGCAAAGAGATATTGCATTTTTCTATTGGCAAGGCGAAATGTGGATGTCCTGGTTACACCTCCGCCTACCCCTTCTGGGAAAATGGCGTGAGATTATGTATGTAAATAAGGAGAGGGGAAGATTAGCAATAATTAAACCTTTGGCTACCTCCAAACTTACTTTCAGTTACCTTCGTCACTTATAGACTTTGTATGGATATTTCAATGTTAGTATCTTGTAGGTGATGGTTGTAACAAGGTAGCCTTTACCCACAACAACTAATAATATGTGATATTCCCCAGGTATTATCTGCAGTGCTACAGCGTCTGTGCTCGGAGCCGGAGATACCGGTACTGTTGATGCGTACCGTGTTGCAAGCTCTCACGCTGTACCCCAATATGGCACCACTAGTGCTCAATATACTGCAACTGTTTATTGATAAAGAGGTACGTTATTTTTTATTGAGTATGATTGGTTATTGAGTATGGAAAAAAAATACCATGTGGATTGAGTTGTCGGGGAATATGTATACGTCGTACGTACGTCCGTAAATGCAACGTGTGTGTGCGTTGCAGTTTACGTGTTAACATCTTATTGCATCATCATTGAATATTTTTAATGGTAATGATTTAGGTTTATTGAAAGTATTATTACGATAGGATACCTTGTAAAATACAAAAGGAAGGGACGGGAAGTCGTAAGCTCATTTATGGCATGATAACTATTTTAATCAGTGTCAATCTTTAATATGTTTTAATGTTTAGGTGAGGATACTCAATATCTCTTAATACTAAGTGTAGGTGATCTCTTTGGCTCTCTTTCTCTTCAGCCAAAGGAAGTGTACTGCTGAACATAGGCTTACCCCAAAGATCTCCGACATCGACTTATTATAAGCGGCCTGCATTTAACGACTTCCTGCAACCTTAACCAGGTCGTCCGTCCACCTTGTAGGCCGTCCGACACTTCGCTTGTATTTACACTCCTGCACGTGGAGCAGCAAATAAGCTTAATAGGCCGGGGGTAAAGTGCTGCTTTAGCCGTCTGGGTAACTGGTCGTGTCCGCAGGTGTGGAGCAACAAAGTGGCGTGGGAGGGGTGGGTGAAGTGCGTGTGCCGCCTGCTGCCCGACGCGGCGCGCGCGGCCGCCGCGCTGCCCCGCGCCGCGCTGCCCGCGCTGCTGGCCACGCCGCACCTGTGCGCCGCGCTCGCGCACCACCAGCACCTGCTGCCCGCGCACATCCTGCAGGCGCTGCAGAAGGTATTTATTTACACATACATACATACATACATACATAAACTCACGCCTTTATCCCCAAAGGGGTAGGCAGAGGCGCCACCAGAACACCCACATTTCGCCGTGTATGTTCCGTCCCACGATGTGATAGGCGAGCCTATCGCCATATCGGGCACATATTTTAGACTCCGGGCTGATAATGAATAGAAAAATCCAATATCACTTTGCCCAACCCGGGACTTCAGCTTTGTAACCGTACCGTAATACAACTACGCCACCTAAACAGTCATATCACTTTGCCCGACCCGGAACTCGAACCATCCTGGGTTCGAGTTCCGAGTTATTGTATACAAATATACACAAAAAACAATAATTTAAAAAAATACAAATGACGGTCTTATCGCTCTGCAGTAATGTCTTACGGACAACCATGGCGTAATAACCAGATAATACTGGAATTTATGTAGAGACTTAAAACCTTGTAAAAATTGTAATATACCTCTTTATTATGTAGCAACATACTACATTAAAATTATATATGTATGTGTAATTTAAAAAAGAACACTATTTTTGATATCAAAGCCAATAATAAATAAAAAACACATGGCTAATTAAACCACCGGTAATTTAAAATAACATATTTTGTTTCCAGGCGGAACAGTCATACCCTTCGTCGCAGGCTCAAGGCCCCGGCATGGCTGCACCAGGCCCAGTTATGCCACCGCAAAGTGGCAACCCTGCTCCAGGGAACGGCATGCCAGGCGGAACGATGCCAGTGCCAGCCCCAGGAATGCCTACAGCCATGCCCGTCCCGGCGCCCGTGCCGCCTCCCAACCCACTGGAGCCTCTCCCACCAGGAATGGAATGACCCCACCTTTTCTTCAGGCTGATGACGTCATTAAACAGCTTTGCAAAACTTGGCAACTTTCACAGACAATGTTATTGGAAATATTCATACTCTTACTGTATTTACGATCTGTCTTTATAGTATTTTTGGTTTCATTTGTACTTCAATAACAAATTATAATACTTGTTACAATATTTGAAAAATATAGGAGCTGTATTAATTTACATGATAGTATAAATAAAGTATAAAATATTAGGCTTTTAAATGTCAATTAAGTTGGCAACACAAATATTGGTCCTTCTAGCCGGATATATCACAAGTAATGCGTAGAACTGACCACGCTATAAATAGGATAAAATAAAGTCGTTTATTGTTGAGTAAATTAAAGAAATTATGGTACTTATTTCGAAAACTAAAGTTTTATTCGCAAGGAATAATTTGATATGTTGAAATCCACTTTAATGTTGATGTTGTAAAACTATATAACACTAAATACATAACAGAATATTAATCGCGTTTAACACAAAATGCGATAAATATTCTGTTATGTATTTAGTCTTAAAACTAGTTTTACTTAAATAAAACTACATTATCTGTTTGAATTTAAACATAATATTATGTACACCTAAATAATAATTGGATATTTTATTGTGGTAAAGAAAAGCGCACGTCTCACAGGGTTAAATAGACGCTTCTTGGCACAGTTTTGTTCCAAGTTTGTATGAAATAGTGAAATATTTCAATCAATAGTTCATGTAAAGGCCGCAAGAGGTCGCTGAACACGACCGCGGTCACAGTGGCAATCTTTAATCTATATTTATCAGTAGATTTCTTGTGGATGAAGATGCCTTATGAAATACAATTTAATTCCTGGCATAAAATAAGGGTAATAGTAGTCCAATTACTTATTTTTTCACTCGCTGACACAAGTGTTGTCTTTTGTTTTTTCACTGAGTTTTGTCCTCAATAAGTTGTTTAGTTACGTTTAAATAGCTGTTTGTAAATACACTGAATTTATTATGGATTATATATTTTTCAATTAACGTGTTAATATTTACAATAAATGACCATAAAAGTGTTCGATGTTTTATTTTATTTTTCATAGTACTAAGGTGAAAAACTTCTTGCCAAATATCGTGTATTATTGCCAAATAATATTAGGGGAAAGTTAAATAAAAGTAACATTATTTCATTTTATTGTACTATTTTTATTGATGTATGAGCTGCTAATAACGTAATACTTATTGTAGTTTCAAGCTTTCTATTTTAGGAGATATCGCTGCCAAAATGTTTTCCACGCTGTATGGTGTTTCTGCAACAAATAAAAGTAATATAGAATTTATATGTAGTAAGGTTCACAATGATATTACACGAAATGTTTTTGTCCTTATCCGTAATGTACCTACCTATATTTATCCAGTCAGTGTCTTGATAGCCAAATTCTTTTCTAGCTTCGTGCACCGCTTCGTGAAGAGCGTGTGTTACTACCACCGCTAATGTTAGAGCGGGTTCACCAGTAGCTGTAACAAACCAGGCTTATTCCTCAACACACAATATTGCATTCAAATGTATTCAATCAACGATAATAGTATATGCTTAAACCATACAGTATAATATAAAAATTATAAAATATATTATAATTTTACTCCTCTGTGTCGAAACACAGACAGTTTTTAACCACTTGCAAATTACTTATCCAGAAGAGTCCGATGAATTTGCGGATAGAAATCTGTTAAAAATACTAGGTATGGTTTTACAATGGAGTGTTTTATTAGGTGTACTGAAATAGGTTATTTTAGACCTTACCTTTTGACCTCAAAACCCCAGTGGGGTTAGGTGAATTCCTCCTGAAAGTGACTCTGAAGTCAATGGGGATATCTTTACATCCAGGGGGCTTGTAAGTCCACGTTCTGTTAGTAAGCAGACGTCCTGTAGACTCGTAGATGAGCTTCTCCGACGTCCATAAACCCAGGCCCATGACGAAAGCGCCTTCAATCTAGAAAAATATTGACGTCAAATATTGGATAAATACAATACTTGCATCCAAAAATAAGAATCATAATTTTGAATATAGATAAAGATGCATTTGTACTACTATCAAAAGACGCGCGAATTGAACCTATAATAAAGAAGCTAGATGCATTTGGCAGCCACTTCCAAGTGCTCTCGATTTGATCTTTAATAAGGTTTCTCTCAGGCATCAGCAATGGACTGTTTATAGTTGAAGGTGATCGCTATGAATCATATTAGATTGTCTATAGACATGACTTCAAGAGTGGATTTACCTGTCCAATATCAATCTCTGGGCTCATGCTGATTCCAGTATCTTCGAGCAGGTCCACCCTGGTGATCAGGTGGTTTCCAGTAAGCACGTCCAGTTCCACTTCAGCCACGCATACTCCGTATACGTTGTAGCCTACAAGACCGTCGTTAGGAGACGTCATGTATGATGCTTGGAGGTTTATACCTGGAATATGGTCATATGTCTATAATCATTATCAAATATCATTAACCACTGTCAAATGCCTTCTCTGAAGTTTGAAGGGTTTGTTAGCAGAGGTATATAACGTATTGTTTCTCTTTGCTTGTATGTCTGTCCGTTTATCTTACTCATACTTTACCTCCTTTTTTCTTGCTTATACATCTAGGTGAAGGGATGAAAATATAACGAGAACAAGGCAGAAATAAAGAGCGAAGGAAAGTTGTAATAAACAAATCGTATGAACGTTCAACATGATACTTCTCTCCTCTTTTTTAAAGTTACCATGCAATCTTTAGAAATCAAAACATCCTTACCTTTATTAAAAGCAGCCTTAACCACCTCCTCCCAAGTAGGCTCATTCAGATCCTTCTTAACCTCTTCAAACCTTCTAAGCAACTCTTCACAGGCTTTAACCGTCGCGTACGCCACACAGTCACTGGTCATGCTACCATTACTGGCTATCGTGTTAGGTGATATGAAACTATTACTGCCTTTCACTGCGATCTTGTTTAGTGGTATTTTGAGGGCGTAAGCACACACTTGGGCTACTTTCGTGTTGATCCCCTGGCCCATCTCGATGCCCCCGTGGGATATAGCCACTGTCCCGTCTGCGTGGTATATCGATATTGTTACTGGGAACGTCCACGAGTAGCCTGTTGGATAAAATGAAATAGTAGTCAAATGTCTGTGATGTTTTTTCGATAGGTCTGTTAGATGATAGCCTAAAGCTAATACTTATAGATGCTAAATTAACCAGGTCCAGGGTCGTTAATTTCTATAAAGAAAAAATAGAATGCTCGTCTATCGTCTATCGCTATTCATTGCAATAAAAAAAATTAAAAAATTAGACAAAGGTCTTTATTTAATACTACAATTAACTACATTGCGTTTGTCTAGTTTCTTGCACCTTGATTAGAAGTGTGCACCACATAAATGCGATGTCTAATTTATAATCTGTATATTTTAATCACATTATCAATTTTTAGTTTTTTGCCTGTTTTTTACACATAATAATGAATACGAAATAAATTATCCAATATTACCTATAGGAAACGACATGATAGACAGCTTCATTCCCTTCTTCTTCCAAGCATTATTCGTATTAAATGTATCTATAGCTGCCTTTCTATCGTCAAAGTCCACGTCGTGTTTGAAGGAAGTGATCATATCTTTCACAGCGCTGTGCTTTGTCGCTATGTTGGCTATCCTTACATCAGCCGGGTCCTTGCCAGTTGCCATTGCTATACGTTCCATAATCTGCTCCATTATCGCTATGCCTTCAGTTGTGCCTAAAATTATGTTTTAACTAATTAATGTCTTGAAGTAACGAAGTAACATGGTTGTAGGGCATTGGCTATCCCTCATTATTAAAAGATATTTATTATAAAAACATATTTTTGGTAAAGTACCGATTGCCAGCACTGCTAGTCTGCTACCTATGTAATTACTAATTTTAAGGAGTACATTATAATAAAGTACATATGGGCTATTCGACAGGACTATGTATGTGACTGTTGGGTGTATTTATTATTATTAGAAAAAAGAAAAAGAAGGTTCCTTAATATCTAAATTTGTAATAATTCATCAAGAATCGAATTTATGAATTGAGAGGTGGCGGGTTCCATCCTAGCACCAAGTCAAATGTTTGTGTGCTCCACACGTATTATTTCGTATCGGAGTAATTGTAAGACTGAAAAGACTCCTCTAGTTTCCACCAACACAAGACTTTTATACTATTCTTAATGATTCAAGATTTTATTTGACTGTTCGACGAATATATTTATTCATTAAACCCACAAACTCATTCTCTATACGGCATTCAACAAAGAATTTTCTTTATCCACAAAAACGATTAATTAGTCCTTACCCGGCGCCCTGCACCAAGTACAACCAGCCTTATCAGTGAGCACGCTGTATCCCTTGATAGTCCACGTGGAAAAATCATACATGTTTGTCATAACGCCTGCGATTTCCGCCGCGCTTGTATCATTGAAGTTATACCCGCAGTCGGAGTAGTACGTTATATTCAGGTACTGGATCACGCCGGAGTCATCCACACCTACCTGGGAAAAGAAATGTCAGTGCTAAGTTAGTTTTAAACTTTGTATTGTGGGAATTTGTATTGTACTGATTCGATAAAACAGGGTCGGAACGAGTGTCTTATAAAGGGGCAGTGAATTAATGGCGCGGCTTCGTGTCTGCGAAATGGCCGGAAATGCCTAACATGCCTCTCATCAAAGGCAGGCAACCAGTCCACGTTTCTTTGAAACATCAATTCAGTTTTAGCAAGCAGGCCCCTTCTTATGGCTATAATTTAAAGTTGATGATTTAATTTGTAATCCTCACTTCGTAATCGAACTCGCACTGTTGCCGCATGCCGATCGCGGTCATGTTGTGCGTGAGCGGCATCACCAAGGTGGTTGGTCGGTTGAGCTTGTGCGCGACGAGTGCGCACGCGCACGCGGTCAGCGACGACCGAGACGCCTTGCCGCCGTACCCGCCGCCGACGCGCGGGACTACCACCGTGACCCTACGTAATACATATAAAAAAAATACAATAATTAATGTGTAATAATACCCGACACCCAATTCTGATGCTAGAATATTAATTATTGTATTGAAGCGTATAACGACAAGCATATAGCGATACTGATTAAAGCCGTCATAATGACACATGTAACCGTTTGGGATATAGTATAAGTAAATCAAATGTCGCCTAGGTTGGCATAACTATATTGGCCAAGTAGGTAAACATCTACCTCCGTTGGATCCCCTATTAGGAATTCACTTCACTTGCCGTTTGTAGGTCACATTATCGTATGAATATAAAGAACCCTCACTTGTTCTCGTCGACATCCAGCATCTGCGCCACCGCCACGTTGACGATGTCCATCCACTGCGTCGACGCTCGCACCTCCAGCCCGTGTGACGTCACTCGCACGTCACAGCTCTGAGTTTCCATAGTAAAGTGGTACTGCGTTGGTACGGTGTAGCTGCTTGTGATCACGTGCTTTATGTCTGTGCCTCTGCTTGTTGGCGTGACTGTTGCTTCTTCCCGCAGCTGAAAACATGATCACTAATAACTACATTCGTTTAATTACTGGGTCTATGTACTATAAACTTTTATTATTTTTATTGCTTTAATTCTTTATTTTTTACACTGCCCTATCTCTCTCCTTCTTTTTAATCCATCCCATGGAAGTCTATAAGACATTGCTGTAGAGCGATAAGACCGCGAATTGCACTTTTTTTTCTTATTATTTCTGTATTGTTTTTTTTTGTTTATAATTGGGTACAATAAAGATTTAAATAATAATATTAATAATAAACTGTGAGTTCGTGTCACATGTATTCAATTCCAAGGTTTGAAATCTGTCTCAGAGTTTTTCGGATGGTAAATTTCATATTTTGAAAGGAAACTAAGCTCGTTAAACCACACGTGGGTGTCGCAAAATAAGCCGAATCATACTTCAACAAAAATAAAAAATTTACTATGCGGGTAAATACAAATGTGAGGTAAAGGTGAGTCGATCATGATGTTTTGAATGTAACGCCATCTATCGGCAAACGTAAAAACAACTTACCCTCTGATCTTTATCAGGCGCAACCAATGCTTGTCTGACAGTCAGCACCGGAGGTATATTAGACTTCTTATACTTCACTTTGACTAATTCTGATGCAGAAACAGCAAGTCTATGCGATGTGGCCGCTATCACACCGATCGGTTGTCCGTAATAGGATATTTTTTTAGTAGCAAAAACTTCTTCGGTTGTGCCTTGCCAGGGCACGTCGAGCGGTGTGAATGTGTTCTTGCCAGGAATATCGCTTGCCGTGTAAAATGCGAGCACGCCTGGAATTTTCTGTAAAGGGTTTTTAACACAGTATTTAATTTAAAAAAACATTGATTTTTGTATTTTACTCGAGGACCAGAGGCACAGGCCATAGCACTATTAACCCGTTTTTAGTTATTGTTTTCTTAACTACATGAGATTTTCACAAAAAATACAAAAATACCTTTGCAAAACTGCGCAATCGTAGGTACTACGGGGGCGTATTGGACTAAGACCCAACGAGTAGTAGATTCGTTATCAGTGGAATCAATATAAACTCATGTTCAAATAGTAAATAATATCTTACCAAAGCATCAGAGGCATCAATGGTATCGATTTCCCCCAAGCAGATGGTGGACAGAACGAAGGCTGCGTGCACGGCGCGAGGACCGAATGGCACGTCACACGCGTAGTCCACTTCACCGGAACACTACACACAATTATATCATCCAATTAACACTTACTTATCATTATTATACAACTTATGTACATATAAATGCGTCGGAGTTTATACCGGTGATATTGCCATTGTACCAAGTATGAAAAAATAATGCCTGGCATTTTGATCAACTCGTAATGTTAATTTGTAATAACATTGCTTTTCCTTTTTTTGTGTGCAGTTAAGAATAAATAAATAAATAAAGGTACGAGTCTTCTTATGATTCAGGTAAGTTCCGGAACTGAACTGAAGTTCAGCTAAGCGGTAAAATCATCTATCTAAGTATCTATACGGGGTGGCCAAAAATTAAATAAATAAATACACCCAACAGTCACATACATAGTCCTGACCCCACACTAAGATCGAGTCTTGTGTCGTGGGTATCAGAAACTACGAGAGACTTTTCGGTCTCACAAACACCCAGACCCGAAACAAATACCTGTGGATCACACAAATATTTGTTTCGGTGCGGGGATCGAACCCGCGGCCTCTCGTTTCACAGGCGGCGTCTAACCAACTGCGCCACGGAGGCTGTCATAATGTGATTAATTGTGATAACAAAACCACGATACTTGACAAAAATAATTTCGATTTTTTTCAAAAAGCCATCTTGAATAAGAAAAGATGATACCATTTAAGAAGACCATCAAATTATGATTGTTACTAACTTGTCCAAGCGCTTCTATCTTTGGCACCGGTTCGTTGAGTGGCCAAAGGGACTTGTCAGTGTCGTACACTTGGCTGCCACGTGACACTGCTCTCTCGAGGATTTTGGAGCCAGATACATACCTGGGGTTTACTGACGGAGCTAATGAAAGTATAGCCTGAAGGCAAAAAGACACTTTAAACGTGTTTCGTTAAATGGCGACTTATACAGGGTATATCCATACTGCGCCCGAAAACGAAGCCAGGTGGTAGTATTAGTGACTTCAGACAAAATGCAATTACAACTTTCGCAAAAAAAGTGTACTTTTAAAAAAATAATTAATTATTGTCGTCTTTGGGTGGTATTAGGTATTATTATCCATAGATTGCCAAAAAAAAAGTGCACCTTTTTTTTTAAAGACAGAATGGCACGTAAATGTTTAGATTACAAAAAAAAAGGTCGCATATTTTGTGAATTTTTTTTAGTTGCATTGTGCCTGTAATCGCTAAATCTATCACCTGTCCTCCTTTTCGGTCGCAATTTGGATATACATTACCAGATATCAATATAAATGAAAGGACAAACGAGGAGAATAAATTCACATTCAAATAGCATCTAAATTTCAATCTAATAGTCTTGTTTTAAATTTAGGTTCTTTAATATTACCAACACAAAATCAGTCTTTCAAATACTCACTCTATAAAACAATCCTAAAGCGATACTTTTCCTACAAACTGGCGAGGGTTCTGGAGGCATATCCACAGGAACAATTTCATTATTCAGTTTCTTCAGCGCTTTCAGCAGAGTTTCATCACTAAACAGTTGCGAACCAATGAGACAGGTCTCTGTGTCCTTAGCGTTGGTGAAAGAAGGGCTTATGTTCCCGTAGACAATGTTGGCGGATACGACCTTTTGTTCCGCGTCGACTTTGAACATGAACCCTGCGTTTACTATGGCGTGAGCGTTTTGGGCGCGAGGCATTATCTAAAATAGTAATCAATTTTTTTTTTATAATTCCTTTTTTATATAACAATTCGTGTGTACTTTGCAGATTTGTGAAAAATGTGTTTTGTTAATGCGTCTGGGGTAGTGGAGAATCCCGCTTCGTGGCGCAGTTGGTTAGAAGTAGACTGTGAAATGAGAAGCCGCAGGTTCGGTCCCCGCACCGAGATAAATGTTTGTGTGAACAACTATTTGTTTGGGATCTGGGTGTTTGTGAGACCGAAAAGTCTCTCGTAGTTTCTGATACCCACGACACAAGACTCGATTTTAGTGTGGGGTTAGAACTGTGTATTTATTTATAGATGTCGTGTAGATCAATGATATAAGAAATATTTTTATGCCTGATAAATTCATAGCGCGGTCACGGCATGCTAATTTGTAATAGTTAGAGAAGGAATTAGCGTCATTCCGCAGAGTAACCTTACCTTATAAGTCCTTATTAAGTTGTTAGCAGCCAGCGGTGGTAATCTCACGTCAAGGATCATTTTACCCCGCAGGTCCATTTTGAGGAAATCTTGCATTGTATATCCAGTCTTTTTCAGAGTGTTGTCCACTAAAACGGTAATTTAATTTATTAGTCTTTGAATTGTTATAATGGCAGAGTTCGTTAAGATACTGGCTAGGAAGCTAGAGGCCTCAAGTTCGTGGCTGCACAAAAACATTATTTTATGTGATCCACAAAAATTCGTTGGTTCGTAGTTTCTACTATATTAATAAGTGTGTCAGGGCTTTGTATGACTGTTGGGATTTTTTTTTATTCTATAGTATTTAAGGGACTTTTATAATTAATAGGAAATACATGGCAGTCCCATCGTACCTTATAAATTAATATCTACACAACAAATTAAGAGTATTACAAAAAAATCAAGCAAAACACAAATCTAACATTTCTCAGCAACCAATTAAACTAAAACAAACTAAAATACTAAAGAAAACAAAAAGAAATATCGTAAAAATTTAAATCGTCACATTAAAAACTTAAATAACTTGTAAGCCTCGTCGGACTTTTATTATTATACATCGACTGTGTGTTTAAATGTTTTTGGAAATAAATTTGTAAGATAATGAAAATAAAAAAAAAATGTAAAAATTAAACCAAATCGCGATAAAATCCGTATAAAATAGTTTTATTTCAAGATAATGAAAAATAATTTGTGAGCATTCATGTCGTTTTTATTTATTTTCCTTCTACATACGCACCTATAGTAACAGTAGCTCCAACGGTTTGCATTAATAAGTACACATCTGATGGAAATTCACGGTAGGCATTCTTCAAAGCCAAGTTTCCACCGATACTGCCGATCTGCAAGTAGCATTAAAGCTTTATTTATTATTGTCTATGTATGACCTATGGCAGTTACTTAGTTTTTTGCCAATCATCGCTACCTTAATGAGACTGTCCCGCCCTCACACCCGCCACTGCAACACCTACAGCCATTATTACACTAGTAATAAAAAAATAGAAGGCTACTCACGTTTCTTACAGGCACATGTGCAACCAAATCCAAATGCTTGTAGAATGTATCGAGATACTTAAAGTCCTCGTTTTTGGCGCTGTTTAGGAAGAGCTGCATCACTTCTGAGATCGACATGCCGGCACCAACAATTAAGTTGGCATCAGAATAAGAGTCTTTTAGAGATTCTATCGACGATATGTCTATGTATATCTGTGGCTCTTTCAGTATTGGATACACTCCTGTAAATTATTTTTAAAATATTTTCAGAACAAAAAATAATGCTATAAAGTATAATGTATGGAATCGGTAAGCTGTACGGAAAAAAATATCTCAGTTTTTTTGTTGTGTAGCTTGACTTTCGTGTTTTATTGTAAAATGCTTTTTTAGAAATAATATATTTATATTCAGAGAAAAAACATGCTTAAATATTTTGCCTTCGCAATCAAATCTAGTGCTCCACAATTCCTAGGAGCCTTTCCCAAGATTTTCTACTCATGTCTAAGATTGACTCACCTTGTCCAGTGTTGCCGGCGACGAGCCTGTAGCTCTGAGTACCTACTCGCGATAACACCTGAAATTATCACAATAATTACCTATTGTTTGAAGTAATCGCATCCACTTTGTCTCAAGCACATTTACATAACGTTTTAGTATTTTAGTAGAATCGTCGACGACATCAATCATATTATTCGTGTGAAACATTGCTTTGTTGGGCGTATTTCAATTAATGACAATTTTGCTTTGATATGATTATTACTACCATTTTTTCCGTCATCATCTACTAACCATTTTATGTAGGTGGAGAATCGATATATTTTTAAACTGAGTATCAGAAAATATAGAAGATTATTTAACACACACGAATATCTGGCGTAATTGCTAATTTGTTCACAAACCCTTCCTTCTCTTATTCAATTTAACAACCCCCAGATTCTTAAACTTAACAAAGTATTTTTAAATCGAATATCAGGTTATAGCTACCTCAAAGACATCGTCAACAGCATAAGCCTTGTACCACCGGCCTCCGATGGTATCCATGTTCATGATCTTCTGCTTGTTATTCTCTAACACACACCACTCGTCAGACTCGCTGCATTTACGACTGCAGTTCCTTACACACTTAACTCTTCCGAGGTCTTCCACATCCTAAAAAATAAAATATTAAAATGAATAAATAAATACAACAGTCACATGCATAGTCTTGACCCCACACTAAGATCAAGTCTTGTGTCGTGGGTATCAGGAACTACTAGAGACTTTTCGGTTTCACAAACACCCAGACCCGAAACAAATACCTGTGGATCACACAATCATTTGTTTCGGTGCGGGGGTGAACCCGCGGCCTCTTGTTTTACAGCCGGCGTCTAACCAACTGCGCCATAGAGGCTGTCAAATGTATGAAAAATTCCCAAATACCTGCAGTTTGTTCTTGAGTGAAGGATCGGCGTCATTGGCGAAACTTTTGAATGCATCCAAGATGGGTCGATATCCAGTACATCGACATAATATTCCACCGAACGAGTTTTCCACTTGCTGTGTTGTTAGTTTATTTTTCGTACCCTTGTATAAACTGTAATTTAAAGATTAATCAAATCATTTTTTGGAATTTCCAAGTTGTAAGTAAGTTAATGAATTTTTCCATCATCTACATCACATGATTTTCCAATGAAACCATATACAGAGTGTTCAATTTTTATAGACACTTGATAACTTAATAGATATATTTGTATAGGAGTCAATAAGAATTCAGTTTCTGTAAAAATATTGTTTTGTGAATTTCATCCTGACATCAAGATTTAATTCAAGAATTAAAGTAGATTATTATACTTATTTTGATCAACTGGAATGCCAAGCAGTTCTTTGTGGAATGCCAAGTATTGCTTTATAATTCATGGTGGTCTATGTTACTGTTTGGTTTTGCTACTGTCAATGAGCGGTCTTATCGCTTACCATCGGGCGAATGGAATGAGTCTCGTCATTCATCGCAATAAAAAAATCGTAGCGATCATGTTATAGTTTGATAACGTCGTATGTCGATTATTCACCACCTGTATCTGTATCTGCCCCTATACGTCCCACTGCAGGGCACGGGCCTCCTCTACAATCGAGAAGAGAGGGGATAGGCAGTATAGTCCGCCACGCTGGCCTAGTGCCGGTTGGCGGACTTTAGATACCGTACAAAATTTTCAAAATCGCTACAGTATGCAGGTTTACTCACAATGTTTTCTTTCACCGTTATAGTGCGTGGTTATTGACTATCAATACACACCACCCTAGAAGTTAAATGATCACCACCTGTACATATTCATGATCCATCCTGAGGTGCAGTAGCCACACTGCGTTCCGTTGAAGGACGCCAGCCTGTGCTGGATGGCGTGGTAGCCGTCCTTCCTGTTGCCCACGCCTTCCACTGTTGTGATGTCCCACTCGTGGCACGACAGAATGTGGACGAGACACTGGAATTATTGGAATTTTATTGATCTAAAGTGACGTTACACACACACATACATACATTCATACATACGTCCATACATACATACATACATACATACATAAACTCACGCTTTTATCCCAGAAGGGGTAGGCAGAGGCGCTACCAGGACACCCACGTTTCGCCTTGTTTGTTCCGTCCCATGATGTGATAGGGGGCGAGCCTATCGCCACGTTGGGCAAAGTGACTTTAATGTAATATACATATGGTAAATGTATGAATGGTAAACGTAGTGTAATCAAAATTGTGTCCGTAAACAAGAGAGTCATTTTATTAAAATTATCTATTAATTATAATAGTTTTTAAAGTAAATTTAAAAGTTTACATCTTCTGAAATGTCTCTATGAACTCATACTCATTTTTTTGAAACATGTTCGTGAAATCCTCAAACGGTAGGAATGATTTTATGGGGCGTGAGAACGAAAAAAAATTAAATAGCCTTCAAAAGATGCATAATATAATAGCGCTAAAAAATAAGAGCAAATATTTTCGAACAATGTTAAATACTAATGAAATAACGGTCATCATTCAACCAGTGACCATGATTTTTTGCTACTTGTTATGACATTGCAAGTTTGTTTACAAAACAACTTGGCAACGTCTGCAGTGTCGCTAGCAATGAGACAGGTTTGCCGTTTGCATGACGTCAGGTAATTCTGACAATTTATCATGCAATTTACCACAATTTACTGATAGCTGGGTTGCCAGGGGTAATTAAATTCTTCAGTTTCCTTGTTTTATAAGTGTATTTTAGTGTTGAATTATAAAAATTAATTTTAAAATAGTTTCCATAAAAGCAGATGGTAACATCAAATATAAAACAGTTTTGTTTTGTAATTTTATATCAGTAAGTTCATATTAATTTTCTTATCGTTTATAGTAATCTATTTAATGTAAACTTTTAATGAGCAAAAGTTAAATTAGATGATATTTTATTATTATTCTTTTTTACTATTAAATATTTTTGTGGGTTTTATTACATCTGCTGCTACAGCAATAATTGTAAAATTAATAATTCATCTATCGGAATGGCGCGTTTTATTAATGGCAATGCAATGGATTGGTCACTGACATTCAATTCAGTTGTGGACACTACGATCGCCGAGTCATCCGACGAGGCATGAGAAATTCGCTTCAATATAAACTTGTTGTATATAAAAAAGTGCGTGGTGGCCTGTTGGTAACGGACCAGACGCGGCTGCCTACATGTTCACGGTGGTCGCGGGTTCAAATCCCAGGGCACACCTCTGACTTTTCGGAGTTATGTGTGTATTGATAGTCAATCACCACGCACTTTAACGGTGAAGGAAAACATCGTGAGGAAACCTGCATACCGTAGCGATTTTAAAGAATTTCTACGGTATGTAAGTCCGCCAACCCGCACTAGGCCAGCGTGGTGGACTATATGGCCTAACCACTCTTAATCGATTCTCTCGATTGTAGAGTAGGCCCGTGCCCTGCAGTGGGACGTATATGGGCTGATATAGTATATAAATATAGCGTAATACACTGATAATGTAAGGTCTTATTGATAAAGATTGAAGGCCACGAATATGTATCTGTCGCGGACGTGCATAACATCTTGAATGGGCGTCCAATGTAATAAATTGGGCAATCTGTGCCCCTTCTTACAATTGCACTTCATAAAAATTAATCAGTGTCTGCGCCTGTTAATATATAAGAAATTTAGACCATTTCTGGCCATGGAATATCTGGTGTCGCCCATTATACATGTAAGGATCGCTACAGGATTTCAGTCGGTATGTTGGAGTCGGGTTAGTTAATGGTAGAGGGGTCGCAATTACCGTAAACGTACCGGGATGGAAGGTAGATGATATCGGAATATCCCTTTCGTCTTTTATTAACCCTTTGACTTATCGCCAAGGCAAATTTGATTGTAACGTTTAAGTCTTTGTGATTGATTTCATTGCGGGTTAAAGACAAGTTGGACATTCCCGGAGACTCGCTGAGCTTCAATGCTCAGTGTTATTAAAATGCGTGCCACTGTTGACCCTGCGACACAGGAGTTGCAGTGGCAGGTGTGAGGGCGGGACAGTCTCCTATAACGTCTATGCGCTTTAAGTAATACATGAAAATCAAGTTGTAATATCTGTGCGTTATACGTAATGTACTCTGAAATTTTAGGGTTTCTGTAACCAAGAGCATAAAACTAATATTACCTTTATTCAGCTTAAAATATTATGTTTAAAAAAAATAAACGTTGGACTTCCCGACTTTACTATCCAAGAATATCTGGAACACAGTTAAAAAGACAGATTAATGTTACGAAAAATGCCTTTACATTATTTATATCACAGCCAAACCATAAATTAACTGCATTTTTTACTTGGTCGTTTGTAAATGCCTGTCTGCGTTCTTACAACTCCTAATAGCGTTAGGTATAATAACTTATTAAACGTATATTTATGATTCACACTTTTTCTTTCTTAAAGTTGATAATCCGGTTGTTTATTGGTTCGAGATGTTTGAATAACTGTAAAAGCAGACCGGAGCGGTCGCGGTTACTTGTCAGACACCCGAATTTACTAACAACCGTGAAAACCATACTGTGAAATCCAATTAGCAGAGTTTATACCGAATAGTTGTCTTACAGAAGTTTTTATTGCATTGGTCCGGAAAACGAGCAAACAGGTCACCAGTGCCCCTAGCTGGAACATTTTGATGTATCGTATAGTAATTCTCGTATAGTAAAGTAAACGTTTCGCGCTGTGAAATTTTAGTTCCAAATACGCTCACAATGGCGCTGTTTAAATTCCCATACAAAATTTTACTATTACTATTCTATTACGATACTGCAAAATGTTCCGGCTAGGGGCACTCATGGTAAGTGATCACTGCCGCCCATGAACATCCACAATGACATCGATATCAATGGTACACTAGAGGTTCAGTACGCAAAATGTGTGCCACCTAGTTGCGGTGCATGCACCGCACATGAATCAGTCTGCTTCGTGACAGTGACAGTGCAGTACGCCTTATCGCATACGTTTAAAAGTAATTCATTTTGATGTTTCGCCGTCAAACCGAAAGCAAATCGTCTGAAGTTTCAATATTTTAATAAAATACCAGGTAAGTGATGTAACATTGCAGTGTGCTTTTAAAATACGGGGGCACGTTATTTCTATGACGCGTCTCGTCTATCGGTAGAATATAAGTCAATGCACAATGCCGGATCATGGATGTGTCGCCGGCCCAATTGGGAGAGGAGCGGGGAGGAAAAATAATGGGAAGAGGAAAGTAGTATTGGGCATCCGGCAACCTCACTTACCGAACGAAAGGTCAAAGCAAAGGTTTCGACAGTGAAGTTCCACATCGATTTCCTGTGAGACAGTGGTACCCCAGGACGAGCCTGCCCATTCACGCTAAGTCATGACTGACAGCGTGGCTGTACCACTTCCAGAACTCTATGTACTAGTCACTGAACTCGTACATGGAGTCGACATGGTTTGGTTCTAAAATCTGTTCTAGTCTCACCAACAGACAACAGTAGACGTGATGAATATTTATAAAAAATGGTCGAAACTATTAAACCAAAATTAATTTATAAATTAGTTTAGACCCAAACGGATGCGAT
This sequence comes from Deilephila elpenor, assembly GCA_949752805.1. Classification (NCBI taxonomy): domain Eukaryota; kingdom Metazoa; phylum Arthropoda; class Insecta; order Lepidoptera; family Sphingidae; genus Deilephila; species Deilephila elpenor. The sequence continues at coordinate 11,748,223 of OX457108.1, forward strand.
GAATTATTTATGCTGCCAAGTGGTTCCTTTTTCAACGTAGATTTGAATTAACATTTTTTTAGGTAATGATTAGCGTTTATTTTAAAATTGACTGACGTAACATAACACAATTCTAAAGAAGCATATTTTCGTTCAGACTCATTAGCATTAAGGCAAAAACTATGTTTTGTTTTTTTTATTGCGCTGCTCCTAGTTAAGAAAAATAAACTTATTTTCAATACAAGAACACGGCGTAGTTTGTGGCCGAAAACATTCACGTTACGTTAAGACAACTGTATGTATGAAGGACATTTGGTATATTTATTTTATTACTCTTAAAATAATACACAAAAACTGTAATTGTGTGTTTTTACTTTTTATGATGAACGTTAAAGTGTCTGGGAAGTGGTTTTCAAAATATAAATGTCATTTAATTACTAATGATAATGATTAAAGAATATTTATCATGTTTACTATAGCTGTACTCAAAGTACTCATTTAACACCCTTGACGTCCATGTTATGACAAGGCACTCCTGCTGCAGCCAGCTAGCTTAAATACCTGGATATAGAATTTTTATTCACGCAGGATGAATGCCATACGCAATGATGATGATGACGTCCTAGTGAAGTCCTAGAAATATTGCTGATAGCTAGGTTAACTTCGTCACAAGAGAACCTGGTCAAAAGACTTCCTATACAAGGGCAAAGGATGCAACAGAGGTCATTGTGAAAGTTAGATTCTTCGTTTTTGCGAATTCAAAGTGTTATTAAAAACTGTTAAACATATTAAATACACCGCATTCCTTACTTAATCAGCTTATTTTGCTATCTTCGTCGTTTTATCACAAAAAAATAGATAACGTAATCTTATTGCACTAATTATTTTTAAATAAACAATCGCATTACGTAATGCATAACTCTGTGGCATAACGTTATATGCATCTTGATAACAAAACAAATTTATATAAAAAATACAGGCAAATTATTTATTTTAGAACATCCCTATCATGTCACGATATGTGCACATTGGTACATTTTTAATCCATTTCAAAACAGGAGGTTATCAATTCGACTGCATTTTTATGGCACCAACGATTTTAATATCATTTACTGATTAAGTGTCATTTAGATATTACTCTTTAAATAAAAGTTTTATAATGTTTTTCTCTCTTATCCTTGGCTGTAACAAATTACTACAAAGCGAATACCTACTAACAATAATAATGGAAAAAGTTACTAATAATGGCTAACAAAAAAAAAACTGTATAAAATGAAGTTAACGCCATGACTTAAAGAAGACCCTAGAAAAATCTATTAGCCGGAGTAACTACAGGATATATTATTGAGACATCTTGTGTCTCAGGATGGCGAGCGCAGTGGAATGCCAAGCATTGCTGTGTAATTCATGGTGTTGCTTGGTTTTGCTACTGTCCATGAGTGGTCGTAGCGCTTACCATCAGGCGAATGGCATGCTCGTCTCGCCATTCGTTGCAATAAAAGAAACGCCTATTAAGGACTCACAGAGTTGACAGCGAACTGGCACTTCTCCTTGGTAACAGGGTGTACGTGAGACACGGATACCACGCAGGCGCCGCAGCCGCCCTCGTGGCACATCGCCTTGGTCCCGTGCAGCTGGACATGGTAGCGCAGGAAGTCGTTCAGTGACGTCACGGGGCTCACTTCTTGACCCGCTGGAACAAGGGATATATTCTAATATACTTATAGAAACTTCCAACCGATCACTGTGAAGATCTTTGTGGAAGGCCTTAGGCTAGACTTCTTGTGCTTTAAAAGAGAGATTGAGCTGGTGTTAGCCTATTCGTATCTGATAGTGGAAAATTCGTGACTCATACAAGTATGTAGCGTGTGAAATCAGTGGAATCAGCCTGCTTAAAACCAGTTTCGAGCAAGTCGGCTTAATGTATCGACTAGAGAGAGGTTACCGTCCCTTGCAAGTAGATCCTGTCTGAATTATCTATCTATCTATCTATATCAGCCCATATACGTCCCACTGCAGGGCATGGGCCTACTCTACAATCGAGAGAATCGATTGAGAGTGGTTAGGCCATATAGTCCACCACGCTGGCCTAGTGCGGGTTGGCGGTAGTCTGAATTATATACCACAAAAAACAAAATTATAATTGTTTTTTGATGACAGCCTCCGTGGCGCAGTTGGTTAGACGCCGGCCTGTGAAACGAGAGGCCGCGGGTTCGATCCCCTCACCGAAACAAATATTTGTGTGATCCACAGGTATTTGTTTCGGGTCTGGGTGTTTGTGAGACCGAAAAGTCTCTCGTAGTTTCTGATACCCACGACACAAGACTCGATCTTAGTGTGGGGTCAGGACTATGTATGTGACTGTTGGGTGTATTTATTACTATTTATTTTGCAAAGTATTACACAGATGGTCATTGTTTCAAATTTCTCATTTTCATGGATACACACTGACACAGGTTTAAACATAGGTTTTGGGACAGCTTCTCACAAATTCATTAAGTAATAACAGTTTCAAGCACCTTAATTTTTTTGTGAGGAGAAAAATATTTTTTTATTATTATAAATATTGCAGTTATGTTTTAAAATATTTTGTTAAACAAGTATTTTTGCGTGTTAATTTATTTACGTCGTGCAAAAGTGCTGACCAGCTGTTATAATAAGTCATTGAGGAGTTTCAGTGTTTATAATGACTTACGGAGTTTATAACTAAAATAAATTCTGAATATCTAGTCTACTCTTACTAAAGTAGGTAAAGATCCAATAATCCTATTTGAAAATGCTTTTCTCACACTGTACAGGATAATTTTGTACTTATTGTCGTATTTGGGTGGTAAATATTTATTTATTTATTTATTTATATACACTTTATTGCACACACACAAAAAAATACAAATAAAAAGAAAATCACATACATAAAAAGTACAATTGGCGGTCTTATCGCTCAAAGGCAATATCTTACAGACAACCATGGGATGGATTTTGGAAAAGGATTAACAGAGGACAGTTTAAAGTGTAAGAGATAGAAGCTAACACTGAATAATAAATCAAATAGAAATAATCTAATAACTACAAGTAATAAATATATATATACATATATACATATATATATATATATATGTTAGAGATTACACAAGTTTGATCCACGCAGGATGAATGCCATACGCATTAATGTTACTTATTTTATTGGAATTGCAACACAGTCCGACATGATTGAAGTCTTGTAAGTTATCGGTTGCCTATGGTAACGCTGAATGGTCTGTCAGTAGAGTCTGTGATCGGTTTAACAATATTTAATTGTTTCTATTGTAATCTTGCCCGGAACAGCGCCAAACGTGCGCACTGACTGATTAATAAGAATCATCATGTCGGACGGCAACTACGGCCATATAAATCGCAATCTGTATGATTCTCCGACAGCAGCGGTGGGATCGATCTCAAAATCATCTCTTGTGCCTACCGCATTGCCTGCTACCCAAACTGAAGAATATTTTCGGTCGGAACGTAAGACTCAGTAGTGCGGCCACGTACATCGAGTATTCTACCAATAAAGCAGCGCTGATAGATGGGCTAGATACTGACAGCTCTAACGATATCGAGATTTCTAGAATCACAGACGTCTAGGCAAAGAACTACGGATGTGGAGAATACGCCAGGAATTATACGCTTACAATGGTGAATATTTATTAAGATGCAAAATCAGCACAAGCAAGCGTTGATTTTGGCATTTAAAACTCCTTTGGAATTGAAAAGAAGATTGATAGATCAATTGATAGACGTTGAAAAAGATACGTTTTCATCAACATGCAATTGGTGGAAGTAATTATTTAAAGGTATCAACTTGTTATAGCGATTGGTAAAATATTAAGAGGATCCATGTGGTTGTTGCGGATAAATTGTCCAGGTACGACGTGAACATTTGAATAACTTTGTCGTACGAATTGTATCTAAAGGTTATGACACTTTTGGTAACATTTCTATCGTGGTCAAAACGTGAATAGTCCGAAATCTACTCCGCAGTCGTAGATCAATTGTCATGCCTGCGATAAGCTTGGACATAAGATTTGGCATGTATAGAAAATAGGCTAAGATATCATTAATTGCTCCTATGACGAGTTTTGGCTATCGCCAACAATCTTGCTTGCCAGTATGTTACAGGTATGGTTCATCAGTTCACATGGTGAGTCGCTGTCCTCACGGGTCCAGCGCCGCAGCATCGACATCTGTTGTAGAACGTGTTGACATATTATGTGTGGCCGAGCTGCTCCCCGAAACACTAAAACCCTTTATAATTGTTTTAAATTTGGTTTTACTTTGGCGCTGAGTATCTCTTTGCAAAAGAGTCTGCCGCAAGTTAAGAGGTAAGCGAATTGATATTGTTTGGCCAGGTGCTTTTCTTGATGTGAATTGTCACACGCGTTGATGGTGAGGGAAAATATAGAGAGGAAACCAGCATACATTGCTGTGATGTGTTAAACAAATCAACGTACGCTGCCTGAGCATAGTGGTCTGTGGTCTAGCTCTTTTCAATCGAACTCTCGATTATGGAGAAGTCCTATGCTAAACAGGGATACAATACTTACTGTGTGATTGTTATATTTGGTAGAAATTAATGATTCAAGCATCGAAATTGTATTTCACTTTTGGCTGGTAAAGAATCGTCGCAAAAATAAAATATTGGGTTGCGACATTTTGAATTATAGTTTTCAAATAAGCATGTCCGCACATTAGTTGTATCTGACAAGGTTGGCGTCTGTAAACACAAGTCTTAACACATAGCATGTTAAATACTGTTACACAGATGAAACAATTTGTCCATAATTCATCAATTCTTATGGATCCAGCATTATAAATTGGCGTTCGGTAAATGCCTAATTGAATTAGCGAATAATTGCTACAAGACACGGCAGTAGACAGCTCATATCTTAACCAATGAACCAATGATATTTAAGCCACAGTATCTATACTAAGTTTCATGCAGATGCCAGTGCCAATGGCTATGGTGCTATTTTATTCTAACCTGTAAGAATGAAACTAAGGCCTATCGCATACTTTAGCAAAACTACGATGTTAGCAGAATCGTGTTGTGACATAAGCAAGCCACGTTGCAGCCAGGTCTGTAGTATGAGGGCTGGATCGAATGGTGTTTTGCCATTTTCTTATAGAAGGCCGGCGTGACGTGTAGGAATATTATTATTATTATGTGAGTGAGATGGTCGAAGGCCATTTTGCTAGTGGTAGGATTTTCATTCTGCCCGGATGGCTACGACAGTGAATAGTGGATAGATACCCATTATGGTTACTTACGTTAGCGTATCGAGACCATCCCGTGTATATCCGTGTGTAATTGGACCGGCATAGTTGTGTGGATCGGCGAAAGTGAAATATATAGTGCCAGTTGATATTCCATTTGGTCTACACCGTGTTTGCCATCGTGCGGGTTATGGTCACTTTGCTGTTGTAAAGTGTGAAAGTAAGTACCAACGACTTTTAAGGGATTTCTTGAATGAATAAAGTAGCGGTTACAAATTACAATAATCGATACATATGAATGAACTTTCTGTTGTAGAACGCTGTCGACTATCTTAATTGCCCGGAGTGTGGCCAGCCCGGCGCCGCAGACCCTGCACGGTAACTCCGCATTGCACCCTGTGTCGAGTGGCGCCGATGCCCAACGTGGCACCCCCGTAATCTCCGCTAAGGAGTTTTTATAACTCTGTCACTAACAGTCGTGCCGTTATAAATAATAAAACTGGAACTCTTGCCATGGTAAAAGCAGTTGGTCACTTCAGACAATACTTCCGTGGCCGGACATTTACGATTATGACTAACTCTTTTGAATTCATCATTTTATAAGGTAGAATGGGTGGATTAATATTGTTTATTGCGTTTTACACTTTCTTACTGGCCAAGGTAACTTAAAGTTTTAAACTGTACTATAAATTTAAGCTCGTTGATTCGCATGCGTGAACACGCAACATGAACATGTTCAGCACTTAATGGCGAATATAGACAATCCGCGCATCATTTACTTTGGGAGTCTAGTCTTTAACAAAAAGAGCATAGTGTTGGTTAGTATGCAAACATTATCTGGAATTGTATGCTACATGGACCTAGTGCAGACTAGGACGAAATTTCGTGCTTTGCGGCGTTCTGGAGTTCTGGAATCAAGTAAAACAGTCTCCAAACCTTTGATTTTAACATTAATACATCCGTAACGAGCACATCCGCGGCAGCCTTGGTGTCCGCGATGTGACAGATAAACTCCAAGAGTGTCGCTTGAGATGGTAAGGTCATGTCCTGAGAAAGCCGCTGGAGTACGTCGGCAATGTGTGCCTGAGCCTCAACATTCCAGGACCTCGACCGAGGGGTAGACCGAAGAAGCGCTGGCTTGATGTCGTCAAGGAAGATATGAGAGTCAATGGCCTTACTATTGAGGATACCGAAGACCGGGCGAAATGGAGGAGACTAAGCCGGAAGGCGGACCCTGGCACCGGCCGGGATAACGCCTAAGTAGAAGTAGAAGAAGAAGAATAATAGATGATATGTGTAGGCACATGCTGATTTCGTTGTACTGAATTTATAACTCCTGACATAATAATAGATGACAAGCAGAATTAATTATCTGGTAGATCAGGCCTCTAGCAAACTTAGTAACACAAAGATATTGAAGAGGTGATTGCCAATCCCAGTCAGGGAATACTAAGGAATTATGCAATTAGGATATTATACGAGTTAATACCAGGAATAAGATAAGAATAGGATGGACGAGCAGGCGACGAAAGATAAAAATCGTTATGACTAATAAAGCCACTGTTGTGTAAAAATGCCAATCATTGTTTGAATTTTAGTGATAATTCTGTAGTAATTCTGTGCTGAAAAATAATAATCTTATATTGGAAGCTTTTTGTGTGTGTGTTGGTGATTGATAAAATGTTCTATTGAAACTCACAGCTGCTATGCTTTATTGAAAGATGGATTGAAAGTATTATCACTTTGTCCTTGTGATCTGTTGAAAGCCATGACGCTTTGCAGGGTGGATTGAAAGCAAGAGCGCTTTGTCCTTATGATCTGTTGAAAGCCATGACGCTTTGCAGGATGGATTGAAAGCATGAGCGCTTTGTCCTTGTGATCTGTTGAAAGCCATCACGCTTTGCAGGGTGGATTGAAAGCATGAGCGCTTTGTCCTTGTGATCTGTTGAAAGCCATCACGCTTTGCAGGGTGGATTGAAAGCATGAGCGCTTTGTCCTTGTGATCTGTTGAAAGCCATCACGCTTTGCAGGGTGGATTGAAAGCATGAGCGCTTTGTCCTTGTGATCTGTTGAAAGCCATCACGCTTTGCAGGGTGGATTGAAAGCATGAGCGCTTTGTCCTAGTGATCGGTTGAAAGCCATCACGCTTTACAGGGTGGATTGAAAGATGAGCGCTTTGTCCTTATGATCTGCTGAAAGCCATCACGCTTTGCAGGGTGGGTTGAAAGCATGAGCGCTTTGTCCTTGTGATCTGTTGAAAGCCATCACGCTTTGCAGGGTGGATTGAAAGCATTAACGCTTTATCCTTGTGATTTGTTGAAAGCTACCACGCTTTGCAAGATAAATTGAAAGCATTAACGCTTTGTCCTTGTTGTCTGTTGAAAGCTACCACGCTTTGCAGTGAGATTGGGGTCTGATTTATTTTGACTGAAGTTCGATGCTGAAAGCTACGACGCATTGCTAAACGTTAGAAGTCACGTGCTGAAAGCTGTTACGCTTTGCTTTGTGTGTGAGGTTGAAAGCTGTTTGTGTAAATACTATGCTTGGGTGCTATGCGCTGTTCCATCTAGCTTGGCTCTGATGTCAATAAGCAACGCGAGAGCGCGTTGAGGCGCAGAATGGCCGTGTTAGAGATTACACAAGTTTGATCCACGCAGGATGAATGCCATACGCATTAATGTTACTTATTTTATTGGAATTGCAACACAGTCCGACATGATTGAAGTCTTGTAAGTTATCGGTTGCCTATGGTAACGCTGAATGGTCTGTCAGTAGAGTCTGTGATCGGTTTAACAATATTTAATTGTTTCTATTGTAATCTTGCCCGGAACAGCGCCAAACGTGCGCACTGACTGATTAATAAGAATCATCATGTCGGACGGCAACTACGGCCATATAAATCGCAATCTGTATGATTCTCCGACATATATATATATAAAATAAAGCATAAATACACATACATACATAATATAAATATAATATAATACAAGTACATACAAGTAGGAAAAGTTATCCTCATCAATGTGACAATTCAGGGAGAAAGGTAGTGATCCTTCACCAGCTTTTTGAAAGAAGTTAGTGATCGTGCCCGTCTCACCGCAACTGGTAGTGCGTTCCACAATCGGACAGCTTCCACGGTGAACGACTTATCCATAAAGGTGGTGGAGTGCACGGGCATTCTCAACTCCAGGCTCTCTGATGACCTCAAGGATCTTGTATGTGAGTCATGGAGAAATACAAATCGATCTTTAAGATAAGAGGGGGTGAGAGGATTAAACAATATGTTGTACAGAAGAGAAAGAATGTGAGCATATACATAGTTTTTCTAAAATAATAATGTACACCTTTTTATTTTTAAAAACGCAATGGTACGCAAGGGCGTAAACTATTATTTTGGCAAAAACAAGGCATTCACCACCACTTGATATTTGAAAAATTGCAAAAAGCTGTAGCTTCGTTTATTCGAAATGTTTAATTGGATTGTGTCTGTAATCACTAAAACTACCAACTGGCTTCGTTTTCTGTCGCAGTCTGGATGTACCCGGTATAATCTTACCACCTCAGACTAGTGGCTGCATCCATGGACTATGAAACGTAGAATCCGGGATTGGAATCTCGCGTCGAGCTGTCTATTTTGTGTTAGATTCTCAGCTTGCAAATAATTTGACGCACAGCGCAACATCCCAGCCCTGGTCTGACGAACGGTACGCGCGGCAGTGCGTCGCGCGCAATGCGATGTCAGACTCGGTTTTGTATGAAAAACGTCATCATTTGTCTTTTGTTCTATTGCGGTATGCGTCAGCCAGCGCGCACGGTGAAGGGTCAACTCCATGATTATATTTTGGTCGCTTGATAGAAACTGACAGCGATTTGCGGTAGCGGCACAGATTTATATGAAAAACGTCAAGTAATGCCTTTTGTTCCGTCGCAGTATGCGTCTACGTTGAGGGGCAAGCGGTGATACGGGGGGTGGATATAACGCACGGCGCGCAGTCATTCTCGTCTAATCGCCGCGGCGTGCGACATTGCGGCAAGGATTTATTTGTTGATAATTTGACAGAAATAATAGCAGGAGCCCTTGTATTTATATCAAGATAGAGAAAACGCATTAACATTTGATAATAAAAGGGAAAAAATCTCCGATGGTAGTATGCCCATTTCTTTTACATATGAGCACCAAAATGTAACCGCAATGCATCGGATGTATTACACTTTTAAATCTCTTGTTAATATTAGTCCATGTCGCTTTACATCTAGCTTCTCCAGCCCGTATTTTTGAGCGGTCAATTCTTAGTTCAATATTTAATTGTCTTTCACTTTGTAATGGAGGGAAATAGACGATTCTTTGTTTTTAACTCCTACTATTTAGTTCCTTTTTTATAAAGCTGCGGATTTCAACAAGTTAATGTGCTGAGAGCTATAACATTTTCTATACGAAAATAATGGTGTGCAAATTTTCAGAGACATTTACATTTACAGAGTGCGAACGGAGTGCGACAATTTTCGGTGGCGTAGTTGTACTACGGTACGACTAGAAAGCTGAGGTCTCAGGTTCGAATCCCGGGTCGGGCAACCTGATATTGGGTTTTTCTATTCATCATCAGCCCGGAGTCAGGAATTTGTGCCCGATATGGCGATAGGCTCGCCCCTTATCACATCATGGGACGGAACATACAAGGCGAAATGTGGGTGTCCTGGTAGCGCCTAGGCCTATCCCTTCTGGGATAAAGGCGTGATTTTATGTATGTATGTATGCAAATAAAGTAAAACCTAGGATCAAGAACTGCTGATGTGCTGGAGGTTGTTTAGATATATACCTACTACCTACCTATACCTACGTGTATTATTTGAGCTCCGTATTGTAAATTTATATATAAAGTACAATTAAATGATTATTGTAAAAAGTGTCCATAAGTATTGATCCAGGTTTTGCTTGTGATAATTTATAACAAAATAATTTATTTTTATAATAGTAATACAATTCGTTGTTTCAAATTACGGTACAATCGGCTATAATTTAAGAGTAAGTATCTATTAAGTCCAGTGAAATATAACTTGATTAAAGAATAGGTTAATTAGCAGAAAAAAATAAAATAATAATTAGTTAATAACACGCGAATTTATATGAGAAAATATTTCAACTAATTATGTCACGAATCAATATTTGAGAAAATGGTCTTATGTGCCTTTTTACGGACTTCGTTTAGAATGACGCACAAACAATTTTTTAAGAAATTCTATATATTTTTGAACTCAAATAATTGTTATCCGTTGTCATGGCGACCCGTGAAGACTTCAATGCAAAATTGTCATAATAACATTTGTTGTCAACGGATTAACGCACGGAGTGAAACCTATCTGTGAAACCTCCTTAGTTGCTTGAACTGCGTTGCTTGCCGCAGTGCCGCAGGTACCGTTTGTCAGACCAGGGCTCATATTGTTTGCACCTCCTTGACCACACTGTGTTTGAGTAATTTTTCACGCCAACGGGCGGTGTGATTTGCGACCTACATGTGATGTAACGGAATATAACTCTAATTTAATAGTTACTGCGCAAGACATAGTGTTATTAAATATAATTGCTTTGTTATTTACGAGCACTGGAATTACTGCTTCTACATTTTCTATGTATTCTGGAATTATAGATTTACAATACATGTTTAATTCATTTGAATTTTTAATCGCTTCATTGTTATTGTGACGCCGTTTTATATTCAAGGCAGTTAAAATCATAAGCTTCTAAGTAAGAATTCAAAACAGAGTACTGAGAAGCATGTTGCCTAATACTATAATAGAAACTCTAAGCAATGTTTAGTAAAGCGTGAAAGAGTACAACAATGGTGTTATTTCACAGAAATTTATCGTGAAATAGCTGAATACTAATTACTGACATCGCGTTTCTTTAGATCAATGAATTACTTTTCTTTTCGTTTTTGTTTCGTCATAGAACGGTAATTAATGTTTTATGGATTTCTATGGTTGGCATTGGTAACTTACCTTCACTTGTACACTAGCTCTATTATACTAAAAATATAGCTGAAGAATGTCTCGTTAAATTCATCATGAATTTTCTTCCTTTCGTTTGTTCCGCTCACGTGTACTTTATCATGATTACATTTCTCACGTTGCGGTAAAGATTTGGCTTGCAATAATTTTACTGCGGAAGAGTGACGTCAATATTTACAGGAGGTACCTAGTCTATTTTACTGCAAATGCATTTTTTATTAGCTGCATAGTTTCACTTGTGTACAATCATACATCACGCCTTCATCCCAGAAGGGGCCACGGCTATTGACTTGGTTTACACAAATTCCCATTCACTTGTCTCAGTGAACACTAGGCATTCTTCAACGGACCTTCGGAAGTTTGCAAAATTCACACAACAACCGATTAAAGGTTACTAGGCAGGGGTGTTAATCTATTCTCTCACGAATGTTCGAGCGTCGTATGTAAAACTGTACGAATGTGCCTAAATACTCTACAAAATGTTCGTAGTCTGCTGCTGAACACGCTCTGCATTCGAGAATACAATTCAGAGGTTAAAGGCCCTAGTCCTCTTGCCTTTTGCGTAAAAACACTTTAAATAATTTGATTATTTGTATACGATTGTATTTTGTGTTTTATTTTGCTCAATAAAATCGTTAATAGGATAGCTTCAAAGCGAGTTCTGCGCAATTTTTTATGCCGGCGTGATGGGCCGAAGCGTAGAGCCCTCTCGATCATACGATTCCGCCAATCTTCTTGATTAGGTAGATGCTATTAATAGAAGTACAAATAAGTAGTATTTTACAAGATCTTTTGAATCTTGAATAAAATTGATACTACAACGGACAACCGCTTCGGAACATCTTGCAACTTTGAAGAACAAACTGTGCAAGAAAATAAAAAGAAAATGTCTTTCTTTTACAGAGCTATTGAAAAAAATTAAGATCTAAATATGTCCGCGTTGAAGTGGTATTCAGACTTAAAGCGGTGTTTTGATTACAATATGGACAATTCGGTCAAATGTCACGGATACGAGTTTAATATGCAAATATGCAGATCATTAAGTTCCATTCAAAATTCCCAGACAATGATAGTTTTATACATTTACCGCAAATGCGTCATGTATGCACAAAAATAATAATACAATAAATCATAAACCCAAACCGCAAATAAATCGGAGCGATCATAAAAAGCATCCCGACACGTTTGACAAGAACCACCTTTTTTTTAGTCGGTAGGTAAAACTAAATATATTGCGCTTGTTTTAATAAGGAAAAGTGCTTATGCCTGAGTAACTAATGTCATATAAAATCATGATTGAAATTTGTCGCATTTTTATTAGTGTGAATTTCATATTGGTAAGTAGAAAATAATAGAAATAAGTTAACTGAAAATAATTACAATTTAATATACATTCAAAAGTTCATTGACATTCTTAATAAAAAGCTCTAAAGCGCTTATCTTATTCGTTTTGCGAATAAGCACTTTAAATAATGATTTAAAAAAGCTCTAAATCAAATTACACGTATAAACTTCACCCAGAGATGATTTCGATCATCACTTTGAAGTTTGTACAACTGCATCTCTGAAACCAGCATTTCATGTTTTTCTTAACATGCGTATTGGCATTTTATAGCATCAAAAATTAATATAACTTTAGAAAAAAAAAGAAATAAATAAAAAAATAGTGTAATCAAATATTTAACCTCATTTATGTTATCAAAATATATATTAAAATTCTGCGTAATTGACAGATAGGAATAAAAATATTTAATTAGTTTAAACGCTGTTTATATTTTATTTTTACGGTGCATACGCATTACGTTAATAGCTCCCGTGTAGTTTTTGGGGAAATTCCAATTCAAACCATAAGTTGGCGAATTAATTGACGTTCTTACAAAAATTTCTAGCAAAACACTTACAGTTTTTAACGACGAATGAATTGACTTTCTTTCAAACATTTCCAGAAAACACTTCCAACTATATCCTAAGAACTAAGCCATAACAGAAATAAATAAATAGAAGTGTGCACCTAATATGTTTATAATTAAAGTTAAAAAATATAATAATTCTTGTCAATAAAAATGACAGAAAAAGGTTTACTTACACAAAAAATATTGCTCCCCGTTAATAGTGAACTTGATTTTATCCATGATTAATATCACTCTTTATCATCACGAAATGAAAATAAAAAAACACTGTTCAACACCGTTTCTAACAAACGCGGGAGCACGCGGTTCGAATCACGCGAATACTGACCGCGACCGTTAATAAATAACAAGAATAATTTGAATAACCCGCGACCACAGACGCGATGCATCGTGCGTGCCATAGATAATAAATATTCATTTATTCGTCATCAAACAGCCAATATCACGGAACTCCGTGGCCCATATTATAATCAGTCCAACCTAAATACAAATAGAATAACACAGTCGCGGGCTATTGTTATTATTGATTGTAAAAATAGAAATTTACATAAGTACATAAACTTTCGCCTTTTTCCCAGAGGGGTAGGCAGAGATGCTACCAGGACACCAACATTTCACCTTGTATGTTCCGTCCTACGATGTGATAGGGGGCGAGCCTATCGCCATATCGGGCACAAATTTCTGACTCCGGGCTGTTAATAACTAGAAAATCCAACATCACTTTGCCCGACCCGAGATACGATCCCGAGACCTTAGGTTTTTAATCGTACCGTAGTACAACTACGCCACCGAGGCAGTCAAATATTCCATATACTTATGTAAATATCAAGAGGACGGCATTTTCATTCTGTGATTGGGTCATTGAACTTGTAATTATTTTTTTTTGTATACAAGTAAACAGCAATCAAGTTCACTAACTTTCTTTGGTATCCGAATTATATTTATGAACTTATAACTGTTATTACAGTGGCTTAAAATTTTAAATACTAAAGCTAATTATGTTTGTGTTTGATATTGTTATCAGCCAACGTTAAATGTTATGGTTGCAGCTGATATTAATTTAATCTCGTGCTTTGTTTTAGTTCGTATATCGATAGTTTTGTACGTGGCTGCCACGACGGGGAAGTGGGTTTGAGTTCCAGACACATTATTCAGGTTAGAAGTAACATGAGGCAATAAATCTAAATTAAAGAAAAAAGAAAACGTTTATTGTCGCTCATCATTCCCAAGACAAGTTATTACTTACAATTTAGATACATACATAAACTCACGCCTTTATTACAGAAGTGGTAGGCAGAGGCGACTAGGACACCCACATTTCACCTTCTATGTACCGTCCCATGATGTGATAGGGGGCGAGCCTATCGCCATATCGGGCACAAATTCCTGACTCTGGACTGATAGCGAATAGAAAAACCCAATATCACTTTGCCCGACCCGGGATTCGAATTCGAGACCTCAGCTTCGTACCGTAGTATAACTACGCCAGCGAGGCAGTTTTTAGATTACTTAGATACTACATAAAAATTAAAGGTATATGAATCAATGATTTCTTTATTTATCTTTAATGACACATCGATGAAACCATACTTTTAAAAAGTAGATAATAATTTCAGTCTTTGCATGGCATGGCATGGCATGGCATGTATAAAATAAATGTAGGAACAGAATAAGTTTTCCTTATAACATGTATTATACGTACAAATGTATATTAATTCTAGACTTACAACAAGCAGCATCGCAATCTGCGAATATCCGGTTCAGGAGCGATCAAAGAACTGCATGACCACAAGAACATGTACTCAGTTTTACAATTTTATTTATGGATAAAACGAGTTACTTGTGATGTGGGTTCTGATGGATATGAGCTTTCGCAGTACCAGATAAATAAGTTACATTGGCAATCACTTAGAAACGCGTAACATCCTGTCGACTAGAACGAATTAAAGGTCTTCTATTTTTATTATTTGCATTTGTCAATACAGGGTATATCAAGACATCGACCGAAAACGAATCCAGGTGGTAGTATTGGTGACTTCGGACACAACGCAATTAAAAATTACTCCAAAAAATCGTCTATTTTCGTTTTATTATTTTTTACTTATCGTCGTACTTGGGTGGTAAATACATCATTTTCCTCAAATAATTATGTATTCATTTTTATTTTTAAAGACGCAATGGTAAGTAAGGGTTTAAATTACTATTTATAAAAAAAACTATGTATTTACCAAAACAAACAGGTGATAAAAAAATAATAAAAAAAAATTGGCGCTATATTTGTGAAATTTTTTGTTGCATTGTGTCTGTAACCACTAAAACTACCACCTGGCTTCGTTTTCGGTCGCAGTCTACATTTATTACAGAGGGAGCTGATGATGGAAGGTTAAAGTAAGTTGTGTAACAATAATGTTGTTCGTATAATACAGCTGCATTATTATTTATTATTATTCCTCTTTCGTCCGAGTCGTGTCACAGAGTTGTCGTGTTGTTAAATTTTTAAATAATTTAATAAATTGGCATTATATGAATTCATACCCTATATTCATATAATAGAATATTATTTGGCGCTAACGCAACTGGTCGAGCTGCATTTAGGGCATCCGCGGAGCCCGTCTCACCCCCGCAAGTATAAAGAGACAGGTGCGATTCTTTATCTCGCTTTCACTCGTGCATTATCGTAGTGTTATTTGAAAATCAACCTTGCGCTTAGAGACTTACGCTTGATCTTGCCTACTATATAGTGAAGACCGCAACAGCTGTATCTGTGGATAATAATATTTTTTTTTTCTTTTTGAACTATATACCTACCACAATGCCGCTAAAAAGAACTCCGCCGGCAACTCCAACAAATTCTAATGCTGGTTCTGGCAAAGCAGTGAGTCTTTCAGATCCAAATATCTGCCACTCAGCTGAGAAGGAATCTGCGTCCTCACATGAACCAATTACTCAACGTTCTAAACGTAGAAAGTGCGTAAAAGAAACTATTGAAGTCGAAAATTTTCAAGCGAAAATCATGGAAATGTTTAACGAGCTGAAGTCGACTATGGAAGGAATTAAGGAACAAGCATCACAACTTCAAAATAGTGTTGAATTTATGGGAGCCAAGTACGACGAATTGCTCAAGCATATCTCAAGATTGGAAGATGAGAAAATCCAAGACCGTATTCATATAAAAAGCCTGGAAGACAAAATCGAACTATTGGAGCGACAGCAGCGTAACGCCAGTCTGGAATTTCGAAACATACCAAAGAAGGATAATGAGACGAAATCAGATTTGCTTAACCTAGTAAGTGAAATCACAAAAGTTATACAAGCTCCAATCCAAGCATCAGATATAAGAGACGTATTCAGGATTAAGTCAAAATATTCAAAGCAAATACTAATAGTTGACTTATGTTCCGTCATGGTAAAGGAAAAAATACTCACAAAACTGAAATTATTTAATAGTGAAAACAAAGGAAATAAATTAAACACGAGCCATCTTAAGAATTATAGCGAATACATTCCTATATATATATCTGAAAACTTGACACCGAAAACGAAACGTTTATTTTATTTGTGCCGAGACTTTGCTACTCGAAATGATTACAAATTTTGCTGGGTATCGTTCGGAAAGATACATTTACGAAAGAGAGAAGGTGAAAACTTGATACGTGTTGGATCTGAAATGGAACTCCGACAACTAGAAGATAAGTGACTAGTAATAGCAGGTAGCTATAATAAAACTTATGCTCACATAATTATCCATACGTTATTTTTTGTCGTATTACGTACAAATTTTTTATGGGATTGTAAAGTAAACAAGGCTCACACATTTTACAATTTAAATTTCAATATACAAATGCATTTATTTTTTACATTTACACACTCAAGACGGACACACAATATATTCACCAGTTATACTTTAAGTAATTATGGGGTTATGCTCCTTTATAATAAATATTTATATTTTTCTCTTAAACATAAAGGCTCGGTAAGCCTCGATATAATTATAAGTGTTTGTATCGCATGGTTTCCTTTTTTGAGTTCTTTTTATTATTATTTTTATATTTTTTTACTATCATATAATGCATTTGGGAACCGGAGGCTTAGACTTCTTTTTACCATATTACATAGTTAATCTGACAAACTCAGAACTTATAAATGAAATTGAGAATGAAACAATAAACTCAGTGTGCATTAAAATTACTGATCCTTCAATAACCTGTGAAGTGATAAACTATGAAGCCCTTAATAATAAATCTATTTTTGTTCTAAATGTTAATATCCGTAGCATAAATAAAAATTTCGATTCATTTCTCATATTTATTACTGAGCTTAATTTACCTGTTGATGTTATAGTTATGACCGAATGTTGGTTGAGCGATCATAGTATTATACCTAAACTAGATGGCTATACGCAGTATAGAACCAATAAATTGCTAAATCAAAATGACGGAGTGGTCGCATTTGTAAGAAACAATATAAATATATCTGCATCTGAACCGCTCTGTAAGGACGGTAATTGTTTATTGCTTAATCTGGGGCCTCATATTTCAATTATCTGCACGTACAGACCACCAAGTTTTAATAATCCTACGAATTACTTACTATCGTTAAATGACATATTAACTAGTATAAAACACAGCACTATTATCCTTACCGGAGATCTCAATCTTGACATTATGCCCGCAAATATTAATGGCCATTCAGCTGAATATATTACAATGTTAGCTACACATGGTCTGCGCCAATGCGTCAATTTGCCAACGAGAGATAAAACTTGTCTCGACCATTTCATGGTGAAATCAGCGCAATTCGTTACAACAATTGTATTTGACGAGTTAACCGATCATTCGCCGGTACTGATACATATTGACAACACTATGATAAAAAAGGCTAAAACCTGCTTCGGTAAAACAATTGTTGATCATGTTAAAGTCTCGGAGGCAATAAGTAATACTAAATGGGATCAATTATATATTATTAAGGATGTAGACACTGCGACCGACTTTATAGTCAACGTGCTCCAGGATATAGTTAGGTCTAATAGTAAAACTATAAAAATTACAAACAGAAACAGGAAATTAAAACCGTGGATAACCAAAGGAGTCATGAATAGTATAAGAAAAAGAGATAAATTGCATAAAAAATTACGTGGGGCACCGGAGGATAAAGAGCAAAAGTTTATGTATAAAAAATATAGAAATTGTTGCAATAACTTAATTAAACTATTAAAGACCGAATATTATCAAAAACAACTAATTAAAATCAAAGGGAATTTAGCGGGAACATGGAAAATAATAAAAGAATATTGCAATATAAACACTACCCGAGACAACACAACAGATTTAATGACCATATGCGATACTCCCATAGCATCCCTTAATCATGTGAATTGCTATTTTACAACCGTTGGTAAATCTTTGGCTGATTATACCCTTGCCAAACTCAGCACATCTGAAGCACTCCTTAGTAAACAGATCGGAAGTAAAATTGGCCCTACTGGCTCTATGTCTTTATTTCTGACAGATTTTCAGGAAGTAAAGACCACTTTGAGTTCGCTTAAATCTTCAAGTGCTCCTGGATGGGATAATTTAACTTCAACAATGTTCAAGACAAATGCAACATTCCTTTGTAAGCCCATTTCATATTGGTGCAATCTAAGTTTTGGTTCAGGAAAATTCCCTGCACATTGTAAAAAAGCGGTGGTCATACCAATATATAAGGCGGGCGACAAAGCATTACCCTCAAATTATAGACCTATATCTCTTTTGACAATAATGTCTAAAATCATTGAAAAACTAGCTAATAAAAGGTTGAAACATTATCTTGAGACCAATAACATATTAGCCAACAACCAGTTCGGCTTTAGAGCACAACGTTCAACTGATGATGCTGTAACACTTTTGACCTCCAAGATTGTGTCCTACCTAGATAATGGCTTGAAATGTGCAGGCATTTTTCTGGATCTACAGAAGGCATTTGACACTGTTTCTATCCCGGTGTTAATAGCAAGACTACAATGTATAGGTATCAGAGGTACAACACTTTCGTGGTTTAGTGACTATTTAACAGGCAGGACACAGAAGACTAAATTGGGTAAATTTCTAAGTGATTCGGCGGAATGTCAATATGGAGTCCCGCAGGGTAGTACCTTAGGTCCCACTCTTTTTCTCATTTATATTAATGAGTTATGCAAAATAAATATTTCCCAAGCGGACCTAATAATGTTTGCTGACGATACTGTGGTTCTTGTTCACAGCACATCTTGGGATACTGTAAAACAACTGGCTGAAGAGGGATTGTCCTTAATCACTAAATGGTTGGAGGATAATCTCTTAACACTTAATGTATCTAAAACTAAATACATTTGCTTCCACAAAACCGCATCCACAAAACCTCCACAGTCATATCACTTGATTATACATACCTATCCATGCAACAAAGATAATATCGCCAATGACTGCACCTGTTCTGGGTTGGAAAGGGCAAGGGAACTTAAATACCTAGGACTAACACTAGATGAAAAACTTAATTGGAAATCCCACATTTTTACCATTACAAAACGCTTAAGAAGACTTATTGTTATATTCAAAAACTTAAGAAGCCTAGGCAACAAATATCTGCTAATACAGACCTACAACGCTCTCTGTCACTGCCTTATTAACTATTGTATTTGCTCCTGGGGTGGAGCTTCAAAAACAATTCTTATAGAGCTTGAGCGTGCACAGAGAGCTATACTTAAAACGGCCTTATCTCTTCCATACCGTCATTCTACAGTATCTGTTTATGAACAAGCTAAAATTCTGAGCGTTAGAAAATGTTACATCTACCAGTGTATTAAACGCTATCATAAATCGATATTGCCTTTCCCTAGTGTTCAACACACCAGAAGGATCAACAAATTTCCATTACCAATATGCAGAACAACTTTTGCGATGAAACATTATTCTTACCAAGCTCCTCGATTATATAATGTCCTTTCAAAACGAGTGACCAATGTGAGTGAAGCTAACATGCATAAACTTAAGAGACTAATTGATTCGTGGTTACAAACTCTTAACTATGATGAATGTGAGAATCTTATAACAAAAAATATTTGCTAAATATACTTTTTACCATAATTATCGAACCCCACTTGCTACACAAACAGACAAACACAAACACACACACACACACACACACACACACACACACACACACACACACACACACACACACACATACACCCATCCACTCTCACTCACACAGTTTACGATGCATCCAATTTCATTTTATCTTGTATTACCTTATCTAATGTTAGTTTTTGTTTTTATTGGTGTTTTTATTGTTTTTTTTTTTTCCTACATTTTTAATTAAATTATTGTGTTATTTTTGTTAAAAATACTTTATAGGTTTACATATACATTGCTGTGATGTATAACAACATTTACCAAAACTGTAATACACGAAAGAGACTGACTCCTGTCATACAGGGTATCCTAGTTCAGGAGTCAGGGTGTCAATCAATTGTAAATTTGTTACTGTAAAGCAATAAAGATTATTATTATTATTTATATTCATCTTTAAAAAGAACTCAGCTCCGTGAGCTGGATAGAATTAATACACACGGGCCTGGACCAAGTGTGCATTATTAATTATTGACCCCGTACTTAGTTACTATGATTTATGTCAGTCTGTCCGTTGCTGTCCGTCTTTAAAAATTTGCGTACTATCCTGCAAGTATTTAGGATAGCAGCTTTTTGTAATGTACGGTAAATGTTGGATGGGAGATCTAATATTTCTATTGCTTTGTGTAAGTGTTTAGGCACGATGCCTGTAGTAGAAAGCACGATCGGAACTATTGACACCTGCTGCAATTTCCACATTCGGGCTATTTCTTCTTTTAAGTCTGTGTATTTTGATAGCTTTTCTGATATTGTATTCTGTACATTATGACTATTGGGTACGGCTATATCTATGATGAGCGCTGTTTTATTATTTTTGTCTATTAAAGTGATATCTGGTCTATTGTAATGTACTGTTTTGTCGGTTAATATTGTTCTATCGTAATACAGTTTATGGGTGGCATTTTCTAGTACTATTTCAGGTATATATTTATAATAAGGTATTAAGGGATGGGTTGATATTAGTTTATATTTCTGGGCTAGTTTTTGGTGGATAATATTTGCAATTTGGTCATGTCTATGTTTATAGTCTGTCTGTACTATTGCTTTGCAGGCGCCTGTTATATGTTGGATGGTCTCGATTGCACTGTTACATTTTCTACATATATCGGAATTTAAGCTTTTAATTATATATTTCTGGTAGTTCCTGGTTTCGATAACTTGGTCCTGAATGGCGAGCATGAAACCTTCTGTTTCAGGGAAGAGTTCTCCTCGTCTGAGCCAATCGTTCGACGCTATTTTGTCGACGTCTGGTTTGCTCAAATCTTGGAGGTGTCTTCCATGAAGTGATTTTCGTGCCCATTCTACCAGTTTATCCTGTCGGTCTATTATTTTTTCATTTATTTGAACTGTTTGGTCGGTTAGGTTCAGTGGCGTATATTTACTATCATTTTTTACTATTGCGTTATGTAAGGTTGAAGTAAGTGATTTATTATGGAAGTATTTTCTAAGAGTAGTGATCTGTTTATTGTGCAGGTTAACGACATCGATTATTCCTCTTCCTCCATCAACTCTAGGCAATGTAATTCTTTGCATACAGGATCTTGGATGATGCTTTCTGTGCTTGGTCATAAGTACGTTAATTGTTCGCTGAATATTTTTAAGGTCCGTTTTCGTCCATTTTAAAATACCAAATGAATAGGTCAAAATTGGGATGGCAAATGTATTAATCGCTTTTATAATATTCCTAGAGTTAAGTTGGGATTTTAGAATTAGGTTGAGTCGGTCCTTAAATTTCTGTGTTAATGCGGCTTTAGTTTCCTTATAGGTTATTTGTTTAGACTGATTATAACCAAGATATTTGTATGTAGCGCTTTCATCTAATGGATCTATTTGTTCTCCTGTGGAAAGTGTGTAAAAATGTTTATGGGTCTGTCCTGCTTTAATAGAATTAATTTTACACTTATCAATACCGAATTGCATACAAATGTCTTTAGAAAACTGTTCAGTTAATTCTGCTAATTGGTTCATGTCAGATTGGGAGGAAGCATACAATTTTATGTCGTCCATATATAACAAATGTGTGAGTTTTCTAATATTTTCGCTAGATTCTGAGTTGGGACTAGTGTGATATGTTAAAGGATAACCGATATTAAAGGCGTTTAAAAAATTTGTCAACGGATTTAAAGCAAGGCAGAACCACAAAGGACTAAGGGCATCGCCTTGAAAAATGCCACGTTGTATTTTTATGCTCTCCGTTTGTGTATATCCATCACTTGTTTTTATTTTCAATCTAGTTGTCCAATGTTGGGATGTAATAAATAAATAATTAATGATATGTGGATTAATTTTATAAATATTTAGAACTTTAAATAACCAGGTATGGGGTACCGAGTCATACGCTTTTTTATAATCTATGTACATTGTAAATATATCTTTCTTTTTATTTATGACCTGTTTTAATATTACCGAATCTATAGTTAATTGCTCCTTACATCCTTGACTAAATTTTCTACAGCCTTTCTGCTCTTCATTTAATATGTTATTACTATCTATATGATTATAAATTTCGTGAGCTATACAAGATGTAATTATTTTATATAACGTTTGCAAACAAGTGATGGGTCTATACTTTCCAGGGTTGAGCGGATCATTCAAGTCCTTCGGCAACATATGTGTGATTCCTTCTGTTATGAATTTAGGTACTATTTCAGGTTGTTCAATGAATTGATTTATATATTTGAGAATAAAAGAGTGTGTGTATGAGAGTTTTTTGTACCAATAGTTATGGATATTATCGGATCCAGGTGCCTTCCAATTTTGTAGTTTCTTTAGAATAACCTGAAATGTTTCTGAAGTAATATTCGTGAAAGACATTTCCAATATATTGTTTGACCTATTTTCTTCCACTTTTATCCAATCGGCGTGGTTATTGTGTTCTACCGGAATTTCCCAAATACTAGCCCAAAAGTTTCTTAGTTCTTCTAAAGGAGGTGTCTGGTTTTGGTACTTGGTGGGATTCTGTGTTTTTAAACTGCGATAAAATTGTTTTTCATTACAAGAAAATTGAGAATTTTGGGTCTTACGAAGAGTACAATCTTTGTATCTCTTCAATCTATGGCTCGCGACGGATAGTTTTTGTTTGAGAGTGTCTAGTACATGCGACGGCTGGCTATTATCGGCTTCATGAGTCGCATGTCTAGCATATCGATTTAGTATTTGGTTTGAATCCTTTATTACTCTATTGCTTCTATTTCCGTTAATAAATTGGGTTAATTTTCCTATGTTAGATCTAAGATCTTCTATTCTTTTTTCCAGTCTTCGTTGCCACGCTGGTGTGCGTTTTCTTTGAAAAATATTAGCGTTATCAGGGATAAGATTATTAATTTTAGATCCATTATAAGTAGCGGCTGTTACGGCACTACAATAGATGAGCGTTTGTAAAGTTAAAAAGTCTAAAGTTTTAGTTCTATTTATGATTTCTGGTAAAATTATATTATTAATATATTTTAATGCAATAGCCAACTTTTTTGTAGCTCTCTGTTTTGGTATATATGGGCGGCTAGTGGGTTCAGAATTTGTATAAAGATTTAATGACTCATTAAAAATTAAATCAATAGTGTTATTTCGGTCGCTACTATTTGGTTGTACTTGGTTAGGGGCTTGGTCACGGTCTACATTATTTGGGATCATTTGGGAAGCTATGCCCTCGGTTTCTATTTGGGCTTGAGATCGGTTAGCAAACTCAATCGGTAAATTAATTTCATTGTGGCAAGTATTGTCTCTGGTTATTTCAACATGGCTATAAGTATTATTATCTATATTTAAACTCTGCGTTAGTCTCTCTCCGCTATGGAGTGGAACAAATGAACTTTTATCTGAACTACTATATTCGTTAGCGATATCTATATCTAATTCCTTAGCTACTTCCTTTCTTATTTGTTTCATTCTTTCTTCAGTTATGTATCTATTGTTCATTATTACTCTTCTCTGGTCGGCAACTCTTTGTTCGGATATATGTTCAAGATGTGGGTAGTTCGAGACAAACTCTCGATGCATTTGTTTTCTGTATGCAGTTAAATTTGTTTCCAGATGTGTAATTTTTAAATAGCTACGAATAATTGTCTCATTATGTTCATTTGTCCATTTCATACGTTGATTTCTTAATTTAGTTGTTTCAGATGCTATGTTTAAGGGTTGAGTGAGTGTTGGGTGGGTGGAGGTTAGTTGTGTTTGTATTTCGTTGTATATTTCTGTAATCCGATTTTGTGGTAATAATTTACTTCGAATGATAGCTCTCCGTTGATCACCAATACGCTGTCGGCTAACGTCAATGTGTGGGAATTTTTCAATAAATTTATTGTATAACGGTTCTAAGTAGGCTTTGGTATCAGTTTCCAAGTTTGTCAATACTAGATAGGTGCGCAGTATGAACTCATTCACTTCTGTCGACCATTTTATGCGCTTATTTTGAGTACTCACAGTGGACACAGAATTTACGGCTGTACTTGCCGTCTGTGCAACACTCGCGGCACTTGTAGACGGTAATAGTGAAGTTAATATTGCTGGTTTATTGATGTTACTTATTTGTTCTATGGGGTTTCGTATATTTTGTGGTTTCTTACCATTTTTTATGCTATCGTGTTCTTCTACGAATACATCCCCTCTTCGACAACTTTCTCGCAGTGATCTAAGGTGATATCTACTTTGAGTTGATCTCGACGATGTGTGAGCAGAGCTTGAAGATGTTAGTGAATATGATGATAATGAAACAGGCGATTTATTACTTGATTCTGGTGATGGGATGTTAGCGAAAGGTGAAGATGAGCTAGATGAAGGTGATGATGGTTGATCGGCTGTAGTCAATTTTTCGAGGGGAGCCCGCCTGTTCAGCCCCCCGTCGCCAACGGTTCGCATTCTGTGGCATCCAGCGTCGGCTCCAGATGCGCCCCGGCGACCCCCGGGTAGCGGCCGTAAACTATAACGCTTTGTCTGACTTTCCATATTATATTATCTCCATAAAATGGGTTGCCGTTGCCGTGTTAGCCGTCAAAGTAGTTGTTGTGACGTGTCCGCCCCCCACGTAAATCAGATGGTCGATTTGGACGTACGGTTGGACTTTAGGGGGCTTATTATTATTATTATTATTGTTTTTTAATTTTTATGCTCGGATTTACTCCGGTATACTGATGCACACGAGCCTAAGCCAAGTGTACATCAGGAGGGTTTCCCTGGGCTGCAGCTAATCTTATATTATTGGTGGGTATGTCAGAGTCAGTCTGTAAGAACTTTCGGACGGTACGGCATGTATTAAGGATGGCAGCTTTTTGTAGCAGAAGATAAATGTTGGGAGGTAGATTTAATGTTTTTAGTGATTGGTGTAGCTGTTTGGGTATTACCCCTGTGGTGGAGAGTACAATAGGGACTATAACAACTTTGCGGAGGTGCCAAAGTCGGGTAATTTCATCTTTTAACTCGGTGTATTTAGTTAATTTCTCTGCTATTGTTGTCTGTAAGTTGTGTGTGTTTGGAACAGCTATGTCTATGAGGTATCCGGTTTGGCTAATTTTATCTACTAACGTAATATCAGGCCTATTGTAAGGAATGGTTCGGTCTGTAAGGATGGCTCTATCAAAATATAATTTCGATCTTGGATTTTCTAGTACTGTGTCGGGTTTGTATTTATAATATGGCTGGGAGTTCTCAATCAAGCTGTAATTTAGAGCTAGCTTCTGGTGGATAATATTAGCCACCTGATCGTGCCTATGCTTATAATCGGTTTGGGTTATTGATTTACAAGCTCCGGTTATGTGTTGGATTGTTTCGGGAGAACTATTGCATTTTCTACATGTGTCGGAATTAAGGGTTTTTATTATGTGTTTCTGGTAATTTCTTGTCTCTATTATTTGGTCTTGTATAGCTAGCATGAATCCTTCAGTTTCTGGGAAGAGTTGGCCTTGGCTGAGCCACGCGTTCGACGCCTCCTTGTCGACGTTTGGTTGGCTCAGAT
The DNA here is from genome assembly GCA_949752805.1 of Deilephila elpenor. Taxonomy (NCBI): domain Eukaryota; kingdom Metazoa; phylum Arthropoda; class Insecta; order Lepidoptera; family Sphingidae; genus Deilephila; species Deilephila elpenor. The sequence continues at coordinate 11,774,466 of OX457108.1, forward strand.
CTTGGCGGTGCCTTCCATGAAGTGACTTTTGGATCCATTCTTCTATTTTTGTCTTATCGTCTGTCATTCGCTCATTTTTTTGATCTGTTCTGTCTTTCATATTAAGCGGAGTGAACTTGCTATCGTTTTCTACTATAGATTTATGAAGGCCAGAGGATGCTGTTTTATGGAAAAAATACTGTCTCAGTGTTGTAATTTGTCTATTATGGAGATTAACAATATCAATAAGTCCTCTGCCCCCTTCTTTTCTTGGGAGGGTTAGTCTTTGTATACATGATCTGGGATGATGTTTACGGAATCTAGTCATTGAGGTGTTTATTGTGCGTTGTAAGTTTTTTAAATCAGATTTACTCCAGTTTATAATTCCAAAAGAATACGTGAGTATTGGTATGGCAAACGTATTAATTGCTTTTACTGTATTTCGGGCATAAAGCTGAGTCTTTAATATTGTATTAAGTCTATGTTGAAATTCCTGTTTTAATTTAAGTTTTGTGGTTTTATAATTAATTTGGGACGATTGGTTATATCCTAAGTATTTATAGGTTTCCTGCTCGGTGAGAGGGTTTATTTGTTCTCCGGTATGTAAGGTATAATGGTGTTGATAATTAACTCCTGCCTTTACAGAATTGATCTTACACTTGTCGATACCAAAGTCCATCCTAATATCAGTACTAAACGATTCAGTTAAGTTAGCTAGCTGATCAAGTTGGTGTTCATCTTGGGCATAAAGTTTGATATCGTCCATGTAAAGTAAATGATTTAACCTATTTATACGTTCTTGTTCGTCTATGGGTTGTTCAGTATTTCTATATTTTAAGGTATATCCGAGTGATGTAGAATTTAAAATATTGGAGAGTGGATTCAAAGCTAAGCAAAACCAAAGCGGGCTAAGTGAATCTCCTTGGAATATACCTCGTTTTATTTTAATTGGATCAGTTTCTATTGTTTTAGTGGGACTAGAAAGTTTTATTCGGGTTGTCCAGTTTTTCATAATTGCTTCAAGAAATATGATGATATTAGGGTGGACTTTGTAGATCTGCATGATTTGGAGTAGCCATGAGTGGGGGACAGAGTCGTAGGCTTTCTTGTAATCAATATACATCGAGAAAAGATTGGCTTTGGTTTTATGGACATGTTTAAGAATTACGGAGTCTATGATAAGTTGCTCTTTGCAACCTTGCGCGAACTTACGGCAACCTTTTTGTTGTTCGGCAAGAATATTGTTGGCATCTATGTGCTGATAAATTAATTCAGAGAGGCAAGAGGTAATAATTTTATACAATGTTTGTAGACAAGTGATCGGTCTATACTTAGCAGGGTTCATGGGGTCATTTCGATCTTTTGGTATCATATAAGTAACTCCTAATGTTAAATAAGATGGTATTTTATTTGGTTCCTGTATAAAATCATTAATATATTTAAGCAAGTATGGATGTAGGTACGTCAGTTTTTTATACCAATAACTGTGTATGTGGTCAGATCCTGCTGCTTTCCAGTTATGTAGGTTATGGAGTACTTTTACAAATGTTTCTGGTGGGATCTGTTCGAAGTTCATTTCTGTACATCTAGCATTATTTATTATTTCCTCTTCTATCCAATTGGCCTGTGTATTATGACTTTCTGATGTTCCCCATATACCTGCCCAGAAATGTTTCAATTCTTCGGAGCTTGGGATATCATTTATATTATTATCTGTGTTATCCGGTTCAGTATTTGTAGCTGCCTGTTTAATCGTACGATAAAAAAGTTTCTCATTGTTATTAAATCGACTGTTTTGTTGTTTTCTTAAAGTGCAATTTTTATATCTGTGTAGACGACCGGATATAACTGTTAGTTTTTGTTTTAGTGTGTCTAGGGTGTGTGTTAACTGAATATTTGGTTCTTCGTGTATAGAATGTGTTTTATATTGCTCCATTATTGCTTTAACGTGAATTGTTAGTTTTCTTGTTCTGTTACCGTTAATGAATTGTGTTAATCTGCCTATTTTTGTGCGTAGCTCATTTATTCTGCGTTCTAATCGCGCCTGCCAAGCTGGTTTACGTTCTTTTCGATTATTACGAGTTTTTTCATAATCATCTAAATTAATTTTGGACCCATTAACTTTTGCTGCTGTCCAAGCAGCGCAATACATAACAGTTTGCAAAATATTAAACTCTGTTTCTTGGTTAATATTTTGAGGGAGTGTAATGTTATTTAGATATTGTACGATTTTCGCTAATTTTTTAGATGGTTTTTGCTTTGGAATATACTTTCTGTTAATAGGGTGAGTATTTTTGAAATAATCTAATGCTTTTTGGAAGGTCTCGTCTATTTCTTTATCTCTATCTTCTGTGGTTTCAAGGATTACATGATGATCATCAGTGCCATTTATTCCTATTGTACTATTGTTTAATATTGTTTCGTCGCTGTTTATGCAAAGATATTCTGGATTACTGTTATGATTAATACTATTGATAGTAAGTGACAGTTCTTCAGCCACTTCTTGTCTTATTGCTTGCAGTCGGTCATCTGCAATATATTTATTAGAGACTATGGTTCTCCTCTGATCTGCTATTCTTTGTTCCGACACATGTGAAAGGGATGGGAAATTAATGATAAAATCTCTGTGTAATAATTTACGATATGCTGTTTTATTGGTTTCTAAATGGGTGATTCGGTAATAAGATCGCATTATAGTTTCATTTTGCGCAGTCGTCCACCTTACACGGTTAGAGCTGCTTGCAGTATTATTCGGTTGAATTGGTTTTGTCTGTGATTGTATGTAAGTCTGTGGGGGGTTGGTACTAGTTGGTAGGCTATTGATTTCTTCTTCAACATCTTTATAGATTTTATCGATGATACTCTGTGGCAAAAGTTTACTACGTATTATAGCTCTCCGCTGGTCTCCAACTCTTTGGCGGCTCACTTGCATGTTCGGGAATTTTTCTATAAACTTTAAATGAAGCGGTTCGAGATAAGTCTTTCTGTCGGTGTCTAGAGAAGTCAATTGCAGGTAAGTGCGCAGGATAAATTGGTTCATTTCAGATGTCCATCGCCTACGCGTACGGCTGACGTCTACAGTGGGTACAAGCTCTGCGTCTAAGTCGACATCTTGTACAACACCATCGACTGAGCTTATAGAGGACAAGGTAGGTGTTCGCCTTGTCATATAAGATGGGCACGTTGAGGGAACGGATGAGAAAAGGGATACGGTATCGTCATCCGATAAGTCGGCTGTAGCTTCTACGTCGCGAGCCCGCCTGCTCAACCTGCGACGATCGGCTGTAGCATCTTGTGTGGCGCGCGCCCGCCTGCTCAGCGCAGCGCCACCGGTGTCCCGCATACTGAAGCACCCAGCACCGGCTCCAGGTGCGCCCCGGCGACCCCCGGGCAGCGACCGTAAATTGTATCTTCTTTCACTTGGCTCCATTTATATTAGGGTAGTTTGGGATGATTCGTTCAGAAAGGGTCGCACAGCTGTTATTGGCGTTTAAATAAAGTATCGCTCACAATGAGGTATGTTGGTCTAGGTGTTCAGACCTCGTCTAAGTTCCTGCTTTCCTTAAGCCCCCCCACCACGTCAAGGTTCAATCCCTGGGGGGGTATTATTATTATTATTATTCGTTTTGTTAAAGCTATTTCAAATATATTTTTTATTTAATTGACAGCCTCCGCGGCGCAGTTGGTTAAACGCCGGCTGTGAAACGAGAAGCCGCGGGTTCGATCCCCGCACCGAGACAAATATTTGTGTGATCCACAGGTATTTGTTTCGGGTTCTGGGTGTTTGTGAGACAGAAAAGTCTCTCATTGTTTTTGATACCCACGACACTAGACTCGGTCTTAGTGTGGGGTAATGACTATGTATGTGACTGTTAAGTGTTGGGTGTTATTCATTTATTTTATTTTATATGGTTTTGATGAGTTATAAAAGTCATGACCCACATTTACCATTTGAAGTCATATTCACGAATATAGCATGAATAATTCTACAATAAGAAAATTAAAATTATTTACAAATTGTCTATATTAATTAAGCTTAATAACAGAGTTAATAAAACTCATTTTATTTTTCTTGTTACAAACGGTAACGATTGCATTTAACTACCTATAAATATTATAAATAAATCTAAAAAGCTCGTCCCCTATCACATCATGGGACGGAATATACAAGGCGAAATGTGTGTGTCCTGGTGGCTCCTCTGCCTACCTCTTCTGGGATAAAAGCGTGATTTTATATATGTATGTATGTAAATATTGTCATATTATGTTTATTTAGGTAATGACTAAAATATATCAGTCGCACTCGTAAAATATTTAATCTAGTAGAGTTTTATAAGAGTAAATTCTTTGTGAATACTTATGTGACCTATGCTCAAGCACCAACACTTTTGAAATTTGAAGTGCGCGATAAGAGGCCGACTGTAAGCTTTTTGTAAACACTGCATATTGACAACACAGGAGTGAATTCAAGTGGTATTAGAAGCACTTGTCCCACAGATTGTTATTTCGAATATTCACTTGTGATATTTATAATTATCATCTATTGTTGATGCTTTTGAAATATTTTTTAAATAGTTTGTGGTATAATTGACTTTAATGATTTTTTATATGTGTTACGATGGCGATATTTAAAAAATAATTGTGTTTTATACTACGTCTAATAAATATACTTACTACCTTTCACTTGAATATTTACATTCGGTTATTATAAATACTCGTACATTCTCCTATTTCATCTTTTAAATAAAATATCTGGTAATCCCCCAACCAGAGACAAAATAGAGCCACGTGCCTAGACATAAATATTACATTAGTCGTAAGATCCAAACTAAAGTAGACTGTACTAAAAGATATGGGAAAACTGGCGTATATTAAAATTCCAGATGATTGATACATTTTGCGTCGTCAGTCGCAAGAATTACGAACCATACCAAAAAAACTGAATATATGTGTTGCCAATACTACGAAATTACAACCAATATAGCCACAATCACAGTTGCAAGGTAAACAATACAAATTATCCATGGAAACAAACTGAAATTTTAAAGAAATCGGTCCCTAAACCATTCCCTTAATTAGGCCCTGCGGTACCCTTGCCATGGGTATCATAATTCATAACATAAATTTTGCTTACGGGTTTAAAACTATGGGAGGGGTGGGGAGGCATACCTCAAATTACTGGTATATTGTTTATGCTTCCTGTAACGAGTGAGCGATTAGTAGTGACTATTGAGTTCTACGGCGTGAACTATGTGTTGGGCAAATAAATGCTGTTTTTACTTCCCGCTCGATGTGGGGTGTATTCTCATCGGCTTTGTGAATTACGTGAGTTTTTTTTATATATAATAATATAATTTCTATGTTATGTAAAGTCCGCTAAGGCCAGTGTGGTGAACTATATGGACTAACCCCTTTCAATCGTACCCTTGATTGTAGAGGAGGCCCGTGCATCGCAGTGGGACGTGTATACGGGCTAATACAGATACAGATAATATCAAGGATGCATCCCTTAGGGTTGAAAAAGTGAAAGTGAATTTGTTTGTTCCTCTTAAACGCCTTAATTACTTTATCGATTATCCTGGAATTTTGGATATATTGTGATAAAACTATTTTTATATTTATATTTGGTTTAATTTTCCGCCACGTGACCACGAAAGCAGTAAAGTAATCGAAACGTCGCGTCGGGAAGTTAAAAAATGTAAAGTTTTTAAAACCAAATCGCGATAAAATCCGTAAAATTTAGTTTTATTTCAATGTGTAACGTTAGCGTTAATCTAAGAAACCATTTTGTATACATTATTATTGTCAGAGGTACAGAAAAGGACATAAGTTAATTTATATCAACTAAAAATGTATTCCTACCGAACTACCGTTACTTATAAATGCGAAAGAAGTTATTGTAAATTTAATATGTTTCGTTTCATGAGTATTTCTCTGAAGAGATCGTTTTGAAATAAGACACAGGGTTACCTGTTATCATGAGATACCCACAGCACACTGGCTTTTCTTATTATTACCTAAATAGAATTTCTAAGGAGATAAATATGTAGAAGAGGACAAATATACATACAATAATTTTGCATGAGAGGTAATTTGATTCTGGGATGGGTTGGGAAGTATACTCATGAAACTATAGATTATAATAGGGGCAAATGTATTAATATTCTCTATTAACTAATAGCTTTAGTGTCGTAGTTGGTTAAGAAGTCGAAGTTCGTTCCTCGCACTAAGATAAATGCTTATTGACACTCAAGACACAAAAATATATTTCGAGTCGTTCTCGTGGTATCATAATCTTTCTTAATTTATTTGATAACCTTTAAAAACTTGATTCTTAATCTGGGTTGTACAGTGTATACAAAATTAACACAAATATAAAATCATTTTGCTTGCATCGGTTTAAAAAACAATTAAATTATATGGCAAATATTTTTGTACATAAATATTTTTTATTTTATGTATTTAAAATTATTTTTGTTCGAATGTTAATTATAAGTTATTACATTGGTATTGGTTTTCCATATTATGCCATATGTTTTTACAATAATAACCAATAAGTGTATGGAATTTCCTCGTTGAAGTTATTTTTATCCTGTTAACTTGGCCCTAGGATCCCGTCATATTAATTAAGCGGTAAAATATGAGAAAACAAACAATGTAAACATATCATGTAATACGTAGAGAAAACAAGAAGACAGTCAGTTTTTGGGATGGAGTTTCTTGAGCCTCGTGGTTTGGCGTTCCAACAACTACAACAAGAACTTATAAAGTCTTCAGATCGAATCTAAAAAATTACCAACTTTTTTGTCTTTTGACGAAATGAAATGTTTCGTGGTACCTAGGCCAGGTATTGAGTATTTGACTCTTTCTAACCGCAGTCGCAGTCGCAAACATAGCGTGGGAAGTCCTCTGGACAGATGGCGGGACGACTTGCACAAGAGGGCCGGCAGCGACTAGATGCGTAAAGCAGCAGAGCGGGCTCTGTGGCGTACCTTGGGAGAGGCCTATGCCCAGCAATGAACTGCAACGGGCTGATGATGATGAACCGCAGTTGGTGCCTGGGTCCGTCATAACTTAAATAAACTATTCGTAAGGGTCATTTAAGCGGGTTGTGGAGGAATTGCTCAGGTCGGCATTGCTTTTATTACGCATGGCCCTGTTGGTTGTTGGGTGTATTAATATTAATATTATGAATAACTTGATGAGCACGTCGTTTGTAAGCCGTCTACATTTAAACAGAAGCAACACAATTAACATATTAAACACCGCACAGCATTGCAATAGGCCCGTTATGCCGAGAAATTAGGCGTTAAATGTCCTAATGTCAATTACTTCATTATAAATACCCGCTTTATAGACTCCATTGGTAAGAAACAATATCCAGCTTAGTGAAGTCGTTTGCGAATTATATACCACCGGTGCAATTTCTAACGTGCTAGTACAATTTGGTGGAGACGTGTTCAGCAGTGGATATCCTGGGACCGAAAAGGAAGAGAGAGGTAGTATATGTTCTATCAACGCATCGATTATGCCTCTGCCTTTGTAGGTGTACCAGAGCAGTCGTGATTGTTTACAATGAAGCTCTTCTGCTCGTTTGTGTTTTATTCTATGTAAAAATATTAACATTATATATGTACCATCTCTTGGTCGTGCAAGAATGTGAATTAGTTTGTGTAGGTTGACATTTGACACTTTGATGTAAATTATAATTGATTCATACACGAATTACGTAATATCAAAAATCGAATGCGCGTATTTTTTATTGGGCTCGGGCCAATACAGGAGCTTATCTGTTATAGAATATTACTTTATTGTACATTATTTTTATTTGAAAGATTTATTACCAAAAAAAAATAGAACGAATATAAATTCATTTGGAAATAAACCAGTTAGAAGTTGTAACCTAGAAAAGGGAAAATTGTTATTTATAGAAATATCGTATTGCACGCGGTGACGTCACTGCTTTCAAAATACGGGCGTGCGAGAGAGACAGGTAAATGTTGCCTCTATGCTCTTACTTCTTTAACACTAGAAGGGCCGGGCTTCATGCTATACCTTCAAAGACCGCAGCGGTCAATTTGACGGTACTAGAGATTAAGTGAGAATACTTGTGAAATTATTACATATTTTAAATTAAAATAAAATAAAAATAATACATATTTATTTTTTATTAATAGTTAACAATTTAGCATTAAAGTTAGTAACATTTGTAATAGTTTTTTTAGACTCTTTTGTACATTTTCCACAAACAGCTTTTTTACAGATAGTGCAGTTTTCACTTGTTTAATTTTTTTTACAATTACTATTGATTTGACATTACCGCCTCTTATTGTTTGTAGTACATGGTTCACTTGTTTCAGAATTAGTTCCTTGTCTCTGAGTCGCAGTTGAAGTGGTTTTTTTTTACATACTCTTCACGTAGTTCGCTCACTAGTTGAAGGATAAAATCATGACGAGAAATTTTTATTCCTGTGACTTTTTGATTTTGAAATTGGCTTGTTATTTTCAATGTATCGTTTGGCGTATGGAGTAGGCCCTGAGATTTCTCGAAGTATATTTTGCCGGCTACGACGTCCTACTCCACTAGCGTCTGGAGAAATACAAGTCCATTCTGTGCCGTCACTTGCTACTTGTAACATACCGACTTCCGGTACTGAAGATGTCCTAGCTGAACCTCCACTCTACGAGATACCCCGCGTCCTCTGCGCGAATTTACAATAATATTGTTATTTGTAGCAGATGAATCTACTTCGGAGTCTTCTGATGAAGAAGTGACCTGTTCCGGCTGAAATTCTGTATCACGGTTTTCACTAACACTGTCTATTATATCATCACTACTTTCATCACCTGACACATCTTCTTGTATATCCCGATATCGCAACAATTCTTGTTCTATTTCCGAAATTGAGAGCTGGCGACTCATTTTTTTATAAAAAGTTACGACTGCTCACCGAACGAAACCAATGTCTACTGTAAAATATAAACAAGCTAGGCAGTAACAACTTACTCAGAATTCAATTCAACATAAATAAAAACAAAAGTACCCACATTAGTTTGAAGAATTCGTTGTTTACTATTCTTATCGCCGCCTTTATATGTATGCCGTCACATTGACGGTGCGCGGTCTTAGTAGGTATTTGTAATCGAAACTCATTTACAATATATTGTTATTTTTTTTAAATATAGATTTAGCTTAATAATAGCAAATTAGGAAAAGTCAAAAAATATGAAAATAAACAAAAACATAGTTTGTGAAATATTTAACAATGAAATTGCCTTGCCGCCAATTTGACTGCCTTGGTCTTTCTAGTGTTAATAATAACCTACTAGTTAGATACGTTCCTTTGCAACCTGCACGGGACTTCTTAATAAGCGAGAGTTCAATTGAGAGGGCTAGGCCCTCACTTTGACTTATATCAGTATCAGCCCATATACGTCCCACTGCAGAGCACGGGCCTACTCTACAATCGAGGGTACCATTGAGAGTAGTTAGGCCATATAGTCCATTGACTTAATTTTTTTTCTAATATTAAATAGCCCATGAAAATATTTCATGTTATTTGAATTTACTTTCAAATTACCCATGTAGGTGTTTTTACGGAAATATCTTATTTTAAAGGTTTTGACTCAAGGAAACTATACCATTGACTCCACTGTTATCCTTATCAGCCTTATCAAGTTATATTTGTAACCAATTAATTGGAACTAAAATATTCAAAGGGCACCAATAAATGCGACGGAACATGCGATGATATTATAATACGTGTGAAGATAGTCTCAAGTACAAATATGGGTTAAGTTGACCCACCAGTCTTTTCTGGCAGAGTATTCCTATCAGGGGGGTTATTCAATTCCGACACGACGACGAATGTTCGAACGTCGTACCTAAAGCTGTACGAATGTGCCTATAAAAAAATAAATAAAAATATATAAAAATCAGTAACTTTTAGAAAATTCAAAAATTGCTCTAATTTCTACAAGAGCAAACTTTGTTTAGAATAATGTTTTTTCCCTATATTTGTGACGTGGGAGAAATGAAAATTTAAATGCAGAAGCCAGACGCAAAAATCGTGTTGACTTGTGTAATCCGTTTCTGAGTGGTCGGGCGAAATCGGGAGCAAATATTATAATATAATTAAAATAATAAAAATAATTCACACACATAGACCACCTCTGCAACGGAGAGTTTAAGTGGGAATGTAAATTACTAAATATAATTAAATCAATTTATAAATTGCTTTTTTACAGCTATTTGGAGCATCGACAACGGTGGGAGCGACTGCGCTGCTTGTACTAGACAAGAACTACCAATGGTACCATGGAGACAAGAGGCATTACCTTCAAACCGTGTTCGAGTTCGATATGAACAGAAAAATCATTGATATTACTGTTATATCCTCAATCGTGGTAGGGGTTCTGTCGATGATTTTCGCTTCCTTCCTTATTATGGGAGTTAAAAAGGTCAGTAATCTTTGTAGAGTAAATTAACAGTATCAAAATATATATTAAATTTAACTATGGCAATAAGTAAATGAGATATATAGTTTTTATTTATTTTGCTTAAAATATGCCATCACATTAAAATAAATAAATAGATCCAACAGTCACATATAAAGACCTGACCCTACACTAAAGTTGAGTCTTGTGTCGTGAGTATCAGAAACTACAAGAGTTTTCGGTCTCACGAACACCCAGACCTAACCCGCGACCTGTCGTACCTGTCGTTTCACAGCCGGCGTCTAACCAACTGTGCTACGAAAGCTGGCGACATACAAAGTAACGTAGTTATATTGAGCCCTATCACATTAAAATCATTCGCAAACGGTTTCATCCAGCATATTCTTACAACGTTAACTACATCAGCCTCCACTGTCCCACTGCAGGGCAAAGGCCTCTCTACCCTCCTTCCATTCGGCCAGGTTCAGGACTCGATCCTGCCAGTCTTTCTTCCATCTGTCCAAGTCATCTCACTATCTTTTTCAATCCTTTACCCTGACGAACCACAATGTTAACTATGTAGTTTTAAGCTTATCCAGCTTATGTGTAAAGATATGAGGTATCGCTTGCTTTTTATAGAAAGTAGCGTAATAATATCTTTCCAGAACATTCCGAGCCTAGTCCTGAGTTATTTTGTTGGTGGTATAGTTCTGACTATAGTATGCTTCCTGTCCGCCCTGCTGGAACTCGTCAACATGTTCTGGATGCTCGCCGGGATTAAAGTTATTATTTGTTGTGAGTATTTAACACTATTTAATGTTTTATCTGACAGCCTCGGTGGCGTAGTTGTATTACGGTACGGTTACAAAGCTGAGGTCTCGGGTTCGAGTCCCAGGTCGGGCAGTGATATTGGATTTTTCTATTCATTATCAGCCCGGAGTCAGGAATTTGGGCCCGATATGGCGATAGGCTCGCCCCCTATCACATCGTGAGACGGAACATACAAGGCGAAATGTGGGTGTCCTGGTGGCACCTCCGCCTACCCCTTCGAGGATAATGGCGTGAGTTTATGTATGTATGTATGTATGTTAATGTTTTATCTTCTATAGAGTGGTGGAGAAATTAATTATACCAAACCACGATTGCTATAAGTCGATTAAAATTATTAATTTAGTTGTCATATCAAAATTAAATACCAATATTTTATTCAATCACTATTTCATTTAATAACTATCTATTCAGTAAAAAATATATTCACCAGCATTGAAAAAAATATTGATCCTTGATGTATCAATTAGGCGATGGGCATGAGAACTGTATAACTTAATGATGCGGAGAAATAAACTTCAGAATTCTTTAATTATATGAATAAAAGAAGTAAATTAATAATATTCTCTAATTTCAGTAATCAACATTCACTTTTTGGTGGTGGTGCACACAACTTACGAGATGATGTCGCGAGGCAAAGTGTTCGTGGGCGGTCGAGACTCAGACCAACAACCTTTCATGGAAACTTATCCTGACGTCAACGGAGAGTAAATTTCAATGGAAAAAATCATGGCATACAGAAAACTATCCGAACATTTTTCAACGGGATAAACAATGAAGTTCAGAAACGAGTCTAAAAATGTATTTATCATAATATTTTGAAGATATATTCATTTTGCAATTTGCCTGTTTTTGGAGACCGAAAGTTAAATCCTCAAGTTAAAAGCAATTAGAACAATTCTTGAGAAGGGTCATAGTATAAGCTGTTTCATCCTCCATCATTTGTTTCAAATGAATTTTATGTTCACTGGCTTCGAATAAGAAAGGAGTGGATTTTAATTTTTAACTGCACCTACGCAAACAGCGGGTGTTAAAATTTTGACGTGTCTGCGTGTCTGTGGCATCGTAGTATTCGTAGTTATTATCTACTAAACGAATGAACTAATTATCATGCGGATTCTTTTGTTTGATAAGTGGTTAAGTTACCCACACTTGTAACCCGTTTTTAAGTTAGTTATGGTGCTAAATATGTTTCTAATTACTGTAAAAAGTAACTAAGGCTATAGGGTAGAAAAATTAAAACTTCATGTAAACATGCATGGTTATATATTATAAAAACGAGTTTAATAAACAGTTTCTTATTAAAATTATTGTCTTGTTTTAATTAACTATAAGTATATTTATAGGTTTGCCGTCTAATGTTACTTAACTAATAATGTTATGCTTACAAAACATCGATTAATTTGACTTGACGTTTCAAATCAATTTCATTAAATTATTTGTTTAAAGGCAGGACGGTCTTGCTTGCAGAGATTTCTTGTACAAGTCTCGTAATTTAAGCTTTGTTACAATCGTTAATACCGGACGATAATGTTGGGAATGACACAGAATACCACAAGCAGATTAGGATGTGGGCCGCGGAACTGCCAAACTCTTGCGATTCAAATATTTCATCATTTGATGAATTTAGTGAAATAGTTCGATCTTTGCCCCTAAACAAGGCTTCCGGTGATGATAAAATATCCAACAAAATGATCAAAGAAGCGTGTAAATCGGCCGGCAATGCAGTACTAACTGTTTTTAATCGATGTATTGCTGAAGGGGTATTTCCGCGAGTCTGGCGTACCGGTTTCATTCGGATAATACCCAAGAGTGGCGATAAATCTCCTCAAGATCCTAAGTCTTACAGACCCATTACACTCTTGCCGTCGCTAGGTAAACTTTTAGAACGTCTTACCGTCCCTCGATTGCTACCAGGGGGACCAAAATTCCATGAAAAACAGTTCGGTTTTACTATGGGTAGGTCGACTATTGACGCGGCAATTTCGGTTAGGAGAAGAGTGAGTACTTCGATACGCAAATATGTACTCGGTATTTTCCTGGACATCTCCGGTGCTTTCGACAATGCTTGGTGGCCAATGCTGCTTCTTAAGTTGAAATTGCGAGGTTGCTTTAAAAATATATATTCACTTATATACTCGTATTTCTCGCACGGAACAACAAAACTTAAACTTGGACACCATGCCGTGTCGAAGCCACTGACGATGGGCTGTCCACAAGGCTCGGTCTTGGGTCCTTATTTATGGAATTTGGGCTTCGACGATTTCCTTACAATTCCCTTACCGTCAGGGTGTTCTTTGATTGGATATGCGGACGATGGCCTCTTGCTTATTGAGTCAAACAGTAGGTCGGGACTCGAAAATATGGCCGACACGTGTTTAAAATTAATATCTGATTGGGGCGATCGAAATCGCTTACAGTTCGCACCACATAAAACGTTCCAATTACTTTTAAAAGGAATTCTAAAATCACCGCCGCGAATTAAATTTAATAATATCACAGTAAAGAAAAAAGAATCAGTTTGTTATCTTGGTCTAATTTTGGAAAGGAATTTTTCCTTTCTTGAGCATATTAAGAAAGTCGGGGAAAAATCGAAAAATAACTTTTTTGCTTTGACAAGAATATCAAAATCAACGTGGGGGCTATCTTTCAATACATTAAAAACCATCTATGGAGCTACTTACTTAGGATGTATTACTTACGGATCCCCCGTATGGGCCGATAGGGCTACTATCGGTGCTGTGCGAAGGAAATTGCTCCAGAGCCAACGTTTGGCGTTGATATTCTTGTGTAAGGCATATAGGACTATTAGTACCGAAGCGTTGCCTGTCCTAGCGGGTGTACTTCCAGTTGACCTGGAGGTACAACGTCGCGCCGCGATGTATTACTCAACTAGAGAGAATATGAACAAAAGATTCTTAAATTCACGTGAACTTGTAAAAGTAGACAGATTATTTAAGCCGCTCTCAGTTGTATATAACGAATTAATAGATGAATGGCAGAATAGATGGGAGGTATCTTTGAAGGGTCGGCATCTATACCAATATTTTCCATGCGTGCGTGATCGTTTGACAAAGACTTGGCTAGATATCGATTATTACGTATCACAGTTTCTTACGGGCCATGGTAACTTTAAGTCTAAACTGTACTCATTTAAGCTCGTTGATTCGCCTGCGTGCTCATGTTCAACACCTTATTGCGAATATGAGCAGTCCGCGCATCATGTACTTTGGGAGTGTAGTCTTTGGCAGAATGAGCGTAAAACCATGCTAGATAGTATGCAAATAACATCTGGTGTTGTATACTACATGGACCTTGTGGAGACTAGGAAGAATTTCCGTGCTTTCCGGCGATTTTGCCATACCTATTATTGGAATCAAGTATAACAGCTTACATATTAGGTCCCATTTAAATGTAATAATCACTATTCCGTGGTGCTTTACAGCTGGCTTCTCTGGCTGTAAATGTCTTTATGCGAGGTTGTTTGCCTCTTTAGTTCATTGTTTTGTCACCCGCTTTATTAGGGAGGGAAGTGGACAATAATTTATTTCCAACTCCTCCTATTAATTTAACTTTTTGATTGATTTCGTTGCGGGTTAAAGACAAGTTAGACATTCCCGGAGACGCGCTGAGCTTCAATGCTCAGTGTCATTAATATGCGTGCCACTGTTGATCCTGGCTTACAGGAGTTGCAGTGGCGGGTGTGAGGGCGGGACAGTTAAAAAAGTCTCGTAATTTTTAAAACTATATTATCATGAAAACAACATACATACGTGCAAATAATATATACTTACAACTAAAAATAAAAATAAATTAATATATGTACCATGTTATGTTCTTTATTTCGTACTAACACAATTTTAGGCCAGTGGTTACCTTATTGTTAAAATAGGAAATACGTACAAAATAATTATTATAACATTATTATATCCTCGCTTTTAACAATTCAATAAATTCCTTTTCAACGATTGTTATTTGTCTACATACATACATCCATTACAACAATAACATTTATAATATTATGTTTAGCGCCACCTATTATCTTAAATAGGAACTTTATACCTCTTCCCTGTTGTTTAATTGTTTGTAGAAACTGAATCCCACGAGTATGGAGTATACGTTTAAAGCTGGAAAAGAGAAAAATTACATACATATTACATCTGTTTTATTTTATGATCTGTGGAATAAGCAATTCCAAGCAATCTTATTCTACAAAAAGGGTTCGACGGAATATGAGGTTTGATCTTTAAATGATTTGGCTTAGAAAAACTATGTTGCATTAAAAAAACAACATTGTGTTAAATAATTTAAATGCCAATAGAATAAGTAAATCCGGTTTTCTATTAACAAAGATGTTATTAAAATCCTGTAAACATTTAGACTAACCTAAATTATTGGATTTTCACTCAAACATGACAAAAGTTCTAATCAATATAGAAGTTTGCTTAAATTAAATAGTTACATTAATTTAATGGTTTTAAGTTTTTAAATGTAATTAGGACCTTACCGATGTACATGAGTTCAGAGCAAACAGTCCCGGCAGAGAACTTGGGACTGTTCAGGAAGAAGATGAACATGGATAGCAAGAAGAACACCAACCACGTCACGAAGTACGCCTTGATGAGGCCAGCTCGCTCCTGAAATACAAGCAAACACAGATGTTAAGAAAACATTTTGGTACATGATGCAAATTTTCGTATATTGAAGAAAACATTTTGGTACATGATGCAAATTTTCGTATATTGAAGCTTCATTTTTTCTGTGTTCATAATTCCATAAATTAGCCTATATACGCCCCCATTCATTTCAAAGCTGTATCTGTTATTTAGTATTTATTATTTTTTATTGCTATTAACGGCGAGGTATGAATGATATGTTCAATAAATTATTATTTAAAAATTTATTAAATTCAAGAGGTAAACATTAATCAAAGTTCAGTGTTGACTATTTAAAAACAAGTGAAAAAATTACATAGGTAATTTATTTTAATTAAAAAATATTAGGTATATTGTGTGACTTCTTGTTATGACTGCACAATACGTGCGATAAGTAATTACGTCATTGAACTTTTTCTGTAATTAATTAAATTTAGATCATTTGAAGATTAATTATTACACACAATATTTCAGGCTTCTTCATATCAACCAAATTATTGCTGACATCTCACCGTAACCACTCCGTACAGGAACATAACATCGAACAGAAACTTGGCGAGGAACATGAGCACGAGGATGATGCTCATCACGTAGAGGCCGGTCAGCGCCGCCTGCTCCTCAGGGTCCAGGATGCTGGCGTCGTTCTGCAGCACGCCGAACTCCGACGACGCCACTATGAACACCACTAGCAACGCGAAGGTTAGGACCTGTGAAAGGATACATTAGAAATACATATTATATTAGCCAATAACAAAAAATAAGAATGCATCATGTTGAAAGTGGATGAAGCGACAATGTGTCAGGATCAAGCAAAGTGGCGACCCATAGTGTTTGTCTACCTACATGGGTTACAAGATGATAAAGAAAGAAGAAGTGAAGATTATGTATACATACGTATGTAAAAAAAAAACACGTGTGTGCTGGCCTGTTGGTAATGGAACGATCATCTGCCAACAGGTTCATGATCCCGGATTCAAATGCCAGAGCCTCTGACTTTTCAGTCATGTGTGCATTGATAGTCAATATATTGATAATTAGGTAAATAATAATTAATACTCCCAACATAACTTTACCTGTGAATCCTCTATCTGGTCAGCAGTCTTGTACCATCACGTGCTTTGTAGTATTCTCGTGTTAATATAAAAAATATGGCAATATTAATGAACGTTAAACTTACCGCATTGATGCCTCCCAGTATAATATTGCCCATTTTCAAATCGAAAATAAAACAGCACCTTTCTAACTGCGGGAGACCCATTTTGTTCTGAAATAAATAGAAGAATATTAATTTTATTGATTTATTCTGCTCTGAAATTCGTGTCTATGAAGCACCTTAAACTTTGATGTTAAATACGGTTTTTGTAGTTTTCAAGCTCACTTACAAGGTGAAGGGTAAGGTTATGTAGAAACCTGTATATCTGAAAGGTATCTACGAGAATTAAAATGTATTTAAAGTCAATCGAGCCTCACTAAGTCCACTACGCCGCGCCGTATTATTTTATCGTGTAAGGTAGCTCGTGTTCAGTAGAGATATTATTTATTTAATTCCAACATGGTCCATATTTAAGTAAATAAGTTATGTAGGAAAGTTATTTTTTTACATAAAACCAGTAAGCAATATCACTGTGTTCCAATGCTTGTTAATTTTTTTTATGTAAGCAATAATGGTTTAATAATTCTTGTAGGCGCTGTGTCAGATGTCTATGGGGCCGTCCATTAATCACGTGAGGCTCGGAAGGGGAGGGGGGAGGAGGAGATTTAGCAAAAATCACGAAATATCACAAGGGTTTAGTGTAGTTAAATATCACGTGTATTTATTTTTTCGTCAATGCGCGATTTTTAAACCGAATAGCGGCGTGTAGTGTGAACTTGACTCGCCGTTATAAGGCAACGAAAGAAGTCCTAGATTGTACTTTACTAAAACCTGTATTGAAACATGATATTCTAAGAAAAAATGAAGATTCTTTGTAGGTACAAAAAATACACGTGATTTTGGGTGGGAGTTAGCCTTAAACCTCACCAAATATCACCTAGGGGGAGGGGGGAGGGTTAAAAATGCTAAAAAAAATCACGTGATTAATGGACGGCCCCTATCTTTATAGACGTACGACCTTGTAAAGATCGCAGAAGGATAATGAATTCCTAGAAGGCACACAAAAACAATATAATTATGATAAGCTTCTTACTCTTAGCTTCCTTCAATTTTAATTTCATTTGTATTTTGGTAGAGTTCACAAATAAATCAGATTAAATCTCTCACAGTATATGTGGCGCCATCTAATGTAGCCTTTGACTTTAAATAGGAGTTTAATTAAATTAAATTCTGAGTGAGCTAGTATTAGCTCCAAACCTATGCTCTTTGTATTGCTTTTCGATGGAAATTGTTCTGAAAAAGTTTCATCATTGTCAGGAACTATAACACTAGCATTAGTATTCCCCGAGGATTTCTAAAGTAACATTTTGTTACAGTCTGCATCCAGCTTTACCACTTTTTGTGTCGAGATGAAGACTGTTCAGCTCCCATTCCGGTACCTTGGGACATGGAAGGTTAAATTCTGCCAATTAGCAATTTTAATTTATTAAAATTTTTTGGAGCTGTAATCCGTAATGTTTTATTCCCAGGTCGGGGACTCCATTTTGTATGTTTCGGTAAAGAAAGATTATGTAAGTAGCACGAGACTGGATTTTGCGCCCGGTATGACGATATAAACATTTTCTATTACATAATATGATGGAAGGGACAGCCTCGGTGGCGTAGCTGTACTACGGTACGATTACAAAGCTGAGGTCTCGGGTGCGAATCCCGGGTCGGGCTAAGTGATATTGGATTTTTCTATTCATTATCAGCCCGGAGTCAAGAATTTGTGCCCGATATGGCGATAGGTTCGCCCCCTATCACATCGTGGGACGGAACAAACAAGGCAAAATGTGGGTGTCCTGGTGTCACATCTGCCTACCCCTTCTGGGATATGTATGTAATATTACAGAAGTAAACACGGCGTAATGTGACTGCTACTAAGCACCTTTGCTTACACCGTCTATATGCAGACGTGGGCATAACGAGTTAAATTTTAATGAAAATATTCTATTTAGGAGAAATCATGTTTTATGTATCAAATTCTCTTACAAAATGAATTGCCAAACCTGGGAATAAAACCCAGGACTCTACGGTTTGTAGCCTACTTTCGCTTGTAATTAGACCAGTGAGGCGAAGTGATCGACCTTGATTGATTTACTCGGTAAGCTAAGCACCCTAATAATGTAAATGTAAACGTTTCTGATAATGTAAGAGTTTTTTACTCTTACAAAGAAAATGTAATAAAAAAATAATGGAATATAATAGCTCTTTAACTAAAACATTAAAGCATTGCTTTTTATTTGAAATGAACTTGACACAAAGACTGCAGGTAAAAATCATTTTCCGTGAGTATCTTGAACATTATTTCTAAGCACAAATAAAACTTACCTAAAATATTCGTAATCCGTTGAACAGTATTAATCAGTAACTGGTTTTTGATATGGATAATGAGACACTATGTGTTCCGATCCAGAGGCGAAATCTGACTGATCCCAGGGGAAAACAGTAACTATGTCACGGAGTTCCAGACACCATCAGATTTACTCAAAGAGTAAGTAGTATGCAGAACTGAAACTTTGCGCATGTTTGTAGACGCTACCTACCTACGTATTTCAAACGAAGTACAAGGATTTAATACTTTGTTTTAAGTTGCCAGTCATCTTTTTTTGGACAAAAACCTAAGTTCCGATGCAGTATGCTTCGCTACGAGGCCTATATAATTTTGTTCTTATTACTAATGTTTAAGTCTCCTAGCTATCCAAACCAGTCCTATTTAACGCAATTTACACCCTGAATAATGACCACCCTTGTATTGGGAGGTTCGGAATAAGGTACTAAATCGAATTCAACTCTTTCTTCAACGTAAGGGATATATAGTAAGGCAAGTTGTAGATTGGTAAATGTACTGTGTCTTGAGAATTTAGGTGAAACACCTTGCGTCAGACCATACCACCAAATTTTAATATACATTTTTGCACTGTAATGTAGAAAAGGCTTTCAAAGTTTATAATATATATTATTATTATTTCTATATATTAATCTATATTAATAATATAAAGATAAAGTTTAAAAGTTTATAATATATATTATTATTATTTGTATTAATAGTAGAGCCCATCTGTTTCGATAATCTTTGGCATCTCCTGGCGTCTGTGAGTCTGGGATTTTGATCGATATCGTTTGAAGTTTGTGTACAGAAGTCGGACCCGTCATAGTCTGGGACAGTGTCTGCTCACACTGTCCTACTTGTATCTTACATCTGAATGACATTTAAAACACAATTTCATATTTCGTACCTACCCGAATAGTGACTGGAGTCGC
The DNA here is from genome assembly GCA_949752805.1 of Deilephila elpenor. Taxonomy (NCBI): domain Eukaryota; kingdom Metazoa; phylum Arthropoda; class Insecta; order Lepidoptera; family Sphingidae; genus Deilephila; species Deilephila elpenor. Next base: position 11,794,764 of record OX457108.1, read on the forward strand.
AATAGTGATCTGTGGTAATGTGATTTGTCCCAGCTGGCTTGGAATAAAAGTGTGTTAATCGAGAGATTTATCTAAATTAGTACATTGCTCTTACTATCAGTTGCAATGTATTTAAATTACAGTAAATATAGCACTCAATTCTAGCTGGCTTTATACCGGTAAAGGTACCTTATTCCTTATTTCCAAAATTATTTGTATTTATTTTTTATAAAACAGGCTTGTATATGAAGAGTCGGAGGAATCTTCGCTTTGTTTATTTCAGCCCCTTAGTAGTATTGTGTTCTGCTTAAAAAATAATGTCTTAACCTATAATTTTTAGGATTTTAAGTGACTTAATCCCTAATGTTTCGAGAAAAGAGCGCGGTGCAGTGCTTAATAGTAATAAGTTCTGGGTTATATTGCTTCTAGGTACGGGCAGGCGCTTACCATCCTGCAAGTGACCAGTGCCCCTAGCCGGAACATTTTGAATTATCGTATAGTAATTCTCGTATAGTAAAGTAAACGTTTCCCGCTGTGAAATTTTAGTTCCAAATACGCTCACAAGGGCGCTGTTTAAATTCTCATACAAAATTTTACTATTACTATTCGATTACGATACTGCAAAATGTTCCGGCTAGGGGCACAGGTCGTCAATCTTGCTAATAAAATAGCTAAGTGGTATTATTATACCATGGTGTATCTTCGATGTTAACTAGGTACTGACTTCATACTAGATAGCTTTAATATAACGACATAACTGAATCCATAGAAGTAATTTTGCCCGCAGCCTAACGTGTCACAGCCGTTGTCTAACCAACTGTGCTAATATGTTATTTTTGAAGCTAATATGTTATTTTTAATCTGATTTTCTATGGTTTATGAAATCTGCCGATTCGCAGGTGTCGGCGTGGTAGACTATCGCCTTACTTCCCTTTCACCTCTCTCAATCAATTGTAAAGGAGTCCCAAGTATACCTACTATTATAGGTTATTGCAGTACAGTTTTAATTTTATATTTACAGATATCGTTCTATTAACGTGGTTTTGCGAAGCTCCTTAATACAATGTCGGAGGGATCAAGTGATGAATCGGAGCTTACTGAAGCCGCCCAACCACCGAGTTTGAAAGAAAAGGCAAGTACCAACGATTAGGGGGCATATAAAATCGGACGAAACATACAAGGCGAAATGTGGGTGTCCTGGTGGCGCCTCTGCCTACCCCTTCGGGGATAAAGGCGTGAGTTTATGTATGTATGTATGTATGAAATCGGCCACAATAATCCTTAATATCAGAGTCGCTGGGTATAGAACTTCGTTCTCACTATTTGCAACTAAAATAGAGAAACGACCGCTCATGAACGGTAGCAAAACTAAACAACGCCATGAATCAAAACAATGCCTAGCATTCCACTGCGCTCGCCATCCCGAGACATGAGGTGTTTAGCATCATTATGTCCAGTAGCTACTCTGGCTACAATGTCCTTCAAACCGGAGCACAACAGTGCACAATTGCGGTGGTACCTATCCAGGCGGCCGTTCATGTATGAGAGACCTACCACTTGTAAAAATGTAATATGTACCTATACCTATCATAAACGCCCAACACACCTAAAACGGGCGCCCAAACACAGTTATAAGAGGGGGAAATCGGTTTTCACCAACTAGAAGGACCAACACACCCAAGAGTGCCGGGCTGGGGAGATAGTGTCATTGGTACTTTTCGGCCTCCGGAGTATCTTTATCCTTTTTTATACACCAGAAATATATTAACACTATAACTATTTATATTTATATTCGACAGCCTCCGTGGCGCAGGTGGTTGAACGCCGGCTGTGAAACGTGAGGCCGCGGGTTCGAACCCGCACCGAGACACATATTTGTGTGATTCACAGGTATTTGTTTCGGGTCTGTGTGTTTGTGAGATCGAAAAGTCTCTCGTAGTTCCTGATAACCACGACACAAGACTCGATCCTAGTGTGGGGTCAGGACTATGTATGTGACTGTTGGGTGCATTTGTTTATTATTTATATATAAATGAAGTATCAATGACGATCTTGTCGCACTAGGCAATCTCTTGCAGACAACCATGGAATGGATAAATGAAAAATAAATGATGTAAGACAAATTGTCTAGGGTTAAGTTGTATTATACTGCGTATTGTTAACAAATTAAAAATTGATTGTTTTTCAGATAAATAATTTCCTGACTGTCCACAAATTCTGTTGTTGTTGTTCACTGAGGACAGGCTGTTTAGTCATTGGATACATCAATATGGTACGTATTGGAGCATGAGATCTGCCTCATCAATCATCAGTTCTTCGCGTTATATGCCGTGAATACAACATGAACTTAATAATCCACTGGTCTAAGTTCTACCACACTTTCCTATTCTGATACAATTGAAATACAAATTATCATGCTTTTATAAACTTAAATAAATAAATTTTATTTTCCAGGTCCTGTGTATTGTATTTATTACATTTATATTCTGCATTTTGAGTATGTTCGATACTGACAGAACGATAATATCTATGTTTGCAATCGATATTGTGATACTCGGCTTAATATTTGTTCTACATGTTGTCCTGCTGTTTGGAGTATACGAGGTATGAATATAATATACAATTGTTAAATTACTGCTTCGTGGCGTAGTTGTACTACGGTACGATTACAAAGTTGAGGTCTCGGGTTCGAATCCCGGGTAGGGCAAGTGATATTGGATTTTTCTATTCATAATCAGCCCGGAGTCGGGAGTTTGGGCCCGGTGTGGTGATAGGCTCGCCCCCTATCACATCGTGGGATATCACATACAAGGCGAAATGTGGGTGTCCTGCCTACTCCATCTGGGATGAAGGCTAGAATTTATATATGTATGAATATATTATGCATAGCGATTTAATATAAAATCTCTATAGGTTAGCTGGTGGTGTGATATGAGAATTCATACAATTATTACATTACATGTAAAATAAAACCTGTCACAATAACTCTCGTTATACGCTCGGGTTTTAGAGTTGCAACTAGACAAGCATAATTGTGCAGACCGCCGAGCATTGATTCCACATTATATATTGTTTCTTTACAGTAGGTTCGGCAAACGGGCGAACAGATCACCTGATGGTAAATGGTCCCTGCCGTCCATGAACATCCACAAGGCTATGATATTAGATGTGTTGTCGGCCCATCAAATCGGGAGAGACAATGTTGGGTAAAAGGGTATTGGGCATTCGGAAATCGCACTCACGGAACAAAATGCGACAGCCAACCTGTCGATTCACGTATGAATTGTATTCACTTCCCATCAATGTTGTTCTGCTCTATATTATGCTGTCTCACATTTCCCTCCTTCTAAATTATTACACCTCTGGGATGGATCCGCCCAGTACTTACTCGATGCCTTGGATGGATTGCAGCGGCGGGCCATCCGCATTGTGAATGATGCAGACATTACGGGCAACTTAGAGTCGCTACAGTTACGGAGGGATGTCGCCTCTCTAAGCGTGTTCTACCGTCTGTATCATGGCGAATGCTCTGAGGAATTGTTCAATTTAATCCCCTCCTCTCCTTTCCTTAACAGAACCACGCGTGCTGGCTTGCGGAGCCATAGCTTGACTGTTCAATCCATTTCGGCGCGAACCAAAAGGTTCTCTAATTCTTTTTTCTGCCGTACAGTCAAGCTGTGGAACGGTTTGCCATCGCACGTGTTCCCTCCTTCCTATAGTCCTGGGTCCTTCCGCCTTAGCGTGAAGAGGCATCTCAGCGGGCCGGCATGATTGTATCGAATGGTATGAGACTACCGTTTGATACCATTCGATACTCTATCTGGACGGCATTAGCACTTACCATCAGGTGCAATGCAGTCACTATGCCGTGACAGTTTAAAAAAAAAAAAAAAACTGATATAATATATATATGTGTATATGTTATTTTCAGAAAAGACGTAAACTTATAACGACATTTTTCCGAGGCATGGCTGCATTGCTCCTGCTTTTCTTCATTATGGATTTCATCGTCATTATTTTCGTCACAACGTTACATGCAAAGCGCTTAGTTCATTATTGTAAGTATATCGTTATTTAAGTTATAGAATTCACTCATATTAATTATTAGAGGTCATTAACGCCATTTAAAAAACATGACACAAGTGAGTATTTGAAAAAATATTTCTAAATCCGCGCCCAATTTAAGGGTTGAATTTAGTAATATAAAATAGAAAATTATCCCCAGTTCTATTTTCTAGTTCTGTATTAATTTTCTTTGCGATTGTTTCAATACTTAGTACCAGTATGGGTGCAAAGTTAGCCAAGCTTTAGCTTCATTAATAACTCCTCGTAACTTGTAAGCTATTTGTCCAAATTGGTTAGAGTAAAGACAAAATTAAAAAACTTGGAATGCCAAATTTTTGTTTTTTGTATTATTCCTTTGATATTTAATTCTTAATTACAACAGAGATTTCTATCACTGTATCTAGATAATGCATGTATCTGGAGATAATAAAGTATATACCGGGTATATCAAGACCGCGACCGAAAACGAAGCCAGGTGATAGTATTAGTGATATCAAACACAATGCAAGTAAAAATTTCACAATAAAAAATCTTAATTTTTTTTGTTATTTTTTACATATCGTCGTATTTGAGTGATAAATATATAGTTTTTCTAAAATAATGACGTACATCGCTTTATTTTTAAACACGCAATGGTACGTAAGGGTTTATGCAAAAACAGATATTTACCCCTCAAACACGATGATTTTAAAAAAATTGTAAAACGAAATCCGTGGCTGATATAGCAAAATTTTTAGTTGCATTGTGTCTGTAACTGCTAAAACTACCACCTGGCTTCGTTTTCGGTCGCGGTCTTGATATACCCTGTATAATAAAGTTTTTATTTGCAGTGTGGAGTATCTTTTGCTTGCTGGTGGTCGGAAGTTACGACATACAATTGGCCAAATCTGAAAAGGAAATCACTTACATATGAATCTATTAGAAGAATCTTAATATATTTTATACGCATATAAATAAATAAATAAATAAATACACCCAACAGTCACATACATAGTCCTGACCCCACACTAAGATCGAGTCTTGTGTCGTGGGAACTACGAGAGACTTTTCGGTCTCACAAACACCCAGACCCGAAACAAATACCTGTGGATCACACAAATATTTGTTTCGGTGCGGGGATCGAACCCGCGGCCTCTCGTTTCACAGCCGGCGTCTAACCAACTGCGCCACGGAGGCTGTCTTGTATATGTATATGTTTACAAATGTATGTTTTAATAATACAAAATACGTTTTTAAATTGGTTAGAGATTATTATTTTAAAATAATTTAAGCACCTACATAACGTCTTGGGACTTCGACAAAACAAATTGACATACAATTACAAACATTGAACAATAACCATTTTTACCGTCAAAACTTACCCCAAACATTTTTATAGTGACTACGATTCACCTTATGGCAAGCGGAGTATCGTCCAAATGGAAAATTCACCTATTAGCCGGCGAGATGATAATGTTAGTCAAGATCTGTTTCTGTATCAACCCATATACGTCCCACTCTAGGGCTACGGCCTCCTCTACAATTGAGAGTACAATTGAGAGGAATTGTGTCCAAGGTACCGAATCAGCTGTCGCTCAAATATGTGACAATGGCTATCAAATCCATCCGACATATTTTTTTAAATATAATACTTGAGCCTTCAATGAGCAAACGGACCACCTCATGGTAAGTAGTCACGTAGCCCATGAACGCCTACACCACAAGTATCGTCGGTGTGTCGCCTTTATGAAAAGAGCTCGCGTTTTTCTGGAAGATCACTATACGGTCTAGAAATACTGTTGAAACAAGCTGATTCCACAAAGTTGTAGGAAATCTCCGTGATAAAATTTTAAATTTTGTTCCATAGCGCGAAGGTGGAATTCAGGGGCTGGTATTGATCCAAACAAATCATTGATACACAATACTCATTATGATACATACGTTTTTCTATTCATTATCATCCCGGAGTCAGAAATTTGTGCCCGATATAGCGATAGGCTCCCTATCACATCGTGGGACGGAAAATACAAGGCAAAACCTGGGTGTCCTGGTTGCTACCAGGGGAATCTTTGCCTATCCCTTCCGGGAAAAAGGCGTGATTTTATGTATGTATAAATACATAAATAAATAAACCGTGGGCGATTATGGGCCGATAGACAGCCAGACAGCTGGCTTCAATGCAGACATTGAAGCCAGGTGTCTGGCTGTCTATCAGCTGTACCAGAGTACATCTTCTCTCTCTTCACAGTATGTCCACTGCTGTACATAGGCCCGAGGATCTGCACACCGACCTGTTCGAAGCGACCTGCATACAGCGATTTTTTTTTTTTTTTTTTTTTTATTGCCGTATAGGCAGACGAGCTAGCGGCCCGCCTGATGGTAAGCGGCTACCGCTGCCCATAGACCTTTGCAATGCCAGGGGTCCAGCACAACAAAGTCGCTGCCTACCTTAAGGATAGTACTCTCTTTAAGCCTCGTTTGAAGAAGGACAGGTCATAGCGCTCAGGAAACACCGATGCAGGGAGTTCATTCCAGAGCTTGCACGTACGTGGTAAGAAAGAACGCTGGAAACGTACCGTTCGGGAGCGGTACGCTTCCAGGTGGTAGGGATGAACTCTGCTGCGGTGACGGGTGGTGCGATGGTAGAAGGGCGATGTTGGTACCATCTCAAACAATTCCTCGGAGCACTCCCCATGGAACAGACGATAGAACACACAGAGAGACCCGAAGTCTCTCCGCAGTCCTAACGGTTCCAATTTGTCCGTAAGATTGGGATCATCGACTATTCGACAAGCTCGTCGCTGTAAGGAGTCAAGTGGGTTGAGCTGGTATTTTGGGGCACCTGCCCAGAGGTGAGAGCAGTACTCCACGTGGGGCCGGATTTGTGCTTTGTAAAGCGTCAATCTATGACCTGACGTGAAGTACCGCTTGGCTCTGTTCAGGATACCCAACTTTTTGCTCGCCAGTTTGGCTTTGTCCTCCAAATGACTCCTAAAGTCAACATTGCTCGATATTTCGACGCCGAGGATCCCAATACTTTCGGATCTTTGGAGAGTAACTCCTTGGAATTGCGGCGCCATGACAAAAGGGTCCTTCTTCGCAGTGAATGCGCAAACTTGTGTCTTCGAGGGGTTAAATTGAACTAAGTTCAATTCACCCCATTCGGAGACCCGCCCCAGAGATCTCTCGACTTCAGACACAAGTTGAGACCGTCTTTCCTCAATGGAACCTCGAGAGAGACTCTGATGGCCGATGTATCGCGCGTCACACGTACTATCATCCGCATAACAATGCATGCTGTCGTTAGACAACATGTCATTGATATGCAGGATGAAGAGTGTCGGCGATAGCACTGATCCTTGTGGAACACCAGCGTTAATGGTCTTGGTCTCGGAGCAACAGCCGTCCACCACGACTTTTATGCTCCGACCATCCAAAAAACTGGCGATCCACTTGCAGAGTCCCTCAGGGATACCATACGCAGGTAGCTTCGCCAGAAGGGCGCCATGCCACACTCGATCGAACGCCTTCGATATGTCAAGGCCGACCGCAATCACCTCACCCCCACTCTCCAAAGCCTCCGCCCAACGGTGCGTGAGGTACACAAGAAGATCACCAGCTGAACGACCGTGACGGAAACCGTACTGGCGGTCACTAATCAGCTGGTGGTCCTCAAGATACCTCAGGAGCTGAGTGTTTATAACTCGCTCCAAGACCTTGGAGAGTAAGGATGTGACAGCAATCGGCCTGTAGCATAAAGGGTCCGATCTGTCACCCTTTTTGGGGACTGGGTGGACATGGGCGACCTTCCACGAAGCGGGAACCCGGTAGGTTTTGTAGGAAAGACGGTAAAGGCGCGTTAGCACGGGGGTCAACTCAGGGGCGCACGTCTTAAGAACCACTGCGGGGATACAGTCCGGCCCACTCGACTTATGGATGTCGAGAGCCATGAGCTCCCGTCTGACAGCACGCTGGGTGATTTTTATATCAGACAGGAGACTCTCACACCAGGGGATGTTCGGCGGTGTGGCTCCCCCGTCATCCAAAGTCGAGTTCGAGGCAAAGAATTGGGCCAAGAGATCGGCCTTCTCCTTTGCACTATGGGCCAAACTGTTATCGGGTTTACGCAGTGGTGGGAGACTGGATAGGCAGAAATTGCCCTCCACAGCCTTAGCGAGCGACCAAAAAGCACGGCTTCCAGAGGGATAGCTTTGGAGCCGCTCGCCAATTCTGCGGATGTGCTCCGCCTTGGCCCTAGCTAAGGCTCTTTTGTTGGATCTAGAGGCGGCATTAAACTTCCGTTTCTCCTCCTTCGAATTTGGATCCCGACGCCTCCTGGCGTCTTGCCACGCCGCGTATGCGGACTGCTTGAGGCGCGCAGCAACGGCGCAGGCACGATTGTACCACGGCCTGCTGCGACGCCCTGCGGGTATTTTTGAGCTGGGTATGAAGGTCTCCATACCCAAGCCAATTGTCTCCGCGACGCAGTCCGCACAGGCGTCAGGATCATCAGAGGAGAAGCAAAGCCGCCTCCATGGGTAGGACGCGAAGAATTCTCGGAGTCCGTCCCAATCTGCTGACATATACCGCCAAACCTTACGAGTTCCAGTTGTAGAAGAACGACTGGAACCCGCTGCAGGGGCCCACGAACGGACCAGGCAGTGGTCAGACGATCCCAGTGGAGCATCAACCACTATCCTGTATCCGTTCGGGTGTGTCGTCAGCAGAAGATCCAACATAGAGGGCTCATGGCTCTCAACATCTGGAACACGGGTGGGCTGTGTTACCAGCTGCGAGAGACCATAAGCCAAGGCCATCTCGTAAACAGCCCGACCGGGGAGATCAGTGGTCCTGGATCCCAACCACTCTTTGTGATGAGCGTTGAAATCACCGAGGACCACTACCTCCGCGGAAGGGAACTGCTCGAGAATCCGGTCAGTCCCCACTTGGACGCTCTCAAATAATTGAGTAGATCCCGTGTCACTGCCGTGGGACCTGTACAGGCATGCGTAGACTCGGGTCTTACCCTTGAATTCTGCCCGCAGCCATAATAGGGACAGGTCCCGACGCTCGAGGCCCCGAAGGCGGTGACAACAGATATCACCCCTGACGAAGACGCACACCCCGGCTTTACGTAGGAATTGATGTTCCAATACGTAACCGGGGTAATTTAAGTACGATACATCGTCAGGGGCGGATATTTGCGTCTCCGTTAAAAAGAGCAGGGCAGGCCGCGCCGTCTCTAGATGGTGGTGGACGGCGTCGAGGTTGCTATGTAGACCCCTGACATTGCAGAAGTCCACAGAAAATGTGGATGCATTTCCCGCCGTGGAGAGCCTACTTTTATTTTTTCTTCTTCGGATTTTTTATTTTAAAGAGAGTGGGAAAGGGAAAGGAAAAAAGCGTGGTTGACCCAGGACGATACCCGAGAAAGGGAGGATATAGTGCGGGACGGGCACACGGCAATAGGAGGAGCCAGCGAGAAGCACGGAAGGGCCCCCGGTGCCCCCCCGCGTGCAGTCGCCGGGATCCACTCCAGTCTCCCACTCTGGCACGACGACTGCATGACGGGATTTTCGCCGGTTGGCGGGACAGCTTCCCGGGGAGGGAGTTTGACAATAGTGCTTGACTAAGTCGTCTGTCCACCTTTTGGGCAAGCGTCCGACACTTCGCTTGTACGTGACCTCCACTCCACCTTCTGGGTCTGATAGTTCCAATGTCTGGTTAACCTCTACTCTTTTTTTATTGGTTTGATCCGACAAACGATCAGTCAGGTCACGCGATGGTAAATGATCACTTCCACCTTTGAACATCCACAACGCTTGGATCATAGATTTGTCGCCGGACACTCCAATCGGGAGGGGAACGGGAAAAAAAGGATAAATCTCAAGGAGGCAATCTCATTCACCGAACGAAACGCTACAGCAAAACTGTTTCTTCACGTCGATCTCCTGTGAGGCAGTGGTACCGCCCCGGACGAGCCTGCCCATTCATGCTGAGTCGTGACTGACAACGGCATGGCTCTACCCTTCGATCAAATGCTCTACCATTTTAAAACCATTCTTTTCTCAAATTATGTTTGCAAGTGCGACATGTTACATACCAAGTTTCTGCGTCACAATTAAATAAACAATGCTTAATTACGATCCATAAGTTGTGGTTTTGTATTATGTTTCCTCATTAGTCGAGTGCATCCCTCTATTTCAGAGATTTCCCTATAGTCTTTGTGAAGTGGATCCGTTTAGTAATGTAAGTGATGTGTATTAATTTTTTATTTTATTTAAATTACATTAAAAGTGAGTAAGCGAAGCGATACAAAGTTTTGGTTACTTTTCAAAACAAATGCAACCGGGAATATATAAAACAGGATACAGAATTATTTATAAACAAATTATTTCTATTTAACGAATAATATGAATTAAGAATATTTAAAATACTACAGAAAATTGATGTGTTACTGAAAATATTTTAAAAATCTCTTAAATACTTTAAGCATTCAAATCAATCTTACCTGTTGTTTTTATTTATTTTTGGACACTATAATTATTTTTTTCTCTTTTATTGCGATTAATGACTAGACGAGCATGCCCTTCGCTTGATGATGAATGATAGGACCGCTCATGGGCAGTAGAAAAACCAAACAACACCATGGTGTTGTTCATTAATTCATGAATTACAAAGCAATGCATTCTACTGCGCTCGCCATCCTGAGACATAAGATGTTATGTTATAATGTATGTATTAGTTATAATGTTCTCCAAACCGAAACACATCAGTGCATTTACACTGCTGTTTGACGGGAGAAAAAGACATTGCAGTGAACCTACCCAGGCGGCCTCTCACCTACTGATTAGGTCTCTCATATGTGAGAAATATGAGAGACCTAACACTAGTATTAGTGCCCGAGATAGTCCATTTACGTATTACATAATTTATTTTTATAAAAACAGAGAGTGATTTCATTGTGGCATTAGTGTAAAAAAAAAATCGAAATAATAATTCACAACATATTTGCTTTCAGATGTTTTATTATTTTGATAGATAGATTGATAGAAACATATATTCATAATTTCGACTCGCAATTCCCGTATAATTCACACATCATATCTGTAACAATATTTATGTACAACATTAAATTAACGAAGATTTCCTACAACTTGTCTTAACATTTTTTCTCGTTACATCAATACTTTCAGCGTACGAACGCCGCAAATTTTTACTTAGCCGTATTTATTCCGAGACTATATAATTTAATGTGGACAGGAAAATAGGATGAACAATAAAACTTCTGCAAGTGACGCTATTTATGAACATGATCGGCATTGCATACATGTTTTATCGACCTTTAATGGGATGGAATAATGGTACTGGAATAGGAAAAACAAGGCATTTAGCCCTCTTCAGATTTTATACAATAATCAATTGTATATTTATTAAGCATCTGTTAGATTTAGTTTAAGTTTTTTGCTAGAAGTGGGTAGTTAAATCGATGGTGGCTCACATATTTTTATTTTTTTTTTATGTTACCACAGCTTCATTGTGTTTTTTGTATATTTTCAGATTCAATTTTCTTTGAGGTGTTGTGAAGTTTGTTTATATAATGGCGACGAGGCCAGACACGACAATGAGGCCAAATGAAGCCCCCCGACGACTCACTTTAAAAGACAAGGCAAGTAAAGGGAAGGCAAAGAGAGTTGTTTTAGGAGACTGTCCCGCCCTCACACCCGCCACTGCAACTCCTGTAAGCCAGGATCAACAGTGGCACGCATTTTAATGACACTGAGCATTGAAGCTCAGCGCGTCTCCGGGAATGTCTAACTTGTCTTTAACCCGCAACGAAATCAATCAAAAAGTTAAATTAATAGGAGGAGTTGGAAATAAATTATTGTCCACTTCCCTCCCTAATAAAGCGGGTGACAAAACAATGAACTAAAGAGGTAAATAACCTCGCATAAAGACATTTACAGCCAGAGACATTTACAAAGAGAGTTGTTTAAGAGACTTTCCCGCCCACACACCCACCACTGCAACTCCTGTCAGCCAGGATCCACAGTGGCACGCGAAGAATAGGCACCGAGCTCCGGAGCTCAGCGAGTCTAGGGAGACTAGCTTATCATGAATGTCAACAAATTTAAAAACTAATAAAGTAAATTAATATTTAATTGACTGCAGTTTCCTGCGAAAACATCCTTAATTGTGATGTTATATTACAGTACATGTTATATTGCAAGCAAGCGTTGTTTACAACATTCCTTCATAATTGTTAACTAAAACAAATTGATTAAATGGGTAATACAGTTTATATTAGTAAGTTATCGAGACCGGGTGACGGGTCAACTAATGAGTAATATGTGAAATAACATAAAATATTAAGATATCCTCCTCACAATCTCGACTTATACCCGCCATTGCTTCTCCATATCAAGTATCTCAACTAAAAACGAGACTTTAAGCTAGGTATTCTCTCTTCAAGCTAATTCTCTTTTATTTTTTTTCCACACTGTTATTCTCTACCAAGTCTATTGAAAATCGTCAATTCATCTCGTTAAGGTCGCAGGAAGTCGCTGGATAGAGAGCTCGAGAAAGAGAGAGAGAGAGAGAGCCATTTGTACGACAATTAAACTACATACAGCTGGCTGTACGCCTCTATTAAATTTAATAAATCAGCATTGTGGAGTGGAGTAAACCATATCACAACATTTAGCTATACCTATCGGTCATAGCCGCGACCAGTAATTTTTGTTGATTTTATACATTATTGTTTATTCTTTTTATGATTCATGTTGCGTATGTGACTAATAAATCGTTTTTCTTTCTACCTTAATGTATTTAAGGCAATACGCCACACAATAGACTAATTTTATTATTATGAATTTTAGTAATGTTTGTCTAATGTGTGTGTGTAATTTTATCCTTTCTGTTTCAGATAAATAAGTTGCTGACTGTTCGTAAATTTATCTGTTGCTGTTCACTGAGGACCGGCTGTTTAGTCATTGGATATATCAATACGGTCCGTATTATATGTCTACTATTATGAGACTTATCTCTTCATTAGAACTGTGTGTATAGAATTGCTCTGGGTTAGCTTTTTTCTTTAACTTTATAAAAAAAATATGTAAAAGTCGGTATATATATTTCAAGCTTTTACTCGGTACGGCCATTTCCTTTCAAGTAAGGCTGTTAAAAATCACTAATCAATTTTGTTTTCTAAATTTCTTGACAGCCTCCGTAGCGCAGTTTGTTACACGCTGGCTGTGAAACGAGAGGCCGCGGGCTCAACCCCCGCACCGAAACAAATATTTGTGTGAAACACAGATATTTGTTTCGGGTCTGGGTGTTTGTGAGACCGAAAAGTCTCTCGTGGTTTCTGATACCCGCGACACAAGACTTAATTGATCTTAATGTGGGATCAGACCTATGTATGTGACTGTTGGGTGTATTTACTTATTTAAATTAATTAGCATTCGAACACGCTACTATCGTCCAGACAGATATGCCCGGTTTGTTACCAACAGCGCACTTTGGCAGCCTACAACCCAGCCCACATGCATGTTATTAGGTGCTAAATAATTTTAACTATTAATTAATTTGTGTTTCAGATCTTCGCCTTTTTACTTATTGCGCTCTTTACTTACTTGTATTTGATGATGACGAATATATCTGGAGCTTTGATTACTCTTTTAGCCTTTGAGATACTGGCATTTAGCTTGTTATTCGCTCTCCACGTTTGCCTGTTGTTTGGCGTATACCAGGTAAGGAGACACCGTAGAGTCATCAGAACATAATGCTAGGGTTGTGAAGTCACAGGTCGATGGTAAACACCAACACATATTTTTGCCGCCCATTAAAAATAAAATGAAAATAATTAATTGAATTTAATTAATATTATTTAGATTCAGTCATTTTTTTGTTCTACCACCCAGTTCGCAAGGCGGTTTTTACTAGAGAATAACGGACAAGAAACTCTAGTGTTGCTCTTTTCAAAACCATTTTACAATATAGCGGTTGTTACTTAAGTTACTAGTTGGTTTAAATCAGAGCAGTTTATTTATAATTCGTTATACTTTGCAAGCAATATATATTAATACATTAAACTGTAGACTATTTTGTATAATACAAAGAGCAATTAGCACTAGTCTTCTCTCTAACCAAGCAATCGCGAGTTTCATTTGTTTTTATTCCTTGTGTGTATATGTATCAACCCAAATACTTACTGCAGGGCTCCTACACAGTTGATAGTACGATTAAGATGGGTTAGGCCATATAGTCCAGCAGCGTGGCGTAGTACGGGTTACCGGACTTTTTATATCATATAAATTCTTACAAATCTCTATGGTATGCAGGTTTGCTCACGATGTTTTCCTTCACCGTTATTGTGTGTGGTGATTGACTAACAGTACACATAATATGACTCTGAAAAGTCAGAGGTGTGCCCTTGGATTTGAACCCGCGACCAACATGAACATGTTGGTAGCCGCGTTTGGCTCGCTACCCACAGGCCACAACGCACTTAATTGGGTACTTTTACTCAATTTTTTAATTATATTTATCAAAGGATATACATATTTATTTTTAAATAAAATATAAAATAAATATGTATATCTTACATATTTATTTTTATATTTATCATACATTCAAAATCTAGCAAACAAAAAATTTTGTAAATCCATTTACAATTAAACAAACTAGAAACGTTTTAAATCTTGTAGTGGGAGTAAAAGAAAAGGGATGCAAAACTAAGCTAGTGACGTCACTAGTCCTGATATGCATTACAGTGTGCAGGTGTGAAAGAGACGGAGAGATGTCCTCACTTCGCTCCCACTCTGTTATTTAAATTTGCCTCATGTTACAAGCTCCTTTAATACTGTTTTGAATGAAATGTTTTATTTTAATGGTATTTGTGTTTCTACGCAAAATAATTCAAAAAGTCGATCATAGTAATATACCCTATTATTCCTTATACTTATATTAATTTTCATTTCCAGAAAAAGCGGAAACCTCTTACATTCTATTTTCGCAGCATGGTTGTAATACTCGTATTTTTTTTCATCTTAGACGTGATCCTTATTTACTTATCGTCGTCGAATGCAAAACACTTAGCAAAATATCGTAAGTTTAAATACATGTTATATTAATATTGACTGTTTTATTGGAGTAGTTGAACTTCGGTACGATAACAACGCTGAGATCTCGGGTTCGAATCCCGAGTCGGGCAAAGAGATATTGGATTTTTCTATTCATTATCAGCTCGGAGTCAGGAATTTGTGCCCGATATGGCGATAGGGCTTGCCCGCTATCTCATCGCTGAACACACTAGACGAAATGTAGGTGCCTTGGTTGCTAACGGAGAAATAAATGTTGTATAATGTCACCTGGGGTGATGAGAAACATATGGGTTAAAATAAATAATACAGGGTATATCAAGACCGCGACCGAAAACGAAGCCAGGTAATAGTTTTAGCAGCTACAGACACAATGCAACTAAAAATTTTGCAAAATAAGCGACGGATTTTTTTTTTCAAATTTTTTAAAAATCGTCGTTTTCGAGGGGTAAATACGTAATTTGTGCAAAAATAGTAATTTAAACCCTTACGTGCCATTGCGTGTTTAAAAATTAAGCGATGTACGTCATTATTTTAGAAAAACTATACTATTAATCACTCAAATAGGACGATATGTAAAAAATAACAAAAAAAAAATTGACGATTTTTTTTGTACAATTTTTACTTGCATTGTCTTTGATATCACTAATACAACCTCCTGGCTTCGTTTTCGGTCGCGGTCTTGATATACACTGTATAAACATTGCTGTAATTAGGTCCGAGGCAGTCCAAAAAAGCACTGGATTAAAGCTCTGATACCCAATGTTTTACAAACGAGGATACCTACATTATTTTATTTTATGATTATATTTCGAAGACTGAGGCCAAAACAAGTATTAAACAACATTATGTGAGAGTAAATATATACAACCTAACCTAGCGCCAAAATATCAATAGTCTTATACTCAACGATGCCAAAGATCAAACGAGACGGCGAAAAGTGAACAGGAAATCGGACATGACGCTTAGAAATATTAAAAAACAGATTAAAGATTTTAATGATAATATTATACTTTTTCAGCATGGAACTTCTACTGCTTGTTGGTAGTAAGAAGTTATAAAATGAAGCTGCCTAAAGCTGAGGAAGGCAATGCACAATTGAATCTATCATAGAAGAAGCTCAATACAGCATCCGACATGTTTCTACATATAACTTTACTTAAGTGGACTGCATAGAGGAAATGCTTACATCCTTTACATACATATTTAATCTCAAAACAAAAAATTAAAAATAAAATAACTATGCAATTAAATATTAAGAATAACAGCAAATTCTTTGCATATTACACAAGTGTTTGAACTTAAAATTTTGTATAGTATATACAGGGTATATCAAGACCGCGAACGAAAACGAAGCCAGGAGGTAGTATTAGTGATATCAAACACAATGCAAGTATATTTTACAAAAACAATCGTCAATTTTTTTTTGTTATTTTTTACATATCGTCGTATTTGAGTGATTAATAAATAGTTTTTCTAAAATAATAACGTACATCGCTTAATTTTAAACACGCAATGGTACGTAAGGGTTTAAATTACTATTTTTGCACAAACTAGGTATTTACCCCTCAAGAACGATGATTTTTAAAAAATTGTAAAAAAATATCCGTCGCTTATTTTGCAAAATTTTAGTTGCATTGTGTCTGTAGCCGCTAAAACTACCACCTGGCTTCGTTTTCGGTCGCGGTCTTGATATACCCTGTATATAAAATAAATAATAAATAAAAACATATAAAGTATAATATAAAATTTGTATTTTGTAGCACATAAAACATATAATATGTATAATAAAGAAATAGCTGTATCATAGTTTTATTCATGATCATTTTTTTATTATTTTATCCTGAAAAGTGAAAACTGTTTATGGAATGTAGCGCATTCCACTAAATATAGAGTAATAAATACGTATCTATCAAAAGTTCTTTAAAGTATGAAGGAAAAAACAACAATATATTATATTCTGATGTATTAACCCAATATACTATTTCGAGCTATGTATACATCGTTTACGGATTTATTTTTCTATTAAATCCGGCAAAAGAGCAAACAACACATCTGAGAGTAAGTAATTATGGCCGTACGTATCTACGACCATTGAAAAATATCAGGATTATTATGATATAGGTATATAGGAATATATATCGATTTATATTATTCTACGTCTAGGACACTTGGATTTATTAGTTCCTACTTTCTTAGAATCGGAAGGTAAAAGGGACGGAATGAGACGTGGATATCCATCCAACATCATGCCGTACGAAACAAAAGAGCGTCGTGTTGCTTCACGGTTTTCTGAGACAGTTATATCCTGGTTGAGCTGTATTCCTACTGTAGTCTAAAGCCGGGTACCCACTAACGAGCTGTAACTTTAACTCTCATGTAACGGAGACGAGGTTCTATTGAATACGCGTGTTACGGTTCGCGGTTACAGAATGAGTTTGAAATCGTCGGCTCGCGGCTGTGAGTCGCACGCGTACTGCTCGCAACAGGTTTGCGAACACGTACACACTATGTTCTTGGATTACATACATGGCAACGGCAATGGCTCGCTAGTGAGTACTAGGCTTAAGATAAATTGTGGCTCTACCACACAACTGAACGGATTTCGATGACTATTTGTGTGTTTGAGTGTTCTGGGTGAATAAAACTCTAACCTAACTTCATCTTTGGCGATAGGAAACCTTTTACCTTAATTGTCTAACATTTTTTTTGTGTCCAAGAGGAAAAGCTATTAAGCTCCCCTTTCGGCACCTCGGGGAGGCCGAAAGGGGTATGTCAGAGTCTCTGGCCTTCCAACCCGGCACATTGTGGATTGTGGTCGGGCTGGGACCCTAACAAAACCTACGCCAGCATACTAACAAACCCCTCGGTGACCTTCACACGCATTATGGGCGGCACCGGACATCCCGGGGCGGTCTAACATTAACTTAACGTTAAAATATTCGTCAAAGTTATTCAATGCAGCTGGTCCTTCTATTCACAATAGGGTAGATGACTATGATCGAATGTTTGTATTATTTTGTATACAAACACAAGTGCCATTAAAATAAAACATTTTTGTGAAAACAGTATTTAAGTAGCTTGTAACATGAGGCAAATATTAGTATTTTAAATGAAATAGTGGGGACGTAGTGGGGACATCTTACCGTCTCTTTCACACCCGCTCACTATAATGCCCTATAATGAACAGTGACGTCACTATTTTTGTTTTGCATCCCTTTTTTATTACCCCCACTACAAGATTTAAAACGTTTCTAACTTGTTTAATTCTGAATGGATTTACAAAATTCTTTGCTTGCTAGATTTTGAATATGGATACTTTTTGATTAATACAATAAAAAAAATGAGTCATGTACCCTATTGGCGTTAGATGACAACATAAAATTATTTATAGATTTTTAACTGACTTCCAAATTGGGCGAGGTTCTTAATTTATCGGAATCTTTTTTCATGTTAGATAAAAGGGATGAACTCAGAGCGGTATTTACGTGCCATTTAAATATAAATAATGATGTTAAGGATTCGCATGTATTGTAAACAGGGTTAACGGGTTATCGCCGTAATTCTAATTACTGCCTGTTATTAAAAGTAAAAACAATCCTTTGTCCATACTCCATAGATATCAACATTTTATATTATGTTTTAATGTTCGGAAAGTTTTTTATACAATTGTTACAGCAAACGAGTAAACAGGTCACGTGATCACTGCTCACTGCCACTGTGATCACTGCCGCCTGTGAACATCTACAACGCTTGGATCATAAATATGTTGCCGGCCCATCAAATCGAGAGGGGAGGGGGAAAGAAAGAGGACAGGAATACGAAAGGGGTATCAGGCATCCGGCAATCACCGAATGAAACGTGACAGCAAAGCTGTCGCTTGACGTCGATCTCCTGTAAGGAAGTGGTACCGCCCCGGATGAGTCTGCCTATTCATGCTGAGTTATGCCTGACAACCTCGTAGCTCTATTTTTAAGTATACTTAATTATTCTTAATATGAAACAAATAATAGCTCAGTCCATATACGTCTCACTGCAGGGCACGGGCCTTCTCTGCCATTGAGAGATATAGAAATGCTTGAAAATCTCTATGTTTAGTGCGTGGTAATTAACTATCAACACACACATGATTCTGAAAAGCCAGACGTGTGTCCTGGGACTCGAACTTGTGATCACTAGTTCGGCAACCGGGCAAGGTCGCGACTTGGGCCACCACGTTAAACATACAATACTTACATAAATATGTAGATACACCCAACAGTCACATACATAGTTCTGAGCCCACACTAAGACTAAGTCTTGTGTCGTGGGTTTCAGAAACTTCAAAAGACTTTTCGGTCTCACCAATACCCAGACCTGAAACAAATACCTGTGAAACATATGTGTAAACATTAGTCTCGGTGCGGGGCTCGAACCCGAGGCCTCTCGTTTCTCAGTCGGCGTATAACCAACTGCACCACGGAAACTGTCCGTCATAATATCATAAGATCACCCCTACGTTTTCTGGGGTGGTATCTACTAGTTAATTTCTATTCCAAGTGAGATAGAGGACGAGACAATTGCCAAACCACAAATTAAGATCTGGACAACTTGTTTCTCAAACCAAAAAATACACCCTCCTCGCAATCTTAAAAATAAATTAATAAGTTAACCCCAGCAAGGTCAGACGACCTTGAACAGACGTCCTACGTCGGAGGACAGGTTAAAAATAAAATGAACCGAGTGAAACAAAATAAAATGTGACCTGCAAAATCCTTTATTCCTTAAGTCAGCTAGATATCTTAACAAAACTTATCCCATTGATGTTAAAATGGCTTAACCGATTCTCATGTTTTGCACAACGAAAAGCCTAAACAAGAAAGTAACTACGCACTGTATATGAAGTATCCAGTTGAAGTGAGTCGGTGCATTCCTTTACTTGGCGTCGTAGTAAGAACTTGTGCATTCAAGATTACTTTACGTGCATAAACGCGAGTTCTGCAGGTTATTTATTAAAACCTTATAAAAACGTGAGTGAAAATTAAAAATACAAGTATTTGTGTATGGTCGTGGTGTTCGAAAATTGAAATTGTAATTCAAAATAGTGCGTTACGTATTGTTTCAAAAAGTTGATAATTATTTTTTTACTTGACGCATACTATACATGGCGATAATAATTACCGACACAGTTAGTAATATAATAAAGAATATATTTACATAAAGCTCTTGTACAACAACATGTAAAACATCTCACCTTGTTTTGACATTGCTGACTATGGCTCTACAGAATGGCGCGGCGTCCCCATTATGCAACACATAGCTTGAAGTTTGAGAGTGCAAAATAGATTCCTTTGGCACCTAGCGAAGTGAGTCGGTGAAGCTGATAGAAAGTTTTCATGTGATAATAGACTCACATACAAAATGAGCTCTTTATAAAATCCTAGGGATGTTTAAAACGTGTTAAAAAGTTCAATTATAAAATAGACTGTGCGACTACATTACAATATTTTTTTATTGCAAATAAAATTACAGTTTTCAGCTTAAATATTAGGTCATGTTTGGTAATACAATGGGCGGTCTTATTGCTTATAGCAATTTAAAATAACCGTGGGATGGATAGAATCTACCGTGTTAATTAAAGATCAAAGTATCCTCTAATATACCTAGATTTCTAAGTTGTAACGCTTCAGTATCGAGTCTGTTTGTAGAACAGCTGTAATAGCGTGGTCGATATTCACCTTTCAGAAGCGATATTACGCTCTCGCATTTCCAACGACCTTGAGTTTGTCTTTTTTATTTTATATGCAGCTGATTGGTAAAGTTCGATATGTTAATATACTCGTACTTTACTCACCCATTGTGTTATGGTAGTTATTCTTAGTGTATGTGTCTGGTTTGAAATAATAATCGTGAATTAAATTTTTTATGTTGCTCTTTGTATATGTTGCAGGTATATTGTCAAAACCGTGATATTATAATTTCACTAGAGATATTAAAAATAAACGGAAGATTGTCAATTGACTTCATTTTAATTACTTGAGTTCATATTGACTTAATTTTATTTAAAATGGAAATAAACTAACCTAACCTAACCTAACGATTGTTTCTTTGCGGTACTTCACTCATAATACACCTAGATTTTACAATTTTATGATTGTGATTTAACAGTTTCACTTCGATAGATTACAATCTACTGAAAAATAATGCGTTAAATTGTAAGCAGTATGTTATGGTTCACAATCTTTCGACAGTTCACAATCTCGCGAGATAGATTGTAATGTAACGGTATTTACAATTTTACGGTGACATATACATTTCATATATCGATGTGATTAGTAAACCTAATAAATAAAACTATTTTTTTTAAATTATGGTCCCACTATTTGCATTTAACAGTCTTTTTGGTCTAACAATATCCAGTATATAAATAAACACTGCCTGGGTGGCGTAGTTGTACTACGGTACGAACGTTACGGTGTCTTGGGTTCGAATCCCGGGTCGGGCAAAGTGATATTGGGTTTTTCTATTTATAATCAGCCCGGATTCAGGAATTTGTGCCCGATATGGCGATAGGCTCGCCCCTTATCACATCATGCGACGGAACATACAAGTCGAAATGTGGATGTCCTGGTGGCGCCCCTGCCTACCCCTTCTGGGATAAAGGCGTGAGTTTATGTATGTATGTATAAATAAACATTATACATGTATTTTATATCACACGAACACTCGGTGATCAGTCCTTGATGTTGTTTCAGAGATGACTAAATAATAAGTGATATAGTATATCCATCACAGGTCAATTTAATTTGCAAAGCTGTTTAACATCTGTGCATTACTCAGATAACAGATTACCACTCAAAATTGGCATTGTAACAGCACATTCGTTAGTTATTCATTTACGCCCGAATACTGGAACGACATTCAAATAATAAGTTGCTCTTAACAGCGCACGGCTTACTTAGCCAGTACATTTAATCGGGATTAACGTAGTTAAGCGCAAGTTATATTCAAGTTGCGTTCCAGTATTTGGGCGCTAATGTCTCTTTCTCTGCTTCAGTGAAAAATGGTCTTATTGGACACTTTCTTGGGATGCTTCAAGCTGAGGACGGGATGTCTATTCATAGGATACTGCGGCGCGGTGAGTACTTTCAATAAAATATGTCTATAGTCTATATCAGCCCATATACGTCCCACTGTAGGGCACGGGCCTACTCTACAATCGAGGTAATCGATTTAGAGTGGTTAGGCCATATAGTCCTTCAATAAAATATGAATCATTAATATTATATATGAGAAAGGACATCGACTTATTAAATTATCATGACAATTTCAGCAATACCATCAAAACTATAAGTAAAATGATGAATTTATTGCAGAAAGCTATGGAACAGAATATTCTTGATAAAATATAACCATATCGAATTTGTATTTCATTTGAATCAAAATATAATTATAATTGTGGGATACTGGGCGCGCTGGATACCGATCTCCACAGCATCGAAGGGGAGTTTAGCAAGGGTAATAATCAGTGGCGTGCCTAGGGTTTTGGAGTAGGGCAAGCCGAATATTTTTTTACGTTTAATTAATATTGTTTTAGAAACACAAAGTTACTAAGAACGAAGAAAATTAATTTATAATACGTCGGCAAACCTACCACACAATCAATATTAAGATTAAAACAATTAATATAGATTACTTGTGAACATGTATCCGTAACTATTCATTACATTTCTATTGCCGTCACTATTCTGTGGTGCCGTGGTCGACTTCGAGGCTTACCGAAATTGCAAGCAGAAATTATTATTAACGCATTCATGTTTAAATGTTTTTCTGAATTTAAAATAATAGATTGCCTTTTGAAAGGACCACCTAATTTAATGAAAATTTAAAGCATTATAATCCAAACAATCTAACACACAAGACGTGTCGTTTAAAAACATATGAATCACGATTGTTTAATAGCTTTAAAGGGAGTATGTAGTAATAAAAGTACCTACGTAGTTTATTATACTGAACTGAAGAAATTTCTATTGTGATTTATCACGACTTACTAAATGTACAAACCCGGCATATGTTTCGCGCCGGTTTATTTTTCAATATAATTGAATGAATTTACCTTTTTACCGGCAATGAACGCTTTCACCATCGCACTCAAACCACCACAGAAAACAATACAACTCATAATAGTATCAAAAAGTTTAAATAACTTAAAAAACTAAACATTAACCTTAAACAAAACACATTCACAACTCATAAAATATCATAATTGATAATACAAATGAAGTTAGTAGAAAAATGTGCTGTATTGCCAGTAAACGTGAAATAAACAATACAAAAGATACAATTTATTAAAAGAAATATTAAAACTTCATTATTTGTTCTAAAAAAAATACTAGATATAATTTCTAAAAGGAACCAACTTAATTTATTAACAATTGATATAATTGATTTAACAAATAATCACGTGACGACCATGCAACGCACGATGTTTTTACATCACCAAGGCCGAAGCCGGGCATATCGTCTAGAGTAAACTGCTATATAACATATCTATAGCTATACATTCGTAGCGATCGAGTAATATCATTTCCCCATACAATTCACGCGTTGCTAGAAGCCCCGTAAAAGCACACGAGAGAGAAAAGGATAGATGTATGTGCTGTGTGCTCCGTCTTTTCAAGTTCAATATAGTTTTAATGAATGAATATTACGCGCATGGAATTACGCGGCGCTTCGGCGCTGGCGTCTCATTGAATCGAGGCGCGGTAAATTCAAAAAATTAAAATGTTAGATGTTTTCTAATAAATGACTGTTGTATTGAATGTAATAGTTTGTATTCAGTATGGAGTATATATGTATTATGTAGGGCAAGCCGGGCTTTTGGGCTTGTATGGAAGTACCGCCACTAGTAATAATAAGGGTAATAAAAGTAGCTGGATGCAGGCCGCTGCCAATAGCTCGCTGCGAAAATGCTTGGGGAAGTCTATTATTAGACTCATTGTGGCTCAGAATGGCGATGAAGAGTTATAGAAAGAGAAAATACTTGATAATAGGTACATTCTGTATTTTAAGACGACTAAAGTAGGTTTAACAACTGCTTCTTTTCAGATATTCGGTATGCTGGGTATAATATTGTCTTCAATCGGCATCGTTGTAACAGCTTTGAATGAGGACCATCTGATTGGAGATGAAAAGACAACCAACGAAATCATTATGGGTGTCGCTATCTACCTATTAATAGTTTGCGCCGTGGGCTTTTCTCTTCACGTGGTTTTGCTCAAAGGAGTGTATGAGGTGAGTTTAATCGTTATTTTATATTGGTTTCTTAGATTTACGCGAATGTTACACACTGAAATAAATCAATTTCGAAAATCGGATCGGATCGCAAAAACCAATTAACTTTTTAATTTAATGATTAAAAGTATCAGTTAAATTGTAACAGTCACTGAGCGGGTGACTAATACCTCAGTCCGTCCCGTGACCACGAAAGTTGGAAATCAATCGTAACGTCGGGAAGTTAAAAAATGTAAAAGTTAAACCAAATCGTGATAAAATCCGAAAAAATTACTTTTATTTCAGCGTTATATTTTACTTTATAATGACACAAGGTGACTCAAATGTATCTGATGATAAGTGCAGAGAAATACAAATAGAGTTTTTGATGACAGATTGGCATCGTTGCTCGATACAATTGCTGACTTGCTCAAAACTGAATTGTTTTTATATCTGTATCAGCCTATATACTTCAAAATCGAGAATTAAGAGGGGTTTCATCCAATTCATGAGGCTTTGGTCGACTGGAGGATATAAGAAACAAGCCATAAACATTTGTAGTAATATTTTTTACATTTTGTTTTAGCAAAGGGTGAGGTTGCTTAATGTGTACCTGACTGCCATGACAACGTACCTGGTCATTACGTTTATCTTAGCTGTTATAATAGCTATGAATGATTTTGAGCGCGGATTTTCGTACATCGTTTCTTTCGGTGAGTATATTGCGTGTGGTTTAAAATTATTATAAGAATTTTTTAATTAATATTTCTGCCCTTATCTCTTGCGTGTAGTCCGCACAACGTTGCAGCCTTGTTGCAGATTAGCTTATGCATTTACGATTGCCGCTTACCGCTTAGTACCGGTTATTTTAAGAATATGGCTATTATTCCGATCTAGCCTGGTGCGAGTTGTCGGACTTCACATACCTTCGAAATTGTAAAGAAAAATAATACCCATCGTCCTAGAAATTCTTTGAGAATCCCTATCTATTGCGATGAACACTTTGCCTAGACATTATTTTGCGTGTGCTAGTCTTTCATTCATCATCAGCGTCATCTTCAGCCACAAGAAGGCCACTGCCGAACGTAGGGCTATACTAAAGACTTCCCAAAGCAATCTGTTTGAAACGGCCCGCATCCCATGATTTCCTGCAGCTGTCATTATACCGTCCGCTTTGTGTCAGCTAATGATTACCATTTTTTAATTTCTTAAACTTCTTTTTTAATAACTTCCACAACGACATGTTGGAAGCGGCCTGCATCCAAAGACTTCCTGCAACCTTCATTATGAATATTTTATCATTTAGTAATTTACTCATGATTTGAAATTTCCTTTCACAGCTGTAAACATCTACTATCTGTTGGTGGTCAAAAGCCATCGTATGGAGATCGAGGGAACGTTAAGGCAGCCAATCGCGTATTCAAAAGCTTAGAAAAGCAATACAAAATTATTAAAATTATGATGATGTGAACTACGAGTATAAAGCAAGTAATAATTTCGAGCGCCTAAAGCTGTCGAAGCAGTGTAAGCCAATCACAATTTTTGGATTGTCTTCTTACAAACATCAAAATTAAACTTTGACATTCCGAAATAAAGTTGATTTTGCATTATTTATTGTCCTAAACGAACAACGGCCTCGAAAAAAAGACTTCTACCGTAGGGGTGACTTTTCCTCTCACCAGTGTTACCGAATCACGTTAATTTATAGTACTGATGTAAGACAGCGACATTGCTATGTCCAATATTCTTTATGAAGATATTTATTCGCGCAGATCATTTTCTATCTATGGTGAGATAATAGAAGTACACATCCATAATCCTGGGTCCTTCCGCTGCAGCGTGAAGAAGCAACTTGCAGGCCAGCATAATTGTGTGGAATGACTACCACCATCACCACCGTCTGATGCCGCTTACCATCAGGTGCAATGCCATGCTAGATTTAAAAAATACAGCAAATGCAGTGCCATACAGATGCAAAGATAAATAAAGAAGAAAAATAGCCAGCTACAGGAAATCCAATTTGGAACAAAGCACTTCCTCAAGGATTTCCACGGAGCGCGTTGGAATATAACATACAATATATTGTTAATTATTTAATTATTTAATTATGATTAAGAGATCTATTAAAAGATACATTTCTCGGTATTTTATTATTTTATTAGTATCAACGCTATCATTTTCAACAACAAGAAATCTATCGTTGAAAATATGGTTCCTCGAGGATTTTCATGTCCATTTTTGAGTAAAATGCTCCTTATTTTTGTATCTATATCATAATCCGCCAACCCGCACTAGGCCAGCGTGGTGGACTATATGGCCTAACCACTCTCAATCGATTCTCTCGGTTGTAGAGTAGGCCCATGCCCAGCAGTAGGACGTATATGGGCTGATATAGACTATTTTTGTATACTGCTAAGTAAAATTTGATCTCCGACTTAAAATTTACCCCGTTGAGGTCAAAACGGTGCAACAAAATCCCATGGAAGATGTTTTACACTACGGAAAATCCAAAATCACAGTATATAGTAGGTTGCCATTTGGGCGCAAACGCCACATTCCGTTACCTGGCGTTGTAACCAGTAGTAGTGTTCACGAGATAACCTATACACGCAAATAATATGTGAGTGCATTGAAGATTGTATTAAAACTTTTATAAAAATGTATGTTTATTAAAAATTATAATTAAAAACAATAAAATAATGTTTATGGTTTGTGTGTTCGAAAATTGAATTCAATATTCGTATTTCAAAATTGTTTATTTCATATTCAGTAAAAAACGAAAAAAATGAAGGTATTGCAGGTAAATTATTCGTTTATTGCGATACCATACAACAAAATTTAACCAAATAGAAAAATCGCTCCAATAGATTAACAAGTAAATTATAATTTAAAATACCTGGTCTTTCCTGCCTTCCTGGTCGTAAATAATCTTATTTTTTGAAAAGTGATTTTATATTGATAAATTAATTATATTTCATTTACGTATCTAATACTAAAATATTGTGATGGCTGAGATTTTTTAATCGTATTATTCTTTTATTGCAGTAAGAATCCTTTAACAGGATAATATAAATAGAAGGATTTAAATATCAATTCTATCCTACATGTACAGTTTATACTAAAATTAATCAAATGGATTCTAATTGGGAATTATTGTAACTTTGTTACCTATTAGTATATTTATATAAATTAAGAAGATATTTATATATTTTAAAGCTTGTGTTATGTTTGATCCGTGAAGTGTATTCATTTGGATAATATTTACGGTTCTCTGACATCCATTTTGCCCATCGCAGGCACTACTTTCATATCATAAGATACTACTCATAAAATTGTGGATATTTTAACAATATAACTTGAATATGAAGATAAATGATAAAGATTAGTTATCATTATATTTTTCTATTAATATGACAGGAAAGAAATATTACATAGTAATTTGGCGCGATACGCATACATTAATGACCCCGGCCAGTTAATGAAACTAAAAAAAACGTTTTAAAATCTGTATTAACATATTCAATAAACAGTAAGCAATTGTTTCCTCTTTAAAAAAAAGGTACAGAAGTTCTGAAGATGGCTTTTAAATACAAGCTTTGACTTTTGTATCAGTAAATATAAATGTTGATTTCTCTACCTACTTTTCGTAAAGTCAAAAACGTGAGTCGAAGTTTTTTGACCGATGTTTTTGCTCCAATCTGTGCTAAAACAGGTTATGGGCCCCTTTTGTTACCGCTCGGCGCCATAATTGCAACAGGAAAAATATGACTATGACGTCACTTTTCTGTATAACACCCAGGTGTTTCCGAAGATGGGAATTCATTTTGATGTTTATGTATGTAAAGTTGTTTAGAGAATCACGTTTGCAAATTTTTCAAAAAAATAAATTCATGGAAATACCCGGGTTTGGAATTACCGGAAGAGTTTTGAATAATAAATACAAGAAAAAGTAGCAAAACCATAAGCTATCGATAAGCTCGTCTCTTATCACATCGTTAGACGGATAATACAAGGCGAAACGTGAATGTCATGATACACCTCTGCCTACCCCTTCTGGGAAAAAGGCATATATATAAAAGTTTATATATGTATGTAGAACTATAACTATAATTCAGGATCGTTCAGTGCCCCTAGCCGGAACATTTTGAAGTATCGTATAGTAATACTCGTTTAATATCGTAAACGATTCCCGCTGTCAAATTTTAGTTCCAAATACGCTCACAATGGCGCTGTTTAAATTCCCATACAAAATTTTACTATTACTATTCTATTACGATACTGCAAAATGTTCCGGCTAGGGGCACAGATATCGATATAGTTTAAGGAAAACTAAATAGGTAGATTTTGTAGAGTATTGCAGACTTTATTGGCGAACTCAATGGGATTTTTTTTACATACATACATACATAAACTCACGCCTTTATCCCCGAAAGGGAAGGCAGAGGCGCCACCAGGACACCCACATTTCGCCTTGTATGTTCCGTCCCACGATGTGATAGGGGGCGAGCCTATCGCCATATCGGGCACAAACTCCTGACTCCGGGCTGATGATGAATAGAAAAATCCAATATCACTTTACCCGACACGGGACTCGAACCCGAGACCTCAGCTTTGTAGCCGTACCGCAATACAACTACGCCACCGAGGCAGGCAGGAATTTTATTACAACAATCAAAACAAAACCATTTGAAAACCGAAAAGGTACTGGGTACGAGCATGTTATTTTTGAGTTCACTATGTCTCGCATAGCTAATACGAATTGAATAAATTATTTTATTCATTGAAAATATGTTTATAGTTATAACGGTTTAATGGACAAACAAGTTCGACGCTACAAAGAAAGAGACAAAAACTAAGAGATGTTAATCGAGATTAAAAAAAATCGATACACAAAAAACGGGTCACGACTCGTCCGGATGGCTGCTTCAAAAATAAATATTGTCATGTCATATGATGGTAGCGACTGGATGCACAAAGCAGCAAACCGGGCTACGTAGCGTACCTTGGGAGAGGCCCATGTCCAGCAGTGGACTGCAACGGGCTGATGATGATGATTAATGTTTCAGCCCATAACCGGCCACTGTTAAGCGTGGGACTTTTCTACAACAGATAGTTTCCTTGAGAGGGATCAGGCCATATAGTTTCTGGGCATCCCCAAGTTTCAATGCGCAATGTATTCATTGGACAGGCTCTGTAGCGCAGTTAGTTATATGCCGGCTGTGAAACGTGAGGCTGCGGGTTCGGTTCCCGTATCGAAAAATATTTGTGTGATCCACAGGTATTCTTTCGGGTCTGGATGTATGTGAGACCGAAAAATATCATGTAGTTCCTGATACGATACGCACGACATAAGACTTAATTGATCTCAATGAGGGGTCAGGACCATGTATGTGACTGTTGGGTGTATTTATTTATTATTTAATTTTATATTACCCACAAGCATGTTTTGTTGGAAAATTAGCGCAGTCACGTATACTTCACATATTTTGTTGGTATAATGTCTGTTTCTATTTTTTCAGGAGAACTGTCACCTTGGACACATTTCTGGGATGCTTCAAGCTGAGGTCAGGATGTCTTTTCATAGGATACTGCGGCGCGGTAGGTACTTTCAATAAAATATTAATAATACAAATAATTTAACAGCAAACACATCTTATGATATCCACGACTTTTTAAGTAATTATCACAATCTCTGCGACACCAACAAATCAACAATTATTCGAGGTTCAAGCATGATTGAGGGACTTATTACAGGCGACTAAAGAACATCGCATTTCGACCCAAATATATATCTAATTTTATCTTTCGCTTGTGGAAGGCTTATTAGGCTTCCTGAGGCTTAGAATGTTGACGACGATGAAGTTTTAATCAAAGAGAAAGTAGTACAAACAAGAAAGTACATTGTGTGTTTTAAACCGCTAAAATGTAGTTCTCTTATGTTTCAGATATTCGGCATGCTTTGCGCCATATTGTCTGCAGTCGCTATTTTTTATACAGCAATGAGAGACCACTTAGTGACAGGAGATCAAAAGACATTAAATGAAGTCTTTATGGGAATCGCAATCTACATATTTATAATTTGTGCCGTGAGCTTTGCTCTTCACGTGGTTTTACTTATAGGAGTATATGAGGTAAGTGTTACTTTCTTTATTTTATTTTGACACAATTAAGTACAATTGACCACCTCCGTGGCGCAGGTGGCTACAATGCCGCCTGTGAAACGAGAAGCCGCGGGTTCGTTCCCGCACCGGAACAAATATTTGTGTGAACCACAGGTATTTGTTTCGGGTCTGGGTGTTTATAAGACCGAAAAGTCTCTCGTAGTTCCTGATACCCACGACACAAGATTTGATCTTAGTGTGGGGTCAGGACTATGTATGTGACTGTTGGGTGTATTTATTTATTTAATGCGCCTGGTGGTAAATGCGGAGCAATGCCAGTAGAGTGTTCACTGATGAGATGTACTTAATCAATACAATTGCTTGCCTTCTCGAAACCAGATCTACAATAGCTGAACCCGAATCGCAACTCTTTGATTTTGATTATGAAGAAGAAATCAGGAGTGAGACGACATCCAAATTGACATCCTTTTGTTTTTTTTAGGAAAGGCCGAGGCTGCTTAATTTATACTTGATAACCATGACAACGTACTTGGTCATTACGTTCATCGTAGCCCTCGTGGTAACTGTGAGTGATCCTTCGCGTGGATTCTCGTATATAATTTCTTATGGTGAGTACATTACTGTAAATTATTTAAGCGCACTACATACCAAAGCCGCCGACCCGCCGGTCTATGTCGGCAACTTTTTGTTGACCGGCTAGTTGGCGGCTTCACTCATTACAAGTCGGAAAACTTTGTCGCCGACATGGCTCGACATGTGGGACATTTTTTGACGTTATGTTATGACGGGCAGGGAGCTAGCGTTGTCAAAATGCCAGTAAGTTGGCGAGCAACACGTCCGGGCGCTTGTTGCCGACATCATTATTGTCAATATACATATATAAGCCGCCGAGTTGCGTTGCCGGGCTGATGGCTTCTGTGTGTAATACGCTTTAATATGTATATTTTAGTTAGTACTTCTTGTGCCTGCCATTACCCTACCCTTGGTTGTAATCGGCGCTACATTATTTAACCATGTTCCAGATTAGCTTACAATTTTACGATTGCCGATTGTATGACACAAACTATTTCGGCAATATATCTATTAGTCCGATTTAGTCTAGTGCAAGTTGTCGGTAATCACATATATTTGAAATTCGTGAGGAAAATATCCACCGTCTCAGATCTTTGAGCATTCTAACTATTGCCGATAAAGCTGGACCTTCCCGTCTTCAGTTAGCTGTCACAAAAAGTCCGCTGAATAAAGGCTGATCCCAAAGATTACCATAGCGACTCTTCAGCTGCATCCAGCGGCTTCTTGAAACTCCATTAATTATATCATTCCACCTTGTAACTGCCTCTGATTATCAATATCTTTGTGTGATTTGCGTGTGATATTAAATATTCCTTCCACAGCTTTGAACATCTACTACCTCTTGGTGGTCAAGAGTCATCGCAAGGAGATGGAGAATTCGACACAACAGTCGCTGGCGTACACAAAAGCTTAGTTTAAGGACATTAAAATGAAAAGATATTTTTATAATTAATACCAGTATTAAAATAAAGACTTAATGGTGTCATTATTTTATTATTATCAACATCATCATCTTTAACGATATTAAATTTATTGTTGTTTACGCTTCCCGAAGGTTTTGCATTTCCATTTCTTAGTTATTTTTTTCTTATTTCTGGTTACTACTAAGTAGGCTAGATCTCCGATCTAAAAATTACACCGTTTATGTCTAAATTGCAAAGTACATTCTCATTAGTGAAGTTGTACAGAACCAAAAAAATAAATCGTAGAGTATGGTAATACTAATTTCTACTATTAATCTAGTATTGTTTGTGTTATCGATGGCACCTTAGGTGAGGGCCAGGTTAAAAGTACCCTGAACCGACAAGAATGCATGAAGAGATTGATGAATGTAGACGAAGCGAAAGTAGTATGTCAAGATCGAGCAAAGTGGAGATCCATAGTCTCTGGCCACCCCTATGGGATACAGGCGTGACGTTTATGTACTGTATGTATTACGTATGTATTGTTTATGTTCTTGACCTCAGGAAATAATGTTATCAATGAATCACATTTTAGTGATTTGTAAAATGGTTTTCACGAGATAACATAAAAGATCGTTAATATAAAACCCATAATAATTTCTCAGAATAGGATCCTACTCGCAGCACTGCCGACATGAGTGATTATACAAGCGGGAATTTATTACAAACTAGCGCCCCGGCCTGGCATCGCCACCCGGACGAACACACTTTTTGAACCCAGTCCACATAACACACATATTATTTCGAGTATTAACTGTTTTATATTTAAACCAATGTGACTGCCTTCCTTTATATTGCTTTTCTCATCCCGTCCTGTCCCGTCTCAGTCTGTTCCAAGACTCAAGGCATGCCATCCTGTAATCTTATATCCCATTTTATTCGCCCTATATTTTTATCCCAAACTATCCCTATGCGTTTGAAGAGTAGCGAATATGCATATTTGAATTCCTTGCTAATCCCATGGGAATTCTACATTTTTCGGGGACAAAAAGTAGCCTATCCATTGATCCAGAATATCAGCTACCTTTATACCAAACTTCATCGAAATTGGCCCAGCCGTTTGTGCGTCAAGAAGTAACAAACACACAAACTTTCTGCATTATTATATTAATAGGAAGTAGGATAGCATAGGATGTCTAGTAATTTTCATACACCAATCTTTTATCATCTGTAAATATATTACGTGCTTTGTTAATTTATTAATTTGATTAATTAATTAGAACGCGTAAAGCATGTCTATGTTCAGCCGTATACTTTTAAGAGAACATATTAAATTATGTTTATTTAGCCATGATTGCAATCATCTAGTATAGCATTCCCTTTGCCTAAGTTCAATTATTCGACTCCTCGTCACATCCAGTAACACCAGGTTTTAAATTAACATTAATATTATATATATTTTTACTCGGCTTCTTACTCTTATAGTGTAATAAAAAATACCCTTTGACCTCCTTGTCTAATTAGGTTATGAAATACAAGAAAACCACAGAACAATAAACAAGAAAAAGACTTGAAATCCGACTAGTAGTTGAGATAAACACGATTAAACAAACTCTTTCGTTTTTTATATTACTCTTAAACAACAGATAATATTATGTATTGTAGTCCACAATCACTGAACAATTTTATTCATTAATAAAGCTGATTAGCGTCCGTACGTTACTCAGATGACTACTAAAATTCAACGTTGTCGCAACTGCGACGTTAAAAGTTGTTTTTAGTGAGTACTCACGTTTGTGGTTATTGTGTTTTTTTATTCAGTGAATGTCTGTTTCTCTTGTTCAGTGAAGAATGGTTATATTAGACAATTTCTTAGGATGCTTCAAGCTGAGGACGGGATGTTTAATCATAGGATACTGCCACGTGGTGAGTAATTTCAATAAAACAATCAATCAATTAAGCATTATTAAAAGTAAAATGTGCAATTTTCACGACTTTTCAAATAATCATCACAACCTCAGCGACATCTATAATTCCACAATTATACGAGGTTAAATGGTGAATCAGAGACTTATTGCCGGAAGCTATACCCCAATTTATTCTCGACCCAAATATAAATCTAATTCATAATTCATTATCATCAGCTCGTTGCAGTCCACTGATGGACATAGGCCTCTCCCAAGGTACGCCACAGAGCCCGGTCTGCTGCTTTATGTTTTCTAATATAAATCTCATTTAACCTAATTCTTGACAAAATTATTTTTCAAAATATATCCATAACGGACACTAGAAGTGCAAGATCCTTAGCTCCAGCCTCCACTGCTTTGATAAAGAGTTCAGTAATAGTAATAGAAATCGTTAAGTGCGTGGTGGTCTGTTGGTAACGGACCAGACGGCTGCCAACAAGTTCACGGTGGTAATAGGTTCAAATCCCAGGGCACTCCTCTAATTTTTCGGAGTCGTGTGTATCAATCAATCACCACGCACTATAACGGTGAATGGACATATCGCAAGGATACTTACATACCATAACCCTTTGTAAGAATTTCTAAGGTATGTTAAGTCCGCCAACACGCACTAGGCTAGGGTAGACTAGTCTAACCCCCCTCAATCTCTCGATTGTGGAGGAGGCCCGTGACCTGCAGTGGGACGTATATCTCATACAGAATAGAAGTAGCTGGATGCTGGTCGCCGCCTAAAGGTAATTGTGGAGATTGACTTGACCTCTCAGTGATTTTAGTTATTACTGAGCTTCGTGTGGCTTAGAAAGATAAGGATGATGATGATGAAAAAAATATAGAGACCATACTTGAGAGTAAATTCGATATCTTCAACCGACATTTTTTATTTTTTCAGATATTCAGCTTGCTGTTTCTAATATGGTTTGGAATCGGTGTCGTTTTCACAGTAATGATTGAAAACCAGCTGACAGGAGAGAAAAAGGCAACCAACGAAATGGTTATGGCAATTGCTATATACATATGTATAGTTTGTGCTATCAACTTTCCTCTCCATGTGGTTTTACTTGTAGGAGTTCATCAGGTAAACCTATTATTATATACACCTATATGTATATTATTTTATGTTGCGCAACAAAATATCTACAACGTACCTGATAGTAACTATAGATGGTAACTATGGCAATACAAATAGACTGCCCACTGGCGACAATTTTTTATCCTCAATCGACACAATTTCAGACTTGCGCAAAACCAGATAAATATTATAAATAAATAGATACACCCACCAGTCACATACATAGTTAAAACCCCACATTAAGATCGAGTTTTGTGTCGTGGGTATCAGAAACAACGATTACAAGCGCCCAGACCCGAAACAAATGCCTGTGGATTATACAAACATTTGTCTCTGTGCGAGGATCGAATCTGCAACCTCTCGTTGCACACCCGACGGCCAACCAACTGCCTACGGAGGCTGTCAAATTGTTAAAATAAACAATTTTTGAACACTTATCGCGACACAGTAATTATAATTTTGAATGAATAATCAGAAGAGAGTTAATGTATGCGGTGATTTTATTTTTTAGAAAAGGCCGAGGCTTCTTTATGTCTACCTGGTTGCCATGATACCGTACCTGGTCATTACGTTCATGGTGGCTCTAATCGTAACTGTGATTAATCCTTCGCGAGGATACTCATGCATGATTTTTTTCGGTGCGTATATTTTAATAAGTTCTGCTTGTGCTTGCCCTTATCACACCCTTGCATGCGATCAGCGCTACTCAAGTTGTTGCAGAAGAGCTTAACACTTTACGATTGCCGGTAGCATGATATTAGCTGTTTTGGAAATATGCTTATAAGACCAATCTACTGCGAGTCGATAAACTTCTCTCTTCCTCTTACGCCACAAGTCCACTGAAATCCACTGAAGAAGATAAACCTCCGCCAAGGATCTCAACAGCGAATTGTTATTGTGAATGAACTTTACAGACCTTTGAAATTCTTGAAGGAAATATAATGCATAGTCCCAAAGGTCTTTGAGCATCGCTATCTCTGACAAATAAATAAGAATACCCAACAGCCACATACCTAGTCCTGACCCTACACTAAGATCGAGTTTAGCGTTGTGGGTAAGAACTACGAGAGACTCTTCGGTCTCACCCAATACAACTTTACCTTGTCATTATTTTGCGCGTGGTCATTGGCGAGCTCCGGCTTTTAATTCATCATCATCATCTTCACCCACGAGTAGTCTATTGCCGATCATAGGCTGGTCGCAAAGACTTCCATAGCTACCTTCATTATAAATATATCGTCCGTACTCCTTGCTTCCTCTGTTAATTACCGATATATCATAATTTTGTGATAAGTATAAAATATTCCTTTCACAGGTTGCAATATCTACTATTTGATGGTGGTTCAAAGCCATCGTGAGGAGATGGAGAGTCCGCCACAGCTGATGGTGGTGTATGGGAAAGCTAGTGAAAGAATACCAATGAAATAAATAAATAATAAATAAATAAATACACCCAACAGTCACATACATAGTCCTGACCCCACACTAAGATCGAGTCTTGTGTCGTGGGTATCAGAAGCAACGAGAGACTTTTCGGTCTCACAAACACCCAGACGCGAAACAAATAGCTGAGGATCACACAAATATTTGTTTCGGTGCGGGGAAATTGAAAAGAAACTCTTAATTAATGCACCTTTTAAAATAAAGACTTAGCAACATTTTATTGTTTTAGTATAATCATCACCATCTTCAACAACAGGAAATGCATTCTTAAACTTAGGTCTCCTTGACATTTTCCACTTCAATTTCTTTAAAAAACTTTTTTTATTTTGTATACTGTTATGTAAAGTTAAACTCCAAACTACAATTTTCCTCATTAATAACAAAATGGTGCAACTGGTTCTCATGGAAGACGTTTTGCACAGTGGAAAAACCAAACAACAGAGTATGCAGTTTAAGTTTTGTCCAGTTGAGACAAGTCGCCGCATTCCGTTACCTGGCGTCTTAGTAAAAAGTTGCGTTCATAACCTTTCGCCCGTATAACATGTAAGTTGTTTACAATTATTTAAAACCTTACAACAATGTGAGTGTAATTAAAAAATAAACTATTTATGAAAAATTAAATTATAGTGTCCGAAAATTAAATTTTAAGTTAGAATTTTCAAATTGTGTATCTCGTATTTGATTAAAAAATACAAAAAAAAAGTTTAGCGGATTTATTCATTTGATATGTTCTATAATCTATAATATCTTCCGTGAAATCAAGATAAAATAAACAAAATAAACTCATATAGAAATAAAATTTTATTCGACCGTTACGTTTTGGTGTAATAAATGGAGGTATCACTTTTTAAAAATAGTATGTCGATTTTGATATTGGTATGTAAAAAATATTCATTAATTTGACTTTATATTTCTTTCTTTAAAAGATTACTTAACGGTTAGTGCAAGGGTAATCCTACAATATGTAAATATAATTATGTAAATATTCATTTTATCAAGAGGGACACAAAAGCGGAACAATTCAAACGTGTTTTTTTTAAGATATAAGAAAGTTTAATGTGTGTGTTTTGTTATACAGTGATTTAAATTTTAACCATCAATATATTTGTGGTTATTTTATTATAATGAGTTTTTGGGGGTCGACCTCATCGAACCTTCGCTAATAACATCGGTAACAAACCAAGAGTGAGTTCAGAAATACCTACTACCATAAATAGAAGCGAAAGCATGAAATTTATTAAAGTAGAAAATGCAAAAGTGGTATGTCAATTTAGAACAAATTGGAGATATATACTTTCTGCCTGCGCCTATGGGATGCATGCGTGATTA
The DNA here is from genome assembly GCA_949752805.1 of Deilephila elpenor. Lineage (NCBI taxonomy): Eukaryota > Metazoa > Arthropoda > Insecta > Lepidoptera > Sphingidae > Deilephila > Deilephila elpenor. The sequence continues at coordinate 11,832,546 of OX457108.1, forward strand.
TTTATGTATTTAACTGACAAATATCAACTGTGTTTTCCAAATTAAATAGATATTTAATACTCGACATTTATGTTTTGAGCCTAAAAACGCGTTGAAGTCCATAAAGTGAGTCAATGGTTTCATGCGATTTTTTTGCTTCAATCTGATTATCAAAACAGGTTTTGGGCCCCTTTTGTGATCGCTCGGCCCCATTTTGTTATTGCAACAGGAAAAACATGGCTATGAGGTCATTTTATATGTGTTTACTCTGTGGTATTTCCAAAAAGAGAAAATAAGGTTGATGTGTGTGTTGTGAATTTGTTTAAAAAACCGCTTTTGCAACTTACATACATACATACATAAACTCACGCCTTTATCCCAGAAGGGGTAGGCAGAGGCGCCAACAGGACACCCACATTTCGCCTTGTATGTTCCGTCCCATGATGTGACTGGGGGCGAGCCTATCGCCATATTGGGCACGAATTCCTGACTCCGGGCTGGTAATGAATAGAAAAACCCAATATTTTTTGCCCGACCCGGGATTCGAACCCGAGACCTTAGCTTTGTAGTTGCACCGTAGTACAACTACGCCACCGAGGCAGTCGAGTGAGAAAAAGGAGTGTATTGCAAACTTTTCGAATAATTTAACTATTTATTTGGAAATGAACTTAGTTAAAGTTACCCGGGTATCAAATCTAGTTTCTCGCGGTTATCAAGCCTTACTCGCTGCCTCAAGGGCCTTTAGAAGGGTTTCCTAACCTTGGAACTGTCGATAACGTAAACATAATATAAAGCAAACATGAATGCCACGCGCTTCGCGTGTAGCAGATACTATCTACCTAGACACTAGATCGCTAAATTTTAACAAAAAAACATACAGTAATGCGAGAAAAATACATATAAAAGTATAGGTTTTTTTATTGTTATCAACGAGCCACAGATTGTTCTATGGGTGCGCCATAAAACCAGAAAGAAAGAGAAAGAGGTTGAAATATGGTCTACACAAATAAACCTAGCAGCGAGCGCTATAAAACATCCAACGTGTACATACGTATGTTTTAACACACACACAATAGTACGACGTAATTCGTAATATACAGGGTATATCAAGACCGCGAACGAAAACGAAGCCAGGTGATAGTTTTAGCGGCTACAGACACAATGCAACTAAAAATTTTGCAAAATAAGCGACGGATTATTTTTTACAATTTTTTAAAAATCATCGTTTTGAGAGGTAAATTCCTAGTTTTTGCAAAAATAGTAATTTAAACCCTTACGTACCATTGCGTGTTTAAAAATTAAGCGATGTACGTCATTATTTTAGAAAAACTATGTTTAATCACTCAAATACGACGATATGTAAAAAATAACAAAAAAAAAGTTGACGATTTTTTTTGTAAAATTTTTACTTGCATTGTGTTTGATATCACTAATACTATCTCCTGGCTTCGTTTTCGGTCGCGGTCTTGATATACCCTGTATATACCTATATATTATATATTTTAATTGCCTGTGATTTTTGTGTAGGAAAGTAATTGTATTTTATTTAGATATTTTGCAATATACATTTATTGTTCAATAGAAAACCAACATTCAACTCTATAAGGAAAAGGCTACAAATTAGTATATAAACCTAGTATATAAACTTACATTATAAAATCTCGATATACAAACCGGTCGCGTTTCGTTGAGCCGGCTCAATTACTTGGCCCCCTCCCATCCTCTATTTTTGAAGGTCAACGACACACATGTTATTTGAAGGCCTTTTTGGCGCAGTTTGTTAGAAATGCCTAATTCACCTTTCCCCCTCTCATCCTTCTTCCTTCCGCTCCCCTCCCGATCTGATGGTCCGGCAACACATTTTATTTATATTTTATTATTTTAGAGTTACCAAAATAAGATACATTAATCACGAAAAGTATTACAAGCAAAAATAAAAGCAAAGTTAAATGTTCCCCCGTTAACAGGCAACTACAGCTTACAATTAATGACAGCATTACTTATTCATAATTGTTAAACAATACTAATGTTAAATCTAGGTATAGTATTATAACAACAACAGCGGAGTAGAAAAGTATATTATACACATCTATGATTCAAGCGTTCTGGATGTTCCTGGGCGTCAGTGATCAATTACCATGAGGACTGAGGTGACCTGTTTGCTCGTTTGCCGGACCTATTGAATAACATACATACATGCATAAACTCACGCCTCTTTCCCAGAAGGTGTAGGCAGAGGTGGCCACCAGGACACCCACATTTCGCCTTGTATGTTCCGTCCCATGATGTGATAGGGGGCGAGCCTATCGCCATATCGGGCACAAATTCCTGACTCCGGGCTGATAATGAATAGAAAAATCTAATATCACTTTGCCCGACCCGGGATTCGAACCCGAGACCTCAGCTTTGTAATCGTACTGTACAACTACGCTACTGAGGCAGTTCATTTAATAATAATAAAATAAACAGCTATAAAAAAAGAACGCTGATTAAACTATTTATCGGGTATTTTGTTAATGTCCATTACGAACTAAGGAGTGTTTACTCTTAACCCCACAGTACAGTTATTTCCAATTCCACCAATTAATCATAACTTATTCCAATTCTCTTTTACAAGATCTTCCGAAACTCGTTATCGTCGCTGCTAACTATTTCGTAGAAGAGGTTTTGCTGTACAGCTTGAATTGATTATATTATACGCGTGAATTTATAATTAATTGCACGTATATTTCTTAAATAAAATAGTTTTATATCCATGAATGTGTTCGTCCAAAACTTAATATTTACAGGTAATTAAATTTAATGTAAACCGAAGGAAACTAAGACAAAAAATATTATTTAACTTCACAGCAAATTAATTTAACGCCATAATGTAACGCCTATTATTAATATCGCAGCAAAAAAGTTTGCCGAGTACAATTATTCTACTCCTTATCACATCCAGGAACACCAGGCTTACAAGAAATAAATTAATACCGTATTTTCAATATTCATATAGTTCTTTTCAGACTACTATTTCAAGTTTTCATTCACTATAGTCATGTTATTTCGCATATTTTGTTGTGTATTCATTTAAGTCTGTTTCTCTGCTTCAGCGAAGAATAAGCATACGCCACCATGGTCATGTTGGACAATTTCTTGGGTTACTTCAAGCTGAGGACAGGATGTCTATTCATAGGATACTGCGGCGCGGTGAGTACTTTCAAGTTAAGATGATACACATTATTTAGGAGAAAGTACTTCGTACTATTTCCACGACATTTAAAGTAATCTCAGTGACATCATCAAATCTACAATTATACGAGGTTTTAAATTAAATGAGGGACTTATTGCAGGAGGCTATTTAGCGTAGTAATCTCGATTTAAATATATTACTTCTATATCGAATTTTAAAAGAAACTTCATTCTGTATTTTAAGTCAATTAAAATTCACTCAGCAAATCGCTTCTTTTTCAGATATTCAGCATGCTGTTCCTGATAATATGTGGGATCGGTATCGTGTTCACAGCAGTCAGAGAAAACAGTTTGACAGGATATGAACAAACATTGAACGAAATCGGCATGGGACTTGCTGTCTACATATTTATAGCTTGTGCCGTGAGCTTCCCTCTTCACGTGGTTTTACTTAGAGGAGTGTATAAGGTAGGAACATTATAAAACATCATTTTTTATTTTGGCACGACTAATCTATATTGCTCCTGATGGTAAGTCAAGAGCAATTCAAACAGAGTATCCACTAACTTTCTGACTTTTCGAAGTGATGTGTTTTGATAGTCAACCACCACGCACTATAACGGTGAGGGAAAACATCGTGAGGAAACCTGCGTACCATAGCAGAATTTCTACGGTGTGTAATGTTCTCCAACCCAACTAGGCCAGTGTGGTGGACTATATAGCCTAACCCTTTTAAATCGTGCTCTCGATTGTAGAGGAGGCCCGTGCCCTGCAGTGGCACGTATATGGTCTGATACAGGGACAGTTCCACTGATGATAGATATTATATATTACACATTAACTAAACGGCCATAATCCAAAGTCTATGGAAATCCGAAGTTTCTACATCCCAAGTAACCGTGATGATGATGATGAAGTAACCGTGATTTATATGATTTTTATTCTTATTTCTAGAAATTGCCGAGGTTGCTTAATACATACCTGAATGCAATGACAGCATACCTCGCCATTTCATTCGTCATAGCCCTTATAGCGTCCACGTTTAGTCCTCAGCAAGGATGCTCATACGCTCTTTCTTTTGGTAAGTACATTATTGTTAAGTAAAGGTAAGTATGTGTATTAATTAGTAATTATTCTGCTTGCCGTCATCTCACTGGGGTTCACTAGCGTAACATTTAATCCAACTTACCGATTAGCTTGTAATTTTACTATTGCTTGTATAACAAAAACTCCTTCAAGATTATGTCTATTAGTAAAATATGGGTTTAACGAATTAGCTTTTGTAATAATTGTCCATCGGGTTAGATGATCTTTTAGTATCCCTAATTATTACAATTGACACTTAACCTTGTCATTCTTCCGTTTGTTAATTTTCAAGCTACTGCCTTTAATCATCATCATCATCTTGAGCCACAAGAAGTCCACTCCTGAACATACACCTGTAGCTAAGACTTCCACAACGACGTGTTGGAAGCGGTCTGCACCCAAAGACTTCCTGCAACCTTCATTAGGTCGACCTTTCGTAACCAATATTTTATCATTTCGTTATTTACTCATGATTTAATATTTCTTTTTACAGGTTTGAGCGTCTACTATCTGTTGGTGGTCAAGAGCCATCGCACGGAGATCGAAAATTCAATAAATCTGCTGCCGACTTATACTAAAGCTTAATGAAGCGATATAAAATAATTTAATATAGAATAGAAAAAAGGGGTAATTGGAAAAATACAAGGTGACTTATGGATTAATAGGTGTCTCCTTAAAAAAAACAATAATAACATTTTAATTCCTTAAAGTACGCATGACGCCAGTTACAATTCTTGAAAAAGGCAGTCTTTTCACAAAGGTATCGAAATTCAGTTATTCCGAAATAAAGTTACATACAAACATAAACTCACACCTTTATCCCAGAAGGGGTAGGCAGAGGCGCCACCAGGACACCCATTTTCGACTTGTATATCACCATATCGGGCACAAATTCCTGACTCCGGGATTATAATGAAAATAAAAAAAAAAAGTTTATTTCGTATTACTCCTAAAACTAACAATATTGTCGAAAAAGACTAGTGTTTTTGATAAAATAATCAAAGATGCAACTCAGTTGAAATAAAATTTGTGTTTTAATGCATTTCTCAACCATAAGTATTATGTATTCGTATATTAGTAGTTATGTTATCGTTAATATTAATATTGTCAATTACGTCTTGTCTAAAACCATTGTCCACTTTTGCATGCATTATTTTGGCACAGGGAAGTGTCTATACAATGATTTATACAGAAAGATAGAGTGAAGCCTGGCTCAAAACAAGGATCTCTAGCCAGATGACATAGTGATGCCGTCCTAGGTCCTAGGACTAGGTTATAAAGAGAAAGTGGACCTTCAATATTACTAGCTTTGTGTCACGACAAAGATTGGGACCGGTGATTATTTTAGTTCGGACCGGAGGAGGGACAAATCGTTTGGTCGTTTAGCAAATCATAAAAGTTGTTGAATAAAAACATATATTTTAATTTTGTGTATAAGTAGTATATACAGATATTACTATAGAGTGTAGAGCAATAAGACCGCCATTTGTACTTCTTTTTTGTTATTGTTTCTGTATTGTGCTTTTCGTTTATAATTGTGTACAATAAAGATTTAAATAAATAAATAAACAGTTCCAAGTGCCAAAATGTAATTATAAAAGTACAAAACATTATTATTGATAAAAAAAATAAATGTAATTTTATAATTATTAATTTGTTGTATTGATTGGTGAATGAATAAGGGAAGAGGAAAATCCGTTACTGCCAAACATTCACTATGGCAATATAATAAACAATACATATAATATTTAAAAACATTATTATCCATTAAAAACTTATCAAACGGAAACACGGAGTTTTAATCACCTTATTTATTAGGTGTTATTTTTCCTCTATTATAAGTTGTTTTGATTAAGCTAATTTAATATGACGTGTAGTAGGTTGAAATAAAGTTTCAATGATAATAACAGTTTTTTTTTGTGTTAGAAGTTTTATTTAGATTTATATCTTTATAGGTCTTATAGAATATTTTTGTGTTTTATACACTTTTATTTACTTTTTATTTATTAACTCATGATATAAACCAAAATAATTACAGATATAGTTGATACTTTTTAATTTTTTTATTGCGGTGAATGGCGGTACGAGCATGCCGTTCGGGTAATGGTAAGCGACACGACCGCTCATGGACAATAGCAAAAATAAACAACACTATAAATTACAAAGCAATGCTTGGCATTCCACTGCGCTCGCCATTCTGAGATATAAGATATTAAGTCTCATTTTGCCCAGTAGTTACTCTGTCTACAATGTAATTCAAACCGGAACACAACAATACATTCACACTGATGTTTGGCTGGAGAAATAGACATTGCTGTGGTACTTACCCAGGCGGCCTCTAACATATGAGACACCTACCGCCAGTAAAACGTATTTAGTCTATTTACTGTGACGGATTCTCCATTATAATAAACGGGCAGACTCGTCCGGTGCTATCAATTCTCATACCTTCTCCATTGCCAAAAACTTTAAATTCTCTCCGTTATCACAACACTTCAAAATTAACGCCAATACCAAAATATTTTTAGAAATATTATGCACAATTAATGATAACCTAGCGAACTCTAATCAGCGTTATACGCACGAAATTCTTATCGAAACGAGGGCGTACGGGATAAATAATTGGAAATACCGTATTGTTAAATATAACAATTTTATTAATAGCATATTTTTAAAGATGACATCACTCCTTATATCGTTAGGCCTTTTACAAGGTGTTGCAACATGTAGGCATGATCCAGAAATAACTTGGGATAATGAACGTGAACCTTGCTATGCGGTTTATATACCTAAAGTTTTATCGAATCAAAATATTATTTATTCAACCACTGTTTTTAAGTTCGTTTAATCGTCAATTAATATAATACAAACTACAGCATCTGAATCTGTAACAGCTGCGAAGACGATTTGGCGTAAGAGATTCCCTCTCCAACGACAATTACTGTTCTCTTTATTCGTTTCTTTTCCTTTATTTTTCTTCACCTTTATCCCGAAGCTTGCATTACTATGACGCGATAATAAAGCAGTTACTTGAAAAATTCTAAGGCTAAGCGGTAGTAACTTCGTGCAGGGGTTATTCATAAATAAATATAATAGATACAACAATTGCTGGATTGAGATTGTCGGATGTCTAATACCAATTTCTTCAATTACAAAACATAAACCTTATAAATACAAATTTTAGATCATACAGCCTCCTTGGCGGAGTTGATTAGACGCTGGCTGTGAAACGATATGCCGCGGGTTCGATCCCCGCACCGAGACAAATGTTTGTGTGATCCAAAGCTATTTTTCTCGAGTTCTGATACTTTCTGATACCCACGGCACAAGACTCGATCTTAGTGTGGGGCCAGGACTATGTATGTGACTGTTGGGTGTATATATTTATTTATTACATGAACATTTGTCTCATTGCAGCAATCGATTCATGGTCTCATTTTACAGTCAGCGTTTTAACAATTGCACTAACGATACGGCTTTTATGGACACAGCTAGATTGCCAAAATGCATGAGCGGTAGTGGCGCTTTCGTTTAGGTGCGCTTTTAGGTCATCTACCTACGAATGCGGTGCGAATGATATTGATAACATTTTAAAAATATGATTTATCGAGTCGCTGAATGCTGGCCGCTTCCAACAAATGGCTGTGACAGTCCTCGTAGGACGCCTAGGTTTTGAAATTTACTTTCTGTGTCTGAAAAGGAACAGATATTAATTATAGAGTAGGTCTGTTTTATTGGAAGCACCGTCTAATGTTATTGAGCAAGAATGTCGCAATAATGGACATGGCAATGAACACATTATTTTAATTATAGAACCACGCTGTAATTATTAATTAGTGTACCCTGAAACAATGTCCAACAGAAGACAAAAATAAAGATATTTCCCTTTGAAAACCCTATTTAATTTAGTCCATTGTTCTTCAGTGTCACGTGTGGTTTCACAGTGGAAAAACCGTTAGCTGACGAGATTTGAACTTGAATTAATCAGTCTAGACTCTGCGTCTGAAAGTAATAACGTTGATTTTAGATTGAGTAGAGGCAAGTGAATGCACTAAGAGCTCGTCTTTATAGGTATTTTGAAATTTATGTTCTATAAAATTTAATATTCAATTGGGATGTGAATTTTTATAGTGTACCAAATTGAAAGTATCTATGAAAATAGAGAACTCAGCCCAGCTGGTTAATTTATTAATTCCTATTATTAAAAAAAAAATCTTCTGCTACACCCCAATTCCAACGCTTGGTTGTTCAACCGTCTTCGTTTAAGAGATGTTATAGGTACTATGCTATATTCTTAATCTTGCGCGTGTTTGGTTCTATTTATCCCTATGTATTCCAGAATAATCTCTCGTCGATCGTATTAATTATATCGCCCAAATTGTATCCGGGTCTACACGGCATGAACCCGAAACGCGTTACATTTACGTGGGTCACTATGGGTCCTTAACCACTACCAGTTATATCCATATTGCGACCGAAAAAAAAGCCACGGGGTAGTTAAAGCAACTTCAGACCCAAAACAATTAAAATTTTCGAAAAAAGAGCGACTATTTTTTTTTATTTTTTAATTATCATCGTATTTGGGTGGCAAAAATATAGTTTTTGCTGAAATAATTATTTAAACTCTTGCGAACCATTACTTCTTTAAAAATTAAAGGGAGTACATAATTATTTTACAAAAAACTATGTTTGTACCACCCGAACACGACGATAGATATAAAAATTTCCAAAAAAAAATGATAGTTCGCTCTTCTTTTCCTTTTCTTATATCCATCCTAAGGTTGACTGTTAGAAATCGCCGAGAGCGATAAGACCGCCATCTATACTTTTTTGTTAATCTGTAATATCTGTGAGTGTTTTGTTCCTTTTTTGTGTGCAGTTAAGAATAAAATAAATAAATAGTTTATTTTTGCGAAAATTTTTGTTGCAGTGTATCTGAAGTCAATGATACTATCACCTAGCTTTATTTTCTGTATGAGATACGAATAATCTACCCCCGGCAAAATGATAAAGTACATAGCTCATAATTCAGCTCCTGACCAATAACGTATCAAAGTATGGTCCAATTTATTTTGAATATAAATAATCGTGACGTAGGGCGTTCCGCGTGATTCCCTGAATGGAAGCTGATAAGAGAGCGTTTAAACTAACTGCCGTCTATTCTAAACCAGACCGCCTTGCCGAGATCAAGTACTTGTGCTGCAAAAAAATGTAAGTTAATTAAAGTTTTATGTGAGAAAAAAAAAAGTGCAGATGGTGAACATTAGCCAAATATTTTAATGTGTTAATAATGTGCTTAAATAAATGAGATATGTGCAAATATAAAGTAATGAAAAGTGTTACAAAAATTTCGGACGGTTATTAGTGAAAAATGTTTTAAAAGTCAAAAATGAATACCGAGTTAATTATTAAAAATAAAGTTACTGTATACCACAGCTGTATACTTAGTAATCAACAGATTTTATAACATCTGGTAGTCGCTGTGAAATTGTAGGTTAGTTCATTAAATGATGTAATAAAAATAAACATAAAACATAAAAACCAACTTAACCAAAATCGTCGACGTGGCTCTAGTCACAATGCCTTTATCAGATATTATAAAAATACACACGCTAATCCCAAAATATGCCTTTTACATCGGCTGTCAAAAATATGCACAAAGAACACAAAGTAAAACGAATAATAATTTAGAAGCTTCTCGTAGCGCTGATAATATTCTGCATTTTTTGGAAACTGCTAGAAGAACATGCGTTCGAATCTAAGAATAAGTTTCATACAAATAAGTATTAAAAAATATGTTTTAAAATGTAGATAAATAAAAGTGGAACCTCAAGTTTCGACCAAATTGAAGATCTTTAGTCTTTGCCTACCCCTATGGGATGATCGTATGACGTTTATGTATAATATATTATATATGTATGTATGCATGTACAAAGTGCTGGTATAATAGATATAATATGTATAATAGACCTTATAGTCATAGTAAACGCTTTCCCAGCAGATTTTCCTCTTGGACACAAAAAAGTGATTGACTATGAATAAAAGAAAAGTCAGAGGTGTGCCCTCGACATGAACATGTTGGCAGCCGCGTCGGGTTCGTTACCAACAGGCCACCACGCACTTCAAAATCTAACCCTATCTATTGTATGAGAAGGAATTAGATTGTTATCATTCAATTAATTTTAATATAAATGGCATGGGTCGTTCACAAGCCCTACAAACAATAGATAATAATTCTTCTAATCTTTTAATTATTGTTGAAATTGAGCAATGTTTTTTATCAAATAAATTTTGTCTAGTCATATAATAAATTTGTATCCGATCGATGTACATAGAAGATAGATGAGAAAAACTAATATGGGGGGTTATTAACGTAATAGGACCCAAAATCATTATTTTTAGAATTTTTGATGTTTGTCTGTGTGGTTGTGCGCGATGAACTCGGAAACGGATTTCGATTAAATAACTAATATTTATAACCATATTATAATACGTATGTGTCAGAATTGGTATTTTTACTCTTTAACTATATTTATTTATATATTGTATTAAATAGAATTATAGATATTTCGAAGATATCTCGATGCGTGCATGTTAGGCTATGTTACGCCGATTTTTCTGATCATCAAACGTGATGTCTTTACATAATATATTCGAACCCGTGTTAATCCTAATTCACTCAAACATATTCCTAAACTTAGCTACGCATAGATCATAATACAAAACGTTCCATAAATTTGTACGAACTATGTCATTAAGCATATTAACTTCTAAATAGAATGACTTATATAAATAAATGCCACAAAACAGTACTGATCTAAAACCACAAGATTACCACAAAAAATGTTTTATTACTCGTAATAGTGATAACAAGACCGCAATTAACTAAAAAACATTCGCATAATCTGCGGTTTTCCCACTAGTGTTACGATAGTTGTAGTAATAAGCACTATCTAAACATTTTTAATTTTTTTTATCGGTGGTTTTTGCAACCAATATTATTCGGATAAAAATAGGCAATTCACATATTGATCTTCGAGTATCCAACTTCAGCTAACATATATAGTAGGTGGTAGTAATAGTACCGTATTCATTCTTTATTTATTACACAAAAATGTACCAAATCACTATATATTTCGAACGTAACGTTGGTGATATGAAATGAAATGAATAGACATGAAATGAAATGAAAATATTTATTGAACCAATGAAATGTCATATATTATTTAGATTCAGTCAGGATATACGCATCCGACCGGATAAGGACCGGATACAGATATATACAATAGACCGGATACATCCGTGTAAAACCTGCGATGTTGACCTTCACAAATGTGTTATTTTATTGGATCAATAGGCTGTAGGTATACCCTTCGGATGTCCATGTGTTGACATTTGACAATGGAGAACAATTGGAGAATAATGCGCAACGTCATCAATACGTCATCAATTTTTGACAGCGAGCCTAGAATGAGCTTTTGGACACCGGAAGAGTATATAATGCCTTTTTTTGTATAATCATAGAGCCACGGTAATATATGTTCGCTGTACCCGATGGTAAGAAATCTACATCTAGATTGAAAATACATTTCTAAGAAATGACTACATTGTACTGTATCTCTCATAATTATAAGTAAAACGGCATTTACACGGGCTGAATTTCTCGCAGCGAGAATCGTATGCGATTATCGCATGATATAAACACCGTGGGTTATCTTCTTCTGACAAATGTTTACACGATGCAATTTTTTATATCCTTGCGATAATAATATCTTCAAGGCGAGAAATTCATTCGAATTAGACATTTCGATGTGGCATAAACGATTAGACATTGTAGCCTTTCATAATCAGCATATGTTGATTTCATTTCTTTATTTTTTCAGTAATAATGGCATTCTGTCTATGCACTCGCTGCTTCTACGGCATCAGCCTGCGCGCTGGAGGTTTCCTCATGTCAAGCATCTTATTGGTGAGTTTCTATTATATGTATTTTTGCATTGTAAACAAATTTCACAAATATAATGGAGTTAATTCTCCCCAAAGACTTTCAGAGCTATCTTATGATAAGGGCCTGTCTAGCAACCTCTACCTTTAATAAACTTTCAATTCTTGTAGGCTTAATCTTGCTATTACACAGCCTAAATTGTTCTAAAATATCTGTATCTAAGGTATCTGTCTCTTGCCAAATGGTTCGCTCTCTGTACAGCACTGTTCTTACAATGTTCATTAGAGTCACTTTACCGAGTTTTATAATATGTTTTCCAATTTGTAGGCAATAAAAACATATGAAACGTTCGTGAGTTCCATTGCCGCTATAGACATAGTGAACAAAGCCGCGAAGGACAAAGCCCATAACTACAACACAGAGAGGTCTGCAGCTATCGCAGTGTCTGTCTTTCACTGGACTACGATGTTAATCGTCTGCATGCTATGGGAGGGATATCGTAAGGTACGTACATAGCAGTCAATGAATTTACTATGTAATAAGAGTGTCAACAGTGATTTCTCAGGGTGAAGAGTATAGTGTTAGGCAGGCAGTAGTTAGAAAGTTGTAAGTGGTGTTCCTCCTGCTTACAAAATTAATAAAAAAGGGATATTTTTGGACAGAAGCATATTCGCCACACAGTTCAAGCTAAGGGCCCAATTAAACAGCAGGGCTTTATTTGCTTTTTGACCTCTAGAAACTACAGCCAATCAAGAGCGCATTTGATATACTGGTTCACACTAGTTTTTCATTTGAACAGTCCAATACGTTTTATAAATCGGTGGCCCGTCACGTGTATTATGGGCGGCAACAGTGCATCGGCTGCAGTGTAATCACCTTGCCTAATACTTTTGCAAAAAAATATTGTAATTTTTTTTTGCACTAAATTATAATTTGTTTTTTAATCCGAGGTAGAACTGAAGAAAAGTTTAAATCATTCTATTATTTCTGCCTCTATAATTTTGTTGTTTTCTCCTTCTAGCGAGAGTCGAAGCGCGTGATGGGTTTCATCGTGGCTTCGATCATTGCTTACGTAATCTACATCCCGGTGTTCATCTACTGCCTGGCTAGAAACGAATCTCCGGACTGGGGCATGGCGGGATTCAGGATGGGAATCATCGGTAAGCATTTAACAAATAACATACTCACATACATACATAAACTCACGCCGTTTTCGCAGAAGGTGTAGGCAGAGATGCAACCAGGACACCCACTTTTATTACATGCTTCATCCCTCCATGTGATAGCGGGCGAACCTATCGCTATATCTGCCACAAATTCCTGAAAGCGGGGTGATAATGAATAAGATATCCAATACCATTTTGCCCGGCCTGGGATTCGAACCTGAGACCTCAGCTTTGTAAACGTACCATAGCACAACTACCCCACTGAGGCAGTTAACAAAATACATATTGAGAAAATCTGCATATTACAAAGAATTTTTAAAATAATTCAGTCTTGGATTTGGCTATCCACGCCTTACAGCACGATTTATTTGGGAACTGTAAGTACTGGAAATATATAATCGTACTGTATTACTTAATAGCCTCCTAAATAACAGCCTCCGTGGCGCAGTTGGTTAGACGCCGGCTGTGAAACGAGAGGCCGCGGGTTCGATCCCCGCGAGCCGATCCGATCGCGATCCGGATGACTAATACCTCAGTCCACCCCGTGAGCACGAAAGCTGACCAATCGAAACGTCGGGAAGTTAAAAAATGTAATAATTAAACCAAATCCACGACATAATCCGTAATAATTAGTTTTCTTTCAATATTATGTTTTTTTCCACAGCCCTCTACGTGTACGTGATTCTACTAGCAAGGAGTTACCATCACGAACTGACCAGCAAAAGACCGAGTAACAACAGTAATGTTCTATTGAACGCCTAACAAACATATTTATAACACCGTAGTACTTAGAACGTCGCTGTGTTGACCCTTGGGAAAGTCCATACAGCCTTCCAGTGGTGGACTTCCTGTGGCTGAACAGAGAGGGAGAGAAAGAGAGAGAGAGAGAGAGAGAGAGAGAGAGAGAGAGAGAGAATGAATGGTGGAAAGTTAAAGAAAGTTTCTCAAGAATATTCTGGATTGTGCAAGATATTACCAGTCTTTTGGATAATCTATCCTTAAAAAGCACGTGGAAAAAAATTAAAAAGATGGATAATGGGAATACTTATTTTTGACGCAAGTATGATCTAAAAATATTTGTCCGGTCTGCTAATTGTGTGAAATGTAACTACGCTATATACGTTGCGGATGCTCATACAACCAACAAAGGATATTCTGAAAATATTCTCCAAACTGGTATCGAACCTTGAACCTCATAGTTATAAGCTGTACACAATGTCAATATACCAATAAGTTGATGTAGGTATTAATTAGGTAAATATGTTTTTAGTATATAAAATATAAATGTTGATACTTCGAATAAAACTATTTTCTATGCAAATGCTGATTGTTTTATTGTTAACATGAAAATGTACATACAACCACGCCTGTATCTTCAAAGGGGTCGGCAGATGTATCACTGACAGACAGTTTGGCGAAATAATTTCCAAATCAAAATGTGATAGCTGTTTGCTACCACGGATTTGCAATCATTGGTCATTATTAATATTATCGATCATATTTTTCTCTGAAACTGCATATTGTAATACAAGTACTTATTTAAAAGTATTACATTTTAGTTTTACCATCTTATAAACAATTTCGACTTGCTTAATATAGCCGAAATAGCTCAGCTGGGAGCAGCGGCGTGCACAGGATTATGACACTGGGTATGCGGCGGAGTACTCAGTCACAAAAACTTTTTCTTTTATAGATTTTTAAGCATAGCCACAGCCACGCGACGGATATCTAAGTCGGAAACTATTCCAAAAGAACAAGTCTTAGATGTACTACTATTCATGTACATCTTCTACGGCAACGCAGACAAAACAGCAATCGATCGTCGCGGCGGAAGAAATTCTAATAAGTAAAATAATAGTTAAATACGTTTCATAACTTTCAACATGAAAAACTTTCGACTTACATTCCCTTTTTGCTGGTATAATTGTTGTAACTCGGGTACACACCTACCTTTAGAGTTTAGACACAATTTGAATCTTTTCACTGAATGACAATTGTGCGAACTTGTTATTTTTAATAAACACACAGTTTCAACCCAAACCTCACAATCAAATAACATTTTAAAAAAATCAACAAACGCACTAGTAAAAGCAAATCACAATTATTATAGAAACTCAGTAATAAACTGTTAAATGTGTACACTTTCAAATGTTAAGTAGAAAATTCTTTTAAGAAAAATATAAATATACTGGCGCAAACAATGCTTATCACATGAAAAAAGCAAAATGGCCACCGCGAAAAACAAAACATTTCTGCTATTTAAACAAATAAAACCTTACCAAACAAAAATGCATAATGTGCATACGTGATTTATTAGATGTCCGTCTATTATTTTTACTCGGATTATACGCGACGAACATTTCCGATTACTCCCGACAACTGCCGAACTTCCGTAGCCTGCCGCAGGAGTCGCGGCTTTCGATGCTTTCGATATTCATGGGTGTGTGCGTTTGCGAACTGTGCACGGACACCAAAATTACTACACACATACGAACAAATCTCCTGCGGGACGCGGCGGCATGACTTGGTTGATTAGGTACATTATTTTGCAGCGCTATTGCTATTTATAAAATATTAGGCGTTTTTAAGTTATTATATTTTGTTTATTCATTTATTTACTATTAATTAAAGTCATCTAAAACGTACGAACGTTTTATTAAAATATCTGTGAATAGCAAGTAAAGCACTGCATTTCTGCCTACAAGGAGCGCACGCCCCTGGCTGGGAGAGCGTTAGACTGAAGATCTAAAGGTCCCCGGTTCAATCCCGGGTTTCGGCATAGCTTGTTTTTCGAATATTTTGTTTTATATAATTATTTGGTTAATAAAATATATAATCTTCATTAACCTTATCGTATCTTAGATTCTGATATTTGTTTTTTTTTTATCGTATCGGGCAGAAATTTCTGACTCCGGGCTGGCAATGAATATAACAATCCAATATCTGGGATGACCTGGGATTCGAACCCGAAATCTCAGTTTTGTAATCGTACCGTAGTACTACGACACCGAAGCAGTCAGAATAATTATTGATTTTATTTATAATAATTTGGGTATCGCAATATCTCAAAGACTGCTTGAAAATAAATATATTGAGAAACAAAAGCAATTCTTGTTTTTATTAGCAACTTTACAAACATCCCCTTTAATTGTTACAAGCAACCCTAGTGGTAGATGATGATTGATTACCCTATGATAGTAATAAAATTTAATGTGTATATTTCGCCATTTTCTCAAAATCTTTAACAGCCGTTGCACACAAGTTTGTGTTAATATATGATTAGCCGAATTACCAATATACCATGTGTATTATTAATATTATAAGATCCAATAATGTCTGTGAGATATTAGAAGAAAAGTTTCTTGGTAGTACCAGGAGGTATATTATTACGATATCACCAAACTTTAATCAAATGTAATTTTCCCAGCCTTATAGTATACAAGCTAAATTTTATACATATTTTTAAGGCAACCATCAAAAGGTGTTTCCTTGACAGCCGGACACATTTTGGTTCTTTCGTCTTAGACATATTAAGGCTGATAACTTCCAACGCCACTTCGATTGGTACTTCATAATAGCTGATCGTGTGATCAGTGATGCCCATGTTAGAAGCATGCGCAGACGAACTTTCAGCTTTTATAAAATGACCAAAGTCTGGCTGGCTGTAGGTCTATATGGCAGCATACTAGCATTTCGAATAAATTAAAAAACTAAAAAATACGCTTTTATAGAAAATCCAACTAAAACATAGAAAATAAATTTTAATAAATTTGAATTAAAATTAGTGTAAAAAATGATTTTATTGTAAAAAAAAGCGTGGGTGCTTTTCAGGATATTATCAAAATAGTCATATCTGTTCATAAAATATTTAGAACTATTGATACCATGCACCCCACGCTTTTTTTTACAATAAAATCTTTTTTTCTTACACTATTTTTAATTCAAATTTATTAAAACTTATTTTCTATTTTTTAGTTGGATTTTCTATAAAAGCGTATTTTCTTAGTTTTTTTTAACTATTATTTATTTTTCAATTTGTAGTTTAAAATATTGAATTGTCATCGGTCCTTAATAAGAATGCCAAATTTCGAGTTAAACCGACGTTTTGAAGGGGGTCAAAATCATGTTCGAAGATTCCGTTACATACTAATATACATACGTCTGAAGCTAATAAAAGCGTATTAATAGGTACGTTTCTGAAGATTCAAATGTATGACAGCGCGCAATCTATATTATAAATACTCTATGCCGCCTCATTAAGCTTCCGTTGAATGCAGTTATTTACATATATAAATAACCATTTCCTACAATACCTTTAATCGATGTGCTTTTCATAATATAGTTTCGGCAACTCGTATTCAATTTATTTGTGCATATTCAATTCATTATGTTCATTCATTAATTATGTTTTCATTTATTTTTTTTCATTATATTAAGTTGTGTGTAATGGTTTTCATCAACACTATACGCCTTATTCATAGACAGATTTAAAACCTATTTTATTTATCGAATATTTTGTCCTTTTAGAATTAAGTTTAGGCGAAGTAGACAAACATTCGCTAACTAAAATTGGTTTTAAATCTATGAATAAGGTTGTATGCGTATGTTACTGTTATAAGCGATCTCGTAGATAAATTGCATTGCTGGTGTCATTTGTGAAGAGTTTTGTTTTTTTTTCGAAATTATCTGAGTGCGCGTAATTCATTATTTCTCAGTTTAATAAAATTTCGAGAGGAAACCTACATACCTGAGAGTTCCTTGCAGAATTTTTGAAGGCGGTTAACTAATGCGTAAATGCTCATTATAATGGCATGTTAAGACGCTAATATATGTATATATTTTCACTTAAATTAATAACAGATTTCCATCTAGTTTTATTATTTTTCAAATGATTCATAAAATTATGAACATGTACATACATATTCTAATGTTTATGCGTGTATTCTAACGAAACTTGTATACTCTCTAAAAATACTTTGAAGTACTTTATATTTACTTAAATAATTTGGGTTTATATCCAAAATGCAATATTTTTATTAAGTTATCAAATGATTTACGGGTTAAAAAAATATGAAATCTGAACCAAAAAATTGGAAGTGCTCTACAAATTTTTTTTTTGTAAGAATTACGGCCCTTTATTCACATGTTAACCATTCTGTTAGATGTATAAATGTCGAGTGCACTGGCCCTGAATCATCATGGAATAAGGACCGACACAAGGTTATCACAACTTCATAACCTATTCATAAATACCTATATTATAGTAGGACCCATCTGCCACGAAGATGTTCTCACATTTCGCTGGAAATACGTTGCTGTATTCATACTATATAGCTTTATATTGCAAGCAGTTTACATGTGGGTTTTCGAAGGCCAAGGGCCAAAGACTTCATCTGTAGCTAACTTCACACACGTGTACTGCAAAGAGCGCGCGCGGCGCTAGTTTCGATAGCATAGAACATTACGAATATACACCGTGATTCTTGAAGTCCATGTTTTCGCCGCCGCGCCGTTAAAAGCAACTTGATTCTGCTCTATCCAAATTGATAAAAAGTATATGTAATAAAAAATGATATACAGGGTATATCAAGACTGCGACCGAAAACGAAGCCAGGTGGTAATATTAGTGACTTCAGACACAACGCAAGTAAAAATTTCGCAAAAATAATCGACAACTTTTTTTTTAATTCTTTTAGTTATCGTCGTATTTGGGTGATAAATGCATAGTTTTCCCAAAGTAATGATGCAGACCTCTTTATTTTTCAACACTCAATGGTACGTAAGGGTCTAAATTATTGTTTTCGCAAAAACTAGGTTTTTACCATCCGAACAAGATGATTTTTAATAAATTCTAAAAAAATATCTGTCGCTGTTTTGGTGAAATTTTTATTTGCATCGTGTCTGTAAACACTAAAACTACCACCTGGCTTCGTTTTCGGTCGCGGTCTTGAGATACCCTGTATAATCACATGAAAAATCGTAAGAATGTAATTATAAATATGTTTTATAAATGCAATCTTTCACGTATCTAAAGCCCAAAGGGTACGATTGGAAGCGCTCGTTGCAAGCGCGAAATGTTCTATTTATAATTCTGCATTGAAGTTCGTGCAGTTAACTCCATATTGTAAATTTACGGCCATTGACAGTTTTGTGTTTTTATCGTGCAGTTGTGTCAGGATACAAGGTCAGTTTTTAATAAATACTTTTGACAATGGGACACGTAGAGTTCAATGAGCAGATACAGGAAGATAATGTAAAGCCTTATATTTCGATAAAGTATGCATAACTCATGATTCGTTTTGACTTTTTCAATATATTCTAAATATTACATTATGTATATGTATGTATGTATTATTAAAATCAAAATTTGGAGTTCGATGTGTAGTTTAAGTATATCTTTATTAATCTGGTTAAACCCATGATCCGCCATGCACACTGGTTTTAGTCATGATAATATTGTTTACATTAACTAGAATCATACCATTACTGGATATTTATTAAACTAACAGATATTAACCTCCGTGTGTATATTACAAGCATATGGATAAGTTCCCGCCTAGGAACGTATTTCGCCCGCACGTGTATGGCGCTTGTCACCTTTTAGTTTTGTACAATCAGAACTGCAGTATGGGTTTCCCAGAGTGTATCTTGAGAATGGCATTTCGAACTAGTATTTAAGATTACTTTCTTTATGTTATCGTGTTTAAATGTACAGAATAATTGAATTATATTGGAATTTTAAGAAAATGTTTGAAATAAACTTAGTAGTTTCTTTGAATTGTAGTTCTACAGCAAGTATATATAATTTCGGGATAAAAACTGTATCAATTTATAGACTATAAACGATATGCAAAATATCTTATGAATACGTACCTCTCTTAGTGCAGGGAAGAAGGACAAAACATCACTCTTTCACCCTCATAATACTAAGCAACAAGATAGACATCGTGGAGATAATAAGTCTTTATTTATTTGCAACACGTATGAAATCGATGTTAAACAACGATGCATTGAATGGTGCCCCTTAAGCTCTACAATATCTACACATATCATTGTAAACCAACAATATAAATACAAAGTATATAAAATTTTGCAGCACAATTTTATATTAAAGTGGGGATAGCTTAATTAGCAGTGGATGAAAAATAGGGATGAGAAAGTTTAATTTCAATTTGACCTCTGACTGTCCGAAATTATTTATGAACCAATATTTGTAAATAACAATGGACGTATCCAACATACGACTCCATGTTTCTTACCCAGTTTAACTACTATCACTGGATGGCCATCAAAACAATTTTACTAATTCATTCTGCTGCTGCAGCGACAGAAATTCCACTGTTTGAAAAGCTCTCAGGTCCCTCAAAGATTACATGAGGAGACATGTTGAAAGCTAGTTATACATCATGGTAAGTATAATGGTTTCTTAGATTTATGCGAATATTACTCATTGAAATAAAACTATTTATACGTATTATATTTCGATTACTTTACAGCTTTCGTAAAGCTACCCGTGACTACGAAAGCTGTATAGCAATTGAAACGTCGGGAAGTTAAATCGTTATCTGGTTTAAAAACAACGAGCTCACGTCAATATACAACTGCAGTTAATTAATTATCACTTGTACGTGATTGTACGCTTTGTATTCTTACAGCTCATTTTCTTTTTAAATTACTCTACTTCATGCATGACAATCTTAAATTATTTGGAAATTAAAAATCTTGCTTTTCAATCTTGATAATTTGATTTGAGAAAAAAATCCTAGTCGTATAGCTTAATGCATACGAGAGGCAGAGACATGGACTCTAAAAGTAAGAGACCGCCTTCGCATAGACGCCTTTGAAATGTGGTGCTGGAGGAAGATGCTCCGAATTCCGTGGACAGCGTTTAGGACTAACATCTCTATACTCGAAGAACTCAAGCTTGATAGGAAACCAAGGCTCTCCGAAATTTGCCTGAGGAAAACCCTTGAGTTTTTTGGCCATATTGCCCGTAAATCTGGCGACAACCTCCAAAAATTGATAATGACCGGACGAATGGAGGGCAAGAGATCAAGGGGCAGGAACCCAAAGCGCTGGACGGATCAGATCCGCACCATACTCAACATGACCGTGGCTGAAGCGGTCAAAGTCGCCAAGGATCGGACCAAATGGCACAACATCGTCCGCGAAGGATTGTTTCCCGGATGACTCACGACCCCCAGCATTGGGGTATCGACGCAAGGAGGAGGGATAGCTTAATGAAAAAGTAGAAAATCACGATCAAAATAATTTGTAGCGTTAAATATTGCAATTTTCTCCCATAGTCGTAACCGAGCGCTAATTAAAATGTGTCTGAGGCAAAATCTATATAAAATACACTTAATTAATGCAATTATTATCGCCATGCGAATTATATCGCTTATACTCGTTATAACTAACATACTTTACCGATTGGTTTTACCCACTGTTTCAAGGATAAGGAATATTATGATATACATTTTATAACTCTTGTAGTATATTCTTATTGCAAGTATGACTAATTATAATAATTAATACACCCAACAGTGTAGTCTATACTCTATAGTCCTGACCCCATACTAAGATCAGTTAAGTCTTGTGTCGTGGGTATTAGAAACTACAAGAGACTTTTTGGTCTAACAAACACCCAGACCCGAGAAAAATATTTGTGGGCCGCACAAACATTTGTCTCGATGCGGGGATCAAACCCGCGGTCTCTTGTTTCACAGCCGGCGTCTAACGGCTAACCAACTGCGCCACGGAGGCTCTCAGTATAATTTGAGTTTAATTTGGGTAGGTAGTTTACGTATGTATGAGATTAATTGTACGTGTTATTTTTTGACAATACAGTCCTAGCTAGAACCTACCCAATATATTCAATTACGTTCACTCCAGCCCATCCAAAGGTAATCTGGAATCGCAGACAGACTTAAGACAATCATTTGTACTTTATTACAGTCTCAGTTACCTAATGATGTCATATCCTTTTATGCTACAATAAGGTATAATAAACAAATGAATAATCAATATTACAGGTCCATAAGCATTCCCTTTCAATAGCTGTTATCCTGTAGTGTGCCACAATGTAGTCATTGTGTATTATCAAGGAATTGACTACATTGTATTTAATGGTAAAAGTGCGGTCTACTTATCCTCATGTGGTAGGAAAATTTCCTCTCAGTAAAAATAAGCTAGGCAAATAGAAAACTTAGTTTTCATTAAAAGGTCAAAGGTAACACATTTGTGGTAAAGTCTTCGGCATCCTGACTCATTTAAATAAAGACAAACGTAACGCTATATATAACATTGATGTCTCTCCACTCGAGCTTTTTGTATTGTAGCTAAAGCAATTGGAAGGCTCTACTACTTGTAAAATTTCACATCGATATCGACTTTAAATCGACATGTAGGTATAGTCTAGGTACGCAAATACGCTTTTTTTATATTGCTGTGAAAGGCGAGACGAGCATGCCATTCGCCGGATGGTAAGCGATACGACCGCTCATGGACAGTAACAAAAGTAAACAACACCATGAATTACAAAGCAATGCTTGACATTCCACTGCGCTCGCCATCCTAAGACAAAAGATGTTAAGTCTCAATATGTCCAGTAGTTACTATGGCTACAATGTCCTTCAAACCGGAATACAACAGTGCGTTTACACTGCTGTTTGTCGGGGGAAATAGATATTGCGGTGTAACTACCCAGGCGGCATCTCAAATAAGAGAAACCTACCATACGAAACAAAAATACATATGTAGTACACATAAATATTTGTCTCAGCTCGGGAATAGAACCCTCAATAGGTATCACGTTTTACAACGTCTAAACTACGCCACAGTCTAACACTAAACGAAATAAAGCTTAATGAACTTTGGGTTATATTACTTAACTCCTATCCATCCTTTCAAAACACAGCCGTGAATTTATTACGTAACTTTTGCAAATAGATATAGAATCAACGCTCATAATGCGTGGGCGTCCCATGCAGGAAACTTGGGATTCCCACAGTGTAGAAACATAAAACCATTTTGTTTCGGACCACGGCGCGCGGCTGCCGTGTCTTATACCGTCCTTAACTTGTTTATAATTAATCTTATGTGCCAAAAATAACCGTAGTTTGTTATGTTCGCGTAGTCCTTTCTTTGTGAACGCATTATAAGATCTTGTTATTATGTCGTCGAAACAAGACATCGTGGGCCCACCTACAACCAGGTATGATCGGTTTTGGCTTCATAAATCTTAATAATGATGTCAGTTCGTTGTTATAAATTAAAATTATTTTAATCAAAACAATTAAAGGGAATTTTATTAAATTTATTTGTTGTGAAGTACTAAATAGTTTTTGTTCGTGTTTATGTTATTGCAAAAGAGTAATTAAGTCACCTTTATGTTGTTCTTCAACGTTAAAGTGTGTAGTGATTGACTATCAATACACACATAACTCCGAAAAGTCAGAAGTGTGCCCTGGGATTTGACATGTTGGCAGCCCCGTCTGGTCCGTTACCAACAGGCCACCACCATGTTAAATGCAACAAAAAAATATTTTTGGGTGCTTATAATCAGATTTAAAGCCACAAATATGTTTATTATCACCATCATTGTTGTCTACTTTGGAGCTTTAAATTGAAACACAAAAATATTAATGTTGCTCAACCGGTCTACATGCCGTTTTTAACTACAAAAAATATACGGTTATTGTCCTTGAGACACCATGGCAGATATTTTTTTCCTTAAGGCTTTCCCACTTTAATAAACAACTGCGCTTCTATCGTTTGTCAGTAATATTGTTAAAAAATTATATTCGTTTATATTCCATAAAATAATTTTAATTTAAGAAGGGAAAACATGGTCCGGACCATAACGCCACATTTATTAAATGGTTTTTTGAATCGGCATTTTTAAAATAAGGAATACTTTAAGGCTAATACCACGGCGGTAAAAGGTCAATTATTTAGGTTGGTACTTACTTTCATGTTTTAAAAATATCGGTATTATTCAGCAATTTAGTTTTTTCTATTTTATAAATTTAGGAGATCAGTTTCTATAATCTAAGAGCTTTTAAGAGCTTGTAAATGTTTTTTTTTTCTAAATATATACCATTTATAATAGTAATAATACAACTAATGGAACCTTTGCATTTTGTCTATATAACCCTTATAATTTTGCATAATTATCAATTTTACAAAAAGTACTATCACTGTGGCCGCTGTGCATTGTTGAATACGGATGTCATCAAGGTTATTTGCTGAAGTTCTGCGATAAAACGTGTGTGAGATAACATTCAGGAACGGTTTTAGCATTAAGGACGCCCTGTAAGTACTATCCAAATCCAAGCGTAATACAGTAAATAATAAATAATACACTATAAGTCACAATAAAACCTGGCATTCAGCGCCCTTTATGCACTGTCGCCCGGGGCCGGGGGCCGTCGCCAACCGCGCCGTACCTTAACGCCAGCACTGATAACAAATTATGCTAATGACGTTCTGAAGACAATACCAGGGAAGCATTTAATAACAATGGAATATTGAAATAAAACTATTTTATACGGATTTTATCGCGATTTGGTTTAATTTGTACATTTTTTAACTTCCCGACGTTTCGATTACTTTACAGCTTTTGTGGTCACGGGGCGGTCAGTCCGCGATAAAATCCGTATAAAATAGTTTTATTTCAATGTGTAACATTCGCGTAAATCTAAGAAACCATTATGACCCTATAAAAGTTTTGTGTCATGGGTATCAAAAACTACAAGAGACTTTTTGGTCTCACAACACCCAGACCTGACACAGATACTATGTAAACATGACTAATGAAATACCCTGGTTCATCCACAGACATCCAATGGCGTGCCCAGGCTTGGATCCCAGGAGTGGGACGATGTGCGTCAACTGTTTGAGCAACAAGATGACCAGCTACGTCGTAGGATACTTACAAACGGTATGTACGTACAACAATAGACTCTTGTTTCAGACACAAACAAAACTTATATTCACACGATAAAGTTACTTTGTAGGAAGCCTTCCAGCTAAGTGGGGTGACGATTTGCGAAAGGTCGCTGGCAGATGCTGGATGCGAAAAGCCGAAGACAGGGAGAAATGACGCGCTTTGGAGAAGGCCTTTGTCCAGCAGTGGTCAACGATAGGCTGATGATGATGAACACTTTAATAGTAATCAATTCAAATAGCACTTCCTGGGATTACTGATGTTTATTTTATTATGAAATAAAAGGTGGATGATAACATCTCTCCTAATTCCTATGTGTTTATTTATGTTGTCAAAATATTTTCTACTCGTACTAGCTTCTGCCCGCAAACTTCGTCTGCGTAATTAACTATATTTGAAATTAACTTTATTTGGAATGTCCCATCCCGTCCCGTTATATCCCACCCGTCCCGTCTCATTCTCACTAATGGAATGTAATCCAGTCCCATCCCATCATTTTAAGTATAAAAAAGTAACAAATCTATTAGAATTCCTTCCTCATCCCATGGGAACACTAAATTTTTGGGATAAAAAGTAGCCTAAGTGTGTCTAACTGTGTCCAGGCTGTCAGCTACCTCCATACCAAATTTCATGGAAAGCCGTTTCTGAGTTCATCGCGCACAGCCGCACAGACAAACAGATAAAAATTCTAAAAATCATTGTTTTGGGTTCTATTACGTTAATAAAGACCCCACATATTAGTTTTTCTCATTTATCTTCCATGTACAGACATCGATCGGTTACAAATTTATTATATGTATAGATTATTTTCTCCATTTTCAGGTTTTATGGATATTGGCGTTTGTAGGCTTTGCATCGGCATCCCAGAACCTAAAAACAGCAGAGGTTGTATATGGGGTTATATACGGCCTGATAACCTTAGGTTTCTCCGTACTTCTGGTGGTTGGTTTACACACTGTAAGTACATATCTATTTTTACTTGTTTAAGTCTGGTATACGAGCAAAGAGCTCACGCCATTTTAGGCTTTAATAAAACTAAAAATTGTTAATTGATTTTTTATATTACTATCGCAATAAAGTGACTGTGAAAAATGCGCCTGATGGATATTGCAATTAAATCCATAGAGCTTCCACCGACAAGGGACGGTTATGTCGCAATTAATTCAAAGGAAGTCAGACACCATTTATTTAGTTAGTGATTGTTAAATCATTATGCATAATTTTATTTGGCCTAACCCCTCTCGATCGTAGTGGAGGCCCGAGCCTTACAGGATGTATAAAGGCAGATACAGAATACGTAATTCACGTAAAATTCTTATATTTCCAGAACAGACGCTCGTACATCAAAATATACCTGATATTCTGTGCAGTGGTCACAATTTTGGGCATAATCGGGACATTTATTATACTCTTCACATCGCCTTCAAAACTCGGCTTCAAAGGATTCCTGTACAATTTCATTGGGATAGGTAAGTTAAATCTAGTTCAGTCAAGGCAAAACAACTTGTCCGATGTGAACCGTCGACGTATTGCTGCGCTTTGAACAAAAGGTTAAATCAAATAAGGACGTAATCTATTATATAATGCTGAAAATTTTAATTGATTCATTTAATTATTTTCATTCCATTTCACAGCCGGGTTCCGTATACTTGTGTGTAGAGTTCACACCGGATTAGTTGGATACCAATCACGGCACCTTCCTATACGAAATAACAATTCACCACATACAATGATAAAATTGAGATTTAAATACAAGAATTTTCTCACTTGATCCATCAAGAGTGGTAGAGCCACTTTCTTGATTTAGTCAAGTACAATCGTTTGTTCGTTTTCCATAATATGCAAATAAAAAGACAAGGTATAGGATTTAATCCCCTACTGAAGTGAGCTCCAGATAAATTCATTGTTTAATTGCAGTAGACCATTGAATTTCGAAATTAAATAAATAAATAAATACACCCAACAGTCACATACATAGTCCTGACCCCACACTAAGATCGAGTCTTGTGTAGTGGGTATCAGAAGCTACGAGAGACTTTTCGGTCTCACAAACACCCATACTCGAAACAAATACCTGTGGATCACACAAATATTTGTTTCGGTGCGGGGATCGAACCCGCGACCTCTCGTTTCACAGGCGAGGTCTAACCAACTGCGCCACGGGGGCTGTCAGTCATTATATTAATTATCGTTATTAAATATTTTTTCCATATCAAACTTTATTAATCGTAAATTGTTAAATAAGGAAGATAATTTCTGTTCCAGGTTTGAACATCATATCGTTCATCGCGGTTCGTTGCTATTACATCACCACCTACTCGTGAAGTGATGACGTCAAATATAAGTTCAAGAAAATATACTCTCCATGCAATGGTATCTTAAGTAGGCTAGAGAATGATTCACGAAATACAGATGGCGTTACTGTCGCGGAGGAATAGAAGTATCAAGAAATCTCTAGACAATAGACAACATCAAAAAAATAAGTGGCTTAGTGCTTTTCCTTGTACGAGCGAAAAATTACAACATGAAATACAAAATAGACCGTACTGTAGATACAAAGCGATTGTAGAAGGGAAACAACGACTGGCTATCAATTATTTTGTTTCTCTTATAAGCGCCAGTTGTTACTTAATAATGTGCATTCCATGTAATTTGTTCGTGGTACGATCTGTATGACTGTTAAATAAAAAAATATTGTCTTTATTATGAACTAGCTTCTGCCCGCAAACTTCGTCTACGTGATTAACTTTATTTGAAATGTCCCATTCCATCTCGTCCCGTTATATCTCTCCCGTCTGTTCTCATAATCAGTAATGGAATGTAATCCAGTTCCATCCCATCTTTTTAAGTACAAAAAGGTAATAAATATATCGGAATTCCTTCCTCATCCCTAAAAGTAGCCTAAGTGTTAATCGAGGGTGGAAGCTACCTTCGTACCAAATTTCATCGAAATCCGTCAAGCCGTTTCTGAGTCCATCGCGCACAACTGATTCTGATTCTGATTCTGAACATGTGAAGCATTTTACAGCCCATGTCTTCCTAATGTTTAATGTTAATATTATGAACGGCCATCTTACATTTAAAGTTACTTGTGTTGAAATGTTCAATGTATTTATGACGAGGATGAATTAGTATATAAGATGTTGTTTACGTAATAGTCAGATGGGTTGATGGTAAAACTTGAATATGATTACCCCAAGACAAAGTAGGGTAAATGCTAAATATGAAGGAGGCCTATGATATTGATTGGGGACCAAGAAAAAAAGTATTAACTTATGAGACGAAAGAAATTGTTAAAAATATATTCCTGATTCAATCAGGAATATATTTTTAACAATTTCTTTCCTTCCTGATTGAATCAGGAATATATTGTTCTTTATTGAATAGGTCCGGCAAACGAGCAAATGTCACGTGATGGTAAGTATGCCGCCCATGACCATCCACAACACTTGGTGCATACATGTGTTGCCCTTGAAATCAGGAGGGGAGCGGGAAGTAAAATGGATGGACAGAGTAAAAGGGTATTGGGCATCCGGCAATCTCACGTCGATGTCCTGTGAGACATTGGTACCACCCCGGACGAGCCTGCCCACTCATGCTGAGTGAGTGACAGCGTGGCTCTACCACATATAAGATTGTTTGTAATATTTATTATTTTTGTACTTTTTGTAACTACTTATATCTATTCTAAGTCTTAGTCAATTTGTAATGTGACGTTTTAATTACATTATTTTATATGAAATTATTTTTAGCATTTTTATTGTTTTTGTTATTCTGGTTAACAATACGTACGTTCGTATCTTCAGCCATACGGAGTACAGTAATGGACATTATCCTTTCCCAAAGATTTCCACCACTTCCAAGAATTAACAAATACAACCAAATGCAACTCCTATTAATTTAACTTTATGATTGATTTCGTTGCGGGTTAAAGACAAGTTAGACATTCCCGGAGACTCGCTGAGCTTCAATGCTCAGTGTCATTAAAATGCGTGCCACTGTTGATGCTGGCTAACAGGAGTTGCAGTGGCGGGTGTGAGGGCGGGACTGTTTCCAAATACAATCAAATGACTTAAAGATCAATCCGTGAAATGTACAATATTCTAACTACCTCAAGAAGTAATATGTAACATGTATCAGCCTACAAAGCCCGAATTTCTGAGCTGAGACTGGTCTGCAGTGGAAAGGGCTTATGAAATACTTCACGACGCTGGCCTTATGCGGTTTGGCGGACTTCACATACCGTAGAAAATTGTTGTAAGGTGCGTGTTTACTCACGTTGTTTTTATGAGCGTGGTAATTGAAAACAACACACATAACTCCGAACAATCAGAACGGTAACTCGAAACAGCAAACACCGCCTTGAACGATTATCAGAACAAACATGAAACAAGCCTATATAATTAACACCATATTCACCAACTACAATACTCATGATAATGATATTACTAATTAATTTGATAATAACACATATTAACACGACAAAACAGGTGCTTTTGCAACGCTAAACACGTTTTACAAGTAAAATGGTAATTTCCCTTGTAGTTTTTGTCGGCCTCCATGAAATAATATCTACGCATCGAATATCACCGAAGTATTTGTGTTGCATGCAGCAACTAATCACTAATTCATTTTTTTAAACTATTTCTTGATATAATCTATGCGCTAACTTCATGTGTGATTTTTATTTTTAATAAATAAATACACCCAACAGTCACATATGTATAGTATATGTATGTATAGTGTAATCCTGACCCTACAGTAAGATCGAGTCTTATGAAACTACGAGACACTTTTCGGTCTCACAATCACCCAGACTCGAAACAAATACCTGTTATTCACACAAACATTTGTCTCGGTGCGGGAATCGAACCCGTGCCCTCTCGTTTCACAGTCAGCGTCTAAAATTTAAGATTTAACACCACTGTGTGTTCAATTGATGCTTGATGAACTGATGTTCATCGTCCACAAACAACTACAACACCAGAGATATCTTGAATGTGTTGCTAGTCATGGAACAAAGTGTAGGCTCTTTCATTGAAGGACACGACGGGAGATGTATCGATCTGAAACCAACGCTGAAGCAAAACTAAGTATACCTTATACTAAATGTATACATTTTATTCATGAAATTAGAAACACGTTATATATTTTAGTACACGTGTCCATCTGCAAAAGTTGTAATATTTGAAAAGGGACCTTAAGTCTTAAATGACATTAGCCTAGCGATGCGCGATGACGAGAGGTTTCATTCGATTGTTTCGATTGTTCGAACATCTCGATGGTTCTCGATTGTTTCAACTTGGACTCGAGTCCGAATGCGATTGGCGCGCGGCGCGTTCATTCGAGACTCGAGAGTAATCGAGTGTTGTTACTCGATGGTTTAGACGCGAGTTCTTGACTTGCGTTGAGATTGCGAATTTAAACTAATAATTCTTTTAACAAGAGCAATCAACAATAATCAATACCGCGACGTGAATAAAATATAAGTAGTTAACTTACGTACGAATAAATAATTACTAATTGTTTATTAACAAAACTCCCATACTATTGATCTTTTAAAAATTCGTGGCATATTAATTAATTAAAAAACTAGTTAAAAATAAAACAGTGTATCGTAATTAATCGTAAGTAAATGTATTAAAGTTCACAAATTACGCACGCCTCTAACTAACATGCACCTCGGCTCGATGCATGCAATCGACCAAATACTAATCTATGCAATCGACTCGGTGACCGAGCGCACAGACTATTAAACAAGAACCGAGCGAGACTCGGTGACTGATTCGAACGATCGAAAACTAACGGTCAAATCCATTGACTCGAAACAATCGAAAAACATCTCGATTGTTTTGTAGAACGGCGAGTCGATGGTTGACTCGATTATTTATTTTAACGACTCCGATTCTTTCGATTGATATAACATCTCGGAATCGCCCATCACTACATTAGCCTTAAATGAAAATATGTTCGATCCTTGTACAAGAGGGAAGCCAACCCGCACTGGGCCAGCTTGGTGGACTCTATGGCCTAACCACTCTCAATCGATTCTCTCGATAGTAGTGTAGGCCCGTGCCCAGCAGTGGGACGTATATGGGCTGATACAATACAAGAGGGTAGCCGGTGGGAATCGGGTTACACAAACCCTACGCCACTTAACTATGTACACATGCGTAAGTCGAATACCTTGTACATAAATTACTTTAAACGGTCTATAAACTTAGTATGATCATAACTCATTGGTACTGTTAGTGAAATATACGTTTGCACATATCAATAACTGTACAACTATGGATCGAATTACATTTACCGTTAATGGGAACAAATGCTCAGGTAAGATTTTTTTTATTTGAAAGTTTAAGGCTTAATTACAACAGGTGAAAAGTTGTTGCTTGTTAGACACCTTAATTATTTTTTTAGAAAAAATTGTAATAAACATTTTTAAGTGAAAACATTTACCCATCAAGAATTATAGGATAAATAGTATAAACTGGACAGATGATTACCCTCTCTGAGATTTTTGTCAAGTTTATTTGATTAGAGTATCAAATAAAAGTGTAAATGTTGTTACTAAAATTAATAATTATCTGTGCCAAATCAAATACGCCGACGGACATGAAATATTTCTGTCTTATTTGTACTTCTACATTGCACCAGATGCAATTAAAGAGTCGACCGGCGATAGATAGCTGTTTTTTAGATTACGTCACATTTAATCCCGTTTGTTTCAAACCGAGTATTGACTGATCCCAAAAAGCGACCGACTTGTAAGGGTCATCATTGACAGGCGTGAGATCATCTCTCGACGATGTATGCTCTATTTTAATTGCGCTATCATAACCTTCAGGCATATAAGGCGAAATGTGGGTGTCCTGGTGGCGCCTCTGCCTAACCCTTTTGGGATAAAGGCGTGAGTTTATGTATGTATGTATAACCATCAGGCAAACAAGTTGTAGTCACTTTGTCGTGCTTGTGCAAAAAAGTTAACAGCAATGTGTGTTATTTGTGCTTCTCTAATGTTTCCAGTGGGTTCGGAGGTGGACTCGGACACGTCGCTGAACGACTACATCCGGCAGACACTGAACCTGCGCGGCACCAAGTACATGTGCAAGGAGGGCGGCTGCGGCTCCTGCATCGTCACCGTCTCCCTCACCGACCAAGGGCAGAGAAGGACCTTCGCTGTCAACTCTGTGAGTTTTTACGTACATTACAAATCGTGTTGGCTACTATGTGTATGGACTTGGTTTATTCAATTTTATATAGTATATTTTATTGCTCTGAATGGCGAAACGAGCATGCCATACGACCGCTCATGGACTGTAGCAAAACCAAATAAAACAATGAATTACAAAGCAATGCTTGGCATTCCACTACGCTCGCCATCCTGAGAAGATTTTATGTGTCATTATGTCCAGTAGTTGCTCTGGCTACATTATCCTTCCAACCGGAACACAACAGTGCATTTACACTGCTGTAATATTGAAGGATAATACCTTATAGTTTTATATTTTGTCTCTAGATATGTTATGGAAATTGACAATTACTTGTTTCCGCCTCTTCTATTTGTTTTGGTCAAGCTAAGATCTGCATTTCGTCTCCCTATTTTCTATAGAAGGACATTAACAATTACTTGTTACCTACTTATCATATTTCTCTCTTATCAATTTCGTTGAGGAGTAGCTTTAGTGTTCGTTATACATTTTTTGTGAGCTGTTGATCCTCACTGATAGATGTATAGAAGACACCATCCTTATTGCATACAGTTAGGCAGATGTCCTACCAGGGCACCCACATTTCGCCTTATTTGTTCCACCCCACGTCGTGATAGGGAGCGAGCCTATCGCCATATTGGGCATAAATTCCTGGCTCCGGGTTGATAATAAATAGAAAAATCCAATATTACTTAGCCCGGCCCGGGATTCAAACCAAAAGCTGAGGAGCTTTGTAATGGTACCATATTACAACTACGCCACTGAGCCAGTCATTCTAATATAAATCTTCAATGCTGGAAAATGGCTAATAGAAAGTCCTCAACAATATAAGGAGATTGTGGCAATGATTGAGTAAGAGCATTTATAAACTTCGTGAAAATTCTAACACAACTCATTGAAAATTAATTGCAACCTCGCAATCGCTTCAATTACACGCCGAATGATTTGCCTAATTGTTTGTGATTAATACTTGAATCTATTTCAAACGTTAGGATTGTTTTAGCACATTGACAGTAATTAGCTCATTTCCTGCAATTAACCAATATGTTAATTATATTATTTAAGTTGGTTAGGGGAAATCTATATCCGCTTTGTTGGCATAAATAGTTTTTAATAAACGTTATTTTTTTTAGAGAACTCAGGTTATTTAGTAACACGCTATGTTGAATGGAGGTATTTTAACAATCCTTCTATGGCAGCCCTGTCCTAAGAGCCCTTTAATAGGAGGTCCTAAAATATGACAGGCCTCAATGCGGTACTTCGCAGCTGTCTCTATAGGAAATTAGGGAAAATATTTTCGATCGTCTTTTTCTTCAATTCATTTTTCATCGAAGGGTATAGATGGCTTGCTTTACTTTCATAGACTGAAAACCGTATATTTTTCAGTACTGACTGAACATCTATCTATACATATAATAAAAATGTAAATGGTCGATGTCTGTACATGGAAGATATTTAAGAAATTTCAACGCGGGGGGTCTTTATAACAGCAACAGAATCCAAAACAATTTTTTTTAGAATTTTTGTCTGTCTGTCTGTCTGTCTGTCTGTCTGTCTGTCTGTCTGTATGTTTGCTTGCGCATCACGCAAAAACTACTGCACCAAATGAGATGCGGTTTTCACAGTTGTATTGCTGCAGGTTCAACTTAAAAACTGGTATATGTTGCATTTGCATACAGGGTGATTCTTTTTGTTTGCTTGCACATTACTCATAAACAACCGCACCAAATGAGATGCGGTTTTCACAGTTATATTGCTGCAGGTTCATCTTAAAAACTGATTTATGTTGCATTGACATACAGGGTGTTTCTTTTCGTTTGCTTGCATATTACTCATGAACTACCGCACCAAATGAGATGCAGTTTTCACAATTACAATGGTGCAGGTCCAACTTAAATACTGGTATATATTTCATTTACATACAGGATGTTTCTTTTTATTATACTCATAGGAAATATAGGGAAATTGATTTAGAAACCTCTGGTAATATTAAACTGTTGTCTGCTGCAATTGTAAAGTTAATTTGACGTTGGTAGAATTACATACAGGTTGTTTATTTTTTATGAATACATAGTAAATGCAAGGAAACTGATTTAGAAACCTTTAGTTATAATAATTGCGTTGTCTGCTGCAATAGTAAAGTCAATTTGACGTTGGTGGGATTATACCAACGATTTGTAATGATAATTTAAAATAACTTTTTCGTTCTATTTTGATTTATTCCCCGTCCCCTTCTAATTCCCTGCCCAACGTAATGAGACTAGATCTTAGGGTAAAAAACCGCCTTCCGAATCGGGTGGTAGTTAAAAAAATTACTGAATCTACACAACAAAACACATTAACTTCAATTATGGATTTAATTAAAGACTCATTATTTCCTTCACAAAACTACAATCACGAACATTGTTGCTTTTACGAGGCGAAATAATTTCCTAATAAAAACCTACTCAACATTGAATCTATTATACCTATTTACCTTCGCCCGGCTTGGAAAAATTGGTTTGTTTTCACAATTCCGGCTCGCAATATATAGGAAAGAGTAATATTTGTTGCACAATTACTAACATTAGTCTTACACGATTCGACCCAATTTTGCCAGGATGCATTGCTTCTTCACGGTTCCCTTTAAAGACCCAGTATACGACCGAAGAAAAATATGTACTAACTGTTCCACAGTCTGATAGTACGATTTCGATAGTCTCTCTCCATTGTATACAATTATATCGGCCCCTTCAATACTCAATTTCTTCTCCAAACCATTCTTGAACGACCCATGATTCTGGGAAAAAAGAATATGTAAGCTAAATAACTAACCATTGTTTTGTCTTCCACTATGAAGAGAAGTGGTCAAACATTATTTTCAACCCCTCCTGTTAATTTAACTTTATGATTGATTTCTTTGCGGGCTTAAGACAAGCTAGCCTTTCACGGAGACCCGCTGAACTTCAATGCTCGGCGTTATTGGATAGCCTCCGTGGCGCAGTTGGTTAGACTCCGGCTGTGAAACGAGAGGCCGCGGATTCGATCCCCGCACCGAAACAAGTATGTGTGTGAACCACAGGTATTTGTTTCGGGTCTGGGTGTTTGTGAGACCGAAAAAGTCTCTCGTAGTTCCTGATACTCACAACACAAGACTCGATCTTAGTGTGGGGTCAGGACTATGTATATGACTGTTGGGTGTATTTATTTATTTATTTATTTTATTATAGTGCGTGCCTCTGTTGATCCTGGCTTACAAGAGTTGCAGTGGCGGGTGTGAGGGCGGGACAGTTTCAATAAAGCTACCAAACCATTCCATAGCCTGACGGCAAGGCATATATAAAAACAAGCAGACGTCTTAGTTTGGGGCAGTATCTACTGGCCATTGAACTAAGGCATAGTTATTAAGCATAGTTCAAACAAAAGGGGAGGATGGGTAAATATGAAACAATCTTTCAAAGCAAAATTATTATTCTCTTTTCCTCCAGTGTTTAGTGTCGATCACATCATGCCAGGGTTGGGATGTGACCACTATAGAGGGCATTGGCAGCAGAGGCAAGGGATACCACCCGTTACAGAAAACTCTGGCTGAGTACAACGGAACGCAATGCGGCTACTGCAGTCCGGGGTTCGTCATGAACATGTATGGGTGAGTAATAATTAGTACCTATAGGTTGTTATAAACCCTTTAAGATGCAAATAAAAATTTCAAACAGTTTAATAAATACTGGTAACATATGGAAACCTCACTTGAGCAGCAAAAAATCTTATAAAAATATTCATAGGTAAAGAAGGACAAATAGATTGGAATAATAAAACAGATATTGTTGTCAATAAAGGAATAATCATAAGCGTATTACACTTTTAAAAACCATGCATTTGAAAATATTGAAATTTATAAGGCATATTGTTGCGTGTTACAGTTTACTAGAGTCGAACCACTACGATTTAACCCAGTACGAGATAGAGAACTCATTTGGCAGTAACACGTGTCGATGTACGGGCCATAGACCTATACTAGATGCGTTCAAAACATTCGCTAAAGACGCGCCCAAACCACAGCCTTCACTACAAGATATAGAAGATGTGCAAATCTGCAAGAAGGATTGCAAAGGAATTTGCGGAAAAGATTGCAAAGATAAAGAGCATTGGGATTTTGTTGAAGAGGATGGCAGCGATGATGGCATGAAAAAAATACATTTAAAAGATGACCACATATGGTACCGAGTTAATAACTTAGCTGATATATTTAATGTTTTGGAAGCTGAAGGACATGACTCTTATATGCTTGTTAATGGAAATACTGGAAGAGGTTTGTCCGCAAATTTTAATAAGGAAATATTTTTGTCAATGATATTTGTATTAATTTTTGGAAAGCAGTGACAGCAAATCCTTATTTGATCATCCGTATCTCATATGACGTAGAGGCTAATTGCATAAGATTTAATTCATGAATGTCCCATTCAATTGTCCTAATACTTGATCATGTGTTTATCTAAATACTTCATGCACTTATCAAATTGTTTATCATCTTATTCTTAAAACGCAATAGTATTATGCTAGAAATAATCTGACAACCTACGTGCCTAGCATGTAATCACATATAAACCAAATAGCTGTTTCGTGTTTCAGGAGCGGCGCCGATTCTCGTGTTTCCAAGGGTTTTGATTGACATACGACCAGTAAAGGAGCTGAAAGGATATTACGTTGACCAGAACCTCGTGGTGGGCGCTGGAACAACTTTGACAGATCTGATGCATCTTTTCAAAATGATGGCGAAAGAGCACGATGAATTTGCATACCTGCAAAAATTGTATGAGCACCTGGATTTGGTAGCTCATATACCCGTTCGAAATGTAAGATATTAAAAAAATTACTATGGCACTGGCTAAACTACTTAGTAATATCAGGCGATATATGCGTGCTCCGTCCCACACTAGAAACTTACAACCTTACAAATGTCGAAATGAATTGACATCATATATTCATCTCCACATTACGGCTGTGGCCGTATTTCTTTCTTTTTATCAATTAAAGATCATCAAACTCAATGTATAATCCCAGTTTTTGTAATTATATTTATCGCAAACAGTTTATGTATTTTGTAATTCATTTTCCAGATCGGGACAATTGCTGGCAACTTGATGGTCAAGCATAGAGTGTTAACCTTTTCTTCAGATATCTTCTTACTGCTTGAAACTATTGGAGCAACGTTAGTTATAGGTTTGCTATTTATATATTTTTTGTTATTACATGATGGAACTCAAAAATTAAAAGATCGATTTACGTAATTCTTTTAGTTAGTAAATCAGACACAGTGGAAGTGACGCCAGAGGATTTTCTGAAGCTAGATATGACGGGGAGAGTGATTCTACATGTAAACATTCCTCCATTGTCAAAAGATTACCAATTTGTATCGTTCAAGGTAATTGTATCTTATTCTGCAATACTAGGAATTATTTTTTCCTTCTATTGTTGATAAAT
This sequence comes from Deilephila elpenor, assembly GCA_949752805.1. Taxonomy (NCBI): domain Eukaryota; kingdom Metazoa; phylum Arthropoda; class Insecta; order Lepidoptera; family Sphingidae; genus Deilephila; species Deilephila elpenor. The sequence continues at coordinate 11,870,520 of OX457108.1, forward strand.
ATTATCACCTAATAGTTTATTGAAATTTTCAGATAATGCCACGATCCCAAAATGCTCACGCCCAAGTTAATGCAGGATTTCTTTACCACTTTGATCATACTCAAAAGTATGTTGTTCACTCAGCTCGGATAGTAATAGGAGGACTGTCAGCACATTTCGTCCACGCCAAGAATACAGAGAAATTTCTAACAAACAAGAAAATATTCACCAACGAAGTTCTACAGCAAGCTCTTCGTGTATTGGAGAAAGAATTAATAGTAGAAGAAATTCCTGCCGAAATGAAACCAGAATATAGAAAGAAAACTGCTTTGGGATTATTTTATAAAGTTGGTTGTTTATTTTCAATAAGCCAACTTGAGATTATATTAATTATTACCTGCATTGTTAATACATAATTTCTCCGCAGGGTTTACTAACATTAATACCTGAAGATAAACTTAAACCACGGTACCATACAGGAGCAAGAGATATAAGGAAAACTAGGCCATTATCAAAAGGATCTGAAGTGTATGACACAAATCCAGTAATTTGGCCTGAAAACGAACCTATGCCTAAACTAGATGCTCTGATACAATGTGCTGGGGAGGCAAAATATGTGAATGATTTGCCAACTCAGCCTGAAGAAGTGTTTTGCGCTTTCGTGACTTCCGATATTTGCAAAGGAGAGATAGTTGATGTCGACCCGACTGCAGCTTTGGTAAGTATTAATGATATTAACAACAGTAATCGATAGGCAAATATAAATTCTAGAACTAAATGGTTTCATTGACAAAATGCGTAAAAATATCATAATCAAACTGATATTGTACAATAACCGACTATCCTTTTTGTAAGAACTCCAAAGGTTTTTATTTTTATCTCATTATATCTTTTACAAAATGCGGCAAGTTCTTAATGGATATTTTCAACTTTATAACATTAATATTTGTAGCAATTAAACTTTTGCTAACTCCCTTGTTCAAATAAAATTATGCTTAACGCACATAACGAAATGTTGTTTACAGAAAATACCAGGCGTTTTGGCGTTTTTCTCAGCAAAAGACATTCCCGGTCGAAACTCATTTATGTCACAAAAAGTCCCCGCGCAATTAGCGCCTGAAGTAATTTTCGCAGAGAAAGAAGTTAATTATTATGATCAACCCATTGGCCTCATTGTAGCCGAGACAGAAAAATTAGCAAATAGGGCGGCATTGCTTGTCCGAGTCAAATATACAGTGAAGAAAGATAAACCAATTCTATGCATCGAAGACGTGAGAGAAAGAGATCCTAGTAGAATAAGCTTGTATCTCATATTTCCTGCAAGAGACAGGGGCGGGGACGTCCAGAGAGTGGTCAAAGGATGTGACAATATATTCTGGCAGTATGTGTATAGTATAGAAACTCAGTCCTGTGTAACAAAGCCGAGTGAGGATGGGATAGACGTCCACAGCGCAACTCAGTGGACGGATGCGGTTCACGTAGGAATATCGGAGGCTTTGAATATTCAACAACATAAGTAAATCTTTTTTTAATTTGATTAATTTTTGCGGATACAGCAGTACATTATACTGTCTATTCCCAATTTGTTTTCAGGATCGACATCTTTGTACCAAGGTGTGGTGGCGCCTACGGCGCCAAGATCACACGAGCGACTTACTTAGCTTGCGCTAGCGCCCTCGTCACTCAACATATGAACAAGCCCTGCCGGTTCGTCATGAGCATCCAATCCAACATCAGGGTTTTAGGAAAGCGACTGCCTTACACGCGTGAGTTTGAGGTATAAATTGTGTTTGATTAAATTATCATCCTTTGTAAGGTTAAGATATATCAATTCCATTTTAATCCCCTGAATATTTTAGGTATATATGGACAGCGATAATATAATTCCATAACATAAGCTATGAGTTATATAATTATGAGCTATGGTGATCTATTCTGGACTCTTCACAGCCGTCGACATTGAATGCTACGCACTACTGCGGGTTTACCGTCAATTGTATAGTTATTAATATTATTAAAGCAATTGATATCACTTTGAACGTTACCCGTTACATCCATCGAATCTCCGGCGACAGATAGCTAGACCTCTGCTGGCCCTTAATTTTTACAGTGACCTGTCATAAGCGGCCTAAATCCAGAAACTTCTTCCAACCTTTATATCTGATCTGAGTTTATACTTTTATTATATCATTACAGGCAGGCGTAAATAGCTCGGGCGAGATTCAGTACCTAGAATACCACGGCTACCACGATCATGGCTATGCTATAACAGACGCGGTAACCATTTTGCTTCCCAGCGGTATTAAGAACGTCTACGACAATAGACGATGGGAATACAAAATCTTCAATGTTGTGACCGATACAGCGGCGAATACTTATGCAAGATCTCCTGGTAAGCACTCTTTATTTGGTTCTGAGACGAAGTAAATACTCGCAGTTGCTATCTTTATGCATTAACAAAGAATTTAAAATTATAAACTGATAAAAAAAATGACTTATTGTTATTATTGAAACTGACAAATTAAAAAAAAATGTACGAATTGATAACCTCCTCTGAAGTCGGTTAAAAATTAAAGTCTCGCGGCTTGACAATCGATATTTAACTAATAATATGCATGTTATGTTTATACAGGTACATTAGAGTCGATTGCTATGACGGAATATATGATGGAGCAAATAGCTTACGAAATAGACAGGGACCCTGTACAAGTACGTCTTGCTAACTTTGATAATACATACGACGACGCTAGAGAAGTCGTCAATACGCTAATCAATGATAGTGAATACTACAAGAGGAAACAAGAAATCGAGGAATTCAATAAACAAAATAGATGGAAAAAACGTGGCCTCAGAGTGGCCTTCATGAATTGGCCAGTATCAACATTAATTGATTATCACGTCCTGCTGTCAGTATACCACGGAGATGGCACAGTTGTAGTCAGACATGGCGGCATAGAAATTGGCCAGGGAATCAACACTAAAGTCGCACAAGCTGTGGCTTACACCCTCAACATATCTTTAGATAAAGTCAAATGCAAACCTACTGAGGTCGTGACTATTCCCAATTGCTTTTGCACGGGAGGTAGTAGAACAACACAAGCTGTGTCTTTCGGTGCCATCAAATGCTGCCAAATCATCCTTGATCGCCTGACTGTCGTCAGAGATGTCCTCAACAATCCAACGTGGGAAGTATTGATCGACGCTGCTTTTAATCGTGGTATCAATTTGCAAACTAGCTATAGAGTAACTGGTAATGATCAGGACCCATACAGAGCAGGTGGCGCGGCGGCTTCTGAAGTAGAAGTTGATATATTGACTGGAGAAATGGAAATCCGCAGAGTTGATATAGTAGAGGATGTAGGAGTTAGCATGAACCCAGAGCTTGATATTGGCCAGGTAAAGCTATTTTCAATTCTTTACAAGTTTCAATTTCCATTAGACTATCTTTAGTATTGTTGATTTTGTAACAATCATTAAAAACTGCTTACATAGATTGAAGGAGCTTTCATGATGGGAGTGGGCTACTGGACGACTGAAGAAATTCTCTATGACGAAAAGACTGGGGAAATTCTCACAGACCGCACGTGGAATTACAAAGTACCTCTCGCTAAGGACATTCCTATAGACTTCAGAATTCAGCTAAGGCGGAATTCTTTTAATCCATTGGGCACTTTGGGCTCTAAAGGTACAGTTTATGAACTGAATAGATTAAAAAAAATTATTCCTCTGAGGAAAGTTTTTAAACTATTGCCACTTCTTATTATTTGTTTTCAAATTCTAGCCGTAGCTGAGCCTCCGATGTGCTTGGCAGTTAGTGTTCCGTTTGCCATAAGGGAAGCACTTGCATCTTCGCGTGAGGAAACTGGCTATCCAAGAAACAAATGGTTTAGTATTGGTAAGATAATTCTAGGCTTTACTATAACTATGATTAGTAAGGTTGCGAGAAGCCTTAGTTGATACCTCTATGGAATTTTTGAAAGGAAAATATTTTATTTTGTAGAACTTATTAATGCTTGAAAAATAATATAATCCCATGACTGGATCTAAAGAAATATTAGTTAAAGGATATTTTGAATCATTACGTTAACTAAAGATTAATTTACTTGTATTCGTTTCAGATGGTCCCTACACATTGGAAAAGATTGTGCTCAACGCAGATGTCCATCTTGATGAATTTAAATTTAATTAATGTGCTAAAATTTTGATGAATAAACGGTGATTGGAATGACTGTTTTTTTATTAATTAACGCATTTTATTTTAATTCGTCACTTAATGCTTTAGCTGATATTAATAATATTATTATCTACTAGCTTCTGCCCGCAAACTTTGTCTGCGTGATTAACTTTATTAGTAAATATTGAATTTTTGAAAAATAAACATTCCTAGCTAGGATTCGAAGCCGTTACTTTCGAAAAAAAATATACCTATATTATTACACCATCCAATAGTGTCACTAATAAGGATAAAATTCTGAAAAGTAATGGTATACAGCAAACTAAAGGATAGAGTTGATTTTAAGAAAATAAAGTTTTTTTACAATGAAATAAAATGAAAATAATTTATTGAATCATAAAATGTTAATGTTATACATCATTTAGATTCAGTAATTTTTTTAACTACCACCCGATTCGGAAGGCGGTTTTTTACCCTAAGATCTAGTCTCATTACGTTGGGCAGGGAATTAGAAGGGGACGGGGAATAAATCAAAATAGAACGAAAAAGTTATTTTAAATTATCATTACAAATCGTTGGTATAATCCCACCAACGTCAAATTGACTTTACTATTGCAGCCGACAACGCAATTATTATTACTAAAGGTTTCTAAATCAGTTTCCTTGCATTTACTATGTATTCATAAAAAAGAAACAACCTGTATGTAATTCTACCAACGTCAAATTAATTTTACAATTGCAGCAGACAACAGTTTAATATTACCAGAGGTTTCTAAATCAATTTTAGGGAAATTATTTCCTATGGGTATAATAAAAAGAAACATCCTGTATGTAAATGAAAAAACTGCATTTCATTTGGTGCGGTAGTTTATGAGTAATGTGCAAGCAAACAAAAAGAAACACCCTGTATGTCAATGCAACATATACCAGTTTTTAAGTTGAACCTGCAGCAATACAACTGTGAAAATCGCATCTCATTTGGTGCAGTAGTTTTTGCGTGATGCGCAAGCAAATATACAGACAGACAGACAAAAATTCTAATAAAATTGTTTTGGCGTCTGTTGCTGTTATAAAGACCCCTCGCGTTAAAATTTCTCAAATATCTTCCATGTACAGACATCGACCATTTACATTTTTATTATATGTATAGATGTATAGAAGATGTCCAACCCTGCGCGTCGGTGATATAAATAACGACACTATTAGAAATCGAGTGTCGACTCAAATAATAAATACACCCAACAGTAACTTATTAATCTTGGCCCTAATGGAAGCAACCAAGTTTTCTCCTATGGGTATCACTGCGAGAGACTTTTTGATCTTGTCCCTTCATGTCACAACTGGTGTTGAAATATCTCGACTGACGAGTATCATATATTATGTATACAAATTCGTATTGAGAATTTTAAAAAAATAAAAAATATATTTTATGTTTCTTTTGGACCCAGTAAATTGGCTATCACATGTTAACTAATCTACTTGCATTCAAAGTGCACAGTACTTCTCGATTACACTCATTTTGTTTCTCAATCATCATCGACAATTAAAACTGTTGGTATAAAATTACCCAGTTGAGTAACTTTTATATTTAGTCATCTTGTAATTTATGGATAAGTTTAATGGGACTGAATAATCCGGTCATAATGTTATAATTCGTCATCTATATCAGCCCATATAGATCCCACAGCAGGGCACTACCCTCCACTACAATCACTCACGATGTTTCCTTCAGTCCGTTATAGTGTGTGGTGATTGACTATCAAATACAAACATAACTTCGAAAAGTCAGAGATGTGAATAATGTTGCTCCGGTTTATGGGTAGGCGTAACTCTTACCACTAGGAAAACGACTTACCCTTACTTACTTACTTACTTACCAGCATTTTGGATAAAAAAAAACCAAACAACTCATCGGTTTAGTAAGTGTTTTTGGGCTATGGAACAGTAAGATCCTTTGTAGAATTCCATGTAGAGACATCCAGTTTACATTAAGGGACTCCAATGGTATAATTGGCATTAACATTTGCGAGGACTCGTCGCTGAAGGCTACTGCCTACTTGAATGATATAAAGTCAACATCGGGGGATATGTAAAAAGTAAAGCATTATTTCACTCAACTATAGAGCGCGAAAGTGTATGTTGAACAAAACTAAAGATATTTATGTTAATGGCATAATTTGCACCATAACGTCCGGTGAAGACAAATTAACTTGATATTTTCGCTTCAGATGGACACTACACATTGGAAATGACTGTGCTCAACGCAGTTGTTCGTCTTGATGAATTTATATTCAATTAATATATTGTAATTTTGAATAAATTGTAATGGCTATTACTGTTTTTGTTTATTAACGCATTTATACACTTATCAACTAAATTCTAAACTCTATTAGCTATTTGAATGTAACATTTGGAATTTGAAAACGCTCCACCTCCAAAAGCTAGTTCCGAATTTTATTGAGAACGATCTCTGTTTAAAAATTGTAGCGGATAACTGCGATTGAAGATTTTGTTTTTCTCGAGAAAATCATAATGAAGTATAACTTGATGTCAAAGCTCCTTCCAAAGACCAGTCTTTGGCTGATATTTAATTATTTGTCACTAGTATGGTATGTGGTCTAGTTAACGCAATTTTCCTGCACTTGATTATACAATAGTCGGGAACAAAGGGAAGACGTCATACCAGAACAGTGGTTCATTAAGGATGATAAAAAAAACAAAGGATTTAAATGTAATATCGTACTTGTTGAAAATATGTTTGTTTATTCATTATACTTCAACTTAAAAACGGCACAATATCACTTTTTTATAATATTATTTCTGTTCCTCTGATGTGGAGAAAAGCGTCCTTCGTTTTTCCTCTTTTATTTTACTTTTCTATAATTTGTTTACATTTTGTCCTGCCCGTTGTAAGAGGCGACCAAAAGATGTCATCGGGTCGCTGGGCACACTGCGGGAGGTGATGTGCCCTCACCTATAGCGACTCTCAGATAGGCGACGGAGCACATGACCTTGTATCTGTCGTGACGCCCATAACATCTGAAGCCTGTTTAATAGAAAGACCACTAATGGTGTTGGGTCGGGTGGTAAAGCGGACGTCAGTTGGAGCGCTTCTTGCCCTGGAATGTCCAGCAATGGTGTGCAATGGTCATCGAGAGGTTTTAGTCGTTATACTGGCGTAGAACTTTTTACGGATCGGGCTGGAAGCCAAGTGACGCCTGAATATCCCTTCCGACCTCCCCGGGGGTACCGAAAGGAGCTTAACAACTTTATTCTCATAAAAAATAGTGCATAGGTACATATTTTCTGTCTCAAAAACATAACTACACGTAATCAGGGGTCTAATTCTATATCGGCGTAGTACATTTTAAATTATAAATATTGTAACAAGTTAGGCGGTTTTATCGCTTTAATCCAGCGACCTAATTGATGATTATTTAAATTACCTACCAAATTATAACGATTTTATATAATACACTATTTTTGTTTGTTGTTTATTCGCAATAGTTTTATACCCATAATTGATAACAAAAACATATTGAAGCGAACAATAGTCGTCCATAACATACACGCAAATGCCTTTCTCAAAACTAAATTTTGACCGCACACTAATATATTAATAAGCTGCGAAAACATAAAGTAGCAATAACATAAGCTCTTCATTTCCAAACACTCAGGCTCGTAAAATAACAGACAATATATCACACAGGCGAAGTCATGAGCAAAAGCTTGTGTAATAAAGACATGCCAGATACGTCAACGCTCAATTTCCTTGTATTAATTCATACGCAGTTAAGTAGCCGTTCTGTACAACTGCTCTTTAATATTTATTTAGTAAGAAATAGTTTCCAAAATTAGGAACACTTAGTGCGACTGGCAGTGCCGTATCAAGATGAATACCAGCGGAGTAAATGATACTCGAATTCAAAATGAAACCTCGGAGGGAGAAATAAGCGAGGGGTTGCAAGAAGCCTTCAGAGAGATTTGGGCAGTTGGCATATGTTTCTCCACCGTGGCGCTGGTTATTCAATTACTGCTGTTGATTTTAATACCCAACGTGAGGAAGGTGAGGTTGCTGATACTGACGCAGATGACCACCGCTCGCTACCTTCACGTGGTGCTCGAATACGTCATCAATTACACGTTCGCCATGCATCCGATCTTAGTGAATATTGTGTTCAGCGTCTACTTTCAAGCCGACTTGGTTCTCATCTGCTGGATGTCTGTGTTCACTGGAAACCTCTTTTACAAAGTCGTCATTGTGTTCCCGCGTAGAAAGTTCTACTTTAGAATTACCTCTATTCTGATTTGGATTCTTACCATACCCTTCGGCATTGTGTCTTTAACGGATTTGAGCACCGACAATGTGTATAATGTGTATGCTATCATTAAATTTGTAGTTCTCAGTGTGAATGCGTGTCTCATATTCTGGATTTTCTTAACTGCCGTCATGTACAGGTATAGAAACGAGTCCAATAAGTTAAAGGATGTCATCAAGACCTGTGTGGTTGCATTCATAGTCGTTACGGTGACTAGTGTGCAGGTATTAATAACAGATATACAATCATTTTTAAATGCTGGAGGTAAGCTGCCGATGTTCATATTTAGTGTAATAAATTCATTTCAAGCAGTTGTCATGACCATATTATTCTGTATGTTGGCACGCAGTGCTTGTGAAAATCGTGTGTTACAAAAAGTTAGTACAAATCTAAAACGACTTGTCGGGAAGACTAATTGTGTTCAAAGTCCGAAGAAAGTTTAAAATGTACTAAGAAGTAATGTAATTTATGTTATTTATAATCTTTGTTTTATTTTATTATTCAATATGTAATTATTTATTCAATATGTAATTATAACATTAAATATTGTAATTAAAAGTGTACAATTATTTTGTCTTTGTTTTTATACAACCCTATTGCGTATTCCTGGTAATAAATATCAAATGGAGTTTCCCGCTGACATCGCTTATTGGTAAAACCCACTTAACAATATGATGTGTTGATTTTTATAACGAAGATATGTCTGAAATGTGCTTATTATTATTGAGTGTAATAACCCAACGTTGTGTTTACATGCCCGAAGATGTTGTCGCTAGTAGGTCATAACTCATAAGCGTCATTTAATTACCAACATGACCGGAAAAGGAAATTCATTATATTTAATTTCAAAAGTTTGAATATACTGCTTCGGTGGCGTAGGTGTACTACGGTACGATTACAAAGCTGAAGACTCGGGTTCGAATCCCGAGTCGAGCAGTGATAATGGATTTTTCTATTAATTATCAGCCAGGAGTCAGGAATTTGTGTCCGATATGGCGATAGGCTCGCCCCCTATCACATCTTGGGATAGAACATACAAGGCGAAATGTGGGTGTCCTGATGGCGCCTCTGCCTACCCCTTCTGGGATAAAGGCGTGAGTTAATATGTATGTAAAAAAATAAGTTGGGCTTAAATTGATTACCGCGAAACTGACTTTCGTTTTCATATATGTATTTCATTTGAATTTAGTGTCTGAGAATTATTTATCTCTAAGGTAGAGCCACCGCATGAATCAACTTTGGAGCAGAAGTATCCGGAGATAAGAGGACAGCATTTCCAAAGGGTGAAGTAATCAGAATACGAATTGTGGGATCAATCCTATGGCGGTATATATCCTAAATATCCAGGCTACAAATAATAGAACATAGTGGGCAGCAGCGCCACAGGTAAAGGGCTTCGGGACTGCTCTCACTAACACATCTACATTGCAAATCTTTCAAAATAATTAATAATCAATAGTGTAATTCTAAAAAGCCCTATATCTCGTAGTAGAAGGGTACTAAAAATTGGTACAGGTATTTTGCCGCGTTTTTGTTCATGTTTGCAGATACTATCTAGTTCTAGATTATAATTGGAAACATTTATACCATCGTTATTGAAGTAGGCTTTATCATAAACTATGCACTGAAAAATCGTGTCATAAAATTCTAAAAGCAGATAAATTACATACATACATACATAAACTCACGCCTTTATCCCCGAAGGGGTAGGCAGAGGCGCCACCAGGACACCCACATTTCGCCTTGTATGTTCCGTCCCATGATGTGATAGGGGGCGAGCCTATCGCCATATCGGGCACAAATTCCTGACTCCGGGCTGATAATGAATAGAAAAATCCAATATCACTTTGCCCGACCCGGGACTCGAACCCGAGACCTCAGCTTTGTAACCGTACCGTAATACAACTACGCCACCGAGGCAGTCAGCAGATAAATTAATACGGCTAATGCTGTGAGAAATTTAGGTACCTATAGCACATTCGTGATTTGCCACTATATTTTATGCTTTTATGCATAACAAAATAAAATATTTATAATCTGTTGATAAAACATTTATTATGCCGTTAAATTGGCACTGGCAATAAGTCCGCTTTGTATACTTTTGTATATGAAGCTTAATAAATAAATAAATTGATTGGCCAATCAGAAGTAATCAATTGCGAAATTAATTAATAAAATGAAGCACTGCATCGCGTCGCCGCAGCCGCAGTAGTCACTACAAGGCCGTCCGTCTATCAGCAGACGGATGTAGGAAGCGCCACGACGCTAGTTGATCACGGAACGCCGCGCCAAATACGCTCATCTAGCACTAAATAAAAATATCGTGTTCTTTTTTCAAAAAAATATTTAAAAAATCTATTATTTAATAGTGCCAGTGCATCGATACCAAAAAGTTTATTACCATTTTTTTTGTGAATTGAAACCTTTTTTTAGTAAATAGAATATATTTTATGACAAAATTCAAGGTGAACGTTAACGTGATGCGAAACATTAAAATAATAACGTCAATCATATTTTTTGCGAAACGTTTTGTATAATTGATGTTCTCATGATAAGGAACATTCTGGGAGCACGCTTCTTCAACTAAAAATAAACGCACAATGCATCAATTTGATATAATTAAACCGTATGTAAATAGATCAGTGACCGAATGAGTGAACATTACGAACGAATGGATACGCGAATGGAAACTTGTGCAAACATCAAAACGTGTTTATATTCCAAATGATCTTATTTATCTGTGTTCTTATAGCAATAGTTAAAATGGTTTGATGAAACTGCCCAATATATTGAAATTCTACGACCTGAATACTGAATTTATTTTCAAAATTTAATCTGTCTGCGCTTCATAAATGCGAAGGTAAGCGAACATTCAACAAAGAATGGATAATAAAGATAAAAAAATGTGTGTGTGTATTAAGTGTACACACGTAAGAAGTGAAACTTCTTTATGACATCATTTTTCGAAAAATGATCTACTATTTACAAATTTACAGAATTGGTAAAATAAAGCTAAATTAAATAAAGTTTAAGTTTAGGAGGGGGGAAATTTTTGAGGGTATTTGGGATTTCTATCGGGGCCAATTTGTAGCCCTCACCGAGACGGTTCCGAGGATACCAAGCTCGGTGGGTCCACGACCTTTATTGGCCGAGATAGGTTTAGGGGGGGTGAGGTAAAAATTTTAGGTGGGGGTAGGGGCGGGGGGGGTTAGGTTTCGTGGGGGGGGCTATTGGGCACCTTAAAATATTTTTGGGTGGGGAAAGTTGTGGAGGGGGAATTCGGGAATTCTGTTGGGGCAGGATTGTAGCTCTCACCGAGCCGGTTCGAATGAACCCAAGGTCGGTGGGTCTACGATGGATAATGCCGGAGATATGAGTAGGGGGGGTGAGGTAAAATTTTTAGGGTGGGGGTAAGCGGGGGGGGGGGGGAGGTTTCGTGGGGAGGCTATTGGGTACTGTTTTGGATTTAGGGTGGGGGAAAGCCAGAGGGGGGGTAAGGATCAAATTACAAAAAAGTGGGTGGGTCTTAAAATTTTGGGTGGGGCTTGGAAACGGTTGGGGGTGTGGCTTACTGAAGTGGGTACTAATTTACTAAATAAAAAAAGATGGCGCGTAACGGAAGAATGTGACGCGTAACGAAAAATTTTTTCCAACCCCGATAAAGAAGTTTCACTTCAATAAATATCTGCTTTGCCCTTGAACAAACATAAAAATGTATTTCTTAATAATGTTGACAATATTTACAATGTTTATTCTAAATTTCTTGTGGTAAGAAACTGACCTTTGATTTATTATGTTGGTAAAGTATAACGTCATTGCTGCAATGTTGGTACTTGTAATTAACATTCATTATATTTAAAAAAAGAATATTCGTTTTTTACGTGGAGTTATCCCGAGACCCGACTGGAATGAGGGTCCGCCTTTTTACTTCTGTAGTTTCATTTCGCCCGGTTTTCAGTACTCTTATTCGAAAGATCAAAGACTCTCATATCCTTGAAAAATTCAAACATCTGCGCGAATGTTTATTATTTACGACGTCTTAGCAAAACAGTTTCTACAATTTACTGCCTATCTCGTTTTATTGATTTGTTACATTATTTACTTTAGATTTCATTGTTTGTGAATTGAACATAGTCATTCAATTGGTAATTTTATTCTTACATGATCTACATCTTAAACTACTTGATTACTTTAATATATTAATTAATTGACAGCCTCCGGGGCGTAGTTGGTTAGACGCCGGCTGTGAAAAGAGGCCGCAGGTTCAATACCCGCACCGATACAAATGTTTGTGAAGCCCACAAATATTTGTCTCGGGTCTGGGTGTTTGTGAGACCGAAACGACTCTCGTAGTTTCTCATACCCACGACACAAGACTTAATTGATTTTAATGTGAGGTCAGACTAAGTATGTGACTATTGGGTGTATTTTTTTTTTATAATAAGCCGGTTTTGTTTCACACAACACCGATATGCATAAAATAACTATATTGTATCAAATAATAAGTGCAGTGGAATCCAAATTAAGTATCTACCGACGAGAGGTCCTTGGAGGTGAATCCACCGATCTACACAATAATGCCGGCTTGCTTGGGAATACACAGACTTAACCTGAAACGCAACGCATGTGCGCAAGTCACTGTGATGATTCTTCCACTATACAGCACAAGGGACTTTTTATAATACAATATTCTTTATTGTACTGCAATACAAAAAGTAAATTACAAAATGAAAGCATAAAATGTTAACGATTTTTAAAAAAATCTGCGGTATGTAAAGTCCGCCAACCCGCACTAGGCCCGCTTGGTAGACTATATTGCATAATCCTTCTCAGTTCTCGATCATACTCTTGATTGCAGAGGAGGCCCGTGCCCTGCAGTGAGACGCATAGGGGCTGATACAGATACATATTTACGTACCATTAAGTATCACTGTTGATAATCACTCGACAATTGCCTTAATTATGGAGGCCTGCTTAATTGCCACTTTACGATTTGTTGGCAATTTGGAAATTAGGTTTATACTTCATGTACAAGCTCTTCGAAACACATTTACAACCTAACATAATAAGAACTATAACATCTTAGTACGAACCAGTATGGTAATAACCACAAATCTCTGGTTTCGTAAGCTAATTTACGCAGTGTTTATGAAATGATAGCTAAAATTGCAAGGCTTGCGGTTACCACGTCATGGTTGAGTAGTTTCAAGCCCTCAATATTCATTCCACTTGAAGAAACTCAATTAAGCTTAACCCTTGTCCTACAACGTGTGGAAAGAACGTAAGTAAAATACGCTTATTAATGCATAACAATTCTAAACTAATTCAATTTAAATAAATAAAACGCAATTGGGCCAAGAGAGTCACAGCGCGGTGGCTAAGAGGCAGACCACCAGGTGGTTAGATGAGGTGGTAACGGTCGCAGGAAAACAGTGGATTCGATTGGCATAGGACAGAAAAATGTGGCGTGCAAATGAGGAGACCTATACCCAGCAGTGGGTTATCTATATCAGCATATAGATAGATGTAGAGAACTAGGACAGGATATCCCCCGTATGGAGTTGCTAGTCTCCATTCGGACGCGGTCCTTGGCGAATAGGGGAAAGCCTGATGGAGACAGGTTTTTAGTCGGCAAGGGTCCGCCATTCCCGGTCTATTTAGATAGTCTAGTATCCGATGAGGATTTAAAAAAAGGCAGGATATTTGCTTCCACCCGGATAAAGACCACCAGACATGATAGTGAAAATCCCGTCAAAGTGTAAGGTGTCGCGCTTCAGGTTCAGTCTTGTTATATCTGATTTCGATCATACTTACATAATTATGTTGACCAGCGAGATATCAATATTTCGCACCTTAATTAGATAGCTTTGCATTGTAGTCTCTTTTCAAGCCACCAAAAAAAGGTTTTGGTTGAATATTAGGTCACGTCCTAAACGTTAGACCTTTACAGACAATGCATTGACTGATAACGTGATAAGCATTGCAATGGCATCGCGTGGACAACCTTCGTTATCAACCTCTCCAATTGATAAAGGTTTTGCATAGTTTGCGCTGATTTTTCAAAGTTATAATGATATATGCATAAAAATATAAAATTAGTAAGCTTCTTTCATAAATTAGATACGAAAAAATACGTTTATTCGTAACATTTTTATATAACTTTTTACTGTATACATCTTATATTTTAAATCTCATCTTTCATACGACAATAACATTGTACATATTAACTTTCAGTAAGGTAAAGTAAAAACGGCACAGATGTTACAAAATTTGTACACGTAAAATAAGTGCTCTCGAAGCTTTAATGCTCGCAATTTATTACGGAACCATATTTAAAGAAAATAACAACACAATTATTTCAGGATAACAGATAGCTGTCGTCGGGAACGTTAATATATGGTCGTAAAATGAATAGAGGCAAGACGCCACGGTTCTGAGCAACATCGGCAACTCGATTAACCACCCTATAACGCTGAAATTAAGGGTTAAAATTGTGTAAAGGGCAGCGTCCCCAATCGACACGAAAATGCGTGTAATATGAATATTTTGTGTGTCATTGTACGTTATTTCGCTTATATTTATCTGTCCTACGCCCAGTTCTGTAGACAGAAATAAACCGGTTGTATGTGAATCTACGTAATCGTGGGGCGTCGAGTAACGTGAAAATATTCAGCCAACAGAACTCGATATGATAATAAAGAATATCTTGGTACATTACAAATTAAATTCACTGAAGTTTCTGCTTGTAGGATACCCGTATGCGCCCGGGTACGAAATTAAATCGCGTAATTAAAAAAAGAATACAGTTCGTGTTGCTGAGGGAGTTTCTTGCGCCGTTTCATCTTCATAGCTACAACACGTTCCAAAGCGGTGGTAGCAGAAATTAACGATTCAAAAGATCTTGTAAAAGACTACTTGAATAAAGAATATTTTGATTTTGATTTGATTTGAGCGGTTAATCAAAACAATTACTGGTCCCTCTAATTTAGGGCCACATATGTCACATACAACTAAGTTTGGACGCCCGTTAAATGTGTTTTGGGCATCAACAAAAGATATGAGGGCACGCTTTCTGTTTCCCATCTCAAAGTCGCTCTCTATGAGGGCGCACCGGGCAGCATGCCCAGCGCTACGACTCCTTTAAGTCGTCTCTCGCGACGGGCAGGGGATACCGTGGCGGAATTCTTACGTCTCCTCATGCGGATTTATTATAGCTGTTTCGTCACAAAAATCTAGTGGAAATAGAGTGCACGCCAGTAGTATAAACCATTAGCCATCGACTAATAATATTTAGCAAAAAATTATATAATAGCAATTAGCTAGCCATTTCTTCGTCAGCGGAAGGACTAGTGCCTTAGAGAAGCTTAGATGTACACTTTACTAAACAGGGGAAGAATTGGCAGTTGTGGGGGCTCCAATAGCTGTCAGTTTAACTAATGACGTCCTGTTGATGTTTCAGCAAAACCATGCCGCTGCCTTTGATGAGAAGATGCTGCGTCTGTTTGTCACTGGAGACGGGGTGCGTTATATTGTGCGTCCTGTCAACCGTGAGTAGCTTTATGATCTTTTTTTATTCCGATTCATGGGGGGTGAGCTTACCATTCGCCTGATGGTAAGCGATACGACCGCTCATGGACAGTAGCAAAACCAAACAACGCCATGAATTACAAAGCAATGCTTGGCATTGCACTGCGCTCGCCATCCTGAGACATAAGATGTTTTAAGTCCTATTATGTCCATTAGTGACTCTGGGTACAAATTTTTATTTTACTTTACCTACAAACTATATTACTCCGAGGATAAAATATTTAATGGATATACCCCATTTAATTCTGCCTTTACCCCTAAAATAAGATTACCATAAATTAGATTACGCGTCTGGGCTGAATACTAATATCGTAGAATGAATAATAAAGAATTAGGTTATTTATATTCCGCTTTATCTCTCGATGAGACCTCAATAACTTTGTTTATCGTAACTAAGCCGACGCCGAGACATTCGGCATCAATAACGCTTGTTAGGGGTAGATCTGAGCAGGGTTGAATTTGTAGTTGCAAAATAATTAATAAAATATTCTTGCAGATAATTGAATAATGAAAGTATTATGTAAATTAACTTAAAATCTTTTAAACTTTATGCATATACTAGTAGATTCCAAAGAGAAATATACATGTTTTATTTTTTGAATTAACGAAACGATTAGGTCGTTCGCCGGTTCTCCATTTAGACCATATTTATTAAGCACTGCACTGTGCTCGTCTCTTCGACTTATTAGGGGTTTATTGTTTTAGGTGTTTGAAATTTCGAATATTTTTAACTAAAAAAATACTCTTCTAAATAGTAAATACACAGGGTACCTTCGTTCCAGAAAGTTTTCTTTCTTTTTCCTTCTTAAAATCAGTTTTATCTTACATTTTTCAATAGATGCAATAGATTAAATCACTCTATGAACCGCCACTATATAAACCTATACGTCTAACAAAAGGTAATGTGTATCAATCGACTTATCCATTAATAGAATTGGGCAATGTGTGAATCTTTTGAAGTAGCATACCTAGTATCGAAATTTACAAAATTAGTTGCATTGTGTCTGTAGTCACTAAAACTACCACCAGGCTTCGTTTTCGGTCACAATCTGGATATACCGTGTATTTTTGTTCCCACAAGTGAACACTAAGGGGACTCAAATCAGATTGCAAAATCGATACTTTAAAAACATAATAGTCAATCACCACGCACTTTAACGGTGAAGGAAAACATCGTGAGGAAACCTGCATACCGTAGCGATTTTAAAGAATTTCTACGGTATGTAAGTCCGCCAACCCGCACTAGGCCAGCGTGGTGGACTATATGGCCAAGCCACTCTCAATCGATTCTCTCGATTATAGAGTAGGCCCGTGCCCTGCAGTGGGACGTATATGGGCTGATATAGATAGAAAAAAACATAATAAGAACACTCGATCAGAGCCTGTCCCATGTGGTAAACGCATGCCCACTTCGCTGTTTTCCCGGCGGAATATCGAAACTACATAAATAAACTCCTGCTGCAGCAGATGGCTAAAAAACCTGGACATAGAAGTTTGATCCACGGAGGATGAATGCCATACGCAATGATTATGAATATAATGAGAAAATAATATAAGTATTCTCTCATTATGTTGTTTAGCTATATCTTAACTAAAAGATTATTTTATCATGGGGGTTGACATGGTAAAAATGTTTCCAAAAGACCATAATAACAAGAATAAAAAAATAAAACATTATAATATCACAATTTACATGTAAAATAACTACTAGTCTACCGTAGGGTATAATTTTACACCTAGATTTATAAAACTAAAAAATATGGGTGCACAAACTGATGCGATACCCTGTAAGTGATTTCTATGATTGTTATTAAAAAAGCGTTGCCCCAATCAATCGTCTCTTGTATCTTTAATTACATTTTTATGCACAAACACCCAAACTCGGACAAATATTTATTTGTCATGAAAGTATTTGTCATTGTTGGAATCGAGCTCGCAATATCCTGCAGCGTATATCATTTTAACAACATTCAAACACAACTTATAAAACAACAAAAAATGCAATCATTTTATGTTTATTATACAATAATCACTGGCAACACACAACTATCGAAGACTTTCGATTTGAGGCACTGAGGTATTTTGGACAAGAAGACGTAGCGGAAAGCGCAGCGTAGGACGTCCACCCACAAGATGGTCAGACGACCTGGTAAAGGTGGCGGGACGTCGCTGGATGCAGGCTGCCTCCAACAGGTCACTGTGGAAATCGTTGGGAGAGGCCTATGTTCAGCAGTGGACGTCCTTTGGCTGATGGATGGATGGATGGATACAATAATATTTTACACACATAAATAATTTTATTTGTAAAGCCTTAATCCGCATCTGAACACTCTGTTAGTATTCTTCAAGGAAAACACCACAAAGTTTCAGTATCGATCCCATATAACTTGTTTTTGTAACTTCCAACTCTCAATGTAATGTTAATACTTAGATATTAAGCGAATACTATTAAGGTTCAGGAAGGGCCTTGATGCAGACCGTTTTTGAACTGTTTAAAACATGAACAATAATTTTAGGTGCATTCGTAATATTTATTGATTCAACAAAGTGGGGCCTCTACTATCGCAGAAGACATGTGTTTGTATAAGCCATCGACTTAAAACCTTGCTTCTTTATCTACCCATAATTTTAAAACATGCGATTCCGTATTCATTGATTTCTGTTGGAAACATGCAGATGAAAATTATATTAAACCTTTTTATGAATACTTATTACGGAATAGATATACCATTAGGAGCCGTAGACCGTTATGAGTAATTTCAAATTTGTTGCTAGAATAAATCGACCACCTTAACTAGGGCGCGGCTATACCGTAAGGAGACTCTGCATGTTTCAGATAATATTATAAGCACTTAAAACTTTCACGCTTCAATATCCACCTTTAATCTTAAAACATAAATTTTATTAACACTAAACTGAATTAAAATTATAATGAAGCTGTGCTATTTTCACAGTCCACTTTAATATCCAATATCTATCGTATTTTAATAATTTCTGTGCTGCACACTTTGTATCTAATCATAAACTATGTTTTCATTATAATAAGGGTTTGGGGCCTCGTCGGACTACTTAACATACTGTTTAGTCCATCCTAATAGGGGATTTGACTCATTTTTTAAAATTGTATTTATCAAAAAGTATCCATATCCAAAATCTAGCAAACACAGAATTTTGTAAATCCATTCAGAATTAAACAAGTTAGAAACGTTTTAAATCTTGTAGTGGGGGTAAAAGAAAAAGGATGCAAAACAAAATTAGTGACGTCACTAATCTTAATATGCATTATAGTGTGCGGGTGTGAAAGAGACGGTAAGATGTCCCCACTACGTCCCCACTCTTTCATTTAAAATAATAATATTTGCCTCATGTTACAAGCTACTTTAATACTGTTTTCACAAAAATGTTTTGTTTTAATGGCACTTGTGTTTGTCTGCAAAATAATACAAAACATTGACAATAGTCAAATACCCTATTAAAGTCCGCCAACCCGCACTAGGTCAGCGAGGTGCACTATATTGTCTAACGCCTCTCAATCGTACTCTCGATTGTAGTAGAGGCCCGTGCAGTGGGACGTACATATGTGGGCTGATACAGATACTCTGATATATGCATTCCTATAGCATTATCCGAAGTGATATAATGCGCGGTAAATGAGAGCAATAAATTGAGGACAATAGCTGATACGTGACTTGCATACGGTAGCTTAATGCCTACAAACTGTCACGTAATATTGTAGTACTATCTGCATAGAGTGTAATTAAACATTTAATTTTCTAACAGCCTCTATGGTGCAGTTAGTAGAGAGCTAATACGAATATGTCTACGAAAAACACCAAACAAAATATTGTAAAAATTATTTAAAACATTCAATGTCATCGGCAACATTTTTCAATTAGCTCGGATACTATAATTTGCATTAGAAAAAATAAATTAAATTAAAGAATAAATTAAATTCTTAAAGAAACTTCACCCCTATAATTCACAATTTTTATTCTCGAAATCAGGGCAACGTCTCACGACTGCAGAACCAGATAAAAGATTACCAATGACATAAGTCCTATATGATTTCAGTTGGCGTGTGCAGCGAACATAGTGGCTGGAGCGTGGAACCTGCCGCGTCACCGAGAGAGGGAGCCGGAAGATAACCTCATCTCCATGAGCATGGTGATGTTTTCCTCCCTCTCCGCCATCTGCAACATGGTCTCGCTGTCGGGGATATGCCTGGTGAGACCTTTCACCTATCTTCTCCTTATTAGGATGCCTATAAAATAGGAAAACAGGAATCCTTGAGAGGTCACTTCGTCGTCCGACTGTATGTTTATCAAAAAACTCTATAGGGCACTTTCCATTGGCGTAGAAACAAGAATTACAATTGCAAGAATACAAATATAATCATATCGGTATAGGAATCAATTCTACAAATTTGTATGAGGCTTACCAGGCGAGGTGTCTGCTCGTCTCCTCTAATCTTCTTTGTTTTTTCAGAAACGTTCGAGCAACTTGCAGATGTCGATTGTGTTCAACTCAGTGTTCATCCTGTGCATATTCCTCGTGGCCGTCGTGTCCTGCCTCTTCAGGATGGACGACTTCCTCAAGGTCCCAGGGAATATCGCCCTAGTCATCTTCGCTTTGATAGCCGGGGCTTGTGAGTGTTACTTTATTTCATTATTCTTTGTTTCAATAAATAAATAAAATAAATAAATAAATAATCTCACTATGATCATACTACATACTAATACTGAATTGTCGATATAATACGTATCTGTTTTTGTACCGGGTACTTTTTTCACTTGTAGTCAACAAAAGTGCTGTTTATTTGAGTACTCATCCAAAACCGAATTTACTTTTTATTTCAATGAAAATAAAATAGTATCCTTATCTTTCTTTATATTAGTGGTTACAGAAAAAATGTTTCCTTTTCGAATCCAGGTTTAATTACTTTAAATTAAGTAAAACAAGATTTAAAAGAGGTAACAAAAAGATTGTTAGGTATACTTACGACAGTCGTTATCAGTAATTTTTGAAATATAAGCATACATTTTTGAGATATAATAGTAATGTTTCGGTGATTTATATACAATTCTTATAATACGTTAACAGCAGTGTAAATGCCCAGTT
Source organism: Deilephila elpenor (assembly GCA_949752805.1). Lineage (NCBI taxonomy): Eukaryota > Metazoa > Arthropoda > Insecta > Lepidoptera > Sphingidae > Deilephila > Deilephila elpenor. Next base: position 11,891,697 of record OX457108.1, read on the forward strand.
GTGTTCCGGTTTCAAGGACATTGTAGCCAGAGTAACAACTGGACATAATGAGACTTAACATCTTATATCTCAGGATGGCGAGCGCAGTGGAATGCCGAGCATTGTCTTGTACTTCATTGTATTGTTTAGTTTTGCTACTGTTTATGAGCATTCGTATCACTTTCCATCATCAAAAAAATATATTAAAAAACGTAAATAATATTGTTTTGTTCCAGTCTACTCCCTATACTACCTGACGATGATCAACAGTTTCTACAGAATAATGAAGATGACTTACGGAGACAGCGCTATACCCATCTGAAACATCTCATACTGTCTGGGGTTTAATTTTCTAGGTCTTTAAATAACCTTGATGTATTTTGGTAATGGGAAATGTAATGGTTATACGTACGAGTATGTGAGAAACTCAATGGTGTATGGCTGGCTATTATGCAATTCGAGAAATTTTACAAAGAGCAGTCAGTCTTCATTACAAAAGGCGGCTTTATAAGTGCTTGTGTTGATAAATTTGTATACATACATTATAATGTATATTGATTTTAAAAGAGTAGAATAGAAATGTGAATTGCCAGGAATTTTACCAAAGCTGAAGGAAGTATTATCAAAATGATAACTTATATCGAATGATGAGGATATCATTTTAAAGCATTAAAATATGTATCAAACTAAAAGAGTAACATTTTAAACAATAATTCTGGATATTGTTTAATTATCTTACTTTTATAACATCTAGGCTATTTTTTTTTGTGTATCCATTGCTGACGCGATGCCATCTATGCGGTATACATTAATATAATATCTTCACCACCCAATGTAATATGTAGCTATTAAAATGTGATGCAACATATTAAAGTATTATATGTATTTGTGGGCTTGCTTATAAGTATATTTTATATGAGCTTTGTGTGATAATATGAAGGAGAGAAACAAGAAAAACACATTTTTTTATTGAGTATTTTATTGGAAAAATAATATGGTTGGTAATATAACACACATCCTACAAATAAGATAAAGAAAATAAAGTCACACGCGTAAATATAAAAAATATTAAAATAACTGTTTAAAAATCTTGTTTGTATTTAATTAAATAAATAAATAAATACACCCAATAGTCACATACATAGTCCTGACCACACACTAAGATCGAGTCTTGTGTCGTGGGTATCAGAAACTACGAGAGACTTTTCGGTTTCACAAAAGCCAAGACCCGAAACAAATAACTGTGGATCACGCAAATATTTGTTTCGACGAAGGGATCGATCCCGCGGCCTCTTGTTTCACAAGCGGCGTCTAACCAACTGCGCCACGAAGGCTGTCAAAATAAATTAAATGATTTCTGACATACAAGATTTTACGCTGTTGACATTAGGTATTAGTCTTCGGCGTATTTTAATTGCGTTATTGTGAATTTAAATATACCTAACAAGGAAATACGATATCGTGCAAAATCAATCAAGACTGTATTAAAAAATACGCTTATAAACAATTGTGGGAGCTTTACTTTAAAATAACGATTGAAAAATACAACCTGTCACTGTTGGGATTCTATAGGAAACGTAACAAAAAACTGCCTTGAAGAAAATAAATATATATGGACTGATGTTCGGATTTTTATTATTAATAATGAACAAATTGTATGTGTGCTGCTTTGTGTACTGTATACAATGGTGCCAATAAAAATATGGGTTTATTTACTTAGTGTTTTATTTTATAGTGTTTTTACTGTGTTTTTACTTGTACTATCATCATCACAGGATCAACATCATCATGTTAGAAGCGACCTGCATCCTGTGGCTTAATGCAATCTTTTTGCACCTATTCCTCTATTGTAATAAAGAAAGAACACATTTATTACCACAGAATACGATGCACATAAATTAACATACAAAAAATAAGGAGAAATATAACTAATTAGCGTAGGAGTTTCCGCGTCGCATCGCTAACCCTTAGGCCACTCAACATATCGCACTGCGGCGCGAACCACAGCGCAACGCTAATTCTCTATGTGTATTTTATTTACTTGTTAATACGTTGATACGTGGAGCTTCTTCTTCCCAAGGATCCCAACGGCGACGTGTTGGAAGCGCCCTGCATCCAGCGAATTTCGGAAACCGTTTTACGTTTTTTGTCTATTTTTGTAGGCAGGCCCTGAGAATACTATCATTTTTTATTAGCTTAAACTGGCTACAATGCATCCGATGAAAGGTGCAGTGTATTTCAAATAGAGTATTAACCAAGTAGACAAAGCAATGTTTCACAGCTCGATATTGAATACAAATATACCCGACTGTACATTGTAAGCTTCGAGTACACACGGTATATCCAGCCTGCGATCGAAAATGAAGCCAGGTGGTAGTTTTAGTGACTTCAGACACAAAGCAACTGAAAAGTTCGGAAAAAAGTTAAAATTACTATTTTCGCAAGAACTAGGTATTTACCAACCAAACATGATGATAGTTAAAAAAATGCAAAAAAAATTGTCGCTTCTTTTTTTTTACAAATTTTTAGGTACATAGTGTCTGTAACCACTAAAACTACACCCTGGCTTCGTTTTCGGTCGCAGTTTTCATATATTCGATTGAAGATTAATTATAAGTTTTAAAATAAAACTCAGTACTTGTCTATAACGTTTTATTAATTAAATACCCGATGCGTTTAACAAAGCGTTGTACAACTGTCACAAACATCAAAACGTTCTATATAAAATTAAATTCAATTCGCGTTATAAATAATGATAACCACATTTAAAGCGTATATAATTGATCAATAGTTGTGCACACATAATCCCCGACCCACTCACAAGTTCACAACATAATAAAATATCATAAAGAAATAAATACACCCAACAGTCACATACATAGTCCTGACCCCACACTAAGATCGAGTCTTGTGTCGTGGGTACCAGGAACTACGAGAGACTTTTCGGTCTCACAAACACCCAGACCCAAAAAAAAATACCAGTGGTTCACACAAACAGGTTTGTCTCGGTGCAGGGATCGAACCCTCGACCTCACGTTTCACATCCGGCGTCTAAACAACTGCGCCACGGAGGCTGTCGATCACATAGGTACAAATGATTAATGAACGTATAATGTGCATTTGCATAATATGCAAAATTACGAACGTCCTGACTACAACTCATGATTTAAATTAATGAGAATAATATGCTACAAAAATATGCATAAATCAAAGTAGTTATTTTAAGAAGAGACTAAAATAAGAAGGTATTTTTATTATATTTTAATTAATCTATGTTTTTATCATGTGTTTTTTCCATATTTGTGTTTAGTCCCTGTGGATAGTACCAGTGTAATTTAACAATAATTAACCATGACACGTAATATAATAATAAGTCTAAAAACACAAAAACAGTTTCGCTAAACATAGCCAAAAATACTTCGTTAATAATTCCTAAAAATAATTCAATGAAATTCAAATATGCATTATATTGATATTTTGTTGACTAAAAACAGAAACAGATTTACGTTATTGTCTTATACCCGATCAGCAAAACGTAATTATATTGAATTTCAATGTGTAATGTAGTAAATTGAACCTGTATGCAACACGATGCAAAATATGTTTTTAATTAAAAAAGTGATGACTATATATATCACTAATTAACAAAGAATTGTACACCTCAGGTACAGTTGCATCTAATAACTTGAACCAAGATTGTGGCTCTATTATTATCAACGGAGATGCCAAATCTACACTGTCAAAGTTAAACTTATCATCAAAGTTACTTGTACATAGGCCTAAAACAAGAACAAAACATAGCTGAGTTCGTAAAATAATATTATGTTTTAATTTATCCTTAAAGATAAACAGAGTCTTTGGTTCTACATAGATTTTTTTGCATAAGTCCGGTAAACAAGCAAACAGGTCGCCTGACGGTAAGTGATAACTGCCGCTCATGAACATCCACAACGCTGGATCCACAATGGATGTGTTGCCGGCCCATTCAATTAGGAGGAGTTTGGGAAGGAATAAGGATGGGAAGAGGAAGATATTGGGCATCCGGCAGTCTTACTCACTGAACGGAATGCGACGAAGCTGTCGCTTCACGTCGATCCTGTGAGACAGTGGTACCGCCCCGGTCGAGCCCGTACATTCATGCTGAGTCATGACTGACAACGTGGCTTTACCACTTCCAAAAAGAGTTATTAGAAAATTTTAAGCAGAGCAAAATCATTCATAATGAATCGGCTAAGTGCCAATGATCTCGGCTGGATCTGAGATTTTAAAAAGTGATATTTTTTTACTTGTTAAATTAATATTTAAATCAGTGGAGTTGTGAGTGAGTCTTATATTAAATATAAAACATATCTAATAAATATCTATCAATAAGTTCGTTCGTAAAGGGGGAGGTACAAGAAGGTATAAACGGTAAATAGAAATATACGAAGACCTTGTGGCCGATCCAAACACTCAAATGGCAAGATTTCTCCAAATCAGAAGCGAAAGGTCGATCTGAAATTGACTAAAACACAATAAAAATTTAGATCAATAGGCCAATATTGGTTTTGGTCTAGAACCCTATATTGATTGCACTCTCAAGGGATTAAAATCTGTTAAGTTTGAAAATAATAGAAAACTGCACATACCTAAAAAGAGATATTTCGAAGATTATACTGAATTAGAAGAATAAATATGAAAATCGATTCTGAAACAAAGACTTTAAGCGCATCTGAAAAAAATATATAGGGGAACCAAATAACGTTCTCTTTTTATTGGTTAAAGACCCAATTAGGAGTGATCGACCTTTCGCTCCTAATAAAAATAAACGATAGTGGACACATATAACTATTAGCTAATTAAAGCAAAGGACGTATTTATTGTCGTTATTTTATATATAGTAGTTATATTATCTACTCATACCAACACACAACATACATCTAATACTTATAGACAATACTTTAGTTCAGAAAAATTACCAAACATTAAATATTTCAATATATAGAATTTACAAAAAATATTCGTAAATAATAATTTATGTTACAAAAATTCCGTAAATTATTAAAAAAGTAGTTTTGCGGCAAAGTTGCCGCGTACATATTACAACGATTTTATTTCAGGATTGGTCCTATTTGTAAATAATAATGTAAGAAGTAGTAAGTAGGTACATGGAAAATAGGGGTCAATGACCCGTAAATACATCTGAATTTACAGGAAGATGCGTTATATATCTATCACAAGCAATGTACATTTTTCAAGCTCGTAGTAGTTTAAATAATGGTAATAAAATAATTTTAATAACTATTAATTTCGTTTATAAATACATCTGAAAACGATCTTTAAGAATTAACAATGTTTCATATGAAATTCAATTTAAGTTTTTATAAATAAAGTTTACATTACATCATGTATAACCAGCGTTCAGAATAGGTATGTTGAGACTCAACTGGCCATCTTATATTTGTCTAACCAGTAACCGAATACCAATGAATACTGAAATAAATTGAGGCTAGTTGAGCCTATACTAAAAGATCACTAGTATAGCGACGGAGCTATACATTAAGTACGTGGTAATTTAAATTACAATAGGTTGAATTCAAGCTTAACTGGCTGTATTATGTGACCACTAATATAGCAACGAGGCTAAAGATTAAGAGAGTTTAATTTTTGACGGGCTTAACTATTGCAATAAAAAACACTTTAACGGGAATTACTACACATATTCAGTTTCGTGTGCGTTTCGTGAGTGTGTTGAATTCACTTATACAGTGCGTAAAGCGCTGAACGGGGCGGAACAGCGATGATCATCGTGGCATGCGCAAGAATAGAAATGATAAAAAAACACTTGTCCTCATTTCTCCGTTCGTTGCGAAAGCTCGTGGAAAACTGGACAGATGCTTACGCGTCTCCATACAACATTGCTTCTATCTTGAGACGATAGCTGGATTGAGCTGAATAAATGTCGACAATCCCTTATTCTGTAGGTATATCATTCCTCTGGCTTTACTTATAAAATTTAATTTGAATTAAAGATTTACAAATCAAGACACAATAAAGAACAAACCGATACACAACACGGAAATTATGATGTTTATTTATTTGTAACTAATGGAAGACAAATTACAATCGATAAAATTATTGAATAAACGCAAATATTAACAATTATTATTTTGTCATTTAATTGCTTTTTCACTTTTGTAAATGCTTGCTGCTTGCTACACCAACACAACAAAATAAATAAATAAACCCAACATACATAAAAAGTCCTGACCCCACACTAAGATTGGGTCTTGTGTCGTGGGTATCAGAAACTACGACAGACTTTTCGGTCTCACAAACACCCAGACCCGAAACAAAATAATGGGGGAATGTCTAAATATATTATTAAGTAGCTAATTAAATAATGTGTTATTCTGCTGTCACATCTAACAAAAAAATATATACAGTAGATGTACCGTTGAAATTTCAATATTTTTGTTAAAACTGCTGACGCAAGACCCCATGGATTCAATTAATTTTATCATGCATTATTACCTTATTCATCAACTGACGTCATACTCGGCTCTAACTATGACGCAATAAATTAATGACTTATATAGAACTCATACCTATGTTATTGCCTTATCGTTTAAAGCAGTGTGTAGTGGGTACAACAATGGGTACCTAATACCTCAATAGCATTTCGGATAATTACCAAATACACATCTAAAAACACAATACAGTACCATTCGGTCCGCCACCGAGGTTGTAGAACTCTTTCGGTCAGTCATTACCTACCCATTTTCTCCTATTTCCAGTGAAAACGCAATCAATATCACGCAATGGCTCAGATCTATCTTATATTAAGTACGCTTGTTAAAATAAAACATTGTACAAGCGCAAGTCACAACCGGAATACAACATGAAACAGCTCGACGAAATAAACTATAGATAAATTCCCGATCTGATACTTAATGATCAAATCCGATATTTGAACAGATAGGTAATTTATTTTCTAATGTAACTCGATGTCAAAATAGTTTAAGATGGTATCTTCGAAGGAGCAGCCAAAGAGCGACCCACAATTCGCTTATATCTGTCCCTATTTAATATAGGAAGTAAGCCTATTGACATGCCGGGCACAATAAATGATATTTTTTAGTATTCGATCCCAGAATCTCATGATTCAAAGCCATGTATTTACTCTCCCATTCTACCATATTAAACTATTACGTTCGAACTCATGACAAAAACACGCACACGGAAAAGACATACAGATCAGGAATTCAATTACAGCTTATCAATTTACTTAACATAATCACAGACATTATATTTTTATTTATAGACAACAAGCCTTCAACATTCGTGAAGTCATTCGTTTATGTCCCCAAAACTTGGTCCTTTTCTCATCCAACCAAAATGTATATTTTTATAACGATGAATAAATACTTTATAAACTATAATATTTATTAATTGAATAAATTATTCGTTAAATAAATCGAACGGATTTTCCAAACGGGCGGCCATTTTGTTAACCTTAGCGTAATGGCGTCATAAGTCGATACAGATTATAAAAGTCGCAAGATATGTATAATTCTATCTACATATCAACAATAACTAGATATTTAATTTAATTAATTACGTTATATATCAATAAACCACCAATTTATATACGTGTTTTACTAATTTAACTACTACATATTATGAAATATTTTTTTAGGAAATTGTCGCTGAATATTTTTGTAAAATAAATATATCAGGCAAAGATTTTTGTGGACATTGCGAACTTGTAGAACAGTTAATGATATACAAAATATATATATACTTATCTATTAACTGTGTTCATTTATAAAGTCGCAATATGAATCATAAAAATATTTATGAGAGGATTAACATATTTTTAATTAGGAGACCATAAAAGGACGCATAATTCGTAATATTTATTGAAGTTATTATAAGAAGGTATGTTTATATAATTTAATACCGGATATAAAAGAAGATTACAATTTTCTTCCAGTTCACCTTTTTTTCTTTTACATACAACCGAATTTCGCTTTGGGATTATCACAGAAAAGCATATTATCAGAAAATTATCGATTCCTAAACAAATGTGTAGGTATTATCCAATTTACTCTAGACATAAAGATATGCCAAAAATCACATTCGAAACAGGATTATAATTTTTACGTCAGTTATATAATAAATGATTTTAATTATAATATGGCAACAACCGCTTTCATCGACGACTTGGAAACGTTTACAAGACTCCATCTTCGTTGACCGAAATCAAGTAGCTGCGAATTACAACGATGTAGTAAAAGTTTTCAGCTGAAAAAGTACGTATTATGTTAAATTCGAAAGTAAACATAAAAAAAAATAGACAAAGATAGAACAACCCTGTTAAATAATATACTTGGAAATCCATCTATGCTTCGAGGAACACCTCAATGTCATTAAATTTTATAATATTTGATATTATTCTAAACATATTTACATTAAATCCATTAATTAACATTGCCACAATAGAAAAAGTGGAGACTGAGGTCAGATCCGAACTATTATAATTACCTTATTCAAGCATCTTTTGCCGTTATAAGGAAAACTAACTCCGTATATTGATGGACGGAGAGACAAATTTGTCCCTAATTATCATTCATCATCATAACGAACTTTGAAACAAATTCACATATTTTACATAGATCTCCCCCAAAACAATCCCACTACTCTTTAGAGCGTTTGCTACAAGACTTTTCTATCTATCATGTACATCTCGACAGCTGATGAAAATCTCATAAGGTTACTCACCTAGAAAGAGGATATGGGAAATGACGTGTCCAGCGTCCATATAGAACAACACCTTCAGGAAGCCGATGATGAACAGCACCACGAATATAATCCAGAATATGCAGTACTTTTTAATGATCCCGCACTTTTCCTGCAAGTAGCAAAATATAATATTAAAATCATTGATAGTCAACTACCACGGTCTTTAACAGTCAAGGAAAACATTGTGAGGGAACTTGTATACTCTCTCTTTCTTCTCTCGTTTACCACAGGAAGTCCACTGCTGAACATAGGCATCCCCATGGATCGCTACATAGACCTGTTGAAATTCGGACTTGCATACTAAAGAGATTTAATCAGGATTTCTGTAGTATGTAAAGTCCGTCAACCCAATAGGCCAGCGTGGCAGATTATCGTTTAACCCCTCCCAATAAGGCTTTTGATTGTAGAGGTCGGTGGCCTGCAATGCGACGTATAAGAACTGGATCATTATTAAATTGGTAAATCAGGGCCTTTGCCACTTCGTATGAAAGATAATAAAGATAATAAACTGATTTACCTTATGAACAGCGTAGACAAAGACCAAATCCAAGAGGAACTTGATGAACAACAGCACCACCAGTAGAACGACGATGGCGTAGATCACTGAGGTCATGGTGGTGTCTACTTCATCACGCTTCAACTGCTTCTCCAAGGTCTTGAGATCCACTGCGAAAGTGATCATTATCACGGCCAGGATGAAGGTAAGAAGCTGGAATATAAAAGAAGAATCAAATAAGTGTGTTGTATAATACATGGTCCTATCATAAAGTTGTGCAGCTCGCTTTCGGTCGGCTCATTTTGTGAGACATTTTTATAATAATAGTATAGCCCCGTTTCTAATTTTGTCGTATATGTAGGCTAGTATAAAGTTACATATCAATAATAGCCTAACGATCTCTTTGTAATTTGGATTTTAGAATCTTCACTAATGCGCCATTAGGCACCTGCCAATATTTTTATGGTCATACATAAAGTACAAAGTAGGTAAGTATTCTTTTTATTTTTTTAACACATGGTACCGTTACAGTAACCATAGAAATAGTGCCATAAAACCCATTCGAATAAACGCCTGAATACGTTCAATATGGGCGTCTACAGCCAAAGAAATAATTATATGTTTAATCATGTGTTTTACATACCGAGTTTAGGAATCCCATGGCGATGCATCCTATCTTCAAGTCAAACACAAAACAAAATTTATCTAACACTGGAAGCTCCATCTTGGCCTGAAACCACAATAAGCACAAAATTACAACCCATCCCAATAGGACAAATTGTATAAGGACAGTAACTGTTATATTTCCAATGCCTTTAATAGATTCGTGAAAGTAAATCAATAGTAAATCCACAAATATAGTATTTTACTAGTTTTCGAAATACTACGTAATCAATTACGTTTAATCTACAGGATATAATACTGCAAAACTATATTTTCTATTTTAAATCAATTTTCATTTAATTCTTGGAGAATTACATCTAATCTGTTTGATAAAATATTGACTATTACAGTATCAAAACTGTATTTCCTATATCATATTGAAAAAGGTATAAGATTATTATGTCTATCCACAGCTTTAATATTGAAGTTAATACTCACGATTTGATATCGATATTCCTCTGTTCACACCACCCTTTTTTCGCAAACCTAGCTCCGATCTACGTTTCAACCCCACTTGTATCCAGACACACTGACAATTCAATAAAACCTAATTAATGGAAGGACCCTCACGAATATTCGCCACACCACACAGCATTTTCCGATTATTCAAATCACTATCAGGTTTAGGAATCGATAATGATCAACCACATCGCTTAGAAAAAAACGGAACGGTACATACTAATAGATTCACGATTTCATTGTTAAATAGATAACTTCACTTAGTGAAGGCGACTCTGATTGAAGTCGGTTCGAATGTTAAGGCACAATGCTTACGGGAAATACTTTTTTTCAGAACGTCTATCACTATTCGATTCTTGTGTCGTTTGAGCTGGTATGATAAGCTATAAGCTCCTTCAATTCATCATTATGAAAGATGAAGCAGTTTGAATAAAAAACCTAAATTTGTATAAAAAATTGATTATGGACAGAAATGGTCTGTGTGTGTACATGTATCAACCGATATACGTCCCACGGCTGGGCACGGGCTTACTCTACAATCGAGAGAATCGATTGAGAGTGGTAAAGCCATATAGTCCACCACGCTGACCTAGTGCAGGTTGGCGAACTTGCATAACTAAATGCCTAATTAGGACTAATATGACCGGTATTCTGGTTTGCAATTTACTCCTCATCTCTGTTTTTTTCAAAGCTATTTAGGCATTGATAGTTATAGCTGGATTCACGCTTAATAATTTATTATAAAAAAACATTGTGAGGAAATATGAGAAAGAGAAAAATATTACGTTACGCATGATTACTGATTACTGTGGTGAATTAAAATTTTAGTTAAGTCCTCTAACGTGCAGACACATGCTCCGAAGTGGGATGTATCCTGGCTAATTACTCTCTACGCCTATTACGAGAATAGTTCGAGTATTTCACTTCGAACCAATATTTTTATCAGCTCTAATCACCTACCGCTGAATCGAGAGTTCGATTAAAGAGGCTTAGGCTAAAGTCCACCACGCTAGCGTAGAGCGGGTAAACGAACTTCCCAATAAAAAATCTTGTTAAGATATCTATCGCATGGAGATGTCAGATGTCCTCTCGACGTTTTTCTTCACCTTTAAATAATAATACCGATTATCATTGATCTTGAAGTTCGTATAAAAATATATTAAGCTTGAATCAAGCAGTAGTCGCCTTAACGTAGAGGCTGCAACGATCCTGCGCAGAGGGCCGGACCTCCGATCGATAGCATTCGAGACTCGGTCCCTGCCCGCCCGCGGCCCGCCTATCAATGCACTACCTTCATCGGAATGTTCGTGGATATTTCAGTAAATATAGTACTAAAGGTAAAATTGAAGGTGATAAAAGTTAAAGTAGTAATAGAGTTCTAAAGGTTGGAGCGGATTCAAGCTTTCAACGGTTCTCTATGGAAATTCTCGGGGAATCCTATTATATTATATTCAACAGTGGCCTTACTGTGGTGTAGTTCTTGATGATTTCAACTTGTCAATTATTTTTTACACTTAGTACTCGTCCCTAGATTTTCTATACAATTCTAGGTATATTGTAGTTATTTGAAGTCCGGCAACCTAGGTTAGCGTAGTTAATTAAGGTTTAAGCCCCTTCAATCGAGCTCTCAGTTGTAAAAATGTCCTGTGCCCAACAGTGGAGCATTATGGGATAATACAACTTAATGTTTTGTTATATAGGCCAACGAATGCTTTTTAATAGTTGCCAAGGATATAGGGAGCTCTTAAAATGGTTTTAAAATGGAATAAACTAAATCTTCGCAGAAAATACTGTTATAGTGTTTAAAATTGATTAAAAGGTAAAATGTCAGGATCCATGTATGATAGGAGAAAGCATGTATGTCTTGTGAATCGTTTTACGGGCTATGGGTCGTTTGGGTTTTAGGTTTGAATCCCAAGATAGACATTTCATTTAGTATTTTCGATTTGAGACTTCTCATGTTAGTGTAGGACGTCCTGATGCACGATGGCCTTGAAAAGGGCGGGTAGAGGACGGATGAAGGCTGCTCAAGACCGGGATTGGCGCTTACTTGGGGAGGCCTACGTCCAGCAAGGGACGGCAATAGGCTGAGTATATCAGGGTATAAAAAATCTGTCGCTTTTTTTGCGAATATTTTAGTTGCATCGCGTGTGTAACCACTAAAACTACCACCCGGTTTCGTTTTCGGTCGCAGTCTTGATATACCCGGTATATTAGCACTTCTGTCACCTCTGCCTATCCCTCTGAGAATACAGGCGTGAGGCTACGTATCTTCATCGATTGCAGAGCTTCGGCCATGTTCCACCACGCCGGCCTATTTTAGTTGAGCGGACAAAAAGTAAAAAAAGTTCAATGAGTCACTACGCTGTTAAATAATATTAAACTAGGTACGATATATTGATTGCAGATGAAGCCCATTACTGATGATATCAGTGACTTCCTTGCGCAACTGTACTTGATATTTTTCGCACAACTTTAAAAACTCGTCCATTCTTATCTTTGTTAAACGCCCTAATCGAACTTGATAGAGCAGCGCATTGACCTCCTTCTAACAAAAAACGCTCTGTCCGACCTATGTCCGGTATTTATATTGCGTAAGTATCTCTGTAATTAACGCTACGTGTGTCACCACTCTCAATAGCCAATCATGATACATCATAGAATCTACGAACATTTCTATCTAGATGATGTTATGCTATGGTTTTTTTTTTTTGTTGCAATGAATGGCGAGACGAGCATGCCATTCGCCTGATGGTAAGCGGTACGACCGCTCATGTACAGTAGCAAAACCAAACATCTTGAAATACAAAGCAATGTTTGGATTCTCCACTGAGCTCGCTATCTTGAGACATCAGATGTTAAGTCTTAATATTATGTTCAATAGTTAATAAATATTCCCCTTTGAAATTTATATTGCTAACCACACAAACTTAAAATGAATATATATTCTAATTAAGTTACGTTTTTTTTCCAGCATTTGAATTGTCTACGTACCTACATAATCATTTCAGCCATAGGGGGAACAGTGCTGCACCTTTTAATCCTAGTCTAAAGGCTTTCCTTAAAGATTTCCATAGCAACCTGCTCTCAGGCTTTTGCGCTCATTATCAATTTCCATTTCTTCTATCTCAAATACCTACATAATATAATGTTTTTCTTTATTTTTGGCTGCAAAACAAGTGACACTATCTGCACAGATGTGCATCTGATGTTAAGAAATTGGTATATTTGCATAATATTTACATGTAAACAGGCGTTTATTGTGTGTGTATTTGCTCATTCCCAAAGCCAGAGGCGTAGACGAACAGATAAAATTGACACAATATATTATTATTCGGCAATAAAACATGTATTAATTTTCTATAGAAAACACTGGAATATTTACTTAAATTACAGCTACATGAAGACTTGGCGAACCTCTTGCAAGTGGACTGCATTCTTATTTAGCATCCGGGCGAAATATTTGTACTGACCTGTAAGAGATTGCTTTCAGCTACAAATATTATCTAGTGAGTATTCTAATACTGAGAAAATCTTTAAGGGTGCCAGAGTTCACCATTAGACATCTTATTACTGGTAATGATATCAGAAAACGCGACGGCTATCTTGTAGACTACTATCAGTCTTCGCCAATATCGCAAAAGGTGCTATGAAACCTTGAACAAATTATACTAATAAATTCGTCCTTCTACCTTAATAACTTAAAAAGTCCAATGATTTATTTTGTATACTATATTCCTAAGTTGTCATTATTGTATTTTAATTTTATCGATAGTTATGTAAGTTAACTTGTTGTGTTTAATTAATTAGGCTAAGTTTTTTTTTTTTTTTTTGTAATTCTTATAGTAACCTTTTATACTTGTTATTATAATTTTAAGATTGTATTTTTCCTAAATTTTGTTTATTTCTATCTAAAAATATTTAAATTGTTGTAAAAATATATTTTGTTAAGCCAATAGTGTTGTATACACCTGTAATGGTTTGTCACCTAGAATAAGTACATAATGTTGTGATTACCTCATATGTAATTTGTGTGATGAATCGATGGTGTGTCTATTAATATAAATAAATAAATAAATAGACTGGAAACTCACACAACTGTGTCGCAGGACCAACTGCAGTTGCACGCATTTAATGACACAAAGCATTAGGGTTAGGGTCAGCGAGTCTCCTGAAATATCTTGTCTTTAACCTAAGCCTTTACCGAATTTCCAAGAACTCCTGAAAACCAACAATGTCATTGCAAACAGCAACATACGTAAATTAGCAGTGTTACAGTGACAATCATATTCCATAACAAGACTGTACATACACCGTACACAAGTCAAGTAGAATGAAATTTGTTTTTATCGCACCTATAACTATTAACTAATACATACTCAATACATAATCGTCACACCTGTATCCCATAGGGGTAGACAGAGACTATGGATCGCCACTTTGCTCGATCCTGACATAATACTTTCACTTCATCCACTTTCATCAATCTCTTCATGCATTCACCGATTTGGATTGTGTAGCTTCGGTGAGATCGAACCCTTCCGAATCTTCCATCCACGCTCGCCTTGTGTATTAAATTGCTTGGTTATTCTCCTTTCATCTATCCGCTTTACATGAACGAACCATCGTAAAATTCCTTTATCAATTCTCGTCAATACATCCTCATTCACTCCACAAATTTTCTCACACCACACATTCCCATTGTAATGTTTAATAGGTATGTTCCAATATAATCGGTCAAGCTTTTGTGCTATTCAAATATTAATAATTTTCTTTAGATTTGATTTAACTTTTGTTATATATTTTTTCTAATATTATAGCAAGGCTGTGTAATATTTTATCTGTAAAGGCTCCTCTGCTAGAACAATGTACGTAATGAGTTATAGATCTCTATGACTAATCGATCAAGCGATGATAAAAAAATCATATAAACAAGCAATGAGACATTGATTGCTATAAGATCACTGTTCATATATGTATCTTTTATTAAGCTATCACATAAATCGTTGTATTCAAATTATTACTTCTGAAGACCAGATTTGAAGGTCTTGTCATTCTCACCACCATGCTGTTAGTGTTTCATCATTGTCTCACTTACACTTGGCCCCAGTTTAGACCAAATAGAAAAACTCTCGCGCCTTTTTGTTATAATTGAATAAAGGTCTATATTAATATCGATTTAAGGTCTAAAATCAAACGCAGTCATCAAGCATGCCTTTGCTTAATCTATTCATTATCTAGCATTCAACTTTGTACTTAAATATGTCTGTGATATAGTGCCTTATCCAGTGGCATCAAACGATGCCCGAACATTCTTGTAATCGGTCTGAATTGCGCCACGGCAGTTGTAGCGCGGCGCCACGTGTGTGCGGTCGTCCAATAATGTTCGTTCAATGTGTATTTTTGTTTTTGTTGATTACCACGGAACAATGTTTATCACAAACCGGTAAGAAGTAATTGGTTACTAAATAAGTCTCTTATACATATTTTGACGGACATTTCATACCAAAATTGGTATAAATCGTAGTTATTAAGAGGTTAGAGCCGTGCCGGTTATCAACAGATTAAATAAGCGTTGTTTAATGCATGTTTAATTAGCGATTTACACCGGTTTCCAATTATTGTCGGTGTATTTGTCTCTGTCAACAAAATACAATACCCACTATTGTTTAATAAATGTGGAGTCGATGCCTTCTTGTTACAAACCTACCGATTATTATCTTAATTTGGGTAAGTTCAGCATTATTTATTTGAAGTCGAAAAACCTGTGAGTTCAATCTATATACGACTTGTTTAATTTACACATATCTATCAAATTATCAATCCTAATTAAGCAAATCTCGTTCAAATCAAATGAATTTCCTGAACTGGTAATTGAACCTATTTCATAACCGAGGTATCGAAAGCAGGACCTAACGGTTCACAAACCATACCGAAAACATAGGGCACAAATACACCTTGATCTATATTAGGTAAAAACACGTAATTACAAATACGTATTTTTAAACCTAACTACCATCCTATTTATTTTTTAGCGTAAACAGTTAAAATATTTACAAAGTCCATGACAAGGCTGACTATAATTATTGATTCGATACAAGTCAATTTCTTTACACATATCTATATGTATGGTATATTGGCTGTTTTAGAACTGCTTTTGTTCAAGCTAAATGCGCGTTATTTAAACACTGGGGGCTTGACCCGGCTTCCGCCGAATTGTGCTCCAACATTGTTTAAAACAATTTATTACACCATAATCACACCATAATAAATATTACTTAGTACAGACTAACTTAGTACTCCTGTATTCAAATTCTTATTATTCAATGTCATAACAAACGGAAACACCTGGCCCCAAACTATCTATAGGTCGTTGCCCGACATCCGCTAATAAAAATAAAGCCGTGGTATGAATACTAAATGCTTTATCAGGCCAGAACTACTGGAAGCGGCTCGCAGCAGACGAATTAAAGAGGGTTACTGCAGTGAAACAAAACACTAATGTAGCAAAGAACGTGATTTTGTTTGTCGGTGATGGCATGGGACTGAATACCGTGACAGCCACAAGAATTTACAAGGGTGGGGAGTCGCATCAACTGGCGTTTGAGAAATTCCCCTACGTGGGGTTGTTGAAGGTGAGGATAAAAAAACTTTATCGAAGCCTTTTACAATATTTCTGAAAGCATCAATAATACTACTGTCGCTTTGGAACGTGTTATGCCGTGAAGAAGAACGAGTGAAAATGCTTTTCTGTGTGTGTCGAACTACTTTTTTTCAAGGGTGCTTTCATGTTGTTTGTTGATGAATCGCTCAAATCACAGCTCGTTTTAAAAAGTCGATTTTGTTACATTACAAATAAATTAAGGTGTAAGATTTCAATAGAAGCGGATAGGTCCAAACTATAGTACGAAAGCAAAATAAAAATAACTTTGTTGTTAAAATTTGAACCGGCTATTTTAGACGTGAATGCTAAGAATCATTATAAAATAATATATCCCATTAAATGGCAAAGCGACTCTGTAGCTAATGTTAACCTTCCACAGTAGAGCAGTGAGCTTCACATCTAGTCGAAGTCGCAGATTTCCTGTTCGTCAGTGAAATAGCCAGAAGCTCAAAGAGCTTTATCGTACTGAAATTCATCAGACTAGCTTATCTCTTATCCTATGAAAACATCATGTTCGTGATGCCCCGTCGTTTATTACTTCTATAATACCTTGCTAACTTCAAAAGGTTCATACTCTTGCCAAAGTCTCATTACATTTCAGACGTATTCAGCCAATAAAATGGTTCCGGACTCAGCGTGTTCTGCCACCGCGTTGTTCTGCGGCATCAAGGTGAACCAGGAGACCGTGGGAGTAGACGCCACAGTGAGGATAAGAGACTGCACTGCCTCCCTGCAACCCCATGCCAGGCTCGACTCTCTAGCTGCCCAGGCTTTGAAGCAAGGGAAACGAGTTGGTTAGTAGGTAATTTGCGAAAGCAATTCCCTTTTGGCCTCACTTTGGACTCAACGCTATTATTTTAAGGCGTGGATCGCGTATGTGCGAGGCCGCAATTGAGGTATTCCCCGTCTTGTTGTCTCCTTCTTAGTGCGTTAGTCGGTTTTTTGCGTTAAAAGTTACACATTAATTAATGATATTACCTATAGCTTTTGTAGCTTAGTATATTCATTACGTCTGAATATAGCTGCAGATAATATTACGTAAAATCACGCATATATCCCCGAAGAGGTAGACAGGAGAAACTGGAGCGAACTTTTATGCCAAGTACAGATTTTCGCGCAAATCAACTTATATGGCCGATAATCCTAAAAAATGTCACTCTAAGTGGTTGATGGTCAATACATGCCAGAGTCTTTACAAAGCGAAATGACGACCTAGATGTCGAACAGTCGAACAAAAAAGGCACTGACTCATCGGTCCAGGAAACTGGAAGAGACTATCCAGGAATAACATCAGTAGCCAGCGGTAGATCCGAAATATCAGTGCACATACATTATTTCAACAAAATCTTTTAGGAAGGCGTATCTTCGTATATCGTAAGCAGTAGACTTCCTGCAGCTGAACTCAGAAAGACCTATACAGATTGAAATGAAATGAAATTCGTTTATTGGTCACGTGGGCAATCAAATAGCTCTTATAACAAGTCAATACACATATTTGTTTCCCTTCCAGGTCTGGTAACAACTACTCGAGTCACCCACGCTACCCCCAGTGCACTGTACGCTCACAGCGCACATCGCAAATGGGAGTGCGAGGCCACGATGCCACCAGACGCCGCCCAGTGCAAGGACATAGCGAGGCAACTCGTTGAGGACTGGCCTGGGAGAGATTTACACGTGAGTCATAATTATAATAATAAATAAATAAATACACCCAACAGTCACATACATAGTCCTGACACCACACTAAGATCTTGTGTTGTGGGTAGCAGAAACTACGAGAGACTTTTCGGTCTCACAAACACCCAAACTCGAAACAAATACTAGTGGTTCACACAAACATTTGTCTCGGTGCGGGGATGGAACCCGCGGCCTCACGTTTCACAGCCGGCGTTCAACCAACTACGCCACAGAGGCTGTCTTATAACTTATAAACTCTTTATAGTGTTTTTCTTCGCGATAGTCGGTTTTTTGTGATAAGCGTATATTGCGAGATGATCATCTCACATCGGTCGACACAATATATCAGGATACAAGTGAACTCGCTGACGCTTTTAAGTTAATTTAATGGCTGAACCACTGTATACGTGTTCGATATCCGGGTGGATAAAAATAGGATAAAACTAGCATAAAGGTGGAAAATTGACAATAATTAGAAAAACATTCACGGCAGCAGTTCGTACACCGAAGCATCAAATCACAATTATCAGTATCTATACTCTATAGTTATATTATAATTATATCATTATAATAAGCTTACCAATGCTTACTATACTTAGGATTAAAACTTGACTTTGTAGTCAATATAAATAAATTCTGACAATAACAAAAAAAAATAACCGACTTCAAAAAACTGACAAAAAATCCTATTAAAAATAAAATTCTAAAAAAAGAAAAAAATCTGACTTATGACAAACTAAAATGCACTAAAAAGTAAAAAAATAATTGCGTGTTTTTCACGCAAGATTGTATTTATACACATATATTATGTATCCAGTTAAACTTTACATCTAACTCAACACATACCTATGAGTAACAAATAATTATAAAAACATTTAATTACAGTTCACCTAACTAAAATTTGAAATATATGTATGCACTACAGCTTAAAAGACAATCAAATTATTAGAATAATGTACAATTATTATTATTTTTGGAGTCATATTGTTATGGGACCAAATGACAAGCACCAGCTTTCAATTAAAGAAAGAATTATCGAAATCGGTTTACCCAGTACAGAGAAATGAGGTAACAAACATAAAAAAAAAAAAAAAGCAACATACAGTCGAATTGAGAACCTCCTCCTTTTTTTGAAGTCGGTTAAAAAGCACACAATTTTCACCAAAAATTTAAATTCCAGGTGATTCTAGGCGGTGGCAGGCAAGTCATGGAGTCAAACGTCACGGGAACACCAGACGACCCTCTTGACACTTGGTCCTGTATTCGAAAGGATGGGAGGAACCTCACTGAGGAGTACATACGGGATAAGACACAACGGAATCTTAAATACAGCTACGTGACTAACACCAAGCAACTCAATGCTGTTGATAAAGACATCGATTTTTTACTTGGTAAATATACAGGAAAATAGGCCTCCCCAAGGATCTCCACGCTGACCTGTTGGAAGTGGCCTGCATCCTTGGGGGAAACCTATATTCAGCAGTGGACTTCCTATGGCTGAAAAGAGAAAAGAAAGGGAGAAAATATACTAGTGACCGTCCCGCCCTCACTCACCACTGCAATTCTTGTGTCGCAGGATCAACTGTGGCACGCAATTTGATGACGCCGAACATTGTAGCTCAGCGAGTCTCCGGATATGTCTAACTTGTCTTTAACCCGCAATTTCAGGTATATTCGCAAACAGTCACATGTCTTATGAAGACAAAAGGAATAGAACTCCTGAGGGGATGCCGTCTATATCCGCTATGGTAGAAGCTGCTATTAAAGTGTTGTCGCGTGGCCCCAATGGGTATTTTCTTATGGTTAGTATTTGTTGTTCTTTATCAAATCAAATCAAATATATTTATTGTGGAACATAAGTACAATATGGTATTAGAATATGTTTAGGTAGGTACTTGTTCAACTATGACCCTACTATGAACTATGTCCAACTATTTAGATTGAATAGTATGCAGTAGATTGCATAATTAACCACGACTCTAGACAACGAGCTATTCACTAATCGCTTGCGTAGTGCGCCCAGGAAATCACAACATGTGACAACCTCAATGGCGCAGTTGGTTAGACGCCGGCTGTGAAGCTAAAGGCCGCGGTTTCGATACCCGCACCGAAACATATATATGTGTGATAAGCAGGTATTTGTTTCGTGTTTCTGACACCCACGACACAATATTTGAACCTAAGAGGGAGCTCAGAACGATGTATGTTACTATTGGATATATTTATAAAAGGCACGGGCATCCTGTAACGATCCGGTTCCATTGACAGATTTCACATACTCGAAATGTTCCAACGAATAATAAGCCAAATTATTTTTATTTCAGGTAGAAGGAGGCAACATAGACATGGCGCATCACCGTGGCTGGGCCAAGAGAGCCATCAATGAAGCAGCTGCAATGGAAGACGCGGTCACCGTCGCACACACATTGATAGACCAAGACAACACTCTGCTGATAGTCACCAGCGATCACAGCCATACGCTGTCCATCAACGGATACCCGCTTAGAGGGTCTAATATATTCGGTAAATATGTTGGGGGAAAGGAAACACCTTTAAAAATAGATGTAGAGGCTGATATATACGGAAAGCATGCATTTCTTATTAATCACAAATTTTGTTTTTTAAAGCGTGTTACTCATACTTCGGCATTTTATGTCATATCTCGCCGATATACTTATTTTGGACTCCTAGAAACCGGACAACAGATTTTGAAACGGAACTCACCTGCTGGAATCACCATGATTTTTTGAATATCATGCGGTCTTCACTATCCCTCGTAACCACCAGCGATTCTCGCCCTTAAGTCTTTGCTTTAAAGACTATTATTGCACATTGCAGGTATAGCCCAAAAGTCACCACACGATGGTGTTAACTACACTACACTGTCGTACGGGACGGGCGGGGCTGATTCCTTCCAGTACGAAATAGTAGTCGATGAAGAAAACAATACCAATATAGTGAGACAGGAGCCGAAACTGAAAGAAGCAGATCGATTTGATTACAAGCAGTTGGCTGGTATCATACTCGATGAGAACAGTCACGGAGGCGGCGATGTTGCTATTTATGCGACAGGTAATTTATGTACTTATTTCATTGATATACACAAAGATCAAGGTCCAGAATTGTTTTTTTTAATTCGCACGAGAACTTCAATATACTTAATGGCAATTGGAATGCAATCTAAATAGAGTACCTTACCACCAGCAAAGACATTTTTGGGACCTTTTGTAATTCTACTGATACCAAATCTGCGATAAAATCCGTAAAAATTAGGTTTACTTCAATGTTTAACTTTCGCGTAAATCTAAGAAATCACTCTACCGATATTCCCTATTGATGTCGATAAATGTTAATCAGTATTAAAGATTGTGACAAGTAAAAATGTGTCTACCTTTTTCTTTATTTAAGTTTCAAAATAAAGATGATAATGGTAAGGTTGCAGAAAGTCGGTGGATGCAGGCTTCTACTAACAGGTCTATGTGAAGATCCGTAGGGAAAGCCTATTTTCAGCCGTGGACTCCCTGTGGCTAAAGAAAGAGAGAGAGAGAACTTGACCCGTGTCTTCATCCTCTGAGATTCGAATAAAATATACTTAATTCAGTAAAGCAGCAGACCGGGCTCTGTGGCGTACCTTGGGAGAGGCCATGTCCAGCAGTGGACTGCAACGGGCTGATGATGATGGTGATGATACTTAATTCTATTTCCAGGAGCTCGTTCGTTCCTATTCAGCGGCGTGCACGAACAACACTACGTATACCACGCAATATGCTGTGCGGCCGGCCTAACCCACGGCTCGGAAGGATGCCTCATCGCCACGCCAAACCAGTCATCCATATACCAAGCAATACATGTAGCATTATACATACTGCTGTTTATATGTAGTTGTGTTGTGACACGAATATTTATATGACTTAGAGCTGGAAATTTAAGGTACTAGCTGAATTCGTTCCTAGACATTTTCTATTTATATTTGTTACTGGTAAATACTGCTATTTGTATCGAATGAGAGACGAGAAATTATTATGTGGCCAAATAAAAACATTTTATTGCCAGCGTTGAGAAAAGCGTTAATTTACGTGGTATGAACTATCTCATCAATCATTATTATATGTGAAATCAATAACTACATAAGATGTAAGATTAAATGAATGTCTTATTTAAATGAACAAAACTTCTACAATAAACAATGACAGAAACGAAACTTAATATTTTTAGAAAATTCACACAACGCGCGGATAACCATGTCAGTTGCTTGACACATATCTCATTGCTCGTGTCAATGACCTAGATTTTGCAGGCGCTCAATTTCTTATGTGTAATGTATTTATTAGATGACCCTTTCAAAAATTAACGATACATGTTTTATAGATATTTGGGTCTAGAATCTCAATAGGTCAGCTCTGTATTCGATATCTTCTTCCAATAAGTTCTTCATTTCATCATACACTGTGGATCCCTATACCTACTTTTGAAGATAGATTTATGTTCTCGAATATTTATCATGTCTTTGGTGTTTTAATGAAAGTATTACTGATAGTGAATATGAATAATCTCATTCCTTATTTCAACCTCATTTACACATTTTACTGTTAATTGCAGTTTAGCTACCTCAATATTATTAGTTTTAGCATAACTAGTATATTCAATAAAAGCGCTAAATGTACATACAAATAGTTGCTTTAACGTCCAAAATAGTAATATATGCACACAGAAATAAATGAGGTAATGAACAGATAAAAAAAATGAAAATTCTTTGCTCTATCATAAATAGAATCAAAACTATATTTTAAAATGTAAAGATAATGAATTATGACTGCAATCGGATTGTAATTAGTTTTTATATTTGATATATAAAATCAGCACCATTTAAACCTTAGTATTTTTACTAATTAAGTTTCAAATAAACAATAAATAATTATACATACATTACAAATGTTTTATTATTAAATTTTGTAGACAATTCTAGTCGTATTTAACAAACATCTTGGGATAGTATTTGAGGAAAAATATATGAAACGAATGACAGATTCGACTCTAAAAACTATAGAACTGGTTTCGAAATGAACAACTATTTGCTTGTTTTTGGGTATAGTCAAAAATCCCTTACAGTTTCTGATCCCAACCCAAGACATTTGACTATCCTTAAAATTTAACCTAAGGTGGGAATATAGAAGTAAAAAACTCAATTTTTCAATAAAAGTTTATTGTCACATACGACCTTGAATTCAAAATAAATAAACAAACAAATTGTGATACATTTGTACGTCATCGGTATATTTTTAAGCACCTGATGAAGCGAAAAAACAATCCATATAACTACTAAAATGATATTACAAAAAAAGGAATAAAAGAAGACCCAGCATATGTACAGTCATATCGGGTAACTTTACACCCCCGAGCTAATATTGCATTACCATGTACAAAATCAATTTTTTTTCCGCCGATGCTACCTTCTTTTATTTTGCCTTCAAATACGTCTTGAAAAATAGAATTGAAGAAAAAAAAAGGTAAAATAAGTTAAATAAATATTTAAAAAGTTACCCAATATGACTGTAATGCTTTAATATTACAATCTTCAGTCTATTTTTTACAAAAGCGGACTTAGAAAATCAGAAAAGAATGTTATATCGACGGAATATATGTGCTAATCTCAAAACCATAATTATTTTACAAAGATATTTAATAAATATATTTATAGTAGAGATAAATGCCAAGGAATATCAGGAAATTATCGATTGCACCAGTCTAATGTATAATTTCACAATTCACCTAAATTTAAGGGGTCGCCTGGTTACTTAAATGGTCTTGTATGTTTGTAATTCAGAATCTAGAGGACCCTTAAAATTTAGCTGACTGTGATATCAAACATAATGTTCACGTAAACAAGGCTTTATAAAATATTTAAAGGACATTTTTTCCAAGACAGGATATTCTGAATATGGTAAAATCACGTGCAATTCTTTAGTAGGTCGTAATATTTTAGACACCGAAAGCGTATCTAAAGGGAGTTATACATAGTATTTCACTGGGACCAACGTGCATGGTCGTGGTCTCATATGGGTCCAACTGCTAAGTTTTACAACCGATTATATAACTGGATAACAAATAGTTTACATTAGTGACGTCTTAACATTATTTATATCATCCAATACAATAAGATCGCTACCACAATAAGTACTAATTGATATAAGTACCTACTATATTTTTGATGCCGTAGTTATTTCCGCTGAGTATTCCCTTTAATCACGTTAAATTTTGTAACACTACGTGTCTACATGTATATTTTATGGCTTATAACTAGCCTACACTGGTACCAACCAGTTTTGACTCCATAGTTTGGACCCATGCGAGTATTTTCATATATAATTTTATCCCATGTACTTCTTGATCGCTACGCCGATGATTATTGCGCCAGCAAGCGCCAGTATCGCATATTTGAGGTTGGAGCTGAAAATAAACAATTAGATATGTAAATATAGTACTTTTAAAATAAAATTGTATTTTGATTTCTTTAACTACCTACGCAATTATTTTTATTCGATTCTATAGAAAATATTTTATAAGTATTTTTAAATACTTATTATACCTGCCTTAGAAATAATCTAATTCTAAAATGAATATTCATAATAATATACTCATTGACTAATTGATAGGTATGTTATTACATGATAAGGAAATCAGTTTGTTGAACTAACAACTATAATAATGTTTTAAGAATATTTTCTAGTACCATGATATCAATGTATTACATGTTTATGAATGTATAATAATAATATAAAAATATTCAGCTTCAGCTTTAACTCAGATCAGCTTTTAATTTTTACAACATAAGACGTACACTTAAACTACATACTAAAATTTACGTAATATTAATGATATCGACGTTATCTACTATATTACATCTATTCAATGAAATAATACAACCTGTAGTCATAAAATTATCGACCTAAATCTAAATATTCATAGATAATTAACATAAAGCATGAACTGTGAATTATTCGCACAATATTGTACTCTAGAAAGAGACAAAACGAGCGTGCTATCAATAACGCGAGATAACTTTGTCTCTTTCACACATCGATGGCAATAATTTGTGAAAAAATCTAGGTACTTTTTTATTAGTATTATTGCTTTCAAGAATTATGATTTTCACGCGTCCCTCACTTTAATGAATTCTGTTTATTATTATTTTATTGTATTAATCTAATCAATAAAGAAGGGACAGATAATGTTAAAAAAATCGCTTTGTTTTTTTCTAGCGAGGACTGGCACTATTGTTGAGTTCATGCTATATGTCTTTCTTATACAAGGTGTAAAGTAAAACGGAGGACTAATATAAAACAGGCAATAGTTCACACTTCCATATAAGTAATAATAAAAATGCGCAAAGTTATTGCCAACAGAAAATCATCAAATTATTTTCGGCAAGTCTCATAAGGTGTGGACACCCTGGTGCTACGGACTCACTTTCTTTCCAAATTTCACGAAAAAAGTCATTTACCTTTTAAGGAGTCTGTATATACTCACAGTACTCTATTTAATATAATATTTCAATAGACAATTTCGACAATACTTATACTTCCATGGATCTTTTTGGTCAAAATATTTTGAATCCCTCGTTTTTCTTTACACCCCGAATTTTTCAATGCTAGATACGTAATAAATCTAAAACCTGGGTGGAGGCGGCGCCGGTGGCCTCCTCCGATGCCTTTGGAAACAAGGAAATATGTTAGATAACACACAAGTACCTGCCACACGGAGGTCCCCGCGGCCGTCTTTGGACAATGAAAAACATCACTGGTTTTACAGCTATTTTTATGGGGATATTTTACAAATAAATAAATTTAAAATTTCTTCCCACCCTTCGATGACACATATGATATCTTAGTTATGTATTATGTTATTTATAATACCTAGTTAGGATGGATAGGTACATCCTATCCTTTGAAAATTAATGAACAGTTTACATGTCGCTTTAAATCAATCACCGTAGAATAACTAATATACCGGGTATATCAAGACTGCGACCGAAAACGAAGCCGGGTGGTAGTTTTAGTGTTCACCAAAAAAAGTTGACGATTTTTTTTGTGAAATTTTTAGTTGCATTGTGCCTGAAGTCACTAATACTACCACCTGGCTTCGTTATCGGTCGCAGTCTTGATATACCCTGTATAATACATAAGAATATAATATTTGTTTTTTGTTTCGTCATACTAAATATTCTAAAATTATTAATTATTACTTATTCATTGTAGAGATATAATAATAATCCATATAAATCCTATGCAGGGCACGGGCTTTTTCTACAATCACGATTTCGGTCGAGAGGCCTTGCACCAGAAAAAATACAACAAAAAAAACAATAAAAAGAAACCTTTCTCGTGGCACGACTATCGTCTGCACCCTCCTCTCAACTTTAGGAGTGCTTGGCGCTTTGTATTCAGACTTGGGCGGCGCGACGTGACGACTGCTAGACATTAAATACTAGGATTTATTTCGTGTCATTTCTTATTAATATCTACAGATCTACACTACTTTACCATTTACATATTAAACAAGATTTAAAACTAATGGACTATGTATTCGACCAATTGTTACAATGTGTCTTTTTTTTCAAATTCACACTTATACTTACTCAGAATTAACATTAATGGTCTTATTCATAGACAGTTTTAAAACCTGTTTTAGCTATAGAATGTTTCGTCTTCTTCGCTCAGACTGAATTCAAAAGTCTTTCGAAAGAGACAAAACATTCGTTACTAAAATAGGTTTTAAAGCTGTTATGAATAAGGCTTTAAGAATTCAATAGTCGTTTAAATAACATTACACTATACGAACGCAGTTACAAACAATATCTAAATAATAATTCAAACAATATTAATCTCGGACCTGCCAGAAGATCCATCAAACGTCCGCCACGATTTGTCCTGTTTGGCGCCAAATTTACTAAATAATAATACAGTGATTAAGCACATATACACTCAACGAAAATAATAACAATTTAATATAATAAAATTAACCTTATAGATTCGCAAGACGTACAAACAGTCTGTGATTGTGCGCTGCAGATGTAATAAAGAAAATAATTAGAAAAAAAATATAAACAAAATCAGTTTGTGCAACTATAAGATCTATACTCGCGTCCTATGTTTCTATATATTGGGTACACCAGGGGATAGGAATCCACAGTCCTTAAGCATTCTCGGTCTAGCTCAGCCATATATAAATCTTGGCCGCCCGATGGATAACTTCGCGGACACTAGATTTGTTCGGGCGTCCGGCCCGGCCCGCGCCCGGCCCGTTCGTTTGTTCACGCCCGTAACGGATATAGGCAACGCGTGCCATTAACCTTTCGAGAGCACATATAATGAAAGTACATGTATATAGCATCGGAAGCGCACCTCCTGATCCCCAAAGCCGCTTATTATAACAATTAAAAGATATCGTAATCAAATCTTAACGTCCCTTTACAATTAAACAAGCTGTGGTAAAAAGTTTGCCTGGCACTGGTATACACAATAACCTATATAACCCACACATCATACTTCTTAAAATACAACTACTAAAACCTACAAAATGTTTACAATGTGCTACAAAAACAATTCTGATACATTTCACAAAACCTTGAGTACATTTCTCATACAAATGATGACACAACGGTATACGCGTAATGCTTATGAAAATCATACTCCATAAAACTTTATAAGTTTATAGCCCTTAAATATCGTAATCTATTTTTATACATACCAATTAACAAAATTAGGTAAAAGATATTGAACAGAGAAAATGTATTGAAATCAATCTGGCAGATTTATTGAAAATTGGATATTAAAATAGGAGAAATGTAGTATTCATGGCTACACGCCAAACCTCTTTATAGATCGCACGAAATACGCACCTTCATAAATTAATTATTTTGTTAACACAGTAAAAATAAGTGTCAAATTAATTTGAGGGCATTTTTTATTTGAACGCTGAATTGATTGAATCAGTTCTTAGATGTACTTTGTGAATATCTATAGGCAAATGAAATGGTAATTTAATGATCCTGGCAACAAAAACATTGTTACACAAAAGAATTAATATATTATGATATTAAGATTGAATCGTAATATCATAAACTTATTATCTGTCAAATACAAAACCTTTGATGGCATATATTGTATAGTAGTATAATATTTTCTTTTATCTTATCGACTATGTTTTTATGGCAAAACTATTTGTACCATTACTCCTCAAAATTGGGCTTATCTTATCGTAGTAAATAAAATATTGTTCATCTATATTTACTTAGTTGACTAGACATGATGAAATGTAACACTACTGTAAACTACTAAAATAAATGTGAAACTTTAACCTTGGTTTCTTCCATTTACTTTTTGTTCTACAGCTGAAAATAATTGACAAAATATTTCATCATACTCTGTATATTAAGCAATAAAAACTTGCCTTTTATTTCTAACATAGCAATTGGAACAGAATTGAAATTATTGATGTAATGTCAACAATACCTTAAATCATAATATATTAGACAAACCTTACTATACATGAAATTACACCATAAGTTGATTTCTCCATTTATGAGCAATGCTTTTAAAAAATGTAATTCAAAAACTCACCAATTCTCTACAGACTTTGTGCGCTCAGACAAAGGCAATGTGCCAATCTTGTATTTTTTCATGAGTTCTCTGCAACATATTAAATTTTCAGGGATTATTTCAAGCTTTATATCTTTATTAAGCATTTTCTTTCAAGAGAAAACAATACTGGAGACAAATATTTTTAAGCCCAACAAATATATACATACATAAACTCACGCCTTTATCCCCGAAGGGGTAGGCAGAGGCGCCACCAGGACACCCGCATTTCGCCTTGTATGTTCCGTCCCATGATGTGACAGCACAAATGGGCACAAATTCCTGACTCCAGGCTGATAATGAATAGAAAATATTCAATATCACTTTGCCCGAACCCAAGACCTCTGCTTTGTAACCATACCATAATACAACTATGCCACCGAGGCAGACTAAAGACTAAAGAGTATGCACCTTGCATCTTCGCTGTGCCCAACATCTTCAAATGGTTGTGTGCCATCCTGTCCAGCAACATCCAACAAGGACTCTGGACCACCAGGATGCTGAAACACAATATCAAATTCAATTCTTTAATCTTATAACTTTAATTCCATCATTATAAGATATTTTATATTAGGATAGGAGGAAATTTACTAAAATAAATTATAAGTAATATATGGATGTATATGTATTAAATTATATTTTTATGCAATTTTAAGATTAAAGCTGGAACTTATCATCGTTTATAGTCTCTATGTGAGCCACAAAATAACTTTAAACAGTTTCGGTATTCTTATGATCTGTTTCTTTACAACAGACTGTTAATTTATTAAATGAATATGGCAATTAATGGATAAAAATACGTTTTAAAATCTAACATCTTGAGTCATTAACAAGACCAATATTTCTAATTATAGTGATAAGTTTTCTTACCTCGTCTAAAAATTTTGTCACATCATAAATGTCATTGTGTATGACCATCCAAACACTTTTATCAGAATTGTGCTTTTTAACTTCATCCAGAGTTATAAGTTTAGTCATGTTTAATTCTAATTATATGTAATTTAAACACTGTTTAATAATTTAGAAAGTTATTCGCCAGTTATATGCCGAAAATATCGCCGAATGTCATAAAAGTCAAAATCAGATGACTGACGCAACAGTTTGCGTTTAGTTTTTTCACCCGATCGATAGTCGGACCATGGCCTATGAACTATGAAGTTAGGTACGAAGATATTATTACAACATTTATATGATAAAAATATTAAATATATTAATATAAATGAGACGTTTAAGTCCTGTTATATCATGTTGTAACAATAGTATAAAACAGTTCTCGTTTTAAATATTTTGATCAATTTACGTTTTATTACTTCATGGAAAAATAATTGGCTATTTGACTAATTTCTGAAAAGTGTTTTAAAGTCTAGATATAATCACTCTATACCTCTTCAAACTATTAATTTATTTTTAAAGAGTTGTTTATAACGAATAAACATATTTTTCAGTTTTATCATCATATATGTCACCAAAACGGTAGGTCACGTGACTTTGAAAAAGTGACGTCACGCTTTATAAATGGTGAATGATCTTAGTGGCAGAGATGAATGAAAATTGTAAATCGTGACATCACACGCTGCACAATGACAGCTTGTCGTGTTTTGTTACATTTAATCAACAGATAAAAAATGGCAAACTTATTTTAGATAATTTAAATATTTATAATTTAGATAAATGTAAATAAAAATACCTATAATTATTGTTTACCAAAAAGCTATCATATGCAACACATTTTATAATTTATTGCCACAACAGTCAAATACCCAATTGTCAATTGTGCAAAGATTATAGTGGTAACTGGTAAATAAAAATAAAAAAAAAACATAACCCCTCATTTCACATGTCATAATTGTTTACATTCCACAATCCACATAAAATAATTGTTATTAAAATTCCGTCTGAATATGAAACTGGATTTTATAATTGCTAATGGCTGGGGAAAGGGATTTTAACGACGTCCTAGAAGACATATTTTTGAGTGAAGAGGAAGAATATAAGTCAAGTTACAAAGAAGGATTTGCTGCTGGCAGTGAGGCAGGGAATCCAGAAGGATATCATTTAGGATACCACAGGGGCGCTGAGCTGGGCCGTGAACTTGGTAAAAGGAATAAATGTTATACAATTTAAAACTTAAGATTTTAAATAGCAAGCACTCCATAAAATCTTGTGTAAAGCTTTAAGTATTTAAATAGACTAAGGAAAGAAATACATATTATGTACTCCCAACAGATTTATTAATAAGAAAATTACATATTTCATAATCAATAATCTTCTAATTAAGTGAATGGTTGAATGGCAATATGGCCTACCATATTTACTATTTTGGAGTCATCAATCCTTTAACATTATTAAAATTTTATTTGTCCACAGGCTACTATCTAGGTACAGTGACTCATTACTTAAATCAAAACGAAACCTCAGACACAAAATACTCAGAAAAAATTATAACTCAGTTGACAAAAGTCAAAGAGTTAATTGATACTTTCCCAAGGACAAATTCGGAGGAACATGACTTGCTGAATATGGCAGAGACAATAAGATCACAATATAAAAAAGCCTGTGCCTTATTGAAGATATCATCTGCTAATCCATATGATGGCGGAATTTCATTCTGAGGAATCAGTTGAAGGTAAGTGGTTAATATCTACAGCTAGACCAGGAGATGTGGAGACTATAAACTTAATTATAATAAATTGCAAAAAGTCACTCGGAGAATAACTTTGCCAATGTAATGAAGTTATTATTATTTCCAGCTATACAAGATGTACCTATGACATCCATTAGAAAACTGCACCAACAAATAGACAGCATAACAAAATACTTGACTCCATTACTTCCACTTGCTAATTGCCACATGGTAGAATTCTTGACCCATAACCATTGGGACAAACTTTTACCTCATGCATTAAGAAATAGCCTGGATAAAACTGAATTTGATGATGCCTTAAGAAGTTTCTGGAAGGCTGCTGAGGGCAGTGAGAAATCAGGTACTGTTTAAGATAAAAATGTAATTTATTTGTTAACCCAAAACAGAGAAAAATATGCCAAACAAGGTAGTATGTTAAATACAGTGTCAAATTAGTTAAAGAAATACAATTATCAGTTTCTTTAAGATACCTACTTTTTTTGTTATCATTTTTAACAGTTCGACTGGTACTGACAAAGTTATTTTATTCTTTTAAATATTTATTTTTTATAAGTTGCAAGTTTCAATCAATTTTCTTTTAATAGCTCTATAATATACAATCAGTTTTATTCTTCTAATCTAATATTTTGTTTTAGATGTGCCAGACCTACAGAAATGGGTCGCCAATGCCCAATCTCATTGTGTTACTGTTAACAATACTTACTGCTTGTCAAAAGAACAATTTTGTAATAAACTCAAGTCCTGGGGAGGCAATGTAAAATCAGAAATTAAAGTAAAGGAGTTTATGTCAAGTAAAAAGAGTTATGAGGTCAGTTAATTTACATCATACTTAATATGAATTATTTAAAAACTATAAATAAATTGATACTCTATTTTAATTGCTGTTTTATTGTTAAAAAAAATCTGCATCAGCCTGTTTAACATATTGTTGCCAATTAGACAATAGTGTTTCAATATATTTAGTTACCAAGAGTAAAGCTGCATTCTTCTAAAATACAATAACTTATAATACAACAATATGATTATATGGTTAGTGAAGCAGTACAATTACAAATTCCTTTTTAAATATTTAACCCTCTAAATTTTACTTAAAAATAATTTAACGACATACTTTTTCATACCTACAGGTTCAAACCATGTCCCCGTTAGTAGCGTCGCTGCACCACGCCACATCGGCCACGTTTAGTGTGGAGGCGGGGGGAGGCCGGGGCCACTTGCCAGCTGCACTGTCGCTGGGGTACAATATACCCAGCCTCACTGTCGACTGCGATGATAAGACATTAGCGAGTGCTATGGAACGGGTTAAGATTATACAGGTAAACGCCAAACACTCATTTTCTTATCTATGAAACTTATGACCCCGCTAGTAGTAATATTAGTACCAAGGTGCACTATCGCTGGGGTATAATATACCCAGCCTCACTGTCGACTGTGATGGTAGAACACTAACTAGTGCATGGGTTAATAATTCTGTTTGTACTAATAACAAATATTTTTCACAGAAACAATGGCACGCAATAGCCAAAAGAATCAATGCAGGTTCCGAAGAACGTCTGACTGAAAAAGCAGAAAGCAACCTTCATAGATTTGCAAACGCATTTATAACTAACGATACAGATCTTTGCGGTATAGTGAAAGAAAAATTCCCTGAATATTCCGATCAGGAGGTGAAGTTACTTCTTACTGGTAAGTTAATATTTAGACTCTTGGGTTAACAGTGGCCCTGGCAAGTATAATGCGTATCAAATTCAGCCTTTGATACCCGGTTTAAACCGGGCTTGCGTAATTATGTTAAAACATATGTATATTTAATTTACTTTGCTGTGCTGTGTGCTAGTATTAAAAAAATAGGAGTCCTCAGCGAATCTATAAACCTGTAATCGAAGCGAGCATATAACTCGATTTCTATCGGTTTCCCTTTTGTAATTGTGTATCGTAAACTTTATTTCAAATATATTGTTTAAAAAATATTGTACAAATAAAGTAAACAACACAAATAAATATTTTATGTATTCATATTACTTTAGCTTCTCTTCGAAAACAAAGTCTCTCTTCATTACTGATACCTTTAATATGTAAACAAACTCCTGACATCCCGAATTTTATGGATACTTCACTCCAGCTTAGTTCCACTGCTAAACATAGAATTCCCCAAAAATTGGGTAACAAGGTGATCATTTTCTAGGTCTCCACACATGCGGAAACCTAGGTCCAGACTCATTACGTCTGTTCACCAACAACACCAACATAGTGAGCGTGTTCAACGTGCCATGCTGCTACCATCTCCTCACTGAGACCGTTGATGAGGACCTGTTCGATATCTTCCAGAAGAATTATGGAGCTGGAAGGCCTGGAACGACGAGTGTTCAGGGATTCCCCATGTCCGTGTATTTGAGAGGTATGCGTATTTTAATGGGTGTATTAAATAATGCAGTTGACATGTTGTGTATATTAAGTTTATTTCGATTAGACAGATTCAAATTTGTATTTTTATATTTCTAATTATTCTTTTGAAACAAAGCTGCAGTGGATTTAATTTCGTGAATTAAAACCTCAAGTTACCATAGACTCATCCCATTAGGCATTTTTTTAATCATTTTTAAATTACTATTCCAGCAGCTAAAAGAGTTAAAGATATTATTTTATTTTTAAAATCTTGTATACCATACCCTTTTAAAACGGAGGTAAATTAATAAATCCTATCTCACACTTGACAGGTTACAATCTTGGGAGAAACGCTCGCATGCTTGCAGCCCAATCAATAGATCGAGTGGTCAATGAGAAACAACTACCTTCAAAGAGTTTACTATACCGGGCGCTGCTTCAAGTACGTAAATAATACCATACTGTTTCCTATAAAGATGACTAAAAAAATAAAATGTTTTTTTAATTCTAATATTAAAATGATTACAGATTCGCCCTACTGTTTTTATAAATTGCATGACAAAGAAACTCTGTGATATTCATATGATGATATAAGTTGTATGTTGTTTGCTAAGCAGTAACAAACAATCCGATAGATTTTCATATACTATTGTGATGAATAAACAAAAATGATATTAATTTCCCCAACAGGACCTAGTAAAGAAACATTTACCGGACGCACAGATCGCAGAGGGAAAATTAAAACGTATATCGTCGAAATGTGAAAATTTCGAACAATACGTCAAAGCTGCGGGCGCCATTTTGAAACTGGAATTACTTGACAGGTTGTCTGACAGCAAGCTGTCAAATTTAAACGTAGAATGCCATTGGAAAAAACTAGTTTTATTCTATTATATAAGGTTATGTTTAGCGCAAGTTGTAGAAAGTGTTATTTTGTTGGACAGATTATTGTATCTGTATGAAAGTGGTTTTGAAAAAGTGCATTTAGTTAAGTTATTTGATCCTGTGTTGTCCCCTCGGTGCCACAGTATAGTGGCTTTAAGATGAATATTATGAAAATGTTAATACCTTGTCTTATGAATATACACATGTACATATAACATATGGTAGAGACATTAAATTTTGAACCACAGACAAAGTATATAATAATTAAATTATAATCAATGGCATATCATAACCACTGCTGAATACTGATTCCTGAATTTATTAAGTATTTCAATGATTTTGGTTGGATCTTAGGGTTCGTAATACTGTGGTTTAATTTCGCCATGTCTCTATCAATCTGTAGACAAAAATTATATTTATTTTAATATTATTTTTCAAAATTTAGGGCTTTTTCACTTTTACAATGTTAATGTTATTTATCTCTTTAAAATTTCATTTGAATTACATAGTATTATATTAGATATCTGTATCAGTCCAAATACGTCCCACTGCAGGGCACGGGTCTCCTCTACAATCGAAAGTATGATTGAAAAGAGATTCTCAATAATATTAAAAATATTTCTAAATAAAAATATATACATTTTTAAATCAAAGTTGGTCTTATTTAACCAAATATCATATTTAACTTGTAACCCAAATCCGCTTTCAACTTTGAATCTAACTTCAATATCGCTGAATTCGTCGAAAAGTTAAAGAAGCCACCAAAAATATTTAATGATAAAGAAAATAATAAGAAAATGTTTGGTAATCAGTTTCTAATTTTCCATGTAACTACGTCAGTTTCATATAAGTTCTACAGTTAAGTATGAAGCTAACTAATAATTTCACCCTTATTACAATTAAATATGAGAATGAGGAATATTTTTTAATATTTATTAATAATGTTTTTTAAATTATATTTTGATTTACTTTAAGTAAATCCACCCGAAGAGCTCAGATGACCGTCTAAACACAAATGTAAATGTTCCATCAATGTCCTCAATCATAGCGCCTTGTGGATTACGCGGTGTCCCACATAACTCTCGTAACTCTTACCGATGGATTTTATTATCTATATGCTAGCGTAGCATTTGTTAGAGACGTACATACATAAACGTCGCGCGTGTATCCCATAGGGGTAGCCAGAGACTATGGATCTCCACTTTGCTCGATCCTGTCATACTTTCGCTTCGTCTATTTTCATCAATCTCTTCATGCATTCGCGTCAGTTCAGGGTACTTTTAATACCATGCCTAAGGTGACATCGAGCGTTAGAGATAAACATCAAGATACCTCTTCTGAGTTCCGACTCCCCTCAAATAATGTAAGGGGAACTTTCACAACTTTCCTCTCATCGAAACAAAATATGTCTTTATGACTTGAAATTCACACTATTTTCTGTCTACATAAGCTACTGAACAGCAATAAGAGAACACAAAATGATATATGGCATAATATTAACAGTTTTTGATAGTTCTGATGTAGTAAATATCAACGCCAACGCTTTAACGCTCCACGGTGCTAAAAATAGCGCGTTATTTGTGTACCAATATAGCATATTGATTTTAATACCAAAAGTTACCGCATCATAGGTCATCGTGTAACATTTCCACAGTTTTTTTGGGTAAAGTGAGATTATGAAAACTCAGCACTTAATATTGCGAGATTTTTTCATCCAAAGCTGTTCATAACAAAATAATACTTAAATACTTAAACCCAATATTCTTATACATAGAACAGCCTCTGTCAACATAAACGTCCTTTTATTTGTCAAGGGTACAAGAAACTACGAATTTTTTTCGCCTTTCGGTTTAACAACACCAGTATCTTCAGCCCTTCTGCGTCTACTGCTGGACATAGGCCTCTCCTATAGCACGCCACTGGCCTCGATCTTCAGCCTATCGTCTGCAACCGCTACCAGCCGTTCTACTATTATCGTCGCTCCACCTGGTTGGAGGGCGTCCTACACTACGTTTGCCGAGGCGTAGTTTCCACACGAGAACACGTCTTCCACAACACCAACAATTACGTTGGTGCAAGAATCAAAGCCACGGTCTTCCGTTACACAATCGACGTCTTAACCACAGTGGCTTTTGAAATTCGAAACAATTCGTGTTCGATTACACTTCTACGCAAACTGAATATACTTTCAAGTTTTTTATGAAGCAAAACTTATATACCAACCTACCAAAATTTATAAACCATTATCTTTGAAAATTCGCAATTCAAATATCTCATTCAATACTATGAAATTATCGAAACTGGTAATCTTCTAAATCGAAGTAAGACGTAGATATCCTGTCAACAATTAAACCGAATTATGAATAATACATTCCGATATTGTATACCTATTGGAATAATTTTGCAATAAGACAAATCCTAGGATTATTCAAAGCTATAAGTAATACGAGTATTATTGGCGGTACCTACCCCATCATCTGTACGTATAAAACAATATCCTAATATTTCTTCCTATAAACTGATTCGCCATGATAATATCAGAGGCAAAGGTCTTATCACCAAAAAGACAAGACAAATGAAGGATAAGTAGATAAGTGGACCCTGACATAATACGTTAACGTTAATAACGTTAGGTAAACAAAAGAAAGTTGTTTTATTAGGCTAAAAACGATGAATACAAATTTATATCATAAAATAGGTCAGAAAAAGGCAACAAGCAGTAGGGCAGCCTGGTGAACTATATGGCCTTATCCCTCTTAATGCTTCTGTAACGTCAAATGTAAAGGAGGCCCGTGCCCTGCAGTGGGACGTATATGGGCTGACACAAATACAGATAAAGCACGTTCCTGTTAAATGTGATATTTTGTAAATACTCGCAAGTAATTTAGTATCTAGAATAAACATGAGAGGCAAACGAATGTCATTAGGTGCTAATGTATATTGTTCCGTATAATAACTCTTATAGTATCTTTGTGTCATTTCATTTAGCTAAAAAAATCAAAACCTGGACGAATGGCTACAAATTATGAACAAAAATATCAAGGCTGAATATCTACCAAGAAAAATATCAACATATTTTTTTTTAAATACCGGCGCTATCACTATTTACCGATCTTGCAAACATAGCCCTTGCCACACACTATCGTATCGTAGGTATTACAAACTACGAAAGGCCTTTCGATCCCACAAACACCAAGATCCGAAACAAATATCGTCTTGTAGATTACAAACAATTGTCTTGGTTCGGTGATCCCGTGGCCCCTCGTTTCACAGCCGGCGTCTAACCAACTGCGCCACAGAGTCTGCCCAAGTGGCTCGTCTTATGATAAAACATAATGTTGATTATAGAGGTTACATTATTTCATACTAAGAAGGTGTATACACCTACTATAGATACTGAGAAATCATAAAACCATTATCGAGTTAGTATTTACATAAACACATAGACTTCCATTCATTCTCGGTAGGTAATGGTGTCACTAGTACCACCCACTGGTTCGCAGAGCTTATTTTCGTCATTGTGTTAGAGGCGAACCTATCAGTCATACTACTCCTGAGTAACACTTATGAGACTTTTAAAACTAAATTAAAATACCTACTCTCAATGGGTTGCTTAATTGAATATATGAATGTAGGGCTTTATTTTGCTGCCAATAGTAATATGTAAGCTGTAGTAAAGATGGTTTTTGTATTACTGTTATAGGCGGACAAGCTTAGACCTTCGCAGTGCCAGGGGTCTAGCTCAACCAAGCTGCTGCCCATCGAATGTGACATAAATAATACAAAATAAAAAAATAAATAATAAAAAAAAATCGTCATAACTACAGTATAGAAAATATTATATACAGAGGCTTGAGATTTTACAAAATGTCACGGCAGATTGTATTTTTTTTTATTGCGATGAATGGCGAGGCGAGCATGCCATTCGCCTGATGGGAAACGGTTCGACCGCTCATGGACAGTAGCAAAAACAAACAACATAACGGCAATCCACTGTGTTCGCGATCCTGAGACATACGTTAATAATAAAAAAGGCTCATTATATCCAGTATTT
Source organism: Deilephila elpenor (assembly GCA_949752805.1). NCBI lineage: Eukaryota > Metazoa > Arthropoda > Insecta > Lepidoptera > Sphingidae > Deilephila > Deilephila elpenor. The sequence continues at coordinate 11,931,024 of OX457108.1, forward strand.
ACTCTGGCTACAATGCCCTTCAAACCGGTAGACAACAGTGCAATTAGAATGCTGTTTGGCGGAAGAAATAGACATTTCGGTGTTACCTACCCAGGCGGCCTCCACATATGAGACCTACTACCAGTAATTAATAGTAATTTATATATCCGGTTTCTACTCTGAATTTAAAGTATTTGTACCGACTTTAAATACAGCCCGTAGAAATACACAAGAAACATCTTTGGAAAAGACTCCTTTTATAATGTGTTTGTTTGTTATCAGTTATTTAACACAAATCATGCTCAATAGCTCCACGGTTCATTCAAATCACATCCCAATTTAATCCTTCCCGTTTTAATCAAATGTGGGCGCCTTACGTTCAGTAATAAGTCACCGTTTGAATAAGGTATAAAGGCGGTCCCGAACAAGAACGAATGAGTGATGTCCAGGCGTGGGCCGGGCCTGTCCCACTATTCAACACCTGAACGGCCTGAAACGACAACTTCATTGTTCTACAGCCTAGTAATTACTTTAACACCTACTTAAATTCATGGCGTGATTTTAATGGTTTTGCCGCTCAAGTGATTTATTATCGCGATTGTGGTTGGAATTGAGTTATGGAATATGTGGTTTAGTGTAGGTATAAGACTTTTATTTTTTCACTTCCCTATCTTTTTCCTTTTCTTAACTTGTCTGTTCTGTGTGTAGGAGATTGCCTAGAGCAGCATTACCCAAAAGATATTAGAGCGAAGAATTAGAGGGAATATTAAGTGGCCCTAAATAGATAAAGATAAGAATCGTCCTACCCTTTAGTATCTCATATATGTGAGGCCGGATTTTTGGCTATAATCAGAATGAAAACTAAACAAGTGCCGAAATTAATTGGGTATTTGACTCATTTTTTTTTATTGTATTCGTCAAAAAGTATCCATAACCAAAACCTAACAAACAAAGAATTTTGTAAATCCATTCAGATTTTAAAAAGTTAGAAACGTTTTAAATCTTGTAGTTGGGGTAAAAGAAAAGGGATACAAAACAAAATTAGTGACGTCACTAATCTTAATATGCATTATAGTGCGCGGGTGTGAAAGAGACGGCAAGATGTCCCCGATACGTCCCCACTCTTTCATTTAAAATACTAAATTTTGCCTCATGTTACAAGCTACTTTATCACTGTTTTCACAAAAATGTTTTGTTTTAATGGCACTTCTGCTTGTCTGCAAAATAATGTAAAAATTCTATGATAGTCAAATACCCAATTGGGCGTATCAAACTCATTGCGCCTAAAAGTTGTTTTTCACGTCAATTTTAATCCCATTAACATATCAAACCAATCATAAAACTATGGCGATTAAACATTCGAAACGATAAAATTGAACCCACATTTAAAATATTAGGTAGCTGAAAAAAAAGCATTATCAGCATCATGAGGCCTCTCCCAGGATACGCCACAGAGCCCGGTCTGCTGCTTTACGCATCCAGTCGCTGCCGGCCCTCTTGTGCAAGTCGTCCCGCTATCTGGCCAGATGACTTCCCACGCTGAAAAAAAAAACAAAATGCTTTTTTATTATTTTTTACATCTTCCAAGTTTTTCGCAACTCAAATATTATCAGTTGGTATTAATTAGCATTATTTTTGACGATGACGTCATACAAATCTGTGACGTCACGTCTAAGATTTGCTTGTAAGTTTGGTAGCTGCTAATCGGCGATGCGGCAGGATTATGTCTTTGTAGGCGTTTACTTAACATCGAGCTAACTCATCTAGACTTCGTCACGCAACCGCTGTTGGAACAGATAATCTGGAGACCCCTATTTATTCAAGAATATAGTTATTTATGGCCTTATTCATAGACATATTTAAAACCTATTTTAGTTATAGAATGTTATGTCTTCTTCGCTCAAACTGAATTCTAAAGTCTTTTGAAAGGGATAAAACATTCGATACCTAAAATAGGTTTTAAAATTATGTATCAATAAGGTCGTTAGAGTTTATTATTATCTTTGTGGCACATTTTATTGAGCTGATTGTGAAAAGAAAGGGTGTGGGTTCGATCCTATGTTGTTCAATGCATGTAGACCACGAATAGTTAACCAAAAAGTGCCACATAGTTTCGGATGCCCACCATGTGCAGCAATTAGTACTTTGTGATCAAATAAGGTCAATGGGATATTACAAGAAAATTTAAAATCGTTACGTACGTCTCTGGTGTCCCCTACATAAATGCACATCATATAACTAACATTTAATGCTAATGGTACGTCTTCGTGTCCGCCTGAATACGACCATTCAAAATAGTAGAATACCTTTAAAAGCGATCCGTATCAGCGATCACCGAGATCCGTATCACCGAGCGATCAGTATTTTTAAGCAAAAAATCCATAATTGTACTGTGACGCAGTTTTATCACATAAATACTCGTAAAACTGACGACTTACGATAACAAAACTTCATTTAATGAAAAAAATATTTCTAGTTGAACAGACTCAAAGGAAAAAAAATAAAACCAATACATTTCATGATTATTTGAATTTTATCTTTAAAATTATACTCATTTACGCACATTCTTTTCTATGAAAAAATAAAACTCATGCTACATTACGCGAACAAACCACAGGTGGACAGGGCACTGTGGAAACTAATTCCCGAAAGGAAACAATACATTAAAACACGTTTTAATTAAGCAAACATATCATTTTGAAGCGAATACCGAGCGGGAACCGACGTGGGATTCAATAAGAAATGCAATATCCCGATTAAAACCTCGTGTAATATATGATGAGACAAAAAGTAGCCATTATTAGTCATAAATATTGGTTGTGTAGGTTTTGTAGTTCCCGTCGGATTGTAACGCGTAGCCTGCGATAGAACGTCACCGCGCGCGTTTACAATTTACAAACGTTTTATTTATAACTTTTATACATATAATAATTGAGGTTTGTTAATATAGTTCGCTAGTTAAAGGAAAAATAAAAAATATATAATTTTGGGAGCCGCTTTATTTTCATAACCTACTCTTTGTAAAAAAAAGTAGGTACAATTTCCGAAAAAGATATCCAACTCCGGAACTTTTAATGCTATTCATAACGGGATGTCCGGTAACAATAAGTCCTAAGCAAGACTATCATAATATTGAAGTTCAGTTAATTCACGCTAGAAAAAATCAGCAAAACTTTTATCAAATTCACGTAGGCATGACATCATAAAAGGATTATGGGACTCCCCTGGTTTGTCAACACCATACTCGGGGAATCTGTGATGCGGTTCCAGCCTTTATAAACGAAGGAGGAAAGAGAAAAATACAGCTAAAAAAGTGGCGATTGTGTGAATACATCACGTGAGGAAACTAATGCGGTATTATACGTATGTTTAATGTATTCACTCGCGGTTATGATTATTAGGTGGGTACTAAAAACACGAAAACAATTATTATGAATACAATAGATGATTAACAGTATATAGGTAATTGTACATAACTTAAGTCATCGGTCACGAAGATTCACAATTTTAGACAAACGCTTCATCAATGTATACAAGTTTTACAACAATAATTAATTACTATACAATACGCTTTTAGTATTCACATGGATGACCTTAAGCCCTTTTTCCAAAGTAGTTAAACTATTACCACCCACAGGTCGCTAAGTTTGCCTTAAGATTCGCGCAAAAGTTAGGCACAACTTCTAATAAAAGGCAAATAGATATATCTAAAACTACAACCTGGCTTCGTTTTCGGCCGCGGTCTTGATATACCCTGTATATGAACTCTTATCTAAGATTTTTCTTACCTAAGACTCTTATCTAAGAAGAACTTCATGTTTTCTCCTCATTAGATAATTACGTATTACATTTAAAGTGTGGCATTTTATCTAATGTTGAAATGTGGTATAGTAACAAATACAACAAAAATTTGTATTAAATAAATTTCATTAACCTCAGACAATGCTTCGGATATATCTATTGTCCTGACAGTTCTAAGATCCTTCACCTACATAAACTTAACCGTACTATGACAAAAATCATTGTTTTAACATAATATAATATTTTACACATTGTTTTTGTCTATTGGTACCGTTATATGCGTCGGGACTTTGTTACCTAATGTGTCTGCCGTCTGTTTTTTATAGCACAAATAGCTGATCTGTTGGAGTCATCTTGTGAAGATCAACGCCCTCAACAACTGAAAATCGTATGTGTTGCCGAGTTTTGAGACTGAAGAAGAGTATAGGTGAGGAAGAAGAAGGATAATTATGCTAGCCATCTCCCTCCCCCTATCTCTACAAACATGGAAAATGTACAGCTAAATATAGGTCTCTCCCAAAAAATATTCTCATAGCGAACTGCTAAAAGCTGGCTCGAACAACTTCCTACAAACTTAATAGGTTATCTCATTGACTCAAAGAAATAAAAAGCTACAGCACAGCAGTTACTTCATGTATTCCGTACTCTGTTCTTATAGAGCCAGCTCATCCATGTTATTATGAACAAGACAACTATTAATTATTATGCTTAAGTTTCCGTGTTGCATATTTCAGACACGGAACATTATTGGGTAAATGTTGAGAGCAATATTGGTAGATAAAAATTCAGTTAAAGACAAAAAAAAACAGAGTTTAAGCATTTTACACAAAACCGTAAAATTCGATTTTTCATTTTTAATATCAGGCGTCGGCTTTTTGCCTAACTATTTACTAAACTTATTAATATTTTAAATTACAATCACAAAAAATATGAATTATGACCTTTATCCCTCTTTTTGTCACCGTTAAAGTTTAAATAGAATTTTCCCTAAGCGCGCCACGTTACAGCCTACAACTCAACTACGCTAGGGCGGTGCGACCCCAAAGTTATAAGGCGGGCGCACACACCTCGGCCGCCATTCCGAAAGCAACCATGGAACGGAACGCAGCCAGCACCGCCGCCGTACTGCTCCTGCTGCTAACCGGTCAGTTGCAATCCATATCTATGGTCAGTTATTTTCAAATTTAAAAATCGAACATTCGAATTTTTGAGTGTCAGCGAAGACTGCGGTGAGTTTTTTAAATTTATTTTTATAGGGCATTGGAGATTATTTTTATGAAAAGTATTTTAAGTTTTAAATACACAGAATAGGTGTCAATAAATTGCGAAAGAAGTTGCCTAATTAAAAATTTCCACAATATGAACCTACACTGATACATGTATGTAATATTTTGCAAGACCGCAAAATTATTTACGCAAGCTATGTAAATTTTAATTCCATAAATTTAAAAGTTATACAATTTACAGAATAGAGCTCAAACATTTGTAGTAGAAGTCTTATTAAAAGTTATCCCTGATTCATAAACTCATAGGTAAATGTATCCTTGATACTCGTTTATTTATTAAATTAAGTATGATTAGAAATTCGAAATCCATTAAAGTTTCAAGAGCTCGCCGAATCAATTAGGTACGTACATTTTCATCAAAGTATTTTAAAATTAATTTTACGTTTCAATAATTTTTACATTAAAACTTTTTGCATTAACGTTAAATGCGGATATATCATAAAATGTAGTGAAAAAAGTATTTATCTTTTACCCAGAAAAATTTATATTATTTTATTTTAGCAGCAGTATTAATTTAACTCAGTGGCTATTAAATTATTCATAAAGAGAACAAGTACGTATGTAGAAAAATACTGAATAGTTTACTGTTCTCGGTTGAGGAAAAGTTTGGAAGGACGTAACTCTGTTATCATACCCGGATATTGTCGTTTCCAATTGACTGAAAAAAGTAATAAAACCATGTCGCCTTCTTAGGGAACTTCTGAAAATGTATAAAGAAAATAATATATCTAAATGTCAAATGAATTATCTACTATTTATTCAAAGCTTTTTATAGAGTTATAACTATTTAAAACCAAATTTCAAATACTTTTTAGGTTATTGCGCATATTCGAATCCGCCCAGACATTACAGTCATTAAATTGTCATATTCATACTATAATTAAAGGTGCTGTGTTTTCTCTTTGCCGGTACAGTATTTTAAAAAATAAAGCATCGAAAATTTCGCTTGTCATTTTCTCTAAGACCTACAACCACAGCCTACAACTCAATTTTTTTATTAATATAACTATCCTTTAATTTTTTTATGTAAATATATTTGAAAAGAAAAACCGTGACAAAATATTATGATACGGGACTCATACATCTTTTTTAAAATGAAGATATTGAAAAAACATAAGTGTGTTTGTGAAAACGATTTTACGATTTTAACGAGCTCGCATGTTTTTGATTAAAACTTAACAGTTTATTTGTATGACTTGATTTTAAAACAGTTCATGTTATGAACGCTACAACTCATTATTCGATTTCCTTAAGAGGAGACGCTTCGTTCTAGATCGGTAAAGTTTCCGCTCAACTGGAGTAGGTAATATATAAAATACTATTGGCTTGCATAAAACAAGTAACAGCTTAGCTGTCACGTTTCGTTTAGGAACTTATATTTTTGGAGACCTAATAGCCGGTAGAATTAAATTGGTATCTGCCAGATAAACGACAAACGTACATAATGATAAAAATTATGTCTCCGGATGGCGAGCGCATTGGAATGCCAAGCATTGCTTTGTAATTCATGCTGTTGTTTGGTTTTCTACTATCCATGAGCAGTCGTATCGCTTATCATCAGGCGAATGGCATGCTCGTCTCGTCATTCATCGCAAAAAAAAGAAAAGAAAACTCATTCGCAGTTGCCGGTAAAATTATGTTGACTAGGAAAAGATACGTATCTCTTACATTAGGAAACTACATATTTCGTTTGGACTACTCTATCCGGTGCATTCAGTCATTTAATCGTGCCATCATAAAAAGACATTGTGGAGAACAAAAAGAACAATATAACCTTACCCATAATTATTGTTATCTTACCTAAGCAGCTGTAATGAAAAAACGGTTAACGTATTTCCCGAAACCAGTTAATCTTTCCTCTTCCTAGGTTCCTTCCTTTCCCCTTCTTTCTAGGTATAGTTATTTAATTGCATAATTAATGCAGTTGTAACTTTAAGGATAAATGATGCTAATATTCATACCTTATATCTGGGTTACCGGTTAATGATGGGTTTTCCTATTATACGAAATCAAAATTAGGTTTGACTTAATACCTAAGTTTAAGGTAATCAATCTATAAGTATTACGGGACTTAGACGTGATTGCGGAAAGCTTTTCTGCTAAAAAAAATACAGAATTTATTATAAATTATTCTTTACTCTGGTCTTGTGGTATACTCGTAGTCCCAGAGGTCATCAATGCCAAGTACATTGCTCTTTCGTGGAAATGACACGGCGTTTAACAAACACGAAACACCGATGTATTTGCGATGGCAAATTAAATGCTTGTTGAAATTTGTCTAATTAATTACATTGGACACACTACTGCGCCCATTGTGCTATGCAAATGTTCACGTAAGCACTTGTAAAGTGTTTGTGCTTTTAATATATTAAAAATATGATAAAGTTGAATGAGCTCTCAGGTCTTTAGCCTGAAGCGCGAAAACTCAATTTCAAAAGGGAGACATAATTGTGGCGAATGACGAAGGAAAATGTCTTTTTATAGAGATTAACGCTGAGGCATCATCTTAGATTTGCCTAGTGGAGAATGCCTCAGACGTTTAGTTTACTAATAAACATAAATGGATAGTGTAAATAAATAAATTCTTCTAAGGATACTTTGAGAAGTTCCGTACTTACCGTCAGTTACAGCGCAATTTACATAAAGCTTCAAGTACCAGATATACCCACCGTAAATAGATATAGTTAATGTAGATTTTATACCCATTTAAATGTTAAATTGTAATTCCTTAATTGCAATATTCCATATCGAAGACCGAGACTACACTTGGTTTTACTTGAACCGCAATGAAATTAATAATAGGTCGAATTGCAATGAAATAATTATTCATTTTCTTTCATAGGAAATCGGGAAATATCGTAGACACCGATAAATTACATCGCCACGTCATAGAAGCATAGATCTTAGAACTTCTTGATAAAACCTTGCTTATGTTCGGAAAGGATTTTATGTGTTTATAATATTATTTTCAGTTCAAAACAAACTAAATGAGCTGAAAATATGTTTACAATAGCGTTGCCTTCTGAAGCTAGAAGCCACCTGTTGAGCTCTTACACGGCTAAGTTTTTGACACCTGTAGCTTTCTTGCCTTGCCCGAAATGTTTTCTAAGCGAACTATTTGTAGGTAAAATCTGAGTATAAAATTATTAGTTTTTGTCTGAGTGTAACATATTTTAGACAATGTTTATTGTAAATTTCAATGACGCATTATTTATCGCGCTTGAAGTTATAATTTACTTGGTATAGAAACGATGGTATAATTACCATCGTCAATATCGTCAACAGCTGATAATTACATTTTAAGATGGTTGCAAAATACGAAGTGGCTTTCTTCCTCGTTTCCCCTCCGTGGTATGGCAATAACTTCGAAAAAAGCACTAACTGACTATTGACTAACGTAGCCACTAGCTGACTGACCGAAAGCACATCTGTCACAGGCTTCCAGGAAAAGCTTGGCCGACAAAAACATTGACATGTGATGGAACTAGGAAAATGGAAAACTGTTTATTTCTCGGGACAAATACCATTTGTCTTAAAAACAGACCAGCATGACATAAATCTTACTGAGACGTGAAGGGACTGAATAACATCCATGACGTTTTGTTGTTTGCTTTATAAAGTGTATATAGTAAAAGTGTTCCTTTTCAAGTTTAACCATGAAAAATCCTACTGCAAACATTTTATTTATCGTTCAGTTATATTTGTAGTATATTGCGCCAAATAACATGAAATAATTCGTCGTTATCGTTCACTTTACGAACTTGCAGATCTAAGAGGCTATTATTTTTCAAATTACATGTAGTCTAAAAGCCTATACTGAACATGATGGAGCAAGACCGCAACAGCTCCTACTCCTAAAGAAGACTTATATTGTCTATGATTCTACTTAAATTCATATCAGCATTGTTATAAGTTTGACTGGTAGATAATTTCGCGGATTATGTAAAAAAAACATAAACAAATAAAATATGATAAACTAATATTTTAAAAACTATTGAGCATTACATGTACTTTAAATTCTAATAAACAAAGTCTAATTTTATCGACAGACATACCGAACCCAAGGGTCCAATTTAATGACATCTATATGCAAATAAACCAATAATAGGTTACCACTCTGGAAATGCTTTTTAATAGAAAAAATATTTCACGGCTTTTTACGCACGTGTAGTCAAAAATATATACTTACCTGATAATTTTCATTCTAACCGTAGCCATAATCGTGCACTGTTGAGCAGGGCACTCTTTTACAAGCGGGAGTTCGATTGAGAGAGCTTAGGCCATTCCACCACGCTAGGTTGGAGAACTCCATATATTGTACCATATAAAATATAGATAAGATCAGGTATCATGCATTAAGGTTATCCCAACTTATTATAACAGAATTGTTTATAAAAATTAAAATATTTAATATACAAGTAAAATAGCCAAAGCTTCCACACACGATGTGCCTTTTTCGTCAAAAAATGATTCATACAACTAGATGCCGTGACGTAGTGGGCGGGAAGCCGACTATAAAATGTACATTAATAAAATCGTGGGTTCGTTCCCCGTACAGACATTTGCCTCGAGTGTGGGTGTTGTGTAACCGAAAAAGCACAGCTAGTTGGGTCGTTCCTGGAACTAACGCCGAAAAACAAGTGGTATAACAATTAGGCGAATTTTAAACGTGGTGCGTAGGTACCTATTTATTATTGCTATTGTAAAATTTCTGTGTATGTATCGCTTATGTCCCACTGCAGGGCACGGGCCTCCTCTACAATTGAGAGGGGTTAGGCCGTGCAGTCCAGGTTGGCGAACTATTTCAAAGTTTCAGTAGATTTCATTCTTATTCAGTAATAAGAATGAAATTAACTGAAAAATCCTGTTTCGTCACCCATAAAAGTTCTATTCAATAATTTACGCCCCTTATTAAATAAAATGCAGCATAAAAATGAGTGACGTTATCAGTTTAAAAGTTTTTACAAAAGCTGTCACAGCAGACACTGTGTCATAACTGGGGCATAAAACTATTATATATGTATATAGAATATAGTAAATTATTTCATTGACCACACACAAGTGGTTTTATGCATTTGAAGCTTTTGTCTGTCTGTCTGTGGCATGTCGACAATATTGAGACCGTTTTTATTTTAACGTTTATTTAATCGGTTGCATCGCGCTCTTGATGATAGAGTAGGCCCGTGCCCTGCATTTTGAAGTATATGATGACTTTTTGCAAAATTCTAAGATATGTTGTAGATGAACAACATTTAAGATTATGTAACAGGGTTTCGGTTTTGCTTTTTTCATTCAAACAAATACAAAGTTATTTCATTGGACAGATGAATGTATATTCATATTCAATACCGCCAATTCTAATCCGAGCGATGAGTCGTTTTGTGTGAATCCGCTTTGAAAAATCGCATGAGTTGCCCTAGAGTTGTTTTTTTCATCTAGGTAATTTAAATATTATTATTTAATTTATTAATTTGTTACTGAGTATAAATGTATATTTAGCTAAACTTCTTTCATGAAAATTTATTGCTATCTGCCCTTTAGTGTGATTTATAACTATTTTAATTAAAGCTTCGATTTTTCAACGTGCTCGCTCTCGGTACCTCGCAGGGCGTGTTGTGATCAGCCACATCCATTTTACATAATTGGAAATTTTTACTGCTGCAACATTTTATTTCAATACGAGGAAATGCACATCGCATTTAAATATATCATTTATATCATTGAATTCTCCTTTATCTGCTTTCCTCCTACACTGACGTGGTGTCGGTGTAATATCTATTTTAATTTCCACGCATCCTGAATAACAATCTAATTTATCTATAATATTATAAATAGCAGCAACCAGAATTTATAAATGATACGACGAATGATTAATAAATCCTTTTCGTGAATTATCGTACCTGGTCAAATAATGTCATTAGTTTTTAAAAACTCATATATCGGGAGATATTCATCTAGCAGATTTCTCGCGTGCCATCGTAAACTTTACCATACTGTACTTATTTACCATTGAATTGACATATAAACACATACCAGTAAAATCTAAATTCAATCGACACCCACCCCATCCAATAAAAAACCAATCATATGAAAATCTCGCGTAATATCTACTTAAAAACATGAAAGGCATTAAAAGAGTAATACGAAGCTAAGTATTCGTTTGAAAGTAAGTCGATGCTGAAGGAAAGTCCAAAGATTGCGTCTTGCAACCCAATACCCTTGTACTCACACAACAGGCGCGAAATCAGATAGGTATTTGTTGGGGCCCTTAAAAGTTTTACGTTGACTGCATTTAGTGACTTCTAGATGCTTTTTTGTAGGTGAGGTGTAGGATTATGAAAGTTTTCTAGTTGGTTATGCATTGCTCTCGACTTGAAGGTTCCAAAGCTGATATTTTATAGAAATAGACACGTCGAAAGACTATGGCTGGCGCAATAGTTTAAAATTTGAACAAACTTATATTAATACGTCTAATATATTTTCAAACCCTTTTAACTAATTAGCAATAACAGCGATGTATAAAAAAATACTAAATTCTCAATTACCTGATGAGAATTATGGTTCATATGTAATTTACAACATGAACTATAAAGATGTCGTCATAAAACACCCGAATGAAGCGTCATAATGTAAATTAGTTTATCAATAAATTATATGATTATTTCTTGCTTTATAACTCAATATCGTGCATCTATTATCTACGTCATATAATTAAAAAATAATATCGATTATATTATAAAAAGGTGGGTCGGCGCCTTATTCCTAACATGTTAATACGTCCCCTATCGCATTTATTTGATGTATACGGCAAATTTCCTTACTAACGTACAGCTTACAGACATTCGACACTAAGCCCCCTTTGCACTCAGAGATTTCAATATAAATATATTCGTATGGCCCAACGGATTCAGCAGTAAAATGAGTTCTTATATTGTAAAAACAGGCCGTTTATTTTTAACTATCGAAGTAATCCGATTAGTCTAGGTTTTCAAACTTATTTCGATCGCCGCCCACTTTTTCCTTTAATAAGACAGCCTCCGTGGCGAAGTTGGTTAGACACCGGCTGTGAAACGAGAGGCCGCGGGTTCGATCCCCGCACCGAAACAAATATTTGTGTGATCCACATTCCACAGGTATTTGTTTCGGGTCTGGGTGTTTGTGAGACCGAAAAGTCTCTCGTAGATTCTGATACCCACGACACAAAACTCGATCTTAGTGTGGGGTCAGGACTATGTATGTGACTGTTGGGTGTATTTATTTGGGTGTATTTAAGATGTGCTGCCCTCGTTTTTCTAATACTTTACAGTTTACCCTCGTATCTATTGCGTACCTTATTAACAGTTTTTGAAAATACAATTTTATATTTGTACAATAAAAATGAAATATAATTAGCAACATCTGACTGCATTAATTTTTATTTTTAGATATGAAAAAGGCTGATGGGATTAAAAATTTTATGTGGGATTTTTATACGCAAAATCTCTCCCGTGATTTCTTTTTCTATCACGCCCACTAAATTTATTTGAGCCCTCTACATCCCTCTTGCCTTTCAGTGCATAAAAGGGGGTTAATTTCAACTTTGAGAAACATTGGTATAATTGTTTCCCATTTTATACTAAGCCGTCCCTTAATGGCTAAATTATGCATCGATAGAAGCTGAAAAGCTATTTATTCCGATAGGGCTGTAACTAAACCCGTTGATAGTGTATCTCTACTAAGCAAAATAAATATCTTGCCCAAATATAATAATAATCGGACTTGTTGAGGAATTTTTGTAGGTTAGTCCATGTATTTGTATACTGTATGTATGTATTTGTATACTATAGTAGTAGATATACACTATGCACTGAAATATCGCTTTCAATTCGTGTTTGCAATCTTGTAGATATGGATCACAGCAAAATCATGAACCTGAACGTCACATTATTATATTAAGATTTCATATTTCGTTTTCTCGGTACCGACCGATCGATTTATTAGTTTATTTATTGAATCCACGGACAGAAGCTAGTAACATATAAAGTAAACGTACCTGAAATCTAAATTTTTCTTACAGTCGAAATAAATTCAAGAATTTACCAAGTGCCAAGGGCTGCCATCTATATATCTCATTCGTTTTACTATTGCGAGTTATAATGAAATGAACATAACTAAGCGGTTTTAGCTTTGGGCTATGCGGTTAGAGCCGTGAATTTACCTCACCTGCCAGGGACGTAGTGAAGGCTTTTGGCGGGGGCTGAACCCCCTACATAAATGTTTTGTATACATTTATTACTATTACGAACGCTAACTGTCACCTTGATGCATGCGGAAGTCTAACGTACCCCGCCGAAAGTGCTATGTAATGACTTTTTCACTTTTTCCGAAAAAATCTTTTCAATGTATGTATGTATTATAATAGATGTCAAATATCTTATTATTAGTAACAAGCAAACAACGATACCAAAATGCTTTGAAATGATTATTTCTGTAACGTTTCCTTTTCATAATGACGGTTTAATATAATCTCTCATTTACATCGGCCAACATAAGAATCAGACGATAATCTTCCTGGCGATGTATGTAGGCTAAAGCGAAGACACAGAATTATATGTACCTAAAACGTATGTCCTCTAGGAACTCCGCAAAGTCCATCCCTGTGTTGATTAACAAATATTTATACGAAAACGCACCGGAGTAGTACTCATAACCCCTGTACCCCTACTTTTAATGTTTGCGCGGAATTTAAATCCACTCATAACGTTATTTAACGTGGCTATTGAGTTTAGAACAAACTTACTAAACAAACATATTATGTATATTAATCATACTATATCCTTGTTAGAGCTATTAAGCGGGAAGCAATTATCTTGTTAGTCTAGAATTTTGATAGAAAGATAAAATGTGATTCTATGACACGTAATTCTACAGTAAACCATAGCAATGTATTAATAATTGGCGGAAATATTGCTATTAGCAATGAGCGATTCATTTCACACCAAACATATCCTAGTTTTAGAGTTTTAGTCGGTATGCTGACGTAGATTGTATCAGTATTAGGGGGTCAGGGGTCTCTTATACTGGGTATCTTGGCTTAGTTTTTAGGTTCCCACGCGCCGAGCTAAACTACCGAAGATATAGCAGAGAATTAGAGAATAAAAAAAATATTACCAGCCCAAATTTCTATTTCATTTACTCAAGGGTAGCGTTTAAATCAACAAATTAAGGGGCGGTGACACAGTAAATTACACGAAATTCAACAAAGCTGTATTTCACGGTAAAAATTATTCTGTCAAATCAAGACATTTAAGTTAATGAAAAGTTATGTGGTTGTTTTGACATTTTTTTAAAGTAAAAAAAGAATCCCACCAAAACCATTTTATGTAAAATGTTGCCAAGACGAGATCATAGACTCGCACTGGCAAAAAATTAGCAGATCCTTTAAAGAACTGAGCTCCATACTCGTCACGTCTACAAGGCCTAACGTCACAAATACTATACCTTAGTCAAAATATGTGGCTTGGCCAGTCAGTGAAGAAATCAGGATTTTTAGATATCAAGAAAATCTAAAGTATAAGTGCTATGTATGCAGTTAAAACTTTAAATAGTTAATAAGTCCGATAATGACAACATATCCCGAGAATTTTATTTATCTAGTATAAATCAAACGCATGTTATGAGGGTTAAAATAAACGACAAAGCGCTTCGAGAAAAGGTAGGAAGCTTGCGCTTTGCTTTGGTAATTTTGGCGGGGCCACTATCATGCCCCCAGATAAATTATTGTGTATTATTATATTATGGAGGCAGCAATTATATACTATTACTAAATGAATAATAAGCAACAAAAATCACACCGGTGGCTATGTCGTCAGGAAAAGATAAATTGACGAAAAAAAAATTGGTTTCTCATTGTCAGCAAGTCAAAATTTATCAAAACAGACTAAAACACACATTGTAAAATGTTTTTTTTCTACGTAGGACTACATTTCAAGTATTTAATATTTGCTCAAGCATGAATCTGCTGAATAAAATATGCTTGATCCATTATTCAAATGTCTGTTTTATCATCAAATAAGACGAGAAAAAACTCGTACAAATTGTCTCGCTGATTAAATTTTATATTCGTTTAGTTTTCTTAATTAAATGCTTTATAAACGTTCGTTATGAGTTTCACTTATTATTTAAACGAAATGATGAATTCTAAAACAGCTACACGTCGTAGGTGTTCTTATAATTATTCTGAAATCGTAGATTACTAAATTATAACTTATTAAGACCTACGATCAGACGTGAATTTCTTGAGGCCAAAGATTATGGTGAAAATAACCAAATGAAAGGCTATCTTACCTTTGTAATACTAATCAATTAAGGCCAATTTCGTCTTAAATAAACATCTTAAAATATCAACTCCGATTGTAAAACTAACAATTACTATTGACGCAGATTTTATCTGATATTCCATTTGCCTTCTATTCCCGTCTGCCATTAAGATATGGATCTCAACAACTCCACTAACATCAATTAAGATCAAATTAAACACGAGAATAAAATCTTCAGTTATCGGATTTTATTTCATAAGAGCAACTTGAGTTTTAACTTAGCTTTTACGTAGCATCTAGTCTACGGTAATCTTGATAATGATCATAATATTTGCATCATAATTTTCACAATTCACAGGTTTCTTTTACATGATGTTTACGTCGCCATAGAGAAAAACAAACCGTACAGGCAATATGATTGAATAACAAAAGGACTATACAATGTTTGGTAAAAAAATCAATACTTTTAAAACGCCATAGAATTTTAACTTTCCATTACCACATTCAATCATAGCTCTTATACTTTTCGGCTCATTTGAACGGCAGCTTCATTGAAGAAAAAATATTAAATTAGATATTTTTCAATAACCGTATACACAACGAGTGATTAATAAACTCTATAAATAAGTAATAACTCGCGATATGAGCACCTCCCGTCGTCACATCTTTAATAAGTGAATATTACGCGCTAAGAAATTACCTATACGCTTTAATAAAATTCATGGCGCCTTCATTGATTAAGTTCATCTTGTAGGGTGTTTCCGTAATATTGCTATTATCTATTATTACATACATACTATATCTGTGATGGGGTAGGCAGATGTGCTAATGCCGCCCACATTTCGCAGCTTATTTCCGTGCCAAGATGTGTGGGCGAATCTATCGCGGTTGTCTCGTCAGGCACTAATTCCTGTCCCGGGAAATTAATATATCCTTCTTCAAGAGTGTTGCGAAGTCATTATGATGTCCCAAAATACACAAGTACTTTCGTTTGCACTCAACAAACAAATCTCTGAATTTATAAAGTTACGAACATGTATTGATAGTTGATAATCGCTCATTTTAACGGTCATGGGTTTTTGTATGCCCGGAATATTTAAGAATGCCAAAATTAAGACACTGTTCCAATTGGTACTTAACCAGCGTGTTGTACTAACGCGTTGAGTCTTCTCAATCAAAGAGGATGAAGTTTAATTTCGTATTACATACATAAATTCACGCCTTTTTTCCCAAAAGGGTAAAAAGGCAGGTACTACCCGAACACCCACATTGCGCCTTGTATGTCCCATCCTACGATGCCATATCGGACCCAAATTCCCGACTCCGGGTTGATAAGGAATAGAAAAATCCAATATCACTTTTTCTGAACTAGAATTCGAACCCGAAACCTCAGCTTTGTAATCGTACCGTAGTGCAACTACGCTACCGAGGCAGTCATATTACGTAAAACGCAAAAATCACAATATTTTATATCGATTTAACTCTAATATATCATAAGGCTAAATATAAAATGATGGGAAAATGATTCAACATTTATAACACATTAAAATCAATAAAGAAAATTTTACATTCAGTCACATCTTTGAATATCAAATATCCTTTAGAATTGTCTGTATTTCAAAGTCGTAGGGCTTTCTCTCCCCATAGTGCAATCCTTCTCTATAGAGAAATGTCTAGGTTAGCATATATTTCCAATGCCTTCCTGGTATTCATATACAAAGGCATTCTTTCCATCAACGCACCCTTGATGTTCTAATGCTATTTACAACATCGTAAATATGGAACATTAGTGTACATTAGTCATTACCTGTTTGTTATGTAATGTTCCTACTTGTCTGGGTTTTTGTGAGACCGAAAAGTCTCTCGTAGTTCCTGATACCCACGACACAAGACTCGATCTTAGTGTGGGGTCAGGACTATGTATGTGACTATTGGGTGTATTTATTATTATTATTATTTATTATATATGAAATACTAAAGTGCTACGGAATATTTATGATTTTCCATAAAACAGCATATACATATGAGTAGGTATCGTCTTGTTTTCATAACATGGTCTTACTATCATAAAACGTGGAATATAGAAAAAAAAGATATTCTGTTATATTTTAAATGAAATAGTCAACTAGTTTTTATTAAGTACCCAATTTAATTGATCCCTTAATTATAAAACTTTGCTCAGTGATTTAAGAGTTGTAACAATTTCGGCCAAATTATCTGGAATAAAACTCAATATTTACATATTTGCTAACAAACCCCGAAGCTAAGCAAAACAAAGATAATTTTAGTACTAACACCTACCTAGCACACACCTGCAATAAACTGCTGTAACACATTGCGTTCAACCCTTTTCAACCCACATTAAAACTCGTTTAGGAATTAAGAAACAGCTATTGCATTTTTTTTTTATCTTGAAGGACTAAGTGTCGATAGTCGTGGGAGGCGTTTTCTAAATTAATCCTGCATAATAGGCAAGCAGTATACAAATAGCACTGAAAAAACTGAAATGAGAGAGAGAGAGAGCCTAATAAAGGTCAGTTATTTACAAATGAATACCCTCCACTTCTGCTAGTAGAATAGCCCAAATGTACTAGATAAATAAATAAATAAATGCACCCAACAGTCACACACATAGTCCCGACCCCACATTAAGATCAATTAAGTCTTGTGTCGCAGGTATCAGAACTACGAGAGACTTTTCGGTCTCACAAAATGATACGATATGATGATGATCTAGATGTACTAGATGACGAATAAATCGTGACCGTTGAAAAAATACATAGTGCCGACACGACAAAATAACAGCACGATGCGTCTTGTGTCCTATGTACCTATTAGGAAATGTGACCAACTTGTCACTTGTCACACTTCTTAAATACAATATATTATTATTTCAGTGTGAAAATTTTAACCCAGTCTTTCCTCGTATTGGCTCCCTCACTTTCTCGTATTCGCAAAGGCTATCTGTCAATGAATAGAACAGATTAAATGTCATAAGCATAGAAATGGGGGTTGAATAATTTCTTCTTATCAGTCCTTATATTCAACACTGGGTTAATAATCTGTTAATATCGGCATAATCTGTTTATTAAGATTTGGCTTATAATTTTATGACTAACCGCTATCAAACCTTAGGAGAAATAGCTCCGCGTAAGTCGTTTATTGAAGGGAAATTTCATTAAGAGCATCGTACTTTTATTTAGAAGAAGATTATTCCGTTTCATATTATTACCTATTTAATTGCATTCATCATCAACAGTTGCATTAAAAGAACAGTCCTCAGACGCTTAAAATTCATTCGCAATCGAAATCGATTTTCCAACCCACCATTGCCTAAGTAATTAAGTTAATGAATTGAACATACACAAAATATTCAAATTCTGGCAAACAAAAACACTCGACAATACACAATACAGATAATATTTTTATTACATATCAAATAACACAATATCCCCATCAAGCCTTCCATTTGCATTGCATAAATATGCGTGACAATATTTTACTTGCCGAAAACAAACGTTCTGTTTTGCCTGAATTCGGAACAAAGCCCAGGCGCGAAATGTTTTATTTTTTGGATTCATGTGCATGAAGTGATGACAGGCAGGAACAAAACAGTTCGGCGATTTAATATTTTTCCCGCGGCCGTTGGTTACAAATTGAATTTTTGCTGCACACGGCAGTTTTCGCTCGGTGTGCGTTCAATTATGTATGAATTACAAAAAAAAGGACACATTGTGATTGTTCTGTGGTCACCTTTTCAACTTTTGATTAGTTTTATTTAGTTTATTTAAACCAACGCGACGTAGGGGATTTTAATAAAAAAAGACAAGTGAAAAAGTTCACATTCTAGAAATGTTGAAATGTGATGAAACAAATTAAGTAAAGATGATAAGACCGCTTGTTTCTAATGAAAAGACGTCCCGAAGTGCGTGGATATTAGAACTAGATTTCAAGTCAAAGAAAAAAACACCGAAATATCTAGGTATTTTCTAAAGTCCTTTATTTTTGGTATTTTCCTAAATCTGAGCACTTTCATAACTAACTCAGTGAAATGTTGCTCGTTACATTACATTCCATTAAACAATAATTTAAATATAATCTTGATACGAGGTAAAAAAGAAAGCAACAATCTATTTTATAGCAACATAAACATTATTTTAAAACAAAGTCTAAAAAATGAAATATATACCTATCCATCGTATAGAAACTTATCAAAGACAGAAGACCTTGCGTTTTATAGATGTTTCTCAAGCCTGCTAGTGAGTCTTAATTATGCTTTCACATTACAGTATGCTGTAAAAGCCTTTGTGGTGTATTCCTTTGCCTTGATGCACTTTTAATTACGTATACAGCAGGCAATATCCGCTCTCTGAAGACTCATCGATTCTGGAAAATTCTGTTGCATCGTATGTGGTAATTTTAATCACTTCAAGTCTCAGGATGCTTGTACAAAGTGACATAAAAGTTATTAATTTCTTTCTCTTTACGTAATATTAGATAACTTATAAAGTACCTATGTAAGAAATTAATTGAGTCTACAGGATTTTTCCTCTGCGTTTGTGTTTTAGTAGAAATTTCAGTAATTCTGCTTCGCAATCCAAAAAAAAAATTATTTAGTAAAGTATTCATTGATCGTCATCCAACATTGCATATAATGTTATGAATTTCGGTAAGCGAATTGCTGACGCGATGTCGAATATAGTTTCAATATTTCTTGTCATGTATTCAACCCCCGATTATATATTGGATATTGTATGTTACTATCACTTATGGATAGATAAAAAATGAGATTTCGAAAGGCTACAATCCTTCGATAAGAGTATCTAAAATCAAGAAAATATGTCGCCATCAAAAATAAGGGTTTGTAAGTCGAAACCCACCTAACCCCGCACACATAATAAGGGTTTCAAATTATCAACAATTGACATATTGAGGAGATTTATTATTATCCGATTCTCACCCTTATTAGGGGATGTCGCTTTGTCTTAAAAAATATACTTTATTATCCGTTGAGTACAGCCCTTGTAGCAACTGTAAATGTTCAAATAAATATTGAAAATAATATCTGTAAATATTTAACTACTTGTAGTATTAATTTTCACAAAAAAAAAAATTCAAAACAATATTAAAAGATGTCGTCAATACTCTTCATAAACCATCAATAAATTATGTGATTATTAAATTATATTATTTTTGCATCGCTGGAAGCTTATTCCAGTCGCAGGTAACTTTAAAACTTAAAATATATTGGATTCATCGATTTGAAAATCGCATCCAGGGCTTCTTGTTTATCATTGTTCATGCTGCTTCTTTAGAATTTCAAATACACTAGTAATAATTACTTTGTATTTAAAATAACCTTCAACGTTTAAATGTGCAATCTTAGAAAAGTTTAGAAAATTACTGGCTCACTTTTGCGGGTGCCTTTGCCTCTTATAAAAAGTAATATTACTTGGCGGGAACGCTAGCTTGCATTCAACGGCTATGTTAATGGAAGAGCTATATCATCAATCGCTTCTCGACAGACGGGCGAATAAAATAAAAGTAAACTAAACAAGGACAAGGACTAAGAAATTGGACCTTGGTAGGTGTCTTTAGTCTTTATCAACCATTGTATTACTTGATATGAGTTCATATGAAGTAATTATTAATTGAAATCACTTATACACCTGCAGGGTAACGCGTCAGCAATTCACACATCAAAATCTAAACTAATTTGTGAATACACAAATTATATTCAAACCTAAAGAACAACTTTTTATTTAATTTTTCATTTACTTTGTTTAACGTTTTCAGGAATAGAATATAATCCGAATATCAAATTTAGAACGCTCAATATAGCCTTCTAAATATAAATGGAGAAATCTATTTGACTTTTTAATAAAAAAAAGTCAGCATTTTCACCGATGGATATTTTTGAAACGTGATATTGAACTAACTCGTAGTTTATTTAGGAAAGTTTACCTTTGCCAAATCTATAAAAAAATATTTATTACCTCTTTAAAAACAATCGGAGGCCCGAGTAATCCTTTAGTACCTACATTAAATAGCAACGTTGATACGCAATGTGCACAATTTAAAACTCAAAAATAATTGGTTGATCAATTTTACGCCGTCTATCCGGAATGGGCATTTTCATATCGACTTCAACTGTCTTTTTTATAAATGGTATCATTACCACCCCAGTTGACTCGGTCCATACATATTATAATCTTATCTACTTACAATGAACTCGACTAACTTAGTCGATCATATTCATTTTAGGCCACAAGAAGTCCACCTTCTCAAAAATTCTACAAGCAGTTCGAACCGGCTTATACTTTATTTTTCGTATCACCTGTCCACTACTTTTAATTAATTTAATTTGCTTTCTGTATAGCGCACCCTCTTTTCCATATACGATATATGATGCTAGCAATGTGCGGCAGCTTGATTACAAAATGCATAACATGTTTTGTCGGGGGCAGGCAAACTTCAGCCTAGCCGAAAAGCCTCAAGTGGCAATTCATTTCTCTAAGAACGGCGACGCTATTCTGTGTCAGGTGTACCAAAAGTACACACTAGGTTTTCTATAAATAACAATTTAATTAATTTTTCAAAGGTAGCTTGGTAAATATTGGTTTTTAATATACTCGTAGTACCATGGTTATTATAATGAACCACCTTCAGCAAATTCAAGTAGATATTCCCAAAAGACCCGGCGCCGTCCCACCTACTGTCAACTGTCCGATAAAAATGACAACTTGTTGCATTATGAGTCGGTTGCGATTTCTGAACCTTCAGCCTGGTCGGGAATACGATTTCGATGATGATTTAGATGGTGTAATCCCAATGGATTACACCAAGTAAGGATTTTCCAAGTGGAAAAACTCAGACAATCTGAGTTTTTCCACTTAGAAAATCCCATACGAATAGTCTGAGACTGCAAATGCCCGACACGATGACAGAATCACATCACGATTTGGGATGAAAATAAATTGAACGATCTTTGGTTGGCGTTAGTGGTATTTCTGTCTACCCTTTATAGAATCCTGTTAATGTTTTACTCACGTATTTTTATAATAAACCTACAGAACAAAAATCACACAGCAATTTGATTAGCCTAACTTCCAATTATAGTCGCGGAATGGAACAAAAACAATTTCTTTTTCATTCCACATGTTACACGACATACATTAAACATTTGTTTACTTAATGTATTCCCTACAGACAATACAAGGCATTTGAAAGCCTCGACGCTTATTAATTTATCTTATTACCGCTCAATTTTGGAAGTAATTTACATTGCTTTACAAATAGGATCGATTTGTAGCTGTGAATTTACTTTTCGGTGATATAAAATTATTGAAAAAGTTGTAAACTACGGAAATTAGGAATAGAGTATTCGATATTTAATGGGCGTCATAGACTACAACGCGGATGCAGGACGCATCTAACTGGTCGTCAAGGAGATTCTTAGGAAAATCCTATATACAACAGTGGCTTTTCTTTGGCCGAAGATAATTATTACTAGTAGACCCATTAGACACACAAGTATTTAAAATGGTCTGTTGTTTTACATATTATGGGTTTTTTTTTGCGCTGAATAGCGAGACGTGCAGGCTATTTGCGTAGTAAGCGATATGGCCGCTCATGGACAGTAGCAAAACCAAACAACACCATGAATTACAAAGCAATGCTTGGCATTCCCCTGCGCTCGCCATCCTGGTAATAAGATGTTAAGTCTCATTATGTCCAGTAGTTACCCTGGCTACAATATCCTTCAAACATAACAGTGCATGTACACTGCTGTTTATCGGAAGAAATAGACATTGCGGTGGTACCTACCCAGGCGGCCTCTCACGTATGAGAGACCTACCACCAGTAGAATGCAGTGTTATGGAGTAGTTCATGAACTATTTCTTTGCTTCATTCAGAAAGTCTTCATACCTACGTGACATTTGATTTCCTATAAGGCGTGAGAACGTAGGCGATATTAAGATCGCTACTGTTGGCTTATTTTCTATTGGAAAAAGAAAATACTATTGGCAAGGAAATGTAATAAGCCGCTTTCATCTTTACGTTTAAAAATACATCATATTTACTCAAAGGCAATTGATAAAAAATTAAGATATTTGGAACTGCTTATCGAGTTGTAAATGTTTATTTCAATCATTAAGCATTTTATGCCTGAAACCTACAGTGACGTACTACCCTTTTTTCATTTCTTTAAGAAAACTAGTACACGTTTTGTTTTTTGGTATTAAAATTAAAATATACGTGAAACCCTTTTACAAGCGCAACATAGGATATTAACAATGTTATCTAAAGAAGGAATTACATCAGTAAAAACTTATGAACTTCAGTTTACTTGTTTCTAAAACCATCAAGATACTTTATCGGTTTGCAGCACGTTTGTACAACCAGCGACATCTTTGATTCTTATATTTGGAATTAGATAACAAAATGTAGACCCCATGAAAAAACTGAATGCGTATTAGGTACCTTATTAAAACTTTTAGTTCGCCCCACGACCACGAAAGCAGTAAAACATTCGAAACGTCGGGAAGTTAAAAAATGTAAAAATTAAACCAAATCGCGATAAAACCCGTAAAATTTAGTTTTATTACAATACAAAGCATCATATTATATTTAACGAAAGCATACATTTTACTTTTATTGTTTGATCTAACTCGACCCGCTGACCAAATTAAAAATTCAAATTGTAAATGAAATGTTATAAATGATTATAAAAATGCCACTGTAAAAACCGTTGCAAGTGAAATGTACCTATATTATTTCTCATTTATATCCTTCTCTTCACACAGGTCTGGTCATAGCGGATACCCAGATTAGGGACTACATCCAGAACCAGGACTTGCTCCGACTCCTGGCAGAGAAGAACTGGCATGGTCTGACGCCGCACACGCGCTGGGACGTGCCCCGCGTGGCTCCGGAGATGAGCGACCTCGGCCTGCCCTCCTACCAAGACGATATGAGGACCTATGACGATGATATTCGGTAAGTTTTGTTTTAAGGTTAGTGGGTAGTTGGGCCAAAAACATACATACATATAAGCTCACGCCTTTTTCCCAGAAGGGGTAGGCCGAGATGCAACAAGGACACCCACGTTCCGCCTTGTATTTTTCTGTCCCACGATATGATAGGGGGCGAGCCTATCGCCATATCGGGCACAAATTCCTGACTCCATGCTAATACTGAATACTATAATTCGATAAAGTTAGAGTATCAGAGCGACAAAATGAAAGGGAAATGTCGCATTACTTCAGTAGCATTAGGCTAGAGTCAGAGGGACTTACCAAAGGGAAGCTGCAGACTTAGATTATTTTGTTTTTTGCCATCCAAACCGGATTGCCGACATAGGACATTATAGCAATACTGAGTACTAACCAGGGAATCAAAACTCAACTCACCCTAAGGCGTCATTAAACCAAAAGCCACCCACACGCAACAAGTGTTATAAAATTTGTGGATCCCTAGCTGGATGAGTAAAATAATATACACAATGAGTTTTAAATAATACTGAAAACAAAGTAGTTTAATAATATGAAAGCTATGATACGGGCATGTGTTTACTGTTTATATATCTCTCTCTTCATCTACAGGAAGTCCTCTGCTGGGCACGAGCCTACTCTACAATCGAGAGAATCGATTGAGAGTGATTAGGCCATATAGTCCACCACGCTGGCCTAGTTCAGGCTGGCGGACTTCCATACAAATACAAAATGTACAATACAAATTGTATGTATTTATGTAGAAATGTTATTGTCAACAGCGGCGGCTCAGAGAAGCGGTCGGCGGTGGCGACGGCTCTGAACGCGGGGCGTCGGCGGCGGCAGCCCGCGCCGGCGCTCGGTAAGGCAGTCACGCCGTATGTCGGCGTCGGTAAGCAACGCCAGACACACTAATCTTGCTGTTCGTGTCGTGGTGTTGTAGTTAGATACCTCTTTTGGTACCCACGCGAAAGCCGATATTACTGGCCTTCCGTCACACAGCTGGAAGCCTCCAGTCAAATTCTTCTGCTTAGGCCTGCAAACAACAATGCAAAAAACAATATGCTATTGAACTCTCTTCGCTCTTGTGTGGCCTTTGACAGCAGGTGGCCTGATTGTTGTTCGCTTTCCCGCTTAATATCTGCATCTAAGAGCTTTCGAATGTGACTATAAAATGTTTTATGCCAATTTAATAGGTTATTTCCACTGCGATTAATTCGCTGTACTCATAATTTACAGAAGGTTTCAACATTCACCGAGTTGTTTTAGCGAATATAGGTACAGAACGATGCGAGGAAACTGGAGACTATCCACTTCTTCGCCAGTTTGTCACAAAATAAAATAAATAATGGAGTGCGTGTTACTTGTGTTAATAGAACGAACTTGTAGAGTTCTTTTTTTGCAAGATTTACTCTTGTCTGTAAGCTCAAAAAGGAAAGGTACATTCTGAACTTAACATAATATGTTATCTTCCAAAAATTGCTTGCATCTCTATAAACACGCTTCATGTTGGTCCTAAAAACAAAAAGTAAAACATACAACCAATAAAACCTAATGATTTATGTACGTTAGCAATACAAAAATTTAGGGTACCTGATGTCTCAATCTTTCGTATCTTAAAAAAGCTTTTCAGAGTTCTCACTTAAGTGGGTCCGAAATTCTCAGAAAGGATGAATGAAATACTCGTGTACTACTTATAAATAAAACTGAAGACGATTTGAATAAATTATTCACATTGAGTACCTACATGCGCCTTTTAAAAATCTTATAGCAAAGTCACCTGAATTCGTAATTGCTTCTATTTATAAATAATACAATACTTTATAACACATTAATAAGATCGTAAATATAATAAAATTTATTGTATGGAATTAGTAGGTAGCAAGGGCAGGTATTAAAAGCGAATAAATATAATTAATCAATATTTTTTTCAGTAGCTATCTATACTATTTAGGTATTTATTTTAATAATTTAATAATATTGCGTTTTAACACATCGTTTACTTTTGTGACAGTTTGTACTTCCGGCTAAATTGCTGCTGAAATTAATAAAACGTTCCACGCGAAGCAAACATGACAAGAAGTCCCAAGAGATGGGTGGAGTTTTGCGTATAACCTTGTTGTTTTAGCACTATTTTTTATAACTTAGGTACTTCATAATTTATATTATTTTTCCTAATACTGTGAATCGCTACGAATATTTCACATTACCGCCGGTACTCAAACTGACCAAATATGATAGGTACCTAATGTTTTACATGTTAAGGTTTGAATAGTATTTAAAAATTATAATGTATTATTAAATTATAAAAAAAATTATCTATCTATCCGTAACCATAGAAAATCGCTGTAGAAAGGTCGCTTCCAAAACCTTGTTGCGGAAATCCGAAAATCTTTGAGGGATCCATTGAATTTGGTATTTACGGACCAGTCTGTCGGATTTATTCCCTCTACATCGATCTATCAATGCATTTTGCCATGGCTGACGATAATACCTTTTCCTGAGCCACCAAATGCGATTGCAAATCTGGAACACAAACCCTAAAATAAACAGACATAGGTACGCCTTTCATTTCCTACGAGACCACAAACTCTGTATGGATAATTTCTATTTATTCCTAGCCTATACTGTCCCACTGCTGGGAAAGGGCCTCCCTTTCCTTCTACCTTCATATTATATTATTAATCTATAATTCTCATCGTTCTAATTGTGTAAAACAGTATTTCTTAAAATGAGGATAAGATCTCATTATGGGTGCTGGTAGATTTCAGGGGCTAAAAGGACTAACAGTAAATGAATACATACATATACTCACGCCTTTGGGGTAGGCAGAGGCGCCACCAGGACACCCACATTTCGCCATATATATTCCGTCCCATGATGTGATAAGGGACGAGCCTATCGCCATATTGGCCACAAATTGCTGACTCCGGGCTGATAATCAATTGAAAAACCCAATATCACTTTGCACGACCCGGGATTCGAACCCGAGACCTCAGCTTTGTAGTCGTACCGTAGTACAACTACGCCACCGAGCCAGTCCCAGTCAATGGGGTGCTGAAAAATCAATGAAGACAACCGGAGACAAATTTTACAGCTTTAAAGACGATCTATAATATGTTCATACTTGTTAAATAAAAATAAATATTCATAATTTACCTTCTGCAAACGATGTTAAAAATATTATTATTTGTATAAGTACTGGTAATGGTATAAGGCAATTGTAATGATAACCAGACAAACCCGAATTCAATAAGTAGGTACACTTCACTCCAAGTTTCCGCTTTGTTTACCGCAATATAAGTGTTTGTAGAAGGTAAATAACACACGGAGAAAATATTCTTACGAATATTTCAAAACATAAAGAATCCGTGTCAACCAGTGTGTGGAAATTGAACGTAAAGATATCTCTTAAAAGACGTAGGAAGATGTAACATAAACATTATTCGTAATTTATTGTGCTCTGATTGACATCAAGAAAGAATGTTAAGGATGTTTCCTTAAAAAGGATCTCTGTGTCCTAATATATGAGTGGTCGAGCATATCTTTTTCTTTAAAACATAACTGCACGATTGTTAAAGATGTTTATTAAGATATTGATATACGACCTACGTAGAGACGTCCTAGGTACCGCAAACGGCGAGCTTTAATGAATTAAAAACCAATCACAATTTGCCTGGAGATCATTTTGCGTAACGCAGGTGATTATAAATAAACAGCAATTATTTCAATTAACAACTCTGTGCTAGCAACAAGCATAAGACATTTCTATAAAACAATATACATCTAAAATTAAAGCATAAAAATACTTGGTCTACAAATGACGATACTATTGCAGGTGTACTCAACGACGTGGGTTCCTTCTTCGATTCCCTGCGCGAGAACCTTGAGACCATGGCTTCGCTGTCCCCTGAGGAACGCTCCAGCTTCTTCCACGAGCCTCCTACTGTGGTCCACGCTCCTTCTGGCGGTAAGATTAAAATATTCTATAAATTCCAACATACACATTTTTAGGTCTTTTTAAACCTACAAGGACTCATGGTGACTCAAGTGGCGTGCTTTGGGAGAGGCCTTTGTCTAGTAGTGGACGCAGAAGGGCTTATGATGATGATGATGATGGTGAAGGACTCATGGGTCTTCCAAACGAGCCAAGATTTTAACTGATCGTGAATCGTAAACTCATTACTGATTGCTTAAAATGCAAGCGGAAAAGTAAGAAAGAAGAGGAAATTGTACAGGACAAGGAAACTAATATTGGCGACAGCAGATCAGTCGACTCACCTCAGATTTCTAGGAAATATTTGAAGTTACCCGGACGAGCCGACCCATTTGAAGAGATTACAGAAAATAAAGAAAAAACGTATACGTCAATGAAGAGATTAAGCTGAACAATTCATTTACTATTTGACGTAAGCTAATGTATAGCGTAGCTCGATTCTAATTTCAAACATCACATAAGGCGAAGATTTATTTCAGTACTAAACCAATAACGTATCAACGTAACCGCATAATGAAATCCATAAGCCGCTGGGAGTACGCAGATATCCAATTAAACTCGGATGCATGTCCGACGAGGCCGAGTCTCGTCCATCTCGCCTGTTCCTGCACTTTAATAGCTTGATACATTTAGTTCTGTAATGGATTAACTTGCCAACTGTATGAAACTTTCTGATTAGTTCGCAAACAATGGCCAATACTGAACACGATTCATAGATGCGACGCAATACTTACATACATTGACTGACAATGAGTGAATATAATTATATTTGAAACTTTGGGGTTGGCGCTTGGCTTTACTTTCGTGAATTGTAGTTTATTTGTAATCTTGTTTAATATGTACCGATAATTAATCAAACAATTATATTATGTATATTGTCTTAGGCGGAGTAAAGGGATGAATAAGTATCAAAAATATATTTTTCAGCACCTATATCTCGCTCACGGCTCTCTCGAGTCAAAATAATACCCTTATATCTTTATAAAACTAAATTATTATAAAATTAAGTATATGTAGTGAGTCAGCTGAGTCACAGTCTAAACTCGTCTTCGACCTCTGTCGTACCATTGACCTCTACGCATCGGGAGTGACAATTATCCTCGTTAAGGACTCCACGCAGCTTCCTCCTACATGAGATGACGGGACATTGGACTCATGGCTTTTGATCGTGTTCTCAATGGCGACGAATAATATACTAACTTATAAACATCGGGTAATAAAACTTTAGCGGAATTTTTTTTAGTGGTTTCAGTATAGATTTATTAATTGCCATAGAAGTAGAAACAAAACTAATTTTTACGGATTTAATCGCGATTTGGTTTAATTTTTTTCATTTTTTAACTTCCCGATGTTTCGATTGCTTTACAGCTTTCGTGATCACGGGGCGGACTGAGGTATTAGTCATCCACTCAGTGACTTACATTTTTTTATTTCAATTTGTAACATTCGCGTAAATCTGTGAAACCATTAAGCCATAGAAGTTCTGGTGGAGCAATGTATAAATTATGTTAGTTACGATAAAAATGTTATAAACAACGCATAAATAAAATACAACGCAATTCAATTTCAAAGATAAATTTACTTACAATAACTCACACAATAACTAAAATATATACATGTATACCGTGAAGACCAATTTTTAATCCATCATTCCTTACTCAAATTGATTAATTAAACAAATGTACTTTATTGGGTACATGACTACATAATATTATGAAGGATTATGGCTCAACCATTCTGAATAGAACTCTTGTTTGTACAGAAACGCCGTGCCTTGCAGTGGCACCCTTATGGGCTAAATTATTATTATTTTATTTATGCTTTTGTATATAAAGAATATAGTATAAATGCGGACTTAATGTGTGCTGCATTTTCTGTCTGTCGACCTGCGAATCTGAGTTGGATGGTGCAGAGAGAAAACGAAGTAGGCGCATAAATTAACAAGATGATTATAGTTTATATAAACGATACATACATATGATATACATGTAAACATGATACAAATGTATATAAATATAATAAAATGTAAATGATGTATATACTCATATACATTATAAATATATCACCTAATATAGTATTTTTATTAGGTGGTGGAGGCGGCGGCGGCATGCATAAGATCTACTCTCTGCGCCCCGTCAAACCCTTCGGCAGCATCAGGTGTGTATCATTTCATTTTAAACATTTAACCTCGCCTCCCACGAACAATATATAAGACGTTTTTTGTGCAAAAACTTC
This sequence comes from Deilephila elpenor, assembly GCA_949752805.1. Taxonomy (NCBI): domain Eukaryota; kingdom Metazoa; phylum Arthropoda; class Insecta; order Lepidoptera; family Sphingidae; genus Deilephila; species Deilephila elpenor. Next base: position 11,961,613 of record OX457108.1, read on the forward strand.
AGAGCACTGTATTGTGTTGTACTTTCCTATTCTGTAAAATACACCTTATAGAATTTACTTTTTTTAAATACAATACGTCTGACAATCGATCAAACAGGTCGCCTGACGGTGAGTGATCACTGTCATGAACATCCACAACGCTGGATCATAGTATGCTGCAGGACCTTCAGATCGCGAGAGGAGCAGGAAAAAGGATGGGAAGAGGAAATTGGGCATCCGTTTACTATAGTGTACATATATATTGAAATAAAACTATTTTATACGGATTTTATCGCGATTTGGTTTAATTTTTACATTTTTTAACTTCCCAACGTTTCGATTACTTTACAGCTTTCGTGGTCACGGGGCGGACTGAGGTATTAGTCATCCGCTTAGTGACTGTTACAATTTAACTACGTAACATGGTACGTAACGTTATATGGTAGTGACCACGAAAGCTGTAAAGTCATCGAAACGTCGGGAAGTTAATAAATGTAAAAATTAAACCAAATCGCGATAAAATCCGTATAAAATAGTTTTATTTCAATGTGTAACGTTCGCGTAAATCTAAGATACCATAGTGTACATATATTCCAATATTTTGCACTATGCCACTCCAGAGACGCTGGATACATGAATCCTTTATAATGCATGTTAATATCTTTCACCATATTTATTTTATAACGTATGTCCGGCCTGCTTTGTGGCTCAGTGAATTTAAACACCGTAATTTACCGAAGGACTGTGGGTTCGATCCCCGCACTTAGACAAATATTTTTGAGACCGAAGATTGTTTCTTATTCACGTACAGCATAAGACTTGCATCTTTGTTTCTATATTATACTACTATATGTAATTATTAATATTATTATTTATATTGTAAAAAAGTGTTATATAAAAATATTGTCTAAAATATCGTTGTACGTAGATCTTACAACCGCAGATCGTACGTGGAGGCGGACCACGGCTACCCGGGGGCCAACAACCACGACCCTGGCCTGCTGTGGACCGGACTCGGCCGGTAGACACCCCCCGCGCCGCACCCCCCACCCCTACACGCATGTCCGGGACCCCCGCATCCCCCGCGACCCTCACCTGGATACGTACCATAATGACCCCCGAGCTATGCTGAAACTTGATTTAAACAGTGATATAAGTTTGCCAGATTTGATTTTAGCATTACAGGAGTATTGTTATATTTAATTACTTTTTTATCAAATGCTGGTCGATGTGTCATGTATTCTTATGAAGTAAATTATTTTCTCTTCCTCTTTTTAGTAAGCTGCAGTTTGCTCATTTGTCATCTTAAAGAATTGTATTGTTAATTTATATTAATTCTAGTCAATATTAGTCAATTAATTACAACCTCGTCAATTGCACTTTATTGAACTGCTCAGTTTCTAAATGACACTTTTTAATTGGCAGTATTTTACCAATTGAACAAATTGGTTTGTTTTCGTTTTTATTGGGAACAAAAAAGCTAGCCACTCCTTAACAACTGTAGAATCATTGTTTTAGAATAAAAATATATGACATATCCTCAACATAATCTAGTCATACTATAATTTATTTGTTTGTATTACTATTAGTATTAATTATAAGTTAAACCTTATTGTTCACATAAAACTGCCCTGAAACGCTTCAACTTGACGATAATGGCTAAATAAAACATTATTAATCTCTCATCATGTATAACCAAATAATTAAATAAAATTATATGTATTTCACGTCCATGTATTTAAAATATTATAAATTCATTTCAAATTAGTCATATTATGATGTCTATTTAAATAAACTTTGATCATTATTCTTAAACAAAATAAATTATTAAATTTTACTTTATAAATGTAAACGTAAAAGTACTTATTAAATTATTGATAATTAAAAGCATTCATATTAATCGTAATTAAATAAAATATAAAATCTGTATTTCGATTTATTTGTAAATAATGAATATGAATTCATTGTATTTTGAATTAAATGTGGTTTTGAAATTTAAGTATTAATAAGTAGCTGTTCTAGACGTATCTAGTTCTTAAGAGTATTTACTGTATTTATGAAAATAATAATGATTACCGTGGCAATGTGTTTTATTTATTACTATGATAGACCTTATAATGATTAAACTAATTTCCTCAATATTACCACTACATATCCGTGAAAAAAATATCTATCCTACATTATCTCTACTAAATGTGCATTTATTCAGGTCTATGATCAGCAGGGCACTTCGTATGGCTGAAGAGAGAGAGAGAGAAGTTGATTTTTCGAGGCTGTACTATTCAAGATGCGTTGTCTACACGACATTAATATAAATAACTGGCTAGTTATTTACCTCTTTAGTGCATTATTTTGTCACCCGCTTTATTAGGGAGCGATGAGAATAATAATTTATTTCCAACTCCTATTAATTTAACTTTATGAGTGATTTCGTTGCGGGTTAAACACAAGTTAGACATTCCCGGAGACTCCTGAGCTTCAATACTCAGTGTCATTAATGTGTGGCACTGTTGATCCCGGCTTACAGGAGTTGCAGTGGCGGGTGTGAGGGTGGGACAGTAAAAAATAACTGGCTGGAGAACAGGCGTTATCACATAGTATCTATCTATAGCATGGATATATAAGGAAATCTATTAACTCATCCTATATCTGCAAATATTCCTGCATAATGTGACGTATACATAATTAAATGTGGTTATACAGCGTAATCCCCTGTTGATTAGTTAATAATCTTCCTACTGTAATTATTAAGTTCAATGGCATACACATATAATATTTTGTTTCATCTATACATATTACAATAAATTTGTCACAGATCGATGTCTGTACATGGCAGATATGTGATAAAAACTATTATGGGGGATTTTATTGTCGTAATAAAACTCAAAACGTTGTTAGAATTTTTGTCTGTTTGTGCGGTTGTGCATGCAAATTTCAGAAACGGCTTAATATTATATTTTGCCTTGCCGATCGTGTTCAATGACTTGCATTTGAAGAGTCCTATGAAGGGAAGAAATAAATAAATAATAAATAAATACACCCAACAGTCACATAGTCCCGACCCCACACTAAGACTGAGTCTTGTGTCGTGGGTAATAGAAACTACGAGAGACTTTTCGGTCTTTTAAACCCAGACCCGAAACAAATACCAGTGGATCACACAAATATTTGTTTTGGTGCGGGGATGAACCCAGAATCGAATCGAAAGAAACAGCAGTTGACTGTTTTGATATCAACTGTGGCGTACCTTAGGAGAGGCCCATGTTCAGACAAGGGGCTGATGATGATGAGCTTCAGTTATTTATTAATCGATATAATGCCGTAATAGGTATAGGTCCACAGTAGTATAGTAACATTTGACTCTCATGGCATCATTAAAATGTTCACTAACAATACTTATTGTTATTATAATACTCCGTGCATTTGATGGCATATTGAATACGTTTTTTGTTTAAAATTATTTTGCAGCAATTACAAAGTATTATATTGTACAAAAACATTATCATGTGATTTGCATCAAGTATGCAATTTAAAACACTTATTTATACATTAGTAGGTAACACGCAAAATATAGCAAACATGCGAATTTATACGAAAATGTTATATAAACGCTATAGAAGATTTGTAAATGGGAAAATTGAAGGAAGTACATTTGACATTTCGTTGATGTATAAATAATTCATTGTATAAATCTCCATTTCATTCGATCAAAGGAAGTAGCAGATGACCAATAAATAAGTACTACTGAATATCTTGAATTTAATTAAAGTTTTAAGGTTATCGAAATATGAGCAACAATTCACTTTTAAATACTAAAGTTTTTTTGTGACAACTATTTACAATTTTATTTACTACGTGTATTTTTTAATTATTTACACCACGGGACTAATATAATACGACAGTGAAAATCCATATTTAGATAACGCGACCAAATTATTTAATTAATTAATTTAAATTAATTATGAATTAGAGGAGCATTTCTACAATAAGACTTCGGCTTAATTTAGCCATAACTGTAGCAGGTAGTCATCATATTCTTTTATTTAAATTTTAAGATACAAATACGATGACTAAATAGTAAATATAAACCTATGTTACTTATCGAATGTTTTGTCCCTTTCGAACGACTATTAAATTCAGTTTGAGCGAAGAAGACAAAATATTCGATAACTAAAATGCCTTTTAAAACTGTCTATGAATAATTACGTAAATGTATAAATGGCTTTAAAGCATGGATCACCGTATTTAAATACGGTGATCGGGGACGGGGTTAACCCCATTTTAAATTCGATCACTAAGCGTACTAAGGATTTAATCGCTTTGAAAATGAAAGAAGTGGGAGATGGAAATGCATTTTTAGTCCGGCGACAATTAAACTGAACTGAAATAAACGAGACCGGAAACTTATTACTTTTTGTCGGATTTCTGTGAGCTGTGGTTTTCTGGTTGAGACAGCACGTTTATGCTGAAATTTTAACTTGCTGTAATTATTTTACATATAAATAATATGTACTTCAATTTTTTTTTCTCTCGAAGCGATTACCGCCGCCAATGAACTTTTATTTTATGACTCATTCATCGTAAAGACATTACCGGCCTCTTAAAATGGGAGGGAAAAGTGAAGGAAAAAAGACGAGAGGAGAGAAGACGTTTAGGGCCATCGGCTATCTCACTCTCCGAATGAGCCGTCAATTTTCGTAGATTTTCTGTGAGATATTTGTACCATGAACCATTTTTTATTTTTTCATTTATTTATTGGTCTTCCACTGAGAATACACATTAAAAAGACTACATTATTTTAAGAATGGACACTATGCATCTTAAATTACAGGTCTTAAGGTCTACTACATATTTTGTATCTCTATCTGTATCAGCCCATATACGTCCCACTGCGGGGCACGGGCCTGCTCTACAATCGAGAGTACACTTGAGAGGGGTTAGGCCATAATCCTTCCCACTGGCCTACTGCGTGTTGCAACTTTAAATGTTACACAATGTTTAAACTGAGTAAGGGCATTACGTCTTGTCGTAACTAGTCAATTGGTTCTAATTCCGTACAATGGCCGATAGACAGAACCCATAGCATCCTCATTGTGGTCCAATCATCAGTAATCGCTTGTAAATTGGTGGACAATTTTATGAACATTTTCGGCGGTTCTGTTGATCCTTGCTCGTTACACAGAAGTTGATAAAATGTGTTGGAAAAAGATACAAGATTAAATATTTTTACATACATACATAAACTCACGCCATTTTCCCAAAAGGGGTAGGCAGAAGTACAACCAGGACACCCACGTTTCGCCTTGTGTTTTCCGTCCCACTATGTGATAGGGCGACCCTATCGCCATATCGGGCACAATTTCCTGACTCCGGCTGAGGTTGAATAGAATAATCAATATTATTTATTATATTAAATGTTTTTAAGGTGAAACCAAAACAGACAACAAATATGCAGATCCCACATCCAGGTTAAGACCTAATCGAAGTGATATGTAAATCTATTCTTAGTTAATAATCGCTTCTTTTAAAAGCAAAAGAAACCATAATTGGGAAGAACATTGTTTTACATGTATAATTGAAAACGAAGGATGCAATAAAGTTTCTAACAGCAATTACCAACTTATAACATTAAAAACTTTTGCAATGCATACTCACATACCTAAGAGCTTTATCCGAATTAGATCTTACACCCAATAAACAAAAAATAATGACGTCAGCAATAAGTGGGTGCATTACTTTAATTGTAACTAGTTTTAAGAAATTGTAACGCTATTTGGTCTATGAATATATACTTTTCTTTACTTTACTTTATATATATTATATCTACGCAACTAGCAATAGTTCCCATCACGGGCCATTACTCCCAGGGATCACAGTTCACACGCAAGTCTCTATCCATCAACGTTTATTGTTCTTCAGTATTGTTCGCGATTTGTTGCGCTGAATATGTATGCCCGTGGGAAGTTGGAGCCCGCCTGCCGTTGTCATGGCAACGATAAATTGTACCACGTATGCTCGGAATATTAACGTACGTGGGAATTTTTTGTAGCTATCGCTTATTGGTTGGAGTATTTTTTGTTGATTGACAATTATTATGTAAAGAATCGGTGCATACAACTCCAAAAAAGGTTTTTTGGAAGTAATTTATGAGACAATATATATATCAACACCCATGCCTTCGAAAACACAGAGGTGTTCGCTGGGATCCAAACCCAACTATAGTCTCGATGACGCGTCCGGTCCGTTACCACCACGCAAGTGATTTTGTTAAATTCTGACTTTTACCGAGTATTACGGTCTGCTGAAATGAATAATACGGTATGCTACAAGAACAGATTATTTTTTTCAGCTATATTTTTAATTATGCCACTATTCAGAACAAGTTTAGATAAAAGAGATTATTTGTATGCCATGGCCATTTTTCATACCTATTGCTTGTTGAAAGTAATATCATATATTTGTTATTTTCTTAAATTTGGTGATCATTAAATACAGTTTAAACTATTAATTCCGGCTTATGACGATGATGATGACGCGGCACTCAATATCTAAATTATTTCCACCACGATAAATTGACAGCCTCCGTGGCGCAGTTGGTTAGACGCCGCCTGTGAAACGAGAGGCCGCGGGTTCGATCTCCGCACCGAAACAAATATTTGTGTGATCCACAGGTATTTGTTTCGGGTCTGGGTGTTTGTGAGACCGAAAAGTCTCTCGTAGCTTCTGATACCCTCGACACAAGACTCGATCTTAGTGTGGGGTCAGGACTATGTATGTAAATAATTGTAGATCTATCTACCAGTCAAACTAAATGTGATAAAGTGAATGAGACTTGAGAGCATGAATTAAAAGAAAAACTCAAATTGAATGATAACACCTTACCAATTAAAGCAAACTTAATTCAAAAACAACTGAAATTAAAAAACTTCGGATATTGGCACCACAAATATTCCCAGATTGCATTAAATCGCTGGATAAAATCCGCTTTCAACAGGTTGCAATCGAAATCCTTTGTAAAGAGCTATGTTTAGTTCTTGTTTTGGTCTTCTTGTGTTTACAGATTATAATGATGAATCAGTCCCTTCGTCCCCCAATTGGCCACTATCAATGTGACTCTAATTATATTTAAATTTCACACATTTTCCTCCCGTTAGCGTCATTGGTTTGTCACACGTTTCATAATGATGTCATTTGGACGTGATTTAGTTACTAAGGCGAGTTTGCGGTTGTGTATTGTTCACGATGATTTATTTAATGGTAATCAAGTTCTTTAGTTATTAGGTACTTCAGACGTAAATCATACTCACGGGTCTGAGCACATTTAAAACAATGTATGATCTACTTTGTCTCAAACATGTCCCTTATAAAAAATCGGCCATAATCAAGTGTGGTGGCCATTAAAGAGTTTGACGTCTTCGAGATAGATTATGGTCTTACAAAGGGCTATCGAAGTTGTCAAACATCAAGCGGTATGGATAAGATGAAACAAACAATATTTAGTTTTTTTTTTAAACGCAATGGTATCAGAACAATAACCAATAGTACTAGTTGGAGACAATTGTCCACATCCCAGCCTTCGACAGCAGACTAAAACCGGAGACAAAATATTAATCTAAGAGATTTCAATATTGTTACCATCAATAAAACATACTTAAATAAATATAAAACAACATGCGACCATACACACACAATGAGCGTTATTTCTGTAATGTAATATTTTAAATCGAATTGAGGGCTTTTATGTAAGGCACTTTGGCGCGTGTTCCTTTGCCTCAAAAACGTCTACTTGTTTATGAATGACAGAGCACATGTACGTGAGGGGTTGAACGGAACCTTTATTTAAGAGACAACACATATATTATTAAAGCTAATAATATTACACCTTTGATGACAGAAGGAACTGGGTAGGGTGACTTCGCCGACAACTTTTTTCGGATAACTTTGGCACAGGAATAATTTAATATTGTCTTTTCCATTATTTACGCACTACGGTTGTTGTTTTTGAACTAGCCAAAAGATAAAACATTTAAATTTTTTTTTTTTTTTTTTTTTTTTTATGGTGTACTCTGGCGTGAATACATCATTTGGATAACAATCTAGCCTTATGACTAATAAGTTATTTAAATCTAACCTAAACTTCTAAAGAGACTATGACTAAGAATGTGTCCAATAACACTTTTCTTATTGTCTCTATTAAGGGGAAGACACAATGTTCGCGTGTTCTGTTTCACTAGCACTCACTGCACTATATTGCACTAACTGTTCATCACTAACTCGAAGGGTTTTGTCCTTTTTAGTCTTCTCACTAAGTCCGTGTTGTCGAGGAGCTGGATCGCCTCGACATTCACATGATGATGAAGTCTATGTTCATGAGCTTCGGCATACTTTTTTACTATATTTCTAACGAAGTCCACTTTGAGGTCCCTGTGAAGATCTTCGTTTCTTACATACCATGGGGCGTTTGCTATACCCCTCAGTACTTTGTTCTGGAATCGCTGAATTATTAGTATATTGCTTGGTTTGGTACATCCCCACAGCTGTATACCATAAGTCCATACTGGCATCAGGACTTGTTTGTACAAAAGTACTTTGTTGTGTATTGACAACGAGGAGTATTTGCCAAGTAACCAATACATCTTTTTGTAGCGAATTTCCAGCTCGTCTCGTTTCTTTTTGACGTGTGCCTTCCAGCGAAGCTTTGCGTCCAGCGTCATGCCTAGGTATTTGGCTGTATTTTCATATGGTATGGTTTTACCGTTTATGAACACAGGCTCATACTTTGGCCTTTTGTTGGTGAAATCAATATGAACAGATTTTGTTTCATTTATTTTGAGACGCCATTTGTCTGTCCAGTTGGAGATGATGTTGACAGCTGTTTGGACTTTATCCACTGCTTCTTCGTGAGTCGAACCTGTAGCTATGATAGCTGTATCGTCTGCGAAAGTTGCAATGGCGTTGTTTTCCATTTCAGGAATATCACAGGTGTATAATAAGTACAGGACCGGACCTAGTACACTTCCTTGTGGTACTCCAGCTTCTATACGCTTAATTTCTGAATAAGAATCTTCGTGTTTTATACGAAACATTCTTTCAGAAATATAACATTCCAAAATTTCTGAAAATTGCTTAGGCAGCATTTTTCTTAGTTTGTAAATGAGACCGTGGTGCCATACCTTGTCAAATGCTTGTGCCACGTCTAGGAACACCGTGGAGCAAACTTTTTTCTCTTCTAGGGCTTTTTCGATTAAATTGGTTATCCGGTGGACTTGGTCTATTGTAGAATGTTTTTCCCTAAAGCCAAATTGATAGTCGGGGATTAGCTTCCGCTCTTCTATGATAGGTTTTAATCTTTTCAAAAATATTTTTTCATATAGTTTGGCCATTACTGGCAACAAGGAGATTGGCCTATAAGATTTCGCTTCATGAGGAGGTTTACCAGGCTTGAGTATCATAATTACTTCAGCAAATTTCCAAACATCGGGTACATATTTCAGTCTGAACGTGGCGTTTATCAAAGTAGTCAGTTTAACAACTGCTTTGCGCGGAAGGTTGTTCAAAACTTCTCCAGTAATCAGGTCATAACCAGGAGATTTTTTTTTGGTTATTTTTTTTTATTTCACGTATTAGTTCTCTAGGAGTGACGAGTTGTATTGACTGGTCGTCTTGTAATATATTGTCAAGTTTGAAATCCAATACGGTACCATGATTTGGTTTAAATATATGCTCTAAATGATTTGCAAATACATTTGCTTTTTGTTCGTGGCTAATGGCCCAACTCCCATTCGGTGTTTTAATGGGAGGGACTTGCATAATTGGTTTTTTAATGTTTCTGGTAGCTTTCCACAGTGAGTAATCTGATGTGCGATCGCTAGATAGTCCACGAAGGTAAGTATTGATGGATTCGTCTTTGAAGCTTTTTATTTCTTTATTAAGCCTTTTAGTGAGTGTGTTGAGAATTTGTTTGTCTTTTGGATATCTGTTTATTTGCCATTGTTTTCTCTGTTTCCTTTTTTCAGCTATGAGGTCCCTGATCTTTGCTGGATAAGAGTTGCCTCTAGCTCTAGACTTCACCATCGGTGTGTTTCGCCAGGCACATTGTTGAATGTTTACTATAAACTGTCTCAAGTCATGTTCGAGTTGCTCCGAGTTTTTTAGAGGAACTTTTAGATCAATTACACATTCTAAGTCAAGCTTGAAGCTCTCCCAGTCAGTGTATTTATTTGTCAGTGTGAGATGGTTTTCCTTTTGAATTGTTCCATTGGATAGAGTTAAGATAATCGGTGAGTGATCTGAACTCATGTCATAGCCCTCCTCAATATGTAGAGTATCAAGGGAGAGATTTTTCACAATGAAGAAGTCTATTAGATCTGGAATCTTTTGGCTATCTGTAGGCCAGTAAGTAGGCTTGCCTGTAGATATGATATCGCATTTGACTTCCCTAGCGGCTGATAACAATTCTCTGCCTTTGGTTGTGGTAAGTCTAGATCCCCAGAAGGTATTTTTCGCATTAAAGTCGCCGCCCAGTATGAACCTGGAGCCAAGTTGTTCAAATACATCTATATAACGCTCAGCCTTTAACGAATACCTAGGCGGGGAGTATATGGCTGATATAGTTATAGGATAGTGTTTTGTTTGTATACAAACCGCCACAGCTTGTATGTCTTCATCCTCCATCTTTAGTTGTTCGTAGTGGCTGATGTTCTCTTTTATTATGATTGAACTGCCTCCCCTAGGAGTATTATAAGGATGCAAGGCGTGATAAACTTTATATCCTTTTATTTGAATAATTGATTCCTTGGTGCAGTGTGATTCTGATATGAGGCAAACATCGAAGTTTTCTGTGGTTAGGACAACTTCTATTTCATTTAGATGTTGAAGTAATCCATTGGCATTCCAAGCCATGACTTTAAGCATCATTGTTTAGAATGTGGTATGATAGCAGTTTTGGTGCTATGCTCCAGGATTTTCAGACGATTATCAAATGAAGTCATGATATTTAAAATTTTGTTGATTTTGTCTTCAATATTATTTTCTTGCGGTTTTGGTTGTGGCTGAGGCTGATACTGTGACTGTGCCTGTGGCTGTATTTGCGACTGTCCAGTTTTAGCCATTTGTGAATATGTCACACCTTTTGTGACATTTTGAGTGTTTACTTGTTTTTTGGTGCTATTTGTAGCTGGAGCTCGCACAGCATTTGTGCTGCTTTTCATCGCTTTGCTTTTTATATTTTGAAGTTCTTTAGCTACTATGCACCCTCGGTAGTTGGCAGGGTGAGGTTCACCACAATGTATACATTTTGGCTTAGCGTCCGCTGGTTTTGGGCAATCACGAGTAAGATGCTTACCAGTACATTTGACGCATCTAGGCTCTTTACTACAGTATTTTTGAGTATGGCCGTATGCTTGGCATTTTTTACACTGTGGAATCAATTTAGATGATTTAATTGGCTGAATTTCCACTTTGCAGCCTAGAATTGAGCTGATACTATAGATACTCTTTATGTCTTCTTCTTTTTGAAACGACAACATAAACATATTAAGAGGTTCTTTAGTCCTCCAGCTGAGTTTATTTACCGCTTCAATAATTTTAAATCCTTTAGATTTAAGGTCTTCAATAATTCTTTCAGGTACATATGTGTGATGAAGATTTTTTGCCATCACTCTAATTGGTCTGTCCTGTTTGTTCTCGTACGAGTGCCAATGATTATTATTATCTACTAAGAGCTTTGTGGTAGCCTTGTATGAGTTCTCACTTTTGGTGTTTATTTTAGCTGTGTCGCCTTTCATCATCTTAATAGTGAATGATTCACTTGGTATACTGGTAACGAGAAGATCATAAAGTTTTTGGTAGTCCTTGATGCTTTCTACAACAATAGGAGGCGGTGGAGGCGCCTTCTTTTCTTTTGGTTTCTCCGAGACTTTTTTGCTAGGCTCGGATTGTTGAGACGGAGAAGGTGTTGAGGTCCTCTTTCTTTTTTTTCTACTCACTTGTCGTATCCATTCCGTTTCTCTAGCGAGTTCCTCTTCATCTGTATCGTATTGGACTTCAGGGGGAACTTCTTTACTAACTCCTGGTTTCTCAGATGCTTGTTTTTTATCGACTTCTTTAGCTTTGAGCAATTGTTGCTGAAGATTTTCGACTTTTATTTGAAGCTCATTTACTAAGCATTCTAATTTTTCCCTTAGATGTTTCTCTTCGTTGTACAACTGGTACAACACTTGTTCTGTTTCAGTTTTAATAGTAATTGTACTTTTTGGTTTTGCCATATTTAATTATTAAATATAGCTTGGCCTTAACACTTGTTAGTTGTTTTTGTCGATGTTTAGCACTGGTTGCAGAAATGATTTCTGGGTCATCGCGGCGATCGCGGTGCGCAGGCCGTCGCGACGGCGTGATTGCTGCGTCAACACTTTACCCGAGTACAAACTAGAGCAACAGTACGACGCAACCGTTCTCTGTAGCTGTCTAAAAAGAACTGAATTGATTTAAATGACTATAATCACAATAAATATGTCTTTAATTACATCTGGTAAAAAGGAGCACATGCTAAATTTCAAATGTCGTTACCATCCTTAAGTAAAAAAAACACAACTATAGTATGTGCTCAAATACTACAAAATAAGAAACCAACAAAAAAACAAATGATAAACATTATATTAATATTTATCTCCACTCCAAGCAATCTTTTGAGATACCCACAGCTGAATAAATGTTAGACATTTTTTAAAGCAACAAAGATATTCATAATTGGATTCTTAAACGCACTAAATTACAAGCACATAGAAGAGAATATTATTATATATTTTTCCTGTGGCGAGATAATGAGAGCCATTATTTGATTAGCCGTGTAATTAAAAGGAAAGCAGCGCATGCTTGGTATTTGCGCAATTGTGAGATATGGCTTCAAATAATAGGTTTTATTGTTATTTTTATAAGACAATATCTGCATATTATTTAATATTTGCATATATCAGTGGAGGAAGATGGATATTCTTGGCTGAAAACTATAATATAAAATCAATCTAGTAAACGCTTAAATTAGAGGATAGATATAGAATTGCTACTTCACGTATTCTTTTTCGCTAATTAAGTTTCGTTAAGAACGTTTGTTTTTTTTTTGTTGAAATGAAATGAAAATAATTTATTGAATCCATTAAAATGTTCAACATTGTTTAGATTCAGTCATTTTTTGAACTACCACCCGGTTCGGAAAGCGGTTTTCACTAGAGAAGAACGGGCAAGAAACTCTAGTGTTGCTCTTTTCAAAACCAGTTTACAATGTATGATTATTACAAAAATTACAAGTTGGTTTAAATCAGAGCAGTTCATTAATAACTTGTTATGATTTGCAAGTAGGATATAGTTGAATACGAATAAGTTTACTTTATATTTAATATGGCTGAGAGAAACGAAACGAAGTAACCCATAACGAAGAATCAGTATACTCTGTTTTGCCAACGCAATAAATAATTATAAAAGCGTTAAGTAATCTATTTATCAATTACAAAGTAAGCAAATCGGACAGACCAGTCCACACAAGCAGCACCCGTTCACGAGTATGACGCATGTGCCAGCCATCGGCCTCCTCAACCATGCTACAGGGAAGTGACCGACCCGGCACACGACGCCACCGCAAGCACAGACTTTTAAGCGAGCATGACTTATCCAATCGCTTACAAAGCAAAACAAAATAGTTTAAGTTACTTAATATAAATGAAATTATACAGAGCACACTAATACCTCCGCTCCAAGATACTATATATTTAATTAATTTTATACTATACTATTCCCAAGCCTTATTATCATCTAGATATTCTGAAATTTTATAATAAGCTTTATTGCATAATTTTTGCTTGATAGTAGCTTTGAATTTTTCAATACTTAAGGCTTTAATATGAGTGGGAACATTGTTATAAAAGTGTATACAGTAACCCTTAAAAGACTTGCTGATCCTGTGGAGTCTGGTCTTATGAGTAGCTAAATTGTTCTTATTTCTAGTATTTTTATTGTGAATATCGCTAATCTTTCGAAAGTTTTCTTTATTTTTATGGACATACATTAAATTTTCAAAAATATATTGTGATGCCACTGTCATTATATTTATTTCTTTAAATTTTTCTCTAAGAGAATATCTGGACCCTAGCGAATAAATTGATCTTATAGCTCGCTTTTGGAGAACAAAGATGGTATTAATGTCAGCAGCACCACCCCACAGTAAAATTCCATAACTCATCAGACTATGAAAGTAGGCAAAATATACCAATCGAGCTGTATCAATATCAGTCAATTGACGTATCTTACCCACCGCGTAGACTGCGGCGCTCAGCTTTTTAGCTAAAGCGACTATATGAGGACCCCATTGAAGTTTGGGATCTAATGTGATTCCCAAGAACTTAGTTGTATCCACAAGGCTCAACTCATCCCCATTCAAAAGAATGTTAGCGTTAACTTTTTTTACATTAGGAGTCACAAACCGTACACATTTAGTTTTCTGACTATTTAGTAACAAGTTGTTAACGCTAAACCAATGTACGATTTTTGTGAGGGTGTGGTTTACATCGTCAATAATGGGTTGATGTCGATTCAGTTTAAATAATAAAGAAGTATCATCTGCAAACAACACGACCTCACAGTTGTCCCTTATAAAAAAAGGTAAGTCATTAATGTAGATTGTTACGAGGAAGACAGTATTAAATATAGCCAAGAGCCTAATGATGGTGACCAGACATGCCGGAGAGATTGATTATGATATTAGCTTAGTGGTATAACAAAGGACTCTTAGGTGTGGATATAAAATATAAAGCACTTTGCCCGTAAAACATATTCAGACGAAACCATTACACCATAGCTTTATTTGAAAGTTTTTAGAAATCTTTACAATAATTTATTACAAGTAAAGTCAGATATCCTTGAAGCCCTAGTATGTGAGCATAATGGACTACTTCCAAACCCTCCCAATCGTACAAGAAGCCCATGTCCAGTAGTGGTGGAAGGTGGGACAAACCTATAGCTTGATTATTATTTTATTTTATAGGTATTTAAAATAAAATACGAGAGAGCCAGCTGTCGTGGTCTGCCCCGTCAACACGAAAGCTGTAAAGCAATCGAAACGTCTAGAAATTAAAAAAAGGTAAAAATCAAACCAAATCCGCGATAAAATCGGAAAAAAAATGTTTTATTTCAAAATATGAGAGATTTTTCTCGCAATCTCCAAAAGCATTGTCACACCAACACTCCGAAATAAACCAACCCTTGTAATAATCGTGTTCAGCATAAAAGTTGTGTTAGGATGGTGCATGTCACTCAGTAGTTGGCCTGTCATTCGGAACCTAATCATATTACGAACTTCTGTTATATGCTCTCCGCTAGATTAGCTTTTTACATAATTGATATATCACGTACTTTCATCATTTTATCAGCTCGCTTCGAGACAGCGATAATTTGGTTGAACAGAAGGGTTTCGAAACAATGATCTCATAATTCACAACGTTATCAAAGATACGTGTATTCATAATTAATCATCTCTCACTTTGAAGTCAAAGGAAAACTACATGCCTGCGAAATCTCAGCTAGAAATTTAAAGACATGAGTAGTTAGTATACCAAACCGCACCAAGTCAATTCGCAGGATTAAAATATCTCACATAATTTTCATCAAATAATCATTTAATTCTTTTGTGAAAAATGCAAGAATCGTTTTTGCAGCGTTACGCTCATAATTTTATATTTCAATAGCAAATTGCCCCCAAGATTACAAAAGATTTTCCTGTTATTCGTCTTGCGCAACTTTTCAATATTATCTCGAACTTCGGCGTAATTGTGTGAAGAGTCAGTTCTATTTTTACTACCCCTATCTCCAGTTCGAAATGACAATCGTTTTGACGTTTTATTAATTGAATCCCTTAGATCTAAAATAGATTTACCAATTTCAAATACGCGTGAAACCCTAGCTTTCTTACAAAAATAGCCGTTGTCTTCCTTAAACATGAATTTATCATGTACTTTGTTTCTCTTTATAACATTCTATTTATGTTAATTGGAATGTATCGGTATAATTCGCTTTAAAAGGTTTATTCTAAATAGAATAATCTTGTCAATTTTGGAAAAAGAAGCAGATTGTTTCTTCGGCGCTATTCTTTGATATTAATCGTACCTAGATAAATAAATAGGCTTATGTTCCTTCGTAGTATAAGCGTTTCTATTACATGTGAGAATGCCATGAGCATTTATTCTAAAGCCAATCTCAATGTGGTTTTTTAATGAAAAGAATATAGCTGGAGAGACCACGTTGTTAAAATAATGAGCAATATGTTACAGAAATACACAAGAAAAATCTACTGCACCGATCTCATACGTGATAATGACTAGACATGTTCTATAAACATTGTAAAGTTTTAACAATGCATTTCTTTAAGGAAAGGAACTAACTTCACTAATGACTAACCACTAAGATATAATTAACGGTACATGAAATGAAAATACGTACGAACGTAACCCACGTTGCAACACTTTATTGATCTTTTACCATAAATTTATATCTTCATGTCAATATATTTTACTATAAATTTTATTTATAAAATACAATAATTAAAATTCATCCTAAATGACTTGAATCTTTATTATAATATGCACTTTCAAGTTAAAATGTCAAAATGAAGAAAGAGGAGACTAGTCGTTCCTTAATTTAGGAATATTTTGTGCGACTTCAAATTCTAATATCTAACGACAACTTAGCCTTAGGCCGACAAGACTGAGACATTCTGACACAATGTGGAGCTCTTTGTGAGTAAAGTAAATAAGCTGATGCTGGTAATACTGGAAGTCAAGGTAGAGACTACCTGGCAGACTACCAGGGTGCCAAAAAAAGGAGCGCTATATCTTTCATTGATTTTCAATTTTGGAAGAGTTTTGCAACTCTAGTCGAAATCCTCGGATCTACGGAGGCCCCATAATGTTATTCGTATTTGCTGTAAAGAATAAACTTATTTCCAAAATAATGTGTTTGTAATCTGAAAGTTAATGCCGTTTGTCATCTTTAACATCGTTATATTGTTTCCTGCTCTATAAGATTCCCCGAGGTTTTCACTGTAGTAAGTTGCCTTGGTTCACCAAATGGACAGCAATTTACAACTTCAACTTGCGAATCGTAGTCTGTATAAAATGATTATTACCGAAGCAAGTTTTGAGGCAATTCAGGCAAGTAAAAGTGCTTTACTGGATTTAACTGGACTAATAACGAGCGCAATGCAGTGCCATGCAGTACTTACTAATAAGAACAGAATGGTATTGTTCCTGTATGGGCAGTTGTGAATTGTGATTTATTATCCAGGCGAGCGACCTGCTTACTTCGTGAATTAGAAAATGTTGAACAGTCTATGTATTTCGATATAAAAGACGTGATTTACCGGATAAGAATATCCTGTTGCAATAATCTAGAAATCATCTAAAATCACTCAAGTAAAGTGTTTGAAAATTCTCCAAGTTAACATATCAAAACCTATAAGTCGCTGACCGAAGCTTTAATTTAGTTAAACCGTGTTAAAAACACCAATTTGGTTCTCTAGTTGGCTATATTCGTGTGACAGGGCGAGGTGAGACAAGTAATTGTAGTTCTCACACCTACGCTAGTGGTTTGAATGTATGTTTTAATTTAATGGAACGCTAAGGACCCTGGCGACAACATTAAACTAATGGACTGGACTGCTTTTAACTAAACGCGTTGGTTTTTGTTAATTTTTCCTCTTGTGTTGACTTTGTAAATATTATAATATTTATTTGGGATATTAACCTCTGCAAATCGTGTGAATCGGGTTTGAAAATATATTATACTTACATTTAAGAATCTGCCTGCCTCGGTGGCGTAGCTGTACTACGGTACGATTTCATAGCTGAGGTATCGGGTTCGAATCCCAGGTCGGGCAAATTTTCTGATTTCATTCATTATCAGCCCGGAGTCAGGGATTTGTGCTCGATATGGCGATAAGCTCGCCCCCTATCACATTATGGGACGGAACATATAAGGCGAAATGTGGGTGTCCTGCACCTCTACCTACCCTTCTGGGAAATAGGCGTGAGTTTATGTATGTATGTATGTATGTATGTATCTCTTACCACCAGGTGAACGACATGCTCGTCTCAACATTGAACACATTAAAAAAAATCTCTACCATGGAAATGGTGTGTTGATCACCGAAAATTAAAAAATGTTCACCACAATAACAAATCTATGAAACAATCAGTTATCTCTCTAATACAGTTCAAGAGCCGCCGTGATAAGAAATATTAATAACTCGTACACTAATAAATTAATTACGGTTCCTTTATTCACTAATAACCTTCTTAAATAGAATGAATAGTTCCTGACGATATGCAGTGGTTCCACAACGGTTACAAGCAATTCTCCCCCTTCATTTTATTACTCAGACTTTTTATATTTACATGGATTTTTACTTATTGGATTCGAGTTTGCATAATATTTATTTAGTTGTTGGCCCGCGGGTTTATGTTTGAGTTTTCTGATCCTCGGAATGTGTTGGCTCATGGTTGGAGCACTTTACATCATATAAATATATAAATGTTTCTGGGTCTGTAATCGCTATATGCGGGCTTACTGGATGGAATTCTACCAATAAATACAATGCATCCGATACCGAGTCAAAAATATATTAAATAACAACAGGGGCAACTTCCCCAGTTTTTTCTTCGTGCTTACATTTAACGCAAAGAAGTATCGTTCTTGTGTCAACAGGAGGTAAATTTCTAAAAACATTTTTCTACGAAACGCTTTATTAATTTTTAATTTAATTTATAAGAGGGTAATAAATATAATAACATAGCCGACTTCCGGCAAATTTAACAAAGGTTAAATGTCTCTGAAGGACATTTTGTGTTTACGCTTTACGTCAAACAAAATTGTACAATGGACATCTACTTTAATCTAAAATTGACCCAAAATACAGATTTCGTTCACTGCCATGTTTATTATACGAGTAATAAGAGCTAAATATAATAATATTATATTATATCCACTGTGGACTGCAACGGGCTGATGATGATGATGATGATGATAATATTGATATTGGCGTAGGGGTCAACATAGTTGGGAGTAAGTAGTCAATTACAATTATTAAGACAAGGGCCTAGACCGCAAGATCGGCTAAATTTACATTAACTTGATGTCGTCAAGAAAGATTAAGATAGCTAATAAATCTCACAAATTAAGAACGCTAAAGAATAGGAAATCATGAAGGCAACACCTGGCACTAGATAACGTTAAATGGAAATAAAATAGAGCTCATGAAAGTTTGAAAAACAGTGTCCTAATATTAAAACAAATCAAATAATATATCGGTAAGGGAGAGCAATGACACAGAGCGTCTCGTTTCAGTCTCGTCATAACGTGTCGATAGTTATTATGTTACGCGGGAATGGGCGAAGCATTATCGTAATTAATTAGTAGTTTTGCTTCCATAGAAAATAACATACATAACGCTGTTATTATTTAAATATTAATTCAAGGGAATAAGCTTATAATTTATGGACATTTATTTCGTGAAAGCGATTTGGTCCCTTTTAGATAAAAATTTAGGTACAGGTACCTATTTAGACCAATATGGCGAGTAACCATTGCAGTTTACACGAATTCCTGCACATAATTCCAATTTGTCTATTCATACGATCCAGCGATTTCCGACAATTTATATTGCTTATTTACGTGCATCCCAAAATCGCCAGGCTTTCTAGCTTAACACGAGCTCTCCCCTATATCCTAATTAGTTTAATGTAGAACTATAATTTAGTTTATTTCGGGCTTGAGTGTTGCAAATAGAGTTGTATAAAGTTGTTCACAATTTCTGATACCAATGGCTGCAGAGCTGCGTATTCATGTGGAGTCAGAACTATGTTATGTTTGTTGGATGTAACTACTTGTATGTTATAATATCTATGTTGACAGCCTCCGTGGTGCAGTTGGTTAGACGCCGGCTGTGAAACGCGAGGCTGCGGGTTCCATCCCCGCACCGAGACAAATGTTTGTCAGAACCACAAGTATTTGTTTCAGGTCTGGGTGTTTGTGAGACCAAAAAGTCTCTTGTAGTTCCTGATACCCACAACATAAGATTCGATCTTAGTGTGGAGTCAGGACTATATATGTGACTGTTGGTTGTATTTATTTATTTATGTACCACCCCATATACATCCCATTGCAGGGCATAGGCCTCCTCTACAATCAAAAATACGATTGAGAGGGGCTACGCCATATACTCCACCACGCTGGCTTAGTGAGGAGCGGACTATACATACCATATACATTCTTGCAAATTGCCCTTACCAATGTACAACATTTTTCACAGATTGGTAGTATTATAAGGCGGGCAGTTTGGCCACAAGACTGATAACGTATCCCCAGCGGTGTACGTGAATCAACGGGCGGGTGTCTCAATACGGCACAATTGTCGCCGCGTCGCCGGATGACAGCTAAACGTTAGCTTCCTCCGATCCCTGCGGTACAAGTCATGGACTACGTGAGATGTGAATTATTGGTTTGAGGTATTGTCTCATTGGAAAGACAGATGTGGTAGAGACAGTAGTCAATCTGTAGTACTAACTTTAGCTTGTAGTAGGAATGTAATACAGCCACTGCAGTATAATGGCCTTATTCATAAACAGTTTTAAAAAGTATTTTAGTTATCGAATGTTATATCCCTTTAGAACTAGTTTTGAATTCAGTTTGAGCAAAGAAGACAAGCGGAAAGCGCAGCGTAGGACGTCCACCCACAAGGTGGTCAGACGACCTGGTAAAGGTTGCGGGACGTCCCTGGATGCAGGCTGCCTCCAACGGGTCACTGTGGAAATCATTGGGAGAGGCTTCCTTTGGCTGATGGATGGATGGATCGATGAAAGAAGACAAAACATTCGATAACTTATATAGGTTTAAAATCTATCTATGAATAAGGCTTTATACCTTTGTTTAGTACTGGCACGACCTTGTTACTATAATGAATGTGGTGATAACTCCAGTCCAAATTAATACTCATGTGTGAGATAATTAACTGAATATTCTCGATCTGCTCAAAACTCAAAACCACGTTACCTACACGGACTAAACGCGTAAAGCGACACACTAGTATGTGTCATGCTGGGGCCTGGGTATCAGGAATTACACAAATAACTTACACGGTACCACCAAGAAATTTAGTGAAGTTATTTAATTGACTTACTATGCTTTATTGATAGTTTCAAATAACATAAGTAGGTACATAAGTCCCTACATTCCTAATAATTTTCGCATATGCTACAAAGAAATTTATTGCAATTCGCAATCTCCTATAAATTGTACCAAAATTGTCGTCACATCGCGTGACTGCCCACGTTGCTTAGCTCATACTTCGTCGAATTTTCACTCATTCATTCAGTTTTATTCACTTTTACCGCCAGACCCGACAAAGTGCAATTTATAACATACCGACACTCGCCAATTCTAGCTATTTTCTTAATTCTTAATTGCTATTTCCGTAATGTGACTAATTTCTATTTGTATGACTAATTACTGATTGAGTATCGTTAAAGTGAGTGTTATGATTCACTGTTGCTCTATTCTTTGTTCTCATGCTAGTGTGAACTCCTTGTTACCTTTCGAGTCCTAAGTCTTTGTTTAAATAAGCGAAACATCATTTTCAGCGATAGTTAATGCATTGTTGATTGACTAATTACAGCATGTACTGTACTGTATCAGCCCATATACGTCCCACTGCAGGGCAAGAGCTCGTCTATAATCGAGAGTACGATTGGTAGGGGTTAGGCCATATAGTCCACCACGCTGACCTAGTGTGGGTTGTCGAACTTTACACACCATTGAAATTCTTGCTAATCGCTACGGTATGCAGGTATCCCCACGATTTTTTCCTTCTCCATTATAGTGCATGGTGATTGATTATCAATACACAGATGACTCCGAAAAGTCAGAGGTGTGCCTTGTGATTTGAACCCGCGACCACCATGAACATTCAACATGTTGGCAGCCGCGTCGTGTCCATTTACCAACAGGACACCGCACACTTGGCACAGCAGTTAGATATATTTATGCCAATGTGGTTGGAGGATTATGAACATGTATAGAAAATAACGTGCAATGTTAGTCACGAGGCAACAGACATCCTAACAACTAATCCGTGGGTGCGACTCGTCTGGCGTTTAATCTACGTCACACGTTTGTAAAGTGCAATTTACATATTAAACACCGGACTAGTTCTTCTACCTTACATAAGTTCACGCCTATACCTCTGGAGAAGTGTCACTCCTATCATTAAATTTACTGCATGCATGTAATTCCATTCTGAAATGTAATAGAAACGAATTTGTCGACATGCCGTGCAAAAATTGTAGTTCCAGTGACTTTGTATTATATTTTTCAAGCTGAAATATGAAAAGGTGGAGTACCAGACCTGGAATCGAACTATTTACAGCATATTTCACTCCAAGGGACCAATTAGGTGTTCAAATTAGATACGGCACACTGTCACATTTTTCATTGCTATACTCACAATTTACATAGTAATGCCCTGACAAGTAGTTCTTCATGGGATAATAAAAACAACATAACTTTTATAACTAAATAGAATGAATATTCCTATGTATTCCCTCATAGTTCAATACTATGCCGGTAGAAGTCCTCTTTCCACATTGAGGAAAGAATAAAAGAACTGCGCATAGGGTCTTGAATTTTGTGAAACCCACTGGTTCAATAAGAGCTTGTAGGAGAAGCCTTCGTGGCGCAGTTGTTAGGACGCTGTGAAACGAGAGGTTCGATTCCCGCACCGAGACAAATGTTTGTGTGAACCTCAGGTATTTGTTTCGGGTCTGGGTGTTTGCGAGACTGAAAAGACTGACTCACCACACAAGACTCGATCTTAGTATGGGGTCAAGACTATGTGTGTGACTGTTGGATGTATTTAATTATTTATTTTATTTACACTATTGTAAGAGATGGCTTCTTCAATTCTTTTTTCCTACTTTCCCTTTCAATTTTTAGAGACTGGCAGCACACCTGCTATTTTCGTGTCGTAGATGTTCATAAGAAACGTTTAGTGTACGTCACATGGATCATGTTTTTGCTCTTAAAGCTTTAGAGATCTTTTTATGTAATTTTTTCTACTTGTTTTAGGATTATGCGGAAAATACCAAGGCCAGCGGAAGAATTATGTTTTTGTCACGTAATAAACTTTAACCCGTGCACGAACATTATGTTCAACTAGATTTAAAATGATAAAAACAATGATTCTTAATGTTAGCTTTTTGTACGCACTCTGCAATTACATGCAATAGTAAGCATAGTGCTGTCTAGGTAGAAAATCAAACTGCAAACAGAAGGGTTTACGAAAAGCGGCATCATTATTCATTGCCTCTCGGGACGACTTTTCTACAGCATTATTTGCCATCTAAAAAATCTTTGAAGACTTAAAGCGTTACGCGCCTCTTTTTTGCCAGTGTCCCAGGCGGTCATGACCTACTACTTCAGCCACGAGAAGTCCACAAAACTTAGATCTCTTCCAAGAATTTCCACAGCCATCTGTTGGAAGTTGCCCGCATCCAGCGACTTCTTGCAGCTTATTCCCAGTTTCTTATTTTATTTTTCTTCTTTATTATAACCATGGTAATATAGAAGTTTGATAGGTATTTTAATTTGGTAATTTATAACATAAATAACTAGTATTCGGCACATTACATCGCATCTCTCTCTATGCAGTCGGTTCCTCACTCAATCGCATAAGGTATACCGGGTATATCAAGACTGCGACCGAAAACGTAGCCAGGTGGTAGTTTTAATGGTTAACAACACGATGCAAATAAATTTTTCTCCAAAACAGTGCTAGATATATTTTTAGATTTTTTTAAAAATCATCATTTTTGAGTGGTAAATACCTAGTTTTTGCGAAAGTACTAATTTAAACCCTTAGGTACCATTGCGTCTTTAAAAATAAAGAGGTGTATGTACATCATTATTTTAGGAAAACTATGTATATATCACCAAAATACGAAAATAATTAAAAAATTACAAAAAAAACTTGACGATTTTTTTTGCGAAACTTTTACTTCTAATGTGTCTGAAGTCACCAATACTGCCACCCGACTTCGTTTTCGGTCGCGATTTGATATACATACCCTGTATATTATTATCAATGGTATTACTAAGCTGTACTGCGTCTGCTTCAGCGCTCAGTTTATCTTAGCACCAGTTTAGATAGTAGCCATGTTTGAACGCTTGCATGTATGCTGAGGTCAGACAGAACTTTACTCTCTGAATCTGAATAGACAAGATAGTTAAATTTAATTAGTGGGTTTATTTCATCATCACAATTTTACATCGGCATTACCTTAGGATAGTGCCATAAATTTTTTGCCTTAGTAAATATTTATTTTGAGGCATTTTTTCTGGTACTTTTCTCAACCTACATATTACATAGTTATATTAAAAACTCGTACATAAAAATAAGCGCTTATACTCACTGAAAATCTACAGTCTAGGACTCAAAACAACATGTTTAATTATTTATTAGTAATATTTTTCTGACGCATTTCGTCTTTTATCGATAATTTTAATAACCCCAACAAGTTGTAAATATTTATCCTATATCTTACAATGATAATCCTACCTGCGAACCAAAACCAGGACCTTATAATTCACAGCACATACATGCTTACAAGACGACAAGGACATAGGTATGCTAATTTCAAACATGAACGAATCATGTTTTGATACATTTATTATTAGTTCCTGTCCGATCATCCGGTACTTCACACCTGGCAATATTAACATGATAAATGCATACTGCAAGTGTACACTGAATTTTAAATTATAAGCTAGTATGTTCTTTGTTTACAATATAGACACGAATCAGCATTCTGTATGTGTATCGGTAGTTCATAAGATTTTCCTGAAACTGCGCGCGAATGGACCAGCGCTCTTCCGGTGGTCCGCATAGAGTAGCATATATAGATAGGACGAAGCTCTGCCTTTTCTACACCGCTGTCTGAATTTGTAGGATTGAAATCATAATCAATATACATATTAGAAATATATATGAAGAAAGTTAATCGTAATTACTACTAGTTTAACATCATACTAACATCGCTATGATGTATAAAAGCTGGATGGAATAATCCACGACAGTTCCTGCCAAGGGAACTGAGCAATAGCGTGGAATTAAGCTCTTAACTTTGGAATCGCAAGCTACCAGTCGTTTAGTATAAAGTAGGTATATACAGCAAAGTTTGTACAGCTGTGTATGCTTTTGAGAAACACTGAACACGCGACAAATAAAAATATACATGTTATTGTATTATGGGATCTGATATTTTATTGAGTGGCAAATATTGGTTTATGTAATTGTGGAATCATAAAGATTTTTAGCCAACATCTAGGTACTAAATTATAGCAAGTGAAGCGCACATATTGGTAAGTGGTAAGCGTGGCAATATGCCTTGCAGCAAAATGTCTACTCATTTACACATAGCATAGCCACACTGAGCTCGAATAGAAATAGATGAATTTAGAAAGGACACCATCACAATCGGAAGTTAAATTTGATTAACGTAATCAACCAGGTCAAAATTAGAGGATCCAATAAGCCTCATCGCTAACGCTTTTTCTCTTGTTTACAAACAACAGTGATCTCATTAAGCTGACCAAGCGCGTTTATCGGACCTAACAAACATAAAAATGTCGTTACTCAAATCATACGACATGACACATCCAATAGCATCAGAGTAATGTCGCATCTATCAGTCTGACGGCCTGACCTCAGCTCTTTGACCGGCGCCTGCGCATATAAGCCAATAAAGGTCGGGCACAATAGTCCGGCGGTCGGTCAGTAGCAACGCGTCAGTCCGCCCTCGACGCGCGAGTCACACACACGTTAGCGCGCGCCAATTCCACAGCAAAATGTTGTTCTACGTTACTGTAACAGTGTTGCTGGCCAGTGCCCAGGCCAAATTCTACAAGGATTGTGGTAAATACATGTTTTGTTATCATTTATGTGGGACGCAGTAATCAGGATGTGATGTCCTCTTTGTTTGAATCATATAGCTTGATTGGTTGGGACAAAATCACACCGCAATTGCAAACCGGGGGATCTCGTTTTTGCTTTTGAGACAGAATTTTATTGTTATCGGTGTTTTCTATATTAAATGCGCTGTCTTTTCCAGTAAATGTGTACAATGTCATGTATCTATGTTGTAGGATGTAAATTCGCGGTAACAGTGGCGAAGGGTTCATACAAGCCGATTCCTAACAGCACGCCTTATAATTTAAAGGAAATTATTAATTATTTACATTTTTTTAAACAAGTTATATGAAGAAAATAATCAAATAATAAACAATATTAAAATAAATATAAACAATAAACAAATGTTATTCGATATTAATAAACAAAATATTATCGATCAATTAATAACACAACGACAAACGCATTGCGCGATGTTCAACGTAAGTACATGCATACGAAACACGCGGCCGCCTAGATCCCGATGACGTCACGTCAGGCTACAAGGACACAGCACGAGTTCCCGTTGCTCTCGCGCTCATTTCCAACGCATTATTTGCCATCTCTGTTACACGTTTGTTGCTCAGAACTGCATGCAAAATTGCACCTTAAAACCCTTAGCTTTTAAGGTCTAAATTTATTTGTAGAAATACGACGGTATTCGCTTGTGAATATGCCGGTGGGACTACGGCTTATAAAGTAATTTGCCAGTTCGCGCCTCTTTTATTTCGTGTTTATAATTAGAAAATATTATTTACTACTGTGTTGTTTCAGTGTATATATATAATGCGGTGTCTATTTTTAGGTTTGTATATAATTAGTGCGTAATTTATGAAATTTTACTGGTTTCGAAGTGCAAACAGATCTATCTATTTAGCAAAACTTTAATGATGAATGAAACTTGATAATGTCGTATGTATCGTTTTATCTCATGAATTGCATTATTATGAGGTAATTTTAAAAATGCTGCTTTTACGTAATTAAAACACGCACTGGAAATTATATTAAATTTGATAATACATTTAAGTACCAGAGAAAGAACGGCAACTGACAAGTTTTAATTATTTCATAAATATTGTAATGCCGTATTTTTGTTAGCGTTGATTCAAAATAGGACATACAAACATAACCCACGCCTGCATCCCATGAGGGTTGCCAGATTCGATAGATCTCCAGTTAGCTCTATACTGGCATCGTTTTACTTTCGTCCACTTACATCAATCTCTTCATCTTTTTTTTATATATAAGGAACGTTTGAAATTTTTTGTCGATCAATTTCAAAACAGGCTAAAGTTGTGTTTTGCATTGAATCGAAATTTACTTTAAAAACGTTAAAAAAAGCACCTAACGGGCACAGTGCTATTCCGTGCAAGTGTTGTATGAAAATATAGTAGGTATTACTAAGCAAATATGTCGCTCAATATCTTACGTACATAACGGAGTAAAAATATAAGTATGAGTACTTGTTAATTTAATAAAACTAGTCACCAGAAGAATCGGCTTCCCTTTTGAAAAAAGTCACCCTTCGCCACTGCGCGGTAATAAGTACTAATAGTGCATTGTGTATTGACTATTGCGCCGTTTATTTACAAATGTTGGTCCCAAACACGTGATACAGGGAAATAAATCATCGTGTTATTCATCATTCTAAAAATAGTGCATGATTTTAATGCATCTCATTTAAACCACCACGTTGAAACCTTATACGCTGCATTAAACAGCAGGCTACTAAAACAATTTTATAATTTAGCTCGGAAATTGAAGACAATTTAGGGAACTTGGTACGGATGCATACCTTGGAATTAAAATAAACGAAAAATGCTATTCGGGAGGGTAGTTCTAAAAAAAAGCTTTAGTAATAAGTTCTCCTTTGCCCACCAGGCTTGAAGTCTATAACGTTAAGTCTGTATATATCTGTTTTTGATCGATTTACGAGCCGATACGGAAAATTACGTTAATTGCTGATTAATAATAATTGCTCAAATTATTCTAGATACTTATGGATACTGACTTCTTTGAAAGAATACTGTGTCTTAATGCGGCTTCACTCAAGTACTGGAAAAGTGACCAAGCTATATAAAAAAGATTGATACATATTGTGGAAAACGCTAAAATCCTATAAAGTCGAAAATCCTATGGGTAAAGTAAAAATCTTTTCCATCCTTAAAAAATCTGATCTTTTCTGTTTCAACTGACAGTAGAGGATGCACACTACTTAGCCAAGCGTATTTTTAAGGACATATTATGTATAAGAAACCAAAATGTTAAGGTGTCTTTAGAAACTCCTATGTCCAACACTGGATTCATACATATTATAAAGTTAACAAGACTTATAATATGTAGTACATTAGTTACCTGTAGAACAATGACGTACAGAAAGCCATTTTGCACAATTACAGTGTACAAGTTTATAATCAACATAAGCTTGTAGTCTAAACTGCAAATAGTTAATAATTTTGCAGTTACCCATTACTTTGATTGCTGCTGTTTGTGTTACATAGAAAATTATTCCACAATGACACGAATATGCTATCAAAAAATATTTTGATTGGCCTGTTTGTAATTATATTTATATTAAGTTATCTGTGCAAGCCTGTAATACGACCACATTATCCGGAAATGAGCGTTTTTGTCGCATAGGCTGGCAAGGGTTGATGGACATATTAATGTAATGAGCGAGACTCAAGGACTGCAAACATGAATCCTAGGGTTTGAGACACCATAGAACTGCAGAGCTTTGTTTCAAAAGGAGCCTTTCCTTTAGGTACTGCTTTGTAGCCTGCATGGCAGAGTAGGTTAAGAATCCAGTTGTCAAAAGACAAGACGAAAGTAAGATTCCCATACCATAGCGTATGTTCGTAAGACTCACAAATATTTTTTTTGCGTCCGATTACTTTGTCCAAAAATCTCGCGTAGTTTCTGATGACAACAGCACAGGACTGGAATGAAATTAAATGAAATGAAAATATTTATTAAACCCATAAATTGTCATATAATATTATTTAGATACATTCATTTTTTCTCTTTATACTACTATCCGGTTCACAAGGCTGGTTCTCTGGTTTCACCAGAGAAGAACGGGCAAGAAACTCTAGCGTTGCTCTTGGCATAAAAAAATTACAATACATTGGTCATACAGGAGTCGCAGCTCAGTTGAATTCAGAGCAGTTCATTATATAATTTATGATAATGATTGATTAATGATTATATTGGCTAAGTTATTTTGTGCGACTGAGTTAAGTAAAGTCGCACAGAGTTCGGAATCGGTACGCACTGGGTTTATTACTGTGGCGTTAGGCCTATCTAACTAAGAAATTATCGTTAGATATACCTGTCCCTCATCCCATGTTAGGTATATAAACAGCATAAAGTTATAACGAAAATCCATTGTATGAACTAAGTTACACGACCCTGTATACAACAATGATTGGCCTATACATAGTCTTACAATGCACGTTTGTTAATAACATTGCACAGAATTTTCCTATGGCGAGCAGTGATGTTAACATTTCAACTTAAATAGTTAATCCGTGTTAAATCACAGTCTAGTAGTTGAAGTGCAAACATGCGCTCTTACTACCATTAGGATTTCTAATAATAATAGCGTAGATACAAAAACTTGTATCTGGAAGATATTGTTGTATTGTTAAGATGCTATTGAACAGCTTAATAAATTGTTATAAACAAATGCTATGTACGAATTGAATTAATGGTGCCCATACGACGAGTTAAATCTTTATTTGGGCATCAGAGTTAAATCAAACACTTTTCCTAAGTACTTAAAAATTGTCATACGATTTATTTTGAGTGTTTTGTATGTCTGTAATATGATGCAAAAATATTATTATCAAGTGACTTGTACCTAATTTAGATATTACTTCACACATTTTTATGGCGTCTATAGGTTTATGAGGAAGCAGCAGTAAGATGGTAAACGGTTACAATGACTATAATAGGTCATGAACGTTGGTTCTACCAGTAACCAGACGTTGAGTGTACTTCTACCTGCCCTCTACAAACATTATTTTTCCTGTTTCTCATCGCTGTGTTCACATAATTTAATCATAAAAATGACAGCCTCCGTGGCGAAGTTGGTTAGACGCCGGCTGTAATATGAAAGGCTGTGGGTTCGATCCTCGCACCGAAACAAATGTTTGTGTGAACCACAAATATTTATTTCGGGTCTGGGTGTTTGTGAGACCGAAAAGTCTCTCGTAGCTCCTGATACCCACGACACAAGATTCGATCTTAGTGTGGGGTCAGTACTATGTATGTGACTTAGGTGTATTTATTCATTCATTCTTTTATTTTATGATTAAATAAAATCTGAAGCAGCTGATTTATTATTCAGTTTGTCGATTATTCAGATTCCCTAACTTAAGATCTTTCAAATTTCAGAGGATCCTATAAAACATCATGCGTTTCTACTGCTATCTCAGGTGATAGGGAGACATAAAACAACAGCAGATTCAGAGAAACGACTTGTAACTACATATTGCCCTAGATCATCTAACGATACAAATAATAATATATCTTATTGCAAACAATGGCAATTTTGAGCGTTAAAAATATACACTCAAACAAAATTACGCTTAATTAAATCTAATTGATATAGGCGAAGTTTTAAAAGTAGTAGTCGTCCTTATCTCATGTGAAGCACCAAGTATTCTTACAACGCGTAAGGACAATAAAAGCGTTTTACGATTTCACTATCGATACGCACCTCGCAAACGGTACGGGCCGTTCCAATGACCCCACTATTACCCCTTGTCGTACCAGCTCCCATTTCCTCTACCAAATGACATCATAAAAAGTCTTTTGTCAATGTTATTGTACAAATACTACTGAATTAGGACTTCCTTTTTACAATTGGGACGATAAATGTTTGTGTGATTGTACAAGGTGTAAAACTGCAAGTCATCTTATTTACTTCTGCCTCGTTGGTTGTGTGGCCAGCTGAAAAATCAAAAAGCTACAAGATCAGGTTTTTAGCATTTAAATTATTTGTTTCGGATCTGGTATCTGTAACAATCTAAAATGCGCTGGTAGTTTCTGATAATCCCGACATAAGAATTGTATCTTCCTGTGGGGTCAAGTATTGTGTGCTAAGTGTATTTGTGTATGTATGAAACAGGCCTGTATGACTTCATTAAGTGTGTAAATAGAACCTAAAAGGTTTTAAATTATTAAAAGTGTTTATGTTATTTACAAAGGTGATGAACAATATGTTTATTTTAAATTAATTAATGATTGTTAAAAGTGTGAAATGGAAATATTGTAAGCATTATTTTGATGCATTCATTTTGCATAATTTTGTTATAGTTCACTTTAAATAACCTATACGGTGCATATTTATAATGGTTGTAAGGTTAAATAAAACCGCACTTGAAAAGCAAATACTAATTGTTACCCTTTATAAAACTAAACAACAATACATAATTTGGATAATACATGTGTGAATATGAAATGTTTCCTGTTTTCCGTTTATATGTATAAATATTGTTTCATGTTTCATATTATAGTTTGATTTAAGCCTTGTTTCGATGCCTAAGCCCCCAGCTTTGAGTTTTCGAATTTTCATGTGTAAAACAAAATAGGTGAAAATGAACAAAAAAAATCGACGCCTTTTTTGTGATTTTTTTTGTTGCATCTTGTCTGATCTGGAGTCACTAAAACTACCAGGTCTAGCTTCGTTTGCGGTCGCAGTCTGAATACATGGTATAATTGGGCATGCCTTGTGTAAGATTAACTATTCTAGCGACGCGATAAACTTGAAACAAATACGTGATGTAGTGTATTATTACAATTTGTCACGATTTCCTCTTTAAACTCTGATAAGGGATTGATAAAAAAAATTGATTTTGTTTTTTTTTTTTGCGTTCTTATTTGAATCATGCTAAGTTAATAAAGTTACAGTTATTTTATATTTTTATAAATACATAAAGTATAAACTCACGCCTTTATCCCAGAGGGGGTAGGCAGAGGCGCCACCAGGTCACCCACATTTCGCCTTGTATGTTCTGTCCCATGATGTGATGGGGCGGCGAGCCTATCGCCATATCGGGCACAAATTCCTGACTCTGGGCTGATAATGAATAGAACAACCCAATATGACTTACCTTAAAATAACTTACCTTATGTGAAAAAATTATCACTTGAATTTTATAATCTTACTGGTCTGACGTTTGTAGACTGTGGACCGCTTAATATTCAGCTTTTATACTATAACGCTGGCAAAACTACATTTTATTAAAGTTTGAAGATATCTTAATATTTTCTTTTGCCAATTTTATAGTATAAAAGCTGAATTATATAATGTTGTTAAGGCACCTATCAAAAGATGTTTCCATGGCATCCGGCCACTTTTGATGGTTCTTCGTCTTGCCAGACACATTAAAGCTGATACCTTCCAAAGCAACCTCGATCGGAACTTCATAATAGCTGATCGTGTGATGCCTATGTCAGAGGCATACGCAGACAAACTTCCAACTATTATAAAATGACGAATACCTGGCGGCCACGGGCTCTAGCTCTATAATTATTGCATTAAATATTAAATATGAATTTTCTTTATATGTATAATAAAACAATACTGTTATACGAGCGTTTATGAGCTTATTACTTATAAATCGTTTCTAATATAATATAGGTAAATACATATATCGTAGTGAAGTAGGTACAACGCCCGTAAATGAATATGTTCCAAAGTTTTCTCAATACATTCTCGATGTACATACAATTACTTAGCAGTATCGAATATTAAGTTATCAATCACGGCCCGTAATCGGTCAGGCCACACAAAGGTCGACAAACTTGCTCACTAATTTAATTAAGACAAATGTGAGTGTTATTGTAATGATACGGTTTGTTTTTGTACTATAGTAGAAATTAAATTAATCTTTTCGGGGTTAATATTATAAATTTCACATAAAAATGTCTTGATGCGGAATCGTTCTCGCCGCCTCTCGTAAGTTGTAACTTGTAACACATCTGACGTCTAACCAACTGCGCCTCAAAGGCTGTCAATAAGAAAAATATGACATAATTTATATTACCGCGAGTAGTCAAAAACATTTTAATTCTATAAATTGTAGCATCGTGCCCATTAATGGCTAAAAGCGAAAATACATCTACATATTAATTTTGGCGCCTATTTCAAAGGAACCTAGAGCCATTAAAAGTAATTTGAATATATTACAATATCTGTGTCTTATACTAATGGATGTTGGGGCTCAACCTGAAAATCTTCAGTGCTCGGCGTCATTAAAATGCGTGCTACTGTTGATCCTGGCTTACAGGAGTTGCAGTGGCGGGTGTGAGGGCGGGACAGACTCTGACCCCGAATGACTCCGAAATTTTTCCATAATAGGCTAGTTTAAAAAATTATATTATTCATAGGATTTTGTTATTGAGCATATTGAAGTAAACTTAAAAATAAATGTAGCCATCTAAATAAAAAACTTAAAACTCAACAATACATTAAAATTATATATACTCTACCTAATGCATTGGAAACCTACTCAATTTTGAGGAGTTTTACTTACCAGATCCGAAGATATTCGTCAGATATTGACATTTTTTTTTATGAAAACACCTGTGTGGACGAACTGTGAAACAAAAAAAAAAGAATTTTCCAAATCGGTTCAGGCGTCTTCGACTAATCGGTGAACAAACATAAAAAAATCCGACGAATTGACCTCTTTTTTTGAAGTCGGTTAAAAATAAATCCAACGGTGTATTTTGAAAACTTTCATGTGTTTCCACTGCGTCAGAATAAAAAGAAACATTACCGCATTAAGATAATAATGGGCTACAATTACAAAACCATAAACTGCCGATACATAATAGAAATAACATGTACATAATCATACTTTGAACGATTATAAAAAAATGCGTCGTGTTATTTGCAGAGCATTTATCGTAATAATGTGCATGGTACATATTATAAATATTTTAACGTTGTACAATACGTTGTACGGAGGTGAAACAATTTATAAAGTGTTTTAAGTATTATTAGAAGTAGCAATTACATAAAGATATAGCTATTACATATGGTAGATATACAAAGTCATAAGTGTTAATTATAATGTATGGAAACTATTTTTATATAGTAATAGATTTCTTATAACAAGCCATAACAGTGTATGAGATTTATCCGTAAGTAGATATATTGTAATTTTATTTTATTAATATTGTTGTTTTTTTTTTAACAATCAATACTTAAGTAGACCATTATCAAAGTATTTTAAAAATATTGGCGGCAGCTAACAATAATAATTTCAAGTTCGTTTAATAGATTACGCTAGTTCATTTAATATCTCCTCGACCCAAGTTCATTGACATTATATCGCTGTAATTAAAATAATCGGGCGTTGTGGCACACTCAGGCTATATTCCTTATGAACTACATATTTAGTTTTGACGAATGCTTATCATTACGTGAAAATAATTAAATATCAATACAGTAAAAGCTCTTTATTCGCGG
Organism: Deilephila elpenor; assembly: GCA_949752805.1. Classification (NCBI taxonomy): domain Eukaryota; kingdom Metazoa; phylum Arthropoda; class Insecta; order Lepidoptera; family Sphingidae; genus Deilephila; species Deilephila elpenor. The sequence goes on from OX457108.1 coordinate 11,996,115, forward strand.
GGTATACGTTCCGTAAATATGCCGCGAATAGAGAAACCGTGAATATAGAATGGTATTTTATATGGGATTACAGGGGATACGTTCCTAGGTGACAAAATAAAAAATAACAAACATATAAAAAAAAAACAATTTAATTGAAGTTTTTGCCCATACTTATTAATTATTATTATCTTCAGGCTTAGGCAACGGTTTAAAGAATTTTGTATTTTTTTCTTGCTTGGCAGTTTTTAAAAGCTCATTCATTGAAATAAAACTATTTTATACGGATTTTATCGCGATTTGGTTTAATTTTTACATTTTTTAACTTCCCGACGTTTCGATTACTTTACAGCTTTCGTGGTCACGGGGCGGACTGAGTCCGTAGTAAAATCCGTATAAAATAGTTTTATTTCAATGTGTAACATTCGCGTAAATCTAAGAAACCATTAAAGCTCTTTCAGTTCAAACTGATATTCAGCAGTGGCATTAGCAATTTGCCTCTTAAAAATAAGACTTCGTTCCATAGACGGATCAATTTTCATAAAGAAATCACAAAGCTCATTTGCCATTCTTAAACCTTCACTAAGATTTTTCGGATTAAATGTCACATTTCCAGTGCTTGTTGAGGTAGCTTTAATTCTGTTTGTTTACATTCTCAAAAACACCGACCGCGGCGAAGGCAGTTTATGTCAAAGGCCGAACCAATACAGCGGCGATACCATTTAATAACATACTTATTACATAGTTGTAATAAGGTCTATTTTACTTTTTCATTAGTCCATTTATCGGCGCGTTTACAAAGGATATTTGGTTGGATACATATTGGAATTCTTTTTATTAAAATGCATGTACTATCTACCGATTGGATCCGCGAATAAAGAAATCTTTAGCCGCGAATATAGGAATCGTGTCACAATTTTTTTATCCGCGAATAGTGAAAACGCGAATGAAGGATGCGCGAATAAGGAGCTTTTACTGTACGTATTATAATTTGGGTAGTATTATATTTAAAAGACTGATAAAAAATAAATATTTTGATAAATTAAAGCTATATTTAATTTTATTTACAATTTTACAACTTTCTCTTTACGCTATTACACACGCTATTACAATCAACCCTATACGTAGGGATGATTATAACAAATTCCATGTTTTTTGTTTGGACATTTTTTCTAAATCTGCTATATCAGTTATTAATTGATAGCCGAAAGTCCAACGTATAATGTGTAGTAATTATAATTTTGATATCTAACAAGCTTTGTGAGATATTACAGGAAAATTGAAAATCGTTACTTTCGTCCCTGGTCTCCCCTACTATATGGTCAACAAACACTTAAATTAATTCAAAACCACCTGAATAAAGTTTATGGTTTTGAACCATTTAAAAACTGACCTAACCTTATAACATGTACTACATGTAAATATAAACAAAAATCAAACGCGAAGTCACTGATGTGTGGAAGGTATTTAGCTTTCCACCGAGTGGATGACAGCCTTGCGGCGTGGCACAGGACATGATCGTTACGGTTCGCTGTTAACAATCACTAGAATCTACAATGAATTGATTCACTGTGCTATACTTATTGGGTGCAACTCATTCAAATACGACACACTAGACATTTGTGTGTCATTGCGTTTTAGTGCCGTTTTATAATAGTAGTACCCTTGGTTTTCAATGTTTAATGACTTAACAATATTAATGTAACTACTCGGACAGTACCAGGATTATTTTGGGTAAGACGTATGTTCAGCAATGGCTTGTGATGATTAGCATAAAACAAATATATAACAAAAAAAATATACATACATACATCGACTTCCACATTTATCCCAAAAGCGTAGGCAGAGGCGCCACCAGGACACCCACATTTCGCCTTGTATGTTCATTGTTCCGTCCCACGATGTGATAGGGGGCGAGTCTATCGCCATATCGGGCACCAATTCCTAACTCGAGACCTCAGCTTTGTAATCGTACCGTAGTACAACTACGTCATTGAGGCAGTCTTAACTAATTAGTGGGAAGGAAATAGTCACCGGGTTCTCAAAGACCGATCCTTTTACGCATAAAACGCACAATCTTCGTATTACGCCATGATCTTGAACACTTCATTATTAACATGTTGATTCATTGATTCAATATGCTCCAGATAAGGCTTTGTCTGATCGCCTAATACAGTGATATATGTTAATACGTCTCACGTAATGTTACAAAGACTATTATTAATTATTTCTAGAATGACGCATACAAATGATACAAACTAAATAAAGGTACATAAATACACGTGGATTATGACCTGGTTATTGTTATTACGATCTAGATACATCTCAAATGAGCAATGAGTGAAAATAGTCTTGCTAGTCAAAGGATTTGTCCCTTGCAAATGAGAATATTTAATTATATTGCAACAGCCAACACCTGATGCCTGATGACATGTTACCTGCATAATAAATAAACACTTGATTAATATGAAAACTACTTTGTCCTGCTTTATGTAATTCATATGACTTAATCTAATGAACGCAAAAAAGTGGCTCCGTCTGTCAAAGGACAACGTAGATACCAAACTGTGTTTTTATATTATAGTAATAAAACACAATATCACACATAGCGAAAAACTTGCCTAATCCACTTACAGGATCTTAGCATAATTATGTTAATTAAATAATTACATCATTTATAGAAGTGGTAGAGCCACGTTGTAGTCAGTCATGACTTGGCATGAATGGGCAGGCTCGTCCGGGACGGTACCACTGTCTCACAGGACACCGACATGAAGCGACAGCGTCGATGTCGCGTTTCGTTCAGTGAATGAGATTACCGGATGCCCTGTACCCCTTTCCTTTGTCCATCCTTTATCCTTCGCGCTCTCCTCCCAATTTGATGGGCCGGCAACACATTCATGATTGCGGTTCCAGCATTGTGGATGGTCATGGGCGGCGGTGATCACTTACCGTGAGGTGACCTGTTTGCTCGTTTGCCGGACATATGCAATAAAAAAAACACATAATGCCTTGTACATTTTTGTACTATTTTTAGTTTAAACACTTAACTATATTAATTGGGTTTGTTTTAAGTTACATGAAACTTCATGTTGAATTCTCTTGTTACAGGTTCCAAATTAGCCACGATACAGTCAGTTGGTGTAAGCGGGTGCGCAGAGACCGCTAAAGAATGTGTCTTGAAGAGAAACTCAAATGTTACCATCACAATAGACTTCACTCCCTGTAAGTAATGCTTATATTGTTTCATTTTCTTTTTAGCTGGTGGTAGGATACTCAAATTCGCTCACCGCGACCACCGTCACGATGGTATAAACCGAATGACCCAAGCAAGTGTAGAGTAAAGGTTCGGGTTCAGACTTCAGTTCTCGAACAGGCCGGTACAATGGTTTCTATGTATCTCTCATCAGGGTATACTGGACTTCACCACACTTATCATCTCTGTACCTAGTCATTTATTAGAACCTATAAACAACCCTTGTATAGCCCGAACCAGCATTTTATCCATTTAGAACCAAAGATAAACGAATTACAATTAATTATTTACTCTTCGTTTCGAAAGCACTCCAATTAAATGCACTAAATAAAGAGGAGGGCGGAGTATTCCCCTTTCGCTTCCCTTCTAATATGATACCATACAAAAACACACACCTACCTTATTTTCAGCCAGACTGTATCAAATACATATTTAGACTTGTTCGTATTGGATACATATTGTAGCTAAATTAAGTCAAATCATGTCTACTAATAGCACCTATTAAAGATATTCTTGAGCTAATTGCTTCAATGAATTCAACTCCTCTAACTTCCTTATACGCATAAAGCTGATCTTGTAGCAATATGATATATTCAAGACTGCTAACGATTTAAAAATTACTTACAAATAAAAACACTAACTCAAAAAAACGTCGTATTATATGCATATTAGTATTTAGCATAAAATAACATAAAACCCGTGCAAATAAAATTGCCTTTTTGCATAATTTATTTCTGTATTTTGAAAAATTACTTTAACAGTTTGATAGCAACCATAAAGACTTGACGGATATGCCAATGTTCACGAAAATTGTCATCCCAAGATTTGATAGAGAGCGAGAATATTCCTTTCTATCTATCTATTCAGCCCCAGGAAATCCACTGCTGAATACAGGCCTCCCCCAAGAATCTCTACATCAACCTGTTGGAAGCGGCGTGCATCCAGCGATATTCCATTATTCTTAGTAAATACATAAATATCGACTTTGTAGGTATCGCTTCATAAATTAAAATATTTAAATTACAAAAATATTTATTTGTGTTCACAGCAAAAGACATAAAGACCATCACGACAGACGTGCACGGAGTGATTATGAATCTGCCGGTGCCGTTCCCGCTGTCCCAGCCAGACGCGTGTAAGGACAACGGACTCGCCTGCCCGCTGAAGGTAATTGAAAAACATCGAATTAATGCAATTTACTTAATTAATTTACTAATTGTCTGATGGACAATCGTATTAGAACATACCAGACAGTGTTAAATAGGTACCTCTCCCTTTTATTTCTTCACCAATATCTACTCAGCTCTCTTCGCCACAAGCTACTCACTGCAGTCTCCATTAGGTATACACACGCCTTTATAAAATTCGCCCTCAATAAAAGAGTACCTGCCTAAGATGCGATGTATGTAGGCTCAGCAAACCGGAAATATTTTGGAACTAATACCTATAATTCAATATGCAATTAAGAACGTAATACATGTAGTTTAACAGATAGGGTCGAATAATGAACTACAGTCTTTAGATTTCATTCTTTACCTACCTAAGTGAGTGACCCATCATAATTAACAGCTACGTTAAAATAACATAGGTATGCAGCCTTTAGATTCATGGACTATAATTATAACAACGTTACTTCATCTTCATATTTTTATGGTACTCATGTAACAATGCTTCTATTGTCAAGGTTTCTAATGACAATTTATCGATAATGTCCATGATTTATTTCAAGGTCGTCTTAGTCTAGATTTCTAGAACGTAACCTACCTATCATTCATTAAATACGCAGTAACTCATTTGCTGAGCATTTTATTAGTACGTAAATAAGTAAAACATTATTGTATTTTAAGCATTGGAATGAAGATTCCATTCTTATACTTTTATAGCTTTATATTTTTTCTGTAATTATACAAACCCATTGCTGAGCATAAACTTACTACAACTGAGAAATAATTAAGCCTGGTTTACCAAGCTAGATGCTAGTACAAAGTCCTAAACTGTACATATCTTGGAATCTTGGAAATTGTTGTAAAGACCCCTCAGATAAACAGGTTTTATTATGGTATATTTTCGCGGTTAAAACAGGCTACAACTACCTTTCAGCACACACAACTATCAAGTTACAGGTGTGTCCTATCTATCTATTCAGCCATAGGAAGTCCACTGCTGGACATAGGCCTCTCCCATGGATCTTTTTGAAGTGAAACTTCTTTATCGGGGTTGGAAAAAATTTTTCGTTACGCGTCACATTCTTCCGTTACGCGCCATCTTTTTTTATTTAGTAAATTAGTACCCACTTCAGTAAGCCACACCCCCAACCGTTTCCAAGCCCCACCCAAAATTTTAAGTCCCACCCACTTTTTTGTAATTTGATCCTTACCCCCCCTCTGGCCTTCCCCCACCCTAAATCCAAAACAGTGCCCAATAGCCTCCCCACGAAACCACCCCCCCCGCTTACCCCCACCCTAAAAAATTTACCTCACCCCTCCTACTCATATCTCCGGCATTATCCATCGTAGACCCACCGACCTTGGGTTCATTGGAACCGGCTCGGTGAGGGCTACAATCCTGCCCCAACAGAATTCCCGAATTCCCCCTCCACAACTTTCCCCACCCAAAAATATTTTAAGGTTTTAAGGCCCCCCCACGAAACCTAACCCCCCCCCGCCCTTACCCCCACCTAAAATTTTTACTTCACCCCCCCTAAACCTATCTCGGCCAATAAAGGTTGTGGACCCACCGAGCTTGGTATCCTCGGAACCGTCTCGGTGAGGGCTACAAATTGGCCCCGATAGAAATCCCAAATTCCCTCAAAAATTTCCCCCCTCCTAAACTTAAACTTTATTTAATTTAGCTTTATTTTACCAATTCTGTAAATTTGTAAATAGTAGATCATTTTTCGAAAAATGATGTCATAAAGAAGTTTCACTTCTTACGTGTGTACACTAATACACACACACATTTTTTTTTATCACGAATTTTTGTTTTATATTTCAGGCTGATACGCCAGCGAATTACAAGACAACACTGCCAGTTCTAAAGTCATATCCCAAAGTGAGCGTCGACGTTAAGTGGGAACTGAAGAATGAAGATGACGAGGACATTGTCTGCATCCTGATTCCCGCAAGACTCAACTGATTCTAACTTTCTTTTATACATTACTATTTAATTGGTGATCGGTGCCGTGGAGGTGAATAGCAGAACTGTGATTTTTAACAACACAGCCATATGTGACAAGCCAGTGAAAATATCGATTATTTTTTTAATCTAGAATCGATAGTTCAATAGCTATCACTATTAAAAAATATTGATGACAATTGGAATAGACTAATAAAAACAATTGATTCAGAAGATAATAATAATTAAGTTATATGAATTCTATTTACTGAAAACAGTTAATTGCAATTAGATTTTAACAAGGCACTGCGTTACCGATGCCTTTATTCTTACCAAATTTGAAATAAGTACTGATGTTTGTATTATTAATATTAAATAAAAAATAACCACTACATGGCAGTTTTACTTTTCTTGAATTAAGGAATAATATTTGTTACCCCAATAAGCAACAGTCTACGTTGCGCGGTTGGGTAGCCGCCCCGCCGCGCCGCGCCGGCTGTGAAACAAGAGGCAGCGGGTTCGATCCCGCACTAAGACAAGTCTGGCCACAATCAGTATGGTTTCAAAGTTAAATGAAAAGAGATTCACCGATCAAAATACAGAAACATATATTTTCACACACACTCACACAATCATCTTAAACTTAATCTATTACTACTTTAATGAGATTCACATATAAGAATTCCTTCTGAGTTTGAAATAAAAAATAAAAATAAACATATTAGAACATAGATAAATTATTATTACTTAAGGGCCAATTATCACAATATTTGCGTCAACAATACAGCCCTAATATTGTTATAGCCAGCTTTATAGAATAATTACAACCATAAGTGGTGGCGCAGTCGTACTACAGTATGAATGCAAAGCTGAGGTCTCGGGTTCGAATCCTGGGCCGGGCAGTGATATTGGATTTTTCCATTCAATAATCGCCCGGAGTCAGGAATTTCTGCCCGATATGGCGATGGCCTCGTCCTCTTATCACATCGTGGGGCGCAAAAACAAGGCAAAATGTGGGTGTCCTGGACTGGTTGCACCTCTCTACCTAACCCTTCTGGGAAAACAGCGAGTTTATAAACAATACAATTGTAAACAAATAAATATTGGTCAAGTATTTTCTGAGTAAGTTTTCCTGAGTACTGTTTTTGAATGCCTAACTTTTTGCATTTCTTAGCAACAGTGTTAAACTGTCATAGCTCAAATTACTCAAAGTTGAAACTGGTTCAACCATATTCACAAAACTCATTTCAATGCAAGGAGACAGTTCAAATATCATTTCTTCTTTATAGACCCTTTACATTTACAACACAGCTGGTCTTTCACCTTTGGGAAATGTAAATTGAACTCCTGTTTAAAAATCTTTCTGTACATTGACTCTTTAACAGGTAAAATATTATCTTTCCCACAATCATTCAAATACATTGTGTACATCTGTTTTATACTTAAATTTGACTCCAAATATTGTTTTTTCTTTGAAAATTGTTTCACTGGTTTTGCATCAAGTGTTGGAAATGACATTATATGTTTTCTAACCCTATCCTTTATTTCTGATGGTATTGAATGTACACTGGTCTCCGACAAACCTCTTCCATCTGGTTTCGGTATGTTCATATCTGATTTACTTCGATGAACATTATAAACCGGTTTTTGAGATATTGCTAATGTCCCTAAATAGAAATTTTTACACACCGTAAACTTAACAGACCGTATTAAAAAGTAATATTTGAATGAATACTGTCTTTTATTTTTTTCGGACACTTTGCCATGTTTAATGAGATGTCTCTCAGTTGTATTTAATAAGTAATGTTTCTTTTCATTAGCATTTAGTGAATAAAAGGCTTTAAATATGTGTTCTCTGTCTGCGTCAGTTATTCTCACACTGCATTTCAATTTGCAAGTTTTGAGGCAGTCTTTAGTATTCTTAATAGTTCTTTCTGGTACGAATTTTCCTCTTCTGCTGATGTACGCTTCCCCTCTTTGATGTTTTTGTTTCCTGATGTTGCATGCCCACATATTTGGATTTGGTACTTGACTCCGCATTCGTTTTTTTCTGTGTACATTATCAAGTTCTGATTGCATTGCAGTCTTTGTTTTGCATCTGAAAATAGATCATTTCCATTTTTATTTAAAATAGTAACAAAATCATGTATAAAAATATTTAAAGTGATTCTGTTACATCAAATAAAGCTATTATTAAGTTTTAAATTTTAAAAGAAGTACATTAACAAAATATAGTTATACAAATGAACATATGGCATAAACTTACTCCAATTGTGTATTGTTCAACACAGGTACATCAGACTCCATCTTGGTAATAATACCCATGTCAGGCTCCATCTTGGTTATAATACCCTGCTCCTTCAAAAATTCATATTGCCATTCATTCACAAGCATGTGTTGCTTGAAGACGGGTACTTGTGGTAACAGCACATGCAACGGCTGCCCCATTTCGGAGCCCTGTAGTACTTGCGAAGATATCTGACTTTGAATAGGCTGCATAGTATGTAGGTGCTGTTGGCAGGACATTACAATCTGGTTCTGGGATATAATGTGATCATTTCCTATATCCTGGGAGGTCACTGGTATGTGCAATGATTCCGATGTGATCGTTTGTTGGTATGCTACCTTACCCTGTGGTGTTGTGTGCGAAATATGAATTATCTGTGGATTTTGGATTTTTGTCGTTGTCGGTGGTTGATACACTTGTACCAAGTGAGGGATGGTAGGAGGTGCTTGTATGTGATCCATGATACCTGAAATTATGTTAAATAATTAAGTCACTAATGAATTTAAAAAATGGACAATTAGAACTATTAAACTGTGCCTGTACCTAACAAGAAAGAATAAATTAAGAGACAGTAATATTATTTTTTCAAAATATAAAGAAACGATTTAAGATTAATTTTGTGAGCAATTAATTTGTGGTTTGATTTACTATATCTTTTTGTGAATTAAGTGTCCTAAAATGAACTATTTTAAAATAAACACGTGCTTAACTTAATATAATGTGCATATACTTCATTAGAAATTGTTTATTTTACTGAATACCTTATTAATTAATGTACCACAATAAATATGATCGTAATACTTACAAATTATAATAATTAGTTATAACCTATTTAGTACGCAAACAAAGTCGCATTCGGTCTAAATAAATTGTTATCTCGTGGTCAATAATATTCCGTTTTGTTTACAAAATAATAGCAATTATGCCACAGTTCTATCTAGATTTACGAAAACAAAACAACATGGACGCACTAGAACTTCGTCACACCACGATTACGTTCCATTACAAATATATAAGCGCAGTAAAAATATGACCAAGTTAAACACATATGTAGAATGGAACGTTAATAGTGCCCTCAAAAACCGAAACTTTTACATATTTACCGGTTTTTTTAAGATAACTTAAAAATAATTGAATTAGTTCTTTGAACAATATACAGGGTATATCAAGACTGCGACCGAAAACGAAGCCGGGTGGTAGTTTTAGTGGTTACAGACACAATGCAAATACAAATTTTGCTAAATAAGCGACAGATTTTTTTTTGCAATTTTTTGAAAATCATTGTTTTTGGGTAGCAAATGCCTTGTTATTGCGAAAATAGTAATTTAAACCCTATCGTACCATTGCGTCTTAAAAAATAAAAAGGTGTACATCGTAATTTTAGGAAAACTATGTATTTATCACCCAAATACGACGATAAGTAAAAAATTACCAAAAAAAAGTTGACGATTTTTATGCAAAATTTTTCATTGCATTGTGTCTGAAGTCACTAATACTACCACCTGGCTTCGTTTTCGGTCGCGGTCTTGATATACCCTGTATATATATTTTTTTCAATAAGTACTGTTAGGCGCAATACGAATTTCCCGTGGCATTATAAAGTTTTGATAACATTCAAATTATCTTAACAATCAGTAGGTAAGTAATGAAAAAGAGTTTGCAATGGATCAACAATCAGTGGGCAATTCTGTTTCGGATGAGTCTTCTTTCATAATAGTCTGCTCGATTCGGATTTTATCCCAATTCAAGGAGAATGCGTATTTGACGAGTCGATAAGAGAGGTCAAGCCGCCGATTTCAATCCGATTGCTCGGCTTTCAAGAGCTTTCAGTGATTTGCCCCAAAAATTTAACACGGGAATTCTTTTTCACTTCTTTCCTCAGTATGGCCTGTGGAGCCTTATTCCACAGGCGAAAATTGTTCATCTCATTTTCAATATACCACGCCGATGTAGCGCCGTCGCTAGTGCCTATCCTTACTCCTTAGTCTGTGGCCTGTCCAATAGATTAATAATAAGTTGTTAAGTTTATTTTATTTATGTTTTATTTTTTCTTTAAATTTATGTGAACGAACACAAAACATATATTAAATTTAAAATAAACTCTTATCCCTTTCGCTAGACTTAGTTGAGCAGTGTATTTGTTATGTGCAATAAAATGGTTTGAATCTTTTGAACATAGTTTATTCAAGCTCAATAAAGTGGAAGATACTTCAATAAAACCAAAAAATTTAAACAACACTTTAATCAACAAAAATATAGTCATTTATACATTCATCGGTATATTGCACATTGTTACAAAATATTACATCAGGTATGTCTCACATTTCAAATTTCTTAAACTATTTAAATGCTTAAATATACATTTTTAATTCACAGATTGTCTTCTTCGTAGTCGTGCACTTTGGCAGAGTGGTCGTGGTCATGTCACATTATAAACCCAAAAATGGTAACAATGTTCCTATTACATATTATTTATTACTTACATTACTACACTAAATATAATTTTATTCGAAGCCAGATTCGAAAGTTTGAAAGGCACTACATATCACAAAAATGCTTTAGCATTTTATCAAAAAATACAAGTCTTAGGTTTGTTATTGTGTACAATATTTGCATCAAAGATTCTTTTGTCGCGCTTAAAATATATATATTTTTAAAATTTAACAATAAACTGTATACGAATCAATATTTTTTCAAACAAATTTTACTTATCTACTAATAACGATATATGCACAGCAAATGTTTCTATCACTATTTAAATATTAAACCAACGCCCAATGTTGTCTTATACAAATTCACCTGTTTTATATTTAATTGTAAAACTCATTAGTTATTGGTTCTAAACTAGTAAGTTATTTACAGTTTTAGTTTAAATGAAAAAAAAATACACTTCATTTTATATCTTTGTGCTGCTTAGGAGTAAGAAGGCTGTATTACTTATAGCAATAATTATTTTTTCGAATACCTAATAAGATAATAAAACTTTATCTATTGGAAGGTATACCGTACCTTCTATTCCATAGAATGCCAATAAATGTAACGTATTCGTATCGAAAACTAGTGTTGATAAAATTTTAATAAAAAATTCAAACAGAAATAAAATAATTCCTAAAAAAGCTGTTGCTTTGGTAACTATACAGAGTTGATAGTGCCGGATTGGTCTTATAGCAAGAGCAGCTGCGGTACCTACATGCAAAGAAGGTCCAGAGGTACTCCCGATTGAGCATTATTTATTGTAAAACTCCTTTAGACGGAACTTCTATTTGTTCTACTAAGGGCCTCTTGATAAAACTAACAAAAGGCGTATATAATGCTAGCTTGATTCGGCACTGCGCATAGACATTCTGATGTTAATGTTTAGGGTCGAATTTATTCTCCAAAAAGTGATATACGTAGTCATATACTACAAGCATGATCGCGCCACCTGGTCCCAACCGGAGTACTTTGGGTAGTAAACCTTTGTAGAGTGCACGGAACCTGAAATAAAATAAATCATTAATTTATTATAACTTATTTGGTGAACGCACTGATTACAGCACTGATAGTTTCTTTATTTTGTATACGGAATCCTAAACTAATCCAGAAATTAGAAGTCCTCCGTGACTTAGAACGAACGTAAAATGTCGTTTAAGATTTATTGTGTAAACGCGTAAAAGTTATGAAGATCATACAGAGCTCAAGAGATTACCTCAGCCACTGAATTGAAAATTTAAGACGTGTTGCAATAACTCGGAGATAAATTCGCGGTTGTGTGGTTTGATGGGTTACGAAAAGCATTATTTTTTAAAGTTTAAACTGGCTACACTCTTAATAATTTGTATTTTCCGCACTAAGACAAACAAATCATTAATTAACAAAGAGTTTCACAGATTTTTGAATATGCTATTTTTGGATATCGAAAATATTTTTCCCGGTTGAAAAGGAAACAAAAACAAAGACTTATTTTTTGTTTTCCACACACATGCCGTCATAATAACGCGTTACAAACACGTTGGCGTCGACCAAAGTACGAATCTATAATTATCCAAGTAATATTTCGAAGCAACGAACCGAGGTGACTGTCCAAATGGTAATGACCACTCATTCATAAATTCTACAAATTAGTTAATCAGATTTTCAGATAGATGTCGTTGATTCACATGTACCGCGCAGTAATGTATGTTATATGAATAGTCATTCAAGATTGCATTAAACGAACCAGAATTTCAAAGGTATTTGAAGTCTACCAATAAAAAAAACCGTGTGAAAAAAATTGTAGCTCAGTATATCACGTTTTCTTACTAATCTAATAGTTTCATCACAATAATGTAGCTGAATGGGGACAAATATATTGAACACAAACAATTATTTCAGGTATATGTTTTGTTGTAACTGAGAACGTATTATCGCGCTTTATCCCCGAATGACTTAACAGAATTGCATCTACGGGCAAGAATCCAATATCTGAGGAAGCATGATTTTTAATTGAATCGAATCGCTTAAAATACTCTCTGATCCAAGTATCGAAAATAGACCCTCGTAAATTATCATCTAGAGGGTTACTCTATTCTCTGACGTGACGAAGATCAAGAATGTTCGAATGTCGTACGTAAAACTGAACGAATATGCTTATATATACTCTTCAAAATGTTCGAATCCTCTATCGTACATCATAACCATAGACAGGTTTGGCGTGAATGACAAGTTTCATAAGGAATAGTTTTGATTTTTAGAAGTGGAAACCTTTTATTACGTGGACGTCGAAGTTCGAAAATTCGAACTTCGTTAGTTCGGAGAATATAGCAACCCCCCTAGATAAACTGCTATGTACCAAGTTCTTTTGATATAAATTCACACAATCCCCAGTCTTAGCACAAATGTTCTGCATGTTTTTATCAAGCCTGACGCCATCTTTAACCTTATAAAAGAGTCCTTGTTTGATATCGATAATATCACCGCTTCATGTGTGGTCATAGGTTAAAGTATGCCAGAAGTACCTATCAATTCTGTTAGCTATATGCGACGATATGAATGTATATCTTGGTATAGAAAAACCAGTGTAATAGGAAGTATGGGGAACCTAATTTATTTCCTATTACTGTTTTGCTTTTCATGATGTATCGCTTGCCAATTTATAGTGGAAATATTGGACGTTTATATTTATTACGTACTTGTGTATATAAATATTTTTGTTCGCGCCTTCCTACAACAAGTAAATATTGATTTTTACACCAAACGGCCAAATAGCCCATCGTGCTACCTTAATACGGCACTGCTTGCTTAAACTATATTTTTTCTTTAATTTAATATGTATTCAGTACATTTTGGATAACATGTGTAGATATGTGTGTCTGTGTGTAGGTATAATGAGCACATCGCCACAGAACAAATCATAATAACTTCGTGTATTTGTTTCACTACACTGAATAAGTTTTCAATATAGTTTTTTATAGTTTCCATGGCCAAACGAGCTAGCAACCATCAGATAGTTAGGAGCCACCGCAGTTCACGGACTGTGGCAATGCCATATGCACAGTCGAGCCGCTACCTATACTTATTAAAGCTGCGTTTCAATTATTTTATTTTTCATTTAAACACCCAGCCTTTTCAGTGACCAATGCTGACTCAATATTTGTGTAAAACCTAAGATCAAAATAAGACGCAATCATCACGACTTTTCGGTGAAATGAAAGTGCAGATGCCAAAATAAAATTATTGCTTCATTATTGTATTATTAAAAAGTATTTATATTAAGGCGATCCAAATTCCAATAATATCAATATTATATTATCCCTGAGAGTGTTCTGTAATATTTTGCCATACAAAATCGCACATAGATATAAGATATTTTTAATATCAATTTGTGCAATGTGTTTGTCATTCAATGCAACGAATTCTGGAACTATTCCAATCATAAATAAACGTGCGATAATACTAAATACACTAAACCGGTGGCAAATATGCCCCACTGAAACGTATGCTGATATCTAAGTTCTGTACACATTATAATAATTATCCTTTTCGCCATAGAAAGTACACAGCTCGTTAAAGATATTGTCATTATCAGTTTGACTACATTTTGAAGACCGTAGAGAGACCGTGTGAGAAAGTGAAGATTATTGACCTCCCTGTATTCTAACTAACTGTACGAAACACGAAAGTAACGTTACAACTTTTAATACGTTCTTTGGCGGCTGAAATCAAGTCGGCCCATTCATACGACTAAGATTAGATCTATCTAATACAAATCACTGTCTGATACAAATTAAATAGCAAAACAAATGATTCACATTAATAATAATTAACTGGCGTATGATATACAAGCGGGCGCAACGAGCGTGTGTAATCGACCTTAGCTGGCAACTCGCCCGGTACAAACAGTCGCGCTGTTTCCAACAAAGTGTGGAATTGTATTTATAAAACGGTGAAATACTTACTGTTACTTTACAGACAGAAGACGTTTGAAATTTTAATGTCGCGGTGTTTGAGTTAAATGAACTTTAGTCTATAAATAATTTTCTTGATAGGTAAAAGTTTTAGAAACTGACGTGTGTGAGAAAAACACAACTTTTTAAATTATACTTTATATAAAGCAACTTGAGTAACTATTGAAAACGCAATTTGACTCGAAGCATTATTACATTATAGCTATAGTACAAAAACGACAAGTGATGATTGCGCATAGATCACAGAAAACTCGAATTAGGTGGCAGCTGAAACTGCCACCAGCAAATTCACCTACAACTATTATATTTTATATACACTCACCCTTCTTCTCTGTACACCAAAGTAATGGCACCTGTTGTGGAGCTGTACTTGACCACTCCTGGCGTCGGCTGCGGACCCTGGATTCGACTCTTCGCCACGTCAAACGGTATGTTGACGCACGAGCCCAGGACGCCGGACGTGAAACCTATCGCCACTTTACGTAAAAACTCTAGTAGGGGATCCTGAAAGCAATCATACCTAAAATTAAACAAAGCCATTATAGGACAATCGAACCTAAATTTTTGGAGTTATCTAAAAATTATTTCGGTGCCAAAGTCGATTCTAACGTTTTTATGGTTGACGGTTGACCTCAACTTGACACGTCACAACGATTTTAAGCATTAAGGTATTTTAAAGCTCTTGAGAGGCTCTATGAAAATAACAATATCATAGTGAGAGAGAAGCCGTGAATAATTTGATTTCTCGACGCATTGCTATTTTAAACGGTGATAAAAAATACTTTTGCTGACACTCCTATATACTTATTGCTGTACGTGTCACGACAAAGACGTCCTGCCAGTATAAAATAATATCTCAAAACAAACATTTGCCTAGTGGAAAACTATTGTTTGTATAAGCACCGGCACGGTTCTTGAGCGTTCGGCGACAGAGTGGGGATTGCTTTGCGCCGTGTCGCGTAGTGAACCAATCACCGTGATCCACTCGACCCCTGTCCTTCCTCATACCACTAAAGAGACCCAAAAATCTGCGTAACAGGGTCAAACTCCACGCAGTAACAATACAAAAGACTGTATTTTATACACTTATATTTTTTCTGATTGTGCGGTGTTGCTATCTGTATAAAACGTGTGTCTCTCTGCCCGATAAGGTATCAAAATATTTTGTTTGTATAACTCAGTGCATTTTGATGATAAGTTAAAATCATGTCAAGTACAGAGATTCTTAATTGATAAGAGGATGAAAATACTATTATAATTTATGGAATAGAAGAAAATGGGCAGACGGGCCACATGATAACAAGTGGTAAACGCAGACTATAGACAAACGTCCACAACAGCAAAGAATTTGTCCGTGCATGCATCGCCAAGGTCCAAGGATAGTTACAAGTACATGTGTAGGAACTTTTCTTGAAGGACCCTAGATTCTAATATTGGGTCTGAAAATACCGCAGAAGTCACTTGTAACGTGGATATCTTTCGCTAAATTGGCTGACTAGAAAATTCTTCAACTAGGCAGGCTCATATTTTTTTACAATTTTTGCTTCTATCAACATGCATTAACTCAATCTTTAATTAAATAAATAAATACACCCAACAGTCACATAGATAGTCCTGACCCCACACTAAGACCAAGTCTTGTGTCGTGAGTAACAGGAACTACGAGACTTTTCGGTCTCACAAACACCAAGACCCGAAGCAAATATCTGTGGGCTGCTGGCCACACAAACATTTGTCTCGGTGCGGGATCGAACACGCGGCCTCTAGTTTCACGAGCTACTGAGACTGATCAATTACTCCTTATGATTTCTGTATTATTACGCAATGTAGAGGACCCCGTTTTTCGGACAATGGAACGTTTGTAGTATATTGATAGATACTATGCCATAATAGCCTACATGTGTATTGTGTCCAACGAGGCAATGAATGAATGACAATGCATACTGATACGCGTGGCGCGCCCGCTCTCTTTCCATTTGTACGTGTTAATAATAACACAAATATCGGTTACGTACATCTCGATGCGAATCCGAATCAACACAGATCTAGAACATTCGGATCGAATTTGGATCCAAATCGGATTCAATCCAAAATTGCTTACGACAATTTTAAACAATTTAATTTTATAGCCAATTCAAATACGTGTTAGTGTAAATTTAATGTGAATAAAATATTAATTAAGCTATATTTTTAATAAACATGGTTTAATTGTATATCTAAGACTAAACATTACAATATGCTATACCACAAAGGAATAATACCAATAAATATTTTAAATAAATATTCGCTCAGCAAATCTCTCTGAGATATGATGATCACCACATAGCCTAAAGTGGTCTGTGTCAAACCAAAACGAAACAGTACAAAATACTGGCAACATTACCTCACGTTTCAAGTATGTATATGAACTATTCAGGGATGAATCAGAACACTTGCAACAAAAATGCTAATTACATTAGAATAAATCATACCTCATATTCAGGAACATATCCTTTGACACTGTGGTAGAAACCAAAATACACCATGTTGAACACGCCATTCCTCGCGATAGTCGCCGTTAACCCTTTATTGAGGCCTTTTGAGCCCAGACCGTGTTCTCTAACTATCTGTCTGGTCACTGACCATGTGCTAGGCACCTGGCTTGCAAGCGCCTTGTTTGACTGTAGGGTAACTTTGACCACTTCAAAAGGGTTGACTAAGATTGCCTCTGTAATACCTGCCCCTAGACCGGCTAGGGAGAATGTCTGTAAGAGAAAAATAAACATGTAAGGCTTCAGGCAAGTGCTAATATCTTCAATATATGTCACTGAATAAAGAGCTGTATTAGCATAGAAATTAGTATAAAACTAAATGATGGATGTTACCCAAGTCTGTACAAGGGAACGCTTAATGTTTTATTGTAGTTAATTTTATTCTTAAATGCAATAGTGATACATATTTTTATTGAGCAAGGTGTTTGACGAGTGATAGAAAAAAACAGCTATAGTATTAGCACATCTGGGTGTTTGAGAGATTGAAAAGTGTTCTTAGTGTGGGGTCAGGACTATGTATGTGACTGTTGGGTGTATTTTTTTTATCATCTAATAAGATTACATATTTTAAGCAGTAATCATAAGGAAAAATACAGGGACAAATTGTGTTGGCATGTGCTAAACAAATTACAGTAGTCACTTAGAGTCATGCAAATGACATATTGTGTACATACAGTATTGTCCGCCTGTAATAGGCATCATTCACCCAGCATGTAATGACTCATTGTTCCATAAAACAAATAGAGTATGTTAGTAATGGAGGAAAAATGCATGTATGAATATACAAATATTTTTAAGTGTATCATACCCTGAAAAAGTAGACTTACAGGTTATAAACTATATCAATAAATATATAAAAACATGGTGCACGGGATGTAAAGAGCTCTTTACCCTGTTACAAAAACATGAAGCTTATAACTGTTTGAAAATAATAGTGAGTGCTTGTGAAGTCTATCAGTACTACAAAAGTATGAGATAAAAAAAAGTTGAAGAAAACTTATAAATGCTGTCAGAGATGGATTGTTTTAAGATGAAATCTTAATGTGACATACAGAAGAAATATATCCAGCTTCAGTATGCATATTCAATGGGTGATATTAATAGATAAGATGGGTCTTATCAGTGAAGGACAATTGCTGGCATTATTGGGAAGATCTAGTGATTGTAATACTGAATAAGACCTCATTTAGTTTGCACTGTTGTTCTAGGTTACTCAGTATTAAATTCATTAAAGCACAATAAATACAAATAACAAACTGAATAGTGTGGTGGGAGCAAACAATTGTTAATGGCATTATCAGACACTTGTATCTAAGTATCAACAGGTCATATCATACATACATGTTTACATTTAGTCTTTGTCAAGATAAGCATGCAGTAAATTATATCTTTTTTTTCAGTATATTTGTGGAAATACAAATGTTACGACTTTATTTTTATAATAATAGGTATCATATTTAAAACTTAAAACATTGTGAAACTAAAAGAAACATTAATTTGTCTCCACCAAAATGTTAGTATTTTTTTTATGATAAAGATATAATTAGGAAACCAATTACTACTAGTTCTATAGGTTTGCAAGTACATAGTATAAAGAAGTTAAAAAATAAATAAATATAAAAACAAACTTACTAATGGAGTTGGTGTGCTGGACCCAAACATAAATAACTTTTTGTACTGTTCAAATGTAGCGAACTTCACAGCTCTTTTGGGGGTTTCAGCGAGAATCGGTGGCAATATTCCTTTCCAAAACGAAGTTACACCCTCATACCTATACATTTTCCGCATACAGTCTACAATACCATTGTAATGATGAGGATCTGAGACATTCACCGCCGATTTTGTAGCCTGTAACTGCAGTCTTGTCTTCACCAAGTCCAGAGGGTGCATTATACACACTTCAACAAATCCTGCACTTCCTCCAGCACCGACTTGCATAGCGGCCTGTTTGAAAAGTTTCTCTATGTCCGACATTTTGCCAACTAAATATTATACAAACACAAGTTCAGAGTCAACGTTTCATTAAAAATAATGGACTTTTTGGTCATGAACCAGACAGGTCCATTCCACGGTCTGCTTAAAAATAAACAAATGTTGTGACATTACGTATATAGTGTTGCAAATCTTTTCAGCTAAGTGACATTAGACGGTTTTTTGAACTGAATTTTTGCAATCTCAGCTCTATTTATTTTCACTTTAATTGGCAATTTTATTAATAAACGTCAAAAGAATGCTGAAGTGTTCTACTGATTTCATTTCGCGTAATTTATGCCAAATTAAGGGTAATATCAACCACATGATAAATTAATATGAATTTTACGATACGAACGAATAATCCATAACGCTAAATTGCAAGTGTTAACGCAGTAAACGACGCGAGTGTGATGATAAATACATGTTGTTAAAGTTCAATTTCGCGCGTTCGCTATCATCCAAAATGGCAGGAAGGGAAACAATTTGCAGATGTGAAAAAATCATTTTGTGAGTTTTGTGAAGTGCAGTGTGGGTAGACGATGATTTGAATACGGAAATGTAGATATAGTGTTTAAAATGGGCTCTCAAACACTAGAAATACTTCGTCAGGGTGTTTGGGCGTCGTTAACTGGTGGATGGTTTTACGATCCCCATCAAAATTTATTTTGCAACACAGTACACCTTTACATTTGGCTGTTCCTACTATGTTTGCCGTTTTCTGTGTACCTGGTGAGTCTATTTTTAGTATGGTACAATTAATTTGTAGGATTTGTAGGTTATGCAGATAGTAACAGAAAATCAGGTCAAAGTGTTTTTGTGTTGTTTTGCATTGTGAATTGATGTTTGACTCATTATGGTCAATGGCCTTATGGGGTGTTAGTAAGTGAATTAGGCACTGATCATGTATATCAATTTTTATAAAAGATTTATTACATTTACTATGAAAAACAGCATTTTGTTGTTGAAGTTTGTTTGTACAGTGATAAATATTTCACAATCTGATTTTCTGTTTATGTGTGTTATAAACACTCGTGCTACAGGCTGGTGATTATCTCAGTAAACATATTTGAGAGTAGTGTACAAAACAAATCTGATATACATGCAGCTTAGTATTGCAAGATAATTACAATATTTCACCTTGTGTTTTCATTGGTACTTTTCCACTAGTATTAAATGACTTACCTTTTTAAAAATACATTACATTTATACTTGTACCAAATGCTATCAAAGATTTTATGATGAATGCTATAATTAAATTTATTAATTGTTGTTTGTATCCTTGTTTCTGTTTGTGAATTGTCCTTTGTTTTATTCAAAAACATATGATAACATGTTATCCAAATTTTCACTAAATCCATATCTTATCTGAGGTCATATTTATTCAATTAGCAACTGAAGCAATTAGCACCTACAGATTATACATAAATAGTCCACAATATTAAACAAAAATATCTTAAATTTTCTCTAATATGAATATAATCCATCATATTATCAGCTATTTCAACTTATATAAGTCAAGGATTCCACATACATACATTACTTTTATTTTAAAATATCATCAAATACTATGGCTTTCTATTCTCTTCTAAGTTTTGCAGTCTGACAGGACTCACAATGTAGGTTATTCTGTAACTAATATTGTGTGTTGTAGCTTCTTAATAACATTGCAGTGAGCAATATGCAAATTGGGTGTATAGTAGAAGCTTCCTTAAATGTTAACAAATTGCAAAATACTCAATACCAAAATTTATTTTTATCTCCATATTATTCATTAATTCATAGCGCAAATATATAAAGCAAAAAAACAAACTCAGTGACATTCAAACATATCACACACTTACTGCCTTTTTAATAGTCAGTTTATAAGCCCATTTTAATTATCAAATGTTTTGTCTTCTTTGCTCAAACTGTATTCAGAAGTTGTTCGAAAAGGGACAAAACATTTTATAATTAAAATAGGTTTATAAACTGACTATATGTAAGCATGCTAGTATCAGTGACTGAAATAAAACATAATATAGATTTATTGAAAATGTTAAATAATATTTTATCTATTTGAACTTCAACTGCTTATTCAGATGTAAATGTTGTGTGATGGTTTTTGCATTTCTGTTGTTGTTATTGTCATCATTCTCAAATATGGAAAGCTCATTGGTAAACATAATTCTTAAAGATAAAGTTAGAAGAGTTCTGTGAATTTTGTGGCATTTATTTTGCAAATAACTATTACAAATTCAAAGAGATTGGCAACTCTTATGGCAAATAATTCAATTCCAGCCATGAGATTTCTTTTTAATGAATCATCATTTCACAGAATTCCATGTCATTAACAAGTTTTATTATTACTCAATTAATTCCTTAATAATTTCCTTGTATGATGTCATAATAAAAGGGAAATTATTATGAAATGGGCACAAATATATTGTATGAATATTTTCAAACTGTACCATTTTTTGCTTTTTGGAGAATAAACCTTGTTATCCATAAGTATTTCTTTTTTTAAATGTCAATTAAATAAATATAAAATATATCTAATGATTATTAAATATTATTACTATCATCCATGTCTTGGTTTTCAATGGCTTAAATTTAGTGACACAGAAATATCTAATATGCTTCACAAAAGGCATTTAAATAAATTACAATAATTTTAATAACTAGCATATTGTATCAACTTCATCATCATCATCATCATCAGCCCATTGCAGTCCACTGCTGGACATAGGCCTCTCCCAAGGTACACCACAGAGCCCGGTCTGCTGCTTTACGCATCCAGTCGCTGCCGGCCCTTTTATGCAAGTCGTCCCGCCATCTGGCCAGAGGACGTCCCACGCTACGTTTTCCAAGACGCGGTTTTATAAATTGTATTGTATTGTATAAATATAAATAATTTGGTGCATTTATATTAACCGTCAAAAGGTGAACATCTCACACCAGTTGATACTTGTATCTGTACTGCACTGCACTTACAATTAGGCGCATTGTAGTCACTTTGTCATCTTAGTATAGAAAAAAGTATAAAATCAATACACCCAATACTCGCATACATAGTCCTGACCCTACACTAAGATCGACTCTTGTGTCATGGGTATGAAAAAGTACAAGAGAGTTAGGTCTCATTAGCACACAAACCAGAAACAAATACCTGCAGATGACACAATTTTGTTACTATTCAGTATCATTATGAAGTGTATTATCCTTTGCAGTACTTCCCGCCAGCGAGCCTGGGCTGGGTGGTGTACTGCGTGCTGGTGGCGGCGCTGTTCACGGGCCTCAAGCTGCTCAACCACGGCTTACACCACATGTACGACACCAGCGAGTGTGTGGTCGTGCAGCCGCCAGCTGACGGCGCCGCCGGCAATGACAACAACGCGTGAGTTATACAAAACAACAGTCACGTAAATAGACCCGTCCCCTAATACAACACAAGTCTTGTGTCGTGGGTATAAAGACTACAGGAATCTATTCGGTCTCACGAAGACCTAGACCCGAAACTAAAATTTATTTCGGTTACAGATCGAACCACTTCTAGTTTCACGACCATCGAGACAACTGTGCCACAAAGGCTCTCGTCTTGTCTCTCTATTTCCAACTCAGCATCTATCAAACCATCCTTAAGTAACTGAAACAAAAGAAGTTTCACATCAAATTCAAAAGCATATTCAAGTTCTTGCTAATACACCTTTTAAACACGCTCCCTATGAAATCAAACAAAAACTTTAAAGTTAAAAGTTTGGTGTCAATTCTAACCGACAAAATAACCTACCCAATAGAATTCTATACAGTCGCTATAATATTGCTGCCATGTAGATAGTTAAAAGTCTGGTGTAAAACAGATATACAAATAGTGGCGATACTGCTAATATGACGAATACTGTTAACTGCTGATGCGAGACCCTGTATTGGTTTTAATTAATGTTATCATGTATCTACCCGTATAATGTAGCAAATTATCGCTACGTTAAAAAGTCTGGAAATTGGAATGCTATTCAATGCATCAATCTTCATATTTATGGAAATAATTGATAACTGAACTGAAAACATACTAATTAATTCAATTTACCTCATATATAAATACTTGACGTGTGTATTGAACTTGCAAGTTTTACAACAGGAAATGTGCAAAGCTATACACAAAAGCCCGCGCGGATATTCCGCCACGCTCGGTTTCAATTGTTTGATGTAGCATGAGTAATAACTTACGTAGAAATGTATTTATAGACAACTGAAATTATAAACTTCGAAGTGTTTACGATGTTCATTGCTTACTCAAAATATTAAATCTTTCGAAGACTTAATCTTGTCTGAGCAAGAATGAGTAAATAATTCTCAAAGCCTTATTCATAGACAGATTTGGAACCTATTTTAATTAAGAACGTTTTGCCTTCTTCGCTCAAACTGAATTCAGAGATCGTTCGAAAGGGACAAAACATTCGATAACTAAAATGGGTTTTAAATCTGTCTATGAATAAGGCCGTGATAATACACGGTATTTTTGTAGTTAACGGATTAACACTTAATAAATGCTCGACCTTAAGATCGAATACTAAGGATTTACAAACGTTGAGATTAAACTGATGATGTCGTGGACGAATTTATAAATAGCTTTTATTTAACTTCAATTAATCTCTGTGAAATCTGTTCTAGTAATTTCATATTAATAGAGTATGAAACTAGTGTCACACATTCCGTCTTATCTCGAGCCTTGTAAGATCATCGTGATAAGTCATGAGCAATTGTACGCAATTCTATGTGATGGAGATTTATAGATCTACAGTTATTTCAGAAATTGTGACTTTAGAATGGACGATTATGAAGCGATGTTGATTGGTTTTGCATATTTTGTTGTTTGATCGTAGACCTGAAGAAGGCATGGAAATGCAGATGCTTCGGTTGGGTGGCAACGCCGCGGCGGGCAGCGACAACGAGTCCGTCACCTCACTCGAGTACCACAAGCCCAATAACAGCACCATAGGTAATAAAAAATAGCCTTTATTTACATATTTTCAAGAACTAGAATTGTAGTACAACCCAGTATATTGATTGATCATTTAAAACAATAATACACAACCTAAAGCAATTATTGTTGTTTCAGATTTAAAAGTAGATGTTCATCGTAAAAATAGTTCCGAATCAAGCATAGAAGACAGCGCGCCGTCTGCAAAGCAGACTGAAGTTGTGGCCACGACCAAATCCGATTTATGCGTGGCCCAAACATCAGAATTGCCGGGCCCTTCGAAATCCCGTCCAACTACCAGGAGTAGATCCAAGTCTGGCCACAGGAGAGAACATAGGACCTCCAAAAGGCGAACACATGGTACTAGGATAGACGAACTGATCGTTGAAGCTTCCAGACATTCGAGAATAGATAATAATTTACCGGTACACATGTTAGTAGACGAGGGTCCATTTGCGAAAGTTAGTCGGCGGTATCACGAGTGCCCTCATAGGCGTGGATCGAGTAACAGGGATTTTTTCAAAGAATGGTTGTACTTAGATGGCAGTGAAGCGGCTGGAGAACCCTATCAATCCAAATTCGCCCGACAACTTAGCTCAGACTCAAGAGATAACTCCGAGCCAAGTGTCGGGCCGCCCTCACCTAAAAAGCGGACGGCTCATAGACGCCGATACACCAACTACCCCGATGAGAGCTGCACCAAGTCCGCAATGGCTCTAGCAACGGCCCAATCTTCCAACATGCGGAGAAACTCAAATTCCACGATGTCAACGATACAACTGCCGCTGCTGAACTCGACGGCGCAACTCGTTTCTCACATGAGGAGGCATTCAAACAATGCGGATACAGGGTTCTTTGCTAGTGTTGAGTTAGGAGAGTATATGATGGTGAAAACAGAAGCGCCGGCCGGTGATGTTGAGAAGACGAAGGGAAAGAGTCCGGGAGTTAGGAGAATAAAGAGTGCTGCTTTAGAAATTGGATGCCCTCCACCTAGCGTGTCCAATTTATCCCCCCACCCAAATAGTGCTGAAACCATTGGAGGTCAAATGTTAAAGAATCCCAAGAGCGCTGTCATCCCACCCCCTAGCAAAAGCCTAACCCGAGGACCACACTTAAATCTTTATCCCAAAAATGAAAACGGAGAAGGCTGCAGCTATCCTTACTTAACATACGGCTCAGAGATAGTCTACCCAATAGCCGAGATATCGGACGAAATGCAAACGTCTCAAAAAGAAACTGACTTAGATTCTAGTGGTGAAAGTTACAGTGATTATGATGACGAAAAACAATTCCGTGGTTTTGATTGGGACGCGGAGCAGTCGCCAGCGCTGCGATCGAGTGATTCAGATTATGAAAATAATGGATCGAGGTCACCATTACTCGATAGACCATCAGACATTAGGATAGTGCGGACCAAAAACCACGGAGATGGTAAAAAACATTGCTGTGATCGACATTCTACTTCCAAACACAACCCTGAATGTCCAACCGATAAATGTAAACTGGTAAGACTGAAAAAAATTAAACACGAGACTCAATATGATAAACGCACCGAAAGACAACCGCCGTCTTGCGAGTGTAAAAATAATAGTGCTGATTATTTTGATAAAGCGAGCGCTAGTTCGAAAGATTTGCTTATAGAAAAATCTAGTTTAGAATCAAACGAAAATCAAGATCATGAGAAAAGGCCGGAAGATAGAAAAATCGTAGAGAAGAAACTCTGGGACCACGATATTTCTAATTCTAGCAGTAGTAGTGATACCGATAGGCCGCCTGAACACAGCAAAGACAAGAACAATGCGCCAGAGACTGAAGAGTCGCAACTAACTTGTGACAGCAAGAGCGCTGACGAGAGAAGTGTATATAGTTTAGACTGGCTCTTTGAAGAAGCGCCTCCGCCGAAACGCAGTTGTTGCAAAGACATTGCGCACTATCCGGATGAAGTGCTTTGCCAAAAGCTAGCGAGTGCTCTTGGGGAGTCGTCGTCCAACGTTCCAAAGAACCTAGGAGCTATTCCAAAACAGATAAAGAATTTGGCACGCTCACGTGCTTCATCCCAAAAGGAAAACAAAAAGAGAGATTCCAGAAGAGACAAGGATGAAAATCAGAACGAAGAACGGATACTTATGGACGCCGTGGAAGCTCAGGCTGCCTTGGTCCAAGGTTTGGAGTGTCTATTTGCAGCTACAAACGCCAACACTGTAGTAATGCCACCTCCGAATAGAGACGAAAGATCTAGAAGCCACAGGCAAAGCATAAGAGGCGATAGAGAAAATGCGCACAAAACTAGAAAACGCTCTATCGAAGAAGTGGCACAAACATCAACAAACACCTTACTGCCGACATCTATGCCATTGTTAGCCGCATTCCTTAACTCGAGAGTAGATTTTGGACCTTGCTGTATATCTTCGTATGTCCAGTCAGGGGAGAATGCCCAACCTGAGCAAGTACAAGCGTGTGAGGAAGGTCAACGACTCAGGCCCTTGATGGACCGAAATCACAGAAACCGTGTGAGGAAAATTAAAAGATCTACTCGCCAAAGAAATAACCCACCAGCACAAAATAATCCCGAAAAGAAGGAAAAGCCCCCTAACCCGGATACATCAAATAATTCCACCAACGTCCATTTCGCAACGTCGTTTGATGACACGAGCGACGGAGCGATTCATTGCTTCATGGACGAATATGGAAACTGGATGTCGTATACTTTCGATAAGAACAGCTCAGGGCGTGCGCAAGCACAGCCCATTCCCTTGCCCGAAAAAGATGATTCTGTAAAATCGAACAAGCCAAAGGCGACTGATAATGTTGATAACTCTCAGGAAACTGCAGGAGAAGGGAGCTGTGGTTCCCTGGAATCAGAAGCAGGGAATAGCGAGAGTATAACCAAAACAAAACGTGGAGACAGTATAGAGCAAAGCTCTTCAAACCAAGGCAGTAACAACCCACTATTATCGAGTAATAATAACGTATCAACCGTAGTTCCTATCAATACTAACAACGCGAATAAGCGCTTCTACGTATTTGATGGCGGGACTGGAAGTCACGCAGACCAGCCGAGGTCTCCTGTCGCTTACGTCACTGATAGCTTACTAGAGCAGATAGAGGCTGAAAGGCAGTCGCGTATGGGACTTCCAAGCATGCACATAAACTTCCTCATGAGCCAGCAACGAGCTCAGCAACAAGCGCAACAACAAACCGAGAGCACCTCGGTAAACATTCCAAGTCTGATGCCTTCTATAGGAGAGGAGAGCGTGGAAATTAACATAAGGAGTAAGTTCTCAAAACTCATGGACGAGATTGAGAAATCAAACCATCCGAAACAAAAGAGTTATTACAAATTAAAACTGTTCAAATGTCTAGAGCTGAAGGTGACGATGGACAGGCTGAAGCTAATGGCTCTGTTCGACAGGAATTTAACCTTCAAAGAAACTTTTGCGACGATTATTTTGGCTATAATGGTGGCGGTTCTGGGATCAATGGTGTTGAACCTCGGCTTCTATAGAGATATCTACGCTTTTTGGTTCTGCTTCATTATGGCTGGGAGCCAATATTCTTTACTGAAAAGTGTCCAACCAGATTCGGCGTCTCCAGTACACGGCTTTAATAAAATGGTGCTGTTCTCAAGACCGGTATATTTCTGTCTGTGTGCTGGCATACTGTGTTTAGTGAATAGTTACTTGGAAGATGGAATACCGCCTGAAGAACTTCATACACGGAGGAAACGAAGCTTTGAAGACATCAAACCCATGACAGTATATGGAATAGAAATTAATGATGTGAATTTTTTATACGTAATCCAAGAAGTGCTTACGAAATTTCTGCTGTTTTTTCCTCTTGCGTTTAGCTTGGGTCTCTTCCCTCAAGTGAATACATTCCTTATGTATTTGTTGGAACAAATTGATATGCACGTGTTTGGTGGAAATGCCACGAGCAGTTTGAGCGCTGCTATTTACTGTGTGGTGCGTTCTTTGGCAGCCATCGGCGTACTATACGGTTTCGCCTATAGCGGGTTGGTGGAAGGCAAGAAATCCCAACATCAAAAACATAATATACTCTTTTCGATCTTTTGCGGGCTTCTAGTTCCAATCGCGTATCATTTAAGCAGAAGCGCAAGCGACTACACTCTAATATGGAACTTGATTAAAAAGCACTTACTACCGCCAGAGTTGTACGTCATACATAATCCCGAATGTTCTCCTGAATTGGACAAAGGCGATCCGAACACATTGAGCGATGACAAAAAGAACAATTCGGAGAGCAACATATCCAAGCAGAACTCTATAGGAAGCTCTGCCTCGAAGATCAACTATAGCTCCGAAACGAACATAGCGAAGAACCAAAAACGCTCGCAGACGTCCAGCGTAAGTTCCTTAAAGATGGATCCTCGTGGTGGTGACACATTAAACTCCACTTCTTCATTAAAAGCCGATCCGCCTACAGAAACAGAGGATAAAAGCCATGATTCTAACATGAATAGTTCAAGCGCGAAGGACAGCGCGGACAAGGACGAGGATATGGAAGACCCCCTGCCGAAGAAACTGCAGGCTACTGTGAACGCGAGGCTGAAGAATGACGTCATTGTGTGCACTTTCCTGGGCTTATTCGTGTTTGGACTTCACTGTACGACGGTGTTTACCACGCTCAGGCCGCAGCTTAACACGGTGAGTTTATTAGATTTTTATGATTCATCTTCCAAACTTATAAATCAGCATGAGGTTGTCCTACATAAAATTAAAAGTTACTTATTACAATGCAACGGCTATTTTCATATATCCTAGTAGTATTATTTAACTGCTATAAAAAATTTCCTAAGAAAATCTATTCAAGTTGTGTGGGTTACATTTCCAGATTTGATGTTTATATCAAGCTAAACTCAAAAAGAATTTAAGTAAATTAAGAACATTTTATAATTGTGTATGAATTTGCGTCGTGGTGATGTTAACAAACAAAGAAATACATGAGCGTAAACGCCAAGATCCGGCAAATATATGATACCTATATGCATATTTACCTGTGTCATCCGCGGCGCGAAAGAATTAAAATCGATCTTTGTGAAGGCAAAAATCTTTTGTTAAAACCATAATGCCTATCTACGGTTTATCATCATCATCATCAGCCCGTTGCACTCCACTGCTGGACATGGCCTCTCCCAAGGTACGCCACAGAGCCCGGTCTGCTGCTTTACGCATCCAGTCGCTGCCGGCCCTCTTGTGCAAGTCGTCCCGCCATCTGGCCAGAGGACGTCCCACGCTATGTTTTCCAAGACAATACTAGGTTCTTATTGCAACATTGTTGTTCCCAGGCGTTGTGGATAATAGCCGGGCTGCTGGGCTGGGTGCTGCACTACGTGACGCCGCAGCTGCGCAAGCAGCAGCCCTGGCTGTGCCTGGCGCGCCCCGTGCTCAAGCAACACGAACACGCAGAGTTCGAGGTCACCGAGCCGGCCAGGATCATGTGGTTCGAGAAGGTGGGATTCAAACTGTACACATATTCATTCAATTTATCAATTTTGTTAAGTAGCACAATATATATTTATGATAGTCTTTTCATTTACATTAGATAATTTTTTAGTTCATTGTTTTGTCACCCGCTTTGTTACGGAGGGAAGTAGTCAAAATATTTCCAACTCCTCCTATTAAAATAACTTTATGATTGATATCATTTCGGGTTAAAGACAAGTCTTATTTAAAGACAAGTCATAAAAATGTGTGCCACTGTTGATCATGGCTTACAGGAGTTGCTATGACGGGTGTGAGGGCGGGACAGTCTCCTAGATCATTTTTTTAGTAAAATTTGTACTCATATCCTTAGGATTGTCTTGACAATTTTTGTCAAACATTGTACTGCCTTGGCAATACAGTGTCTGACGAAAAATATTTACCATTAAATATGTTATCTGAATTGATGTTAGATATCCTTACACAGAAAGCATATCAACGTAACCTTGCCGTATAGTACGAGACGGTCATTCACCCAACAAATCACTCAATTTATAACAGATAGAATTTGGTGATTAAAACCAAAGATTAATGTCATTGAAAGGAATAACAGTGGTTTTTTTTCAAAACAATGTATGTTGATTTGGTTATCTGGGATTTAACAATATTTTTTTGTTCCAAAAATAGATATGATAATATGTGTGATAATTAAAAAAATATTATAGTTAAAAATAACATTAATGCATGACAAATGAATAATAATATCGAACAAATCCTGTAATAAATTTAAAACCTTATTTCAGTAATTTTAATAAAGTTGATGTAATTATTTGCCAAATATGTTTTGGTGTATGAGAGATGTGCGTGGCAGATGGTGGTGTACCTGTGCTTCCTGGAGCGCAACGTGCTGTACCCGGCGGTGGTGGTGGCGGCCAGCACGCAGGACGCGCCCGCGCTCGCGCACAAGTACGGCGACGCGCTCGCCGCGCTCATACTCTGCGTCGCCGCGCTCAAGTGTACGTGCACACACACACACATGTACCCTTCTATATAGACACACTTGCCTACTATTAATATTCACATTATGACTGAATTTAAGAAGTGGCATGGACATTGTAGTAATTGAATTGATCTAATTACAGATTATAAATGTTTATATAAAAGAAAAATATTACCTATGCGATTAAATAATATTGTAGGTAAACTCATGCCAAATAAAAATTTGCACCAACTAAAAATGTTTTTTCAAGCTAACATAACATGTATGTATGTTGAACTCATTTTATATCATATCTTATTAGACTAAAGTAATATTAAATCAGCACACAGAAGGAAGAAGGACAAATCATAAATATGCGCGTATATACGTCATTCATATACCTTTTTTGAACCATGGTCTTACCATATTATAATTATACACTGTAATATTATAATTTGATTTCCCCCCCAGGTTTAAGACACGCATACTCGGAACCCGACTCCCAGTATTTAATACTGGTGTTCGCGGTGCTACTGTTTCAAATCGACCTGAGCAGCCGCAAGATATCCGAGACGTTTCTCGTGGACTACTTCATCACCGCGATTATATTCAGCAAGGTGTACGAGTTTTTGTTGAAGGTGAGGTTTTATTGAAGTGTTCTTTAGCACCATTGTTTGAAAATCCGATGAAACTAAAAAGCGACATCAAAAACAGACATATTAAAAAAAGGATTTAGCCTTTGACATAATAAAATAAGTAAATAATTACGCCTCACAGTCACATGTTATATAGTTCTGACCCCACAATAAAATCGATTATTACACGATGTTTCACAAACACACATCTGTGGATCATACAAATATTTTTCTCGTGGGGAATCGAACCCGTGACCTGATGTCTATTTCTCCCGCCAAACAGCAGTGTTAATGCACTGTCGTATTCCGGTTTGAAAGACATTGTAGCCAGAGTATCTAGTAGTACTGGACATATTGAGACTTAACATCTTATGTCGCAGTTGGGGTGCCAAGTAATTCTTTGTAATTCATGGTGTTGTTTGGTTTGCTACTGTCCATGAGCGGTCGTATTTTTATTTCAACTGGCGAGAGATAGTGGAAGTTTCTGGTTGGTCGATACTCTTACTTATCATTAGACCGTGTCCGGTGTCAGTGCTGTCATTGCCCAGTATAAATAAAAGTATCAAAAATGTCTCAGGTATTTAAGTCTTCTCACAAGGTTTTTCTACACTTAATTATTTACTATACATATATCGATATGACATACGTCATGTCTAGCCGTAATCTAATGTAATTTCTTATCGTAATTACATTACGGCGTAGTAGCGTTGGAATGTCTTGATATAATCCAATTAATTTCTAATTCAGGTCTTTGAACTGTGTGATATCGAATATCGATTAATGCGTCATTTTCTTTGCTTAAAATAATCGATGTATGATATAACAATGTCGATTCCACTGCAAATATTAACTGCTTGAAAAATAATGATGCTGCTTGATATTTTAAGTCTTTTATTGCATCCACACTTTTGTTATTTTTTTGTTGTACAACATTGTGCAACACGATAAAATTAAGCAACCATCTATAAATTTTTTTGCTACTTGTTATTATTTGTTTAATGTTTTTAATCGCGTACATACTGCTATTAACAGAACATAACAATGAGTACCAACATTCTCGAACAATTTTGTCGATTGTTGCCAAATATTGACTATTTTTTAAAAGTTAGGCAACATTACTTTTGTTTATTCTGGCAAGCCAATGTGACTGCATTGCACCTGGTGGTAAGTGCTAATGTCGTTCAGACAGAGTATCGAATAGTATCAGACGGTAGTCTCATACCATTCGATACAATCATGCCGGCCGGCTGAGATGCCTCTTCACGCTACGGCGGAAGGACCCAGGATTATTTAAAGGAGGGAACACGTGTGAACTTAACATTTAATAATACGGCAACATTTTAGCGATCGTGATCACCCGCGCGAAATAAAACCGACCTGTATCTGTATCTAGATATGTGCTGCTATTAGATGATGGTTATGATAAACGTTAGCTATTTAGCAGCCCTAATGAAGTTCAAGAAAACTTTACTAAGACTTCATGCCAAAGTGACTTTTATCACTGAAATCAGTCTCATATTCGTACCGCGCTCGGCCATGCTATTCCTGCAGGCGGTTGTGAATGTTATCCCTAAACTCATAGGGTCCAATATCGTGCATCACAGATCCAGTTCGTGGTGACGTACATAGCGCCGTGGCAGATCACGTGGGGCTCGGCGTTCCACGCATTCGCGCAGCCCTTCTCCGTGCCGCACTCCGCCATGCTGTTCCTACAAGCCGCCGTGTCGGCGTTGCTGTCTTCGCCGCTCACTCCTGCTCTAGGTAAGTGTATTTGTGGGAGGGGGAAGGGGGTAGGCTGTCCTATAGGTACCCCCGGGGAGGAGAGAAGGGTTATATAGGTTAAGGTTAGGTTAAGGCTAAGGTTATATAGTTTGAGCCTTAAATGCTTGTGGGTATTGCGGCAAGGTTGGGTTAATATGATGCGGTGATTTCTGGGTAAAAAACCTCGTGTGGTGCTCCCGACCTGGCTTTTATAGTGGGGTAATGTAGATTTAGTGTCCAGAGTAAAAACCAGTGGAATATGTTTGAAAATTACTTAAAGAAGAGATTTTCAATTTTCGATAGTTATGTACCAAAAGTTTGATAATAATCCTTAAATCTAGTCAACCCCAATGAGTCTTTATCTGCAGTCTGTATCAAATGTATTCGAATTATCTGAAATTGGGAAGTTTATAATGTCCATAATGATTTTTTTTCGCTTAATTAACTCATAAAAACTGATATGTTTTTACAGGAAGTGCAATATTCATGACGTCGTACGTTCGTCCCGTTAAGTTTTGGGAGCGCGACTATAACACCAAAAGAGTGGATCAAAGTAACACGAGGCTGTCGTCGCAACTTGAAAGAAATCTCGGGGCAGGTGTGTATCAACTATCAGATTCTTTTCTGGGACTTATTTCACATAATGAATACTTAAATATCTAAATGATTTTTTAAAATTAACTTCTTTCCGAATGTTTAGGAAAACAGATCAGAATGCATTTATAGCGTCTGACGACATTGCAGTAATGTAAGACTTAATCTTTTTATTGATTGTTAACTTTATTACAATGGCATAACGTTCAATATCTCATAAACCAGTAAGTCGTCATAGTATTAACAATTTTATTAAATATATTGTTAGACTAATATAAATTTTAGTTTCTCACACTCCGGTGAACTTGTTCCACTATGCTCAACTCATCACGCTATTATACGCTTATTGTGAATATTTACAGATGACAACAATCTAAACTCGATATTCTACGAGCACCTGACGCGTTCGCTGCAACACTACCTATGCGGAGACTTGATGCTGGGTCGATGGGGACAAGTGCAACAGGGTGACTGCTTTGGTAAGACATCAAAATATATTTATAAATATTTATTTGATGTTAATAGCTGAGGTAGGAATCTGGAAGTCGATATTTGGATGTATTGAACTACTAGTGAGTATGTTTCGTTACAGTTAGTAGCATAATTGTAGTGACTATTTGAAATATTCGCATTTTGTGCCTAGTATGCCTGTTCAACAATAATATTTTTCGATAGATGATGTTATTGTATGTGTAGCAATTAGCATTTAGCAATTATTGCAAATTGTACTGCAGCTCTTTCAGTCTTGTTACGATTCTGGAGGTGCGACTTTTCAAATCTTAACCATTACATAATCTAAAACATATGAATATCCCCACTCATAAAACCTATTTTCTACTTCCAGTGTTAGCGTCAGACTACCTCAACTGCCTAGTTCACATAGTGGAGATGGGCAACGGTCTAGTGTCGTTTCAACTTCGAGGTCTCGAGTTTCGAGGCACTTA
Source organism: Deilephila elpenor (assembly GCA_949752805.1). NCBI lineage: Eukaryota > Metazoa > Arthropoda > Insecta > Lepidoptera > Sphingidae > Deilephila > Deilephila elpenor. Next base: position 12,030,992 of record OX457108.1, read on the forward strand.
CTGCCAGCAGAGGGAGGTGGAGGCCATATCTGAAGGACCTGAGGAGAGTAGTGGTGAGTGATGCCTTTTTTTATATTAGAACAGCAGAGGCTTAAACGCATTTGGTATTGGGCGGGATGAAGTTCTAGTCGAATATCTGTCGGTAAAAATCTGGAGTGAATCTACGGTTAATAGAAAACAAAGGTGAAGTAACTTGCTATACTAATGTATAATGCTATAGAGTTTATTTGTGCCTGTTAATCTCAGGAACTACTGACGTCACGTTGAGTTTTAATATGAACAAGTTAGCACGCGAAATAATATGATTCTGATTTGGACTGGAGTCAAATAGTATCTGCACTCGGGCGGAGCCGGACCGGGCCGTTAGGATAAAATAATGGTATTGTGTTATCACCTCCATTATTGAGTTTGTGGTTGCGCAGAGGGCGTGTGCGGCGGCTCGTGGTGGTGCGGCGGGCGCGTGGTGTCTCCGGGCGCGGCGTGGGCGCTGCGCTGGCTGGCGTGGCAGCTGGCCAGCGCGCGCTACGTGCTGGAGGGCTACTCCGTCTCCGACAACTCCGCCGTCTCCATGCTGCAGGTCTTCGACTTCAGGAAGGTGCTGCTCACTTACTATGTCAAGGTTGGTAGACTACTATATTATAATAAGGCAGACGGATGTTTTTGTAGCCTCGATTCGATAAGTTAATAAAACTTAACTTATCGATAAACAGACTACACATCTATTAGTAAACACACTTCAGTTAAAATAGACATATCGAAACAAAAAAATGATGATAGCATTTCCATTTGTAAAGTAGACCGCTTTCCTTGCGTTATTCATCAATATCCTATAATCCATATTTGTATCGACTTTTATTAGCAGTACGACAAGATGAGTATTATTACTAAGATTATCAATACGTTTTTATCGATATTTAGAGTCGATATTTGTCAATCTTTAATTATAGATCTCAGTACAGACTGTTGTTACATCGTATTATAATCATTGTCAAATGGTATATTATCCACAGAGCATAATCTACTACACGATCCAATCAAGTAAATTAGAAGAGTGGTTGTCTTCTCCTACCATCGCGGAGGCGTTGAAGCCCATGAACGAGAGGAACTTTGTTGACCTCGACCCCATATTCAACGTGAACCTGGATGAAGACTATGACTTCAGAGCGTCTGGTATAACGAGGTATGTAGAATACTTCCTTTTGTGTCTTTAAAACGGTCAGATTGTATATTAAGTCATCATATATTTTTATTGAGGTAGATGATTAATTTGCAGGATCTTTATTACTCAATTTACCTCGCAACAGACCTATTTGATGACCTAAAATCCTAAAGTTTTATTGTAGAAAAGTTCCATTCTTAGCAATAGGTGATTATGGGCTGGCACAATACATCAATCTCGATCCATATTTTTCTTAGTGCCTATCGTCGTTAAAGGCGATAGTTGTGGTTGATGAGATTGTAATAAAGTTTAATTTGTTGTATATTATAGTTAAGTTTCAAGTTATGTTACACATAGTGTTGCGTGTTGCAGGAGTAGTTTCTGCGCTGTGTAGAATTAAACATTACTAAAGGCTTAGTTAGCTACGTGCTATGTTGCAAGTGATGTTACACGTTACGGTCCGTTCTGCAGAGATCGGTTCTGCGCTGTGTGGAATTAAACATCAATGTTTAGTTGTGTGTTATGGCTGCGTGTTTCAAGAGACATTGCGTATTGCAGGGGTCGTTTTTGCGCGGTTTAGACTTAAATAATAATAAATTCTTTATTCCAGACAACATAGATCCATTGTGTTAGTAAAATAACAATAATAATTTATGAACTAATGTTAGTATCACAACGATAGTAACTGCATTAAAAAGTTTACAGTACTTGTCGAATATGCGAGAAAACTATTTAACTATTTACTATTTAATTTAACATCCTCCACACAAAATGTCTCATAATAGGTGACACAGCCGTCTCCGCCAATGTTTTCAGAATAGTGTTAGGACTAGCCCGGATGCGACCTACAAGGGAGACCGTTTGTTTGCGAAGAATAGCCTGAAAACCATCAGTTCTATTCCTAGCAAACATCTCTGAGGCACTACAAAAACGGGGCAGTCGCAACAACATTCTGAAGATATTATTATATTGTACCCGTAGTACATCTAGCGATCTTTTAGTATAGTTGACCCATAGACTTCCCGTATAAAAATTCTGACAATACGCCTTAAAAAGCGTAATTTTAACTTGGTCAGTACAACGAGCGAATCTACGGACCAACATGTTACCGCGGACCGCCAGAGCCCTACGCTCCCTTTCTATGTCTGCATTATCTTTGAGGTCTTCTACAAGGATATGCCCTAGATATTTAAAATGCGATACCTTTTTAATATTTACCCCATTAAGGGTGACAGCAGGGACACTATCCGGACGCAAATTGTTGGCACCAAAAATCATATATTCGGTCTTTTTGACATTATACTGCAGTCCATGGGCAGCAGCGTATCTCTCACAAACCTTTAGCATATCTCCCAATGCTCCCACAGTCGGGATCAGCAGCACCATGTCATCTGCATAGCTCATATTATTTGCACTTACACCATTCAACTTGCATCCGACGCGCATGCTGCTGAGCTCAACAATAAGATCATCCATATAAAGATTAAAAAGCCGCGTGGAGGTTATGCCTCCCTGCCTCACTCCACACTCTAGTTTGTAAGATGCAGAGAGAGCCCTAGACCACTCGACATGGTTGATCTGGTTTGCATACCAATACTGAAAAATCTTCAGAACCTCCGGTGGAATACCCCTCTCACTTAACTTTCTCCAGAGCACATTATAAGACACAAGGTCAAATGCCTTAGAGAGATCGAGAAAGCAGGCGTAAACCGGTTCTACGGTCAATGTAATATTGGATAGTATGCTTGACGCTTAAGATAGCGCTATCCGTCGATAACCCTGGTTGAAAGCCAAATTGGGAATCGTGCAGATGTATATATTTCGCAATACATGCATCAAGCAAACTATCCAATACTTTGGCTGCAGTGGTGGCTAGAGAGATTGGACGATAATTCCCCTTGTCCGATATATCCCCTGTCCTGTTCTTAATTATAGGCACTATCGTTGTCCGCATTAGGTCCTCTGGCAAATATGAGTGACTAAGACACAAAGTAAAAAACATAGCCAGAACTCTAGGCAGGTGCACACCAGCATATTTATAGTGCTCTATACTGAGCCCGTCATATCCGGGTGACTTGCCCCTGCTCATCCCATCAATGACAGTCTTAACTTGTTTGGCCGAAAAATGTATTAGTTGCCCCATTCCTTGATTACCAAATTCCTGAGTGATGGTACTCGCGGGACCTAATGGAGATTCTACTTTAAAGTGCTCCATAAACATATTTGCTATTCCTCCAGCATCATTAAATCCAGAAACATTTACTGGAAGGCCAGGCTTATTATTCAACCCACTTGTGTGTTTCCAGAACTTTGTAAAGTTTTTATTCGCTCTGTGTTGTGCTAAAATATCCAATTTTATCTGTTCTTGATTTTTTTGACACCATTTAACGCGGCCTTTAAAAATTCTACGCGATTCGCACATTAGGTCATAAACTATGCCTGTACTGGGCCGGTTATGTAACACCCAATTATTGAATTTTAGTCTAGCGTCATGATACGCATCACAAACATATTTATTCCACCCACATAGAACCCTCCTTTTTCCAGTCCTACGTCCCTTTAATTTATCGGTATGTACAATTACAATTTTCTTATATAAGTCGTCTAATACAATTTTATGTTCATCACGCCTACATGATCCATAAGCGCACTTCTCAAATTCTTGGGGAAAATTAATTTCACGGAGTTTATTGTTACAGAAGTTATGGTAACCTGAAATTTGCGACTTGTTTCTGTTTCCCCAAATAATTGAGTTGCGCTGCGACCCATGCATTATTACTTTACGATTAACAATATCGATATTACAATACATATGTAAAGGCAAATGATCGGATAAGTATACATTTTCCTCTACTTTTATCTTAATAACAGTTAGCCACGCCGATTGAGAGACCACACAATGGTCTAGCCACCTTTTACACCCAAACGCCTCACTTACAAACGTATAAGTATTAGATGTTAAACCTAACTTCTCTATATCAGCACAGATCCAAGTCTGATCCGCACAGAAATTCATTAACTCATTATAAAACAACTCACGTGGGTGTGCATTTAAGTCACCCAGTATGTACACACTTTCAACTGCACAACTTTCTACTATGGCACTTATTTCACCTAAGACTTCAGTATATTCAGCTAAATTGTCTAGTGAGTCTGTTGGCATAAAACATTACCCAGTATTTAATAAGATTTTATTAGCTAAGTTTTATGTTGGTGTCGTTACAAGCTGTGTTGCAGGCGTGGTATCTGCGCGGTGTATGTTCAATAAGACTTGACGTTGTGTACACGTGGCAGGGGTCGGTTCTGCGCGGTGTACCTGGAGTGGGTGGGCGCGTGCTGCGCGCGGCGCGGCGCGGCGTGGCGGCGCGCGGCGCAGCGGGAGTCGCAGCTGCTCACGCTGTGCTTCGCGCTCAGCCTGCTGGGCCGCCGCGCGCTCGCCGCCGCGCAACACCTGTCCGCGTCCAGGTCAATATCACCTCTATTGCTAGCCTACACAAGGGTGTCTTTTATATCATACACACTAACAAAAAAATTCACCATCCTACAGCATGAGAAAATTGCACGCAGAATAGAGATTAACACGTAAATACGATTTGACATGTTAATTTACACAAGCATACATTGCATTCCAAATATGTCATGATCAAAGCTATGCTGGGTAGATAATAATTTTGTATGCTCGACTATTGTATACTTTCATTTAAAATTTTAATTGACATAAACATTGCAACTTGCCCGCAAACCTGTATCATAACAACTTTGTACCGTGTTGCAGCGTGGAGTTCTTCCTGTACGGGCTTCACTCGCTATTCAAAGGCGACTTCCGCATCACGTGCGCGCGCGACGAGTGGGTGTTCACCGACATGTCGCTGTTACACTCCGTGCTCGCGCCTGCCATACGCATGGCGCTTAAACTGCACCAGGTAATACTTTAAATGCTGCTGTGTTTCAATAAAGGCTAGAAACTATTTCTGGGTCAAAGGGGTAGTAGAATCTAAGCACTAAGGAATGCTCGGACTGTTGTATGAGGCGTATTAAGAGGATTTAAGGGAACTAGACTCGCTGCAGGAAGAATGCAGTCCCTTGGCGCGCCGCTCAGTTGGTACGCACTCAGAAATCAAGGCAACCAGAAGGACGACGGTGGTGTAGCTCATGGGTGTAAAGGGAGGATGCATCGCTCCCACAGACACTTGATGATGCATTGTAAAGTTGTTGTTGTGTTTGTGCAGGACCACTTCATGTTCCCCGAGGAGTACTGCAGCAGTGCGGCTCTGTACGCGGCCATCACGTCGCACTCGCAGCGCCTCGTCATCTGCCACGAGGCCGCGCCCGCCTGGCGACACAGCGTGCTGCGCGGCGCGCCGCACCTGCTCGCGCTCAGGTACCGCACTGCCACATTATACAACACACTAGTGTGCCAATATACTGCATCATTACGCCACTTTATTCTGACCTCACTATCGGTCTAAATAGGACGCTTAAGTTACTCAGTATTTCCCCACGCGATCGATTAAAGAGCGAGGAGATACGTTCCGGAGCAAGAAATAACGTATCACATAAAAGTAAGAATATACCATACGTAGAAACGTACCGACATTGTCCAGAGGATTAGTAATTTAAAATGCTATGCGACACGAAGCACTTTGAATACTGGTGGCTAAACACGAATGATAAACAAGGATAATAAAATGTAATTGTTCCGCAGGCACGTGATGGACGAAGGCAACGACGACTACAAGATAATAATGCTGAACAAGCGGCACCTGGGCTTCCGCGTGATCAAGCTGAACCGCGAGTGCGTGCGCGGCCTGTGGGCGGGGCAGCAGCAGGAGCTCGTGTACCTGCGGAACAGGAACCCGGAGCGCGGCTCCATACAGAACGCTAAGCAGGTAGGCTTGGACATTAAAGTCAATACTTGTTACATGTTTGCTGTTTATATCCGCTGATGTGTTGGCTGCACCTTTGCCTACCGCGTCAGGAAAAAAACATGATCTTTGTGTGTATCCGCTGATTTGACGTTACTTCTCTTCAAAACTAGTTGATGCAATTGAGTTTTAATTGTTGGTGTTCTTGTTGAAAAAATGTAATTAAATTACATAAGCGGTGTTTGTTTGGTGTTCAGGCGCTGCGGAACATAATAAATTCATCGTGCGACCAGCCTATCGGCTACCCCATATATGTGTCTCCACTGACGACGTCATACGCGGACACGTCGCCGGCGCTGTGCTCGCTGCTGGGCGGCGCGCTCACCGCCGCCGCGCTCAAGCACGCACTACACGCGCTCTGGACCAGGTCTGTACGCACACGCGTCTGTACCCGCACGTATTCTTACGGGCACACAGCTATGTACAAGCATTTATGTATGTATGTACGTAAAAAATTACGAACGCGCACGCATCCACGTACGTACACCTTTACGAACGCGTGCATACCTACGTACGAGCACGCTTTTGCTTACACGTATATATTTCTTGACGAGCACGCAGACATTTACGGACGGGCACGTAACGCGCATGAAATCTCGTATTGCTTATAATTAAAGAGCCAACAAAAAATGATACTTAATGTTTGTTTCGGTACTCTATTGAGACGGAATAGTCCAGCATTGTGATAAATTTATGTTAGGCCGGAAATCAATTTCTAAATTAACGTATTTATTAAGTTTATAGTACCACAGCAGTTTTCATACTAACCATATGATATTTGTGATCAGGATCCGTCGTCGTTGCGGCGAGGGTTGTTCGAGCGGCGCGGGCGGGGGCGGGGCCGGGGCGGCGTGCGAGGCGGGGGAGGGCGGGGCCGCGCGAGCCACGCCCCGGCACAACGCGCTGCACCTGTCTAGGACATCGCTCGGTAACTACCACTTGCTATCAATTATTTATCAGTGTACTAACTACCCTATGTTTTGTACACATATGATTTTATGACTACTTGCTTTCCGTACTAATATATTAATACATACCTCCATGTAAAGATACTAACACCTGATGACTTTAATAGTTGGATTTTCAAGAAATAGGCTTCAAATGACTCATAACCTTCAATGTATAGAAATTACACAGTTAAATTTATGGTCCTTCGAGCCGGGTACTAATAAATGCAATTAGCATGTTAATAAATATTTGCATTGTATCTTCTCGCTGTATAGTCTATGTTAATTGAATTTCAATCATACAATACTAACAAAATCCATCATTTTTCGTCTGAACAACTTATTTAGCCTATGAACTAACATTGATTCTGCCTCTAATTCATATTTGTCTCATTGTAAATGGTCATATTTGTATTCCAGCGGGAACTCGGGGTAGTTTAGCAAGCGCGGGCAAGCCTACGTCATCCACTCTTGCGTCGTTAGCGGGGTTGTTAAGAGAGCATTCGCATGAGAGGACACAGGATGAGTCAGGTATTTTTATAGCTTTTTTCTTTTACCTTATACTAAGAGGGGAAAGGCCGCGGGTTTGGTCCCAGCACCGAGACATATTTGTGTGATCTACAAGTATTTGTTTGGGTGTTTGGGAGACCAAAAAGTTTTTCGTTGTTTCTCGATCTTAATGTGGGGCCCAGACTAAGTATGGAACTGTTGGGTGTATTTTTTTATATTTTATATACGGTTATAAAATCTATTTAAAATAATGTTGCTATTGAGTAATGTGTACAGTTCTCTATATAAATGTTTAAGGACGTTTCTATTGAAGTCAAGGTGTCTAATAGTAATGTTTGTACGCAGGCGCAGTGTCGGTGTCGGGAGGCGGGGCCGGCGGCGCGGGCGCGTCGTGCGTGGAGGCGGAGGCGCGGCGGCGCGGGGACGAGCGCCCGGCGCGCGCGCGCCTGCCGCGGACGCGCCCGCTCGACGACTCGCGACAGGTTAGTACGCGCTTGTAGTTAGGTGCTCACTGGTGGGTGGAGTCATGTTGTTTTGATAAAATTGCGCCAAGTACAGGTTTATGTATATCCTGTGTTTGATTATATAGGATAGAAGTGGAATATTAAATAATATTGTGTTTTAAATGCGTAAAAATATTTATTGTATTCAATTCAAAATAGACAAGCTTTATTTTGATAGATTGTAATATTTAAACTTTGTATAGTATAATATATAATAACTTTGTATAGTGTAATTGTTTTCAAGAGCTATAGAATACTGAATAAAATGTGGTCATAAAACATGAATATTGGTATTCAAATAATAAATATTGTGTGTGTAGGCGGGGTCTCGTCGTGCGCGTCGGTCCCGCTGCAGCGCGCACGTGCGCTCGTCGCACAGCGCGCGCCCCGCGCCCCCCGCGCACCCCGCGCGCCTGCCCGCGCACGACGACCACCAGGTACACACATACCACAATACACTACGCCGTTTAATTTACTACTCCTAAATAACGACTACTAGAGTACACACAGATACATGTACGTACGCACGCATATGCAATATAATAATGCAAAATAATAATAATGCGTTCCAATACGCATACCAACCCTCGCAACGCAAACTACACCTTATGACTATCTTATCAGAATCATTAGGTATACCTACCTACACATTTACGCATAAGAAGTAGTATGTATGACGGCTAACAGGTACAGAAACCCGTATACTCACGAGCACGTACATAAATATTTACAAACACAAACCGTTATGAAAAATACATTTTATACTTTTTGTGGATGATTTTCAATGTTATTATACTTAACTTACAAATCATTTAAAGGCATCGACCGGCAGTAACTGGGAATGCGGTCCGCGAGATCAACCGAGACGAGCAGCGAGCGCTAAGGTAAAAACATAATTTTATTACATAATTTATCATCATAATTACACGGCATTGGAGAAAATCCCTTCAGGACTTTTAAGTTGAGAGGTTGATTATGATGCAATAATATATTTTGTGCGCCAGGTGGCGGGCAGATGCGCGCCCAGTGCGGAGTCTTCTTTAGAGGACCTGACGCTGTCTCCCGCGGGCCTGGACCTGTCCCTGTCGCTCCCGGACTGCAAGATCATCGCCAACAGGAACGCAAGGCAAGCCGCCACCCCCGGGTATTTACATCCACATCATTATTGGCTGGGGGATGGGGTCAAAATCAAATTCTATAGGGGTTTTAAAATTAATCCATAATCGGCGGTTAAACATTTTTTTTTTATTTTAGTGACATTTTGTTAAATAAATACTTTTTATTTTCTAGTCTTGTATGAAACTACGTCAGTTATTTTTTTTATTTAATTTCTACAAAATATATACAAAGTTGGCGCATCCAAAATAAATTCATACATTGCATTCACATTACAAATAAACAATTAAAAGAATAAAAAAATACTCAAATCAATATAAAATTGCAGGTACTTCATGAACGAAGGCACATCGAAAGACCTATCCAAACTGAGCAAAGAAATTCGCCACGAACGGGAAAGCTACAGGGAGCTAACCGGACGATACATTGAAAAACCTGAATCAATACCTCTAAAAGAAACCCATTACTCCGACTTATCCAACAAAGAGTCAATCCTCAAGAAAGAAGCGAAAAAGGAGTCTAAAAGCAAGGAGATAAAGACTAAAATCAAACGGTCTGACTCTGGGCGGAGTGAGTTGAAGATTAATGTGAGTGTGGGTAGTAAAGTGTTGATAGTGGAGCCTCTTGGCGTGTATGATTGTATAAATTTGGGGAGAAGGATAGATGTACAGTGGCCCTCGGAGTACCAGAGAGAGCGGGGAGGCAGGAATTACTGGGGCAGTTGGGTGCCTATTGCTGGTATGGATGGATTGGTAAGTACACCATTTTTTTGGTTTCGTAGTTGTGCAAGTAATAGTTTTGGAGTGGGGTGAGGAGAGCAGAGTATGAGAATTGTTGTTTAAAATAAAAGCAATATTATTGATATAGATAACTAATCATAAATGTTGTACCGCTCCAAAGGTTAATTAAAATATCGCGAAATAATCATTTGTGTAACGGATGAAATGTCAACATAAAGATACCTATAGATTATTTTAGTACTAATTTCTAGATATTATGTTCTTTAACATAAAATGATTAACTTGTACACAGGTGGTACACAAATGGACGCCAAATCACAGGGACCCTAAACTTCGTTCGCACGTCGACAAAAGCATACTGCTTATACAAATCGACGACAAATTCGTTCCCATAGCGGAAAACTGCGTGCAAGACCTCGGCGACGAAGTATGAACCATATCACCAAAATAATACGGTTCATAATCAAGTAAAGTGATAATCATAGACAAGTTCCTTTAATTTGCGAAATATGAAGTTTTTCGCTTATTTATTCGGTTTAAGACTTACAACTTTAGTAAAAACTGTGGTTAGGAAAGGTTATATTTAAATACGTTGAAGTATAATAGAGAATATTGATTTAACTCAAATAATAATCATGTATAGGTATTTTTTATTGCAGCTAAATCTATCGATTTTCGTGTGAATTGTATCGAACTTCATCCGATTTGGTGTAGTCGAATTAAAACGAAAAATCTTCAAATATTTTTCAATCAAAAATTATGAATTTATTAAAAATATTATTCTTATGAAAATTGGTCTCACAATGTGGGTGTTTAAAATCATGTCTACCCACGTATGTACGAGAATATCACGTACATATTGAATGATTCACTAATGTGAGTATTTCTATTACTTTGCACTAAAACCATTGTATATAAGTACCTTAAATCTAGGCTTCTTCTAACGCTAGACATTGACTGTCGTTGACTTATAACTAAATTAGAAAGCTAGGTAATTATGTTGAAGTGTATTGTCTCTCTATGGTCATTAATTGAACATTCCCATTTCCCACCATTTCACTATGCTCTGTGTATTTTTATCTTCGATAGCTGTATTGTATATTGTATACCTTGTATGTAAGAAGCATTATAATGTATTGGCAATTCGCATTCAGTGATTTCTACCAGGAAAGCTTTTGATGTACCGGCGGTAGTTCATTAATTTATAGTTTTAAAGTACAAGTTAATTCCTTTTTAATGTCCGAGAAATTTTAATATTGTGCCAGTAATATATATTTCTTGTTAAGTAGTTTTCCTCATTGTCGCATTCATTAATTTACTGAAATATTCTTAACTGTGTCATAAAAAAGTTTAAAATGTCAACAACAGTCAGAATATTGTCAAAGCGTCCGCTTCTTTCTTTGAGTAGGTGTTTAGCATTACTGTAAATGTAAATAAATTTGTAAATAATGTAAAAATATATATAAAAAATGTATATTCATGTCTTTAATATATGGCGAAGTAACTGTACTGTATGTAAGTAGAAACATTCTTTTTTATTTTTGTTATTTTTTATTTCTTAATTGGTTTTGTCCCATTTTGTTAGTGAAAAATTCGCTCCCAAATATAAACTTAGTCTCACGACACCAAATGTATGTATTTAAATTATTTATGAATGAGAAAAATATGTAGGTAAGTGGGGATTGCACACTCGCGGAATAATACACAGATATTGCAAACAGCTTGAGAAATCATTTAAATGGCGTGCCTGTACTGGTGAAATACTAGCTCTAATATTTAATAGCACAATTATTTACTGTGCGGTGTGATTGTCTAAAAGGTCCTTTACTAAAATGTTAATTAATTAATCAGAAAATAAGCAAAATTTAAAAATTGTCTTAGTAAACTGAATATGTAGTTTTAAGTATAAGCAAAGTTAGCAATATATGACCAGATTTCTTAACCATTGTATCAAATGTAGCATGTTTAATCACATATAAATTTAGAAATTAAATAGTAATCAATACGCTCAATTCTTTAAATCAAAGGCATTAAAATACTTGTATAAATAAATAGGTTTGATGTCTTCCTGTGAAATAAAAATATTTTTTGTATTATTCCCGAAGTGTGAACACCCCATATATAACGTTAACTGTTGTTAGATATGTATTATTGTGATGCATTTTATATATCTATGTATTGAGAACATTTTAAAGTTGTGTTTTATGAATTTAAAGAAAAGAAATTCGAATTAAATTATCAATGTTGATTGTTCGGAATTATAAATATGCTGATTTCAAAAAGTCAGACATAGTTTTGCAAATTGTGTAATTTTTCAATATGTTACATTAGTTCACGTTATATAAATGTCATTGACGTGCTGTCCCCTGTTAATATTGTCTGAGCCTATGCTGGTAATTTACTTCGTACAAATTATATCCTTACCACTTTTCTGACGCATTGTATAATTTATAATAATTAAATTTAAAATTTTCACTTCAATTAGAGCCAATATATTTAGTATAATCTTAAAATATTTTACGAAATATTAGGAAATAATTGACGTAGCTTAATTTCAAATTAAGGGTCATTAAATTAAATTTTTACCTCATGAAATTCATATCACATAAAATGCTCTATCGAAATTGATAAGATTTACACATACTTGATAGACAATATTAACGGGTGATGAGAATATCTTGACACAATGCACTCTGCGCTGTGACACGGTCGTGTCCTCTGTTGATGTCTGTTCGTATTTCGTACTTTTACTCCATTTTTGACGTTAAAATGTGGTCATTCTTCCGCAATTTAAAGGACTTGAGCCTATCATGCAATAACCAAGTAATTCAGACTAATATTTCTATTATTAATTTAATATAAAAAATAATTCTTTCGCCATTAGAAAGATACATTATCCCGAAGTAAAATCTATATTATGTTACCAGTTTCCAGCGTCAAATAATATTATATAGGAATTTGTATTTCCATTATTCTGTCTAGTAAATATTATTTGATTGTTTTACCAATTTATTTATTCAACACACAGAAATACCAACGGACATCATCCAATGAGTATATATATTCTCGAGTTGCCTTAATATATTTTAGACTGATTTTTTGTAATCGTGAGCGTATCTAAGCCAATGTGGTTATATGATCATAAACATAAGGTCCGATGGACCGCATACTCAGGGAACGGGGCCGAAAAGTTCATTCAATTTGTCACAGCCGCTTGGTAACTTGAAAATAAAAATAACTATTTGATACATGTGGCAATATTCAGGCCCTGTTGTGGTGTTCTTTTGTTTAAAGTTAAGATAACGCAGTGTACTTACAACGTGCTCCTGACGCGGCGGTGTTACACTTTTTAACTGCAATATTTTGTTCGATCATATAGAAATATCATATTTTTCATATAAACATATCATTAGCGAAACTTTAGGACCGTTGATTTGTGAGAACATTATATTCAGGTGTGGATTCGCGTAAATATATTTAGCGTTCAGTGTATCATTTAGACTTGATGTGTTGAATGTTCATAGATTATGGGATCTGGGGACCCCTGGATCCCGAATTCGCACCTGGCTCCTAATATAGAACGTAAAGCACAACATATAAAACAATTGTTATTGTTAATATCTGTGTAAAAATGTAGATGTATAAGTTAAAAGTTTCCATGGTATCATTTAGAGTAGATAGGCAGAATCCGTCCACAGAAGTGTGAAGTGTGACGTGTGCGTCGCCCGCGCGCACGCGACGCTCCGCTCCGGAACGTAACAAGTGTAAGCCGCCGTCACCGTACCGTTGTGTTACATTATCTCAATTCATCCACGAGTAAAATGGTACATGGTATTACTTTGTTGTTTTATTTTTTACCCCCCATGTTGCATTTAGAGAAAACTCACTGAATTCACCCAAAACTCAAGGTCATACACAAACATGCAATTAGAATTTCCTGCTTTTAAAACGATATAGGCAGAAGTAACCAAAACTGAACACGAACATCGTTGGAAGTAACATACGGAACTGCATTTAAATAGAAAGCATTAAGTTATTAAAATATTAAAATATATCCTTAAGGAAGAAGAAAATTGAAAATGTTGTCATTTGTATAATTGTAAATTCAAACTGACAACGTTTATTACACTTCCCATTTCAAATAATATGTGTTTTCGAATTTAATGGGCATGGAACACCTGAGGGCTGGCATTACACATCCATGTTTAAAATTTTAAATGCATTATTTTTTGGCTCAAGCAATAATGAACAATGACCACTGCTCATAAATACGTTTTTATTCAATCATTTTCAACATTTTTTCACTGTTTTCAAGATGGCCGATTTAGAAGATATGTCCCCGGAATACAAAACTACCTCCGTAACATATACGAATTTATTAGTTTTGATAGGTCTAGGGATTTTTGCGAGACTACAATGTTGTTAAAAAGGACAAATGCTGAATTATTTGCATTTACAATAACGTTAGAGCCGTTTGTGTTTATTCTGATCAGTTTGATGTCAAAAATGAATAGCGATAATTTTCTAGAAGTCGCATAAGTTAAACCTGTTTTGGTGTTGCTTCTTGTATGTAAGTGTTTGAGTTATATCAGTAGATAGTTTATTTTCTCAATTATAAATGGATAAATACGCTTTTATGATATTGCTATTAGTAATTGAAATACATTTGATTTTAACCACTGAAATAGAATATTTTTAACTGGATTCCCTATCGCACTATTCATTTTGTATAACTAGATGGCGCTATTAGTAATAACTCGCTAGCTACTTGCGTTTTTTTTTTTGCAGAGTTCGGACCTGGCTGAGGCGGCATACTAAAGCCTTTAGTACGAAAGGGACGTGAAAATTAGAAAACTTGTGTTGTTTATTATAATAAGGTGTTTTTGCTTAATGAATGTTCTGATATCATCACGGTGATCATTATCTGCATTGATAGAAGATTGATAGTAAGTTTGAAGACTAAAATACTTATTGTTTGGGCCAATACTGTTTAACATTATTTGTCATGGCGTACTTCTTACAGTTTTATACTGATAATAATTATTATTAAATTCTAGAATCATTGCCATTTAATTGATTTATCCTAGTTTACAACCGATCGCAGGATAGTAATTGGTATCAAGTATTTGAGTAAACAAATTATTTGTGATATTTTAAAAAATACCCTATTTTGCAGAGCTTAAAACCCAGGTTATTTGTCAGCTATGAGATTCTCTGATATGACACTAAGAACGTTGTCAGAGGTGATAAATTACCTATAGAATAAGTACTATTTATTTGGTAATAAACAAACAAATGTTTATTTGCAAAGTTATATCTTAATGTATCTATGTGAAATCCTGAGATTTATCAACTGATAAGTATTGAAATATTATGGAAAATATTTTTTAGACATTCAACATGAGTACTCTGTACTTCACATTGTTTTTATTGAAGATTAAGAGCAGCGCTTAGACATATTTTGTTTTATTGATTCAAGTTTTCGAAGATAATTATTAATATGAAGATAGTTTCCTGATTCCAGTAGGGATGTGGCATATTTCAATAGATTATATGACCATATGTCGTAAAAAAGCTCGCTGGAAAACACTCAATAAAATCATGCTCTCAATTGTATTATTATAAGTTAGGTGTTAATAAAAGTAAGTATCATGAAAATTATTTTATTTCAAGAAAATATAATGTATTTATTAACTCGACTTTACATATTTGTTTATTTTATATTGTATTTTCATGTTTATAAACTAAAATTCAATTCCGTTTTGTGAGGAGGCGAATTCATAACTTATTCGACTCGACATAATGACGTCTTTATGATGTCGGCCTAAAATTGTATTATTGCTAAGGATACAGATTTTTCTAAGTTGGTTTGACCAAATTATATTTTATAAGTGAATAAAATGAGGGTTGTTATGTTAACTATATTATACATAGACACCAGTGTTGTAACACTATTTAATTAGTATAGTGAAACTTCAATATTAAAATAGTAATAGTTTAAACAAGAAACTTAAAGATTAAGTCATATTGTAGGTATTTACAATTTTTTGTACTAGCAACACCCAAGCTCAAACGTCAACAGTCACAAATAAAGGCAGCTGCTAACATAACATTAGTTTTTTTTTTCTTCATATTTTTAACAAATTTATTTATGTATAAATTGTCATATTAAAAATAAAACAAAAGCATGTCTTCAGTAGTATATTATTCAATCATAACAACCCGTTTATAATATGTTTATAATTATTTTTGGTCAACCATCACATCACAATAGGTTATGTCTAAAGACACAGAGTATAGTGGTTGCAACAACCAAATGGACCCGAGTGTGGTCTACGTCACTATACTAAGTTAACTACTGCACGTATACCTGAACAAGCTCTATGTACAGAGAGATAGAGAAATGTTTATCATATATTTGTACTTAATCGATTGGTTTTGGAAAACATTTGACAGTCGAGTCCTTTTTACATTTTATGGAATTCAGGCGTTTCGTAGCTACAAGTTTATTTCTAAACGTGGGTAGTTTAGGCATTAATTCATACACACAGAAATTGTAATATGTTTGTTATGGATTCTATTACCTAGATAAAGTTTCCAAATAATCAGTTTATTTCATTTATCTTCCATTCACAGACAGCTATTAGTAACATTTTTATTATATGTACAACTAAAGTAAACGATTGCATGGATTAGTGTTGAAACTGGATTTCACGGCATACAAGGTGCGTACTATCAAACCAGTTACTTTAATATGGCGTAAAATTTAATGGCACATACATACAGCCTGTTTTATCCAATATAATGATAAACATTCCACCTAACCCTCGCACAGCCTACATAACTATGAAGCCAAGAAAAGGGCTACTTACATCTACAGGTATACGTTGTAGGAGGGACCGTTAGCACCTAGAGGGCTCAACACGTAGCGTACAGACAAGCCGGCCAGGGGCGGACCCAGGGCAGCGGGGGCATATTTGTTGTAGCGTTTCTTTGTCATTATTCATATTAGATGTACATTTCATTGAAATGTTTGGGTGTATAAAATACAGTTTGGTTAAAATAGCTATTGCATGAAATACATCGTAAGAAATTAAGGTTTACGTTACAACCTACAATTATTTCGATGTTCTATTAATCTAATTTATGCTTCTGAAAAAAGTTCTCAAAGAATGTATGCCCCCATTAAACTTTATTTGTAAATAATGCCTAACCATATAAGTTAGCTGCAATACAGTATATCATATAATAGTAAAACAAGCAGCAATTTATCTACATATCTAACTAATTAAAGATAAAAACTAGCTCAACATTATAATATTACATGTTTAGTGGGGAACTGGGCCCCAAGTATGCCCCTCTGAATCCGCTCCTGTCATCAAGTAATAAGGTTATATACTATTATACTACACTTACTAATAAGTTATAAGAGGCAAGATGTAACAAAATATTGTAGAAAGCTTACAAAAACAGCTTGGCTTAAATTATAACTGCCTTAATTAGTCAACTTTATAAAATATTTTTTGTGTTATCAAATCGCAGTATGTAGACTGTTTTATAAAATAAAAAGTTCCAGTGCCGTAATTTTTTGTACTATATCAGAAATTATAAAGGAATTTTCGGTCCAGATACATATATTTTCTATGCGAGGATGTAATACTTAAGATTTCATACCACTTTCGCCCAAAATGCCACACAGGTTGTTTTTATGCAAATATATGGACAAAAAATGTATTTTTATATTTACAATCATAACATTCCTGATTAATTAACAAAATATCAGTTATTGCACTATTATATCGCCATTCTACGATTTGATGACACTTTCACTGTAAAGCTCCATTGACACGAGGAGAGTTTCTCGGGGCGAGAATCGTATGCGATTATTGCATCATGCATGACATAACCGCCATCAGATTAATGTGTTCTGACAACGTTTACACGATTCAAGTTTTTTATATCGTAATCGTAATCGGATAATCGTATCTTCGAGGCGATAAACTCTCCTCATGTAAATAGGGCTTTAGCATTAGTTGAGGCGTAGACTATTAATATCCATGTATTGTGATTGATAAACTAAACACAGAGTAAGGCAGGCTCGATAGCTAAGCCGAGATATGTCGAGAGTTGCCGATACACAGGCAGTACGGTAAAATCGGAATTTATAGACATTTATATGAAGACACGAATAAATTTATACATATAAATTAAAGACTTTTTATTATTATGCAAGAAAAGTATAGGAGGAGTTTCAAATAGTTTATTGAAATATTTTCCAGAAATTGCAAAAAGAAATTTTAAAACAGGCAACACTTACACATAAACGTCCATAACTTCCGAACAAAACAATAACATAATTTCTTACAGTTAGTTTCTATCTAATTATAAATCTATCTAAGATATACAGGGATATAATTCAGGAAATTAAAGGAAAAGTCAATTAACATTCCATAATTATTTTTCAGAATAATTAACACAAAGTTCCTCAGTTTTATTAACCAACCATATATTTTACATTTCATCAAACATTTTCACATACAACAAAATATTAAGTATGCTATAATTGTAGAATTATGAGCCCGTATAAAAGGAATTTATCTATAAAACCACCTATACCCTACAAATAAAATTCAGACATTACAAGACTAGGCTTATATTTAAAACGAACACATTTTCAAAACCAAAAATAATGTCAGTGACAATCGTCAGCAGGTCGCATTTAAATATAGCTACATTCAACATAACTAAATATTAAAATAATAACATATTTTTTATCTATTTATACATAGAGATGTTGGCAAAGTAATTTAACTTTATTTCGACCCTTCCTTGTCTCATACTTGGGCTGAGGACATTAAAATATCGTGCCTGTAATTAAATTCGACAGTAAAAATATATTACATAATCATAGCCCATATTGAAAATATAACCCTTAAACTCTTGACATTTAAAAATAGTGTATCAAAGAAAATAAAGAATAGGAAAAAAGAAAATGTAAAAACATGCTTTGACTTTAAAGTTTAAACCCCTTCTGTTCTCAAATTGCGAAATCAATTCTTCAAATATTATTTATAAAATAATATCTTGAAAAAATCAATATGTAGCTACCGTAGTTTAAAAATTAGCTAATAACTTACGTATCTACTTTCTTAGTGAAACATAAAACAGTTATTTCATTCGGCTATTTCCAGCTCCATAAAGACTAGACTGGCGACCGCAGTGAACTAGTTCCAAATAAAATGACTTGGCTATATTTATATTTCCATTGCCAACACCCCATACAATTAACTAATCATAGTATGTTGACGCGTTACATTGAACCAATTTTACGAATTTGTACATTCAAAGAGTATTTCTCCACATTTATATCGTTTTAACACCGCGACTTCTTAACGGGTTAGTGGACGGATGAAAAGACCAATAGATAGTCTAATGATAACTCTCATAACTGACTGAGGAGCTTCTCTATCAGATTTATAAAAATAAAATATTGGCAGCCATTAATAACTATTTAAAATACTTCTGTTGTAATCATGACTACTCTGATGCCATGAAATTCAAACTTGCCAAAATCTGTCAGTAGCTATTTCCATAAATTTGGTCTACCCTAGACTTATTTTGAAACCATGGAAATATACCAATCACAACAAAAAACAAAACACTCTGTATACGGAACAAATATACCATAAAATGGATTCAAGTGAACGCATCCGTATCAACCTAGGACAAAGTTAGCCTGATTGTTTACGCACCCTCCTTCTTCTTGCCGGACATCCGGTCTATAAGGCCGGTGATCATATCAGCGTCGACCAGGCCGATAAACTTGTCCACTATCAGACCGTTCTTTATCGCTATCACCGCGGGGACTGCTTTTACCTGCGAAATATTATTTTACTGTAGATTAACGGGCTTATTCATAGATCAATTTGAAACCTATTTTAGTTAACGAATGTTTTGTCCCTTTCGAACAAATTTAGAATTCAGTTTGAGCGAAGAAGATAATACATTCGATAGCTAAAATAGGTTCTAAATCTGTCAATGAATAAGACCGTAAATATAAACATACTGTATTCCTAGGGAGTAAGTAAATGTGTTACTAGTGGCTACCACGTTTTCTAGGGCGTAATTTCGACCCAAGAGGTGAAACAGGGCGCAAAATCGTCGTGTGGGGCAAAAGTAGGAATCCGAAACCGAAATCCTGACACAATATTGAGAATCCGACTTGAGAATAGAACCCTAGATCTGACAATTCACAACCCATACACACTGCCACTAGAGCAAAGAGGGGACTGTCGAATATAGGTTTAGTACCACCCACAAATTGAACACATGACCTAAAAATGTAGCAGGATATAAATGGATGATGTGGCTTGTAATGTGTCGCTCTAGAAATATTTTAGGGAGACCAATGTTTAACTGTGGACTTCGTATGGCTGATAATTGTGGAGATAATTTTTAGATATTTTCTATTCTATTAAATGAAAACCAAGTCTCAAAAATAGGTTTATAATGATGTAAGATTGAATTTACTGTGAAACAAATGATTCCTTCAGAAAAAGTGTAATTAATAAGTACTATAGACGTTGGAACACTTGATTTAATTTTTTCATTTTGTGTTATAACATTTTGAATTTGCATTTCAAATAATAGTGAAATAAAATACATATTATTTAAATGTTTCACAATATAACGCAGACTGAGTATTCCGCAATATTAAGAAAGATATTAAGATGCAATGCGAAAAAAAATGTTATTACTACTGGATTTAATGTTCAGCCGGTCATCAATCATGCGGCGCCAAGGACGAGATGGAATGGAAATAGCTGGGAGAAAATAATTGCAATAAGACCATCTGAGTCAAGATTAAACAAGATAATTTTACGATTTGCATATTTCTTTTAATCTTTGTAATATACTTATGTATTATGTATATTCTCACGCATGAAAGTCAATTAGACCTGTTAATTTTTAAAGAAGCAATGGTACGCGAAGGTTTATATTACTATTTTCGCAATAACTAGGTATTTACCACCCAAACATGTTTAAAAAATTTAGTTGCATGGTGTTTGTAACCATTAAAACTACCACCTGGCTTCGTTTACGGTCACAGTCTTGATATACCCGGTATACACTGACTAAACAATTTCTACTTCTACAAACCTCAAAAGTGTGCACCAAATCGGCATTATCCTCCACATCGACAACAGCCAGGTCCAGATTACTGAGTGGTTCTATTAGCTCCTTCAGTTTCGGAGTGAGGATCTTGCACGGCTCGCACCACTCCGCGTGGAAGTTCACTATCACTGGCTTGTCATTGTTCATCACCTTATGAAGGACATACATATTAATACTCGTATACTACATTTTTAATACTCGTAATATTCATCTTGTCTAGTGCCTATTTTATCCGCATCGTGCATTTGTTGTAAACTATTTAGTACTGGGTTCGTTAACCAAATTAAATATCACTTTGCCCGACCTGGGATTCGAACCCGAGACCTCAGCTATGCAGTTGTACCGTAGTACAACTACACCACCGAAGCCGTCATACACATCTTTTTAATGGTTTCTTAGATTTACGCGAATGTTACACATTGAAATAAAACTATTTTATACGGATTTTATCGCGATTTGGTTTAATTTTTACATTTTTTAACTTCCCGACGTTTCGATTACTTTACAGCTTTCGTGGTCACGGGGCAGACTGACACAAAGTTAAAAAATGTAAAAATTAAACCAAATCGCGATAAAATCCGTATAAAATAGTTTTATTTCAACATCTTAATTATTTTAGGTTTTCATTATCTATCCAACAGCCTTTAAGGCAGCGTGGTCGGGTTTGCCTCGAACACTCTCAATGGAACTATCGGTTTTAGAGTCCCGGACTTGGTAGACGGTCGTGGGCGAATATAGACAGAAAATTATGGATACATTTTGATTACAAAAAAAACTTTACTATGCACCTTTTTTTGATTTGTTGATGATACTGATGTTAAATGATAGTCTAGAGTTAAATCCAAAATGTATATATTTAGAAAAATTAAAACTAAAATGATAAATGATAAATGATTGAAACTGATTGATAGCTGAGCACGCGCGGTGTAATTGCTTGCCGTGAACGCACTAGTTTTATTAAATTATTTGCGCGATCAACATTAAAATGATGCGTTGACAAAAATTCGTACGGTTTCACCGTACATGCTCCCGCCCGAAAATAATAAGAAATGAGATGAATGAGAAATACAAGGTGATAAACAATTTTTAGGTACTTATATTAATGATACAGTCTCTATATAAAGGCTTCGTGGAATCTAACTTTTGGTTCGCTAATGATAGGTGACGTCGCACGATTCATTTTAGAAATAACACTTAACTCACTATTTTGCACTACACTAGCACTTGCACAAGCACTATCATTGTTAGGCCCACAACAGCGGTGGGTGACGTCGGCTTGGTGGTCGACGCCAGCGCGGCCTTCCCCCGCGCGGCGGACACGCCGCACCCGCCTGCCTACGATGATTGCACCCGTGACGACCACAAATGCCACCATCACGTATATGATGGTGTAGTGGTGAATGTCATGGTATGATAGGCTGTCATCCTCGAGTCCTGGGCTTTGTTTTAGATCATTAATTTTCTTGCTCAATGATGTCATTTCCTCTTTCCAATTATCTGATTTGTTTTCAACAGATATGTGCCACAGACTTGATATGTTAATAATATTATTAATGTAATTATTATTTGGAATATCGATGTTAGGTTTTATTTGTAGAGAACTTTGGTCCTGATTATGTCCATAAACTGTAAACTCATTAAATTTTACCGTGCAACCATTACCTATGCTGATTATTCCACCAGCTTTCAGCTGTTTCGCCGTTATTTGGTCTTCGCATATAATTCTAGAGTAACATTCTTTGCAACAATAATATATGTATTTATTCATTTCGTTTAAATCATGCCATATGTTTTGACACTTGTGTATGTTGGATTTACACAGTTTTGTGGATATATCTATTTCACAAAAGTTGTCGTCTGATTTTATTTGATAAATGGGCTTTTGTAAGTAGCATAAGTAAGTACCAGTATCTTGAGTACATAATGCCAAATCCTCTCTCTTTAACTTGATAAACGAATCCTTAGCTAAATTTATTGCAATGTATTCTGATATGGGTTCAATAATAATTACCATTTCGTCTTCAGGAGCCTTTTCGGGAATAGGAAGTATGTGATATATTTCATATATGTCTCGGCTTACTAATGGGACAGTTATTTCAAACAGTAGATAATCACGGAGCATCCTGGTTTTGACTCTTAGTAAATTGTAAATGCTGCGGAGGTCAGTCTGAATGTTTTTAATGGGAATGGTCAGTTCCTTTGACATTTGTGAAGAAATAATGCTTAATTCATTCCGTAATTGTTCTGGTGACAGTAAGTGAAAATTGAACCTTCCGTGGTATATGTCTGTTATGGTGTCTATTAACAAATTTTGAATGCCTTGTAATGTGTGCAACATATTATTGGCAGTGATCGCTGCCAAAGAGAAGTCACTGATATTTGACACCGAATTTACTCGATTTTGTAATAGGCTTACGGCTCGATCGACATTTAAGAATTGTTTATTAATTAATTTGCTCTGCTTATCAATTGCTGCTTTTGATCTCTTGAGAATATTGTATTCAGCCTCCACAACGGATGTTTGATTCTTCCATAATTGAGACAGGTGATTCTGATTGCGTTTTATAGACTCTATGTCGCGTTGATATTTTTCTGCGAATCGCTCGTCTAATACTCCGAATAATGAGTTGGCGATGTAACCGACACCGTTGACAAGCCCCCGGCGCCGCCGCCTTGAATGTATGCTCCAATGGTGCTGAGTAAGGAGTAAGCGATCGTAGTACTCTAATTCCGATTGACTGTGACGTAGCTGCGTAAGAATTACGTCACAATGCGTTTCTGACCGTATATAATTACATACATCGTCTAATTGTTTAATCTGCTGGTTTAATGACGAAACACCTTGCCAGTAAGGATCCATATCATAGTACAATACTATTTTCCAATAATCTCGTACTAGATGCATGTTATTTATTCTATCTAAGTATAGTCCTTGCCTTTCCCTTAGTTTTGTAATATTAAATGAGCATTGAGTGATAGAAATTATGCTTAAAAAATATAGATATAGTAATGCTAGTGAGCTGAAACTTGATCTTCTGTATTTTTTCGCCGAGTTCGTAGTATCCGGATATTCTTGATCATTATTGATGTTTTGATTGTTTTCAGTGGGCAAAATAGATAATTTAGTTACAGGACGTTTTAGGATTCCGTTTTTTGTTTTCAAACTTACAACTCGAATAATTCCATCGTTACCAGGGTGTGTCTCTATGACTCTACCCATAGCCCATTTTCCAGCCGGTGTGTTGTTATCGTGAATCAGTACAAGGTCGTTATTTTTTATCCCGCTATTTGATGTTTTCCACTTGCTTCGCGCTGTAATCTGACTAAGGTATTCGAGTCGCCAACGTTTCCATACGTCTCGAAATAATTTTTGCGTCAAATGCCATCTGGTTCTTAGGTCACTATCTGGCTCAATCAGTGTTAATGTCGGTCCGCCAGTTAGGAAGTGTGCTGGTGTCAGGCAATCTAAGTCATCTGGATCTTCCGACAATGGACAGAGGGGCCTTGAATTGAGACAAGCCTCTATCTGTGATAAGAGAGTGGACAGCTCCTCAAAGGTCAACTTTTGTTCGCCAATAACTCTCTTTAGGTGGTGTTTTAGGCTTTTTACGGCCGCCTCCCATAAACCCCCTGCTGATGGCCACGCCGGTGCATTGAAATGCCATGTGATTTGCATATCAGTGATTTCGTTCAAAAACTCTTTGTTAAAAATGCTCTTCATCTCCTCATACGCGCTTTGCAGTAGTTTACTGGCGCCAATGAAATTAGTTCCATTGTCACTGTAGATGTGGCCTGGTGTTCCTCTTCTTGCTGCCATTCTTTTAAGAGCAGCCAATAATGAGATGGTTGTTAAATCTGATACTACTTCTAAATGAACCGCTTTGGTCGACATACATACAAACACCGCTATGTAACCCTTTGAACATTTCATTCCTCTGCCTTTGCTTGCCTTTAACATAATGAAACCAGTGAAGTCGAGCCCTGTGTGGTAAAATGGGCGTGCTGGGTTACATCTTGCTTCAGGTAAATCTCCCATAATCTGATGCTGTAATTTAGGATTATGTTTTCGGCATGTAACACAATAATGAAGACGTTTCTTAACAGCACTATTGCCACCGATGATCCAGTAATTTTGCCTGATTAACCCTAACGTTAATCGTGTTCCACCATGGAAGGTGAGTTTATGTGCATGGTCAATTATTAAATCCGTGAGTCTATTGGAATGTGGTAAAATAATTGGGTGCTTCATGTTATTGTCTATGTGCGCGTTTCTTAATCTTCCACCCACACGAAGTATGTCATTACTATCAATGAAAGGATTTAAATTTAATATTCTGCTTTTATTTCTTAAACTCCCTTTGCCCTTTAACCTGATTATATCAGCTTCAAATTCGATAAGTTGTATGCTTCTAATTATTTTTAATCTGGAATTATGAATCTCTTTTAGGGAAAGGTACGTAGTCTTCATCTTATTTTTTGAAATAAATCTGCTAATCCACGCTAGTACTCGTATTGCTCGTGTAAAAGTACTAGAATCTGTAAGAAGATTTATTATAATGCTATGATCCTGTGCGTATTGGATACTGTTGGCCTGATACTGTTTTTTAACTTCTTCGTCTGACCTATATAATTGACTTTCCGGTATATTCTGCACGGAGTTAAGCCAAGTGGGCCCTTGCCACCACATAGCGTGATTATTCAGTTGTGTTGCTGTTAACCCTCTACTGGCACAATCAGCTGGGTTCTCTTCTGATTTCACGTAACGCCAGCTGCCGCTGGGTATCTCTGCTACTATTTGCTTTATTCTGTTTGACACAAATTGTTTATACTTTTCTGGTTCTCCATTTAACCATCCTAAAACTACCTTCGAATCCGTCCAACCATATATTTGCAGGCTATAATTACTGATACATCTCTTGACTTTAGCCATCAGACTTGATAAAAGAAGTGCTCCACATAGTTCCAGCTTAGGCATAGTCAGAGTTTTATTTATTGGTACTACTTTACTTTTTGCTACAACAAGGGATACTGATAAATTGTTTCGACACTTTTTGTATATTCGGCAGTATATAACACACGCATACGCTTTCATAGAAGCGTCACAAAAACCATGAAGTTCGATGGTGTCATGTTGCTCTATACCAAGCCATCTAGGTACGCTTAATTTTTTGATATTTTTAAGATCGTCTTGTATTTGCTTCCATTCTATAAAAATATGATCGGGTACTATGGCATCCCATTTTATATTAGAGAGCCATACTGCTTGAAATAAAATCTTTAATTTTGTACTAATAGGTGCCAGCCAACCCAGCGGGTCGAACAATTTTGATATTGCTGACAAGAGTGCTCTTTTAGTATATTTGGGTAAAGCTTCAATTGGTGTTTGAAAATAAAATAAGTCTTCTTGAGGGTTCCAGCATATACCCAAAATTTTTGTGAACTCTGATCCTTTAAAATTATAGCTTTCCAAACTATCTGTGTCTCTTAGTAACTCAGTGGCATTTGATGTCCACTTGCGAAGGTTGAATCCACCAGAGTTTAATAGCTGTATAAGTTGCTGTTGGAGTATTTTGGCGTTTTCTATGCTATGACTGCCGTGGATCAAATCATCCATAAAAAATGATTGTTCTAAAACTTGCGAAGCTTCTGGCCATCTACACTCATCTTTCGCCAGTTGTTTTAGGCACATCATGGCCAAAAATGGCGCAGCTTTCGTACCGTAGGTAACAGTAGTCAGCTGGTACTCTTTAAGCGCTGAGTTAGGTGATGGTCTCCAAACAATCTTATGTAAGGGTTGATCACATATATTTAGGTAAATTTGTCTGAACATTTTTTCAATGTCAGCAGTAAATGCGTATTTATACTGGCGCCATCTTAAAATTAAAGATTGTAGGTCCTGCTGCAAATTAGGTCCACGTTCCATGAGGTCATTTAAGCTGTAACCACTCGACGTTGGGTTTGAAGCATTTTTGGGATTGATGGATTGCGGCATGGATTCAAGGCACGGCTGGATCGTTAAAATAAAACTCGTGTTCTTTAAACTAATTCTTACATTAATTAATTATAATTGTCAGACTGCACGAGAAAAACATAAGTGTCATATACGAATAGACTAATTTATAAAATACTCGTAGACAACGTTAAAAGAGTTTCGATTAGAAACGCCACACCACCCCCCCACGGAGACGGATAAAATAATCAAAAATAAATTACATCGCGGAAAATTTAACACGCCTACCAAATCTGGTAGTGTAGGGTAATTTAGTAGTGGTTGTTGTGGTATCTGGTGGATCAGAAACAATCGGATCTTTCATCGGTGGCTTGGGCAAAACAGAATCAGAAGAGCCATGGTCGTTGTGATCGATGAATGCTGGTTTGAGCCTATCCACGGTGACAACGACGCGCTTTCCCCTAATGTCCAGTGTCAGAGTCTTGCCGTCTTCGGCGCGATCAATGACCTGGTGCGGACCGGTATAGGGTGGTTGTAGGGGGCGTCTGACTGTGTCATCACGAAGAAACACGTGGGTCGCCGATGAAAGATCCTTGTAGATAAAGGTGGAGGGCTTGGAGTGACTGGACGCGGGGATAGGGCGTATAGTCGACATTTTGTGGCGCAGCTGCACGATGAAATCTGCAGCGTCTTCGGTGCCAACCGGTCCAGGATCTGGATTTAACATTTCTCCAGGTAAGCGGAGAGTTTCTCCATAGACCATTTCAGCAGCTGTGCACTTAAGGTCTTCTTTGAAGACTGATCGCATGCCAAGAAGAACAAAAGGAAGGGAACGGATCCAAGAGTCCTGATGGCACATAAGTGCAGCCTTAAGTTGGCGATGAATGCGTTCTATCATCCCGTTGGCACAGGGGTGATAGGCAGTTGTCCTAATGCGCTTGGTGGCGAATTGCATCATCAGCCGACGGAAAAGGTTTGATTCAAACTGAGTACCTTGGTCAGTAGTTATGATCGAAGGGACGCCAAAACGGGGAATCCACTCTCTAGTGAAGGTCTCGGCCACTTCTTCGGCGGTGATGGAACGCATCGGCCACACCTCAGGCCATCTGGTACCTCGGTCAATAGCTGTTAAGCAGTAGCGGAAATCGTTGCAAACCGGCAAGGGACCCACAATGTCGATATGGACGTGTCGGAAGCGACCAGATGGAAGGTCGAATTTACCGGGCGGAGCTGAGTTGTGGCGCGACACTTTGGCGCGTTGACACGCCTCACAAGTGCGAGCCCACTCCTTGCAATCCTTCTTGACAGAGGGCCACACAAAACGTTCCGTCACGAGGTGAGTTGTAGCACGTGCGCCAGGATGACTTAAGCTGTGCAGTTTGTTGAAAGCTGGTCTGCGAAAGCTAGGGGTCAAATAGAGACGAGGCTTACCAGTAGAAACATCACAGGTGACTAAGATGTTAGTGCCAGGAATGACGACTTTCGTCAGCTGAAGGCTAGAGTCATGACGAAGAAGTTCAGCTAGCTCCTGATCAGTCTCCTGTGACTTGGCAAGGGCTTCGTAATCTGTCTCAAGGGCAATGGCGTCGACGCGCGACATCGCATCAGCAACAACATTGTCCTCTCCCTTAATGTATTTAATGTCAGTTGTGAACTGACTTATGAAGGATAATTGATTAAGTTGTGCCGGTGGTAGTTTTTCCCTACGCTGTACGAAAGCGTACAGCAACGGTTTGTGGTCCGTGAAGATGGTAACGTGCTGAACCTCGAGAACGTGGCGGAAGTGTTGTACGCTTTCGTACACCGCCAGCAACTCGCGGTAATAAGTCGGCAACTGCGTTTGTTGGGTGGTGAGTTTCCTGCTAAAGAAAGCAAGGGGAAACCATTGTCCATCAACTTGCTGCTGCAGGCAGGATCCAATGTGGGCACTTGACGCGTCCGTAAATAATCCAAGGGGCGCGCCGTGGATCGGATGCTGTAGCAGGGTGGCGTTGGATAGACTCCTTTTACAGGCTTCAAACTGCTCCAGTAGCTCAGGCGACCATATAAATGGCTTAGCGCCCTTGCCATTAGTAGCTACCACAGCTTCAATAAGTGGAGCCTGAAACTGCGCGGCGTGTGGCACAAAACGGCGGTAATAATTTAATATGCCGAGAAAACGGCGCATAGCCTGGACAGTTTTCGGAGGGGGAAACTCCAAAATAGCCTGCACTCGCTCTTGCGGAGGTCTGGTGCCCTCTGGACTAACACGGTAACCCAGAAATGTCACCTCACGAGCACCAAGGACACATTTGGAAGGGTTGATTACTACCCCATAGTCTTGGAGGCGCCCGAAGAGAATCCGCAAATGCTCCCGGTGGAGAGCCTCGTCTGCAGAATAGACGAGGATATCATCCACGTAAGGGAAACAAAAATCGAGACCCCGTGTGACCTCATCGACAAACCTTTGGAAGGTTTGACCGGCGTTACGGAGGCCGAAGGTCATGAAGGGGAATTCGAAGAGGCCAAACGGAGTAGTAATGGCGGTCTTCGGGACATCCTCTTCAGCCACGGGGATCTGATGGTATGCCTTGACCAAGTCTAGAGTGCTAAAGATGTTAGCACCCGCAAGATTGTGGGCAAAATCATTCATATAACGGACCGGGTAACGGTCTGGTATAGTCCTGGCGTTAAGTGACCTGTAATCTCCACAGGGACGCCAAGTATTGTCCTTTTTGACAGCCATGTGTAAGGGAGATGACCAAGCGCTTTTAGATGGCCTTGCGATACCTGATTGAATCATCTCATCAAATTCCTTCTTAGCTGAGATCAATTTCTGAGGAGCCAAACGACGAGGATGGGATGAAACGGGAGGCCCGTCCGTTGTTTTTATAAAATGGACAGTATTGTGTTTGACAATTCTGGGACGTCCTGGTGGCCGAGTAATATCGGGGAATTCTGCAAGCATCTGTGCAAAAGCAGAATTCGTCGAAACAACAGATTTGACACTAGGTTGTTTCGAAGTTGCGGTAGAGGCAGGCGCTGAGAGCTTGGTAGTTCCATCAACCAATTTCTTATTGCGACAATCGGGCAAAAGATGGTAATAGGAAAGAAAATCCGAGCTCAAGATAGCGGTGGTAACGTCAGCAACGACGAACTGCCAAACAAAATTTCTGCGGAGTCCCAGGTTTAGTGCCAAGTTTACTGTGCCGTAGGTCTTAATATTGCTTCCGTTAGCAGCGCTGAGCTCGTAGTCAGTGGGTTTCCTCTGACCTGCAAGCCAGCGGCGGGGGTAGCAACATAAGTCAGACCCGGTGTCAATAAGAAACTGGCGCTTAGTGACATGGTCAATGACAAAGAGACGGCGGCCATTAAGTTGAGTGAAGTCGCAATCAGTCGCCGCCGCTACTGATTGCTCGGAGGGTTTTCCGACTTCCAGTTACAGGGAGTAATACATTTGTTGGCTTTTGCACCATACTTCCTGTGATACCAACAACACCTTGAGTGGGATTTGGAAGAACTACGGCCGAAAGATTGCCTTCCTCTAGACGAGGAGCGATCCCGAGGCCTAGAGCGACCAGCAGAGGCGGAGGATAGGGCAGCAACTTGCCTTCTTAGCTCCTCAATCTGCTCTGTCAAAGTGGTCAGAGAAGGCGTGGCGGTGGCGGCGCAAACATTTGCAGTCGCTGGTTGCGCCTCAACAATCCTATCAGCAATATCGGCAATCCTCTCCAAACCGAGATCAGCTTGGGCAGCGAGGATGCCTTGAACATGCTGCGGTAAGCGGCGCAGCCACAACTGACGAAGGATGTTATCGTCGGTTAGTGTGGACCCTGCAAGAGATTTGAGGTGACGGAGGAATTGTGATGGTTTTCTATCACCAAGCTCCTCTTCACTGAGAAGTTTCCTCAACCTTTGTTCTTCAGATGAAGAAAAACGTTTGATAAGTGTGCTTTTTAAGTTTGTATATTTGTCCTGAGCTGGGGGATTGGCCACAATGTCCTCAATTTCGCCAGCAATTCGATGGTCAACTATGCTAAGAATGTGACTGTATTTAGATTCATCTGTGGTGATACCTGCAAGTAAAAACTGTGCCTCTGCTTGGGCAAACCACACTGTTACCCTATCGGGCCAAAATGGTGGCAGTTTTACAGCAACTCGGCATATGGAAGCAGCATTAGGCTCAGGTTTAGTTTGCATCTGCAAAGCACGGAGATTAGTATTTTCAGCTTCCAAAGTAGAAAGGCGAATTAGCAGTTCCTCAGTCATGGTGACTGAAAGGGAATGAGTAGGCAGGTGTTAAAAAGATACCACAACCAACAGACACTACACATGCAAATAAAAACTAACCAAAAATAACAATTAAGTATAGCGAAACCGTGGGTAAATGGAGTAGCGGCCCTAATATACAAAATAATAAATTGTTACAAAAAAAAACAAATAACAAAAAACAACACAAATAAAAATTCTCCTTCTTGAAAGAAGTTGACAGTTGACACCGAATCTTCTCGAAAGAAACTGTCATTCGATAGTACCTCTTGCGAACCGCAGGTGGCGCAGCGTAGCACCCGCGCCGATGACGTCACGAAGCTGGCCGTCGAAAAACAATTGAGCGAACTTGGCCTTGAGAATTTCTTGACCAAAATGTCCGTAAAATGCACCTCTCCTGAAGACAAGCTGTGCCACTTATGTATGCTTACTTCGAATCGCAATGATTTCCAACAATCCGGGTATAATCTAGCCGCGGTGGTCACCGAAGTAGATATATCACTCTGCGTCGTAGCCAAGGACCGGGTATGCGATGAGCTTGCGTGGGGTCCTGGCCCCTGATGAGGCTGGTGCTAGGCGGAAATTGCCGCCACGGCGATTCACGACGCTCACCACTACGGCTGTTGCAGGATGCGTGTTCACATCACGTCGGGGTCACCAATTTGGGATTGATGGATTGCGGCATGGATTCAAGGCACGGCTGGATCGTTAAAATAAAACTCGTGTTCTTTAAACTAATTCTTACATTAATTAATTATAATTGTCAGACTGCACGAGAAAAACATAAGTGTCATATACGAATAGACTAATTTATAAAATACTCGTAGACAACGTTAAAAGAGTTTCGATTAGAAACGCCACACATTAAAAACCACGCGGAGTTTTGTGGTTAATGATTGTGTTTTTTCGACACAATGATGTGGCAAATAACATTCAATTGCGTGATGGTCATTGCTTGGTATCATATGTCCTAACGATATATATTCGTTTATAAACGTTTTATAGTCTCGAGCAATATTTTCATGACGTGTGAATTTCCGTTCTAATTGTATAAATTGAGCTAGTGCCTTTGCTTTGGATTTGCCTAAATGTTTTTCAAAGTCTGTCTTAAATGGTAGTCTCACTACAAATCTACCATCGGGCCGACGGGTGGTTGTTGATTTAAAGAAATCTATACAATATTGGTCTTGAACTGTCAAAGTTGTGTCGTCAGTTATATCTTCTATTTCCCAAAATCGTCTAATTTCATCGATGTTATTGAGTACTACATTACATTGCAAAGTCCTTACATTGCCACTCAAAATCCACCCTAAACGCGTCTGCTGCGCGAGTGGTAATGATTCATTTCCTCGGCATATACCTTCTAAAACAATATTAGAATACACATCTGCTCCTAATAGGATATCCACGGGCCTGCTTCTATAAAATTCTGGGTCTGCTAACTGGATGTTGTCCAAATAATGCCATGATGGTCTGGAGAATGTGTAAGACGGTAATTTTTTAATAAGATTTCTCATAATTAATGCTTCGACTTCAAATTCATAATCGCTGTGCACAGATTTACATTTAATATTAATGATTCCCTTGCTACTACTTTCTTTAATTCCGACTCCAGATATGACTCCCTTACATCCTTTACGCGGCAAGCCTAGTATTTGAGCAGCATGCTCTGTTATTATAGATGCTTGTGACCCCTGATCCAGAAGTGCACGCATAATACGAAAGGATCCATCTCCTGCTTGAACCTTAATGACTGCAGTAGCTAGAAGAATTTCTGGTACCTCTGTTTGTAAGGATACATGGGAGTTACTATGTAATTGTTCTAGATTCGAACCCGTGGCCAAACTACGTTCATGCCTTGTTTGCGCGGCCGATGCGCCTGAGGCGCCGGGTGTCGAATATCTAGGTTGCATAAACGCATTGTGCAATATTGTATTATGACGTTCATTACATTCACGACATCGTTTTTCGGAAAAGCATGCCTTGTCTTTATGGTTGTACAGGCAGTTTTTGCATAAATGTAATTTGGATATTGTTTTCAATTTTAAAGTATTAGGCATATTGAGAAATTGTTCACAACTAAAAATACCATGATGATTGTTACATATAGGGCAGTTTGGTTTTATTACGGATGTTTTATCCAAATGCCGATTCACCACGCGATTACCGAAAAATGACTGCTTAGGATTGTAACTCTTCTGATAAGAAATTCTTGTGCCTGCTTGGTTGTTATTGAATCTGCTTGATGAAGTTGGGTTTTCCTGCTTTTTGCGAGAACACTCCATGCTTGTAAATTTACTTTCAAGAAAATCTAAAAATTCCTGAAGTATAGGCAGCTCTCTTGGTTGCTTAATAGACTCATTATAGTGATTATACGTATCCGCATCTAGTTTCTGCGATAATATATGTACGATTATTGGATCCCATGTGGAAATATCAATACCGAGGTTTCGTACAGCATTCAAAGTCTCAAGTGTCGTGTCATGAATTTTTTTGATCGTATTTATAGTCGGTTGCTGCATGGTCGGTAAATTCATTAAAAGATTTATGTGAGATGTAAAAATGAGTTTTTTATTATTATATCTATGGTTGAGTATATCCCAACAGACGCTATAGTTATCGGTGCTAATATGTAAGTGCTGTATTAATTTTTCAGCCTCGCCCTTCACCTTTCCTTTAAGGAATTGCATTTTCTGTGCATTGGAAAGAGAAGGATTTTTATGTATGGTTTCAAGAAACAAATCCTTAAATGAGACCCACTGATTATAATTCCCATAAAAAACTGGTATATCCATCTGAGGTGTGGATTTTTCCCGGTGAGATACTGACCACAATTTACTATTAAGAGCCTTTTTAATTTCATTGTACTTCCTTTCATGATAAGCAAATGATTGTTCATATGTTTCATTTTGACCTTCTAACTCACTGTCAATCTCCCAATGGAGAGAGTCAATATTTGCCCACCGAGTCTGAAGGGTACGAAGCAAATCATCGAACTCCCACTTTTCCGTGATTCTATCTAACTCAATACCGGATGCTGTACGCATAAATGCGCGAAAATTGCTCGACTGCTTTTTTAACATCTCGTCTGTTTTACTGCTAATTCCCTTGCTAGTCGTCTGCTGTGACGGGACAAACCGCGGTGGTAATAACAATGGTGTCTTAGGAGTTTCCGGTCGAGAGTCCGGTTTACCTAAGTTTGTTTTTTGAATATGAGCCCGTGCATTCTCGTAAAAATCTTTATTTTTTTCATAATGGTTGCCGGTAAAATAGGCATGGGAAATATCCCCATACTCTAAGAGTTTGGAATGGTTCGACTGAAATTCGACCCAGTAAGAGTCAAGTGTATCCAAACGTCTCTTAATATAATCCGATGTTTTGCGTTCGGAACTGTCTTTTTTAAAGTTTCTGAATAGTTGATCCATAGCTCCGATTAATTGATTTTGGTTAGCGATTAAGTCCTCCATTTTTATTTTATATGATTTTTAAAGTAATAAATGGAAAGATCTTACTTTTATCCTCCGCTATGCTCCTGCGCTTATGATGACGTAAGTTGCTGCTGTAGCGCTCGCTCCGGGTACTGCTGCTGCTATCCCACTCTACTCACGCTCTGATAACTGATTGATTAATTTCTTGATACTGATAATGTGTATGCTAACGTAACGAACTGTATTGGCCACGTTGCTGATAGTTTCGAAAAGTCCACTGACACTGTCACGTAGTCCACAGTAACTAGGTCACACGTGTAAGTCCTGCCTTTTCGGAGGCTCGAAGGACCAAAAATGTTGATGATACTGATGTTAAATGATAGTCTAGAGTTAAATCCAAAATGTATATATTTAGAAAAATTAAAACTAAAATGATAAATGATAAATGATTGAAACTGATTGATAGCTGAGCACGCGCGGTGTAATTGCTTGCCGTGAACGCACTAGTTTTATTAAATTATTTGCGCGATCAACATTAAAATGATGCGTTGACAAAAATTCGTACGGTTTCACCGTACATGATTAATTAATTGATTTGATGTATTTTCACGAACAGTGAATTGTAAGACGGCCTTTAACTGGTGTTAAATTTTATTTAAACATATTTTGTATTTTTTTAGCGTAAGTAAAATTTGTAACCACCACTGTTTGTCTTAATAAATAAATAGATAAGCATTAAGCAACTAGCACTCCTGTGTCTACGAATGCTAACTCCTTCTTTTATTCCATTCAATAAGACTGCCTCGGTGGCGTAGTTGTATTACGGTACGGTTACAAAGCTGAGGTCTCGGGTTCGAGTCCCGGGTCGGGCAAAGTGATATTGGATTTTTCTATTCATTATCAGCCCGGAGTCAGGAATTGTGCCCGATATGGCGATAGGCTCGCCCCCTATCACATCGTGGGACGGAACATACAAGGCAAAATGTGATAAAGGGATTGAGTGGAAGGTGATTCGGGGATAAAGGCGTGATTTTATGTATGTATGTAATAAGCGTCCCATTTTGCAAATATAAAGAAAACCATCCAACAATTCACGAGTGTTATGTATACGATGGCGTTTATTCTTATAATCAAGGAAGTCCATTGAGTGTTCCTTTATCCTATCTATTAAAAGTACGTTAGATTACAAGATTACTACAAGTCACGCGGTAACTGTGCAAATTGTTTCGAACAGATAAATATTTGCCTGAGCTACAAATACTTGCTCTGTTTCTGGCGTTTACGTATACGTTTATATTGCTTATGCACTGGATGTTAAAAACACCTTATTGTGAAAATCTATTTTGCTTACGTAAAAAGTATGGAATATACCAACTTAAATAATGCTACAGTCACGCAGTGAGGTCATTGGAAGATGACGCATTTTATGATGCATAGCAATTTGTTCAAAGTTAACCATCTGGTATAATTAACATATATATTGTCTTCCTCGTGTGGAAATTTGAGATTTTAAGTGCTATCACAGTTTCCATGAACAAAGAGGCTTCTTTTTTAATGGAAATCCCTTATCGCCAAACAAGGCAGGTGATGATATTATATCATACAAGTGACAAAAAATGTACTTATCTTAAGGAATAATTAAGATTATTTATATCACTATAGTATAGCTACAATAATTACTATAGTTTAGTTACTAAGCACCCATAAGTAAGCAACTATGCTTACCTACACATAGTACTGTTAGTTATAGTTATCTTGAACAATAATAATGTGTGTGCATCTAACAAAAACCCAATGCCAATACTTTTGCATTCAAATTCAATTTTTAAGGGATAATATTGAAATGATAAGCATTGGTGCATTATTTGTGCATATTTCTTCTTACCTTATTGACAAATTCTTCATTATTCTTAACTAATATAGTTTCATTGTGTACTAGAGATGTAGATATGGCCTTAGCCCGGCGCAGTGAAGCTAAACTTCTTATTGGGGAGCGCAGGCCTTGGCATATTGTGCTCGTCATATTGTCTGAAAATAATGAATAATACTATACATTTTTATTTAAATAAGAGTAAAAAGATTCACAATTCAAACAAACCGTTCCAATTACATGTAATATATAGATTGCTTGTGTCATGGGTTTTAGAAACTACACAGATTCGTTTTACTAATTATGTAAATCACACATTAAAAATTACCATTAAGATGTTTAAAAAAGTACAACTTTCTATCTTTAGGAACAACTCATGTTAATCTTTTTTATAAGCTGGTTTAAGATTCTTTCAGTACAACTTTTATCACAGCAAATTACTGCAGTATGCTTAAAATGTAAATATAAGAATACAAGACATACACAGATGTATTTAAATGATAAGCATGCATTCACTACTCTACGTCAAATACAATGAACAGTTGTAAATATCAAACGGTGTTATCAATTGCGTGATATGATAGTAGTAGCGATAATGCTCAGTCAACGTACATGCTAAATTGTTAATACTATTTTCTAGTCTATTCTAAAAAAAATATCAGGTTTAGACTTTTTAAGAAAAATATTGTATGTGGCAACAAACTGCGAAATTTTGTTTTGATTGTAACTTTACAATTCAGAGGTGTTATCTTGAGTCTTTAACATTTTTTAAGTCATATTCAAAAATTTATAACTTATTTTTAGTTTTTAAAGGGGGGATGAAAAGATCTTTTCCTGTGTAAAATAATATTTTTCCTGAAAAGGCTTGATACATTGGATTAAAAATGGGATTTTATATTTTGCACAGCATATGGAAAATGTTAAATTTGCACTACATTCATTTCCTGGTGGCTCTCTTAGTAATTTTAGAGAGTAAACGGAAGTTTTGCAAAGAATAAATTGTGGCCTATTAACCAATGACTTTCCTATAAATGGTTATTTAAATGAGGTACCAAACTATGGAAATAATTAATTTTTCTAATACAAAATTTATAAATTGGTGCTAACTAACCAAAATGTGTAAATCAAATAATTTGAGAATATTATACATACATGTATAAACTCACACATTTTTTCCCAGAAGGGGTAGGCAGAGGTGCTACCAGGACAACCACATTTATACCATGTTATATATAAACGAAAAAAAATATGATTGTCAGTTCAACAAGTGACAATTTGAAATGCATTACTGACTGTTTGTAACTAGATGGCTTAGGAGATAAAATATATAGTAATTTATATAATATTACAAAATAATTATTCATACTATCTATTTTTAACAATCTACCATAATACAAAAATAAACAGTGCAACTAAAAACGTGCCGCAACAAAATAGACGACTTACCGAAGCTAGCTAGTTATTAAAAGTAAGACTTCTAACTTTTTTAGTCTCGATTGGCGCCAGGCAAACATAAACAAAATATAATGCCGATGCCAATAATACACTGACAAGCAAAAACGTAAGGATCGCGTAACGCGCTACAAATAATTTATCGTAAAAATTGGCACTATGCGCGTACTGATCTTCGCCTTTTGGCAAAACTAACAAAATTAACGTAAGTAACGACGATATCCCAACAGATATTTTCCCGATACTGTGGCCTGTACGCACGGATACCCAGCACAACATTAACGTAATAAACCAAACGATGGTCAAAATATAAACCCCGACACCAAAACTCATCTTTGTTCAACGATTACGAAGAAAAATAGTTTCATAGTCATGCAAAATAACAGTATTTACGGTTAACACAGAAGATACCACATAAATGTTACAGCACAATTAGCGTCCCACAAAAGGGTTATTTCTCCCTTTTAAACAGATAAAAATGCGATAAAACCTTGTAGTCAAAATAAATTCATACAATCACAACCACTCGCAGAATTTCACTGATAAAATGACACTGACAGCTCACAGCACTATCAGTGACAGATGCAAATTTTTTTTTTTTTTTTTCCTTCATTCTCCCATTACTATGGGAAGGCAAAGGGTTCTGGCCCGTACAGCCTCGTCTTTTATATTAAAATTAAAGTCCGGTGTTTTATTAAAAGTAGGCCGAAGCCAAGTCTTCATAGTACATTTACATATATTTTTTTTCCTTTATAGTCAAAACCAAGTCTTCGTCATAGTATTTGTTTTTGTTTAGTCCATTTAAGTTTTTCGGCAGAAGTCCGAATAAAGTCAATATTAATTGTCTTCTCTTTTGTGTCCATTTTTGCTTTAAAGGTCAATAATTGTGTTAGATATAAATTCATAAATAGGATCATATGTATCAGGTTTCTTCATCAACTCTTCAATAGAGCGCGGGATGAGTTCTGATTTACCATATATATTAATTAACTTATCAATAAGTAAGATTCTTGTCAAGTTGAATGCAGCACATACAAATAAAATGTGATTTAAAGTTTCATCAACATTTTGATTACAATTTGTACATATGGGGGACGAAATGATGCGCATTCGGTTAAGGTGGGCCTTAAAACGACCGTGCCCAAATCTAAGTCTATTCATTATTGTGTAAAATTTTCGTTTCCTATTACATTTGGACTTGCAGAACCAAGGTGGTTTTCCCACTTTCATATTTATTGATGCATAATGTCTACCTTTGCTATTTATAGTGTTCAGCCAATATTCATTCCACTCGTTAAGTAACGACTGTTTAACTATTAATTTTAAATCCGAAATTGGAATGGAGACGTCGTCAACAGGGCTGCCGCTATCCCTGTCAACAATTTCTCTAGCAAGATAATCAGCTCGTTCGTTTCCTGCAACTCCCACATGTGAAGGTGTCCAAACAAAATCTACTTTTTTGCCTTCATTCTTCAATTGAAGCCAACGACTCTTTATATGGTACACTACGTAATTTACTTTGCAGTCCAAAATATTGTTCTGTAACGCTCGCAATACACTCATACTATCCGATATAACAAGCCAATGTTGATCATTTGTTTGGGCTATATATTGCAAAGCAACTAAAATGGCCATAGCCTCTGCAGAAAATATACTTAATTCACATTAAAGTTTACGGGCAAAACCAAAACGTAAATGAGGAATGTAGCAAGCCATTGATACATTGTTCAACGACGATTTGGAAGCATCAGTGAAAATCTTTTTACATCCATCATATTCGGCTAAAATTGCGTTTACCTCTTCTTTGTTTTTTATTTCATTGTTTATATTGATTGGAATAAGTATAAATTTACTTTCAAAACTGCCACTATAACAAGACCAATTCTCAGGTCTATGAATTCTATATTTTTCATCAAGATGTGACATAAATGAGAAATCATGAAGTACATAGGGCACATTACTAGTAGATAAACAGGGATGGTGAGTATGAAGGTATTTTAATTTTTTCCATAATAAATTAGTTATTGTAGATAATAGTTTGAGGATAAAACAATATTTCAAATATTTAAACCTATATATAAGAGGAGGAGTATTACACTCAACTTGTAATGAATTTATTGGAGTAGTTCTCATTGCACCGGTAATTAATCTAAGATTTTTATTTTGTAAGATATCCAATTTCTGAACAAGTTTCTTATTAGATGCAAAACAGAGATAACCGTATTCAAAGTGACTGCGAACTAATGATTTATACAACATAAGTAAAATTTTAGGATCTGATCCCCAATATGTTCTAGCAAGTGATTTTAAGATATTAAATGCTTTACTTGCCCTTCCTATGATATAATCAACATATTTTTTCCACGAAAGATTAATAGTCAAGATTACTCCTAAGAATTTGACTTCCGACACTTGTGGTATGGCTATCTGATCATAAAAAATGTTAACCTTATAAGGTCGAATTTTGTTAAAAACAATCATCTTGGTTTTATCAATATTAATGTCAAGATTGAGATATTTAAAGTAACTATGGAGTTTGATCAGAGCCGAATTAAGATTACTGACTATGGTATTTAAATTATTCCCCGATGCATATACTGCAAGATCATCAGCAAATTGTAAATTCCTAACATCCGATCCTAATATTATGTTTAGTCTATAAATATATAAAATGAATAGTAAAGGACTTAAAATTCCTCCTTGACAAACACCTTTGAAAGACTCTCTAGGTCCAATAAGACGGTTTTGAAATTTAATATATACTATTCTACCATGTAAAAAATTAAAAATCCACCGAACAATTTTTTCAGGAACTCCTATGGTCATTAATTCTGTTGCCAAAATATGATGATTAACATTATTAAATGCTCCAACAATATCGAAGAAAATACCTATTAAAATATGATTGTTCTTAAATGCATTAAATATATCTAAATGTAAGTGGGAAATACTTTCACGACAAGAGCGACCTTTACGAAATCCAAACTGATTTGATGGCAATATATGATTACTTTCTATAAAAAATTCGATTCTTTGCTTTAGTAACTGCTCAAAAATTTTTCCTATGCATGAACTTAACGCTATTGGCCTATATGAATCAACATGTTCTCTCTCTTTATTAGGCTTTAGAATTGGCACTAGACAATCTGTTTTCCAACTTGGAGGAATTACTGAATTGTTCCATAACAGATTATATATATTCAACAAAACGTGTTTTGAATTAACTGTCAAATGTTTTAAAACTTTGTACGGAATACCATCGAGGCCATGCATTGTATCTCGTCTGGAGGAAATAGCTGAATTTAATTCCGACATAGAAAATACTTTTGTGAGATAGTCACTGTGAAAAGCTGTAAAAGAACTTTTATTTAAATTTAATTCAACCTCGACAGTAGAAGGTGTGTATTTTCTGAGAAAGTCATAAATCCAATCCAACTTGTTACAGGTTTTAATATTGTTTACATTAACTTTTTTAAAAATTCTCATATAGTACCAGATTTTAGATAGAGGAGTGGTTCTGTTAAAGCTTTCACATAGATTTTCCCAACTCTTTTGCCTCTCCTGTTTCAGGGTCAACTTTTTAATAGCCTGCATCTTTTTAAAATGTATGTAATTGTCTTCAGTTGAGTTACGTCTAAAATTTACGTAAGCAAATTTGGCCTGTTCAACGGCAGAAGCACATCTGGCATTCCACCAAGGTAAGGGCTGCCTTTTCCTATTAAAATAGACATTGGATAGACTTTGAGTGTTATTGCCACTCCACTCAGTTGGCATGGACAACCGAACCGCTCTATCTAATAAATTAATTAGTTCTTCATATGAATTTAAAGGATTCTCCAGATCATAGTGGAAATTAAGCAACAAACTATCCATAATAACACTGAATGTATCCCAATTAATAAACCGAAAATTATGTTGTTTTGGATATGGCTGACTATCAGTTATAATATGTTTATTATTAGAAACATTACTAATATATATTTTCGTGATTACAGGCAAATGATAACTTCCTAGAGGGTCATCATGCACAGACCAATCACAAGAAAGTGCTATATCCGGAGAAACTATTGTGAGATCAAGTGCATTTTGTCGCCATTTATGAGAGCCTACTGTTGTCATTTGACCATCATTTAAAATAATCAACAAGTTATCATCTACACATTCTAATACATCGCATCCACGAGTATCCGAAGTCAAACAACCCCAGTTATGATGCAAAGCATTAAAGTCACCAGCAATGAGCAAAGGCTCTGGAAGACTCTGAATTAGATTATTTAATTTATGTTTAGTGAAAGGTGGGGAACATAACTTAGGACTGTAGAAACTTACTAAGGTAAGTTCCTTGTTGTTACCATAAAATAGTCGAATGGCAATATTTTGAATAGAGTTATCGCTGAAAGTATCTAATTTTTTAAAATTGAGGCTTTTATGAATCAATATAGCAACTCCATTGTGATCATTTCCACTGTCTAACCTAACCATTTCAAAATGTTTAAAAGCAAAGTGATGATATGACTTAAACCAAGTCTCACATATAATTGCAATGTGAATATTTTTGTCATAAAGAAAATGTGAAAAAATATGTCGATTGCTAACCAAACTTTGGGCATTCCATTGAA
Source organism: Deilephila elpenor (assembly GCA_949752805.1). Classification (NCBI taxonomy): domain Eukaryota; kingdom Metazoa; phylum Arthropoda; class Insecta; order Lepidoptera; family Sphingidae; genus Deilephila; species Deilephila elpenor. Next base: position 12,073,634 of record OX457108.1, read on the forward strand.
CTATATTTAAATTATCCATAAAAAAGAAAGAGAAAAAAATAATCAAGACAGAACTTTCTGTTCTTTTAGTATGTTTTGACTGAAGATTTCCTTAACAGTTTTACTGCAAATTTGTATCTCGTTGGTTTTGCTCATAGTAATTATTTTAACAATAGAATCAACTAATAACTTCATAAAATCATCAGATTTTAAAAGTGATTTAAAAAGATCAGTTGGATTATTTTTTTTGGCATCTAAAGAAGGAAATGATTTCTCATTCACAATGTCCACATATGATTTTTTGAATAACTTTTCCTTGTTTTCTTTTATTTTATTTTGTTTTACTGGGCATTCTGAGGAAATGGCGATATGGTTTCCTTTACAGTTATAGCAAGAAGCGCTTGATGGAGCAACAGAGCAGCTCCTAAAGCTGTGACTGCCAGCGCAGATTGAGCATTTCTCTGAATTTTTACAGAATTTTGCCAAATGACCATATCTAAGGCAACGTAAACACTGTTTAATTGGAGGAATGTAAGGAGTGATTGCAAAGCGCCAACTATTCAGGTCAACACTATCTGGAAGACTAGGACAAGAAAACGTAATACATACAGTCTTTGTGGGTTGCAGCTGGAAAGTGTCATCATCCTTTTTGATTCTCCTCATTATTCTACGAATAGAAATAATATTTTTAGTGCTAGTGAGAGCTGTGTAAATATGTTCATTCGACAAGTCTATTGGAACATGCTGTATGACACCAGTAGTTTCTGTAGCGGCAGCCGGAATATTAGCTTTGAGTTTATTTAATTCTAGAAATTTCTTATTAGCAAGTGCAGCATTTGCCATGACTGCACTGTCGAAAATAACGCCAACCTTGTATTTATTCATACGAATCAATTGCTTTATTCCTTTATTGTATCTTTTTAGATTATTAGCAAGGAACATCATGTCACGGTCTCCAAGAGGTTTGTTCTGCTCAATGCTTTCAATAAATATTATATAATTAAAATTTCCGCCATTTTCCGGATACTGTCGGTGATAATTAGGAATTTGAAAAGTTTTATACTTATCTGCTGCATCAACAGATTTGAATGACGATGTTTCAGAGGCATCATCTACCACATCATTCTCTGGCCCTTCTCGTTTTTTACGCTTTTTCGTCCCCCCCATCCTGGACGATTTCTTATTTTTCTTTGTAAGCTATTTATAAGTTATTTACAATGTTTTTTAAATATTTACAACTTATAAATAAATAATTTTTATAAATTATAAAATCGCGCCTTTTCTTTCTGAGCGTTCCCGCGCTTTTCCTGACAAACCTGACAGATGCAAATGAACTCGCTCGGCTAGTGTTCCGCTTACTTTGGAGAGAGATTTTTAACATAAAATTACATTACTAAACATTAGCACTAGCAAATAACTCTCGTAAACAGATTATTTGGCATCAAATTAAATAACTCATGTTAGAAACCTTTTTTTTCGGTTATTAAAAACTAAGAAACAAAAACTTGAAGAGTAAATCCTATTTTATTACAATACTTTTATAACATTAGAACTAACTTTTTTTAACTGTTTAAATTGGTAAGTCTTCAATCATTACTGTTACCTAAATTTATTTTTTTCAAAGTACAGATATTTATTTACTCCTGACAATAATTATAATACAAGCTACAAATAAAACGCTTACAAACTTGCAACACAACAAACCAACAGTAGACTTTAAATTGCCATGTCTGTAAGTTGGCAGTATCGTGAATTGTGAATTTTCTAGTGCTGTGTTGCTGTCAATTTATTTAGAAAGGTGAGTAAAATTTTAATTATTTCTCATTATATTAATCTAATTCCTAGGAAATTGAGTACATAATTGATTGCAGAATATTGTTCTACCATTCTTTCGATAATAACATCGCTGGAAACGTAAATATAACCGTAAATGTTTAACGCCATTTTACGCTCCGTAGACCGATTCCCAATATTTTTTTTTGTTTTATCATGCGTCACTTGGATTGAGGTGTTCGGTGTGGATATCTTCGTGAAAATTACAAAATTCTGTTTTGTTTCCCAACAACAAGTTTGGGAAAGTAATTATTAAGTTGCAGCGGTGGTACACGTTCGATGACTAATCACGACTAACAAGGTCTAATTTGCAAAAAAGAATAAAACCGTAACATGCATTGCATTGTTATGAAATTATTGACCCTATTATTGGATAATTCTAATATTTGGTTACAACGGTTGACGTTAGTGTATGAAACGGATAATTAGACTAAAAAAATATTAATATCTGTTGGTCTAAGTTTCGTAAAAACGAACATATTTTAACAATAAATTCAGCTTTGTCTATCTGTATTTGTATGAAGACAATAATAATGGTAGATTTACTGTGCAGGATACATATTGTATACGGTTTGTTGGTGTAATTAAGATTTTAAACATTGGATTATAGACCTTAAAAACGGCTTATAAACCTTATCTAAATCTATTTATAATAACTTTTTATGCAGAACTTGTATAGATATTGTTTGTGTAAATGAAACAAGATTCTTTGAATTGATTAAATCATCTTTAAATTAATCCCTTTATTTTCATAAATAATATTTCTATAACTCTGTAGAAATATTTGCGATTTATTTGTTAATGTGCAATGGGTATGTCTCTCTAATTTATCACACATATTGAAGTTTTGTACCAGTATTCTTTCACAGGGGCAGTTGCAAAGAGTGATTGTTAGTTATTTTTATCTCATTAAAGGGATAATTAAACAGTTTAACAGTAAATATATTTCTCCAGCCTATTCAAAGTTGTAAAATAAATTCTCATTAGTAAAATAAAGCTAAAGTTAATTAACTATTTCAGAATAGAAGTCATGTAGAAAAAGAATCTGCAGCCTAGCTATGAAATCCCATAGTTTCCATACATCATTACATATAATCATGGAAGAAAGATTCACATCCACTTCATGTAAAGAGCTATTAATATTAACCCAATGACATAAGTTTAACCAACATGATGTCATGTAGGGTGTGTTTGGAATATGTTTTCATATTCTATTATACGCAATACTCATAGAGATGCTTTGGGTCAATGATTGAATCTTTTTAGCCATAGCTAATACTATTATGAATATGTCTACCTAAAGACAGATAGGTCTGAGTTTCTAAAGCAGTAATGCTTCTAATATGAAGATGTATTTTCTAAGATGCATCAGAAATTATAAAGTAAGAAGCACAAAATTGTTTTATGTTACCTAGCCAAATCAAATGTTTCACAATTCAATGTCAATTCACATTAATTTCTACAACTTTAAGAATACAATTCACTATCCGTTTCTTGGTTGAATCAACCAATGTACCAAAGAGGTGGTTAATTTATCTGTTAAATAGTAATGCACAGTACATGTAAGACTACAGTAACATCAATTTGTAAATATTGATGAAAATGACATGAGTTGTTATACAATGTTTGTATGCTATTTGGATGTGAGCCAATATTTTTTGTGCCCAGTAACATTGTCTGCAGATCTATATCTTATGAGTCAGCTATCTACAATCTATCTATCTATCTATATCAGCCCATATACGTCCCACTGCAGGGCACGGGCCTACTCTACAATCGAGAGAATCGATCTATCTACAATAATATATAGTAAATGAACAGTACATAAAGCAAAAATAGATTCCCTAGGCAGTTTGTATATGTTATCAAAATAAGTTCTAAATGTAATCTTTCACCTGTGTTAATAACAAAATTGTGATTTTTTGCTTTACCAAGTATAAACTGATTTTGTATATTATTCTCTCAATGAAAAATTGTGGTTTAATTATTACTATTTATTTTTATGTGGGCTTTTATTCACATTCAGTATTTAGATGATTATCACTTATTTAATACAAAGACATTTATCTGTGTATTGTTCATGAAGAATTATAAACTGTTTTTGTTATTATACTGCAAGTAAAAAGAAAAATAGCCAATATAGATGATTTGAATAAATCCCAGTAGCTAACTTTGAGTCATCTTCACAATATCTCAGATTTGTTCATGGTTAAAATAATCTGATAAATGATATAGAAATACATGAATGAAATACAATATACAGTGGACCCCCGATAATCCGGCCCCTGGCTAATCCGGCACCCCCTGTAATCCGACATGGTCTATTATTTATTGTGTACATATGTAAATTTGTTTGTACACAATTATTTCCTAATGTAAAGTTATTGCTTATTTTTTGTGAGTTCTATAGCATTAATAACGTTAATTTTGTAATAAAACGGAAGCTTTCTATTTGACATACATAATGAAGTATGATTTGTACTTCAGAGTACATATATATAACATGTGGAATCTTATCATTGGATCTGTAATTTTTCGGATTACAAGGTACTCTTTCGTAAAAAAATCCGGACTATAGGGGGTCTTAGTCAGTACTGTATAATCCGACAAATTCGATAATCCGACACTGCCCTGCAAACTGTTTGTCGGATTACCGCTGGTCCACTGTAGTTGAAAAACAATTTAGATTGACAAGATAAAACTAGTAATGCAAAATTTATTCAATACTAACAACAAATAGCTGTTTTTATGAGACAAAAATAAATATTTAGCTCACCTATTCCTAGAGACATATTTACTATATGTCATTTTGAAAATTTAAGAGAAAAGTCATTGTCATATTTTGTTAAGTACCTTTTTTTTATTCCACTTACACAATAATATGACATAAAAGTTTATGAATAGCCACTCACCTAATGGAAAATGTTTTTTAAAAAAGTGCTCGATGTCATTCTGTGCATTTTTAATGTTATTAAAACATTACACTTTTTCTGAATCCATTTTGGATGCTTCCTTCCTTCATTTTAACAATGTAAATGAGTCACCTATATTGTTATACTATTTCAAAATATTGACATGTAGTGTGTCTATTTCCAACAGCTATTATATCCAGTGTCAGTGTTTATCTGGGTTAATGCTTGTTTTAATGAAGTTCTAAAGTTAATGCCTGACTGCAGCACAATAATAAGTTTTATGTATGGCTGTTTGATTCTTAATCTAGGTTTTAGCTAGATTCTGTAAAATAATAAAATATATATTTATTTATCAAAATTCATAACAATCGTTGCTGTGTTAAAAAAATATTTGTAAAGGTTTGGTGTATGTTCCATTTAAATATTATTAAAATGTATGTGTTTTTTTCCTCCTTTTTGATAAGGTAATGTGTGTGATGTGTTTTTAACATTTTAATGATGAATATTTTTTTTCTAAGCTGTTTTTTGTTTCTCACTGATTTTGGTACAAGTGATAATAAAGGGTCACTGTTGCTATTTTTGCAGAAATCAGAACTACTGTTTTATGTGCTAATTTTGGCATGAAATATAAAAATTTTATATTTATACTATTTATTTTTATTTTGGCACTGCATGCATGCATTCCGCTAATGCAGAACAATAATAAACCTATAGTAGTCCATTGTTCAGGCTTATTAACATGTCTATCATAAACCTATGACCCACATAATATCAGACAGATCAGTCATTCATATCGACATTGTTACGCTGTTGAGACATTGTATAGGACGTGTCCGCGATCGTTGAAGCGGCGCGGCGCCGGGAACAATGCTAGGCGCAGGGTCTTATTGTGACAGGTTCATGGTCGGCCGATGGCTATCTTTGTATGGGAGTAAGATGGTCTAGTAATTTTGTTTCGTGAAGTGCAGATAGATGTTTTTTTTATGGGTATTTTTTTACGAGAATCGAAAATGTTTTTGAAGCTCTTTGTATGTGTGCTCGGTTGCTTAGTTATTCTTTTCAAATCGAAAGATACTACTAAATACTACGGATCTACCTTCGAATCGAAGCGAGATCCTATTTAGCAATCCACGTAGCTGCTAGACCAGTGAATTAACTTACCACATCGAGTATGACGGATGACGGAACCCGAGTGTCATATCCGTGCATTCATTATTATTAGTTCCTTCGCTCATTTCAAGTCGAACGGCTCGTTTCGTGTGCATTAAAATCGCTGTAATGCAAGTATATTTAATTACCGTTACTATTTACTAACCACAGAGAATGTGCATCTTTATGGCCGAGTATAGGCTGCGTGCATTTGAACTTCCTAATGAATCATACACATTACTTACGTCTGCGTTCTCCATTACATTGACCGGAATATAAATATGTTATTTATAGAAGTCGATATACATGTCCTCGGTTTTATTCTGTTTATAAATTGTACGTTAATTAATATACATTTTAATTATCAGCATTAATTTACAATTCACAAACACCGTAATATATTTAACTTTGAATTTGAATTATTGTAAATTAGTGCGGCTTGTTTTTATGGTTTATTATGTTCTTATCATTCCTAAATAGATAAACTGACATCTATTCAACCTAAGATTTCCTTGCAACAATGATGTAGAAAACGTTAACTTGGCAACTCCCCTGTTGTTTTTATGTACTTCCTTTATGTTCAATACAATTAAATATGGAATAAAGTAAATTGAAACCACACAATCAGTTAAATACGAAATGCATTAAATCATAAATAATTTTACTACGAAATTAAATCAGCCATTCGAAATACTGAGTTTTATTTTCACGTCTGCATAGCAGCAGAACGAAAACAAACCACTACAGCGAATGAAACTATGTACAAAAACAGCAGTCTCGTATGGTAATACGAAACAAATAAATTGCATTTTAACCGGTGCCCCGGGGACTATCGGCGTCCATTTGCAAATAGCCGGCTGGATGAAACGTTTATTTGTACTTGTTGACTTACAGGGTCTTAACGGCCCTCTGTAGTGCGGAGCCTTCATTGCTTTTTAATATCTTTTGCAGAGGACGGGCAATTATTTGTAGTTGCTGTAACAACTTTGAATAAGCTGATGCCATAGCAAAGGCACTGGACGTAGACACTAATAATACTTAGTCAGTTGAAGGTGCATTGCCTGAGTTGTTAGGCAATAGATTTGAGTTTTGATTGTCAAGCGATTTCATCTTTTGTAGCTTATTCAATTTACACGATGAAATATAAGGTACTTTTAACTTTACATAAGCTGTCTTATAAACTGTCTTATTAAGACCTCCAATGATACGAGGGAATGATTTTCAAACTTTCACTATATTACATTCAACATCAATATTTCCCTATGTTCATCTTTTATTTCCTAAGCCTTCATAATTTATAGATTCATTAGAAAAGAAACCTGCAGACTACATTAAATTAATAATATGGAATATAATGCATGATAGGCAAATGACAGGCACTGCCCGATGCAATTAACATTTAATGACGTGCAAGAATTCTATGTTTCTATGCACCGTGTGGCGTGTTTACTTAATATCTGCTGGTAACATCTTAATACCGGGAGAAACTTCATATAATCGGCCCTACCTTATATTTATAACAGAGGAGCATTTATTAATAATCAGCTTTTGAGCAGAAAGATTAAAACCAAATTTAATTACTAACAAAAAGTCACGAGATTAATTTATGTGGCATCTTAATATAAAAATCTTATTATCCTTACTTAATTGCTGTTGCATACTCGATGTAATTAAAAAGGTAACTAAAAAGTTGCAAATCAGAGTTTAAACATTTTTTAGAAATATAGAACGGACTATAATAAATGAAAGCCAAACTTAATTCCTCCTAGCAAAAGTGGCAAACAACCTGAACAATCTTCAACTTTGCATGCTTACAGTTTTTATATCCCCCATCCCAGCTTTTCATGTAATTTCTTTCATTCCCACGTTCATTTCCCCGGTATGCGTCTTATCTCCATCTAGCAAAAACCCGTACAATAATTTATAACTCGAAGTTGCCATAGCGAAGAATGTAGTAAGTAACCCGGCGTGTCTAAAAACGGAACGCGTACTTGCGACATTCGCGGAGCTACTTGAGTCCTTCGTCCTTGAGAGTGGAATGTCGCTCGCTTCTTCCAGTTTCAGATCGTCTGTTCACCTTGACTCTTCGTCCGAGGATTCCCGGTAGATTGGTTGTAGGAAAAGATAATAAACCATGCCTTGAAGCTGTGATCTGGCCTTGTCTTGAAATTGATCTGATAAAGTAGGTTAAGATTTGAGATAAGAATGACACTATTTTTATTATATGGGTTTTGATAAACTAGCAAATGATTAACCTGATGGTAAGAGTTCACCGATGCCTATGAACATGTACAGTATGGATCTGCGGAAAATAAAAAGACAGAAGGAGGTAAAGTGCCTTGTCTTAACATTTCTCCAATATTGTCGACCCGTAAATTGAAACCGAATACAAAAATTAAGATCTTCAACAAGACATGGCCCCAGTTGGTAATTGAAAGAAACAATATTGACTGTTACTACTTTAACAAAGTTGTTTCCCCTTGTAAATGCCTTTTCAAATTTCAGTCCATGCGCCCTTGAGTCGTGATGTGTGTACTTCCAGTTGGTTTGCGCAAACTCACCTTGACCTTCCGACCTTAGTCGAGATGTCTCAATTGGGTGCATAGATTGCCCTGTTTCAATTGTCCTATTGTTAGATTAACACGCCTGTGTTTATTTAAAGGAGATGTAAAATGTCTTGTATGTATACGTAATGATTTTGATTATGTTAAAATGTACAGTGTAAATGATCATGATGACGCCATGATGTGTCTCTTACGATGTGCATGAATTTTTACACATAGATTCATCATTAATTAGTCTAGATTACTATTGTTTAATGTAATTTCTTTAACGCATTATAATTCATGAACTAATATGAATATAAGCTGAATAGCGGCAATCGTTAGTTGAAACAATAAAATACTATTAAATAAAATGGCTTTAAATTTTTACATTAAAAGTTTCACACAATATTACAAAGGAGCTATTGGCTACCATAAATAAATTTTAAAAGGTTTGACAAGTCGACCTGAAAGTTACGACAGAACAATAGACGAGAGGTCAACATACTAAAAGAATTATGAAAATGAGCCAATGCGGAGATAAAGCACTAAGAACAAAATGTATAATGCGTATAAGAAAGTCAATTTGTGGAATAGAAAGGCTCGCGGAGGCTTTTGCCCCAATTTCTCTAGAAGGCTTCTAATTCAATTATTCCGCCTATTGAGGCCGCCCGTGTCTATAATGCGATAATATGTTCTCTAAGAACTTGACGTGTTTGCGAATACGATGGGATAAAATATGCTTTTTATGCACAACCGCCTACGTAGTTTGAAAGCAGTTTCTTGAGCTATTTTATTTCACCACAAGGCAGCATTCTTTAATTGTATTGGCATTACTTGATTATACAGAAGATGCCAAGTAAAAATATGATTTTAATAGCATCTCATGATATTTTTTTTATCTGACAAGCGTGTGAATTTTATGCATGCGCGGTTTCATTAAAATCCAATTAGAATTCTGCTGCGTAGAGGATACTTCGTTGGCAGTATTCTCAATAATGTCGCATGTTTTTATTATGTGATTTTCGTTTTTTATCTGACACTATTGCCAGGATTCAATTTCTTCTATAATCTCGCATCCGTTGAAAGCAGTATAGTTGTAAGTGTCCTATAAATAGAAAAAAAAAAAAAAAAAAAACAATTCTACCACATAATATTGCACTATTTTTTGCCGGGGACGAAATTCTATAAATATTATATTTCAGTGTGTAAATCCCACTGCTGATGACATTCCTAGCTTTATATTTCGTGAAATGGGACTGATAGACAGCACCGAGGTTACAAAACAAAAAAAATCGTATGCACATACTGTGAATGTGTTTCATTTTAAAGGATGATGCATATTTTATGAGTCATAGAAGTATGATCTAACTTTAAAATATATCATGAGTTTTATATTATACAGAAAATAAAATTGCGTTGTCAGACTGCACTTCTATGCCATCTAAACAAGGATTTAATGGCATGAATTTAATTGTTTTGCATATCAGGTGATAAAGACCTTCTTGATTATTTATTTTATTACGCAAAAAAACTGCTGGCATATCGGCATTCGCATTTAAAGCGTGAAGAAAATAATGCAGATCATTTTTACATTTGTTTTCGACTTTTGTAAGTTATCATTAATCTTCATAAAAATTGCGAATGGAGAAAGCGAAATTAGAAAAGGATTTGTTTCTCCAGGTAGCATTCGTGAATATAGACATTAAAGAAATGGCAGGCTTTCGACCGAATAGATTACATACAGATTTAGAGGTTCAATTGCTACTTGGAAGGTTCTACAAATAATAGCTTACAATATTCGGGGCTGTACCTGCCTTTTCATCGGCGTTCATTTTAAAATAATCTGTTCTTTAGCTACAGTGTTATTAACTTACTGATTCTGTCATTACTCACTTGATTGAGTCGTGATGGTTCGTAGTTTTATTGTTCCAAGATGGCTCTCTCCGTCTGATTAAGTAATTATGGTAGTTTACCGTGAACTCTGTAGGCGTGTCTGCTTGACCAATGGTTTCATGCTTGTGCGGTCAAATAGTAAGAACATTTTTTTAAATTATAAGTTTCTCTATGAAATGTTCTAGCATCATGTAAAACAAATTAATGGTTTCATTTTGTCATCTAGCAAACTAAAAACACAAATAGTATGCCTAAATTTTACAATTCTTTTCTATTCTATTCATGGTTTTCGTTCAACACGTCATTTGATATGTAGAGTGCCTCATTCGTTTTTTTATGTTTTATGAAAATACGAAGTCGTACCAGACTAACTGCTAAAATACCATTTTTTATGAGATTAACCGAATAAAAATGCTTTATCATCAGACCGATTAATCGCAATGCCATCGACATTCAGTGACTCACCTGTCTTTACAAAAGTTGATTGCAATTTTACTGTGAACTGCCAGAAATCAATTTGATTGCACTGAATAAATCATAGGAATATTACTGAAAGTTTCCTTTCCAATCATTCTGTTGTATAATACGTTGGGATGACATTTTGCAAATGTCAGCAGACATAAAGCCAAGACGGTAACATTATAGCTGGCTCCGAAAGTCTGGCATTAAAGTGCCCTACTGGTAAAAAAAAAACAATATATTCGTGTATTATTGTCTTAAGCCTCGTGGCTTGAACTCTCAGAATTGGGTTTTTTGGTGTGGCAATGGTCGGTAGTTTGTCCTTGTCATTTAATATAATTTTGTATTATAATCGCGACATCGTTGGTGGAGTCCATGATTTTCCTGATTTTTGTAGTTTATTGTCTTATCTTCAGAAAACCCCCATATCTGAGATTGTTTAAGTTCATGAACTCTTACTACGCCAGTTTAAAACACTAAGATTAGCCTTGTCAATTGTAGAAGAAACTTTTACACTTTAGATCTAATGGCTCCGGATGGCGGATAAAGTTCGAAAATTTCGTAATAATTGTTATGACAGGCACGCGTCAATCTTTATTAGGCTTACACAAATAATACCCTGGTCACGTCTGTGTGTTTATAAATAAAGAATTAATAAGAGCCAGCGAGACAATGGCCATGACCGAACGTCTGTGGCGTTTGCAGCGGTTCGCATGACTCACGCCGAAACCGATCGATTGTGGACACGGAATTTGCACGGCTTGCACTTTGAGCTAGATTTTTATACGCTAGTGGAATAATGTGTGTCTATGAGATTTGAATATTCCTAGAAACATAACTAATACAATGCAAATTCAATGTACACTATTTGTAAGGTTGAGGATCGAGAAATTTTAGACTATACTAGTTTTGAAGTCGTGGTTCGTTAATCGAAAAGATAATTATGAAATTCAGGCATAATAATTTAAATTAATTCACATAAAGTATTCAAAACCGAAGTGTTCGTTGTGTAGTTTTTCTATAGCTGTCCATTCTTGGTCAATTGATTTGCTGGTCTATTACTTTATTATAGTGACGGGCTCGAGGCAACTTATTTATAGCCCTTTTAATATATCTAATAATATCAGCAGTATAGTTTCACGAAGATAACAAAATCAATTTGCCATCAATATAAATATTTTTGCATAATGTTTCTATGATGAAGTGTAGAGTGCGCGTCCCCATTTTCAACTGAATATTTTATGACTGCCCTATGTTACTGGAAGAGGACGTGTTTGCATATCGATTGGGGGTCAGTGGCCTGCGTCGCCGTGATCCATTTTAGTGCCGCAGGTAATTCATAATAATTACTTATCGTTATTGACTTCTGCCAATTGTAAAGGTTACGTCTTTCATAAAGGACAGTTTGAACTGACTGTAATGTGCTTCGCATGTACAAATGGCAAGAAAATATCGATATTATTATTTTGTATGGAATACTCAATAAATACTGTCGTATTTTGGATAAAAAATATATTGTAGTCACATCAATTCATAGCCATGTAAGAAACAAGAGATTTCACGTAAACATCAGCAATATCCTCGTCGATTACGTCAAAGCTAAGGCTTTTTCGAAAAAACATCACTCGGAACGATACGGCCTCCACTCACAGTATTGCATTCACGTCTCCACATCTCGAAGTCTACAGTGGCAATATGCACTCGCATTGTGTACTCGCTCAATGCTCCCGCCTAACAGCCTCCCCGACCTTTTTCTACATCATCGCACCGGATCGTATGCACGCCCTTGTTCACTTCGATATCGGCCTCGTGTTCATTGCGATTCTATGCTTATATTTTTTCAGCTTCTAGATTTTCAGTACTGCTTTTGAGATATTTTGACTATGACGAACAGAAGGAACGGTGAGAGCTGGAACAGATGTTAGGGTTTTTAATGAATAGAAAATTATATGTAGCGAGATTCAAGATCATAATGTACTGATTATGTCATAAATATAGAAGAGTATGGATAAAAAGCAGGCTTATATTCATGTTTTTAAATCATTTTGATCCGACGATATACCTACTCGAGTAGCAAGAGTACTTTTGGATAATATACTCACATATTATGATCAGTTCAGTTCATGACAGTCGTTCAGGGTATAGTCAGTATTTGTAATAACGTGGCTCTTTGTTTCTAAATTTCAAAATGAACTCATCAGTCAATAAGTCGTATCATGTAGTTTTCGATTCTATTCGATTTATATTCCATCTGTTTTCAACGTCTTTCCTCTGGCAGTTTAATTAGTTCCATCTCTATTGGATAGTAATGCAATTGAACGTTCTTTATTGGTTATCCGGACGCCTCTAGTGCTTTCAGGAAAAGCGCGCGGCTAATCTTTTTTCTTTCTGTTCCTTCGGACTAGTTTCAAGCTTTCTTCGCCATTAGTTTGGAGTTTTCTTGCTTTATATTTACTGTTTGATGTTATTTAGAGCAGTTCACGTGCTAAGATTTTAATTAATCCGGTAAGAAATTCTAGCATCAATGCTTATGGAGCTGAAAGTCTTAATCAAAGAGTTTGAAGGTGTCTTTATAGTACAGATAGTAGAACTTTTAACATTTGTATGCGTGAGAAATAATAAAAGGAATAGTTACCCAAGATAGCAATTCATGGTCTCTGCTTATGGCGAATATACATTATTTTGTTTACATACACATGTACAATATTTCCCTTTGTGACGGTAAAATTGCCATAAATTGCTATTCTGCCTTATGCAACTACATACAAGTGATGGTAATTGTTCACACAGTTGATCTTTCATGCTCGCAAATGCCGTCAAGTAATTACCTTTAATGCTCTGCTCGGTTCCTCCTACCACTGTATTATTCGCGACCAATATTTGCGCGAATCACGGAACATTTTGAACATAGCTTCTTAATGGTTTTCGTTGACTTATAGCCAGAGCACAGAAGTTAGATTGTTCTCTTAATACGTGACGCTTTGCATAGATTTGCTGTCTCATTTTGGTGGTTCAGATAGAATCTCAGAGTATCAATAACTTTCCCCTTCCTTTTAAAACCCTTTTCCTTCCCATGCATTCATTTCCACATCTTGGTATAATTTGTCAATGTAAGGTAATGTAAGGTATTCCCGTGTCAATCAACGCATTTTACTTGGTATTTGAATGTGACAAGTTCTTTAGTATTGCTAATTATTCGTTTTTTTACAGATATCATTGCTTTTAATATAAATATCGATGAAAGATATCAAAGCCTTCGATTTTGTACAAAATACTTAATATTGAAAAACAAATATCCCCTATTGTGCTATGATGTTCCATGCACTTCATCGAAGGTGAGTGTACTGCGAACGAGTGGCGACCAAAACGTGTTTAGTTTCCCCCGGCATGCGTCGCACCGGACCCGTCGCCATTAGCTTAGAACTGGTGCCGGACCATTTTACTGTTATAATCATGTATTTATCATAATCACTCCACATTTATAATGAATGCAACTGGCTATGCGTTGTCTAGTTGCATTTGTGTTGTTACTGTTGTATTCTAAATTACTCACTACTCACTAATCATGCTTAATTCATTTTAGAGCTTACAACAAATATATTGAATCCTAACCGTCGTACTATCATGACTTATTAATATATTATTAATCAATAAGTAAAATAAGTACCAAAGTATTTACGATTACTGGTTATCATCATCCACAAGTATTAATTTTTGAACATGTTTCAAGTGTTCCAAACATATCATCTAGATGACCGATTTCAAGAGGCGTGCATCCAGCACCCCTATAGGGTGCGGTTAGAACTAATTTATGGAATAGTTTCACACCAAAATTGCCTCATCTGCTTTTAGTTTTACCGGAACTAGACAGTGTGTAAACTATTATAATAATATCGAGGTCCGAAGCTCCCATAACTTGCGGTGATTAAATTGGTTGCGTGTTTCACGATCAAGTTCTGCTAGGGCCAGTCGAACTCGCTCCAGCCTCAACTTTAACTTACATTCAGACGGGCGGTCGGGAGCTGTTTGTTCAAAATCAACTCTTAACATTGTTTTCTCCTTCTTTGTTCCAGTTTGTACAAAAGCTTTTACTTTGTTTGAGATATTTTGTGCAAGTTATTCTTTGTCTCTGTGATTTATTATTTACCTTTGTAAGGAAAGATATTTTCTGTTTGTGACCTTCGTTGTCGATGAGGATTTTTCCTGTGCCCATGTTAAAGCTAAGTTCGAATGTTATTTGTTCTATTTACAGAGCTTCGGCAGTTATTATTTCGTGTTCGTTTTTAATGTTGGGAATATAGATTCAGAAAACGATGCTATTTTTACAATTAATGATTAATTTAACGGGCCATAAAAAAATCAAGATTTTGTTTTAAATCGTGTTTATCGTTGTTTTGTGATAAACAATGCACACTTGGTTATCTTTATTTAAACAATAATATTAATTGAGTTATCGTCGCAAGGTGTCCACTTATTTTTATGCAACTTGAAGACTTAGATGGGTTGTGCGTACATCTCAGGTTTCCGTGACATCTATGCCAATCGCTTGCATATACGTACAACATGCAACGTTGAGTATCAATCTAATTCGAATCAACATTGTTACTTTATATTCTCAACTAATTGATTAAGTAAGTAAGAACGCACAATTAATTAATAGTTTTAACAGGTGCTTGAATACTGATCGTTTCAGTAACAACGAAATCGAATCGGTTTAAAAGTAGGCAACTAAATTAATCAATTAACGCCAACACAGATCCAGTTAGTAAAATGGAATTGAAATGAAATCACGTTTTGTAATAGTGACTAATGTAGGTATACAAATGAAGAAAACGGTCCATCCTTTCATGATATACAAAACAATTTATTTTAATTTGTACGGTATTTGTATACTTGTAAAGTTAAGATTATAATGAATATTTATTAAAAATTTCTGGGTATGGTAAGAGTGCGCTATTCTTAAAAAAATATTGCATGCTTTGAAAAACCCTTAATGACATAGATTTGCTTCAATCTGTGGTCACTGAAGCACAGCATAGTTCAATATCTTGTCATTATTTTCTGAGCAGCGAATGCTTTGTGTCCAACAACTGGTCTAAAAGTATTCATGTAACTTGCGTCCAGTGTTATGCCACTGCGCAACTTTCTTCATTGCATACGTTTTATTATATTTTCGTTCCAAATATCCGCTGTAGTGTTTCATTCCGCGATTATATCTCTTTATGTCTATATCGCACATTCTTTATTCATTACGGAAGCTAGAGGGTCGTCTATAATTGCTGTCTCTGAATTTCAAGGCTGGTAATGCTTCTTGTGTTACTAGATATTTTGAGTATTGATGAACGGCGAAGATTACTTACTAGTTACTATTTAAGCTGCTTACTACTTTGCTGACGATGCGTATAAGGTTTTTAAGTTTACGGGAATGTTTTATTTGCATATAGATCCTAACAATGAAAGAACCCAGATAACAGTGCTCTAAAAACGCATTGTCATAGCTTATACGTTTTTAGCCACATCCATACATATAAAAGAGTAAGGTAATTGCTTCTTTTTTGTGCGAATATGCTATAATGGATCCCATAAGGATATTTGCCGTTCTATTACGCTTGTGGAAAGGGGAAGGTGGAATAAAATGAAATTTTTACGCACGTGTTACAAAACTAGCAGCATAAATCTTGGAAAATGTAATTTGGTAGGTCTTTCTTGGAGCAAACTAGTTTGAACATTTGGCGCAAGTTGTTACACCAAGTTAGCTTTGAATAAAATCTGATAATGTTTAGCAAGGCTACGCTTTGAGATACATTTTGTGGTTTAAATACTTCTATTTGAATCTTTTCCAAGATATCAAGATCTAAAACGCGCACCTTACGAAAAGTTGTCTTTACTTTAAAAACATCCTTCTTCAATGACGATGTCTGTACCTAACAAGAGTAACACATGGAGGCTGATTAATATCATCACCGTTACACTTACCTCACAAAGCGCACGGGACTGAACACAATCCTCTGCTTCTCTCACCCGTCACATAACTTACAAGTGATTTATCTGAGGCTATGATCGATAGTACATAAAATGCTATTCCAAAAATTGAGTTTTGTTTACTGTTTCATTCATATTAAATTATTTTCCAATCCTTTATAAAAAGCTGAGGATTATTTCCATATCCAGCACGTATTTCCGCTCCAAATATTTGACAAAAAGCATTAAAATAAAGCAGTGAACAGTTAAGTGGATGACCTCGCATCCTTGTACGCGGAGGTCAAGGTGACCATCTGCAGCGACCTCAGCGCACCGCAGATTATGTTTCCTGTCAGTGTCACCACAGTTTGTCACGCTGGTAATTGGGTGATGTCAATATTGATTGAGCAGAGCGCTTGATGGCCGTATATAGATGATTTAGATGTGATAAATAATGTTGTGTAGGTCTAGGTTCTTGTCAATAGAGTTCAAATTGATTCTTGGTTTTATATTTATATTTTTAATATAAAGGTTTATTGATTCAGGTTTTAGAGTACCTATTGACAGCCTCCGTGGCGCAGTTGGTTAGACGCCGGCTGTGAAACGAGAGGCCGCGGGTTCGATCCCTTTTTTTTTTTTTTTTTGTTCTTTTTTTTTTTTTTTTTGTTTCAAGAGGAAAAGCTATTAAGCTCCCCTTTCGGTACCCCGGGGGAGGTCGAAAGGGGTATGTCAGCGTCACTGGCCTTCCAGCTCGGAACAATGCGGATGTTGTGACCGAGCTGGGTCCCTAACAATATCTACGCCAGCATACTGACTAAAAACCCCTCGTTAATCGTCACACGCATTGTGGGCGGTACCGGACATCCCAGGGCGAAAAGCGCCCCGATTTACGTCCGCATTACCGCCCCGCGCAAAACCATCGCTGGTCCTTCAGTGTAGGATGACACCCACTTACGCCTATTTTTTGGACGCCCGTTTAAGGTGTTGTGGGCGTCCCTGACAGAGACGAGGCTCTATCTTGCATCTCGGAGTCGTTATACGTGTGGGCACACCGCCCCCGCAGTGTGCCCAGCGACTCCGATGACCCCTTTAGGTCGCCTCTTACGACGGGCAGGGAATACCGTGGCGGAATTCTTGCACCCCCGGACCACAGGGCAAGCGGGTTCGATCCCCGCACCAAGAGAAATGTTTGTGCGGCCCACAAATATTTCTTTCGGGTCTGGGTGTTTGTGAGACCGAAAAGTCTCTCGTAGTTCTGATACCTGCGACACAAGACTTAATTGATCTTAATGTGGGGTCAGGACTATGTATGTGACTGTTGGGTGTATTTATTTATTACCAAAATACTTTAGTATTATAGCTGTTACATGTGATTTTTCAAAGTAGAATTACCCTTCATATTCATTCCTATTACATAGGAAAGGAATAAAAGTAGCATACATATGTCTCAAGCCTATTAACTATCGCATTGTCCAGCTGTTGTTTTATTGATGTATAAAAGAAGGTCAAATCAACAACCACATTTGCAGTTAATGTCAGTCAGCATGATTGTTGTGTCTTGACCTAATTAATGACGTTTTTATATATTCACATCAGTTGTCTTTCAGTTGTATACGTAGGGCAATAAAACGGACATTGACAGCATGAACTAAAACCAGTTTTTAAAACTGACATGTCTACATTAGATCAGTTGGTAATTTCAGTGCAGTTCAGGTGAAGTATTCCACAGGGAGAGATAATCCATCAAATATACACGGGTGATCCCAAAATATCATACGCGATGGTTGGTATTGCTGCAATTTATTGTTATTCAACTCTCATCGGCCATATATCGAGTGCATTACCGGCTAAACCCCACGTCCCTGCAGTAATTTTGTCCGCAGCACGTAATGTACACCTCAGCAGACTTGCCGGCGTCTCCGCTATCGATTCCTGCGACCTTGCTTATGTAACTTATTTAGAAGGTACATCCCACGCCCTCCATATGTCTTTGAATTGTTATTTCTGTAGCAGATTCAATGTGCTCTAATTGAGATGTTCAGGCTGAAGGTTTTCGTTTTATACATTTGTCTTGTGTGTTTTGTGAAGCGTCTTCGTTTGAAGAATTTAGTAACTCCTTCAAGGGTTAACAAGTCATTGGTTTCACTGGATATAGGTTTCCATCTTTAGGCAAAAGCTTAAATCTGATTAAATGGATTGTATTGGTGATCAGTGGATCTACTTTTTCCTTCCTTTGGGGTACTAGGAGGCTAGCTTCAGTTTCGCTAAAAAAAGGTTACCAGTCGTTTAGTTATAATGATTTCTACCAAAACTAAAATAGCAACTCAAGTTGTCTATAGAGTAAATGGTTATTTAAGTATTCATTTTTATTGAACGTCGTTTTATATTCGGTAATATTGGGATGACCTAAATCACATTTTATTTTTTGGCTGCGAAAATTTCCAAAGGACTATATCAAGTTTGTATAAGTTATGAATATTGCCAGAAATAAAAGTTTTATAGTATTTTAAGTATTGAAATTAACAGGCTAAAGCCACTTTTGATGATTGCGTAAATGGGATGGCTCCACTGTTATACCACTTTTCAATAGAAAACCAATGCTAGGTAATAGCTCTGCGATTGCGTTTTGTAAGTACTATCAGCCAAATAATTCCTAACTTTTCTCCTCCTTACCTCATGCATTTTCTATTCTCAAAGACCGTAAACGCCCCTACAATTATTCAAGTCTTGCGGGTGTAGGGGTCTTCAACTCTTCAAATGTTATGGGTGGCGGTGTAAGTATATTTTTCATCGGCTGAACTGTTCCTTTGTTCGTCAAGTATATGGTTCAAGTTTGTTGATTCTTTAACAACGCATAGTTTAAATAACGGTCTCTGTTGTTTTGTACGTTGAAATATAATATCGGAGCATGTTCATGTTTGATTTCTAAGAATTATGTCCACTGTAATTCTATTGTTTGCTGAATAGGGCCATGGTAATAATATTCTCTCACGGTAGTGCGTTTGTACTTGGTATTTTATCATCTTGTATTAGATCGAGCAATTGTACAGCAATTTATATCAACAAATCGTTCAACGTGAAATGAACGGACATGAATTAACGATAATGAATGCACGGATATGACACCGTGGTTCCGCCATTCGTCATACTTGATGGAATGTCTACTTTCGAAATGCAACGGAGTTCGTGTTAGACGCGGAGACCACATTAAAGTCTGTCTCAGATCTGTTAACACCGTATGAAGATGCATACGCATACATTCGAATTTCTGTAAAAGGACTCATTTCTTATAAAATAACTTGCTATAAATAAAATGTGAATAGGTATGTCGACTGTCACGAAAAAAAATTTCATCGGTATTTACTCCATTTGGATTGCAACCTGCATTTATTACCGTTAGGTATGTTGCAGTTAATGTTTTCGTGGCAGTATAAATATGCAAGCATTGTGCACGTGTGATGGGCCAACGACTAGTCGCAGGGCTGTTGAAATTGAAATATTCATCAGCCCTTTATTACCCCTATCAAATAATAATAATTACTAAGTTGCTTATTACCGATCATAAAATTACCTCTGCTTCGTGATTGAAGCTTTTAATAATCCTAAAAGCATCAAAGCATTACCCCGAGGAATAATATGGATCAATATTGCATCCCTAAATTAATAAGTTTTATCATTGAATAGTGATTCAACAGTGACCCCCGCATTGCGTATGTGTGCTGGGGGGTGGTTTGCACAACCCTAAGGGGTGAGCACAAGGGGTTGAGTTAACGCGATCGGGAAACTTAGGGCGGTGCACTCGCTCGAATACTCGAATGTTTTTTTATTGTTTTGTTTTTGTAACCCGTTTGTTGTCTGGGTAAACATTGCAATTTTGCAATTTGTTGAATACAGTGAATGATGTGTTTTATTCGAAAGTGCATTTCGAATCGTTGGTATTTTTTGGCCATGTTTTTTTTTGCATTGGGATGGATTGTAAAATCGACAACATAAGCTATTTTACTAAATAATCCATTATTTTTTTTCGCCTCGAACACTATTTTTACAACTTTTTGTCTTGTCTACTACTGTTTCGCGTGATGTAAATAGGCTATTGTGCAGTAATGAAACGACTGCCACTCGGGTGTTATTTGCATAAAACACGGGCTTGATTTTAATCCAAACTGTGGCATTATGTAGCGCGTCCCTAAAGGACGGGTAGTGGTGCAGCGAAAGCTACGATATTTCGCAAATTTTCACTCATAACATGAGGTGCAATTTTATTCCAGCAGTATGTACTAATCTTTTTCGTGTGCTTCTTGATTAATCTAAATCGTTAAATCTCTTAAATTGTGCCTCCTAGAAGCAAACTCAGAGTTACTCTGCCCGACTTGTAAAACCAAAAACGATGGGCAAACGAACGCATTATACAAAAAATTTAGGTATTTTAGGGCCGATGTTTATCACGTAACACCTTGTGCAAAGCTTCCCGTATTTTCCAATCTCGGCTGAAATATGTTATTTTATGTACCCAGTTGACCGATAACTATACTAGGCACACAAAATTATCTGTAGCATCCATTTTTCTATATCTATCGACTCGATAATGCTAATCGAGTCGGCCCGGCCGGCTGCGTGCGCCACACTAGCCCACCAGTCGATTTTGTTTAGTACGCATCGAGCGTCCGTGAGGGGAGGACCTCTCTCTGTCGCTCCGCGCTCGAGCCGGCATCAAATAAACTACATAAAAAACGCGTCCAACACAACCGTCCCGTTTTGTACAGTATTTTGTGTTAGTGTTTGTTAACTACGTACTTCGGAGTGTGTCGATGGAATTATATCTTTGCACGTTAAAAATAATTTGCAGTGATTTATTTTTGAATTATCGTATGGCACTTTTTCAGTGTCGCGTGTTTTAAATGCTGTATTTTATCGATTGCGTTGTATTTTGTGGCGTTTCAGCTATAAACTGAGTTGTATTATACCTAAATATGTATACTACATTCACGTATTTTCTCTCAGTCTTTCCCCTTTATCTATGTTTGTATGTGGAGCATTATGTTATTACGCAAATTGGTAATGGTCACCTAAAATAAAAGTGATGGTTCCCTAAAGACCTGTTTTGTTATCAACGCCTCACTTTATATGAAAAACGAGGGTTCCAACAATGTCCTTAATGATGGGTCTTAATATTTTAGTAATCAAGTTTTTATGCGACCCAATTGTTTTTATGTTGCGTGAATTGTATACACATTTTAGTTTGTGTATATTAAATCTAATTTATAAGTATACAGAAATATCGCTCACGGAGGAGTAGTCACGAAACCTCAGCAACTGTAAAGCAACCCTTTTATATGAGGAATTCTTTTGTATAAAAAGTTTACAGTACCTAAATGATTTTACACGAATCAGAATATTATTTTATAAATCTTGCTTACAAGAGTTTATTTTAGCAATGAAGCCAATTTACTATTTTCAGTATTCAACATTTTTCTAGATGGTGCAAGAAATTTCTCATTGAAACTACAACACAAAGTCACACATGCATTCCTAAGACGGAAGAGATTGTCCCAAACTGAATAAAATTCATATTCTTTAATGTTAAAAAGATTAGGTTCTAATGAACCTAATGGAAATAATAAATTATTACCGTAGCAATACGGTCACAAAGAATAACTTAATTAGCAAAAAGTATTACAATATATTTTGGCAACTACCAGGACAATATTTGTTGGCTCTCATAACAGCCTGAGGTTTTGTTTCGGGGTCCGCAATTTGGCACGCATGTTTATGGGAACTTCCATATCTACTATATTAGTTACTGGTTCTTGTATATTTTCCTTGTCGGGAAAAGGGACGTTTATGTATGAAATGAAATGCGCTTATTGTCGTGTAGGTATTTAAACTCCACTTATGATAAATCAGTACAACTATGATATATAATTAATCTCTATTTACAATACATTACAATTTATATAGTTATAATAGACATACCGCATATAATGCTATCAACAGATTATTCTCACTACAATATATACTCAAATTAGCAGAATTATCTTTCCCCTTTCGATCCCCATAGCACACAGGGATATAAAAAGATAATTAACATACAACAGTACTTCTGGCTAGTAATTTGTTAGGAAGCAAGCTTATCGCTGCGCGTAATGGTACCGGACGTATGTGCATAATATTCTATAATTCCTGTTCGCCTTCCCGGTTATTAAAGACGTATTGTTAGTATAATTCATTCAGAATAACACAAAGGTTTGGATTTGCATGTAATGTTTGGAATACTGTGAAAACGAAAGCTATATTAAGAACTGGAAACAATTATCCAATATCCACTAAAATATTTAATGATTTGTAATTGATATAATATTCTAAATTATTTTCCTCACGTCAGGTTTCGTTCCGTTCGAGGCCAAATCATGGTAATAGTAAAATATGTACTGTGACAAAAGATACCAACTGTTTAGTTTTTGACGCCCGAGTTAATGAAAACGATTACCTCCACTCATATATGTATTTGCAATTAACGCATTTCTGAATTCATTGATACCTCGTCTCTCTATTTAGAGGTTCATTATGAGTTTTAGCTGTATTGTTTATCTAACCATTGACGACTCTTCACCGTTTGAATTTTTTACAATATTTCTATCTTGGTCTTATACAAATAAGCTTTTGTTAATTAGAATACCGCATCTTGTTCATATAATCGCGATCGGAGACAGACAAGCTATCACAATGTAAATCGGTTTTTACCAGCTTGCTAATTAAAATTCTCACCGTCGCCTCCGTTGGCCGCAGATCCGATAGACTTTCTAATAATCACATACACTTCATCAGGCCATTGAACAATAGACTAATATTAATTTTAATTACTTCACTGCTCTATAATATAATTAATTAAGATCTTCATAAAAGAAATAAGACATTATCGAGAATGGAGATAGCTACACACTTGAGTTTAGATGCGATAGACAAGCTTATTTTCACTGGTAGTGTTTATGCCCTGAATAAATATTGAGTAAGTGTGAAAGCAGTTCATGATTATATTGTTGATATTAATATCTATATGGAGTATCTGATAATGAAACACGAGCCAAAGGAATGATTCATTGTTATCGTTTTTTATTAATCATTTTAGCTCGAGACTTAATGTACGATAAGTTTCAAGTTTACTTGTATTGGAGGGATATGATATTACTGCCTTGAAATACTAGTATTCAGTGAGAATTATATTTTCTTCTTTCATTTTTGAGCATAAGAATGGTACGAAATCTAAATTAACTTAGCAACAACTTCCCTGATATATCTTTAAACACTACATTTGTCGATTAAAAGGTGTTCGTCTGTATGTAAATACAGACGAATACGATAAAAAAAGACTCGAAATTGTCATGATCTTCTACAATTCAAGTTGTCATTATTCTTATTTTCTAAATTATTAAATCCTGCCTCTAAAATTCTTATGACATAAGTTTAAACTGAAGTACCATTGATAGTAGATAAATTAGCCTTGACTTGATATAACTGTAGATTGTAGACCGATACACTTTTCCATATAAATGCAATATTATCGCAATTTTTATCTTTATAACGCGGAATAAATATCAGAATTTGCACCGCACTTATCGATTTGGCATGTTATCGATTTTAAATTAATGCATGCAAGGCGTGAGTTATTGAATTAGGTAGTACGTTAAATTGAGCTAGTTATTCCTATGCTACGTTGGTGAGTCGACAGTGGTGTCCGTTCTGTTCTACTAATATATTTCATGCATAAAGTTGGAACTAAGTGTTATTTGATGAGGAATGATCACATCTGGAATGGCAATTTGAATGGTCTACTGACTGTTGATTAATTAGTACTGAAGTCTGTAATAGTAAGTTTAGAGTGCACATCCTATCGATGTTCGTAATATTGGAAAACTGATCATCAACAAGCCCATTATTTAATTTATCGCAAGATAAATCTAGTGTTGGATTGTATATCTCATATTTTGGCAATTTACAACACTTAAATTCTTCACTGTCTACAATGACAAATAACGCAGCAATCCACTTATAACAGAATATACTGCAATGTTGGAAATAAATTGGAATGAAATTGCATCGTTGAGATAGCGTAGCGTATTTTAGTCATCCTTTCCGGAGACGAGAAAAATTGTCACACATTGCTTAACATGATTCAGTCTCATATTTTTTTAACGTTTGGCATTGCTTTAGAGTATACGACCGCTTCAATTTTAATTGTCTTACATGCGTAGAGAACGGAATGAGAACAACTAAGTATTAGTAATTGTTTCACTTGACCGGTTCGTGTTGTTATCCAAGGATTTTGAACCTGTGCAAAGTGTAGCAGAATATACTGAAACTTCATAAGTTATGATACTGTCGATCATTCACTAGATGTAATGTTATTGTATCCCCAGCTTCATACCTCCCAAATTGTATAATCAATTTAAACAATTCAATAGACAACTAATATATTCCCAATTGATACGATTAATAATTAGCGATCTAATACTGTAACATGACTTGCAACGCTATCTATAGAAACCATACACCGCTTATTAAATTCATTTTATCTGTACGCTGCACTCAGTGCATTGTACGTTTTAACCTGCGCCATTAAGGCCGTTCGATGCGCATCGTTTCATATTATTAAATTAATCAAACCGTGCCTTATCTCGTCACCTGAAGATTGCTTTTACAACGTACAATACACAGGTGAATAAAAGATCTATAAAAATCCCATCACGAGCGCTCTCGGTGCGCCTTTCGGCTCTAGTTTTATAATCCTTGTCCATAGCTATTCGAAACGGGTATTTGGAGAGTATTTCATTTGTCTAATGTTTAAGGAATGTTCGGCTACGCTTTGAGATTTAAGAGGCTTTGTAGGAGTCGTATTTTAAGTAATCCAAGATTGAATGTTTCGAATTACTTGAAGAGGCAATGTTGCATGAATCGGTATTGTTTGGACAGGTGTTTTTACGGGCGTCATCGATCGGCCGTTCGGCTGCGTGTACGCCTTATCGGGAAACGAAACTATTTAGGTTACATTTGTATTAAACAATCAGTAAGGAACCATATAAGTGCTTAGTAACTATCCCGTTTTATTTCGCAGACAGAATAGTATATGATCTAGCAACAACCATCAACATTTCTTATGAATTATCAAAAGATTCGTAAGTGTAATTAGAATTAACCTAGTAATTTTGTAAAATATATTGTTTCACCACCCTAAAACGAGCAGAAAAATGTACTCCATAAGTCCATTATTATTTGGTTTAAATTTCAGTTCTATTTGTTCCAAGTCACGATTCAAAGATATAGTGTGAGGCTTTAGTCTATTCGTATTCTCGCTGCGACTGACCTATTTCAGTAAAGGATATCTACATTCATTTCAGTCCGATTTGCAGACGACTATCACGTTCTCCTTGACATCGGCTTAGAAGCCCGCTGTTCAGGTCACAAGTTCGATTTTAGCATCGTGTCGTCGTGTATCGGAGTCGCAATTTTTTCCTAGAGTTTGTATTTTGTAGTTTGTTATAATTTGGGAAATATTTTAATGTTATTGGTTGGCTCTCCAAGTCTTTACTGTTTCGTTTTATGTCTCCTCCAAACAACATTGCAAAAATTGTATTCGGACGTTATTTTAATATTCTTATCAATCATTATATTTGTTTATTTTTTCGGTCAACTTATGTGATGCATTAAAATTCATCCAATACTAAAATAAATGACATGACTATTATTTCATTTATCTAAATAACTACTAACAGCCTTATTCATAGACAGTTTTAAAACCTATTATAGTTATCGAATGTTTTGTCCCTTTCGAAAGAGTTTTGAATTCAGTTTAGGCGAAGAAAACAACATTCGATAACTAAAATAGGTTTTATAACTGTCTATGAATAAGACCGTAAGTATTTTCAAGCATATTTATACATGCATAATTGGAAACTCGGCACTAATTATCTAATGGCTTACCTAACATCTAAACCCTGTATTTTTTTTTACAATATTTGTTGCTAGATAGATTTTCAATTCTTTGAAAATTTTATTACCCTACCTTCCGTAAGCCACGTTACATTTATTCCATCCTTGATATTCAAATATCAAAGATCGACGTAGCGTTTTAAATTCATGCCATCAGCATTCCCAGAGCCTATTCAGTTCGTTCCTTTCGCGTGCTTGAGATTTCCCTCGAGGATTTCACTAAGCTCTCTTTAAGGACTCCGGGACTCTTACGTCCCGCTAAGTCCTGTTTGATAGTCGTCAAGCACTTTTATGATGATACATGAAATGTAATAAGAATCGTCTTATAAACGAGCTTTAAGTTTTTAATATGAGTTAGCGGCTGTTGAAATTGTGATTTGATTGTTGAAAGTATGGCATTATGGTTCGTTTTTTATCAATGTTGTGTTAATGTGACTGAAGAGTAAACTATTAAAACTGTTTAAATTCCTTTTCACTACTGTGTTTTCTGATAAAATGCTTCCTGTCTTTTAATATCTTCTGGTTTTTTGTTTGTCCTCTCAACCTGTAATATTGACATTTTTATTGCCTATCTACAGTAGGGTAAAAGCCTGTCCTTCTTTATTGGTCCATAGGTTGTCACGCTCATCAATAGCAACTTGCTAGATCCAATTAACTCTTTAATCAATTTCCTTTGAATTCAACATAAATGACAGCAGCACAGAGCGAGTGACAGTGTATCAGAGAATTAATTATTTTAGTGAAAATGCAATGTTCCGTCTTGGTACGTCTCTCGCGTACAATGTACATTCTCTGCGCAACGCGTCACTTACAACTAGTCATGCGTCCTGCTGCCGAATTCTTTGGACGTCTAAACTCTTTGTCATGTCAATTTAATGTCTACTGTTAAAGTTATATATTAGTTTCTGAATTACATGAAGTCCTTTTTGAGAATCTGGAAATATTAAGCTGGTATGCCCTGTTGTTGATGGGAGGAATTGGTAGAGAAATGCTTATTGAAAATAGCGATATTTCTATCCCTTTTGGTTGAGCAGAACTAATTAAGCTAGAGTTATTATTTTCTTGAAAACCATTAGGAATGTAATAGTATTATAAAGATATGACGAATTTCGCAATTTCTTATCGAATGACAATTAAAAATGAAAACAAACAAAGAAATCTCATGGACGAATCAGATCAACGACACAGGTCCGCCGGCCGAAGACATGCGTAGGAGTCTGTCTATTTCCAACGCATCAGTTTATATTTCCGCCTCTTTCTCACGCCTGTTGGTTTTATCTTGGTGTCCCCGTCGCTCAGTTGTTGTGTAACAATTGGCAAGACATATATTTTTTCGCCCAGCTCGCGTGCCAAAACCACACGTGGATGGTGCGGCCGGACTGCCAAATGGTCTCACCGTCCCGTAAATCTATCGATCTGTTATGTTTCCCATTTGACTGTTTCCGTGGATGAACTGTTTTTATTATGAAGATAATTTTATAGACAGCGCGCTTCTTTATAAAATATAATGTTTGTTACTTTGATCTGGTTAGTCATTTTCTGAGGCTTAAAACTGCTGCTGTTGACGACCAGTGTCTAGATATGCAGAGGTCTCTTGCTATGACTCTAGAGTTATGACTTCTAAAATATGTAACACTAAAATAGATAAGCTGGTGAGATTTATTTTAGTACTGTCCGTTTTTATTGACCTGATAAAATCCGTGTCACGTAGTGGGAGATCCGGACGACGGCTATTACAGTTGCTACCGCAACGACGCCGCAGTCTTAATCCGATCAAATCTATACGTATATACATAAGCGACAACGTTTAAAGTAATATACATAGTGTTTGTATCTATGTGCTTGGAACGCATGTAGTAACATTTCTTGATTCACGTTATTACTTTTTATAATCGATTCACTAACGCAAAGACCATTAAGTTAACAAAAGATTTTTTTTTCGAAAAGCAATAGTTTGAAATGTTGAATTACTGAATAAAATATAGTCCATTTTCGAAATCGCTGATGTTAGGATAACGGATGATCGAAAAAATAGAAACCGAATTGGTCTTTAACGTGCCGATAAAATGTATTACGGTGAACCAACGTTACCGTACTGAATAATTATTGAGATTCTTACCCATTTTTAATCCCTCTCTGAAAATGATAGCATCTACTACTCGTACTATACCACAGTTTGTTGAAAAGCGTGACTAACGAAAATAATATTTAATAATTCTCTTGCATGTTTCATGTTTATTACCTATCAGATAAGAACATTACGGTATTAATCTCAGTCGATTATGGATTATCCAAATACATTTATGGTTAAGACTTCGGGGAGAAACCAATGTACTGGTGGAGAATAGCGACATTTATTCGTTTGTGATGATATGTAATTAGCTTCACTATTATACCCTTACAAATTAGTAAAAGTGTGGCCTAATTTTAACAGTATTCAATGCAGTCATCAAAATGGCTGGACTTGGAAATATTGAAATGTCATAACAGAGATTCCAACTACAAATACGAGAATTTAAAAATAAATTATCACAGCAATAAATAACTTTGACGTCATAAATACGATTTTAAAGTTGATGTATGGGAAGCGTGTGACGTCATAGGTTTCCTACATCGACCCCTAAATCGACACAGCTCCGAAGGTCGTCGACTAGTGTCGTGACAAAATCTAATTCTCTACAATTTACAGTGGACTTTTCGTATTGAACTTTATTTTTTAAATACTTTTTATAGTGCTAATTGTGGTGCAGTGTTCAATAGTGCAGTGAAATGAGCAACGATTTCTAATCGCTCTTATAATGTCGAAAACTTTAAACGCGTACAGAATGTAAGTATTGTTGTATCTTTTATAGTATTTAAGAGCTGTTTACGTAGAAAATATCTGATTTATGAAAGTTTTTATGGAGCAGAAATAAAACGGCTAAAATTGCCTTAAAAAGATTAGGAAAAAGTTTAGGGATAAAAATATATTAATAAACTTGGTGAAGATAACTTTGGTAATTAGCTGCGTAAGCCGGCCCATTAAGTTTGATATCAGCGTGCTTGCGTATTGTCTTTCAAGGGCTCTACAGACGATGGTAAAATTATAAAGACTTAGTTAAAACTGTGTTGGTTATACTTTTTATGAATTTCTCTGGTTCTGTTTTAAAATCTGGTTCTACTTTATACATTTAGTATCATGTTTTTGTAGAATGGTCATTGCAGTTAACGGGGATGACATTTTGGCGATTTATGTATCTAGTTAATGACACAACTCCCAGTACTTAGTTAAATTCAAAACCTTATATAGAAACCCCATTACAATAAATCAATCAACACAGGACATTGAAAAGCTATTAGCTATTTCATAATTTAGTACACAAATTCCATTTATCTGATTGCGACTCCATTAAATACAGCAATCTGTGACATCAAAAAGCTATCCTAGCTTCCACCGTCCATCCATTACAGGGTAATTAATCACATGCAGGGCCTACATAAATCCACGGCCAGTTTATGATGAAATTTACGATCTCCATTATGACTGGCGTAAAATTATCGCTCGGTTTATTTTAACAACGCCCGTGTATTTATTGGTATTATGCGGCGATTTCGCAAATTTGCATCCTCGCGTATCAACCTGTTTTCGCTTACGCATGTGTTGCGTACATAATTTATTGATTGCTATTGTTTTAACTTTATTTTGTTGCAAGGAAAGTTGTGATTATTGTTTTTAATATTTTGTCTAAATTATTTCAATAATGAAGGCTGATTCGAAATTTAGTGAGATTGCTGACTATTATAATTAAGGTATTTCCCGAAGGGCCTTCTGTTATTCATCCATGTGAAAATTATAATGTTGTTTGTAAATTCTAATTGAAAACCAGCCTCTTTATTGATTTACAAAACAGGCTGCCAGAAAATAACACTGCTCCATTTATTTTAGAGAAGATCATTCCTAAACCTAAAACCTTACTATTTAAATCATCTGAAATGTGGCTCTAGGGAAATATGGTATACACTTCCGGCAACTTTACAGCAGCAACATATTTACTACATACATAAACTCTCGCCTTTTTCCCAGAAGGTGTAGGCAGAGGTGCTACCAGGACACCCACATTTCGCCTTGTATGTTCCGATAGGGGGCGGGCCTATCGCCATATCGGGCACAAATTCCTGACTCCAGGCTGATAATGAATAGAAACCCAATATCACTGCCCGACCCGCGATTCGAACCCAAGTCCTCAGCTTTGTAATGATACCCGCTGAGCTGATATGAGCTCGGTGGTGTAGTACAACTACACCACCGAGGCAGCCCGTATAATGTTAATATTACATTGTAAATTTGAATTGAGTTCCATCATGTACATAGTTAAATTTACTAGCACATTTTCGCTACGTGTTGGCACTACTTATTCTGTTGTAATGCCATGTGTCGACAGCCGAGCATTGTTACTTAATTAAAAATGTTGGATGCTACGTTGTCACAAGGCACGTTGCTTTTAATTGAAGCCATACCGCAATTCTCTCACACTACTTGTAAAATATGTTAGTGCTTGTTATGTGCTTATTGTTGTCATTTGTTAAATTATCTTTGTCACGTTTTTGGTCTCGTGTACCTTAAAGCAATTTAGAGATCTAAATTGATACTAATTTTAATGTTACGCAACGCCTTTTTTGTTCCTCCACACAGCTAAAATGTGCATAGCAGGATATCATATAACTCGTATACAAACCGTCGAAAATAATCCTGACGTCCATTCTGCATGTAGTTCAAACATACAAAAAATACAGCCATTCAGAAATTCTCATATCGCAATACGAAAAGTTTGCCCGTTCGCGTATTTATTCCACTAATTGCAAATCTCCAAATTGCACTCGTTCCACGGAAGCCGGGGCTTTGAGGGGTTTGCTTAATGTTTGTACAAACTGGCTTTTACAAGCCGTGGAAACATGCTCGAGCTCCACGCTAAGGAGCGAGGGAAAATTGTCAATTTAGCTGCTAACACAGATGTTTAGCCGCCTCCTGTGACACGTGAGATTAAAATGAGCGCCTGATTTTGCATTTCAATTGTTTACAGACGCTAATTTACATCGATGCCGGATTTTAAAGCCGATAAGCCGTATTTCTGTTTCTGTATTTTAATGAACATCATTTGATATTTTGTGACACAATCCTAACTATTAATGGATTCGTTATTCTGATCCTTCGAGCCGGACAGGTACTACATATGCCTACATTAGATGAAGTATATTAAACAAATGAAAATTTACTTTTATACTGTTATTCACCTTTGCCCTTTCTCTTACCAAAAATGTATATTTATTAATACGAAAAATAAGGACTAGGTACATATTTATACATCCATTCCTCAGCTCCTTTCATTAGCGTCCTTGTTGGCCCGCGGGGCTTACTCAGCCGTTCTTCGGGAAAGGTCGCACGTCCTTGACCTTTACGTCGATAAGCTTCCATCCGGAGAGATTTACCCGACAAATATACACAAGATTTATTCGTACATGTTCAACATTATTATGTGAGGGTCGTAGCATTTTAATTTGTATAAAAGTTTATACAGACCTGTGAATTTCATTGTTATTTCGACGGTGTTATCTTACGCTGCGATGAGTTTCATTAAAACCTTCTAGTGCTTTTTTGATGGACTCGTTCAGACGAAATTGATACCCAGACAGAAAGAAAAACGAATCATTTTACTTACGATTGTTGTTTGTATGCTTTCCAGACTTAAACCGCAGACACCGTTTTATTATTTCGTGAAATTTTGTAGTTTTCTACCTCAAAACCTTTTGTTTGATACGTCTTGTCCTACGTTACTATGAGTCTTAATATTCATAACGCAAAGAGGTCTTTTAGAATCATTTTAATAATTAATTGTCTCGTGCCTGCGACTTTGAGTACAAACAACTAAGTACGCCTAGTTGTCTTCAAACATAATATGAATGTTGGCATTCTGAAATTAAATGCTTTTGTGGCTACTATTATAATTTCTGTCGCTAGTAGCCGTTTCGAACTTAATTAAAATGTAGTTTAAAATATATTCGTATAAGATATTTGATTCCATGGGCATGATTTGCTTTGAGGTTAGATAGTTTTTGAAATAAAACGTCAGGCTGGTATCGGGTCTTTTCGTAAATTAAATCGTTTTTTCAATTGCGGAATAATTATAATACAGCGTTTTGATCTAGGAACGCTGTATTTCTGATCTAGGATCTAGGTGTGGGTTTAGGTAAATAGAGGAAAGATAATATGTTTTATAATAATAAAATATTTTATTTACTGCTGCTTCATGTATGAGACAGTGATTGGTAAATTTTCGATTGGGATGTTTTCTACCTTTCGATGACGCAGAATTGACCCAAACCAACTGTCCCTAAATTTGTATACCGAGCCAAATAAAGAAGAAAAATTACTTAAAATCCTTCGACGACAGAGCCCCTACCCAAAACCATGATGAATTTTGTATCATGACCAGAGAGGAGTTGATCCTGGTCATCAATCAGGCAGGGAATAAGCGTTTAGCAATGTTTAATGGTGTGGTGGCAGAGCTGCCGGGTGTCGACGGCGCGTCTAGACGCATCGATTGAGACCGCCCTTTGTCCGCAATGCTTGCGGTAATTGCATTAGCCGGCCCTTTGTTTTACCACACATTAGCTGATCCTTTTTAGAAACGTTTGTTTTTGGGTTTTGGGGCGTGTTAGTTTTATTAGTGGAAGGAAAGGGTGGATTATTTGATTGTTATTTAAGGTTTTTTGTTATCTATAGGACATTGTTGATAAAAATGCCTTAAATAGCGTTACGTAGCTTTTAAACTGCCTTCATAAGTGTGCAATGTTTTTCAGCAATTATTCGTTTTTGTATGATCTATATGCCTCTATTATTCCATATTATAAGGACTAAAAATTCACAACTTTAGAAAATATTTTTCGAATAGGTTGTCTTATCTAGTAAATTTAACGAAAATGTATGTGAACACGGATCCCGAGAGACGTGCTCGGAATAGGAATCATAGTGGAATATGAAAAGTTTAAATTAGATTTTCATATTTTGATTGGATTATATCGCTGTTTTATAAGCTTGGGTGTGCTATTAATATATCAAAGATAACTGATTAATTATCCATTTTGTATCTAGCTGGTGATAAGATATTCGCACTATTCTGGATAGCGATCACCGTTCATTGGAAAAGCCATAATTTAGTCCCGAGCAGTTCTGCATCACTTTCAAATAATCCGGCACAATTGTTTCAACAGTCGAGAGGTATCCATTTTTTATCGGTGGACACTTTATTTGTATCGGACTTCACTTTCAATCAAGTGTATAAGCGTATATTTGACACATATAACTGAAACCTGCCATTGTGTCCGACAATTGTGTTCACGGTTCAGTTATCTCGTATACTATTACACCGCGGACACTTCGACGCACTATCGATTACATATTCGTTTTACATTCAAAATATTCGGTACTATGTCACAATACTCGCCTTGAAGTGAAGTTTAGAAGGTTGGTATTGTATATCTTTGATGGAATTTTGTAATGGAACTACAAATATATAAGTGAAACAGTGATTTAACCCTTTTGTATGGGCAAATTTATCCATATTGTTATATTAATTCCCTAGTAAGATATCTTGAATTTATTCTTTGTTTAACACATACCTACCTACATTTTACAGTTTCGAAATATGATCTACAAAAACAATAAAATACAATATAAAATCCTAATAATTTACTACGTGGGTCATGGTGAAAATATTTTATCTATTTTTACCCTTGTACTTTTAAATAACTTCTAGGAGTTATATTCTAGATACAAAAAAAATATCATTAAGGTTAAATTTAATCACTTTATAATTTAAAAAAATCCCCTATAGCCTCTTATATTTCCTTAACCTTTCCCCCACTTTGAAGTAATCGTAAGTGTAACCAACCAAGACATCAAAGGAACGAACAGACCCGCACACGCTTCAGGTTTCAGACGATATCCAAGGGGTAGGACGTGCCATTTACCCTCCTATAATTATTATAGATGTTTTCATAGAACTTTCATAATTAATACAATAAAATAAAATAAAAATAAATAAAATACTTTGATTCCAGTTACTACATAAATACATGTCCGAGGTTATATTAAAGTATGACGTCACCAATATTATTAATTATTAGGCATGTATTTAAAATAAACAGAATAAAAAGAATATTACATACATACATACATAAACTCACGCCTTTATCCCCGACGGGGTAGGCAGAGGCGCCACCAGGACACCCACATTTCGCCTTGTATGTTCCGTCCCACGATGTGATAGGTGGCGAATGAAGAATGTTGCAATTGAATTTTTAAAGAGAATTCGAAAACGAACCAGACAATCCAGTTAAAAGAGAGGACAATTTTCTCTCTCCCGCCTAAGACCTTCTGTCTGTTAAGTTTCAGTGATGACTTTATTACAGATAACAGAAAAATCAAATCATCTATATCATGCTATAAAAATAAGAGAAATACCGACGGGCCACCATACCGATAAAATTACAGCACAAATTACAAAACCCAAAACCTGTTTAAAAATGTATTCAGCTAAGCACTTCCTTCTGGTAAAATATATCGATGTTGTAGCAAAAGGTTTACCTATAGCCTGAATTAATAGAATTTCAGTCCTAAATTTTACGCTTTAGAGTACAGATTACGAGGACGGTTGTTTTAAGCCCGCCCCCCGTTTGCAACGCGCCTTGTCCCGAGGCGCCTACAAACCTGGCTCCAGCCGGCTTACACTCGTCATTAATGGGTATATTGCTATACTCAACACATAAAAATGCGAAA
Source organism: Deilephila elpenor (assembly GCA_949752805.1). Taxonomy (NCBI): domain Eukaryota; kingdom Metazoa; phylum Arthropoda; class Insecta; order Lepidoptera; family Sphingidae; genus Deilephila; species Deilephila elpenor. The sequence goes on from OX457108.1 coordinate 12,109,165, forward strand.
TCAACCCTTCCGGCTTTTCTGTTAAGGCTGAAATTCCTAGCTGAGCTATTGTTGGACTAGGGTTGGTTATTACAATTTCTCCAACGGGGTGAGCTGGATATCTAGCCTATATGCAGTTGCCGTTGAATTATTACAATGTACTGTCTGCTCTTAGTCATCTACATACTACAACACAAATGCATTAGTATTTATGAGTTTAATGTAAGTGTACACATTTTATGACGTGCAATAGCATATAAAATAAATTATTAATGAATCTCATAATTTTCCATTCAGATTTTTTTGTGTATATTTTTTTTATTATTGCTTTTCCTATATAAATATGCCACATCCGTAGTCACCTATCTCAGATAAATATCTTTAAGCAATCAAGTATTTATTTGTACAGGGACTCAGACCAATTCCAAAATAAATGTGACTCATTTTATACTTCATAAAAGCCATTGTAAAGATCTCAACGAATGCAGATCAACCACTGCACACGGCAGCCCATGAGTTTTACGACAGTGCTTAGCGCGGGCACCCCTGGCTCATGTCCAAGCACACGTTTCATCCCCACCCGAGCATCCCCTATGGTTCCGTACTTTTATATCGCTCACGAAGATTTACGACGTCTGGCGCGCATGTTTTCTAGTTTAAAAGATTCTTCACGCTGTGGAGACGGAGTTTTGTACCGAATCTGTTAATGGGTGTTTTTGGGAGATTTATTTCTTGTAGAACTACAGTAACATTTTAACGACCCGCCTTGCATAAGGGAAACACCTAATTAATTTTGAAAAATGAAATTTATTTAAATTTTATCACTGAGAGTGGTTTCTTATACATGGCCAGGCATATGATATAGAAATAACTAGTTCATAAATATAACCTTTTTTTGTAATGAAATCTTATTCTCATAGAATCGTCAATCCAGTTTGGGATAGGCATATCATACTAGCAGGTCCTGAAACGCGAACACAATGAATTGCTATAACTTCTCCTCCGCTGCCATTACGCTAAATAGGTGGGCGGATAATATAAAAATATAAGATATATAAGAAAAATCTGTTTCTATCCTTATAATCAATCAATCCTTATCTGTTTGTTGTCCAAAATAAAATAAAATAAATAAATAAATAAATTGTAGTTCAAGGAGAATTTTGTGAATCAAAAATGGTTGGTAACATGACAAACACTAATCGAAGAATCACTTTTTGTCGAAACTTAAATAAAATTAAAACTGTATCTTTAGATTTATCCATATTTTAATACTAAATCCAGCGTCTCATTTTACGCTTACTAAGAAATTGGACTTTTAGTTTTGTCAGCAGTTCATTTATTAAATTACATTTCCCTCGACGAAAACGCGCCTACGATATTCCCTCATTCTCATGTCTAACCCAAACTTCATTACATTTTACTAGCAAAATATGTTCCTCAAATATTCCTACAGAAAGAATTGGTGAAATTCCTGTCGCAAAAACGTTCTGTCTCACAAAGACATACAACCATCGTACATCTAACCCACTTCATTTAACGGCACGGTCTATAAAAATTTCTAATTTTCTCTTCAAACACGCGTGCCTCGCTGGCGGAGGGTTGTCGTCCTTGGTTGCCATGGTTACCGGGTATTTCATTCGCCCCACGTCGACCGTGCCAGCTCTAAGGGGCGGGGGTGCGAAATTGGAGGTTGCCTCCCCACGAGGTCTAGATACGCGAATTGAGTATGGCCTTCTAGGTGCCTTCTAGGGGTGAGAAGGATTTCTGTTAATTGAAGAATTTCTACATTTAAAGGATATTTGCGCCCGCTACATTTTAGCTATTTTTTTCATTTACGTCAATGCTCAGGTAAATAAAATCAGTTGACCTGAATAGTAATAGCATCTCAAGTAATTATTCATTATTCGAGCATAACGGTGCGACGGAATATGCTTTAACGACATATCTATAAAATTACAGTGTATCAATAAATAGTAACCAATAATTAATAGTAGTAGTTTGGAGACAGCACGTGATTTTACTACAACCAAACTAACTTTATTTAGAAATCGTGTGAACAACATGATTGCTTTTAGCCTTCTTAGCGTGACCGTTCTAAGTGTTTGTTTCCTCGTTTGTTATTCAAACTACGCTAACTATGTCACATATGACCTTGTCTTGCGTCACACATCTGGTTCCTACAGCCTCTTAGTTTTCGAGACTTGTTTACGGTATGTTATGTAAGTAATAAAAATAGACGGTTCCACTTCAATGGAAATTGTTTTGTTCGGATCTGTTTTTTGTAGTCTATTTGATAAAATCAAATTGTTATGAATACTTAACTAGACCAGCTACTGTGTACAGTTCATTAACATTCTATTTAGGACATAAAAGAACGTTGGTAATACTGATGATGTAAAATTTTATTGGCTATAAACTTAGGTATTATGATATGTCCATAAAAGTCAATTTTAATTAAACTAGTGACATGCAACAAATTCTAGGAGTAAATAAAGCGCCGCTTTTATAAAGGTAGCAAATATTTCGCCTTAGCCAATTAAGTATCACCAGCATCCTTAACATAGTTAAACTTAACTGCGTGTTAGGTTCCATCTATGATATCACCTTCAGCGTTACTTTTGTTGGATCGTGCATTCTATCACGTTTGTACGAGCTACGAGCTACCTTTACGCAACCCGTCGCTCCACTTGTCAACAAGGGCAACATCGAGATTCGAGCTGATAACGTGGTTTCGTGGCTAAACGAGGAAAATGGAACGCTAGGGAAATGAGGCACACGCTCTGGGATCGCGTGGGCCAATAGTTTGTGCTGCGGTCCGAAATCGTATGGAATCTTGTTTCGTTGTTACATATCGGTAACCACAGGTACATTGTTGTTCAGTTTGATCTCTCGTACGATTTGGGTCTATGATTATTTTACACTTAGTTTACAACATCACAATTTACAGCATTTTGGCAGTGTCAGATAATTCTAATTATAACTGTTCCTCTATACGTCTGATTGATTGATAGAAACTATATTCAGAATCACCTCCAATTGTCACTCGTATTATCAAAATCTTTATAGTTAATTTATTGCAAATACACATAATACGTCATCATTTGAATCTCTAATTTCCAGTTCACGACTCTGAAAGATTTCATTGTCCAATTGAAGTTTTTGCACGATGGAATACAATTTGCGGATATTTTCTCCTAAAAGCAGCGTTGTTGCTTCACAACGCAATACTTTTTGCGGCCACTGTAACGGAAACCGAATCGATTTGATTCCAACGACTTCCAGACGAGATGATTCAGCTGATGCGATTGTGTCGTGGTGCGGATTCTTTGCGGCATTTTGTTACGCCGATGTATTTCAGAATTGTTAGTTTTTAAAATGAATGTGGATGTCCTAAGCTGATTGACATTACATATTATACGAAAAGGATTTTATTGTAATTTAGGACATGAATTCAATGAGTAATTACCCGTATGAAATTCTACTTTATAATTGCATCGACCTTTAGAATTATTTTATTTATTATTTATTTAAATCTTTATTGTACACAATTAAGAAGAAAAATACACAATACAGAAACAATAACAAAAAAAAAAGTACAAATGGCGGTCTTATCGCTCTACAGCAATGTCTTACAGACAACCATGGGATGGATTTAAAAGAAGGAGAGAGAGAGGGCAGTGTAAAAAAATAAAGAATTAAAGCTAATAATAGTTATTAAACATATACACAAACATACTATACATACATAACAGTTAATCATAAATACATGTATACTAGTGGCGGTACTTCCATACAAGCCCAAAAGCCCGGCTTGCCCTACTTAATACGTAGATACTACATTCTGAACGAAACCATTACATTCAATACAAAACAGTTATTACGAAACATCTACCATTTTTGAATTTACCGCGTTCCGTCGCGGCATGGCGCTCTTCAATGAAGCGCGAGCCGAAGCGCCGCCCGCGCTGCGCAACGCATTTAATAAATTCATTCAATAATTTTAACTCTCACGTTGAACGTAGCTCCACACATTTTTTAAAAGACGGTACACGCAAAACATATATCTGCCTTCTTCTCTCTCGTGTGCTTTTACGAGGCTTTTGGCAACGCATGCTATCTCTTTCACACTGACGGGTGAAATGCTACACTCTGGCACTACGAATGTATAGCTACAGATATCTATATATAGCAATAAAGTACTAAACCAAAAGCCCAGCTTTTGACCACAGAATTGTTTTGACTGAACATCGTACATTTGAAGGTCGTCATGTGTAACAATATTTGTTAAGTAAATTATATTTATTGTTAATAAATTACGTTGGTTCTTTTTTAAAATTATTTAATCATATTTGAATACAAATAATGAAGTTTTTATATTTATTTCATAAATTATAATTGCATGTTGTAATGTTAATTTTTTCGTCTACTAGCAATACTGTACGAATTACTACTAACTTCATAAGTATTTTGATTTTTGACATTGTAAATAGTTCGGTTGAAGGTTAATTAATTAATTATTCGTTTTTTTAATGTTATTTAAACTTTTTAATACGAAATTAATTTGTATTGTTTCCTGTGATGGTTTTAGTGTGATGGTGAAAGTGTTCATTGCCGTTATAAAGGTAATCTAATTCAATTAAATTGAAACTGGCGCGAAAACTACGCCGAGTTTGTGCATTTCTTAAATTCGTGGTAAATCACAAGAGGCATTTTATCGGTTCAGTTTACTTAACTACGTAATTCGATTTCTAAATGCTCCCATTCATATAGGTTATTATATTAAACAGTCGTGTTACATATGCTTTTCAAGGGACACTTGTGTATTAGAACGTTTGGATTAATTCTTATGATTTCAATGAGTTTGTAGTTCTTTCAAAAGGCATGCTATTACTTGTAATTAAAATTACTTGTAAAAACTTAACCTTAATGTATTTATAACAATTCCTGTCCGCAATTTTGGTTAACTGCGCAGTCAAACACGGGAGCATAGTAGCTATCGTTGTGCTCGTGTAATGCCGATTGCCGCCTGCCGGGTATTAAAAGTCCTCAGTGGTTAGTGCATTAAAAAGTTACGGTTGCATGACCGCAGGCTATCTATATTTGTATTACCTAATCCTAATATTGTACAGATTGTGTGGTAGGTCTGCCGCCGCGCCGTAAATTAGATTTCGTCGTTCTTAGTATTTTTTGTCCTTCTAAATAAATATGTATTAAAACTAAAATAATATTGGGCTTGCCCTACTCCAAAACCCTAGGCACGCCACTGATGTATACATATATAAATACATATATACAAATAAATATAAACATACATATACATATATACTGCAAATAGCCAAATGATAACTTAAGAAAATAACACTAAAGTCTGCTTAAAGAGAAAGGTAGTGCTCTTTAGTTAGCCTCTTAAATGACGACAGCGTTTGAGCCTGTCTCACCGCAACAGGAAGCGCGTTCCACAATCGAACTGCCTTAACAGTAAAAGAGTTGTCCATAAATGTCGTGGTGTGCACAGGCATTCTCAGCTTAAGATTCTCAGACGACCTCAAGGATCTCAAATGTGAGTCATGGAGAAAAATAAATCGTTCTTTAAGATAAGAAGGGGTGAGAGGATTAAACAAAATATTGTAAAGAAGAGAAAGAATGTGAGTATTCCGACGAAGCCGTATAGGTAACCACTTGAGCTTAGCGCGAAACTCAGAAACATGGTCATATTTGCGAAGACCAAATATGAATCTTATGCAGAAATTTTGAAGGCGCTCAAGTTTATTAAGTTGGTCTTCGGTGAGATCAAGATAGCTGACATCGGCATAATCGAGGATGGGGAGAAGGAGGGTTTGTGCAAGCGTAATCTTCGTGGAAACGGGTAGAAAGTTGCGTAACCTTCGCAAGGACCTTGCCGAAACAAACAGCTTCCGGCTTAATTCCGAGAGCTGTGGACCCCAGGTGAATGATTTGTCTATATGTATGCCTAGATTGCGGACGGAGTCACTGAAAGGAATGGCGATACCATCACAATCGACACTAGGTAGTTGGGACAAGTCTAGCTTAGAAATCATCCTGGGGCTGCCGACAACAATGACTTGGGTTTTAGTAGGGTTAATCTTTAAACCATGAGCTTTACTCCAAACACAGATGTGATGGATATCTGTATTGATTCTAACAATCGCATCTGTCATCCTGTCTAAGGGAGCTTGAGTATAAATCTGGAGATCATCAGCGTAGAGGTGGTAGGAGGAGCGAAGAAGATTGGTAATGGAGTTAATAAAAATAGCGAAGAGAAGAGGAGATAGCACGCCGCCCTGAGGTACGCCAGCAGATACGGGGCACCAGGAGGAAAAACTTTCCTCCACACGGATGCGTTGCCGGCGACCATACAGGTAACTACGAAACCAATCAACTGCCATTGGAGATATGTTAAGAGAACGTAGCATAGTAAGTAATACGTCATAGTCGACAGTATTAAAGGCATTGCTGAAGTCCATAAGAGCTAGGACAGTCAGCTTGCCTTCCTCCATGCCTGATCTGATGCCATCCGTGATATGTGTCAAAGTTGTAGTCGTACTATGTCCAGGACGAAACCCAGATTGGAGAGGATTTAATAGGTTATTCTTGGAGAGGAAATCATTGAGTTGGGTATGGATTAAACGTTCTAGGACTTTGGAAAGGAAGGGAAGTATGGAAATAGGACGAAACTCAGAAAGAAGAGAGGCATTGGATTTTTTGGGAATGGGGATAATGTGGGCTTCTTTCCAAGCAGTGGGAAAGATCCCAGTGGAGATGGAGTGGTTAAGAATGTGGGATATGATAGGAAGGATTTCGTCTAAGACAGGGAGAATCATGTTGCGACTGATATTATCGCTACCCATAGCATTTGACGACAAAACAGTAATGGTCTTCTTAACATCACAAGTGGCAAATTGTTGTAAGACAAAGGTAGAACAAACGGGAGACTGAAGGGTGGAAAGATGCTTAATAGTGTTATCTTTAGTTGTCCTATCAAAATAGGACAAGGAAGAAAAATGAAGGTTTAAGGAATTCAAATTTATGGATGTAGGAATAGAATCTTGTCGTGATTTACCCACTCCCAGCGTTTTCAGAAATTTCCAGACTTTGGCTGGAAATTTCTAAGCATAAATGAACTTCCTCAGAAATAATCAGCCATCTATATTAAAGTAGAATAATTTGATAGACGCTATGGGACGCGGGCATCTCGGTATTGAATTAGCGGGCGACGGGGTGGTCAATTTAATAACCATCACCAGACTCCATATTGCATTACTCGGCTTCACTCTGCGCGTCGGACCATGTTGTTCTCGCAGAATTTGCGAGTAAAGGCGGTATTTTCATATACTGTTATATTAGTTGGGTTTTTAATTTATACACATTTGAGGTAATGAATTCTTGAAAAATATATAATTTGCGTCATAAATTTACGTGATAATCACTCAATATAATGTGTCTATAATGTTTTAAAAGACACTAAATGGAATGGCAGGATTTCGTGACATTAGAAGTATAAACAAAGAACAGAGCTTATGGATTGGAGAGGAAGAGCGCATTTCCTCTGCAGTGCCGGTGTTAATATTAGCATTACCGGTCGTATTACTCCACCATCGACCAAAACAGTCCATGACCACGACAATGTCAAGGTGACATTAGCAGTCAGTCTAGCAGGTGTCAATTGACACTTCCTAGCAACCCATATTTTGTAGCCAACGGTTAGTGACATCCTGAATTCCAATCACGGCCATACCGACGGAAGTACTACAAACCTATATCTGTTTATTTGTATTATCTGTTTAAATATTGTCACGTACACTGTATGACGTATATGGATTAGTAGGAAGAGATATCCATGCAAAAATGCCAGTGGGAATAGAGTTCATCAAGATCACCCACCGCGCATACATTTAACTCATTTCTTCCTTAGTTCTATTGTAAGATTGTTCGTTGATGGTTTAAGATAGGGATAAATGCTATTGTAATATTGGATTAAAAAATACTAGTCTTTGTTCAAAGAGTATCTTCAAAGACTTAAAAATCGTTAAGTAATACTACAATCAGCGCGCCGGAACGTGTTAAATCCGTAGAAATCAACGGCGCGGCGTAAAAAACTCGATGAGACGAACTGTCTCCTTTCTTTATTTATTTCCCTTCTTTTATTTAACCCAGTGTAAGAATTGCTACCTTTGATGATCTGTATTTATCATATTTATTTGGTAATTTAATATTAAAATTAAAAAGCCAATTACTAGAATTCTGAACAACAACCACTCAATTATGAAAATGTTTCTGTGCAATATTGGAATAATATTGTTCCACCGTTGATTGGAATAATAATATTATTGTTTACGTTATCTAATAACAATTTACCTCCTTTGTGTATTTTGTGTGAAATTCAACCGCAGTTTGTAATTATTACTTATACTAAAGCTTTGTTATAGTGTTTTATGTTTATGCTACTTGATTTAATTATGCTGTTAAACAAAATATAATTATACCTATATTATACTATTTACCACCATTACTTGGTGGGTCCAGTCATCGGCTGAATTAACACTAGTAGAAGCGAAAACATGTTATAAAATGACTATATCACATATGATCGAATACTACGAGTATATGGATGAATACCAATATATGGACGTATACCAGCTTATTGTCCTAACTCCATCAGTTGACAGAAGGGGCACTGATTGTGGCGCACATTTTGCCACAGTTGCCAAGTGACGGGTTCAGAACACAATCGACCGGGCGTCGGTAGTGTCAACGACCGCTTTTTAGAGAATGACCACCTGATAGCCATCGCAAGAAGGTTTTATTTAGGGACATAAAGCTGTAAACTTGTAAGTAAATGGATGGATTGTTTAGTGGCCAGGTGATAAATGTTTACTAATAGTCAAATAGAGCGCTCATAAGTCGTAGTTCAGTTGTTACAACGCATTTCTTTGTGTATGAATCAATTACTTTGGTTGAAAGATACGAACACGATTTGTGGTAAGGTCGACTCACTTCTTACTTTAGGAAGCTTATTGGATATTTTATAATGAAAGTTTGGGTTATGCAAAGTTTGAGGTATAATTAAAAGTCCAGGTAGTGTTGTAAAAATCCTTTTTAACCCTTTTATTATTGTAATGAAATATCTGAAACCTTCTATAGTACTTTTATAAGGACGGAATCATCATCATGATGGTATTTCTATAAGGACAGAATGGTTGGTGCAATATAATTCAATTCGTAATATCTAGAAATAGCTTATTAAAATTCGTAAGAGAATATTATTACGATATTTGTCGTTCAAATATTGATAATAATAGCTTTTTATTACATGTTTAAAATTGTGTTTGTTTATGTAAAGTTGTCCACGACATTGGTATGTATTGCCGATCTATACTGTATACGATAACGGTATAATTTGACCGTCCAAATTGTCTGAAAAATTTAGATAACATTGTCTTTTTTTCCCCAATTCGGTGTTATTGTTTTTTGTTGTTTACATTGCTTGATACTTATCAGTAAAAAGTATCTTAAATGTGAGGAAAGTTATTTTTCTTTGTATTTTTTAAGTATATATTGCTTCTTGTAATCCAGGCTGAAGCCAGAAATATATCGACTGATGGATCTCCGCCACTTTGATCAATATTTGGTTTTCTCAGTGCCCAGAGTATAGATTAGCAATTAGCAAGACTTATAACATATCTTCCCTGGCTGTGTCAAGCCAGGGCTTTTTTGCCAACCTCAAAGCCTTTTGTTAGATCGTTAATATTTTCAAAAAAAGAGAAAATAAATTGAAATAAGCCAAGAGGAAGTAACAGATTACAATGTATAAGTATGTATACTAATTAAATTATGTTTTAAAAGCCTATTCTGCGTATAATCGTATTAGGTGTAAACTGTAAAGCCAATGTAACCACAAAAATAGCCTGTTATTGGCTTTAATACTTTTTAAGATATTATAATGTTACGTGTGTATTTTTACCGGTGTTTTATGGTTTCCCCTATTGATGTTATTTTGTTTTTTTTTAAAGAAGTTAGATATGGTGTATGAAATTGTGGCTATAAGTGTGGAAAAGTTTGATTGTTATATACGCAGTTCGATTACATATCAAAAATTGTGTTGATATAATCAAGTTACAACTTACCAAAAATAACAATATTGACAGAGGCAGTACCGTTATCAAAATAAACACAACGCAAACTTTTATCGATCAAACAAAATCGCAACTACCAGGATACCATAACAACTAAAGCTATCATGTACACTTCCTTATTGTCATCGCTTTATTTCGCAAATATAAATCCAAAGTCTTTGAAATACGGTACACATTCCAATAGCACGAAATGTATCGAAATTCCAACTCGAAGCGACTTTCACACGGCATCACTGTGTCCCATATCGGCGCACCCCTGACTTTTCGCAATTCACGTCCACGGGAAAGGGGCACGGTGTCTGTGTTGGAAAATGCGCTGAATTTCAGCGTGTTGGTGTGCGAACTTCCTGCGTTGTCTGACGCCCTGGTACTTGTAGTTTCCTATGTTGCGGTTATCACTGAATTGGATCGTGTTCTACATAGGCTGTGTATAGTATGGAAGGTTAGTTTGAAATAGGTTTTGTAGGTGACCTATTTTTGGGTTTTTCATTTTTTACCTATGTAATAACAGGTGACGTGAGAGGTTTTAAAGTAACTCCAACTGTCAAATTTACTCTATATTAGCAAAAACATTTGCGATCTTTATGCACAAAATCTTAACAAAGACTCCGCGCTCTTCGGTTATCATATTGGTCCCATAATTAAGACAGAAGGAAGGAAAGAAAAAAAGAAGAAAGGAAGGAAACTCTTAAGTTAATCTTTGAGATATCTGTCAATAAACATCTGATGAAATTGTTTTACAGCTAGTTTTATCAAATATTTATTATATGATCTAAAAATCATTAGAATTTACTGGTTCGTAGATAATATCGGCTGTAATACAATTTCACCGAGCCCTCATTAAGACGGGCGTCGGCTGTCGTGGGTTCAATTTCGGGCCTGTCAAAACTTATCAACTTCAATTATCTGGACGGCACAATGTATTCTTTGTTGTTAGTTTTGATAGTTGAAGTGAAATTCATATTCAAATCTATAATCATATCAAAAGTGTGTTTAACTAATGTTGGGATTTTGAAAGTTACCCAGTCCCATTTCTTTAATGAGTAATTTAACCCGTTTTACTATAAAACAATGAAACTACTAATTTTACAAGTATATTAATTATTGAATAGCGTTTTGCACACCATTCCTTCATTCATAACCTTCACCCGAAAGCCCTTGAAATAACAAACAATACATTTCTACAAAACCTAACAAAGCAATTGACACATATTGTAATTGTGTAAGTTATCAAGCATTACGATATCAGCATTATCTTTTGAGACAATGGCGCAGTCGTTAAACTTTCACGAAGTACTGAGTGTTGTTTGTATCATCGGCTGACCCACCAGTTTTGGCCTCAGTTTTAATTGTTGCCAATTACTGTTATACTTTTCTTGACCTAATTCCATTGTCATTTTTATTGAGCATTGGTTGTTTTGAGGTACGATTATATCAATTAATTAATTTAATATTTAATCATTAGCTGCTAAATAGCATGAATGAACTGAATTAATAACAATAATAATAAATGTGTAGGATTTATTTTTAATATTGCCATCACCATTATCCCCTGTACATAAAATACTGCAAAATATAATCTTTCAAGAATTTCTCCCACAATTTCAAACTCTACATCAATTGAAATAGCTTTAATAACCCATCTCAATCTTATTCGCAGAAAGAAGATCGAGTCCCTGGGTAGGATGACGGCGATGACGCAGGAGGAAATGGTGGCTGGCGCGCGCACGGTCGCGGCCGGCTTGGAGGCGTTAAGGGCAGAGCACGCCCAACTCCTTGCAGGGCTGGCAGCCAACACAGAACACGAGCATGAGAAGGCCGCGCTGGTGCGGAAGAGCATCGACGCCATCGAACTTGGACTGGGCGAAGCTCAGGTAGGTTCATGAGATTATTTTAGTTAGAGAGTAGTGTACTTGATGGTAAATGTAGTATCGTTCAGATAGCTGAAAGTCGAGGGATGAGGTATGTATGTCTTGAATTGGTAACCAGGGTTACACTGGCTGGTCATAGAATGTGAGACAATTGCTTGGGTCATTCAATGTGGTGAACTTTACACATCATTTTGAAGTGAACCTCGTAATTTAGATATAGATAAGTTTAGATGTTTGGTGTGTGACACTAAATCTATAATGTAAGTTCACGAAAAACGAATTCCGGCGAGAGTTGCAATTTCACGCTGCTGCTCAAATAGCTAATAATTTTTCGGGCTGGAGTATGATCGATATCAGGATATAAATTATACATCCTTCAGTAAAAGTTCTTGCGTCGTTGATCCAACTTTGCGTGGTTAGAACATGAAGTGGGCTGTTAAATCGTTAATTCAACACTTAGGTCTTGTAGTCAATTGGTTTTATTTTGTAAAGATTAGCAATCAAACAGTGGTCAGAATTTATTCTAGATACAATGACCTACCACGAGTACTATCATCTGCTTTCTACATGTCTTCCCATTTTATATTTTGATAATCAGTATCTCTATCCTTAATCCCTAATTGCGTAGTGTTTGATGTATACTTGTTTGTTAAACTTCTATTTTGAATTTTAAAATCTAATCTTTCCATTAAAAGTTCTTTCTGTTAGGATGTTTCATGTAAGAATGCAATTTGTTATCCGTAGTCAGCTGACGTTTAATTATTGCCGTCTCTCCACTCGGTCTGTTGCGAACAAAAACGTTGGAAATACATCAACGTTTTGTTCAGCACGAGTTGCTCGAGTGTTTTGTTTATTATACAGCCACTGTGCAACTGTTTTGTCTTCTTTGCTAATAGTTATGATTGATTTTTTAATTCGTCGTTAAGTAACTTTGTGTTATGAGTGTGGTAGAGGATCGTGGTTGTCTGTTTACTCGCACCATTGAGAAGACGTAGATATAGGTCCTCGTCTTGGTGGTTTGAGGTATCGTAGTGCGATTAGGTGATAAATGTTGCATTTCATGAGTTTAAGTTCTAGGCGGACTAAGGACGACAACGCGTTTACGATTCCTTCTAAGTCTGACATGGTCATATACGGTATAAGGTATATACAAAGATTTATTTAGCATATTTCGCTGATTTCCATAGTTTCTTACTTTACAATTTTATACATTTTAAAAGTATGAAAAACTGACAAATTCCATTCCTGTAGTTACTTGAACTAAAACATGCCTTACGCATTTACGTGTTAGAAATCATTAGTCGTTTGATCCCGAGTAGACACATCAAGTGTCAAGCTGAAAACGTGCACAATACCACATGCTCAGCGGGGCAGCAGGAACGTGACCGCGCGGTGTCCACTTCGACTCCACGTGGTGGACACTTGCGGTCTCATCTATGGATGGTATTACATTATCACAGCTTCGCACTCATCCGAAGTGGGGTTGCTTATGTGTCTATTTATATAAGCAATGGAGAAGTTGAGTCGTTAGTATATAAGAGGACTTCAAAGTGCATAGACAAGAGAACTTCGAAAATGAAGGTACGGTTTTGGAATGTGAAGTGTTTGATGTGTGATAAAATGTGGTGGTGTGAATGTGTTTTAAGATTTTAGTTTTTAGAAAGATCAAGATGCAGTTGTTGAATTCAGTGAACCGAATCAATCATAATGAATATCTATTTATTATTTATTTATTTAATCCTTTTTTGCTCTATACTAAGATACAATTCAAAAATCATTCGAAATTCTGAAAAATATAGACGCGTGTGAATGAGTGAAATCGGCAATATGTAAATGCCTCTACAATTGATATCGTTGTCGCCAAATACCCGAAACAAACCAAATATAGTGCTGTTATTTAGGCTTTAATCTACAAGCTAATTTTCTTCGTAAGAACGTGATATTCGTTATCGAATGTGTTTAATTAGTGAGAGAGTGTGAGTTAGAGTCATAATCAGAAAACGTCAAAAGCATTTTCATGCCACACTGCTTCAGCTACAGCTGCTAAACGTTGCCATTAAAAAAATTCGCCCTTTTTCTAGCACTCAAACGAAACCACTCGCATACATTGGCGCGTTTCCACGTTTACCGGGCATTCATTATGGCACAGTTTCTCTTTGGTCTGCCGGCGCTTAACGCTCCGAAACTTTCCTTAATCATCATCTAACCCGCGGAGCTATTTAAAGCGGTGCCTGGAGGCGCTGGCTCGCCCCACTTCCGCTCAATGGTAAGGATCTGCCGGGTCATTTAGGTCACCTGCAGTTGGCAAGGAGGCTGTTTGTACTGCATTCACGCGGGGCTGACTTGAGTGCTTGTTTTGTTTTCTATGTTACGGTTACAAGTTTGTTTTTAGTGCAATAAGATCTTTTGAATACACAGTCGAGAGATAAGCTGGATTATGTACGGTAGTTATGTATAGAGATTTTATTTTGTAGGATCAAACAGGTTACTCAATCATAATATATCATAATCATTTATTTGTAAGATACTGATAATAACTCACATTCTTGAGGTCTTTTTGTACACCAAATCCTTAGGTTGTCGCTACACTCTTATATGTTTATAGACATGTTGCAAATGAATTGATGTAAAATGTTACTATCGCATTAACGTCGGCGTTTTGTAAATGTTCCATACCCAAGCTTATGTTTTATATTATCCACGCAAAGAATCTATATCTATATCAACCCATATACGTCCCACTGCAGGGCACGGGCCTACTCTACAATCGAGAGAATCGATTGAGAGTGGTTAGGCCATATAGTCCACCACGCTGGCCTAGTGCGTGTTGGCGGACTTACATACCGTAGAAATTCTTTAAAATCGCTACGGTATGCAGATTTCCTCATGATGTTTTCCTTTACCGTTGCCCTGGGATTTGAACCTGCGATCACCGTACACATGTAGGCAGCCGCGTCTGGTCCGTTACCAACAGGCCACCAAGCGCTTTGTTATTGCAAAGAAATAAACTATAAATTTAATCCAGCTCCTATAGTACCGCATTAGTTAACATTATATTTAATTAAATTCGTGTGAGTACGATGAATAAACTCATGGTAAGATAAATGTTTACAATTTCACGATAATATGTTATCTCATTAGAGAGTAAATTACGTAGTAATGATAATGTTTATCACAAAATATTACTACGAAAGTGTGAAAAGGCATCATGCATTTATTCACTTATAGCATATTCATATATTTCTTAACATTCGTGTTATTAATGTAAACGATGTAAGTGGTAAAAATTGTTGTTTTACATGATATAATATTTACTTTACTACATCTATAAATCACCTTAGGGTATTTAAACAAGTAGATAGTGAGGCATAATTGTGCCTTAGGCATTCAGTTCGTTCGTGTACTTTTAGTATAAAATCTATTTAATTATCCCGTACAAATGTTCAAAGATTATGTTCGGCCTTCCTTCTTAGAAATTTTATCTGGACAGAACAGCGATATATGCATACAGGGGCATGTAATTTTTTTGACTCACTATAATAAATTATATCAAAATTGAATCATTCAATTGCAAAACCCTAAAGACACAACTCGCACACATCCCACAATCACAACTCGGGGGAAGAGCTACAACACTAATGACATGATAATGAAAGGAAGAAATTAAATAGCAGTGGTGGTACGGCACTCGGCAGTCCACGCCGGCTTCCGCACAAAGACGCACCCTCTTCTCAGGTTGATGACGTGGGGGCTGGTGCAAGGCAAGAGATATGGAGGCAGATACTGGTTTTTGTGTATTTTGATTTTATGGTGGTGTTAATTTGTAGTAATTTATTATTTAACTCGATTTTATAGGTACGGAGTTTTTGGCTATGGTTTTTTGGGGTATATAAGTTATACTTGTAAGTATGTTTTAAAGTTTGAACAATAATTAAATACTACCATGAGTGTCGGTGTTTATTACTGAATTGATTGATTAGCTTTAAAATGCCACGGATTTGTAAATGAAAAATTGGTCAGCGATATTATGTACAAAAAAAATTAATTACTTTATTGTCTTTTTATTTGATATGTTGGGTTATTTACCATTTTTTTAAAATACCTATAATTTGAATTACCCACTAGAAATTGACCCTATAATGAATACATCCTACAGTAAACTAGAATTATTCTGTACTCGCCAACGCCTTGTCGCTTGCATCCCGCCTGCATTTGAAAGGAAGTGCTTGACTCGACAAAATGAACTGATGAACGTGGGAATGTTTGTTTTTAGTGAAAACAAAAGTGTTGCGGAGCCACCGGGGTGGCACTCTGTCTACCCACCGCGCCTATTTATAAGCCGTGGCTTTACGAGCCCGGTTTGTTTTTAAACCACTAGTCGAGTGACTGACATAACGTGTTTATGACTTGATGCTTGATGCTTGAGTGTGATGTATGGTGTCTTGTTTTGAATACTGTGGGTGATGCTATTGATGTGAATGAGTTTACCTGTATGCTTTAGAATAAATGTGTACTTTATAGTTGATAGGGTAGTGGAGTTTTGAATTGTCATAAAATAAGATGTAGAGTCAGATTATTCTTATGACCGCCACACACGTAACTATGTAATTGTGCAAGCCTCAGTTTGCACCAGTATACTGGAACGTGTAGGGGAAAATAACGTCGCAAACTTAGTTCAATTTTTGATTTTAGATTGGTCCAAACTCGGTTTTATAGAGTGTGTTGTGTCGACCAGTGAGAGATAAGTCTCGCATCATTAGATTCTCTCTCTGGACTAGACTGCACTTATTAACACTCGTAATGCAGTCACTTTAACTAAACCAGGTTAAAAAATCTACAAGATTTGTACAAACTAACTGAACCTCTTATTTTCAGGTGATGATGGCCCTCGCCTCCCACCTGCAATCAGTGGAGGCGGAGAAGCAGAAGCTGCGCACCCAGGTGCGGCGGCTGTGCCAGGAGAACGCGTGGCTGCGGGACGAGCTGGCGGCCGCGCAGCAACACCTGCAGGCGTCTGAGCAGCGTGTGGCGCAGCTCGAGGAGGAGAACAAGCATCTGGACTTCATGGCTTCTATACGGTGAGGGAATCATAGATTTATTAATATCGAAGGGTGTTCGGTATGATGAGGCATACACAGCATTTTGAAAAAGTTTATTAGGGTGGGAGTTGTGAGTTCGAAAAGGTCTAACACAGGTTGGAATCAGTAAATCTCTTGTACTAGATTTAAAAGCTCAGTTCCGTTCAAGATAAAATATAATTTTAATTCAGTAGTTTTTTTTATATTATTATCTTAGAAGAATGCAATTATAAAGCATTATATTGTATTTTGAGTCGTTAATGTAAAATTATATTTGCAGCAAATACGACAGCGACGTGACCGAGGAGTCTGACACCAACCGCAGCGGTCAGGGCGAGAAGAAGCGCGACGATCCTATGGTGGAACTATTCCCGGATGATGACCACGAGGACAACAGGAACAACAAATGTAAGTACAATGCCCATAAAAATGAAATGAATATGTAGTTCCATTGACTAGCTCTTCATCTTAATATAATTATTAATGAGTATGTAACTTTTCTGAGGAGACTTGAAGTAGATGGACATAAGGAGGGGCACCTTTATGCAGTCTGAGGTTGACAAAAAAATCTACCTTTGCAACGGGCCTTCAATTTGTTCCTCTCGTGAATATTAATTACTAGCAATTTACTTATAATTTCTCCTTTCTGTTATTTAAACCTTCATTGATCAGAGAATAGTGATGATAACAAAGCACTAAATTTCCAGCCATGTCCCCCACCCCTCCGATGCACTTCGCCCAGCAAGTGAACGCGGGCTACGAGATCCCGGCCCGGCTGCGCACGCTGCACAACCTGGTGATCCAGTACGCGTCGCAGGGCCGCTACGAGGTGGCCGTGCCGCTGTGCAAGCAGGCGCTGGAAGACCTGGAGAAGACCTCGGGACACGACCACCCCGATGTCGCCACTATGCTCAATATACTCGCGCTCGTGTACAGGTAATAGCTGATATAGTAACATTGCTGATTTTCAATTGCCGTCTTGTGTAGTTTGCTGAGGCAGCTAGGACATTTGATAGTCCCGTTTTAGAAGTAAATAAATAGGTAGAATTGCGTCGAATGGAGAGAAATATTTTTCAGCAATCTGTAGTCTATATGACGATGTACTTAATATTACCTTATAGCTGAAAGTCATATGCAGAACCAAAAATAGGGTGTTCCCTCTTATCGAAGTTACCCAGTCTTTCACAACTTCAATTTAATTTCAGTCTGTAATATAATATAATATTATGTTTTATGGTACAGAGACCAGAACAAGTACAAAGAGGCTGCGAATCTGCTGAATGACGCGCTGTCCATCCGCGAGAAGACGCTCGGCGAGAACCACCCCGCCGTCGCCGCCACCCTCAACAACCTCGCCGTGCTCTACGGCAAGAGAGGTACACTACAATACCACTATCTACCAAATTCCATAGATATATCCATCGTCATTTCCAAATGGAAACAGATACAAAGAATTCTACAAAAGTTGAAGACAAATTAAATTGCATAGACAAATATTTCCTGTCTTTGAATGCGTAAGTGAGACATTTTTCTGTCAAAGTAGTCATTTGCTTAATTATCTTTTAAATAAGTTTCATGAAAAAAGGCTAACAAAATAATACCTTTTTTTATTATACAGCATTAGAATACTAAATAAGTTTTGTACGAGAAAAGTTGTTGAGTTCAGGTGCCTCTGAAGTGTCTGCAAGAAGTATGTTTAATGATCATGTATGCAGGCAAGTACCGCGAGGCGGAGCCGCTGTGCAAGCGCGCGCTGTGCATCCGCGAGGCCGTGCTGGGCCGCGACCATCCCGACGTCGCCAAGCAACTCAACAACCTCGCGCTGCTGTGCCAGAACCAGGTACACACGCATGCACGCACATACACGAACACTGTACGGCTACGCACGTACCCGCACGAACGAACATAACGTATGCATACGCACGGACGGCCACGTGCCCGTACGTACGTACGTATAGTAAGTACTAGCACAACATATACATATGCACGCACACGTACACGGACGCGCGGATGTATTAACGCACACACGCACGCACGCCCACGAACACATATTGCAATTCCTTTGAACCTTGGTCCAGGATACAATTAGTCTTGACTCCCGGAATTATAGTGACGAGCATAGAATTGCAATTCATAGATTGTCTGGAAACCATTTACGTTTCGTAATTAGCGATCAATCTTATCTCAAAAAATAATAAACTATATACTATATTATGTTCTTATTAAACTAACACCCAACCAGCCCCGCCTCCCTTTCCTAATCAAATAAACCGCCCGTCATCGTTCCTGGAGCAAGAGAGCCCAAAATACAGGAGGAATTTCCTCATTTAATGGCGATAGCTATATACCTTTATAATATTTGATTTTAAGCTCATAAAAACAATTGAGTTGTTTCCCTACACCATACCGCGGAAATCATTGCATTTACCTTTATTTTACGACTTAAATAGTCTGAACGTGACTATGTTAAATTGTTAACACATGCAATAATGAACAAGTACTTCGTATATTATAACAGACTGTAAAATGTATAAATCCTATAATACATCGATAATGCATTCGTTTGTTTACAGAACAAGTACGAAGAAGTAGAGCAGTATTACCAGCGCGCGCTTGAGATATACGAGAGCAAACTGGGACCAGACGACCCCAACGTCGCCAAGACCAAGAACAACCTCGCTTCTTGCTATCTCAAACAGGTAACTTACATGTACAACATAATATAGTGCCTTATAAGGTTTTGTTTCCTAAATACCGTTTAAATAATATATGACGTATCCAAGCTGATGACTGGCTTTGATATGATGGAGTATGCGTTAACCAATCGACACGCGTCTAGTTTGGTTATTTTTTACGCATCACCAATGAATACAGATTGTAAAATATTTAGTATTATAATTGTAGCAGTTTTCGTACCAAAGTTATTGAGACAAGACGCTGGTTGCGAAACATCAGGTTATGTGTTAAATTCCCACATAAAATTCTCAAATATTTGTTTCGCTTCTAGTTGATGTGCGACAGAAGTCTTATGTACTTTCCGATACCCGCAATTTTTTTTAATCTTTCCAAGGAATATGCGGTGAGGACTATTTGTATGACTGTTGGGTATATTTATTGACTGATAATTATTTTCCAGGGCAAATACAAGGAGGCGGAGACGTTGTACAAGCAGGTACTCACGCGAGCGCACGAGAGAGAGTTCGGAACCATCGACGGTAAGTCGAACATTTAACTTCATATATGAGGACGTGATCTAGAAGGTTCTATGTGACGTCTGGATGATGTACATGCAACTGCTGGTTTAAACAATATGGGTTTTAATTTTTTTTATAATTTCTGGGAGCATTACCCTATTACATTGTAACTTTCTCCGATTTTCAATTTTCGACGTATGCTTCATATCGATTCCCTAGATGTTAATTACTGGAGGTAATAATTTCTATAACTGTATTAATTGGAAACTGATGATATACCTATTTCTGCATGTTTTTGCTTCGGATATTCGCAAAACATTCATAGATAGTTTTGTGTCCAGTGTAAATTACTGTTACATTATGTATTAGACCTTTTTATGTTAAGTACCATTAAACTTTGTATAAGACAATACATATTACTTTGGTACCAAAGACATATTGTTTAAGTCATCAGTCACGTGCATCATCTAATACATTATACCTTTTATTTTCTGTTGCTAATTTCTTGTATATAGCAACTAAAACTACACATTCCAGATATATTTCTTTTTTATTTAACAAATTTTAATTTGCCGACTTTTAGTTTTAATAAATTATGATTTTTACATTTTCAGAGTATATAGCATCATTAAAAAAGCCTAAAAAATAACATACAGTCCCCCGCACCATCGAATAGTAATGTGTAGCTAATTATCTAGTGAAGAAATGCGAGTGCAGCTACATTCCTAATTAATGTTTAAATAATCTTATTTAACGCATTCGAGGCAATTTTAGGACCAGGAAATATAATTTAGGTTATAATATTTCTGTTTTGTCTATTAGGATCTTACATATAACCATATACATGTTTAGATAATGCAATGTTAATTATAGATGATTTTTTAACTAAGGAATCCTAGGAGTTTTCGCAAAATATAGGTTATCTTGTGTAAAGAATATTTTATGATGACAGAATATCACGAGATGATTGTTCATGAGCTTGTATTGATTAAATTAAGTCAATAACGTCTTATTATACAACTATTTATAATTAAGTCTCGAGTGAGGTACAATTGGCGAATAGTATAATTAAAATAAAAAATCTTATAGAAAAATATAATATTATTGAAAATATTATTTGAAGAGTGAATTATTTGTTATCTAAATTATTTGGTGTTGGAATTATTATAACCAAAGCACAAACACTTGCCAATTATAATTACAGGGTTTTCATTATATGCATCCTAATTATTTCATTGTTACACATGCATGGTGATGTTACATAATATATTGGTGAGGTTTATTATATAAAATAAAATACAGTCAATTACCAGTGATATAAAGGACCAATGTATAATTTATATAATTTACTTTAAAATAATGGTGAAAGAATAAACCGAGAGTACGATTGGGAGGGGTTAGGCTATGTGCTATATATTTTAGTATATTTGTAACATCACCAATGCATAAGTATTTATGTCATTTCAATAATTCTAATGGTTACTATGTCCTTTGTGTCATGTTATAGGAATGTAGGTTACATATAGGCTCGATGAAACGATTTGTAAATAGTTGTTGATTATTAAAAATGTATCATAAAATACAAAAACATGCATGTTAGGGTATATAATAGTATATTTTGAATAAAAAATGCAGTTTGAATCATTTATGTCTGGTCGACCTTTTATATTAAATCAGATATTAATGTGGGCATCAGTGATATAAATATGTCCCTCATATTCACGATTTTGAAGTTATTCATTTCATTCATTGATATATGTACTTTATGGGGAATAGATAGGTCCATAACTTCATAAATCCACATTTTAACATCGGTAATACATAATAATTCTCGGTAGTTAGTTACTCTTACTGCCCAAACACTAGACATAAATGGTTATAAAAGCATTTTTAAACTATTTTCGTTAAGCATGAAAAGAGTCCTGTATTTTAGTTTCTTATTTTATGCCAAAAAAGTATCGTCGTGTAAATACGCATGAGTTATTGAATAGTAGCTAGTGTAGATTATTTTATAGTTGTGTAAAAGAGGCTGACAGAGAGTGACCATTCTTCTTATTTTATAGATCTCTTATTGCATTTTCGAATGTTTTCCTAGTGTTTAGAATATTCATATTTTTACATATGTAAAATGGGGTGAAAGCTACACATGTGGTATGTGGGCTTAATTAAGCTCGCAAATAATATAATAATGAACTATTTTTTTAATGAAAAATATTTAAAGTTTACTAGTTTATATTTGACCCAGTGTGTCTGTTTACCCTGTTTAATGTAATTTAATTTTATTAGAATAATTATGCTTGTAGGTTGAAAAGGTGGTTGTCCAACATTGTTAATTGTAATTAATGTTAAACATAACCAACTTAATTTTAATTCTCTCGGTGTGGTGTTTAGTAGTGCCTTGAAATAATAAGATGTAAATTCTTCCAATATGCAGGGTGATGTTGACATATGGTATTTATATAAACCCACATGTTTCTCATTACCCCCCAGTTGACATTGTACAAAATATGAAAAAAAAAACGAAATTATTTGTTGCCAATAATCTTGACTTTAGCTGTCATGATTTTTGGCCACCCCATGTAGATATGAGTAGTTTTACCGCTTAGCTGATCTTCACTTCGGTTTGGGAACTACCTGAGCCGTAAATTTACCTGTCGTACCTATATGGATTGATCAATAGCCTTGAAAACTACCAGCCGTCTTTTTTCCGACTTGGTACAATGTTACCTGGGGTGGTTGGGAACATGTGGTTTAAATTAAATACCATATGCTTATATCACCCTGTATACATAGAACTATTGGTAAAGAAGTTAGTTTTATAAGAATATTAAATAGTATTGAAGTATTCGATATTGAGTACCTTACTTTATTCTATTAGCTATATACCATTGTTAATGAGTAATTTAAATTGTTCTTTCATATAGTCTTCCATGTCTTGTTGTTCCATTATTTAATTAAAAAGTAAATGAGTAAGCTTCATTTTGCTCTGATATATATAAGTATTACTTTGCAAGGGTAGGTAGATTCGTTTATTTCGATATTGACTACCAAAAGCGACAGTTCCTTTTATCACTGTAGTGCCTAAAATGTATAATGTACTACAAATAAATGCTTTTTTGATTGGACAATCGCCTTAGTAATGGGAACCCAAGCCCTGGTGCCTTATCTTGTCTATGAACGTAACATTTCATAGAA
Source organism: Deilephila elpenor (assembly GCA_949752805.1). Classification (NCBI taxonomy): domain Eukaryota; kingdom Metazoa; phylum Arthropoda; class Insecta; order Lepidoptera; family Sphingidae; genus Deilephila; species Deilephila elpenor. The sequence continues at coordinate 12,132,636 of OX457108.1, forward strand.
TCAAGAACCGTAGATTTACAACAATCTCTATTGCCTTTTAACACGAAAGGGAATGTGTATGGTTGTGCTAAATGACAATTTGTGATCGCCTTACAATGCCTTGTAGAATAAGATGTGATCCATAGAAGTATTTGTAATTTAATTATTTAATTAAAATCTATGTTACATTTACATACCATGGCAGTGTTATGTAGTAATATTTTAAGTTTTAATAGTACATACCATGGACATATGATAGAAATGTAATGAAAATAATTTGAATTTTAAATTATTTATTTAACTTTGATATTGTGGTTAAATAAATATGCAGCTAGATTTATAAATGCTATTTTATGACCTATTTACTGAGCATATGGTGAAGTAACTCCTATAAAGTTATATAATATAATTTTATCTATAGAAATATGGTTGCAATATTTTTTGACAGCTTTTTATCTGTCTTGTATGAAATAATGTCCATAGAGCTTATAAACGATGCCAAATATATATAAGCCGCTGAATTATAACTAGAAATGTTTTTAGTTTATGTGGATTATATTTATTAAACGATACTCGTTAAATATTTTGTTCTGTTTATTTTATTCTTTGTTCTTACAAGGCATACATGCGTGGGTAGTAATTTGATCAATTCTTATAATTTTTGCTTCCAATTTTTCTAATTTTTTTAATCTTTTAATTGCCGTAGTTCTTTATATTTCGTGCCAATTTCAATAAATCTAAATCTAAATCTAAATTAATAATTATGATTTTTAATAATGAGCTACGCCTTGCTTGTACGTTATCTTCAAGTATTTCCTCAGTAAAATATCAATTTCTAATAGCACAAATTTTGTGATAGAGAATAGTATTTTATTAATAAAGTAATAATACAAGCTTTCTAGAGTAACTAAGAAGGTTTTAACCGAATTGATACCATAAAGAATATACTAGCACGGTAGAGATGGTGCGTTGTGGGGTGGACAGAGTTATACCTAGGTGAGTGACACAAGTTTGGATTACTGTGTGGCACAGGTAGGAAAGGCAAATGATTGTAACGCTTTGTCTCGAATATTCTTTGTAAACGTCCGTGAATATGCCGTTTGTGTCACACCTTCCCGACTTGTGTCACATTTATGGTGTTGGAAACATGAAAGCGTTTGGTTATTATGTAAACTATGGAGAAATATTTTTATACCGTTTTTTTTTTCTTTTTCATCGATCGACAATGCTGCAAAAATACAAGGTTTTTGTTTTTGATATTCACATTGTCGGTATGTCCTCAAAGTCATAATATTAAAGTAATTTATTAAATTTCTCTAACCAATTGATACTGTGCAAAGAGGATAATAAAATCACAATAATATGCATAAAAATATACATCTACTCGAAAATAAATGTCGAATTTGAAGACAAGGCTGAAAGGATAGAATTATGATTTATAAAATGAAATAATTTTTGCATAATAATTAAACACTCTCATTGCTTTTATTGTAGTGTTACCAAATTCTGTTTTCTTTTTTGTGGTGAAGTTATTTTTTCTTTATTTATATTGTGTAAGACGTTAATATAGTGAGGCTATTCTTTGTGGCTCTTTTTTATTTTAATATTGCATGTATCAATGGTATGGCTCTTTCTTGCGTTATTGTTAAGTGATAGTAGCATGCAGACAGTTACTTATAAAATATTTTTATCTTTTTAGTTTTATTGAGAATTTAACATAATCTATACTTGTATTATATTTTATATATTCCGGATCATTACTGACGAGTTTATTTCACAAATTACTGAAATGCAATATTGATAAAAATACCTGTAACGATTATTTAATTCTAGCACATCTTACTATGTGTTAAATAAGTGTCATATTTGGTGACTCTACAAAGCTAGCTGTTGTGTTGTAAGTGTCGTTTGTGAATGATGTTGTAAAGTGTTGGTTGTGTTGCAGGTGACAACAAGCCCATCTGGCAAGTGGCCGAGGAGCGCGAGGAGAACAAACACTTGCAGAAGGAGAACGCGCCCTACGGCGAGTATGGCGGTTGGCACAAGGCTGCCAAGGTAAAAAACTACATATTTTTTATGAAATACAATATTATATTTATTCAAGCGAAGTTTCGGACGCCCGCATACACGGATTGTGGACGGATGACCTGGTTAAAGTTGAAGGAAGTCGCTGGATGCAGGCCGCTTCCAACAGGTCTATGTGGAGATACTTGGGGGAGGCCTATGTTCAGCTGTGGAATTCCTGTGGCTGAATAGATAGATAAAATCAAGATTGTGACTATTGAAAATCCGGCTGCCTCGAGGATTTTGATGAAGACCCTGTCGATTGATAATTATCCTTCCATGTTAGTATTATTTTATGTAAGCTCTGTTGTGGAGCAAATCTTTTTATAGACATTTATTAAATAAGCCTATAAAAAGATTTACGTATTTTAGTTCATCACAATAGTCCGTTATGTTTCGATGAATTTTAAAATTATCGATGAATATTTATTAATTACATTGTCCAAATTATCTGCAATACATTGGTTTGAACGCCACTCACTATACAAATTGTCAGCATTTATTTAACTATGATGGCATTACAGGTGGACTCGCCCACAGTCACCACGACCCTGAAGAACCTGGGCGCGCTGTACCGGCGCCAGGGCAAGTACGAGGCCGCCGAGACCCTCGAGGACTGCGCACTACGCAGCAGGAAGGAGGTAACCCACTCCGTATATCTACAACTTATTACTCACTTAGACTCTTGTCGTCGTCTTGGTAGCTTAGTCTTGAGAGTTTTTATTATATAGAAGGAGAACTGGTACTTCAAAAACGTAGATAAAAATGGTGGTGTCGGGCCACTATGTAGGTGACTGTTGGGTGTATTTTTTTTTAGCGTTTTCAAAAACAACCTTGTTTTGTTGTAATGTTGTGCGGCCATATTAGTAAAAAAGGAGATAATTATTTCACAACAAATTGATATTAATTCCGTTGGTAACCGAAAGTATGTTTCGTTACTATACGCCCAAAACGAGTTGAGTGGAATTCAGTAGCGCTAATTTTATTTTTATATTCTTTTTTAAATTAATCGTGCATATTCCAAATTGTCATGATTAGTGGAAAGACAAAGATAGCCGCGTTACCACCATTTTTATCTCCGATTTGAAGTTAGAGCGCTCCGTCTAGACATTATATACTTCCTATTGACATTATATACTCGCCTTCTTGGTAAAGAGTCTCATAATTATGACACATGCCGAAGAATTGAGGTAATTGCCATATCGATAACTAAAATCGCTCAGGCACTCTCATGGTGTTCAGTAGTCGATAGTTTTGATTTTGAAGCACTGTTTATGAAATTATCGAATTGTAATTTAATTATAACTTTAGTTATACAGTGTTTCATGTTCTTATTTTGAGTATTTATTGTTGTTCTTGCCTTCCTCTAAAGTTGGGAAAGACTAATAAATAATATACCAATTTCAAAAAATATATATTGTTCTTAGTATTTACAAAGCGTTTTATCGAAGTTTGTTTTAGCTTTCCACACGACACTACACACTTTTATGTTTGAAATACACAATGTTTTAAGACATGCTAATAAAATAGCACAGATTAACATTATGAAATTGATTTTGCACGCTGCCTATAGCACGTTCAACAAGTAAGTTACACAATTAAAATGCTCAAATATTAATTATATTGGCTTAGTTTATTGGTAATTTCAGGTGGCTGACTGAATCGTATTTTATCGTTTGTCAACAAAATCTGTAGTAGTTGAATTATTTTATTTTGATTTCATTGTGTGTGCTTACGTGAAAAAGGTATTTAGAGTTATGATCACACCATGCTTATAAAAAAACATTTCTGATTATTTATATAAACATATGTGATTAAAAACTCGTGAGGAGAGAATATTAGCTCTCAATTGGAGGCTTATGATCATAATGACATATTTCCATCAGATTTTCTGAATAAAGCGTGGGCTTAAAGAACAGTTAGTGTTTAAGTATGATTGGTATTTCGAAGAAGTGTTGAGTAGTAAAGTAGTGGTTCTAACTGGTAACTCCTTAGGCGTTGGACATCGTGAAGCAGTCCCGCGCGCGTGGCGGGCGCCACGGCAGCCGCGACTCCGTGGAGCAGCACGACCACCACGACGAGGTCAGCACGGCTCGCCTCGCGCACACTACACATTAGCTATATGGCCATCACGTTGTACACTGTTCCACAACCTATTGCAATCGATCCAAATGTTTCGATTAACTAATACATTGGTCACTTTGTTTTCCTTACCTAGTTTGGTTACAATGAATCAAAAAGTGCCATTCTCGGGCATATGCAGCAAAGAACTAAGGACTTCGTCCTGATAATATTTTTAATGAGACTGCAGAATTATAAGTCGATAAATTTTATGAGTTAATGTAAATTAAAATTTGCAGTAGTCAATTTTTATAGATAATTCCTTAATCTTAACGAGTATATTAATAATCGATCATTCAAAAACCAGTTACTAAATAATAATTAAAAATTCATTTTATTTTTTTAATATTAAATAAATAAAGTATTTTCGACTCTTAAACCACAATCAAATACAAAAAAATATGAATTATTCTTTGGTGTACTACAATGGCTGGCCATATAACTAAAGCGTGAGATGGAATGGTGGTTTTCCAATTGTCACGTGGTATGGTGCCTTCTGTGTCGTCATCACGCCTTGTCTGTGTTCATGTCTGTTGTGTTGTCTGTCGTTTGTTGCATTGTACATTGCGTTTGTCGATAGCATGTGACATCGATAGTCGATAGTCGATAAGGCACTGCACTTGTCTGTCGCACGTATAGTGCTTCTGCCACGAGACGTTTCTAAAGGTTGCACGTTTTAAACAAGCTTTTTCGGGTTTTCCAAATGCAATTGGTTTCCGAATGTTCGAGTCTTTGCACTCAAAAATGCTGGTTTATGGTATCGTCTAAATTTGTGGTGTTTATGTACATGCATTCATTACTATCACGCGATTTTATGCCTAAATGGTTCTGCATTTTCATCCATAGAAAAATCATTTTGGCATAAAGTTAATTCACAGCCACCTTCTAAAAATTGTTTAAGTGTTCATTTATGGGGCAGCGTTGCAAAAGTATGTGCATGACAAAAACTTAGTTTCTTATTTTGTAAATAGGTTCGACAAATTGGTAGTATTTCAAGAATGTTTTGTGGTTTACAGTGTAAAGAAATTATTTTTGGGAGTTAGTTTTAAAGTTTTACTTGCACCTTGTACATTTCATTTATCTTTTTATTTTATGGATTACTTTCACAATACATTGCATAAGTTATGCGTTATATTATTGTGTATAACATATTAATTTGCAATTATTTTTATTCATGTTCACTAAACACAATATCACTTCATCATAATATTTCACGTGAATGTTCTGTCCACATTGCCCCATGTTGTTTGTATATATTTGTATGTTCTTACACATTTTGTACACAACACGCTTATATTATGATTTGCATTATTTTATTTTGACGATTTCCTTTTTTGTTTCTCCATTATAGGGCACGAATCAAGCGAGCGAGCCACGCATGAACCTTAAGTCAAAGTTGTTCAATGCGCTAGGAATCAACACGGGGAGCAATGCGCCGCACCAGTAGTGTAGACTTAGGTTTAGACTTAGGATTAGATACTAAGTACTCACTCGCTTCACGCGTACACGGTCCTGTAACTCGTCTTAGAAAAGCATATGACGATGGTGCTATTTTTAATGTGAACTATATATCGAAGATCTATTTCGATATATTAAATCTGCCGTTAACCGTGCTGCTATCGATAACATGAATAATATCGATAAATTATTGTTTATTTCAGAGTAAAATGTGTGCAATTTAATTAACTTTAACTAGCCATCGTTGTACTCTCGTCTGAGATCTTTATATTCTCGCTCACTATATAAAGGATCATGTACGTTTCACACATTATCGCACGCCATCTTGAATTTTGTCCTGGCGTTATTAAGTCATCGCAAAATTTGATATGTCGTTATTAATAGCTTAGTATTATTTATTAGCATGCGGTAGGTTAAAATGTTATGAAGAAAAATCTAAAAAAAAATTACAAAGTGTGATAGTGAGAAATTATCTAAGCATGCATGCCGTCCGAATCGACATTGAAATACTATGCAAATATGACGGCGGAAGATTTTATAGTAATTTTATGATGGTGACCGCATATAAAATCATGCTGAACCCATTTTCTACAACTAAGGTACAAAATTAAACTATCGACGTTTCCATTTGTCGATAAATTGATTAAACAAAAACGAGCGCGTTTTTATCGATTACTGATATATTAGCTGTACGAAATGGGGTGTTATAATTTTGAGAATCTAATTTGAAATTTTTTGCATTTATTTCATTATAAATCATCCTGATTATTATTATTATACAATATTTTTATATACACATAGTCGCATGTTAAAACAACGATTCTATTTTATTCGCTTACAATTTTAAATATTATTTTCTTTTAATTTGCTGATGTGATTTTCATGTTGAAGAAGATGCATGGGAATTGTTTTATGTTTTTTTTTACCATTATAATATTATGTAATATATATATCTACAGTTATATTTGCGTCAATTTTCATTCCAGTGTTGTAGCGTAATCGGTCTAAGCTTTATGTTAGTGTAGGAGATATGTAGAGACCGCGGGATGTGCAGCATTTACCTGTTTTGCGGCATCATAATGAAAATCAGATTGGGATTCTGTCATTTTAGTATAGATCTAGTTGATCAATCACACGATCGATCGTTTTATCGCGAGTTCACGATTGATAGTATTTTAATCATACCACAGTTCAATATAATATACTTGCACTGAGCAAAATGAGTAAATCGCATGCACATACTCCGGTCTCTAGTGATAAATATTATAGTATTTTTATATACAATTGATTTTTTATTCGTATGTGGGTGCTGCTTGAGAATGCAATTTTTTTACTCTGTGTACACTAGATTTTAAATGAAAGAGACAGTTATAGCAGTTTACAATGAATCTCCACGTAATTCGCCACAATTCCACGTCACAAGGTTTGAAATTGGATTTTTTTAATATTGGCTCGAAATGTCGTCGAATGATAATTTTAAATTGTTAATAAATATTTATGTAACATTATTGGTTTTGTATTATTTTGATTTTGAGAAGGTGAGTCTACAGTGTTATGCAATTTATAACTCACGAGTACACTGTCAATTTGCGTACTAGGCGGATGACACACCCTTGCCTATTGTGTAACCCTCAACATTAGTCCTATTTAAATTATAATAACTTCTTGTTTTGAAGTTAAACTTGTTTAGCACCGCTGTGATTAAAAAAATTGATGAAGCCAGAAACGAAAAGAGACACAAAAAGTTCTAGAGCAAAGAAGGAAGGAAGAACGCTTAGGCAAACCTACGCCGAATAAGCGAATTTCTTAAGTGTAAAAAAAGTACTAGAGCTGCAGAGAAAAGAAGGAGGTTCTAGTAAACAAACCTATGTCATCAATATGCAGCATATTTGTCAGAGCATAAAAAGTACTAGGGCAACAGAAAGAGAGAAGGTTTCGTTAAACCTATGTCATCAATATGCGACATATTTCTCAGAACATAAAAAGTACTAGGGCAACAGAGAAAGAGAGGAGGTTTCGTTAAACCTATGTCATCAATATGCAACATATTTCTCAGAACATAAAAAGTACTAGGGCGACAGAGAAAGAGAGGAGATTTCGTTTAACCTATGTCATCAATATGCAACATATTTCTCAGAACATAAAAAGTACTAGGGCGACAGAGAAAGAGAGGAGGTTTCGTTAAACCTTTGTCATCAATATGCAACATATTTCTCGGAACATAAAAAGTACTAGGGCAACAGAGAAAGAGAGGAGGTTTCGTTAAACCTACGTCATCAATATGCAACATGTTTTACAGTGCACAAAACGTACTAGGGTAACAGAGAAAGCAAGATGTCGTTAAACCTATGGCATCAATATGCGACATATTTCTCAGAACATTTAAAGTACTAGTACGACAGAAAGGAAGAAGGTTTCATTAAACCTAGGTCATCAATAAAAAATGTGAAATATTTTCCACAAAACAAAAACTACCAGGGCGACAGAGAATCACAGGAGTTTCTCTTAATATAGAGTTCTACCCACAGTGCGATGTCTACCCACAGTTAAATAAAATATTATTAAACGAATAAACTCCCGAAGCTCTATATTTACCTACCTAATTCTCTCATAGGGTACTTGTCTTAACTTTCATTTCTGCCGTGTGTGAATTGTACCCACACTTTTTTCTAAAGATTATTACTAATGTTATTAGACTTAATACTTTTAATTCTTCGAGTTATAGGAAAATTTAAAGAATATGGCAAGGGTGTTACACAAACACACATCCATACACACGAACAAACGGCTTTCGCTGTTAGTCGTATTAGATGCATGATAGCATCTCATTCACATATTGGATGTTCTGTATAATTGTCACATTTTCCTACATGTTAGTTACACTGTCATTATCATTGTAGACATTTCTTATCAAAATTTTCATTTTCTTGATCCTTATCAACCAGTTTTATTTATGCCAACTTTCTCCAATTTTGTTTTAGAAAGATTCCTCAACACTCTCAAGACCCAACTTGAATTTAGAAAGTCCTGTATTTTTTTTTGTTTTTTTGTTAAATTCAAAACAATCGGAGTGTAAATTGCATAACACGGGGGCAGGAGAGGGGCGCGGTGTCGCGCAGCGGGAGTTTCTCTAAACTGCGCGAGTCGCTGCGGCGCTCGTCGGCCCGACTCTTTGGCCGCCTCGCTGGCCGGCACTCCGCCCACCTGCCTGATATAGACTACACCGACCCGGAGAGGTAACCATTACACTCATTTCTTAAGCCTACAGCAACACCATAGTTCTAGGACCTTGTGGACACAACATTAGTTCCTCGGACTGAAGTATTGGCGAATGCCAGAGGAAATTCACTTTGGTTCTGGGAACCTGGACTCGTGAAAACAGTTCCAGGAGCCAGTTATTTCTGACAATTATTTTTAATAAAAATGTGCCAATAATAAAAGTAAGTTCAAAATTATACCTTCGAATAGATAGTCCAACAAACGATTTAGTTTTTATTGACTAAAATAAATAAACAGTTCCAGGAGCCAGTTATTTCTGACAACTATTTTTAATAAAAATGTGCCAATAATAAAAGTAAGTTCAAAATTAAACCTTCGAATAGATAGTCCAACAAACGATTTAGTTTTTATTGACTAAAATAAATGAAACTGACATCACATATTATTACATGTTAAAAGTAAGTACAGAGCATAAATAATGTTGTACAAGGACAGAAGAATCATTCACGCTTCGACCACCATTTTTTGGCTTTATTCATATTTTTTTGGCCTGTCCTACATGTATGTTGCAAGTTGATGAAAATCTGACTGTTCATCGGAATAATGTGGTGGTCTTTTGATATGCAATCTTTTATAGCTGATTACACGCACTTCGTTCGTTGAATATGCACAAGCCTTGTGGTAAACAGTATTTGAGGTAAGTTGTCAAGTATAAAGATCTAGAATTAGAAGAATGATCGAAATATAATTTTTGCCAGGTACGAAACGAATGGTAAACACGAATTGAAAAATCTGAAATCATATGTTCTAGATCCACTGCATGAACCATTAATAATAGTATGTACACTGTTGAATTACTATGTAGCTCTGAAACTACGAATTTCCTCTTCCCCGAGTCGGAAAAAAATAAAATAAGTCTCAATGTCCCTTATAATTGGTGTGATTATTAAACATCAATAAACAAATACAAACTTATTTTTAATTTATTGACTAGTTTTAACTTTGTTTCCGTTAGAATAAAAATTCCAAAATCTCCCAACTTATAAACAATGTGCAATATCGATATTTAATTCCAATTTATTCACATTCTATCCACTGTCACTGTAAAACTGCGTACAATTATCAGCTTTCCTATTTTCCTAGATTACAATTATCCACAACAACAAAACTGACCACAAAAATTATCCCACAGCATGAAGCGCGCAAGCTCCCTCTCCGCGCTCAGTAAGTCGTCGCCAGGCAGCCCCACGCTCCCCGCGCAACAGCGGTAGCTGACGACGCGCACCAAATCTGTCATCACGTACACCACGTTCACATTCGTCAGAATACTAGCGTTGCATTCGTAGCGTAGGACGTGGGAAGGATTTATACCGTACTGGACACACAGGGAACTAAATTTTATTTGAGAAAAATAGGCGACTGTCGTATTAAAAAATATATTATGGTGGAACAAATTTTAGTAGCGTGAAAAAAACGATGTGCCATAAAAAATAATATGTGCGTTCAGTACGGTACAGTAGTTAGGAAAATGAAACCTACTACAAAAGTCCCATATCACGAGAAATACGCGTAGGAAGAGGATGAGTCTTCGACGGAATAGTCACTCGAATTGTGTTGATAAATCATTTCTAGGTAAAAAAAAATTGATCGAAGGAAAAGTTTCCTCGAGCTAACATATTACCTTTTTAAATGTTTTGTAACGACGATGTTATAATTTTTTTAAGACAAACCGAACTAGTGTATGTCGATACATTCATTTCAAGATTAAAACAGATACAATTTTATTGAGATGATATTTTTATCAACACAATTGAGATTATGATTTTATTACAAAAATCTAAATAAAAGAAAAATGGATGTACGAATTATACTTAAAATGAAAATGATTCTTCACGGTGTAGCTTGCAACATAAAACAAGAAAAATAAAAAAATATCTACTTATGCGTGTCGTTACATTTGTAGCACGCCTGTTGTAGGAACAACTGTGAAATATTATAAAAATATTGCTTAATCTATATCTATTTCTGCCCATATAGTTACCACCTCTGGGCACGGACCTCCTTTACCGAGTGAAACGAGTGAGGCAATAACACCACACTGACCTCTGCTTTTGGTGGTCTATCTAAAATTGCGATAAATATAAAGGAAAATAAATAAGGAAGCCACGCACGCATTTTCTATTCGATCTCTTATTCGTATACGCTTGCAAGTCGTAAATTCAAGTGCTATTAAGAAATAAGTCTATTTTTACATAAAATATATAAATCATATTTTTCGTCGCTATCATTAAGTCACATTAGAAAACAGACGAGTATTATTTTCAATATTTGTGGATGGAAGATAAAGTTGTAGACTGAGATAGGTACATAATGGAGTTTTCAGCATTCTACCCTATATTTAAGAAATAAATTGATGTCATTCCGTAATTATATAGATCCCTCTATAGTGCTTTTATTCTATAGCAGATCCAGAAATAGAAGGACATCTTTTTTTTAACCTATTGCGGCATCTCGCTGTATTAGCATTTAATAAAAAATAAACGTTTTAATATAACTGTGTAGAACTTGAATTTAAATACTAAGAAATAGTAATTCTTTAAACGCCAAAAACTTTGCTTTTATCGATTATCGAGTAGAGAACGTCATTGTAAGTGCTTTTCGTGTTGCATTTATGAAGAAATAATTGGATTGGCGATAAAATTATGAATGAATATTGCTGAGAGATTTGTGGTTATTGTATAATGAATATATTATAATTTTTTAAATTAAAGCCTTACTGTGATCTCATGGAACCGTGTTTTCAACGGATAATTTGATTTCTTTTTTAATAACTTTGATACGTGTGGGTTTTCGTACCTACCTAAGATGTTAAAAATCTTAAAACGAATGGTGCATATTGCAGTCTTTAAAAATACGATACCTAATGCCAGAATAAATTTCTCAGCATTTTCCAATATTTTTGATGAAGCGAAATTAATTAGGTATCTAATAATTACGTATTTATAAGTTGTGCTTTTGTTACGTACTACGACATAATTATTTCTATCAATACTAGACTGTTAAGTGAAATTTTGATTTTAAATAAAGATAATTACTAGCATTATTTTGTGTTTTGTTTTTCCATACCACATTCTACTATTTAGTAAGTGGTAGGTCTCTCATATGTGAGAAGCCGTCTGGGTTGGTATCACCACAATGTCTATTTCTAGCCAGAGTAACTACTGGACTTATTGAGACTTAACATCTTATGTCTCAGGATGGCGAGCGCAGTGGAATGCCAATGATCGAAGAATGCCAAACATTGTTTTGTAATTCATGGTGTTGTTTGGTTTTGCTGCTGTCCAAGAGCAGCCATATCGCTTACCATCAGGCGAACGGAATAGTCGTCTCGCCATTCATCGCAAAAAAAAGCTACGAAGTATTCATAATTAAAATATAAATCGTAACCACGGATTGCGCTTTGTGGCGTGAAATTGGAAAAGGCTATGCCGATATGCTCGATTGCTGAAGGATAATATGAACATTAGGCATACTTGGACAATTTCTATTTTAATCAGCTTCAGCTATAGGAAGTCCAATACTAAACATATGTCTCCCGCATGGATTTTCATAGCGACCTACTTATTAGAATTAGAATTATTGAATTAGCGCGCGCAAAAGTACGAACCTATTCACCCTTTAGGTGGACGTGCTCTATTTCATTTTATTATGCTTTAAACTCATTGCAAAGCATGATTTTAATATTTAGACAAAAAAAGATAGCACCTAAATTTTGTTTCGAAAAGAAAATCGTTAACTTTTATGCAAGTGCAGGATAGATAGTAAAGAAACGACATCGATGATTATGTCGAAAACAATTTTTATAAAAGAAATGATCAGAGCAACATATGAACGGGTGTTATGCACATTCGCACAAACATTTCATAATGCTACACAAATAGAAGAATGATATAGAGACATTGTCCGAAATAATTCTGAACACAAATACAATTATAATGAAGTGACCGACGATAAATAAACACGGGCTGACTTTAAACGCGTCTGCTAAACTCATCAGCCAGGCAAGCAGATTCGGATGTAGGGATGGCGTTATCAACTGAATTTAAATTTTAAATACATTGAATTTTATTAAGGACGCTTTGATTTTTTAATTTTTGGTTATTTTATTTTATCAGGATTAAAACTCAAGATTATCTCAGAAGTAAAATATGTATTAAAAATAAAAAAAGTGTACGCATCCTACTCAATGTGAACACGGCTTACGGTGTTATGTGCAGTATTGTTGGAATAACATGCTAATATCCTTGATGCAGGTATTATGTAAGAATATGTTTTGTTCTAGCAGTAGGTATCTAACAGCTTCGTGTTTCAATATTATAAGAATACGAATTATATTATAAGAATACGCTAAGTCGTCAAGCCGTCTGATCTCATTAACCAATATAAAAACAGAACTTAGTGACAACCCTACACATGTATTACAGTCATCGCATTACGAGTAGGAAATATATGCTCTAAATATAACATCGAAAAATCCTTACCTATTGTGTCTTCATTCATGTTCAGTCCGGACTTGACGATTTCTTAGCGTTCAAAAAACAACATACAAAACGATTAGCAGACCATTCTTCTAACTTCGTCAGCACCTTAAAAAATAATGAAATACTAGGGAATCTACTTTTATAGCCTTGGTTGTTGTAGGTGGGGTGTTTAGGCAGAATTTTATGGGGGAATAGTTACCTATGTTTTTCATGGCCGATAAAATACACATTACATAAATTGTAATTCTGATCAGAAGTTAATATATTTTTTAAACTAAGTATATTCTACAACAATTCACACGAAACACAAATTCAAACAAGTTTTGAAAATTATTAATAAATAAGTTCACCGAGTGCACCTCGATTATCCCGCCAAAACTGACAGTTTGAATGAAATCTCTTTGACTACATGTTATGTTTTTTTTTTTCAAAGGACCCGAGTTATGCAAACACCAAATCATTATGAGTTTTAAACTATGATTTATTTTTAGGACATATTTTTTAATTGGAATAATTTCGTCGCAGATGCAATTTTATTATAACTGACTACCTATCTAACAGTCAGATGCATTAGCATTATTTCTTTAGTTAGATAAATACGTTTCAATTCAATACTTATTTCTTTAATTCCACTTTATCAAGATATAAACGTGGTCACAATCCTTAAAGTCCCACTTGAATCCAAACTTACTAGTCAAACCTATCTTAAATGAATAGGTACATATATATGTACTTACATATAAAATTATTTATACAAAAGTTGAAGAAAAAAATGTCTTAAATCCTTGTCGCGACTCTTGAGTCGGCAAGCTATCATCGCTGATGTGTGATAAAAAAGCAAATATTATCGTAAAAGTGCCAGTGTCGACGGCGTGGTGGGCCGCAGCTGCCAAAACAAACGGGGCTAAGGGTGCGCACGCGCTCAGTGCTCGTGTGAACAATCTCTTTATGATAGCCTTAAAAAAGGAAGTACTTACATCTACTAAATGTATCGAGTATTGTTGGTACATAAGCACTTATAAAGGAAGTTGAGACGAAAATATATTTTTTACGTGTATGGTAAAAAGTCTTTTGTGGCCATTAGTATTGGACTGAACGCCGCTGCCTAGACGATGGTCGCGGGTTCAAATATAACTTCGGAGTCTCAAATTTAGGTACAGTATCAGCCCATATCATCCGTCCTACTGCAGGACACGGGCCTCCACTTTATTCGAGATTACCATTCGCGGATTTCACATATCATAAAAATCCTTATAAATCGTTATGGCACCGAGGTTTCTTCATCATAATATTTCCCTTCACCGTCACATTGCGTGGTGATTGACTAATGACTATCAATACACACATGACTTCGAAAAGTCAGAGGGACTCGAATCCGCGACTACCATTAGCATGTTGGCAGCAGCGTCTGGTCCGTTACCAACATTCACGTATGTATCGATAGTGAATCACGCAATAATAGTGAAGGAAACTTGCTTTTATTTAGTTAATAAAAAAATATATGCCACGTGAAGGCTGCTTAAACCTTATTTGGCCAGTATTGTTTGACAGCCTCCGTGGGTCTGGGTGTCCGTCTGGGTGTTCGTGAGACCGAAAAGTCTCTCGTAGCTTCTGATGACCACGACACAAGACTCGATCTTACGGTGGGGTCAGGACTATGTATGTGACTGTTGGGTGTATTTATTTATTATTATTTATTGTGGATCAATTGTATAAGAGGTAAACGGTCCTGTAGAAATATGGGATTAATTAAGAAGGTATTATAAGGCGCTAATACATACCTGGTCGACTGCGTTGTCCAACATCAAAGATAAATTGTGTAACTACTACATATATTGTATATTATTCAATCGCACTATTAGATCAACGTACTTATTTTCCATAGTAATAAACACAGAAGAAGTAATTCTAAGAATACAGACTCGTATAAGTGTGCAAATGGTCCGTGTAATCAGGACGGACGTCCCCCGGCGTCTTGGGTCATAGCCCTTGAGTGTATCTCGCTGAATTATCTATTAATCGTATCCGCTAAATCAATACTGACTGCTTGGGAATCAACTCAAAAAATAATAGAAAAAATATAAGTAATTCCAATAAAATGGATTAAAAATCGTTTTTCAACTTGAGAAATAATTGTTAAAAGACAATATGATGCGTAGCAAATAATTTGGGAGATTAAAATTAATTTACCAAATTAAAACAAATCTGCGAGATCCTTAAAACGTATTACGGTATGATTGCAAAGCTGAGGTCTCGGGTTCGAATCATGGGTCAAAGTGATATTGGATTTTTTTATTCAGTTATCACACACATGGACATATTTTCGATTTCTGAAATAAATATATTATTACTATATTATCAGCCCGGAGACAGGAATTTGTGCTCGATATGGCGATAGGCTCGTGTCACATCGTGGGAAGGAACAGACAAGGCGAAAGGTGGGTGTCCTGGTAGCACCTCTACCTACACCTACTGGGAATAAGCATTGGTTTATGTATGTATGTACAAACACTTTCCCAATCAGGGGAATTTAATGAAAGTAATAAATAGCAGTTAATTGCCGCATCGTGGGAATATGGGGACAGAGCACATTCCCCAGGGCATTTCGCTAACCCTGCCCTTGTTAACACGTCGTCAATGGAACTGACACAGATAAATCAGTAACAACTAATTGATTTATAAACATTCACCTTCCGTTGTGAAACATTGGTTCGGAATCTCTCACGATATTTTTAAATTAAATATTGTTGTACAAATGTAATTACTCAAATGTGGATTTTGATAAATTTAATTAAGTAGCTTAGTATTTTCTATAGCAATCGAAATCAATTTTTTTTTTAATTGCTGTTGTTTTTTCAATTCACAAAAGCAATACAAATTTACGCGCATGCTAACCTCCAGACTCGATATAAGTCTCTGTCAGACCTAGTAAAGGTTTATCTTAAATAAATAAATGCAATAAATTCTCCAATTTTCCATATATGGATAGGGATTTTCACACTAAAGACTTTTTGCAATGGTCAAACATTAATTGCAAAAAGCTACGACGTAGGAACATAAATCTGTTAGGAAAATCACGCAATAACGAGTAATTTAGGCTTTGCCAATTCAAAAACGTACGTTAGGCACCTAATCGAAATGTTCTACTGGGAAAGCAAATTCAGCGAGACCGGAGAAGTAATCATAAAAATAATAATTTCCTGGCTTACAGGAGTTGCAGTGGCGGGTATTAGGGCGGGACAGTCTCCTGAAGTAATCATGCATTTGTTCATGTCAAGATATATCTACAAAAATAAAACAAGGCTTAATAAGGGGACATGACACATTCATTTCCCCGCCCTATTCGGAAGCCCCGCCTTAGGTACTACGTTGCGCTGGCGCAAGACAAAACTTTCAGGATTCCTTCATTGAAACTCAGACCCGATGGACGCGTTGAAACTGTTACTCAAAAGTTTCTAATTATCATAAAGTGACCAATTTTTTTACAATTTGGTCACATTAACCAAAGATTACAACAGTGAAAAGTTATCATTATTTGATTGTAACAAGTCAATTTAATGTTGAATTTTGTGTAAAATGGATTTCATGAAATCCAATTTTCCTATTGAAAGTAGCAACGTGAAATATCCTGAAAACTTGGAGCAATATGTGGAATACAATCAGGAGCTACCCCAGGAGTTTATCTCTCAGAATTACATGCCTTTCTTCTACGACTATCGTTCTGCGGAGAGGAATGTGTACGAAATAGAGGAGAGCGGGGAATGGTGGGGGGAGTTTGGGGATGCTCAGGTTGTGGTGAAAGAGGAGACGGACGAAGCTGGTACATCTAATATGAACTTTAGTGAAGATGGTACGTTAATTATTTTTATTTTTTTTATTATCTTATTTATTTAGGGACTTTTACCCAACTAAGGCATGTCAGTCCCAAGTTAATTAATTATATTAAGAGTTACATAAAATGAATACCTTTTGTAAATTCAAGTTTTCATTAGTATTTATATTTTATACTGAAAACAATATTTTATAGTCTTGCTAATTATAAATCATAGCAAGGAACACCTCTTTCAGTAGGAATTTTTGAGTAAAATTATCATAGCAACTAAACTTATACAAATTCCAACGATTTATTGAACACAAAGTAGGTACCTAATATGACTTAGCCTCTTTATCGAGGTACCTACCAACATATAGATAAACTTGTAAGTATTTTAACTATCTCAACTTCTATTTATAATTGCGAAACTTGGGGCCTAGGATATGATTTAATAAACTAAATAGGGCAAAAACCCTAATCAAACTATCTTAACCTTTCTCTACAAGTGTAGAATTATTTTAACCCACTAATTAGGTACACATTTAACTACGATCTAAAGTCAAGCTGTTTTTTTAAAATCCTCCCGACACTAGGTGTGACTAGACACTCTTGTGTGATTACGAACACGTGTAGCACGGAGGTGTCGGCGCCGGCGCTACTCGTGTTTACAACAATTTTATTGATGCAGTTTGCGAGCATCCTGGATGCAGGTGCGGTTTATAGCTCAAATTGTTTACCTTTCTACTACGTTAACAATTTTTATTGCACGCAATCATAAAATTGTTATACAATTACTTTGATAAATTTTTGGATAAGTAGAACCACTACAGACAGTTTTTACGGCTCGAATTAGCTAACAAGTTAGTGATGGTTATGTTATCTAAGCATATAAGTACGGTTGTTCTAAAATCATGCGAGGAAAATATTTATATAGTGTAGGTCCGTACTCTAACGAAGTTGAATAGATGAAAGTTTAGAAGGAATTCGACAGTAGAAACCTAGAACTCTCTTTGCAAATTCGAATACGGAATATAGTTTTTTTTTTCAGAAGTCCGTTCACCTGCTGCGGGGCGCAAAGAACGCACAGCCTTTACAAAAGCACAAATAAAAAGCCTTGAAGCCGAGTTTGCAAGAGCCAACTATTTGACCAGGCTCAGAAGATATGAAATTGCAGTCGCTTTGCACCTCACTGAACGACAGGTAACTATTATGGATATTTATTTACAGCTAATTATGATATTTGATGGGGCAGTTGAACTGCGGTATTATTGCAAAGCTGGGACTCGGATTCGAATCCAAGGTCGGGCTAAGTGATATCGGATGGATTTGCTACGCATTATCAGCCCGGATTCAGGAATTTGTGCCCGATATGGCGATGGGCTCGACGGATGGAAACGTGGGTGTCCTAGTTGGACCTCAAACTTATACTTCCAGAAGGGCCTACCTCTTCTGGGAAAAAGGCGTGAGTTTTTGTATGTACATATGTATGATATTCATAAAGTGTCTTTATGGGAGATTTTTACCGAAATCAAATCAATCAAAATCAATTATAAATAATAATATAACTAAAGTACTATGTGTGTTGACTTGTCATATGAGCTATTTTATCGACCCAATGAATAATAAATAATAAACATATATTACGCACATCAGTTTCAAAATCACATTTATTCGAACAGGTAAAGGTGTGGTTCCAAAACAGAAGAATGAAATGGAAGAGGACCAAAGGGGCTTCGAAACATAACAAGAAGAGAGAAACTTGCATGTCAGAATAAACGCAGCAAAATTAAATAAATCTTAAGAAAAACTGTAGAATATTCATCGATAAAGCAGCATCGGAGTATAAAATATTGCGATCATATTTCATAAGTAAACCAATGTTTAGGTTCTAGAATTTCGAGAAAGTTTAAAACCTATGGCATCACGAAATAATATTGTTTTAGAGACCAATTAACTTTTAGACATAGGAATTTAGTTTTCGCAATGTATCTTATTATTTAAAATATTTGTGAGTTTTTAGGATAGTAAGTTGACAAGTTGCTGTAACTATTATCTACTAATATAATTTGAAAAGAAAAGTAAATGTAGTTAAAAACTATAAAAACCTTATTAAATACAATACGTGTTTGTCAGCTTTTATATTTACGATACCATTTTTTAAGGATGAAATTCAAAATACTATCATATAATACCTATTCATATATTCATTATCAAGATTTAATCTGTTCATTATCATGAATATTACATATCTGTAATTGTCCCATTAAGAATACTTTTTGTTTACACATACCTACATTAATTTGTGTGCTTTAGTTTATACTTAATAGTATAAGTCAAGGTTATTGTATGTAGGTATACTTATAATATGAAAATCATAAAATGTAATTAAAAAAGAAACGGTACTTACCTATATTTCATTTAGGATGATTCATTCTTTGCCAATAACTATTAGTAGAATAGAGCCGGCCGTAGTGAGGATATTTTAGGGGTAAATTAAATGAACTAAGAAGTCCCCTATCCACACACTCATAGTCCAGTTTGACACTAACAAAAATATCTTGTACCTTATGTATCAGATGCTGTGGAACACTTTTTGCTGTTGCACCAGTCCGACCGAAACAAATAAATAGCTATTTAAAATTTTCATACACATTTGTGCAGGTGCGGGTCTCGAGAATCTAACCCGCATTCTAGAACGTCCTATACAAATGACTGCACTACGGATTTCAAATTAAAGTAAACGAACAAAAATATTTTTTTTGTTTAGGTACCCCAAGCAATTCTAGTGAATTACCCCGTTCCCCCACCTGCCTTTTCTTCCCCCGACTACGCCTTTGAATTGAAGATAAGCGGTATTAGAGCAGTCGTAGGTAAAACCTTGTGTTCTTTATTATATGCGCAATAACAAAAAAATACATTTTATATTATGTGTGATGAATATATTTATTTTAAAATATTTGTCTGTATTTTTATTTGAATATGAATTTCATTAATATTTACGTGAATCTACGTAGTAATAAATTAGTATTTCAGTACTACCTTCCACTTTAGAAATGGTTACCTACTGTTATAATTTAGTTTATATTGAATTTAGAATATACTTTCACATAACAATGCAATTTTTTTTTTATTAATTACTGCATTCTAGTATAACATGGAGAATTTCAGGTTCATATAATTTGAAAATTATTACCATTATTTATATTATCTTGCACATAAACGACAATCCATTCAGGGTCTGACGATCTTAAATTAACCAAGCGAACAACATTGTGTACGAACCAATAAAACACAAAAATCATGAGATAAGGATATGTTTATTACACAAATTCATACCTTTAGCACGTGAAAAGTAACGTGCCCAACGTAAAAACTAAATAATAATAATATTGTATACTACCACGCTATCTTTGGAGATAAACTAAACATCGGGGCTATTTGCAGCCTATTTGTTCATACGCGGGACCATTCGGCTATACCAAACATATTGAAAATAATGATAAAACAATGAACCTTTCGTGAACCTCAAAACACTAATACACTAGCAATTATAACATTGAATGTGACTTGTTAAGGCGATGTTGTTTTTAAACATATTTTTCTAGGCTCAATGTTCAAGTATACCTTGGCCATTTTACGAAAAAGCCAAAGTATTGTGTATGTGTGTTTTTAATTGACTTTTTGATAACACAAACTATTGCTTTAGTTGGAAGATTTCTGTAACGACACAAATACAATTTAAAATAATAATATAACAGTAGGCCGTGGGTTGCATGAAACGCTAATATCTCATTGGTCTGTATTATGCTACTTTTCCACTAAAGCAGTGATGAACGGAACGGAGTCGAGGTCTTTAGGAATCGACCAAATGTCACTCTCTGTGTCATCATAAATTTGTTAAACGCATGTGATTGAGCGACTTCTACACTGCGCTTCGGTGGAAACGCAACTTGGTGCTAGACCCTCCTGAGAAAAGAGCTGTTCAACGAGATACCAGACATTAGTGGGGAATGAAACATGCAATTAAGTCACTTGTCTATTGTCATGCACAACAATGACATTACCTCCCCATCCCAACCATTTTTTTTCGCGAGACTCGTGCACCAAGTGTCAGACCGTATATGTTTAGGTATGTTCGGACTGCATTTAAATCCCTTTATTAAGTAGTTAAACTCAACTAATTATATTATCAGTTAAATCTAGCTAGGAGCTCAAAGGATGTGAGTTACGGTCGACCTTATGGAACTTACGCTAGGGCTGACCTATAAAATTGGGGGCAAAGGAGCATACGGGCCTCTTTATTGTAAGTAATTACCGTTACCTATGAACTTTACAACCCCAGGTACCATCGATGCTTTGTCCTTTAAAGGCCTAAATAAGGGACAATTTAGAAGTACCGCGAACTGACGAGAAACTATATGAGTAATTATCTATATGAGTCCATAGACATTTCACGCTCGGGCGTAGATTTCCCGTATACGTAAGTGGGTTGAAAACAAGCAATAGCAAATGTTTCATCATAATTTAGCCTTTGATAGCCTCCGTGACGCAGTTGGTAAGACGCCACCTGTGAAACGAGAGGCCGCGGGTTCGATCCCCGCACCGAAACAAATGTTTTTGTGAACCACAAGTATTTGTTTCGGATCTGGGTGTTTGTGAGACCGAAAGTCTTTCGTAATTTCTGATACCTAAGACACAAGACTCGATCTTAGTGTGGGATCAGGACTATGTATGTGACTATATTTATTTATTTAAATACAAAATTATTTATGGATTTGAATACTCAAAGATCCTTAGTGCTTGTATAGGGACTATCTATTTCACTTACAATAAACAACTTATCCGTACATATCTAAACACAATCCAGGCTTGACAGAAGGAATAACGGAGAATTTCTCATACTCTCCCTTTTTTATACAATTACCAATTTTCCTAACGCACTGCAACTATCAACAAGAAACATCGCTTTAACAAATCCGCAGTTTACTGTACATTTACTAATCGTTAACGTTCTCTGTAATTATTGGACAAAAATAAAATACTAATTCTTCAACAATATAGATTATATAATATTTTTTAACACAATAAGTCCGTCTGTTTATCCACTTTGACGTTGGACATTAACATTTAACAATATTTCGGAGTAACAACGTGTTCGGGACGCCATTATTATTGCTTTTCAAATCTTATATTTAAATTGTCGTTAACTTTAAATTAGCGTAAATATGGATACTGCAATACGGTCTCTTTAGTTCGGGTGTTTCAGCTATATATTGTAAGCTGATATTTACCATCATTGGTAAAAATTCTTAACGGAAGACAATTTATAAAACGCTACTTATGCTTTCAATTTGACTATGGAATTAAAAAATATTTAACTAAGTATCTTGCAAGATAATTGCCAAAAGAAAGACCTTAGCTTTCGTCACAAAGGGCATAAGCATGTAATAAATTATAGTTTTTCTGGCTAAAAAGCTTGCGCAAAGAGTATCACGATTTAAGCTAAAGGATTATTAACATCAACAGCGTATTTACCCAAGGCTCGCGTCTGGGGAAAATAGGTCTCTTTTATCTGTTTTAAAACACACCAGACATACCTAATAACCTAAGGGAGCATACTTAGACCTAGGGCATAAACACATTGAGCTCAAAGGCCACACCTTTAAGATCTAGAATGCACACTTAATGAGCCCAATCACAATATAGCTACAGAGCAGATACTGAATAATTATATTCACAACACTGACCTATTGTAATGTGTATATAGAAATCTGTTTATTTTCAAGGAACTTTATGTAATTGTGCTAAAACTTCCTTAGAATATTTTAAGATATTTCTAGTACATTGTCAAACTAATATTCCTTCTACATACTGTCTTGAAATGTAGAGAATCTGCAATTTACTGTACTGTAGTAATTATTCGCTTCTCTAACATTTTCAACTTATGTGTTATATAATTATGCTATATTTATTTGGAGCCATTTTATTTACTACAATATTATCTAGATTTTCTAGCACGTTAAACAATAATTATGGAAGCCACTGTAGAAAGCAAAGGACAGCCCAAACCCAATTCGTGTTAAATTATGAAAAACCTGTCAAAAATCTCATTTTTCGCGCTAGTTAATTGTTACGAATTTCAGCTCTTTTTTAAATATTTAGGGCGTTAGTAAACTTTGATTAATATGTTGAGCCTAACACTAGTGTCTCTCTCATCACTCTCTTTCTCAGTTAGAAAGGGACAAAACATGTTTTTCAAAACAAAGATGAAAGACTGTTTATGAATATTTGAAAAAAGGGGAAAGGTGTATGTAGAGATTTAGTTTAGGATTCCAGTATGTGAAAAATTTTGGATATAAAAATACAACATGCACTGTAATGAAGAATTCTAGATTTTCAAATATTTAGGCATCAACGTTAGTATAGAATAACATGTCTATAACGTCCAATATTACAGTAAACCAAACGCCAAAGTCAATAAGCGGACAGACAAAAATTTCAACCGTGAGGTATCAAGAGATATATAAAAATCGTCAGAATTTCTCTTTTTAGCGCTATAGTGGATTATTTACAATGTAATTACGCCTGGTCCAGAGTCTATAAAAATATATCCCCTCTCGAGGCAAAAATATTGTATAAGACTTTAAAGTAATGGGGCCCGAGTGACTTTATCGCGAATAATATATTTAATTTCGTACTCTGTTTTAAAGCGGCCGCCTTTATAATTTCAGCACATGCTGTTTATTTACAGAATTGTGACGTCATAAGTTAGGTTGTCATTTTGAGGAAAAAATCTGATATTGGGTCGGTCACCGGAGACGATCGGAGTTCCGTTATGCAGGAAAAGTAAAAACTTCGTATCATGCAATTGCCGTTGGATTGCGTCCTTTTTTCATTTAAAAAATCGGGACAAATTTTATAAGTCTCAGAAAAAACGGGACTGGTAGAAACCCTGGTTAAGTTAGTTCTTTCTGTTTAGCATTGTTTGGACTAAATTACGATTCATATTAGATGCTTATATGATTTTTGGACCAAATTAAAAGGTCTTTTGCCACCAAAGTGAACTATTTCAGTGTCTGGGTTTTATGTTTGTCTTATTATGTACATAGTTCATATGAGCTGTCACAACGGACCCCATTTTTATAGTCTCCGGTCAGGTCACAAGTTTATATCATCTGTCAGGCACAAAAATCACCATTACTTTTTAAATATTTCATGTTTATTGTTTTCTGCTTAAAACTTGCTCCAAGCGGACATACAATTGTGTTCGTTACACAAAATATTCGACTATATACACGGTCGGTGTAGTAAAATTTCCAACAGAAAAAATATGTTCATATTCTTCTGCATTAACAATATCGCGACAATGAGTATGATTCGCTAAGTCAAACAAAATCACAAATGAAAATATACTTTTATACACTTTTGTGCCTAATTTTACATGTTGTCATTATACTACGCCAGTTTATTGTGGCAACTTTGCAACCCAACTTAAATGATTAATCGATAAACTTAGTTTCAACCGATCTGAGCAATTCTAAGTAGGGTTGCAAGAGTTCCAATTACTTTAATTCTTCCCTATAAGCTGTAAAAATAATTTATCTAGTTTTAGTGCAATATTGATGGATTTATGTATCTTAAATATAATAACCATGGAAAAATATGATCGAGTGATATCTTCAATTATTCACTAATTAATATTACCCTATATATTACAGTAAAACGGTTACATTTCATACAAATGATACGAGGCGAAGCGTCTTTTTGGATTGAAAAATAAATTATAAATGCACGATCGAGCCTGACTAGAGAATTTTGATACCAATGTGAATAAACCTTAATGCATTGGCGTGGATGAAAATGGGGGCAGTTAGTACATACTCTACTTATTTATATTTCTCCTATATTACTAGATTAAATCATTTTACCTACTCAAAACTGATACATATATTTCTATGTATAATATACAGGGCATAGGACATTTTAGGATATTTGATATCTATTTATATTGCTATTAGTTATTACTAATTAAAATAAATTTCTATGGAAGAATAAGTTGGAAAAAATTGCTTTCCACAAATTGAAAAACTACTTTGGGAACTCATTATTATATGAGTGTTAAGTTTTATGTTTAAATGGAGGAACCTCATCATATTATTATATTTAGAGGTTTTAATCAATACACCCACGACTATAGGAAATTCTATAAAATAGAATGATGTAAGGTCAAACTATTGGAAGGATTATATCTATATATCACTAAAAATATGTTATATCCACCCTACAAGGTAATTTTAGATACAAATGAACAATGTTTATAGAATGTCTTAAACTGTCTTGTTCTGAAATAAAATATGAATGGAGCTCATTGTATATTTCCACACAGCCATTCCAAAGACCTTGAGCTATCAACATCTGTCGGTTTGAAATCACTTAGATTTTACTGTTTAAGCTCCACAATTGGACCCAATACCATACACAGCTAGTTTAAAATGAACACGGTAAAAAGGGATCTCAATATAAAGCTACATCAAAGCCGTCATATCATTTGCACAAACAAAAATAATGAAAATAAAATAAAGACCTAATAATTAAGAGTAATATATTTAACCTGAACGCTCATCACCATATTCACAACTCGTCCATCACTAAAACTATTATATACACACGCGTACAGTTACTCACTTCTCACTATATTGCATCTCTACAATGTACACTCGCACTCGCACTGAGTCTGTGACGTGGTCACGTGGGGGGCCGTGGCTACACCACCACGAGGATCAGGCTTCGTTATGGACGCGACTCCGCGGCCATCGACGGCGCCGGCGTCGTCACCGCGCCGCCCATGATGCTCTGCGGGATCACGGTCAGGGACTTGGGGATCTTCGGCATTATCATCTGCGCGCCCACCGGCGCGTTGGGCTTCAGGATCGTCTCGCTGGTGATGGACACCGCCGAGCCCAGCTGTGGGATCTTGATGGGCGTCGAGGTGACCAGCAAGGACGGTGACGTCACCACCGGCGACGGCAGCGTCATGGAGGTGATCGTCGCGGTCTTAGGCGGGATGGGGGCTATCGTGATATTCTTCAAACCGACATTTTTGAGTATCGTGGCGGCGTTGCCGATCTGTCCTAGATCGGGAACCTCCTTCTTTTCTTGTGATTTGTCTTCAGGGGTGATATTTTGGACGACGGTGCCTCCGTTGCCGAGCATGGCTGAGGGCTGTATCTCTGTGACGACAGTATTCTCGTCGGTGGAGTTTCTCTTCTTGTCTCCTTCGCGGAGTTGCTGCAGTTTCTCCCGCCTCATGATGCACATCTTGTTGTAGTCCTGCAGGGTGATGTGGTAGCGCTTGCCGGAGGACATGACTTGCACGAGGCTCGGCAGGGCGCGCCCGTCCACCGCCACTTGGGTCGGCTCCCGGGCGATTTTTTCTAGGTTCTCCTAAAACAACAAAAATAATTTCAAACATACAATATGCTATAAAAATTGGGTTACAAAATATTGAAACTTACATATTTTTTTGACTATAAATTGAATTAATAAAAATTTGAAATTCTTTAGTTAAAAAATAAATTAATGTAAATTATTATTCTTCACAAAATTAAATGTTACTAACCTGCGTTATAGGCATCAAAGTAGGCCTCCAAGGTTTACTTGTAGCCTTGATCTTCTTGGGAGTGTCTAATTTGGGAACTTCCTTCTTCTCCTTATGTGTTTCGAATTTGGGAGGAGGCAGGGGTGCCGCGGCCACTTCAGTGGGATCTGAAGCCGAGACACCCTTCACCAACTGCTGAATGTTATGTAGAACATTCTGTATCGCTTTCCTTCCCTGAGCATTGGGTGTGTTGATAGCAATCAACTCTGGAGGTAATGGCTTAGATTTAGCCTTTTCCTTCATCGATTTTGGCTTAGGGAGTATAGGAGGTGGGGGCATAAATTTCTTCGTCTCCTTCTCTGGTTCACCCTGATTAGATTTGAGCAAACTTTTCCCGTTCAATGAGGGTTTCTTTCGGAATTCTATCAGGCTTATGGCAGGCTCGTTGCGCCTTGGAGCATCGTTTACCACATTATCATACGCCCGCAGTCGACTTTGTACTGAATCGCTGTAATTCGCCGCGTGCGGAGACGCGTTGTGTGATAACACCAAATCGCCACTTCTGAAATATTTTTCTAGTAATATCAGATGCCGTAGGAAACTCGACTGGTTCCCGTAAGGTCTTTGCAACTCTGTCCATAGATTCTTTGTCTCTACGTCATATTGAATCATTGTGTTGCATTTCTCCCAGCCTTCGGGAGTCACGCCTTTCACGTTATTAAACTCTATATTACACTGTAAATTCATTTCTTCCTCGCCTGGGAATAGCTCTCGCACTGATATCGAGGGATTTGTCTCTAACCTCTTCACCGGATTCGAATACTTTGCATCCGACGATTTCTTTGGGTCCTTCTCTATTGTTAACTTCTTTGACAATTCACTTAAATTCTTTTTAACTTGTGTAAAACTTTCTGTCATCTGCCACTTGTTTTTCAGTGTGTTTATATCTGCGGGACGCTTGTTCGGTATCGTCTCTATAGTGCATTCATCATTCAAGCTAATATTTTTGAGGATTGGAATGCCATCACGGGATCTATCATCATCTTCTTCTTTTCTAATTCTGTCTTTCTGAGCAACCATCTGTCCGATCTTGTGTATTCTCTTGGCGTTTTTATCGTGAACCCTGTGTTGTTGTCCTGGTTTCTGTATTCCCGGAACATTCTGTATCTTCATTATGTTCCTCTGTTTCTGTGTAAGGTTTGTCGGTTTCTGTAGGAACTGTGCGGGATTGTTTTGCTTCTGCAATAGATATTGTAGCTCTGTTTGTTTGTCTACGTGTAGGAACGGCGTGTCAAATTCACATACATTTTCTGCTTCTGACCCATCGCTTTGAACTGTAGATTCGCCTGACTTGACTGCTCCTGGCACAAGTATCTTGTTGGATGATATGAGGCTCTCAATGTCTTCTTCTTCTCGAAGCGCAGAGGATTCTTTCGTGGGTTCTAGTTCGTCGTTTAGTTTATCCTTCTCCGGGGTGCTTTCATTAGTTTTTTCAGAGGATTCGCTGCTTTGTTCTGGTTCAGTGGACTTCCTCTGTTTTGATTTGGTGCGTTGCTTCTTCTTAGATTTGCTAAGGTTGTTGGGATCTTCGAGTGACGGTATTTCTTCGCCTTCATACTCCGATTCGGGTGGTACATCGATATTGTGAGCTTGTAGTAATCTGAAATGAGCGCGTTTTTAACATTTTACGAGGCCACCTTGAATACTCAAAATATTTTTAGAACTTTCTTTTCAAGTGGATTTTTAAGGTATAAAATCATTCCAGCAGATATCACATTAACAACTTATTGTATAATTAACCAGAAATTGCTTTAATCTTCATAACTCCTAGCACTTAAACTTTTACATAATAAAATACCACTATTACAAGCTATAAGTCTATATCTACTCACTTCCTCCGATAAGCCCTGGCGTAGTGGTCGTTGTGTCCAGGGCGTTGCAGTAAAGTGCAGTAATACCTGCACCCCTTGCACAACACTGGCCTCTCATGGAACTGCACAGGCACCCCTTCACCAGTCAGTAATGGATTTAACTCCGAGTAGCCCTATGATAAAAAAAATATTAGTGGCTTGGTGGTCTCTGAGTGTCTGTGTGTTCTGTGTCTGTCTGTGTTGTGTGTTCTGTATGTCATTGTGTGTCGGTATACTGACGTGGTTGATGAAGTGCAGGTTGTGATGCTTGGTGAGGCGGCGGCGACACAGCGCGCACGCCATGAGCGGCGCCAGCGCGCGGTAGTGCACGCAGCACAGCGGGATCGTGTGCAGCCCCGGGTAGTCGCACTTCAGCTTCAACTGCACACACATAGTACATGTGTATTTAATACACATCATTTCATTATATATCTCCTACTGCAAAACATTGGAGGATTAGGGTCTAGTCCATTTAATCAAAGCGGACGACACTAGTATACAATACAAGATTTTAGAGCGTTTACATGTGGCGCATCGGTCACCGCTGCAGCCGCGGTATCGAGAGACGTCACCGCCAGAGCGGCGCCATGTATAAGGGTCTATACTAATTCAAAGGTTATTAATATAGAGGCACCCCGATGTTGACGCTGCCGCTACCACTGCAGCGCCATGTGTAAACGCCCTTACATTCAATTAATGGGAAGATGTCAAGGAAAAGTATTTATATTCAGATCAATTTAAGTTTCGTCCATAAAATACATCAGACGACGCGTGCCCTTTTAAATTTTCCGGCCGATGTTGCCTTCTTAAAAACGAGCATAATTTGAGGATAACATATTTTTACCATGCGCATGCTTAGCGCACTTTTACAGCATCCAGCGCTAAACATAGCAGATAGAAACATTATTGGGAAAAGTAAATGTAATTGTTATAAAAATGACAAAAGAACTATGTAATTCACTCTGAAATTAAAACACAATTTGTTGACATGTCACTTCACTTCACATTGGACCATATTAACTATATTTTACGGTTTACTTTGAGTATAAAAACTCACCACTTTGTTAACACTGGTCCTCATCTTAATGAGCCATTTCCTGCGTATGGAGTAGTCCGCGGCGGTGGCGCAGCCCTCGGTGTGGCACGTGGCCACGCGCCCCGACACCACGCCCGGGGGCGCAGGCTCTTCCTCGCTCTCGTCTTCTAGCGGGGGGCTCACTGGCTTCTCACTTTGCCTGAGTGGGCACAAATTGTTGGATTCATTATTGCTACTTTCCTAAATTGGAGTTCAACAAAAATAACCAATTAAAGGTCTTGTCATTTCGTTGACTCAATTATACCTTCCTATGATTAGATGCCCTGTTTATTATATACATCGCAAGGATGTCCTAAGAAATCGCCAAGAGCGATAAGACCGCCATCTGTACTTTATGTATGAAATTGTAATATATCAAGTCTTTATTTCCTTTATTTGCACAGTAAAGAATAAATAAAATAAAATAAATACACCCAACAGTCACATACATAGTCCTGACCCCACACTAAGATCGAGTCTTGGGTCGTGGGTATCAGAAACTACGAGAGACTTTTCGGTCTCACAAACACCTAGACCCGAAACAAATATTTGTGGTTCACACAAACATTTGTCTCGGTGCGGGGATCGAACGCGCTGCCTCTCGTTTCACAGGCGGCGTCCAACCAACTCCGCCACGGAGGCTGTCAATAAATATATAGAGTTGTTTGATCACACGTATGGTGCATTGTACTGACATGTTGTTGTGCGAGGGCAGGGCGGGCGCGTCGGGCTGGCGGCCGGGCGGGCGCTTGCGGTACGAGGGGCAGTTGGCGCGGCGGTCCACGTGGCGGTAGCACGCGTCGCACAGACAACTGTCTATGGTCAGCTTCTCCTCGTCTGCGGGGTTGGGAGACTATACAACACATGTACTACGAACTATTCTCACTGCCTTACGAAAAGAACACTGTTTTCATCGATCTAAAGGACTAGTATGTATAATAGTTACTCGCTACTGCCCTAAGCTAGAACATTGTATTTGATTATGTATATCAAAATAAAAAAAGTTATGAACGTGAAAAATTCCCTAATACCATATTCAACGGAGACACTAGATTTTTGCATATAGTGATCGAAAAAAAAAAAAACAAGTATTTATCGAAAGCAATGAAAGGATCAAGTTTGTAATGTTTCACGGTTAGGGCCTGTACTTACCGAGAGATCATTAACATACCTATAAACTGGATAAATAAATTTCAGGATTGGATAAACTATAATTTAGACAACATTATAATGTACCACGAATTACTTCGTTCGACGATACTTACATTTTTTTATCTATTAAAACTCAGTGGGTGAAAACACTAGTCACAAATCTGTTACTAAACATATTATGTATCTAAAGCCACTTAGCCACATTAAAAAGCTCAACTTTCCTTATAATACTCATACTTCACTAGTGGTAGGTCTCTCATATGTGAGAGGCCGCCTGGGTAGGTACCACCGCAATGTCTATTTCTCCCGCCAAACAGCAGTGTAAATGCGCTGTTGTGTTCCGGTTTGAAGGACATTGTAGCCAGAGTAACTACTGGACATATTGAGACTTAACATCTTATGTCTCAGGATGGCGAGCGCAGTGGAATTCCAAGCATTGACTTGTAATTCATGGTGATTGGTTTTGCTACTGTCCATGAGCGGTCGTATCGTTTACCATCAGACGAATGGCATGCTCGTCTCGCCATTCATTGTAATAAAAAAATTAAAAATTAAAGAATCCTCACTGTCCAATATCTTCTTCTGTCTATCGGAGCTTTTGATCTGCGCGATGTGGCAGGGCGTGTCAAACAGGCCGAACTTGCCGCCGCAGTAGAAGCACTGGTCCATACACAGCCTCCCAGGGTGTATGCTGAAGGAGGACGCCTTCTCCGGGATCACAAGGTTCCCTGTCTCCTTGGGTTCAGCTGGCTCCGGCACCGCTTCTGCGTCTGTTGAGGGTAGAATTGCTTTATGGGCTTCGTCGTGATTAATATGTAGTCTGTATTGTATAAATCTATTTTCCTGAAAATGTAATTTAATAAAAAGAATTAGTGCAAAAGTAGCTTAAATCTGTATTGTTAGGCTACGTTTGCACTGGCGTCCTCGAATGTTGTGTATGATTATAACTCTTCGTGAATAATAATATATAATATATATAGTATAATACGAAAATAATAAGTATCCCGTAAAACTCTTTAATAAGTGTACCTTAATTATTTGTTGCATTATTCGTTGTCTTACCACCCGAACGAGCTTTTTTTTTTAAAATCAGCGAATTACTATACTATTATAGCCACTCCCTATGGAGTGGCCATTCGGTACAGATAATTTATACTTCTTGGTAATTGCTTTACAAAAAATATAGTATCTATAAAGCCTTAATAACATTAATATTGAAGACAGTAAAAGCGACTAAAAAGTAAGTTGACTTCAGCATCGATCTGTCCAAATTCCGAACGAAGACTTAAGGCTTTTAAAAACTTGATTATTAAACATTATTCTGTTTCTTAAGAATAAAATGTACATTGTAAGTAAAACAATATTGATATGGCCAGCACTAAAAGCGTAAACTTTTTTATGTGGCCAAAGCAAAATTACTGTCATGCATCATGCTTTTTGTCCAAGAAACGTGAAAATATCTTACTTTTAATATTAAGAAACTTATATTAATAATCGCGATATTATTGCATGCCTATATCCTATTCATGGACAATTAAGGCATTATAAAATGAATTCATTAAACATTATGAAATCCATCACCAGCTTTATACACAAGACAATTCTGAAGATATTTTTGCTCCTTGCAACGCCTACGACAGCACGCATTGCATTTGAAAATATACAGGATGTAAGAGGCTTAACCCCTCTCAATGGTACTCTCGATTGTACTGATACAAGAGACTGGAAACGGGTACAATGCACATGACTTCACGCGTAATTTGCTGCGTGCATCCGCTGAATATTCATTGGCTATATTATGATATTGAAAATTTAATCTGCGTCATTTACCAAACATTCGTCATACTTATCTATCCAAATAATATTTGTGAACAAGAACAACTAATATAGCGTTGTGGTGGTTTATTTCAATGTAATTACACTCATAGTCAACAGTATTGTCCGTCTAAATTAGTTTTTCTGGTACCCTTACACCCTGTATTTTTTCCTACAAAAAAGTAAGCACATTCATACATATTTACAGCACATTCAATAATAATTAGTATTAAAAATATCTTCAGATTTGATGTAAAACATTTACTTTTTACATGTAATCATGATATTGTAGAGGGTAAATTAGATTCATTATTTATGAGCCTAAAAAATATTCTAAATAAAATAAAAGAGGTATTTTAACTTGCATTGTAAATCAAATTAAGTGATAAAGAAGATTTTGTGGTTTATAATTTTATATAAATGGGACCTTTTATTTCTAGAGGTTTTAAAGTTATGATATAAATCTAAGGACTTAATTAATTACCACATTAATGTTCAGTGGGCTTGTTATCTATCTTATCGGGGTATCAAACACCCAGGTCCCAGACCCGAAACAAATATCTGTGGCTCACACAAATATTTGTCTCGGGGTGGGGATCGAAACCGCGGCCTCAAATTTCACAGTCGAATCTGTACATATGAAATCCCAAGTATTTCCACAATATATTGGAAGCGATTTGCGTCCAGCGACATTGTGGAAATTTGAGGTCATCCACCTTGTGAATGGTTGAAGAAGCGCCTTCAAAAATCTATTTTTTACTAACTTGATTACAATGCAATATTCTAACATTAAAATGTATTGATAGTTTTGTGATTCTAATTACCCTCTACAGATAATTTGTGGTGGATCCCTTAACCAGTTAATTTATATGGCATCGATATACTATTAGTATTAGTGACACATCGCATTTACCTTCTTTTGTATTGTGTTTTAAAGGATAAATATGAAGTGCCACAAATGTCGGATTTTAAGGAAGTTAATTATGATAATCAAAGCTCAATACTTTAATAATAATACTGCAAATAAAATAAAGAAATATGGCTTCAAAAATCCGACTTTTAATTATAACCGAGTGCAAACATGAAGACAGTAAATTATATTTTGTTTAGGAATATATGAAAAAAATGATTTTGCAATTTTAAATTATTGATTTAATTGCAAGCAGTGGATATGGGATTTAATTGCAAGCAGTGGATATTTGATGAACTTTAAGAAATCAGAACCTATCCAATATTTGAACATTAATTTTCTAAGGAGATGTAGAACAACTCAAACAATTGCATCTGTATGAGATTGAGTATATGTTTATAAAGTCATGTATCTGCGAATTCTTAAGCCTTTCAGATACTATAAAATAATTGTTTTTTTAGTTTTCAAACAGCTTTTAGTTTCAAAATGTTCCCATCACTGTGCTGGTAAGAAAGCTGTAATTAGCAAACTTAATTGAACAATCATACTATACCATAGAATTCATTATCTTGTAAAACATATGTAGTTATTTATACAAGTTAACGCCTACACCTTTTAATAGTAGAAGATTAATTTAATAGAAGAATTATCTAATGAATATTTTTACAGTCAAAATATCTATACAAAGATCTTTAATTAATAGAAGCAGTTTATAGTCAAGAATATAATAATTTCAGAACTGTTGGGGTGTATTAGGGTATGTTTGCACTCGGTATGTTTTCGCGTTGAGTTAAAGTGTCCACACACCATGGTTGTTAAGACGGTTACTGTAATGTGACTTTCTGTGCCCACCGTCTGTCACTGCGCCAGCCACGCCCTGCCGACAACAAACACACGTTCAAATAACCTGGAATATTCTAACGCATAAAAAAAATAAACAAAAATATTGTACCCATTAATGTTATCATAAATAAAATAATTATAGACATAGTTTTTGCAAGGAAAATTAACTAGACATATATTTTATGGTAAGACACTAGTTTTTCAGAAATTATTTGATAGATAACAAATAGATTTATTCATTTTGTAAAATATGGAAGCTATAAGCTAGGTATAAAGTTCATTTAATAACTATGACTGGACATAGCGAATCGTCCAACTACATTAAGTCCTGCAAAGCTTTATAAATTTATCATTGGAAATAAGCATAATATTTTATGTATAGTGCACCTTAACACTGAATAATGAAAAAATATACAGCTAAATTTATTTTTATAAATGTTTCAACATACACTTTTGGCATCAATGTGAACCTTTTCAATACACATAAAAGGTATAACAAGTTGACTTTACAAGCCTATCCCCTAACTATTTCAATAATACATTCTTTCTTTTCTTATGAGATTATTTCTTATAATTTTGACACATAAAATTAGTTTTAAGACTTATCAACCCACCGTGATCACATAACTTCACTATAATGGAGATGGCTTAAATCTATATCATTAACTTGCTGAAAGTGTTTTGGTTTTCTATGGTATGCAGGTTCTCCACGAAAATACTTTCCACTACAGTGATTTAGAATTTACTACACCCATTGACACAGAAGGTATTTACTAGATTCAAGCGGGATCTAACCGCATCACAAAACCTTTAACTGTATGTTAATTATGTTTGATTAATATTGTTTATTATGTATTACATTGAATATTTGTGCGTAATTTATGTGAGTATTGAGTACATTTAGCAGATTCATATTTATTAATTTTTTTTTGTTCAAAACAATATTTCAATATTTGTATTGTACTAGTTAAGCATTTATTATAACTTGATTACAATTTGACCCTAAAATTTTGAAAAGTAATCATTTTTAAGATTATTATGATTAATGTCTTTACTTTTTTGTGTGACTAGAGCGACAATAGAAACCTACAAATACGCAAGTAACTTCGAATAATCCTGACACGACATATCAAAAGCGCGCCAAAAATGTCAATCAAACTCACCTCACGTCGTTCTATGGTGTAGTAGGCGTCATCCTCGGCGGCGGCATCCCCCACCTCCGGCGTCGGCTTGCCCGAGCGGTACTTGCTTTTCTGGAACGTCATCTTCAGCGACGTCCGCTGCTTCTTCTTGTCGCCCGCCCCCCGGTTCAACTTTATCACAGTCTTCAACGTCCCCGTGTAGTCTCCAAAGCCGGCTTTATTGGCTTTGCTCTTGTTCGACATTATCCCTCCGTAAATCCTCTCTTTTTCCTTTAGCTTCTCGATCTTTGCTTCCTTCGCTGCTTTGTGGGTGAGCAACCCAAGAGTTCGCAGAACGTATTCCTTGTGTTTTTTAGTCTCTGGCGTCTCATTGAATACATTGCTAGGACCAGCTTGGATGTCAACTTTAATAGTTTTAGGACTCTTGGCGCGTTTGGTGTCTGTGTCTGACGCAACGCTCTTTTCTTCCACAGCGCAGCTTTTCACTTGCTCCTTGCCTTTCTCTATCTCACTAATGCTCACAGCCATTGGTTCTATACAGTTTGGCTTGTCATTCTGTACCTTTTCAGTCTTTTCATCGCTCACTTCTTTTATAGATGTCGTGCTTATCTTCCTCACCAATTCTTTGCGCTTCTTTTTGTCGACAACTTCGCCTGTTGTGTTGCTCGGACCACCTTGAGTTTCAGTGGAGTTGCGCGCAGATTTCGACTTTGGCGCCTTAACTTTGATTTCAGTTTCAACTGGTACCTCCTTTTTCTCTTCTACAGAAACTTCAGGAACTACTGTCTCTTCAATCTTATCTTCAGTTTTCTGTGCAATTTTTTCAATAGGTACTGCTGGGTCCGTTTTAGTCGGTTCAGTAGTTGGTGTTTCAGGTTTTGGTTTCTCGGTGTCTGTCGGTTTGATGCTACTAATCTTCGAGACTTCTGAAGTCAGGGAGGCATCTTGAGGGAGAGGTTTGATGTTTTCCAGTGGCGGGGGCAACGCTTCAGTTTCCATGGGTGTCGATTCGGGTGATTTGATAGCTACTGGAGTTGCCGAAATCGAAACAGCCGGTGACAAGTTGGGATGCGTCGGCGATTTAATTTTCTCTATAGTAGTTGATTTGTCTTCCTCGTTAGTCGATTCGGATGACTTTCTTGAAATAGACTCCCGAGACTTTCGTTTAGGAATTATTTTCACATCATTTAGATTAGACTTGTCTGTCATGATGCGAGGAGTTATGGAGATCTCGTTCGAGTCCAATACCACCCCAGGGACAATGTTTTGACCGGCGTTAGTATTAGGATGTAGTGCTGCGAACTGATGCAAATCTACTTGTTGCATTGGCGCCGACTTGTCTCCCGATTTCCTTATTTCAGTCAAAGTTACATCCTTGCCTAAAGACTTCTCGAATATACTGATAGCATCAGACTCTCGGGAGTGATTTGAATTTATTGACTCTTTTCTTGAACTGAAGCTGTTCCTTTTGATCAAAGTAACTGAGTTGGGAAGGTCGACGTCAATAGATTTTCTGACTTGATCTCTTTTAACTATGGATATAGCAGAATTATTTTCGAAGCAACTTAAAACATTCTCTTTTTCAATGGGTCTTTCTGGGGATCTAACAGACTGTATGTCTTTTAAGGGTTTGATGTCAGCTCCCGATTTGGGTATTAATACCACATCATTTGTTACCATCATTGTTTTGGTGTCATTAGCTTTAGACTCAGATTCCAGTCTTTGTCTTCTTTTGTCAAGCTCTTCAAACTCTTTTAACCTGTCCATAAGTTTGTCAATACTTGCAACAGAAGTACTATAAGTTATTTCATGTTTAGTAGGTTCTGCAGACTTTTCCTCTGTGTCCTCTTCATAATGAAGCCTGATTGTTTCACTGTCATCAATTTTTGATGGTGTGTTTTCATTTGTTATTGAAAGAGAGTGGTCAACATTCTTTACAGGGGTCTCAGGGGTTGGTGTAGTAATGATATTGTCATCGGCGTTATTCAGTGGTTTAGCTAAGCCATAGAATTTAGAGGCTTGTTTAGTGTGTGTTGGTTCTGGTCTATTTTCTGTAGTATTAACCTCTGTGGCCATCTCATGGTCCTGGTCTATATTTTCATCTAGATTATTAATTAAGTCATCTATTTCCTTGGAGAGTGATTCAATAGTTTCCTGTTTATCCTCAGTAGAGCTGTTAGTGATGGTGGCAGCCATGCAGGCTTTGTTAGGGTCTGGTCGCTGTGCTGCTGCTGCTCTCCTTCCTCTTCTTGCTTTCTTAATATTCTTTGTAACCTCTTTTGTATTAAATGTCTTTGACATACTACTCAGTATACTACTACGGGCTTCCGAAAGCGTATCATTTTCAGTCTTCATCAATAGTTTGCTTTCTATTTCTGATGAATTTAAATTTTCTAACTTTATCCTATTACTATTATTGTTGTCTGAGTCTAAAGAAGTACTCCTTTTTAAGCTCAACTTCTTTTTGTTTCTCTCATTTACAATGCAGCTGGATTCTGCATCAACTTTGGGATCACTGTGTTTGTCATCATTAACAGAAGGCACTTTTTCATTACTCGAGATCTGTACATTATTTTCAATATCTACATCTAGGTCAGTCTTACTTTTATCTAGTTTTTTATTGAGCTCCTTGCCATCCTCAAGCGGTTCACTCAAGCTCATGTCAGATTCTGTGTTATCTGAGCATTTTGAGATCTCACTGCCATCACGGGAGCAAGAGCGCCCTCTCTTCAGCTTTTTACAATCATCCCCGGTGTCAGTTATATCTGATGTCTTTGAATCTGATAACAGTCTTCGTCTTTTCTTCTGTTCCTTCATAACAACCTCATTCAACAAGTTATTCTTGACCTTCCTTGGCTTGCCACTTCGAAGGTTCTTGCCTTCAAACATTGAAGGACTGTTGCTTCTTTCAGAGCGCATTGAGTATGGGCTAGTACGGGGACCAAGCACCAGACTGCCTGGTGAATCACCTAGCATTGTTTTCATCATGACTATATCAGAACTTAGTCTCTGCCGCCTCCCAGCTGTCTTGGGGCTGGAAGATCTTGAATTGGGAGTGTCGTCAAGAGGCTCCTTTTTTATTTCAGAGGCTGGTATCAGTGGGACGGTTTCTTTATCTTGAGAATTATCAGGTTCAGGCTTGAGAGCTGCTTTCCTACCTCGAGTGACAGTTTGTTTTATAACATTTTTAATTTTCTCCTTGGAAATAACAGTTTTCTTACTTCTCAATGTCTTCCTGATACCCAACGGCCGCTTCTTAACTATTGCTTTTGGCTTATTTACAACTTTCTTAGTGTCCTTAGAAGTTTTAGGCTCATCCTGGCTGGGTTTAGTTTTGTCATCATCGGCAATGTCCGAAGCCTTCTTACGGGCCCGTGTCTTGGGTTCTATCACTGTTTCTTCATCAATACATTTGTCTTGCTCCTCTTTAGCTTGTTTAGTTTTCATGTTGGAATGTGTGGTGGGAGATATTCCCGTTCCTCCGACATCAGGTAAAGACTGTGTGTCCTTGTGTCTATTGGTCGACCTGAGGGTGATCAACGAGGTGCTCCGAGGCTTGTAATGTGCTTTCTGCTTGTTCCCTTCAACTGGGGGGCTGTTACTGTCTGGATATTGTATGTTGGTGAGTCCTAGGTTGTCTTCTGAGTAAGTATCACAACTGATGCTGTCTTTACTCACAACTGTAGCTGGTTTCTGTCTCAATAACTCCTTGATTTTGGCGCTTGAACGACTCTGAGCCATAATACGCCTCCGTGGCTTGCCATCTGGACCTGAAACGTGACATACATGCGTTATACACACATCTTAACAACTTCAAAACAATCGTGGCAATAAAAGTGCTTGTCAAAAAGTATTCACACGTAACTCTTGAAAAACAAGCACAATATCTAACATTTTAGCACAGGTTTAAAGTTAAAACAATAAACTAAGCTAGTCGGTACTCAATTATCACATATTTTGGCCTAATTCACATATAAACTATGTCTACAAACCATCGTAAACAAAAGCGGGCGCGCGGCAATCAACATGTTCGCGCAATTATTTGACATAATATTTCTACAATAATTCCTATATATTGTGCATATATCGCGACACAAATAAACACCCGATGTAAACAACGAACCAAATAATTGTTTACTCGTCTGGTTGCATAGAAAATCGCGGCGGAAAACTCATGAAAAACTCAGTGTTTTGGTGGTGTGAGTCCGCCGTGACACAAACGCCACCTACAGCTGACCGATTGCGTATGCGTCGAGCGAACGAAAGCACCGAATCATTTCCCCAGCCGTGGCGCACCTCTGCAATGTCCTCACAAAATACTCACAATTTATCCCAAGGAACCTCCAAAAACCACAATAAACAGTTATTTAGATACACAATGCACCATAATATGCGAAAAAGTTCAATATAAACACGCGATTAAACTTAGAAAACGATTTTTGAAAAGCACGAATGTCTGCAGGCGTCCGCCATAATGTTTCCTTCGAAACGAATAATATAGTTCTTATTGCTCTTGTAGCAATTCGCTCTATTCGCTATTCAAAATGGCGACCGTGTTGCGATCACAGTGCGCGTTTGCGCGACTTTTTGCTGGAAAAACTGGACAAATCTTGAACAACGCAACTGATTTGGGTACAAAACTCGCTCCGGGATCACAATCGGTAATTATTTTTATATATTTTCACTCGCGTCGTGTTGTAATGCTGCTTTGACCGCGACATGTGACAGTACTATGGGTGTACACCCTTCCGCGCAAGTTTCTTTCAGAACGGTGTTTTTGTCATTGATATATTTCAGAATGACATTGATTAATGACTTTTAATTAAGTACTTAAATATTAGGGATGCAACGATATTAAAATAGTTTGTTTGTTAAATAGTATTTTGGAAGTACATTGATAAGTAGTATTGGTGTTATTTATCGAAAAATTGTAAAATTAACGATGTACTTAAAAAACATACTTTGATTGTTTCAGGTTTTGGTGACCAGAAAATACTCAAATTACGCACATTCCCCGTTCGTTACTAGAATAAAAGACCAATACGAGTACGACATAGTCAAGAAGCCGGAAGAATGGAAGTACGTAGAGAGACTTATGCCATTCGCGACTTTACCCCGAGTTACCCCAAAAGACCATTACCCATCGGGTTGGGTGCCACCTAAGGAAGAAGCGATAAATCATCCTTACTTCATTCCCAGAAATAAATTCTCAGAGTTACCTATACAGTTGAAAGTAACATACAGAGGTATGCGTAAAGTTTCAAAAGTAAAGAAGATAGAAGGTGATATTTGGAAGATGAATGACGAGATCAAGGCGTATTTAAAGGAGAAAAATAAAAGGTACATAGAAACAAGAGTTCATGAAGTGGCCAGATTTATAGAAACAAAGGGAGATTATGTAAGTGATTTACGTGAATGGGCGTTATCTAAAGGCTTTTAGAAAGAAAATGTAGATTAGATTGAATAAATGTGATTATAGTATTTTTGTATTCTTTTTACCCTTATTCACATACACGAACACACATACATATACACACTAAAAAAGATAAAGAATGTAAAAAATTGCACTATAACATTTTTTACTTATTATTTATTTAATAATTAATACACTTTATCCATGTCAAGTTTGTTATTGATACACCGCTAATATACAATTGACATTTCACTGACATAAGCGATTATGTTGAATAAGTATTGCCAATATAAATACAAAAACAAGACACGGAACATAAAATTAAATACAGAATATTGCCTACACATTATTTAAAACTACACTAAACACAGACTGTGATTAAATATTTAATGCATTTTTTGATTATACAAAATTTTTTTTTTTGTTATATTTTTTTAATTATAAAAACGATTAAAAACAATTCGAAGTACATTTATTTGACCCTATAATTATAGTAGTGTATATATAAATAGCTAAAGATTTTAATGAAATTAATAATAGCATTTAAGTTTGTATATTATATTATTGACTTTTTTCGTACAAAAAAAATTATATATTTATTTTTATGGCACGCAACAAGCGGGCGAAACCTGTTGGGCGTAGTGTACGCGGCATGAAGTTTGTTTTATTCAGCTGCCGCTAGAGGCGCTGGAAACGGCGGAAGGTTTTATCTACGTAGCTATATAACATCCGCCCGCGCGTACTGGGCCTCTCGCCGATATGTATTTTAGACTTCCATCCCACTCTTTGTTACAAAAACAACTTTTCTGTATCATATACACGATTTATAAACTTCACGGGCACGCTTTCCTTCACGTATGAACGAATGGCATACCAATAACTTTTAGGTTACTTTAATCAGATTCGCTTTGTTGATAAATTGCGAAATGGCCTATGTATGATGGTAATTGTTTAATTTACAATTAGAAACTTTATTAAAGTTTCCGTACATAGTTGTATGCGGTGGTATATTAGTTGTTTGCGAGTTTACGGTACAATTACGTAATATGACAAACGTTATGAAGTGTGTAGGTACGACTACATATATTTTCAAGGCCATGCGCTTTCAGTGTGTACACGTGGACGTTGTAGCAATATAATTGCACAACAATCAATAATACGATCGTTGCGGGGGTTGTTTTATGTCTATTTTTATAAAACTACCTACTTTGAGCACATGATAAACTAAGTTAAATATACAAAATGCTTTCCATTTTTTTACCTCAGAGGTTTATTACTTTGTTTCTTTGATCTATATCATTAAAAAGCGATGTTTAAAATGGCCTTTATATAAAGATGGTTAATGTCAGGGCCCGGTTCTTTCTTTTTGTGTGGCCTTTGCTAGCTAAGCGATCGCTACCTGACCTTCGAAGTATAAACTAAGCTTGTTTGGATATTTTCAAAGATGGTGTTGTTTTGGGGTTCAATAAAAACAATTAAAAAGGTATTAAGATATCGATATTTTATCTTGTAGCTATACGTAGCTATATTATACTAGCTATATAGGGGAACTATATGTCTTGGCAAAGATATTACGAAATAACGTTTTTATTATGTAAATAATTTAACATTTTGTGTTGATAGTTCGTATTATTTAAAGATGCGTGGCTGTAGGGCATTTATATTTATGAAATGCGTAAAGCGAATCCATTAAGCGTTAATATATTAAAATAACGAAAAAGTACAAATTAGTTATAATATATATTTAATTACTTAAAATTGTTACAAAATGTATCCTTTACGCATAGTTCTCAGTAATAACTAATAGTCAATCTATAATTACTTCACATTAGTAAGCTGTACCTTTACAAGAATGTAATGTAGGTGAAATTCGCGAACCGGCAATACCCCAGCACAGGGGACTATGCCAAATGCGATCTGCAGTGGTTGGTTCAATAAATATCGTGTTTTAACCGACATTAAAAAGGGGTTCTGTGTTCGACCTTTGCGTAATTACGTACGTTTCTATGTTTGATTTGCCATGAATATCTAATTAACTACCCTTTTGGGGATATCAGCTAGATATGCTTAATTGAGTACGTGTAATATGCATGATCATATATACATATCTATAGA
Source organism: Deilephila elpenor (assembly GCA_949752805.1). Lineage (NCBI taxonomy): Eukaryota > Metazoa > Arthropoda > Insecta > Lepidoptera > Sphingidae > Deilephila > Deilephila elpenor. The sequence goes on from OX457108.1 coordinate 12,175,805, forward strand.
TCAACTTCTCAAAAAGTCCTAACGTATAATACTTTAAAATATAGGCCCTTCCATTTTGATCCAATGTGATTACGTAGGCAAATTAAAATCATTATTGAAACAATTACTTAAAATTATTCTGAAAAAAAAGGAAGCATACGAAAACCATTGAAAAGAGCCACGTGGTGTACTACGGTCTAACGCTTCCCAACCGACAATTAGGACGTATTAAAAAATAACTAATTAAATGACTGCCTCGGTGGCGTAGTTGTACTGTGGTACGATTACAAAGCTGAGGTCTCGGGTTGGAGTCATTATCAGCTCGGAGTCAGGAATTTGTGGCCGATATGGCGATAGGCTCGCCCCCTATCACTTTCTGGGACGTAACATACAAGACAAAATATGGGTGTTCTGGTAGCACCTCTGCCTACCCCTTCTGGGAAAAGCCGTGAGTTTATTTAAGTATGTTATGTCTTTTAAAGAAAGCATGTATACTCTAACTGAACGAAATTGCACTTGTAAGCATTTTGCTGTGTTCACTTTGCTGTGCAAGCATAAAAAGAAATCGACGGTCCCCACGTAAACTATCGAAACTGCAAATTCTCTACTTTACAGGAGAGCGATTCAAAGTTTGTAATTAGATTTTTACTAAACAATAAATTCGAATATTCAATATTACCACTGGGTCATAAATGGAAAATTCGACTGTTTTATACTATCTACTAAAGTTTTTAATAATTATTATACTTTTTCTAATATTACACATTCGATACTTTACTTGGTTACCGCTGGGTTTTTTTTTATCGAATGTGCCAGTTTCGACAGTTTTATATGACAAAATCTTTTAGTCTACTATTGAATGTGCACGTTTCGATACTCTTCCACTTCAAGAATTTCTATTGAACTATTGAATGTGGTACTTTCGATTGTATTATTTGTTAAATTGCTCAAGAGAAGGTTATATTATTCCAGTTTCGATATCTACTATTTATTTTTGTCAAGCTTTTACTGCTATAATATTTCTAAGGTATTCATGACAAACAAAGACAAACACAATCAGACATTGTTAATCAAGAAATATGTATTAAAAAATAAAGAACTAAGAAACAAAATTAATAATAAAACAGGTTTTAGCTTGTATTTAAATAACATTTGTTTTACTTTAGTACTTAATTAATATCTTAAAAGAAAAAAATATATTTTTGGCACAATGGTTTTATAAAGTAATATTATAAGAGAACAGAGTAGAGAACTCAATACTAGGTATAATTATTATTAGTACCTATTTAATATAATCTACATAAGTCTTATGCTCTTGACGTGTTAAATCAAATTTAAAATTAAATCTATGTTATCATTTGTAACTAAAAAAGAATGAAAACTTAACATATCTATTAATCATATAACTTATAAAAGAGATCAACATGAGATAATTATCACAGCATCTACTTTATATACCTACTAATCAACTTGCTTAAGTCATTCAACATTAATTATATGAACTAACAATCAATGTAAATAGATAGAATATATATTTAGCTTTTGCTTTCAGCTTAAAATAGAAAGAAATACTTACTTAAAAGAGATTGGCATTTTTCACAGTAATTAGGTACATAGTAGCAAACACAAATCCTAAAGAGATAACAATTAGAGATCAACTTACTTAATATGGCTATAATATTTTAACATTTGTTCAAAATTTCAATCACAGTTAGTATCTAACAACTCTACAATGATGATAAAAATAAACTAGTCAGTCCTCGTCGTTAATGTCTTCATCATTATTTTCAGATATTTGGAGTGTTTTGTAAAAAATATGATATTGCTTTGGAATATGTCCAGCATTACAAAGTAACAACAAATCTTTATATTTTGCTTCCGATATCGGCAAACTGTTAGAATACAATGGCGACAATTCACTTACTTGATTTCTAACCAATGTTTTTTTATTTCGCCGGGTCTGAACTAACGTATTTAATGTCATGTAGTCTGAATCCAAGTCATATTTGTAAAAAATAACGTTAGGGTCAATTTGTTTTACATGAATTTCTTTAATATTATTCCACTTCACATCTTGATTTTCAGTGTTTTTCTTCCAATTTCTGTTATCTAACAAAGTTTTAAAATCAAATATCATGTCTTGAGTCACTTCAGTAACTTTATAAGGAGAACTGTTTGTTTTCGCCCAGTGAACTAACGCGTACCATTGGTCAGGAGTATAAATAATTTTGCCTTTAGAAGATCTCTCAATAAGAGCGTGCACACTGTCAGCTTCTTGTTGTGTGTGACCTGTCTCTAAAAATCGGTGTGTGATATCAATGTTGAATTTTCTGCTAGCGTGCATGTAGAGACTGTAGACAACTCTGTTACGGTTTTGCCCGGTACAATTATCAGACCAAAATATGAAGTCCCGTGCACCATCTGCTACTTTAATCTGGATGAAATCGAACAAGCAGCTAGCGACCTCGTTGGCTCCACGCTTGGCTATATTTTCAGGCCACATGTAACATGATGCTTCCTTATTTCCAGCATCAAATACTGTCAAATGCATAAGAGACAACTTCCTTTTATAATAAAATAAAGTCACCTCTCCACTAGGGCAGTTAAGTACCTTCTGAAAGTCGTAAGTTGCACGAACTATTTGACCAAGATTTTGCATAGCTAGCTCTTTATCTTTAGCTTTGTATTTTCGAGCAGTTTGCTTGTTCAATAGGTGTTTGGCGTGAGATTCTTTTTCTTCTTCGGTAGGGTTTTCCTTATTATCAAAAGCATGAAATTTCTCACATAAATCTTTTTTTGGCATATAAAATGCAATGTTCATGTTTTCGTTTACTATAGTGCGGTATTGCCTTTCCGTTTGTGCTGTATTGTTGTAGTTTTGCAATTGATCCCAATCTTTGTACAATGTAAACATCTTAGCAAAACTTAGATTGTTGTCCAGGTACAATTTACTGCTGCTTTTTCTGGTGTAATGGGACTCAACGGGCTGAAATGACTTCACGTGATCACAAACACTTCGAGTCATCTCGGTGTCTATTTGTGTAGCAACATCCATCGAAAATGCAAGACTTTGACGTAGTAAAGTATCGAAAGTGGTACATTCGATGTGTTTTTAGCAGAGAAAACAATCGAATGTACCACTTTCGATAACATTTTTAAAACCTCCACTAGAGAATACTATCGAAAGTGGTAGATTCGATAAAATAAATTCACTTTTTGTACTAGTATAGTATTGAATCTACCACTTTCGATAGTTTAAAATCAATTATTCAAAAATATCAAAATAATATATTCAATTTTTTAATTAATGAAAGACTAACCTAAACCTAACCTCCAAAAGACGCGTGCGTTCTTGGTCACATTTCGAGTAACACTAACGAAACAGGTAGTTTCGTGTCGCGCGCGCATACCGCTGACTACCAATAACATCGAAAGCGGCAAGTTCGATGTTTTAATATGTCCACTTTATGTACTTTCAATTCTGTTCAATTGAAAAACAGTTGAAGGTATAAAAAATGGTACATATTTTATTATTATGATTATAAATCTTAATCTCTACTTGTCATTAGTGCAATAAAACGAAAATGTATTTTTTTCAATTTCGATAGTTTACGTGGGGACCGTCGAAATATGCACATTATTTGCTATACTTACAAATTTAACAACCCTAATATTGACTAAAATACGTAACAAATAAATCATTTTAAAGACCTTTATCATTTTTTTAACGAACCTTTCGAACGCATAATATGTATTTCGATTAAAACTTGGAATGTCCATTTCTACCCTTAGGGATGGAGTTTAGAAAATGTCGAAATACGTTTTTCATAAATTATATGTTGTGGTTCTCCTAGTCTACTTTAGAACTACAGAAATGAAGAGAAACTGGTGTATTACATTAAAACACTTTACTAAAAGTAGTACCTACTACTTTTGCCAACCAGGTGTACTGCTGAATAAAATGGTTTCATAAATGTATAGAGACAAATAAGGATTTTTAAATCTATCCATAAGGTTTTTTAAGCTTAAAAACTTGCTCTCATTGGTACCGGAACCGCACGCTTAACGTGGTCTCCGAAGCACGAAAAGACGCAACATATGCTAATAGCGTTTGCCCCCAATTCTAGATTTGGACACGAAAGCATTGTTATGATTATTTGCAATCTCACTTCTAATGAAGTCGTGATCATGTCATAGGGAGTGCATTGTTCAAAAAACGATTGTCGTATGCCGTACCGTTTACAGTAATGTATGTAACCGTTTTCTATAAATATACTGAAATATAATATATACAGCTATACAGCTTTAAACATAGGTCTACTTTACAATTATGTTTCCACATTTAAAATAGAAACAACGGTCGCTACTGTGAGTGTAGCACCGTACTCGACCAGGATATAAGATGAAAGCAAATTTTTTAATCATTGATATTAGTGAACAATAAAAATACATAGTTAGTCCTGTTGTAGAAAAAATGTTAGATATCACAGGGAGAAATTACCGATTAGGCGGATAGGAAAAAACAACTATGAGCAACGTTTTTAAAAGAAATCCAACACAAAATCGCAAAGGTATACCTAGGTTGAGGTGTCATTAGTTCACTGAGCTTATCCCGTTCCATGGTGTGATGAATCTCTATTCTCTTCAGCCACAGGGAGTCCAGTGAAAACAGGTCTCCTCTAAGGATATCCTGTTGGAGACGGCCTACATCCAGTGACTTCGTCCGTCCACCTTGTAGGCGGGTGTCCGACACTTCGCTCGCTTATACGTGCCCTGAAATAAATATAGTCCCCCACAATTCACATGAGATTTGGCAAACAGAAATTTACGCATTATAACCATGTTTAGAGTTACGGTTAGAGTATACATCGGCTTTTTCTTAATCGTATGCCATTTGTAGCTCCGGAAATAGCGCTGAGGAAAGATAAATTGTACAAAAACATACCATGCGTCCTACATTTGCTTTCCTATCATTGCGAATCTTATCTATAAGAATGCGCAAATAGAACATACATCGTGACACTGTAATATAACTTAAAAATAACACGCTATAAAGAATAAAGCTTGCTTTTGTATTTAATTCATACATAGTTTAAAGATTTGATAGTCAATCACCACGCACTATAACCGCGAAGTAAAATATCGTGAGGAAACCTGCATATCATAGCACTTTGTAAGGATTTCTATGGTATGTAAAGTCCGCCAACCCGCACTAGGCCAGCGCGGCGTGGTGGACTATATGGCCTAACCCCTCTCAATAGTACTATCGATTGTAAAGGTCCTGCAGTGGGACGTATATGGGCTGATACAGATAATTTAAAATAATTTTATTATTAAAAATGCTATGTTATTATTGCCGCCTAAGAATTTTCATGAGTCAGAGAAAATTTGCGAGGTTTAGCCGACTTTGAAAACTTCGTCGTAATAAAAAAAGTAAAGATAGAGTTTAAGGGTATTTTTTTTAATTCGTTAATTAATTCGAAATGTAACTACGTATGACTTTAGATTACAATATTTTGAAGTTTCTTTGGTAACGGGTAAAAGAGTATATACATATATATTTTGTAACTTATGTTTTCAAATATGAAACGTATAAAATGCGTTATATTCGATTAACCACAAAAAGAACTGACGCAAATAATATTTAGAATATAAATCCGTCTTAAACATAATATGTTATGTTTAACCCTTAGTATGTTTAACCCTTAGTTACTTAGATATAGATCTATACAAATTTTATAAAGCTTTGTTTGTTTCTTTGTTTGCATTGAATAGGCTCCGAAACTGCTAAACCGATTTGAAAAAATCTCTCACTATTGGGAAGCTACCCTGTCCCCGGGTGACATAGGCTTTATTATATTATCAAAAAATATAGGGATCCTTATTAAAACTTCAATAATGTAACCCAAGGTGTAAAAGAATTACCTAAATTATTATTTACATCGCGTGCGCTGTGAAAACTATAATATGTTGTTGATGTGGACTGGACTCAAAAACTACTTAATAAAATAAAGTGAAAAATAATGTAATGATTGTATTATTTACATTTTAATACGATTGCGAACAGACGATTTATCTAAAGACTGCAAGAAGATATTATATGTCTTTTTATGTTCGTTTGTTTACAGCGCATAAAACACTTAATTTTAAATTGTTTCAAATACGACTAACTATACCCAGTTGCAAAACTATAGACAATTTTATTGGAATTCCCCACATATTAGCACTTTATATGAAAAGAATCGGTTGTTAATTGAATTATTTCTCAATTGTTTCACAATGGCGATCACTATACATCCGATCAGCGAAACTTACTAACAGAGATACTTATTAACTCTACGAGTTATGATGTGGGGGAAACCAAATATTAATTATAAATAATACGTATTTATATGTAGATATTTAGGTTTGTTTTTTGTAAAAAATAGGTTAACATCCGTACATACATACATACATACATACATACATACATACCTACATAATACATATACTCACGACTTTTTCCCAGAGGTAGATAGAGGTGCTACCAGGACTCCCAACTTTTTTATGTTTTTCTATGTTCATCTATACATATAATAAAAATGTAAATGGTCGATGTCTGTACATGGAAGATATTTAAGAAATTTTAACGCGGGGGGTCCTTATAACAGTAACAGAATCCAAAACAATTTTTTTTAGAATTTTTGTCTGTTTGTCTGTCTGTCTGTCTGTCTGTATGTTTGCTTGCGCATCACGCAAAAACTACTGCACCAAATGAGATGCGGTTTTCACAGTTGTATTGCTGCAGGTTCAACTTAAAAACTGGTATATGTTGCATTTGCATACAGGGTGTTTCTTTTTGTTTGCTTGCACATTACTCATAAACTACCGCACCAAATGAGATGCAGTTTTCACAGTTATATTGCTGCAGGTTCAACTTAAAAACTGGTGTATGTTGCATTGACATACAGGGTGTTTCTTTTTGTTTGCTTGCACATTACTCATAAACTACCGCACCAAATGAGATGCAGTCTTCACAGTTATATTGCTGCAGGTTCAACTTAAAAACTGGTATAAGTTGCATTGACATACAGGGTGTTTCTTTTTGTTTGCTTGCACATTACTCAAAAACAACCAAACGAAATGAGATGCAGTTTTCACAGTAATATTGGTGCACGTCCAATTTGAAAACTGGTATATAATTTATTTATAGACAGGGTGTTTCTTTTTATTTACTTGCGCATAACGCAAAAACTACAAGACGAAATGAGATGCGGTTTCACAGTTATATAGGTACAAGTCCAACTTAAAAACTGATAAATGTCTTATTTACATACAGGGTGTTTCTTTGTATTATGGAAGATAAATGAGAAAAACTAATATTCCCCATATTAACACTGGATTAACACTCAGGCTACATTTTATCCAGATATATTAAGTGTTCCCGTGGGATGAGGACGGAAATCTGATATATTTGTTACTTTTTATACTCAAAGGGATGCGATGGGCGTGGATTAAATACCTTGAGTGAGAATGAGATAGGACGGGTGGGATATAACGGGACGGGACGGGACGGGATGAGAAAAACCAAATAATCTATACATGTATATTTTTTTAAACAAACTTAATCACGCAGACGAAGTTAGCGGGCAGAAGCTAGTTATTTATAAATTGAGGTACTGTAAACTTGCGCTTCCCTTGCAATAAATAAATATATTAGTAGTTCTTAAGCGATTATTCCATTGTTGGTTTTCGGAATTCCATTGTGGACATATAATTAAGTCGCCTGCGTGCTATTCACGGAAACGATTTGTTTATCAATCGAAAATAACGTTGTTATGCAGTGATTTCGTTATTGTTTATGCAAGGGTATCTTAAACTATGTTTTTAAGATTAATTAATAAAATATAGCACGCCGTGACGCATTTGGGAGAAAACCCGAGTGACTAACTCCGGGTTCAAATCTTAAAGTACTCATGGCAGACATTTCAAAATTAGCTCGTGCTCGTAGTTAATTTTATCGCTTAAGAACACACTAGGAGAAATGTGCAGAAGGGTTAACCAATAGAATTTAAAATGTCTGCCAATAGTATTACGCCAGCGCCGTAGACTAAAATCTCTGTTCCCGAAATATTTTTGTGTCATCATAATCCAAGTCATTTGCAAAAAGAATTCTGCAAAAAGAATAATAATATCATTTTGTGCGGACCCCGTATAAGTTTGGTATGAGGGGGTGGAAAGTGGTTATTTTAAAACATATTTTGTTCACTTTAAAGATCTTGAGCATTGGTCGGCAAACCACAGCTGACAGCTTACCAGTTTCCAATGGCTGTTTAACACAATGAGTAGTAGAGCCATGCTGTAAGTTGTTAAAGTTACAGTTCTAATGGGAAGGCTCGACTGAAGTAGTACTATAGTCGAGCCAGTGAGTACAGATAACTCTCCCTGAAAACATACCTCTCGGGAATGTGTAGTAGAAATTCCTATGCTCCACATAGAATACTTATATAAAATAGACTTATTGAGTAAGCGTTAAATCCAAGCTTTCCCAGGTCACATAAGTCATATGGTAAACAGACTATATAACGTAAAACGTATCCCAAATATGTCGGTATGTAAAATATGGAGACATTTTTGCGAAATTTCTAGTTGCATTGTGTCTGAAGTCACTAATACTAGCACCTGGCTTCTTTTTCGGTCGCGGTCTGGATGTACCCTGCATCTATGTATTGATATTTATCAAATCATTTGTCCTGATTATCTACGCATAGCCAAAACTATTTATTCTAGAAAGCTGTGTGTAACATCAGTTCATCTTATTACTTAAGCATTCGCAAGACGAAATGCAAGTTTAATAATAAACACCGAAATACTTACCTCCTACTTAGTTCTAGTTTTTGGAAGTAGTATAGCCTCGCTGTTGTAAGTCGTGACTCGGCATGAATGGGCAGGCTCGGGTGGTACCACTGTCTCACAGGAGATCGACGTGAAGCGACAGATTCCCGCGTTTCGTTCTGTGAGTGAGATTGTCGGATGCTGGAGTTCCCTTTCCTCTTCCTAGTCTATTTACTTCTCGCTCTCCTCCCAATTTGAAGGGCTTGCATCACATGCTTGATCCAGGGTTGTGGATGGTCATGAGTCGCAGTGATCACATACCATCAGGATGTTGCTCGTTTGCCGGACCTAGCAATAAAAAAAAGTTAATCAACATTTAAGATCTTAGTAATTAATCGAAAACTTACATAAAAATAACTTTAATATGTTTATTTACTTTAAACAATAGGTAATCTAAAACTTAAAATATTTTTTAGTTAACCAAATTAACGACTAGTTATTGCGCATATTATGACCTATCTAAACATAATGTAATGGAGGACTTGGTTCATCAAGGAGGTAACGTACTTTGCTCTTTCTATAAATATTTTATGGATGCCTACTCTTATCAATATACGAGTAATACAGGGTATATCAAGACCGCGACCGAAAACGAAGCCAGGAGGTAGTATTAGTGATATCCAACACAATGCAAGTAAAAATTTTACAAAAAAATCGTCAAGTTTTTTTTTTTTTTATATATCGTCGTATTTGCGTGATTAAACATAGTTTTTCTAAAATAATTACGTACGTCGCTTAATTTTTAAACACGCAATGGTACGTAAGGGTTTAAATTACTACTTTTGCAAAAACTAGGTTTTTAACCCTCAAAAACGATGATTTTTAAAAAATTGTAAAAAAAAATCCGCCGCTTATTTTGCAAAATTTTTAGTTGCATTGTGTCTGTAGCCGCTAAAACTACCACCTGGCTTCGTTTTCGATCGCGGTTTTGATATACCCTGTATATTAACTGTTATTATTAAGCTAACCACCCAGACGAAGCTAATAAGTTATTACATTTCCACATATTATTGTCAATTCGTAGCGTAGGTACAGCCGACATCAATTATTTATTCGCCCCCACTCCTCACGAATGGTGACAAACGTACAGACGTCTAGACAATATATTCATGTAAATCTACGTATATTTTAACTGTCTGCTATTGATTCTTATGTTTGGCTTATTTATCCTCGATTGGTTCTGTATCAGCCCATATACGTCCGACTGCAGGGCACGGGCCTCCTCTACCATCGAAAGTACGATCGAGTGGGGTTAGGCCATATAGTACACCACACTGGCCTAGTCCGGGTTGGTTATTTTTTTATTAAAATACTCATATGGTGGGACGGAACACACAACGCGAATTGTGGGTGTCTTGGTAGCACCTCTGCCTACCCCTTCTGGGAAAATGGTGTGTGTTTATGTATGTATGTAAAATACTCGATACTTTCTATAAGTTAGTACTAGTAGTATGATCATTAGCGACCTTCGGTTTGGTTTCCCGGTCCTCACTAAACTGAACTATCGATGATTTTATACCGGGTATATCAAGACTGCGACCGAAAACGAAGCCAGGTGTAGTTTTAGTGGTAACAGACACATGCAATGAAAAATTTCGCAAAAGAAGCGACAGTTTTTTTTGCAATTTTTTAACCATCATTGTGTTTGGGTGGTAAATACCTAGTTTTTGCGAAAATAATAATTTAAACCTTTGCGTACCGTTGCGACTTTAAAAATAAACAGGTGTACATTATTATTTTAGTAAAATTATGTATTTATCACCCGAATACGATGATCAGTAAAAAAAATCTAAAAATGGTTGTCAATTGTTTTTTTAGTTGCTTTGTGTTTATTATAGACATATTGAATAATTAATGATTAGATATTATTAACATAGGTTATAGATTAAAATATAATTTTATAGGCTGCCTCGGTAGCGTAGTTGTACTACGGTACGACTACAAAGCTGTGGTTTCGGGTTCGAATCCCGGGTCGGGCAGTGATATAGGGTTTTTCTATTTATTATCAGTCCGGAGTCAGGAATTTGTGACCAATATGGCGTTAGCCCCCATCACACCATGGGACGGTACATACAAGGCGAAATGTGGGTGTCCTGATGGCGCCTCTGCCTACCCCTTCTGGGATAAAAGCTCAAAATTTCAAAGGGTGGGTCTCTTGAGTGGAGGTTATTAGATTGATGTTTATATCCTCAATCTTCTTCTTTCTTTCTTTCTTTCTTTCTTCCTCCACTTTTTCCGACGTCCATTAAGTTTACGTCAAATTAGCACGGTAAATGAACATACGAGTAAATATTATATCCAGCTCAAATCTCGTATAGATTTGTTGTTATCTGTGTCATCCATTCGGATAACTTTTGGTAAACCAGAATGACGTCACGTCTACGATTAAACTCCCGATAAGGATGCGTTCAAGTCTAAATATAGACTACGTATTTAAGGTTTTCGTATTTAGGTGTTTTAATTCTGAGGTGGCTGGGGGTTTTTAAAGGTTTATTTCTGGTAATGGAACAATTTGTTCGATAGTAAACGATAATTGCCGCCCATAAATACAAAATATGTATCTAGCTTTGGGATTTATTTAAAATATATAGGATAAGTATATTATGTATATGGAAGTATACGAAAGCTAGGTTAGTTTCCGTAAAGATATTTATAAAAATTAAACGTATTAATTTAATTAAATTAAACGTATTTAAACCCTATTTGTGTGGGACGCTAAAAACGCTTTTGGTCTAAAAATACTGAAGAATCGGTGACTTGAAATATAACGAGGTTTCTCGAATGGCGCCCAACCGATTTAAAATATCTCATATCTCCTATGCAATTATTAATCAGTGAAATTTCTAAAAATAATGATGTTTTAAAGCTCTTAGTACTTGCTTTGACTGCCTCGGTGGCGTAGTTGTACTACGGAACGATTAAAAAGCTGAGGTCTCGGTATCGAATCCCGGGTCGGGCAAAGTGGTATTGGATTTTTCTATTCATTATCAGCCCGGAGTCAGGAATTTGTGCCTTATATAGCGATAGGCTCGCCCACTATCACATCGTGGGATGAAACATACAAGGCGAAATGTGGGTGTCCTAGTGGCCCCTCTGCCTACCCCTTCTGGGATAAAGGCGTGAGTTAATGTATGTATGTTCTTGAAGTACCAGCGTTCCCTCTATATTATGAATATTCTAAGTTATAAATATGTGAAGTTACCTTCGCATACAAGGTACATGTATATCTGTTAGTCCTGCGTACTTATTTGAGCGATACATATACATGTTAATTTAATATAATACATAAAGTTCGTCCAATTTGTGTAAAGTTGGAGTCGGTTACGGACGAAAGGTTGGAAAAGCTTTGGTAAGTAATAAGGGTCGAACCTTTCGGATACGAAGCCCAAAAAAGGTATTGTTGACACTTTTAAAAAGATCAAAATAAAATATTTATTTTTAAATAAATTAGGGTTCTGAAAAATATTTACCTTGTCATTACATAAAAATGTGATATGTGCGCTCCAATGAATCTTATTCGTAGTCAAAATCAAAAGTTAGAACATAATTCTAAAAAATAACGTTCTTAACTTTTCGAGTATTTTGTAAAACAAGTAGGTACTAACAATATATTAAAATGACACTTATTCTTAATATAGAGATATGTATAAATATTGCGAGTTAATATATTATTATTTTTTCTTAACAATAATAAATGCCTAAGTAAAGGAAGCGCAAGGCCTGCAGTGTGACGTATGCGGACTTCTATTCTTATTTACTGGGCCTGCCTCGGTGGCGTAGTTGTATTACGGTTACAAAGGTCGGGCAAAGTGATATTTGATTTTAATTCTTCTATTCTTTAGCAGCCCGGAGTCAGGAATTTGTGCCCGATATGGCGATAGGCTCGCCCCCTATCACATCGTGGGACGGAACATACAAGGCGAATTGTGGGTGTCCTTGTGGCGCCTCTGCCTACCCCTTCGGGGATAAAGGCGTGAGTTTATGTATGTATTATTATTAACTGATACTTATTTCCGTTCCCAACAGAGCACTGTGGAGATTCTTGGACAGCCAATATTTAGCAAACGTGCAGTGGCTAAATTAGTAGTAGTATTCTCAATCTTAGTAAGTACAAACAAAACAATAGATTTCTCATTTCAACCGCGCATAGAAATCAGAGTACTAATTATCGTACGTTGGTTAATAAGCATTGTTTCTGTCAGCAGGATAATTGTTAAGCTCTCCTTACGGTACCCTATGTCGGAAGAGGTAAGACAGCGTCACTGCTGTTCCAAGCACGCTGACGGATGTAGCGGCCCGACTCGACACTTAGTCCATAACAATCCTTAAATCCAAGGGTTGTCCGTAAGAAATCGCCTGGATCGATAAGACCGCTATTTGTGCTTTTGTTAATTTGTGGTATCTCTTAGGTATTTTTCCTTTTTTATGCGCAGTTACAAATAAATAAATATATAAAGCCTGCAAATTTCTAATTAAGAGCCCTCGTTGATAATTATGCGTATTACGAGTGGCGCTAGTCCTTGCAGGGCCAGAAATCCTACGATACCCTTTAACTTGACCCTGTAAAACTATCGATAGTCCTTCTCGTTGTAAGGAGAGAATATATAGTTATATAAAATATAAGACAGAAATAAATAATAGGCCCCGAGGTTCAAATAATTGGCTCGGTGTCAAAGAAGCTATGAAAGATAACGGTCTTTAAAATAAGGATGCCAAAGATCAACTGCCAAATGATTAATATTGAGTTAGATAATGGACCCTGGCAACAGCCATGATATACCTAGGTGGAGGTAGGTTTGAGTAAGTCATGCTCGCTAAAACGTCTGTGCTTGCGGCGGCTTCGTGTGCCGAGTCGGTCACTTCCCTGTAACATGGTTGAGGAGGCAGATGGCTGGCACATGCGTCATACTCGTGAACGAGTGCTGCTTGTGTGGACTGGTCTGCTCGACTTGCTTATAATGATAACTTTAAATTACTTTAAAACTTTTATTTCTATTCATTGCTTTGGTGAAACAGTGTACTGATTCCGCGTTCTGGGCGACTTTACTTACCTAACTCAACCGTACAAAATCACTTGACCAATTACCCTATTCATCATTACTATTCTAAATTATCTATGAACTGCTCTGAATTTAACTACGCTGCAACCTCTGTATAAATACTGTATCTTGTTTTAAAAAAGCAACGCTAAAGTTTCTTTCCCGTTCTTCTCTGGCGAAAACAGCCTTGTGAACCGGGTGGTAGTGGAAAAAAGTGACTGAATCTAAATAATGTATGACATTTCATGGGTTCAATAAATATTTTCATTTCATTTCATTTGGAAATAGCGTTGCCAGGCGTCCGGATAAAGCCGGACATAGTTAGGCTTTTTGATTGCATGTCCGGCTAAAATAAACGGTGTCCGTCTTGTCCGGCTTTTGGTAGGCTTTTTAGATTTCGCAAACAAGCGAGCACAGCTGCCGCCGCGCCGCCGAGCGTGGCCGAGATTTATGATAATAATCAAAAAGACTTGATTTTACATAAAAAAAAATTGTCGTAGGTACCTATTAATACTAAGACAAAATCCTCAATAATATAGGGTGTCCGGCTTTTTTAATCAAATGTCCGGCCAAACTGGCTGGTCTGTCCGGCTATTAGGTTTGGCGACCTGGCAACGCTATTTGGAAACATCATAAGTCAGGAAAGATAACCCCCAGAAACTATAAAATTTACACAAACATTTTAAAGCATTGGCCTCGTCATCTTTCTGTTGTATTTACGTCGCGTGACATTGAATAAGTTAATTAGTTTTTAATATTTTGTACAGGTCATTAGCATACGCTTGTTTCACGTTGACTGAGTTATGACTTCATTATAAAAAATATTGGAAACAAAATATAAAGAAGTTGAAAACAACCCAATTTGAAGTTTTAATTAGCATTGCTAATAAAGCGTTCTTATAAACTTTTATTTAATTAGCAATGTTTGTTATTTACTTTACATCTTAATTTTATTGAAACTTATATCGTGTTGGGCTTTTCTTGTTGGTATGTGTGTTGAATATATATAAAAATAGTAGCGGTCGGGCCGGCTGCAGATAGTTTTTAAGTCCAGTCTACATCAATAACATATATATTATTTCGTGTACTAACTGTTGAAACTCAATGTGATCGTCGTCGACTATATTGCTTTTCCCGTCCCGTCCCGTTATACCCCGTTCTGTCTCGTCTCATTCTGTCCCATAACGAAAAGCAGAGATATAAGTAAACAGACCAACATTATTGTAGTAGCCGTTGAGAGATAACCACCCCTTGCCAGGGGATAGTGTATCTTGATATCATTGCATTTCCTATGGGGTGCATTGTATTTATTTTATCGTGAAGGTTTAAACAAATCTAAATTTGTCTTTTTAGCTATCGAGTGTTTTGTCTCTTTCAAACGACTTTTGAATTCAGATTGAGCGAAGAAAACCAAACCATTCGATAAAATAGATTTTAAAACTGTACATGAATAAGGCTTTTTGTGTTTATAAAAGTATATTCTTTGTTTCATTGAAGAAATATTTTGTCGATTTTGTGTAAAAAAAAAATAGGCTCGAGATATTGGTGAAGAAAATCATACAATATTATTATATAACTATAATTCAACCTAAGATTTTTGCTTCCATTTTTTTATTTATATTTTGTTATGTATCAAACTATAGAGAAGGAACACTACTACTTCTTATATGGTCATAAAAAATACGACGCATTTAAATATATATTTTCTTTATTAATATAATGTACATATAGGGTCATAATTATATGACCTTCCTTTTCTTTAAAATCTGTCTAAAATGCTATAAAGTATTTAAACATGGTTGCTTTATTAATACTTCGAGGGTTTTGTCTTCGAGGACACTGGAGTATTCCAAATAATCTTTTGTGAAAACCCCGTTTTGACTCATATCTTTATCAACAAATTAGATGAAGTAAATATTCTGTCTTGCTCTAAGTGAAGTTACATGATAAGGAACTATTTATAGATTTGGTGACGTCATCGCCGCTGACGTCACAAGCGACCTTGTCACGTACAATTTAATAGAACTTAACTCGATATCCTTTCCACTTGTACTCTACGTTTTCCAAAAGGGTATTTATTATTTATGAAGCTTGTAACATAATATAATATTATTATTTTATTTTATAACACGTATAGGCCTGACAAGCATGCAGAGTTTTATTTTTATATGTACGGCCTTATTCATAGACAGTTTTAACGCCTATTTTAGTTATCAAATGTGTTATCTTCTTCGCTCACACTGAATTCAAGTCGTTCGAAAGGGACAAAACATCCGATAACTAAAATGCGTTTTTAATCTGTCTATGAATACCGTCGTTATGATAAAGTTTATTTTTAAATTACATTTCCATTGTTTGTCCTTATTTTGTAAATGCACACATACATTACATCTTTAAACGACCAATAAATAAATAAAGATCGGAATTACATTAGGGGATGATACAAGCATTCTCGATCATTGAAAAGCAGTGGACTTCTTGTGGCTGAAGAGAAGAAGAAGTTTTAAGTTATATACTTCTTAAAAGGGTCTTTTGTAATTGGTGGTAAATTAAATCCGTCAAAAAAGGCTTGTTAATGTTCTTACTATGAGGAGTAAAGTCTGTTCGATTGCTCTATTGTAACAACTTTAATATAGCTGCCTTAGTTTTAACAATAAGTATAATAATATTGTTCATAATAATGTGTACATAATAATAATAATGTACACACATAAATAAATTGTGGCATTCAAATTTGCAAAATACAAGTAACAATTTAATAGTTGTTCGGTTAAAAATACAAGACTTACAATATTTAAATATTTAAGTAGATCAAAGTTCTGGCACATGCGCAAATAACGAATACATAATACATATGAAAAGCACGCAGCAATAAGGTCGCCAATTGTAACCATTACTTTAGTGTAACGTATTTTTATCAGTTTTATTGTTTCTTTACAAATTAGAAATAAAAAGCTAGGGCTTTAATTAGAAATAAATGTATATTATAAACATTGATAGACTAACAGTCTATCGTAGTTTGAAGAAAATGATTTATTATGTATATGGATGAATGACGTGTTAGACATAATGGTGTAGTTTAAAATAATAGAAAACATATCGAGCGTTTCTACCTTCCATATTGAAAATCGAATAGTATTCTTTAATACTATGATCGTTGGCTCCAACAAAGTATCCATATTATAAACAATTACTATTAAAGATATTATAGGGCGATGTGCAAATAACAAATAACTATGTTTGATTTGACATATCAATGGAAAATGGTTTTTTAAACAGGACAACTTTATAATGGTTTTTTAGATTTACGCGAATGTTACACATTGAAATAAAACTATTTTTTATACGGATTTTATCGCGATTTGGTTTAATTTTTACATTTTTTAACTTCCCGACGTTTCGATTACTTTACAGCTTTCAGTCCGCCCCATGACCACGAAAGCTGTAAAGTAATCGAAATGTCGGGAAGTTAAAAAGTGTAAAAATTAAACCAAATCAGGACAACTTTAGCTATGTTGCCAAATACCAAAACGGTGTGGTTTTTATTTTAAAGCGTTTTAGTGCTTTTGAGATAGTAATCTGCGTTTTATGTAAAATATAAAAAACATTAAAAAGTAAGTTAGCATAGATAATTCTCCACGGTTCCGAAGTGTAGAGGACGCGAAGGGCGGGCGCGCGCAGCCAACCGTGACTCAAGGACGCTAACCACTCATTACTACATGGCCTTAACGTCTGTTAGACTTCGTTTACGCTTGTCTACGCTGTCCTTTTTATATACTGCTAACATTAATTTGAATGTTATAACTTATAAAAGGGAGGATCTATACTTTGTACACGTAGGAATAGTACCGTGTCGGGTCAAATGAAACTAAGATTGTTGAAACTAAGAAGATAAAACTAAAATAGATCTTTAATTGAGTCGTTATCCATCGGGTATCCAGTAAGCTTAATGACTAAACGAGACCCAAATCGGCAAGGCCGTGTCAACCTTCTCCAAATTGGTTACTTCGTGGCTCTACCATTTTTACAATTCAACTTTCTCTAAACTTTTTAATGCTTCAGCAATAGTAACATATCGACATCATGGTGCTATATAAGTACATCAAGGATGTTATTGTCAGACGTTTTTAAAACCTCCGTAGAAGAGTGATCAAAAGGCTAGCTGTACAATAAACGTCTGCGGTTCGATGCGTGCGTGAAGACAACTTTTTTGTGTGGTTAATAACTATTTGTTCCCGCCTCAGCCTTCTTGTAACCGTTGTTTATTATAGGCATATTATTTGAGCATTTTCATTATGTCCTATGTGACCCTTGTCATATGCATACACATTATAAATTGTAATGCTTATATACACATTCGATACTACGATTCTACTTTTACATAACACTTTACATGGCACTTTTATTGAACTTTTTCTCGATAGTTTACTGATATTTGGATATTAATAAAAAAACAGTTTAAATTTTTATTTTATAATAGAGATAGATGTCACGTGTTAACTGGGCTGAAAACTTGTCTCAACGACCTACATTTGGCAAGCATTGTTTAAATTCAAACCAAACCTTTCCTCGTAAGTCCGGGCAGTCTAAAATATTGAACTAATGTTTTTATTTTTCTTTATTTATTAGAGTTTTAAGAGACACGGATAAGCCATCCGTGTCAATTAAAAAGCTCTATCCAAAAAGAAACAAATGAATAGTATGGTAGTCTAAAATCACAATATATTATATCTCTTTATTATATTTTTTTATTTTTTTTTATTTTTCTTCTTTAACTTTGAATGTGATCTTGGTTAATTGTCATTAGCGTAGTAGCACTGCAATTAGGCTATTATATAATATAAAATCTTATCAACATAATTATATATTGATATCCTAGGGAAAACATAAAATTATTGACGAATAGTCATAAAACTAAAAGCATAATGCACTTATGTTAAATAAATTGAATGTGCTTATAGCACATGAAATTTCAATAAATAGGAGACGAAAACAATATAAAAAATAATTCTTAACTTTTTTCTGAGTCTTCAGACTAAACATTGCGAAAGTAAAACTTATTTTTGCGGTAATTCAAATCTGTTTTGAAATAATAAAAAATAAAAAAAAACAGAGCGTATAGCGTCAAACAAGCCTACTTTTATTGGCTTACTCGTATTGAAAGAAAGAAAGAAAGAAAAACGATTTATTGACACAACATGGAATGTATAGAAATACCATAAAAAACTAATAAAAAACAATTCAATCGTATAAAATAAATTAAAAAAAAAATTGCTGTAAATTGTTTGTTAATTTCCGTGCCAGCCGAAAGAAAATAGCTTTTCGCTGTTCACAATTGAGTTCTGATAAAGCCATTTTATTGCAAATTGAATATGATTTTGAAGTAGTTATTTTGCGAACCTTATATTATGGCTTTTAAGGGTTCTTTGAATTAATAGCCCATTTACACTGACATCGTTTCACGTCTGATGTCGAGCGAGAATCATATGCTATTATCGTATGCGATAATCTCTATCTTCTAATGTTTATGGCAAATGTTTACACAATGCAATTTTTATTGCCTGTCGATAATCGTATTTTCGCGGCGAGAAACTAAAAAGAATTAAAAATAATACAACATCTGTGTTAAAATGGGGATATATTACTTGAATCATAAAAAATAACATTGATGACAGCAATATGATGCATTCTGATAAGAATTAAAGGGAGTGGCAAACAAATGCGTGCTTTTTAAATGTATTTTTTAATACGTAAATGTAATACAGAAGCAAGAAACTTTAAACGTTTATACTGGTGGTATAAACCATATTATAAGCGCGTTGTTGGAGACACAGAGATATGTTTTATGTTCATTATTAAAGAAGAAGAAATACCACTCAGTGAATAAATGCAATAGAAACAATTTAGCATGGAACATTTCTCAAATATATCATATTGAAAAAAAGATTCTATAAAATGTGTAATTTTCGTCTATCGTACTATAATTCACCTAGGAGGTGATTGATACGAAGCTAGGTAATATAAATAACACTATTTAGAAAGGTTTCAGTAAAATTAAGTAAAGGCGTAGATAAACTAAAAAAAATTAATTGGCAATAGCAGTTTTGAATAGTTTCATTATTATTTGAATAACTTTTCCTTTTGAATAACTTGATTGTCTATAGTTTTAATCTCGACAATACATATAGCGACATATAAATCGTTACGTAATTACTAAAAATACCTAGAAGCTCATTATAAATAGCAGGCAAGCCAAAAGGATATTTACTTAAAGTAAATAATGCGATCGCTAGAATTATAAGTACATGTTACGTTGTTACGACTCGCAAAGACTTTGTAAGCTTCTCTGCTCGTCTACAAAGTTTCAAGTTTCTACTTACGCAACTAAGTTTCAGACAATGAAATAAGTTATAACACTCGACATTTTTGTACGCGATAGGTTAGGGGAGCGGGCAGTTAAGATTTAATAATAAGTAAATATATATTCACAACATACTGTGAATGGCGATAAAGCATGCCATTCGCCTGATGGTAAGCGATACGACCGCTCATTAATAGTAGCAAAACCAAACAACACCACCAAGGCAATGCTTGGCATTCCACTGCGCTCGCCAACCTGAGAGATATGATGTTAAGTCTCATTACGTTCAGTTGTTACGCTGGCTACAAAGTAACTAGTACATAGGTACTACTGGCTGTTAAACATGGAATCATTACGGGTCCCCTTACTAAGGATATCATCCACTTATTGTACCTTCTTAAGCCAGATTTTTGCACCACTGTTGCTTGATTTCTGATCACATTCGCGACACTTCCCTTGCCCAATTATGGTCTCCACTCTAATACATTTCGTGCAACGGTAATTTTGTAAACAAGACATACAATATGCATAATATGTTATTTATAAACTGATACATTTCGTATAAGCACATCAGATATAAAGATAAGTATTGTAGATGGTTTTATTGTGTCTTATTTTCTTGACATCTTTGTATGTGTCGGAAAAACCAGTGAAAACAATCTGTATTCATTTCTATGGTAAATTCTTATTATGTTAATTACAGGATAATTTTTATCCGTACAACATTCATGTACAAAAAAACAAATTTTGGTAAATATGCGGGGTTTTGAAACCTCAATTACATTAGTAGTCATTCGGCCATAATATTCTTCATTTTAAGGGGTGTAAAGGTGACAGAAAATACCTAATGGGCATAAGTCGTCTTCATTTCTCGCGGTGCACGTTGCTGACCGAAGAAAAGTTTTCTGCTGACCGATGCAGCGAATATTGGTAATTCATTAAGCGGGAGGATGTCCGTGTTCTGCAGTGGATGTCTTGGAACAATAATGATGGTGTATTGCGTTATTTATCTTAATTCACAATTGACATCTACCTGAGATAATGTAGCGTTTGTTGAAGATGTAAAGTTTGAAAAGTAGTTGGTTACGCTGGTAACTAATTAGACCGATTCGTGTTTGATGAATACGACCACATCTGGCATAAGGTTTGGTCTACCAAGGCTGATGCAATGAGTATTTCTATGGTTGTATACATAGGGGCGGCCATCTTGCCAATAGTTCATCTGACGGTAAGTAATTACTGTAAATACATATATAGCAGCCTATGAACAATAACAATACTGAGCGCGTTATAAGCCTCTCAATTGCAGGGGGAAAGACGTGGAAAATAGTTTTAATGCTACCGCAGTCAATTACTATAAAAAGGTCATTTAATTCCCGAAAATTACGCAGTACATTCCTTATCCGTGTTACATTTTCGCTGGAATATAATTTACATTTTACCGCAGAGAGATCCATCAAGCATATCAGTGATAAATTGTAAGCGTCGCGACTAATATATCGACTTGGCAAGCGATTTAAAGCGGTAAAACAGTTTTATTACCACAAGGCTTTACATTTGAAAATGTCTAGAAAGCAGACTGCCTCTGTGGCGTAGTTGTACTACGGTACGATTACAAAGCTGAAGTCTCGGGTTCGAATCCCGTCGAATTTGTCCCCGATATGGCGATAGGCTCGCCCCCTGTCACATCGTGGGATGGAACATACCACGCGAAATGTGGGTGTCCTGGTAGCACCTCTGCCTACCGCTTCTGGGAAAAAGGCGTGAGTTTATGTATGTGTCTAGAGATAATAGTACAGAATGTTTCTACATTTGGATTCAACTACTTATATCTGTTCAATAAATTAATACGCAATTGCAGTAAATATTAATGTACCCGATTTTTCGCCTTTCTAGCTTTTATATTGAATAAAATTATTTGTTATTGTAGAATTATGATAGAAAAACAACACAACATAAATCTCCCATACATGGTGCTACTCCAATATAAGAGAGAAAATAATTACAAAAAATAACTTGTGGATTGAACCTGCAACATCTCGTTGCACAAGTATCATGTCCCCTACGTACTATAGGCCGCCAAAAGAAATTCATAGTTACAAATAGTAAAATAAGGTGATCAGATTTCATTATTTATTAATTTTTATTGTATTTAATTACTAATACAAAATTATTAGTTACAAATATTCACTTACAGGCAAGGCCACGTACAAGCAAGCGAAGTGTCGGACGCCCACCAATCAGGTGGACGGACGACCTGGTTAAGGTCGCTGGAAGTTGCTGGATGCAGGCTGCTTCCCACAGGTGTAGACCTGTGAGAGACCTGTGAGTAGTGGAGATCCATGGAGGCGGCCTATGTTCAGCAGTGGACTTCCTGTGGATGAAGAGAGAGAGAGAGAGAGTTACAAATATTCAAATAATGCAATCATAAACTCAATTGAGTTTTACTATACATCACTGTATATACATCACTATTTATACATGCATATACATAAATATTTTGTTGTAAACTCATCGGATTTCAGCTGACCTAGATACGGGAGATAGCAACAGTTTTAATTAAGCTGCGATGCTATACGGGAGTTCGTTCAATGACCATTACACTGGCTTTATAAAATGGAAATTAAATTGTCTTTATTTACCACAGCGCGTATTGGAACTAAAAAACAATAATGAGATTTTTGTCGTTTATTTTGAGTGAACTAACGTCCAGTAAATTAATTAACCCTTTATAATCCAAATTCTTTGTCACTACATACATATGGAATAAGCAAGGTGAAATGTGGGTGTCCTGGTAGCACTTCTGCCTACCCCTTCTGGGAAAAAGGCGTGAGTTTATGTATGTATGTCCATATCGCCATATCGGGCACAAATTCCTGACTCCGGGCTGATAATGAATAGAAAAATGCAATATCACTTTGCCCGACCCGGGATTCAAACCCGAGACCTCAGCTTTGTAGTCGTACCTTGGTACAACAACGCCACCGAGGCACCTGTTTTATTACGTTTTAAAACGAAACCCACAAGATGGACTGTAAAACAACAATTCCTTACCCCATTACCTTGTAAAAACAGAATCAAAGTATCGATGATCGTGAATTTTAACAACATTTACCTGGTAAATAGCCATTGAGGTTACTAATTGATAACAACACGGTGGGTTTCGTTCGAAGTGGGTCACAGCGGCCTCGCACACCAAAACGTCGGATTTGGGTCGCACCGCCGCCGCGCCAATTCCTATCGTAATTGTATTATTGTTTTACTATTGTATATGAGTTTTGGCTCAGTTAATAGGCCAATGTGGTAGACTATGGTTTAGGTCTTTTCAAGCAGGTTATCGTGTTAAGCTCTGCCATGTATCAGCCCTTATACTTCCACTGGTGAAAACGAGATTCTTACAACCGGGAGTTTGATAGAGAAGGGTGAGGATAAAGCCCACCAGGCTGGCTTACAGCGTAATTAACTACATACATAAACTCACGCCTTTATCCCCGAAGGGGTTAGGCAGAGGCGCCGCCAGAACACCCACATTTCGCCTGGTATGCTCCGTCCCATGATGTGATAGGGGGCGAGCCTAT
Source organism: Deilephila elpenor (assembly GCA_949752805.1). Lineage (NCBI taxonomy): Eukaryota > Metazoa > Arthropoda > Insecta > Lepidoptera > Sphingidae > Deilephila > Deilephila elpenor. Next base: position 12,199,636 of record OX457108.1, read on the forward strand.
CGCCATATCGGGCACAAATTCCTGATTCCGGGCTGATAATAAATAGAAAAATCCAATATCTCCGAGACCTCAGCTTTGTAACCGTACCGTAATACAACTACGCCACCGAGGCAGTCTAGTAATTAACAGTAATTAACTACGACGTATATATTTGTCTAACAATCTGCAGCGACCCAATTGCCAACAAAAACTAGATAGAAGACAGGACAAAGAAGAAAACTTTGTTACTTCCTAAATTTGTACATATTTGCTTGTTCGCTGTGAGTGCGTCCTGGAAATAGCACTCGGAAAGTCACTTTTTACATCCCATGTGGGCAGCCATTAGCTGAACGAGGCTATCAAGTCTCATCGCAGACTATTACTTACATGACAGTTTTAAAAGCTTCCGTATGAACTAAATGGATGAAGAAATAAATAACTAGGAGATAGATCATTGTTATATAACTCTATGGTATTTGTAATGTTCATATGTAGGCTAGGCTATGTGAACAAAATTTCTAAATTTTTTTTCAGATCCTAAGATGCTCCTCGAAGCCTCCTTGCAAATGTTAGCAAAAAATATTTTTGAAAACAAGCTTATATCAAAGAGTCTAAAAATAAGCAAAATAATTTCAATGTGAATTAAATTCAAACTCATAATTTTGTTCCATTAAACAACATATTTTTTATGATGAAAAAACTCGTGGGAAAAACTTTAAAGCGTCCGTAAAAGTAGTTCTAAGTTAATTAAAAACAGCGTTTTATACTCTTGACCTATTTTAACACGGTTTATCGTGACGAATCGTTTATTGTAAACACTTTTCTTGTTATTATGAGACCGTTTTATACCCACATTTGTCTATAGAAGCTGAAATATTAAGGTCAAAGGAAATTATGAGCTAAATATTAAAAACCACAACCAAGTTTGTTGATTCGTTGATCGTTCGTTATTAAGGCATTTTTTTTTTGCTCTTTCTTATTTACTCTAGAAGTTAGATCTGTGGTTCCTTGATCGTCAAGATGCAAAGAAGTAGTGTTAAAAACAATTTTCTTTTTAAGTATCCTACAAATAAACAGACAACCTTTAAGCCCCGAAGATTTTCCTTCTGTCGAAAAAGAAACAGGTTATAAATGAATAAATTACTGATGTAAGAATACATTTTCTAAAGATTTTACTTTTATATATAGTCAGGTTGTAACTTATTTCATGGATAATTTTTATCTGACATTTGATAAATTGGGCTTCAAACATGAGACGAGAAACCTGAGTCCATAAGTAAGAACATCGCTATTGGGTTGAGTATGCCATTAGGTTGGAAACCTTTTCCTTTTTGTTTTTTTTTTTTTACAGTCACATACATAGTCCTGACCCCACACTAAGATCGAGTCTTGTGTCGTGGGTATCAGAAGCTACGAGAGACTTTTCGGTCTCACAAACACCCAGACCCGAAACAAATACCTGTAAATCACACAAATATTTGTTTCGGTGCGGGGATTGGTACTTACAAAAAGCATGAAATAAGGTAAAAAAGTACCTAATACGTTTCAATGTTATTCATGTAATATTCTTAAAACATGCCTCATGCGTAATGTAATAAGACTTTCGACTTCAAAGAAATCACATTTTGAGTGGCAATGATCGCCAAATGTGAAATGTTTGGAGCCCAACTCGCGTACAATAATATCGAGTTGCAATAAACAGGATGCGCCGTTTAATCGACGCCCTGAAGCCAATTTCGCATCAATCACTACACATAATGTGATCATACGGTTCTTACTTCAATATTTGAATTCTGTGACTCAGATTATTTCTTTCATCTTTGATTTTATCAGCATACGTGGCTTTCAATTTTATGGTTTTCACTCAGTATAATTAAGCCTCATAAAATTGGTAAGTGACATTGGTCCGTAACATTTCCAACGGCAGAGATCAGACATTTGTAATACAGCTAATATTCCTTAGGTGTACTTTATTAAAGACTTTGAGACTCATTTTCCAAGAGATCCTGTATAATGGTTTCTTAGATTTACGCGAATATTACACATTGAAATAAAACTATTTTATACGGATTCTGTATGCTGATTTTAAACAAAGATATCAGGATTACACATATGCCCTGTGGCAAAGGGAAATTTATAATTCCCCACCCTATTTCCTGCCTGACTGCCTCGGTGGCGTAGTTGTATTACGGTACGGTTACAAAGCTGAGGTCTCGGGTTCGAGTCCCGGGTCGGGCAAAGTGATATTGGATTTTTCTATTTATTATCAGTCCGGAGTCAGGAATTTGTGCCCGATATGGCGATAGGCTCACCACCTATCACATCGTGGGACGGAACATACAAGGCGAAATGTGGGTGTCCTGGTGGCGCCTCTGCCTAACCCTTCGGGGATAAAGGCGTGAGTTTATGTATGTATGTATGTATTTCCTGCCTGTCGTAGGAGGCGACTAAACGGGCCTTTGGGATCACTGGGTGCATTTGGGGGGCGCCATCTCGAGGCTAAACTCTAAAAAAAACTAATAAGAGCTTATACGCGCTCCCTTTTATTAAGACGGGCGAATTTATATCAATATATCTCTGAATAGCATAGAGTGGCTGCGGAATAGTATTGGGCCAGTCTCGCTAGCAGGGACCGCAGTCACTCTGATATGCGTGAGGAGGGCCATCGAGGGGGTTCGGTATACCGGCGTAGGCTTTTAGCGTTAGGGACCCGGGTGACCCCTACGTAAGCTCCTTCCCCTCACTTATATTAGTTAAGAAATTAGCTTAAGAAGAAGCTACGAGTAAATAATTAATTTTGATTTTTTATTTATTTTGAAATCTAACGAAAAAAATATTTACCATCTAACTTTCTTGCCAAAATAAAAACACTTATGATTCGTGGAAACAACGAAGAATTTCAAGACATTTGCCCTTCTTGGCTCACAGCCCGCATGATTGTAGTACATATACCTTGCTCTAAGCTGGAATTATTAATTAAGCTCAATTGTATCGGCTTTGCACATTGATGTAGTATCTGTTTATTGACATGTTGACAATAATTATATGCGAAGTATGGATCTGTTGTTAACCACGGGGAATGTAATATGTTGAATCTTTTTTTTCTATATTTCAGTTTTTTAATAGTGTATTTTAGTTTTTTAAAGTGCTTGGTGGCCTGTTGTTTAGCGGGCCAGACGCGGCTGCCAACATGTTCATGGTAGTCGCGGGTTCAAATCCCAGGGCATACCTCTGACTTTTGGGAGTAATTTGTCTATTGATACTTGATAGTCAATCACCACGCACTATAAATGTGAAGGAAAACATCGCGAGAAAACTTGCATAGTATAGCAATTTATAAGAATTTTTATGGTATGTGAAGTCCGCCAACCCGCACTAGGCCAGCGTGGTGGACTATATGGCCTAACCTTTCTCAATAGTACTCTCGATTGTACATGAGGCTCGTGCCCTGCAGTGTTACGTTTATTGGCTGATACAGTAAATACAGTTTTTTAATACCAATACATTAACATTAAAACTACTGAGGACTTTTTGAGGACTATACGTGAACTGTTGAGGCCATCGCCACATTTACTTCATTGTAAACCATATATAATCTTGTAAAACAAAGTAAAGATAAATAATGTTAACGTTTATATTTCAAGTAGAGGGTCTGTTGTTTTAAACCGAAAACATCTGAAAGGTTCGACTGAATATTATATAACTACAACCAATTATTGTTATTATGTGTCTCTTTTTATTTATTTCCTCGGCTAATCTTTTTTCCTATTTGTTGCCTAAGCATAGTAGACTCCGATTATTATATGCTGTTGCTGAATAACGGCCGTCTGGGATTTGGGAGAGTTCGCCGATTATGTTAAACAAATCTTTTAAAGATTATTGTTTTATTTAATTATTTATAATAAGACAACAAAGTACAAATGGCGGTTATAGCGCACTAAGGCAATCTTTACCAGACAACCATTGGAACGATTTATTATTTTTATATCTATTATTTTAACATACATTACAATATACGCTATTGTATAAAAATAAACATTATAAGTAAGTGTAACCGGAGCTACCGCTAAATCAGTATATATAGAGTGTAGGTTTCTTAAAGAATAGTTGTGGCTGTGTAGTGTTGATTCAATGAGAACCCTTGCCAACACGACTGGTGCCAAATTCTAGCAAATTCGAAGAAGTTATTTTCTAAATAGAGCCCAAGGTTTATAAATCTCATTGTGGGATTGCGATAATGTGGCTGTTGTAAGAATAAATTTATTCTTCTTTTTCCTGTCCTCATTTCAAATATACTAAGTATATGGAACATAAATGCGAAACCTGGTTGTAGCATGCTTACAATGAGACACTGAATCGATTTCAAAACATGTTATAGTTCAAAACATGAATATAAGTCACAGCGACAAGGCATTTAGATAAATGCTACGATAAATAAATACTTGAGCAAATAATCATATAAATTATAAACTTAATGCTAATAATCTTAAAGGTTTTTTTCAATTCGTAAGCACTTCCTAATTAAAAACGTGTTGAATATGATTGGGTGTATTTATTATTAGCTTCATTGGCCATTAAAATACGAAAGGAAACGACCTACGAGATTTCCACAGGAGTTTCTAATGTTTGTGAGGGTTAATTACCAAAAATGGCTATGGGGAGGTCTTAGTTCTGACGCTTCCACTCATGAAAGCGAGAATGCAAGTAGAAGTGAAACTATTGCACGCGCCCTGTGTTGCTCGTCAGTTGCTCGTAGCTAGGCAACGCGAATATAAAAATTTCTAATGGTGGTGTGTATGTGGTTAGAGCAATTTTTTATTTATTTTGCCTAAAATTTGTAATTTTTTTTGAATTAGAGGGTTTTGCAGTCGGGTTTAAGACACTATTATATATACTATACTATATATTTTATTGATAGAAACTAGAAGTATAGGTACGCAGCAATATAGCGTAGACTTTGGTAATCTGGGAAGTTGCCCAAATTTAATTCATCTTTCCTTCCATTCCTCTGCTGACTGCCTCGGTGGCGTAGTTGTATTACCGTACGGTTACAAAGCTGAGGTCTCGGGTTCGAGTCCCGGGTCGGGCAGTGATATTGGATTTTTCTACTCATTATCAGCCCGGAGTCAGGAATTTGTGCCCGATATGGCGATAGGCTCGCCCCCTATCACATCATGGGACGGAACATACAAGGCGAAATGTGGGTGTCCTGGCGGCGCCTCTGCCTACCCCCTTCGGGGATAAAGGCGTGAGTTTATGATGATAAGTTTCCTTCCATTCCATTTCTTTCGAATTACGTAGAATTGCATACATGATATTATTTATATATTATTTTAAATCTATTCTATAGATATAAAGTAACATATAAATGATAATTACAAATTACAAAATTAATCATTCTAAAATATTTACTCTTAAAAATCTAGGTTGTTGTGTAGGCTGGTCTGAAAGAAAAGTTTAAGTTATAAATTAAGATGAAATCTAAAACCTTTGTCTTCTATGATAGGTGTTGCATCATATTAAAATATGGCTACAATCGATTGATGTAGTGACCGATTGATTAGTTCCGTTTGTGCGGTTACAGAAACTAATTACTATGACGCGTTCTTGTGCGCTGACTCACTCTCCCTTTGCGCCACTTTGATTCTAATTTACATTTTTTTACTATAAATAATTATCCTGACAAAAATATAAAATAAACACCACAAGAATTACGATTTTTTTTTAATAATAAATGAATTACGGACAAAGCAAGTAAAAAAAAAATTAAATACAATTTTATTGCAGTGTTATTGAATAGCAATAATAATTAAATCGTCGATTAGGTTTAACATTTTGATTTATTTTATTCTAATGTTCTTGTAGTAAATGCACATTAATAACCTTTTAATTACATTCAAATTGCGTATGCCACGCGTATATTTTTTCTTGGTTGATGAAATATTAAATATTTTGATTTATGCACTAGTTTTATGTTTGCTATTTACAAAATTTCTTATCGTATGTACTAGCCATATGCTTATAGACATTTTCATTTGGTGATAAAATAACAACTTCCGCACTTTCAATAATTAAAATACGTGCTTTAGTAAGAATTTTGATCCCGTATTGAACCCACAGGGAGAATAGAATTTTCATAAACCCCTTTTTATTGCTATTTATAATTTATGACGAAACTTCGGTGCAATATTTCACATTTCAAGAGCTTCTAATCTTTGTGCGTTATAGAGCAATCGGTCATAAAAGCTTCTATACGTTAGAGAACTTTTTAGCGTGCAAAGAATTTCGTGCGGTTTCATATTTTTTTAGAATGATTTGGCCTATAATTTGACATAGGCATAGCCTTGCCTGTTATCAAGTGTTTCAGGAGTAGACCATATTTTGAGTTTATCAGATGCCGTAGACTCCATTATTTATTTTCTTAATTCTGCAGGAAAATTTTGAGATATGTTAATTATCTTTCAGCATTAAAGGGACCGATAATTAAAATATAATGCAGAGCATTTATAAACAATAATTGTTGCGAAAGTGCTTGAGTTAGTACTTTTGTCTTAAAAGAAAATTGATGTGAAGCAATAGTTTTAGTATGACGTGTGTTTTAGTGAGAGATTTGGGAGAAGGGCGAAGGGCGAATATTATTATTTTTTCAACATTCTCTATTAGGTCTCTTTCAATTGAAAAATTCCGACGAGCACCTGAAATCTTAAAATAATTTTAGGGTTTTAAAAAGCAAAGATTACTCACGTCTGTGCCTCGGAACCTCGCAGAGCTGCGTCGAAATGAAGCTTAGTGTTATGAATGTAACCTGCGAGAGCATCTGTAGTCCTGGAAGGCACTGTCAAAGCCATAATCAGTTTTATTGCAACTAAAAATATGGGCTATTTGTTTATCAAATTTGTGGCACATAAATATAAGCTTACTATCATTACTGACAAGTAATGTTCAGAACTGTGGTTCTAAGGAGAACATAATATAATAAAATATAATGATGTCGAAAGGTTACCACTCGATACTTTACAATTTACATGGACGGAACTGCTCTTACCATCCGTTGTATAGTAGCTCCACCAGGCCAGTGAAAAAAAAATCTTGTACGAAGACTTTCGAGTGGGTTCAGCAGCGACATTTTTTTAATATGAACTGTATCTAGTAAACCTCTTAGTTCTTAATATATTAATAGGAATATTTATATTTGAATATTTGGGAAAACCGTGCTTTCGTGCTAGTGTACATTGCAAAAAAAAACGACAAAATATTTTTAAAACATTTATTTCTTAATTTAAACTAAACACAATCATTATACAGACATTTTAGTTTTACAAGGTTTTACAAAAATAGGTCTTAAATAAATTCGATACTTATCTATCTAAATTAGCTTAATTTACAAACTTGGCCCATAACTGTTCTAGGGCTTACTAAAATTTACAAGTTTTAAGACTTCAACGTGCACGGAAAATCTTATGTTACACGTGAAAAGCTGAAAATTGTTAACTTATGTTAAGTTGAAGTTTTTTAAAAGAATATACCTGATACGTTATTGCGTAAGGTTATTGCCTTTACTCAATTCGACAGTTTCGCATAAAAAAATCTCTTATACTAATTATATTTTTCAAGCATATTTATTTCGTAAGATTAAACATAATAAATACGAACATTTAAAAAGAGCGGATTTTTTGTACTAGTTTTGCAAAATTCCATCCACGTTGAAGTCGGCTCTAAAATTAAAAACATATACCTATATTTTAATTACAAATTATATATTTGCTATGCCATAATTTAGTGAAACAATTAAAAGGGTAAAAAAGATGTTCATAAAAACGTAACTTGTACCTGTGTCATTTAGTACTTACTATAAATCGTAATAAATTACAGAATGTGTTTCTTAACCCTATATCGTCATTTTCACACATGTCAAAGAACTTTTAGTTTTTTTAGGACTTATAACAGATATATTAAGTCATGATTTGACGACGGGCTTAACTTCAACCCTTAAAAAAATGTTTAAATCCTCCGATGGGAAAAACCTAGAGATTGAATAGAAATTTTAAAAAATTAGCTCATGTTGGGCTTTGGACTCATATTGAAACAGTAAATTGAGTAATTGCCTAATTTCGTTGCTGGTAAAAAGTAACTAAGTTATTTTTAGTCTCGTTGAGCTACAGAGTTCGGTGCCAAACAAATGGATGCCACTGACTGACTGACTATAATTGTAGGAGTTGCAGTGGCGGGTGCGAGGGGGGGATAGTCTCTATTCATGTTTTTACATACATAAACTATCGCCTTTATCCCAGAAGGGGTAGGCAGAGGCGCCACCAGGACATCCACATTTCACCTTGTATGTTCCGTCCCACGATTTGATAGGGGGCGAACCTACCGCCCCATCATGTTGTTATAAATACAGTAATGTGGCGACTTTATTGAATATCAGAAATAATATTGAAGAATTAGCTAACAATCAATAAACAACTAAATCAGAAATCAGACTAAACAATAAACTCAGATAGTTTCTATCGCGCAATATAATATTGTCACCCATTTTTTATTTAATTTTACGTGTATATTAATCATCAACGTATTGTTTGCAAGATCTTTTTACCAATAAATTTACATACAATTTTTATTCTGTTTCTTGAATTTTGTACTACTAAAGAAGCCACTTGTAAAATATCACGAATATATAAGTAATATACATATATAGCTCGAACGAATAGTGTTACAATGAATTCCAATAATAAACATTACTAAATAATTTATGGAAATTAATCTTTATGTTTTGGTGATAGCGGAGGTTAAAACGAAAGAAAACAAGACATTATGGCTATCAATTTGTTTCGGGTGTGTGTGCTCTCAAGACCAAAAAGCCTCTTGTAGTTTTGACATGCAAGATACAAAACGTGTATCTCTTTCAAAACTACAACAAATCAAGGATCAAGACTATGCGATTGTTGTCTATATTTATTTATCTATATAGTGTGTTGGGGTAACACAGTAATAGTAGTGCGTAGGGGGTAACCCTTCCCATCGTACAAATACGGTGTTACCCCAACGCAGCCTACCACAAACCTATTTCGTGTTTTTTTTTACATTAATATATTTTACAGGGCTCTTTTCGACGTCAATGAGCCTATTTATAAAAATACGTATAAACCTGCCAATTTTTATTGGCTTCCATATTTTCATATGCACTGCCTTCGTAATAAGAGATGATTTTCTCCATTATCAAAAACTCAAAATCTGCGTTTTATTTGTGTCTAAAGTATATCAGTCTATATACGTTCCATTGTTACGGCCTTATTCATAGACCGTTTAAAACCTATTTTAGTTATCAATTGTCTTCTTCGCTCAAATTGTATTCAAAAGTCGTTCGAAACGAACAAAACATTCGATAACTAAAATAGGTTTTAAAACTGTCTATGAAAAATACCGTTAGTGTGTTGCCCATGAAGTACCTCTTTTAATATGCAAAGCCTTGATACGTTGCTCTGCTACAATATCCAGACAGATTGGCTCGTTCAAGTTCAGTCGAGCATAAAACAAATTACAAATCCTTGTGTGAGGTTCATGGCTTTGTATAAGAATTACTACAATTTGATCACAGTTATACCGGATAATCCCATTTGCATAAAGACTCTATGTTTCTCAAGTGGTCTGGATGGTTTCATAAACGTTTATGATAGGGTACTTACAAGCCAATAAGCCGAAATGTCTGATTAAACTGTTTCCAGGATTCGAATCAATTTTTTTTTCCGACACGTTTTATTCGTGTTCATGGTGTCATATGATTAAGACAGCTCAATGGTGAAGGACTATGCCCAGTTGTGGGACGTATATTGACTGACGTAGATACAATATATCCATCTTTTGCAAATATCTTAATGTACATTAATAAAATACAATCCAGAACATACCAAAGACAATTGATAAGGTACTTGCCCAATTCAGCTTCAAGCACCCAGAAGTGCCAAATATCTCTGCTTTCTTAATCAAAACATACCTTTACACAATCATTTACCAGAAAGGCAGTACACTCGCCAAACCCTCAATATACACATGCATGGATCAGTCGTTCCTCTCGAGCAGCTTCCTGACCAACCTCCAGTCTTCCATGATGTCTGCATCAGGCAGCATGTACACCACGTAAGGAGGAGACACCGTGACCTGGCGCTTCCTCCGCCGCCGACCCCACTCGGAGCCACACGACCAAAGATCTACCGTATGACGTTCTTCCTCTAACTTTCTTATTTTTTCTAGGATCTCCTCTTTCAGGTTCTCGTAGGCCAGCCATTTTTCACTCTGTTGACAATAGAGAAGTAGCTTATTTTTTTTTTATCTAGATCTATGGGATTATTGGTACTTAGAACTAATACCGGTTTTATTGCTTTAATTAATAAACATAAATAATATTCACGGTTTCTAACATTTGTCCATTGAGCATTGTTAATATATTAAAAAATACACACATGTGAAAGAAAATTAAATAATTTACATAGTAAAATATAGTATCCGAACTGCCGACGCGGACTTAAGTAATGAAATTGACGACTTTACGTCCTCCTAGGCATGCAGAAATAGTATGACTTTTTTAATTAGCAACTCCGAATAAGTGATTTTAACGTTGTGAAATCATGAAAATAGTTATGAATTAAACAAACGATACGCGTGGAACTAACTGATGTTTATAAACATACATTTATTTATAGTTTCGTAACTTTCAACTACTCAAAATAACTGAATATTGAGTTATTACACTTATTAAATAAAAAACGAAGCTTTTCAATAGAAAACCCCACTTTAATATCAATTTAGTCTGGAAATAAATATATGATTCAAACGTTTGTCGTGTGTATTGTAATTTTACGGCCGTTAATATTGAGCTCCCTGCGCGAGATAAACGCGCGTCGGCAATTTTCGTCCAAACCGGTCCGAGCACTCAACCTGAGTCTACGAAAAAAAAAACAATTGAGTCTCGAGTCTCGGGAGACGCTCCGCGAAGCTTTATACGCTAAATATGTGAATTCATATTACTCAAACTTTCTTTTTAACCGCGGGTATAGTTTTCTTTTATTTTTTAGGCTACATATTACAAAAGGTTTTCAATGTGGGGAACGTTAAAAATATATATTAATTTGCATATTATAATCACACACTTATGTTTGAAAATTTATTGATTGGTAGGTATTAATTTTACCACAGGCTCGGCAATAAATTTAATGAGAGTTTATCAATAGTTCTCAAAATTATTTTCCGATATTAGATATTTATTTTAAAGCACAATGGTTTGAAGGACATTGTATCCTGAGTAACTACATGACATAATGAGACTTAAATCTTACGTTTCAGGATGACGAGCGCAATAGAATGCCAAGCATTGCTTTGTAATTCATGGAGCTTGGTTTTGCTACTGTCTATTAGCGGTCGTATCGCTTACCATTAGGCTTACGGCATGTTCGTCTCGCATTCATTGAAATAAAAAAGCAGATGTTACTGAAGTAGCCTATTGGATGTTTTAAGTACTTTCTGTATGCAGACCGCATGCCATAAAATGTTGCACACATCATTTATATGGCAAAGAGTTCCAACACCATAAGTTTATTGAAAACGTTTTCATTTTAGAATTTGCTAGGCGTATGTTCGTTTTAAGAAAAGCATGACGCGTTTTATTTCGGGATAAACAATTATTTGTTCAATAATTATGGATACATTAATTTTAGCATATTGTAGTAAAACTTAATATAGAGATACCAAATTTACTATAAGTATAATTTTCTAAAATCCCTGATTTTTGAGAATACTAATATAAATTATAATTTACTTGCAATTTTCTATGTAAATTTGTCATCAATTTACAAAATCTTTATGAAGAGAATATTAAAGTCTATATTTGTCGTGCCTGCTTTAGTTATTTTTGGCCGCTCCATATAAAATTATAAGTAGTCTCGACCTAATTCCATTTTATTTATCGTTGGTCTATATCCAGGAGCGTCTTAGATGTGATTTTAAATGAAAGTAGGGCCTGACTTTATTACCGTATTTAATTTGAGGAGCGTTGCTCAAATTTTGTTGAAATTTACTTAACGTAAATATAAATAATATTCTTTATTTCATAACGTGTAACTCTGAAGCGAGTCAATTCAAGTTAGGCTCGATTTTAAGTTACTCTTAAGAGATAAATGAATGCCATATCGAACAAAGATTTTCGAATTAAAAGAACATTTAAATAGATTAAATATTTTAATAATACATAGTACCAACTAAATTTTTATCGACTATTTAACACGTTTTACCAAAACGCTCAGATCTCAACATTTAAAAAAAACGAGATCATACAAACACACAATCCCTGCAACAGAAAGATAAAAGGTATAAAATATCCCACGAGCAAACTTTCGCGACACAATGCGGGTTGAAAGGGACGAGGGTCGCTCCTACCCCGGGGTGAGTCAGGTAGACATCTTAACCGTTGATAATAGACAGCGCATCTGTCAATGCCGGGTTATTATTGTTACTTGTACACACTGACTGTAGGGTACTTGCACCTGCTTAGCAACTATATAATGTAAGATTTGAGGATAATTTGATTGCTTAAGTAATTGGCCCAGATTAATATAAAAATCAGTTCACATAAGTTCTTTAGGTAGTCTCTACCATACGGTCCATGCCACCTAGGACCTTAGGCCTTTTATCACCCTTACTTAAGGAAATTTTTCACTTTTAAATACCTTTAAAGGTGTACTTAGTGATAAATCATTACCAATAAATGTAAATGTAACTTCAAAAAGTTTAAGATTTAGTGTCTTTCCCTCGAACTTATGGCAATTGTTTTATTAGTATGATACACAGCTAACTAGGCCATATGTGAAGTCTAACGCCCGCCATACACGTAACGACATAACTGTGCAAGTGTAAGTTGGCACCAGTATACTGCAACGTGTATGGGCAAATAACTGCGCAAACTTCGTTCCAATTTTCAATTCGAGACTGGTGCAAACTCGCATTTGCGCAAACGCACTTGAACGTGTGTAGCGGCAATAACAGCCCGTAATATTCCAGTTTGTTGGACGAAGGCCGGAACTCAGCAGTCGGACGTACATAGCCTGATATTTCAAAATGTACTTATGAATATTTTACATCTCATACTGCTTATAGAAGCCCAAGTAGCTGTAATTCGATGCATTGCATGCAAATGTAACGTTAATAATCCATTCGGGACAGTAAAATAAATTTAAAACTCGTAAAAACTAATGTATTCAAAGAGTATGCGTTTTTGTCGGCAATACGTATAAGGCAAACTGATTTTTTGTTTTCCGTGCTATAAAATTACGTACCTACACATACCAATAGAATTTTGATAATATTCATTCAAACTTATATTCAATTCTATTAAATAAAGCTATAAAAATACATATAGCAAAGAGTCAAAATGATATGTAGTTAACTCTGTTAATTACAAATGATTAAATAAATAAATTGTATTTACAACCGCTAAGAGACTCCAGTCTAGTAGTAGGAAAGAATAATTACTATTACCTAGGCCATAAAATTCGAACTAAAATGATGTTTTGTAGCCTGACGAATGTACTAAGAACTCTTCGTTCCCCATCGCTTATATAGAGGTATCAGATTATAGATATCAGATATTTGAAATAGTTCACTATTTCTGCTTCTTCCTGCTTAAGTCATAATTACTGCGAGCTCTGATAAATTACCATTAATTTGCTAATGCAATATAATAATTAGTATTCAGTCGTTCCTATGGACTTGAACATCAATTTAAAATATATTATTTGTGTACATAATACGACTAATAAATGTAACATTATTCAACAATATTTTTAAGTACGGTACCTAAATATTTATTCTACATTCGTATTTCTTTTATATAATCTACTATTTTATTACTAACATCTCCATACTTCTTTACAATAAACCTATATACAAAATCATTACAACCCATCCAACAATGCTAATGAGCGCGAGCCAAACGTTCCGTTTTATCAAAACGATTTGATTACAGAGTTATGTAAGCAGTAAGTGTGACGCGGCGCGCCGGTGAAGTGTCGCGTCGCGTCGGGGCCATGACAAGATGGCCGCCGCCCGCCATTTCCCGGAAACGATGCGCGGGCACTGCGCGCGCGCACCTTGCCACTTCTAGCGACATCTACAAGGAGTTTTGTTGATTGAAGCTTTGACGGGTTTTGGTTGGATGGTTTTGATATTTTAATTAATAATATAGAATGTATGCAAGAATAATAGGGTACTGATTTTTACGTTTCAATATATTATTTTGAATATTTTATTGTTTGTGAATATATTATGTTAAATGTAAAAGATTTATGGCAATTTTAATTGTAACGTAGCTCTTAATTGACTCGGTAGCTTAGTTGTACTACGGTACGATTACAAAGCTCGAGGTCTTGCGTTCGAATCCCGGGTCGGACAAAGCGATATTGGGTTTTTCTATTTATATCAGCCCGGAGTCAGGAATTGGTGTCCGATATGGCGTTAGGCCGCCCTATCACATAATGGGACGGAACATACAAGGCGAAATGTGGGTGTCCTGGTGGCGCTTCTGCCTACCCCTTCGGGGATAAAAAGGCGTGAGTTTATGCATGTATGTATGTTAAAGGGTACTTTATTTTTTTGCTCCTAACAGTCGTGCAGGATGCGTTGTATAAGTGTGCCACCTTGCAATATTTTGGTTTTTATGGGTTCGATTTTTATTATTATATTATAGAATATAGAGTGAAAAGTTGGCCGACTGATTATAATTCAAATCTTCAAAACAATTGCAAAACTATTATTATATGTAAGTTTTAGATGAGATCAATATGAATTAGATATTATCCTATATTATAACAATACGAACAGTAGTAAGTCCAGCTTCACAAAACGTAAAGTAAAAAGTAAAGATGATTAATGTAAAACAAGGGCCATTGGCATTTTTCGTATTGCAATGGTATGCATATTAAAATGTTACACTTTATTATGTTACTAATTGACTCTCTGCCAATTTAAAAGTGTGATCGAGTTGGCCACGTGATAATATATGCAAGTGGCTTAAACCAATAAAGATAACGATAATGGACTCATTCAACTTCGATTTAATTGCCGATTTGTTGATAGTAAATTGTTATTATTGATCAGGTGAATGAGAGGAGATCTCATGGAGACTGAAGACCGCTGTTCTGATGATCCGAATTGCCTAAAATGTGTCATTTCAATTTCGTTTCGATAACTAAATTAAATTTTAAATCTGTCTATGAATAAGGCCGTTAGACTCTGCCAACGTCTATGGGATGATTATGTATGTATTAACTTTTTGATATAGCAAAATGGTGATGCCAAATATGATGGTGATTTTATGTAGATATTGAATGCGACTGAGTCATGGGGATTACGCGAGCCAATAGAGTAAGACGGTGCATGGCATCACGCCATTGGAATGTCGCCTTCGATGTATGTGAGTGGCAGATACGCCATCTTAGTCGAATATTTCAAAACGAGTGAAGAAATTGAGAATACTTTCTTTGCCACTTTTTACAATGCGTGAACAAGTAGTCTGAAGTCTACCGAAGTAGTTTTTAAAGGATACGGATAAGAAATAACAGGTTGAAAATGCATAGTCTAGCATGAACATTTTCCGCAGTAGTAAGTTAAAATATAAGTTAATTATGTAAGCTCACCCTCGTCTATCTATGAGGCATGAGTCTCATCTACGTAATTTAGGTATAACTGCAAACCATTGCTTGTAACAAATAAATGATTTCTTTCTTTCTATTTTCTACGGCTGGGATATTAGCTTTAGTCCTGCACACCAACCGAGCGCGAATTGTTGGACCTTCTGGCACAGCGTTCTTACCTATGCAGGTTTTCCCACGATGTAAGTCAATACTGCTTTACGTTAGCCCTAATGGTGCATCCACACCTCAGTTAATTCTTGTTGAGCGACGTCTCCAAACGTTACTCAACAACATCTGATAACAACATTTTATATATTTTTGATACATCTCCGCCTACCTGCAGTAGGCTAGCGTGGCGATCTATATGGCCTAACTCTTCACAATCGTACTCTCGAATGTAGAGGAGGCCGGTGCCCTGCAGTGGGACGTATTTGGGCTGTTACAGATACAGATTTGGTACATGTTGCGGTGTTAGTACTCGTATATGTTAAGTTATGTTGTCCAACATGTGGCAACAATCGATAATATTGTTGCACAATATTGCTTCACATAAGATTGATGCACAATAAGAATTATTTTTTAGTATTTATTTCCGAAATGGCGGATGAAAGTTTGAATGAAATTGTAATTTAAACTGGTAATTATATAAAGCATTGCGATGAAAATATTTTATTTTAAATTAATATAATCGACGAAAATGAAACCGTTGATGCATTATACGTGTTACAAATTATTAAGCTAGTTCAGTAGACAGAGGCTTGAGCGATAAATGGCTTAAAACTTTCGTTTCACCATTAACCGACTTTTTATTGAAACAATCAACTCATCGGTTTCGTTTTGGCATTTTTTTACATATTAATAAACTCACGCCGATGCTCCATTGAGGTAGATGGAGACACATAACGCTAAATTATGTGGTTTAAACATGAGGCATCGCTTTCAACTAATATGAACATGCACAATATTAACGTTGTTACTGATGATAATAATACATAACATCTACGCAATAAAAGGATTTTCCATTAAAATAAAACTGTTTTTTACAAATCGCGGATTGGATTAAGACGAAAGCTGTGAAGGAATCGAAACGTCGCGTGGTAGGTTAAAAAATATAAAAATGACACCAAATTCGCGATAAAAACCGTAAAACTCTGTTTTATTTCAATGTGTAACATTTGCGTCAATCTAAGAAACCATAAGGATTTTCCATATTATCATTATTTAGATATTTTGTTATTATGATACTAAAATAAATATTGTAACATTTCTTTGTGTATTGTATGGATTGTATTTACTTTACAAATTATATTTCTTCCTTCAGGGCATTGGCAATAATGGAGCTCGCTGGTAAATATATTTTCGAGTTCCGTCGCACACAGGTGAATGAACGACGAATCTAGGCTACATGGGTACTTTGGTACTGAAACTTTGTTCAAGTATTTAACATATGTCCAAGTTGAAATAAAACTAATTTTACGGATCTAATCGCGGACTTTTAATTTTTATATTTTCTAACTTCTCGACGTTTCGATTGCTTTACAGCTTTCGTTTCCGGTCACGAGACGGACGTCGGGAAGTTAAAAAATGTAGAAATTAATCAAATCTAGGAAACCAATATGTTCAAGTATTTTACAGTCAATTCTGAACATTTCAATAATATTCTGTGATGTAAATGTTTAATATTGCTGTTTATTGCTTCATTGGTAATGTCTTTTAGTATTGTGTTTATACATTTCAGTATTTATCATAGTATGTGCAATGTTGCTGAGGAAATAATTAACTTCTGGTAACATTAGGTTTTACTTCATTTACAAGTAAATTAAGAAAACAATGCATTTTTAGATTTTATTTTTATTAATATTTCTGTATCATTGACTTTTTAAAATTCTACTAATCCAAACCAATATAATGATTTCTTTATTGATCCTTATCTATTCGTATAATTAATTCAAAAAACAAATAAAACATTTAAAGGTCAATAAACTATTTCAAAAAATATTTTTCTTTTATTTGTGATTAATTGACTTATATTTTCATTAAACATGTGTACATTAATGTTATGTACATAAAAATAACATATATACATAATAGTACATATATACTAGTTGGACATATATAGTTCGTAGCACCGGTGGAGCTACGAAATGGCTACGAGCTACGAGGTCATCGATTGGGAAACAAGTAGACTTGTTACCTTTCTTTTTATGCGGCGTTTACTGACGCGCGGGTTATTGACCTCTAGTGACGTCATTTAGCGCCATGACTTAATACTTTAGTACTAATGTTATACATGGTAGTAGAAACATATTATTAAGTGAAAGTAAGTGCAGGGTATCGCGTCAGCAGTTCGGACGCTTAAATCAGTAAATTATGTTTAATGGTATAATCACTGGATCTTATTTAAAATAGATAGTTTGTTACTTGATTTTTAAAAATGAAGTTTGAGTATACGTAATATATTGATTTTTAAACTTTGACTTGACTCGTAATTTTACTAGTTTAAATTATCGGTTAACTCGTAACGGTCATTATCACTGTAATAGCAACCCTTTTCAAGCCTAGTCTAATTATAAACTAAGTACAGCTATATAATAACAAGTATTAAATTAAAATAACGAAATCAGCTCCTATGGTAACAAGGTAGATAAGCCGTAACTATAGTAACCAAGGAAAGAGCACGTGATTTGGTGTAGTAAAAAGTCTGGTGGCATGGTGACATGTTACTACTTCAAAACATTTTATTAGTTAAGAAGGAAATAAACAAGCCTGTCAAGGAAATGAAATATCTAAACCTTATACCGGTCGCACAATGGACTATGTTGTCGGAGGTTTCATGACACCTTTTCACACAGGGTATATCAAGAATGCGACCGAAATCGAATCCAGGTGGTTTTTTTTTACTGATCGTCGTATTTGTGTGATAAATACATAGTTTTCCTGAAATAAGTATGTACACCGTTTTATTTTTAAAGCCGCAATGGTACGCAAGGACTAAGATTACTATTTTCGCAAAAACTAGCTATTTACCACCCAAACACGATGATATTTAACAAATGGCAAACATGTCTGTCCCTTTTTTTTTTTGCGAAATTTTTAAGGAAACTATAAAAAGGTTTCCTTGGCATCCGGACACTTGATGACACTTTCATCTTGCCAGATATATTAAAGCTCATAACTTCCAAAGCCACCCCAACCGGAACTTCATAATAGCTGATCTAGTGATGCATATGCATTTGCATGCGCAGACAAACTTTTACTTTTTATAAAATGACGAAAGTCTGGCGGCCACGGGCTTTTGATCTATAAGTTATGCAAAAATATGTATATTAGCGTTATCAATAACGATCATTTTTTTAATCCCAATTAGAGGACAGATTTTTAAATCTATTTTCGATATACATAAGTATGGATAACCATAAAATATAATGCGTAAACGAACTCTGTAAGGCGAAGCCGAAGGTTCTATGAAGTTTCGCCCGTCAAATCAATCAAATCAAAGGAAAATATTCTTTATTTAAATAGTCTTTTACAAAATCTTTTGAATCGTTAATAACTACTACCATCGCTTCGGAAAGTGTTGTAGCTGTGAAGAAGAAACAACTGAACTCCCTGAACAACACGAACTGTCTTCTTTCTTTTTTCTTCTTTTTCTTTTCTTTCTTTTTCTTCTTTAAAAGCTATTTATAATTACTAAGATTTTGTCTACTTTAGTATTTATTTAAATACTACATTTTATTCCTTTTGTAGGCACATTTATAGGTTATGTACTCTGCGTAAATCCATCGCTTTAACTCAAGGTGCTTGGCTTGACCCGTCTGAACGTACTTGAAATGTTGTTGTTCCGAATTTTAGCCCCAAAAATCCAAGATATGGTGTTTGTAATTTAGTATGACTTACATACCTATACTATCATTTATTACTTAGGCACTAATACAGAAATAAGACAAGTATAGAGGAAAATTATAATAAACAAATAGTTCATTTTAAAAAGTGATTAAGTAAGAAGGCCAATCGCATTTTTCTAAAGTCCCAAATTTCAATATTCTATGAGTTCATTCATATTTCATTCCTTTATAAAATTCCATGCTTTTAAACCCATTAAAGAAATTTCTATGATGATCAGGCAATGACTAATGTTTCCGAACTATTTTTTTACTTTATACAAATACGGCCTTATTCGTAGACAGTTTTAAAAGCAATTCTAGGTACCAAATGTTTTGTCTTCTTCGCTCAAACTAAATTCAAAAGTCGTTCGAAAGGGACAAACCAATCGATAACCAAAATAGGATTTAAAACTGTCTAGCAATAAGGCCGTTAGTCTTTTACCGCTTCAAACCGTGTTGTAGCTTCAAGAATGAAACGGTGCAAGAAACTTAGCAATATGAACTTATTATTTCCCAATGTTATTAAGTTGATATATGTATATATGACCTAACCATGCATATCTAGAATTTCTCCACAAGAATTTGAAACGTATATAAAGTGTACCAATAGCATTATGCCATCGCGGCAGAAAGGCCTATTTCCTAAAGAGTTTGTGTCAGGCGGCCGGTCGTAAAATTATAAACCGAATTATTCTGCAACATGGAAATATAAAGTTGCGACGACCCCATAAAAATGGGATAAGCGAGGCCAAAAGAGGACATGTTAAGGTACAATATTTTTTTCAATACGTTAAATTTCTGTTTATATTGAAGGATAATATTTAGAGTCAATATTTAGGTAGATATATAGACAACACTTTACGAGTATTACACCACATAATACGTATACAATAAAAATATGTATACAGTGAGCAATTGTAAATAGAGAATGCAGCAAATAACGGTCTTATCGCTATTAGACAACCATATTCCAATGGATCAGCCGTTAAATAACACATATAATGTGCGAGTGTTTAACTTAAGATATGAGATGAAAAAATATTTAACTTCCGCTTTGCTACAAGAGGGAGTAGACAAATAATGATTTCTTTCAAGCTCCGTTATGTTTTTCGTTCTTATTATTTCTTCGTGGGTTAAACTCCTAAGCCCTCACAATCGGACTGTCGATTGCTTAAGGGTCCCTTGCTTAGCAGTGGGCGTATGGGTTGATACAGTAAAGACTAGTGTCTATGAAACTCGCCACTATTGATGATGGCTGATAGGAGTCGCCCGCCTACAAGGTGGAAGGATGGCGAAGCTAAGATTGCAGCAAGTTGCTGGATGCAGGCCTCTTCCAATAGGTTGATGTGGAGATATTTGGCGAAGACCTATGTTCAGCATTGGAATTCTTGTGGCTGAAGAGAAGAAGAAAATAGGAGTAACATTACTAGTAGACGAGAAAGCATCAACATTTTTTTAATATCAACCAGTGGCGTGCCTAGGGTTTTGGAGTAGGGCAAGCCGAATATTTTTTTACGTTTAATTAATATTGTTTTAGAAACACAAAGTTACTAAGAACGAAGAAAATTAATTTATAATACGTCGGCAAACCTACCACACAATCAATATTAAGATTAAAACAATTAATATAGATTACTTGTGAACATGTAGGTATCCGTAACTATTCATTGCATTTCTATTGCCGTCACTATTCTGTGGTGCCGTGGTCGACTTCGAGGTTTACCGAAATTGCAAGCAGAAATTATTATTAACGCATTCATGTTTAAATGTTTTTCTGAATTTAAAATAATAGATTGCCTTTTGAAAGGACCACCTAATTTAATGAAAATTTAAAGCATTATAATCCAAACAATCTAACACACAAGACGTGTCGTTTAAAAACATATGAATCACGATTGTTTAATAGCTTTAAAGGGAGTATGTAGTAATAAAAGTACGTAGTTTATTAAACTGAACTGAAGAAATTTCTATTGTGATTTATCACGACTTACTAAATGTACAAACCCGGCATAGGTTTCGCGCCGGTTTATTTTTCAATATAATTGAATGAATTTACCTTTTTACCGGCAATGAACGCTTTCACCATCGCACTCAAACCATCACAGAAAGCAATACAACTTATAATAGTATCAAAAAGTTTAAATAACATAAAAAACTAAACATTAACCTTAAACAAAACACATTCACAACTCATAAAATATCATAATACAAATCACAATACAAATGAAGTTAGTAGAAATATGTGCTGTATTGCCAGTAAACGTGAAATAAACAATACAAAAGATACAATTTATTAAAAGAAATATTAAAACTTCATTATTTGTTCTAAAAAAAATATTAGATATAATTTCTAAAAGGAACCAACTTAATTTAATAACAATTGATATAATTGATTTAACAAATAATCACGTGACGACCATGCAACGCACGATGTTTTTACATCACCAAGGCCGAAGCCGGGCATATCGTCTAGAGTAAACTGCTATATAACATATCTATAGCTATACATTCGTAGCGATCGAGTAATATCATTTCCCCATACAGTTCACGCGTTGCTAGAAGCCCCGTAAAAGCACACGAGAGAGAAAAGGATAGATGTATGTGCTGTGTGCTCCGTCTTTTCAATTTCAATATAGTTTTAATGAATGAATATTACGCGGCGCTTCGGCGCTGGCGTCTCATTGAATCGAGGCGCGGTAAATTCAAAAAATTTAAATGTTAGATGTTTTCTAATAAATGACTGTTGTATTGAATGTAATAGTTTGTATTCAGTATGGAGTATATACGTATTATGTAGGGCAAGCCGGGCTTTTGGGCTTGTATGGAAGTACCGCCACTAATATCAACTTCATATAACTAATTTTTGAATAATTCAAATAAAGGTTACATATAAATGTTAAGAACAAAGAAATAATCGGTAAGGCAGCGGTGTACAGTTTTACGTGGAAACTACGCCGTGCGCCGTACATACAATGTAGTAAATAGGCCTTAGGGCGGGTACACATGCTATAGCAAATTTTATAGTTTTTAATAGGCGCTTGAATCATTTACTATATACTTACGTCTAGTGTTATAAAGCACAGGAGCGGAAAATTATTAATAAATAGGTTATTGGAAGAAATTATTTATGAATGAAGGATGCTACGGTTAAATAATTCATTTATTTGTCAAAATATTGTAGAAAAAACAGCTTTACTGTTGATACTAAACTTTGATACCACCGCAATTGAGCCGTTCCATTCATATGGTAATTACATACATAAACATACGCCTTTTTTCCAGAAGGGGTAGGCAGAGGTGCACCTCTGTGCAACCAGGACACCCACTTTTCGCTTCGTATTTTCCATCCCACGATGTGATAGGGGCGAGTCTATCGCTATATTGTGCACAAATTCCTGACTTCGGGCTGATAATGAATAGAAAAATCCGATATCACTTTGCCTGACCCGGGATTCGAACCAAAGACCGCAGTTTTGCAATCATACCATGGTACAACTACGCCGCCGAGGCATATAGTAATTAAGTTTATATAAAACTGGTTCTATATATAAACTACTTTTTTTTTTTTTATTTATTGACTGTGTTTTATCACAAAGCGATATAAACTACATTGCACTTATAATAAAATTGAGGTGTAGTTACTTTGCTGTTTACTAAATGGTTACCGACTACAATACCACATAGCAGCTGTACATAAAGCCAGCCGTGTGTACCCTGCCTTAGGGTTATGTACCGCGCGTGTTGCGCATGCGCGGCGCACTCGATCGATGCCGCTCTTACTAAACTAATTCCATTATAACTCCTCTTAACTTATACAATCAGCGGAATTCCTGCCAACCCTGCTTTACTTTACATTACGTAAAAAAATATGCGATAATACTATGAATTATAATATCCATGAAAAATGATTATAATTATTCATGTGAATATTTCAGATTAAAAAACACATTTTCTTAAAAAATACGTATTTATGTATGAAATTAAAATATTGACTTGAGATTTAACCACATACTAATTTGATCCTTGGTCCACTGCTGGATATAGGAGACAAGACAAGTTATAGACACAGCACACAGGACTAGCAAGCTGAAGTGACAGTGGGCAGGCCACATCTGTCGAAGAACCGATAAGCGATGGGTAAACGTGTTCTTGAATGGAGACCAAGCGTAGTCTAGGATTGATAAGTATAATTAATAACAAAAGTTAAATTAATATATTTTTAAACCATAACCGATATGGCGATAGGCTCGCCCCCTATCACATCATGGGACGGAACATGCAAGGCGAAATGTGGGCGTCCTGGTGGCGCCTCTGCCTACCCCTTCTGGGATAAAGGCGTGAGTATATGTATGTATGTACAAAAATAAATAGATACATATATATAAAATTGCAAAGCACACTGATGGTTTAAACACTTAATTGTTCTTCGAACCACCAATTTGTCACATACAGTTAATAAAAATCAAACTAAAACCACCAACGTCCAAATCAAAATTAGTAACAAGGTTACTTTGTGGGTGAATATCCTCACCCCACGCGTCATCCCGCGGGAACACCCACGCTCTCCGGCATTCAATTTTCATCCGACATTTGTGAAAACCACACCCACACGACATACACTTCGTTGAATAAATCTATTAAATGGAGTTTCTATTAATAGCACTGTTTATTTTATTAACTTTAAACTGAATCATAATATAAAAATAGCCCATAAAATTCCCACTGCTGGGTATAAAGCTTCTCTAAGATTATGAATGTAATCCTTAGTACGCAACGTTAGCGAAACTAACTTACGGAATGATGGGTTTTAAATATTTAGCTACAAATTTTATTTTATAAAGAAGCACATCATACTGAAACGTTATATTAGCCCGTATAGGTCCCATTGCAAGGTCACTTGACTCCTGTAAGATTGAGAGAAAGTTAGTCCAGAGCTCATTCATCATCATCAGCCCGTTGCAGTCTGCAGTTGTTGGACATGGGCCTCTCCCAAGGTACGCCACAGAGCCCGGTCTGCTGTTTTACGCATCCAGTCGCTGGAGTTCGGAGTTCTTAACGTGGGCCTAATTACTTATTCCACGAATTGTTCGACATTACATAGCATCTCCATATCCACCTAGGCATACTGAAACCTGCTTAATGTAGTGTTTTATGAATAAATAAGTATAAATATATTTCAAATTCTTGGCAAAACTCAGTTACGCAGCTTCCCTTATGATGTTTTCCTTTACATTCGATTTTCAGTATGCCATCGAAGTTGAGAAAACACGTAGCATTGCAAATAGAATAAGATATAAAACAGGTAGGAGCAAAAGCAATCAAGTTATCAATTGCAGAAAGATGTAAGGCAAATATTGCCAACATTATACACGTCGTTCTACACAAATATGATAATATATAGTATAATATAATACGTCGCGACGTATTGGCTTAGTACTTGTACGACGCGTCGTACAGGTCGTCAATAGTTGTTGTTGACAGTAAAGCAATTCGGAAACCTAGCAACAGTATTTTTATCGCAATCCTGTAACCTAGCTACGGTATATTTTCCTTAGAGGCGACTACAATTCTAGCAAGATTTCATCCCTTGAACACATTGGCGGATATGGATGCAAAGATTTACAAAATTTTCACCGTCCGCCAGGATTACAAAAGACTGTCAATGACGGTGATTGAAGTGTCAACTAGACGGTATTAACATCTAAATGCCTTCACGACGTGGTCCTCGAGAGGCTCTGCGAGGAGCCTTACGTGCACAAACGCGTCGGCGGGGCAATCTTGCCGGCCTTCAAAGCCTGGAAGAAACGCAAGAGCGGACGACTCACTTATAGACTTACTCAGATAATCACCGGACGTGGGTGCTTCTGTGACTATCTGAATAAGACAGGACGGCAGGCAACGGCGATTTGCCACGATTGCCTTATTGAAGACAAGGATTCCGCATCGCACACCCTCATGCAGAGTTCCGCCTGAGAGGTGGAGCGGCGAGTCATGATGAATCATATCAGCCAAACTTTTCCCTGCCAGCTGACGTGTCGGCAATGCTGGGGGAGAACGCCAATAGAAAGCCATAGCCTCCTGTAAAGCCGTAATGGTGAAGAAGGCAGCAGAGCGGGATCGGGAGAGGGCCGATCTCGCTCGGAGACGAATAGGAGAGTGAGAAGTCGTCCTGGCTAGATAAGGCTGTAGAAGAAAAAGGATCAACTTTCTACGGATAGTGTTGTTACAAACTACGCATTGGAGGAACTTCGGCGTGCTCTTTGTGAGGTCCTGGAGTTTCTCAAGTGGCGATGGAGCAAGATGTGGGGTTTTTAGCCGGTAAAATCCGGCATTCCCATTTGGTGCAGGATCGAAAATGATTTTCCCCAATAAAAAAAAAACTACTACGGTATATTAGACAGTGTTATTTTAAAGTTTGCGTCAGATATATCTACATTTTTAACGAAAAAATTCAATTTAAGATAAACTTATTTTTTGTAAAAAAAAAGTTATTATCAAAACCGCGCATCAAATACATATGATTTTGGATACATTGTTAAAATATATATTTCATATCGACAAAATAAACCTTTAAGAAGCGATATAGGTAGTAGGTACAGATATAATAATAAAGGCAATAAAATATTAATGACATATTACATAAGCAAACTCAAGGATCGACATTTCAAATGGTTTTTAATTCCACACACATGCATGCAAAATCTTGTACATAATATTTGGTTCTTAACCCTTTTCTTGACAATGTATCTCGTCAGATACAGTCAACTTTAAAAATTCCTAGTTTGAAAAAAATAGCGAATGAAACGAAACATCATATAACAATTTATATTTTGTATATTTCCGAACGATTTTTTATTGAGCAAGATAATGTTGGTAGTACCGTTACATTTTAAAATCGAAAATTGTTCGTCGAATCGACACGATCCAACGCAAGAAGGTAAGAATATTGTATTTTTTTAATTCTACATGGATATATTTTGTAGAGTGTGATTGTTTTTATATTCCTTACGAAGTAAACATGTGTATAAATTGTATTTTCAAACCAAATGTTAACTATTGTATGAAAAAACGAATCTTGTTTGTGTATGTATCTCAAGGTGCACACTGCCAAGTTATTACAGAATTAGGTACTGCGTGCTATGTATCCCTGAGTGCACACCGCCAAGTTACAACAGAATTAGGTATTACCTGTTATGTATCTCATGGTGCACATTGCCATATTAAGGGAATGTTATGAAATAGTTTTTGCATGTGTCTCTGCTTGCACGGGTGGCGATTTATTGCTGTAAATACGTCGTTTATGATCTTGCTCATTGTGCTAAACTTTTGCTCAGTGGGTGGCTTTAATTATATTTATGAGAATGCTAGAAATGTAACTAACGGGCCTCTATTTTCTATTTTCGCAAAGAATATTACTATAACAAGTCTGTATGTATGCTTGGTATTGGTGGTGAATGCTTAATTTCTTTGCAGAATACCATGAAACGAACGTTGAGCCGTGGATCTATCTATATCTATATCAGCCCACATACGTCCCACTGCAGGGCACGGGCCTACTCTACAATCGAGAGAATCGATTGAGAGTGGTTAGGCCATATAGTCCACCACGCTGGCCTAGTGCGGGTTGGCGGACTTACATACCGTAGAAATTCCGTGAAATTCCGTTTGTGAGGCCCACAAATATTTGTCTCGGGTCTGAGTGTTTGTGAGACCGAAAAGTCTCTCGTAGTTTCTGATGATACCTGCGACACAAGACTTAATTGATCTTAATGTGGGGTCAGGACTATGTATGTGAATGTTGGGTGTATTTATTGATTATTGATTATTTATTCAAGCAGCAGTAACCGATTCTCCACTTTTGCCATTGCCAATTATTCAACAGCCATCACCAATTGTTACACAGCCATTGACATCCGTTTTGCTAACAAATGTAGTCTCTCCATGTACACCAAACTTATCATCACCTGTAGCGTTGTCGTCCCGATCTAAACGACCAAGGCTTGTAATTACACGCCCAAAGCCTATACGCCAAAAGCTCTTACAATTCAAAGTATATTGATGCACAAAAAGGAGACTTCATTAGAGCGATTAGACGTGGCAGGGCCTACTCCAGCTAAAATAATTAAAGCTCCTGTTATGCCAAGACCCACACCTTGTGTCAGGTACGATCAGGTTGGACATTTCCCAATGTTCAGCGGCAAGGGGAGGTGCAAACTATGCATTAAAGGACAAACTACTGTTATGTGCTCAAAATGCGGCCTGAGACTTTGTCTTCTTGAAATAAAACTATTTTTACGGATTTTATCGCGATTTGGTTTAATTTTTACATTTTTTAACTTCCAACGTTTCGATTGCTTTTCAGCTTTCGTGGTCACGGGGCAGACTGATTAATTTTTACATTTTTTAACTTCCCGACGTTTCGATTGCTTTTCAGCTTTCGTGGTCACGGGGCGGACTGACACATTCAAAAAGCAATCGAAACGTCGGGAAGTTAAAAAATGTAAAAATTAAACCAAATCGCGATAAAATCCGTAAAAATAGTTTTATTTCAATGTGTAACATTCGCGTAAATCTAAGAAACCTTTATGCAAACTTTGTCTTCTGCCTAATAGAAATTGTTTTTTAATGTTTCATAGCTGACCTCAATAGTTTTTTTTATGGTAGTTATATTATTTTTAAGGTTTTATTGTTCATTTTATAATTTCATATCAATAACTCCGGTTATAATTTTTATTTTAGTAATTTGTTGAGTTTTATTTTGAGCATTGTATCCTCTCAGATACATTGGCTTATGTAGGAGAAAGTACAGATACTTGGCAATGTATCTCGTGCGATACATTGTATACCTCCAAAACTGAATACCCAGGATTTTTTTTTTCATTTTTTATATCACTTATATTTGTATTCAAAACAGAATTAAACAAAAAAGAACTAATCCCGTACATTTTTTTTTCTGCCAAGAAAAGGGTTAAGTATTGTAATTTTGAATATTGATGAGGATGTAAAGACATATTTGTTTTAATTTTATTGGTTTTAATTTTTACGCACTAAAAATAAGAAGAGGGAGATGCCTTTGTGGTGTGGGCGACGGAATATCTATTACCTACGTCTTGAGTTAGATTTCATCTCAAAGTAATGAGAGAAGTCAGTTACTTATTAAATTACAATATTGCCATAATGGCTGCCATACATGCTACGGTCCATCGGAAAGGTCCACCTGTGCAGATATGCCTGCCCAGGTATACCGTAATGTGTGTGGGAATAGACCTGTGCAGTTTTTTGAGCCTGTGCAGGTGACCGGCGCAGAATTGAAAATCAATTCTTTCGATTGACACCGTACGGCGTACCTGTGCGTGTGTGCCTGTACTCCGGTCGCCTGCGCAGGTCGCGTCAGTTGTTTTCTAGCATGATCGATCAACGTCCCTTAAAACATTTACGATCCTTTATAATCTAAGCTTATACCATTACATGACATTAGCTACCCCCATACATTTTCTTTTTTTGTGCATCTTTTATCTTTAAAATTAAAGCAAGGCCTAGCAATGCCAGTGCGTCATCGTCCTCATTCGATACCATCGCAAAAAGAACTGAAGACCGCTCCGGTACACCCTAACGTTCCCATATGTAATGGCTGCCATACACGCTACGGTCCATCGGAAAGGTCCACCTGTGCAGATATGCCTGCCCAGGTATACCGTAATATGTGTGGGAACAGACCTGTGCAGTTTTTTGAGCCTGTGCAGGCAACCGGCGCAGAATCGAAAATCAATTCTTTCGATTGACACCGTACGGCGTACCTGTGCGTGTGTGCCTGTACTCTGGTCGTCTGCGCAGGTCGCGTGAGTTGTTTTCTAGCATGATCGATCAACGTCCCTTAAAACATTTACGAACCTTTATATTCAATGCTTATACCATTACATGACATTAGCAACCCCCATACATACCCCGCAAAAAAATTACATCGATTGTATTATTTTGCTATTTTTTTATGCATCACACTAATGTGTTACAAAGAAATTGGCAAAATAATAAAATCGATGTAAACTTAGAAATACTTACGCCTGTGGCAAGGCGTTCCAAACAAGGCTGAATGCCACCACCTTTGCCTGACCCCGAACAATGTTAAAAAAAAGAGAAATGTTTTTGTTTTTGCATCTTTTATCTTTAAAATTAAAGCAAGGCCTAGCAATGCCAGTGCGTCATCGTCCTCATTCGATGCCATCGCAAAAAGAACTGAAGACCGCTCCGGCACACCGCAACATTCCCATACACGGTACCGATGTTCGGTCTACCTGCGCAGGCATACCTGCACAGATGACCTCTCCGGTAGACCGTAGTGTGTATGGCTTACATATGCCATGTAATGGTATAAGCATTGATTATAAAGGTTCGTAAATGTTTTAAGGGACTTTTTTTTTTTTTTTTTTTTTTTTAACCTGGCACGGCATAGTGACTGCATTGCACCTGATGGTAAGTGCTAATGCCGTCCAGATAGAGTATCGAATGGTATCAAACGGTAGTCTCATACCATTCGATACAATCATGCCGGCCCGCTGAGATGCCTCTTCACGCTACGGCGGAAGGACCCAGGATTATAGGAACGAGGGAACACGTGCGATGGCAAACCGTTCCACAGCTTGACTGTACGGCAGAAAAAAGAATTAGAGAACCTTTTGGTTCGCGCCGAAATGGATTGAACAGTCAAGCTATGGCTCCGCAAGCCAGCACGCGTGGTTCTGTTAAGGAAAGGAGAGGAGGGGATTAAATTGAACAATTCCTCAGAGCATTCGCCATGATACAGACGGTAGAACACGCTTAGAGAGGCGACATCCCTCCGTAACTGTAGCGACTCTAAGTTGCCCGTAATGTCTGCATCATTCACAATGCGGATGGCCCGCCGCTGCAATCCATCCAAGGCATCGAGTAAGTACTGGGCGGATCCATCCCAGAGGTGCGAACAGTATTCCATACCCGGCCGAACCTGCGCTTTATGCAAGCGGTAGAGTTGACCGGGCGCGAAAAACCGACGCACCTTGTTCAGGACCCCAACCCTGCGGGAAGTGGCAGATATTACGCCCTCGATGTGATTCCTTGGATTAAGATCACAACGGATATCCACACCAAGGATACTCAGGTCATTCCGCATTGAGAGGGGAATACCCTGAAGAATGGGGAGGGGAGAGAACGGGGATTTTTTGCACGTGAACGCACACACCTGGGTTTTCCTGGCATTGAACTCAACCATATTCCTGGAGCCCCATGTAGAAATGAGATCCAAGGATCGATTGAGCTCAATGACAAGATCCTCGCGCCCACTCACAGTGTCGACCCGGCAACCTGGGGACCCATGGCAGTATCGCCCATGAACCGTGCTGTCATCTGCATAGCAATGAATGTTGCCAAGTGACAACATATCATTGATATGCAGAATAAACAGGGTGGGCGACAGCACCGAGCCCTGCGGAACTCCGGCATTTACCGACATGAGCGCCGAAGCGTGTCCGTCAACGACAACACGCATTCTACGCCCATGCAGAAAGCCAGAAATCCACGAACACAAGTTGTCGGGCAGACCGTATGCCAGAAGCTTGGATAGGAGACCACGGTGCCAGACCCTATCAAACGCCTTGGCTATGTCGAGGCTCACAGCAAGAGCCTCGCCACGCCGGTCTATCGCCTCACCCCAGCGATGCAGGACAAACGCCAGAAGATCACCCGTTGATCGGTTGTGACGGAATCCGTACTGTCTGTCACTGATCAACGAGTGATCCTCCAGGTAGCGGACCAATTGAGCGTTTATGATCCGCTCCATGACCTTACACATCACTGAGGTGATAGCGATAGGGCGATAATTGGTAGGGTCTGACCGATCACCCTTTTTGGGGATCGGTTGCACATTGGCCTCCCTCCAAGATTCCGGCACAACACCTGTGGGGTAGGACACTCGGTAGAGGCGTGTCAGTGCAGGAGACAACTCCGCTGCGCAACTCCTTAAAACCACCGCCGGTATTCCATCCGGACCACTGGCTTTCCGCACATCGAGAGACCGTAGCTCACGCCGCACATCACACTGCCTGATGCGAATATCCGCCATTGAGGATCCGCAATCAGGCAGCACCGGCGGGGGCCGGGAACCACAGTCCTCGAGGCGGGAATTAGCCGCAAAGAGATTTGCCAGTAAGGCGGCTTTCTCTTGCGGCTTGTGGGCCAGCGAACCTTCCGGGTACCTCAGCGGTGGCAGTGCTGGACGGCAGAAGTTAGACTGGACGGCCCTGGCCAAACTCCAATAAGCACGACTGCTAGTTGGGTGATTGGCCAACGCACGCCCAATCCTGCAAACGCGCTGGGCATCCGCTCTAACGTAGGCCTTCTTGCAGGCCTTGGCGGCTCGATTATAGGCTTCCTTGAGGGAACTGATATTAGGATCCTTGTTAGCGCGACCCCTGATCCAAGCGCGATACGCCGCCTGTTTGTCACCGACAGCATCGGCGCATGCCCGATTGAACCAGGAGCGTCCACGGCCCTTACTGACGATCTCAGAGGAAGGAATATAATATTCCATTCCTAGTCTGATTTCGTCAGCAATAGCGTTGGCACTCGCAGAAGGATCTTTTCCCTCAAAGCAGCGCTGCCGCCAAGGGATAGATGCGAAATATTCCCGCATACCATCCCAATCCGCTGACGAGTAATGCCAGACCCTTCGCTTAACCTGCACGGGACGTGGAGGAGAAGCGAACGGTACCGACGACCGAACCAGGCAGTGATCGGAAGTGCCCAGAGGAGCACTAACGGTCACACTATACCCGGCCGGGTGACTCGCCAGCAGAAGGTCCAGCAGAGAAGGCGCATGACTCGCCACATCCGGGATCCTGGTGGGCTGGTTCACCAGTTGTGACAAGTCATGTGTCAGAGCGAATGCATGGGCAGCTCTGCCAGCATGATCGGTCTTGGAGGAGCCCAACCACAACTCATGATGTGCATTGAAATCCCCCAAGATCACCATTTCCGCTGACGGGAACTGCACCTGCGCGTCATCTGCCGCCTGGCTAAGGTACCTGAATAGCCGAGTCGTCTCATCGTCCCCGTTGTGTGACCTGTAGAGGCACACGTAGATGCGGCTCAGAGAACCAAGATCCACGTGCACCCACAGTGCGGAGAAGGAGGGGTCCTCCATGCAGCGCAGACGGCGACAGCAGACGTCCGACCGAACATACAAGCATACCCCGGCTTTTGGCTTGAAGTTTCCTTCAAGCGAATAACCGGGGTACATCAGGTAAGAATTGTCGGCCGGACAACGAATCTGCGTCTCCGTCAAGAAGAGCAAAGCAGGCCGGGCCGTCTCAAGATGGTGGTGGACGGCATTAATGTTTGTATGGAGTCCGCGGATGTTGGCGAACTCCATAGTGAACGCGGTGGTGGGGTTATACACCGCTGAAGGACCTGCTTTCTTTTTGTGCACTGTCATGAAGGTAAGGGTTGGGTTCGGTGAAGAGGCATCGAGAAGCCTGTATCAGGGCACTAAGAAGGCCGAACGGGTACAGGGACAAGGGAGTTGGCAGGAGGAGAATTGATCCGCCGGACGGAAGGGCCCCCGTACTCTCCCGGGATGGGCCGCCGGGACCCCACATCCGGTCACCAACCGGCACGACGGACCCACCCAAGATTATGCGCGGCATGGTGAGGCAGCCTCTCGTAGTGGTTAGCTACGATTGGGCCCCTGTACTGTACCGCGGGCGGCCAGCGGACAACCGTTTCTACGGGTCTCCCTGGCCGGCGGGTCAACACTCCTCCCACCGACAGCGTACTGCAAATACCCACACGGCACAACCTCATACCCAGATACAGGCCCCTCGAGAAACCGGGGGAAAACGGGCTGATCCCGGAACGCGACCCCCTTGCGGGGATCACTATGGCGGTCTTTACGCCGCGTTACCGGTGGTCGCTACCCGGGCGGATGCAGGCATCCTACCACCACGAACTGTGTCACTCATTTGGCACTACCCAGGGGTCACGTGTAGGGAAACTAGAGTCAAAGCCTACGGACGCGAGTGACGTTAACCCCCAAAAACAAAACGTTGATCGATCATGCTAGAAAACAACTCACGCGACCTGCGCAGACGACCGGAGTACAGGCACACACGCACAGGTACGCCGTACGGTGTCAATCGAAAGAATTGATTTTCGATTCTGCGCCGGTCGCCTGCACAGGCTCAAAAAACTGCACAGGTCTATTCCCACACACATTACGGTATACCTGGGCAGGCATATCTGCACAGGTGGACCTTTCCGATGGACCGTAGCGTGTATGGCAGCCATTACACGGTACCGATGTTCGGTCTACCTGCGCAGGCATACCTGCACAGATGACCTCTCCGGTAGACCGTAGTGTGTATGGCTTACATTATGGGAAATAGTATATTTTTCTTAACTACTCAAAGTTGGCAGTTGTTTTACTCGTGCGATGACCAAATATGTCTTATATTAGACAAGGTAACATGTGAAACAAACCTGCTTCGATTCTTTTCTGTACCACCGAAAGGTAGACTATTCAAGAATGTCTGGCACAAAGTCCGCCATATACTGTTATGCTCATCTCACGGAAACATTTTTTCGGGATAAAAAAACCTATGTGTTAATCCAGGGTGTCAGCTACCTCCATACCGAATATCATCGAAATCCGTTAAGTCTTTTCTGAGATCACAACCGCACGGACAAAAATTCTAATGATCATTGTTTTGGGTTCTATTACGTTAATACAGTCACCCCTTAATAGTTGTTCTAAAATATCTTGCATGTACAAACATCGATCAGTTATGAATTAAAAAAATATAAATGCGCCCGATAAGTTTCGTTAACATGATGTTTATTTATATTCAGTATTAATGTTAAGTCGGCGCATGAATATTAATTACTGCGCACTGTTCAAATGTATCAATATAATACGACCTTGCGTGCAGGCGAATGATACCGAGTCATCATTGTATGACCTTTACAAATAAACATATTATGTATTTATTTCACAACATAGTATACAATAATATCTCTACAATCGGGAGTACTATTTAGAGAGCTTAGGCTATTGTCCACCAGTTGGCCTATCCTTTATATATTGAAGTTCATGGAATATCTATAATCCATTTTAAATAAATACACACAACAGTCACACAGTCCTGACCCCACATTAACATCAATTAAGTCTTGTTTCAGGTCAGAACTACGGGAGACTTTTTGGTCTCATAAACACCCACATCCGAAAGAAATATTTGTGGGCCGCACAAACATTTCTCTTGGTGCGGGGATCTAACCCGCGGCCTCTCGTTTCACAGCCGGCGTTTAACCAACTGCGCCACGGAGGCTGTTATTAAAGTGCATAGTAACTGACTATTACTACCCATATAACTCCGGAAAGTGACAAGTGACCTGGACTTTCACACCAGCGACCACAGTCTCGGCAGACGAGTCCGATGTTACTAACAGGCTAAGCTTACAAATTGCTTTGATTACAAAATCATAATAGTTTTTAGTAGCCGTTGTTCTTGTAAACGACTGACTGTGGGTTTGATCCCCGTACAGAAGCAGACTGCCTGGGTATCACAGTTGTACTACGGTACAATTACAATACCGAGGGCTTGAGTTCGAATCCCGGGCCGGGCGAAATGACATTGGATTTTTATATTCATCATCAGCCCGGGGTCAGGAATATGTGCCCAATATGGCGATAGACACGCCCCCTATCACACAAGGCGTAACGTGGGTGTCCTGATAGCACTTCTGCCTAACCGTTCTGGAAAAAAGGCGTGAGTTTATGTATGTATGTATGTACAATGACACAACGGGACTATAATGTGCAAAATAATAAATGGAGTACAATTTAAATAGTGCGTTGACCCAGCTTTGTCAGCCTACTTTTGGGTCCCTTCGAAAGCTGTTGTTTCACGTCTGTTTTTGTAAAAGGTACATTAGTGCCATCGCGGTCGCACTGTACCTATTATTCTGTAACTTAAAGGAAAATCTTTAAAGTTCTGAGGAACATTTTCAGCAGTGCATTTCGTGACACTGATAATAGAGAGAGAGATTAAGAGAGAGAGAGAGAAAAGAGAGTGTTGGGATATGGCAAAATCCTTAGTATTTTTCGATGCGACGCAAAATCTTGCTATGGTTGCAAATATATGTGTAACTGATGCTTCTATTAAAATTGAATATTTGCCATGAAATCGATAATAATAAGCAAATGTTATACTCGTATTTATTTCCAATCCTAATATTGTGTTTACTAGTATACTCGCGCTTGTACGTCACGTACCAAGAAGTTACGGAGTCGTTGAACTCTTCTATTCTTCGAGAGTAAAGATATAGTACATAGCGGAGACAGTACAATCATCCGAACCGTAAGTTAAGATTTTTGTTTAAAAGAATTTTAGAAAGAAAGAAAGAAAGAAAAACATTTATTTGTTACAAGCAATGGTTTGCAGATTTAAGTAATTAAAACATACATATACTCGTATAACAGTGCTTGTCAACAAAACGGCTCAAGCTCAGCATGTGCTGGTGTAAACCAACGCTGGTCTTCCGCAAGTATAGTGTGATATGTTTCCTGACATCACATACATTTCACTTGAATAACATTAGTATCTAAAGTGTATTAATAAACCTTCGGTGATTCAAATGATAAAATTGATTACATTTTTAAGTTTGATATTTTTGTTATTGACTAGACGAAGTGACAGTAGTGGACATTAATAGAAACCCATACAGATAATATTATCGTCGAGAAACAACTATATCTCGCCAGCCAACACAATTATGCTAAACATGCTTGGTTCTTTATACATACACTCACGCCTTTTTCCCAGAAGGGGTAGGCAAAAGTGCTACCAGGACACCCATATTCCGCCTTGTATATTCCGTTCCACGATATGATAGGGGTCGAGCCTATCGCCATATCGGGCAAAAATTCCTGATTCCAGGCTGATAATTAATAGAAAAATCCAATACTACTTTGCCCGACCCGGGACTCGAACCCAAGCCCTCAGCTTTGCAATAATTCCGTAGTACAACAGCAAGGAATTCGTTGGCCCTTAATGATAGTTTTCAATGCCCACTAACCACGAGGCTCCCAACATACACACCGATATTTAATTAATTTCCACGATTGTGGCGCGATGTGTTTAAATCCCGACGTAACAGGTGTCACATTTGTCATCGAGTTAGACTCACGCAGTCCACCTGTTACGCACCATCACTGAGGCTTATACAGGGTATATCAAGACCGCGACCGAAAACGAAGCCAGGAGGTAGTATTTGTGATATCAAACACAATGCAAGTAAAAATTTTACAAAAAAAATCGTAATTTTTTTTTTTGTTATTTTTTACATATCGTCGTATTTGAGTGATTAAACATAGTTTTTCTAAAATAATGACGTATATCGCTTAATTTTTAAACACGCAATGGTACGTAAGAGTTTAAATTACTATTTTTGCAAAAACTAGGAATTTACCCCTCAAAAACGATGATTTTTTAAAAATTGTAAAAAATAATCCGTCGCTTATTTTGCAAAATTTTTTGTTGCATTGTGTCTATAGCCGCTAAAACTATCACCTGGCTTCGTTTTCGGTCGCGGTCTTGATATACCCTGTATAATAATGGAGAAAGTACGTGTTATAGTAATATTATAAGGTATGAGAGTATGTGTGTTTGTTACATCTTTACGCTGTAATGGTTTACAGATTTGAAAATATGTTAATGTCCTCAATTGACGTCTATGTACGTTTAATCTTGTTACTTTTATACATAAGCGACAAAATGACTACTACTTTACTGGTGGTAGGTCTCTCATATGTGAGAGGCAGCCTGGATAGGTACCACCGCAATATCTATTGATCCCGCCAAACAGCAGTGTAAATTCACTTAAAGGACATTGTAGCCAGAGTAACTACTGGACATCATGAGACTTAACATCTTATGTCTCAGGATGGCGAGCGCAATGGAATGCCACGTATTGCTTAGTAATTCATGGTATTGTTTGGTTACTGTCGTATCGCTTGCCATCCGGCGAATGGGAAGCTCGTTTCGCCATGCATCTCAATAAAAAAAAATCACTATAAAATCGATAAAAAGTATTTTTATTTAATTTATGTTTGTTTTATTTTTCGATAAATACAAGTTCTTTAAACTTAGTTTATTTACAATAGAATGGCGCATTGCATTGAGATTCGGCAGAAATACGCAGTCACAGTCGAGTTCACATGTGGGCCGCGAGAAACGTGCGCCGATCACTCATAACTGTTTTCAAGAGATTTCACTCGCATCGTAATGCGTTTCATGTATTTTATAGTTAGCTTTGTCT
Source organism: Deilephila elpenor (assembly GCA_949752805.1). Classification (NCBI taxonomy): domain Eukaryota; kingdom Metazoa; phylum Arthropoda; class Insecta; order Lepidoptera; family Sphingidae; genus Deilephila; species Deilephila elpenor. The sequence goes on from OX457108.1 coordinate 12,237,527, forward strand.
TGTTAGATAAATTATTATTGATTGGTCTTTTGAAGGTTTCATTCAGGTGGTAGTAGTGCTAGAACCACATTGTATTTTTCTCGTTCTAATGTTAGATTTATGTGCTGTAGACTATTCATATCCGGCAGGATTTTTGATCCGGAGAGTGTAGTAATCCCAAAACAGAAACATTTCAGCAAACTGTTTCGATCTTAAACTGGATATTGATTACTAATTAGTAGCAATTTCAAAATTGCCATATTTCTAATTTTAATTGAATTCTTGAATATCACCACGAGTATAAAAAAGGATTCTCAAGACCTATCTCTCTCTGTCCTTCAGCCACAGGAAGTCCACTGCTGAACATAGGCCACCCCCAATGACCTCCACATTGACCTGTTAGAGGCGGTCTGCATCCAGCGACTTCATGTAACCTTAGCCAGGTAGTCCGTCCACCTTGTAGGCGAGCATCTTACACTGCGCTTTCCTGTACGTGGCCTTCATTCAAAACTTTTGGCCCTATGTAAGAAAAACTATAACAACAATACGAACTGAAGTCCATATATCTCTAAAAGGCAATAGTGAATTTATTTAAAATTAACCATAGTTTGCATTTTTACCTAAAATTACAGACATTTTGTACTTGTGACGTAGAACATTAAGGCTAAACGACGTAGCAAAAAAAATGTTATAGCCTTTACGTCACAATGAAGACAAAGGAAAGCATATTACTCATACAAAACGACGCAATATGCTCTTATCACCAAATCAATAATCATTAGAACACAATACCCTTAAATGGAATTAATAAAATTCTACTCAAATACGAGTCCTTAGAATAACTTCGACAACTGATTAAAAGATGCCTACTTTAAATATAAGTCGGGCGGGCGGTAAAGTCGGGCTGACGTCAGGCGCGCCTCGTGACATCATCGACGCCCGCCTACGCACGACCGACACTGAGCATGCGTGGTACTTCATGCTATTTAGAAATCAATGGATAATTTTGTACGAGGCCTATGTCCAGCAGTGGACTGCAACGGGCTGATGATGATGATGATGAAAGCTTTTTTATTGCAATGGATGGCGAGACGAGCATGCCATTCGCCTAATGGGAAGGTCTCCCATATGTTGCCTTTCACGAGTACCTATGACAGCGTCCGTGGCGCAGTTGGTTTGACGCCGCCTGTGAAACGAAAGGCCGCGGGTTCGATCCCCGCACCGAAACGAATATTTGTGTGATCCACAGGTATTTGTTTCGGGTCTGGGTGTTTGTGAGACCGAAAAGTCTCCCGTAGATTCTGATACCCACGACACAAGACTCGATCTTAGTGTGGGGTCAGGACCTATGTATGTGACTGTTGGGTGTATTTATTTATTTATTTATGAGAGACCTACAACCACTGAAGTAAAAGTGGGATGCTGTACTTAAAGATTTTTTAAACTGTACACATATTATTTAATATTTACACACTAAATGGCTACAGACAGTTAATAGGTTGCTATTCTAATTCTGTGGGAAAATCTATTTTCATTAATAATTTATGTTGTTGAAGAAAGACTCTAAAATTGTATATACTAGCTATAAATATGTAAACATAATAAGTTTCAAAATGTATCTTTTGATAAGCCTGGTGTGAAAATAAAAACAATTACGGTCCAAGATCTATTCCACTTATATTTTAAATCAACAAAAAATAATTGATATACTCTTTCCTTAATGTATTGCAAACAATATGATTTAACCAATAAAATTTATTCACTACTAGCGTTATTTTCTCCCAAAATTTTAAACGTAAGTATCATACATGCATACATAAACTCACGTGTTTTTTCCAGACGGGGTAGGCAGAGGCGCCACTAGGACACCCACATTTCGCCTTATATGTTCCGTCACACGATGCGATAGGGCGCGATCCTATCGCCATATCCGGCATAAATTCCTGACTCCGGGCTGATAATGGATAGAGAAATCCAATATCACTTTGCCCGGCCCGGGATTCGAACCCGAGACCTCAGCTTTGCAATCGAACCGCAGTACAACAACGCCACCGAGGAAGTCAGTCTACGTAAGTATCTGCTGTATAAAAATCCTGAAGAATGCCTAAGAGGACTAAAAATAGATGAAGTGAAAAGTAATTTCAGGACCGAGAAAATAACAAATTTGTAACATTTGCCGAACGCTATAAACCATCGTGAAGGTACGTCAAAATAGCCATAGACATTTATTTTAATACTCCTCAAATTTCTTTGAATATCCTAAAATAATTATTTCTACAAAATTGCAGCGTACGCAACGTGAAAACCTTCAATGGAAAAGCGTATGCAATGGAAAAATTGGAATGTGGAGGAACAAGATTACTCATTTCGTCTTTTGCATGTTTCTTATATCAGCTTAAATAAATATCTATCTATAATAATAATAAATACACCCAACAGTCACATACATAGTCATGACCCCACATTAAGATCAATTAAGTCTTGTGTCGTGGGTATCCGAAACTACGAGAAACTTTTCGGTCTCACAAACACCCAGACCCGAGACAAATATCTGTGGGCCTCACAAACATTTGTCGGTACGGGATCGAACCCGCGGCCTGTCGTTTCACAGCCACTAAGACTGTTAAATGCTAATGCTAAAGGGTAAAAGTAAATCGTTGCATTTTTGGACAATTTGTAGAAGTATTAGTATAACTTATCTTCATTGTTGAGGAGGTGCCCCGTAGAGGGAAAAACGTAAACTTATATTGATTCTATCTATAATTAGGAATGTCGGCATTCTTTGGGAATGATAACATATTTGGCAAAGGAATATGGACATTGGAGCCAAATTTTAACGAGTAGATGAAATCTATACCCCAAGATCCTTACATCATATTGATTACTAAATATCGAGAACGAAATATATGTATACGAAATATGAAAGAGAATACTATGCCTAACAAAAAAATAAAGACCTCATTTATATAACCTATTGCTGGTTATATACAGAATAAATAATTATGAATAGTAGTCAATAAAATGAATATATTCGGGCCCGCGGGGTGCGGAGTGCCGCGTGAAATATTACAGCAAACGGATCAGTATCAATTCAATTCATTAGCGCAGCGAGCTGTTCAGATGAATTTTCTATTAGCTCTGTCACGTAACAAATGTGTTGTACATGCTGTGTATTTATATATTTTTATTTGGCGCAGTTCCATCAAGTAAAGGTAATTTGCATTTGTATAAATGATTTATAAAAGACCAGCCTAATCAGATGTATTAAGTTTGGCGAAGTTATTTCATCCCAAAATAAAATTATAGGACTTAAGCACATAATTTAGGCATAAATTCAAGTCTCAAGCAACAGATTTTTCAAAAACAAAATACTCAAACAAAATGCCCATCCTGAAAATTTTATTGAAGACTTCACGGAATACAGTCTTCGTCAAATTAATTAGACCAAAGACGAAATTAATACAAAGTAATTAGACCAAATTAGACCACTCTCAATCGATTCTCTCGATTGTAGAGTAGGCCCGTGCCCTGCAGTGGGACGCATATGGGCTGATATAGATAGATAGATAGAATTAGACCAAAGACGCGACACAATAAAATATAATTGTCGTTACCATTCTCTGAGCTTACAGCTTATTATGGTGATGACTTTCATCAGATCACGATGAACGTTAGGTCGTTTTACTTTGGTGCTACAAAAAGAAAAGTAAATTCTAAAAGATTTAAGCAATCTCTTCAAAACAACCTCAGTGTAGTAGAAACAGTAAGGTAACAGGTGGTGCCTTAATATAATTAAGCGCCAGCACACTTGATTGAAAGCGATCATCCCTATGATTGGGGAATAAGTGCATAAAAGGCTTTTCATAAGTAGAATATCCAACGTGTCGAAGTGGGTAAGTTAAGGTTGGGGGTCTTGCTTAATTGATATTTGAATAATATTAGCTAAAACAATAGGTGCCGCTGACCGGTCGACGTCATAGGATATCGAAAATACTACATTGGTTTGCCATATCAAGGTATTTTTTAAAAGTGCGGTCCTCTCGGCCAAACCAGTTCATTCGTGTTTTGATCACAGCTTAGAAATTAAATATAAACGCTGCTGTAAAGCTGTCTACATTTATAGGTTGGTATTTGGTAATGTGTCTATTTGTTATTCGATTGTTTTAAGTGATGTCTGTTAAATACACAGATACATAAGCTCACGCCAATATAGTCGAAGGTATACCGGCATCATATTTTAAGCGCAAGAGGAGAAAGGGAGCTTTTTTACAAATTCGAAGTAAATTAGAGATCTGTCTATACATAAATTGAAATTTGACGAAATAACTTCGAGGGAATCATTTCATACAATATCTGACCGTATTGATGACAAAATCCTTGGAAATATTTTATACTAGCAGCTCGGCCCGGCTTCGCTCGGGTGCAGACAGTTTTTGAGTCCATTCTACATCAACAACATACTATGGTTTTCGCTGCGAACGCGATGTAAATAATATTTTAGGTATTTTTTTTTACACCTTGGGTTACGTTATTGGAGATTTAGTAAGGATCCCTATTTTTTTTGAGTTTTGGAGAATATAATAAATAAAGCCCATGTCACCCGGGGATAGTGTAGTTTCCCAACAGTGAAATATTTTTCAAATTTATTCAGTAGTTTCGGAGCCTATTCAAGGCAAACAATCAAATCTTTTCTCTTTATAATATTAGTATAGACTAACAGCAATATATACGTTAGGTATAGGAATCTATTCACATAATTTGTATATGAATAAATTGCATATCGTTGCATATAATTTGATGATTTGTTGTGTGACTAAGGTATTTATTGCACCGTGTCTTCTTCACAGCTCTTACACATTCCAAAGCTGTCATAACCTTAACTAAGTACTTATTAAAAGACTACATAAATAAAAAATATTATAATTTGTCTACATGGGTTAGTTTTAATGATAATCTTAGGATTAATAACTTCTAAGAAACCACATTTGATATTAACAAGCCGAAATCGTAGTTTTAAAAATTCTTATACAAAACCCATATAAATTACTTGCCATATAAAAAAACCACGTGAAACTGACAAGCCGCGTAAACTGCGAGCTGTACAGAACAGAGTATCGAGGTTAATGACTTTTTTGACCCGCCGTTATGGGAACAACAACCTTAGATATCCGACGTTTTTCTCTTCACCATTCTACATGCTTGTTCTACTTCCAAATACTTTATATTACACTATGTATTGTCTTCATTTCAAGGATATTTATCGTGTATTTAGGTAGTCCTAACTATAACTTGGAAGTGGTTTTTTATTTGTTTTAAGAATTTGATGTATGGTTGTGAAGTTCAAGTCTGAATTTTAATCATTTTAATTTAATATTTTATTCTAGGACCTAAACATTTGAATAGGGTACCGATATCTCCGATTTTCAATATAACAGTAATGTTAAATTCAATCAACTATTTATATAATTCGTGTAGGTATGGGTTGTGAATGGTGGGCTTTGAAGTATTTTTAAGTTTGAATAATAGGATCTGTAGGTGGCTCCAGTAGGATCTCTGCCCACTCCTCAGAGATGGGTTTAGGCAAATATTTGTTATTTTAAATACTTGTCTTAGAAATTAAGATTCAAAAATAGTTATTTATTTGGGCTCATTTTTATTCTGATGTATAGTTGTTCACTTGCACAAAGTACACAAAAACACCTCCACAAATAAATGATATCTAATTAAATTACACATTCATATTAGTAGGCTAAAGTACAAAACCATTCGATTCCAACCAAACATCATACACTCATATATTTTATAAATAACATTGGTATTCGGAACACGAACAATTTCCGACATTTAGAACGAACCTCTCTTGCAAACAACGTGCTAAAGGTCAAATCTAATTGTATTTTCTGCCTCCCAAACCGTAATTGGTTCGATATCATGATGTACTGTTAAATGTCAGTTCATTTCGATGTTTTATTTATTTAAAATCATTTATGTGGTTTTGTAAATATTGACTTATGGTATAGGGAGGTTTGTAAGGGTAATATTTTAATGGGGGGTAATATGGTTATGTCATTAATTAAACATTGTGTAAAATGAGCTGTTGAATTGACAGCCTCCGTTGCGCAGTTGGTTAGACGCCGCCTGTGAAACGACCGAAACAAATATTTGTGTGATCCACAGGTATTTGTTTCGGGTCTGGGTGTTTTTGAGACCGAAAAGTCTCTCGTAGTTTCTGATACCCACGACACAAGACTAAATCTTAGTGTGGGGTCAGGACTATGTATTTGAGTGTTGGGCGTATTTAATTAAATTTTGTTAGAGTCAAGAAGGAAACATTATGAAGAAATCTGCATGGCTGAACATTCTCGACAAGAATTTCAAAGATATGAAGCTCGCCAATCAAGACAAGGCTAGCGTAGTGGCTCTCAATCGCACAGGAAGTACCTTTTCCACAGTGGGACGTATATAGGCTTATATATATCTGTACTACAGATATGACTACAGTACAGTACATATGTATATATGTACTTCTTCTCTACGAACTTCTATAAAAACGGGGCTTCGATAAAGAGGACTTGGCCTATGTCGACCACGCTGGCCCAGAGCGGCATACCCTAGAAAAACTTGTTAAGATCTCTATTCCCGCGCCCGGTCTGTTACTAAAAAGCTATCACACACTCTTACCCAGTAATGTATGACAAACTTATTATAGTTATTTAAAATTATTATAAGTTATTAAATTTATTTTTCATTAATTATTTAGTCTCTGGATGAACACGAATTCAATTTAGAAAACTTGTAATATTATTCCAAAATATTATTTAATTAAGACATAATTTACTTGAATAGTTTTATTATAATTCTATACTAAAGTTACCAAAGGTTTTTGGATCAGTAATGGTGGAAGAATACTGTATTTGAAAGATATGATTTTATTAAGCCCAGACATTTTAAGCAAGATATTTTCGATGACGTGAATGAAACCAACAGATATATGAATATGACCTTTTGTATTGTATTGTATCAGCCCATATACGTTCCACTGCAGATCAAGGGCCTCCTGTACAATCGAAAGTACGATTGAGATGGGTTAGGCCTATATAGTCCACCACGCTGGCCTAGTGCGGGTTGTAGGACTTTATATACCATAGAATTTCTGGATCATCGGTATGGTATACAGGTTTCCTCACGATGTTTGCCTTCACTTTATGATCCCTACTCGACTTCTTTTTCCTAATAATCATGTACATCTCGCATTAATGAAGGGAAGCAAATTGTGACGATAAACCAATCTAGATTTGATCTAGATTTGATTTGACAAAGTCTCGATGATGTATTTTCTTCTGATAAGACATTTTAGGTGTACATACAAATGACAGATGATTTATAATGAATTTTATTGAATATTCATACAAGTTCGTATAGCGAGCACGGTCTACAGCGAGTAAAACTCATTCTGATGCGATAGGATCCCGTTCCAGGATAAATGGCCGTACATCCGGTTTCTAGTCGAGCGCAATCGTTTGGACCAGCTTGACAACCATGTATTCTGACAGAATCGCATTCTGTAAGTATCAATAAACAGTCGAGTAGGTATAATATATGAAATGATATACAAATATACAGTAGATAGATGAAAAAGAAAATAGTTTATGGAATCCATAAGAATGTCTGATTCAGTTATACATTTTTTAATTACTTTACTCGATTTAAAAATCAACTTCACCAGAATAGATTGGGCGAGAAACTCTAGTATTGTTTTTCTTAATACCAGTTAATTAAATTATTATAACGAATATCGCAACTTGGTTTGATTCAGAGAAGGTCATTTAATCATGAACAAATGTTCACGAATATTATAATTTATTAATTTGCATGCAAGTGAACTCAAAAATACTTTACTATTCGAATTAAAGGCGATGCAGGGATGTAATAAAAATGTAAAATAAATACCAATTCAAAGCTATAGAAAAAATAAAATATCGATGACAAAAGAGCACGGTTGCGTAACTAGCGCCATCTAACGCCATTCATTCCGGCACGGGACTACGCCTGGTCTCTTTACACACACAAATCCACAAGCACACACACAAAAACGGTACGTTTTCATAAAATGAAATCGCACGGCTGTCACGCGACGGGTTAGGAATTTTAATTGCACACAACCAACCTGTAGCGAGATGATGCACGCTCATTTGCACGAACACACACACACATCCACCGAATAAATCCTTTGTTAAATCCTTTGCTGACGTACAATTACGTCCCAATAATGCTCCTTGTGTTGTCGACGTTTTAATCCGTCCAAATAGCGTTGTTGGACTTCTCTTTGTCGTGTGTATTCTGGTTATACTGGTTCTGTAATCTTAGTCTTAAATTGTTTAATTGATTTATTGTGACTAGGCCTTTGATCGATGGGATTTGGCATTGGCATCATTTCGTATACCATAACATCAAAATCTTAGTATAACGTTAAAAATACTAATTTAATTCCATATTTTTCTCATCCCCTATCTCAGTTCTTTTGGGGATAAACTATTAAAAATGTCTTAGTTATACAGGGTGCATCCAGACTGCGACCGAAAACGAAGCCAGGTGCTAGTATTAGTGACTTCAGACACAATCCAACTAAAAATTTCGCAAAATAAATCGTCAATTTTTATTTTTTACTTATCGACATATTTCGGTGATAAATACATAGTTGTCCTAAAATAATGATTTACCTACACCTCATTATTTTTAAAGACGCAATGGTACGTGAGGGTTTAAATTACTATTTTCGCAAAGACTAGGTACTTAACCCCCAAACAAAATGAATTTAAATAATTGCAAAAATATCTGTCGTTTGTTTCGCGAAAATTTCAGTTGCGTTGTGTCTTTAACCACTAAAACTACCACCTGGCTTCGTTTTCGGTCGCAGTCTTGATATACCCGGTATAAGAAACTTCTGTTTAGAATTGCATACATGAAAAACCCGCTGGTCTCGTTCATACTTTATTAATTTCACATGTTTACTTATTACTAATTGAAACCAGTTTCAATTACGAGACTTATTTACTTTATAGCTGAGATACAAATTCACTTTAAGATGAAAGGTTTTACGTAGTGAAGACATAGTATATAGTAAGTAGAACCATATGGCAACCAATGAAAACTTCAGTACAAATGAATTGACATAGCCAGCGATCTCATAGAAAATATAAGTAACAGTTTGCTGCATGTCGTTGAGTAAGGTTGTTAAGGTCCGACAATTTCTTAACGTTTAGAAACATGTAAGTATCATGAGTCCGCCAACCAGTTGGGCCACGAGCTAGGCCAGCGCGGTGGATTGTAACCTAACCCCTCTCAATTAAACTGGCGGTTGTAGTGTCCTAAGCACAGTAGGGGGCGACCATACACTAATACAGTACTGTATTCATCAGTATACGAGTATCAGAAATCGGACAAGAAAATATATTGAAATAAATTCAGTCGTTTTTGCGTGATGCGATAAAATGCTATGACCTTCCTCGATAAATAAACTATTCAAAATTATTGTTGTTTTCAATTTGATCCAGTTGTTCCTGAAATTAACGCGTCCAAACAAACAAATTCTTGAGCTTTTTATTATTATAAATCAGTTTTATGCTATGTTATTTTATAATAGTATAGATAGATAAATAGAACATAAAGTCTATTTGCCTGCGTTGGGAAACTCCAGGCCTACAATAGTAAATAAATAACAAATCTGCTATAAGAGGAAGTAGTAGTACTCGACATTCAGCACGATTACGTCGCTGTGTTTAGTCGCTTATTGCATTAGCTTAATTACCACCGAGCTTGCTTTCATAAATACGCGCTGGCGTAACGCGCTCCAGAATACTTCAATAACACTTTAGCGGCAAAATTCACATCTCTATTTACTACTACAACTTTATATATGTATAAAAATCTAATGCTTTCCACAACAAAATATTAACTTTCATCAAAACCATAAAAAAACTTTCATTCATCAAGGTTAACTAGAAAAAAGTCGATACTCAAAAAGATACTCAAAGATAGATAGAAGATACTCAAAAATCACCCTGTACTTAGTCATGACTCTGGTAGTTGAATATAGAACCTTCGGTTAAGGGCGCGACAAGTCTGCTACGGTACCCTCAGCTACTCGTAGGAACTGACCTGGTCTGGTCGGTGTCACTGTGTACATATTGCGAAGGTGGTGTGCGATTTACATGCAGCAAAATTATCTACTCTGAGATGGACAGCCGCATGATCTTGTATCATCATCATCATCATCATCATCATCATCAGCCCGTTGCAGTCCACTGCTGGACATAGGCATCTTGTATGCACAAAGAAAATAGTATTTTGCTCCAAAGTACCGCTTTTCTTTAGTCTTTCACATGTCATTACTTCCCAGAATTTGATCCTTATTAGCAACATTATCGAATGATGTTATAATAAAGAATGTGTTATTTTTTCAAAATCATCGGGTTCGATTCCTCGCTAGGAATATTAATTTATAAAAAATCCAAGTATGCAGTTTTGGTTTTCATCAAAATCGGGTTTGTGACTCCTTTCAGTATTTTACATTATTCCTAATAGTTGCGGTTTTGGCCATCCACGCCCATTTGAAAAATCACCCTGTTTTGAGTAAATCATTAGCAACAAAATTTTGCATCTCATTCAATTTCGAAGGAAATTATTTACGCCATTTAAATAACTTCCTTCGAAGTTTCGTCCGAATAATGTCTGGAAAATCCGCAAGATAATATTATGTCTTTTTTGTGATGACGTCATTTGATTCCGTACGGCATTATCGTTTCTGTAATTTACGCTACGCCGGATTTACCAACGACATTACCATCCACGATATGTTTTAAATTTATTTTATAAAGAAAAATAACGTTTACACATCTTTTTTAAATATAAATCAGCAGTAAGGTACAATACGCAAACGAGTAAACTATTCACTTGATGGAAATTGATCGCAATCTACATCTGGAAAGAGAAAAGGAGAAAAGAGAGAGAATTAGAACCGATAGACTTTACGAATGTCATTAGCCGATGTGTTTTAGCGTGGCAGTGGTAGTTCTCAGATTAAAAAATATTGATACTTTAGACGAGATTAAAGTTGGGCTCTACGATTTACATTAAACGTAGAATCCCCCATATACTTTAATATAAAGACGACTAGTGTTCAGTATTAACACTAGTCAATCTACTTATTGGCTACAGGCTTTATTCATAGACGGATTTAAAACCTATTTTAGTTAACGAATGTTTTGTCCTCTTCGCTCAAACTGAAGTCTAGTCGTTCGAAAGGACAAAACATTGGATAACTAAAAAACGTTTTAAATCTGTCTATGAATAAGGCCTTAAGAGTTTTATTGTATGTTTATGTATTTCTATTAAATGTATTTATATGTATTTGTACTGATGTGTCAAAAACGTCCTAAGTGCTTTTAAATTGCCTACGTGATTATTAGACTATACGAGTATATGTCATGGGACGCTATAATCGTCAGATGACAGCAAACTTGATAAACTAAATAAAAATGTCGGGCGTCTCTTGTAACGACTACAATAAAGCGATTTATGAGTGGGTTTAGTGAGTGTTTTTAAATAAAAACCTTTATACTCTAAACATAACGTCGAGTTCACAGTGTAGAATGCATGCTCAATTCTAAGACAAAATAAAGGCCGATGAGCAAAAACATCAAACATTATTTCAAAATACTCGTCAGTCGGTACCTGCCCTTCATATAACCCCAGCCACGCGTAAACAATTGTGTAGCGGCACCACCCGAATGGCGATGCTTACGCCATCTTCACGTAAACGGAAAGAGTTTCGTAAAAAAGACAAGTTTGACTACACGACTAAATTATTCTGTGCATATGGAAAAATGGATAGGATATATTTATTTAAAACTTATGTGATATAATGAAAATACATTGAACATGATATATTTACGAATGTAGACAAAATAATACATAAGAAAATGCTGTAACAATCCAGCCTATTATTGTTAAATAAGCACGGACTTTACAATCGAGGGTTCGTCTAAGATTTTACTAAGTTGTATATAATATTATCACATAATTGTATATTCTTTTTACCATATTTTTGTAGATTTTGTTAATTAGTAAATCAATGTTGTTTTATGATTATTGAATACTTGCACTGTAGGTTAGAATACTGTATGTTCTATGTTCTACTACTAGACTACCAAAAAGAATTACAATTAATTTTCAAGTACATAAAACTACAAACATCGACATCGATACAGCCGCTTTAAAAATATCAAATGCATAAAAACATAACTCATATAATTAAGATAAGTACGTATTGAGGCAAATCCATTAAAAATAATTTATACTTCAAATTTCACAAGTTCGCGATAAGATTAGCAATAAACTCATTTCGTAATCTAATGTTTCTCAAAAACTATTCTATATCTTAAGCAAAAATTATATGATTGTCAAGGTTAATATTAAAATATCTGTGAAAATTCAAAATGTAGAGAAAAAACATTAAACCTACGTTTTTATCACTTACAACGATAAATTCTAATCAATAAATAAAACTATAAAGTCGAAAAAGAAATAATATAACTAACGAGAACGATATCGAATAGGCACAGACGTTAAACGGTACAGAAATATATTAATTTGATCGCAATTTGTTTGTTCAAAATATCAATTAGTATCTCTATTCAATATAAATTCTACGTATCACTAACAGAAAACGAGAGTGCAAAGTTATTTATTAAAAAAAACTTCACATATCGCAAAAACTATATCAGAAAATGCTTAATAAGCACATAATAAGTAAAACAGTAGAAAACGAGAGGGCAACCCACTGTCAAAGACATTTCATACGTATACCGAATGTATAAATGGTAATATACAAGTAAATACTTAGCATATTACAACAGAAAGTCGAGCGCAAATCATCATTCTTTACATCGTATGGTGCGTCAAAGTCTAAAACTGAACAGGACTCCACTCAAGCGCAGTCGATGCCTGTACGACGCTATATACATATATACACGTATATACACTCTCGACGCAACGCGCCACGCGACGTACCAAGTTAATAATAAAGAGAAAAAACACGCCAACAGAGGGGTTAGCGCTTCTCAGGACAGATAATGGCCGCGTCAAAAACGATAATGTTACATGCACGTATGCAAGTTTTAAACCGCTATTAGTGGTAATTTATCGACTGTATGAGTTTATTTTTTGGTGATTATGACGTCACAATGCGTATATTTATCGAATATGCTAAAATATTTCGGTTTAAAATTGTTTTTGTGCTCTAAATATGACGATTTATAAAATGTAACATAGGTGGTATTGGCCGCGCGTCGCGTCTCGCTCGGGCGCGCTCGGCAGTTTCCGCCGGCGTTCGTGTAACGGGTGTCGGTCGGTGCCGGCGCACTTTCGCCACTAAAATAAACGCTCCTTGGCAAAACATCAAGGTGAGCCTTCGGTTTTTAACGTGTGTTTATGGGCGGCCACGGCGACACGCGTATGTTCTGGTGCTAATGTGCAATGCTTAGTTTATTTGATGCATCGAACAAAGAGATTTGGTATGAGGGACCGTGAAGGCCGAGGCTGAATTGCGACGACTGCCAAGAACATGATTGATCGTTATTTAAAACACACTTGAATCATACAAAATGTGTAAGGCAGCTTAATATGGTTTTATTGTATAAGACAAACGAGTGAGGTAGAGTCTGCGTTTGTGATATTTTGTAGTTCAATTGTATATTTTTTAAAGCGGACCATAAGCAAACAATAATGTCATCAATTCTTCGTCACCAAGGTTGTTTCAGGTCAGATAACTGTAATATCGTCAGTTATCAGCGGCGCTCATAGGTATCTACTACGCTTTAATGCTAAGTTTGGTTCCGGCATCAAAAAATGGGAGAGGAATCGCCCTCTCTCTTTCTCTACAAAATAATGGGAGGGAGAAAGGAGTTTTGAGCCTATGACGATCCTATACCGAACCGAACACAAAGGTGTCATTTCACTTCAGTTGCCTGTGTGTTAGTGGTACCATCCTGATTGAACCAAATCGCAAAGCAGTTCGTATTAAAAAGGGTCATTCGTATTATAGGGCGGCTCTGCCACTCTTTTCACTGCCTCGGTGGCGCAACTGTACTACGGGTTGATTACAAAGCTGAGACGGATTTGAATCCCGGGTCGGGCAAAGTGATATTTGATTTTCCTGTTCATTATCAGCCCGGAATCAGGAATTCGTGCCCGATATGGCGACGGGCTCGCCCCTTATCACATCGTGCGTCGGAAATTATAAGGCGAAACGTGGGTGTCCTGGTTGCACCTCTGCCTACCCCTCTGCCTGCCATTTTTTAATTAGAATTGCAAAACGAACCCGTGATGCACGAATGAGGAATATTAACCCCTTCTTTGTGTAAGTATTAATTGTATCAAATGCTATTAGTCGGATTTTATAAAAATTCGATCCAAGCTTTGTAGCTGACGGTGTCCATTTTAGTATTCTACAAACAGAGCCTGTAATAAAACTGCAAGTATACACAGGTTTTGGACGTCACCCAACAAGCATTTCGTGAGATCCGCATGACGCGATCGCGGATGCAAAGCGGCCGGATGCTACTAAATTAAGATTAGCGAATTACATTTTGGGTTTTAAGTAACTTTTAAAGGCGTTGTAGCTTTCGATTGTCCTTCTCTGTTGTAAAGTTTATTATAATTGGTTAAATATTAAATACTAGTGGTAGGTGTCTCATATGTGAGAAGCCGGTAGGTAGGTACCACCGCAATGTCTATTTCTCGACGAATATAATTGACAGCCTCCGTGGCGCAGTTGGTTAGACGCCGGCTGCGAAACGAGGGGCCGCGGGTTCGATCACCGACACAAATATTTATGTGATCCACAGGTATTTGTTTCGGGTCTGGATGTTTGTGAGACCGAAAAGTCTCTCGTAGCTTCTGATACCCACGACACAAGACTCGATCTTAGTGTGGGGTCATGGCTATGTAAGTGACTGTTGGGTGTATTTATTTATTTATAATTGTGTTATTTAGTTGCATAAGCTAGACGGGTAAGTTTTATAGTTTGTTTTAAGGAGGGATTTCATATCCCTATCACTGTTAATAAATATAGTCTTAATAGACATATTAATGCGGTTGAGTGGTTCATTGTAACTACGACATGCTTTTACAATAAACGACATTTTATACCATACAGGCGTCTGGCACAACAAAACATTTTACAGACCTTAAGAGATAAACTTGTAATTAAAATGTTACATAAAACCTTGTCTTTTTAGGGTGTGCTATTTCATATTCAGTTTAACAATATTTTGTATAAATTTTTCGTGAAAGCTTTTAAATAAAAATCAATCCTTGAAGAAATATACATGACAAGAGTTTATATCCTGCAATTTTCAGACACAGGAAGTCCATTGTTGAACGAAGAGCTTCAAGGGTTTCCACGATGATCTGTTTGAAGCGGTCTACATCCAGCAACTTCCTGTAACCTATGCTGAGTCATGTTGATCTTGTGGCTATAGAAGTTTATAAGGAACTCTGGCTAAAATACATCATGAGAAGTGTTTATATAAGTTAGTGGGATGTTTAAGGGTTTATTGAGGTATTTATTTAATATGCTTTGAAGAGAGCATAATGTTTAAATAAATAAATACAGTAACATACATAGTCACATACATAGTCCTGACTCCACACTTAGATTGAGTCTTGTGTCGTGGGGTATCAGAAACAATTAAAAACTGGAAATGGCATCCTTTTTTCAATCTCGCATAAATAAACATGTGACGATAAGAATAACAGAATAAAAGAACAATCCAAAACGTATAGATAAAACCTTAGAAAGGTACTGTATTCAATATTATTTTATAACTGAATGACGGTCATGTGTATTTATCTATTAAAAACTATAATCTACCTAGGAAATGGTCGACTCGCGTGGCTTGTGTACGAGTGACTAACTTATGTAATTGATCACTCGCTATTTCTGCCAGTGAATGTCAAGTGTTATTAAAAGTTATTACTAGGGACCTTTGCGATGACGTTTTCGGAAACATTACTCAATAGTAATTGCGATGCAGAAACATCTATAGAGACAGGGAAATGTGTGACGTAGGTAGTTTATCTCTCTTTCTCTCACTTCCAAAGGAAGCCCAGTGTTTAAGGCCTCTCCCAATAATCTCCACATCGACCTGTTGGTAGCGCCCTGCATCCAGCGACTTCTTGCAACCTTAACCAGGTCGTCCGTCTACCTTTTAGGCGGGCATCCGACACTTCGCTTGCCTGTACGTGGCCTCCACTCCAGAACCTTTCAGCCCCGACGGCCATCAGTTCTTTGCGCTATGTGCTCGGCCCACTGTTACTTCAACTTGCTAATCTTTTGGGCTACGTCGGTAACCTTTGTTCTTCTACGGATCTCCTCATTCCTGATTTCGTAGGGAAATACCGAATATAGCCGTGTCCATTGCGCGTTGAGTGACATTTAGCCTTCGTATTAGGCCCATAGTGAGAGGCTATGTGTCGGTGCCGTATGTCATCATAGGTAAAACACAACAATCAAAGACGTAGTAGGTACAGATTTCATAAAGACAATATGTGCAAGAATATTTTAGTTTAAATACTCATAATGAATGAGACAATAAAATAAATATCTACAACAAAGTACAAATTTTATAAACATTTACTTTCAAATCTGATGGAGATTTTACCGATGTCATGTCTTCGATTTATTCGCGTAAAACAATGCTAATATGTTAAATTTTTTGTTTGTTATATAAATAAATAAAAGAAGGAATGCAATATACATTATATACTTTACTGAATATGTTTATTTTTTTCACACACACTATCACATCATGGGACGGAATATACAAGGCGAAGTGTGGGTGCCCTGGTAACAACTCTGCCTACCCCTTCTGGGAAAAAGGCGTGAGTTTATGTATGTATGTATGTATTTATTTTTTTCCGAATAGCCCCTCCGTCTAGTAGAAATATCACTAAGTATATTTTAAACCAATTTGTTTATCTCATCAAAATGAGAATCTTTTTTTAAATCTAAAGGCGGAAGTATTCATTTATGATAAGGTGATAAAAGCAATGACGGTATGAGACGCTCTGTGTGCTAATTTACGTAATTGTCACTTATGTAAGATGAAGCAAATATTTTAATAGGTAGACATATATTTTTAATGGCACAGCAAAGTATTCCTTGTATACAGGTAAGATACCACTACTATTACTACTAGTACTTACCATTAGGTGGCTACGCTGCACCTAATGGTAGCATCCACTATCCAGACAGAGAATACCTTGAGGAGAGTTAGTTATCTTCTTATAAATGCAGTCGTTTATTAATATAGGATTAATATATGAATCCTCCAAATCGCGCCATTTCACCCTGTCTTCGGCTTTTTGCATCCAGTATCAGCTACTGACCTTTGGCAATTTGGAGGAGGCCTATGCCCAGCAGTGGAGAACTATAAGCTACAAATATAAAGTGATAATTAATATTGACTCTCTCTCTCTCAGTCACAGGAAGTCCACTGTTGAACGTAGGCCTTCGCCAATGATTTTTATACCGACCCGTTGGAAGTGTCCAGCATCCAGTAAATTCCTGCATACTAAGCTGCGTCGTCTGTCTAGTTTGTAGGTAGTCCTCTTTTACTTTTGAAAATACGGATAGGCAAAAGAGTAAATATTACGCTTAAAAAAGGATGTGAACTGACTCATCCCGTAAAGCAACAAACTTGAATAAAACATGGTGGTAAAGTACAATGCCTTACCGTGTCTGCTATGTGGGGGAAAAGAATATCCTACCATAAGTTAATCCTATTTACTACATTACTAGCAACGTGACCCGGCTGCGCCCGGGTCCAGACAATTTTCATCATCATCATCAACATCATCAGCCTATACTAATCCATTGCTGGACATAGGCCTCTTCAAAATTGCGCCATTTCACCCCGTCTTCGGCTTGTCGCATCCAACATCTGCCAGCGACCTTTCGCAAATCGTCAACACCACCAACAAACAACACCATGAATAAAAAGCAATGCTTGGCATTCCACTGCGCTCGCCATCCTGCGACATAAGATGTTAAGTCTCATTATGTCCAGTAGTTATTCTGGCTACAGTCCGTCAACCGGGACACAACAGTGCTTTTACACTGCTGTTTGGCGGGAGAAATAGAAGAATACAATTACAAGAAATATTTTCGTTTGTATTGAAAATTCACTGAAAACATTTTTAGGGCGTACTTTTTCATACTACAGGTCTTACAGATAAATATGTAACGATTTGTTTATGAAAAATGGTTACCATCTGCGATTAACTCCCCGAATAAAATTGAACGGGATTCGAATCTACGTTGTTGGATTATTTGCTGAAATAATTATTTAAACCTATGGTATACCATTTCGTCTGTAAAAAATAAAAGGTGTAAATTACTATTATAAGAGAAGATACGTAGTGTATTTACCACCTAAACACGATGTAAGTTAAAAAAAAAAAAACTACGTCCTGGCTTTCGGTCGCAGTCTGGATCTACCCTGTATATTACGCTTGAATTTTTGCCGAGCTTCTGGCAAAACAAAAGAGGATCTAACCTACTACAAAGCAAGCAGCTAGATTGTAGATTTAAGATCTGGATCGCAACAGAACGCGCAATACATTAAACATAGCACAATCACTTTCTACACCGCATTACTCAAACAGTGTCAATTATATCGCAATCATTACCTGCTAACAGGCGTCATTGGATTAATGGTAACATGTTCGCATGGGTAGTAAAATTATACACATAGATACTCTCGACTCTGACTTTTCGCGGTCATATTGTGTGTATTGTCAATCACGACGCACTGTAACGGTGTAGGAAAACATCGTGAATCTATCCTCGTATAATTCTTAAACTTCTATGTTTCTATCAATCATATTGTTATTTATGTCGAAAATGCGTTTGTCTTTTTGTGTTGCAGATTGGAGTCATTTTGGATAATAGCTTCCACAATATTACTTTTAATTTTTCGTTTGTTACACTTGACACTGGCAGAATTGCGGGATTGTATTATCGCAAAGGCCATAAAAATAAGAACTGAACTGAACTGAAAACATCGTGAGGAAACCTGCCCACCATAGCGATTTGTAAGAATTTCTATGGTATGTAAAGTCTGCCAACCCGCACTAAGCCAGCGTGGTGGACTATATGGCCTTAACCCCTCTCAACCGTAGTCTCCATTATAGAGGAGGCTCGTGCCCTGCAGCGGGACGTATATGGGCCTATACAGATAGATTGATAACACTTTATTGTATACCAAATAATACAAAAACATGTATACAGTTCACAATTGCAATTACAGAGTGCAGCAAATGGCCCTCTACTTTACAAGCCACACGTTCTGGTTTCATCCGAGTAAAGATGTTTTTCTAAGATAGTCTCTCTGTATTTCCTGGTAAGTAAAATATCGTGTTTTTGACTTTGAAAATAACCAGCTTCCATAGCACTCTTCACTTATTTTATGCCCGTAGTGGTGAAACGTATAAAAATCGTTTGGTTTATGCTTACTAATAAAATATATCAACTGCCAACATTTGAAGTTTGTAGGTCCAGTTTGACAGCCGCCGTAGCGCAGTTGGTTAGACGCCGGTTGTGAAACGAGAGGCCGCGGGTTCGATCCCCGCACCGAGACAAATGTTTGTGAGGCCCACAAATATTGTCTCGGGTCTGGGTGTTTGTGAGACCGAAAAGTCTCTCGTAGTTTCTGATACCTGCGACACAAGACTTAATTGATCTTAATGTGGGGTCAGGACTATGTATGTGACTGTTGGGTGTATTTATTTATTTATATTTATTTAGGTTCCGCATAAATTAATTAACTGGTCACTTATTCAAGTAAATATTTTATTGATACAGATCAATCATTCCATTTAACAGTTACGTTTAGACAGTCTCTGTAGTATAGTTCGTTGAGTAACCTGGTCAGAAGAGACAGGCGGCTGGTTCGATTTCGGCACCGATGTTAATATACCAGGTATATCAAGTCTACGACCGAAAACGAAGCCTGGCGGTAGTTTAGTGGTTACAGACACAATGCAACTAAACATTTCATGAAAAACGTATCAGATTTTTTTTTGCAATCTTTTAAATATCATCGTGTTTGAGTGCTAAGTACCTAGCTTTTGCGTAAATAGTAATTTAAACCCTTACGAACCATTGCCTTTTTAAAAATAAAAAGGTTTACATCATTACTTTAGGATAACTATATTATAAGTAAAAAATCACATATAAAATTGACGGTTTTATGTCCGAAATTTTTATTTGCATTGAGTCTGAAGTCACTTATACTAGCTGGCATCGTTTTCGGTCGCAGTCTTGATATACCCGGTATAACAAAATAGTGTCACAATGGGAGAGTGACCAATACCCTGCTTATGCGGATTGTTGTCGTATTATTAAGGTATTAAAAGGGACTGCAATACCTATCTATCGCGATGTCGCCTCGTTCTTGTGGCTGTATGTATATTGTATACTCGTATGCTGTGAACCGCGAAGGTTCGATTTCCACGTCAGGTGATGTATTTTTTATGAGATTTTCGGTTTGTTAGACATTGAGTTTGGGACTCGTTAAAGACATTTGTATATCAGCCTATCCATTAGGGTAACATGCGTTATTTTATATAGATATGTAAGTAGAAACTTCAGTCAAGTTTTCATTAGTTAAACATCTTTGTGTCAAACGTTTATGTCCAGCTTTAGGTCATACGTATAATAAGCTGCTTTACTTAGAATAATAAAAATTCAACGGAACTCTTGGAAATCGTATGACGTGATACAATATTTAGATGAATCATTGCGGACATGTATCACTGCGACGGATTTCACAACAATACGACATTGTTTCTTTATTAATATGTTACATATTGTTTAGTATTATCGTTAATGCTCAAACCATAAATATTTTGTTAATCGCGTTCATAACATGAACGCAAAACTGTCATTTTACGTCGGATTTCGATGATACCAGCACCACCCCGTCGAGCCGATCTATTCCTATTACTGTACAAGGCAATTACAATGTGGATTAAACTTTATCGGCCTTATATATAGACAGATTTAAAACTCATTTTAGTTATTGAGCTAGAGTACTTGAGAATAAGTAATTGTTGTAAGCACCCCACGCTTTGCAACAATAAAATCAATGTATTTCAGTACATTTTCTAATCTTAAACTAATTCTTAATTATTTTTACTTTTTTAGTTGGGTCTTTTCAGTCAGGTCCAACTTCGAGAGATCGTCATTCGTCAAATCTACCTCGGATACTACATAACGTCTTATCGTCCAAAATTCCACAGTGCCTAAAGACGAATCTTTAATTGTTGTGTGATACCGTGATGACATACGGCACCGACAGCCTCGCCGACGCACGGTGGGTCGAAACGGCTATTTTTGTGACATAGGATTTTTTTTCGGATTTTCCAATTTTTTTTCACGCCAACGTTTTGATATTATCATTCCTTACACTATTCATTCTTTGTATTTTTTTGCTTAACCCTATAATTTCGGCATAAAAAATTATTTTAGGTTTTTAATGTATGGAACGCACTATAAAAACCTAAATTTCTACGAAGTCCTGCTAGATCCTGCGTTAAAACCTTATTTTTCTGAATCCTGGCCAGTTCTACTTTACTTGTACATTTCGAATGTCTGCATTGACTTGCAACTTTTCCAGTTATAGGGATCGGAAAAATGGTAAAAATAGTACTATTTCTAATTTTGTAATTGACATTTTAAGTCAATTTAACCACAAGATAGTAAGACAAAAACATTGTGGATATACAAACTATTATATAAAAATCTAATAGAATAACACAATAGAAGTAAATAAGTAAATATTTATTGGCATAATTGGTTGTTGTACCCAAAACATGTGGTTACACAATTAACGTAAACACAGTAATAAATCATAAATGCAAATGGACCACCAGATGGCAAAGGATTACTTTCAGTCATTAACACTGATGACATCTGGAGATTACAGGTGCATTTAGTTAATTGTTTTACAACTACTGTTTGTTTATTGTCTTTAATTAACTAAAACAAAACAAACATTCTCGTGATATCGATTGTAAACATGTTTTGTCCTTTTACTTAGTTCTATCATTAATGAGAGCATCTAGGGCAATAAAATTTGTTTATTGCCCAGGGTATAAAATGACTTATATTTTGAATTCGTTCTTAATGTACATTTATCCGTGCTACGATCCATACCATTTTATTTTGAATCCTTGTTTCGGTATCATGGAGGGTCTAGTTACTAATCTCGATATGTTTGTTGTTTTAAGAGACCAGCTTGGATCTCTATCAGATAGCAAAAAACTTTCTGATTTTCTGCAACAGAAAATAAACGTAACTGAAGAAAATAGTGTAGTGCTTCAAAAGTTTTGTGTAAAATTCTGTTCTTCTATAACAGCTAGATGGCAAAAATGCAATCGTATATTTTCTAACTTTATTAAAAAAAATGGTGATTGGCTAGAAAGTGAAATAATTTGGCCTAAAGGACTAAAATTAAACGAAAGACACGAAGAACATGAAGTACATGAAGAACACGAAAGACATGAAGAGGACTTAAGTCTTGAGAATCTGTCTCCATCCACATCGAAAGCTTCTACAGCTTTGATTTGTCCCAGAAAATCATTCGATGATTTGTCCAACAGACAAAAACGAAGACGAGTAGACCAAATTCAAAATAATTTGTCTCAGGAAGAATTAATTGCAGCTACATCAAATACACTGAAATGTAATGGACAAGAAGCCATCGCTAATATAATAAACCATTTACTTAAAAATCCAGAAGATATAACAAAAGTGAATAATTGCTTGAATGCAAAAAAATATGTTCCATACACTGCTGATAAAGCGTTGGCGCTACTTGTTTCCCTAAATTTGTCGAAGGCACAATATATAAACCTAAGAGAATCAGCAAGCGAAAAAGGCTTTCAATTGTATCCTTCTTATTATAAATTAAAAGAAGCAAAATTGAAATGTTACCCAAGAAAGGAGGATATGACATTTAGTGATTGCACGGCATCAGTTAAATTGCAAGCTCTGCTCAACTTGACAGCCTCAAGGCTTTTGGATACAATTGAGTTCGATTTAGATTCTGCAACTGACCTGAAGCTTATCAGCAAATGGGGCTTTGATGGATCCTCGGGGCAAAGCAATTATAAGCAGATCTCTGAAGTAGGCGTGGACGATTCCAGTATATTTATGGCAAGTCTTGTTCCAATAAGACTACAACATGATGATGGAACGGTTTTATGGGAAAACGATCGAAGTTCATCCACATTTTACTGTCGTCCCATTATGTTTACGTTCACAAAAGAAACACAAATTACTGTAGCAGCTATAAAAGCCGGTATATCAGGAGAAATCGAGGCACTCCAGCCATCTATATTTAGGAAAGTGAAAATTGCCCACGAATTAATGATGACAATGATTGACGGCAAAATAACTTCATACTTTTCTGAGACTTCAACAGCAGTTTGTGACATTTGCAAAGCGAAACCAACAGAAATGAATAATTTGGAATCCCACAAACTGCGATCTAAGAATGAAGAAATGTACCAGTATGGATTGTCATCATTGCATGCGTGGATAAGATGCATGGAGTGCCTACTCCACATAGCTTACCGTTTGGAGATTAAGAAATGGAACTGCAGGGGTGACGATAAAGAGAAAATGAAGACCAGAAAGTCTGCAATTCAACAAGAATTTAAAGAAGAATGTGGCTTGCTAATTGATATAGTGAAGCAAGGAGCAGGCACCACTAATGATGGTAATACGGCTCGAAGATTTTTTAAAAATACAGCCATGACAGCACGTATCACTGGCATTAATGAGCAGTTGATAGAGAATTTTTATATCATTCTACAAACCATTGCGTCTGGAGAGCGTGTTGATATTACTAAATTCGCTTTATTTTCTACCGAAACCGCAAAACTATATGTTGATTTATATCCGTGGTATTATATGCCTTCCAGTGTACATAAATTATTAGTTCATGGGGCTGACATAATTAAACATTTTGGGGCTATACCCATTGGAAAGCTGTCGGAAGAAGCCGCAGAAGCACGGAACAAAGACTTCCGAAAATATAGGGAAAATCATTCCCGAAAAATTAGTAGGATATCTTCGAATGAGGACATCTTACATAATCTCCTTTTGTCATCTGATCCAAAGATCACAAGTCTTAGATCACGCATGACAAAAAAACATGTTATGGTTCTCTCAACAAAAGCTAAAGAGCTTCTGCATTTGCCATCAAAACCAGAAGACTTAGAATTTATTAATGTAGAGAGTATTTTAGAAGATCTACAAAACAGTAGTGATAGTGAGTAGTATATAGGTATAGGCTTTATACTAGCCTTTTTTATTATTATTTTTTAGTTATTTCCATCATTTGTTTTTTTTTAATCTGGCACGGCACATATACAAGTTTTCCTTGGTATTTGTTAATTTATTAGATTAATTATTTATCTTATTTGTGTCAAATTTACTGAAGATAATTGTAAAAAATCTTTTGGGAAATATTGAATTTTATCATTTCTTTCGAACTGCATAACTGAAAAAGTTGCAGGTCGATGCAGACTTTCGAAGTATAGAAGTATAGTAGAACAGACCAAGATTCAGATAAATAAGGTTTCAACGCAGGATCTAGCAGGACTTCGTAGAAATTTAGGTTTTTATAGTGCGTTCCATACATTAAAAACCTAAAATATTTTTTTTTGCCGAAATTATAGGGTTAAGCAAAAAAATACAAAGAATGAATAGTGTAAGGAATGATAATATCAAAACGTTGGCGTCAAAAAAAATTGGAAAATCCGAAAAAAAATCCTATGTCACAAAAATAGCCGTTTCGACCCACTGTGCGACGCCCGATAATTTAATTTTTTTTTTCAAATAAATTTAATTTCCGAATGTTCCGGTTGAGATAATGTCACATATTTTTGAAATTATAGTATTGTCATCCGTCTTTGAAAAGTATGCAAAAATTCAAGGCAATCCGACGTTTTTAAATGCTCGAAAATCGACTTCAAAGATTCCGTTACATACATACAAACATACATAAATCCATACATACAAGCTAATAAAAATGTATTAAAAACTATTGTAAAATATAAGCGATAATATCGCACGTTGAACAATCATTTTTTAGGATTTTCCTCTTACTCAGAAATAGCTTTCCTTATATGTCACCACCGCCTACAAAGCCATTTTAAAATGCATAGTAAGTTTGTGGTGAGCATATTGGTGAGAGTATTGTTTACAGTTACATAGAATATACTATTCGACCTTCACGTCAGCCACTGCAACCTGTATGTGCAAAATCGACGAAAGATGCAAGTGCTTCATACCGCAACTTAATAACTTAGCACGGAAATTAATTAGTACTATACCGGGTATATCAAGACTGCGACCGAAAACGAAGCCAGGTGGTAGTTTTAGTGGTTAAAAACACAAAGCAACTAAAAATTTCATAAAATAGGTTTTTTTTTCTTCATTTTTTTAAATATCATAGTGTTTGGATGCTAAATACCTAGTTTTTGCAACACAAGAAATTGAATCTCTTACATACCATTGCATCTTTAAAACTAAAAAAGTGTTCATAATTATTTTAGAAATACTATGTATTTATCACCCAAATACGACGATAAGTAAAAAAATAACAATTGACTATTTTTTTGCGAAAGTTTTAGTTGCATTGTGTCTGATATCACCAATATTACCACCTGGCTTCGTTTTCGGTCGCAGTCTTGAGATACCCTGTATAAACTGAATGAGTTACAAATAAGTAGCTACTTGGTTCCAAGTACCTACTTGTACTTGCAAAAAAATACTACACATTCTTTTTTAATGGTTTCTCGAGTGAGTAGTGATCATCAACAGGAAATTATTATTTATCTTTTGCATGTTTCAGTGGGTATCGACGGATTTAACACCTCATGTACGGTGGTATCCACCGGGCCGGAAACGAACATCCTACCGCCACCAATCTTAGAATATTTGCTGACTTGATGTACTCTTCCGATCACGTATGATACACCGTCAAATTAGAATCAAACTTGGCATCGTTGAGGAGGGAGCTGAACCGTACTTTCTTTTTGTAATTCCATTGTATGAGATGAAGTCTTGCATTCAAACTTTGTTTTGTACAGACTTGACCACATGTCATCGGTGTATGTTTTTTATTTATGTCTTTAATAGCGAAGACCAATTATTCGTTAATGGCGCATAAAATGTTATGTTTTATACACTGTATTGTAAACGCCGATGGTCTTCCGAACAAATAAAAAAAAATAATTAAAAAAACATTGCCACAATATCACACCATAAATGACTGTAAGCTGTGGGTCTCCCGTACAGTAAAGAGCATTTTTTCATGCAGATGCAAAAACGTATGAAGATCTTTTAGGTAACCAAGTTTCACGATGTTTTCATTTCAGTTATTGTGTGTCCTTACCCGGCAAAATGAGCAATAAAAAAAACCACACCGAGCTGAAAAATTCTTGAACTCTAATATGAAACTCGAACATCCGACCCCAGATTTGTAAGTGCAGAGCACCACAATTAAGCTATCTTTTTATTTCGTCACACTGCTGGGTAAAGGCCTCCCCTTAATTTCTTTACTTGACCCTGTCCTCGGCGAGCTCTAGCCATTTTTACTCGAATGCAACCAACTTGTCTTTCCGCCGCATCTTTGGTCTTCCGCATTTTCCCCAGTCATATGCGGAGATCCAGCTTGTAGCCAGTCTGGCCCAACGGTTTGGATGCATTCGAGTTATGTGTTTTGCCCAATTCCATTTTAATAAAGCCGCCTTGCGCCCTACATCCACAATGTGAGTTTAGAAAAAGTTATTTTTAAGCTACCTTAACGTAACAAAAATTCAAGATATTTTTGAGCGTTTCATCACATTGCGCCATCTACCCGTCATTCTGTCAACTGGAGTTAGTCATCCGGGAAGCAATCACACTCCTCAATAGCAGGGAATGCGATTACTCACTATGCCATATGAAAGACATACATCTGGTATAAGCAAATTACATTTAATTGATTTATGAACGGATTTACTGTCGGAAGTATCTCAGATCTGATCTGATAATCCATCATATCCACTCTCGAGCTCCAGATGTGAAGAGAATTTTATTAAAATACATTGATTTTGAATAGGCTGTGATCCGAAACGAAGTTGGAATGTTCGGACATTCGACGGCCAAAGTAAGTTATAATTTTTCCCATTTCTAAAAATCAACACTTCTCTACGACACTTAAAATTCACTCCGGACTAATTCTATGGTTACGACGTACGATAGATGATTCAAACATTTTGTGGCATCGTGCACATTGGTACAGTTTTCGTTTCGGATCATAGAGTAACCCGCCAGGTATAATGTATATTCTCGCCATACATTAGTTTGTTTCCCGCTAGACTGCCGGGCATATCTGCCGAGTAAAGTGTTTGCTATCTTATAACTTAGGTAGTCTTTAATCTAAGGCCAGGCAAACTGTTTTATGAGGTTACTAAAATTTCACAGTTTAATTGTTGTATTTGATTATGGCAAAATTAGCCTCATATTGTGTAGTCTATATGCTACATATTAAACTGAGTTTCAAACGAACTCTAACACGTAACGACTGACTGCCTCGGTAGCGTAGTTGTACTACGGTATGGTTACAAGGCTGAGGTCTCGGGTTCGAATACCGGGTCGGGCAAAGCGAAATTAGATTTTTCTATTCCTTCATCAGCTCGGAGTCAGGATTTTGGGCCCGATATGGCGATAGGCTCGCCATCACTTCATGGGACGGAACATACAAGGCGAAATGTGGGCGTCCTGGTGGCGCCTCTGCCCATGCCATCTGGGATAAAATCGTGAGTTTATGTATCGATGTCTAACACGTAAGTACTACTTTCTAAACTTGAAACATAACTAAGTACAATAAGTGTGTATTTGAGATGTGGTCACCTACATCGGCGCGACGTTGTGAAACTGATAAGGATTTGGTGATAACAGAGCGCCTTCGCAGTTCGTTTACTGCTTCGCGATACCAAGTACGAATGCACTAGTCTATTGGGGTTAAATTTACGAATCGATTTTAATATTGCATCGCATTTAGAAATACATTGTACGTTATTTATGTACGCATAGTGCTGGCAATTTATATAACTACGAATGCAGCTCCTATATGGCTTGCAAGCGTGTATGGGTTGTGGGTCGGCGAGGTCCTAGGTTGAAATCAATGGCTGGGCACTCTAATTTGTGCCAGTTATATAGTTTGGAAATTCCCATATGAGTTACTAGGGATCGGAATTTGTGCCCGGTGTGGCGATAGACCCGCTCCGAGTCATATCTAAGGGCGGAAATGAGCTCTACGAAGTATGTCTGCTTACTATATATAGACTATACTAATCAGATTTAATTTTAGGCTGAAATGTCGATTGTTAGCTATTTTCAACTATTGATTGCAATAAAAGTGTATTTCGTTTCGCCATCACTTTCGCTGGGTGATTGTGAGACCGAAAAGTCTTTCGTAGTTCCTGATGCCCATGACACACCATTCGATTTTAGTGTGGGGTCAGGAATATGTATGTGACTGTTGGGTGTATTTATTTATTTATTTATTATTTAATAGTACCTATATTTCTGAATTGTATGTACTGTGGTGGGACGTGTACTTTGCTTTCAATGTCGACCACAATCAGGAACGGTCATCTCACAACAGTTCGTCCAACTTACTAAGCAATTAATTATTTGACAGCCTCCGTAGCACAGTTGGTTAGACGCCGGTTGTGAAACGAGAGGCCGCGGGTTCGATCCCCGCACCGAGACAAATGTTTGTGAGGCCCACAAATATTTGTCTCGGGTCTGGGTGTTTGTGTGACCGAAAAGTTTCTCGTAGTTTCTGATACCTGCGACACAAGACTTAATTGATCTTTATGTCGGGTCAGGACTATGTATGTGACTGTTGGGTGTATTTATTTATTTATTTATTTATTGTCATTGAAATATTCTTAACTATACTCACTATAATGTTTTTATTGCTGATCTAAAGACGCAAAAGTTGTGACAAATCGTAGCGTAATTTAAACACTTTATTTATTGGGCAGCCTCCGCGGCACAGTTGGTTAGACGCCGGTTGTGAAACGAGAGGCCGAGGGTTCGATCCCTGCACCGAGAAAAATGTTTGTGTAAAATACAGGTATTTGTTTCGGGTCTGGGTGTTTTTGAGTCCCAAGAAATATCTCGTTTTTACTGATACCCACAAGACTTAATTTTATTGTAAAGTCAGGACTATATACGTGACTGTTGAGAGTATATCTCCATTCAATTAATTTTTTCAAGATTTTACGTAAAACGACAACCACTTTGTAACATAATATTACAACCGTGAAGAAGCTAAGTAAGAAGTTCTTTTGAGAAACTTCAGTCCGTTCAGAAGTTCTTTACAGTCCGATTCTATATAAATTCGTTGCTAAATATAACCTCACCCAGCTACTTTCTGAAGCCTTTAACAGGTGCTTATATTTACAATATTTCCTATCCGTCCCACTCCTTTCCGCAAGTCGTGAAGAAGCATTTGTGCAAGTCGGCATGACGATGTATGCAAACACATGCTCAGTATCCACGGATCATTATTACCTTGATTTTTATATTGTACCTGCAATGCAGTCACTTGACGAGCTGTGTACAGGAAGTGAATGCGGCAAGCTCGGTGTAATACCTAATTCCGCAAGACTGAAATCCAATGATGCTGGGATTAAGCTATTTGAAAGTAGCATGGGAAACGTTCACTGCCTTTTCCGAAATTATTGTCATTCGATGCATTTAACATTTCCATTTTATTTAACCACGCTGCGGCAAAAAGACAAAAGAAACTGCCTCAAAATTAAACTATAACGTTATGAATGTTAAATTTTCAATACAAAGATAAGTTGATTTTACCAATAGAAAAATAAATTTTACTGGTGGTAGATCTTTCATATGTGTGAGGCCGCCCGGATGGGTACCAGCAGTGTCTATTTGTTCCGCCAAACAGCTGTGTAAATGCAGTGTTGTGTTCCGGTTTAAAGGAAATTGTAACCAGAGTAATTATTGGACATATTGAGACTTAACATCATATCTCTCAGGATGGCGAGCGCAGTGGAATGCCAAGCAATGCTTTGTAATTTATGGTGTTGGTGTTGCTAATGCAGTCAGGCGAGTGGCATGCTCGTCTCACCATATATTGCAATAAAAAAACAATTAATTTAATACGCTTAACGGCTCAAAACTAGTTATGTTCGTTTGTCTTCTTGAATCTATATTCCGTAGTGCCTTTAGTTGCACAAAAGCTTATTAAGTAATTAAATTATTTCTGCATCTTTATCGCAAGACATTCCTGTTAACCAATGAGCGTGATCAAAGGTCATTTGTAGGGAAAAAACAACCGTAAAAAGGTTGCATTCCTGGAACAAACTACACGACTAAACTACATTACAGTGGCTATTCAATGCCCACGATAGGTATAGTATCGGGGTGGCTTTGCCGGCTTTCGACAAAGAACTGGGAGTAGAGACTATACTTCAAAGTTACGTAAGGTAAGAGGGAGAACGTTTACAATTGGAAATTGTGAAAAGAAGGAAGAAGGAAGTCGAAGAGACGATAACTAAACATCGATAAGTGTACGGCAATAACAGGCTTTGTCTAATTCAGAAGTATTTCAGCTAGACGGTCGACTCACGGATAACCAAGATATTAGAACAATAATGCATGTGAAATACTCGTAATAATAATATTACACAGAACACAATTACATACATACATAAACACTCGCCTTTATTCCAAAAGGGGTAAGCAGAGGCGCCACCAGGACACCCACATTTCGCCTTGTAAGTTTCGTCCATGATGTGATAGGGGGCGAGCCTATCGCCATATCCGGCACAAATTCGGACTCCGGGCTGATAATGAATGGAAAAACCCATTATCACTTTGCCCGACCCGGGACTCGAACCCGAGACCTCAGCTTTGTAGTCGTCCCGTAGTACAACTACGCCACCGACGCAGACACACAAATTACGTGGAAGAATTTGGATCATCGCATTCAATGTTTAAAGTCGGTGTAACCAATGATCCCCCATCATTTACTGTAATCTCTGCCCAAACTACAAACTATTTACTGACAAATCAATTAGTTTGAATAACTCAGTTAACCCATTTAATGATTTGATGTGTACGACTCAGTAAATTATACCAGGTGTACACAAACCGCGACCGCAAACGAAGCTAGGTTGTAGTTTGACTTCAAACACAATGCAACTAAACATTTCGAAAAACGAGCGACGATTATTTTGCATTTTTTTTAATAACCTCGTGCTTGGGTGGTAAATAGTTTTTCCTAAAATAATAAATTAGACTTTTTAATATTAAAGACACAATGGCATGCAAGGGTTTTAATAATTATTTAAAAAAAAACGATGGTTCCCACGAATTTACCACCCAAACACGGTAATACTTCTGTGATAACACTTTAAAAATTGTAAAAAAAATCATCGCTTTTTTTGCGAAAATTTTATTTGCATTGTGTCTATAACCACTATAACTACCACCTGGCTTCGTTTTCGATCGCAGTCTATATATACCCGGTACATACGCTGTGTATACATTTAAACGCGAGGTTTTCTGGTTGTAGTTGCATTATGTAAATAGATCTTATATATCAAGAAGTTGGTTAAATATACAAACTATTTCCCTTATGTAAAACAAAAACGTAAACGTTTCATTATATATAGGAATAGATTAATTATAGCGGACGCCTACGCGGTGCGTCCGGCGCTGCTCGTCTCGTGTCTAGTGCCGACTAGTCTTTAGATAATGATAATAAAGTCCAAGGTTATCTTACGTAAATGTAACGCGAGCTAGCCAGTCGCCATTTTGTCTTTCAATATTGTGTTATATCGATGTGAGTTTTCGACGGGTTGTACGAATTTCCTGTATTTAACTTTGAGATTGCGCAATACAAGTATATGATTAAATTCAATTTTACTAGTGTATAACATATCTAGATATTATAAGGCATTACAAAGCATTTGTGCAATTTTCATCATTCATTTCATCAATTTTCATCAAAAATATTAGTAGGTATATAACATGTTGCTTTAAACTGTAATGAAGTCACAAATCGATTACATCTAATTGTTTTATTTTTATTGTATAGTAAAATATTGTTTTCGCATGATATATCAAATGGTTTGACGGTAATAAACTAATTGCTGACTAAATATTATCAGCTCTCTGATACTTCCATAAACAAACTCGTAATATGAGAAGAGTATTGACCAAAGTCCAAACAATTAATTCGTTGCCTTATTAAAAATAATATAAATAACCCAAATCAAATTACATAATTCATATTTTGAAACAAAGTAATATGATATTATTGTAATTATTAACACAAACAATGAAACATAACAGCAATAGTTTGAAGAAAATTAAAAAAATTAAACTAAGATCTAATAAAAAAACACATTTTTAGCTAACAAACAAAAGCAAAGACAATACAACTAAACCGATTTATGTAATAAAAGAATATCCAATGGCTATATGGTTAATTATTTAACGATTTTTGGTATACGAATTGCTACACATACTTGTGTAATTTTAATTAAAGTCAGTCTTTATTAACCGATATAATGCTTTATGTACAAAGCTTTAATCATATTTTTAGGTTTCTTCCGAGTTTGCTATACATATATCATTGGAAACTTTATTAAATAATGTATATAGGTGAATGACATAAAAGAATTACAAATTTTATAAAAACGCGTAGCATTAAAAGTAGTACAAGGTTTCTTTAATTCCTAATGTTGGTATTGGTTACATCGCATATTTGGCAAATTACTAAATAATTTTGGGTCATTATGCATATGACAAATAATTGCTAATCAAAGAGAATTTTACATTATTAATTTACATATTTATGGCTTATAAAATACTACTATTTAATGTTTTAACTTAACAAAGCAATTAACACCATCAAACCATAAGAAGTATCTTTATAAGTGTGCCATCAGGTACAATTAGTCCGGTTCATTTGAGCTATAACGGATTTTTCAATCAACAAATATTTATAGGTACATAAAATTAAAATGCATGGTAAAATACTAAACGAAAATTATTATAAGTTATGGAACTAAGAAGCACTACTTTTATATCCTTAATACTTATTTGTTACCTAACATTTAACGATTCTTTGAAAAATCGTCAGTAAATAATTGTTATTATTCTAAACTGGAAGTGAGGAATTACGCAGGTGCGCAACAAGCGTCCCCCCAGTTAATAGCTGTGGAGAACCTTGCCCCGATTCCAGGCGAATCTAGGTCGTGCGTGCGTCCTCGGTTGCCTGGGTTTAGGATCTATCGATTGTCAGGGCCGGTGGTTATACCTTCGTAGATTAACAGGCCGAAAAACGGTTTTTATATTTGGTTGATATTATGTGTTTTTTATTTCGTATTATATTTACATCCTTTTTTATTTTCTTTTAATAGTTTTATTTATGATATGTCTATGTTATTTCACCTTTGCATAATATTTTGACTGGAAGACATTGCCGCGCATATAACTGGATTAGTAACGTTCAGGATATCTTTAAATTTTCTTATAAATCAAAAATCCTTCAATTAATGTGAAGATATTAAAGCAAGACCAAAAGAGAACAAAACTATATACAATCATAAATTCTTGGTACCAGTTCCAGTGCAAATTCATCAAGAGCTTGCATAGATATTAGCAGCGTAATGATGATTAAATTATTATTAAGCGTAAACGTAGCGACACTAACGCGCATAATTCTATTTGGCAAATCTATATACATACAGGGTATATCAAGACCGCGACCGAAAACGAAGCCAGGTGATAGTTTTAGCGGCTACAGACAAAATGCAACAAAAAATTTTGCAAAATAAGCGAAGGATTTTTTTTTTTAATTTTTAAAAAATCATCATTTTTGAGGGGTAAATTCTTAGTTTTTTCAAAAATAGTAATTCAAACCCTTACGTACCATTGCGTGTTTAAATTTAAGCGGTGTACGTCATTATTTTAGAAAAACTATGTTTAATCACTCGAATACGACGATACGTAAAAAATAACAAAAAAAAATTGACGTTTTTTTTTTCTAAAATTTTTACTTGCATTGTGTTTGATATCACTAATACTACCTCCTGGCTTCGTTTTCGGTCGCGGTCTTGATATACCCTGTATATATGTTTAATCTGCTAAACTATGTGATTTAATTCAATGTAGTAAGTTCGGTAAGCGAGCTTGTTAGAGAACCTAAAATTCTGTATCAGCCCATATATGTTTCATTGTAAGGCACGGGTCTTTTATGCAATTGAGTACGATTGAAGGGGGTTAGGTCATGTAGTCCACCACGCTGGTCTAGTGCGGGTTGGTGGACTTTACATAGCATATAAATTCTAATATGCAATGCATGCCGTAATAACATTCGCAGCGAACATGTTACGTTACGCTGAGTGCTAAAATCTGTCATTTTGCTCGTTGCTCGCGTGTTCGTGCTTGTTTCCAAGCGCAGACTGCATGCATGCTCGCTTTATAACATGTTACATTACAATTCGTAGCACCAGTCAGTACACAGCTTAATTGGGTTTTTAAACTTCACATAAGTTGGAGATTCTCGTTGTATACTCTCAGATATCGTATTTTTTATTAACCACGAGAACCAACCATAATTTACTATGACTACACGATAATTATACTTCAATAAATTACATGCGTGTGCTAGTATTAAACCAAAGCCTATATCTAGGAAATACGTATGCTATTAACTAAGCTGTTGCGCATTCTACATCACTTAAAAAAAAGTATCAAAAATAACTTCGTTTAAACCAGATAAACACAGACCTTAATAAACTGTTCTTCGACGATCATTCAATAATCCCCGCCCGGCTGCTTCAAAGCTTTTAAAACTAAGTGAATAAAGTTCCGGAGGGTTTCACTTCACGTCACCGGTTCGATCCAGCTCGGAATAGATTTAATTAGGCATCCTATCGCGAACTAAGACTTATCTACTGATTTTATCTAGCTTGCTCTTTGTTTAGTTTATTCTTTGACTGTTGATCCAATTAGTGCAGTGTCCAAATAGTGGAAAGAGGATTTGAAAGAGTATGTTGCACTATAATATTAATATTAATTTATTACGAAATGTGAACTTACTTTTAAAATATTTCACAAAACTGCACTGCCTCGGTGGCGTAGTTGTACTACGGAACGACTACAAAGCTGAAGTCTCGGGTTCGAATCCCAGGTCGGGCAAAGTGATATTGGGTTTTTCTATTCATTATCAGCCCGGAGTCAGGAATTTGTGCCCGATATGGCGATAGGCTTGCCCCCTATCACATCATGGGACGGAACATACAAGGCAAAATGTGGGTGTCCTGGTGGCACCTCTGCCTACCCCTTCTGGGATAAAGGCGCGAGTTTATGTATGTATTATTACTTTGTGTGTCATTATCATTGGTTCGGACGGTGTATCGATTTCATACTGATCGAAAGTGCCGATTCATAGAAAACCAACGTGGAGTAAAAGACGTCATGAGTTTGTGTTGTAAGCAGTCGAAAAAACTCTACGCATCAACCAATTTTACTTAAACCGGATTTTTCACTATATTTTGTCTTATTGTTTAAGTTAAAACTAAGTGGAAAAATAAGATTACAATACACTGGATGGTAAATATGACCGCACTCAAAACTCTTGCAACAGGTATAGGTAAGTTGCTAAAATGAAACGAAAATATTTTATTGAACCCATGAAATGTTATACATCATTTAGATTCAGTCACTTTTTCCACACCACCCGGTTCACAAGGCTGTTTTCGCCAGAGAAGAACGGGCAAGAAACTCTAGCGTTGCTCTTTGCAAACCAAGTTTACAATACATTGCTGTATACTGTAAACTTAAGTTTTAGCATTGTCACTTGGACGATAACTCTTCGATTATTGGTATTGTTGATAGAATCTTTAACCTATGTGGTTAATTTGGGGAGACAAAGTATAGTGTGGACATCGACAAAATTAAAATTATAGACAAAGTTTAATGCAACTAGGCCTCAATCTTATTTATAGAATGCCACGATTCAACAAACAGGAAACACCGAGGTACGAAGCGGATCCTATAATTGCACTTAATTTGTGAAAACATTAGTACGACACTGCATTAGGTCTACTTTCGGGCCTGGCATATACGACTGGGGAAGTAGCATATGGCTAAAATTAAATTATAGAAATATATTTACTTATGTGTATTAAATAATTTCTTAAAAAATATTATAATTTAGTTATGTAAACTGAAGTTTAATAGAATTGCGATGCAATGTTCGACAGCCTCCGTGGCGCAGTTGGTTAGACGCTGGCTGTGAAACGAAAGGCTGCGGGATCGATCTCCGCACCGAGACAAATATTTGTGATGCCCGCATGTATTTGTCTTGGGTCTGGTTCGTTTGTGAGACCGAAAAGACTCCCGTAGTTTCTGATACCTACGACACCAGACTTAATTGATCTTAATGTGGATTCAGGACTATGTATGTCACTGTTGGGTGTATTTATTATAAATAAATATGCAATACAATGTGCAATGTAAAAAAATAAGGATGGTTCATTACGCCGATAGGTTCCTTACTGTGTGTCACAAATATAGGAGCGACTGAAGCTGTGACTGACGTTTACTTACAAGGTGGACGGACGACTAAATATACGTTGCAAGGAATAGCTTGACGCCGGCTACCTCTGACAAGTTGTTGTGGACTGTATATTCTGCTTTTCACGCTGATTAGTACTTCTGATTATTCCGTCAAAGTCTACAGCGACCCGTTAAAAGAACCATATATTTTTCTACTGTAAATTTTTATTTTAATAAAGTACAATGACACGAAATTTATCAAATTTGAACACACAATGGCGGGGACAGAGGGCCGCGATTCAGTCACGTCAAGTGTGGTTTAGAACCGCGTGGGAACCGAGATAAGGGCCATTCAATGCTCCATTATCACTTTAGATGCGGTCGCATTGCTACTGATAATTATCACATTTGTATTGCTAGGTGATTATTAATTATAAATAAATAAATAAAGGCACATACACTGACTCCACATTAATATCTATCGAGTCTTGTCGTGGGTATCAGGAACAACGCGAGACTTTTCGGTATAAACACCCAGACCCGAAAAAAATACCTGTTGTCCACACAAACATTTGTCTCGGTGCGGGGATCGAACCCGCGGTCGCTCATTTCACAGCCGACGTCCAACCAACTGCGTCACGGAGGCTGTCATACCTCGTCATGTCGCTGTCATGGTAGAAACCTTTTTAGTTAAAAAAAATATTATTTGCTTTGACTATGACTATGAATTAACTGCCTCGATAGTAAAGGAGGCCCATGCTGTATAGTAGAACGAACTCGTATATGGGCTGAATCCAAATAGATGGCCAAAATATACAGGTTTCTGCTTTTGGTAATTACAGCTTATATTTATTAGCAACTTGTACTATATAACATTTGGGTCATGGGTATTGGAAAGTATGAAAGACTTTTCGATCTCTTAAAACAGAGATAATGAATTAATAGCTAAGCGTCGCACAAACATTTTTTTCGGTGCAGGGATAAAGCACGGATTCGTAATTTATGTAATAAGTAAGCGTGCCATGGAGGGTGTTAATTGATGTAATACTGCTGTGAATGGAAATGTTTTTTAACGCCTTTCCACATTTTGTCACGTTTCAGAATTATAAGCAAAGTTGACGCAAGACTACCACAAATTGGTTACGAATAATTGTAATTAAGGATTTTTAATTCCATATACATTATACTATGAAAAATAATTAACTTCGTGTAACTATAAACTAGATTAAATTAACAGGATTAATTA
Source organism: Deilephila elpenor (assembly GCA_949752805.1). Lineage (NCBI taxonomy): Eukaryota > Metazoa > Arthropoda > Insecta > Lepidoptera > Sphingidae > Deilephila > Deilephila elpenor. The sequence goes on from OX457108.1 coordinate 12,275,491, forward strand.
ACAAATAATCCTGTGCGTGTTTTTGGCGGAAAATTTGGCGAAAGACCCATACACTCCTTTGAAAATAGAAAATGAGCCGATGTATTACGCATCGGTTTTCCTACATTTCGTACGTACCGCAGTTTTCCCTTCACAAATTCAACATGATGACTTATTTTCGCCAGCGCTTCGGAGAATGCATTCAAAGCAATTATGAATAAGCTTTCTTAGAATAAATATTTTCACATGCTCCCTGGCTCGTTTATTGAATGGATTGTGTTTTTCCGAGTGCTTATACACTTACTTATGCTTGAATTAAAATTAAATAAAGAAAAGTCCATCACTGTTCTAGCAAACTCTAGCAGTACATATAATATGGTGATCGGGTTATCTCGGATTCGTCATGGCAAGGTGGCTCTAGAACTGTTCCTCCATATTGATATTCTGAAAAGCAATTTCTTTTAATCCTAGTATATTATATAAGACCATTTAAAAACTGCATTTACATTGCGTTACTCATATAGATATACGCACATAAGCTCACATCTGTAAATTCTGTATCCTTAAAAGGGAAGACTGGGTCAATAGTGCCATTTATATCTAAACAAATATAATTTTCGTCCCAATATTTGATAGGGATATTTACACACTCATAATATATATATTTAAAACGAAAATTTGGAATTTTATACGTCCTGCTAGTCCCACACAGGCGTGATAATAAATACCTACATGTATTTAAAAGTTACACAGTACCTAAAGAGGACTACGGGTGAGGTAACGTTGCTAAAATGGGCTGTAGTGTGGGCGTTTAGATCAACAACGTTGTATAATGATGCTGTTTACACGCGTACTGTCATTGTTCAATCATGTTTCGTCATTTCCGTGTGGCTGAGGGCTTTGTGTCAAGATGTTTGAGATCGATTCCTTTTTCAGGCAATTAGTGTTTATTGATTTAATTATCTACAAATTAAGTAAACAAGCGAATGGTTGTAACATCAAGAAAAAATGTATGTAGTAAGGCGTATAGCCATATTATTAATTATATGATACCGACTCCTCGTAAATGCAGCAATATACATAAGTATGTACTTATGTTATGCTAAAAATTAATTAGGTGTTTACGAACAGGCTGACATTAATCCGTTCTTGTATATACCCGATTTTGGACAACAATTGGGTATTCTACCCATTTTCAAAAAGTCTTTTAAGTTGTTCCTAAGATTAAGACAAACTATTTAAAAAAATATCAAATTTTTATTCGCTCGGCAAGTCCAATAAAAAACCATTTAAAATTTAAATTTTAAATTTATGCGCGCAAATATGTGAAAACGCTAGGCGCCATGTTCCTTTAACATGATACGTCACTCAACCAGTAAACAAACTGTGTTTGTATGAGCTCTTGGACACCGGAGGGGGTATTCTACTTACGGAATGACGTAGAATCGTTATCCATCATGGCGGCAGCCGTTTCACATATTTTTAGGACAGATAAAAAAATTGAAATTTTCAAAACGAATTATAAAATTTATTCCTTGGAAATATAAACTGAAATTAACATATACTTATTGCTTAATGCTCTACTATATACATTTATAGTTTTTAGATTTTTTCTTTCTTATAGTAAAATACCCAATTTAAAACCAATACAATACCCCAATCCTTGAATCTAATAGAGGGGTTCATTTTGCTACATACATACATAAACTCACGCCTTTATCCCCGAAGGGGTAGGCATAGGTGCCACCTGGACACCCACATTTCGCCTTGTCTGTTCCGTCCCACGATGTGATAGGGGGCGAGCCTATCGCCATATCGGGCACAAATTCCTGACTCCGGGCTGATAATGAATAGAAAAATCCACTATCACTTTGCCCGACCCGGGACTCGAACCCGAGACCTCAGCTTTGTAACCGTACCGTAATACAACTACGCCACCGAGGCAGTCATTCTGCTTTCATTGACAGCCTCCGTGGCGCAGTTGGTTAGACGCCGGCCTGTGAAACGAGAGGCCGCGGGTTCGATCCCCGCACCGAAACAAATATTTGTGTGATCCACAGGTATTTGTTTCGGGTCTGGGTGTTTGTGAGACCGAAAAGTCTCTCGTAGTTTCTGATACCCACGACACAAGACTCGATCTTAGTGTGGGGTCAGGACTATGTATGTGACTGTTGGGTGTATTTATTTATTATTCATTTTGCTGTCATAAAATTAAACTATAATTCAATTTTATTTCAGTTGCAAGTTCCCTGTAACTAATATTTCGTTCAAACTCACTGCAGTATTAGATAAAGCCATGGCGTGTTGTGAAGTGAAGTAAGCGAGTGTGAAATGAAAAGTTAGTACTCGGTTACACGGCGGAAGTGGGAGATTTACGAGTCAAATACGCTAGGGAGGGATAAGGAACGACGCGTTATTTACATGGTGTTTCACGCTTTATTTGCAGTACATAATGATAGGAAAGGCTGTAATGTGGTTGGGATGGAGTTACAGAATACTTGTTTATTGTAAGGCAATTTTCAAAACACCAAAGATTAATTTTAAGAAAATAGATACCGAAATATTATCTTTAGGGATTGCTTATTTAAATTAAATATGAAATTGGTGCGATATTCAAATCGTATAAGAATATGGTTTTAAGAGATGAATGGTCAAGGATCCTCATTATCCTTAGCCACTGAAAATCTAATGAGTATTTATGCGAGAGGGGATTTAGAATGACGTGTCATTTATATTACATCGAATATGATATTTTACATTTTGCTTTGTTTATTTCACGATACAAATAATTAAAGTTTATATTTGTTATACGTGACAAAGAAAAAGAACCTTCAATATAAAACTACAACTATAATTCTTCCGTAAACTGACGCAGCTCCTAAATACGTAGGTTGTCAAAATATACGATAGAATAGACCAGTAGGCTAATTCACGTAATTTATTGACGCGCCGATCAAGTTTCGATGCAGTTTCGATTAGGTTTACGTCTTAATCGTACGTACGTCAAAATGGTATTCTTGTAATTGTTTACCTGCGCGTAAGATATGCATAAACTGCGCATGTGCTGCACGTTGGTGGGACTAAACTGTCATTGGAGACGTCAAATGAATAGGTAATTTACCAATCAGGTTGCGATCTGAATCACGCATGTATAAAACGCGCAGCCGTAGAATACGCTAAAGCGATCGCGTGACGCGAACTTGACGCGAGCGTATCTGACAGCGGTTATTCTAAATTACGAGAATACAAAACGGGCTGTTTTGATCGAAACTTAACTGCAACTGCACTGCAACTGAACTTATTTAATTACGTGAATTGGCCTACAGGTCTTCCATACCTGTGCGTCGTGATGCCCTAGGGCGATGCGTGTCGATACATCGACACTTTCAACAAAGGAAGAACAGATCATAGAATTCTCCTGTGACTACAGCCTAAATCTCTACAAACTGTTTGAATTTCGAAGCTAAGTTTCTCATTAATATCGTGTCAGCAGCACTGCAGAATTGAAGGTTTTACTACCATTTGTGAGTTCGTACTTTTGCGAAACAGCATTATTTGCAGTTGCAGTAATAAAAAACAAGTACAGATAAAAAATAGACATACAGAAAGAAATGAGAGTGGCAATACGAATCAGGATCCCCGTTTCGAGAAGCTAGGCTCAGAAAAGCAAGTACATCCTTCTCATTAAAAGCCAGCCAACAGTAAAAAAAAAAAATTTTTATTTTTATACTAATATTTTGGATTCGTTCCTATTTTATAATAAAAATCGTAATTGTCCAAATAGAGTATTGCTGATAAAACCTGCTATTTATAAGGTTAGTAACATTTTGAAAGTTAGGATTATATTAAGATTTTTTAAAGCAAGGCTTAAAGAGAGGGAGGAGGGTTGAAGCTGGGTTTAGGGGCGTCGTAAAAAACGGCAAATTCTTAAGGGCGTCACGGTACAAATATATCGTATAATATATCGTTAAGAAAATTAGACTGAGTAGTTTCGATTAATTTATAGCTTTCGTGGTCAAGGGGCAGTCAGTATTAGTTTTTTTTTCAATATATAATAATTTTTTTTAAAGTCATCATAATCTGCTACAGGAAGTTCTCTGCTACTTGATTATACGTTTCGTACCATTTTCGTTCGTGAAGCATTCAAGTTGAATCACATCGTGCTGTCGTCACAAAACATAAATTATTTACAGTTCTGTTAAGACGATTATGTTTCATTATATCATGTTCATTAGTTTGAGGACAAGAGTCATTTGCGAGGGGCTAATTGCGGGACAAGGAAAGTTGTGCAAGTAACTCTTATTTTTTTTAATAAACTCTTTAATGTTTTATTATGTTAGCACAAAATTCAGTGTCCGATTCATTTTCATAAGCCATTTTTTACTAGGTATTGAGTTAGTTTGGTTTTACGAATGATGTGGGTACCGCCTTATTTTTAAGTCCTGTTTTTTCAACTTTTTTCTAAGCTACAATAAACACGTATATATTATGATTAATTATATCAGTAAGACAAAAGACAATTATTTTTTTATAAAAAATACTCAATCGTGCTTCAATTTAGGTAATCTACATTTACTAAGAGTTGACGAAAATAGGTCGTACAACTAGTGAAGTCATTATATAAAATTTTCTTTGGTTTTTAATTAGGAAATGTGTCATGCCTGCTAATACCTGCTGCATAGGCACTAACGAGTAACTAACTGAGCCTTTCAAGCCATAATATAGTCTGTTAAATTAAAATAGAGTTTACTTAGTTTACTTTATTTTAACATAAACTTCTCTCCACATTCTTGCTTCGGCCTATTTAGTGTATTGCTTATAAATTGACTTTTTTGCAGACGGTTTTCATTTAAAATAAGTTTTTTTAATATTAAGTTATAATATGAATAATTTAGAAGTCGGACTGCGATAACGCTGGCTTTTATATTTACGCTTGATATTTTTTTCCCCATATAAAATCTGTGTATTGGGATTAATGTATTATTTTGCATATTTTTACCATCAAAAGAAGGAAAACCGTAAAAAACAACGTTACGAGGAAAATCGAGGTAATATAAAAATGATGAGTCAATTTGTTACCTACAGCCGGTCACACTGATCATTGATTTAAACATTTTATTGGCACAGCGAACACTCTATTAAAAGGAACACTAAAAAAAGGCGTTTGAAATAGTAAAACAATGTATTTATTTGTGAAATTAAAGGGATAATTATTTCTTGTTATTTACAATAATGTTGCAACTGCCGATGATAACCGATATAATAATTTTGCTGTGCGAATAACTTAGGGTGTAATTTAACAGCGAGAAACATTATTTTTTACTCTGTCTTTTTATACAATTCGCGTCCACACGGTGACAGAAATCATACTAATTAACAGTAACAAAAATGAGACTGTCGAGTTCATTAAAGTTGTGAATTATTATTTTATAAAGATTTTAGATCCACCCACGAGATCTTACGTCTGGTAATTTAACTTTTACAACATTATTCAGAACGTGTTCTTAATTATAAAAAAACCTGTAATCAACGTTTTTTTGTACCTACAAATAGGAATAAAGTTCACAGGAATTTTGACTCCTTTTATGGATAACAGACACAAGGGGTGTGGTTAGAGAAGGGTGGATATTATTGTGCCTTCGACCACAACGATCAAACAGCAGCTGACAGCAAATCTGTTACTTTAAACTGTCTTAGGTTACAGTGGTATACTCGTTTGGGGGTAGTTTTATATTAATAATATTTAAACTATTGCGATTCAATAATTTAGGGACATAAATCAGTGAAATCGATAATATTTCTTTATTTTCTTTAATATTCTTTGTTAACATTATAATACGATTGAATAACATAGAAACTTTGGGTTCCTATAAAATTCTTAGACCCACTAATTACTAAGCATTTTGAAACTTAATAAAACATGTAGCAAATCTCAACTTTTCTCAGTCGAAATGCACAAAGAGGTGCAATGAGTAATTTGGTATTTGAAATATTTTAATCGTGTCATAAAACCACAATAAATTATTATTCACCAAAACATATTCTAATCTATAAATTATCAGTATACATATACCCATTACCGGACCATACACATTTACTACATGAAAATAATTCGACACCAATACATCACTTCAATACCCGTCAGCATTATTATCGATCGGGCGAGTGCGGTGATGCCATCTGTCGTTGACTTTCGCGACGTGACGACCCGACGCGACGCACAGCTCTCGGCACAAACAGTTAGCAGCTAGGGTTATTTGCTAATCTATCTTTTAAAACGGACTTAGACAATAAACGGCTTACAAAACCATGAAAAATTAATAGTTACGTCACGCAAAAAAACAATAGTATAGATTAACAGAAGTAGGAATTAACAGAAATGTATAAGGTATTTGTTTAAATAGATACGATTATTAAGTCTTTCCATTATAAACGTTAAAAACTATAAAACAAACCATTAACAAAATAATAAATCGTGGGCAGCCACATAGTTAACAATATAAAATTAAAAAAATGCGTTTATTTACAAATATCTATACAAATAGGCACGATTCTTGGAAACTAATCTATTTAACCAATCTATCTAAACGCATTCGACAACAAATGGCTTTTAAAACAATGAAAAATGACATAGTAATAAACCCTGCATAGCCACGTAACCAAAATGACAATAAAAACTTTTATTTAATAACACACTATCTGATACACGGACAAATCTATAACTGTAAGAATGTATAAGTCATTAAAACGCCCTCATTACAAACGAATGGCCGGAAACCATTAGACGCTACTCAACTCAACATGCATCACAAGAAATAAGCGAAATAACTGCCACGGCTTCCATTCTATACAAATACTCTGAACTTAGGGAAAATATAATCAATACACGTAAATATCAAATACATTTTCCTTAAAACGCCAACGATTTCCCCAAAGCAAACATTCGTGTGCAAAAATCGGCCATTTTGAAGTTGTGTTTGCGCGTGCGATGCAAAACGTGACTCAACCGAAGCGTCCGCGCTGCCTTTTATAGAGGCTAAAAATAGATAGAGATATGCAACGCTCCGGCCACGTACAAAAAATATGACACACTTGAAAAACTGTTGAAAACTTCAATATTTACATTGTTTATAAAGCGTAAAGAATCGAGAGATTATAAAAAGGTTTAATAAATAACAATTCTTAAAGGAGGGGAGTCAGATATAAAGAAATTACTACATGTATTCCTATCGAGATGGCTAGCTCAAACCAAATGGTTTCGCAGTATTAACACAATCGTTTTATCTCTAGACAACGGTCAATTTAGTGACGCTATCGCTTCTAATATTTATAGAAATATCAAATTAGTTACTTAATGGTTTAATAACCATGAAGCAAATAAAGTTGACTGTAGTACAATCTAACCTCAACATTTCCCCTTAAAAACAGCTGTTAATGGAGCAGAATATAACAATATATTATAAGCAAAACCTCTTTCAAAGCCATCAAATAGAACTGGCCGCAAAAATTTTAGTTTCATTTTAAAATTTGAAAATGGAACGTGATTGCACGTAAAACGGTTGGATGTTATATTTTTTTGAATGTAGTGTGTCCGCCCAATGCACTCGGAGTTTTATCGGGCGACGCGGTGAGTTGGCAACGCAGCGGCCGCATTCCTGCAGCTGTGCGGCAACGTCGCGCGCGCACCCGCCCGGGCCTTTGTCGGCTGGCGCGAGCGCTGTGACGTCACCACGTGATAAAATGTACGCGAGGTGAAAATGTAGCCAAGCCACAAATCCTTTGTTATAATATCGCAGCGTAGCTTTATATTACAAGTGTTTAGGTTTGCAATTGTAGTTTATAAGGGTGGGTTTGTGTAATTGCGATTGGGTGTATTTAAAATATAGTTTGGAAAGTCCTATTTTCTATAAAAACTCAGAGTACTAAATGTTCTTTCAACATGATTAGGGTGTATATTATGCCATTACTTAATATAGAAACGCTCTCAAAATATAGGGTTGCGGAAAGATATACGTCGTGTGATGTTTTAAGCCTGGGGTTCATTTTTTCATGCATCGTTCGAGCGTTGGATCTCTATAAATACTTTACCGGAGATTTAACTGTTAGGTACATTATTTTTTATTGTCATCGTGGGCAGGTAAACAAGAGGCGCGTCTGATGGTATGTGGCCACCACACCGTAACTTTGACAGTGACAGAGGTACTTATTGTTATCCGTTTCCTTTTTGTCTTAAATCAAAATTACAGAAATCTACATAGGAGTCCACCCTGCCACCAGTGTATATCCGGTTTAAAGCAATAAGTGTTGACTGATGACGTTCTAGAGTCCACTTTCACAAGAATTCACTATACCGCTCGGTCTTTAGCATTCTAGATTGACCTGGTATTCATAATTACTCCTGAATTTTTATGTATGAGGCAAATTGAGTTCAGCTTTATAATAAATTACGTTTAATTTGAAAATGATGTGCTATATTTACTTTGGCGCACCTACCTAACAAGCAATAGATCTGTACTCTGTTTATATGTATAATTAAGTTAGTTATAGTTTACCAACTTTTTTTTTATGTATACAGTTCATATAAGTGGAAACTTATAATTGACCTTTTCTTTATTTAGTATTTTTATAATTATTCTGTATTATGCTAGTTGTAAGTTTTCCTTAATAAATAATAAAATAAAATATTATAGGTAGCTAAAATATTTTTGTTACAAAATATTATGAGCTACTTAGGTGCTCATACTTTTATCTCTAGCTCTTTCTCTCTCACTCTTTTTTTTTTATAAAATATGTGCACAGTATTGTCATTTGTGTCTGGGTGTTTGTGAGACCGAAGTCTCTCGTAGTACCTGATCCCCACGACACAAGACTCGATCTTAGTGTGGGGTCATAACTATGTATGTGACTGTTGGGTGTATTTATTTATTTATTATAGTATGTATTAAATCAGACTCGTGGATCTGCGTTGGAGACGTAATAAATAAAACACCCAATAGTGGTTCATATATTACTTGTTTATTGTAATAAAGTACGCCAAATGATTGGCATTTGTGTATTAATTTCCTTTTCGTGAACGTTGAGACACTTTAATGATAACCGGGCTGATAACCTCAGATGTATAAGCAGTTTAGTAGCACAGATTTTCCATAATACAAGAATATACGTAGTATTGGTTATTTATCTCAAGGGGTGAGCGGAGACACAAATAAATGAGAAAGGGAGAAGAAAACTGTTTGGGTGTAATCGAAAATATAACGTTTTTTTGGAACATATAAATACATATATAAATAATAAATGTCAAGGTCCAAATAATTATATATTTTTTTTCCAATTGTATAAATATTTAAATTTGCATGCTGTGGTCTCCTGTAATTGAAGATCACGTCACAATGTAAACTAGATTAACGCTACACCATTGTGTGTCATTATACGTCGTGTATCCTTTGTTGGAGGTCCTTAAATAAATAAAATTAAAATAAATAAATACATTTAAGTGATCCAAATATCTCTTGAATAACGTATACCTCAGCAGTCTTAGATTCTGAAATATGTAGGAGATAGATAAATAAATAATTAAATAATTCAAAATCATTACAGCTACACTTTTCAACTAGCCCAGTTTATACTCCAGGTTGGACGTCTCCGAATTGCGTTCCATATTTGCAGCATACGATTGTACATTTAAAACTGTTCTATTTTGGAGCCGTGTTAGTGAATCCTTTTCAATTTCGCATAATAAAACGGAAGTGAGTTCTCTGTCTACGATCATTAATACAATAATCGTTACATTACAATACTGTACTGTATCGGCCTATACACGTACCACTGCAGGGGACGGACCTCCTATACAATCGAGAGTACGATTGAGAGGAGTTAGGCCATAGTCCACCACGCTGGCTAGTGCGGGTTGGCGGACTTTAAATACCATAGATTTTTTTTCAAATCGCTATAGTATGCAGGTTTCCTCACGATGTTTTACTTCACCGGTATGTTACAAAAAATCATTTTATATCCAACAACGCAGATAAAAGATTTCTGTGTTTTATTCTAACATAAATTATATTAGAGGTGGTAGAGTCAATGCCGGACGCCACTGTGGAACTGAATAAAGTAAATAACAAAGTTATGTTGGGTAAAACACACAGTTAAGTTATCTGGGGTAACGCAGAGAGAGTGGTGAATGGGACAATCTATAGAGTTATTAACCAGACAACACTAAGCTTAGGAACAATCCGTTTGCAATGGATATGCATACAAAAACAGTCTGTTAAATAAATAAGGCCCAGTTGTGGCCAGCAGCGCTACTAGTGCTACGGTACTGCGCTTAACAACGCACCGGTCTATTCTAAATTGTACCGTATCAGTCTTAAGCCCACCACACACAAGTGCGTTTAAGCAAAAGCGATTTTGCAGCAGTCTTGAATCGAAAATTGGAACAAAGTTTGCGCAGTTATTTGCCCACACACGTTCCAGTATACTAGTGGAAACTCAGACTTGCACAGTTATATAGTTACGTGTGTAGCGGCTATTATAATCGCTCAATGCTGCGAACGGGACTCCTCTACAAGTGATCTGTGGTATGGGGAAATCTTTCCTATTTTCCCATCGACCTATTGGTCTGCTTGCACCCAGCGAAAAATGAAACTAATTATTGGACAAATAATATGATGTAAATATTTACTCTATATCTGGGTATTCATACAGATGTCCTTGAACGCAGAAATATTGCAGAATAATTCCAATAACATTGTACGGGCTTAAAATGTTTGTTAAGTAAAGTCGACCACCACTGATATCCAGGGTAATTAATCTGCCGTATATTCGAACCCGGGACTACCTCTAACATATCTGTCTTATTATAGTTTGTCTATCGCTAGTACCAGCGCATCCGGGAGGGTGGAAAGTGCGCTTTCACCGACGCATAGCGCCGCGCGTGCTAATACACCGCTGTTTTCCCACCGCATATACGATGCCTATACATATTTTCTTTAGGTTATTAATTATATTGATTTATTTTTAGCATTAATTATCTGTAGCAATTCCTTTCTAGTTTTAATGAGATAACGTTCAAAGAATATTATCTGAGAAGTAATTATTTGAGACTTCAGAACTGTATTTGTATCTTTTTCGTGCACAATGCTAATAAAAATTTAAAAAACAAGCGATAAATAATTAGTGTTACAATTAATGTAATTCTAGAATGTGGAATATAAATCGATATTGTTTTTATTACTCTACGGCTTGTTTGGCTTTAGCAAGGAGTCGTTTACAGGTATACAATAGAGCGATATATATTTTTCCTTTTTTCTTTGAGGACGGCCTGTGAGGACGGCTAACCTTATAATCTAAGATGAGTAAACCTTATTAATATTACCCATAGAACACATAAGTACAGTACATAAGTACAAATCAGTTAATCCAGCTATGTGTGTCAGCTATTGTTTGTTTGTAGAACATTTTCACCCGACATCCGACTCGTGGTATTGTGTGTAATGGCGGATACATTGTCCATTCAAAGCATTAGCGATATGTGAGAACTAATAGGATAAAGGGTTTCTATTCAACGTTGTTGTATTGAAATAGATCTACTAGATATCAATCATATGGCTAAAAATCTAATTTGAAAAGATACGGGTTCAACCTTCCGACCGGGACAAATGATTGTGTGGTCCACAATTATTGAGATTTAATGTCTATTTCTCCCGCAAAACACCAGTGTAAATGCACTGTTGTGTTCCGGTTTGGAGGACATTGTGGCCAGATTAGCTACCGGACATAAAGAGACTTAACATCTAATGTCTCAGGAAGGCCAAGCATTGCTTTGTAATTTTAAGAAAATTTTAAAATGTCGATCGTCACTAGACTTTGCCTCTTGTGGACTCAGAATGACTATGTGTTGACTGTTGGGAGTATTTATTTATGTATAAAAAACCAATTCTATATTATTATAACATAAAATCCTAATAGAATATAAATAATGTTTTTTTTTCAGTGATTGCAAGTCCTATGTTCAGTAAAGCTTCGACCTGATTTCTCGAAAAAATGTTCGCCTATTTTATATTCATTTATACACAGCAGTAATTTTCCTGTTTGACGTAAATATGTCTCATTATTATCATAAATTTTTTTTGTATTCATATTCATTTGTGCCATTTATATTTGTATATTTCACAAGTGGGCGACAAGTCATCTATTAGAATCAAATACTTCTTTCTATTAACCTAATGACCTCTTACTTTAATAGAACATCAGTCCATGTACGCTCACTGCTGGACACGTGACTTCTCGGCAATCTCGAGGTCGCATGACAGAGCTTAGGCCGTAGTCCATCACCCTTTCCTTTGCCGGGATGACAGACTTAACATACCATAGATATATTTCATAACAATTCATTCCACAACATATGGCGATATCTATATCTATATCAGCCCATATACGTCCCACTGCAGGGCACGGGCCTACTCTACAATCGAGAGAATCGATTGAGAGTGGTTGGCGATAGGCTCGCCCCTATCACATCATGGGACGTAACATACAAGGCGAAATGTGGGTGTCCTGGTAGCACCTCTGCCTACCCCTTCTGGGAAAAAGGCGTAAGTTTATGTATGTATGCCATTCAACAACCCGCAAACAAATATACATAATCACAAAATTACCCTCATTCAATCTAATTACCTAGCCAATACAAATAAATATAGCTGCACAAGCAGTACAAAGCAAAAAGCACAGTTAGCCCGTCTAGTCAGTTTCAATAGCGGCGCGGCTTACAAAAAGTTCTTCAAACATAGATCACCACAAAAGAGCGGTATGTTTCTGTTGAAAAAAAAACACGCCGAGTATTTTCGCGACGCACACTGCGTGCCCCGGATCTCGTTTCAAACATCCATAAAGGGGAAATTTTCGTTGCATCTAAAAATAGGGAGGCTTCTAAATTCTGAAGCATTTTACAAAAAAAAATATTTGGTTATTTTTTTATGCTGAGTAGACAAGGAAATTGCACTGCTACTGATGATTGTAAGCGCCTTGTCGTCCAGACAAATCACTGATTGCCAACCATCGATATCAATGTAGAATATAAGTGAATGTTGCCAACAGATATTTATCAGTTTCCTTTTGACATAATGTTGCCCTACATAACTGATTCTTCGCGCTATTATGTAATAACCCAGGGTTTATGTATATTTGTTGTAAGTTTAAATAACTTTTTAATTTTTAGTATTTTATTTTTGTCTATATTGTGACCGGCGCAGTCGTCTGTGGTTCTGCTCCATCTAATCTAACTAACTAATGAATATTATACATTTCGTACAAGACGCGTTCTGAAGATAAAGTAAGAAATGTGTAACTATATGTGTATTTTTCTCCAGATTTTTTGCTCTTGCAAGACTTGAATTAATTCATTCCCGCCTACAATATTTCTGAACGCTAAATTAAGCTCTTAAAGGTTAAGTACGCTGATAATAAAATATTTTATTTTCAAGCGCGTAGGAGAACCTTCTAACAAGACATATAATAAAAAATCGTGTTTCTACCTTTATTTTTTATATAAAATACTTTGATTCTAGAATTAACTACATTGAAAGTACTTTTGTGAAGTTCCCTGTCGAGTAAAGTGAAGGGCGTGTAGATGTCAACCCCTCTTGACCAGCCCTTGAAGAGCGATAATTTTTTACAACAATTTATGATCCCTAATCCACTTCTTTGCTTTCCTTTACAAGACACTTCAAGTGAAGATGCTAAGTGGTAATTTAATGGTAGATATGCAGAAATACTTATAGTTATTATCCGTTTTATATTTCACTTTATATAGTTTAGTATTTTTATTGGATTTTTATGTCACTGTCAGTAAATAAACAGCTCAGGGGTCACTAACCCCTCATACATGGTTATAACACACTAGTACCTACACTTTTTCTTTTTTTCTTCTTTTGGCCATTTATGGCTCTTTTGTATATAATATATAATTCTCTACATTACAGACTTACAAACGTGAATGGAAAAATGATAATATTTTCTCTCTATCGTACAAAGAAAGTGCTCGTAGTTTCATTTTGCACGTAATAACTTAGGATTTATAGTAAGCTTGCGTATATTACAATTTCTATCCAGTATACGCACATAAGTTGGAAAGAAAGAAAGAAAGAGAATCGGTATATTAGTATAAGTAGTTCTTTATTGGAATTTATTTTCTGTAAAGGTTTCTTAGAGATCTGTTCGAAGCTTATTTTGTGTGAAGCCTATTATAAGTAGCGGACTTTCTGTTGCTTAAAATGGTCAAGATGATAAAAGAATACATCGTTTTTATCACCATCGCCTGTATGTATATAACGGAATTTTTCAACTCGATTTCCAAGATCTTCAAAACGTCGGATTTATTTGAAATTTGTCACAACTTCTTTTTTATTTGCTTTTAGCAGGTCAGTATGCGACCCGGCTGATGGTAAGCGCTTATCGCCGCCAGCAAGTACAGCCTACTGTAAGGAGAGTACTTTATTTTGTCTACAAATGGTCATGGTTTGTCAAATGGTAGCGATACAACCGCTTATGGACAGTAGTAAAACAAAACAACACTATGAATTACAAAGCAATACTTGGCATTCCGCTATAGATGTTAAGTGTCATTATGTCCAGTAGTTACTCTGGTTACAATGCTCTTCAAACCGGAACACAACAGTACATTTACAATTGGCGGTAGAAAATATAGACATTGCGGTGGTACCTACCCAGGTGGCTACGCGGTATGCTTGCAAGGATCACTATGGCGGGTTTTGCTTGGGTACGAAGATCGGTATGGAGACGGATTCGAACATTCGGAGACATTCATTAGGAGGTAGGCACCTATTAATGCATAATGACTTGGTGTAGTCGCATAGTTAATTTTACAACTTAAAGCTGTATACTTATTTTATAGCATTGGTCCTGCAAACGAGCAAGCAGGTCACCGGATGGTAAATGATCACTGCTGCCCATGAACATCCACCTTTCACCTTTCATCCACTTTGATCATGCAAGTGTAGCCAGCCCATACGTAGACTTATCGATTTTTTAATGGTAAAGCAATACAGTGTGAAGAAACCTGCGAACGATGTTAATATTATTTATTACTAGACTGCTAGAGACAGCGTAATTAATTAAACGTGCATGTAGCTTAATACCCTGTAGTGGGGAAAGAAGAGCTAGTATAAAGAAAACTTCATTTTATAAAAAAACAACCAAGGGAACGATAGCGTGGTTGGAATTGGGTCGAATTACCAAACCCGACGTCTAAGGTTTTCTACACACAATTTTAACTTTTCGAGGTTGTGTTAAAAGTGATACCACATACTTGTAATTTCTAGTGATGTAATTGCAAGCTTTTAGAGAAATAAGAATTCATCCATATTTTTCATCTCTTAAGGTACATGTCTAATGGAATTTCATGTGTCGAAAGTGACATTTACAAAATTAAAACCGAATTGGAGCTAATTGACAGATCGACGAACCAAGTGGAAGAAGAAAGGAGAGGTGTTTGCTTAGCAGTGAAAAACATCAAGGGGCTATTTTTAGAATATTTTTTTTTCTACAACCTGCAACTCTACTTTAATACAACTTGTTCCCTTTATTTTATTATGCGTCTTCTTTAACGGTAGCAGTTTTATATTAACGACACTTTGCCACTCTTAAGTGGCAGAGTCTTGTTAATATAAAACTGTTCAGTTCTGAATTCAGTTCACAAATGGTCTTACGTTTCCAGATACCAGACAAAGTAAGGCTACATTTGCGTTAATATACTCATTTCAGTGTTTTGCAAGTAAATCATAATATATTAAATAACATTAGTCAAAATATGATTCTACCGAAAACCTAATACATACAGAACGCTCTCTCTCTCTCTGGTCGGTCCCTCATGTCTGAGGATCGTGGTCAGCATCTGGGTTGCATCAGGTGCGGATGATCTGCCCCACCGAATATAAAGACCTACATATACTCAAAACTAAACATGTAAGAATGTATTTAAAAAAGGTGTCTGCGTAACAATTTCAGTACCATACAGAAATATTCCAATAATGTATGAAAATGTAATTTTTCCAGATACAGGCACAAAAAGAAGTATTACACTCGTATAAAAGCTCAAATGAATTACATTTCAATATTGTTGTTAAACCGGTAAGTACGGTGGAGCGTTCCGAGAATTCTTACACGGTATATTTTCACAACAATACGCTAAGGGCAACGACATACACAATATTATTGAAGAAAATTAATTATTTGTATCAGTGACTTGTAGATTAGTTTGTAAAGCGTAATTGTATAAAGCAATTCCGTGAATCTGAATCTACAGTGGTCAATTTTTGGTTAAAATCTCGGCCCCGTGTGTTGGAAAGCATATTATTTCGACCATGATTCTATGTTATTATTTTTAATAATTGTTCGAGGTTTAAATTCTTACTATACCGGGTATATCAAGATATAAGATATCAAGATATACCCGGTATAGTTAGAATTTTCCAGGTGGTAGTTTTAGTGGTTACAAACACGATGCAAATAAAAATTTCGCCAAAACGGGGACAGATATATAAAAAGATGAACATCATTATTTTAGGAAAACTATGTATATATCACCCAAATACGACGATAAGTAAAAAATTGCAAAAAAAAGGTTGTCGATTTTTTTTGCGATTTTTTACTTTGCATTGTGTCTGAAGTCACTAATACTACCACCTGGCTTCGTTATCGGTCGCAGTCTTGATACACCATGTATATTCCGGAGAAGTATTGTGGCCGGACTCATGTCTAACTTTAACATTGTATTTTAATTTGTTAGACCTACGTATTTTTTTTAAGTTAAGACTAGTATAATTCATAACCTAATAAGGTTCCTTGCCCTAAGAACTTTGCAATCATTGTGGTAAACTAAGGCTTATGGCATTTCATGTAATAAAAAAGTGTACTGCCGGAACACACTTATGTATATAACATACATATCTGCCTCGGTGGCGTAATTGTTACGAAGCTGAGGTCTCGGGTTCGAGTCCCAGGTCGGGCAAAGTGATATTGGATTTTTCTATTTATTATCAGTCTGGAGTTAAGAATTTATGCCCGATATGGCGATAGGCTCGCCGTCTATCACATCGTGGGACGGAACATACAAGGCGAAATGTGGGTGTCCTGGTGGCGCCTTTGCCTACCCCTTCGGGGATAAAAGTGTGAGTTTATGTATGTATATATGTATTAAAATATCTAATATGTAACACATGTGTCAAAGGATTTTCCTGCTACGCAATCATTATCTCCTTACTAACAGTATCGTTACTCATGTTACAGCGCCACATCATATTACGAAGTGTAAAGGTACGAATAACAATTTCAAATGACAATTTTTATACACTTTTTCTCAAACATAAATGTTAGTATACAAAGATACTAAAAAACAGACAGAATTTTAGCTAAGCTGAAATATTAAGTAAATATTCTCATTTACACTTAATAAGTTTGCATAATACTGGTTAACTTTTTAGAGGGTTGTATTAAACATTTTTCGTGTCTACATTTGCTACTTTAGTGAGAACCCAAATTTTTTCTATATCTTCTTTTATACGACTATTTCCAGATCCTTTAAAGAACCAAGTCAATCCTAATGGGTAACATTGCCTTGACGCAAAAATGAGTTGTATAAAGTAAGTAACTACGCAATACATTTACACAATTTTCAAAAGACTTTTAACAATGTTACGAGTAAAAGTCATATAAATTTCATTTACTACATTTCTCGTAATTTTCTATACTCATCACAAGTTCCTTTAATCTGAATCGTGACTATGTGTGATTGGTAAGTGATTGTACCTCTCTAATTTATGTTACAACTTAGATACTGATCATGTATTTTCCATCAAGAATATCTCAGCATCATTTTCATCACCACATATACTAATTTACATCTATTTATTTCAAAGCATCTCCTAATTTATAAATGCAACAACGGTGCAGTATTTTACAATTCCATTAACCTACTGGTTCAGGGTATCCGACTGTCAGTTCTGATGTTTATTAAGCAGATACTCAATAATTCAAATTCCTTAATTTTCTCTTTTTTTATATACAGGGTGAGTTTTTCAAATGGGCGTGGATGGCCAAATCCGAAACTATGAGGAATAGCGAAAAAAACTGAAACGAGTCACGAGCCCGATTTTGATGAAAACTAAAACTGCATACTTAGATTTTTGTTAAACCAATATTCCTAGCGAGGAATCGAACCCGATGATTTTTAAAAAAATAACAATATAATATTGATTTATCAAAAATCCAAGTATGCAGTTTTAGTTTTCATCAAATTCGGGCTCGTGACTCTTTACAGTATTTTTCGCTATTCCTCATAATTTCGGATTTGGTCATCCACGCCCACTTAAAAAATTCATCCTGTATACGGATATGATAAGGTGACTAATGGTGTGACTAAATGATCATAAGTGCAAGTCCAGAGTATCTAAGCGAAAATACCTATCTCTCTTCGGCCGCGGGTTCGATCGCCACACGAAACAAATGTTTGTGTGAACCACGGGTGTTTGTTTCGGGTCTGTGTGTTTGAGACCGAAAAGTCTCTCGTAGCTCCTGATACCCACGATACAAGACTCGATGTTAGTGTGGGGTCAGGACTATGTATGTGAATGTTGAAAAAAAAAAACTATAACGGGTCTATAACCGCTGTATCCAATGCTCAGTATCCGGTTGGACAGGACGATCCCACATTATTCAGTGCGTAATGTAACATCAGCCTTATTTCCATGTAAATTTCAACATAATACTACAGCGTATAAACACGGAAACGCGAGCCCGCAGCGCGGCGATCGTGATTCATTCCCACATCACAGCTCTTTGAAGCTCACCTCTTGTTATTCATCAATTATTCTCGTATTAAATTAACTACATACATACACGTGTATTTCCGATGGTAGTACTACCCAAAGCCCGTGGAGTCTATTTTCCCAATTATGCAAAATCATAAAGTTGAATGGTGTATAAAACATCTAGCATAAAATCTTGCCTTTAAAATAAACTACGGTAAAATGACGAGAAAGAAATACTGGATAAATCACGAGAGGCAAGCGAAATAGAGCAATGTGAAACCAATCTTGAATACACAATGAATGAGCTGGTTCAAGTGGGCAGTGCCATTATATGCCATTTTCTTGGAGAAAACTGATAATTGAAGTGGGATAATGAGGCTACAATCACCTTGGAAAGCGCTTTTTTCATTAGGTTCTTTTTTATTTTGATTTCTACACTTTTATTTGCCGATTTGGATTGTGCTGATGGTAGTATTTTTTTGTCGAAAGCAAATGTTCATACATTTATTTATAATACTTGTATAAATTGTCACACATTCATTTATTAATTTGACTGCCTTGGTGGCGTAGTTGTACTACGGTACGATTACAACGCTGAGATTTCGGGTTCAAATCCCGGGTCGAGTAAAGTGATATTGGAGTCTTCTATTAATTATAAGTCCGGAGTCAGGAATTTGTGCCCGATATGGCGATAGGCCCCTATTATATCATGGGAAGGAAAACACAAGGCGAAACGTGGGTGTATTCTGCCTACTCCTTCTGGAAAAAGAATTGAGTTTACGTCTGTACATACGCGTGTATGAAATACATTTCAAATCGTTTTACACGTCTATTTAAGACTCCGAATCCGTCACTTATGTATAAATAGTTATAGATTAATTACTCCTAAATATAAATGTCCGTAAATATATTTTTTAAAGGCGTGCTAATTAATAACATTGACGAAAACCACCCTTATGCCCGGAGCACCATCAAAATGGACAACCCTTGACGGCCGAGCGCGCCTTCTCACCACCACACAACCAGTTCCAACGACATTTACCGGATACCACATTATATGGTCAAAGGCTGTCACTTGAGTTAACTATCCAGCTCTGCACGTTTAAATGGCTTTTGAGAAAGAAAGTGAATATGTTAGAATATTTACTGCATTCAAAGAAGCGGATTCTAACCCGAATTAAACTGGAATGTTAAATAAAACTTTGATTCTATAAAATTTAGCAAGTAGAACAAAGCTTTCTTTATTAAAGGTCTGTACAATAGAAACAATTGATAGTGGTTACTTAGATTTACGCGAATGTTTCACATTGAAATAAAACGATTTTTTATGGATTTCGAGGCCGCCCTGTGACCACGAAAGCAGTAAAGCAATCGAAACGTCGGGAAGTTAAAAAATGTAAAAATTAAACAAAATCGCGATAATATCCGTAAAAATTAGTTTTATTTCAATGAAACAATTGATGTTCACGGCGAAAATGGTAGGGCATCCTAGGAAATATTTCTACTGTAACCCGTATCTGCCGTCCAAAATTCATACCAAAAACAGTAAACCTAGGCTTTGGGCGCCTTTTCATCTTTGTAGTTTTAGGTGACAGCCGAAGCGTATCTTAACGCTATCATCAAGAACACTTGACAGTCTATTAGAGGCATGGCTAAACAATGCGGCTAAAGAATCATCTGCGTGGTGAGTGGTTTCGTCACCGTTCGATTAAATACTTGTAATATTCTCTAGATATTTCATTTACTCATCCACCTCTAAGGTGAAAAGACTGACTAATGGAAATTGCTAGAAGTCGCTGGGTTTACACCGCTACCGACAAGTCACTAACGAAATCCTTAGAAGCATATGTTCAGCAATAAACTTCTATTGGCTAAAAACTATAATGATTACACATATATGGGTCTTAGTGTTAGTGAATATTGTTAAACGACCAATTCACTATGATGATGAATGAATCCTAGTTGAGCTAAAATCAAATCCGTTATGACGTAAACACGAACTGAAATCGCCCTGTCAGTCCTCAAAGGATTCATTCGCTATTCCAGCCGACTGAAATATTAGGAATATGTCCGGTAACAAAAATAGGTTCATCGTATACACTTTTAAGGCATTTGGTTCAAAGATCTCTGTATACCTTTCACATAGAATCAATGGTCACAAAAGACCTTTTATCTATTTATTAAAAAATCAGTAGTGATCTAAGGCGTCCACTAATAGACTTCTTGTGGGTGATACAGAAAGTAAACAAGGTTCAATTTCTTTATTACCCTGTGGCAGTAATGCTAATAGATGCCTCATCTCGCTGATTGACACAATTATGTCAGGCTGCTCGAATTGTGAGGGCTTATACCATATGCCCTTCACGCCGCACTTTGCATGTCTCTGCGTCTATGGTATGCTTCCTTCACTAAGCAACCAATAAATATTTTAAATGTCAAATAGTTTTGTAGTAGATTATGGGCTGGAGAGGAACATAATATAAAAATAAGTTCGTTTTAAATCCAGAAAGACACGTTTCCTTTGTGTAAAATCTGGAACGTAATTGAACCCAGACGAATTCGCAACTAGTAGTTTAATACTCGAACACAATTAGCATATTATACGGTGGCACACAAAAGACCATTCAATTGACAATGCATGATTCAGCGACGTTTATCTTCTAAATTCATCTCGCGATGTCACTATCTAAATCTACAACACATTTACAAGTCTGCAAACGCGAAAACATTTGAAAACTGTTACGACACAAATTCAATTTCGCCATTTACTATGGTTAATTGATTTTAATTCATTAAATACTGCAATTAGCTAATTGACATTATTTTCGCAACTGTCCGTTATAATTAACAGAGTGACGTATTTGTTCAAGCTAATAGATCAGTAGGCGGTTTGTTTTAGCAAGTTATATCACGATTACTAACCATAGTAATAGAAAATCTCATACATTACGAACCTAACAAAACTAAAATAATGAGTGCATTAATTCATGATATGAATCAACACAAACATCAATACAAAACATCATCAAAACGAATCGAAACGCAAAATAACTGAAACAAAACGCAGTTATAAAACATAATCCATCAAATACGTATCCTACAACGCGGCGCGGCGGCGCCGGCGCAAGTTCGAGCGCGCGAGGGTACGTCACCTTGACACACGAGGCCCCGCAGGGTTCTATACCCGTCCCCGTCACACCTCCGCGTAGCCCCACCGTGCGAGAGGGACGAACGCCCGCCGTAGACGCTTTCAGAAACGCTACGCGCCACGGCGGACGGCCGCCATTTTGTGCTCCTTTTTGCCAACATCATTTATATTGGGAACCTTTGACGCGTCATTAATTAAACCAAGTTTTGACCCTATTGCGTCATGCGCATAAAATACTGCATATGGATGTTCTTTATTGGCTTTTGTTACGTAAACGTATGTTAAGCTAAATAATTTCACAATAGGTAAATCTAATTCCGTTTGGTGACACTCATGAGCTCTCATATCTAATAATAACTCGGTGCGACAGATGAAAATCGTGCATTGGGCGTGTTTATAGAACATATCTTTGCACAAATAAACCCTTATTAACTATTCAGGTTATTTATATTTCAATATACACGTACATAACAAAAAAATGTGTGTATGCGTATATGGCAATATATGTAGATGTGTTGCACATCATTACATAAATCAAACGTGACATATACAAGTAATTGCGCGTTCAATTATTGAATACATAATATATTATCTTGGTTTAGGTGCCAGCTGCGAGATTAGATAGCACGTGCAAGAATTTATTTAAATCGACAACACACTGCATTTAACCAACATATATATGAGCAAAACCTTTAAAGAATTAATAATATAGAAACTAAATTAAATAAAAACAAGTAATGGTGGTAGAATGGACACTAATTCAACGAGACATAACCTGAAAAATGTTTGCTGTGTAAAGTTTTAGGACGCGTAGCGCCATCTACCGGATAACTTGGTAAACAGCGGCACAAAGCGTCACCACAACCCGATGTCGATGTTGTCTTTCTAAATTTTATTAAAAGTAAAAATATACGTTTTTCAAACTATAAATATTTTTCAATAATATTTTTATAGATATTTTACAAAAATATCTTAATATATCTAAGAATTATTTACAATACGTTCCGAAATTGTTTATTAAATTACATCAAGATAATAATGGTTATTTTGTTTATATTTCCTTTTAATAATTAATTTTTCATTTAGTTATGAGGACAATAGCGTCCTCAATACGAAATAAAACCAAGCAATACTATTCATATTTCATTCCATATGCCTACATGACGTCAACACCTATTTATCAGTTATTTATCACACCATATCAAAGCCGCCCTCTATTCCAATCATACACAAAGAAACTTCATCCTACGCCTTTCAAACGCTATTCCGTGTCTACCAACATTTAATTCAAAAAACCAAGCCCACGATTATTTTAGCTAAATAATGCTTTAAAAATTGCCTGTATCATATATACATATGAAGATATATAAGAAAAAATCATATTAGTTATAACAAAAGGCCGATACCGTCCGCCACGTGGCCTCGTCAGAGCGACCGTACCCCGGCTATGTACTCGGTTTATTTATAAACGTAGGCGGCGCGGCTCAGCGCAACTCGCCTAATTAAATTGAGTTCACCTATCTTCACGTATTACAATTTATGTATTGTATTTAAAGCGGCACCGTTACGTATTGTATTTGGAGAGTAATAAATTCTGAATGCTTTATGTGGGATCGATAGGAATTTACATGTAATTAAATGCGCTTATTGACGTGATCTGAGGCTAGAATTTTCAATGATCAGATCAAAATATGTACCAAATATATAACATAATTATCCTGAGGGAATAAAAGTGTCAGAGTTCGACACTGAATTTTAATTTGCTAAAGTTATATTTAGTTTGACGATTGAAATGTCGGGCCTTAGAGTCAATACAATAACAAAGACTATAGATCGACTTTAGTGTGTGTAGAATAGGTTATTTTTAATCCATTCGTTTAAATTTAGAGGAAAAGTCATCAATCACAATTAAAAACAAAAAGTTTTCTTTTAAAATTGTTTTGTATCAAACAATTCGCAATCACTTAAATCTGCTGGTAGGACAGGCTGGTAGGGTAGGCAGAGGCGCCACCAGGACACCCACATTTCGCCTTGTATTTTCCGTCCCACGATGTGATAGGGGGCGAATACGAGAAAAATAATGAAACTGGCACACTGTAACGTCTTTTCCAATAACATATGTGCGGAAGAATTAGCAAATGCCCCAAAAACGCTACTTGATTATTTGTATTTTGGTATTTTACGTATTTTGATGTTGTTGACAAATAAATGCTTTTTGGGTATTATCCTGTGTGTAAAAAGTGTACCAAACATTAGAAACATCTCTAACCACCCTTAGTTTTGGGACATTATCCTTTGGTATCGACCGTATGAGGTGCAAATAGTGGTGCTACTTATGCAGGATTCTAGTTGCTCCGCCTACACTGCCATGAAAACGATTGCACCTTAAAACAAAACTATTATTTTGTTAAATTATTCATATTTTTCATTGTTTTAAACTCTGAAAATACATAGGCAACAAATTGCCATACCCAATACCCTCAAGTTATCTAATAGCGATGTGATTTTCGGGACATTTCATCGTGATGTTCACTAATTTCTTGTAAAATATCTTATATATACTGCCTACCCATACGTGGACACCTGCAGGTGTAATGTTTACACGTATTTTCTTTCACACAGCGACTTCTGTTACGTCAGGGAATTAAATACGGCAGCGCAATGTAGGTGACCTAAATGTATATAAATTCGCGTGTTTTATTCCACGGCTGTTCAGTAAAAACGTATGTAGGAATATATGGCGTAAAATTTAACGCTTATTGGGTATTACAATTTTCAATTATGGATGAATATAAATCCCGTCTGTATAGGTTTTTAGCTTGAACAACTGTGAGGCGGGGTTTGAATTATCTGTCTCATTTAGGACGTAAATGAGCTCGGCAAACAATGGGCGAAAACGAAAACAATATTAGCAACATCATCATCATCATCATCATCAACATCAAAGTATAAGTGTCAGATTAAACACCTATATTTTGAATACAATGAAAAATTAAGACAAAATATAAGCGCATAAATGAGATACAGAAAAAACCTGTCGACGCTCCATAAAAATAAGCAAAATAAATAATAAATAAATAAAATAAATATAATTGACTTCCTGTGACTTAATATGAAAATGATTTTGAATAAAACCACACCACTACTCCGTATTGAAGTGCTTAATAATTGAAAAAAGTTATGCCCTACTCAACTCAATTTTCTTGGTGATTAAAAGACTTCGTATATTTCCGAGCCGTTGTAAAGGACTCTTAAATATGGTTTGGGCATAGACGTAATCTTAAAGGCCTTATTCATAGACAGTTTTAAAACGTATTTGAGTCATCGAATGTTTTGTCTTCTTCGCTTAAACTGAATTCAAAAGACGTTCGAAAGGGACAAAGCATTTGATAGCTAAAATATGTTAAATCAACGATGATATCAGTGTAATTTGATTGCTTTCAGTAACTTTACATCTAAAAATACATGGGTAATGATTTTCCATACACAATGTTATCGTATCACAAACTGTATTGTAGCCAGTTCGTGTATGTGCTATATTCGATGAAACATGGCTGAAGATCCCAACTCCTGAAAAATCCCTAAGCGGCCTTTAACCACTAAGGGATAAGCGTAAATTAATTAGATTTTTAGTCCTCCTGAAAACCACTAAAAGGTTGATACATCACGTCCAGTTTCAGAGAGAGGCATCTGTCAAATTTTTTACTACAGCATCTGCATACAATACTCCGAACCACACCGACAAGGATACATTTTACGTGCTTAATCACCAGCTGTGTGTGATAAGCAATCACCAAGCACTATAACAATAATAGAAATTTGCATACCATAGCGATTCGTAAGAATTTCTATGGTATGTAAAGTCCGCCAACCCGCACTAGGCCAGCGTGGTGGACTATATGACTTAACCTATCTCAACCTTACTTTCGATTGTAAAGAAGGCTCGTGCCCTGCAGTAGGACGTATATGGACGGATACAGATAATTGCAAACTATTAATAAAATAAACCTTACGTAACAAAACAGAAACAATAGCAAATCAGTGCTAAGCGTCGATCTGTCGAGCTCGGTATCTAGGTGACCGAGTATGGCCAAATGCAATTTCTCGCGGACGAATACGGCATCGATACGGTACCCAACCATGCGCTAAATACATCCGAATATGTCAGATCTACATAGTGTTCGTGTGAAAATAAATGAGCCAAATTATTATTGTTATTTGGAAACTCCATTGGTTAAGCAGGCCAATAAGCTGTAAGATCCTGGAAGATACAACATGAAAACTTTATCAACATGACGACTATAATATTTATAATAATATTAAAAAAAGAATTTGTAATCTTCTTTTTTTGAAGCCGATTAAAAATACACCCAACAGTCTTGACCCCACACTAAGATCGAGTCTTGTGTCGTGGGTATCAGAAACTATGAGAGAATTTTTGGTCTTACATACACTCAGGCCAAAAAAGGACTTGTGGTTCACACAAACATTTGTTTCGGTGCGGGAATCGAACCCGCTGCCTCTCTTTCACGCTTCACGCATCACGTTTAGTTATAAATGTCACTTTTCTGTGAAATGTAGTTTAAATAACGCCATATAAAACTTTAAAGGCAGTTATTTACTTAAGACTTAAAACAATTAAAAATAATTGAACCGGTATCAGAGCTCTTAACGTTCCGCTCTGTGGTTAGGGGTCGTATGAATTCCGCCAGGGTATCCCCTACCCGTCGTAAGACACGAACTAAAGAGGTCATCGGGGTCGCAGGACAAACTCCATCGCCAGTGCCTCCCCAGGAATAATTAGTAGCTTTACTCTTCCAAAAAATCTAAATTTAATATCATTGCGTTCCGTACCAATGTCGTGCATTAGATGTAACTGAATCATCTATTAATCATTGATAATATTGACGAGAAACGCCCATTTTTATTCGCGCCTCAAAATGATCAACCAGCATGTTAAATTCATATTACGATGACACCATTTATCATATTTATGGATTATATCGGCTTTAAAAACCAGTCCTACTAAGCCTTTTTTGCGATAAACAGGGACATATGCATACAATTCGCCTGATGGTAAGCGATACCACCGCTCATGGACAGTAGCAAAACCAAACAACACCATGAACTACAAAGCAATGCAAGCATTGCATGCAGGGCAGTGGAATGCCAAGGCATTCCACTCCCCTCGCCATACTGAGACATAATATTTTAAGTCTCACTATGTCCATTAGTTACTCTGGCTACAATTTCCTTCATACCGGAACACAACAGTGCATTTACACTGCTGTTTGGCGGGAGAAATAGACATCGCGGTGGTACTCAGGCGGCCTCTCACATATGAGAGACCTACCACCAGTGTTTAAGGTTAGATGTCATATTACAAAATACACTACCTTAAAACATTTGAAATAACTCACGCGACACCTTTCACAAAACGAGCATACCCTAATATGTATTCTATTGATCCCGACGCTTAAAATCTGATCTTGGGTAAACATGCATACTTCATGCGTCGGGATTATGAAATATTGGTGTGTCGATGCAAAGGCATCATTCAGGCAGACGCGTTGCGAGCTGAATCGATAGTCTGGGTACAACCGTATGCCATTTCGTTGAAAGAAACCGGTTAGGTGAAAAATTCGAATTGTTACAACCGTTTTCAGGTGCGTTAATAGACATAGGAAAGATTTATGGTTTAATAGGAAAACGAGCAGGCAGTTAACTAGATTATAATTTAGCGTCTTAGTGCATAATAAGAAATAATTTAATTAACAAAATATCGCTGTTTCCGTGGTGCTCTGAGCAGTTTTATCAATTCCTATAGTTTTATTCTATCTATATAAAGTAATGAGAACACCGGATAGTATCTAAGTATAGTAAGGTCTAGATATACCATTGACTGACAACATATAAATTCTGGATAGATATTGCTTATGTTACAACATTAACGTAAGCAGTAAAAAAAGCCCCGTCTAGAGGCACATTAAAGTAAGCATCTTATGCGTCGAATTCAGCCTGAGTATATCAAATTACGATTAGGCCAACATAATTATATACAAAGGCAATATTTATACATCACAAGTGAAATGTACTGCATTTATCATCAAGTAGGTACATTGTAGTCACTCTATCAAGCCGGTATAATGCGGTATAAACATAACCTTTCTTCGTGTTTTTTTATTTTAATTTTCACAGCATTGTTAAGCGTAGTAGGTAGTCGTTCTAAATAAAAACATAATATTATGGATGGAAGCTTTTTATTTACCTTTAGTAATTTTTCCGCGTATTTTAATTAAGAAGGCTCCTTCGTTTGTTTTGTTAGGCAGATCGAATTAGATTATTAATAAGGATTTCTCCGTACAGATCATTATTCTTATTTTACTAGATTTATTTCTTAGAATTGGAAACACGTAGATATTGCTCCTGTAAAAGTATTTACCTTTACCTATCACGGCCCCCAAGAATATACCAAATATGTTGACAGCCTTCGTGGCGCAGTTGGTTAACGCTGGCTGTGTAACGAGAGACCGCGGGTTCAATCCCCGCTCCGAGATAAATATTCGGCCCTTACGGCGGGCAGGGGAAACCTCGTTGGTATTTTTGCATCCCCGAACCACGGGGCAAATTCCTAGCAAGCCGCATTTTACATTTAAGACATTTGGGTCACATTGAAGTCAAGGGTATTTTAAACTAAGAAACCCTAGAAATATTCGTACAAGCTTCACTGTACACATTTAGTTTCACGTGGTCCGGTAAACTAGAAACTGGATATTCCTGAACGTTCGGTTACAAAAGTATTTAATCAAAGCACCAATAAGTATATTTAATGATATTTTTTTAGTCTTATAATGTTAATTTTAAGTTATGCAGAAAGTGTAATAATTTGCAAAGGAGCGTCTTGTATCAAGTGAAATTGGTAATATTTCGACACACTTGAACTTGAATTTTATTTTAAATCAATAAAATATGCACTATTGCCAAGTGTTTTCAGGCATAATTGCTGCTATTTCTTTACTAGATTTGGCGACGCATCACAAAATTCCCACTACAACGGTGTTATATAAGAGATAACAGAAAATCCGAACCTAACTTAGGAGCCTTCCCGGACAACTTCACACCATCCTCATCTTACCATATTAAACCATTATTCAATAAATAAAGTGATTTATATGGGACGAAGCAGAGCGTTTGTAAAGCGCGGATAGTTTATTGGCCCGGCGCGGTGGCTACGGCTGGTGCAATATAAAAAGTAACGGTAGTGCAGATTCCGAGAAGTGTGCTCCGTTAGCGCAGCGCCACGTCGCGTCGCGCCGAGCCGTCGCTGCCAGCTCGCCCTGCGCGGAATTGCACATGTGGCACATTGGAAATAAATCATTAATAAATAGGATACCATCATCATCTACATTCTACAGCCTTTAAGGTGCCATCGTTGGGTATATTCCTCTATAATCTATATAGTATGCGACTTTTCGCGGCGGAATTGCATAAATGGGGGGGCACATTGGAAATGTGTAACTAATAAATTAATACACCCAACACACATATTCCTGACTTAGATAGAATTAGATACAAGTCTTTTGCCGAGCGTATCAGTAACTACGAGAGACTTTTCGGCCTCACAAACACCCAGACCCGAAACAATGAAGAAAACTAATATTCTAACATTTCTAACTAATCACATTAAGTAGAAATCATGCATGATGACTACCTTCAACAGAATATCCGCTGCTAGACATAGGTATATTTATGGAGAGGTAAACACCTTAAGCTCCCGTATATTATGACGGCAATACAGCCAACAACTTATTTGATGAATAGCAATCACAACTTATTGTAAACACTAGAAAAGCACAAGTTAATTCCTGTCTCTTCTGGATAAAAGATTAATGAGGCTATTGAAATTTATTGTTGCTTTCGAGCGGATTAAAGTCACCTGTAAATTGCTGTTGTGGACCGGAACGACATTTTTATATCCGTGAACGGATAATTAATGTTTAAAACATAAATAAGGTCTGATTCATACGTTAAAATATTTTCACCGAGTGAATTCTTTCTGTTCAAAGATAATATCTGTAATTCATCATTGAAATAGAATTAAATATTTAATAATAAGCAATAAAAATACAGTAAATATTATATTCACAGTACACTGGATATATAAAAAAGCGTATTATTTTAATTTTTATTGAAGCATATATTTTATAATTTTCTCTTTTAAATGTTTGCTAGGACCGTGAGTGTGACGTCAATCAGGGTTTAATTCTACAAGATTCAACTACATTCAAGATACTCAATTAATAAATAAACCCACTTTCCATTAAGTCTTTTTCCATGCTTCCTAAAAAAGTTTGGTAATCATTTTAAAATATTGAATGGTCCATGCCAGTACGTCAAAATTTCACGCAGATGGATACAACTAAAAAAAATTGCTGTTTCGACAGCAAACCCGAGACACGTCGAAAAGTTTAGTAAGGCTTGTAAATTGGTGCAATTGTTTCATACGATCGATCATAAAATAATACAATCATATTTTGAGCAAACAATCTGTTGTGTTCCAGTTTGAAGGACATTAGGACGTAGCCAGAGTAATTACTGGGCATATTGAGATTTAAGATATTATGTCTCAGGATGGCGAGCGCAATGGAGTGCCAAGCATTTTTTTATAATTCATGGTATTGTTTGGTATTTTTACTATGAACGGTCGTATCGCTTTGCATCAGGCGAATGGCATGCTCGTCTCGCCATTCAACGCAATAAAAGAAAATACTCTTACGACTGGGTTCCCACCTGTGATCAACCCTATCAGCAGTACCTAAACCTTTTAATCAACCACTGTAACTCTGATTTATTTTTGTAGATAACTCTCAGGTACGAAGGCTTTCTCACGCTGTTTTCATGATATGTTAGCATCATGCATTGTGAAACTTACTTGTTGCAACTGAGCCTAAAAATACACACGTAACTTCGAAAAATCTTCTCTGTAGGTACTGGTATAATTTTTCAAACAAATCATAAATCATAATTCTATGCCTAGTGTATTGAGTAACCAGAGTTCTAAGATGTATGTCCCATGACATGAGATAACATAAAAAACATCCTGTCTACAGGCCAGGGTCGGAACATTTAAACATTGCACTATGAACACAGTAACAACATCCTTTCCGTTGTAATTTCTGACACGTTTCGGTTTCTTAAACATATCCTTTAATTTTTTTTTGCTATTCTATGCTTAGTACATGATTTTTTTATGAACCATTTCCCAATCGACGGAAGCTTTGAACGTCGCAAGTGCCAAGTTTCAATTTCAAACTTGCGACAAATTTGAAAATGCCCCAATTTCCATACATTTCATACATTCCATCCGTAAGATCCTTTTACAATGTATTCCAAGCTGTTTGATATATTTTTATACTTCTTCTTCTGTCTGCTCTTATCCCACACTAACTTGAGGTATGCGCAACGTAAGTTTGTTTAACCATATTGCAGAATGATTAGGCATATAATTTTACGACAGGTCGCTCGCTTAACATAAACCCTCTTGGGAGTAAGTTTTTTTAGTGCACTCTGGCCTAGAGGTGATCGGTGGGCTTCACATGTTGATATGAATACAATCAGGCTATCGAATGAGCTACCTGCCGAGGTTCTCCCAAAAGTCTACAGCATGGGGCTCTTAAAAAAAGGTTCCTTCAGTCGGCAACGCGCGAGTGACGTGTCTAGGGTTGCAGCCGCCGATACGGTACGATACCTGCTTCCCATCAGGCGGACCGAACGCTGGTTTGACTCCTCTGTAGTATAAAAAAAATTAACAGACAGATCCAAATTCTTGTACGAAACTCTTAATTATAAATGTTTTGTTTTGCTCCGTAGTTAAAGTGAGCGTTAACTACGAACACACAAGTTATTGTCACAAGTCAAAATGGTGTGCCTTGAGCTCGAACCTACGAACTTCGGCTTGTCAATCCGATTCGCTAGAAACATAGCTCTCGCATACTTCAATGCTATGCATAATTAAATATACAATAAAACTATTAACTTTGTAACTATAATGTACCACTCGCCAGAGACTTCTTCGATTTGATATAGAGATATTAGATCAACCATCTTGATCCAATGGATAAGTAAGCATATAAGTTAACATTTAGATGATCTTCGAGCAAATGCTACTAGAAAATTATCCAAATTTGAAAGCGATTATTGGATAACATTTTGAATAAGAAAATTTAAAGATCCTAATTTTGTACAGAAATTTAATCGAATTAAAGTAGACGTGCTAAGCACTCCTCTTTAAAAACGTTAAAAACGTTAAAAATTTAATAAAATTACTTAACTGTGATCATTATATCACAATTACTTAATTTCGAACTGCTTGTAAGCCATCAAATCGGATTAAAAGAGCTTAAATGGTGACCAACATAAAAATGTACATCAAAAGAATTTAGTTATGAAAAATAAAGGCTTAGCTCGGCACAGAGCACTTTCTAAGGGATTAAGGTCGGGATAAAATGTTCATCTCGTCTGTACCGGTTGCAGATTATATTCAAATATACTATTCATATGAATGTCGTTTACAAGGCTATTATGCAGATAGAGCGTGCTTCACTTAGGTATAATACAGGAATACAGAATCTTACACCCCCAATTTCTAAAGGGATAGGGAAAGTTCGTTTAGTTTATTTTTATCCTAATATATGAAGGGGTCATGTTTATCGCCTTACTGGTTACAAATTCCAGTTTTGGGCATCTATGACATTTTTCACACTAAAAAAAATCATGCCACATACTTAATTGGGAACGGAATAATATTTATCATATTATGAAGGCTATTATTTTGTAGTTCCGGGACAATAGACGCATAATTTGATGAAAGAAAATTGACACGATTACAATACAACACAAACAGCACAAGTAAAAAAAAACAAATAGACGGTGACAATAACAAAGAGAAATAATTAAAAAAAAACGTATTAATTTATGTAAGTACATCATTTCACAAACGTGTCAAAGGGATACCATCTCAGCGTTTTTGCTGAATTGTCATCGGAACGACAACACAGCGCTAGTTTTCAGAGGCAACCGAGGCAATGCGAGCTGACGTCGGACGTTGTACTAGATAAAAAAAAAACTAGGTGCATAGAAAATTAAACAAAACGTTAATTGAAAATTAATTGTATGACTAGCCGCTTACCTAAAAAATATGTACCGCCCGCCCGATTTAGAATTATTCACACTTTGTGTCATGTCGCTATTTCATAAAAAACCTTTCACAAACAAAAGAAGTATTATTAGATCCTAGAAAGTATTCACAAAGTTCCACGATAAAAATGTGCTTTGTCCGATTTTGCTCAGTTGTTTCAAACATTGATGGTCAGCCTAACCACATTCCTAATTTCACTTGCAAGGTGAATGCGTTGAGCACGACGATATGAGGTGTCCCTTGTGCAAACATTACGACACTAAATCGTGCATTTGTTTATAGACCGTCCGGTTAGACTAGCTGGTTACGTAATTATAATTATCGCAGTCTACTGCTGTACCAAATCTCTGAAAATGTAACTTACTGAGCATTTTCTATTTAATGTTATCCAGCCACCCTGAGAAGTTAGTAGTTCATCTAACTTATAGAGTCCTACATACCGTTCGCATTCTTTTTTTTTTGTTCAAGAGGAAAAGCCATTAAACTCTCCTTTCGGTACCCCGGGGAGGTCGAAAGGGGTATTTTACTGCCACTGGCCTTCCAGCACATTGTATCGTGTTGTTTGTATCGGATGTTGTGGCTGAAGCTGGGTCTCTAAAAATGCCTTCGCCAGCATACTGACTAGAAACACTTCGGATCGGCACCGGATATCCCAGAGCGAAGAAAGCCCCGACTTACGTTCGCGTAACCGCCCCGCGCGAAACCATTGCTGGTCCTTCCATTATAGGGGCCCGGACGACCCTCACTTACGACTATTTTTGGACGCCCGTTTAAGATATCTATGACAGAGACGTGCCTCGCACGCCCTCGCACCATTTTGTATTGTGCCCAGCGATTCCGATTGCCCTTTTTCGGTCGCATTTTGCGACGGTAGGGGGTACCGTGGCGGAATTCTTGCACCCCTAGACCACAGACTATACGTACCGTTCGCCTACTGCCAAGCCAAGTAGCTCTAGCAAATTTTGTTTTTAATGAAAGGAAGGTTGTTAATTTTTTTAGTAGATACATCGGTAGGCATTACAAGGAGTTTTCCATTGTAACCACCTTTAGCTCCGAAAAAACATGGCGTACCGTCTACAACTTCCGTAATTACAGGTATTTGTTTCGGGTCTGGGTGTTTGTGAGACCGAAAAGTCTCTCGTAGTTACTGATACCCACGACACAAGACTCGATCTTAGTGTGGGGTCAGGACTATGTATGTGACTGTTGGGTGTATTTATTTATTTATTTAAAAAAAAAAAAAAAACTTCCGTAATCGTCATATTAGAGACTTAACAGGAAGTTCAAAGCGACAAGCGTTTCAAATTGTTCTCTGAAACCGCCCCAAGTACACATTATCGTCAACCCTAATAATAATACGATATCCGTCTAGTATTGAAAATTCCAGATCAATAGTCAAGTTGCTGCTTAGTATGAGGTCATTCCCATAAAAATAATTGAGCTTTGTTTAAAGACAATATAAAGTAAAAAACACCGCGGCAGAGTTGGTCTCAGAGCTAGCATTACAGTAGGGGCGAAGAGCGAAGTCAGAGCAGTTAATAGATAATATTGTTTTGAGAAAAAATGGAAACGGAGAAAAAAAAGTAGTCTGGAAACGGAATAAAACACCGCTGAGCATAGCAGTGTACACAACATATTCTTATTTTAGGGTAATTATATTTTGTTTAGGTATAGAAATTACGTATTATTTCATTTTGAATTAAACACATCTATGTATTTCCATTCCTTTCAGTACGTTTCAGTGTCTATTTTCAGATATCAGTCACCACTTTCATTCACAGTCATTTTCCTTTCCTCATTTCAGAACTACATGATTTCCATCTTAATTTTCTTCATACATACAAAAGTTAACAAAAACACTTCAAAATTCAAGTATGTGATGTAGTATCAATTCTAAAACAAATGAATACACAAGTGCTTGTAGGTGGCGTGACCGTCGCGTCGCACAGGGCCGTTGAACTAATTCGGTCGGTGTTACCGCTCGCCACTAATTCTGGGGTCACTCTGTTGCGCACCTCTAATTGCCCCGGGGGGTTCATTGACATGTAATGCGGGGGGACGGATGTAGGGAAGTTAGGTCACTGATGTTTGGATACTAAACTTCACGGAGGCGCTGGTGGTATATTCAATATATTAGTTGTCACATTAAAGGGCTACATGGTATAAACTGTTTTATTTCGACGTCAAATATCAAACAAACCATAGTGGAAAATTCAGAAAAGGCAAATATTTTCTTAAAAAGTCATTTTTAACCTATCTCCCTCCGAATATGAATAACCATAAGTCAAATCATTCAGCGACATGTATAAACAATTCATGTTATCTTGGTACCCATGTCAATATAGTTTGCTGCTTACCCATAGCAGAAGAAAGTGTTCAATAGTTATACCAAAAAGGTAGAATTTATCCAACCTGTCAAATAAAGTGACAGGTCGTTTAAACCCACTAAGTTACACTAAACGTAGTAAAATGATGAACGAACTAGTAGACTTGGTGTAACAGAAAATAATAGCAGCAGTTATGACGGAACGTTTGTGTAAATGAAAATGAAAATGATAAACTACCTTCAATATATCTTGCGTTGCGGAGGAATTAATACAAAACACTTGATCCGAATCACTCGTGAGTTTATTAGAGATTCTTATGGTTTTTAATACGTGCGATAAAAATACATTATTTACTTATTCTGGTTCGGCAAAGTGCACTGCACCTCATGGTGAGTGCAGTGTTGTCGAGATGGAGTTTCAATTAGTAGCAGACAGTTATCTGCTGCCATTACATATAAACAATCGTTCGGACCAACCAGACGTCGAGAGATCAAGACTTCTTTACTCTATAACAGAATGATCTAGAATTAAAGGAACGATGGAGGACCCGTAAACTAATCTACAGTTTAATGGTGCAGCATTTAACAAATTGGCGAACCTTTTAATTGGTAGCTGGAAAGATTTATCGATCAAAAAATGGAGATATTTATAAATTGAACAGTTATGTAGTGTCTAAGAAAAAGGAATGTTTTAGCGATCAAGTCATGTAAGTTGTACGGCGTGTGATCAAAGACATTTATTACGCAAGAAGTAGTAGATCAAATTGAGGAAGTATTAACAGAACTTTTTAAATTTACTCGTACCTGAATAAATTGTAAAATCCCTACTAATATTATAAATGTGAATGTAAGTTTGTTTGTTACGATTTCACGCAAAAACTACTCAACCGGTCATCATGAAACTTTGTGCACATATTCTTGGAAGTATTAGAAGTAACATAGGCTACTTTTTATCCCGAAAAGTTTAGTGTTCCCGCGGGATGAAGAAGGAATTCCGATATATTTGCTACTTTTTTATACTCAAAAGGATGGGATGGGACTGGATTACATTCCATTAGTGAGAATGAGACGAGGCGGGCGGGATATAACGGGACGGGACGGGACGGGATGGGAGATTTCGAATAAAGTTAACCACGCAGACGAAGTTTGCGGGCAGAAGCTAGTAATTTAATAATTGAGGGATGAGTTTAGAAGACACTTAGCACTCTAAAATCTCTGCTAAAACCGACGACACATTGCGTTGAGATTCATGGTGCTGTTGGGTTTTGCTACTGTCCATGAGCGGTCGTACCGCTTATCATCAGGCGAACGGCAAGCTCGTCTCGCCATTCACCGCAATAAAAAAAATGAACTTCGTGTGGCTGAGGATTATGAATTATAAATGCTTTATTGTGTTTTCTTTTTCACGTAGCAATTACGATACGGATTGTTGAGATATTTATGAAAAGAATTGTAAAAGCCTACTTTTTCTCCAGAAAATGGTCATTTTTACACGATACCAAACGAAGCCGCTGATCAAAGTTAATATAGGATATATATATTACAAGATATCAAAATTACAATAATTCAAGATATTTAATTGGATTGCGTCAATGCATGTCAAGGATTGTGGTTACAGAGCTTCCATTTACGCGCGTTCTGAAAATAGTCGCGCGTACAAGAAGGAACTCGGTTTGCGGTTTTCCCAATGGAATTTTACATAATTTTAGTATGTAAAACACATTTATATTGTATTTTTAAACAGTTAATGATATATTAAACCGTTTTTCAATATATCTTATCATTACAGTTAAATATATCAGCCTTTATACGTCACTACTGACGCACGGGACCGCTCAAAAAGCAAGAGTTCGATTGAGAGGACTTAGGCCAAATACCCTGTAATCCACTACAATGGCCTATTGCGGATTCCCAGGTTTTACATACCACGGAAAATAGTTTGTGTCACTGATAAATATGTATTTATTTCGCGTCTGGGTTTTGCGACTTCTCGGTTTTCGGATAGAGAAATCCTGTGGAGAAATCTCATATAAGTCGCCAAGGACTGGGTTTCGTTTTCGTTATGTCAACAAGATCGTCCTCTACCACGTATTATAACATATTTATTTATTTATTTATTTAAAAACTTTATTGTACACCAGTGATATACAAAATTACAAGTAAAGAAAAGATAAAACAAAAAACGTACAAAAGGCGGTCTTATCGCTCAAGGCGATCTCTTACAGACAACCAACCATAGGATGGATAAGAGGGAACAATAGTTTTGGGGTACCATGAGGTGTACGAAAAATGAAATACTAAAATATATACATGTATAAATACATATATACACATATATAAAAATATATATACACATCTACTCATATATACATACAAATATATATACTTAAAATAATATAAAAATATGTACTTATAAGAATAATATAAGATGAATGCATAAATATTAAAACATAAAATAACCAAACATATTAAATAAAATAATAATAATAATATTAAATAAAATTATAATTTACAATATTACGCCGATGAGATGATCAGGACAACCAGACAACGAAACGCACGCATAAGATCTCCCAGCTCGTCGAGCTCCGCGTCGTGGGCGTCAGCTTCGGACGTGTTCGAAGTGACGCCGAACATTGACGCGTCGAGCCAGCGCGACGAGCTTCAGTCGTCCCCGCCGCCACTAAGACCTGCGCGACGAAGAGGACGACCCCCTCCAGCGGTGGGCTTGGGACCAGTGGGACAGAGTGTCCCATCTACGGTCCCCGCTACCGGTGGAGTAGTGCGCCGCATGAGATGGACTCGAGAAATCAATGAAAATGTCATGCGGGCCTACTTTGGGGCAACAAAGGGAGGAACTCACCTTACAGCGTATCGTGTTAAAATGCTGTCTCTGTTTCAGGCTTTTGAACCAATGGTTGTTGTATCATCCCAACGATTGTCGGATCAAGTGCGATTTATTCAGCGACGTAAGTTGTTGGATGATGAAGCACTTGAGCGGTTACGCACAGATTTATGTGTTGTCCAAGGTGTCAATGTGACGCCAGTCAGCAGAGATCAAGCAGCAGACCCAACATCCACACCTGTTGCGGATATCGAGCTGGCGGACAATTTGGACGACAACGTAAGTCCCCAAGACGAACAGTGCCTGAGAGGGGCTTTGGAACGTGCGATTTCGGAATTTGTATCTTTATCGGCGTCTTGTAGACCGCGTTTGCCAACGCATAGACGAAATTTAGCGCTGGTGGGAGCTTTGGACTCCATGTTGCCTACGTATTTGGAGTCCAGTCGTGATCTTGTTGATACGCATTCGATTCTTTACTGCGCGGCCGTTGCAGCATGTCGAGTGGCTAATATAACATTTCCAAATGAATACAGAGCCACTCGAGGTGTTGCGACTGTGCCTGCTTGGCAGCGTAGGATCGAGGACCGTATCAACAGGGCTCGAACTCTCATCGGCAAGCTGGTTTCGTTTAGAGAAGGAAACAGTAGACCGAGGGTTATGCGTTTTGTGACGCAGGCTTTTTCTGGGACCAACACAAGTCCCCGGGATTACAGGCTTTGCGTCACAGAACGCATAGACTTCTTTAAACAAAAAGTCTATGCGTGGGCGAATCGCATTCGCCGCTACAGGAAGCGATGGGATCGATTTCAACAGAATCGTATGTTCCAAAGTGACCAAAAGAGGGTTTATAGATGTTGGGAGAGTTCTCCACAAAGTGTGATGGACGGGCGACTGCCTAGTGCCCGCGAAATGCGTGAGTACTGGGCCAATATCTGGGCGTCGCCTGTTTCCCACACAGAAGCCGCCTGGTTTAGTGTTGTTAATCAAGCCTGCGAGGCTTTACCGGCTATGGAAACCATTTCAATCAGCCCAGAGGATGTTCTGGCTGCGATTCGTCCAACACAAAATTGGAAGTCTCCG
The DNA here is from genome assembly GCA_949752805.1 of Deilephila elpenor. Lineage (NCBI taxonomy): Eukaryota > Metazoa > Arthropoda > Insecta > Lepidoptera > Sphingidae > Deilephila > Deilephila elpenor. Next base: position 12,314,890 of record OX457108.1, read on the forward strand.
GGTCCGGACGGTCTGCACAATTTTTGGTTGAAATGGTTTCCAAGTTCGCATGCTAGATTGGCAACACAGTTCCAGGATGCGCTTGAGAGAGGATCCCTTCCAACATTTATGACAACAGGTGTCACTCACCTGCTCTTTAAATCCGGTTGTACCACGGATCCTAAAAATTATAGACCCATTACATGTCTTCCCACTATTTATAAAATTTTAACCTCCATAATCAGATCCAAAATTACCTGCCATATCACAACTAACAAAATTCTTTTTTCCGGCCAAACAGGTTGTAAGAGTGGGTCCCGTGGTACAAAGGAGCTCCTTCTCATCGACATGACCATTTGCCAACAGGTTCGTCACAACCGAAGGAATTTATCAGCTGCCTGGATTGACTACAAAAAGGCATATGATTCGGTGCCCCATACATGGCTCATGAGGGTGCTTAATTTGTATAAAATTGATACAAAGTTAAGCACCTTCCTTGAGGTATGTATGGGACAGTGGACCACTGTCCTTAAATATCCAGGTGCTACGAGTTCTTCGGATTGTGATGAACCGATTGCAATCAGGCGGGGTATATTCCAGGGTGACAGTCTGAGTCCACTATGGTTTTGCATGGCCCTGAATCCCCTCAGTACTCTGTTGTTGGATTCAGGGTTAGGCTACCGTCTGCGGAGAGGGACTGAGCCTATTTCTCACTTGCTTTACATGGATGATCTCAAGTTATTTGCATCAAAACAATCTGAATTGATTGAGTTGTTAAAAATAACTGAAAGATTTAGCAAATCAATCAATATGGAATTTGGTGTAAATAAATGTGCGGTTATCCATGTCAAGCGAGGAGAGGTTGCGGTCTCTGACGACATACAAGTCTCAGAGACTGTAAGACTCAGATCTCTCTCTGAGATGGAAACCTATAAATATCTGGGTATGCCTGAGGCTTTGGGTATTATGAGTGTAGACGTAAAACAATCGTTGAAAGAGCGTTTCTTTGGCCGCTTGACAAAAGTACTTAACAGTTTTCTGTCAGGTGGAAACAAGATTCGCGCTTTTAACGGTTGGGTTATGCCTGCACTCATGTACTCTTTCGGCATACTCAGATGGACTCAGACCGAATTGGACGCCCTGGATCGTAAAGTCCGAACTCTACTGACTGCACATCGTATGCACCATCCACGTTCGTCAGTAATGAGATTGTACATCCCGCGGAGATGTGGGGGCCGAGGTATGCTTAATGCTAAGGACCTGCATAATCGCGAGGTGTGCAATCTCAGGGATTATTTCCTTAACAGCGACGTGGATATGCATGGGGTTGTAGTCATGGTAGATAAAGGATTTACCCCGCTCTCTTTGGCGAATGAGAACTGGCGGAAACCTCTGGTGATGGGCATTAAGGATCGCGAGGAAATATGGAAGGGCAAGGAGCTGCATGGTCGGTTCTATCGGGCTCTCCATGGGCCTGATGTGGACCGATTAGCGTCTGTGTCTTGGCTACGTTTCGGTAACCTCTTTGGGGAAACTGAGGGTTTTGTCTTTGCAATTATGGACGAAGTTATTAAGACGAACAACTATAGGAAATACATCCTGAAGGACGGTACCGTCGACATCTGTCGGGCATGCCACCGTCCTGGCGAGTCCATCAGGCATGTTATCTCCGGTTGTTCGTATCTTGCTAACGGCGAGTATTTGCATAGACACAATCTAGTAGCCAAGATCATACATCAGCAAATTGCTCTTCGGTATGGACTTGTGACTCCTGAAGTGCCATATTACCAGTATGTTCCCCAACCAGTTCTTGAAAATGGTCATGCTACGCTGTATTGGGATCGGTCTGTTATCACGGACAGGACTATTGTTGCCAATAAGCCTGATATTGTGATAATAGATCGATTGGCGCGCCGGGCAATACTTGTTGACGTCACCATTCCGCATGACGATAACCTCGTTAAAGCAGAAAAAGATAAATTGACAAAATATTTAGACTTGGCACACGAGGTTACTGAATTGTGGGATGTCGACTCAACAATTATTGTCCCGATAGTTGTTTCTGCACATGGATTGATACCAAAGAGCCTTGACCAATATCTCCAGAGGCTCTCAATGGGCCGTTGGGTCATGAGCCAGATTCAGAAGGCAGTATTGCTTGACACGGCACGTATAGTGAGGAGGTTCCTCACTTTGGGGTCCTAACCACCGGTGGCTTGGGTCTCGAGCCTCGCCACTGTTGGGTTAATCTCTTTTTTTATATTTTTATATGTATTTTGATTTTTTATTATATATGTAAAAATGTAAAAAAATTGTATAATAAATAAAGAGAATTATAATAATACATATATTACATGCGATGACTTCAGTTTGTTTGTGAAAGATAATGCTGTTTGATTAATCTTTTAAATATGGGCAGGGACTTAGCTCGCCTCACTGAGACCGGTAATGAATTCCATAGCCTAGCAGCTTGTACAGAAAAAGACTTATCAAAAAATGAAGTGGAATGCACTGGAATTTTTAGTGTTAAGTTCTCTGATGACCTCAGGGATCTAGAATGCGTAACATGAAGAAACTCGAATCGGTTTCTGAGATACAGGGGAGAGAGAGGATTATAAAGAATAGAATAAAGAAGAGATAGAATATGTGTATTCCGGCGAAACCTGATGGGTAACCACTTGAGCTTTTTGCGGAATTCGGAAACGTGATCATATTTGCGCAGTCCAAATATAAATCTAATACAAAAGTTTTGAAGACGCTCAAGTTTATTAAGTTGCTCCTCAGTGAGATCAAGATAACTGACATCCGCATAATCAAGAATGGGGAGCAGGAGGGATTGAGCAAACGATTTTCTCGTGGCGATAGGCAGAAAATTGCGTAACCTCCGCAAGGACCCAGCCGAGGCGAATAGTTTCCTACTCAACTCTCGAAGCTGGGGACCCCAGGAAAGAGATTTGTCAACAATGATGCCTAGATTTCTCACAGTGTCGTTATAAGGAATAGATATCCCATTACAAGAAACCGGCGGTATGAGCGACCAGTTCAGTCTAGACATCAACCTGGGGCTGCCGACAACAATGACCTGCGTTTTACTCGGGTTAACTGTAAGTCCATACTCCTTACTCCAATTAGAAATGCGAAATATGTCGTCGTTAATAGCTAAGACAGCATCTTTCAGCTCATCAGGAGGTGCTTGGGAATATATTTGGAGATCATCTGCATAGAGGTGGTAGAATGAACGAAGAGTATTTGTGATTGAGTTTATAAAAATAGAGAAGAGTAGAGGAGATAGCACGCCACCCTGTGGAACGCCAGCAGAAATAGTGCACCAAGAAGATAAATTATCCTCAACACATATCCTCTGCCGGCGTCCGAACAGGTAACTACGAAACCAATCAACAGCACCTGGAGATATGTTAAGAGAAGACAATACACTGAGCAACACATCAAGATCGACCGTGTTGAAAGCATTGCTGAAGTCAAGCAGAGCTAATACTGTCAGCATGCCACAGTCCATGGCCGATCTGATGTCATCCGTAATATGAATAAGCGTTGTAGTAGTACTGTGTCCAGGACGAAAACCGGATTGGAGAGGGTTAAGGAGCTTGTTATTGTAGAGGAAATCTGAGAGTTGGGAATGGATCAATCGCTCGAAAACTTTGGAGAGGAAAGGTAGAATGGAGATAGGACGGAACTCGGAAAAGGTAGAAGGGTTACTTTTTTTAGGAATAGGGATAATGTGGGCTTCTTTCCACACCTGAGGAAAGGTGCCGCTGGAAAGGGAATGGTTTAAAATATGGCAGATAATTGGGAGGATTTCATCAAGGATAGGGATAATCATACTACGTCCGACACAGTCACTACCAACCGCATTAGATGAACTCAGCATAATGTTTTTCCTTACATCACAGGCAGCAACTTGTTTGAAAACTAGAGGAGGACAATTGGGAGCTTGACAGGAAGAAAGAAATGATAAAGTTTTGTATTTGGTGTTTCCATCTAAATTGGATGGAGAGCAGAAATGTTGGTTTAAGGAGTTTAAGTCAATATTCTTAGAGACGGTATCTTGACGCGATTTTCCAACTCCCAGTGATTTTAGAAACTTCCAAACCTGAGCTTGGTCAGCATTTTCAACAGATTCGTGGATATATCGGCGTTGAGCGTTTCTACACACCTTGCTGCAGTGATTCCGGATTTCCACATATTTACGCCAGTTAAGATCACTGGGTCGACATTTGTATCTTGACTTAGCTGTAGCTTTCTTTGAGAGTAGTTCTTTAATGTCAGCAGTAAGCCAAGGTGATGGTCGATGCTTGACTTTAATTCTCTGGACAGGTGCATGCACGTCAAAGAGTTTTGTGAGTTCCTCAATGAGAATATTGACCTTGATGTCAATAGAGTCATTCTCAATGAGAGAACTCCAGTCAATGCTGTCAGCATCCCTACGAAGATCAGCAAGATTCACGCCTCGAAAATTTCGTCGCAGGATTATTTTAGGAGAGGCTTTGGGAGGACGGACACGATAGGACAGAAAAATAAGGTCATGATAGGAAAAGGCATCAGCAGGACATTGACCATGTTTTGCAACAAGGTCCAAGGACGAGACAAGGATTAGATCGAGAAGAGAAGGATTACAGTTAGGAAAGTGGTGAGTGGCGGAATAAATAAGAATAAATAAATAAGAATAAATAAATACACCCAACAGTCACATACATAGTCCTGACCCCACACTAAAATCGATTCTTGTGTCGTGGGTATCAGGAACTACGAGAGACTTTTCGGCCGCACAAACACCCAGACCCGAAACAAATACTTGACGTACACACAAACATTTGTCTCGGTGCGGGGATCGAAACCGCGGCATCACGTTTTACAGCCGGCGTACAACCAACTGCGCCACGGAGGCTGTCAATTAGCCAATAAGCTTAGTGGCTCCTCCACCTTCCTCGAATCTTATAGGCATGAGATATATGTTTGAGTATAATGTCAATACGATCTTACGATACTTTTAAATACTCTTTTATACAAATATTAGTACCTGCACTTGAAGATCTCGTCCTACTGACCTACATATGAACAATGGTAGCCGGATCCGTGACGTCACATCCTTCCACGTCGCTAAACACTAGCATTGTTAGACCACAGCGCCGGCGCCGCGCACTTATCGAGTTAGCGTTTGCAAATTATATTAAAAATGTCATTGGGTTAATGCTTAGAACTGTGCCAGGTTCGAATCCCAGGTCAGGCATTCCATTTTTTTATTTTAATATTTAATTTCCATATATCCATATTCCATATTATATATGGGATATATGGAAAGCGGAAAGAGAGGCCTTTGCCCTGCAGTCGGACGTTACAGGCTCGTAATAATAATAATAACAATTTAATTTGACCGAGCCTGGAGTTAGGGCCCTGAATTAAAATACGCTTATACGAACAGTGGGTAGCACTCTAATCGCCTCTGCCTACCGCTTTAATGATATAAGCTTCTTTATCTAAGTACATTAAATTAGCGATCTGGTATCGCCTTCCCCTTTATAAATAAATCTGATATATTCTGTTTTCTTTTGTCCTGGTTTCTAAGGGCCCTAGATAGCCTAAAACATCTTTAAAAATATCCTAAATTAGACTTGATTCCGATGGTAGCACCAAGTATTAAAGCGTAAAACGAAACAAACGTTTTCCGGAATTGTGTGTATCGATAATGAATAGCCGCGTTGAGAAGACGCAGTCGGGCATCCACCTAAGGGGCTAGAAATGTAGGGGTGCCGCCGAACCTACATTGAGATAGCAGCAGACGGAAGAAGTAAAATCTTTACATTTCACGTCCTTATACAGGGTATATCAAGACTGCGGCCGAAAACGAAGCCAGGTGGTAGTATTATTGACTTCAAACACAATGTAACTAAAAATTTTGCAAAAATAATCGTAAACTTATTTTTTGTAATTTTTTTACTTATCGTCGTATTTGGTAAATACATAGTTTTCCTTAAATAATGATGTACACCTTTTTAGTTTTAAAGACGCAATGGTAGGTACGTAAGGGTTTAAATTCCTTTTTTTCACAAAAACTAGGTATTTAGCACTCGAACACGATGATCTTTATAACATTGCAAAAAAGATCTGACGCTTTTTTGGTAAAATTTTTAATTGCATTAACTACCAAAACTACCACCTGGCTTCGTTTTCGTTCGTGGTCTTGATATACCCGGTATATTGAACTTAATTACCGTCGTATTCAAGATTTCACAAATCTTCAGTTGCAAATATTAAGCGATGTCTTCTGCATCAGAATTTATGGAGTTTCAAAACGTGTCATCAGTTGCAATATATTTCGTCACTCAAAAATCTGTCAGCCAGAATTAACAGTGGCATGTTAACAATTTACACTAAGAACTAACTATTCTACTGATATGTTTTCAGGTGAAACCGGCGGAGACTTATGCCATAGACGGTTCCCCGTGCTTATTTTCGTTTCAAGTATGATAAGAAAGCTTAACGTCGTGACGAGAACAAATTGGAAGTTCGAATAATTATATGACAATTTTCACATTGCAAAATCTATTCTGTGTGGAATTCCGACGCCTTATTCATCGTTCACTGCTTGTACAATATGCTACTGCTAAAACAATGAAAAAAATACACAAATTGAATTTTCAAAAGCTTCATAATCACATAAAGCAATTTTAGTTATAAAGAAGCAAGAAATAATTAACAACATTTTTGTCTCTTATTAAAATTACAACTAAACAAAGGTATACAAAAACCAATATAATTACCATCCGTAATTCATGTTACAGTATTCATGAAGCGGGCGTGCGCTGCGCGGGCGCGTCCCGGACGTGACGTCACAGCCCCAGTGTCGTTGACACGGGCCCTTTGTTCCACACATGTGCGTACACAAACAACGCCGGGCTTTTATATATATTATACACTGCCTTTCAACACTTTGTTACTATCAGCCCATTATCACAGCCGAGTAAGGGATCGGTGGCGTAGTTGTACTACGGTACGACTACAAAGCAGAGGTCTCTGGTTCGAAGCCCGGGTCAGGCAAAGTGATTTTGAGTTTTTCTATTCATTATCAACCCGGAGTCAGGAAATTGTGCCCGATATGGCGATAGACTCGCCCACTATCACATCATGGGACGGAACATACAAGGCGAAATGTGGGTGTCCTGGTAGCGCCTCTGCCTACCCCTACTGGGATAAAGGCGTGAGTTTATGTATGTATGAGTAAGGGATAAACGGGTCTATCTATATAAAAATCTATAGAACGGCCATCTTCAACAGTGGACTTTCTGTGATTGAAGAGAGAGTGAGAAAAAGAGAGAGCGCGGAATTCCTCTACAATCAACAGTGGGGTTTTTATACAACAAAGAAGTATTTTCTTTCTTTCAAAAAATTATTCTTGGACAGATGTTGATGGAACTCAAGTTTCCTCACGATGTTTTTCTTCGCCGTTAAAGTATGTGGTAAATGATAATTGAGACGGAGTCATGACTCCGAAATATCAGACGTGTGACATGAGATTCGAGTCAGCAACAATCGTCGGTGCAGATCGCGTCCGGTTCATTACTAACGTACTATTCATTATAATATTCATTACAATGCTCCTTTACAAGACTAAATCTTCCTGAATTTTTTCGTTTAAAAAAATCCATTCAATTCCATACGATTTTTGTTTTCGCGTAATGGATGCAATGTTTTTCGCAGAATTCATTTATTCATGACAGGATGCAAGCTGACATACAAAACAAGAGTCGTAGTTAAACGAAGTTGAAGACTCATAATTGTTGTTGACCGCGAGGAAGGAATATAGAAAATTAAAGCACGAGAGAAAGGTCACGAAAGGTCATAGAGCCTCCGCCAAATTTCTCTTGCCGTACTGAATTCTTCAACAAATGTTCCAGTCTATGTTAGCTGCTAATAGTTTCCTGTTATTCGACTAAATTGAGTTTTAAAAACTCTATCACTATACGGTTCATAAATGGCGTCTCAAAATTTTGTATTGTATTGTATCAGCAGATATACGTCCCACTGCTGGGCACGGGCCTACTCTACAATCGAGAGAATCGATTGAGATTGTCTCAAAATAACGAATAGATATTTTTTCAAAGGACTAATGGGGAGAAATGTTTTCTGGAAGACACGAAGGCTGTTTACGGTTGGTAAAGACATGTCATGATTATAGATATTGCATACAGGGCTTCGCGTTAGGAGCTCATAATACACTATACAAGCCATCCATTTATTACTAGATGAAGTATAGGATAGACTAATTCCTCATTTGGATTATAAGAAAATATTGATTTATTTATATTTACGTGGGACGTAATTTAATAATGTTGAAAGTTGAAACATTTTATTTGACTCGTAGCGATGGTGTTGTCGTCTAACATCGACTTGATGTCACAACTCCATATTATTTATATATTTATTATAGTAGTATTCTGTACAACCTACAGATTAATTCAATGCGAGTTATCTACTTTATGAATACAGATAGAGACCATCAAAATACGACAGACTAAACCGGTTCCAATGAATTCAATTTATATTTTCTTATATTCTAGCCTTCCGGCTGCAATTATGTTACAAGTTGATAGATAATCCTAGAGAAATGTGCACACTGTCACAATGAAAGCCATTTTAGTTTGTACGTATACATTCAAACATCTTGGACTTTTAAAGGCTGATTTACATAGAGTATAAAAACTTCGGAACAAACAGTAAGTTGTGCGTTAAATAAAGCTTAAATATTAACGAATAACGCAAATATCTAAAACATTTACAATTAAAAACAATCAAATAATATTCCAGATAGCCAAGCCAAAGTTTGTCCAAGAAATAATATAATTCAATCAGAGATCGTTAGTGGTGAAATTCTCCCAGTGAGTACATTGTTATCATGTTGGGCAGGCAGTAGGCGGCCGTGACGCGGATAAGGAAACCCTACCGCTAAAATCGATAGCCAAATATACTTAGCACAAGGCTGTACGTAATTTTATTAGCTTTGTGTAGTTTGAATTCAATTTTCGGTACGACGAAATGAAATTTAAACGAATATTGATGCTCATTCAGACTATTGTTTTGGAGTAATTTACAGAACAATAGATTGCTTTCAAATCTAGGTATTGTTGTGAAGGTACAGCTTTTTTTTGTGTAATGAATATGGTGAAGCTAAACATGATTTGATCCAGACAAACCACCACATACTATTATGAAATAAAAAACGTGTTCTTAAAATGCAAAATAACGCAGTTTAAGCAAATATACATATTTGACACCAAACGTGGGTGCTCTCCCTGCTATTTCCCATCCTAAAATAGAATTAATGTGACTTTAGCGTCATAGTATCATATTAACGCATAACTAACAACTAAGAATTCTTTAGTCCGTGTAGTCCAACTAAAAATAGTTTTTACTTCATGTAGCTAAAGAGTTTGTTGGGTTGATATTTGAAACTATTATTCAGATTTTATTTAAATTTGAAAGTTTAATTATTGATGAAATTTAGGTTACGACCTTAAGGAGCCTTAACACCTTGTGTTGATGAGTGCCGTCACGATAAAAAAGTAAGCGTAATGAGATAGATTCGTATAGCAGGGACTAACATGATAAACTTCCGAACTGCAAGGAATAGAAGGTCGTTCGAACAGCCTTCAGCAGGACAGCAAAAGGGCTGAAGAGTGTAGGTTAATAGTGTAAAGAGACATTATTGCTTTCAGGCAAAGTCAGACCGCTACGTACAATATTTATACACATGTTTTAACGTTAAGCGATCTCCTCCAGACAACCTTTGAATACATTGTCTGACGTAAAAATACAATGTCTTAGGCGATAAAGTAGATACACAAACAACGGACAATGTTATTTGTAACATCCATATAAATATACTAGATTTAAATGTTGGATAACATATAACTACTGCTTCGGTGGCGTAGTTGTATTACGGTACGGTTACAAAGCTGAGGTCTCGGGTTCGAGTTCTGGGTCGGGCAAAGTGATATTGGATTTTTCTATTAATTATCAGCCCGGAGTCAGGAATTTGTGCCCGATATGGCGATAGGCTCGCCCCCTATCACATCATGGGACGGAACATACAAGGAGAAATGTGGGTGTCTTGGTGGCGCCTCTGTTTACCCCTTCGGGGATGAAGGCGTGAAATTTATGTATGTTTATATGTATAACATATAGATATTGTTTTAATGTTTTATTGGTATTATCCTTCTCTCTTCAGCCTTAGGAAGTCCACTGCTGAACATCCTCCAATCCCAAAGATCTCCACATCGACCTGTTGGAAGCGGCCTGCATCCAGAACTTCCTGCGACCTTAACCTTATTACTACTATAAGGTTAAGATTGCTAGATAGCACCTGCTAAATGCAGTCCCTTCTAAACTATCGAGAAGCGACAGATTATAATTTCTCCGCACCCAATAATAAAAGGTACTTCTTTATATTGGATTTTATGTTTCGATATTTAGTGAGATTGATGTAGACCTAAAAACTACTGGAAAAATATCCTCTACTTGGACCGCAATGCATGTACCATAAGTTGTCAGTGCGATCAAATTGCCGTATAAGCGAAAAACAATTGAATACCCTTAATAATTTTCTGATAAAACAACGAAAGAAATCTCTCTACTGCCCTACCCTGTAGCCCTCGGTACCGGCTGGACTTGTTCAAATCATTATTCACGCTCCGTTTAAAGGTCTCAGGTTTATTGAAAGGATGTAATACGTGCTCCAAATGGAAATTTCAATATGTTGCAGGACTTGTCGCAAATTTCAATAGTTTTCGACTACTAATGCCGGACGCTTGCCTATTTCGAAGCTAGATATTTTGCACGTTAAAAAATGAAACAGTCTAGAGTAGATTTCTTGTGAATATATTGAAAAATATTTTTATAGTGTTGAGGATAAACGTGGTTAGAGAGAGAGAAATGACAAAGAATTGCACAATCAGCAATGTAAATGCACTGTTGTGTTCCGGTTTGAAGGACATTGTAGCTAGAGTAACTTCTGGACATAATAAGACTTAACATCTTATGTGTCAGGATAGCGAGCACAGTGGAATGCCAAGCATTGCTTTGTTATCCATGGTTTTGTTTCGTTTTCTACCGTCCATGAGCGGTCGTATCGCTCACCATCAGGCGAATGGCATGTATGTCACGCCATTCACCGCAATAAAAAAATCATGTAGTGTGAAATTTTATAGGTAGTCGTTTCAAAGATAAAAAGATCTTGACGATCTGCTGCGTAGACGCTACGGTGATATTTAATTATATATTTTTTAATTTTAGCATGATTTAGTGTCTGTACTGCACCTGATGGTAAGCATATGGTCGTCCAGACAGAGTATCGAATGGTATCAGACGGTAGTCCCATACCATTCGATACAATCATGCCGGCCCGCTGAGATGCCTCTTCACGCTACGGCGGATGGACCCAGAATTATAGAAAGAAGAGAACACGTGTGACGGCAAACCATTTCACAAATTGTTGGAATATATATTAGTATGATTCTATGTTATTCTAAATAATTATTACATATAAGTTTAACTGACGTTGGCCAAAAAGCCGCCAAGCTCAAGTGGGACTGGGCTGGACATGTGTGTCGCATGCCGGATAGGATGTGGGCGAAGACCACCACACAATGGGTCCCGAAGTGACGTGGACCATGTGGAAGGCCTAGACGTAGGTGGCGAGACGCGTTGGACGCCTATTGGAAAGATTGGTCTTATAAAGCCCTCGACAGAGATATATGGAAAGCGGAAAGAGAGGCCTTTGCCCTGCAGTGGGACGTTGCAGGCTCGTAATAATATAAGTTTACTAAAACCACATTTGTAAAACGCACAAGTCCTAAGCCGACAGACCACAGACAACTCGCAATTGTAGAGAGAACCCGGACTTTACTCATATAAGAAAAAGGCGAATGCGTGTTGTCATAAGCACAGCAAATGGTTGGCCTGCGCGTGCATTTGAAATATTTATTTATCATGCCGATTATAATGCTTATCTCGAAGTTATCATGTACTAATTAAATCTCTGCCAACACGATTTTATTCTAAATCTTTTCCTTACATATACCGCCCTTAAAAACATGCAAATATGAAACAAATGTTATAATTACAACGATCGATAATTTTCTGGAATTGACCGTGATTTAGGAATTGTGGAATTTAAATTAAACTATTTTTCTATTATTAAAGACACTTGGGAATAGTTTTTAACTTTTAACGTATTTAAGTTTACATTTCGAAGATATCTACGAAATACTGGTGGTAAGTCTTTCATATGTGAGAGGCCGCCTGGGTAGGTACCACCGCAATGCCTATTTCTCCCACCAAACAGCAGTTTAAATGCGCTGTTGTGTTCCGGTTTGAAGGACATTGTAGCCAGAGTAACTGGACAAAATGAGACTTAACGTCTTATGTCTCAGGATTGCGAGCGCAGTGGAATGCCAAGCACTAATTTAAGGCAGATTGAAACATATTATTTTAATCTTGATATTTGATAAATGTATCCATTATATCGAAGTTTTCTAAACAATCCTGAGTTTATTTTAAAAACGTACGACGCCCCACGCGTCGCTTGCGCGAATAAATAACAATTGCCATAGAGGCAGAACTTGTAATTTGTACAATATTTTATATAGAAATTATTTTCGGAAGTACTTGAAGATAACTAATTGCGCATATCAAATTAAGCTTATACCCCTAATATGCCACAATTAGATTTAATTAACGAAATTAGGCGACGATGTTTATGCGATTAATTTCTTCAAAATAATATTAAATTGACGTAAAATAGGGTTAAATGTATCGTAGCATTAAACCTAAACAACACAGCTCACACCTTTTTATCATTGATTTCCTTAGTTATAACTAAACGAATAACATTTTGTTTCTTTGAAAATTACGAGTATCCCGAAAAAAAACCCAAAGAAACTTCCACATGGTTTTCCCTTTAATTTTTGTGCGCTTATACTGCATTATACTGATTACTCTTTTACGAAATTATATCATCACAGTTGTATTTTTCAGACTGTTTTTATACGCAACCATAATATTTGGTTACTGCGAAATATGAATGTCTTTTGAGACAACGAAAACACGCGTACTTTGTCATTCGAAGAACGAACGTATAATAACATATTTTTCAACATTTTGGGAGCACGTGTGTAAAATGGATGAAAAAAATAATAAGTATTAATTTGATTATAAACATGTTTTAAAAGATGCGAAAACATAAAATAATCGAGCTAATCTTTCATTTTTGCTCTATGATCTCTAAATTGCATTTTTGGACCCCCTATTGTCTTTACTTGGATTAACCTATCACGAAATAATTGATAACATGATTAAAAGGAGTATTGTTATATACTAGAAGGTTTTGGAAATACCAATATTCCTAAACATAGTTTGGCCACTTCGCAAGATCAAAAACGCCGATGCGTTGATGTCTTTTCTGAGGGCCCTGCCGACCACCGTTCATTCACTTTTTATAGTTACATAGACCTATATGTACATGGTTTCTTTATTATAGTTTTGTGAATTTAATTTATAAAAATCAGATATGCAAAATAAAATATCAATAAGTGTCAGGATGCCGCGTAAATTATCGAAAAATGCACTCTATAATTAATCAATTGTGTTCAATCGTATAAATAGATGTTTATTCACGATATATTTCAATTTCTATTATACAATCTATCTCTGAAATACTTGGTTTCATGATAAATTATATAAATACATCGATGCATGACCTGTTTATTGGATGGACAAAATGAATAAACCAGTAATACGACAAATATCAATATAAAAGAAACAACAATAAAATAGAATGTATAAAATACGAATTTCCTCGGTTTTTACGTAAATATTTCCTGAAATATTAGAAAAAACACATATTCAACAATTTACCTGTGAATCAAATGTGAGCATGGTCCCGCCATCTAGTGACGAATTTTAGTACTATTTGTAACCAAACGTGGCTAAAAACAAGTCATTAGCGACATCTATCAAAACATTTAGTAAACACGTAGTATCTCTGATGTTATCGAGATTTTTAACTGGACGGATTTATATTGTACCACTTACCTGGTAAAATGGTTTCTTCACCTGTTGTAACACATACACATGCTTACAATATTTAAAACTTTTATTTCAAAACAACGAAAATATAAACAAAAAGCAAAAAATGTTTCCTCCATTGTTAATCAAAATGTAACTTTTGTGCCTATGTCAAAAAACAAAATGATTTTCATTTTCTATAAAAATATGTAGACTGTGACTTTAACTGTACAACTTAGTAATTAATTTCTAAACATACTAAATATTTTTTGCATTCAATTAAAAAAAAACACTTGTTGTAAAAAGTAATATACCTATCAAAATTCCTAAAGTAGTCCATTTTTTAAATGCAGAACTATTCTCTTTTATTAGTTCTAAATATCACAAGGCAAATGAGTATCTAGATTAAATAAATATCTTCATCACAAAACCTGTGAGAATCTATTAAACAAATATTTTTATCAAAAGTAAAAACCATGAAATTGTTCTGTAAAGGACTTACCTTGAAATGCTGGTGTGCTGCTTGCTCCTCAGCCTCATATTTATGTTTAATATTTTCAATCCGCATCTGCTTTAGAATACCGGCCACTTCAATCCTGTAGAAATATTATTTTGATTAGTTTTCTTGCTTGTAAATGGTAGTTTTAAATATGTTATCCTTTGAGAAGGCCTTAGAAACTAATGGATTTGGTAGATTCGCATCCCTTTGTTATACTTGTGAACTCTCAGGTATTTAGATTTGATTACAAGGCCCCTAATTACTATTAAAGCAGGCAGTGATTGACTAAAAAATCTTGAACCTACAGCCTCCAGTTAACCAGTCAGATCTTCGTCAAACTAAGTTATTGCTCTCATAGTATGAAAACTGTACTAACATTTCAATTTATATTGTATTTGAATTATATTTTGTCTATAAATCCTCACCTTATCTTCATATTGTCCTGCAACCTCCTCAGAGGTCCTAGGTACTCCTGTGAGCGTCCACTCCTCACCTCCGACAGCTGGTGTTCCACCTGCTTCACTCTCTCATGGTACAACTGTTCCCTCAATGAGTTGAACTGTCTCTCTAGGTTAGCTGAAATTTGAGAAATATTTATTACAATTTGATTTGTCTTGAGCCACTGGTATTTAATAGCTGAACATTGGTTTGCCTTATGGGTGTATTCCTTTACACCAATTGGATTATGAAGTACAAAGCAAGTCTACTTTGTTAAAACTTTGTTTCAGTATGTGGGTTGGTACAAGAACAAAACAGTTTATATCAAACAGTAATATTTGGATAGTTGTAGGACAAACTTAATGAGTTATAAGAGCCACAGGCTATCATTGAGCAATTTATTTATCTTCTTTAACCCAGGATATTTTGAAACATTTACAGTATGATTCTACACTAACTGTAAAAACAATTCATAGCCTGCTTTTGTTAGGTAACATCATTCAATAAAATCCCTTTCTAAGTTAAACTGTAATTACTTTAACAACTTACTTGAAAATACACAATTGTGTTCTTTGGCATGGAAGCTCACAACAAATATTTTTACATTCTTAAATCTTACATGGCTAGTAAGAATGCTATTGTGGGGAAATTTATGATGATTATTAATTATAAATTATTTGGCGGCCTTATCTGAATGAATACACATTCAACTAACCATACAAATGTCCAATTTATGACTAATAAATAGTTAGAGATATTGTTTGCAGGCTGTCTAACATAAGGACAGTATATTGGCCTGAACTTTTCAAACTGACAGTGTTGATAGGAATGATAATAATTAGTATTCTTAAAGCTCTAATACAGCATACTTTAAGCATCATGTTTTGTATTAAGTTTTCTGTAAGTGTAGTGGATAACTGACAAACCAAGAACTAAGCATCTATTGTAAGGATGTAATTGCCTATGTACATAACAAAACAAAAATACTTTGAACTTTTAGGTGGACTTTGTAATTTAAAATAAAACTTAGTAAACTAATTAATTCTTAATGTAAATAAATATTCTAATACTAATGTTTCACTAAGAGTGATATATACAAATACAATCCCATACAACAGACTGGCAGGCATAAAAAATTGTGAATACATCAGTTTATTACAATTAGATATTACAACTGACAAAATTTATCATATTCTACGTAAAGTAATAAGTTTCATTCTATTTAAATTACGTTCATGTACGGGAACTGAGAAATACTTTCACAAAAACTACAAGACAATTTTGTATATTTGACCTACTAAACATTTTAGTTAATTTTGGCAATAACAGACAATAACGCCTATGTTTAAGCGTTATAAACAGCTGATTGCTTATTAAACAAATATTATCGCATCGCCTCCACCCGCTGATAATAAGGAAGCCATCAGCCAATGTTTTGTAAACATAACCTCAAAATGGTTTTTGTGTACATACCGAGGTTGTCGAGGCACTCGTTCCGCCGCCTCTCACACTCGCTCTCGTCCATCTCCGAGGAGTCATCGGAGTCAGGCTCGTCAGCTTCCTCAGCACTTGAATCTCGGTCCGGACCGCGGGAAGAGCCCCCAGACCTCTCTGTGTCTCCCCCAGATAAATCCCCATCGCCATCACTGTCACCTTCCACTTTCATGGATGGCATTGTTCTTTTAGTTATATAATTTAAGTGCTGGTGGTTTGTAAATAGTTTTTAAATGTTTGTTGATTTTCGCTCCTTTCCAAAAGTGAAACGTCAAACTTGTCAACAGATGTGACATACGACAAACGTCAAAGTTAGTGTTGCCCATAATTGCAAGTAAGGGTGACCCTATAGAAAATCTAACAGAGTACAGCTTCGTACAGTCACCAACACCAACAACGGTAACTTTGTGCAAATGCTTTTATTGACGTATTTTGAAATTAGTAAAGTAGGCAGCAGGCTTTATAACGACGGGTTTATGTTTTACAGTTATTTATTAAATTTTTAGATCAACTATAACAGCTAAAAAGGTACAATCTTTTTATTTGGCATAATATAAAAACAAAAATCCATATATTATTTGAAAAGTATTATTATTAGATTCTTTATTTTTAAAGCGTTTGTGAATATAGGTACCCAATAAATAAATTTCATTGATTTAACGACATATCAAATACGTGTCACTATTTAAATTGTAATCAAGTCATAAATTATTAAACTCGTATGTACGTGCTGAATTATAGGGTGATATTGCTATTAATGCTTCCTGGATAAGATTATTGGACGACCATTTCATTTGAAATTTTAGCAGCTATCCAAATTCAAAATCCATAAAAATTGGGTCTGCCACGCCAAGACAAGTGGTTGACTGATAATACCCTACCTTCACACCGCGCCGCTACTGGGTTCGGACTATTCTTTATTTTTGATATCCGTTGCCGTTCTTAATGGGTGTTACGGTAATCGAGTGGTTTTATTCTGTACGCTGGCGTAGAATATTTTATTACTGACTGGATCGTGACAAGCTGGAAAACCAGTGACACTGACTTACCCGGCCTAGCTTCCGGCCTCCGCCGGGGTACCAGAAGAATAATTTAATACGTTTCGAAAATTTTACGTGTAAAGGTCAGCTTTTATGGTGAACAGCGGTTTAACAATATCCCTGGCGTTGCAAAGTCTATAAATAGCGATGGCCGCTTACTATTATGCGCAGCTATCAGGCAAGTCGAGGTTTCGCAGGTAATACAATTTATACGGGTCATTGTATAAAATAGCGACTCTAACCCTTTGTCGGTTAATTCACCGAACATGCACACTCACAACACTCTGCTGCGATACGAATCACTTCCCTACATGAGAAAACACAGGCGGAAAAAATATACAATTTATTTATTAGGTGTATAAACAGGTTAGAGGTAAAAATCAATGAAACGCTTAATATCTGATATTAAATTTAATAGGTACTCTATTATTTACATTAAATTGTTCACTATTAACATGTTATTTATAATTTCATTTACTCAGTTGTTAATAAATTATATACAGGACTATTTATAAATAAGATAATATCAATACTGTGAAATCTCGACAAATTCACGCAAGACACTTTGTGGAGACAAATTCTTAGCTGTAAAAAGCCCAAGCCTTGTAATTTGTGCCCACACAAGTCATAAAACATAAATATGAAGGTGAAACATTAAGATTTATAATTTTTAGCACCCCCACTGGCTTCCACTGATTTTCCACAACTTACATAACTAATAAAAGAATACATCCAACAATAAAATTTACGATACCAAATATAAAAATCAGTACACATAAACATGGACCGGTGAGACTACAAAATATAACATGATGCTCATCAATAAATTGTGATTATTATAAAAAACTACGCGGAGTTCGCAAGTCGTCGCGGCTCGCCGGGGCCTCGTGTATTTGGCACTAAATTATTTGGATCGCGCGATTCTATCTACCTTTGATATACAATTATAGTATGAAACTAATTAGAGATTTACCGAACATTTAGAATATTTGTTTCATATTTGTATTGCGATTGCTTTATTGCCATCTTTTTATTTCCTATAACCAGGCAACACTGAATATTATCTCTTGACCAATTTGTAGGTAATTCCGAAACACTTATGAATTTTGCTATTTTGTACGCCAGAAGTAGCTAATTTGTAGTTTCAGTGTTGCCCGCTTATATTTACCTTGAGACGTATCATTTATTTTTGTATAAGCCTTGGAACACCGATCGGCGTCTATGAACTAAGTTATTGTACCTATAGGTATAAGTTTAAACGGTAAATACGCCAAAATGATGAATTTGTTTGGCCAAAAACGTTATTAATTGAAATAGGTATACTATAAAAAACAGATATGTCGTTGTACAGTAGGTAAATTTGATTATATGGTTATAAAATATTGCTTTTCTACACACTATCATAGCAGTGTAACGTGGTGAACTGTGACTAATTGTTTTGCTACCACCGAGTCATTTTCCTTAGCGAGAAATTCACAAGACTACAGGAGAAAATTTTCAAAAAATCCTATTTTTTATAACTACAGTTTATAAATTTGGCAATAGAGAAATATTAACTGTTTACTCGTACCATCGCATTAATTAAATATATTACTATCTATGTTTTTTCATTTTATTTATTAATCATTGAAATCTATAAATTCCTTTGCATTATTGTTGGTGTAGGCTTTAAATGTAAAAATTCAACAATATTATAACATTTCTAGTTATTTAATTATTTTTAAACATTTTATTATTTGATTTTGGCAATATTTTTTAAGAGAAAAATGATGACAATTTATATATGAATCGAATAAAAATTTCAAAGTGCAAACTTGACTACATTTATATGAAATCAATATTATTTGGGGAACAGTTATACGGTATGACCGTTATTAAATAGTTAACGTTTTTTTTTTTCATAATTGTTATTACATTTTCAATAATATGCTCAAACTTTCTCGCTGTTTACATGGTAGCTACACAAAGAGAAATATAAATTATACCTATATAAATAATATTTAACGAAGAATTATGAACGTCACAAATACATAGTAAAGCCATTAAGGAATGTATTAAATGTATCTTCTAAAAGTAGATCATCGACAATTCCGCCGAGTTTTAGATGGCAACCCTAAATTTTACCAAATAACAACTTCGAGAGTAATTGAGAAAAACAACATAGCATTGTTGGCGGTCACTGTATATAATAATTGTAATAAAAATATTTTGGGGTTGCCAGCATTTGCGAATACAACACAAGGAACTAATATTCCTTAGAAAATAATTAAAAAGTAGATTTGATTTTTGTTAACTCTACTACTACTTTCGGACTATTTTTCGTTCTTATCCATGGTTGCCTACAAATAAACAAGAATGAATTACACAAATTGCAGTATATTTTTCAGTTACTGCTGTAAACCATAGTATCCCAGTAAAAATAATTTATGGTATCCGTACACAATCGGCAACCCTGGTAACATAATGAAATAACTCACACTAAGTGACTATTCGATCAGAACCTCTGTATAGTCGAAATCGTTTACGATAAAACGTATCAACATACTTTACGCCTATCGACTACAATGTCCATGCATGCTAGCCTTATAAAAGATTTCGACTATACCGCACAACGTAATCAAAATGTCGCATCATTCCACAACAAGAATGATTCAATTATTTTGATAAGTCCTGTTCAAACTACGTCGAAACTAGTATAACCATTTGGTCCATAACTGGAAGTACGATGATATCTTAAGTAGGGCAGTCCGACATAGTCTGAACTGGCGGGAGCTAAGAAAATAATCTCTCTTCCATTATTCGTTTCAGATTGTTATTAACTGAACAATTTGGGAGCACATCGCTATACGCTAGGTCGGCGTCTCGCTGTGGGGTTTGGGAGGTCTGCCAGGATAGGCGATCCCTTAGGATCTGCGGTACTAAAGCCTTGACGAGTCCCATGAGCGAGTGGACGAGCATCCTCGTCAGCATTTCCAGCATCAGCATCAGCTTGAACACTGAGTCCCGCCTGATGGTGTGGTCTCGCACATCGCTGCCGGTTGTCGCACAAATGTGTACCGCATCCGTGGTGTCGCGTGGTTCCACGGACGCTAATGTATCACTTCGCACAGAATCACTTAGTTTGTTTTGGTGGCGACATTGGCGACCACTTTTGGGTTTCCGTGGTTGTTTTGCTGTGTTGTTTGGCACAGAGGGTAGTGTCGTTGCGTGGGGAGCAACGGTGTGGGGTCGCTAGGTTTGCTTGAGCCAGTGCGCCGGCACCCACTGCGGCTCGCGCTCCAGGCTGTTGATCTCGTTGAGAAGCTGCTGGTAGGCGCGCTGCGTGTCGTTGTTGATGATGATCATGTCGAACAGGTGCCCCCACCGCAGCTCCATATCGCGGGCTGTCGCTATTATCTCTTTTAGCTCTTCCTCCTGGCAACGGAAAAAAAGTTGAGTTTGTTTTAAATATCCCAAGAAAATTTGGATCAAAATTACAGAGATAGTATTTGTGGTTGGTGATTTACCTTAAAAGCCTCCCCGTTCCTTATCTTCTTCTGCCTGAGTTTCTCGAGGCTGGGCGGCGCCACGAACACGGTGTAGGGCTTGAGGTCGGAGTTGCGCAGGATCTTCAGCGACTGCGGGTGCAGGTTCAGCACGCAGATCTTGCCCGAGTTCACCACCTCGCGGATCGCTTCTAGTGATGTACCTGGGTAATAGCAAATTGGTGAAGAGTTTTAGATAACACCCGGATTTTTGGACAATTTCAAAACAAGAAGCCTTATTGGGTTGGGTGTATTTATTTAAATTGAAACAATTTTAATTTTAGAACAAAGAAGTTCATAGTCAGGTGAATATAATTATTTTAATCATAATGGAGGCTTTTGCTCAGTACGAACCGACAATGACGATGATGACTATAAAAACAGAAATTAAAATAATTCTTAAGGTATTAATAGCATCTTAATATGTAGGCTAACCAACAACAACCCTCATTGAGCTATGTGACGCAGACAGTACAGTGCTAGTATGATCAGATGTAATAAATCCGTTTACAATACCCGATAAATGAGTATTTACGGTTAAAAAGCCCCACAGATTCATTACTAAAAATGGTTGATTGATCGAAACATATGATTTTTTGAGAAACAACGTACCGTAGTAAGCTTTCTCATATTCTCCGTGCTCCACGAACTTCCTGTTGAGTATGTCGGCCTCGAACTGCGTGCGCGAGATGAAGTGGTAGTCCTGCCCCGGCACCTCGTGGTCCTTGCGCGCGCGGGACGTGTCTGTACCAGCAACGAACATCTTAATGTAGGTACTTACTTACAAAGTAAGTCAATGAGAATTCAACAGACGATGGATATTTAAATGAGTCTAAAAGGGAAAATAATAAATATTATATTTTTTAATGAGTCCGATATGCCGATAGGCTGGCATATCACATCATGGGACAGTAATACAAGGCGAAATGTGGGTGTCCTGGTGGCACCTCGCCTGCCTCTGCCCTGTCTGGGAAAAAGACGTGAGTTTATGTATGTATGTATGCATGGAAGGAATTTTTTAAAGAGTCTATCTAGCGTCTTAACTATTCATTAAGTTGTCTGCCCATCTTGTGGGTGACCTTCTAACATTGCGCTCTTCAGCATAATATGACTTTCATTTAAGGACTTTTCGGACCTAACGTTTATCAATATGCATTAAAATATAATTGGGGAAGATAGTGTAACTGTAAACAAGTCCAACTTTGTCAAAGTTTTATTAACAGTGTCTCCTCTAGTACTGATCCTGGTTGCCAGGAGTTGCATAGATTTGTGTTTTATGTATGTGTGTGGGTGTGAGTGAGTTATCAATATACAGCCTGTGTGTGTGACGACCCGATGAGCACGATGGACGAGTTGCCCTGGTATGTGTGGGTGGGTTGATAATATAGGCTGTATGGGGACAGTGTACTAACGCGGCACAGCAGCAGCGAACCGCGCGGCGTCCTCCATGAGTCGCTGGCGCAGCTCGTGGCGCCCGATGTTGGGGGGGCCGATGAGTACGATGGGGCGCTTGTGTGACGCGCGCGGGTAGTACAGCGCCACCTCCTCGTACGTCAGGATCTCCTCCTGCTCGTACTCTGTCAATGACAAAAACGGTATCGGAAACTTGACTCTCGAGTTTCGACATTCTCGCAGAAATAAAATGATGCTACGGGCTCCCGAATCGTGATAAGCCTACGGGTTGCGGCTGCGCCCACATCCCGCCGCCCTTCATCAGTTCCGAGTTGGCTGTAGTCCGGGATAGACGTGCAGCCGGCTGCGGTGCGGGAGCCGCGAGGAAAGGCAATATGGCGTGCTACATCCTCCCCCCTCCAGGTCACAAACTCATCCAGGATCATATTATATACTTTCAATAGGTTTTACTTAAGTGTGTTCCCTTAAGACTCAACTTCATTATTTAATACGACAGTCCGCAAAACAAATACTAATATAAAAGCGCATTTATATATTTAATGATGTTTTCACTCACCATCTCCTCCAGACGTGGAGTACAGCGGGTACCCTGCTTCACTCGTGGCCTTCTTGCCCTTCTTCTTCCGCGGCGGCTTCTTGGCGCAGAGCAGAGTGCCGCCCTTGCGGGGCTTGTCCCTCGCCGCCACCTCTCCGGCCAGGGTCAGCTTCATTGACTCACGCCTGGTAAAAGCCGGTGAAAATCATCATCAAAGGCACAGAAAGGACATTGATAAAATTTGGGCCCGCCCAACAAATCCTATTAAAACTGACAATAGCACGAGGAAAATATTCCAATGCAGTTTGAATGAAAAATGTACCTAGAAAATCCCTACTCTCTTCCCTGATCTCTTTCATGGTTACTTACAATAACAGGATCAAACTACTTACTGATGTTGGAACGCCTGGCTGGGTATTAATCCTGCGAGCGTCTGGTCCTCCTCGCCCTCGCGGAACGCTTGCCACCAGTTTGGGTCCTCGCGACTGATCACATGCAATACGTCGCCTTTCTGGAAACTTATACCTGAAAGAGATAACGGATGTGTTATGTTTACATTTAGAATATTTTTTCTTCTTTGCTGTGGCATTGAGTCCCTTACCTAGCCTTTGTATTACTAACCTTTTCTTTTATCCTTTATCCTTGGTGATCAAAAATACATTTACAATTACTACGATGTATCTGGTGTTTATAGGCGATAAAGATCTATTGATACATTTTAAATTGTTATCTGAGATTCTTCTTTTCCAAGTAACGTGTTATAAGTAGGTACTATTATAGCTCCTAGAACTACAGAATTATTAATAAATGATTCCTTCCTCCAACTAAGAATCCTCCGGCTAAAAAGAGATAAGAATCTTATCTTACTAATTTACCACCACTATATTCTTTCATTATATTTCTCTCTTCAGCCACAGGAAGTCCATTGCTCAATATGGGCTCCCCCATGGATCGCCACATAGACTACGCTACACAACCCACAAGCTGTTTCTACATACCCAGCTCCCTGCAAGGTATATAGACGTCGTCCTCCGGGTCGTAGTCGAAGTGCGCGCGCACATGCAGCACGCGCTGGTGCAGCGGCGCGCGCGCGGCGCGGCCCCGCGGCGCCACCACCACCGACAGCGTGCCCGACAGCGCGCCCAGCACCTGGCACACCTCGTGCACCGACTTGCCGCGCATCGCCACGCCGTTCACCTCCAGCAACTGCGCCATAAAGTTAGTTCTAGTTATACCTAACTCATCTTCATCATAATTTGATGTTGCATCGCCACGCCGATCACGTCCAGCAACTGTGGGATTACCTACTGTTATCATATCACACTCATCGGTATCATTATTTGATGTTTCAACGCCACGTTTACACGTTGAAAACAGTATTGTTATATATCACCCATCAACAGCAGGTTTCACGTCATTACTGGAAATTTTACCACCACAATATTATGCTACAACTACACATGATGTATCTCGAGCAATATCTTGTTGTGCATCGCCACGCGATTTGCTTCTAACATCCATATTCATCTTTATTATTATCGGATGTTTCATTACCACGTCGTTTACTTCTAGCAACTACAATTACACCTCGATCATTGTCATCGTAATGTACTACTGTTACACGCCATTCATCATCATTGTACACAGGCATCACATAATCTTCACCTACAACACCTCACCCGTCGCCCTTTATCTCCATTCACTATGTTATCATTTTCTACAGGTGCAGCTTACTCGTTATGATGCTTATTAATAATTTACCTCATCGCCCTCGTGGAGTAACCCTGATTTCTCGGCAGCGCCTCCCCGTACTATCCTTCCAATTATGACTGCTTCACCTTCGTTCCTCACTGTAGCACCTGCAACGGAACATTACGTTGTAGTTAGTATTCAAATAATGATTGCTAGCGACTCAATAACGATTAGTTTATTTAAATTAGTCTTTAAGGATCTCAAAGGTAAATTTTATATTGGTTTGCTTAAACAAGTTTTTGTCTTGCGTAGTCCAGCAGAGTATCTACTGGCAACAGCGGATTATCTTGTGCCATTCGACTCGGTTTTCTAAAACACTTCTTTCATGCTTCGCTAAGGAGTTCCACGTAGAAGGAAACCTCATCGAACGTACGGATTATCATAGTAATGTCATTGAACTGCATCCAGACATTAGCGATAGAAGCCCCGGGGGAAAATTAGCAAATTATCCACTCACCAAGTGGTTCATTAGTCTTTTCTATTTTGATAATTTTGATGTGTTCGCTCGGGTCGTCGGGAGAGTGAGTCGCCATTGACTTATCATCTTTGTGATTGTAGTTGGCGCCGCTCTGAAAACAAAATAATTACGATAAGTTATTGTAACGTTTATTATGACAGAAAATGGAAATCCTAAGTTTCCACCAGATCATTAACACTCGTTTAGCAATTATGGTTGAAAGTATGCTTTATTATTATACTTAACATTGGGACAAATTTAGTACAGCCTATAGGCATTGCCTACAGGGCTTATAATAATAAGACTACGAGTACACTGTACCTGCCAGTACACTGTACTGTACTGTGTTGGAACTACAGTTCCAACTCGATAGAACATCAATTTGCTATTTGCCCAAATTACAACTTCTCCAAGTTACCTTATGCCTCTTCCCCCTGGTGAAGCAGGCGGGGTCGAGCAGCGCGGCGGCTTGGTCGTGCGCCTGCACCAGGCTCTCAAGCTCCAGGCCGCCGAGGATCGAGAGGAGCTCCGCAGCCAGCGCGGAGCTCTCGCTTCCTGATGTCGTCTGCGCGCCTAGTACGTCCATGCACTGTAAGAAATAATGTTTTTTTGTTCAGGATGTTAAGGATTGGTTTGGTTTATCAGGATTTCATTCAGTCTAGATATCTCACAATCATATTTACGTAGCATGCGATGTTATGGGTCTAAGTCCGGATCATATCAGTATCGAAAGTTTTGTACAACGATCTTGTGGTATGAGTCTGATAGAAAACTGACCTAAAAGTTTTAAGGCGTTTGTTTCATGAGGCCCACCACTTCTAACTTTACCATTCTTCCTCAGTTTTCCGTTAGCATTTTGATCGGGTGTCAAGGTATTTACCTATCTATCACTTTTGTGTATTTACTATCTTGCACACTCACACTTCAACATTTAAGAGGCATCACACTTACGTCTTTCAACCGATCAGTAGCCCTGTGCGTGTGTGGCGGCGCCAAGCCAGGCCGCTTGTGCCTCGCCGCCGTCAGCACGGCGCTCCGCGTGGCCAGGGCTGTGCGCAGCGCCGGACACAGCAGCGCGCCCGCCGCGCCCGCCACGCGCGCCGCCAGCGCCGACTCCCCGCTCGCGCTGAGCGCCTTCTGCACGCGGGTGAGCGCCGCGCATACTTCTTGGTAGTCTGCGGGTCAAGATAAATAATTATATTAAATTGAAGCTGGAATTAAAGCGTGGTTAGTGAAATTATTCTGGAATATGTAAGTCATGTACCGCGTAAGTAAGAGCGGGATATAGAGAGGTAGAAAAAGTATCTCTTCTAATACAGAACAATTGAAACATCATGCCAAAATAAATTTCTTAGGCATGAGATAATAAAAATAATCAAATCACCCTATTAACGCATAAACCAAATATACTAAGGCAAACCCAGAGAGTATAGATCACTAGCTACCCTATCTCCTATTTCGGTATTGCACTGTATCAACCCAAATCCACCCACTAATGAGCACGGGACTCCTACAACCGACAGCTCCATCGTCCCATTTATAGTCAATATAAAACACCTCACCCTAAACTATCCACACGTGAAGCGGAATTAATCCGCCGCTCGCCCGGTTATATTTGTGTTGGAAATGTTATGGCACATTGATATTATGAGCCTTTATATCACAGTAAGGGACGTGGAAGCTTCGAGAAATATACAAAGGTTGGAACTACTGGAAACTTTGATAGGGCTATTGTCTTCATAAGAAAGGAGGATCTCGGATATAACTGGTTACAAGATAGGTGATGTAAGATGCCAGAATTTTAAAATGCCTAGTTGAGGAGGTGTTGATACCGAAGTGGGTACTAGTACATCCGCGGAAGTCTTGCTATCCATGATTAAGCTCTAGAATTGCCTCTTGGGGCGGATTCGTTACGTTTTACGATATACATAAAAGCGAAATATGTTTGGCCCTTAAATTAAGAAAAGAGTCGTTTTAATATAATCAAAGGATACATGTATGAAAGTCAATGGTCATACAAATGAAGAAAATCGAATAGTGGGGGAAAAATAAAATTTATGGAGGAGAAAGCCGGTTCTTGCACTTGCTTAAATATCGTATGAACCTAACTAACGCTAACTAAAAGAAACACTAGCAGATAGAAGGCGGACTTTTAAAATCAGAAAATTAAAATAAAAACAAAGACTAGAGAAGAACAACAATCCTCATCTATATCACCCTTACCGACAATAGCATAAAGCTGTGAAGACTCATCGCTGATGTCGTCCTCGTAGGCGTCGTTGACGAAGGCGGTCCCACTGCTGGGCGGGTTGGACTCCAGCGCCTGAAGCTTATGGGACCCTCGGAGGGAAGTACGGAGGAATTCATTCTGCGCGGCGATCCGCTCCTCCGCCTCTTTGCGTTGTCGCAATTGCTCCTGAAAAACAAAGGGAGCTTGAGTGATGGAAGTAATGATAATGGAGTAGTAGTATGTCTGAGACACAATTTAATAGAAGGTATTTTTAAGAATCTTGTATATAAGATGTGTACAAATTTTGAAGTCAATTAACTTTATAACTATAATTAGTATTTTATATAGTAGTAAAAAAGATGATCTAAATTTACAGGTCGTTGGGTGCAGATTTAAAAGTTACTATGGAAATCTTTGTATTCATAAGGCCCTTTGGTTGGCAATGACGACAATGATATTATTGTGTTTTTGGCGTTAAATCGTAAAGCAAGTTGTATACAAACAAAATCAATAAACTTGTAAAAACTAAAAACCAAAAGAAGCATCAGTCCGAATTATTTCATCTTTCAGCCCCTAAAAAACTCGCGTAGATACTAAAGGGCGAAAAAATCTTATCTATTTTCCGCGCTATTAATTTCAGCAAAATCATCTTTCGCCAGCGCGGCATTTTGAGCGAATATAATTCTCCCACTAGAAAATACATTTCTTTTTTAAATACTTGTTATTTTTCCATGACCTATTTAAGCCTCGCGCCGGATGACGGTTGTACAATCGCAATGGTTGGATGTTGAAGGTCACCCAGACCCTCTGGTAGCATGACGCACGCCCGAGGGTTCTGGTCTTTTGGACCGAGAGATCATTGTCTGGTTAGGCGCTTTTTACATTAATTAAATCATGAGAATTGCGCTTAATTTGTACCAGTAAGAATTTTACAGAAACATACGGAATAGCTTTTGGTAGAAGCTTTCGTAAGCATTTCTGATTGGAAATTATTATAAATATTAATTAAAAAAAAATCTATAACAATGTAATCAATAAGTCAAATGTAGCCATGACCTTAAATTTCGCCAAAAGATGCTTGTTTTGATGTCATCAAAGAAGATATGAGAGTCAATAATCTTACAATTAAGAACGCTGAAGATTTTTTAGAAAGGCAAGCCCTGGCGCTGGCCGGTAACTAGAAATGGAACAAATGAGTATCTACATAATATTTTTCTTGCATTAATATAAAATAGGATACGGCGATTACCTCCTGTCATGCAACCCCGTTGTTTTTCTCGTGTATACACACAACAAAATAGATTACAAATTAATTGAATTAATGAATAAATTAGCATGAACCAATAAATAAGTGGAAACAGATCTGCCATCAATACAAGACGTAAATAAAAACAATATTACGGATGTAGCCACGAAGTTCAATGAGCACTAATCAATTATATTCACTGCGAAATCGATTTAACGCACACGGTGTACATAAACAAGTATTTTCCTCATTGTGTAATCCACGTTCTAAGAACTACGCTTATGTACGATTTTAGACCGCGAAACTGTCGTGTACATAGTAAACATTAATAAATAACAATAAAGTTTATGTACTTCTTAGTAATTCAATAGATAATTGTGCAGTATCTGCCATCATGAAATTCAAGCTGATGGTAGAATATTAATATATCCTTGGATAGCGCCCTTTTAGAATGGTAGAAAATTAGACATTGATAGATAGATATAACGTATATTTTGGCTACAATAAGTACAATACAATCGTAAATATTAACATTCAAGAAATTAAATTAATATTTATTACATACGAAAACGTATGTACGATATTGACCCATGCAATGGTTGGAAGGCGATTTTGATATAAAAAAAGCAATTAAAGCAACATTTCTTTTGTAAATTATTTATCTTTTCCTATCCTGGCCTATCCTTTCAGTACTGGCCAGCAAAGAGGTATCTACAAACAACGTTACGGGGAAATTGTCCAGTGCCAAAATCAAGTTTTTTTAAGCCAAAATTGAAGATATGATTTCCAACTTTACCTCTTCATTTCCAGCCCACAGTTCTTGGCACAATATGTAGGAGGTGACAATTTAATAACTAGTAGGTAGCCATTGTAAATACATGCTCTTTTAAGTCAGGTTGCTGGACTATCCCCTCTTAAATAAAGTAGAAGTAGCCCTCTACTTAGATGTGCAACATAATACCTATATTCTTTATACAACTATTTCTAAATCTATCGCAGCATTTCTGAAACTGGATGCCGAGGTCGAATATCCAAATGTGGATCAATTGTCTATACGAAAATTGGCCCGCGATGCTCTCAAAAAGCCGGCCAAATATAGAGAGGAACCGCTGTGTTTCCAAGATTAAACGAAAATCATACTGTTATATTTAGAATCATATGATGTGTATTTTATGAGCCAATTATGGACTTAATTATTAAATGGTGTACATCGATGTTGATTTTAGCTGCAGCGATAGTATAAAACGCATAGTTCATAGTTTACTTTAAATTACCACAAATTATTAACCGATGAAGCAACGTCGAATAGTTGAATTAATACATTAGTTTTCAACATAAAGCAATATGATTTAATTCTAATTAATTACATGGATTCCTATTTGAATTCTGTGGCTTCAACTTTCATATCAATCTGCTTCATGATAAATTTAATTCCTAAAATTATGTAAATATATACATATTTCATATAAACAGTTATTCAATTAATTATAAAATCAGTTAAAAACAAATTAAATTTTCCGATAAAAGCGTTTCTACGAACACCAAAAAAGCACAAATTAATATAGACCTTCACGAATGAACCAATGTCAGTTGAACAGTGTTTGCTATGACATCACGCCGCGCGAACCAATAGCATATGATAACAATGACTTAACAATAAAATATTTATATAAGAGATTCGGATATTTGACTCTAAGATTGAGATTACGATGAATTTGCGATAAGACTACTTTGGAAATATGTTGTCGACTGGACTAATATTAAAGATTCTGATAAAATAGCGTCGATAGATACAGTTAAAACGACACGAAGCATCGTGGCATTTTAGATTTACTCGAAATTTTTAGATCATGAAAAGCAGTAATACTGACAATTTGATGTTAAAATGTTAGATGCGAAATTCTTTGAAATAATTAGAGAAGAAAAAACAGCTCATTTAAAACCGAATCCAAAGTATACATCTGAAATAGGGGCTCATCTCCACATAATAGAACAACTTCGATCCAAACTGAGAGTTCGCGAGTTCCCAAAGTAGATAACAAAGGCATGATCACAGCAATCGCGAAGTTAGTTAATTTATCAATTTGTCTACGTCACAATCATCTCCGGCAGTCGAATCACTAACATCTGTAAATCACGCTACAGCAGATTCCTTTGATTAGCCAACTGCCAAATGTAAGGCAATGGAAATTATACTGAGAATTGATATAAATTATGATATTGTTTGCAAATTAAAATTTTTGTGATTCTGTGTTAACTTACTTAAAATATTTAGTGAACTACTTTCAATAATATTTAAACAGTGAGCTGGAGTTTTCACATTAAACACATAATTTAGGCTGTGAACGTTTTGACTGGCGAAGTGAAAATTGGCGCAGCGGAGGCGCTACGATGGGGCAATCAAACAATTGCTCTTCTAAAATTCAGTAGTCCGCTCTCGGCTCTTTTGACGTTTGTGAAGCCGTAAGGAAAATTAAAGGCAGACAGGCTGCGGATAATTTCTCAGCTTGGCGAACAGGGCTGCACTTTGATATTTGCTTTGGAAACTCAGATTTTGCAAGCTCTGACAATTGAGTCCAATATTTTAGTTTAATCAGAAAATATTTTAATGAGACTTTTTTGATATTATCGAATAGTGACTGCTCTGGTGAAAAAATGTTTATGCCGCACATTTAATAGTGACTGGATAATGTGTGTTATTTTGAAATACCTACAACTGATGATGAATGTTAACTATAGCTATGGTTAATCTGGTCTCTAAAAAACTTTGTTTCCCGAAGCAAAAGGTACATAAAACCAGATCAACGTTGTAGCGGATATCATAATTAATTTACACTCACTTCTAGCCTTCCTCCGACCCTGTAAGCACCACAAAATATTCCAGCTAATTCACAAGTTGTATGGAACAGTTCGAAAGTTTTAATCATGAGATGGACACTTGGCTTGTTCACTCCATTAGTTTGAAGACATGCAATTTTCGTGATAGTAAGCCCACGGAAATTGTGTAATACAAATTTAATTTAATTTGGGCCGAGAATTCTGCAACGTTCTCAATAGACCATTAGCGGCAAAATTTTAGTAGGTAAATAATTTAGGTTTCGCGCGGCGTATTATAACATTTTCAATGGAGCTGTGCTTATGTTTTCTCTATGCGGGTGTGTTCATCAGTTAAAACTTTGCAGAAACAGTTAAAATTTAGAATAACGTGAAATTAAAGTTATATTTAACTGACAAAATGGAATTCAACATTACTTAAAGTAATTCCTGTTAAGAACTTCACAGATGAGACACAACTAGAGTAAAGCGATAAAAAATCAATACTTATAAGCCACAAAGGCGAAAACATTCTAGACCCTGACAAACATTTGGTAATAAGCAGAGAGGGCGATCTCTATCAATACGTATGTCACACCCCAAAATAAGCACGCAAATATTGAAAATATCGCTCCGAGGAAAAACAGATCTATTTTTAGCGAGAATATTTCCGAGGAAATTCCTGTAAGTTGTATCACGTGTGTCGGGAGCCAGGTGACCCGGCAAATGGACCGTGATGGATTCAGCGCATCGCAAGCCGTTCGTGATATCTGCACGCGCGGGTCATCTGGCCCAGATTACCAACAAATACTATTTCAAGCCAACTATATTTCATAGATGACGAAATATTTTAGTTTCATATCTTCAACCTCGAATCAGAATATTTTTAGATAAGCCGAAGGCTATAAGCATTGATATTTGTGTTTGACAATGTCGCAAATAGTCTGTAGCCAAAACGTATGAACGCGACCTATCCGCATACTTAATTAAATAACAAACAATAGCCAATCGGCCACAATAGAAACAACCTGAATGCAAAATCTACATAGTATACACATACCCAAAGCTGCCCTATACTCCAGGAAAACAATAAGGACACGAACATTATTTTAAATATTCTCATTTTCATACGCAAAATAAAACAAAGGTATTCACGGGAACCGAGTTTGCAAGCCCGCTGCTGACGTCACGTTTTACTGGCTACCGAACTTTTCGTATAAAATTGAACTGCAATAGTCTTGTATGACGTAAAACATGTTTTTACTAAAAATAAAAATGGAACGATGTTCTATTAAACACACCTTCATTTCCACATTTCACGAAACCACACAAGACATTCTAGAATAAATTTAAGCAAAGACGAGGGCTTTTGTCTTCATTTCACAAAGACACAAAAACCTTAAGTTGTTTTTTGCGTTCATCTAAATGTGTCTGATCTCAAAATAGACGCAAACGTTAACAGTTCAAAAGGACAATAGCTACCACAAACATAATTCTCTCAGTTTACCTGCTTTTCTTTCTCTTCAACATTGAAGTTCCAACAATATCTTTAAGTTAGTAGACAATTTGAAATAATGAAAAACATGCAAATTTATAAAGCGGCAGCGCCTTTGTGCCGGTCAAAGAAATGCCTGGAATACTTTCCGGTTGCAATCTAGGATGGTGGAATTTGTAAGCGCATGTCAAAAGCATTGTTTGATGCGAACTCGATTATTTAAACAAAACACCAGATCTCATTTGGAGATGTTGGTTTTTATTATTTAAAGTATATACGCACAGGTGTATATGGGTCTACTTTTATTACTATTGAGACGTTTAAAAACATTTTGTGCCTTCACACTTTTGGGTTTTCAAGTCCGAAATCCCGTACTAAGTTAGCGTGCAAAAGCTAAGTCCTAGACCCCTCTCAATCACAGAGTCTTTAGATGTAGGATAGGTAATCGTCCTAATATAACATAGATTTATGTGTTAAATATCGTAGTAATGTGTTACCTTTGAAATCAAAACTGATTCAAAATAAAAATACTCCGTATATAGCAAAATGTCACCTAAATTACTGCATTTCCGTGTTTGTTTTTAATTACAAAGCTAATTCTAAATGGATGAGAGAGGTATATGAATAATTCGTTGTTAATTTGCTGATAGTTGCGTAACACAATGCTTTCATATTACATAAAATTTATGTGATTGTATCTACCAACTAAAATCGGATAATGTTTTATTTAGAACAGTAAAATGTTTTTTTTTTTGTTTATGTCTATATACAAATAAAACTAAATTGGTACATTAGAATTTGTCCCATTTCAGCAATCATAGATAAAATCTTTGTTACTTAGGATTTCAGAGTAAATTCGACCATAAGTAGTATAATAACTATTGTCAAAAATACTTGTGAACTAAGATCAACATCAAAAGATGGTCACACAGAAAAATACAGAGTTAGAAAGGCGATTAGCCTAGAAGATAATAAGTTTAACGCAGGATGATAATAATCCAGAAAAGACTTTTTAAAACTGAAGAAGGTTTATGCGATACCAAAACATTTGTGCCGTAAGTTAAAATAAACAAGCATAC
Source organism: Deilephila elpenor (assembly GCA_949752805.1). Classification (NCBI taxonomy): domain Eukaryota; kingdom Metazoa; phylum Arthropoda; class Insecta; order Lepidoptera; family Sphingidae; genus Deilephila; species Deilephila elpenor. The sequence continues at coordinate 12,348,964 of OX457108.1, forward strand.
TAATATTTGTTGCTAATTTCGAGACAAACTGCTGATAGATTGACGGAATGTTTCAATACCGAAGCAGACGCTTTCAATGACAATTGATATATTGGATTATAGCTTCAGTTTCTACATATTCACTAAACATATTAGATCTCTATTATACAACGGAGTACACAGAATCAAAGGCTTTGCGTGCCTTGTGAGATTCAGAACATAATCCATCACAACACTGCATTTGTTGATATTACACGTATACTTCTACTGAGATTACGTCATATACTTACACAAAATTGGATAGAGGGAAATACTATTTATTTTGTAATTCTTTTGTTTGTTATTATTAATTAATTATTTGTGTTGTGTTGTTTCTATGGTTCCCTATTTAAAAATCCCTATTTGGTGACAGACTTATTGTAGTTGTAGAGATAATTGAAAGAGTGTTGAAAATAAGCCTGTTCAGTGGAGTTATAAATATTAAAAAGTTGTAAAATGGAGAAAAGGAGCTACATGGTTCATGGACCTTCCTCACTGGGTTAATTTGGTGTTTTGGAAATTAGATGGCGTAATTAACAACCATCTGTAATCCTGAAAGTAGTTGAAAACTTAACGTTACCGAATAATAACTTGGATTTATCTTTATATTCTACTAACTAATGTCGTCAAAGTGTATATTGTCAGATGAAGGTATCTTCAGGAGCAATACTTAAGTACCCATATTCACAATTTTCCCTACGAAGGCACACATCGTCATGCCATAGCAAACTCGGCTTACACAACGAACGAATTAGAACGAGACAAGACCTCTACAGGGCCATTAAAAACGCGGCGGGCGTCGATAGCCAATACGTGCTGGAGCGGAAGGCGTTGAAGTCGCTCTGTGCTGTAGTGGGTTCGGATACAACTTCAGACGTTAGCTTATGTAAGCTATTCGCTGCCTTGAGTGAATTCATCTGAAGTGCATGTTAGTTTTTGAAGTGTTGCTTTTGCTGTATATTAAAGGCGGAGTGGAGAAACGAATAAAATACGTTTTCATTGATATTTGATATCTATAGAGGGGCAATAAATAAGATAATTTGTGCACATGCTTTTGTAATCACTATGGTATTTCGTTCAAACTAAGAATTAAAGTTTTGAAGAGCAGAATATCAAAATAAAAAGATCCGAAAACTTTCATAGAATCTTTAACTAATATAAGTTAAGTTAAAGTTAAGATCCACAATATACCAAAAAGATGGATATTTCATATCCTATTAAAATAATAAATACCATAAAACAACACCTACGTAAAAGTACTAAATAAAGCGGTTCCAAAACACAAGAAGCCAGTAATCAGATTTTTAGTGCGCCGTATTTATTTTTATACCTAATTTACGACGCTTCCCACGGGTGAATCAAGGATTTAATGGCTCCAACGTGACGTAATACAACCAATTTTAGCGCTGGCCTGATCAAAGGCTGAATAAATGTCCTCTACCTGGTCACTTCCTACAAGTCTAGATCAAACATCGACCTAAATTCATCACCCTAACTCGATTACGGAATTTCCGAGGGTGCTGTAGTTTTACGTTGGTATATTTACCTTAGCTTTTAGGGGAAGTGCTGCTTGGTTTTTAAGCAAAAATTTTGAACAGTAAGTACATACATACATACATAAACTCACGCCTTTATCCCAGAAGGGGTAGGCAGAGGCGCCACCGGGACACCCACATTTCGCCTTGTATGAACAATAAATGGTTTAAATAATAATGTTTTAAATAAGACGCCTGGAAGTCGCAGAAGGCAGGTTAATTCTTTGTGAAAATAGAAGATGATAATGATAAGTTTTGATAGTTGACAATTTAATTATAGTACATAATATATTACTTCCAAAATAGTTGCACAAGATTTAATGCAAACTAATCCAACCAGTATCTAGGATCTTAGAGCTACATGCCAACAACACAGATATGACGTTAACTGAAACTTAGCCAAACTTCCATGATTGCATTACAAGTACTAGAATCAGTTTAACCAGAAATCTCAAATTCCCAAACTGTGCCAATATTACAAAGGAACATCGGACGGTAGCCAACACCCTGAAAGTTAGGGCGAGGGGAGGCACAAGAAGACGTTGAAAACGCGCCCGGCTAGTGGATCACAAACTTACAACTCGGAACTTTCTCCATCGTTTAAGGTACGTGCACTTTCCGCATCGTGCATATTTAACTGGACTTTAATGTACATCGGAGACGGCTTGTGAATGAACCTTGTACTAAAATGTTCTTCATGAATCGTATGAGACTACCTTTTTCGCTGCTATTACAATGTTATCTAGAAGCGTTGCATTTTAGAGTGTTTCAAACATATATTGATTCATAAAGAACGTTTTATTTATTGTATATTCTAATCTTTATCAGCCCGTATACGTTCCATTGCAGGGCACGGGTCTCCTTCTGTTGAGAGGAGTTATAGCTCATATAGTCCACCACGCTGGCCTAGTCCGGGCTAGCGGACTTTACATACCATAGAAATTCTTACAAATCGCTGTTACGCGGGTATCGCTGTTATGTTTTCCTTCACCATTATAGTGCGTGGTGATTGACTATCAATACACACATCACTCCGAAAAGTCATAGGTTGTCTTTTAGTAATACAGTATTCACATCCAAGCAGCTTTTCTCTTCTAAACGACGCGACGCGACGGTCAATTGAATAACTGATTTGTTGATGCCTCGTTGTTTTGTCATAGCCTTACGCTTTATGTATCCTTATGTAATATACTCACAGAATAAGCCTTGATCCTCTGCGGGTCGACGTCGTGCTGCGACCGAGTCTGCGCTCGCGGCGATGACGACACCATTCTCGATGACGTCACTAGCCCCGGGCCATATGTCTATACTTCACGCACAACTCATGTTCTGTACATTTTTATAACCTGTGTTTGTACGGAGTTTTGGGGTATTGAGTAAGCGTGTTACGAATGGCTTGTTGACGCTTCGATATTAACATCGGAGAAAATGTTGCTTAAAGTGATTTCAATTCGTATTTAAGATTATTGTCCATGATAGTTTAATTGTTAGTCTCGATAAAATATTTATCAATAAGTTTACAGACATACAGGGAACCAGAATCATGTTGAACACCATAGGCCTTATTCGTAGACAGTTTTAAAACGTTTTTAGTTATCGAATGTTTTGTCTTCTTCGCTCAAACTGAATTCAAAAGTCGTTCGAAAGGGCTAAAACATTCGATAGCTAAAATAGGTTTTAAAACTGTCTATGAATAAGGCCGTAAACTAACACGATAAGATATGATATAATCAAAAGAAATCCCTTAGTACTATGAAAGACATGTGTTTCCACAGTTCTTATGTCACAATGTGAAAGTCGCATCGATAAAACCTTATAGAGACTTGTAGTATACGGAAGAACGTTATCTAAGAAAATAAATTTAACAAATTTTAGAACTTGATAACTGTAATAGCGTACACAAGACGCATCTAAGACGCCATGTATTTTATTAAAGTTTCCAACTAGAGTATAAGATTATAACTTTCTTATTTGAGAGTTTAAAAACCGTATACGAAGCAAGGGGCTTCGTTGTTCTTGACGCATATATGGACTATACATAAACTCACGCCTTTATCCCCGAAGAGGTAGGCAGAGGCGCCACCAGGACACCCACATTTCGCCTTGTATGTTCCGTCCCACTATGTGATAGGGGGCGATGGATATATGGACTATGAACCGTAATATTGTCTGTTTGTCAGAAACTTATGTTTATCTTCTTAATTTGACACATGGAAACGTATTAGCGTCAAAAGGAATTTAAAAAAATAACTAGGCAATGCGAAAAGTCACTAGTAGCAAATACAGTTTGCAAAACAGTAGATTAGTTCTACGCAAAAAACATGATATTTCTAGAAATGATACAACAAAACCGGTTTTTCATCTGCGCACCTGGCGTTTTCGTTTTTAATCTGTGCCGAATTACGAATGCTTACGTGAAGAATGCAGAATGTTGTTTTTATTGCATATTTGATGGACATCATGCATACATAATTAATTGGTTGTTATGACGAAAACTCATTTAACGTTACTGTTCATGCACCAGTAAACCACGTAATACCCTCAAAATACGCACTGCGAATGGCACTGTTATTTTTTACATTGTAAAGTATTTTCCCCGGCCGGAAATATGTTTTAATCCAAACGCTAACAGTTTTACTTTTATAAGTCTGAAGTTAAAGTAAATTTTGTCGGCGCGTTTGGGAGTATTGCGAAAGTTTTTAACAGGTATCTATGGGCCCTTTGTTGAGCTTATTTCGTATTTTCTACAATTTTGATAACCCTGTGAAAAAGAGGCGTTTGTCATTCTAAAAGGAGTGCTTCCGTATCCTATTACGAATGCTGTCATCTAAGGAACAAAAATACATAAGCGACAGTACATACTTATTGCGTTTCACTCGTTTAATTAGGTCATAAATATGTTGCTGGAAATTCAATTGGTCGAAAAAATAAACAAAAGCAACAGAAGTGACCTTTCAAAACTTGCAATATTTTTTATCTAGTCTTTGTCTACCAGAATTTAAAATATAAAAATCTGTCAACAACAGCCCATGCACAACATGTAGAAAATAAGAAATGGCGGAATAAAATAATTGTGAGATTTAATTAAAATTCTGTAACAGCTGACTACGACACGGCTGTTTCGGAGCGAATTGCGTTCCGATATATTTATAGAAAATTTTAAAATTAATGTCGTTTTCAGATCTGAAGATACGTCTTTCGACAACCACATTTTACTCGTTAAGTTGAACAACAACAAACTAAAGGCCAGTTTTAATGTCGCAAGGAAATATTAACACAAAAGTTAAAAGACAAGAAACAAAAATTCTTCTTACTCTCGACACTAGAACTTTTGCAATTGGTTACGCGTGTGTTTGCAGTCAGTTATCGTTCAATTTAACCATGAAGAAAAACATTGTGACGACACCTGCGTACTTTACAATTCTCCATGAGAAATTCACCGTATGTGAAGTCCATTAACTTGCATCGAACTACCATGGAAGTAAAAGTCTCACTCGTTTCAATCTTTAAGAAGACCCGTATCCAAACAAATACAGTGCATTATAGAAATACGTGTATACTGTATGTATATTAAGCTCACCATTTTGAATATTTAATACGAAAATGCATTTTAATAAATATTTTTTCTTTAAAACAATGTCCTTACAGCGTGACAAATGATTTCTCAAAGACCTTGCAAATGCATTTCACTTTGAACGGATAACACGGAACACGTCAGAAATATTACGCCGAATGACATATACAACTGGATATGTTTTAAAAGGTCACAGCTTCGTGGCGGATATTTTTTTGTGATATTCGATATAGTATTTTATAACATTGGTTTAGGTAACGCACGCAAATATTTGAAAATATATTTCGTTGAGGTTATCCACTGCATAGTTTGGTGTCAGAACTAAAAGTACAGCAATTTGTAATCATCGGTCAGTCGTACTAGCTTGAGCTGACCGACGACTACCATTTTGTCCATTTAGTAAATTACAGAGGTAAACAATGTAGCCCACAAACAGACGTTTTATCACGAATATTGGTTCGGTTTCATAACAGGAATTCCATCACACGATGTAAAATATGAAGATCTATTTGGAAATTGCATTCTAAGCGTGACGTATACTGTAGGGGAGACTGGGTACGGTTGATACAAAGGACGGTTGAAACAGAGCAAATATCTCATAAACGGTTACGCGGGGACCTATGGGTGCAAAGGGAAAACGAAGCGGACGACAGGTCCGAACACGAATACAGTGTCGCACCCGTTCCCGCGCGTTGTTGTTGTGTGCAGGACACCACATTGTTTTTTATTACCCAAAAGTAAGTATTTTTCTTCTGACATTAACGCTTATATTATCTGTTCTTTTTAAATGAATGTGTTAAGTGTGTGTTTGCGATTATTACGAAGCTTGTAGAATAAGGGATAGTGATTATTTTTAATGTATTATCATTACTGTTGAAACTATAAAGTGTATTTTACAAAAAGTGGGGTTGGGGACAGTTGAAACATTTTTTGTGGGTACAGTTGAAACAGAATATATATTTATTTCTATTATTTATAGATGCCGGGGTTCGGGTTGGGAAGACTTCCAGAGGGAATATTGACTTATCGAGCTATAGTCACGCATATGAGGAGGTAAAAGCTGAAGATCCACTACGGAAAGCGGCGGAAAAACATGGTGTAAACCAATGTTCCCTGTTAAGAAAAATTCGTAAGAGAGATGCGACCGGCAAAGATGATACAAGTATGGGTTATAAAACACACAATCGTGTTTTTAATATAAATATATTTACGTAATAAAGGGCGAAAAACTGTTATACTGATACACCAGAGAAAGAAGAGATAAGAAAAGAGCATGAAGCAAAATTAAAACGGACCAAAGTTAAGCAAGTTAAGAAAAGGGTAAAAGAAGAAAAAGGTAAAAGAGAAGTTTCAAAAGGAGAAAGAAGAAATACTAAGCAGGAATTGTCATCTAAAGCATCAGAAGAGGTATGAATCTTTTAGAAGTATTAAAATCTTGAAGAATGATCAATGATGTCATGTGGTGCCATAATTATTAATATATTTAGTATTAATGATAAATAAAACATGTTTCATTAGTCTTAATTGTATTATTTGTATGTGTTTCAACTGATCCCAATCGCTGTTTCAACCGCCCCTGGCATGGGTACGATTGAAACAAATTATTGTTTTTTTTAAATTTCATATATTTCTAAAGATAGTTATCCGAATACTATAATGATACTGTTATATCGTACCTAAAACTTCAAATTTGAATTTCACGCATCATTATCGTCAGTTGGTTCGTAAACAACAACATTATAAACGATATAAGCTAAATTGTTTCAACCGTACCCAGTCTACCCTATCTATCATCTATTGGCGTGTGGCAAAATTTGGAACTACAAATACTTGAAATTAAAATATATCTATTTAACGTATTTTTGAGATATTTTTCATTAAATATATTCATATTATTTTGACATCAGCGCCTTCGGCGACAGAAGATCGTAGACGGGTATATTTACATAAAACCTAAAATATTGTGGTCATTGCATCCTTCAAGTAGGTACACGACTGTTTTTATACATTTCAAAGGTAACACCAAAATATTTCTCATGAAAACAGTATAGTGACCTAATTAACATTCAACAAAGTTCAATATCAATTGAACGTGATGTTCGCCAACCAATTTCAGAAATTATGTTGGACAATAAAGCTAATAGGACTACTTCGTATCAATGATATTAAAATTAGCCTTACAATATCCCATCCTCAAGTTATTTTGTATACTTAGGGATGGGATTTATAGGCTCGAACAGAAACCTGTTTGAGTTTTATATCAAAGAATTTATATCCACAATAATTAAAATAAAATAAATACACCCAACAGTCACACACAATAGACATAGTCCTGACCCCACACTAAGATCGAGTCTTGTGTCGTGGGTATCAGGAACTACGAGAGACTTTTCGGTCTCACAAACACCCAGAACCGAAACAAATACAAATTAGTTAGGTTTATGATACGTCCATGGGTTTTGGGGACATTTCGTAACATAAAGGATGTTGCATTAATACTGCTACTAGATGGGATTGGATTGGACAATATTGGACGAAAAAAGAAAAAAAATTTTTTTCAAAAATGATTATTACTAAATAAACTTGTAGTCACAGAAACATCGAATAAATGTGACGTTTCATAGGAAAATGGATTCCCCGAAGAATACTTTTATGTGATTTCACGTCACGCTATTTCATCTGCCTGTTTTTTTATTAATTACATGTGGTTCGTGTAAAAATACATGTTATAGAATTTTATAATATTATTTAGTTTCTAACCTAACATATATTGCATACGAAGACATGTTACGCATGTTTTTAAAACACAACATTACAATACAATGGCGACTATTATCATATACTATTCATTTCTTAAACCGTGTATTCATATATTTGCACATGCATATGAATATGTATTACATGAACAGGTTTATTTAACATACAGTGTTTCAATATGGCAACGGAAGATTTTTTCTCAAGGTTAGAATATTTTGATTTTATAATTTCCATCAGGTGGGATTAGTCAACTAAATGACAAATCAAGGTCTGATATTCCTGTTCAATTCCAATTTTAGCCCGGACTATCGCATCCTCGATTGTAAGACCACTGTTTTTCATATTATATTCCTTAACAATATCAAGCCAAGGTGTTCTGCCGATGTTGAAATAATTGCTCGAATTTTAATAAAAGATAAAATTCCATAAGACTGCCGGAGAGCCGAAGAGCCCGGAGTCGAGAATTTGTGTGCGATATGTCGATAGGCTCGCCCCCTATCAAATCACTGGACAGAACATACAAGGCGAAATGAGGGTGGCGTCCTGGTGGCGCCTCTACCTACCCCTTCTGGGATGAAGTCGTGAGTTTATGTATGTATGATAAAATTCCAATAAACTTAAATTCCAATTTGAAATCTATATTAATTCTTGTAGGAATACTCGCCATCACAATATAGCCACCAATTCCAACTTGTCTATGAAAAATGTTCGCTCGGCTATTTATCTTGATCCAATTTCCGGAATTTGCTCAGAAAAGTAGTTGATTGGGCGGCGGGCTCATTAGGAGCGGGTTGTAATTAATACGCAGCACCGCGCGCCGCCCAAGGAGAAGTATTTTAATTTGTTCCACGAGATAGAGTTATGGCGACAAGTGTCTTTTAATTATTTCTCGTGTATTGATTGGTGATTAATGAGGTCTTGTGTGGGACGGTCGGAGTTGTACTGGACTAGTCATAAATAAGTCTAATGAGTGAAAGAAAAATAAAAAGTAAATCAAAGGAATCGCATTTAGCTTCTGATCAGTGTAATTCTTTTAGAGACTATTTAGATCCTTTTAAAAATCATATTGAATCCTTCCACACTTATGTGATTTGAAAATAATAATAGTTTAGATACATTTGAGACGTCGTAAACAACTAGAAATAATGACATAAGGTTAGCTACTATATATATATATTTCTCTAATCCCTAATCCCTGTGCCCTCTTACATACGATGATATGCTATCGTTATCAAATCAATACACGCACTATAGACAATAAGTTCAAGTTTATTGATATTCTGAGATCCTATCCTCAGCACATGAAGCCATCTCTCAGAATAATTATTGCTAACAAAGCTTGGATTACCTGGCTCAATAGTCTACACGGCAATGGTATTGACTGCACGACTTGGAATGATGAACGCATTTCACAAGCGCTTTGAGTAAGCATTGGAATCATCTAATGGCTTTTAAGTGATGAAGATTTTTGTGGCAAATAGATTTGGATGGAGAATTTCCCTTATTCAATAACAGTTTTTAAACCTATTTTACCTGTCGAATGTTTTGTTTTCTTCGCTCAAATTGAATTCAAAAGTCATTCGAAAGGGACAAAACATTCGATTACTAAACTAGGTTTTAAATCTGTCTGTTAATAAGGCCGTTACACTAAACGCCATGAATTAAAAACTATTCCATAGACTAACAGAACAAAGTGGTTACAAACCAGCTGATAGTAAATACGCAATTTGAATATAATATCCACCGGCGAGAGGTTATGTAATTAAGCAGCTACGTTCGAAACTAAATATACACAGCTTAAGCACAAAGGGCGACATACATAATGTGCTTTTATAGGGTTTCCCACCATCTTGTACAATAGCTGCTATCCATTATACACGATCTTATACCAATAGCTTTCCACCAGCAATATTTACTCTAAGGACCTTATTCATAGACAGTTTTTAAAACTATTTTAGTTATCGAATTTGTCTTCTTCATTCAAACTTTTAAAGACGTTCGAAAGGGACGAAACACTTGATACTAAAATAGGTTTGAGAACTGTCCGTAAACGATTACAGAACCTGTTGTACACTTGCAAAGTTTTATTCCCACGTGTTTTCCGACTGTCATAATATTCTAATTCCCATAAATAGGTATATCGTACTTTGCACGTCGCTTGCAAGGCAGGGGCACGTAGCTAAGTCGGTGTCATGCAAACTTAGCGAACGCTCCGTTCGTAAAATCCGTAGTACTTCGCCTGAGGAGCGGAGCACGTTAAGCTCCGAGACTGTTAGCGGAGACAGAAACACAATAATGGAGTATAAAGAATTGTTTATTATGAATCTGCGTTTGTCTGAAGTAGAAGTACGAATATCGCTTCAATCCTTAGGCAATTGATGGTGTGAATTTCTGGGTTTGCGATATTTGGTATGAGCTGATCGGGATCGTAATTTGTGTCTTCCTTGGCTATACATCGCCGGTATTACATCTTTATTCCAAACCTAATTCTGAGAAATGTGGATGCTAGTGTTGGTCCATCTGTCTACCATTTAGAAGATACGGGCGTTAGGATCTATAATAATAACATCAACGTGGATAAACAGAAAGGAAACATAATTTTCACCCAAATTTCGCCTTGTATGTTCCGTCCCAAATTTGTGATAAGGGGGCTATCGCTAAATCGGGCCCAAATTCCTGACTCCGGGCAGATAATGAATAGAAAAATCCAATATCACTTTGCCCGAACCGGGATTCCAACCTCTCGGGTTCGCAATCGAACTGTAGTTCAACTACACCACCGAGGCAGTCATCCAAACACTTTATCAAAACCATAGTAAGCACATTAAATCAAATTGTTTTCATAATTACCCCAAAAACCTAACTTCCGAACCAACTAACACCACTAATCCGCATCACAAAAGCAAAAAAGCACAACACTAACGCGATAAAAATACTGAACACAAAGCGTAAACTCCTCGGTGTGACGTAAGCAGTTGAGACAGAGGTGTCCATTGAACCGGCTGGCACTATGTAGGTTAACAGTCGTACATCTCGCCATTGCCGAGTTGTGAGTTGTGACGTAAGGACTACGAGTGACGACCTACCCATACGTTAACTTGAAGCTTCGTGTCTGAATAATGAGTTGCTAGTTAGAAGTAAGTAGCGTTACGTGAGTGCGTACATTGTAAAGCTTATTTCATTGATGATAGTAAAAATTGGCCGGGCAATTTCAGTATTCGATTGTGATATTTGTGTTTACAAATCTGGATGGAACCATTAGTACCCTTGTACTTAGTTCATTTTTAAAATGTGTATTGACATTGGCGATTCAATACCAATAGCCATTTTATTTTTAATGATAATAATGCAAAAAGAATCGCGAAATCATTATTTGATTTCATCGTAGCGAATAATGCACATATCGCCTTATTTATCGATGTTACATATTTAATTAAAGATTCTAATGTAAAGAAATATCAGAATAACCAGTATTTCATTCAATTACAATTTCATAGATACTTATGATTACATTTTTATCATAATCATTAAAACTGGTTACATTATAGATACTGAACTAAATATATTATGAATGTCTTTATTGGTTTTATTCCACCCGATATTAGCTTCATGCGTTTTACACTAACTTCTAAACACCTGTCGTTCGTCAGGTTCAATATAATTCAAAATGTATAAAAAAAAGGCGAAATGTGGGTGTCCTGGTGGCGCCTCTGGCTAACCTTTCTGGGGTAATGGCGTGAGTTTATGTATGTATGTATTCAAAACTGCGCCTTGGTCCGTCTTTAAAGACCCTACAACTTGTCTACGTCCCACAACAAAATCAATCTTAAACAATTAATAGGAGAGCATAGTAAAGTGGCAGACAAAATATTAGATTTATAGTTATCATTAATTACAAAGATGTCTTGATGAAGAAGCCAGTCAAAGCCTGCGGCTGGTATAGCCCTGTAGTTAAAGGCAGTCTAATGGATATTAAAATTGCTAATAAGGCTTCTGATTTGACTTAATGAGTGCTGCGCTTGAATTGTCTTGCTCTGGTCCTTCGATGTGAAACGCCAAGTGATTTGTGTATCATATTTTCGATTTTTGCTGCTGTGGCTAACAATTTAAAAAACAATAACCTGCTAGATAGTATTTCATTGAGGAAGTTACTAAGCTTTGAGAAAATTATGTGTGTCCAAATGGAATTACGGCTTACGCACACAAAATTCATCATCAATTGCGGTGATTGCACATTGGACTTACAAATATGTATTCCAAATGTATGTTTTCCAAATATGATTTATTTATACTATGTGAAGTCACGAGACGCTTCATGCTTTTCATACATACATCGAAAGTGAATAGAAAGGTATTTAATATGTGCGTAAGATTGATTTTAATTGGCACAATATGTTGATAATTTTAGCTCTCCTAAATATTATTCGCATATCATAATAACGACGCATCGCCAACAAAATATTTTTAAATGTAAAAGCACTATTACCAGTTAAACATTAATTGGCGCCTGTCATAAGTTCCACAGACAGTTCACCGAAATCATTTCTCTTCCAATCGGTATTAGTATAGCCAACCGATTTTAATATTAATACACTCCAAGCATTAATACGTACAATAAATGACAGCATTAATACAGTATCGACTGGAAGTCAAAACTCAAGAGACCACACTTCCATACCCCCATCTCCCACTTTAATTTCTTCCCCCTTCGTTTTCCTGCAGGCTGTAATGCAATACTCCAGCATTTTATGTGACATCCGTACAGCAATATTGAAAGATCATAACCCACTATACATAGCATATTGTATCGCAGTACGTTTATCGAGAAGAGATAACGGAAATCGTGATGGGATCGCTTATCACTACGAGATATTGAATTGGAATTCCGCACTTGAGTTTTTGTTTCTTGTAGTTATATTTATTTATAAAAAAATTACCGATGTATATTAAATACTTGGTATTGATATTGGTGATTGAAATGCGCAAGTATCAAATACATATGATATAGAACATTAAATGGAATTAGATATACCTATAAATAATAGTTATACAATTGTTCTGACACGGCCTAGCTTAAGAAATTCCAAATTGCAAACAACTCTATCCATGATTAAAGATTGCATATGCAATTTTCAACCCTTATGCCTAACTCAAGGGATGAATTTAGCATAAACATTTAACCTATATGCTTTTGCAGATCTCAAGCTATATTTTTGTCAAAAATTCATTACAATTAGTTCAGTAACTTAGTAGTAAAATTTTAATAGATAGTCACGGGTAGTTACTGGTTTCGAATATGTTTTGAATCAACGCAGCGTTTTCAAGGCCTTTTGATTCAAGTACTTATTGATAACCACATAATAATAAATTATTTATTTGAATGCAACTCGGAATTTATTGTTTATCTGTCCTTACCTACAGTTGAGAATACCTAGTCCACGCTAGCCTAAAATCAGGTGAATTAGATATTTTCTACGACTCGTGGAGCTTCGGTGTTCGATATCAAATGAGTGCTATGGTCAATCTCGGCTTACAGCTACAGTGGCTGGTGTAAGGGGCGAATGATAGATGCATCTTAAATCTAGGCATGCTTTTTACCTCTTTTCTCTATTAAATTATAAATTCAGTTTTAAATTATAAATGATAATTAAGTCCCAAAGTGAGCTGGCCTAAAAACTACTCATACTCCCAAAGACCGTACTTCCCAAAACATGAAAAGTAAATTTAAAATACTCATAAGCAGGTATTAATGCATCCACGTTGCTCGTTCGCATTGATAGACCACAGACGGAGTTCGCAGTATCGGCAGATAGTTGCTAACTCGAAGCGTCGGACTGCATTCATTTTTAACTTCACTAATTAAATACGACGCTGTTTGCTTTTCAATACACGTATTTAGTTAAATATAACCAGTGGAGTTTATATTTGTCGTGCAAAGCCCTCGGGCTTAATTGGAAAGTTGGGGGAGTTTTATAATGATATTTATGTATGTAACTATATGGCCTAGCCCCTTTCAATCGTTCTCTCGATTGTGGAGGAGGTGCTCTGCAGTGGAACGTTTATAGGCTGATATAGACGTAGCTAATAGTTGTGTGTGTAAGTTTGTGTTGTAATTTATAGCGACAGTGAATCAAGTGATAGAAAATGTAGAAACATACCATCAAAAACATATATTCAGCTGATTAAGACATAATCAGAGATGAAGTTGGATCTGCTACCAAATACCGAATTTATTTAAATTCCTATGAACGGTGGAATATACAATATTCCTAAATGCAAACGTAATCCCCCATTGTTCTCGACTATTTCCAATATAGCTTCTAAATTCACACACCCATATACATTGATATATGTCCAAGTGAACAAAGGTAAATAACAATCAAAATCCATCGCTCAATGGCCAACGCAATGACAGAATGACACGCAACAATGGCACATGTCGCAACACGAACATTGTTTGTAATATGTACGTGATCTAACTGAACACCGAACGCACAGAATTGACACAGATAGCATCAAAAGTGATATGTCCTGGGAGACGTGTTAATGTCCCCCGGAGATTGGCCGAGCTTCAGTGATCCTTTGCATTTGAATACTGTCTATTCTAGGTAACGGGAACTGCAATGATGGGCTTAAATTGTATCTAGGTATGCTAGAATTGGGTCTTTATTTGTCATCTCCTTCTTCATGTAACTACCCTAATCATATGATTTGACGGGCTTGCACGAGTATATAATGCATATTGAAGTAGGATTTAGATCTAGACATCTAACGATAACTTACAGAATGTTATTTTATCGAAGGTAAATATTTTCAATCCAATTATACATTTCATTAATATAAACGTATAGAGAGATACCTATAGAGTTAACTAATATAAACATTCCACGGTTACGGGTATTATTAATTAAAATAGCGCAAGTTTAAACCATGTTATTAAAGAGAAACGTACTAAAAGTAAGATTTTATCGTTTTTTGCATACATTTAACTTCCAAAGTATTCTAATACCGCTCAGAATTCGTACAATAAATTTACAATACAGTCAATAAATAAAATTCAGCTTGTTTGTAAAGAATCTATAACGATGTTCGCGCAAGCACCCTGCAAATCGCAAAGGGCCGCTCCAGAATGCGCACCAATACGTGCTTAAGATGCTATAGCATCTTTTTCACAGTGCATTTTCCAGCTTCCTCTTATCTCCAGCGCCGGGAAGTGTTTGGAAAATTCTTTGGGAAAATCCAAATCCGCTTGGAAATGCTGCGTTGCATTCAATACATTATATTTGCTGCTCTTTTTTGTAAAAAAAATACAGGTACAGGTATTATTTTAGGTTGAATTACATAAATAGTTTTTAACAATAGCATTGTGATTTCAATTAATGTCAGAAGACATGACCTAGTTGCTCGCAGAAAGAGCGTCTTTTTTGCTTATAATTACTTTAATTTATTTGTAAATCCAATAAATGTTAGTTTTTGAAAATTAGGCTCATCTATGCACACATAATACACAACAATGTTATCAATTTACGCACAGTTTCGTTCCTACGTGTGCACCGATTGCAGAAAATATACTTAGCATTAAATAACAAATACCTCGTAGTCATTAGAAAAATATATGATAAAAACCGTAAAATGTAAATAAATTACCATTACCTCAGTATCACCTTCAAGCCTTCGACACAAACACAAATGCTTCAATCGATCAACGGTCATGCAACATTTGGACGTGTCCAAATACGCGTTAAGAGTCTGCAGCACCTTAGCCATCGTGTCAACCTCACATTCCTAATTTAAAACAAACACTAAACTTCCCGCCAATTTTTGGCACTGGCAACACACGCAAATTTCATTTTCTCCGCGAAAAAATTGACACTATGGTAAATTTTTAATTTATAATTTTTTTTTCGTGCAGCGATAGCAGCCGTGTACACGATCTGAAAAGTGTTCGAGCACTGTTATCAGAGGCTGACTATCTGGAGTTTGTCACGGCAGATATTGTTACGGCCGATGTATTGTGATGACGATAACGCGTGTAGGTATTTTTCGCGGCGGGTTATTTTAGCCCGCCTCTTTGTTGTAATAATGATGTATAACATTTTGCGAGTTCGCAAAACAAACGGATAATGGACATTTGGACTGTAATAGCTCCAGGGAACACGCCTTTTGTATCATGTTACTTTTGTTTAGAACTAATGTATATTTTTTTTTATTTTCTCAACATATTGCTGAGAAAAATATGATGTTTATTTTACGTTGTAAAATATTGTATGTCCTAGATTATCGAGAGCTCAAGTGTAGTTGTAGAAAGTGTGTGATCTCATTTCTTCTTATAAGAGATAAGATATCAGGACGACACATATAGCTTTGTTCGGTAGTCTGCTTAAGTAAATAAATATTTTAATTTAATATAAGCGATATCTGTGTCTATTTAACTTTTAATATGAATAGGTACCAGAAATAGATTTATTTTTTGTCTCGCTTAAATTCCAGCATACATAAAAACCGTATTGTTCACTAAAATTGTACTACCAATAAATATTTTATTTTGGCAAAGCGATGCTTTGTTCTGCTGTCACATATACGCATTCCTACAACAGGAAATACTTTTCCTACTATGTATTTTCAATTCCCGAACACCAACACAAGCAATTCGAAAACAAGTAAATACTAAGATTGCTAGTAAGATAGATATTTGAAAATTGTTACAAAGTTTCTTGAGCAGTATTTTTGGTGTCGTCTTATAGTTGAAATACCGTTTAATTGCTGTAAATACGACTTGCATGAGACTGAAAACTGCACTCAATTCGAAAGACACATTACACCTTATTAGAAAACAAAAACAAGTAATAAGTTTCGCCACCGATTTCGTTTTTAGAGATAGGTAATATGGCTATTTCAGGGGCAAACAATATTTATCAAATGGATATTGCAATAATTGTCATTAATCAAATCAAACCTTATCGATTCGTAGATAAGACAATTAAATTGCTTTATATAAATGCATTTTGCTGATTTAAACCTGTATCAAGTTTTATAACAACATTCACTTATTCTATTAAGCAATAAATAAAACAATATTTTTAAAACAAAATTTGAAATGAAACGCTATTTAATATTTAGGTAATTTATTTTACTATGCCATCAGATTAAATTTTATTTACGACGTTAAAATGACGCAATTCCATTTTAAAACTTCAATTTGTATAATCCGCAAAATGATTAAAATAAAAAGCAGCATTGGCAAGCATACAGCCAATTACTGAATAATTCAATTTATTATTATTTATAGCTGGCAACACCTGGCGTGCGCTTACAGGTGACATTCGCCATCTGTCGGTGTTGCTAGCGAAACCTTGGCCGAACGCCTTGACATACAAATATGGCAGCGCCGGTTTTTGTGCTGCACATCGGCTTATTGTAATTATATTTCTGTAAACGTGACAGTAGCTAAGTATTTTAGTTTTAGCATATACTTGAAATTATACAAATTCCATATGTTTATTTTTGTTACTCACCTATAAATTTTTTAAAGGTCTATGCAAAGAGTTTTTATATGACACTTGAATAAATGAATTGGCATCATACCACGCTTTTAAAAACAAAATTATTGCTAATGAACACACAGCTCAAATCGTAAGTTACAATAACAGCTATCAATTCAATTCACGCTACCAAAGGAATGGGTGGATAAGTTTTTAATGTCGGAAGGTGACAGAAGGAGGTGCGACGGGGTGTGATTGAACCACATTCAATATCACTGAAGTATTACTTTAAGTTAGGAAGACCATTCCTACTGTTATAAATAATATTTGGTGGAGCATGGCAGTCCAACCTAAATTACCATATTAAATGAAATCAGAAACCACCTAGATAATTTGATATCCATTGACCGTTGTCCATCATATCAACGTACAGCACATTACCCGAAGCGGTAATGTATCATGAATGACAGGACAAACAGAAACAACTGATCACATGACAGCGAGGCTACACAGATTCGATCGCTAACATATTGTTACAGATTGCAATGTCGTTTAAACAACATTATCGTAATTATTTTGTAATGAGTTTCCCAATCAAATTTTCTAAATGTACCTGCACTTAATGTTAGTGGAATTGTTTTCCAACAATATAAAGGTATATATTTAAGGCTAAAGAATTTTAATTAGACCAGTAGTTATTAGGCTTTATGAGGCTGGACAGCTAATATCTCGAAGTGACGAGATAACTACTATGTGGTTTTGCTTTTATTTGTGAATAGGCAAACGACCGCTTACTGAGCTGATCTCGACATTCTTGCTAATAATAAAATGCATATCTACATTAACATACATACACTTACGCCTCCCTACCAGAAGGGTTAGGCGTAGGTGCTATCAGGACACACACATTACGCCTTGTATGTTCCGTCCCAGGATGTGATAGGGGGCGAGCCTATTGTAAAAAAATATTTATGAACTTTATTGATAGATGAGCTAGCAACTCGACTGATAGTACTGACACCGATCATGAAGTTATACTAGGTATAGTACCGTTTTCTCCCGTTACCAATAGGCAAATATCAATTCGTTGTGTATTAACAGGAGTGAATTTACAGACGTGCAATCCAGTTGAGTGCCATTAAAACAAATTAATATTCTTGTTCCTCTGATCACCGTTTTATTACCTGTCCAAAGATTATAAGCTTAAGAGTTTAATTTTTCGGATCTTCAATGAATACACTTAACAAGCTAAGTAATTTTGCTGATGAATATAACGTAACTTAGTGTCAAGATTTTGTTTCCTTTTTTCTTTTGGAAATTGTTTAGTAATTAAGTAATGTAATTTCAACTATTTCTTTTAGCAATGAAACCTGTTAATATTTAAGTGGAAAATAAGAGCATACATCCAAACTACATTAAGCAACTCATCAAAACAGCAAACAGGCAACATATAACGTTCATTAATGAAAGCGATCGACTTCGTTTCCCGGTATACGTTTCAAATAAATTATGTGCGCACATTGCCCGCTCATTTAGTATTAGTCGACGCTAAGTGAGCGGCCGGACGTTAATGGATCCGCTGCCATTATTGTTGTCGATTCTGAATCCTATATGCTCCAAAAGGCCATCCACCGTACATTTGGCTAAAATCCTCTGCGGGTCTCGAACAAATTGAATTTTCATGAAAAATCTTGCTGAATATTCCACGTGGATGTGACGCGATCGCTGAAGTTGGTGTGAAGTGTACGTATCGAATGACGTCATTGTGACGTCACCGGCTAACGCACACCTACTCGGAACAAAGTATAATTTGCCCCTACATAATACAGGCTAATTACAAGCTATCTCTTTTTATATTACAGTACAAGCAACTTCAAGACGGGAAAAATAAGATTTAAAGGAAACATATACTTAGAAAACATTTTTAAGTCAATTTCAAAACGGACGCAACGTCTTTAAGTAAATCATAAAACTATTAAATAAAATTCGAACATTACTTTAAAACCACTTAAACATTTTAAACTGAGGCACAAAGCATTAATTTACCTAAAATGTGGCTCTACGTTCAGCGGAAAATTTGAACCCGTCGAGTCTTTTATGTTGCAAAATAGAGGAAGCCATAATCAACTTTGAGATAATTCAATTTAGAAAAGTGGAAGCAGAATGCTGCCGGAGATCACCATGACCGCTGCAAATGAGATTGGATTAGCAGAAAACCGCACTTCAGCAGAACTGTTTTAGTTCAAACTGTACAGGGAATCTCGCAGAAATGTAGTTTTATTGTAAGGTGTAATTATGAGCGATGGGTGAGAATTAGCGTTACTGTAAAAACATTTTTGGTGGTAATAGAATCTTTATAAGGTGCGATAAAAAAATTATATAGGTTTTGTTTGTTAGGGGCAAAACATGCCATTAAGAATATTTATGTACTAAATTTAAAAAAGAGAGTTCATTCTCGCTTTCAAGTGGAGGATTGTATTTTTACCAGCTAAAAGTTTATGAAACTCTTAAATAAGAAGTTAGTTTTTATTTCATTTTGCTGTAATGTGCACTAAAAGAAAGAGACATCAGAAAAAAGAAGGTTAAAAAATAAGATAGTTCATGAGCTGAGAGTTCCTTGCGCTTTTCTTCACAGTTATAGAACATTTCCCGGTAGTATTATTTCACGATTCACAAGATCGTGTAAAAGACTACTTCAATAAACATTTTTATTTTGATTTTATTTGTATTTCTCTCATTATGTTTCAAAATATAATTTCCAAAACCCAAAAATGAACTGTTTCACACTTTCGAATTAAAATTTTGGCTATAACATTTCAAATAACATCTGTTCTGTGACAAAATGAACATATTCATAAAAATATACGCATTAAGTAGGTATAATAACGTAACACTGAACACCAAACAGGAAAGAGGGAGGGGAATCCATTAACCCATAGAATTTCGTACGTCAAAACACATTTTTTAACAGCGTAAAAAGTCGGACGCCATTATTTTAATACCAGTGAAACATCAGTTAAAAACACTAGCCAATATAAACAACGAAATATTTTAAACTAGTTACGATTTTGCAGTCTGTTTCTCGGCCATTGTTTGGTATTATGAACATTGTTGTTTCATTGTCTTCATAGACGCTCTTGTTAGCCACATTAAGAATATTGTAAGAAAATATCATTTAAAGTTTATAGAAAACAGCTGGATTAGAATATATTCTATAGTTATAAGTATAGTTAGATATTTCTTGAGAGATTGACGTGGGGATTGACGTCAGAAAAGTAGATATATGGGTAGACAATGATGGCAAAAATCTAGCAATCTATAGGAACCTACACCTTTCCTTTACATTAAACTATATCCTTAAAGTGGGCAATCCTTTAAAGGGCAAAATTAGCAACATTAGGTTTAGATTAAAAAGTAAAGGATTCTAAATTAAAATGTAGGTAATTTATATTCTTTATACGTTGAGAATATGTATGACTCACTTATAGTAATAACTAATAAGTATTTGCTCTAAACGAACATTTAGAGCAATTAGCAGTGCAGTGAGCAATTTAGATAGATTATCCAGCTCAAACAATCACATTATTAGTGAAGAATCAACAGAATCTTCAGTAGGCGAAAACGGCTTTATTAATTGGCGACTTATTGGTCGTGTGGGAAAAGCGCTAAGTACTTGGCACAAAAAGAATAATGAACGAGTCCCGGAGGCAATCTCATTAGAGATTAGTATTCTTACATTAGCAACCGATGTGGCTAAACCAGAAGGGATCATGCCGACTGCTTTAGCAAGTCCTAGTAAGTAGCTAAAGGTATTTTAAGTGGTGAAACAAATAAAGAATCTTAAGGGTTTGGAATTGGTGTTTGCATGTTTGACAAATATTTGATCCAAGCCGTGGTGTTTTTGCAAGAAAAGAAATCGTCGTATTAAAAACCCGTACGACAGTTGTTTATTATAATAGTTGCCTTATAGTATAATTCAAAAGCCAGAATTGGCAGTTTTATACACGTTTCGCTCCAGCAATTCTTAAAAATCCTACATTGTTATGTATCTCACAAGTTATTGTGCATTTTTTCTCAATGAAAAACGGCTTGTATCATTTTACGGTCTATGAACTGTGTCTATGCAAAATGAAACATAAATTCGTTGCTCTCTGGCTTGGGGAAAAGCAACAAAGATTTTATGAAGATTTTAAGAGACAATCCAGCTTCCCGAATGCGATTGTAAAGCTAGGCATTAGCCATAACGACGCATTTTATCTGTTAAACGCTTCAGCGAAATATCCATGTGGAATGCAAATATAAAATATTTATGTCAGTCGGTAAAGTCGGGCACGCGATAATATTAAACATTTTATATCGTTGTAAAATGTATTCCTTCAACGGTACGGTGGCGTATTTTCATATGCAGAACAACCGTGACTCGATGAGAAATCTCGGATTTATCGAACCGCTTCATGGAACATAAAGTAATTATAAATATCAACTGTTTCTGGTAATCACATTTTAATTAATATTTATATTGAAAAGGTGACCAGTGGCTGATGGTAAATACAGTGCAAGACAAATAGGTATCTCGATATAATTACGGTTTATATTTACACATGTTCAATCGGAAACTCGACACAGGTGCGTGGTGGATTTCCAACATCGTAAGCATTGCTTGCTGTCCAAGCGTATACGAAATACCACCACCAGAAAATAATCTTGCTGTAGGTGTTTGTGTTAAGTAGAAAATCCGTTTTAAAAGTATTTTCAGTAACAGTTTTTATGTTACAATAGCACGCCTGATGTCATACTTGGGGTCATTGGACAAAATTCATCCATACACCAACTCGAATTGGGTCATTGTTTACACACTACAGTCTAGAATTTTATTAATAAGTAAGAAGGAGGTATGTGCGAACTGAACACAAGTGAATCGATGATAAATGCACGGAAATCGTTCCATACATACATACATTCATTTATCCTAGAAGGGGTAGGCAGAGGCGCCACCAGGACACCCCCATTTCTCCTTGTATGTTCTGTCCCATGATGATAGGGGGCGAGCCTATCGCCATATCGGGTACAAATTCCTGAATCCAGGCTGATAATGAATAGAAAAACTCAATATCACTTTGCGCGACCCGGGATTCGAACCCGAGACCTCAGCTTTGTAATCGTATCGTAGTACAACTACGCCACCGGGCAGTCATTCAATGGACCCAGTAAAAATCGTTCCAAGTCCCAGACATTTCCAATCACATCCTGACCATTTTTTCTCAATTCCAAGACAATAGAAACCCAATTTAAACTCCTCAAGGTGAGGTTTCTTTAGCTAAAACCGGCCGCGACTCCGTAATTATAATAATAAATGAATTGAAAAATTCAACCCACCTGATTGCATTGATGTGCACTACAATTGTTCTCTGTCCCGTTCTGGCTTCAAGTTTAACAAAGCGTTGAAAAGGGACAATGAAAGGTAGGGTATGCATCGATTCTATACAGAGGTGTTCGATTCTCAGGGTGTCGATATTGTATTGTTGGGGCTTGTCGAACGTCTCAGTAAGATTAATGGGAAGGACTCTGCCAGCGGTGAGAGCTTGCCTGACTTAGTTGGCGATGTGCCTAGACGCAAGACAGTAGCGAAGTTTTTTATTTTACAATTTGCTATAACACATAGGTATCGTAAAATAATCGTATGTGAAATATGATATTCGAAACATTTGTTCTCTTTTTCAGAACAGTAATTGGATATATTTGTATTTTATTTGCAACAGTATCTTTGGGTAAAATATTGTTTCATTTTAGTTATTGACATGAATGCTTTATTTCCAAACTGAATTATAGTAGGGTATTATTGAAACTTTATTTTTCTGATCCTCATTGAAATGGCTAGACATTGTTAACAAAGATATAATAATAATATTTTATAACTGAAGGTTGCTTGAAATAGAAAAAAATAAGTACAAAGTTAGAAGCTGGTATAGGATAATACCACGCAAAACAAGCAATTTAATATTACACCTCTTACTAATAACTACAAACACTCTTAACTTAATGTCGCATGACAATGAGGATAGGTGTGAGTGGCCGTCGTCGCCATGGTGACAAAACAGTCACGTACTTCCCACTTCCTGTTTTTATGAATACAGATAGCGCGGTCAATGGCGGAGTTATGGGTTTGTTAGTTTTGCAAAGGGAAACAAAACAACGATTTAATTCACTTTGTGACCAGAGGGAATACGAATGAAGGAAATGTGATAACAAAATATTTCAATCGGTCCAATGGACTTGTTAGGTATAAAAATTGTGTTCTGTTGTGTGTTGTGTTCCAAGTCTTGCGATAAACTAAGTTTGTATGATTTTTTATTCGTAACGGCCCGGATCCGTGCTAGCGTATCGCATTTTGGACTCGTTGTGTTCTTCTAGTGTATAAAATATTAAAACAAAAACTATCTATATCCTTTCATATGCAAAGGCCATCAATACATCTACAATTTTTCCAATTTTTTTGGTGTTTATTGTTGTTTTTTGGTATCAATTAGCATAAGCTGCATACTCTTTTGCTTCTCTTATGCTATACACAATTTAAAGCACAGTTTCTTACGTAACTATAACAGCTTTCTATAACTCGAACTGCATTTGACTGTCAAACTTCTTAATTATCGTAAAAATTAAGCCATTTCCGATCATTCAAGCTGACCCAGATGTAAGCTAAACTTGAAAGTGGGATTAAAACTGGAATCTTAATTCCAGTGGCGTCTTCAATGCATATAAACTTGGCTGCACTGGTTGAATCGCTGTTGCCAAATAGTGAAACCATGTCTGTGGCGAATGCGTGGATTACATCGCCAATGTTCAAGTTTATTGTTAAATACTTAAATAGCTATAGAAGGAAGCACTATTTACTATTCGGACACATATATTGATGGTCAATTACCACGCACGTTAATAAATAAATAAATACACCCAACCGTCACATACATAGTCCTGACCCCACACTAAAATTGAGACTTATGTCGTGGGTATCAGAAACTACAGGAGACTTTTAGGTCTCACAAACACTCAGACCCGATATAAGTATCTGTGGATCACACAAACATTTGTTTCGGTGGGGGGATCTAACCCGCGGCCTCTCGTTTCACAGGCGGCGTCTAACCAAGTGCGCCACAGAGGCTGTCAGGCTGTAAAATAATCGGGTGGAAGCCTGCATACCATATACATCTTAAAGGGATTTCACTGTATGTAAAATTCACAAACCTGCACTAAACCAGTGTAGTGAGTATGGATTAAGCCCTTCAAGTCCCAGTCAATCAGTAGGAAGTCGATAAGATTCATATTTAGGAGTAGATCGCGATGGCAAGGTAAGCTTTAGTGAGTTAATTTCTACTTTAATTAGTAGCTATACTTTTCATGAGTCATTTAACACAGAATTCATATCCTTGCTTGGTTGATATAACCACTATAAGGTTGCAACATTCCCACACTTCAATTTATTGTTTTTCTTAAGGTAAAAAAAACAATAAAATTACCTTTCGTTGATTCTAAGTGCTGAAGTGCCCTTTTAATTCCTCCATATTACTATTCTTTTCTTCCAGAACACTGTATTGCTTGTTCAGTTTTCTTATTTATTTAGTATAATGCCTTAAATACAGCATTATTCCACCCTGATTGCTTTATTACATTCAATGAAAGTTTATAAAATTCCAAATTTATTGTAACACGGAAATTACGTAACTTAAATACCTGCTTAAACACACATCAGATTGCTAAATTCCGTATGTGGAACAGTAAAATGAATAGTTTATACTACAAACACTGGCCGGGGCTATTTTGTTCATTCAATTTGTTTGTGTTGTTTGTTCGCACGCATCGTGGCACACAGTTCACTCTACGTTAGCATTGTGGTTAACATTTAAGACACATTTTATATTCGTCACGAACTAAAATGTTACCATTTTGACATTTATTTGAAGCAATGCCAGAGGAACCAACGAATCCAGATAAAGGAATGTTTAAAGCAGAATAATGTCACAGAATACCATTTAGGAAATAATGGAGGAATTTTACTATGAGTTAAAAAGCAAATCACCCAAACAACGAGAGAAAATGTAAATTCATAGTTACGGTTTCAAGAGTTTGATATAAATAGTTCCAACAATCAACAGTCTCCTAAATGTTGTGTTGTCAATATTGTGACAGACAGATCCATCCCAAATGTTAACTGCGAATTTTTGCAAGCATCCTGCATCCAGGAATTCGAAAGTGGGAACCCTTCAGTCTATGTTAGGCCCAGGAATGTGGCTTGATATAAGCTACCAATAGTATGTACAGGCAAGCCCGTATAATGCAACTGGTAGCGACATGCATTAGGCTCATACAATACCAAACATCGCGAATACGAGGTACGTAAAATATCGCGATCTGTACCCGGGTCACGCAAGCTACAATGGCATATGATTCACACACATTTTGTTATGCGCTACCACATATATGCTATATTGAGTATGTATTTGTTGACAAGACAATGCCGGAACATGTCATTACGAAAACTGGTAATGTTAATTTAACTGTGGATTGAAGATATACATAATTTATCACTAAAATATGTAATGGATTCAGTTTGAATGGGTCTTCTATGCTACTAATTCTAATGTAGCTTTAGAATTTGACAATTTAAATAAGTATAATTCAGTTTTAAGGTATAAATTGCAAAACTTAAAGTAACTTTCATTAACATACAGGCATCAGCCTACAAGACATGACATAAATGCACAAGAAGATAATATCAAAAGCATCAACATTACCACGAACTCTGTTGGAACCAATATTTGGATTAAATTCATCCAACGTCGAATATAGTAAACTGGCAGACAAGGCTGAATGGCACACGCCAAACCCGATCGGCTTGTCGGTCGAAAGCCAGTACTTGTGAATTGTAATGCAGACGAAGCCGCTCGTTTGGCGAGACAAATCGACGTGCCGTCATAAATAGGAAATTGTTGTTTAAAAACATCTTATCGCGGACGCGGCGGACTCCCGTTAAGTTACCGACCTGTTTGATAGGATTAAGTTGATACTGTGATATTAGAATACTTTTAGGCTCTAGCAGTCCATTGCTCGACTTGGTCTTCTCTTATTCCCTAAGCGTGATTCTGTGGGCATGATAAAAGTTATTGGGTGTACATCGGATTAATTGATTGTGGGAATGATTAGGAGAGGCCTATATTCAGGACTTCTTGTGGCTCAATAATAACAATAATTAAAATACATGTATTTTCCGCTTTAAGAAAACTATATTTCTGTTTTATTTATACAATCACACAATAAACAGTCGCAAAAATTGCTCACTACGGGGAAAACTGACTTAATTACGACAAAGCTAATATTTACAACATAGTGTGACTCTGAGCGTAAAAATATTGAGAGTGGGTCAGCAACGAAAGGTCGGTGGTCGGTACTTATGACCAACCGGTTCGTGGTATACCGTCGTACACTTGTCTCCCTTCTAACGCCTACGTAGTACGTGCCGTGTCACAATATGACCCAGTTAGGTATCGTCCCGCCTTCGATTCTCGGGATCTATTGATCGAAGATTGGAAGTTTGGGGAAACTAGATGCATGCGTTGGAAATGTTTAAAATTTGTATGTTTATTAAACTACGAGAAATAGATAAAAATATAGTATTCGATATCAGCAATTAAGAAATTTTAATTGCACATACAGAGGTCGAGACATTACGATATTATTGCTTTTAATTAATGTGAAATCTCCAGCACACCATCCAGTGTACAACAAATACATTCAAAACACACCAACCATTAAAATCATTTCGCAGGAGCCTTTCATTGCATTAATTGGATAAAATCATCCTTTGCTAATACTTGCGGCGTGGAAACATTGCAGGGCGCGTTAATTAAAACATCCTGGACGCGAGGAAATATTGCAGGTCGGGTTAAAAAAAATTAACATATGACGAGTTAAATGGAGTGAAGTGTAGTATGAAGTTGGGTGGAAATGCACCAAAAACTTCAGTAGTTTATTGAAATTATAGTAATTCGGGTGATGTATTTAAAACCTATTGAAAGATTTGACTAGGTTTTATCCATCGCCATTATAATTTCCTCTGTTAAAAGCCACTTCTCCCAATGATAAGTAAAATAGGGCTTTTTTTTTTCATTTAACTCACGCGGTAAAATAGATAACTTTGAGATATTGAGATGCTACACTAAGCAATAACAATTTCCATTTATAACACACGAGCAACTATAATTTTCAATAAGATTGCATCGGAAATTACAGAGATATACACCCCACTTTATAACCAATGCATAATATCGCATTCGACTCAATCCTCATACTAGGATACGCAAAGCCGCACACAAATCCAGGAACTCAGTTTTCGTAATCCCCAATCCGGTAACCCTATTTAAACTAATACAAATTTTGCTGAAACCAAACTCAATTTGAAAGGAAACTTATATAACAGAATAACACGGCCGAATTAAAAATTGCCGTCAAAGTGAATAAAATGCCGGCCACTTCGGTGAAGTAATTTTATATTCGGAAAAGCCGGTTAATGTTTTGCAAGGCTCAACTTGCGTACACGGGTAAATATGTAAAGGACCTTTCTGTGTGGTTTCGGTTCGAGGTAATGTGATAAAAATAAATAAAATTTGGGTCACACATGGCAGGATCAGACCTCCGATGTCTAAGACAAATATTTGAAGATTACGCTAATATTTCGGACGTCCTTGCTATTGTTGACTTGTAAGCAAAAGTATTACACAGCTTGAGCGAATTAAAACACCAATTGCAATTGACATTACGACACACAATATATTAATAATTATTCCTTTTACACCATACCTCAAAAATACAAATAAAACACTCAAAACTTAATTTGATCCTATTAATTCAACAAAAACAATAACCAACAAGGCGTAGGTACTTAGCATGTCCAGTCCTCACTAGAAAACATATATTGATATGCATTCAAGAAGCTAAATGTGATAAGTGAAGGTACGACTATTGAAATTTGCAAATGGCGCGCGGAATGCATAGCATGTAAGCTGCTGTGACGCGCGTTAAGAGGTTTCACTATACCCTTCTGCATATTAGTATTTGTGGTGGAGGGAGTGAGCGAAAGCGGAATTGTTTAGATTTACTTTATTTTCAGAGTTTATTTATTGAATTATGGTCCTTCAACAGTATTATCACAACTAAAACCATTCTTTGCTAGTTATGTGCAGGCTGATGCATATACCATTTAAGGACTACACAGGGTTAGATAAGATGTTAACCCATATTTCCATCATACATTAATTGCTATGAAATTGTTATAATCCTCAGTATTTAACTAAAAAGATGAATCAATAAATGTTCAGCAAGCATTTGACTGTATTAAAGGTTGATTTTTAAAAATCCTTTCTTAACGTTGAATCATATAAAATAGTTTTGACTAAAAATATGCTTATAGGCTTAGGACCAAAAGATTGTGGCTGTACTTTGCCAGTTTATGTTTGGAATTTTATATAGTAGTGCCAGAGACAGAGCAGAAGGGAAATCCCGCAATACAAATGGGCAAATACTTTATTTTGTTCATTGTTATTTTAAACATTTATATAACACATTGTCTGCATAGTGGCTTTCTTTGTTGGATTAAAGTTAAATTATTATAATGGGTATAAAATGCAATGAACAAAGAAACTTTATTAAAGAGCACTGAATTATATATTTTGTTAATGCTTTATATTCCTCTGTGCAAAAGGAAATTACTTGAAATAAAGTAATTATTATAACTCTTAAGGAAAGATAAAGGGTCTTTGCCCACTAAGAAACCACAATTGAGGCTATAAAAAGAAGTTTTCTTTGTCCAGTATCTTTCATAGTGCAACAATCATAAGAAAGAATAAAGAGTTTTTACTCAGCAACGAACCATAATTTAGACTATAAATAAACTTATTTCATAGTTTAATCCGCTGTCGCTTCCACCATGTACCGTAACCAGCACGGATATTTGTTCAAAGGAATAAGGACATCGGTTGTTGAGTAATGTCGGATCACCGCGATCGCCGCAGCCTTCTAGCTTGTTTTCATTACCACCGGGAAAGTAAAAGTCTATGATAATTGTGTACATGTCAACTTTGTAATGAGGTGAGGAATGTCTTTGACGTCTTAGAAGTTTATTTTTGTAACAATTCTGTACCAGTATCAGCCGAAATACGTCCCATTGCAGGCGCGGGCCTCCTCTACAATCGAGAGTACGATTGAGAGGGGTTAGGCCATGTAGTCCACCACATTGGGTATTGCGGTTTGGCGGACTTTACATACCATAGAATTTTTTACAAATCGCTATGATATTATGCTGGTTTTCTCACGATGTTTTCTTTCACCGATATAGTGCGTGGTGATTGTCTATCAATACACACGTGACTCCAAAAAGTCACAGGTGTGTCCTGGGATTTGAACCCGCGACCACCGTGAACATGTTGACAGCCACGTCTGGTCCCTTACCAACAGGCCATCAGGCACTTATTGTACTTGTGACAATTATATCGTCTAAATGGTTTTCCAATCAAGCGGCGCCGGCTTGAATTTGCTTAAGATATACGTTGACAAATTGACAACTTTCTTCTAGTTCATCTGAACTCATACTCTTATAGCTTAAGATATTTTTCTTAAAAGTTGTTTAACAACTTGAAACGCAAAGACAATAATATTTTATCCTAAACCCGCACGAAGAAACTCATTTTCAAAACAAACAAACAAGAAAAAAATATTCAATCAAACATTTCCTCTACCTTTTATTAATTCGTACCTTTCGATTCACAGCTTCGCCCACTATGCCTGGTGGCATATAATATAATCTTGGTAGATTATAATACTTCATAAACTGTTTAATTCTATAAAAGTCGCCGCTTCTATTTCCCCACCAGCTTAAAGAGCTTGTTTATTCGCGTTAAGTTTAAACAGTTCCCGTCTTACAATTTATAATACTGAACTTTGGGTGTACTTCGCTTCTACCACGCTCTGATAGTTTCCTTCTTTGCATCCGACTTTGAGAGGCTATGTACCAAACGGTATAGTGTTAGCCATACTGAAGGTTTGAGAGATTAATATTTCATATGAAAATCGCATTATAATAAAAAAAAGCAAGAAAGAATGCCCACATTAGATCCAGCTTAAGATACTGCAAACAAACCAATGTTTTATAGAATTTCTCTGTCAATAAATAAAACACTGAATAGCTTAAAATTAGTACAAGAGCAGACTGAAGTTATTTAAATTAAAGCACAAATATTTCTAACTGTTCGATATTAAATAACACATGTGCAAACTTGCATACCAATGAGATCACCGTAAAAATCTCCTAGACATTTTCATATCATATACCAGGTGGACTAAACCCCAAATTTCTCCCAACAACAAATACATTTGTCACATCTGTCAATATAAACCTTGATCTGAGCCCGAACTCCCATCTTCAACGTTTACATCTTTATAATTCTGTAGCGAAGTTTGACAGAAACAATTTTCCTACTGCCGTAGTTTGAAGCCGCGGCGCAAGTTTTGTACAACTTTAATTGTATCTCCACATTCTTTTAAAGAAGTTCAAAAGGATTGTGTTCCTTTCATGGGCACATATTTTGGTTATGAGTTATTGGGTGTTCGGGATATTTGGAATACTGTTATTGTAATTATGGGAACTTATGTAATTCTATTCTCAACTGCTACGATATATTGAGTAATGTGAGGTTTAATCAAATATATTGCTAGAATAACACACGCTCACGCTTATATCCCCACAGAAGGAAGCAGATATATGTAATAATAAAAAATGGATTGCCTGCCCAGATAATCGCACACAATATTATTCCACCGAACGGTTCGCAGTACACATTGGCATTAGCCTAATTAGTCAAATATGATTACTTGTATAATAAATATGATTTCTCAACATAATACTTCTACAACATAACTCTTCCGAGTAATCGTAATAAGACGAATGTATGCTTAGGCAACACACATTCGTGACAAAGATATATAACTTAATGATCACGAAGTAATTATGCAATGCATAAACTATTAGATCTAGCATTATGAATAAGTCTTCTAAGATTTATGACTCGTGAGATAACAACATCAGTAGAATTTGTAGCAACTAAGAATTAACTATATTTTTCTAATCGAAAACATTTTATTACATTTTGAAGACATCGTTATAATATATAATTTTGCCAGCTTTATAGTATAAAAGCTGAATTTCAAATATGTTGTTGAGGCAACTATCAAAAGGTGTTTCCTTGGCAGCCGGACACTTTAGACGGTTCTTTCATCTTGCCAGACACAATAAAGCTGATAACTTTCAAAGCCACCACGATCGGAACTTCATAATAGCGGATCGTGTAATGACTCTATCAGAGGCACGCGCAGACAAACTTTTAGCTTCTATAAAATGACGAGTCTTGCGGCCACGGACTCTAAGTTTATTAGTATGAAATCAATATCATTAAAACTTAAAAGGCTATTGTAGAACAACGAAGATTGCTGTATGATTAAGTAATAACAAACATAAGAAAACATAGAATCGCATTGAGAACTCGCTTTTTGAAGTCGGTTAAAAACACAGAAATGATAAAAATTATTGGGTCAAAAATCAAGTTTACTTTAGTACTTTGGTTGGGATGTTTTACTGACGGTAAGTATCGGTAACTATGTAACTTTGCTGTACCTAACTCATTTTATTTTTAGACTACGATGTGACACGTCAAGGCTGTGTCGAAATAGAACTTATTAAACAGGAGAAAGTGCCTAACATCGCTGTTTTGCTTACTTACAAATCTCCGTAGGAATGAAATAAACATTACCAAGTTTCGTGGCAAAACAAGAAAGTTATGAAATATCTGCTTGTTTGTACGGAAATTAAGATTTCCGATGAAATTTTAGTTAAGTTCAAAATTGCTTACAACCAGAGAAAAATCGTATATCTTCGAGTTTTACGTAGGTTCGATGGTCGATATATTCTTGTTTAAAAGTTACAAATGATTAAACTCAAAATTAATCAATATGCCACTTAAGAAGCCGGCTTTGAAACGGGAGACCGCGGATTCGATTTTGTAGTACGCATTTAGCCGTCTGTGAAACAAGATCCCAGTTATATATAATACTCACCCAAACATGTATTGTTATTTACCAATATTCCTATTGTTGTTTTACTCAAAACTGCCTTATATATTCTCATAAGACACGTATTACATAGGACTATATCGTATAAAATATGTAAATACACGAAAATCTTTAGACAAGCATTTGAACCCCTCTGGAAATACCCCGGATTTACCCGGGCGAGCAATAACAGACCACTAAATAGTAAATTGTATGTACCTCTCCTTAAACCTATAATTAATGCAGCATACAAAAGGGTCTGTAACGAGCTATTGTAAGCTAACAAAATATCTAAATGGAGACTAATGAGTACAGATGAAATGGGGGAAGATGAAGTGATTAGTGAGGATATTAAAATGCGCTGTACAGTTTTAAATGTACTTTAGTTTTTTCATGTGAGTTGGAGGAATTTGTGCGGGTATGGCGTTTTGCAACGGAAATGGTCTCGGTGGAGTGTGGCTGGTAGCAGTGACATCTGTTTGGCGGATGTAGACTGAGCCTATATGGGCTTGTGTGTTACTATATTTTTAGATTGTAAGGGGAAATCTCCTGATAACATAAAGTACAAAATCCACTTACATTTTTATGCTTTAAAAAATTAAACGGAACTGCACTAGTCGAACAATATTGTGGTAAATAATGTCTATTTATAAATACGTTATTGTACACCACACAAATTATCACAAACAAAAACGTAAATATACTCAATAATAATATAGTATTCAAAACTGAACGAACAAAACCATTTCCATGATTTCAAGTTTAACCAGTACCAAGAATACGCAGAATTTTCTCCTTTGTATATATTCCAGTACGTTTTCAGAACAGCAAATTGAAATTATTTCCAGTAACAATTCACTAAATATGCGAGTTTACAGGGAATTTATCAAGCCTCAACAGTTTCATAAACAAATATAAAAGACTACACACATTTAAATTTTTCCTATCGTTCTTTGTTGATACATACTTATACTTTTGTTTGTTTGCCTTTTTACGCTGGAACGGAACAACAAATCGACAGTTTTCTTTGCAAAAAGATTTTTTATTACATGGACATACATATAAACAACATTTTATCCTAAAAAAATAAAGATCCTACGGATTATATGTCAAATTAACTAGCTAGTGGTAGAACGTTCGTATCTTTCTGTATAGTGACCACCATTTACGATGATGGAACACCTTTTATAGTGACCCGTGCAAGCTTGCCGCGCTATAGGCTCACCCTGTATATTTTCTTGTTTATAACAGGCCAGCATAACTGTGTCTCGTACCATGTAATCACTTTATAGTGTCAGAATAAAAAGAGAAACGACGCTGCCGGGCAAAATTAGTATGTAATATTTTTAATGGACCGCTCGCAGCAGCTCCAATAATTGGAACTAAACAAAGCTGTTACTAAAAATTAGGTTATAGTACTTTCCCTATCTGTGTAATGTTAGCAAGTATGGCTTGTGAATCGTGCGGTGTGGAGTTCGATTTCTATGGCAATTCAAGGTAAGCTTTCGATTTTGAAAACGATAATTGTGATTAGATTTCGTAAAAAGTTGACGTCAAAACGAAATTGTATTAATAAATGATGAATACTTTTACGAATATTTAAAACGCTATTGAGGTACTGTTTTAATTTCTATATTTTAAAAATATAGTTAAGCGATGGATAAAAATAGCTTTTCAAACTTCTTTCTACGAAATCAAATCTTGCAACGTCCCCAAAAAATTATGTCACACGCAATCCACATAACCGTTCTTTAAGGGCAGGTAAAAGAGGTAATTATAGTATAAAATCTGGTACTAGTTTTCCGTCGTTACAACAATTTCATTATAATTAAACAACAGAGATAGCGTAATTTAATTTTCTCCGTATTACCCGCCTTTTACATGCCGTCTTTATAGAAACAAGGAAAGGAATTAGGGCGCAAGGAAAAGAATTTCATAAACATTTTTAATGTTAATACGTTGCAATAGAGAAATATTTTTAATACAGGACTTTCATCTGTAGTTGTAATATTAATTGGGTATTCTTAAAATTACTCCAATAATTATTTTAGTGAAGTAACTTTTTAAACTTAAACAGTATGTCGTTTATTCGACAGTTGTAAATTCATGATTTCAATCTTAATTTTTCAATGTTTTATAATATTATCTTGTGACACACATCATAAATGACATATTTTTACATTACAGATATATTTTTTTCTGATTTAAATATTTATGATTTTGGTAAATTAGGTTCTGTTAGGTATACTTAGCTGCCATGCAATAATAAATAAATAATAAATAATGAAATTTATAAACATGAACATTAATTAAGCCACTAAAAAAGTCGAAATTACGCACTTGGTACAAAAATACCCGCGAAGCCAACCCTAAAACAAGTGACGCGACATTTCTAAAAACATCCGCGTCATTGTTTAGCTTTTCCTTTTTAACCCTGTTCCTGGCGACAGAAATAGTCCAGGGCCGTTTCGTCCAAGAATAACCCGTCGCAGCCAAACTTCGAAGGCGAGTTAACATTGATAAGGGTACATCGGTTGTAATAAACCCTCCACAGAAGGGTTGATATTCAATAATTCACTACAAACACTCTAAATGTTTACTGGGTCATTTCGACCCTCTTGACCTTGGGAGGGTTGGTTTAGAAGCCCGCTATAAAGGTATTCTCGTAGGTAAGGGTTGTCGGGGTTGAAAGATATCTGTAATAAGAGATTTAGGCTCGCCTTAGTGCTTTATGTAATACATTTACTGGCTTAAGCCGGGCAACCCGGAGTTTTAAAATAAGTTCTTTTAACTACATTTTAATATGTTCTAGGGCTTGTATATTTAGAAAGTAATTCATTTTCGGCTTAACCTACATTCCTTCTTTCGCAATATTTATTTTTGAGCTTAAATGGTGGCATATTTCGTAGATAAATTGAAAACCAAAATGGCGACATGACGAAATTGATTTTAAAACCAATTTCAATGGCGGGTAATTTTCCGAGATAATCTAGAGCCGACGACGCTTTGAACATTCAATTCAATTTTTAATACCGTCCCGAATTTATCCATCGATCTAGTAGTTATGTTCGTGAACTCTGAAACGTGACGTACAAGGTTTGAACTTTGATTTCATTCAAAATATTATGATCAAAAATACCCTTGAAACCAATATAACGGAATAAAGAGAAAATACTGAAGAGCAATCCTCATTAGACCAACGTGGTGGCCTGTGGCCTAAGCCCTCTCAATCGAATTCTCGGTTGTAGAGATTCCCTTGCGCGATTGTGGACTGACACAATCCCTTGTAATCCTCCATCGTCAAGGACTAGGTAGAAACCTAGTTATTGTAATTGTGGTGAATGTCGGCGAAGATTACAACCATTGCTACTTTTATTAATATTGTTTTATAGAAGCGACGATATTATATCTCGGTCTGCCTCAAAACTTATTATTGTAATAATACAGGGTATATCAAGACCGCGACCGAAAACGAAGCCAGGTGGTAGTTTTAGCGGTTACAGACACAAAGCAACTAAAAATTTTGAAAAAACAGTGACGGATTTTTTTTACAGTATTTTAAAAATCATGTTTGGGGGATAAATACCTAGTTTTTGCATAAATAGGAATATAAACCCTTAAATACCATTGCGTGTTTAAAAATAAAGTGGTGTACGTAATAATTTTCAAAAAACGATGAATTTATCACTCAAATATGACGATAAGTAAAAAATTGACGTTTTTTACTTGCATTGTGTTTGATATCATTAATACTACCACCAGGCTTCGTTTTCGGTCGCGGTCTTGATATACCCTGTATATCTTTTAAAGCAGGCAGACTAACTAACACCTACCTACGTGTTTTAATACCCTATACGAGTATACTTTATTTTACGTATACATTTACAATATTCTAGCAAACAATACAATTAATTTACCATGTTATATACGTAGGAAACTATTGTTTAGCAATTTCCAGTCGGCAATATATTTTAACAGCAACAAACAGGATAAACAAATAATTATATTATACATATTGTCAACGAAGGCGGGTGAATGTTCAGTAATTATATTCATATTTCAGATTAATTGCGGTTGCATTATCGTGTTGGTATAAAAATATAAATAATATTGCTGTATTTATTTCCCTGTGACATTAATTAAAACATCTAATATGTTTAAATATATAAAATCTTTGCTAGAGAAGTCAATCAATTGTTTTGGTTAGTTAGGTAAAATTTTAATGTGTTTAATATTATTTATTTACTTAAATCTTTATTGTAAAAAAACGGAAACAATTAAAAAAAAGAATGATATGCAGACAGGTAAATTTTGTTTCAATACGAGTTCAGGTCTAGAATAAGTTATAATTTTCAAGGAGGAGCAATGTTATAAAATAGAAAATAACCCATTGACTAAAAGTCGTACAAGGAATATAAAGCATAACCACCTACATTTTTCCAATTCCGTATTGTTTTAGATTTTTATCAATGTACCTATATCATACATACATACATACATACATAAACTCACGCCTTTATCCCCGAAGGGGTAGGCAGAGGCGCCACTAGGACACCCACATTTCGCCTTGCATGTTCCGTCCCATGATGTGATAGGGGGCGAGCCTATCGCCATATCGGGCACAAATTCCTGACTCCGGGCTGATAATGAATAGAAAAATCCAATATCACTTTGCCCGACCCGGGATTCGAACCCGAGACCTCAGCTTTGTAACCGTACCGTAATACAACTACGCCACCGAGGCAGTCATGCAGTCATGTACCTATATCATAACATCTAAAAAACTTTTCTCCTGTTCGTCAAACCCGCATCACCCCGTAGCAAAGTTTTCTCAATATCCTAAAAGTCACTATTGTATTCTTAATTGTTTTGGAAGCGTCTAAACTGTCCACCTCGCCGGATAGAACAACAGACAATCCGGGCTTGAATGGAGCTTGTTTACATTTCAATAGACCGGGGATTTCGAGATCAATATCTGGTTTAGAGATACTTATAAGGGAAATAAATTGCATTAAATAATCAATATTTAAAAACTTGATTGTGGAAAAATATTGTACTGTATTTGCCCATAATCGCCCACTACTGAACATGAAACTACCGAGAGTTCGATTGAGAGGGGTTAGGTCATAATCCACCCCTTGACTTAGCGGCGGATATCACATATCATAGAAAATATGTATAAAATCTATATGCTATGCAGGTTTCCTCACGATGTTTTCCTTCACCGTTATAGTGCATGGTGCTTGATAAATTATCAAGGAATATGGTTGACTGCCTAACATAGAAAGAATCTTATATGTAATTGTTACTTACACCCAATCCCGACTTCACACAGAAACTCCACAGTAAACGTAATAATGCAGGATGGTGGAAACATGACGGTATTAGGCTACAAACACGATCGCTACAAGTTAATTAAATTAAAACTGTTTAAATAGGTGTCACAGCAACATTCACAAGTCTTTTATTTACACTATGTAAATGAGGAAATAATAGTGTAAGTGTACTGTTGTGTTCTGGTTTGAAGGACATTGTAGCCAGATTAACTACTGGACATAATGAGATTTAACACCTCATGTCTCAGGATGGCGAGCGCAGTGGAATGCCAAGCATTGCATGGTAATTCACGGTGTTGTTTGGTTCCGCCGCTGTCAATGAGCGGTCGTATCGCTTATCATGATGAGGCAAATGGCTTGCTCGTCTCGCCATTCTTGGCAATAAAATCAAAAAATAACCTACATAAATATAAATATAGAGTAAAAATATCCGGTGGCTATAGCGCTGAATTAAATTTATTATAAATATTTTTGCTTTACGAACTGATGACGCGAGCTGCGAGACCTTGGATATCATTTCAATTGATATGATCTTTCCTCCAACAACTTGTATATTGAGGATATCAACAACTTCGAGGCTTAGTCTTTAAAACCCAGAACAAGAAATACATATTTGTTGCTCAAAAATCATCTGTCAAAATACAATTTTACATATCAGATATACCATTCGTGTAAGCATTTTAATATCAAAGGTCGCTCCTTCGTCTGTAATTCCTAGGTACCGTACCTGACGCCTAGAAATCTAGGTCACAGCCTAAATGCAGCTCTGTACGCTGTACTAATATTATGAGCTGAAGTTTTAACATAACTAGCGTGGGGGAAACGTAAAGCCTTCTGATAAACGCATTGCTTTCCTGTATGTCTGTTACTCAATATAGCTGGCTTTTAGATTGTAAAGTGCCTCGGGTAAATTCGCTCTATAACTTTAATAGATAAATTGTAATCGTCTACGGTCTACGGTTCAGTTCTTAAGAATTTTTCTTAAAAACAAAAATCGATTTCACGAAAAGTTAAGTTTCGATGAAGCGAAGATTCAAAAGGATTATAAGAAATTGTGAACGCCTTAATGTTTGAAATAAACGCAATCCTTTGAATGTTTCTTTAATGATGCTGTAAAATCTTTGGATAATTAATTAGTGATTCCTTATGCATATTCTAGTCTCCTGTCAGAAAATGGGACGGAAATTCCTGCTAACTATGGATGTGTTTACACTTCTATTTATGTAATAAAGATTCAATCATCATACTATACAATTCCAAACATTTATTTAACTAATCGACATGTTAAATAATTATAAAAAAACGTTTTCCAAGAATCAAACTTGCACTTCACAGCTCGACTCTAACATAGTAAAAAATATGTCATACACGCAACATCTACACAAAACCTGTTCAAAAACAACACAGACGCAACCGCAATTCACAAAAACACATCCAAAACTTTCCCGATAAAAACATACCTCGAAACAGTATTTAAACAATTTAAAAAAATCCGGTATACCAAAAATGGTCCTTCGAGCCGGATTTTGTATTTTTTTTCTATGAAACGCTGTAAAACTAACAACAAGCCATTCGTAACACTTTTCGATGCACTACACTGATACGGGGACACGACCTCTCACCACGGAGGTTCGCGGCGTACTGGTTGGTAAGGCCCGCCCTGTAGCGAACCACGCTGGAGCTACGAATGACTTGAGACGGCAGTTTAGTCGGAAAGCTAACTGTATCTATAGTATTAACATGAGTTGCTAATATTCTGTTGTTATATAACTCTTCTCTATTTTTAATACTAAGTGACAAATGAGTATTGACTATAATGCATCATTCGTAGAGCCTAAATAGAACGCATTAGTTTAACTTTGGTGATCATCTGTTCGAAATCGTATAGAGGTTCAATCCAAAACTAGAGATGCCTGTCTCAATATGACGGGTTTTCAATAATCTTGTTCGGTGGTTCCTATGGGTATTAATAGGTATAGGTATAGATATGGGTATAGGTATTTGAATATCCCATCAACAGTTATAAGAGTCGTGTTCACATCGAGTAGGATGAACACACTTTTGTTATTCTTACAAACACAATTATGTTTGATATTGCTATTTGTGTGAACCAAAGAAATAAACAGTAACCGTTGTTTAATGAACAAGAAAACACCGACTATTCAAAACAACCACCCTACAACGAAATATTGTTTTTCAACCCGTTTTTCTATTTCAATCCGCTTTCATTCCAGGTTTTCAGAACGAAGATATACAGCCAGGTACATTACGTATTAGTTATTCCTAATAATACACTTTACTATAATACTCTAGTTAGTAGTTATAACACAATGGTTAACATAGTTATGTAGTGAAAGTATACTGCCGCATCCGATGTTTTTTCGCCGTGTGAATATTTTTTATATCAAAAGCACGATTGTAACCTGTTGTTACGTTACATTAAACTAGTTTTATAACGTTTATATAATGTCTATCGGTTAGCCTTGTTAATAGGTTGCGAGCTGTGATCGCGGGTTCAATTCTCGAGCAAATAATTTCGAAACTATGATTTTAGATGAATTAATTTTGGCTGATAGGGGATCACATCATGGGACGGAACATAGAATGTGAGTGTCGGAGACACAGAGAGAACATAGAGAAATAGAGTGGCGGAATGTGAGTGTCCTGGTGGCGCCTCTACCACTTCTGGGACAACGGCGTGAGTTTATGTAATTTTGGCTGTGGTTCTGGGTTCCATGCGTATATACACAATCCAGCTTGTTTATTTGGGTTTCAAAACTATAACATAACATGGATTGAATAAAACCCCTGCTATAAATATCAGCCAAAATATTTACTGGCATTTTGAAATTGGTAGAGTCTCGTGACGTTTTGAGTTTGGTCATCTGTCGTGTAATATAATCTATGTTACTTGCCAAGGTTACTTGACTCTAACCATGATATTAACAAAATATTGTACTAATAACCAAAATACCTAATGAAAAGTAGTGATTCTGTAAACTATTACCTAAGTGATAAATGTTATATCAACCATTACATAACGACTTCAAAGGGGAAAGATATAGTACACCTCCCTGATTGGCGTCTAGAACAAAATGGGAGTAACAATGGTTATTGAGTTTCCCACAATCGTTCGCCGGCCGACTGCTCTTGTTTCTATTGAGATGAACTCGATGGTCCCTATCCACCTCGCGAAACACACAGTTACACACACATAGTTAAACTGAATTGGATCACTGCAATCGCGCATTTTTAATCGAAATACAATCGGGGGAATCGGGGTTGCTAGTATATAATACATACAACAAAATACATTGCTACTGGACATAATGAGACTTAACATCTCATCTGAGACATGAGATGTTAAATGGCGAGCGCAGTGAAATGCCATTGCTTTGTAATTCATGGTGTTGTTTGGTTTAGCTAACGTCCATGAGCGGTCGTATCGCTTACCAACAGGCAAATGGCATGCTCATCTAGATATTTATTGTAATTAATAAAAAATACTACAAAAATATAGAGTTAAAATGACTTTCAACATAGGCTTTCAATATAGGCCGAAACAGAAACCGAAATTCTCTTTCAAAGTCGGTTGGGATTACTAGTTTCTGTCGAATACTACGTAAAATATGTACTTATTTAGATTAATTTTCAATTACGCTTAACAATAACTCTCTCATTAAAATGGAAATATGTAAGTTAATTAAAGTCAAGGCAATCCATGAAGATAACATTTAAAAACTTAGAAAGAATATCATGCGTGGGTGCTGCTCTTTGAGCACATTTTTTATCTTTCCTTTGCTAAACACAGCCTGAGTGGCACTGTCGCATCGGTGTGAACCTAATTATAAAACTAGATGGTATGGAGTTGATGCTCGCACCGAGGCAAATGTTTGTGATCAAAAATATTCGCTTAAAGTCTGGGTGTTGTCATATAAACCCTACAAATAGAAAAAAAAACATCTCCAACATCAATTATCGCTGCAATATTTAAGTCGGTTATCAGCTTCCACGTCCCTCAGAAGTTTAATAGAGCAACCGCCAAATTTGCAAATCAGATACGCAGCGCCGTTTACACTGCGAGCTAATCAGGATTTTGGAAGGTCATCTCTACTGGAAACAATTGTATTTTTACTACCAAACAAAATCCAATAGTGACAACGGCTGACAATTTGGTTTCTGTGTGTCAGGACGTGATTTTTTTTAAACACGAATGTCTTTTTTATTTCCGGAAGTTAGTTATTATTTGAAAAAAAAGTGAAATGTGTGTTTAATGACTATTACTTTATTATCTAACAAACTTTACCAGGCCAGTGTGATGAAATTAGCATCTCGAGTCCATTAATCTATACATACAGGGTATATCA
The DNA here is from genome assembly GCA_949752805.1 of Deilephila elpenor. Classification (NCBI taxonomy): domain Eukaryota; kingdom Metazoa; phylum Arthropoda; class Insecta; order Lepidoptera; family Sphingidae; genus Deilephila; species Deilephila elpenor. The sequence goes on from OX457108.1 coordinate 12,391,183, forward strand.
AGACCGCGACCGAAAACGAAGCCAGGTGGTAGTATTAGTGACTTCAGACATAATGCAACAAAAAATTTCGCAAAAAAAATCGTCAACTTTTTTTTGATAATTTTTTACTAATCGTCGTATTTGGGTGATAAATACATAGTTTTCCTAAAATAATTATGAACCCCTTTTTATTTTTTAAGACGCAATGGTGTTTACTACCCAAAAACAATGATTTTCAAAAAATTGTAAAAAAAAATCTGTCGCTTATTTTGCGAAATTTTTATTCGCATTATGTCTGTAACCACTAAAACTACCACCCGGCTTCGTTTTCGGTCGCAGTCTTGATATACCCTGTATAATAAAAATGTAAATGGTCGATGTCTGTACATGGAAGATATTTAAGAAATTTCAACGCGGGGGGTCTTTATAACAGCAACAGAATCCAAAACATTTTTTTTTAGAATTTTTGTCTGTCTGTCTGTCTGTCTGTCTGTATGTTTGCTTGCGCATCACGCAAAAACTACTGCACCAAATGAGATGCGGTTATCACAGTTGTATTGCTGCAGGTTCAACTTAAAAACTGGTATATGTTGCATTTGCAAACAGGGTGTTTCTTTTTGTTTGCTTGCACATTACTCATAAACTACCGCAACAAATGAGATGCGGTTTTCACAGTTATATTGCTGCAGGTCAACTTAAAAACTGGTATATGTTGCATTGACATACAGGATGTTTCTTTTTGTTTGCTTGTACATTACTCATAAACTACCGCAGCAAATGAGATGCGGTTTTCACAATTACAATGGTGCAGATCCAACTTAAAAACTGGTATATATTTCATTTACATACAGGGTGCTTCTTTTTATTTACTTGCGCATAACGCAAAAACTACAAGACGAAATGAAATGCGGTTTCACAGTTATATAGGTACAAGTCCAACTTAAAAACTGGTAAATGTCTTATTTATATACAGGTTGTTTCTTTGTATTATGGAAGATAAATGAGAAAACTAATATTCCCCATATTAACACTGGATTAACACTTAGGCTACATTTTATCCAGATAAATTAAGTGTTCCCGTGGGATGAGGACGGAAATCCGATATATTTGTTACTTTTTATACTCAAAGGGATGCGATGGGCGTGGATTACATACCTTGAGGTGAGAATGAGATAGGACAGGCGGGATATAACGGGACGGGACGGGACGGGATGAGAAATACCAAATAATCTATACATGTATATTTTTTTAAACAAAGTTAATCACGCAGACGAAGTTAGCGGGCAGAAGCTAGTAGGTAATAAGAGAAGTCATGATCTACATGACTTCTCTTATTACTAATATATGAAAAAACAATGAAATCGTTTACTATTCAATTAAAACATTTTACATTATTACATATACCGCGTTGATACGACAGATGGGCATTAAATAACACTATGTATACTATACGTCCTTAGTATTAATTCGACACGGCACAAAAATTAATAATACCAAAAATGAGATTTTGTTTGTTTCAAGCAAACTAAGTAGCCTACAAATAAGAGTAAAACGCAACCATCCTTTGTAAATAAATTTCACTGACCATTGATGAACTGAACTGGCAACGTCGCGCGGGGCGTGTGTTATCGTCGTGTCGTGTCGTGGCGGGACGCCGCGCCGGCGCACCGCGCGTAGTTACGTAGTTTTGAAGGTAGTTTTAGATCTAAAATTCGTTCTTCCCAAGCAGCGGGTATTTGCCGCGCTGGCACTCCCTCCTGTTGCGGCACTATACTTTTGTTGTCTCGTATCTTTGTACTGCCCATGTTATTGTGCGGGCGTTCCTGGGGCAATTGTGGCTGTCACCATACCTTTCGCGGTATGTACACAGAGCTAAATCTGTGTTTCCATGGCATTCGCCGTAAATATAAACCAAGCAGTATATTCTGACGCAGTGTAAGTTACACGAGGCATTGTTAAACAGTTAAATTACAAACACAAACACAAACACAATTTAATTACGTGTCCTTGACAATAAAAAACATTCAATAACAAAAAAACATTAACTAATAATTATCCCAAGTTACGTGTCTTGTCACAATAAAAAGAAGAAATAATGTCTTAAACTCATTTAGTGTCTTATCATAATAACAATACAAAATCACAATTTTCGGCGCAAGATCGACAAGATAAAAGCGGCGCGGCGCGGCGGCGCAGGAGTTTCCGTGTTACATCCGTTCCGAAAGGATAGCGACGGCGCACTAAAATAACAATTTATTTAGCAAACAATTTTTATTTGTTAAGCTGCAATAGCAACACACTGACCTATTTCTATTTCTTTTACGCGCGGGATGTTTTGCTATGATTTGTCTCTCTCGTAATGAAAGTGCAGGTGTGTATTTATTGCTTCCTTATTTGCATCGCCAACTTTTTAAGTAATTTAGTTGTATTTATTTATGTGACTTGTGTAAGAGCGGCAACAGCGCGTAGATTTTAGTAGGATCTATCGTTTTAAGGTGTTTGACCTGTGCGTTAAACGTAATCAGCTGTTAGAAAAGCTACATCGTGTTCAAATGGGGCAAAAACTTACAAAACCATTTATGACTAAACTACTGCTCCTATTTAATAGATTTTTAGTACAAAACTTTGAAATGGTACCTAGTATATGCAGTTTACAAAAATGCCCATCGGTCGTATAAACTTTGTATATACCTGATATACCAGTCTTTCATAGTATTATTGACCAACAAATTAGCTCATTCAAAAACCAACCTAATGTAAAGGCAATACAATCCTTCATATAACAAGAATGGTTTCAGACTTTAGAGGGGTAAGTTAATTTACATCAGCTGAATTGTATCGGGAAATTTTTCACATCACGTCGTCGGGGTTAGCGTTTAATTTGCATACAAAACAGATACGGTCTCTGATAAAATTGTAATCGATATACGTATGTCAGAAAAAGTTCCCCAATCGAAGTTGAGGGAGACCTACTGGACTCTTTTTCTGCCCTTTTTAATAAGTTACTAAAGGATTGTAGGATTCGACTTATCCCCTCTCTTTAACTTCCATCCTTCAGTCATAAAGCATCCTTCGGTGTTGTGATATTTATGGGTAGCAGTGTACAATATTATCGGGTAACAATTTTGTGAAACAGCTTGCAATTTGCATGGCAGAGGAGGCTCTTTTATCGGAGTATTTCGCCGCAGTTCCTTTGAGATATTACCTCTATATTATTCCTAGGAAATGCAGCAAAAACACCGCTTTGATACACGAATGTGATATACGAATAAGTCAATTCATATACAAGGGATTTCGTATGGGTTTATGCAAAACACTATTGAATACATATAAATATTAACTTCTTCTAATAAATTTTAATTTAAAACATATTTTGCATTTTAACATAATACGAAACATATAATATTATTTATTCAATAAACAATAATTAGCTATTTAACCCTTATAGAACGAATTCCCCAATTCAGCTTCTAATTATATATTCACTGGTAAATTATTTATCTTATAAAATATTCAAAGTGCGTGTATCGAGTACAACTCTACGCCGATACAGTTTCTTGAACAAAGAAAACGTTGCTTAGTTTACTTTGCGAAACGCCTTGAATATAATGAATTTTTAAGTTATTTAATTGTCTAATGTTACTCAATCAGGTCGGCTTGGTTTTATTCAGTAACCTTGGCAGTTGGCGCTGACGTAAATTGTCAACAAGATAGACAATGAGACATTTATTGTCAATGTTGATTCTTTAGATTAATAAGTAAGGTTTGAGTAGGATATTTAAATATATATATATACATCGAAGAAATCAAAAGTGATTACTGCAGATATATGCACATTTGTGTAGTTATATATTTTACAAACATAAGAAACTATTTATAAAAAAACTTCAGTTTATAACGCCGTATCGTAATTCATACCCCTCGTGTGATTATAGCATGTAAAATCAATTCTAGACTATAATGTCGTGTCGTTCTCGTCACGGAGTCGTGTCATAATTATGAACTCGCAGTGTGACTAGACTACGCTCCGAGTTCACTCGTCACAAGCCGCGCACTGTTACCGCAACTGTAATGTCGGTACTTTCAACTCTGCTGTGTTTACCCCTTTGTTGAAAATTGGGGTAATTTCTGCAAAGTGTACAGTTATATCACATTTTTTCTTAAACTCCAACAACTATTCACAATAATCTTTCAAATCTGAAGTCCCATCGTTATTCGTGCCCTTTGCAGGATCTTAATGTGCAAACGTCGTGTCGTGCTCATCACGTAGTCGTGTCGTGTGAACTCGCAGAGTGACTAGGCCACGCGTCGAGATCACTCGTCGCAAGCCGCGGCGCTGTTACCGACTGTAATGCCGGCACTTTCAACTCTGCTGTGTTTACCCCTTTGTTCGTAATTGGGGTAATTTCTGCATTTTTCCGTATAGTGTAGTGTACACTTGTAACATTTTGTACGGAGAGATTATGTTTTAAGTTCTGGTAGGTGTTTTAACATATAGGTGGGATTTTCAAACCATGTTGTTTAGTTAGCACTTATAAAGAAATAAAGATACAGGCGCCTTTTGATATCACTTAATATTAGTTTTTAAATTATAGACAAAATATATTAATTGTAAATGCCCTGCTGAGCCCTACCAGAGCAGAGGTTTTGCATAATTATACAACTGTACACACACCATTTTCAAATCCTTAGAGTATACTAATAATTGCTTTCCTTACATAAAAAATAATAAACTTGTCTCAATAACAATAAAGAAAACTAGAACATGCACACTATCATCCGAAATCCACTCAAGGTGAGAAGAGACCCTAGCACTAGTTAATACTTTAAAACCGTGTCGTCCTTTGAAAAACATGAATTCTAATCAAATTGCCAGAAGCCATTCTTGTAGTTAATCCTGTTACGCAGCTGTTACAGTGTCAGCGACTGAATAACAATATGACTAAATATTTTTTACTATCTATATCAGCCCATATACGTCCCACTGCAGGGCACGGGCCTACTCTACAATCGAGAGAATCGATTGAGAGTGGTTAGGCCATATAGTCCACCACGCTGGCCTAGTGCGGGTTGGCGGACTTCATCTTACACTTACATATTTTTTACTAGCGAAACCTGTTTTAAACCTGTTGTTGATTGGTTTAGGAATTGGCGTTTTTGAGAAGTCAGACTGTGAACGAAGCTTATTAATTGAGGTTTATAAAATGATTAATTACGGTAAATATTTGAGCCACTAAGTCCTGGATTCGATTTCCAGGTTGGTAGGTACATTTGTACATTTATGCGTGTTTTAGATTGAAAAATCTGACGTGAAAAATCCGAGACTGGAATTTGTGAAATCTCCGTGCACGATTGTAATACATCTATAAAAGTAAGACATAATTCTTTGACTAAATCTGAAATAGTTCCAGCAATTTTACAATTACCAAAAATCTAGTAACAATGTATAACCAATCAAAATGAATGTTGGTTAAACAACAGCACAACTTAGTTTACTCAGAAATGAAACAACAAGCGACTCACAGCGTCCAATTTAAAAAAAGGAAAAACGTGAACTTTTATACGTCAATTTATGAAGACCTGCATAAGTTACCAGGTTGTAAAGAGTCATAGGTCTTTGTAATTTGGTCAGGCTTTGCAACCTAGTTTTTGTGTCAGAACAAAACGCAGGAAGTAAAACAATGAATGTCAACAAAGGATAACGGGGGAAATGTAACATGTTTACATTAACACGTTATCATTTCATGTCTGTTGTTTAATATTGTTTTGAATGGCAGCAATGCAGTACTAAGTAATTTAGATTTACATTTAAATAGCCCCGTTGTTGAGTACATTTCTATGATTATTTGATTTTTGATTTTCAAGCAATCATAATGTCATTGTATAATCAAAGGCACTAAAATTTCTATAAGCCTAATAATATTTTTTCACGAGATAACATACATCAAATGATAAAAAGTGATATTCCGTGATTCCTCAGAGATTATGTCATTCATAAAGATTTCCTTGAAGATTCTTCGAAATCGCTTGACGTAAACCACGAATTGTCTGAATACTAACGTGGCACGATGGCACCACAACACAAACCAAAGTTTGTTTTAGTACCAAAATGTGCCGATAGATGGCAGTTTCATCTTTTAAATAAGATAAAACATTAATGATTCACTTTATCATAAATAGGGTGATAATGGGTTTTATTGATAAATTCTTATTTATTATTGGGTGTTAAAAAGATCTTTACCAATTTTTCATGTGAAATAAAAGGTATAGCGCAATCGACAAAGATTTAATCAAAATTAGTTTTATTTTCGGTAGGTATTTAAAAATATAAATCATACGTTTTAATTATCTTTTGTAGCCTGCGTATCTATAGGGTAAAAGTTAAAACCAAAACAAAGTTGTTGCACTAAAGTTCACCTTAGAATACGGTAGTATTGGTGACTCAAAGAGTCTAAATCACTTAATCGTCAATATAACATTTCCGATATTTTAAAATATAATAATCATTTCAAAAGCTTAATGCTATTTAGTAAAAACGATCCGCATCCAACGAACTCTTCTGAAAGACCAATCTGTACACATCTTACCAAACCAACGAGATCCTGTATCAATTACTACTAGACAAACTAAGACTCAGTTTCATTAACTAACTTTGACGATAACTTTAACAATGTCTTCTTTTGTGACGTGACATTGCTAATGTATTTAACGTTTTTAAAGTCAAAGTTATGGGCAGTTAGTTTGTGAAATTGGTCCTAAGTATTCACCTACCTGGTACTTCCTGATGGAGTCAGCCTGGTCCTTGGTGAGTTCGTGCGCGGGAGGACGCGGCGGCGCGTCCCGCGACACCTCTCGCGGAGGAACCGCCGGCGCTACACTCTTCGCGGTGCCGTTCACCTGAACAGTAGAAGAATTCATACAGGGTTGGGTGGAATTGAGTAGTGAAAATAAGAGAATGTTCAGAAAGGAACGCTTTTTTTTATTGTCAGCGTATGGTGGTCTGCAGCTGGACATAGGTGTCTCCAATAATTATAACTCTTTTGACAATGAATATAATAACAAAAGCATCTCACGGATACTGAATTTATACTGCATTTACCATCAGGTGTGTAGTGATATTGCTATGCCTAAATAGCAGACGAAACAAAAATAGCTCGGAGGTCCGAGTCCGAGCTATAAGCAACTTAAAACATCAAGAGTTTCAAAGGTTGTCCACAAGCCCGCACAAGGTTTGTGCGATGGGAAAAGATCTAAACCCCTCTGAAATATGGACGCCCGTGTAGGAGTAAGTTTATTCTCGACAATTCAGACAGACCATAGGTAGTAAAACCATAAGTCAAAAATCATGATTCAGTTACCAAATTAACAATTATCAAAATTAAATTTGCCTGTGGTGAAAGGAATAATAAACCAATTTTTGAAATCCTTACAGTCTAACAAATAAACATAACTTCACACTAAGATACCAGCTCTTATGTTTTTTTTTTCATATGAGAAACTACTAAATATTGTTCGGTACTACTGTACCAAGATCCAAATGCTTATCTCGGTGCAGGATTCGAACCCGTGCCTCTTGTGTCACAGCTGGCATCTTAACTAACTGCATTATCGAACCTGGGTAATTTATAAGGCATCCCTAACATCACAAGCACATTAATAATAATTTCAAATACACTTTTATAATTCCTTAAAACTAAATAAGCTATAATAAAAATACAAGACTTGCATTCAATTACCCAATTTTACATGCACAAAAATACCCCAATTACAATTATACGTGGTTAGGCTGACAATTTTCTAATCCAATACCAAATTTCAGGAGGCTAAGGAATAGTTATTTATCTACCGCAAAAATTGTTGTTGTTCATTTTAGAGCATGCAAGCCCCGAATTGTGCCATTTGATTTTTTTTATAAATACCTGACAGCAATGCGGTTCAAGAAATTCAATTAGCAACTGACGATAATGTCTTTCCATTCGATACAATTATACCGGCCCACCCGATTGCTTGTGGACGCTGCGGCGACAGAATTACATAAACGAGGGAACACGCAAACAGTTTTCAGTTTTATTATGGAATTATCCAATATAAAAAGGGGTATATAATCAACGTCTACAATTTAAAAGCCTCCTGAAATCTGGCATGCCATACTTAATAAGCTAATTACAAACACTACTTTAATTATAGCCCTTAATTATACGACAAAAACCGGACCTGAAAAATGAAAGATTTGTTAGTAAAAAGATAAATTTCGACCAAATTATAACATTTTTTTTAAAAGAGATATAAGTTAAAATGGTATTTCTTTATTGTTACAATTTGGTCACTCGCACAAGTCATAAAGATGTAGCATTTACGCTTGGGGTTAAAAAATACCCTTCCCACTATTGAACTATTTTAATACCATAATATCTAAAAATATATTGTTATTACTTAAGTTCTTTAAAGCCGGATATTAAATTAACAATACATTGTGAATAAAAAAAACTGAATTAATTTTTCATTTACCAAATGGAAGTCTCGAATATTTTGCCAAAAATTTATAAATCAAATTATTATTTTGGCCAAGTAAAGATAACAATTTTTACTATGCTTAGAAAAATACACCAATTTAAGAGTATAATATTGAATGAAAAATCCCTTTTAGTAGCCCCAATCAGAAACAGCCAAAAAAGAAAATAATACGCATATCGAAGGCTGAAGCTTGAAAATTATTGTAATATTTCGGCACCGTAGACAGAGGAGCGTTGAGTGCAACAAGCGTGCTTATGAACGGTGTTAATAGGTTCGATGATCGTGGTCTGATGTGGGTATTTTTATTATGTGTGTCTCTTTCGTATTTTTTAGATGTATTTATGACGATTTAATATGCATTTTAATAAAGATATTTATACCTACACATTGTCAGCAACATTATTATTGCCTAACTAGAAAGTCAAATGAATTGGATTAAAAAACATTGGCAAACTTTGATTTAAGCGTTAAGGTGTATTAGATTTTTAAGCTGTTCAACATTTTAAAAATTAATAATCAAGTTTAAAAAGTATAAGAATTAAAGCACACTAGGCTTGTCATAATATGGTTACATATTTATTAAACTCTAACGATATTATTCATAGACAGTTTTAAAACCTATTTTAGTTATCGAACGTTTTGTCTTCTAAACTGAATTCAAGTCGTTCAAAAGGGACAAAACATTCGATAACTGAAATAGGCTTTCAAACTGTCTATGAACGAGGCCGATAGATTTATCATTTTACATTGTATGCGTAAACAATAAATATCACTTTTTAATTCGATACAATTATCCAGCTTGCTCGAAGCCGTATCTAAAAATGGATCCAAAATATACCTACAGCTGCCTTCAACAAACTTCCACGAGCAGACTTCTGAATAAGGTAGGAATTAATTTCAGCCCATTGTCGATTAACTACGGGGTTGCTTTATATATAAATGCTATCAGCTGTTAGCAATTAAGCCTAGTCACGTCATCACAATCACCGGGTGATTTCAGTTCATTGTGTTCATAATTACCTTCCTACATTATAAATATCTTAATTGGGATCTTACCGGGCACTGCGTAAATTATTATTGGACGTTGTGTGATTTTAAAAATATATGTTTATTTTGTTATTTTATTTTCAGTCACAGGAAGTGTGGAATATAAGCCTCCAAGGATTTTCACAGCGCTTTGTTTTAAGCCGCCAGCATTCAGCGAGTTTTCTCCACTTATTTCAATATTAATTAAACACAATAGATATCATTCAATCGTCGCTAGATATATGTTTGATGTGCCTTGTTTTACCTCGATACAGCTACAGTACCAAAAGGTTGGGTCGACCAGCTGTTAGCTCTGCCTCATAGAAAACTGACTGAGATATAATTTAACTGTTGTGTTAGATAGGTTTCTAGATACTCAATAGCTGTTTCTTTTTATAAAATAAAATAAAATTAATACAACCAACAGTCACGTACATAGTCCTGACCCCACATTAAGATCAATTAAGTCTTGTATCGCAGAAATCAGAACTACGAGAGACTTTTAGGTCTCACAAACACCCAGACCCGAAAGAAATATTTGTGGGCCGCACAAACATTTCTCTTAGTGCGGGGATCGAACCTGCCTCTAGTTTCACAGCCGGCGTCTTAACATCTGCGCCACGGGATCTGTTAAAGCATTTGTATATTTTGGTAACAACATTGCACTTACCGACAGGTGTATTGTATTAATTTTATCGTGCCAGTATAAAAAGTGTTGCTTCGAGCTAGCTCCCAGATTTTCCTTTGGTTATCCAGTTAACAAATAAATATTTTCAAAGGAAAGTATCTTTTCGTAATAAAATATGAAATATTTTAATCACTACCTTGGTTTAATGTTTACACAATGCAGACATGGATTTCAAAGCATTAATTTGAATATGAGTTGATCAGTCGACTACATTGTTTAAATAAACTGGACCGCAAAATTGGTTACTGTAGCGAAAAGTAGCGTAACTCAAACATTTAATATTACGTGTTATATAAATATTTTTTTACGGTAGAGGTGTTATTGCCATAAAGATCATAGTATTTATCATTTTGTTTGGATAAATCATTAGATTGCATTAAGCCATTTTTATTGCGAAGAATAAATTTAGGTGTGGTTTTATCGTGCAAATATTATATTACAATACTTGTCCATTTAGATCGTAAGATACGCTAATTTAAGTAGGTTTACGAAGAATCAAATTGACTATTTAAAAAAATAGCCTAGTTTATGTCACTATAAAAAATCTAATTTAATGTTCAAATTATTTTTTATTATACAACTAGATAGTACATCCTATATCCTAAATTATGTGAAGGATACAGAAATATTTACTTAGTGACGTAAAACCAATACAAAGCAAATTATATTGCTGATAAGAGTATTTAAATTTAAATGTAAATATATTAGTCATACGGAATCACTGATAAGCAATCGCTTATCTCTTATCACATGTGTGACGCAGTTTAATAGTCTTTGTGAATATAAATAATTGTTAAATATCCTAAAACAACGTAAATGACGTTACAACTATGTATTTGACAGAATGTCCATTTTATACAATATATCTTCACCGAAAGATATTTAAAATAACATCAATAAAAAGATACGTATGAGTAAATTATCGTGTGCCATATTATGCATTTTCGAATGATGAATGTCTTAAATGTGTAATGAAAAGAATGTTATTTGAAAAAGCCTTTAGATATACTTACACCTCTTTCTACCTTGGTTCCATTAGTTGGTTAGTGTCTCCTAATATGGTTTGAGTTAGTATGATGTGTTAGAATATTGTTCACCTTTAGTTGAACACTTTAGTTCCTACGTCATATTTGATCTTCGATGACTAATTCATAGGCAAATAACGCTCGATATGGATATCATTTGCCAGTGTCAAATTTATTTGGCCTTCATTGCAGACATTGGATAAAAATCTGACCAAAAAAACCTTGGACTAAGTGGTCAACTAAAGGCGTCTCCAAGATCCTGTTCCCATGAGTAGCATGCGCTGAAGTGCCCGTTACCTGGAACGCGACGCTCTTTCTGTCCACGGTACCGGGGTACTTTGGCGTAGTTTTGACGATTTGGACAAACGTGTCCGGTACATCCACGGCCACCTCACGGCCGAGCAGCACCGGGGTGGTGTCGAACCCCGGGGGCAGCTTGTAGGAAGCATACATCGCCTCTCTGAGGAGCACTGAATCAGTCCTCGCAGAGTACGTCACTCCCTCCCTGCAGTCGATTAAAGAATCCTCTCCGTTTGATATGAGCAGTTGAATTTTGTGATCACTCATATGTCCATTAGAAGCGACGGATTCCGACCTGTCAGAGTCGCCGCATTTGGCTGTTTCTGAGGAGCCCTTGCTCTTTTTGCTGCCGAAACTGGCTCCGGAGCCGTCTGAAGACTGTGGTAGCGAGAGCATCTCGATGGTGCTGTTGTTCTGGCTGCCTGACCCGTCGGAGCTGGGCGCGGAGACGTGGATGCTGTGGAGGACGGTGCTATGCTTGCTGCCAAAGCTGGTGCCGGAGCCGGAGGAGAGGAGGAGGGGTTCCTCGTCCCTGGAAGCCCGGAGGCGTACCTGCGGCGGCCGGGGCGGAGGGTAGCGCGGCGGCGTTTTGTTTCGCGCGATGAAACTGTCCGGAACATCCACCGCCATCTCGCGGTGGGGACCTGGAATCACATATAAAGATGTTAAGCTCATGGTGAGATTACGTTGCAAATTTAAATTCTTAGGGTAGGTAGTTATTTCGTCACCATTACTAAAACTTTGATATCAGCATTATCATGTTTATTATCTGCATTAACGATAAGTCCACTACAGAGCTTAAAAAGTACATCAACCTACAAAAACCCTATAAACAAAGAAGTTGTTGATTATCCCAGTACCGAGACTTTTATAAAAATCAGTGTTGAATGATATTTAGTCTAAAGAAATCAATCAAAAAATTGCAACGCTCAGAATACAATGCCAGAACATTTTATGAATAAAAAGTCCCGTAATAATAGATACGTTGCAATTGTTTTGCTGCAACAATTGTAATACAAGCAATTGCAACATAATATGCATTTGATGGAGTGCAGAAAATATCAGCTATGACTTGTAGTAGACACCTGAATCCCATAAGTTTATTTATTTCTAAGATAATTGTGTTTTTGTCACATACACCAGTGTCAGGCAATTCTTATGACATTTTTCTTATTGAAAAACTCACACAAAGTGGAGTACCTGACCTGGGATCCCAAACGAGGGTTCCATGTTTCGCTTCTATTCCACCTAGAAATGAGGATAAGGTCGGAAAAACATGGAAGCCTCTGCCTACTCCATCAAGATACAGGCATTACTTCTATGCACATAATTATTATAAACCTTATTGTACATTAGCCAGTATTATTCAAAGTAAAATTCCATGTATCGGTTGCTTTCCTTGAAGTTAAGCGTTACAATGGCATTCTCAGTAGTTTACAAACTCGTGAACAATAGCCAGTACAGGGCAGCGAAAGTCACTTTCAAACTGTTTTCTCGTTCAATTATACTGGTCATTATGGTATTTATGAATGGATTAATAAAATCAGCTTTGTATGTAGGTGGAGGATAGAAATGTTCATTTATTTCTCTATGTTATATCTAGTCTATGTTAGTTTTTAAATTAAAGCTACAAAACTAACTAAACTTACGCCTTTTTCCCAGAAAGGGTAGGCTAAGGCGCCACCAGGACACCCACATTTCGCCTTGTATGTTCCGTCCCATGATGTGATAGGGGGCGAGCCTATCGCCATATCGGGCACAAATTCCTGACTCCGGGCTGATAATGAATATAAAAAACCCAATATAATTTGCCCGACCCGGGATTCGAACCCGAGACCTCAGCTGTGTAGTCGTACCGTAGTACAACAAGCCACCGAGGCAGTATATTTATGAGGGTATTAAATGGGTCAAGCAAATATTTTAAATGCCTTACCCTAAACGTGTTTTCGTCAGCGCGACACGATTTCTCTGCATATTGCGGAAGGATTGTGCTTACGATTTTACGACCGGTCCCCTAACTAACGTCAGACCTTTATTTACATCTACAGAATTATTAAATACTGTGCAAGTATTTCTGAATCGAAATATGAATGAATTTAGTAAAATAATATCAATTATTAAAATAGAGAATCCCGCATGAAATAGGCTTACCCGACATGATAAGGTCGGAAAATATTATTTCACACCTCATAGAACTCTAAAAGTAAAAAAATTATCCAATATTTAATAAATCTTTACAACACAAATATCTAAAAATATAACACCAAGAAAATGAAATTTGCTTTTTATACAAAAATACAGACAAATTAACCCTTATAAAATTCAATTTAAAAATATCGGCGCTAATATTGCTCGGCTTTCGGTACAGCGGGTAAAAGCCGGCCATTACCCCGTAATACTTTTTCAATGCCCTTTAAATATATCGAGATTTAAGCCCGGATTAATTGGCTTCCAATCGGTTCATTAATTTTTCAAGTGGCTTTCAATATTTGAGCAATGAGATGCAATTTATTATGTTTAATCCGCTTTTGTTGTTTATATTTACAAATACCTAATTGGGAGTGGGAGTGGAATGGAATTATCGAGTCCGGTCTTATTTATATTGCAATTTGTATTCATAGTTAACCGTAGTTGGCCACAATGTGAAGAATAACATCGTGAAGCAACTTACACGCCTAGGGATTTTATTTCAAATATTTAGAGCATATATTGAGGTCGTCGGAGAACCTGAAACTGAGAATGCCCGAGCATTCCACAACATTTATGGACAAATCATTTACAGTCCAAGCTGTCCGATTGTGGAACTCACTCCCAATTGGGGTGAGACGGGCACGAACACTGACGTCATTTAAAAAAATGGTGAAGGACTATTACCTCTCTCATTAACTATGTAGACGAGTAATATATTTATCCATGCGCATTATCTGGTAAATTATAGTATAAGTATATATGTATGTCTATGTATGTATAGTATAGTATAGTATATAATATTGCAGTTTGTGTATTGTGTATTTTAATTGAAATATGTGTGTAGATATTTGTATTTATATTATATTATCTATATTTAAATATGTCTATGTATTTAATTACAAGTTTACTGTTAAATTATTTTAGATTACTATTTACTCCTTGACTGCCCTCTCATTCTCCTGTTTTTATATCCATCCCAAGGTTGCCTGGAAGAAATTGCCCAGTGCGATAAGGCCGCCTTTTGTACTTTTTCTTTTTTATATTATTTCATTGTAATTGTTTTTCTTTATGGTGCAATAAAGGATTAATAAATAAATAAGTCTAAACACCTGAATAGGTCCAGTGTGGTGAATTAAACCTTTAATTCTTATCAATCGACAGCCTCCTCGGCGCAGTTGGCTAGAAACCGGCTGTGAAACGAGAAGCTGCGGGTTCGATTCTCGCACGAGACAAATATTTGTGTGATCACAGGTATTTATTTCGGGTCTGGGTGTTTGTGAGAGCGAAAAGTCTCTCCTAGTTTCTGATACGACAAAAGACTCGATCTTAGTCTAGGCTCAGAACCAAGTATGTGATTGTTGGGTGTATTTACTTATTTTATCATAGAGAAGACCTGTGTCCAATAACAGTTTATTCAAAGTTTAAATTACCTAGTAATTCTTAATAGAATATAACTGTTCCGACATTGTGAATTTTGTAAAGGCTTATATGCTATATAGCAAAATGGTACGCAGTATTTTGATGCTCTAAAAGAGACTGTATTTTTATACGCCACTTTCAATTTCACGATGAGGAAAATTCAAAGCCCGCATGTCAATGTCTTGTGAAATAATTTCCAATGAAACGATTTTAAAATAAAAGTGTCACTTCGCATCGCCCTTGCCTCGTGTCTCTTTAGTCGAATAAATGTTTATAACTATGAGTATATTTATGTTCAAATTGTCCAGTGTGTAGATTAGATTGTAAACTTTAACATATTTTAAAAAGATCATTTGAAGAAGGTAATCTCGGCGAGAGATCGCGTCTCACGGCACTGAAAACAATTTTGCCGGCCAGAACGAAACCGTATGTACACAGGTTAACCTCGTGACTCAACCTATCGGCTTGGGTCACTAATCACTATGGCGGGTTTTTCATCATCACGTGCTGGTGGTCCTGTCACCATTTATAGAATCTCCAGCAACCTAACTCTCCAAATAAAACGCGACATAAAAAACATTGTGTCAACTGCCACGATAGAATTCCGTGAAGTTTCTAATAATAATAAATACATCCAACAGTCACATACCTAGTCCGGACCCACACTAAGATCGAGTCTTGTGCCATGGGTATCAGGAACTACGAGAAACTTTTCGGTCTCACAAACACCTAGGCCCGTAACAAATACTTTTGGTTCACACAAACATTTGTCTATGTGCAGGGATCAAACCCGCGGCCTCTCGTTTATGTAAGTATACATATTCAATTCAAATTAAAAAAATATAATTGGGTATTTGACTCATTTTTTTTTATTGTATTCCTCAAAAAGTATCCATAACCAAAATCTGACAAACAAAGAATTTTGTAAATCCATTCAGAATTTAAAAAGTTAGAAACGTTTTAAATCTTGTAGTGGGGGTAAAGGAAAAGAGAAGCAAAACAAAATTAGTGACGTCACTATTCTTAATATGCATTATAGTGTGCGGGTGTGAAAGAGACGGCAAGATGTCCCTACTACGTCCCCACTCTTTCATTTAAAATACTAATATTTGCCTCATGTTACAAGCTACTTTATCACTGTTTTCACAAAAATGTTTTGTTTTAATGGCACTTCTGCTTGTCTGCAAAATAATACAAAAATTCGATGATAGTCAAATACCCAATTTTGGAATTGTTTACGAATAACTTGTGTGCAGTGTTATATCATTAACGCAATAAAAAATCTCAGTAGAATGTAATTATAGGAATATTTCGAATGGTTCTTCTTAATTTTTTGTTCCATTGTTTCTTGAAGGTCAAGTCATACAAACACTGTGTATTATAGTTAATACACCTTTCATTGTGTTAGTTTATAAAAACGTGGAAATTACAATCTGACTTTAATTTATTGTATCGTTTCGGTGCACGCAATGAATCAAGTAGCACATTGTAAATATATTTTAATAAGGTAATTCCTTTATATAAAAAAGTCGTTAAGATAGATATCTTTTGGACATTTTTGCCGGAAAATAAGCAGTTCTAAACACTGCTGTATTCCCGTTTAAAGGATACAGAAACCAATAAAATGGTTCAGTCAGTCAGATTTCTTGGGGAAATGAACCGAGTGGAGTTATTAGCTTAGTAAGATAATGGTAATAGATTGCCTCGGTGGCGTATTTGTTCTACGTTTTCGAAACCCGAGACGGGCAAAATGATATTGGATTTTTCTATTCATTATCAGCCCGGAGTCAGGAATATGTGCCCGATATGGCGATAGGCTCGCCCCCTATCACATAATGAGACGGATCATACAAGGCGTAATGTGGGTGTCCTGGTAGCACCTCTGCCTACCCCTTCTGGGAAAAAGGCGTGAGTATATGTATGTATGTAATATTGGTATTAAGCACTCCTTTTAAACCGCATTAAGTTTACTAACTAACCGTGTCAGTATAATGAAACGTGCAGTTTGCTGTTGCT
The DNA here is from genome assembly GCA_949752805.1 of Deilephila elpenor. Taxonomy (NCBI): domain Eukaryota; kingdom Metazoa; phylum Arthropoda; class Insecta; order Lepidoptera; family Sphingidae; genus Deilephila; species Deilephila elpenor. Next base: position 12,408,340 of record OX457108.1, read on the forward strand.
CCTGTTTACCAGCGAGCATGATTACCATCCGGCCACTTGCTCATCTAATAAATCTAGTAAATAAATAATCTATTCACGTATGGCTACCATGAGCCTTCTCAAGCATGTTAAAGGGAAGTGAGAAGTGACCGACCCGGCACACGCGCCGCTGAAGAACTGAGGGATAGTCAACTGAGCGTGAAGCACTCAAGTTGCATACAAATATGAATTACTGCATGTTTATAAAAATCAAGTATAATTAATGCAAGGAGTATATTCCATAGTGTATATATATACAAACATAAGCACACTTGTATTCCTAAAGAGGTAGGCAGTTTGACACTAGCGCCACCTATAATTCGCTGAGCTTGTTTAAATCCCATCCCACTATAGGAAGCGAGTTTTAATGTTCTGTGGTAGTGAGAAATAGCTTAGGCAGCTGACTGCCAGCTAGTCTGGGCTGTCAAGTCGGAGTTTTGAGGTTCAAGCTGAGGATCGCAAGCAAGGGCTTTAGAGATAGCAGATAATGACCAGTGAATCACTCTTTGCTAAACCGATTCCTAAAAAAATACTGTTAACCTCACTCTCATCCCGAATTAAAACTCCGAGACCTCTTCGTAAAGCCCCATTTACACATTGAGACTTTCTCGCCTCGTAGATACGATTATCGTAAGGATATAAAAAAGTTGCATCGTGTAAACATTTGTCAGAACACGATAATCTATGGCGGTTATATCGTGAGATATTCGCATACGATTCTCGCCTCTAGAAACTTTACTTGCGTAAATGGCTTCTAATCCGCTTGTTAGTCTCGAACTAATTACTTCAAACTTCAAAGCTGTGGGATGTATTAGCTCAGGAGTGGGCTGTATAGGTACTGACCGGTGTCTGAGGTAAGCGAGAGCATGGTGAGCATGTCTTTGTCGTCATCCGGCGGCGGACACTTCTCTTCCTCGGCGCCCACCACCACGATGCTGGAGCCTGACCGCATGCGGGGCCTGGAACGAGACCGATGTGGGTTAGGAACATTCATCGTGACAAACAAATTGCAATGAAGTCGAATTGAAGAGCAGGAAAAGTCAATATGTTCGTGTGGAATTTTATCAATATTATTTGTTTTAGATGTTTGTTTGAGATATTCACGAAACTTCTTGCATCTTAATGTAAGGTCAAGGTTACGTGTGTGATTATTTGATATATTTATTTATATTAGTTATGTTGCGATGAGGTAACAACCGGCTATGAAACCAAGTTCAAACAATCTCTTCACATTTAAAATGTTATGAACAAATAATTTTCAATGTCAATCAAAGATTCTTATTATATCGTGCTTAATTCACGTTTTCATTCAAAAGAATAGGCTATCTAGTGATACTTTCAGTTTTCCAGGCGTATTTTCGTCCCAAGATGTGGTGAAGCTATCCTATCACCGTAATACAAAAACATATTCGAATATTTAATACCCAAAGGCCACACAACACATCCGTCTACACTGTACAATGTTATTGTTGTTCAAATAATAACCATAAAAAGGTAATTTAATTCACAGCGTGAAGGAAACGCATCCGCCTTGACGCTAAGACGAAGGGGCGGCGCAGCGATGTGAGACTTAACACATTTGATGTGACGGAATGAGTTGGAAAAATTGTTAGATACAATGCAAACTAGCCCTGTAAACGTAATTTTATTGCTGCTATGGTAGATAATAAGTAAAAATATTGAAATAAAACTATTTTTTACGGATTTATCCAATTTGGTTTAATTTTTACATTTTTTAACATCCGGTTTCGATTGCTTTACAGCTTTCGTGGTCACGGGGCGGACGTGAGTCCAAAAATTAGTTTTTTTTTTCAATGTGTAACATTCGCGTAAATCTAAGGAACCATTTTAATTATAAGGATTTTTTTTCTAGAACTATGCCAGGTGGTTATGTATTAGGTTAGACCTACTATTTGTCCCATCTTCTAAAAAAGCCAGTTGTTGGTGCCAGTAATAATATGCACATCTGTTTATCCCCTCTCATATAGAGGCGTGATTGTGTGTATAGGTCATTAGTTTTTATAATCTATCTATCTATCTATATCAGCCCATATACGTCCCACTGCAGGGCACGGGCCTACTCTACAATCGAGAGAATCGATTGAGAGTGGTTAGGCCATATAGTCCCCCACGCTGGCCTAGTGCGGGTTGGCGGACTTACATACCGTAGAAATTATTTAAAATCGCTACGGTATGCAGGTTTCCTCACAATGTTTTCCTTCACCGTTAAAGTGCGTGGTGATTAACTAGCTATCAATACACACATAACTCCGAAAAGTCAGAGGTGTGCCCTGGGATTTGAACCCGCGACCACCGTGAACATGTAGGCAGCCGCGTCTGGTCCGTTACCAACAGGCCACCACGCACTTATAATAATAATATCCGTAAAGTCCTTTTTTATTTTACAAACATAATTCTACAGTACATTTTTAATTCGAAATGGTCAAGATAAATACCTAAAAAAAGCAGGGGCGTAAAATAAATTGAACCCATCTGAATATATTGTACCAGTTTACACAGGATGTTAATATCGTAAGCATAAATATTATTGAACAATAAATGTCTCTTAAATCGCCGATTATGTTCAAATATTTAAAAATTAAACCAGACGAAAACCATCTTGGGTCATCCGTTTCCGATTAACCCAAGTAAACATAAAAACGATCTTGTATTTGACTTTTTTACATTTTAATTTATTAAAGATCAATAAAAAGATATTTAACTTATTTCCTATATCCATGAAATTAAGAAATCAAGCCATAATATATGACGTCCCAATGATATGCATCAAATGTGCCGCATTTTCTTTATACTAAACGAAATAACACTACAGAAATAAAATATTATAACACCGTGTGGCAATATTTTAATTCCGTTATTGTATATGATATTATACCGGGTATACCAAGACTGCGACCGAAAACGAAGTCTAGTTTTAGTGGTTACAGACACAAACCTTACATACATTAAAAATATCGCAAAAAAAAGCAACGGTTTTTTTTTGCAATTTTTTAAATATCGTGTTTGGGTGGTAAATGCCTAGTTTTCGATAATAGTAATTTAAAAATAAAAAGGTGTACTTTATTATTTAGGAAAACTATGTACTTATCACCAAAATAGGACGGACGATAAGTAAAAAAAATATGTCAAATACGACGATCAGTAAAAAATTAAAAAAAAAATATTTTTTTTTGCGAAATAATACCACCTAGTTTAGTTTTCGGTCGCGGTCTTTTATGAGTTTTAATATACCCTGTATATTGAATACCGCGATGCTACATCCATTCCCCTCAGCATTTCTTCAGAATAAGTGCACAGTTACAAACGCAATCGTAATACAGTTATACATACACGGTAAAGAATTACTGTGTTTGCGGTACATTGAGTTCATTGAGTGTTATGATAAACTACATCACGCACATCTCACGAGTTCTGACTAGTTGAAGTATCCAACAGCTAGGTACTAAATGTGTATTGATAGTCAATCACCACGCACTTTAACGTCGAAGGAAAACATCGTAAGGAGACCTGCATACCATAGCGATTTTCCAGAAATTCTATGGTAATAAAGTCCTACAACCCGCACTAGGCCAGCATGATGGCTATATGGCCTAACCCCTCTTAATCGTGCTCTTGAATGCAGAGGAGGCTTGTGCCCAGCAGTGGGACGAAACGAACATTTTCTTGATCATACCAACTTTTGTCTCAGGGCTCAGAACGAATTGACGACCAATCGACTCTCACACAACATTGTATTTTTTTTTTTAAGTTTTCTCGACGCTTCAGTTGATAAAACGCACCATTGCGGTATTGTAAACTAAGTTTGTATAAACAGCAAGGGCTTAGTGGTGCAAATCCTTAGTCAGTGTGCGTTAGGGAACACGGTAAACTGTCTGAGAGATGAATAACCACAATAGCATCGATTGTAAAACCGCTTTGTAAACTCGTACAAGGTGTACAATGTAACATGAAGGTTGAAAAGAAACAAATTTATGATGAAGCAGTTTCTTGCTTTGTTCTTAAAGCTGCTACACATTTTAAATCGGTGGATATAAAAAGACGTGAATGATTACTAATTGCATCAAAGATTAAGTTGACTTTTTGATAAAAACCATAAGATAAGACAAGATTCAATAAATGGGATAGCAACATAAAACTAAAAATAAAAGCAAAAAAAAAATTAAAGCGCATTATTTACTCGTAAACATTGCATTTGTATACCACTTTAAATATTACGGTGCGATCGTCATTTAACACCGTTACCGGAGAGGAAATAATCGGAAAAAATATCCCGGTAAACATTTGCACCGGAAAACCGGAGCGGGATCGGTTTGACCCGTTTCAACATCCGGATTTCCTTACAACCCTTCTATCTTTAACGCTTTCTTTGCTAATATTTGGCTAACTTGACAAAACCCTTGTAAATACTTTTGAAAGTAGGTCGCACTGGATATTTGGGCTTGAAAGATAATTATAAAGATGAATGGTTGTAGCTATAAGAATTAGAATTTAATGAATCCTTTTGTAAATGCTAATACGTATCTATTGTTATAATATTGTACACCGGCACCTCCCGGTAGAATGTTTCTGTAAAACATTCTAGATTAAAAACACCTATTTGTTCATTCATTCTGCAATAAAATTCTGTTTATAATTCATTCTCAAAAGTGGTAGAACCTTATTGTATTATAACCACTTTTCCATACCCAAATAAAACGACCGAAACGAGACATACGTAGGTCACTATAGCGGGTCCTTACCTTATATACCAAGTAGTAAAAATACATCTTGAAACACATCTGCATTTCTAATATGGAATAATCCAAAGTAAGGAATTTCCCGGCCCAGAATATTTTCAAAGCAAATTATACGGACTAATCCGGGCAGCGCTCAGTTTTATTGTGCGATAGCTCAGGAGCGCGGAATAAAACGCACTTGACGTTTGGCACGGAATGGGTTATGGCACTGGCATATCGAACAGCGATTTATTACATTATATTTGCCAAGTCCGAACGTGTGATCTTAATTGAATACTATACCGAAAGAAAATCATTTGTAATCTTTGCAGATGTACTTCAATACCTGTGGTATAAAATTTTTAAGATATCAAAATATTCATAATACAATTGACTCCGACATTCACATTTAAATAAGGACTAAAATATTTTAAAGATTTAAGGAAGCTGTCCACTACAATGTAGCTTATCATGACCATGCCATGAACGCATCAGATAAAAAAGTATTTTTGTGTCAATTACTATGGAACATGTGCATGAAAAATATACATAAATCGTTGTTTTTAAATACCTGACATTTTGCTTTAACAACAACTATTCTCATCCTAAGGGTTTATCTCAAAAATATGCCAACTATATTGAGAGTTTCGCATACAATTTGCTAATCTCATCGCGCGGAAACTAAAATATGCATTGAAGCGCAATATTACAAATTTCAGAATTCCTATGGTAGGTATACATTTCAAAAAATTCAAGATAGGGTTTATATTTTGTTTCATGCCCCTTACAGGTGCATAGGAGTATGAGAAATCAATAAACTTCTAGCCTTATTAAGTGTTCATTATAGTAACTTTAACGATAAATAAAAAGAAAATAAATTGTTATGGATTTTTAAAAAGCCCTATAAATGTTTTAACTTAAACTGTAAACCAAATTATTATAAATCTACGAGTCTAATCAATGAGTATGCAGACTTTATTTAGATGTACAAAAATACCCATCACCACTAGCCACGGTGGCGATTGAGATAAAATCACCATTGTTATCTTCTACAAATTAGGGGGACCTATGTTATCTTCACGCACTACGCAGATAAAAAACTATTTGCCACAAAAACTATGATACCATCTTTTACATGCTTTAGTCTTAAAAACATTACTATGATAGTTAGTAAAACCTTATGGTCATATACAAGGGTAAGTTTCTATAGATATCTAACATGTTTTAGGCTTAAAAAACAGAATCGTAATTTTTAGATCTATTTCTTTGTTAGCTGCTTTTCGTAAATATTACACAATTTCTTTAAAGGATATTTTCTCTACTAATATTATAAGTGGGAAAATATTTGAGCCGACACAAAGCTTATGGTTTATGAATCGAATTTGCTATGCCCTTTTACTCACTTAAATTTATGTCCAGGAAAATCATTCGATACATTTTCTTAGGTGACAACCAATATCAACCTATTCTTAACATAAACAAAATACGGTTCTTTAATTGTGCAAGTATTACTTCCCGTATAGTCCCCTAATATTTTAATGGTTATTGATACATAGGAGATGTACTGGAATGTTCCAGTGTATTCCAGAAGGTTCCAGTTGGCGTGTTGCCACCCTCCTCCGCGGCCCAATAGAGCGGACACGAGTTCCGGCTATTACGAACCGTTTTGTTTTTGCCTTATTACCCAATCACCAAATATATTTGTGCAAAATCGGCCTCGTCTTTTTAGATTGTCGTACAATTGGCTTTTTAGTACATGTTTTTTTTTTCTGGGAATATGCTGTGCATCAATCTAAGCAATGATCTAAGCAAATAAATTGCATGTTTTTAAAGAGACCGAATCAATAAATATATATTGGAAAAGCATAAAAATATTTTGCAATAATGTATTCGACTTTTTATTTAGGCACAAAAGTCACAAGATGATTCTCTAGTTTCATTATCGGTAAGATAATAATTACACAAATCGTAAAGTGTAACAATTGGCGCCACATTAAGAATTGACACAAATAATTAATGTCTAGATTTAAATACTTAGTTACAATTCTTTTGTGTGCTCCACCAAAACAGAAGAATGCATACAGATAGAAAATAAACTTACTTTTCTAGACATGCACCAGTTAAATTATGTATTATAAGTATATATGGTTATAGTATAGTTAAACGTTGTTCTTCCTCGTAATTTATTATTTAATTAATATTAATAATAACATGTCTCACATAAAATCTATACCCTTTTAGCAACTAATATTCGCCATTACACAAGAAGCCTCCGTGACGCAGTTGGTTAGACGCCGGCTGTGAAACGAGAGGCCGCGGGTTCGATCCCCGCATCGAGACAAGTATTTGTGAGTCCCACAGGTATTTGTCCCTGGTCTGGGTGTTTGAGAGACCGAAAAGTCTCTTGTAGTTTCTGATACCCACGACACAAGACTTTATTGACATAATGTGTGGTCAGGACTATGTATGTGACTGTTGGGTGTATTTATTTATTTATTAAATTACAAGCAAATTAAGTATAAAAACATTAAAGTAAGGATAAAGATGTCTTAATTGTACAATAGATTCTCACGGATATTTATACGACCCAGCGTTACATCCGACATGACTCATAAATAAACTTGCAGTCATTGTTATTACAAGTAACATTGTTCAATCTTGCTTTATGAACATAAATTTGAAAAGGTTATAATCGCACCTCATCATCTTATTTATAAATTATTTTGAAAAATAATTTTATCAACTTAGAATAAAGATAATGGTTTCTTAGATATACACGAATGTTACACATTGAAATAAACCAGTCCGCCCCGTGACCACGAAAGCTGTAAAGAAATCGAAACGTCGGGAAGTTAAAAAATGTAAAAATTAAACCAAATCGCGATAAAATCCGTATAAAATAGTTTTATTTCAATGTTATTATAAAGATTTTTTGACCGTAAACCATGTGGTCCTGTATTCGGTATCTACGTTGGGCAATTATGTACGTATCCTCCCAGACAGCGACAACCGTAAATGGGGGAAAATCCGTCACAGCCACGCAAGTCTCTCAATTTTGCTTATGTATATTTAGTTCAAAACGGGACATTATTGTGTCACCGAAAGAAATCAAGGTTTTTAAGAAATCAATAAAAACAATCACATAACACCTGTCATGACAAATACGTTTGTTTTGCCCCAACTTGCCGCATCCCGTAAGTTCCCTCGGGAAGATTCCGATCTAATTGATTCCGCGATCCCGGATCAAGGGATCCACCCTGGATGCAATTACGTTGAGCTGTGCAGGACTGATGTACTGGGATGGGAAGCGAAGCTATCGGTTGAATGTATGATGGATTTTACTGGGCTTTTGTTAGTTTTATGTTTGGACTATCGATTATGCTGTAGGTTAACAGTTGAGGAATGTTAAAACATCTGACATTTTCCCAGTGATGCTATTCTTATGTTTTTTTAATACATAGGTAGTTTTTTATGCACATATTGCTATTAAAATTCAACCATAATATTAAATTATTGTACACAACTATGAACACAAAAACACAATACAGAAACAATAACAAAAAAAGTACAAATGGCGGTCTTATCGCTCTACAGCAATGTCTTAGACAAGCAATATAAAACATTTTATAGCTAATACTAGAATCCAGATCATAAAATAGTACTATTATCCCCCTATGTTCTAATACTATAAATACCATAAAATAAACTTAACATCACAGCATAGAATTTGAATGATTTATCCACTCAAACATAATATGTAACTTGTGAATTATAAAAGCACGAACCATACTTAGATAAACGCTAAATTAAACTCCTTTAGCTGTAACCTAGTACACAAATCTAGGATACGTCCCCGATAAAAGTATGTCATATTTAAAAAATCGTGCAGCTTACCTAGTTGTAGTTTTAAACTTCAATGTAAACCGGTTGAGGCATAAAAACTAGAGCCGGTGTCAGGTACTCTATACTTGAACTAACGGTTATTCAAATCAACCGGCGCGGAGCATAATACTAATTATTTTCATACTGTCCATCCGTAGCAGCAAGGGAATTGTTCTCATCGTTGCGTTTTCTGCGCTATGATTTAAATTTTAATTCAATGTGAACTGATTTAGTTAGGGTACACGAAATAAATCCAAATATAGTAAGAGAGAAAATGTAAATCATGAGGAATGTAAATGAAGGCATTACATCTTAGTCAAAGACCTATTTTCGTGGAGAGGTGCTCTTGGTTTCAATTGGAAATATCAAGGACAATTAATTGGACAAAATTGAAAAATTTCAGATTGTAGGCATCGGTCTGGATTAACACAAACTAAAAAGAAGATATATACTTATGTAAATCAATAGTAATTGATTTAGAAGAGATATTTTTATGGAGCAACCAGGAAGCTATAGTTATAGGCGGTCTACCTGGCGAGACATTAATAAAGCAGTGTTAACGGTCACCGTCTGGCAACCCTGTTCATGACGCGGAACAATTGAATCAAAGCATCGATATTGCGATTTGCGGTCGCCGTGATTGAGCTTAATGATGATTTTTATTTGATAACCTGCGCTATTGGATGTCTGGTTTCCTTCTTTCACTACTGTGGTCTGTGACAGACATGTTTTACTTTTACAAGCATTCTTTGTTTTACACCAACATTAAAAGTCATCCTAATGTCATAAGCTTTTTTTTTATTGCATTGAATGGCGAGACGAGCTCATGGACAGTAGCAAAACCAAACACCATGAATTACAAACCAATGGCCTGAGACATAAGATGTTAAGTCTCAGCGTGTCCATTAGTTACTCTGGCTACAATGTCCTTCATGAACACAACAGTGCACTTACACGGCTGTTTGGCGGGAGAAAAGTACATTGAGGTGGTACCTGCCCAGGCGGTCTATCATATATAAGAGATTTACCAAAGCTGGATGTTTAGCGGTGTTTAGCAAGTGAAAGATGTCCATAATATAATTGTTTATTAGTAGTTTACTGACACGTCAATTATAGTTTTTTTTGGCACGTAATGCAAAAATAACATTCATAAGGACATTATTAAATATTTTAATTGAACCTTAGCATAGCTATGACGTGTGAACGATCGTTTCGACATTACAAATATATTGAAGCACCAGATGATCTAATCGTAAGTCGTCAAAGTCACACCAACACCAACACGATTGATATATAAAGAGGATCAAATAGAAACTGCAGCGACTTTCTAATACCGTATGTAAGCAATTGAATGTACACAGCATGCAGTTAGCACTTCACATCCATTACCAAGTGTAAGGAGAAAATGTGACTTATGTAAATACGATAATTTCTAAGTATAGCCTAGATATTACTTCAGATGCATCTACATTCTACATACTTGAGAAGCTCCGTACTAGGCAAAAAAGAGGATGTGAAGCGAAAGGTCACAAGTTCGATTAACGCATCGAAATCACAGTTTGAATAAAAGACAAATATTTGTTTCGTCGGAGGCAAGCCTTTTCCTAGAAGACGTTGGAAATCATTAAAAAAGGCTTATGTTAACTATTCGCCATGGTCTTTTAGATCAAATGATAATGATGTTTTAATTTAATTTTTGTTAAGCGGTAAAGCCCCTCGTAGTTTTCGACACCTACTCATTTTGGAGTATGGATAATAGCGTATACTTAGCTTATTATTTATCACTTCCATTTATGGCTAAGGAATACGTATTAACCCAAAACTTAAGAGATTTCCACAAGAATTTAAAAACTATTTGTTCGTTACCATTTTGTATTAACTACTTAAAAAAAAAACAAGGGGAAGATTAATATAAAAGTAAAAAATGATTTAGATAGGAAATTATGTTTCCCCAAAAATAGCTTTAAAAAGTGTTACATTTATTTAATTATTTTATTTTTGTATTCTTTTAGTATTGACTAGGTGTTGGTTCCTGCCAAACCTCTCTTAATTTTAGATGAGATCTATGGCTATAAAATTATTATTCTCATTCATCAAAAGTTGAATGAGAATAATTGCTCACCAGTACCAACTCAACTCAACACTCTTCTGCACTCAAAGGCGACGTCACTCCAAAGTGTAGATAGTTTACACAACGCACAAAGCCGAAGGGTTTGCGTGAGCTGCTGGATACAATGCCTATTGTGATACTCGCAGAGACGTGAGGCATCTCACACCCTCGTCTGCACTGTTTGAACGAATTCCGTCTTGTTTTTAACTGGAGTGTTAGTGCAACTGCTGGCCTATATTTAACGCTCGATTTCATTTGATTAGGATCGAAAACCTGTCGTTTTGGTATTAATTCATGGTACAGTATTACACGATTTTTATATGTGTCTTTCATCGCGGTGAAATTGGTGGAAGTAAATACACTACTCACAAAAATTAAAGGATATTTTTTTTGATCAATTTTTTTTTGGTGTTTTTTGAGAGTCTGTATCTTGGAGAAAATTGATTGTTAAGAAATTCGGAAACTAAAACTTGGAAGCTTGAAATGTCTATTTTGCAGATCTGTGCTCTATTTCTTGATTCCTCGCTAAGTTGATAAGCAATCGTAAGAAAACCAACGAGAAAAAAAATATCCAAAATGTTTCTGGATTTCAAAACCGTGCATTTACATGGGTAGTATTTTTTTGGTGACATAATTATAAAATTCCCGTAGATAATTTAATTGCCTTTAATTTGATATACCAGAAACCTCCGTGACATGATTTGGAGCTGACTTATGGTAAATCAAAGTAAAAATGGCCTATCACACTTTGACATTGGATTACTCCATGAATATCAATCATGGGGAAAACAAAATCAGAATTTTAGTAACTTCAAAACATGCTTTATAAGTTGGTATTAAAGTCTTATGATAATAAATAGTATTTCTAAGTAAAATTGTTGACTGAAAAAAGGTAAAAAAACGGTTATTTATGGATATTCGGAAAACACTGCATATCTTTGGATAAAAGAAACAAACCAAGGATATCGTCGGTAACTTTTCAACCTTAAAATATTCTAAAGACACTCTGAAAATTTCAAACTGCTCCGATTTGATTATCTTAGTGTTCGGAAGGTTTGAACTTACTGTATTCGTCAAAATTGTCGTAATAAGCATTTTTCGTATGTGATCGATTTTTGTCACTTCAGAATGCTTTTTTTGGTGATTATCCATATTCTTTTAATCAAATATTTTTTTCTAACGTTTTCGCTATTCTCCGTAATTGTTAAAAAAATACTGGCACTGTTTTACTATAAATCCGACCACGCAACCTCCCCGTAGTACGCTTTGGGTAACGCTAATGCCGGCGGTAAAACAGTGCCAGTATTTTTTTTACAATTGCGGAGAATAGTGAAAACGTTAGAAAAAAGGATTTGATTAAAAGAATATGGATAATCACTAAAAAAATATTCTCAAGTTACAAAACCATTAGCATGCGAAAAATGCTCATTACGACGATTTTTGCTGAATACAGTAAGTTCAAACCTTCCGAACACTAAGATAATCAAATCGGAGCAGTTTGAAATTTTCAGAGTGTCTTTAGAATACTTTAAGGTTGAAAAGTTACCGATATCCTTGGTTTGTTTCTTTTATCCAAAGATATGCAATGTTTTCCGAATATCCATAAATAACCGTTTTTTTACCTATTTTTCAGTCAACAATTTTACTTAGAAATACTATTCATTATCATTAGACTTTAATACCAATTTATAAAGCATGTTTTGAAGTTACTAAAATTCTGATTTTGTTTTCCCCATGATTGATATTCATGGAGTAATCCAATGTCAAAATGTGATAGGCCATTTTTACTTTGATTTACCATAAGTCAGCTCCAAATCATGTCACGGAGGTTTCTGGTATATCAAATTAAAGGAAATTAAATTATCTACGGGAATTTTATAATGATGTCACCAAAAAAATACTACCCATGTAAATGCACGGTTTTGAAATCCAGAAAATTTTTGGATTTTTTTTTCTCGTTGGTTTTCTTACGATTGCTTATTAACTTAGCGAGGAATCAAGAAATAGAGCACAGATCTGCAAAATAGACATTTCAAGCTTCCAAGTTTTAGTTTCCGAATTTCTTAACAATCAATTTTCTCCAAGATACAGACTCTCAAAAAACAACAAAAAAAATTGATCCAAAAAAATATCCTTTAATTTTTGTGCGTAGTATATAATCGCGTTTCAAGCGCAACGCTGTTTATTGATTTCTATTTTATTAGAAATTTAAATCAACATATTTCCTATTTAAATTAGTTCTACGAAATTTAAAAACATAATATATACACATATCATTAAAGGAAGTAAGTAACATTACATCATTTTTCATTATGTCGTGTGCACAAATTTACCTCATTCTAAATAGCACTTTATTAACTTCTAAATAGTAATTAACTATTAGAAAGTTTGTATATACAGCATCCGCGGTTAAGATAGTTGCTACCGAGTTCCGAATTCATTAAACTATTGCGTCTAACTGTAACTGTGTATTGTCTGCAATTTCGGCTGCTTCGAATAGCTTTTCAGTATGTATGTATTGTGAATGCAGTTAATTGAATAGGCAAATATATTGCTCGTGGTATTGGATATAATTTGGTCGCATTTTAAAAAAGTCTCAGAAATGCATCGGTAGACCTGACTAGTACTTAACATCTCAAAGACTCAAAGTGATTACTTTATAAATGAGGACGGTAAGTTGGAGGCGAAATGAAACATATTGACTGGGAATAACTAATATAGTCAATTAAAAATACTAATGAACTTAAAATACTTAATATTATCTTTTTATGCGGTGCTCTACCTGAAGCTATTTTAACGCGTTCCTATTATAGAAATAAAAACATTTGATCACTAAGCACTATTCGTTTGTTATTCGTAGCGGTATCTTGACTGATCCCAGAGTCCACTTTCCTACTTATTATCTGCTGTATTATCCCGATAAAAAAAAGTTATACAAATAATATAAACAACATCGCTTTCAACGTCAAGCTAGTATTAATATTGTTTGTAGTTTTAATTGCACATTATAGGGAATCAAAATTTAAATTGAATATAAAATAAATCAATCAATAACCACTCTCAATCGATTCTCTCTATTGTAGAGTAGGCCCGTGCCCTGCAGTGGGACGTATACGGGCTGATATAGATAGATAGATATAGATAAAATAAATCATACCAAACCGAGGAAAGCAAACAATCTTAAAAACGAAGTCTTAACATTGAATATTACAATTTCATTTAAAGCTATTCGATCTAAGTGCAACAGGGTGCGACTGCTCCAGGCGAGGGTAAATATTTGTACTCCCGAGGTGGGCGTTTTAAACCTGGATCCGACGCCCACGGAATTGTTCGAAGTCGTTTATGGCACGTAAAATTTTTGCTTGCCTTTGTAATTTGTGATGTTGCCTTTTTGGAATTGGTTTCGTAATTAGGGTTGCGTTTTATTATTTGGTAAAGACGATGAGATTTTGCAGTAAGAATAAGCTGTTTTTATTTATAAGCCACGCCACTTTGCGAATTATCATGTCAGCTCCCTAAGTTTAACAAGATTTTGAAACCACGAGTTTGATTCGTTCGATAATAAATAAAAAAAATCGTTTCAATTTTTTTTATGTATCTTATAACAGTGGTGTTGACTAGGTGTAGATTTATGATTTATCCTATGCAATGTTCATTAAAGGATTCACAAAATTGTTGTACAAACATTGTAGTTAACACGCATAAAAACTAACATTATAAGAAAAAGCTTCCCTACTCGTCATAACTCGTCGCAAAGAGTGCCGAACTACGATAACCATATATAATAAATAATAAGTATATACACCCAACAGTCACATACATAGTCCTGACCCCACACTAAGATCGAGTCTTGTGTCGTGGGTATCAGGAACTACGAGAGACTTTTCGGTCTCACAAACACCCAAACCCGAAACAAATACTTGTAGTTCTCACAAACATAAGTCTCGGTGCGGGGATCGAACCCGCGCCCTCTCGTTTCACAGGCGGCCTCTAACCAACTGCGCCACGGAGGCTGTGAAATAACATAAATACCAAAATTAATTCTAGTAATTCTTCATCATTTTCCAACAACCCATTTTACATAAACCTTAACAATAATATTTTCGATAAGCATCTGATATCTAATGTCACAACATCCGACAGTGTTCAATGGAACACCTGACATGGGTAGTCAGGTCCCATTGTAGGCCTGACCCATATAAGCACGGAACTAGAACCGAGGCAGTTCCCGAGGAAAAGTGTTTTCCCCTTTTTTAACATAGTCGAAGTGACTGCGCCTGATGATAAGAACAAGGCTATGTAGATCGAAAATTTATTAAAATTGGTGATACTTATATCATATCCCATTAAAATTTAATTTTTTAACCCTGACACATTAAAGTATATTTTTCTTCAATCGGATTCCATTCTCTCTCTCTCTCTCTCTCTCTCTCTTCAGTCCTTAGTCGGATTCGATTTCTTAGTAGAAATATTATTTTTTAAAAATCCAAGTATGCAGTTTTAGTTACCAAAATCGGGCTTAGGTCCTAGGTCCATCCGGGCGGATACGAATATACCACAGCAAAATGACACCAGGTTTATTCACTCCTTCAAACTGAATCGAAAAGACCCGGATTTAAAGAAATGCGGGAAGTTGCGGGCCGGCTAACTTCTCCTACCTTAATACAAGAAATATGAGTTAGTGAACCTCTTGGTTAGTTCCGAGACGGACCACGTAATAGTACGGGCTCTTCAACTATTCATGTACTTCAACTCAAAAGGACTTGTATTTTTGAGATAATGAGCACTGGAGTTCGTGAATACTGCAGTACTTGTGTTTTATGTGAATGTTTTTAATAAGGTGTAATTTAAATTAAGAGAAAATAATATGTATGAGCTAGTTAACCTATTTATCGAATGTTATAATGAAAAAAAATGGCACATAACAATTATTGGTATTTTTTATTTAATGATAGCACGATCTAGCTTAATTTGCACATTCACAGCTCATTAGACTTGAACCCTGAATCCTATAAATCAAGAAGCCGCATATTCAATACCAAAACTTCTATCTAACAAATAGAAACAGCATATCACTTCAACAACGTCAATACAAATTCAATACATATGTGGTGTATTGTAACAGAATCAAAGTTAATGTGGCAGACATATCTGTGCTGTTATCGCGACATGTGTTCTCGAGCGGCACAATGAGCACCGCCGACGCTGGTTGACGTGTCCGGCACGCGCGGTATACATCCGTAACATGGAAAAACATATATATTTTACTAGTGGTACTCGGTTTGGTCGATGTGAAATTACTCTTCTCGCCTTCACGCTTAATTCATACATGTTATTAATCAGAGAAAAAACTAGAAAGACTTTCCCGTATTAGTTTTCTTTTTGCTTTAGTTTTTATGCCACATCTTCAGTCATAAGAAAAAAAGCCTCGACTGAACAAGTAAGCCGTCAACATATTATAAAGCAATCACAATCTAGGACAAACATTTCTTTGCAAAAATTAAAAAAGCATAATGTAGACAAAATAAAAATTCATCATTTGCCTGTGATAATGGAAGCACGGTTAATTAAGTTTGCAACGGAGCGACGCGTTGTGAAAGAAGCTGGAATGTGGTGTGCAACAAACAGACATCACAATTCACAACACAACACGGCACATCACAGATCTGTGCTGTAATAGTAAAAGTGAACATTTACACTTTGTAATTACGACGGCCTTTACAAGGCCGGGGAATGGCTGTAGGTGTAATTATTTATAATAAAAATATGTAAAATAGCTAAGTGACGGGGCGAATTAAAATGCTGGTGTAATTAGTTATGGTAGCGAAGGTAACGCACTTAATGGTAAATGTTGTCCAGATGAAATTCCTAATAACGAACGATTAATCATCTCTTGATGATGCCAAAACGCTACGATAGATTTCATCATGGTATATTCGGCTGTACATCCGATTATCCTACAAGCCAATTCTATATTTTTCAAATGTTTATCCGGTCTAGAATCTTGTTGACGTTAAGTAACTTCAAGAACCAGAACTGCTATAAAAACTTCATTACCTATTTAACTACCGGTAAACATGTTCAAATTAACTAACAATTTACCAGTGTATTTTTGACTGATAATAATTATAACTGAGGACCATTACCGCATTTCAACGAATGAATTTACAAAAGTTCTTATTTTAGTAGTCATTTACATTATACCAAACTACACGTAAAATATCATGCTTCTGAGCTCACTGGTTAAAGCTGTAAGACTACTAGTCAATTTCACTTCGATTGAACAGATAAAGCAATACAATATTCTATCGAAACCAATTCCAAACTATAAATAGAATCGTAAATATTGCAGTAATCCTTTGTGTAAGTTAATAATAATGGGAAAGTTTGTCCGTGCGTGGGTGTTTAATAACATAGGTGTGAACGGCTGGGACGTGACGGGACTACGCTGCAGATGCGTCTTCGGAGAATTAACTCCTTTAATGGCTTGATGCTATTTTAGCTCCTGTTCGTGAGTGTGATGGCTTGTGGAAAACACGACTAAGGTTTTATGGATACAAGGATTGATGGTGTGGGTGGAAATTCTAGGCTTATCGTTTTTGAGGTATTGACTTCGGCTGAGTAACTGCTCTACTGTAATGTATTGTGGACTAAAAGAAGTTCCGTTTGGTGACAAATTTATCTTACGCTAGTCAACATGATTGTGGTGGACTGCTTAATTACTTTACACTACGCCAGAAGGATCCGCGATACTAGGAATGAAAACACATCGGCAAATTGTTTCACAACTAAATGGAGAACTTATTGGTTCGGGTCAAGATATACGCCACCACAGAGCTGTTTCTAAAATCTGTACCATAACTTGCAGCAGTATTAATAAAACTCCAAACTACAGTTTCTAGATCCGTTAACCTTCATCAATCCTCCCACGCGTCCCTCACAATACAAGTTATTTTTTCACTTACCCCGCGATAAAACGAAATGGGAACATTCCTAAAACGCTGCCAACCCACGCGTCTGGCTTAACCCTCTATAAATTTACATAGTAAGCACTGGATATAACCTGCGACGCCGGGAAACAGGATATTGCACTCTTCCATACAAATAATTTAGAGTGTTAGGGATATCCCACCTTTGCAGGGTCCCGGATCGTTTTGATCATATCGCGCCTTTGTGCGACCGTGTATGGGTTAAATTTTACGGAGAAAATATCTGCTATCGTAAAAAAGTATTTGTGTTCATTGTATTCAATTCTATAATATTATTGATTGATCAATGTTGACTTCAGACTTCATCTATGATTAGCTGTATTTTAGCAAGCTTGTGCTTCCAGCCTGTTAGGATTTGTTATCCCATGCGTTTATCATAGGGTTTCCATGTTGAACCATCTGGGTCGAGGGTAAAAATAAACGCAGACCGTATATAAATATCTGCATCAAGGCCGATGCATTATGATATAACCTGCAAAGTCAAACTTGGTTTGATAACTATAGGTAGTCTATGTTCAGAGACGAAATTCTTGTGGCTGATGGTATCAATGATGAAGATTTACAAAATCCTCATGTAATTTCTGCAGTTCATCAATATTTTATGATAAATAAACTCTAGATAATCATGGTGCAAGATAACATTCAGCAACATAGAATATTGTCAACCAACAGTTGGACAAATCCTTGAGTTAGGAGGACTCCATGGGGCTATAGACGATGACGAACATACAATAATTACCAACGTAAATATTATGCCGGGATGAG
This sequence comes from Deilephila elpenor, assembly GCA_949752805.1. NCBI lineage: Eukaryota > Metazoa > Arthropoda > Insecta > Lepidoptera > Sphingidae > Deilephila > Deilephila elpenor. Next base: position 12,426,840 of record OX457108.1, read on the forward strand.
CATATTGGATGTTTCTATTCATTATCAGCCCGGAGTCAGGAATTTGCGCCCGATGTGGCGATAGGTTCGCCCCCTATCGCATCGTGGGACGGAACATACAAGGTGAAATGTGTGTGTCCTGATAGCACCACTGCCTACCCTGGGAAACAGGGGTGAGTTTATGTATGTGTATGTATAGATATTAGTATATACCACGATAGATTATCTTGCATATAGCGTAAGTACATAAACCCTATATTCTCCATCGGTATAAATTAGCCTACAGATGAACAAAACGTGGACAGAAACGTTCTCTCGCAGCTCGGAAGTGTGGCTGGTACAATTTTCCGAGTTGCTAACTGAGTTAATGGGGCCCCGCATGGTCGACGTTAGAAAAGTTTAGCTTTCACTCCAGTGTGGGTGTCGACGATTTGAAGGATATTACTGGGAAAGCATAGTGGGTGATTTGTACGATACATGAAATGCTAGATAGCTGGAGTATTTTTGTGTTTGTCTAAAATTCTTGCGCTGTTTCGTATGGAAAGCGTTTGAAAAAGTGGTAAACTGCTAGATCTTGATCCTTTGGAAGATTATAAAAATATTGATATTCGATATGACTGTGTTGTTTTTAATTTAAATATACAGGTAAATGTCTGATGCTAAGTGCATAGAGGTCTTTTTGAAAAAATACAAACAAAATGAAACAACATGATAATTAATGATAATCTAAACCAGGGATTATCTCAGTAACTATTTAACAAAATTACAAGACATTATGTTTATAATTGAATGAATAAGTTATTGCATTTTTAAACTACTGAGAAATATTACAATAACAATTATCAGCGAGTCTCAGAAGGTCGTTTAGATTATCTTTTTATTGCCGATTATGTTCAGAAGATAACACAAAAATATGTGTCCATAATATTTCAGTTATCTCATCCATTGTTATATTTAGTCATGATAAATGTAATCACACATGCAATTTATAAGTTTTAACTAAAATATCTACATTTAATTATTTATTTCAATGATAAATATAGTTCTATATTTCCTTACTTAAGCTATAGATATTTCTCTAGTTCGTTGGGTGCACCTCATAGATGTTACAACGCAATACCTCTAAGTCTTCATACTTGTTCATTAATTAAAAAGATCAATGTTTGAGGAAGACAGACCTTCTAAAGTTCCTCTAATGGATGTTATAAGATGTCTAATTAAATGTTCACATCGCACAAAACAAGAAAAGTTGGGCGGTCAGCTCCAAGTTCCAGATGGAATGGCAGATGAAAGCAAACTTCAACAGTTTTTCTTCCAATAGATAAAAAGTTGAGATGAAAGTTGGAATCTCTTCTAGACCCTGTTGGTTCGACAAAAACACGTGATAACTTTGAAATACACGATTATAAAACTATGAACCAACTGTCTAAAATTGAATACAAAAATGTGAAGTTTATTTAATTGATTTATAATTAAAAAGAAAATTGGGAAAAGAGCAGACACAAAGATGCACGAACGAACGTGTGTCGTATTTATAAATAAAGGATCTAAGCCACAAAGCTAATATTATAAAGCCAGAATAATTCTAGAAGTTACTTCTCTTTAGAACCGTCCAAAGAATGATATATTATTATTCTAAGGTCAAGAATAATAATATTTGGAAAAAAACAAGGAAGTCAAGCACTTTTAATTATTTGATATGATATCAACTTATCGGCAGATAAATATAGCAAAATATTTTTTTTATTTATCACAGACTAACAACTGACAATGACCGACATAATATTGGCCATAAAATATAATATTACAATACTCGTATAATTCATTTAACATAAAAATGGTAATGTCGAGTTAGAAGTCATAGTTTCGACTTTCGATCCCTGCATTGAAATAAATGTTCGTGTTAATAATACAATGTTTTTATTTGGGTATATGAAAATTCCAATTTGCGTCGTATTTTCTGGTAGTGTATTTATCATTATTGATACTTCATCATCATTGGCTTAGTAACCGCGCTAAAGACAAAACAAAATTCTAAATGCGACTTCGTCTATAAAACCCTTTGCAATTACCATAAAAACTCACTCAAAGGCTTACTTAAATCCAAATGCAGTATTACAAGTTTATTTTTAAAACGAGCAGCAAATCGTGCCGTTCAAACAAACGAAATTCTAAAAACCAGTAATTCAAGTTATACCGGAAATGACATTCATCGGCGTGACGACACATCCGCGCACACCTATGCGGGAAAGAGACGGGTGTATCGCCGTCTCTGTCTCGCGTTATCAGCTGATCGCGACCGCGGCCTGATAGCGAGGAAATAGCTAAGGTTACGCAGGACATGTAGGTGCCCTAGACTTTATCGTGACTAAGAATGACTAAGATTGAGATTATAGTTTCGAAACATGTTCGGTAATTAGGTTATTTTATTTGCATTTGTGACTTGACAAAGTTATTTTAAAGACATTATAAGAAAGATATTTCATTCTTTAAGTGATCTGAAAGGCGTTTGAGACGGTATCCATTATGTTTTTACTTAAGATTTTTTTATGTAAACGTAGATGTAGATAACTATCTTTCACCTACTCAGGTGTATTTTTTACATTTTGCTATGCCAGTATATTTTGGGATTCGAGTTACTTATATCAAAATACCATACACGAAATTTTAAACAATAGCTTCTATGAAATCCAAGTGAGAAAGTCCTAATTTCATGAACAATTTAAAACTCAGGTCAACTCATCAAATCATAGCAAAATATGGGTAAACATTAAGTTTTGGACAATTTGCCTATCCCACAATAATCTACACTATCAATTGACATAAAATAAGAATTGCCTTTAAAAAGCCCTCATCCGGGTCAGAATATGACGAATAGTTGAAACACATTGACACAACCAGCTTACAGTCATTACGGCTATTGGAATTCGATTAACGACTAACTAATTGGATGGGACGTGCTTAACCGAAGCCAAACGATGCCATATGACATTCACCTTTCGTCCTCACGTATAGGATTTGTACTGCATTGAACAACAGTAATTAACTCAAGAATACATTGAATTTTATTAATGTATGCTGGGCAAAGACCACTTTTTATTTCTTAAAGTGTGTAATAATTGATCAACTTCAACAGTTCTGTACATAGGTATTCATTTTGTCTAGCCATAATTATGCTTCTATTTACCACGAAAAATGATACAAAAATAGTTAAATAAAGGTCTTGCAATTATTGTATGAAAGATATCTCATTTCCTGTTAATTTATAAATACCTTATTTGAAATGAGACTGTATATTGTAGCTATTATTGTCCGGAAATTAGAAAAAAAAAAACAAAACAAATAAAATGCGATTTGACAGAAAGGCCGTCGCTCTGTGATGGAATATTTTAGGTTTATGATTGATGGAACGAGGGTTCGTAATAGCTAGACGAAAATTTAGTCATTTTTATTCTTTTAGTATAGGTACATATTACAAACAGTATTTTTGGGGATCTTAGTGAGTATTTGGTACTTATCAGATATTTTGAATTAATTAATTTCTTAAAATTACATGAGATTTTTATAGTTCGCTGAGTGCGATTGATTCCAATTTGGCATTGGCACATACGCCCACTAACACCGCTATAAATTACCGTACAGAAAAATAATTGCACATCTAATGATTATTTCATTTAACAACAAACCTTTCCTCCTGCGGCGCCGCAAAATAATCACAAAACAACACTTTTTTTATCATCATAATCACTGATCACAATTCAAAAAAGGAACATGTTCAAAAGAGGTTTTGATTTCACATCACAAAGGTTTTTGAAAAAAGAACCTATAGGTACGTTCTCGTTACATAAATACTATTTTGTTTTAAAAATGGTGTTAGAATATTACACGATACACTGGCAGGTACGTCGCGCACGGACTAATTGTTTCGGAGCAGATAACGTGTGATAAACAACGCGACGTGGTGACGTAGTCGGGCTAATTCGATTTTATTTTACTATACGTATTTTATTGATTTTTATTGTTTGGCGAACTAAAGGGGCGTATTTGCGAAGTGTCCATCATTGGACAGAATTATTTGTCTTCTTCTGTCTGGATTGCATGGCATTTGTTATCAAATACAATGTAGTCATTTTGTAGTGTTAGTAAAGCGAGAAGTACCTAGTTCAAAATATCTACATTCTTATGGTTTAAAAAGGCAAAACTGATTTTTATCTTGGGACGAAAATAAATTTCTGCCTGCCTCCTAAGAGTCATAAGAATGTATGTATGTGTAACTTTATTGATAAACATATTAACTGTCAAATCAGATTAATTAATTCTTTAATCTACATATTTAGGTACGTAACCAGAATCCATTAAGATCACTTTATAAATGTTAGTTATTACAAAACGCATGTCTAATTATATAACAGTTAATAAATTACTCAATTTATCATTCACGGCAATCACAGTTAACTTTGACCGCGATTCTAGTCACGTAACCCGTTGTTTGTCCACATAACTGTGTTAAATAACTAACCTTTCTTCTAAACTATGAACAAAAAATATAAAACTATAAAATAATTTGAAGAATATATAGGATTCACAACCTCATTAGTCTTCTAGCAGTCTTAATAGTTCACGATTCGTGAGATGTGAGGTCTGGTAATCAATTCTCAGGTGGGGAAAAACATTTCACCAAAAGTACGGAAGTTGTTTCTCAGAATTAAATAATTTCCCCAAAGGACAGATTTAATTATTGATGTGTAGAGCTCGCGTCATAAGGTATGGACAATTAAAAGAACAAAAACGATTAAAACAAAGTATACAAGATTCTAGCTATATTTTTAAAAGCGAAACCTTTGGTCACAGATTACCAAAATCCAAAACTAATATTTGTAGGTCTCACAAACAGGATTCGAGTTCGCGACCTTTAGTTTTCAAGGCAGCTTTTTACCAACTACGCCACTAAACCTATCAGTTTAGGTCTTGTGCAAATAATCAAACTTCCAAAAGTTAATTTTTCAAAAAAATAAATTTCAATTTCATGAATAAGTCTACTAAATGATATACTTATAAATGGTGTTGACACAAACATGTCGCTATGCCGGATTTTTTTATTGCGATGAATGGCGAGATGAGCATGCCATTCGCCTGATGGTAAGCGATACAACCGCTCATGGACAGTAGCAAAACCACAAAACACCATGAATTCCAAAGCAATGCTTGGCATTCCACTGCGTTCGCCATCCTGAGACATAGGATGTTAAGTCTCATTATGTAATTACTCTAGCTACAAACCGGAATTACACAACAGTGCATTTACACTTTTGTTTGGAGGGAGAAATAGTCATTGCGGTGGTACCATGCGGCCTCTCACATACGAGAGACCTACCACCAGTAGATCCACCAGGGTCATCGTGTCATATCCACCGGCGTGGAACCGACACACGAGACGAGAAAATGTAGTCGGAGAAACTGCCAATATTAATAACATTAGTGTATGATAGTGACTCATTTTTAACACATACATAAACTCACGCCTTTCTCCTAGAAGGGGTAGGCAGTGGATCTACCAGCACACCCACATTTCACCTTGTATTTTCCATCCCATGATGTGATAGGGGGCGAGCCTACCGCCATATTGGGCATAAAAAAGAACACGTCCGAGTTACCCACATTAAGGGGTAATCGCAAGGGTCAACCCGTCCGCAGAGCAATGGACAGGCCTCGCCCTGGCCCTTCTTGATCACGGTGTCCCCTACGCCAGGTAAGTATTATAAACTATATTTTTTTTTATAAGTAATTTTAACAATTAAGCAAATTTTACCTACATTTATGTATCCGTATGTTTGCGCTTGTATTGGCAAAGAGGTAAGTAGGAGGGCAATCGGTCTGCATGCTATACAATTGTGTTTGGGACTTGGGGTTAGTTCACTATGTTGGCACAACGTAAGCTTTTGCACACACAACACAGCTGCTATTCCCAAAGTCTACAAAGATTTTGACCTTGAAGTATTCTAAGAACTCGATGAGACTCAAGATGTTTACTGATAAAAGAACAAAAAATTCTTTACAGTAGTTGCAATACTACTATAATCTAGAGATCAGATGGTAATGAAAAAACTACATCTCTTTTTGAAATCAAAATACACCAAATATCTACTGTAGCATTTAGGTCGCTTACACTCTAACTCGAACTTAATCCGAGGTCCAAGCTGCTATTTAGTTAACGACTCACTTAATTAGCGTCATTCTGCCATAAACGAGCTTGCTTATAAAATATTAACGCGTTCAGTGGCAGTGTGACAGTAAGTTAAACTTTATTGTTTTACAACCTCAATTTCTAATTTTCAATTTCTAAAACGAGTTATGTGAACTCATATTGCATGGGGTCTCAGCTGGCCTCCCAGCTATTAGTCATGTAAATGTTGTAAGAAACGAATAAAGGTTGATATAAGATTGTAGCATTATCAAAAAATGTTTGAAAATGAAATTCTTTGTTTGTTTTGCTTTTAAAAAAACTGAGCGTAATGATAGTATGGACCTATGAGTCCAGAGTAGTACAGAGATTTATTGATTAGGTACTTCATTCTGCCCCTGACGATGCTTTTATCAATGGCAAAATTTACTCGATACTTGATATACAAGTTCTTTTAATAAATCAACACAGGTAAGATTAAAATGATTTGCAAATATACGTAATATAATTTTCGTTTGATATAGCGGAGATGGAAAAATACAGCACACAAGGAAACCTGGGCCGCACTACTAGCTTAAACAAACTAAATGACCAATCACAAGATAGTCCAGCACCGATAAAGATCTATCTAATCCAGCAGCCGTATTGTCCGTGACAGTACAATGCTTGTGAAATTTATTATGATGTAATGTCGCTTCTCAATCGGTGGGCTTGAAGGGTCAGAACAATCTCACGGTGGCAATTTGACAAGCTATACGTCTTGAAACAGATATGTGTCAGACGGAACGAAATGTACTAATGCCAAGGGTTTTTGTTAATTGGTCAACTGTTGGTCATTGTTTAAAAGCTGAGAAATAAATAAGTAGCTGAAGAAGAAGAAACTATAGATTTTAAGAAGAAAGAAGACATTAATTTTCTTATTAATGAAGAAGCTCTTGATTACCATAAATGTAATGCAAAATAATTTACTTTAAAAATTTACAAACATCTTCAACCATTTCTGAGTATATTTACAGGGTCCCCGCCGAGACTTAATAGGTGCTGCCATGGTCAAATAGGAAAGCTGGGACTGACACGATAGCATGACATGCCATCCGATGCACGAAGAGCCTCGAAGTGTCATACTGTCATTTACATCGATACGTGGTTGTAGGTTATCACGAATTTTCCTTTTACAAAGCCAAATTGTGATGAAACACTGTGAAGGCATTCAGCCTTTCTGTTACGTATGATTTAAATGTACAATTGTACATAAATAATGCTTGCTCTTATAAATAGTTGGCAACGGTTACGTGTTTTCTTTATCTTGACTCGTCTCTTCCGCGTCATGTAGGGTTAACAACTTCCTATGAATTTACTCATCTATTAACCTCTCTTCTATACATAACTAATAAGTAATAACCAATTCTAAATTAAACACAGCTTCACTGAAATCCGACATGAAGCGAATGACGTCGGTGTTCCGTTCATTGAGTGACATTGCCGGAAGCTTGATACCCCTTTCATCACCCCGTCCGTTTTGTTTCCATTTCTCTTTCCAAATCGACAGCCTCCGTGGCGCAGTTGGTTGAACGCCGGCTGTGAAACGAGAGGCCGCAGATTCGATCCCCACACCAAAACAAATGTTTTAGAACCATAAGTATTTGTTTCTTGTCTGGGTGTTTGTGAGACCGAAAAGTCTCTCTTAGTTTCTGATACCCACGATACAAGACGCGTTCTTAGTTTGGGGTCAGGACTATGTGATTGTTGGGGGTATTATAATTATTATTAAATCTGACAGGCCGGCAACTACGAACAAATTAGGTGTTTATGAACGGCTGCATTCACTAGCCATAGGATGACCCGTCTGTTTGGTTGCAGCAATGAAAAAAAACATAATGTCTGCACGTGCCAGCGTTAACATTTGACAATAAATGTTTTATAGCTAGATATCCAAGTGTCCACGACGAGAGAAAGTGTGGAAAGTTTACTTTTATTAAGAATTCAACACATACGGCCCCGAGGTCCGGAGAATAACAAACTATGTGATAACTCGACGCTCGTGCGAGAAATTTTTTCGCTAACCACACTCGTAATTGCTTTAAGTTCACTTTCTTTGGTGATAATGATCTCGATGTTGATTTATGGTTTCGGCTTTGCGGTGTTTTTGCACCATTTTATGTAAAAATAAGATGTGGGTCACAAGTTAATTATCTTCAAAGTAAATAATAGCAACTAGAATATTAACAAACACGTAAAGAAGTCGATGACAACGAAGTGTACTGCAAACCCATATTGTATCTACAAATAGATTAAGTACCTATGCAGATAGAATGACTCACTGATTCAGACTATATGCTTAAAAGTTATATATATAGCCAAAAGAGATTGGTGTATGATAAGTCGACATTAGTCTCTACATTAAGTACAAAAATCTTTCTTGTGTCGGACGGTAATGTAACTATAATACAACATTTCATAGCACAATTATTTGATTAAAAGCTGAACAAGTTCATAATTGTCATTGCCTATACCACTTTACTATACAAAATACTCAACTTCCAACAAAATATATATTAGTGCCCTCAAAAACCCGCAGATTCCGCATAGCAACACCAAATCCCATGGAACCCGCAATATCCGTCGATAGGGAAACTCAGAGCGTATCAATGTCCGCAATGCTAACGCTTTTTGTGTTCCACAATGGGACGACCGTCACAGTTACTGGCGCGCCCAGTGGCACAGCGTGGGAAGCTGTGATTGTTTACCCACCCTAGCCCGCTCGAATAACGGAGCCTTACAATATTGTAATCAAGAGCTCTTTCAATGCACATGAAAATTGGTGCTGTTTCCAATTTAGTTAATGGGTTTCATAACAAAATCTAGGGTAATTATGTGTTAAAGCATAACGTGCAGGTACTATGGTATACATAGAGTCTATTGAAATGTTTCCTACCCCGACAAAATTTGTTGGTATGTTAGTCAAAATATTAACGGAACGATAAAAAAACTAATTGATACATTAATTCATAATATCAATAACCAAACAGTTTTAAACTCAAAATAAATACCACCATTCCCACATGACAACAAAAATAACTTGATACTCAAATTGAAAGGTAAACAAAAACGAAACGATTGCTATTAGGTCACTGTAACGTATTTACCAACAGTGGAACATAAACAAATAGTTTACAACTAAAAACACCACGTGACATCGCTTCCAAACGAAGCATTGTTTACGTCGTAAACCGACACCACTGGATACAACGTGTAGTAAAATGAAAAGTGCTGTGTGGGTAATTTCATAAAAACATCAACATGATCTTTGGACCTGTCCAAGGCGCCAACGCTTAAATATCTGATGAAGAATTTAAAATAAATTAGTATGTGCTGGCATAAGCTAACTATTTGTCCAGAACAAGCCATTATAGTAAAACAATAAGCAATAGATTTAGGACATGAATTACCGAAAGCAAAGCTAATCCGAGTACTGAAATACATCGTTCCGTTACACGCACAAGTAACATTATATGCCGTCTGCATGCAAATGTGGCATAAAAATAGAAAGAAGAAGTATTTAAGTTATTAATTATTTAAGAATTTTATAAAAAAAAATACGGTGGCAAATGCAGAATTTCAACAAATTTCCGAAATCCTTCACACCAAATAACGTCTAAAGAATATTCTTCAGTCACAATGCTAATGGATGCATACCATCCTGAATGATATGAAACGGAGTGGAAAGTCAGAGTGCAGAGGCACCAACCGGTTACGAGATCAAGATCCCGATCCCTGCGAAACTGGAACTATGAAAGTAAAAATTGCATCACAATAAGACTAGTGTTGCAACGTTAATGTAAGAAGAAACAGGCTCTTGGTATATCGCATTGTAGACTGTTGTTAGAGGGATGAGAGATTAAATCCTACGCAACTTACGTATGGAACTGGATAGGCGTAGTGAAATAGCAAATGATATATTTGATGTCCACATAGCAACTATTTGATGTAATGGATTCTTCATCCAATCTGCCTATCGTCATCAAAAACCAATGAAAACCATGGAAAGAATAATGCGTTTGATCTTACTAATAATTACCATAGTATGATAGTCTGAATTTAATCGAATATACTCCTAAACAAAAGATAACAAGCGCCATTAGAAATAAACTCGACAATAAATATTTACCTAACTTGACAAGCAAACCATTATAAACATATGCTACTGATTCGTGTTCTATTTATTTCTTTATTTGCGATATAGAGCTGGTATGTAAACAATACGTATTGAGTATTGTACAACAGCTCGTCAAGCGTGAAACGTGAATTCTCTTTCGCTCTCGTAGTTTAGACAACTTTGAATTATTAGTTTATTACAGTTCGCATTAATTTTAAAGCTAATATTATTTTATATTAACCAATTCTTTCAATTTAGAATATAGATCGAAGAAAACATTAGAAGGCAATAATGTTGATATGGTTGGAAATAGAAATAAGTGTAAGAAACGTTACGCTAAATCTACACATTACGGGTATTGTGTAAGTAAAGCAGATTTCCGTTAAATCAATGCCTACGGATTTCTAATTAAGATGGAAGTTTACAAACAGCTGTTAACCACTGGATTGAAATCTCAGTAATCCTAAGCACGCTAAACGAATGTGAAGTTTGCGTGCACATCAGTGAAGTGAATGTTTTCGATGCACCAATTGGAGCACTTTCTAACGCTAGATGTGAATTAATTTGTACGTTTGTTTCGCTTATTAACTCTGTATTGTGTTAAGTAACGCAAGACACCGGTAATGGAGGTTTTCGTTTCAGTTACGGATGGAGCAACGACCCACACGTGATGAAACACTCGATTTGAGAAAGCAATGGAAAGCAAAGCAATTTTACACGTATTCGCACGCTTGTTTTCCAATATTACGGGTTTGAAAGTCTTACCCTCTTTCGTTTCATGAACGTCTGAATCATTACCTTCTTAGCTTACACGCTTTTTAATAATTTCATTCTAATATACTCGTGCATATATTTAGTTCCGCCCTGCCCCTACACCGGTCAGTGCAACTCCTGCAAGCCAAGTATTAAAACTTTGCGAGTCCTTGGGAATGTATTATTATATCTACGGTTTAATATTCAACAAAAAGTGAAGCATTATAAAATTCCTCACGCCATTTGAAAATCACATCCTAACAATCAAGACGGACGTTATATCAATGCTCTATTTAAACCTACAGCTAGAGGCGCGTGAGAGATCGAGTGTAGTATGTCGGAGGCGCGAGTGTCAGGTTGTTAGGGCACACGATGCTCAACTACGTGAGGTGTAGGGTTACCTGCTCACACGAGAGGAATCTCCACGCGATCCGTTACATACATATATACATACATATGTAGGTATGCAGGTATGCGTGTATTCAAAGCGTCGGCTTGGTGTATTAATAACGCATATAACTGTTGTAGAATTAAAAGGAATTTATAAATGAAGCGAATGAATTTGAATCGTGTGTAAGCGTTTTACGCAATAGAAGAGATAAGTAATGTAACGAGGAATAAAGTAATGTTTAGTTTAAAATAGAAAATTTAATATGGCCAGGCATAAAACAAAGTTTTTAGTTACAACTGTGATATAGTGACTGGGTGGACGTAGTTAAATCACAATTTTTAATGCTTACTCTCAACAAGTGTGTACACATAAATTAACAAACTATTATTACGACTAGTATATAACCAGTATTTATACACTAAACAAAAGAACTAAAGTAACGAGTATTCATAACATTGCCGATCAAGAACCTCTTTTGCGGTCAAGAACGTAAAACAAGCAATGTAGATCCATAAATAAGTGGGCAATAACTTGAACAAATGTATTAAAGAGAATCAGATAAAGATGCCACAATGTTGCTAAGTGTCGGGGACAGAGATAAACGCTCAGGCGACATAATTACGGAGATATTTACCATCGCTACTATTGAAACATAAATTAAATCCCTTATAGCGCTGATTTAAAGATATTATGGATAAGATTTTAATAAGTGTTTCTCCATATTTTCTATAACCCTTACCATAAGACATACATATTTTTTCTGGATTTATTCCTGCCATTCCGAAAGACCGCTTTCCGGCTCAACCATTGCCATTTCGCCCCGTATTTAGTATTTATTTTATTTTTATCCTTTTATTTTTATCAATGAAAGACACAATTTCTACACTATATCTAGGATCATTTCAATTGGAAATCACTTCTAACTTGCGGATATCCATCCAATTTTACACAAACTCGGAGCGTAACTTTCGAATGCCATTGGCACTCACGTGATAACTATTAGGTTCGTTGACAAAATTTAACCGAAACGGGTTTATTAGAGGCAAGGTTGCCATTCAGTTATGCAATATACAAGAATTCAAATTATAATGTGCATTTGCATAAATACTACACTTTCACCGAATATCAATGAAAATCGAAATAAACGTGACCATATCAGTTTCAGACCATATCAGAACTTTTAATGGATTTATTACATTAACGAAAGAATAATCAGTATTAATTAAATACCTTATTTTACCGGTTATAATCACGTAATCATTCATAAATATTTTGAATGCTGTATACTAAATTCGAATTTTGTAGGTAGTCCTTGCTTTCAAACCACTTCAAGCTTACCATTAAACAAAATAAAAATATTGTTTATTCTAACAATCCTAAATAAATTCCCAAAGTAGAAGGCTGCACTAATCGCAACCTCTTTCGCTTAGTTTCGTAAATATTTGACCGATAAGAAACTCAAACGTAACTGTCCCAAACCTGACCACTAGCTGACTAATATTTCAACTATTCCAAGCATTTCTGATAATATCTTTGTTTACGTGAACGCACCCAAATCCATCGTCAAGTACTTTTGCTAAGTGGCTTTGTCGAAATCCTTATGACTTAGTATATTCAGAACTTTGATAAAAGTGAGGAATAAGACATCGGTGCTCTCGATTCTAAATTGTATTTGAAGAAGAATTACAGCAAAAACATTACTAATGAAATGCTCGGTGATGGATAAACTTCTGCGTCGGTATTACGATTCTAAACTGATGAAATGCTTAATGACGAATGAGACGCGACGAAAAATCTGATGCTTTGCTTATATATCTATATAAGCAAAGCATCAGATTTTTCTTACCTCCGCTTTAGCTGCTATAAAAAAAGTTTATTTTTTGACTTCATGTCCTCTAGATGGCTCCATGCAGAATTTTGTATGACAAAATACAGCTTACAATAAATAATTATCAAGACTCTTCTACGGTAGGTACATTAATTGTTAAATTAAGATGAGAAGTTTAGAAGATAGGTGTGAACAGGAATTTACTATATAAGGGCTGAAAGTAGTCGGATAAACAGGCAAAATTCGTTAGTTCATTTTATATCACCCATTTTATAGACCTTTGCCCGGCAGTGGGACAATATAGGTTCATAAAAAAAAACCATTTTATATTACGAACATGTGCTACCAATGTTTCTCTCGTGATTACTGTCAAACTAATTTATTTTTATAAATTAAGGAGCCGAGTCAGGATTTGTCGGCCTAATATTGTTAGTGGACCACACAGAAGCACAAGATTTAATGCATCGTGAAACTAAGTCGGATTAAAATTAAACCAAGCCCTTCAAAAATATTTGACCATCGTTTTTGTAATGTTAAGAAATCCAACACGAGAGGCTAAGCTGGTATTATATTATTATTTACTTTATTTACGGGGCAATGGAGATATGGCATTAATAGAAGCCACATACAGGGTATTATCGCCAGCGGCTTGTACACCAGAAATTACTAACTATACGGCATTGCATTTTTTTCTACTAGATGAACTAGGTACGAAGAGAATATTTCTCATTTAGTATGGAAATGTTATTTAAACTTTTCAATAAACCGTCAAATATAATAATTTTAAGTAATTTTATCGACTTGTACCATGTTGTCATTTAATATGATCATAAATTCGTCATCTGTATAGTGCAGGAGGAGAACCTAACTACCTACAACACTCCAGGAATAACATAACATAATCTCTTCTTAAAAGTATTACGTCACCAAGAAGAAACTAGTTTCCAATACAAATAATTTCCGCACCTAAAAAGCCTTTTTATTTTGTCACAACCTCCTATGATGAATCCCTTTCTCTATTCATGATTAACGCTAAATTAAAAATTCCAACTGCTTTAAAACTTTTCCCTCGGGTTCCAACATTCCTAACCTTACTTACTTCGGTACGGCACTTGGTACTTCGTTCACCCTTAATAACAAACCTGCCATGTGTTATTTATTGCCGCTTCGTTTTATATTAAAGAAAGTTGGAACAACTTCAGTTTTTTATCACTACTTACAAATAATCCTTATATAAATTGTCCGTGGCACGAGCGCACCATGTTTTATGGTAATGTTCTTTATCTCTTTAATGCTGGAGAATAAAGTGTTTGGTTAATGTTTCTTGTGTTTTCTAATTCTAATCTTGTTTCAATTCTATCTTCCTATTGAATTGATGGTTTGGTTTCTGTAAATTGTAAGGGGTTAAGTTTCCTGGTTAGATGCTCAAATATACATATATGAGTTTTTTTTACATAAGTTTTTGGTTAAATCTAATTTTGGTACAACAGTAATAACGATATTTTAGCGCAACATCAAGTTTAATAGATTTATAATCGTTAAGGATTTCAACGGAGCAAGTACTGTACTACTACTTACTTATATTTACAAACGTAAATTATGTAATGTATGATTACAGCAATTTTTGTACCAATTTTTACGTCTAGAAGGTTATCGATTATCTATTCATTATTTCTAATCAAACAGCAAAAGAAGAAATGATACACAAAGACACTTCCAATAACAAATTAACAAAAGAAAGATGTTCCCACGAAAGATTTTGCACGTTCCGTACAAAATTTGAAAACGTAGCCGAAACATTAAAGGAACTCCATTCACGGGATTGAAAAAAATAATACAAAGGATACACATGCCGAAGTAATTTGGGAATTCACAAAAAAGCGATCCAGGTAAGCGATTGTTCTCGGTGACGTAACGTTCTCGGAAACGATGCCCTCAATCTCGTTTTCAAGTTTTGAGGGGCCGAAGGGCGTATTCACTTCCGAGTTTGTAAAAAACTCACTTGGAATTTACTAAGTTTGGTATATGGTAAGTGATGCCTGAAATATGTTATTTCGAGTTTGTAACTTGTTGACAATTATTTTATATGTTTGGTTGCTTTTTATGTCCCAAAAGCAATTAGTTCTACTATCAACAATAATAACCATAGGCTGAGTAACTTAGACAGTAGGGAAAGAGAATATCCCATGCTTTTTTAAACATTATTACTGTTTTATTCTAGAATTGATAACATAAAATATAAACATATCTATAGTTGATGCAAAATAATAGGCATAGAGGCAACAAGGCAGGAAAAAAAAGTTGGTCACAGTTATATTAATCCTATGATGGAATAGGGTACAGACCAACAAGTACTGCATACTGTATACCTAGTAGTTACGGAATATAAAATTATCGAAACAAGAATAGTAAAAATGTAGATATTCAGCAACAAGGTAATGTGATATGGAGTATTAAATCAGGTAAACAAGGAACTTGATATTATAATTTTTTTGTTTTATTTAAAGTTATTTCCAGCGCATAAAATAAAACAACAACAAATGAACCTGCTAATTGAAGGTCAGCAAAAAGTGTCACCGTCGGATTCGTGTTGTACGCATTTCTCTTGAATTAGTGAAATAAAACAAATCGGAAAGCCTCGGGTACGGCGAATTAGAGAAAAAACGGCCAAGTGTAATTTGAACTCGCAAAATTCAGGTTCCGTACATTGCAATACCATAAAATTGCAATTGGACGTTTGTAATGGCAAAATTAAATTATCATTACAACCTCTGTTTTGAAGATTTATTCCTATATTTATACTATGAATTCTTTCTTCTTGCCAATTTTCCTGATTCGAGGTCAATAGAAAATACCCTGTAGGTTTTTTATGACAGACAGACAAACGGATTGTGAAATTATGCTATAAGGGTACCTTTTCCACTTTTTTGTACAGAACTCTAAAAATTAACCGGCTTCGAGACGTATACTTTCAAATAGATTTAACTAACGTTAAATAATTTCAGTTGACTTTCTCCGATCACGAACTACGGACGGGGCTTAACAGAACGATGACTAAGGGGATTCCGTGAAATTCCATAAATTATAGCCTCTAAGACACGATTATTTGGATTTCCAAAAACCCACGACTCATTTTAAGATGTTCGGAGTAATAGGATACGATAAGCAATTAAATAATAGATGTATGAGGATAAGTAACACTTATTACAAGAAATGCTAAAACCGTTTTGCAGGTAATATTATGCATTATGTTAATCAGCTTATTACTTGATCGGATATTTTAAAACCAATTGTAAATTCTTAGAAAAACAAACGCAGAATCCATAAGGAGATCCAAAGCGAATTAGCGGTCTTGCTCGGTATTGGAAATGTTCACGTAATTAAAATGAGCATTATATTTTGTCTTTCATCGATCATAATGAAAAACAATTAAGATGATAATAATTGTTTAAAATCCCCAAATTTAGCTCCTGCCTACAGTATAGTGGTTAATTTAGCTCTAATTTATCATCACACGAAAAACTCCACGAAATAAAAATTAGAAAACAAAATTACTCAAATTACATACCAAGTCTTAAACAATGCCATACAGTTACAAGTACCTTGTAAACTTTAAAACATTTTATCTAAAGGAATCTTAAGCACATACCGCTAATCGGTTAAAAGGAAAGATAAGAAGTCGTTTAGTTAAAAAAAACTCATCAGCCGAGGTGCAACACGTGTGGCAAATGCTCTTAGTTTCTCGTACGTTCTACTAGAAACAATGGCCTTATTAAAATTGTTACAGATGACTTAATCTTGACGATATTGAGCAAGAAAATTTGTGGTATGTATGCGCCTTCTTATATATGCAATCTTTAAGTGTTTGGTGTATAACTATTATTTTTAAAATTATTAAACGTTATTTCTTTTATTGTAAAATTAATTTTTATTTAGATTTTTTTTTTTTTAATAAATACACCCAACAGTCACACATATAGTCCCGACCCCACATTAAGATCAATTAAGTCTTGTGTCGCAGGTATCAGAACTACGAGAGACTTTTCGGTCTCACAAACACCCAGACGCGAAATAAATATTTGTGGGCCGCACAAACATTTCCCTCGGTGCGGGGATCGAACCCGCGGCCTCTCGTTTCACAGCCGGCGTCTAACCAACTGCGCCACGGAGGCTGAATTTATACAATGATTTATACAAGTCTTGTAAGGTGTATAAACAAATATTTAGTTATGTGAATGTAAAAAAATACTTTTAGGAAATGTACCGTAGAACTGTTGTTTTAGCATTAGTTTTTAATGTTTATTTTATCCTGTTATACCCCAACTTGGAGTTGCAGACCTGGCTGGTGAGTAGCTGGTTTTCAGCTTGAACCAAATACGTACCCAAAATTGCTGCCAGCTCTCGGATTATTGCACATAATTTAGCCTATAATTTTACCACCACCAGCTTGATTATACAGGAAACTTCCACAAATATTGCAAATAAACAAAACTAAAGTTAGAATCCAAATTCCACATCTCAATACGTTTACTAAACCGATATTGCGGGAATTAAGGAATGAAGCTGAATACCACTGATCACCCAACCTCTAATTATCATATCAATCGTCACACAACAGCCTATATCCTTATCTTTAAATTTTAATAATTCATCTTAACCCATTGTATTAAAATTCATTTTTGATCGCAAGTGTGCGTGTAGTTATAATAACTGTGGACCAGAGGAATGGAATCGGCAGTTATAAACAAATTTCCTTTGTGGATACGATTGTTTTCGATGTCTTTTTGTGCAGCGGATACGCGGATATCGTCATTTGTTCTTGGAATGTAAACAAAAGGTGTGGAACAATGATCGTTACTTGTTATGGGTTTACAACGGAATCATCTTCCTAATCTTGGCTATTGTTTTTTAATGGTGGGACTTTAACAATTCTTGAAATTTTTTGTGAAAAGAAAGGTTTATTGGTAGTCCGGTAGATATTATTATTGAGAATTGTGTTTGTGTTAGTTGTCACGTATTGCAGAATCAAACATGGTTCCAACAAAATTATATTTCTCTTCAATGCTTTTTATGAATTAAATGCTTTAACCGAAGAATTTAGAAGCATGAATATTAGCTCGAAGGTTCTTTACAAAAGGTGAACATTAAAAAACATATGTTAAAATTCACCTTTATGATGGTTAAATACAGTTAGAAAACAATAGTTTTTTATGAAACTTAGTACTTACATATAAATTGAAATTAAGTATCAGAGACGTTACTTGTTTCGACTCACGGTTCAAAAGAAAATTACTGACCGTAACAGGCTACATCTTATACTAAATTTAAAACATGTATTTATTCCATTATTCATTCATTAACAATACATTCCATAACACAAATGAAATCTAATAAATTCTGAGATCGAAATACCGAAGGTTACACATAAAATTGCACCAAACCAAGTCAGGGTTACACGCAAATGGTTTTCCGAGTCGATACAAATCAGTGGCGTGCCTAGGGTTTTGGAGTAGGGCAAGCCCAATATTATTTTAAGTTTAATACATATTTATTTAGAAAAAAAAAAAAAAGACTAAGAACGACGAAATCGAATTTACGGCGCGGCGGCAGACCTACCACACAATCTATACAATATTAGGATTAGGTAATACAAATATCTATTAGCTTGTGGTCATGCAACCGTAATTTTTTACTGCACTAACTACTGAGCACTTTTAATACCCCGCATTATACTAGCACAACGATAGCTACTATGGTCCCGTGTTTGACTTCGCAGCTAACCAAAATTGCGGACAGAAATTGTTATAAATACATTAAGGTTAAGTTTTTACAAGTAATTTTAATTACAAGTAATAGCATGCCTTTTGAAAGAACCACAATATCATTGAAATCATTAGAATTAATCCAAACATTCTAATACACAAGTGTCTCTTGAAAAACATATGAAACACGGCTGTTTAATAACCTATATAAAGGGGAGCATGTAGAAATCGAATTACGTCGTTTAGTAAACTGAACCGATAAAATGCCTCTTGAGATTTATCACGAATTTAAGAAATGCACAAACTCGGCGTAGTTTTCGCGCCAGTTTCAATATAATTGAATTAAATTACCTTTATAACGGCAATGAACACTTTCACCATCACACTAAAACCATCACAGGAAACAATACAAATCATTTTCGTATCAAAAAGTATAACTATCATTAAAAACACGAATAATTAACCTACAACCGAACTAATTGCACAATATCAAAATACTTATGAAGTTAGAAGTAATTCGTACAGTATTGCTAGTAAACGGAAAAATAAACATTACAACATGCAATTATAATTTATGAAATAATATAAAAACCTCATTATTTGTATTACAAAAATAATTAAATAATTTTAAAAAAGAACCAACATGATTTAATAACAATAAATATAATTTAGTTAACAAATAATGTTACACATGACGACCTTCAAACGTACGATGTTCACTCAAATCAATTCTGTGGTCAAAAACTGGGCTTTTGGTTTAGTACATTATTGCTATATATCAATTTCTGTAGCTATACATTCGTAGTGCCAGAGTGTAGCATTTCACCCGTAAATGAAAAGAGATAGCATACGTTGCCAAAAGCCTCGTAAAAGCACACGAGAGAGAAAAAGGCAGATATATGTTTTGTGCGTTCCGTCTTTTAAAATATGCGTGGAGCTACGTTCTACGTGAGAGGTAAAATTATTGAATGAATTTATTACAAGCGTAGCACAGTGCGGGCGGCGCTTCGGTTTGCCGTCGCAGGCGCTTCATTGAAGAGCGCCATGCCGCGACGGAACGCGGTAAATTCAAAAATGGTAGATGTTTCGTAATTACTGTTTTGTATTGAATGTAATGGTTTCGTTCAGAATTTAGTATATACATATTAAGTAGGGCAAGCCGGGCTTTTGGGCTTGTATGGAAGTACCGCCACTAATACAAATATGTATTGTAGAAAAATGGGTCGTTTGTACGTCACAATATGTCGACTTGTATCGACGATGAGAGGAAATTGACTGAGATAAATGCAAGATTTAACGATCCATTTGTAATATGCGGCGGTATTCATGAAGTGCTTTGTATAATTGTGATGTAGGTAATCTACTGAGGATGCGATTCGAAAGATTCATAGCATTGCGGTGATTAAGTCAAAATCCTATAATCTGCGCATATAATGGGCCTATACATTTGAGTATGTAATACTTTATCTCAAAATTTATATAAGCGATATATTGTATTATGCTGTTGGTGTATATTTTTAAGTAAAAAATAAATAATATCCCAAACCAATCAAAATTTTAGGGTCAAAAATTTTATTGGTTTGTGTCAAGCTTAGTCTCAAAAATGTGTCTATGGTACAGGAACTCTAGCTGCATATTTTTTACCTCTATTTCTAGCTACATTTTTGTTAACGAAGCATTACATTAAGATCGGCATTTCCTTATGGATACAATCACTAACCGATACCAGATTTAAAAATAAAGAAGTTTCTATAAATCCATTAAAGCAAATGCCACTACAGTCCAGCTTGATGCCATTCCAGTGTAGTCGTGCTGACGAGGTCGTGAGTACACAATTACAATTTTGAGACCGGTGGAGGCACTCGTGTGAACCGGCCCTAATGTCTGGGAAACTTCGAAAAAACAACTACTGCGTAGACATGCCGCTGTTATTAAAGGTACTCAAAGGTCTCAAAAATATCTTAAGTGATTTGAGTAAAGATTTGAGTATTGTGCTTGTAAGAACTGGAAATATATCCTTAAAATAAAGTGGTTTAAGTGTGTGATAAGTTGTTAACATTTACTAAATAAGAGCAGACAGGCCAGCACAATTAGTGACTTGAAAAATCTGACACAAGACTGACCAAGGCAATTATAAAATCTCAATAATTTCGTCAACTTCTACCAGTAAATAAAGTTCTGGTCCAAATATCATGGGTAATTATCTTCTTCCTAGATCTAGACAGATTTTGTCTCTTTTGTTAATAAATAATCGTCGATTAGTCTAATAATTTAATGACTTCGATTAAAAATTTCTCCTTAATCAAATATTTTAGAGAAAGTCTTTTTCTAGAATAATATCTAGCCTACAATCAATCAATGTGCAATCTACGCAGAATTTCCGAAAAATATCCAATTTTAAAACTCGAAACCAAAGCAAGTTTTAAGACTATAAAATATTGATTTATAATTTTAATTTATGATAACTTTACACTAAATAGATATATCGGTATTAATTACGATATCCTGTTCTCCATTCTAAAATTATTTTCATAATATATTTTTGTTTACATTGATTCCACGAAAGATACAAATACCTACATATTTATTTTACCTACGTCCTATACGGATTTGTAGAAAATAATGGATGCGTTTTTACTTTCAATTAATCTTCCTTATTCCTTTTTTTACTCGGACACGGCATAGTGACTGCGCTGCACTATTATGTCGAGACTAATATATTCGTTTTGTTCTGTAAAGATCTTAATTTTAGATTTGATACTTGTATTAATTGCGTCCATGTCATATATATACACATATTGCCATACAATGTTTTTATTTTTTAAAAGACTAAACATTTTTTACAATCTCTCCCAACCCATTATCAAATTAAGAGCATACGGCACATTCGCGCCTCAGATATTAGAGTGATTACTTTAAAATTGTCCACATTACGATTAGTAGGTAAAAACTAGCGCGCCGTTACGTCGAGTTAACTTTATGGAGCTTGTAATATGTGTGATAAATTGGAGTGCGACTAACTGTACTCATTTCCAATTGAAGATCTCTCTATTCTACAAGATAGGATAGTGACATTTAGTTGGAGCATGGAATAATAGCCACAATATCATTGATTGAAAGTGTAATATTGCAGATTTAATTTGACGAAATAGTTTTGGGCGAAAGCGAACTTATATCAACTTATTCAATTATTATTCCACCTCATATTAAATTAGCTTAGTTTAAAGAATGCGTACCTTCCGTTTGAAAGCAGGCTTTTCGTTTATCGTATTATTTAAGAAGGTGCTTAAACTCCTCATTCTTAGCTACAGAAAACATTCGCTTCAGCAAAACCTTAAGTTGAATAAAAGCCTCCAAATTTTCTACGCCATCTCTCCTGAATGCAGCGAATTCCTTCATTATAAAGTATGAAACGAGTATAACCATGTACAGTATGAAGATATATTCCAGTTGTAATACGCAGTAGACGTCGAAGCTAAACGCAAGGATCTACATTTGCACTGCGCCAACTGAGCAAACATTACCCGCACGTATTTGTTGATAATTTTTGTTATATCGCACGATTACTCGCTCTAATTTAATCGGGACGACAGAATCCATTTAGTACACGTGTTTCAGTTTTAAATTAGTGACTTATAAAGCGAGCTTTAACACCCAGAAAACCTGGCTTATAGTGAATCTGAAACATTTTGTAGGGATACCGGATTCCTTATTAGTAAAAATACTTTATATGTAGCAGTTAAAAATAATCTTTTTATTTTTCGGGATTCAGTGAATTTCATGTAATTCGAGGGGATTTTATTTTTATATCAGGTTAACTTCACTAGAGCTAGATTTGTGTTTAACGTTGTCTTTTCTACCGTTTCTTCGGTATATTTCTAGGACGGCTTTCCTGCTCAATCTTCGCGGTTTGACCTGATCTTTAGCATTCTCCTTTATATCACCGGTTCTCACAAATACTTTAAAGACAGAACAACGTTATTGAATTCTATGAGCACTAGTCGAACCGTATGAAGGAAAATTACCTAACCAAAAACTAACTTTAGAATTATCTCAAGTAAGGAAAGATCTTCTGTTCACAATATCTGATTTTAAATACTATTTTTAATTTACTATAGTAAAATTGTTATTACAATTGTCGTACTCTTTAATACCTACGATACAAGAGTCGGTATCTAACTATGAAGTAAAAACTAGGTAAATTGCCTATACCTACAATAATTACTTTCTAAGTATTTGATAATAATTTTAAATTACATACACAATATATTTAAATATTTAATGGTACGTCAACTGTAATGAGATGGATGCGGTTATCTCCAGTTGTTATATAGGCACGGAAACTCTTTGTTTAAGCAATATCGACATGAATGTATGTATATTCAATAATGATGTGTCGTGTTTTCCCATTCCGAACAATTTCATGAATGTAACCAATAGAACACGTCGACCAACTAGATTTGTAGAAAACTATTGTCTCGTATATGGAATAATATCGGCAGTTATTTTTGAATAGTGAATGATCTATCGCAGTTAAAACAACGTGGTCATTTTATGTGGATTCTATATTTTGAATACTGTGTTGGTCCTTAAAACATATACTTACCAACTGGTAGATTCTATATAAAATCACAATGTAATGTTAAGTGATACTTATATGCGCAACATAAAAACCAGAAATAATTATATCTGCCGTCTCCATAATCCATATCACTACGAAAGCATTACAGATAAAAAAATAAACATAAACTCATCGATAGAACAAAATTATTCTTAGAATTGATATTTGAAAACTTGACTGTAATTGATAAAACACCATCGCTTAAGGTATATGAAACCACAAGTTTTACCTTAAAGTAACCATAGTAGTGTTGAGTCACACTTCGTACGACACATAACGGACAAATCCCTGACATTGAAAAGTACAAATTATAATTAAACTCCCATCAATTTAATTATTTCAATCGCAATTCTACGAAATAAGGGAATTAAATTACAAGCAAATACACAATTTAACTTAATTCCCGCGAGAATTTTAAAAATAGAATGAATTTTACCTTTTAAAAAGTTGTTTGTAATGCATCCTGACAATCACTAAAACATCACAATGCACACACGAGTCACTAACACTCAACACTGGTATTTGAGGAATTCACATGCACGTCCGAACGACAGGTAGGTTTGGAAATTGTAATACGTACACCCTCGTGAGTGAAAGAGACAGATATACTAAATATAACAGGTGGGGGACAGGTAACACAACCCCGTGGCCTATAGACAATTGTTTTTTTTTTAATAACGGCAAGTGGTGTCACTCGCGCGAGAGCCGGCGGCGGAGTGAAGTACCTGCGTCGCGCGCGCAACTAGTGGATCACGTACGTCGCACGGAAACGATGCGACGCTGCGAGAAAAATTCAAAACAATCGCTTTTGAGAACGTCGTTCAGGGAATTCGTGTATTTATATTCAATATTAAATCTATTGGAATTTTATTTTAAAAAGCATGGATTATCTACAACTCCATGGTATTTTTGCCTTGTAAACAACTAAAAATGTATACTTATTCAGTTAATAGAAATTGGTAATACTGCGGGACCTAGGGTTATTTTTATAAATGCAATACGGGATCTCAAAAAGGTAACTTTTATTTATTTATTTATTCCGAAGATTCGAACTTTCCGGCACAATCTTATAGCAGGAAAAATAAAAAATAAATAGTTGGTTCTACCAGCCTACGTGGCGCAGTTGGCTAGACGACGGCTGTGAAACGAGAGGCCGCGGGTTCGATTCCCGCATCGAGACAAATGTTTATGTAAACCACGGGTATTTGTTTATCTATGTGTTTGTGAGACCGAAAAGTCTCTCGTAGTTCCTGATACCCACGACACACGACTCGATCTTAGTGTGGGGTCAGGACTCAGTACTATATATTATGTGACTGTTAGGTGTATTTATTTAACAGAATATTCATAACAAGACACACTTTCTGGACTTCCAGATCATCTAAGTGCATCTTAGTTCCTACGTCTCTATTTTTGTGTCAAGAGCATTTTGCTCCTCTTTGGGTACTCCGGGGGAGGCTGAAAGGTATAAGTTAAGTCCTACGTCTCCAATATAAAACTGCACTAGTCGTGGTGACACAGTGCATCGGCAATCAGATATAATTGGTCCCGCACCACGCGTGCAGCCAACGAACAGGAAAATGAACACATCTTTAATTACCCATTACACGTTTATTTATCTTCACGTTCTTTTTCCCAGCAGTTTTTCTCGCACACCGTGAAGTAACTGTTGGATAACTACTGCACATTTAAATTGTACCGCTGACTTACTCACGACTAGTATTTTTCTGTTATTATGGATTTATTAAATAAATAAACGCACAGTCTTGACTTGATAGTTGTTACGTAGAGACAAGACCTGTGTCTTGAGTATCAGAAACTTTTTAAACAGCCTCCGTGGCGCAGTTGGTTAGACGCCGCCTGTGAAACGAGAGGCCGCGGGTTCGATCCCCGGGAGAAATGTTTGTGTGACCCACACATATTTCTTTAGGGTCTGGGTGTTTGTGAGACCGAAAAGTCGCTCGTAGTTCTGATACCTGCGACACAAGACTTGATTGATCTTAACGTGGGGTTAGGACTATTTATTTATTTAACTAAGAGAGACTAGAGTTTCAAAACATCAACCCGAAACAAATATTTGTTTCAGACTAATGTTCAAACCCGTGATCTCATGTTTTTGATGGTTGTCAATCTATTAGAAGCCCGAATGATTTACTATACTGAAATTTGGAGTTCGTGTGTTCGAATAGTAAACTGGGCAATAAAAACACCAATCTGTTTACCTAGGAGTAGATATTTCGTTATTAGGCAAGCCTCTACTGGTTTGACGTCAGTTAAGCGGCGATTGTAATGCCTTAATCTTTCTGTGACGTCATTGAATACGATAACATTTACGTCCTTAGTCATAGACAGTTTTAAAACCTTTTTTAGTTGTCGAATGTTTTGTCTTCTTCGTTCAAACTGAATTCAAATGTTGTTTGAAAAGGACAAAACATTCGATAACGAAAATATGTTTTAAAACTGTCTATGTATAGGGCCGTTATTAGTTATAATTGCCTATCTTAGTATGAATATTTTTATTACCTATGTTTTCCAGATGAAGAAACGGCTCAGCTGGTGTAAGTGAATATTGCCACTCAAGATCTATAACATCCATCGTAGGTGCTTTACAAATCTCTCCATATAAATGGGGAAGGGAAGGAAAAAATAACGGGCAAAAACAAACATCGAGCTTGTAGTAATTGATATTAACTGCCTCGGTGGCGTGATTGTATTACGGTACGGTTACAAAGCTGAGGTCTCGGGTTCGAGTCCCGGGTCGGGCAAAGTGATTTTGGAATTTTTCTATTCATTATCAGCCCGGAGTCAGGAATTTGTGCCCGATATGGCGATAGGCTCGCCCCCTATCACATCATGGTACGAAACATACAAGGCGAAATGTGGGTGGCGTGAGTTTATGTATGTATGTATGTTTAAATGAGTTTACGTACAACATGCAAACATGAAACTTCAAACGTATTATTTACCTAGAAAAAGTACCGATTTGTATTTCAATAACAAAACATTTAATTTGCGTAGTTCAATGTCAAAACAATAGACATTTTGGGTATTCCCTAAGTCTAATAACAGCAATGTTTACGTCAATTGTAAAAAGTAGGTGAGCTTGCTCAATGAGTCAGGTTTACTCGGACAAGCTAGATAGCAACCACGTCATAACAGCCGGTCATGTGTTAAAATATTTAGAAATTAATAAAAATCGTATTAGTGCCTTAATTTGTGGTCTCAATATTATCTAGTTATGCGACCTGCCACCTTATACCCTATATTAAACCCTCAGGGTTAATGGGTCAATAAGGAGTTGTATAGCTGCTTCATCTGAACTGACTTAATGTATTCGATGTACCAGTGGCGAATACCAAGAGTATCAAGTAGACGGTTCTCACAAGAGAATAGTATATAAGCCATGGACATCGCAACGTCAGTTGACTTTGCTTCAAACCATCATAACTAACACAAGTCTTTGTCTTTGTTAGAATTTATCATTTGTGAATTATTTGAAATAAATTATTTTTATTTACAAATACGCTCGAGATAATTTGACTGGCGCAGTCGGGTCGGATTTAATATCGCGTTAAAAGTAGGTTCGGAAGGGACACAAAAATAGGTCGCCGAATTGTACTACCAACGCTAAAGATAAATAATCCGCGAACCACAAAAATATAAATTAGTCAAGTACGTAACAAGTGATAAAGAAGCAATTTCCAGCATGGGAAGAAAGAGCAAGTGAGTAAATCCTTTCATTCCTTCCTATCGCTTTCCTTCCTTTTTAATTGGACTGAAAATCGCCAATTTTTAAAAAGGCGTGTTTTTCCTTTCATTAGGAAATCCACAAAATAGCGCCGTAATCTTGGACTAACATTGCCAATTTTACGTAGAAAAATAATTTGAATTAATTATTTTTGCCTTTGATATCATTGTGTTTTTGTGTTGTATGTGCATTATTTATTAAAACAATGAATCAAATACAGCTAATCCCACGGGAGATAATCGAAATCATCCCTAGATATGACGGCGACGAACGGTTGCTTAGTCTATTTTTAAATAAATGTGAGTACGTTATCAGAAGCTTTAGAGGCGATAACAGTGTAGCTCAGCAAACATATGTGTTTCACAGTGTTACAAGTAGACTGACGGGAAAGGCCGCAGTATTACTCAGTGAAAGACAGAATGTAGCATCTTGGGATTTATTAAGGGAACTATTAGTTCAGCATTTTGGTGACAGTAGGTCAGAAGAATGTATAGCCATGGAGCTAGAAAGCATTAAAATAAATTCAAACGAATCGTTTATCGAATTGTGTCACAGAATCCAAAATGTTAGGAGTTCTTTGATAGCAAAAGTAAATCTTTTGACGGACGAAGGTATTAAGGCGTCAAAGATGATTATATATAATAACTTAGCACATAAAGTTTTTATATACAACTTGCCTGAGAACTTAATCCAATTTGTGAGATTAAGTAAGTCCACAAATCTGGAGGATACATTATCTATCGTAATGGAAGAAGTTAATTTCCAAAAGGAATTTAAAAATAAATGTGTAAAGCCACAAGCACCTAAAAATTGTGTAACAACTGAATATAATAAAACACAATTTAAGGAGCATAATAATATTTTGCCGAAACCTCAAGTTAAATTTGGAGGGCAAAATCAAAAGCCACAGGGCTTTCAATTCAAAAATCCTGTAAATTTCCAACCAAGACCGCAACAGTTTCCACAATATGTGAATAACTATAAAAGGTCTGGATTTTTCAAGAAAAATCCGCAACAGCAATTTAAGTTTGGCATCCCACAGTCGCAAAATCAGGTACAAGACGTATCAATGCGAACTGTGAGGAATAATAAGCTAGTAGGAAATTTTATAAAGGGAGCCTCAGACAGCCCACCAGGATAGATTATAATAATGTTGATAACATGATAAAACTACCGTATATTAATATACCAAAGTTAGGTAAATTCATGATTGATACGGGTAGTTCTCGCTCATTCTTAAGCCCAAACAAGGCGTTTAAATACTTTCGTAAGTATTTATACAACGAACCATTCGAAGTAATTAGTACTCATGGTCGTAGCGAGCATGATACGGTGGCTCAGATTCCGCTTCCAGTGATTTTTAATACGAACTTGATACACAAGTTTTATATTTATCAAGTAGATAAGAAATACGATGGATTATTAGGCTCAGACTTGTTACAAGACCTAAAGGCAAATGTTGATTTTAACAACAAGGTCTTAAAAGTAAAAAATGCGAATATACCAATGGTATATAATGTTGTATCGCAAATAGGGAATAACTCTATAGAATTTATGGATATAGATCCAACTATAGATGAGTTGTTGGAAGTAAATCTTTCAAAACTTAGACTAGGTCATTTAAATAATGAGGTAAAATGTCAGGTAGAAAAATTATGTTTTGAGTATAAAGACATTTTTCAAAATGATGGCATTCCATTAAGTTTTACAAGTCAGGTAAAACATAGTATACGGACTACCAATGAGGATCCCGTATATATCCGTCCTTATAGGCATTCTCATAAGGAGAATGAGGAAATAGAGAGACAGGTTAGGAACTTGTTACAGAACAATGTTATTAAGGAATCGCACTCACCGTGGAGCGCACCTGTCCATTTGGTTCCGAAAAAACTAGATGCTTCCGGAGAAGAAAAGTATAGGATGGTCATAGACTATAGGCGTCTGAACGAAAAGACGATAGACGACAAATATCCCATACCAAATATTTCAGATTTATTCGATAAGTTCGGTAATGCGAAATATTTCTCCACAATCGATCTAGCTAGCGGTTACCACCAAATAGAAGTCCAAAAAAAGGACCAACCAAAAACAGCGTTCACGACACAGTCGGGACACTACGAATTCATACGTATGCCATTCGGTTTAAAAACGGCACCCGCCACATTCCAGAGAACAATGGATAATGTGTTGCGTGGTTTAATAGGTGTCGATTGCTTAGTTTATTTAGATGATATTATAGTATATTCGTCAAACTTGCAGGAACATTTTTGCAAACTGCAGAGAATATTTGACAGACTTAGAGAGATGAATCTAAAAGTAACTTTAGACAAATGTGACTTTTTAAAAACAGAAGTTTTATATTTAGGTCACACAATATCAAAAAATGGTCTTCAACCAAATGATGATAAAATCAAGGCAGTCTTAAAATTTCCTTTGCCTAAGACACCAACGGAAATAAAAAGTTTCCTTGGACTAGTAGGTTACTATCGTAAGTTTATAAAAGATTTCTCAAAAATCACTCAACTTCTTACGAATTGTTTGAAAAAGAGAAATAAAGTGATCATAACCCAGCAGTATATAAATGCATTTGAGAAATGTAAAGAGTTGCTTACTAATGCACCTTTACTTCAATTTCCAGATTTCTCAAAGCCATTCCTATTAACTACGGACGCCTCTAATTTTGCGTTAGGTGCAGTTTTGTCACAGGGTCCGATAGGAAGTGATAAGCCTATTGCATTCGCGAGTAGGACTTTAAATAGTGCAGAAACCCGCTACAGTGCTATAGAAAAGGAACTATTAGCAGTAGTATGGGCATGCAGGCATTTTAGGCCATATTTATATGGGAAGAAATTCACTGTTATAAGTGACCATAGGCCGTTAGTATGGGTAAATTCATTAAAAGAACCAGGATGTAGGCTAACTCGTTGGAAGTTGAGATTAGCAGAATATGACTTTGACATAAAGCATAAGCCTGGCAAACAAAATAGTAACGCAGATGCGTTATCGCGTATAAAAATTAACGCAATTGATAATGATAGTCAATCTATGTTAGTTAATACGGACGATGATCCGAGAATAAAGGCGGTGATTCAAGAAATTGAACACGAATATAATAGAATGAATAGGGAAAGACAAAATAGTAACTCTCCCGTAATAATATCATCAGATGATGATGATGAAGATAGGATGAATAGGATAAATAGGATTAATGAATTAGAAAAATCCGTATTTACATATCCTGTACCATCGCTAAATAGCAGCGAATCCAAGAAGTCGTCTGATATTGTAACAATACATTCTAAGAGGAAAAAATATTTGTATAATTACTTAACAGATAGAATGTTAGGGATTAAAGAAAAGATTATTGAAAAGCGGGGCGGCGAAAAAGAATTCGACGTTAAACCCGGCGATACAGTTTTCATAAAAGGAGTAAATATAAGGCGTAGCAAGGATAAACCTCGCTATCAAAAGGCCAAAATAACAGAAAATATAATTAGAAATACTGTTATGGTCCAAGCCAAAGATAGAGAAAAAAGGGTACCTATTAAAGATATAAAACGTCCTCCACAGGTACATCCTTCTCTTAATCATCCAAGCAGTCCAAAACCTGGCACTTCAACTTCAGCAAATTGAAGCCAACCCAGGTATACTTCCAGTAAAAGAAGGTCGTGCTTACCTTAGTTTATATAACTGGGAAATAGTTAAGATTTTAGATCTACAATTAATATATGAAAACTTGGAATATAATTTTATTAAATATGGAGAAGTAAATTCATATTTAGATAAAAACTTAGATATTCATATTTTAGATGGTAGCATTGTAGACATTAAACTACAAGCAGAATATATAAGAAATATAACTGTAGAAAAGTATGAGCAGTTAATTCCGAATATTAGGGTTAAAAGAGGAATACTTAATCCTTTAGGAACAATTATTAAAGCTATCACAGGAAATATGGATAATGATGACGCAATTAGATATGAACAAATTTTGAGTAAAGTTCAATCTGAGCAAAATGCTATCTCCAATAAAATGACTATTGTCTCTGAAATAGTGGATTCATTAGTTAACTTAACAAATTCTAGTAGGAATAATTTTATTATGTTGGAGAAAAATATGGATGAAATTGAAGTATATTTAAATAAAACATATTTTCAACGAAGTAAAGAATTCGTTATAAATACTTTTAATATACTCATCCATAATTTTCAGTTGTTACTTACAAGATTAAGTGAAATTGAAACTATAATAGCATTTAGTAGAATTAATATCGTTCATCAGTCACTATTAAATATTAGTGAATTATATTATATATTGAGAGATGTAGAAAAGGTAGATAAATTAATATTACCTGTTACTGTAGAGAATCTTGCAAATATTGAAAGATGTATAGATATTAAGGCTTACATCAAAGGCAAACAAATAATTTTTATATTATCAGTTCCTACGGTTCAATTAAAAGTGTATAACTATTACCAACTACATCCCTTTCCTATGTTCAATCCAATCCGGAATAACACATTCCTCATTATTCCGAAACATTCCTTTATCCTTATGGAAGGGTTGAAAGCATTAGAGCTCAAGGAGTCATGCAGAGAAATAGATGAACAGATATACTTGTGCTACGAGAGCAACGTGTCGCCTAGTAATGACGACGCATGTATAGCAGATTTAATGAAGTTTTCTACTAATATAACTTCATGTTTGCAATTGCCAGTGAAAGCTAGCAAACTTAAAATTAAAACCATACAAACAGATGTGTGGATAGTATATTCCGAAATTGAAATGTTCATTATGGAATATTGTGATGACAATATAAGCCAGTATAAAATATTGGGCACGTATATTATTACGCTAAACACAAACTGTGAGGTAAAAATTGGAGAAATGACGTTGAGGAAACGTCATATTAATGGAAACCAGATCACACTTCACAGGATGCCTGTTATTCACCTACCGAGTGTTGCTGAGCATCCAGAGTTCCAGAGGACTTCCGTCAACCTGGACAACTATAATATGGAAGATCTACGGGTGTTGTCTCGTGTTCTACAAAGTGATAGTGAAGTGATAAAAGACGAAGGGCAAATGCCACCAGTGAATATACACAGTGTTAGCATAGGAACTATTGTACTTTACCTCATATTGATTTTTGTATTGTTGTATTTCGTGTTTAGTAATAGAAAATTTTATATTGTCAAAATGTGTCCGAAATCATCATCCGAAAAGTGTTTCAGGAAATGATTTCGTACTTAAGGAGGGAGGAGTTATGCGACCTGCCACCTTATACCCTATATTAAACCCTCAGGGTTAATGGGTCAATAAGGAGTTGTATAGCTGCTTCATCTGAACTGACTTAATGTATTCGATGTACCAGTGGCGAATACCAAGAGTATCAAGTAGACGGTTCTCACAAGAGAATAGTATATAAGCCATGGACATCGCAACGTCAGTTGACTTTGCTTCAAACCATCATAACTAACACAAGTCTTTGTCTTTGTTAGAATTTATCATTTGTGAATTATTTGAAATAAATTATTTTTATTTACAAATACGCTCGAGATAATTTGACTATCTATACATAGTAACATGACTAACTAGTAAATGCATGACTAAGTATTTTTAATTTTAAAATATTATATTATAATGGTTTCTTAGATTTACGCGAATGTTACACATTGAAATAAGTTTTATTTCAATATTATATTATATTCCTGGGTAGACCAAATTATTTACATCTCACCTTGTTGTCATATTACCACAGAATACTAAATATAACTCCTTGTTGGCTATCCATTTTTTTTATTGTTTTCATTTATTTAAACAGCCATCATATTTTGTAAGAGTAACTCAGGCAGTCACAACATGCAAAATATGTTTTAAAACGAAAAGCATTCTAATAATGTCTCTAGATTAAAAATAAAACACT
The DNA here is from genome assembly GCA_949752805.1 of Deilephila elpenor. Taxonomy (NCBI): domain Eukaryota; kingdom Metazoa; phylum Arthropoda; class Insecta; order Lepidoptera; family Sphingidae; genus Deilephila; species Deilephila elpenor. The sequence continues at coordinate 12,460,186 of OX457108.1, forward strand.
CCAAACTACAGAAATCAAACCTTAGAAACAGCAAGATCGTATGAAGTAACTGAAACTGGCGACCAGCTGAGCCGAAACCTTGGCGGTCGGTGTCAATGTTATGGCTTCCTACTCGATTACTTTCTAAGGTCGTCCTAACTGTACCGATCATTTTTATCAACGGTCCTAATATAGCCGCGCACGCCGCTCACTTCGACGTTCAATATATTTGTGGTTTTGTGACTAAGGCTGGGTTTAACAAGCTATAGACGTCTTTTGGAAATGACTTTGGATAGAAGTGGACTTTCCGTATGTGCTTAATTATTTTTAAGTTTAATTTTAATCAATGTTTCCCAGAGAACAAAATATTTGAGAGTGTTGACGAAGAACTATGATCGTTACAGATTACTTCGCCCTTTATATTCCTCCTAAATGTTGTCTTAAATTTTTCTCAGTACGGGAATAAATCCTGCAGTTACTGTCTCACAACTAGCTTTTTGTCCGGTGTCATAGAAATATTTGTTTTTTGTCGCTTACGTTTTGAAAATGAGAAGTTTGTTAGGCTTAAAAATCAGGAATCGCCTGGAAATATGTCATTTGCAGTAACGATGGCGTCAGTTGCCTTATTATAATAAAATTTTAATGTTTCTAGATAAAATAAAAACTGCTTTATCCTGTTAAGGATATGATACAGGAAGGAAGTTTAAATTTAAAATTCTAAGCAATAAGCATATCAGTTAAAACCACAAACAATACATAATGAAAAGTAAAAAGACAACACTGTATTTTTTTTCATTTAAGTCCATAAATTACCTTTGGCCTGGTATCAAAACAACAAAAGCGACGGCCCATTGAGGTGCGCCTTTTGTTAAAGCTTCTAAAGACGGAGACGATGAAGAGTTTATAAATATCTCATAAAGGAAAATTATACTACAAGAAACAAAATTAGAAAAAACTGATATTATTTTGGATGATGAAATGGTTTTAGAAATTACACATTCGCGAGCTTTGTTATCAGATTCTAGGTTTCTGCCTATTACAATGAAGTAATGATGACCATGTTGGGGACGAATTAGGCCAAAAATATTCTAAGTAGAAATTATAATTCAACGTCACTGATCAGTAATCATTACAAATATTTTATTGCACGAAAGGTTCATGGCATGATATGCTACGTTGTAGATCGTAGAGTTCCTAAAAGATTTTATGACATTTAAATATTTGTAAAGTGAACTAATGACGACACCAAATTAGATCATCTATTTGAAGTATAATATTATGTGATAAGTTGTTAATAAAGCCGCGGTTTCTAAACTCTATTGAATTAAGAGCGTCATTGTCTTCCTTATTGGAAATTCCAACTAAATTGCCTCTAGTTTGGTAAATTTTGTAAATGCGCGTTGATTAAACACTGACTCTCGTGTGCACTGCCAGCACAAATGGGGTCAAAGCTGATTTATTTCGCATCCGTGCTGACTAAAACGAAATAACGTTTGGGAACGTTCAATAAATCAATTATCATGTTAGGGATGTCAGGGTTAATCATAGAGCTGCGTTAATTTATAAATTAACTTAAATCTAATCGTTTTTTTTAAATACGGATATTATTATCTGAAACATATACTCAAATCAAAATTTGTTCTTTACTTGTAAATAAATTTACCTCACCCTTCTAGTCATTTTCTCCGGTCTATTAGCGATATTTGCGTTGGACATAATACGGAAATCATCAACTTTCTACTTATCTAATTATGAACTCACCGGCCCTCCCCTGATCCCAGCTTGTTGTTCTCGACAATGGCCGTGGCTCTGATTCTGTGATCAGGCTGTTCTCCAAGAAGCTTCTCACTGCGGCCGTTGTTCAAGTGTTCTCTGGCAACACTGTACGCGTCACTAATCTCTTTATCACTCAAACCATCACTTTCCACTTTAACACTCTTTTCACTGGAATCCTTCTCGTGCTTCTCTGGTTCTGGTTTCTCTTCCTCTTTGATGACTTCTTTTATTTCTTCTTTAGTCACTCCGTTTGCTATTACCGGTGTCGGCTTCGCTTGTAAAGGCTTCGGTTGCGATTTTGGAGAGGATATTGTCGGTTTGCTTTCTATTGCTCCGTTTTCGTTTATTGACGTGACGTACACGGTCGAGTTTGCGATGTAGCCGTTCAGCTCTTGTCTGTTTTCTGCTTGCGCTCGCTTGCGTCGGTTTAGCTGAAAATAAAATAAAATTTAGCGTCTTTCTTGAAAATTTGAAAGTTTCGTTGCCAAAATTGCGCCGGATATTTGCATAGTTGTCCTGAAACTGCATCTTTGAGAGCCTTTTAGTTTGGCGCTAGGTTAAAATCCATTCAATAAAATAAAAATAAATGAGCAAATTTCGCAAAACATAACTTGTATTTCCCATTCGACGTGCAAACAGAGCACTAAACGGATACGGATAGATTTAACCATTAATTGATCTAACGTAAAATCCCCGAACGAGGACAGAGTAATAAAAATACAACTTAAATACCCATGACCGAATCGTGTTTATTCTAAAATCCAATTTTAGTCATCCGTCACTTTATGTAACATCACTTTATGATTATTAAAATACTAAAAAAAAACTAAGTTTCAATACTTTATTTTGTGGCAGCTCGGCGAAATGTTAGTGGCACTAACGATATCCCTGCCTACGCGTCATGTTATGAATTGCTTTTTATGTTAAATCTTGCTCAGCTTTAAAACGAACAAAGCTTGCGGCTATCTTGAAATATAAAGCATACATGTGCTAAAGAAAACTGTAAGGTCAAGAGCATAGTATAGAAGAAAAGCTTGAGTGGATATTGTAAGTGGTAGCATGAGTTGTCGATGAGAAATCTCAAGGGGCTTATGTTATTTTATATAATAATGTATAAACAGTATTATAAAATACAGTTGCAAAGATTCGCGATAGTGGTCTCTACTTATCTATATTATTTACGATAAATACTATAATAGAAGAATATATATGAAGCATCAGAGATTTGCTTCAGGCAATATAATTTATAGATCGATTTGAAATTTAATTTTCTATTAAAACATCTATAAATAAAATTTATGTAATGTAAAAAAGCTGCATAAGTTTAAATTTTTTGTCCTGATTTATTACAAATTCATCACATTATAATTTATAATCATCAAAAGACACAAAACTCCATTCAATCTGGATTAATATGTCTCGTTCTAGACTTTAAATAGCTCGTAAATCATAGTCTAGGAAATTTAAATAATTAACATCGTAAATTTTAAATGGAATGGCAACAAAATTCGTCAACAGATTAATTATAAGACGTTGCAAAATATCAACCTTATCGTAATCAACGATCTTACCTTCACCGTCGCAAGTTCAACCATTTGACATCGGTGGACCCTCTTTCTTGTCTGCACTGCGCTTACCATCAAGTACACGGTAGGTAACCATTTTGACGTACTAGTATAAAAACTAAAACTCATCTAATAAATAAATTAAACCAAATAAGCAAATTCGGGGACATTCGTTAGTTTGCGATAATATCAATAACAGAAAGTCATCGATCTTGATCAATCTTGGCAGATTTTACTGGAACCAGTCAAAACCCGTTTTATTTGCAACAAAAACTATAATTTAATATAAAACGTTGCCAAAAACGTTTCGCGTGACATACGAGAATGCAAGAATACGGATGTTTTTTGCTTCAAAAAGTCTCTTTGACCCCAACATGAAAGTAACAAAAAATAACACTTGAGATTTACAAATGTGAAAGGCAAATGGAATCACTTAAAATTAAGTTACTTTACACATGATTTATAGATAAATGTTAAGTATTTTGTGGCTGTGGAGTCCGGGTACATAATATTATACAATGAACCACGATGCGACGGCCCAAATTAGATTAAATTTGACAAGTAATTTTCGACATAATGTTGTGTTTTACGGTTAGATTGAAACTTAGCCACAATCTGTGTGGCTACAAGGGTCCTACCACCACAAAAGAAACGCAATAACACTAATATAATAATACTTCACATCGGTTTTCTGTGAGGTAGTGTAGTAGACTAAAGCTTTACCCATCTCAATCGAAATCTCTCTTAAAAAGAAGGCAGATGCCTTGCAGCAAAACATACAAACATTAGCTGGATTAAAATTATCATTAACATTGAGCTCACCTCTAAAGAAAGCTTGGACATGTCAACAGGCGTGATCCGCTTGAGCGCTGACAGCCGCTCCAAGCGCTGCTTCGCGTTATCTTCCACGGCGATGAGGAACGCATCTTGCACCACGTTGAGACCGATGTCCGATACTGTCGACAATGCAGCTGCTTTTAATAACAAATTAAAACAATATATATTTTTAGCACAACGTTTTAGCATATACATCAGCGTTAAATATATGATGTTTTTTGTGAACTGTTGGCAATAGTTCTTCCTGATATATTTCCGGAGAGGAATGCTAGATTGATTTAATATGTATAAACGTAACACGCCTTAATTCCTGGACGAATTTTATGGGAATATTAACAAGACAGAGAAAATACAATTTCTCGCCTAAGAAGCTGTGAGTTCTCCATAATAATCCCTTATTACTTAAGACTAGATTATAGAAATAACACACAGACAGATTTTTTTATAGTTACTGTTATACAGGGTATATCAAGACCGCGACCGAAAACGAAGCCAGGAGGTAGTATTAGTGATATCAAACACAATGCAAGTAAAAATTTTACAAAAAAAATCGTCATTTTTTTTGTCATTTTTTACATATCGTCGTATTTGAGTGATTAAACATAGTTTTTCTAAAATAATGACGTACATCGCTTAATTTTTAAACACGCAATGGTACGTAAGGGTTTAAATTACTATTTTTGCAAAAACTAGGTATTTACCCCTCAAAAACGATGATTTTTAAAAAATTGTAAAAAAAAATCCGTCGCTTATTTTGCGAAAATTTTTGTTGCATTGTGTCTGTAGCCGCTAAAACTACCACCTGGCTTCGTTTTCGGTCGCGGTCTTGATATACCCTGTATGTAAATGCTACGATAGACCACCAAGGTATTAATGGGCTAATAGTGTGCCTGCTTGTGTGTGTACTGTTTGCTTTGCATCCATTACTGAATCTGAATTGTGAGACATAACGTATTGTATAATGGCCTTCATCGCAACATAGAATGTGCATTTGCTGTTTCTACATTACTCGGCACGCGTGTCTGCGTTTGCGATAGTTTTTGATAGACTATATTCTCTAATAGTCTATCAAAAACTATCGCAAACGTAGACAAATCTATACACGCGAGTTCCTTCAAATGTATAAAAACTTAGCGTGCCAGCTATTGGCTGTCTATTGTGGCATCTCTACAATGTTTAAGTTGTGAAATTCTCTTAATTTAAAGTTTAACAATGTTTTCAAGATCATGATAATTACATCGCAGTCAAAATAAAAACGGACATAAAACATTATATATAAAACATCAATGAAGTTGGTAAAACAAGTTTAAAGATAATATGTAATGATTAGGGACAAAATACCTCAATAAAACCAACGCTTATAAGAGTTTCATCGTCCTATCGCTTAATTCGCCCTTATCTCCCATTATCCCACATCCAGACACAACACAATAAGTTGCCGTCATAAAAATGGCAGCACAATATAAAACAATAAACACAGACGAGGTTCTTGAGCCGATGCCAACTGTATATTGCACGGTCACTGACTCCTACTTAGATGTGGTCTGCCAAACAAAAGAAAATCCCAGAATTAATACAATAAATCAAGCGGAGACAGTGTTTATCGATTCTTGGTCGTCACATGTAGCTAATAGCTGCTATTGCTGGATTCGTATATGCTTTCATAGTATGGAAAATTATTTGGGATTATTTGATCACCGTCTGCAGCTATTTCTGGAGAGCATTGAGTTTGTACGCTTGTAATTACTTTCAAAAGTATTTGTTGAATAAATGGTTTTTCAATTACTTTAGCCAACTAACAGCCTGGACAAGTATAGGCAAACTTGTAAATCTTGTACAATCTTCAGTTTATTAATTATAGCAAGGATCTCATATAGAATATAGTGTATATTGTCAAGGAAAACGATCATCGCCATTCATGCCACAGCATCCCAGACGTTTTAATCATGTTATTCTGCCATTAACAATTATATCACTAACGCAACAGCAAATCTGTTACTTCACCTGGGAATAATGTGAAACGACAGCACAAACATACCCATTTCTCAGTCATACAAAATAGTCAACGCCTTAAATCAAATCTTTAATCCCGCTTCAACAGTTCCAACGTAATAAATGGGAAACGCCAAGCACTTCATCATTCACAGTTTGGACGGAATTATTTTCCATGATATTAATTTAAAAAATGGACTGCACGAAATCCGGACCGTACGAAATGCTAAATATGTTAAAAAATAAGATGGCAAAAAAGTTTTTGAGTGAATTAAGAGGCGAGGCGTCCCGGAGTTGCAAAAACTCAGCCGCTCGACTCTCCGCCACTTATTCATTTGAATACATTATTTTTTTACACATATTTCGAGCATAACATTCAGCAGTCCGTACGCTACCGTGTTTCTGAATACTGGCGATGGTATAAAGAAATTGGTTTAGATATAACCTGGTTTAGAATATTTGTGCATATGAACTGTCAAAGTGATAATTGATTTTTCTATTCATTATCAGCTGGGAGTCAGGAATTAGTGCCTCATATGGTGATAGGCTCGCCCCTAATCACATCGTGGGACGGAATAAGGTGAATCGTGGGTGTCCGGGTAGCACCTCTGCCTAACCTTTCTGGGAAAAAGTCGTGAGTATATGTATGTTTGGACTGTAAACCGCAGGGTAGTACCGACAGCACACATATACGACCCAAGAAAGGTTACCTGACGTCGCTGGATGCAGGCCGTTTCTAACAGGTTTTTGGAAATCCTTGGAAGACGCCTTTATTCAATAGTGGCCTTTCTATAAATAGCTGATGACAATGATGATACATTGTCTATGAGGTTTCACGTCAAGCACCTAGTTAATCATTACACAAATGATGTTATGCACAAGACTGACGCATTACTTAACGCTATTGGCAATAGAATAGAACTAAACTATATTTATGTTTTAAAAACGACTTGGTAATTAATTCCGCGGCTAAGATCTGGCTAAAGTAGTTCATATCTTCTTCATCAGACACAGGAAGTCAACTGCAGAACATAGATTTCCTTAAAGATTGCCGCAACGACCTGTTGGAAGTTTTTTTTTATTGCGATGAATGGCGAGTCGAGCATGCCATTCGCCTGATGGTAAGCGATACGACCGCTCATAGACAGTAGCAAAACCAAACAACACCATGAATTACAAGGCAATGCTTCGCATTCCACTGCGCTCGCCATCCTGAGACATAAGATGTTAAGTCTCAAAATTTCCCGTAGTTACTCTGGCTACAATGTCCTTCAAACGAAAACACAACAGTACATTTACACTGCTGTTTGGCATGGATGCATCAGGATTGCATCAGGATGATGTGGATTGCATCAGGTAATCTGACTTGTCCTAAACCTTGGTCATAAGAAATAAGCTATAAATGTTTTAATATCACAGAGCTAAGTAAATAAACTAGCGGCTGGCCATTATCTTCTTAATTTTCAGCCACAAGAAGACCACTGCCAAACGTAAGATTTCTTCAGCAACCTGTTACAAGTGGCCTACAGTAGGTAGCCTATATGACTAGTTATGAACCTTGGTAATTAAGACAAGAATATAAGTGGCTTACTACGACAAGGCACATATCATCGCCCAGTCCCTTGGTCACATTTTACGATCCTCTAGGACGTAAACACGTGATTGGTATTCTTAAACCGTCGCTTCAAACCAAAAGTTTAATTCAAATTCTTTGTATCGTGGTATCTACTCTAATCTGATTTTATGAACCGACCTGTATATACATATTATATGGTGCTTTTTTGATGTACCAAAGACCATTTCTGCTACTTTTTGTTACATAATGGGCCTATGAATATAAAAATATAGCCTGGGCTCCTTTTCAATATTTAAATACAGTTATAGTAATACATTTGTATTATATTATTTAGTTTTATTTTTTATTACAGTTACAGTTCAATGTTGTCGTCTACGCGCTATTTTTATATCGTAATATTGAATAAAACCCTCGTGCTTTTTTAGATCAATGTCAAATGCCTGAGGAACCGCATAAAATACTTTAAATCCATCAAGTAGTTTTTACATGATGCGCAAACAATGTCATTTTTATAACAAAAAAACTTATTAACTAAAATATTATTTTTTAAATATTCCTGTTTTGTTGTATCTTTGTTACTTCTCAAGCTAGAAAAACACCAAAGAATACCTCGGGTTTAAAATGCCCCCATATATTAATTTGTATGCGAAGTATAACATAAAGCATTCCAACAATCGGATACAAAAATACCATAACAGGAATTGCCATACCATAGATATTGGAATTTCAAATTGCAACAGCAGCATTAATTTGATTTCATCAATAGTCGTGCAAACATTTCGCATTTCCCTCCTCCATCAAACTCCAATCAGAGTTCATTTAATGTTTCATTAAAGTCTTACTAGAAGCGGAAACCATCTACCGTTCATAATGCAATAGGAACTGCCATTCCGTCGCGCTCCTGTGCTCAATTATATCTTTGTACAAGCCTCTACGATTGATTTTGCTTACATTTTCTTCGTCTTGAACGATTAGTAACTGTATTGCTAGTTATTAGATAATCAATGGTTTTATATAAAGCTATTCCATCACTTTAGATCATATAGTAATTATGCCTTTAGGTGTCTGTATATTTATGTTGAATATTATTGACAGTGTCCGATACACTCTCTTCATAATGGTTTCTTAGATTTACGCGAATGTTACACATTGAAATAAAACTATTTTATTACGGATTTTATCGCGATTTGGTTTAATTTTTACATTTTTTAACTTCCCGACGTTTCGATTACTTTACAGCTTTCGTGGTCACGGGGCGGACACTCTCTTCATATAACATTATGGGACAACATAGACCCATTTTTGTCACATACATACATGCCTATATGGTATAGTGTTTTAGATGTGTCAGCTAAAAAATAAATATAAAAGATCAGAGGTTTTACAACAATACCACATTTTTAAATACATATTTCACACCAACGAAATTGTAGGTGGCGGCTATTTAAGTGGAAACGAGCCATGGAAACACCTGCGTAAGTGAATCTTAGGCCATAACGAAGCCTTTGCGTCGTTAGCAAATAATAAATTATAATGGTACATCTCTCTTTAAAGTCGGATGAGTAACTTTGGCGCTACAATGGGATATAAATAAATAAAAAACATAAACTGCGAAAATAATCAATAGTTAGTAAATTGCAAACGCTCTTCTTATCACAGGGATTAAGATTGCAAAATAACATAATGTAATAATATTTTTTGCAATCTTAATCGTTAAGGAAAGAATAAAATAAGAGCATATATACATGTTTCTCATCAGATTGATCTGTTTAGTCTCCATAGAGAAGTTGTATCTTTCAAACATATTCGCACCCATCCTTAACCAAGCCAATATCAGTAACCAATAAGAATACCATTAAGTCTGTAGCGTATGATAATTAATATTCGATCAACGCGCGCATTGTGCGAGTGTTTGGCGCATGACTCAGACACTGAGGTTGCGTAAACTGGCGTCGTAGCCTCCAGGAGTTTGAGCTGAGGAAATAAAGATATCGTTTCTGGCTTCACCAGTAAACAAAAAACATCTGAGAATCTACCTTGGGTAAGGTTTAAAAGAACTTGTGCCTGGTTTGGAGAGGGGTTTGCCTATCACAATTTTGGAAGGAAATAAGGTTTGTGAAATGTAATACACTAATGTTGTATTTGTAATTAGAGAAATGCAATAGGCATCCTTTCGGGGATATAGGAATTAGTTTAAAAATTGTTTTTTTTTATTTCGCTCATATAAATGATGGGATTTAACCTGGTGGCAACTTCAATACCCGTCAGATTTTTACTTAACAGATGAAATAAAACACACAAACACTAATGTTTTAAATTTGTGACGTTCCAGATAATAACAAAACATTTAGGAAAACAATGTACAGGCACTTTCATATTTACATGCCCAAAACATGTGGCAATGTTTTCGGCCAGTAGTTTACAAGTTGATATTCAAATGCGCCCGGATAACAATATTCGTTTATATGCCGGAAATAAATTGCCCTTCACACTAAGGATATGAATTAATGCCAACATACATTTGATTGAAGTTAAAACTGTACAATTGTAGTACTATTTTTATATTATAAACAACTTTTTTTAAAACTAAGAAATGACAATGAACATTTCAAACCCCTATAAATGCGAGATGGAAGGCCATAAGATAAAAATAAAGGATTTATTCTTCCCATAAATGTTCTAACATCGTTTTGTTCATTTTTCATCGCCTTACCTAAAGAGGTTTTATGCCGCCTATGGGAAAATTTAACTTTTTATGGCATAGGAGAAAGTATCGTATCTTCACAGCCATAAAACTGAAATATGTTCTTAAAGATACTGTCCTATCAGGTGCAAAGTATTTTACAGTAATGTTTCCACCAGATTTCCTTAGAGTATAATAATTTCTGCAATAAGGTTACAGGAATGACGTTACAGGATCGTTTCGAACATACAACTGACTTATCATGTTAGATAAGTCAGTTACGAGATCTTCGCAAGAATTTCAAAAATACTTAAAGTCAGCAGTTCGCACTCTTTTTGGGGGAAGCAAGAAGTTGTTATAAAACACGATTGCTATGAGTGAAAAAGGTTACTCGTTATATTTAAATGTAATGTATACTAATTTATCTAGTAAAAACCACGAGTATACTCGGAGTTTGGACATACTTTAATACATTTTTGGTGTACAGTTTACTCCAACCTCGCTCACGACCCCATACTTAGAAAAAATAGAGGTCACACGTGAAACACATCATTTCGAATTGCATCAGCGTGCTGAGCTAGATGCCAAGCGAGATCGAATAAAAGCCCGACCACCAGTGGCTATTAAATACAACTATAGGAACTGTGCTCTAACGTGTCCACAATGTGCGCGGACCTTCACCAACAAGATTGGCTATTTAAGTCATGTTAGAGCACATCACAGAGAATAGCAAAGGAAAAAAAATAAGCGATCGCCATAGCCGAAACCGTCTGGGAGGATAATTATTATTACTTAGTTTCAATTAATATCTTCATTACATACATACATACATAAACTCACGCCTTTATCCCCGAAGGGGTAGGCAGAGGCGCCACCAGGACACCCACATTTCGCCATGTATGTTCCGTCCCATGATGTGATAGGGGGCGAGCCTATCGCCATATCGGGCACAAATTCCTGACTCCGGGCTGATAATGAATAGAAAAATCCAATACCACTTTGCCCGACCCGGGATTCGAACCCGAGACCTCAGCTTTGTAGCCGTACCGTAATACAACTACGCCACCGAGGCAGTCCAATATCTTCATTTCCACTCCCATATTCACTTTTATTATATTATCCATTGAACCAGTGATATTTTATATAACTGTGTGTTTCTGTGTAGGTACAATTGGTGTCGATCTCGCAGTTTTTCTCGGAAGCTGTACAGCTATCGGCTGTGCGACAGTTATAAAACTTGTTTGTCCCCGTCTATTCTGACATCTCCCGCTGGCTTATTACAGCTGTATTTCTTATCTATGTATTAAAGTTTACGCGTCAAGTGCGTGGAGGATTTTCCGTAACAAACTGGATGCGTTTTGCTAAGACATTGGTCGTAATCCCAGGATACATCGCTGGCTTTTCGGAGTTAAGTGTATTGATACTCAATTTCTTCACTTTAACAGTGAAGGAAAACGTCATTCTAGTCATCAAAAATTCATCATCAAATATTATTTTATACTGGCAAAATAGTCACTGCAATTTAATCCAAATGGAGTGTCCACAAATTAGAGTTACCTTGCATCATTCGAAACAATTATGACGGCCTAAGCTCTAGTAAAACAGGATATACACAGGCTGAGTCCAAAATGCGACAGACTTATGGGAGACTAATCATTGTGAGAGGATTTCCACCATCAAATTCGGTTGTAGCTAGCGAGAAAACAAATATACTGCCAACAAAACCATCATAGGTATATACCTATGATGATATGATGATACGTATGATAAGAATTACTACATAGTAATTCTAAATTACTATATAGTAATTCTATGCACCTATTAAAATAATTGATTACCCATAGTTTCTAACGCTTGGCGATTTTATTAATTGCCAGATGGTATCAGTCAGGAAGCAGCTCAGCGCGATCCATCCTGGATTAAAATCCCCATCAACACTGCGCAGTGTTATCGTTAATTATTGTTTTCTACTAGCATAGCCACGGTTATATCTATTGAATTTTTCAATTCATTATTTGCCCGGAGTCAGGAATTTGTGCCCGATATGGCGATAGGAACGCCCCCTATCACATCGTGGGACGCAAAACAAGGCAAAACTTGGATGACCTGGTTGAACCTCTGCCTAACCCTTTTGGGAAAAACGCGTGAAGTTTATGTATGTATGTAACAATCTAGGTAAGTGATTCCATATGTTGCTCATCGAAGAAACGGCTAACCTAATGTTGATTTTTTTCTGTGTCCCAATATCTACAAGATAAGATCGTCGATGCATCGCCGGGAGGAAAAAACCAAGGAAAAATTACGTTCCTTAAGCTTTATTCGTTTTTGGCGTCTAATTGAATATAGCGTTGTTGTTAGAGTCCAAACATGCACAGGATATTAATTGTTGAAACTTAGATTCGATTCTTACTGTAACGACACACTTTGAATTAAAGGTAAAAAAATAAAATTCAAAGGGATACTCCATAAACAACTATTTATAAAACAATGCTAATAATTCACGAAATGCCTTCAAAATATCTATCTAAATAGATTATGTACCGCCATTGATACGATACTCCAATTCAATATTCCAGTACCCCATTTCATCAATGATATAATAGCTATCACCTCAGTCCCCGTAACCTTGTTGATGAAAATTTTTGCAGTGCAAGGGGGAATCCGATAAAATTCCACTTTAACCCGAGTTGAGCACTAACAAACTTCATTACGGAGCGTTTTATTGCGCTCGTAACGCGTGCAAGATGCTAACAATGTTCGATATTAAACGGAATTCTGCTTTCTTGTTTTTACAGCTTGGTTTGTGTTTGTTAATTGGTTCAAACTTCAAAATTGTGGAAGGAATAGATAGAAATAGAATATAAATCAATAAGAGAGATTTTTAATAAAGAACAAGGCAATCTGGTGATGACCATAAACACTTACGGCCTTGTTCATAGACAGTTTTAAAACCTATTTTAGTTACGAATGTTTTTCTTCGCTCAAACTGAATTCAAAAGTCGTTCGAAAGGAACAAAACATTCGATAAATAAAATAAATCTGTCTATGAATACGGCCGTTAAACAATGCATAAGATAAAACACAAGTAATATGAAAATCCCTGTACACTCGAAGGTAAAGCCAGAGCTTCAAGTAGTCCCACTCACAGCTCGCCCAAATTCCGTCTTAAGATGCCTCTTCGTCCTATGGGAGAGATTATTTTTTCTTTATGGTTAATATTACACTGTTAAGTCTTGAATGGTATTGTATCAGCCCATATTACGTCCCACTGGAGGGCACGGGCCTCCTCTACAATCGAAAGTATGATTGAGAGGGGTTAGGCTTCATAGCCTTGAATGATATTGGTTGAACAAAACCTTGAATTATTCAACTTCTTCCAACAGCTTATTATATCTTCCTCATAATTTAATACGCCCAATACAAAACTTGAAGATTACCAAGTAAGTAAATAAAACCCTGAATGTATGAAAATGTATGAATCCCAGTGCAGGAACGGAACTCACGACCTCCTAAGAAGGCATGGTAATTATATAACAGTAAGGTTTCTCTGCGGTTACATACCTTCAGGTATTTATACGAAGTCCTTTGGCCTTTACTGCAGTTTTACAGACTTCGTCGTGTAGTTAAGCTGTTTTAAAACATAAGATCAGGATTCCTATCCCGGCGCCAAAAATATATCAATCAAATGTTTTGGGTCTGTTTGTTAATGAAATAGAATGTCTATACGCGAGTGACAATTTTTGTTCTGGGGTCATGACTAATAAGAGAAATTGATTATTTTAATATTTGATGAACAATTGTCACCTAAATAAACCTATCTAAAAAGCTATTACTTTTTCTCAACAAATCCCCGCATTTTCTCTTTTACGCAAACTTCCTTAGTGATGGCGTAAAGGAAATATTTCATAAATGAAGGAAACGCTACTTTACTAATCGATGCCATATCCTTTGCACGTTTGTCAATAACTTTACAAGCGTTACTTACATTCCAGTGCCATGTTATTTAAACTGACATCCGGATATTTTAGCTTCAAAAACATCCGTGCAATTAAATTTATCTATTTTATTCGTCACATTTTGGTAACCTTATTCCTGATTGATATACTTAAATAGCACAATTTTTTTTATAATTTTGCAGCCTAACCCTTTACTGATGACCACCCTTTCAGGAATAATTTACGCTGGACCTGAAATTATGAATCTTTACAGCTCATATGATTTATATACTGCCCGGCAATGTGGCGACATGATAATAAAATGACCCATCATTTAATACCTTATTATGTCAGATATATCAGCAATCCATCAAATCCAACCAAAATAAAATCCAATACCAAAGGAAATTAAACGCAATCGTACTGCATTTAAAATTCGAATCTCCTCGCCATTTACGTGTAATGATGCATCTATCTCATCCAAAAGCGTTCGCACGAACACTCTGAAGATGAAATGCACTTTAACTCTCGAATAGTAGAGTTGAAATTGGAATGTAAGTTGGGATAAGATACTAAGTGCTCGGCTAAGTACGGAACCCGTTCTTAATATGCATTCCGACGCGCGAACAGTACAGAGGTTCATATTACAAGGAACGTGAGGGCAGGTACCATTCTCGTAATATCACTTTAATAATCCCCCATGCGAGATTTATATGTTTAATTAAGTCGACATGACGGCTGCAGGATAGATCGCATTATACGGAATAGTTCGCTACATGGCATTGTATTGTAGCTTGATGATTTAATTTCAGGGACGTCTGTTGTTTCTGTCAGAGAAGACATGAATGGTATTAATATTGAGAATTTCTAAAATCGAGAGAAAGGAACAGAGAAACTGACCCCAGAATCGGTTATAACAAACTAAACAGAAAAACTTAGCAACTAAATTACTTCATGCAGTAACTAATAAACTATTATATACTTTTCTAAATCCAACATCTTATAACACCAAATCACAAGTTTCTACACATATGACTCCCGCCGTATAATAAACCTCAAAAAAACAAATTCAGACAACTCCCAAATCTCCCACATTTCACTTACGAACAAATGTCAGGACTGCGGCGAGTGGGCGCAAATTATTTAACAATAAACATTAGTCACTTGTCGAGCATCTTCGCCCCTTAATAAAAGGAAAGGTCACCACATCTCTAGTAAAAATTTACTAAAGCCGCCCACTGGAGTATTCAAGGTGACATTTTAGATTTGAAAATTTAACAGTTTTATCTGTTATTCATATCAAGTCTAATTTTATTACTGAAAGGAACGCAACCAATATGTCGAAGGTTGGACATAACACTCAAACCTCCATCTTACTAACGATATAAGTTTTAATAGAACCCTGTTGTTCCATTTCTAATGCAGTTGTATCATACCACAAAATTATCATATTTTAGGGGAATATTATTATGAAAGACGTATACGAAGACGTAGACGAAGTACTGGGTATAAAGACAGAAAGCAGAGAAAGATATTACGCATTATTATCACAATTTTTGGTGCCCTCGCCATAATTGTCACGATCACAATATTTCGTTTTAGTTTTCAAAGACAAACCCTAAACACACTGTTTATTTATATCATGCCTTAATCAGGGCAAATAACGTTACTTCTAACTCAGTTAGTTAGAAGTAACGACACAATAGGGATCTTTCCCTTGTTTTCCGCGTAGACAAATCCCATTAGCTAACTAACGCAACTCATAACTCACCCCCCGCGCCCCTGCTTCATCCCTGCTTTCTATCAACCATTATGACAGCTAATGACATCTGTCGTATTGGCTAGAGATAAATGGAAGTGTGGATAATGCGGAATTTTCTACCAAGATTTGTGGAATCAGATTTCCCCTATGTTATTCTTGAATTGATGTGATCTAGTTCTTTAATTGTCGAGGACATTATTTATTCACAAGCAGAGGTTATGCCTAACCATCAGGTGAGCCTTTTGTTAATTTTCCCTATCATACTATCGATAATTTTCTAGTAAACATTCAGGCATAGGTGTAATTTTAAAAATTAAAGATCCGTACAACATGAATATACCTATTTGTATATTTACCTTAACAATTAATCCACACACCCGTATAATATACAACGGGTAGAATAAGCAATGATACCGTTGGTGGGATCCCTATCTATCTTTACCTCAACGAAACTGGCTTCATTGCGACTCTACCACTTAAATTTTAATTTCTCTTTCAATCCAAAATTCAGTTTATCAATTGGGATGCGCGTATTCACGTTCCAATTGTTTTATATTATTGAACAATGGAACTGTGGAGATTGCCTCGTATTGTCAAATCTCAATTTGGTTAATGCCACAGATACAAACAATGGACTATGCAACAGCACCGAAAAATATGTCCCCTCGGTAGATAGAAACAAAGGATTTTTCTGACGATCTTTTTTAAAAATATAAAAGTGTTTTCCAATATTTGATTTTATGCATGAAGTACATAAACTCGCATAAGGCCACCGTGGTGGACTGTGGCAGTGTGGCCTAACCCACCTCAATCAACATTTCGACTGTGGAGGAGTCCCGTGCTTAACAGTGGGCGATTATAGCTTGATAAAGTATTTTAAAGTATGATATATATATAATTTTTGGACGACACAGCTAGTAAAACTTTCGTATCGTGTCTTTTAACAAACTTGCCAGTAATTTCACAACTCAATTTTCTATACACGAAAACTGAGCAATACTCTCTATCACGGATGCTTTTAACTTTCCTTTCCAATTTCCAATCATGAAGACGTTACATAAACTCGCAATACGTGAGGGAAACAATAAAATGTGAGCAAAAATTAATAACTTAGACGTTAGATGCGCGGGGGACGGCGCGGGGGACGGTGGGGAGGGCGTGTGACTCATTGTGTGTGACGTAACGGTGCCGGCTTACTGCCGCGCTCAGCGATACCACGTACAGATAGGCTAAACAAAGATGTAAAATCATATTAAGTGAGTATTGTAATTAAAAGTCTGTCGATTTTTTTAACTGACATATACTGAATAGATTTTAGTCAGGACACAGCGATAGGTACTAGATATCTCGAAACTTATTTTTTATCATCTTAAGGAGGTGATAGAATATCGCATGCATATATTACCCTTACATGTGAGTATCAACGAAAAGTATGTTAGTGAAATATCAAGGTCAATGAAAGCAAATTGAAATCAATACAATAAGATCTAAACACGTGGATTTTATAATGATGGTTCTGCATTACGCAAGATGCATTGCGAATGAATGCTAATTATAATTACTAAGTCATTTAATTAATAAATTAGCTCTAATAGTCCTCGTGTCACGATGATGCGTGTCTAATCAGATTTTTAATACTTAATATGATGACACGTCACGACTAAATAACAACAATAAAGGATACTCAAGGTTTAAGGACATAATATGACATAAAGGTATGCCCTTTGGATTCTTAAAATATTATGCATATAGAAATATGAATAATGCTTTTTTTTAAACCTCATAAACTCTAAAGGACTAACGAATTTATGATTTTTTGATTCAGCTATGTTTATTTATCCAATGGTAAACAATGACTTTCTCGAATTTATGAGGAGTTTATGTGAAATTTTAGTTGCTTTGTGTCTGTAACCACTAAAACTACCACCTGGATTCGTTTTCGGTCGCGGTCTTGATGTATGTATAACAAAATTTTGTAAATGGTATTGATTGGCAAACTTTTATTTGTCTCTAGGATAAGTAATTTTGTTTGGTCTTAAGTGCACAGGTAAGACCTATGGGTAAGACTATCTGAATACGCTTGCGCTGTGGCGCAGTGTTGTCATTACTCTTGTCGAGTTACCACGTCAATGTGGCCGCGCGGCATTGTCTACACAATACAGTCGCACGCCGAAATATAACTCAATATCACACGTTTTGATATCCGCATATTGACATAGAATTACGGAATCCCACCGCCTCCGTGGCGATTTAAAAAAGTAGGCTTTACAAAGATATGCCAGACCTACGATAGCTGCACTGAGATTTTTGTGATCCAGAAATATTTTCGGGACTGGATGTTGCAAAACACAAATGTCTCGTAAAATCTTTCTGGGATCAACGATATGAGATTTGTGGGTGTATTTATCTACCATGTACTGTTGACTGAAGCGAATTACTAATGGCAAATCAAGAGAAAAGTTTCTAATATTAAGATCAAGTCGCTGAAAACAGCAGAATTAGAAGTCCCACTCCGTCAATGCTGTCTTTTAATAAACAATTCTACATAACTATTTTATACTATTAAGTAATCATGACATACAACTAAACAAAACAAAAAAATTGATATATGAATCACGCGATCTGATATTGTATTACAGCAATAAAAACGTTAATCTCACACTTAATATTTATTTTTTTGTAATATATTTACTGTTGCCAATTATGACTTGCTTATTACATGTAGGACGGAACACACAATGCGAAACGTGTGTGTCCTGGTTGCAGAGGTGCAACCCCTGTGCCTACCCTTTCAAAAAAAGGCGTGAGTTTAAGTGTATATGTATTTATTTTTTCTGGGCGCCTGGTTTGGTAACACCGCTTTGTCTATTTCTCCCACCAAACAGCAGTGTAAATGCACTGTTGGGTTCCGGTTTAAAGGGCATTGTAGCCAGAGTAACTACTGGACATAATAAGACTTAACATCTTATGTCTCAGGATAGCGAACGCAGTGGAATGCCAAGCATTAATTTGTAATTCATAGTGTTTTTTGGTGTTTACTGATGTCAATGAGCGGTCATATCGCTTACCATCAGGCGAAAGGCATGCGGGTCTCGCCACTCACCGCAATAAAAAAGTATGATGCCAATTACTATTGAAACAATATGAAAAGTGCTAGATAGTATAATAAATTGAATAGTCAATGGATGACATGACACACGTCAGTCACATTGAGACGATTATTCATCAGCATACAATGGACACGAGGTATGTGCCAGAACATTAGCCTACAATATAAACTAGGTGCGCTGAGAATGCTTTACATCAGTTTTATTGTGTACTATACTGTTGCCAACAGTTAAGATGCTAGAAAAAATACACAGTTATATATTACCTCTGGGAGGGTAATGAGTTCAGCAATTGTTTGCACAAATGCCATAGCATATATTTAAAGCATATTTTTTTACATTTCTGCTGTATCATGAAATTTTTTTTGGAGTAATTGCTGTGTTCAAGATTCTAGGGTTCATTTTTGTCATTTTACCACTTACCTACTTACCTTGCTTTAATATGGGCTTTGCATTTTATTAATACTTAAAATAAAGATACTAAAATATCAGTAGGTACTAGCCGTAGAGCCTTGCTGTAGCGACTGAAAACCACAGTCAAAATGGAAACTCATCCAGAGTGATACAATTATTGTCTCGGCGAAAACCAACGTGAAAAAACAGCTTTGCTCTTACGTTTAATTCGGTAAGTAATATTAGGGGGTACCCTATATCTAGTTATAAGAAATAAAAGAGCCAAATACTTTGCCGTGTTATTATAAATAAAAACAACGGCAGTGAATTGCCTATGGCATAAAGTTTACTTTTGTATTTTTTATCCGAATATAAATTAAATACTCGATATTGGCTCTTGTTTAAATAACTCCTATAATTATATAGCCACAGTTACCAGCATCAAGAAATATTCACAAGGCAATAGACAAGTCTCTTAGCCTATCATTGTAGACGAGAACACCCACGTCTCGAGGGTCAAGGATAACTGGTAACTCGCTCGTAGACATAGGGAAAATTACACTAAATATTAGCAGAATAGTTTGCTTAACTTAATTACTACCGAAAAATAGTAAATTTAATATAAATAGTATTATAACAAATATCTTGTAAATAGGGAATAAGGACTGTGTGTTTTGACTTGTCATAAGAGCTATTTAATAGCCTACGTGACCAATAAACAAATTTCATTTTATTTCATTTAATTGTTGGTTATTAGATCGATTTTTAGTTTAGTACATTTTTCCACTGCAGGCAATAATACATACTGTATTATTTGGGTTGAAAAATCTCATATGCTTATTTATTTATTATTTATTGTACACATTAAAAAAAACAATCATAAAGGTATAAAAAGTACAGATGGCGGTCTTATCGCTCTAGGCGATTTCATACTGACAACCTTGGGATAGTTGTAAGAAAAGGAAAAGAAAAGATAGCAACTTGAAATAATATTAAGATAACAAGCTCGGGTCTGATATTTGTGTCCAGGCGGTTATAGAATCGTCCTTTATTAATCTTGAGAAATACGTTCGGCAAAGGCTGACACTAGTGGCACCTCTGCCTACCATCTTGGATATACAAGCGCGAGCTTATTCATACGTTTATAACTTTTTAGGTATTATCCAGTTGATGTAACCAGCGCTGTGCTGCAGCTAAGCAACTCCTAAGCGATTTTTCAAAACGAAACCTTACACATAATGAATATTGGAATATTCATAAAGAATATTAAGAAAAGATAAACAAAAGATAGACCTCACGCTGCACAGCCGACAAAGGTAGTTTTAAACAATAAAGAAGATATACTAAAAAAATATTCCATATTGCACGTATATTATAAGTTTGTACTAAAAAGGACGTAGCACACGTTTAAGTATGTGTTGCACATAACACTTTGAGCACGTTTTATTAAATTAAATATGTATGAATGAATATCTAAACTCACTAAACCGGAATGTGGTGAATGAAAAAAAGTAAGTTTCCTGCGCGACTGTATTGTTTGAAACCGATATAATACTACATAAAAATTGTCACACAGCGTGATTAAATCATCAGTATAGTCTAGAATCAGCCCAAAATAACCCACTGCTTTTTTTAAACGATAGGTCAGTAGGCTAATTCACCTAATTTATTGACGCGCCGATCAAGTTTCGATGCAGTTGCGGTTAGGTTTACGTCCTAATGGAACTTACGTCAAATTGGTATTCTTGTAATTGTTTAGCTGCGCGTAAGATATGCATAAACTGCGCATGTGCTGCACGTTGGTCGGACTAAACTGTCATTGGAGACGTCAAATGAATAAATATATACCAATCAAATTGCGATCTGAATCACGCATGTATAAAACGCGCAGCCGTAGAATACGCTAAAGAGCTCGCGTGACGCGAACTTGACGCGAGCGTATCTGACAGCGGTTGTCTAAATTACGAGAATACAAAAAGGGCTGTTTTGATCGAAACTTAACTGCAACTGCACTGCAACTGAACTGATTTAATTACGTGAATAAGCCTACTGGTAAACGAGCAGACAGGTCCCCTGATGATAACTGATCACTGCCGCCCATGAACATCCACAACGCTTGGGTCACCGATGTGTAGCTGAACCATCGATTTGCGAGAGGAGCGAAAACGAATGAGGAAGAGGAAAGGGGCCATCAAGGCAATCTCAATCACCGATCGAAACGAGACAGGAAAGCTGTCATTTTACGTCGATCATATGAGACAGTGGACCCTGGACGAGCCTGCCCATTCATGCTGCATACCTGCGTGGCTCTACCACTTACAAAACAACTATTATATTGTGAATATTAAAATTCACAGCTTGGGCACAAATCGCAACACACTTACGTAGTTTATTTTAAATTTAATATAGAGGGATAATGAGCAGATATGTGCCCGATTTGCGATAGGCTCGCTCCCTATCACATCATGGGACGGAACATACAAGGCGAAATGTGGGTGTCCTGGTGGCGCCTCTGCCACCCCTTCTGCGATAAAGGCGTGAGTTTATGTATGTATGTAAGGATAACGAGCATACGGTTCACCCGATGGTAGGTGATCACCCCCGCCAATGAACATCTGAAACACCACAGGGCTCTTCTTTTGAAGGTCGCCAGGTCGGAATTATCCGGAAACGCTGCATGAGATTTATAGTACATAAATAAACATAAACTCACGCCTACATCCCCGAAGGGGTAGGCAGATGCGCCACTAGGACACCCACATTTCGCCTTGTATACTCCGTCCCACGATGTGATAGGGGCGAGCCTATCGCCATATCGGGCACAAATTCCTGACTCCGGGCTGATAATGCATAGAAAAATCCAATATCACTTTGCCCGACCCGGGACTCGAACCCGAGACCTCAGCTTTGTAACCGTACCGTAATACAACTACGCCACCGAGGCAGTCGAGTAGATTTATAGTACGTGGAAGATAATGCCGGGAGATGAAATGTGGTGGATTTCCAACTACCACAGTAAAATACTTACTAGATTTTCCATAACCAAGTAAAATGGTCGCTATGCCTTCGAATACCAATGTCGTACCATCAACCATGAGTATTTTCCCCGCGCCAATTAAAAAGGGATACCGAGACGAAATTCCGACGACGAAGTGTCATCCATGCCATCGTTCCTCGATGTTTACTCTTTCTAGACTACACTAGATTACAATTAGGTGTGTTGTAGTCATTTTGTAGTGCAAGTATAAAAAAGCGAGCTACAAATGCTTGCACAGGAAGTGTCGTCTGTCGATAAGCACTCGAATTCCTATAATATGGTGGATAGAAGACATGAAATAATAATGAGTGTCGGAGTCATCAGCGCGCCAAGGTTGCCGCGGCCGGTTTTTACAATGTCGTTTGTTTTTTACGCAGCGGCTCTCGCGTACGTGTTATATGTGACTTATATTACTGACTTTTGACTCTGTCTATTTTATTTATTTGTATATATTTTACGAACGATAAACTATGGCTTCACTCGAGTTTATGTTTTCGCTAGTCTCCTTCAAATCTAATTCGATCGTATTTTATCATTGAATTTTATTATTCTGTCTCCTGCACGATGACGAATATCCCAAGAATTTTTCCACCCCCAAAACCTTTTCCTTATATTGCGTCGGAAATGTCTACAGTAAATTAAATTTTATTAAGTATATCATCAAGTAAGTTGAATATCATTAAATTATATTCAACGGTAAAAATCTAGGGTCTATAATATATACTCTTAACAGATAGATAATTATAAATGTTGGACAACTTTTTTAAAAATTTTGATGTGACAAATATGTGACGCATGGGACACTAACTCCCATCTTCAAGTGTAGAAAGCTACCTTTTCGATTATAGCAAATCCCTTACTTGGTACACCTATCGGTTCGGCCACACCGCAGAGGAAATATCATTGCACAATATGACCAGTACAAGGCGGAGGCAGGAAATTCAGATTAAAACATACCATACTATGCATGAGGTTAACTGTTCTACATCATTAAATTTCTGTAGATCGTTACAAAAATTAAAGTTAAAAAATCATAAACTTCTAGCAAATCTACCATGAAAAAACTAATAAAATCGTTTTGATAACATGTCTTAGTTCTTCGCAATTTTCGTATTAACCACCTAATTAAAAGCTACTACATACCCGCTGAAATATTGGCACAGGTCCAAATCGAGTAATAGGGCATGTGGCATTAGAAACACGCGACGAGAAACCGCAGTAATTATGCCGACATTTCATTGATTCTTCGTAATTAGAATCTAAAAATAGTTTGAGAATGTCTTCGATTTACATACCATAACTAACATTTTAAAATACCATAGTCAATACTGATAATTCAAAATTATCTAATAACTTATATAACTAGCGATGTTCATAACTTGTAAATCTTATAATAATTGGGCTTCTCCACAACTTGACTGATCAACTACAACTCAAGACTCTTAGCCAAGATTCCAATGACATCTAGTGGTACGTGTTTGCACTACTTTTATTAAAAGGATTTCCTTCAATCGTTGTCTAGATTGCTAGGTCACTATGCATAGCAGCATTCCGCAGAAGTTGGAATAGAATTTAGATCAGGAAAAAGTATTCCGAGACGTAAGTTTATATAGCTACATTAGTTTGGTTTAATTTGCTTGTATTCTGAATATTTCGTTGGCAAGCGGAACGATAATGTAATTGTTATGATAAGTAGTGATGATTCCGTTGCATCACCATGCAGTGTAAACAAAAAAATGTTTCGTGTTGCAAATTCTTCCTCTTCCGCTAGTTAAATCACGTATAGTTTATCAGAATAATCAGAAAGCACGATCTTAATCTAATGTTCGCGACCTCGCCGCCTATACCCGTCCTCTCACATTCAGCTCATCTTTATTGTGAACCATAAAATAACGTATAATCTGCCGTCACGATTTCATAATAAGCTTGAAAACGTTCGATGAAACATTACACAGAAGATATAAAACTGGTTCAATGCAAAATGTAGAGGTTTAAACTTAAGACACAGACAGTTTGGACGACTCTATGTCCGCGTAACAGCCTAACTGTATGTCAACAAAGTAAAAATCAGTACAAAGTGTACATGAAATTTTGTTTAACACTATTTTCATGTGCAAAATCCACATATGACTCACTGAAATTATGCAATTTCATTTGACGAAAACTCGAACAATCGCCAGTCAATCGCAAAATCGATAAACCGGTTATCGCACGTCAGCATCCCCGCACTAGGCCTGCAGGTTCCAGATGCCATCCAGACACTGGGAAAAAGGGCAAAGCCTTCGCTCAAACGGGAAAAGTTCACTCACCTTTAGCAGAAAGAACGCAGTGACCAATCACTTTCTAGTCACCGCACAGCACTAACAAGCACTTAAACAACGTCAGACGGCTGACATACGTGTCGCATGTTGTCCAAACACTGTCCTCATAGTGCAAAACACGGGTAATTGTTGTTAAATAATAATGTACGGTGTTTAAAACTGTTCGCCATGTATCGGTGCGCGAGTGGCGACCGCTCGCAAACCAGTTTTCCCTCTCTCTCGCACCGGGTTTTGCTGTGCGGTGTTGCCACGCGAGCGCCGATGTTTTCCTCGTCACTTCATTTTTATAATTCAGTATTCTAATTAGAATCTCGTTACGAAGTACCAATTCGATTGTAAATTGTATGATTTTCTATCATAATGTCAGTATAATGATATAAGAGATTGTTGTTTTAAAGGATTTTTCAAGTATTTAAAGCATTAAAAGTTACTTTTCGTGACTGTTTAGGTTTGGTATTACGATAGGTATTGTTAATAGATTAGAGTTGAGGAAAACTAGTGCAAGTTATCGCTGCTAGTACCACTAGATACTTATTGAAAACAGACCAATTAGCAGAACGCAAAGCCTTGAGCGCACATAACATACAAGAATAGTGTCGTGAGCATCCGTAAATATATCATTGATGGATTTCATAAACATTTATTTCTGTGCGGAAGTCGGACTCACAGCTTCTCATTTCTAATTCTTATAATTAACATAATCCCAAAACAAACAGAAGTAATTAAAATAATCCTACATAATAATGGTGCAAAAGTCCTAAGCGGCGCAGAGAGCTGGCTCAGTCCAACAATCTTCCACGCAATTATCCAACTCAATCAACGCAGCTTTGACTAGCAACCGTTGCGATACCCCGGAGTAATCTACATAAACAGAGAAATCTGCATAATTACACTACAACGCCTGGCTTATGTGCTACAGATGTGGGCTTAACTCACTGGAAAATTATAGTGGCCAAAGAGATTGCTTTGTCAGCTTTGTAAAGCTCTAAATATGCCAGCGGAAATATTTTTGAAATCCACAGTAGTGGAGACGTGAAATTAAACTTCCATACAAACGCTATTTCAAATAATTTTAATTTGGAGTCGCATTGAAATTACATAACATAAACTCACGCCTTTTGCCAGAAGGGGTAGACAGGGTTATCTTGGTATAAACCAGCACACCCAAGTTTTGCCTTGTGACTATCGTCCCACGATGTGATAGGGGGCGAGCCTATCGCGATATCGAGCACAAATTCCCGACTCCGAGCTGAATAGAAAAATCCAATATCACTTTGCCCCACCCTGGATTCGAATCTGAAACCTCAGCATTGTAACCGTTCCTTGGTACAACTACGCCACCACGGCAGACAGCATTGAAATTAAAAATGAATATTTTCAAACGAAATCTAGTAATTAAACCAACTTATAATAATAATAATAAATAAATAAATCATTATAGTAGTTGTATTCCATCAAGCCTAATCTATATTATTGACGACGAGACTAGTCAAGTCTATAGGCCCATTAGACCCGTGTGTTGAGGTAATGCCCAAGCGGCTTCACATAATGTGTACAGGAAAGTAGGAACATATACTATTATAATGTCTGAACTATTGCGTTCATTAAACACACAACTGAATCTGAAACCGTAGAGTGCTCGTTTGACAGCCAAGTCTAAAAAAATTAAATTAATTTTGATTTTAATTGGTAATATTATAACATTGACTGCCTCGGTGGCGTAGTTGTATTACGGTCCGGCTACAAAGCTGAGGTCTCGGGTTCGAGTCCCGGGTCGGGCAAAGTGGTATTGGATTTTTCTATTCATTATCAGCCCGGAGTCAGGAATTTGTGCCCGATATGGCGATAGGCTCGCCCCCTATCACATCATGGGACGGAACATACAAGGCGAAATGTGGGTGTCCTGGTGGCGCCTCTGCCGACCCCTTCGGGGATAAAGGCGTGAGTTTATGTATGTATGTATGTATATTATAACATTGAATTAGGCAACAAAGTATTAAGTTTCACCCTTTCTATCGATTCTACCCAAAGAAAATTACTCGCCTCGAATTTTTAAATGATGTCCCTCTCAATGCACTTGTTGCGTTTCCAGCCTCTTCAACCAAACAGGTGTTACGACATGTACGCGTAATATACGTGTATATACATATATAATAAATTGTCAACTCAATCAATCGAATAAATGAGGAGAATGACAATTAGTGGGGATAAGCGAAAATTATACGTATATTCTAGCAAATAGGGGATATAACTCTCTATCTTGTATTAGACTATACGGCCCACTGCAGGGAACAGACCTCCTGTGCAACAGAGCGTATGATCGAAAGGAGTTAGGCTATAAAGTCCAACTTTATGTCAACCCTTATAGAAAAAGTTACCTATAAATGTACAATTGTTTTATGTGGAGGTAAAATCTGCGCCCACTAATTTAACAAACGTTAAATTTAAAAGGCTTATCGTTCAAATATAAATAACAAGCTTAATTAAAATCTGTAAATCTATAATAGTACTGTTCAATTAGGCCGTCCCGATAAAGATTTGAAGTCCGGCGGTAAAGGTCGGGACTAGAAATGATCGGGACACGTGAAAATAGATTGCAATCGATTCGGGTTATTTTCGCGCTCTTTGTAAGCCGCAAGCAAGGGTGTAGCCACAGGGGAATTGGGAGCGTGAGCCACCATTTGTTCTCCTGGTTTCTAAATATTTTATAGCGTAGGCGATGTTTACATGTAATTGTTTCGCTTTTTTTAATTATCTTGTAGTTTCTGATACCTAAAACACAAGACTTACATCTCAGGGTGATGCCAGGGGTATGTTTGTTACGGTGTAGTTATTGCACTTATTTTTGAAGAATATGTTCCTTGATCTTGCATTATAAATAAGTTTATTTTCATGATTATGATACGTTGTTGGCAGGGCAAAATGATTGTTTCGGATAGAATACCAACTGATGTTAGAAAATTATCTATTGCAGGGCAACATAATAACGCCGGGTATGAAATAGGATGACACTATAACTAGGTAATCTCGAACGCTACATATTAGTACATTACTACAGCATCTTTTATTCGATGGAATCTATCAGAGCGGATATACTATTAGAAACCAAGTAACGCAGAAAATGCCGTAAGGGAAGTTAGTTTACTGAGAAAGAACAAGTTAAAAGACTGAATATAACCACCTGCAAATACTTAATGATATCCTATACTCAAAGTGAATGAATAAAACGTGGCAACACCACAAATATAACCTCAAAGGCTGCAATGTCCGAGTGAAACGTAGCCAGCGCCGTCAAAACAACTAAACGTATCTCACTACTGTCGCGTCGCTACGGCAAAGTTCCACAACCAGTACAAACACCTCGTATTTACAACCCTGTCGCACTAACACACATAGACGATTTTATTTGCGCAAAGTTAAACGGGCTGAAAATTGATTGCCGTTAATTAAATCAAATGGTAATCGATTTTAGAGCTTAAGCCGTTGATATAAGGACGTTAGTAGAGTTTCACACATGCCCGGCCGCTCGCCTTAGTGCAGAAGCCTTCGACTGTAATCATATTATCGTGGAGCGCCAACGCCGCGGCGCGACGCACGTTAGACAATATTATTTTTGCCTTTTTTGCTTTAAAAGTTCGGTTTTGGCAATTAAATTCGGGTTTTGTGAATGGTATCACACGATCAGCCGATATGAGACCTTCCTATATACTTTTTTATAATTTATCTAACCGTACCAAGATCTCACAATGCCTTTTGTAATTTAGTGAATATTGTTCCACTTACCAATCAATTGTTTAAATTATGCTGTTACCATATTACTTAAGTATACAAATTACTGCTTGGTATTGATGTTTACCACGTTGAATGGATTGTAAATAAGTGCATTACAGACGGAAAATTCCTATTGTGATGATTATTTACTATAGTCATTTCATTCAACAATGGAAACAATGGAGTTCATAAAACCGAACAAAACTCGGGCAGTCAATAACGTAATATATTTTTATGTAGAGCGCTAGTACGGATAAGCAATTAAATAGAGATAGGATAAACGGTAGAGCAATTGACCAGTTTATACTAGTATGTCGTAGACCTGAATCATCATTATTCTGCTGCCTCGGTGGCGTAGTTGTATTATGGTACGGTTACAAAGCTGAGGTCTCGGGTTCGAGTCCCGGATCGAGCAAATTGATATTGGATTTTTCTATTCATTATCAGCCCGGAGTCAGGAATTTGTGCCCGATATGGCGATAGGCTCGCCACCTGTCACATCATGGGACGGAACATATAAGGTGAAATGTGGGTGTCCTGGTGGCGCCTCTGCCTACCCCTTCGGGGATAAAGGCGTGAGTTTATGTATGTATGTATCATTATTCTCAGCCAAAAGAAGCCCACTGCTGAACTTAACTCCTAAAGATATCTATGTTTATATTATAGGGGGCAACGGTGCATACGGTTCACATGATGGTAAGTGGTCACCGCCGCCAATGAGCATCTGCAACACAGGGCATGGAGATGCGTCGCCGGCCTTTAAGGTTACGCTCGTTTTTTGAAGGCCGCCAGGTCGTATTTGTCCGGAAATATAGCTGTTGGCAATTGGTGCCACAGATTTGTAGTACGTGGAAGAAACTGTCGCTATAAAAGAAAGTATCTCTACAGTGACACGATGGAAACGGCCTGCACGCATCGACTATATCAACCTTTACTATGTGTGTCCACTTTATGGGTGGACGTTTGGGGTGTTAACGCAACCCAGAACTTTGCCACATTGAATATTAGTTCGTGCAGCTAAGCGCCTGTGAATGACTACTTATAATAAAGGTTCATACAATTTTTTCTGGGCTAAAATACTAATAAAATGTGATATCAAGAATTCAACTACTACCTAAGCAATAACTTGCTTTTGGTTTCAAGAACTTTCGTTATCATCTTCATCAACTTACTTTAAATAACAGTAGTTTCCTCTATACATTAAGAATTTCCACATTTCATGTTAAAGCTCTCTCCACTCAACATTTGGACTCCACAAAACAACATAATGCTGTGTAATTTCAACCCAAAAACCTCGTGTAAGAGTAGTTTAAATAGCCTCTTAAGGCAATCCAGGGAATACAACCCATTCTTTTCCGCAAAAGGAACTCTACATAACCTCAACTTACAAAATATTAAGACAATTACAGTACAAAGACATGCCAAGTTTTGTTCCACTAACTTTAATAGAGATGTTTCGTGGAGATAATATGTCATTATTTATAAAAACTTATATTGCTCGAAAAGGCATTTCCAGCTGACGGTAAAGTAAACGAAATCAAAATCATAGCTATAAAACTCTAAGCATATCTTATATGCATAAAAATAGAATTACTGTCCCACATTACTTAAATGGTGTGTTGGCTCTAGGATGCACAGATTTTATCACTTGCATGAGAATGTAACATCTGCCATAGTGAGACTCACAAAGTTCTTCCTAATAATGAAAAAAGGAACGCGAAATATTTCCGTGGGTCACTGACAGAGTTTCCATGATTATTTACAGTCATAGCTTTCTGACACCAATTACTTAATAGATAAATTAAATGATAAAGTATCAAACAATCCTTATTACCTGTTAATCTCGACATCGTTTGGAGGTTTAAAGCTCTTATAAATCGATTTTAATATTTAAAGTATTATATTTAACTAAACACTGGTGGCCGCCTGGATAAGTTACCACCGCAATGTCTTTTACTCCCGCCAAACAGCAGTGTAAATGAACTTTTGTGTTCCGTTTTGAAGGACATTGTAGCCAAACTACTGGACATACTGGATGGTGAACGCAGTGGAATACCAAGCATTGCTTTGTAATTCATGGTGTTGTTTGGTTTACTACAGCACCATGAATTACATTGGCTACTGTCTTTTAGTGTCTACTATTTGGCTAGTGTCCATTAGCGGTCGTATCGTTTACCATAAGGCTAATGGCATGCTCGTCTCGTCATTCATCGGAATAAAAAAAAAAACAATATTATGACCTGCTTATTATTCCGTATACCCAGTAACCTCCGTCAAGTCAAACAGCGGACAGAAAAGGCCCTGTTTCTGCCTTTAAAGCTAATTAACTTGACAGACATTAGCTTCTTGTTAGTTATTACTTAGTACTTACCTATTTTTATCTCGCTCCGTTTCTTCACTCGCAGCTTAATGACGCATGACGAAATGCACTGCAACAAGTAAATTATATACAAAAAGAGGTCTAAGCAATCTGCCTTTAAAGCTAAGCTACATGGTATTATAGTACCAATTATTATGTTCTATCTATCAGATAGGAGTATCAACTGTCCTTTGCCTTTTTTACCGTGTGGGCAAAACATTAAAATTAAAGCACAACTAAGGATTCTCAAGAATAGTTTTTAAAACCTATATTTTAGAAGCTTTTTAGGTCGACGTTTCATTTCGAAACATCAAGACATAATCATCTACCACTTGCCATCAGAGGTAATTCAACTTAGCCTTGATAAGCAAAATAGTCCTAAACTTAATGATATTACTATCCTACTGATTTAGTTCTCGTTAAAGTTTCGCATGTATCTTTCAAAAGAGGGTAGTCACACATAAATCCGCTATAAACGTCCTAGTAAACACCATTTATTGCGATGGCCCATTCCGTCGTAATTTATTTCGCACGCGAGCTGATGCCTACGATCAGTATAAACTATCGAGCTCTCTAGATTGCTATTTAAAAGTACGCGTTTTCATACGTGGTTTTATGGGTAAATAGCTATTTTTAATAATTGATTGTAAGCTTATGTTATTTTTATTTCCGGTGTATAAGTATCATTGTAAGGTCATTACAGTAACAGGCTAAGAACATATTCGAGTAATCCATGTTCCCAAGGCATATCTGATATCCGTTTCCTCAAGGTATTAAATAATAATAATTAAACTGACTTCCGCTATCGTTCACATTCTGTCAACATCAAAGTGGTGAAGCGGGTGCTTGGGAACATGGCAGTTGAATCCTTGCTCTCGTCGAGTAAAGATCTATTGTGAATAATATCTTTAGAGTATTTAGATTATTATTAAATTAATGAAAGTCTTGGTAAAATACCCTTAAGTGTTGTTTCTTTGAAGGAAGTTCCTTCTATTTCCCATTGGCTCTTATAAGATGATGGAGCTTAAGTGTAGCAATGTTTTACTGCATGTCACTGGTGGACATAACTATGCTGTCGAACTCGGAATTTCAATAGCTGTTCCCGGAATATGATATACTTTTTTATATTGGAACCACATAGTGAATACAATACATTACTGGTAAAAGTACTGCAATAAAAGTAAAGTGAAGAAATTAAATCAAATTTCCGAGGATACAACTTTAAAAAAACGTACCTATCCCGTACAATCTCGACAGTTTCTCGAGGTCATAAGACTAGAGTCTGACAAAATAGTATTTAAGTTGAAACTTAAAAAGCACTTTTACCTAACGTATAAATAAACGTAAAAATTGATCCTGCAGTCAAACTGTTTCTACAGTTTTGCAATGCATTACATTACCTCATAAGTTTATACTATTGTAACAAAGAAACAAATAAGGTTCATATACAACAATAAACATATATGTTATTTATTTATCAATATATATAAGTATGAATATGTATAATACTGATGTTAGTATATTTATATGTTTTTTTGTATATGAAATGTTAGAAATGTATTTATAATATTATTTATTTCTCTGAGCGTTCATTGTCTTTTTTTTCCACTACTCTTTCTTTCTTCTCATATATCCATTCCATGGTAGTCTTGCAGAAATTGCCAAAAAGCGATAAGACCGCCATTTGTGCTTTAATGTCTAGCAATTTCTCTTCAAACTGTTATCCTTTTTTTTGGTGTTCAATAAAGTGTACAATTAATTAAATAAATAAGTAAGATCGGAATAGTTTTGCCAGCCTAATCAAAAACCCAGGCTGAACCCGAAACGGAACACTCTTGTGTGGATTATTTAATGCTTTCCATCATCGTTTACGGTTATAGTTAACTGAGCGGACACGAATAATCTACCAGCTGTAGAGTCTCCGAAATTCTCATTTCCAGCAAAGTGAGTGGTTGTTGCGTTGTTGTGATAAATTTTCTTTAGCATAGGTACCGGCAATGGGCGGGGCACATAGCGCGGAGAACTGATGGCCGATGGGGCCAAAAAGTTCTTGAATGGAGGCCGAGTAGCGGAAAACGCAGCGTAGGACGTCCACCCACAAGATGGTCAGACGACCTGGTAAAGGTGGCGGGACGTCGCTGGATGCAGGCTGCCTCCAACAGGTCACTGTGGAAATCATTGGGAGAGGCCTATGTTCAGCAGTGGACGTCCTTTGGCTGATGGATGGATGGATGGATAGGTACCGGCAAACGAGCAAACAAGTCACCTGATGGCAAGTGACCACTGCCGTCCATGAACATCCACAACGCTTGGATCATAGTTGTGTTGCCGGCCCATTTAATCGGGAGGGGAGTGGGTAGGAAAATGTATGGGAAGAGGGAATGGGTATTAAGCATTCGGCAATCTCACTCACCGAACGAAACGCGAAAGCTGTCGCTTCGCGTCGATCTCCTGTGAGACAGTGGTACCACCCTGGACAAGCCTGCCCATACATGCCAAGTCATGACTCACAACAGTGTGGCTCTACCACAATGAGTTTTACATCTTTTGTACACATTAAATAGTAAAATTACTATCATAATATTATCTATACCACTACCACCGATTGAAACGCAACAAAGCCATTCGTTTAATCGATGTGATGGATGGGATCGTGTATCTGAATAATGTTTTGTTGAAACAACAGGGATATCGTCGTACATTCTACATAGCCAATAAGTGATTAGTTAATATATTTTAGGTGTAAATGGTCGTGACGGAATTATATTATTTACTGAAGATAGTCGCCCCCTATCACATCGTGGGACGGAACATGCAAGGTGAAATGTGGGCGTCCTAGTGGCGCCTCTGCCTACCCCTTCGGGGATAAAGGCGTGAGTTTATGTATGTATGTAATAGTATTTTGAAGATATCCTACCTCGTGTATGTGTCCCACCACTTCAGCCCTTGACATGTCTTCCAGTCGTGTCTCGTTTACATCTAGGATTTCATCTGCTAGTTCCAGATTGTCCATATTGTCTGCCGAAGGTGATCCTGTGGGACAATTCACAATATATCGCATAACAACCCAAAAAACTTAAATTTTTAATTTTAATGTAGGTATGTACACATGTATTATTACAATAACTATACGTATAGGTGTAACAACAAAGATGTGCATCAATACTTGATAAGTACGTCTTTCCCGTGATGTAATGGCAAGCCTACTTATATCACACAGATCACTCCCTTATATCACTTATATGGGAGTGATCTGTGTTATATCATCATCATGGGCCACGACATTAATGTATGTATTTTCTTAAGATTTGAATTGTAACCTTTTAGAAACGGCTTGAATTCAGCCACCTCTTACAACCGTATGTACCATGTAATTCAACTATATTGTATAATGGTTTCTTAGATTTACGCGAATGTTACACATTGAAATAAAACTATTTTATACGGATTTTATCGCGATTTGGTTTAATTTTTACATTTTTTAACTTCCCGACGCGACGTTTCGATTACTTTACAGCTTTCGTGGTCACGGGGCGGACTCAACTATATTTCAATCAACTATATTGGTTCAGCTAGCTATATTTCTATCGGTGAGTATGTACTCAAAAGTTTCAGACTTTACTGTTTGTCAGACGTGTGCGCTACGTCATAAGGCTGTAAATACATATATTATTTATTACATTTACTATTTACAATAGTTTATGTAAGGCAGTGTTAAGTATTTTAAGCGGAAACCTCAACAAGGTTATTATAAAACTTTTAGTACCTATTATGAAACTATTTTTTACAGTCCCAAGAACTTTTTGTACAAGCGACCTGCGTCTTCTTCCCTCTTCGAAAACTTTACTAATTATTTTATTTTTATTGACCTTTGCAAATTAGAGATGTTGTAGTTAACCTCTACGTAGTTCTAGCTTTAATTTAGTCATTTCTTCCACGTAGAATAACGTGCCTAATCCGCAAAAGAAGAAAATCAGCTATATTAAATATTTGATTGTGTTTTTCTCTAGTAATTCAACACTTTGTATGGAAATATATACGATGATTATGTAATTAACGGAAACCAAAACAATACTGCAATGAAGTTAATTCATAAAATTGATTACATTATTTAATTAGAAAACACATTCTGAAGAAACCAACCCCAAATAAGAAAAAGCTCCGTATAATTCTGATTAATTGAAAAATTGGAAGTAATTTCCACCTCTTAGTTTCTTGGCTTAGCTGAAATGTCGTGTAGCTGTTGCAGAATGAGTGCAATACTAACTAATTAAGAAGTAACAGGTGAACCTGTTATGTAAATATTAAATGGAGCAAATTATAGGTAACCGAGACGTAGCGTGGTCTTAACTTATTTGATTTCTGTTTAAAATATATATCAATTATATTGTTACCTTCCCCTATCAACCTCGGGGCTAGAACACAAGTATTTTTTTTCTGAATTTTGCCAGTGGCTTACCTACACTATAAAGGTGTCTCTCAACTATTGACCTAATAAAGGCTCAAGGTGACATAAGGAGCTATGAAAAAGAAAAGGCTGTGCTCGGTATTTCCTTACGAGGTCGATGTTCCTAACTCAATGATAAAAGAGTTGCCCAATAGAATACTTAGTGTCCGACTTTTGACCAATGGGGCGAAAAGTAAGGGTGAACGCGGCGTTAGAAGACGGACAGACGACATAGGTATGCAGGACGTCGTTGGATGCAAGTGGCTTCTGAAAAATTGTTGTGGAAACTCTCGGAAATGTCCTATATTTAGCAGTGGACATCCTGTGAGGTCGTTGTCTTGGCGATAGGCTATAATAAACAGTGAACTTCTTGTGGCTAAAGATGCTGATAATGGTAATGCGATGGAAATAATTAAACATAACCATACATCCTTTTATACAAGGCATAGGTTTTTTGGATTCATTAATTATCTGAAGCACACAGACGCGGAGAAAATATTTGTGAACGCTCAGTTTTCCGCTGCGGGTGTCGCCTGACAATTTTTAATAGCAGAATTGAGATTTCGTATATTGTTAAAATATACTTACGATTTCTTATTATTCGGTTATTTCTTTTATGTTATAAATACTAAGCAAAATAACTTTTTTAATCTACTCACCAAGTCAAAATATATAAATTATATTTATAACAAATGAGATATGATTATTCCTTGAATCCACAATTATAAAAAAGAACGCAGACAACAAGACATATAATACAAATTTTATTATTTATTCCCATTCGTACATACAAATGTGAGGAGAGGAAAATGCTTCAAAAAAATATTTCGTTAACGAAATGAAAACACGCTCCGCGTACTAACATCTAATTCGGATAAATTAAAAATTACATGAAGATACAACATGGAGCCTTTGGATAGAACAGACCCGAAATGTCTTTATGAATATTCTTTGTCTGATAAATATATTTCACGAAAACGAAACAGGAATGCTAAGGGAAAAATCGTCCATAAATTCAGTTAAGCATAGTATTTCACTGTTTATGATTTTCTTAAATAAATTGAATTGATTAAATACTAAGTTTTCACTTGGCTGATATAGGACATTATTTAGGCCGTCTAATAATAATTTAAAATCCTTATAAATATATCGTCAAGAAGGATTCTTCTTTATGAGATGTAATCGAAAAAAATTAAACAGTACTTACCATATAATTTAATTTTATTATCCTTAGTTTGCACTACAATTATAACATAACCTTCTAAATCCACAGATCTACTTTTTACTGTGGTCATTTTGTCTATAGCGTTAATTTGGGTCGTCGGCGCGTTGAACGAATTCATTTTTAAATAATAAATATATTTTTCTCTATTATAAACACTAAATATATGCAATCGCCATGCTCCGTGCGATTGAAACAATAATAACAATATTATTTTCCGGCCAACGTTTTCGCCAACA
Organism: Deilephila elpenor; assembly: GCA_949752805.1. Classification (NCBI taxonomy): domain Eukaryota; kingdom Metazoa; phylum Arthropoda; class Insecta; order Lepidoptera; family Sphingidae; genus Deilephila; species Deilephila elpenor. The sequence continues at coordinate 12,497,187 of OX457108.1, forward strand.
CCATTTCAAACAAAATTTACGTTTAAAATTGCAAAACATTTTGACGAAAGCACGCATTTTTTATCACTTAACCCGGAGAAAAAAAATCGGCCATTATTGTGTATTTTCACAGAAAATGTAAGTGCGGTGGCGTTTTCATGGATATTTTATTAATCTCCGCACAAAAGGTTTGTATTTCGCACTATTTTTTTATGTGTTTATAAAGAATATTTGATTGAATTCACAGAGTTTTTCACATTGACATGTCATGTTGTACGCTGCTCGGCGTGCTTCACTGTTCTGAACACTATTTACGGTTTAATCACATTTTCTATATAACTACAATATTGTGCGCACATGTATGTTTAGTATTAAGCGTATTATTTGGTATTTATATAGATTTTTAGGCGTGTAAGCGTGTTTTTTAAGTGGAAAAGCGGTCCCACGTCCGCGGGCTGGGTGTTCGCCGCGAATAAGACTATCCCATTTTCGTGCGATCAATAATGCTCCCCTACCCAGCATCCCTTCAAGCTCCCACAGACTAGCGTACTATTATGCCGCAACTTTTAAGTAAAAGTTCGATACAAAGCATCGTTTTAATGATTTGAGATGAATTAATAATGTAAAATGCAAAAAGATAAGTTAAATATAATTGAAAATATATCACATGTGCATAAAAAGAAACAGAAGGTCCCACCGAGATTTGAACTCGGATCGCTGGATTCAAAGTCCAGAGTGCTAACCATTACACCATGGGACCGTTGAGTGAAATGGCAAAATAAAGGTATACAATGCGTTTAAATACATCATTTATTATTTCTAATGATATACAGAGATATTTTGATAATTTATTCCCTTTAGTTCCAAAAGAAACTAAAAATAATGTCAATCGAAATGGCAATGTAGCAAATAATACACAAATTAAGTTTAACTCTAAAATGACACGCTAGATGGCATAAATGTACAAAAAGCATCAAATTTGGTTGTACAAAGCGCCCTCTATGCATTCATTTTAAAAACAGCAAGCAAATGTGTATTACCATAAAAATAAAATTGACATTAATTTTTAAGGTTTGAAAAAGCATATGCATTAAATATTTTTTTATTGAATACTGGCGAGATAATAAGCATACGCGATATCTAAAAGCATCATTTAAAAAATAAAATTTATTTTATTTAATAACAAAATGGTAGTATTTAGATAACACTGATTAGAAAATGAAGTGTTTGTTATAGCAACCCTAAACGTCAGTTTGTCACTGACTTCGCTACGGTATGGTTGTCATTTCGTCCGTCTATCAAATAACGTGATAGATGAATGGAAAATAATTAACGTTACCGCAGCGAAGACATCGAACGAATTAAAACGATACGTGACGCCGCGAGTGCTACGGCATATTAGTGATCGCAAACGGTGCACACTCCGCGACAACACCGCCATGATCGATGTAAGAAACAAAGATGGCGGAATAATACGGTGATCATAACCAAATTGTTTAGCGGTGTGTAGCGTTATGTGCGGTGGTGGGTGGCGGCTGCAGCAGTGTCGGGGCGCGTGAGAGCAGAGGAGCGGTGCGATGGGGGCGCGGCCGGGGTGATGCCGCCGGCCGGCCGCGGGGCCATGGCGGCCGATGAAGAACGCCCGCCGCTCGCTCTCTTCACCGCCGTGTACGACTACGTCGCCCAAGGCGAGGACGAGCTCTCGCTGCGGCGCGGCGAGATCGTCGAGGTGCTGTCTAAGGACGCAAACATATCGGGTGACGAAGGATGGTGGACCGGCAAGATTGGCGACCGCGTCGGCATATTCCCGGCCGTGTACGTGACGGAGGAGGACCCGCTGGCCGTGGAGCCGCCGTGCGTGTCCTTCTCCGAACTCAAGCTGGAGGAGGTGATCGGCGTGGGCGGCTTCGGCAAGGTGTACCGCGGTTACTGGAACGACGAGGTGGTGGCGGTGAAGGCGGCGCGCCAGGACGCCAACGAGGACATCGACGTGATAAAGGAGAGTGTGCTGCAGGAAGCGCGACTGTTCTGGGTGTTGCAGCACGAGAATATAGTGTCGTTGAAAGGTGTATGTCTGGAGGAGCCCAATTTGTGTTTGGTGATGGAGTACGCTCGTGGCGGACCGCTGAACAGAGTGCTGAGCGGCAGGAAGATCCGGCCCGACATCCTGGTGGACTGGGCCATCCAGGTGGCGCAGGGCATGGCCTACTTGCACGTGGGCGCGCCCATGTCGCTCATACACAGGGACCTTAAGAGCTCCAATGGTGAGTGCCAATATGTTTAATTGAATCTTCATTAAAGCTGTATTAATTCACAATAAATGAACATTTTACATTATTTTTTTGTGACGGATAAAAAAATTAAAAGAATATAAACACTCTTGTATGAAATTAATTAATTTCAAAGCTTCTTGCTATATTGCAGAGTTTTAAAAGTCAACAACATTGTTTATGCATTGTAGTTAATGCTTAATATGACATATAAACATGTTATTTTCCTCGGTTCCCGCGTTGTTAAGTTATGAAACTATTTCTTGGTAAGGCAGAATTTTCCCAGATATCACAAACTGGAATGAAAACATTTTCTATCAAGTTTTGATGGCAACAAAAAATTCTGCATGATTCTGAAAAATTTAGGTTTAATAGATGAAAGTTTAAAAAGTTATAAATTTACAAACCTTAGTGTTTTTCAAATAGTCAGTATGGTATTAACAAAATCGTTAACACTCGAGTATTTAGAATATTAAATAATCGTGTCACCATTAATAACAAAGCAAATAGGGGATGTTTTCATTGTACCTTCCATTTTTATTGTCAGATGCCACAAATATCATTAAGTGTGATCACTATATATTATTGTTATCACCATTTTATTTCAATAATTCTACTTATTAAAACCTACCCATACATATTTCATGCCACTCACTGCCACCTACAGCTTGCTGAACTTATTTGCATCCCAAGATGTGATCAGGAGGAAAAACTGTTACTAATCCAGTTTCAAATCTAGCACTTGGCAATAAATATCTTAATTACTCAATAATACTAGGTAGGTGATGGATTTAACTCTTGTAAGCAGTAACACAATAATGTTTGAATCATTGTTGTCCAAATAAATAAATTACTATTGGTGTCTTGACACATAGTCTAATAAAATATTAGTGTCTTAGTATATCCCAAGCTAAAGTGGAATTGCATGAGATGGGTCCATGTCAATCATGCAAATCTAACCATTCATCACCATTGGTAGTCTGCAGGTGATTATTAATCTATTGAGCTATTTGGTTATTTTTTTATTCCAGTTTTACAGTGTGAACAGACTCTTAGAGAATGTATCTTTAAGGACTCTGGACAACAATTCGATATGATTCCAATTCAGTTTTAACGAGGCAGATGGTTAGTTGTTGATCCATAAGTAAAAATAGTTAGCAATCCATTTATAGTATCATTGCCTAAACCACAAATGAATAAGAAATAGCTGATGAAATAATAAATTTATAAATACCTTCATATTTATTATATTTTGTATAATATATTAATGAGGTTAAGTTGTTACCAACTACTTAACTGCAGTTTAGATATAATTTGTTATGAGCAGAGAAATTATTGGATTTAAATCTAAGAACACATGGAAGACGTTAAGTGAGGCCTAGATGAAACACATTTAAAGTACAAAGCCAAAAATTCTGACCCAAATATGTTGTTATTTGGTTATTGAACAAGGAAAGTTCTTTACATTGTCTTCAATGTATTATCACTTTGTTGAAATAAAAATTGACACACACATGTGTCACAACCTAACAAAGGAAATTGCTAAATGATTGAAAGGTACTATTGATGTATAATTATAATAATTATGGGTGATTTTTTACTAACCATTTAACTGGGTTATTAAACTTTGGTGTATTAACGAAGTAGGAATTTATTAATGGGACATATGGTATGTCTATAAAGTTGCTATAATTTCTAGTAATGGATTCAGAATAGATTAAAATGAAATAAAACACCAATATTAAGCTAATCTTTATATCCTACTTTAAAGATGATTTAAGCTCAAGTTAACCTTTTGAGTGTCTTGAAAATATTTAGACAACACACAATATAATAATAACTTATTTAAATGACTATTAACATTGAAACAATATTTTCCAATACTCAGAATTCACATAAAATCTTCAGTGTCATTAACCCGCCCACTTTGTTATCTATTGTGTGAACCATCCTTGAGAGTTCAAATAACTCAGACAAGGCCGCACAATGTTCACACATATAATCAAATCTACTTTACCAAATTCCACATTCTGATAAACAGATAACATACCTATGTCAACCTTCTGTAACCTTAAACATTCCATATCATTCTTGTATCCCTGCTATGAAGCTCTTAAAATAACCTTGTTATTGGTATTGCTTAATTTATGTAGGTTTGGCCCATCAACTGATGTTCATTTATTTTAGCTTTTGTATGTTTTAGCTGGATTAATATTAATCACAATCACCTTACGGGATAATCAAACAAATCAGAGTTTATCTTTTGTTTTTGTTTTAAGCAAGAAATATATTGTGGTGGAATGCAGACCATACAAGCCATTGTGTACTAAGAGAAAGCATAGATACAAATCTGTTAGTGACATCTATCAAACACAGCATCATAATAAAAAGTAATATCTTCACTTTCCTTTTATTACAGACTGGACTCAAATTGGTTCTTAATAAATCTGTTGTTATTGATCCAAATATTGACACAGGCAACCTCTAATCCTCCAAGTCATGAGATGGAAAAGAATTAAAGTTAGCAAAATTTATAATGTGGTTTAAAAGTTACACAAAATGTGAAATATTTAAAAAATCATAACATGGTTTAAGGAAAGTTTAAGGAAGGAACATAAATGAACTTTTGAAAATAATAGGTTTAGACTTATACATAAATATGTTGCAAAACAATTCTAAAATTAATGAAATGCTAATAAATGTACCTAAATACAAGTTTATGTGTACATTTTGTATCTGATGTCATCTATTGAAATTATGATGGTGGTCTTCAACTTAGTTCTCTTGACCTATAATTTGTGTATGCAACATGTATTTAAAAATTCACAATTATGCCTCTTATGCAACCAACAATATTGTTCAGCCTACACAGAGTTTTTGCCACAGTTTCACCCACATGTGACTGTTTAAACAAATTTGACATGTTGTACCATTCATTATCTTGATGAATTTTTAATTATATGCTTCTTTATTGCGTTCTCGGTCATTGCATCATTACATTGTCTACTATAGGTGTACATAAGCTGTATAGCAGTTTCTATTTCCTGAACACTTCAAGGATTATTTTTATGCTGAATTATATACCACATAATGAGATTTATAAACAAAATAAAAATGCATTGAAACACATGTAACTGAATAAAAAAAATTTACAACAGCTTAGTAACTTTTAAAAATAAATTAGATATTATGTTCTGTCTAAAACATGTTACTAAAAATATTTTCCATGAAAATAAGGTTTTGATGTTCGCTGTGGGAAAAATGTCCATTTAATATAAATATCAATTCGAAATCTAGCAGTAAATTCCATTTGTAGATAACAATATAAGCATTAATTTACTAAGCAGTATTACCAACGTGTGAAAAAACTTAAAAAACTAGAAAAAACACTCTTTGTCATTTCCACTTTTTATTTGGTAAATTATCTTTTACATCAATTCCTTTTATGAATATATACTTTAGAAACACTTGTAATTGAACTGTCGAGAGGTTGATTTAAATAATTTTCATGATATTTACGTGTAATAAATATTCCTTTCTAATTTCATGAAGGTAGACCAATTTATAATTATTTTATTTATGTTACTGTTGTTGAGGTTTATCTATGCATACTAGCGGTGTAACAGATATTTATAAATTATAATCTGTGCTCAGACCAAAACAAGACCCATCTAGTATGCAAGTTATTTTTTTTTCTTAAAATTTGTTCACTTAGTAAAATTACCCAATACACTCAACAGTCACATATGTACAGTCCTGATACCACATGAAGATAACAAATGTTATGCCATGGGTATTAGAACCTACGACATACTTTTTCATGTCACAATACCCAGATCCAAAACCAATATTTATGGATGACACAAACATGTATCTCCAAGCGGGGATCAAACACGCGGCCTTTCGACCGCGTTTCACAAGTACGCCACTCAAATACTGAAGATTTTTCTGTTTGCAATGTTTGCAAGTACCAGTTTTTATAAGTATGTATTTAAACCCATTTTTGGTTTTTGATGATTGTGATTTAAAATGGAAATTATTCCTATTAAAGTCAGCAATAAAAATTAATGATGCCTTTTTAATGACATGCATTTACATTACGACGAAATTTGGCCGTAACTTTGTGTGATACAGCATATTAATAATGTTATCTGCAAATATTTGGCACGGACTTCTAGTATTACAGCTAGCATCCCCTGCCGTTTTAACTATTTATTGTTTACATATTTCATGCTATTGAGAGTATTATGTCTGTTAATTTAGTTACGTGTAGGTAAACATTCATGTAAGTGAATTTGATGGTTCTAGAAAATCGCTAGATGCTGGCCACTTCCGACAAGTCTCTGTGAAAATCCTTGGAGAACGCTTGCGTTGCGATGATGATAAAGGATAATAAAAAAAATATATTTTTGTTGATAAAAAACAATACAACCATTTTGAGGATTGAACTCAGAACGTCGAGATTCTATATTATACATTTATGTATAGCTACTATCACTAAACCAAGAACAGTGGTTGATATTTCTTGTTAACAATAGTGCAATTTCTATTTAAATATGTACAGCAATTTCTTTATTGTCATTTCCTGTAATGTAGGTTGTGAGTATTGGTATTGTGACACTGCAATCACATTGGGGTCTGCGATATTATGCACTACGCTAAATTGATTTTATATTGTCCTTCACTAAGGATAGTTTTCCTTGAGGAAAATATGCATGTACACTCTCAATCTGTTAGGGTTGAAATACAATAAATGCTTGTTTTTTGGTTTAATTTTGTTATCTATTATGTCAGTGTTAATCTAAACATTGTAGCACAGTTTAGAGGTAAACTGTTAAGACAGGGTTGGGCCTTCCGCCAGCCTGGCCCATTCCAGATTCGTGGGTCCCCAAATAATTTCAGTGTTTGGATGGCAAGTAGGTTCCTTCATGTTATTTTCATTTGTCAACAAAGTGACAATTAAAGAATCACAGAAGACACTAATAATTTGGAAGTCAGAAATAAGTGCCAACAATATAAGTATGTTTAATTTAATTTTACTTAAAAAAATAGAACCATTTAACATTAAAATAATAAATTAGTAACTATAATTCTAATCCAATTTAGAGTATGAACACTGTTGGCTGAAAATGCGAATAGTATTAATAAATTATCTGTGATCTATACCTGAACGGTCTTGTCACACTATCCAATTTGTGAGTTCACATTTCTTATGTGGTTTACCAACTAGTAGGTCTTCATGTTCACCTAGAATTATTATAAGATGATCAAAGTGCAGCCCTCTTACTATATAAATAGTTATGTCTGTAATTCAATTATGGAGCAAGCGCTGTGTTTTGCTTTTCTTTTGCTATGACAAACCATGTATAATAATAAAAATTAAAGGAGATTGGTCGTTTTCCTATGAATATTGGGCCTAGTAGTGGAAACATGGTGGAGACAAATGAGACATAGAATTAAATAATAAGGATTTTTTATCCTTCAAATATAACATAGTCTTCTTGAGCTAGGATACGGGGTTTTTAAGATTTATCCTCTTAAAGTTTTACAAAATCTACCATTTTCTGCTATCTGAATACGTAATGTCATAGTTGGCTTATATTTTAAGTTTGGGATGAGTATGAATATACATTATTATAAAGTACGTAAGCTTATCAAGGAAGACAGAAAAACACATTTGAATATTTAAAAGTATATTATTTTGATATCAGGTTTATTGTATGTAGTTAGTCAATTTGTCATGCGCTAGTTTAAAAAATATCTGAAGCTACCGTACACAATAATGAAAAAATAAAACAATGATTGAGGATGAATCCATTCAGACATTACAGATCATGTAAGTCTTTGCGCCTTTACGATCGGTGTCTCGTAGTTGTTGGCTTCAGGCGCGCATCAATGATTTCCCGTAGTTTTTGCTTACATGACGATTATAAACATTTTAACTTATTTATATGCTATAGTATTGTTGAATCGAGGTAAGCAATTGACTGCAAGGGACGCCGTAGAGAATAAACACAACACCCAGCCACAAAACGAAATTATATGATTTTCAAATTAATTCAATTTTAAATACACATTAGTACACGACGAAATAAACAATGCAATTTGACAGATAATAGTCTCGTGACAGATGTCAACTCTATTAATGTTGCTGACAAATACAAAAATGGTAGAAATATTTCATGATATCCTCATTTTTTTGTAAATCTAATTCCAATGGTGTAGGATAAAAGTAAATAGAGAAATAAATCTAAAAAAATACGCCAAATTTTTTGGTAGTAATGAATTTCTTGTCCACAGTTGGACCAAATCGACCGATCTCCTTTGATTATCAAAGTATTAACCATGATAATAGGCAGAATGGCTGCCAAAGTAAACATGTCACAATAAACATTTTGTATTGTTGTTCTTTTTTTGTAATCAATTCTTTTGTTACATATATCCTGTTAGTAAAATATCTAAGCACAAAGTCAAAAAGCCTTAAAATACTTCGGAAAGTTACCGAAACCAAGGGCGAAGTTAACGCGCGCTAACGTTTTTAAATATGCAGAGGGCATCCGATTTTCCGACCCTAGTCGCACCCCACGCGGCAACCCGTTGCAAATGGGGCGCTAACCCTTCTCGTCATCCAATCAGCTGAAAGCTTCCTGTCATCCTGACGTATCCGCTTTTAGATTGCATTAGTGCTGACTTAAGATATTCTCCGACGTTTCTTTGCTTTTATGAATAATTAATCAATTACTTTGAGGTACGGCGAAATTATTAAGGATTTGAGAAGGCGTCCTAATCTTAATAATACATACAGCAATAGATATATGTTATATGCGCTATGTCCGAAGTAATTAAACATACGTGTATTACTAATATATTAGAATATTTATCGTGTTTTGCAATGCTAGTATACTATCGTAAAAATCACAATAATTTTTACAATTTAAATTCAACTAAGAATATTGATCGATCATATTTTTTTTCTTTACAATACTATTACTCTTTTTACAATAAAAGCCCACCATATGACCTAACATAACCACATGGTCAACGCATGAGCTAATCTAAAAATAATATTAATTACACAAAAATACAGTTTTGGTATTTAAAACCGCAATAAGGATCACCCGATTACGACAAACCACGAAAACTTTACTTGCGGTATAATAATTTTGACATCAAATACTTTAATTCGATTAATGTGAAAGGAGACTACAATTTCGGATATCTGACAGTTGACATACGAAATACATGCCCAAAAAATAAAAATGATATGAAATTGGGAAATTACTTTCATTTAAGTAACACATTTTATTTCTGATGGCATAAGATTGTTGTTTTTTTTTTGGTATAGTTTTTTTTAATCTTATGAGAATGTAAAAAAAAAACGTTTTATTGAGGCCCAAAGTTCCTTAATATTATTTTGTCATTTCACTCTTGAGATGTATTCGAAGTTCATAAGGTGATGTTTTGTTTAAATTAACATTTATTCGCACTGCCGTTTTTGGTGGGTCTTGAAACTTAAGTTGCACCGGTGTTTCGAGAATTAAAGTTGAGAGCACATTGTGAAAGAAGAAGCAGGTTTGTGCCGTGAGATGTTATGTTCAAATATGTTATTTATACTGCTTTATACTAAAATGCTGAAAATCGATTTTTTATGCTGTTGACGATACAAACACTAGTTAGATTTTTTCCAGTGGGACTGAACAATAACTCATATTTTTTAATAGGATATTTTATGTAAAAAGACACGATCCTAATGTCCAGTAGGTACTATATCCGAAGATTGTGTGTATGAATTGTTAAAAAATACAGATGGTACAAATATTTATAATTGTCTACATATTATCTTACATTATTTTTTTTCAGATACATGGCATATACAGCCACGTGCAAAAGTATTAGGCACCCTATAGTTATGTCAGCTTTTGGGTGATTCAGCATAGGGAATGTAAAGAAAACAACACATGTGATTACTAAGATTTATTTTAATAAAATAATTAATATTTTATCGGTCCACCTTTGGATTTAATGACAGCAGCCACTCTTTTAGGCATTGACTCTACCAGCTTAAAACATTCCTCTTGGGATATATTTTGCCACTCATGCTTTAACGCGGCGAGTAGTGATTGTTTGTTGCTTATCGAGTGTCTACGGATATTTTTTTTCAAAATAGACCAAATATGTTCAATAGGATTGAGGTCCGGTGATTGTGGCGGCCAGTCCAAAAGATCTATTCCGTTTTGAGCCATCCATGCCATAGTGTGTGCTGACTTGTGGCAAGTGGCGTTGTCCTGCTGGAATTTTACGCCGTCGGTGTTTGTATCGCCAATAATCTGTGTAACAGACGGTGCTAGAGCAATTTCCAGAACTTCTGTGTATTTGGTGCTATTCATTCGCCCCTCACACAACACCATTTCGCCCACTCCATCGGCAGCCATACAACCCCAGATCATTATTGAGCCTCCACCGTGTTTAACCGTGGGCACTACACAATCTGGGTGGTACTCTTCGCCCACCCTTCGCCTAACATAAGTAACACCGGGTGTTCCAAACACCTGTGGAACAAGCAAAAAAATAACTTAATTCAAGATTGCATTATTTCCGTCGCAGAACGTAATTTCAAAGACGGCAATGTGTTTTGATATAATACATAAATTAAATAACAATACCTCAAAGTTAGATTCGTCTGACCACAGTACGTTGGACCAATCCTCCACTGTCCAATCTTTATGTTTGAGGGCCCACTGCAACCGATTTTTCTTGTTGTGCTCCGATAGCCACGGCTTCTTTCTTGCCTTGCAACCTTTTCATCCAGCTGCAATAAGCCTTCTTCTCACAGTACACGCGCTCACTGATCTGCTTTTTATTTCAGATAAAGCTGCAGCGAGGTCTAAAGCAGTTTTTTTACGGTCCTGTAGAGACTGCCTAATTAACAATCGGTCTTCACGATCTGTAGTTATTCTCCTTCTCCCTGTTCTTGGCCTATTCTCATGAGTACCGGTCTCTTTGAAGCGATTTAGTGCATATTGCACTGCACAACGCGAGCACTTCACTTCTCGGGCTATTTTCACTTGAGACATGCCTTGTTCATGTAAAATCTTAATTTTTAGGCGCTGTTCTGTACTAAGTTCAGTTTTTTTAGGCATTATTAACTCGATGAATATTAGTCTTTAGGAATATGGTAGCAACAATTGCATACGATATGTGTCTGTTCACTGCAAGCACTGATAACACACTAAAAGTGTAAACTTTTAAATGGCAAATTTGGAAAAATATCGTTTTAAACTGCACCTGGGTGTCATAAATATTTGTTATTGTTTTATTTTTGTTAAAAAATGCCGCCAATGCAATAGTAAAACCATAAAAAGCTTACCCTGAGCGCTCATTGTTGAAATAGAGACAAACAATAGGGGTGCCTAATACTTTTGCACGTGGCTGTATTATGTCAATGTCTTTATGTCTATATATCACGGAATCTCGTAATGCAACATTTATTCAACAGAGGCAGTGTTACATTGCCTGTAGCAACGTAATATTAGGTTATTGTTCCCAAGACTCGTGTTCATGAGTGAATCGCGCGTGCAAAGGTACACAATACATTTTTAATGAGTTTAATTAATTGTTAGAGCGTCACTCTTTAGTTAATAGATATTTTGGTGTGAGAATTGTTGTTAGGTGGTTACTTTGGTTTATTATAATGAGTTTTATTTAAATATTATTTAACCGCGAATTAAAATTATATGCTTGCAATAGTCACTACTTATTGGCCATTAGGGTTTGAGCGGGCAATATAAAGTTACAATGTTATAATCTTTATAGAATATTCTTTTAAATTTGACTTTCTGTAATTCCTGCCGTACACTAAATTATGTGGGACGAGATGTTACTGGACCGACCCTTCTCCTACGCATATTAATCTCACATAGATAATAATACTAATCTCACTGTTCAGTCATAGGAATTCGGCTGTTTAACATAGGCCTCCCTTAATTGTTTCCAGAGCGACCTTTTAAAAGCAGCTGGCGTCCAGCAAACTTTCTAATTTAGCAAGGTGAACAATACCAATAAAATAATTAATTTTATAATTAATCGCTTCTCGAATGCAATATGTACGCACCAATATAATAATTGGCGTCAATTTCGTGAGCTTTGTGTTACAAGGGTGTCTGAAATGACACCGCGGTTTGCACGATCATTACATTTGCAAGCATTTTTATTCGTACCCTTTTTAATGCTTTTTGCGAAGAATTTTAAATGCTGGATGTAGTAATCTTATAATATTTTACGATACGGCTTGCCTAAATGCGTGTGTGATGATTCATACAACCAAATATTTTTGAAAGGCATCTACTATATTTTCTCATATCGCTATGCCGCAGCTCAAGAATTCGTTGAATGGTAGTAATGAGAGCGACAAAAATGCTTTAATTCGTAAATTATGTAGGTTCATTAACAATATTGTTCTATAAAATCATGTTTGGGGAGGTTTTGGCAATTCTCGTGTCGTTTAGCAGGTCACATTAAGGTCGCAGTGGAAGTTAGTACTATAATAATTAAATATTATTTTATGATTATTGGTGTAAGGACTGCTGACGTGATGTGATATGTGGTTTCAATTATTGATGTCACCACCGCCCTGTATTGAAGCAGACACATCATGCCTTTGTCGAGTATCTAAGATTTATTGTAATATTTCCTGTAGTGTCGGATTTGTTTTTTAATTAATTGAATTGCGTATCGCTCGCTATTGAATATTTTATTTTAATTAAATAATTGTGGAGTTTTTACGGACTTTGATATCATTAAAACAAAAAGCAGGAAAATTTTACGCATTAATTCGTAAACCAGTTGTTTCGTAATAATTAGTTTTCCTATAGGTTATTTTGATCAAATTTTTTAAATATATAAATATGTAGTATTTTCCTGTAAATACTTAGTTGAATTGCCTGTAAGAATTAATGCAGTGCTCTCCATTACAAGTCTAATGGAGTTTGCAATACAGATGTACTTAGAATTTAGAACGAATTGTTCTTCAAATATACCTATGCAGGAAATACGATAATTTTCAATGTTGGTAATCGTTAATAAATAAATAAATAAATAAATAAATAAATAAATACACCCAACAGTCACATACATAGTCCTGACCCCACACTAAGATCGAGTCTTGTGTTGTGGGTATCAGGAACTACGAGAGACTTTTCGGTCTCACAAACACCCAGACCCGAAACAAATACTTGTGGTTCACACAAACATTTGTCCCGGTGCGGAGATCGAACCCGCGGCCTCTCGTTTCACAGCCGGCGTCTAACCAACTGCGCCACGGAGGCTGTCGTTGTTTATGGTATAAAATTATTTAAAAAAAATTGAAAACAAATTAATTATTTTCATGCCAAAAATTCGAACCGCCTGCACTATGATACGACCCACAATGCAGATATACCTCTTAAAGGTTGCAGCAAGTCGATGAATGCTGGCCGTAAATCCTTGAAGGATGGCTATTTCCAGTAGACTTGTCGCTGAAGATGATAATATCATTAAAGGAAATCCACACTACTTATAATAATGTTATGGTGAATCGGACACGGCAGTTATGATTTGGGTTGCGCACGCGTCGCTGTAGTCACATCCACTCGACACTTGTTATTGTAACATTATGTGTTACGACAATGAGAAAACCGACACTACCATCATACTACTGTTTTATTGCCCTGTGGATCCGCTCGCAACAATGACTAGTGGATGATTTATAATTATAAGTAGTGTAACAAAGGCAACGCTGTTTTTAGCTATTATTCTATTAAATTATGTATCTGATATTTGTTCTTTATTTTTTATGGACCGACAGACATGTACAATGCACATAAAATGAAGCTAAATTTAGTATTATGACTTTTAGCGCCAACAATTGACTAAATTATACAACTGAAATTCTGTAGGGGGTAAGAAGTAAACCAATGTTTCTGGAAAATAATAGCTTCAATGTGATGATCATATATTAAATGAATGTCAACTTCATGTGGCTATTTTTTATATGAGCTATTGTCTATTGTCTCTATTCGTAAGGCTGTGGAATATAAGTCGATAGCAGTATCATGGCTCTAAATAAGTACGTTCTATATAAAACATATTATGTGACGTACTCACCAGATAGCTCGTTTGTCAGTGCTCCGCTGCTATCCATAAACCGACTGTGACGTCACTGAGGGCACATTTCCTGCGTCATAAGTAGAGTGGCGTCATTAAATATTTTTAAACAATGGAACAATACACCAAGAAGATTGTGACGCTCATAATACCATTTTGTACTATGTGAAAAGCGGAAATGTAATATGCATCTACCTCTTCATTTCTGCATCACCTTAAGAATGACTGACAAAGAATGCCTTAAGCATTTAAGTCTACCAACACAATTATATAAAGCGTAAATTAGTAAATAAGACTTGGTACATAAAAAAGTCTACACTTCTAGCCATAACTAACGATTTTTTAAGCTAATTAGTCTATAATGTTATTTATTTGTACACGCGTGCATTCCCCACAGTCAAAATAGACAAGTCATTCTTGCACTCGGTTACACAATCATCAATCTTTACGTCCGACATGCTTGATTTATTTATCCCGAGAAATACCATGTTTTATTTATAATTTTAAAAAACAGGGTAGTTTTCAAGCATGATTGATTATACGTGAAATTAAATTACTATGGTAGGCAGGAGATTCAATGTACATCTGCCAATACCCAAGTCCATGAGCAGCAGAGGTTCTATTTACTAACTAGCTTTCTGCCTACGTAGATAACAAAATAATTTGTACTAAGTACCGTTGAATAATAATGGATGAAAGATGACACGTTTCGTCGATTGCTCATATAATTCAGAGAAAGGGAGTAAATATGATGAATCCAAAATTTTATTGTAGGTTTGGCAGACAAGACAACGCTACATGATCTCTCATCATCGCTATAAACAAAATACAATAAGAAGAGTAAGTTTTAAGATTGTTGCGCTTTTCCGGCAATGCATCATTCGCGTGCATCATGCATCAGCATTGAAATTCGTGTATGAATAATTTTACTCAGAACTATTTCAAAAACATTTGTACAAATGCAGAGCAGAACTGATGACACAGCTTAAAGGACTGTCGTACTCCCAATCACCCCGCTATCCCCAAAATAACGGTTTGGGTGATCGGAACGACGTCGACAGATTCGCCGACGGGGACGAATTAATAATGTATCCGGCTTTCCTCCGCAGTCATGATCGGGCACGAACTCCCCTTTATTCTTAAAGGGAAAGGTTAGAAAATATATCTATGTGTACTACATGGTGTGTTTGCTTCCAGTTTTATTTGTGTTACGCTGTGAGCGTTCAACCGTCTGGCAAGTTGAATGCAGTCTATACCCGCAATGAAGTAAACTGAGTCGGCAACATTATTTTTTAACTATTTTAGTTTGAAGCGTATTTATCTTCATTTATTGTATTACGTAAGTTCGGCTCGAAATGGTTTTATACTTGTTGCAGAAAGGTCTTACTTATGACTTTTAAGATCGACGGCCTATCTTACATCGATGTTTGTGTAGCGTGTTTCATTGCGGACTTATGTCGGATATTCCAAGAGATAAGCTAAGCTTTAATGTTTGATGTCATTAAAATGCGTGGCACCATAGATTATATTCAATATCCCAACCAGTGCCTAGATCCTCTTTCTTGCTCGTTTTGATAAGATTCATTTGGCTTTAACATCTTCCCTTGCGCCTTAATACTATTTTATACAATAATAAGCGCTAGAAAAGCCCTCCAAAATCACGTTCCATTTGAGCGAAGTGTAGTGTATATTGTCGAAATGGTCTATATTTATCCTCGGTTGCCGAACCAAGCCACCCTCGCGCGACCGCCTTTCCACGCGGCTAAGTGTGAGTAATTATTTCAAAAGATTGAGTGGTTTCGCGATCATTTAAGTGACGGACCTATTTGTGTCACTCGCCCGGAGACTCGGGATATTTTTATGTTGGCGTTAAATTTATTATGCTGGATTAAACCAAAGGAGACTATAAAGATTTTAACATTAAAATATATGATTAACTGTTGGGACTGATGTTGAGTGTCATAGCGATTAAAAGTTACGAAAGAAATTAAAGTAACTCTTGTTCACTTATATTAGAATGTTATAGATATATGATACCATAAAATATTACATAATATAGTATTTTTAGCATTCCTGCTAATAATACAGAAATTTCCTTCTATTTGTCCTCCAAATTTGAGTTTAGTGGTTTAGTAAAACCTATATAATATCCCACCGAATGTTGAAGATTTATTTATTTGACTTATTTTCTAATGGGTTTGTATTTGATAAGGCTATAGTAATGACGCCATTTACTTGATCATCTTCTGACATAAGCTATAAACGTTATACCTCATCGGGGGTATTAAATGATAGTTTTCTAGGTTAACAGCAATTTGTGGGATTAAATAGGCACATCTGTGATACATTGATTATAATACTCTAGTTCCCCATAAGACGATTAAATTAACATGTCATACGAAAGTTTATTTATCTGTTAATGACAGTCGTAAAGTCGCAAAATGTAGGAGTATGCGAATGTGGTATTAGTATTTTTATAGCTTTTATACGATGTCATAATTCTGTACTCGTAAAATATATGCTGGTAAGAAAATTGGACGTTTCATCATATACCGCAAGTGAAATTAACTCGAAACTAAAGGTTACAACTGTTTACGGGAATATGATCTATTATAATTGTCGGTTTAAAGTCTTAGTAGCTCTGGATAGAAAATTAATTATCATTATAATCTCCTTTAAGGTCCTAAAATTAATATAGGTACTCATTGAATTTCTCCGCAATGCTTTGGTTATGCCGGAAAATACGGTAAAGTTTTATGTCGATATTTCTCCTTTATAACAGTTTACAAAGTAGCAGTAACTGTTACCGTCTACCGATATAAAAGATGTTACATCCACAATGCAGATTATTTTTACTTAAAACAACCGGATATTACCCAAGAACAGTTCACAAGTCGAACGCAACGTTTTAGCGTGGTAATAAATCTTACGCGCAATTTGTAAGGAAGAAAAACTGACCAGAGCACAACGCCGATAACGGGCCATAAAATTAGGCTAGCAGAGGTTCTCAATCTTTTTAACGTTTTTTAAAAGGGCATTCCTTTTTTTTTTTAAACCCTTATTTGCGCATGTGTCTAAATGTAAAATTACATGTTTTTTAGTGTCCCCGAAAAGTCAGACATATGCAACTATTATCAAGCATATGTCGCTGTTTCATAATCTTACGATAATAATTCTGAGATCATTCTAAGATTATAAACCTGATAATTCATATGCGCCTGTACAGTGTACACTGATCAGCTCAATTCATTTTCCTGACAGAACTTTCTTATAATATTAATGCGGTCAAATGATTTTGCTATCTATAGCGAAATGAAAATAATAACATACATGCCTATTACATTGCTATTACGGGTCGCGTGGCACCGATTTATACATGTCTCGCGTCTCCCCAGAAAAGCGTTGCAAAGAATCGGGGTGTTACTGTTAGACAACCCCTGGCCCGAACCGCTCGTAAACCCGCGTTTGATTGTTATCCGAAACGTAAAGCAAACTGATTACAACGCAACCGCTTTTTCAATGTTATCACTGAGCTTTACAGCCGGTGAAAGCTGCCCTTGAGTTACTGTCGGTGGTACATTCTTAGATTAGGAGCGGTGAGTTATGGACCGGGAGTACAGCTGCGCGGTTGTGAAACTAATTGCCTATGATATACTGGTCTTTGTTGCGTGTAGGTACTTTTAATGAGCTGGACTTGATTTTTTTAAAAATATATAATAATAGAAATTGTATTTAGTGTTTTGTACTTATGTTCAATTTAGTACTCATAAAACGATTGCTGCTATATGAGACCGAATTTTCCATAATTAGCTCTACTAAGATTTAATACCATTTGTTTGTTTTGAATAAGAGTTGCTTTATGAATTTGATTTTTTTTGCAAAACTACAATCATACACTAAAACAATGCCATTGATATTAATTGCGTATTATCCCATATTAAACCACGATGCTACTATAAAATTCATATTCCCAACAGAACTTTCTAACAATATTCAACGGTCAATAACATTCTCAGAACAAACATCGTGCATGGACAATATGTCATAAATTCGATTGACACATTACTTAGCGAACGTCAGTCGAATCGGTATCGCCTGTCGATGGTCACTTTGCTATGGTAGGAGAAAAGTATGTGAGGCAACGAGATTGCAAGTCACTTATTAGATACAGGGTATTGCCAATATACATCTACTGATTTTCGATGTACATAATACGGTAATTAATTTATACTAAAGTAGAAAGTGAGCTTTTTTACATACTTCAATGTTTCTACCTATATTTATCAGTGCCGCGAGTCAAAATTAAATCCATTGAGCTGTGCATAATTATCCCAGAATAAGAATTCGTCTATTTCAGTCTTGAAGAATAAAATACGTATTCGAAAAAAGGTTTCGTGGCTGCTTTAAAGAAATAAAATCACATAAATTTGTGTTTTAAAAATGTCACAAAAATCATCGTACATCTGTTTGGTTTTAATTTCCTTTACGCGTATAATCTTCGATCGAATTTGTTTACCTGTATCAGGCAATATACGTATAGACTACTGGCATTGATCGATCAAACCCAATCCTCAATGGCTGGTTAATGAATAGAATTATACTTGACACCCTAAGGGCCGTGGGAAAAGACAAGCATTCGCGGTAATGCGTTGATTTTTCTCAGAAACCATTGACGTCATCTTCTACGTCCGTGTTCAGATCTAGCTGAATTATGTGTATTAGTGTCATTGTGCTTTTAATATATTGTTTTTTACTGGAACTACAATGTATTGCACGTGATGTCAAGTGCGGCATAATCAAAGCACATACAGGCGGGATATTTTAGCACAATTATGACAGCCTCGAGACCTAATATGCGCGGGCGGAACCCATAATGTGACGCACATATGAGGGTCACTGCGGCGGGTATTTCACTATATGGTTGCCTTTATCCCAAAGGATACAAATGTCCTGCCACCAGTAATAAGGTCTACTTAGATTAAATCAGAAGCATGAATTATAAGTGCGTGGTGGCCTGTTGGTAACGGCCCAGACGCGGCTGCCTACATGTTCACGGTGGTCGCGGGTTCAAATCCCAGGGCACACCTCTGACTTTTCGGAGTTATGTGTGTATTGATAGTCAATCACCACGCACTTTAACGGTGAAGGAAAACATCGTGAGGAAACCTGCATACCGTAGCGATTTTAAAGAATTTCTACGGTATGTAAGTCCGCCAACCCGCACTAGGCCAGCGTGGTGGACTATATGGCCTAACCACTCTCAATCGATTCTCTCGATTGTAGAGTAGGCCCGTGCCCTGCAGTGGGACGTATATGGGCTGATATAGATATAGATAGATGAATTATCTGAACTATAGTCTTGCAAAAGGAGAACATCATGGAGAAACCTGATTCCCACAATTTTTATAGGGAAGTGACACACAAAGTGGTACTATACCGTTGGAAGACTTGAGTTTAAATACTGTTGTAAGAGTCTAGAATTAATCATTGCCTCCGCATTACTACTATAAAAGATTTCATTTATTTCAGCTGTAATTTCATTACATTGAGGTATACATATCGTTAGATGCCAAATATAAGCAGCAATAACCCTAAACAACGATTAATGTATACCAAAACCTGACTAATATCCACATCAACATAATAAATGCATTGTTCTCAAAATCTATCAAGTGGTCCCTTGCAGTCATGTTCACTTATTCACAAGGTCATTAAAAGTTTCGTTTGTTTATTGTTCGGTGCGTAATAAAATTCGTGTTGATGGCCGCTCGTATAGGGAACATTGTGAACGTCGCATATATTTGCCGAACTTATGGAGTCGGTGTCAATGACCAGTTATGTATATCTGCGTATCGTCTTATTTTTTGTGTATAAATTAATTATTATTCAATATAAATTTGTTTCCATTTGTATAAGGCCTCCTAGGTCATTTTAGGTGGAGAGTTGAAGCCGAAAATGATTTTTTGTTTGAATTATTTACATTTTATTTATATGAATGATAATACGTCGATAAGCCATTTTTGGTCGTTGAAATGTATCAAAACTTATTGACTGTCGCATTAATTTTGTAGCAATTAATAGATGATATGGTGATATCATGGATTTGGGTTCATCAGCAGAAGTGCTGATGCCAAATAAGTTGTTATTTGAAATCGTGGTATGTTTTAAATAAATTTGACTTAATGTAACGCGCAAAAATATTATATTAATAGTAAATTTATTCCACGTTGGTTTTCGATAAACGCAATTTAAAAAAATTATAGACATAAAAAACAAAGTCAATATACTGATTCGTGATAATTATTTCCATACAACGCAGTTTCATTTATCGAAACAACTTTGTAGCGCCGAAAGAATTCGCGGAAAAATCAGTGGGTGTTTAAATAAATTGTTAATTATCATTGATGACGAACTATTTTCCTCAAGTCGGTACGATGAATTCCCAAAATTAATTCATAAGTTTTTGGGGAAGATTCGTTTGGAAGGCGATCTCCATTACCAATGTGTCATAGTGGACACGAAACTTGTCGCCTATTTTATATATAATACCCCTTGTCTCTTCCCATCCCTATTTCTTCTCGCTCTCCTCCCAGTTTGATGGGCCACCAACACATCTGTGATCCAGCGTTGTAGATGTTTGTGAGATCCACTTTCCTTTGGGTTACCTGTTTGCTCGTTTGCCGGACCAAAGCAATAAATACTGCCCTTTCTTTCTCCTATTAATATATCCATCCCATGGTTGCCTGTAAGAAATTACCTAGTGTGATAAGGCCGCCACTTGTACTATTATTTGTATTGTATAATTTTGCATTTGTATTTTTCCCTGTAGTGAAAGTCCAAAAAAGAGTTAAATAAATAAATAAAAATTGTACACATGGGAATGGCAGCAATAATGGCTAAAATAGTTAATCGACTTAGCGTCGTGAATATTGCTGTTGTCTGTATGATTTGAGTAACTCAGCAGAACTCGTGAATAAGATCCATGATGTGCTAGAATAGAAACAATTTTCCGTTTTCGTCAGCTAATTCGGCTGAGGCGTGTTCAAACGTTAGTCGGCGAACACGACAATACAACTGTTTTAGGTCAATACGTTCTGCGCATTTCAGTAGACTGAACATTTGTCTATTCCCTACAATTGTATCTTGTTCTTAGCGTTTACCATACGGAAACTTCCGTTAAAAATTAGGTTACGGAAAGACTTTAATGTTTAGTATTATTTATTATTCTTTTGTTTTATCTAGCGGTTGTACCGACCAGTGCCATGGTTCGCTTTTCTAGCCATGACATTAAAATATAGAATGGTTCTATTTTAGGTACAGAACTAAACATATAATAGGGTTGTATTATAAGCCATTTAAAAATGTAAACACTATTGCTCCAATTTATTCATCATATTAGGGAGTATTCAAGTATCTCACAGCGTCAGATCTAAAGGCAATCTCCATTCTATTAGCAAGCCATTGCAGTCCGGAAATCAATCAGCAGTGTCACGGCGAGGGTAGAATCTCATTTCGAATCGTAGATGTGGCACAAACGGTTTGCACTGGTCAAGTATTGAATATAACTGTAATCTATCTTTGATGCTCATAAAAATAACCTAATTCTATTAGAACCTTGCAAAAACAATGTACTGTTTCTTTGTTATCGTTATACATGGTGTTACGTTTTGTTTATTCAATTGAGCTGTTCGTGTTCACTCATTATAATTGGTGGCAGGGGTGCAATAGATCGATAATTATTGTATGGGGAAACGTATTGGGTTCGGGCGATTAAACATTCTACAGGGGTGCAACTGTGTACGTTGTAGTTCCACCTGGACAAAGCCGGACTGCTAATAACCAGAAAATAATATTTCTCCGATCCCACATGAAGCTAATACATAAATATATAAACTGACACCTTTTTCCCAAGAGAGATAGGCAGAGGTGCCACCAGGTTATCCATATTTCGCCTTGTATGTTCCGTCCTACGATGTGCTAGGGGGCTGATAATTAATTATTAAAAAATCAATATCACTCTACAACTATGCCATGGAGGCAGTCGAAGGTAATAAAACCGAATTAAATCAGAACATGTATACTATAAAAACCTGCATTAGGGTAATTACACGAGTGGTATTATCACGCATTCCTTTTGTATGTCTAGGTATTTATTGTGAGGTGACGTGATCGGAGTCACGTGTTTGTTTTGTTCTAATTTGTAGGTAAACTACTATAACGCTATGTTGGTTCTTGGGTACTTCCCTATACATATCATTTACTATTTGGCGCGATGTATGCTGGACAAACTTATAAAGGTTGCTAAAATCCTGATACCAATAAATCGCCCTGAAAGCCTTTGTAGAAACCGAATGGTATATTTTGAAAAAAACATAATTGCTCCATATATTCCAGTTATCTATGTATATAGAGCACCCCATGGTAACTACAGTGCTTTTTAAATATAGTGTAATCGCAATATTTAGCTATAAAAAATCGACTGATGAACATAGCTCACTTTAAAGAAAGATGTTGAAGTGCCCTGCATCCAGTGGTTTCCTGCAACCCTTATTAAATCTACCGTCCATCTTTAGTTTAATGTCTTATTCTACCGTTTAACAATTATGTCAGCCTCCTTTAAATTTAATATACATTGTGTCTAATGTCAAAATTCTTCACACATGCGTGGGTTACGTCGGGTTTTACCTTGTCCGGCGGTAACCATCCGCGCGGATACGGAAATCCTATCACAGTTTTGATAATAAAATCGACTCCCAAATTTACAATGTGTGGGCGATTATCTCCACGTGTTTCCGACACCATAGTCCAAGGTGTAACACTAATCCACAATGAGTATATCGAGGGTGCGTAATTACAGAACTGTTTTTATGACGGAGAGGTAATCTGCATAAAACGGGTCTGGGTGTTTGTGAGACCAAAAAGTCTCTCGTAGTTACGACACAAGACTTAATCTTAGTCTGGGGTTAGGACTATGTATGTGACTGTTGGGTGTATTTATTTATTGGGTAAAACGCCGATTAGCGCCCAAACCTCACTAGTCTATAAGCAATTAATATTATTTTGAATGTCCCTATCGTTGCATATCTTCCTGTATTATCCCGCTTTTTGTCAGTCGTTGAAGACTCACGTGTTAGCCAACAAGACGCAACAGGGCCTCGGAAGATGTTGGTTGGAGCCCCTTACACCTCGAGAACCCTAAAGAGAATGTTCCGTATAAAACATTGTAAACGTATAAGTATATAATACCTATAAACTATCACTGTATGTAGATAATAGCGAAGGGATACATAGTACCCATGGGCTCTATCGACCATTTGCGGACGGGTTACCCATTATAATATATTAAGAGGGTTGCCTTTACACAGGGACTCGTAAATCCATAACTTAACATTAATACATGAAAATGTGCGTTAACCCTTCATTATAAAGGCAAGGGTGATAATTACCGCGGCATATGCATATTAACCCTTTTATTCGCGAATGTGTTTATAATTATTAAGGCATTATTACTTAAGAACTATTAAAATTAAGTACAGAAATAGGACAAAAAAAATATGAATGGATTATGTGTAAGACATTATAAAAAAGAATGGGGTGAATGTGGATAAAGTCGGAAACGGTGATGAGATTCCATTCATCTTACTCTGTAAATGAGAATAAGGTGTCCTTGACTAAATGATTAAATTAAAACTATTTATTTGTATATTATTTAATGTACACAGGAAGAAAAAAACAGAGATTATAAATTAAAAAATAAGTACAATCGTACAACCAGACTATGATTTTTAATAACCAAGTAACTAATGTACCTTTTTACCATGATAGAAAATCAAACCAGGTAAGACCTTCCAACTAATAAAGCATCCGTACCTCTACAATATTACTGGTAACCGATACTCCAACAATCCTTAACTGGTGTTTCGGCATTGCGGTTACTTTTAACCGATATTTACGCGCGGTCCATTTGGTAAGTTTTTGTGAGGCAGATGACAGCCAGACTTGCTAATGGATACCGCCATTACCTTACGATCGCGTTAAATCCAGCCGTGCCCTAATTACTTTTAAAACCAAAAATAAGTATTACAATGCTATATGAATAATATATTAATATGGATATCCATATTAATAAATAGCTACGATAATTATCACCCTTCCTTTTACCCCTGTTTTTCGCAATGTAACATTGTGCTAAAAAGACCAACTCACATGTAAATGTTTTAATATTAACTTGGTCTATTACTAAATACTTCTTCAATGAAACAAAGAATATAATTTTAAATAAACACTACTGGCCTTATTCATAGACCGTTTCAAAACCCATTTTAGTTATCGAATGTTTTGTCTTCTTCGCTCAAACTGAATTCAAAAGTCGTTCGAAAAGGACAAAACATTCGATAACTAAAATGGGTTTTATACTGTCTATAAATAAGGCCGTAGTGTTGTAAAAGCAATAGAAATTGTACCAAACCGGCTGAGCACGCGGAATATTCACTTTAAAAGGTATGTTTACAAGCCATTGTTATCATTTGACTTCCAAAACAAGCGTGCGATTACGGTACCGCATTCGCATAGTATAGGATCTAGTACACAACACGGGTTTTATCTGCCCAATGTGGCCGATACTATAGAATATAGACTGTTGTTTGTTATCGGGTGTTGCAGCTTCCACAGGATTGTGTTGTGGTATGTAGTGTCCGATTGACTGGTTAAAAATTGGTGGTTCACAGATGGACGAGTGGACAGATGACATATGATTTCTGTTTAATTTTGCAGTATTGTAATAGAATAATAATAGTAAAATTTTGTATGGAAATTTAAACAGCGCCATTGTGAGCGTATTTGGAACTAAAATTTGACAGCTGGAAACGTTTACGATACTATACGAGTATTACTATAGGATACTTCAAAATGTTCCGGCTCACTGTATGTTAGATTATTTATCTGCCTTCTATTATCTATCTTGTAAAGCCAGCATCGTGCTAAAGGTTTTCAAAATCTGTCGGGTGTTCACCTTCACAGGTGGAGGTTGTCTATTTTTCAAATCAGCCCTTGTGCTTTTGTTCGCTTAGAAATATTATTGATTTCTAATTACCTAATATTGTAACCTATTTAAATAATATGTTCAACGCGTCAAACCTTTACTCCGGCCAGACGATATTCCATACGCACAGTACTAATATAACCCGCAATATATTTATTTTACTGTGTTGGATAAAAATATACGCCACACACTGCGTCGCGTCCTCCGGTTCGGAAACAATAAATACATAAATTCAGCACTTGGGACGCAAGGCGGCTGCATTGAAGTGGAATTGGGCAGAGCATGTAACTCGAAAGCACCCAAACCGTTGGGCCAGGCTGGCAACAAGCTGAATTCCTGCGAATGGCCAAAGAAAAGGCGGAAAACCGAAGATGCGGTGGAAGGACGAGTAGGATGCATTCGAGCCAAAATGGCAGAAGCTCGCAGAAGACAGGGTCGAATGGAGGAAAAAAGGAGAAGCCTTTGCCAAGCAGTGGGACACAATATAGGCTACAAAAAAAAATAACTTTAGCGCAGTAATATTTGTACGTCAAGGCTTCGGCTGAAGGTTGTTGCAGCAGTTCGTGCTGCATTTGAGCCGCGTTAGAAGCGATTAATTGCATGATTGCGTTGAATTAAATCATTAAATGTTTAATTATCTTGTAAATAGCCGTCATTTTCATGTTTATTTTTAATGCTGTCCTAGTACTACTAATAGAATATTTATCTAACGCAGGCAGCTGTTAAGATAAATATTTATAAAAATAAAGGAAAAATACTCGTTTTAAATAGCACTTGCTTGCTATTTAGGTTGCGCAGGTATTCAGGTCGCTTGCGAAGATATGAAGTAGCTTAAAATATTTATTTTGCTTTCTATTTCTACTTTGTATGTAAAATCGCTTTATGTACCTCATTCATATTTACATCTTACATTTACAGTGTCTGTTCCTCCTTTCCAACAATTTCAATTTCCTCCCAGCAATAATTATAATTATTGTTACTCAATACTGTTTTGTGATATGTATGGAGGTTTATGCCTGTTTATTTTATTTTATTCAAGTTGTATTAACTGCTGTTTCCTTGACGTCACAAATCTATCTTGCAACACAACACTTCAGAAGGAAAAATATGAACATACAAATATTGAATGTATACGCACACAATTAAAAAGGTTTATTTTTAACCTACACGCACCGACCTGCCCCCTCCCACACGACACTGGGTGACTGACCTTACTGTCAAACTGATTGGCCACAATACAGTAAACTTAATTACAAAGCTATCAACGTTTCATTTTGCGACGCGAGCATTTCGTCCTTCTACCGCGACTTTCCATATGTGCGGTTATGGATTAAGGATTAGGTTTGTTCCACCCTGGCCTTTAAAAAGTATCATTTGGAATGATGGTAAAGAAGTTAAGGATAATGCTACGTCCAACGTTCGTAAAGGAAAATTAAAATGAGCTAAATAGTTGAATAGATTTAACTTTTACTTTCATTTCTACAAACATGGAATTATAAATTGTAGTGCAAAGATTTTTTCAGCTGCCAGAAATACATACATATAAGTGGCAATAATAATTCAATGATAATAATAATTTACTCTAGTTCATTATGTCTAAACTAAAAATATATCTTACACATCAAACTACACTAATAATGATTATACAAAGCAAGCGCGGCGCGAAAGCCCCACTGCCTCAGGCGTCGTGACGTAAACAGCACGTAATTTTTTTGTTCTAAACCCAGTCTCGTTTCGCTTGACGAAATCATCGGCTGACATTGCCTAAAAGGATGTGATACTTTCGTTCCAATATCCAAAGTTCAATGTTGATAGTGATCGCGGCCTCGTTAGATGGGTCCGGTACGCTACGATATTAGACAGACAAAATGTATTCCACGATTGTGACTGCAAAAGGCAGGCAGGGAAGGACACGAAGACGCTGTGGCCTTGTGGTTCGTTGAGTGAATTGTAACATTTTAAAGAGGTGTTTAATTACTGTGCTGCTTTTTGCGCTGTTTGCGGGGTATACGTATTGAATACTCATATGAGGTGTGTGAACACTCCCAAAAGCGAAATTGTAATAATTTAGTATGTTAAAATAAAGTTAAACTAGTAAATTTTTTTAAAGTACTTAATATTGGAAATTATCATATGAAAATGATACACCTAGGTATCATTTTATTAATATGATATTTCGATGAAATCGTATTACAAAGCGACAATGATCAATTGGCACAGCAGATAAACAGTTGGCTTTTTACGCTAAAACCTTCAGGTTTAATCCCCGTTAGAATAAAAGTGAAAAAAAGTCGATGACAACATTAATTAGTACAACAAAGGGTTTCTTTCAAATTAACACATGGCAAGTATATTGTTAAATGGAGTTTCATAAACTATGTGGGTAATATTAAGCAGTATGGAAATTTGCAATTGTACGAATTGCAATATTTATCATTTGTCCAATATTAGGTACTACATTAGTATTAGATAAAAGCGCTATCTTTGCTGACACAATTTCACTATTGACTTAAATTCGTAATTTTATGTTTGGATTGTAACCAAATTATTTTAAATATTTTATTGAATCAAACTAAAGATTGAATAATGTCTCTGTAGCTTGATTTTGGGATATCACTATTGTTTATGTAGTTTCATCAATGTGTTCGTCTATCATTTTCGGGTCAGGATAGACCTTGCTTAAGATATCACAGATTTAGCTTACATACAAACATTCCTATCTACTCATCCACACCCACCTTGCATATTAGTTTCTCCATTTATCTTTGAATTAACTAACGTTGGATATCTATACCTACAAACCGGCTTCTATTAAATACCTCTATCTCCAATATCGCATTTTGTCTAGATAATCGAGTTTGTCAGGCGTACGCACCGTGGGATCTGTTCAGTGCTTCTACAAATGGTAAAACTCAATCTGATTAGCATTCAAGTTATGAATGAATATGCATGAGGCGCAGTGCGGACGGGCGGGCTTGCGAAAGATCTGTATCGATACGGCTCGGGGTAAATTCCGCTGTAGTATGCGGATCTCCGTGGCGAATGCCTGGTTTATAGACCTGATTCTTCTCGGGGAAATTGGGATTTTTAGGTTGCTATTGGTATTGTAGAGGATACGTGGTTTATCTTTGACCAGATCTTTTTCTGGCGAAGTATGTTCGTGGAGTGGAAAATCTTTTATGTTGAAAGTTTATCCAATAATAATTAAATCCCAATAATCAAATCAAAAAGTAATCAAACATTTTTTATGGCAGTCTTGTAAATATATCATCTCATAGATAGATTTACAAATAAAAGCTCTAGGATTTATAGCCTGTATGAATATTTTTCCATAATTTGATAAATCTAACACGGATGCGTTTCAGATCGATTGTGTATCCGGATCTAGCAGTCCGGTATAATTATGTTTATAAAATTCTGATGATGCGTTATATAGACTGAACTGCACCCACCATCAGGTGCACTATAGTCGATGTTACCGAACCTTGTTAAAAATCTTCCCACGATCAATCCAAGCAGTTGACACGACAAACAACAAGCTGACACACGGTCATTACAAATCATCTCGGGCACGTCTATAAATATCTCGGACGCTCCAAGGGTCTCGAGTGGTCCAAATATTCTACGAACCTGTCCATTAGGCCCACTAGCCGCGTGAGTCACGCAGAAAGCGTCATTTTCACGAATATGAATCACCGCGGAAGAAGACACTTTCCATTGGCCACACGTGGAGCGAGTGACCACTGCCGATTTCGTCCACTGTACCAGTTAGCGATTTTTATGTCACACGTACGCTAAAACTAATGGTACCGTTATCTGATACACACTGGTATAACAATGTCGAAATTATAAATATAGACTATCGATGATGCTCGAGTAGATCTTGATTTAGTGTTGTTTATAACCGCAAGCAGGATCAAGCGGAGGAAAATTTAACAGGAGTAATAAAAAAAGCATTTTGTAATTGTACATATTATGCCATAATATTTTAATACTTCCAAAATGACCGTAAAAATCCGTAATTATACTAATTGGTAATAAACCACTCAGGATATTTTAAATAAAATAATAATATTATTTTCGCCCTGTTAAACAATGTAATTAAAGTAAAATACAGAGCTAAGAAAAATGTACATAGTAATTTCTATTATGGATGACAATAAACATAGACAAGGTTTACTTCTGTACGTAGTATAATCACGAAATACAGTAACTCAAAGTAATGACGTCATTATTATTTACAGTACAATTTCTATCCGGATATTGATGACCCTTCAACGATATGCGTGAGTAATTTAAGTTTGTTTAGACAATGCACATGTCAAATGACGTCAAATGAAATGTTAAACGTAAGCTATGTAGCTCAAAAATGACGATTTTATCATAATCAATTACATAGCGTCATTATATTCATATTTTAGAAAGGCATATCTTTGCTTCTTTAGAGTATCTATACGTACAATAAATTTGTAACCGATCGATGTCTGTACATGGAAGATAAATGAGAAAACTAATGTGAGGGGTCTGTATTAACGTAATAGAACGCAATATTATCAATTGACGAGCGATTTTTATGTTTTACGGTTAATAATAATGGAAATTTGTTCGAAACAGGATCTTAATTAGCTTATCCTAGAAAGCGAAATACTTGTAAAACTCCAAATGGCTGCTTTACACCATGTGCAATGGTTGACAGGCGCATATGAATGTCTTGACATATAAAAAAAAAAATGTAACGTTTATAAACCAATATTTTTACATTATTAGACTAAGTGCTAGGACAATATACATTAAAACAATCATTAATTCTTCATGTAATTACCCATGAAAATGTATTACGACTTCGAAGTCTTACTGGTTAGATTGCCTTTAGTAAAATGTTCTAGCAAGTCCTCAAGCAAATTTTAAAACTCCCAACAGAACCACCGCTGTTTTTATTATCACGTGCTAGGAACAGCGTGTGATCTACGGGTCATTGTCGCTTTAATTACTGTTATGTGTCATCTTATCACTAATTAGAGTTAGCTTATCACGTACGTGCCGCAACCGAAATTACGTTAATAACCGATAAGACATCACCTTTTGTTTACGGTGCGTGTGACTATAAAATAAGATGAATTTATTGTGACGTTTTAACATGAAATTGCTGCGTTCTTTTGATGTAGGTAAAAAAGACGTCATATTTTTGATTACAAGTAGTCTTGATTGGGCATTTAAGAGGTTAACTAAACCTTCTTCTACAACTTATATTTGCATGATTTAACCGCAAGGAGGTTCTTATGCATGTTGCCGAGATATTTGGCTTGCGAATGACTCCTTGTTACCTGGGTGACGAAGACCCAGTGAATCATGTATTTTGAATCTTAAACCTAAATAAAATCTTGTAATAGTCTTATGGACAGTCTACACGGCCACGCCATCGAAGATATTATGCTTCAAAGCCCAACTCCAAAATCATTTTAGCTCCTATCACATCACAAGACTACTGCATTGCCGTTAAAATTTAATCGAAAACTGCACCATCACCGACTGCAGAAGAATTAAGCGATTATCACGTGAAATACATTTACCACGAAATGGATCCATAATTTCACTAGTGGGGACCGTTTTGGCGGTTTAATTGTGCGAGCGTGGCGCCGAGCCGCTGCTCTCGCTAATGGAGCGTTTATAGCGAACGGATGTAATTAGTTTGGCCTGTTGTCACGGCCGTGAGTGTTTTGGACAGTTTTTATTGGGGTTTAGAGTTCACGCTATTGAAGTGTAAGAGATATACGGGTTGCAAAAGGGATTATTTTGGAAAAACGTTTCATGATTGCATAAAATGGGCACAAGACTAAAAAGTTTCACTAAACTCATCCAATGCATGAAATACATACTGCGTTGATACCCTTTGAGGATGGAAGGGATGAAACAGAAATTGGGGATTTATAACCACCGATAATGTCTGGAGCTGATCGAAATATCGCGGCGAAACTGGCACTTTACGTTGATTTTCTGTATAATAATGATGGCATGTTCTTTAGGCCATATTAAGGCCATAGGCATGACCGACGGCCGGCGATAACTGGCTTCGGTAATTCTTATTAAATCAGCATATTCAAAATAGACGGCTATGTTGTATAAATTATTCTTTTACCAAAATTGTAAAATTGTTCAAACAAATCTAATGAATCAATTATCGCGTCAAGCAAGTGTTACATATTATAATACGCGTACTCCTAGTGTTTTGTTTACGACAGTGCACTTTGTACTTGCGTTAAAGAATGTGTGTGTGTGAGGGCAAAGTCCGCAGGTTTTGCAAACTCAACAATGTAGGTATTGATATTTGAGCTATCCTAATCGTAGGTCTTATAATGATGTTGCTTTATGGTTTTGATTTGTTAAAATCAAATTGATACTTGTCATTTTGTTCTAAATTAAAAAAAAAACGATTAAACTTTTAGTTGTACGGATATTATAATATTTTCAGGTTTACTTCAGTCTATAATTGATTTTAAAAATGTTTTTTTTTTCTGTTCAAATAATAAGAATTTTTAGGTGACAAGCAAATGTAGATAATAAGATAGTCTATGCAGTAACATACAACAACATATTTGAATCAACTAATTATGAATGCCTCGGTGGCGCAGTTCACTATGGTACGATTAAGACGCTGGGGTCTGGGGTTCGAATCCCGTGTCAGGTAAAGTGATAGACTTTTTTTTATTAATAATCAGCCCGGAGTCAGAAATATGTGCTCGGTATGGCGATAGGCTCGCCCCTATCACGTCTTGGGACGGAACACATAAGATATGTGGGCGTTCTGGTAGCTCCTCTGCCTACCCCTTCTGGGAAAAAGGCGTGTGTTTATGTATGTAACTAATTATAATACATCAGTGTGATGTAATGGTGTGGAAATAGTATATTACGAATAAAATAGGTAGAACACATGTGTAGGTATTTACTTAGCAAAATATTTATGATTCAACAAGTAAACAAAGTGAACATATTTGACCTGTTCGATTAAATGTTATTAATTTATAAAATTATATTTCATGCATACATTATCTTGTTTAAATACACAATAAAACAAAATGTGGGTTAATGTTTACTAACACAACAGCGTCAGTTAAATATAAGTAATTCCGTGCGAAAGTATTTGAATATGTTCGCGGGCGCATAAAAGGCTTGCAACGTTTAGCGATGTCATATTTTTTATGTATCACAATATTTTATTAAGTAAATTGATATTTTAATGTTATTGGTGTATTTTTTTCTCGAAGTATGTTTCTACTTATCTTGTGTTGTAATGCGTTGCTGTTTTCGATTATTTTTTTAATTCATAATCTGCTGCCTCAGTGGCGCAGTTGTACTACAGTATGATTGCAAAGCTGAGGTCTCGGGTTCAAATCTTGGGTCGGGCAAAGTGATATTGGATTTTTCTATTGATTGTCGGCCCCGAGTCAGGAATTTGTGCCCGGTATGGCGATAGGCTCGCCCCCTATCTCACCGTGGGACGGAACACACAAGGCGAAACGGGGGTGTCCTGGTTTCTACCAGGACAATCCCTGCCTACCCCTTCTGGGAAAAAGGCGTGAATTTAAGTATGTATATTTTTTCCGACGTCATAATATTTAAGATGGTTGTCACTTGTCACGTCGTTTTCGTAACAAAAAAGTGCAAAGACATTAGCTGAGAAATTACAGCCCGGGTGGGTCTATACATTTTGTTTCCGCACCAAGACCCCTAAGGGCCTATTTGCCATTCGGCACATAAGTTCTATCCGAAGAATAACGTTATAATATTGACATCATTTCTATAGGGAAGCTGGCAAGATGTCAATGTTATTCTCCTCACTAGGATCTCTCCGACTTTTAAAATAAGGCCTCTAAAGTTCCAGTGGTCTTAAACCATAACAATGACAATATCTAAATTGCCTCAACACAGATGATTTTACGCGAAATAGCGTCAAGAACCGCCAAATCACGATGACGATTTGTTTTTTGACACCGTTCGTGGACATCGACCCACATGGGCGACAATCGCGCGACAGTGGCCCGACTGTCGGATGATGATGTGTGCACGTGCAAATGTTTTGCACGTTCCGAACAGATAGCGATGCCTACAATTATTTGGTTGCTTTTTTATTACTTTTTCGTGCCTGGCAGATCGCGAGGAATGTTTGTGGTTTCCGGTTTTTAAGCAGACTTGTTCAGTTTTTTAAAATGTAGTGTAGGTAGTAAGTAAACGTAAGGATCCTTTTTTATTCATACTAAGTCTGGGCTATAACTGGCTCTAACTTCTTGCTAAGATTACCAAGTTGGGTCTAGTTCCACTTCCAATTTGTCTAAGTTTCTTTATTAATTCGTAAAATATGTTCTATACTTTAAAAATCCAAAATATTTAGGGTCATACGAACACGTCAGTTCTGAAAACAAGACAAAAAATGTGTAGGGGGAGTAGAATCCGCAATTCAAAGTAACACAGACAAATTCATACCCATTGCTCCAAAGTCTTTTGTAATGGTCTGTTGCCACCTGAATTATAAACTGGCAGTGTATTTATGTATGTATATCATTATTTAAATTGAACGCTTAAAACGTTACACAAGAAACGAGATTTATTATACAAATACACACGGTTCTAAAGATGTTTCCGATGGCCTTGAATATCAAAACATTTCAATGCAAATGTTAATTGATAGTGTAATACTCGTTTTGGCGTCTTATTCTTATACTCGCACTAAAATAAGTAAAATTAAAATTATAGGCACCTGCGGTTGTATCTTTAAAAGAGTGGACAGAGTTATAGCCAATGTCACCTAATTTATTTCAGTCCTAAAATGTGATTGGAGTTAATCTGTCTACATGATGGGAATATATATACGAAACAATCCCCGGAATATATGCAAAACAGTAAAATAAGGTAACAACGATGTTTCACTGTTCATTTGGTCTTATGCTGGGCAGGAGCGTCCTACACAACTGCAAAGGATCAGTCTATATTTTCCTACGGTGGCCTAATGCGGGTTGGTGGGCATGATCTATCAAATTCTATTCTAATATAAGCTCCTCCGGTATTATCATCATCCTGAGCCGTAAAAAGTTCACTGTTAAACATATAAGTAAGGTATTCCACCTGTTGGAATCGTCCTGCATCCAGCGAATTCTAAATTCCTTCACCCTGGATTACCAGTCCGATTTTGGAATTCCTACACGGTAATTTTGAGCTGTAAACTTCGGTGATATCGATTCTACGTGGTTTTGACGTCAACAGTCGTTTCGCATTGTTAACGTCACATTAGTTACGCATCAATAAATGTGGTGAATGTATAATTCACATTTTTTACTGGTATTTTTATGTTCTAATGTTTATTCAGTTCTTGGAATCGTAATAAGTATGTTTTTTATGTAATCAGCTATATCATTAAACCGTAAAGATTAATGTTAAGTGATTGTAAGCTAGAGTACTTGCGATTAAAGAAAAGGACACGAGATGGTTGTAAAACGAGATATTCTGTAAACGAAATTATGAAAAGAGATTACTTATATTTCGGCCATGTTTTTACTTATGATATTAATGTAATTTTGTATTTAGCTACAGCAAAGCAAGTTCAATCCACATACATATTACTAATTTTAAGATTCGCTGAGTTTTGGGTCTGTAACTAATATATATTTTTATACTTCGTATTTTTGGACACTAAACCCAACATAAATCTTGACTACTGTTATTTTTCGAGCCTCAGCTCGGCGAGTAGCTAAGCGGCTGTAACCTTGGCCAGCGTGGTGCCATGCTCGGCCCGGCACTGCGAAGCCGGTCGCCGTCGGTGCCGTGTGAAAATGTCACCGCACTCGTACACACAAACACACACACGTGCACACACAGTTTTGCATATATTTGGCACGTGATTTTTTATAACGAAAATGTTTGGTAATTTTGCATAGTGCATTGTTTATTGTAGTTTGTTTAGGATTTGTTCCGGGGAAAGGAAAATTTGATTTTAGGGTTTTCCATATTGTTTCCTGTCTGGAATAATCCTGCCTTATGACAGTCCACATTTCTTTTCAACATTAACCAGTTTGCTCGGTTTACATCATTCTTAATTATAAAACTATTTGTTCTCATATCTTCCCTGACGACAACAAGCCAGGGTTTGACGACATCTTGGCCCACTTTGTTTAGTCCCACCCCCAGGCATATTGTGGCACCAAGCTCCTTCTGGATTTTAGATATAACTATGATAAATAATAGCTACTGCTTTGATATTCCATTCGTGGAAAGAAACAATGCGGCAAGTCTATGCGGCATATTTACCTGTAAACGTCTTGTTACATAATTAATTGAGTCTCCGTCGTGAATGTTCATATTTTTAGATTTATAATATTAGTAATATTAATGTGATTTTATTTTGTTTCAGGTAAGATTTCTACATTTTGCAGAACTGATTTTCTGGTAAATAAATAAAAATCTATAATTTTAGTTGAACAATAACGATTAAGCCATTTGCTGTTCATATGGTGTGACATAGACATGAAAAGATTTCACTATTCATGTGTCGGGGTCACAAGCGCAGTGCTCAATAATAAGTCCTAAATAGCGTTGCTCCTATTAATGGGTAGGAGTGTTTGACTATCGGGCGACCGACCTACTCGGGTATCATTATTGCTAATAAAAAAATCAAATTACGTCAGTGCTTAATATTGTAGCGCAATGAATCTAAGGTAATATAAAACAAAACCTTGCCCTATAATCTAATTGTAGAATACATTGTTAATTAAACATATACAATAATTTCACGACATCGCACGAGGACCGATAGAAATGTGCGTATTTCGTCACTCAACCACCAATCAGCACTAAACTAACTCTTATGTTGTTAGTACTTAGGTCACAAATGGCATGTCTAAAGGTTTTGTTTACGTCGCCCGGTGAAACCTGACGAAACATTTGAGTGCCCCATAAGGTATGTAGGAGACCCGCCACACACCTGGTGTAGAGTTAGAGATGTATAGACACGGCTAGGCATTTGACTATGGCGTTTCTTGAATTTTTATAGTACGAAATCGCCCGAGAACCGACAGGATTGTGCAAATTCCGCAATTTATCTACCCATCAATACAAAATAGCTCCTGCCTCGTTAGTGATTAGATCTCAATTGGCATGTCTGGTGCTTAGTTTACATAGCTAAGGCAGGCTCACATACTTGGTGTAGAATTGGTGATGTATAGATAGGTAATTTTTTAACTTATTTTCTAAAAACACAATATCCTCTTACAAAATCCTTCTTACCCCATTAGCGTTTAAGTCTCAATTTGCACGTCAGGTGATTTAGAAACCTATCGGAGATACGCCACACAACAAGTGTAGACTTCGTAATATGCAGACACGGATAATGATTGGTCTATGACATTTCTAGTCGTTGTTTTTGATAAGAAATATTGCGGTTGCTTTGTTAGTTTTATCTGCCTAATGATGATTCATTATTGCAGTTCATTGCATAATTTATAGCAATTAATTTATTTGTGTAATATATATTTGAATAAAACACACGGCTATATTGCATTATCTGTCGTCGGGTTTTTGTCCAGAGATACATTTTAGTATTACTATAAAAAAATAATGTTTTTCATCAAATTGACCATTTTTGACAAAGGCCACGTTATCCATATAAAATATCGAAAATGACAAATATAATTCGTTGACATATTATATCATCATCATATAATCTACAAATGGTGATATAGGACATGTAACTCTGAAATAAAATCAAGCAGAAATTATTGTAAAAGTACACTTAAGACTGCCCTATGTTTTTCCTTCTCTTATGTCCATCCCATTGTAGTCGGTAAGAGATTGCCTCGAGCGATACGACCGCCATTTGTACTCGTACTTTAATATTAAATATTCGTTTAGTTATTAAGATTTATTTAGTGTACAAAAAAGAATAAAATAAATAAATAATGTCCAAAATATTTAGTGTACAAAATACTATAAATCTAAATTTGGTAGTGTCTAGATTATCCACGATGCGGTAATTAACATAATGATTCGCAGACGGTGTCTTAGTATGGTCATTTAATTACATACATTATAGTAAGCGTTTATAACAATTATGCTAAATGCATATTTTGCATATGTATAGGTTGGAACTTCACACGAGTGTAATTTGAGGAATTTAATTGGTCACATCATTGGTGATGTGTTTGCGTGTTTGAGCTGTGAAATCCTGAATTAAAATTCTAGATCAAGCAATCGTTTATGTGTACATTTCGATCTGAAACTTCTTCAATGACTTGCCCGGGGCTGAAATTTGTATTCAGATTCAGACGTCGATGTGTTTGCTTTTAATTATTTTTAAAATACGGTTGAGTTGTTCATAGAGAACGACTACGATTTAAAAAAAGCTTGAGTCTACATACAACTCATACTAAACCAGAAACTAATATGTTTAGATTGAAATGGATCGAACCAATTAATGAAAGTTTCAAACCCATCTCCCCACCCACTGCACATTGTAGGCAACCAATCCATTTTATGTCGAGCTTTCTGATGCAGTTCAATTCACGTCACTTTCCTATTAATTTATAAGCGATATTACAGTTAATCCATCGCCGCTCTATCAGTTTCATAAATCGTTTTATCGTAAAGAAAGCACGATGAAACGCGAGATATAACAAGAGAGCTCAATTAAGATATGAGCTGCATAAGGCCCGAACGGAATAGAACCCGCGCCATTAGCTTTCATGCCGCCTCGCCGACGCGACGCGCCGTGACGTGCGGAATTTAATTGACCGCAATGCATCCTTGGCAAAATTATTATAGCTATAATGGTCGTTTAGTAGGAAAACATCCGTTTACAATAAAATTGCATTAATACTGATTCTCTTTTATAAACTTAAGTAAATTATTGTTTTATAATATTTTTATTATTGTGGACTAGTTTGGATTAAAATTGCTTAAAATAAATAAATATAGACCAGGATCAGTTACCCCAAAGACAAATGGAACGTGCCATGATTGTGATTACGCTACTTGATCAAATTCCGAATATAGAAATCCGACGAAGAACAAATTCCAGTCCAGGAAGTCATATTACAGAAGTGATTTACATCAAACTTATAAATCGTTTTATAATTGACGCAAACGTTTCGTATTAATCAGACCTCCGTACATTTATTTCTGTGAAGTAGTTTTTATGCCGTACCTTAGTATTTTCCTCCATTTTGCTCGGGTCGTTACTCGAGATATTATTTGAAGAGCTATTAGCGGTCTTCAAGGCGTCGTGGGCGTCTAATGGAGGCATTAGTCGTGTCGCCTTTAATTCTCCAACCATCAATTCCGAATAAATTAATACTTTTTATAGAAATATCATTTTTATGCTACTTTAATTTTTAGTGCGGGTTTGGCCTAGTTTAACTTTGTTTACATTTTGAATTAGTTTTGTTAATAGCCTAGTCATACACGTACAGGTTTACACAGAGAATAAAAGATGTAATATAAAAGAAATATCGCTTACAATTTGAGTGCAAATTTCTTTACTTATTGTCGCAATTTCGATTGTAAATGTTGTATTCCTCTGAAAAATGATTTTGTCCATTCTTTGTAAATTTTGCGTCCCATCTGACACATTTTTGAACATCTCATTTTTTAATATCTCGTGGTTTTTGAAACAATCAATATTAAGACTATTTTTATTCGTACTGCTGGGTCGGTACTGTAAAGTGTACAGGTATATAATTGCTGCATGTATTTCATTTACTACACATGAATCCTCAGTTTACGAGTTTTCTTTGGCAATAGTGCCTATATAGCCCCGAGTCACCTGATCGTCGGTTGCTGAGGAAACGTACGGTGCACAAACAATCAATAAGTATGAATTATTTAGCACTTGGCATCGTTCAGTCGGCATCCTAATCAATACCAGCAGTCGCTGTAAGTGGGGTATCGTCATAAACATAGCGGCAAGGCCCGGCTTCGCCTTGGTGTAATTCATTTTCCATATCCCTTCATATTGATCACCAAATGTTTTGTAAAACTGGCTAAACATATTTCCTCGTTAGCCTTTGGGCTTTGAATTTTCAGAAATGTGTTTTATAAAAACTATGACCCAATTTCTATTTGGTCTGTCCTGTTTTCCCGACATTTATCTAACTAATTCATCTCAACTAAGAAGTGAGAGGTTTATTTTTGAAGTGAAACTTCTTTATCGGGGTTGGAAAAAATTTTTCGTTACGCGTCACATTCTTCCGTTACGCGCCATCTTTTTTTATTTAGTAAATTAGTACCCACTTCAGTAAGCCACACCCCCAACCGTTTCCAAGCCCCACCCAAAATTTTAAGTCCCACCCACTTTTTTGTAATTTGATCCTTACCCCCCCCTCTGGCCTTCCCCACCCTAAATCCAAAACAGTGCCCAATAGCCTCCCCACGAAACCTCCCCCCCGCTTAACCCCACCCTAAAAATTTTGCCTCACCCCCCCTACTCATATCATCATCATCATCATCAGCCCGTTGCAGTCCACTGCTGGACATAGGCCTCTCCCAAGGTACGCCACAGAGCCCGGTC
Organism: Deilephila elpenor; assembly: GCA_949752805.1. Classification (NCBI taxonomy): domain Eukaryota; kingdom Metazoa; phylum Arthropoda; class Insecta; order Lepidoptera; family Sphingidae; genus Deilephila; species Deilephila elpenor. The sequence continues at coordinate 12,537,166 of OX457108.1, forward strand.
TGCTGCTTTACGCATCCAGTCGCTGCCGGCCCTTTTATGCAAGTCGTCCCGCCATCTGGCCAAAGGACGTCCCACGCTACGTTTTCCAAGACGCGGTCTCCACTCCAGAACACGCTTACTCCAGCGGTTATCCGTTCTGCGACATATGTGGCCAGCCCATTGCCACTTCAACATACTAACTTTCAGAGCTATGTCGGTCACCATGGTTCTCTGGCGGATCTCCTCGTTCCGAATTTTGTTCTTCAGAGAAACTCCGAGCATAGCTCTTTCCATAGCACGTTGAGCGACTTTAAGCTTATGGATTAGCCCCACAGTCAGTGTCCACGTCTCGGCTCCGTACGTCATTACAGGGAGGACGCACTGGTTAAACACTTTTGTCTTCAGGCTCTGTGGTATATCCGACGAAAATATGTGGTACAACTTCCTAAACGCTGCCCAGCCCAACTGAATCCTCCTGTCGGCTTCCTTTTCGAAGTTGTGTCTACCCAATTGCATTAATTGCCCGAGATAGATATACTCCTTGACAACTTCGAGAAGCGTGCCATCGATGATAACCGGTCCCGGAGCGACGAGGTCATTAAACATGACCTTCGTCTTGTCTAGGTTCATCCGGAGACCAATTCGTTTGGAGGCTTCATTTAAGCTGTGCAGCATTTCTTGAACTTCCTGCAGCGATTCTGCTATGACTACGATATCATCGCAAACCTTAAGTGCGAGATGTATTCGCCGTTTATATTGATGCCTCGCCCGTTCCAGTTTAAAGTCTTGAAAACGTCTTCCAATGCATTTGTAAACAGTTTCGGGGATATCACATCCCCCTGTCGTACTCCTCGATGCAATGAAATCGGTCTTGTTTGACTATTCTGTACTTGGACGGACATCGTTGCAGCTTCATACACGCTTCGCAGCACCTCGATGTATCGAAAGTCAACCTGGCACCTCTGCAGGGAGTCCAGAACAGACCAGGTCTCGACGGAGTCAAAGGCCTTCTCATAGTCCACGAAAACGAGACACAGAGGCTGATTATACTCCTGGGTCTTCTGTATAATCTGCCTCAAAGTGTGTATGTGGTCTATGGTGCCAAATCCTCCGCGAAAACCGGCCTGCTCCGGTGGTTGGAAGTCGTCCAACCGTCGCGTCAGCCTATTTGTGACGACCCTCGAAAACAATTTGTAGACGTGGCTCAGGAGCGATATAGGGCGGTAGTTCTTGAGGAGGGTCTTGTCCCCCTTCTTGAAAAATAAAACTACCATGCTCCTGCTCCACGCTCTTGGAGTTCTCCCTTCGTGGAGAACGGAGTTGAAAATACGCTGCAGCTGCCTAAGTACAGGTGTTCCCCCTGCCCTTAAGAGCTCAGTTGTAACTCCGTCCTCGCCCGGGGCTTTTCCATTTTTTAGTTGTTTGAGGGCGCACTCAATTTCATAAATGCTGACGTCGGGAAATTCGTCGGAATAGTGTCGGACTAAAGCAGCTCGGGGATCGGAAGGGACAGGCTCTGGTAGCGGAGATTGCGAGGCATACAACTGGCTATAGAAGTCTTCCACCTCTGAGAGGATCTCTGGCTTAGAGAAGACGAGACGACCATCGGAGGCAGTCAGCTTGGATATGTGGCTCCTCCCAAGACGCTTCACGAATACTTTGGAACCTCGGTTTTGTTCTATTGCCTCCTTAATAAGGCGTGTGTTGGAACTTCGAAGATCCCGCCGTACCGCTTTTCGAATACGTCTCGTGAGTGCTCGCTGGTCTGCCGCTGCGGCCTCCGTATTGATGCGTCTCTCCCTCATGAGTTCCAGGGTCTCGTCTGAAAGTTTGGACTTCCTGCCCGCATGCCTATTCCGACAGAACCTGTTACCCACATCCCTCACGACTTCTACTACTTTAATTAAGTCCTCGTCAACGTCACATTCGGTTTCCAGCACATCGAATCGGTTTTGAAGTTCCATTTGGAATCTTTCTGAGCCGGCAATGGTTTGGAACAGCGTAGGCCGGAGCGTGGACTTTATCAGACGGGTGCGTTCCAGCTTGAAGTTTATATTCAGAGTGCCTCGTACAAGTCGATGATCACTTCCGGTGTTGAACCTGTTGATCACAGAGACATCTCTGAATATACGCCTCTTATCCGTCATGATAAAGTCGATCTCATTTTTCGTCACGTTATCGGGGCTCTGCCAGGTCCACTTCCTATGGGGCTTCTTCTTAAAGAATGAATTCATTAAGAATAACCCCTCTCGTTCCAAGAAGTTGACCAGCATCTGCCCCCTGTGATTCCTGTTCCCAATACCATGTGGCCCCATAACCGATTCGGTGTCCGTGCGTACTCCCACTTTGGCGTTGAAATCCCCCATGACAACATTGAAGTGGGCCCTTGAGGTGTTGTGCAGGGCTTTATCTATGTCTTCGAACATAGCTTCCACTTCATCATCCGAGTGTGCGGTGGTCGGCGCATATACCTGTACGACCTTAATAGAATATCTCTCGGTCAGTTTGAGTACGAGGTACGCTACTCTTGACGACACACTGGATATTTCTACAATGTTGCCAGTGAGGGTTTTGTTGACGAGAAATCCGACACCGCCCTGGGAGAGGCTGTCGCCTTCTCGGAAGTAGAGTAGATGGCCTGATTCCAAGGTTACTGTGTCCTCCCCCTCTCTACGGACTTCAGATAACCCCAGAACATGCCATCGAATGTTGCCTAACTCTACCTCCAATTCGGCTAGATGTTCGTTGAGCCTCAGAGTTCGTCCGTTATACGTAGCCAAGGTCAATGTGTGGTAGCCGTCCGTAACCCGGGGATTCTTAGCACCCCGTGCCACACCGATGCTGTGACCGCTACCGTGGCCAAGCCTGGTGTGGCGGCCGGGAACTCGGGGCCGTTTATTTTGCGCGTCACACATAGGAGGTAATGCCCTAATCGCCACGCTGGGCAAGCGGGTTGGCGATCGCAGTGCGTAAAAATATCAGAAAACGCTGCTGCCCATTCTCTGACATGCGGAGGCTTCTGTTGTTTTGCCTCAGACATTAGTCGCCTTGTACGACACCCGTAAGTGTTGTGGGTTGGTGCTATTCTACTCTGCCGGACACCACACGGCCAGTGAGGGCTACAATCCTGCCCCAACAGAATTCCCGAATTCCCCCTCCACAACTTCCCCCACCCAAAAATATTTTAAGGTGCCCAATAGCCTCCCCACGAAACCTAAACCCCCCCCCCCCGCCCCTACCCCCACCTAAAATTTTTACCTCACCCCCCCCCCCCTATTCCTATCTCCGCCAATATCCATCGTAGACCCATCGACCCTGGGTTCATTAGAACCGGCTCGGTGAGGCCTACAATCCTGCCCCAACAGAATTCCCGAATTCCCCCTCCACAACTTTCCCCACCCAAAAATATTTTAAGGTGCCCAATAGCCCCCCACGAAACCTAACCCCACCGCCCCTACCCCCACCTAAAGTTCTTACCTCACCCCCCCTAAACCTATCTCGGCCAATAAAGGTCGTGGACCCACCGAGCTTGGTATCCTCGGAACCGTCTCGGTGAGGGCTAAAAATTGGCCCCGATAGAAATCCCAAATGCCCTCAAAAATGTCCCCCCTCCTAAACTTAAACTTTATTTAATTTAGCTTTATTTTACCAATTCTGTAAATTTGTAAATAGTAGATCATTTTTCGAAAAATGATGTCATACAGAAGTTTCACTTCTTACGTGAGTACACTAATACACACACACATTTTTTTTAATAAAATTACTTTAGATTAACAGATTGCCCTATTAATTATATATCATATACTCGTAGACGCATACGCACGTATTACGGTCAACGCATACAGTTTCTGATCACTTCGCGGTTTCTTAAATCACTACCATTATCGATTTCGTATGTTGTTCTCGCAATTTTCGCACAATTACCATTTTGCGCCTTTAATCTGTAATAGCAATAAAATATATTCATTAACGCTGATTACAGATTTTCTGTTCTTTCGTAATAAAATAGGATTTATTATGTACATAATAAGTAATATAGATAAAACAATCTTAACATTCATCTAATCCTTTTTCATCTACATATCAAAACTCATTTGTCTTTTTGCATAAATTATGATTATTAAAATAAATAAACATGTTTATCAGCTCTCAATCTTTATCGATTTTGTGGAAGTAGAATACTTCAGTACTTTGCCCAGCTGTGGGAAATAAACGGCTTGAATAATGTTTTGGACTCCCTCGATACTTTACAAGATCGTCGATAAGGTTAAATTATCGCAAAGTAAGGCTTGCGTGTTTACATTCTGGTATGAATTAAATATGTGCAAATTTCGTTCTCCAACCGGTGTAATACGTGGCGCATACCATATAAACGTATGAAACGCCCGATAACAACTAACAAGTAGCCTTATTTGTTGACTTGTTTACACCTAGACGTCTCGTTTGTGTGACACTTGAGTTTTAAAACAATATTTTATTAAGCCCCTATAATTTCCCACACGTAAACCGCCGATTAGTGTCATATTATCGGAATATATAACCGTGCTTTTGAACAAAGTGCATGGCGGTGAATATGTTAAGTGGATTACGGGCGGGCAGCGTCGAACTAACTTCTCCCTTGCTGTTTCCAAGACGGCATGCATAATGAACGCTCTAGCCGCCCCTGCCCCAAAACTTTAGAGGAGTTCCCGCGATATAATTTGCAAGTATATTGAAGAAAGATTTGTTTTGTCACTTTGGTAATCGTCTACTGTTATACATGAAAATAAATGTAATTGAAATTGATGTTTACTAAAATAAGCAATATTTTCACACAAAATAAAACCTCATTTCACCTCAGTAATGTATTACTATGGTACCACCCCTCTAGAACTAACTGTTTAGTGCTCAATTGCTTATCTTATAGCTCTATCGCATAAACAAAATTGCTACATACATATACTATCAACAAATCAAATTCAAATGCGGTTACAACTTTTTTTAAATTGGATTTATTTAAATAACGCGCAAGCCGAGTCTGTCCGCCACGCCAGTAACAAATCCATTTTAAGTAACAAAATCTATTGGCAGCTTATCAGAAAATTTATTCAATCTCGCTAATAAATTGTGGCCACTTTAGTATCTGCACGTTATTACCTCTGTTTCTTATTTACATTATCTTAAAACGAAACTGTTTAAGTAACACGCTTGTTCTATCAAGACAAGTGGAGGTTTAACGTGGGAACTCACTTTTTTCAACAACGCTTGCCTAGGACGACTCAATGCTTGTCTATTTTTGTTCGTCTATCATAGTATTATCACATTTAATAAGCGATAAGATCGCCAATTACGTCACCAATTTTATGTCTAGTTTTGTTTTCTTTGTGCATGTTATTTCTTGTGTGGTGTAATAAAGAGTTATTATTATTTATCGTAGGATTCTTAGGGATGCTGGTTACCTTACGATGTTATACTTTTATAGTTAAGGTAGCGATAATTGACTTTGAATAAATCGTTTACCTTGAAATGTCAAAGATGCTTTGGTATTAAAACACCTTTTTGAGGACCCAACTAAGCTATTCTACAATTCACCTCCATTTTGCTTCATTGTTTCCATTATACAAGTAAGATACATTATACTGATATTATTTCTTTTATCAGTAATGTAAGGTAAGCTTCAACTCCTCTTATACTAGAGGAGGCCCGTGCCTTTGTAGGAGAATGAACATGCCCTGATATTCTTATTACATTTAATTTAAACATCAATTAGTTATACCACATCCATTAAAAAAAGTGCTTTTCTATCTCCGCATCAACATGTATATTTTCTTTGCATATATAAAGAGGAAGCGAAGGTACAGTCGTCCTGGATGCGTATGCCAGCGACTGTGTCAAGGTCGATGGCAGATCCGCTTGAGAGATAAGTGCTTAGTGCAGTAATATATTGCTTACCTATATTATACACGGGTTATGATTTGTAGTCTTGGTTGGGATTTATGTAAAAATTGGTAGGGGTTGCTAATGTATATGTTGAAGGTAATTTTGTTTTTATTATTTAATCACATTCTATTAAAGCCTGTATTATAGGACACGTTAATGGTCAGGACATATCTACAGTCAGTTTTATCTACCAACAGTCCTATTCAAAAACTGAATTTATCTGGACCACTTAAAAAATGTTAAATATTTACTGATTCAATTTAACGGCGTCTGCGTACAGGAGACACTTTATCTCCCTGAGCTAATAATTAAATCAAATCTAACAAATTGACTCTGTTTCCAATGTAATTATTAACCTAAACCAATTGTTAGCCGATATAATCGACTTATAATTCACAATTTCACCACAACCTGGATCGTTCAAAATTCGCCACTTTCCAACGATAGTATTTTCACCTTCCAGCCGACAAACCGGCCTCTATAAATAATAATGGCGACGGCTGAACGTTGAATGAACGATCACAGAAGCCTGTTTATCTGTCCGCCACGGACGGCGCCAGATTATAACTATATTTAACTTGACAACCGAGCGCGCATTACAATAAACAGCGAACAAGGGTTCACAATCGAACCTCTCTTTGAGTGTGGGTAATGTGAATTTCTAGCTTAGTTTGCGATAGATTGAGGGGCTCTATATACTGCAGTCTGTAGAATAATAAGAGCGTGATATGAACGTATCGAGCAAGAAATATCTTAAATAAATTACTATGGAACGGCACCGGCCACTTACGGATCGGTCTAGTGTCCAATGTAAAACAGTAATCCATTCATTTTTTTTCTAATACGTTCATAGCACAGTAATGTCATGAAACGGCTTACGTTGTAGTGACATTTTGGCGCATTTTGGCGCATATAAAACCTGGTTGAACTGTAAATACGATATCAATAGAAGTAATATTTCCTGAAATTTTTAGGAGAGTATTATTTTATAGCTGTCAATTAACAAAGAGTAAAGGAACTATGTGCCTTTTCAAATTACAAATGTTTTGGCCATTTCTCGAATTTATGTATTTGTAATTATTTTGTGTACATCAAGTTTATTCTGCTAACTTCTTAAAACTATTTTGACTAGCGATCCTAAGAAGAACGAGAAATGCGTCTGTCATTCGGTGGGCAATGACTGTATTATTTCCCGCATATACTTCGTTATTATAATATGTATGTAGATGGACTCAATTTGCATTGAGGAAGACTCATAATATTAAAAACACGAGGAATTTGATCACGTTACAACAGCTGTAACACAACTGTAAACCGCGTTTGCGATAGCTGGGGGTCAATTCAATTAACTGCATCACAGATGTTGATTTTTCAATTATTTCTCAATTAATTGGATGTATGAATTTTTAATTCTTAGAATGCGACCATTACGTCGTTGTGAGGTATAGGAGTTGAGTTATAATTTTGTTATAAATAATGTTTTTCGTGTGCTATTTTGTGCTCATAATTTTAGTCGAAAATAATATCTTTTTTGTTATAAATATTATACACCCAGTCACACATTACGGCAGAGTTATCAGTCTCGAAACTGTACTGTACTTTATTGGCCCTATTACGTCCCACTGTAGGACACGGGTCTCCTCTACAATCGCGAGGATGATTGAGAGGGTTAGGCCATAATCTACCACGCTGGCAACACCCAATATAAACTGTGCTTGTCACTCACGTGGCACCTTTGCTTACCTTTTCCTGAATACATGCAAGTTTTTTATAACCCTTGCAACAATCTCACAGTACAAACGCACAAAACCCAGCTCCATTGGTACAATTGACCGCGGACATTACACATTTGATTTAATGCGAGAATTACAACATTTAACCCGTGGGCGGACGGCGTTGGACGCGCAACGCAGGCGCCACCCGCCCGTCCGCCTGCGTGACCACAAGCGAATTGTCAGACAATGGATATAGGTCCCCAAACTTTGGTCTTTTAGACCTCTTGCTTTTATATGGTTTTTGGATAGACCCGGTTGCTAACTTAACACTTTAAATATGCTGAACTGAAATAAAACATTTTTTTACGGATTTTATCGCGATTTAGTTTAAATTTACATTTTTTAACTTCATTCTGTTTAGAATTTTAGCGCTCTCTATATTTGAGTATCGATGGCTTGTAGTTTTTTATCGGGTTCTTATGTAAATAAAGAACTCGGCCGTCAATCATTTGCACAGTGGTTCGACACGCGGACACCTTTTAATGTAAAGGTCACGAATTTGTATATTATTATAATATTTATTAGATTTCATTGTTCGATAGTTTTTTACGGATAATTTAGATTTCCTATTGATCGTTGATTTAGTGGCGAAATACACGGATTATGATATGTGAATTCATGAGTATTAGGGCATTTTTAAGTCAATAAAATATTACTTCATTATTTGATATTTTTTTAGAGTTTGACGCAATGCAACAGTGATAATAAAACAAAAAAAAAAAATGTGTGTGTGTATTAGTGTACTCACGTAAGAAGTGAAACTTCTGTATGACATCATTTTTCGAAAAATGATCTACTATTTACAAATTTACAGAATTGGTAAAATAAAGCTAAATTAAATAAAGTTTAAGTTTAGGAGGGGGGACATTTTTGAGGGCATTTGGGATTTCTATCGGGGCCAATTTTTAGCCCTCACCGAGACGGTTCCGAGGATACCAAGCTCGGTGGGTCCACGACCTTTATTGGCCGAGATAGGTTTAGGGGGGGTGAGGTAAGAACTTTAGGTGGGGGTAGGGGCGGTGGGGTTAGGTTTCGTGGGGGGCTATTGGGCACCTTAAAATATTTTTGGGTGGGGAAAGTTGTGGAGGGGGAATTCGGGAATTCTGTTGGGGCAGGATTGTAGGCCTCACCGAGCCGGTTCTAATGAACCCAGGGTCGATGGGTCTACGATGGATATTGGCGGAGATAGGAATAGGGGGGGGGGGGTGAGGTAAAAATTTTAGGTGGGGGTAGGGGCGGGGGGGGGGTTTAGGTTTCGTGGGGAGGCTATTGGGCACCTTAAAATATTTTTGGGTGGGGGAAGTTGTGGAGGGGGAATTCGGGAATTCTGTTGGGGCAGGATTGTAGCCCTCACTGGCCGTGTGGTGTCCGGCAGAGTAGAATAGCACCAACCCACAACACTTACGGGTGTCGTACAAGGCGACTAATGTCTGAGGCAAAACAACAGAAGCCTCCGCATGTCAGAGAATGGGCAGCAGCGTTTTCTGATATTTTTACGCACTGCGATCGCCAACCCGCTTGCCCAGCGTGGCGATTAGGGCATTACCTCCTATGTGTGACGCGCAAAATAAACGGCCCCGAGTTCCCGGCCGCCACACCAGGCTTGGCCACGGTAGCGGTCACAGCATCGGTGTGGCACGGGGTGCTAAGAATCCCCGGGTTACGGACGGCTACCACACATTGACCTTGGCTACGTATAACGGACGAACTCTGAGGCTCAACGAACATCTAGCCGAATTGGAGGTAGAGTTAGGCAACATTCGATGGCATGTTCTGGGGTTATCTGAAGTCCGTAGAGAGGGGGAGGACACAGTAACCTTGGAATCAGGCCATCTACTCTACTTCCGAGAAGGCGACAGCCTCTCCCAGGGCGGTGTCGGATTTCTCGTCAACAAAACCCTCACTGGCAACATTGTAGAAATATCCAGTGTGTCGTCAAGAGTAGCGTACCTCGTACTCAAACTGACCGAGAGATATTCTATTAAGGTCGTACAGGTATATGCGCCGACCACCGCACACTCGGATGATGAAGTGGAAGCTATGTTCGAAGACATAGATAAAGCCCTGCACAACACCTCAAGGGCCCACTTCAATGTTGTCATGGGGGATTTCAACGCCAAAGTGGGAGTACGCACGGACACCGAATCGGTTATGGGGCCACATGGTATTGGGAACAGGAATCACAGGGGGCAGATGCTGGTCAACTTCTTGGAACGAGAGGGGTTATTCTTAATGAATTCATTCTTTAAGAAGAAGCCCCATAGGAAGTGGACCTGGCAGAGCCCCGATAACGTGACGAAAAATGAGATCGACTTTATCATGACGGATAAGAGGCGTATATTCAGAGATGTCTCTGTGATCAACAGGTTCAACACCGGAAGTGATCATCGACTTGTACGAGGCACTCTGAATATAAACTTCAAGCTGGAACGCACCCGTCTGATAAAGTCCACGCTCCGGCCTACGCTGTTCCAAACCATTGCCGGCTCAGAAAGATTCCAAATGGAACTTCAAAACCGATTCGATGTGCTGGAAACCGAATGTGACGTTGACGAGGACTTAATTAAAGTAGTAGAAGTCGTGAGGGATGTGGGTAACAGGTTCTGTCGGAATAGGCATGCGGGCAGGAAGTCCAAACTTTCAGACGAGACCCTGGAACTCATGAGGGAGAGACGCATCAATACGGAGGCCGCAGCGGCAGACCAGCGAGCACTCACGAGACGTATTCGAAAAGCGGTACGGCGGGATCTTCGAAGTTCCAACACACGCCTTATTAAGGAGGCAATAGAACAAAACCGAGGTTCCAAAGTATTCGTGAAGCGTCTTGGGAGGAGCCACATATCCAAGCTGACTGCCTCCGATGGTCGTCTCGTCTTCTCTAAGCCAGAGATCCTCTCAGAGGTGGAAGACTTCTATAGCCAGTTGTATGCCTCGCAATCTCCGCTACCAGAGCCTGTCCCTTCCGATCCCCGAGCTGCTTTAGTCCGACACTATTCCGACGAATTTCCCGACGTCAGCATTTATGAAATTGAGTGCGCCCTCAAACAACTAAAAAATGGAAAAGCCCCGGGCGAGGACGGAGTTACAACTGAGCTCTTAAGGGCAGGGGGAACACCTGTACTTAGGCAGCTGCAGCGTATTTTCAACTCCGTTCTCCACGAAGGGAGAACTCCAAGAGCGTGGAGCAGGAGCATGGTAGTTTTATTTTTCAAGAAGGGGGACAAGACCCTCCTCAAGAACTACCGCCCTATATCGCTCCTGAGCCACGTCTACAAATTGTTTTCGAGGGTCGTCACAAATAGGCTGACGCGACGGTTGGACGACTTCCAACCACCGGAGCAGGCCGGTTTTCGCGGAGGATTTGGCACCATAGACCACATACACACTTTGAGGCAGATTATACAGAAGACCCAGGAGTATAATCAGCCTCTGTGTCTCGTTTTCGTGGACTATGAGAAGGCCTTTGACTCCGTCGAGACCTGGTCTGTTCTGGACTCCCTGCAGAGGTGCCAGGTTGACTTTCGATACATCGAGGTGCTGCGAAGCGTGTATGAAGCTGCAACGATGTCCGTCCAAGTACAGAATAGTCAAACAAGACCGATTTCATTGCATCGAGGAGTACGACAGGGGGATGTGATATCCCCGAAACTGTTTACAAATGCATTGGAAGACGTTTTCAAGACTTTAAACTGGAACGGGCGAGGCATCAATATAAACGGCGAATACATCTCGCACTTAAGGTTTGCGATGATATCGTAGTCATAGCAGAATCGCTGCAGGAAGTTCAAGAAATGCTGCACAGCTTAAATGAAGCCTCCAAACGAATTGGTCTCCGGATGAACCTAGACAAGACGAAGGTCATGTTTAATGACCTCGTCGCTCCGGGACCGGTTATCATCGATGGCACGCTTCTCGAAGTTGTCAAGGAGTATATCTATCTCGGGCAATTAATGCAATTGGGTAGACACAACTTCGAAAAGGAAGCCGACAGGAGGATTCAGTTGGGCTGGGCAGCGTTTAGGAAGTTGTACCACATATTTTCGTCGGATATACCACAGAGCCTGAAGACAAAAGTGTTTAACCAGTGCGTCCTCCCTGTAATGACGTACGGAGCCGAGACGTGGACACTGACTGTGGGGCTAATCCATAAGCTTAAAGTCGCTCAACGTGCTATGGAAAGAGCTATGCTCGGAGTTTCTCTGAAGGACAAAATTCGGAACGAGGAGATCCGCCAGAGAACCATGGTGACCGACATAGCTCTGAAAGTTAGTATGTTGAAGTGGCAATGGGCTGGCCACATATGTCGCAGAACGGATAACCGCTGGAGTAAGCGTGTTCTGGAGTGGAGACCGCGTCTTGGAAAACGTAGCGTGGGACGTCCTTTGGCCAGATGGCGGGACGACTTGCATAAAAGGGCCGGCAGCGACTGGATGCGTAAAGCAGCAGACCGGGCTCTGTGGCGTACCTTGGGAGAGGCCTATGTCCAGCAGTGGACTGCAACGGGCTGATGATGATGATGATGATATGAGTAGGGGGGGTGAGGCAAAATTTTTAGGGTGGGGTTAAGCGGGGGGGAGGTTTCGTGGGGAGGCTATTGGGCACTGTTTTGGATTTAGGGTGGGGAAGGCCAGAGGGGGGGGTAAGGATCAAATTACAAAAAAGTGGGTGGGACTTAAAATTTTGGGTGGGGCTTGGAAACGGTTGGGGGTGTGGCTTACTGAAGTGGGTACTAATTTACTAAATAAAAAAAGATGGCGCGTAACGGAAGAATGTGACGCGTAACGAAAAATTTTTTCCAACCCCGATAAAGAAGTTTCACTTCAATAATGACATTCATTAAAGATTTCTACAACATTCTTAGATTTGGGCTTACATCAGGGGTATACTCATGTACGAGTGTAGTTGAAATTATATTTTAATATAATGAGTTACATATTTTAATATCAAATAGTTTTATCTTTAGAAAACTAAAGCTTGATTGCCTAAAGTTATATACAAATTGTCAGTCCATTTATATTTCTCAAAAACAAAAGATCACTAAAATGGGTATAGCGGATGCTATTTTTCAAACCAAAACAACACTATTTCACGATAGACGGATGAATTAAAAGTTTCTTTATCTTAAGAGCTGTCTGAGAGGATCGACTAGATTCATTGTTGTATTCTGGCTTGCACCCAAATTCTAGACCAATCTCACTTTCAGACTAAAGCTGAGAATGAATTGCAACTAGTCTCGACTTTCGGATAACTTAAACATTTTAGCGTAGTATATTTACATTGTATTTATGTTGTAGAAATAAATATACAGAAGCTATATTGTTAATATAAAATCGAACGTTAAAATGAGCGATATCATAGATGACAGCGAACTAGGCTGGAAATTCAGTGATTGTTGGCTAGAAGTCAAAACCCAAAATCCAGATTTGAAATGCTATCGAACTAAAAGAATGCAACTGAACGTGCGGGAGCTTAACGGAGAGTATCGAAATCTAGTGACGCTTGCCGCAGTCTGCCATCGCATACCAAATGCTATAATAGCATACAGCAGATTCTTACGGCATGCTTAACTCCCCGACGATGTCAAGGAATTCTAAATACTACAGATATTAAAATAAGATTCCAAATCTATTGCGTTTATAAAAATACTTATCTTACCATCCGCTACCGATAAATGAGCGTCGGCTTGTAATTGCACCCGAGCGACGCCGGGCCGCGCCGCTAGTTGAAAATATTTTATAGCGGATAAGGGATGTCGTTTAATTATTATTCAGTGCGGGTTGGTAAGAAGTAGAAATGCATTCTTAATGTCGTCGCGTCTAAGATCATGGCACCGCGACAACGCCGCGTCGCCTTTTTTGTAACTTATGATTTCTTTTATAAAATTTCAAACAAGTGCATTAGCAATGTCGCATATGGTGGTTTAATTACCGTACTGTGGATTCTGAGAAATAACTAGGGTTTTAGTTCAGATAAATTTGCTTCAAGATTCAAGTAGTCTGCGGTCCCATTACTGTCTTAGATTTTGGTCATTGACGCTAACTCAGTGCTAATTGGTGGATTGAAATAGTATTGCTGCAAATTTAGTATCAAGTATAGTAAATGAATTTTCTATTTAATTTTATATTATGTTTTATCAATTAAGTTGAGCGCACGCGTAAACAAGATTATATAAATTTATTTACAACACAAAATAAAAGCATATTTATATTCCTTCAATTTGTATCCACTCTGCCATATATTCGTATACCCATTCTCCTTACACATCAAATTTCCGTTCCATAAAACGCTCGTAAACATTTACATACATACGTCGCAACTGGCGAAAAATTCGCAGCTACACGATTGAGCCTGTGTTACAACAAAAGGATGCCACTTGCCCCCCCGCACTCAAATTAATTGACGTCTGAGGGCCACGCGGCGAACAATGTGGCACGCACTCGCAACGCACACGCCACACACACGCCACGGCGACACTGCAGCGCCACTTGTCTTTTTAATTGGAAAAGCAACTCTTCAGCCCTTAGCATGAGACTTGCGTCGCCCCCGGGATAATTAACGCAAGGCTCCTTGAGAGGGGCAATTGTGACGGAATTTATGTCGCCGCTGGGTGTTTTTATTGTTTCACGTATGTAACTCTTACCGTACATCTGTTTTAATGGCGGTGTGTTTGTGGCGTTCTAAAGTTTACGTAGTCTTTTATTTAATTTATGTTATGCTTTTTTAATGTGGCTTCATTCCTATATGGTACGGGAGCTAGCAACGTCTGGAAAACAAGCATTTCAGGTAGGCCAGTTTTTAGATATGCTATCTCTCTCACTCTCCCGGACGTCATACAGGCTATCTGGCTGGCGGTAGTGGTTGCGTTCGTCAGTGCGCAGCCTACCTATACAGGTAAAATATCGAATTTTAAAATCATTTTAAGAAGCTTTTTTCCTTTATTATTATTTTTATTGAACTTTTTGCAACATGAATCTATTATTGCCAGATATTTCTATTGTTGTTTAAACTGTGCCAGACGCTAATTTTGAATTAAAAAAATATTATTTTTCAAAGTATTTCAGTATGGCTGTAATTTTTATATGATGTTATTTAAGTATCTAAAAACCTAAATTTAATTTGCCAGACATTAATTCGATTGTTAAACCTTCAGCCAGACCGACCTAAAAGTGAAAAGTGATGTGGTATCATTTTGCTTGATCTAGGAATAGTTGTCGAATAAATTACATAGAACTAATTAAAAACTATTGAATTAATGTGTGGATTAATATAGTATCAAAATAACTATTTATCGTTGTACAAAATAAGATAATAATCAATCTCAAGGATGAAAATAACCAAAAATTATATTTTTCAATCCATAATTTTATCACAAAAAAAACGGAGGCATCTTGATAATTATCATCATCATCATCATCTTCAGCACTGTAGTCATTTTTATTGTCATCGTCGTCTTTTGAAATGTCATCGTCTTGTAATAAGTTATTATCTGCAAAAGAATGAAACATTTTATAATCTATCGGCAAATAAATTTATTAGTATTTTATTTTTAATTTTTACCTTTAATGATAATGTCGGTAACTAATGATGGCAATTGCTCTCCAACAAACCAGATAAAATCATATTTATGGTCCAGCCGGAAACTTGAGGTGATAGAGATGTTGGTTGTTGTAAATGATCATTTCTCCAAAACTTTGTAACGTAACGAACTCGTAGTAAATGCTGATAAAATTCAGCTTTGCATGGTGGTAGGCTTGATGGATCAAAATTACGATTTTGTTTTTTCAAAATTATCATCTGATTTTGTAGACCGATATGTGTTTGAAAACAGATGACACCGAAGTTCATTGACGTTCCATGAATCCCGAGCTCCGTAAATATGACAAATTAACTTTTCTAAGATCTTAAATGTCTCATCCAGCAATTCTTCATCATCTGTTATAATATTTTGACAGGCTAATTGATACTCTTCTGATTGTTCTAACAGTTTAAAGATCGAAGTTTGCCTTTCCGGAAAAAACCTGGTGTGTAGTCGCATCCAGTGAGTGCATAAAAGCACGGTAGAGCTTTCGATAAAGAATTCTCTAGAATTTCGTGTACTTGATGACGCTTATAAATCGCTCATAATTCCCCACGCCCAAATTTACCCAGATTTTAGTGATGCATTCAAATGCTCCATGTTACCAAGAAGTATTATTAAAATATCTGTGTCTGAGCAGCGTATCACAACTTCGCCATCGACATTTATTTGACAAATGTGATATATTATTATTTGAGAATCGGCTTCTTCTTGTTCTTCGCAAGACAGTACATCTTCAACAGTTTTAATAACCTTATTACTTTCAACCCGGTATGAAAAGCACTTGTTAATTGCATTAGAAGTGTCAATTTCTTGGATATTAACTTCTGTATGTGAATTCTGAGACGTATTATCTGGCAGGGTTTCGCTAACATCTACTGCAGTATTTGATAACGAAGTTGAACTAGATGTGCTGGGAAGATCTACTGTTGACGAGAAATTAATTTCAGATAAATTACGATATTTTGTCATTAGAGCTGTAAAACTGCTGTAACAATTTCTGTGATATCCATCAGTGTCATAACTTGCTCCGGTAACTGTACACTATTATACCGGGTATATCAAGACTGCGACCGAAAACGAAGCCAGGTTGTAGTTTTAGTGGCTCCAAACACGATGCAAATAAAAATTTCGCCAAAACAGTGATAGATATTTTTTTATATATTTTTTAAAATCATCGTGTTTTGGTGGAAAATACCTATTTTTGCGAAAATACTAATTTAAACCCTTATGTACCATTGCGTGTTTAAAAATAAAGAGGTCTACATCTTTATTTTAGGAAAATTATGTTTTTATCACCCAAATACGACGATTAGTAAAAAATTACAAAAAAAAGTTGACGATGTTTTTTGCGAAATTTTTACTTGCATTGTGTCTGAAGTCACTAATACTACCACCTGGCTTCGTTTTCGGTCGCGGTCTTGATATACCCTGTATTTCAGTTTAAAATTTACACGTATTTGCAGAACTTCTTTACACTTTTTTAATGTATCTTCAACAAAAGTTATTATTTTTCCATTTCTGTCTTTACAAAAACCACATTTTAATTTTTCGCTAGCCATTGTAATACAATTTTGTTATACACATTAAAAATAACACGTGATTGTCTGTACTCTTTCAACATGCCCAATCACTTTTCACTTTTAGATCGGTCTGGCTGAAGGTTTAACAATCGAATTAATGTCTGGCAAATTAAATTTAGGTTTTTAGATACTTAAATAACATCATATAAAAATTACAGCCATACTGAAATACTTTGAAAAATAATATTTTTTTAATTCAAAATTAGCGTCTGGCACAGTTTAAACAACAATAGAAATATCTGGCAATAATAGATTCATGTTGCAAAAAGTTCAATAAAAATAATAATAAAGGAAAAAAGCTTCTTAAAATGATTTTAAAATTCGATATTTTACCTGTATAGGTAGGCTGCGCACTGACGAACGCAACCACTACCGCCAGCCAGATAGCCTGTATGACGTCCGGGAGAGTGAGAGAGATAGCATATCTAAAAACTGGCCTACCTGAAATTCTCTCTCAAAAACGTTGCTACCTCTTAGACTAATAGTGGTTATGTGTTCAGGGTTATAATTTCCATGTCGTGATTTCCTATTTCAATGCGTTTTCCCATTAATTTATCATTAGTCTAATTTAATGATTTGTCGTTTTTAAAATCATTGTTACTCAATTGTCAATCAATTTGTTGTTGTATTTACAATGTGGACCCTGTTGGGCACGACAAAAAAAATAAGAGAGAGAAGAACTACAACTGTTTTTGCAATATGCTGAAAGATGATCCACCGTGGTCCGTGACCCTATGTAAATATAACACAAGACCGAAAGCATCGTTTTAGAACCAATATTTATGAACCAAAATACGTCCCATTGTTAGTACGTTTCCAAATTGTATGAGAATGACTTCGACCATTATAAACGGGTTGGAGGATAAATGAATTGTAAATTACTTCGATAGTTATTTTATTAACATTAATGTGCAGCGATTTCTATACAATCGCGATGATTGATTATACTACAGTCTAGACATTAAAACTGCGTTCTTTATTTTCCAAACCAGTAGTGATATGAGAATATATTTTGTAACGCTTTTTTAAACCTTGAAAAATATGTCTTCATACTTCATACTTACATTACATGACTTGCTTAAAAGAATTTAAAAGATCATCTATTTAACCCATTTTTATGTTATCAAATAGAAATATTGAAATCTTAATGAGATATGAAGGCTAAAGATATTAGGGTTAAAGGTAATGTAGGAAGAAACCTATTCCCGGCTATGTTATACGTTTAGCATTTAAATAGAAATACTCGTAATACAGTAAATGAAACATAGTTATATAAAATTAAATCCAAAAGAAAAAATCAACAAATTGACTTGACCTGACATTATAACTTCCAACTTAATACCTCATTAATGTATTCCAACCATACTACGTACGAATTTCATAAATTTTCGTTTAAAACGAAAAGTATTTCAGACTCGCCCTGAAGAGTGGCCTAAATGTTTAATGTGTACCGTTTTGTACGGTCCACATTCCGGAGCGATGGAGAATTGATTAAATTTTAAGCTCCTCCAAGCACAGACGACCTTTACCAAGTTTAATATTAGATGGACACCTCGCCGAACCGATATTTATGCTTTGTAGCTAGCTGTATTTTTGGGATTAAAGATTTAGCCTTCTAATTTGTTGTGCGGTGGTGGGAATCGATTTTTAAAGTGGCCTGTACTGTAATATTGTTTCTTTTTGGATTGAGTTGCTGTTTTATGAACAGAGAGTTGTTGGTTTCAATTTGAACACGAACGATTTGCTTTTGGGTTTTTTAGTTAAAACTAGGTAAGCAGGTACTTGATATTTTGCCGAATTTTCCGAAAAGACTGACGTCAGAGGAGTTAGGACTTGTTTAATGCTTTCGCCACAACTTGCATAAAAGTCATGTATTACAAAAACAAAAAAATCTTTTGTTTGTAAAAAAACATTTCTGACAATAGGAATAATGGATTCCGTAAGCATTATAACAAATAATAATATAACAAATAATATGGAGTACATTAGTACTCCATAAACATACACGAATTACGTTATCATCTACAATTCTACATACCGTATTCCAACTAATTATTTTAGCAAATTGATTACACAAAAATATACAATCAACATATTCCGAAATAACAAAACACAAACAAGCATTTCCATTCGCCAAAAAGCTTAACTCATGAAAAAAATATTCAAATGTTCTTCATATTTATTCAGGAATGAGATGAAAAATAACCGAGGGCGGGGGAGTCGTCGGTTATGAATTTGCCAGAATAACGCTGCTCGTAAACGTCCAACGAGACTCATGAGGCAGTAAAACATATTGGATAATGTGCTATGAGGGATAACGCAGTTTTATACCTCGTGTGTCGCCCGTCTTACCTGCCGACGATCGTAAAAGTATTAGAGTCCAACTCAATATTGTGTATTGCAAATAAACGTATCTATACTATGGTAACCAACTATAGTGCCAACCCGTCTCAATCGTTCTCTCGATTGTAGAGGAGGCCTTTGCCCTGCCCTATATGGGTCGATATAGATACTATAGTATATGTATAATATATTGGATATACCCAAGATTGAAAAAAATGATAATAGACCGACTCGACCAATATGGCACTATCATCTCATAGAACACTGACGTAAAACAATAGCTTTGCGGAGACCAAGTAGTCAGCACACTGCAAGATGGTGAAAAACCCTTACAGTGTCACAGGCAAGCGTTTCGGGCTCCGTCTATACATCTGATCAGTGACTGAGGATCCAGTATTCACCAACTGCAGATGTAAGTGAATCCAGATAGATCTGAAATACACTGCACTGACTATAAGATGATTAGTCACTTTGTTGTGCCCGTATAAGGAAATAATTTAAAACGAAACACAATCTTACAAAATATAATTATTAAACAAACACAAAATATCATTATCATAAACTATTAAGTAATACCTAAAAATAAAACTTGTCTAATAATTTACTTTTATCGTACATATTGCCAATTTGTATGCAAAATCGTGTAAAATATACTCTAACAAAAAAGAGAATTCTGTATCTAAATGTTCTTGTTTGGAAACTTTTAAAGAACTGCCATCATTGGAAATAGCTTTGAGAATATCATTGGCCTCTGTGTTGGAAGTTGTCCCTCTGTAACTCGGAAGGGCTGTGAACTTCTAAAAAAAAACACTTTATTATAAGACGCTGGTTGCCACCGCGCACTCGGTTTTCCCTAAGAAAAATTCTTACCAACTCGTGGAATTTATTGTTTGTATTTTTCTAAATGAACGAATTTAAATTATGTTTTTATGGTTTCCGTTCGGTAACAAATTGTCGGTGATTTTTTATTTTGAACTTTAAAGGTTTTCCACAATTTATTGCTAAATTATATTTCGTTTCGAAAGCCATTACATGAATACTAAGAATTAAAATGAACAAGACACCTTATCTACACATTAAGATTTAGCAAAGTTTAATAAATGATAATTCTTCGTAATGTAATATTTTAGAATTTTTAATTAGACAGTCTTTATGCTACGTTGAACGAGATGTCGGTTTTGTATCTTCTTTTGTTTGATCTAAACTAAATCTTTTCGTGATAAACAAATATTATTAATTAGTATATTCATAGTCTGGATGTTGTGGGAAAGAAAGGGGATTTCCAATTTC
This sequence comes from Deilephila elpenor, assembly GCA_949752805.1. Taxonomy (NCBI): domain Eukaryota; kingdom Metazoa; phylum Arthropoda; class Insecta; order Lepidoptera; family Sphingidae; genus Deilephila; species Deilephila elpenor. The sequence continues at coordinate 12,557,631 of OX457108.1, forward strand.
TGATAGCCATAAACAAACTTTTACTGTTATCTGTATTTGTCTATTAATAATGTTGTCTTACTTATACACGTAAAATCCCCAATTGCGTATAAAACAACAAAGCAATATACAAAAAACAACCCCTCTTACCATAAACATATTCGAAATACAATCGTGTGTCTGAAAAGAAAAGTTTCCCTCCGTCTTATCTACCTCAACGCGTCATCGAATACCCTCGCAAACACTAAATAAGATAACAATGTTCCCTCAACATTGCACCCTCACCCTCTATTGCCATCTAAATGGTTATTCTGTCTACATTCTTTCGCAACTTTCCGGTAAGTACGAGTAAAAACCGCTGACATTTCACAGAATCGACTGCGGTCCGGTTTTTCTTGACGTCCGACATTATAAAGGGGTATGTGAAAAGATGTCGGGTTCGTCGCCGCTACGTATCGCTTCGTAATTATGATCTCTCTGGTTAAGGAAACTTATTATTCTGGTTTCGTAATGTTTATCCTTACGCGTTGTAATCCCGAGTGAACTTTACTTTTTGCAATACTGTATGGAATTAGATGTATGATATTGTTTTCATGCTCTTATCCCATGCTTACTTTGTGTCTTATTTGCAGAATTATCGCACTAATTATATTAATGAGTTCATTTAAGTATCGGTCGCCTTCATGTCATATGACATATGATTTAGGTATTACCTAAAAGTCTTATAGTCTACGGCGAAAGCTTAATACGGATTCATAGACTTCACATATCTTTGAAATTCTACATAACTGAAAAAAGTGGCGTGCGCCACAATTCCATAATTGTAAACTATTAGTGGTTTAATAATCACTAATAATCAAGTTTTCTCCCATCTTTACTATCGTTTAATTAAGTCTATGATAGTATCATAAGATAATTATAGCGCTCCGTCCGTTTTAGTGTCGCCGTATGGATATTTCTCACGCCTTGCAAGGTTGGACCGTACCGGCTGACGGACGTGACCCTGATAACGCCCTGGCGTTTTAATCGATTTTACTGAGTTATTGATCGATTAAATTTATTACCGCAATATTTCGATAAAAATCAATATTCGATCACCATACGATATGATTGAGGACATTAAGTTTTTCAAAGTTTATTTTGGTTTTTACGTTCTTCCGCAACCAACCCAGCGCATTAGCATACAATTGTTGTAACATCGTTTTGTTCTCGGAAATGCTCTTTCCAAAAAGCAATTACATTATCACAACCAATTACGTATCTCGAACAATAGTCCTCGCGCAACATTTCTAACGCTGTAGCATATTCGACACGTAATGTAATTTGAATAAATCTTTGTTTTTTTCTGAGGATACGTGTATTTTTTTGCCGGCCAACTTGCGTATTCATGAGCCAGCTGAGGGCATTACGAATTCAACTAACATTTGATAGAGCCGCTTTTCACGAGTCAAGATCGATTGATTGTTGCGTAGACACAAAAAATAGGCTTAGCCGTAACAATTATTTATGGTTCAATTGATTTATTCTACGTCCGTCCACCGCGGTTAATTTATTGACAGCTTAAATTGACGACAAAACTTTGAACTATGCGTGTGGTAAAGTATAGCTCATACAAAGAAATATTTCCTGTTCGAATGACTTTCTCACAAGGCTACTGATAATCAATTTCATATTTAAAATGCATCTTATTTTCATAGTTCTAAAAACGTACATACTACATATACAAAAATGTTCTTCATCCCATGAGGACGAGGCTGAACGCTCAAAAGGTGACGAGGTATAAGAAAAATAAGATTTTGTAGGCTAACTGTATCTGTAAGCGGAGTTAAGCTCCGTATTTTCAAAATTTATATATTTGTGAGTTCGAAAAGTCTCCCGTAGTTCTGATACCTGCGACACAAGACTTAATTGATCTTAATGTGGGGTCAGGACTATGTATGTGACTGTTGGGTGTATTTATTTATTTATTCCCACTTTTATGTTAATTATAGATATAATCTACATGTTTCTACAAGGGCGTACGTACATTTAACTATACACAGTATAAATACACACAAAGATTACTCCATGTTTTTGATCTATGAAGAGGACAGCTTGTACATCGGATATCGTTAATATTATGGAGGTACTATCCGCATTCTGCTAAGCGCAATTGCTGGGATGCTGCGTCCATTATAGCACACGTGGGACGTTATGGCACCTAGTAGCTGTCGACATCCGGCTGTGTACTTGTCGACATGTTCCTATTATAGTACTCGGGCTTATGTAGTTTAAACTCTTGCTAGTACTGTTTTGAAATTATTATGATAGTTTTATTTGTTTGTAAAGATATTGATTATGTTATTTAACAAATGCAAACAGTGATCTTCCAATACTGCTTTTTTTGTATATTTTTATGTAATGTTTGGTATTAAATAAATCCGTAAGGCAGGTTTATAATTGTCTTCAGATTTTGTTTTTATAATAACTATTTTATAAACACACTATTTCACCGAGGACCAGCTAAATAAACTTGAGCGTCTTCAGAATTTCTGCATAAGATTCATATTTGGTCTACGTAAATATGATCATGTTTCCGAGTTTCGTGCTAAGCTCAAGTGGTTACCTATACGACTTCGCCGGAATACTCACATTCTTTCTCTTCTTTACAATATTTTGTTTAATCCTCTCACCCCTTCTTATCTTAAAGAACGATTTGTCTTTCTTCATGACTCACATACGAGGTCCTTGAGGTCGTCCGAGAACTTAAAGTTGAGAATGCCCGCCCACACTACAACATTTATGGACAAATCTTTCGGTGTCGTAGCTGTTCGCTTGTGGAATGCACTACCCGTTGTGGTGAGGCAGGCTCAAACTCTGTCATCTTTTAAGAAGCTAGTAAAAGAGCACTACCTTTCTTCTTAAACAGATTTACTGATTAATATTATTTCCTTTATTTAAATATATTGGTAATATATTTATATATGTATGTTTATTTACATATAAATGTATTTATGTATGTCTATATACATTAATTATGTAGTTTTTGTAAATTTATGTATAAATAGTATTATTTATTTGAGCTTTTATTGCCTTTATCATACACTGCCCTTTCTTTCTCCCTCTCATAAATCCATCCAATGGTTGTCTGGTAGAGATTGCCTTAGTGCGATAAGACCGCCATTTGTACTTTGTTGTTTTGTTGTCTATATATATCTGTTGTTACATTTTTGTGTACAATAAAGAATATAAATAAAAAAAATAAATAAAATATTTTATCAATGATCATTTAGTGTTTAGTCTAATCACGATTAAGCTAAGCTAATAATATGTATAAAACTATAATTTAACTAATTATGTCGCTATAATTCTAAATAAGCAAATTCACATTATATCTCCCATAATAATAGTAAGGTAAAGATGAACAATCTGGAAGTAGTAACCTCGGGATAGGAACCGGATCTATATCCTGTCGGAGCTTCCCGACGGCGCGTCTGTTGAATTATTCATGCGGCGCGTGCGCATACAACCATTCGGAGGTATTCGTTCCCGGGATAGGAACGTGATGACATCACGAGATTGTTCTATGAATGTTGCTGGCGTATAAGGAAGTTGACTTTCTCTCCCGGATTTTGCTGGTTCAATCCCGATATTGTATTAACTTAAGTTTTAAGATATATCTTGTAAGTTAGTTAGGCCCTGAGTGCAATACCGAAGTCATCTTACTAGTAGCGCTGCTGTTCATTACGAAGTTATATTATTTATAGGCATTCGGCCTTAATCATAGACAGATTAAAAACCTATTTCAGTTATCGAATGTTATGTCCCTTTCGAACGACTTTAGAATTCAGTTTGAGCGAAGAAGACTAAACATTATATAACTAAAAATGGTTTAAAATTTGTCTATGAATAAGGCCGATGATTTATTAGTAATACTGTAATCGGATCTAACCTAAGTTACGTACTATGCGTGGTTAATACCTTAGAGTTATAGTTCTGGGGAGATCGAGGTTTAATTCATGATACCCCTAAATTTAACTCTGGTATCGACTCTACCATAAAGATTTCCATACGATACAAGTTAATTTATGCGAAATATTAATTACATTATCTGGTTCTGGGCGTTTGAAAATGAGAATTTTGTGGTGAAATACATGAGTAATCCTATATGAGGAATCGTTTTCTTTTTTAAATAACTCATTAGCATGATTAATATGCATTTGTATCTTAGTCTCAAGTGAAATTGCAGTGAATCATCCGTTATGTTATCGGTGGAAATACGTCATGGCGTAGTAAAACTGCATCCTGTCATTACGAGACCTATGATTCTTTAGTCATAGTTTACCACATCTATGTATAGTATTTCATGTAAGTTTCATATCTGATACTTTACTCTTTATAGATTTATTAAGGGTAAAATAAACTATTTAATTAGAATATTTCTACAAGTATAAAGACTTGTATTGTTTCTTTGTACCTACTGATCATATGCTCAGTGATATAATATATTATTAACAAAATATGCTATTTCTCTCTCTTGTGAAAATCTGTTCGTGGCAGCATATTGCGATGTTTTGCAATAACATCAGATAATACATAGTCCATCGCCCGAGTAAATTGAATTTTGAGGATATATCTAACACCATCATGTAACCTTATTACCATTTATGATATTCAAAACGTGATCCATCATTGTTATGGCACGTGATAAGTTAAAGCGTTTAATCTCCACAATCTGTATTGTTATGGAATTTATTGCAACCGGAAATTGGTGATGCAAACAATTAGCTGATAAGATACGATTGTTCCACTTACGTCTAATACTGATAAGGGTTTTGATAACCGTCCGGCACCAGTGAAGCTACACTTGGATTGCACTTCCATCGGATTCTTTCGTAGCCACTTTAGTAGGCCGGTGTTAAATAAAGAAATGATCCTTGCTTTCCCTCATCTGTCCCCAACCAGGTACCCTGAAATCTTTATTTTATTTAATGGAATACATTGTATAATTTTTCAAAATTCACTTTCGACAGTAAGAAATATAGCTGAAAATAAGAAAGCTGATATAGGAAATAATACGAATCTGATCAGATTTTATTGGAGTGAAATAAAGAACTACCTCCGGACAAACTCGTGCTACGTTACTAGTGTTTTTGTATAAATGCCCCGATCGACATTTGACAGTCATTAAGCCCAACAATCGACTGTGTGTTATAGCGTCGCGTAGCCGCGTCCCATTGTGCCTCAGTTGATGGACGGCTGAATCGAAAACGATGTGTTGTGAGCTTTGGGTACAATGTGTCTGAGGCGTCTGTACTAGATGTTGATCGCGATTTCATATGACTGATTAGAAACTTTGAGATAAAACTGTTTTGAAACCTTTAACGGGATATAAAAACGTAGTTTATAATACAATTATATTAAAACTCTAATGATGTAAAAATGCTATGGCAAAAGCTACTGGGTTTCTTTACTAGGGCGATTTTGTACGACCGAGTTTTTATTATATTTTCGCTTACACAATGATGTCCGTTTTAAATCGAATGTGCGCCGGTTGATGGTAGACTTCGCCACTCTCGCGTGATCTTGTGCGGTTACAGATACACCATCGCTGGTAAACATTATGACAGTATGTCTTATTCCTCCTACTTGCCCTTACACCTTACACGTTCTTACGAAATTCATCGATCATCATCATCAATGTTTTCAGCCATAGAAATACCACTACTGAACAAAGGCCTTACGCCAATGTTTTTATTATTTAATTCATAGCAACCTGTTAGAAGCTTCCTAAATGCAGACGCTTCCAGTGACTTATCAATATTTCCATCCACATTGTGAGTGAGCGTCTTACTAATAGAAATGTAATTGCCCCAATTATAAAACCATAATTTATTTTAATGATCTTGATCTATTCAAAAAGTCATTATAAAGTCTGCTGTATATTCTTTCAATAAACTGGTTGGTAATTTTTAATCCATTGTCGTATAAGGTGTAAAAAAAACTAAGAAGTATTAAACAGGTCGATACTCGATTGCAATAATAAAGCCAGTATGGTAATTTAAAGGATGTGATAATAGAAAAATATTAGGTGCTACTAACTGATATGAAAGAAATATATAAAACCCACGATTTCTCAGGCCTTTTTGGTGTCCTTCGGTTCTGTTATAAACTAATAAAACAAAGAAAATTATCAAATATGTTCATATGTTAATATGTACCTGAATATTCCCGAGGGTTAGCAGAGGTTCCGCCAAAACCGACAAAGTTTACCAAACCTACTTTCATCCCAATATGTAATAAAACCCTGCAGTTACAATTTCAATACCAAGAAACATGAGAAAAACAACAGTTCCCAATTATCTTGTTGACGAGCAAACACAGCCAAATCTCATTAAGGTTGTTACGAGAGCGTGCAGTTAAATTACATGCAGATGCGACAGTTGTGAAACGTAGTTAAGTTCGAAGACGTCAGTGAAATGTGCTGGGGCGTGTCCTGTGCCACCCGGCTATAGGTCAGCGGTGGACCCACTCAATTTGACCATAACTATAATATATTATGGTATACAGACAAGTAATTTTACGTCCGTTCATTCATGTTTTTTGGATGTGTGTTGATGTATCGTAAATTAATATTGCGTTCATTATGTTCATTCATAGGCAATGGTAATCGGTTATTATGAGTTGGACCATCGCATATGCATAGACAATTAAAAAAAATCCAAATTTTATCATACAAGTATGTGTAGAGGATAATGTATGACAAAACAAACAATATTTTGTCTCAAAACAGCAACAAAAAGATACTATTAAAAATTGCCACAGGAAATTCCGTGCATTTTGAGTGGCCAAAGGCAGGTTAACAACACATTCATAAAAGGGTAACGCATCGGTTCGACATAATTCCTCCATACATCTCAAGAACGCAAGTGGCAATTCCTTTTTCTTCATTTTATCCGACTGTTGAAATGGGTTGATGTTCTTAATCCCTATAGTAAGCTTCTACCGCGATATGTTACATCGACAATCCCCAATATCCTCGGCGTAGGAACACCGTCCATTCAAGCAATTCAATATATCATTGCGGTTACGTTGCGCAGTATTGATGTTTACCTTAAAACTAATTAATATGTAAAGCTGCGGTGTAAATCAATCTCCTCTGTATTTACGCCCTTCATGCGCCGAAAGGAATGCGTTTCTCGGAACAGTAATAATATGTTACGACTTGGTGATGTCGTGTGACCTTAAATGGATACACAAATATGTTGCAATTAAAATTATTTAAATTTTAGTATTTCAATTAGGAGGATTTGTTTCGTGAGCAAGTCAAACCGCAATAGGCTTTCGTAACAAATTAAAGCCAAGGCGTCTACGGAAAATCTTTTCTATTCTTGTTACATACACTTATGATTATAATAATATAAATACACTAAAAAACACCTATTCCCGATCGTACAGTAATATATCAGTTATACTCGCAGGTATCGGAAATTATAACAAACTTATCGATTCACAACACAAATTCTAAATATTTTTTGATTACACACCATTACTTTTTTTCTTAACCGCTTCCTATTCTTTACCATCAGGCCTAAACACCCATACATACATACATACATAAACTCACGCCTTTATCCCCGAAGGGGTAGGCAAAGGCGCCACCAGGACACCCACATTTCGCCTAAACACCCACATATTATAATCCTATACAATCTATTAAAATCAGTGATATTCGCGAAATAAGTATTTATTCCGTTGCAAGAATACCGAATGTATATTTAAACAATACGTATTTATTTAATCAAGATACAATGATACGAGTTTGGCGCACGTGAAGATTAACTCGTCATATTGATCTGGAGATAAACGAATATGGCCGCGGTGCTTGATTGCCTCTCTGGCATGTTATTTTGTTAATGGAAAGATACATCCAACTGTCGTGCTTTTGAGTCATCGTCATTTTCAGCCATAAGAAATTCACTGTTGAAAACTTTGAAATACGAGGAACTGTGATGATGTGTAATCCCGATTAATTCCGGTTCTGATAACCAATTTCAGCGTCTTCTTAGGTATTCCCATCTCACTTCTTTTTTCTTTTAAATTTTCCCCGATGTGACTAATAATAATTTGATGCGAAACATGGGACAAACATTTTTGATTTAGGCCGCGACTTCGATCCCCGCACCGAGACAAATGCTTGTGTGAGCCACTGGCATTTGTTTCGGGCCTGGGTGTTTTTGAGATCGGAAAGTCTCGTAGTTCCTGACACCTACGACACAAGACTTGATCTTAGTGTGGGGTCAGGACTATGTATGTGGCTGTTGGGTGTATTTATTATTTATTAATTACTTCGTAAAATAACAAGTATTTAGAAAATATTCAGTATTCTTCGTAGCACTGGAGCAATATAAAATAGTTGTTGCTTAAACATGTAATGATTTTGAAATCAGGCTTGATTATCTAATATCGAACAAAATATATTTGGAACGAAAATCAAATACAAAATAGATCATAATGGTTTCTTAGATTTACGCGAATGTTACACATTGAAATAAAACTATTTTATACGGATTTTATCGCGATTTGGTTTAATTTTTACATTTTTTAACTTCCCGACGTTTCGATTACTTTACAGCTTTCATGGTCACGGGGCAGACTGAGGTATTAGTCATCCGCTCAGTGACTGTTACAATTAAACTACCCTTAATTTATATTTATTAAATTAAAAAAGTTAATTTAAAAAAGTTAGCTAGTTTTTGCGTAGATCGGATCGCAAAAAATGTAAAAATTAAACCAAATCGCGATAAAATCCGTATAAAATAGTTTTATTTCAACAAAATAGATCAGTCAATTTACGAATCAAAAACAGATTCTCACGCTTTACGAGACATGTTAATGTACACCGCCATTAGACCAATGTGACGATTAATCTCTTGTTACGTAAACACACTCAAAAATATTGTTTTTTTAATGACTAACAAGTTTACCAAATTACCAATACCACGCATTTTGAATGTACACATGCGATAAATAACACAACAGGATGTGACCTTGTTTCGCAGTCTCTTGAGAAATAAAGCCGAATACATATAATATGTACAAGACAGTGCAGTCAATATGTCTGGCCGGGAAGCCACATGCAAGCTTAATGTAACCGCAACGCGCGAGCTCTCAATTTTCAATGAACAAGCCGCGTTGTGGTCGCGCCGCTCGTAAAAACTGTTTATGCGTGCCGATCACGTCATGTTACGGTACGGTGTGCCGGATGCGCTGGTTCGGAAGGTCGGACGGTGCCGCCGGTGTGGCCGGGACTCCGGAGTCGCCGGCAGCACCGGTACAGTCGGCGGCCTCCTTGATGCCATCCTACGTATGGGATCCGGACCTTTGTCGTCTGAGCGTCCGATGTGCATATCCGTTGACTGCTTTGTTTCTTTTAAATGAATTGTTAAACGTTTTCTATAATAATATATCCGGGAACTGTATACGCGGATGGATTTTGTAGAGTTGTGTCTGACTTGGTGATTGTGATTCATCTTAAATGAGCTATCGAACGGAATGGTATCACAGTGTCATAACGCACTGACTGATACAACTTTGATTTTTCTGGCTTAAAAAACGACTACTAATCTCTAAATGTGTGATGTATTTTTAAGGATATCGTGAACCCCAAATTACCTAATTTATTTATTGTTATAACCACGATACTAAACACGTTCTTCTGTCAAGACTACGTCAATGCGAATTTATTATTCATTTCACTTCGTAAATACAAGACATGCTCCCAAGTAACGTTTTGTTCTACTAAAAGTAGCAGCTCTGCTATAAAAGTAGCATTGTTTTATAGTTTTTAACCCTAACCGCGGTCCGAGCCGAGCCCCTTGCCTCTTGGCCTTGAGCTAGTTGCTGTTTTATTGTAGCACCGAGTGGTTTGAGCACTCACCCGACACTCAGAAGTGAACCGTGAGGTCAACAGCTAATAGCGATTGAAACAAATCTTCCGAGTTCCAACATTTCAAATAGTTTTGTTTTTGAGTTTGTAAGACGTCGCATTTGCCACTGCAATTCCTATAAGCCAGAATTGATGTGTTTTGTTGACACCAACAATTGAAGCTCGGCGAGTCTCTGGGAGTCTCGTTCATGTTTTCAGTGTTATGAGTTCACGTTTTGAACCCGAAACGAAATTAAATAGGACACTGTCCCGCCCACACACCCGCCACTGCAACTCCTGTAAGCCAGGATCAACAGTGGCACGCATTTTAATGACACTGAGCATTGAAGCTCTAAGTCTCCGGGAATGTCTAACTTGTCTTTAACGAAATTAATTAAATAATTTCATGAATAAAAAGAATTGTAATTTGGCAATAAAAATTTCCACTTCCCTCAACAGTACAACTAGAGGCAAAATGATGAACCAGAGGGGTATTAAACTCATAAAGCCCAGTAGTATGTCGCGAAAATCGTTAACCTTTCAAGACTCACCGTTCCCCAGTGAACTTTGGGCCACGCTCGCGGATCGCAATACTTAAACGTTTTATTTGTCTAAAAGTGGAAGCTGACCTCGTTGGAAAAATCGATTTGTAACCTCCTTGTTAAAACCTACGCGTATTAAGTTATTAAACTTCGAATAAAGTATGTGTTCGAAATAATTGTCGAGCTTCGAACGACGCTGGTGCAGTTATTAGAGCAAGAATGCGCACTTCTTAGAAATAATTAGAATGTCTGAAATATTTGTCATAGCTCCAATATTTAGCTTATCAACCATAGTTAATTATTATAGAAAAATCTTAATGATCTTGGAAAATTCAACTTACGCTTTTGCTAATAGATGTAGTTTCAATAATATGCGGAAAACACATAAACAGTACGTTACAATGTTTTACGGTATACAAAATCTAGTTTAGAATATTTTTGTTTTTAAACGAAGGATCGTTTAATTCCCCCAATGATGCTAATTATCAAAAAAAGTAGTCTTTTAATCTCCACTTTCTAACCATTTTGAAAATAACTGAAATAGGTACAGATTACTAATAACATTTCATAGCTTGTTATGTCTTTGAAAGCGTGTGTAATAGTTGCGCGAACTAAAGTGCCGCTGATATTAAGTTAAAGCTAACTTAGTTTAGCCTAACTCGCGCTGTGTCAGGTGTTTCATTATAGTTTTAATTACTTGTGGGTCGTGTGCTACACTATATTCAGGGCAGGAGGATAAAAGCCCGATTTCAGAGAAAAAATATTGTTGTTTGGGAAATTGAGGATATTAGTGATAACTTGTAAATAAATTAAACTTAAGCATATTAAGTGGCTATTACTGTAATAGGAGATCTTTTAAAACAATTTTTGTTACAAGTAGGCAATTCTAGCTATGACATCGCTGCTCCATTTAAAATTATACTTAATAGTTTTTATACAAAGCCACCATTATTATCATCCTTGACCACAAAAAACTAGTGACTGCTGAGCATAAGCCCCTCAAACGCCACGACGACCTGAAGGATGCAGCCTGTATCCAACTTTATTGATGTCGTTCATCTCTCAAAATACTAACCCACTTCTCTTTAATTCCAGTGTTACTGAGCGAGGCCATTCTATCGGACGATACCCTGGAGAACAAGACGTTGAAGATCACAGACTTTGGACTGGCGCGAGAAGTGTACAAGACCACGCGGATGTCCGCAGCCGGGACCTACGCCTGGATGCCTCCAGAGGTGAGACTAGGACTTAGAATGATGAAGAGCATTCAGACGGAGTTTTGTACTTTTGTAAAGAATTAAAATTAGACATTAGCTGATTATTATCACACCTTCATTGAAAGTCTAATAATTAAGGTGCAAGGAAATGGACTGATTTCACTACTAACTTCGGTTCGAGATATAATATTGTGATTATTGTATTCTAGCTGTTTGATAGCGATAATGTTTCGTATAATTTCGTATAATTTCAACTTGTAACCATCCATGTAGCAACAGAAATTCCAATCAATCTTGAGCACTAAACATAAAACCACAACAAAGTGCTCTAGAAACATTGTACCGTGTTAGAAAAATACACTTGTGCTAGCTTTATGTGTTTTAAAAGAACATGAAAATACTTTTAAGTCAAGGGGGAGAAATATTATTTTAAGAAAAACGTTTTGCTTTTCTTCTGAAGCCATTGCTTTTATCAATCTTTGCTTGCGAATATATTATTTACTATTAGAGTTATAAGAAGCTTTATATTTTTTTATAAAATATAGTTCGACTGTTAAATATATTACTTTAAACGCCAACGTCTGTACCATTAGCAAACTGTCGCATTTTTTCTTTCACAATAGCCGTATTCCTTGCCATTCGTAATGCTCGGTTGATTAATGGACCCACTTATTTAGAAAGGCTAGTGTTGAAAAAAACATTGATTATAATCGAACAGAGCAGAATGTATCATTAGTTTAATAAAAAATATTATCAATTTTGTTGTCATTATTATCATTTTTTTAACTTGGTGTCATTTTTTTTTATTTGGTTCATTGGTAATTAAACTTTTATTATAGTTTAAAAAAAATCAAGAACATCAACTAATTTAACCACAAATATATTAGAAAATAAGGAAACAGACATCATAATGACACTCTCCGTGGCGCAATTGGTTAGACGCGGGTTCAATCCCCGCACCGCAATATTTGTGTGATCCACAGGTATTTGTTTCGGGTCTGAGTGTTTGTGGAACCGAAAAGTCTCTTGTAGTTTCTGATACCCACGACAAGACTCGATCTTAGTGTGGGTTCAGTACTATGTATGTAACTGTGAGATGTATTTTAAATGTATTATTTTAGTTATTTATAATTGTGAGAATACTACCTATTTCTTTATAAATATAATTCTAATCAGTCAAAAATCAACATGAAATCTACCGAATAGATAAAGATTTTATCGGTTTAGGGTATTCTTCTTTAAGGTCATCAGTGCAATCTTCACAATGGTTTCAATTCATTGTACGACCCCGAATATTCAATCGATATACGAATTGGTTCCAAAATTAATCGATTTCGTGTTTTGTCTCAGCTCAAGGTACTCATAGATGGACAATTAAATCTGCAATGCTAATACATACATTGGTTCACGGTCGTCGGCGTGTGGGCAAACATTTCGTTCAGTCACAACCTCTGAGTCGATGTGGGAGCTATCTCGGCTAACTTTGTATTAATACTGACGATTTAATGTACCTCAGTGAAGTATTTCGAGTGTTAACTAAGTTATTGTTTTGGTGGTGGTGTTGTGATTGGTAGAATCAGACACGTAGATGTTTTAGACAAATGTGAATTGCTTTACTGTCGGGTTTCGCACGGTAAGTGAAAATTCCCATTACCTCTTTCTTATTCCTGTCCAAAAGGATAAATCCCACCATGTGCTAGAGGTATAGAATAAAAATGCGAACCATAGCCTATCATAATTTAAAAGAGTAAACAGACTGATTTCCCGAAGGAATAAAAAAATGAATTAAGTGTTTACAGTAAAGAAAGGAAGAGAGTAAAATAGCACCACATCTTGAACTTTTTATTTGAAAGTGTTTGTTTGCTCGGACTGGATATATCACGAAAAAGACCGTCAAAATTGAAATGCCGGGCCTAATTTATGTGCAAAATGGATGAAAATTTTATTGCTTCGACGCACGCCACGGCAGAAAAGGGTACAGAAAAAGATTAATACACCCAAAATGAATTTCCAGGTGATAAAACACTCCACCTTCTCCCACGCATCAGACGTATGGTCGTATGGAGTGCTATTATGGGAGCTGTTGACCGGCGAGACGCCGTACAAGGGCATCGACGCGCTGGCGGTGGCGTACGGGGTAGCCGTCAACAAACTCACGCTGCCCATACCCAGCACCTGCCCCGAACCCTGGAGGAAGCTGATGGAAGGTGAGTCTGGTGGTTATAGAGTATTCAAGGTAGATATGAGTGAGTCCAGTAAGTCTTAGGTCTTTTCTCCTTGGCTTTAGCTCCAAACGAAGCAGGAGTGAGTGTTGTATTGTGCTACTTATATCCAACAGTAAGTTACAGAGATAGACATATTACTTTAAATATAAGCTAGTATACAAAATAAAAATAAAAAATATATTATTTTGTGCCTCACGACAAAAAAGAACGCCTGTTAATGAGCAATTTTCTTCACTAATTAACATAAAGTTACATAAAAAAAACATTAACTATAAAATATCACACATCTGCTTTCTTTGTACACAGCATGCTGGCACTCGAACCCACGCGAGCGTCCCCTATTCCCGGTGATCTTGGAGCAACTGGAGCTGATCAGGCAGTCGGAGTTCACGCGGGCTCCCCACGAGTCCTTCCACACCATGCAGGACGGCTGGCGGCTCGAGATCGAGGAGGTCCTACGGGATTTGAGGAGGAAGGAGAAGGTATGGGGGAGGGGAATAAAAAAAAATTACATGTTCATAGATTTACTGCAGATGTAAAAATTTTATCGGTTAGGGATGAAACATAAATATTTCTAAAGGAAAATTCATGAGCTTCTTTATCGATATTTACATAATAGTGTGTTGTTTAGAACTGTTCTTCACTGGTGCAGTCATACAAATGTACATATTTTAGTATTTTCTAAATCACATCCATAACAGGTATGATCGTGAAAGATTTCATTTAGGATTGGCACATAGAGGGTTTTTTCTAATTTATAATTTATTTCTACATCATGTAAAAAGTAAAATATTGTAATACTATCATATCATTTGAATAACATTCATCATTGAAAATAAGTATTTTATATGGTTTTATATACTTAAGGCAATTTAGTATGCAAGGTATTCTGAGTAATCAAAATTTAAACAAATAGTTTTTCATATTAACCCAACACGATTTTCCTGACCATCAATATTTTTAAACTATTATTAGAACACCTATATGGTGTTAGAAAGGAGACCCTTTAAACCATGACCAATCTTTTCTTATTTTAATAACCATAAAATTAAAATTAAAATTTTATGTTGTGGTATTTTTTATCCCTGGATAGAATTATTTTTATAATATAATTTAGGTCAATTAATATAACACTTTTAAAGTGTCTCCTTTAAAACTAAAGCATATTGTACCAGCTTTTAAGACTAAGAAATTTGTGCATTTCAAATGCTTTGTTAACATTGATTGGCTTAGCTATGTTGACACCACAAAATTACTACAAAAAACAAATCTATTAGATGAAATAACACAATTTTGACTAATGAAAACAATTATTTTCATTCGTAACGCTCTCGAATAGGAATGCAAAACCATAGAGGAGGTTAGTGGTGTGACATTGATGTTGTAGCTTTATGTTTGTCATTTTAGCTACATATGCAGTTTCATTTATATGTTATTATCTTTCATAAAGTTTCTGCGCTTTAGACCATTCACTTATCATTGTGATTCAAATGAATATTTTCTTGCCTGATGTTTTCATGGCACAGTTATGGTGCGATGTGGTGTAATGGGCAGAGACTTTTAATAGCTATAGTGTATGTGACTTTCAGTTTCGTGTTATCATACAAAATTATACCAAAACTATAGTACTATTTGTAGAAAGCTCAGTTATATCTTGTCCAAACTTATTGTTTGCAACACTGGTAAATTATAACTCCAGAAAGTTTGGTATAACTTTGTGACACGATAGCCCATTTATTTTATTTGTTTCTTTATTTTGTTGTTAGCTTGAGTGTAACATGTCGTGTGGAATTCCCAATCACATGGAATGTAAATCATTTCCACCCTAAAACGTCCTTCAATTATATTATTTGTCTTTACTATCCAATTTAGTATTAATATCATAAAGACATTAGTAATACGCCCAGCGGATACTTCCAGGAGCTGCGCTGTCGCGAGGAAGAGCTGACCCGAGCGCAGCTGCAGCAGCGGCTCATGGAGCAGAACCTGGCGCAGAAAGAGCGCGAACTGGAGATGCGCGAGATCGACCTGGTGGCGCGCGAGCTGCACATCCTTATATTCGCCAGCAACATGTCGCACAATCAGCCGCCTCAGCCTAATAAACGGAAAGGTACACAAGACAACTTTCCTCTTCCCATCATCCTTTTTCCTTCCTGCTCTCCTCTCATTTTAATGGGCCGGCAACATATCCATGATTGTGGATGCAGCCTTGTGGATGGTCATGGTGGCAGTGATCACATACCATCAGACGACCTGTTTGCTTATTTACCGTACCTATGCAATAAAAAAAGAAGGTACGCTTTACTAACGTTTTGAGAATCTTTTTGCTCTTAACTATTTAGTTTTGTTGTGGGTTAAAATTAGACAGTACCGAAAGATGTGTGGTTTCATGTAGGTAATTAAATGTGTAATATAGATTCTGTTAGGAGTTTCAAGACGATCGATATCTTGGGATAATCTCTTTATTTAGTTTCCTAAATGTAAATCAAGTATTTGCAGGTCGCTGATTAGTATCCGGCTCGAAGGATTAAAATATACTATACGTGTCTCCTTTAATAGTACCGTAACGATCATGTATAATTAGAAAAATAAACAAAGTTATAAAACGAAAGACAGTTAAATGATTTTTCAATGATTGTAAACTAAACTGGTACTCAGCATCAAAATACTTGCGCTCACCATTAATTCATTGGTTCCAGGCAAATTCAGCAAGATAAAGCTCCTGAAGAAGGACACGATCTCGTCGCCGCTGGACTTCCGGCACACGCTGACGGTGCGCCCCACCGACGACGACTCCAGCGTCAAGCAGCTCGTCGCCGTCGCCAAGGACACGCCGCCCGGCTCGCCCGCCATCATGCGGGCCATCGCGTGTGAGTGCACTCATTGTCTACGGTTTGGAATGGATATTGGGCTTTTGAGCCAGTGATTTTTATTATTTTTTATTATATAGTGATTGTTGTACAAATTGCAACGTTAGGTATTTTTTATATTTATTTGATCTTCTGTTATTTTTATTTTTTTAGTTTAAGAATAACTCAAAAATAAAACTAGAGGGTTAAGATGTCTTTCCGAGGTCAGTAGAATATCATAGAATTTTAATTCCAATCACTGTAGCATTCATCTTAACAGTGTTCATAATTGGTTTCGCTGACCGGCAGTGCCCGCGGACGGCGTGAAGGGCAAGACGTGGGGTCCGTCGACGGTGCACCAGCGCTCGCGCACGCAGCTGCCCCTGGCGGCCGCCGCGCCCCCCCGCCCGCGCCCCCGCTTCAGCTGCTCCGCGCCGGACCTGCCCCCCGCCACGCGCCACCCAGGTAACCCGGCCCCCCGCGACCCCCGCACCCCCCGGCCCCCCGCCGCCAAGCGCCAGCACTACGACGCCGTGTTCCACGCGCCGCTGCGCCGCAACAAGCACCTGCCGCCCGACCCCGCGCCGCCGCAGCTCTGCTCCGACACCGACCGCCTGCTGCCCGGCGACTAGCGCGCCCCCGGCTTGTACGAGAGGGGACGTCGGCAACTAAATATTTGCGACCAAAAATATGCGCTACCATACTAATTCTTTTTCTGTCCGAGCTGTCACGATATCTTCCTTCTTGCCCGGTACGCTGGCACATATTTTGACAACGATTTCCTCTACAGTATGATACGTCAATAAACATCAACCAAATGTGTCTCGCCACCAACGAACGAATCCGAACATTTGGTCAATCGATTCCCGATCACTAATATTCCTTCACTAATTTTATGAATTAGTGACGCGAATTATGAACGATACGAGTAGATTCCGATGTTATATTAAGAGCAGCATCTCCGTCATTTAGGATGTTTAAGATAATATATCTAATTGTCCGAGTGTGTCATACAACGCTATATCTACTGGGACAATGTACAAAAATGTTGCCATATGAAGACATATCATTTTCTACTAACACATTCCCATTGTGACGCATTTGAGATATCTCTAGATCTGTCTCGATCCGCTCGAATAATCCAATGAAATAATTTACCACCCCAAACTGCATTTACGATTCTGCGATAGAAATTACGACGCTTTTTCTCGCATTCTGTCAAATATCGAATAATTACTATTTTAGTATATTTTTGACAAGTTTAGTAACTCATTGAGTTCTTGGCTAGTTGTCTCTATTTTGTAAATACGCTACTTATTAGCTAAAATGTTCCAAGGATTTGATGCTAGTTAAGGATTAGTTAGTTATAATGAATTTAAAAAAGACTTATTTTTAGATATAAATTGTTAGGTGCTAGGTTTAAAATTTGTCTGTCATGCGCCTTCATACATTACTATCAATTTTGTTCCTTTTGTAGATACAATTTTATTTCAGTTTTATTTGTATGTAATCTTGCTTATTCGCCCTTATTTCATGTTTTATCGATAAAATAATTAGATTATTCGTTGTCTAATTCTAACTATGAATTCCGTTTTGCTTGCGTACAAAGCTAGTTAAAAAATGATGATTACATATTTTTTTAAGTATTACTAAATTGACCTTATCATAGATAGCCGTGGCAATATGATGGACAAATTTTATCAAACTATTTATAGTTTAGTAGTTAAATTTTATAGATATTATACAAAAAAAATAATAAACAAAAAGACTTCGACACGTTGTAATATCTTATGACTGAGGAATATTTAGGATCTTGCCAAATTGTTTTAGAACGAAACGAACGGTAAGAAAATTGCATAGAGAAGTGTTGAAGAAAATAATTAAAAAAAAATAATAAAAAAAGCAATTAACATTTTCTATGTGACTTTTTTACTGTAAAAAGTAGGGAATTACGTGAGTGGACATGTGAAATATATTTGACGCAAAAAAGATGGACACGTGACGAATGACACTTAACGAGTATTATCTTCAAATAGCATTTTGTACATCAAAATTTATGACACTCTCCACATAGTTTATTAATTTAATGATAAGTTATGAATATTGTAGGTGCTATGTATTACACAGATGTGCGTTGCATCTATTTTGCGTCGGACTGTAATTTATTTAACTTCACCTATTTTGTTTTATCGCTGCATTAAAAGGAACGTCTCAAGACAACTTGCTCTATCCTTGTGAGTATGGTTTTTTTTCTCTATTTTATTTCCTAGATTTGGGACACATCGTGTAGTACCCTTTAAAAGTTGATCTGGTTTCTATTTATTTTTCCATATAATGCAATTATACCAAAATAATAAAAAATCTAAATACTATTTTTTTATGTTTTAGCTTTACTTTCGTTTGCACTAAACCAACTAAAATGTAGCAAAATCTCATAAAGTAGTAGCTACAGTAATGGACAGTTATGACAGTGTTGCCATTGCTAGAAAAAAAATATTTTACATAAGTTGTATGCACGGCGTGTTCCAAATTTTCAATGTCACAAAAAAAATCTCGTTTTGAACTTGCATTTTGTTTGTTGTTAGTATATGACAGACGTTAGTAAAACGTGTAGGCTTAAGTTTTACTTATTTACTGTGTATACATACAAATGGAATTGATTGTAAAGTTTATATATACGTGATGATTATGTACGTGTGATACTCAGTGCGTGTTATGTTTACTCCATTCTTTGTAATGTAGACCGTTTTTTTGTAATTTTAGTATTCAGTTTTTTTTGTTTTTGTAAATTGTAAGCATTTGTTTGCTTTCAGCCAGGATTTTTTTATTAAGCTATGCATGCTTAGCAGTTCATATGATACGCTATATACGATGCAATTAAGTTTTTTTTATATATGTATTTGTTGTACTTACTTATACGTTAGTTTATAATCTTCGCTTCGTTTTTATCACCATGTCATTTACGGCACGCTTTCAAATGTTTACAATGACAGTCTATCCTAATACGAATATGTGGAAGTCTATTTGATTTTACCCGAATTGCTTAAATTAAATTTTGGGGATAAAAATCCAGAGTGATATTTTCCCCTTTATGTCTTTTTTTTCTATTATTGATTTAAAATAATAAATTCCGAAAATAAATATTTTATACGACATAATTAAAAGTTACTCAATGATTTTATTACAAAGTACAATACCTATTTTATATTTGGTAATCACGTAGGCTTCCACCGCATAGTAGTTATTTTGTTGTATAGTACAAAATACAGATCCGCTGTAACATCCGATCAGTAACAATGTTCCTGGGAGCGGTGGTGGCATAGCGTTACATTACAAGAGGCTCACGTGTAAACTCGGCCGCTTTGACGGCGGAACCCGGCACTCCACGTAAAAAACCGACGACTAGCGCACTTCCTTGTAAAAATCCTTTTTTAATGTTATTTTTTCCGTTTTACAGACGCGACCTTGAAAATGGAACGTAAATGATTAGAAATTCACGATTAAAGTTTTTGGTTATTAATATTGTTTAATTTTTCACACTTTACAATTTAAGTTAATTTTAAAACCGGGGTACAATTATTATTCCGCCGTCAAATCATCAACGGTCGCTCTTAAATTGTTTAAAAATGTTAAAACAATACGGACAACTCCTCGGTGATCTGGTTCTTAGATAGTATAGATCCTTTTTATATATCAAATAAACCTTTTCCATAAAATCTATGACGGTGTATTTTTTTAACATGGGTCTACTAATCGTTAGTTACTAACCAATACCCCTAACATAGACAAAGAAAGCCATAGAGTAAACACCACAGATTATCAAAGGTGAAGGTGGAAATCGCGAAATTCGCTTACGCTTTCTATCACGATGGCTATTTAATTCGGGAGAGGTTGAGAAAATATAACTATATATTAACAAAATACGAAAACAAATATATCAGTGCTTAACGAAGTCATATGAACATGTAAGTATTTAGAAAGTTTTTATTTTTTAGTATCGTTTTGCTTGATTAAGTTTTTCAGAATGAACTGTGTGGCATGTGTAGTGATAGATATTATTATATTGTATGAGATATGTAATTGCATGTACATGTGATTAAAGGAATAATAATTTCATTTATTTCTTTAATTGTTATTATTTATCATATATTTAATATCCATCCATAAGCTTTATAATTTATGATTAAGTTTTATCTCATGTTAACAGTGTAACACACTATTATCTTGTGACTAGCATTTTCTATGTGGATAACATTATTGTAAACACACCGTGTAGTAATATCACATCAACGTTCTGTAAACCGAACTTGTTCACATCGAAAATGTCAGATTGTTTCAACAGGGCTGCCACACGCTAATAACACAATGTACTCTGTCTCGTTATTCAAACGAAAAATACCATGTATATTGGTATGGGTAGATACAAAGAAAAAAATGTGCTATATCTACATTGTAGATAATGGGCCCAACATTGTAAATTATACATTATATTATGGACAATTTTTCTTCAATGAAAATATTGTATATATGTAATATGAGACCTTAATTAAATTTTTATAAACAACCTGATGAATGGATCTTTACAATTTTTTTTTTATTCAAAGAATAATAATTTTAAAACGTTTCATTCCGATAATTGAGGTAAAATCTACAATAAAAGCGTTTGAAAATGGAGTGGCAGCCTTGTCATTTTATTTCTTTATCACTACGCACATATTTTTACACTAACGAGCCTATGTTTTCCATTCACATAGGTTGTTTTCTTCCTTATACAGACTTCAGTCCTGACGAGTGGGGCCCAGAGTTTCCGCTGAGCTCATCATCTCGGTATACTGTTCCGATGCCCACCCTGTATAGTACTGAAGGTGAGTACTTAGTAGTAACTAGAATATAATTGTCTATGGTATATTTTAGACTTGTTTTTGAACTTCGAAAAGAAAAATGATTTTTTTTTGTCACAAGTATTAGGTGTAAAGAGAATGCTCTCGAACTCAAAATTAATATTTATTGACGTTTACTTCTGTAATTTGGTGTTTGAAAAATCCGGTATGTAATGTCATGTCATTGACCTCTAGAGTCAGCTGGTTTGTAAGCAGTTCATTGCGATATTGATAAAAAGAATATTAATTATATTTATTTGCATGAATTAATCTCTGTATTTATATATCCAACCAAAATGCCAAGTGACAAATGTATTTTTTTTATTATCCTCTATCAAGATCGTTCTCTTACACATATATGTATTCTGTATTAATATTTATGGATGAAGTCGTTTTGTGTATGTTTTTACGTTTTTTTATTTTTTTGTTGTATATTTAGTAGTGAACGATATGTATTAAATTGGTTTTCAGGTTACAAATATAAGAAGCCGAGTATAATAGAATTGGTTTTGTACAATATGGCAGCGCTGCTGGGCGGCGTGGCGGCCGGATATGACGTCAGAGTGTCCAACGTCAGCCCGCTGCATCCCACCTTGCAACCGCACAGGTTAGATCCCACAATACTCATTTATTTCTCACTGCTGGGCATGGTTCTCCTCTAAATCAGAAGGTTCATATAATTCACTTTATATGTTTTTGATTTGGCTATAAAATAAAATCGGATTTCTGACAAATTTTACCCTTATGATAATTCATTTTACCTTCGTAATTCGTTCTTTTATAAATAATTAATTTTTCGGCATACTTCAAATCAAACAATAGTTTACGTAGGGGACATAAATAAAATTGCAATAAAAAACTAAAATTTTATTAAGTTTCATAATAATATATCTAAACTATAGCTCGATGCTCATGTTAGTGTTAACATTCCAGACAAGAAGTGGAGTCGGAGCCGTTGAGTTCGTCCGTGTACGAGGGCTTCGGCTTCGCGCACAACACCTACCACGGACCCACGCGCCATCTGCGGGCGCCGCTCAACGCCATCACAGGATCACCGGTAAATATACTCACTGCTTTCATTTGTACTAGGTAATGGTCTGAGTGGCATAATGGTAGTCATCATCATTATCTTTAGCAATAGAAAATCCGAGTACCTATAGGTTGAATAATGATGAGCAATATTGATTAATGATACAAGCATTACCACTGCAACCTGATGCGGCCTGTACCTATTGGATTTTAAAACTTGTGGACTTGTATAAATATAGTAACTGGTCTACGTGTAAAAAAAAAGTAACAATGCCATATTACCCCAAGCATTTGGTGCTAGGGAAAATTAGGGTAAGGTTACATCTAAGAAAACGTCACACATTTAACACATCATTAAATTTTCCAGATATCGAGCCTACAAACAGATGAGCAAAAGCCCATCCGCTTCACGGACTCTCCGACGCACTACGCTCACCCCTCATCATCCTCGGGCTACGGACACTCCGCGCAACCACTCTCCGCCACCTCCGGCCTCGGCACCAACTACACCTCCACGCAGCCGCCCACGCCCTCGCCGCGGAGAACGTCTTCCACCACCTCCGACCACCTCGCCGACCTCTACCACAACTACAGGGAGAACTTCCAACCCTCGCCCTCACAAGACAGGGACTATTACTACAGAAACGATCCTTACACGTATGACAGGACAGCGGACTATGTGGTAAAACATCCTTACTATGGATATGATGAGTGCTCATTCGAGTACAGAGAACCGACCCCAGATTACCGGCCGTCGCCTCAACCCACGCCAGATTATAGGCCATCACCTCAATACTTAACTCACAGAAGAACGCCGTCGAATTCATCCGCGACTAATTCACACGCTGAGGAATTCTCGCCTTCAAGACAATACAGAACGGAAAAGTACAGCAAAGACAAAGAATACAGATCGAAAACTGAATACCCAAGGAAGTCCAATGATTACTCCTTACCTCGGGATTTCTACAGACAAGAGTCACAAGAAAAGGAAGTCGAAAGGCCGGCTAACCTCGGCTTAGAACTAGCTCCGACGAAGCTCCGCTCCAGCCTCAAAAAATACAAGAAGTCTTCAGCATCAGGGGGTAGTTCTGGTGGTGGTACCCCCACCAACCCAACGCCACCAGATTCCCTCACCAGTGAGACGGACAGCTCGTACGTGTCGGCACGAGACGCTTCCAGTGGATCCGCCAGGGTGCGCTTCAGTCCCGACAGCAGAGATACTCGAGACAGCCGCGACACTCGAGACAGCCGCGACGCTCGAGTCCGACACACGTAGCACAGGCCCAACAAGTTCAACGACTACCTTGTCTGATCCATCAGCCGACCTGGGGTACCTTTGCAGGTTACTACAGGGTACCTTAAGGGTACCTCGTGCCACCTGGGGTACCTCTACAGGGTACTTTCAGGGTACCCCTGCCGGCCCACCGCACTGTACATACACATAGGCTTGCAGGTAGTGCGTGGAACGCGTGGACGCTTGTGCTTTTAGCGAGTTTATTTATTGACTAGCGGCGAATCATATTAGTAGACGCACTGTGTTGCGAACAGTGAAACAACAGACAACAAGCCCGAGTGATTAAACAAGACATCTGTGTGAGGGCGTTGTCGCACTGCAGTTCCACGCCACGGTGAAACCAAGACAGGTCGTAAAAACACCAATTAAAAACAATTAGAATTTAATTTCCACTCTGTAATTTAGTTTACTATACACATGTTAAGAAAGTTAGAACAAATTGCTCTGTACTTCACGTTTATCGACACTAGGACCGTCTTGGTATATTGTAATCGCAATAAGCTATATGTATAAACGCAAATTGTGTTCATTATTTAAAGTACGTAGATGATTGTACATTTTGTATGATACGCGGTAAACGCATGTGATGTTAACGCATCAATGTATTTTAAAAGCGAATGTAACTCATTTGTAATGAATTCAAATAGTGCCTACAATGATAAAATTGAATAGGGTTTGAGAATGGTTTGAGTGAGTTTTATTGCATGAGACAGTGTTGAATATTTTCTAGCAATTGTTTGGAAAAAACAAAAAAAACTATAGTTCAACAATGAAACATTAGGCAGCTAAATTAGACAAGTATTTTTACTAATTTAATTCTTCAATTGGCAACTATAATTCTTGTGGTCTAAAATATTCTTCATCTTTTAACATATCATGTCATAGCATTGAAATAGTTTAAAGCAACACGAAAACACCACAACGACAATAAATTAGTATAGGATAGTTACAGTTAAAAATAGTCTAGATTCATCGTCAATCATTCCATATATTTTATATCATTTATATCTAGGTTTTCAGAAAATTAAATTTTATTGATGTTAATAATATTTAGCAAATGTCTCCTGCAATAAAGACTAAAAGGCACACAACAGTTGAGTGATTGTGTACAAATTGTAAATACACTGACACCATACAAACAGGCATTTTTCTTTTATTTATGTTGACGCGCGAAATTAATTTTATTTCGTTACATTATAAATAGTACAAATGTATTTTTAAGATATTCTTTCGCACTGCATGTTATGTGTGTTGTGAAAAGATATATATTTTAACTCGTCGACTTATTTTGTACATTTTGAATTAACATTTAATATATTGTGTACTTATATGGAGTTTTATATCGGTTGTGACGGTGTTGTGTGAGTGAAAATTATAATAATTATTGTGTATGTTGAGAAAAAATATATAATGTCTTTCTAGTGATAAATTAGAAAATATAACGCAGCTTTACATCAAGTCTTTACCTCTTACTATCTTTATTATTTTGTATATTTACTAGAACATTATCATCATCAATTACTTTAAACTTCATTTATATTTAATACTTCTTTTAAGTACATTTTCATCGTATTTACTAATCTATTTTACCTATCTTTCATCTCTATATTTTCTTTGATGTCTTATTTAGCTAGTCCAGTTTCTTGTAACCTAGCTTATGTAATTTAGCTATATTATTAGTTACTTAACTTCACAAAAATCTTAGCTATGAATATGTATTGTCCTTCGCTATTAAATCGCAGCTAATTATGTAGAAGTCCATACATATTTCCACCCACACAGCACCAACAACGGTATAATTTGTATGAATTTTGTACAAAGAGAAAGATTAAACTTTAGATATTTTTTACTAAAAAAATATCATTATAGTTAATAATAGAGTGAACAGCTTTTATATCCCACAAGTAATTAGGTGTTAACTAGTCGGAATTGTTGCAAAACCTCTCAAAATATTGCATATCCAGCTGAGGACATTGATATTGTATCGGATATTACGCTTTTTACCCAAAACACTGGATTACTTTGTATGTAAAGGACGTTTCTGTTGACGTGCAGGCCTATGACATTTGGGAAATGCTTGAAATTATTATAAAATTAGTGTATGAGGCGTCGTCTACTTGTTTGTGGTTTAAAGAGGCAGTTTAAGACGGTTTAGTCAATAGGCAGCTAAAAGAAATACTATGGTTGTTGCATATTTTAAGGAACGTAAAAATATTGATCAGACATTGTTGATTGTAATAAAATTAGTCATTTTGGTAGCTGAATACAGTTATGAGATGTGTAAATTAGTGTACAAAAAGGAATTTTATTCTTAGATGTGTCATATATTTTTGAAAATTCAGTATCTTGCTGCATTCAACCTCGACAGAAATTTATTATTAATACCATACAATGATTTAACATTCTTGGAACGTGCAATATGTGATGCTTTTGTCATATAAATTAAATATTATATCCCAAATGTAGCAAAGTTTAAAACTTAAAATTGGCATTTACACGAATGATATTTTTAAAGGATATTAGTTATTTATTGCAGACAAGTATACGACGTTCAAAAATTAAGTGTTAAGGTGTATATCAAAAGGTTAAATATTAAACATTAGCTTTGAATAATTGTTAGCTCGAACCAGTGCCTATGATAGCGGGATCGGTGTTGAGATGCCATGGACTTGACTGTATCTTTCATCTGCCAAAAGGCCAGTAGACGCGCGACACTTTCAACATGTATACGTTATTTCAAATTTTATTTTTAATCTGTGTGCAATATGTGAAATTATTTTGCGTCCATTTTTTTTTTCTATTTAATTTTCGTACATTATTATTTATGAATCGTGAATATAGCAGTATTTTATACAGTATTCGATATATTGTATATTTGACATGAAAATTATATTGTATGTATTAAAGTATTTAGCTTGTGTACTTTTAACCCGTTCGAGGCGAATTGTTCCAAAATGACTAAAAGTGCTGATATTATTTTTGTGTAAATTATAAATGTAATTAATGAATTTTATAGTATATTGAGTGTAGTAATATTTGTTTGAGAAATATATTTATTTGGTAGTCAATAAACATGAGTATGTGTTTATTGTTTAAGTGTTGGCCGTAGGGTCTCGGACGGGTTGTTAGCTTTGTAATAGTGCCAATGTCGTCCAGTGTTTTTCTTTCTCCTCTTTGTTTTAGTACAAACCAAAAGCTAACCAAATTATTATAAGAATCTCTTAAAACGATGATGTTAAGTTTTTTCAACGAACGTATGTCACAAATTTTTGATTTAACGACCATTGTATATATTTTCAGAGATTCGCGGCGCAATTGTTTAAAAGATGTAGATTAAACTCTAGTCCTGATATTTTTTTTAATTTATTGTAAATGAGCTGGTGTGCATGACACGCTGCGTCCTACCATCATTGTATGCGCCGATTTGATTATAAGAAATGGAATGGTATTAGATTTTTGTCATGTTTTAATTTTTTTTAGAACGGAAACTATAAAACTTTAACGAACACTTGCGCAATCTGTTGCTCTACTTATATGTTACGAACTAGTAATTTCATTATTATCTTACAGAATTCTTCTGTCTGTGCTGTTTCCTTTTAACTGAATTATTTTCATTGATTTCATTTTTATTGTCTTAACAGTGACAATAGTAAGTAAAAAGCACTCGTATGTTGAAACTTTTAATTTTGTTACTTTTTTTTCTAATTTGGTAAAAGTGATGGTGGGACAGCGTGGTGGCCAGCTCTGCAGGCGAGTACACGAAGGTGAACGAACGACTGGCAAACCTACCAACGAATGAAACAAATTCCACACGTTTTTGGGCATTCCATTTGTTTACGTACATTCCATTACGTTCTAAAGTGATATTACGTGTAGTCTGAGTGAGAAGGTTCTGTGTGCCAATAACATGAGGTGGGAGAATGCCTTACGTTATATGTACGTTACAATCGACAAATAAATACTAGATTAAGCTTTTTACAATGTCTTATTATTCCTATATCCCTGTCCTTCAAATTATAACTTCAATACATTAAAATCTAGGTCATCATAAGTGCATTGAGCATTTACAAGTAATAAGAATGGTTGGTGATAAGTATATTGTTGTGAGAGATTCTCTTAGACTTTCTATTGCCTAGGTACGAAAGTAAGCCAAAAAAAATATTTATACATTTATTCTTTAAGAAGAAGAAGAAACACAGCATTTACCCTACTTTATGGTAGGACTTAATAATGACTGGATTAAGAATGGACTGGATTACAATAACTTGAGGCAATAACAGTACGAATGCTTCGCGTTCCGAAGAATAGATCTTTCAAATTGCCTGTTATAGAACTTCGATTACTTTGGCATAAGGAGATAAAATAAAATCCAATTGAATTGTATATATAAATTTTATCAAATGATATTTTCAAAATTTATCAGTCGTTGCATAGCCGCGTCGTCATTGCCAAGGTAAGCAATGTCAATGCCAGGCAATATTGTGCCTGCCTTAAGATTGTTCACATTTTTGAGCAAATATTTAAAGTAAGAAAGAATAAATTTAGTACGGTTAACGATAATACAGTTACGATTAAGTACGGTACGAAATATGACTTGATATCTAACAGCAGTCAGGGAAGGTGCCAATTATTCCTCTATCATTTATATCAGTAAAGACACATGAATTAATGATATAACTTGATTTTAAATTTATGAAACTAACAATCGTCCATATTACATAAGGCCCGAGGCCTTTTTTACAAGTAGGGAAGGCTCGTATCGTGGTTTTGATAATACAACCCATATCATGGGTTTATGTTAGACAGATCATTTTTTGTTCATTTTACTTTAATTGTGTCAATTATAACCACCTGCTGAATTGCTTCTTACCCTTCACAAGGAATGTTGCAGCGTAAGTACAAGTTATTCTGCGGTTTAATATTGCGAGACAGACTTGTGTAACATGACAATTTTTTTTTTTTGCTCGAACAGTTATTAACTATTGTCGAAAAGGTGGAATGTAGATATTCATAACATAACAGACTACCTAGACTATTCTGTAAAGGCTGTCTAATCTTGGATCCAGATGCATGTTTATGGTACTTGCGGTAGGTGTAAGCAGCAGTAAAAACCCGATGTGACCCGTTAAATGGCTTTTACGCGATGCGCGTGCAAACATACTTCGAGGCAGTAACGCGCATAGATATTATTCTAGTTGACGTTTGTGGGACTATTAAGACTGTGAAACTGTGGAACATATTTTATGCAGACTTAAATTGCGACAATATCCCATTAATATGCACGCTAAAGTATACTAAGTCTTAAAATTAAGAGGTTGCGATATCTGTTATGTTTTAATCTAGAGGTAAAAGGATATCCGTTGCAATTAAACTTTATAATTCGCTTTCTGCTATGTTTCAACAGACGTTATAAACAATTTAACAAATTAATGGTTTGTTATTTCGGTCAGACATCGACTGTATAAAATGGGATGCAAACCAAATACTTCTGACAAATTAACAATCGCATCAATAATTTGTTTATTTTACGATATAATGTACCTATGCCTGCTCACATTCAAAGCGTGCTGCTCAATGATGAGTAACCTACTGAATGTATATTTCTGTAGCTAGGTATGACATGTTTATGTTCTCGTTTACGCGAAACAAATTACTGCACACACTACCGTCATTAAATATCAGCTAATGAAAGCAACATTAATCTCTACGTTTTCAAACATTGCAGTTGCCATCGCGATGTACTCAAGTTGAATGACTTCACGTACCTTATCAATACATCGTTATCAGGGAAAATAAACACTCGTGTATAAAAAACTATTTATTCAATATTAAGTATAATATAAAAAAAAGACATACCTATTGTATTATTTTAGTATTTCAAATTACAAAACATATCGACATTGTACTACGGCCTACGATAAATGGATACACATGGATACACAGGATAAATGTTTGTCACATTGTACGGCAGCGACTGAGAAACGAGAAGTCGTGGGTAGTATGTTCGAATCAAAACTAAATAATATAGGAATACAATTTCGTTTCTAGTCTGAGTTCTTTTGTTTGTTGAATACCTAATACTATTAAAACCTTGAATTTACATGTGACATCTAATTTTGTATTGTATCAGTCGCACTGCAGGGCACGGGCCTACTCTAAAATCGAGGGTACGATTGAGAGCGGTTAGGCCTTATAGTCCACCACGCTGGCCTAGTGCGGGTTGACGTACTTTACATTCCATAGAAAATCTTAAAAGTCGCTATGGTATGCAGGTTTCCTAACTATGTTTTCCTTCACCGTTATAGCCATCTAATTTTAAAAATTAAAATTAATAAGTAATAAGATTGACTAGTAGCGATCGTGTTGGCAAATCCGTGTTTCCATCGCGCTGTATGTATAATATTATGTACTCACCTCTCAAACCTCAATACAAAGTACTCAGTGTAAAGAATAAAATTGTCTCGTAGTGGTAGACAGTTTGGTGTTCGTCTGGCTTCTGGCGCCATAATTCGCAACGATGACGCACGGCACTGCCGGTCTTTGTTCCGTCTCTACTTGTTTAAACAATCGTTATGCTTGTATAAGATAAAGGATTATTGTTTTAATTCACATTAACTATTGTAGGACTGAAAATACTACTTAGATGTTTAGTTTATACAAGTATCAAAGAGGGAAACAGAGATGTCACTAGTGTCACCCTTTTTGCAAAAAGTCGGCAACGATTTTAATTTTAAGTTTAATAATAAAGTAGGATTTAGTTGAACCTAAAGCTAGAGTACAATTCAGTTCTGTAATGTTTACTGAGGAGTATTATTCTGGTACAGGAAGCCGAAAGCGAATTATCATTAGTCCAATTCGAAAGCGTAAATGACCAAAGTGTTTATTGAGATGTTTGCGAATGAAGACATTTAGATCTATGTGTGTATTGGACTGTTCCTTTTTGTGCATGGATTTAATTAAATACTGTTATTTCAACGTATGTTGTAATAATTTATGTTGGTAAATAGGCTAGAAGTGACAATTGATGTTGAGCAGGACAGCTTGTGGACGATGATGGCCTTTAGAGGATTTACAGATATTTAACACCTTTCTGGTGTTAAATATCTGTAAATTGGGATTCTAAGAGCAATTGGCATTACAAATAAGAGGTACGATGTATAAATACGTAATTGTTTATTTAAAACAATATCATTGATTACTGAGGAGTATTATTCTGGTACAGGAAGCCGAAAGCGAATTATCATTAGTCCAATTCGAAAGCGTAAATGACCAAAGTGTTTATTGAGATGTTTGCGAATGAAGACATTTAGATCTATGTGTGTATTGGACTGTTCCTTTTTGTGCATGGATTTAATTAAATACTGTTATTTCAACGTATGTTGTAATAATTTATGTTGGTAAATAGGCTAGAAGTGACAATTGATGTTGAGCAGGACAGCTTGTGGACGATGATGGCCTTTAGAGGATTTACAGATATTTAACACCAGAAAGGTGTTAAATATCTGTAAATTGGGATTCTAAGAGCAATTGGCATTACAAATAAGAGGTACGATGTATAAATACGTAATTGTTTATTTAAAACAATATCATTGATTAATTTAGCGCATAATGGTTTTATTTCAATAATGTAGTGCATTTATCGTGTGTCAGTATACAGTAATAAAACATTATCTAACTGATACTCGACACGCTAATCCAATGTTATTACAATCCTTTCTTATTATCATCGCAGTAAATAAATAGGAAAAATAAAACCAAATTTATTTGTATCAAATAAGTATAATGCACCAAAAATTTATAACATTGACATAGGAAATCATCACAAAATATTTTTATTATCATCAAACTAAGTGTACTATTGTGAACCATATTCTTTACATTTAATGGTAAATATAGTTCAGACCATAATAAGACAAAGCTATTGCAAAGTGTAATAACACAAAACAACGGTTTGTCTGGCGACTAAATAATTCTTTTGAAAAAAATGTGTAACATAAACAAAGAACAAAAATAACACAATCGA
The DNA here is from genome assembly GCA_949752805.1 of Deilephila elpenor. Taxonomy (NCBI): domain Eukaryota; kingdom Metazoa; phylum Arthropoda; class Insecta; order Lepidoptera; family Sphingidae; genus Deilephila; species Deilephila elpenor. The sequence goes on from OX457108.1 coordinate 12,589,576, forward strand.
TCGCCCCCATGACCAAATACAGAATATTTTCTAAATGCAAAATTGGAGCTCTAGGTAAATTCAACTCTATTGATCATAAAAAAACATACCAGAACGATAATAATAAGGCGAGGTCTCATGTCTTCTTATATCTAAATATTTACAATATTTTTAGTTTTTATACATTATAACTTACATTTACAATTAAAAATGCATTTTCTGTACAATATTCTGTCTTAACTATTAATATAGCTTTTGCACTATTTTAACAGACATCTTTTAAAACCGCCGCTGAAATGCAAAAATAGTCTTTCAAAAACAAATAAAGTACCAAAACTTCATGTTTCCAAATAAAAACACAGAACCCTTTGTACGGAATATTAACTTCAAATGGCTAGTGACAAGTCTCGCTGTGGAATTTTTAAGCCTCTCTTCGGAGACTTAAGTGTCATTGACAAGAGACGCCTTAACGTACGCTTTGAGCCAAGTGTTTGGGAAGGCTTTCACTCAAAATGAAAAGCCTTTTGATCGGAATGTCTGGCAAAAAGTGTGGATATTGTTTTCGTGGCTAGTGTCATTTTCCATCTTGCCCAAGGCGTGAACGAAATCGAAAGTTAGTGTCTGGCTATTCGTGGTTCACGCTTTTAGTTTTCACGCAAGGAAACGATTCTCCAACGATTCTGAATTCCCTTAAAGAGTTCGATGTAAAATGTTACCTTTTTGCCTTGTTGAAATATAAATTTACTGTAAACACTAAACAGTGACGACTTATAAGGGAGTCCCATTTTATATTAAAGTAATAAATCAGGCTATGATATTATGTCATACACACGTTTTGTGAGAATAGAAAAAAAACTAACGTTAAATCCACTAAATAATTACTAAAACAATTATACCTAAGTCTTTTTATAAAACGCACTTGAACGTGTGTGGCGGCTATTATATTCTGTACTTATGTAGTTCTCACTTGTGTAGTCCCTTCAGAATTTACAACGGTCTTATAAATGTGATGACCTCACATAATAGTTAACACGTAGATGTTATACCTAATGACACTAACAACGTAGTGACAAATGGACGATCATCGAATCTAATCGGCCATGAATAATACAAGTAATACCATTAGTGGTGTCGTATTCATTGGCTAAAGTATGTTGCTCTTATAGTCGAGTGGGCTTAGTACCCAAAATATTAGCAATTTATTTGCAAATTTTTTTTTACTTTACAAAACATATTTCCGTATGACTTCTCAGTCGGAAATGCAAGTCTGATAATAAAGCAATCCAATATTTATGTCTTTCAATTAAAAACGGAGAGTATTATGGACACAATGTTTTCACTTTCCAGCTTATCCTATTAACTCTCTGATAAATTTCGTTGCTGGTTTGATTAATTGATAATTCTGAGAACTCAGATTTCCCACAAACTTGCTGATCCTTAAGGATCAGTTCCGTAGTTAGTAAGAAATGTTTGTATCTTAAATATTTTTTATAAAAAGTACATTTTTTAAACTTTACGGAAATTATGGTACTTTATTACACTTTGCAATGTTTACACAGCCAATCACGTACGCAATAATAGGACAATCATCAATCATTCATAGGACACACATTTTTGACTTAAAACTATATTCGTTTATCACAGTTCTTCCACTGTACTTGGGACCAACACTATTTAACGGAATAAACCTTATATTATATTATTACCTATCAAAGACATAACATAATCTTTAAAAAAATGCAATAATAGTCTAAGAACCCAGACCGCAGGACGTACATCATTTTAGTAAAGCTGAATAGTCCATTAGGCACTTATGAAGGTACGCTTGCTAGCTTTGAGCGTGTTACTTTTGAAGAAAGAACATTTTTTGTATAAGGCTTATGTTTATCCTTGGTCAGATATTACAAAAGCCTATAAAATACTGCCTAATATAACTTTAAGTTTGCCTAATGACGCAGTCCGCTTTGAAAGCTTAGTCTGAATATATTACAGTTAGTTTCCTTAAAAATATAAAGAGGCCATTGTACATACAAATATAAGGGAGAAAAATACCTTAGCTTAAGACGCCCCATTAATTTAACAAACCATTGCATACATTATCGCCTTACAATAACCCAGGCATGTAAGCCGTTATGAAGCTTATATACATATAGTTTAACTATACCTTGTATGCTACTTATCACAATAAATAAATGCATTATACCTTGATTTTAATGATAATAAGCACAATAAACAGCTTTCCCATTCAATCCACATTATTGTAAGTAAATGAAACTTAATACAAATGATAAATCCAAGAATATACTACTTATAATAGTAATTCTTGAAGTTTATAACCCCTTAATGGTGATGTTATATAAATACCTAGTTTTTGCGACGAAAAGTAAAAAACTACGACAAATAATTGTCTATTTTATGCAAAAAATTTAGTTGCATTGAGTCTGACGTCACTAATACTACCGCCTGGCTTCGTTTTCGGTCACAGTCTAGATATACTCTGTATAGAACTTTAGCCTGACTCTTATACTATTGTTTGGTGTCCATCTCCTGAGTTATTTAATAATAACCCACCCTATATACGCCTCACTGTAGGGCATGGACCTCGTCCATAATCTAGAGTTCGACTGGGAGGGGTTAGGCCATAATAATATTAGTTACCAATTTGAAATTCAAGGGTGGACGAATAAATATTAGCACTACATACCTCCGTGACATTACTCGCAAGTTCTCTTACAAACATACAACAATTTCATACTACAACAGTATTACATACTGAAGCATACACATGAATCACAAGCCAGGCTGGTAGAGGTGCTACTAATGGCCCCTACATTACGCCGCTCTCATTTCCGTCTCAAGATGCGATAGGGGGCGCGCCTATCGCTATGTATTTACAGGTGCTACAATTATATATTTTCTTAATTTATAAATCCCTTGTAAATTATCAAAAATTAGAAAAATACAGTGTGTTGTACAGGAATAAGATGTTTAATAGAATTTCCCGTTTGCTTTTTGAGGCGATTTAGACTGTAGATGACCAAGAATACCACTTTTTCGATTAAAAAAAAATACAGGAATATTGACAATAAATTAATTTGATTAAGCATAAAGACTAAATTTAAACTGAACTAATTAGGCACTTGTCAGTTACCGGATAATAGAAAACAAGGTTTTTCAAACTAATAACTTTTTTTAAAAATATGGCAAAACCCTCTGAAAAATTAAGTGCAGTTAAAACAAATTTTAATATAATATTATGAATGAAGTGTGTTAATTTGAAGACATAATGATGTTTTATAACATCGTATATACTATAAAATAACATTATGTTTTAACAAGCGATGCGAAGTAATTCGCCGCGTCCTAAGTTTATTATAAAAGTTATGACGCGTTCAATCGTCATGGGAAATTAACAGCAATTTATATTGTTTGCAATCTATTTTTACTCGTTTTAACTATTATTATGAAACATCGGAACGTTCCAGAAATGTTGGGCCAAATAAATAAAAACATTAAAGACATTTAGTTCACTTTACACGCCTTAAGTCAGTGGGTTAGACTTCCAATTCTTCTCAATCCTAAAGGACGGCCCAGCTATGGGACACAAAAAATGCTTCATTCTATTATTATTGTGAAACAAGTCATTGTCATTTCTAATCGGTTTGCCGGCCCACAAACGTTATCCTTGTCAGTTTTGTTATCTAATCTTATGCCTAATATCGCTTTGCGGGAATCACCCGGTTGTTAGATATCTGTCGACCATGATCGTGACAGGTGCCGCGTCAGGGCCAGCTGACGAACACACATACAAACAAACACACGTACTACCTCGTACACATGCAAACACATCTGGTTTAATAAAAAATACATGAGCGAATATATTACCTTTTCATAAATTGACTGCTATAGCCATTATCGATAATGATGACGATACATATGGATGGATAATTTGACAGGAAGGCATATACTTATGCCGTGTCTTATCGTGGGGAAAAGATGATCGTCTTTCGTCGTTCGAGACTTTCTTACAGTACATATCAAGGGTAGACTGTAGCCATTCTTCCCATTCTCGGAATAAAAATAAACATGATAACGCCAAAAATATATTTTTAATTGGCAATTTAGCTTTCGATAAAGAACTGATAATAATACCTTCTAATACCATCTAATTTTGGGAAAAGGAAATAATCTATTTGATCAATGTAGTCTAATTATCTTAATAACAAGTTAAATTTGAAGCATTTCGCCGATTTTCATAGTTTATCTTTGATACGTCGTTGATAAGATACTTAGAGGTTTTTCAAATGGTAATTATTTATAATTATTCATTTCATTCCTGTAATCCAAATGTATTTTTTTAATTTAAAGGAATAACAGAGAGATATGTAATATGTATATCTCTTTAATGTAATCGCTGATTGAGTGAGGCCCTTAGAAAAAAACAAATGGCGATACATTAGCAAAAAGACGTTGTTTTTACTAAAACGGAACACAACTTGAACACAAATGTAATGTGCCCATTTGAACTTTCGCGTTAGCAACACGTTGTGTGCGATAAACGTACGATAACCGCATACTGGATCCTGAGAACTAAACTAGACAGTATCGGTGACTTTTCTCGCATTTTAGACAAAAATCTATCCACAAACTCTATAAAAACATCATTTCTTAAATCTTACTGAGTTCAATCATCTAAAAAGAGGTTTCCGATTTTACAGTTACAAAGAATTTATATTTATTCAGACATATGTTTATATCATGAAGTAATTAATAGGTGAGAGACCGAACATTAAACTAGTACAATGCAGCTTCCTCTGGTTCTTTGCGGTTATATTGGTCCAAGATTCCTCAATTCAAGTCTATGTGATTTATCAACGACCAACGCGTTAACATTATTTATTGTACGAGTATAGATAACTGATTATAGTATAGATTTATTTACTACAATCTAGTTTAACAAGAGTTATCAGTCAATCGTTAATGTTCGCGTACACACATGCCGCTTCTCAAGTGAGTCATTGCAGGGCGAGTCATTCTGACGGGGTTTTTCGGCATGCGTGTCATGTGTAAGTTCATCGCAAAGAATTTGGGTGGGACGTGTCCTGTTATTTTACAGACGCATAATTCTTACCCCACAGTTGGACACAAGTCTTGGGTCGTGGGTATAAATAAAATAAATAATTGGAACTTTTAGGTCTAATACTTTTATTAGACCTAAAAGTGCTCGAAACTAATATTTATATAGGTCACACAAACCGACTCGGGGTTCGACCCCCTTTCTTTTCACAGTCGGCGTTGTAACCAACTGCGCCAAGGTTCATAAAAAGCAGATTATAATAATGTATACAACTAACAAATAATTCACGAATGTTACACATTGAAATAAAGCAAATAATTCACGTTTATGCGAATTGTAAAAGGTATTATTATAAACGAGGGGCCCGGCCCAGCTTGGCCTGGGTGTATGTTTCGACCACTCCACGTCAGAAACATTTTATTCCCATTCAAACTGTTGTTTTCCTGAATGAAATATTTTTCTTCGTATGGGTGTTTATAATTCTTGAAGATTAAAAAATAATAATAATATAAATATGTATTGGGAATATAATAAAAACCAATGTAATCGTAAGTAGTAGTTACCTGAAAGAATCTAAGTAGATTCTTGCATGGAAGGTAATAATGTTAACTCTCTAATCCCCCTGATTATATGAAACAAAATATCAAATTTAATAAAAAAAAATATTCAACAAACAGTTGCTTTTGATTCAACTGCCATATTATCCATCGTGTGATTTTGTTAAAAAAAATATTTTGTGGAGGGTAGTTATTGCAATTTTCTTGTGTCATCTTGCTGGACTAATAGTTCAGTGTCTCGTGAACGCTTGCAAAAGCAAGAAGCGTGGTCCGTTACCGAGCTAGTTTTAGAATCATTCAGATTGTCTTGTTGACAATATAGTGCAAGTGATTTTGGATGCTACAACGGTCACTATTTTTGTCGGTGTAGTCTAGCCAGTTTCAAGAGCGAGATTCCGGTGAGTGATATACATGTACCAAATTATTATTGTCATCTATCGTTTGTCGTACTATATTCGTTGTTCTGTGCACCATTGTTTATTGCAGATTGTATAGAAATGCCAAAGATATATTTTACGTTTACACACTGTCTCATTATATCCTATCGCATGCAATCTTGTTCTGCCTCATCCTATCCGTCCCATATTATTCCATTCCATCCTTTAATATCTAAATAGTTTATTGTTGGTAGCTGAAAAACTGTTTTCCTATACAATTTAAACCAAACAAACCCAAGAAACAGGCTAAGCCTAGTTTGGGAACCCCTGACTACTGCTATTAGTTTTAGTAATTACGTGTATGGTTTAAGAAATTGTAACGTTTGATCATTGAATATATATATATCTATATCTATATCAGCCCATATACGTCCCACTGCAGGGCACGGGCCTACTCTACAATCGAGAGAATCGATTGAGAGTGGTTAGGCCATATAGTCCACCACGCTGGCCTAGTGCGGGTTGGCGGACTTACATACCGTAGAAATTCTTTAAAATCGCTACGGTATGCAGGTTTCCTCACGATGTTTTCCTTCACCGTTAAAGTGCGTGGTGATTGACTATCAATACACACATAACTCCGAAAAGTCAGAGGTGTGCCCTGGGATTTGAACCCGCGACCACCGTGAACATGTAGGCAGCCGCGTCTGGTCCGTTACCAACAGGCCACCACGCACTCACACTCACACGAGTTTAAAAAGTATAAAGTATATTGAATATATACTTTATACTTTTTAAACTCGTTCTTTATGTATCTCTAGAAATAAAAGTATCATAATTTAAATTTTAAAGTAAAGAATGGACAGTTAATCATGCTCTCGTTTTGAACGTTATTTCCAGTTATTTTTGAGAAAGTGTCCACGCATTTGCTCCGGTTTCTGCAGAGCAATGTCCGGTTGTTTTACCACAGTTTGCAATTACTTAAAAATCATTATGCGTTCCAATTAGTTGCTGTCTTGGAGTCCATAAATCAGGCTTAATTTTGACAGTGGCACAGCGAGAAAAACGTCTGCTGTGAAACAAGACGACGCGTATTCGATTCCAGCGACGAGACAAATTTTATGTTAAATAAATATTTAACAGCCTTCATGTCATGGTTGATTGAGAACCGGCTATGAAACGGGAGGCCATGCATTCAATCCCCGCACCGAGACAAATATTTGTGCAGCCCACAATTCATATTTCTTTTGGATCTGTATGTTGTGAGAATGCTAAGTCTCTAGCAGTTTTAATAACATGTTACACGACACTATATTTGGATCATAGTTTGGTGTAAGAACTGTATATATAACTGCTAGGTGCATTTATTTATCTATGTTTCGGTTCTGAGTATTGCAAGGCTGAAAAATATATTGCAGTTTCGTATTACCACAACATAACGCGGGCTAAGCTGTGTCGGACCGTCTTTCATGACTAATTAAAGCTAGTGTTATCAGCAGATCTGTCATGATAACGATGATTTTGTTACATCTATCATCGACTACAGATCTGATTACGGAATAATCTTTTATTAGAAAATGTCGGAGTTTTGCTTCGTGTAAAATGTGTTTAAAAGATGAATTGATTTTATAGTTATTTAATAATATGCAACATAGCTAAAAGAAATACCAAGCTATGGTTAAATTAAAACAATATTCATAATGATAAAACTTACATTAACAGAAAAAACAGAACTTGAACAGAAAAATTATGAAATCAAACTGTATTGTTAACTCCAAGATAATTTAAATAATCGATTTAAAGTAATGTAGAGACAATTTTTCTATACTTAGAGATAGTTTAGACACAATAATTATTGTTTTCTAATAAGTACCTAAAGATAGTTTCAGACAATTTTCACAACTTTTACTACAAGCCAATGTTCAACTTGAAGCCTTGTCATCAATCTAATTTAAACACACCCAAAACGAAATAAAAATCGAAAGTTAAGAGTAGAAACAGTTCTTGTACAAGAGTTTGATAAAAAAGCAAAACAATCAACTTATGATGCATTTAAAACTGCCGGCGCGTCACAAATCGACGACCCCGGTGGAGCGACTCACTGCGACATGAGTGGCTTAGTCATTTAGCAGTATTTAATATTAGCACTAATGCTATGTGTATAAGCCCATATATGTCCCACTGCAAGGCACGGGCGTCCTCTACAGTCGACAGTGGGATTATGAGATAGACCATATAGTCCACCACGCTGGCCTAGTGCGGGTTGACGGACTTTACACACCATAGAATCTACTAATAACTAAACGCTATGGTGTGCAGTTTTCCTCACGATGTTTTCCTTCACCGTTATAGTGCGTGGTAGTTTACTATCAATACACTCATGTTATAAATAGTACATATATCATGTTAGGTACATTTGACGCCGACTGTAAAATGACAGGCCGTGGATTCGATCTTCGCACCGATACAAATGTGTGTGCAGCCTACAATTATTTGTGGGACTGAAAAGTCTCTCGTGGTTTCCGATACCTAAGATACAAAACTTATGTGTATTTTAGTGCGGGGTTAGATGTGACTGTTGAGTATATTTATCGTATTTATTAGTGGTCTTATGGTATGAAAATATATCTGATATATGAATTGTACTGATTAGGGTGATTAGCGACGTAAGACCAACATTTGTAGTGTGATAAATTTTGTGAGGACATAACTGCGGTAGAATACCTTTTTTAGTTCTAATCGCGATTTTGATTACTACTAAGCTGGAGGCCCGCTTCGCTAATAACGACGCATTATTGCTCATACGTAGTTGCGCCTATAGCTGAATGAGACCACATACTTGATCGTCTTCAATGCTCTTATATTTAAAAATGGTCCTATTTAAATAGCAATAGTCGTGGTACAGAATATTAAGTTGTTACTGTATCCAAATATTTTATATAGCTTCTGTTACACACGCACGTAAATAATTTGTACTATTTGATAACAAACGTCGCTGTGACATCACATGCAAATAATTAAAAATAGACATTGATACCAGATATCTTTAATAACAAAACAGTGGGATTTAAAAGTTCCGCCTTTTATTGAATACGTGAAAAATATCTCTATTTAACATTTCTGATTGTACATTTGAACATTAACTACATGCGTGTTAAAATAATCCGTAGAAATATGAGGTCCTACAACATTAAAAAAAAAAAAGTCCTACAACATTAATCGTTATTCCCTTAAGTTCAATTAACTCAAGTTCAAACTGAAACCAATAAATGTCTGTTCCGAAGCACGTGGAATAGACATTATTTAAAATTTAACATGTTAAGAAAAACGATATAGAATCATAAACATTTAAATTTTAAACCAATGTTGATTCACGTATTTCCACGAAAATTATCACCTCCAAACTTGCTCGTACAAACTTCGTGCCGATACAATTTCTTTGTAAGTTGATGAACCCGTTTACTCGCGTTTGTGTTCGGTTAAAACGACCTTGAGATTTTATCACGTACACGGTGAAAACTAAAAACTAACAGGTCAAGACTGCTGTCGAAATAAACGGTTGACATGAAAGTAAAAAGAAATCGACACATAGACAAATTGTAATTGATTAAGAACTTGGCAATCGATATCTTGAAACGAACTGAAGCACTCGTGTGCTAGAAAAGGATGGATAGATATTGGTTAGCGACAGGCCATCCTCATTTTGAATAATGCAAATTGCAGACGGTACTGAGAACTCGCTGTCGATACAGTTGCGAAGGGATAATTTCGCTTAGCGTGTTCTAATGTATGTATCACTGTCTATTTTGAATCCGTCCTTTCATTAATTACCAATTAACCTCAACCCGTCCTGCCATGTATTACGTTATTCTCTCGTTTAGAAATGCATGCAGAAAATCAATTATAAGAATTTAATTATTGTGAACTTAAAGCGATAACGTCGAAATGTAATTTTATTTACACGAAATATACAGTCGTCAGCAACTACATTTTTATTGCTTTGAAATATGCATTATATTCTCAATTTTATATCTTTATATACTGAGTAGTAGAAATTAGTTTCCTTTGCCCAATTGACCTTTCAGAGATCCCTTTCGCAGTCATCCTGAGCGCGTCGGTGGATGGCCGGTCGCCAATCAAATTATGCCATCATCAGCCGATTCACTATGCGGAAAATTTTCACGCCTACCACACGCGGTTTTCCGGTGATAATTTTTATGACAAACCTTACATATTATTTATTTAAAGTACATTGAAAAATAAAAATATATTTACTGCGTATGGGTATTTTACCAGTCTATTTGAACATCCATTATTTACCAGTATCGTAGTAACTATTTGATTATGGCAGTGTATTGAACACATTTAAGACTAGGATTCTCCTGTTTAATCTGTATCTACAAACAAACAAACCACGTGCACAGACAAAGAACTTTATGGGCCGTATAGACACATCAGCTACTTTGATCCCGTGGAAGACGATTCTTGTCGGATAAATGTGTACCTTAATTCCAAACGACGACGAAATTACGAGTACAAATAAGTAGAAGTTAAATACATCGGTACCAGAAAAGATAGTTCTTATACAAGCATTCACCGAAAAATCTCTTTCTATAATTCGCATTTTCGGAACTTTAAAGTAGAAACTCGTATGAAAAAATTCAAGTCATGTAGTTCTGTGATTTATAACCGTGTAAATTCTGCATAGGAAACATCAATTTGATAATTTATCGAGCGGAAGTTAAATTAACGCGTGCCTGAAAGTCTTTCATGATGTTAATGAGTTTCATCAGAAAATTGTAGAACATATTTTAATCATGTAGCAATAAATAATAATTAGTATTTAAGTATGTTTTTGGCGTCGCTGGTATACCTAGAAAAAGGGTCTATTTAGTCCAAGTGGCCCGTAGAACCTTTGGAATGTGAAACTTGGACAACGACGAAGAAAACTGTCCAATAGTTTAAAAAAATAGTTTAAAATGCAGTTATTATTCAGCCTCCTATTGTTATAATATTTAGTCCAACGAAAAATTAAATTCATAATATGTAAAAACAGACATTACTAATATTACAATTATGTTAAAATGCAACGATACTGGCAACTTTACTGTGGGCAGGGGGCGGATGTTACGCGCTTATCGCCTGCACGCAGATAACTCTCCACCATACTATACTATACTACCACATCATTCTATATCTATATCAGCCCATATACGTCCCACTGCAGGGCACGGGCCTACTCTACAATCGAGAGAATCGATTGAGAGGGGTTAGGCCATATAGTCCACCACGCTGGCCTAGTGCGGGTTGGCGGACTTACATACCGTAGAAATTCTTTAAAATCGCTACTGTATGCAGGTTTCCTCACGATGTTTTCCTTCACCGTTAAAGTGCGTGGTGAATGGTGATTGATTATCAATACACACATAACTCCGAAAAGTCAGAGGTGTGCCCTGGGATTTGAACCCGCGACCACCGTGAACATGTAGGCAGCCGCGTCTGGTCCGTTACCAACAGGCCACCACGCACATAATTGCAACGAAGTTATCATTCCATCGTTATTTTTTTACAGTTAAAGCCATTTAGCCACTAATAGTACGCAATAACGTGTCAGGCACGGCAAAAATGTCGGAGACAATACTAAGTAGGTACCAACAGTGCCAACACCGTATCGTACCCGTATTAAACGCGTTGGGCTGCCATGTGCTATTGATACAACATTACAACATATAGTACGTGGAATATCCATAAAAAAATACCAAATAAAAAAAGCTCTGTATGATATCAGAGCAAACCCGAATATCCTACAATTCATTAAAACTTTTGCACAGATACTAATGCATTACTTGACCTGTTGTTGAAAAAGTATGAATATAACCGCAATTAAAATCTAACAGAACATTTCTAGTGGCCTATAAAACTCGTCGTCCACACTACCTCACTGCCTCGTACAAGGCATAAGACTATAAGGAAAGGGAAGTGCTTAGAGCGAAACAATAGGCCGCAAACGTCATAACCGTGAGTACATCGCAAATACAATAGCACGCGTTCAGATTGCGCTGCCGCTTGAGTAACAGATTACAATCTTGGACCACAAGGCTCTAGGCTTTCCTACAAGAAACGTACATCTGTTATCTCTGTCATATTTTTCAAAATACCTTCATGATTAAAAGAACTTTTTGAATTTGGAATTGATTCTCAACTGTCAAATTAGTGACGATTGTTGGATCCCTATGGTTTGAATTTCCGTTGGGATTCTAAATACAAAAATATTATTTAATGGGTATTTAAAAAAAAAATATCTAAAGTATACAAATGGCAATGTATGTTCACTATGTACAATAGGTTATTACCCTTGAACTTCTGGTTTCGATTTTCAATTTAAATAATATTTTTTTCGAGTTTTTCTTTCATGAAACATAATTTGCTAAGAATTGGAACTGTGCCCGATATGGCTATACTCACCCCTATCGTGTAGTAGGGCGAAAAGTGAATACTTACCCCTTTGTAAACATGGCTTAAACTAGACAAAAATGTTATCTTCCAACTGTTATCGTCACTTGTTCTAAGAAAACATTTGTCACTAATCATTAATTCATAACGAGATTCTTTATAACGCCACGGAGTCTGGCATATTATCACGATTTGACTTGTTTATTCCAAAAATATGACAATTATAGATGAGTAATTAAAAGCAAACATGACACAACGGAACAACTTATCACTGATAATGTTACAATACAACTGTTTAGATACCGCCCAGGGTTATACGACTGATCAATGGGCGGAGATGAGGTTATTGATATTCCAGATTGCACCACTTTTACTAAAAACCCATTAACTGTCGGTTTTATAGTCTCTTTAGCAATATTATATGTGGTTCAGGCCTTAGTTTTAAGCTGATGTAAAGCTGACGAATGAATGGAAATTATAAGGTTAATTCAAAATTTATGTGGAATCTTCAGTCCACTGCGCCATTTTAACGTAACGTTATTGGCTAATATTAGCAAACTGGTATTATTAGATTACTTGCTAGTACAGTATCGAAATTATCAAGATACAGATAAGATGGCGTGATATGAAAACACATCTAACTCTTTGCAACAAAGGAAATAGCATTTTTATACATAGGAAGTGGGTTAAATGACACGTAATAATGTCCTAAATAGGTCCTAAGTCTTTTACAATAGTATAAACACCAAAGTTCTACGGCTTACCCTAGTAAAATTCATATATCCATCAATTTCCTGCAGAACAAAGTTCTCATGGCAGAAAGCCGATATACGCATTAGCAGACTACAAATCCAAGATTGTAAAAGGGATTTCTAACTACAGTTGCAATTTGCCTAACGATTTTTACGGATTATGAACAAGGAATGCCGGAGAACGGATAAAGTAATGGTATACCGGATAGAAGCCGTAGGGGATACGAGATATTTCTGGAAACGGCAGACGGTGGCGGAGCATGCGCGGTTGCCATGGCAACGGCGAAAGCGTCCCGTCACGATCGGCGACAACAAAAGCAAAAAACAGCTGTACCCGATTGAGTATTCCATTTCGTGTTCTATTGAATCAACGAAACTCGATTTGAGGTTGAGTAGACAAGGAAATAAGCAATGGATTTTGTCTTTTTATCTTTTCAGTGTCGTGGTGTTTATTGTAGGATACTTTAGTACTATTTTGAGGACAGGTACAATACAAGGTCAATTAAACAATTATAATCGTTGCAATAACTAAAATTGCCTCAATCTAATGAGTAAGGAAATTGTTGCAATAACTAAAATTAATGTCTACGTATTCTTGGAGGAAAACCGCGTCCATTGGTATCAAAGCATTACGACGCATTGCTCGGAATCATTTCAGCACAGAATATCAATGAGATGTTATTTTTAACCGACGCGACGCTCCATTGTCCGTACGTTTTAATTGATAAAACTAGTTTGTAGTTTACACTAAAACTAAGATCTTTATACTTTCGGCTCACCTTGACCTTTCCTTATTTTTAAATTCGCAATACTTTGTTTAACTTGGCAACAGTCGGTATCCAGTTTTATACGTTTTGTTCGGAAAAATAATCGACGTCTGCATTCGTCCATCGTCTGTGTAAAAGCGAATGGTTTTCAAAATGTACGTATTGTTATGGAATTTATGAAGTGTTTAAAAATATAGATACGGCTAGAATGTATTCAAATCTTTACGATCGCGATAATTTAATATGTTTTACAAATGTGGTTCAATTGCCACTTAGAGCCGATTTTTCAATCTTCAAATGAAAGTTATCTAGCAATTATAATATGAGATGTATTTTTGCTTGAAAAAACATTACTTACAATATTATTGGTTATTAACATAACCGCAATATTCAACTTGTTCAAGTTGTATATTATTATGCTACAAATACATATGTTTAGTTTCACGATAAAAAAATTGTCTAGTAAAAAATTTACGTGCTGCATTTTCATGATTATTATAACAAACCTCATCTCTCTCAATCGTATCTCTCGATTGTAGAAGGGCCCATGACCTGCAGTGGGACGTATATGGGCATACAAAGCAGAAGTTTACCTCCTCTTGCCTTTGCTCTACACCAACGTGAATTTCTGCTCAATTAGTTTTTGCATGTTTGTAAATAAAATCAATAAAAATTATTTTAAAACCTTCTACCTGCTTATTATCAAACCTATCTCAACTCTCTCATTCCCAGGTAAAATATGTATTTATAAATGAAATATAAACAGGGTTGCCTAACTTCGGAATCTCTTACATTGTCCATATGCTTCAATTGACACAACGATTTACATACGATTAATCATTGTAATTATTATATAAATCACACTCGAGCTTATCAATCTTGGTTTATCAGTTTAATTACGTGTAGACTTTCAATTGTCTTTTCAGTTTATGATAAGAATTGAACGTGTCAACATTTTTTGGTCCTTCGAACCGCACAATAAAGAAAAGTCCTCAGATAATCATTTAAATAATAAAATGTATGAGTTTTATTACTTTTTGTTAGTTATTAATTTAATTATGCATGTTCTTCGAAGGAACAAATAAAGACGTAAACAATGTATTTCTTTTGACACCAATAGTTTCGTCCCAGGACTCGAGGTTATGGCACAAAACTTCTATACCGGTAATTAATTCGTCATATTTTGATAAATATCTTATTAAGCGTTGTAAGCCTGGGTATAAAAACAATAATTTCACATTTAAGAATTGAAATTCGATATAATACTTGTGTTGGGTATTTGGTCTTATTCTGGTACAAATATACCATTATGATATATTTAAAAAATGCTGATATAAGTTTCCTGCACATACACATAAAATAGGTATTTTAGTTCCACCCAAACATAACAAAAACTAATATTTCATAAACGCGGTATCAACAACGTGTGATGTAGAGTTGGGACGTAAAAATACGTGCGGGCGGAAATTGGAAGCCATAACCGACGGCATATTATATTCGGAAGCCAGATACCGAGGATTACGTTCGTAATGCCTCATAACTCTTTTACAGTATCAAAGAATATTGCAAGACTTGTTTAATAAATAATGATGGAGTATATTTATAATTACGTTTTATTTTATACATATTAGATGTCTAACAACGATTATTGCAATATTTAAACAAAACATGTGATTCTATTGATTCGTCCTTTGAATGATATTGATATTTAAAAAGACTAATAAATTAAAAAATCACAAATTAATGCTTGGCATTCCATTGCGCTCGCTATCCTGAGACATAATATGTTAAGTCTCATTATGTCCAGTAGTTACTCTGGCTACAATGTCCTTTAAACCGGAACACAGCAGTGCATTTACACTGCTGCTTGGCGGGAGAAATAGACATTGCGGTAGTACTCAGGCGGCCTCTCACATATGAGGGACCTTTTTTTTTTTGTGTCCAAGAGGAAAAGCTATTAAGCTCCCCTTTCGGTACCCCGGGAGAGGCCGAAAGGGGTATGTCAGTGTCTCTGGCCTTCCAACCCGCCACATTACGGATTGTGGTCGAGCTGGGACCCTAACAAAACCTACGCCAGCATACTGACTAAAAACCCCTCGGTGACCTTCACACGCATTATGGGCGGCACCGATCATCCCAGGGCGACAATCGCCCCGATATACGTCCGCGTAACCGCCCGGCGCAAAACCGTTGCTGGTCCTTACGTAGTGGGGGTCTGATTGCCCCACATTTACTTCTAGTTTGGACGTCCGTTTAGGATGTTGTGGGCGTCCACGATAGAGTCTGATCCATGCACTCTATCACACGTCTCGAGGTCGTTGTAAGTGAGGGCGCACCGCCCCCGCAGTTTGCCCAACGACCCCGATGGCCCCTTTAAGTCGCCTCTTACGACAGGCAGGAGGTACCGTGGCGGAATTCTTGCACCCCCGAACCACAGGGCAACATATGAGGGACCTACCACCAGTAATATTTTATTTTAAACAATGAAGCATTACTTTTCTATGTAAAGTAAATCTAATCAATTAGTATCATTGTATCAAACGTTAATGATTAAAAGTATATCACTGATTATCGCAATGATTGAGCAGTCTACACCTATGTACATTGAATTAGCTAGTTTTATGTGTTACATTACATTGCAAAATACATAAACTTTAGAATTTAGTACCCAAAACTTTACATTAGAATGATTACATGGAGTAGGAAGATAAATAAAACAAAATAATTCTGTCAAAACTTAAGCAAGGCTTCTCTTGAAACCAATCTATATCGCGAACTGGTTTCTATTTTAATTCGTAAACGAAATATAAGAAAACGATTGAAAAAATCCGAATTATTTTAATTACATTTTTTCACCCCATACTAGTACAAAAGATGTTAGTACAAATGTCAATACCGTAGAGCTCCGGTAGTCCTGCCGCTCTTATAATCCGACATGTCTGTAGCGCATAACACAACTCGAAAGTATGCAGTATGTTTCATTATTTATGATTGATATCTTACAACTTTGATATACAATTTGTCGGATTACAATGTACTCTATTTTATAAATGCTCGAACGATATATATACACGAGAAACATAGACAGGCCCCACAAAAATGTTGTCTAAAAACCTGCGATCCAATTTAGTATCAAATGACAAGTTTTTAATCCAATTCCAATAGAACGAGTGTGAAGAGTGGCTGTACTACAGTACTGTAATTATTATGCCGGCATCACAAATAGCAAATCATTTGTACAGGTGCGTGTGTATTTGTCAGGGCACTTCCCGACTCCATATTTTATAGGATGCTAGCTTTCGTGGTATTACTATTACGGGAGCGCCGAGAGCAACTATGTATGTTGCGGCTGTGCCGAAATTAATGGAATAATCATATTAACGCCCAAATACTGGAACGCAACTTAAATATAACTTGCGCTTAACTACGTTAATCCCCATTAAATGTACTGGCTAAGTGTGCCGTGCGCTGTTAAGAGCAACTTATTATTTGAATCTCGTTCCAGTATTCGGGCATACGACTTAACATCTTATGTCTCAGGATGGCGCGCGCAATCGAATACCAAGCATTGCTTACTACTTACTAATAGGGATAGAACCTTCGATCAAAAATACACGATCGAGAATAAAACCTACTATTTTAAAATTTTAATCAAACCTATGTTTTTGTTTTCAATATACCAGACCCCTGTCTAGACCCTTTCCATATTTCGATACAGAAATGAAGCTGTTATTAAACGTGTACGGCACGTGTTAATTATTTCCCTCCCCTCTGCTAGAGGGCGGGGAGGGGAGGGGGTTCAGACGGCCTCATCACAGCGTCTAAACCCTCGTTTTAATTAACCTTCGATACCGCGCTCAAGGAATGTTTTCAGTTTCCATATTAAGCGGGTGTTTTTCCATTTAACGTTGTGTCTGCCAATAGCGGAGCATGCTATGATAGTGGTATGATCGTATCAAGTTTTTTTTGTATGAAATGTGAATTACTACGAGAACTGTCAATTAAATCGTTCTTTTAAACCCCTACGGTTTAAACAGTTTTTAAGGATGGCTATACACATAGTCTATTTAGCACCACGCTACAAACCTTAAAAGCCGATAAATACAAAAAGTGAATAGGGGTGGAGTAGGCAAAGCCGGGCCGGACCACTAGTACACAAAAAATGGGACTGTTATACCTTCTGTCATTCCTGTTACAAAAATAAATCCAGCGAGATAAAAAATCAATTAATAGTGTACATACAAAAAGGTAAAAATAAATTCAAATAAGCAACTAATTTATCTAAAGATTTCAAAGAATTCTAAATAAATTTTAAAAACAAACTATAATTAAATTCTGAATTTGCCATTCGTAAACGGATTATTAACCCGATACTGTGTTTGTTGGCATGGAAGGGTTGAGGGGGTGCGGCGACCGCACGGGGGGAGGGTTATCGACTGATACCTGCCGGGTCTAAAGTACCGGGCCGCTGCACATTGTGCACATTGCACATGCTAACCCTTTGTGCATCAACATGATGTGAGCGCTTTGTTCACATAAACTGATTTTGGGGAGAGTTCAAACGGCTGTTGATAGGGTTAAGCTGTGTCTGTACAAGCGATTATTGGATATGTGAGATAGATAGCCAATAGCCATGTATTGATGATTTTGACCGGGGAATTTACATATTGCGAGGAGACTTGAATATCATGGAAATCTTTACAAAAAAGTCCGCATTTCGCAGTAGGCTAGCGCGGTTGACTATATCCTAGACATTTAAATCGAAATCTTCAATAGTAGATAAGCGTTCGGCAATGGGCGACTATCGGACTAGGAAATAGTTGTAGGTTAAATTTCCGAGCAGTTTATTTTTGGAATTTAATTTTGTAAGTAATAGTAACAAGATATGTACCGTACCTACCTATACTACACTATAATATTTAATATTATACTTAAATAGTAGAATAATATCAAAGTATGATCTCACAATGATCTTAAGAGTGGAAAACAAATGCATTATATTCCACCGATGTACTTACTATTTGGCAGTATTATTACCGTCTACCCCAACGGATATCCGTAGGCGTGAATTTACATAATTATAATGTTCTTTATATAACCCAGTACTAATTTAAACTATTAAAAAAATTACATCCCCATAACCCTCCAAATTAATTCAGATAGCTCCCAGGGCGACGATAACTTATTAATACCGCAAAATTTTGTACATAGCTAGGGGACCGCGGCCCTTCCGGTACTACCCCAAATTGAACTTGACCTTGGAATCGAACCCAACAACCGACAAGGGAGCGAACACCATCCAACCATTTTAATAGTTAAACGATGTCTCACTCCTTTTAGGGTTTCGTCCTTATAAAAGAAATAGTATCCTGTTACTTAGTTATCCGTCTGTGTGTTAAAACCAGTGAATTAAAGCTTTTGAGTTATTTCCCACATAGATTAGAAATATTTGATCGCTATGGGATACCGTCTGTCAAGATAAGTAAATCAAAACCTATACGTATTAGGTATAGAGCATTTCCCATTGGCCTATGATCATGTTTGGTGAGAAACAAGGCCCCATATAGAAACAGTATAGGATTAAATCAAACAGTATATCCCATTGTATCAGCCCATGTACGTCCCACTTCGGGCACGAGCCGCCTCTACAATCGAAAGTACAATTTAGAGGGGTTAGGCCATATAGTCCACCACGCTGGCCTAAGTGCAGGTTGGCGGACATTACATACCATAGAAATTATTTCAAAACGCTATTGGTTTGCAAGTTTCCTCACGATGTTTTCCTTCACCGTTATAGTGCGTTGTGATTGACTATCAATACACACATGACTCCGAAAAGTCAGAGGTGTGCCCTGGGATTCGAACCCGCGACTACCGTGAACATGTTGGCATTCGCGTCTTGTTCGTTTACCAACAGGCCACCACGCATTTTATCTATCTAATTTTATTAGTAAATTCATTATGCAGTTGTACAGTCCATTAATAAGCCAAGAAGGTTCAAAACCTAACCGATAATAAAAAACAGGTTATGCTCAAAAATGATGCAATGGGAAGTTGTGATTGTTGATAAATATTCAAATGGCGGCGGTTTATCGCGAATGGAGCGAGAATACAACCAACGGCTTTCGCGACAAAATGTCCACAAATTGAACAAATTCGGCCATGAATGTATTGTATAATGTATTGATTATCTACTCAGTCTGCCTGAGGGATGAATTCGTGTTGACGTCGGTGCCATAAAATATGCCAGGAAATTTGCATTTTATGGGATGAAAAGTGACAGCCTCTGTAGTCTAAAGTGTCTAGAACGGCTGTGAAATAAAAGGACGCGGGAACGACCCTCGTTCCGATACAATTATTTGTTTCAATTTCAAATGTTGAAGAATCAATTCTTGTGTCATAAATATAAGAAACTACGAGACATTTGTTATAGAACGGAAATCGAACCCTCAACCACTGTTAAAATAATTACAGTATAATACTGTGACTTTTGAGTGTATTTATTATTATTTATAATTGCTAGCACAGACTTTTAGTAATATTACAAGAAACTCAATTGTAATAATCGAGTTTGTTGAAATGATCCATTCTGAATCACATCGATAAATTTTATTTCACTAGTAATAAAAATCACACGTGAAACCAACTTCTTAGTTTCTGAATTATTTGCATTTATATTGTTTATTTCTGAATATAATGCTAATTTATTAAAATTACTGTACATTGAATATTTAAACGACTAATAAATATTGAGACGAAATCTTCAACCGATATTTCCTGTTTTAACACAGAAAGTTAATAATAGCGATGTGCTATTTTTTTGTAATAGATAATACGAGTATTTCCCGTTAATGATATTATTAATTGCAAATGAAAGGAGTTTCCAAATCCTGTTTATTTATGATCAAGTTGGTAATTATACCCCTAAAAATCGACGCTTCATTACCATTTAGCCTGTCAAATGACTCTGGTAATGGAAGAATATGATACCCAACTAGCGACAATCATACACAGCGATTGAGAAGTGATTACTAGGGTTCTGGGGGGTTATTCTAGCTGAGACGAAGTTCGAATGTTCGAACGTCGAAAGTAAAACTGTACGAATGTGCCTAGGTACTCCACAAATTGTTCGAATCCTCTATCTTACGTTATAACCATAGACTAAGTTCGGAGTGGATGATAAGTGTCATATATAATAGTATTGATTTTAAGAAGTGGATTTATATAACTTAGAGGTTATACCTTTATTTATCAAATAGTGAAATTAAACCAGGAGTTAGTAAAAACATTGCACCATACGGTCTGATGTAAAACCTTTGTTGAACCTAACCTGACTATAACGGTATCTAACTTCGATCTGAATAATTACTTCCCTCAGTCACGAACACTGAGGTAATACTTTCATTAAAATGTTATTGGTATATTCCCCTACTAATATTGAGAATGTGAAAATGTTTGGCTTTAGTCCACACTAAGGGAGACATTTTACTTGAGTCAGAATGTGGTATGGTAGATATATAAATAAAATATTAGAAGTTGTATATACTATGTGTTAATTAGCTTTCTTTATTTCGTTGGATAGAATACGGAGTTTTTTAGAACCTCATGAAACTACATACATACATAACCTCACGCCTTTTTCCCAGAAGGGGTTGGCAGCTACCAGGACACCCACGTTGCGCCATGTGTGCTCCGTCCTACGATAGGAAAGGAGCCTATCGCCATATAGGGACACATTCCTGACTCTTAATGAATATAATTTAGATAAGGATGAAAAAATGAATCCACGAAAACAGAATATAAACCGGCAATAATAGCATAAAATATGATTCACCTAAGATCAGTCCTTGCGATCTTACTAAACTGCTAAAATCGATTACGCAGAGAACAAACAGAAAACTAGATTCACCCGCGGTACGACGCGACGGCGCCTCAGGAAAATGATAAACCTACATACAATTTGCTTCCTAAATTGGGCAGTGGCGGCGCAAGAGCTAATTTGATGTGGGCAAATTGCGAGGCTTTCCTAATTTAGATTAAAAAATATATGCGGTGGCTTGGTGAATATCCCGCAGTCACAACCGCCATTTTTACTTCTGTAAGCCAGGATCAACGATGGCCTTTATTTTTAACCGACTTCAAAAAAAGGAGGAGGTTCTCAATTCGACTGTATGTTGCTTTTTTTTTATGACTCCATGTTCTAAAGCTTTAATGGGATAAAGGGAATGTCTAACTTGTTATTTGCAACGTAATTAATAAAATAGAAAATTAGATAGGATATGAATAAATTATTGTGCACTTCCATTCTCCCAGAGGGGAAGAAGGACTAGAAGGGTAATAATGGTAAATAAATGTGTAAGTAAAAATTAAATCATCAATTTGAACCCGCTGTGATACAAATTTCAGCCACAGGCAACTTATATTATAATGAATAAAATCTACAGTCCTAGTAGCAGATTATTTTCTATTTTTAAGGAATGTACCTAAAACCCTGTGGAGGTAGGGTCCCTTGGTGTACGAGGCCGTGGGTATTTGCCCACATAACCTATGCCTCGAGCCGCTTCTGTAATTAGGCTGAGAACCATCTTGGTCGTAAATATTCCGAAATGTCAAGTAGCAGGTATAATTCGCAGCATGCGTAGATTACCATTTAATACGAGAACCTCTTAACATTCAACCAATGTTTAACGTATTAATCTTTACAGAGATTGTAGGGTACTTTAAATAGGCTACTTAGATCAAAATTTTGTTTTGTTGGGGAAAAAATTAAGTACCTTTTATTTAAATTGCTTTTTAGGCTTTGAATCCTAAAATGATTCTATCCCTGCTAATTGCTTTCCTAAGTTTTATTTAAGTCCTATTGCTGGACTCGCGTTTTCACACATTTTCTTTTCATACATACATACATAAACTCACGTCTTTATCTCCGAAGGGGTAGGCAGAGGCGCCACCAGGACACCCACATTTCGCCTTGAATGTTCCGCCCCACGATGTGATAGGGGGCGAGCGTATCGCCATATCGGGCACAAATTCCTGAGTCCGGGCTGATAATGAATAGAAAAAATCCAATATCACTTTGCCCGACCCGGGACTCGAACCCGAGACCTCAGCTTTGTAACCGTACCGTAATACAACTACGCCACCGAGGCAGTTTTCTTTTCATAATTACAAAAATTAAGATACTTATTAAGTAAGTATTTTTAGCATTTTTAAACCACAATTGAGATCAGTGCAGATCCTATAGTTTATACAATATTTCGCTAAAAGCCCATGTCTAAATGGCAAAATAATATTTAATTCATGAAATACACAAGGAAACTAGAGCTCGAAAAGAAATCTTCCAAGAACGAGACCGCCGGCGCGCACAGGACGCTAAGGTCAATGTAACCGTAAACACGTTAATACTCCGCGCCCTTGAGAAGGACAACTAACCCAAACATGTTACTAAGTATTTATAGCTGCCAAAAATTGGGGGAGAGACTCGGGTCAATGAAGTATATTTTTAATGCGCGGTATATTTATATTTTCATTCTAGTAAAAGTAAAGTGTGTATTGATAGGCAATCACCACGCGCTAACGATGAAGGAAAACATCGTGAGGAAACCAGCATACCATAGCATTTCGGAAGAATTTTTATGGTATGTAAACTCCGCCTACCCGCACTAGTCAAGCTTGGTGGTTTACATAACCCCTCTTAATCGTAATCTCGATTGTAGAGGAGGCCCGTGCCTTGCAGTGGGACGTATATTTTCCGATACAGAATAGAGGTATAATATCTAATTAGCTACGAGTCTGCAGCGAATGGAGATTTTCTTTTAATCAATATGGTACACAGAAAGGTATCCAACTTGCTTCTTATATTCTAAGGTGTTTTAAACGATGGTCCATAATTATTAAGCAAAAAAAAATAATAATTTAACAAATTGAGAATGTTTCTATTCAACAAAAACATTTTTAATGATTAAAACATTTCCTGGAAAGGGTAACATCGAACGGATAAAATGCCTAAAATAGAATGCTAAAACCTTCGCAAAATATTTCGGAGAATTCTTAACTGCTAACAATTTCCACTTATTTATTTTTATTGAAAAACTTATTTATAAACTGGTTGTTTTTCAGTGAAATGTCGGATAAATTCACTCCAGTTTTCTTCAGAAATTGCTATTAGTTTCTAATAGCTTTACATTGATATTGTACATAATACCTTCGCCTATTTGCAGAACTGCTTACACCCGTCTCGGGTCAGTTCTCACAATTCGTCGAGCTTCCCTAGAAGTGCGAGAAGGGCCGAGCTTATAGCCATACCAGGAAAATAAACCGGGCAACTTACAAGACATTTTAAACTCAAAATCTCTACGATATGAATTGTCCTACTTGAATCGAACAAAAGACTCCACGATACATTAATTCAGTGCTGCCACTGAACCATAGAGGCTATTTGACTCAACTATGTAAATGTGTTTGCTACGGTTAAAGGTAAACAGACTTTCCCGTATACATATGTATGTACATGCCATTCCATGACGCATGCTTTCGGACAACGCTGGGAATTTCTTGAACTATTCGGGTTCATTTAACATTCCCTACGTTGCTATTAGTGGTAGCTAGACTGCAATTAACATCGTATATGGATACAAGATTAGTAAACTCTAAAAGGACATTTCAATGTCTTTGACAAGAACATTTTGCAAATGAACATTCAAAGAGTATATGAAATATTTCGCACAGAACAATAGTTACTATAATTGTTTGGCAACAATTAAGATAAACATCATTGGTTTTCCCTTACATCTGATCTAAATTCTGCTTTTGACGTGTTTAATCAATCGACAAAAATAACTGGAAATGTTTTGCAATTGGTTATTCTCGAAATGATGAAAAAATTCTCATTCATGACTTTTGATCAAACTAATCGATGGCATTATTCATGACTGCCTCGGTGGCGTAGTTGTATTACGGTACAGTTACAAAGCTGAGGTCTCTGGTTCGAATTCCGGGTCGGGCAAAGGGATATTGGATTTTTCTATTCATTATTAGCCCGGAGTCAGGAATTTGTGCCCAATATGGCGATAGGCTCGCCCCCTATCACATCGTGGGATGGAAAATGCAAGGCGAAATTGGGTGTCCTAGTGGCGCCTCTGCCTACCCCTTCGGGGATAACGGCGTGAGTTTATGTATGTAATCGATGGCAGGAAACATTTCGATGATATGAGAAGCCTAACATCTCTATTAACTATGGAGGCTGTGTCTAGCAATAGGACGATACGGGATGTTATGGTGAATACATATAATTTTAGAATAATAAAACCCCGTTCCCTTTATGGACATTTTCGTTTATGATTTCACGTTTCCTCGAATCCTGATTAATGCACACAAAAAGACCCAAGCCGCTGGATTGGACAGGAAATAAGAGCAAAGACGAAACCAGACGGTTTCGGCTAGACAGCCGTGCGGTGGTCGGTTTAATAACGGCTACATCACATTCCACTTCCAAAACTTTTACTATTCTTGTTTTATTTCAAGACCAATTTGAAAATGTTGATAGGAAACCTGCGAGATGTCTACAAGAGTTTTAATAACCAACCCAAACTAGCGTGTAGAATTCCGTCTCAGTCATAGGAAATTAATATTTAAGAAATATTTAGAATTCCTTATACAAACTGTCAACTAGGTATGCATGAAACTATTGCAAGTTTTAAATAAGGAAGGAAATCCAACGAGTTTGAAAAGTTTAACACTTCTGTAGTAGTAGAGATGTAAAAGATTAAAATAACCCCACGGATCGATAGAGATAGACGCCGCTATATTTTTCACGAATGTATTATACTAATTATGAATGTTTATTGGTTTGAGGTTGGTTTAACTAAGGTCGTCGAAATTGGGGTGAAGTGGAGGCGTGTCTCTTTACAGAATTGAAAAAACAAAGTTTTAGTTCGAAAGTTTGACCGCTGGAATTAAAAACCCAACGAGTTGCTTCTAAGAACGATTATCCAATTTGGTGCCAATAAAAATGACTATTCCTACAAGTGATTATACTATTCAATTTCAATGGATTTTGGCACATATAGTATGGACTATTTTTTATCCAGATAAATCTTTGGATATTTTAGTCAAATTAAATTCTTATACTTTCGTTACAGCGACTAAGTATTATGATATGGGTTTACGGGTTGCAGTTTTTTTGTGAAGTTATCTATACTTGTTAAGTCAAGAATTAAAAAATACCATTCAAATTTGAGCGAAATGTAACTTAGAAATTAAGATATCCTCGTTGTTTAGACCTAGGATAGAGGCTAATAACTTACATTAGCAGGATATTAAATGCCACTGTAATATTCGCAGAGCTAAATAAATAATAATAAATACACCCAACAGTCACATACATAGTCCTGACCCCACACTAAGATCGAGTCTTGTGTCGTGGGTATCAGAAGCTACGAGAGACTTTTCGGTCTCACAAACACCCAGACCCGAAACAAATACCTGTGGATCACACAAATATTTGTTTCGGTGCGGGGATCGAACCCGCGGCCTCTCGTTTCACAGGCGGCGTCAAACCAACTGCGCCACGGAGGCTGTCAAATAATTAAGGACTATAAAGGGCATAGGCTCAGGCTAGCGTCTAGACTAGCACGTGTAGACCACAAGTAGTTCATGCGTCGGGGTTTCATAAAAAGTAATGAGCCTCGCAAGCAGACAACCTCTGAATACAACGCAGGACCGCCTGAGGGCACTCGCGGCGTCTCGGCTTGTTTTATATATTTTTAGTACTTAAACTTGGGATTATGTGGTAAGCAGTGGCTTATAGTAAAAAAAAACCGTCTACATTTGATACTAGAGGTTACAGTAGAGTTGGTAGAAACCATTACAATATTGGGGTAGAGTGCAAGGATTTGAAGACTAGAAGCCAACGTTTGAAGATAAGTGTCAAGTGTTTTCATGCCTAGGATCGTATGTTATCGGTTATGGAATATGCCATTTATAGCAGACATTATTAAGCCGCGTCAGAAACCCTGTGGACGGTTTGAAAATGTTATATTAATATTTTTTGATAGAATCCGCCAAAATATAGCGATAGACTATCATCGAATATTTAGTTGATAAGTTATACTACAAGGATTTTGAGAACAAGTGACACTAGTGTGTTTGTAAGTAATCAATATATTGCTAGTCTATCAACCTGCACCAGGCCAGCGTAGCGGACTATATGGCCCCTCTCAATCGTACTAACGATTATAGAGGAGGCTCGTGCCCTGCAATGGGATGTATATGGGCTGATACAGTACAGAACAAATTACAATATTGTGTTGGTACTAGCGGATCTTTACATTCAAGCCGTAATGATAAAAGTAATATGAAAAATTAATAAATATTTTTAAATAACCTTGTAGAGATTAATCGTCCCCTAAGGACACAAGTGGCGCAAGAGCATTCACTCGTGAACTATGAAGGAGACTTAAAAAAGAAGTCATTAACCTAAACAATTTTCCTTCTTGTCCCACCGGAACCAGTTTCGCAACAAACAAGTAAACGCCATCTGTTGACGTCATTCACAAATTAACGTCATCTATTTCGGTGTTCGTGACGAGAGGCGGACTCACAAATCACGCGTGTATTACATGTATTTTAAACTTGCGCTTTACGATGTTTTTATTCATCGATATTATGTTTACACTCATTTGCTGAGATTTCCAAACATGATGAGATTTAGAGTAGCTGTTTTTGGAGCTGACGCAATAATATATTTCAGATGGAACGACAATTCTTTACACTTTTGGTATAATCATCTTAGGAATTTTTTTTATTGGTAAGATAACTTCTTTATGGATAATAATTTTTCCATACAGACTTCTCTGAAGATTTTCAAAAGACTTCAAAGATTCTTTAAAGAAAATATATCTACATTGAAACAGTACTCGTCGAATAGAAATTATCCTATTCTTAAAAATCGTCCCTTAGTTGTTTGTCAAGGCAAGCACTGAAAAAAACGACTATGTTTTACATACTGCAATAGAAAACGGAATGTAAGTAATCATTGCGATGATTTGTAATAATATTGTGACAAAAGCAGTTAGATAGAGCTCAGTCAACATAAGCATTAGTGCGTGAATGAATCAGGCGGGTATTTGAAATTTCGTAATGCAAAGCTAAACTGATCTAAGACGACATATATCGCATCTATAAGACATAAATGTTTTTCTCCTAGCGGTAAAACTGATGGAATTGTTGCTATCCTTTAGAAATATTTAATGTAAGCGAGACATTATGTGGATTATATAGACAATTATTTTATATCCAAGGAAATGAGATGCAACTCTAGATGATAAAAATTGATGTTACTAAAAGTAAAGAAGTCCGAGATAATATACATTCAAGAACCTTAGGATATCACAAACTTGATAAAAACCATATTTAGATTATGTTCTGTGGTAACAAGTATGTTTCATTTCTCTTCTTTCTTTCTTTCTTTCTATTCGCAAGGATTTTCCTTCTTAAAACTGTAATTTATTGCCATATGAGTCACGTTATACGTAATATTATCAACAATCTTTGATATTTTGTAGCTAAATACTACCAAAAGCCTAATTGAATTCCCATTGCCTTTTAAAAATAAGTAAAAACTTAACACGGCGCAGACACCAGACAATTGGATCAATTATGTATTTACAGCGTGTAATGAAACCTACACTGTTTGGTTTTATTATAAACCGATGGACTATTAGCGAAGTCAATATTGTGATATAGGCTAAAGAAAGAAAAACGGGGGAGGGTGTAGACGGATCTACGGGTATCGTAATGAGGGTAATTGATATTTATTTATATTACCTTAATAAGTGAACATTAACAGTACTCTTATACAAAAATAATGTAAAAAGTAAAGTAAGTAGAGATTATAATTAACCAATGCCATTCTTATATCAGCATACACATCAAGCAATGATGAGTTTGTTAGAAATGCAAAAAGCCCAGAAACACTGAATACAAATTTGTTGACTCCTTTAATAGTTAAAATCTGGTAAAAAACCGTGTATGTAACGACAGAAAGAATTCGACCAATAGTGACGAAGCTCTGGCGAAACGTCGGTTCTCGAAATACGAAATATCAACGAGTTATTTTAAACGCGACCATGACTGTGAATGTTGTAGGTGTTAAGATTCTATTAATAATGCCTTCACATTAATATGCTGTTATCCGAAGGCATGTGAGGAAAGTCTACGAATAATCTGTTTTATGGATTTAATGACAATAAGATTAAAAAGAATCTGTGCCGTACACATCCTAATCCAGGGCACAGGCCTTTTCTACGATTGAGAAGTGTTTAGACCTTATTCTAGATCGAGTTGGCGGACTTCACATGCGTTTGAAATTCTAGTTCAGAATTCTCGTATATGAAAGTTTGCCAACGATATTTTATGTTACCCTTCACAGTTAAACCGGTAATTAACTACAATGCTAATTTATGTTAATTTTCGCCAATCGTAAAATACCAGGTCCACCGTGAGGTGAACATTACAGACAAGTTTCGAAATTTTAAGTCTTTAATTCAAAATCTATTGTTGAATGTAAGTTACGGGTACATTGTTTATCACTATAAATACCTAATTGGCATCAACTAATATTCAAAGACCACAAAAATGTAATGCCCAAGAAAGTTAAAACAACAGAGGTTCCTTAGAAATCTCTATCCGAAATAAACTATAATAGCACGTCAAAGAAACTAATAGTAGTAACACCTAACACAACAGATCGTAAAAATTTGAAAGCAAACAATATGCGTGTAAAAATATTTAAAGAATTGAAAACGAAATGATTTGTTTCATTGGCAGATATTACACAATAGCTACGTAATATTATCAACTTAATAATTACATTACTAATCATACAAACTAAATGCAATAATGGCTTTAAACAAAGGATGTCTTTTTATACTGTCACAGCAAGATACACATCACCGGATGTTAAATGTAGTGTCTTTCAGATAATGCATTAAGTAGTAACAGACGATTATCTTACAATATTCGTTGATTATGTCTGCCTGTTATCTATATTATGTGTTATATAGATAACAGGCCGGCAAAATTAAATGTTTTCTATCATATGGTATCCATGACTGACAATTTTATGGTCTTGGTAGATGAATAGACAAACGCAGACGTAATACCTACTGCTCCGGATTTTCCAGTAATGTGATATATTTTCCGGTCAGGTTTTAGCATTTTATAATCAGTCAAAATTGTAACCCAAAAACTGCAATAGCCAAAATTCGAATGCAACAATAAACTCCATTAACAAATTAAGCTTTTAAACGTTTATGTAAATTTCAACAATTGGGTATAAAACATTTGAGAACGAGTTTGCTCAGCTGCCTCGCGCGTGGAAAACTATTGACTCTAGCTACGTTATAATATTCAAACCAGCTCTATTTAAATTTTAATGAGTTACGCAACATTTTCGGTGATACGTTGGCTGCAGTTCTTTACGCAGTACATAGTAAAGTTATATGAATATTAGGTCTCAATTTAACACAGTCTCAATATAAGTAGTAAAGTGTAAAGTGGCTGCAACATTTCTTATCCACGTTTCAGAATAATTTGACCGGTTTGACATTAACCCTACCTCATTTTATAACAAACATTGTTCTGAATTACAGGGAATGGGGAGAAGACCAAAACAGGTACAAGACAAGTGTGAATTGAAAAGTCTATAAATCGACGAAACTGAGTATATTCAAGTTAAATCGATGACAAGCGAGGTGTGGCCAAAATTGACGAAAAAGTATGAAGAGATTAAGGAGAGTAGATGAAGTGAAATGGACATTCTTAGGCTCTATCTGCTTCAATGGGATAAAGACGTGACAATTTTCCAAAATTTTAGAAGTGTTCAAGGCTTCAAAATATCGTTTATTTCAGCCAGACTGTAATTTTGTTTGTATACATAATATTTAAAACGAAATCAACATTTTAATTACAGGTAAGCATAATGAATCAGAATTTACTTCAAGGTAAAGTTCAAATGCTTTATCACATAATCTCATCAAAATAGTTTAATGAATAAAATTAAATTATTTACATGCGATTTTCCCACAACTTACGAAACAAAACAAAAGAATATTAATTAGAATAAAATGAACAAAACTTGATGATGATGCTAATGATGATGATGATTATTGATGCTTACATTGAGAGTCCAGTTTTATTAACAGTAAAGATGGGAATTGATGGCATATCGAGGGCCGTTATCAATGGCGTCCATTTTAAGAAGCCTATGTCCAGGAGAGGGAGCTGATCATTCTGACACTGGTATGACAAATCGACTACAATGCACTTGACAGTAAATGCAATACAAATAGAGAGAATATCCACCATTGATCGCTACCGCCAGTCGACCCAATTATGCCGGCCTTGAGGATACCGAATATTAATAGCCTAATATTGTAAAGCTTTACATACATACATAAACTTTGCCAGAAAGGGTAGGCGGAGGTGCTACCAGAATACACACGTTTCGCCTTCTGTCCCGTGTCTTCTGTCCCGATATGATGGGGGCGAGCCATATCGGGCACAAATTCCTGACTCCGGACTGATAATGAATAGAAAAATCCAATATCACTGCCCGACCCGGGGTTCGAACCTGAGAACTCATGGTTGTAATCGTGTCGTAGTACAACTACGCCACCGCGACAATCAAGCTTTATAGTCTTCTAACACCTCTGCATTATTGTATAGTTAAATTCACTTCTTACAATGCCCTTTTTAGTATTTGTTTGATGTTCTTTTGTTTTCGAAGCTTTTCTATTGTTAGTCTGTGAGTAAACACGATCCAAAGTCATAGCCCTCGCTTGTAAATAATCTATTCGCGTTGTTTCATTGGAATTTCTTTTGATCTACCTACTTATTTTAATGTGCTTAAACTGTGATTTTAGTGCTATTTTTAAAGTACACATGGCCTTTCATATATATTAAAATGCGTTGTTATCAACTAATTATTTTTGTAGCCTTTTATCAACTCTGTTACTCCGGTCAACAAGATTCGACTGTAGTACGCAAAGAATTAGCGCTGAGCATCGAAACTCAGCAATAATTTTTGGGTTACTAATTTGTCTTCATTGGGCAACAAAATTAATCAGAAATAAAAGTAAGAAAATTTTGCAATTTGCTGTACTTTAAAACTTATATGATCACATATTACGAGTATAGCTCCTGATACCCAATATTTTGTAGTTTGTATTATTAGCTTGTTATAAGTTTATATCAGTTTATTGTATTATTAATAGCATAGATAAGTAAGTATATAAGTTATGTAAAATATGTATCAGAAAATATATAAAGGGTTATAAATAAATAAAATATAGCTCATCGCTTATAATATGAAAAAAATGATCTGTTTTAATATTTACCCTCATTACATAAATATGTATGTGTAATGGTAAATGTGTATAATACCTTTCTGCCTCGCGTTTAACCGTCGGTCTCAGTGGCAGCCATTTGCTAATGGCAGCTGTTGTTGATTTGTATAAAATAACCTCTTGCTGGCTTTAAAGTCTAGCAATAAACTGGCTTGATATAATGAGACTCATCTAGAAGAGTCCTGGAATAGGGCTTAAAACTTTCCGTAAATTACAGACCGAAAATTTAGCTTAGTAATGAGGAATTTACGGGCAGATAGTTTGTCCGGGCTATATCATAAACTATGTTTGTATCCTTTAAACGCCATTTAAAAGCTGAATTTATGTATAACAAGCTTCTGCACGCAAACTTCGTTTGCGGCATTAACTTTATTTGGAATTTAACATCCCATCCCGCCCCGTTATAACCAATGGAATGTTATCCAGTCTAATCCCATCCTTTTGAGTACAAAAAGTAACAAATATATGGGAATTCCTTCCTCATCCTACGGGAATACAAAAAAATTCAGGATAAAAAGTAGTCATAGTATTAATTCAGGGTGTCAGTCAATGACGTAAGTCATTACTAAATTTCATCGATATCCGTTAAGCCGTTTCTGAGTTCATCGCGTACAACCGCGCAGACAAACAGACAAACAGACAAAAATTCTAAAAATCATTGTTTTGTGTTCTATTACGTTAATACAGACCCCAGATATTACGAGTAGTTTTTGTCATTTATCTTCCATGTTTCATTTCAAGCAATGTTACTTTCGAATTTAAATTACTTTGGATATGAGACTATGAAGTCTCATTTTAACACCACGATTTTTCTAAATAAATATTTTGTATGTTTAATACTTATCGTATGCATACACAATGTTATAAACATATTTTTGCGTGTACCAAAAACGTTCGTTATCAATGTTAATAGGCGTTGACTTCCTATTGATAAGGTTTTTGTTGTGACAATATCTTTACGACTTTACAAATATTGGTTGTTATTGTAATATTTAAGTGTATGTCTTTATGGTGTATTTAAGTCTTACTCATACACTTAATGGCTTTTTTTCTAAAGGGTAGGCAGAGACACTAAAAATGAAAAGTGAAAATGCCACAGACACTTAAATTCTGTCGCTTTTTTTTTACCTTTATACAAATTTAAAACGTCTTATTGTTACGGACATTACATGTAACCAGCGTGTTTCATATGCTTTCTACATACATATATCTTTACTTATTTATTTATTTATCTTCAACAAATTAAGTATGTGTACCTAAGCCTAATACAATACATACATATGTATATTATGCAAAATCTAGAAGAGGATCCTACTAGGTACTTTTGCATACAGTCTAAAGATAAAGTATAAAGATGTTTTTTAAAGGTATGAATTGATTAAAATGTGTCAAACATGTAGTTCAATCCTGATTAGAATCCAATAGACATTTATACCAAGTGTCTGGGATACTTTTTACTTTGTAATTAATTTACTTAGTACTATTAATAAAAAGTCCCTCATTATTTAGATTTTGAAAGGTTAATGCATTATTAATATTTTAGTTAGTAGGTACGGAAGGGATAATGTTATGAAGCGAACCTAATTACATTTGCAGAGGCATAATGTAATTAATGCTTACATAGGCTATCACAAGATCTATCATAACATATGCGTAGCCTTGTATTGACAAATTATCTATCTTTTTCAATTACTAGCCGAAACTTTCAGAGGATTACATATCGACAAAATCTGAAATTACTAAATAACATACATACATACATAAACTCACGCCTTTATCCCCGAAGGGGTAGGCAGAGGCGCCACCAGGACACCCACATTTCGCCTTGTATGTTCCGGCCCATGATGTGATAGGGGGCGAACCTATCGCCATATCGGGCACAAATTCCTGACTCCGGGCTGACAATGAATAGAAAAATCCAATATCACTTTGCCCGACCCGGGACTCGAACCCGAGACCTCAGCTTTGTAACCGTACCGTAATACAACTACGCCACCGAGGCAGTCCTATTACTAAATAACGTACAACTTGAAAAAAGATTCCGAAGGATTTCAAACCTCGTCCTTTTTAGAAGTCAGTTAAAAAAATATTAATTTACATACAAACTGTCGTCGTCTATTCAACCCCTTTAGATGACGTTTTATTTTGTTACTGCTCAAATTCGACGCATAAAAAATCTTACATTTAAAATCTAGATCCACCGGTTTCGTTTGCTCATTTTTCCATCAACTTGTTTTTAGAATTCCATTAACACGAATATCATTTCTGGCCAACCCATTGAAGATGTAATATTTTTTACAAAACGTCTTTTGAATATTAAAATAATCAAATGTTAGAACGTATCAAAATTGATTAGCCTGCGTTAGTTCTCTAAAAATTACTTATCGGTTGTAATTTCTATATATCTATCTATCTATCTATATCAGCCCATATACGTCCCACTGCAGGGCACGGGCCTACTCTACAATCGTGGGAATCGATTGAGAGTGGTTAGGCCATATAGTCCACCACGCTGGCCTAGTGCGGGTTGGCGGACTTACATACCGTAGAAATTCTTTTGTAATTTCTATTTAACTTAAATTAATTTAAAAAATATTAGACATGCAGGTTGTGTAAACCCTGTGGGGTCAGACGAGGTAATTGATTAGTGGAAACAAGGGTGCTTTCCGGGGGTGGCGTCGGGGTGGAAACCACCCCCTGTGGCCAATATGAAAGCTTTCGTACCCCTACTAATATTATGAAAACCGATTAACTTAGTATCGAAGACAACCTCGTTTAAGTTGATTGTGGTGTAATTTAACTATGTTGGAAAGTAACTTTAGGTCAAAGCAATTAAGACACTTTCGAGCCTTATTATAATTAAAAAACGATTAAGAACGCCACAAAATAGGTATTTTTTTAAGGATCCAAGAAACTCCCAAAACAAACTTGGGTAAGCCAGTCGACGGCTTTGACCGACAATCCACAGCATTCAAATAGAAATTCAAATATTAAGATATGAATATATTATTAATTATTGAAAATATGCTTCAAATAAATCCGAAAAATAAGTTAGACAACCTACCAATAAAACATCCTATATTCCGTATAAATAACCACCTCGTAATAGGAACAACACAAAATGCATATTCCCGCAAATATCCGAATGGGGGCGAAACAATCCCTTCAGTAATTAAGCGTCGGGGCCTGCTGACAATGTTTCAGGATTGTTTGCAAATCATTCAGATGTGCCTGACAGCTTAATTTATCAGCGCAACGGCCCGTGCTATCTGCTGCTGTGCCACTTTACAACGCTTCATACAATAGCGTTATTAAAGCAACCGCATTCATACTGCAAGCGATAGAAGCTTTATTTACACAGTTTGTATTAGTTAAATCTCCTGTTAGTGACAGGGTTAATTCTGGATGTATTAACCTATTTGCTACGAGAATGCAAGCATATAGTAATATTCGTTTTGTCGAGAAAATTGTTCATAGCTATGCTTAGATTTGAAATAACTTGGTTAAGTTATTCATAAAGAATATTAATGTCTGAAATGGCTGAAACCTCAATCGTATTGATCCTTATTTTGACGTATCAATGTAATTTCTATTACCGGAGGAAAGGGCAGGACATAGTCTATTTGTTGTAGGTTCACCTATTGCAAAATATGCTTCAACTTCTTGACATAGTCAACGAGCTCAGGTAAGCCATACAGGTAAGCCTACCACTCTTTTGACACATTGTATGAAAAAGGCCATATGAAGTTAAACAACGAAGTTAATCTCTTGAACCAAAACTAAAAAACATGGGTCCAGCTGACCTTTCTACTTCCTAATAAGGAACTATGTTATGATAAAGTTACGGGCTAACCTTCGTACAAATATCGCAGCTCATCATAATTATAATTTTGAACTGATTAGTGAATTATTCTTATTCTAGATTTATTTTAAGATGATTTCGCTGTAAGTTTAACTAAAGTAATAATTTCATTATTCCGTCGACATAGACTCATCAAAAATAAGCAATCTAGATGTTGCAAACTATGCTATCACAAATTGATTTTTTTATACCCAGACGTTAATAAAATTATTTTGATAATTAAAAATGTTATAGTTCAGTGTGTATTGTGTAAAGCTGGATGGTTCATGGATATTATAACATATTATGGAATAAGCCATATTGAATAATAGATTTGCTATAAATGTTACTATTTGTGTTACAAAGTGTTTACCTTTCGGTTCATATTGCACGGGAGGTTTCTAACATTTTTTAGATATATACTGTATTATAAGATTCCTGAAGATTAGGATAGGCAGACTCCATAGATATAGATATCTCCATATCACTCAGATCAGTCCAGATCTGACATACCACTTTCACTTCGTCCACTTTTATCAATCTCTTCATGAATTCTCGTCGGTACAATTAGAACCTTCATTACAATTTTCATAATATTTTAAAAGTAGACAGCAGCAAAATCTTAGAATGTTAGAAAGATTTCTGAAACTTCTTTAGTCTCGAAACCCCTTCAGCGTAAAATGTATACCTGTCCAAGGGAGTAAACTGGATGTAGTTGATATAACTACTGTTTTGTATCAGCCAATACATCAGCCATTTCTGACAATAGATTTCCTCTACATCAGATTCGAGATGGCTTATGGGATAACTTACACACTGGTATGACTCCCAATCCTAAACTATATAAAGGCACTGTTATACGACATAAAGTTTAACAATGTCATTTACTTCCTCAGTAATTAAAATTGCATAAACTACTGTATCAGCCCAAATAAGTCCCAGGGCACGAGTCTACAATCGAGAGTGCGATTGAGTTAGGCTATATAGTCCACCACGCTGGCCTAGTACGGGTTTGCGGACTTTACATACCATAGAAATTCTTACAAATTGCATATCTAAATCTATATCAGCCCATATACGTCCCACTGCAGGGCACGGGCCTACTCTACAATCGTGGGAATCGATTGAGAGTGGTTAGGCCATATAGTCCACCACGCTGGCTTAGTGCGCGTTGGCGGACTTTCATACCGTAGAAATTGTTTAAAATCGCTACGGTATGCAGGTTTCCTCACAATGTTTTCCTTCACCGTTAAAGTGCGTGGTGATTGACTATCAATACACACATAACTCCGAAAACTCAGAGGTGTGCCCTGGGATTTGAACCCGCGACCACTGCGAACATGTAGGCAGCCGCGTCTGGTCCGTTACCAACAGGCCACCACCAAATTGCATATACTTCAGTATAATTATTTACCAAAGAACTTGTTGAGGACACCACTCAAGTAAATTAGTAATAAGGTGCTTTTAACAAGGTTGTGTATGCCAAACTAATTATCCAAGTTTGACATATAAAATTAAGTGAATGGTCGAGTCATAGGGCAATCTTTAAGGTGTACCAACGTGACCAAAACTTATTAGCCAATTTAACCTATCTCATTAAATATGGTTTATGATTCAGGGATATTAACTTTGTAGTAATAAATATTATATTTTGTAGAATTTGATGTACTTGTCGTTAGGTTTATAAAATTACGTTGTGTGTGATGTCGTCGATGTTCAAGGTGTCGGAATTAAGAATAATATAATTTTAATAGGAGTGATTTTTTGGCTCTGAAATCGTCTTTTTTGTAATAGTTATATTCTGTGACAGGGTATCGAACCATGAAATAAACTAATTTGATTAAATAAATTAATATCTTTAAAGTAGAAATTATATTATGTAGTGTTTCTTCCTCCATTATTTTGAAATGTAAAGGTTTCTAAAGGTGATATTTTGTCTTACACACATGTAAACATGGTTTCTATTATTAAAAATTAAGACTAGCGGTAAAGGAGCAGCCGTGAGGAAATAAATGGACTTAGAGCAAGTTTTATACCAATATCCTTTTATTTCCATCCAATAACATAAAATTGTAAAATAGTGTAAAATATTCACAGACAAGTAAAATGCGTGTGCTTATCGAAAATATGCCTCAAATACAGCTCCGCGAACCCCCAAGATATATTCTAATGGCGACATACACTTTGAGCATCGTCCCCAAATCGTGTACCAAACAAACTAAATGTACATTGTTAACATTTTATCACTTTACGGAATCGCATGAATTGGATAATTTACGACATCGGGATTACAACCTGCACTCAATCTGATAAATAAATACCACGCCGCAATTGTTTCGTATAAAAATACACGTATTACATCTATTGGACTAGAATGTTATAGACCACGCGCATGGACCGATGAGGGTTGAGTGGCCATTTGGACCTTTATAAATTTACAAATTGTAAGAAAAATAGTATAATTTAACCAATGTCTGTTTAACAGTCCAGGGACGGTACTTTGTACCTTTAAACAACCAATTCCTGTACAAAATTGCCACATTTGAGGCAGTTTCGGTCGGGTTACGTAAGGCCTGGCGACTCGCGTCAGAGGCCCATGTCACGTGTCCTGGCAGTTTACATTAGAAAAATATTACTCACCGTTTGTCGGCTCGCACTTAATCTAAGCTTTCTTAACGTATAGGTTAGGCACCTAGTGTTTAACCTAATTTGTGGCAGTCTAACATTACTACTTGGACCACTTTAGTGCTCCCGTAATCTTGTCGGGTGCGCGCAGGACCTTGAAGCCCGCGCACCCACGCTACCTCCGAAGCCCTAACAATTCGTACCGCCTGCACAATCCGACGCTTTACCACACAACTCAAGTCCATAACGCTACATAAATTGACTTGTTTCATTAACTTTATCAGTATCTGACGGCGTTAATAAAACCTCGTGTACAACACATTGTCCGCGACGAATGTTCAACCGTGTCAGAAATAACGCACCGATATGACGCTAGTGATAAAAACAAAAACGACAGCCGTAAACCTCACTAACATAAACAAATAAAAACGCTATTTCGGATGTTCCACTACACAGTAGTCAGTAACACAGAACAGTACAAGAGTACAACATGCAATATGTAAGCGCTTTGGACAGCTGACCTGTCGCCAAATATAACAATACACAATACAGGATACAGGATACACACAGTACACACAGCTACATACCATGTTACACACTACTGCCACAAATAAGTATAATGCATAAATTATGTATGAAATACATGTAAGTAAATAAGGACACGATGGGGGGCCGGGTGAAATCGTATATAGAAAAAACAAAATACAGAAAATATACAATAAACTCTATTTAAACATGAAATTTATTAAAGATTAAAAACATACAGAAAGTTTGTTTTACACAAAATAAAATAGTTGGAGGGTGCGCGGGCACCGGCGGCATACAAAACATACTGCGACAGGTCTGTAGGCTACATACATACGAGTAACGAGTAGTAGAGTAGTCCATAATATAATAAAACAATATACCATACGATACGAGTACACATATACAGTACGAGGACCAGCGGGCTGGCGTGTGTCAGGCAAGCAACTAAACTCACTGCTGTCAACGGTCAACGGTCATGTCGCGCTCTCGCGGCGGCGGCTCTCGCCAGTACAAAACTATATCAAATCTTACAAAAATACTTAACGCACTACTCTCAGATGCACTCGCAGCGTGGCGCTGCCGACTACAAAAATATTTATCGATTGGAATGGTATCGTCGCTTAGCGTCCGGCGCACTCACTGGCCGCTCCTCTTCTGCGTCTTAAAGCTAACCGACAGGACCTGCCCGTTGAGCGTGTACCCGTTGAGCGCTTGGATGGCCATCGCGGCCTCGTCGTACTCACGCATGTTCACGAACGCGAACCCCTTGTTCTTCTTCGTCTCGGGGTCCTTGATCACCTTGATAGAGTCGATGGCGCCGTAGGGGCCGAACAGCTGCCACAGCGCCAGCTCCTCCGTGTCCTCGCCGATGTTGTATACGTACACTGTGGTCTGGTGCGGCGCGGGCGGCGCGCCCAGCAGCGGCACGGGGCTGGCGGGCGCGCCCAGCAGCGGCAGCGGCGAGTGGTTGGTAGCGGCCATCGGGTTGAACCGCTGCTGGCCCTTGTTGATGAAGGGCAGCGCCTTGCCGGGCGACGGCAGCAGCGGCGGCGGCGACGCTTGCGGGAAGCCGGGCGCGAAGGCGGCGGCTGCGCGCGCGCCGAACGTGGCGCTAAGGTTGGTGCCGTTGAAGGCGGCGGGCGCGGCGCCGTTGAACACGGCCGCGGCGGCCGCGCCGTTGTAAGCGAGCGGCGCCGCGGGCACGCCGACGCGCGCCGCCGGTCGCGGGGCGTTCTTGTTGGCATTAGGCTTGTTGGCGAACTTCACCACGATGGCGCCGGCGCCCGGCAGCGGCGCCTGGCCGTTCATGTGCTTGATGGCCTCCTCGGCCTGCGTGCGGCACTCGTAGCACACGAAGCCGATGCCCTGCGACACGCGGCTGTTGGTGATCTGGCCGAACTGGCCGAAGATGGCGTTGAGGCGCTCGAGCGTCATGTCGGGAGGCAGATTGCTGATGTACAGGTTGGACTCGGTGTCGGGCTTGTGGCTCACCTTGTTCTCGGGGTTGAGCAGTGCGAATGACACTTTGAGCGTCTTGCCCTGCATGAGCAGGCCGTTGAAGGCGGCGCGGGCCTTCTCCGCGTCCTCGTGCTTCTCGTATTCGACGAAGCCGTAGCCGCGGTTGGCGATGAGCTTGCAGCTCTCGATCTTGCCCATGGCGGAGAACAGCGCGTACATCATGTCGCGCGTCATCAACTCCGGTATATAGTTGACCATGAGTTTGGTCGGTGACACATTGTTGGCGTCGCCGCCGCCATTCTCCAAATCGTTTTTTATCATTGTTCTTTAATTGTGAAAACTACACTACGTATAACAAAATACTACTTAAAATCACACCACTGGACGTTGGTCACTTCATTTGCGTCGGGTTAAAAGAACAAAGAACAAAAACAAAAAGTTCCGGTGGCACTGAAACGGCACGGCGTCGCCGGTTCACAAGTTCATCATCACACGAACCAGTTTGTTTTTGGAATGTTACCAGGATTCGCCCTTTTGTTTGGCACTTGTGACATGTGATTTATCGATGAATTATTACATTTCACTTCATGTATTCCCGTTAATTGTACGACTTTAGCTGACGCAAAAATTAAATCGCACGTGTTTCGTTATTTGGTTTCTGTCAAATTAATATTTTTTTATAAATACGTGTTCGCGTGGCATATTTTTATGGAATTGTCTATGGTAACGTTTTAAAACAAAAGTTTCACTGTGACATAAAGCCACATTTACACAAAGTAAGATGGTATAAAAAATATTTGGTGCCATTTTTTAAGAGTTTACAAAACTCGGACATAATTTTCATTGTTTAGCAATAAAATAAAGTCAAGGAACATTTATTCTTCTAGATGTTTTACACGTAAAAACTTTTTGTTTATGGTTAAAGTTTTTATCCATAGTCAAATGTAAATCAACCCTATTTGTTAAGAAAAACATTGGTTAGCGAATTGGCAACCCACGAAATTCCAATGTCAAAGAACAGCTGTTCAGCTGTATTCTGTTGCTGATTGGTTAATTTTGTCAAAGGCTATCTCAGTCTCACCAATGGATTGTAATATAGCTATCTCTTTTTTACTATTTACGTAAAACAACAATGAAGACGTTCTGCCAACATACGGGAATAAACTGTCAAATTGACGACAAAACATCTATTTGTAAATTTTATTTTTGAATTTCATAACAAAACCAAAGAAAGTTATTGTTAAAAACAATGTTTTTAACTAATGTTCTCTTGAAGAAAGCTAAAAGCAAGTAAGTTCATCTTATATAGTTTAGTTCGTTCATATAACCTATAATTCATGTTGCACTATTTTTTTCGGCAGATACATTATGGTATTGATGGAGAGTGCTGTGTCTGGACACCACCAAATAAGAATTCGAGAACGTCTGGCGGAGAAACTGGAGTTTTTAGCATTTGACCCACACAGTGAGTATTGGTTTCGCTTCAGGTCATAACCTAAAACAATATTCACTGGAATACATCCTATCCTCATTCAAACTACCACAATAATAGGTACTTAGCCCATATAACGTGAAAGCTAATGCGTATTGTGAAGAGATAAAAAGGATTGGCGCGTGAAACGTGCTCAAACCATTTCAGACTATCTTTTATATTGTTT
Organism: Deilephila elpenor; assembly: GCA_949752805.1. Lineage (NCBI taxonomy): Eukaryota > Metazoa > Arthropoda > Insecta > Lepidoptera > Sphingidae > Deilephila > Deilephila elpenor. The sequence continues at coordinate 12,632,055 of OX457108.1, forward strand.
GACTTGTCTGGGCACAGAAAATCAGTATGTAACAGAAACATTTGCCAATTCAGTGTATAAGTTTAACAAAATTCAACAATTTATACACTCAATAAAAAGTAAGGGAGAATGGAACTGAGTTTATAAAATCCACTTATATTTAAGCTATTTGGATTTCAAATATGAATAATTTCATTGTTAGCCTATAAGTAAGTGGTAGTTAAAGCCTTGCTAGCAATGACATTTTACAAAACATCTTTGCATGCTAATGGTTGTTAAAGCTATAGTCATCATCATCAGCCCGTTGCAGTCCACTGCTGGACATAGGCCTCTCCCAAGGCACGCCACAGAGCCCAGTCTGCTGCTTTACGTTATAGTATAGTATAAGCTATAGTATTAATAGATAACTTAACTGATGGTATTATTGTCCCACAGAATATAATTGTGGAATAAGAGCTCTACTGTTGTGGTTTTTATGAAGAGTCTATATCCTTCAGACCCTTTAAACTACCTATATATTTATCTGCCTAAATAGCAATCACTATATACCGCCTGTCTACCACCAAAGATATTAGCATGACTGGTGAATAATCTGTCTTTACTGCATATCAGTTGAACCATATTAAGCTGTAGGGGGGATGCCACACTCATCGTAATGAACCTTAAATTAGGTCCGATCATGAAATCGAAAAAAAAATCAGCTGTTCCATACAAAAATAATCATTTGAATTTTCAAAATGTATGGAACAGCTCCTTTTTTTCTTGATTTCAGAGTTGGACCCATAGAAAAATTGTTCATTATGATGAATGTAGCATCACCTTTTAGCTTTATATAACCTTTATGATTGACCCTGAATAACTGCAGTGCATACACCAGCGCCCATCTTCGAGATAAATATAAACTAGTTCCATATTAATACAAGCACAAAAAAAACTGTTCTCTGATTCTATATCTGTGTGTCTGAGCAAACTGGAATAACTGAATTCTTCGACAATCTGATTTGCCATCAGGAGCATTTTAGGCACTTAGTTGCGCCATTATAAAAAACTTTCAACATTTATTTTAACCTTTAATAACTTGAGTCTATTTCCTAATTTCAGTTCAGCAAGAAAGCTTATACAGAGAAAGGAAAAAAATCAGGAGTATGAAATCAACATGGTCACCGAAACAGTATCAATAAATTTTAATAGATATTATTGTAAGTAGGTAGATGTTATTATAAGTTAAATAATACACTCTGGCAGTACAAGAAATATGAGGACAGAATTGTAAGTCACTATTACATAAAGATTTAATATAGTTGGCCAGAACTTATGTATTTTATTTATAATATCTGTATAATACCCTATATTTAGCTCATTACACTTTGCCTTATATGTTGGATTGATATGATGTTAAGAGGCATGTTGTGGAATGATTTACTCATAGCTTATAAGTATAACGGGTTGGTGGCTAGATGTCATCTCTTGTTAAAAATTATTTATGGTTAATAAGTAATATTATTACTTATGACCAATTAAGGGTTAATCTTAGGTCTCGGGTTCGAGTCCGTGGTCGGCAAAAGTGATATTAGATTTTTTTATTCATTATCAGCCCGGAGTCAGGAATTTCTGCCCGATATGGCGATAGGCTTGCCCCCTATCACATCGTGGGACTGAACATACAAGGCGAAATGTGGGTGTCCTGGTGGCGCCTCTGCCTACCACTTTGGGGATAAAGGCGTGAATTTATGTATGTATGTATGTATGACCAATAAAGGTCAAATTAATTTTTATCAACCCATACATTGCGGAAGCGAAGATTCTTAAATGATAAATCAATTATTTTATAGCATGAAAATCTTATCGAAAAGGCTCGATCATAAGGATTATTTTTCCAGTTATAAAATAGCATCATAAATAAGAGGAAGGCTATGAAATTTTACATTTATTTAAAGATTCATTTAATTTAGCAAATGAACTAAATGTGTCCCATTCTGTAGTGCAAAAAATCACACTCGTAACAATTTCGCGCCTAGTTGATCTTTTATCTTTCATTGTGAATGTTTAAAATAATAAGCAAGTTCAGTTTGTAAATTCTGCACATTTTCAACCCATTTTAAAATTTCGGTGGGGTTTAGTATTAGGGATCTCGGTGGTCATTTAATTGGTCCATACGTACCGATTCAGGAAGGAAAAAATGTTACAGCCGGAACCAAATTTTCCCCCCAACAATGAATCGAAAATATATTAATCTCGCTTCTTGAAATCTCACGTACCGTGTTCGTTTTTGTGTTCTGTTACCCTTCATAAAAAAAAAAAACAATTTTAGTATGTACTTTAAATAGGGAGATATTTCTCAAGTGGAAACTTGAATGGATTGTACTTCAAAATGATAAAATCCGTTGTTAGAATCACCAATTAAGATAAGCGCTTTGCGCGTTTTTGTAGGCTATCAAAGCCTTGGCCTGCTCTTTAACCTAAATTAAGCACATACAGTTTTAAGTATAGGTATTTAGGAATCAAGGGGTAAAATAAAACTTATTCTCCAATGTTATAATTTAATATTAATTGAAACAAACCAATTATCTTGGATACAATGTGTTCTCCTCTAACCGCTAGCAAAGGAATATCGAAAGATTATATTAAGTACAACTAACGAATTTTGCATTAAACAGCAACATGACTAAATTATGTCCATTAAAATCAGTTTAGAATATATGCTTTACGCTCATTCTTACAGCTATGATAAAAATAAAATTCAAAGATCATGCAGATGTGACTTCTATATATCTATCATCTGTTATATTTATTTGTATGAAAAACCATTATTTTCAGTAAGGTGCGAATTAGCTTATTGGCAGTATATATTTATATGTTAGAGGATGTTGTGTCATATAACACTAAATTGTTGATAACAAGCAAAGTCACATGAATAAGTTATTTAAATTTATAAGATATAAATTATTAACAATGGGGTAAACAGGAATTTGTAGTTTTTTATTATTAAAATAAATAAGTTTTTGACTTAAAATTCAGAAGGAATTATCTTAATTAAAATGAAATATCTCATTAGGTTATTCTCATTCAGCACTGTTCCTGTGCTTACCACATTTTCACAAAACATAAGGTACTACAATTATAAATACATTCACTTGTATTGGTTTAAATATTTAATATTTATATCTTTGTTGGTCATCTTAATGTAACAAGACAGTGACATTTAAAAAATGCAAATTTAATATACTTATTTCATATTTGGTAACTTTAAATACATATTGTTTTCGTCACATCCGCGAGATCTTTAACCTTATGATAAAAACTGCAATGTATAAATTTAAAACACAGTGCCTTCTTAATTTTTATCGCATTAACCGTGCCTTTCCCATGGCCATGACGTGTGCTAAGTGCTATGTCAAATGAAAATTGTATTATTTGTCCACACTATTGTCCAATTGTCTAACAGTTCTTCCAACCTTCATCGAGTTGTAAATAAATAAATACATCCAACAGTCACATACATAGTCCTGACCCCACACTAAGATCGAATCGTGTGTCGTGGGTATTAGAAACTACGTGAGACTTTTCGGTCTCACAAACACCCAGACCCGAAACAAACACCCGTGGATCCCATCGGGGTAGGCAGAGACTATGAATCGTCACTTTGCTCGATCCTGACATATTACTTTCGCTTCATCCACTTTCATCAATCTCCTAAATTAAGGAGATTCGATAAGAAGGACTCTAGCACTGACATAACGCCAGTTAAAAGGAAAAAAAAGATTGGTGAAGTTTGGTTTGGTTGGAACAATATTGTTTGTAGACAGTTGGACAAAGTGTGTATGCGGTAATCTACTATGCTACAAAATATTATCAATTTTCTATCGACAAATTTAGAAAAATGAATATAAATAACTAAGAACATGTTATAATAATAAAACATTTCCAAAACATTACATCATTCGTGGGTAGGCCATTATCTGACTTCTCGTATATCACATCCCAAAAACTACACAATTAAATATAATTTTTCGATAATTTAACTATAATAGACGACTAAAGTAAAACATTTTTTTTAACATTTTCACTAAAATTTTTATGAATAATTTTATTATCCAATCCAAAAACGAACGTGCAATTCCAATAGAATATAATCCAACATTATTTTTTTTATTTCGTGTACATTTTATAATCGATAAACACTTACTCATTATTCTCACTATGATTTTTTAAACCTAAAGTAATCTAAACAATTGAATATATTTAGATTTCTAATGACAGTGACGCGATGTGAAACTTCTGGTTTTTTTTAGAACTATATACTGTCAAATTCGTGCACGACCCTCCTGTAGAAAGCCGAAGATAGATGTTTTGGGATGAAAACAAGTTTAATAACAGAAAAAAAATGCGTAATACTCGCAGATGAACGATAATCCCTTCTGTCCTCGAAACCTTTGTTTGAGAACGAGTGTCGTGCATGAAGTTATCAGGCTATAAATGATATATTTATTGATATCGTGCCAATCACTTCGCTTTGGTCAAAGATATTTACAACTTAATACTGTGACCTAATGAAAATACATATTATCTTAATATAGGAAAATTAACATATAATAATTTGAATTAAATTGACTAGAATCCAAAGTTACAAGTACTTAGGCACCTAAAATAATTCTTATGATTATCATATAAAGAATTGTTATTTGCAAACAAATAGTGCTTTTAAGCTGGTGCTCTGAAATTACAGTTTTATAGTCCTTAATCATAATGGGATAGACAGGAAACTTAACTAGAAACCTTGACTACGAATAGGAATTCACATCGAAAATCTTAATAATTTTTAACAGACATATTTCCATGTTTGAATTCTGTCTACCCCCTATCCAGGAAGAATATGATTACATAAATATTACGATCGTATATTATATAACATTTAACATTTTTTAAATTACTCAAATACAATGAAAAATAATAAATGGAACTGTAAATACGTCAAAATTTTAAAATAGTTCAGGGGCTTATTTAAATCGATTCTAACAGGGTCGGACTTTGGAGATTTTTTGGGTAAAAGACCCCCATATGTCTCAATAGCCATAGAAAAAAAAAGGATTTCCTGTGAGAATCGACCAATTCAGCCCGAAATGAAACCTTATTCTACTTATATACATAATGTGAATATTCTTTGGTTAAAGTTTACGTACTTTTACAGGAATTTTCATAGTATCAAGATATTCAAAGTATAGAAAGTTTGGTCCTCTAAGAACGAGTATAGTGTATGTTTATGGAATGATGTGATGGAACAGGGCGCAGCCAAGGAACTTTACTTACCCCTAAATAAGGTCATATTTACTCTAAACACACATTTCATATTTTTTCTTAAGTTTATGGAGCATGTCAGGGAAGACATTATTACTTGAAAACAGGACATGGGAAGAAAATATTCAAACTAGCATTAGTAAATATATTACTATTATACTTTTTACTAAATAATTGGAGAAATCTAACCCTTGACTACGTCCCTACATCCAAATGTAGATGGAACTGTATACACATTTAATATTAATTTAAAATATTTGTATTTGAAAACCGTCATATTATACGACTGATTGACAATAAACATAATACCTTGCATTATGAGGGCCTATCTATAGGCTAAATTGATTATTACATTATTATATACTTGAAATTACCACAAATTTGTATTCTAATGGCTCATGCGTATTTAATATTCATATGTAATGTAATTTTATATGATCTATCTATAATAAATGTTTTATTATCGAGTATTTAAATATTTTTGGAGAACTTAAATATTCAGAATATGTTATGCGATACACTTAAATATCCAAAAACTTTATAATAATTATGAATAACGAAGAATTGTCATGGAAATTAGATTCAAAATATATACATCATATATTGTCGGGGGGACCAAGCCCCCTTAGAGTTTGTACTGAATATGTATCTGTACTAACAACAAATGTACTTCCATAGAAAAAGACTAGAAACCACTGTTATTGAAAAAATATAATAATGGACATGTGATTATTGTCCGCAGAAACTGCTGGTTATATCCATATACAATTAATTGGAAATACAAAATTCGTAACTTTGGCATGATGAAAAGTTAGATACAATAGTTCAATATTTCTTTAATTCGTAGATATTATGACGTATAACCATTACCCGTAAATATCCTTTCAATGAATAATTAATTTATAATCGGGAAATTAATTGCCTGTTATGGGGCATTTTGGGGTAATAAATAAATACAATAGAATAATAATATGTTTTAAATACTTATAGTTTTTACAAATGCATTCAGTTAATGATTAACATTGTTAAATAATTAATATCCCCAAAATTATACCCCCCAATTGATGTTAACTTTGTCCCCCACAATGATATCTTAGTCCATCCCTGATTACACGCAGGCAGATAAGAAATAGTAATTGTATGAAATTTTGGAAATATACAATAAATACAATTAATATACAGTTTATATACAAGCTGCCCCCTTGGTGTCACTTTGGCATGATAGTTACGTTTGGTGTTTCGTCGATAAGATATCGATATAGCGCGGTATTTTTATCGAGATCGACAATTTGAAGTGGATATTTCATCAACTTCGAATAAAACGACCGCAGAGAATTATGTAAAGATAATTCCTAATAATTTAAATCTACTTACAAACAGGTAAAATCTTTTATTATGTATTTTTGGAGGTGCGGGTGAAATTTGATAGGAAAATAAACCTTATGTTTATTTTAATAAGATTCTGTTTTCTCTCTACTACAGATGATCTCTGTAACTTCCCAAGCTAGACTTGTTCATAATGTCTTTGGCGTCGTCATCATACACCGAGTATACGGAGCGTAATTAAATCTGAATCTTATTACTGCCACATATAGTTTATTTTCCTTTCACATAAATTTCCCGCATCCCACATAAATACTGCAACCGGGGCCAATTCTGCAGATCACTCGACATTGTGAGTAGCGAAATTTTATCGAATTTCTGAGAATCGACCTCGTTGTTTTTCCTAATTACCTCACACTTCTGGGTGTGTTTTTTGTCCTAATTGCTAATAATTCACAAGTCCACTTGCAACGAGATCACTGCACTCAAAGTCAAGTCATCTGCTCCAACAGCGGAGCGATGTCGGGGTATTTTCATGCAAAGAACTCCGTCTTACTGGCCATGTCGAACTCCGTCTCCTCCATTTTGTACATCTCGATCAGCTGTGGGAATTAAACAATAATATATTATATTAATACTTCTATACACCGCACTGGGCCAGTGCAGCGTGGTGGACTATATGGCCTAACCCCTCTAAATCGTACCCTCGATTGTACAGGAGGCTCGTGCACTCCAGTGGGACGTATGTGGGCTGATCTAATACTAGTGTTGCTGGCGGAATCGCCTCGAAACAGTTTTCCGAGATAAAAGTATATACTTTTCCCGAAAAAAATACACTTTAGCCTTCCTCGATAAATGGACAAGCCAACATTCAAATATTTTTTAAATTCGAGCCCGTAGTTAAACGCTTCAGCTTTGTTTATTAGAAGACCTATTATATAAAGGCAAAATACGAAGTCCCTGAAACCGACAAGGTATGGGCACAGATTTGTTGAAGTGAAAGACGTGGGTATGGACCGTAGCACTTGGCGTTTTATAGTCTCTGCCTACCCCAATAGGACGCATGCGATAGTTTATGTATAAAGTATCTGTTATTTTAACAAATAACATACAACGGTGTGCATTCAGTTACGAACAGATCTGCATAAAGATTTCGGCTAAGTCGATAAATTTCCATTTGCTACATTAGTCACGTTTCAATGCAAGTTTTAAAGTAATATTAAACAACTTGAACTTTGAAGCACTGAAGCAAAAATATTTATATTATTGTTACAACTGCTTCAATTTTATTTTGAACATTACTATTATTTTCGTAAGTGTAAAAAACAAAGCTGTAAATTTCTATCTTTCCATTAACGTCAACGTCGTTGTTTGTTTGTTCGCTTATAACTCGAAAACCTTTAGTTCAATTTACGCACTTATTTTTTTGTATGGCAGTAACATTATCGAGGCATGTTTTTATATACATCTAGCTACTTATTGAAACATAATATCTGCCATTTGTGGCTTGTGTGTTATTTGAACTTACATTGTCGACATCCTTGGACAGTTCCTCCATTTGCTTGTCATGTGTAGCCTTCAACTTGTCCTTCTCGCGGTTCTGCTTGATGGTCTGAGTCTGGAATATTTAAGAACTTGGTTTGTATAATTGTTCTATATATTATATTTATGGCGCCTCGTAACGGTCATCAAATAATGCAAAAATCTGCAAGAAATAAGGCCTCCAATTAGAACTGTGGCTTACTTTTATTTCTACCAGTAGGCGTACGCAAAATGGCGCTCTAAAATTATTTGACATGGGGAAAAACGTCTTGGATCCCTGTTGACCTTAGGAATGGTAGACAGAGTATGCCGGATATCTTCTGGGTAAAAAATCACTTGGTGACTACCTCCAGGACAAAGAAGGGACTCCGAGATCTTACGAACGCCGTAAGCCCGATGCGTACCTTGCGTTCATCCATGAACTTCTTGGTGTTGTTCTGTTTCTTCTCGCGGAGACGGCGGTCCTTCTCCTGCTTGGTCTTGAGCGTCTTGTCGTTGGCCACCTCCTTGCTCGTCTCCATGCTTATCTTGGCTTGCCGCGCGTTCATCTCCTTCAATTCTCTGGATAGAATAAATAACATAGTTAGCAGATAAATAATTATTATTATGAACTAGCTATTAACGATGCTTTTTTTGGCATGCTCAAGAAAAGAAACGTCAAAATATCGATTTGTGAGAGTATTGGAGAAAGAGAAAAGAGTATTGTATTTTTAGCCTGTTTCCAAGATACAGGCGCTCTAAAATGTTATTTAGTTTGTTTTCGCCACGGAAAATCAACATATTTTATTTTACCTATCATACCATTTTGATACCTTCCTCGGAGTTAAAAAGCCAACAGTAAAATTCTCCTATAAGGTGTTTAGTTAAGAAGCCAGCTGTAAAACGATACTCCTCAGTATTTAGTGCAAACTTTCAGTAGTTACGTTGTCTAGAATTTACCGCAACTTATAGTCCCTTTTAGGTATAAACATCTACATGTGACTTACCTCTCATGCTTGGCCTCCAGCTGCTTCACCTGCGCCTGCTGCGTCTGCTCCATCATCTTCTTCAGCAGGTCGCGCTGCTCGTTGAGCCTGCTGCGAGCTGAACTCCACTCCTCAACTCGATGCTTGGCCACCAGCTCGCTCCACGCCGCTGACTGCTCGTTCACCAGCTTGCGGAACGCTGGGTCGTTGCTTAGCTGGTCTTTGCTGTTGAAAAATTATTTGTAGGATATTAAGGAAGAAACTGTAAAAAAAAATAATTTGTTTAGTCACCATTACACCTTGGATGCTGATAGTTTCAGTACCTATAAGATTCTTGTGAAGGCTATTGAAAATGGCTCGTCATGTTTTTATGTATACCGTTGTCCTTCATTTATGTACGGCAACATGATTTTTATGCATGTTAAAAAATATTTGGCTTCTAATTTAACGCTGGACTATGCGGTTGACAGTGTCTCCTTTGAAAAATATCTAGAACCGTCTAAAGATTTTTTGGAACCGAACACTTCGTACAAAATGTTGGTAAAATTTAACGTGGATGCCTCACTATTTATACCCTAAGACTTTTGACAAAAATCACAACCTCATTACCAACATTTCTCTTCTGTTCCCTCAAAATACCCACCCATATGAAACAAATATTAAATTATAAAGCCACTTACTTCTTTCCCTTAATCATTTTCTCGAGCGCGGCGCACTGTTGCTTCTGCAGCGTCATCTTCTCTTTGGCGTGGCGCTTCCTCATGGCCTCCAGATCTTTCTGCTGCTTCCTGCCGGTCTTCACGAAGCCCTTCTCTTGCCGCAGAGACTCCACAGTTATCGGGTCGAACACCAGTGGTGGCTCTGGGAATAGGCCATATAATTGATAGTGAGTAAAGGGTTCCCAAAGTGAGCGCTGCGGCGCCCTGGTGCGCCGTAGAAGGTGTAGGAGAGCGCCGTGAAGTAATTTTCTCTCCCTAAATTTAAATTTGTTTTCCTATTTACTCTATCTAGTATAGCACCCATATATTTCGCTCAGCTAGATAGGTTAGGGCGCCGAGACAAACCAGACAATATGTATGTGCGCCGCGGACTGAAAAAGATTAGAAACCCCTGATTTAAGAGACGCAGCGCTGACATCAGTTACGGGTATTTTTGAGAAGCATTAACTAACTTTACGTTAAGAGTATGGAAGTACCTTATTCATACCCTTGTAGCAAATGGTGAAAGGTAAAATTGTTGGGTGATCTACATATAACTTCTACAACAACTAGATTTTGCTCACGGTTTGCCAACGTGCTTATAAAACTTCCGTGATTTTTTTTTCTATATGCGAATCACATTTTCGACCAAGATAATCTCTATTTCTATTTTCTGGATGAATTACCCTATTTCGTGACACGGTGTATACAACATTGTATGATGATCGGTTAAGTATTTAAGCCGTGATAGCAAAAAAAAACAACCTCATATTCGGATTTATAGTATTAGTAAACGTAATTATAGATTTATTGTATCACATTTTAGTAACAAATTAATTAGTGCTTGACTATGCAGTACCTTATAATCATAATCGGAATAGCTACCTAATTTCCCTAATTTTGAGCCCCCTCAGTACACTTTAAGATGCTAATTTTAACAAAACCATGATTTTATCTTCTTTTAAATCAGAACACTTTAATTACACTAAACATGTCAGTCAATGTTTATTCTTCAACTATTGTACGGAGTTCTCACCTTTTAAGGATACGATTGAACCGGTCTCTTCCATATTTAATTTACTTTAGATCACACTAAGTTCAATTGATATCGTATTTTGAATATTCTCTAATGCGAAACACTATTCAGCGGTTTATAAATCTGAATATATTTAACTATGTTTATTCAACACCAATTTTTTGAAATACCTGCCCTTAACTACCAATTATAATTAACAAGAAATAGTTTATAAGAGCATAAACAATCTTAACGCGTTGAAAACTTCGCGAAATCTTGCGCCAAATAACATAAACAGATTCGGCAGTCTTTAATTTCCCGTATTGAGGCCGACGGAATGTAAAACATTGGCTGAAAACAGGTTAAAGCCGGCCTGAATGACCGGAATTATTAAGATTGCTATTATTTTAGTTTATTATGCGATAAGCGAAGCATATAAACAGGGTTAATCCACAAAAACATTACTTCTATATCTCTGGATGATTCTCCGCCGCCTCAACATCACAACACAATGGATTCAACAAAAATTTTCACATCAACTTTACCTATAGGATGTCTAATTGTGACTGAACTCTCCATCACACTCAAATAAATGCGGTTTAAAAATAACGCAAAATAATAATTCAGTATTATCCACAACTAAGTTCGGTATGTATTGGTGTATTATTGAATATGGTGTGAAGTTGGTAGCGATCCCGCGAGTAATGTGGGATGTTCACTGACTTTACATCGGAGAGTTATAAGGTGTAGGCGTGCGGCGTTTTATAGCTTTTATTGTAAAATACTGCGCCTGGTGTTGAATACACAACAGAGGAAACGAAAATAAATAGTTCAATATATCTGATACATTTTGGTTTAATAATATCCTACATCCTATTGGTAATCCGGGTTGTAGGAAGTAGCTGCATGCAGGTCGGTTCTAACAGCTCGCTATAGAAATATTTTGGGAAGGCATATGTTTAGCAGTAGATTTATAATGACAGAGGAGGATAATTATATTGATAATAATGTTATCAATCTATCTATAAAAAAAACTGTTTTTTATGATAAAATAAAAACCTTACCCTATCCGGCGTCAAATAATATCTATGCAATAAAAATATTTAAATCTTTATTCTGTCGTTGCGTTTAGAAAAGCTAAGCCAACAAACGCACTACAACATTGCATAATAGGAATTGAGGCCTAGATGAAATTATTGTTGATACAGCTGACAGTCCGCCAACCCGCACTAGGCCAGCGTGGTGGATTATATGGCCTAACCACTCTCAATCGTACCCTCGATTGTAGCGTAGGCCTGTGCCCTGCAGTGGGACGTATATGGGCTGATACAATATAATACAGCTAACAATTATGAAATAAGTGTTTGCAAGTTAAACAGCCATAGTACAAAGCCTTGGTGCTCAAATATTGTCGAAGAAAGATCATGAAGAAAGAATATTAGGAAGACGATTCTTCATACAAAATAGTCCCAAAGTAAAATTGTTTACTTTAGTCTCGCTAAGAGTTTATATCTTGGACCGCAGTTATTAAGATCCGTCTTAAAATATCTCCTCCTGTCATACCCAAGGGCGCCGGATAAGGTTAATTCATACTCGGCGATAGTAACCTTGGCAATTAGTAATTTATTACTACTGATATTGTTATCACTACTTAAAATTAAATAATGCCGTCTGTATGATGTCTGGCTTTTGATTGGCTGAAATAAAGCACGTCAGCACTCTTGTCCCTAACAAATCCTACATCAACACATTGGCTTCAACCGATTGTTAAGATAATGCTAAATCTATTTACATACATAAACTTATAGTCAGAATGTTTCTTTTTATTTACTTTCGCATAACGCAAAAACTACAAGACGACATGAGATGCGGTTTCACAGTTATATAGGTACAAGTCCAACTTAAAAACTGGTAAATGTCTTATTTACATACAGGGTGTTTCTTTGTGTTATGGAAGATAAATGAGAAAAACTAATATTCCCCATATTAACACTGGATTAACACGTAGACTACATTTTATCCAGATAAATTAAGTGTTCCCGTGGGATGAGGACGAAAATCTGATATATTTGTTACTTTTTATACTCAAAGGGATGCGATGGGCGTGGATTACATAACTTGAGTGGGAATGAGATAGGACGGGCGGGATATAACGGGACGGGACGGGACGGGATGAGAAATACCAAATAATCTATACATGTATATTTTTTAAAATAAAGTTAATCACGCAGACGAAGTTAGCGGGCAGAAGCTAGTATACTATAAAATAGGATCTATCTCTAGTCTACACAATATTGAGCTAGTTCATTTAATGGTTTATCTGAATGATATGGAGCAGCCTTAGCTAGCCGTCGGTATGTCGGTACAAATACTAAGAGATCATTTAACTGACGCTATTTTAAACGCAGTCTATAAACATCTATCCGCGCGTTATCATTGGCTGAGTTATGGGGTTTATAGGGATGGTAGGCTAGGTATTTGCGTAATATCATTTCTGGTGCAGTTGGTTAAGAAATGCTGTGAAAGAATTGGCCGCCGGTTTTATCCTCGCATCGAGACAAATATTGCTTACAAGTAAGAGTGTTTCTTAAGCTAATCCTTTTACTTTATAACAACAGAGAAAGTAATTATACCGGGTATATCAAGACCGCGACCGAAAACGAAGCCAGGTGGTTACACACACAATGCAACTAGAAATTTCGCAAAATAAGAGACAGATTTTTTTTCCAATTTTCCAAATAACATCGTGTCTGGGTACTAAATTCCTAGTTTTTGCGAAAAAGGAATTTAAACCCTTACGTACCACTGCGTCTTTAAAACTAAAAAGGTGTACATAATTATTTAAGGGAAAATATGCATTGATCACCCAAATACGACGATAAGTAAAAAATTACAAAAAAAAATTGACGATATTTTTTTCGAAATGTATATTTGCCTTGTGTCTGAAGTCACTAATACTACCACCTGGCTTCGTTTTCTGTCGCAGTCTTGATATACCCTGTATACAATATACTTGAAAGTAAATATAGTTTATCACGAATAAAATATCCACCGATGACAAATGTCGGTTTTTTACGATCCTTTACGGGGGAGGGGGGGGGGGGTGGTTATCTGCGCATTAACCTATTATTAGCATTACCCTCAAGATCCCTATTTTACACCAGAATACTAGTATTTTTCGTAAAAAATATTTTTTATCAACCTTATTTTGTCTTATTGGAGTTTAAGTAACCTTCTTAGCTTTGTTTAATTTCATCATCGAGGAAAAGCTTATACCCGAAAGTCCATTGAAGGAGATTTTTTTTTTATTATACCGAAAGAAATAAGTTAGCACCCCTACTCTTTATAACGTTTAAATACAGTGATTAAAGTTTAGTTGAGCGAGTTCCGTGCCAACGGGATGTAGCTGTGTTTATTCATATAGGTACGCGCTAGTTGATCTCACACTATTTGTACGTATGTATAATACGCGCGTAAAGTATATTTTATATCATCAAAAGTTTTAATACACAAAGTGAACCAAAAATAAGTTCACTGTGATAGTTATTATGATTAGTCGTTTTCGATGAAAACACTTTTTTAATTAGCTTAGCTGAGGTAATAAGGAAAATTTTCCAATGAAAATCTCTGTGACTGCCTCGGTGGCGTAGTTGTATTACGGTACGGTTACAAAGCTGAGGTCTCGGGTTCGAGTCCCGGGTCGGGCAAAGTGATATTGGATTTTTCTATTCATTATCAGCCCGGAGTCAGGAATTTGTGCCCGATATGGCGATAGGCTCGCCCCCTATCACATCGTGGGACGTAACATACAAGGCGAAATGTGGGTGTCCTGGTGGCGCCTCTGCCTACCCCTTCGGGGATAAAGGCGTGAGTTTATGTATGTATGTAATCTCTGTGATATGCATACATAAAACATACGCCTTTTTCACAGAAGGGACGGGCAGAGGTGCTACCAGGAAGCCCACGTTTCGCCTTGTGTGTTCCGTCCCACGATGTGACAGGGGGGGGGGGGGGTTTAATCGCCATATCGGCCACGAATTCCTGACTTCTGATAATGAACAGAAACATCCAATATCACTTTGCCCGACCCAGGATTCGAACCCGAGACCTCAGCGTTGTAGGCGTACCGTGGTAAAACTGCGCCATCGAGGCATCTCTGTGATATAGTGGGTTTGATTTTTAGACCGACTAATGTTGGATTAATTAACGTATTATTAATGTGAATGTAAGTGCTTGCAGCCGAAATTACTTCAAGAATTGAACGACATTGCAAAAAATAATTAATCATTTTGCATGTATAAAGTCAATATAATTATGAATGTAAAGCACATTGTAGCAATGTAATTTAATGTACGCATATTTAAATTACCGCACAAACACACGGCCGTGACGTCAAACGTGGGCATTGCTCAAACAAACGTCAAACTTAGTAAGAAATGAAGGTGTAACGTGTTAAAAACAATATTCCTTGACGTCATAGGTTTTTAATGCGCGTTGATTGGTACATCGTTTCATATGAAGAACATAATGATATATTCGATTCAAATATGTATTTAACATTTGAACCATTGTTTTACCGCAATTTAGAACTGCCCTTCGGGTGTCCCGGTGTTGCCAGATAACTTTTGACGATGGAAAACAATTGGAGAACAATGCGCAACGTCATCAAATTTTTAACAACGAGCCCGAAATGATCTTTTGGACACTTGAAATAGAAGCCAATTGAATGTTTTGTGATTTCTTTTCGCTTACCGAATGGTTATGCTTACAAATGTACGTTGTGATATTACGAGTATGTTCAGAATTTCACAAAATTAGTTTGTTTTTAGTATGAGAATTATGTGTTTATATTATTTCATTGCGACTTTTTTCTGTTTTAATTTTATGTCCGGAATACATAGGATTTTAAGTATGCTTTATGATTTTACATTTTATTCCCTCAAAAATTATAGATTTTTAATCTTAAGACTAGTCTGTCCTGGGAATCTAACCTAAAAAACTCATTTTTAGAAGTCAATATAGGCTGATATTACATTATTGTAGCAATAGTTATTACGGGTGATAATTACATATGGTGTTTAATTTGAAAACTAAAGTCACGGAATTTGACAAAAATAATCTCGGATTTTTTTAAATTTCTTATATTACCTGGGGTAGTGAGAAACATGTGGGTTAAATTAAATACCATAATTATGTCAATATATGATCTTTGGAAAATATGGAAATAATACGCATTTGGATCGGTCTCCGTGGCGCAGTTGGTTAGACGCCGACTGTGAAACGATATTAGTGTGGGGTCAGGACTACATATTATGTATGTGACTGTTGTGTATTTATTTATTTATTTTATTGAAGTTTTTAATGCCTTCTGTAGGTGCAAAATAGTTTCTAACTCTTTCCAGTTTCTTTTTGGTTAATTTCGATGCGGGTTATAGACAAGCCTCGACAAGACTCGGCCGAGCATCGGAACTCGGTTTTATTACTGTTAATCCTGGCCGGCAGGAGTGGCGGAATGCTGCAAACAAATTGGTGGCTCACCTTCCTTCTTCTCCTCGACCTGCACCTTCTTCTCGGGCCCGCTCTCCTCGATGCCCATCTGCTTCATGTTGTCGGTGCGCTCCTTGGCCGCGCCCATGAACGCGCGCGGGTCCGACAGCGCCGCCATGAAGTCTACACAACATTCACACATATTTATTTACAACATCAGGTTCAACTTAGGGGACACTTGGGCATGAGTGTTTCCACAGCGAGGCAAGTCTACTGTGTCCCATCGTAACCTTTAGTTAAATTGGAAAATTATTTTTTGAACTAAATTTTGAAATGCATAAATAAGGCAAAGGTCATTTAATAATTTTGTCGCATTACAAATGCTGGGTAGGTACGTCCATGATCAAAGACCGAAATTCTCGGCCCTTATCGGTGTGACAACTGGTATTCATAATCGTTGTAAGATTCGAAAATGGACGAAGCAATAATCTTTACATTCTACTGAGAAAAGAGTTAAGTTATTATGAACTAGTTTATTGCATCGTCGCCTCTATTAATGGGCCCTATAGCACCTCTACGCCCAACCGTCTATCGTGTAATATATAAAATAGCAACGGCCATCGTTGAGAAATATTTTCCTGTTCCACATAGGTTATTTTCTAGACTAGGCGTTAGGATATCCTGTATTTCTTACACACATGAAAGCGATAATACCTTCAAATCCATCGGGCACGTAGATCTTGAGCTCGATGTTGCAGAAGAGCATAGGCAGCGACATGGGGAAGTTAGCTTCCGTCCGCAGCGAGATGTGTCGGTAGCCCGCCTGCAGGCCGTCCAGCGGCAGGATGCGCTGGCCCAGCAGCTTGCCGTTCTCGTCGTACACGCCGAACCGCAGCACGGCCAGGTCCGGCAGCACCACCTGCGGGGGATACGGGTCACTACCGACGCCTTCAACATTTTTCATATTTCAACTGTAGGTGATTATTTAAAATGGGAAAGGGTTAGCAAGGATAATACATATTACATACATAATCGCCGCGCCAGTACCCCACAAGGGTAGGTAGAGACTATGGATCGCCACTTTGCTAGATCCTGAAATACTACTTCCGCTTCATCAACCTCTTTATGCATTGTCGTCGATTCAGGGTATTTTTGACCTGACCTTTCTAGAGGGTGTTACCGAGTGTAGCAAGGGTAAAGGAAGGGAAAAGCATATAATGAGGAAAATTGGTGGTACTAGTGTTGGACCTCCTACAAAATTAATATCTTCTTCAGCAACAGGAAGTCTACTGCTGAAGGTCTATACCTTCTCCCAGAACTTACACAGCGACCTTTTGAAAGTGACGTAAATCCAGTAACTTTCTGCGACCTCTTACCAAACGGTCTGTCCACCTTATGAACGGACAAGCAACGATTAGCTTGTTGGTACCTCACATGGCCGTACTTGAGAATTTATCGACAATCAGTTAATCATACCGTAGCGATTTTAAAGAATTTCTACGGTATGTAAGTCCGCCAACCCGCACTAGGCCAGCGTGGTGGACTATATGGCCTAACCACTCTCAATCGATTCTCGCGATTGTAGAGTAGGTCCGTGCCCTGCAGTGGGACGTATATGGGCTGATATAGATAGTTAATCATAAAACACCATAAAACTTAGGGGACACCTGTACTCTCTCACCTTTCGGAACAGGAATGGTTCTTCATTGTAGACAGGGTTGAGTCCGTTGGCGGGCACCATGCGAGTACGGAACTCTTTGCGGATGGTGTCTGATGGTAGACCGTACATGTCCACTTCTACGTATGTGCCGATCTTCTTGTCCGATAAGAACTGCCCCGCTATGACCTGGGGAAGAAAGTCTTGTTCAATATTGTTAATTTAATATGTGAAGCGTGATTTAGTTAGCTAGGGTATGAAACGCCCTAGTTTGTTTTGCGTGACTCTCTGGTGCAGTATGTATCATTACCGCAATTTCTAATCGGGAGGCATAGATGTCCCTAATTAACCGGCTTCTTACTACGTAAATATTGTGTTTGAACGCTTATTTTGTTACGGGGTACCACGGCAAATGTGCCTAGATGACCTCTTTAAGGCGACTGAATATTCACCGATGTAACAGAATTCTCAAGCTTTCTAACCACGAGCAGAGGCGTCGGTTCAGCCGTTCATTACCTTTAAAATGCGGCGATGGGCGGGAACTATGCGCGAACTATGCCTGACCCCACGATCTAAATCTTTTATCGTGGGTATCAGAAACTAGAAACTTTTCCATTTTACAAACACCCAGACTCAAAACAAATACAGTTCACAAAAGTTTGTCTCGGTGCGGGAATCGAGCACGTGGCCTCTCGTTTCACAGCAGTGAAAGATACAATGTATAATAATCTTCTTGGGTATACATGTGTGTGTGTGTGTGTGCGTGTGCGTGTGTGTGTGTGTGTGTGTGTGTGTATGTGTGTGTATGTGCGAGTATAGGAGTACGCACGGCGACGCTGCACTGCGCGGCGATGACTCCGTCGACGGGTGCGTCGGCGAAGGGGTCGAAGCTGCGGTCGGCGCGCCGCATGAAGTCCGGCTTGAGCAGGTAGCCGCAGTTGCCGTTGTACTCGAACTTGCCCTGGTTCAGCTGCATGGGCAGGTCCGACGTCTGGAAGTTCAGGGACACCATCTGGCAGCCCGCGTTCCAGAACACCTGACAAAAAATATAAATATATATTACGTACGTGCGTGCGTATATTGGTGCGTACGGACTTGGTACGTATTTTACGCACGCGCACGTCGCAAGGGGCTCCCAGGCAATCGTCGCTCACGGCTTGCCTTACTTTTAAGTGGTGTATTGGAACCCAATTATTTCATGCAATATAAAATTATTTATCCAATCATCGCCCACTAGTGAGCACGTTCATCAACAATCACGAGTTTGATTGAAGAGAGTTGTTAAGTGCTACACCCCAAGCCTAAGGACTCCGCGGCGCGGCGTGGGACGTGCGGGGGCGCCCGCGCATCTGCGGCCTCCGGCCGGCCCGGCGAGTCAGTCGCGACAGCGCTCTTAGCCGACATCTACGCATCTATTTAATACAGTCGCAAACATTTTGGTCCTTCACCCGTTAAAGAAGCAGTATAGCAGAAGTGGGACAAAGCGGAAAACTTAAGGACGAGGATACAAATCATTTTGTGAGTTTGTTCCATAATATCCCTTCATATTTCCGTCTTCCTTGCCCAATTTGGATTATACATTCATATTTCCGAGTACGAATGTGTCGATCCAATCTGACGAAAACCGGTTTCTTATCGTATGGCCGGTCGAGTCACCGCTTGCATTGAGCGTAAACAACTGTTGCATTTATAATACATGCATACAATTTTATTTTACATTTATTTTGTAGGAGCGTTTTCTTTCTTATTGCCTATTATATTCATTACTTGTATTCCTCTTTCTATACCAAAATGAGTGATACACGTTGCAAAGAATTAATAAAACTTCGTGGCATCATTAAAGGCAAATTAACTATATTTCAAAATTTCTTAAATACGCTAAATGATATAGACTTTTTAAATGAAAATCAATCCAACGAACTTGAGTGTCGTCTTAGTAAAATGGATAGTCTACAAATTGATTTTGACAAATTTCAGACGGAGTTGGAAATATTGTCTGACAATACCGATAAACCGACTGATATGCCGCCCGTGGAAAGGGAAGAATTCGATTCCAAATATTACTCGCTCGTGGCATCAGCGCGCACGATTCTGAACAATTCTCGGCGCCGCTTACAAAGAAATCAGTCGGTTTCCGAGATGAGCGATGGCAGCGAAGCCAAGGAAAATGCATACCACGACTTCGTCAGACTCCCAAAGATAACCCTACCAACCTTTTCTGGAAAATATCAGGAATGGCTACATTTTAGAGATACGTATATTTCAATCATACACTCTTCAAGTAATTTAAGCAATATCAATAAATATCATTATCTAAAAGCTGCACTCAAAGGCAGCGCCTTACTTACAATTCAAAATTTAGAATTTACAGCAAAAAATTACCCTATTGCATGGCAACTCTTGTCAAATAGATATGACAACGAACGTCTTTTAGTTAATAACCATATGAATGAGTTGCTTAATTTTCCTCCTATTCAAAAGGAATCACATCAAGCTTTAAGATCACTGGTAGACAACATAAATCGCAATCTATGCGCTTTAAATACCCTAGGTCAACCCACGGATCACTGGGACACTATTATAATCCATACTATGATTAGAAAATTAGATAATGTCACTTTTCGCGAATGGGAAGAAAAACGTAATACTATAACAACATCGCCAACATTAAAGCAATTTCTTGATTTCTTAATAAACAGAGCTGACCTATTAGATACAATACTACAAGAAGAAACACATAGAGGTGTACAACATTTTCAAAACAAACATAACACATATAACACTGAAATAAAATTAAAAAATACAAATTCATATAAAATCACTAACACAGACAATAAAATACCAATTTGTCCTTTCTGTAAGCAGAATCACCTTTTATTCGCCTGTGAAGAGTTTAGAAAATTAAATGTAGACACACGGATTGAAAAAGTAAAAAAGTTCAGTATTTGCAAAAATTGTCTTAGGCCAGGACATAAAGAGAATATTTGTAGATTAACACATTGTAAATATTGTCTTAATAAACACAACACACTTTTGCACAAAGATATAGAATCACACACCACAGTTGCATTATCCTCTAATATTCAAAGCTCTAATAAACCCTATATATTACTTTCCACAGCACTGGTGAATGTAGTGGGTGCCGACGGGAGCCGGCATCCCGCGCGGGTACTCCTTGACAACGCTTCCACTGCGCATTATGTCACACAGCACCTCGCTGAGAAATTGTGTTTATCACGGCGTAACGTAAGCTCCTCTGTGACAGGTATCAATAACCAAATTTCTTATAGTGCAGCATCTTGTAACCTAACTGTCGAATCACAATCGGGAGATTATAAAATTAATTTAAATTGTTACATTCTACCTCAAATAACAAATTCAGTGCCTTCCTGCAACGTAAATATTGAATCCATACAACTGCCACCTAATATTCAACTAGCCGATCCTTCCTTTTATATTTCGTCACCCATAGACATTTTAGTGGGTGCAGATGTGTTTTGGGACGTCATATGTCCTAATTTTATAGACTTAGGTAAGCAAAACCCTAAGTTGCAACAAACCCAATTTGGTTGGCTTGTTTCTGGCACTATCAATAAATACAAAAAATCAAATAATAATAATTTTGATAATTTATCCTCGTGTTTTTTTTCTCAACTTGATGAAGCCTTGTTAACACGATTTTGGGAATTGGACTCGGTATCTTCAAAATATGCTCTGACACTAGAAGAGCAAGACTGTGAGAGAATTTTCGCAGAGACCACTCGACGCGACATTGATGGTCGATTTATCGTAACTATACCCTTAAAAGAGTCACCCGAGGTTCTCAGCGACTCTTATCAAACGGCTAAAAGCCGTTTATTAGCACTTGAACGTAGATTTCAGCGCGATCATGTATTTAAAAATAGGTATTTGGAATTCATGACTGAATACGAAAAACTGGGTCACATGACTGATACTACTCAGCTTTCAGAATCTAAGGTTGCTTCAAACCCCTCTCATTTCTTAGTTCACCATGGAGTAATTCGTGAATCGAGTGCGACCACCAAATTACGAGTCGTGTTCAATGGATCTCACTCAACTTCCAAGAATAGCAAAACTTTTAATAGTATACAGATGGTTGGTCCGGTCGTACAAGACGACTTACTTTCTATTATATTGCGCTTCCGACAGCATAAATATGTTGTAACGGGAGATATCGAGAAAATGTACAGAGCCATACTCGTCGATCCCTCTCAACGCTCACTTCAACAGATATTATTCAGGTTTAATCGTAACGAAGAAATAAAATCTTTCACTTTAAACACAGTCACGTATGGCACATCATCTGCCCCATACCTGGCAACTAAATGCTTAGTTTCTTTGGCTGAACAGTGTTTGGATTCTGACGCAAAAATCGCTATTACCAGAGATTTTTATGTAGATGATTTCCTTAGCGGTGGAGACTCCATTCCGTCGGTCATTAAACTTTGTAAAAATGTGGATGAAACTTTACGATCAGCACAATTTAAGTTACGTAAATGGCAATCAAATAATCCCGACATACTTAAATCTATAAATGAAAACAATTCATTTGAATGTACACAGGGTAAAACATTAAATTTAGATGAATCATTACCCAGCAAAACACTTGGTTTGCATTGGGACTGTAATTCAGATAATTTATTATATACAATTAACTTAAATTTATGTGAATACAAAAAAATAACTAAACGTAAAATATTATCTGTTATTAATCAAATCTTTGATCCCCTTGGCCTATTAGGACCGTGTACTGTTCAAGCAAAAATTCTTATGCAGAAACTTTGGATTAATAAATATGGTTGGGACGATGAAGTTTCGAAAGATATACAAAATTCCTTTGTGAATTTCACATCTTCTCTCAATTCTCTCAATTCACTCCGCATTCCACGGTGGGTATGCACATATACGGACAGCACAACGCCGATACAATTACATACATTCTCAGATGCTTCCGAACGAGCTTACGGAGCATGTGTATACGTGAGAGCGATTGACGAGAATGGCAAAGTGCACGTTCGCCTTCTAGCTTCTAGAAACAAAGTGGCGCCATTGAAGCCTACCACAATTCCTAGATTAGAGCTTTGTGGTGCGCTTCTTGCCACCAGACTACATGCCAAAGTGGTATCTTCTTTGTCACTAAAAGTAAATAATTCTTATTTTTGGACTGATTCTACTATCGTGTTGGCATGGCTTAAAACTCAGTCAAATCAATTAAAAACGTTTATCCGAACTCGAGTAGGTGAAATTCAAGATAAAACAGCCGGTCACAGTTGGAGCTACGTTCCCTCAAAAGAGAATCCCGCCGATTTAGTGTCTCGTGGGATCATGGCCGACAGTATCAATTCATGTCCCATATGGTGGACTGGGCCAGATTTTTTAAAGTCAATTAATATTAAAATTCCAATTATACCAAACACTCATTCAAATTCACAATCAGAACTCATATTACATTGCTCATCTACAGTAATCAGCAACCCATACATAGAAACAAACACAATATACAAATTTATAAACAAGAATTCAAACTATTTACGTTTAATAAGATCAATTGCCTACATACAAAGATTTATATACAATTGTAAAAATCCAAAAAATAAATTAACATCCTCATTATCTACTACAGAATTACACAACTCAGAACATTTCATATTACGAATAGTCCAACAAAAAATGTTTCCAGACGAATACAAATTATTAAAAGCTGGCAAACCCCTTCCAAAAAATAACAGATTAAATTCAATAACACCCTTTATGCATTCTGATAACCTTATAAGAGTTGGCGGTCGACTCAAGAACTCTTATTATAGTTTCGAAGTAAAACATCCAATTTTATTATGTAGCAAACATCATGTGACAAAAATTATTTTCAACAAAGAACACATAGGACTGATGCATGCTGGCCCTCAACTGCTTTTATCTTCTATAAGGCAAAAATATTGGCCATTAGGGGGGAGGAACCTCGCTAGACGCATTGTGCACAGTTGTGTTCGTTGCTTCAGATTTAAATCGAAATCGGTACAACCCATTATGGGTGATTTACCATGTAATAGAACCTACTTAGAGTTTCCATTTTTACATACGGGCATGGATTATGCGGGCCCAATCTTAATAGCAAATCGGAAGGGTAGGGGCGCCCAACTGACAAAGTCGTATATATGCGTTTTCGTTTGTTTCGCAGTTAAAGTTCTGCACCTAGAACTTCTTACAGACTTAACTAAGGAGGCCTTCCTCGCAGCGTT
Organism: Deilephila elpenor; assembly: GCA_949752805.1. Lineage (NCBI taxonomy): Eukaryota > Metazoa > Arthropoda > Insecta > Lepidoptera > Sphingidae > Deilephila > Deilephila elpenor. The sequence continues at coordinate 12,656,276 of OX457108.1, forward strand.
CCTGAGGTTCATATCGCGCCGAGGAAGACCAGCTTCTGTGACGTCAGACAACATGACCACCTTCGTCGGTGCTAGCAATGACATTGAATCATTTTTCAATAATTACTCTGATGACATTCAGTCCGAATTGAGTAGCAGAGGCATTGAGTTCAAGACCATTCCTCCTTATTCACCCCACTTTGGTGGACTCTGGGAGAGTGCGGTAAAGTCCATAAAACATCATCTCAAACGCATACTTTCTCTAACACATTTAACTTACGAGGAAATGTCGACTTGTCTGATCCAAATTGAGGCAATCCTCAACTCTCGACCTTTGACCCCCTTATCATCTGATCCTTCTGACCTCTCCTGCCTCACCCCAGCTCACTTCCTTATTGGACGCTCACTTTTAACAGTTCCTCGTCCTCCAGTCGCAGACATCAACATCAACTGCCTTGACCGCTATCAGAGGATTGAGAAACTGAAAAATATTTTCTGGGATCGATTTTCATTCGAATATGTTTCCCTCCTGCAGCAACGTGTTAAGTGGCAGTCTTCTTCTTCAACCCTTCAGCTTGGCTCTTTGGTACTGGTGCGTGAGAAGAACCAACCTCCTCTTCTGTGGTGTCTGGGAAGAGTCGTCGATGTGCATCCTGGACGGGACGGCGTCAATCGCGTCGCCGACATCAAGACTACAAAAGGAGTCATCCGGAGAGCTTTCCACAATCTTTGCCCTCTTCCATTAAATGAAGACCTTCGGTCTTCTGGGCGGAGTATGTTAAGTGCTACACCCCAAGCCTAAGGACTCCGCGGCGCGGCGTGGGACGTGCGGGGGCGCCCGCGCATCTGCGGCCTCCGGCCGGCCCGGCGAGTCAGTCGCGACAGCGCTCTTAGCCGACATCTACGCATCTATTTAATACAGTCGCAAACAAGAGTTAAGCTAAAGACCACCACGCTGTCTTAATACGGCTAAAAAAAGATATGAACAGCAATTATTAAAGTGAAGTTACCTGCGGCATGTAGTTGGAGGAGTCAGCCCTAGTGCCCTTGGGGTAGATCCTGGACATCTGCCGCTTGTTGTAGTTGACGAAGTCGATGGCTTGTGTCTTCAAGTAGTTCATGCCCGTCGTCTCCGCGAACGAAGACATGTTGTGGTGGATGTTCTTCTCTGTAACAAGAGTTTTTTTTTGTGAAATATGGTTTAATTGAAAGTTCGTTTTTAATTTTAGATATTTAACGATAGTATGGATCATTATTTTTTATTCGCCACAATGACGAGATATGTTGGTCAGAATAAGGCCTGCCTATAAACAAGAGTAAAACAGCACTAAGAACGAATATTAGTATTAAATACTGCAAGGCACTGCACTAGCCACACCGAGATATTAAGTTTTTATAGTTTATTTTGAGTATCTAAGTGCGACGTCACACGGGCGTTGCCCCCTATGTAGCATCTCCCTTGCAGTCAGTAATCGGCTAAATTGCTCATTTAAATGGAAGATGATGAGCTAACCCATCACCAGCTGAAACATTTCCTTTTTTTGTGTTAAATATAGTTTTGTATCTGTCACTCACTCTCCGCCTCCTCGAAGCCCTGGAACTTGATGGGCTGCGCATAGTTGACCATGGAGGAGAGCCAGGGGTGCACGTTGGTGGTGGAGCCCGTGTAGGCCACGGGGGGCGGCGCGTCGTCGCCCGCTGATGCTGCTTCCGCCACTATCTCCTCGGGCTGGATAGTAGAAAAAAAAACAAAATAAAAAAAAAAAACTTTTGGACGTAGTAGGTTCATCAGCTATGACTCAGCATGAATGGGCAGGCTCGTCCGGGGCGGTACCACTGTCTCACAGGATATCGACGTGAAGCAGCGAAGTGACTTGGCTGTCGCGTTTCGTTCGATGAGTGAGATTGCCAGATGATTTATACCCCTTTTTCTCTTCCCGTCCTTTTTCCTATAATCTAGGTATGCAATAAGATTTTTATAGGATTTGCCTTGTTAAAGGAAGAAATATAAGACTTGACTTTAAGGACTTAAAAAATGTCGATAAAATGTCATTGTCACTTCCATTTGTGTATGTGGTGTTTATCAAGTATTTATTTATCCCTATACTTTAATTGGCAAGCGAGCAAGCGGGCCACCTTATCTTAAATGCCCACCGCTGTCCATAGATTTTTATAATATCAGGGAGACGCTTCGCAGTCTACTGTATTGTGAATACCCTTTTCAAGTCCTAATGGACTAATTTCCTAAAAACTATTATTAAAATTTACAACACTTATTACTAGTCGGTACAAACCTTCTTATCAGGTACAACGACGGCCGACGCGTCCTCCTTCTCCTCGTCTTCAATGACGAACTGACCCTGGCGGAACAGCTCCAACTCCTGCTTCTCCACTTCAGGCTTCAGGCGCTTGTTTTTGATCAGGATCTTGCGCTTGAGAGCTGATGGAGGGGGTAAGGGAACGCCTGGTTCTAGCTGTAAGGAAATTTAAAATAGGTCAATGACGCAGCCTGGCGGGGACCAAAGAAAGATATAAATTGATGTTTGAGAGTGACAGAGAAGGTTTTAACCGAGGTTCTTGTGTTATAGTATTAGCCTAAGTGAGATTTGGTTGTTAAACATAGAACTGAGCATTTACTGCCACATTCAAGAGACATTTGATAGCCCATTAAATATCTATTGCCGTAGTAAAGATTTCTTCTTTAAATCTACATTAAAAAACTAATTAATTAAACATTAATGTTTGAGCGTGGCAGTTAGTGCCCAATTAACTGTATCAAATTCACTTTTTTATTTAGATTTCGTCAAATTATCCCTGCCGATCGTGGAGTTAAAATAGAAAAAAATATACACATGTCCCTAATAGAAACCCAAAAACTCGGAGTCCATAAATTACCACACGCATAAATCATACCTATGACTAGTACCATATATTTTCCGATTAACTTTCGGTCACTATCAAAATATAGTAAGAAAGAAAGAAAAACGATTTATTTATACTTACCGGAGAATCAGGCAGAGGCTCCTTCAGCAGCAAATCTCCAAGAATTTCATCGCAATATTTCGCCAGTTTGTACTGCTGCGCCTTACAGCAATGGTTCTCAAACGACAGGATCACGGGGTAGTCAGAGGTCACGAACGCCGTGTCTCTTAATGCGTAGATCACGTCTTTAAACAGGATGTCGGTACACATGGCCATCCCGTGGGTGATTATAGGCTCTTCGTCTTCGCCTTTCCCGTCCCAGCAATCTAGTTCTACGCATCTGTGAAAGATATAAAAAATTTGTGTGGTCCTTCGAGCCGGATTAAGGGAGTAATCGATTTAATAGAATTATTAATTAAAGGATTTTAAAGTTTGGAGGGAATAGGGTGCATTATGTATAGCTGATCTAAAATTTATAGGTTTTAATATGTTACAACTTTGTTGACAGTACATGATATTTCAATAAACACGAAATACAATGTATGATTAGATTTAGTTAACACATGCCACTATTATTTTTCTCTTATTTTGTTTCTATTGACAAATAATGATACACTTCTGTTTTAAGCAAATATTTAATAGCTTAAATTCCGTCACTTCTAAAAACATCTTATCCAACAAAAGCGATGAAAGTATAATCTTGAAACTGGGTTGCTCCGCGTCAAAGATTACAAAGTTCCGTGAAACTTCTATCAATAAACGAACAGCCATCTCGTCTCGACTTGAAACTGAATAATTAACTTTCAACTCTGGAATGGCGAATCTCAAGTTGCGACGTTCGCAGTTTTTGATGGACGTTTCGGTTCGAGAATAATGCATATATTGCCCTTTAATTCGGCTGTTTTTAGTACGAAGAAACATTGTGTTTGATTGCGTGAATATTTTAAGACTAGGTAGGTGTGACATTTTGGGTAGATAATTTATAATATAAATGGTATTTTATCGGTTGATTCAGAATTAAATTGTCGATTTTAATATAATTATTCTTGCATTTTTTTACGACTAAGATAATTATCTGGAAAACTTCATTAATTATAGCGTTTCATTGTAAACGGTTAATTACTATATAAACGGTTAATTGTTTAGTCTTTTATTTAGTTTCATACAAAGAATCAAAGCGTATCCGCACTTTGATAGGTCATACTAGTGTCTAATACATCTTGAAATTGAGGATCCAAGCATTGAAAACCTCTTGAAAAGCTGGTCATTTAGTCAAATTCTCACCTGCATCCAGCCAATAACACCTGTCTGTACATTTCAACCGAGCTCTTTCCGCCGAACTGTCGTCCACTGAGGTATGTATTATGCGAGGAGTTGATGTAGTAATGAGATAAGGGCTGGTCCATTTCCATGTAGTTGTCCAGGCGATCCAGGAACACGGGAGCGTTCTCGTCAGACATCAGGTAGCGGATCAAACCGTCTTTTGTTAAGCATTCTGGGAAAGAAAAGCGATGGGTTTCAAAAATAAGTTAAATTAAGATGTTTTAACAATTTTGTACACGATTAAGAGATCCGATTCATTTCGTACTATTGTAGTGCTTAAAGTTGAAACTATTTTTGTAATAATGGAACAATGAAGCATTACACCAAATACATTCTTATCCTAGCAATGTAACATAGTTTATTAAGTCAAAGGAATTATATTAGGTATGATTTCATCGATGCGTAACTTAGATACGGAACCTACAGTTATTATTTAACCCTAATGAAATACTTAAAGCATTATTTCATTTTATAAAATTCAATAACAGATCACTGTCATTCTAAAATATATCTTAAACGATTACTCCTAAAGCCCAAAATAAAGTTCATGAACTCACTGGCATTCTTAGCTTCCTCGTTCTGTTCATAGGTGGTGATGATTTCAGCAGCTCTCTTATCTTCGTACAGCGGGTACAGGATCTCGTTGAGTCGAGGGTCACGCTGCTTCTCGTTCAGGAAGTTCACAAACTGGTCCAGATTGATGCGGTCTGACTTGCCTTGCGTGCTAGAAGGAGAAGAAAATAAAACATATATTACGTAGAAAGGTTTGGTTAAATTGTTTATAATTGCATTCAGGATGCAGTTTGAAGTCAATATTTAAGAGAATAAGAAGTGCTGTGTTTTTATTTTTATTTTGAATAGATTAGTTCACTTTCATTTTAAGGTATCTTATCTTCTCTAAAGTTGTATGTTATTTCATATTTTGCTCTATTAGATAAATAAGAAATAAAGCGGTGATTAATAGCCCTAGATTAGACAACGGAACATCTACACGACGCCTAGCTAGTTGCAATAATAAATTATCGAGCATTTAAAAATGAGACCATAATTATACAATATACAATTCAAATACACATATCGTGGATACCCTAGATGTTCCATTGTTCACCAAGAAATATAAAACAGACCCGTTATACTTACATAGATCTAAACAACTCCTCAATATCGTTCCTCGGACAGATCTTGTGGTACAGCGCATAGAACTTATCAAACGTGAACGCCTCTTTCTCCATCGCCTCGTTCTTGCCTGATGGTAGACCCAGCTCTGACAGGCATTGGTACACCAGCTTCTCAGTCTTGCCTGACGCGAACGTCCTGGCCACCACCTTCACTGGCACCTTGCCTCGAGGATCCGTGAGGAAGCAGAGGCGCATCCAACTGGAAAGGATTGGAAGTGATTAGTCTCCATAGTAATTTGAAAGCGGCTTGTATACAGCCTCCTTAACTAGGTTTTCTGTTCTTGTAGGCGGAGGTCAGAGGTCTGCTTGCTTGTACGTGGCATCTACTAGACAATTTTATATACTGTTTAGTAGTGGGCTGCTTGTGAATAAATAGAGTGGTTATGTTGAAGACTTTTCGGTGTAAGTTATTAGGTTTTAAATTGAATGGGTTAACGTTATTCTCTAGTTGAAAGAACACTGCTGATTTAAGACCCTCCCGAGAATTTTCTTTTGTAAATTGACAACGCTGGGTTCGGATAAATCAAAATAAATAATTTTTGTATAAGGAAAAAATATATAATATTTTGTAAAAGGTTTTATAAGTAAGTTGATTTATGAAATAAATCACGTGTATGCGTGTAGCAAAATGTCCAATTAGCGTAATTCGCCCATTATAGTTTTATTTCTAATGTTAATTACGGTAAATTAGTTTTAATTACTAAGAATGACGAATTTGATGTTACTAAAAATATAATATTTGTAAAGGACATGTATAGTTACATTAAAAATGACGTCATAGCTTTTATGAGTCTACAATTAATAAAAGCCATGCAAAAGCCGCATATAGTATTAATTTAAACAATGTTTGCCCTAAATATGATAAAAAAATAATTAAGATGGATAATTTAACTATGAGTTTAAGTTTCAACCAACCTTTGCTTCTACGTATTATGTACGAAACATAACGAGACCTTCTGAACTTTGAATTCAATTAATTCTTCAGACGTCAGATATAAGTCAAGTGTTAAGAAGTGGGTCACAAGTATGAACTATGAAGCGAATATAAGAGGATTACCTCCGAATAAGTTTGAATTTAATTAAAGAACTGATTCAACAGTGCAGAGATCTAAAGTTAATCTTTCAGACTGTGGAAATTCAAACCTTTCAAGGAATTTTTGAATTAACTTATATTATACTGAAGATAGAGACAAAGACTACTTTTTAATAATGGCTTTCCGTGATAAAAGATACTTTATTCCCGTGGGTAAATACTTGCATGGCCTACATTTTGTTTGGTCTAGTTATTTGCATGTTGTATTTCAACGCCAGTACAAACAAGATCCCGAGAGAAATTGCAAATTCAAGCCCGAGCACACTGCACACATATTCAATTTTATGTTAGTATTTGTAGTTAATATTCTAACTGACCACGTTGATGAATGTCAAATGTCAAAGAAATCGCTCAATGCACAGCTCAATGCGATATGGTAGCCGATTGTTACATTTTATTTTTTATTGTTATCCAATTCCTATCTATATAACTTGATATGTACAATAAAGAGTATAAATAAAATAAATAAATGTCACTGTGAGAAAACCTGCATTCCTGAGAACTATTTACAATAATTTAAAAGGTACGTAAAGAAAACCTACTCAATCTATGTAAGCGTGGTGGGTTCAAACGTGAAAACGTTTGTAAAATCTCTGGTCTTTTAAGTTTCTATGATCTCAATCTGCAACTTCAGAACTTTATCATGAATACGCCGAAGCTTAAGCTAAAGAAATAACCCGTCCTAAACCTAAAGTCATATAGTAACAATAACCAATGGAACCTAAAAATACCCTTAAAAATATCGACGAAACTACAAAAATCCGAAATAGAATACACCGGAGCTTAACAAAGGCTTATCACATCCTCTAATAGAGATCGTATCAACACAAACACCAAAAAGGTCGACAATAACAAAGTTAAATTGCTCCCTGGCCGAAGCAATCTCGTGTCAAAGGATGTGAGAAATCAGTTTGCAAGCTATACGAACTGGGGCAGACTGAATACTGTTTAAATTGCTTCCAGAGATTGTTTAGACACGGATAAATACGCCAGGGACGTGCCGCGGTGCAAATGTTTTAAAATTATTGAACGAGAGATTTATTGGCGTTGAGGTTAATGGGGCTTCCATACAATAAAGTGAGGTAGAAGGGAGATTTTTATTAAACAATGGACTGATTTAGATAGAAAGTATAGAATTTGATGATGCTTTGAATGTAGCTAAGACCAACGGTTTAATGCTTGAAAACCGATAAGAGATTTACGATGAGAAATTAAGTATATCGCCTGAAGGTGATCCATGAATCCTATAAGAACTGAAACTTATTATAAAAGACACAAATAAATAAATCGTGTATTCGGAAATAACGCATGAAAGATGATCGATAATGACACTGTAGTCTAGTCTTTCGTCCATGAAAGTATTGTAAAGTGTATTGTTGTTGATTCAAATGAGATTACCGCGGTAATTTTAGTATGCAGCTTTAATAATGATGATATAATTATAACATTGGTACAAGTGAATCTTTACAGAGAAATCAATAATTTTTCTAGGTATTAAGATTCTTTCCTGAAAATAGATACAAAAATTATGAAAATAAACAATGATATGCAAAAAATATTATGAATAACCCGCATCTGCAGATCTTATCCATTCCACAACATGAAAACCCCGCAACGAGCAAATTTTATGGCGAAATAAGTAGGATTGCTATAAAGGCACCAGACGGCTTGGCGGTCGGCCAGTATAGTTTTATTAAACAAGTTTGCGCCGACATATTAATTTCAACTAACTTTAGCTAAGTTTGAGCGGCAGATGTAAAGTTATGGCCTTGTCAGTCATTCACTGTATATGAGATGCGATTCAAATTTTCTTGATAGTAATGAACTTGATGTGAATGCAGTTGCAATGTTTGAGATGGGAGGAATGGAGAGGCTAAGGTAAGAATTAATGAATATCTTTGAATGGAAAATAAATATTAGTAAGTTTATCTTGAACATACTTATATCTAGCAATGGACGAATGAATGAATGGTACGTGATGACAAAGTTGACGATGATGACAGGATGCAGTCTTGGAGCATAAGAATCCCCATCTTCCAAATATAAACGTCTTAATTCAGAAAAGTGAAGGTTTTACGCTGAATAGTTGAATTTTAAGTTAACCAACTAAGCAATGAAATTATTTAGATAATTCGAAGTTGTATTCAAACATATCAAGTAGATCTAAAGAGATTTGTTCACGAGTATGTTGTGTTTTATCAAAGGGATGAGTAAACCGGAGCTGTTTCAAACATCTGATACGATAGAGAAAGACCGTTGGGGCTATAACAAACTACATATTGATAATTTAAAGCAACTGTCGGCCATTGTGCCACTCGTTTAGGTAACATAGCTTCGAGACCCAGATTAAATTCACCTAAATGACAATTTTTTGTTGTAGGAAGGAACCTTATTCCTATAGAGACTCTTGCAGAAACTGCCTCGGTGGCGTAGTTGTACTAGAACGATTATAAATCTGAGATCTCGGGTTCCAATCCCGGGTCGGGAAAAGTGATATTGGATTTTTCTATTCATTATCAGTCCGGAGTCAGGAATTTGTGCACGATATGGTGATAGGCTCGCCAATCACATCGTGGGATGAGACATGCAAGGGGATATTTAGGTGTCCTGGTAGCAACTCTACCTACCCCTGAAAAAGGCGTGGGTTTATGTATCTATGAGATTCTTACAGTAAGCCTATGATTAGTAGTAGACTTTATGTGGCTGAATAAAGACAGAGAGAGACAGTGTGTGTATGAGAGATGGAAATACTTTACCGGCTGAAGGCCGTTCTCAACGACGTCATTATTAACCGCCATCAAAACACCTGCTTTTAAATAATTACATTGCTATTGTTTTTAGTAGGCGCACAACGTATTGTAGACTGAAACTCGCACCTCAAACAATAAACACAACAGCTAAGAAAACAAACAGCCTTTGAGGACAAAGCGGGGCTCTAATTAACAGCATTATACGAGCCACTTGCAGGCTTCTTTTTACGCAAACAAGCAATGTTTTGAGGTCATTTGAATGGGGAAAGTGGGGTATAATTAGGACGTTCCTTGAAAGACCTTGTTTGGTTTTTCTAAAACAACGTTGCTCTATTAATTAATTCGGTATTGAGGTGACGTGTATAAACATCAACTAATATTTAACGAAGCGGATGGCTGAGGGCTGCTTAAGACCGGGATGGTTGGCGCTTACGTCCTACGGAGGCCTACGTCCAGCAGTGGACGGTGATAGGCTGAGTATATATATTCAAACCTACACAAAAATATTTGTATAATATCTATAGTAGTTTCTGTGAATACTACTAATCCGCTATTACCAGTGAAAGCAAAAGATAGATGATATCTAATCGCAAATATTTAGTGTTCAGCCATTAGCTGGATTATTCGTTATTTAATGTAAAGAATTATTAATTTACATTCTACAGTCACATTCTTCATCAACATAACACAAAAGGATTATATTTAACTTCACAGTAAAAATCCCTTCACATTTTAAGAGACGGACAACGCATCTACGAACCAAGTCTAAATATGTATACAGGGTATATCAAGACTGCGACCGAAATTTCTCGCTAAACCGATTCCTCGCTAGAAATATTGATTTATCAAAAATCCAAGTATACAGTTTTAGTTTTCATCAAAATCGGGCTCGTAACTCCTTTCGGCATTTTTCGATATTCCTCATAGTTTCGGATTTGGCCATCCACGCCCACTTGGAAAATTCACTCTGTATGTAGGCGCCGGCAATTACTTCCAATTATACAATAAAAAAGCGCCCTGTCTTTGGTGTATCTCCTTTCCCCAGTATTATTTACATCCCTGCAGTCTCTTATAGGAGCAGCAATTTGAGATTAGTACCAAACACTAGTAGGAGTAATATTTGAGCAGGAAATTCAACGTCGTGTTAAATTTCCGGGCTTGCATGGGATCTCCAAGCTCAGACTGACGAACAAGTTATGTGAGAAAGTTTCCATAACTAATGTAATTCGGAAAGGCGTCAGTCACGTGTCCTAAGTTTCAGATGAATGTATTTTCCTATAAATTTATAATCTATATGACAAAACTATACATGGTGATGTTGATATATGTTAATTAATTTAAATCACATGTTTCTAAGCACCCCAGGTAACATTGTACAAAACTGAGGTGAACAAAAAACTTGAAACTAAAATCGCAATTTTTTACAAAGCATCTAGGCGGATCAGCCTCCGTGGCGCAGTTGGTTAGACGCGGGCTGGGCCGCGGATTCGATCCCCGCACCGAAACAAATATTTATGTGATCCACGAGTCTTTGTTTCGGGTCTGGGTGTTTGTGAGACCGAAAGTCTCTCGTAGTTTCTGATACCCACGACACAAGATTCGATCTTAGTGTGGGGTCAGAACTGTGTATGTGACCGTTGGATTGTATTTATTTAATTTTTCAACTTTTGTACCAGGTTCCCTGGGGTGTTGAGAAACATGTGGATTAAATTAATGATCATATGCCAAAGTCACATGTATATGACCCACTTCTGAGCACAAGTATTCTGTATGATTGAAAGGGTTGTATCTTAGTCCTCCACGCTGGCCTGCGGGTTAGTAGATTTGACATATTCTAGGAATTTCTAGCAGAGTTCTATTTAAAAGGTATTTTACACTAATTATAAATTAAATATTAACATAATAAACATTTTCCTTTGTTATGTCACCCATAAACTTAAAATATATGATGAACAAGATCAGATCTTCAGTTCTGTGTTCGAGAAATAAAAACGCGTAAGCATATAAGATTTATTGATTAAATAAATATATTATAGTATAAAAATTAAACATGAGCAGTTTTTAAATGCATGCGAATAAATAGTCTAACATTAAGTACGAAATATAATAAAATATAAGAGGTTTGTGTGTAAACTGAAAACGCTATTTAAGGGGAAACAAAATATGTTACATAAAATATCCACATATTGGGATTTTGTCTAATTTTCCATCAATTTCCATCCAATTTTCGTTGCAAACATACCTCTTATGTATATAAAGTAAAAACATTACATACTGTTTCATAAGGTTGGTTCTAGGGCATACATTGTTCACTTTGTTGTTGTGAGTGATGGCGCGGAGCCCCTCCTTCCACACCTTCGGCAGAAAGCAAACAGACAAACGTATAAACATGCAGAGAAAATACGTTTCGTGAACATGGGACCATGATTTTTGGGTATTCAAGTTTTTGAACATAAATATTTATAGCCAAAATATATTTTTAACCGACTTCAAAAAAAGGAGGAGGTTCTCAATTCGACTGTATGTTGCTTTTTTGTTTTTTTTTATATTTAGACACACACTACTTCTTAGGAATTAAAAACTCTTATTTCTTTCGTTATAACTGTTTTCGTTTGAAATAAAAAGCAGTCCAAAACTGTTATTTTCTTTTCGTGTCACTTCCCATGTTCACAAAACTGGCAAATCATAAAAAAAAAGTAAGCAAATATTTGACCAAACACGTCACGTTTGACCAACATAAAGACCAATATGTGGAAAGTTGTAAAGCCATGCAGTGTCCATTGCTGGCCACTTACTGCTTCTTGAGGCACGTCATCGGGCACACGTTGTTGGCTTTTACGTTGTGGGTTATCTGCCTTAAGCCGCTCAACCATACCTTCACGGTATTAAAATTCATATTAATATTGCCTCAACATTTTATAAAACTCTGATTGTGGACATAGGCTTCTTATAATGAAAATCACGGCCAAACAAATCACCCACAAACGATTTACGGCTTCATTAAACCATTTTTTAAATCCTGAAATGATTGAATTTAATCCTGTTTGTTGTAATCATAGTTAGAAGCCATTTTCGTTGGATATCATTCACAGTATATTTGATTTAAACACCGGTGCAGAAAGGTTCGTTGCCACAAATATTTGTTTTAGGGTTGTGAGACCAAAAAGTCTTTCCTAGTTTCTGATGAGTCACGACACAAGATTTGATTGATCTAAATGTGGTGCCGGGCCGATGTGTGAAACTGTTGTGTGTGTATAAAATTAGTACTATACATTATTATTGTATTCTGCTGTTAAACGCTATAATAATTTAACTAAATAATAAAAATATTTTCGACATTTAACGTCCCTATGTTTTAAAACGCGACAAATATTTTATACATACATACATACATAAACTCACGCCTATGTCCCATTGGGGTAGGCAGAGACTATTGAGCGCCAAGTGCTACGGTCCATACATACCTCTTTCGCTTCATCCACTGTCATTAGTCTTTGCATACACGCTCGTCGGTTTCGAGGACTCCGTATTTTTCCTTTCTTTAATAGATCTTCTATGTGATTTTTATAGGTCTTCCTGGGACGTCCTCGACCGACTCCACCATCCATCTTCGCATCATAAATCTCTTTCGTCAGTCTCCTTGCATCCATCCTTTCCATATGGCCAAACCACCGAAGCATTCCTTTCTCAATCTTAGTCACTACATCCTCTTTCAATCCACATTTTTCCCTTATCACACTATTTTTCACTCTATCAACCAGTTTGACCCCACACATACTCCTCAACGCTCTCATCTCTACGGCATTAATCCTGCTTTCGTGCTTCTTCTGCCACACCCAAGATTCACATCCATACATAAGTGTTGGCACCAAGACTCCTTGGTGTATTGCTAATCGAGCACGGTGTGAAATATTTTTATTAGCCGTAATCGAGTACAAGGCACCATTTACACTATTTCCCATTTTTACTCTTCTTTCAATATCCTTTTCACACTTTCCATCTCTTGTAAACAAACTGCCCAGATACACAAATTCATCTACTTGCTCCACTTCCTCACTCTCTATTGTAACCTTGCATTCTGTTCTCGATACATCCCTCTCCAAAACCATAACTTTCGTCTTTTTTACATTTACTTTCATGCCTCTCCTTTTAAATGCATCGTTCATTATAGTCACCATTCGTTGTAAATCACACGCCGATGATGCAAGAAGCACCTGATCATCGGCGTATAAAAGACATCGAAATAGTGACTTATCCATTCTGAAACCACAATCAGATACTTTCAAATCAGTCAAACAACTATCCATGAATAGGTTGAATTCATCACTCTTTCAATCAATATCTTTGCATACAGTTTACCTACTACGCTGAGAAGGCTGATACCCCGATAATTCTTGCACTCATGCTTGGACCCTTTTCCTTTGAAAAGTGGCACAATAACAGCCTTGCACCAATCCTTTGGTACTCGACCTTCCCGCCAGCACTTATCAAACAGGCGGCACAGCAAATTGAATATAATTTCGCCTCCTCCTTTCAGCATTTCAGCAGATATCCTATCATATCCTGCAGCCTTTCCCACTTTCATATGCTTCATCGCATTCCGTACATCATCCATCCACGTCTCCATACTAATATCACTTTCGCTGTCAAACTCTTCGTGAAAAATCCTATCGGAACCTTCCATTTCCTCTTCACACTCAAATACACTTTCAAAATACTTCTTCCATTCATTCAAAATTTTATTTTGATCTCTTATGATATGCCCATTCTTATCTCTTATTAATCCTACTAATGATTCTCTCGCTTTTCCTCTAGCTTTTCGGACCGTGTGCCAGAATAGCTTGACATTGGACCGAAAATTAGTAGAAAATCTTCTATCATACTTATCCTTATATTCCTCTTTCTTTCTTAATACGACTTCTTTCACAATCTTTTTAAGCCTATTATATTTCATCCTTGCAACGTTCTCACTACCTTCCATATCACTTCGTAACCTGCTGTTCGCTTTTGCAGATAAGAAATCTGTCCAAGCTTTACGTTTTTCAGCTATTACACGCTTTACATCATCATCCCACCATTCATTTCTTGGGTTTTTAGCATTCTTCTTCTTGCTTAGGCCACATACTTCCTCAGCCGATTCTACAATACCATCCTTCAGTTCTGTCCAAGTTTCTTCTATCTCTCCAATCTCACTTTCCAATAGCTTTGTAAGCCTTTCACTCAATTTCTTCTCGTATTTGACTCTAACATCCTTTTCCTCCATTCTTTCCACTTTTATTCTTGCTAAGCCCGGTGTATTTACCTGCGGATAGTGTCGCCACCTCTTCAATAATCCTGTTATTCTACTAACAACAAGGAAATGATCAGTGCCGACATTAATCCCACGGTATACTCTGGTGTCTACTACTTTCGTGATCAGTCGTTCATCAACAATTATAAAATCGATCATACTTCTCTCTGATTGTCTTTGCCACGTATACATATGTATCTTTTTGTGGTCAAATATTGTGTTCGTTACAATCAGATTTTTCTCTAAACATAATTCTAATATTTTCTCTCCATTCTCATTCACTTTATCATCTCCATACTTCCCTAAAATTCTTTCATACCCATCTCGCCGTACTCCCACCCATCCATTAAAATCTCCTAGCATTATGATTCTTTCATTCGGTTGGCATTTATCAAGTACGTCCCTTACAGTATCCCAGAACTCCTCTCTCACACTAAGTGGCTTGGACATATCTGGTGCATAAACACATAATATAAAAATATTCATTAAGCCGACTTTAAGTCGGGCCCAGAGAAGTCTAGGACTCACCTGTTTATACTCTTTTAAACATTCATTCATCTTCTTATTCAACAGAATTCCCACACCTTGGCTGGCTCTTTGAGATTCCTCAACTCCAGACCAGTAGGCTATGTACTGACCATAGGTTGTCTCTGCACAGCCCTTCCTTTTTGTTTCTGTCACACCTAACACATCTATCCTTCTCACATCCATCATCTCACATATCTCACTCATTTTTCCGTCAACTGCTCCGCATACATTCACCGTTGCATAAAGGCACTCTCTAGCCCGCTTTCTGCCCTTTGGGGAGACAAGACGTGACGAATGGCAAATCGCGTCGCCGTCATTGGGAATTTTGCCCCCCCCAGATACGATGGAGCTGCCTGAGCTAGGCTCAGGGAGGGGTTCTCCGGCAGTGACGGTACCCTCCTGGGGTATTTTTGTTATAAATTCCCTCATCGCATCTTTTGTAAACGTTGGAATACAGGAAGGAAATAGGACTAAGGTAAGGGAATAGGAAGTTTACAGGAAAAAAAAAAAAACAAATGAGGAAAGGAATTAAGGCAATGGGATGCTACAGTTACGGAGGGGAAAGTTGATGGAAACCGTAGCAGCTAGGGAAGCCGGGGTCGCATACCCGTGTGCCCTTATTCTATGATTGGACTCGTCAATAGATAAGAACACCCCCTGACTGGAATATTTTATAATCATATAATATTAGTAGTGCTCACAGCACAAGTATTGTTGTGTGTGAGAATTACGGTTATAAATACAGAATTTGGTGATGTTTCTTAAACCTAGTAGTGTACCTAATTTAATGCACTATTCTGCCGTGTTGCCAACAACGTAGAAACGTTATTTATTATTATACAACCTTTAAAACGCACTCCGGAATCTTAGCAGTAAAATATATTTATTACCACTTCCAACTTTGGTTTATCAGATCGTCTGTCTGTCGAGAGTATTACAGCCATGATGTTTAATATTGAACACGACTCGATATATTCACTTAGCAATCACATTAATGCAAAGGATATTCACTTATATAAAACAGATTTAAATGTCGTTTCAATATTCTTATCTTCGTAGAGGTGTGTTTTTCTTGCGACAGCAAAGTATTATATTCATACTGCCTTATTTCAAAGAATGATTTAAAATCTATTTTAGCTATCGACAGTTTTGTCTTCTTCGCTCAGACTGAATTCTAAAGTCGTTCGAAAGGGATAAAACATTCGCTAACTAAAATTGGTTTTAAATCTGTCTATGAATAAGGCCGATATTGTGCATCCTTGTATGTTCTCGATCGCCACATCATTGATTTTAGTCTTTCCGGAATATTTTTAGATTTTTTAATCTGGGTGATAGTAGATTGCAAATTCAACTGAAAATCCAATGGTTTTGAAGACGATATCCCCATTTTATCTGTAGGTACTAACTTCCCACTAACATTATAAATGTGGAAAGTATGAATGTATGTTTTTTTTCTTTCAATAAGAAACTATTTAATGGATTTTGATATAACTTTAGAGTATCTGTATCTTAGTGGCGAAGGCTCCTTAGAAGCCAGTTCCTACCGGCTTCCCTTTTGTAATTTATCATTACACTATAAACAAGCAAATTATTCAAACTTATTTATTTAATATCAAAACTCAATTATTATTTTTTACATTCAACGACATCTGTCGGCCAGATACGTAAACATTACTAGGAAGCGGCACAGTAATCCCTTTTTATTGCGACGCGGTGCGACCTCTGGCGAATTCCTGTAAAATTGTTCGGCTTATTCAATAACACTAGCGCGGCCCGTGCGCCGCCGCCCGCCGCCACCGCGCCGCCGCCGCGCCGCCCGTTACGCATTGTATAGTATGCAACAAACCACGCAAAATTGTACCTTAAATTGATAATGATTTAAGGTTCAATTTACGCTAAAAAAGCAAGAGACAAGCCGCAGCTTCTCCGGCATTTCGTGTGTTTAGGTATAGATATTACTTATTACAATAGCGAAATGCGGAGTTTAATGTATTTATAAGTGTTGTATTTACATTTTTACAATATATTCATGGTTCATGCAATTAGTTTTAAATGTTTTTAATTACAAAATGTGTAATATTAATATTATGGTTTTAATGAAAATTACTAATCGTTAGAAGCGTACTAATATGTTTAGGTTGTCGATTTTACAAATAAAGTTAGTGTTTAGATTTTAGGACGTGCTCGATCCTCGCCTGAGGAATACATTGTCTTACTAATGTTACAACTGATAAATGCGGGGCTATCGTACTTGTTAACATATTGAGTCTAGGTTTTTATTTCTTTTATATTAATCTTATATTCACGTGCAGTTTAGAAATATACTTTTTTATTTTTCTCATTATGTAAGCATGGTTTACTTTTTATTTCATGGACATTGTAAATATTGTATAAGTACATAGGTAACGAAAATATTAAAATTTAATTGACGGCCGCAATAGGCAGATGCCACAATATCACTTACCAAATGAAACCCATTATTTTAGTTTGGTGAGTAAGATTCTCGAAGCAATAATTTGCTGGTGGGAGGATATTCGCAAAGGTCCGAATATAAGGACACACGTGCATAAGTGTGTCGCGTTTTGCGTTCATTCTGTGAAACATCACACAGTAAATTTTTAATCTCTATTCGGACTGCACTACGCTTACTATCAGTCGCATTCACAGATTACTTAGTACTAGTCGCATTGTAGTCATTTCGTAATCCCTTAGCCCTTCTAATATTATAAATGTGAATGTTAGTTTGTTTGTTACGCTTGCACGCAAAAACTACTCAACCGATCATCATGAAACTTTGTACACATATTCTTGGAGGTATTAGAAGTAACATAGACTACTTTTTATTCCGAAAAAAATAGTGTTCCCGTGGGATGAAGAAGGAATTCCGATATATTTGCTACTTTTTCATACTCAAAAAGATGGGATGGGACTGGATTACATTTCATTAGTGAGAATGAGACTGGGCGGGCGGGATATAACGGGATGGGACGGGACGGGATGGGAGATTTCAAATAAAATTAACCACGCAGACGAAGTTTGCGGGCAGAAGCTAGTAACAGGATAAAGAAAATAAACATATTTTGTGTTTTGAGCTTCGGCTTCCCTTTTAAAAAATGTCACCCTTCGCCACTGCTGTATCTGTTTTTTTGTTGTTTCTGAATCAGCCTATTTACGTCCCATTGCAGGGCACGCGCCTCCTCTACAATCGAGAATATGATTGCGAGGGGTTAGGCCATATAGTCATATGCAGGTTTTCTCACGATGTTTTCCTTCACCGATATAGCGCATGGTGATTGACTATCAATACACACATGACTACGAAAAGTCAGAGGTGTGCCCTGGGATTTGAACCCACGATCACCGTATACATGGCGGCAGCCACATCTGGTCCGTTGTCAACAGGCCACCACGCACTTTAGAGTATCCAATTATACATTTGTTTAACATTTAGCATATAATTCAACGGGGCTGACCAGAGCCTTTAGTTTAAAATAATTTCATTTCGATTGACTACTTAATCGGAGAAACAATAGCCAACGTATTTATAACATATTTAATAATTTTACATTTTAGACACTACAACATCCATTTTATTTTTTCTAAAACGTCCTACTTGGAACATACATAATAGTTATGTAAATACGGCATTGTAAATACCCGACCCCGACACACAAGAGGTATTATGCCTTTGATGTGAAGGGAGTTGTAAGAACAGGTGTTTGCTCCCAGATCATTGTGAATACACCATACGGAAAATACGATGAAATGAATTTATAATACGATATTTAATATAGAAGATAGTTATATACGTATCTGTAAATGCTTTGTATATTTTATATAATATTATT
The DNA here is from genome assembly GCA_949752805.1 of Deilephila elpenor. Classification (NCBI taxonomy): domain Eukaryota; kingdom Metazoa; phylum Arthropoda; class Insecta; order Lepidoptera; family Sphingidae; genus Deilephila; species Deilephila elpenor. Next base: position 12,675,187 of record OX457108.1, read on the forward strand.
ATGAAGAATAACGCAATTTTGAGTTTATTTAGAACTTTACGTACCATATAAATTCTTACAAATCGCTATGATATGCTGGTTTCGTCACGATGTTTTCCTTCACCGATATAGTGCGTGGTGATTGACTATCAATACACACATGACTCCGAAAAGTCAGAGGTGTGCTTTGGAATTTAAATCCGCGACCACCGTGAACATGTAGGCAGCTGTCAGGTCCGTTACCAACAGGCCACAAAGCACTTATTACTTGTTTGAGCATTTACTTATTAATCAAAAAATTTTTTTTACAAACATTATAATTAGCAATTAGAATTTGTGCCCGATATGGCGATAGGCTCGCCCCCTATCACATCGTGAGACGGAACATGCAAGGCGAAATGTGTTATGTGGATGTCCTAGTGGCGCCTCTGCCTACCCCTTCGGGGATAAAGGCGTGAGTTTATGTATGTGTGTATAATTAGCAACAATCGATTACCGATCAGCCACCGCGAACATCCCTACAGTTAATTAATGCAATCAATATCGATTTAACGCGATAGCATAATCGAGAGGCGTGATCGTGCTGTTACTCGTAATCGGCACTTATCGATGGCGCCGGTAGCTAATTCAGAAACGCTTCCACCCATTAAGGAATTAGGTACGGACGCTGCGTTCAATCATTCGGTTTACGATGCTGATCTAAACTATTGAACACGTAAATGAAGTAGCAGCTTATACGGTTTGTGGTTTTCATTGAAAATAATAGAGGTTTTGCTAGTTATTAGAGGCTACTGAAAACCAGTGTTTTGTAAAGCAGAATTGTTAAGAAAGTTACAATTTTGCCACGATTAAAATGTGCAAGGTGGTTGAGATTACTGCTCATTAAATGTTCCTTTAATTTTGATACTTTTAGTGTTCATTTCTGTATTTTTATTTTTCGCCTGATCGTATTTTTCATCGATTGTCTAAATTCTACCCGAATACGCTTAACAGTCATACACATATTCCTGTGGTCCTGACAAGAAGAAGGCTTTGTATCGTGAATATCAGAAACGATACACTTTTCATCACCACAACCAGACCCAAACCAAATAATTGCGGACCCGACCTTTCTCACTATACGTCCAACCATTAACCTCCTGTTTCAAAATGACGTCTTAATCTGCAAGATGGTGTATTATCTTATACCTAATTAAAAACATATAGAAATAGTTTAAGTATGCTCGAGTGCGACCGACCTTAGCAGTGGCGGCGTCTGGACACACTACATGTTGGTAATTGATGTTGATGTAGTCGGTGCCGCTGCAAATGGTCAGCGACTTGTCTTCCAGACTCTCGCCGTGCTTGTTGGTCAGGTTAGCGTTCAGCTTCGAGTCCTGGGGAGGAAGTAGAAATTAATATTCAGCAAATTAATCAAGATTGCCTTAAAGCGAACATAAATGATAAGAAATTGTTTTTTTTAGAAAGATTTGTTACTAGGACTCATTGATGCTAAACGCAATTTTGACTCGAATGTAAACGATGGAGTAAGGTAAAAAATAGAAGACAACGTCGTGTAATTGTTCTTATCTCCAGAGGCACGGTGTATTGACTTTAAAGAACCTGATGAGCATTGTAGAGCATCCGAAATAATCATATCTTGCCGATGGACAAAATTATGCCAATCTTCTCATCACCACACACTTTTGTACAGGTTCTCTCCCTCTTTCTCTCTCTCGTCAGCCACAGGAAGTCCACAGCTGAACATAGGCCTCCCCATGGATCTCCACGTAGACCTGTTGGAAGCGGCCTGCATCCATCGACTTCCAGCGACCTTAACCAGGTCGTCCGTCCACCTTGTGGGTGGGAGTCCTATACTTCGCTTGCTTGTACGTGTAGGTTACTATGATGGATTTTGCTTTACTGATATCGATATCCAGGTGGATACGTATAACCAGCTATATTGTAGAGTATCCTGACATGCATTTAGTCTACAAACTAATAGTAAAGTTAAACGGGTTTATATAACTTTAATCACGCGCATGCTCTCAATATCTATTTCTAGGAAACTTTAGCACGTCATTACAATGCTCGTGTTTAACTTGTTATTGAGTAAATAGGTTTAATAATTAGAATAACCGATTATAATACTTTGTATAGTTTGTGGAAGAAGTACGGTCCGCCTGAAAGCCCAGGTTGGCTTGGGACGGTACGATTGTTTCGCCAAAACTAGAATGAGCTGATCCCACTAGCCCCTGCAACTCCGGTAAGCCAGGATCGACAGTTACTCAGTTTAATGATACCCAGCACTGAAGCTAAGCAAGTCTCAAGTTATTTCTATGTTGTCTATTTTAACCCATAACAAAATCACTAAATTCTCAAATGAGCAGGATGTAGCTGATACATTCCTCATAATATGTCGATTGTTCAATGCTTCTCATATGAGATTTTGGTTTGAATATTATGAGGTTTCTCACTCCTCGAATAGATGCATTAATAGATAAGATAGGTCCGCCATATTAAAACTGAGCTAAACTCGAATTTTGTAGACCTGGTAGTAGCAGCACCTCTGTTTGCCTTTTAAGTACATAATGCAGTTAAGCCTATGTGTGTAAAATCATAGATAAGAAACTCAATACATTATTGTCCATTTATATTCAGCAGAGGATTTTCTCCGGCACAAGATAGTACTATAATTACACCTACCTCACAGATAGGGGTAATTATAAGGCCAAACACGGCTGCAGATCTAAACAAACCTGCGCGAACAAGGCGATGTGACGTCACCGAAATGGCCGCGCTAATATTTGCGCGGAGTTGTTTGAAGAACTAATGACCGACGAGATCCAGTTGCAACGCAAAACAATATTTATGCGTGATTTTGGTTTGTATACGTTTGGGTAGGCCGACATAACTGTCTTTTGCCGATGTGTGAATTTGTGTGGATTGCACTGCAAATTAGCTGCATTGCAATCACTGCGGGGCGGTATATTGTATTGTATTTTATCAGCCCATATATGTCCCAATGCAGGACAAGGGCCTACACTACAATCGAGGGTACACACACACTACAATACACTACAATTGATAGTGGTTAGACCATATAGTCCACCACGCTAGCCTAGTGCGGGTTGGGGGATATTACATACCATAGTAATTCTTAAACAGTACTACGGTTTTCAGGTTTCCTCCAATGATTTCCTTCACCATTATAGTCCGTGGTGATTGACTAAATATACACATAAATCCGAAAAGTCAGAGGTGTGCTCTGGGATTTGAACCCGCGATCTTCGTGAACATGTAGGCAACCGCCTCTGGTCCGCTACCAACAGGCCACCACGCACTTCTCAAAATATGTTATGGACGCTAGTTATTTTATTATTTCGATGTAAACATATAAAAGAAGCGTAATTACCTTAGGCACACCCCCAGATCTGACGTCACTCACTTGACATAGCTCGATGACGTCACCGTCCTGTAACAAAAAGTAAATTAGTAATACTCTTAATATATTTTTTAATTCGAATTTATGCTAACATTTTCTCGTTTCATTTTGAAATTCAACCATTTAAGGATTTATAAGGACGCATTTGTCATGCGCTTTAGATCGCTTTGTATCTACAATATGTTTTAAAAATAAACTTTACTTTGTAGAACTAGAATATCAAGTCGTAGAACTCAATTAAGTTCCTTTTACAAGTCTAAGCTACAAAGCGATCCTAAGCTTTGCTGTGAAACTCATTAACTTTTGGCTAAAGGTTCCCTAAGATCAACCTGCTTCAGCGGGCATCCTGCGTGGAAATGAACCTTGCACTGTAGTCTAGAGTTGTATAGAGGAAAGTTGCGTTAACGTTCTTTTTACACATAAATAGTCCTGACCCCACACTAAGATCGAATCTTGTGTCGTGGGTATCAGGTACTACGAGAGACTTTTCGGTCTCACTAACACCCAGACCCGAAACAAATACTTTTGGTTCTCACAATCATTTGTCTCGGTGCGGGGATCGAACCCGCGGCCTCTTGTTTTACAGGCGGCGTCTAACCAACTGCGTTACGGAGGCTGTCGAAAACTGCGTTAAAAGTCAAATATGCATAGATTGCTGCAAAATTATCATTAAAAGTAGTAGAATCCAATGAAGTTCCCTTCACAAGTGTAAGCTACAAAGCTTTGCTGTTAACTCATTGACCTTTCGCTAAATGTTTCCTAAGAGCTAACTGCGTGGAAATGGATCTTGCACTGTAGTCTAGACTCTAGACTATAGTTAGTTGTGTATTAAACTGCAGTTTATAAAGCTAGGTTATGTTAAGGTTAAAAGTCAAGCTTGAGTTTGCTTAGGAGCATTTTTTTTCACGACATTCGAATTCAGTTTGAGCGAAAGACGAAACATTCGATAGCTAAAATGGGTTTACAAACGGTCTATTAATAATAAGGCCTGTCTATTAATAATATTACTATTAATAAGGTCATTATTATATTGATTGATAGAATCATTTCATCTGCCAATGGTATGCTATCGAGCGTAATATATTCCTTTATCGTGCATGTATAAATACAGATTTCTGTTACAAACGAAACCTTCGAGCACAACATGCATATCGATTTTACGGAAACCTTTCAAAGTAACGTGTTTTCTATTTGTTAGTTAATTAATAACCGTTCGACGTGGTCGCAGCGGCACGTGTACATGATAAACGATCGCAATCAATCATGTACGATACATTCGGCTCCAATTCTACATCCACATCAACTATATGGAAGGGCTATCGTGTCCGCATCGTGTTAAAACTACTATATAATATAGATATTTTTATAAGTAAAATAAATAAATAAAAAGATCGCGTATCACTACATACTCACGCCTTTTTCCCAGAACGGATAGGCATAGGTGCTACCAGGATACCCATATTTTGCCTTTGTGATAGGGGGCGAGCCTATCGCCATATCGGTCACAAATTCCTGACTCCGGGCTGATATGAATAGATAAATCCAATACTACTGTTGCCCGACCCGGGATACGAACCCGAGACCTCAGTTTTATAGTCTTACCGTAGTACAACTACGCCACCGAGGCAGTCGCGTATCACTAATAATTCAAATTTGATTTACGTAGACTAGGATTTTCACCATAGCCTTGGTGCCATACACCAGTATGTGCTCGTTACGCCGGAACTAGGAAGAGGGCATCCATCGGCGACTCTAATCAACGTTGCTATGGTAACGATGAACTGCGACAAGGACGAAGCCCTTAGGTACTTTGTAAAGGAGTTTTTCTGTTGCAAGTTGTTGCAAGTTGCAAATTGTGTTCATTCTATTTGTATAAATTGTTACAAATAAAATAAATAAATAAACGGTTATGTGGATTTCAGTTTAGGCATGCTGCGTTAATGCAACGCAACAGTAAAATTCAGATTATGGCTTTTTTGGACAACATCCACTCGGGTTTCTTTATAAAGATTTTATTCACCCTTAAAGTAAGATAAGATTAATTATGAATCCACACGTTGCTTCCTTTCTGTCCTCAACTTTACTAGAACAAAAACATTACACGTATTAAGATAATCACTTCGTTAATTAGGCGACGCTTTGGGATTAAATAAAAATGTATTTAAATGGAGCTGAGTACTGTTACAGTTTTTTTAATACGAGGAAAAGACAAAAAGCCCGCTATATCTAAAGACGACTAACTCAAAAATAAAAATAAAACATTTTTCTTTGAGGAATTAAATTAAAGTCTTTTGTAATTATGTACTGCGAGTTTCCCTGTTTTATCTCTCTTAGAGGATCGCACCATATTTTTTTTGGAATAAACAGGTTTACGGGGACTAAATGTTGTTTTGTTTTTAATGGTCTTTTTTTCCGTCCACCTCTTATCCACGCCTACGTGGGGTTCTTATAATTTGTATTTGCGAATGTTGATTGCGTAATCAAAGCAAATGACATCAAAACCGGTTAATTTTTTTAAATGTTACTCCTTCTTAACATCTTTGCAGCAACAAAACAACTTTGCATCAAAAGTACAGCAACTTGCCACTGTAATTAGACGCAGTTGAATCTTTCGAACAATATCGTTTCTCTAAGCCTGAGTTTCCTCATCTCCTGCAGTCTACTGATGACGTAATATCTCAACAAGCGTTAATTCAGTATATTTCACAAAGCTGTCACTTTCCAAGGAAAACGCAGCAGGATATTAAGCGCTCACACAAACGCGCTGATAATCTCCCCTCCCCCACCGATGACGACACATCCCTTACATGTCAATACAATTCAATAGACGTCACACTGAATAGGCGACCTAGTTCCCTGCAGATCTAGCTCAGATGTAGATGGCCTGTCATAAGCACTGACAGCGGTTGTTCTCAGCGTGAATTTAAATAGCGTTAAATGGAGGCTTGAATGACGCTTTCAATAGAATCTTTTGTGTTTGCTATGGTATTATGAATGTTTTTATTGTCTCGTGGCCGTGTGTGGGCTGGCATGACAACCTGTGGGTGCATTCGATAAGACTATGAAACGAGAGGAGGCGCCTTTGATCCACGCACCGAATGTTACTGCAGCTCATTTTTTTTCCGGTCTGGATATTATGACACCGAAAATACTTAGTTACTGATTCACACCTAACTTTTATTTTAGAGCGAGGTCGCGATTTTATGATTATGTATGTGTACACTGTTGGGTGTATTTTGTCTAAATACATTGACATACATACATACATAAACTCACGCCTTTATCTCAGAAGGGGTAGGCAGAAGCGCCACTAGGACACCCACATTTCGCCTTGTATGTTCCGTCCCATAATGTGATAGAGGGCGAGCCTATCGCCATATCGGGCACAAATTCCTGACTCCGGGGGCTGATAATGAATAGAAAAACTCAATATCACTTTGCACGACCCGGGATTCGAACCCGAGGCCTCAACTATGTAGTCGTACCGTAGTACAACTACGCCACCGAGGCAGTCCTATATTGTAATAATTTACATATTACTAGTGTACTAGGACTTAGGAGTTTATGAGTAGTAAGAAGTGACGAGATTGCGTGAGTGAGTGAGGTATTGTGTGCAAGGTTGTGCGGGAGTCTACAGCGCTTATTGGTAGGGCTGACATGGGTGGTTATATAAAAAAAAAACATGAGAAAGTATCTCAATTTTTTCTGAAGCGATTTGTACGTAATATAAAGGATATATACTTTACAAAGTACGAGTTAAACCAAATACAAAATATAAATAAAAAGAAAGAGAATTATTTTATTTAGTTGTTTTATCAATATAAAGAGATGAAAATTTGAACCTTCGCAAACTCACAATGCTTCTAATATCATCAATTTATAAATATCTGAGGAATGATATACTATATTTTTTTAACTTCGGCTACAATTCACATAATATAACTAAAGGCTCAAAGCTCAGTGTTGGTAGGTACCTTATCGCGTCACCATTTAAAATTGCAGACAAGATATCTCCGTATCAGGCAGCCCTAGGAATTGAAAAGGGTTTCAACTCTCAAGTAGCGGTCACATAATAGCCGTCTCGTATTTAGGTTACGTGAATAGTACGAGTTATTATGCGTCAAATAGACGCTGGAGGTGCGCTGGACACGCCCAGCAAAATATTTGACATAAATAGCTTATTTAAGCAGCATTAAGAGTATAAAGAGCCCTAGAAGTGTTGAAGTGAAGCCGATCAGAATTCGTCTTTGTTGCTTCACGTTTTCATCAAAAATATCAAAATATCAAATGTTTTGCTCGTAGATTCGGTCGCAGATAACTATTACTAGGCAAAAAGCGCCGTCAATCCACATTTTCATCAAACACGACGAACACGTAGACTGTTTGACAAACGCGTCAAACGACGCTCCATACTATCAAATAATTTGACAAACATGAAAATTTGACAAACAATATGATCGTTTACAGAGCCCTTTAGTTTTTAAGGTAACGTGTTTCGACATCATCGTGTTGAGCCACAGAAAGTTAAATACTGAACATAGGTTTCTCTTAAGTATTCTCTCAGTGACCTATTGTAACTGGCGCGGTGTGTATAAAGCGATATCCTGTAAAATTATGATTTTTTCCTATAGGATGATCGTCCGACTCTGTGCTTGCTGGTACATGGCGTCCAATCGACAACTTTTCGTATCTATTGCACGTATATTGGTTGTATATTAGTGCTCAAGTTTGGTAAATAAATAAAATTATAATACAAGGAAGCCTGCAGATCTGTTAAGTGTTATCTAGAAAATCAGACGTGAATTTCACCTACCGACAGGCCGCAATTGGCTAGCGTAGCTGGAAACTAAGGGTCTTAATGACAGTTTTAAAACTTATTTTAGCTCTCGAATATTTTGTCCCTTTCGAACGACTTTTGAATTCAGTTTGAGCGAAAAAGACAAAACATTCGATACTAAAATAGTTTTTAAAACTGTCTATGAATAAGAACGTAAGACCTAAACCCAATAACATAATAAATGTTTCTAAACTGTTTCACGTGCCCTCAAAAATAGCAATGTAAAAATTTGCTATTCCAACCAGCACATTAAGATACGTCTCCAACATCGAAACACGTTTAGGGTAATTTACCCCAAAAAGGTAAATTACCCCTAAACGTGGCCAAAATTGCCACACAAACGGAACACTGGGGCATAGCACCCAACATCAAAAAAGATAGGCGACAAAGCTCTCAAGCGACAATAAGCTCGGGGAGCTTCCGCGAAGAGCTTTCCGCCGGAGCTTTTGTGCTCGCTCTATAGTCGACAAAACCTTGGAAATTATACAAATTGAGTGTACTTAAGCGAGTTATGAGCTGAAGTAATTTTGTTACGGGAATCGAGTTACACATAATCGGATGAATTTTAGTGGGTAACTTCGTTCTCGACATTATTAAATTATGTATAGCGATAATTTTTAGTTGAGTTAGGAGTTATCGTGTATTTTTGTGAACATTTCTAAAACCTTTTTCGTTTTTTTCATTATCTACCGAAATACTCTAAGAACTTGATATTTCAATAAGTCGTTGAGGACCAAACATAATAGTGTCGACGTTGTGAACACTACATTTAGTTATATGAATCGCACGGCTCTGTCTAGAATCTAGTGCATTGTAGTAATTTCGATCTGTCAGTAAAAAGAAAGGGCACTAAATTCAGTACCACATTTCAAAATATCCATAAACCAGAACAACTTTTTATCAAGCATCAAATCCACACACACACATAAAATAACGCATCCAATTTTCAATTACAAAGTCTGTCACCGACGGGGTAGCAGGGTATCAAAGGGAAAGTGCCATATTCATCGGCGGCGGCGTGCCCCGGCATTCGCGTTCACGTAATCACGTATTTAGCATTTCATGGCTCGCACCTGAGATTTTCATTGGCGCGTAAAATCTTCAGGCATTTTGCAAATGGATATTCTGACTTTTAGATGGTAAAGGTCGCGGGACTTCGCTGGATGCAGGCTGCCTCCAACAGGTCACTGTGGATATCATTGGGTGAGGCCTATGTTCAGCAGTAGACTTCCTTTGGCTGATGGATGGATGATAATGATAGATGGCCGTTTTAGGGGGTATTGTCAAGTTACGTATAATTTAATGTGTTTAAGTATTTTCCTCTTGCCTATTCTGCCTATACTGGTTAAAATTGCAGGAAGTTGCTAGATGCAGGCCGCTTCCAACAGGTGGATGTGGAGACCATTGGAAGAGGCCTATGTTCAGCAGTGGACTTCCTGTGGCTGAATAGATAGATGTATTCTTATACTAAGCTTTCGTATGGCTTGGTTCTAATAAGTAACAAAATCCTTGTTTCTACAATATATTTAATCCTATTTTAACTAACGTGGTCCCTATTTGCACCGTTAATCGAATAATGACGTATTTTTATTGTAATTCTAGAACCAGATGTAGCTCGTTAAAAGCTACAGAACCTATAGATCTTCACGACTTGCTAGTACCATGGTGTCCATGTGGTGTTATAGAAATCCTCATGTACCGTTAGCTGACGTTTTGAGTTAAAATAACTAATCCTATCGTAAAAAATGCTTGCTGATGAATCATTGTATGACATCCAAAACATCGTAATCCCATTCCGGACTCGACATTGGATCGTGAATCGCCGTCATTTATCACATGTCAAACCGTCCGACGCGCCATAATGGTGTTGTGATAAAGTTTTCCGTTTGCCTCGATACAGTGGCACTTTTTGAATAATTCGCAATCGGAAATATTGTTATATTTTTGATGATAAATCAGAGGCTCTTGGGTAAAAAGTTACTGGAGTTGTATTTTACTCTTAACAAAATTTGGATTTATGATTTAATTTGATCAAGAATTTCAGTGGTATTTAAGGTCCATCATTCCGCGCTAGGCCAGCGTGACGGACCGAGGACATAATACATGACTAAGTTGCTTCCACGAAACAGCTAAATATTTACCATATTCAACCGTTCAGGAGTATTATCCCTTGAGGCCAAGATCTGTGATAAATTTTACGAAAAAAAACTTTTTGCACAACCTAGCATCACTTGCTCAAATGATCTCCGACGATATTCCTGAAATTTTTACTATACTTGCATAATTCTGGTCGATGGAATTGTATCAAGTTACTTCTACACCGATTTACATAAACATTGATATAATGTAATTGCTTACATAAATCCTTAATCCAGAACACGTAGCATATAGATTATTGACAGCCTCCGTGGCGCAGTTGGTTAGACGCCGGCTGTGAAACGAGAGGCCGCGGGTTCGATCCCCGCACCGAGAGAAATGTTTGTGCGGCCCACAAATATTTCTTTCGCGTCTGGGTGTTTGTGAGACCGAAAAGTCTCTCGTAGTTCTGATACCTGCGACACAAGACTTAATTGATCTTAATGTGGGGTCGGGACTATGTGTGTGACTGTTGGGTGTATTTATTTATTTATTCATAGACACGCAAACATTTGAATGTACCGGAGACCAATGTAAAATATGCACAACCATACCCTCAGAGAGGGGTGGAACTACCGGAGTTTAATGTGGGTAGCAATATACGCGTAATGTTGACAGCGTACGTGGGATGTATGATGCAAGGAACACGGTTCAATCCGTGCACTTAAAATATATGTGATAAAGCCTTGCTTATAGGTCGTATATACATACATTCACGCATTTATCCCAGAAGGGGTAGGCAGAGGCGCCACCAGGACACCCACATTTCGCCTTGTATGTTCCGTCCCATGAGGTGATAGGGAGCGAGCCTATCGCCATATCGGGCACAAATTCCTGACTCCGGGCTGATAACGAATAGAAAAACCCAATATCACTGCCCGACCCGGGATTCGAAGCCGAGACCTCAGCTTTATAGTCATACCGTGGTACAACTACGCCATCGAGCTTATAGGTCGTCGAAGGCTCAATACAAATGGGTGGGCTCGAAGAGCGTGGTAGAAATGTCTTTCCAAAACACCGACTTGAAGGAACAGCTTTATACATTCCGTTCTGGGAGTGGGATTTTTGGAGACCCCAAAAACTGGTGGTAATTTATAAACTGTCTTGCAATAACCAATTTAATCAAATCAAATCTTACAGCTATACCGTTGAATATAGTTTAATTATTTCTAATGTTCAAATTGCTAACATTACCTTACATTGCAGGTTTTCAATGTAATATATATTTATAACTCCATATAGATACAGCAGCGGAGTTATTCAATATAAGCTGAGTAGAACGTGCAGAATGTTGCAATATACGAGATATTTCATAAAGTGTAGCTCCACCTGGTTTATTTATGTCGCAGGATCTGACCTGGTTCGCGCGGAATAATGGCGAAAGGATTTCTCTACTTTTTTATTGCGTCGCAGATAATTATTATGAGAAAGCTGTACCTCGGTTAGTTGTAATAGCTGTATTAATTGGAAGGGTTTACTTTGAAGTAGGATAACGTTGAAATAAAACTATTTTATACGGATATTATCGCGATTTGGTTTAATTTTTAAATTTTTTAACTTTCCGACGCGACGTTTCGATTGCTTGATAGCTTTCGTGGTCACGGCGCGGACGTAGGACGTAAGATAACGTTTTTATATCAGCCTTTATTTATTGGAAAATATTTGTTAGTGGTTTTAGATTATAAATAATTGGGTAAATGTGTTGTTATGAAAATGCATAGTATAATAATAGACCTTAGCGAAAAATCGATAATGCATAATATGATACAAAATTCATTATGTTTGAAACATCTGTATTATGTTATTACAAATTTACAAATACGGTCAAATCAACGGAGAATAAAAATAAAACATTAATTTATTTTCATGTAATAAAATGTACCGAATACTCGTAAACTCCAAAATTATCAATAGTTATTTATTAAATTTTCAATAACACTCTCCTTGTACGATTCAATTCAAACCCACAACTCGCCGTGCATTAAAGCCGGCACCTCAATTCGCGTCGTGCATAATACATACAGCTAAATGAGGTTTGCGCGGTCGCGTGTAGATGAAAAAAGCGATGTAGCTAATGAAGTTTCAGAACACCTGATGCACCGACTCTTTATTGCTGTACTGGGTACGAAATATCATAAATTAAAAATCTGACTGGTGAGGCAATAAAGGGGCAACTGACAGTACTCTTGCCACATCACTCTTGCATACGAATACATACGATTGCCTTGTTTGTGCCGTCTTTAAATAAATAAAATATACCCAAAATTGTCCCAAAACGATACGAAATACGAGCGTTGCATTGTAGTTGTTAGGAACAAATAATTAGAGGCTTTCGGTCGAACGAAAATATTTATGTATCACAGCCATTTGTATCGGTGTTGCGACCGACGCGACGCAGCAATCTTATCTATTATTCTATAATAAATATCACTTATAGTATTCGGTGTTCTTATTACAGAAAACTAAACTGAAGCGATCGATTTCTTCTTAGGTTCGGTAAGCGAGATTGCCGGTGGCCCAATAACCTTTTCCTTCTATAATTCTTTTCCCCTTTTCCTCATATTTTAGAAGGTAATGCATTTCCAATCTAGGTGTCGGAGTTGGTTATGGGGGGAGGTAATTACTATTAGAAGAGCTGTTTGTTGCTTTGCCGGATCCAAACAATAAGAAGTAATTCCAGATATTTTCCAATATGCAGGTATAATAAATATCTCTGTAAAAAGTACTTACCCGTCCATCACTCTTCCAGTATATGAAGAAGCCATATTCATCGACTTTGAAGGTGCAGTTCTGCTCCAACTCTGTGTTGTCCTTCTCTTCAGTCCATCTGTCGAAGACGGCTCCCTGAAACCAAAGTTTCAAGTCAAAAATACAAATTAACACTTAAGACCTTCAAAGGCCAAACGATCATTTTCTTACTTACGAATTTTAAAAAAGTGTCTGTCTTTGGAAATATTTCATATTTAAATAGAACAAATGAGAGAACAAATTTACGGATTTTTTAGCGATTGTCGTTTGTATTTACCCAATTTTCAATATTCGAAAGTAACTCGTAATCTGAATTTCGACTTTCGAGTTCAGTCAGGGTATATAAACCCAATTCAGCCAGTGTTTATTGTGTGGACTGATGGCAACGGACCAGACTTTGACTTTTCGGAGTCATGTGTGTATTGATAGTCAATCACCAAGCACTATAACGGTGAAGGAAACCATCGTGAGAAAACCTGCATGCTATAGCGATTCAGAAGAATTTCTATGGTATGTAAAAGTCCGCCAACCCGTACTAGGCCAGCGTGTGGACTATACAGCCTCAGCCCTCTCAATCGTACTCTCGATTGTGGAGGAGGCTCGCGCCCTGCAGTGGGACGTATATGGACTGATACATACAAAAATATATCTAAGTTTAAGAAGTTTGATATAATTGTGTAGACCGACCACAAGTTACTTTCTCTCCGGATTGGAGATTTCTATATAGTGTATTATCTATGTTGGAGACTCTAGTATGAATACATTTATTTTCAGGTAGATTATAATAATATTATCACCCCAGTCCAAAAAAATGCATGAAGTTGTTTGATCCCGGAACAAAAAACAGTTGCGTGGGCAAATAGCGGATTTTTCACAATAACTAACATTCTAGCAACAACAACCGCCGGAGATTTATTACTTTTAAACGAAACTGAATAAAATTTATGAATAGCGTAAGCGTAAGCTCACGCTTGTATACGTAAACGGGTAGGCAGAGTCACACATCATTACATGGGTGCCATATGTTAATAGTTCCCACGATTAACCACGCTTGATTTCAAAGATAAAATATAAATAAATAAAATATTTTGATAAAATCAAAAGTAGTTCGATAGGGACAAAACTTTCGATAATTACAATGGTTTTAAAACTGTCTATGAAACCGTCAGTCGTAAGACATTACCATAAGGCTCTAATTCAGTAGATTCCTAACCCATCTATCGAACGATGAAAATGAACGAACGCATGCACACATGCGGCAATCACCTGTCGAGTTGTCTGTTAATTTATTCGATGGATCCCGTGGCGGCCGGCCAACGGACACGCCACCACGCTGTTTACAAATCTTACTTTATGCCTAGCACATGCGAAATATCCAAATTGTACATCCGAAAATCATTGCACATAAAACTATTGCGTAGTTTCATTGTTGTAGTCAATGGCCTTACAATAGGGTATTTGACTGCGATCGATTTTTTAATTAATTTGCGTACAAACACAAGTACAAAAATATTCCTGTCAAATCAGTATTAATGTAGCTTGTAAAATTAAGCAGATATTAGTATTTTAAAAACAGAGTAGCGTAGTTGTGACATCATACTGTTTCTTTCACACGCGCACACTGTAATACATATTAAGACTAGTGACGTCACTAGTCTTGTTTTGCATCCATTTTCTTTTACTCCCACTGCAAGATTTAAACCGTTTACAACATTAATAATTCTGAATTTACAAAATTCCTTGTTTACTCGATTTTGGATATGGATACCTTTTTATTGATACAATAGAATAGAGTCAAATAGCCTTTTAAGGTAGATTGAGATAAGGGGATGGAGGAGAAGAAAAGCGAACATTGATTTAGGGCGATATAATAATACTATTATACTATAATTAAGAACGAAGGACTGATAAACCTACAGACCACAATTGAAAAGTTTTACGCCTGAGTTCATAAACGTTTTTTGCGGGTTCGCAGTATTCACATAATTATCATTATATTTATCATCATAACATAATCATCATCAGATTATAGCACTTTACTATTGATTACTTTCAGTCTGCGGAGAAAAAAGTTTGCAAGTTTACTAATGATGTTCTTATAAATGAGGTTGAGTCGACTAATTGATCTCTAGCACCGAATATAAACATTTATTCTGAATTGAAAAGAGAACCTACAAAACTCAACTCAAATAACTACACAAGCAACAAACTCGGATATCGAAATACGACCTACAAATCTCGCAAACCGCTATAAATTGTCAATTATCAGGTACATTACAGCATTTTCACCAGTTTCGAAATGGCGAAGTTAGTATTTCAGCTTACTGGCGCAATTAGGCGGTTTACTGCGGCCCAACCCAAAAACAATACAATTCATCTCCATTGGATGGTATTACGGTAATATTGGCCAAGTTACTTCGCTATAACATCTAGCCTGCGAAGTTTATGGAGCTATTAATCTACAGTGGAGCGTGGCCTTCCAATTGATTTAATCAGAATTATTTATTTGGCAGACGAAATTTACTCGTACGTGTTGTTTGATGTTGGTAAGATATTACAGACAGCGACTACTATGCTTAAAGGTGTTAAACCCGCCACTTAATAAATAATAATAATAAGTAAATACACCCAACAGACATACATAGTCCTGACCCCACATTAAGATCAAATAAAGTCTTGTGTGGTGGGTATCGACTACAAAACACTTTCGGTCTCACAAACACCTAGACCCAAAACAAATACTTGTGGGCCCACAAATATTTGTCTCGGTGCGGGGATCGAACCTGCGGCGTATTTTTTCACAGCCGGTGTCGAACCAACTGCCAAACTGGAGGCTGTCAAAGCCACTTAGAGATCGACAAGCTTACATCCTCAGTTTTAAGGCGGTCGGCATTATTGTTTCGATGGACGAGAGGCGAGAGCTCATATCTTGTCACTCGATATTCTGGTATAGACAACACTGAACTTACTGTTACTAGCTGTCAGTAGTTCCAGTTCCTTGAATTGGTCTCTTATTACATTGAAATTTTACCCAATCCTTTTACCTCTCCAGTTAATCAAGAATGAGTAGGGCGTAATGGCAAATAGTTTATTTCCAACTCGCATTCGTTTAACTGATCCGATTTCTTTCATCCCATTAGCCACCAGTTCCGCGCTGTGTATAAATACAATAATAATGTAAATATAGGTTATGAATGAGGGGATATTTTTGTGCGGCAGTTGATATTGTTATCAGGTCTGTTCGCGTGTGCGGTTGATTCCGATTACCGAGGTGAGAGGGTTACTGTAAAGAACTGTGGTGCGATTGCCAGCGGAAACGAATGAATTATACTAATTAAATTAATAAATGTATCTTAATAGGGTATTTACTTTGTAATTTACGACTATTTTTAATACTATATTAATATATCAGCGCTTAAATTACTTCTCACATCGTATGAGAATATTGGAGGTTTAGTCAATACACTTTAACGGTGAAGGAAAACATCGTGAGGAAACCTGCATACCGTAGCGATTTAAAATAAAAAAAATGTGTGTGTGTATTAGTGTACACACGTAAGAAGTGAAACTTCTTTATGACATCATTTTTCGAAAAATGATCTACTATTTACAAATTTACAGAATTGGTAAAATAAAGCTAAATTAAATAAAGTTTAAGTTTAGGAGGGGGGAAATTTTGAGGGAATTTGGGATTTCTATCGGGGCCAATTTGTAGCCCTCACCGAGACGGTTCCGAGGATACCAAGCTCGGTGGGTCCACGATCTTTATTGGCCGAGATAGGTTTAGGGGGGGGTGAGGTAAAAATTTTAGGTGGGGGTAGGGGCGGGGGGGGGGTTAGGTTTCGTGGGGAGGCTATTGGGCACCTTAAAATATTTTTGGGTGGAGAAAGTTGTGGAGGGGGAATTCGGGAATTCTGTTGGGGCAGGAGTGTAGCCCTCACCGAGCCGGTTCCAATGAACCCAAGGTCGGTGGGTCTACGATGGATAATGCCGGAGATATGAGTAGGGGGGGTGAGGTAAAAATTTTAGGGTGGGGGTAAGCGGGGGGGGAGGTTTCGTGGGGAGGCTATTGGGCACTGTTTTGGATTTAGGGTGGGGGAAGGCCAGAGGGGGGGTAAGGATCAAATTACAAAAAAGTGGGGGGGACTTAAAATTTTGGGTGGGGCTTGGAAGCAGTTGGGGGTGTGGCTTACTGAAGTGGGTACTAATTTACTAAATAAAAAAAGATGGCGCGTAACGGAAGAATGTGACGCGTAACGAAAAATTTTTTCCAACCCCGATAAAGAAGTTTCACTTCAAAAAGAATTTCTACGGTATGTAAGTCCGCTAACCCGCACTAGGCCAGCGTGGTGGACTATATGGCCTAACCACTCTCAATCAATTCTCTCGATTGTAGAGTAGGCCCGTGCCCAGCAGTGGGACGTATTTGGGCTGATACATTATACAGTCAATACAGCAATTAAACTAGTCGTTTCTCTAATATCAGAACAGAAATATACATATATGGTTCCAGACGCAGCTTATAGATGAATGAACACTTGTTGAAGGCTTTTTCCTCTATTCTAATATCACAATTAATAAACCATACATGAGGCCTCCGACGAGACATACAGACGATATAACTTCAGGTCAAAGTTTTTGCCTTGGAGGTAGTGACTTAGGGCCAACAAATGTTGCTACTTGTTTTTTAAACCAGATTATACCAGTTTGTTTGCCTAAATATTTTATCCCACATCTTTTGTTATTCAGTGTGACCTAAATAGGTAGCAATCATAATCTAACAAAAACGCTGATAAAGTCAACTTCAGATTAGTTCCGAATTATCTTTGGAAGATTTAATGTCTATTGTGAAAGTTTTACGGCAGAGAACAATTGATGCCCAAAGAAAGGACATTCTAACAAAGTTAAAACAGCAATTTGGACTTTCCGCATTGACCTAATTATTTTTCTACTCCAACACTAAATTGGAATCGCTAACTCCAATCTATCAAACGCGTCTCGTTTGACGTCTTTAAATTGCTACGGCTTTACTAAAGGCAATCTTTTGTACTATAAAATCTTTTCATCTTTTCAAATAGAACATTTTTTTTTACTTTAATATGAGAACGTTAATTCAATTGACTGCCGACTGCCTCGGTGGCGTAGTTGTATTACGGTACGGTTACAAAGCTGAGTTCTCGGGTTCGAATCCCTGGTCAGGTAAAGTGATATTGGATTTTTCTATTCATTATCAGCCCGGAGTCAGGAATTTGTGCCCGATATGGCTATAGGCTGGCCCCCTATCACATCGTGGGACGGAACATACAAGGCGAAGAGTGGGTGTCCTGGTGGCGCCTCTGCCTACCCCTGCGGGGATAAAGGCGTGAGTTTATGTATGTATTTTATGTATGTTAATTCAATTTTTATTTTTGAAGCTATCTTATTTATTTTGCGCATTTGTTGTAGAATTACGACAAATAGTCTAGTGATCACCAAACCGCTAGCTAAGTGTTAGGATTATACTATTACGCTATTTTTTCTATCGGTCATGATCTTTGAATGATCTTTAAGTAGGTCTATATTCAGCAGTCGAGTTTATGTGGCTGAGGGGATGTCGATGATGCAGGACTATAACTGCAGAGGAGTGGAGGATTAATTTTAAATACAAGCCGGAAATACAACCAATAAATTATGAACTACAAAAATTGGTATGTATGATCATTATGAAAGCGATTAATTTCTCCGCTACCGCTCCCGCTGTCACTACGACCGCAGACTAGCGTGGGCGTGTGCTCGCACTGTATAAACAGCGCCGATCGTCTCTGATTTACGAGTTTACGACGTGTTCACTCAGCTTACCCGCAATCGGTTCCAGACCTATACAAACATCTCGTGCGCGCTGCTTTTGAAGATTATATGCTTCACTTGCCTCATTGGCCAAAGGCAGCGTGTATTGGATGTGTATGAGACACTGGGTCTAATTACTAGCTCAGGCATTCTCATTTGTGATAGTTTTTTGTGAGAAAAACAAACATATAGGGTCCCTGGCAATATAATTTTTGGCCGACAAGATCCGTCGTCTTTGACATCTTAGCAAAGAAGTAAGCTTGATAAACTGTGGGTAGCATCAGTAACATATCTACCTACTCATTGGTAGTACTTGCGTGAGCATACGCTATATCATTAGAAAAGGAAACATCGTGAGAAAAGACCAACAGTTCTCCACAAAAGTTCAAAGAATTGTGATACCTACCGACCTGCAAAAGGATTCGGTTTTGATCATGTAATGACAATTTAATTTACTGTTCAATGCACTGTTATGTTCCGGTTTGAAGGACATTGTAGCCAGAGTAACTACTAGACATAATAGGACTTAACATCTTATACTCAGGATGGCGAGCGCAGCGGAATGTCAAGCATTGCTTTGTAATTCATGGTGTTGTTTGGTTTTGCTATCGTCCATGAGCGGCCTTATCGCTGACCAACAGGCGAATTGCATGCTCGCAATTCATTGCAATAAAAAAGAGGCCATAATCGCCCACAGCTGAGCAAGGGAAACTTCTACAATCGAGTTTTATTATTGGAGACTGTCCCGCCCTCACACCCGCCACTGCAACTCCTGTAAGCCAGGATCAACAGTGCCACGCATTTTAATGACACCGAGCATTGAAGCTCAGCGCGTCTCCGGGAATGTCTGACTTGTCTTTAACCCGCAACGAAATCAATCACAAAGTTAAATTAATAGGAGGAGTTGGAAATAATTTATTGTCCACTATTGTCGAGTTTGATTACAGGGCTACAATCAATTTAAATAAAGCAATATTGCACAATGAAAACAGAAAATTGAAATTGTTTAATCCGGGGATTGTAAATGTATCCATCGAGCAATTGGATTTCGGCACAGCTGAAATCACATCTGATTGCCGAAAGGTCTGTGACCTCCGCCGGATTATGTGCCGATAACGCATCGGTGCCAATCGATGACCAATCTGCCGGATATAGGTTAAATAGGGACTATTCTTTATGATTTTTAGTACAGGTGCTGTACATGAAAAGATTTTGGGAAAAATTGTGAAATTATAAAGCCAAGCATTTTTCTACATGGTTAATATAATGTTGCGTCGACCGCAAGTCAGCATGGGGTAAGGGCGTGCAGAAAAAGAAAGAACAGCACTCGAGCAATCTATGTAG
Source organism: Deilephila elpenor (assembly GCA_949752805.1). Taxonomy (NCBI): domain Eukaryota; kingdom Metazoa; phylum Arthropoda; class Insecta; order Lepidoptera; family Sphingidae; genus Deilephila; species Deilephila elpenor. The sequence goes on from OX457108.1 coordinate 12,695,481, forward strand.
ATTTTTTACTGTTATCATAATGAACTTGATATTAAGTGCAAGACAATTTCATCGGTGGTGGGATCTTCTAATTTGCTAGAATATCTATCTAAAAAGTAACTAGGTATACCAATTGCGGAAAATCCACCACGATCCACGCAAGTGTGTTTTGGGTGAACCCAAAATGTTAATACATCCTATCCTTAACCAGGGTAAACTAGTATATCAATCGACGAGAGAAATCTGACACCAATCAACGTTGTATCTTTTATCTGGAATACATTGATCTTACCATCAGGTGCAAAATGTTAGCCCTAGGATAACCACAGTATCCTCACCTGCAACAGGGGTTCAGGCACGGGGATCTGCCAGTTGAACTCGAACTTCTTGGTCATGGTGAGACGGGGATCGACGCGCCACACTCACTCCCGCTGTTCAGCAGCTGGCCATCATATAACCTGCGGACAGATGGCGCTGTTAGACAAGTTGTATTGTTGTAAGTAGTGTTAGAAAGGTTATATAGGTTTATCGAGGGCATTAGATCATTAGACAATCATTGATTCTCGGTTGAAAAAAAAGCGCTGGCTAGATGTCGTCAAGGAAGATATGAGAGTCTATGGGCTTACTACTGAGGATGCCGAAGATCGGGCGATATGGAGGAGAATCAGCCGGAAGGACGGACCCTGGCACCGGCTGGGATAACGCCAGGTAGAAGATCTTTGATTCTCGGTTGACTGGCAGAGAATGCCTCAGGCATTAAGTCCTCCTTTAATCTGTATATAGCTTATATGTAGCATTTAATAAGCAATGATTAAATAGATATCCCAGGAAAAAATACATTATTATTAAGATATGTATCTAATTGTAAAGTCTAGTATGTTCTGGTTAATAAAACGAAAACACGTTAGTTGTGTAATGTTTAACCGTGGGATATTGAAGATGTAATAAAGATTACCGCACATATAATTGAGACGTGCGTGGTGCGGCCTTCATGGCGATTTTTATTGAGCTAATAAAAATAATGAGCCGCCATTATAGATGTGCATTGCGACACACAAGTAGACAGACACACTGAAATGTCTTGATTCTATCTATAGGTATAGACTTAGTTATTAAATAAATAAATACACCCAACAGTTACATACATACACACATAGTCCTGATCCTACACTAAGATCGAGTCTTGTGTTGTGACTTGTGAGTATCAGGAACTACGAAACTTTCGGTCTCATAAACCCCCAGACGCGAATCAAATACTTGTGGATTACACAAATATTTGTTTCGGTGCGGGGATCGAACACGCAGCCTCACGTTTCACACCCAGCGTCTAACCAACTGCGCCACAGAGGCTATCCCTTTACGCGATATGACATAATATCACTCATTTTTTCCCCTGCGGGGTTTGCACCTGCGGCATCTCGTTTACAGCCGGCTCCTATAAAACTACGCCATGGAAGATTCCACGCATTGAAGGTCATAACAAAATTCCTAATCTCCACTCCGATCCGTTGTTATAAGTAAACGTGTGCCAATTAGCTGACAAGGCCCGTAACAGCGTTATCTGCAGACCCCGGCGTGGGGTTACCCGCTGACCCCAACTCATCAAATGTTTGAATTGGATATTAGGATGTTCACCATGTACTACAGTATTTTTAAAGGGGACTTTTTAGCAGGTTATATCACAGATAGTCTTGACCCGTCATACTAGTGGCAGTTCTCATCTGTGAGAGGCTCACCTGGGTAGGTACCACCACAATGTCTATATCTCCCGCCAATACCAGTGTAATTGCACTGTTGTGTTCCGGTTTGAAGGACATTGTAGCTAGTGTTACTACTTGACATAATGAGACTTAACATGTTATGAATCAGGATGGCGAGCGCAGTGGAATGTCAAACATTGTTTTCTAATTCATGGTGTTGTTTGGTTTTGCTACCGTCCATGAGCGCCGTATCGCTTACCACCAGGCGAATGGCATGCTTGTGTCGCCATTTATTGAAATAATAAAAAAAACACCAAGATATTATGACTCTTATGTAGTGAACGCATTAAAGGTTACAACAAACGCCCAATCTCACGTTTCGATCTGTAGTTATTAGTAAACGTGTGCCAATTAGCCGACCAGGCCCGTAACAGCGTTATCTGCAGACCCCGGCGTGGGGTCATCCGCTGACCCCAACTCAATACAGATGTTAGTTTGGGACGTGCACCATCTAGCATAGACGGTTTACAGTTAAGATTTTTTTAAGTTATAGAAAGGTGAAGTTTTTTTGCAGGATTTTGTAATGCCTACTGCCTCGGTGGAGTGGTTGTAGGTACTATGGTACGATTTCGTGTGTTATGTCAGAAACACAGCACACAAAAAAGAGCGTATTCCAACAGGACGCCACATTTATTCTGATAGATGTGCCGTTGTGGTCTATTCATAAAAGTCTTCTTAAAGTAACGCTGGTATGCACTATTTGTTAATTTAAAATATGTTCTAATAGAATCTCGTGGATGACTTATGTAAGAATTAAATAGGTCACGTATATTATTACTTGCGTTCCTCTAACATATCTAATCTTCACGAATATATTTTAAAGATATTACAGACATCAACAACCATTTGAGGCAACCACGTCAATATAAGACATATAAATACGTCATATTACCACAGAAATTTCTCACAATACATAAACACGAGCCATATTACACTTCAAAACAAATACTGCTCCATCTTTCGCTACGTAATAATGAACCCCGAAAACGGGGTCAGCGACCGCACCCTCTTCTGAAGCGAGGAAAGAAATCGTTTCACTTAATGTCCATGATTTATCTCTAAGGTCCTGTGCCGAAATTAGCAAGATCTGCGGGAATTTCGGGTCAGTCGATAGCCGGTCGGTGACCTCTGTAGGCCGTTTATCCCCATACGTTATAGATATGTGTGGGATAAGGTTTCATGGGTTGATTGCGATAATAATTAGTTCTCGTTACTATGTGCCTTGCCCACGCCACATTAACTTACTATTGTGTCCCTGGAATTTCTAGTCGGTCCGTATCAGTAAAGGAGATCAAGGACGAAAGTAACAAATGAGTTTCAAATCCCCCCTTTACCTAAGTTGCGTTCTCAGAGCTATGCCATCAAGACTATGCCATAAGGTTAGTGAGATATTACCTACATGAAAATTAGAAAATCGTTACGTTGGTCCCTGGGCTCCCCTATATACATGTAACTACTGCAAGGCACCTCTACGATTGAGAGTCCGATTGAAAGGGGTTAGGCTATATAGTTCACCACACTGGCCTCATGTGGGTTGTCTCTACAATTAGCTTCATCAAACTGACAGCCCTTTTGAGAAGTCGGTAAATATCTGTTATACCCTATACGTAAGATTATTATGAACTATTCTAACACGCAAAATATGCACAATATTATTAAAGTGTTATTAGGAGGTACTGGTAATGTGCACAACGTTTTCCTTTATTATGAAAACATTGTGCAAATTGTAACCAAATGTTTACAATGCACGCTTTAACTACTAAATACTTATAAACAAAGTAAATATAAACATACAACAATAACATAATACAATATGTGAAAATATCTCAACACGTGCATGAAAATCTCTCTCTCTCTCTGTCTCTCTATTCAGCCACAGGAAGTCCACATACATACATAAACTCACGTCTCCACCCCCGAAGGGGTAGGCAGAGGCGCCACCAGGACACCCACATTTCGCCTTGTATGTTCCGTCCCACGATGTGATAATGTGATGGGGGTGAGCCTATCGCCATATCGGGCACAAATTCCTGACTCCTGGCTGATAATAAATAGAAAAATCCAATATCACTTTGCCCGACCCGGGACTCGAGCCCGAGGCCTCAGCTTTGTAACCGTACCGTAATACAACTACGCCACCGAGGCAGTTAGTCCACAGTTAGCAGACAGGAAGTCCACTGCTGATCATAGGATCTCCACACCCACATTGGAAGCGGCCTGCATCCAAACTTGATACAACCTTCACTTGGTCGTTCGTCCTTGCAGGCGGGCGTCACACACTTCGCTTGCCAAGCGATACTAACAATATATTTTACAAAGAAATGCTGAAAGAAATTCACCAACTCGCCTACCAACTGTTTAAAAGGATAAATCTTCTGAGTCACGCACAATAGCGTAATCTTGAAATGAAATGTCCTGAAATGCACGGATTCTGGGTATAAGCTAATGGATTGTATTTAATTTCATTTTCAAATTTTCTAGGAAAGCGATAGTCATTCTATTTGACAGCCTTCGTGGCGCAGTTGGTCAGACGCCGGCTGTGAAACAAGAGGCCGCGGGTTCGTTCCCCACACAGAAACTAATATTTGTGTGATCCACAGGTATTTGTTTCGGGTCTGGGTGTTTGTAAGACCAAAAAGTCTCTCGTAGCTTCTGATACCCACGACACAAGACTTGATCTAAGTGTGGGGTCAGGACTATGTATGTGAGTGTTGGGTGTATTTTTTTAATCTTAATGGGTTTAGCCTTTGACCATATACCAAGTGAAAAGAAAATACCAATATAGAAACATAAAAGATTCAGTCCAATTGCAGTCGAAACAAAAATCAGTTGTTTATGCATCATGAATGCATGAAAAGAAACCTCACTATATTTCGTATTTAATTCGCAGATTCCAGGACTTATTTACCCGGTAGAATATGGGAAACTGGGTTGGGCAGGGACAGACAAATTGAAAAACTCCTAGAACAATTGTGTAACAAAGAGATAGATGACGCTGCGTTTAAAACTCTACATAGATATGGAGCTTTTGTTCTAGTCATTCTGGGCATTACTTTGTTATTTATTGTATTCTTTACTGCACTAAAGAACAACACGAAACATAAAAGATATTATTTTTAAAGAGTACAGATGGCGGTGTTTTCGCCTTAATTTCTTACCGAAAAACTTTGGATGGATGTAAGAAAAAGAAAAGAAGAGATGGCAGCCTAGAATATAAAGAATACAAACTCAAAAAATTGATAAATTAATTATTTATAATGAATTATTTATATTTTGTTAATTTTATGATTAAATGTAATAATGGAATTAAAATAAATAAATCATTCTCAGCAGTCGCACTATTAGTATTGACCCCACAAGATTGGTAACGGAACGGACCCCATAATGTCCAGACCCCAGAAACATTCTAGTAGTTTTGAGTTTTGACGCCTAAAGCACCTTCGTAAGATAATATAGATTTGTATAACTACCGGCACGGATCTTGAGCGCTGGCCGTTACTTGCGCAGATGTCGATTTTTGGGTCTCTTTAGAGGTATGATGAAGTAAGCGGGCGGGGGCATTATCGCATCGGCCAGTGATTGGTTCACTACGCAACGCCATATTGTTGTTATGTCTAATTCATTCATTCTGTTTGTTCAATTCATTCATTTATTTTGTCCTTCAGTTCACGATGCGCAAAGCAATCCCCACTCTGTCGCCGAGCGCTCAAGATCCGTGCCGGCGGTTATATCTTCTTATTACGGTGTCAGGAGTGTGTAACTGTTGTATAAAATTTCTTATTTTCCATAAGTTAAGTCTAACCAACGGCATGTAAGTAGGACGAAGCCAAGTATGAGAAGATTTAGAACCTAATGCTTATCTTTCTCACCAAAAGCAATAATTTACCATAACATACCAATATGTTTTATTAACACGATCTATCTCCTATATTCAATTTTAAAACATACAACATACTATGTCATGACTGCCTCGGTGGCGAAGTTGTACTACGGTGCGATTACAAACCCAAGCCCCAAGTTCTCGGGTTCGAATCCCGGGTCGGGCAAAATTATATTAAGTTTTTCTATTCATTATCAGCCCGTAGTCAGGAATTTGTGCGTGATATGGCGATAGGCACGCCCCCTATCACATCATGGGACGGAACATACAAGGCGAAATATGGGTGTATTAGTGACGCCTCTGCCTACCTCTTATGGGATAGAGGCGTTAGTTTATGTATGTATGTATGTATATATGTATGTATGACAGCCTCCGTGGCGCAGTTGGTTAGACGCTGGCTGTGAAACGAGAGGCCGCGGGTTCGATCCCCGCACCGAGACAAATGTTTGTGTGAACTACAAGTATTTGATTCGGGTCTGTGTGTTTTTGAGACCGAAAAGTCTCTCGTAGTTCCTGATACCCACGACACAAGACTCGATCTTAGTGTGGGGCCAGGACTATGTATGTGACTGTTGGGTGTATTTATTATGTACTATGCCACATAAAGTCACTGCCTGTTCAATCTGAGGGAGCGCAACCCCGGAATCCATTAGGACTGCGGTCAGAACGCATTAGCGCTGCTCCCTCACTTGGAACTGTCAAGTTCTTAAGCTAGGCGACACTAATGGACAAGTTATAGATTTACAGATAATTGTTTCGAATGAGATCGATTGACAATGGATGTGGATGGAACTACAGTTATTATTAAATACAGCGTGGTCGCTTTTATCGGCTATTTTCCGACTACAGCTAAGCTAAAGGAGGGTTATGTTTTCAGCTCGTATATGAATATACATTTATGTATATTCATCTGTATCCGCATAATTACTAACTTCTATTATTATTTGACGAATATGTAGATCGAAACGAGATTTTGATCGTTCGGAGATTATATTAAATTGCTTAGTACTTTAAAATGTATCGTAATACTAGAAAATATATGTTTTTTCAAACCTTATAATAAGATACCATAAACGATATACCATGTACAACACTATAGCATCCGCCATGCCCATATACAAAAAATAAACAATGAATTATTTAACAAAAGAATATTGTAATACATTAAACAAACCAGCACAAATCTTCATAAATAAATAAATAAAAGTGAAATGACACAGAGTAAATGACGCACGCATTTCTTATGCGTTGCCTACGCACGTGTTGTCTCTGAGAGTCACGCGCGCCGCCGCGCCGCGCACGCCGCCTACCACGTGATCCATTCTACATTAATGTAACATGCCCTTACACTCTTTAAGGTCAAGTGTTAAATCTCACACGTTGCTGAGTTATTGTAGTCTATCGTTTTGGTAAATTCAATAAGGTTTTGGTTTATTGATTTGAGTACATATAATTTTATGCACAATTTATATGAAGTAATTTATGACAACCTAAGTGATTTGCTGGCCTCAAGACAACTACAAAAAAAAATGTGTGTGTGTATTAGTGTACACACGTAAGAAGTGAAACTTCTTTATGACATCATTTTTCGAAAAATGATCTACTATTTACAAATTTACAGAATTGGTAAAATAAAGCTAAATTAAATAAAGTTTAAGTTTAGGAGGGGGGAAATTTTTGAGGGAATTTGGGATTTCTATCGGGGCCAAATTTTAGGTGGGGGTAGGGGCGGGGGGGGGGTTAGGTTATTTAGGTTTCGTGGGGAGGCTATTGGGCACCTTAAAATATTTTTGGGTGGGGAAAGTTGTGGAGGGGGAATTCGGGAATTCTGTTGGGGCAGGATTGTAGCCCTCACCGAGCCGGTTCCAATGAACCCAAGGTCGGTGGGTCTACGATGGATAATGCCGGAGATATGAGTAGGGGGGGTGAGGTAAAATTTTTAGGGTGGGGGTAAGCGGGGGGGGGGGAGGTTTCGTGGGGAGTCTATTGGGCACTGTTTTGGATTTAGGGTGGGGGAAAGCCAGAGGGGGGGTAAGGATCAAATTACAAAAAAGTGGGTGGGACTTAAAATTTTGGGTGGGGCTTGGAAACGGTTGGGGGTGTGGCTTACTGAAGTGGGTAGTAATTTACTAAATAAAAAAAGATGGCGCGTAACGGAATAATGTGACGCGTAACGAAAAATTTTTTCCAACCCCGATAAAGAAGTTTCACTTCAAAAACATAGTTTTGATCCCTGTACCGAAAGAAAATGTTGTTTAGCAATTTAATATTTACTTTGACAAACGAAAAGGCCGAAATGTGAGACAGGGCTACATCTGTGATTCTAACAAATTTATTTATTAATGTACATAATTTTCAAAGTAACAGTGTAATAAATATTAATCAAGTTTTTGTTGATTCTTCTCAACCCATAAGACATTTACGAATCATCGGTGGATTTATATAAATATTATTTTCTCTTGTAGATATACGTAACATAACCGTAAGCGGTAAGATACACAATAAAATCAACAAAATAAATGTAATAAGACAAGTCTTCATAGTTTTTATTCTCGGGTAGATACTAAGTAAAAGTTAATGTAAAGGTGTCAGCAAAGTCGAGATATTTGATATTTTTGAGACTGCTGTCTGCTGTTTGTATTTCATAACGATTTGTATTCAGTTACCTAGTTAGTTCGTTATTTGGCTTATATTATTTAGTTTATTATTTATTTTTGTTAATATTCATACTTATATTTGAAGAAAGTATTATTTGAATGCAAAATTCATATTAATTACTGTACAAACTATTCCAACATTGGTTTGATGTATTAAAAAAAAAATACTTTCATATTTTAGACAGACCTATTACGAAAAATAAGGGAATCTAAGAAAACACATGTCCATAGGATCGACTGTCCCGACCAGATTCGAGAAAGTGAACGTGATCAAAATTAATGAAATAAAAAATTGGTAGAATATAATGACCGATTAGTCATCGCAGCACTTTAATATCTCAATTCATGTTTTCTAATGAAAATGAATAATTTGATAGAAAGGGATGGAACGAAAGTAATATGTCTTGATCGAGCGATGGAGAGATTCATGATCTCTAGCTAATTTTACGGTATAGAGACGTGACGATAATATATGCATGTTTTGTTGAATATCTCTTTTTATTGCTGTGAATAGCAAAACGAGCATGCCATTCGGCTAATGGTAAGCGATACGGCTGCTCATGGACAGTAGCAAAACCCAACAACACCATTATTATATTACAAAGTAATGCTTGGCATTCCACTACGCTCGCCACCCTTAGACATCAGATGATAAGTCCCATTATGTCCAGTAGTTACTCTGGATACAATGTTCCTCAAACCGGAGCACAACAGTGCATGTAGACTGCTGTTTGGCGGGAGAAATAGACATTGCGGTGGTACCTACCCAGGCGGCCTCTCACATTAGAGGGACCTATCTTTTAAATAAATATTAAAAAAACTCACCAAAAACCTACGCGTCTACTCTCTCTCACCTCGTATTGAGTACTAAACTATTAGATGGCAATTCCTCAATTATGACGTCACATGTTTATTATAAAATCTCATTTCCACAATGGCATTAGGGGAAGCCGTGTCTCCTCGGGGCTAATTTGATTAGAGTCCAGGTCACGCACTAGAGGCCGACATAATTTTACTAGTGTTCGTTTACGTTTATTCAATTAAATAGTAATATGTAATCTTGTTAGATGGACACCTTGAGCGTGGATTAGTAGGTATATTTACTGTAAGTACAACGAAAGGAAGTCTCTGTATCATTTTACGGTCTTTGCATCGCTACTGACAATGGTAGCATATTGTTTTTTTAACAGGTATGTCAAGAACGTCGTCTCTATAGATTAAGTTCGGAGTGAATGAGAAGTTCATTGAGAAAAGTATTGATTCAGAAGCGGAAAACTTATAACTTGTACGTGAACGTTGAACGTTCGAACATTCGATCGTCGTGTCGGATTATAGTAGAGTAGCCCCCCAGTACTGAACTTAGTACTTACCATACATAGCAGTAAAATAATTTGTTTATTATAATTAACAAAAAAATATATTCGATTTATTACCCCGATGTTTTATTTCATTTCGACTCCACCTATCCCACATTAATTATTAATACTATACGCATAAATGAATAAGTATTTGCGTGGGATTAAATGTGGCTCTACAATTCCCATCCTCGTATTACCCGGGGCAAGTTTTTGTTCGAGTGTTTCTACTTTACGAGTTCTTTTGTCCCGGATTATTTCTTTTTTTTTTTCTTATTAACTATGGAACAATAAGAATAATGCCTACTTTCTATTCAATAAAAGTTGAAGTTGAGCTTTTGTTGAGACTTCGATATGTGTTAAAATTCGTAGATGGCGGACGCATTTTGTGTTATTGAAATACCTATGGAATTGTAGCACCAACATTTAACGGGCAGAATTTGGAATCCAGTAAATAAAAGAGCTCTCAATAACTTTATTTCCCAATTATAAGTACAAATGAAAATATTGTATTTGAAATATGAAGATCCCGAGTAAAACATGGTTAGCGGCTTAGCCAGTTGATTAGCGAGTCGAAGTACGCTGCCGAGGCACATAGCGGGAGAACTGAAGGCGATGCCCAATTAAGGTAAGAAGACACTGCAGCCCATGACTACCACAAATCCAGAGAAATCTTCGGCGGGTTACCGACATAATATCATATTTTCAATAGTAATTATTTTGTCCACATATACAATAGCTATGTTTCTGTCGAGGTCGTTAATTTTGTAGTGTATCTCAATTTGTCAAGCATCTCGTAACGACGAGTGGCATTGAATCTTTCGACATGATGTATCTAGTTATGAGCATGAAAAGTTGCGTAAAATCGTCCATTTGAACTTCTGTCAAGGAAATAAGCTGAGAATTGTTAGTCTGTCACTACTAGGTCGAATAGTCTAGACAAGTTCTGTTCTGTATTGTATCAGGCCATACACATCCCACTGCAGGGCACAGGTATCCTCTACAATCGAGGGTATGATTGAAGGAGGTTAGGCCATATAATCTACCACGCTGGCCTAGTGCCAGTTGGCGAATTTTAAACACCATAGAAATTTTTACAAATCGCTATGGTAAGCAGGTTAACTCACGATGTTTTTCCTTCACGGTTAATAGTGCGTGGTGATGTCCGTACACAATTTCGCCCTGAGATTTGAACCCGCAACCACAGTGAACCTGTTGGCACGCGCTTGTTAAATAAGAGATAAGTGTAAATGGAAACAGATGTTTCGTTCCATCTGATTAGTTCTAAAATAGATGACGTGCAGGTGACAGTAATTTATCATATACTTTAAGTAAGCATGGCCAAACTAGAGAATTAACTGGCAGTTGGCATAATAATGCAAGTAAGTTCGAAACATTTTGTACTCAGTCTGATCTTGTATTGGACTTTACTAAGTTTTGTAGTTATTTGTGTGAACAGATACGTTAGTAACCTATATTTGGAGCCGAAATATAGGTTACTAACGTATCTGTTCACACAAAATTTTTAAAATGCTGAAATTAAAAAATTATGAATAAATTAAAAATGTCAGTCGTAGTAATAAGATCGTATATTATGTAAACAAAAAAACAGACGATTAAAAATATTTTAAATGACAGTACATTCACACTACAATACTATGAATATTATACAACTACATTAGTTTAATTACGAAGCCCGTTTCAAACAGCCAGACAGAATCTATTTCCCAATTCAATCAAGATATTGAATCTAGTGTTTCTGATTGAATCTAATCTAGGTATTACACAAGATGCGTTGCGCAACATCCAATATGTCCGCTGGCAGACTAACTGCTGTAACAAATTATTTGGATTTGAATCCTCGCTTTTAGGAACATTATACATAATGAATTTTTTTGGTAAGATAATAGTACGAAACACAAGTCCGATTAAACACAAAAAAATAAATCCTAAAATGTTTATTCGTTTCCTCGGAAATATTTCCTTTTTGTAATTTTCATATTTCATCGCATTTTGTCATTAAAAAAGAATTGCGACTTGTATCCGGAAGGATGGTGACCATCGTACACAATTGGGTATTCTACCCATTTTCAAAAAGTCTTTTAAGTTGTTCCTAAGATTAAGACAAACTATTTAAAAAAATTACAAATTTTTATTCGCTCGGCAAGTCCAATAAAAAACCATTTAAAATTTAAATTTTAAATTTATGCGCGCAAATACGTGAAAACGCTAGGCGCCATGTTCCTTTAAAATGATACGTCACTCAACCAGTAAACAACCTGTGTTTGTATGAGCTCTTGGACACGGGAGGGGGTATTCTACTTACGGAATGACGTAGAATCGTTATCCATCATGGCGGCAGCCGTTTCACATATTTTTAGGACAGATAAAAAAATTGAAATTTTCAAAATGAATTATAAAATTTATTCCTTGAAAATAAAAACTGAAATTAACATATACTTATTGCTTAATGCTCTACTATATACATTTATAGTTTTTAGATTTTTTCTTTCTTATAGTAAAATACCCAATTGACAGCCTCCGTGACGCAGTTGGTTTGACGCCGGCTGCGAAACGAGAGGCTGCGGGTTCGATCCCGCATCGAGACAAATGTTTGTGTGATTCTTACTGGGTGTTTGTGAGACCGAAAAGTCTCTTGTAGTTCGTGATATCCACGACACAAGACTAGATCTAGTGTGGGTATGTGTCAAGGGGACAAGCTGTAAAGGTCCCCTTTCGGTACCCCGGAGGAAGCCGAAAGTGGTATGTAAGTGTCACCGGCCTGACACGCTGCGGATATGGCGGCCGAGTTGGGTCCCTAACACCTACGTCAGATGGTAAGCGATACGACAGATGCTTGGCATTCGACTGCGCTCGCCATCCTGAGACATAAGATGTTAAGTCTCATTATGTCCAGTAATGCGTGCTTGGTGGCCTTTTGGTAACGGACCAGACGCGGTTGCCTACATGTTCACGGCGGTCGCGGGTTCAAATCCCAGGGCACACCTCTGACTTTTCGGCGTCATGTGTGTATTGGTAGTCAATCACCACGCACTGTAACGGTGAAGGAAAACATCGTGAGGAACATTAGAATACAATGACCAGTAGTTACTCTGGCTATGTCCAATTTGAGTGATTTCTTCAACTAAAGTTTATCTGTGTGCACAGTGCCACATTATAACAAATTCTGTTAATACCCCATGTCTTGAAACGCAACTTGTATGGGTCACTGTGGCAATGTTTATTCCTTTTAATACGATCGCTATCCGAGAATAAAAGATATATAGATAGATACATAAACTCACGCCTTTATCCCAGAAGGGGCAGGCAGAGGCGCCTCCAGGACACCCACTTTTCGCCTTGTATGTTCCGTCCCATGATGTGATATGGGTCGAGCCTAACGCCATATTAAAAGATATCTATAAAAGATACCTATAAAAGGATAAATATAAAAGATACCTCACAAAAGATTGACTGCACATGCTTATAGTACAAACCCACGTTGCAAGTAAACACGCGACAAAAACACGGGAATTATTTATGCAAATTGGCTCATTGAGGTGTCAGTCACAGCTAAACCGTGACCGAGGCGAATTGCTTGTACATTGTAAATATTGGTAGGTGTGACAGATTATCACACGCTATTAATTGTGAAGTTTCACGAACGACTACCAGACAGTACTTTGATTACAGAGTAGTGCCAGTATGTCACGAGAAAATCACTATCTATTTATTCAGCCACAGGATGAACTGAACCTAGGCCTCCCTCATGGATAGCCACAAAGACCTGTTGGAAGCGGCATGCATCCAGCGACTACCTGCAACCTAAAAATATAATAACAGAGAAAAGAAAATAAACAAGACCAAAAAATAAGTAGTAACAAATTAACATGTGTTTCGGAACATTCGGAATCCCAACATTTATGCAATTAAAAGTGGTTGTTCTGTATCCTAGATTTACTTAAAAATTTATGTTACATTACTTGAATTAAAAGCCGCCTTTAACTAATTAAAAAAAAAAAACGTAATTCTGCCACACACAAAAACTTAACCTAAAAATCACTCCACCGCACTCCATCTCAGCCGTATCAATAAACTACATGTGAAATTAATTTGGACACAATGCAAAATAAACGGCAATAATGTACCGCGGCAAGGTCGCTCTATGTCGCCGTCACTTGATTAATATCGGCCATCCGGCTAAACGGCCGGGCCGCACGCGACGCCACTGATTGAATTGGTCGCAATTGGGTCATTTTGTCTATGACGGGTCTTGTTACGTCAGTTTGGGCGAGGCAAATGTAATGTCTTGTGAGTTCAGATCTAAGTGAATGCATGTACTTGGAGTGGGTTGGGTTTTGAGAACCAACTATGTGGTTTCGACGATTGAGATTAAATGTGTTTTAGTTGATTAAACTGGCCTAGTGCGGATGAAAACTTGCTGAAAAACTGCAACAAACAGAGAAACCTATACGTTGCTCTTTAGACCGTTAAAGTAAAAAATACTCACTTAATTTTTACATTTTTTAACTTCCCGACCAAACCCGAGCAAACCAGTACAGACTGCAATACTCACTTAATTTGGAAAAATGAGAGTTAGATGCCCAGGTGTAAATACAAGATAAAAAAGAAAAATATTTCAACTTCAATAAATTTTAAAGTAACAACTAGTAAGTGTACATACATCAGTGTCGGTTTCCGTGCAATTTCGTTAAACAAGTGGCCGATCGATCTCTGCAATTGACACAAAAATTTATGTCGGCCGCCAACAACCACATCCAGCAGTGTAGAGATCGCTTCAAAACTCAGTTTCATTTTTGGACCTATTACGAAGAAAACAGTTTGTACTTTAAGAACGAAGAATTTTGAAGGTATGTGAAGTGTACGAACGGTATAACATCAGCGCGGTAGACCAAATGGGATTATTTTGAGTACATATTAAATTATAATAAATCAGCTCACGATAAGTCACCGTCATAGTCACCGATCCTATGCAAAGGCGTGTCTACGGACAGTCAAAAGGAAATGAAGAACGATCTACATAGCTAAACTCTGATATAAGCAATCATACACTTAGCCGGATTCGAGTTTGATATGCGAGTACTCTCCTCTATCATAGAACGGAAAAGCTGTATTGTTAAAATGTAGGTTATAATCATTTGCGTTCGCAGATGCGAGCTGCGTTTTAAAGTCAGCTGGATATTCGCCACCTAATGAGAATCAGAAGAATTTCCAACTGATACAGACTTAGATGCTATTATCTACAGATTAAATTAATATATAAGTCCGTATAACCTACCTTGTTAGCATTTGAAAGGATTTTTGAGCATTATTTAAATGAACCAAATATTGTAGTTAGATGTAACTTACATATCTTTATAAATACAAGCCGCGATAAACAATTTTTTGTACTCACAATCTTATCTCCTTTATAGTTAACAAATATAAATTAAATACATTCTGAATCACAGATAACGTGAGGAAAACAATCTTCATCACAACACAGACGCACGTGTGTAAATTATCGAACGCGTGTTGACGTTCGTGATTCACAAACAAGGCTGAAATATCTAGATCAGGAGTTTCCTAACTGTGAGGCTGGGCCTGATGTGTCACAACTCAATACACTCGCAAGGGAGGTGCGACATTTACTGGTGGCAGACACTCATGTGTGAGAGGACGCCTAGGTAGTTCCCGCCGCAATGTCTATTTCTCCTGTCAAACAGCAGTGAATTGCACTGTTATATTACGCTTTGAAAGACATGGTAGCCAGATTAACTACGGGACATGATAAGACTTAAGATCTTACGTCTAAGGATGGCGAGCGCAATAGAATGCCAAGCATTCCTTCGTAATTCATGGTATTGTTTGGTTTTACTATTTTATTTTTTATTTTTATCGGTCGTAAAGCTTACCATTAGGCGAATAGTATGCTCGTCTCGCCATTTATCGCAATAAAATAGAAATAATACGTGTATAAATCGCTTGCAAGTAAGCAGCTTCAAAATGTACACGTTTTCTCCTTACTTTTTTAAATTGACTTGCAAAAAGAAGGCCGCTCAATTTATCAACAATTAGATATTAAAAAAAATCCTTGAAATAAAATTATTACAACTTGCTAGGTTATTACTAAGTTTATGACTATGTTTTTAGATAGGTGTGGCAAAAAAAAGTCTGTTAAAAGTGGGCTATATTAAAAGGTTTGGGAACCTCACATTTAGACCGGAGTGGCGAGTCTACATTTCCATTTATCGCGTCCCAATCCAATACGGGTCGGTGGGAGTTTGATCTCCCAGACGGCATTAATATAGAAATGTTATTCCAGAAGCCTTCTATTTCGGCAGACTTAACGCTCGTGTATGAAGTTGTTTTAGATTTGTCAATGTATATTTTAATAGTATTAGCTTAGACGGCAAAGGCCTGCTATTTTCATTTCAATTATACCTTTTGAGGGTGGTGGATGTATACAGTATGTTTTATATGCTTTCACGCGAAAATTACAAAATGGATTTTGAAGACCTTTTACAGTAATATAGACTTGTACATTAGAATAATATATGTATAGACTATAATTTACGACGAATAACTAAAGCAAAACCGAGTTCCCCCGCTAGTCGATACATAAATGTCGTTTGAACGAAATCGTTTTACTATTTAGTTGCAGAAAGGATTTGGTTTATACGACCACGAGATCTAAAGCCTCATGGGAAATAACTCAACCTCAGCTAAGCCGAGTTTACTTTCGATTTATTTGATAAAGTCAATTTGCTGGATACGAATGTTTAACTTTGGGTGTTTAATTTATTTATTTTCGTTGTCTTTATATTGACTTTATTCGTCTACTATTTAACTTATGCCCTTCCTAATGTACACCACTATTCACAGTGTCTCTTTGTCTAGTTTTTAACTGATATTTTATCACCACATTTTTTTATTCTTACCCAATAATTTTTAATATCATTGTATGCAGAAAGATATAAAATAATTAGTCATCAGACATAACTATCATGTTTATTAAATAAAAAAGCACCCAATAACTCAGACATTTTACAACTCTCCATAAGTCAATAATTAACAGTAACAAGGTAATTATAATCCGGCATGAATCAGTCGGCAGCCTCGCGGGCGGGCGAGGGGTGGTGGGGGGTGGGGGTACACGGCTCAACTGTTTACAAAACTCCGGTTAACCTAAACACTTGGACATACCGCTACAGCAGCTGTTTTAACTTCTAATAAATTCCACATTCACTACGCGTTAGTAATTTCGGCTAATTACTCCGTTCTGATCACTTTTGTGGTACTTTTCAATGATTATATTTATAGCTAAGGACATAAGTGAAGTCCTGCAACCCGTACTAGGCCAGTGGTGTAGTGCCTGGGTCCTCTAAATCGAAGTATCGGTTGAAGAGGATTCGTGACCTTAGCGGTGGGCGATAATTGGCTAATTCACAGTGTTGATTCAGTACAGATCCATTTATGCGGGTTTTTGTTATAGTAATAATTTTCGAGGGTCATCACAAATCGTCTCGAACGCAGGTTTGATGACTTCCAGCCTCCCGAACAAGCCGGTTTCCGAAAAGGCTTTAGTACCATAGACCACATTCATACGCTTCGGCAAGTTATACAAAAAACCGGGGAATATAACTTGCCGCTTTGTTTAGCGTTTGTGGACTATGAGAAAGCCTTTGATTCGATCGAAACCTGGGCTGTGCTAGAGTCTCTCCAGCGGTGCCACATAGACTATCGGTACATCGAAGTGTTGAAGTGTATATACAACAACGCCACCATGTCGGTCCGAGTACAAGATCAGAGCACGAAGGCTATTCCACTACAGAGAGGCGTGAGACAGGGAGATGTCATATCTCCGAAACTGTTCACTGCCGCGCTGGAAAACGCCTTCAAGCTCTTGCAGTGGAAAGGATTCGGCATCAACATCAACGGCGAGTATATCACTCACCTTCGATTTGCCGACGATATTGTAGTCTTGGCAGAATCGCTGGAGAACCTTAGCACTATGCTCGAAGACCTCAATCGAGTCTCCCAACAGGTGGGTCTTAAAATGAACATGGACAAAACGAAGATCATGTCGAATGTCCATGTTGTGGCCACCCCCATTGGAGTTGGGGGCTCGACTCTTGAAGTTGTAGACGAATATGTCTATTTAGGACAAGTGGTCCGGTTAGGCAGGTCCAACTTCGAGAGAGAGGTCAATCGGCGAATCCAACTCGGTTGGGCAGCGTTCGGGAAACTACGTGACGTCTTCTTGTCCAAAATACCTCAGTGCCTCAAATCGAAAGTCTTCGATAGTTGTGTGTTGCCAGTGATGACATACGGCACCGAGACGTGGCCTCTCACTATGGGCCTTGTTAGGCGGCTCAAAGTCACTCAACGAGCTATGGAGAGGGCTATGCTCGGGGTTTCCCTACGAGATCGAATCAGAAATGAGGAGATCCGTAGGAGAACTAAAGTAACCGACATAGCCCAGTGGATTAGTAAGTTGAAGTGGCAATGGGCGGGGCACATAGCGCGGAGAACTGATGGCCGATGGGGCCAAAAAGTTCTCGAATGGAGGCCACGTAGCGGAAAGCGCAGCGTAGGACGTCCACCCACAAGATGGTCAGACGACCTGGTAAAGGTGGCGGGACGTCGCTGGATGCAGGCTGCCTCCAACAGGTCACTGTGGAAATCTTTGGGAGAGGCCTATGTTCAGCAGTGGACGTCCTTTGGCTGATGGATGAATAATACATATAGGTATATATTAGATACAATAG
This sequence comes from Deilephila elpenor, assembly GCA_949752805.1. NCBI lineage: Eukaryota > Metazoa > Arthropoda > Insecta > Lepidoptera > Sphingidae > Deilephila > Deilephila elpenor. Next base: position 12,713,883 of record OX457108.1, read on the forward strand.
ATTTACATATTCACGGCTAATGAATATAAAAGATAAAATAAATAAATAAATACACCCAACAGTCGCATACATAGTCCTGACCCAACATGAGGATAAATTAAGTCATGTGTCGTATCAGAAATTACGAGAGACTTTTCGGTCTCAGAAACACCCAGATCCGAGACAAATACACTGATTTGATTATAACAGATGCCTGGTACTGTGTGAAGTCACGAATTAAATCTAAAACGGCTCCGTAATTTATCAACGCCTGAGCCTGTAATCCGTTGGTTTTGAGCAGAGAAAGCAGACATACCTGTGCTTATATAGCAGGTTTTCTCTTTGGGTGTTAATGTAAAAAAATATTTTTTCCTGTGTTTTATATTTTAGAGGTAATATAATATCAAAATCATTTTAACCCATAAAATTATTCTAAATAAATAAACCTAACAAGGGCATTCGTTTTCCTTATTGCTTAATAGAAAATAAAATAAATAGTGATGGCGTGTAATCAGTACTAAGGTTATTGGAATGGCGTAGTAATGAAGTACACAGAGATTAATAATAATAGCATCATCGCATTTACGAGGCAAACAGTCGACCCAGCTAGACAAGAGATCGCTGGATGCCGGCCTCTTCCTACAGGTCGAAATGGAGGTCTTTGGGAGAGGACTGTATCCAGCTGTGGACTTCCTATGGCTCAAGAAAGAGAGAGCGAAAGAGCACAAAACGCGGTAAGATTCGTTTCTTTCCTTGTGGTAATTAACAGCAAATACACACGTAACTTCAAGAAGCCAGATGTTTTTTGGATTCAATTCTGCAGTCTCCCTTACCAGTAGCGATACCCAACTCTATCATAACACTATAACATATAACACATGTTATACATATAAAACAATAAATACCGCGTACGCAAGTCCATAAAGTTTGGATCAAAGAGCTCACCTCAGGGCGCGCGCTCGTCTTTACGCCTTCATAAAAACGTCAGCGTTGCCTTCCATATTTCAGATGCCATTGTTTGTTATTCAATAGCATTCTGTACTATGTAGCAATTGCAAGGTAGGTACGGAATTTGTCTAATTCTAGTATTTATAATTGCTTTTTATTATTTATCTATACAAACACGCCTATATATGTCAATGGTTAGCAAAAACTTATATGCGATTAAGAAGGGTAAGATCTTTAGTGCACCATATTGAACTAAGAGCTTTATAAAGTTTGTAGAACTGATAAATATAGACGTTATTATACGTCTTTTAGGTGTACTAGGCTTTCTTTACACCCACAAATAAATTAGAATCAAATGATCGAATACAACATCCTTCCCACCGTACGAGAAGCAGTATTTCCACTTTTAACATTGTTTGGTGGAAAATATAGATAAAGCGACGGTCTACCCAAACAATATCTCAATAAGAAAAAAGAGTTTCTGGATAAACGTAAATCGTATACAGGTATGCATGAGCCAGGCACGGCGGAAGCCAGCTTTCCTTGGAACTGGCTTCCAACATTTCTGTTTACAAAACGTTTATTAAACTAAAACTTTATTTACTTTCCGACAATTTTATACATTCGCGACTTTGTACAGTATAATGTAAATAAATATGCGCCGGAAATATTGCAAAAAGTGAGTTTCGTGTGCATCGATTACACTTCATATTACAGCAGAAATAAGATATCCATCTTTACCCAGTAATTGAACTATATGGCCTAACCCCTCTCAATCGTACCCTCGATTATAGAGGAGGCTCGTGCCCTGCATTGGGACGTATATGGGCTGGTACAGTACCCATTATACACTCTAAGGAATATGCAATGGTTTATTTTTTTGTGAATATTACCATTGCGTTATAGCAATTTTATAAATAAGCTCACATCTATATAAGCCACAAAGCCTTAAAAGCTTTGTGGCTTAAAGCTAAGATACCTTAAAAGCTTTGGATAGAGACGGGTGGAAGAAGGATAGGGAGGCCTTTGCCCTGCAGTGGGACAGTATAGGCTAGAAAAAAAAAAACCTTACAAGCAATCAAAGCTCAGGAGTGGGACTTATTTAAACAGGTATATTATTATTTTAAACTAAAGCAAGTATCATCAAGATTAATAAACAATAATTCAAAATTATAATAATATAAAATGAAGATGAGATAAAATTTAAATACAAAGTGAATGAGACGAAAATAAACAACAATGGGATTGGAAAGTTCAGGCCATCAATTGGAACGATTCGCTGGAATGGGGTACCTCTTAGCGAAGTTTATGGACGCACCGCTAATATAATTCCGTTTAACTGAACTGCATGAAATAATGAGAGAGAACCTACTTTCAACTCGGTAAAGGACTTGCTGAAGTATCGAAAGTGGTCAGTAAAACGGTGGCTTGATTGGTGTGATTCGGTGAGGTCTTGGTTTCAAATCCCAGGTGAGACAATCTACTTGTGAGTTTTTGGGTTTAAAAACCAAATAAAGGTTAGCCGCAGCTGGAATATGTACCCAGTATGGCGATAGGTTTGCGTCGCATCATTTCCTGGGACACAAATAAGATGTGCGAAATGTGAGTGTTGCTAATAGAAATCTATTAAAATGAGTGTGTAGAAACCCCGTAAATAAGGGACTGTTGGATTCCATTATCATTATTGTTTGAAATTCATCCAAAATTAGAACTTAGGTTAAAAGCTCTAATTGTGATAGACGTTCCCATAATACCCAGATATCCTAATTTTACCACAAGGAAAACGAAAACCGATTGCAAATGCCGACCCACAAACTCAACTGAAAATATCACAAACTTTACTGGCCGGTGTTGTGAGTAGTGACGTAGACGACCGCACAGTGACGTCATGAGATTACGCACTGTATGGGGAAGTTTGAACTCGATATAAATACTTGGCCATCCTTTATCGATGTTTTATACTACGAGGTTTCATATTGCTCTTGGGCGAGGACAATATTAACATTATTATTTTAATAAGCAATTATACTACTTTCAACTGTGATACACACAGTCTTGTCCTCATATTATGATAGCCTTGTATCGACCGTATCAGAAACTAGGATACTAGATTTTTGAGGCTCACAAGACCCAGGCCTGAAACCAATATTTATTTATTACTTTTATCTCGATGCGGGGATCGAACCTACGCCCTTTAACCCTCCCTTTCTCTACAATTTTTAAACAATTGCACCACAAATAAATGTTAATACATAAATTGTCCCTCGACTACCTCGGTGGCGTAGTTATACTACGGTACGATTACAGAGCTGAGGACTCGGGTTCGAATCCCGGGCCGGGCAGAGCGATATTGGATTTTTCTATTCATTATCAGCCCGGAGTTAGGAATTTGTGCCCGATATGACGATAGCCTTGCCTCCTATCACATTTTAGAACGGAACATACAAGGCGAAATATGGGTATCCTGGTAGCACCTCTGCCTACCCCTTCTGGGATAAAGGCGTGAGTTTTTGTATGTATGTTTAAACTATCCCTTTAATTCCCACAAAACATTTCACCAAAGTTCAATACACTGACCAATAAATGGAATATTATTCATCGATGAGTCCATCCATCTGTAGGATGCAATTCTGTATACCCTCTTACCCGGATGAGGCCGGGAGCGGTATTAAAAACATTTTACCCGGGTATTGTAAAACCCGGATAAATGGGAGCAAATGTGCCGCGGTTTTTTCTGTGGCCTGAATTTTAATGCGAGCGACTTTTGTGTAAATATTTTTGTAGCAGATAAAGATTATTTTTGTTTTATGGTATAATAGTTTTGGAGGTTTGTTCGCGACTAGTGTTGGGACATGTCGTGAGTTAGAATCTAGTTCAGACTTATCACGTTTAGTGGTACAAATACAAATAACCTTTTTTGCTGATAACCTTCATTTCATTACAAATTGCAATTTAATTTAAATATTTACGTCGTTTTCATTTTAATTATTATATTATGAGTTCACATGTCATGCATTAAATTTAGGATAATTCATTTAAGTTATTCAAATCTGTGACATCGGTAACGTTATCAGCTTGCCCTTTGGCATAGGCCTCCCCTAAGATTTTCCATAATTTTCTATCAACGGCCTTTCTTTGCCATTTAACTTTTAGTGATAGTTATTGTCAATTGGTGGTTATACGATGGCGATTTCTGTGTCGTATTTGGTATCATTCACACGTACAGAGTACCAGATATTTTTATTACTGCCAAATATTTGGAGGAGGTCATTGCCTCTGCATATTAAGCCTACACATGACTAAGCCCCTGGCTTTGTCAAAATCTCCGAGAGCGGGTGATGGTAACAGCTTACCGTCTGTCAAGTGAATAATTTGTTAGGCCACTTGCATTCTTGCGCAAAAAATCGTAAGTATTTGCAACTGACAATATAACTGCTATTTACCATTAAATTCATTGGCGATTCAAGACGCATTAAGGTTTCGTCGAGGGCCGTCCTCAATTCAGACCACACTTGTAAATATTTGAATTGATGCTCAAATTTAATCCCTAGCTAACTTAGGCTTAACACACTTAAACATGAAATATGAATATTGAAAAACGTAAATCGTTTCGTTAATCTGGATTCTCATGGCTGTTGCTGTGAACCATAAGGCCATACGTTCGATGCCCAATTTAGGTAATTTCATTTTTAGTTTATTTCATGTGTGTTGCGGGGCATTAAAATTGATCGTGATTTATCTATGTAAAAACAGAAATTGCAAATTTGTTTAAATAGACTGTATATCTATACTTTCATAGCCTTAATGTTGCCATAAAAAAACCTTTAGCTATAATAAAATAAAACACAAATATATGCCTACAAAGGATAAAAACGTCAGCACGTATTCAAATAACTCTTCACGCAGTAAGATCCGGGTCTTATTGTTATAAAAATGATATCAGTGAGAGCGCACTTGGGACGTGACAATACGGCGGGAGCTGACAGGCGGCGCGGGAACTGTCATGGCGGACGCGCCGTGGGCGGGAAATGTGAATGGAATTGCCATCTTGTTGCTGCAAGTGTTGGTTTTACTAAATAGACAAGTGAGAAATGGGTTTGTCATAGTTATTATAGTCATTTGTATATTGTATCAGCGTATATAAGTAATAATCTCATGTACGGACAAATCCAATGCATTTTTAAAAACCTTTTATTACTGGTAGGTACTCTATCATTGTTTTTGATCAGAATGTACAGCTTCAATGTTACGTTCTAGCCTCTATGGGATGAACATACAGGTGAAACTAAACACAGGCTCTGCCAATATCCGACATCAGTCTCATATCCAAATTGTACACACGCATGTTTTTGTACCTGTTTCTGTATCTGAGAAATAAATAAATTCATTGATCCTAAAATTATAGGGTCGCTAGGCCAATTGGTTGTCAAACAATACAACAATACGCAAACAGTTTGAAAGTTAGCACAGTGCGGCGACTAGGCAGGCAGGCAGGTATTGTTCCAACTTGTTGTTTAATTATATTGCTCTGTGAACTCCTATTTGAGCTGGGTTTGCTAAACAAATATGCGCGAAAGTTTTCCCGCTTGGAGAATAAGCTTTGATGCAGTTTAATTTTTAATAGAAATAATTTCATTTGGTACCGCGAGAGTAGCGTTGAACGTCCACCTATTATAGGACAGACATTATTAAAGTTCCAAGATGTCTGGATGCAAGTTGCTTCAGATTCAAGCGCAGTAGAAACCTTCGTAGGAGCTACATATTGTGCAGTGGACTTCCCGCTGCTCTAGATTATGAATTTGATATCGACGGTCTCCGTAATTATGTAATTTATTGTGAAACTATTGTCTGCATGGTCAATACCGCATCACAAATATTTGTGTCATTATCAACAATCTTGTTTTTCAGTCTAACCACAGTATTATAAAAAACTCATCATTCCGTTTTAATCTTAAATTGGTGTTATTTTTCGAAATGAAATATACACAGTGATCGAATTCACAATTTCTACGTGACTAATAGTTCCAATAATGTTATTTACTTTTAGTTTGCTGGGTAATGTGTATCTTTCTCCATCCAATACCGTACATTTGAAGCTAGTTTGTTTAAAACACGCGATAGATCCATCTATCATTTTCAACTAACATTAGTTAGCTAAACAACAGACGCCACGGATACTTTTACTGATGTTTCATTTTAAACTCGAGTTGTAAAGCTGGAAATATATTTAGGAGACCTATGTTTATATTTGGGAGGCATATGATTAAAGGTATGACTAAAACTGATAGAGATTATGAAAAAATGGCGTCGTAAGTTATCGGATGAAAATAATTTTGATTCAACTTGATGTCGTCATGAAAGGTCATCAAAAGGTCTTAAAATTAAGGTATGTGGTGGGAAGGTAATCGTTTTCGTTGAAAAAGATAGGACACAAGAAATAGCAAGCAAACAAACGATCTATCAGATGAAAAGTGATCACCAGTTGCACCATTATTCATATATTTGAGGGATTTTAGATCCGTTGCAGCTTTTATAGGGTTTATTTATTTAGGTATCTTTAATTTCCGTATCATTAGCGGCAGATACCGACAAACTTCTGCTAACAAATATTATTTATTTTGTATTCAACACAATACAAATACGTAACAACAAAACAAGTTCAAAATTATCTGGGGCCTTATTTTTATCAGTGATATCTTTCGGATAGCCTTTAAATTACTTATAAAGACAATTGTTGGCCATGATATGGCACGATAGATAAAATCACTATTTACAAATTACAATGTTATGCCATCAGTCTGCTTGTGGCTATGCAAAATGCCTGAGACATTCACTCCGAAGCTATTGGTACCGGATAGATTTTTATATTAAAATGATTACACAGTACATTATTATCATAGAGCACCTACCTATGTATGTATGTACCAACCCTGTAATCTATGTATCACAAGTGAAATAAATGATTTGATTATTTGACACTACCTAATAGCACGTACAGTGGTGAACAAATAGTAGAAAGAAACAATAATCTCCTGCAGATTGACAAAATAATGTCAGTTTGTTTTGTTAATAATGACTAATCCTAGAAGGTCACTTCCAACAGGGATATGTGGATATCCATGGGGAAGGCCTATATTCAGCAGTGGACTTCTTGTAGCTGAAGAAAGAGAGAGAGGATCCTAGAATGTAAGATATTTACGTACGTATTACGAGTTTCTCCACCCACAATCCAAGTAGATCCGAATACGCCATAATTAAGCACAATTTTTTGCACAAAATATTGGCAATATTGCGTCAGAGCATGGCATTATCACCAACCCTAAGCTAAAAATACAGGCGCCCTCTCGATTGTCACGGCACATTAAATTGATTTCTTGGGTCAGCACGCATTTGGATTATTCCCCCTGCGATACGGGTCATGGACTAAATAAATATAAATTGTAAGATAAAACTATTTTCGGATCATTTCAATTTTCAGGGTAGGGTTGTTTTGAAGTATTTGGTTTAGAAGCAGAAATTTGTCAGGTATTTGTAACGGCATTTTAAACTTCATCATTTTACACTGGCACAGTAAAGTTAAACTGGTAGAAAATGCCCCAGGCATTAAGTCCATCTATACTTCATTTGTATAAAGTGTAAATAAATAAATAAACAAAGTGATTTTGTAGTCACATTTTCGCGCCAGTATAAATGATTAATGATGTATATTATGTCATATGAGTTGCCATGGAAATTGCTCCTGGCGCGGCAATAGGTTAGCTCCCTGTCACATATTGGGAATCTCAATAAATGATTAATTTGGGTAGGAATATTATATCCATAAAATTTGTGTAGCACTAATTAAAACTCGGTTTATTTTTTCGGGGTACAAGTGTGGGCTTACGTTCGTATGCTTTCAATACTTCGCTCTCCAGATACCTACAAATAATCTCAAATCTACATCTGTAAAGTAAAATTCTAGCTACTAGCTAAATCTACTTATGTATGCTACTAGACATTGAGCACCACTCACAAATGGAAGCAACACCAAGTTAATTCGGCATCAAGGGACTGCCGGGGAGGCTGGAAACGAGTTCATTTTTGCGAGATTAAATTGTACTCCGCGGTGCCGACACTAATGAAGGCTCGAATCGAGTTGCGAATACTACGATGGACTGACAATGGTAAGTGGGTTTCTCGCTTTTGCATCTAGGCTTGTTAGGGAGGGTTGTTTTTGTGTACAGGCGAAATAAGTCGCGTAATATTTGTTGTATAGCTGTATATTTCTCAAGCTTGAGCCTGTATCTTCGAAAGAATTAGCAGAGATGATAAGTACGGTTAGTTGAGTTTAATAGTCTCCCAAATTGTGATAGGAAGTATACAGAGCACGTATTCTACATTGGCAGTTGGCGCAACTAATAATGCTCAGTTGTATAGACTAACTTTAAAATTGACAATGTCATTGCCATACATTAGTGACTTATTTGAAATTGCTAATGTATGGGATTGACGGTTTCAAAGTCAAAGGTATGGTTAAACTGTGTTAGTTTGTGCAATTGGCCCTAAGGCCCAATTGCTTAGTGATTTTTCCTTACCAAAAAATCTTTCATAACATAGAGTGCGTGTGTGTAGCGTTTAATGGTATGTGTGTTAATTACAGTGTCCTTTGTATGAACTAGTCGTAATTGTTTTTTGCAGATAGAACAAATTAAATTACTAATTGCAGATAAACCTGGATGAATCTAGCTTTTGCCGGATTCAGCACACGTGAACACATTAAAGCAACACTGAAGCAGTTTGATAATTAAATGTCACGCGATCGCGTTGTATTCTGCAAAAAAAACAAATGGGAAACGTGATGTCGCGACTTCATTTTCCGTGTGAAAATAAAAGGTAATTATCGAACATTCATCTAGAGCTTTAATGATTCTTCCATCTAATATTAACCCATACTTATTAAGGCCTAAAGAACAACTTTTATAGATATTTTTTAAAGTTTAGCCTAAAATATTACGATGATTATAAAATTTAACATGAGAATTAAACTCACAACCTCACAATACACATACTACACGTTCCCATTAAACCGAAACACGCGAACCTCAGTGTCTAATCCCTAAGAATTCCTACTCCATGACCTAGACTTCCTATAGAAGTATAGTATAGTTATACTAAACGCCTAATACACACTATAACAAATTGAACAGTTTACATAACAGTTAATCCTTACGCTGGCACATCCAACCGGATTTGCACACGACTGATAAAAGCTCCCAAACAACGGACAACATAATAAACTTTGAGCAAATAAATTGTACGCGCGAGTGCGAAATCGCCTTTGTAGTTCTTTTTTTGCACCTCTATTTCTCTATAATGCACCTGATGGTAAGGGCAGACCAGAAAGAGTATCCACCGAGCATAGCTATCTCCTACCCGCCTGAATATAAATATATCTAATCAAATGACCATATGTATGTGCCCCTACTTCTATCACCTCTGCATCTCAAGGTAGACTGGAAGAGAATGCCTCGGGCATTAAGTCTGCCTATGTAGTATGTACAATATGTATGTGAAGTTCAATAATATAAATAAATAAAAATATATTGGGATATACACAAAACCTGAAACACGTGGTATTCTATGACGGGTCCTTAACTGCATATTGTGGTTGATAGCCGAAAGAGTTTAATCATGCCAAGGGAGTGTTATATTCTCGATAGGAATTCTTTCCATGATACTATTGATCTAAGCCTACAGGAGATGCAAAGGTGTGTATGAGCAGGATAATCTGTATAATAGTAAACATGAACCTCACAAGTCGCAGTCAAAGTCGGCTACGCATCGAAAGTACATTGCTTCAGCAGATCTGAAGATATAAGTAAAGCCCCATTTACAAGGGAATAGTTTCGCCCCTCTAAGATACGATTATCGTAAGGATATTAAAAAGTTGAATTGTGTAAACATTTGTCAGAACACGATAATCTATGGCGGTTGTCATGCGATAATCGCAAACGATTCTTGCTGCCAGAAACTGTCCCCTTGTAAATGGCGTTTAACAGACAAATTTTGTAATACTCTGTCATATACCCAGACACAGAATTTCTATGCACTGTTTATTTATTTGCATGCAGTTGTGAGAATGTTATCTTGCAATTAAAATGAAATCATGTTAGCTCAATCAAATGAAGTCTACTGCGGGTTTCTGTTTACATTAATGATCAAAACAGCATAACATTCTGCCTTGACTACTCTCACTACAACAGCCATGGACTTCGAACTTCCCTTCAAAACTACAACGGATATTTATTATTTAGCAGCCATAAACCCGTTTTATACATCCTATAAATACAATGGAGTTAGTGGGAGCGGTTGTGTGCCCGACTATACCATCATATCAGTGGGCGATAAACACTACATAAATATAGATTCCAGTTTCGCAATACCGGGCTTCACAGATCTTCGATGCGCCGAATTAAATATATAAAACTAAATTTACCCGCGACTTTGTCTATACTTCTATAGGAACTGCGTTTTTCTCGGAATCACAGGTCTGATCACTTTCCAATTCACAAGGTGTGAGTGAAATAGGTCATGTTGATCCAAGATAGCGTAAGATGTACTAACTGATAAATAATTTCGTAGTTAAAATAGGGATTAAATTAATTGTGTTAAACGTGGACTAATTTTAAAACCTTAAGGGCTAAACTAATTTGAAAGTTTAATTTCAGGTTTTTTATTACTTTGGTTCGACTTCAAACATAGTTTTAATTATATAATAAGTATTTATATGGTAACGTTATATTGTAATTCTTGTGTTTTACATAATTGACCAATTTTCTTAGTTTACTATTACGTGATTTGTTTACAGAAGATTTTATGTGTAATTTACAGCTACAATATTGATATAATTTGAGCCCTGTATTTATGCAATCAGAGTAAGTACCGGACATTTTGAGCGGCGGCGGCGGCCGCAGTGAAATGCCAAGCAACGCTTTGTTATTCATGGTGTTGTGGGTTTTCTACTGTCCATGAGCGGTCGTATCGCTTACCATCAGGCGGATGACATACTCATCTCGCCATTCATCGCAATAAAAAAACCGTCTTTGCCATTGCTGTAGTTATAGCATTTTAAAATAAGCTTTAACACAAAGTACACCTATATAGTAATTTATAAATTTATGAATATAGCAAAGTGGAGGATTTTTAGTACGGTACTTATTTTTCGCGTTGCAAAAAAGATTTATCCGTCCAACTAGAATGTATTTTTGCGAGCCATAATACGTATATTTCTTTAGCTGTAAAGACGGAAGCTAGTAGTAAAATAGTTTAATTTTATTTACTGTTAGCAAAAAATAAACGTAATTTTTAATTAATTAATAAAATCCTATCAGCAAAAAAATATGAACGCAAATGATAAAATATGGAATGAACTGGGTATCCATAGTGTGTTTATCCGTTGTGATCAAAAGAACCACACTGAAAGCTCAATATGTGGAAATTTAGAATTCTGATCCTCACACAAGTTCGTAAATGTTCATGGGCACCTGTAATCACTTATTAATTACTTTCAGGTGAACCGTTTGCTCGTTTTCTGGACTTACGCAATAAAATAATCGGTAATTTTTACCGCTTTTACAAAGTCCAAATATATTGCTCACACTTTTAGGATGGTTTCACCAAATATTTATTTTTGCTTTGGATGGGGATGCCGTGAATGATGCAAATGTTACGAGCAACTTGGAATCCCTAATGCTGCGGAAGGACGTAGCATTTGGTAGAGTATTCTATCGTCTGTATCATAGCAAATTGTCTGAGGAATTATACCTTATTATCCCTGTTCTTTGCTATGGCGTACCAACGTTAGTACCTTTAGGCTGTATGCACTGTCCAATTATCAAATATCGTCGATCTGTGTTTTGTGTGTCCAAGAAGGGGTAGGCAGAGGTACTACTAGGACACCCACATTTCTCCTTTAAATTATGTCCTGACCCACGACTTGATATATCGGGCATAAATTCCTGATTCCGGGCTGATAGTGAGTAGAAAAATTCAATATCACTTTGCCCGACCCGGGATTCGAACCCGAGACCTCAGCTTTGTAATAGTAGCTTTAGTAGTACACCTACGCCACGGAAGCAGTAATAATATGAATATGTGATAAATGCCAGTTATTGGCAAATAAAAAAAAACTTATGTAGCACTCAATTCTTAAACAGTTGATTTTTTTGCTGCATCGTAATTCGTGTAATTTAGGATCCATACAAGGAGAAAAAAATGTGTGAATAAACCCGCGCTTCTAGCCAAAATTGTCTATACCTATTTTTTCCAATGTCTAGACTCTAAGCTATAAGGTTGCGTTTTATCTAGGTGATAAATAAGTAATAATGTCTGATGTCTCTATAGCCATGAAATTACAGAGGTTTCATTGACTTTTTCTACTTTACCTAGTCCCGGTCAATCGCGGAGGCTATTTTCCGCTTCATCTCATCTAGAAAACGAGTAAAACTCGATTTGCTTACATTGTGATTAATAATAACAAATATTTTTTCCTTTACAATTTTTAATGGGGTCAGGGAAACAGTTATGAAAAAAAATTGCTTATTATTTCACGATCGCCCCCCTGCGTGATATTAACTCTTTCAGGAAATATTGTTTTATTAGTTTTCTACTCAGACCTATGTTCAGCAGTGGACTTCCTGTGTCTGAAGAGAGAAAGCGGGAGTGAGTTTTCTAATGGTAATTTGTTTGCTATTCAGATTTCTTCACGATGTTTTCCTTCACAATTGTAAAATTAAAGTATGTTACGCATCATAAATGGACAAATGATAATAATCATATGCTTGCTTCCTAATTTAATGTTTCCGAAATATAAAATGACCTCATCCATAATACCTAAACAGAAAATATGGATGACATACTATAGATTATAATTGATACTTTATAAATAGCAAAAACATTTACTTTGCAAAATGTGATGTATTTGATGAACAATACTATAAATTGTTGTTTAGAAGTGTATTAAATGGTTCATAAATAATTCATATTTCCTGAATAGCATTGAATTTGTTTGTGGCAACATATTAATGGTGTAGTGTGTACAGCATTGAAATATATCAGGGGTCTACAGCCTATTACTGGCCCTAATACATGGATCAGTAGATTGGTTTCATGTGGTTGGGTGTTTTCAGTTAGGTAAACTTGGTGATCACGTGGTTGTGTAGATATTTCTATAGGTTTTTCCACGTTTAGAAAATAAACAATAATTGCAAATGGAATGTTTGGGTGAATGAGGATGTAGTATTAACTAAATTAATGTAATAATTAACACAAGCCATTCACATAAAATTGTGGTAATTAATTAAAGGCACGTTCCCTGATAAACTAAGGATATTGAGGAAAAAACGAAGTAAAGCTTATTTTCGTCTAATAACCCTGTCCAACTCGTGGCGGCGATCGGCATTATCGGTTCACAGCTCACATTTCACGTGGACATAATAAACAATTATTTATTTATGTCATTAGGTAGCAACAGACAAACACGAATCAGCAACACTTCAAAACGTTTCGCCAAACCGAATGCAGACGTGTTTAAACAAAGAAGTCTGTTCAAATGGAAACGTTAAGTGTAACATAACATGTACTATTGCCGATCGTAAAATGGTTCCATTACTAGACATCAATAAAAGAAATCAAATAGCACAGAACGAACGGACAAACAAATCCGGCGGGGCGGGGGGGCTTTAACAACGCATTCAATACACTCAACGTGCCTGTGATTGCACTTACCTTTCAAAGATAACTTATCTCGTTCAAAACACAACACAAACACTCAAATGTAACAGTACGGTTATGTATTAATTCAATTTCAGCAGTTTTTTGTCACGCGCCCGCGATTTTTTCAATTCAGCACTAGTCAAATTGAGGAGACGCATCCGACGCGACGTGCTGTCGCGGACTGAGGGAAATGTGGAAATCCGATGTGTGGCGCTGTCAGCAGCGGCTGTGTTCGGTGGGTCGGCGGCGGGTCGGGTCGCGCGGCGCATGCGCGGGTGCCGCGGCTCGCGCCCGCCCAAGGTCATGCGCGAGAACGCCTGCACCGGAGTGGCGACGCCTCACGCCGCGGTAAATCAACTCTCCGCGCCGCTGCTATACCAGCGCAATGACCGCCCGCGTTGTGCACTCTCATCTTGTTGCTCTGCTAAACTGGTACAATGTGTACTTTATAGTAGTACCACAGGTAGTACCTACTACCTAGTTATTTTATCCGCCTGGTCAGCGCCTACCTAATGTATTTTATGGTGGAAATCCCGGCATAGGGAACCTCGCAAGTTTCGGTTTCAGCCTACGCATATCCAGTTTCAAGCAAAGTTGGTCGGCGAAAGATATGTCTCGTCGGTGGACAGATGACAAGTACCTAGGTAATCCATAATATGATGGACTGCACAGTTTACTGCACTTAGCATCTGTGATGAGGTACATTGTAAACTAGTCACTGTGGTGCTTGTACAAAACTGGATATAAAAACTCCCATTAAAACTAAAATTTTATTTAAAAAATAAATACAACAACAATTAACAAATAAAACGAAGAAAATAGAAAACTTAACTGTAGATTTCGTATAAATAGACAATATATTTTCACCACTTAGCAAATTCCTATGATTTTACTTGATGTAAGATCAGTTCATGAAATGTTAAACTCCAAATGATTTTATAAACCTTTAACTCAGTAAAAGTACTATTTAATAAAAACTGCTTAACAAGAAATAAACAAATGACAACAACGTAGAAATAAACAAATTATCAGAAAACAGTACATTGTAATTACTACAGAAACTTCTGTTTTAAATATCAACCTCGTAATTAGTAACTGTAGATTTGTTATCTGGGTTTTCTTACTAATAAGTAATAATTTATTATTATCTAACCCGTAAAATAAATATTTTTCTTAGGTATTTACTTAATATTAACTTTATGAAATCGTATCAACAAATCAACCTATAGAAAACTTAACTGCATTAGCTATCTGGAATCAGATTTAAATATTTCAGTCTTTAAAAATCACATGATTTTAACAACAAGTGTAAATAATTTCACCTTAACAGTTCTATATACATCTAATAGAGGGCACTTTCAAGGACCAGCCTTCAATCTGTTTCGATGCCTTTCATGAGCTTCTTAGCCGGCGGTATTTCCATATCGTGTTCATCATAACAGTGGCGTTTCAGTTCCGAATATTTCCTGAATTTCATACCACAGATTAAACAATCAACCACCATCTTCCTAACGTTATGAATCGTCCACTCATGATCCCATTTCTCCTTCAAAGTCTTGAAGTAATGATGACAAAACCTGCACTTAAACTTAGTATACAATTCCTTCGCATGAGTGCATTTGACGTGCTTATTAAGCATCGATTCGAAATGAAACATTTTACCACAGTATTTGCATTTGACCGGCGAATGCTTATTATGGTACTCCATATGCTGGGTAATCATCTTTTTCGAATTAAATTTTCTCTGGCACAAATCGCATTGAAAATACGTCGTCCCGTGAATTTTCTTGTGTTTAGAGAAGTTACTGGAATCGCTAAAGGATTTGTCGCAGAAGGTGCATTTGTACAAGGTCAGTTTAGCGTGTTCCCTAAGATGGGCTTTGTACCTGTCGATCCTGGTGAAGGTTTCCGTCTGGCACACTTCGCACTGGATGCTCAGAGTGCCGTCTTTACCGACAGGCGTTTTCGCCAATGTACTTCTAATGACATGTTCGATTAAATGTCTCTTCAAATCGCCTATCCTGTCGAAGGTTTTCAGGCACACTTCGCAAACCTGAAAGAACGAAACCAAAAATATAAGAATAATAAGTAAGTACTTTACTTTCGATACTTTTATCATTTATGATACGTTACTTTGTCAACCACAGAGCATCCTCTATGGTTGACAAAGATTAAGATCTTTGTCAATCGTGCTGTCTTTAATTAGTATGGGTCTTATGTCTAGACTTACGTGGAGTCAATAAACTGAACAAAAACGATAGTAAAACACATCTACACTAACCTTATTATACTTGCGATGCCTTCGCGCCTTTTTAGCGTGCAGCAAAAACATCTTATTTGCCATCACCTTGGCGATCACAGAGTCTGCTTCCTCAGTCTGGTTTCTCTTCGGTTCCTGTATCATTTCCGGCGGAGGCTGTTCCACAGGAGACGAGGTAATAATATCAGATTCACTCAAATCCTCCATCAAAGACTCGGCAAAGTCGGTTTCACTGGACTCTTTAATCTTGAAGTCCTTGTGAGTAGACCAATGGTTCACCAGGTCAGAATACTTGCTTGTGGTATACGGGCAGTTGTTACACATGAAGGCGAAATGTATTTTGGTCATGTGCAGTTTCAGCTCTTCGGATGTGGCGTACGTCCTGGTGCAGTAAGTGCAGGGGTACTTTCGATTGTGAATCTTACGGTGGGTGCGTAAGGTGAATTTTGAAGCGAACACTTTGTGGCATTTGTTGCATTCGAGTTCCGGGTCGCCGTGGCCCATGCAGTGCAGTTCGAATTTCTCTTGGTTCTTGAGATTTTTTCCACACTCAGTGCACATGTACTTGACGTCACCTATGGGTCGAGATTGGACGTCGTAGACATGTCTGTGTGTGCTTACCATGTGCTGCTTGAATGCTGATATTTGGTCAAATATTTGCTTACATTTATCACATTGGTATTTCTTCTGGTTAGGGTTGGATGATGATGTCGATGAGTCCTCTGTAAACAGGAAATATAATTATCTAAAGTACCATGAATTTAAATAAACCTGTGTTGATACCTGTGTTGTACTATAAAACAATAAATATCATAAGATATTTATAGATTTAATTGACAAATAAACTATGAACTTACAAAGTATTCCCCTATTGAAATTAAAAGATAACTAAACATATATTGACCTCAAAAAAAATTCCTTATAAAAAATTTAAAATATTGCAATACAGTATATTTACTTTTTATTATAAAAAAATAATAATAATTAAATAGTCTATCAGAGCAAATTAAAAATATTAGTGTTATTCATTATAACCCACTAACAATTAGAAATATTTTAGTAGTTGCTTATAACAACTATTATTTTTTTGCTTAGTTATTTTTTAATTTAAATGTACTACAAAAAAAAATATTATAAAATGCTCACCAATAACAACTTCATGGTCAATTTCTCCGTTGCCAACACATTCCAGAGACGGATCATTCATAGATATATTCTGTATAGTCTGACCGGAGTGAGAGTCATGTCCTAGGAACAATATAGTTTTACGTTGCTTAGTCACCGATTGAATGTCACTTGACATTAACTGTTTCAATGCATTATTTTCACTTTGTAAGCCTATGAATTTCCTTTCCTCTCTAGCTCGGTTCTCTTTCTCATTTATAATTTCTTCAGACAACTGGGATAAGAACACCCCACATTCAAACTCATCTTCTTCATACAAGTTAAAGTTTGGGTCAGAGCTCTGCGGATTGTCATGTTTTCTGAACTTTTTATGCTCGAAATCGGGTGACACTTGAATATTTTCATTACAGTTGTAGACATTTTGAGTTATGTAAGTATTATGTTGTTCTACGGTTATATGTCCGGTATGGCTCTCATGGCATATGGAATAACATTCTTGCATCTTACCATCACAGTGGTTGTATACATAGGGACTTCTGATAGGATCTATCCATACTTGCGACTGATTGTATGGTGGATATGGCTGATTCTCCTTTATGTTCTCTGGAGAGTCATGTTCCATATCATCATTTGATTCCAAGTTTACATTATAACTGTCCACAAGTTTTACATTGCAGAAGCCAGAGTATATGCAAGTTTCATTACCTTCGGTATCTGGAGAAGTGATATTTATGTCTATGTACACATTATCCGTCACCTCACAGTTTGTTTCCAAGGAAGTGCATTTTTTCGGCAGCAGCAACACAGGGTAATTGTTCTCCTGCTCGGGATTTTCGAGCTCCCGGTCCATTTTGACAACTCGAATCTGAAAATATCGAGAATAAACATGACCGTAACACTCAGCTGTATGTTCGCACAAATGAAGGTAAATTTAGAAATAATTTTACATTTATTTCTATAATAAAAATCGGTTGAAGGCGACTTACCACGTGCGGTGCCGGTGTCGGTAGCAAAAAGGCAGTTGCGTAGGTAATACTTTAAAATATAGGCCATAATTTCACAACTACCCTCTCGTGTTTTCATATTTGGCACCGCAAATTAATAAGACTTAAAAATAAAATATTAACTGCCTACAAAATTCAAAATATATTTAATTTACTATATCAATATTGATTTGTCTTTGATAATGTGTCCCCGTTAATTATTTTCACTAATATTAAATTATAAATAACATAACTCATTTCGAATTTCAAATTTATCGATGTTTATATTTAATGGCACACGAAAATAAGTCTTATTGGTACAGATCAAGATCTACATTGGAGCAACATGCATTGAGTGTTGACATTATTAAGTACGTTCGGAAGCAATAAAATATTATTGAGTACTATTTGTGAAGCCATAAATAAGCATATTTTGTTTTGTATTTATTTAATTATATATTTAATATCAGTTAATTATATTCATATTTTGAGTGGATCATAACATAACATTAAATAAGAAGCAAACTTCTTAAAATTACGTTAAAATATATCATCTTTTAATATAGCGCCATCTATTGGTGTGTGTATAATACACAAATTTTGTAGTTCAAATGAATAAATACTAAATTATTTTGTTTTTACGTCAGGAATTATTGAATAGCAAAAAATAATGTTAACACACTGACTTATAAATAATCGAATTTAAGACAATTAATAAAACATGTCATTCGTGTAACAAAAATATAATAAAAACATAACATTTGAAATACCTATATTTTCAATTTATAACATTTTCAACAATTCACATTATATTATTATGCCTGAGTTATGCCCCTTAGACAAGAGCAGGCTGCAAGAAGCTTTTCATGCCGGAAACCCTAGCGAAGCCATCAGGAAGTCCGAGAGCGCACAGGAATGCCCAGGACGCGATGCCGATTAGTCTCCTGTCCTCCAAGGATACCAGGGGACTACCAGAATCACCCTGGAAAGATAATTAATAATGTTATAATTAAGGTTCTATATCAGCCCATATACGTCCCACTGCAGGGCACGGGCCTACTCTACAATCGAGAGAATCGATTAAGAGTGGTTAGGCCTTATAGTCCACCACGCTGGCCTAGTGCGGGTTGGCGGACTTACATACCGTAGAAATTCTTTAAAATCGCTACGGTATGCAGGTTTCCTCACGATGTTTTCCTTCACCGTTAAAGTGCGTGGTGATTGACTATCAATACACACATAACTCCGAAAAGTCAGAGGTGTGCCCTGGGATTTGAACCCGCGACCACCGTGAACATGTAGGCAGCCGCGTCTGGTCCGTTACCAACAGGCCACCACGCACTTTTAATTAAGGTTAAGTAGCATCAAATAATACAACCAAGCCATATAGCTAGTGTCGTTAGGAATACATTGCTCTATGAATTTCATAAGTTAAAGACTTTTCAGTTTATGTATTAAATGTGATTTTGTAATGGATTATTTCTATGTTAAACATACATACTTTATGTTGTTTTAGCTTGATTGCAAATGTGTATTTACATATCAGCATAGTCTTAGGAGGGTAATATCTGATTGTTAAATCGTAGACTTACATAATGGTTTCTTAGATTTACGAGAATGTTACATATTGAAATATAACTATTTTTACGGATTTTATCGCGATTTGGTTTAATTTTTACATTTTTTTACTTCCCGACCATTCGATTACTTTACAGCTTTCGTGGTCACGGGGCGGACGAAAACACACAAAAGCTGTAAAGTAATCGAAACGTCGGGAAGTTAAAAAATGTAAAAATTAAACCAAACCGCGATAAAATCCGTAAAAATAGTTATATTTCAACGTAGACTTACACTGCACACGCCGTGGTCGTAGGAGTGGTAAGTGCAAATCTCTGCATGATAGTAGGGCGTGGAGCACCAGCCCGGCGATCTCTCCTCTACCCGCTGGCAACACTCCTCCGGACTGATCGTCTGCGTGTATAGTAACCGCAGCTCCAGAGGAGCCTCACCATTAGCCTGGGAGGAATAATAAAGTTATTGTTGTTTTGGGTCCGTAGTGCGGTGTCTGCGCATCATGGAAACTTGGGTCTATTTTAAGAATTGACCCTACACTTTGTGCAATGGTTTCGATTTATAAAAATGCATTTTTTTAAATTGCGATGAATGGCGAGACGAGCATGCCATTCGCCTGATGGTAAGCGATACGACCGCTCATGGACAGTAGCAAAACCAAACAACACCATGGATTACAAGGCAATGCTTGGAATACCACTGCGCTCGCCATCCTGAGACATAAGATGTAAAGTCTCAATATGTCCAGTAGTTACTCTGGCTACAATGTCCTTCAAACCGGAACACAACAGCGCATTTACACTGCTGTTTGGCGGGAGAAATAGACATTGCGGTGGTACCTACCCAGGCGGCCTCTCACATATGAGAGACCTGCCACCCATGCATTTAAGTTGCCGGCGATTGGGGTTCCCTTGTCACATCTATAACGTAAGGAAAGGCCTTAGTATTAAAATGTATCCCATTTCATCAGAAATTTTCTTTTGTCCAAGAATGATGACGATGGTAGCTCGAATGAATATATTCCACTCACTCAGAAATACTTTAACTCCTCCTTTGACAATAATTATCTTACTCACATTTCACCTTCTTCTTCTCTTCAGATACAGGAAGCCCACTATTGAATAAAGGCCTCCCCCATGAATCGCCACAATATAAACCTGTTAGAAGCGGCCTGCGGCGTGTCAATTAAGCGTCGCGTCGCGTCGTAAGTCTTACCGAAGTGCGACCCCATCCAGCGACGGAAGTCTCCACGCCTCCGTCGATCCAGTCATAGTTCACCTCTATGGGTTGGACTCTCTCGGTTAACACCAATGGAGTGGACAGAGAGAGAATCCCCATGTCATACTTGATGATGGTACGGTTCCACAAGGGATGGATGCTGTAGCCGTCGAATCGCACCACGGTACCACCCTTCGACCAGGTATTGGAGCCAACACGAGCGTGAAATATGCTGGAAGTAACGTAAATTAATAAGATAATGTGGTGGGGAAATATTTCATATGAATTGCCCTAAGTAGGTAAGTGAAATAAAATGGCTTGCATTTTTATTGGCGTGCATTCAATACTAGGTGGTACAAGTTTAAAGAAGCAGTTTGTTTTAAATTTCTTTAAGAGATTATTGATAAAGCGATTAGCACGCATGATTTTTGTTAATTTTGAAATAGATTTCAAATTCAGATTGTTGGAACAATTACAGAGCTGTGTGAATTTGCTAAGATAAAAGTAAAGGAGCATTTAACTAAGACAGGTACCGCATAAGGGAGCCGCCCAAAACAAAAGGCTCGATGCAATGGGCTGCAGTGAGTATGTGTCTTTCAGAGACGATGGCACCACCACACATTAAGAATGGTAACACTTCCAGTCCATACACCAGGGCGGCTTGGTACGGTGCGTAGTTCTCCGGGGCGATTTCTCCACCCACGATGCGCGAAGACCCGAAGAACTGTGCATAATCTTCTGTCGGAGATTCCAACGGTATGCCTTCAGACAAAATATAAAATTTTAATTTATTTGTCTGACAACTAGACTCATTGATACTTTCTGTTAAGGTCTTTAGTAAGATACAATGTAGTTTTGTATAATTCACGTAATTATTTGTAGGACCAGTTTCTCCGCAATGTAGATACAGATAGAGAGTTTCATCTGATCACGTGGAAAGTAAAACATCGTGAGGAAACCTGCATATCGTAGCGATTTTAAAGAATTTCTACGGTATGTAAGTCCGCCAACCCGCACTAGGTCAGCGTGGTGGACTATATGGCCTAACCACTCTCAATCGATTCTCTCGATTGTAGAGTAGGCCCGTGCCCTGCAGTGGGACGTATATGGGCTGATATAGATATAGACGTGGAAAGAAAGGTCTTAAAAACAACCGATAAAAAAAATAGAGTGATTATAACTGCGGTCATATTATAATTTATAGTCTAATTTCTATGTATTAAACCGCCAAGGGATCATTTGCATATATGGACAACGGGAAAATGTTAGTTGTATATCTGATTTCCCCGTTGTTGAGGATATAAGTAATGAAGAAGGGAATATTATACTACCGAGAAGTTAGCTGTCCGCGCAGGAAAACTGGGGAATGATCACGTAATCATAATAATATATGATATATCTTGTACCTCCAAAAATCAAGTATCAGAGAAACTTCACGGAATAAAGGATTATAAATATATAACAATAAATGTTTTAGTCTCGTTCTGCGAACGTATAAATTTAGGAATAATCCTTACCAAGAACAACCACACAACTCGCCAAAAAGCTAAGCAATTTGAAGGAATTCATCTTGTTACTTTTAGTTGTTACACCCACTTTCAAACTGCTTGTGATTTGCAATTTCAATGCATTCCTTATATATGAATTGTAGTTTGACTTTTATCTATGTCTTAAAGATAACTACAAATAATGCATCCCATTTGACTTTCAGTATGCGCACTAAAAATTTGATAAAGCAAAAAATGTCACTGACTGTGTTTGTTGACGACGCGCGCACATATTATTATGATGTATATATATATAATACGTATATAATATAATTATACATGTTTATAAACATTATGTACATAAGACTCACGTAAGGTCTCGTAATGCCAGGAGTCGAGATGCGTGTGGGCGGTTCGGGAGCATTTGTACTAAATTTGACAGTTATTTAAGAATAGTTCGCACCCACCGTTAATCCTAAATCTGTTTGTATAATCAAAATTGTTATTGGAGACGTGACAACGTTAAATAAAATAATAATAGTCATTGTTTTCATTTTTCTTGGAATACTAAATATCTTATGAACAGTGCCGTACCTATTAAACACGGATAATGTTCTAGTGGAAATTACTAAAAAATATCCGTTCCGAAATTATATAAATTAAATGGAATAGTTTTTATAATTAGAGCTGTTTAAGTTAGTAGTAAACATTTCCAGAAACTCAAGGAATATTATACCTTTTTAAATTTAGTATTCTCTAATAATGGTACGGGTTTTGATAATTTACAATGGTTTACGGACCACAGTCACATTTTTTCATGCATCTTGATGTAACTAAAATAACGTTCTTGTACAATATTTTCTTGGCCAAACTGCCGTTCATAAGTTTCATAATCTATAAAAAAATATACAATGATTAATATTCTATGAGATTTTTAATAAATCCAACGTGACGCCAGACGCGAGATTTTTTTTCAGCACAGTACCTACAGGTAATCGAGTTTATACGAGCTACAGGCGATTTAGTTCCGGCATCCCTCGCCGGCCTTTCTTGCCTCAGGAAATTGAATAGATTTTTCCATTAAACCAAAAAAATTGGATTCATTTTTTGTTATTTTGGAGTTAATGGAAATTTTAAGAACACATGTAATAAAAAACTAAATAATGTTTATTATTTCGTTCTTTATACCCATGTATAAAGAACGAAATAATAAACGTTATTTCGTTATTTATTTGTATTTGGCAAGCAAAAAGCTATATTGCGTTTTAATTCGTATTTTTTGCATTTCAAGTACTACTACGAGATAGTAAAACCTCATGCTTATGTCAATGAAATATATTATTGTTAAACGAACCACATTCTTTTTAAATGTTTTTGTAATTTTATCATTTATCTCTAAACTATTTTTAAGGATTTTATCGCGATTTGGTTTAATTTTTACATTTTTTAACTTCCCGACGCGACGTTTCACGCCAATTTTAACCAAATCGCGATAAAATCCGTAAAAATAGTTTTATTTCAATGTAAAATCTTTGTCTTATCGACAGAGGACGCTATAGTGAAATTTGCGATTATTTAATGCAATTTAAATAAGTTTATTTCTTTGTCACTATTGATATTAAAATCTACTAAAAAGTCTACCTACCTATATCAGCCCATATTCGTCAAACTGCAGGGCACGAGCCTCCTTTACAATCGAGGGAATGATTGAGAGGGGTTAGGTCATATATTCCGCCACGCTGGCCTAGTGCGGGTTGGCGGACTTTACAAAACTAAAAATGTGCACATGATTTATTGTTATATCATTGAATAAATAGACTATCATATAAGAGCCTGCGAGATTAACTAACGCAAATATGTGTTATTTTTCCTGTTACTTTATTTTTAGATAATTATCGCTCCATTATGGTGACGGAAAACATCGTGACTGATAGTTGTAAAATTATAAGCCAAATCATTCTGCTACATGGCTGAACAGTCACGTTGCGCTGATCCTATTTTAGTATGGGATACGCCTGTCCTTATGACATAACTCTTGACAGTCATTCAGAGTACGATTGTCGTGTTCTCAACCATAACTCAACCTTGGGCTTATTTTGTTTTCTTTTATTTTATGTGGCATTAAATATTCTGAATTAAGTCTTTATTTCATAAAGCTAGGACAGGTACTTTCGAAGACATTGAAAATTTTGTAACCGATCCATTTGCTTTGCGGTCCAGTGTATTTTATTCCTGACTGTAAGACTTCCTTATGTTTTGTATAAGTTGCTACAAGAGTGGCTTATGTTCATTAGGTAGTAAAACAGTTTATTTGTATTAAAGTTTAACACCTGAAGGACGAAGACAACAGACGAATTATCAGGTCAATAAACAATTAAAAATCCGGTCACGAAAATTCATTATCACAAAAGGCGTGCGCTAATCCAGACTCAAAATAGATTATGAAGGAAATATGCATTATATAGATGCATATATTTATGTTTAAAGGTTATTATCTGTACTTCGATAGTATGCAATAAGCACTCTCAATCGAACTCCTGTTCTAAGCGGTGGTGGATTATGAGCTTATACCGTAAAGTGTCTGGCAGAAATTTAAAAATAAACTATTTTACACTGTTTAATATTAAGCAGATTATTAGGGCGCTAATGGTAAGCTTAATTTATTACGGCCGTGTTCATAGACAATTCTAAAACTTATTTTAGTTATCGAATGTTTTGTGCCTTTCGAACGACCTTTGAATTCCGTTTGAGCGCAGAAGAAAAAACATTCGATTACTAAAATAGGGTTTAAAACTGTCTATGAACAAGGCCGGCAGAAAATACATACACTGATTTTGGATTTGCTTCGTTATATCGGCTGAGGAATACGGAAATTAAATAATAAGAGTTCATGGACAGAATTCAAACGATCGAGTTATTCGTTATTAGTTCTAAGGCATTATAAAATAAATAAATACATAATGGTTTCTTAGATTTACGCGAATGTTACACATTGAAATAAAACTATTTTATACGGATTTTATCGCGATTTGGTTTAATTTTTACATTTTTTAACTTCCCGACGGACTCCGTCCGTCTCGGTCCGCCCCGTGACCACGAAAGCTGTAAAGTAATCGAAACGTCGGGAAGTTAAAAAATTTAAAAATTAAACCAAGTCGCGATAAAATCCGTATAAAATAGTTTTATTTCAATAAATAAATACACCCAACAGTCACATACATAGCCCTGACCCCACACTAATATCGAGTCTTGTGTCGTGGGTATCAGAAACTACGAGAGACTGTTTCGGTCTCATAAACACCTAGACCCGAAACAAATACCTGTCGTTTACACTTAACACAAGTGTTTGTTTCGGTACGGGGATCGAATCCGCGGCCTCTCGATTCACAGCTGGCGTGTAACCAACTGCGCCATGGAGGCTGTCAATAGGCAGGCAGTTATGATTTAGACTTTAAGACATCGCGTCGCATGAAATTAATGTAAATGTCTGCTGGGTGATTTCGGCGTCGTGTCCTAGGGTTCCCGTGTGCTTTCGGCGCTCCCGATATCTTCACCAGGGTCAGCAAACAGGAAACGTCTTACCTGTGGTCTTACTAAGAAATCTTCAGTCCTGCTTTGGTGTAAAGAAAACACAGCTCATGTGACTAAGGAGGTTACCCGTAATATAGGTTTCACTCTGTGCGTAAACCGATTGACTAATGGGAGAACACTTCGTTGACAATAAATGTTAGTTCAGTTCAGTTCCCTGTGTCAGTTCCTAATTTTTTGACCTTTGCGTCAACAAATGTTATTAAGACAATTTCGCATTGAAATCTTCACGAGTCTCCATGACAACGGATAACAATTATTTGAATTCGAAATAATACAGAAACTCCCAAAAAATTGTTTTCTCACTGAAGGCATGAAATCCAGTCCCATCCTATCCCTTTGAGTATAAAAAAGTATCAAATATAACGGAATTCCTTCCTCATCCCAAGGGAACACTAAATTTTTCAGGACAAAAAGTAGCCTTAGTTTTAATCCACGGTGTCAGCTACCTCATACCAAATTTCATCAAAATCCGTCTAGCCGTTTCTGAGTTCATCGCGCACAACCGTACAAACAGACAAAAATTCTAAAAATCTGTGTTTTGGTTCTATTACGTTAATACTGACCCACTATATTAGTTTTTCTCATTATTTATCTTCCATGTACAGACATCGATCGGTTACAAATTTATTATATGTATAGATGAACTCGAAATAAAAATTTGCACGAGACTATTTTCATAATATATTGATATGGTACAAAAATGGTTTATAATGTTCATATCATTCTTATGTTATACGTAAATACGCGCGTACTTAATATAATATTTTATTTTTATCTGCTAATAAACATATTCTTTGATCAAGTTATATTTCACTAGACTTACATTATATACCTGCTCTTAAATTGTCGCTGATTATGCCGTAATTGGATAAAAACAAATTGCATTAGTATTAAAAGATAAAATGATTTTATTTTAAATTGTCACAAGCAAATCAGAATTAATATTGGTAGACATTTTTACAATATGTAATCATTTAATGGTACTATTTATCGTAATTCTCAATACTGAGCTGAAATAGCACACGTAGGTATAGGTAGGTAGTAGGTAGTAGGTATAGGTAAGGTATATCTACAATACCTCCAGCACATTCGCAGTTCTTGATCATAGGCTTAACTATATTATTATTAAAAAAAATATTGTAACACGAACAATATTAGTACGTTACGCTTATTTATTAGAAAACAATAAACACGATAAAAGTATAGTAAATACATAGTTAATATGACTGTCTCGGTGGCGTAGATGTACTACGGTACGACTTCAAAGCTGAGGTCCCAGGTTCAAATCCCGGGTCAGGCAAAGTGATATTGGGTATTTCTATTCATTATCAGCCCGGAGTCAGGAATTTGTGCACGATATGGCGATAGGCTCGCCCCCTATCACATCATAGGACGAAACATACAAGGCGAAATGTGGGTGTCCTGCCTCTGCCTACCCCTTCTGGGATAAAGGCGTGAGTTTATGTATGTATGTATGTATGTAAATAGTTAATATGTTCCAGTTAAATAAATATGAATTGCCAAATGTGTTGCTAATCGCAAAACTCTTGCTCTTGACAAATTTTGCTCACAAGTGTTCGTAATAGTGCAAATTAGATTTTTATAGAAGAAAAATTGGAAAATCTATATATAAAAAGTCGGAAATAATTTTGAAGTTACTATATTGTGTAAATCTCAAAAAATACGTTATATAATTTAAGAAACGTCTCCTATGTAAATATTAATCACACGAATTTCCTAGTTGAAAATATTTATTTCCAGGTTTTGTATAAATTTGTGTTTGCAATAAAAGCTTTTGTGTACGCTCGGGGTCGTTACCTACGCGATGAGTGTATTGATTATATTATTATTTAATAGACCACATATTTTAAAATGTAAGGTTAATTCAATGAAAATCCAAAACAAATACAGGTAGTTGACCTGCACACCAGTACAACTACTAAAATCGTTAATCCTTTATCTGTCTCGTAAGCAACAAAGCCGATAGGACATAAACCTTAATGAAAATATCAGTATTGTGACTAATTATTTATTATTATGGCTAAAAGTACACGCACAAGACAAACAATATTATTATGATGTATCTAAAGGCCGAGGGCAGGCAGCAAGAAGTCTGCCATCCCGCTGATCCTGGTGAACATATCGGGAGCGCCACGTGCGCACGGGAAACCCCAGGACACGAGGCCGATCTGTTTCCCGTTGCGCCTGGATACCAGCGCGCTGCCGGAGTCGCCCTGCACACAACATTCATATTCAGATCACGAGAGAAATGCTACAGCATCACCTGGAGGAAATGTACTCACGTTGCACATGCCGTGGCCGATGGAATGGAAGGTGCATATCTCAGCGTGCTCAAGCACGGGCGGTGCTGGCCAGCCCTGCGAAGCCTCCTTAACCGCTCTGGCGCACTCCTTGGGACAGATAGTCGTCACGTCCAGGATTTGCAGTTTGTAGGGTATCTCTCCCCAAGCCTGGAACGAAACACTTTGTTGAAATGAAATGAAATGAAATTCGTTTATTGGTAACGTAGGCAATTAAATAGCTCTTATGACAAGTCAATACACGTAGGGTTATTTTCTATTTACAAGATATTTGTTTTAATATTTATATTAATTTTACTATTTTTTTAAGTGCGTGGTGGCCTGTTGGTAACGGACCAGACGCGGCTGCCTACATGTTTACGGTGGTCGCGGGTTCAAATCCCAGGGCACACCTCTGACTTTTCGGAGTTATGTGTGTATTGATAGTCAATCATCACGCACTTTAACGGTGAAGGAAAACATCGTGAGGAAACCTGCATACCGTAGCGATTTTAAAGAATTTCTACGGTATGTAAGTCCGCCAACCCGCACTAGGCCAGCGTGGTGGACTATATGGCCTAACCACTCTCAATCGATTCTCTCGATTATAGAGTAGGCCCGTGCCCTGCAGTGGGACGTATATGGGCTGAAATAGATATAGATTACTATTTTTTGGTATTCATTAAGTATTATATTATTTATGATAATTTCAAATTTTTCTAAGGAAATACATTATTTACATTATGTACGTTATGTACGTTATTTGGTATCTAAGTGGACCATGAGTATTATTAAAACGGTACGTAGCGGTTTGATTGTAGTTGAAGAGGGAAGTTGTAAGAAAGATGGCAAAACGTCGGCCGTTTTTAATTAAGTCTTTGAGGGAGACCTACGTTCGGGGCTCTGGATTTCTTTTTTATAACCACATATTTTATTTTGAATATTTTCATTAACCAATTTTACCAATTCAGAGCGTACTCCTCAAATAAAGGTCTTAAAATTTACCTTAGTGAGTCCCCATCCGGTGACGTAAGCTCTCTCTCCGGCTTCGATCTTCTCATGGTAGTTGAGCGCTATGACTGCCACTCTCTCGCTAAGCTCTAAGGGTTCGCGGATATTCAGAACTCCGATGTCGTAATTGATGAGGATGGGGTCCCATTGGTCATGGTTCTTGTAACCCTTGAATCTTACGACTTCGCCACCTCTGGACCAGTAGTTGGAACCAACACGCGCGTGGAATGTTCTGGAAAAGACACGTGTTTTAAAATTCTGTGGCACTAAAGTGGCGGAAAAGATGCATATAAATCGCATTGAAAGAAACAAAATATAAAAGGCCTCAATATTTAGAAGACTCACCATGAAGAAGAACATAATATATTTTCGCAAGTAATTATGATTTTTTTGTACATAACAAATGAAGATCACTTTTTTCAACCTCTTTATTTACTTTAACCTCCTTTCCTTAAAGGTCGACAAGTGGTAACGCACCGATGATTTCATTGCAGCGGAAGTTCATGGGCGGCGGTGACTTAGCATCAGGTGGCCCGTCTGCTATTCAAGAAGGAGTCAACAAAGTCAAAACTAACTGCTCACCCAATCAATTCCCCAGCCCAGACGAAGGGATCGATGCAGTGCGCGGCGGTGACCAGGTGCGTGCGGGAGACGATGGAGGCTCCGCACATTAGCGAGGGGTACTGCTCGTGGCCGAACACCAGCGCGGCCTGGTGCGGCGCGTAGTTGTCCGCTGCGTTCACGCCGCCCACGATGCGAGGCATGAAGAACACAGACCAGTCTGCGTTCGGAGACTCCAGTGGTATGCCTGGAGAAAAATTCAGTTCTTACTAATTCTAATCCCACTGCAGATACTATAGAAAATATGAATACTTATATATCTATATCTGGCCTTTGAGAATAGACATGGTAGCTGAATAACAATTTTTCGTCTTTAGAGTATGTTTAATAGCTTAAAGAAAATCAGCGCAGTTGTGACGTCGCAAAACAAGGAGTAAATTCCTTAGTACATATTTATTTTATATAACAATTTATTCATTTTACCCTTACCATTAGTCACCACACAAATTGCCAAAAAACTAAGCAGTTTGAAGGAATTCATTTTTTTACTTGTGGTATCACCTACTTTCAGATAGTTTATGATTTACGACTTTAAAGGATACCTTTTATATGATTTACAATTAGATGTTTATCTATGTGAATAATAGATAACTGCAAAAACGCCTGCACCTTTCGACTTTCAGTATGCGCACTAACAATTTGATAAAGAAAAATTAAGTGTCAATGACTGTTCGAATCCCAAAGTTTGTATTCTTGTAATTGTTTTGAGTTTTAGGAAGATTAATTACTTTTGATATTATCGTATAAACAAGTCCGCCTAATTTATTCAACCTTGAGCTGTGTAAAGATTTTTTGGAATATGTAAAATTGTTATGAAAGTTACGATAGGTACCTACTACCGTCATTATAATTATTATACTTTAACTCCGTCTGCGTGATTATCTTTATTTGAAATTAACTTTATTTGGAATTTCCCATCCCAACCCGTCCCGTCCTGTCTCATTACTACTCAAGACATGTCATCCAGTCCCATCCCATCCCTTTGAGTATAAAAAAGAAACAAATATATCGGAATTCCTTCCACATCCCAAGGGAACATCAATTTTTTCGGGATAAAAAGTAGCCAAGTGTTAATCCAGGGTGTCAGCTACCTCCACACCAAATTTCATTTCATTCAAATCAAACAGACAAAAATTCTAAAAATCATTGTTTTGGGTTCTATTACGTTATTCTCATTTATCTTCCATGTACAGACATCGATCGGTTACAAAATTATATGTATAGATTTTAAATGTTAAATACTTGCTTTAGAAGTTAGTGTTTGTTATTACTGCTAACAAATGAACAAAAGTAGTAGAGCCACGTTGTTGACAGTCATAACTCGGCATGAATGGGCAGGCTCGTCCGGGGCGGTACCACTGTCTCACAGGAGATCGACGTGCAGCGACAGCTTTGCTGTCGCGTTTCGTTCGGTGAATGAGATGACCGGAAATCCAATACAGTTTGAAGATATCGTAATATTTAATTATATGTAATTTTGCCAGCGTTGTAGTTTAACAGCTAAAATATATGTATGTTTCTCAAGCAACTATCAAAAGGTGTTTCTTTGGTAGCCAAATATTTTCGATGGTTTTATCTACTTGTCAGACACATTGAAGCTTATAACTTCCAAAGATCCAAACTTCATAATTGCTGACCGTGCGATGCCTTTGTTATAGGTATGCGAAGACAAACTTTAAGATTTTATAAAATAACGAAGGTCTGGCGGCCATGAGCTCTTGGCCTAACACCTCAAGGACGTAGACAACAAACGAATTAATAGGTCAACAAACAATAAAAAATCGGTCAACAAAATTCACTATCAATTTGGGAGTGCACTTATCCAAAGTCGTTGAGCGTTAATTTTGGTTATCTACAAACGCGTAGATTAGCAAAATATTAATTACTTACTAGCGGCCCGTCCTAGCTTCGCCTGGTTGCAGATATTTATTAACTTCACTCCATACGAGATACATGTTATTATTCGTACATATACCTAGTATACCTTAAATTGACGTATCTGTTCTACCATACTTGTCTTTTCATTCGGGCACGCCACAATTACTGCATTGCACCTGGTGGTAAGTGCTAATGCCATCCAGACAGTGTATCGAGTGGCATCAGACGATAGTCTCGTACAAATTGACACAATCATGCCGGCCCGCTTAGATGCCACTTCACACTACGGCGGCAGGATCCAGGATTATAGGAAGTAGGGAATACGTGTGATGGCAATCTATCAGACATCATAGTTCCATGCCGTCTCTCCCTTTCCTATTCCTCCATATCCAAATAGTGTGTCTTTCCTACAAATAAATAAAGGTTGTCGTCTATTATACAGGGTGTATCCAGACAGTGCCCGAAAACGAAGCCAGGTGGTAGTATTAGTGACTTCAGGCACAAAGCAACTAAAATTTTCACAAAAAATGCGACAATTTTTTTGTTGTAATTTTTACTTATCGTCATATTTGGGTGGTATATACCTACATAGTTTATCTAAAATAATTATTAGTTTGAATGTTTCCTATCGCACACCTACCAACTTAAAGCTCTTATCAGTGACGCAACGCTGTGGTCGTATCAGTGACGCAATATAGAGCATATATACGACAATAGCATTTGTTAGCTGTTCTTTGACGTTTTGGAAAATTTAGTTTATCAATTTTCTATTTTGCGGACATTAGCTTAATGATCAATTGTCAATTTATCAGAAGGTTTAAGAAATGCCGGCAAAGTAATGAGTATATACATATTCACGCCTGCATATAGGTATCTCTAGTAATATATCGCCATACTTGTTTACATTCCAAAATCCCTAAAAGAAAAAAAATGGAAATTTTGAGGAGGCCCGTACGATCTACGATGAAAAAAAACTATGCTTGTTGGTATAATCAATTGCGATTATTGATTGATTGTTATTTTTGCTTATAAAACTACGTTTATAATCATAACATTAAAATAATAAATAAATAAATAATTCATAAAATCATTAGCCAGAAGCAATAATATATTGCTATCGTGCAAAGCCTTTATGCTATGCGAGATTTGTAATAAGATACTTACTTTGATCTTAATCAATGGAAAACAGACGATACCTTTTGGTGTCTCATAGAAACTTACAATTGATGACTTATAATACAATGGAATATCAAATGTTATCTATCTATTCAGCCACAGGAAGTCCACAGCTGAACATAGGCCAAAGATCTCCACATCGACCTATTGGAAGCGGCCTGCATCCACAAGATGTTTCCATCCATCCATCCATCAGCCAAAGGACGTCCACTGCTGAACATAGGCCTCTACCAATGATCTCCACAGTTACCGCCCACAGTTACAGCGACGTCCCGCCACCAAGATGGTCAGACATGATGTTTAATAAAATTAAATTATTCAATTAGTCATGTAGGCAATTATGTTTTAACAATTGCCAATGGTAAGTAATCATACAATGAATATTCACCACACAAGAGAAATTGTTGCCCTAACAGTTCTTCTAGTCATAATTTAGAAATAAGACAAACATTAAAAATAAAATTACTTAATCGCATTAGAACATTTTATTAAGAAATGATTGTGTAATTTGAATCACATTGATGACTTCGCCTGCCCCTACTCTGTAGCTACAAGCGCAATGATTACATACATTTGTTTTGCCCACAATTTTCTTTCTTGAGTGTCGAGAAGTCAAAAAGAAGTCTTAATAATTATCTTATTGTGGAGTTATGCATGTGAGTGTAGGGTATACTTATTTATTTATGTATATGAATGGAATGAGTACCGAGCACCGCACGAATGGCGTGTGCAATTTATATATCTCAACTAGTATGTCGGTATTCTTGAAGTATGTAGTTGCAATATGACGCATATTCCGGAATATAATTATGCACTTATCATAGCACTATTTGTACTTATTTATAATAGATTCAGTATAATTTCTGACGCCACTGATTCGCACGAAGACGTCGGGAAAGCCTTGGGCACACATTAACGCCCAGGATGCGATGCCGACTTGTCTTCTAGTCGAAGCCTGCACAAGAGCACTGCCTGAGTCTCCCTGGAATTAAATAACAAGCTTCATATTTTTTTATTCAAATAGGGCCAAGTAATATTGCAAATCAGATGCACCTACGCGCAGGCCAGTAAACATATTATAGAATTTACCGTTATCTGCCAAACGGCACGCTTATGCTAGTACTGCTCTAAATTGAATAAGGAAATCGGACCACTAAGATAGATTTTTCACCATGTAGAGTGGTCGAACAGAGCAGAATACGCTGCTCTGGAAAATATTTGGAGACAGCTTCCTACCTTATTACAAGCAATACATGTTGCTTGTAATGACGCAACAATGTTTAGAAGAGAGATATGTAATGAGCGCAACGCTCCTACTCTCTCATATATTAATGTCGGAGACGATAAAAACCACTAAAATGGCTGCATTGAAACTAAAAATACAATTTCCAAAATAACTTACGTTACACATGCCATGATCTACAGAGTGGAAGGTGCAGATCTCCACGTCATGCTGTAGTTTGAACCTCAAGCCCCACTGCTTCTCCGCCCTTCGGATACCCTCGGAGCATGCTTCAGGGCTGATGGTGCTTACATACAGCAGCTGTAGCCTGAACGGTATCATGATGGTCCAACCCTGCGAGAGTTATAAAATTTACATTATAAATAGATCTATTGTAAGACTTATGTAACGAAAACAGTGCAGGACGTTCCTAGATAATTTCTAACAATAGCCTTGAAATCTTTCTAGTATTTTTATCAATAAGGTAGACAAAAAACTAAAATAATTTATACAACTTGAGACTTTACCAACCAACATTACCAACTATTTTGAAATTCTTATTAATTTAAGCCACCCTAAACATCCGCAAATTATTTGTTCAGGTAATCATTTAATTTAATAATACATAGAATGTAATATTTTGTACCCTTTCGCAGACGAGACAGTTTTTATTTGTTTCTACACATATACATAAGAATATTTCTAAGACTCACCCGTAACATCCCCCATCCCGTGACGAGGCACTCTTCTTCCCCTACCCAATCATAATCCAAGGCAATAGTTGCTACCCTCTCATGCAGCGTGACTTTCTCCTTTAACTTAATGAACCCTACATCATACTTTATGTCTTGTTTATTGTAGTCCGGATGGATATCGAACCCTGAGAATTGTGCCACTTCACCACCTTCGTTCCAGTTATTGCTTCCAACTTTGGCGTGGAAGTATCTGGAAAATTAAACACGAGATGTTTTGGAAGTAAGTGTAGATAAAAAATATGAGTACGTAAATCCATACAAGATACTGATAAAGGTAGATTAGGTGATCGTTGGCCGTTTAGCTTTAAGTCGCTCTGGAAATTTTCGGGCTTCTTACAGTAGTAAAGCTCTTATGGATAATGATGTAAGTAATGATGATCAAAATAACTGAAATACTTAGTTATAAAATAAACAGCAAAAATACTCAGACCATGACGTCTTTTATATTTCAAATCAAGGGAACAAGCCAGAGAGAAAAAGTGACATTATGATAAGCGTAAATAGATTCTTGGTGCGGCTCCAGCCTTTAAAAACGGGAACAGAAGACAATACTGGAAAGGTTAAGCATTAAGTCCCAATAAAACATACAAGTATTACAACACTTACTTCAATAAATCCCCGGAAACAACAAATATCTCGATGCAATGAGCAGCGGTCAACACGAGTCTAGGAGTCACGAGAGATCCTCCGCAGTTGAAGATGACAAGGTCTTCTCCAACCAGCAGGGCAACCATGTATGGAGCATAATTATCGGGAGCCTCCACTCCTCCCACTATACGAGGGAGGAAGTATTGGCTTAGATCAGATTTTGGGTCTTCTAATGGTAATCCTGTGAAAATAAAATATATATATAGGTGGTTTGTATTATTAATTTGGCCATAGATTGCTGTGGACTTC
The DNA here is from genome assembly GCA_949752805.1 of Deilephila elpenor. NCBI lineage: Eukaryota > Metazoa > Arthropoda > Insecta > Lepidoptera > Sphingidae > Deilephila > Deilephila elpenor. The sequence continues at coordinate 12,749,659 of OX457108.1, forward strand.
CACAATAATTTATTGACCCCAAATCTCACTTTTTTATTGCGATGAATGGCGAGACTAGCATGCCATTCGCCTGGTGGTCAGCGATATGGCCGTTCAATGTTCATGGACAGTACCAAAACCAAACAACACCATGAATTACAAAGCAATGTTTCATTCCACTGCGCTCGCCATCCTGAGACATAAGATCTTAAGTCTCATCATGTGCAGCATCTACTCTGGCTACAATATCCTTCAAACCGGAACACAACAGTGCATTTACACTGCTGCTTGTCGGGAGAAATAGACATTGCGGTGGTACCTACCCACACACGCCTATCACATACGAGAGAGAGAACTTCCTAGACCTATCACCACTTTGGGGAAAACCTTTATTCGGCAGTGGAGATCCTGTGGCCAAAGAAGATTTGTATTCCTACGAAGGTTTAATTGAATTTTGAGAGTATTATTCTAAAAGTTGACAAAAATTGAAAGAAAAAAACAAAATGTCTCACCCGTTGTTGTTTTAAAAATCGCAAGCACAATAAATAATATTTTATTCATGTTGATGATTTGCATGTTATTTGTTTACTAACAATATTTTAATAAAATAACTATTTATATTTATTTTTCCCACAATAAATTATACTAATACTTAACCTAAAGCTCATAAATATGTCAAGATTGTCTATGAAGAGATAAAGAATTCTCTCCTTCAACTACAGTCAAGGCTCTACAAAGGAACGGAAAGAAAACATGATATCAATGTTCTACTACTTACGTATATACTCCACTTTACTAGGTTCATTGTAGCAGTTTATTTCATTTCATTTAATTATAGCAGGATTAACATTTCGAAAAATATTTGGCAAATAACATAAACTAAAATAATCGGAACTATAGGAAAATAGGTAAGCGTGTGGACAATGTAAATACGTACACTGATCGGTATTGAAGCATCATTATCATTATTATCTATAACATACATACACACTCACGCCTTTTTCCTAGAAGGAGTAGGTAGAGGTGCTACCAGGACACCGACGCTTCGCCACAGTTTTGCCTTGTGTGTTCCATCCCACGATGTGATGGGGGCGAGCATATCCCCATATCATCTTTAACCACTGCTTAATATAGGCGTCCCAAAATAGCGTCGCATTAAATTGGCATCACAGATCAAAACGTTTTTAAACTTATGTGTCATACAATTAGACAAATATAGTTATCATTAATTATCTACAGCTGATAGGTACCTAGTTTAATCAAAACAAACACGACCTTCGATGAGGTTTGTTTATTGAAGCTAGTGTGCTAGGTTTAAACCGTGTCTGATTGATAAGAGAAAACGTGATTAAAAAAAATATTCGTGATTAAATCGTTCATTGCACTTGGTGCTATCAAGTGTCAAGGACAGCCTTTCTGCAGTCTCCTTCATACCAACAAAGATATATTGTCATATCTTCTCTATATCATTATCAAAAGATTTGATCTTCTGCACCCTTGGTTGTTAGAATATCGGCTCTTACATCTCTCTTTACTGACATCAAGCCAGCATCATTTTTGTCAGGTCCAAAGCTTTGATGGCGTTATTTTAAGGCTTATATGTACATACATATTACAAAGATAACATTATTTCATTTTCATGTCATCACATCTCTCCCAAGGATTTCTATACCATCATGATGGGAGCGCACTGCACCTAACGACTTCCTGCGATTTTTTTACGTTTTCTGTCTGTTATTGTTGTGTAGACTACAAGTTTATAAATACACATAATTAATTAGTTTTTTATATACCATTTGCTTTAGTGGTAAAAAAACATCTAGAAAGCCTGAATAAAAATTCAAGGGTTCGTGAAGCCTGCCAAATGCAATAGGAATAATAATATAATAATACGGGATTAAAAGATTCACTTCCGAAATGGTCAGACACATCACACAACCAGTCACAAAATTATAAGCCTAATCATTTTGTAACATGTCTTAAGAAATATGACTAAAAGTCATGTTGTGTCTGACTCTGTGTGAATCCAGGATAGGGGATTAGAGCACTACAGAAGATACGTACGTACTTAAACTCACGCCTTTTTCTCAGAAAGGGTAGGCAGAAATGCAACCAGGTTAGCCATTTTCACCTTGTATTTTCCGTTCCATAATGTGATAGGGGGCGAGCCCAACGCCATACCGGCCACAAATTCCTGTCTCCGGGCGGATAATGAATAGAAAAATCCAATATCTCTTTGCCCGACCCAGGATTCGAACTCAAGACCTCAGCTTTGCAATCATACCGTATTAGAACTGCGCTACTGAGGCTGTCTATAGTAAATATGGATAATCTACGTTTTGGTGTTTATCTGTTCATGAACTTCCAAATTGTTATCCGATCGCTGTTTTAATCCACGGGCATATGAATCATTAAAATAACAACAATAATTATACGACAGACAAAAATACGGTGCGTTGAACTTATTACTTTTAATTCCGTTTATTTTTAAGGGTAATAGACAAAATGTCGCAAGGTTAATTTAGGTTGTAAGTTATAGACTATTGCCCTAATTTTATCAAAGTTTGTTGACTTCCTGGTATATAAATAATATTTTTAGGCAATTTGTTCCAGTATCAAGATATACTTCAAACTCAATCATGTTTAAGCATATTGTTATTTTCTTAAGCCTTGTTGCTGCTTTAAATGGTAATATTGCATTATTGTTTTCTTTGCTTCAGATCAAAAAATAAAAAAATATATTAAGCCTATTAAAGTAACGAATATATTTTAAAATATTTTTCAAATTACTATAGAAACACTTAAAAGTGACTACAAGATTAATAAGAATAGCTGTAACGAGTAAAGTTCAAAGTAACGAAATTATTTCTGGTTACCATTGCAAAGTTTTGAACTTTACTATAAAAGTATTCATTTCGCCATTGCTTTGTAGTTATCTAATTTAAAAAGGACCATATATACGTACCTCTGCAGGACACAGGCCTCTAATTTAATAATCTTTCTCTCACCAATGATCCTAATTTCGTATTCATCTTTTACAGGAGTACCTTTAGACAGGACATCAGCAGATTTGTCCAAATACTTTACGGAGCGCATCATAGGAGGGGTAGACGCGCCAGAAGGCTATGCCCCCCACATGGTGGCCCTGGTAGGGGGCACGTTCTTCGTGAGTGTGGGTTGTGGGGGGTCAATTGTCTCCAAGAAGCACGTACTCACCGCTGCCCACTGTATCGCATTTTATGTGGTTGAAGGAAAATTTTCACCGTGAGTAAATTACATTGTATAAAAACAGTTTCGTATTAGAAAACTTGTTAAAGCTTTATTTTTATGCTATAATTGTATTGACGGTGTAGTAAAAGCATAAATAAGATAGTTGGCCTTTGATTTTCAAGGGTTTCTTGCCGTAAATCAGAAGTCCACGGACCAATACCAATATGACATTAAAACGAAATTGAGTTTAAATTATACTGAATCGAACAAAAAAATACTTTTCACAATTTATTCAACAAGGAAGTTAAGCTTGCACATACAAAAAAAACACAGAGAAATTGCGTTGTCTGCTGTTTTGAAAATTGTTAATAAACTTGTTAATAATATTCAGTAATATCCGTGAACTAATTAAAGCAAGGAAGTCCAGCGGAACAATAGCGTTATGTAGCTCACGTGGTTTAGTAATTTCCGGCTCCTGTGATCGGAATCAGAAATAATGAACGGGGGATTTGCCTTACGGGCTTAAACTCGACGCTGTTAATATTCAGTCACTATGTGGTGGTTTGTTGTGCAGTGTATTTAGTGGATAGAACACTAAATTTTGGCAGACAATGCATGCCTTTAGGTAAAATCAGAGAATATTGAGGATTTTTTTTATAATTCTCCTACATAAAAGCGTAATGTTTATGTCTCATTGGTAGTAGGGGAAGTGTATGGACTATAAATCTAAAGTTTTGGGTTCGACACCCAGGTCATGTAGGTAATACACTTTTTCGGCTTGCGACAACTTATATGAATTGGATTACAATCAGTGCCAAGCACAGTGGACAACACCCGGGGACCTTTGCCTTCCTTTACGCAGACGCAGTCGAGCATTAACTGAACAGCATTTTTATTTATCGATGACTGAAAACGATAAAATAATAATTAACCCTAGCCATCTTTTCAGAAACTTTCACGGCCGAGTAGGTTCAAACCAGTGGAGATCAGGAGGTACTAGAGTAGAATTCGCTTCACACAGCATCCACCCGGAATACGATTCCGTTTACATCAAAAACGACGCTGGAGTGCTTACCTTGAGGGAAGAGCTGGAGCTGAATGACAGAGTGGCAGTTATAGCACTCAAGTACGACAGGATTGAGGGTGGACATCCGATCTACGTCACGGGATGGGGAATAATGGGACCGAGGATCGGAGATACTGTTGTGGTAAGTCATGATGAAGGTTAATGTACCTAATAGTCACGCTTGTAGTCCTGACCCAGTATTAGATTAATAGGTCTAAGAAATTAGCTGAAAAGTTAATTAAACCTGTGATTAAACATACTAAGTTAATGCTATAAACGTGAAGAATTTACATACAAACCACTGAAGAGGTGAGTATTAAAGACACTTCTAGTGCCAACTACAATAAACCACGCTTATTTCGGTCACAAGATGTAACTAAGAATCAGCCTAACGTCACACCAGGCACAAATTTTAGGCCCCGGCGATGTCAAATGACATATTTCAATCTGAACAACTCCCACGGGATTACTCGGACGTTTAATCCAGGAACTTACAGTTTAGAGTGTATACAACCCGTCAACAAACTAGAGAAGAGACTCATGGCAGTCAATCTTTATTAGTCTTACATACATTTTATTGAAATGAAATAGTCTTCTCAATCGAACTTTTGGTGTAGACGAATTGTGTACCCAGTGGTGGGCGATTTTGGTTAGAGTGTGTTACAATTCTATGCTTTATTTTCCAGGAGTTAGCTCCCACTCCAGAAGATTTGCAGCTGCTCTATCTGCACACGATATCTGCCCAGCAGTGTATATACGACATAGAGAAAATGTCATCAATCCTGGGCTGGGCGCCGCACGTTGAACCTGAAGTCGAGATATGTGCTTTCCATTCACATAGACACGGAATGTGCAGTGTAAGTAGTTATTGCTATAAAAAAGTGTGGGAAAGGGCTAAGTTTGCTGCAAAAGATGCCAAAGATGCCAAAGATTGATGAAATATGAACATATCAAATAGGGTACCTAATTAATTCAATATTTTTACACATTGGCAAGCTCTATAATCTATATGGATACAAACATGTTTTAAACACATAAGACCTGCATTAAATCGTGCAATGTCTGTCAGTCAAGTAAAGTTAATACAATACCATAGCCATAGCTAATACAATAGCCAACTTGTAAATATGTAGTTAAATACAAAATTTTAAAATTTCATCAAAATGCATTTAGCAGTTTCTGTGTTAAATAGTAATAATCCTCTTCACAAATTATCACAGTATATTAAATAAGTAGGACCAAGTACGTTTGAACATATAATTGTTTTCAGGGAGATTCAGGCAGTGCAATGGTGAGCTTGGAGAGTGGCTGTCAGATTGGTTTGGTGTCTTGGGGCTTCCCTTGCGCCGTGGGAGCGCCTGATGTCTTCGCAAGCATAAGTGGCTTGAAAGATTATCTGGAACCCATGCTGAAGAGCTATCTTTAATTATATACTGACTAAGGATGAACACGCAAGATTTATGTTAATATGTAAATAGAAATTAAATATAGTAACTTTGTAAAGTTGAAGTTTATTGTTATTGCATCCTGTATTATGAAATTAATCATTTTAAAACAAGAATCTGCTTATCTCTGGTATTACAGTCCGATGCACTGTATATTATATTTTTCATAGTAAAGCCCATATTAGATAATAAATAGCAAAATCAATATATAACTTTGCTATCTAATTTTTGTAAGGCACTTTGGGAATATAATTCTGTAACTAATTATAAAATTAAGCTTTTGGGTTGACTAATTTAGTGACCCGGCACTGCCGTAGTGTAAACGCTGCATGTTGAAGAAACTTCTGTAAAGAGTAAGTTTTAAGGATGCGATAAAAATCGATAATCAATATGAATTTTAGTAGTAGGTAAAAATCTGTTACCACTATAAAGCTAATCATTCGTATTGTTTTTTGCCCGTTCATGATAGAATTCAATAAAAGCGACGAGTATTGCCATTAATTATACGAGGATTTAATGCGATGCCGGTGATTGTACTACGCGACGTTCGAAATGAGATTGCAATGGTGCCTTGAACGATATAACTACAAATCTGCTGTTTGCCATATTGCCATAATAACTGTAATTTTAAAAAAACTAAACGGACAAGCCTTGTGCAGAAAAGGATGGAGAGTGGCGTATTACTGACCCGTGAAGGCGTGGAGACCGCGTCTTGGCAAACGTAGCGTGGGATGTCCTCTGGCCAGATGGCGGGACGACTTGCACAAGAGGGCCGGCAGCGACTGGGGGGTAAAGCAGCAGACCGGGCTCTGTGGCGTAGCTTTAGAGAGACCTATGTCCAGCAGTGGACTGCAACGGGCTGATGATGCGAAAAGGATGGTTCATGGATATCGGGGTACCGAGGCACGGAATTCATTTTAACTCTACTATAATACCGAGTTGTAAATTGATGACTCAATTATACTCTCATCGTACTCTCGATTGTATATAAGGCTGGAGCCCTACAGTGGAACGTATATCGGCTGGTACTGATATACTCGTAGATGCAGAATTTGATGACGTTAAAACCATCTGAAACAGCTCCTAGCAACATTCTCGATGGAACAAATAGAAGAATACACAATGATTCCTTAAAGTAATTTATTTCGGTCAGTTATTCGAATATCCTTGTTTAGACGGCGTTGGCGCGGATCCAGGTCTCGAAGGCGCTCACTCTGGCGAACATGTCGGGGGCTCCGCGGGCGCACGGGAAGCCCCAGGAGACTACTCCGATCTGGACGCCGGTGTCGGCACGAGCGAGTGCGCTACCGGAGTCACCCTGGGTAACAAACATTATTAGTCTGCAATACTTCATAAATTCTGGTCAGGAATTATAACTATATGTAATAATCGGTGTAGCTATAGCGGTAGGCCAGCATTTTATGAAAAACTTTAACTTTTAATTTTGTGCCCAACATGTTAACAATCTCGTGTCTTATTAGTTCTGCAGGTGAAAATTAAGACCTTGTGCACTTTTTGTGACCCTTAATTCCTTGAGATTATTTCCATTCCAAGATGTAAAGACAAATCTGCTGCCATGTCAGACATAAATTATAGTAGTCAAGGAAATGTCACAGGAGATTTTAAAGCGAATTACTAACACAACACAATCAGACAATCCGTTTCTGGCTATTCAACCTAGGATCTTACAAATTGCACTGTAATTCATATTCTTTATAGCCGTAGGCCGCGGACATGCTGTCACCAGAAAAAATGCTCCTCTCTTGTTAAAACTGCATAACTCACATTGCAAGTGCCGGTGTTTGGAGCGTGGAATGTGCAGATCTCGAGGTGAGCCTCGACGGGAGGAGCCCTCACGTTGAAGTCGGCGGCGGCCTGGGCCACGGCGTCCACGCACTCCTGGCCTCCCAGGGTGGGTACGACGATCTCCAGGAGGTTTGCTGAGAGGGCGCCGTTAGCCTGAAATAGAGAACCAGAATTTAAGTTGGGGAAAATTATCGCAATATGCTTTCGTTACTTAACATCGTTATAAAATCCATGTAAAAAAAATAAACAAAAATGTTGTTACAAATTTTAATGATGTTCAAAAACCTTTGTTATGGATCAGTATGTAGTTTTACCACAATTACCATGGATTAATTTATTATAATACGTATGTCGGGTTACCTATATATGCTCATTGCTTAACAGAGTTTACATCATGCACCTCAACGCTGGCCTATTGCAAACTTACACAAGATAGAAATTGAAAAGTAAATCATGATCTTACCCTGATCCTGCCCCATCCAGCGACCCTGGCGAGCACTCCACCAGGCTGGTAGTCAAAGCTCAAGGTAATGGGGCTGACGAGCGCCGTGGTCGCGATGTTGGCGGTGGTGATGAACAGCCCGATGTCGTTCTTGATGATGCCGGACACGTAGTTGGGGTGGGTGACGTTGCGCGCCACGCGGTACTCCGTGCCGCCTTGGTTCCAGCGGTTGGTGCCGACGGTCAGGCGCAGGGTGCTGAAAAGATGTTAATTGTTTATTAATTCCGACCGCTTTTAATCATCGTAGGATATATCCTTGGAGAGGGCCTGTGTTTAGCAGCAGATTCTATGGCTGTAAATTTCTTTCCACTTTACACCCATTAGTTAATTTTATTACTGAGAATAATGACAGCAGCAGGTACTTCGCTTGATAATAACCGTCATGTAGGTATCGTTAAATAGTACAATAATACGGGAGGCCTATGTTCAGGAGTGGATTTTCTGTGGCTGAAGAGAGAGACGGAGAGAGTACAATAATACAGACCTGCTAAGTGATCCCCAGCTGAACACAGCGTCAATACAATGCGCGGCGGTGAGCACAGTCCTGATGGAGATCACAGAGCCTCCGCAGCCGAAGCTCTTGACGAGGAGTCCGGTGGTCATCGCCACCATGTGCGGGTGGCTGCCGACCGCCGCCTGGGTGCCGCCCACGATGCGCTCGCTGGATGAGAACTGGTTGAAGAAGAAGGATGTGTCCACCTCATCTTCGAGGGGGAGAGCTGAAGAGAGGAATATTAATTTTAATAGCAATAAGAACAACATCCATCTGTCATGAAACTGAAACTGTGTTATAATTGGATAACTGTTGTGGATTGTGTAATTCTAATTGTTATTAATTGTACGTAATATTGTATCTGTTGTTTCCCAAATAAATAAAAATAAATAAATAAATAATGACAGCCTCCGTGGCGCAGTTGGTTATTTGATTTGGTTTGTTTTGGTTGGCGTTTGATCCCCGCACTGAAACAAATATTTGTGTGATCCACAGGTATTTGTTTCGGGTCTGGGTGTTTGTGAGACCGCAAAGTCTCTCGTAGCTTCTGATACCCACGACACAAGACTCGATCTTAGTGTGGGGTCAGGACTATGTATGTGACTGTTAGGTGTATTTATTTAATGATACTGATCGATGACTGTACAGTGTACATACATAGTAGATGTTTGAGAAAAACTATTATGGGAGGACTATATTCGTAATACTCGTAGAACCACAAAAATTGATTATTAAAATTATCGTTTGTTTGTCTGTGCAGTTGTGCACGATGATCGCAGAAACAGCATAACGGACTTCGATGAAATTGGGTATGGATGCAGCTGGATTAACATTTAGGCTACTTTTATCCCAAAAATGTAGTAAGTGTTTCCGTGGGATGAGCAAGGAATTCAATTATATTTGTTCCTTTTTTAAATAGAAAGGGATGGGAGGAACAATAACAATCCATTAGTGAGAATGAGACGGGGCAAAGTGGGATATAACGGGACGGTATAGGATGGGAAAAGCAGTACAGAAAACGGCATTGAGTTTGAATATAAATAAAACGGTTCGGGAAATAATATGTTGCTGATGTGGACCGCAACGCGTATTGAAGATCTTTAATCAAAATAATTTACTAATGGTGCCAAAACGATTAAATATTACACAATTAATGATTTCGATAAGTTTTATCAGGTGTTAATAATGTTTTGCTTGTTTGCTTGCCACGTATCTTATCGCCATCGTATCTAAATATTATGAAAAACGCAATGCAGTATTTCAAAATACAGCTTCGTTTTAGATCCAATACTGTTCAAGACCTTTATTTAGAAGGAAAGTAGGGAGACCTTCGTCCAGCCTTGGGACATAGACAGCGGAAAATAAAATAATCCATATTTTCGGAAACTACTATGATAATTATTTGTTCAGCTTTTCTCTATGTCAAAAGAGTTAAATTTTATTCATGAAGAAAAACATCGTAAACTTGCACACTACAAGGACATAATTACAAGAATGTATATAGCAGGTTATATATAAGTACTACCAATACAACTTATAACATAGGTACGATTTTAAAAGAAATAGTAATTTTTGAATGAGAAATTATTTCCTTTTAGTTAGATGTATTTGGAGCCTACATACATAACATAAACTCACGCCTTTTCCCACAAGGGATACGTCTAACGGGTAAGTCTTTTGTGCTTCTAGTATTTTTTGCCTTATTTACATTTAATTTTTTTTTTACAACTATTTGGTATACGTTAGTATAAACTACATGAAATACATATTATATTCATTAATGTGATCATCTGATGAGTTAACTAAACCAAATAAATTATCAGGAATTAAAGAACGCTGAATATGCACTTCCAAACAATTCCATTTTTGTATTATTTATAATATACTACCTAAGAACCATGAGGCATATTTTCCGTTTTTAATTTATAGCAGAAAATATTTACCAATAAATCCAATTTTGCTTTAACATTTAAAAAACAATTTCCAGAAATTCCGTGATTGTCATAGTTGCTACTAGTTAGCGGAGCGTGGTTTCAATCCACGGTCCTCTGGGTTGCATGCCCAGCACGCTCCCACTGCGCTACTCCGCTACACCCCTCCGAGTCAAAATTATTCATAATTACTTACTGTGACCCTATCGCTAAAACAAACTGAATAACACATAAACATACAGTTACCTTGTGTGAGCTTCGTTTAAAGGACTCGAGAGAATTGAAAATGGCGAGTGAGATGTTGAGGTATGCTAAATTGTGAACCTCTTGGTTTGGAATAGTAAAAACGCATTAAAACCGAAATAATAAGGTAAGAGTGGTTTGCCGAAACAAAATATTAACGGCCCGGCTACTAAATATTGTTGCATAACATTAATGTCAAAGAAATTTATTTTATTCGTAAACAAATATTTTTACAACATAATGAAATCACAGAAACTTTACAGAATGTAAGTTCCTGTTAAGGATTTCAACGTTCTGCATTATGTATTCCATATTTTATTTTCTTAGATTCACATTTTAATTTCAGACAAAATATAAAAAGACAGCTCGTGTTGTGAAAAAGGTTTTTTTGTTTCGTCTTCACTTGTGCATGTTACGAAGCCTTGATAGTCCTAATGAAGGATTCAAAATATATACTGAAAACTACTTATATGTAATAAACATATTAATAAAACCCAACGAATCACTTACCCCAGCACCCAGCGATAACGGCCAGCAATAAAACAACTTTAGTATACATGGTGACGGCTCCCAAATTAACAACGAACGATTGCAAACCGTATTTATACAACATAATGAAATCATCATCATTATCATAGACAATATCTTGTGTGAAACGGACTTTATGTTGTGGGTTCTGTATACAAGTGTTTCTATGTAATTCATATTCCCTCAGAGGGAGCCTAAAACTTGATACGTACTGCAGTGTAAATAAAGGTTTAAATCCTTATAAAAATGTATTAAAGATTATTTAGAAAGTGTATTTTATTTCTTTTGGCCCAAAATAAATACGCCTAACAGTTACATATATTATAGTCCAGACCCCACACTAAGATCTCGTCTTGTGTCGAGGGTATCAGGAACTACGAGAGACTTTTCGGTCTCACAAACACCCAGACCCGAAACAAATACCTGTGGATCACACAAATATTTGTGGTCTGTGTATTTGTGAGACGGAAAAGTATCTGATAGCCACGACACAAGACTCGATCTCCGTATGACCCCATGATTGGACTATGTATGTCACGGTTAGGTGTATTTATATATTTAAATCCTTTTCTAAGCTGTATGAAAACTTTTAAGAATATTAATAACTACATGACTACAAATATGTTTAAAAGGCGGATAATTTAGTAGTTCAACTATCACCGTACGGAACCCTAAACAACCCTGATAAATTAATTGCCCTTATCATCGGTTTTCATGAAAGAGACAATTTATCAATAATTCATTCAGTGCGTATTGTAACTGATAATATGCTTTGATTTTTACAATACATTGAGTTATGGTAATATGATTGTATGAGTATTATAAAATTAATACAAATATTATAATAAATTTGAAGGTATAAACTCGTTCTATTTAATAAATATGTGAGTTTATAATGTAATTTATCCGTCAATCGACTGTACGTAGTAACTCATGGTATCACCTAATTGATAGAGATGGCGTATTTAGATGGAGACTGTCCCGCCCTCACACCCGCCACTGCAACTCCTGTAAGCCAGGATCAACTGTGGCACGCATTTTAATGACACTGAGCATTGAAGCTCAGCGAGGCTCCGGGAATGTCTAACTTATCTTTAACCCGCAACGAAATCAATCATAAAGATATAATCATCATCAATGGCGTATTTAGATACGGTTTTCAAAAACCTACCAACACAGACACTCAAAAATCAATCAAAGAAAGAATGATTGAAAACCACCATTGGGCCACCCAGTACAGAGATATAAGGTAAAACCATAAAAAATCTTAAAGTCGATTTGCAAACCTCCTCCTTTTTTGAAGTCGGTTAAAAACATATGCAATCGTCTTGACCTATCTATTGATGTATAAAGTAAATAAATTGACGATAAGTGCGCTATCAAACACTTCATTACCGAGTAAAGGTACTTATTAGATAACAATTATTATTTTTACATTTTCCTCTTAATTAATATTTTATAAATCGTATTGTTGTTTATGTAGTGTATTTAATTTTTATTTTATGTAGTCTATGTTTAATTAATGAAAATATATGCTTGCATTCCTCATATTTTGTAAATTTTACTTTATTTTTGTTCATTATTATCATTATCCTTTGCCTATGATGTGACCACCATCTTCTTCCTAATTTCTTCTCAATTCAGTCAATCTAATAGTTGTCTGGAAGAAATTGCTGTAAGCGATAAGACCGCCAATTGTCTCCTTTATTTAAGTGACAGTGAGTTTTTTTTATTCTTTACGTATGTGGTGTTCTATAAAAATATTATTATTACGGTGCGTTAATTATTTACAATTTACGCAAGCGGTTCGTGAGATAAACTGGCTATTGCTGAATATTAACAAAAACGCAGGTGAGTTAGTCTGGTCAGCTGTAAGTACTAGAACAAAATTAACTCCGCATTGAGAATACAGGCCTAAAACTGTTCTTCATTACTGTAAAACTGTAGTTCATTACGCTTATTAAAGGCCCATTGATCTTTGTACAAGGACTGAGAATCTGAGCTGTAAAGGCTGTAAAGGTTTTATGGCTTAATAACAAAACAAATACTTCTTTCCCATACATAAATTATTTTATTTCAGCTTTGTCCTTTAATAAACTATAGGCTGCCCTATCTTAGCCTTCTCTTGTCTGCAACCCATGGTAGTCGGAAAGAGATTGTCTTGAACGTTACGGCTGCCATATTTTGATTTCTATTGTTTAATATTTCAGATTCATTGGATGTCAAAATGAAAACAAATATAATATTATATAATATACTGCCTCGGTGGCGTAGTTGTACTACGGTACGGTTACAACGCTGAGGTCTCGAGTTCGAATCCCGATGTTGGATTCTTCCATTAATTTATCAGCCTGGAGTCAGGAATTTGTGCCCGATATAGCGATAGGCTCACCCCTATCACTTCGTGGGACGGAACACACAAGGCAAAACGTGGGTGTCCCGGTAGCACCTCTGAAAATGGCGTGAGTTTTTGTATGTATGTAAATAAATATTTTTATCACCCATAGGTAAACAAACTATTAAGTAATTGATACCTACAAGCAAGCGACGATAGGATTTAAGGCTCAGCTGATTATACTTTTTAATTCAGATTTAAGACAGTTCTTTCAATAATTTTCAACTATACTCAGATAAGATTACAGGGTTTTTACATTTATAGATATCGATGTAGCCATAGTATAATAAAATTACAAACTCATCATGAACACCAAATAAATTGACATATTATAATATTATATAAGTGTATTTCAGTTTCACCAATAAACGTAACGTCATTTTGAAGTAAGTTGCTGATTACAGCAAGAGAGAGATAAACTCATAATATTTTTGTATGAAAACTTAGCAAAATCTAATTGTCTACAGTTAAGAATAAATACATACATACATACATAAACTCACGCCTTTATCCCCGAAGGGGTAGGCAGAGGCGCCACCAGGACACCCACATTTCGCCTTGTATGTTCCGTCCCATGATGTGATAGGAAGCGAGCCTATCGCCATATCGGGCACAAATTCCTGACTCCGGGCTGATAATGAATAGAAAATTCCAAATAAATAAATAACATAAAATGCCAAATTTGGTGTACCTGTATAAAGAACTCCCTTATAAGTTGGTAGTTTACCACTGTTGTTTAACTCCTGATATACCTTATCCAAACCTTGTCTCAAAATGATTTTCCAAACTAGAAAGGATTAAATCGTACGCACGTGATTTGTATCAACAACTGATAAATAAACAATCTAATAATTAGCGGATATTGCTATCAACTTAATATTCATCACAAAAACGATACGCATTCAGTATGCTATATACAGGGTATCCAGACTGCGACCGTAAATGAAGCCAGCATAGTTTTAGTGAATTCAGACTCAATGCAACCGATGCATGCAACTAATTTCGGTATAACTTAAACCCAAATAAGTGTAAACTATTTCTACAATTGCGTCATTAAAAATAAATGGGTCTACATTATCATTTTAGCAAAAACGATGTATTTGTTACTGTAAAAGCTCGAACTGCAGTAAATCCTAAGATATTCCAGTAAAACCTAAGATCTACCAATTCCTAATGGTAAATGTCCCAAAAGGTTTGCGATTCGAACTCTTACCACCATTCCGTTGGTAAATCTTGGGATTTACATTAATGGCACGGTAAATGTTGAAAAACATAACATCCGCCGATCCGCTCGCCTCAGTCGCTTGTTTGACACGTTTGAACTTGCACGATAATTTGATTTCTAATTGTATTTTTGGTGTTTAAAAGTTATTTGTGAATAAAAATGAGTATGAAGCATAGATTTTATGAAATAATGGACGAGCTTGTGGCAAACAAGAAAGATAATTAGGTTAGGTTAATATGTTTTTTCAAAATAAATAAAAAAGTTGGTATTAGTTTGTACTTATTACTATCATATGATACCTTTATAATACTATGTACCTGTTTTGTCTAAAAGTTCATTTAAGTAAATAATTAAGAAGTACTCATTGTTTTATTCCTAAAACCAACATCTACCAGCTGACAGTGGTAAAACCTAGCATATACTGAATTCGAATGGTAAAAGCTCGAAAAAATCGTCGTATTTTCAGAAATACTTACATTTACCAACTCATGTCGGTAAATCCTAAGACTTACACTTAAATCTTAAGATTAACCGTAGTTCGAGCTTTTACAGTAACATATTTACCACCAAACACGATGAATCCTCCGTGGCGCAGTTGGTTAGACGCCGCCTCTGAAACGAGAGGCCGCGGGTTCGATCCCCGCACTGAGACAAATGTTTGTGACTGTGTATTTATTATTATTTATTTATTTATGCTTAAAAAAATGTAACAAAAATTGTCGCTTCCTTTTTCGATTTTTTTGTTGAATTGTGTCTGTAGTCACTAAAACTACCACCTGGCTTTGTTATCGGTCCCAGTCTGGATATGCCCTGTATATCTATCTACTTAATTATATCAATAGCTATGTTATCTATAACCTTGATATTGGCCTTAGGTACCGTATCCGGTCATAATATAATCCCACTG
Organism: Deilephila elpenor; assembly: GCA_949752805.1. Taxonomy (NCBI): domain Eukaryota; kingdom Metazoa; phylum Arthropoda; class Insecta; order Lepidoptera; family Sphingidae; genus Deilephila; species Deilephila elpenor. The sequence goes on from OX457108.1 coordinate 12,765,389, forward strand.
CTAACAACCAGCCCCAAATACAATGAAGAGTATCATTGAGTGGCCATAGTTCATAACATATTCCGTAATGGTTTCTTAGATTTACGCGAATGTTACACATTGAAATAAAACTATATTTTACGGATTTTATCGCGATTTGGTTTAATTTTTACATTTTTTACCTTCCCGACGCGACGTTTCGATAACTTTACAGCTTTCGTGGTCACGGGACGGACTGACTGACCAAATTAAACCAAATCGCGATAAAATCCGTAAAATATTGTTTTATTTCAAACATATTCCGTGTTGAGCTTTCTGAACATGTTGTTGAAATTGTGATACACATGTCTATGGTATGGTTGTAAGTTCCCTTCTTTCAGCATTGTAGTTTGTATCAGCCCATATTCGTTCCACTGCAGGGCACGGTCTCCCCTACAATCGAGAGTACGATTGACAGGGGTTAGGCTGTATAGTCCACCACCCTAGCCTAGTGCGGGTTGGCGGACTTTACAAACCATATGAATTATTAGAAAACGCTGTGGTATGCAGGTTTCTTCACGATGTTTTCCTTCAACGTTAATACTTTGTAGTACTTTATGGTAATTAAGACACAATTAGTAAGATAAGGTAATAGAAGTTGTTTCCTCGTTAGTTTTATTGAATTTGACGAGAACTTTCCCCTTGTTCAGAAGCATCGTTAGTGTGCTTTGTCAAGGTGAGTGCTTCACTATAGTAGGCTTCAACGCAGTCCGCAGTGTTCTCTTTTACCTTGTATTAAACAGAAGGTTGTGTTATTTAAAAAAATAAAAAGATTTTTTATTAATTAAAAATATTTGTATTACTATCTATTCGAAATTAATAAAATTAGAAACATTTAAATTCTGGTATAGCGGGTAATTGACAATGGGGTCCGCGTAATAGATATTGAAACTTCGTTATAAATTTTCCGTTTTAAAAACTAACACCTGCCTTATTTAATAACGTATTCTAATGGAATTTGCTAATAGTTATGCTATAAAACTGAATCACAATTGCTGTGTAAATCACACGACCCCCAATGGTTCAGATTACGCTACTCAGCCCCACCAGCTATTTAACAAAGAGATGGCGCTATTAGAATTTAACTCAACCCAATACTTGTATGAAAATCAAATAATTCGTGACACACTGAATATTCATTCTAAGATCCATTATTATCAAATACTCGTAATAAACATCAGTTGCATTTTAAAAATGGCGTTCAGGTAGGGTAACATAATGATTTGGATCAGATTGATGTAAGAAAGTAGTACCTACTCGAATTAAAAGTAGAAATAGTTGTATAACAGTTGATAAATTTACTAAAGTGGTTGGATAAATTAAAAATAATGTCAATAATATTTACGACTAGCCTTTTTTTAATAACGAGAACGGTGAGACGAGTAGGTCCCTCGCTTAAAAATAAGTGCCACGCCTCCTAAATGGGAGTAACACCTGACAAAACATTTTATTAGACACTGCATTGTACTACGCACGTCACCCCGAGATATTAGGTTAAACTTAAATGTACTAGTTAAGTGGGACGTGGGTAGTTAAGTGTTACTTAACATTTAAATGGCGTTTGAGTATGCACAGCAATTTTACTGCTGTTAGGCCTTCGAACCGGAACATTACCATAGTTAGGTACTGGTTTGCAATATTTTAAGCACTTTCCTTGATATAGTTGTGAAAAATATTTTATACCCTGAGACTGGATTTTATGTTCGACATAAAGGCAAACTCGCTCCATATAATTTCTTATGGGTCAGAAACTATTTATGACACCTCTACGTATTACTCGGTAGATAAGATATGAGCTTACTGTTTGTTAAGACTGTACTGTACCAGTACCGAGTTGGAGCACAGATTGGAGCCTCCTCTACTCTCTCTTAAAATCTCTATGAAATGTGGATTTTCCCACAGTGATTTCCGTCACCGTTACAGTGCGTGGTAATTGACCAGTAATAAAAACTTGACATCAAAAGTCAGGGTTGTGCTCTGACATTTGAAACCGTGACTTTTCGGAAGCGGCTTTCGGTTCTTTACCAATAGGCCTCTACGCCCTTAAATCTTTGTTCAGACAATTTTAACTATCATGTGTCTCCTTAGCGAAGATGAAAATTAGGATAACGTGAAAAGAAAACTCAAACGTATAAGTAAAGTTTTATTGAAGGTACTCGTACGTAGCGTTATGATGATTACCAGGTGGTGTTGCTTTCGATCCAGCTCCTGTAGGCGCTGACCCTGACGAACATGTCGGGGGCTCCGAGAGCGCAGGGCAGACCCCACGAGACGATACCGATCTGCTGGCCGCGGTCGGTGCGCAACAGGGCACTGCCAGAGTCACCCTGCATGGAAACATTATATTAGACCTCAGAGAAAAATAACAGGATTATAATAGTAATAATCCGGGCCATATTTGTACCCCTGCAGGATAACTGATAGTTCGATTAAGAGGCCATAATTGGCAGACCAAAGAAATGCAGATTTCTTTAGGATGTTTTCCTTTATCTTTAGTACCTACGCTTAGTAGCTAACAAATATCAATGAAGTATCAACTGGCGGTGACGACTTTACCAAGTCAACTAAACCTGGCCAAATGTTTTTTGTGTACTGCCGTGATAATTACACTACAACGCACCTGCGATTAAGTGCAGTGCAGATAGAATATCCAGTATCCACCAACGCGAGATTAATAAGATACTCTGATCAACACAACTATGCCTTATTGTACCCGGATTTGGATAGCCGGATATAAACAGGATGAATCGGAAACGCGAATAAACATGGTTCGCTATGATGGATCCTTAACCGATATATTGATCACAATCAGGCTTGTTGCGAATATTTTACAAGTAAAATAAAGCTTAACATGATCACTTACGTTGCAAGCGCCATGGTTGACGGAGTGGAAGGTGCAAATTTCGATGTTGGGGTCGACGTGGGGGGGTCTGACGTTGTACAGGGCGCCGACGCGGGCGACCTCGCTGTTGCAGCGGGCTCCGTCGACGGTCGCGGCGTTCAGTTGCAGGAGATCGGTAGACAAAGCGCCACCAGCCTGGACAAAATAACCACAAGACTAATTATACCGGGTATATCAAGACCGCGACCGAAAACGAAGCCAGGTGGTAGTATTAGTGACTTCAGACACAATGCAAGTAAAAATTGCGACCACTTTTTTTTGTAATTTTTTACTTATCGTCGTATTTGGGTGGTATACACATAGTTTAGCTAAAATAATGATGTACACCTCTTTATTTTCAAACACGCAATGGTACGTAAGGGTTTAAATTGACAGCCTCCGTGGCGCAGTTGGTTAGACGCCACCTGTGAAACGAGAGGCCGCGGGTTCGATCCCCGTACCGAGACAAATATTTGTGTGAACCACAAGTATTTGTTTCGGGTCTGGGTGTCTGTGAGACCGAAAAGTCTCTCGTAGTTTCTGATACCCACGACACAAGACTCGATCTTAGTGTGGGGTCAGGACTATGTATTGTGACTGTTGGGTGTATTTATTATTATTTATTAAATCACTATTTTCGCAAAATCTAGGAATTTACCACCCAAACACGATGATTAAGCCTAGTTTGGGTGCCAGGGGACCAAAACCTGATTTTGTAAAAAATCTTATGGGAAATAATAAATAATAAATAAATAAAATAAATAAATTAAAAAAAAATGCAAAAACATATCTATCGCTTTGTTTAAGAAATGTTTAATTGTGTTGTCTCTGTAACCACTTAAACTACCACCTGGCTTCGTTTTCGGTCGCAGTCTTGATATACCCTGTATAATCAGTATCATCTTTGTAAAGCAAACATTTTATAAGACAGTTAGTGTGGTAGTCCTCCATAACCCTATCAATAACATCATCATGGCAAGAATCCATGGTCAAATTGTAGAAATATTCGTTAACAGTTTATTCTTAGCATTGGACTTCCTGTGGCTGAAACGAGGAAGAGAGAGTCTTAATAATCTTACCCTAATCCTTCCCCATCCTGCAACCCTGGTAGCGACTCCAGTGCCAGCCCAGTCGTAGCTGAGGGTGACAGCTCTGACGAGGTTGCTCATGACGATGTTGGACGCAGCGATCAGCAACCCGATGTCGTTCTTGAGTGTGTTGTCGGCGTAGTTGGGGTGGATGGCGTGTCTCTGGAGGGTGTAGGTCTGGCCGCCGGAGTGCCAGCGGTTTGTACCCACAGTCACACGGAGGGAGCTGAAGAAGAAAGAAATTGTGTAAATATTAAATAGGCTCAGTCAAGATCTGCATCTATATGAGCCCATACGTTCCATTGTAGGTCACGGACCTTCTCTATAATCGAAAGTACGATTGACACGCTAGACTAGTACGGGTTGGCGGACTATACATACCGTAGAAATTCGTAAAAATAGTTACGGTATTACAGGTTTCCTCACGATGTTTTCCTTCACCGTTATAGTCTTAAGTATATTTGATAGTCAAATATACTTATAACTCCAAAAAATTCAGAGGTATACCCTAGGATTTGAACTCGCGAATACCGTGAACATCTTGGCAGTCGCATCTGGTCTATTACCAGCGGGCCACCATGCACTTCGTTCCACGATATCAGTAGATAAATCAAAAAGTCTTACAACTTATCTGTTTCTAATATGATCATAAGTCACAACAATGAAATCATAGTACTATATATTGTATTTTTTGGCAAATGTTATACAAAAATTAAAGTAAATCTTTATAAAAACAGAGGTTTCATGAAAGCTGAGCTTCCATTTTCTAGCCAGTCGAGAATTTTTCTGCCACTACAGCGTCGTCCAAACTTAGGAAGTGGAAAACATCTTACCTGCTGAGAGAACTGCCACTGAGTACAGCGCCGACGCAGTGAGCAGCAGTGACGATAGTCCTCTGGGTGATGATGGAGCCGCCGCAGACGAAGCTCCTGGAGATAACCCCGTTGGTCATGGCGACCATGTGCGGGTGGGAGCCAACCGGAGCCACGGTGCCGCCAACGATGCGTGCGTTGGGGTTCACGTGCTCAAAGAACATTGACATGTCCTGCTCCAAGTCAGCATCCAATGATGCTGGGTACGCTGGAGAAAGGAGGCATGCACGTCAGTTGTGGCTGTTTTTGTGATCGTTGTATCAGTTAGTACTAAACTCAGGAATAAATGGATAATGTGACTGATCCATTTTAAAATTATTCCAGTTATTAGAGACAAAATCTCATGAGGAAGGCATAAGGTATATAAATGCAATGTCTGTAATGAGGCTGTCGAGTCGAAAGCTTTGTAATTATTTATAGTTTAAAACAAATTGTAACACTGTTTTATACCGCTGAGAAATTTCAACTATCACGTAATATTTTAAAACAATAAAAAATATAAACAGCTATTTTCCTCTTTAAATAACAAAATGGTTTGTTGTTGATTTTATGACAATTGTAAATGTATGATTAATATTTTCAGTCCGATTGAAGCAAGCAAGCAAAAAAAATAAGGTTCATGTATTACTGGTGATAGGTCCCTGATATGTTAGAGGTCGCTTGGGTAGTTACCACCGCAATACACTGTTAGTTCCAGTTTGAAGGACATTGTAGCCAGAGTAACTGCTGGACATAATGAGACCATCTTATGTCTCAGAATGGCAAGCGCAGTGGAATGCTAAGCATTTGCTTTGTAATTCATGTTCTTGTTTGGTTTTGCTACTGTCCATGAGCGGTCATATCGCTTAAACCATCATGTGAAAGGCATGCTCGTCTTCCCATTCGTCCCAAAAAATGATACAAGGACAAATTAATGTTCCACCTAAAGACATCAAATAGTAGTCGGAAGAAAATCAGACTGCTGAGCCGAACGAAGGTCAAAGGCTCGAACCCAAGGCGCAAACCGCCGAGATTTCGTATTGACCAGATTGGTATAAGTATATAGTTACTGAGGTCTATCCCCGAGATTATAATGGTATAATCTTAGACTGTCACTGGCATTAGACCATATTATACAATCTGACGATGATGATAATGATAAATAACCGTACAACTTACCCCAGCATCCGGCGATGAGTGCCAACAAAAGAACTCCCTTCTTGATGTACATAGTGACTGACACCTAATTAATTTGGACCCAAACAGTCCACCTCGTATTTATAAATGCCATGTATTTATAAGGCCACTGATAAATCACAATCAATTAACGTTAATCATATTTGATCAACGATTAAGATTTAGCCTAGGTTTTACCAGTGCCACATTTGTTGATTCGTCGCTATTGAATTGTGAGTGCTAAGGAATGTACGGTTGCCGGATCCCTCTAATTTTTCTTCTTTATTACTTTTCCCCTCCCATTTGAGTAACTGCCAATCGAGAGGCTCCGTGGCGCAGTTGGTTAAAAGCCAGCTGTAAAACGAGAGGCGAGTTCGATCCCCGCACCGAGATAAATATTAGTGTGGTCCACGGGTAAATGGTTCGGGTCTGATTTGTAAGATCGAAAAATCTCTCGTAGTTTCTAATGCCCGCGACACCAGACTCGATCTTAGTATTTGGTCAGGACGTAATAATAAGTAGCACGCCTGCACATAAATGGAAGCAACACCTGATATTGTACTAACTAACACTGCATTGTACTACGCTCGTCACCCCGAGACATTAGGTTAAACTTAAATGTACTGATTAAGTGGGACGTGGGTAGTTATGTGCAACATAACATTTAAATGGCGTTTGAGCTGGCTCAAATAATCCACAACAATTTTACTGGCTATAAAGATCTTCGAACCGGAACACTATTTTAATTAGGTACTGGTTTGCAATATTTTCAAGCACTTTCCATGATATAGTTGTGAAAAATATTACATACCCTGAAACAGGATTTTATGTTCGACATAAAGGCAAACTCGCTCCATATAACTTCTTATGGGTCAGAAATAAGCTTGGCAAACTATTTATGGCACCTCTACGTATTCACTCGGTGGATAAGATATGAGCTTACTGTTTGTTTTCACTGTACTGTACCACTACTGAGCTGGAGCCTCCTCTACTCTCTCTTAAAATCTGTATGAAATGCAGATTATCCCACGGTGTTTTCCGTCACCGTTACAGTGCGTAGTAATTGACCATTAATAAACACTTGACACCGAAAGTCAGGGTTGTGCTCTGAGATTTAAAACCGTGACTTTTGCGAAGCCGCGTCGGGCCCTTTACCAACAGGCCCCCACACCCTTAGATCTTTGTTCAAACAAATTTTTACTATCACATCACTCCCTAGCAAAGATAAAAATTAGGATAGTGTGAAAAGAAAACTCAAACATATAAGTAAAGTTTTATTAAAAGTACTCGTACGTAGTGTTATGATGATTACCAGGTGGTGTTGCTTTCGATCCAGCTCCTGTAGGCGCTGACCCTGACGAACATGTCGGGGGCTCCGAGAGCGCAGGGCAGACCCCACGACACGATACCGATCTGCTGGCCGCGGTCGGTGCGCAACAAGGCACTGCCAGAGTCACCCTGTATGGAAACATTATATTAGACCTCAGAGAAAGTGAACAGGATTATAATAGTTATAATCCAGGCCCTATTCGTACCACTACAGGACATGGGACAGCTCTACAACCGATAGTTCGATTAAGAGGCCATAATTGGCAGACCAATTGCGGGCAGGCGAACACTACTGTAAAAATTCTCATAAAAAATCTATGAAATGCAGATTTCTTTAGGATGTTTTCCTTTGTCTTTAGTACGCGTAGAAGCTAACAAATATCAATGAAGTATCAGCTGGCGATGATGACTTTACCAAGTCAACTAAGCCTGGCCATCTGTTTTTTTTTGTACTGCCGTGATAATTACACTATAACGCACCTGCAATTAAGTGCAGTGCAGATAGAGTATCCAGTATCCACTAACGCGAGATGAATAAACCACACTGATCAACACAATTATGCCTGATTGTACCCGGATTTGGATAGCCGGATATAAACAGGATGAACCAGAAAAGCGAAAAAACATGGTTCGCTATGATCCTTAACCGATCTTCATCACAATCTTGTTGCGAATATCTTACAAGTAAAATAAAGCTTATCGTGATCACTTACGTTGCAAGTGCCGTGGTTAACGGAGTGGAAGGTGCAGATCTCGATGTTGGGGTCGACGTGGGGGGGTCTGATGTTGTTCAGGGCGGCGACGCGGGCGACCTCACTGTTGCAGCGGGCTCCGTCGACGGTCGCGGCGTTCAGTTGCAGGAGATCGGTAGACAAAGCGCCTCCAGCCTGGAGAAAATAACCGCAAGACTAATAATTAGTATCATTTTTGTAAGGCTAATTTATAAGACAGTTAGTCAGGTGGTGATGAAGATTGTAAAACAAATAGTTATAACTGCCACACATTTCGTTCTAAACTGACACGTCCATACAAGTCGTTTGAATGATTTACGGTTGGAAAGCCATAAAATAAACACTTTTACAAAAAATAACTGATATTGAATGACTGTGGTCTGAATTCTATAAAATCAAATGTAACGTCTGACAGGATTAATTTTATTTATTAATATTAATTCTACAGGTCACATCCTACATAACCTTATAAATAACTTCATCATGGCAAGAATCCAAGGTTAAATTGTAGAAATATTCGTTAATAGTTTTATTATTAATATTCTATGTTTGGCATTACACTTTCTGTGGCTGAAGGGGTCAAGAGAGAGTCTTAATAATCTTACCCTAATCCTTCCCCATCCTGCAACCCTGGTAGCGACTCCAGTGCCAGCCCAGTCGTAGTTGAGGGTGACAGCTCTGACGAGGTTGCTCATGACGATGTTGGACGCAGCGATCAGCAACCCGATGTCGTTCTTGATGGTGTTGGCGGCGTAGTTGGGGTGGATGGCGTGTCTCTGGAGAGTGTAGGTCTGGCCGCCGGAGTTCCAGCGGTTTGTACCCACAGTCACACGGAGGGAGCTGAAGAAGAAAGAAATTGTGTAAATATTAAATAGCTTCAGTCACGATTTGCATCTATATGAGCCCATACGTCCCATTGTAGGGCTTCTTCTCTATAATCGAGAGTACGATTGACAGGGTTTAGGCCATATAGTCTACCACGCTAGACTAGTACGGGTTGGCGGACTATACATACCGTAGAAATTCGTAAAAATAGTTACGGTATTACAGGTTTCCTCACAATGTTTTCCTTCACCGTTATAGTCTTAAGTATATTTAATAGTCAAATATACTTATGACTCCGAAGACTCAGCGGTATACCCTGCGATTTGAACCCGCGACTACCGTGAACGTCTTGGCAGCCGCATCTGGTCTATTACCAGCGGGCCACCATGCACTTCTCTCCACGATATCAGTGGATAAACCTAAAAGTCTTATAACTAATCTGTTTCTAATATGATTATATTACAAGTCAGGACTTGTGATTACAAGTCAGGACAATGAAATCATAGTACTATTTTTTGTATTTTTTGCCAAATTTTATTCAAAAATAAAAGTAAAATTTTATAAAAACAGAGGTCTAATGAAAGCTGAGCTTCATTTCCTAGCCAGTTCACAATTTTTCTGCCTCTACAGCGTAGTCCAAACTTGGGAAGTGGAGAACATCTTACCTGCTGAGTGAACTGCCGCTGAGTACAGCGCGGACGCAGTGAGCAGCAGTGACGATAGTCCTCTGGGTGATGATGGAGCCGCCGCAGACGAAGCTCCTGGAGATAACCCCGTTGGTCATGGCGACCATGTGGGGGTGGGAGCCGGCCGGAGCCACGGTGCCGCCAACGATGCGCGCGTTGGGGTTTATATGCTCAAAGAACATTGACATGTCCTGCTCCAAGTCATCATCCAATGATGCTGGGTACGCTGGAGAAAGGAGGAATGCACGTCAGTTGTGGCTGTTTTTGTGGTCGTTGCATCAGTTAGTACTAAACTTTTCTGAGTTAAATGGATAATGTAACTAATCTTTTGTAAATTTATTCCAAAATTAAGATTTTGGAATAAATTTACAAAAGAAATTAAGATTAAGATTAACGTAATATTGGTGTTAGATTCCTGTATGTTAGAGGTCACCTGGGTAGTTACCACCGCAATGCACTGTTGCGTCCCGGTTTTAAGGACATTGCAGCCAGAGTAGCTGGACAAATACTAGTCGGAAGAAAATCAGACTGCTGAGCCGAAGGTCATAGGCTCGAACCCAAGGCTCAAACCGCCTACATTTCGTATTGACCAAGTTGGTATATATTGTTACTGAAGTCTATCCCCGACATTATTCTGGTATAATCTTAGACTGTGCATAAGAGCATATAGTATAATCCGACGATGATAATGATAAATAACCGTACAACTTACCCCAGCATCCGGCGATGAGTGCCAACAAAAGAACTCCCTCCTTGATGTACATTGTGACTGACGCCTAAATAATTTGGGCCGAAACAGTCCACCTCGTATTTATACTGGGCCACTGATAAATCACAATCAATTAACGTTAATCATATTTAATCAGCGATTAAGATATAGCCTAGGTTTTACCAGTGCTATATTTGTCGATTTCTCATTAATGGATTGTGAGTGATAAGGAATGTACGGGATATATATTAGTGTGGTCCACTGGTATTTGGTTCGGGTCTGGTTTGTACGATCGAAAAGTCTCTCGTAGTTTCTGATGCCCGCGACACAAGACTCGATCTTAGTATTTCGTCAGGATTATGTATGTAACTGTTGGGTGTATTTAATCATTTTTTACATACATACATACATAAACACCCGCCTTTATTCCAGAAGCGGTAGGCAGAGGCGCCACCAGGACACCCACATTTGGCCTTGTATGTTTCGTCCCATGTTTTTTTTTTATTTTTTTTATTTTTATTAATATTTGGGAAACATACAGAACAATAAAGCATATAAACACATTACAATTAATAATGCACTATCCAGTGAAGCTTCCACAATTAAATTTTACATAAACAAAGCAAGTGTACGAAAAAAACATTAAAATTTAGAAACTAAAAATCACAACAAGTTTTGCGCTGTGCTACAGTGAATAATATATAAACAAAAATTAAAAAATGGCAAAGAAACATTAAAATTACAATAACGACAAAAAAAATAACATTAAAATTTCAAATTAAAATACAAAAACAAAACAATGAAAGATTAATGTAGGAGACAATTGCAATACATATGATAATGATGTGATAGAGGGCGAGCCTATCGCCACATCGGGCACAAATTCCTGACTCCGAAAACCCCAATATCACTTTGCCCGACCCGGGATTCGAACCCGAGACCCTGAGGTTTACAAGGTGAAAATCTAAATTTGTAATCGTACCATAGTACAACTACGGCATCGAGCCTGTCATTTTTTTTCTCACTTATAATTGATATGTTCTAGATTTTTTTGGGGGCGGTAAATAATAATTAACCACGGGGTAATCGTTAGCTAGTGTGCCCGCCTTATATAATAAAAAAAAAGATTGGAATAGTCGCTTTGTATACTTGTATATTATCATGTTATATGCATATTATCATATTTATTACCAAACATTGTTTATAAAAGGCAATAGATATTACGAAAACAACAGTTTATAAGTTGCAAAAGTTGAAAGAACTGGGAAGTTAATATTTTATAGGTGAGTTAAAGTAAGCTCGGCAGTTATGTTTCCGCAAAATTACTCATTTCAATTACTGTGTGTGTCTTTCTCCGTCTTTTGAGAAATACCTCGGTATGCAGGTTTCCTCACGATGTTTTCCTTCACCGTTTAAATAGTACATGGTGATTGACTATCAATACACACATAACTCCGAAAAGTCAGAGGTGTGACCTGGGATTTGAACCCGCGACCACTGTGAAACATATAAGCGGTCGCGTCTGGTTCGTTACCAACAGGCCACCACTATTCCTATTAATAATGTAATATTTTTTTCTGTGTTAAGATAACGCAAAAATTGCGCGCGTCTTAACAGTTTTATGACTAAGTACTAACTATAAACTAAAAAAGTTTTACATTTGTTTCGCCAGTATTGTTGATAACCTAATGTTCGCAAGCGTGTTACCTACTAGCTTCAGTCCGCAAACTTCGTCTGCGGGATTAACTTTATTTGGAGTTTCTCATCACATCCCGTTATATCCCACCCGTCCCGTCTTATTCTCACTCAAGGCATGTAATCCAGTCCCATCACATTTCTTTGAGTAAAAAAAGTAACAAATATATTCCTTTCTCATTCCACGGGAACACAACATTTTTTGGATAAAAAGTAGCCTAAGTGTTAATTCAGGGTGTCAGTTACCTCCATAAAAAAATTCATCGAAATCCGTTTCTGAATTCATCGCGCACAATCTCACAGACTCAGACAAAAATTCATAAATTTTCATTGTTTTGGGTTCTATTACGTTAATACAGAATCAGATCCCCATATTAGTTTTCTCATTCATCTTCCATGCACAGACATCGATCGGTTACAAATTTGTTATATATAGATTAAGTTGACGGAATTCCTATGGTCATCATAATATGATGAGCAGATACTTTGTACAATTAAAAACCAAATATAGAATAAAACAATTTATTAAAAGTCGTTGTGTTATAGTATCATTATTGTCGAAGGCTTCACGATGATTTACAATGTGTTGGACTGGATCCAGCTCCTGTAGGCGCTGACCCTGACAAACATATCGGGAGCGCCGCGAGCGCAGGGTAGACCCCACGACACGATACCGATCTGCTGGCCACGGTCGGTGCGCACCAGGGCACTGCCAGAGTCACCCTGCAGAGAAACAACACAGATGGGTTAAAAGTGTTGATTCAATGGGCTAAAAAACCGATTTATTGAAGAGATCTTGAAGAGATTCAAGGATTTTAATCTTGCAAGAAGCATTAATGACTTTATTAACAGTGTACTCGTGTAAGATAAATAAAGTATTTAAATTAATCAAAAGTAGAAGACGTGGAATTTATATTTTCAATGGTAGAGCATCCCAAATTGCCATATTTCTCCTTAAGTCTCCCAGTCATATTTAAAAGCTAGTAACGCATCTGAGTTCTTCAGATGGCGTGTGTATTCAAAGACTAGAAACGCATTTCAGATCTTCAGATGTCGAGGGTAATCACTTGCCACGGTTAGATGCTAGCAAGCTTGTATCAGTACTGAAATATATTATAATAAAAATACTCACGTTGCAAGTGCCGTGGTTCACGGAGTGGAAGGTGCAAAGTTCGATGTTAGGGTCGACAGGTGGCACCCTCATGTTGAGTTGAGCTCCAACAGTGCGGACATCGTTTATGCAGCGGTTTCCGTCAATGGTATTAGTATCCAGTTGGAGTAGATTCACAGATAAAGCACCGCCGGCCTGGACATAACGTAAAAAGGTCGTAAGTTATCTGATGCTTTAAGGGTGGTAACAATTGGAGTATAGGATCTAAGGTAAAGAAGTGCTACCACTTTTCTACTTACCCTGATTCGACCCCAACCAGCAACTCTGGCGCGAACGCCACCACCAACGTGGTCGTAGTTGACAGCGATATTCCTGACCAAGGTACCCATAGCGATGTTGCTAGTAGTGTGCAGTACACCGATGTCGTTCTTGATGTTGTTAGCGTTGTAGTTAGGGTGGTTGGCGTGCCTCTGCAGAGCGTGCATGGTGCCGCCAGAGTTCCAGCGGTTGGTGCCGACAGTCACACGGAGAGAGCTATAAATATATATTTTTTTAAATACGGAAGACGGCGAACAGCAAAGACTTTATGGACAAAAACCTTTTTCTTAATTCCAGCAAGAAAAATAAGAAATTGCAAGAAAATTTGCAGCACATTTAACAACTTATATGCATGTAAATCTACATGTAAATAGTTAGTTATTGAGGGTATACGTTTATTTTAGATTTCCCCTTCATTCTGTGAGTGAGGTTGGTTTATCAACCTGAGCACTTATTTCATATTTGTAAGTAATATTACCTGCTTAGACTGCCACCGCTGAGGACAGCTACGATGCAGTGAGCAGCAGTGAGGATAGTTCTTCTGGAGATGATGGAGCCACCGCAGAGGAAGCTCCTGGTAATGGCGCCGTTGGTCATAGCGACCATGTGTGGATGGGCACCATTCGGCGCCGTATTGCCTCCCACAATGCGTGCTTCGGGGTCCACGTGCTCAAAGAAGATGGACATATCCTGTTCTTCTTCCAGTGCTGGGTATGCTGTAGAGGAAGGACTTGTGTTTTTATTCTCATTTTAAACGTTCATGACTGACTGACATCATGACTGACTGACTGACTTCGTGGTCCAGGGTAACTCAATATTAATAAATGATAGCATCGTTAGTAGTGTTAATGGCATATTATTAAGAATCTACGCCCTTCAGGTTGTTTTTAATTTCCCCTTGAAGAAGCCTCTATTTGTATCTGTACACCGATTTCGAAGTACTTTTCATGGACACTTCGATATTCTAAATCATAAAGTAAATGAGGTGTTACATTAATCTTTAATAATAATTATATATCTTAAGATTTGTTAATCATAAACCTACCGCGATAAAAGTAATCACTGTTATCAGAAGTTATTTTCGTGGCTACCAGATGGTGGGCACTGATTTTAATACTAGTAAATAAATAATTATCTGTTTTACTTACATATTTTGAATGTTTGTGATTCTCTTTTATGAATGAACCTATAAGATTGCAAAGGCTTGCGATTTGTCTACATTTTATATACACCTACGTGTTAAATACGTGTGGAGTGAAATTTTCAGCATCAATATCACATTATGTTTTATGAGACATCATTCACAGTATACTGTACAATTAATCATATTTTTACTGGAAAATTTGAATTTTTAAAGTTATATCTGCGACCTAGTAAAAGAGATGGATTTATGAAATCTTTTTTGCCTTTCTATAATACGATCGAAACCTGGGCTGTGCTAGAGTCCCTCCAGCGGTGCCACATAGACTATCGGTACATCGAAGTGTTGAAGTGTATATACAACAACGCCACCATGTCGGTCCGAGTACAAGATCAGAGCACGAAGGCTATTCCACTACAGAGAGGCGTGAGACAGGGAGATGTCATATCTCCGAAACTGTTCACTGCCGCGCTGGAAAACGCCTTCAAGCTCTTGCAGTGGAAAGGATTCGGCATCAACATCAACGGCGAGTATATCACTCACCTTCGATTTGCCGACGATATTGTAGTCTTGGCAGAATCGCTGGAGAACCTTAGCACTATGCTCGAAGACCTCAATCGAGTCTCCCAACAGGTGGGTCTTAAAATGAACATGGACAAAACGAAGATCATGTCGAATGTCCATGTTGTGCCCACCCCCATTGGAGTTGGGGGCTCGACTCTTGAAGTTGTAGACGAATATGTCTATTTAGGACAAGTGGTCCGGTTAGGCAGGTCCAACTTCGAGAGAGAGGTCAATCGGCGAATCCAACTCGGTTGGGCAGCGTTCGGGAAACTACGTGACGTCTTCTTGTCCAAAATACCTCAGTGGCTCAAATCGAAAGTCTTCGATAGTTGTGTGTTGCCAGTGATGACATACGGCACCGAGACGTGGCCTCTCACTATGGGCCTTGTTAGGCGGCTCAAAGTCACTCAACGAGCTATGGAGAGGGCTATGCTCGGGGTTTCCCTACGAGATCGAATCAGAAATGAGGAGATCCGTAGGAGAACTAAAGTAACCGACATAGCCCAGCGGATTAGTAAGTTGAAGTGGCAATGGGCGGGGCACATAGCGCGGAGAACTGATGGCCGATGGGGCCAAAAAGTTCTCGAATGGAGGCCACGTAGCGGAAAGCGCAGCGTAGGACGTCCACCCACAAGATGGTCAGACGACCTGGTAAAGGTGGCGGGACGTCGCTGGATGCAGGCTGCCTCCAACAGGTCACTGTGGAAATCTTTGGGAGAGGCCTATGTTCAGCAGTGGACGTCCTTTGGCTGATGGATGGATGGATGGATAATACTTTAGCGTATACTATGAAATCTAGATTGTTTTATGTACATAAGTGCACGCTAGATTAATTAAGGATTAAATTAAATTCTGAGCGATTTAAATGTAGCTATGACGTATGAACGATTAATAAAAATTCATGATTGACACAATCTTCGTTGTTATCTGTGAAATTATAATTATCTCGGTAAATCCGATTAATATGTTTTAATAGGATGTAGAGACGCAGAAATTGTCTTGTTATTTTTATGGTACGATGGCAAAAGCCATATTATGTTTGTTCAATTTGTTTATGAACCATAGTAGTATGAGTAGTATATACGAGTATTATCTGATACAGTCTGGGCAGCAAATATAATTATTATGCTTTGTTATCTGGTACCTACAAAAAATATCTCCAAATTCCACCTTTCTCAAGTTAATTTTCAAGTAGTATCAAACCTAACTGAAGACTATCCCCTCCTTACTTACACCCGTTACTGCAATTTTTGTACGCTAGGATCAACAGTGGCACACATATTAATGACACCGAGCATTCTTCTTCGTTCGAGTCAACGGCTCAAAATGACTAGACCGTTAAACCTTACAATTTCCCAGTCCAGCAGGTCGCTAAAGTTATGGCAGCGTCAGTAGCCTCCATTATGTCTTTTCTTGTGCAGGTGGTAGGACACAGTGGGCACATTAGTAAGTGTGACAGATTCTGTTCTGGGGCGCCACAGCCACAATCAGACATTGATTCATAACCGTACCTAACCAGGTTTGTCTTGCATTGGAAATTTAGAGAGTCTACAGGGATGTCTACCTTGTATTTAACCCGCAACGAAGTTATTCAGATTGTACAATGAAATGAACAGGAGGTGTTGGAATTTTTTTTTTTCCACTTCTTAGCACTGAAGGCATCTGATTCTGAGCTATGGATATCAAAAGCGAATTAATTTACAACTTCCTAAATAAAAAAATAAAAAATGAAAATAGCTTACCATTGCATCCCGCTATAACGACGAAAAGAAGAACTGCAAACTTGAGCGCCATTTTGTTTGGACCCCGAATGTGTGACGGGAATGCATCGATTCACTTTTATATACTGGTAATTGTCATAATATCTTCTTTCCATTGTCATATCTTGCTAATTGTCTGATTATATTGACAGGTAATCAGCAATGTATCAATTAGTAAATAACTTAAATCACAAACCGCTTTTAGGAAGCTATAGGATGTTCCTTCTTTATGTTGTCTGTCTGTCTGCGTATAAAATATGGAAGAAAATGTTCTTTGTATCTCTTTTTAGACCAACAAAAGCTCGTAGCACTGCACATCTCTAACGGTCTTATTCATTCATTTTATTTGGGACCTTTAATATCCGAACAGCATGTTTACTCGATGTGATATCATAGTTGTATTTAACTCTAAATTTTAATCTCGAAGTGCATTCTTAATAATTATCTCGATTTTAGAGATTGACTACAAAATAACTTTCATACACATCGATCAATTATATGATCGATGGTCATACATTTCTATAACATCAATATCAGAAAATGCATAACCAATACCTATATTTCTTTAGGGTATATAATATTTATACTCTACTTATTGAATATCTTTTTTATTTTGTTAATAGAATAAAAACATTAGTACATAAATAATTATATAAACAACATCAAAGACATCACTAAGGTTTATCACTACACCTAACACGAGTAGGTATAAGACAGCACCGAGATGAACGCCTGAGCAAGGCGAAAGAAGTCGCGCTAGCACCTCCCTCATACTCAGTCGAGACCATAGGTCTTCGAACCGCATACGGTGGCGACGGAGTAGTACCAAGCTAGCAGAGACCGAATTTCTGGCTAGCTAGAATCACGCTAGCAGAGACCGCAGTCACCCTGATTTGCGCGAAGAGGACTATCGAGGGGTTTTGGTCGGTATGCCGGCGTAGGGTTTTAATGTTAGGAACCCAGCTCGGCATTAACATCCGCGCGCCGAGCTGGAAGGCTGGTCAGCCCTACATTTAACCTTCCTGCCCCCGTCCCCGAGGGATTGCAGGAAGGAAACCATAATAAGTTTTCCCCTCTCAAAAATAGGTATACAACAGCAAATTAAAATTAGTCCCCAGTTTTGTAGTAAAAATAACACAAAAATATATCGAGATATAGATATCGAGTTGTGAGAGCTAGCGTCACCCCTTTTGAACTCTTCGGGAGCGAAAAATCACACAAACTGCATTTCTCGCCATATCTGACAGCCTCCGTAGCGCAGTTGGTTAGACGCCGTGTGTGAAACGAGAGGTCACGGGTTCGATCCCCGCACCGAGACAAATATTTGTGTAAAGCACAGGCATTTGTTCTGGGTCTGGGTGTTTGTGAGACCGAAAAGTCTCTGGTAGCTTCTGATACCCACGACACATGACTCGATCTTACTGTAGGGTCAGGACTATGTATGTGACTGTTGGGTGTATTTATTTATTTATTTATAAACGTAGCTTTTTTGTATGATATAATAGTATTTGTTTTGAGGCTGAGAATTGTGAGCAGTAAGACCGAAAAGTCTGTCGTCGTTTCTAATGCCCACGACACAAGGCTTGATTTCAGTGCGGGGTCAGGAATACGTGGATGATTAATTGGTGTATTTATTTTTATATTCAATCAGATAATGTAATATCTTCTTTTAATCAATAGGAGTTGCTTTATCAATGACATTGGATTTTTATAATTAGTAGGTATTGGGTATTCCCATTACTAAGGTCATTAGTTGATAACATAGATGTAGTTACATCTATGGTTGATAACAACCGTAGTAATATTAATAGATTGCTCATTACATAGCATTGCCGTATGTATGTACTTATTTACTCTACGCGTCCTTATTCAACATTCCGACAGATTTGACTCGTAAAGTGAAAAATTGACATTGTTTTTCACATATTGATTGTTAATAAAATAAAATCATTTGGTACACAAATGCATTTGGACTGCCTCAGTGGCGTAGTTATATTCCGGTACGGTTACAAAGCTGAGGTCTCGGGTTCGAGTCCCGGGTCGGGCAATAGTGATATTCGATTTTTCTTTTCATTATCAGCCCGGAGTCAGGAATTTGCGCCCGATATGGCGATAAGCTCGCTCCCTATCACATCATGGGACGGAACATACAAGGCGAAATGTGGGTGTCGTGGCGGCGCCACTGCCTATCCCTTTCGGGGATAAAGGCGTGAGTTTATGTATGTATGTATGCTGGTACACAAAATACGTAGTGATTGGGCCATCAATCAGACTTTCATGATAATTATAAGTAATAATTTATCATTAAGAAACCCAGCCATAATCTAACAAGGTTTATTTACTTGATTACTAAATTAACATATAATTATAATGGAAGGAAATATTAAACACAGACAAAATAGCTCAAGACGCGAACTATTATAAACTGAAAAATAGAAATAATATTTCTAAGTATGTGTGGCGATGTGTGGTAATGTAGGAAACGTTGTGCTGGAAAGGGTAGAATCTATTTTTTGTGTAATTTGGCGCTTGCGAATTTTTCCCGAAAATGCGGATGTATTAGTAATTCATTTCCAAGTTACATGCACTGACTCGTCTCGTCGTGTTTTTGTTTGGTACCTCGCAAGTTACCACTGAAGACAAACTTGCCGAAAGTTATGCTTGTCGTAAAACCCGTATTACTATTACGATCGTCAAAAAGTTATGACCATATTAGAACAATGTAGTAAACTGGAAGAAATAAATTTTGGCAGTATGTAATTTCATATATGATTTAATATACCTATAAAAATCTCTCGTAGTTTCTGATTCCCACGATAGAATATTTGTATGTAGGGTCAGAACTATATGTGTGACTAAGATTATTTTTTTTCAGTTTTGTTGGAAAGTATTCATCGCATAACCCATTTGTGCTACCTTTTCTGTCGCCAATGGAGGGAAATAAAAACAGTTATACACACATTCAATTTATTTACACCAACAGCTATTCTTAAAACAAAACGTATTCCAGTACATACCAAAAACAACAGGTAAGTCTTAAAAACAGTAACATTTTGGCTCTGTTAAAATATATTTTACAATAAGAGGTTCTATGAAATGAAGTCATTAAAAACAAATGTATTGTTAAGATCTTGAATAAGAGAAGGTGCATTCCCTCTTAAGCTTTCAACTAAAAAGTATGATAGAGACAAATATCGTGCGAACACGATGATTTCTTTAATATTAATTGACTTCGTTCAAATACGGATTAATTATATTATCTGAAAAGAGGCTGCTCAATCCCTCTGTCTTCTTCTAAAGTAGATGTTTTTGTACAGCTATCGGTCAATCTACGACTATGTTACAAAGCTACGATCATTCAACAACATACCTAATATCTAATCTAATCGACAGCCACCGTGGCGCAGTTGCTTAGACGCCGCCTGTATAACGAGAGGCCGCGGGTTCGATCCCCGCACCGAAACAAATATTTGTGTGATCCACAGCTGGTATTTGTTTCGGGTCTGGGTGTTTGTGAGACCGAAAAGCCTCTCGTAGTTTCTGATACCCACGACACAAGACTCGATCTTAGTGTGGGGTCAGGGCTATGTATGTGACTGTTGGGTGTATTTATTATTATTTATAATCTCCTTAATGCAGCACAATTAATAACATAAAAATAATACTGTTTAGATGACTACAATAAATAAAACAAGTAGAGGTTACATTTATAAAAGTTCGAACTATCAAACATACTTGCTTATATAAGTATATAATTATGTACAAATATGTATTAATTTGTATTTATCAATTAAGATTACAAATTGATGGTACATTTGAAAGCTGTATATGAATATAATATTGAACCATATATTATTGATAAACTTATAAAAAATATTTTTTTTTAGATGTTGACGTCCTAAAATAAAGGACAGAAAAAGAATTACAACGCCTATTTTGTCTAAAATATACTGAAAATTACTACATAC
Organism: Deilephila elpenor; assembly: GCA_949752805.1. NCBI lineage: Eukaryota > Metazoa > Arthropoda > Insecta > Lepidoptera > Sphingidae > Deilephila > Deilephila elpenor. The sequence continues at coordinate 12,786,240 of OX457108.1, forward strand.
ATTGATAGCCAACATTTACATAATACATAAGTATACTATTCTGATATGTAAATAAGCAATAGACAATCTTTATCAACTTTAATTAAATTTCATAAGATGACGTCAAGTTGATTAATCAATATAAGCGATACGATTATATTTTAATCTGTCTATAGATTATACGGGTATTTCCAAAAAACATTCAACTCGGGCGAAAGCACGACAAATATTTACTTCTATTAAATATTAATTTGATGTAATTTTATTTGACTGCCTCGGTGGCGTAGTTGTATTACGGTACGGTTACAAAGCTGAGGTCTCGGGTTCGAATCCCGGGTCGGGCAAAGTGATATTGGATTTTTCTATTCATTATTAGCCCGGAGTCAGGAATTTGTGCCCGATATGGCGATAGGCTCGCCCCCTATCACGTTGTGGGACGGAACATACAAGGCGAAATGTGGGTGTCTTGGTGGCGCCTCTGTCTACCCCTTCGGGGATAAAGGCGTGAGTTTATGTATGTATGTATGTATGTAATTTTATTAACGGCTGTCATTTTTGTTTGCATCTTCATCTCAGGAAATTCAATCCATACCGACATTTTTTAAATTGTCTACATTTCGATATGAATTCAAATATTTCGATTTATAATATTTATTTTATATCGATATCTTAGCGAAGGCGAAAAAACACGTCACTCATATCGAGCAGTATTCATCTTATATTCAATTTTACTTACAAAGCACAACATAAACTTTGAACAGTTTTTTTACACACCAATATTGTCGGGTAAAATGTTCATATCCGTCAGAATTTAAATATACTACTTGAAAATTCTATTCAAAGGCACCCATTGGTTACGCATCGTTACAGCTACAATTATTTACAAATAAATAATTCATATTTATCAATGTACTTAGCCAGATTATCAATGCACGTGCTGATTATTAATGAAATGTACGAGTTGGAATAATTAAGAATTAATATATCATTGGTAATTAAAGACTTAAATTTATTCATGACTTTATTGAAAGATTTTTTAAATTAAGTTATTGTAACTGAGGTTTTGGGTTCGAATCCGGGGTAAGGCAAAGTGATATTGGGTTTTTCTTTTCATTATCAGCCCGGAGTCAGGAATTTGTGCCCGATATGACGATAGGCTTGCCCCCCTATTACATCATAGCACGGAACATACAAAGCGAAATGTAGGTGTCCTGTAGGCACCTCTGCCTACCCTTCTCGAATAAAGGCGTGAATATATGTGAATATACACTACATTTTTAATGGACAAAGCTTTATTATATACTACTAAATATTAGACATATTTAGTAGTACACATAACACATATTTACAATTCAATATCTACTTTAATCATATTCTCAACCATTTAATTCTACTCTTAATACAAACACATGAAATATATTTGTTATACAATATGTAATAAAAGCCTTGTTGTTATTTTTAAGGGACAGTTTCCTTCAACTATATTTATTAATCGCTAAACATATAACTATTGAGTGTTTAACGCGTTAATGACCTTAGTACATCTACTTGCACTGTACCATAAGCTAAGTCACTTTGGTTTTTCATACAGTAGATTTTGCCAAACCTAGTACATTATACAGGGTATATCAAGACCGCGACCGAAAACGAAGCCAGGTGGTAGTATTAGTGACTTCAGACACAATGCAAGTAAAAATTTCGCAAAAAAAAATCGACAACTTTTTTTTTGTAATTTTTTACTTATCGTCGTATTTGAGTGATTAAACATAGTTTTTCTAAAATAATTACGTACATCGCTTAATTTTTAAACACGCAATGGTACTTAAGGGTTTAAATTACTATTTTTGCAAAAACTAGGTATTTACCCTTCAAAAATGATGATTTTTAAAAAAAATTAAAAAAAAATCCGTCGCTTATTTTGTAAAATTTTTAGTTGCATTGTGTCTGTAGCCCCTAAAACTACCACCTGGCTTCGTTTTCGGTCGCGGTCTTGATATACCCTGTATATAATATAATTAACACGGAAAACAAAGTTTATAACTGCTGCATATATTTAAGAAATTAACGGTTGAATTATTATTTGAATAAGTCTTTGTAAGTCACTACTTAGTATGACAGTGTACGCAGTAATGAATTAGTCTAGTCATATTCGCCACTATATGCACTGTCACTCGCCAACAGGCTAACAGGCCAATAGTCCAAGAGCCCAACAGTCCAAAAGGCCAAATGACCAACAGGCCAATAGTCCAATAGTCGTAGTATTCAGCACCAGTCATGTACACACAGGTGCTGGCACCTCGAGCGCGTCACCATGCCGCGGCCCACGCGCCGCCATCATCTCACCAACGAGCGCAGCGCACTCACCCCCTCCGCACACACGCGCGCCTCCCCCTCCAGCAGCCCGCTGATGTCATCCCCCATCACGTCCTTCAACACCCCTTTAGGTAAATCATGGAACACGAGAAACGCTGTTAAAATCTTCTTGAGTGTATCGTCACAGGAGTCGAACTTTCTGCTGCTCGGTAAGCCTAGGTACTTGCGCAAATATGGAGTCAGTTTTAACTCCCATCCGTCTAGAATGTTTGATATTTTTTGTTTAATTGCCAAAGTGAATTCGCTGGATATTAACGGTTCGTTGTTTAAGTCTTGCCCGTCGACTTTCATCTCACTGTGAGCGCGTTTGCTGTGGTTCTCTATTTGGGATAGGAGTAGCTTCACCTGCCATATGTGGTATGTCGTCGGCTCTGATTTCATCATTTTTATTATCTGTGGAATTAAAAAGTGCGTGTTAAAAATGCTTTATAATTGATCTTAATCACTTGTAATGTTATAAATCTGTTTTCGTAATTTATCTAGTTATAACTTAATCATATCAGGTTCCATATCAATAACAATTTGTATGACGAACCAATGAGCTGGGATTACCAAAATAAATTACCCTCAGCAAATTTGAAGGAAACAGATAAATGTTTATTAAGTATTGACAATACTCGAATATTTAGGGTGTTTATGAAAAGTTGTTACCTACTCTTTATAGCATTCATCATTCACCACTCAGTCATTTCCCATTAAAATATGAATTAAACACTTCACTACAAGTATATAAAAATATCAATCACCTTCAAAAACGTAGTCCAAATGGGCAAAGCGCACAATATATCCTTAACCAGACACTCATAGGTAACCATGCTCAAACTCTGCACGTATTCCTGTTCCTCCTTACTGTACTTCCTGCATTGACACTGCTTTTGTATCACCGGCTCATTTTTCACCCCCTTCCTCTTCTTGCTTACTATGAGACAATCAGCGCATATCGTACTTCCAATCTCTTTTGCCAGGTAATGTCGGACAAAGTTTCTAACTTTGTCGTCGTTTGTGAAGAGTCCTATGTTGTCTGGAGAGACGGACCAGGTGTTGGCTTTGTCCAGGGTTAAGGTCTGGGCTAGGATGGAGAGGAACCCTTGAGGGTCGTCCAGGTATGAGAGGCAGCCGGCGCGTTGTTTTACATCGATACACCAGGTGTACTCTAGGAATACTCTGTGAAGCGAAAACGGAATTAGAGAAATTAGCTTGATAGAATTATGTTGTGTATGCTGTGGAGATAAGGATGAATTTGCTTTGTTAAGTTTTAGACTGATGGCTGTGCAGTGACTCTCAAGGTCGAGTGAACTCAAAATTCACTTTTATATTGTTGGCGTGTAATGTATGTATTGCATCGATGTCGTGAGAGATATTTTTTGGATCGATACTTGAATGTATGTGCTGTAGTTTCTAAAGTATTCTTCCGGCAAGGGCTCACATCTCATTACAACATATGGTCTTACAACGAAATCATTCTATTTTCTCTATACCTACTTAAAATAATCATACTATTTTCTCTACACCTACTCAATGTAACAGGATTTCTGTTTTATACAGGGTATATCAAGACTGCGACCGAAAACGAAGCAAGGTGGTAGTATTAGTGACTTCAGACACAACGCAACGAAAAATTTCGCAAACAAAATCGACAACTTTTTTTGGTGATTTTTTACTTATCGTCGTATTTGGGTGATAAATACATAGTTTTCTTAAAATAATGATGTACACCTTTTTACTTTTTACGAAGCAATGGTACGTTAGGGTTTAAATTACTATTTTCGCAATAACAAGGTATTTACTACCCAAAAACAATGATTTTTTAAAAATTGCAATTTTTAATTTGCATTGTGTCTGTAACCACTAAAACTACCAACTGGCTTCGTTTTCGGTCGCAATCTTGATATAAACGGTATTTTATCATTTTCTAAATCTACATGCTTTAGCATCGCATGTAATTCTTTTTTAAATGATAATCATCGCATAATCTCAAAAAATCCCAGTACGTTCAAATTTGAAATGCATTATAGATTATTTATTGATACTTCCGCTGGTAAAACCTAATTGGTCGATAACGTATGCAAAAATATATGCCTAAATCGATTGGCCAATGTACTTTTTTGTAATCTTTATAATATTTTTCTAAACAAGATAGTAAATAAGGTAATGTAATAAAATTACGCCCGAATCCCCAAATAGGTAGACCTGTAGGCTAATTCACGTAATTTATTGACGCGCCGATCAAGTTTCCATGCAGTTTCGATTAGGTTTACGTCTTAATGGAACTTACGTCAAAATGGTATTCTTGTAATTGTTTATCTGCGCGTAAGATATAAATAAACTGCGCATGTGCTGCACGTTGGTCGGACTAAACTGTCATTGGAGACGTCAAATGAATAGTTAAATACCAATCAAGTTGCGATCTGAATCACGCATGTCTAGAACGTGCAGCCGTAGAATACGATAAAGCGCTCGCGTGACGCGAACTTGACGCGAGCGTATCTGACAGCGGTTGTCTAAATTACGAGAATACAAAAAGGGCTGTTTTGGTCGAAACTTAACTGCAACTGAACTGATTTAATTACGTGAATAAGCTTAAGGGTCTGACTAGTGCTATCCATTATGTTATGACTTATTTAACAAAGAGATGAATTTTTCATGTAAAAAATCACGAGAGAAAATACAAAATGATGAAAATAATAATAGCAATTGTTTCATTCATATTCAGTCAGTTCATTTATTTTCATGTACATTATACCACAATTGCAAAAACCAACCCTAATCAATATTTCCTTACGGGGCATTAATAGAGTGAGACGTGAAAATAACATCCGTATCACACCCTCATAGATGTCATATCCAGTATTACTATACTTACTTCAGCTGGTCCCAATTCCTGTCCCTCTGGAAGGTGATAGGCCAGTATCTAGGATCATTGATCTTCACCTCTCGTAGAGTGTCTAATTCCGGTATGATGCATGGAGCTTTCATCTCACGAATTGCTCCTTCGAGGTTCACTACCTGATGGAGAAATAATAGTCATGAGAGTAAATAAAAATGTGTTGTATGCAAACTTATTTTATTGTATCCTAATCTACAATGACAACGTACTCGCAGACGAACTAAGTAATTGGACTTTCTTTTAAATGTATTAAAATAAAAGAAAACAACAAGCGTGCGTACAGTTTGTTGAAAGCCGGCGATGATATTAAAGGCTGCTGGTTGGATCCACACACTTCTACGTATTTGTATCGGTCTGGGTGTTGCTGAAGTTTGAGGTCTGCTTCACTCATGGCCAAATCAAGCTCTTAATAGCATTTTTAAGGTTTTTTTACAGTTGATTTCAGGATCCTTATATTAAAAGGCATATAGAAGTGAGTACCTGTATATGCGCATAGCACAGTTTTCCAGTGTCTATATCTCTCGGCAGTATGAGCCTTTCTTCCACAGCTAGCACGTACAAGTGCCGGAACGCTTGCAAGTGGTACCTGTGAAATAGTATAAATAAATATTTTTTCTCACAAGACTTCGAGACTGTCCCGCCCTCACACCCGCCGCTGCAACTCCTGTAAGCCAGGATCAACAGTGGCACGCATTTTAATGACACTGAGCATTGAAGCTCAGCGCGTTGGCTGGCATTATTTGGCAACAATACTTTCATTGGCATTATTTGGCAACAATACTTTCATCAATTTTTGTAAAACAACATATAGCTTGTACAGATGGGTACAATATAATAATGAACAAAGTGGTGTTAAGTAATAATGTGGTTAGAAGTGTGTAAATGAATATTGACATGGTTTGTGTAACGTGTGCGTGCGCGTGCGTGCGTGCGTGCGTGTACGTGCGTGGGTACGTGTGCATGTGCGTACCGGTTGTCCTCGCTGTGCGTGGGGAACTTGGGGAAGAAGGCGGCGAGCAGCGCGCCCACCGCCTCGGCCGACGAACTCAGCGTGGCGCGCCCGCCGCCCAGGAACAGCAGACCCACCGCGCTGTGCACCGCCATCTGTGCACACCACCAACACTTATTTACTACAGATATTAATCACGGATCGATACTTTACTAAAATAACTTGGAACTACAAAGGTACGATAATTATACGATACTTGGATTATACGATACTTACACCTCTCCCCATTACACTTATTATAAATAACATCGACTTTGTGAGTATTAAGAGGTTATACCGAGCTTGGATTCGTGTTATTTCATATTGAGTAATGAAAAGCCGTTGGGCACGCTTGAGCGACGTATTCTTGTGCGGCATTATGTAATGGTTTAGTTGGTGATTTTAGTTATGTACAGCTAGAATAAAAGGAGTAAACATACTAATGCGCATGGTACGCACCTGTCCGCCGTGCGTGAGTGCGTGCGGGTGCGCGGCGGCGTGCGTGGACACGCGCGCGCGCACGCGCCGGCACTGCCGCAGCACGCGCACGCAGCCGCGCCCGCACATCACCTGCACACAACACACACATCACACACACAGGTAAACCAAATATTATGATGATACATTTATATTACCTCCATATAGGTAAATTAAGATCCAGATATCCAGAGATGTGAAATCTATTAATTAAGCCAGCATCTATTTTTTTGTTTTAATTCTGTTCATCTTATTTTATTTTTAATTAATTTTATTTTAATTATCAAGATTTTTACATATATGAACAATTCAATAAAAAATAACCGAAAGAATTGTTGTTCCTTAATGCTTATAATTAGCTCTCACCATGCCAGCAGCAATAAGACACACGCACAGACAAGTCTCGAGTGTGGACCTGCCTGCCAACTCCGCCAGCGGCTTGCCGGCTAGCGTGATGAAGAGTCGCACGTAGTGTAGTATAGCGTCGCGCGCGTCTTCGTCTCCGGAGCCCGCGAACCGAAGGCCCATGGCGAAACACGCGCCTGCTACGATGTTGCAGTAGGCTTGGCTGTAATGTAGATATTTAGTTCAATATAATTGATTTTACATGCGATTTTATTTGCGTTAATATAGATTCTGTCAATCAATTCAGGGAGGTGCTGGTTTATTTATTATTAGATCAGAATTATTTTCTAGATGACAGTTACCCTAAGTATTTTTCTGTATATTTAACAATTACAACATCACGATAGTTTGAGTAGTTCATAGTAGTTCATAATAATGTTTTTCGTCTTTAATCTAGTAAATATACGGCAAATCGCCAGTGTGGTAATTTTAACCTAATCGAAAAACAGAGAACAGTCCAACAATATTTTCTTACTTCATAGCTTCATAGTCGATGTTATCCTCAGTGGGCTTGGCGAAGCAGTACGGTTTTATCGTTTCAGGAACCTGCTCTTCAATCCATTCTTCACTCGCCTCTATACTGTCCCATAGTACCAGACCTGAACAGGATACAGATAAATTTAGAAAAAGGAATAGTACGCGCTAAAAGTTTGTGTACGTAAAATAATATCAGCCTTTTATATGAAATTTTCGAATAAAATATATATTGGTTTCCTTTCCTATTAATTATATTAATATCTCAAGCTAATTGTGGTGTAGAGATAATGACTTTAAAGATATTTCTATGGTATGAAACGTATTTTCACGAACCTGTACTAAGTTGGCGTTATATGTATGGCCTACTTCCTCTATATTGAATTGTCGATTACTGACAAAGTCTGTGTCCTACAGTGGTGGATGATGTGGTGGTGTAGTGGTGTAGTGGTGTAGTGGTGTAGTGGTGTAGTGGTGTAGTGGTGTAGTACCTCTAGCAATGATCCTGAGCATGAGCAGGTCGGGCCTGACGAAGTCTAGTTCGTAGTGCGTGGTGGGCGCGCGCAGCCACGCCGCGGCGGCTCGGTTGTTGCTGCGCAGGAACGCGAGCCCGAGGGCCAGGGTTGCGCCCGGCGCCGTCACGTCGAGGTTCACGCACTCCGCGCCTAGAGAACCCACGCGCTTGTGCTTCTCGCCGGTGGAGTTGCCGCCTGGGGACAGAGATTTTATATAAATTAATAAAAATAAATATTGGCACATATTTTAACTTTTATTATTATTCAAATTGTAAGTAAGAAAAATGTTTGTATTGATAATATTAAACAATATAAAAGTATTAATTGTAATAATGAATGCTGGATGCCCAATTCCTCTTTGATCTTCCCAATCTTTTGTCCTTCCCGCTCCTCTTTATGGTCCAGCAACACATCTATGAACCTAGATAGATAGATAGATAGATAAAAACGTTTATTTTGGCCACAATAAACACACAAAACAATCATCGAGAAAATAACATAAGTATTGTTTACAAATAACCTAGCGTTATGGATGTACGTAGATAGCAGTGATCACTCATTAGGTGACCTATTTGCTCGTTTGCCGAACCTATTGTAAAACAAGAATATCTAAAATGATGACAGGGAGCGATATATCAGGTGATTGAGCTACTGGTATTGTATCTGCATCTGTATCAGTCCATATACGTCCCACTGCTGGGCACGGGCCTACTCTACAATCGGGAGAATCGATTGAGAGTGGTTAGGCCATATAGTCCACCACGCTGGTCTAGTGCGGGTTGGCAGACTTACATACCGTAAACATTCTTTTAAAATTGCTACGGTATGCAGGTTTCCTCACGATGTTTACTTTACCTTTAAAGTGCGTGGTGATTGACTATCAATACACACATAACTCCGAAAAGTCAGAGGTGTGCCTTCCCCGCGACCACCGTGAACGTGTAGGCAGTCGCGTCTGGTCCGTTACCAACAGGCCACCACGCACTTTTGATTAACGCACGGTGTTGTATTGTGATATGTAAATGAATGAGGTCAGTACCAGTCCTGGGATGCGTGTCTCCGCCGCACATGTAGGTGCGCAGGTCCCGCAGCAGGCGGTGCGGCAGCGCGTGCGCGGCGCGCGCCGCCACCAGCCCCAGCGCCAGCCCGGCCGACAGCGCGTACGACTCGCGCGACCACCACGACTCCGCCTCCGCACCCGCTGGCTTACCTGCATCACCATCACCATTAATGAAATGAAATGAAATGAAAATATTTATTGATCCCATGAAATGTCATACATTATTTAGATTCAGTCACTTTTTTCCACTACCACCCGGTTCACAAGGCTGTTTTCGCCAGAGAAGAACGGGCAAGAAACTCTAGCGTTGCTCTTTTAAAACAAGTTTACAATACAGTATTTATACAGAGGTTGCAGCGTTAAATTCAGAGCAGTTCATAGATAATTTAGAATAGTAATGATGAATAGGGTAATTGGTCAAGTGATTTTGTACCATCACCTTCATCATCCTCATCACCTCCATTATCATTACCAACGCTGTCATTACAAGACTTTGTAAATATTAACGGCGTTATTCCTATACAGTTCTAAACCCCATTTTAGTTATGGGATGTTTTGTCCCTTTCGAACGACTTTTGAATTCAGTTTGAGCGAAGAAAAAATTGTCTATGTAAAATCGACACTAATTGACATTAAATATCTTTGAGTACGGCAGTAACACTCTGTTTCTAATCAACATGCTTAACAATTCACGCAAAACGATTTGAGAGTTAGTCATGTCTTTCTGGATAAAAAATTAAATAAATTGTCGACTTTAAAAACATACTTTGCCTAGCCAAGAAATCACAAATACAAGAACAACTTACCAATTTCATTCAGCAACACTTGAGCATAGTGCAAGTGCGCGGTGCCTTGGTATATGAGTCCTACACCTAACAACGCTGCCACTAGAATATTCTGCTGGATGTCCAATTCTATGGAAGTCGGAGGTAGCAAAGGTTCCAGGTGGATGCTCATCATTTTCGTAGCTTGCATGTCCATTGTACCTGGGCAAAGAGAACAGTGCAATTGGTTAGGTAAATTATGCGGTGGTTTATAAAAGAAAAGTAATTGGAGTTAAACCTGAACTTTACATGCTAATTGACTTTTAAAGCACGTATTTATTTGACAGTAAATTCTCATTCTCACATTGCAATTAGTTTAACATCAAGCGGGCGTTTGGAGTTCTAAGAAAAGTTATTATGACGTAACTTTTATTATTTCAGTCTTGCTGTCGAAATGCTATCTGATGCCCAGAAAGAGTAACGTTTGGTTTTATGCTGTATCTCAGTATTTACTTCTTTATTACCTTCTATAACATTATAAATTAACATTACCGCCAGTTTAATAGTATTTGTATGTATACCTTACCTCTATACGTAGCCGCAAGACCCAGCAGCAACCCCACGCTGATCATCTCATGGCACTTGACCAGGTACTCGTAGATGTTCATGAATGGCATGTCTTTTAGGTGGCCGTTTAGACCTAGTGCCATTAGGAATCCTGCATGTTCTGTTGACATTTCTGCTGTGCCCTGGAAAATTGGTGTTATTTGTTGAAGTTCATGTTGTGTGTATGATGTTTAAGAAATGTTTTATGAAATAAAATTCTTAATTTAATTTTAGCTTAACGAAAGCTCAGAGTATAACTTTAGTTTAAAAAATTACATTTGATGTAAGCCCAGAATATTGATTCGGGATTGATGATAATATTTCATTGCTTGATGTTATCACGGTATGTTACTTTGTGTTGACATTTATACATATTTTGTACTAGTTAATTTTGGGTTAGTTTGACACAATTGGGTATTTATGAGGTGAAGAAGTTACATGTTTTAAAATAAAGTAAGATTATTATTATCGTTTTTTAGCATGTTCTTTGATATAATTGGGCGGCAGTTAGGTCTTTTTCTCTTAATTTGAAGTATTAATGTTCCCTGACATGTACAGACGTCGTATCTGTACTGTATGAAGGGATGTATGTGAGTATGTGTTGGGAGCGTGCTCACGGCGGGTCGGTTGTAGAGCAGCCAGGCGGCGGGCAGGTGCGCGTGCGCGAGGCCGGCGGCGGCGCCGTTGTGGAAGGCGGGCCAGGCCGGCGCCGCGTCCGCGCCGCGCGCCCAGCCCGACAGGCGCGGGCACCACGCGCCGCCCACGCCGCCCGGGGCACTGCGCAGGCACGCCATGCCCCTGCGGACGGGGGGACACATGGCACATCCCGACCGCTATTTAACTAAGCCGGGTGCTAGTATTAGCGACTTCAAACATAATGCAACAAAAAATATCGCAATTTTTTTTTTGTAGTCACTAAAACTACCTCCTGGCTTCGTTTTTGGATATACTCGGTATATAAAACTTAGAGTACTCATAATATAGAGGAAACGCTGATACTTGAAAAAGTCGATAAAAATGGTTGTTCCCGACCAACTTTTTCTGCCCTCCACTAATATAGCAGTGCTACCAACATTAAGTCGTAGGACCTATTGAAAAGCTGTTTTTCTCCGCTACTACATCTTTTGAAACCCAAATCAACCACACCACAATTCATGTTACATCCTGCTGATCAACAGACAAGACTGATGTCACACCCACCAAATTGCACATTAGTCTACTAAAACAAACTATCTCCTTACCTAGCTATAGGCAATGCCATAGTCCTAGTTCCAACCGCATATAAAAATTTCTCCTGTTCCTCAATGAAGTCGTGGTCGGAAACCTCAGGCCGCTGGGTGAGGTTCACCACCACCGGCTTTGAAGACTGCAGTAGGTTTACCACCTCTGTCATTCTGAGGAAAAAATATTTGCAACTTTATATAGGTTGCTGGTATAAAATTCATATTTTGTAAGAAATTTTAAAGATTTGGTGGTTTTAAAGGTTCGACGATGCTGGAAAATCCGCAAGTCATACAAAAGTGTGACAAGTTTCAAGTTAATCCTGTGTATGACAAAAAGTCGGAAGAATTTTTACTTTATCTTATGTATACTTTTAAAGTGAAAATGGCCAGACAGAAGGATACAATAACAATTACAGGAAGAAGCTGCATGTAGACTAATTCAAAGCTTGTAGAAATCCTTGGGAGTGGCATGTGTTTAACTATGGTTAACGGTAGACTCCTGTGACTAAATATTATGTTGCCATGACTTGTATAGTAAAACACTTCAATATTTCCACATATTTAAAGAAGAATTAAATGTTGACAGCCTCCGTGGCGCAGTTGGTTAGATGCCGCCTGTGAAACGAGAGGCGGCGCGTTCGATCTCCGCACCGAAGCAACTGTTTGATTGATCCACAGGTATTTGTTTCGGGTGGGGTGTTTCTGAGACCGAAAAGTCTCTCATAGTTTCTGATACCCACGACACTAGAGTCGATCTTAGTGTGGGGTCAGGACTATGTATGTGACTGTTGGGTGTATTTATTTATTTACCTGTGATCTCTGGGGTACAATAGCCTTAGAAGCTTAGTGTTGAGTATCTCCATGCCGGTGCTGGTGTCATTCTCTTCACTCTTGCCCTGTGATGGTTCCTCTCGAGCGTTCTCCACTAGGGTGTATGGGGTTTCCTTGTCCATTGAATGTAGGGCTAAAGCTGTTATGAACATAAAAAGCAAGAAATGAGAAATTATACCAGAATGTATGAGCTATAGCCTGATTTATTTATTTTTAAACTGCTGGTACTGTTGTTCTATTTGCAGAAAACACTGTCTTTTATGGTTGAAAAACCTGACCTCATTCAACCTTCTTCATTGTATTGAGCTCTCTTGAGACTAAGATATAATGAAACATATTTTAAATACATATTTATTTAACTAAATTCTGAATCAAAATAAATCAATTTTTTTTTAACAATAATTGCCAAATGATGATTTCCCATCACTAGTCGACGATTAATTTTGACAGAATTATATTTAGTCACAGGTGTATTAGCAACACTGAGTTAATAGAATACTTACACTCAAAATAATCAGAAGTGGTTTTAATACTCTCAGCTATCTCCGCTTGAAGTGCGAGATCTTCCCTCATCACTAAGTTGTAGGCTTCCACGGGCCAGTCCACTGGAGGCTCTGCTTTACACCGGCTGAATATTGTCAGTAATAACAGACCTATAGCTGGTGGTAGGTTGTCTATGTCGCGAGGTGTCATGCCTGTAGAAAGTGATAAGTTGTTAAAAGAGAATTAGTAAAATTATATGTGATCTGGTGGTAAGCAAGTTAATAGTGTAGCATGGATTTGATAATTGACGAAAAATGTTGATGTAGACAAAATAAAAGGGTTTTGGTATAAAAACAAAATGATGGTTGGATGAGCTATTCCAGAATTATAGAACAGGGAGACGGAGTCAAAATATGTTTCAATTTTTTTAATGATTTAATATAAACAGTAAATCGATGTCTACTGTGCTATCTACGTTCTCGGTGGGGTCTTATTCGGCCGTCTGGACCGAAAATATGGGTATGTACATGACTAGGTATATTAAAGATATAAGTTGAATATAACGACCGAGACGACACAGCAAGATTACCATGCCTATGATAAGCTGTTAATAACAGCCTATCCATATCCGAGAAGGGGTTTTGATACTCAAGATCCCTTGACCCCCGCCCATTTTTCGGGACTCAAATCCCGGGATAAATAGTGAGCTGTAATACAGACATAAGTACTCACCGATATGGCACAGCGCGAGTACAGCATGGCAGTACGGGTGTGCGTAGTGTTGTTGCAGCGTGGCCGGGCGCGGCGTGCTGCTGGCGCACACCGAGTCACGTGCGCACACGCACACCACGCCCGCGCTCGCGCCCGCGCCCACCACGCACAGCACCTGCACGCACACACACACACATACACACCGAGTCACGTGCGCACACGCACACCACGCCCGCGCTCGCGCCCACCACGCACAGCACCTGCACGCACACACACACACATACACACCGAGTCACGTGCGCACACGCACACCACGCCCGCGCTCGCGCCCGCGCCCACCACGCACAGCACCTGCACGCACACACACACACATACACACCGAGTCACGTGCGCACACGCACACCACGCCCGCGCTCGCGCCCGCGCCCACCACGCACAGCACCTGCACGCACACACACACACATACACACCGAGTCACGTGCGCACACGCACACCACGCCCGCGCTCGCGCCCGCGCCCACCACGCACAGCACCTGCACGCACACACACACACATACACACCGAGTCACGTGCGCACACGCACACCACGCCCGCGCTCGCGCCCGCGCCCACCACGCACAGCACCTGCACGCACACACACACATACATACATACACGCGGGCACGCACTAACACGCACGCCTATACACACACACACATACATACATACATACATACGCACAGCACCTGCACGCACACACACACACATACACACCGAGTCACGTGCGCACACGCACACCACGCCCGCGCTCGCGCCCGCGCCCACCACGCACAGCACCTGCACGCACACACACACATACATACATACACGCGGGCACGCACTAACACGCACGCCTATACACACACACACATACATACATACATACATACGCACAGCACCTGCACGCACATACATACATGTAGGATATTATTTACCAGCCAAAAGAACCAAACGTTACGTTTTCACGAAATGCTTTATTTGTTAAAATTATACATCTTTATAAGTTATCATAATAATTTATCACATCTTTTCGTAGTTCGTCATCGAACCATCATCTGTCAATCTTTCCTTTTTAAATATCTTCAAATAAATAAGTTGCAAAATAACTACAATAAAACTCTTTTCTAATTATTCCGACATACATACATCCGTACACGCGGGCACGCACTAACACGCACGCCTATACACACACACACACATACATATATACGCAAGCATGCACGCTCGCGCACACGCGCGCACGCACTAGTACGAACACTATAGTCACGTCAGATTCTTATGCGTAAGGAGATCGATCGTGAGACTAATGCGTCCTAACTCCTAAGACATTATGATAAAATTCTCGTTTTATAATAACGCAATGTAACTTTCATCAAAAAATAATATTAAATAATCATATCAGCGTTCATTAATTCGAGACGGACATTTACTCTACATTTTTACATTATGTTAATCTAGTATATTGCTATGGTATCAATTTAGAAAAGTTCTCAACATTTGTTTGTACGAAAGAATTAGCAAAACATATATTGAATAATTACTTCTACTTTTATGAACTAACTTAACTGGATTCATGGGTAATTTTTTAAGAAAGGGAAAATATGAGCAACTTTTGTTCCAACAATTTATAAAAATCACATTACTCACCTCAATGAGATCCTTGGACATAGTATTAACATCCACCAAATAGGGATAGTACCCAACATCGACATCTTTCAACATAGAATTCAAATAACTGAACACATTTGGCGGTTCTCTACTAAAGAACGTCGGCTCCGACAGTTTTTCCAAAACACTATCGGTCATTTGAGACTCATAATCTTCGCAGTCCAAGGTATACTCGGTGGGGAAATCCAACCAGTAGTGATTTACATAATTCTCCAGCTTCAAATCTTTCGATATCTGGTACAAAAACGTCGATAAAGGTTTCAAATCATCGAACAACAGCGTGTTTAGTTTTATCTCTTCGTAGACTAGATGGAAGGAATATAACACATGTATAATATAGGGAAATAAAAGCCCATTAGTATTGAACTGCACTGGTTTATCCGTATCGATATTATTGTCGATGTATCGATGTTTGTTATCGATGTTTACTGGCGGGAGGTTTAGTATCGATGCCAGGGAGTTGCCGATGGCTTTGTGTAGTTTGGAGTTGAGGAGATATTCCCAGTCGTCGGTAGTTCCATCACTAGAAGTCCTTTGTTTCTTGGTGACAACTTCGACGGTTTCTCCTTGATCGTCGTTGTTGGCGCTGTGGAGTCTTTCCACGTCGTATCCCATTAAAGAGAATAGTAAGTTGGAGAACATCGACCATTCCTGCTCCGGGCTGAGGTCCTGTGTCCCAGGAGCGTTACGGACGCCGTACCATTTTATTATTACCTGAAATACAAATATTTAAAGTGTTTATAGGTATTATTAATTATTTATATTTCCTGACTCAAAAAGAAAAAACAAAACGAGAATTTTACACCAACAATAATGAAATCAGATCTAAAGCAACTATTAATTGGTGACATAAAGTGCAATGTATACAACTCCCAATTTGATTCATCATCATCATTTTTAACAAAATTGAGCACTAGTTATTATTCTTTCCATCGACAACGAAGTAATATTCCAACAAGCCGCTGCAGAAAACCTTGCGTTGTTGGATGTTCAGCAGCGGACTTACTGTAGCTGAAGATGCTGACGATTATTATCTTCATTTTATTGGTAATTTTACCTGCATTGTAACATCCTTAGGCAGTATAGCAGTGAGTGCGGCATGACATTTCGTGACGAGCGTGGATCGAGACAGTGCGGGTAATGATATCCGGTACATCTGGTTGGAGTCGAACTGCAGGGTGAGACGCGAGCCTGCTGCGTCCAGTAGACCCGTTAGACCTGACGGCACTGAAGATATAATTGTTAATTTGATATTTTTAAAGTTTAAACTGTTGAATACTGAAAATTTTACATTTTATTTTGTTATGTATTTTATGTAACAAAGAATTTTTAATGACCCATTTTGTTTAAGAAGTATAGCAATGTTTTTAGCGTTCTGGGACACTAGGTGATATTGCAGTAGAATGACACGGCAACCCCCATTTGCCATTACGTTTGCAAACTCATAATTAAATCAGCAAAAAACAACGCGTACAAGCATTCCTTTGTTTCTAGTGCCTTAAACAGTCACCCAAGCGCGATCCATCTTAACTGCGCTACAGCAATTAGTACTTTTATCTTTAAAAAAATACCTATATTATCTTTGGGCTCTATCCGCGAGGCGGAGGAGTGCGGCACGGGCGACAGCAGGTGCAGCGCCGAGTCGTCGAAGGCGGCGTCCTGTCGCGCCGGCAACAAGCTGCTGCGCCGCGGGAACGGAGACTGCAGCCGCGACCGCCGCGCCCCGCACTCCAGCAGCCGAGCTAGCACCCCGCCTACGTGCACCTGGGATCACATCATCATCGTCATTACCATCATCATCGTCATTTCCATCATCATCGTCATTACCATCATCATCGTCATTTCCAACATCATTGTCATTACCATCATCGTTATTGACAGCCTCCGTGGCACAGTTGGTTAGACACCAGCTGTGAAACTTGACGCCGCGGGCTCGATCCCCGCACCGAGAGAAATATTTGTGTGATCCCCAAGTATTTGTTTCGGATCTGGGTTTTTGTAAGTCTCTCGTAGATTCTGACACCCACGACAGTAGACTCGATCTTAGTGTGAGGTCAGTACTAAAATTAGACTATTGTATTCCTATAATATAACAATATTACAAAATGTATCATAGCTCACCTTCCCTACAACATAATTGCCAGACTGCAGTATGATATTTCCAGCGTCATCGATCAATGCTATCATTCTCAAATGGTCCAGTACAACAGCATCCTTGGCTATCACCGATGACACAGCACCAACTATCAGATTAGTCTTAGTATGGTGCCCGTGGGAATGAGATTTCTGCAATCTCAATATCTGAAGCTTACTCACTCCTGCCACCTTCACGATAAAGCATAGGTAGTCATGACCAACCAGATCTGTGTGCAGGAAAGTCTTTGTATCATTTGGAGAGTCTAATGTATCTCTCCGTATCATTTGACTGTCTGTCCAGATATGATCAAGGCATATGTCAGGATATAAAGGTAATGTTGGCGGCGATTGCGGTAGAGTATTCGCCATCATTGACGTGCAGGAAGCTTGTCCTATTGATGCATGGGGAGACATTCCTTGCTGGTGGAATAAGTGAGCCATAGGACTGTTAATTCTTGACCGAGAAGCTGTAGGAGTGTTGGGTGCTCTTCGTGACTGAAATGGACTACCTAGACCAGTCCAATTCGTTGTATTCCGATGACTGTGCATTGGACTGCCTATGTAATCATACGATTGACTGAACACCGTTGTAGTTGAGTTCATATTCGGACACATGGCTAGACATTCATCTCTTGTCGCTTTACGTATCTTCCATAGCGAATGTATTGCTAATTTCCAATCGTACAATAATATTATGCTAGGATTAGCATTCACATATATTATTTGAACATCTCCATCATTGTAATACTGCAGGCCTAAAGCCGGTGACTTGATTAATACCGGTATAACTTCATCTAAAGGGTGAGTTAGGGAGAAACATGTTGGCAATGGTACATCATGGTCATACCCAGACACTGACTCAGCTCGTAACTTTGCACTCATATTAAACAAATTAGTTTTAGATTTAGAAAAAGAGCTATTGTGAGACTCATTTAGCTTCATAAATGATGTATGTATTGAGTTGTGTAGTTGAGAAGTTGCTTCTTTCTCCAATAACAGACCATATTTCATAGGCCATATCTTTTTAACTTGGAATGGTATATTAGTAATATATTCCTGACCGTCTTTGGCGAATACTCTCATACATTTATTGTCTACAAGTACTATAGAGGGCAATGTCTCAGTCTGAATGTGTTCCGTAGTGTCTTCAATCTTGATATTTTTCTTCACATCCCCTATTTGGGAGTTCAGGGCGTCTATAAGCATGGTGTTGTTGATATCGACGTGGAAGTTGCAAAACGCCGCGTGTTTAATTGGATTTTCTATGGTGTAACAGCTTATAGTTTCTCGTTGTTCAGGGCTGGTCAGTTTTGTGGCTGGTGTTGAGATTAAACCTGGAATTTCATATATTACTTGACTGTTATATGATCTTACGTAAAGTAAGTGATTTATGAAATCACAATAATGATAATAAATAAATGGTAATTAGAAAACAGACTCACCCTTAGACCAAACCGCAGTGCATCCTTTTACATACAACTCCTCTTCATACGAACTATCGGTCTTTGGATTCAACGGTTGCCGTTTAGGACTCTTTCTTGATGAAGTCAAATTAAACTTCTTGGACATATTACTGGAACTGTTAGCACTACCTCCTCGGGACGGTCCAGCCGAGGTGATACCGTCCGCTTCCATCTTCTTCATGCTAGATAGAAGTTCAGACTTGATGGAAATGTTGAAATCATTCTTCAATCGGCTGGGAGGACGAAAAGATTCAGAGTTGTCGTATTTAGAATATTTCTGCTGAGGTTTGTCATCTTCCATATCTGTAAATAAAAAAAAAGTGAATAACTCTCTATTACAGGGAATGATATTAAATCATTTCCAATATCTGCAGAGTGGTAAGAGGAGAGATTCCATCCACATTTGCCATCAAAGCGTGATGATAACCTGGCAAAAAAAACTCATAAATTGTCTAATCAAACTTAAATAACTTGCCCTAGGATTACTTTGAAGAAATATGGTTTCAACGACTATAGCTCCTCAAAGACTATTTCACATACTCTAAACGTGTTCCTTTTTTAAATCTACAATTAATGAATGCCATAACCGAGTTTTACATTCTCTCAATAACATCTTAAGAAATATTTATTTATTTAGATACTTTATTATGCACCAAAATATGAGAAAGAAACTTATAAAAAATATGAAACACTTAAAACTAAAGGTAACATTTACCATCACAACTCCTGTAATAAACCTCCCGGATGCTCCACCACTCCTGTGACTCTGCCTCCCTTGCCTCGAGCAGACTCTCATCTTTAATGGCAAAGTTGGTTAACTTGTAGAGGAGAGAGTTCTCCGATGCCGAAGTGTTGTGACCTCTGCCATAGATCTGACCTGGGTGCTTCACTAACACGGTTCTACCGTGCGGAACAAACTCCTGCAATTTAATTCGCATAATTAACTTTCATTACTGATATTTAAATTTAATTTAAATCTACAAATATACCTAACAATCACATACATATTCCTGATGCCACATTAAATTGAGTCTTGTGTTCGGTATCAAGAACTATGAGAGACTTCTCTGTCTCACAAACACCCAGACTCGAAACAAATACCTGTGGTTCACACAAATATTTGTCTTGGCTTGGCTCGGCAGGACACCTATGTTTCCCCAAATGTATTCTGTCCCACTACATTATAGGGGATGAGCCTATCACCATATCAGACACAAATTACTGACTCCAGCCTGATAATTAATAGAAAAGATCCAATATAACTTTGTCTGACCCAGGATTCGAACCGGAGACCTCAGTGTTGCAATTAAACCATAGTACAACTATGCCACCAAGGCAGGCTTTAGTTATAATATTATCATCATTGATTTGTATTCATTACATTAATTAATTTTTGTCATTGTGCCAGAATGATGCACACAAACATTTTAAATGCAGAAAATGGCAATCAAACTATTGGTACCGACTGAATTATAAACCACAGTCAAAAAGTTAATGTTAGATAGGTATATTTTCATTGTGTGCTGCAATATAATACTTCTTTAGGTTAATATCTGTTCTGCATAATATTGATTGCGAATGAAATACTAAGAAATGGGACAGCCCAAATATAGAATTATCTCTTTCAGCAGTTTTCTGTGTTTATATTAGAAGCTAGAGGTTAGAATATTATTTTTGGTTTTCTGGAGTTACGATACTCGAAAGAATAAATAGAAAATATACAAAAGATATACAGAATGACAAATATAGCTAAAGAATCCTCCAGAACAAACATAATATTTTAAAAATGCTACATATATTAGCCGCCAGCCCAAAAACATTGTTGTTTTTATATAAAAGCTATAAAACGTATTATGATTATAATAACATACCAACGGTTCAGACGCGGCAATCATTGTATCTTCATCCAGATTTGAAACAATATCTATTACAACGCGCTGTCCAGAGCATAAAATTATTATTTTGTGAATTGTTTTTTCACAATTGTACTGAAACTTCGTTTTCCGAAACAATTTAAATTGTTTGACATTTGCAGCTAGTGAGGGGCACCGCGCACAAGACAAATAGTGTGGTCAACGATAGGTTAAGAGTGTAAACGATTATTAAAAACCTTCTGAAAATCAATACTTTAAACTTTAAAGAAAGTACTTATGTCATGTGGTCTACTATCGTCTTCAGACAGTGAAAGGCATGTTAAAGTGACCCATACAACTGTATGGCGTTTTGGGATCAGTTTTTACTGGTTTATTTACCAAAAGCAAAATTCATAGTTTTACAGAGAAATGACAAAGGTTACACATTAAAGTGCGTGGTGGCCTGTTGGTAACGGACCAGACGCGGCTGCCTACATGTTCACGGTGGTCGCGGGTTCAAATCCCAGGGCACACCTCTGACTTTTCGGAGTTATGTGTGTATTGATAGTCAATCACCACGCACTTTAACGGTGAAGGAAAACATCGTGAGGAAACCTGCATACCGTAGCGATTTTAAAGAATTTCTACGGTATGTAAGTCCGTCAACCCGCACTAGGCCAGCGTGGTGGACTATATGGCCTAACCACTCTCAATCGATTCTCTCGATTGTAGAGTAGGCCCGTGCCCTGCAGTGGGACGTATATGGGCTGATATAGATATAGATAGACACATTAAAAGTTGTTACAGGTAGAGTAATATCAAAAGTCTTTTAACCATATTGTAATTTATCCGTCTCTTTATCAATTTCGGATGTGTGTATGTGTGTGTGTGCGGATGTGTGAGTGCTATCTGCTTAAAGATGAAGGTGAGTAGGTTTTCGGTGGTAGGTGAGTAGGTATTCAATTCAATAATCATTTTGTAGGAGCCACTCGGTAACTTCATGCTTTTCTGTGTATCGATTCACACCTGATATGCCTAATCCGTAAAGTGCGTGGTGGCCTGTTAGTAACGGACCAGACGCGGCTGCCTACATGTTCACGGTGGTCGCGGGTTCAAGTCCCCGGGCGCACCTCTGACTTTTCGGAGTTATATGTGTAGGTATTGATAGTCAATCACCACGCACTTTAATGATAAAAGAAAACATCGTAAGGAAACCTGCATACCGTAGCGATTTTAAAGAAATTCTACGGTATGTAAGTCCGCCAACCCGCACTAGGCCAGCGTGGTGGACTATATGGCCTAACTTCTCGCAATCGATTCTCTCGATTGTAGTGTAGGCCCGTGCCCAGCAGTGGGACGTATATGGGCTGATACAATACGTGCCTAATTCTTTGTGTATTTTTTTTATGTGAAAGACCGCATAAGTAGGTTCCTCTCCAGTGTCTACTTCTCCCGCCAAACAGCAGTGTAAATGCACTGTTGTGTTCCGGCTTGAAGGACATTGTAGCCAGAGTAACTACTGGACATAATGAGACTTAACATCCTATGTTGAGTATGTCACAGGATGGCGAGCGTAATGGAATGCGAAGCATTGCTTTGTAATTCACGTTTTTTTCGTTGTGCTACTGTCTATGGGCGCTCGTATCGCTTACCATCAGGCGGATGGCATGCTCGTCTCAACATTAAAGACAATAAAAAATCTGTGATTAACCAGTTTCAAGAAGGCTGGCATAATTGTGGATAATTTATTTAGATTGCACTGTAATTATTAATTACCATCAGGTGGATTGCAGTCATCTAGTGCCATTATAAAAAAACAACATATCGATTTGTAGGTAAAGGTGTGCAAACATAAAATAAAAATAAAACATAGGTATGTTAATATGAATAAATTTTATTTCTACAATAAAAGGATATAGACTGAAACTCGCTCGCATATAACAAAACATTCAACAATATACTTTGGAACCAAACAGGTAAACACTTTGGGTGCCGACTTATTATGCCCTAACTTAAAATATAGCTTAGACCAGTGTTTCTCAAACTACAACGGTTACATCTCTAACATGTGTAATATGCACGCAGCGCTTGCGAGCATATTGCACTGTTTGTTCAATTTGAATGTTTTGTTTTAAATAAAACATGACTGCGACATTTAAAATAACAATTTTTACAATATCTACGCTGACTAATGGCCCTTTGCTCGAATGATCAACGAGAGCAAGGGGCCATGACTCTTAAAATAATACAGATCTTCCAGCACCATTATTTTCACGGACCCTACGTATAAATTTAATTATTTTTTATCAACATTCCGATTGTTCCAATTATGTTTTTTTTATTAAACCGATACTATACACATATCGGATTTAATTTATGAAATCCATTTGCGCATAGTGGCCCCTTCACAATTCGCCTTAATACTAATTTTCCAAATATAATATAAGGCTTTTTCCACGACAAGGCAAAATATATATATTATTATTTTCATAAGATAATCGGTACTTGCTTGTCACAATCGTAAAGCCCCGTAAAGCTCATCAATAAAGTTTAGGAACCGCGGCCAGCGCCGCATCGTGAAAACGTAACAATCAATTAAACTTTACACAAAAACCAACAATTACTTGTATTTATAAGCTATATGAATTAACCGTTTAGAAAGAAAAAATAATAAAACAAAATGCAACAATAAAAAATTCAACTTGACAATTTTCCACATTGTAATGCCACAATATTGACCTCGTTGATAAAAAAGATCTATACAATACATATGTGTATATAAATCACTAATGTTACATATATATTATATCTACAGCCTAGCATTCTCTATACTAAATACATTTGGTCTTTGGATGAGCATGTCACAATATGGCTTGTGTGATCTTTTGTATCTTTAAACAATATAAGTGCACTTTTACAATTTAGTACTGAACGTTTCTTTTTTTTTAAAATCTTACACTAGACTAGACCTCCGACGCGCCCTCTCAACCCGACCCTATCATAGGACAGTATAAAATCACAGAAACCACCTAATAAATCCATCACATAAATAAATTATAAAAAAAAACAAATCTTTGAGAAACACTGTTCTGATAAAGAGTAAACTATAAGAATACATGATTACTTTGTAACATAAAAACCATTAACGCTCATTACACATCCGAACATTATTTTTTAAATTCATGTATTAAACATTTATTTTTCGTTCGAACCATCTCAGGTACCTAGCAGGGACATGAATTACACCTAATCAGCGATTTTTTTTATATTTTTTGTTTTTTTAATGATCGTTTACTACAATGATGAAAATGATTTTGATGATACATGAAGTGATTGTTAACATTCAATCATTTATATCACAAATCGAGTCACACTCGCCTTTTCAAAAAAAAATGTATCCAATAGATAATTTGAAATGATCGTATGTTTTGACACAGTTAAATTGTCATCTCCAAATACATAGTGCCTGCGATATAAATATCACTTATCATATAAAATATATATTTATATTGAAGGGTTGCTTGAGTCTGTAAATTGAATATTTTATCAATAATGGCCCCATTATAACACCAGAAATATTTTATATTCCCGTAGTTTGCTATCGTGCAAAGTAATGAAGCTTTGGGATCTCAGCCG
The DNA here is from genome assembly GCA_949752805.1 of Deilephila elpenor. Taxonomy (NCBI): domain Eukaryota; kingdom Metazoa; phylum Arthropoda; class Insecta; order Lepidoptera; family Sphingidae; genus Deilephila; species Deilephila elpenor. The sequence goes on from OX457108.1 coordinate 12,810,790, forward strand.
TTATGTAAATGTCGCCAATAGAAATGTAGATTCAGTAAAACAATCAAGTGATTACTGAATTTGACATTGGATTAATACTTTGATTTGAGAGCAAAGTATACTGATACATATGAAACAAAGAATACGGTTAAATAAGTATCATTGTAAGAGTACTTAATAAAAGTACCCACACAAGCGACACCGCATTTACAAACTATTGTAATTAAATAAAAATTGCACATACTCTCGCACTTATGAACATAAACGTGAAATCACCTTACAAAATGCAATGCAGTCTATGCATGTGGTGTCTTAGTATTTTTTTTTATATTTTTATAAATATAGAATAGTTAAGGCGACTCGTTACAATCTAACTTTACAAAGTAATGAGGTTTAATAAATTACATGACTTTATGTTTGGCATTCGTTTACCTTATGTGATGCATCCCTGCGCACAGACACGTCGGCTCGACGTGGCGCAATGTTGACAAAGACAAATCAAAACAAACCATGTCACATTACAACAGGATATTTATAGTTATTTATATACTCTTTTAAATATCTAAAAATTATGCCATGTTATTCGTGTGATTCATATTAAGCTATCTATCACCTTTATTTTCTCTCTAGATCTAACGAAGCAGATTGTAGCAGCCTACACGACGTACTATCTAATATAAGTATACATATATATAGTTTCCATCTCTGTACCAATATAAATAACTCTATAACTACGTTATAAAAACTACAATTAAAAGTGTACAATATTAATTTTTATGCGTACCATGTAAAAGTATGTATGTATAAATATTATATCTGATTATGAAGTAAATAATATTTGGAATAATATGTTTTAAGGCTAGAACGAGTAGGTATCTTATACCTTGGAAGCGTTCTGGTCGCCGGGGCCGGCGGAGACGTCGGGCGCGTGGGGTGTGGGCGCGTGGGTGGTGGCGGACACGTCGGGCGTGGGCGCGTGGGTGGTGGCGGGCGCGTGGGCCAGCTTGCAGGTGTTGGCGGCCACCTCGGCCAGCGTGGCCAGCGCCAGCAGGTCCACGTGCGAGTCCATGCTCTGCACGGAGCGCGGCGCCTCAGTGGCGATCTTGATCTCAGGGCTGATCTTGTGCACGTGCTTCACATCCACGTTGGACACCATGCTGTTGATCTCCAGCCTGGTGATGCTGATCTTGCGCGGCTTCCGCTTCTGGCTGCCGATGACAGTGTCGCGCCAATTCTCCGCGGCTTCGCGGCGTTCGTCGGGCGGTGGCCGCGGCACCGAGTTGATGATGTGCGGTGACTCGTGCACCTTCGGCTTCAGGTTGATGGTCTTCTTCTTCCGCTTGTTCTCGCGCTTCTTCTGCTGGAACTTCTCTAAGCTGAGCGACGGTAGGGCTCTAATTTTAGCGTCTAAGTCGAAGTCGGCAGCCTTGAATGTTTTGTTTGGATTATTGTCTTGTTCGGTTGCGTCGGAGTTGTCGGTTTTCATCTCGCTCTCGACTGACATATCGTTCAATGAACTGCTATGTTTCGAGTCGTCGGTAATTACGGACTCTTCACTGCGGGAACTGCCAGGGTCCCAGCTACAGGTCGCGCTGTAGCCGTCGTCTGGCATTCTGTCGGCGTAATCCCTCTTCTGCCTCTTATTGACTATCAGTCCCCCGACGGCCATGAACTCCTGGTATCTCTTACCCTTGCACGTCCTTCCAGATCTCATATTCTTTTCGTCGTCGGATCCATTTCTCATGTAACCGTACTCGTCATCTTTAGAATATCGCTTATCAACTATTTGGTCTATCACATCTTGGTTGGTGAACTCGTTCTGGATCCCTTGTCGGTATATCCGTTTCCCGTCAAAGTCCTCCTCAAACACCCTGGTGGTCTCTGAGAGTGCGTTCTGGAGCTCCCGTATGGAGTCCTCTCTCACGGCGCCTCTCTTGGACATTTCTAATAAATTATGAGGTTTGTAGTCGTTTGGGGTTGAGATCGCATTGAACTTATAGCTGGGTGGTGAATAGTAAGGGTTTGGAGTTTGTGTTTCAGTCTTTGTTGCCAGGAGGCTGCTGAGGCCTCCCATTTGGGCTTCGTCTGCCAGTTTGCCAGGGGTAAACATGGACAGTGGTTTCGAGTCGTTCTCGAAGAAATCATCTCTGGGTTTCTTGTTAAAGTCAACTTTCGTGGAGTTGTTGTTGGTTTTCTCGAGTTCATTTTCAGGGTGTTCAGGCCCGGGGGACTCTGTGTGTTTGTCAGTCGCGTCTCTAGGCCGTGAGCAGAGGGTGCGCAGTGGTGGCGCGGGCAACTTGTACCATTTGAAGTCAGGATTAGCACTGAAGAAGGCGTCTTTGTACTGGAAATTAAAGCGTTTATGGTTAGTAATGATTTCGAATAGCTGATCATTGGTCTTGCATGGAATTGGGCCATAATAAGACCATAAAAGGCTTGATATTAAGCTGGCTGTTGTAAAATTACATTTCAAAACGTTCTGGAATGTGCATACAATTCATTTATACTAAGCTTATTCGATAATATTACATAATAATATTAATATCTGCTGGGTACAGGTCTCCTCTGCAACTCGTACGAGACCAGTACGAATTGGTGAAAATGTAAGTAATGGAATTTTAAAAATCTAAGTGTTTTGTAACGTAGAATCTGTGTTACCTGTTTAGCAAGACCTGTGTAGCAAGCTTTCTCCTCTTTGTCCAAGTTGGCCCACCACTCGCCAAGAATCTTTGTTATTGATCTGCAATAAAATAACATTCGTTACATAAGATTATATCGATTAGTTTATCATTCGTTAATCGTTATTTCATAATTCCATGTTAAGAGATATGATATTGGCAATGTAAATAAACTGTTATTCTTTGTATGTATTTTATTTTATTTTAATTTTAAACTGGTTGTTCATTGTTTTTAGATGGATTTTAATATAGTAGTTCCTTATCAACTGATAATGTAGTTTAATATTAATTTATGATAATGATAATGAGTAGTATTTAATAAAATTACGTTACAATAAAACCAAAATATTATAAAACACGGAAATTGTAAAAAAATGCAGTAACGGATATCACTATTTTTAAATATTATGTCTTATAAGAATCCAAATGGAAATGGTCAAATAACATATTATCTTGAATCCTTGCTAATGGTGATTCAAATCTTCTATCGTGGGTTTCAGTGACTATGTCAAACTTGTCAGTCAGGCGTCCAATAAATAATTTCGAGTCACACAAAGATTTGTCTCCATGCAGGTATCGAACCTGCTACCTCTAGTTTCAAAGCCACTGACCATCTACCATGGTAATTAAAATAAATGTATTTTTACCTGTTTTCGAGGTTGGGATACTTATCCCGCACGACACTGCGGTGCCGCTTGCAGAATATTAGGAACGCGTTCATAGGCCGGCGCGCGTGGTGCGCCGGCTCGATATCGCCGTCCTGCTCTTGCATAGTGCACTATCTGTAAACAAGAGAGAGACAAAACATTAATCATTGAATATTTGGTTAAAAATGTATGAAATCTTACATTTTCTCTTGAGTTCATAAATTATGTACAAGTAACGAATTGGTATATTCTAAGGTACTGTATTCTGTACATACAGGGTATATCAAGACCGCGACCGAAAACGAAGCCAGGTTTTTGAAAAAACAGCGACGGATTTCTTTTTACAGTATTTTAAAAATCATCATGTTTGGGGGAAAAATACCTAGTTTTTGCAAAAATAGTAATATAAACCCTTACATACCATTGCGTGTTTAACAATAAAGTGGAGTACTTCATAATTTTCAAAAAACTATGTATTTATCACTCAAATATGACGATAAGTAAAAAATGGCAAAAAAAAACTTGACGATTTATTTTGTGAAATTTTTACTTGCATTGTGTTTGATATCACTAGTACTACCACCAGGCTTCGTTTTCGGTCGCGGTCTTGATATACCCTGTATAATTTTCATAAGTTGAAAATACTTTAAATTTAATTAAGATTTATAAAATGATCTTGGTCGATGCTGTTAGAAAAATCATGGTGATTATTTCTATGATGTTTATTTTCATGACTGTTTTCTCCTATAATCCAGATAATAGGTAATCATTAATCATAGGATAGTGTGATTTGATTGTTGCTGAAATGATACACCGTGTTTACATATTTAATTAAGTGGATCCAGCGTGTTTTTTGTTAAATGAATAATTGATAGCCATATTTTTTAAGTACTTTAATAATTAAAAAAAGAGATCTATTAACCTCTCAGTTATTTTCAAGTCAGTACCAAGTAACATGTATTTAATTATTAAATTGATACTTTTATATTCGGATCTAAAGTCCATTACGCCGCATATGTGTAAAGTAATTAGTAATTACAATTAATTGTAATGATTGTATAGATTACTTAATGAAATCTTCACCCGTATGGGTTCATATTGATTGACCTATGCCATTAATAAATATTAAATATGTCTGCATTTTTATGTTGTATTAAAAATCGAACAAAGCGAGATGTGATGTGTAAAGAATCCGATAAAAATCGATGACCGAAGTAAATATTAATAAAAAACAATAACACGGAAAACAAGTCGTGATTATTAAAAATTGCTACAATAACATCATAATATATTTACCATACGAATGGTCAAATTACTAATTAATGGTATGACCACAGTACACATGGAGTAAATCCGCTATTGTGTGCCATTCATTGTCGTGATCGAGTTCAACCTTGCATACGTTTTTATCTTATTACTGGCTCAATAATAATACAATAATATATTTGACAGCCTCCGTGGCGCAGTTGGTTAGACACCGGCTGTGAAACAAGAGGCCGCGGGTTCGATCCCCGCACCGAAACAAATATTTGTGTGAACCACAGGAATTTGATTTGGGTCTAGGTGTTTATGAGACCGAAAAGTCTCTCGTAGTTCCTGACACACACAAGACTCGATCTTAGTGTGGGGTCAGGACTATGTATGTGACTGTTGGGTGTATTTATTATATTATTATTATAATACAAAAAGATCAGTGGAGTCTATCTGTAGTTGATAAACGATTTCTTTGCCAAGTGCAGCGAGCGTTCTTCACGATAACGCGATAACAAGGGTCGACGATCGATATCCACATGGCTCCTAAAAGATTTGTTATTTTACGTGCAATGTTCTCTTTATTTTTATAATTCATTGCCCTTATATTCTTCCTGCGTATACAAATCTTAAAAAAAATCGAATGTAACTTATCTTTTAGTTATTATGTTAGTTGAGCTAATAATAAACAGGATAAATATTTTTTTAAGAGCTATTAACGCAGAGGTTTAACTGGCTTTCTATGCTAGATTTTTTTGTTGGGTAACAATTGTCTATATTTGGTGTTTTGTGCTCGTGCACAAAGTGAGACTGCTGTATTAATATGAACATTTTTTTACAGTCAACTATGGCTGCCTAAGTTTTAAGAACATATGAATAAACAAAATAAAATAATAATTATTACAATTATTTAGCTTTTCTTAGCTCAGGCATATAGCCTACGACCTAGACAGATACACAGACTTTTTACCTTCAAGATTAGTCCAAAACCTGTGTCTGGTAATCCCAATCCATTACAATTGGAATGCCTTGTAGTCATTATCCAATTGCCAGTGGAGTAGGACCGTATGTGTGCACAACACCGGAATTACCCGTAGCTCAGGTATTTTGATGACTCCGAGCGAAATAATGATAGCTTAGTTAGTAGCGGACGAACCGTGGTGACTGGTTCGATGATGGTTGAGGAAAATATTGTGAAGAAAATTAAACATGCAAGTATTCTCAAGTGTTTCAATAACATGCAAGTGTTTCAATAACACCTAAATCCGATACAAATAATTCGCCATCTCCACGTGAGATTTAGAAAAATGGTTGCATCTCGTTTAATTTTGCCGAATTGAAAATACAAAACCTGATTTACCCAATATGGATATCAAACCCTCCACATTCCTAGCCTATCCATCCCACCAATAGACGCTTCAAAGTATAGCAACGACTCCACAGAAACTCTTTAAAAGCAACACGACCAAAATTACCACACACTATCGCCTTGTTTATTAATACCACGATAAGAAACTACGGGCCATTGATAACAACATTTTATACAATCAAATAGTATTTATAGTTTCATTTCATTTTGCAATGTGAAGATAAGGTAAACGAACTTGTATTTAGATTTTAGATACATTTCTGTTTATACTTTACAGTTTATTGATGGTAGGTCTCTCATGAGAGGCCGCCTGGGTACCACCGCAATGTCTATTTCTCCCGCCAAACAGCAGTGTAAATTCACTGCTGTGTTCCGGTTTGAAAGACATTGTAGCCAGACTAACTACTGGACATAATGAGACTTAACATCCTATGTCTCAGGATGGCGAGCGCAGTGGAATGCAAAGCAATGCTTTGTTATTTATGGTGTTGTTGGTTTTTTACTGTCCATGAGCGGTCGTATCGCTTACCATCAAGCGATAGGCATAATCGTCCCGCCATTCGCGATAAAAAAAATGTTTAGGAGTTGTAAAGAAAGTTTGAATGTTTACAAAGCATTTCTTGGCATTCCACTAGTATTTCAACATCCGGAAGTAAGTAAATAAGTAAATAAACCCATAATCGTCCTGCTAAGAGTGTTCTATCATACACCACACTGACCTATTGGTGTTTAGCTATACACCTATAAAAATACCAAAGAAATTCTAGTAAATATCAGGAAGCAATGTCAAACTTAAGTAATTTACCGGTTCGAATCGGTATTTAAAACTGGGTTAGCCCACCGGCACAAAGCTACAGTTTCGAAAAACCGATAACCGGCGCGGTATTTGTGTTAATTAGACTCAGACGTGTTTTCACGTTCATTTCCATCGGCAGAATGTTTATTTTGAGTGCAAGGTAAATAAAGAAAAAAGCTATTTTAAGTACGATTGTCCAAGGTAGAATAATTCTTCCTACTTCTTTTTTATTTTCTGCTTCGGTGGCGCATGAAATACGGTACGATAACAATGTGGTCTGGGGTTTGAATCCGGGCAAAGTGATAGTGATTTTTTCTATCCATTATCAACCAGGAGTCAGGAATTTGTGCCCGGTAAGGCGATAGGCTCTCCCCCTATCACATGGTGGGACGGAAAACACAAGGTGAAAAATGCGTGAATTTATGTATTTCTGTTCTTTTTATTTTAGCACAAGTGATTACACATCATGGAATGGTTATCCAGTTAAGAGTATTAACAGGCGATAAATGATCTTCTACCGGTCTACCGGTCTACGCAATTATACCGGCCAATTCAATATCGAATGACACAGGCTCATCTCGCATGCAAAACTTCATTGAATGCGGCGGATTATACATTTCAGAAGAGAATAGAAAATTTTAATCTATTTATTAAATTGTCGCAAAAAAGAAAACAATGAAATATCTGGAAAATGACAAAGTAAAGAATTAAATTAGATAAGAACTCTGGTATCAATAACTTTTAGTTCGAAATTCAAAATGGCCACCTAACTCAATTTTTAAACGTCAAACATTTCAGCAACGTCAGGTGTTCGAATTTCAAATATGAAAAACCGGAATTCTAGTAACTATTATCCCGCCCTTTCATTTGAACCATAACGTTCCTTTTCACTGTCACATAAATACCGGTTTTTTAAAACGTCAAATACTTTCCGTACTCAAATTCCAAAAGGGAGGTCGTGTTACATTCCGTTTACAAAAGCCGGTTTAACTGACACATGCGTTTATAAAAAATCAGGTATGTCATACGGGCCTTGTGGTAATTAGCATCGTTATCAGAAAGTCCACATAAGTTCATCATCATTATTAGCTTCAAGAAGTTCATTGAACATAGGCCTTACTTAAGAATCTGTTGGAACTCGTCTGCACTCAGTAGTTGTTTAAGCTAAGTCTAGCGCTCGCTACTTCAAATCACTTATGGCCGAGATTAATAAACGATCTTCATGTCTATCTAAAGATCGATCGCGAAAATAGACCAATGAGCTCAAAGTATTGTCGACGCGCTCACATTTGATGTGTTCTGATTGGTCTATTTTCGGGATCGATCCTTAGATAGGCATTGGGATCGCTTATTAATTTTGTCTGTTAGCGAGTATTGACAAACTACATACATACATACATAAACTCACGCCTTTATCCCAGAAGTGGTGACAGAGGCGCCACCAGAACACTCACATTTCGCTTTGTATGTTCCGTCCCATGATGTTATAGGGCCCTATCGCCATATCGGGCACAAATTCCTGACTCCGAGCTGATAATTAATAGAAAAACCCAATATCACTTTGCCCGACCCGGGATTCGAACCCGAGTCTGCAGCTTTGTAGTCGTACCATAGTACAACTACGCCATCGAGGCAGTCTAGGAGAGCTTGTCAGTACTGACAAACTCTCCCCAATTAATGCATGATCATATCAGTCTGTAATCCCATTTCTGTGTGCCGAACCCCTCTACAATCGAGAATTCGCTCGGGTCACATACTATAGAAGTGTTTAAAATTTTAAGGATATACAGGTTTCCTCTTGATATTTTCTATCGTAATTAAAGTGCATGAAATAAGAATATCTACTTATGTCTATAATATAATGTTTCTGTAAAGTCGGAGGTGTGCCTTGGGTATGCACTCGCGACGATTGTCACCAGTTACCAAAACGCCACCGTACTTAATTGATATATTTATTACAAAGCAAATTATGTTACAATATAGCCTATTAATAGTACAAGTAACATCCGACCGAGAGTAGGTCGGCAACATTTCCCGCTCGTGGCGACTGGCGATGGCGCATTAATTGATTCCGTAAAAGCTTTATCAAGGGTTATTTTTAGACACAAACTCAATTACTATAATGACACCAACGCGACTGCGGGATTGTTTCATATTTATAGTAGGATTGTAAATTATACTTGATATTCTTGCTTTATGATGTTTATAATCTAAGGGCTGTTTCTATAATCTATCTATCTATAATATTTGTGTGATCCACAAGTATTTGTTTCGGGTCTGGGTGTTTGTGATACCGAAAAGTCTCTCGTAGCTTCTGATACCCACGACACAAGACTCGATCTTAGTGTGGGGTCAGGAACTATGTATGTGACTGTTGGGTGTATTTATTTATTTATATTTATTTATAACAGAAGATTTCATTAGATATTTCGATGTATTTTACGTTTCAGCTAACAAAGATAGAGATATAGATGTGATGCAAATATTATAGATAGCTAGGTAAGGTAAATGTATAGGTCAATATTTATTTATTGAAGCGTAGAATTGTAACGACATAGTAATGGTAGCTATTTTAAACTCTTGTTAAAGATAGATAAGATATAGAGACCGGCCGTTAGTGATGTGATCGCTGGATGCAGGCCGCTTCCAACTGGTCGATGTCGAGATCCTTGGGAGTCCAATGTTCAGCAGTGGACTTCCTTTGGCTGAATAGGTAGGTAGATCGATAGTGATTGCATTGCACCTGGTGATAAGAACAATGCAATCCCGATAATTCTGAGAATAGTCCTAAGTCTCTCCGCCATTTGAGATAATTATGCTGACTTGTGCTAACTTTCTCGATAAAATAAAACATTGTAATAAAAAATCTGCATAGAATCCTTAAAGGTGTGTGAAATCTGCCAACCTGATATAGCTTTGAGGAATAAAAATTGTTTATTCTTGATTATTGAGGTTTTAGCGCAGAATTAAGACCCTTTAATTGCCTCATTCGAATTATTGAACTTGTACTCAATTAGATTTTTATTTTGGTAATAATAAATAATAATAATAATAAATACACCCAACAGTCACATACATAGTCCTGACCCCACACTGAGATGAATCTTGTGTCGTGGGTATCAGGAACTACGAGAGACTTTTCGGTCTCACAAACACCCAGACCCTAGACAAACATTTGTGGACCTCACAAACATTTGTCTCGGTCCGGGATCGAACCCGCGGCCTCTCGTTTCACAGCCGGCGTCTAACCAACTGCGCCACGGAGGCTGTCAACTTTGTAGTCATTAGTGCCAGCGTACACAGGATGTCAACTGTAAAATGCTAGGTTTTATTCCCGTGTCAGGTAATCTATTTAGTTTAGTTTTTGAATAAAAATGTCATATCAATTTCCTGGGACAAGAATTCGTGTCCGGCGTAGTGATCGGTCGACCTATCACATTTCGGAATCAACGGAATTGAGTTTGGTAAGCCGTGGATAAAACTAGCGAAGGTAAATCATAAAAAAATATTTTTTAACATTGCAACAACACTATGAATATCCAACTGTAAGTATACGCCTATATAAATTCGCAATACGTATCAGTAAACCCTGACCAAAGGTCTCATTAAATTTATTGCCGTGTTCCCGTGGCGCGGCCTTGACCCACAGAGCCGAAGTGTGCTGAGGCTGTCGGGGGGCAACGGCCCGTGAAAGTGAAAACTGGCGCGCACCGGGACCGCGCGTCGACGCCGCCGCTCGGCGACTGACTCGCGGCTCTCGCGCACTTGTATCGCGCGACTTCTGGTATTTGGGTTAGCCTTTTGGGACATAGCCTGCTGCGTCGGATCTGTGTTTGGCTGATTTATGTCGACATGATATATCCATTAGCGGATCGTTTTAATCTTCGTGGGAATCAGGAAAAACTACGCATTTTTTGTTATTAAATATTTACTTTATACAATGTGTACTGGTGAATTTAATGCGTGAGTCATTCTCTGCCAGTCAAACGTGAAGTGAGTAGTGACGCTATAATTATTTCCGTTTTATTTTAATAACAACATCCTCTTAGAAACAAAATCCTTCACTATGGCTAGTCAATCCAAAAAACTATACAATTTACATAACTCAGATATGAACTAGCGTAACACTTTAATAGTTAAGTCCATTGTTAGCGTCATTATGTAGACAGCGAGACACGGCTCACGAGGCGACGCGGTGCGGCGCTTGTCAAAAAATGCGCTCTCGCGAAGGTCGAGGCCGCGGCCATCTTGCGCGAGGAAGGTCGCGCGCCCACCACGTATCGATCACTTAATCGGACCCTGGTTTATTCATTAATTGTTCCGTTGTAGGGCAGTGGCGTGCCTAGGGTTTTGGAGTAGGGCAAGCCGAATATTTTTTTATGTTTAATTAATATTGTTTTAGAAACACAAAGTTATTAAGAACGAAGAAAATTAATTTATAATACGTCAGCAAACCTACCACACAATCAATATTAAGATTAAAACAATTAATATAGATTACTTGTGAACATGCATCCGTAACTTTTCATTGCATTTCTATTGCCGTCACTATTCTGTGGTGCCGTGTTCGACTTCGAGGTTAACCGAAATTGCAGACAGAAATTATTATTAACGCATTCATGTTTAAATGTTTTTCTGAATTTAAATTCACCACCTCATTTAATGAAAATTTAAAGCATTTTAATCCAAACAATCTAATACACAAGACATGTCGTTTAAAAACATATGAATCACGATTGTTTAATAACTTTAAAGGGAGCATGTAGTAATAAAAGTTCGTAGTTTATTAAATTGAACTGAAGAAATGTCTATTGTGATTTACCACGACTTACTAAATGTACAAACCCGGCATAGGTTTCGCGCCGATTTATTTTTCAATATAATTGAAAGAATTAACCTTTTTACCGGCAATGAACGCTTTCACCATCGCACTCAAACCATCACAGAAAACAATACAACTCATAATAGTATCAAAAAGTTTAAATAACATAAAAAACTAAATATTAACCTTAAACAAAACACATTCACAACTTATAAATCATAATACAAATGAAGTTATAGTAGAAATATGTGCTGTATTGCCAGTAAACGTGAAATAAACAATACAAAAGATACATTTTATTAAAAGAAATATTAAAACTTCATTATTTGTTCTAAAAAAAATATTAGAAATAATTTCTAAAAGGAACCAACTTAATTTAATAACAATAGATATAATTGATGTAACAAATAATCACGTGACGACCATGCAACGCACGATGTTTTTACATCACCAAGGCCGAAGCCGGGCATTTCGTGGAGAGTAAACTGCTATATAACATATCTATAGCTATACATTCGTAGCGATCGAGTAATATCATTTCCCCATACAGTTCACGCGTTGCTAGAAGCCCCGTAAAAGCACACGAGAGAGAAAAGGATAGATATATGTGCCGTGTGCTCCGTCTTTTCAAGTTCAATACAGTTTTAATGAATGAATATTACGCGGCGCTTCGGCGCTGGCGTCTCATTGAATCGCGGCGCGGTAAATTCAAAAAATTGAAATACTAGATGCTTTCTAATAAATGATTGTTGTATTGAATGTAATAGTTTGTATCCAGTATGGAGTATATACGTATTATGTAGGGCAAGCCGGGCTTTTGGGCTTGTATGGAAGTACCGCCACTATTGTAGGGAAATGTCGGGAGGATGTCATTTAATTTAAAATTGTTATTTACATTTTGTTAAGATTTATAAACCAACGTGGTGGACAATGGTCCCTTTCAATGGAATTTTTAATTGTAAAAGATTCCTATGGTCAGTGGTGGGCATTTATGGGCCGAAGTTGATTTTAATTGTCATGGGCCGTCTGTCAGATTTGGGGGCGGATATTATTTCGGTTGACTTGTGTCATTTTTTTCCGGCCCCATTCGCGTACAGACCAACTTAGGATATAAAAAGTCTATTTATTTCAATGAAATCCGCACCAGGAGATCTATAATCTCTGCCTACCTGAATAGGTCACACGCGTGAGTCTATGTTTGTGTATGAATAAAAGAAGATAACAGCCAGCTGGCTTACATGTGATAATGATAACGCCGTATAAATAGTGAATCATTCAACAATAACTGACATTTTTTGTTTTCAATACGATTGGTAATGACACGAATGGTAATGATTGTGAAATACTAATTGTGACAGCTCCCTTAAAACGAGAGGCCACGCGTTTGATCCTGAGAGAAGTGTTTGTTTGAACCACAAATATTTGCTTCAAGTGTGGATGTTGTAAGAAGAGTCACTCGTAGTTTAAGATACGTATGGAACAAGACTTACATTAGAAGTGAATGTTGTGTGTATTGTAATTTCAGTAATATTATTAATGCATATGTTTGCTTAAGTGATCATGCTCGATTTGCTTTTATATCGGTCATAACACTATACGGTGGAAGCAAGCTTTCTAAGCCAGCATGCTGTGCTAAGTCAAGGAAAGGAAAATTTACGGTACGATAACAATTTTATATTCCACCACAGACCTACTGCGGTTTGGTCAAATAATTTATTTTTTGTATTTCAAATAAAATTCGTCCAGATGGAACTTCAAGTGACTACATCCATACCGGTATTCAACACATTATGTCATAAACTTTATTCATACACGCCAATCCGAATGGAGTGTAGAATAATGTCAACAATCGTTAGCTTGGGAGCTGTTTGCGATGGAGGGGGTGGAGGGGGTGAATCTCCACGCCCACATGCATCATACTGTATTACCATAATATGCATATTAATCATAATGTATATTGATAAAATCAGGTAGGTAAGATTTATTCTTTCTTAGACATCTAATAAAAAAATCTATGCTACAAGTGACTATGCACGTGAATCGTGATATTTTTGTAGAGAGATAACAATCGACACGATTCTTAAGCCGGATGTAGACATTCTGAACCCGAAACGCAAAACATCGAATATCCTAGAACCGGGTGAAACAAATAAATAAATACACCCAACAGTCACATACTTAGTCCTGATCACACATTAAGTTCAAGTCTTGTGTCGTGGGTATCAGAAACTACGAGAGACTTTTCGGTCTCACAAACACCCAGACCCGAAACAAACAAGTTTGGTTTACACAAACATTTGTCTCAGTGCGGAAATCGAACACGCGGCCTCTCGTTTCACAACCGGCGCCTAAGCAACTGTGCCATGGAGGCTGTCTTATAATAAATTACTTATAAGATGTTAAAAATCTTCACAAGTACACCTAATAAAGCCATATCTCCAAGGACTACTCATGCAATCCAAAGCGTTTATGATTCAAGAGGCACTAGCGACCATCTTGCCCATTATTTTCGAGACCCGGTTAATAATATTGGATACAGTTGGCTCCAGCCCAAAACTTGGCACATTTGGACCGGTGAATTATTTCTTTATACCGTATGCTATTGCAATTGGACGGATTAATCCGTACACGAATCTGGCAAATTGTGGTTCGTTTCGTAACAAAACTTGAGGTTTGACAATTCTCACGATAGGAAATTATACTTGTGTAATTGTTAATTATGTACTTGTGGTACCACCTGGCTTTGTCAAGCCTAACTCTTCACTAATTTAAACCAAATTTAATCTAACCAGAATTTAGATTATTTTTCATACAAACTTGGCTGAGGCTATTTGTCTATTAAAATATTTTAAATTAGTAATAATAAGTAAACCATATTCTTCTCCATATCTGGATGTGATTAGGATTTTTTGATTGGAAAGATCTCGTATGAGTTTTCCTGGACTGGAATTTGTGCCCAGTATTAAAAATAGACTCGTCCTGAGACATCTTTGAACGGATATAGGCTTCCCAAACTGTGTGTGTGATGACAGTTCTATTTACCTTGCCTGATACAAGTTTGAACCTCAGCCGACGTCATTATGTCTGCCACACACGTAACGATATGATTGTGCAAGTCTGGGTTTGCACCAGTATACTCCAACGAGTGTGTGAAAAAACGTAACTGCGCCAACACAATTTTTGATTCGAGACTGGTGCAACTCGCGTTTGCTCAAACGCACTTGAACGATGTGGCGGCCATTACTAATAGTATAAAGGCTAATTTGAGTTTGTTTGTTACGCTTTCACGCCTAAAATACACAACCGATCATCATAAAATTATGCATACACCTCGTCGGAGGTATAGAAAACGAAGTATCTATCCTACATACGCAAAAAAGCTCACAAGAAAGACTTAAGACAACAAATATTTTTTACCTTAATCTTGCCTGTGTCAAATTGATTAACGAAACTTACATTAATAATTTTAATCTAGTTTTAAATATTTTAGTAATAATTATATATAAATTATAAACCATCGCAGTAGGCGTGATAGTAACTATCGGCATATCGTGCGGCGCACTTAACAAGTTTCCTGTGCGATAACTACGGCTGCCGTGCCGGAAGGAAAGCCGCGGATTCCAACTATATTCAATATTAAAAGTGTATTTTTATCCCAGGTTTTATCTTTTAAACCTGCAAAGCTGTGAGGTCATTAGAATTGGTTAGGTATATCCACTCTCTGGAATATAAAAATATGAAAGATACCGCAATATCTTCAACCTTCCTGTCAGTCAGGAGGTCGACAGGCGCTATCCAAGGGCGCGACGGACACGTCACAAATTATTATTCCGTCGATATGTGGGTCGAGTTGCGATCATTTTGTTACCGTTACACGTTCGTATTCATACGTAATTATTACAATTATTTACGCGTTAATAATAATATAGTACGGCTTGGACAATAGATTTTATTGCATTGGACCTGATGGCAAGTATCGTACTGTTCAGATTTTTTATTTTAGCTCGACAATTTTCCGCCAAACAGCAGTGTAAATGCACTGTTGTGTCCCGGTCTGAAGGACATTGTAGCCAGAGAAATTACAGGACATAATGTGACTTACATCGTATGTTTTAGGATAGAGAGCGCGGTAGATTGCCAAGCATTGCTTTGTAATTCATGGTGTTTGGTTTGGCAGTCCATGAGCGGTCGTATCGCTTACCATGAGGCGAAAGGCATGTCTGGTCATTCACTTTAATAAAATAAAGACAGTGACTGCATGCACCTGATGACAATTGACTGATCAGTGACCAAGAAAGGTATCAATAGGCGTTTGACGATTAACTCGATCCATAGGTCTTCGTCTCAACTACGCCTTTCTACTTAGCAGCATCTACGTGCTGATGCGGCGGATCAACCAAGAAGGGTGGAGGGAACACATGGGCCGGCAAACTGTTAAGCATGATGGTTCGGCGAAATAAGAATTAATGGATCCTTTCATTGGAGGTGGCAGATATCGCATAATATTTAGGCCATTTCGTATACAACGAGAAATGCATCGAAGATTGTAGAGGGGGAAAAAACCGTGTGGTGTCCTGGGACACCGGATAGGAACGAAGTTCCTAATAATAAAAATATTAATTTTATGTTCTATTCGAGGTATATAGAAAATAATTATTCGGGTATACATTTCTTATTATGATTTTTTTATTGATAAAAATAAAAATAATAATAACAATCATCACGTAGATCATAAATAATAAAAAAACCCAACGAATTGATAACCTCCTTTGAAGACAGTTAAAAATATAAAATAATAACCAAATAATTAAAAACAAAAAATAAGTTCCTAAATTTTTAAATTTAGAATGTCATACTCAAACGTGGAATAAAAGTGTCGGTACAACTTTTGGTCTTAATTTTTTCCGTCTAGCTCCCTTTCGCAAAGCGCGATAAGGATCTTCGTTCCAACTAGATAAGTATTTTATGCTCTTCTTTGCTCCTTTATAAACGGAAGTCATTGTCCGCATACAATAGCTGAAGTTAATGCGAGGCGTAGTTTAAATCAATAATCTTACATCACATCTATAATTATGCATTCTATTAACTCTCAGTACTCTAGCACGTTAGTAAACAAGTCCATACAATAAACGTATAAAGAAATAAAACCAATTATTTGCGAATTACCAATCCGAGCGGATACGTCGACAAAAGTATCAACCATGCAGATTTTTTTACACTAAAGTAATTTAAGTCTTATTTTCAATAATATAAAGAACTAATTCGCACAACTCATCAGATAGTTGTAAATTAATGAGTCTTATTACATTGAAATAAAGGTTAAATTAAGGTAGCCAAGGTAGATAAGTCGTTTTTAAATTAATTATGGTGCTCTGGCGTAGAACCAACGTGTATTGCCCGGACAATGCGAAATGTCGTGTAGGTTCATAATACAAATGGTATTCTTTTCAATCCGGTGACTATTACATTTGTCCGCGTTATATCTTGGGTTTGTACACTTGCCTACTTGTGTTATAGATGGTTTGTCTTGTAAGTCGATTATGTCTGCAATAGAGCAGTGTGTACATTGTACTTTTCAAACAGTTTTTTTAATTGATAAGTTTTACTGAAATAACGAGGATTTTGCATCTTTCTTTATTCTACCTATAAGTAGTAGGCCAAACGTCATTTTGTGAAATATACAAAAGAAGTGATTTTCCTGAATTCAACCTTATCCGAAAATATCTATTCTAGGGCAAACCAAATGGGAAAGCTCGTAAATTATACGGGAATCTAACAAGACCACATAGTTGAGTACCACAAGCTAAGTACTACGGAACTAAGAAAATTATAGCTATGGACCTCGGGATTGAACCTGCGACTTTCGACGTCTGGGTTGCTTCCAACTAAGCTATCACTGACTAGTAATGAGCATATTATCTAAATACCGGTGTGTGATTAATATTATTTTAATGAGTATAAGAATTAACAAAATAAATTTTAACATGTTGAATGGTAATATGAGATACTTTGACATAAACTAATTAATTTCCTTATGGCCTTATGTTGTTACTTGTAAGAAACCAGGTGTAAAACGAGAGGCCGTGGGTTCAAACACTTTTTCGAGACATATTTAAAATATTTATTATGTAACAAACGCCAAAGTCAATTGAATCGTATCTTAAAGTGTAAAAACTAAAAAGACACAGTTATGTATTACAAAGTTAACATAAGTATTGAATAGGATACGTTAAATGAAGGGCATTATATGTATAGTATTTGGGATCCTTTATATTATAATTGCGAGTTTTTATTGTGCGATTTCCGTGAGATTACTATGTCTAACAATTACGTTTCTCATATAATTCAAGAACAAAAAGACCATTATTTTATTTTTATATGTAAACATTATTCAAAATACTACATTACATATTTTATCCGGATGATGTTAGATATACTTTAATGCCATAATGTCGAGATACATTATTTTTATGTCGTGAATGGATTCGATTCCTAGAAAGGGCAATTTTTTTAAATAAAGTCTGCATTATTTATCAAACCTAATCTTGCTGGCCAAAGGGTCGGAGAATAAAAAGTAGAAAGAAGTATAGTTTCTAAGCGACATCGCGCTGAATAAATAAACAACACGTAAAGCCATTTTATTAATAGAAATTTAAATCGATTAAAAGCTTTTTGTATGCTTTATTACTTTGAAAATATGCGGGTGATTTCTTTTAAAATATATGATTGAATTACTTATAAAAGATCCAGGCGAATATCTTTCACATGATACGGGTAAATTACTTTTAAAAGATGCAGGTGAATTTCTTTTAAAAGACACAGGTGAATTACTTTTTAAAGAGCTTGGCACATGTAGATTGTCACGTAAACTTGTGAAGAACGCACGGATCGATGATTCACGGTTATAGCTTGAAGTATGAACAGTCTATGACACAGACTCTATGCAATTAGTAAATAATAGAACTTATAATTACAGCGACATTATTAGCAAACTAAATAAGGTCAGTAGTATAGAATGCCTTCTGTCTTTATTCCCACATAATACAATGTGGTGGAAATATAATTATTAATTATTAAAAGCTAAAACCACTTAATGAGTACCGTCGGCCGTTGTAAATAAAAATTAATTTCAATTCAACGATATAGCTACACGATATTTTTTCGTAATTAGATTCCTATAGGATTTAAACATTATTGCCTTGTATAGCCATAAGGCCATAGGCCGATAAGGTTACATGAAGGTATAAAATTGCCTCAGAACGAAGTTTTTGAAAAAAATTTAGGTAATTTAATCCTCTACGATATTGATAATTAATACAAATAGCGAAAAACCTTTACGAAATGAGATATTTGTAAAAGAATTGAAAGAAAAAAAAAAGATTTTCGGGAATATTGACATTAAATTTTAATATTCGCGTATACTATACGTAGGTTATGAGATAACTTTTGGGATGTCAAAATACAAATTTAAAGGGTAGGATATAAAAACGAAAATATCAGAAATCGTGATCCCGGTGTAGGCACTTGCTACGTCATCAACGGCGTATCATTATCTGCAGCGATTCGTTGATATTTACAAACACTCGCTACTCGGACATTTATTTTTGTCCACATATTGTGTACTGACTTACTGAGTAGCGAGCTGTGAGTTCTCCAACAAGCTGTCACTCAAGCTGTCATAATTAATTATTGAAACACCGAGTCTATTCACTCTGTTTAGCTAATTTTATTTTGTTCATGTTGTTTTGTATTTTTTATTAAAACACAGATTGTTATAAGGCAATTTGACACATGTATAAATATCATGATGCATCGACCTCACGTACCTACCCATAAGAGCAATTAATCAATAATTGAGTATTTATTTTATTTATCAAAAACTTGGTTCTTAATTCTTATGTAAAAGAATAATCTGTATCAGCTCAAATACGTCCCACTGCAGAACACCGACCTCTTCAACAATCGAGAGTACAATTGAGATGAGTTAGGCCAAATATTCCACCACGCTGGCCTAGTGCGGGATATCGGACTTTACAATTTACATACCATAGAAATTCTTGCAAATCCATATGGTGTGTAGTTTTCCTCGTGATATTTTCTTTCACCGTTATACTCGTAGTACGTGGTGATTGAATATCAATACACACATGACTCCGAAAATTCAGAGCGTGTGCCCTGAGATTTGAACCCTCGACCACCTTGAACATTTTGGCAGCCGCGCCTGATCCGTTAACCAACAGGCCACCACAAACCTTAAGAAAATAATCACGATGTATTTATGTATGTAAGTCCGCCAACCCGCACTAGGCCAGCGTGGAGGGCTATATGGCCTAACCACTCTCAATTGATTCTCTCAATTGTAGCGTAGACCCGTGCCTGCAGTGGGACGTATATGGGCTGATATAGATATAGATTTATTTCATTCAAACTTAATAAAAACATATCTATTATTACATAAAATATAATTTGTAAACAGTGCATCATAGTCTCGGGCATCAGTTAGTGTTATAAAATTGATTACAAAATATTTCACAATTCAACGCAACACAGCACTTGTACACAACAGATTGTATATTCTAGGTATTGAAACCAAACAGTAAGTGGGGGAAATCCCGAAACACAATTATTCTAAATTATTTATGAACTGCTCTGAATTCAACTGCGCTGCGACTTCTGTATAATCACTGTATTGTAAACTTGTTTTGAAAAGAGCAACGCTAGAGTTTCTTGTCCATTCTGCTCTGGCGAAAACAGCCTTGTGAACCGGGTGGGAGTGGAAAAAAGTGACTGTAAGTCAATAATGTATGACATTTCATGGGATCAATAAAATATTTTTATTATTGTAATGAAATGAAATTACAATTATACTCTGGGATAGATTATAAAAAGGTGGAAGGTCACGGAATAATCAATAGAGCGTGGGTACATTTGATGTCATAGGGACCCGTGGGTCTATTAGCAATACGCTATAAATGCTATAATATAGCTATATGAAACCATTGTGCTGGATTTCAATATATTCGAGGATCGTTTGAATCCTTTAGCACTAATATCATGGCTTCAAAAAAATTACAATTGTGAGGAAGACGCCAAGCAAGATAATTTGCAGCTTACAACAAACTATGTAATAGCTTACATTACTTACAGCAGTACTGTTTTTATATTGAACATCACAAAGAACGAGACCAAAAACAATTAGTTGAAAGAAAAAGTATAGAATCCAAATGTTATTAGTTCACAGCAAATAAATTGGAAATTGCGACATCAGTATTACTTCATCAATTTACAGAATCAGTACAAATACCTTCAAAATAAATGCAAATTTCCTAGATTATAAACACCTATACATTACATGGCGTAATACATCGTATTGAAAATCACGTCCACAGAATCCAATCCCTCCTTCGCAGTATTGCCATCAATAAGTCCATCCGGTGCATCTCATTCATTATTACTCAATATAACTTTCGTTATAACCGTTCCGTACTCGATTTTGCGGTCATTGAATGTCTTGGGTGGGTGAAAAGTGTAAATTATGGGCAATGTAGCCTTTACTACGTATTTTTTTACAATGAACGTACATACGACTGCCTCGGTGGCGTAGTTGTATTACGGTACGGCTACAAAGCTGAGGTCTCGGGTTCGAGTCCCGGGTCGGGCAAAGTGGTATTGAATTTTTCTATTCATTATCAGCCCGGAGTTAGGAATTTGTGCCCGATATGGCGATAGGCTCGCCCCCTATCACATCATGGGACGGAACATACAAGGCGAAATGTGGGCGCCTCTGCCTACCCCTACGGGGATAAAGGCGTGAGTTTATGATGAACGTACATACTAGAAAAATAGACGGACAATCAAAAATGATAGGATGTCGCCGAATATGACAAATGTGTTTCAAGATGTTTCTATCAGGTCAGTTGTTTAAGTGTTTGATAATGCCTATGAAGTTATTCTTGATTACGGTGGTCACTGACCATAACCCTTAAAGTAAGAAATACAGCGTTGGGCATCATGGACCAAAAAGCCTGAACTCTAACTATCTATCTATCTATATCAGCCCATATACGTCCCACTGCAGGGCACGGGCCTACTCTACAATCAAGGGAATCGATTGACAGTGGTTAGGCCATATAGTCCACCACGCTGGCTTACATACCGTATAAATTGTTTAAAATCGCTACGGTATGCAGGTTTCCTCATGATGTTTTCCTTCACCGTTAAAGTGCGTGGTGATTGACTATCAATACACACATAACTCCGAAAAGTCAGAGGTGTACCCTGGGATTTGAACCCGCGACCACCGCGAACATGTAGGCAGCCGCGTCTGGTCCGTTACCAACAGGCCACCAAGCACCTTTACTCTAACTAGGTGATCTGAAATCCATTGCCGCGCGTACATCATAAGGCTAATGTATAAAAGTATATTTAAACGGAGAGCTTGACAAATCTAAATGGATCTTGAAAGGGATCCCCGAAGAAAACTATCTGCCTTATTCATAGTCAGTTTATAAACCTATTTTCAATATCTAATGTGTTGCTTCTACGCTCAAACTGAATTCAAAAGTCGTTCGAAAGAGACAAAACACTCGATACCTAAAATAGGTTTATAAATTGTCTGTGAATAAGGCCGCTATATGTATAAGGTATAAAGAGATTTACCGAGCGATACTGTAATACAATTCACTACATCATAATTGAATTGGACATCGTGGAACTGCACGCCAGCACGAGGATATTGACAACCTAAATCCGTTTTAATACGGGCAGCACTCTGCATTTTAACGCTTTTGTACCATATTTATTAAAGAAATTAAAGGGATCTATTATTCCAGTTTAGTTTAGTATGGGGTAAAAGCCAATATGTCTTTACTTCTGTCTATTTAATGTTGGTTAATTTTTAGACTGTTGAAGAAGCAGTTTTATCTAGGTTTATGGTTCCAAATATGAATAGTTTTATTTATATAGTATAAAAAATAATATCGATTATGTCTATAATCCCCTCACTAGCCCGTGGCATTATGCACGGGCAGTGAATGTTGAGGTTCAAAATCCAGATCGGAAAAATTAATGTGTTGATTGAGACTAAAATGGCGATGGACTTGTCCCTCATCACATTCGGTACGGATATAAGCTCGTCATATTTGGATCTGACCTGCCCCTTCAGGGATACAAGAGTGAGCAATGTTGATTCCGTCCACAAATGTTAATGAACTATAATCTAGTAATCTAGAAGTAAACATGAATAAAGGCAACCAACATTATAGAATTTAATGACAGAAAAAAGACAATAATGTCATAGAGTGACCTGCACAAAATACCGATAAGATAAGCGCGAATAATTTATTTATTCATAATAAACGTCACAGATTTTTGATCTAAATATTTAAAGTCGAAACAAATGACTATACTCATAGTTTTTGTAAAGTCATTTAGTAGTGTCAAATCGTTGATCAAATGATGCAGAGGCTTAGCAGTTGAGTGGCTGTGTTTAAAAGTAAATTTACCTCCTATAGATAAATATTTTGAAATTGACAGATTGTTCTGATGTCACCATTTCTATGTGTGAGAAACAGGATTATAGCTCAAAGATATAAAAGAACATCAGATATAGTCCATTCACATAGTCCTGGAGGCACATTAAGGCCTTACAGACCTGAAGGACTTTTTGGTCCTATAATACCGAACTCCGAAACGAATACTAATTGGTCACATATTATCATTCTATTAAATAACAGTGCTATCTCTGGTTACACACGCAAAGCCAATCCGACTAGGACGTATGACACGTGCCAGCCCAATCCCATCCAGATTTATCCCACAGGCACGTTTCGTTCTGGGAAATCCTTCATTAGACTAATTGGCACATCGATCCGCGCAGCACCACCGTCCCAATTACGAGTAAACAACAATATCAGCGCAATTGTATGCTCAAAATTAATAACTGGGTCTTCTCAGATAACCTGGCCTTATTGATTTATTGGCGTTACCGAGAAACTGCTCGGATTCCTGGATTACAGAACGTTCGGTGAATGCTTCAGCTCGGAATTTACTTTGATGACAAACTATTCATGTATGATAAAAAAAAATCGCCTCTTTTTAGTTTTATTATGACTGACATGCAAAATTTGGTTACCATGGACCTGAGCAAGCTACTAAGTGAAGTGCAGATAGAGTATCTAGAATCCAAGCTGAACGCGATACGTGTGGCATTGTGTGGACCACTATAGTGAATTTTCCACCACTGCGGACGGTGGTCATTACCGATACGAACAACTTAACACCAGCTGTAGGGTCCCCAACAATTTATACCACCAAATAAAACGTAATATTAAAACTGATGTTTATATGGATTTTAATGAGACATTAATAGTACCACCTTGGTCGAATTGATCCGTTGATACTGCAATCGACCTTCGGCAAGGGACTTTTACTTAACTATTCTTTAAGGATTGTAAATGCATTATTGGCGATTAAAAATGGATGCATAAAGGAGTAGAAGCAGACATAAAAAAAAATTCAATGTATTTTCCCCACTTAAATATAAATAGCATAAGACATAGCATATCTACAATTTAGTGAACCCCGATACCAACTGCCCGCAGAAAAGATATCCGCCTGTTTAATTTAAAAGGAACTTAACAATGGATTACTTATTTCCTTTGTGAATTACACTTCTTGCAACTTCCTTTGTGCCACAATAAAACAACTGCACTCTGTACTTGTTGTCACAGACACTGATGTTTTATTTCGATTTACTGGATCGTTAACTTTATAGAAGTCATAAAAGTGTTTTAGTTTAAGTTTCTCTGATAGATTTTAAAGAGAAGTAAAATAAGTAATTGTTTTTAAATTGCCTTCAAATCAGTCATCACACCCATTTTACGTAAGGCTGTTTGTATGCCAAAAAATAGAAAAAATATAACGTGTTAAAAAAGCTATATATTTCTTATATTACTTTATAATGTGCTGATATTGTGATAATATGCTGATAATGTGCTGTATATTGAAAGCATGCAGTTTACTATTTTTGTGGTGCACATTTTTTTTTATTTACAAAAGTAATTTCCGTAATTCGTTGTAATTGCAGAGATTACACTAGTAAGCAGCTTCAGAAACCCTATACTTGGGTGGGAAATTTTGTTAGACTGTTATACCATTAAAATTCTGTTATCTGCTAAAAATAATTCATGTACCAACCAGGAGTAGTCAACGTGAAAGGCCATGATCAAACCTCACAAGACATCATCGAGAGAACGTATGCAAATGGATTGTAACAGCAAGAAAAAAATATTAAAAGATTAAAACTAGATCTGAATTATATCAGTCACTTTCTTGTGTGCTTGAACTTTGACATAAAAGTTCAAACTAAATATGAAAACGATTAAGAGATGGCGTTACTATCAATGACATGCGTACATTTTTCATATAAATCGCGTCAACAATTGGCGGCAACATTATTTAATATAATGCTATATATACCCCAAATCCCTCTCACTTTCCGCATACAAGCATCGCTCGATATATTGATGTGTTCCGGCACTGCACCAGATTCAGGTTTGCGGCAAGGTTGGCAACTTTCCACTGGCCCCAACCTGACTATGTAAACGCACGAAAAATACTCCTTCACGCATCGATAAGAGCTGTCCTCATGGCACAATATCCTGCACTTTGTAATGTAAACAAAGCTGTTAAGAATATGTGTTGATATGTTGAATAAATGCGGGATAAGATCAAGCAGTCCAATGGCCGGAGAGTGACCACTGCTCCTTAAATCTGCGAGATTTGTAACATTGGTTGGCGTAATGATTCCGTTTAAGAATGGAGCTATTTACATCGCCAAAAAGTGACTATAGTGCACCTGATGGTAAAGGCAGGATAATACAAGGGTCGAAACTCGATCATAAATGATCTAAACCGGAAACGCGACACATCTCCATAAGTTATTACGACAGGCTTTTCATAGGGGCGGTGGAAATTGGTAGTATGGTGAATATTTGTCTCGGGTTTGGCTATTTGTGAGACCGAAATGTCTCTCGTAGTTTAGGATATCAACGACACAAGACTAAATTGATCTTAATGTGGGGTCAGGACTATGTATTTGACTAAATAGCTTTTGCTTAAAACACATTTCATATTTTAATACGAAACTTGGTCGCTATGCTAATTTCGAACTCACTCATACTCAAGGGTATTATTACAATGCATTTTATCCCTAAGCTATGAGCTAGACGTCTTATTTTAGGTAAATAAACTTTCCTAAGGTTTCCTAAACGGTTTCTTAATGTTACAATGCAGCTTATCTTGCGAACATCAATTCCTTTATTTAATTCGCATATCCAATAAACGTACATGGATGTATAGTACATAAATTGTCACACAATCATCCACAATAGCAATTTGTGGAATGAGAAGAGCAATAATATTATGCAATGAATAAACATCAAAGTCCAGCCATTCCTTCCGTGTTTAGAATCGCAAGGCATTTCCCATTATAAAAAAATTGTCTATATTTAGTTAGTGATGGCCACTGGGGCCGAAAGGTTCTGGAGCGGAGAACACGTATAAGCAAGCGAAGTGTCGGACACCCACCCACAAGGTGAACGGAAGAACTGGTTAAGGACGCAAGAAGACGTGGCGATCTATGGGGGAAGCCTTTGTTCAGCTGTGGACTTCCTGTGGCTGAAAAGAAGAAGTTACTGATAGATTTTCGGATTTTCCGACTGATCTGTCCGGGTGATGCCTTAAGGATAAGACTAATGTGACGAGGCTGTTCTCGCTTCACGGGCATCTGGTAATTGCAGATATGCTAGCCTGGTAAAATTAATGGGTTAAAATCAGGGTTACAACTTAGTTCGTGGCTAGGAAAATCTGATCTATCCATTTAACCATACTAAGTCATGTCAGCTAATATACAGCTTAGAAACTCAAAAATCATGGATATTTATTGGACATACCAACGTGGAATGGACCTCATTAATACGGCCTGGTAGATAATTATAGCGGCCATTAATTTGGTAGTCCGTCTAAATGATTCACATATTGACGTGAGATCAAATTACATCAATGGGATGAGAACTTTGTACTTCGCGATGAGTATCCCGTAAGCTGATGTAATGTTTACATATGTACTGAATTCTGAAGTGATGATATTCAACACGATAGCTACAAGGTACTCAAAAATCTATAAAATTGCTAAACTAGGTGTCACATCTTTAAAAAACACAAAAAAAAATCAACGAACTAAATGAGAATATAATTTATCATAACAGAAATTTATCTGATAAAATTGATCTGGTGACTATGCCGTTGATTACATTTTAATATTATTGTAATCCTCCCGTTTATATACCATTTAGATTCTAAACTGTACTTATCAAGTGTGTTTTAGTAAATTTGCTGAGCCAGAATAAATAAAGAGATTTTTCTTTGAGTCTCGCAGACGCTCGATCACGCACTACCCACCGGAACAAATCTATACGGCTTCCCTTGTAATAAAAGGGTGTTTTTCTCCTTCCTGTAGGTCTATTCTTTGAAGCCAGTTCCTTTTTAATATAATGTTTTAAAATAAACATCGCTTTCACAATCGAAGTGGATTGCTTCATCTGATAATCGAAAACAGAACTTCAGGGTTCACAGACCACACATTGTTACTGGAGTGTAAGCCTAATGACGGCCTAGAAAAAAGAAGAATAAATAGTATAGCCCATATTTACACAATACCTAATAATAACCTTGCCACAGATCATCCAATCTGATAGATGTGTTAAATCACGTCATGATTGTTATGTTTACAATAACAAAGATCAAATTGTTTACATTGCACTGTTGCCAGGTAAACGGCGACAAAATTGTTGGCTTCGTGATTTTGTTCATTTTATTTTGATTTTATTTCTATTTATATCACCTTTTGACCAATTTTGATGTGATAGCATTCAGGACGGTGTAATACATCCCATCGTCATCATCCATCCATCAGCCAAAGGAAGTCCACTGCTGAACATAGGCCTCTCCCAATGATTTCCACAGTGACCTGTTGGAGGCAACCTGCATCCAGCGACGTCCCGCGACCTTTACCAGGTCGTCTGACCTCTTTGTGGGTGGACGTCCTACGCGTTTTCCGCTACGTGGCCTCCATTGGAGAACTTTTTGGCCCCATCAGACATCAGTAATACATCCCAGCCCTAGGCAAATATTTATGACGTCCGCAAATATAAGTTTCAGGTCTGAGTGTTTTTGGGCTTCATACTATTTTTGGGTTAGTTACGAGTATTACCGCCGTCCATGAATATCTACATCACCGGGATCATGGTTGCTTTTTTGGCCTCACAAAAAGAGCGCAGAAAGAGAAGGAAAAAGATAAGAGGGGGAAAGAATTTTGAGTCTGACAATATAGTCTATGATATCCACGTTATGACGTAGCAGTTGATTCATAGGTCTTAAATTGGTCTTTAAATTGTATGGGGCAGCCGGCAGGGAGGGTAATACCACGCATGATAAACAAATCACTATGATTCATGCTTTAGAATCGAGCAGTTTATTACACTATCAAATCGCTTGTCTCGTCCTAACTAACAAGTCCAACTGATAACTGTCATGTTTTTGGCGCATCAAATTGTAATTACACAATATTGAGTAAACATATCTGTTTGAGATATTATGCCCTTCACTACGGTACGATTACATAGCTGGGGTCTCAGGTTCGAATCCTGGGTCAGGCAACGTGATATTTGAAGTAAAGTGGATTTTTTCGTTCATTATTATCAGCCCGGAATTAGAATTTGTGCCCGATATGGCGATGGGCTCGCCCCCTATCAGATCGTGGGACGGAACATACCAAAGCGAAATATGGGTGTCTTGGTGGCGCTTCTGCCTACCCTTCTTAGATAAAGTGGGTTTATGTATGTATGTATGTACATATTAATAACTTAATGCAAGTGGAGACGCTTAGTGTCATAAGCAGTATGAATTTATTTATAGGACCCTGTGTAATTTTTATTATTTAAATATGTCTCTCCCCTAGTCTTGACTCCTGAAAACTACGTCTTGTAAAACAGTTCTCAACTAGCTCATTTGCTACGGAATTCGTTAAATCTAGAACTTATATTTTTCAAATTCAATAGTAACTATCTGTGTCGTAAGGAGCAGAAAAACCTTCGCGTTTTTTTCCCAATAATACCCAAATGATTTAAATTTCGAATCCCACATCTTTACAACCCCAATCCCGCTTATACCCCAGGTATATTAGTAATCTAGATTCTAGACCCATTACACGCTAAATTAAGCCGTTTCCTAATACCATTAGTAGGTCAACTCTATGGCCTTGTGTCGTATAGAGTCAAGGACGCGGCCGGAGCAAAACTACAGTTTCACATTGTTTGTATACGATTATATTAAAACTAATATTTTTATCTATATTTCTATAAAGTCCGCCAACCCGTAATAATTTCGCGTGGACTGTGGCCCAAGCCTTCAATCTAAGTCCTGACTCTTGGAGTCCAGGGGGTCGAGCTCAGTTGGCGTAAATTACGGGTAAATATAGATGTGTTGGTGGTGGATATTGTATCTAGCAATCTGGTTTATTTATTAATCTTTATTCATATTAGATTTTACTTCGCGAAATGCGTAGGAGAGATATTTTTACGTAAGTTCGGCAAAATGACTGAACTACACCTGATGTTAAATGCAAGTCCGTTCAGATAAAATATTGATTGGCAAGACATTTATTTATTATGTTTCGCCTCTCGACACAATTATGCATGCATAAATTAATTAATAATAGAAATCTTTCCCACTTTCAAACCATTCCAGTAAAAGAAATGCAGCAAGCAGCAACGCCCTTTGCCCTTTACAAATGTTGAATATTTTTCATATGACGTAGTTATCCTCGTATTATTTTCCTTTATAAATATGAAATACAAGCTCTCAGTGAGTGGGCTCGAACTAAACAAATGTATAAGTAACAGGCGGTTATCAGAGTCGTTAAAAATAATGATGATGATTTGGTATTGTTTGTACGATTATTACGTTTGCCACATTAAAATCTATGCGACGACGTGCTCTTTAACCGATATTTTATATGATAACATTTCGTATGGTAACTATTTAAATGGATAGTCAAGAAGAAAAAGGCATTAAAAACGTATTGAAAGTATTGATTGTAGAATTGAGTACAATATTTGATAAACACACCTCACACACAAATATAACTATGCATAGGTATTGTAATGTATATCCATATGTTTGGTTATGAACATCGGTTTATCATTAACCACCTATAAACATGAAGCGCCGATGTTGCCAATTGAAATGTAAAAATAAAAATAATTTCCAATT
The DNA here is from genome assembly GCA_949752805.1 of Deilephila elpenor. Classification (NCBI taxonomy): domain Eukaryota; kingdom Metazoa; phylum Arthropoda; class Insecta; order Lepidoptera; family Sphingidae; genus Deilephila; species Deilephila elpenor. The sequence continues at coordinate 12,840,665 of OX457108.1, forward strand.
ACTTATGTTAATCGAGTTCGAATGAAAAGGAAAATTAAAAGAGAAAACCAAGGTCGCGAAACCGACCTTTAAAATATACGGGTAAAAAGATAAACATCTATCACCAATAACACTAGGAATAGGAAAAAACACGGACGCCATTTTAAAACCGCGGCTCGTATAATGCCAGAATTTTGACTGAAAAATATAGACAATTCAGCTATTGGATAGAAGCTACGTTGTAATCTGAAAGACGCCATGTAAGACATACAAAATAACTATTTTGCATTAATTTTCCATGCAAATATCAACACAATTCACAAAGAATCAATCCACTTTATTGTTACTCAATGTTGCCAGCAGGAAAAACTAGATGTGTCGTGATAAAAAATGCTAATTTTACTCAAATTAGCAATACGCGACACTACCGTTCATGTATGTCCCCGAGTGCGAAAGATAATTGGCTGTTGGTAACAAGTAAACAAACACATATAAAGCACAGTACATATATATAAAAATATTTGTATGTGGCGTGACGTATCATTCAACATTCATCACGAAAACGATACATAAAAACAAGCATCTCGACAGGCTAATTACATTCAGCTAGCTACCTACATATTTATTGAGAACGTGTGCACTGTTCACTGCACTGTGTGGCGCTGGCGAACACAGATTATGATAAAACCGCATTGTTTATCATATGCATCGCATAGTTCCATCCGTGTTCGATGTTTTCATTTAGAGACACTTTCGATGATCAAAAGAATACATACTTTCTACACTCGAGTGTTCCATTTTTAGTAAAGTGCGCGCACCTAGCGGCTGTTGCCATGCGAGTGGTGGATGCCGGCGCTTGCCTCCGTGGCCCTCATCATCAATGGAACAGAAAGTCCGGCTGTTGCATCAACAACTGACCACCATACGCGAACTCGACACAGAGATTTTTGCTGCATAATATTTTCAAGGGCATTCGCAAGCGCTCGCGTATGGCGTTCGCTAACGCGACACAAACTTGCCAATCAAATCATGAATGAAACATGCGCCGATGCCACATGGAAAATCACCCATGATGAGCCTTAATAATGTTAAATTAACACAGAAATAAAAGAAAATACTTACAAACTCGTCAGCCGCGATACGTGTTTCATACACATGACGTCACTTGACGCAACACAAGCCCGAAATATTGAGCAAAATGTATAATAAACGAACTGTTAACAACACCGACATGTAAAATACACGATAGTTTATTAAATACAATATGAACGTTATGTCATTAACAACGATTTAGGACATTTTACAATATTTATTTGTTGTCACCGACTCAGAGTTTTGACAAGATGGTCGCGCACCGACTGTTTTGCTTTGGTTGTCAGCTGATACGAATACTGCTGTAATTCAAGCGAAAGCGACTATCTCGCTGTCCCATTCTAATGCACAATAATTGGTGACGCGAGAGCGAGACAACCTAGGCGTCACTCGCAATTGAAGAGAACTTGAAACACAACAAACGTCATTTTCTTGTTGCATTATTATTGCGAAGGAAAAGTCACAAATAAATCTATTTATTTGTAGTGATGAATTGAAAAGTTACTGTTTGTGGGCGAGGAGATGTTTCTATTTCACGATAACACGTAATCGCTCATCAATAAGCTATATTTGGGTGTGACACATCTTGTTATTTTTGAAGCGTGTGGCTCCATCTTTGAACGAGTAGTGTAGTTTATAGTAATGATCTCATTCAAGGTCATTCTTGAAAAAACGCAATGTCTTTAAACATCATTTCTTCCAATTGCGGATTGTATTCTTGGATTCTTAATTACCATACTGTAATAATTGCCTTTCATACACGACTGTGTGAAAATATTTAATGGGAGAGTTTTGTATTCATCGAGGTGTTTACCATCGTAGTTCATATGGCATTGTAGAGGTGGCAGCACATCTGCAGAATTTGTGATTGAGGAATAAAATAATGCTAGGTATGCATATTACATACTCCAAATTATCATTTTTTAATGGCATCAAATTAACATAATTATGCATAAAGGTAAAAAAATATATTCGGCAATAGCAGCTTTAAGATTGTTGTTAAACGAATGAAACAAAAGTTGTGTAATTAATATCCATCTGTTACAAAACTTACACCGCTATTTGGTTCAAACAAAGTAATTTGTGACGAAATATTTAAACAGCAGTTTGATTCTTCTTCGCAATAGAATTTGTACCAAACAAGAGTTAAAACTTATATATTAAGGCGTGCTGGGAATTCTTAGAATTTGACTTTTGTAAATGTACTGAAAATTTTACTTTGTTCTAAGAGTACCTAGTTACGCAAAAATGGACACAAATTCATAAATATCCGATCATTAAAATTGTTATCTGTTATTTTAATTACTCAGATATGTTTTATGATTTTTGCCATTAAGCCTTTTTGCTGACGGCTTCAGTGGTGTAGTTGTTTAAACCTCGGCTGCGTAACGAGAGGTTACGGGTTTGATCCCCACAATGAGACGAATATAATGCTTGTAATGTGAACTACAAATATTAAAAACAAAATGGGTTTCGAGTTTGGATATTTGTGTGACTGAAAAGTTTCATAGTTTCTGATACACACAACAAGACTAATATCTTATATCTTAGTATGGGTCAAAAAGGAAATTTATAGAAAAGGCTAGTAATAATTATTTATAGCCTTCGACACATATACTATTTTGAAACTAAAACCTCAATACATTAACATTTAAATTAGTTAATTAAAAAAAAAAAAAATTACGTACGGCACATGTGGCTGATAAACAACTAATTTACATTCTTCGACCCAGCTACTGCACTGTATCACCTATATACGTTCCACTGCAGCGCACGGGCCTACTCTACAATCGAGAGAATTGATTGAGAGTGGTTAGGCCATATAGTCCACCACGCTGGCCTAGTGCGGTTGGCGGACTTTACATACCATAGAAGTTCTTACAAATCGCCATGCTATGGAGGTTTCCTCACGATCTTTTCCTTCTGACACCAAAAAGCCAGAGATGTGCCCTGGGATTTGAAACCGCGACCACCGTGAATATGTTGGTAGCCGTTACCAACAGGTCGCCACGCAGCATACCCAGCAACAATATCAGTATAGCTACCGAATAAGTATGAAATATAGAGCATATCGAATTCGCGGTAATAACCGTCATTTAAATATTATACATCTAAGTAAGTAGGGGATTCCCGTATTTATAAAAAGGGCATTACAAACCATTAATAGAGGTAATATTATACAATGTACAATGATAAAATTCTACTGACTCATAACTTGCATTATTCTGTAATCACACTTTGCCCTTTGAGGCAAACGTTAAGGAACTATCCGAACAGGTATACCTACTTAATTTTATGTTTTGTTATTTGTATATTATTTTTTATTGCAGCTATTACTTTATACATTTATACCACAGCCTAATTTGCAAAAGATCTAATTTACTTATCTTTATCTGAGACATACCATACATATTAACGGCTTTTTGTATTATGTCGAAATAATTACTCTGCAAGTTAATACCATACCTGGGTAGTAGGTACATACAGATACAAGTAGCAACCTAAAAAAAATAACTGATCCTAATCCTTTTTTAGAAACGCTCATTCGTTTCTAGCATCACGAGTATTTAATCTGGATATACTGATAGGTTGAATGGAGAACTTCCTGCGCCGGCTGATTCCTACACGTGAATACCGATCCAACTTGCGGCTCCGATGCACTTGTCTGTAACATATCCACAGGGACGGAATGGGAAAAAAAAACGGGGTTCTAGCCCCTTCATACTAAGTGTGATATATTTGTTTTTTACATTACCTAATAACGGATTTTACAATGTACTATAGTAAGTACACTTATTTTGATTTTCGCAAGGGTTTTCCAAAATAAGTCACGGGGCGCGATTTCTTAAGGACATGCATGCAAGTATGACTTTACATTTTCGGAATCATCTTTTTGAGAGTGTGAAAATTGCATGGAAGTTTTACTTGAATACAAGTGAAGATGGTCAAAATTGAGTCGGAAAACATGGGTTAAAGATGAAATCATAAAACCTGTGAGCGTTCAATTTGTGCGTCATTTGAATAAAAATGTATAAGTTCAAACTACCCACATGCCAGTTGTAGTTTGTATGCAGGTTTGTTCAAGTTGCATACAAGCAACTTGCGTAATGGAATTGCACCCTAAATCTACATTATATATGTCCATAGATTAAACACTTATAAAATAAGTCCATTCTAAGTTCAATTTGAATGTTTCATTCGGAAATTATACTAAAGGATTAATTCCAGAATGTTTTAAACTTTGATTTTTGATCAGATTTCAAGCTAGTCAAAGGTTTCGTTTAACTAGGACTTGAAAGGAATACTTGCAAATAAGTGTTTTGATGCGTGAAAGCTAAGCCGGAGTTAGAAAGGATATTCTGGAATAGTTTTAAACGGTATAATTTAATCTCTTTTACCTTGAAACGAAAATATGCTTGCCTTTTAAACACTAACATTGCAGTTGTTTATTAATGTTATTGCCAAAATAACTGGGTTTAGATTATACTATAAATTATACTATATTCTATGGTTTTGAATTTCATTTGTTTAAAGTGAAGACTATAAGTTAATGAAGAAGAATGAAGAAGAAGAAGAATTAAGATAAAATGAAGATTAACTTTGTAGTTAGATATTATTTGTTTTTAACTGTGTGTTATTATGCTTTAAACGAAGTATCTTTAAGCACGGGTAGAACATTTTTATTACTGAAGACATAGCTTCACAATGCTTCAAGGTCGGCAGACAAATAGGTTACAGGAAATCATTGGTCGTTTGCTTCTTTCAAGATGGCGCGAAAATCCTGGGGTTGGTCTTCCTATGGCTGTAGTTGATCATAATGTTTATAATAATTTTTTGAATACCTTTTATTTAATTAATTTTATTTTTATTCTTTATTGTACACAATAAATATAACAATAGGTATATAAAGACAACAAAACAACAAAGTAAAAATGGCGGTCTTATCGCACTAATGCAATCTCTACCAGACAACCATAAGATGGATTTATGAGAAGAAAGAAAGGGCAGTGTATAATAAAGACAATAAAATAAAATTTTAATATGTCTTTCTTATAAAAATATTTCAATATTATATGTAACATACAAGTGCGTGGTGGCCTGTTGGTAACGGACCAGACGCGGCTGCCTACATGTTCACGGTGGTCGCGGGTTCAAATCCCAGGGCACACCTCTGACTTTTCGGAGTTATGTGTGTATTGATAGTCAATCACCACGCACTGTAACGGTGAAGGAAAACATCGTGAGGAAACCTGCATACCGTAGCGATTTTAAAAGAATTTCTACGGTATGTAAGTCCGCCAACCCGCACTAGGCCAGCGTGGTGGACTATATGGCCTAAAGATAAAGATAAAGATAAAGATGTTTTATTTGTATGAACATGAGTATACACACATAAGCGTGCAAGGTGTTACATAACAAAACATAGATACTGTCATGTTTAGCCACAGAGGCGTACAAATATAAAATAATAGGTAATAATTAAAACTATACAATAATAGAAGTAATCAACAACAAATTCTTCACTTACTTATCTAATAAAAAACTTTCTTAATATATGTATCAAATTAACTTTATACTATCTTATAAAAAATTCAACGAAATCAACAAAAACAAATAATATAACTATCTATGAAATATATAATATATCAGCTTTCAATCTTATCATTAAAGAACTCATTAATAGTATAGTATGCTTTGTTTATTAAAAATTGCTTTAGAGTATTTTTGAATTTTGTAGTACTTTGTTCTTTCCATGGTACAGGAAGCTTATTAAATATTTTTGGTGCCAAACAAAATATACTATTGTTCATTAAGGTGGTTTTGGATTTATGTAAACAAAGTCTACTATTGTCGCGTCTATTGCGAATGATTATATCAGCCATTCGTAGAAATTGGTGAGGGTTAGTCTTAACAAACATTGCACCTTCTAAAATATAAATAGATGGGAGCGTTAAGATCTTACTTTTTTTGAAATGTGATTTACAACTATCAGTGGCTTTTAAACCAAACATAGCCCTCACACACCTTTTTTGTGCTTTGAAAATTAATTCTTTATTTGCAGAATTGCCCCAAAATATTATCCCATATCTTAAATTAGAAGAGACTAGACCGTGGTATGCTGTTATAAGAGCATCAACGTTAAGAATGGGAACCAATTTGTGAATTGCATATGATGAATTGCTAATTTTTTTAATTAATGCTTCTGTATGTGCTTTCCAATTAAGTTTCTTATCTATTATTAAACCCAGAAATTTTGCATGGTCTACCTCATTGATCTTTTTGTTGTTATAAAGTGTGTTTAAATTAGACATGGTAGATCCCCTTTGTGTAAAATGCATTATATTTGTTTTATCAAGATTGATCTTTAAATTATTGTTCTCTAGCCATTTAATTATTGAAGTTAAAGCATTATTAATGTCTGAGTTGTAATTTTCTTTATTCATGCATGGTATCGTTATAGTACTATCATCTGCAAATAATGTTATGTGCTGGTTTACACTTTTGGGTAAGTCATTAATATAAATGAGAAATAATAGAGGGCCCAGGACACTACCCTGGGGCACTCCATATTTATTTAAACGTACCATAGATTTGTATGTCATTTCATGTTTTGTGTCAGTGTCAATTGTACTTATTTCTGTATACTGTTTTCTATCACTCAAATAGGATTTTAATAACCTCCATACATTTCCGCGAAAACCATAAGCTTCTAGTTTTTTCATTAAAATATCATGATTTACGTAGTCAAACGCCTGTGTCATATCACAAAATATAGTGCTGATAGGATTGTTTTTGTCGACATTACAAATGACTTTATACATGAAGTCGAATACCGCCATACTAATTGTTTTTTTTCTGCGAAATCCCTTTTGTTCGTCCGTCAGTATATTGTTCTTTTCGAGATAAGCGTACAATTGTTGATATATATACTTTTCGAATATTTTTGAAAATATGCTTAAGAGTGAAATCGGTCTATAGTTTTGCATAAGTTCCCTATTTTCTCTTTTGAATAATGGTTTTACTATTGATAACTTAAGCGCTTCAGGAAAAATTCCTTTGTCGATGCAAAGATTGATGTTATAACTTAAATGCGAACAAATTTCTGCAGCAACTGATTTGACTACCTTTGTTGTTATGCCGTCATAGCCTACACTATTGCTATTTTTTAGAGAATTTATTATTTTATATATTTCTATTGGTAAACATGGAGCTAGAAAAAAAGAGTTTAAAGTGTTATCTATGAGAGATGTTATATTTATACCCGAATTTTTTATTGGTGTAATTTTATCGATAAAGTATGTATTAAAGGCATTTGCAATTTCTATTGGCCTTGTAATAATTTTATTATCAACTTTAATTTTTGTAATGACATGTTTTGGCGTATTTGTTTTTGTGTAATTTATTATTTTCCATGTTGTTTTAGATTTACTTGTAGAGGTTTTTATGGCATAGTTATTTTGTGCCTTCTGTGTGAGTTTAATGATTTTTTTAAGGCGTTTAGAGTAATCCATGAAATTTGTTTTATTAATTTGATTTGGTTTACGTCGAAACTGCCATAATAATCGACGTTTTTTCTTGCTACATATCTTGATACCACGAGAAACCCATTTAGGTTTTTTTATAACGTTGATAATTGTTACTTTTTCTGGAAAGCATAATTTGTAAAATAAAGTAAAAGTATCCAAAAATGTATTATAAGCCGTATTAGGATCATCAGTAACATAAATTTCTGAGAAAGATAAACTATTTAAATAGTTTTTGAATTTTTTTATGTTTTCCATACTGTAGTCTCTTTTAATTACCCGCCAAAATTTATTATTGTATGTTGTTTGTATAGGAAATCTAAAAATTTGGGCTGTGTGGTCAGATAAACCTAATTCACGTACTTGTATATCACATTTCTTATTAAAGTTATGCACTATGTTGTCAAGGCATGTTTGACTTTTTAGGCGAGTAGGTTGATTTACTGCCATTTTAAAATTATAGTTCAAACATAAGCATTCAAAGTCTAAACTCTGAATATTGCGTTTTAGTATGTCAACGTTAAAATCACCGGCAATTATTATATTTTCGTATTTAGCTTTACTTAGAGTATGTAACAGTATTTCCATTTTTTCAAGAAACAAATTATAATTACTAGGTTTAGGTACCCTATAGACGCAAGCGATAGCAATATTATATTGAGTAAGTTCTATCGCGCAACATTCAAATATACCGGTTACCGATAGCTTTTTTAATTGTTTTAGTTCTGTAAATTGATGGTCGTTTTTGATCAGAATGCTTGAACCTCCCCTTTTGCTTCCTTCTCTGGCAAAAGATGCTGCAAGTTGGAAGTTTTGAATAGACACATGTGATTCATAGCCTGCCATAACGAAGTGTTCAGTGAAACATAGAATGTCCACACTAATCTTTTCTTCTAATAGCTCTTCAATGCAAACCGAAATGTCATCTGATTTATTTATTAATCCTGCAATATTTTGATGGAGAACATAAATATATTTATTTTTCACGAAAAAAATCATTTGTTGATTCTTTTGTCTCATTTTCATTTTGGCTCAGTGCTTCTACATTCTCAAGTTGTATGGTTTCAGTTAAATTATAAATATCTTGAAATATAGTTCTTAATGCTGAGTTGTTGATTGTTCCAAAACGTTTGTTGAACATGTCATAATCACATTTTAGGTTTAGGTTCGTATCTAATAAATATGCGTATCCGTAGGTAGTTAGGTCACGATATAATTGATTGCCGAAAGCTTCCACTCTACAATTATACAAATCCGTGCCATATCCGAGTTTGTAGGTTGGGCAACATATTATTACATTTGTATGTTTTGTGTTTTCTAATGCTTTCCGCATATGGGAGATAGTGTCTGAATAGTTGATTGATGTTTTGAAGTCTTCTTCTCCAATCATTATTATGCAGAAATCGTTGTTGCTGAAATTATATAGTTTTTTCTCTATGTTAGATACTAATTGTTTAGTGTTAGCATTTGGCTTTATATAGTGACATATTTCATATTTTTCATCTAAAATGCTTTGTGCTACTGATAATATTGAATTCCATTTGTTAGTGCTCACTATACAAATTTTATCTTTTACCCTTTTTTTGGAAGACGTAGATTTGGTTCCTTTTTTTGTGGTTTTTGCAGTTTCATAACTTTTCATTTTTACAGACATGCCGTTTATTTGTAGTTCAGAAAGATCAGTTTGCGTTTGATTTGATTTAGTTGATTTCTTAGTAGGTGTTTTTTGTTTAATTGGACTACTAGTAATTTTTTTGAATACATTATTTTTATTCATCAATTTTTTGTTATCCTCTTTAAGTTTGTTATTTTCTAAGGTTAGTGTTTCTATTTCCACGTGTGCACTACTTAACTGTGATTCCAATTCTACGATTTTGATTTTTAAATCTTTTATTCGGTCATCTTCATCATCCGATATGTCAGGCATGCTGTTACTTGTGCATTCTAGTACTGCATCAGAGATGGCGCTGTTGTTTATTATTGAATCGGAGTTGGTTCTAGTTCTCGTGCGACGAAATGTTATATTTTCTAAGAAATTCATTTTGTTCTGTTTTTTATGAACTCAAGATTAGATATCAAATTGTAATATGCAATACAAAAAGCAACAATATTTTCTTGGGTTTCGAACGTGCAGTCGTAGCTTCGCGTATAGAGGCAGATGCGTTTCGATATGTAGTACAGCAAGCCAGTGTCGACTTGTGCGTATGTGTCGAAATAGTAATACATTTCCAGTTAATTATGATTTAAATCAAGTGACGGTTATCGTTTATAATTTCCAACCGTCTTATATGAATGCACTTTGAGGTTTTCAATCGTTTTCTTCTATATTTAACACACAGTTTTTTTGCACTAGCACTGATTATAGTGAATATTGTTAAAATGAGCTATCCGCACTGTTTATTTTACGCACTTTTAGTTTTTACACACTTTGTATACACTGATAGTTTATTGTCTTATAACTTAGCTGATTGTTCATTTACTAGGTAAAAAAATACTACCACACACTAATTAGAATTTGCCATTTCATCTTCTACTATATTTACTTTGAAATAATAACTAAAAGTATTTTTAAAATTTAAAAAAGCGTGGAGCAATTGAATAATTGATCTGCCGTGAACAGCGCCACCTAGCGCATTAACCTAACCACTCTCAATCGATTCTCTCGATTGTAGAGTAGGCCCGTGCCCTGCAGTGGGACGTATATGGGCTGATATAGATAGATGTAACATACTAAGTTTACGAAGATCAATGGCCAGATTTACATGCATTACATGATGAAAACATCACATTATGTTGTGATGTTTACAATATCGTTGAAAGTTTGGCAGTTACGCAAATAATATAAGGAATAAACATCCAACAACTTTGATCTATTTGTTTGTATGAATATTTTTGTATGGTCTATGAGGTATGTGGACTTGTCTCGACACTAATATTTTTATACGGTGTTTTTTCCGATAATTAAATGGAAGGGAAAATTTGGACATAGTACCATTTTGTGGGAAATAATATGAATGTGTACAATAATTTAAATATTCACATCCCCATATCTATTAAGGGATAGTCAGAGGTGTCACACATACGAATCACTATTTCATTGAACTTATTTCCGCCCCAATATTTTGTAGACGGCGAGCATATTGCTCCTTCTGCTACAAAAGCTAGTATAGTAGATTTAAATTGTTTTAATTTGTCATCACCTTTAGCATTTAAAAATCGGTAAACAAAAAAGGTCCAAAAAAGCCCCTTCTCCCTTGAGTCCGGGTCTGCGCCCGCCGCCGTCCCGGGGTGCAGTTACACAATACACGCGAGCAAATTGGTCCAATCAGCGCTCGCCCTCCTCCACGGGTCCAATAAAAATTAACACCATCCGATCCAACATGACCCCTCGCTTTTTGTTCCCCCGTCCACTTACCTTCTGACAAAGAGGTCTACGTTAACTGGTCTGTAAGGTTTGTAATTTTAAATGTTTTTTTATGTTTCGCAAACGTAAATTCGAAATACATTTTGCTGGAGTTACCGATTTGGAGTTGTTTATGAGTTTTGTTTGTTCTTTCATTTGTTTATGCAAGTTTGATAGATTTGTAATAGTTGCTGATTTTCGCCTATTAGTTAGTTTAATTTCTGTTTGATCTTCTTGTTTTTGTACAGGTATAAAAAAACGTAATTTAATTGCCAGATTGCTCCGTGTCAACGAAAAACTTTAGATATTGTACAAACTGTTGACGCGTTTCATTCAATATGGTTTGAATTAATGTGTCTTTAACACCCTTTTAATAACGACAAAAAGACAAAAAGGGTTTCAAAATTTTTCCTTTCTCAAAATTAGAATTCGTATAGAACACCTGTAAAATATTTTAAATTTTGTAGTCATGACGGGGTTAATAATAAAATCACCCATCCTAAACTTCATTTGAATATTTTAAAAGATTACGTCCGCAATAAAGACCGACTCTACTAAACCATAATTCGCAACCTTTAATTACGGCTACTCTGTATAAACACTGATATTAATATCCAAAATTAATACGAGACGGGCGAGTATGACCCAATAAACATTGTCGAACCCACGTCCAGATACAGATTGATTGAATAACTTCGGCGCGCTGCCTGTGCCAAGTTGGGAATTATTCACAGACACATACGTATCTGCCACTAACTATTGTATACTTCGTTTGCGGAACTTAGTGTTGCCAAGTTTCGGAATTCGCTTTGATTTTTACCGGCTTTTTTGTACAGTTGGTAGCAGGGGTAACAGTAGAAAATTCTTATTTTCCCTAAGTATTCTTCTCTTTCCGTCTAACACTCCTGCACAAGGCCTTAGCAAATATTATATACTTTTGGAAAAAGAGTGTTTTCCATCAATAAATTCAAGCATCTCGCTTCTAAAGTATTTTTTGTTGATTTCGTGTTTGTTTTTTTTTGTTAGTTTCAGTAATGTGTCATAATATTGTATTTTCTACATGTTTCTTTTGATTGGGAGTTGCGTATATTCAACGAGTCAACACTTTTCTCTGGTAATATTCTTTGGTAATACTAGAAATACGGCAGAATGTTAATTGTGTTTACAGTTTTCTGAATTACTTTAGATTTTTCTAGGATTTTCTTCGCAAGGAATATGTTTTTGAGTAAACAACTATGTGTAAATGAAAAAATGTGTGTGTGTATTAGTGTACACACGTAAGAAGTGAAACTTCTTTATGACATCATTTTTCGAAAAATGATCTACTATTTACAAATTTACAGAATTGGTAAAATAAAGCTAAATTAAATAAAGTTTAAGTTTAGGAGGGGGGAAATTTTTGAGGGAATTTGGGACTTCTATCGGGGCCAATTTGTAGCCCTCACCGAGACGGTTCCGAGGATACCAAGCTCGGTGGGTCCACGACCTTTATTGGCCGAGATAGGTTTAGGGGGGGTGAGGTAAAAATTTTAGGTGGGGGTAGGGGCGGGGGGGGGGTAGGTTTCGTGGGGGGGCTATTGGGCACCTTAAAATATTTTTGGGTGGGGAAAGTTGTGGAGGGGGAATTCGGGAATTCTGTTGGGGCAGAATTGTAGCACTCACCGAGCCGGTTCCAATGAACCCAAGGTCGGTGGGTCTACGATGGATAATGCCGGAGATATGAGTAGGGGGGGTGAGGTAACATTTTAGGGTGGGGGTAAGCGGGGGGGGGGGAGGTTTCGTGGGGAGGCTATTGGGCACCTTAAAATATTTTTGGGTGGGGAAAGTTGTGGAGGGGGAATTCGGGAATTCTGTTGGGGCAGGATTGTAGCCCTCACCGAGCCGGTTCCAATGAACCCAAGGTCGGTGGGTCTACGATGGATAATGCCGGAGATATGAGTAGGGGGGGTGAGGTAAAATTTTTAGGGTGGGGGTAAGCGGGGGGGGGAGGTTTCGTAGGGAGGCTATTGGGCACTGTTTTGTATTTAGGGTGGGGGAAGGCCAGAGGGGGGGTAAGGATCAAATTACAAAAAAGTGGGTGGGACTTAAAATTTTGGGTGGGGCTTGGAAACGGTTGGGGGTGTGGCTTACTGAACTGGGTACTAATTTACTAAATAAAAAAAGATGGCGCGTAACGGAAGAATGTGACGCGTAACGAAAAATTTTTCCAACCCCGATAAAGAAGTTTCACTTCAAAAAAGACTAGGTGCCTACCCAAGACCATAATATTACCATATAATATTACCATAAAAAAGACCCAGCCGACAGGGTTGCAATGTGTAGGGTATTTAATAACTCTTTATGTTTACAAGGGAAATAAATAAACTAGAAGTATCACATAAATGAACCATTTATTTAACATCGAGTTTCGTTAACTTTTCTAACATTTACACGTCTATTTACATAGTATTATGTACAATTAAAGTTATATTTGGCGTTAATACAGGACAAGTATACAAAAGATATTCACAATAGTGGACAGTTTTTAATATAAATTCTAGAATTTTTTATGTTTTTACAGGAATTTCTAATAATGTTAGCCAAAAAAATTATAAAAAAAAACAATCTATATTTTTTATTGTTTTCTTATTTTGAAAGCAATCTTTATGTGTTTGATTCTCTAAAGAATGGCAAGTTATTATAAAGTTTTGTAAAATACACAACAAATTATTTCAATATGTTCCAAACGCAAAGTTTACTGCACTGTATTTTTGCTTAATGTTTTTAAAGTACAGGTGAAATATTTGAATGGCTCATCTCAGCGCCCTCTTTGAATATCTGTGGATAGATTAAGCTAGTTAAATAATCTAAATTAGCAAGAGAGCTCACAACCACAGGGAAAGTTCATAGCCAAGACTTACATTAAATATAATACATTTATATTTTTGCACATTGACTCCTACAGTTTACAAATTGTTGCGCTTGAGAATATTAGAACGGTCATAATTAATTTTTAAAATTAAATTATTAAATTGTCATTTCATTTTATGGCAACACTCATGTTCTAATGTCATAATTGAATAATACATTCGTTAGAATTAATAGATTAATTTAAAGACCTATTTTATTTTTAAATTTCTATTGAATTAGGTTTATTTTTTAAAAATTGTGACAATATAAATGATATATTATGCGTTCTAAGTTAAAAATTAAAAAATGGATATTACGATATCTAAAACTTTTAAAACTCCTGTGTAAGTGAGGGAACTTGTAAATAAATTACACGAAGCAAATATATACAGGCATTAATTTACACAAATTGACTTTAACAATATCGAAAAGATTACTAATTATATTTACATTTCTTTATTTTTTAATATTTCAGTCAGAAAAATCATTTAAAAGTACATTGCAATACTGGCCCTCAAATAATCTATATGTATATAAATTATAGATAAAATGGATGTGTCAGTTTGTTGCAAATGAAGTTAGTAATCACAAGTAATGTCGTAATTCGTGGTTTGAGGTTTTCGCATTTTGGGGAAAAAATGGGGGCGAGTCTATCGTTATACTAGTGTATATAAAACATATTGTAAATACAGTTAAACAGGCAGAAGGAGTTTGCGGGCCAAAGCTATTCCTTAAATAAATTAATAGATTAAAAACAAAAGTTTTTACAATTAGTAACGTATTATTTTTCTTATATATTTTCCGTTGTCCATAAAAAATATATTATGAGAATATTGTACCAGGAATAAAAAGGTGGTTATTTCTTTTTTCGGTGGGCAAATCATATTAAACACCTACCTAAATTAAATCTTAATAATGGAGGGAAGAGTTATTAAAAATTGTGGAAGTCATTTGACAATTATTATAAATAAATTGATAATTAATCCTATTTTGTTAAGCATTTATTACAGCTTAGTCGTATATTAAATAACCTTAAATACTGAAAACAAGTGTCACAAATATTAGACAGTCTTTAATAATTGAATCAAGTAAAAAAAATGATTATTGAATAATTTATTTAAAAGATACTTAGCATGTATCAATTAATTATTAAAAAATCTTAATTTCCATTCTATTTTTTTTTATTGCGTTGATTTTGATATCACTTAATTTTGTGCAAATATAGAGAAAGATCAAAAATATTATTTCTAAAACTGGGTTTTTAGAAGTTTTACCCAAAAATGGCAGTATTTAATAATAAATAAAAATTAAAAAATACTAGATCTAATTTACATAATTTAATTTACAGAGCATGACTATAAATATTACATAATTAATGTATGAGTATTTAATCCATATTATACGCAACTATATTATTTTGATGCTCTATTCACAATGACTTTTTATCCCCTCAGTGTTTTCGTTCCACTTTAAATTATTATCGTCTTTTATCTTTAAATTACAGTACATAACTCACTTTACATTTTAATATTCTACAAGACTACTTCCAACGAATTGTTACACATTTCTCATACATCTTCTTCACTTTATCTTTACTAATGAGTCTTCACTTTGAAGTATTATATTTTGGAATACCAGTCTCTTCTTAATCTTCTACCCGAATAGTTCAAGCCATCCTGTTCATATTAAAGTCACCAAAATCCACATCACATTTCACTGTCTCAAGTCTTAGTTCACTCATAAACTACGTAAAAGTCCCCGGGCTAGGTGCCGCAATGGAGTATCTTCCTGAAGGCCTTCCTGAACTCAGGGTTGAAGATGGTGTAGATAACAGGGTTGAGGAAGGAGTTGATGTAGCCCAGCCAGGTGGTGAGAATGAACACCGTCACTCCTGGAGAGTAGGGCAGGTTGAGCTTGGAGCAGAGAGCGTCCAGAACCGAGCAGGTGAAGAACGGCGCCCAGCAGAACAGGAACACGCCTCGAAGAAAGGGTTATTTAATCAAAATGATATTTATTAAAATTATTGCGGTGTCACGTGTATATAATATGTGGCATTAGAAGTGTATTGCACCATAGTGCAAAGTACCTGTTAATTTTTAGGGATGGAAGATAGCATCTTGCATGAGGTGTTTATTTTGTAATTCTGTTTCTCACGCCTATGCAGTCAAACAATCTTTCGTCGAAGTTAGGCAATTTTATGAAAGAACTCATTTTTAAAATAATAACGGAATACTAGGTGTACTCTTTGTAAAACAATTTTCTGTAGCTAACAAAAGCTATCGGTATGGTGGATGTAGAATTCTGTTTATTTTATATTATATTGCTCCCTAGACTATTTAGCAAACGTAAAATTAATACAATATAATATTATGCATATTGTTGGTTAGTCACCGACTGTGTGACGTGAGGCCGCTGGTATTTGTGTGATCCACAAGTATTTGTTTCGGGTCTGGGTGTTTGTGAGACCGAAAAGTCTCTCGTAGCTTCTGATACCCACGACACAAGACTCGATCTTAGTGTGGGGTCAGGACTATGTATGTGACTGTTGGGTGTATTTATTATTTATTATTATTTATTCCGTCCACTTTCATCAACCTCATCATGCATTGTCATTTGTCGGATCCACGCAACAAAAAATAATATTACCTAACACAATGGCGAGCGTCTGCGTGGCTTTCTTTTCTTTTTTGGCGAACGACTTGGCTCGCAGTTTTCCGGCCCGGTTGGCTCTGAAGATGGTAAACCTGGCTGCCGACGCTGCGCTCCTGAACCGTCTTCTAGGAGTTGTAATAATAGAGCTGCTGCTTAATCGGCTGAGTTTCTTTCTGCAGGATAAAATGGAAGTGATGAATTAAGAATGCGTTAACCAATGTCCTGAATTGTAGTTGTGCCAACATCCAGACTCACAATAATAATTTCCAAGGTGTGTAAAGTATACCAATCCTTACTAGGTCGTTATGGTAGACTGGAGGTGATGAATGTCCCTTAATAGTAGATACGAAGTATAAGTGAGCCTAGTCAATGAATATTTGCATGATCAACAATATTTTTTCTGGGTCTAGGTCTTTTCAGTTCTTCGTAGCTTCGGGCTATTTATTTGACTATAACGGTAGTTTAAATCATCATCAATCATCCAGAAATAGTTTGGAGACTTATAAAGTGACATATAATTACTGGTCTGTATTCATAGCTCCGGCCGAATTTAATTCCGAGGGCCCAATTTGCATTTATATTTGATATAAATTGACGTTTGCATAACAATGAGCCGCGGCGAATTTGTATTTACAAGGAATATCTAAGCTGCCGTGTTAAATTAATCCAATTTTACAATTTATCTAAGCGGTGGGACTAAGATATAGTCAGTTTGTAGTACAGATTGAATCAAGTGGAATTGAGTCCGGCAATCAACATGGACTGATAACTTTCATGTCGAATTTTACTCAGACAGTGAGATTTCGGGTTATCATTTTACTTTAATACTATACATTTCTAAAAACTAGTTATATTTTTTATAATGCAGAAAGTAAATTGAAATAAAGCACTCATGACTCTCCTCTTAACTATACAAAATATGGCGCTAAAACCAGGACCAAAATGTATCGCATTAAAGACAACGGATAAAAAGGAGTGTGCTGGGAAGTGAGAGAAAACTATAGGTAGGTCGTATGAACATCGGTGCTCTTATTTGACGTTTCCATAACTTCCTATCCCGATCACTAGCTACTCTAGAATCTTCTGTACAGTCTCTTACTTTAACTCCGGTTTCTTGGGCGGTTCAGTCTTCTCCTCTTGGCTCTGAGTCTTCTTCTCCTCCTTCTGCGTGGGTGAGGGCGGCGGGGTGTGCTCCTTCGTCTCGCCGTCCAGATTGGAAGGCGCGTACCCTGAGTCGTTGTTGGTGTTCGGGTCCATCATTGGTATTGGTGATGCTAGGTTCGCCATTATCCTGTGGGAGGTTTTGTTTCTAATTTTTCGTTGTTCAATTGTTATCTACCGGGATGGTTGGCGTTTACTTGGGGAGGCCTACGTCCAGCAGTGGACGACGACTGGCTGAGTTTATACTATCGTAAATTATAAGGCAGAATAGACCACGGAGCCATAATGTAGCTAACTATAACTACATGAAGACCTTGGATAAACTGATGTGGGGTTTAATGGGAAATGTGGATCTATTTACATCTGTCCGTATAGGTCCAATTGCTGGGCTTAGACGTACTCTACCTCTAGTTAGTTAAATATTGAATATAAAAAGAACATGAGACCATTCATTTTTAAAACTTTACGGTGCACTATAAAAACAAACAAACAACACTGTAGGTAGTAACTTTATATAACAAATATCTGCATGCCATATCGCTGTCGCGAACAGTAGCACAAAATACAAAATTCTTTTATTTAATATTCTTTAATATTTTCACGAACAAAGCGTATGTTAACATCTGAGACCGTTAACGGTACATTTAGCATTCGATAGAGCCTTCGGGTTTTAAACGATACGCAGAAGACGCATGTAGATTCCTTTGATGTTGCCAGACAACATTTTATGGCGTCAATTCGATATCGATTTAGATGTTCTTTTGTGTTAGTTATTAATCGACATTATTGAATATAAAACTTTAGTATCTGAATATTATAATAAAGTCATTAAAAATAAAATAAGAGAAAAAAAGAGAAAATTGCTAGCGTTGTTATAGAAGTTTCTTTTTGTATTCCACGTGCGTCTTGTGTTCATTAATATCATAAATTCTTTGGTCTGTGACTGCGTCATAAGTTTAGAATTCCTATGCCCAGTATACTGTATAAAATTAAACAATATTTAGCAAGTAAATATTATGAACACACGGAAAATAGTGTTCTTTGTTTCACTTCGTGTGTACGGTGCTAGCGATGTAAAAGCTATTGTATTTCGACTATTAATTCCGGGAATTTCGAAAGCATAACGAAGTTTCACTAGTTTTGAAAACACTTTATTAAATACACCTGAACTAAGTTTTAAACTTCCTAATCTGAAATCAACTGCAAACATTCCTGAAATCTAATATTTCGAGGAATGTTCGGGGACTTCACACCAACATTCCAGCACGACGCCAACTCATTATCCTTAACTTTACCTGTCAAAACTATTATACGTGAAAGAGATAGGAGACTATACACCTGTCCTTCTCTTTAAACAACAGGTAACCTAGCAACCCGTACGTGATCAGGAGAATTTGGATCGTTAGTTTTCAGTTTATTTAGCTAACGAGAGGATTCGATAAATTAATTACTAAGCTTGATGATGAAACGTGTGGAGGCCTGATTACCTATTTCGATTTCATATGACATCGCTGTTAGACAATCTAGATTATTGCTAGAGATGTAATTTTCGACACAATTGTCAAAATTACCGTTAATCCTGATCTAACCTCGCTATCTCCTCTATTACCTAATTGATGTTCAAAGCCCGATAATGCAATTGCGAGCTCAAGTGTTCGTATGTTTATGGGCAGCTATTATCACGTACCACCAAGTTTCGGGGCTATTTATGGGTTGCGATGTCGGATAAGCCCCCAGCTTGATTATCAGATAATTAAAGCACGTAACAAACTATAACCTTGCAATAGGAAGGACAACCAGTAAAGACTCACAATGTAATCAATTGTTTTTCTTGCAATTACAAAATCTTGTATTAATTAAATTCAAAACTAAGCATTATTCTATACTTGAATAAGACTATTTTTTACGGATTTTTATAGCGAATTTGGTTTAATTTTTTACTTTTTTACCTACTTTGATCTATACTCTTATAAATATAAAGTTGAAAAGTTTGTTTGTATGAATGCGCAAACCTTAAGAACTAAATAAGAAAAAAAAAACGTAATGTTAACTAGTCCATTTATCAAGGAAGGCTATAGGGTGCTTTATAGGTTTCCCTGGAAAACTTTTTGACATGTGCCAATCCGCGAGCAATACTAGAATATTATTATATTGACTGAAGAATTTGAAGATAGAGAAAAACTAACTCGCACTATTGATAGTTATAAACGTTATTAGTGTTTGGAACGAAAATAAAAATACATACATAAACTCACGCCCAGTAGGAAAAGGTTTTAGGCGCAACCAGGACACCCACATTTCGCCTTGTACGTTCCGTCCCGTGATATGATAGGGGGCGAGCCTATCACTGTATCGGGCACAAATTGCTGACACCGGGCTGATAATAAATGGAAAAACCCAATATCACTTTGTCTGACCCGGGATTCGAACCCGAGACCTTAGCTTTGTAATCATACCGTAGTACAACTACGTCACCGAGGCAGTCGAAAAAGGTAGGAAATTAAAATATAATAGAAAACCTAATAATTGAGAACACTACTGTTCATGTTGTCAAAAGCTTACAAGCCTATTACGTAATTACTGTCGCACGTCGTTAGAGTGACGTACTGACACGACAGACGGTCTCAACGGTATCGTGTGAAATACTGTTGTGGATTTACGGGACTAAGTTCATGACATCATGGATGTTAATACTACTTGTGTGGTCCATAATAGCAGACAATAGACTTTTGACAGATGCGACACAATGGAGAACCATTGGAGAACAATGGAGAATGTCATAAATTTTTTGATAGCGAGCCCCTAATGAGCTTTTTGGACACCGGAAGGGATATTTAATTCAAACTCTAAAAGCGAAATATTGGATCAAACTGGTTTTCAGGCTTTGGAGATGTCATCATCAACATCAACAACGGAAAGTATATTGCTTAAGATAGGTCTTCGAGTTTTCAGTTCTTCACACTGACCATTTAGAATAGGCATGTCTTTTGTAAATTCTTTCTTTCTTCTTTCCTTCTTTTAACGAGTTCTTGCAGATTTCATTAGGACGTCTGTTTTTCTTAGAACGTCCGAAGCAGTTCTTGTAGATAAGTGTCATATAGCCGATGTAAAATAGCAGTCAATAATTTTATCTTACTAATCTTACCTGTCGTATGTTCTATAATAATGTACCAAAATACGTGTTAAAACATTAATTTAACTTTATTTGTATGATAAAGTATCCGCCATCTAAATTATACGAGTAAGCCGACTACAAAATTAATTTAATGGATAGGCACAAAATTAATTATTACACAGTTCCAGACTTTAGCGTCTAGGCAGTTTCAACACATTAATTGGGAATTGTATATCCAAGTTTATATTACCTGTTGCTTTCAAAACAACCAAGTTTTAATAGAAACCGTACGGATTGTAAATATTGGGAGTCTTTGAATGAGTAGAGCTAATTACGTTTGATTATAACTATGATCTTGTGGTAATAGTCATGATTAATGAAAGAGACAAATAAATATGTACAATTATAAATTAATAAAACGTAGGTGAGAGATCTATTGATGATAAAATCATAGAGAGAGAAAGAGAGAGAGAGATCATATTACTTATGCTATTACCAGAGATAATATTCATCAGATACAAAAAGTTGCAGAAGACCTTTACTAAAGACCAACTTTTGCAAATTATCGCCATGTAGACATTTCTTACAAGCTTTCCTACCAAATATGGGGAGAAGATATTAAAATTGCTTACAGTCCAGTCTCTTCTACTACAGCAGCCAACATAAACCGCGCCGACCTCGTATTCGCTAGTGCTTCCGCGTATGCCCCCATCTCTGTCTTTCCGAAGCTGAAAGAAAAGGACAGAGTAAGTTGTGAAATAAATACATATTCAATATTAAAGAGTGTCCTACATTTCTATGGTAGTCTAGTTTGAGCGTACTACATTTTAGAGCAATCTTTGAGTTTTCGAAATTCTGTATGATCGTAATTCGTAGGTAAACGCCAGTTTAATAATGAAGGAAATCGTCGTGAAGAAATCTGTATACCGCAAAGTTTTCTGATAGAAAGTATTTTAAAGAATGTCTACCTATTATTAATAAAGTAGCATGGTAGTCTGAATTAAAAAAAAAAACTCATTATTGAAGGTTTACGACCAGCAGTAAAATTTCAGTTAACTAATATGGATAGATAAACTTTTTCTAATCCTGATTATGCAGTCAGCAGTTAGTTATTAATTTAGATTAAATTGAAACCTGCATGATTTGGGTCTACTAAAATCCTATTACAATGCTGATTATACATTTAGCAAGCACATTAGGCTCCATTCAATATTCAATAATTACTACTGTAATTAATGCCTGGGATTTGCTTTTGAATATTCTGTGAAATAATTATCATACCTTTATTTTATATGAGCGACGAGAATTAAAAGCCATTATTGGGTGTATTTATTTTATTTTGTAAAATGATGTATACCTACGGACATTTATATTTTATTTATCTGTTTTATATAAAAAATTCGATAATTTTCAATATCCATAGTCAATCCAGATTCAAATGTTACTATTCAAACGAATCTTATCCATTCTTTGACTGTGATTAATCTCTCTATACAAACTTGCTAGATAGGATTATTACTCATCTGGTCTAGTTTAAAAAGCTGACAATTTAATCCTAATGACATCTAAAGCTTTCTTGGTCTATATCTTACTCTATAAATTCTTTCCAAATATTTTTCTATTTTCTTTCATATTTTTGGTCTTCTAGAGACACCCAAATCAACAAAGCTGTATTAAATGGAGAAAAAAGAGTAGGTACGCACTTTATGTATCACTGAAATATTCATAACTTTCATTATAAACAAGGCGAATTCGACGCCGACACCTATGGAACGAATATCATCAGTAAAATATAACTTATAAGTTATATAAATTACTATGCGCCTGACATATTGTTTAAATGATCTTCGTTATTATTTCTATTATCATTAAATAATCGGTTTGTTATACTTTCACTTTAAGCTTCTATTAGATTTTTATCATCCTTCATACCTAGTAAATCAACTTTAACTAACTTATCGTCATCATCGTCGGCATCTTCGTTGCTTCCCGAAGCAGTGTTAGTCGGTTTGTCTTCTTGCAGTGCTTCAGTGAGTCTTTGAGTTTGTGCTACATTCTCTATGACTACTGCAGCAGCTCCACTTGATACTGCTGATCCTAGCGCTGATGTTGTCTTCTTGGCTACACGCTGTTTCTTCGCTCTTTGTCGAATTGCCTGGATGGGGCAGAAAGTTATCGTGAGAATATTGAGTAGTAATGTTTGTTACTTTATCGATAATGTTGGACTTTTAAGATGTTGACAATTTACTTTGAGAAAAAGAGCTTATAAAATGCCATGCTGTTTACGGTTTAATACTTTAAGGATGATCTTTTTTTGGTACTCGGGGAATTCGTCTCAAATCGACAGTATTATTTGATGATTTATTATAAAACACTATTTAAAAATAGAAAATATTTTCTTCAATTTATTATTTATTTTAAATACTCTTGATTGTTCATCTCGAGTTAGATAAAAAGGTACAACGGGTGGCTATATCGCATTGAGCTATTTCTTCCTGCAAACTTGCCACTTAACCGGTTTCTCTTACCAAAATATCTACTAACCTTAAAAATATTATAATACAAGAACATCATGATGATGCAGGGGATGTAGAAGGACCCCAGCGAGGAGTAGATGACGTAGTCGGTGTTATTGAAAAGACACTGGTTGGGGCTTCGGTCTGGGGTGTTGTTGAGCCCCAACACGATGGGGGACCCGATGGCCCCGGACACGAGCCAGGCCACGCCGATCATGGTCCAGACCCGCGCGTTGCTTTTGTGCTTCGCATATTTTATTGGCTGTGTTACTGCTATGTACCTGAGGATAAAGGATGTATGTATGTATTCATATAAAAATAATAATGGTTAAATACTGAGGCTGGATTTTTTGTAAGTTTGAAGGAACTTTTGTAGAAAAACAGAAGGAAAGTCATTATTTTTGATAATGTTATTATGGTACAATGTATTGAAAATAGAGTTCAGCAAAATTAAGATGGTGATATAATAAAAATGACTGTATTACTGAGCTTATACGCTGATCAGAAATGTATGCAGGGAATAAAACAAATGACCCACACTTTGCATCGATACGCTGGCACTTGTAAGTAAAAATTAATATAATATTCTTGAGGAGTTTTTTGTAAGCATCCATAGATTTCAATAACAAAACCAAATATACGAAGTGAATATCCAAACATCCCAATCGTCGTAACTAATTTAATAACACAAAACAACACTACAACTCACATTATTAGCATATTTGTCTCCAAGACTTGTCCAATAACCAAGTGTACTCGTCACGCACACATCAAATTGATTGATGACAGTAGGGAAATAAGCCGGCAATAGAGATAAATTGTTGCAACCCTCCAACCCCTAACGGAAGGGATGACGCGTGCCTCGCGCATTACCCTTCCGAACAGTCTGCCAAGGGCTACATCGTCCGAAACTAATTTTGGTACATTTGAAAAGGTTATTTCAGGGGTGTTCTTTTAAATGGGGTTAGTTTTATTATTTCTAAGAAATAATTACTCAATTTGTGAGTGGAATCTCAGACTCAAAGTGAAATTTAACCATTGTAGACGGTGGTTGCTGTACTGTCGAATACGTATATCAGCTAGACGCAACTTTCTAAAAAATACATATTCGATATTGAGTTTGTAAATTATACAAATATCATTATTTTCTTATTACATCATATTATAGTGAATTTTCCCCTATATTATTACGTTGCTCCATATTAAAGGACAAGAATACAATGTCTCGTAACAAATTAAATGAAAATATGTTACCAGACATGCTGAAGGCAGTTATTATGAAGACACGAGATTTATCGAGACTGCACATGGATGATATTAAAAATGAGACGGGGTTTTATGTCGCTAGAAAATATCGTGCATATTTTATAACTGGTCGAGGCACAGACAAAAGGCCTGACTTCGGTCGCCTGTTAATTCTCGACAACTATTGAGTAAATCATATTACATTTTTTATATAGTTATAAAAATATGTGAAAGGGATTTCTTAAATTTAATGGTATGTAAAGTTCACTAAGCAGCATTACACTACGTTTCGTTGTAGAATAAGCCATAATATGATAATTTAATAAAGGAGGACTGTGTCTAGCTGTGCAGAGTAAATAGGCTATTTTGTTTTATACATACATGGATTTAAAAAAAAAAGAACTAGCAAGATTTGGTTTATTATTTTACAACCCGCCGGCCGAATGAACGTCACGTTTCCAACTTTTTTTTACTGCCGAAATTGTATTTTGAAATTGAATTCACTACGAAATGAAAACTTTGAAATTTATTATTTTTAAACAATGAAAGATTCTCGAAGGTATAAGACACATACAATAAGTGCGTGGTGGCCTGCTGGTAACGGACCAGACGCGGTGCCTATGTTTTCGTGATGGTCGGGGGTTCAAATCTCACGGCACACCTCTGACTTTTCGGAGTCATGTGTGTATTGATAGTCAATCATCACGCACTATAACGGTGAAGGAAAACATCGTGAGGAAACCTGCATACCATAGCGATTTGAAAGAATTTCTATGGTATGTAAAGTCCGCTAACCCGCACTAGGCCAGCGTGGTGGACTATATGGCCTTACTCCTCCCAATCGTACTCTCGATTGTAGAGGAGGCCCGTGCCCTGCAGTGGGACGTATATGGGCTGATACAGATAAAACACAGGATGCCTCTGAAGCCATTATAGTATATTGTACAACAACAGTGTCTGAACACATTAATTATCTAAGCTATTGACATTCAACCAAATTGTAACTATATCATTTGATTACACGAAACATACATGACTTATATAGTATAGTAGTAATATACCCCTGAATCACATGCTCTCAGTAAGCTATTCACAACCAAATAGCAACCATATGACTACAGTACTACAGTACTCAAGGTATATAATATAGTAGCTAGCTATGTGTCGCTTGTTATATTCGGTCAATCAGCCCGTATTTGGCTGCGGTGTTTGCCGAAACTTGATTCCTCGATGCTGACGAACAGTTGCAGCCAATGTGTACATACGTATTGTAAACACACTGGTAATTGTTCTTACTAGGTCTATTGGAGACTGCCGAGCAATTCATTGAGGCATTGAAATTATTATTGATTGTATTAGTGAATGGTGAACCAAGACAACGTGAGGAAACCTTCAATCTTGTATATGAAGACCGCCAAACATTTTGCCAGCGTAGTAAATTTTGATTTATGGCTAAATAGCTTTTAATTTTATAAAAGGCCTGTATCTGAGAGTGGAGGTATATGGGCTGGAATATTGTGTGGGAAAATATTTGTGTACACTGTACTAGGTGAGATTTCATATTGGTTTTGGTAATGCTAAAATGCGAGAACCCAAAAATCCAAGCAGGTAAAAACTTCAAAATATAGATATTCCGTTTTCAGTACAATTTTACATACTGCTAGTCGTGTCCGGTTAGCAAAAGATTTTTAAAACAAAATAGATATAATTTTTGCCACTAAGCAATTCTCAGATCCCTTCATCCAGTGCCATTGTAATAAAACTATTGTTCAGAGACAAATGGCTCTAAGCTTATAATTCCGGGACGCTACGTGACCTGTCCTGAAGGAATGCTCCGACAATAACTCTGGGATAATTTTAAAATAGCGACGTTGCCGGGAATGTGTTCTCTAGATACGGGAAATTCTTTTATTTCGTACAGTAAGTTTATTTAAGAAATTGAGGTGACTGCGGAAAGGATTTGAAGGTATTTGAAGGTTTTTCGTTTCTATGTATGTAATGCTGTTGTGTAATGGAAAAACAAGGAAATTGTTTTAAAGGTTCTTTAAAAGAATTTCGAATGTATGGGGAGTCTACCAACTATATTAAACAGGCGTGGGAGACTATAAGGTCTACTTCCAAAAAGTTTGGTATCAAGCAGGCAGTTGGTAGATAAATTACAAGTGAAATTATTCTGCAACATGGCTGAAAACCACGAATCATCATGACTGAATAAGCAATCTGTCACGTAATGGTAAACAGCAAGCGCTATCCATGAACACCTACAACATCACACGTATTGTCGGTACGTTACTGATTTGATAAGTAAATTATGGGCACTTTTCCTTAAATCCCTATTTTGCTATCATTCTCAAACTACCGCAGAAAAAGATAATGATATAGAAATGTTGTACTGGGAAGAAGACCCCACGTAAATTACCGCTGAAGAAGTTGCTAAGTTTAATTCAAAGAATTAATAGCGATAGACGTGTAAAAATTGAAAAGACCTCGTGGTAGGCCGCGCAAAAGGTGGAGAGATGACTTGGACCATTATGATACCACCTGGTGGAAGAAAGCTTTGGATAGAGACGGATGGAAGAAGGATAGGGAGGCCTTTGCCCTGCAGTGGGACAGTATAGGCTAGAAAAAAAAAGACGTGTTCTCGAGCTGAGACCGCGCCTCGGCAAACGTAGTGTAGGAGGCCCTCCAGCCAGGCGGAGCGACGATATTCGTAGTGTGGCTGGTAGCGGTTGGAGACGATGGGCTGTAGATCGAGCCCAGGGGCGTGCTACAAGAGAGGCCTATGTCCAGCAGTGGACGCAGAAGGGCTGATGATGAGATGTATGAAAATGAATTAATAGGTACCTGTCTACAGAGATGGCGACGAGGTTGAATATGCTGGATGTGGAACACGTGACGTCCATGGCGATGTAGAAGTCGCACACCACCGCTGGCAGCCCCCACACACCGTTGAACTGAAACAAATACACAATAAATACTAAGAACACACACACCTTTTCCTTTTGAATGCCGTTTAAGATAAACACAGTCCTGGCCCTATACTAAGGTACCAAGACTTCTATCACACAAGTAATCCTCCACACGCGTCCATACAAAAACGAAAGACAAATAATAAACCAAGAACACAGAAAGGTATGATATTTTCTTTATAGTCCTTGTAAAAAGATTTATACTTGAAAAGGTTTTTTTTGTATCAGCCCATATACGTCACACTGCTGGGCACGGGCCTACTCTACAATCGAGAGAATCGATTGAGAGTGGTTAGGCCATATAGTTCACCACGCTGGCCTAGTGCGGGTTGGCGGATTTACATACCGTAGAAATTCTTTAAAATCTTGAAATTCTTTAGAATTTTCTTTAAAATCTTGAAAAGTATACGTTGAATAATTAAAGAAAATAATATACTCTAGTCGAACATACACATTGTAATACCCCCACACTAAGCTACGAGTCCTTTGTCGCGAGTATCAGAAAATACAAAAGACTGCGCCTCACAAGACCCAGACCCGAAACAAATATTGGTGGAGCACACAAATTATTTACTTAGGGAATATTCGACTTCTAGCTTTAGAGCCAGTGTTCAAACAGTTGCATTGGTTACTGTTCCGGGAAAATTTAGATCATGTTTATATGTTTTTATGTTAGGTGTTGTATAATGTATTATTATAGATATTGTTGTGTATGTTGAATTTAAAAATAGAATAGGTATATATCTAGTTATGGATTAATTGAGCGCATAATTTGTGCTTTAGAATAATTAAATTAACCTTTTGAAGGAGGAGATTGGTTAAGGAAAAATACATAGAAGTGTTGACCTATGATTTCAAATTAGCGCTATGGAGGTTGCCAAAAATATACACATACATTACTTCAATCACACTGAATGTTTCGCGCCCCAATAAACCTATCGTTTTGGCTTTTATTTATTCCACGCGTCGCTTTAAATTGTGATTTTTTGTCAAAGAATTTACGGAAAACGCGTCATCTGATTGTGACATATGAATCACTCATGATTTTCAGTTAAGGATTAACTTTCAAAATATCGGATTCGAATATTTTTAGCATAAAGCAGAAAAAACAGTAGTTCGTACATTTTATTAATGCGAAAGTAGATTTTTGTTGTCACTCGCGTCCCTCGTCAATTATTTATCTCAAATTTCGACGAGGCCGGCTTATGTATTGAACGGTCTAAACCAGAGTATTTGAACTTGTGGGTCGCAACCCCGAAGCGGGTCGCGAAGCCTTACTCAGTTGGTCGCCTTTCTTACAGAGTATACGTCTTAATAATAAATATAGGTAACAACATTGAGAAAGTCGGTACCAACTTTTTGATAATCTATGGTCGCCACTCTCAATCGATTCTCTCGATTGTAGAGTAGGCCCGTGCCCTGCAGTGGGACGTATATGGGCTGATATAGATATAGATATAGATATGGTCGCCAGTAGATTTCAACCTGTTAAGGGTCGCGTCTTTAAAAAGATTTAAGAACACCGGTCTAAACTATGATTTGCATTGTAGTCACTTAATTGAACTCATATAAAAAACAAAACATTTTGACAGCCTCTGTGGCGCAGTTAGTTAGACGCCAGCTGTGAAAGAGGGGCCGCGGGTTCGATCGCCGCACGGAAACAAATATTTGTGTGATCCACAGGTATTTGTTTCGGGTTTGGGTGTTTGTGAGACCGAAAAGTCTCTCGTAGCTTCTGATACTCACGACACAAGACTCGATCTTATTGTGATGTCAGGACTATGTATGTGACTGTTGGGTATATTTATTTATTATTTATTTATCTTTCAGCACACTTCTAAATTACAAACAACAGTGAGATGACACGCGTAAACCAGTTAGATCCCTTAATTATGTGGTGCGATGACTTCACACTAGCCACTAGAGATTTACAAAGCTGTCGGAAGAGCGACAAGCCTTTGTGAGCACAACATAATCTGCACAAGTTAGATGTAATCAAACCGAGTGATGAACGAAAATTTGTTATAGAGTTTAATGTCTATATTTATGGATCTATGACACACAAAATAACTTATTCTATTATTATATTAGTCCATAAAAAGAAATGAAAATATACATAAGATTTAGATTCTGTAATTTTTTATCCCACCACCTGATTCAGAAAGCGGTTTTCACTAGAGATGAACGGCAAGAAACTCTAGCGTTACTCTTTTCAAAACCAGTTTAAAATACAGCGTTTAATAAAAAAAGTGACAAGTTGGTTTGATTCAGAGCGGTTCATTAAAGAAAGCTCTATTCATAATACCATAAACGCTACTCTTCTAAAATCGAGAGCTCGATCAAAACGTCAAACAGACCGAAGGCTCTCTATACGTATCTATTGAAAGTTTAACCCAATTTTATTGCCTTCTTCTACGTACCATTACTTCATATATCCGTATTCAAAAGAAATCACCCTGCTTCAATAATTTACCAAATACGGTAAAGGAAGTCAAGATGTCTAGCTACTCAAGGAAATTGTTAGATATAATTTTCTAACAAAAACAAAGTAGCAGATTCCTCACTTTGCAGAATATTGCGGCTGTTTACGTTCATAGCGACGTACATTACCATATCAAAGGTACATTTACATAAAATAATAGCTGTTACTTATAAGAACAGTGGAACGCGATGTTTACTGACTTTAATGATGTATTATATTTTATCGTTAACCCATTGGACATGGCACAGTCTCCGTGGCACAGTTGGTTAGACGCCGGCTGATATAACAGGCCTCGAGTTTGCAAACCGCCGAGACAAATGTTTGTGCGATCCGCAAGTACTTATTTCGGGTTTGGGTGTTCTAAAGACCAAATTATTTCGTAGTTTACATCTTATGTCTCAGGATGGCGAGCTCAGTGGAATGCCAAGCATTGCTTTGTAATTCATAATGTTTGTACTACTGCCCGTAAGCGGTCGTATCACTTATCATTAGGCGAATGGCATGCTCGTCTCGCCATTCATCGCAATAAAAAAAAGCTTATAGTACCTACGACTTAATACTTGTTTTATTATGATGTCAGGATCATAAATGTGTTTTGTTTATTTATTTTGTATTATATAAAATTCTGATGACTTTTCTTATCACAACATCTATAATAATATTATTTTCTCAGCAACTACCAAGCTTTCGGAAGCCTTTTCCTCTCAGACATATTAATTAGCGTTCTTTAATCAAAGAGCGAAAGGAGGTACAATTTACAAAACCAAGTGGCTCACGAAATTGACGCGGAAAGCCCTTGAGAATAATTGTATGGAAAGGCATTGCGAAATTGTAGCTTTTGTTTTAGGAAAAATAAAGAACTTGAGGTAAACATAATATTGACTTTTATTTCCATTCATTAATTATGTAAAAACTACAAATGGACTAAATAATAAGGAAAAGAGGCAATTCAATTAAGTGATTACGTCTGCCCATATCTAGGTACAACAAATAAGACGTAGGCGCATTGTCGAATTCTCAAAATAGGAGGAAGTGTTCGGGAGAGTAAAAAAAAATTGAAAGAATCGACAATCAAAACGATATAACTCTAGTTTCCATCTGATAGCTGTATGCAGTATACACAACTTCCATTTAAAATTCAACACGTAATCCATAATTATAATTACACTTCACGGAGGAATAATTACGTACTTTAATTTCAGTTTCAGCACAGAGTTTCAGCTAAGATTTAATTGACAACCACCGCGCGCGCTCTAGATGGCGGCGCGGCGTCGGGAAAACTTTAAGCATGAGAATATGTTTAATATATTGAAACATAAATAGATGGAGCTAGTAGAGCAATTGATAATATCTTTACAGTTGGCCATCCAGGCAAATACTTAGGGCCAATTGCACAAACTAACTTTGCCCATAACTTAACTTTGAAAACGTCAATCCCATACATTAGCAATGTCAAATGTGCAAATTTGTCACAAAAGTATGGCGACGACATTATCAAAATTAAAGTTATGGTCAATGTTTATGCAACCGAGCGTTAACCATGACTCGTCTCAGTTTTAGTTGTCATCGTGATTTAATTATAATTCTTGCCATACACTATCCCTTCAGGTGTCCAATATTTCATTAAGGACTCGCTGTCAAAAATTTGATGACGTTGCGCATTGCTCTCCAATTGATCTCCATTGTCAAAAGTTATCTGGCAACACCTAGAAACTCGAAGGAATAGGTAGATTTACCGCTAGGCATAGCTATCAGGCACATTTGGGTAGAGCCGAGTGTGTTTTGCTAGTTTATATCCTCACCTTAATGCCTTATTCAATCGATAATAGTACGGAAATAAATGTGATGATGGCTTCAGCCCTCTCAATCGTACGCTCGGTTGTAGAAGAGGCCCGTGGCTTACAATGGCCTCTAAATAAATACTGTTATTTCCTGATATTGATTATTTTATAGATTAACATCATATTGTATTTTAAACTATGATTAAACTTCAAAACAATCTAGTCTTAATTTCGTAAACGTTATAAATTGATGTCAGTTCGTCTGGACCTTGACAATTTAATTCACTACTTCTATCCGCAGGTCGATGACCCATCTGTTGGAGACGGCTTGATTCATTTTCGTTTAATAATAGTCTAAAAGACTTCACTGTTCACAATAGATTTAAAACAGAGACGAAAATAATTCGTGATTAAAATGTCATGAAGGAGCAAAATTCACGGGATTAATAAAGATTTCGTCTGTAACGTGAATTTATGACAATAAGTTTTTTGTATAGTTTCTTTTTCCTATTTATTGTCTAGGTCTTGTAGCAGCTTAATTATCATAAACAATATGTACGAGATTTCTGAATTATATTTTTTCCATATGATTTGTATTTTTTGTTTAGTAAAGCGTGTTGCAAATAATGTATGAAGATTTAAGATGTTTTTATTTTAATCTCTGGCTGTCACTGACTTAGTTATTAATTCAATGGTGCATACATTATCTACGCGATTTAAGGACCGAATCTAATAACATAATTGGATGTCTGGTCTCCATCTATAGGATAGAAATAATAGTAACATTTTCTGTGATCACGAATTACGCGATTTTAAGTTACCGTGTATTTTACCGGTCAGGACTCTCACTCTTGGATGTTTTTTATTTATCCCATATTTCCTTATTCGTTACTTTGCTTTTAAGTCGGGGTTACTCGTACTTTTCCTTTGATCGTCACGTTCGTGCCGTATAAGGAACGAAGCAGACCTGCCTGTAGATTATATTCGTGAGTATCTAGCCGTTACGTTGAAACGTGAGGGTAGCCTAGTGCCCCGGTATCTACTTATGCTGTCAAAAATCGGTATATTTTTGACAGAGGCGATTTGTGGATCCCTCTCCCAATGAGAATGGAATTTTATATAATGTTTAGCATAATGCTTTATTTTTCTTGTGGGAATACAATTTTTTATAGAACGTTCTATTTCCGTAAGAGTTCAAAGTGGGGGCAAGTAAGCATTTTTAAACAAACATAATCACGTAATTAATGTAGCCAATCTAAATTCCATGCTCACATTTTTTTCCTTTATTTAATGCACTATCGCTAACATTACGAACATACAGAGTAGTTTCATATGGGCACTTATCATTTCTAAACTTAATAATAAACATACATTACATTTTCAAATACTGTGATAAAAACGCCGCCTGTGAAACGAGACGCCGCGGGTTCGAACCCCGCACCGAGACAAATTGTGTGATTTACAGGTATTTGTTTCAGATCTGGGTGTTTGCGAGACCGAAATGTCTCTCGTAGCTTCTAATACCCACGACACAAGACTCGATCTTAGTGTGGTCAAGACTATGTATGTGACTAATAGGTGTTATTTATTTTTAATTTACTGTATCCATTGACGTCACAACAGTATTCTAAAATCTGTTTAAAATGCACTACATAACACTGAAAACCACGGTTCTCATCATACTTAAGCTTGGCAAACATTTTTGTGGCTGTGGATGAAAAACATGGAACACATTGACGGCTGTGTTTGTCAGTCGTTAATCTCCTTAAGCAAAGTTTGTAATACATTACTCCGTGAAGGGCTTAGCTTACAGACTAGAGGGTTCATGTGGAGTGATATTTCGGTTTGAATTAAAATGTGGTGTGAATACTATAAAGGAGCGTAGTAGGTAGAGATTTTAAAAGGTTTGCGGTGTTAAAGTGTATATTTTGCAGATTTGTGTGATTTTTTTCCGTGGCGCAATTGGTTAGTTGCCGGCTGTGAAATGAGTGGCCGCGGGTTCAATCCACGCACCAAGATAATTATTTTTGTGGCCACAAGTATTTATTTTTGGTCTCAGTGTTTGTAAGACCGAAAAGTTACTCGTAGTTTCTATTGCCCACGTTACAAGACTTAATTGATCTTCGTGTGGGGTTAGTACTATAATATATATGTATATGACTGTTGGATGTATTTATTGCCTTAAACATATATGCAACATGACTCTTACATACCAGAGAAACTACCTTCAACAACAAAGTACAAATAAATCGTACCAAAATAAAAATCACGAAAACGTCGGGTGCAACTGGGAGCGGGGTTGATAGACTCCATAATCATGCCGGGAAGTAGGTCAGCGTGTCCGAAATAGGGAACACCTGCGACGCGAAGGAATACCAATTGTTTCATGCGGAACGTACGAAATGTATCGTATACATTGCGCTAATATTGACATTTATGAATGCCACGAGAGTTTGATGGTTGTAGTGATGAAGTAATGTAATTTGACTTTTTATTTCAGTCGAAAAACTATGGTAAACAAAGTATTTATTGGCAAGAAATGGCTAAGAATTGATATAACAGAATTTTTTTTAAAACATTTTTGAGTTTAACCCATAGAGGATACGGGTTAAGGGAGGAAAGTAGAATTTGAAGAACACAGTATTACGTGTCTCTGCGGATATAATAAGTAAAAAAATATTTATATCAGCTTAATTTATGATACTTAAACAATTGTGAAACTAGCTTATACATTATATCGTCAAAATAATCACATATTCTACGAGTACTTATAACGCACCAAAACCGAGAACTCAAATAAAAAAATCATTTTCCGTTCGCAGCAAACATTTTCAATTAACATTTCACCCCTAAAGGATAGGGATCACGCGACACACGTGCGAATATCGCAGCTATCGGAAATCACTTTGCAGCCAATCCCGAGTGCTTTTTTTAATGCGAGAGCCCAGACTCCGGCATGATAAGGTGATCCAAATATCAATAGCTCTTGGGTGGATTAGTTTAAAATTTACTTTTGTATTTTAATAGTATTTTTTTATGATATTCACTTAAAAGACTTGACTGGACAGGGCTTAGCGTCAGGTTTGTTGTGCTTTTTTTTTTTTTTTTATTACACGAGGAAATCAATTTACGGATCCATGATGGTATGTCGGGCTCACGGCTCCAATATATAAGACCAATAGCCTTATATATTAGACCGTCCTACCGACTAAAACCCCCTGGTATTTCACGATCTCCCTTGCAGGAGGGGTGCGGGATTCGCGCGAGCATGCATCCGCAACCCTCCAGGAGTTGGAGGTTTGTTGTACTTTGTGTGATAGTTTCAAATATATTTTTACCGATGGCTCAGTTCGTTCATCAACATAAGGGTCATGGGTTAAAATTCAGGGCACATTTAGTTTATTTATTTGTGTTTTGTGACAGCTCCCGTGGCGCAATTGGCATATAGATAGGTGTAAAACAAGAGGTCGCGGGTTTAACTCTGTATTGAAAGCCTTTCAATATAGGGATGACGAAACCCACGTGTGAATCGACGGCTATCGAAAACCACTTTGCAGCCAATCCCGAGTGTTAAGTTTAATGCGAGTGTCCCTGGCATGATAACGTGATCCAAATATCAATAGCTCTTGGGTGAATTTAGATTGGTTTAAAACTATGCTTAGTATCAAGATCATTGTAGTTACTTTGTCGTACCAACGTAAACAAAATATATTTGAGTGATGTTAAGTTTAAAAACGGATAATAATGCCCAACATTTTGGCACTTAGTTATCAATATTTAAATTGAATACATCTGAACATTGCATTTGCCATCGAGTGTATTGGAATCACTTAGCAGTGCCAAAGTCAAAAGTATATTTAAACGATGAATCAGTTGGTTAAAAAAGAGATGATCATTCTACTGAAAAAGAAAGAAAAGAAAAAAAAGACAGTTCGTGTTGCCGAGGGAGTTTCTTGCGAGTTTCTTCTTCACAGCTACAACACGTTCCGAAGCGGTGGTAGCAGAAATTAACCATTCAAAAGATCTTGTGAAAGGCTATTTGAATAAAGAATAATTTTTTTTGAATAAAAATGTGGAATGTACATCATTTAGTTTCAAGGGTATTGTAGTCACTTTGCCGTACTTGTATAATGTGCATATTAGAGTGATGGTTCAGTTGGTTGAGAAATGGTTAAGCTAAGGGTCAAATCTAGAGCGCACTCCTTTGATTTGATTGAGTTTTGTGATGGCCTACGTGGCGCAGGCAGTAGAGACCAGCTGCAGTGCGATAGGCTGCGGGTTCATCTTCCGCAATGAGACAATTATTTTTTGTACTACGGCGGGATCGAATCCCGGTCACTCACTTTACAATCCGCTTTTTAACTACGCCACGTTTGCTGCTCATTTATGATATTATAAACACAACAACAAGTATTTAACTACTAAAAGCGCTATTCAAATACATTTAAACAAATTACATTTACAAACTTCAATTCAATTTGGAAACTCTTTGACTCAAGCATACGTTTCCAACCAGCTATGTTCTTCACTGTACAAAGCTCTAAGGACCCGTTCAGACTGCACATGTGCCACGCCACGTGCTAAAACCCAGTCAATGTGAATTCGCCTTGACATTTCCATCCTTTGTGTAACAATGTTTCAAGAAGCCCCGAGTTGGTTATGCTATTTGGTAAGTAACATTTTCCTAATTGTATACTGTAAACGAGTTTATGAAACAATAGTATTTTTATACCGGCACGACAGACTATAATGTGCTTAATGGTATGTGGATTACAATAAAAATAAAGCATCGGAGAGAAACGGTTGTCTTTCATCTTCACCACATTGATTTCTAACTTTTTATACACTGGCACATAATAGCGTCTTAATACTCCTGGTCCACGTGGCGGGGAGGAGCTGGATGAGGACTGCCCAGGACCGAACAACCTGGCGAGCATTAGAAGAGGCCTACACTCAGCATTGGGTGGATAAATAGGCTGAAGAAGAAGAAGAAGACTCCTGATGGTACAGAGCAATTTAAATAAGGTATTAAGCGACGGATAACTCTTGCTGGTCGCATTAATTATGCCATCCAGCTCAAAATCGATCGATTAAACACAGGCTTTTAAAACGCATCACCCTTGTGGATATTTCTCAATCTTATATTTCCGGGCTAGAACCGTAAGGTATCCGCGGGTTCGATCCCCGCGCCGAGACAATGTTTGTGATGCCCACAAATATTTGTCTTGGGTCTGGATGTTTGTAAGACCGGAAAGTCTCTCGTAGTTTCTAATACACGACACAAGACTTAATTGATCTTGATGTGGGGACTATGCGACTGTTGGGTGTATTTATTTATTTATATTATCCGGTTACTATCCAAACGGTTACATTTCTTAAAACTAGTAATTTAATCTTGTACAAAAAAATAAGTTCAAAACACGGTCTGCCATGCCTTCATCAACTCCTCATCAATCCTTCAACATTGTTAACACTACTCCTAATTCTCGAGCTGATGGGTCGTTTGATAAATCGGACGGTTTAGTTGATAAACTGCTTACCGCCCAGGACCCTTGGCCGGGCAACGACAGGCGCCGTGTGTTGTATTCAATAACTCGACCTTTCCAAATTGATGGGGGTGAGCCTTATAGCCGTGAGTGTGGCTTTATGGTGATGAGATTTCTCTAAATCTGTATATTTATGTAGGATAAAGGGTTATCTTGTTTTAAATTTATTGAAGCAAAAAAATATTTTTTATTACTGATGTGCAAAGTAATGCAATGCAGACCGAATAGAGAATGTACCAGTAAGGAATAATTATTTCTCGCCGGTCAACAAATGAAATCGGTGCTCCCGAAATGAAATATGCACAAGCTGAACTCGAAATAACGACACGTTTGTGTGGGACGTGTGCCACTATTATAACAATCCGGTCGGACGCGAATATTTTACTACAAAATAAATGTTCTTCGACGATTTTACTTACTGAACAAAACGGAACAGCAAATCTATTATTTCACATTAGTTTTCTGGTAGCCAGTAGACGAGTCGATGCACTAGTAATTGTAGCTTTAACGGCTCTCAGTAAAAATCGAAGCTACAAAATCATTCTATTTTGAGCGCGTTCAAAATCTGTATTTACTCAGCTGATCGTTCCATCAATGGATTATTCAAATATAGGTTTATATAGGGCCGTGTAGTGTCATTAGTTTGATGACCTAGTCGATTAGGCGCGTACGAATGGTTCACTCTAAATTAATTGAGGTCAAACTTATTTCAGATAAAATGTGCCCTATTCACAATCTGACTGCCAACTTACAATCAGTTCCTTCTTTAGCAAAAGGCCTTAATTAATACATCCTAGTAAACACGCTAAATAAATACGATATCTATCTATCTTTATCAGCCCATATACGTCCCACTGCAGGGCACGGGCCTACTCTACAATCGAGAGAATCGATTGGGAGTGGTTAGGCCATACAGTCCACCACGCTGGCCTAGTGCGGGTTGGCGGACTTACATACCGTAGAAATTCTTTAAAATCGCTACGGTGTGCAGGTTTCCTCACGATGTTTTCCTTCACCGAAAATAAATAAGATAAATAATATTAAAATATTTTCATATGTCCTTATTAATTGTTATCGGCTTTAAAACTTTTGTTACTCCATCAAACCTTTCGAAGTCTTTGTACGGCACTTAGAACCTGATACTGAAACTTGTATGCAAACAGTGGACCCAAACTGGACCGAAACCTTCGTCAATTGAAGCATGTTTATTAAGTACTCGCGGAGTTATCAGCTTAAACTGAAGACCCCTTTATCGGAAATCTTTAGGGCGGAAACTTGGCTGTTTTGACTCGGTGGTTCATTAGTGACTTTTGACCTAAGTCGTCGATTTTGGTTTCTGAATTATAAATTAAATTGCTGAATTTTGTGGCGTTTGGTGAAGATGCAAGTAGATTTATACTGACGCAAAGAGAGAGATAGGTATACATAGAGATAGCATGCTGGTGTTCTGCGTTCGTATGGAGCAGTGTCCACTTACCATTAGACTCCGGTTTTCGTACTCGTTTTTTCCTCTTCTGTTAAAAAACAATAATGACGAACAAGAAATGTGTTAAGTCTACGAGTACAACCGTATAAGCTATAGTGATAGACTTCAAGGCAAGTTGCATACCCGGTAAAGAAAAGCAAGAGAGACAAATATTATGTGCAGTAGCTCGACAGCCTCCGTGGCGCAGTTGGTTAGACGCCGGCTATAAAACGAGAGGCCGCGGGTTCGATCCCCGCACCGAGACAAATATTTGTGATGCCCACAAGTTTTTGTCTCGGGTCTGGATGTTTGTGAGACTGAAAAGTCTCTCGTAGTTTCTGATACCCACGACACAAGACTTAATTGATCTTAATGTGGGGTCAGGACTATGTATGTGACTGTTAGGTGTATTTATTAATTATTTATTATTAGTATGGAGAGGCAGGGATTCAGAATTCGATACTAAAAGAGATAAAATAACAATATCGACGATGTATAATAATAATGAAAGTATAGAAATTCTAAACGAGGAAAAAGTAAACCGCTCGGAAACTGGTCAGCATTTGTAGACGGGTAAGTCAACATAGCTATTTGTCAAACAAAGTCGACGGGATGGAAAATGAACGAACATAAAGTACCCTACCATTTGTTTATACATCTGATGAGTCGGAACTGGTTGTCGGATTTACACAATTGTTTGATTGTATCAAAATAAAAACATGAATTTGAATGTTCACTGTCGAAGGTTTCGCTTTCACGAAGTGCTTAATCCTGTTGACTTTAATATAATTTAGACTGCCGTTTTATAAAATTTTAAATATTTGTTTGCGTAATAGACATTTACATGGCAGTGCTACTGTGCAGGAACAGCATACACACAGCTGGTTTAACAATTG
Organism: Deilephila elpenor; assembly: GCA_949752805.1. Taxonomy (NCBI): domain Eukaryota; kingdom Metazoa; phylum Arthropoda; class Insecta; order Lepidoptera; family Sphingidae; genus Deilephila; species Deilephila elpenor. The sequence continues at coordinate 12,880,380 of OX457108.1, forward strand.
TCTCCCAGAAAACGTATACGAAGTCACAGTTGGCTTCTTTTTAGTAAGAAACTATTTGAGGTTTTCTGATTTTTTAACACCCAGACACAATACAAACATTCGCGCATCATACAATCTTTTCCTGTACATGGATTGTACTTGTGGCGGCTAATTTGACCTCCTTACCAGCTGTGCCATAGACGCTGTCCATCACATTTATGAGTTGCCTGGTTGGCAGGAGTTTGTAACTTTGTTTTTAACAGTATATGAATATTGAAATAAAACTAATTTTACAGATTTTATGGCAATTTGGTTTAATTTTTACATTTTTTAACTTCCCGACGGACGTTTCGATTGCTTTACAGCTTTCGTGGTCACGGGGCGGACTGAGGTATGAGATATGAGTTATCCGCTCATTGACTGTGACAATTTAACTACCCGTAACGTAAAATTAGTTTTATTTCAATGTGTAACATTCGCGTAAATCTATGAAACCATTAGTATATGAATAATAAAATAAATAATAATACACCCAACAGTCACATACAAATCCTAACCGCACACTTAAATCGAGTCTTGTGTCGTGTGTATCAGAACGTACGAGAGACTTTTCGGCCTCACAAACACCGAGACCCGAAACAAAACTTTAGTTTACAGAAACATTTGTCTCAGTGCGAGGATCGAACCCGCGGCCTCTCGTTTCACAGCCAGCGTCTAACCAACCACGGAGGCTATCGTATATATTCCATATTCCAAGAATAACTCAATAACATAATTACAGACTAGTCTAGACAGTATTCATGACGTCTATTGTAGCGGCCCACTGTGCGTGTGCGATAGGCTCCATCGGAGGGTTCACATTGTACAGCGCATGTGGAGTCCTTTGTGCTACTGTAATTATTCCTCGGGGTGGGTTGAGGTGTATAGCTGTCTGGATTAGCCAGAATTTGCGATGTATTGTAAACAAACGTCAAACGCGCTCGCTGCTAGTTAATCAAATCGAGTATTTGATTTGCTTTGGAACTATTTTATCAGAAAAAGCAATATTTTGAAACAAATTAAGTTTGTCTATATCATAATAATGTATTGAAATATCGTATGGCTATATTGTTGAATATAAATTAATGATTTTGTACGAAAAGCTGCAGAAATACTTTATGGGCTCGATTCATGTGATATTGTATTTTTGTAACATTAAGAATAAAGTACACATAATTAAAGCTTTCAACCTCATTTAACCAATAGAAGAAATTACAACAGTTAAATATTGAATGACAAGAGATCTTTCATCAATCAATAATCTAGACATCAGGGACATTACAATCGCTTTGCCAAACCAGAATAGTAAAAATGAACTCACCAAGTAATAAACTCCAAACGGCATTACGACGACAGCCACTAGGAGATCAGCGACAGCCAAACTGACTATAAAATAGTTCGTAGCGGTCTGCAAGCTCCTTTCCCGCGCCACACTGAGTATCACTAACACATTACCGAAAAGAGTTAACAAAGGAAACACCAATAACGACAACGCCCACAAATTATACTCGGTTTCACTGCAAGTGCTGTTAGAACTACAGTTGGAGAATCCGTAGAAGTCGAAGTCTTCGAAGTACACGTTAGAATTGGTTTTAAAATGCGTTTCGTTTATGTTGATAATGTCTGAGGTGTTGACGGATCTCTCGTCGAATCTGGTGAGGATGTCGGGGTCCGGAGGTCGAAGTCTGAATGCTATTTTGGTGGCGCTTTCGCATTGGTCGGAACAGGTGTTGTTCTTCTGTATGTCCATCTTGACTCGGTCCATTATAGTCTAACCTGGTTCGGTCGAGGCTTCATTTTTCAATTCTGAAACAAAGAAAATGTTATTTGAGGGTAATCTTAGTTTTATCATGTCGTATTTTCAAATAACGAAATAACCAGAAATAATTATAATCTGTTTTTAACACTGCAGGGTCAGTTTATGTGATAACATAAAAATAATATCTAATAGTCTACTGAATGTTATGTTAAGACTGGTATTTAGTGTCTTAGAAACATACGCGCACTATTTTTTATAGAAGAAATTCCATAGCTCAATGTAATCAAATGAATCACTTGTCGATAAATTATCACCACTGCCTTGATAACCTTCAATCAGCAGGTTAAAAAGAAGAAAAGAAAAAGTGAAGACTGCTTTGAAAGATTTAATCTCAAATCTCTTAAAAATCAATTATCTAAATAGAGATCTAACGGAATTTTTTTTTTGCATCCCTTTTTTCAGACAATTCTTATTTTGGCCTCAACTGGGTACAATTATTATGCCCTTATGTTCAAATAAATTAGTCCAATAAAAAAACACGCCTATCTTTTTTTGTCACGAGCTTGTTATTACTTATTAAGTTGGACTCGACTCTCAAAGAATACAAGAATTTGAGTGGCATCAGCTGTGTCATTTCTGACTAAAATGCTTAAAATATAAAGCTTAGTAAATAATGCAGGATTAATTAATTAATCCTAAGGCTGTAATTGCTTTGTCTTAAGAGAAGTGAAATAATAATTATATTTAATTGTAGTTACTTTGTATTAAGTAATTATGAATAGATGTTGGTTTTGAATGTAGGCTACGAAACGTTAAAACCCGTAAAATCATATTACGTAGTGTATTTTTTTGCCTTTTTTTTTTTACAGGACCCAGAACTGAAACAAATATTATTAATCTCGTGCTTTGATCGAACCAGGGACCCGTAGATTCACAGCCGGTTCTCAACCAGCTGTAGAGCGAAGGCTCTTAATTATAATGTAGGTATATTACAAGTGCATTTTTTTATCCCAATCCTTTACCTATCTCCAAACAGCAGATGCACAGATTATGTAGAGATGCTACGCACAGATGTCTCCCATACACCAAACACGAAAAACGTACACCATCCCATACCCATTAAACGCATAAAATTCAACGGCGTCATGAAAAACAGTTGTCAAACACTCGTTACGATACGAGGAACGCCGCAAGACACGCTGTACTCGTATGTACAAACAACATGATATATAATACTGTTGTGACATAATGTTTCACGTTTCAGATTTGAGACTTGATAGTATAGGTTGTATATCATCTATTAGCGAGTGGCGAAATTTGGAACTACAAACGAAATTAAAACATATCTATTTGACACGTTGTTGAGATATCTTTTCGTAAAAACAACAAGCATTTATACTCATAATCTGATAGTATTAACATGTGCAATGTGATAAAATGCGAATGGAGAATAACTATACCTATTTATTTTGACATATTTGTTATTGTAAACAGCGCTTTCGGTATCAGAAATTCTCAGACAACCTATACTACACGAGGAATACCGCGGGAAGCACTTTATGTATAAATAATGTATAAACAAACATGATTCATGATACTGTTTGTGACATAGTACATTTTGCGTTTGAGATTTGATAGTGCCAAGTTTTGAATGTCATAATATATCAATTATCTTCTGTGTATCGACTCGATTATTATCAGTTGGTTTGAATACGGGCAGTAGGCAGACATATTTGTATCTATTCTCGTTGGAAATTGGAAGTTTTTTCGCCAGTCATGAGTGTCAGGTAAATCTGTTATCGTTGAAGTTCGTTCGTTCGACTGCCTCAGTGGCGTAGTTTTATTGCGGTATGATTACAAAGCTAAGGTCTCGGGTTCGAATCACGGGTCGGGCTAAGTGATATTGGATTTTTCTATTCATTATCAGCCCGGATTCCGGAGTCAGGAATTTGTGCCCGATATGGCGATAGGCTCGCCCCCTATCACATCGTGGGACGAAACATACAAGGCGAAATGTGGGTGTCCTGGTAACACCTATTCCTACCCCTTCTGGGAAAAAGGGGTGAGTTTATGTATGTATGTTCATTTTCGTGATAATTGACTATAATCACATGATTCGAAAATATCAAAAGTGTACCCTGAGATTCAAACCTGCGACCTGCGGCAAATCGCCTCCAGTTTGTTACCATACACGTGCTAAAGTAATTAAGACTATAAATTCACGGGGCTAATCTTTCTTGCATTACACAGCCACGGAGTGGTTGCTGGAAATTAAAACTATTCCGGGTCTCTATCACATAGCTGCAGATTCATTATGCACAGTGATATACACAATTATACTGAAGATTTCTTGCGGCGTTTTTTATTTTATCAGCCCATATACGTCCCACTGCTGGGCACGGGCCTACTCTACAACTGAGAGAGAAAGGAAAGAAAAGGCATTTTTTATATAGAAAGGAATTACGAAACGATAGTATAAATTAACATTGCTTCATGGTTAACATCTTGTGAAATATGTGAATAAACAATACTGTGATAAAAACAAACAATATTGAGGGCTCGACAGATTGGCGAATTTGGATCACACCATAAGTTGAAATAACACTACGTAATCTAAACGAATATTATAAAGAGGAAAGCTTTTGCTTAGTGATCAGCTACTAGTCACAGCCACGACGTGCAAAAATCTTCCTTTAATTTTTTTATTTTAATTAATATTTTTTTTATTTTACTTTAAATAAAAAAAAAATGTTTTTTTTTTACATCTGAATATGTACGTCGTTTTGTCTAGTGACAAATAAACAGTTTTTCTTTCTTTCTTTCTATTTGTTTGTTTGCATTGACTAGGCTCTGAAACTAATAGACCGATTTAAAAAAAACACAATTAGAATCCTGCATTATCCCTAATGAACATACTACATAGGCGATATAATATTTTCAAAAAAGTGTATCTGCATCCGGGCGGACCCGGGAATGCCGCTAGTACAATGTAATTATTATGTTATCTCATTAGCCTAGTAATCCAGTGACAACCTAGGCTTTGAGTGGTGAAGTCCTTCGTTCGTATCTCAAATTGGCAGAAGACTTAGAGGGAGATTTTGATTTGATTCTTTCTTCCCTTTCAAAGATACAAACAAGTACTATATAAATTTGAAATATTAAAAGATGGCAGAACAACGGTTCAAAGCCTTTATATGTCACGAGGCAAAACAAACCAAGATACACACAAATTCAAGTCTATAAAAGTTAACACTCCAACACACCGTAATGCCTATTGTCAACAACGAAATAAAACCGATCATAAACAGGGCCGCATTAGCCTGCGGATCTGTGGGTCGACCTCACGGCTCATAATGGTTTTAATGTGGGTTAACAACTTTACAGGTAAGGGGTTGATTCAGTGGTCGTGAGTAATGGGGCTAGTTTATTAAAGTTAAGGGAAAGTTTGGTTGTGTTGTTTTGCATGTGTGTTGGGCCAAAAGTAACAGAAGTTTTGGGTGTATTTATTGCTTTTACTATGTGTTTTTTATATAGGAGGGAAACAAGCAAGAGACTCAAAAGCAAGGCTATTTATTTATATTTTTCACACCTTAGAGGCCGGCAATAAAATATAAAAAATAAAACAAACAAAACAAAAAAATAAACTGATACAAATATGATGACATTATCGGTGGTCTTACCGCTTGAAGCGATCTGTTCCAGATAATCGGGTAACAGAAGAAATATCAAAATATTCTGTAATATTAAAAAAATCTTCATGTTACTTTTCGAGAGAAAGCGTTACTTCTACTCCGCTTGAATTGGCTTATTTCAGTTCAAACCAAAATTAGGCATGGCTTTCTGACATAAATTTGGCCAACCGTCTCAACCTCTTGAATCTTTAGTTTCTACCGATAACTTGCTCTATTATGAAAACAAATCAAACGAATATTTCTTAATTTTTAATACTGCCCACAAAAGACTATCCGTCTATGTCCACTTAAGTTATACCCTTTTGACTTCTCGTCGTTAATTTATTCATTTGCAAGTCGTTGCACTGAAAAACTAAATTAAAATATAATTTTGGAAATCTACTGAGACTTTTTAATTATCTTTCTAAGCGAATAGTTTGGGGGTTAATGCCTTTAGCCGTCCCATGCGTCGATAAATCAGACCACGAAGCGAGTAGCACGAATATACACAAGGAATTGGTAGTTATATATGATTGAATTTTTGTGGGAAATGTTTACGACTTTGTAAATTATCATTCGCATTTGTATTTTATTTTTGGGTGACGTAAAAACGCTTTTTTCTTCTCTCTTTTAATAATTAAACCTTGTCTTGTTTTTGCAATATTCATTTGTGAAAGTGTTTCAGTCAAAGCGTTGTCACCTTAAATACTCGATCCTTTCGGTACAGAACTAATATTTATTACTGGGTAATTGTATCGTATAACAAAAGATTACGAGGTGCCAATCGATGCAGTATCTGGATCGCATTAAATAAATTAATACACCCAACAGTCACACACGTAGTCTTGACATCACACTAAGATCGAGTGTTGTGTCGTGGGTATCAGGAACTACGAGAGACTTTTCGGTCTCACAAACACCCAGTCCCGAAATAAATACCTGTGGTTCACACAAACATTTGTCTCGGTGCGGGGATCGAATCCGCGGCCTCACGTTTCACAGCCGGTGTCTAACCAACTGCGCCACGGAGGCTGTCAAATACACCATCATCGGTTGCAGTCACTTCGCTGAATCAGAATAAAAACAAGTAGCTTTATTAATAAACTCGAGGAAATGGCTTCCTATTGTTATTTGGAATGCAAGTTGATATTTTCGCGTGTTTTTCTTCAGTAAATGGTAATATTTACTACCCAGAAGTAGTATATTTTGATGTTACGATTATTGCTGTGTTTTGTATATCGCTATCTACAAAAATTTGCTATTTTATTCCCCAATTTTGCTATTTTGTTTTGCGCCGGGCGATCCCAGGGAAGGAATCGGGGAGCTTTTCGCCTTGCGACATCCAGTGCCGCCCGAAATGCGCGCGACAGCCACTGAGGGTTTTTTACTCAGTATGCTGGTGTGGGCTGCGATATCCGCAGCGTGCCGGGCTGGTAGGCCAGTGATACTGACATACACCTTTCGGCTTCCTCCGGGGTACAGAAAGGGAAATTTTTGCTCTTGTCAAAAAAATAACTACATATGTCAAACAGAATTGGGTTATTTTATATTTGTAGTCAATTTAGTTTTAAGACATTATTAATGTTAATGGAAATATTCAAGTATAAGCCACAAATCAGAAGCATTTTTTCGATTTAGTGGAGGAATATTATTTACCCTCTCCTAGTTGCCTGTCCATGAAGATTTTACAAAAATTTTAACCCTAACCTCCAGAGGTTAGGGCTTCTTTCACATCGATTATATTATAACCATATTTTCTTACAACATGAAACTAAGCGTTAATTGTTTAAATATTCCTTACCAAGGCTACAGCACACTTTTAACTCCATATAATTTGGCTCCTAATTTTTCTTTGATACACATGAATTGAAGTAAAGTTTGATGTCATAAACACACGCTCCAATTTTCTACTCGGCTTTTATCTCATTTGCCACACGTCACATATAATTGCCTGCTCTCCGTCAGAGGATTCTTTGCAAATAGGTGTATTTTATCATTAAGAAAATGTACATTTCGGCTGAGTAGTACTGAGAAAACTGTGTAAATATCCCCATGGACATGTTAGTAGATGTACATTGTCGTAAACAAGCGGATTCATCATCATCATCATCCATCAACAAAAGAAAAAAAAAAAAAAAAACGATTTATTGACACAACATGGAATGTACAGAAAGTTAACAATAAATTTTGACACAATAAATAGAGAAAAAAAAGAAAATATATAGTTAAGAAATAACAATAAAAAAAAAACAGTACATAACATTTATAAAAAAAAAGACAAAATATATACACGCTCACATTGTGCCAACTAGGTAACCATCTCAGCAAAAAGCTGTGCAGTGAGGCAAAGGAAGTCCACTGCTGAACATAGGCCTCAAATGGATTACCTCATGTTAATAATCAGCATTGTCTATAATAATAATAATGTTTTGTTGACGTTAGGTGGTGCCATACCAAGATATAGGCTAGTTCATGCCTGGGCCGCACCATGAAGTAATTTTATTTTTATTTATTTATTATAATATTTGGAACACGAACAGCACAGTATACCTACATCATATTATTATAATAAATGTAAAAAAAAAAATTATACGTGCCAATAACAGGCGAACACAACATTTATTTTAATAAATGTTACTTTATATTTAATACTTATATTTAGTATAACGGGAGGATTATTTGTCTTTAAATTATTATTTTAGTTTCTAATTATTATACACAGCTCTTTTATCTCTAGAACCCCTCAAGTTCGAATACCGCCCTTATAAATGTACTGTAATAAAAAACGGATAGGAATCTAGGTAAAGCAATTGACCTGAAAATCTGTCCGTAAGATTGAAGTCTAACAATAGAAAATCCCTCGGAATGGAGACAATTTCGCACAATCGAGGACCCTGGCACTGACCGCGAGCGTAGACAGGTTGTTCAACTCCTGTTACTAGATTTCACGATTGAAATAAATGTGTCCGGGATATAATAGACCGAGGTGCCGTGAATGTGCCTGAGAACTGACTAGAATTGGCCGGTTGAAAAATCTTGGAAAAGAAGTTACCATGGTTGCCGGTATCCCGGGTATATCAAGACTGCGACCGAAAACGAAGCCAGGTGGTAATTTTAGTGGTTAGACACACAGCAACTAAACATTTCACAAAAAAGAGCGATAGTTTTTTTTTGTAATTAGTTAAACATTATCGTGTTTGGGTGGTAAATACCTATTTTTTGCGAAAATAGTAATTTAAACCTTTGCGTACTATGGCGTCTTTAAAAATAAACAGGTGTACATTATTATCTTAGTAAAATTATGTATTTATCACCCAAAAAACGACGATAAGTAAAAAAAAAAACAATTGTAATTTTTTTTGGGAAAGTTTTAGTTGCATTGTGTTTGTAGTCACTAACAATACCACCTGACTTCGTTTTCCGTCGCGGTCTTAAGATACCCTGTATGCTATGTTCAATGTTTGTATGACATAGGTAATATAAACATACCCAACAGTAAAGCATAGTCCTCACTATAATACTACTCCTGTGTCGTGGGTAACAGAAACTGCGAGAGACTACGGTGTTAGAACACCCTCTCACGTAACAAAGAAATACGGTTCACATAAGCATTGGATCGGTATGGGTTGTCGAGGAAATATAGTAGAACCACCACCAAATCCGTTCAATACACGAATAGTGACTGAAAAACTGTAAAACTGTCTTCTGAGAGGTCGGTGCTATTCCGGTCCAAATGACACGTCTATGCTTCAGTTACTATAACAAAACTGACAAAAAAAATGATACTAAAAACTCAACATGTGCAGACATCATAATCATTGAATTTATCAAAATTGTACCTGTATTCGTTATATATACGAAGTCATAAACACTGTACAAAACCACATTTTACTGTCAAGCAATATATAAATTGTTTCGCCATCATTTTAATAGCATCTGACAACAGCACTCACAAAAATGGCCGCCCAAAACACTCGATATTCTCTATTCTGCCGAAAACCATTTTGTAACACCACAAGCACTTTGCACAAACTAAAATAAACACGCACGTATGTGTATAGTTTATACTACGTCAGTTACGTGTATAATACTAGTATTCAATGGTCAGTACTATACAACCAAATTGAGTTAGTCGACATTATTCTTAATGGAGGTGTAGGTATTTGTACAGTCGAAGACAAATGTCGTAGATATTTTGTTTGCAACAAGAATTCGTGAATATAGCAGATGAAATTAGTTTCTTTTATTTGTCATGCAGACAATTAAAAAGCGCTTCAAAGTAAATGGTGATCATTGTAGTTATATTTACAATAGAAAAAACATACAAAATTACTAAATTTAATGTTTTTGACTTCGTACAGTCTTATAATATAGGTCAATATAACTTTATAACTGTTTTTCTGATTTTTTAATATATATTTACACTACAAATGCCTGCGATTATGACTTCGTAGTGGCAAAATAATCGCATTGCATCTAATGGTAACATAAGTGCTGTCTAGGTAGAATTGAGAAGGATGACAAGTGATTATACATATATACTCACCACCCGAAAGAATTATGTCGGCTTTCGAATAAGAAAGGATATACGAAATATTGTAAATATCACAAAAAATAAATCGAAATGAAATTACCCAAATCCCGTTGTCTAATATAATTAAGGTAGTACTTAAAAAGGTTAAAGGTTGTTAAAATTAAATAGAAAGGTATTAACACATAAAATATTATAAAGTACTTGATATAACAAGGATTTATTAAGTCCATTAATAACCGAGATAAAAGGGGATCGGATAAGCAACAATAATTAAAATATAATGTTCAACACCTGAATTGGGCGACTTTGACTTAGAAAGTACAAATTAATGATTTTAAACTCCACATTAAAATAAGTTTATACGGTGTCAATAGTTTTGTTCTTTCTTAACTCATTCTTAACTGAATTGTGATTATATACTTTTTCCGTAAAAATTTCAAGCTCAATTACTAAGCCTAAATATTTGCTTCTCTGCCTGTCCAACGAAGTCCCAACATGTTACTCAAAATTAGGTACCACCGCAATTAATCTGTATCACTTTAGTACATCGGTAACTACAGGCACTCTAGCTTCTACCTAGCTTTGTAAAATATTAACATAACGAGAGAATCTTAAGAGCATTACCTAGATTAATCCGCGCTAGGTACGCTAGGATTAAATTAAATAGCTCCTTGTTTGTCTTTTTGTCGCGTCTGTACTCGACAATTGCTGCGTCTCCCGGCACAATTGTCTATCGTTGGTATTATATTAGCTTTTTAGAGGTCAAGAATGACTGGGATTTTACAATGAGGATTTCTTGATATTATTTGAAGTTATATACCGTAGCGATTTTAAAGAATTTCTACGGTATGCAAGTCCGCCAACCCGCACTAGGCCAGCGTGGTGGACTATATGGCCTTACCACTCTCAATCGATTCTCTCGATTGAAGAGTAGGCCCGTGCCCAGCAGTGGGACGTATATGGGCTGATACAATTTGAAGTTATATATATAAACCAATTCAAATACATTCATCACTTAACCCTGATTTTGTACAATGTAGAAAATATTTACAATAACGAACGGTGGCTTCGTAAAGTTTCCTATTGTACTGTAACAGACTGAGTGAACTGTTATTGTAAAGCGACGGATGAAACTGTAGGTGAAACAAAGCGCTTTGGAATTAAAAAACATGCACTTTTAAATCATTTAGTACATAATTATGTTTTCATATTTTTAAAAACAACATTTTTCTCTTATTTCTGCATCTCACTAAGGTTGACTGGTAGAAAATGTCGAGGACATTAAGTCGGTAACCAGCTCCAACAGGTCTATGTCTATGTCCATGGGGAAGGCCTATGTTCAGCAGTGGACTTCCTGTGGCTGTTGAGAGAGAGAGAGCGAATCTCACTCACCGAACGAAAACTGTCACTTAACGTCGATTTTCTGTGAGACAGTGGTGGTGGTACCACCACCAAGTATACTTGGTGGTAGTAGAGGTTCGTATTCGTCTTTATAGTGGACGTCGTTTGCGGTTGTTGAAAAACCCGCCTTAATGATATTTGCAAGTGTATAGCGTTTGGAGTTGGACCTATGTATAACCGGCATCGAGTAGGTCGACATCTGTGGTTGACACCATCATCAGCCCGTTGCAGTCCACTGCTGGACATAACCTCTATCAGGGTAGAGCCTGGTCTACCGCTTTATATTATGCATGGTGGTCTACGTAATAAGGCTTGTTCTCATGCAGGATTCTTGGGAATGCAGGATTTTTAGTAAGTTTTCTTTCACCATTGAAATTATCCTTAGGTAAACTATAAATCACGTGACTGGAAAGTCCAAAGTGTATTTTGGGCTCGAACTGACTTCTACCAGTCTGGTTCATAGCCAACTAGATTATTACTTTCCCAATATTAAATTAAAGTATATACACCTTTCCATTGCGACCTTTCCGTACGAACGTTTAAAGCGTTCACAGCTCACATAGCAATTACGCAATGTTACGAACATAATTAAGCAAATATATTCGATGTGAACGCACAACGTGAAAACAACCCTTATAATGGTAATCTGTAAAATAAAATAACACGGCCATTTTAGATGTTTTCATTAAGATTTTATCTACATCTAGATATTAATTTTCATACATTATAATGGAACTGTTCGCGCGGATTTTACAATGCAAAATAAAATTTAAGAGATTACAATCAATACAAAACGTATTTGTGTGCCAATAAATTTTAACGATCAAATACTGTTCCAATGAGAACGTTGTACGCGTTGTTAAATCCAAATTTAATAAAAAACAAACCAATCCGAGATTGATTATAATCTAACAGATGAGCCATTAAAATTTGTGTAGCGAGGATAAATACTTAAATCTACTGCGCTTACGGCTTGCACTGCTAAATAGTGTTTTTTATTGCGATGAATGGCGAGACGAGCATGCTATTTACCTGATGTAACGCTCATTGACAGTAGCAAAACCAAAAAACACCATGAATTACAAAGCAACGCTTGTAACCGCACCGTAATACAACTACGCCAGCGAGGCAGTCAGTAATATGAGAGACCTACCACAAAAAAAAGTTATGATATCAACGGGTCAAGTGTAATGCAGGTCAGCATAATCTTTTTAACCAGCGTAAGATAACCCTTTCTCACCTATGGATGCAAGATCTTGATAGCTCAACTTACCAACAAGTCTATTTTTTTCACCTCGTCGTGCTTTTATAAATAGGAAAAACGCCACAAAAATTGTGTCAGCACTGAATGCTGAAAATCTTTGGAAGACATGGACAAGAACTGGTATACAGGTAGTTAAATGTAATAATAAATACACCCAACAGTCACATACATAGTCTTGACCCCACAGTAAGATCGAGTCTTGTGTCGTGGGTATCAGAAACTACGAGACACTTTTTCGGTCACACAAACACCCAGACCCGAAAAAAATACCTGTGGATCACAAAAATATTTGTTTTGGTGCGGGGATTGAACCCGCGGCCTGTCGATTCACAGCCAGCGTCTAACCAGCTGCGCCACGGAGGCTGTCTGTATGTATGAAGTTGTCTCACTGCGGTGATCAAAACTGCTTTGCGTTTTACACCCGATGTCTTAACTAACTTAGGAATGTTGAAAGATTAGCTATTACTGCTTAGAAAGTTGTATTTTTTTTTTTTTTTGTTTCGAGAGGAAAAGCTATTAAGCTCCCCTTTCGGTACCCCGGGGGAGGTCGAAAGGTGGTATGTCAGTGTCACTGGCCTTCCAGCTCGGAACAATGCGGATGTTGTGACCGAGCTGGGTCCCTAACAATATCTACGCCAGCATACTGACTAAAAACCCCTCGTTAATCGTCACACGCATTGTGGGCGGTACCGGACATCCCAGGGCGAAAAGCGCCCCGATTTACGTCCGCATTACCGCCCCGCGCAAAACCATCGCTGTTCCTTCAGTGTAGGAGGCGCGGATGACACCCACTTACGCCTATTTTTTGGACGCCCGTTTAAGGTGTTGTGGGCGTCCTTGACAGAGACGAGGCTCTGTCTTGCATCTCGGAGTCGTTATACGTGTGGGTACACCGCCCCCGCAGTGTGCCCAGCGACTCCGATGACCCCTTTAGGTCGCCTCTTACGACGGGCAGGGAATACCGTGGCGGAATTCTTGCACCCCCGGACCACAGGGCAACGGCGCCAGTTCAGCCGTTTATCAACTGGCGCCTCCTTCTTTGCGGACGGCGGCGAGCGGGATCGTTCCGCTCACGATCCCGGTCCGCGCTCTCCTTCCGCGAGATCACGATCTCGCAGAACGAGAGCATCGCCTGCCACGACCTCCGACTCTCGACCATGGAGGGAATCACGGCCGAGAGCGAGAGGTCTACTCCGACGGCTGCACGGAGTATTCTGCGCTCAACACCCCAGGCTGGGCACTCCGAAAGAGTGTGCTGGGCTGTGTCCTCCGGGCAGTTGTCACAATGGTAACACAGAGCGGTCGCTTCCTTTCTTGCCACCCGCCACAGGTATCTACCGAAGCATCCATGCCCCGATAGGACCTGTGTCAGGCGGAACGTCAACACGCCGTGGCGCCTGTTCAGCCACTGGTCAAGAATAGGACGCACTGCCGTAACGGTCCACTCACCAGCACTGGGATTGTCCAGCCTGGAGCGCCACTCCTCCACGGCGGCCACGCGCAGGGAGGCCCGTTTGGCCTCGACCTCTCTTAGTAGAAAGTTGTATTACTTCTAGAAAATGCACCGTCACCCATAATCTTACAAGAGTAATTTTTCCTCCTTCCTAAGTACCCTCCGACATAGCCACGTATTTCCCTCTATCTCATTTATTCAACGACGGTAGCTTATGTGATATGCATATGCAAGGTGCTGTTTGAATATTTCTTTCTTTCGTCGGCAAGAATCAGAAATGTATTAGGGAAACCATATAGGAGACTAGCGCATTCCAACTTCCATAAGCCAGGATTGAAAGTAGCATGTGTTTTAATTTAAAATATTGAAGCTGGCGAGTTTCTAGTGCTTTTTTTACCCGTAGCTAAATTAATCAAATAGTGAAATGAATGGAAAGAATTGAACATACCAGAATATCCAATGTCCTCTATAGTAAACCAGGAGACAAAAGGATGAAGGATAAAACCGTCAGATGGAGATTGCTGGTGGTAAGGGCAATAAGGGTCATTTTGTCATATTCACGTAACTGAAGCAAGTTTTGGGTTCAGCCTGCATAATATATTTAATTACGACCACTCTATAATCGTATTGATAGGCGAAACATGGTTTATTCTACGATTAAATCATATTAGAATTTATAGCTTTTGATATTTCTTTTATAACCGACTCCTCCCGACATAAAACGTATATTTTCCAGGTTTCTAGACAACAAGTCTTATCTTCTTTCGCAAACGCCCCGATTCTTTTAACTCTACAGTATATTGTACAGTAAATATTCTTTGAAACGACGTTTTTCCCAGACTTCTTTGGAGCAGACAGCTTATTAATTTAAACGTTAAAGTATAGAAAATTATACTCTCGACAGGAGTTTTATTGAGTTATAAATAATTTTTATCTCGATGAAGAGGCCAGTTGGCTTTGTGGGTTCTGACCGATGTTTATAGCAATAATAAAGGCATTATTTTCATGTTATATTTTCCACATTTTAAAATGTATCATAAGTCTTGAGAGTGTTCGGTTTTGACAACTTCTTTCTTACGATTATTATATACCTATCGTAAAATATAAGTCCGTAATTGGTCTTAAGTATAACCGAGTACTAAAATCTCTATCCTTCCCCATTCTCAACCTGTCCTTCCATATTTTGGAACTAAACCAATTGTGAAAGGTGACAGTTTAATCAACACACCCATATTTCTCTTATTTTTCCATCCATTTTTAAGATTTATTTCGGCAGTTAAAATCCAGTGGATAAATAGGAAGATATTATGAGTACTCTGGTAATAGCACTAATTTGGAACTACAGTACTGTTTTATGTCTATTTAGTCATACAATATCTATACTGCAATCGATGATTGTGCATGTGACAGCCTCCGTGGCGCAGTTGGTTAGACGCCGGCTGTGAAACGAGAGTTCTCAGGTTCGATCCCCGCACTGAAACAAATGTTTGTGTGAACCACAGGTATTTGTTTCGGGTCTGGGTGTTTGAGCCCGAAAAGTTTCTCGTAGTTTCTGATACTCACGACACAAGAATCGCTCTTAGTGTGGGGTCAGGACTTAGTGTGACTGTTGGGCGTATTATTTATTATTAATAGCCCGATTCTACCAACCTAACCTGTTCATGTTATAATTGAGACTAATTACTGCACGGATCCATCAATTCTGATTAGTTCCATAAATTAATTTAACACATAAATTAATAGACAGAAATAATGATTAATCACATTAACATTTTGTCTGCATGTCAGGTACAAGGTGGGCTTTTAATTACCAAATAACCTTTAAATTAAACCGCAGAGTTCAATTAAATTTAACTTTCAAAATGTTAACACGATTTATCATAATGAGAGAATTTGATATCCAAGAAATTCTAGACTTCAAAAACATTTGTATAAACAATTTTAATTAATTTTAATGTGGAATTTTCAGACATTAAACTGACTTTTTAAAACTATTTTAATAATGGTTAAATTTTAAATAACTACTTAAAGTTGTTATGCGTTTGAAACTCTTTATTCGTTTGTTGAGCTGTATGAGATTGTATTTTTATTTTTTTTATTTTATAATTCTTTATTGTACACAAAACATAAGGATAACATATAAATGGAACTTAAATCTAAATATGAGTACAAACGGCGGTCTTATCGCTCACGGCGATCTCTTCCAGACAACCTTTGGATGGACTGGAATGAACAGGAGAAGGAAACCGAAGGTAGTATAATAAAAAGGAATGAACGAGTACCATGTACAACAAATAAATAAATATAAATAAATGCTATATACATATATAACCATATTACATATACTAAACAAAATACAATATTAAACACTACAAATACAATATAAATTATACAAATATATAAATAACCAAATATGTAAAGTGGAAAAAAGCAGAAATAAAATGAGTACGAAATAATAATACAGAAAAAAAAAAAATATATATTCTATAATATATTATTAAGTTACTGTTGTGATAAATAATGCGTTCTGACTAGTCTCTTAAAAATAGGCAGTGATTTTGCAAGTCTTATAGACATAGGCAGTTCATTCCATAGGCGAGCAGCATAGACAGTAAAAGATTTGTCTACGAATGTTGTGCTATGCTTCGGAATCTCCAAAATCAAACTCTCTGAAGACCTAAGAGATCGTGCATGGGTATCACGCAAGAAATGGAAACGGTGCTTAAGATAAGATGGAGCCGTGGGATGAAATAATATACAATAGAGGAGTGAAAGGATACGAGTATTCCGACGAAGACGTATTGATAGCCACTTGAGTTTAGTTCGATATTCAGAGACGTGGTCATATTTTCTAAGTCCAAATATGAATCGAATGCAGAAATTTTGAAGTCGCTCAAGCTTTTCAAATTGGGCTTCGGTGAGATCAAGGTAGCTAGCATCAGCATAATCAAGAATAGGAAAAAGAAGAGACTGGACGAGTGCAATTTTCGTAGGAATAGGTAGAAAATTTCGCAATCTTCGCAAGGACCCCGCTGCAGCAAACAATTTACGACTAAGTTGTTGCAATTGGGGACCCCAGGATAAGTTACTATCAATGAATACCCCCAAGTTTTTTACGTTATCACAAAAGGGGATAACACAGCCATTAAATGTGACCTGGGGTATTTGATTCACATTCAACTGAGAAACCATCCTGGAGCTGCCAACAACAATGACCTGAGTTTTAGCTGGGTTTACTGTGAGCCCGTGCGTCCTACTCCACTCATTTATTCGTGAGAGGTCTTTATTAATTGATACAATAGCCTCCGTCACCCTGTCCACCGGAGCGTGATAATAAATTTGTAAATCGTCTGCATACAAGTGATAGGAAGAAATAAGTTGATGGGAGATAGAGTTAATGAACAATGCGAAGAGTAAAGGAGATAAAACGCCGCCCTGAGGAACGCCAGCAAAAGTATCACACCAAGCAGAAACTGCACCTTCAATGCGTATACGCTGCCGGCGACCAGTCAGGTAACTATGAAACCAGTCAATTACCGTTGGAGATATGTTAATAGAGCGAAGTGTGCTTAACAGGACATCATAATCTACAGTGTTGAACGCATTGCTAAAGTCTAGCAAGGCTAGTACCGTTAGCTTCCCGCTCTCCATGGCAGATCTAATGTCGTCTGTTATATGAACCAATGCAGTGGTAGTACTGTGACCAGGACGAAATCCGGATTGAAAGGGATTAAGGAGATTGTTATTCGTAAGAAAGGTGCAAAGCTGATGATGGATAAGGATTTCAAGGACTTTGGAGAGGAACGGTAAAATAGAAATGGGCCGATATTCAGAAAAGGATACGGGATTAGGTTTTTTGGGAAGAGGAACGACTTCTGCAGCCTTCCACAAGGATGGGAAGACAGAATAGGAGATCGAAAAATTAAGGATGTGACATAGAATAGGAAGAATTTCGTCAAGGATAGGTAGTACCATATTCCGGCCTATACAGTCATTACCAACCGCATTGGAGGAAATCGATAAAATGCTCTTTTTAACATCACAATCAGAGAATTGACTAAAGACGAATTGAGAATAGTTTGGGGTTGGAATGGAAGAAAGATCATTAATAGTTTTATCTTTAGTAGCCCTATCAAAACAGGGAATAGCTGAAAAGTACGAGTTTAATAAATCAATGTTTAATTTATGAAGGCTTACATCGGGACGTGGTTTTCCAACTCCCATGGATTGAAGAAACTTCCAAACCTTAGCTGGATCACCATTTTCTACAGATTTATGGACATATCGGCGTTGAGCATTCCTACATAACTTGTTGCAGAGATTACGAATAGCTACAAATTTTTCCCAGTTCAGGGAATTGGGTCTACGCTTAAACCTGGACTTAGCTGTAGCTTTCCTCAATATCAATGATTTTATTTCATCGGTGAGCCAAGGTGACGGGAGGTGCTTCAATTTAACTGCACGTATTGGAGCGTGTATATCGAACAGCTTCGTTATATTAGTATTGAAAATTTCAACCTTATCATCGATCGAGTTTGAGGTAAGCAGAGGGACCCAGTCTATGTTGTCAGCATCCTCACGAAGACTTACGGAATTTACCCCACGAAAGCAACGCCGCATCACAACCTTACATCTATCTTTAGGGGGGCGAATTTTCAGCGATAAATAAATAAGGTCATGATGTGAGAAGGCATCGGCAGCACATTGGCCATGATTTGCAACAAGATGAGGAGAGGAAACGAATATGAGATCGAGGAGAGAAGGAGTAGAATTAGGAAAATGATGAGTGGCATTGAGAGGTAGGATAGAAAGGTTACAAGAATTCAAAACAGAAAATAGTGAAGAAGAGCGATGATCTCTCTTAAGTAGGCAAGTATTGAAATCTCCCATGATTATGCTGTGACTGTACGAGGGAGTGAGATTAATAAGAATGGTTTCTAGAGAAGAGAAAAAGTCAATGCGCAGAGAGGGACAATAATAAACACCGAGAAGAATTTTAGTGTGAAGGAGTTCAACCTCCAGGAACAGATGCTCACCGCCATTTGCGGGCGGAGGCTGAGGTGACGTATGTACAATGGAAAAGGAAATACCGGTACGTAAGTATATAGCCACCCCACCACCACCGCCAACGGATCGATCGTTCCTGATAAGTTGATAACCAGGAAGGGAGTAGGAACTAGAAGGAAGGCATGGCTTAAGCCAAGATTCTGAAACAAGAATAGCATGGAGATTCGCACAGTCAAAGCTAGCTAACATATCGGTGAAATGTGCCGGAATACTCTGGGCGTTGATATGCACGACATTGAAATTCTTAGGAACATCAGAGAATTGAGATGAAAGAATTTCACTTAGCGATGGAATACTAGTAAAACTGCTGTTGTCACTACCTGCCGAGAAAAACTCATCAGACTCACTATCAATTTGAGACATGACATTTATTAATAATAAATAAACTTAAAAATATATTTAAAAAAAAAATACTGCTTACAAATAGGTATTAAAAGTCAAAACAATATACATATATACGAATGTTTATCAGTAAATATGGCCTGTTTAATAGGCACCTTACATTCCACCTGCCGGTTGTGTTAAGAGTTACAACAATAAAAAGAAACAAAATACAAAGAAAAAGCAAACAAAAACAAAAATACAACGATAAAGGCCGGGTAATAACAAAAATATACCAAACCAAAAGTAAATAAAAGTTATCACCACGTCTATTAAAAAAATAATGTCATTATCATTGCGGAAAAGAAAAAAAAGAAAAAAAATAAAAAAAAATATCTAAACAGGTTAACTAACAACTCATAATGACTAGAGGTACACAAAACAAAAAGATAAAATAAAATAACAATAATAATCAAGTGGTGTATACAAAACAGATTATAGAACCTACATATTTATAATGCTTAAAATAAAATGTAATTGAGCTATGGAACTCGACACGGTAAACAACAAAAATGACAGATAAAAATATAACCTATATGGAAGGTAGTAGTAGTGAAATATAATAACAAACAGTCTTACCCAGCCAGTACATGAAAACAGTTAATAAGTAAATGTTTATTTATTTTTGTTGTTCGCTGTGCGCTTGGACCTCGCAATCCTGGATCGAGTTCCAGTTTTAACATTATCAACACTGCCGATGTGACTCAGGTCGTGAAGAGATGTAATACGCTTCCGCACGCCATCTGCGCCAATAACATATACGTTGCCTTCTTGAGTCCAGCACCTCGCAATGCCGAACTTCTCCCGGGCAGCCATAAATAAGTCGTGACGCGCTTTTGTCAAGAATTCCGACATGGTGATTCCGGAGCCCTTGAGCTTAGTTTTGGCGTACCACAGCCCATCCCGGACCGCAACATCCTGGAGCTTGAAGAGAATGGGACGAGGTTTTTCAGCCTCGGAGGCGCGTCCCATTCTATGACACCTTTTAATGCTATGCGGCGAGAAGTCTTTTACTTTAAAGTGCTCCTTGATGACGTTAGCCACTACGAGTCCAGTATCCTCCTTGCTCACCTCCTTGACACCGTGCAACAGCAAGATCTTCCTACGGCTTCTCATCTCCAAATTGTCGATGTTGCGTGCTAAGAATTCGACCTGCTGCTGGAGATTCGTTAGAGCCTCAGTGATGAATGCCCGGAACGAACCGAAGTCAGATGCCAGGCTAGACGCGGTGGATGACCTCGGTGATTTGTGCAGCTCGGCGTCAAAGTCAGCCATCCTCTTATGGAACATCTCCATCATGTCAGCCAGTGTATCCTTGATAGAATCCATTGCGTAGAAGTGTGGTGAAAAGTGTAGAAATAAGGATTGTTTATAGGATATAACACAACACCGGCAAGTAACAGTAATTATCTAATGAAAACTTTCATTCCAAATTATTTACAATCAAATGTAGATATATTTTTAAATTTTAAATTTTAGAGCACAAATTAACGATGTGTATTAGATGACTACCCTCCAGAATTAATAATTAAAATATATAAATTAATTAATTAAGATTGTATTTCTCAACGAAAGGACAAAATTTATCGCATTTTAAATAGAAAATTAGTCGATTAAGAGAGTATCGTATTAAACGATATTTCTTTTTTTATAGTAGTTGTGTTAAGGATAATATTTTTTATTAATAGCGACAAATATGGTTTTTAGATTAATTCAATCGTAGTTGTCTAGTGATTTTTTTCTTATTATTAAGCACAAGTCTGTCAATTATATAACATATTATTTACTTGTGTCATTTATTAGCTGTTTCGTGTCCAGACAGTATGAATTTTAACTCAAGCATTCTTGCCTATTGAATTAACTTCGTCAACTATTTTAATTATTGAACTTCGCAGTTACAAAAGTATTTCTTTTATTGAATTGTGAGTTCATGAGTTTGTATGGTCTCTCGTTTTTACCTGAACTAGTGGTATAAATTGTAACACGTAGCTCACGACACCCCACTTTGAAAGTGAATTGTCGAACGTAAAATAGGTCACTATGAACTGTATTGTAATGCATTGTATTGTCTTTTTGTTCGTTAATAGAATGTTCACGCCTGTTTCTAGAAGGGGTGGGGAGGGGTGCAATTAGTGTCATCTGTAGTTTGCCGAAGTTATTTCCATGTCAATACAATCGTGAGAGAGAACGGCCCTATAGCTATTGAAAATTCATGGCCCGCCCGCGGACAACATACTCGTATTATATTAGATTTTTCATTTTGAATACTTGTTTTTGTATGTAGTGAGGAATATAAAAAGGTTTTTAAAAATAAATTCTTGAGCCTGCCTTAGTCTAGGGAAATAATATTATTAAGTTATTATCACTTAATGTATAAATATATATGAAAAAATTGCCCCCGTAATAATTTAACATAATTAAACAATTTCCAAAAAAGAACTTTGCAAAACAGCTCTTGTAAATTAAGAATATTCAGTAACATCCCCGTAAGATACAATTCAAGCGTTTAATTTGACTCCTGTCGAGTTGAAAGTTCATTCAGTTAAAAGTTGGTCCCTTTGTATTAACTGCAGATGTTACTGGCATAACTTTTACCCAACAGCCCTTAGAAAATGAACAAAGTGTTACTTCGCAGTTAGCCCGCTTTTAAACGGCTGTTGGGGGTGCGCAGACTAACCCTAAACATAATTTACCCGTAAATTCGAAGGTAATTTCATCGGCAAT
Source organism: Deilephila elpenor (assembly GCA_949752805.1). Taxonomy (NCBI): domain Eukaryota; kingdom Metazoa; phylum Arthropoda; class Insecta; order Lepidoptera; family Sphingidae; genus Deilephila; species Deilephila elpenor. The sequence goes on from OX457108.1 coordinate 12,902,652, forward strand.
TTTAAGAGCGCCTTTTTTTTATCCAAGAGGAAAAGCTATTAAGCTCCCCATTCGTACCCCGGGGGAGGCCGAAAGGGGTATGTCAGTGTCTCTGGCCTTCCAGACCAGCACGCTGCGGATTGTGACCAGGCTGGGTCCCTAACAACAGTCCCTATGACAGCATACTAATATCCCGCGCGGTTAAGAACGTAAGTGTCTACTTATTTTTTATACTGGTACTATAATATAGTGCCTTATGCCTATAGTGCACCTGGTAGTATGTATATGTACAAAAATACCATACACCACTTGCTGGTTTTCAAAATTAAATATTTTACAACGCGGGCGCAGTGGAATGCCAAGCATTGCTTTGTAATTCATGGTGTTGTTTGGTTTTGTTACTATCCATGAACGGTCGTATCACTTACCATCACGCGAACGGCATGCTCGTCTCGTCATTCATAGTAGAAAAAAAATGATTTTTTAAGAAAGTCTTCCTGGCATCCAGGGTTACGGGAGCTCATCTTTTATCCCATTGCGCTGATATTATAAGGGTCTGACATTAACGTAGCAAACTATGTGCATGCTTTATTCGTATCAGGATAAATAGTAATCTTTGTATTATTTAGTATCACAGCCTCAGTGGCGCAGTTGTGCTACGATATGATTGCATCGCTGAGGTCTCGGGCTCGATTCACGGGTTGAGAAAAGTGATATTGGAGTTTTCTATTCATTATCAGCCCCGAGTCAGGAATTTGTGCCCTATATTTATTTATTTATTTATTTAACACTTTGTACATTTCAATAGTACAGGCGGACTTAATGCCTTAGGGCATTTGACTATATGGCGATAGGCTGGCCTTATCACATCGTGGGAAGACACATACAAGGCGAAATGTGGGTGTCCTTGTAGCACCTCTGCCTACCTCTGAGAAAAATGCTTGAGTTTGTGTATGTATGTAATTAGTATCACTTGCCGATGACGGAACGTACTAGTGAGAAACTTCCTTAGTTCCTAATTCACACAAAATATACAGTTATGTTTGATACGTTCATAGCTTGGTTATGTTATGCATCGTTTTAGTGGGAACTGACCCTTATTCTTACCAACATAAGTATCATACTAAAATATTATTTTCGCATGTTCCTGACTTATTTATCGCCCCTCGACTTCGCCACTTAATCTTGCTTACAAATAGATACTTTGCTTGGAAATACGATCTCAATGTAAGATATCCATGTTTTCGTACACAAAAAGCTTCAACGATAAATATGTTTGCGCCTTTCACTTCATGCTGTTTGGGGTAATACTAATTTTTGTGCTTTATTTTAAGGCCTTATTCATAGACAGTTTTAAAATTCATTTTCTTTATCGAATATTTTGCCTCCTTCGCTCAAACTACATTTAAAAGTCATTCGAAAGGGACAAAACATTCGATAACTAAAATAGGTTTAAATCTATCCATAAATAAGGCCGTAAGTGTTTCTTTTCGGACTGATACGACAAAGCGACTGTAATGCATTAGGTGGGAGGTGCAATAAAATCAAATAAAATTCACTGTCACTGGTCGCTACATACGTTCCTGTGTGCTTGGATTCGTATACACGAGTATACTCGTACACAAAACTGCGATGTGGCGTCGCATCGTAAAAATCTACGAGCTTGAACAATGCATCGCAAAACTTGCGAATTGATTCGCATCGTGCACTTTTGCGATGTTATGTCACTCTTGTTGACGCCACTTTAAAGTTTTACTTCTCTTTGAGATAGGGTCTGCGCAAGACGCGATGGTAGACGTTATTTATCTTTTATGCCTATTTTTAATCAATTTTTGAAGAGTGTCTCGCTTAGAGTGATGAGTATTATAAAAAAATATATATTTTAAATATGAAGATTGGAGCGTGTGTGAAAGTTTAGTTTCTCTTAAAGATGTTCCAGACTTTAACAAAATGGTACAAATTCAAAGATATGCTTATCCCAAAATAATTTAAAATACTATTGTTTATAAAGTTCCATATTTTTTAGGAAATTAGTTGCCATCAGCGTTCATAATGGTTATAAATGGATTGACTCAGTCCTTTTTATTTTTTTATACAGGGTATATCAAGACCGCGACCGAAAACGAAGCCAGGTGATAGTATTAGTGACTTCAGACACAATGCAAGTAAAAATTTCTCAAAAGAAATCGGCAACTTTTTTTTTGTAATTTTTTACTTATCGTCGTATTTGGGTGATAAATAGATAGCTTTCCTAAAATAATGATGTAGACCTCTTTATTTCTAAATACTAAATGGTACGTAAGCGTTTAAATTATTATTTTCGCAATAACTAGGTATTTACCACCAAAAAAAGATGATTTTTAAAAAAATCTAAAAAAAAATCTATCGCTGTTTTGGTGAAATTTTTATTTGCATCGAGTCTGTAACCACTAAAACTACCACTTGGCTTAGTTTTCGGTCGCGGTCTTGAGATACCCGTATATCTTCTGACTAATAATAACAGTGCGTAACACATTGTTCGATCCTTGCCACTACGCACGACATTCAAATTGATTATCGTCGAGGGAATGTCCGCCCTAGCCCTGGAAGGAAGACGCATTGTCTCGCGATATCGCATCGCAGCAATTCGTGTCGCAGTTTTCTGCGTTGCGAATTCGCGGCGTGCTGAATCACAGTTTTGTTTACAAGTCCTGAACCCGAAATGTGACTCAATTTATTTTTACTGTGACTTATCCGAAATACGAACATACTACCACTAGGTACAGGGTTTCTGGTAATCTCACTCATAAAAGAAAACGCAAAAGTAAGTCTACTTCACTTCCAGTCTTTCCGATTTATATCGTAGCTTTATAGACCTAAATCAATGATGAAAATATCATAATATTGTATTAAATTTTTCCCCTTTGAGGAACTTCTTGAATTAACCCATGTAAGCTAACTGCAAACAAACAAAGCAAACTTTTTCATAGGAAAATCCACATTCGGATGCGTAAGTTGGGACGTAACAATATTACGAGAGAAACGGCCGGTCCAACATTCGATTACCGACCCAAATGTATTCATACGGACCGAATAGTCTTGTCGATAATCCGCTTTCATGAATTTACATCTATTCCTATACTTACAATGACCCTTGGAAACTGCTACGGAAATCAACACAGAGTATAAGTTCGAGGAAATTGTTTATGTTAGTTTAGCATACATTGCCCTATAAAAAGGAGTTTTGTGTATTATCCCGCCCATAAAACCGGCATTGGAAATCGCGTACAAATCGATAGCGGTTTAGTGATACCGAGCACTGACGCTAAATTTAACTCTGGGAATGTCTTTGACCCACAATGGAGTGAAATCACACAAACATTGTATCGGTGCGGGCATCGAACTCGCGGCCTCGCGTTTCGCACCCAGTGGTTAACCAACTTCGCCACGGAAGCTGTAATATGGTGGGAAGGCTATTTTTTCTCCAGCAGTGTGCTATTTCACCCCACACTGGCTATAAAAAGTCTTATTTCGGCAAAATGGTGTTACTATTCCGTCTGTGAGAACATTGTAGCCAAAGAATACATACAATGTTGTTATAACCATAGTTTGTTACAATGTATGTTACTTTCATAATTTAAAATTCGAAGCAGAACTCCCGCTTGGTATTGTGTAATTGAGTATAAAATAGCTTTGTAATATAAGTGTTTATTATTATACTAACACAGTAGTTACAATGCGCCCATATGGTAAGCGCATTTGTAACGGTTCGGGGGTCGATCTCGTAGCCCTTCGTTTCACAGCCAGCGACGAACAACTGCACCACGAAGGCTATCACGATAAGTTGTTCACCACCGAGGCAGTTTTTGAAAACGAAAACTTTTTTAAAAATATGCTTAAAAGAAATCCATAATTTTCCAATGATATTATTTCTAATAAGTCCCATCACCGCTATCAGGAATAGCCCGCATAATCCCCGCAAAGATAAAAGTAGCCAATTAATATAATTGAATCGACGAGACCGATATAGAAATCTGCATAAAGCGGGAGGCAGGTCGGATGTAAATGCGCCGAGCCTCCCCTAATGGTTTTATTGCATATTTCATTAAATATTGGAAATTCTTGGGAAGTAATACCGTCTGCAAATGGCGAAGGTCACGGGTTCTGTACCGGTCTGTTTATTGATGTGTATAGCGAGTAATGAAAGGAATTGAGTGTAGAACGGTGTATTGTCGCTTAGCAATCATTGTTGGGAGACAGTTGGGAGGTTAGTGCGTGGTGGCCTGTTGGTAACGAACCAGACGCGGCTGCCTACATGTTCACGGTGGTCGCGGGTTCAAATTCCAGGGCACACCTCTGACTTTTCGGAGTTATGTGTGTATTGATAGTCAATCACCACGCACTTTAACGGTGAAGGAAAACATCGTGAGGAAACCTGCATATCATAGCGATTTGTAACAAATTCTGTGGTATGTAATGTCCGCCAACCTGTACTAGGCCATCATGGTGGACTATGGCCTAACGCGTCTCAATCGTACTCGCTATTGTAGAGGAGGCTCGTGCCCTGTTGTGGGACGTTGATGGCCCGATACAGTATAGCACAATGTTATAAAAAATATTTATACAATTATAAGCCCTCTTGTCACAGGCAAGCAATCACATCCACCCCACCCAACTTTAAGTAATTCTTTGTCACATCGACTAAAACACCCGTGTCCCAGTTCCAAAACATGAGTAACGTGGGAACATCAGGAACTACAGCTAATTTATCGCGGCCATTCGTCAAGCTCGCGCGCTGAATATTGCAGTTTAAATTTAAACTAAAACCCTGGTAAGTTTTCTTCAAGATACCGTTGGACTGGGTATTTACATTTTAAATAAATAAATAGGGGGATGAAGTGGAAATAATAGGATTGAGTAAAGTGGTGATTCATCGTCTCTGTTTGTGTCTAAGATGCAAGCGTGACGATGTATGTATGTAAATAATTTTCAATAACCATACACTTAGTCCTAACCCATACAAAGAAGCCTTGGTTTGTGTTTATTCACTCATTCTCACTACATCCAGACCTGAAATAAATATTTGTGAGCCACATACACATTTGTCTTGGTGCGGAGATCGAACAAAAGGCTGCGGGTTTGAAAATAGTGTCTGTGACAGATCAATAAAAAAGCACGGGCGATTGTATAAGTCCGCAGTTCTTCGTGATAATGAAAAAGACACGTAATTTGGGACTTAAACAGCTGAATAATGAATTTAATCACCACTCCAACCCCTACTTTATAACTAGGCCAGTAATTTGATTACCAAATTGTTGTTTTTCTGTGCCAGAATAACTAATAACTATTTTGTAGTCACAACTACCGCAGCGACAAGCGAAAATAATGGGTTGTTTACACCCGCCCAAAAGGAACTGGCTTCATTCATATTTTATGGGACGGCTTTCGTTCGTGAGCCATTTTGAAGTTTTTATAGGTGTTTTTTTCGTTGTACTAGTTTTAGTAAAGTGCACCTGATAGTAAGGACAGAGACTGCATCGCTTTAACTCCTGATAACCACGATACAAGACTTGATAATAGTGTGGGGCCAGGTATATTATGTATGGATGTCCGGTACCGCCTATAATGCGTGTGACGGTTAACGAGGGGTTTTTAGTCAGTATGCTGGCGTAGATATTGTTAGGGACCCAGCTCGGTCACAACATCCGCATTGTTCCGAACTGGAAGGCCAGTGACACTGACATACCCCTTTCGACCTCCCCCGGGGTACCGAAAGGGGATCTTAACAGCTTTCCCTCTCGAAACAAAAAAAAAAAAGTTATATTATGTATGTGACTGTGGGGCAAAATTGTTATTTAATTTCTTTATACTGGCTAGTTTTTTTTGGTCCGGCAAACATGCGAACAGGTCACCTATTGGTAAATGATCACTACCACCCATGGAAATCCACAACGCTGGATCCACATGGATGTGATGCCAGCCCATCTAATTAGGAGGAGAGGGGGAAGAAACTAGGATGGGAAGAAGAAATGGGTATTGGTATATCATCAACGATTTTGAAGGGTATTACGTTCATCGACCTCTAGTTCACTATACAGAGCTGTGTCTATACCACATATTATATGCTGATCTGCATTTCTATCAAAAGTTTATTGTTTCAACACACCGGTAAAAACTTTAACGCCATTCGCATTTGTACGATACGATTTCCCAGTCTTCTTCGCTCTTGGCAAAATCAATCTCAGCACAGGTGCGCCGCTAACATTGTTTGGACACTCGGATGTACTGGCGAGTTCAACCGATATAGCTGTGATGTAAGTGAATACACTAGCGACCTGAATAAAATGTTACTCAAAGTATGTTACTGCATGATTTTGACGTAGTAGATCTATCATTTTCATTGAATCTATAGTCGTGTTTTTGGTATCATTTATAAAGTTATCTGAGAAACCCAGTCAAGATTTCACAACAAGGCTCCATTATTTACAAACATCTCTGAGAACTGCAGCCAATACTTCGCAGCTAATACTGACTTGATTGTTTTATTCGAAGCTCAAGTGATTTATTAACATACAAATACTGTTGACTTCAAATAAGATATAATTATTGTTACTTGGACATCAAAAACGAGAATTTTTCCGGTTTCACAACACAGGCTAAAAACAAATGTTCATACATTCACAAACACAAACTTTTGTCTCAATGTACGATTCGACCCTGCATCCTCTCACAGCCGGTGAATTAACTAAATATGCTATCAGGTCTCAGAGAATTGTAAAAGAACCTCAACTAAATTCCGTTGCAGTTGGATTGCGAGACGATGCTGTTTACCAGCAGTAAATACAGATGGAGATTATGTTTACTCTACGGCTGCTGGTCGCTAGTGTTTGCTCAATTTAACTAATGAGAACTATGGGGGTTTGATTTCCTTGCCAGTGCAAGTTTCAGGGTGGATGGAGACGGTTTGGCATGCTTTCAACGATTTTAATTTGTTCTACATCGTCGTAAGTATACTATGTCATTGTTGTGTGAAATTATTTTTATGGATCAATCCTTACTAATATAAATGCGAAAGTGTGTATGTTCCGTTTTCACGCTAAAACTGCTAAACCGATTTTAATGAAATTTAACATAGAGATATATTGGAGCATGGACACGGACATAGGCTAATTTTTATCCCGAAAAAATAGAGCGTTGCAATGGGATGAGCCAAGAATTCATTATAAATATACATATTATTTGCTACTCTTTCAAATTCGAATTAATGGCACGGAAAAGAGAGGTCAGGATTGCATGCTTTTCGTCATGGGACAGAATGAAATGAAACGGAACATTGAGTTAAAATACGATATATATACGATAACTTTTATACGATATATTCCAAATAAATATTTCAGCGCGAACACCGTCTAAAGTTATTTACTTGAAGCATTCGTCAACATAAACACCTTTGACATTTTCAATTCCGTTGACTTTTATACGGCTAAATTCGAACTTATACTTTTATAAATTCGTTCGTACCGATAATGGGAAAAGTTTTGTGGAGTGGCCCCCTTTTATCTTTGCCGTGTAATCTATCTTTTGATAACTATTTTGACTGGCTCAACTTGCTATGAATTATGGGAGTTGTTTATACTTTTTCCACCACTTTGTGAGATGTTCGTTTGCTGAGGGGTAGGAACTTTATCAAAGGCAACGCATACCTACATTTGCAATGTCATGCGTATATTGCACAGGGGCTGGCATTCTGTTTTGCTGGATGCTGACATATCACATTTAGGTCAGTCGCTTTCATCTTTACGCATTCACTTTAGATGAGGTTATGCTTGTTTAGGAATTAACCGATTATGTGCTTACAGTTTATCTGATTTTGTAGGTTTCCATGAAAAGCGAAAATTATTCGGGACGATATATTTTTACTTTCACTTCTGCTTGGAAAAAAACATTTTTTGTTGAATACACCTAGGTAGCAGAAAATTTATTATTTTTGCTTTTAAACTACTTCGGTTTCTTTTCAGCTATTCTACTGAATATAAAACCATCTAACACTTAAGTAATCCGCTTAAGCTTCGAAAACAAATGGAATATTCAATGATGGGTGAGAAAACATCCTTTTTCTAAAACATTAGGGGGATGAATTGTAGTTCATGTTTTAAAAATATTATTTCCCTTGGTTTCACAAAAGAAAATCGTATCTATGTAAGTGTGTACCTCGTGATAATAACTTGGGGCAAGTCGCTGAGCCAATCGCTTCTTTTTTATGCTGACTTTATTCCTTATTTTAGGATTCCGTAACAGGAACAAGAACGTTAGCGGTTAGGCCAGATAAACTGGTAAAAGAAGTTAGAAATTGCTAAACGCATATCGAAATCTTTGGAGCAGACCTAAGTTCCGCAGTGGACTTTCTTATAGCTGAAGGAAAAACGATAATTTGTTTAAAAACAATACAGATGAGTGTGACGTTAATGCTATCAATTATATCGTAGCTTTGATTTCAATATGTGGAATATATCATGACTTATGAGTAAAAATGTAATGAGAAAATTTAATTTAATAAAAATAAAATTTCGTATCGCCTATCGCCATATCTGCCACAAATTTCCGACTCCTGGCTGATAGTGAATAGAAAAATCCAATATTACTTTGCCCGACACGGGATTCAAACCCGAGACCTCAGCTTTGAATGAAATTTACCACTTTAATATTACATTCTTTACAATATTATATGGGACAGTTAAAACTTCTTGTACAAAAACAGAGACACCAGAAGGATCTTCTTTATTCCATACAGAATCTTCAATGAACTATATCCACTCAAACTTGTATATATTTAAGTGATAGATTGTTTTATCTACCAGGAAGTGTAGCGGAAAAAAATATGTTTGTTTTTATCCGGAGATTGGATCTGTCTGTGAAATAAGTGGCGCCGTAAGTTCATTTGTTTTTTTTTTAGATTGTTTTTTGCAATTTCACTGTTTAAAAGGAATATTAAAATAAATGGGCGGATTATCCTATTAAATGTAAAATGATGGGTCGTGTAGCCATTACCTTAAGCTAAAGGGGAAGGCAGTGTTTGATGTTTTTTTAACGAGAGGAAAGCTTAAGCTTCCCATCTGAAGCCCCGTGGGAGTTTTAAAGGGACCCACCGGCGTCATTGGCTTTTCACCCCAGGACAGTAGCTTCTTAATATCCAAATTTAAAACAATGCTATGTTTTTCTATTTCGTGGATGCTTTAAAATAGCTACGAGCATTTCCTTGATACGCTTTAAAGAATTTGAATATTTCGTTAATACAGTAGCATAATAAAAAAATATTTAATTCATCAAACTACATTAACTATTGTATGCCAATATGGCGGATCATAGCTGCACAAAAATGTCGATGTAACACCATTTTAACCTATGTACCACAATAAAATATATTGAATTTGAAGATGAAGGTGTTTTTTTTTTAATTCAAATTATAATAATCAGATTCCTGACACTATCAACTTTATTCATAACTTTACCTGTTTAGAATTATGTCTAACTCCCAGTAAAGGTGATTTTTTCCGGGAAAAGTTACGTATTCTCACCCTTCGGCTCATAAACTATACGCAAAAAAACAAGTTGATCCATTGCTACCCTCTGCGTGAGAGGACAAACCAACACATTTATAACATTTATAACTCAATATGAAGAAGAAAACATGCAATGGCTTCGCATCATGTGTTTCTGGTTTTCATTCCCGGGACGGCCACTTTGTGACTTACTCTATTAGAAAATATTCTTATGAGTTTTAAAGGAGCATGAATTTTCCAAGCCATGCGTGGTATAACTGACTGCCTCGGTGGCGTAGTTGTATTACGGTACGGTTAAAAAGCTGAGGTCTCGGGTTCGAGCCCCGGGTCGGGCAAAGTGAATTTTTCTATTCATTATCAGCCCGGAGTCAGGAATTTGTGCCCGATATGGCGATAGGCTCACCCCCTATCACATCGTGGGACGGAACATAAAAGGCGAAATGTGGGTGTCCTGGTGGCGAGTCTGCCTACCCCATCGGGGATAAAGGCGTGAGTTTATGTATGTATGTATGTATGTATGTATGCGTGTTAAAATAGGACCGCCTAACACGCCTTTTACGACGAAGGAAAACACCATGAGAAAACCTATATATCCACGAGATCTGTACAATAATTAATATGTTGTAGGAAGACCGGCAACCCACAATAAAAATACATTCTCAACTCTCTGAATCGGACGCTCGATTGTAGAGGACTTGTTCTCAGCAGCGATTTCGGTCTGATACAGCACGTATGAATAAAATCTAGGGTCTCTAAGATAATGGCACTTCTGCCAATCCATTCAATACAGATGTAAGCTTAAACAGTAAGGTGAATAAACTAGGTCAACAAGATAGAAAACAATATTCGAGGCGAGGATTATTGCAACATAAACTTTGGGTAGTCGCGATGGAACAACAAACAACTTATTGATTTACTGCCTAAGTATACACAGGAGCATGTATTCTTAATATCGAAGTTTGCGTACTCCGCAATTTAAAAGTATAATGCTTGCAGTTTGAAAAATAAGTTTGGTACGCAACAAATTTTATATTTCCCGCTACCCTAATAAATTGTAGATACACGTACGGTTTTCTAGTAATGTATGAAGGAGTATTCATTCGCTATAGTTTTTCGTTTCGCTACTATATTTTATTACTTTTGTGGACGCTCACCCACATAAATAAACACACATGTACACATTCACATTTAAACATACATTCACATCAAACAAACACGCATACGTACATACATTCATATATACAAACATACATACATACATATATACAAACATACAAACATACATATCTACACTCGTACACACATATAAATTACTGACAAACTCACTGACGCGAGTGACACAACTGGTCGTTTCCGAAATTGTCTGGAAATGCGTTACGGGCTACTACAATAACTGTGCGCCCGAGTTCGGCTAGCTTCACTGCACATGACGTGTGGTTCGGGTGCCCGAACCACATCCGAGGGCCGCCGAACTCGACCGAACGCGCGGAGCAAATGGTTAACCAGTCAGACCCTACCCGCGCTGATATACGTTGCTATCCGATTAGACCAGCTGTTTTCGCTATTCGCTCGCTTTAATTCAGTACGCACTGGCTAATAATTAACTTACGTAGTAGTTACTGTATATATGTGTCTTCCATCTTTTGTGCTTGTTTGCTGTTCTTTGTGTGTACGTGTGAACTGTCGCTTACGACCCTTCTGTCTATTTTTCTATAGTGTGTGTGGTGAACAATAAACTGTGAACTATCTGTGTACTAGCTTTTACTTCTCTGCTGTACCCTTACATACTTCACGCTATCGACTACAAGGTACCCACACATCTTTTTACTACTACATTGGTGACCCCGAGGAAAACGCTAGAATGAGCGACAGCAGTGAATCCAACAGTACCGTCGAATCACGGAAAGGCGGCGAGACTGGCAACGTCACCCGTCGGGCCAGAAAGGTACGCCCGCCAGCAGAGCGACCTTCATATGACCTTCCAATTAATTTGAAGGTACCGGCATTTTCTCCCGACGAACCGGAAATTTGGTTTGCCTTATTAGAGGGTCAATTTGAAATGTATGGCATAACCGACGACTCTTTTATGTTTTCCAACACCCTCAAGAATTTGGATGTTGCAACAGCCAAGGAAGTAAAGGACATAATTATAAATCCTCCACTTCGAAGGAGGTATGAAAAACTCAAAAGTGAGCTTGTTAGACGATTGACTGCCTCCAAAGAGAAGAAAATGAGACAGGTTCTGACTCACGAGCAACTTGGAGACCGAAAGCCATCACAGTTTCTTCGGCACCTTCAAGATTTGGCTGGCCCAAGCTTTCCGGACGATTTCTTGCGGACCATTTGGTGCGACCGTTTGCCACGAGAGATTCAAACTGTTCTGGCGTCGCAAACCAGTCAATCTTTGGAGCAGCTAGCAGAATTAGCTGATCGTGTACAAGATATAGCTGCGCCTTCCAACGTGGCAGCAGCTTCAGCATGTACCTGTTCCTGCAGTGGGACTTCATCCAGCGAGGTCGCGGAGCTAAAGTTGATGGTGGCACGGTTAGAAGCGAAACTGGAAGAGCGCGGACGTGTTCGTACAGCAGCTGACCATTCCAGACCACGGCGCCAGCGATCTTCGTCCCGGAGTAGAACGCGGTCAACGTCCAGCTATCGTCGGGCTCCAACCTGTTGGTACCACCTCAACTTCGGATCCAAGGCGCGGAGATGTCTTCAGCCGTGCGACTACAAGCCAGCGGGAAATGCCACGGGCAGTCGTTAAAGGCGACTGATGATTGCCCCGCTTCCCCAGGTCGCCTCTTTGTAACCGACCGCTATACGAAGACGCAGTTTTTGGTCGACACAGGCAGCGACCTCTGCGTTTTCCCAAGGTCGCAACTGCGCCAACGTCGAGCACCTACTAGCTACGAACTCATCGCAGCCAACGGGACGACCATCAGCACCTACGGCTACACGGACCTCAACCTGGACCTAGGACTTCGCCGGGTCTACCCATGGCGATTTATCGTTGCGGACGTAACTAGACCTATTTTAGGAGTAGACTTTTTGTGTCACTATAGTTTAGTTGTTGACTGTAAACATCAAAAATTAGTAGATAATACAACTACTCTTTCTACTCCAGCTTCACTGGCTATTGATTGTAGTGTCTATTCGGTGAAGGTTCTGACTGGCAATTCACATTACCATCTTTTACTTTCACAGGAATTTCCGGTGATTACACGACCAGCTGGGACACATCGCACTGTACCTCACAGCACACAACATCACATCCGCACAACATCAGGCCCCCCCGTTTCATGTCCTCCCAGACGTTTGGCTCCTGACAAGCTGAAGGTGGCTAAGGAGGAATTCCAGGCCATGCTTAACGATGGTACCGCAAGGCCTTCTGAGAGCCCGTGGTCATCGCCGTTACACCTGGCGCCGAAAAAAGATAACGGCTGGCGTCCCTGCGGTGACTACCGACAGCTCAATGCCCGCACAATACCGGATAAGTATCCAGTACGTCATATCCATGACTTCGCCCACAATATTGCTGGTTGTAGGATCTTTACCACGATTGACCTCGTTAAAGCCTACAACCAAATACCAGTGTGCGAGGAGGATATACCGAAGACGGCTATTACCACGCCCTTCGGTATGTACGAATTCCCGTACATGACGTTCGGGTTGCGGAACGCCGCCCAGACATTTCAGCGTTTCGTCGATGAAATGATGCGCGGACTGGACTTCGTCTACTGCTATCTTGATGACTTTCTCATCTTCAGCAGGGACGAAGTCGAGCATGAAAACCATCTCCGTCAAGTATTTTCACGGCTGAAAACTTACGGAATGGTTATCAATCCGGCGAAATGCGTTTTCGGCGTCCCGGAAGTTTCCTTTCTGGGATATCACATCTCGGCGGAAGGAACCAAGCCTTTGGACGAGAAAGTTCAAGCCATTCGCGATTTTCCTCCACCGAAGACCGTCAGAGCATTGAGGAGGTTTTTGGGCATGGTAAATTTTTACCGGCGTTTTTTGCCCCATGCCGCAGAAACCCAATCTCCTCTCAACTCTCTCCTCATGGGTGCAGTCAAGGGTTCAACACCCATTGCCCTAACTGACGAAGCCTTAAAGGCCTTCACTAATGCCAAAGAGAGCCTATCAGAAGCAGCTCTACTCACACATCCTAACTGCAATGCCAAACTGGCTTTAGTTACGGATGCGTCGGACGTGGCTATGGGGGCAGTTTTGCAACAGCTACAGGACAATGCTTGGCGTCCGCTAGCTTTCTTTTCCCGCAGACTGAACCCTACACAACAAAAATATTCCCCATATGATCGCGAGCTTCTCGCGATCTATGAGGCAATCAAATATTTCAGGTTTATGCTCGAGGCAAGGGACTTCATAGTTTACACCGACCACAAGCCTATCAGTTATGCTTTCACTGAGAGGAAACATAACTGCTCGCCTAGGCAGTTTCGGCAATTGGACTATATTTCCCAGTTCACGACCGACATAAGGCACATCTCAGGCAAAAACAACGTCGTGGCCGATGCCTTATCTCGAATCGATGAGCTGGGGGCTCCAATCAATCTAGCCGAACTTGCTAAGAGCCAAGAGTCGGATTCTGAGTTGTCTCAATATTTGGATGGCAATTCATCTCTCCGCCTCTCCAAAATACAATTACCCGGGAGTTGCATACATTTGTACTGTGATACGAGTACACCAACTGCCCGGCCCTTTGTTACCAAAAACTTTCGTAGGCAAGTATTCCAGAGCTTACACTCTTTTAGTCATCCTGGCGCTACTGCCACTGCGAAGTTGGTTGCCGAACGATTTGTTTGGCCGGGCGTCAGGAGGGACTGCCGAGAGTGGGCTCGTACTTGCCTACAATGCCAACGTGCGAAAGTAACAAAGCACGTGTCGGCGCCGGTAGGGAAATTTGATTTACCCCGTGCACGCTTCAAGCACGTGCATATAGATCTGGTGGGACCCCTACCCATATCCCAAGGACACCGCTACTGTCTTACGGCCATCGACCGGTTCACTCGTTGGCCCGAGGTGATACCCATACCGGACATCACGGCTGAAACAGTAGCCAAGGCCTTATTATCCGGTTGGATATCCCGATTTGGGTGCCCAGAGCAGATAGTGACAGATCGCGGACGTCAATTCGAGTCCGCACTGTTCCAATATCTGGCAAAAATTGCTGGGTTCCAACACAGACGCACCACTGCATACCACCCAGCCTGCAATGGCATGGTTGAGCGCTTCCATCGGCAGCTTAAAGCGTCAATCACATCCCATGTCAGCCAAAACTGGACTGAAGTCCTGCCTCTAGTGATGCTGGGAATACGCAGCGCATACAAAGAGGATCTCCAAGCTTCTTCAGCTGAGCTGGTCTATGGAGAGCCGCTAAGACTTCCTGGCGAATTTTTCGATCCGAGCGCGCCATGTACATCTGACATGTCAGATTTTATGGCGCGTCTCCACTCGTTCGCCAAGAAACTTAAACCAGTACCGGCCTCCCGCCATACCAAATCGAGGATCTTTATTCACAAGGATCTGACTTCCACCAAATATGTATTTCTGCGTGAGGATGCCTCACGTGCCCCTCTTCAACCGGCTTATACAGGACCCTACAAGGTCTTGGAACGAACCGACAAGGTTTATAAGCTCCTGATAAAGGGAAAACCAGTTACTGTCACAATAGACCGTCTTAAACCGGCCTATGTGACTAGCGACGAGCAGGAGTTGGCACCAGTACCACCTTTGCGGCGCACGTTCGTTACGCCTGTCCCAGACACTACTCATTCTCAGGACGCAGCGCCACTTTTAAAGACAGTGCCAGTAACCACACGCTCTGGACGCCGTGTCCATTTTCCAGATTTTTATCGCCCCTAGCCAGGTCTCTGGGGGGGAGTGATGTGGACGCTCACCCACATAAATAAACACACATGTACACATTCACATTTAAACATACATTCACATCAAACAAACACGCATACGTACATACATTCATATATACAAACATACATACATACATATATACAAACATACAAACATACATATCTACACTCGTACACACATATAAATTACTGACAAACTCACTGACGCGAGTGACACAACTGGTCGTTTCCGAAATTGTCTGGAAATGCGTTACGGGCTACTACAATAACTGTGCGCCCGAGTTCGGCTAGCTTCACTGCACATGACGTGTGGTTCGGGTGCCCGAACCACATCCGAGGGCCGCCGAACTCGACCGAACGCGCGGAGCAAATGGTTAACCAGTCAGACCCTACCCGCGCTGATATACGTTGCTATCCGATTAGACCAGCTGTTTTCGCTATTCGCTCGCTTTAATTCAGTACGCACTGGCTAATAATTAACTTACGTAGTAGTTACTGTATATATGTGTCTTCCATCTTTTGTGCTTGTTTGCTGTTCTTTGTGTGTACGTGTGAACTGTCGCTTACGACCCTTCTGTCTATTTTTCTATAGTGTGTGTGGTGAACAATAAACTGTGAACTATCTGTGTACTAGCTTTTACTTCTCTGCTGTACCCTTACATACTTCACGCTATCGACTACAAGGTACCCACACATCTTTTTACTACTACACTTTATATTAAGAAACAGTGTACATTAAGACATTAAGACTTGTAGAATTATCCGACAGTCTCTGATATTGCTTAGGTATATATATATATATATCAGCCCATATACGTCCCACTGCAGGGCACGGGCCTACTCTACAATCGAGAGAATCGATTGAGAGTGGTTAGGCCATATAGTCCACCACGCTGGCCTAGTGCGGGTAGGCGGACTTACATACCGTAGAAATTCTTTAAAATCGCTACGGTATGCAGGTTTCCTCACGATGTTTTCCTTCACCGTTAAAGTGCGTGGTGATTGACTATCAATACACACATAACTCCGAAAAGTCAGAGGTGTGCCCTGGGATTTGAACCCGCGACCACCGTGAACATGTAGGCAGCCGCGTCTGGTCCGTTACCAACAGGCCACCACGCACTTTCATTAGCTTAGGTATTTCTCATATTTTTCCAAACAACATTATTCGCTCCGCAATACATCTGCGATTGAGTGTAGATTATAAAACAATTCATTCGCCAAAAACTTTTGCTTCTTTTGTCTCATCTTTTCCTTTGGTTTTTAAATGGTTCAATGGAAAACTTCTCATTTCTGAATATGAATAAGACAAACATAGGACAAAAACCATATTATTGTATACTGCCTACAAGCACAACCTCATGCTACAGCAGAATGGTCACTACTTACCTCTAAATAAGCGTGTATTTCACATGTAGATTATTCTGCGGCTAACCGCGGAACACATGTGCATTTCAAGCCAGCAGTCGCATCTGGATGGAAAGCCTTATCCGGAGTTATTCACTGTGAAAATCTTGAGCTGTCTCGGAAACTTTAGCGTATATTTTATTCATAAGCTGAAATCGTGAGAGAAATATCGGTGGATCAGGCGCGCGGAATATTATGTGTATTTCGTTGGCAGGTTGAGTAGTTTTTCTTTCGAAATATTTTATATGTCTAAATGTAGGCCGTGACATACTAGCGTGAAAATTTAAAATTCTAATTTATGTCATGTGATAAAATAAAAGCCACGCACAAAAATAGCAAGGAGTAAATACAAAATTATTTTCACAATTTTTTTCGTAAAAATAAAAAATACTTTAAGCCAGGATATTTTTGCATAGTATCGTGTGTTTAAATTCCGCAATAGGTACCTTTTCTTTTCTCTTAAAATAAGTTTGTTCACATCTAACACTTCCTACCAATATAATTAGGCAATTGACCAAGCCATTATTCAAAATGACCGCAATTGCTCAAACAAAATACGTGGCTTAGTACCCAATCAGAATTATCTTTTAGTACGAAGGGCTTATCAGCGAACAAAGCTTTACTAAATCACGTAATTGGTAATATTCAGTAATATTTCATCCGGACCGGGCTCAAAGCGACCTCCAACCGACTAATGGACTCCTGGTACTATTAGCTGCACACACGTATTTCACTAAATACATAATTCAATGTAATATATGCTGTAATTATTTATTGACCAGTGCGTACATCTAATTTCTGTATTGAAAAGATCGAGTGCCTCGGTGGCGCACTGACGTTTCGGGTTCGATACCCGAGTTGGACAGTGATATTTTATTTTTTTAGTCATTATCAGCCCGGAATCAGGAATTTGTGCCCGATATGACGACAGACTCGACCCCTAACTTCCCGACGTTTCGATTGCTTTACAGCTTTCGTGGTCACGTGGCAGACTGAGGTCCCGTTTTATTTCAATCTTTTTCATTTTCAATCATAATCTGCTTAAAACTAGAACCAATAAATGCACGAATAAAATATAAAGTCGGTTGTCATAGCAACACAAATATTCGTTTCAATAATCGACAGGCGATAGACGGTATTCAGCCGCTCCGTTCGCCGCGTGTAGTGAAGTTGCTTTCAATTTATCGGAACACGTCGGCTTGCACGTATTTCCCGAGGGAGGGGTGTTCGCTGCCCCGGTTAGGCTTCTAATGGTTATGGTGTGCATTGTAATAAACACCTTTGGATACAGTATTGAGAAATGGTATTAATTTATTTTATGTAAAATTTTAATGAATCAATGATACATAAATTTTGCCCAAGAATTTACGAAATCTGTTATTTTTGTGCTAATGCGACAAAGTACGATACACCTGAAGGTAATTGCAGCGCAGTTAACATAAGGTTAACTTTCAAAAATGTTCGTTCTCACTTTTCGACACGACCTTTTGAAACTAAATATCCTACGATAAAAACTTATGTTCTGACTATTTGTCTTATGGCAATGTGTGTTACAAAAATGATACGTATGTCTCTATATTTTTAAATACACGTAAAAGAAATTATATTGAAATGACTGATAAGTGTCTTACACGAGGCAAGATCAAAGAAGCGGCAATTAGATGGAGAGCACTTCTACCACCGAGGGCAATGACTTGACCTTTAGAAATTTTCCTAAATGATACTTGAACCTTACGTTGTAAAAGAATTTTCAGTTTCGTACGAAAATATCTCGAGTATTTAAATTAGAATTTACGTTCACTTTCAAGAGTTAAATAGATTCATAAAAGGATATTTCTAGTGTTTTTGTCGTGACCTAAAACACAATTTTAAATTATTTGTTTCTGAGAAATAACAGTCACTGGTTATAGTCCTTTTTGACTTTCTTTGCACTAGAAATTGACTACAATGGTACTGATAGTAACATCAATGAAAACAAAAATCAATATAATTATGCCAGTTCGGTCGAACCTGGATAAACACACGATGAAATTGGTGCTCTTTCCTGGTTCTCTATGACTGGATTTTCACCATCATGCACATTGGACACGGGCGGATCCAAACATCCTAACAATTGATCTTATGTCTCAGGGTGGCGAGCGCAGTGGAATGCCAAGCATTGCATTGTAATTCATGGTCGGTCCATGAGCGGTCGTATCGCCTATCATCAGGCGAATGGCATTCTCGTCTCTCCATTCAATGCAATAAAAGAAAAATAATCAAACATTTCTTTATAATTTAATTTCCTATCATACTCAGATGAATTCGCCATAAAAATATTTGTAGAAATAAATCTAAGCAGTTGTCCAAGAAATAAATTCAAGAATCGGTATGAAAACTTATAAAACGCTCCTGAACTATTGGGGCAGAAGTATTAAATCATCCGGAACGCTCCGAAAAGAGTCGCAAATAAACTAAATAATCGAATTACTCTTCTTAGAGGTCCGTAAGGGGATTGAAAAAGTCTTATTTTTTTCATAATATCAGCGCGTATCTTCGAAATTCTTTCGAAGAACAATTAGGTATTCAGGTTTCGTTACGAAGATTTATTTTACTAATTTTCGTTGCCATTGATTACTATTCATTGCTATCTACCCTTTGGTATCTATCTTGTCGTAAAATTATCTATGTATGAACGAACACGTAGTTTGAAAACAATACAAACATATTTTTGTTAGAATCTGCATCTTTGGTTTTATAATTTGGATTACAAAGCCAACCAGCCTATTGTTTATTTCTTATCTCATTTTATAAAACATGTTATTGTCTTATGCAAAGAATATACCGATCATAAGGTCACATCAAAGGTTTTACACCGATCTGCATTCAGCCACTTTCTGTAAACGTTTATAAACAAATTTCATGTATCGTATCAGCTCATATACGTCCCACAGCAGGGCGCGGGCCTACTCTACAACCGAGAGAATCGATTGAGAGTGGTTAGGCCATATAGTCCACCACGCTAGCCTAGTGCGGGTTGGCGGACTTACATGCCGTAAAAATTCTTTAAAATCGCTACGGTATGCAGGATTCCTCACGATGTTTTCCTTCACCGTTAACCTTTAATTTTTATACGCTTTTTATTAGCTTCACACGTACGTATGTTATTGTTAGTATGTTATATGTACTGTTAGTAAAATCTTTGAACATGATTTTGACCCGCTTCAAAACGTCGTGCTTTTCAGGATATTATCAAAATAATCCTTCTAGTCATATCTGTTCATAAACTATTTAGAACTATTGATACCATGCACCCCACGCTTTTTTTACAATAAAATCATTTATTCTTACACTACTTTTTAATTCAAATTAATAAAAAAAAAACTATTTTTTAGTTGGATTTTCTATAAAAGCGTATTTTTTAGTTTAGTGTAAACTATTTTTAAATTTCATGTAAAGACAATGAACAGTTGGGGCAGTCGCGTCCCTTACCAAAGTTAATCGTTTGGGATGAAATTAGCGACACGGAAAGTTCATATCCCGGATTAACAAGGACTTTTATCCCGATGGCCACGCGGTGAAGGGGAATTTTATCATACGTATTTTGTTATTTATGGTATGGGTTTTCGTCCTCTTAACGTGGCAACCTGCAAGGGCTATGAACCATAAAGTTGTATTTTAGTTTAAAAGTCAAGTAATTCGCGAATTTTTTAATTCATAGATACATGTAGAATTGGATCACATGATGGTGCAAGCTTAAAGCCATCTTCTCTATTGAAATTTGGGTGTTTTTTAATTTCAATAGCCTTGCGAAACATCCTGTGCAGGAACGATGTTCTTTAGCGAGGATTTGGGGCTTGTCAAAACGAAGGTAAAGCTTGGAGCCTTCCTCGATGTACATACATACATAAACTCACGCCTTTTTCCCAGAAGGGGTAGGTAGAGGTGCTTCCAGGGGACCCGCATTTCGCCTTGTGTGATGGAACATCCATCACACGATGTGGTAGGGGGCCAACTTATCGCCACATCGGGCACAAATTCCTGACTCTGGGCTGAATATGAATGGAACAATCCAATATCACTTTGCCCAACCCGGGATTTGAACCCGAGACCTCAACTTTGTAGTACAACTACGCCACCGAGGCAGTCAATTTTCAGTATTTTTTAATTCAACATTTAATAATTAGGTGAAATTGGATATTTTACGTTAACCTTACGAAATAGGAGTTAAACAATGTGGTAAGAAATACAAGTATTACATTCCCTTTAGGTTTGCATGTTAATGGTATATTTTCGTATCCTGTCTGATAGCGTCGACTATACACGAAGCATAAAATTTTTCAGACTGATCTACGTAAGACTTATTCGGGTATCAATGTAGCATGGTTGAGGAGGCCGATGGCCGGCACATGCATCATACTCGTGAACGGGGAAACCAACTTGTAATTTTTGTAATAATTACTACATTGTAAACTGGTTTTTAAAAAGAGTAACACTAGAGTTTCTTGTCCGTTCTTCTCTAGTGAAAACCGCTTTTCGAACCGGGTGGTAGTTTAAAAATGACTGAATCTAAATAATGTTGAACATTTTAATGGATTCATTAAATTATTTTCATTTCATTGCAGTTGAGATACGGCTACGAGTCTTCCAGCATCAGTGTCAACTAGCAGATAATCATCTCATGTTAGAAGATATTGACTGTATATGACATGTATGATACTGTTGACAGCCTCCGTGGCGCAGTTGGTTAGACGCCGGCTGTGAAACGAGGGGCTGCGGGTTCTATCCCCGCACCGAGACAAATGTTTGCGTGAACCACAAGTATTTGTTTCGGTTCTGAGTGTTTGTAAGACCGAAAAGACTCTCGTATTTCCTGATACGCACGACACAAGACTCGATCTTACCGTGGGGTCAGGACTATGTATGTGACTGTTGGGTGTATTAATTATATTAAATATGAGTAGCGTTGCATTTACCGTTAGGTCCAATGAAATCACTTTACCAAGTTTTTGCAGATATTTTAAAAAAGGTTCATGATTGATAAAAAAGAGTATTAGTTATTTTACTAGTAAGGCGTCTGGCAATGTTTTCTATTACCTAAAATACTGTCAGAGAGAGTGATCGTAAAATTTTATTCCCATTGGCTTCATTCAGTAATGTTCGTCTTAGATTTAGAAATCTTTTATTTTCTGATGGATTCAAATGGCTTTATAGCGACATAAAGGTTGAAAACATCACGAATAAATGTAATTGATAATACTGAGTTATTTGAGTTTAAAATACAAACATGAAAGATGTAAAAACAGTTCTTATTTATATGATAAGATCGTCGTTTAAAGTTTCATTTGAAAGGGAAGAAAATACAGTATCTGTTGGCAAATCATCAAAAGGTGAAAAAAGTAAAGGGCCTAATCAGTTTCAAAACATTTTAAAGCTACGTAAATAAAGCAAAAAGGCTACGGAACCACAAATCTCTTGACCGCAAGAACGCTTGGAATTTGCTCGTGGAAATATGTAATTTAAAAAGGTTCGGATTCCGAACCATTTGTTTGGATCGACGACAGCCCGCAAAAAGGGTTGTAATATGCCCCTGATTTAGACTGTACTCATCCTGTATACCAAATAGACTGGTCAGACAACTTTACACTGATTTAGAGTACTAGGAACTTTTATTTATACTCTTTTTTAAGTGCGTGGTGGCCTGTTGGTAACGAACCAGACGCGGCTGCCATTGGCATGCCAACATGTTTACGGTGGTTACTGGTTCAAATCCTAGGACAGACTTTTAGGAGTTATGTGTGTATTGATAGCTGGTCAACCATTACCTACTGTAACGGTGAAGGAAAACATCGTGAGGAAACCTGCATACCATAGCGACGTGTAAAAATTTCTATGGTATGTAAAATCCGCCAACCCGCACTAGGCCAGCGTGAGCGTGGTACAGAAATTCTTTAAAATCGCTACGGAATGCAGGTTTCCTCGTGATGTTTTTTTGGAATCATATGGCTTGAATTAAATACGTGATAATATATTAATATCACCATGTATATGTTGGCCATAAAAGACGTAGAACGAAAAACATTTAAAATAGACGGAATTAATAATTAATACAAAGAGTATTAAAAACGTATAAAATGCTTATGAAGTGGGCTTATGACAAAGCTATGATACATTATGATCTAAGCAATATTGAAAGGTTGGTTTTTAAAAGAAAGGCTAGGTTGCGCACGAATGTTCAGTCGGTAAGTTAACAGAAAATCTTATGATAAAAATGTTAAAGACAAGAGAAGGAGCCTAAAAGGTAGGATTACTAGGCTATCAGCAATCTCATTAGCTGCTAAAGCACATAAATTGACAGCAAATAAATAAATTACACCTAACACATAAACTCTACACCAAAATGGAGTTTTGTTTCGTGTGTATCAAACAAACAAAAAACGATTTTTCGGTCTCACAAGTACTCAGACCCAAAACAAATTGCGGATCACACAATTGTTGATCACACATTCGTCTCGGTGTGGAGATGGAACCCCCGATCTCTCATGTCAAACCTGGAGGCTGAAATCATCACTATATCTGCTGAAAGTATCACTATATGACGGTAACTTTTTTCATTGAAGTGCTAGTGGAAACCTTATACATTGTAACTCTTTATAGAAACATGATGAGGTTCGGCCATGAATGAGATTAAAATGAGAGAAAATATTTCAATTAAAATTACTTTCAGCATCGAGATATTAAATTATTTCGCCGGATTCCGCAATAATTTTCGATAATAACGTTTATTGTTCGCGTTTCGCTGATATTCCGTCGCGGTCGTATTGTTTCCTCTTGATATTTTTATTTGTGTTCATCTGATTTATTAATTTCCCACAATATTATTCCGGTTGAAACGAGTTGTTTATTTATCGGTTTTATAAATTGGTATAGCTAGTCTTTTCCGAAATGATCCTCAGCATCGGCTGACGCAGCTCAGCGGATTAATATGTTGAAGTGGCAATGGGCGGGGCACATAGCGCGAAGAACTGATGGTCAATGGGGCGAAAAAGTTCTCAAATGGAGGCCACCTAGCGGAAATCGCAGCGTGAGACGTCCACCCACAAGGTGGTCAGCCGACCTGGGAAAGGTCGCGAGACGTCGCTGGATGCAGGCTGCCTCCAACAGGTCACTGTGGAAATCCTTGGGGAGGCCTACGTTCAGCAGTGGACTTCCTTTGGCTTATGGATGGATGGATCGGCTGAGTGTAGTAATATTGATTACTAATGATGATTTGGTTACTTTAACTGAACTAACGCTGGGTAAACAAATGAATTAATAAAGGTTGGAAAGCACGCCCCTTCCAACAGATCGCTGCGCATGGACCCTGGATTATACGGAAGAGAAGGCATGTTAGCAAGCAAATAGCTTCACAAAGTATAGCAAATGTTTTACAATAATGCGCTTTTCCCATGTTAACATGGTTTAAGAGTCAGTAAATCGAATTCGAATACGATTTCATCTAGGATTATTTCTTTAGAGACGTAGAATGTTCGTAAAACCTGCGAAATGTGTATTGCATATGTTTATGTATGTAGCACCTATCCCCCATATTTGATGGAAATTGCGACGGGACAGTTTCGAGTCTCCTTCCTGATTCACGGTAACACAGTGAATTTCTCAGATGTACATGTACATGTTTATAAGCAATTATGATAAGGAGGTGTCGAACTAATCTATACTAATATATAAAGCTGAAGAATTTGTTTGTTTGTTTCTTTGTTCACGCTAATCTCAGGAACTACTGGAAAATAATTCTATAGGAAAATTATTTTTGTGTTGGATCGGTCTTTTATTGAGGAAGACTGTAGTAAATTACGCTATGACTAATAAGAGCGGGGCAGAAGTAAAATGCGTATCATTGCAGGTTTAAGAATAAAGAGGTGTACATCATTATTTTAGGAGAACTATGAATATATCACCCAAATACGACGACAAGTAAAAAATTACAAAAAAAAAAAGATATTATTACTTGTGTTTTGTCAGAAGTCACTAATACCACCTGGCGTCGTTTTCGGTCGCGGTCTTAATATACCCTGTATACATTAGACGGTAGTTCAGTTAGTACGCAAAATAATATGGTTTTGATGTGGCCTGAAGTCAAAAAGTATCTGCACCCAGACGTAGTCAGGCCGGACTGCTAATAAATAATAACTGAAAGATAGCCTAATTAACCGGGTAGAAAATGTGAGATGAAAATTCACGGAACTTTGAATTTCGGATATATTATGTATAAGTACGGAATTCGGCGCTTTTAAAATGAAGAAAAATATCCACCTAAATAATGACATGTAAATCTTTTTAACTAAACAAAATATTTGAAGTAAATATAATTTCTGTCTTTTCAACATGCAAAAGTATTCTATTTTTTGTTGAAGAGAAAGGTGTCGCTTACTTTTGGACAGGTCCCGTTTTTCTTATAAATAATATATGAAGGCGAGCTCGCCGTCCGTTTGTTTATCCTGTCTGAGTGACACGGAAAATAAGGTCGGACGGAGGTGCAGACTAAGATACAATTGTATTGGGTTTAACGTGGATTTACTTTATTATATTTAAAAGTTTGCAGAAAGGACAGATTTTAAAGGAAATTTTCAGAAATGTATGTGACTGTCGGGTGTATTTTTTTAATAAGGAATCATCAATATAAACATGAATAGTCGCGGTTGCTAGTACTGAACAAATTCAAGGTTTTTATTAGCTCGTAGTATATATTTTTGCATTGCGATGAATGACGAGACGAGCATGCCATTCGCCGACACGACCGTTCATAGACAGTAGCAAAACCAAACAACCATGAATTACAAAGCAATGCTTGGCACTCCACTGCGCTTGGCATCCTTAGACGTAAGATGTGTAGTCTCATTATGCCTAGTAGTTACTCTGGCTACGATGTCCTTTAAAACACAACAGTGCATTTACACTGCTGTTTGCCGGGAGAGTACATTGCGGCGGTACCTACCCAGACGGCCTCTCACATATGAGAGACCTGTCACCAGTGAAATATCCGATCTGATAGCGTACACAATTCTCGTGTACGTACCATAGTGATTCAATCATGTGTGTCACCTTTCAAGCTCAACCTGTGTATAACCGGTTTCAAGTATCGGCCTAATTGCGTGGTATCGGTGAATACCTTATTTGTATAACAGATGTCTGACAGCCTCCGTGGCGCAGTTGGTTAGACGCCAACTGTAGAAATCGCAGTTTCTGATACCCACGACACAAGATTTAGTTGATGTTATGGTAGGGTCAGGACTATGTTACTGTTGGGTGTATTTATTCATTCAGGTGTATTATAGTAACATTTCGTGTCTTTATAAAAATACATACATACATACACTAACTCACGCCTTTATCCCAGAAGGGGTAGGCAGTGGCGCCACCCGGACACCCACATTTCGCCTTGTATGTTCCGTCCCATAATGTGGTAGGGCGCAAGCCTACCGCCATATCGGGCACAGATTCCTGACTCCGGGCTGATAATGAATAGACCCAATATCACTTTGCACGACCCAGGATTCGAACCCGAGACCTCAGCTGTGTAGTCGTACCGTAGTACAACTACGCCACCGAGGCAGTCTCAGTCGTTATAAAAATACATTTCAAATTACAGGAGTTGAACCCTCCCTCACAGTTTAAACTTTTTACAATCAACTTTCCGCCCGCACTTGCCAATAAATAACTCTAACGAACAGCGAAAAAACTGAAATATTAAACGTTAATTCGGAAACGTCACAGCTTCGTCCAGTAAAAACGGGAATAAAAAGTGAGAAGCAAAGCATTTGGCGGATTGTAGCGGCTGGAAATAAACCGACGCAGATGGGAACATAAATCTTGCATTTGTTTCGGTGAGATTAGAACTGTCGAACTTTAAATTTCCGCTTTTGCAAACTAATAGGCTAGGCTTCGGGCTTTGTTTGACCTATTTACGGATTTGTGAAGGCTTCGATGAACTGGGGTGTAATAATTCTTAAATAAACGACTTTTATGAGAAAGGAGGTTTTTTATTAAATACTGTATCTTTGAAATAAAACTATTTTATACGGATTTTATCGCGATTTGGTTTAATTTTCACATTTTTTAACTTCCCGACGTTTCGATTACTTTACAGCTTTCGTGGTCACGGGGCGGACTGTCGTGGGGACTGTGGCGGACTGCGGCGTGGTCACGAAAGCTGTAAAGTAATCGAAACGTCGGGAAGTTAAAAAATGTAAAAATTAAACCAAATCGCGATAAAATCCGTATAAAATAGTTTTATTTCAAAGATACAGTATATAATAAAAAAAACCTCCTTTCTCATAAAAGTCGTTTATTTTACGAATGTTACACATTACATTCGCATAAATTTAAGAAACCATTATAAATACTGTATCTGCCATGATCGCCCTGTTGACTGGTGACTCTTATTCAAATCAAATCAAATCAAAATATTCTTTACTTTTCACACTAGTCAATTTCTCTCAGGCAACCTTTGGATGGATATGTAAATAGAAATATGAGAGGCACATTAATACATAGATACAGGCGAAGCTAATAAAAGCGTGTTGAAAAATATACTTAAATAGACGGTGAATCTGCCATTTACCAAACACAAATTCTAGATATACGGATGTTATTTCCAAACCGAAAAACGCCTTAAAACCGATTGCCCTGTTTAATTATACACCGTACTTTATCCTTCAAAGCCTATTGATGTTACAAGACCAATAAGACGACAAAAGAAGATAAAATAAGTGTTTATCCCGACGCGACCTGTTGCGCTCACACCATCCATTTTGTCTCGAGGATTTACAAAGTTCACATCACTTAGAGAGATGAATTGCTTTTGTTTTATTTTGTGGGTAGTTTTCACTTTATACGCTGTTTCAGATCTATCATGAGCTTGGATTCTGCCTTCGCTAAGACATGCCTTGTTAATCCAGTCAATGGTATAATGAAAAGTTATTCACTTCTGAAAATTTAATGTATTACTTCTTTGTTATGAGTATGGACATGTGGAAATTTTAAATAGTTATATACTATCAGTCACACATTAAGGTGGGTGTGAATAAAAACTTTTGCATGGTTTAGCTGATCAGGGAACTTATCCAGGCATTTTTGGTTTAATGCATGCCGAATGCCATCATTTAAAATGAGTATTATAAGAATAATTAACGTATTCTTACAAAACTAGCTCAGAACGATCTATTATCTTATCTTTAATTTTTTATAGTTTATAATTTATATTATACACGTTATTTCATAGTTCTTTCCTGATGTTAGATATCTAGTATTGCATGTTGTGATCTCCTATAATTACAGAAGCACAATATTTAAAATACAACAGTACATTAGTAAAGCTCCTAATAAATAAAAATAAAATAATAATTTCAGCTACAAGATTCTCACTACTGACATAAACAATCTCCAAGAATGATCATCCCATAGGATTTTAATCAAAATACCTTTAATCCAAAAACACCAAAATACACAATGTTCTCTATAAATATTCTCTAATTAATTGTAAAAGAGACCGGTTAATCAGCAAAATGGATCCCTGTAAGGAACAAGAAATAAAGGAAAAGTCTTCAGTCAGGACGTCGCCTTTGTAAAAAGTTTCTAACTACTGTTCAAGGAAAGCAATTAGAGAAACAGTGACTGCGTGCTTTTAAAAGCAGTTAGGTGAAAGTGGATACTGCTAATTACCAATGCACTTTTAAAAGAACTAATAAAAGTAATTGGTGGCGACTTTCGTTCATTTAAAAGCCGTGTTTATGGTATCATTAATAATTTTGTTAACACACAGATTCATTGGTTTTCTTAAAGCGAGGATACGCTGTGACTGCGAGGGTTTGATTTTAAGAGATATCGGATTGAAAAATACATGATTATCCAAATTCTAGAAAATTTTGCAAAAGTTGTTGTGGGCAGGCTATTTTTTTTGCATAGGTCTGGCAAACGAACAAAGACTTCACCTATAGTTAAGTGATCACTGCCGCCCATGAACATCCACAACGCTGGACCATGGATGTATTGCATAAAAAAGAATGGGAACAGGGTATTGGGCATCTGGCCATCTCACTCACCGAACACAGTCGATTTCCTGTGAGACAGTACCATCCCGGACGAACCTGCCAATTCATGCTGAGTCATGACTGACGACAACGTGGGTCTACCACTGCCCAACATTAACCATTATGTAATATGCATAAAAATATGTTGTGCTGATCCTTTGTAATTCTTGGGAAAAAGGTAAACTGAAAAAGTCAGCCCCATGACCACGAAAGCTGTTAAGCAATCGAAACGTCGGGAAGTTAAAACATGTAAAAATTAAACCAAATCGTGATGAAATCCGTGAAAAACTGTTTTATTTCAAGAAAAAATATCTATACATGTAATCCATACTATCTATAAAAGTAACAACACATTTTGAAATAATATTTATTATTTTATTTAAAGAATATATGAAGAACAGATAATGTGAACTACAACATAACATCAACAACTGAATAATTTAACGAAAATATAGCTATATATTACAATCTAAACTATTTATGATCCCCCGCTGTTAAATGTACATAGTAAATGTCAGACACTAGTAGTATCTAAATGCGAAGATTTCTAACGTTTGTAGATTACACAGAGGATCATCCGAAAGCCACAAGACCTGTTGCATCCCACGCGAAGTACATTATCCCTAGGATTATATTTAAACCAGAGAAATCCGAAGATTAGGGTATTTTACGTCTTCTAGGTAAAAATTCCAAAGGAGAAAATTTTTGAGAAAATATTACGAAAATGAAAATCATGGCAAAAAAGAACTTGGATCCCTGAAGATTCAGATGCAACGAGTGTACTATCTACAGTAAGCTTTCACAGTAATTGATATGATGAGATTGTCACGTCACGCCTTGCCTTGCTATGGATAATTCCAAGGGCCTCGAGTGCTCAGATTCAGGTCGATGCAATTTACTTGGAGTTACGAGCTGCTTCAATCAGACAAATGGTTGCTTGGCCAGGGTGACGAAATCAGATGTTTAAATTATATTAATTCAAAGCTGTTTTAAAATGACACCACCAGGTTTAAATTATAATCAAAGCAAGTAAATGCATGAACGTATATTAAATTTTTCTATTCTTCTACTAAATAATAGTTAAAACAAAAGAAGCCTAAAATATTATGAATTGGAGAATATATTCCACGAAAATCAACTCAATTTCCAAAGCAAATATACTATCTACAAATTACCCGGCATCTCCTCAATGTTTACATTACTAAGATC
Source organism: Deilephila elpenor (assembly GCA_949752805.1). Taxonomy (NCBI): domain Eukaryota; kingdom Metazoa; phylum Arthropoda; class Insecta; order Lepidoptera; family Sphingidae; genus Deilephila; species Deilephila elpenor. Next base: position 12,932,745 of record OX457108.1, read on the forward strand.
GTCTGCGAGTTATAACGCAACGATGAGCAAATCTTCACTAGAATTCTCAAAGTCAACGCTTATCGGGATTAGACAAAGCGTTGCTTAGTATTTCAATATTATTCGCTTTGACAATTTGCTTTGCGTCGCCAAGTTTGATCACTGCAGCAACACTGACTCCTTTGAAGTTGTGACTTCGGAGTATTTCGATTGGCCTTGGTATAATTTTTGTTTGGTGGTTAGAGTAGGTCAGGTTTTTTATAAGATTACAACCGGACATGTGAATTACATGCGTGGGTCACTATGATGGGGCGAATCGGTCTATTCGTACCTAGTCGGTTCATAGTCAAGTTATAGCATGATTCAACAGTTACAAAATTATTAAATAAGTATTTTTTAGACTAAATAACTATTTCGTTGAAATGTCAAGAGCTTAATTAACACCATCCAAAATGTACCCGACACAAACCCTTTGATAATACTGAATTTCATTAAAAATGTAGACTTTGAGCTACTACTAATTTTAATGCAAATGCGAAGTTAAAAGTGCTTTAAAATACAATTTTTCAGAACAATTCTTGTAACAAAGCAGCAACGGGATTGCTGCTTAAAAATGGGAACGAGTGTAAAAAAATAATTGGCCCAGCTTTAGCTTTAAAATTCGTAATTTTTAGAGTTACGCAACTGTTTCTCCGGGTGAATGCGAAACGTGCTTGTTACGACTGGTGAATTAACAAATTAAAACGGGGTTATAAAGATGGTGGGGAATGATGGTAACAGCTTAATTGGTTAAAGTATCAAAGATTAAAATTATATTATTATTGATTTGGTACTTAATTAGATCATTTGAAATGCTATGTGATCTGTTGTTTGATATAGGTAGTGATTTAAAATGAGAAGAAAGAGCATTGGAAGAGTTTTATATTGATTTCGAATTTCATATACCTACTAGCAGTTAAGTTTTTAATATTAGAGAACGATAATATGGAAGACTAAGAAATAAAAGAGTTAAAAAATGCGATCCCTAGATTGAAAAGGTTCCATTAAAACGATCATCTGTAATCCTATTTTTTCTATCCAACCACTTCTTTTAATTCTATCTTTCGTTCATCTAAAAACTTTTCATCCAACAAATGAAGATTTGTAGATATCAATACTTTCTTTCAATGTTGAATGAAAAATCTCTAATAGAGAAACTTGATATAAATCTAGATAACATTTCAAAAGACAGCTATTAAGCTAACTTCGACGTCCAATAAATGGAAATTTCAAATATCTACACTACCTCTTCGACTTCAACCATGAATGGGTTGGACTTGGCATTTTTCTACCAGAATCACCAAAAATAAAGCAAAACCTCAGCAATAATCGTAAATACAGATATATAGCTATTCAAAACACATGTTTCCAACCGATTCTCACCGTTTTAAACCGGCCTTTTACAAGTGGCCCGTGTTTACCCGCCAACCGGCGCCCGGCCGGATCAATAGACGGTTAATAACGTTTTATGGGTCTTGAAGAGACGATAAAACGTCTTTGATTCCTGAAGACCTCCGCACTCAAGTATTAAATGTAATCTATTCGAGGACTGACTTCAAAGTTTTAAGTGCGGGTGATTTTATTTCTATTGGGTTATAGATTGCTTTTTCTGCTTAAACGGTTCTGTTTTTCTGCTTCATTGGTCCACTGGCTCTTTGAAGTTGTTATATTGGTAGATTTCTGGCCCAGAATAGTGTAGCCCTTTTGAAGAATGATTAGATATAATTTTCAATCGGCTGCCTACCGGACCCTTTCGGGAGCAATCGTCTTAGTTAACCCTGCTGGTGGCCTAATATTGTTGGTAAAATCCATAATATACATGTGAGAAATTTTTGAACAACTTATAAATATACAGCTTTCTTCAGAATGTTTCTTTCACCATTAAAGTACTTGTAAACTTAGTGGTTAGATCAAAGTTTGAACTTACAACATCCGGCTTAGAAATCAAATCATCCAACAGACATCTCAGCACAACACGTTATCATGCTCAAAGTTTACCAAGCAACAAAGCCTTTTAAAAGCTGATGCAGATAGTGTCACCAGCAGATACCTGAACTAAATGGCGATACTTAGATAAAGCGTTTTAAATTCAACCATTGTTCATCATGGACAAAGCCACAATAGTTAAAAGAGCTGTAGACGTGCTGCGGTTACGTGTATTTTAGGTTTTATCCTGAAAGTCTAGATTATGGATTAGTTGACCACAATTCGGTTAAATTTGAATAGGATTGTGTCGGTGGATGATATACATTAAATTACGCCCGTATGTGTGAAGGGTAGAAAGGTGTCAAAGATGAGTCCAACGAAAGGCACATATTTTTGTTCCACGCAGCTCTTATGAGATTTATCAAAACAGGGAAATAAGTCCCGTTCTGATTAGGGACATTAATGAGATTGGAGAATTCGAAGTTCTCTATAAACAAATTAACATCCAATATTCCACACATAGTTCTACGTCCAAAATAAGATCTTGTACCGTGGTTGCGAGGGAGTAAGAGAAATTTTCCGGTCACCCAGACCCAAAGCAAATATTGGTTGAATATTAGACGGGCTGTAAAGTGTATAGGTTTTAAGTTGTAAGTGTATAGATGTAATTCTAAGATAACTATTTACGACTCTACAAAAAGAAAATATTCCTGAATTCCATTCATCAGACAGAACCCTACAGAAATTTACCAAATCACACAAGTTTAAAAGCCAACAGCAACAGATTTGCAACGCGAAGCAACGGGCACCAACACCGGTTGAAACAACAAACATTTGCGCATGACGTATCTGAACTCTGAGGACGGTGTAATGGAATTACTGCACACACGTTTGTTACGCCAAAAATGAGGCAAACTATAACTCCGCTAAAGGTCGTTGAGAGAATGTTATATTTTTGTTTTAATTAAATTTTATATGGTAAAACAGGATTACGCATCCAGTCGCTGGCGTAAATATTCCTGTAACTAATGTAATACGAGTATTACAGTCATAAATTGTATTAATAGTAATTTTCTCATTGCAACAATAATTTACTCATGTCATCATCATCATAATCATCAACCCGTTGCATTCAGTGGACTGCAAAAGACTGGCAGAGGCCTATGTCCAGCAGTGCCTGGACATAGGGCACTCCGAAGGTTCACCACAGATCTCGGTGTGCTGCTTTACGCATCCAGTCACTACCAGCCCTCTTGTGCAAGTCTTCCCGCCATCTGGCGAGAGGACGTCGCACGCTACGTTTGCCAAGACGCGGTCCCCACTCCAGAATACGCTAACTCCAGCGGTAATCTGTTCTGCGACAGTTCTGCTATGTCGGTCACCATTGTTCTCTGGCGGATCACTTTGTTCATAGGTCTTTCCATAGCACGTTGAGCGACTTTAAGCTTATGGATCAGCCCCACAGTCAGTGGCCACGTCTCGGCTCCGTATGTCATTACAGGGCACAAGAGGGCCGGTGGTAACTGGATGCGTAAAGCAGCAGAGTGAGCTCTGTGGCGTACCTTGGGAGATGCCTATGTCCAGCAGTGGACTGCAACGGGCTGATGATGATGATGATGATGAAAACATTATTTTTTTTATACTGATTCGATACAATGCAATTAATGGTAAGTGGTAAGGTCCTTAATCGCTACGGAGGGTGGTCTCTATCTAAGTTGCTTATAAATAGAAAATATAATACTTATCTCATTTTTCATTTAATAAGTAATTTAGACTAAGCCTATAATATAAATTGATCATAAGCATAATATAGCGTCTATATCTTAAATGCAGTGCTCAGACATACCTATATAATCCGTTTTAATTTTTAAAAGTCTTTTGGCACTGGATGTTATGTTGCAATATAATTACAGGGCTCATATTTGTTTTAAGAGGAGGTTGTCAGCAGAGAAGACAATAAGGCGATGACCCTAGAGGACATTTATCATATAAGAAGGCTTTAGATATTTTTACCTATCGTCAGGTTTATTGCAGTCATTTTGTCGTACTATAATAAAAATCGAAAACTTCCTAGGGAAGGTGGTACGTCTCTCATAGGTGAGAGGCCGCCTGGGTAGGTACCACCGCAATGTCTATTTCTTCTGCCACATAGCAGTGTAAATGCACTGTTGTGTTCAGATTTGAAGAACATTGTACCTAAAGTAACTACTGGACATAATGAGACTTAACATCTTATGTCTCTGGATGGCGAGCGCAGTGGAATGCCAAGCATTGCTTTGTAATTAATCATGTTGTTTGGTTTTGCTACAGTCCATGAGCGGTCGTATCGCTTACCTTCAGGTGACTGGCATGCTCGTTTCACCATTCTTTAAAATAATAAAAAACTGGTAAATAAAAAATGTATTCTTAAATAAATGATTTCCAAGAAAAGGTTTTAAAAACGGAACCAATACAATTTTATAACAATTTACAAATACAGTGCAATAAATAATGTTACAGCATCTATTTTACGTCTTCAGTATACCAGCAATATTTTTATCTAAGCTATTTAGAAATTGAATATGAAAACGAGATAATAAAGTATTCGTCCAGATGCCCAACATAAACATTAAGTTAGAGCATTGTATAAGAATTGTCTTCGATATTTTATACCCACATATACGTTATTAAAAAACGTAAAGGCGAAAACTTTTAATCGTAGAAAATCTTGTTATCAATTACCTAGATTAAAATATCTTATGCGTTGTGAAAAAAGTAAATATGCTATATTAAAGTTTGGTTACATAATTATTTTTGGAATCAAATTATTCATAAATTGCGTGCTTTTTTGGCGGAACTGAAGAAACGTGCCTTGCCTTATTTGTCAAGCGTTCCAACCAAAAAGTCTTAGATAATGGATTAGAACCGTCTCTGTTTGTAATATAGATAATTTTTAAAAAAAATTTGCTCTCAAGCCTTGGCCTTAGACAGCTTCCGTGGCGCAGTTGGTTTGATGCCGCCTATGAAACGAGAGGCTGCGGGTTCGATCCCCGCACCGAAACAAATATTTGTGTGATCCACAAGTATAATATGTTTCGGGTCTGGGTGTTTATGAGACCGAAAAGTCTCTCGTAGCTTCTGATACCCACGACACAAGACTTGATCTTAGTGTGGGGTCAGGACTATGTACGTGACTGTTGGGTGTATTTATTTATTTATTTATTCAATTTCTAGCCGTATAGTATAAAAAACCTTGATTAAAATTCAGCACTTATCTTTTGTACAGCTTTTCTACTTGTAATATAATCACTGTAGAATTTAGAATACAATTTTATGTAGACATAAAAGCATTAGCAGGATCCGCTAAAAGGTTTAAAACTAAAGTGCCCTTTTTCATTTTACGGACGCCCACATTATACCCATACAATTTCATCAGGGTTCCATTCTCAAAGAGCGTCTACAGAACCTTTATAATTAACCTATGTTTCTATTTATTTTTTAATATTTCCTATCCCAGTTTGAACCGTCGCCGTCTGTGAAACACAAGGTGGGGATTCGATAGCTGTATCAAGATTAATGTTTGTGTGATCCACAACTGTCTCTTAAGTAATAACCTAAGTGACTAGACTTGCATCTTAAAATTGAGTCAGGACTGTGTATATGGTTGTTCAGCGTTTTTATCTTTAATTCATGAATACAGGAGGTTCCAAGCCTTTACTTCTAAATATACATAGGTAACCTAGTTCACTGCCCAAACCTGTGATTGAATTCACTACCTCTGTCTAAAACTTTATTTTACAATTGAACTGTCGCCAGCTAATTGGTATTCCACGAAAGTAAAAAACTGCGCGAACGTCGAGACAAAACTGTCGTCTTGGTAAAAGTGTTATTACATTTATCTTCGTGTTGCAGCGTGTCGTGTTCTGTCGTACTGTGTTGTACAGTGTCGTGGTATGTCGTATGTCGTAAACTCAATTTACTCCGGCGGCACGCTAATGTCGCGAGCTATTTTGTTTCACTCAAGTCCAGTGTGAATAAAATTCAATGGTTTTTATATTGGCTTGTTAAAGTGAATGCTCCTGATAATGGTTTCTTAGATTTACGCGAATGTTACACATTGAATTACAACAAATTTTACGGATTTTATCTTTCGTGGTCAATCTGTGTGAAAGCTGTAAAGTAATCGAAACGACTGAAAGTAAAAAAATGACAAAATCAAACCAAATCTATGATAAAATTCGTATAATTAGTTTTATTTCAATGCTCCTGATAGTGTAGAAATCCAAATAGAATATCTACAGGCGAAATATTTCTACATGTTTGATAAATGATGTTGCCCCGAGGTCATGGAAGTTCGAGATAAGGTTAAGCAGAGAAAGTAATAATAAGTAAATGATATAATAAGTAAAAGAAAGATTTGTGAAGCATACATATATAATCAAATTATGTTTGTTTCTTTTTCTTTCGCGAAACAAGGGAGGAAATTAAGATTTACTTGTTTAGGGGAAGCAAGTATTCTTTTATGTCACAAAAATACTGTTTGTTAATAACCGGTTGATTTCTCCTAACCAAAAGGTTAAGGTTAAGGTTGCAGGAGTCACTGGTTGCAGGCCGCTTCCTACAGGTCGACGTGGGGAACCTTGGGGAAGGCCTATGTTCAGCTGTGGACTTCCTGTGGCTGAGTAAATAGATGCATAGAACCTGGCAAATCCGTGAACAAAGGTTGCTTTATAATACTGACAAGACGCTTTATACTGCCCTTTCTTTCTCCTATTTATACCGGGTATATCAAGACGGCGACCGAAAACGAAGCCAGGTGGTAGTATTAGTGACTTCAGACCCAATGCAAGTAAAATTTTCGCAAAAGAAATCGACAACTTTTTTTTGTAATTTTTTACTTATCGCCGTATTTGGGTGATAAATACATAGTTTTCCTAAAATAATGATGCAGACCTCTTTACTTTTCAACACTCAATGGTACGTAAGGGTTTAAATTATTATTTTCGCAAAAACTAGGTTTTTTCCACCCAAACAAGATGATTTTTAAAAAATTCTAAAAAAATATCTGTCACTGTTTTGGCGAAATTTTTATTTGCTTGGAACCACTAAAACTACCACCTGGCTTTGTTTTCGGTCGCAGCCTTGATATACCCGGTATATCCATCCCATGGTTGCCTGTAAGAAATTACTTAGTGTGATAAGGCCGATTGTTCTATTGTTTATACTGTATAATTTTGCATTTTTATATAAATAAATAAGACGTTCACTGTACTGTGATGCCACTTAACAAAGTCTCAAGCTTCCTATTCCACTTTCTTTAGCGTCCTTCTTTATGCCAATTATTTAAATGGAAATTATGGATTCTCCGCGCATACAGTAGAGCCTGCCGATAGGTCTGTGGCACCGAACGAAGTGAGAAATGTCAATTGTATTAGGAGTAACACAGTTCAATTTCTGAAATATTTCTCGACATGGAAATAGAAGACGAACAGGGAAGTGATATAAACACTAAGACAGAAAAAAAACTCAATCAATTGATGACAGAAATCAAATTTAAAGATACGTCGCAGAGAAAACAATATGAATATAGTATGCGAGGTATTTTCGAGCATTTTCACAAGACTTAAAAGGCAATAAAGACAGCTGCAAACGTTACTTTAAAGTTAAGCAGTTTGCATTGTGCAAACACTTCTTGATCGCTTGTACCACATGTGAATAGAGTATTAGAATTGTACTTTGGTGTATGCTTTCATTTGTAATAGCAGCTTTGAAATGTTTTAAACTTGTTGTGAATAGGAAATTTTCTTGGTATAAATTCGTAATTGTTTTAATGTTTTGTTCTATTAACAAGTAATATAATTAGTAATAAAGCTAGAAACGAGAATTAAAACTTTTCATATGGAAAAATGTATGTTGTTGAATAGGCGTCATAAATGTTCTATGACGTCAATTCAAAACTTCAGGTTAAGCCCTCAAGGCACCAGAATATTTGAAGCCCATCCATCATACTTACAAAGGCTAAATAATTTCAAAATTTCCACATTCGCTTCACATACCAACTTTGCTTTCAACAACTTTACAAGAGCGCTTCAATAATGATAAAATACTTGTACTCCGATTGTAATGATTTGACAAGCGAATACAATAGGACTTATGAAAACAAGGAAACAGGACAATTAAAGGCAATTCAATTATATTACCGGGGGAACAGCGCCCTCGTGACGGGCTGTAAACGAAAACTTTTATGGTGGGTCACTAAGGAGGGCAGGGACGGACTAAAGTGTAGGACATTTGAATAGGTTTCAATATTTTCTGTTATTCTTTATCGAAAAATGAGAAACCTGGTGTTTTTACTTATTTTATTTTTAGCCACTTCATGAGTTTAGTCGCAAATTATGTTTGAAAGCTGATTCCTGTTCAAATTCCAGATGATGTAACAAAATGAATGTAAGTTTTTTGATTTCAAATACTCATATTACAGGACTTGGCGAGAATTGAAAATTGTGCCAAGTACGGTGATAAGCGGTGTCCTGTATTGCCTTTTAGGATAGAAACAAGCTGAGCGAAAGACGTGTGGCAATAGAACACCCCTGCCTGCCTCTTTAGGGATACAGAAACTGCTTTTTATCCCTGATTTTTATACATAGCCTGGATAAGGATGGATAAGGCAGAAAAATAAAGGTTGCCTGGAGAAATCACCGATAGCAATAAGGCCGCCGATTGTTACCCTAATTTTAAGCTCTTTTTTTAATAATGTTATATTTGTTGTAAAATAAATAAAACTATCTTTTATTCAAACCTATTTAACTCCCGCCCTGTCCGCATCAACTTAACAGAGCATAATTGCTTTAAGACAGCAACTCAAGCACTTAATTAAACCGAGCTGGAGGCAGAGACGATTTATCTGTTATGCCTTTTTACAAATAGTTCGAGGACGAGTTCTGTTGTTTATTTGGGTCAAGTAGAATGGCGGAGGTAAAATATACTGGTCAAAAGGATGCTGCAAAATATCTAATCGATACTTTGTACATACACACTCACACCTTTTTTCTAGAAGCAGAGGTGGCGCCAGGACACCCACATTTCGCCTTGTATATTCCGTTCCAAGATATGATAGGAGGCGAGCCTATCGCCATATCGAGCACTAATACCTGACTCCGGGCTGATTTAATGAATAGAAAAATCCAATATCACTTTTCCCGACTCGGGATTCGAACCCGAGACCTCAGCTTTGTAATCATACCGTAGTAAAACTACGCCACCGAGCCATCGAATATCGATACTTTGTATTTGGATTATGTAGTTTATTTTGTGCGTTATAACTGACAGCCTAAATATTAAAAAATACATCTCTGTCATCTTCATCTGTAAAACATCAAGTGATAATACCGTTAAAAGAAAATTTTATTATATTTTTTAGATGCGGTTCAGTTATTGCTTAGAGATATAAGTAGTTAATAAACCGCGGTAATCATTTACTATTAACTGTACTGTTCGTTCGTTATAAATACACTATATTGTAAATTACATTACCCATACTTCAATGGATGCGAAATAATTTTAAACATTACTGGGAGCATATATACCAAGCATATTACGTTGGTGCAATATTGAAAATACATTATCCATTCGTCCCGTTATGAAAATTGAACCTTTTTCTTTTCTAAGTCACCTGATGCTGCAATTTTCTCCAGCACCATTATTGGAAACATTATATTTTCTAATCAAGCATACGCTAAGGAGCCTTTTAGATCTTTTTTTCATTAACGTGTGCCCAGTAGTGTAACGTAAGGTTAGCAAAAGAAGTATCTATAATAAATATATCCCATTTTTTTATGATCAAATTGCGAGACGAGCATGACATTCACCTAATAGTATCCGATACGACTGCTCATGGACAGTAGCAAAATCAAACAACACCATGATTTACAAAAAAAATACTTGGCATTCCGCTGCGCTCGCCATCCTGAGACACAAGATATTAAGTCTCATTATGTCCAGTAATTACTTTAGTTATAATTTCCTTCAAACCGGAACACAACAGTAAATTAATTACACTATTGTTTGGCGAGAGAAATAGACATTGCGGTGGTACCTACCCAGGTGGCTCCCTACATATGGGAGACCTACCACCGGTAAATTTGCCATAGTATTAAATCTATGAAATCCTTAGTTTCTCTAATCCATTCTCGGTCAGAAGCTCATTGAAGATCCTAACATCACTTAGTCTGAGTCTAGATCTTTTAGTGTATAGGTTTGGCAAACGAGCAAACTACTCGCCGGATGGTGACTACCACCACCTATTAAAAGGATAGTATGTGGAAACGGTATAGTGCCTGTTAATATCTCACTCTTTGGACAGTAGACAGTATAGCTCTACCACTTTTCAAAATGGCGTCAAACTTTACAAACTTTCGCAATAAGCAGTCACATAGAACGAACATCAGAAAAATATATTTTCCTCTGTAATTGGGACGCCGATTGTTTAGACTGTCACATTTTTTTAGAACGTAATTGGCATATTCGTGGAAATACGAAAATGTTTACTATATTTTTACTCGTATTTCCATTTTTGTTCGAATATCTTGTCAGTTTCGATGTATTATATTTGTAAGATTTTTTATGAATGAATGAACAAAACTAGATGATTGTTTCACGCGTATAAGGATAAAAAAAAACTAAGCTAGTATCCGAACGACTAACTGACGATATACCGGACGATTATGCGATAATCAATCATATTTTAAGAATGGCTGTACCATATTATATCTATATAAAATTCAAATTATAAAGGTACTTTTTTTCTAGATCTAAACAACTGTCCGTGATCATTCTATGGCAAGTCTTACAAATCCTAATATTTTACAGGATATTAATATTTTTCTGCTACCCCTACAATTTTTTTCTCACAGGTCGAGTGCAAGTTGCAGAGGCGTCGGTGTTGCACCGGAACTTTTTCACCACAACTGATATTGAAACCCGCTTACCCGGATTAGTTTGCAAGCATGGATTTATGCCTCGGAATACGCTTGAGACTTATCCCGTTGGTTTTCGTGTTTGCTGTCGGGGCTTTTATCATACGTCTAGTGCCGAGGATTTCAGGTTTTGTTGTTGGATTTCTGGCATGGGAAAGTTGTTTTATTGAAGGTAAGTACAAATCTTGGTAAAGTGTAGCAAGAGGTCATTGTTTCTAGCTGCTCAACATACAGCGGCGCACAATGGTAAATGTAGAATTGATGGGGAAGCAACTAACAAGAAATAAAATACTATTTTGTCGGCCTGCTCGAAGCTGATTAATGATTATAAATTGGTTTATCCTGAAACGCGATTCATTTGTGTGGGCCACGATGGTGGAAATTAATATTTTTCTAAGAGGTTGCTTGAAGCAAGCACTGTGTTCGCTTCGGAAATCTGTTCAAGGACGCCTTTGTTTATAGGCATACTGTGCTTAATAGTGTCGATTATATACCTACGTTAGTAGCGGGTATAAATGCCCACTTTTATTTTCTTATCTTACGATCCATTCTATTTCTATTTTTGGTTGTTTGGAAGTAGCGATAATAATTTTATTTTTTCTGTACTTTGTGGTGTTCAATAAATCATTATAAATGTCTTTCAACCACAAATCAATGCACAAACTATATAACGTTAGTATTTCAAGGACCGTCATAATGAAGATCGAAGTTATTACAGAAGTACTCGATAATCTCTTGGAATATGAAGCCGTTCAATCATTTCCTTTTGATAGCTTTGTTTCAAATCCAATTGATATTCATCCAAGACCAGTCCATTCAACAAATTAATTGTTGCTAAATTTAGCTGAATCTGAGCTACAAGGAATTTCGATTAGTATCCGTATAACTTGATTGTTGAATGCCGGTAAACATTGGTTTAGCGTCAAAATTTGCAATTCCAAAGTGGTTAAGTAATATTTAACATTGGTATTAGCAGTTTATTGAAAGTCCTTTTAGAGTCGTTTGAGATTTTGAGAGCATTTGAAGATTCTAAAGTAGATATGCTGTAGCTAGTTGAAGTTATGTAGCTTTAGTTTTACACTGACAAAGCAGTTACTAAAATACACCTGAGAGTACAGCGGTCTCCAAAGAGTATTTACCGATGAGTCTAAATCGGAAACATGACACACTTGCATAAATCACTATAATTAATTTCCATTACCGTCTACGATGGTTGTTATTTAAAAATATCTAGCAAATATAAATAAATAAATACACCCAACAGTCACATACATAGTCCCGAGCCCACACTAAGATTGAATCTTGTGTCGTTACTATCAGGAACTACGAGAGACTTTTCGGTTTCACAAACACCCAGACCCGAATTACTTGTGGTTCACACAAACATTTGTCTCGATCGGGGATCGAACCAGCGGCCTCTCGTTTTATACCGGCGTCTTACCAACCGCGCCACGGAGGCTGTCAAAATATAATATTTGCTAACAGTCTCAGGAATAAACACTTCACGACTATATTTACACTCAGGTCTGTAAAAGCAAATTCACCTGTCGCGCGTTTCTGAAAAATGTTTGTAGTCATTACTTGAAGTTTGGGCGCTGTCTGACCTCCGTCACCCCAGCTCCTTATTGGACGTCTCAGTTCCCTCAGTTTAATATACTTCCAGACATCGGGCAATGTTGGGAACATTTTTGTAGTGTGTAGTATAAATAAAGAAGACATCAAAAGTGTAAACATGTTGTTTTGTTACTTTGACACGGTTACAAGGAAGGAAAAATACAATGGAATTTTTACGTTATTTTAAAAGCTATTTGTGTAACACGCTTGCATATTAATTATAAATGATACATTTTTATATCACTTTGCAATGCTTCTGAACAAGTAACAGGTGTACAAGTCTCTTCAAGATTATTCTTTTCTTAAAGCTATTTAGTAACTTGTGAAGTAGATGTATTTTACTTGTATATGAAATAAGAGGTGCCCTAAGAATTTAAAAATAGTATTTTCAGTAATTCCTTTCGCTCACAACAGAACTATAAATCAAAGATTTTTATTTCCGATGAATGGCGAGACGAGCAGGCCATTCGCCTGATGGTAGCGATATGACGGCTCATAGACAGTAGAAAAACCAAACAATACCATGAATTACAAAGCAATGCTTGATATTTCACTGCAAAAAGCTAAGTAAAGAACCGAATTTAAGACACCCCACCTCAGTATTTGTAGCATCGTTCACCTCCTAACTAGGCCATCAAATTAAGCAATTTGCGTATGAAACAGTGATCTCTTAATATTCCAGTAAGGTAGCTAACCGAAGCCGTTAGCGCGGTTAACACAACCCGCAGTTAAGACGTCAAACTGCGTTTAAAAGTTACTTCATTAAACTGTCGTGAATAACCGGCCCTTCCACAGTTTGCATACATACATTCATACATACATATAAACTCACACCTTTATCCCAGAAGGGGTAGCCAGGGGCGCCACGAGGACATCCACATTTTGCCTTGTTGGGCACAAATTTCTGACTCCGGGCTGATAATTAATAGAAAAACCCAATATCACTTTGCTCGACCCGGGGATTCGAACCTGAGACCTCAGCTTTGTAGACGTACCGTAGTACAACTACGCCACCGCGGCAGTCGGTATTCACAGTTTTGTATACAGGATTTACTTCTTTTGTAGACTCAAGATTACGCTATTGATTTTTTATGAATTTGTGTCTCGAGGACAGGAATCAGTAATGTATCTATTCAGCCACAGGAAGTCCACTGCTGAAGATAGGCCTCCCCACGGATCTCCACAACGACCTGTTGGAAGCAGCCTGCATCCAGCGACTTCCGGCAACCTAAGGTTAAGGTTGCAGGAATTGGTAATATTGGACGTAAATAATGGGACTTGTTTAGTATTTACAGGTACTGACTATAAGTTGCATTTTGTATTTAATCGCTAATAAATAAAAGATTGTGTTCTGGAGTGGAGACCGCGTCTTGGAAAACGTAACGTGGGACGTCCTCTGGCCAGATGGCGGGACGACTAGCATAAAAGGGCCGGCAGCGACTGGATGCGTAAAGCAGCAGACCGGGCTCTGTGGTTACCTTGGGAGAGGCCTATGTCCAGCAGTGGACTGCTACGGGCTGATGATGATGATGACGATGATGATGAAATAAAAGATGATGAAATGATTCAATAAATAACAAATAAGGTTCATGTTGTTCCCTCTTCTACGGACAAGTGATTTAGGTCCATGATCTATTGCGGATTGGGAGACTTCAAATATCATTTCTATGTATTTAATTTTCGTCATAATGTTTTTACATAGCCATTAAGTGAATTAACTAAATATAGACACACAACAATACCGAGAAGTCGGAAAGTATCTGATTTGAATCTTTATCGAGGTTATACTCTGGTATCCATCATTGGTTTAATAATCAATTTTGCAATGAAATACGCGTATTTTCTTACTTTAACACAGAGTTAAAGAACCTTCCCGGCTTATTCCAGATTTTGCGAAACAAATACAAAAAAAAATTGTGTTGCGCAAAAAATATTCCTTTTGTTAGCATCTAAATATATAAGCTATTACAATGGAAGCCTCGTCGAGACAGCCACAGCTTCTCAAAGATCTCTTTAGTTAATTTCAAACGACTCTTTCAAAGCAATTGTCAAGATCCTTTCGCAGATAAAAATGTACAATGAAGATTTTTTTGTTTTAGCACTGAAATATAGCGGGCGTTTGATTTTTTTTATTTGTAAAAAACAGAACGATGGTTTGGGAGTGAACGTGACTTTTCGAAGTTGTGTATTTGTAAATAAAAACGTTTCAACAGTGAAAGAATGCAACGTGTTCAAACTGCGTTCCTGAAAATTATTTAAAAGAATTATAAAAGTGTGTGAATTTTATCAACTGCTTTTTTGTCAGCGGAATTGACAAATCTTCTTTTTCCATCATAAAATAACAATGTACACATTTTTACATTTAAAAAGCTTTTAGATTCTTCAAATGGAAATATAATATTTATATTAATATGCAATGAAACTTTCAAATGAATCATACTTTGTTATTGTTGAATCAATCTAAAGTGATACTGTTTTTAGAAATTATAACTAGTTTATTGCTATATACACGTATTTGCCATTATTATAATTCTGAAAAATAATGCCCAGGACTCGTTCCTAGATTTCAGCATCTCTGGCAAAATGTGTTAGAATCCAGCAATAA
The DNA here is from genome assembly GCA_949752805.1 of Deilephila elpenor. Taxonomy (NCBI): domain Eukaryota; kingdom Metazoa; phylum Arthropoda; class Insecta; order Lepidoptera; family Sphingidae; genus Deilephila; species Deilephila elpenor. The sequence goes on from OX457108.1 coordinate 12,947,862, forward strand.
AGTGTGGGGCCGAAAATTCGGTTATAGTGATGAATTGTTGTGTAAAGAAAAAGATTTCATTATCATCAGCCCTTTTGCGTCCGCTGCTAGATATAGTCCTCTCCTATAAAACGCCACTAGGCTCGACCTTCAGCCTATCTTCTCCAACCACTACCAGCCATCTTACGAATATCGTCGCTTTACCTGGTTTCGTTCCTCGTCCTACGTCCTCCACTCGAGAAACACTCCTACTCCAATGGTGTGTCACTCTACCTACTTCAATCTATTCTACTTCAATGTGACCGGTTCCGTGCCACTTCAACTTGCTAATCCGTTGGGCTATGTTGACCATAGTTCTCCGTTGGATAAGCTCATTTCTGATTCTATCCTTCAGAGAAACACCGAGCATAGCCCGCTCCATAAGATTTAGATGTTGTATATCCTAAAAGTTCTTAGTAGTTGTTTAAAACTGCCACAGGATCACGTCTGCGAGTGTAATCTTTGCTCTTGAGAATTCGTATCACCCATAAAAGTCCATACATATTACTTTTATTCATAAAATGAACATCAAAGGACGGCTATAAAAAGGACTATTAAAACTCCGCATATCTTCATCCTAACAGCTCATACAATATCAAATCCCTTTCGTTTGTTCATCCAAATATCTAGTAATATATAAAGCTGAAGAGTTTGTTTGTTTGAACACACTAATCTCAGGAACTAATAAAATAAATACACCCAACAGTCACATACATAGTCCTGACCCCACACTAAGATCGAATCTTGTGTCGTGGGTATCAGAAACTACGAGAGACTTTTCGGTCTCACAAACACCCAGACCCGAAACAAATACCTGTGGATCACACAAATATTTGTTTCGGTGCGGGGATCGAACCCGCGGCCTCTCGTTTCACAGGCGGCGTCTAACCAACTGCGCCACGGAGGCTGTCAACTTTCGAATTGAAAAATTCATTTATTTTTGGATTGTTCAATCATTGAGGAAGGCTATAGGGTACTTTTAATTTCGGGAAAATTTAAACTAGGACTTATATCCGGGAATAAGTTTTTGACGCGGGCGAAACCGCGAGCAATATTAGTATTTTTATACACATCTTAATAAAGTTTCAAGACGAGATACGGTTCAAATTGCCTGATGAGTTTTCTGCGGTTGCCGCTCGTATACAAACCAGGGGTATCTTAATTCTCGACTGTTTTTTCCAAGAATATTTAATGGGCCTTTTGAAGACTTATTCCGTTTGCATGGAAGGATATAAATTAGTTTGGATAATTCCTTTGCAAGATGCTTTGTTTTGGAAAATTGGTTATAAAAGTGGATTTTGGGAGAAGGAGATTACTATGTTGGGCGTTTGGTGTTTTGACTTTGATTTACTTGGAGAAAATAAATTCAGCAAGCGTTCAGCCTGGAGAATACATGTTGTTAATAAATAAGTTTAAAATAAACGCAATTTGGTAGCAGTAGGTGAAATGCTGGGTACGAAACCGAACTCTTCGATAAGACAACTATTTGTGTGACCAACTCGTATGACATACAAATCGATTTATTGTACGAAATGATCTATTCCTGATATTCCTAAAGCCCGAGAAATATTTGCGACTTGTAGTTGCATTAATTAAATGCTTGATATAAGTAGTATAAAGGCGTTTTTAATACGCATATATACAAGACATATTTATATAATAAGAACGATCTAATTTAAATATATTTGTTTGTGCCAAACAGTATAAAGCGCCATTTAAATGGGGAGAGTTTCTGGCTGCGAGAATCATATGCGGTTATCGCATAACATAACGCCATAGATTATCGTGTTCTGACAAATGTTACATGATGCTACTTATTCATATCATTACGATAATCGTATTTTCGAAGCGAGAAATTCCTCGTGTAAATGCCGTTTAATTTATGTAACTAACGGCAGCACTCAGAGATGTTTAATGTCAATGAAATTGTTCCTCATTATAGATTCTCTTTGTAAAATCTACACTTAGTAATGATTTAATTATTTGATCGCCATTAAATGTCTGAGTACGGCAGTAAGAGATAAAGGTACGCTCACACAAGCGGCCTATGGTACGTGATATATAGTGTCACACCGCCAAACATTCAACTCCTGAATTCGAATGATACGCGGATTATATCCACCGAAATTACCCAAAACGGCAACAAATTTGACAACCGCGGCAATTTAAATAAATCGACAAAATTGTATTTGGTGGAGTTATTATTGAAAATGGGTTATTAAGTACCTTTGCCCTCCCTTAATATCAGAGGATTTAAGAGCTTGAAAAATCAGCAGTTGTTAAAGGTATTTTGACAGCCTCCGTGGTAAGTTGGTTAGACGCCGGCTGTGAAACAAGAGGACGCGGGTACGATCCCCGCACCGAAACAAATGTTCGTGTGATCCACAGGTATTTGTTTCGGGTCTGGGTGTTTGAGTGACTGAAAAGTCTCTCGTAACTCCTGATACCCACGACACAAGACTCGATCTTAGTGTGGAGTCAGGATTATGTATGTGACCGTTGGGTGTATTTATTATATTAGTTTTACAGGTTTTTATACTAGCAAGATAAAGTGGTTGAAATTATTCTGATACATTGGTAGCACACCAGTAAATCTGCCCCAAATTTAATATATTTAATTTGGCTTTTGCAAGTCCCTATCACTTCATTTCCATTTACTCTGTTATAAGTACTAAGCTCATTAGAATAAAAAATGTAAAAGAACACCGAACGCATTCACTTTCCTTTTATAACACTTCATATTCATGCTTCTTTTCTTTCTTATCTCAAAGTCAAAGGCTAGGTATTTTATTCAGGCCTTCATAGCGAATAGTGCCATAAAGCACTAAATCCTTGGAAAATAATTGCAACCACATTTGTTCGCAAGGCAATGCTTGAAGGCGAAACGTAATGGCGGAAACCACGATTGTGTATTGTTACGTCGATTTTTTGTCGGGGCGGTACAGATATACGACTTTTTAATCGTATCAAGTAACTGTAGCATCGCCAAGTGAAACTTTAGTAGCTCTACCTGACGAACCGAAAGTATGTGATAAATAAGATGATAATATGAACTTTTGTTGAACTGAAGCGCGAAATAAGTGATGACTGAAAATAGCTGCTGAATAAAGAATCCCAATGAAGTGATTGGTAAACTTAACCACTAATTTAAATTAGTGCAAAAAATGTAAATCATACTTAATTAATTTCTGATACAAATACGAAGAAATATTCTTAAATTGATACACTAGGTTGCAAATAAAAAGTCGCACGTCTATCGAGATTTTACCCCGAGGTTATGGTGTAAAAAACTAAGGTAAGGCCAGTGTCCGTTTACGTTATAATTAAGTTTGTAAGATGTAGTTAGTCCATTGTTAGTAAGCTACAAGCAACAAGCCACTCTACACACAATTAATTTTAATACCGTGTTTTTACTTGGAAATAATGAGCGCTTTAGTTTTGTATTATGAAATGAGAGTTGGAGGAAAAGTGTGTTATTAAAAAAATCCTTATCCTACGAAAAGAGATTTTTATGACGGTTGCAAAAGAAAATATCTTTTGGCTGCAATGCTTGCCTGACGACAATCGTTTCAAAAAGATATAATATATTAGTTTTTTTTTCGAATACAAAATTTTTAAAAGGAAGTTGAACAACAAATATTACAGCACAACAAAATATATGTTATATTTTGATTATTACAACCTTTTCTACCGAACACGACAAGCAACTATTAGAGAAATAATATCGAGGAATTCAACGGTATTTAATACGTTACAAATCTTGCCGTCATAGTCGTACACTAAAATATCTTGGGAGTATCAGAAACAAAATTTTGTTGCAATTATTTATTAATTGTCTTATAGCGAGAATCGGGCCTCTCATTTTACAGAGGCGTCTTCTGTCAAAATTATACTGTAATCATCTTATTTAAAAGCTGTATTATTCGCTACAAATTCTGTTGAATTCTCATCAACGACAATACAGCAATTACAAGACAATTATGTCTACACTAAACGATATTTCGTTTTTCACTAACCTATTTAAGATTTCAATCAAACGTCTGCGATGCCAGATGCTAGTACACGAAACGAGAAACGGTTATTTAGAGTCTACTTTGCTCTGTAATTCACTTACAAGGCTCTTTACACTCGGTAATAAGCTTCAAATCCAATTAATCGCCGACTAAATTGATGGCTGGTGGCGCATCTTTAGCGCTGTTGTTTTTGAAGGATACATTAAAGAATATATTGAATAGGTATTGTATCAATATTAGCACATACATTCCAGTACTGGGCTTGGATCATTATCGACTTTGTTTTTATAATAAAAGCTGTAATTAAGTCCAAACATGCCTTAAGACAATGATGTATCCGACATACAGGACTGTACAAAACTTTATAAAGACGAAGAATTTGTAAATTAATCTGCTATTTCCGTATTAACTGCACAGCAAAATGTAAAAGCATAGTTTTACAAACATAATAAAGGAAGCGAGGATCTGAAATCTCAATATTGCAATCCAACTCCCGCCGACATTCTATCAAAAAGCAACAATATCGGAACGGCAAGTCACTGTAAGAAAATGTTTTCAGGAATTTTCATTGAGAGTGCACTCCGCTTTGAAAGAAGCCCATAGCGCTGAAAGCCCTGTAAGCACAAATGGCGACCCGTAGAACGTTGCAATACTTCATAGTGTTAATAAAATCAACGACTGCTCTGAATTCAAAAGGATTTCCGCACAGCGCTGTTTGCAGCGGCATCGTCCACTGAAATTGTTTCACGGAAACGCGGCTATTTCGGGAACAATTGTACTTCGTGTTGTAGTATCACACGTAGTTCGCAATGAGGCGTTGGATATGTGATGACATTTTTGTACCACTTACCAGAATAGTAGAGACTGCGTTGCACCTAATATTAAATAAAATAAATATAGAAAGAGAAGGGGTGAGAGAAGAGGAGAGAGGAGGGGAATGAGGAGGCACGAAAGAAGGGATGAAATAGAGAGGAGAAAAAAAAACTAATTGCTAGTTGACGCAATTAAGCTTGGTGATAATAATTTTCATACTAATAATCCATACCAAAGATATCTACATAGAATAAAAAGATCATCCTTGGCAGTTTTATTATCTTGTTATATATTCAGAATAACACTGGGAATATCTATAAAACCTAATTTACCGTATTCTAGCTCGGTTTGGAGAAAATATAGCGTATGTGTGTGCCAAGTTGTCTTCGAAACCAAAGATATGCTTTCTAATGAATTTATGTATGTTTGTCCTTTGATGAAATTCTTTATGGATAATTTTTTGTACAAATAAATCTTTGTGGTATTCTTTCTGTTTTTTGACTTACATAAGTTTCACATTATAACACGTATCAAGACACGTATATCACCTATCTCACCCGAATAACTGATCATCACTGTCCTTAATATTTTGTTACTTGGAAGATAATTATTGTATAAGAAGTTATTGGAATAGAAAAGAAGTGAGAAGAAGTAAAGACTCTTAGTCATAATAAAATAATAATTGCAAAAAAAACTGAATGTAAAAGATGTACCATTTAAGATATAGACTAAACCTAAACCCTTATTTCAAGTAAAGTGAAAATTGCGTAAACGACATATTCTGTAATGGTACAGGCTACCAAGATGATTAAACAGTGAAACAATTTATCTGCCTACGAATTTCTTCCATAATTTCATCCTAAATCCTTCCGCTGTAGCATGACGAAGCAGTTAAATAGGTCGGCGAAATATATTTCGTGAGAAAACCTGCATACCATAGCGATTTATAATAATTTCTATGCTATGTAAAGTCCACCAACCCGAACTAGGCCAGCGTGGTAGTCTAAGTGGCCTAACCCCACTCAATCGTACTCTTTATTGTAGAGGAGGCCCGTGACCTGCAGTTGGACGTTTATGGGCTGATACAGACAGAATAATATTTATAGACGCAATCGCATCTATTCGTAGCTAGATTTAAAAAAAAAAACAGCTTAGAAAACCAGAGTATATTATGTCTCTCCATTTCCCACATACCAACCTACTCAGTTGCTTCTTCACCCAGCCTTAAGAAGCCAAGGTTTGCACACAGCCCTTAAACAACATGATTTGCATGCCACCTTAATTAACCTTAGATAACATTAGATTAACACAGCTCCGCTCTTACGCGAACTCATATATTGTCATTTGCGGCAAGAAAGCCCTATATTAAAGGGAAAACATACTGCACCCGACCCAGACGTAAATTTTAAAACGGATTAAATGTGTGAGATTAACATAACCCTCGTATCTTTGTTTATAAAGAGGCTTCTTTGCAAGTAGGGCATATGACAACGTCTGTTTAGCGAGCGTATTTTTTGTTATTTCGTAGTAAATGAGCAGCGCTCTTGATTAATGAAATACTTGAAAAAACGTAGGTGATATTGGCAGCTTTCGTGGCGCAGTTGGTTAGGATTGTGTAGAGACAGAATGTCTGCTTATTCCTCACACCGAGGCATCGTTTGTGGGATCTAAACGCATTCAATCCGTATAACGTATTCAAACGCATGTGTCTGTTGGGTGTATTTATAGGCATAGGTGGAAGGGAATTGATAAATCTTCCGAAAATTTCACTGATCTATAAAAATGCAAAAGGGAAAGTATAGTTCCACTGTGTATTGGAATATCTATAGTAATGGAGAGTTATATTTTTAAGTGGCATAACAAAACAACTACACTGCACTCGACGCTAAGTGCAGTCTTGTCAGATACAACATCCACACACGCAAATAGATATCTCGTAGCATTTGACACAATTATGCCGGCCTGATTGTATCCTTAATTACACAGGACGAACCCGAAACGCGACATGTTAAACACTTCGATGGGTTCCTAATCAATGTGTACGATGTTCATTCTCCAAGCTGGTGAAATTATTTCAGAATTTCCTCGACCCATTTTATCTTAGCACACACATCCATGCAAATTAATTAACGACCCATTAAAAATGCACATCACAAAACACGGAGGCTTCCAAAAACTTGTAAATTAGCAACGGAGGAAGCCAAGATACAAACGAGCGACCTAATTCCAGACGCTCATTTGCCCGACACGCCTAGTTAATACAAGCTTTGTCAGCGAGGTTTACTGTGTGTCAAACTTGCTCTCCGCTGGTAGACATGATATGGTGATTTGCAGGGAAATGAAATTGAGATGGGTTTTGTTGTTGGGGTTATATAAGTCTTAGTTTCAGTTTGAGGTTTTGGATAATTGTATGTTAATTGATGGTGAAGAAGGACTGCTAGAATACCTAAGAGTTTTCTGCAAGGATTTTAAAGCTATGCAGTATCTATCTACATGTATTGAGCCGGATTGTGTACTAACAAGGTAAATTGGCTACAAGTCTCCTGACCGTAGGTGCAATGAAATCCAAACGGAGTGTCTAGTTAATCTATTTGGGTTTCATCCCGACCCTATTATACAAACTTGATCGAAATCCGACATACACTGGCTGCAAACGAAATAGCATAGCTGTAATAATTACTTTACGTTGATTTTTTAAGGGAAAGTGACACCTTCCGTGTGGATCCGACCCATTGGTACTAATAACAGTGCAATACAAATTTACAGCTTTAGCTACAGAAAGGCCATATAATTTGAAGCACTTCATTTCGTTTGTTATATAATAATCAAACTCCTCTCAATCGTACTTAAAAAGACCTGTTTTTTCAGTGAAACCCATAAAATTATTTAACGCAGACGTCTCTTTAGTGGCACGCAAAATTTAATTACTAAAAGAGGATTTCACGTTCAGAAAGCACAAACTCATTGATATCGTCGATTAAAATATTTAATTGCATTCACGTGTTCAGTTCAATGCACTCAGTAAAGGCTACTCAACCATGTGATTGCTTAATTAGTTTATTATTCACATCATTAGAATGCAAATACAAGCGTAAATTGGGAATCCAAATTGTTGTGTATCTATTCCCGGCACATCGACGGAGGAACCTCTCTACAGAATTAATTGAATTAAACCATTAATTTGCTCCGAACGCGCTTTCAGTTATACAAAATGCGATTGGGTACTTATACTCATACATTATTATGTGCTCGGCATATTGACATCGTGAGGAAACTTGAGGGTTCACCCAATAACTTTAAGAGCATATGAAGTCTAGCAGTAAATTAACAAGCTGCAAGTACTAGTGAGCCGGGCATATAGCTTAGAAAACTAGTGTTTGTAGTGGCATTGGGCGGACATTCACTTGCAACGTGAACAGAACACGTCATAAAAGTTGCCGGAATTTGCGGAAGTAGCAGAACTCTGTATTCAACTGTGGAGTATCTGTGGCTTAAGAAGAAGAAATCTGCTGACCTTTACTGGGTCAGCATGGTGAACTTAAGGCAATAATGCGGACTGACGCCTTCGCTCGGGTAATTAATTATCACCGTTCGCAAACGGTAACCATTTCAACCACGCGTGTAGATTTCGTTCTGGGGCCAGCTTGTGTATAATAAGTTTCGATTATGATTTTATCAACTACGTAAAGATTTTATGATACGTATTCTTTGGATCAAGTTACGATAATTATCAGTATTGCTATATTAGTACCAAAAAACAATACTTCATTAGCTCAATTTTTTTTCCATCAATAAAATTATACTAGATCGTAAAGTAAGTTATCACCAGACTTTTCCAGCTCGAACCATTTGTCTAGAACACTTTCGATACGTTCCCTTAACGTTCTTATCTCTTTAACCGGCGTTATCGTTTCTTCAATTGCCGGCCCTTTTTCGGCTGATCCGGTGAACTGCGTCCGCAAAGTTCTTAGTAAAGTCACCGACATGTCTTTGTAAATTGCTGTCTTTTGCGTGCAGAAGTGTAGTTAGGACTTCGATTTTGATTTGGTAAAGCGATTGCACTACATTTAATTGTAGGTAAAGTGCCATTTAGATTAAATTTTGACTTGTAATAGAGAATTATTGCACGATACAAATTCGTAAATTGAATTAAAATTACGACAATAATTGTATTTCTCTCCTCAGGTGTTATTTGTTGTCAATCATCACACCTCACAGCCTATTTTTGTTACAAAAAATGTGTATTTCTTTATGAAAGTCGCATATCTCAGGCAAGTCTAATTGGTTTAGTTTTTCGGTTTCAAAAATTTCATAAATTAACTAGAATTGGAATTTGTGCCTATCGTGGCGATGAACTCGTATTCTATTACCACATAGGACGAAAATAATTTCAGCAAACTGCGGTTGGCACTTTTCAACACAATCCTTCTTTTCAGGAATATAAGCGTGAGCTTTTGCATGAAGGTCGTCAACTGACCAGTTTAAAACCAGGTCACGAAGCCAGTTCTCATAAACTTCAGTTGCCCTGTGCCCAATAAAGTAGAGAACGGTGCGAAACATACAGAAATAGAACGAAACCGCTACATTGTTGTCGCTTTTAGGCTTCGGCTAAAATTGGGATGGTGGTTAGTTTGCAACTGTTTGTGGACGATATTTTGTGGCCGCTTGAAATTTGTTGATGTAAATATGGTTCTTTGGTAAAATCTAAAATTAACACCGGTAATGGGTAATAGATGGTGTATTAGTATTAATCTCACAGAAAAGTATAGGTTAGAGTAGTCATGCTTCCAAGTTTCGTTCCATTGTTATGATTATCAAAGCTTAGTTGTCATAAGAATAGGCCGTCTTTTTCTCTCCTTTACCATATATTTCAAAAGCTCCAATGTAACCGCAACCCTTTGTGAATACTTCGGACGTCGTTTAGCCACAAGAAGTCTACTATTTCTTCCGACCTATGCAAAGAAATATTAGTGTCCTTAATTTTATTCCCATATTGATTAAAAAGGTATTTAAGAAAAGGTTATGAAAATTAAAAGTAGTTCTAAAATCTTATTTCAATGGTTTTGTAAATTACATAGAGACCATTTTTTATACAGTCTCATCTCAGAGCTAGTTTGAACAGAATAGTTTTTAACTGATTAAATAAGTTATATACTAAATACGGACGAAAGTTTCCCTTCACTTACCAGAGCTATTATTAGCAAGTTACCTTAACATAAAAGCTATACATCAGAAAATTTGATTTCAAATAAATTGAAACTTTGCACTTTAGAACATCGAGAGCTTGTGGAACATCAGAGCTCCAACAAATTAATTGCCGAGAGCTCGTCATGTAGTGTAACCATTACGGGAACTATATTTTTATTATATTTTCTACTATATGCCTGAAAGTAAAAATAAAAATTCTAGTCTGGTTAATGCCTTTTTGCGCTAAGACAAACGGACCAAGAGTTATAATAATAAATAAATAGTTAAAAAATCTAAAAAAACAAGCTTTCGTAAAAGACTCAACTAGAAAAGTAAAAATAATTGTTAATGACTAAGAATAGAAAATGGAGTAGAATACATTCATTTTATGGTTAAAAAGCTAATTGTAGTAAGCATCCCATGCTTTTTATGAAAGCGTATTTTTTAGTTTTATAAACTATTTTATTAAAAAGTAATGGATATCATATCTAAGGAAGGCAGATGCGCGATAATTACCCAATTTTTTTTTTATGTAAATCTTGAAGGTCCTGGCAAGGATAATGTCAAAAACTTTTAAAATTAATGTATTGTCATCGGTCCGTGATAAGTGTGCAAAATTTCAAATTAATTCGACGTTTTAAAGTGCTCGAAAATCGATTTCTAAGATTCCGTTACATACATACATAATCCACACAAACAGGCAAATCTAATAAAAGAGTGCTAAAAACAAATCTTACACACTTAAGTGTAGAGTAATAAAACTCAGACGAATTAAAATAGCATTGGTATATCTTCGCAACGCATATATATAAAGTATTTAAGCAATATTTCAAAGTACCTGTAACATTCGTCGGAATGGAGTACTGTATACAAAACGTTTTCATTTAATGAAATGACACTCGTCGAGTCAATTCGAAGACGAGTTTAACCGAACCGCGCTCTTGTAAATTCAACAAATGTAACATGAAGTGATTTAAATGTAGTTTGTATAATTTGTTATGGAATCTAATTGCTTTTGAGCGCGAATTGTGGAAGACGGCAGGAAACTTTGTTAAGTAATGAGATGATGCAAATGTTTGTGTGATCACAAGTATATTTTGTTCTGGGTATGTGTTTCTGAGGCCGAAAAGTCTCGTCGTTTCTAACACTCACGACACAAGATTATTATCTCAGTGTGGGGTCAGTATGTATGTGACTTTAGGATTAATGTAAGGGGTAGGCAGAGGTACTCCTGGTAGTTAACAGGACATCCACGTTTCGCTTTGTCTGTTCCGTCCTACGATGTGATAGGGGGCAACCCTGCCGCCATATCGGGCACAAATTCCGGGTTGATATTAAATAGAAAAATCCGATATCACTTCGCCTGCTTCAGGCACCTGAACCCGAGGCTTCAGCGTTGCAACCGTACAGTAGAACTACACTACCGAGGCAGTCTATCTGTATTTATTAACAACTACGTAGCTAGAAATCATAATTGTGATACATTTTCATTACTCAATTAATGTTCACAAGTGAAAGAAACACTAACGGCCTTATTCATAGACAGATTTAAAACCTATTTTAGTTATCGAATGTTTAGTCATCTTCGCTCGAACTGAATTCTAAAGTCGTTCGAAAGGGACAAAACATTCAATAACTTAAATAGGTTTTAAATCTGTCTATGAATAAGGCCGTAAAATTCTGTATCTCAGATAGCTAACACAAAGGAATAAAATAACAATTGGCCCTACTTAAACAAATCTCTTCATAAAATTAAGCGCTGCAATAAAAAGTTATGAAATTGACACATAACAAAATTTTATTGCTCATTTGAATACCAAATTAACTAAAGCTTTTTAAAACGTTTTATAATATATACAATCAATTTGTGACTGGCTGATGTCAAAGAAATAAAATACACATGTTTATTTGTAAGCGCATCAAGCAACAACGAAGGAACGAAATCGGATGCAGTTATCACAGTTATATAAATAAATAAATAAATACACCCAACAGTCACATACATAGTACTGACCCCACACTAAGATCGAGTCTTGTGTCATGGGTATCAGAAACTACGAGAGACTTTTCGGTCTCACAAACACCCAGACCCGAAACAAATACCTGTGGATCACACAAATATTTGTTTCGGTGCGGGGATCGAACCCGCGGCCTCTCGTTTCACAGGCCGGCGTCTAACCAACTGCGCCACGGAGGCTGTCAACTGTCATATAGTTGCAGGTTTTACTTAAATATAGTACATGCTTCACCCCAATACTTGGCCCAGAAGTCGATTAGTTATCTATACGTTCATTGTTTTTATAGATGGTGGTAGGTTTTGTCATGTGAGAGGTTGCCTGGGTAGGTAGCACCGCGATGTCTATTTCTTCCGTCAAGCAGTAGTGTAAATGCACTGTTGTGTTCCCGTTTGAAGGACATTGTAGCCAGAGTAACTACCTGACCTAATGAGTCTTCACATCTTATGTCTCAGGATGGCGAGCGCAGTGGAATGCTAAGGGATGCTTTTAATTCATGGTGTTGTTTGGTTTTGCTACTGTCCATGAGCGGTCGTACCACTTACCATCACGCGAATGGAATTATTGTCTGGTCATTCAGTGCAATAAAAAAAAAATAGATGGATTAGTATAGGAAAATGTGAATCTGACATCTGTACAGGGAAAGGCAAATCTACAGGATGAAATGGGAAATTGATTTAAAAATTATGTCTATTCAAGATCCATGCTAAGAAAGTCACGGGCGAAAGCCAGTCATAGTATACAAGTAATTTAGAGCTAAAATTACATAATACCTTTTAATTAATTTATTTTGTTCTTTATTATAAAACCCAACACCACAGAAGGTAACAATTTGTGGATTTTCCGCACCTTTATGTAACCTTGACATTTGAAAGGTCATTTGTGTGCCTAATAAGGGTCAGGCCACCTCGTTATCTGGTGCCTGGTCGCCTCTTGAGTTCTTTTATTACTTTATTATATTTTTTATTTCCATAAGAGATATAACACATATATTTTGGATACAGCTGGTATCGATTAAATTGTGTTTGACTGTCACATATCCGCAAATAATAATAGGAATTAGGATGTTTGGCTTAGGAATAAGATACAGTACATTGAAATATCTATTGAGCGATACATTTTTGAACACTGACGATACTAAGGTCTTTAAAATATAAATTTAATTGAAAATGGTAGCAATATTTATCATTGCTGTACCGATTTTCTCCCTTATAAATGCGAATATAATAAAGTTGAAAAGTTTACTTGTTGGAAGCTTGCTACTGAAATAACTTGTAGGATTTGAAAAATGGAAGTTTTTTTTTTATTTTTCATTAAGTACTAGCCGACCGTCTTAGTTACATAAAGCTTGAGTTCATATAGTTTTCTTTATTACGCAATTTACTAAATAAATAACATTATTGTAATGGTTTCTTAGATTTACGCGAATGTTACACATTGAAATAAAACGAATTATTATTAATTTACAATTAAATTGTAACAGCCACTGAGCGGATACTTCAGTCCACCCATGACCACGAAAGCTGTAAAGTAATTGAAACGTCAGGAAGTTAAACAATGTAAAAATCTAATCAAATCCGCGATAAAATCCGTACAAAATAGTTTTATTTCAATAACATCATCGTGCCAAAAAGCAAATGAAAGAAGTTTGTTGAAGAACGCTTTTTATGAAGGACTGAAATAACCCAAGGCCTTGACTGTGGATCTTGAACCCGGCAATACGATGTCTTCCCTTATCACAATAACATCCTTACTAATATTATAAATACAAAAGTGAGTTTGTTTTTTATTTTATTTTAGTTATGAATAACCAAAGAATAAACTTATAATCTACATAAGTGTCCTGCAAAACTCTACAAACAGTTTGACTGCAGGATAAATTTATACATTTAATTCATAATTATATATTAGGGCAAATTGGTTAAGCAGTGCTTTTTAAGATTCGACTTAAATATTTTTTTATTAGATTCTTGTCTTATGGCCTCGGGCAAACTGTTTAGAGAATACGGGATACGTTTTTTTAGAGTTCTATCCCCGTAAATATTGGTGACTCTTGGCACAACGAATTTACCCGAAGCCACAGACCTCGTATTTTAACTTTTATAACGTTTATAACGCTTCCATGATTTCGCTACTCGACCGATCATGATGAAATTTTGCATACATGTTATCAGGGATAGAGAAACGGACGTAGGATAGTTTTTATACAGAAAATAAGTATTGTTGCCGAGAGGTAGGAAAATAAATATTAGACCGTCAACAGAAAAAAAAAAAGAAATCTAGTATTAAAACGCGACCTATTGACTGGAATAACTTGCTAATGAATACCTTAGAAAATACAGAAAAGGGGATTTTTAGTATGTTGGTCGAAAAATTACCGTTCCTGATTTATCTAACGCACGCGGACGAAGCTGCGAACAAAATCTAGTCTGAAATAGAGATCTGTGATAGCCAGTGTCCTTCGCATGCGCTTGGGATCCTATCCTTATATCACGCGGGAGTGGCTTTCCCGGCACCTTATTATTTATAGCTTGGACGTTTTTACTGGCCAGCGCGCTTTACTTTATCTTTTTGTATTAGCTCGTGTTTGGCTAAAAGCTTTAGGCTATGACTAGATTAGGGTAAACGCTACTACGGTATTTTGATGATGAGTTTGTGTGAGCTATCAAATAATATATTTATCCTGAAGATTTATGGGTTTTGGTGTTGGACAAGGACGAATAAGTACGTACATACAGAGGTGCAAACAGGACACCCACGTTTCGCCTTGTATTTTCCGTCCCAAGATGTGATAGGGGGCGAGTCTATCGCCATATCGGGCACAAATTCCTGACTCCACGCTGATAATGAACAGAAAAATCCAATATCACTTTGCCCAACATGGGACTCGATCCCGAGACCTCAGCTTTGCAATCATACCTTACAACTGCGCCACCGAGGCAGTCATGATAAGGAGGATGAATAAGTAAATTTTTATTTGTTATCATCATTCACAAAGTTACTGCTGAATTAAAGCTTCTTTCAAGGATATCCACAGTCTGTTTGACCTTTATCAAGTCGTCTATCCTTGTGTGAATGTCCGTCCTTGGCCTCAAGTCGAGGACTCCTGGGCCATCAGTTCCTTGCGGAATGTCCTTGCACATGTGATATGCTTGTTAATGTATAAGTCTTTGATATTATTAGCTTACAGTTGTAACATAATTTCTATGTAGTTAAGCTTTTATCACAATTATGTTGAGCAGTTACTCTAAAACATAATGCTAAAACAAAATAAATTATATTTTCTGTGTCATAAAGTAATAATTTATAGCGAAGTAATGATCGTTTCTCCTTTTAGATACCGAATTAATTCCCTGACGAATCGTTTGATTGCCAAAGTTTTGAATATACAAACAACACAAATAATAAATTATACGCAACAACTTTTTGAATGTTTGTATGATTATACATCAGGGAATTGTGTATGTGCCAGTAAAAAGGTTTAGTTGTTTCCAAATTGACGAGCGTTGAATTATAAAGAGTTCGGAAACCTCTTAAGGTGGCATATTATAATTATAAACTACATATATGAAACAGTGATATTAAGGGAACCAATTTGAAACTAAACTGCACCACTCGAAATTAGAATTATCGAAATATAACCAAAAACTACGGAGAATTCGATAGACATAAATAATTTAAAATTTTGTAAAAATACATACAATACAGCTGAACATAGAACGTCCAAAATTATAATTTAAGTCGGTTAAAAATAGCATAAAATCAAATGCTTACATTTTTATGCGAATATCATCTTATAATAAAAACTGTGAGCTTTAACGTATATCATTTGGAAGACGTGCTTTAACTAAAATATGGCTTTGATTTTACGCGCCCCAAGTACTTATGAAAAAATATTCCATTTCATAACGACCTATGGAATTTATGAAATATGCCAACCTTATTTCGCGGCTCTCTGTGACTTTCAAAATAATAGGACCATTAGTCGTTACACAAATCCAATGTTATCTTTGCGTAAATAAAATATGGGCTCTTGAAATCGATATCTTGTAATCGGATAAGCTTTATAAAACTTTTCAAAGTGACTGTAGTACATTTTGTTCACACAATATTTGAAATAAAACTGTTATTTGAAGTTTGGGGCCCTCGATTTGTAATAAACGATTTAGGCCACCTTTTAGATATATAAAAAAATACACCATATAGATGTGTTGAGAAGTTAAAGGAAATCTTGTAGAAGCAGAAATGCAGCCGAAAGGCAAGTAAAGTCGAATGGCGAGATTTATTAATATTGTGTACCGTCAGACAACATCTGATGTGTATAATAATGCATTTACCTATAGAAACAGTTTGTGCATTTACCTATTGAAACAGTTGTTTCTAGGCAAGTAGAATAATATTATAATATAAAAATAAAAGACGAGTGAACTTGAATCTAAACAAAAGCATCTAAAGAATAAACCACCTTCTAAGGTATAGTTATTGGGCTGCTCATTTAAAGCGAAAGCTGTATAATATTATCAGTAACGTAAGAGAAGAATCCTATATCTGAATAACAATGATGAAATAACGAATGGCCTCGGAAGAATTCATTCTCAAAAATATAATATACTTTTGAGGATTCTTTTCCTAGTACGAAGTCTCTATTTAAATAAATACACCCAACAGTCACATACATAGTCCTGACCCCACACTAAGATCGAGTCTTGTGTCGTAAGTATCAGGAACCATGAGAGATTTTTCGGTCTCACAAACACCCAGACCCGAAACAAAGACTTGTGGTTCACACAAACATTTGTCTCGGTGCGGGGATCGACACCTCTCGTTTCACAGGCGGCATCTAACCAACTGCGCCACGGAGGCTGTCAGATTTCAATGAACAACTTTAGAAACTTCATCGTCTTACTAAAGGAAACAATACGATATAGCTTGACCTAAAACACGCGTGTATCTTTGACCTATCACGTGCCTTTGAGAGTCGTATGTAAAAACTAAAAAGAGACAAATAAAATAATTTTTAATAAAAAATAAAAACCGACTTCAAAGTGCTACTACAAAGTAACAAATAATATATATTTCATCGTGCTAGTACACAGTGATTAATGTTCTTATTGACTTGACTAGCTAACAAATCTTAAATACGTAATATTTTGAAGGCGGGTCGCTAAGTGCCGAACATGTACCTACGCCTTACGCTTAACATTAATTTGTTAAAGAAATTCTAGCGAAAAACACGCAAGATTTACACGGAATATTAATTTGTCTTAATATATCAGGCCGTAATCGTCCACTGTTGAGCATGGGACACAACATACCCTTTCTTGTACTTAAATGCCTTTATGTCATGCAGGTTTCCTGACTATGATTTAAATATATCACTATTAAAGAGTTTGGTAATTGAATATCATCAACACACAAGTGACTCCGATAATTCCGGAGGTGTATACCCTGGAATTATAACCGAGACGGTGGTCAACCGTCTCGTGGATCATATCTAGATAATTATCAACAGGCTACCACACACATATAAGACACATAGAAATTCTATCAAAACTTCAATAAATTTACACGTTGGATTAGCACATTATATTCATTTTTGTTTAATTTACGTACGTGCCTTTCTGAGCCAACATTGCAGGATCTACATGTAATATCAAATGGTGTAACATTTGCTTAAATTTATACGTGTTTGTTATTTAGCGACCCGCCTTCAAAATATTACGTATTTAAGATTTGTTAGCTAGTCAAGTCAATAAGAACATTAATCACTGTGTACTAGCACGATGAAATATATATTATTTGTTACTTTGTAGTAGCACTTTGAAGTCGGTTTTTATTTTTTATTAAAAATTATTTTATTTGTCTCTTTTTAGTTTTCATAGGCATCGTAATGATGAGAAAGGTGATCATAATATAATCAAAACGTAGTCTTTAAAATTTACGAATCCTTCAGACCAAACATGATATTATTGCTGTGAAATTATGAGAAGATTGTAAGTCATTATAATCATGATATCCGCTATTGTTAGACACTGACCAGGTCGGATTCTCTTAGTTTACGTCGGTAATTTACGTATCTATTTCTCTCACTCTCCCTCTTCTTCACCTACTGTTTATAGTAAAACTTTTATATTGAAAACGGAAATTAATTGTATCTTTTACCTACCCCCCCCCCTACACGCCTTTCCCCTTTTAACCCCCCCTTTGTAGTAATACACTTATACTGAACCAGGTGCAAAAAGAATTATTGCCGTACCGTTCAATTTTGAGGAGTTCTGTTCTTCAGGTCCGAAGAAATTCATCAGGTCATCACCATTTTTTAATGACACTGTTAAAAGAGAATCAATGTTATATATTATTCTTATGTTGGTAGTTATAGGTTTTATGTTGATGTTGGCTGTTTTGCTTTTACTCAATTGTTTTCATGTTAGTTCTAAGTTGTTCTAGAAAATACACGTCTTGAGTTTTACACAGTCTTATTATTTAAAATAACATCAGGTTATGGGCCCAGACCATGCTTAACCTGATTGTTTGAACCAGCAAAAAGAGTAAAGTACAATCAGTTACAAGTACTTGTATATCGACGGAAGAAGGTACGACAGAATATCGTCGAGAAAGATAACGTGTTGTGAACGCGGTTAGAAAATGGAGAACAGCCATTTTATCAAGCTGGAAGGATCTAGAAATTGGAATATCTGGAAATTCCAAACAAGGGTTTTGTTGAAAGGTCAAGGCTGGTTGGAAGTCGTGGAAGGAAAATGTTTAAAACCAAAAATTCATGCAGAAATATGTACATGGGAAGAAAAAGATGCGAAAGCGCAAACTTTGTTGGTTACGCGAATGACGGAAGATGTGATGCTCCATATTATTACCTGCACAAGTTCTGCGGAAATGTGGAAAAAGCTCCATAGTGTATATGAGCAGAGAACAGAAACAAGCATACACATAGTACATCAGCGTTTTTTTCAATACAATTACGAAAAAGGTAGTGATATGTCAATCTTTCTATCTAAGATTCAAGAAATGCAAAATCAATTGAGTCAAATGGGAGAAGAAATCTCTGAAAAGTTCGCGATCACTAAAGTGTTGATGAGCCTGCCGGAGGAGTATAAGCACTTTGTATCGGCTTGGGAGTCAGCGCCTGAAGAAAAACAAACGTTCGACAACCTTGTGGCTAGACTATTACTAGAGGAGGAGAGGATGAAGGAAAAGTTAAGAGAAATCCAGGAAACTCCATCGTCATCGGCGTTTATAGCTAAAAGAAACGTGAAATGTTTCAAATGTGGTAAAACCGGACATTACCAAGCGGATTGTAGGAGTAACAAAGACAGTGAGAAAAGGATGGACGGCAATAAATGCTTTTATTGTGGCAAGTTTGGACACTACAAAGCGCAATGTAAATTTAGGAAGATAAAGGAAAATAAAAAGACGAGTAATGCATTTATTATGTCGAACACAGTGCACGAAAAATATGAAAAATCAAAGTGGCTAGTGGACTCTGGAGCTAGTGAGCACATGTGTTGTGATTTGTCGCTTTTTTCTTCATTTACAAATATTTCGCCGAAATCTGTAATCGTCGGTAATGGTGACGTAATTAACGCCTTAGGCTACGGACAGATGGCGGTGCAAGTGAGCAATGGGAATGAATGGTTAGATACAACCATAGATAATGTTTTATATGTTCCCGCTCTTAAGACAAATTTATTGTCTGTGAACCGTATTGCTGACCGAGGATATGTCATTGTGACAAATAATGGGGTGTCTTATGTATGCTGCATGTGGTACTAGGCCCGACCTATGTTTTCCTGTGTCTGTATTAAGTAGATACCAATCCTGTGCTAATAAAGAGTTATTAAATGCATTAAAGAGAGTGTTAAGATATGTAAAGTATAGTTTAAATTATAAGTTAGTTTTTAAATGTAATGATACTATGTTGCAAGGCTATTGTGATGCAGATTGGGGAGGTGATATAAGAGACAGAAAGTCTACATCAGGTTATATGTTCATGTTGTCAAACTGTTTGGTTGTGTGGTCTTCCAAGAAGCAAGCTTCAGTAAGTTTGTCTTCTACAGAGGCAGAGTATGTATCATTAAGTATGGCTGCTAGTGATGCATCCTGGCTTATAAATTTATTAGCTGATTTTAATTATGAACATGTATGTCCAGTGGTCTTGTGTTGTGACAATCAATCTGCAATAATAAATGCCAAAACGGATGCAATAAAGCGATTGAAACATATAGATATTCGATATCATTTTGTAAAAGAACTTGTAAAACAAAATAAAATATCTATTACTTATGTTAGTACTAATGAGCAACCTGCAGACATATTAACTAAGCCTTTGAGTAAGGAATTGATTACTAAATATTTAAACAAGTGTGGTCTAAAGCTCACTAGTATGAATACATGTTAGATTTAGTTTTTTCTTTATTTTATAATATATTTCCATTGAGAAGGGGTGTTAAAAGAGAATCAATGTTATATATTATTCTTATGTTGGTAGTTATAGGTTTTATGTTGATGTTGGCTGTTTTGCTTTTACTCAATTGTTTTCATGTTAGTTCTAAGTTGTTCTAGAAAATACACGTCTTGAGTTTTACACAGTCTTATTATTTAAAATAACATCAGACACCAATCTAACATATCATACTTGTCGACAAAATTATTATTTTTTTAATCGTTTAAGTACTGCCACAGATATTGAGTATTTACATTAGTATCTATTTTCTCCCCCCCCCCCATACACCCCTTTCCCCTTTTAACCCCCCCCTTTGTAGTAATACACTTATACTGAACCAGGTGCAAAAAGAATTATTGCTGTACCGTTCAATTTTGAGGAGTTCTGGTCTTCAGGACCAAAGATATTCATCAGGTCTTCACCAATTTTTTATGGTACCAACCTAGTACATCATGCTTTCCGACAAAAAAGAAATTTTTAAAATCGGATCCCAAATACCGGCGTAATCGAGTAACAAACATACAACAAAAAAAAAAAAAAAATTCAGTCGAATTGATTACCTCCTCTTTTGAAGTCGGTCAATAAAACAAATGGCTTATCCACTTATTATAATAATTTGAGTGGTTCGCTACATTCGTCATGTTTCATGCGCAGAACTCATAGATTAGGCAGACCTTGTTAGGTCAAAGGTAACGTGATAGGACAATTTGAATGATATATATTTTTATCGCCTCATGCACAGACGTACATACATACATAAATACATACATAAACTCACGCCTTTATCCCCGAAGGGGTAGGCAGAGGCGCCACCAGGACACCCACATTTCGCCTTGTATGTTCCGTCCCATGATGTGATAGGTGGCGAGCCTATCGCCATATCGGGCACAAATTCCTGACTCCGGACTGATAATGAATAGAAAAATCCAATATCACTTTGCCCGACCCGGGACTCGAACCCGAGACCTCAGCTTTGTAACCGTACCGTAATACAACTACGCCACCGAGGCAATGCACAGACGTATCACCTACAAACAGGCGAACAGCATGCTCGTCTGGTCATTCATTGAAATAAAAAGAAAAAAAACTCAACTTAGTATCAAAGCGTATATATTTTAAATTGGTAACATTAATTTTCATGCATTTAAAAAGCAAGCAATAAATAAAAAGATTATATCTTTCTACTCAGCATGATTACAAATTCAGCAAAAAATGCTGTAAAAATGTTCCCGTTTCGTTTTCTTTCAGCGTTGAATGGGAGCGGAAAAGTGAATTAAAAAACGTTTTGCGAGAGACAAACTATTTCACTAATGCGCTCTTCCGCATAAATTAAATTGATATGACTGATGTCGAAAAGAATATACGATATTACATGCAAACTTACCTAAATTCACGCCTTTTTTACAGAAGGGGAAGGCAGAGCAGCCTCCGTGGCGCAGTTGGTTAGACGCCGCCTGTGAAACGAGAGGCCGCGGGTCCGATCCCCGCACCGAAACGAATATTTGTGTGCTCCACAGGTATTTGTTTCGGGTCTGGGTGTTTGTGAGACCGAAAAGTCTATCTCACTTTCTGATACCCACGACACAAGACTCGATCTTAGTGTGGGGTCAGGACTATGTATGTGACTGTTGGGTGAATTTATTTATTTAGAGGTGCTACCAGGACGCCCATGTTATGCCTTGTGTGTTCCGTCCCATGATATCATAGTTGGCAGGCCTATCGCCGTATCGGGCGATAATGAATGGAAAAAATCAATATCACTTAACCCGACCCGATATTCGAACCCGAGACCTTAGCATTGCTATCATACCGTAGTACAACTGCACCACCGAGACAGTCCAATATAAAAATCAAAATAAAAGTCGGGATCGAGAGCATCAGAAGTACATTAAGAGCAATTTTCTTTGAAACGTCTTTCCGCGTTGGAAATTTGACTAAAAGTGTGTAATGTCCTTTTGATAAAAGCGTCAGGAATCCTTTATCTATTCGACGGAGTTTTGGCTCGACCCTTGAATAAAATGGCTCGAATTTGGGTTCGCTTCATCTAGGATATATTTTGGGAAAAATGTATTGCTTGCTCTACCAATGTTTTTTGTATTCAATCTTTTTAGTTTTTAGGAGAAACCTGTAGTATAGGTATACACATAACACGTGCTCTATAAATAATAAAAATCAATAAATACACCCAACAGTCACATACATAGTCCCGATACCACACTAAGATCGAGTCTTATGTCGTGGGTATCAGTAACTACGAGGGCATTTTCGGTCTCACAAACACCCAGACCCGAAACAAATACCTGTAGATCACTCAAACATTTGTTTCGGTGCGGGGATCGAACCCGCAGCCTCTCCCTTCACAGACGGCGTCTAACCAACTGCGACACAGAGGCTATCAAAAGTACTCTGCGTAGTTTTACGAATGTATAGGATACTAATATACAGCATATTTGAACGCAACGAAATAACGTTTCAGTCAAGTAAAACATTTGCCAGCCGCAATACATGTGAGAAAATTTTCAAAATATAATAATACAATAATGTGTAGGGTACCTCTCTTTGCAGGACACGGGCCCCTTCAACAATCGAGAGTTCGATTGAGATGTCTTTGGCCATTATCCATCATAAGCCTAATACAGGTAAGCGAATTGCACATACCTTTTAAAAATATAAAATTCCTGTGCTATGCAAATTTCATCACATTTTCTTCCACCGCTGAAGTGCGTGGTAATTGACACACTTATCATTGACAAGACAGAGATCTGCCCTGGAATTATATTTTATACAATAATAATGGAAAACAAATAACAGATCATCTCTCGAAGCCCTTCATCTGTCTAAGAACAGGTGCCTCAAGAAAGAAAACATATCCATCAATTATATTGATTAATCTCGTACTTACAGTTTCCTTATTGGAATAACCTTAAGGATAACGTATTTATATACTGGGGTAATTAGGAAAGATTAGTAAAGGGCGAATGTGAAATGTGTGGGATGGTTATTTACTTCCTAGTTACGTAATGTGAGTTTTATGTAATTGTTAGAGCAGATTTTATGATTAATTTTGTATATTGTTGTACAATATTCTTGCATAAATAGATGTAGGATTTTAATGTTTTGACGAAAGATGAGTGGAAAGAAAGGCTAGACGACTTATGTGGAACGTGTTATGTGAAAGAAATGACGAATGGAAGTACTAAGAAATAAAAGAGTAAGAGGATGAATGATTAAGAAGTAGAAATACGGAAATTTCAAATACGGAAGGATGAAATAAGAGACAACAGTTTGAAAGACGATGGAAGACGTGAACGACGAACGACGTAAAGACGTATTAAAAAAGTGTAAAAATGAACGGGAAAATATCTGAACAATCTTTGTTTCATTTGACTCGACATGGAACTATTCCTACATATATGTACATATTTTAATTCATATCTGTAATTTCGAAATGGTACGCAGAAGTGCTACCAATTTTAGATATCATCTACAATATGCAAAATTACTTTTCGTTCCAATATATGATAACGGGTGAGTTTATCGCCGTACGGTGTAGAAAATTACTAGTCCGAGAAATACTGGTGGTAGGTCTCTCATATGTAAGAGGCCGTCTGGGTAGGTACTACCGCAAAGTCTATTTCTCCCGCCAAACAGCAGTGCAAATGCACTGTTGTGTCCCGGTTTGAAAGACATTCTAGCAAGAGTAACTACTGCACATAATGAGACTTAACATCTTATGTCTCAGGATGGCGAGTGCATTGGAATACCAAGCATTGCCTTGTAATTCATAGTGTTGTTGGGATTGCTACTATCTATCAGATGTCGTATCGCGTACCATCAGGCGAATGGCATGCTCGTCTCGACATTCATTACAATAAAAAAATTTATTATAAACATTAAAGACCAGAAAAAATAGTCCTCTTTAGATCAGGATGTTTAAAGAATTCAAAACATATTTTTTCAACAGAAATCCTTTTGAGGAAACGATATGAGTTTTCTTGTCGGTTTTAGGAAAAATTAGGAAAAATAAGGATTTTTCCTGTTAGAAAAGATTCTACATATTACATGATAAATATGAAAGTATTTTAGATTTTCTGTTGTATGTTATGACGCCAGCTGTGAAACGAAAGGCCACTAGTTCAAAGCCTACAAAGAGATTAATGTTGGTGTGATCCTTAATAATTATTTGTTACAAATCTGCGTGTGATACCAAAAAGTCTCTCGTAGTTTAATTAAAACACAAGATTTACGTCTTAAATCTTTTAACCAGATTATTGTAAAGGACCTATTTCTTTAACAAATTTCGATCCCTTCTTAACTCCATCAATCATTTCACAAATTTTCCACGACAAATCCAAATAAATACCCTATTGTTTTCTTATTTGATTTATATCATTAATATCAAGCCGTCAATCCCAGCTTCATAAACTCACGCCTTTCTCTCAGAAGGGATAGGCAGACGTGCAACCAGGACACCCACGCTTCGCCATCCTTCCCACGATATGATAGGAGGCGAGCCTATCGCCATTTCGGGCATAGAATCCTAACTCGGGGCTGATAATGAATAGAAAAATCAAATATCACTCTGCCTAACCCGAGATTCGAACCCGAGACCTCAGCTTTCTAATCATACCGTAGTAGAAATGCGCCACCGAGGCCATCCCAGCTTCAGTTCAGTTGTAAAGGCTTTGTCAGTCAACGATATATTTTCCGCGGCTGAACTAAGCACAAAGGGATTGTTTCACCTCTGTGTGACCAACGTGTTTCAGTCAAAGCTTTTGTGGCTTATCCGGATACGAAGTTTTTAATATTCTTTATATTACAGAATTCTCTTTGGGAGATAACGAGCTGAATTTCCTTTTGTGTAATTATATTAGAAGCAGGTAGTTTTTATTATAAAGAAATAAGCTAACACCAGCGAGCTTTGAGTGTAAACACTATTTTTTTTATATATTTTTTTTAAGTTAATCTACATGTGCCCAACATAGATATAGTTTATATTCGTAACTATATTATGTAATTTACTAAAATATTTATATGGGGTCTCGTCCCCAACACATCGTGGTATGAAACATACAAGGCGAAATGTGGGTGTCCTGGCTGCGCCTCTGCCTACCCCTTCTGGGATAAAGGCGTGACTTTATGTATTTATGTTTTAATTTAAAATTTCTTTGAGGAATATTGTCGGAATGGTCTCTATTGCAATGAGAAAAAAATAATAGATTTATAGGCATTGTAATAGGGACATTACGTAATACTGATTATTATGCCTTATTGACTTAAATAAATCATCTACATCCTCAAATTGTTTTCACAATATCCATGTCATTTTTTACCTTCAAAACTTTGATTTACGATCAAGCAATGAAAAGTTGACCTAAAATATTACCTGACATTAACGTGCAAACGACGCACCTTTTTTAAATTTCAAAGTAGATCTTAAAGTTCTAGCCTCAATTTGATGATACCTAGGGTTCTACATAATCTGAATTACGTCCCACATTTTCACAATTTTTGTGAAATTTCTCAAAATGAAGATTTATGTCACGTCACAATATTGGGAGCTGATGGATTTAGTTCGTGGATGTCTCCGCGTGTCTGCGGTGTCACGCGTGAATTTTTCCCGGGTTTTACACATCCGGGAAGATATTGAAGCTGTCTCTCTTTTAAGAAGTGTGGTGTTGACTTGTATGGATAATTTGGTTTAGTGAATTGAGTTGTCGATCTAATAAGTTCATTAGAAACACAAATCGCCACGCATATAAGACATTTTAAACAAACAAACAATAACTCACGCATCCGCATAGGGATAGGGAGAAACTTTACTCGATCCAGACACAGCTTTCGCTTCCTTCACTTCCATCAATAATTCCATGCATTCTCGTCGGTTCAGGATACTCTTGACTTGAAGAAAGAAACAAAGAAAGGAAGAAAGAAAAAAAAAAGTTTTATTTTATGCAGCTTAGTGCATAGGGTTTGTTGTAAACCTGCATAATGTATAAGTCATTTTACAGTAATTTGCTATCTACTGCAAAATACTAACAATAATCTTCTGTAAAATCCAGGCTACATAATTAATTCAACCATAATTCCCGCTTAAGAAAAGCTACCATCTTGAAGACATTATCCAATCACTTCTGTAGAGGTGCGATTCAAATTGACTCGCTCATTGTCAGGCGGCGATTGAACGCGCTGACCCATTTATACTCAACGGCTTCCGTCGTATTACTGACTGACGTAAAATAGAACCTTAGTGGCATTTGTTCTATTAAAGAGGAATTTGTGATGATTTTTATTATTGAAGTGATTTCAAAGCATCTGATGGTAAGGTAGCGCACTATCGAACTACTGGACATATTGAGACATTACATCTTATGTCTCAGGATGGCGTAGAGGAATAAGCAATGCTTTGTAATTCATGGTGTTGATTGGTTTTATACTGTCCGTGAGCGGTCGTATCGCTTACCATCAGGCGAATAACATGCTCGACATTCCATTCAACGAAATAAAAAAAAAACGATATTAAGGTCTGGTTATGTTTTGCCAGTCGACAAAGTTATGCCGGCCTGGTCGAGATCGGATGTAAATAGACTGACCATAAACGCACCATATTTGCGTGGGTGACAATGCTAAGGTTCTTTCCACTGCTACTCATAAAAAATGATTTTGGTTTGGATTTAAATAAATTGTGTTTATACGTATAAAATAAAAAATAATGTACTAAAACTAAAATAGCTATGAAATGTTCGTAGAACGAAGTTATTGACATATATATTTTAGTATAACAATTTGTAAGAAATTTACTTGATTTTTCAAATCGAAATAAAAAGTAATTCTAAAGTAGGGAAGCCTTCACGTGTAAACCTAATTTATCCTCCATTCCCAATATTTATTCTAACATACAAAGTGTTTTATGTGTCGTTGTATCGAACGTATCGGAAAAAGATTACACGTTTTGAATTAATTTAGAAAATAAAGATGTCGGTATAGAAATGTGCTTTATTTCTTTATAGGTACTTCACTATTAGGAAATGATGGATGTTTCAAATACGCAGAGAGTTATAGCATTATAAGACAAATTATTTTGTAACTTTGAAAAGTCATATAACACGGCAACCTTGTAAAATATGATCAGAACAGCCAGAACAGAACACTTTGAAAAACATAAACTGGAGAAAAAACACAGAGATATTAATATTTTGTGCTGGCACTGTTATAAATAGCGAGGCACTTTTAGTCCTGAGAATTCAGATCCCTAAATCAAATTATTTACCACCACCATGAAATAAATATTGTGATATGCCAATTAATTAGACAAATTACTCAAAAAACAAGACGGGCAAATTATAGAGATTTTAACCAAACAAAAGCCATATTTTAATTTGAGATATAAGCTATACTAGCCCATAGTCTAGTATGATATTTACATTCTACTAAAGTTTAACTAAATAGCTCTTATTACCAGACTGTAAAACAAATAAAAATGAGGCTATTCTATCAAACGGCTGATAAATCCACGGGCCTGAGAGCACTCACAGCATTACAGGCATCATTCAATCGATTAAAACAGATTGATTCTCAATAACCCTGGTTTTTGAGCGCTAATACTTCCATATGCTTACGTGTTTTCGAAAGGACAGGCTTAAAGTAACCCACGTTTTAACGTCTTTTGATGTGATGGTTCATTGAACTACGTATACTCTATTCACCTGTGTTAACACGTCTTTTAACCGAATATTTCATAAGTTTAAGATGTGTTCTCGATAAGGTAGGCTAGAGATACCGCTAGTATTATAATAATGAACTAATTTATTTACGGTCTAAGGAGAAGAACATAGAAATTTTGGGTAGGAATTCTTACAGTTCTGCATGTTGAGTCAAAGCTATAATTATTCACACCCAATACTATCACTAAACTAATGAAGCGACTATATTAAAATATTCGTTAAGGTAAATATTTTTAAAGGAAAGTGAAGACCAAAGATCCATATAATACTTCAAAGTGTCTTTTTAAATGAAGTTTAATTGATTCAAGACGCGGTAGCAGCATTGCTAGACGTCTCAAAAGTTCTTATTGAAATCAAATGTATTAATAAATACAGTTTTATGTTGGAATTGAAGTATTAAAATGAGACAGTTTTGTATGCAAATAAAAGTCTGATTTTTAATTGTTATTGGAAAAATGTATATTTTCGGCAATTTTTAATACTTATTATGGATGGAATGAATATTAATGAAAGGAGGAATTAATTATACTTGCGCTTCATCTCTATGCAATATATAAAGACGTTTTGTATTGACAACCGTGAGGTCTTAGTTTTGAATCTCGGGTCCAGCAACCCAATTTACGTTCCTTTTTAGACCGATAAATCTTGCCATCATATTGGGGACATAAATAAAGTCGGCAAACTGAGGATTGTACACGTGTTACTTTTCTCTTAATGTTTTATTGCATATATCCGGCAAACGAGCGAACAGCTGACTTCACGCTAAGTGATTACCACGGCCCATGAGCACTCAAAACTCGTGAATCGGAAATATGTTGTTGCCCTCTTCTAATTACATCGGAGATAGAAGAAAAACCACAGGAGGGAGTAAAGGTAAACACGATAGCAAATCCCTCTTCGAACGTAATATAATCATGAGCTTACACAAATTAGTGGACGTTATAGGATTAACAGAAGCTAGATCACCTGAGTATTAGCCTACATTAACAGCACTAAATCGGATATAAACCTATTGAAATGGACTGTCGAGGAACTCAAACACTGGCCTATCAAAGGGCCTGAGGGCGAGGGAAGGTACTCGGCGTTAGTTCCTCTTGATTCAATGGTCGCTGATTGATTTGCTAGCGGCAATCAGCTGTTGGCTTTGTTAGCTACTCTATAAGCTTGTGGTTTGTATTACATGTTTCTTTACTGATTCTGTATTTTATACCTAAAAATATGACGTGAATTGAAAAAACGTTGCATCTGCAACTCATCCAAAAATATGTATTATATTCGAGGGTATAGCTACTGATTGCACTTCTACTATGGAAATACGTTTTACAGGTTAGATTAAAGCCTCATTTACACGAAGAGAGTTTCTCGCTTCGAACATACGATTATCGTGAGGATATTAAAAAGTTGAATCGTGTAAACATTTGTCAGAACACGATAATCTATGGCGGTTATGTCATGCGATAATGGCATGCCACATTTTTGCCGCGAGAAACTCTCTTCGTGTAAATGACGTTTAATTTGTCGTCACTTTGTATAACTAAATTTTTAACACATCTTTATGGATGACTAACATCAGTCCGCTTCTTGACTGTAGTCTTCGACATTTCGGGAATTTCAAACAAACCAAAAACGGTAAAAACCTTGTACACCTAATTCAGTAATGCAGTTTTTTATTTAAAGACATGTTTATACACGTAATTCCGTGGCGCAGTTGGTAAGACGCCGACTGCGAAACGTGAGGCTGCGGGTCGATCCCCGCACCGAAACAAATATTTGTGTGATCCAAAGGTATTTGTTTCGGGTCTGGGTGTTTGTGAGACGGAAAAGTCTCTCGTAGTTCCTGATACCCACAACATAAGACTAGATCTCAGTGTGTGGTCAGGACTATGTATGTGACTACTGGGTGTATTTATTTATTAATTTCAAAAAGTTGCATCATGGCGTCCTGTAATTCGGAAATTTTAATAATGTATTAAAACAGTTTCTAAGAGCAGCCAAAGGACCATAAGTTAGGAGAGAAAATGGGGACGATAATTTAAAGCGCCGGCAATTTTACTTTGGCCTTATGAATTTTATTAAAACTTTTATATTATTAAAGGCACACGAAAGACAATAAGTCGGCAGGCGCGAATATCCTATTAAAATATAATTTTGTCTTTATATTTATATTTTTTACTCATGATGTATTTAGGATTTTCTTTATGGGAAACGGTAATTATATAAAGTTAGATCTAGAAAACTAGAATGTATATTTCTATTTCTTGTATTATTTCTCAAGAGTTTTTCCACAGGGTAATTATAAAAACTCCTGAACTTATATTGTAAAGTCTACCTTTATTAGAACCAGTGAAACAATAAAGTTAGCAAACAATAAAAATATTTAAAAATAAAAAATAAAAAAATATCTTCAATATTGACTTTATTGCTTTTATTGGACATGTCATACTTTTAAATCTAAATAAATAACTGTAGCGCAGATGAAATTCTAAAACACTACTAAACAAGATGGCTAGCTACAGCCTCTTTCAAACCAATATGAGTCTGTGTTCATCAAAATATTGGCTTGATCCATCTCAAAATTAATTAGTACGTCCACGACGGGACGGTAAATAATTAATGGCGTTACATCACAACCACTGTGTTAAGCTTTATTTATTGGCGGAATTAATTGGATCTTATAATTGCTTGTATTACTGCTCCAATCCTAAAGGATCTTGGAGTGACGGTTTCACGTTAAGTATTTTTTGGCGAAAGAAAGCCTTCGATTGGTGTAGAAGAAGGAAAGGATGGCCTTTGCCCTGCACACTTCACTGCCCCACTGCAGGGTAAAGGCGTCTCTACGCTCCTTCCATTCGTCCCGGTTCAGAGCTCGATCCTACCAGTCTTCCTCCCACCTGTCAACTCATCTCGCTGACCCCACGCTAAGATCGAGTCTTGTGTCGTGAGTATCAAAAACTACGAGAGACTTTTCGCTCTCAAAAACACCCAGACCCGAAACAAATACCTGTGGCTCACACAAACATTTGTCTCGGTGCGGAAATCGAACCCGCGGTCACTCGTTTCACAGCCGGCGTCTAACCAACTGCGCCACGGAGACTCTCCTAGCTTTATATCAGAAATATGCGTATTTTTTCAAATGGCTTACATTTCCATAGATCGTGATGAATTTCACGTAAATAGTTAGATAACACCACTAAGTATACCCATAAAACACAAACCGGGTGAAATCTAGCCCGCAATAAATACGCCCAACTCAGATAGTTTTCGTTTGCCTCTGAAGGGGTAGTTGGGGGTATTTACGAGGGCCGAAATGTGCGGCCCGCGCGTTTCCACCCCTTTGTAGGGATGTCACGGAGGCATTTCTTTACTTAGCACGCAGTACGATGTACCGACACTTTATGGCCGGCACTCCGAACCATAACTTGTTGGAGATAAATTATCTTTCGGTGTATTGTTCATTGTATTGTTGTGTAAGAAAGGAAGAAAAATTTCTTATGTTTTTGGCTTAGGCAGTTATTTAGGTCTTGTTTCAATACCATACATAGGTACATAAGCTCACGCCTTTATCCCAGAAGGGGTAGGCAGAGGCGTCACCAGCATACAAACATTTCACCTTATATGTTCTGTCCCACGATGTGATAGGGGGCGAGCCTATCGCCATATCTGGCACAAATTCCTGACTCCGGGCTGATAATGAATAAAAAATCAACATACATTCATACATAAATTCACGCCTTTATCCCATAAGAGGTAGACGCCAGTACACCCACATTTCGCCTTGTATGTTCTGTCCCACGATGTCATGGCGGGTGACTCCGGCTATCGCCAAATTGGGCACAAATTCCTGACTCCAGGCTTATAATGAATTGATAAATCCGTTAACACTTTGACCGACCTGGGATTCGAACCCGAGACCTCAGCTTTGTAATCGTACCGTAGTACAACTACACTACCGACACAGTCACCGAGCCGTTATTTTTTTGTTTACAATGAAGCCTAGACTAGCATGCCATTCCCCTGATGGTAAGCCAATACGGCTACTCATGGATCATAGCAAAAACAACACCGTGAATTACAAACCAATGCTTGGCATTCCACTGCGCTCGCCATCCTGAGACATAAGATGTTAAGTCACATTACGTCCAGTAGTTACTCTGGCTACAATAACCTTCAAACAAGAATACAACAGTGCATTCACACTGCTGTCTGGCGGGAGAAATAGACATTGCGGTGGTACCTATCCAGGCGCCCTCTCCTGTAATGAGAGGACCTACCACCAGTAAAATAATATTTAATTACTGTAACTGAAACGCCACCTCGGTGGTGCAGTTGTACTAAGGTACGATTACAACGCTAAGATCCCAGGTTCAAATTCCAGGTCGGACAAGGTGATATTGGATTTAACACTCATTATCAGCCCGGAGGCGATGGGCTCGCACCCTATCACATCATGGGGTTGACTACACAAGGCGAAACGTGGGCGTCCTGGTTGCACCTCTGCCCACCCCTTCTAGGAAAATAGCGTGAGTTTATGTATGAAACAGACATATAAGTACAAACTACACTAGTAAATGTTTCTAACACAGTCATCAAATTGTAAATTCCTGACTTTATGAATAATCAAGTTAATTCTAACAGTTGCTTTAAACAACGTTACACACTGAAGAATCCTAAACTAATACATTACAAAAGCGGTATCGGTAAGGAAAGTTCTGCAAATTTGCTGTGAATAAGAGGTTCTGCTCAGCACGCTGTTTTGTTGGCTGTACGGTGCTGTTCAGCTGAATCAGTTATTGTGAACTGCTGTTGGGGCTGAATTGGTTATTGTGGGATAGTTAGGACTGGGGTGAAATTATTGTGTAGTATTACAAAACTAACAAGGTTAGAAACATATGAATAGGAACAATGGTAGTCAAGAGATTAATCGTGTTGTAGAAGTCATGGCTTTTCCAAATACTAGAATGTCAGATTCTGTGATAAAAATATCAAACATTATGACTTTATTCTTAAAACAGGCTGCTCAGTTAAGCCTTAATTGGGATATTTCTGCGATTCCACCCAGTTTCAAAAAGATTCCCAGAAAGATATGGTATAATTATTGAATCAAAGAATACTAAACACGATGCTAGCTGTCACAGAACTACTTACTTATGTCTGTCGGATGTACAATTAATAAATTTAAAAAATAGAAGAGTATTAAGAAAAAATAATAAAACACGCAAATGAAAACCTAATTGAAAAACCACAACGCGGAAAAAGGGATCACTTCAAAAAACCCAACGACATCGAAATATGTTCTGGACAAATCAAATCGGGATTAAAAAGTGCTTAAGCAGGAATATAGGAGTCGGCTCCGGGGAGCGTAATCGTCGCTTTGTGTAGAGACCTCGAGGGACGCCCGATAATCCGTTGAGGAGAAATTATCGTACGCCTCAAATCCTATTGGAATGATGCTCCATTCCTGCTTGTTTAGCTATACATTTGTTTATGGTGGTTATGGTAGGGAATAGAAATAATTTTGCAGGATTTTTTTGAGTTCAATTAAATTTGTATTTGACATGTTTATTAAAGTACGTAATAGTTACTTTCAGTTTTTTTTTTTGCTTATATTTATTATTTTGTAATTATGTGACGCAACATAAAAGAAGGTGATTGGGATCTTGATGGAACGTGGGTTCTATTTTGGCATTGAAATAACAATATTTATTTTCGATCCACAAAAATGTTTCTTTTGTTGAGTTGTGCGAGCGACATTCCGATCTTATAATACATCGCATTTAATAAAAACCATGCATCTCACTAAGGTATCAAGACTGTATATAACCGTTAAATATATCTATAAATAAAATAATTACGTTCAGAAAGATCAAACAAATAATTCCTTTTCATCCCAACTCTCAAATAAAACGTCGTATAAAATTTAAGGTATAAATGTCTTTAAAAGTCGAAAGTAAAACTCATTAAAGCTTTTGGAGTGCGTATAAATATTCGAGGAGACGCATTTCGAATCCGTAATAAGAAGAAGCCCTAAGTGCGTGCCTCATCCGGCCTAATCACTTTCCATTGGCCTATCGCAACACAATCTTACCGATAACAATGAGGAAATCACGAATATCGGTAGAGTTATTACATTTTCCCCATGCTTACTGCTTAAGTGTTGAGGTTCTTATTATTACTGGCGCGACTGACAAAAAATTAGAAAAGGTTTGGTGTATTATATTGTATTGTATCATCCCACTGCAGGGTACGGGCCCACTCTACAATCGAGAGTACGATTGAGAGTGGTTATACCATATAGTCCACCACGCTGGCCTAGTGCGGGTTGGCGGACTTACATACCGTAGAAATTCTTTAAAATCGCTACGGTATGCAGGTTTCCTCACGATGTTTTCCTTCACCGTTAAAGTGTATGTTATGGTGTCTCCATGCCTGGCACAAATTCCACTCCTGGTCAAATTACATAAGTATTACAAAAACTCCAAATAATAAGCCGGTTGTGTAATCATATTTCCTGTATTCTTTTCCAACATCATGTTCATCAATACAAGGGCTCTCTACAAAATACAACTCGCATATTGGAATACCTACAACGTTACTTCTAGAACATTCACAGCGTAACTCCCGACTCGGCCATCCTTCATATCAGCCGTTGACAACTTCGTTCTATATTCAAATCCTTAGTCCATTCTTCTTAATACAACGGCCAGCATCATCGTCATACTTGAATTAGGTTGCTTTCCTCATCGCTTATAAAAATCATCCGTAACATAAGATTATTCAAACCGAGTGACTTATAAAAAGGGAAGTGTCCGACATAGAAATCGAATTCGAAACCATGAAGTTCAAAACGAATTCGTCGACTAACAAATTAATGTTATTACTTAAAATCCAACTCGACTTTATCGTTAACTCCTAATGGGATGCTAAACCCTTAAGATTGCTGTAACAGTATTTTTCAAATAAACAATACATTTGAATGTCAGAATTAATTCGAAAATAGCTTCGGTATGAGGGGAGCCACTTGAATTGCTAAGATGTGGGGTACTTGTTCTAAGGGTTGGTTTATGAGGGGGTAACACGCAATACTGGCTTTGTAATGAAAAGAGGTTATAGATCATTTATAGAATTGAGCGACAGATTCGAAGGGTCAGATTGTCGAAAGCATGGTCGCTTGAGACTCAGAAAATATGACTTTTTAAAATTATGTATGTATTAGTATAATGGTTTCTTACATTTACGCGAATGTTAAACATTTGTAATAAATCTAATTTTGACGGATTTTATCACTATTTGAATTAATTTTTACATTTTTTTAAACTTCCCAACGTTTCGATTGCTTTACAGCTTTCGTGGTGGTAAAAATCCGTAAAAAAATGTTTTATTTCAATGTATAACCACAGACAAAAACAAAAGCAACCCTGCATACTTGAAAATTCTATAAAAGTTACAAGGCCCAAGGGTATGTAAAAACATACCCTACAATAAGGGGTGAAAATGCCAACTATAAAAAGCAATAATAGTCAAAACAATAATAAACAAATCATAACCATAATTACGACAAATAAAACAAATGGTCGTAATTAGCACAAAAGTTCCATTTGAAGAAAAAAACATTTTCTTTCGAGTTATGTTTGACAACTACAAGTCGACTTATCATAGTAATTTGAAAAGTTTTATTAGAGCAATTTGCATTCAACTTAATATAATTTTGCGTGCTATAATAGTTTTGTAAAACAATTGGTAAACAAAACAATTAGGGTAGCGGTCGGCGAATGCGAGACTTGGTTTCATTAAACTTCGTGAAATTTTGTTCAAATAATTCGAATTCTTAAGACACTTTTAGGCTATTTTCTAATTATGACAAAAGTTGGTTACTTTATCGGGCTTAATTTACTAAATGTAATTTTTATAATTTATAGTAATTGCGTTTTATTGTCTTCGTCGGGTTATTCTTATTTAATTTTTATGTTTCTTTCACAATGACATAATTATACAGGGTGTATCCAGACTGCATTAAGAATACAGGTAGTTTTAGTGACAACAGACGTCATGATAATAACAATTTCGAAAGAAAAAAAACGATGTTTTTTTTGTAATTTTTATCTATCATTTACCATGAAGCTATTGTATAGTTTGTCAATATATGTATAGTTCGCCAACGTATAGTTGTTTTTAAAAGTGGTAGAGCCACGCTGTTGTCAGTCATGACTCGGCATGAATGGGCAGGCTCGTCCGGGGTACCACTGTCTCACAGGAGATCAACGTGAAGTGACTTGGCTGTCGCGTTTCGTTCGGTGAGTAAGATTACCGGATGCCCAATACCTCTCTCCTCCCATATTTTTTCATTCTCGCTCCCCTCCCAATTTGATGGGCAACACATCTGTGATCCAAGCGTTGAGGATGTTCATGGGCGGCAGTGATCATTTACCATCAGCTGATCTGTTTGCTCGTTTGCCGAACCTATTGTATAAAAAAAATTAGAGAAGAACGACGACAATGCTATTATCTTGTAACTTAGCTACATACATACATACATAAACTCACGCCTTTATCCCCGAAGGGGTAGGCAGAGGCGCCACCAGGACACCCACATTTCGCCTTGTATGTTCCGTCCCACGATGTGATAGGGGGCGAGCCTATCGCCATATCGGGCACAAATTCTTGACTCCGGGCTGATAATGAATAGAAAAATCCAATATCACTTGGCCCGACCCGGGACTCAAACCCGAGACCCGAGACCGTAACCGTACCGTAATACAACTACGCCACCGAGGCAGTCAACTTAGCTACTTTAAGAGAATCGTCAAGAAACACTTATTTAGGCAGGTATGTATAAATAATTAGTTGTCGAGTGAAAAGTTACAATGGTCGTTTGTCAGTCGTCTGATCTAGAGTCTAGACGACGCTGCATTAGACTCAGGTGCAGTGAC
Organism: Deilephila elpenor; assembly: GCA_949752805.1. Lineage (NCBI taxonomy): Eukaryota > Metazoa > Arthropoda > Insecta > Lepidoptera > Sphingidae > Deilephila > Deilephila elpenor. The sequence continues at coordinate 12,985,017 of OX457108.1, forward strand.
GTCGCTCTGTCTTGACATTTAATAATAGACTATCTATCTTTCCTCGTGTCTACATACACAATTAAGCTCACGACCGTATATCTTTGTGAATAGGCAGAGGTGTTATTAATGCCATCTACAGTTAAACATACGCTCCGTTCCAAGATGTGACGGGGCCATAACCATATTGCAATGCGCTAATTACAATTCCGTTCATACAAGATATTTCACTTTAAAAAACTCACACAGGAATTGTTTCGATCAGGAACAGAACCAAGGACCTTATGGTTGAAAACATCTAGAGGTTTTTTCTACAGCGATGTAGATATGTCTAGACACAATTTATACACTGAAAATTACTAATCCTTAATACTACGGAAAAAACTTCTTACTTCATCTCAACTGTAATACAATATATTCTTCCAGTTACAAATAGTGGTGCTTTGGGATTCCTAGAATGAAAACGAAGTTGTTGCATTTTTAATTTCGTGGTGCGCCATTGCGGGACAATAAACCTATTCGTCTTAAGGTTATTTCGGGTACGACATTAATATTAATTAGTACAAATGAAGATTTAATTAGGTAAGCTGTCTGGGAGTTGAAATTATATTCGTTCGAGTTCTCTTGTGTAAATGACTTTACTTTTATTAAATATCTTTGTTTTAAAATTTTATTGGGTTTTTGTCACATTAATCCAGAATTAAAAATAAATACTTAGTGTTGTCAGTATCAATTCTGCTGGGATGTTTTTAAGAGATCCTTAGGAAAAATTAGACCGACTAGTAGAAAAGCTAAAGTTCAAAAATAAAGAAAATAAAATCTATATAAGGGCTAGCGCGCACGGGTTTTTTTTGTCTCCGTGACTATGGAGACTGTCCCGCCCTTACACTCGCCACTGCAACTCCTGTAACCCAGGATCAACAGTGGCACGCATTTTAATGACAATGAGCATTGAAGCTCAGCGAGCCTCCGGGAATGTCTAACTTGTCTTCAACCCGCAACGAAATCAATCACAAAGTTAAATTAATAGGAGGAGTTGGAAAGTTGTCTCCGTGACTAATGTGTCACTCTTATGAAATCCGAGGCTATGTATGAAGATACGCGCATGTTACGACGTGACAATTGGGTGACAATTTTGTCACTACCCCTATCGTGAACGGATTCTGCTTTGGAGACGTGACGTGGCCGTGACAACAACTTTTATGTCACTGACAAAAGTCACCTATACGCGCTATCCCTAACGTTACAAAAGAAAATACACTATTTCTCCGAACGGGAGGAAATGTTTCCTTAAATATAATTGACATTACGACAACGCGAGCGCGCTTGTCACGGAATGTTTGCACTCGCTCAAATTGACTAATGACGTCTCCATATTTCATACTTTATAGAATTCTAAAAAGATGTCGTTCCGAGAAATTACACAAGGTTGAAGATTCATACATCTTCGTTAGTGCTTTGTTAGCCGGCACGATTGTGTCAAGATACTATTTTTTGTAGTCAATCGATGCTTTAATTGACCGACACATCTTGTTATCCCAATGCCAACCCGGTTAGGCCAGCGTGGTGAACTACGGCCTAAGCACTCTCAATTGAACTCTTGTTTGCAGAAGAGTCCCGTGTCCAGCAGTGGAAGATTTTAAACTGATTTAGTGCAATATATTAGTTACTATCAAGAGCATTGTAGTTAAGTGGATAGGCCAGCATTCAAAAAACCTACCACACAACGACACATACACTAAAATATGATACCCCAAAATTAGTTTTCAATCCAAATAAATTTAAAATTAAAGATTAAATTTTAATTACTCAAATCGGTTTATTTTAAATTTAATCAGTCACAAAAGCCCAGTATCGCGGTCGGTAATCTGCCAGTCAAATCGGCTACCAGTTAATCTACGGAATGGCTACAGATAAATTATACTGAAATTGTACCATTACTTTATTCATTAATAACATAGGTAATGAGAAGTTGCTGATGTTTTATTTAACTTGTACATAGTTAATCTAGTAACAGGTTTTTAAGTAATCGTTGCCGAGTCTGTTGAATCCCCGAGACGTGACGCAACACGCGTCTGTTGCCGCGTCGCTAAGCGACGGTGCACAAAGAGGCGGTCCTGGCGCGTCTGTTAAACGGTATCCCGGGGCCGTCTCTCAAGTGCACCGATGGTGGCCGACGCGGGGTTTTTAGTCGGTATTTCGGCGCGTAGAATCACGGTAGGGACCCGACCCAGCGGCCGCCCGTCCACATCACGGGCGGCACAACATCTCGCTGGGCTCGGAAGGCGCCGGTGAGTCCGACACACCCTCGCCCCTTCGGGGATGGGATGGTCCGTAAAGGGATTTTCCCCGCGAGAAGAAAAAAAAAAAAAAAAAGTAACAGGTTTTTAAGTAATCGTTGCCGAGTCTGTTGAATCTGGAAGATTGACATTGTAGCCCGAGTAACTGGACATAATGAGACTTAACATCTTATCTCTCAGGATAGCGTGCGCAGTGGAATGCACAGCATTACTTTTGATTCATGGTGTTGTTTGGTTTTGCTACTGTCCATGAGCGGTCATATCGCTTACCATCAGGTGAATGGCACGCTCATCTCGACATTCATCGCAATAAAAAACATAAAACCTAAATGATTGTCTATTCACATTGACTAGCTACATAGTATACATACAAGTCTATACGTACATACAAGTCCCCTGCTGACCATTGTTACGTGATTAGAACCAGATTTTATCCAGCGACATTCTACAATATTAAGTAGGTTACTCGTGCATAAAAGGTACAGTCAAGGGAAAAGTAAATCTGCCTGTTTTTTTAGTATATTCCAAGTACTACACAAATCGATGAAGAAGGAATTGATAATACTATAAAAATTCCAACTTTAGCAAAATCCTGTTTGCCAAGCTCAATAACACGCAAGTAAAACAGAGTGCTGAAGCTTGCTTGTTTTAGGGAAAGGTATGTTATGCAACCTGACGTGTCATCGATGCTGTATAACGCTTTTTTCCTCTAACATTTTCTCTAAGGCTAACTCTTAACCCTAGAATTACTTCTAGGCTAAAAAGGGCTAATAAAATACCTATATAGTCTCGAGTAAATAAACATTTTTCGCCTCCAAAGTATCTCTACAAATTACCCCATTAACCGAAAGACCTCGTCGCGCAATTTCTCCATCCACATTAAGAAAATGTCCAGAATCCCCATTTCAAAAGGATGAAATTTTGATAAACGACTGAAGGTTCTGCCTCCATAACTCAAGCAAGGGTTTGTCTGAGGAATCCGGAAGGAGGAAATTATGGGAGGTAACGGAACGAGTATTGATTGCTATAATTTATGGGGTTGATTTTAAGGTTATTTATATTATTGCATAAGATGAGGAGCCAATTGTTCGGAAGGAAAAGATAGATTTGTTCGCAAAGGAGAGAAATGAGTGCTGTTTTCGAAATATTTTGAGATAATTAATTTGGACTATTTGAAACCAGGCGTCCACTGTATACTGTAGACCTGATATAGTTATTAGTATATTGTTGGATAAATGTTGAGTTCAATATAAATCATCATCATTATCATGATCATCATCAGCCCTCTGCAGTCCACTGCTGGACATAGGCGTCTCCCAAGGTACAGCCCACAGAGCCCGGTCATATCAATAAAACGAAAATAATAAAGAAATTGGACTCTCTTCTTCAACAATTGTTGTAATAAATAACCCCTTACATCTTGTTTTACAAATAATTCCGACGCTATAATACGACGTGATGTATACAGACAAACTTCCGTGCACGGGAAAGTTAAACAAAGTTTATAATTTTCCAGTAAATGCAATTAAACTTTAATTATTCTCTCTAACTCCAGTGTAGCTATAGATGCCAAATCCTTTGCTATGCAGGGAGACTAGAGTAATGTTTGTAATCGACATTTTCTGATTATATTCTTTTTAATTTATTAATTTTATTTCGTTGCGGGTAGAATACAAGTATGGATGCAGGCCGCTTCCAACAGGTCTATGTGGATATTTATGAGGGAGGCCTATGTTCAGCTGTGGACTTCCTGTGAGTGAGGAGAGAGAGAGAGAGAGAGTACAAGTTAGTAATTTCAATGAATTGAGAGCTTCTATCGTAGGTATTATTTCAGTACAATTTGCTGAGGTCAATGTTTTCACAGGAGTCGCAGTAGTGGATGTGTGAGCGAGATAGTTTCAATTAAATCCTGAACATTAGCTATATTCAAATGAGTGTACTTTAAATATTTATTGTACTTATTCAAAACGATAAAAACTCTCGGATTCATCCACTAAAAATAAACAGGTGTATCGAAATGCCACTGATGGGTACCAAGTTCAAACAAGCGACTTGCAGTTGGGGAGAAAATCGACACCCATCTGGGTATTTGTCGATACAAATTTTGTAGCTACTATTCATTATTTGTAAGCAAGTACAGAACATCAAACTTCTGTAAACATAAGCATAGCATACCGAGTTTATAAAAACCGTTGCATAATTTTCAAGTTGTTTGCCATAATTGGGTGAATATGAGAGAGATACAATTAATTTTTTTTTTTTTCAATCCTTACTCAAGACATAATTGCATTAAAAATCAGCTGCAGTGCTGTAATTTTCATGTATAAATAATGCTACGAACAAACTGCGAAATCAAGTAAGGTTTTTGTAGTTGTAATATTTAAATATTGAATATTCATAAAATTATACATATTAATGTGTGCCCATTCCAGCGAACAAAGCGAACACCGTAACATCCAGACTAACTTTTGATTAATGACTATACCATCCGAGGAATCAAATTTTAATGCGAAAGTAATTCTGTTAGTTTGTACATTTTACGAAGTAAACTATTGAACCGATTATAATGAGGTTTGGTAAAAGAACGGCTTGGAATCTGAAGATTTTTTTATTGCATAGGTCCGGCAAACGAGCAAGCAGGTCGCCTGATGGTAAATGATCACTGCCGCCCATAAACATCCTCAACGCTGGACCATGGATGTGTTTGTTAGAAGAGCGGGAAGGAAAAATGATGGAAAGAGGATGGGGGTATTCAGGCATCCAGCAATCTCACTCACCGAACGAAAGCGACAGGGAAGCTGTCGCTGTACCTCGATCTCCTGTGAGAGACCGTGGTACCGCCCCGGACGAGCCTGCCCATTCATGCTGAGTCATGACACCAACTCGACTCTACCACTTCCAGGAAATGGAGATGCGTAGAGACAAATTTTTATTCCCTATTTCTAAGTAGAAAACAGGTATGTGACTTGATTTTTGAATGCATATATTTTATTAACAAATATACTCAGCAATATCCGTGTTTCTAAAGGGATTGGCAGAAGTAACACCAGACCATCAAAAGTTCAGCAAGCTAAATTTGGTGCTGAGATAACTTCAAGTGAATTGTCTAACCTGAGAATCGATTCTAATACATCACAGTTCACAGGCCATACGTCATGTGGCCACTACATCAATCAGGTGACTTTTAATACGTCTTATATTTATTTAAAACTTAGAATTAATAAGTGTATTAAAAAGTGCCTGGTGGCCTGTTAGTAACGGACCAGACGCGGCTGCCATGTTCACGGTGGTCGCGGGTTCAAATCCCAGGGCACACCTCTGATTTTTCGGAGTCATGTGTGTATTGATAGTCAATTACCACGTACTATCGCGGTAAAGGAAAACATGGTGAAGAAACCTGCATACCATAGCGTTTTGTAGGAATTTCTATAGTATGTAAAGTCCACCAGCCTGCACTAGGTAAGCGTGGTGGACTATATGGCATAACCCCTCTCAATCTTAACCTCGATTGTAGAGTAGGCCCGTGCCCTGCAGAGGGACGTATGTATATGGGCTGATACAGAACAGTACAGCATGAATATGTGTGGACTAATAGCCCATTAGTTAAACTCATATTTCCAACTGATGTAAATATTTAAAGAATGCGTGGTGGCCTGTTGGTAAACGGACCAGACGCGGCTGCCTACATGTTCACGGTGGTCGCGGGTTCAAATCCCAGGGCACACCTCTGACTTTTCGGAGTTATGTGTGTATTGATAGTCAATCACCACGCACTTTAACGGTGAAGGAAAACATCGTGAGGAAACCTGCATACCGTAGCGATTTTAAAGAATTTCTACGGTATGTAAGTCCGCCAACCCGCACTAGGCCAGCGTGGTGGACTATATGGCCTAACCACTCTCAATCGATTCTCTCGATTGTAGAGTAGGCCCGTGCCCTGCAGTGGGACGTATATGGGCTGATACAGAACAGTACAGCATGAATAAGTGTAGACTAATAGCCCATTAGTTAAACTCATATTTCCAACTGATGTAAATATTTAAAGAGCACGATTTCAGCTTACAGTCGCGGCAATTTGGGCCGCAATTTTGACACTTTCAACTTATGATATACGAGTTTGAGAGGTTTATTAAGTAGTTGTTTCCAGCGTTGTAAAGTAGGCACTTTGGGTAATTAGCATTTTGCTGTTGGTTTTTTTTTTGGTATTTTCTAGAAAGTTTTTAATTCTTTTTAAATAACGTATGTATTTATTTATGTATATATTATGTAATATATATGTTTATTTATTTATTATATTAGTATGTTGCATATTTTATATGTCTGATACTGTGTCACTTGTTTATTCGTATATATATGTGTATACGGAGCATCTATTAAATATTATTTTTATTTTATAGTTATTATTAATATGTTTTTAATAAGCTATTGGTGCACTATTGACTGCCCTCTCTTTTATCCTTCTCTTATTTCCATCCCAAGGTAGTCGGTAAGAGATTGCCTCGAGCGATACGACCGCCTTTTGTACTATTATCGAATGTAATGTTTTATTTGTTAAGCTTAAATATAGTGTACAATAAAGGATATAAATAAATAAATAAAAATGAAGCTTCCAAAAATTTCTTGTATTATCATCACATGTTGAATGGTGTTTTTATTTAAATGTTTTTGTTCTTTCCTAGTCATGCCATAGGTAATTACTATGGCATGACTAGGAAACAACAAATATATTTTTTTCGTATTTTTTTAATACTTCAATTAAGATATCCAAATGCGCGACGTGGATCGGACAGGTTTTTAATATCATACTGTATAGCTACTAAATATTTTAGTAATCAAAGTGCCAACCTATCTAAGAGTTACCATATTACATCACCCACAATAGTAACAATCCTTACAAAAGGAATGCATCCTTACAAGAGTGTATAGGATCGTTTTACTTACGGGCCACGGGTATGGGAATAAAAACATTGTAGGAAGAGGCCACTTAACACGAATGGGATGATGAATGGACCGCGGATAAACAAGGACTTATCGGACTCATTTAGTCAATGGGGTAGGAGGATTTGGATAGAGTGGGATCAAAGTGATATGGAACGTAGATTTTTTTGATATTATAGACTTCTTTTATAATTTCATGTGTTGTAAACTATATATTTTTACACATATTATTTATCTATTTTTACATGTTATTCTTTATACTGTTGCTACAATTGACAAACTTGCATGTATAACTACGATTGTACGTTTATACTAAATTGGCGTAAGTATGTTGATTAGCAAGAAATAACCTTTTTTTAATGTAGTTATAAGAACCAGCGAGGGACTCTCAAGTCCCTCGTATTCTAAGACTGATCTTTACCTAGACCCGTAATAAATACTTGTGAAATCCAATTGTTTTGACTATGCAATAATAGAACCTGAAGCCTCTCGTTTTACAGCTGCCACGGTCCCGTATGCTAAGGGTTAATGTACGAATGTTTTTGGATTTAAATCCCCGAAGCATTATATCCAAAAACCCGGCTTTTCTCAAAAGGTCGGACAGCTAAATTGGCCTAATCCATCAAATAGAAAGCGGCTGAAATCGCCACACCTTCCCTCCCAATACATTGCTTTCAACCACTTAAGGATTTGAATATTCAGATGAAAATTTGCAAACCCCAAATATAAAGGTTAATTAAAGCTTCACATTAAAATTTGGATGAGATGTGGTAGTCATTTATCATTTTTATTAGTATAGAATTTAAATGTAATAATTATTTGTTCCGTGGTGCTTTACGGCTGGTTTCTCTGGCTGAAAAAGTCTTTACGCGGCGTTATTTACCTCTTTAGTTTATTGTTTCTTCAACTGCTTTATTATGGAGGGATGTGGACAATAATTAATTTCCAACTCCTACTATTAATTAAACTTCGTGATTGATTTCGTTGCGGGTTAAAGGCAGGTTAGACATTCCCGGAGACTCGCTGAGCTTCAATGCTCAGTGTCATTAAAATTCGTGCCACTGTTGATCCTGGCTTACAGGAGTTGCAGTGGCGGGTGTGAGGGCGGGACAGTCTCCTAGCATATCATTAAGTTAGTATTAAGTTCAATAGGTCTTTTTGCAATCCTCGAAGAAGGCCTTTATTCAGCAATGTATTTTAGGAAGAGAGAGATATTACCTGTGATATTTAAGGAAGAGAGAGAGAATATTAAGTCCCTTTATTGGTATTATGACAGCCAGTGTAAGCTGTGAAACTTGAAGTCCTGGGCTTTTCGCCCAGATACAGTAAACTATAGGTCTCCAACTATCTAAAGAGCCGGGACATGAAGTGGGGGAGATGTGCAGTGACAGCTATCATGCAAAGATCAAGTGAGATAGAGAATTTACGAATAACATGTAATACAACGCTTAGTGTTGCACGACTAAAACTATTACCCAATTTTAGGGGCGATCTCGAAGTAATATTTAAAAACAAGCGTTTATTGTTTACTAGGTAAATTTGGTGGCGGTTCCGCCCACGTACTTGAAACTGATAGCTCGGTAAAACTGTCTTCCTAAATATGAGATTTTCGTCGAAGATACTTCAACACCTCCCTATTAATATTTAATGATATTGTATTATATATTTAGTAAAAAAAAAACAAGGCAATAATAATACTCGATACTTTATTGTCCAATAAATATAATATTTAATCCTGATTATAAAATTATGTTTTATTACATTTTTGGTGGAGGCAGAGGTAGAGGTTAGTAGAGAAAGCTACTTTTATTATATTTTTGATAGCCAGTGTAGAGCTCTTTTTACTTTAAGAGCATTCTCATATATTACGAACAGATGTAATTATTCATTTCGTGCAGTGTCTCCTTATTTTAGAAGCTGTAAAAATATATAATATAATAATCATGTCTTTTTTATTGTATTGTTCATACAAAAAACTATTCAAATCATATTTATGGAAAATAAGCTGTTTACTGTTGGCAACATTAATAATACGTTAATATTTTGAAATAAAACTATTTTATACGGATTTTATCGCGATTTGGTTTAATTTTTACATTTTTTAACTTCCCGACGTTTCGATTACTTTACAGTATTTCTCGGTCTCACAAACACCCAGACACGAAACAAATACTTGTGGTTCACACAAACATTTGTCTCAGTGCGGGAATCGAGCCCGCGGCTTCTCGTTTCACAGCCGGCGTCTAACCAACTGCGCCACGGAGGCTGTCAAATTGTGTTAACTCCTGTAGCGTTAACACGATTATTATGCCTGTATCCTGTAAACGCTGTGAAATATTCTAATGTTCTTTGTAATATAACATGATTTGTATCTGTATAATAATACCGATACAAAATACCAATCTATTCCAATGATTGTTCTGACCAATGTACCAGAAGGTACAATCACAAAGGCTTACAACGGTAAATATACTCGTGGATTGAAAAGAATGGACATTACTTCCCCTGTTTCATACGACATGTAAAACAAATGCAGGGGCGGACTGGGGGTTTTGTCGTGTGGGCGGAAATAATTCACTATTTTAATTAACAAGTCGCAGTTTTTTTGGTGACATCTAGTATTATTTTTCAATTAATTAAATAAATAAATACACCCAACAGCCGCATACATAGTCCTGACCCCACACTAAAACCGAGTCTTGTGTCGTGGGTATCAGAAACTACGAGACAGCCTCCGTTGTGCAGTTGGTTCGACGCCAGCTGTGAAACGAAAGGCCGCGGGTTCGACCCCGCACCGAACCAAATGTTTGTGAGGCCCACAAATATTTGTCTCAGGTCTGGGTGTTTATGAGACCGAAAAGTCTCTCATAGTTTCCGATAACCGTGACACAAGACTTAATTGATCTTAATGTGGGGTCAGAACTATTTATGTGACTGTTGGGTGTATTTAATTTATTTATTAATCTAGAACTATCTCAATCCGCACCTGTATGCAATATCGCCGCATCGCCGGCGCGGTGCCGGGCCAGGTATTCTGTTTGAGATGTACAATGGACGTAGTGTTCCGGGGTGAATGGGTGCCCTGGATATATAGCACTCTTTGTATCCTGTTATACATATCACCTTATATACAGGACAGTAGAGAAGATAGCTATGAAATATAGAGCTACGAGAAAGCTGTTTGTGTAATAAACACATATTTGTCTAGATTGTCGAGTCGTACGTAGACCATTTAATAAAGTTATCTGGATACTTTTACAACTTGCGAAAGTATAAGCAATTGCCTCCTTTCAGCTTCAGTCAATTGGGTATTTGACTATCATCGAATGTTTGTATTATTTTGTAGAAAAACACAGGTGCCATTAAAACTAAAAAAAATTGTGAAAACAGTATTAAAGTAGCTTGTAACATGAGGCAAATATTAGTATTTTAAATGAAAGAGTGGGGACGTAGTGAGGACATCTTACCGTCTCTTTCACAACCGCATACTATAATGCATATTAAGAATAGTGACGTCACTAATTTTGTTTAGCATCCCTTTTCTTTTACATCCACTGCAAGATTTAAAACATTTCTAACTTTTTTGATTTTGAATGGATTTAGAAAATTCTTTGTTTGCTAGATTTTGGTTATGGATACTTTTTGACGAATACAATTAAAAAAAAATGAGTCAAATCTCCTATTTGATGAAAAGGTTCAGTGTCAGTTACAATGTTCTAGTTATTAGATTTACAACTGACCGCTTTGATGTCGATATTCGAATGCCTGCAGTATATTGGCTGTTGTGGTATTCCTGTTACATCTGATTACACAAGAATACCTTGCTTCGGTGAAGGAGGTATTGAAGCGGTACTCAATACATTACATTTAATAGATATACTGTTACTCAATACTAGAGCTGGATGAATGTAAGTAGCAATTATAAATAATGTTATTTTTTAACTGAATAATAGAGTATTTTTGCTAATGCGTAATGGGGTTTCTTAAAATACCATGATGCGACTTGATTATTTCAACTATTGGCCAATCGTAATAACTGGTATTAAAAGCTAAGCGTCCACTCCAAATAAGAAAAGGGCTATGTTTTTGAAATAAAAGTGATTTACTTTGTTTTCGAATCTACGAGTTTTGTGCATCTTAACGTCACTGCTAATAGAGTAAGATCCCAGGGCCCCCAGACGTTACTTATTTTCTCATAAAAAATATAAATGGGATAAAGTAGTGTTAGTACGTACTTTGAGTGTGTGCATACCTGCTAGCTTGGGTCGACGGCCAATTCATAGGTACCAGGTGCTAAAGGTAGATAAATACACTACTGATTTTTCTTAAATTCTCAGTGCTGATTTTTACATCTGTTTTAGATAATTTTGTTAAAAATTAATAATCATTATTGCCAGACACTTTCCATCGGCGCTTACCCTTACCAGACGCTTTAAAGCTTCAAAAAAAATAACATATTTTTACTTATAATCTCACTCATGATTTTTATATATGATACTTAGGGAACTATTTGAACACCCCTGGTCAGCAGCCAGACCAATTGGAGGGGTCAAACATCCCCCCAGACACACATAAAGTGGCGCTATGTGTATGAGCGCGAGGTCATTATTTGTACGCTTGAGTGTAAGAGAGATATATATGTGCCGTTATAAAAGAAATAAAAATGATTGAGATTTAAAAAGAAAATTATCAGTGGTGTGTAATGCACTATTATCAGAATCAATATTGTAAACACAATGGAACAACGATACCTTCTAAAATTCTGCTCTGTTCGATATAATCAAGAGAGATTAAAGATTCGTTACATACAAAATAGAATCGAACCTGAAGATTACAATGTATTTTAAAGTGATCTGAGTTGAGAAAATTTTATAAATAATAAATATAAGTTTCTTTAACCTATGTTTTATATCTTATCATCGAGTAAAATTGAATACTACTATTTAAAAAAATCATGTTTATTAAATCTTAAAATTACACAAAGCTATACATGTCTTTCTTCTTTCGGATTATTTGTAGTTTGAACATTTTACAATTCAGCGTGATCTTTACTGTCATCATCGTCTAAGTTTGATAAGTCATCATCTAACATTTATAACATTTGTAACATTTACGATTTATAAAATTTTTAACATTTATAACATGTCATTTAACCTGTGAACGATTTATAACATTGTCTATGATAACCACTTTCATATAAATCAGCTGGCAAAACAATATTTTTGATTTTTAGTTTATGTTCCTTTCTATGTTTTAATATTGTTTGACACTTTTTCAACGTTTCTTCCGTAAACAATATTAAATTCACATCGGAATTCTCACAAAACACACACTAATAATTCTGTCATAATATTTTTTAGAATACTATAAATATTTTTTTCTTTTATTTCAACACGTTGTCAATAAAATCACAGATGCACTGAATCGAGTAGCACTGAATAGAGTAGCCTAGAGACGACAATAAGTATGAGAAAGATATCGATAAATAGATATCTCTCTCACACTCAAGCGTACAAATAATGACCTCGCGCTCATACACATAGCGACACTTTATGTGTGTCTGGTTTGACCCCTCCAATTGGTCTGGCTGCTGACCAGGGGTGTTCAAATAGTTCCCTAAGTATCATATATAAAAATCAAGTGTGAGATTATAAGTAAAAATATGTTATTTTTTTTGAAGCTTTAAAGCGTCTGGTAAGGGTAAGCGCCGATGGAAAGTGTCTGGCAATAATGATTATTAATTTTTAACAAAATTATCTAAAACATATGTAAAAATCAGCACTGAGAATTTAAGAAAAATCAGTAGTGTATTTATCTACCTTTAGCACCTGGTACCTATGAATTGGCCGTCGACCCAAGCTAGCAGGTATGCACACACTCAAAGTACGTACTAACACTACTTTATCCCATTTATATTTTTTATGAGAAAATAAGTAACGTCTGGGGGCCCTGGGATCTTGGACTATAACAGAAGAATACGCAGTAAGATACATACATATACTGTAAACATAAACTCACACCTTTTTCCTAGAAGGGGTAGGCAGAGGTGCTACCAGGACACCTACATTTCGCCTTATATGTTCCGTCCCATGATGTGATGGGGGCGAACCTATCGCCATATCGGGCACAAATTCCTAAGTCCGGGCTGGTAATGAATAGAAAAATCCAATATCACTTTGCACGACCTGGGATACGAAACCGAGACTTCAGCTGTGTAGTCGTAAGGTATTACAACTACGTCACCGAGGCATTAAGATAATAAAACAAAATAGCGTAAGATCACTAATTCCAACAATAGAGAATTTAATCAAAGGTTTGTTGAACGAATGAAACCGCAAGGACTGGGAGAGCGTTAGAGAGAGAACAGTGGCGAATACAAAAAGCGGTCGGAAATTGCGGAAACGCTTAAAGAGATAAGGACGCAGGAAACTCTACACAGACGTCTATATCTTTACTGAGGTCAGCTGGTTAGACTTAACTGGGTAATGTTGTGTGTGTGTGTGTGTCTGTGTGTACTACACAGCATACACACAAAAGGAACATAAAAGATAACCAGTGAGTAAAATACGTGATGTAAAAACATGTTTTTGGATAAACGTAAAATGAAAAAATAAATTCAATAAGTATAACCAATATCTTCTATCGCCCATTCCTATGCCACGTTTACATGGGTTCAGGGATGCATACATTTTTGTGCAGACTTTACGAATGCTTGCCTGAAATCATCACTTTCGGAAATAATACAGTAAGAAGACATATTTGTACATGTTAAGACGTAACAGATTACAAATCTTCGAAATTCCTAAGATGAAAACTCTAGAAGAAAACAAATAGTTGTTATATTTTTGTTTTCTAAAAGCAAGCTAAATAACCGAGGTAATGACAGCAATTGCTTGCAAATAAAATACTCATAAACCTACTAATTTGCTCGCAAGTCTTCATAATAAATATATACAAGCCAGAAAGCCAATAAAAGCCTTTATTGTACAACTCGAACAACAAATTATGTGACTATTTTATTACAATAAGAGTGCTTAATCCACCCAAAAGCTGTAATAATTTGCTCGTGATTACGGCTCGCTGAGCTTACGAAAGCTCCAGTTTGAGAAATTTTAGTAATAATTTGGGTAAATTACCTTGGTTTTAGCTCAGCCACCGGATCGGAAACGGATTGGTATGGGCTTCACAGGTGGCCGGTAATTACTTATTACAAACTTGTGGCTCGTATTGTTATTCTTTTTATGAATAATTATAATACAACAAATAAATGTAGTATTAAACACGTACCTATTAATAGGTCTATCAACATCCCTATAACATTTATCAACTGTAGTGTCTAAAAAATATAATACGAAAGAATTAGCAGCTCAATTTAAACTCGAATTGAATTGTTGAAAAAGTTTTGAAATCTTTCCGCCAATTCTCATTAAAAGTTTGCCGCGTTTTTATTCTTTAAACGATTGCTTTAATTGGCCATTTATTAATTAAATTACTTTTAGAATTGCAGGGATGACTTGGTAACTAAATCTTTCGTAGTCACACTTTTGGATGTAATGAGATTGAGTAACTTACAACAAGGGATTTAACAGAATCCTCAAAATGGATGTCGATAATCTTATAATGAAAGACGCCAAAGATGAATGAAGAAGATTGATGAGTATAGTGAACCTTGAAATATTAGCCAAAGTACCTTGATCGCTAAATCCAATCCCATTTATCATTTAGGTTGACTATCCAATTCGCTGCTTTGCCTATGAGTTTGAGGCTAATTCTTGAGCCTGTGGAAATAATTATTAGGTCCAGTACTAAAGTCACGGACGAATTTACGTGGGTAACCATGACGGGTCCTTAACGGGTATGTACGGTGGTCTGGGCAGATTCTAATATTTCACCACCAGCAATCAAAAAGTTCAGTCAGTTCGATGATAAAATATCACACAATCGAAATAAACAAAGAAAAACAAAATTCTCCTAGATCTTCACATTATTAAATTCCTTCAAAGCCACAAGAATAAAAAGGTTTAATTTATTTTCTCAACGCAAGATATTCGCCGACAACCGAGTGGTTTTTAAAGAAACCGACAGACGTAAAACTGCCTTTCAGTCCTTTGAGAACAAATGCCGTGACGTTTTCTTATACCAGCGTTATTTCCTTACAACGCATCTGTGAAGTTTTCTTTGTGGTAAGGGGTGAAGCGGATAGAATAGGGTTGCCAGCTCTTATAGAAAAGGTTATTTAGAAAAATTGGTTAGTTGATTCATTTTTTTGGCTTGTCTCATTGGTTTGTTATTAATAATAAAATATTTAGGTCTAGTAATTTTACGAGCTTTCTACTGGGAACCAGTTTCCTCTACGATCAATAGAGTTCGTAGGTAGTTAGCTAAACAGCTGTACAGGTAGCTAAAATTGAACCTAGATTGAGTAAGCACATGTAAGCATTATGCACGAGTTATTGGAATCAAATAAAACGTAATGGTATTTTTGTCACGTTAACCTACAAAGTGGACAGACATACAATAAAATTATCAGAAAGTCTTAGGACTTCAGAATTCTTTAGGAATCCTGATTTCTGCCGTGGAGTTGCAGCAGTTGAAGAATATATCGATCTTTTGTAACACAAACAAAAGCTGCACTAACTCTGCGAACAAGTAAAAGAAAAAGAAATTAATTGAAACAAAGTCCTGATTAAAAGGTCATCGGAATTGTATTTCAATTAAAAGCAATCAAAGCTGTCTAATTGATGAAAAACTATAGAGAAACCTAGACAAAACATTTTAGTTAATTTACTAATATAAATCTAAATCTAGATTGCCGCAAGATGCCGTAACAATGTAGGATTAAGTAATTAAGTTTATTGGATACATTTAACAATCAAATTAACCCATTACAAAGTAATTTGTATGGGCTGAAATTCAATGCTTAGGTTATTAGATAGTACTTTTGTTATACTAAAACGTATGACCTTTAAAGTATGGGTTGAATATCGCTATATCATCCTTTGTAAACTCAAAGGTTGATGGAGGTCATTGCGTTACCAAAGCTGCTTTGTTACTAAAAGAACCAAAGAACCAACCAAAGAAGACTTGCTATATTATAAACAATTTTTTGTCAAGGTCGAAATCTGTATCAGCCCATACACGTCCCACTGCTGGGCACGGGCCTACTCTACAATCGAGAGAATCGATTGAGAGTGGTTAGGCCATATAGTCCACCACGCTGGCCTAGTGCGGGTTGGCGGACTTACATACCGTAGAAATTCTTTAAAAGAAGAAAAAGAAAGTCTTTCAAGGTCGAATAAGTCTTTTTTTTATTCAATATGTCCAAACGAGCAAGCAGGTCCCCGATGGTAAGTGATCACTGCCGCCCATGAACATCCACAACGCTGGACCATGGAATTGTTGCCGGACCATCAAATTGGGAGGGCAGCGGGAAGAAAAAAGGATGTGAATAAGGAAGGGGAATTAGGCATTCGGCGATCTCATTCACCAAACGAAACATGACAGCAAGCTGTTGTTTCACGTCGGTCTCCTGTGTAGTACCGCCCTTACAGGCCTGCCCATTCATGCTGAGTCATGACTGACAATAACGTAGCTCTACCACTTCCCAGTCTAAGTAGGTTTCTTTCTTATCTTAGTTACAGCCTCCTCGGTGTATTTAGTTGAGAGCTGGTTATGAAAAGAATACGCGGGTTCAATCCCTACACTGAGACAAATGTTTGTGTGATCCATATAATTGGTGCCGGGTCTGAATGAGTTCGAAAAGAAGTTACCGATTCCCATGACACTGGATTTATGGTCTTCGTGGTCGGTCAGGACTATTTATGTATATTGGGTGTGTTTTGAAAAAAATATTCATAATCGTAAAAAGTGGTTCTCAGAAATTTCAAACTTAATAAATCTTCGGTAATTAATTGTCGATGAATCTTCAAATAATAAACAATGTCAAGTTAAGACTAGAAATATTCACGGAAAATCATCCGCGACATCTTGATAAAGTTGGAAACTCTATTAATCAAAGTGCCATTAGTTTGATTGAAAGCTATTTTCGTATTCAGCTCAATATTAATTGTTTAAAGTATTGGTGGTCCAATTACAGTTCTTAACTTTAGTTAACGAAAACACACAAATTAAATACTATCTTAGTTTCTTTTATAATTTGGCATTCAAAATTGGTTATTACTTATTTAAAAATGATGCTTAAATATTTATCTCAGACATTTTGCAGCAGTTAATTCTTATGTTTATAATATCAATAATGTATTGTTTTGTTTTAAATATTGTAAAAATTATTGTGGTTTAGCTTTCACAAATAATACTGATCATATTAATTATATTCTGTGCATGCTGTGACATCTTAATAAGTTCCTCATTTAAATTTATTACTATAGTTTTACTCTATTTTTAACGTATGCAATAATGTAGCAGTTACTGGATATCCAATAAATAAAAAGAAGTATATAAAATTAACTGAACGAATTTTTTTTTTGAGTATTTCCTTTAATTTATTGCATAAATAGTTCCACATACACGTAAGCTAAACCTAAGACATTATTCTATACTATCCTCGCAATATCCAATGATATTCGTCCAGAACCAAAGTTAGTATTTATAAATAAATAAATAAATACACCCAACAGTCACATACATAGTCCTGACCCCACACTAAGATCGAGTCTTGTGTCGTGGGTATCAGAAGCTACGAGAGAGACTTTTCGGTCTCACAAACACCCAGACCCGAAACAAATACCTGTGGATCACACAAATATTTGTTTCGGTGCGGGGATCGAACCCGCGGCCTCTCGTTTCACAGGCGGCGTCAAACCAACTGCGCCACGGAGGCTGTCAAACATAACATTTATAACATTTATGCATTTATAAAACTATTTAAATACGGCATAAAGCCATAAGTTACACTCCTAGCTAGAATAAAACCGAATTTTACTACTATTACCGTGTAATTTAACATGTGAAACGAATAAAATACTTCTCTCTTGCCAAGGAAATGTTGGGGATTTCTCCCGAATTCCGGGGAATTCGTTTTTAAATCTGGCAACACTGGAGTTAAATTTTGCCTTTTGCCTCCGTCCGTAATTTATCTTCGAAGGGAACAAAGAAAGAATAATGTTAGCTGGTTTCGAATATCTTAGCAACTACATTGACAACGTAGTCAAAGTGGAATTGTGGTGGGGTAATTGATCGTGAACGGTTGTTACTTGGGAGAGCTTTTAAATTATGCTTCTGAGGTGGGAGTTTTATTTCTGGAACTCAGTGCAGAGCTAAAAACAAAATAGACTTGCTTTCAGGATAAATGAGGTTTTTAAAATAGTAAAGTTTGTTTTGTCGTCGTTTTAAATTATTGAATTGTATGTATCACAGTGATATTTCTTCTAGTATGTTATATACCTGCTAGATTGTTTGTTTTTTTTCGTCAAAGTCTCTTGTACTATTCCAACCGAATCCACACGACTGTGACGTTATTTTAAGCGGCCGTAAAGTTGTTTTACTATCGTTTTTCTCTCGGCCACCGTCCCGACCGTCCCCGTACATTTTATACATAAAAAGGCAATACCTTTACAACAATTTAGGAGTAGTATGGTAATAATTACATACATACATAAACTCACGCCTTATTCCCGGAAGGATAGACAGAGGTTCCCCTGGTAGCAACCAGGACACCCACGTTTCGCCTTGTATTTTCTGTCCCACGATGTGATAGGGGCGAGCCTATCGCCATAAATAAATAAATATAAATAATGTATAAATTTAATACTGTCTATATGGTCGGTTGCGGCTCCTATGTATTATAGAAAACTATGTACTATGTATACATGCATAAATCTACATATCCTCCGTACGATTCAGGCCTTCATGTTACCTACTTAAGGGGAATGCCAATGATATTTATGATGTTCTTATTAGGCCCGTTTCTCGCTAACGCTTTGTCAAGATTATTTCATATTTGTCTCTACAAATAACAACCACTTTCCTTTCTATTTCATTACGAAGGCTTTTGTTGCATGCAATACCCGGGTAATTTTCAACCGGCTCCTTTGTCACTGCGTTCGCTATCCGGGTGATTGATGTTCAGGGTATCCGGCTTATTGTCTGTGGGGTGAAAAATTACAACTGTATTGTTGGGATGGTATTGAAGAATGTGTCAATTAATTTGGGACCGTAAGTGGTAGCTGATACATTCTGTTAATATATGTTTGACTTTGTAGGTCAAGACTTAATTTGAATGATTTTCGAATCTAGCGACAATCTAGTGACAATACACAAAGGAGAAAAACCCACAGAACAGATGACATTCAACTGTTCTGAGGGAAAAAAATATGATAGTGACCCACACAAGTGTTTCAGGTTTCGAGTTCAGCCTGTGTACTTTCGGGTATAAGCAGGCAGGTATAATTGAGTTGACCAACAACAGATAACCATCGCTCTTTAGCGGATACCCTAATTAGATTGCACTCACCACCATTAACCATTGTAGTCACTACAATGTGCCAGTAGAAAAAAAGACAAATCTTGCGCGGAAAAACTGCGACCAATTACTAGAACGCGAAAAACCCGTAAAAGTGACGGAAAGAACCGTTCAAAAAATTGAAGAGGTTCCTGAAATCCGGGAGTATTCCATTAACACGCATGGAATTGATTAAAAATCTCATTTCCATACAAATTACGTATCCACATGTTAATAGCTATGCTTTTATGTGGAGCCTCATTTCTTTTTAGGTTTCCGTTCCATCTGCCAAACACACTGACGGCACAAATAAATGTGTGTTTACATTTATACGACTTCTGCTACAAATAATATGTGTTTCTGTTCATTTATTTTATAATACATAGTGAAATATCAGCCTAGATATACCCAGGGCTGAACCCAGGACCCCTTGCAATAATTGAGTGTTGAATTAAGAAAGTGTGGCCTATAGTCCACCACAGTCCTATTGTAGGCGATTTCACAGACCATAGAAATTCTTGTAGAAATCTCTATGACACTCCGATTTTCTCTCGATATTATCCTCCGTATTCAATACTTGATCGACAAGCAATATAAACATGACTTAGAAAAGATTTAGATAAAATAAATACCGATATCAAAAATCGTCAAAACTAAATAAATAAATCTAATATAAAGCTTCTAAGTTCTAGCATAAGTAAAGATTATGTGTATCAGATAACGGGCTCGAGACAAATAATGCCTAGTTTCAGACGGACTGTGAACGACGGTTCGGTGTAATTGGATGGTATGAGCTGGCTCATTTCTCGAGTTAGGCTCATTTTCGGCCTTATGTAGGTCGATGGAGCTGGAATGAACGTGGTGTATGAATAGTTTGTATTGTGTTTTTATTTTTGTAGTTTTTAATGTGTGTAATCGAAAGTACAAGCATAAATTATATGAAAGACAACATCTATAATATGTAATTTTTTTATTACAGAACATTCAGCTATAATGGCGATATGAGAAAAGTTAAAACTATTCTACTAACATACAGTAAATAGTCCCAAAAATAAATATTTACAGTACAAACTTACACAGTGATCAAAAATTAACAATATATTTGTATAGAGACAATTTATAAAGCGAGGCATGCTACAGAAATCTCTCTTGACATACAATTAGTTAAAACTCTGCAGTATTGAGTTTTTTTTAGTATTATTACTTAATCTCTGAACATACAACGTTTCTGATACAAACGAAAATTCACAAAAAACTTCCGGGAAAAAACAATATTCAATAAAAGGCCATATTCTGCGAGGCAATGTAATTATTTTAATCCGATGTAGTGGCGTGTACATAGGATTTCATACGAATTATTCGGTTCAATGGCGTCGAATACCGAGAGGGTCAAAGATTTAGGATATTTCGCTATAAAAGGCCGCTTTTATTGGTACATTCGTATTGTCATTCCTGTTGGAATTGTACGCGACCGCGAAAATTTCCGAGGGATTCCCTTTGTGTTAATTTTATTTTTTGTAAAGTATATTACTTAGATATATAGCTTTTGTTCTGGTTTATTGCTGTATGGATGGTGTAAGAACGAGTTCGTTTATGATTATTTTGTGCGTCTAACATTCGGTACGTGATAATGAAAAAGTTTTATTAATATCTGGCACCGCGCGGTTACGGGCTACGGGCTACGGCGTAGCGGCGAAACAGCAAAACGGGAGACCGCAAATTCGATTCTCTTCCAATACTCTAAAATTATTTCACGGTATCATAGGAACCAAAAATCCCTTTATTTATATTAATATATATTTGTTTTTTTTTATTCTTGGTCGGCAAAGTTGCAGCACTGCTGGTAAAAGAAAATTGACTCGTACTATTGGACACCATTACACCTACACAATTACTTTTTATTGTTTTTTTGGCTAAAGTAATATATACTTATACTAATAATATATAAAGCTAAATAGTTTGTTTATTTGAACACGCTAATCTCAGAAAATACTGGTTCGAATTGAAAAATTATCTTAGTGCTAGTGCATTTATCAAGGAAGGCTATAGGGCACTTTTATCACGGGAAAATATATATCGGAACCTTCGACCCGGAAAAACTTTTTCACGCAGACGCGAGTAGCACTAGTATTGATATATGGCTTCAGATACACATTTTATGTACTTGTTGAAAGCGGATTTCTCGATTCGTCGCCCTCTTGAATACATTTGGAGAGGTTGAGGCTAAATTTGCTTTCACTTCACATGTAGCTTTGATGTTCGAGGGTTCGCCAGATCCACAAACTAAATTTTCTGACCGTTCCGTCAGGTTTTCCACATTTTGTGCTATCATTTTTTGTTAAAACTTTTCAATAAATGACATAGTTATTTGTGTTATTATGGTTCAATATTAAATATTCCTGGCAATTTCTGTTTTTCTATACATTTCAAATCAGGGACCTTAATTCTGAAACGAAAATTTTGCGATATTTTGATTGTCTGACAATGAAATTGAAGCTACCTGGCCTTTGTGACACCAGCTGTGAAACGAGAGGCCGCTGGTTCGATCCCCGCACCGAAATGTTTGTGTGTTCTACAGGCGTTTGTCTCGGGTCTGGGTGTTTCTGAGACCGAAAAGTCTCTCAGAGTTTTTAATTCCCATGGCACAAGACTCGATCTTAGTGTGGACTGTGGGGTCAGGATTATGTATGTGAATGTTGGGTTTATTTATTTTATGGTTTAATATGTTCATTAAGACATCCGATTATGCTATTGAGGAATAATATTTTATTACATAATTTTAAAACATTCCAATTGAAAATGCTTAAACATAAATAAAGAGAAAAAGCCATGCCTTCAGCATAATCGAGTATTGATGAAGACTAAACGAGAACGACTGAATTTAAGATTTTTTTTTTTTATATTTTGCGCTGACTTGATATGTTGCCAAATTCTGATAAGATTGAATATAATAAATAATATTATATTACAACAGAATATTCTTTATATTTTTAAAGAGTAGTAGTTTAAAATGCAATAACTTATGAATTCATTCAGATAGCTACCACCAAGGTATAAAATTCGGTATAGTGGCTTATGCAAATCGTAGGTATTTCCGGCTTATACGGCGGCGGCGGCTTAGTGGTGCCTGGGCCCACTTTCTGCTCAACCTTCGCTATTTCGCCTAGTCTTTGGGGCTCTCGGCTTTAAGACCATTGGCCTAGAGGCTATTGGTCTCGACTATCTAAAGATAGTCTTTGGTAACATCAACAGCATTTCTAACCAGCTTCTGTTATTCTTACACAATGGCAAAATGTTACTAAAATATTCCTAACCAAAATCTTCAAAATGGTTTCTTAGTTTTACGCGAATGTTACACATTCAAATACTTTATTTAATAAATAAGATTTTATCGCAAAAGCTGTAAGCAATCGAAACGTCTGGAAGTTAATAAAATGTAAAAATTAACCCAAATCGCGATAAAATCCGTAAAAAAAAACCTTCCTTTAATATTACTCATCTTACAAAAGGCAACTAACTTGTAAGAGCGTTATAGTAAGAAGCAATCACGATTCAATACAATAAGACGTCTTAAAGGAACTATCCTCTTTGTTTTAAATGAAAGATGCAAAGCATTGTCTTAATTGCCCTTGATTATGAAAGAAGAGCTTCATTAAATCGCTGAAGAGTTAACTGGCTCTTTCATACCCGGCAGATGCTCATTTTTACGGCTCTAGTGGATGGTAAAAGTTGGGCATAATGCATTTGTTTTTATGTTCTGAAGGTTTGTTTCTATCTGTCTACGTGTTGTATTCAAATGCGTGTGAAATAAGCTAAATGTAGATTTACTGCCTACGTATAGGAAATCAATCCTTTTGGTAGCAGGCTTTTTTAATTTAACACACTGGTCTAATTATATGATGATCGTCCACTTAAATATATTAAATTCATGAGCAGAAGTTTCAAGTATACAGATTTATTCTGTTTCCCTTTACCCTTTACACGTAATGACTAAAAGTCAGTGTGTATGCAAGGTTTGAACCCACGACGACCCTTTAGGCACCACGGCCAACCGAGTTAAAGCTAAAAGTAAGACTTGAAAATATACATTATACTAGTGGTTGGTCCCTCATATGTTAGAGGCCATCTGAGTAGGTTCCACCACAATGTCTATTTCTACCTCCAAACAGCAGAGTAAATGCACTGTTGAGTTCCGCTTTGAAGGACACTGTAGTCAGAGTAGCTACTGGACGTAATGAGACTTAACATATTGTTTCGATGGCGAGCGCAGTGGAATTCCAAGCATTGCTTTGTAATTCATGGTGTTGTTTGGTTTTGCTACTTTCCTTGAGCGGTTGTATCGCTTACCATCAGGCGAATGGTATACTTGTCTCGCCATTGGTTAAAAATAAAAGAAAATACAGGTATATTCAAACTCATAATCTTGTATACTATGTATGTACATTCATAAGCAAACGTTTCACAGATGCAATCTGACGAAAACCCCAGTGTCCAAATAAAATGCTTTATCAAAAATGCAAATGTTCAAAGTTTTCCGAGCGGAATGAGCCGAAATGAATCCTATTAGCTTAATGCGGGAGTCATTGCACCCGAGGGCGAGGTTTGAAATCCCGACGGCTAATGGAGCCAACCAAAAACGTGTGTATTGTTTTACGGGCATGTGATAAGTAATTAGGTATGCGAGATAGTAACATTTCATGTTTCATTTGAAGTTTTCAGTGGTGGATGCTGGAAAACTGGTAACAGAACTAATTGTGTCGAATTTAGTTGTACTTATAAATAAATAAGTAATAAATAAATACACCTAACAGTCACATACATAGTCCTGACGCCACATTAAGATCAATTAAGTCTTGTCTCATGGGTAACAGAAGCTACGAAAGACTTTTCGTTTTCACAAACACCCAGACCCGAGACAAATACTTGTGGGCCTCACAAACATTTGTCTCGGTGCGGGGATCGAACCCGCGGCCTCTCGTTTCACAGCTGGCGTCTAACCAATTGCGCCACAGAGGCTGTCAAACTTGTCGATTGTCGAGAGATGAGCGTCTCTCATTGGTGTTTATGCTATTTGGATAACACTGCACAAATACAACAGCTGCATTGGAGCAGAGCACTATTTCCAATGGCCCATTTTGCGCGTTTAAAAATCTCACAGGAAATTGAGAGTTAAAATCTATTTTAATTAAGTTTTTCACCAAAACTTACGCAACTAGTGCAGGCTTCATAAAATGAAAGGCGCAACGATTCACCCGGGCTTACTGTCTGAGTAAACATTTTTCGTCTTTATGCACAAAAATATAAAACTAGTCTAAATTTAATTTACGTAAAATATTTTGGTCATATTTTTGCTAGTTTCATATTTTAAATGAGGGTTTATTAGCCAAAAAACTTCGCTCGTGTTTCATAAAGTTTTTAATATACTAAGGTTCGAAATAAATGTTCATTCATTTTATATTGCTTTTGGTCTACAGTTTTATATTTACAACGTGTAAATGCATGACATTGAATGGCTGTAGTGGTTTTTTTTTATTTCTTTTTGACAAGTGACTGCACTGCACCTAATTAAAAATCGAACCCGAAGCCTCTCATTTCACAGCTGGTGGGTTAATCATATAAGACATGGAGGCTTTTTTAAGTAATTGTAAATTTGTCATTGAATGTGATGGTTTATTTAATTTAATTCTAGTCCGGTGTTACACCAGATTTTACGGGAATCGTTTGTTTCTGTATCACTGTTGGGGTTCTTACTACAGAGTTATTGAGGATTACTTAAAATGTATAACAGATTTACAGATTTTTACATATTACAGATATTTGAAATTGAGAAGAAACTCTTTATCTGATTTAACAAAGCATTTCATCTTAGCAATAGAACCTTAGACTGCCTCGGTGGTGTAGTTGTATTGCGGACTGCCTCGGTGGTGTAGTTGTATTGCGGTACGGTTACAAAGCTGAGGTCTCGGGTTCGAGTCCCGGGTCGGGCAAAGTGATATTGGATTTTTCTATTCATTGTCAGCCCGGAGTCAGGAATTTGTGCCCGATATGGCGATGGGCTCGCCCCCTATCACATCATGGGACGAAACATACAAGGCGAAATGTGGGTTTCCTGGTGGCGCCTCTGCCCACCCCTTCGGGGATAAAGGCGTGAGTTTATGTATGTATGTATGCAATAGAACCTTATTCGGTGCATTTGTGTGGATTCCACGTACCACTAGGTATATCCAAACTGCGACCAACAACAAAGCCAGGAGGTAGTTTAAGTGACTTCAGATGTACAATACAACATAAAAATTTCGGAGAAAAAATGCGACAATGTTTTTACCTACAGTCATGTTTGTGTACACAGTTTTTTTTAAATGAGAAAGCACTCTCTTTTATTTCCAAAGACGCAGTGGTACGCGAGGGTTTAAATTATTATTTTAGTAAAATCTACGTATTTACTACTCTCACACGATGATTTAAAAAAAAAAAAAAACCTCGCTATTTTAGGAAATTTTTAGTTGCATTGTGTCTGTAGTCACATAAACTACAACCTGGCTTCATTTTCAGTCGCAGCCTGGATACGCTGTACATAGTTCGATGGCTGAAACTCCGTGTTGTCTATTACAGACGAAATTCAATTACACAATGTATTTACAGTGTAGTCTAAACTAGGTTCAGCTTCAACAACGAACAATTCAGTTTGCAATTTGTTACAACTACTCTACGAACCTTCGCGAATTTTAATACCGCTCGCAATATCAACTCCCACGTTTTTGATTTTTTATAACAAACGCGCATGTTTTTTTGAGCTGTTTTTTAGAGCTCTTGCCCTTTCGAGTTTTAAAAGTGACTGCAATGTACCTGATGGTAAATGATAGACAGGTTGATTGTTGATTTGCTGCAGAGAATTATCAATTGCTAATTGAGACTATTAACGTGGCTTGTTTAATCTCTGATTTACGCCAAAAGCAAAATGACCTTAAATAAAAATAAGGAGAGGACACTGGAAGACAAAGGGAGAAGTTAGGTTGGGCACACTTAATATTTTTTAACTTATCAGGCGTACTGATCATTCGTCAGCCCTGACAATCAATAGAAATTCACATGCATAAAGAATTAGTTAATAAAATATAGTGAAGAAATCTGGATCACTGAGACTTTAATAAAAAGTTGTAGTAATAAGAAAAAAGAGTTGTAAAGGTTTAAGTTTTAAACGTTAGTTTCGTCAACTACAGATCAGTTTGCATAATTACACGGCTTTTAGTAAAATTTATTCACAAAAGCCTAATCTTTCAACCTAAACTATTTTCATTTGAAATATAATATGCCTTTTAAATCTACGTTCGTACAATCTCAAAACTTGAAATTCAAGGAATTACGTTCAGTTTATGCTAGACTTAAAGCCTCAATTTATGATGTTTTTGGAAAACCTTTATTAGATAAGTCATTCAAAGTTTTAAATATATGCATCAGCTGTGCTTGAAAGCTGGGCTAGACACAACTAATGTAATTATTGTAAGCCAGTATAGACAATAACACGTATTGAAATTGCACCTATTACAGAAGTTTATCAACTTGGGGTCTCTATTTTATCCTTAGTCTGCAATATAACTACCTAAAAAAATACAAAGGCCTCATTTAGGTCTATAGTTTATCTACGCAATAAAATTATTTAAGAATAAATATATTTATTAATTGGCCTAGTGGTAGCGTTATGAGTTATGGATATTGTGTGTTCTCGTTCTCTTATTTTATTTACACACTTTATTGTACACCACAATAAAAGAGAATAACACAGAACAGTAAATCACTTAAACTAATGTCATGGTTACAATTGGCGGCCTTATCGCTACCTGCGATCTCTTCCAGGCAACCTTTGGATGGGTTAAATCATTACTATATAGAATTATGGGGTAGTACAACTGGAAAAAAAAAATGGAATATGGATGTACGAGCTATACATAATAAACATATACATACATAATATACACCTACATTATAAATACATACATACACACAAATATACATATCTATACATAAACATATACATATTAGTACATATAAAGTAAACTTAAATGACTGAATTAAATGATATAAAGAAGGATAAAAAATATGACAGGATAAAAAGTTATTGTAGCGACAAATAGTGAGTCTTAACAAGTCTCTTAAAAATTGGTAGTGACTTGGCTTGCCTAATTGATACTGGTAATTCGTTCCACAAGCGAGCAGCATGAACTGTAAAAGACTTATCAAGAAAT
The DNA here is from genome assembly GCA_949752805.1 of Deilephila elpenor. Taxonomy (NCBI): domain Eukaryota; kingdom Metazoa; phylum Arthropoda; class Insecta; order Lepidoptera; family Sphingidae; genus Deilephila; species Deilephila elpenor. The sequence goes on from OX457108.1 coordinate 13,012,937, forward strand.
GAAGTGCTGTGCTTGGGAATGTCTAGCGTCAAGCTCTCCGTTGATCTAAGAGTTCGTGCGTGATTGTGACCGAGAAAATTAAAGCGGTTTTTAAGGTAGTGGGGGGTGGTGGGATGGAACAAGATACCATATAGGAGTGAAAGAATTCGAGTATTTCGGCGAAAACGTATTGATAGCCACTTGAGTTTGACTCGAAATTCGGAGACATGGTCATATTTGCGAAGACCAAATATGAACCTAATGCAAAAATTTTGAAGTCTCTCAAGTTTTTCAATCTGGGCTTCGGTGAGGTCGAGATAGCTAGCATCAGCATAATCAAGGAGAGGTAAAAGAAGAGATTGTACAAGTGCAATTTTTGTGGGAATCGGTAGAAAATTCCGCAATCTCCGCAAGGACCCCGCTGCAGCAAACAATTTGCGACTAACTTGTTGCAATTGGGGACCCCAGGATAAGTTTTTGTCAATAATTATTCCCAAATTCTTAACAGTATCGCTAAATGGAATAGCGCAACCATCAAACAGAATCTGAGGTATTTGATTCAGATCTAATTTCGATACTAACCTGGAGCTGCCAACAACAATGACTTGAGTCTTAGAAGGGTTTACTAATAGCCCGTGAGACTTACTCCATCTGCTGATGCCCACAAGGTCCTTATTGATAGTATTAATAGCCTCTGTCACCCTGTCCACGGGAGCATGATAATATATTGTATGTATGCAATTTATTTTCTGTTATACTTTTTTTGAATTTCATGAGTTGGACGGGGTTGAAGTTCGAAGACATGGTAATAAGGTATCACATCAGGGCACTAAAATAAGCTCGAAGAATTGCTGGTAAAACCCATTTCTCGTTTTTTAACCCTTCAGGGTATAGGCGTTAACTTTATAAAATTAAACGAGTTTGGGAACATACAATAATTAAGTTGTTTATTGATTATTTAGTTTAAAATATATGTGGTTTTAAAAGTTAATCTAATATATATTTTATTATTTATTTTAGGCTATAATATCCGTATAACTTCGAGTATTTCATTTGTTTCTATGAGTTATAGAATAATATTAAACGTATTCAACTTGGTAAATATACATGAAATAATTATTATTTAATTCCCATTGTTCAACTTATTTAATTTAAAAAATCCAATTAATAAAATTATATTGTGGTTAATTTATCACACTTATTATAAAAGTTATACTCAGCCCTTCTATACCACGACCGAGATATTGTTTTTTTTTTATATTCAAGAGCGTTCGAGAAAACATTGTTCCTCAGATCTGTCAAGTAAATAAAGGTTTTATTCTTATATTTTCATCTCTTACCCAAAAGTATATCAGCGACCACACACAACTGAAAATAATATTCGAAATGTACACCCTCATTGCAAAAAAAAGTATCTTCAAATTAATCAAAATTACCCACCGCACGAAAACTTTTAAAATCACCCCAACAAAAAATTATTCATCCCCAAAAAATATCGAAGACTCCTTAATTTATCTAAATATACACCAATATACACAGATAACATACCTTATCCGAAACAAACAAACAACACAGACACAATAACGGTAACACAAGTTATCGAAGTTTTCACGGGGGCGGCGCGCGGGCTACCCTAACCGCGACGGAGCTCGACTGAAGTCTCGAAGCACGCACAAGCGCAGATCTGTTCCAACTGTACCAGTAAGGGTTGGAAATAAGGGTAAATATTATGTTAAGTAACATGGTGTTTTTAAGATGTACAATTTGTGGAAAATAAAAGAAAAATAAGAGAAAATACGAGTATGTATAGTTTATTTTTTAAATATATTCGTTAGGTAATTCAATTGTTAAAGATTAGTGTTTGGAACTATTCTATTGAGCGGGTGGGGACAGTTTACTATGCTGAACTATTGCTGGTTGGCGGTTAACATACCAGAAATTCTTGTGACAATATCAGTGATTTGCTGGTTTTCTCGCAAAGTTTTCCTTGTCCGGTAAAGTGCGTGGCAATTAACTGAGTTAATACTCTACAAGAATACATACATTACTTTCTATAACAACTTGCTATATGATAACACTAAAGACATGAATAAATGATTCATATTTAGAGTCTTCTAGTATGAAAGGCGTTTAAGCTTATTCTATCGCCCTACATAGTGAGCGTTGGGAAACAATTTTTTTTTCTTCTTCTTTATCCAATTCATTCACAAAGGCGATGCATTATTATTTTTCAGCTATATTATTAATGATTTAAACCTGTCCAATAACCAACATCATTCTTTTTGGGAGTAAAGCTTTTAAATCTTCGATACTGGCTTTCATTTCAAAAGTATTTGAATTATTTTTAAAAATAAATCGTGGTAGCCTGTTCACAACCAATCGGACGCCAATTGCTGTGAAGGTGGGTGCTGGTTTGAACCCCGGATTTCGGGTTCTGTGTATGTGAGAAAAGAAACATTGTGAGAAAATCTAGATACTATAGAGGTCCCTATAAAAATCTATGGTTTTTGAAGTCCACCTAACCGCAATACACTAGATGAACTATTGTTTTTGTTTAAAAGCTTTCTAAATTGGATTCTTGACTGTAGAAGTATTTCGTCCGTCTCAGTGGGCGTATATGGGCTGATACACGCAATTTTATATCCGTAAGAACAAAAAACAACCTACCTTACTTTATCCAACTTTGCAGTACACGTTAAAAAGGATTTTTGAATTCAGATACATCATTCTATCTTGCTCTCACTTCAGCAAAAATGTATACATCTATCTCCTCGCATCTTACAATAAGCTGCAGCACACCTCATCTCGCAGCATGTCCAAAGCGATGCGTGTTAAAACTTTCCTCAGTTTACAACCGTGGCAGGTAACTTTATCCTAACTATTGTATAACTATAGCTATCTATAGTACATTACATTTATATGTAGAATGCTTTTAGCGGAAGGTTATTTTAGAGAAGAATATGCCACTAAATGGAAAGTTGTTGGATCGAAACTGGGGTACATATTGCTGACTTTGAAGTTTGAAGTTACGTGTGACTTAGCCATAGCGCAGAAGAATTAAGCCTGCGTGGCGCAGTTGGTTAGACGCCGGCTGTAAAACCAGAGGCCGCGGGTTCGACCCCCGCACTGAGACGAATGTTTGCGTGGCCCACAAGTATTTATCTTGGGTCTGGGTGTTTGTGAGACCGAAAAGTCTCTCGTAGCTTCTGATACCCACGAGACAAAATTTAATTGGTCTTAATGTAAGGTCAGGACAAAGTATGGGTGTGTTTATTGTATTTATTTATTATTAAGCATATTTAGTGACGATTCCTTGACTGAAATTCACCCCTGAGGTAGGCATTTTTATAAACCACGCTGGCCAGACGCGGTTTGCGGAATTCAATTTCTATTTTTGACTATCGACAACTCTTAGCTAAGAAAATTTACTTACTATGTTTTCCTTCACTGTTATAACTAACCATCGTAAAATAAGCATATTAGTTTATAAATACTAGATTCGATAAGTTAGTAATGTTTGCCCTAGATTTAAACCTGTGACTTGCTGTTTAGTAATCAGATCCTATCACTTCTTGATCTATCACTTGTTTGTGACCTCCTATCCCTCAAAAAATGACACCCTATCGAACCTATTTTCGCTATATCCAACACTAGACCCGTTGATTGGCTTCTATTATTCATGAAAACTGATTCTGAAATGAAATCCCTTTGTTTCGGATTCGCAAGTCACCGCTTATAAAGAGCGCTCATGACCGGCGCAAAATTACCCGAAAGATTGATGGTATTCAGGTAATTAAATTTGTAACAATGCAATATCGGATTATTATTTTGATAGTTTTTGTCGATGTTGCTGTTGACTTCGGATGTCCTTCGAAGTAAATAGTAGGAGAAAGCAGCATAGCGCGTATATTAATTGACTTTACGACGATTCTTTTGAAGCAATAATGAATTATACCTAACATTCGCATACATGTTGTCTCCTTTGTCGATATTTTGCCATGCATAATCAAATTGTTAAATTGGTTTATAACGAATTGACTAACGCCTGTATACTCAAACGCCAATTAAATATTAAGTTGCACTTAACTACGACAGTCCCGCTCAAATGTACTGATTAAGTGAGACGTGGTTAGTTAAGTGCAACTTAATACTTAAATAGCGTTAGAAACTTTAAATCGTTTCATTATTCCTAAGATGGCTATACATTGGATGGAATGTAGTGAAATTGCCACTGAAGCAAGCATTTTGAGTGACGGACATCTACAGCTGTACCAACTTAAATTATATTATAAGATATACTCAATCCCGTCTTATCTATCTATCTATATCAGCCCATATACGTCCCACTGCAGAGCACGGGCCTACTCTACAATCGAGAGAATCGATTGAGAGTGGTTAGGCCATATAGTCCACCACGCTGGCCTAGTGCGGGTTGGCGGACTTACATACCGTAGAATTTTTTTAAAATCGCTACGGTATGCAGGTTTCCTCACGATGTTTTCCTTCACCGTTAAAGTGCGTGGTGATTGATTATCAATACACACATAACTCCGAAAAGTCAGAGGTGTGCCCTGGGTTTTGAACCTGCGACCACCGTGAACATGTAGGCAGCCGCGTCTGGTCCGTTACCAACAGGCCACCACGCACTTCTACCCAACTCACCCGTCTTATACTCAACTCTAATTTTGTTTCTTTAATCAAACCGTATCTGTGTTTTTTAATTTAGAAAAATTGCTGTTGCGGGCCATGGTAGCCAATACATACGAAATCTGATACAGGTCCACCAACTCAAACAACATTCTTCATTTATTAATTATACTCTCGAAGATTATACTTAACTCTGAATGAATTACTTTAATCAATCCTTATCTCTATTTTATTTGCTTTTGGTAAAATTACGCTTGAAGATAGGCTAGCCATTAGTCAAAATTATTTAATTATTTTACACCCAAATATCCTATCACTAATCTTCTGCCATGACGCGCAAATATTTGCCTAATAAATCCGCTATGGAAGGGTCTCTTTTGATTGTTACTTATGACGTTTGGCTAAACGGAGATCGGGATGTCGCAATATTGATTAGATAACATTGATTCTGTGGATGGTACAAGGTCCTGATTGTTTTCCGGATTTTGAAGGTCTTCGCAGTAATTTAATTATTTATTTTTATAAACTATTGTACACCAGTGACAATTAATATAAAATAAACAGCTAAGAAAAGAGTTAGGAGAAAACAAGAAATATGGGGCAGCATGAGGTGTACTAAAATTGTTTTTTTTTTTAATAAATAGGTTTTATAATTAATTAATATAAATTCAAATCTTATTACACAATAAATCGCGTTTAGACGTTTTGGAAGACGAACAATAATTTAAAAAATTTGCAACCTCTGTGGTAGAATTCTTTGGTTGGAAAACGAGAAATCACAGGTTCAATTCTTTAAATTAAATATTTATGTAAATCACAACAATATTATTACGGTTTAGGTCTAGGTATAGGGACAACAGAAAATCTAGTGCAGTTTTAAATACTTGCGAGACAAGATAAGCTTAATAATATTAGCTTATCTTAATATGATCATCATTTTATGTACATTTAAACATATTTTCGGTAGCTCTGTAATTATCATCATCTTCAGCGTACCTTCTGCCATATCAGTACAACTTTCTATTTCCTATCTATCTATTCAGCCATTGGAAGTCCACTGCTGAAGTGTCTTCCATGGATCTCCACATCCACCTGTTGGAAGCTGCCAGCATCCAGCGACTTCCTGCAAACTTAACCAGGTCGTCCGTCCTCCTTATATTCATTTCCTTTCTAACACTCAGTATTAAAACATTTCAAGCCAGTTCCTCATAGTTTACAGCAACAGGGACGATAAAGTTTAGTGTCTGTAGTTAAGACCTAAAGTCCCCTGAGAGAATTTACGTGAGCATACTTCGACTTCCTTAAGATATTTAGAGTATTGATGCTTGTTTATACTTAAAAGTGACGTAGCTATTATTTAAGAGATAGGTTAAACTTATTGTTGGATTAAGAGGACAAGGAACGCGTTATCATTCATCATGTAAACTTAATAGTTGATATGATGAACGTGGTCATCAATTACAAACTGCTACATAATCTCTAAATAAAATCCTTATAGTTTTCGATCCAATTTGCATCCACAAAATCCCGTTTCCAAAATCCAATTAAAAACTAAATGAGACTGAATCATTAGTTTTCAAATCGGATGCTGTCCTGAGGGATACAATCTCAATTTCAGGATATAAATGTGGTTCACTTTATAACCGAAATGCGGACGGCGTAAATTCAGAATCAACATTTAAATGAAAGAATCTGTAAGTCGTTTATTTTTGTCTCAAGACAATAGGAACGAGATCTCAGATGAAAAGTAGTCTTGGTATAAGATTTCAGATTGCTAAAAGGCTTGAAAAAATATTATTATACGACGACTAACTTGAAGATATTGCTGTTATGTTTAAATTAATAGTTGTCTATGGAATAACTTCGAATGAATACTAATATCGAATGCAAATGAGATTATTCAATGAAACTAAACCAAAATTTTATTATTTAGGCACTAGAAAATATTAAGTCGCCCTGGCTAGATGAGGCTGTGGACGGGGAAGTAGCAGCTTCCTACAAGTTGTGCTTTTACAAGCTACGCACTGGAGGAACTTCGGCGTGTTCTTTGTGAGGTCCCGGAGTTTCTCCAAAGTGCTGATGGAGCAACATGGGGTTTTTAGTTGGTAAAAATCCGGCATTCCTGCTTAATGCAGGGATCCAAGAGGATTTTCCCCATGGAAAAAAAAATTAAGGTCTTATTTTAAGTCATTTAGACCTTTATTAGTTTGTATATTTCTATTGAAAAAAAAATACATATTTATATATGTACATAAACTCTCGCCTTTTTCCCAGATGGGTAGGCATAAGTGCCACCAGGAGACCCATGTTTTGCCTTGAGTCTCACGGTGTGATAAGATGCGAGCCTATCGCCATACCGGACAGAAATTCCTGACTTCGGGCTGACAATGAATAGAAAAATCCAACATAATTTTTTCAGACCCGGGATTTGAATCCGAGACCTCAGGCGTGCATAAAATTATACAGGGTATATCAAGACTGCGACCGAAAACGAAGCCAGGTGGTAATATTAGTGACTTCAGACACAATGCAAGTAAAAATTTCGCAAAGAAAATCGACAACTTTTTTTTTAAATTTTTTACTTATCGTCGTATTTGGGTGATAAATACATAGTTTTACTAAAATAATGATGCAGTCCTCTTTATTTTTTAACACTCAATGGTAGGTAAGGGTTTAAATTATTATTTTCGCAAAAACTAGGTTTTTACCACCCGAATAAGATGATTTTTAAAAAATTCTAAAAATATATCTGTCGCGGTTTTGATGAAATTTTTATTTGCATCGTGTCTGTAACCTAGCCTCGTTTTCGGTCGCGGTCTTGAGATACCCTGTATAACATTATTTAATATTTTGAATACACGAACGTTCAAAAGCCAAAAGGAACACTCAAATTGAAAACCTGGTAACCACATAGGCTAAGCCGAAAACGCGATCAACTTGTGTGTGAATTTCCCAACATCAATTAGGATGATCGCGAAAGGTTGAAAAGAAATAAGGTTAATCTTTAGAAACCTATGGCACGAGTTGGGGGTTGGGAGGGGGAGGGGGGGTAGGGGGGAGTGTCCCATCTCCCCTGGTACCACTCCCATGAAAAGGTGAAGCAACGTTCCTGAGAATGTAACCTAACCTCAAAACACTTGTTGTCAAAACAAATTTGCTTCTGCAACGTCTCCGGCTTTTTATAAACACTCTAGGGTTGGTACCCAAAAGACTACGTGAAGTCGGGGTGCCCTAAGTCGGTTTTGGGACAAAGTCGACCTATTTTACGCACAAAGTTGGTACACTAATTACCATCGGAACATAACTTCTAGGTTGTTAGAAAACAAATAAAACAAAGCATTTATAAAATGTTTATTTATTAAATGTATAATTAATTACATTAATTATTTCTTATCATTATAATTATAATAATATTATAATATATTTTTACGTTCCGTTTCACCATTTTTTTAAACCATAGACTATATATTTGACATAGTATTATCGATTTGTTTGTCAGTCGCCCATAATAACGTTCCGTTTTACTCATAGTGTGATTTGAGGTTAGAAACTATTTTTATTAATTTCTCGAAAACTACGCGTCGCCTTTTAATAAGAATCATAACGTTGTAATCAGGGACCCAATCCCTAATACCTTTGATCACTTTCACCCCTCAACTCGTGCCATAACATCCTAAAGTCCAGCCAGAAATAAAGCTGATCTCCTTTACGAATATGAAACTAGCACGTGTCTACTTAATCATTCTTTCTACGAAACCAATGCGTGGTAAAGCAACGATCTTTCAGGGCCCAACTTCCTACATCTTATAAATAATTTCCGAAGCGAGATACTAAGGTCCTCTCGAACTTATGTTAACATTCCAACCACGGAGAGACGGCAAAATCTTATATCAGGTCCCCATATCGGGTTCCTGAATAGTGTGAGACGCGATTATACAATACACTGTTTGGGAAGCTTTTATTTTAGCATTTAATACATAATATAAATAATAAATAACAAATAAATACACCCAACAGTCACATACATAGTCCTGACCCCACACTAAGATCGAGTCTTGTGTCGTGGGTTTCAGAAACTACGAGAGACTTTTCGGTCTCACAAACACCCAGACCGGAAACAAATACCTGTGGATCACACAAATATTTGTTTCGGTGCGGGGATCGAACCCGCGGCCTCTCGTTTCACAGGCCGGCGTCTAACCAACTGCGCCACGGAGGCTGTCAAAATAAATATGCAGAAAAACCAATAGCAGATAAATCTGTAAGCTATATTAATATTGATTTGTGTGGATATAGAATCTGCAACCTCCGGCTTAGAAAGACACGTACCAATTAGTTGTAGCTAATATCTGTTTTAATTGCTAGAAATGTTTTATTTGTTTTTGAGGAAGCCCGCTTATGACAGTAAAACCCATGTGTCCAAAATTGGCAATGAGACACATATGAAAAAAGTCAAACACAAAATACACGTGTAAAAAAACTATTCGTTTCAACTAATATTTCAGCAGGGAAAAACATCAGCATTAAAGCATTTAACTAAGTGAGAGTATTTCATAAATGCGCATCGACATTAGTGTCGTTTTATCGAATGAAAGGAAAAGATTTCTTGAAGACTTTCCCTTTGTTCGCTCAATGTATTGTTACGAGGCGCGGATTAAACTTATGGCGTATTGACTCCATTTAAATCGCGAGACGCATTATTTGCGCGTGTAGTTTATTATTTCTGTGATGAATTTTTATTCTTATTTTATTTTCTTCAATTTACACATTGTTTGCAGGAATATTATTTAAACGCAATTATACGTGTAGATTTTTGGCATACAGTTTGAAATATCAAACAGTTGTTTATTCTAACTAGCTATCAAGTTGTACGACATTTAAAAATGTGCAAGAATTTAATATTTACAGTTCATTACTCTTATTATTACTCTTCAAAATTATTAGGTCAATAAGTTGTCTCACATTATTTTAAAATGTAACATACTTGATAATTAAAATTACCGGACCGTATATTTTTTTACATTTAAGAAACTTTCCTATAATTTTCATACATTCATTACCAATAACAATGTATTTGCGCTAATATACATGGTACTATATATATATTATTTAAAAACGAGTTTGATTCAACGTGCCAATTCTATGAACAACCACTACTACTAAGGATTTCTTAAAATCTATTCTACACAAAGGTTATAGCTATAAGCTAATAATATTAACTAAGAAAAACTCACTAATATAACATTAGAAAAGAAATATTAAATCAATAGGGAAATATTTAGTCAGATTTATCTCTTCAGACATATTCATTTAAAGTCTGGTGTTGATGAGCGTAAGCTGTTAAGTAGAATTGTGCCTGGACAAAGCCAGTGTGGCCGCTAGTATCCTGTATTTTCGAATAATAGTACCTACTTAAAGGTGAAAAGAACAATTTATGATAAATTATTATCAATTTGTAGACATTACTCACCGGAATCTTGTTTTCGAAGCTAGATGGTCGGTCTCGACGGTTACGAAGGCATATTTAAGTATCATACACAAACACTATATTGTCTACAAACAAAAGAAATTTGAAAAATATAGCACCACATAATTTTAATACTATAATGGCAAACGAAATTACACAAAAACCCGGAACGGCAGCGGAATATCTCACGCGCGTTCGAACCCGTACACGAAACTGAAGGAACCAAGCAGAAACCCGGCTACGCGTGAAAACGCACCTACCCTCCAATGAAATATATTTACGATAAAAAAATATGACTATGAAAACTTTGCATAGGTACATTGAAGTTATTTCTGTCTATAGATATCAATTGTATTTATCCAAACAATCATAAGTAATTATTAAGACAAAAAAAACTCTGCCTTTCTTTTTGCTTGTTTATTGCCTTTTCATGAATGAACTTCTAAATTTCCCGGGGCCTGACAAAGACCATAAGCTAATTTTGATTACTAAATCCAAACTCTATGAAATCAAAAGAGATAGAAAACTAAATGTGAGAAATATTGTTTCTAATTTCTCTCAGGTTCATTGCAAATTCATTGCCAATATTCCCAGTAAAATATCCAATCATTTCAAAACGACCTTTCCATCATCTCCCCAATTCCATGCAGACATCAAGTGTCCTATAACGCAATCAGCGGCATAATAATCACATTGTTGTTCCTTGTCCTCGGGTCTAATTAGCTGCATAACTCAATCCAGCATTCAAACGTCATTTGGCCTGGATGCCATTTCTATTAATTGAACATTGTGGTCGAATGCCAGGTAAATGCCAATTCAATAAGGTTTGATAGATTTGCTGTCGAGGAAGAATTGGTGTAATCGGTAAGATGCGTCTAAAATTCTATGTCAAGTATTTTTTATTGGCATAAATATAAAACTATATTTGTTTGTTAAAGCTCAATTTGCAGCTTGTATTAATAGATTAGCAAACTGTATGAAGCAATATTAAATATGAACCAGCAATTTGTGATTTGAAATGTTGCGTATATTTTGTGAAATTTAGTTTTAGATTATACCGACATGCGTCCAGTGGATTTATTTTCATCTCGTTTGCTAATGGAACTGAATTAACTTCGCAATATACTGGGATTAATATTTCATATTCATTATGTTTAGGTATCATTTTCAACCGCAGGAAGTCCAGAGACGGACAGGATTCATGGATTTCCATAGAGACTTGTCAGAGAGGCCTGCATCTGGAGACATCCTGCATCCTTCATTATGTAGCCGTTCATCTTGTATTGATTACCGTATATAAGAGCAATATGACAATTCACTGAACGAATAAGGCTCAGTTGCTTCAAGGAACTTTGATATGGTTAAAGTTAGAGTTTAAGTTACAGCTATCTCTCCGTGTACAGCATAGAGTATAGACAATACCTTCAAGTTAACGTAGTAACTTTGCCATAAAATAAAAAGTACATAAACTTATATTTACGTTAATACATTCTTAACTATATTTACAAAACGCTGTTGTAATGACAGAATAAACAGTATAAATTAATTGTCTGTTTATTATTCAAATATAAATCAATTAGATCGTATTCGCAGCTCGTCGGAGTTTTCGTTTATCGCAGTTTTCGGTTCTGTCTGAGTGACATGAACATCTAGAATAATAGATGAGCATGGGACAGATTGAGAGCTGCTTTAAAGGTCCCATAAAGAATATTGCTAAAATGATTTTCTCGGAGTGGAAGAGCCATGCCGTTGTCAGTCATGACTCAGCATGAATGGGCAGGGTCGTCCGGGGTGGTACCACTGTCTCACAGGAGATCGACGTGAAGCGCTAGCTTCGCTGTCGCGTTTCATTCGGTGAGAAAGATTTCTGGATGCCCAATACCTCTTTCTCTTCTCATCCTTTTTCCTTCTCGCCCCCTCCCTAGTTGATGGGCTGGCAATACATTTATGATGCAATCACTGTGGATGTTCATGGGCGGCAGTGATCATTTACCTGATGGTAAGCACCAGGTGATCCATTTGCTCGTTTGCCGGACCTATGGTATATAAAAAAAAATCTTTATTTTAAATGTAGAAATATTTTTATAGTATACAGAATTTTATTGCGGAATCGTAAGTGTAAGAACAGTGTTAAAGTATGATAGCAATTATAAAAAGAAGGAATTAGAAATTATGTGCCTCCCAAAAAAAAAATAATTACAGAAACATATTATATTTTTCTAAAATTAAATCTATAGCCAAACATGTTCAAAGACAAATACAACGACACTTTAGAAGCCCGCATTTATCACCATCTTACAATTTTTATCAACCCCATGTTGAACGTCGAATTTATTTTACCCCACATTAGTATAACCAAATCCACCCCCGCAATACTTAGTACCTTTCACTCGCGTCGTCATTCAAGTATCCTAAGTGATACTTGTGAATATCGAATAGTATCACAACAGCGTCAAGGTGACCCGCCCTTTGTACACTAATAAGTGTTCGCTAAAAAGAAATATTTAAAATATCTTTATTTCAAACCTTTGTTGTGAGAAACCTTGGATGTGTACGTTATTATCGCTGATACAAAATGATGGAACAATAATGAGGTTGATTTATCAGTACATTGAATATTCAATTAAGAAACTAGAAAAACGTTAATTAAAGAAATGTATATTTTGTACCGTTTATTTATAAAGTGTTGAGGACGATACAGGATGTTTGAAAAATTCTGCAGTGAAAACTAATCATACATACATACATAAACTCACGCCTTCACCCACATTTCGCCTTGTATGTTCCGTCCCATGATTTGATAGGAGGCGAGTCTATCCCCATATCGGGCAAATTCCTGTCTCCGGGCTGATAATGAATTCAAAAATCCAATTTCACTTTCCCGATCCGGGACTCGAACCCATAACCTCAGCGTTGTAATCGTACCGTAGTAAACATTTTAGAATAAAAGAAAGCAAACTATACACAATACAACCCAGCCTCATACAGCATTCTCGTTCCATTCTAATTAAACAAAAGTAAATTATACTTGGCGTAATTTGTACAAAAACGGTCAGAATATCCCCAGAGGCCGGCCAGGCAAACACAACGCTTGTTCTTAATGTATTACACTGAGGAATAATAAAGGCACTGGCTTATTCCAAAAGAAGGTCATTTACCGCACTATTTAACTTTGCATCATTTTTGCTTTTCTGCGAGGGATTGGAACTGAGGTAAATTTTTGTTGCCTAGACTGGTAAATGTGGAGAGTTAGCTAAGAATACTAAGAACAGAAAGTAAGTAAGGGATACCTACAAAAAAATTACCTACATTAACCGACTTTGTCTTTTTTTTATTGCTATGAATAGCGAGACGAGCATGCCATTTGCCTGATGGTAAGCAATACGACCGCATGCATGCATGGACAGTAGCAAAACCAAACAACGGCATGAATTCCAAGGCAATGCTTGGCATTCTATTGCGCTCGCCATCCTGAGACATAAGATGTTAAGTCTCAATATGTCCAGTAGTAATAAAAATAGTTTAATAAAAAGGTGTCCATACATTCCAAGTAATTTTAAATCTAGGTATGCTTTGAACCCATTGACTCACAGTACCTCGCCAACCACAATAGCGTAATCTCAGGACTCTATATTAAAAAGGTGTTCCTTCAAAGCGGACAATTCTAGCGAAACGTGATACTTAATTGCATTTTCTTATTGAAAGTCTGTATGGACAGTCAAGCGGAAAGTTTTATATCTTAATTTTGGTTTACTTATTTATGTATTAAATGGGGACAATGATTACGTGCTAAAAACAAACATGAAAATATAGCTAAACGAGTTTACACCCACACACAGTAAAATATAGGTATCTACAGCACGAAGAGACAAAAATAACTAAGTTTCTACTACAAAGTTTTAACCCGTTAATTGGATTTTTACGAAATTGTGAAAGAGAGACAGAGTTTTAAATACTTGGGGATAAAAATGTTTTTATCGGTATTTATGGCAGCCTTTGGTGTATTGTTATTCGTTTATTCAGTTGACTTCTAGTGTATTAAACATTGAATATACTAGAAGTTAACTGTTCATCCAAAGGTTGCCTGGAAGAGATCGCCTCGTGCAATAAGGCCGCCGATTGTACTTATTTTATATTTAGTAATAATCTCTGTTGAAATAAAACTATTTTATACGGATTTTATCGCGATTTGGTTTAATTTTTACATTTTTTAACTTCCCGACGTTTCGATTACTTTACAGCTTTCGTGGTCACGGGGTGGTCCGCCCCGTATAAAATAGTTTTATTTCAATGTGTAACATTCGCGTAAATCTAAGAAACCATTATAATAATCTCTGTTGTTTTCTCCTTGGTGTACAATAAAGAATATATAAATGAATAATACAGATACTTACATCAATGCTGGTGTCGGGACATTCGCCATAATAGCGACCAATGTATACGAATATGTAAAAACCACCATAGTCATTATAAATAATTTGTAGTGTTTGCTGTTCTGCCTGTGTATATTCGGTTTCGAACATCAAAATCTTCAGAAAATGAAAATAAGATTTATTGAAAAGTATAGGTTAATTACTTGAACTAAAAAAACTGCAGTCTACCTTGTTCTATGACAGTATCGAATATTATCTAATAATGTAGATTGACAAATCAATTCCAGCTAATCCAGCTTCCGTAGCGCAGTTGGTTAGACGCCGGCTAAACGAGAGGCCGCGGGTTCGATCCCCGCACCGAAACAAATATTTGTGTGATCCACAGGTTTTTGTTTTGGGTCTGGGTGTTTGTGAGACCGAAAAGTCTCTCCGTAGCTTCTGATACCCATAAGACTCGATCTTAGTGTGGGGTCAGGACTATGTATGTAACTGTTGGGTGTATTTATTATTTATTTATTTATTTACAATCAGTTTACAGACCCGTGATTACCGCAGCTAACTATTGAGTTACCGCGTCAAAAAATGGTTCAATAATTAAACAAACGACTAGTAGTTCACATAAACCGTTCAATGCAGTGTTCACGGTGTAAGTGAATTACGAAAATATTTAAAAAAATTGTCGCGTGCCATTTTGTACACAAGATTTTTACAATTTTTATAAATGAAAAACATATCCAACTGTAATGCGTTTTGGAAACCACTCTACGTTTTACCAAATATTTTTAAACCAAATGGAAAATTTTTGAACCACTCTACGCTAGGTTTTAGATTACGTAGGTTAAACAATTTTGCTATATTATGTATTTTCTTGATAATGGAAACTATGTTCATGTTACTCAGTGGCGCAGTTGTACTGCGGTACGATTACAACGCTCAAGTCCCTGGTTCGAATCAAATCATACTGATATATAAATAAACAAAAAAAAACATATATTCAACTTATATTGTAATGCGGTATTTTAGAGCTTTTAGATTTAGTTATTTCAAGAAGGGGAATGAGTTTAATTAGGCTATTAAATATGGTATAATTTAGTTAAATATTTATCGTATTTTTTGTATAAAGCTGTTATAATTTTTTTTTACTATTATCAATTACGGTTGTAATAATTCGTCGGTCAAAAACTTGTCGAATAAATTAAAAGCAACAGTTAGTTAATAAACAGTAATAAATCGACTCGTTCCACTCAGCCATTACCGTAATAACAATACATTTTAATATTTGTTTGATAACATTTCAACTGCGGTCGACCCTGCCAAACGTGCGAACATTTTCACTTCCAAATCCCTTCGATTTGCGAATATTATTTATCAAAACGGTCTAGTTGATGTTTTTATTGAACGTCATTCTGGGTATTTGGGTTATTGGTGCGTGAATTGAATAGTAGTTAAGACTATTTTTTTATTGGTACGATAAATTGATTGACTGCCTCGGTGGCGTAGTTGTATTACGGTACGGTTAGAAAGCTGAGGTCTCGGGTTCGAGTCCCGGGTCGGGCAAAGTGATATTGGATTTTTCTATTCATTATCAGCCCGGAGTCGGGAATTTGTGCCCGATATGGCGATAGGCTCGCCCCCTATCACATCGTGAGACGGAACATACAAGGCGAAATGTGGGCGTCCTGGTGGCGCCTCTGCCTATCCCCTTCGGAGATAAAGGCGTGAGTTTATGTATGTATGTATGTATGTATAAATTGATCATGGTTTTCATGATGGTGTCAAGATGAGGTATTCACCAGCAAGACAAACACTCTCTCTCTCTACCTCTTCAGCCACAGGAAGTCCAATGCTGAATATTAGATATATTTATTATCTCCACATCGACCTGTTGAAAGCGGCCTGCATCCAAGGACTTCCTGCGACGTTAACCAGGTCGTCCATCTTGTAGGCGGGCGTCCGACACTTCGCTTGCCTGTACGTGACCTCCACTCCAGAACTTTTGTACAAAACGTTTTCACGACAAGACACATTTGCAAAGTTACATTTTTACATAAGTGTGGTAGGTACTGGTTTGAATTCTAGGTTATGGAATAAAAAAATAATTTGAAAATTTAAATTTGCCTCGAACTAATTCGGGTATACGGTATTGGAAAGCCGAAACTCCAATCAGAAAATATTCAAATTTTCTCCATTCTCAATATGATAATAACAAACAGTCTGCGAATAGAATATTATATTTTTCAAATCAACATATTTTTGTATTTCGTGAATGTAAAAATTCAATCGCCAATATATTAGAACTTTCAATTTAATATTTTTAATTTCTACAATAACTTTTTGGATATCATATCAAAATCGTTGCCAATAATCTAACATTTCACGGTTCGGATAGACCCATTAATTTTCTACTAAAACCTTAAATAAAACGTCATATTCTGACCAAAATACTCAGACCCCTGGTACCCAACTAATTGGCTTCGCATGCAGTGCAAACATAATAAGCCGGGCCAGGTCGGTTCACACGCTACGTTGATATGACGGAACAAAGCTGCACGCAACACTGGCCCCACGTAAAGAACATCAGGTTTATTACAAGTGCGTTCACACTACGCCGGGACGGAACAGGGAGTATCTCACTTTATGTACAGACAGACTCCGTGGCGCAGTTGGTTAGACGCCGGCTGTGAAACGGGAGGCCGTGGGTTCGATCCCCGCACCAAAACAAATATTTTGTCCACAGGTATTTGTTTCGGGTTTGGGTGTTTGTGAGACTGAAAAGTCTCTCGTAGTTTCTGATACCCACGTCACAAGACATAATTGATCTTAATGTAGGGTCAGGACTATGTATGTGACTGTTGGGTGAATTAATTAATTTATATATAGCCCTATGAACGAACCTACACCCCGGCAGTACCTGTACGCATGGCCACGCTTAATTTTTGTCCAGATCGCTTGTATGAGAAGAGAAATTCAATTAAACTTGTTTACTGACGATATTGCATTCTTCTCGAAAGGCTTTTTTATACCAGCCGCCTGTCTCGCGGGTATCGTATCAAAATATTTCTGTTTATGTGAGTCCATAGTTACAGAATGAAAAACTTTTCACGTACACGAATAAATTACGCCCGGGAATTATTGTTCAGGGAAAACGTATTATTACAAAAGAAGGAAAATATGATAAAAAAGGTATCTTTATTTATAAAAAATTAAACCGTTTTCAAAAAAATCACTATAATTGAACAAATAATATCTACTTCCTTGAGAGTATTAACTTATCCGTGTAAAATATTGAAGGCGATCCGCCAAGTGCCAAACATGCCTATGCCTTATATTTTATATTCTTATGTTTTTATATAAATTTGTACGTGTTTTGGAGAACACGAATTATAGTTAAGAATTTATTGATAGCTACATCCATCACATTTAAGCATACTGCTTTTAGAGAGAGAGCAAAATGCACGAAGATGTACAATACTTCGATAGTCAACGTGTTGCCGGTAACCACAATGTGGTCAGCCGACCTGATAATGGTCGCGGGACGTCGCCGATGCAGGCTGCCTCCAACAGGTCACTGTGGAAATCATTGGGAGAGGCCTATGTTCAGCAGTGCTCTTCGTGAAGTTGTACAGTGGTTTAATATTAATAATTTATTGCTTAATGCTAAGAAAACTAAATGTATTAAATTCTCACTGCCCAATGTTAAGCAATTATCTACCACTGTACAAATTAACGGCGAAGAATTCGATCCTGTTGCGTCTACGACGTTTCTAGGCATTACGGTAGACGCAAAACTCCAGTGGGGACCGCATATTTATAAATTATCTGGTAGATTAAGTTCAGCGGCATATGCACGCATGCATATGCATTATCATTATATGTATGATTAATTTGATAACGCCTTCGCTCAATAGTAGATCTCTGACTCTGACAATAATTTCGTTCAGTATTTCACGTCACAAATTCTACGCGTAAAAACTCCATTTTTCGGGGCGTAAAATTCACACAAAGATTTTTCGGACATGGATCGCATTGGGCGTCACGGTTCACGGCTCTTTACCACTACTAGACCAGTGAGGTTGCAGCCTTTTTATTTTAACTGTTTCGCTAAAATGTGACACTACATGTAAAGGTAAAAACAGGGGTTTCAGAGTATGGATTAGATGGTCAGATTTGATGATAGAATATTCGTATCCCGTTCGGAGTTTAATGGTATCAGATACCTAGCACGCTGGCATATTTGTCAAAGGAAAGATAGTCATCTGTTTATACACTATTTGGATTGCATAGCACTTATCATCAGACGCAAGGAAGTCAGCACAATTGATGATTACCTCTAGCTGGTGTATAATTTATATAGCATTGCATGAACCATTAGGGCCAGTGCAGTCTCTGCCGAGATTTATTTTAATGAAATCCCAATGGTCCAGATTTAGCTGATGCGAAATTCCATCTCCTCAGCGAATATTAAGGCCGAAAATCTTTAAAAATATTATTAATAAAGCAGAAAAGTGCTATTGTACAAAAGAATATTAAATATTCGAATGTAAATGCCGCTGTACGATGTCATGATATTGTGTAAAATTGAATAATTTAACGGTACGGACAGCGGGCTGCGGGGGGCGGGAGGGCGCGTGAAATTGTTGTCTAGGAGCCTTCAATGGAGATTATTCTTTTCTCTTTCTATTCGATAAATATTTTATATTTGCCACAAGTATACGGTAGGTTACTATAATAAAAATGAGCGGGATTAATTGAATATTTTACTAGCCTGGTTACTGTACTGTACTGTATCAACCCATATACGTCCCTCTGCAGGGCACGGGTCTACTTTACAATCGAGATTATGATTGAGAAGGGTTGGGCCGTATTATCCAACACCCTGGCCTAATGTGGGCTGGCAAACCTGGTTAATTGTAAGACTATTTGCCGCATTCGTAAGAATTGTGCCGACATGATATATGCTAATTTCATAGTATTCATTGATTGATTGATCTTTCATTTAATACAATACTCACAATACGTTATTAGACACACGCCATATAAGGTACACACTCGAACAGAAAAAAATTGGATGACTTTTACTTATCTTTTTCTTCTAAGCTCAACTTAGCTTGCATGTGTTTTGGATATCAACTTGATCAAACTCCTACGTCTAACAGAAAACGCAGAGTATTTAGAAATATTTAACGTAAATTGACCTCTAGTAGTAAATAGGTAATTTAAGTTTGCATAAAAAATATAAATTGACGTTAAATAGCAATCATACAAAACTAGAATTCAACCTAGCTCTCGGAGGGCGCTCGAAGTACAATCATGCACAAAGGGCTCGTCCATAATTCATGCTAGGTGATGATCCCGCGGGCCGTGACGTAACCGCAGTCCCCTTATTAAATGACGTCATGTGGGGCGTTTAACAAGACTGTACCACTCAAAAATTAATGTGTTTTATACTGGAGGCGATTTGTTCGCTAGTTTCTGTTTTTGCTGGAACATTAAATAAATAAATACACCCAACAGTCACATACATAGTCCTGACCCCACACTAAGATCGAGTCTTGTGTCGTGGGCATCAGGAACTACGAGAGACTTTTCGGTCTCACAAACACCCAGACCCGAAACAAATACTTGTGGTTCTCACAAACATTTGTCGCGGTGCGGGGATCGAACTCGTGGCCTCTCGTTTCACAGGCGGCGTCTAACCAACTGCGCCACGGAGGCTGTCATTAAGGTATGGAAGTTGGAACAATTAGTCGACTCATAAAATTCTTCCTTCATATAAATTTGGGAGTTTGCAGAGTGTAGATATTATTGAACAGATTGACACGATTATACCGAATAGTAGGAGATAATCGCCAGTTGCCTGAGGGAATGTTTTGAAATTGGATGGCAGTGCAGGGCAGATAGATAATAATAGCGTCCCTGGAATCAGCTCACCCAGACATGTGAAATACTTGCCATGACACATGAAATCCCTAAAGAGAATTTAAAGCCTTTGTTTAAAGATCACTACCAAATTGCAAATACAATAACGTACCACAAGCTCGGGTTGTTGCGGATTCTATTTATTTATCTAGTTTATTATAAATGAATATTAAGTTCTAAACCACTTTACAGCACGATATTACCTAGCTAAAGTAACACATCGCAAACAAAATAAAGAGTGGTCATTAAGTTTTGAGTACACATGTCGACTCAACGTCCCTACTTCTCTTTACAACCGAAAACTTTGTACACGTAGACATGGGACAATGTGTTGAATATTAAAGTAATGGATTCTTGTACACGATCTTTGAAAATTGCTCTTGTAGTGTTGTTCTGTTGTTTATTTTTATTTTTCTGGGGTATTTAGGATTGATTTCTAAGTCTGACTGGCTCGGTGGCGTAGTTGTACTACGGTACGATTACAAAGGTCCCGTGTTCGAATCCCGAGTCGGGCAAAGTGATATTGGATTTTTCTATTTATTATTAGCCCGGAGTCAGAATTTTTTGCCCGATATGGCAATAGGTTCACCCCTATCACAGTGTGGAACGGAACATAATATAAAGCAAATTTTGGGTGTCCTGGCAGCATCTCTGCCTATCCCTTCTGAGTAAACGGCGTGAGTTTATGTATGTATTTATAAGTCTAGAAATGTGGAGGTAAATTAATATTTGATGGCTCTGGAGAAAGCTTGCTTCATTTTTAAAACACAGTTTAACATATCATTAAGTGACTTTTTTTATGTCTAGTATCGGAAGAGGTTATCTAAAATATCACAATCGAAAGGGAGGCTTATGGGACTTAAGGCTTATGGATTTAACAATTTTATTTAAAACAAAGGTAAAAAAAAATTATAACCGGATTATGAATAAATAAAACTCTGGCTACAAATAATATTTATAATTAAAAATAAAATAGACTCAACTTTTCATTTCTTTTATTTTTCGGTCCGATGGTAACAGCAAGGCGATAAACACTCCACCTATACAAATAAATATGTAACTAAACTGGTGTTAAAATATAAAATAAATAACTTTATCAAATATATTTCATTTATATATTTTGTGTTTGTACATGTAGGTCGCTCGACGTGGCTAGGTGCAGTTCCTATCAAGGTGCTTCATTTATTTACTCTTTCACATGATGGTAGAAAATTCGCCATATCGTCCCGCCCTCATACCCGACACTGCAACTCCTGTAAGCCAGGATCAACAGTGGCACGCTTTTTAATGACACTGAGCATTGAAGCTCAGCGAGTCTCCGGGAACGTCTAACTTGTCTTCAACCCGCAACGAAATTTATCTCAAAGTTAAATGAATAAGAGTTGGATATAAAAATAAAACTATGAACTTACTGAAAACATATACTGCCCAGGAGTAGAAGGTGACATCACAGTAGTCCGCGATGACAGCGCCGACTAAATTAACTCCACCGAGACATGAAAATCTAGCCACCATCATACCGACACTGGATGCTAAACCTCTGAAAAAATAATTAGTAAAGAAATTAACAATTGTGGAAAATGTTGCCTTATAAGAGAGGAATAACTTCTAGTTAGAGAATTGTGTCTACGGGTGAAAGATAAAATCTGAAGCTCTCTAATTAGTGGTGTCGACACTTACATTATAATGCCAGTATGCCAACGAATATTGATAACAAAGGAAAATATACTGTGTGGTACATAAAAAGAGAAATTAATCTGAAACATGTGCTGACTTATCTTCATCATCATCATCAGCCCTTCTGCGTCCACTGCTGGACACAGGCCTCTCCCATAGCACGCCATTGGGCTCGATCTTGCTGCTTCCTAAATATGTAATATGAAATGTCTTCATTAACATGAACTATCAATAAATTACTCATCGCTGATGTTATGATCCCCACAAAGATTTCGACACGATCTAAAATTACTATCATCATCATCATTATCACCCCTCGCAGTCAACTGCTGGACATAGGCTTATCACAAGGTAGGCCACAGAGACCAATGTGCTGCTTTACGCATCCAGTCGCTGCCGGAAAAAATACTATAATAACAATGATCAATTACCTATATGAGGTTGGGTACAAATCAACGAAATAAGAGCTAATAATTCCAACACAAAAGCCTGTAAACTGAATCATAGTATAGAAGACAATGCTGCCGATAGACCCTTGGATAAGGTTGACCAAGATGGAACTAGTTCCAGAGATTATGAGGTTGACGATCAGGAGTGTCTTCCTCCAGGAGGACAGCTTAATAATCAGCAAATTGAGAATAGTGAAGAATAATGTGATGAGTATCCCGCTGTAGATGGTGTTCATTTGAGTTTTGCAGATTTCCTGGAAAACAAAATAATGTATTTGTATAGGAATACGAATACAATATTATGTAAGTGAAAAAATCTTTAATGTTGGCAAAAGAGGAATTAGTTAAACGAAATTAAAACATACACGTCTAAATTTTTCGTAAGGCAACTTTAAAGGGTTTCAAATTTTTTGGAGTGTCATAAAATCTATTCTTTAATTTTATAAATTAGCATCTTTCATAGAAACGTGGCCAATTAGACTTAAAATAATTGTTGGCATATAGTACACAATAGTTAGAGAAGAAAGGGAGTAATAGGACTCGTGACATAGAAATAAATATATCTCAACTTACAGTTTCATCTCCTCCTGTAGAAGTAATATTAGAAATTATTCTTTGACAGAAAGTCTCATTTACACTATCAGGGCTGGTATTATAAAACGAATTTACTAGAGTAGGAAACCATATAAAGAACACATTGTTTCTGAAATAAAAATACATAAGTATTAGGGCGTAAAAAATCACATACATTGCTTTACTTATAAGAAAGCGTCTGTCAATCTTGTGGGTGTTTAGCGTTTGTCGATATTTCCTTAAAATACCGAATCTGAAATATAAATATCTGCAAAAGTGACAAGATTACGAGAGACCAGATACCACGGGTTTGATCCTCGCACCAAGACAAATGTTTGTGTGAACCAAAGATATTTTTTTCTGGTGTGGGTTTTTGTGAGACCGAAAAATCTCTCGTACTTCCTGATCAGGTCTATGTACATATTTGATATTGGGTATTTTTTTTTTATTATGTGTGAAAATCACAGACATACTCAAAATGGTTTAGAATTGGCAGCCTAAGAACACAAAAGTTTTTGAGTTGATCTGATCAAATCTGTAATAAATCATATTCTACGAATATACAAAAGTAAAAATAAAAGGTCCTTACGTCGCACAAAGAATCGACCACAGGTAAAACAGTTGTAAGGTCCTCCATAGTAACGGTGGTTTGAATATGGGAACAGTTTGGCGTAAAACTGATTGCCAAATTGATGATGGTTCCTCGTCACTCTTTGTACTTTTTATTAGTTTTATCTGAAAGGAGAACAGTGATATATTTTGTTACAAAAAGTGTTTTGTTATTTAGAAAAGATATTTTTTCCTTGTGGTTTTTAACCTCACAAATAATAGCTTACGAGCACAGACAATAATCTAAATACCTAGATGACGCTATTATCTACGCTTCATTTATCCAATAAAATCTTGCTTTGCTTACTTCAACGCCAATGTTTCATTTGGTTGCTTTTTGGACATTATTTTATTCCATGGTAATGCGGTTATCAGGTTCTCCGAAACATAATTAAGCTTTAAGATTCGCGCAAAGAGAGAATTTATTCACTAAACCAGTGTGGAATACATTAGATTCCAAAAAAACTGCTCGGTTTGCATCTATTTGAGCGATTTTGCCCCATCTACTTGCATTCATATATGTGCATTATAAGATTTGTCTCTGTTTTTAGAAATAACAATTCATAATTTCGATTTGAATACGCTGCGAAAATAAAAAGTTTTCAAGAGGTATAGTGGTAGCACGAATACATTATCTTCTGTTTTTGCATCTATTATTATAACTACAAGACAATTTTTAAATCAAATTACGGACTATTAAAAACAAAACGATCCAAATATATTCCATTTAAAACTTTATTAGAATTACTTACGGGATAATTATCGTTTCTTGTATTCACTTTATAAAATGTTTCTAGAACCTTCACAGCTTTGCCAGTCTCTCCGACATTTGCCAGGAACTTGGGACTCTCATGTAGGAAGGCCAGCATTAGTGCCCCGATACCAAGCGGAAGTGCCATTAATATTATGAGCAGTCTCCACGGTCTGAACACAAACCACGGTAATGGTAATTTGATCTCCATAGGGAGGATAACGTACGCCAGAACTGGAATAGAATTTCGATGTCATTATAAGTATATCTATTTCTATTTAAGTATAGATTTGCATTTATAATTTGGAGTTTTTAACGTCTTTATTGTTGGTGATAAAACACTTTGCATTTACAATTCAAATGTGATTGTTAATTTATTTACATCTGTATCAAGTCAAGGTGAAACATTTATGTTCCTACGTCGCAAAAACTCACTGGTCTTTGAGGAAGAGAACTCTCTTCCTCTTTTCCTCTTTTATTTAATTATAATATTAAAAATTCTAGATTCGCTATTTAATTCTCATTCATAATAATTAACATTGTGAAGATCTAACTCATTATAATAGGTAAAGACATTTTGTCCATACATATTCAAAGAAACTTGTTAGGCCACAAGTATTATTATATAATTTATAAAGTAAAACATGACGTGACCTAACTTAATTTACGAAACCGAACCTCATTATTATATCTATCGTGCGATAAAGAAATATTGATAACATAATAGTTATATCGAAGATTATCTCATAGAAAACTGACGTGAAGCGAAATTGCTGTCCTGTTTGGTTCCGTGACTGCGATTGCTGAAGACCCCTTACCTCCAACTTTTTGCTTTCCTTCCTTCTCCTATTTTAAAATGCATCGCATCTATGATCGAAGTGTCATTGATATTCATGGGCGGTGGAAATAACTTACTAACAGGTGACCGTACTACTCGTTTGCTGGAGCTATACAATTAAAAAATAATATTTTTAATCTGGAATTTTATCTGACATAATTTTGAAACGTTGGAGCTAGAGTTCCTTGAGACTTCGTCTGTTTTTAAGTTTTATCATTTATACCAAAAGCTTCCAAGGCTCTATTCATTAAAAGATCTATAGATTAGAAACGAGAGGCCGCGGATTCGACCTCCACACCGAAATTAATGTTTCTATTACCCACAAGTTTTTGATTTCAGTTTTTGTATAGGTGTTGAGAGTCCAAAAACCTTACGCCTCAAACAAAATATTTGTATCTTAACGTGGTATCAATATTTATAATCTTTTATCGAGATAAAAGTCTTTTTTGGGGTATCAAAAATTATGAGGGGCTTTTACGTCCTACACTCATCTAAATTCGAAACTAATACCTGTGGGCCACACAAAAATTATCTCGGTGGCATCGAGCTTCCCGGTTTCGCTTCGTATAATCACCTCCGCCATGAAGGCTGTAATGGTTTAATTCGTTTTACCGTAGCAAAAAAGATCAGCGGCTAGGGAGTAGCAATTCTGGACGAAGATGAATCTTGTCCTAAGATGTTTCGGCGTACATTCTCCAAGATACGTGGCCGTGAGAGTTAGAGATGCTGTTGAGCTGAAACAAACGGCAGATGCTGTACTAAATTAGTAATTAAAAACGAAAATAGAATAAATATGACTAGTATTATTAATCAGTAATCCAATTCATAGTTCTAAGTAAATTTTATCAGAGACCAAGAAATTTACTAGAAAGTGCAAAAGCCATGTCGCTGTTATTTTAAAATTCTTGAATAATGCTCGAAGAGAGCTAAAATATCAATTTATATTACAAACTAACGGAATATAATAATAATATCTTGATCATATAAAAATTTAAAAAGTAACTTTGTATAAAGCCAAAGTTGAAAGCAAATGGTTATTAAATCTAGAGATTATAAATAATTAGCGTGTAAGCAAACATCTATCTAAAAGAGATAAAGTAGAAGTAATTACAAACTGCACGCTAAAAACTTCAGTATTAGCATTGTTGTGAAATTCGTCGCAAAACTGCAGAGGATCGTAAAGACGAATCCTATAGTGGCGGACAGTAGCATTGCTCTCCGCCGCCCGCTTGTATCCGCGAAATAACCCCAGGGTACAGCAAACATGAAACCTGCAATGCAGCGAGTACTACAATGTACCTATTCCCGATACTGTTTATTGACATGCGGGATACTGACAAATACAAACGGTATACAGGGTATATCAAGACTGCGACCGAAAACGAAGCTGGGTGGTAGTTTTAGTTGTTACAGACACAATGCAAATAGAAATTTCGCAAAATAAGCGACAGATTTTTTTTTGCAATTTTTTGAAAATCATTGCGTTTGGGAAGTAAATACCTAGTTATTGCGAAAATAGTAATTTAAACCCTATCGTACCATTGCATTAAAAAAAATAAAAAGGTATACATAATTATTTTAGGAAAACTATGTATTTATCACCCAAATACGACGATAAGTAAAAAATACCAAAAAAAAGTTGACGATTTTTTTTGCGAAATTTTTAGTTGCATTATGTCTGAAGTCACTAATACTACCACCTGGCTTCGTTTTCGGTCGCGGTCTTGATATACCCTGTATAGGCAACGGAAACCAGAGTAGTTTAGAATTAACTGGAGAGGCATGTTATGTTAAATTTTGGTTTTTAAAATGTAGACAATATTATGTCTAATTAACAGATCCAGTGGTTTTAATATAAGCCAGCCCATAATTATTGAGCATCCCAGTAGGGTATAGCTGTCTCTAAAATTGGGACAGATTAGAACATAGTCCTCGAAAGTATTGCTGGTTGGTTGAATACTACGAAAGCTAAGATACTAAAGAATAAATAAAACAGGAAACATTTAAAAAACTCATAAATAAGAATGTAATGGAACATACCAGCAAACGATATAGAAGTGAGAGCTCCATTCTCCTTCAAACTTAGTTGTAGATCGCAACTCGCTGCTGGGATTACCAAGCTGAAACCTAACATATCCATAACAGCTCCGAGATGGATCGTGCATGATGTCAGCAAGATCAGGTAGTTGTAGAGACCATGACCTGGAAGTAATAAATCTATCAGCCTATAATATCTGCTGAGCACGATTGTCTACAACTGAAAGTTTCTTTGAGAGGGTTTAGGTATTGTCCAGCACGCCGGCCTAGTGCGGGCTGGCGCATTTCACATACCCTTCTTGTTAAGAACTCTATGGTACGCATATTTCCTTCACCGCTAAATTGCTTGGTAGTTGACTATCAATACACACGTCATGACTCCGAAAAGTTACAAGTGTGCTCTGGGTTTGAGCCCGGATAGTCATGGAAGCTGCTTCCCTTCCGTTACCACCAGCCTACCACGCATTAATAAAGTTTATACGTTTCCACTATATCATCGAAGTACTCATATTCATTTCTTCATCATCATCGTCCGCCCTTCTGTGTCCACTCCTGGACGTAAGCGTCTCCTATGTCATGCCACTGGGCTGGATCTTCAGCCCATCGTCTTTAACCGTCGTTCCACCAGATTGTAAGGCTGCCTACACTAAATTTGCTGAGATATGGTCTCCACTCGAGAAGCGATCAACACAAAGTGTTGCCGGTTGCCCGATAAATGTGACCTGCCCACTGCCACTTCAACACGTATGCAACAAAGTATTTTTTAATGAAATAAAACTAATTTTTACGGATTTTATCGAGATTTGGTTTAATTTTTACATTTTAACTTCACGACGTTTCGATTGCTTTCCAGCTTTCGTGGTCACGGTTAGTTTGATTTCAATATGTAAAATTCGAGTAAATCCAAGAAACCATTAATATTTTTTATATTATTTGTTTCAAATATTTTGTTTTTATTAACTCGCATTCCAAACATCACGTGTCATATTAAATGTAGCAAAAAGAAAATGTATTAAACATACGACTTCTGTATAGAAAAAAAAAATGTTCTAATAAATTCGAAACCAAACATTCCTTTTGTTTACATTGTGTGTGTTGCCACAAAAGCCCTTTGTTTACATGGTACATCCATTGCCGCGAGTGATGTTGGCTTGTTACTGTGTGTGGGCTGTCATCCGTGAAATTCTAGGTTTAATTTCCATTATTTTCTTTTCATCTTGAATTTCATTGCGAACTTTAGGTTTCGCGCAGTTTCACTGTTCGATGTGATGTTGTTACTAACCACTTTATCCAAGCTTACAAGAGTTACAGTAATGTGTGTGTGATCAATACCATCGAAAATAGACAAATCTTGATATGTGTTACAAATATTTGCAGATTTAAGTGTCATGGGACCAAGAAGTAAACTGTGACACACACGACATAAAGCCCAATTGAAATATCAGGTTTATGTATAACACGATCAGGTGTCTTTATTTATTTATTCTACTCACCAGAAACATCTAAGGCTTCTTCCACATCCACTTCGTGCTCAAACACTTTAGAACTCGCAACATTTTGCACTGGTGTACGAGTAATCCAAAACACACCTTTACTCCTCATGTTTGCACTGAGAATACTCTCGTAATTACATATCCATTTGTTATCTCAACGAAAACGAAATTAAGTCATGCAAAAACACGCATATATTTCTTTACGTAACCACTGTATAAATTGCATACGCGATATGCAAGCGTTTCCATGAACCAAATCAATAGATCTTAAAGTTCTGACTTTATTAAGATCAATCAAGTCTCGCGTCGTGGAACTACGAGGAAGTTCATTCAAACATTGCGGTAACAAGTCCTTATGGATTAAATTAACACAGTCTAGAAATTTGACTTCTTCGCGTAAACCACAACTTTCAAGATAAAACTGTGTTTTTCGAAAAATATTTGTGTACTAATTCAAGCTATAGGCAAATGAAAACCAGCTAAAAAAAAAATGGTCGTTCGGGTCTTAGACAACTTGCACGATAACTGCTGCGAACATCGCGCCCGCGCCGCGCCCGACCTCGTTCATATGCAATGACATTCAACCAAGTGGATCCGCAAAACCTGTATTATCAATTATAAAGGCTATTAGCATAGCACGCGTTAATGATAAAGACCCAAGTTACATAAGATCCACGAAATGTTACAACTTTTAATTTACATTTTTTTAAATTGCGGTTAATGGCGAGACGAGCCTGCCGTTCGCCTGATGGAAAGCGACACGACCGCTCATGGACAGTAGCAAAATCACAGATCATGAATTTACAAAGTAATGCTTGGTGATCCACTGCGCGCGCTCTCCTGAGACGTTGTTACTTTCAGAAAGGGTGGGCAGAAGTTACTCGGACACCCAACGTTCGTCTTGTGTGTTCCGTCCCACGATGTGACAGGGGGCGAGCCTATTGCCGTACAGGGCACACATTTCTGACTCCAAGCTGATAGTGAATAAAAAAATCCGATATTACTTTGCCCGATCCGGGATTCGAACCCGAGACTTCAGCGTCGTCATCGTACCGTAGTACAACTGCGCCACCGAGGCAGTATTATTAATTTATATCAAAAATACATACGTTATTTTTAGAGGACAATGCATGACATGTTAAATGCAAACTTTAAATATAATTTACAAAACCGACATCTTTGTTTACCCCTTATTTTGGAACGAAATTACTTCATTTAAATAATTATGTGTATAATTTATGAGATACGATAATGCAGCGTGTTTTAGTCTGCTGGATGTAAACAGATTTTGTTGTTGTTTACTAAAGAAACATAATTGAAGTGTGGGTAATGGGTTTTTCAGTAAATCTTGTATTATGTGTTAACGTCCTAATTAGTGGCAAGAGTGTCCTTCACAATTGAGATAGATAAGGTCATAGATCGGGACTATGGCCTTACCTATCTCTGGCCTAGTGCCGTTTAGCGGACACATGTGAATACATTCTTTTAAATCTACATGGTATAAAGGATTCCTCTCGACGTCTTTTTGATTGTTAAAGTGCATTGTTATTAACGAATTCAGACATGACTCTAAAAAGCCAGTGGGGATACGAACACGGGACCACCGTTCCGCGATAAAATCCACAAAAATAACATCGCGTAAATCTAAGAAACCATTAAGGTTATAATCAATTTTGCCGGCGTAGGTACCGGCGATGATGACGGCCAAATTTTCCATTCACACTCACCTTGTGTATAATTCTAATGTGAATTTTAAAATAAACTTATGTGAAAATGTTCCGGTGAGTAAACATGCATTGACTTTATAATTACGTTTATATAAATTAAACATTTTATTTAAGCACGATTAATATGCGAACCGACATAAGTTTAGTTTCGAAAGCAATTATAATTATAGCACAAATAAATTGGTTTTTATACTTGTATTTGCAATATTTCAGTATTTTAATGAGATTGGCTAATTAATGGAATGAATTTTAGTCATTGAAATTGTAAAGTTGTAGGAAATCAGTAGAAGTAGGTTGTTTGGATCGCTTTTGAGTTTCTTTGGATGCCTTTCTTCAGAAGTGGACTTTTTAAACGGTAGATTGTATGTAGAACATGTGATATGTGGAAAATGATTAGTGGAATTACAACCTAAACTAGTTAAGGACAGTTTCTGAATTTAATTTTAAACGACAAAAGAATTTTTTATAAATTTGTACTTACTAGGATGAATAATTATGATTATGAAAACCTCGTCATAAAGAATAACTCCGTGAACAAAGCTGAGCAATGTGCGCAAGTGTTATAATGCAAGTGAGAGCTAAATAGAGCCAACAATTAGGTCCTTGAGAGTGTCTTCCTTACGGTATAGCCATGGAGTAGGTAAGCGACACCGAGCAATGTCTATTCACGGAATCCAGCCGGCCGATTGTGTGCTTCACGAACTAAGAAGACATCAACTAAACACACACGCACTCCATAGGATAATCACAATTATCCTGCGAAAAAGAGTAACAACATACACTGATAACTTGGATGGAATTTTTAGAAATCATGTGTTTATTGATAGTCAATCGCGACTAATTATAATGGTCAATAAGAACATGGGAAAACCTGCATACCATTACGATTTACAAAATTTCTATGCAGTGTTAATTTCGTCAATCAACATTAGGCCAGCCTGATGGACTACATGGCGTAATCCCTCTCTGTCGTACTCTCGATTGTAGAGGAGGCCCGTGCCCTGCAGTGGGATGTATATGGGCTGATACAGATACAGATTATAATTGGATAAACACCGTTTAATGCATTTGATCACTCAATAAAGGTGAGCGCGGCGCGAGAGCTTCGGAATTTTTTTATTACTTCGCACCGTGGATGAAAATGAAGCAATAACAGCGCAAATGAAAAATATTTGGCCTCCGTGTGTGAAATTAATTGAATAATTCAATATGGTCGGGTTGTTTTCAATTTGTATGTGGAACGCGATTACATCAGCTTATGTAAGCTCAAGCCTATAGTACTGTGGGGTAAGTAAATGTTTCACTCGCAGGTTACACCTTGCAGATGTTTCTGTCAATCCTAAGATGTCATGATTTGTTGATCTTAAAATTTACTGCGTGCCTTTTGACAAACACGAATGGTGGTCGTGATTTCAAAATCTACATATAATAAAGACCTTAACATTTTTATATCTCATATATCTCGGTGTGGGAATCGAACCCGCAGCCGTTTCACAGCCGGTGCGTAACCAACTGACGGACGCTATTAATCTTCAAATTATTTATTTCTTTATTTATTTTATTTATTAATCCTTTATTGCACCATAAAGAAAAACAATTACAATGAAATAATATAAATAAGAAAAAGTACAAATCGCACTTATCGCACTGGGCAATTTCTTCCAGGCAACCTTGATAAAAAAATATTATTAAAATTAAAATTATTATTTCTCTTTATTTATTTTACTATTTTTTTACATTTTTACATACATAATAAAAAATCAAAATACATATAAAAATATTAAAAAAAAGAGATTAACCCAACGATGGCGAGGCTCGAGACCCAAGCCACCGGTGGTTAGGACCCCAAAGTGAGGAACCTCCTCACTATACGTGCCGTGTCAAGCAATACTGCCTTCTGAATCTGGCTCATGACCCAACTGCCCATTGAGAGCCTCTGGAGATGTTGGTCGAGGCTCTTTGGTATCAATCCATGTGCAGAAACAACAATCGGGACAATAATTGTTGAGTCGACATTCCACAATTCAGTAACCTCGTGTGCCAAATCTAAATATTTTGTCAATTTATCTTTTTCTGCTTTAACGAGGTTATCATCATGCGGAATGGTGACGTCAACAAGTATTGCCCGGCGCGCCAATCGATCTATTATCACAATATCAGGCTTATTGGCAACAATAGTCCTGTCTGCGATAACAGACCGATCCCAATACAGCGTAGCATGACCATTTTCAAGAACTGGTTGGGGAACATACTGGTAATATGGCACTTCAAAAGTCACAAGTCCATATCGAAGAGCAATTTGCTGATGTATGATCTTGGCTACTAGATTGTGTCTATGCAAATACTCGCCGTTAGCAAGATACGAACAACCGGAGATAACATGCCTGATGGACTCGCCAGGACGGTGGCATGCCCGACAGATGTCGACGGTACCGTCCTTCAGGATGTATTTCCTATAGTTGTTCGTCTTAATAACTTCGTCCATAATTGCAAAGACAAAACCCTCAGTTTCCCCAAAGAGGTTACCGAAACGTAGCCAAGACACAGACGCTAATCGGTCCACATCAGGCCCATGGAGGGCCCGATAGAACCGACCATGCAGCTCCTTGCCCTTCCATATTTCCTCGCGATCCTTAATACCCATCACCAGAGGTTTCCGCCAGTTCTCATTCGCCAAAGAGAGCGGGGTAAATCCTTTATCTACCATCACTACAACCCCATGCATATCCACGTCGCTGTGAAGGAAATAATCCCTGAGATTGCACACCTCGCGATTATGCAGGTCCTTAGCATTAAGCATACCTCGGCCTCCGCATCTCCGCGGGATGTACAATCGCATTACTGACGAACGTGGATGGTGCATACGATGTGCAGTCAGTAGAGTTCGGACTTTACGATCCAGGGCGTCCAATTCGGTCTGAGTCCATCTGAGTATGCCGAAGGAGTACATAAGTACAGGCATAACCCAACCGTTAAAGGCGCGAATCTTGTTTCCACCTGACAAAAAACTGTTAAGTACTTTTGTCAGGCGGCTAAAGAAACGTTCCTTTATCGATTGTTTTACGTCTGCACCCCTAATACCTAGAGCCTCAGGCATACCCAGATATTTGTAGGTTTCCGTCGGCGAAAGGGATCTGAGTCTTACAGTCTCTGAGACACGTATGTCATCAGAGACCGCAACCACGCCTCGCTTTACATGGATAACCGCACATTTATCTACACCAAACTCCATATTGATTGATTTGCTAAATCTTTCAGCTATTTTTAACAACTCAATCAATTCAGATTGTTTTGATGTAAATAACTTGAGATCATCCATGTAGAGCAAGTGAGAGATAGGCTCAGACCCTCTCCGCAGACGGTAGCCTAACCCCGAATCCAACAACAGAGTACTGAGGGGATTCAGGGCCATACAAAACCACAGTGGACTCAGACTGTCACCCTGGAATATACCCCGCTTGATTTTAATCGGCTCATCATTCACCGAAGGATTGGTAGCGCCTGGATATTTAAGAACAGTTGTCCATTGTCCCATACATGCCCCAAGAAAAGTGCTCAATTTTGTATCAACTTTATACAAATTAAGCACTCTCATGAGCCATGTATGGGGCACCGAATCATATGCCTTTTTATAGTCAATCCAGGCAGCTGATAAATTCCTTCGGTTCTGACGAGCCTGTTGGCAAATGGCCATGTCAATGAGAAGGAGTTCCTTAGTACCACGGGACCCGCTCTTGCAACCTGTTTGTCCGGAATAAAGAATTTGATTAGTTGTAATATGACATTGAATTTTTGATCTAATTATCGACGAAAGTACTTTATAAATTGTGGGTAGGCATGTAATGGGTCTATAATTTTTTGGTTCCGTGGTACTACCGGATTTAAAGAGTAGGTGAGTGACACCTGTTGTCATAAATGTTGGGAGTGATCCCCCTTCAAGCGCATCCTGGAATTGTGTTGCCAATCGAGCATGCGAACTTGGAAACCATTTTAACCAGAAGTTGTACAGACCATCTGGTCCCGGAGACTTCCAATTTTGGGTTGGACGAATCGCGGTCAGAACGTCCTCTGGACTGATTAAAATGGCCTCCATAGCCGGTATCACCTTGCAAGCTCGATCTACAACACTGAACCAGGGGGCTTCAGTGTGAGAGACAGGCGACGACCAGATATTTGTCCAGTACTCACGCATTTCATGAGCACTAGGTAGCCGCCCATCTACCACACTTTGTGGAGAATTCTCCCAACATCTATAAACCCTCTTTTGATCACTTTGGAACATACGATTTTGT
Organism: Deilephila elpenor; assembly: GCA_949752805.1. NCBI lineage: Eukaryota > Metazoa > Arthropoda > Insecta > Lepidoptera > Sphingidae > Deilephila > Deilephila elpenor. The sequence goes on from OX457108.1 coordinate 13,047,768, forward strand.
TGGAAACGATCCCATCGCCTCCTGTAGCGGCGGATGCGGTTTGCCCACGCATAGACTTTTTGTTTGTAGAAGTCTATGCGTTCCGTGACGCAAAGTCTATAATTGCGAGGACTGGTGTTAGTCCCCGAAAAAGCCTGCGCCACAAAACGCATAATCTTCGGTCTACTATTTCCTTCTTTGAAGGAAATTAGCTTGCCGATGAGAGTTCGGGCCCTGTTGATACGTTCCTCAATCCTACACTGCCAGGCAGGCACAGCCGCAACATCTCGAGTGGCTCTACGTTCATTTGGGAAATTAACATGAGCCACACGACATGCTGCGACGGCTGCGCAGTAAAGGATCGAGTGCGTATCAACAAGATCCCGACTGGACTCCAGGTATATAGGTAACATGGAGTCCAAAGCTCCCATCAGCGCCAAATTTCTTCTATGCGTTGGCAAACGCGGAAGACGCGGTCTACAAGACGCCGACAAAGGCATGAATTCCGAAATCGCACGCTCCAAAGCCCCTCTCAGACGCTGTTCATCTTGGGGACTTACGTTGTCGTCCAAATTGTCCGTCACCTCAATAACAGCAATAGGTATTGGTGTTGGGTCTGCTGCTTGATCTCCACTGACGGGCTGGACATTGTTGTCCTGGACAACTCTTAAGTCTGTGCGCAACCGCTCAAGTGCTTCATCATCCAACAACTTACGCCGCTGAATAAATCGCACTTGATCCGACAATCGTTGGGATGATACTTCAACTGTTGGTTCCAAAGCCTGAAACAGAGACAGCATTTTAGCACGATACGCAGTAAGGTGAGTTCCTCCCCTTGTTGCCCCAAAGTAGGCCCGCATGACATTTTCATTTATTTGATGAGTCCATCTCATGCGGCGCACTACTCCACCGGTAGCGGGGACCGTAGGCGGGACACTCGGTCCCACTGGTCCCAAGCCCACCACTGGAGGGGGTCGTCCTCTTCGCCGCGCAGGTCTTGGTGGCGGCGGGGACGACTGCAGCTCGTCGCGTTGGCTCGACGCGTCGATGTTCGGCGTCACTTCGAATACGTCCGAAGCTGACGCCCACGACGCGGAGCTCGACGAGCTGGGAGATGTTGGTCGTGCGTGTTTGCTTCTGGCTCGTTTTTTCATCTTGTGAACATCGTTATATTAAAATATATTGGGTGACATTGTCACTTTTGTCAAAATGTTTTCTTTGCTATTACGAGTACAACTATTGCTTTTAGAGATAAGTTTAACGTTTTTGTGATATGGCATTATTTAATTTGTTTGTGGACTAATTTTGTTTGATGGAATTCAAGTATATTGTAATATAAATTAAGAAAAATCGACGAAAATTTGACGTTCACAACTGATGATCGTTAGTGTTAATGAACTAATGATCGTTAAATTAAAATTATTATTACAAATTATTATATCTAATACCTTTATCATCGGATAAACGACAAGACAGTAGATGCAACTAATTGCCAACCGTGCGTCATACCATTTTAATGGTTGTCAACTCATTTAACAGGGCTTGCAATATATAAGCAGCGTACTTTAGTTTTCCATACCAAAGTAAACATTAATATTAGTGACCTAATTTTAAATGCTATAAAGGTAATTTATAATTGTAGGTCAGACCTCCCGCGAGCGTGCGTACTGCGTGTTAATGCGCAGATGAACGCATGCCACTCGTAAATAAAGGTTATAATGAGGCACGCTCACATCTTACAGCCCTATTCATAGACTGATTCAAAATCTATTTTAGCTATCGAATGTTTTGTCTGCTTCGCTCAAACTGAATTCTAAAGTCGTTGGAAAGGGATAAAACATGTAATAATTACAACAGGTGTTAAATCTGCCTGAATAATGCCGTTATTGTTTAAGGTTTGAGGTTGCTTTCCATGAGGTGTTATACAAATGATGTACTACGGTGTTGTCACCTAAGGTGGCCTCTTGATAATAAACCGGACGCGATCTGCCGGGACGGTGGTCGCGGGTTCGAATTCCAGTGCACGCCAACGATATATATATATAGGTATAGAAAGCTATAAATGTATGCATGTAATGACATGCATACATGGAAAATATGGACCGAGTCAGTCCCGACGAAAAATAATTTGTAGAATTAAATGGTTAATGTCAGCCTCCATCCAGAAGCCGGCTGAGAAACGAGGCTGCGGGTTCGATTCCCGCATCAAGAAAAATATTTGTGTGTACCACAGATTTTTCGGGTCTGGGTGTTTGTGAGACCGAAAACTTTCTCGTAGTTTCTGATACCCACGACACAAACCTCGATCTTAGTGTGGGATCAGGACTATGTATGTGACTGTTGGGTGTATTTATTTATTTATTAACATAGTGTATAACATTATACATTCCTTGACATTGTGCGTGTTTCATCACTATCATTATGGCTCCATATCAATATGTTATCTTAATTAATGTAATATACACATCATGCAATACTTTTACGTGTGTAAATGATATTATAACATTATACTTTTGATTCAAACATGTTTTACTGTTTTGGGCACGTCGTTATTGTCATGTGAGCTATCCATGCTTATATTATGGAATCAAGTTGCTGGAAGTAGACCGCTTTCAATAGAATAATGTGTACATCCTAGAAGGAAACTATGTTGGCATAAATGGGCTGAGAATCTAAGCAACCTGGGTTTGGTTTCTAGGCCAAGCAAGTCGATAGTCTTGTGTCGAGGGGATCAGAAACTACGAGAGACTTTTCGGTCTCACAAACACCCAGACTCGAAACAAATACATACATACATAAACTCACGTCTTTATCCCCGAAGGGGTAGGCAGAGCCGCCACTAGGACACCCACATTTCGCCTTGCATGTTCCGTCCCACGATGTGATAGGGGGCGAGCCTATCGCCATATCGGACTCGAAACAAATACCTGTAGATAACAAAAATACTTGTTTCAGTGCGAGGATCGAACCCGCGGTCTCTCGTTTCACAACCGGCGGTCAACCAACAGCGCCACGGAGGATGTCAATAGCGCAGATAAACATTATAATCTTGATGCATACAAAGTGCCTGACCCAAGACTATAATCCCAGGACCTCACACATTACACACGGTATCACTAGACCAATCAAACAATCAAATTAGATATTTTCTAAATCTGCTAAGTATGCCATCTCAAAATAAATTTACCCTGACTATTGCAAGAACCGTACAAGAGTTGTATTTTAGTTATAAAGTCGAAGCTACTTGATGTTTGGTGGTTAAGCTACTACCGAACTCGTAAACGACAGTCATTTGGTGAGACGAGTTGCCGTTTTGTTTGTAGCATCGTTTTATGGTGATTGTCGTTCAGTTGTAAATGTTTGACGGGCTTAGAAATTATACATACTTATATAAACTCACGCCTTTTTCCCAGAGGGAGTAGACAGAGATGCAACCAAGACACCCACGTTTCGCCTTGTTTGTTCCGTCCCACGATATGATAAGCAAGCCTAGCGCCATATTTTCTATTCATCCACAATCAAGAAACCAAACATTGCAAAAAATCTAAAAAAGAAAGACCTATTAAAATATTCATTAGCGGTAACTACGCCGATAATCCGTCGCATAATGCACAACATATTTACATAAATATTGTCGTCAGCCCGAGACCCGTAAAGGATCGGCACACCCGGCGCATCGTAAACCGGGCTTTGATGTCCAAAATTTAGCATTTTACGTTATTTCCACATGCACCGGGATATTAAAAATTTAATAACCAGTGGATAGTTTTATACGGATAAGGAATTATGGCTGTGTGTATACTTTTTTTCTTTCTTTTGTACATTGTAGAAGGGAGATAAGAAGGATTAGGATAGTCACTTTTATACAAAACCTTTGGACGGTTCCCAAACAAAACTTTTCAACAATGAGAATAATATTTTAGATAGCTTCTTTTACATATTTACACGAAGAGAGTAAAAAAAAAATTAAGGATGATTATGTCAAATGTTATATAGTTAATGAATGTAGTACATTATACAGGGTATATCAAGACCGCGACCGAAAACGAAGCCAGGAGGTAGTATTAGTGATATCAAACACAATGAAAGTAAAAATTTTACAAAAAAAATCGTCAATTTATTTTTTGTTATTTTTTACATATCGTCGTATTTGAGTGATTAAACATAGTTTTTCTAAAATAATGACGTACATCGCTTAATTTTTAAGCACGCAATGGTACGTAAGGGTTTAAATTACTATTTTTGCAAAAACTAGGTATTTACCCCTCAAAAACGACGTTTTTTAAAAAAATGTAAAAAATAATCCGTCGCTTATTTTGCAAAATTTTTAGTTGCATTGTGTCTGTAGCCGCTAAAACTACCACCTGGCTTCTTTTTCGGTCGCGGTCTTGATATACCCTGTATAATTAATGAATAAACCCACCAGTCAAATACAAAGTCATATCCCCATATTAAGACGAGTCCGGTAACGCGGTTATAAGTAAATACGGAAGAATTCCGGTATAATAACACATTGACCTTACAGACCTTACAAAGATTTATACATACATACATAAACTCACGCCTTTATCCCCGAAGGGGTAGGCAGAGGCGCCACCAGGACACCCACATTTCGCCTTGTATGTTCCGTCCCACGATGTGATAGGGGGCGAGCCTATCACCATATCGGGCACAAATTCCTGACTCCGGGCTGATAATTAATAGAAAAATCCAATATCACTTTGCCCGACCCGGGACTCGAACCCGAGACCACAGCTTTGTAGTCGTACCGTAATACAACTACGCCACCGAGAAAGTCACAAAGATTTATCTAAGAATAGAAATCGAACCTGCAGCCCTTCAAAACCGGTTTCTTAATCTACTGCGGTAATTATTGCCACAACACTTTAAAACTTCAGTAAATGTTGAAAAATCACCGCGCATTTACTATCCACGCGTCGGCGCAACAGATTTCAAATTAGGATGAAGTTGGGCGAAAGCTCCAAATGTAATGCTACACCGGATCGAGTTTAATTTCTCCCGGGATTTGAACCCTGGACCGTTGGAACTTATTACATTTGTCACTGACTCCGTGAGTTACGACTACGATGATTTGTTTTTGGCAGTTCCAAATATTGCACTCGAAACATGAATTTGGGGAATGGTAAGTGAAAGATATTTCATTGTCTTATAAACGAATAGTGTAATATGAAATGGAGAAAGATTTATCACTTCTTGGAAGTGCTATTAATAGTTGCTATATGTTTTTAATTTGTTCAGCGCAGTTTACAAAACAAATTTGCGATATTTTTAATATTATTTTGTCTTTGTGATCGGATCGTTTCATAATTGTTACTTTAATAAGTCAATTATGATGATATAATATTTAATATATATTTAACAATCAATAAACTGCAAATCGCTGTTAAACAATGGCCATCCCCAAAAAAGAACCTGTTGCAAGCGACCTTACAGCAGTTATAACCTCTTTTGACCTTTGTCTTTACCTAATAAACACACTTCAATCACTTAAGTTTAAAAGGGAATATTTTTACCTCTCTAAAAACGTCTATGATGAAGAAAACTCTTAAAAGCCAGACTTAATATATTATAATCCAAAACTTTTAGCTTAAATTATCTGCGTCTGTTTTCTTTCATCAAAGGTTTTTGGGAGGTTTAATGGTTCGCTGATTACACGTAAATTGAGTGTCTACTGAATTGGAATGACGTTTCAAATACCTACTTATTGTGACATTTAAATGAAATTAACCATTGTAATTATAAATGGCTTCGATAAAAAAAAAGAATGAATAAAAAAAAAAGAAGAGAAAAGTTTTATTGCAATGAATGGCGAGACGAGCCTGCCATTCGCCTGATGGTAAATGATACGACTGCTCATGGAAAGTAGCAAAACCAAACAACACCATGAATTACAGAGCAATACTTGGCATTCCACTACGCTCGCCATCCTGAGAAATAAGATATTAAGTCTCAATATGTCTAGTAATTACTCTGGCCACAATGCCCTTTAAATCGGAACAAAACAGTGCATTTACACTGCTGTTTGATGGGAGAAATAGACATTGCGGTGTTACCTGACCATGCGGCCTCTCACATATGAGAGACCTACCACCAGTAATATGATAGTATTTGATAGGCTGGCAACTCATCCATGATTCAAGCTTTATGGATGTTCATGAGCGGCAGTAATTACTTACCATCATGATGTCAAGTCGTATATCTTAGCTACTATGTTGTAGTTCTTACAAAACGTATTAATAAGGTTTAAGAACCGTTTCAGGTAATTAAAGTTAATTTGAATTATTCGCATGTCCACGCCCGATAGATCTTGTCGCGGGCGCGGTCGCCTTGCTCGCCGCCTCACGCAAACCTTATCTTATGTTAATTCCATTATTATTAGAACTTTATTTATGTTATGATTTACGATTTGTTTATTTAGATATGGGTAAATGCGTGTTGTTGTTTTCTTAAGGAAAAGTAGAGAAAGTAACTGCAATAATCTTGTGAATTAGGTTAGTAGGCCAGTTAGTAAGCCAAAATATTTATACATATACGCAGCCTGTCGCCGTCCACTGCTGGACGTAGGCCTCCCCAAGTGAGCGCCAACCATCCCGGTCTTGAGCAGCCGTCATCCATCTGCTACCCGCCGGTCCATGATGCTGCAGGACGCCCTACACTAAGTTTACACCAAAACATATGGAAGAAAAAATCTCTAGTAAAAGCAAGTGCAGCGTAAGAAATCCATCTTAAGAAACATAAGTAGTTCCTAATAAAAGTTAGATAAAGTAGCTCGGGTCGCTGGGGAGATTCTCGGAGAACGCCTATGTCCAGTAGTGGACTTTCTGTGATCATCAGCAGAGGGAAAATCTAATAAAGCTGACAATTTGGATTTACCACCATAGTAACATCATTCTCATAGGGTTTTTAAATTAGCATACATTTTTAATTGCTTACTTATTAAGTGATTTAACTAAAGACTATAATCAAAAACTCGGACTGCCTCGTTGGCGCAGTTGTACTGCGGTACAATTACAACGCTGAGGTCTCGGGTTCGAATCCCGTGTTGGGCTTAATGGTATTGGGTTTTTCTATTCATATCTATCAGTCCGGATTCAGTTTGTGCCTGATATGGCAATAGGCTCGCCCCTAAACACATTATGTTACTGAACACACAAAGCTAAATGTCCTGGAAGTACTTCTGCCTACCCCTTCAACGAAACGTGTTTGTTTATATAAATAATATAAAAACCTTACGTTATGAAAAACTCAGTAAATATGATAATATCAGGAAAAGACTAAGAGGGAATAAAGAAAAAAGAAAATGATATTATGAACTCTGCATTGTGTTGTGGGAAAGCAATTTTAGTTATAAATTATAATTAAATAAGTTTTTAAACCTAAGTATTTGTAATCATGTGGAAACAGGAAAGAATAAAAAATAATTAGTTTGACTTAGAGAAGTTGTGCTCTTGAATGTAATTTATTAATTATCTAATAATTATTGACGAAGAATACGTTTAGTAATTGTTAAATTATTAATTATGTTCTTAATACAATGTATTTTTTATTTATTTATTTATACTCTTTATTGTACATATCAAGTTACATAGGAATGTATTGCTCTATCGAAAACACATTTCCCCTATATTACAGAAAAGTGGCTAAGTTTTCAGATAACACAATTCTTACCGGTTTTCTTTCTGTTGAACGCACTAAGTTATATTTGTAATTTAATTCATTATATTTACGGTAATTTTGGAGTATCAGCTACCTCCAAACTTTTATGAGAACCGATTTTTGACAGCCTCCGTGGCGCAGTTGGTTAGACGCCGCATGTGAAACGTGAGGCCGCGGGTTCGATTCCCGAACCGAAACAAGTATTTGTGTGATCCACAGGTATTTGTTTCGGGTCTGGGTGTATGTGTCACCGAAAAGTCTCTTGTAGTTTCTGATACCCACGACACAAGACACGATCGTGGGGTCAGGACCATGTATTAAAACTGATTCAGCCGTTTGAGCGTGAAGAAGTAACACACAAACTTTCGCCTTTATAATATTTGTAGGTTTTATTTTACTGACGTCCCTTTTCCCTTTTATTTAAAAGTGGCGACCCATCTACCAAGTTTTATAGATATATGTTGATAATCACTTACTACTGCAATAAAAATCAAGCTTTTAAGGACTCATTCATTCACCCCGACACCGCGACGTTGACAGCGATTCTAAAATCTTTTTTAAATCCAAAGCCTTTTCTAGACCATTTTGAATTCAATCTAGACACATTATCTAGTCTAGATAGCCGGCCGTCAGTGCATTGATGTATATTCAGGCGATTAAGCCTGATGGCTCCTTCGCGTGCACGCCTCACCATTACAAAATGCTTGTTAGATTTTTGATAAAAATAACGTGAATAATTGTTTGTGGATTGGAGTTATTGTTTTGATTAAGGCTTAGCTTGGGAATTGATCAGGAAGTGTCGAAATAATATATATTTTGATTGTATGACTTTCCTTTAGTTGTTATATTTATAGAATGCAGACATGACGACATTCATAATTACATTCATACATACATAAACTCACGCCTTTTCCCAGAAGGGGCAGGCAGAGGTGCTACCGTCTTGGTATGTTCCATATCACGTATCGCCTTAAATGTTCCGTACCATGTTGTGATAGGGGGCGAGTCTATTGCCATATTGAACACAAATTCCTTTAAAATAAAAACAGTTTTTATGCAAAATCGATTTATATTAAGATATGACTGCGTCGAAGGGTTCTTGTTAATTTAAAAAAGAAATCGCGAGGAGGCCGGCATACCATAGGTAGTGATTCCGAAGAATATCTATGGTATGTAAAAGTCCGCCAACCCGCACTAGGCCAGTGTGGTGGGCTATACGGCCTAACCACTCTCAATCATACTCTCGATTATAGAGGAGGCCTGTGCCCTGCAGTGGGACGTATAATATGAGCTAATACAGATATTAATATTTACAACTGTGTAAATAGATTATTGTATACGATAATGTTACTTTGAACGTTTTATTCACCATTTAAATCCAGTAGAATTTAAAATGGGAAAAGTTTTATTATATTGCGTATGAAAAGAGCATTAATAAGGGCAGATAAATTTCAAACTTTGTAATATATTACTTTTTTCGACTTCAGTAATAATTCAGTCTATCTTGAAAAATATTTATCTTTGTTAAAAGTAAACTAGCGACATCTATTAATGCGATGAAAAAACTTCTACACTACGGGCGCACACGTCATATTATTGGCACGCATAAATTCAATTCAACAAAAAGTTCTACTATTGTATAATAGATGGCAGTATAAAAAGTTCGACTATTGCCCTACAGATGGCGGTAAACACAATATACGATTTATACAAATAGATATTTATAGTACAAATAACTTCCTGTATCAAAGGAATTCTAAATTTACTTTATTATAACACCGATTTTAGAATGTTCGATGTAATACATCTATTTGCAGACATTGAATAATTCTTTCTATTCTGAGACTACCGGTTGCAATTAAAGATATCAAAGTTTATTGAACTTTTGTAATGTGGTTGGTCCCAAAATATATTTGTGCTTAAGGTATATCGATTTGATAAAAATATATGAGTCTAGTGACTTTGCCATTAGTATCATTATCTCAAATAATAAAAATATAAAAATTATTTAACTATTATTATAAGTTTAATTCGTCAGCTGCAATTTGAACATGAGATATTGTGCTGGAATGAAGTTTTACCTCCGAATTTCAGTGGGGCTTTAGAGCAGACTGACATAATGAAGAAGTCATCAGAGTTAATAAGTGTTTTGAAATTTTATGACGGCCTCCGTGGTGCAATTGGTTAAATTCCGGCTGTGAAATGAGAGGCTGCGAGTTCGAACCCCACACCGAGACATATTATGTTAGGCCCACAGATATTTGTTTGTGAGACCGAAAAGTCTCTCGTAGTTTCTGATACCTACGACATAGGTAACACTTAATTGATCTTAACGTGGGGTCATTAAGTACTATGTATGTGACTGTTGAGTGTATTTATTTATTTATTTATTTATTTATTTGAAAACTAAAATGTCACAAAACGAACAGCAATAGCAAAGCTGTCCCGACTTCGATATTATTCAGTATGAGTGATACAATGGTCGAACCAATCTGTTTTCGTAGTCGACACTTTAATAGGGCTCTATTAATTTTGTTCCACCATTAACATTATTACATGAATCAGTCAGAAGCTATGACGATTCATTTCTCGTAGTCCTATCTAGTGGAATCGTCAAAGTTTTATGTCCAGGTTTTTTAGCCAGCTTGATGCAGCAGGAGTTTGTTTATGTGCTTATTAATATTGTTCATTATTAAATAATTATTGACTTATTAATTTCACGATCATTGGAATGCGTAATATCAACCCTGTCAGGAATGGTCCTTTACTCCGCCACACTGCCTACCATTCTACCTACATACTTTTAACATAAGTTTCTTGTCCCGTAAAAATATAAATATATACACCCAACAGCCACACACATATTCCTGAGCCCACAGAAGAGACAAGTCTTGGGTAGCAGAAACTACGAGAGACTTTTCGGTTCAACAGCATATTTTGATATTAAAGTAGGCACACGTGTACCCAGTTTTAACGTGAATACGTTGTACCAAGAGCGAACTTTACTTAAATCTAATGAATTTTTCCCTAATCCGGGAAGATATTCAAACTCCCTGGAACGCCTTCTGGATTATCCGGAGCGTTTCTCATTTCGCTGAGTACTAGTGCTGCGAATATGTTTGCTAAAGCGAATATGACGAATTTTTATTTATTTTTGAAGGAATTTCTTCGGTTGTGAAGATTGCTTGGGAGTGCGTTCGACTTTTAGACGTGAACATTCGGCGGATGATGTGTGATCGTGCCTTAAAAGCGTATTACGTATCTTGGTATTGTAAATATGTTTCCAACAAACATTTTTGTTAGCACTGCTACGCCTGGCTGGCAATTACTGTCAAAATATAATTGGAAAACTGTAAATGAAATGTGCAAGTTTTGGGCATTGGGCATTTTTACATACTATTATAATCTATATATCATATATCAGCCCATATACGTCCCACTGCAGGGCACGGGCCTACTTTACAATCGAGAGAATCGATTGGGAGTGGTTAGGCCATATAGTCCACCACGCTGGCCTAGTGCGGGTTGGCGGACTTACATACCGTAGAAATTCTTTAAAATCACTACGGTATGCAGGTTTCCTCACGATGTTTTCCTTCACCGTTAAAGTGCGTGGTGATTGACTATCAATACACACATAACTCCGAAAAGTCAGAGGTGTGCCCTGGGATTTGAACCCGCGACCACCGTGAACATGTAGGCAGCCGCGTCTGGCCCGTTACCAACAGGCCACCACGCACTCTCATAATAAAGAGACTAAAATACACCTGATGGTAAGAAGGCAGTCCAAATGGACAATCCAATATTCATCAGTGAGGATGATTATGTGTATAATTAGGTCTATGTGGCGATCTATGGGGCCTAGCAATAGAACTGACTGAACTGAACCTAAAACCCCCATTGTTATCCAAGAAAAATTGTATCATATGCATCAAAAATAATGCTGGGGTCTTCAAAACCATTCATACTAACAGACGCATATATTCTATGGTATAATATCTTAGGTAAGGTGGTCCCTGCCCAGGCAGAATCGAATATCCTACCAAATATAGGATATTGAAACTTTAAGACAGGTATTTAGTTGTACTTGGCTGACACCTCAGCTTAACTAGTTGCTTAAGCCGAGGTGTCTGTAGTCAGAACTTAGGCAACAGACGTAAGTTTTGCCTAACTTGCTTAAACTAATGCGGCACTAATATCACGAAGCTGACAATTAGTAGATTACAAAACTCAGAGGTATTATGTAAGATCTTTGAATATAGTCCTGTTGTAGAAAGTGCCTTGAGACAAATAGACACAACAGAATTAACAAATGAAGACTTAAAGGAAATGGGTCTTCACGAAATATGTTACCATTAATTACATATACTTGAGACATTACAATTTCAAAGTTTAGAAGCCCAATCAACTCATTAAGCCATAACCCATGCAATTAAACATAGCCAGGATTAGGGAACTCCATTATCCCGCATGCAAAGTTGGCAGCTGTAAAAAGGTGATATTTTACGAAGTTAAAGGGATTTCGGGGAGGATTTCATTCTTTCAATCTCGCTCGTAATTAGTAAAGTTTTATTGTATCCTTCGTACTCGGAGTTGAACCTAAATCCAAATGAATTGGATTCCGGCACGCAAGTTATTTTTGGAACTGGTACAGTGGAGTTACTGTTTATGGTAATTGAACTTGGATAACCAGACGTTAAATTGACATTAGTTTTGGTGAATTATATTGGAACTTGGCCGGTTTGTGGTGGGGTTATGTAAATCTCTGTTTAGGAGCCAAAGAGTGGAAGGGGTGCTACACGATTATGAACTTATAAGATTTGGAATACGTCATCTTATAGTCACAGATAATCTGACATCTTAGTAAAGTAGTGTTTCATGTTGTATTGAATTCTTCTAAGATTTTGTGGTTCCTGCAGATTTATGTACTCAGTTGTGCCTAAGGTTTGATTCAGTCAGGCAAACTGCCGATTATAACATAAAATGGACTACACGATCAATATCAATCATGAAGTTCCATATAAGTGTGTGACAATTATTCCAAAATACAGACAAAAAAAATACAACGTCAACATTGCGTGCGTGGTGGCCTGTTGGTAACGGACCAGACGCGGCTGCCTACATGTTCACAGTGGTCGCGGGTTCAAACCACGCACAAGTGGGCACACCACTGACTTTTCGAAGTTATGTGTGTATTGATAGGTCAATCACCGCGCACTTTAACGGTGAAGGAAAACATCGTGAGGAAACCTGCATACCGTAGCGATTTTAAATAATTTCTACGGTATGTAAGTCACCCAGCCCGCACTAGGCCAGCGTGGTGGACTATATGGCCTAACCACTCTCAATCAATTCCCTCGATTGTAGAGTAGGCCCATGCCCAGCAGTGGGACGTATACGGACTGATACAATACAATGATACAACATTACATTATATTAGGTTAGAATTACATATCGAACCTGCATCTCCTTGTTTCATATCTCTCTTTTCGCCCCTACGCCACGGCAGCCATCAAAATAGGTCATAATATATTCATTCCAAAAGTTCTTTATTGTTTTCATCTCTCGAGTTTCCTATCACGTCTCAACATTATTAATTAGGACGTTCTTGGAGAGATTTTATTAATTTGAATTTATATCTTATTTTTTTGTATGCTCAGCGAGCGGATATTGATTAGATTAATATCCGGTCGAGATGTTTAAGGCTGCTTTTACACTACCCGCTTAAGTTTCGCTTTCACTAGTTTTCATCCTAGTTATATTATATCTTAATCCGAACGAAAGTGATTTAAGGAACGAGCAAAGATTGTTAGTCTGTGTCTATCTCTAAGCGACGCAGGTGTAAATTGTAATGTTTGTCCGACATTGTTCTACCACTATCTAACGGAAACCGACAAGGAATAGCTATATAACAAATTGGTTCGATGAACAACAAAGATTCTTCAGTTGGTAACACACTTGAACCAACCACCATAGAACCCACTAAAATGTGTCACATTTCTGACTCAACCTTTGAATATCTGATTTCCATTATACCGGTGTGATTGCGTAAACCGGTTTAAACTCGATAGATCTGTCAGCGGATACTACATTTGAATTAGATTTACCACATGAATTGTCAACAGAAATCACATTATCGTGGTAACACAAAATAAACACTATAGAAATTTCCATTTTTAAACTCACGCCTTTTCCCAGGGCACTCAAATTTCGCCTTGTTACGCCCATGATGGGATGAGGGGCGAACCTATCGCCAAATCGGGCACGAATTCCTGACTCCAGACTGATAATATAGTAATTTCCATCACCACTCAATTTAAGCTGCATACCTCTGGACGATTCAAAAGAAAATTCCATCAAAGCGGATGTATGCAGTGAACTGCTCGATTTTACCGACTGTAAAAAGAGAGTTATGTTCGGCGCTGGCTTAAGAGAAGCAGCTGTCGCAGATTATCACGCTCTGTGCCCGCGATGGATGGTTCGCAGATGTACGGAAAAAATGCATATCAAATGATTTTGATATTGAAATTCTTGTTTTAGTTGTGCCGTTGTATGAGTTTAAAGATATTAATACAAAATATAGGGTAGAAAAAAACGCTGTCGAGAAGACCTGGATGAAATTTCTAAAGAACGCCAATATTTCACGCCCATGTGGCGTGAAATTTCTAAAGAGCGTGAATTGTGGAAGGAGACCTTTTCGCGGTAGTGGAATAAAATCGGTATGGTAGCTTTTGTTTGTATCTCTGAACAAATAGGAAGAGATGTCACTAATGTCACATCAAGTTTTCAGACTTTATTTCATTCCATCGATGTCATATACGACGTTATCGTGATGTCAGGCGCAAACAGTTTCGGGCAAACCCAAATGATACTTAAAATGTACAATATTTGGAATTAAAAGAGAGAAGAATACCTAATCGGCAAATTCTAATAATCTTCTTTTGGAAAGGCTCCGTTATTTACCTAGATATAAATCCACCGTAATTTAAGTGACAAACCATGATTCCATTTATCAATAACAAACCACACTAATGCAATCTTAATCTTTTCTAGTTATTTTTTTACATTTAAGGTCTAGTTTACATTGAAACATAAAAAAATAAAAATCAAACCTCAATTTCAATACCGCATCAAAAATTTCCAAGTTCCTCTACCCGTCAGCGCGTTCGGACGTGTGGCGCCATCTTGCGGCTCCTCTCGAGCGAGCGTTATCCCGGACTCATTGTCCTGCAGTCCAGAGGAACCATCCATGAATATATGCAGACAATGAATTCGAACCTTTGGGATTTTCATTTTTGATAGTACGTGCAACTTACTTACAAATGTTGTAAGCCCGAATCGATAAGAGCAGTTTAAATGTCAGTGAACACAAGACTCGGTGAGCCTTTATAAATGTCTTCGTTTTAGTCTACAATTATATTATTGAAATAATACAATGATGAGTCTTGTAAATAATAATTAATCTTGTTCATCTCCCTCCCTCTTAAAGACAATTTTTTTTGTTTAGGTCCGGCAATCGAGCAAACTGATCATCTGATTGTAAGTGACCACTGCCGCCCATGAACATCCATAACGCTTAGATCATAGATGTGTTTCCAACCCATCAAATTAGGGGGAGAGAGGAAAGGAAAAATAATGGGAAGAAGAGAATCTAACTCACCGAACGAAACGGGACGGCGGAGTTATCGCTTCACGTTGATTTCCTGCGATTCGCGGGTATCGCCCCGGACTAACCTGCCCATTCATGCTGAGTCCTGACTTACAACAGCGTGGCTTTACCACTTCCAGAAAAAGTTAATTGGGCTTATACTCCAAGACCAACAAGCCCGTTATAAATGTCTCCGTACAGTTTTTGTTGAAGAATGTCTTTTAGAAAATGTTCTGCGTCTTCAATCAAAGGCTCCTCATTTTGACTAAACACGCCCACCACTTAGTACAATCACCAAAAACAATTTACGAAAAGCGAGAAACATTCACAAATCCCCACAGTCCAATAGTAGCTATCATCAATGGAAGTTAATTCGCCTCATGTTTCCATAAAGCCTTGCCAAGTGTTCCCGAGGGATAGCTAAAGTTGCCCGGACAAGGGCTGTCCCGGAACGAGTCCTTGAGGAGCTATTGCATAGGAGGGGCGTGTGCAATTTGTATTCAATGGAATGTAACACATGTTCTGAGAGGTAAGTTCAAACAATTTTAGTATTTGGCGCAAATCAAAGACGACCTGATTTATTATCAAGATATTACGATCAGCGCCAAAGTTATAATTATATCGGAGGGGTGCTAGCGTGTAGTCTTTGTGGCCACACATGCACTGCAAAGATTGGTTATGTCAGTCACCTGAGAGCACATCAGAGGCACGACTCTCAACAGTAGAAACAATATTACAAACAGTCGCCAAAGCCGTATACGGTCGGAGATATCGTGACTACAGAAGTTGTCCACTTATTCTTTGAAATGATATTAATATGATTTCCAACGAGAGGCCGCAGATTCGTTTTCTACACGAAGACAAATGCTTATACTCGTATGGTATCCACAGATCTTTGTTTTGGTTATGGCTGTGGTACCAAAAGACTAGTAGTTTCACCCACGACACAAGACTTGATTAATTTTAAATCTCACTAAAGAATACGTGTTGCCTATTGGATTGATTATTCATAATATCTGCTGTTTCTCGGTGATTGCTCAAGTCCAAAAAAAGGTTTCGATACAAACAAGTTTCCAAGCTAAGTGGTTACATTTAAGTTTTGCACGAAAGTTAACTCGTTTACCGTAGTTAAAAATAGTTCGGATTTACCGAGTCTTTGTAAAAGACTTGTGCCTTGGCTGAACGCGATTCAGCTTGAGAAGTTTTTGATAGATTTTCCAATACATTGCCTCGGAATAAATATATTTCGATGTTCAATTTTATTCACTGAGTGTGATGATGAGAATTGCATTCATGTTTGAAGTGGAATATAATATGATAAGATAATAATAAGTGTGTTATAATTATTATTAACAATTGGACCTGAATAATTGTGTGGATCGACGAGAGATTGTCTCATATTGCCTCTCTCTATCTCGACTGCACAAATAAAATACACCCAACAGTTAGCCCGACCCCACACTTAAACCGACTCTAGTTTCGTGGGTATCAGAAACTACGAGAGACTTTTCGGTCCCACGAACACCTAGACCTGAAACAAATACTTGTGGTTCACACAAACAATTATCTGATGATGATGATGGAACCCGCGACTTCACGTTCCATAGCCGAAGTCTAACCGACTGCGCCATTATTCCGTCAAAATATACTTTTACTTTCACAATATTAATATAATTCAATACTAACAGTATAAAATAAGATATCATATAAATGTCGATAGCAAATCAATATGTGCGAATTTACCGGAAATGGCGTCGAATGTGGGAAAATCTCGCGCACAGTCGGATATTTACACGCGCGGATATTTCGGATATAAAATAAACTAAGTGTGGTATATTGTGGGGATAAAAATGTTCACATACGACATGAGCTTTTGAAAATATTTTGATCTTTTCTAACCACTTGTAATCGTAAATCCATATCAGCCGAACTTAATAATATTATGAAAAGTCATATTCATAACAATTTTATAAATATATTGTCAACTAGCTTCTGCCTGCAAACTTCGTCTGCGTGATTATCTTTATTTGAAGTTACCTTTATTTGGAATTTGCCATCCCATCCCGTCCCGTCCTGTTATATCCCGCCCGTCCCGTCTCATTCTCACTCAAGGCATGTAATTCAGTGTCATCCCATCCCTTTGAGTATAAAAAAGTATCAAATATATCGGAATTCCTTCCACATCCCACGGGAACATTAAATATTTCGGTTAAGTGTTAATCCAGGGTGTCAGCTGCCTCCGTACCAAATTTCATCGAAATCCGTTAGCCGTTTCTGAATTCATCGCGCATAACCGCACAGACAAACCGACAAACAGACAAAAATTCAAAAAATCATTGTTTTTAGGTTCTATTACGTTAATACAGACCCCCTATATTAGTTTTTTTCATTTGTCTTCCACGTACAGACAAATGTATTATATGTATAGATTTTACATTATAATAAAAATCAATTATGCCTCAACTTTTGAAGTACGATATTATGTTCCTTTTTTTGAAAAATAAAAAACTCAATTAAGCGTTATATTTGTATTTTTAACCACCTGACGTTGATTTAAATAAAGGATATTCTAAGGTAATGAAAACAGAAGATGTAAGGCGCACATATTGCGCATTCTTTGTGTACGTAAGGGACTTGCGTACCTTGCGAAGGGTTCAAGGACTAACATACGTGAAATAACATCTAGCGTATTCCCTTTGACTAAATAGCAGCAACTTAGCTATTTTTCCTAAATATTTCTTTGAAAACGAGTTGAAAGTAAACATTAATGCTATATTTAATAGTGCAAAGTCAGAATGTTAAAATGAAAAAGGCAATAACTTAAGATGAAAAAGTATGCAAATTTAAATTAAATGAATTTAAAAATACTTTTGGGTAACAGCTTTTGGTCTAAAGAATTTAGTAGACATATCTGCTATGCAGCTCACAATTTTTATGAATTTAATATATAGTGGAAAAACACAAAAATCGAAAAACAATAACTAAGTCTTAATGCTCTTAATATGGTCCAAATGAAAGCATTTTATTCCATTTCTAACTCTGCTTTACCTATAATTTCAATAAATTAAGTATGTACCTACTTACAAGTTATTACGCTTCTACCTTTGTTAATGGACTTAGAAAATCGTTATTTTCTAAGTCTTTTGATCAAGCCCAGCCTCGCTTCAAGCAGTCGTTTCCATAAACTTTATTATTGCCTCGACTCAAAGTTGTCTTGACGCCGGGTCAGTGGGTCGCTGCCAAAACGCGTCAGTATTTTGACGGCTCAATTGGCTGAGTTATTATGTCTTCGAGGTAAATTGTTTTAATAGTATCTACTGTATAAGAATCTTAAGAAAAAATATTATGCTACGATCATTATACTATAAATACACCCAACAGTCACACACATAGTCCCGAGCCCACATTAAGATCAATTAAGTCTTGTGTCGCAGGTATCAGAACTACGAGAGACTTTTCGGTCTCACAAACACCCAGACCCGAAAGAAATATTTGTGGGCCACACAAACATTTCTCTTAGTGCGGGGATCGAACCCGCGGCCTCTCGTTTCACAGCCGGCGTCAAACCAACTGCGCCACGGAGGCTGTCATCAAACCAACTGCGCCACGGAGGCTGACACTATACTATACACATAGAAGGGGTACTATGAACAAAATGTGTCACTAGAAAAACGGTATACGTACGACTATGAATTTTTCTATCTCTGTCAATTGACTGTCTCGGTGGCGTAGTACGATACGATTATAACGCTGAGGTCTCAAGTTTCGATCCAGAGTGGGGCAAAGAAATTTTGGATTTTTCTATTTATTATCGGAGTAAGGTAACGTGCCCGATATGGTGATAGGCCCGCCCCCTATCACATCGTGGGACGCAATATGCAAGCCGAAATGTGATTCTTTGTTCTTCCTTGTCAACATCAAGCAAACTAGTCGGAACAATCGATTTGATTCTACAAACTCGGTTCCCTGTCTAGCCAAACATTGTTGAAATACAGGTGTTTATTTATTCTCGGTAGAGTATTGTCCATTCCTTTCAAGTGACTGGAGAGAATTGTGTCGGAGTAACCGAGCTTATCTTGGTTAGTGCATACATACATAAACTCACGCCTTTATCCCAGAAGGGGTAGGCAGAGGCGCCACCAGGATACCAACATTTCGCCTTGTATGTTCCATCCCATGATGTGGTAGGAGGTGAGCATATAGCCATTTCGGGCACAAATTCCTGACTCCGGGCTGTTAATGAATAGAAAAACCCAATATCAATATCTTGGTTAGTGACTTGCAAGAATTGTGTCCCCAGACCTAGCGATTTGATTTTATGGTGGACAAAGTCCTTCGGTTATAGAATATCAAAGTCATAGTATCTTGATATTTATTTATTTATAAATACTTTTATAAAAAATTCCAAATTGAAAAAAAAAAGGTTTCACAAGTTCTTTTGACTCCAATGACGATAACCATATTGCCTTCTAGACACGGTATTGGCCAGCTATACACAATTTTCTATTGCAATTGGACATTAATCTATAATACTCTTGTTGGCGAAAATCTAAGGATATTTCTATCCGCGTGAATAGCGACCACCATACTCAATGGTTAAGAACCCGACAAAGCCAGTAGTCTCTCGTAAGTGTCTCGCATTTTGGACTCACCTGTCCGGATACAACCAGGCATGGAATTAACTATAAATCATAGGATTCTCTATCTAGAGCTCAACTAGTGCCTTAAGATGCATTATAGCAATTTATGCCATTATAAAAATATATACGCTGTTTCTCCTCTGAAGCATATTCACACGAATTATAGATGATGCCATGTCCACAAGCTCCGAAACACGAGATAGACATTAATCCGTAGATACTGAATGCATTGAGATGATTATGAATGCAAAACGGACTGGGGTTATGTTAATGTGGCGAGGCTTGACCATGTCTGCTGGCGTGACCGAATGCTACATAATGTATACCGAATTTGTTTTAGCCTTGAGATGAATATTCAGGGGAGTCATCTAAATTGTTGCTCGTGTTTGGAGACGGATTTATAATATTATGTAAGAAATTAGGTCTATAAGAAAGAAAACATCGTGAGGAAACCAGCGTATCTTTAATTTGTAAGAATTTCTACAGTAAAGTCCGTCAACCGCACTAAGCCAGCGTGGTTGACATTATGGCCTAACCCCTTTTAACCCTTAATTAGTCGCATGGGGTCAACGTATCTTTGCGAGCCAAAAATTCTATCTTAGCTCGAGCGCAACGCGCTCTTACCAACAGTAGCTTCCGTATTCGCACCAAATTTGTCATTTTAGTGTCAAACAGGACGCCAAGGGTCAAAAGTGCGTCGCTGCACTCTTGGTGCGTGACCCCATGCGAGTAATTACGCAACTTTTTTTGTTCGAGGTAAGTTTATGTATTTTTGATATGTATTGAGTTTTCTTATTGGGATTTATATGTTAAGTATAATACGTTTATTACAATAATATTTGCATGGGTTTTTTCATATGAAATGTATTATGTACTGCATAAATACATGCTTTTTATTATTTTCATATTTTTACTGTTGTAGCTTTGGGCTATGGATAGAAGAGAAAAAAATATTTACGTTGGCTGGATGAAGAGTCTTAGGAAGTGCAGTTTGTTAGAGGCTGGGATTCAAAGAATAATGAGGTTGAAATCATTGACTGCGACCGTCATAGTCGTCATGGTCGTCATGGTCATTATGATGATGCCGTATTGATCAAAAAGTACCAAACAAATGCATGAAATGCAGTAAATTCATATGCTATAACCATTTTAAGGTTTATTAACAAAACTATGATCACGAAGATGCTGATTAGTTATAAGAACTATTACATAACTACTGTTGATCTCAAAGTGCCTATTTGTTGTTTTTTTTTCAGAAGAATCTTATTCTGCGTTTTTGAACGAGTTTGTTTAAATTTGTACATCAATTAAAATTTAAAATTTCTGAATAATTACTGTATTTTAACAATATGTTATTTTATTATTTGTTCCCTACATAATTACATTAAAATCATCATAGAAAGTTGGGGTCACTGATGACCCCATGCGAGCAGTTGTGTGATTTTCTTCATGCGACTAACTAAGGGTTAATCGTACTCTCGATTGTGCCTTGAAGTAGGACTTACATATGTAAGCTAAAACATAGACAGATACCACACAATTAAAAGATACTGCAGATAAAAGTATCCATAGCTTGGGATGGTTACCTCTCCTCCGACAACACAAGCATCCCGAATTTCAAACTAAGTGTACACACATTAAACCCGGCACGCGCACACTTTAATGTGCCACTGTGATAGATGCTCCAGCATTGTGTAAAAGGGTCGCAATCTAAGCAGGTTCAGATGTCTTACCACTAACATTTATTTATGCTACTAGGAGTTTGTGGTCTTAATAATTAGTTCTAACAGGATTTTCGTAAATAAAGTGTGGCATTCTGATAATGGTAAGTATTAAATGATAGCCTTCTACGCCAATTACTGGTAGGCTGCGGAATTCCTATAGTAATTAATACCGGGACACGAAAAAATCTTGTTATGAAATTCACATCCATGAAATATCGTTTATGTATCATTTTCTTTTGTATCTTTTCTTGTAAATAAAATGAAAAACTGTTTATTAAAAATATAGACTTAAAGAGACAATACAATTGAAATAAAACTATTTTTTATCGCGATTTGGTTATTTTGTTTCATATTTTTTACTTCCCGACGTTTCGATTGGTTTACAGCTTTCGTGGTCACGGTTCTTAATACTTGTAAATAATGTAATACAAAAACGAAGAACGGAGACTTCTGATTATTTCACATTTCCATCATCCCTTATTCAACCACTTTATCCAAATATAGCAAGGATGTAAATGAACTGGCTATTTAATTCGTGTTTCTCTAGGCTCTCCATCTCAGCTGGTTTGAGTAGGTGTCTATGTAAAACGGCCACTCAGGAGTACTCGTAATGCCGCCAAGCTATATCTGTGTGGAAATGTTAACGAAGCTACGTTTCAGGTATGGTTTATATATTTAAGTCAGGATAAAACTGGCTTCAGTTTTGATTTTAATTGCTTATTCCTCAAAAGTGCGTGGTGGCCTGTTTGTGAACGGATCAGACGCGGCTGCCAACATGATCACAGATGTCGCGGGTTCACGGTGAAGGAAAACACTGTGAGGAAAAACCTGCATGCCATCGCGATTTGCAAGAATTTCTATGGTATGTAAAGTCCGCTTGCACTAGCCTAGCGTGGTGGACTATATGGCCTAACCCGACCCAGTCGTACTCTTGATTATAGAGGAGGTTTGTGCCCTGCAGTGGGATGTGTATGGGCTGATACAGTACATTATTAAAGCATTATAATAAAATATTATAATGGCTTTAAAATCGTGGTCCAGACTCTGATCTAGCTCAATCATAAAAGCATTTAATTTTTTTGTTTATTATTATAAAAATAATTCCTTATTTTCTTTCTATGTGCAAATCCTTGAGGGAGTCTTCTGCTTAACAGCGGTCTTCTAGAATAAGATTATGATAATTGTATTTGTATTAGCAAGTATTTTCTGTCGCAATTACAGCTGCTTTATAGTATCTTTTTTTATCTATATCTAACAGTGACATACATAGTTCTGACCCCACACTAAGATCGAGTCTTGTGTCGTGAGTATCAGAAACTACGAGAGACTTTTCGGTCTCACAAACACCCAGACCCGGAACAAATATCTGTGGATCACAAAAACATTTGTTTCGGTGCGGAGATCGAACCCACGGCCTCTCGTTTCACAGGCGGCGTCTAACCAACTGCGCCACGGAGGCTGTCAACATGTATACATTATGTTTTCCCATATTCTTTATTCACAAATTCTCTTAAAATGCTCAACAGTAGCACAATTCACATTATTCTCAGCGTACTCAGCAGCCAAACTCTCATCAGTGTGAACACGTAATATTTCATAGTTATTCGCTTAATACAGTATAGAATAACTGGAATATCTCAGCCCGCTCGCCGGCGACCGCAACTTTATGGAATTCACTTGAGGTCGCCGGCCAAAGAGCTTTTAACCGGGCCCTGTTGACGAATATCTTTGGCGTAGCAAAATTTGTGTCAATATTCGATACAGATGGTTCGCGTTATTGGAAATTATTTATTATTGGGTTGGTAGTTATGTTTAAGAGGATTTTTTGGATAACTATTAATTAAATTACGGAAATCATGGTCATTTCGTCGAATGTTTTCTCTTATAACTTTTACTAATCTACGAAAAGCACAAGTCACGAATAATTCTTCAGTTCGGAAAATATGGAGTGAATAATATTTTTGTTTTGGTTATATTATTTTATGACAATAACTTAAATGTGGCTATCTCTGCCCTACAATGTTCTGACAATAGTCAAACCATTTATAATCATCACTAGATTGTCTGCTGTCGAACATAAGCCTTCTCTCAATATAAGGTAATAAGTAGGAAGTACATTGCATCCGTTGAACTCAATAAGATTCTTTGTGTGGTCTAAAACTACGATCTTCGGAATTCTAAAACTTTCTATCTATATCTATCTATATCAGCCCATATACGTCCCACTGCAGGGCACGGGCCTACTCTACAATCGAGAGAATCGATTGAGAGTGGTTAGGCCATATAGTCCACCACGCTGGCCTAGTGCGGGTTGGCGGACTTATATACCGTAGAAATTCTTTAAAATCGCTACGGTATGCAGGTTTCCTCACGATGTTTTCCTTCACCGTTAAAGTGCGTGGTGATTGACTATCAATACACACATAACTCCGAAAAGTCAGAGGTGTGCCCTGGGATTTGAACCCGCGACCACCGTGAACATGTAGGCAGCCGCGTCTGGTCCGTTTACCAACAGGCCACCACGCACTTTAAAACTTTAAAATTATATTATTGCCTTCCCAGTCAGAAGCTAAAATAATAAGGATGAATAAAAAGCAAAGCGCTAGGCAACAGAAACACTTTTAATTACGAACCTCTTCGTGTGTTTCAGGGGCAGTCGAAAAACAGCGCTGTACCCTGCGAAATGTACAGCTCTAATGAAGAGAAAATATGAACGAGTGTCTTTGAAACTTTTTCCATTTTTTTTGGGAACTAGAACGGTCTAAGTATTTTTTTGCTTTCATTTCTTGGAGATGTATACCTACCTAAAGATGCCAGTCTCATTCACAGCTTCTTTCGTTAACATAAAAATATGTTTATAGTTTCTGCGTGTCTGAATGTATTTAATTTTGTATTGAAAATGCCTTGCTGCTTGTAGAATATTTGCGTAAAATGGTGGAAGAGCTATCGTGGCTCATCGAGATTCCTCGGATTTCAAGTTCAGCCGGTTTATATACGGCTTCAATTAGGTCTGCATAATCTTATCGACTTCTCCAATTGGTCGATTCGATCAGTAGCTGGAAAGCATTGCTATCGTCAAATATTAGTAGTAGAAAAGCTTAGAAATCAGTACTGTCTTATCATCGATTTATCTTTTTTAAGTTGGTATAAACATACCAACGAAGTGCGTGGTGGCCTGTTGGTAACGGACTAGACGCGGCTGCCTACATGTTCACGGTGGTCGCGGGTTCAAATCCCAGGGCACACCTCTGACTTTTCGGAGTTAAGTGTGTATTGATAGTCAATCACCACGCACTT
Organism: Deilephila elpenor; assembly: GCA_949752805.1. NCBI lineage: Eukaryota > Metazoa > Arthropoda > Insecta > Lepidoptera > Sphingidae > Deilephila > Deilephila elpenor. Next base: position 13,072,733 of record OX457108.1, read on the forward strand.
TAACGCTGAAGGAAAACATCGCGAGGAAACCTGCATACCGTAGCAATTTTAAAGAATTTCTACGGTATGTAAGTCCGCCAACCCGCACTAGGCCAGCGTGGTGGACTATATGGCCTAACCACTCTCAATCGATTCTGTCGATTGTAGAGTAAGCCTGTGCCCTGCAGTGGGACGTATATGGGCTGATACAGATAAACACACCAATTTCAAAAACTTCTAAAGGTTTAAATCATGAATATTTAACACGAGCCAAACATTATGAGATATCACCCAGCAGTGTATTTAGTTAAGATACCGGGTTTACGAGGCTCGTATCTAAGAAAAAGCACGCAGTAAACTTTTACGAGCTCCCCGGGAACCGCCGGATGGATTTATTTCGTTTATGAACTTGAGTAACACTAAAATAAATTTAAAGTTTTCACTATGATTAAATGGGACCTGATGTTCTTTTTGTTTCCGAGGAGATTAGTGTTCTTGTCAAATTCTTAGTCTAGTTTTTTGATAATGTTTGTATTATGTTGAGATAAAAGCAATAGGATTTCCCTGCGTCATTTTTATGACTATTAGATGCATTGGTATTTATTGATTTAACATAATCTACACAATAGAATGTATAATGACATAATCATAATCATACATAATCTACATCGAACCCTCAATTACCTAACTTGATAGGTATTTGACATTAATTAACATAAATTGGATTTCGCTAGATATTGAATGATTTAATTGAAGGTGACGAAAAATAGCTAATGGATTGTATATGTCACCGTAAAATTGTAAATGTCGTAAGATTGTAATCTATCTCGCGAGATTGTGAACTGTCGAAAGATTGTGAACCGTAACATACTGCTTACAATTTAACGTAGATTAATATAATTAATCTGGGTGTATTATGAACGAAGTACCGCAGTGAGTTACCGCAAAGAAACAATCGTTAGGTTTGGTTAGGTTAGTTTATATTTAAAATGGAAATAAACTAACCTAACCTAACGATTGTTTCTATGCGTTAACTCACTGCGGTACTTCACTCATAATACACCTAGATTTTACAATTTGACAATTTAAGATTGTGATTTAACAGTTTCATTTTGATAGATTACAATCTAATGAAAAATAATGCGTTAAATTGTAAGCAGTATGTTATGGTTCACAATCTTTCGACAGTTCACAATCTCGCGAGATAGATTGTAATGTAACGGTATTTACAATTTTACGGTGACATATATAACCATAATATTCAGTCTCAAATAATAGAATGTTAAGTTCCTTTCATTTGAAAATCAATCTTAAATATAAATAAAAAACTGGGGTAAACGTATTAACTAAATAGATTCATAAAAGCGCCTAAAATCAAAACCGAATTTAATCGCAATGTTATAAGTAGACCCTCTCAATCGTACTCTCGATTGTGAAGGAGGCCCGTGCCTTGCAGTGGGACGTATATAGGCTGATACAGATTCAGCTATAAATTATAACATAATTTACTAGAGTCCAATGAAAGATCATTAATTTGAATATATTAAATCGACCTCTATTTAAATCTTAATTCCGAATGAGACGCGAGACCGCGTTTCATCTTAATCTTCATGAAACTATGATAAATATTATGTGTGTAAGTTTGTGGAATATAACAATAATTTACAGGGGGTTATGTATATGCAAGTAACGCTTATCAATGATCATAAGATAAGCCAATGATAATTAATGTATGTACCATTATAGAATTTAAAACCAAAAAGTTTTTTTTCCTCTATGGCAGATGACGACAATTCTGCCAATGTCCAAAAAGTTTTTATTCTGGCACTATAAAATGACAACAAAACTTTTGAAAATGAAAATGAAAATAATTTATTAAATCCATGAAAAAGTTTAACATTATTTAGATATTAACATTATATCAGTAATTTTTTATCTACCACCTGGTTAAGAAAGCGGTTTTCCCTAGAGAAAAACGGACAAGACACTCTAATGTTGCTCTTTTCAAAACCAGTTTACAATATAGTGATTATTACAAAAGTTACATGTTGGTTTAAATCAGAGCAGTTAATTAATAATTTGTCATTATTTGCAAGTAAGATATATTTTTAATACAAATATTATGTTTACGTTACATTTAATATGACTGAGAAGTGAGAGAAGCGAAGTAGCCCATTATGAAAAATCATTTTAAAGGTACGGTCCAGACTCCAGATACAATAATTACTAGCGGGAGATAATCTTTTTGAAACAATAATGAAAACTGATATGTCGCTGAACTCGAAACAGGACAAATTTATCCTCGGTCACTTTGGCGTGTTTTACACTTAATATCCTGTAGGAGCTGTCCATACAAAAAGGAATATTATACTACCGACACTTAACCGAAAAGATGATTATGTCATTGCGATCACGTGCAGAGTAGAGACTGTCTCGCCCTCACACCCGCCACTGCAACTCCTGTAAGCCAGGATCAACAGTGGCACGCATTTTAATGACACTGAGCATTGAAGCTCAGCGCGTCTCCGGGAATGTCTAACTTGTCTTTAACCCGCAACGAAATCAATCAAAAAAGTTAAATTAATAGGAGGAGTTGGAAATAAATTATTGTCCACTTCCATTACGTGCAGAGTAGAGACACCGATCTAGTATAAAAAATAGAACTGCAAGCAAAGCCGAGATCAACAAGCAGTAGAGTATAATTGGATTGTGCAAATGAGTCCTAGTCTTCGTACAATTCGGGTATGAATTGTAATAGGATTGTGCAAGCTCGGATAACGGTGCGCAAGTGATACCCTGACGCCAGAATACACAAACGCCATTTATATAAATGCACTTAACTACCCACGCCCTACTCATTCAATACATTTAAGTGGGACTTGCAACTTAAGTACAACATAATATTGAAGTGGCGTTTGAGTATTTGGGTGTGAAAGGTATTGTAAGCGCTTTTTATTATGCACCAAATAAAGGCATCCACAAAGTGGTTAGATAAATTAATGAATGTTGCAGGAAGCTGTATGCACGCTACTTCCAATAGATGATTATGGAACGCATATATTTAGTAGTGAATTTCATGTGGTTATAGGTGATGATGGTGAAAATAGCAAAACTCTAAAATAGCCATCGTAATCTTCAGTCCCAAGAAGTTTATAGCTGAACATTAGCCTGTTCTAGGGTTTTGCCAATACTAGCCAGGTTTTGGAGATGGGTTGGTAAACCAAGATTATTTGTGGATCACACAAACATTCGTAATAGACCGTCAACCGACAGGCTCCTCTTATTCCACATATGAAATTAAAATGACTTGCAAATTCAAGTGTAACTTTGGTTAAAACCTTCAAACTTCGCTTCAAATAAAAGCCCTTCTTCAACATTCTACTATGAAATGGGTTGAAAATTACGCACTCGTCTGAATTTGAACGTATTTAAAGGCAAGTTTTTCGTCCCATCATTAGTGGTGGTGGAGTGACTTTGTCCTCTTCACTGTTACACGCTCGTATAACTGGCGTTACAGCTGTGGTTTAACCCTGGGAGTTATAGGGGACGGATTAAGGACCAGTAGTGGGGGCATAACCACATGTATATTATGTTTTAATACTAGTTATATGGTAAGTCTAAGGACTCCGTCCTTAGTCAACACAATAATGCCGGCCTCATTAAAACTCAATCCACTTTGAATGATATTGGAGGCGGCATAATTGCATAGTGGATTTTCGCTTTATATGCAGTGCTTATTGTCCAAAATATGTACTGAGGACTAAAGAAGATAATTTAGACGTATACCATTCCTAAATATTGTATATAAGAGTCATATAAGTAATTGAATAAAAAAACCAGTTGACTATTTGAAGATACACCAATATAGCGGCAGAGGTGAATAGTTCATGTACGATTTTTTAAAGAAAAATTAATTGTTCGGTCGAGAAATGAAATGAAAATAATTTATTGAATCCATTAAAATGTTCAACATTGTTTAGATTCAGTCATTTTTTGAACTACCACCGGGTTCGGAAGGCGGTTTTCGCTAGAGAAGAACGGGCAAGAAACTCTAGTGTTGCTCTTTTCAAAACCAGTTTACAATGTAGTGTAATTAGAAAAATTATAAGTTGGTTTAAATCAGAGCAGTTCATTAATAACTTGTTATGATTTGCAAGTAGGATATATTTTAATACGAATAAGTTTACTAGATCGTATAATTTCCTGAATAATTAGACGGAGAGATAGCTGATCTGGAATTTCTATGGCAAATCTGTTCTGTACACATAAATCTTTAACCTATATCCAATATAGATAGAAACAACAAAAAAATAAAAGGCATTGCCAAAACATAATAACTTTGGGCGAAATCCAACTTCTAAAGTGACACGATCATCAACACTACAGTACTATAGCGCATTATCTTTAAAATCACTGTCTACCTCCAAAATCTTAATAAACTTCATGTTTTTTTGCTAAACTACTTGTACTAGCTTCTAATTAACAATTCTGCTAACAAGATAAGTTACTATACTATTTTCATTATGAGTAAGCCGTACGAAAGTGCCTAATAAGTTCAAAACAGCCCCCACACCATAACCGTCTGAATTCGTCTCTGTAAGCTTGTGCTTCAAAAATGCAGAGTACAATCTGCATAACAGATAAGTTTCGCTTTGCAACTGTCATTTTTCAACGGTTAATTTGCCTATTTAATTCAGGCACACACTTTTAATTTTGATACGAATTTTACACGCTAAAGACCACTTTTTTAAATTAGTTGGTTAGTCGGAATTAGTAGTCGTATTTTATAATAATAATATAATAATAATAACTTTTTATTGCATTTTTATTTACAATGACTCATAGTCATTCATGTCAATAAGGAAATTCAAAAGTCAAGTACTAGTTTTAATACTACAATGCTAAGTTTAGGTGTTACTTCAGATATTTCAGATTACCTCAGATATTTTTCTGATCATGGGCTTAAGCAAGCAATAAGCCACCTATGGTCGCGGGTGTAATCGTTCCAAAGAGACAATTTGTATGATCAACTTAATTTCGAAAATGTTTATGGATCCAAATTTTGTTAGCTGACACCCACTGCACGCAATATCTATGGGGTTGTTAATGAATGTGTGAATAATGGACATGTTTCCCTTGTACATTAATCCAGCAAGTTGCTTACAATCAACCAGAATCACCATTAAAAGCCAGCACAAATCAAAAGCTTACAGCACTAAAGGTTATTAAAAAAATAATCCATTAGACGTACTAACGAACTAAAGAACCAATTTGGCTGTACGAAAGCAGTAAGGCTGTTCATTAGTGAGAACTAACCTTAAAACCTTAAGCCGGGCTTATTCCGATGTATCGGCTGACTAGTCGCTGGATCAGTCGGGTACCAATCTTACACTGATTAAACTGTGGTGTATTTGATCTTTGAACCATTTGCTTTGATTGTGTGGCCGATGATTTGATCCGTTGTAGATATTGAGGGATAATTTAAAATGTTTATCATCATTGCGTATGGCATTAATCCTGCGTGGATCAAACCTCCATGTCCAGGTTCTTCAGCCAGCTTGCTGCATCAGGAGTGCAATCAATTGTTTATAAAATGAATAATGGAGTGTATTGGTTTTATATTGTTTAAAAAAAAAAGGTCTGACAAATGCATCTATACCACTTGATATTAAGAGACAACCTTGAGGGTTAATATGAACGACGTCTAAGGAGATTCATAACTGGTAGAAAATGATCAGGAAAAGGAAGAAGTTTTAAATGATGGGTCAGATAAAGACTTTTAGGTCTTTAACAATATCGCGCCGACCAAGAAATCTACCTAGTCTGAAAAGCCGGCAACGGTACCACTATCTAGGTAAATACTTCCCATTAGTTGACTTAATTGTCGGACCAACGAAAAAAATCGCAGCAATATTATTCGTATTATCTCATCTAGTTTAATACCTCAATGTTCGCAACAATACGGTCCGTCATACTGTAATGTAAGATACCCGAGACGCAGCGTCCCTCAGGACCCTCCCATCCCTTTCAATAATATCTTAATTGCCTTCGTGTAACTTGATGTACTCACAATCCCTCGTTCCCTTAATGCGAATCCTGTGAACGACCTAGCATCTTGTTATGGCTATAATTTTTTTATTGGTTAATCTTTAGGATATTCGTCTTTTTACCGAAATGACGATCTCCACTTCTGGGTCCTCGCGGTATTCGGTTTATTTATACTACAACAAACCTGTATTTTATCTCAAAACTAAAACATAAACATATGCTATTATAACTGCACATACCAATAGTAATTTTTGTGACTTATAAATAGCAAAATGACTTGTTGACAATCGAAATCGTTGTTGAAATTCGTGCAACTTTAAATTAAAATATTTTGAAAATTGCATTCGATAAAACTGATTAAATTACCCAAATAAAGACACCAATTCCGTATTGTTACGTGATGGGCACGACTGTGAAATTGGGTATTTGACTATCATCGAATTTTTGTATTATTTTGCAGACAAACAGAAGTGGCATTAAAACAAAACATTTTTGTGAAATCAGTGATAAAGTAGCTTGTAACATGAGGCAAATATTATTATTTGAAATACAAGAGTGGGGACGTAGTGGGGACATATTTCTGTCTCTTTCGCACCCGCACACTATAATGCATATTAAGAATAGTGACGTCACTAATTTTGTTTTGCATCCCTTTTCTTTTACCCCCACTACAAGATTAAAAACGTTTCTAACTTTTAAAATTCTGAATGGATTTACAAAACTCTTTGTTTGTTAGATTTTGGATATGGATACCATTTAACGAATTTAATAAAAAAAAAATGAGTCAAACACCCAATTAGGTAGTTCGCTTTTGAAGCCACGATTTCATGCGTTTTCCAAAATTATTTCGCTCATGATTGGCTGATTGCACACGTCCACCCCTTCGGGAATTATCCGAGCAAATGGTATTTTTGGGATCGAAATTGGGGTAAATATATATACATAATATATTCTCATCAAAATTATAGGGACACAATTTTATACCCAAGCAAAGTCAGACTGGGGTAGGTCGCTAGTTCTTAAAATATGAATAAATATAATATCGTAACTTTTCTACAGAAATATGTCGGCGCTCGCATACACTTTTTCAGAACGTGGGAGGAATTCGTATTTTAATACAAATAATTGAGGGTGAGGAGACGTTTGATATAGACAGTATGAACATTTACAATAGACTCAAATTGAAACGGTTTTAGAATAAATAGAGGTATTTTACTTTTTTGCACTATAGAGAAACAATTACAGTAAAAAAATCCAAAATAATAATAGTACAAGAAGCGGACTTCTCTCACTAGGCAATTTCTTCAAGGCAACCTTTAAATGGATACATAAATAGGAAAATGAGAGGGCAGTCTAAGGTGTTTGAAATAGTAAATTCAAAAGAATAATATACATATACAAATATAAATAGATATGACATACACAAACATACAATGCATACAATATATATAAACATATTATATACCTATCATAACATTTACCAAAAGATGCGAATGGACAAAAGATATTCCTCAGCGACATTCTTGTTGAGAAAGGTCTTTAATATTTTTTTAAATGACGACATTGTGCGTGCCCTTCTTACCTCAACTGAAAGTGGGTTCCACAGTCGGACAGCTTGGACAGTAAACGATTTGTCAGCAATAACAGTGACTTCGTAAATGCCACAATACTTATACCAACAATCACCGGTACTAAATTTGGATTGTATACCATAAGGTACATTGTAGTCACTTATCAAGCCTTCCTTTATAAGCTCTAGTATATTCGTTTCCGACCAGGCCGGAATAATTTTGTCGATCAGCGAGTGACAGCCAAGTCTTCATGTTCATATCGTCACATCTCCATACTGTATAATATTAATATCATTCAAACCTGGACATGTATCTAAAGACGTAATTTAACAAAGAACAGAGCGAAATTACGTTATCTGTAGTGAAATTAATTGGTACATTTATCTGAGATCCACAATCTCGTTGCGACTCCCGCGAGACGCTATTGCCATCCGTTATTTCTTGGAAGCCGCAATTATTATGTCGGCCATTTTGCAATGTGACGAATGCTCCTTTAGTCTTGCTTGTGAATGGGTAATAGCTAAGTGAGGTTTTATCTGGTTAAGACAGATGTAAAAGGTTATCTAAAAATATCTATAGTTTCAATGTTTTTTTTTAAATTGACAGAATGACAAAGTGATTACGGTGCGCTGGTTTCCCCACGATGTTTTCCTTCACCGTTATAGTAGTACCATTATATCATATCAATTTTTTTAGAATTTTTAAGGTATGTAAAGTCCACCGACCCTCTCTAAGCCAGCGTGGCGGACTACATGGCCTAACTCCTCTCAATCGTACTCTCGATTGTAGAGGAGGCCCATAACCTGCAGTTGGATGTGTATGGGCTAATACTGATACTACTGATTACAAAGTGACTGCAGTCGATAAAGGGTATCAGATTTATACCGACTAGTTCGAAACCGTATAAACAGAGCTCGAATTCGAAACAAGATAAGTACGCCTGTTTTTGTCACTGAAATAGTTTACCACCAGTACATGTAGTGGTTACTCTGGATATTAATAATTGATCATTCCAACCTAAAGAACGTGCCCCATACGGTCTATAAACCGTACTTAAAACACCAAACACCACTTATAAACTACAGTAAGGAAAATTTAAAGTTCAACCTTTCAGTCCCACAATACACCCACAATCAACCCGAAATTCAATTCAAAAACGCATTCAAGTGAATTTTCAATACGTAATTTTGGGCCATTCATCAATGCGATTCATTATCTACTGCAGTGACTCGCCCAGAAAAGGCTTCCTTTCAGCGCTTCGTGGCTCAGATCAACTATTTTCTCCCTCTTTGTTGGCGAAAGCGCATTACAAAGAGTATTGTGACAATGCCTAGGAGGATGCTTTTCAGTCTGGTTAGGGAATTTAATAAACGCGAATTTTATTTGGTAATCTGTGAAATGAGAGACTGAATGCGATCCAGAGGGGCACATAAAAAGGGTAGCACCTTTTAGGTGTTTTTGAACCATGTTCACTTTTGGACTCGAGGCAAGCAACCAGAAAAAAATATTGTAAATGTTATCATAGACTATTGGAAGACCACGATAATCTTGAAATACATTCCTAAATAAAATAAATAAATAAATACACCCAACAGTCACATACATAGTCCTGACCCCATACTGAGATCGAGTCTTGTGTCGCGGGTATCAGGAACTACGAGAAACTTTTTCGGTCTCACAAACACCCAGACCCGAAACAAATACCTGTGGATCACACAAATATTTGTTTCGGTGCGGGGATCGAACCCGCGGCCTCTTGTTTTACAGCCGGCGTCTAACCAACTGCGCCACGGAAGCTGTTAATATCATAGGCTCTAAGACAGAATTTTTTTTTTTTTTTTTTTTATTGCAATAAATGGCGAGACGAGCATGCCATTCGCCTCATGGTAAGCGATACGACCGCTCATGGACAGTAGCAAAACCAATCAACACCACCATGAATTACAAGGCAATGCTTGGAATTCCACTGCGCTCGCCATCCTGAGACATAGGATGTTAAGTCTCAATATGTCCAGTAGTTACTCTGGCTACAATGTCCTTCAAACCAGAACACAACAGCGCATTCACACTGCTGTTTGGCGGGAGAAATAGACATTGTGGTGGTACCTACCCAGGCGGCCTCTCACATATGAGAGACCTACCACCAGTATAAATAAAATAAATAAAATAACATACTTGTATTATTAACAGAGATCTGCGCACCAAAACATAAGTCGTGTGGCAACAAACATGTAAATTAAAGTGGAAAATGGTCACGTATATCCCTTGCCAAACGAGTAGGCTAGGACTGCTACCGAATAGACTCCACAAAACTAAAAAGGCCACGTGGTAGACCGCGCAGGAGGTGGATAGATTACTTAGATCATTTCAATAACAACTGGCAGAAGAAGGCCTTGGGTAGGGAGGGATGGAAGAAGGGAGGCCTTTGCCCTGCAGTGGGACAGTATAGGCTGAAAAATAAAATAAAAACTTGTATTATGAGCATCGAAAAATAAAAGTAAATTCTTTTTAGTATCACAACTCCCAAAGCCGATAGTTTTCAATACACATTTAAAACTGCGGACTAAAGTTTTATATCCATCTTTGTATTCAGTACTTCACGAGAGCTGTCAAATGCTCAATAACATCAAGAAGCCAATTTTTCTATGAAAAGATGGTTTTAAGAAATATGTTCACTAACATTAATCTTTGGCATACTCTCAAGGCGTTTTGTTCGAAGTTTATACAGCGGACGACTTTATACTGAATGCTTGGGGACGATTTTAGTTCTCAAAATCGGTGATTTCATGTTTTGCTTGTATGTTGCTTGGTTGTTAATTGGAATTATTTTATGTTAGGAGCTAATGCATCAATGGACATGTTAATGAAAAATAAGAACGTGTATGCAAATTTTTTCTATCGAGTAATTGCATACTCTGGAAGCTCAATTACCATTTTCTGCTCCCATTATTTTTTATGCCACATAGAAATACGCCTTAGACATGGCAAACGAGAAGACCCAGATTCAATACCCACGGTAGAACATCACAATATACGCGTATTTTAAACATAGAGCTTTGTCGTTGGTTATGGTTGCTACATATAAAAAAAAGATCTGGGACATTACAAATTAACTGATTTGAATTTATTAAAAAAGTCAAGAATCAAAAACTAAAGCAAAATAGTTACTCTAAATTGAGAACCTTACCCTATTCCTAATATAGCTTACGTAGTTTCAACTGGTACGAAGCGACAAAAGGCTTTACCCGACATTAAATGAAAATGCTGCAGCTGTTCGAAATAAAATTGTAGTTAAAGTACATTTTTAGTCGCGAGTCCCGCGGGATGTCATCTCGGCCCTTTCTCCCGGGACAATATGCCGGGAATTGACTTCGGGATTCGAGACAACTCGACCATTATCCGGGGCTGTGTGTGGTACAAGGACAGAAGCGGAGCGGGGATTATGCCTACCTGTATTCAATTTATTTTTATTTTCTGATTGTGATATTTTTGATTTTGTAGTTTAGTTATGTTTTTCACAGTAAGATACAAATAAATGTGCAAATAGTTTAATATTAGTTACATATCCATGATGCGTATTTTAGGAAAGCCAATCACGTCTATGGCACGTATGTCGACAGCTTAGCTGCAGCAATACCATGTAGTTAATTAATATTTATGATATCCAAATACGCATTGGTTTCAACGTTCAAATAATTTACGATTCTATTAAGATGCCAACATTGAGGAATAGACAAAAACTTGTAAAAGGAAAGAAAAGAGAGACTATTGTTATTTTTGCTATCTTATTGACCGAATCAAGTTGAATAACTAAAGTATTTCTTCATCTCCATTTTAAATTAGACATTTAATATATGTAAGGTACGAGAAATACCCCTTGCATAGTTTCACAATTAGATTTGTAAATATTATTTTCGATAAATTTATTTCTCCGCCTTACCGTTCCACCTTGGGCCGTCGAAGTAAAACTGCTGCTCACGAAGGCGCCGCTTTGTGAGGCCGACAATGGCCTGCTTGTTGGGTATATTAGCTTTTGACTGCGGCTCTCATATCCGCGAGATTACGCCGTGGCATGGTATTGCCGTGTTATCACTATAGGTGATTGTGACAAATCCGATCTACAATCTGTGCCGAATTTACCGTGAAATGCTGTTGTTTTGGTTATGAGATTTTTTGTAATATTCTGTTGTTTTATGGAACAACAGAATGTGTGTGTAATAATCTGGTTATTTTGGGGAGTAGTTATATCTTATTTAAGTCTTGTTATTCGGTTGGATTCAGAGTATAGAAAACGGATGACCTTCGTATTCACGTTATAAATTAAGTAAATTGGTATACTATATGTTTCTATTTTCCATATATCGTCAAACAAATCATTTTTAAAGTGACAAACCATTTGTATACCTCACGTCATCATAATGGCGTTGATAAAATTCATTGGGTTGTAATATACGATTTGAATATCAAGCCTGCAAATAAATAATGACCAAAATCACTGAGTTGGTTTCAGATAAGGTCATTTACAGCCTATAAAAAGTGTTATATCAAAAATATTTTTTCAGATTTACATGCACAAAAAAACAATAGGAACATTTATTTTGCATTTGTTATCTTTTACATTAACAATTTTTACTGGTGGTGGATCACTTTTATGTGAGAGGCCGCCTGGGTAGGTGCCACCGCAATGTCTATCCCGCCAAACAGCAGTGTAAATGCACTAGACTGTGTTCCGGTTTGAAGAACATTGTAGCCAGAGTAACTACTGGATATAATGAGACTAAACATCTTAAGTTTCAGGATGGCGATCGCAGTGGTAGGCCAAGCATTGCTTTGTAATTCATGGTGTTGTTTGGTTTTTCCACTATCCATGAGCGGTCGTACCGCTTACCATCAGAAGAATGGCATGCATGCTCGTCTCGCCATTCATCGCAATAAAAATAAATAGACTGCCTCGGTGGCGTAGTTGTATTACGGTACGGTTACAAAGCTGAGGTCTCGGGTTCGAGTCCCGGGTCGGGCAAAGGATTTTTCTATTCATTATCAGCCCGGAGTCAGGAATTTGTGCCCGATATGGCGATAGGCTCGCCCCCTATCACATCATGGGACGAAACATACAAGGCGAAATGTGGGTGTCCTGGTGGCGCCTCTGCCTACCCCTTCGGGGATAAAGGCGTGAGTTTATGTATGTATGTATGTAAAAATAAATAGAGTTCAATCTAACACTTACGATTTAACGCTATTTTGTTTTTGCGTGTAGTTTAGTTTTAGTGTTTTGTATGTCATTCTTTTTTTAATGAAATGTATTATTTATTTTGTTTATTTATTTTGACATTTTCCGTGGCGCAATTGGTTAGACGCCAGTTGTGAAACAAGAAGGCCACGGGTTTGATTCCCGCACCGAGACAAATATTTGTGTGATCCACAGGTATTTACTTCGGGTATGGGTGTTTTGGAAACCGAAAAGTCTCTCGTAGTTACTGGTACCCATGTAACACATGTCTCGATCTCAGTGTGGGTTCAGAACTATGTATGTGACTGTTGGGTGTATTTATTTATTAAATTTTTCTCTCTTCTCATTTAATAATATTAGATTACGAGTACAAATGTTTGTTGTTTATATTATGAAAACATATCTTTAAAATGCGTTAATTATATATTTTTATTAATTTTATATGTAGTTCGAATTCTCGCCACACTCCTATAGATTTTAGATGACGTGTATTTATGTTTTTATCGTCAAGAAAAGATTATCTTCCTGTATATTAGACTAGACTATACATTTAGATGGCACTTACGACTTCTGCGTTGTAATAATTTTGCCATAGTATACAAAAACTGCCTCGGTGGCGTAGTTGTACTACAAAGTATTACAAAGTTCAGGTCTCGGGTTCGAATCCCGGGTCGGGCAAAGTGATATTGGATTTTTCTATTTATTATCAGCCCGGAGTCAGGAATTTGAGCTCGATATGGCGATAGGCTCACACCCTATCATATCGTGGGACAGAACATACAAGGCGAAATGAGGGTGTCCTAGTGGCGCCTTTGCCTTCTGGGAAAAAGATGTGAGTTTATGTATGTATGTATGTATGTATGTATGTATATAATATGTAGAAAAAATTTATAGATATTGAAATGTAATATAAAAACCGTTCTTCCATGATACGTTTTATATTAATGACGACGCGTCACCGCGGCGCATGAAGCTGAAAGTGAATTAAATTTATTATTGTTGCTGACGCGAAGTTTTTCAAACTTTTTGCTCTGTGGATCGCAGTTTGGCTGGAGTAATACATTTTTGCAATAGTGCGCTGAAATTAAGTGAGTTTTTTTTTTCGGTAAAATGTAAAGCGTGGTAAAATTGATATCTACTGGAATTTTAATAATAAATTGATCATAAAAGTATCGAAAGACGCTCGATTCCGATTCTAATAGGTCGATGTGGAGATACTGTATTGTTCTCTCTTAGCTTCTAAACTTTAGGATGATGATGATGTGCACCAACTACAGGTATCTATCGGTGAAATTTTGATATTATTTACCTAACTTTGTTATCACTAATGGAAATAAATCTACCAGTGTTTATATTGTTCTCTACAAGCTTCTTGAATTATCGAAGAAAATCCTTCAATAAAATATGAGAATTGATAGAATTTGGTACTTAGGACTACAAGTACACTTAACCGATGATTATCTAAAACTAAACGATAATCGAATGAACAAGTGTTTTCATGTCTACAATTTAATGCCATGTACTTTGTGCCCTATCAAATAAAAAGTTAACATTTCAATCGACAGATAAAGTACTTGAGCGATATTGTGTAAATTCGTTTTAGTGAATTGACTAAATTTAATTTGTATCCAATATGCACTCATCCCTAATCATATCATGCGAAGTTACTGCTGTTAAATGTTCTACTATAAGATCTGTTAAATTTTTCAGATATAAAAGCAGTGTAGTCTTTAGGCTTTATTCATATACAGTTTTAAAACCTATTTTAAGTATCCAATGTTTTGTCCTCTTCGAACGACTTTTGAATGCAGTTTGAGCGTAGAAGACAAAACATTAGATTACTAAAATAGGTTTAAAACTGTCTATGAATAAGGCCGTTAAATTTTACTTGTATTACACACGATAACACATTTTTTAAAATTGAATTCTGGAATTATTTAGAATTATATTATATTTTTTGCCCGAAAATTGGAATTTGGAATTTGTGCCCGATATGGCGATAGGCTCGCCCCCTATCACATCATGGGACGGAACATACAAGGCGAAATGTGGGTGTCCTGGTGGCGCCTCTGCCTACCCCTTCGGGGATAAAGGCGTGAGTTTATGTATGTATGTATGTATATTATATTTTTGGCTGTAAAGCTGGTACTGTAAAGCTGAGGTACTAACTGTTTAACTATAGGTAGCGAATAGCCAACTTGGTAAAATGTTTATATTATTTTCCAATGTGGTAACTACGGGCCCTCGAGTATTTGTAAAATAGAAGGAGCGCTGTCATACATTTGCATCTTAAAAACGTAGATTTTTTTTGTAATGTTTGTAGCACTATATTAGTAAAAATACAATAACAACAAATTGCTATAAATTACGCGGGTAACCGAAAGTTTATTTAGTTAATAACCGTCTAAAACGAGTTTGAGCGCCTTTATTAAAAATAAAAAAAAAAACTACGAAGCTGAGGTCTCGGGTTTCAGGTCGGGCAAAGTTATTTTGGGTTTTTCTATGCATTATCAGCCTGGAGTCAGAAATTGTGCCCGATATGGCGATAGGCTCACCCCCTATCACATCATGGGATGGAACATACAAGGCGAAATGTTGGTGTCCTGGTGGCGCCTCTGCCCACCTCTTCTGGGATAAAGGCGTGAGTTTATGTATGTACGTATCTATTTTTGAAGTACCAGCGGTCGTTCTATATTATAAATACTCAAAGCTACGGGCAATCACTTGGCAGTAAAATAAGCCAAACTTTTCTTTAACATTATCCTCGTAGTATGGGAAGAACTATTAGAAGTGTCAATAATTTTGGATAGTTTTAAAATGAAACACATTTTGTAAAAACAGAATATCTTTAAATCATCATCACAATTTCGCGTAGAATGTCAAAAAACACTACATTACATAGAAAAACATGCGTACCAAGTCGCTTAGTCCTGTACAGTTGGCGAGAAACCGTTTTTATTTTCACACGGTCCTTCATATTCTATTGCCTTCAAAAATCACGCTTTCGCTCATGTGATGCTACAATATTGCTAGAATATGTTATATTTATAGCTTAGTAATACTAATATATTTAGATAATTTTATTTTATAAGCCGTAGATCATTTATTAGATTTCTTATCGGAACAACATATCGTAACAAACGATAAAAGTTTTCCATAGTAAAATCTCTTTAATTACTCATTACTTACTGTTTTTATATGGAATGTAAATTTGTAAAACTTAAATTAATTACGAGTTAGATAATTTCGTAAATATACTCGAAAAACTTAAAAATACGAGAAGTTTGTAATAAATAAATAAATAAATAGACCCAACGGTCACATATATGGTAGATAGTAAGATCGAGTCTTGTGTCGTGGGTGTCAGAAACTACAAGACTTTCTCAGTCTCACAAACACCCAGCCCCGAAACAAATACCCGTAGATCACACAAATATTTGTTTCGGTGAGGGGATCGAACCCACGGCCTTTTGTTCCACAGCCGGCGTACAACCAACTACGCCTTGGAGGCTGTCTAAACATAATGCATTAAATTATTCCATGAAGAAGTCAAGTACAATATTTTAGTAGCATCACACAGCATCACTTCACATCAGTCCAACTGTACAGAACATTCTCGAAATTCAAACAAATCATTTCTATACTCTTAACTTACTATATACACAGCTTACAATTTATACATTAAACGAAAGGACCAGTCGAAATTAGCAACTTGTCTACGCTAGAATTCAAGCCAATCTATCATAAGGTAAGTAACGTCATTTACACATATAGCTATGTATTAACAATACTTCTGGATTCTTTAGGAACCCTGTTATCTTTGTTATATACACTTATATAAAGTTAAAATTTATTTTTGTCTTCAAATATTTAAACTAAGCTAGTAAAGTAGGTTTAGCGTAAAGGATTTAGATGTAGGATTAAACAGTAATATTAATAATTTTATTTACATAAAATGCTATTTTAACACTCATGCAAGGGTTTTGGTGAAAATTGTGACTAGTTTTAATCAGGTTTAATAATTGTTTAAATAAATATATACAATTAACAGTCATACCCGTAGTCCTGATAATGAGAATGAGCCTTGTGCTTGGGTATCAGGAACTACAAGAGATTTTTCGAAACAAATATATAATTTCCACGCATGCTTTCGTTTTACAGCCGGTGTCATTACCAACTGCGACACGGAGGCTATCATTAACTGGTAATGATTTATTACTTAGATACATTTTTGGATACAGAAAATAACATTTACATATTAATTTTTTAGACAATTTACAATAGAAAATAAATTTGTAAAGATTTGATCTTTGGTATATTTTGAGCATGACACACTTGAGCATGACTTAAGGAATACATTAATAAATAAGCTATAATCGAAGAATTGAGCATTAAATTAACAAAATAATATGGCGACTAATATTGCAATATTTTAACTTTACAATACTTCTTTGGAAGATCACTGATTACAATGCCTAGTATTTATAATTAGTACTTAACTTATTCTGGTTATTGGAATTCCCTTCACTCTCATGAACATCAATGTTATTCTTCAAATGAACAACAACCTTCTCAAACTATGGCTAGGAGTGCAGTTAAAGAAATGCAAAACAATAAAAGAATGTAGGATCAAGTTTTTTTTTATTTCGATGAATGGCGAGGCGAGCACGCCATTCGCCTGATGGTAAGCGGTACGACCGCTAATGGACAGTAGATAACCAAACATAACCATGAATTACAAAGCATTGCTTGGCATTCCACTGCGCTTGCCATCCTAAGACATAAGATGTTAAGTCTCAATGTGTCCAGTAGTTACTCTGGCTAACAAAACAAAAACTTAACTGCACAACATGAATAATAGTTTTATAGTGACTGCATCAACAATGGGCCTCTAATTTATGTATGCTGCAGTACTGCTATAGTTTTAAGGTATTTTTGAGGTGATCTTTGAAGTTTGATGTTAAAAGATTAGATATTTTTGTGTCTCAATTTTTTTTTCTTAATAGGTATCGATTCACTCCACTTTGATGTAAGCTATCATTATTCTATTTAAGAAATTTTGTAGATGAATGGAATATTCGAACATGTCCATTATCTAAATTTAAACCAATGTATTTTTTAAGTTACCCCGGATTTTATATAAACATATATGTATAGATATGTAAAATGAAGATGAAAGTTTTCCAATAACCAGAGAAAACTAAAAACAACGACCCACTAACACATACATCTATACATTTTGATATGATCAAAATTATTATTTTTTTGGCATATTTACACACTACTATATCAAATCACGCAGTGCAATGACCGTCTTCGAAAGACTTTTATTCGCTAATCGATAACCTACAGTTACATATTAATATAAACTAATACATGAAGACCATAAAACAATATGGACGGAGAAAGCGCAACAGAAACACTAGAAAATGATAAAATAATCAACATTTGCACTATATTTATTATAAGAATATTTTAACTGTACATTGATAACATGGAAAATACTAACATTTTTACAATAATCAAAAAAATCACAACCTTAAGCCAAGTGCTCATGACGTCATAGTACTGACAGAATATTGACGTCACAAGACACAAAACTACAAAGAAAAAGCTTAACATCTACAATTATTTGGCATATTTCACAATACTGTTGGGACTATAGAACTAATTTGTACAATATACAGATACAATATGATATGCTACATATTCTAACGCTATTTTATCACATTAACCGTAATACTTTCACGAATGTCCACAATTTGGTCGTCAAATAGATCTCATGAAAAAATTATATGCAAAAGTTTCGTTGTAGATGTCTTATAGTAATTAAAAAAAGTGGATTACAATAGATTAAACAAAACTTTGGTGAGTTTAATATTCATAGTGGACGCGACTAGGTATTTCACTTCGCTCCTTCGCCACCGACGGCAATTTCAACTTGAGTAAATGTGGATTTTTAAAGAAGCTAAATTTAATTTGGAAATCCTCGTGTGTATAATAAATTCATAAATTCAATAAATTAATTTTCTTGCACAATATCGCAGTAGAATTTAAATTTTATGAAACACTAAAAATGTTTTCTAAATTGAAAGAATTTTAGTGTTAACTTAAATAAGTATTATATTTCATGAATAATTCATTACGTGATAATTTTGCTGTAACCTTTCATTATCTTTTACCACTCTGTTTCAATTAAAATAAACAATTCAAAGTAAATATTGTTTTAACATTGAACTTGTAATTATTTGAGATTTTATTTGAGTTCGTTTTAGTTTAGCCACGATTATACTAACACAGTTTTGAGATAAGAATATTTTTTCATTTTCCTCAGCTGAATAACTTTGTCATATACTTTCATATTATCATAACAAACTCATTTTAAAGTATTAAAACATTGCAAAAAAACCTGACTCACCCAACGCCAAACATAAAATCAAGGATTAAAATTCATCATGAGATCTATTGCGTGAAGACGACCAAATAGTCCACGGGCTAGGTGCCGCAATGGAGTATCTTCCTGAAGGCCTTCCTGAATTCAGGGTTGAAGATGGTGTAGATAACGGGGTTGAGGAAGGAATTGATGTAGCCCAGCCAGGTGGTGAGGATGAACACCGTCACTCCTGGAGAGAAGGGAAGGTTGAACTTATCGCAGAAGGCGCCCAGGACTGAGCACGTGAAGAACGGCGCCCAACAGAAGAGGAACACACCTGGGTAAAAAAAAGATTGCATTGTTAAATACAAAGATTGCTGTTAAATAGGCTGATGATGCCTATTGCAGTTGAAGTTGTGCATATATTGTATCAGCCCACATACGTCCCACTGCTGGGCAAGGGCCTACAGCAATCGAGAGAATCGATTGAGAGTGGCTAAGCCATATTGTCCACCACGCCGGCCTAGTGCGGGTTGGCGGACTTACATACCGTAGAAATTCTTTTAAATCGCTACGGTATGCAGGTTTCCTTACGACATTGCCTTCACTGTTAAATTGCGTGGTGACTACCAATACACACATAAATTCAACTTGTATTGAAGTTATGAATACTTAATTTAAAATAAGGTAGTATAAAAGAATACCATAAAGAAAATTGAATGCTGTCATAAATATTGTTGGTTATCAAATTGTAGCAGTAATACCATGCGATAAAAGTAGGTATTGAGAAAATAGTCTGCTTAAAATCTTTTCGTAAAGCATAACATAGAAAAATATAATTTCAGTGTTTAGATTTCAGCAATAAAATTCTACTGCGTAGTATAGAATGCATTTAGTAAAAGTTCAATTGTAAAAGTTTAACATTTACTCGTATTCGTATTAGTTCTGCGCAATAAGAATTGGATATTGCCAATGAACGTACGTGGGAAATCAAAAAGTTATTTCCACTACATCGAGCTAATAGTAAGTTCCAAGAATATTGAAGCGCATGAGAGATTCGTTCCTTTATCTATTTTCCGTTAAAAAGGCGATGATCTTTAGCGTCTAAATTCCAAATCCAGAGCTAAGACCACTTAGAAACTATCCGTGAAAGTGCTTTTTGTCTAGAATTTCAATCGATAAAACTCCACAAACCAAACTTTTAACAGCCGCTCAACTTTCAGCGTTACAGAAGTGTTAAATCTTTCTTAAAAACACTCGCCGAAAACTTAGTCCCGCTCACCTAAAACGATCGCCAAAGTTTTAGTGGCTTTCCTCTCTTTCTTCGCCGAGGATTTTTCACGTTTCTTTTTACTCGCTTTGTTTGCTTTGTATATAGTGAACCTCGCTGTGGCGGCGCTCGCTTTCCTCTCCTTTTTAGTTGACGATCCATCTCTGAGATCGAAAGTGCTCGCTTCATGGTCGTCTTCTGAACGAAGAGCTAAGGATACGTTTCTGAAACAATGTTAATTATTAGCTTTTGTTTTAAATGGCTTATGAAAAATATTTCTATCGTCTCAATGGTCTTAAGATTCTCACAAGTCGGCATTGTAAATAGGACTCCCCAGGTGTGTGTTCATGGGCATGTATGATGACGTATCATCAGGAGGGCCGCTTTCTCTTTCATCTCTTATGGTATAAAAAGTTTTCAAAAAATATATTGCAATTACCTAGAAGTCTCACTCAATTTCTCTGTCTTCCCATTCTTCTTCCATTTATCGCAGCCCATATTTTTTAACACCGTTGCATCTTTCATCCCCGGGGACCCTGGCGGGGATACGTGTTCCTTGATCATATCCTCTATGTTGGAAGGCGCATATCCCGAATCATTGTTGCCATTCGGATCGGGAATTGGTTGGGATTTTATGTGTTTCTTTGGTGTGCTGAAACATGGAGTAGGATATAACTATCTGAAATGCTTGGTCCTAGGTAGAAAAAACGCATATTTTGTACTAAATTTCAATGAAACTCATAATCAGCTACAATACTATTTTTCACTACGGAACTTAGGACTTTCCCAAATATTTCCAAAACGACCTATTTGGACTGCATTTACCAATGTCTTCTATACTACATAAGAATATCAAAATTAACAAAATGTATGGATTACATTGCGGACTCTTCTGCTACGGTAGCCAGCATGAATTCAGTGGACTTGTCATTTGGTATCACGTGGCACTCGTCAGCGTCTGCTTCCAAGTCAGCTGACCTCTTGTCGAAACTGTTAAAACACACAACATATATTTAAAATATATTTAATTTGCTATATCAAGTATTTTGCTTTGATCGTGTAAACCTAAATTTAAAGATATTCATCACTCTATAATAAGTAGCACAGTAAAATGTAAGGTACCTACTAATTTACGTAAATTCATAATACTTTCATCAGCTAATAAATGAAAACAGTTTTTGAATGGAAAAATTAAGGAGAACTATAGGCTAAGCCCTCTTAATGGAACTTTCGATTGTAGAGGAGGCCCGTGACCTGCATTGGGCTGTGGTATTATTCAATGCAAAAGATGTTTGCGTAAATGATAACTCTTTAGTAATTACCTATCTTCATGGTCATCCTCATTGCTCCCAGAGCCAGTGTTAGTAGGCCTGTCATCATGGAGTGCTGTCTCGGCCAGTCTTCTAGTTTGTACCACATTTTCTATAACAACTGCTGTAGTCGCTCCCGCCGTGGGGTCTCCAGATACTGGTGGTTTCTTAGCTGCTCTCTGTTTCTTTGCTCGGTTTCTTAAAGCCTGCAATAAATACATAAGTTGTATATTTAACCGAAGCTTTAACTTTAGTTGTTATGTTTTTTTTTATATAACTTGTTCTATTTAACCAATTCCGCGATAAAATCCGTAAAATTTATTTTTATTTTAATTTATAACTTTTGATTTTGTTTTGCTTGCTTAATAAGTAAGACTCGACAGTTGTCAAGATACAATTTTAGTGAGAATATATTCTTAAACTTATAAAGCTATTTATTCAAAAGTGATTTTTTTCATTCACTATATTTGGATCCATAAAACTAAGAAATTAAATTATATATTTTCTTGAATCACTCTTTAAATAATTGTTATATATTTCATAAGGTATGGGCTTTATGTAATATTGGAGGCACTACTCCATGGGGACTAGCTGATTATCATAAAAACTCTCCTCACCTTAAATATATTATAGTAGAGGAACATCATCATAATACAAGGGATGTAGAAGGAGCCCATGGACGAGTAGATGATATAGTTCTGGCTGTTGAAGAGGCACTCGTCGAAGTTTCTGTCGGGAGTGTCGTTGAGGCCCAGGACGATGGGCGCCCCGATGGCGGCGGATATCAGCCACACGAGGACGATGGTGAACCACACGCGACGGTTGTTCTTGTGCTTCGCGTATTTTATAGGCTGTGTTACTGCTATGTACCTGTGATAGAAGTAGCGTTTGAGATATTTTAGACAAAAGAGGTGATTAATAGAGGATCGCAATTTTAAACCTGAGTCCTATCAGACATTTTATTATATTCACCAACAATAAATATTAAAAGGACAATAAAAAATTTGCTACACATCTTTTAATAGGTACTTTTTTTAAAATAAACTTTTTTCCTGCCAATCAATCTTTAATTGAGCATTGCGAACCAGGGTAAAACTGGTAAAACTTCTGCCACCTCCTTCGGATCTTTAGGGGAGAAATCATATTCAAATGCTTCTATTCTTATATGTGAATATAACAATTTGTTACAAAGCCAAAAAAGTACACCATTGAAAATTCCGCGTAGCTGTATATTGAGTAAATTCTAATTATCTTATAATGATACGTCTGGTTTAAATTATGGCCGGATCGAGGCGGTAGTAGATATTTTGATTAAAATATGCATTAAGGAATTTGCATACTGTTAAATAGTTACTTAATCAGCGCGAAATAGCTCGTCTGCTTTGCTGAACTTTGCAACGTAGACACGATTTTGATGGACCTAAAATGTAGCTTGGTTTTTGTTCGTTAATTTCATATTCGATATGAATGTTGGAAATTGAGATTTTATATGCTTTCGTTCATTTTCCATCTGAATACTCATTCGATTGAGTCTTGCTATCAATTAAAAAACACTTCACAAAAACGGTGAAATGAAATTCAGTACATTTCTTAGAATGTGTGAAAAAAAATCTTTATTAGACAAATCAATAAGTATTTCACATTTAAGTGGTAATTGATATCCCTAGTAATTTCAGCACCTTAAAGATAGATCAAATTAACGCCCTAGTAGAATAATGCATCGATTGACAACCAACAAGTGACGATCGACTTTATCTGTGGCTACCTTATATAGACTGCAAACCACTTACCATCGAGTAGTTTAAATAAATAAATACACCCCGCACAGTCACATACATAGTCCTGACCCCACACTAAGATCAAGTCTTGTGTCGTGGGTTTCAGAAACTACGAGAGACTTTTCAGTCTCACAAACATCCAGACCGGAAACAAATACCTGTGGGTAACACAAATATTTGTTTCGGTGCGGTGATCGAACCTGCGGGCTCTCGTTTCATAGGCGGCGTCTAACCAACTGCGCCACGGAAGCTGTCAAAAGTTAGGTAAAGGCTCAAAGAAATGAATTCTCAAAAAGATAAAAATAAGTCTCCACGAGAAATTAATTCAAACCCACCTGTCGACTGAGATGGCGACGAGGTTGAATATGCTGGAAGTGGACGAGGTGACGTCCATGGCGATGTACACGTCACACACGAACGCTGGCAGACCCCATGAGCCGTTTACCTGAGGACAAGCAATTCAGACTTAGTTAACTAGCTCTTATGTATGTGGAAGGGTTAGTTATGTAGTAATAAGTTGAATAATTGTAATTTATGATCGATGGATAAAAAGAGATGAAGACGAATGAAAGAGAAATGAAGAAACTCGGTACATGTATTTTATTGTTCTATATTGATGGCTGAAAAGCTATGACATCAAAATGGAACTAATTGAGGTACGTTCGCCTTATACTTCCAGATCTGTGCATACATTGTACCGCAAGTAACAGCCCTAAACTTTTGAGATAAAATTCCCAAATCCACTAGCTTGGTTATCATAAATGCATCATATATGCATAGCAACAGATGAACCGTGTGTAATGAAAACTTTAAATAATAAAACGCGACCACGTTTGAAAGCAGTAAAAACGAGATAGAAGCTAGCCGAGATTATTGCGCCATCCCAAAACCTAGACTTTCATTAAGACAATCAAATAAAAGCAACATTTCTGGAGTCATAACGTTTTATTAAAAATTCCATTACAAACTTTAATTTGCAGCGGCGAAACGTGGCGGATCCAAGTTTCTATTTTCCAAGATCTGTTTTACAGCTGAAAAATTGAAGTGACAATTATAACGTGGATTCTTTGATGAGATCTGCAAATGCCGTCATTTTATTCAAAAGGTGATATCACGAATTATGAGAAATACTATCCTTAATATTTGTTTGTTTTCTTCTGATTACTTTGTTTTAGCTGTCCGACGCTGCGTTCAATTTAACGTAGCAAGGAATTAACGTCGTCACGTAGCTACGTAGAATGAGGAGAGTAGTGATGATAAATAAACTTTAATATTATATTTATAAATATAGGCTAGACAAATGCGTTAAATCGAAAGTGTTTATAGCTACGGACTGTAGTGGCAACTTTATAAGTGAATTTACAAATCTATAATATACAAAAATAGTATTTTAATCACACAGAAGTATTTGCTTCATCAATCATCACGCATTATATATTATGTATAAATATTAACCTTATTACGATCGGTGAAATAAAATTTCACGGCAATCAACACTATCTGGAAACCACTGAAACCATACAGGGCAATGAGGAGCTTTACCATACAAGTACACAAAAGGAAAATAAACGCCGTCCCGAATTGTCTGCAGAAAAAAAATCTGAGAAAATATAAAACGTAATAAGTACACTTGGTCCCTCGCCGGGTCCAATTTGGAGGGGACGTGACGTCACACGGCAACATCGGCTATCTGGCCCACTTCCGGCGGATGTTACGTGCGTCTATTGTCCACTATCCTTTGTGTCTTCTGGTTTTATTAGTTTGCTCCCCTAAGGTGGATTTGCTATGTCGTTTATACGTTACGATACGATTTTTTCGTTGTCTTAATAATAAACTGGTATTTTCTCGGAACACCGTAATTGATGTCGCAGCTTAAAGTTAAATAAATAAATGATAAATTTATGTTAAGGGCATACAGCACTGACTTTCCGATATTATATTTTTCATCTTAGATAATAATCGCTTGCTTGAACTATTAAGAAATATAATATGTATGGTGAAGATTTAATTTACATGCCTAAAAAGTTCCTCGGTGTAAAAAAAAAAGGGGGCACATATTACTGCAAAATGTCTGAAACGTCATGCCCTCTAAAATGTAAGTCTGTATACTCAACTACAACGTTTATAAAAGGAGTTATTTGGTTATCACAACTCGCAGTTCTGTCATTCATAATAAAACATCTTTATAATCATTAACGCCAATTTACTCCTTAATTAAAGCAATAATTTATCTTTTATATAAATTAGCTTAATATCTTTTACTTAACACCAATGTAAGTTCAACAACATGCGTAACATTAAACACAATTATCTCTGATACGTTTAAAGCCTTTAATTATGAAGTTAATTATGTTCAGACGTTTGTATTGACGTATGGCTTGTAATTAGCTTTGTAATAACGTATAATTACAAACATCGCGGCTTGCATACGAGTATAGACAGTGGTGTATCAACAAGGAAGATCATATTATAGCAAGGAAAGCAACTGTTAAATAAAAACTGTCATTATAGAGAGATCGGCGCTTTTCGAGTTACCTAAAGTTGGTAGACGCAAAATATATTTTTTATTGCCTTAAGAGAGCTTGCGGATCGTGTGATGGTAAGCGGTCACCGCTGCTCATCATAATGCAATGGATATAGCTAAACCACTACTAAACAGTGAAACGAATGATTTTGATATTCCAACCTGGTATGTGGAACAGCAACTGTCAAATGAAAAGCTGAGTAGAAATTATTTGCTGAGACCTTTGATCAATAAACTCTTGTATGAAATTGGAATAATGCTTTTTTGAATAAAAAAACAAAGCAAGCCTGAGCTCACGATTGACAACCCATATACGCCTGAAAGCTGACGCATACCATTGCGTCACGACTTACTACACATAATACCCTTATGTATACAAACTTGAGAATATCCTGCCCATACATAAACCACAAACCAAAATATTATTTATTTAAATATTCTTTTACAAGATCCTTTGAATCGTTAATTACTGGTACCATCGCTTCGGAACGTGTTGTAGCTGTGAAGAAGAAACGGCGCGAGAAACTCCCTCAGTAACACGAACTGTCTTATTTTTATAATTACAATAGTTAATGTCTCGCAACTCTTGTAGCCAGAATCAACAGTGGAACGTAAAGAATTCACATCAAGCACTGAAGTTAGGCGAGTCTCTCAATAGACACCTTGTCTTTACTACCCGATAAATTTTATCGGATGCAAAATCGTGCAGTATAAAAGTTTTATAAACACAATGTGCTTTACTGGAATTCTCTCACTGAATTGTGTTTAAATGACAATTGTTTTTTTTTTGGGAATGTCTAGTTATTTACTGTTTTACCTAATAGGGCGAACAATATTTCTTTGAATAATATTTCTTTTGACTAAAGTAAAGATTTCAGGTCGTCGCTGGATGCAAACCATAAACGAAATCATAATCAAACTATGTTCAGCAGTGGTCTTTATTTAGCTGAAGAAAATTATAAAAAAAATATGCGTTGAATTTTTCATACTTATTATAATACAGATCGGCGCGAAGTGAATATTATTCAAAGAAAATTGCAAGATATTTCGGCAGTCGACCTATCAGTCTATCAGTTGACCGTTGAATGGAACAAAAAACCATTTCTATTAACGTTGCCTTCAAAAAATTATAAAAGAACGGTAAATAAATATTTAAAATACGCCTTTGTAATATATTTGTTTGTCCCATAAATATTTTTCAATGCGAACAGAAGGTCCCTTTCAAACGGCCAGCTTTAAAGGGTTGAAGTGCTTTTAGAAGTCCACGGAGACTGTAGACATTAACCCTAAAAGCGGCCCTGGCCCGTTGGGATTTGATTTTTCTGTTTTTGTGTACTAGAAAATTGTGTTTCCCTCGAAAAAATAGTATAGTGAAGTATATAGAAGTACAGGGAAGCTTACCTGTCCATTTTGCGATATTGCGGAACTATAATATATAAAACAGAGAGGTGTTGCTACTCGTCACATATTACATCTTTATCTAAACTTATGTTCTGCTTTACAACAGGTATGCTGTACATCTGAGAATTGCAGTTTGATTAAAAATAGAAGGAAAAATACTGAAAGGCAGAGAAGCTAGTTAGACCTTAGGCAATCACATTGCCTGAACAAATCGTGAGAGCCATGTGTCTTAAGAGAAATTTTGACCTATTAAGAGCCTCCGTGGCGCAGTTGTTTGAACGACGGCTATGAAACCTGAGGCCGCGGGTTCAATCCCCGCACCGAGAGAAACATATATTTGTGTGAACCACAGGTATTTTTATCGGGTGTGGGTGTTTGTGAGACCGAAAAGTCTCGCAGTTCCTGATACCCATGACACAAGACTCTATCTTAGTGTGGGGTTACGTCTATGAATGCGACTGTTGGGTGTATTTATTTATTAAAATATAATGTAATATGCTATAACTTCATGCTATATTGACTATATTCTATATTCTATATCAGCCCATAAACGTCCCACTGCAGGGCACGGGCCTACTCTACAATCGAGAGGATCGATTGAGAGTGGTAAGGCCATATAGTCCATATATTGACTAACCAAATCTAATTTTTAAAATGTGTCAACTACTCAAACATTGAGGTTAAAGTAATTCAGGATTAAGTCGTAAGTTGTATTATAAGTTGTATAAACCCCGAGTCAGTGCCGCTAATAAAGGGTGGAATCTTGGCACTGTATGAAGTAAGTCAGTACATAATCAGCCAGTAAGAGATTCCTTAACTCGGCCGCGTTTTACGACTGATATCAACCGAACGTACTTTATTTCTCCTTTTGTGTTTTTATCTAGCCTTATTTGGTGACAGTCTGCTGTAACTTAGGTGATAAGTCAGAGGATGAAATTGAGTACAGTATGATGAATTGCATACTGAAATAAAACTATTTTATACGGATTTTATCGCGATTTGGTTTAATTTTTACATTTTTTAACTTCCCGACGTTTCGATTACTTTACAGCTTTCGTGGTCACGGGGCGGACTGAGGTATTAGTCATCCGCTCAGTGACTGTTACAATTAAACTACCCTTAATTTATAATTATTAAATTAAAAAGTTAATTTAAAAAGGTTAGCTAGTAACTGCAGACTTCGTTGAGCAGCTGCTGAACACATAGAGGAAGGCTCCAAGCATTACCTTCGCTTTGACCAGCCCCAAATCCTTGCCAAAGAACACCGTTTCCTGCCCAGGATGTTTCGCGAGGCTATTGAAATTAAAAAACATCCAAATTTCAATAGAGAAGATGGCTTGAAGCTTGCACCATCATGGGATCCAATTCTACATTTAATTAAATCGGAACCCAAAAGACCAGCTGCCAGACCTCAAGACACAGTGAGCTCCTTCTGCGTAGATCGGATCGCAAATACTAGCTAACTTTTTTAAATTAACTTTTTTTAAATTAACTTTTTAATTTAATAATTATAAATTAAGGGTAGTTTAATTGTAACAGTCACTGAGCGGATGACTAATACCTCAGTCCGCCCCGTGACCACGAAAGCTGTAAAGTAATCGAAACGTCGGGAAGTTAAAAAATGTAAAAATTAAACCAAATCGCGATAAAATCCGTATAAAATAGTTTTATTTCAATGTGTAACATTCGCGTAAATCTAAGAAACCAGAATTGCATACTGTCACTTGTTTTTATAAATTGTTTACTTAATATAGGTAGCCCGTATTAGTTCTATTTTCATTTTAATGTAGGGTGTAAAATTAACCGTCAGAGAAAAGAACGTTTGAACAAAAATAAACACGCTATATGCACGAAACGCTGAAAAATATTAGAGAAAACTTTTAAAATATTTCACGAATAAATTGCATCACGTACGGATAATTTTATATTTTCAGAATGCTTTTAAGCAATATATTATAATGATGAAGAGACAGATTTCGCTACGATGCTAAAACTACTAAGCTTTTTAAAAAATCCAAATCCAAATTTTATGATACGACATATTCTTCAGTCAACAGATTTTCACATATTCCAAACAATAACACAGCCACTATAAAAACAGATTATTGTTCAAAATCTCCATCTAGCACACACAAGCCACCCAATCCGTCAAAAGAGAAAAAACTATTCAGTATATCGGTAACTTGGGAACCGTTTCGTCCGCAAGCATATACCTTGTCGCGCGAAAATGAGCCTTATTTCAAAGGAACGAGTGGGAAATACTAATAGAAGTATTTCCGATGGAGAGTTCCACGCGATCGCTGATCGTAGTGGAACTATTCCGTTGGGGTTTAGGGAGGGGAGCTGGTTCAAATTATCGATAACTCTATAGTTAAAAAAATAATATTTTAATTCATTTTTTAACCCCTCTCAATCTTACTCTCGATTGAAGAGGAGGTGCGTGCCCCGCAGTGGGACGTGTATGGGCTGATACTGATACAGAAGTATACATATGTGACGTGTATAGGCTGATACATATGTGAATATGTTGTAGGTAATGATACCACATTTGAATAAACAAATATATTTTTAATTCTCATCGTTCTTTGAAAAATGATCACGGTGAGAACAAAGATGAAAGATTCTTCCCGTTTTTTAAATAAAATTATGCAAGGTTATGTCCTCTGATATTAAATCGGAAACTGACAAAACTGACCGTCCGGATGGAATCCGTGTACACCGTGATGGAAATCCGGTTATACTGATACATGCGGGTGTAGTGTTCAGCCTGCGTGTATTCCAATAATTCCAATCTTTTCCAATTACACCGACTGTGTGGAACGGCGAGAAATATTCGTCCCTTGGTGTAGTCGATTTAATTTGATATCACTAAAACTGAACTACGGTGCAATATAGTCATTTTAATGTGTCAGTTTCTATAAAACTCATCACTATATAGCTAAAAACCGGCAACAATAGTATAAAGGAAAATTGGGAACAAAATACCGTAAAAGGAAACTAAATACCACGCCGAATAACGGACCAAGATTTCCCCCGTACCGCGAACCACAATCGACACCTTTTATATACCGTGGCACCACACTAGCGCCTCACTATTTAGTATTCCGTCCAATGACAAGTGGGCCATCCTTTTTAATACAGCCTCTGCTTTTTACCCCTTTGAATTTTGAGATAGAGCTGCATTGCGTCCGTGATCCGAATACTGCCTCCGAAATAACTTGCCAGTTCTGTTACATTTTGCCAATGATATTTTGTGAATGGGCCGTTCGCTGTGCGCCGAAATTCGGTTTATTTATTTTTTAAATTGGAACGGCGAATTCAAATAAAGAATGATTGGGTGTATTATGTCATTGTGTTTTATTTCGTGTTTTCGGAATTTAATAAAGTGATTTAATAAAATAATACACCTGTTTGTTAAGTTTACAGGAGATTACGGAGTTAAATAGCGGTAGGTATTTTTGGTTTTCGCAATTGATCTGAATTAAAGAATAAATAAATACACCTAACGTTCAAACACAGTATAGTCCTGACCCTACACAAGAATCGAGTCTTATGTTGTGGGTATCAGGAACTACGGGTCTCACAAACAGCCAGACCCAAAACAAAGACTTGTGGTTCATACTAAAAATTACGGTACGGGAATCGAGCCCAAGGCTTTATGAAATCAACAAATATGTGCGTCAAGTCTTTTCGACAGGTAAACTCTACAACATAAGACTTCTATGTAATGAACTCCGTGGTTGATTGTATTTATTAAATTTTCTTCTACCATACCAAACTTGATTGAATACTGCCTAATATATTCACTTGGGTAAGCAAACAGCAAATGTATGAGGCCGTAAAACTATCGAATCATAAAACGACTTTGATTTATTAAGGGTCCCTTGTATTCCCAAGACCCGCGCCATGTTTGAAATGGCGCAGGAACGTGGATGGATGAGGGATGTCCCCTGTAAGGTATAATTTGCGTTTGCAAACATATCTTTGTCATAGTCGTGACACTTCTGTAGAAACTATTTCGAGTGAAATTTAGTTTTCGGGTATCAGATATTTTAATATATGGTTTAGAATTAAGTGTGTAATATGTTGTTATAAGACGTTTAAGACTTTATTATGAAAATTATAATAAATAAGTACTTTATCACAAAATAGTATATAATTCCACCTTATTTATTTATTTAAATTGCTCGATTAATACTTAAAAATGTTGGTTAATTTGGGTAAAAAGTGTCAAAAAATTAAAAAAACGAATATTGCTTATTAAAACTAACTTACGCATTTATTAAGATAAAACTAAAAGTAATTTTACAATCTACATAATAATCAACGAGATCTAATTATACAAGTGAAAGAGATAATTCTAAAAATCATATGCTTGTGATCTGAGTTCAATGATTCGGTTTAAAACCTGGCATATTTAGGATAATGATTCAAAAATATATATACAAAAAGAACAAAATCAAAGTATTTCTTGGTATGATTTACAAACTTCTTAAAATTATGTTAAGATTTGCTACTGGGATAAAACCTTTTTTAACACTTAAAAAAATTGTAGATTTTTTGGTCAGAAACAAAAAATAGCGTCTAGTGTTCTCTTATTGTAGTTAATAAAAGCCAATGGGGACGTTCAACAATTCTTCTCAATTTAAAACAACATTCCAATCTTCAAAAACTCAAATTCACAGCATCGTCCTGCATCATGGGAATCTCTTTCAATATCGATTGCTGTTCTGCCGACCGTGAACTCCTTAACGCTGACACTCCCGTACTCCTGGTTCGTCTTAGAGGAGGTCTTGCCCTGATCCTGCCTTCATACTTATGCCTCTTGTGGTTGATGGGACTCTCAGGATCCATCTCTTCACATTTACGTTTAGATGTTGAGGATGTGGTGGAGTTAAATGACTCTTGAGGACTGTGAGGGCTGGTACCTGGAAGATATGGTTTAAGGTTATTATAGCCTCAATGTAGCGCTAAGGAATTGAGGCTGATCTATAAATAGTTTGCTAGATGTTGTCAATTAAGATTTTATAGTCAACTAGCTTCTGCCCGCTAACTTCGTCTGCGTGATTAACTTTGTTTAAAAAAATATACATGTATAGATTATTTGGTATTTCTCATCCTGTCCCGTCCCGTCCCGTTATATCCCGCCCGTCCTATCTCATTCTCACTCAAGGTATGTAATCCACGCACATCGCATCCCTTTGAGTATAAAAAGTAACAAATATATCGGATTTCCGTCCTCATCCCACGGGAACACTTAATTTATCTGGATAAAATGTAGCCTAAGTGTTAATCCAGTGTTAATATGGGGAATATTAGATTTCCTCATTTATCTTCCATAATACAAAGAAACACCCTGTATGTAAATAAGACATTTACCAGTTTTTAAGTTGGACTTGTACCTATATAACTGTGAAACCGCATCTCATTTCGTCTTGAAGTTTTTGCGTTATGCGCAAGTAAATAAAAAGAAACACCCTGTCTATAAATAAAATATATACCAGTTTTCAAATTGGACGTGCACCATTATTACTGTGAAAACTGCGTCTCATTTGGTGCGGTAGTTTATGAGTAATGTGCAAGCAAACAAAAAGAAACAACCTGTATGTCAATGCAACATATACCAGTTTTTAAGTTGAACCTGCAGCAATATAACTGTGAAAACCGCATCTCATTTGGTGCGGTAGTTTATGAGTAATGTGCAAGCAAACAAAAAGAAACAGCCTGTATGCAAATGCAACATATACCAGTTTTTAAGTTGAACCTGCAGCAATACAACTGTGAAAACCGCATCTCATTTGGTGCGGTAGTTTATGAGTAATGTGCAAGCAAACAAAAAGAAACAGCCTGTATGCAAATGCAACATATACCAGTTTTTAAGTTGAACCTGCAGCAATACAACTGTGAAAACCGCATCTCATTTGGTGCAGGAGTTTTTGCGTGATGCGCAAGCAAACATACAGACAGACAGACAGACACAGACAAAAATTCTAAAAAAAATTGTTTTGGATTCTGTTGCTGTTATAAAGACCCCCCGCGTTGAAATTTCTTAAATATCTTCCATGTACAGACCATTTACATTTTTATTATATGTATAGATAGATGATATTATATCTATTGACATTGATATTGACCTGAATTATTAAAACACATAATCATGTTTATTTAGATACTTAAATTGTGTTTTCAGAATAAAAATTCAGCAACGAAAATTATTAATTGTTAAACATAATATGGACTCAACTAAACTACGCTAATATTTAACTGAAATCAATAAGAATAACCACCCGACGTAAATGTTTAATTAGACCTCGTAGAATAATTGCAATAATTTCACAAAAAATCTAAAAATATACACAAATTGTTAAAGCTTTGTTAAGCTCGAACACACGTATTCAACCTCAAAGTTCAGCCGCGAAAACAAGATTGGCCGTTTTATTCTTAGAAAATGAATACAGCCTGAAAATTCTGAAAATGGGTGAACAAAGTTCTCGTCGCCTCGCATGATGGCGTCGAATGATTGGCAGCTTGAAAGAAGTTTACTTTGAACAAGAGCCAAAATATTCTACAAATTTACTACTGAAATCTTAAATATAAATTTATATTTTGATATAGAAAATAGAAATTGAAGAAGGCACAGTTTGAACTAATGAGAATGAAATTCGGTCTTTATTATATTGTTATAGCATCGTCTGTAATAATTATAATCTAAAGAGTAAAATATATAATTATCTACGCAATTACTATCCATATACATTTTAAGCTTTTTAAATATTTAACTAGAAATAGTTGAAATAAAACTATTTTATACGGATTTTATCGCGATTTGGTTTAATTTTTACATTTTTTAACTTCACTTTTTGAGTTCATACACAATTTTTAAAATGTATTTTTGCTGAAAGTTCAGTAAATTAATTGGTGATTTAGGGAAGCAGTTAATAAAGATATTTTATTTGGAACTAAAACATTTTATGCTTATATGTGCAAGTATTAAAATGTGTTATTTCAGTGTATTTTAATAAAGACTTCAGCAACTAAATTGGTGATTAAAACAAATCTAACTAAATAGAAAGTCACGACAATTTATAAATAATTTGTGTAATTTTCATGATGCAGTGTTAAACATATTATGAAGGCATAAAAAATAATTTAATTAATTGTGTCTTTAAAAATATATAATATTCATATAATATTTTCATATTTTCCAATATCTAGGCAATCAATTGGTAGAGTCAAAATGCCTAAGACCGGATGAAATAGTTATCATTCAGTATCGCACCCTGACTGCGGCCAATTTAACGGCTCTAAGTAACTAACATACTATTAATTGCTATATGAGGCCCACTTGAAGCAAGAATGACGTCGTTTTCGAAGTTTACAATGTGATTTCTATATGCCTCTTGCTCTGGAACTGTTCCAGCTTGTATGAATTTTTGAGATACCACACAAATTTGGGTAGACTCCAATTTACAATGAGGGTTCGACAAAGTGTCAATTTTATAAACTACTTAAATGATACTTTTAATTATTGCACCATATAAAATTCTACTTTTCGGCCTTGTTAATTTTTTACTCGGTCCAGAAAATTAATTACATTTATTATTTTGTATATTGCAGAATTTGTTTAAAATAAATTCAATCATTTCTATTTATTTATGTCTTATAAAAACACATTACTACGTTAAAACTTTTGAAAAACGAATACTTTTACTATTCAATTTCCACGATTTGATTCCACAGCCCGTTTCAATTTTGAGTCCACTTTCCAATTCCAACGACAGCTCTAAATAATCAAAGAAAGGGATAACTGGCAAAACAATACCCCTAAACGCACCAAGACCCTAAAGGGACCTCGGAAAACATTAAAACGACTCCATTTAGAAATGAGAAAAGGTAATAAAAGTCACTCAGATAAATTACCCTGGCCACCCCAAAACACGTTCCGGACAGCCCTGGCGACACAGGACCACATGTTTTCCTTAACCGACTCGCAGTTTTTATCTTGAGACCACATTTCGTCGTCCTCCGCATGTTTTTTGGTCACCGTCTTCTTAGTAATGGTGAATTTGAATTGAATTTCTGTTTCTTCTTCTGATGTTTTGAAGACCGTGGACAGGCAGTTTTGCAAAGACCCTGCTATGTTAGCTGTGAGAGCATTTATAGCCGTGTTCATCCCTAGTTCAGAGGAATCTATGCATGTTTTGTAAGCGTCTTCTGATTCCTTGGATAGATTTACCAAAGGACTTTCTTCTACGAATTCGATTGCCCTTGCGGGAAGACCGTGTTCTATCATGGGTGGCGTACTTTCCTGGGGTTTCTCGCGCTTTGTTACAGGAGTTCTGGTCAAGATCAGGCCCTGGTTTTCGAAGCGGTTTATGAGTGCTTGGAAACGTGGGTTGTAGCAGAACCGTTTCTGAGGGCCTGGTGTCAGCATACGTTTAGGTTTTCGATACACTGAAATTTAATAGAAAAGATATATATAAATCAATTCTTTTTCTGATGCGAAAACATGTTGTTTCAGAAATTAATTAATTATTTAATCTCCAAAAGAGCATGTTACACAAATACAAAATAAAGGGAGATCATAATGAAATTTGATTTGAAATCCGGGAAATTACTCGAAGGCTTGATGGTAGTAGGTTAGGTCGTAAAATATTATACTAAATTTTCATTCATCACAAATCCCTTTGGAAAACTTAAAAGTGCAAATACAAGATATACCGTGAATTCCGTCAGACGTTTGAAATCGTGTCAGAACGGAATTATTAATACCTATTACCCTGAATTCATCAAAGCGACATAACATCTATCTGATTGGCTGGGTGAGTAGCATTTAGGTCAATATGTGTAAGCCGTTGCGAATTAGCAGCCAATCTTGTTGTTATAACTGCAGCTGTACCTTGTATCTGTGTGACACCGAATGCATGTGTGAATGAACAGTGCCACAAATTAGTGGTAACATAATTTGAAGCTTACCACACTGAAGAGACAGACCGTTGTTTTTGACTTAAGAAATTACGTATGTATTTATTTTATTATTTATTTAAATCTTTATTGTACACAATTAAAAATGAAAATACACAATACAGAAACAACAATAAAAAAAAATACAAATGGCGGTCTTATCGCTCTACAGCAATGTCTTACAGACAACCATGGGATGGATTTAAAAGAAGGAAAGAGAGAGGGCAGTGTAACTAATAAATAATTAAGGCTTAATAATAGAAATTAAACATATTACATAAATACATAGACATAGTATACATATATAATATATGTTCATAAATACATACATAAATAAATAAATATGTGTCTATATATACATATATATATATTATATATATATACAGGGTATCTCAAGACCGCGACCGAAAACGAAGCCAGGTGATAATTTGAGTGGTTACAGACACGATGCAAATAAAAATTTCACCAAAACAGCGACAGATATTTTTTTAGAATTTTTTAAAAATCATCTTGTTTGGGTGGAAAAAACCTAGTTTTTGCGAAAATAATAATTTATACCCTTACGTACCATTGAGTGTTGAAAAATAAAGAGGTCTGCATCATTATTTTAGGAAAACTATGTATTTATCACCCAAATACGACGATAAGTAAAAAATTACAAAAAAAAGTTGTCGATTTTTTTTTTTGCGAAATTTTTACTTGCATTGTGTCTGAAGTCACTAATACTACCACCTGGCTTCGTTTTCGGTCGCAGTCTTGATATACCCTGTATATATATATATATATATATATATATATAATTATGAATAAAAACATATATACTATAAATAGCCAAATGATTTAGTTTAAGAGAATAATACTAAAGTCTATTAAGGAGAAAGGTAGTGCTCTTTAATCAACCTCTTAAATGACGACAGCGTTTGTGCCTGTCTCACCACATCAGGAAGCGCGTTCCACAATCGAACTGCTTTGACCGTAAAAGACTTGTCCATAAATCTCGTGGTATGCACAGGCATTCTCAGTTTAAGATTCTCAGACGACCTCAAGGATCTCGAATGTGAGTCATGAAGAAAAATAAATCGTTCTTTAAGATAAGAAGGGGTGAACGTATGTACTCAGTTATGAATAACTTTAGCGGCGAAGGGAAAATCAGTTTTTTTGAGATTTTGCCTGAATTAGAAAGGTATATAATGTCTTCCAAATCTTACCAAGGTAGCGTAGTAGACTTAGGCTTATAGGGTAACATATATTCATACATAAACTGAAGTTTTGTATACAGAAGAGGTAGGCAGAGGTGCTACCAACACATTTTGCCTTGTATGTTCCGTCCACATGATGTGATAGGGGGCGAGCGTATTGCCACATCGACCACAAATTTTTGACTCCGGGGTCAAGAAGAATGAATGAATGAAGTCAAATGAATAGAGAAATCTAATGCCACTTTTGCCCGACCCGAGATTCGAACCCAAGACCTAATTATTGTAATCGTACCGTAGTACAACTACTCTACCACGGCAGTCTATAGAGTATCAATTTACACATAATAGAAATTAATGGGGAGTATGATATACTTGCTGTAACCGCCGCTGAGTTGGAAAGGGAGCCCGTGCCTTGCAGTTGGAGTATACGGTATGGTTTTATCATGAAAATATTCTTACCTCGTTTAGGCCTAGGCTCCTGTTCAAAAACAGTGTCTTCAGCAAACTTTACTTTCTTAGTTTTCATCGATGATTCCGCATTAGCAGAGTCTTGGAAAGTGACGTGTTTTTCTGAGCTATCCTGGCTGCTTAGTCGAAGCCGGCTGGCTGTTATGATAATGCTCTTTAGTTTAGGTGGTACAGCATCTGAATCTGTTTTGGATGGCTGAAAATCACAATAAATAAATTATGCATACTTCTCTTGCTTCAGTCGCAACTATGAACATACATGATGCTTACATCTTGATACTCGAAATAATAAGAAAAATATATCACTGATCCCACCCTTTATTCTTTTTTATTCTCAAGTTTTGATAGCGACTGATATTCCTGGTACCACAAGACGGCTATTTAAAACCAAAGAAACTTTCAAAGAGTCTCCCAAGGAAGTTTATGGTCTGTACAACTGCCACGTTGTCTAGTTATTAAATTAATTATTACTAAATTCCTGACTCCGGGCTGATAATGAATAGAAAAATCCACTATAACTTTGCCCGATTCAGGATTTGAGACCGAGGCCTCAGCGTTGTAATCGCACCGTAGTACAACTGCGCCACTGAGGCAGTCAAATCGTATATCTAAGGTGAAACAAAAATCTAGGAATAAAACCTTGCCTCGTTTCCAATGCTCTGCGCGGGGCTCCCAGTATTCTCAATTTCAGAGAGTGGGGAGTCGGCACCTGCGTCTGGGAACAGCGACCAGCCCCCGCAGGCGTGGGTGGGCGTGCTGGTGGTGACTGTTTGGGTCAGCTTCATCAGGTGAGGCAGGTGGGAAGTGGGCGTTGTCATCTCTTTTTGGACTTCTACAACATTGAATAGAGTGAGGGAGAAGACTATAATTTAGATAATTCAGGCTACAAAATGACAAAATGAATGACTATAATATCTGGTTGGCGATATATTATTACTGTAAACTGCGTGTTAGTATTAACGGTGCTTGTACTTAAGTACCTAACAAATTAAAAAAAAATGTACAACATCACTTCATTCTGAAATAAATCTATAGGTAATAGAAAAAAAACCTTATTGGCTACATGTATTTCATATAGCTTGTCAATATGATCATCAATAGCCCAGTCATAAAACTTCTCTGAAGATATATGCATCTGTAGAATAAAAGCTAATCTAATCCTTAATAATCCACCTCATATAAATCCTATTGCGGGACATGGGTCTCCTTTAACATAAAACTATAGTCCTCCACCCTAGTCTGGTTCTGGTTGGCAGCCATACTTAATCAATTCGTCAATAATTCAGTCTTGTAATAGAAGCCGATGGTATCAGTGGCTTTAAATAGAACGTTTACGATGAGGATATTGCATTGATTGAGTAAAATTACACCAGCGTAAGCTGTGTTGACATAATAGAGTTGAACACGTGTATATTCATATCGACTGGAATTAGTATACGTTGTTAAATGCAAATTGTTGATAAACAGTGTTTGTTTGGGGTGATTAGAAACATGTGTCTACACATAAATACATGTTTAATGTGGAGTATGTAAATAACTTTTTTCAGATAACTGCTGTAATATTATATTTCTACGTTAGACAGCTATCAATGGGAGCGTATTTTTGCTTAAAAATATACTATTTTTTAAAGATATCATGAAGTTATAAAAATATGATATATTTTTTAACTTAGTCAAAATATTCTTACCTGCATCAATATCATGTCTTAAAGGTGTAGTACTGTTTATCGGATATCCAGTAAATTTAGCTTCATCTTCAACTGTCTCCTCATATTCTTCCACAACCTTCTGCCTCATTAAGCTTAGAAGTTTTTTAGTGTGAGGAGTAACAGCTCTTTGCCTCTTCAACTTAGAAATCTTTCCAGACAATTTAGGATGCGGCGTTGTCCCACCGACCTTTCTAGAAGTTCCTTCTTCACTGTCACTTGTATCATAATCCACGATATGTGCCTTCCTAATAGTTGGGGTTATTATAGCAGTTTTAGGGACTTTAACTTCTTCATTATTATCTTCAGTGGTGCCAATTTTCTCGAAAAGCGAGTCGAATTTATCGTCAACCCTTTCTCCTATTTCTTCGTTCTTTACTAGTTCAGAAATACTAGAACACTCTTCTATGTTAAGTAGGTCCTCCATATTGTTAAAGTGCTTTGTACACTTGTTGCAATGTAAGGGTAGATGTTCTTCTGAGATGTGGATGAGAAACTCCTCGTTTAGTTGGTCTGGCCTGCAAAGGTATTTATGTCCTCGGCAGATAGGGCAGTCGTATGTAAGGTCGTGGGTTGCCTGCTCGTGTTTCCAACGACAATCAGCGCAGCAGAAAACTAGATTACAGACTATACAACGTGCCTGGAATTTAACAATATTTAATTATTACGGTTATATAGGTAAATTATATTCCAATACTTTGAGAATGTTAGTTAAGATAAGTAGCTTGTAAAATGTGTATATCCACTGGGCTGGAGAGTGGTCAGTTAAATTGCCGTACAACATGCTGTATGTCTTACGCTATAGGGGCAAACTAGCATACGGTTCACCTGATGGTAGGTGATCACCGCCGCCCATGAACATCTACATGCTGTACTGGTGATTTATATTCTCATAATAGGTTATTTTGAAACAATAGTTAAGTTAAATCAGAAATATAATTTCAGTATCTCGTAACGTTGTTTATGATTCATCTATCCTTTAACAAATGTTCAAATATTTGTGCAGTCAGACAAGATACAGAAGATTTTAGTGAATCTATCAGTAAATAATTAGTCTCCATATAATTTGCATCTGTCTATAAACACACCATAAGTATAAATTAATGTTTTAAGTCCCAAATAAAAGCTATATACTCCTGAATTTCCTTCTCCCCTTGGCGTATAAGTGGTAATCGTACAATCTAACTAGCGAACAGGCTCGCGAACATAATGAGGTGCGTGTCACAGCTTACTGTTTGCCTCGCTAATTGACTTGTTGACCTATTTGCCGGCACTGTGTGATTGGCGCTGCAGCTGATGTCTTCACAGTGAGGCAATAATTGTGATCTTTGTAGGAGGGTGAATGGGAATGTGTTCCTTATTTGGGTTGTTATGGGATTGTCTTTGATGGGATGACGGCTACTGTGACGGATTTGGTTGAGAAGCGGGATGTGAATGGGTTCCAGTACCCAGAAAAATTATAAGTGACCTAGTTATGAGCTTTGCTTCGGGTTTGGGTGATGTGAAACTGAATAATCTTTCGTAATTTCTGACGTATATGATAAGACTCGTATCGCATTGTGGGGTCAATATCATTGTTGAGAGTTTTATTTAGATTATATACTCGTAGTTCCAGTGGTATTGGTCGATGACTATGTGAAAGAAACAATTAAACAATCAATAATCGAATTTATCACTGTTAATATCTTTGGGCTGGTCTTTGAGGAATAAAAATATTCATAATACGAAGCCGTCTGCTATGTTTCATGAACTGTGGATGATAAACTAATAACATATATCAAAACTGCTGCTGCAGTGGATTTGATATCCTCATCGCACATCACTTTTCACCATAAGTGCGAGAGGGACACACGATCGATGTTTTGAACTGTTAACTAGATTTTACACTTCAGTGAGCGTACTTTGAGAGTGGATTTGTTGAACCTTGTCATGTTCCCGACTTTGGTTGTTTGGATAATATAACTGTGGATATTAATGATATATCTCGCCTGTGCAAATAATGTCAAACTTAATAGTACTCTAGTACAGATACTTTGTAAAAACATCAATTATTGAACATGTCATACGAAAATATTTGTATTTTTATTCGATTGTAATAAATTTTATTTTTTAAAAACTGTTGGTGCTGATGATAATTTCGCGTTAGTATTATTTGAAAAATATATCTTCATTAACGTTATGTTTTATTATTATTTTAACTTCAATATTATTATGTTTACTTAAATACTAAATATAAGTTTAGTACTACGGTTCACACATCAATTTATCATTTAACAAAAAAATAGATGACATATACAGACGGAATAACTAATAGCTATTATAAATAACTAGCAGCTCAGCCCGGGTTCACCCTGGTGCAGATAGTTTTTGAGTCAAGTCCACATTAACAACATATTAAAGTTTTCGCAGCGCACGCGATTTAAAGAATATT
The DNA here is from genome assembly GCA_949752805.1 of Deilephila elpenor. Classification (NCBI taxonomy): domain Eukaryota; kingdom Metazoa; phylum Arthropoda; class Insecta; order Lepidoptera; family Sphingidae; genus Deilephila; species Deilephila elpenor. The sequence continues at coordinate 13,114,985 of OX457108.1, forward strand.
TTAAGTATTTTTTTTTTACACCTTGGGTTACATTATTGGACTTTTAGTAAGGATCCCAAATTTTTTGGAAATATATTAAAGCCTGTGTCACACGGGGGTAGTGTAGCTTCCCAACAGTGAAAGAATATTTCAAATCGGTTCAGTAGTTTCGGAGCCTATTCAATGCAAACAAACAAACAAGTTTTCCTCTTTATAATATTAGTATAGAAGTATAGATTAACTATAGCAAACATTAAAAACTAAATCCACTACGTTCCGTTTCAAATGTCTTGCATTATCCCGATCCCGGGGGAATCGCAGACGTAGACTTACGCAATGCCGGCTCGCCTGTCACACAGAAAGCGACCACCGCAATATGGCAGATGTAATAATATACGGGAAATTGCACAATTATTTGAAATGTATTTGTTTGTCATGTATATAGATAAGTTCATAGTGATAGTAAGTTTGTTCTGTTACGGTCGCTGATTCGAATCCCAGGTTGGACATGTGATTTTTCATGCTTGCCATGTTATTGACATTAAAATATCTATTAAAGTTACTATCAATACAAATTCCGTTAATTTGAAATAGGGCAGCGCAATGTAATTTGTTTAAAAGTATTAAAATAATATGAAATTAATATTAATTTCGTTTTCCAAATCTACCTGATATTATTATTCAACGCAATGTGTTAATCATGTAGCAGAAAGATTATGTTTTGCAACAGTGATTTGCTAAACAATAAGCCTATAGGTAAAAATATCAAATAATGTATGCAACTGTTTTCCATGACTATGACACATTCAGAAAAGCCAAAAGCAATTGACCATCCGTTAAACCAAATACGACACTGATAAATTATATTTCAAAATAATTGTATAAAGTGTCCTAGACCCGTGATCCATTAAGATTGTCCTAACCTACTCAATAACACGTCATTGGATTTCCTTAAAAACTATATTTAAATGTAAATAATTACTTACCTCGACAGAAGGCTTCATTTTTCAAACATATTTCCACTCGTAAACATTGTAAGCAATAATTAACGCGTATAATAATCACATTTAACACGTCGCACTGCATATATGCTTAGAAGGTATGACTTCAATGATTATTATTGATAATTGTAAGTATACCCACAACCGAACTTAATGTCAGTTAATAGTATATATTTTGTATTGTTAATTGTATAGGTAAATCAGATGTATTATTTAAAATTATTAAATGTTATTTTAAAATGTTTTGGAAAATATTAAGTAAAATAAAAAAAAAACGGTTGAAAGATTGAAAACAATGCGTTTGAATTAATAATAAAAATGTATACCACCGCGATACATTGTTAAATAACTGTTTTTTTAATTTTTATTTTTAGTAACAGTAGATACAAAATGACTACAGAAAAGTATATAATTTTAAGTAATAAGCCATATTTTAAAAACAATTCAATAACAACATTGTATTAGCTAGTTTAATCTTTCACATTTCCAGACGTGACACATCTGTCATACGAGTAACATCTTCATTCATAGCTCAATTAATTCCAAAAATACTTCACTATCTTATCATTTTATTCATTACTAAGCATATTCACGTATTCGCGGTCTGTGCTGACCACAGTGAAAGGGTGCAGGGGAAGCGACATCCTGTTGCGGCTAAGCATTCGCCACGACACTAAGCAGGAAATTGTGTGAGCCAACTACATGCACAATCGTATAATAGCGTTATAAGTTTAGTTATTTGTCAATTGCTTTTATTTTTAAATTAAATTAAACCACAAATATCGTTAAATCGAACATACAATTAAACATACGAAAAAAATGGAATCTTAAAAAACACCAACTTGAAGTAATAAAGCTAGGGACAAATTATCGAAAGAAGAATTGTGTATGAGTGAGCAATGTTGTTAAATTACCAAACAGTTTTAAAAGCAGTGAGAGTGTGAATATGCTTAAGAAAATGTTACAGTTATACCTAAGAAGTAGTTAGACCTAAGAAGTAATCAATAAAAATTATATTTCCTATTAACATTATATCAGGGGTGTCCGTAAAACGTAAGATAAATGAGACCGTTATTTGTTCTTCTTTGTTTTGATTACTTTGTTTCTCCTGAATTACATCTAAACAATTAATAAATATGTGTATTTGATCTTCAATCGTTGCTATATTGTAGGTAGATTATAATTAATATAATATAGGAGATCGTTACCCTATGTGCCAAAAAATACACATTTTATTTTTGAATGTGACGAAGGCGCTACGAGCTTGATACTAATACTGTTTTTACTTCAAGCACGTTGCTTTTAAAGAATTGTATTAAAAATACATCACATCTGACCCCTAAAATACCACACAAGTCACTATTGATATATGCTCAAGTTTCAAAAGCAAGAATCGGTGGCAGTCTGGCACTGTCCGCTGGGAAATCTACGGCATTTGTACCACGACACTCAGAATAACTTAGTGCTGAATGTTTCATATCACAGGATTTTTATTCTGCCAATTTACTCGGGTAGTTTTGTGACCAGATACATAAGAGATACTGATGTATGGGTAGAAAGGTGAACATGTCACTAGTGTAATTTATAAATAAATACACCCAACAGTCACACACATAGTCCTGATCCCACATTAAGATCAATTAAGTCTTGTGTCGTATTTTTGTGTTTGTAACCACTAAAACTACCACCTGGCTTCGTTTTCGGTCGCAGTCTTGTTATACCCGGTATAACAAACAGTTCAAGTTATCTGTATTTAACTATGAACCCACTCATAATATGTAAAGATGGCAGAATATTTATATGCAATGGACATGCGGCCTCCGTGCACAATGTCCAATGATCCACACAAGTATGTCACGTTGCGCGTTCAGTATACGTCTATAAACATATTGTTACAGCGCTGTCCTTACCATCATATTCATTGTACTCTCTTTCTATGCCATTGTAAAATATGCCACACTAATAAATAAATAAGACATTAAATTGCATCCAAACTTAAACTGAATGCTAACAAATTCCAGGTGGATTTAACCGGGGCGATACGTTGAATTGGATTAAGCGTTATTTTGCTTGTAACTGCCCCACCTGTTGCCATGGCGACCTGTTGGTGCCATGCTTGTTGACTTTACAAGTTCAAAGGCGCAGGTACAACTATTTGAGGATCTAATTAGAGACTTGTGTTGGGATAATTATATGCAGTAAAGTTTCAGTTACGGTGGTGTTGAAGGTAAACCCAAGAGTTTTTAAGGGCGGCAGAATATTCATACAAGCTATGGTAACCATCGTAGACGGTGACAGAAAATACAGCTTCTCAAGCGAGTGCGCCGGGTTCGAGTTAAATCCATGCACGTGTGTGTGGAGATACTTGGAGAAAGCCTATATCTAACAGTGGAATTCCTCCGGTAGATCAGAGAGATGGAGTGAAGTTTTTGGCCACTTTTTGAGCAAGCCGTTATATTCGTGACAGACTCCGTGACACAGTTGGTTAGACACCAGCTGTGAAACGTGAGGCCACTAGTTCGATCCCCGTGCCGAGACAAATATTTGTGTGATCCACAGGCATTTGTCTCGGGTCTGGGTGTTTGTGAGATCGAAAAGGCTCTCGTAGTTCCTGATACCCACGACACAAGACTCGATCTTAGTGTGGGATCAGGACTTTGTATGTGACCGTTGGGTATTTATTCATTTGTTTCCGTAGGTTGCCAGTATCGAAGTCTATATTCATAGTCCCGTACCGTACATCGCGAGTAACTTTTGGACAACTGTAATCCAAATAACGGATGATATCTAAGACGGGTAAATATAATACGTGTAGACGCCTAATTAGTGAAATTGTACAGAATAATACAACTCTGCGTTGAATCCAAATATTCTTACGAACACGTCATTAAGGTAGGGTCACATCCGACAATATCCAACGTGTGCTAATTAGCTACACTACTTGAATCTAAGGCTGCCTTAATTGCTAGTTCCCATGGAAATTCAAGGCTTCTGAGTACTCATTTATCTTCCCTCCATTGTTTGGAAATTTTGCTATTTCTATTCACTTTGGTAAAAGTAAAGGATGTATTTTGTTACTGTTTTAACAGATTTTCTATGAACAAGTTGAAAGGAGATGATTCCACGAAACGACACTATGTTGTTCTTAGAAAAAAATGTGAACTCTCGTGAAGTGTTTTTCTACTTTCTTAAGCTATTAACATCAATTATTATATTATATAGGTATGCCTTTTGTACAAGAAATCGTCTGGGTAAGTACCACAGCTTCTGTCGCCAAGCAGCAATGTGGTAAGTACAATGATATGTAAAAACAACAATTGAAACGATCCATTGTTCCGTATAGAACAACTTTTGCAATGAAACATTATTCTTACCAAGTTCCTCGATTTTATAAAACCCTTACAAAACGAGTGACCAATATGAGAGAAGCTAACTTGCATAAACTGAAGAGATTAATAGATTCGCGATTACAAACCGTTAACTGTGATGAATGCTAGAATCTTATAACAAAAAATATGTCCTTAACACACTCAGTCACACATACAGACAAACACAAACACACACATCCCCACATACACATACACGCCCATCCACACTCACTCACACACTTTGCATTGCACCCAACATTTTTTCTATATTACTTGATTAAATTTTTTCACCATTTTTTTTACATCGTATAGTAAACTCGTATTTTAATTTTCTTAAGCATACTTTTTATTTTTTTGAAGTGAAACTTCTTTATCGGGGTTGGAAAAAATTTTTCGTTACGCGTCACATTCTTCCGTTACGCGCCATCTTTTTTATTTAGTAAATTAGTACCCACTTCAGTAAGCCACACCCCCAACCGTTTCCAAGCCCCACCCAAAATTTTAAGTCCCACCCACTTTTTTGTAATTTGATCCTTACCCCCCCTCTGGCCTTCCCCCACCCTAAATCCAAAACAGTGCCCAATAGCCTCCCCACGAAACCTCCCCCCCCCGCTTACCCCCTACTAAAAATTTTACCTCACCCCCCCTACTCATATCTCCGGCATTATCCATCGTAGACCCACCGACCTTGGGTTCATTGGAACCGGCTCGGTGAGGGCTACAATCCTGCCCCAACAGAATTCCCGAATTCCCCCTCCACAACTTTCCCCACCCAAAAATATTTTAAGGTGCCCAATAGCCCCCCCACGAAACCTAAACCCCCCCCCCTACCCCCACCTAAAATTTTTACCTCACCGCCCCTAAACCTATCTCGGCCAATAAAGGTCGTGGACCCACCGACCTTGGTATCCTCGGAACCGTCTCGGTGAGGGCTACAAATTGGCCCCGATAGAAATCCCAAATTCCCTCAAAAATTTCCCCCTCCTAAACTTAAACTTTATTTAATTTAGCTTTATTTTACCAATTCTGTAAATTTGTAAATAGTAGATCATTTTTCGAAAAATGATGTCATAAAGAAGTTTCACTTCTTACGTGTGTACACTAATACACACACACATTTTTTTATTTTATGTACAGAAACATTTACCAAAGCGGTAACACACGAAAGAGGGCATCCTAGTTCTGGAGTAAGGATTTTTTTTAAATTGTAAATTTGTTACTGTAATGTAATAAAGATTTGATTTTTATTATTAATTTAAAAGTCGTTGTAGCCATTCCTAGACAGTAAGGAATGTAGCACCCATCGCTATCTTGGGCACAAATTCATGTGTGGGCTGATAAAAATCTAATATCATTTTGCCCGACCCCGGATTAGAACCCGATATCTCGGCCTAATCGTACCGTAGTGCAACTGCACCACCGTGGAAGTCTGATAAATACTCATAAATAAAAAGATCAAAGTCTACACATTGGGTATACTGCAATCGCTTTACAAAGCCACAACAAAAAACACTGAATATTTGTCGATAGCTCCCCGAGAAGGCTCAAGCGGCAAAGTGCTCACTTAACCGCGGCAGTATGTTCATAGTTCAAAAATCCTTTTCTGTTTGCGTTTAACTACAAAGGGGACATTTTTGCGACGGCCTGTGGGCCACAAAGCTTGCGGCCTCGCCCGGCCGTCGGTAAAGCGACGTCGTTAAGTCAATTAGACCCTTACTACGGTGATAGGTATATAGCATAGGCGGTAGCGGGAGCGTGTTAAATAATTTTATTGTTACATTGTAACATAATCTATATCTATATCAGCCCATATACGTCCCACTGCAGGGCACGGGCCTACTCTACAATCGAGACAATCGATTGAGAGTGGTTAGGCCATATAGTCCACCACGCTGGCCTAGTGCGGGTTGGCGGACTTACATACCGTAGAAATTCTTTAAAATCGCTACGGTATGCAGGTTTCCTCACGATGTTTTCCTTCACCGTTAAAGTGCGTGGTGATTGACTATCAATACACACATAACTCCGAAAAGTCAGAGGTGTGCCCTGGGATTTGAACCCGCGACCACCGTGAACATGTAGGCAGCCGCGTCTGGTCCGTTTACCAACAGGCCACCACGCACTTTTGTAACATAATAATATGCTTTAAAAGAAATAAGCTGAAGTATGTACCATCACTCGTGAGTCGTGCCACAGATGTCGAGCTTAATTTATTTCTAAGTTGTTACAAGAAAAACATTATGGATGGATGCCCACTGCCCAGTTATATTCAATAAAGTTAACTTTTAACAATAGTGACAGATTGGCGATCTCTATTTAACACTGATACGCTATTTGAAAATCAATCCGGTAAAATATTCAGTTGGTTTTTATCAAAAGCTTTTTTATGTTATCTACGATTACGTTTTAGATAGTTGTAATGATTTTTAAATTAGATTATTTAAGCAAACTGCCTTAAACATATTATAAGTGTGAATAACGTTTTCATCTATCAATTACACCATTACAATAATAATTGAAAAAGAAGTAGATATTTATTTTCACTTAATTTTTTTATACTTTGCATAATAGGGCATCATACACCACAACCTCCTTTTAGGCGAACACCTTTCATAAAAGATATGGCAGATCTTGAAAATATAATCCACAACATTTCGCAATAGTAGTAAAACAGAAAACCTCCTAATAATATCCAACTCGCTTTCGCTAATTACTATGCACTCACCCAAGCTCGGCCTAAACAAGTTGTCGCTTATTCTTTCTGTCATGCGCGCCACCTTTGCGTTTCAAGTCCATTTAAACATGTTAATAACTTGTGTTTCGTTTATTTTGTAAGTAAAGTGAGATTAACATTATAATCAGCGAGATTCAGCGAGAAGTTTTTACGGCACGAGAAGCCGCGAAGATAAATCTTTAGGCAAATGTTTGTTCAAATTCTTTGGGATTGTATGTTGGTCGATGAATATTTTCTTATGTTTTCGTTATATAGTTATTTTTAAGATGTTCATATTAGCCGTAGCTAATACGGTTCGGATGCGGTGAGCCGTGGCATACACGCCTCAGCGCGTCTGAAAATATTTGTTATATTGATTATTATTCCATTTGATTTACGGATTTCTTATAGCCTGGTCTTGAGTTAGATTCTTCTAGTATATTTTTCCTTATACAGTAGTAGCACATTCAGGATTGAGTAGTGAGGTTGATGTACCCTTTCCTTTAATGGTAATTGTATTACATTCAATACTCAAATATATTATAGTTAGTCCTAACTCCACAGTTAGATATTAATGCTTAATATAGCTAGCAAGCTACTTTACTTATGAGTCTCTTTAAATAAACGCATAGCGTTACCCATCACTCAAGTATTACCTAAGAATTACTTGTAAAATTGGCGTTTCTGTGCGTTTGGCCGCACAATGTTCTCATAACATTGTTTGTGAATCGGGAGTTAGTCGTATGATGTGTGTGTCAGAAACTACGAGATTTTTCGGTCTTACAACATACCCACCTGAAACTAATAATTGCGGAGTATATAAACATTTAACAGTTGCGGGAACCCGCAGTCATTTTTTCATTTTGTGTAGACTTTAAGCAACTGCGTCATTCACACTATAAACACTTTCAGTTATCTATACGAAACTAAAAGAGGTTTCTATTTTAATCCCCAGATATCGATCCTAATTTAACTTTCTTAATTCCTTTAATTCAGATATGGGCTGTAAGTCAAAATTAATAACAGCCTTCAATCAAAATCAAAGGCTGATTAATGTAATTTAAGTAAGGGAAACTATTTACTAACTTATACTTCTAAATATAACTTGTAATGTAGAGTGATTTAGATTTGGTATCGGCGTAAACTAAAGCTAATTAGGCAGGAAATATTTCTATTTCTTGCATTATACTAGTACTAAAACATTTTTTATACCGCCACGACTAACGGCCTTAGTTATACAGTTTCAAAACCTAGTCTAGTTATCGAATGTTTTGTCCTTTTCGAACAACTTTTGAATTCATTTTGAGCGAAGAAGACAGAACATTTGATAAGTAAAACAGGTTTTAAATAGTTGCTAAGAATAAGGCCGCATGTGATTAGAATTGATGGTAAAAGCATTGCAATATTCATCATCTACCAGACCATCCAAGCTACACAATTACTATATGTCGTCCGAGTTGAAAGTGGATACGTAAATCACTATGATGGATCGTAAAGCGTATTTTTTTAATATTTTGACATACATACATACATAAACTCACCTTCGCTTTTATCCCCGAAGGGGTAGGCAGAGGCGCCACTAGGACACCAACATTTCGCCTTGCATGTTCCGTCCCACGATGTGATAGGGGGCGAGTCTATCGCCATATCGGGCACAAATTCCTGACACCGGGCTGATAATGAATAGAAAAATCCAATATCACTTTGCCCGACCCGGGATTCGAACCCGAGAACTCAGCTTTGTAACCGTACCGTAATACAACTACTGCTTCGGTGAGATAGATAATTACACAATATGCAAGGATTACATTGTTTGAAAAATGATCACGTCTGACTATGAACACCTGGCCAATCATAAATTGGTTAGCGACCATCGACGACGAAGTACGGAAAAATAGAAGAGCAAACTACTCGTAAAAAACAAAATTGAGGAAAAGGACAAAAATTATTGCAATTTATGCTCCAATCCAAAATATTTACCTCTATTATATGAAACAGAATAAAAACGCGAGCAAATCTTGCAGCCCTAATAACATGCTAAATAAAGCCCCTTAGGCGGCGACGAAGCACGTGTCTCATAGATTCTAATTAAGCAGCGAATTGAAGTGTCAACCGGCGATGAAATATGGTGGCGGCCTTCGAGTCTCGTCTCCGGAAACTTACGCCACACTATCAGGTATGTCGTGATAGGACTGCTGTGTTTTGAGAATTTTTGTTGTGATTTGAACGGGGACTGCCTCGGTGACGTAGTTGTACTACGGTCGGTAAGCCGAGGTCTTGGGTACGCATCCCGGGTCGGGCCAACTGATGTTGGATTTCCTATTCACTATCTATCCGAAATTTGTGCCCGATATGGCATTACGCTCGCTCCCTATCACATCATGGGACGGAACATATAAGGCGAAACGTGGATGTCCTGTTAACCTCTGCCTACCCTTTATAGGAAAAAGGCGTTAGTTTATGTATGCTACACTTGTACACTTTAAAATTGGGGGACAGAGGCAGGGATAAAATGCCAGCTCACAATATGCACGATGGTGGAAAACTCGTCATAATGATTTACGTAAATGTGTCGGATTTCGGACTCGCACTGTTTACATATGTAGTTTCGATGTAGCCGGTGTCAGTTTTCCGTCTGGCGTAACAAAATAATATCTCATACTTAAATAGTCTATTTAGATTGCTGCGGGTACACTGTGGCCTTTTTGTCTAGTTGGTATACAAAACGAACAGTTCCTTAATGTTAACGCTGTTAAGAATCGGAAGATTACGCGAAAACAAATGTTCACATAATTCAATATTTACTTCGCTTAGATAGATCCAATTTCCCTGTACAGATCATCTTAAATCTATTGGCGTGTGGCGAAATTTGAAACTACAAATAAAATTTAAAAATATCTATTTAACGCATTATTTAAGATATATGTATTCATAATATAAACAACGAGCATTTATACTCGTAATCTAAAAATAAAATGTAATAAAACATGGAGAGAAAAACTATGCTTATTATTTTGACAATAGCGATTTGGCGACAGAACATCGGAGACGACGTGTCGTTTATGGTGACAATAAAATGAGGTACATGTCTACTGTGGTACTCAGTTTAAGTGTATTTGTAAAATCAAATCCCAATCGAAATACAAAACGTTTTTCCCAACGCAACCAAACATCAATTATCATCGCATGTAACATCACGTCAAACTCAAATCTTGGGCCCATATACATAGGAGCGTGACACGCGCGATTACCGTCAGCGTGACACCCGTCCGCAACACGTATATTCAATTAATTGCCTCCTACCCTGACACTTGATTACCAATCGCTGAACAACGTGACAAGACAGTTCCGCTCGCTTTGTGGCCGACAGCTGACGTACGGAAAGAGTGTTGCTTATTGGTAAGTTACTTGCTTAGATTGAGAAATTATTCGATTTGATTTACATTTTAGTCGGAGTATAGATGGATTATAATTGCACTTACTATTACAGCTGATGTTTGAATAGTGTTAGTAAATTTTAAATGACGACGCAACTTAAATTCAGGCCAATTGAAAGCTAACTACATACATACTACATTTGAAGTCCTTCGACTGTCATCCAATGTTCGCCGATTTTATTTCCGGCCCAAGATGTAAAAGGGAATGGGACTATCGCTATGCCCCAATTGGCAGTTACGTGCGAATCATATGAGATTCTGTGAGAGTGCGTGGTGGCTTGTTGGTAATGGACCAGACGCGGCTGCCAACATGTTCACGATGGTCGCGGGTTCAAATCCCAGGGTAATCCTCTGACTTTTCGGAGTTATATGTGTATTGATAGTCAATCACCACGCACTTTAACGGTGAAGGAAAACATCGCGAGGAACCTGCATAACGTAGCGATTTTAAAAAATTTCTACGGTATGTAAGTACGCCAACCCACACTAGGCCAGCGTGGTGGACTATATGGCCTAACCACTCTCAATTGATTCTCTCGATTGTAGAGTTGGCTCGTACCCAGCAGTGGGACGTATATGGGCTGATACATATGAGATTCTAGCAGATGTAACACAAATTAATTGTCCGACCTGGATTTTAAAGCTAATAGTTTACAGCCCACACACAAATACTCCTAATGCGACTGAATTGGTTATTGGAATTTGTAATCGTTAATACTATTTCAGATTTAGATTTTATAACTACAATTACTCCAACAATATAATCCATTAAAAAAAACACACAAACCGCACCCAGAAAACAACAAGCCACACCACCGCAAACCAAAAATCCTTCGCACATTCGAAATCTCACTGCATGGAGGAAATCTCCGACGTCAGTCAATAAGGGCTCGCCGTCAGCTGTCAGCAGCTGACGCGGGTACACCCACGTCATAACACCACGACTATTGGCAGGTACCATCTGTCACTGCTGACGTTTATAGCCGTCTTCAGTTGTCTGTAACTTGTTATGTGCTAGTTAGTTTTCGTTGGAGTTAAAAGGGATAAGGGCAGGCAAAAATTATGGGGTAGCTTAACCACAATAATGTGGTGTTAATAAAATAATAAATAAATACACCCAACAGTCACATACATAGTCCACTTAAGATCAATTAAGTCTTATGTCGTGGGTATCAGAAACTACGAGAGACTTTTGGGTCTCACAAACACTCAGACCCGAGACAAATACTTTTGGGCCTCACAAACATTTATCTCGATGCGGGGATCGGACCTGCGACCTCTCGTTTTACAGTCGGCTTCTTACCAACTGCGCCACGGAGGCTGTCTAATTAATTTTAATTTTGTTGTTATGCTCCTCTCAATAATCTCGACAGTTTATATATCTACTATGTTACGATCCTGGTACATACGAGACGTCACATAATTCCGTTGTAATGTAAGAGTTTTAATTTTATGTTTGCATGTTGCTCACAATATTTTTCTTTTGAGCCACAGATTAACGAGTATATAACGTAAATCATTTTAATACTTGGCCGATTACCCGCTTCGTCGCCCGGCCCGCCCGCCTCGAAATGTCCGAAAAGATTTAAGCTTAACAAAAAAAACACGGCGTTCCAGCATCATCAACTAATGCATTTGTTTTAAGCATTGCGCGTTAAAAGATCCATCAGCATTAGCCTGGGGGCCTCGATTTTTCCCGGGCGGGGTGGGAAAATCCTCCTATCCCGGGCTATTAATTAATGCCATTTTTAACCGAGTTTCGGAGAAAATGGAAATTTCTTCAGATTGCTCCCGAATTAACCTTCGTCCAGGACCTTTTATCGGCCTGTTTTAATTAGAAGTTAATTTTTTTACTCCCTTCAATATTCTTTCGACAATTCCGTTTTTGCATTCAATTTGTTCGAAGGTGCTTGATTTTTTTCGAATGCTGACATTTTGTTAATATGTGGTAATGTTAATGGTATATTTTTTGCACCATACATAGAACCAATTACAATTAGTAAAAATATAATAAAAAAGGACAAAAGGTGGCCCTATCGCTCTGGGCAATTAATTTCATCCATCCATTCAACCTTGGGATGGATATAATAATAGGAGAATGAGAGGGCAGTCTAAGGAGTAAACAATTATCTAGAATTAATATAAAAAAAAACTTATAAGTTGATAATAACACCATATTAATACAAACACTTGCAAGCATAATATTGTATATAAATAAACATATTTACAATATACATATACCTAAATACAAACATTTATATACTTAGCTATACTAAAATACCAGTAGATGCGTATGGAAAAAAATGCTCGTTTAAATACTTAATGTGAGAGGTAATAGTAGTCGTTAACAATTTTATATTTATTAAATAGTCACAGCACCAAGAGAAAGTCAGTTAAAATTTGGACGGTATTCAAAATTAAACAGACGTACATTAATCTAAGATTTCAAGAGACATTTAGTAATCTCAACGGGACGAATGTACTAAGAGTTAATTTCAGCATTTCTCTTTGAGACGCGTAAAAAAACATGTGAGTTAAATATGAATGTTTGGACTGTATAATTTAGTAGATTTCGTGACTTTATGTAATTTCTTAATTACACTTTAAGGCTGTCTTTTGATGTCAAGTTTGCTAAGCAAATATACGTCCAAAATGGTAGACAGATGAAATTAATTGAAACCACAAAGACATTGCTTCGCCAGTTCGTACACTAAGCCACCGGATATTTTTACTACTTGAATAATTGTTCGAGTAATTATTATCTCATTAAATTTACTCCTAATATTTATTTAATGTGGCATCTAATTATATACTTAATTTATAAAACGAAGCAAAATCTCAAAAAAAGTTAAGGCTAAAATTTTTAAACATCAAACGTTTTCAAAAAAATCGGCCGTCAAACATTCATAGAACACCATACACTAACCCAAAACCATTCCAATCAAATTACACAGCCCATGAGTTCCAATTGACACTGAAACAATAATTTAACAAGGCACGAACCAAGTAAACAACAGCGTCCATGGACAACAAAACAAGTTGTTACGGACATTTCAAACGCAGCCCACAATAGCACATTGAATGGCCGGCTTTATGCTGATAATTAATTCGATTAACCGCCGTGGCGCTGTGCGGCTGACAGCGCTTGTGTGATAAGGGTACAGCACTTTTTACGCTTTATTCGCTTTGTCCCATACTTGTTCGAGTTAGCGAAGACATAAATAATTAGGTGTCTCTTAAGATTTGGTGAAAAGCATACAATTTAGCATTTATTGGGCCTGTTTCGGTCGATATTCATTGTAATTAAACGTCTTTTTAGAACTCGTGATCGTCGGCGAGTATCGTGTATGGATTATTTATGTTGAGAACTTAGAAGCATTTCTATATAAGATATATTTGAATTAAATGTATATCGTATCGTAGGCTCTGAAGGTAGTAGTTTTTATAGTTCCGAAGACATGTGGAATCTCAAATATTAATTGTAAATCTATTGACGAACAGTTATTTCCAAAGTCCTATATTTTAACTAATTGTAACTAGGACATAAAACTGTGCAATATCCACCATCACTCCACGCACATCCATTTTTCTTTAATTCAGAAAATAAAACGCTCTTTCCAAGTAAACACAGAACATTTGTCGTAATTAATTAATGGCGGCAAGCTCATAAATTGCCGCGTATTTTTTAAATGCCCGCCATTTTTTTACAGCCAATATGGCGGCCGGTGTCGTTCCATTTCAGTTTGTATTTAAATTTCTTTAATTAGTCAGCATTATGTTTATTTATGTTGAGTTGTTTATTGAGATTAGCTTTGAGCGTTTGTAATCGTGTCTTTTTATAAAGAAATGGAAGATTGGGTTTCATCGTTGGTTCTTTAAATTTTTGGTGGTCTTACAGCTTTTTGAAAAATGTATTAATCGGTCATGCGATCAATATACAAGTTTGAACTGGTAAAATATTTAAATAGTTTCAGTTACATTTATATTATGTTGCTGTTCAATGCGAAAATGCAAAAAAGCGTTTAAAATTACTAGAAGATACTCAAAATGAAATCATTTGAGATTCTTACTATTTACTCCAAATATTCAACACTCCAAATACTGAAAAATCATAGTATCATATTAACATTCTTTAATTACTCGGAATTCTCATAGCCTCGACATTCAACAACCTTTTATTGAAAACAAAGAACTTAATTATAAACGCACTGATTCAAGCTTATCCCGACCCGATCTCGTTTGTCCATGAATCTGAAGTTATTTAGCGATAGCTCACACTCGATCAGGCGAGGCATCACGTACGGAATTTCAGTAGACTCAAGAAGATAAAGATTCTATAACTGAAAGGGGATGCCGACAAAAGCCATCGTCGTGAATGGCGTTGTGGAGGCCACGGGAGTTGCGTCCGAACTGCGAATCCTGTGACAGGGCTGACTCGTATATTATATTTTTAATGGAGAGGTTGAAACATCATGAGGTAAACAAATATTTTTAAAAAGAATTCAATGGTATGTGAAGAGTGCCAACCCGTAATAGGACAGCATGGTCGAGCCGGACATCACGAGGTAAACAAAATTTTACAAACAATTTGTATGGTATGTGAAGAGTGCCATCTGTAATATGCTAGCGTGGTGGACTATGGTCGAAAGCCTTTTAATACAGCTCTCGATTGTTGACGCCGGTGCCCTGCAGTAGTAATATGTTGGATTACTAGACAAAAGACTACAATGCTTCTAAAGGTTGGTGCAGCAAATTCCAGATAAAAAATCAGAAAATCTATAACAATTCACCCATTTTGCTCTAAACTTCACGCACAGAATCACAAATATGACTTGCGTGACACACTATTGGTTTACTAACAATGAGTTCGATTATCGTTTTCTTGGTGGATCCAAATATATTTTTATAAGTCGATATTGATTTTGATAAATGACAGCCATTAAAAATATTTTTTAGTTTTCAACTCCTAGTAACTACTCTTATTTATATACATTTTTAGTTCATTTTAATGCGCACCTTTTTTGATGTTGCCGACCAGGAGTAACAATAACTTTATTACCGAAATAATCTCTAGACTTTCACGTAGTATTATAATGCTTAATATAATACAGATGAGGTAGTAAAAAGGCTTAGGGTAAGGTAATGTACCCAAATTCGTTTTATGAGACCGTGTGGGTTGCTTACATCGTTTCGGAACTCGTATAAAGGTATTTATAACCGTGAGCTATGGATGAAGGAGAGTCCCTAAGATGCGTATTAAATACAGTCATAATAATAATATTAATATTAAATGTAAAAAAATAGTAAAATAAATAAAGAGAAATATTAATAAACTGATGTTGCTTATCGATTTTTGCCAATGACATAAACGAAACAAAATAATTATTAATTTTTATATTTACTCATACGTATTATCTTTTTGTAGTTTATGTTAAATGTAATGTTTTTTACTTCCCTTTTCTTCTTTTTTTTCTATAAGCTAGAAACCCCTTGAACTTGATTCTATAAAATGTTCTATTTCGAACACATTTTTAATGTATACATTTACACAATTAAACAAAAAATGCGCATACAAAATTTTCCCAAATGCAAAACAGCGCACCCGGACACAGAAACCCCGAAACACCAGAAAGAAAATATATGGCGAGTCCACATCTCAGTGCAGATGAAAAAAACCTCGAACATGAATCACGTGGGCAGCCCTGAGCGTGCGGCGCAATCAAACCGCTCATCCGTTCGGAAAGAGCCGTTTAAGATATTTTGCGCGATTCCTTCGCGACTCAATGGTTTTTTCCATTTTAATACATAAAGTGAGTTGAAATGATTGCCACTTGAAACAGCACGCTCCATTGCCCTCTGTAACGTATATTCATTTGAGAGTGCGTGAGAAATTCGGGCAAATTGCATGTGGGTCGAAGGTTAGTGATAGTAAATTGATTGGCGATTGGTTTTGCTTTTCACTCGGTGGGTTTCGTTTTATTTTCAATTTACTTTGTGAAGTAAATAAAGTGTAGTTTTCGTGTTACAACTTTGCTTCCACTGAATTTTGTTTTGTGTATTTAGTTATTTTAAGTTATTATAAACACGCTTATTTATATTTTTATTGGAAAAAATGATAAGATAAATTGATAAGATTTTCTTCTTATTGCTGTTTTTCATGAACATCGGCTTATATAAACCTGTTTAACTTCCTTTATGGTGGTCAAACAAAGAGAAATGAAAATAAAAACCTTAATACAACCACCCATTTTTTGATCTCGCATCCGAATACCCTTAATCCAAATACATCACAAATCAAGTAACACCATCCATCCTCGAAATCCCCTTTCGTTTACCAAAACAATGTGCCTGCAGAATTTATAAAATAAATACGAACAATGGCACAAACGGGTATTTATCACCCGAGCGCCGACTTGCCAGCCGTGTCAATTTCTATTGTATTGCAAATTCGACGACAAAGCTGCGCCTACCGGGGCAGGTGAAAGGCTGGCGTGGAATCAGGAAATTGTTTGGGGGCTGGCTTCTCTCTAGCTGAATAAATGTATTTATTTATTACAAAGAACCGGAGAAAGTGTAACATAGCGGACATTAGAAGAGGTGTACGTTCAGTAATGGACAGTTAGAGACTGATGATAATGATTATGATGACAGTAAAACGCATTAAAGATCCCTGAATTAAGGTCTAGGCTTATCTCGCCGTAACCAGAAGTATATCGCTTATTTTGCTATTTTTTGTACATTTAAATCAACAGCTTTCTTTGCATTCGTTCTGAAGAAATTTCATGCTAGAATTAGTCTACGGAATATTGCTCTTTAGCTTATATAAAACAACAAATAATCTTACATACTCTGATCTTCGGTAAACGTGATTTTGTGATGACATAATATAGGTATCTGCCTGACACGATAAATAGGCAGGGCCGGCCCATTCGATTTTTAGTCAAGAATACACAACGAATCTCAAATTTTAATTTATGCGTGATTCGTAAATAATAATAAGCTCCCCTGTCTTACTTACTGCTTACGCCCCGTTAAGATTCAGAATCAACTAGATTAATGAGAAAGCGAGGCGAAGACAAAAGAGCCAAGATGGGGATGACAAATATCAGTTTCGTTTGAGGATTGATTAATTTTCAACTAAGGAACACAGCGTCCCGATACATGATGTATTCATTATAAATTTGCAGTAAGTCAATCTGGATAAATCTATGTCCAGTAATGGAGTAGGTGCTGTAGGCTAATGATGATGTCAAGAAAAATTGTTTTGTAATATTTTCACTTTTCAAATGAATTGGAAAATATAGCTTGTTCAAATTATATTTTGGGAAAATGGAAAGAGATAGAAAATACCTACCACACTTGGAAGGCTAAATAAAATTCCAAAATATTGCCATCGAATATAATTGCTACCAACAATTCGAATCAACATCACTCTAAAACGGTACTTCAAAAATAAGGTTTATCATTAACCTACAAGCCCTCATAGCTATAAAACACACGGTTAAATCTAACAAAATACACAAATGGAAATTGCAGAATAGTAGTTTGTCTGAAATTTGTGGACCATTTTAAAACATTTAAGGTTTGCAAGTTAAATGGATAGCGGCGGGTTTTTATCCAACTGATATAACTACGACTCTCATTTCTTTAATGTCTGTACTGTCGCTGTAGTGTTGTGCTGGTTTAGTGGAAAACGAAGCAACTTCGGCTTGAAATAATATTGCACCAATAAAAACTACTGAAGACAAATCATTTACAAGGATTTAAAGAAAAATAACTTGATTTGATACATATGTAAGCTAATTTTGAATCCACCGATGGGACTGACAATGGTGGCATTCACTGCACTTATTAGTAAGGATGAGCACGAAACGAGCTTGATGGTAAACGTCACGCCTGCCCATAAACAGGAACAATAGAACTCACAACTTATAATATGTATTTTCTAAGCAGTTGCTTTCTAGTTTGTAATATTATAGTTCTTGATTCATTTAGGAACTGCTTTTTAATGCAGGTCGTTCCCAAAAGTGCACTGCAATACTGAGAAACGCGTCACGTAACTCATAATATCCCACAAAATGCCCGATACAGATAGCAAATGACCGACGAACGCGCTTTTATAATGTTTAGAGCCGAAACGAAAGCAAAAATAAATAACGTCACTACTACCTTTTACCACTTTTCATAATGAAATACTTAAGCAGCAGTAGCGGTAATGCAATATTAGAAATTGCGGTGCAACTCAAATGGATAAATCTCCTCCCATTATGCGGGGATTAAATGTTTTAACTATTTCTTCAGCGTCATTGTAACTCGGGACTACGGACGTGACTGAGTAGGATTCTTATAAAACACTTCTTGAATAGAAATTATATTTTTTCAGTGTTTTAGAGATACAGTGTATGGATTGTGGATTGTGAGGTTTTGGTTACGATTTCCATAAGAGTATTTCATTCTGAGTAAGCGTCTCAGCTTGAAAAATCGCATGGGACACAGATTGGGCTTGTCGGGCTGTCCTTAAGCAATCGCTCATTTGGGAAAATAAAAACATTATTAATCATGTGTGTTAGTTCCTTTAATTGTTGTAAGTATTACTATCAGAATTGTAGTAATGCCAAAAAAAAAACCCCTTTGCCTTAGAGAGTACGTGAAACATCGATTCGTTTAAGAATCACCAAGCAGTGGCATATTTAATACTTGCCACAAAATTTATTGGTGGTTTAGAAATCAGGCAACACCATTGACGTATGCAATAGAGATATAAAATTTCACAACACATTCACGAATCGTAAACACCCCTACAATCACTAATGAAGCGGAAATTTAAACTAAGATGGTAGCCAAAAGTCTGCGTTAAAATCTAAATAGTGCCATTCCCAGACATCCGGTTTTACTTGGCCAGGCCACGACAGACTCTGGCCAAAAGCAATTCAAACTAATGACCCTGGGGCCAGATTCGTTAGAAATGGGAGCACTCCTGACCCCTCGCCCATTAATTTGAAGACACCTCAAGTCGGTGTCACGTATTCATTATATCGAGACACGTGGACCTCGCTATTGTGAATTTGCAGCGGTGATTTATCTTAAAATGAAACGGGAACATTGCTTTCAAAGGCTCTGGTTTTGGAATTATGGCTGTAATTTATTTTCGATAGGTCAATTGGGAGGCCCTAATAAGTTGTTGAGTTATACTCATATGACTAGAACTGAATATTTATTATGTATTTCATTTGGTTTTTGGTTCTCTACAATACGGATTTTTTTTCCCGATATGGCGATAGGCTCGCCCCTATAACATCATGGGACGGAACATACAAGGCGAAATGTGGATGTATTGGTAGCACGTCTGCCTACTCCTTCTTGGAAAAAAAGGCGTGAGTTTATGTGTATTAATTTTTGCTTTTATTTAAATTGTATATAATATTTTATTAACTAGTTTCTATTAAGTATTCTTCCTCCAGTTGTTAGTAACTTTTACTACAAATTCACTAAGCCCGAAAATAGAAGTTAAGCAAAAAACTTCAAAAGATGCTGCTTTCGCAAGCCAAAAATTAAAATAAATAATAAAAAATATAAAACACGCAACAATGACATACATAGACCTGAACACACATTAAGATCGAGTCTTGTGTAGTGGGTATCGGAAACTACAAGAGACTTTTCGTTCTCAAACACCCAGAAACACCCAGACCCGAAACAAATACCTGTGGATCACACAAGCATTTATTTTGGTGTGGGGATCGAACCAGCGGCATCTTGAGTTACAGCTGGCGTCTAACCAACTGCGCACCGGAGGCTGTCATTAACAATTTAATTTGTACCGTTATTTTTCGCCAGGACTGACTCGGTTCATGTTTTCCTTTCTGCTAAATTCAATTTTGCTGCGGAAAGGGCGAACCTCCGTTTGTAACCGAGAGGTACTTTATTCAATTCTGCGGCTAAGAAAACAGTTTTATTTTTCGAGCCTTTTTGCGCGATTTGAGGAAAAGAAACTTTACTTTGCGAGGTACGTATTGAGGTTTCCCTAAAGTGGTTGGTTAAGAGAATTTTTTGAGCTCTAATCGATTGCTTTTACGAAATTCAAGTTAGTTGTTTAAAAGATTTTAGGACATGGATTTGGCATGGAATTTTCAGATCTATTTAAGAAGCGTTCTTAAATATTTTTACCAACTTATCTACACTGGCTGAGACCAAATTATATTGGTGTACCTCAAGTTCCAAGCATTGTAATCTAATTGCGTTAACTGGTATCATTGTATTTTTAAAGACGATATTTTATCTGCCCTTCATCAAAGCAAAGTGCAATCTGTTTGCCAGAACAGTTTCAGTTGAAGCTGCCAGCATAATTGTTTTGAACACTGGTACGTCTGAATTGATTGAGGTAGGCAGCAGGTTACATTGTAGTAATTTTCAAAACACTGCTTGTCTATCGCCAATCGATGCGTCTCAATTGATTGAGGCAAGGAGCCTAACTCTAACAATTTTCAAAACACTGCCAAGTAGGACATTCATATCTGGATAGCGAAAACGTACGTAGAGGTAGGAAAGCCGTCATTGTGGTACACAAGCGCCGCATTTCACCTTGTGTCTATCTAATTTTTAGCAGTTTTTTTGGACATTGGTAGCCAGAGTAACTACTGGACATAATAAGACTTAACATCTTATGTCTCAGGATGGCACGCGAAGTGGAATGCCGAGCAATTGTAATTCATTGTGATGTTTAGTTTTCTACTGTCCATGAGCGGTCGTATCGCTTACCATCAGGCGAATGGCATGCTCGTCTCGCCATTTAAAGCAATAGAAAAATTCATGTTCGTCTCTTTAATTTGAACGACACTGTACCTAGTCATTTCGCTGAGCCATCATCAAAAAGTAAGCACAAAAAAAACTGCTTTCAGTCAGCAGTTTTTTTACCTTACGGCTACTCTCATGTAAAATATGCAGCCTCTGAAGCAACTTAGTCAAATGAATCCATTTAACAAATTATTCTAGTGGGTAAATACTCGCATTTGCCAATTCTGCTTAATTTTCCCATTCTCATGAAAAATATATCAACTGACCAGCCTCAGTAAACACGTTTGCTAAATTATTGTTGGACTAGTTCTAGTATAGGAATGAATCGTTAAGTAGGTTCTTATAGCCACGGGTATTATGTTAGCTTCCGTACGCCTGATTACATTAAATAGACCTAACGGTAGCACATAAATACATACAGTCTAGTCCCCATATAGATTTGCTATTCTTACGTCACCGATATTAGAAACTACAGGAAAACTTTCGGACTCCCAATATCCACAATAAAAAAACTTTTGTTTCGATGCGTAAATTGAACGCAAGGGATCTTGTTTCAAAAGAGGCACTATGTATTAATGCGCCAATAATAGAATGCTCCGAGAATAGAAGGGAGGTCATAAAATTCGCACCTAAAAAAGTAAATTAATTATTTTTGCTCTTGTTTATTATAAAAATGAAAGCCTTCATCAAATGATGAAGCAGCTAACATTCTTAATCTTTAAACCTCCCCTTTTCAGTCCCATTTCCCTCTTGAAGAGTCGTTAAAAATAATGAAAGCACAAAAGGTCGTAAACCATAGTTTTTATTAGACAAATTGTTCACCTCTAGAGGATTTAATTAAACAGCACAATCTAAATTTCACCGATAATGGCTCGTAAAATATAAATTAAATTTAAAGATGTCCAACGTGTGGATGGTAAGTCGACACTTATCCTCCCCTCGAATTGACACTTATCGTCGTGAAAAAATATTAGACATTTTATGTTTTGGGTTCAGACCGCTAAGCTCGGCGCCGGCTGTCATCGTACCTTTGTAAATGGCAAAGGCACCTTATTTTATTTTACCTTTCATATGTTGGCCTTTTTCAGGCTTTCGTGGTACATAAACAGAACGTGCCTAGCCCAGATGGAACTATGAATTACGAAGTTTCTAGGTTATTCGTATTTAAGCCCACGTATTTTACGTGACCAACGGCTACAGCGATGGCTGGACTGGTGAAACGAAAATAATATTGACAAATAATACAAAAATATGGTATTATGGTATCTACAATTTTTATTAGAGAGTATCATTTCTTATTCTCATCTCTGACGGCACGAAATAGTAAATATGGTTAAAGAGCATTAACAAATATATAATTAAAGAATAAAAAATAGATTTAACATGCAATTTGTTTCAGCTGAACACTGATGCCGAAACCTGCTGAATCAGAGATAAAATTAGGACTTAAAAAGTGAGTGTCTCATAGAAAGCGCCACTATTCAAAGGTATCTGCAGAAAACAAATCCATTAACCAGTACTAAAACATCCCTATTCTCGAGGCTGCGACATGGCCAACAAAAAACCCTACTATTTTATCGCTTGTTAACACAATATGAAACAAAGTGAATTCGCAAGTAGCGCTGAATAAACAGCGGCACAACTGTCGTCGACAGATGCTACAAAGCGAATTTAATATGAGCATTGTTGCGTGACCGCTCCGTGGAACGTTTTTACATGTTTCTGCATGTTCTGTAGTTGTGTTGGCGTGTGTCAGCGTGTGATTGGCATTGCTGTTTGGGGTTTGACAGGATATTGGGAGATAAGTGGAAAAAGGGAAAAAACGTATTAAATTTCAGTCATGATCTGTGCATGCGGATCGTTTACTCTACGAGACTAAAACAGAAATGTCGAGATACGTAGAATGAAAGTAACCTACATATTCTCTAGTGGAGCCCATGTTCCAACGAAGATGGACAGCTCCTAAAAATGGGAACGGATGAATTAATAAAGAGCATTGTCTAAATCCAACGCTTCTAAAAAATCGTTTTGAACTATTTGAGGAAGTTCTATACACAGTAGGTACTGACACTTTCAGCAGACATTCTGGAGCTAACAATGCCGAAATATCTTAAATGCTGATTCTCGATTGCCCAACGCATTTTTACACTGTACTTGATCCTGGCTTACAGAAGTTTTTGTCACGGGTTTCAGACAATTTTATGCCGTAACACTAACATCATCACCTTGTTCGCTTATACAGTAATTGACACTTATCGGCAAGGACATTATAGTGTCGCGAATTCTAGCCACGACAGCGAACATTCAAAACACATTTGTACGAGCAATATTTGTGTTACGAAGTCTTATTCAAATAAAGCTTTTTGCCGCAAAGTGACACAGACAGCGGTCACGAGTTTTGAATACTAAGTGTTAACTGGAAACCAGTTCCCGTAATTTGACCTGAAACTAGCTGCTTTTCAGGAATGTTTTTTTAAGTGATCACAGAGGCAGAAAAAATATTTACTGGAAACCTCGAACTAGGGAATGTTTTATTACATACAAATAGAAACTCATAGAAAATATAGGCTGAGGTTTGAATAGTGCAATATTCATCGATATTATTTTCGTTCAACGGGTTAATAGGGCGCCATATTTGGTATAACCTTGAGCTTCAGCAACTAATTTGCGATTTTTCTTATTAAAAGTCACTCACTCAAGTGGATTTTCTGATATTTAAATTGAACCTAGCCTATAGTTCACAGCCTTAATAGGCTTTCACTACACCAACAAGGGATTTACATTAAGACTAAAATTATGTTTTTTGACAGTGAATAACGAGACGACTATGCCATTGGCCTGATGGTAAGCGGTATCGCTAGCTGTTTGGCATTCCACTGCGCTCGCCATCCTAAAACATAAGATGTTAAGTCCCATTATGTTCAATTGTCACTCTGGCTACAATACCATTTAAACCGGAACTTATCAGTGCATTTACACTGATGATTTCGCGGAAGAAATAGACATTGTGGTTGTGCCTACCCAGGCATCATCACATGCGATATGGTCACCCATTGTAGCATTTTAATTTGTATTTCTTATGTAATACCTATCTAACTTGATATGTACACTAAAGAGTATAAATAAATAAATAATATGAGAGACTTACCACCAGTAAAATATATTTTGGAAGATATATGGTTAAATATTATATTTTGGAAGATAACGCCTTAAATATTTGGCAGAAATAAATCTTGGCTAAAATAAGATTCTTATGAGATATTACAAAAAATGTATTGAACGCAAGACCTGGCTATAAATCTCTCAGTTCGGTATGTCGAATAAAATCTCACGCAGAATACAGATTTTACTTTCTTGTGTAGAGAAAGCCATTAAACATCCAAAATTATATCTAAGGTTAGGTATATTTGAAATTTTAGGTTTTTTTACGACGGTGAAAGTAATTTTTACGATTTTAAATTTCAGGATCGTAATTTACGCTCCTACGAAAATGCAACATAGCTGTATAAACTAACCAATTTAGGACGTTAGACGCCGGCTGTGAAACGAGAGGCCGCGGGTTCGTTCCCCGTACCGAGACAAATGTTTGTGTGAACCAAAAGTATTTGTTTCGGGTCTGACTGTTTGTGAGACCGAAAAGTCTCTTGTAGTTCCTGATACCCACGATCCAAGACTAGATCTTAGTGTGGGGTCAGGACCTTTGTACGTGGCTGTTGGGTGTATTCAATTATCATTTAATTATTTAATGAGAGTTAATTCATTAAAGTCTGTTTTACGATTTTAAACTTAATGATTGCAATTTATTTTCTTACGAATATGCAATAGCTATGAATGATGTTATTGGTAGATTAAAAGATGAGGACTGTTGTTTTGGAATTATTCTCAGTTACTGCAAGAAACGAGACGAGAAGTGTAACTTCACACTCTGAAGGATAATGGTGCTTGCAGTAGACTCCGATTTTGGATATTGAAGTCGAATTCTTTATACCACGGTTATATTATTTAAATACTATGCATTAAATGCTATGATACCATGGAGCAATATTCAATCAAGCTACAAAAAGAAACGGCTCCGGCAGTTGCTCAGTTCCAAAAAACCGATACGCTGGCTAGTTTTCTATATAGCCACCATTGGCGATTTCGGTCTCTAATTAAGCAACGAACTCCTCGACCTTCCAAAGAAATTTAAAGGCTTTTTTAGAACCCATAAACAATTGGCAAGGTGAAATGAAAAAATAAAATCTCTCACAAAAGCTGTCGACTCGATAAATTACATGGAGAATGGCCGTTTAGTGATGCGCCGTAAACATCGATGTTTTAGTGCGGGACACGTCGTAAACGCCCGCTGGATTGTCGAGTGTCGACAATCGAATTTATATTTGATTACTATCGAACCAGGGAGGGTTTAAGGGTATCTGAAATAGGTCGTCTACGTCTGAACTTGAAAGTGTTCGACTTATTAAGGTTAAAAAGCAATGGATAAAGAAATAGGAGAAGTTTTTTCTAGGTTATATTTCAGCAAAGGTTGGAAAAGAATAAACATTGCAATTGATTGAGCATCATACTATAAAAGAAAATAGTAGCTACTTGTCTGATCTATGTGTGCGCATTAAAGAAATGGACGTTTTTCTTGGATGATGGTAAGAGATTTATGTCATAATGGTGTCATCAAATTGATCGAAAGCATGATAACGAGTGTCATAAGCCTGTAATTGGATTTTTTGTTAAAGTTGGGACAGATATTGTAAATGAAATAAAGTGATATATTTAATTCGGTTCCATATTTAACTCGATACTGATCATCGTTGGCTAAGGACATAACCTACTGAAGAGGCTCATTTCGCGTTAGAAACTAACCAATGTTTACTAGTTTCGTGCTGGTTAATTATTGTGTTTGCTATCAAGGAACAATGATCTCGCTATTAGATAATCTAACTGTGCCCTGCACTTATAACCAATTTCGATGTATTTGCCAAAACAAAACCAGTATTCCAATTCCTACCCGCATCGTCTGACAAACAAGGCATAATACGAATTCCTATCTAGAAAAAAGTTCACAAAACTCCGTATACAAGCATTATACGGGGATAAAAACTATTGTGGAGGACTATCTGCCGTCAGGCCGCAAGCCGAGCCCGCTTTAAGAGCTAAGCTGGTTTCACACGATGGGATCAGTGAGTGCCTCGCGTTGCAGCGCGCGGCATACCAAATGATTTGTATGTGCACTTTGATACAGAATGGATGTCGGGTTAAAGAGTTCTGTAATGTTTTCTTTATGCATGTGTTTTATATAAATAGTAGGTGGTATGGTTCTTCATTTATGTAATATTGAAAATTAACTCGAAGTATAAATTTTATTATCGTGTATTATTTGATAAATGGGGTTACCAGAGGACCAATAATTTTAACCGGCCATTACTCTCCTTCTGCGCCTTCTTTCTTTCTCTCATTCATCATACAGATTCAAAGATATTAAACGTACTTACGGTTTCGTTCCTTGAGATAAGCTACTCACAAGATATACATCGTAAAAACAGTTTATTGCCTAAAAAGGTATACGTAAACGCTTGAATCATCGAGGTGATAGGCATAGTTAGCATCAGTGAAATCAAGAGCTCCTCTTACTTATCTCCGACTCAAGATATGATAAGAGAGTGTCATCTTCAACCACAGGAGGTCATCATTTGAACATAAGCTTCTTTCAAAATTTTACGCATTTATCAGAGCACAAAAATCTCAACCTCAAACAACATAGTCTGTCGTTGCTGCGCCCAGTGCTACTAGAAAAAGATGGCATACTGCCCAAATGTATTGTACAGACGGTGTCAAATGAAATGAGAGATGTCGTTCGTGCCCATTCCGTGCGCAAACATCACCATGCGGTTGACGCGACCGTTTCCACCATAAATCACTTTTAAACCTTTTATTGATGGAAGAAAAATGCTTAACAATGGGAATACAATAATAAATAAAAAATGTGTGTGTGTATAGTGTACAGACGTAAGAAGTGAAACTTCTTTATGACATCATTTTTCGAAAAATGATCTACTATTTACAAATTTACAGAATTGGTAAAATAAAGCTAAATTAAATAAAGTTTAAGTTTAGGAGGGGGGAAATTTTTGAGGGAATTTGGGATTTCTATCGGGGCCAATTTGTAGCCCTCACCGAGACGGTTCCGAGGATACCAAGCTCGGTGGGTCCACGACCTTTATTGGCCGAGATAGGAATAGGGGGGGTGAGGTAAAAATTTTAGGTGGGGGTAGGGGCGGGGGGGGGGGGTTAGGTTAGAGGGGAGGCTATTGGGCACCTTAAAATATTTTTGGGTGTGGAAAGTTGTGGAGGGGGAATTCGGGAATTCTGTTGGGGCAGGATTGTAGGCCTCACCGAGCCGGTTCTAATGAACCCAGGGTCGATGGGTCTACGATGGATATTGGCGGAGATAGGAATAGGGGGGGTGAGGTAAAAATTTTAGGTGGGGGTAGGGGCGGGGGGGGGGGTAGGTTTCGTGGGGAGGCTATTGGGCACCTTAAAATATTTTTGGGTGTGGAAAGTTGTGGAGGGGGAATTCGGGAATTCTGTTGGGGCAGGATTGTAGCCCTCACCGAGCCGGTTCCAATGAACCCAAGGTCGGTGGGTCTACGATGGATAATGCCGGAGATATGAGTAGGGGGGGTGAGGTAAAATTTTTAGGGTGGGGGTAAGCGGGGGGGGGGAGGTTTCGTGGGGAGGCTATTGGGCACTGTTTTGGATTTAGGGTGGGGGAAGGCCAGAGGGGGGGTAAGGATCAAATTACAAAAAAGTGGGTGGGACTTAAAATTTTGGGTGGGGCTTGGGCACGGTTGGGGGTGTGGCTTACTGAAGTGGGTACAGAATGTGTTCTAATGGTATACACTGTATTATGTCCAAATGTGGGATGATACACTAGTGTGGGATTCGTACTAAATACAGTTACAATACACAGGATTACTACTAAGTATTACTTATTTACTAAATAAATAAAGATGGCGCGTAACGCAAAAATGTGACTTAGAAATAAAGATGGCGCGTAACGCAAAATTTTTTCCAACCCCGATAAAGAAGTTTCACTTCAATAAATAAATAAATACACCCAACAGTCACACACATAGTCCCGAGCCCACATTAAGATCAATTAAGTCTTGTGTCGCAGGTATCAGAACTACGAGAGACTTTTTCGGTCTCACAAACACCCAGACCCGAAAGAAATATTTGTGGGCCGCACAAACATTTCTCTCGGTGCGGGGATCGAACCCGCGGCCTCTCGTTTCACAGCCGGCGTCTAACCAACTGCGCCACGGAGGCTGTCACAATGCGTGGTCTTTGGTATAACGTGGACATGTGGATAATGTTTTGATAGGTGGTTTGATTTTTATCGTGTAAGTCTTTTATTATGTAATTGTCCAGATAACGACAACCGTATACGGTCGAAAAACCGTGATAGTGACGTAGGCACATATCGCGTTTCAGGTTCAGCCGGTGACTACTGATTTTAGACTGATGATAACAGATAACGTACCTGAGTAAGTTGTCTCTGTCGCACGGCCGTTAAAATAATTTTAACAGTCAAACAAACGGGAAATAGTTCTATCTATATCAGCCCATATACGTCCCACTGCAGGGCACGGGCCTACTCTACAATCGAGAGAATCGATTGAGAGTGGTTAGGCCATATAGTCCACCACGCTGGCCTAGTGCGGGTTGGCGGACTTACATACCGTAGAAATTCTTTAAAATCGCTACGGTATGCAGGTTTCCTCACGATGTTTTCCTTCACCGTTAAAGTGCGTGGTGATTGACTATCAATACACACATAATTCCGAAAAGTCAGAGGTGTGCCCTGGGATTTGAACTAAAATAGTTTAATGTCAGAAAATTGTATAGGCTTCTTCTCACAAGTCGGTGTTAAAATCTCAAAGATAGACTACGAAAGGCTAGGAGACACTTTGAATAATAATTAATACAATGCCCTTAGGCGTTAAGTCCGCCTGTACCATTAAAATATGCAAAGTGTTAAATATATAAATAAAATTACACCTAATATCAATCTCTATAATATACTAATTGGCAGTGGCGAAGGGTGACTTTTTTCAAAAGGGAAGCCGATACTTCTGGTGACTAGTTTTATTAAATTAACAAGTACTCATACATATACTTTTACTCCGTTATGTACGTAAGATATTGAGCGACATATTTGCTTAGTAATACTTACTATATTTTCATACAACACTTGCACGGAATAGCACTGTGCCCGTGAGGTGTTTTTTTAACGTTTTTAAAGTAAATTTCGATTCAATGCAAAAGACAACATTAGCCTGTTTTGAAATTGATCGACAAAAAAATTTCAAACGTTCCTTATATATAAAAAAAAGATGAAGAGATTGATGTAAGTGGACGAAAGTAAAACGATGCCAGTATAGAGCTAACTGGAGATCTATCGAATCTGGCAACCCTCAGGCCTCATGGGATGCAGCCGTGGGTTATGTTTGTATGTCCTATTTTGAATCAACGCTAACAAAAATACGGCATTACAATATTTATTAAATAATTAAAACTTGTCAGTTGCCGTTCTTTCTCTAGTACTTAAATGTATTATCAAATTTAATATAATTTCCAGTGCGTTTTTTAATTACGTAAATGCAGCATTTTTAAAATTACCTCATAATAATGCAATTCATGAGATAAAACGATACATACGACATTATCAAGTTTCATTCATCATTAAAGTTTTGCTGAATAGATAGATCTGTTTGCACTTCGAAACCAGTAAAATTTCATAAATTACCCACTAATTATATACAAACCTAAAAATAGACACCGCATTATACATATACACTGAAACAACACAGTAGTAATTAATATTTTCTAATTATAAACACGAAATAAAAGAGGCGCGAACTGGCAAATTACTTTATAAGCCGTAAGCCCACCGGCATATTCACAAGCAAATACCGTCGTATTTCTACAAATAAATTTAAACCCTAAAAGCTGAGGGTTTTAAGGTGCAATTTTGCATGCAGTTCTGAGCAACAAACGTGTAACAGAGATGGCAAATAATGCGTTGGAAATGAGCGCGAGAGCAACGGGAACTCGTGCTGTGTCCTTGTATCCTGACGTGACGTCATCGGGATCTAGGCGGCCGCGTGTTTCGTATGCATGTACTTACGTTGAACATCGCGCAATGCGTTTGTCGTTGTGTTATTAATTGATCGATAATATTTTGTTTATTAATATCGAATAACATTTGTTTATTGTTTATATTTATTTTAATATTGTTTATTATTTGATTATTTTCTTCATATAACTTGTTTAAAAAAATGTAAATAATTAATAATTTCCTTTAAATTATAAGGCGTGCTGCTAGGAATCGGCTTGTATGAACCCTTCGCCACTGCTAATTGGTATACCAATTTACGCAATTTTTTAATCAAATCAATGCATAGGAATTAGAAAATACTTACTCTTTAAATATCACTTATTCTTACCTGTTTGGAACTTCACGATCTGAGAAGCAAGTTTCCATAATTGGACTCGACAGGTACCATTGTTTATGCGGGTTGGACACTATTGGTCTTGGTAAGTTTAGTTCACAAATTGAGCTAACTTGTAAAGCTAATTACCTTGACGGCTTTGTCTACGTGAAATTCTGTTCTATTCATGATAATTTTGAACTGGGAGTATCTTGAGGATTAAGTTTTGTTTCTTCGTTTTCCGATCGTGTTATGAATTGCTTTTTTACAAATGTTTTTTTACTGACTGCCTCGGTGGCGTAGTTGTATTACGGTAAGATTACAAAGGTCTCGGGTTCGAATCCCTTTCATTTCATATTATTTTTCCACTAATGTTTGGTCTAATGGCAGTATTTAAATGTGTTAAAGGTAATTCAAGCTCCATCTTACCACTACAATTCTTGATAATCAGGCTTAACAGGGTCATACACAACGATTAACATCAGACAGATTGGTAAATCTTTGGAGGCAAATAATCTATCTTTCAATCACAAGGAACTTTAAAAACACAGAAATTACGCAATTCGTCCACATCCCCTTATTTCCATTACCCCACACTTACATGGGATCAGTTCAGTATGCTTATCCAAGAACTAAGTATGCCCACTATTATTATAGCAATAAAGCTATTATCTGCACTTGAATCGAAACCACAACCATGATAACATTCAATTGAAATAAAACTAATTTTATCGCAGATTTGATTTAATTTTTACATTTTCTAAATTCCTGACCACAGAAATCTGTGTTCCCGAAGTTTTGATTACTTGACAGCTTTCGTGGTCACGGGACGGACTCCAAACGCAAGCGGAC
Organism: Deilephila elpenor; assembly: GCA_949752805.1. Taxonomy (NCBI): domain Eukaryota; kingdom Metazoa; phylum Arthropoda; class Insecta; order Lepidoptera; family Sphingidae; genus Deilephila; species Deilephila elpenor. The sequence continues at coordinate 13,146,617 of OX457108.1, forward strand.
CACGAACCATGGACCTCCTCCGGACCACGATAGCTGTAAAGCAATCGAAGCGTCGGAAAGTTAAAAGAATGAATAAATTAAATCAAATCCGCCATCCGTGAAAATTAGTTTTATTTCAATGTGTAACATTCGCGTAAATCTAAGAAATTAACATTCCATTTACAATAACCACTCAACAAGAATACGTCGTAATTATAGGAAAACATCGTGAGGAAACCTGCATACCGTAGCGATTTTAAAGAATTTCTACGGTATGTAAGTCCGCCAACCCGCACTAGGCCAGCGTGGTGGACTATATGGCCTAACCACTCTCAATCGATTCTCTCGATTGTAGAGTAGGCCCGTGCCCTGCAGTGGGACGTATATGGGCTGATATAGATAGATAGATAGATCCCAAATTCTCCGAAATCTCGGGGACAAGAATCACAACAAAACAAAAAAGATTTTCTCCCTCAGCTCAATATCAGCTCGGGCCGATACATAATGTAATAATTACACGACATACGTTATAAGATTTGCTGAAGGTCGTACGCGTGGACTATTGGGTTAGCATCGAACGAGGTTTCGGTACCTCGGGACGTAGATTTGATAAAATATAGTATTTTTTATTGCGTTGTATGTAACCGGCGTTAGGTTAAATGGGATAAACTTTGACCTTGTTACGTTTTTACTAAAGTATAAAAAAGCACAGACATTACGGAAGAGATTTCCGAAGTATAAACATATTTTTGAAATACATTCGAAATATAAAAATTGTTCTGTAATTAATAATTGATTTGTTATAATAAAATAATATAACACATCGTTTGAAGATATTGATCTTTTCTTACCCCTCAGCAGAAAGTAACTGGACTTACCTGAAATTAAAACAGATTTAATTTAATCAACATATCATAATTGGTATTTATATCTACTTAAGTCATTCCTAACTTAATTTACGACTTTTTTTATGTAAGGGATACATAATTTTCATCCATGTTGCCGAAGCTTTTGTTTATTACAAAATTACTGACAAGACAGACTACGAAAAATCACAACACGTTTATTCCAAACATTAATAACATAGTATCAAGGTAAGTCGAATCACATTAAAACTCGCCATAAAAAGCAATATTTACGCCTACTCTGATAAATGAACTCTTAGGTGCGAGTGTTAAATTGATGACGTCATAAAGACACGTCATTAAGGGATTGTACGTAAAGTCGGTTTTGCATCGCGATTCCCTTTTATTGCATATTAATAATAAAATTTTGACAGCTCGTATGAACGCGCGTAACGTTGATATTGAGCTGGGATTATGGTGATGAACGGACCGGATATACATACACGACAGCCTCCGTGGCGCAGTTGGTTTGATGCCGCCTGTGAAACGAGAGGCCGCGGGTTCGATCCCCGCACCGTAACAAATATTTGTGTGATCCACAGGTATTTGTTTCGGGTCTGGGTGTTTGTGAGACCGAAAAGTCTCTCGTAGCTTCTGATACCCACGACACAAGACTCGATCTTAGTGTGGGGTCAGGACTATGTATGTGACTGTTGGGTGTTTTTATTATTTATTATTTTATACATAATAATGTTATTATAGTTATTAATATTATCGGGCAAATATCGTAAATCATTGAGTGTCGGTATATAAAAATATACATTTATAATATCACGTCCGTATAAAAGGGAAAAGTTGAGATTATGTACGTCCATTTCACTCGACCCTGACTGACATATTACTTTTACTTCATCCACTCTAATCATGAATATTTATAGGTACTTATTTTTGACATCGCCCTTGTTTAAGATATCACTGATTTGACTGGTGTAAGTACAATTCTTACGATGTGATCGACCCCTACCGACTCTTTACCCGAATGAAATTCAAAAAAGACATGGCCAACCGTAGCGATTTCAAATTTAAAATTCTCCATAATATTCATAAGCTGACGCGATCGCTATCTCCTATAACAAATCATATCCCTTTAAAGCTTAAGGTGCTAAACAGTCTGCGTGTGTCCCAACACGCATAAACCGTAATGAAATGTTCGTCGCATTGAGTTTACGATAGAATTAGCTCCTGCGAGTAATATACTGCGACTGCCGAGTCTCGACTCATATTATCCTTGTTAACGTTACTGCTTTCACTTTATTGACGGTCTTTTTATTAGGACTAAAGTTTGTGCACGCATACGTAGTGCGTACTTTGATGGTGAAGGAATAGTTCGTGAGGAAACCTGTAGGTAAGGACCAGCAACCATGGAGAATTTCACATCAAATTTAAAGGTATGTGAAGTCGATAGTACGCATTAGGCCAGTATAGATTATGGCATCAGCCTTCTTAACCAAAAATTCGATTGTAGAAGAGACCTACTGTGGGCGATTATATTATGTAGGATGATAGAATGCGTAGTGTGGCATTCTCAAATTGATAGCAGAACTGATAGCAGTGTACTGGTTGATAGATTTGTCTATTACATTAAGTTTACGAAATGAGCTAAGTAATATACTGCGACTGCTGAGTCTCAATACTCAATTCCATTAGTCTGGTTAACATTACTACTTTTACTTTGAAGGTCCTTTTTATTGACTACATGCATAGTGTAGTGCTTTTTCATAGCGAACCAGAAGTGGTTGCTAAGGCGTTGGACGCGGGATTGTATCCCAGAGTATCGGGATTGTATACCTGTAATTTTTCGGTCATGTTTGTATTGATGGTCAATTTCGACGTAATTTAACGGTGAAGGAAAACACGAGGAAAATTGAATACCATCGAGATTTTTTTCCAATTCAACGGCAATTAGAGCAGCGTGGTGGACTATAGTGAAAGGTCTCTCAAACAAAAATAATGTACAGACATTCTGTGAGTACATACCGTGAAACGATATCATAGCAGGAAGCTACAGTAAATTTGTCATTCCAAGTCAGTGTACAGTGATAGCCTTGATCAAACACAGGTTGTTTCAAATACCTGTTCCCCATACATTATCACTCCTATCCGGGCACATTAGTGTAAAAGGCAACATACCATCAGCCATGTCTATCAATCTTTCAATTACCTTATAACTCTGTAAAATAAACAATAAAATATTTTCTTCCACATAACTTCCCAAATCGCAGTTAGACTACAAAAACGTACAAAGAACGGAATGCAATAATCAAATGAAATTTCTTAGCTGTGTAAACAAGCTTTATATCAGAAGCAAACATCGCCGCTCAACTATGCAGCGGGTGGAAATATAAAAAAAGTTTCGCGAGAGCGTGCGGAGAATTTGCATAATATATTCCGGTGTATCTTCACTTTGTTTTTGGGGGTCCGTAGTGTAAATTCACTTTTCAACTGTATGATTAAAACATAAATAAATGAATAAATACACCCAACAGTCACATACATAGTCCTGACCCCACACTAAGATCGAGTCTTGTGTCGTGGGTATCAGAACGAGAGACTTTTCCGTCTCACAAACACCCAGACCCGAATCAAATACCTGTGGTTCACACAAAGTATTTATTTCGGTGCGGGGACCGAACCCGCGGCCTCTCGTTTCACAGCTGGCGTTCAACCAACTGCGCCACGGAGGCTGTCAATACTACACATGATAATATACTTTTGCTATCTTATTTGTTAGAAATTTTAAGGCTTCTAAGGGTATTGTTCTTGCTCTGAAAGTTGGTAGGTTGAAGTGGCAATTGGCTGGCAACATATTATGCCACATAACGGATAACTGCTGGAGCAAGCGTATTCTAGAATGGAGACCGAGGCTTAGCACATCTAGCGTGGGACGCCTTCTGGCCAGATGGCTGGACGACTCACACAAGAGGGCTGGCAGCGACTGGATGAATAAAGCAGCAGACCGGGATCTGTGGCATACTTTGGGAGAGTCCAAAGTCCAGTAGACTGCAACGGGCTGATGTTGTTGATGATTTTTTTATATTAATCCCCATCGGCGTAACCTTGAAAAAAACCTCCTATGGACGAATACAAGTTGATGAATCTAAGAATATAAATAAAAAACGTATGATACAATGGTTATTTATTAAATTATATTTTTTTACAGATACAGAACCCCCAAAAAGGAAATTGCTCGCATCCTAAGCCGATTCTTTTCTGGAGGGTGGTTTGTTTACAATGCTTGAATAATCATCAATGGAGGTTTTGTTTTGTCTACGTATACATAAATATATTCCGGCCTGTTTGGGCCATAAAATGCGGCGTTATGGCAGACATTATTTGATGAAGTGAGTGTATGAGGATAAATTCTTTATTTTTGTTATGCACCGGTAGATACGACAAATTGTTTTTAAATTTGCAAATTTGTGTATTGTTTTTCATTTACAAATGATAAATGAAGTCCTTAGGTTTCCTTACAACATTTTTGTACACCGATTAAGTGCGTGGTAATTCACTATCAAGTTATGCACCTTAAATACAATTTAGACACTGCTTACATTTTTGTTAACCAAAAAATACAGTATCTACCTCACTCATTACCATACCCTTAAATTTTAAAATAATCTTATCATTTATCTACAGGAGTTTCCTAAAAAAACACGCTGAAATCACTACCCATTTTCCTCCCTCAAACGACCCTCTGTGGAATATAAAGAATATTTACCCAAAAAGTTAACACACACCCTTGGTTTATTCTACCATTTTCCCCATCATTAATTATTTTGAGGCAAGCAGTTCCGCGTGAAACTACAGGGTCCAAGTTGGGTCCCATTCTTTAGTAAAGTTTAACTTGTTTTTCTTAAGCACAGTTAACCGTTGCTGAAGACTTTGACTCACAAGCCCCTGCTGTGTCGTTATTACAATCAAAGCGGTAGAGAAGGTCAGGAATTATAATTGTTCTAAAATAATCATGATATTAACATCTTAATCATGGTAAGTTTTATGGCTGTGAGACGTGTTGTTTCATTTATTTCAATTATTAGACTGCCTCGGTGGCGTTGTTGTACTCGTACTACGGTAAGACTATAAACCTGAGGTCTCGGGCTTGAATCCCGGGTCAGGCAAAGTGATATTGGATTTTTCTATTCATTATGCCCGGAGTCAGGAATTTGTGCCCGATATGGCGATAGGCTCGCCCCCTATCACATCATGGGACAGAAGTCAGAACATACAAGGCGAAATGTGGGTGTCCTAGTGGCGCCTCTGCCTATTCTTCTGGGAAAAAGGCGTGAGTTTATGTATGTATTTTTATTTTATTACAAAATTTAAATTTAAGATTTTATCAAATTATTTTGTTAAAAGATTATATTTAGGCAAGGATTAAACCATAAAATCATAATCTTTACTATTTTTATTGCATCAGACAAATATCTTCAATGATACTAGTGATAAGACATCATTAAGTCATACAAAATACCTTTTATCGCCGAATACGTTCGCGTATAATAATTTTTCAATTAGATCTCTCAAGAGTTGAAAATTTTTCCAGGTTTCAAAATAGATTATTCATATTATGGAAAAAATGAGGTTGCTTTGTTACTGCAAAGAGAAACTGATATACACATTGTTATTCATAATTATATAGAGATCATATCGGTGATATACAACTTGTGCGATTACCTAATCGGTAAACTGGCTTAATGTTAAAACCAGACTATATAATTAAAGTATTCAAGTAGTTGATCGGTTATTTTGCCATTCAATACAGCCGGCTCGATGGTCTAGGGGTATGATTTTCGCTTAGGGTGCGAGAGGTCCCGGGTTCAAATCCCGGTCGAGCCCAATGTATTTTTTGATTGTAATTTCATGTGTTATAATATCTATCTACAAAAAAATATTATTATTTTGGTAAAATTGTATGAAAATATTCATAAGACTTTTTAAAAATAAAATATCGTTTCATAGTCACCCTTCTGCACAGACTTTATTATGTACCGTCAACAGAACAGGAAGTAAATAAATAAGATTAAAATTTACCGCGCTACTTCTTCCATTCCAGATTTAATTCTGTATACGGGAGAAAGAAAATATTTTCGTTGTTGATAGGAGTTCATTGAATCAATCCGAATCAGTGATTCCGAGTACATTTGTTTGTTTTGCTTTTATTTGCGGACCGTACGCTTGTTAGTTCATGGTCGGATGGAGGCTGATTGTATCAAAGTAGGGCTAATTTTGCACAATGTATTTTAGCAGATTATAATTATGTGTGTGAATAAAAAATAAATAAGTACAAGAATACTAATAGACAGTAGTGGCGAAGGCTCCATGGAAGCCAATTCCCGCCGGCTTCCCTTTTGTAATTTATCATTACACTATAAACAAGCAAATTATTCAAACTTATGTATTTAATATCAAACTCAATTATTATTTTTTACATTCAACGACATCTGTCGGCCAGATACGTAAATATTACTAGGAAGCGGCACAGTAAGCACTTTTTACATTGCGACGCCCTGCGACCTCTGGCGGATTCCTGTAAAATTGTTCGGCTTATTCAATAACACTAGCGCGGCCCGTGCGCCGCCGCCCCGCCGCCACCGCGCCGCCGCCGCGCCGCCCGTTACGCATTGTATAGTATGCAACAAACCATGCAAAATTGTACCTTAAATTGATTATGATTTAAGGTTCAAATTACGTTAAAAAAGCAAGAGGCATGCCGGAGCTTCTCCGGCATTTCGTGTGTTTAGGTATAGATAATACTTATTACAATAGCGAAATGCGGAGTCTAATGTATTAATAAGTGTTGTATTTACATTTTTACAATATATTCATGATTCATGCAATTAGTTTTAAATGTTTTTAATTACAAAATGTGTAATTTTAATATTATGGTTTTAATGGAAATTACTAATCGTTAGGAGCGTACTAATAATATGTTTAGATTGTCGATTTTACAAATAAAGTTAGTGTTTAGATTTTAGGACGTGCTCGACCCTCGCCTGTGGAATACATTGTCTTACTAATGTTACAACTGATAAATGCGGGGCTATCGTACTTGTTAACATTGAGTCTAGGTTTTTATTTCTTTAATATTAATCTTATATTCACGTGCGGTTTAGAAATATACTTTTTTATTTTTCTCATTATGTAAGCATGGTTTAGTTTTTATTTCATGGTCATTGTAAATATTATATAAGTACCTACATAGGTAACGAAAATATTAAAATTTAATTGACGGCCGCAATAGACAGATGCCACAATATCACTTACCAAATGAAACCCAATAATTTGGTTTGGTGAGTAAGATTCTCGGAGCAATAATTTGCTGGTGGGAGAATATTCGCAAAGGTCCGAATATAAGGACACACGTGCATAAATGTGTCGCGTTTTGCGTTCATTCTGTGAAACATCACACAGTAAATTTGATCTCTATTCGGACTGCACTACGCTTACTATAAGTCGCATTGTAGTCATTTCGTAATCCCTTAACCCTACTAATATTATAAATGTGAATGTAAGTTTGTTTGTTACGCTTTCACGCAAAAACTACTCAACCGATCATCATGAAACTTTGTAGACATATTCTTGGAAGTATAAGAAGTACCATAGGCTACTTTTTATCCAGAAAAGTTTAGTGTTCCCGTGGGATGAAGAAGGAATTCCGATATATTTGTTACTTTTTCATACTCAAAAAGATGGGATGGGACTGGATTACATTCCATTAGTGAGAATGAGACGGGGCGGGCGGGATATAACGGGATGGGACGGGACGGGATGGTATATTTCAAATAAAATTAACCACGCAGACGAAGTTTGCGGGCAGAAGCTAGTAACAGGATAAAGAAAATAAACATATTTTGTGATTTGAGCTTCGGCTTCCCTTTTAAAAAATGTCACCCTTCGCCACTGATAGACAGTCTTGGACCAACGTGATATGAGTCTTGGATTTTGAAAAATGGAAATCAACACTTTCGAAACAATGATAATTTCCTGGTGTTATCCAGATAGAGCACCAAATGAAAGACATTACTCTAATGTTATTCAGCACAATTATTCATTAATTAAATGTACAAATAGTTTTTATCAACACTACCCAAACAAAAATGGATACAGAATTAGGTCTTAAATAAGGCCAGATTCAGGATTAAAGCGTATCTTAACCGTTTGACCGCATCGTCCTCAGCCCGACACACATCGACCCACCTATTCCTAACTAAATATTGTTTATTTGTCTCGACTTGGACGGGTTAAGAATTCTTTAGAAACTTTACAAATTATTTTAGACCTTGTGTAATGATTGTATTGAGAGGGTTAATCAGATAATCTTCACGCGATTTGTACTCGTATTTATTTATTTAATTTATACCTTTAGTGTACATATCAAGTTCCACGGGTATTAGATAACAAATAAAATAAAAATCGTACAATGGGACCTTAACGCATTGAGCGGTTTCTTCCTGGCAACCTTTGGACTTTTTTTTAAGTGTTTACGATGACTGATGACGATGTTCACGATGACTTCGTAAAGACACATACGAAAAGCCACAAAATTAATGTTTCGACCTTACTTTTAACTCTGCCAGCTATTTTTCATAGTGAATGTCACCGAAGGTTCTAAGCACGTGTTTATTGACACGATGCTGGGTAATGGCTTATATTTTATACAAAGAAATAATGCTGAAGAGATACATGAGACTTTGGCGGTAAGCCAACGTAGTGAATGTTTGTATTGACTATCGATTTGTCGATAATAGAAAGGTTGAAAGTATGCTATTCAAAAATTGATTTAAGAAGCAGTGGAGTGCTGTAGATAATTATTTTAATAGGGCAATTAGTGTTATTTTGTAAATGGCAAGGGCCGTGCTGTAGTTCTTTAGGGCTATAGTACCAATTCTACAGGGGGTGATAGCGTATATTTTTTCGGGGCGAAGAAAAACTTGAATTTAAAGGTTATTGCGTAAACGTCAATTTAATCTACTTGCACTGAGATACCGACGTACGTTTATCTAATATCCATGATATAGACTAACCCATGTCTAGGTTTTACGACAAATTTAAGCAAATATATTGTGATCACTGCCTTCTATTGTGATCCACAATGTTTGGATCATAAATATTTTGCTGGCCCATGAAATTGGGAGGGGAATGGGAAGGATACAGGATAGAAAGATGAAAGGGGTTTTGAATATGTATAAAAGAAGTCTTAACAAACTCCAATAAAAAATAAAAATATATATCCATATGAACCTAATTTAACCGCGATATTTATGTATAAAAGTGGACATCACTACCGGGGGAGTATTCTGAGGCGAGATAGTCACGGCTCACATCACGGGCGTCCACGCGAACTCTTGTGATTTATTTTCGAACAGGCACACTTGTGGTCTGTGCACTCGCATTTTATAATAATGGCAATATAAAATTACATTGTCTCTTAAAATACAATACAAATTAGACTACAAAGTCCAAAAAAGTTTCCATATGAGCCTCATTAACTCGCGATATTTATATAAGTGGACATCACTACCGGGGGAGTATTCTGAGGAGAGCTAAGTCACGGCTCACGTCACGGGCGTCCACGCGAACTCTCGTTATTTATTCTCGAACAGGGGCACTTGTGGCTTGTGCACTAGCAATTTATAATAATAGTGGTATTCGTTGCAATGTGCTATGCTTCAGATTAAATGCAGCTGAATTGAGTAACTTTTTCTTTTTTGAAGTCAGTGTGAAATCAATATTTAGGTATAATAAGTATGAATTTGGCTTCGAGCTAGGGAAACATATGATATAAAAAATATAAGGGGCTTTCCGATTACAAACTGTGACCCAGATATAATTATTTATTGATGTACCTCCTAGAATTTTCATTTATTTGTAATGATTTGTCACGGATTTCAATGATTTCAAGTGCATAATAACAGTTTAATAAATATTTTTTCGAATTCGACCATAACGAAAACATTCTAATCCGAAGCTATGCAATTAATAAGTAAGTATGAAAACCTTATAAAATATCATCATCATCATCATCAGCCCTTCTGCGTCCACTGCTGGACATAGGCCTCTCCCATAGCACGCCACTGGGCTCGATCTTCAGGCCATCGTCGCCAACCGCTACCAGCCACCCCACGAATATCGTCGCTCCACCTGGCTGGAGGGCGTCCTACACTACGTTTGCCGAGGCGCGGTCTCCACTCGAGAACACGTATAAAATAAAACTTAATTTAAAAAATATAATTTTGTTTAACGTAAAGTAAAAATAATTCTAGATGAATTCGATCACCCTGTTAACTCCTCAAAATCAAGGCGTGGTGAAGTTGTATTCCACAATAACTTACTGGGGCGTGTTTTTCACTGATTACAATGAACGAAAAGAGTGATTTATTTAAATTACCCATTAGAGCCCAGGCTGTAAACCTGTACAAATGGCACTATTTTTTCTGTTAATTGTCTACATTACGCAGTCTGACATACACAAACTGGTGTTCTGTCAATGAAAATAGAACAATGTAATGAAAAATAACTTATAACATGGTTTTAGTGGTAGCATTATGGGTTGTCTTCAGAATTTTTTGTTTACTTAAGTCGAATAAGCGTTCTTTTTATAACATTGGTTTGAATACGTATTACTGCAATTAATTCTGATAGTGGGAAAGATTGTTTCTCGTACACAACAACAGTTATACCGACCTTCTTTAATGTTTTTTTTGGAATGCATTATTTTTTCGGAATTCAGAGAAATAAATATTCTACGCATTTTATGACGGTCTATTGTGTAAAAAGAAAGATTGATTTTATTAGATAAGTGACTAGTAGGAAATAGAACTCTCCATGGATTATAATGATGCGACCGTACAACAGACAATCTTTAAAAAGCAAAATATAATTAATACATTATTTTTTTCATATTTCCAAGTATTTATAAGACACCCGAAAAAATATTATACATAAAAGATCCACTTCACTTAACAGCATATTCAGATTCTCAAGACACCGCCATCTATTGACTACAGTTGAAACTATCAGTCGTCACTCCTATTATAGGTAAAGACACCTAGTGCAATCATTTCTCGAGTACGAAAAATTGCCGAAATGTTTTGTTTCCAATGTGAATTTACGGGCGTTGTACTTAAAAGTTTTACGAGTGGTATCGAGTGCTTGTTTTATACTCGCTTGACATTTAAAACATTTTTATAGGGTTTTTAACACTCACAATGAAGGTGAGACATTAAGGGGTCACCGTGCAGGTTGAAGGTTGGAGGAGTCGAATTACATATGTGATTTATAGTACATACATAAATTCACGCCCTTTTTCCAGAAGTGGTAGGTGGGGGTGGGCTGGTGGGGGTAGGGGTAGGTGGAGGTGCTACCACGATACCCGCATTTCGCCGTGTGTGTTCCCTCCTAGGATGTGATAGGGGTAAAGCCTATCACCATATCGGGCACAGATTCCTACCTCCGGGCTTATTATAATGAATAGAAAAATCCAATATCACTTTGTCCAACCCGGGCTATGAACACGAGACCTCAGCATCGTAATCGTACCGTAGTACAATTGCGCCACCGAGGCAGTCGTGAATTACAGTATCACTACGTTCTTTTATAACAATTGGTATATGTGTCTGTGGAACTAAATACAACCAGGCTTATATCATTTTGTCAAATACGGACATACAGAGGCGCATCCCAAAACACGACACAGTTGGTTCACTCAGCACTCTAAACGAGCTTTCTAAAAATAGTATGTTGATCGCTCTCCGATTTGATAAGAAAATGAAACCACCAATTTTAAGGTGATTTGATTGGACGACCTGGTTAAGGTTGCTGGAAGTCGCTGGATGCAGGCCGCTTCCAACAGGTGGATTTGGAGGTCCATGAGGGAGGCCTATGTTCAGCAGTGGTCTTCCTGTGTCTGAACAGATAGATAGAATTTTAAGGTCTTCGGCAATCCCACTCATCGAATGAAAAATGGTACTACGCTCTTGATCGCTCCATTAGTACTTTTTCAACGATCTACAGAAAGACTTTTCTAGCAGCTTAATTGAAACAAAGTCATTAAAATGGAATACCGGAATTTACAATAATAGACCGCATTAAATCTGTAATGGAGGATTCATCACATCACTCAAACTCAGTCACAAACCGCATATTAACATCTGTGGCGCCGCTGCTGGGCCGTGTTAATATATTTAAACCTCATCGGTCTAATGGCAGAGTAATTGCTGTGATAGTTCCAATGTTTACGTTCTTAGGCTGGTATTTCTGGAAGGGTTTCCTGTACTTTATCTTAACAAATCAACATTTCAAGTTTAATAAGAGGTTCAGCTCCAAAATGACATAAAAATATTTATGAATAGCTCTAAATTTGCCATGACTTTGGTCATCAGTTTTAGAAGAATGGCATTTCTAATTTCAGTAATATAAAAACGCATTTTATACCAAAAGAGACCTATATTTTTCCAGCAGTTTGAACCAAAACACCCATGATCTAAATTTAGAGTACGCCACCATTTAAATACATGTGTACACACAACAAAAGCCTACCAAAAAATATTCCGCAACCACATTTAAAAAGCGAGCAAGCCCTTAGAATGCAATAACACGTAATGTGGAGATTTTTCCTATTAATTCAAATAAAGCATCGCCATCAAAGAGTTGAGATCGACGGGCGGCTGGCTCCGATTCAATTGAAACAATCACGGCCTTTGTTCCGAAATATTGGCAGCTCAACGTTTAAACACTGGTGGATTGGTATGATTCTCATTTGACGGCAAATCAAATTAGATTTTTGAACTTTGGCAATTTAGAATTTTAGATTTCTTTTGATTGAAAACATGTCCAGAAATCTGTAGCACGAATAAATTGAGCTATAGTCTCGTTGGCTACGACATTGATAGAATAAAGGTTGATGGTTCATGCCAATGCACTTACCCTTGATATTATAATATTGTAATCATGATATGATTGGATGCGTAAACCAGCAGACCGGGCTCTGTGGCGTACCTTGGGAGAGGCCTATGTCCAGCAGTGGACTGTAACGGGCTGATGATTGATGATGATGATGATGAATCATGATAAATAATTACAAGCAAAGTAATCACATTTCTATGTCAGTATAAAAAATATATTTCCTAGCTACAGTAGTCCACATAAGAAATATAATTGCCGCTTATCCCTCTACCACGGCATGTGTAGAAATCCGTCGCTATTACAAGATATTAAATGGTGGTTTTCAGTGATGCGTACCCACACAACTTTTGGCAAGTTAACGGTAGTTAAAGATGTTGTAAACTTTGCGCACTAATGAGTTTCGAACTCCAGCGTATGTACGATACGAATCGCGGTATAATGTGAGGTGAAAGCAATAATTTCTGCTTGCCTAATCATTGACAACTACTGGAATAGCGGTTGCTAAAACTGCACATTTAATTGTAGGCAATCTAGTTTTTCTATTCCCAATTTTCTTAGTTAAGTAAGTTGTCTTGATTAATAAAGTGTCAAAGTTCAAGTTAAGGTCAAAGTAATGATATATCTTGGCTGAAATAATTCCAATAATTCTGTCTTTACCCTTTGTTACTACTATAAAACGAACCGCAACATTCAAGAAAATGATATGCCTTAAAGTATCACAATTCGTTTCAATATTGTCAGTCCTTTCTTTAAACGAAATAGTTTTAAATCCAAGCCAAAAGTCTAGTTCCAAGCCGATACTCCAGAATCCGCGTCTCAGCCAATATTCCTTTGTGGCTTGTCTTTAGAGGCCACACTCGCTGCCTCGAATGGGAGTCGAAGCTTCGAGACGACTGAAATTGAAATAAGGCGTAGAAAGTATAAATATTTCCTGAAAATTTGTCATTCCAAGGGTTCAACATGAATTCTTATTGCGATTTTCATAGCATTGCAAAGAGATACGGCGGTTCGTTTTGTTTGGTCACGCTGGGTATGATTTTGATTTATTGACTGCGTTTCAAAGGAAATCATGTTTTTCTATATTCGATATAGTTTATAATAAACAAATATCATAGATAAGGTATATCAACAATTACCTAATAAGCAAAATTTTCATTGTGTCTTTTAGTACAAATATTGATATTACTAAAAAATGGTGGCTTGGAGACATTCATTTGAAAATTAATTTGATAATGAAAAAACACGCTTAACAGTCACCTATCAAGTCTCTAAACAATCAAATCATATTCTAGTATCACGCCTAAAAACGAAAATCTTACCTCACACCTAGAAAATTAAATAGAAAACCAGCACGTGAAAGGATTAAAACCTTATAACAAAGTTACGACACGCAAATCGGATGTTTGTCTAACACAAGTGCGTGCCCGCTTCAATTACGTTCCCGTGTGTTCCCGCCTTCTCCCCAAGGATAGGGTGTGGGTAATGGATCCAAGATCGATCTGCTGTAATATCCATTTAAGAGAGGCTACATACCACGGGCCCAGTAAGTAAGGCCGCTATTGCAGAGACCCGTATTCGAAATCAATTTGGTCGCTGTAATGTGATTTGGAAGGCTTGTTGATGTAGAATCATCCAATTTAAACTTGAAACTTATGGAAAGGCAGTTGGTAAATATTTGATGTTCTATGGAATGTTAGCGTCTTGGAAACTTTGGTTCTAATGATATGAGTATTTAATGAAGCGCATATGGGTTTTTTAGATTTTTATCAATGGTACTTAACATAATATATGAAAAATAGTAACAGTACATTACATTACAGTAATCACGCCTTTATTCCCGAAGGGGTAGGCAGATGCGCCACAAGAACACCCACATTTTACCTTGTATGTTCCGTCTCACAATGTGATAGGGGGTGAGCCTAACGCTAAGCCACCGAAGCAGTTAAATCGTAACAGTAATGATCTTTGAAATGTTTCAATATTCAATCCATCATGACAATCAATCACCACATCTTCTTTCTCCTATGGCATAAACTTCCTCGTTCACGAACACACCCGAAGTATTGAGTAATAAAATAAAAAAGGCTAATTTCAATGTTGGCAACCGTGCTGTTATGAGGCCACAAATCCTCGCAAAACCCAACAGAGACATCTTATACTACCACTTGTCCCATTTTATCGCTTACACATCTAGTGTTTTGTATGCAAAGCGAAATAATGTTGAACGTTCTGCCGTTTAAGAATACGTCGGTTTGTTTGCAAACCCCGCTTTATGTACTTTTCCTGAGGAAACTCCTCTCGCAGTAAAAATCCAGAGGAAACCCGCAACTGGATTTACAAATATAAATTGAGTAAGGAATGTGTGAAATAAGATCATGTGTTTATTTTTTGGAATGTTTTATCTGGGAACTTTACTGGAGATACTGAATAATACATTGCCTTAGATAGCGTCATGGAAGTTTAACTAAGTAGTTAGTAGGTTCAAATACTATAGTTCTATAGACTTAGATGATCGATTGATCACGGTAAGTCCAGATATTTCAAACACAAACTCATATGTGCCTATCTACAAAATGCCTAGTTATAAAATTTTTATTTGATTCCACAAGATATTTGGTTACTAGTACATTTCAAACCGAAGTCATATCATCGCTATCTTTATCTACCTTTATGAAAAATACAGAATTATAAAAACTGCTAAATTTACAATCCGTCAATATCTAATCCACGAATAATTTTGATCCCTTGACAGGTGAAATCCAACAACAACATAAAATAATCCTGAACACAAGATATTTTGTAAGCGATTGTATCGTACACCGACAGGGCCGTGCAGAGGGTAATCACGCAATTAAATTCAGTTTAATTGCACCCAGAACGATTTCTGCCAACAAGACGAATCGACGTCGTAAAGCTTGTTTGGTACGCCCGCGATATATGACCGATAAAACTTGTTTTTTGTTATAAAAATGGCGTAAAAATATTTATTTGCACTTTCATAGACATATAAAATATATTGTATACAGTTGGGTCAAATCAAATTCGGCGTATGAGAAAGTAATTTTGTTTTACGCGCTCTTGGAGCTTATCTTACAATTTTACATCAACAGAAAGGCTATGTGTTCTGTAAATAATATTTTATTTTCGGGCTTCTCATTACGCATATATCTTCTTTTCGAAGATTGATTCCATCAATTCGAAGTTTTTCATTATCTAATTCAATGAGAATTAGTTATCACAAATTCTTGAATTCATATTGTTTGGTTTACGTCGCGTGAAACAACCTGAGTCTGATTTCCAAGAAAATAATATATAGACATCAATAAATACAATCAATCAATATTATATTACTATCTGTACTGGCAAAGATCTGTCAACTAAAAGACAAACAGAAAACATGAATCCTTTTAAAATAATGAACAAATCCGCAATACAAATGGTGTACGCGTCTCCGGACAATAGATTTGAATTGTTAATTGCTAGAATTACGATCATTTGTATCTTTGTAGTTCTCGAAGAGGATTTAAAGTTCAAACTAGCTGCTGTAGGATTATCGTCGACCTGGCAGACACGAGGCGTCCTCGCAAACAAATTAACTGTCCGGGGAGCGCTGCTTTTAGCGAATTGTATCGGAATTTAAGTGGTTTTGAATGCAAATAGAATGTTTTGATTGCTCGCAATTGTTTTTGCAAGATTTATTTGTTTTAGTAATGGTTTTGTATAATTGTTTTGTTACTTTGAAAGTATAGAGGTTTCGTTTGATGGGTTCGTGACCACCTCGCTTCATCTTCAAGTTCTGGTTACGATTTCTCTATTTCTAAAATAAATTCAGTTCGAAGCAGAAATGAATTGAAAAATCGAATAACAAATTGAAATGGAACATGTTTAATTGTTTATGTTGTACAAAAAATATTATAAAGTTGCTAACTTTGTTTCCTCCAAGAAATTCAAGAACAATAATCTATTAATTTATTATTAACTAGCTCTTTCTATGTACTACAGTATCAAACTGCACCAGCCAGTGCACTGTTGTAATAACCGTATAACTTTATTAAATTATTACCGGATGTATTGTTTTGGATCTCAATCAGCATTTTATTGAGTTTTATTTGTAGGTATAGATGCCAACAAAAGAGAATAAACAAATATTAAATGCTTAACTGGTCACGTGATACACTATAATTATTATCAACTACCAATCCGTATAAAGTAGGAATAAAATTTCATCATAAACACACCTTATTTATTAAAGGCAATTTAGAAGTACCCTCAAGGGATGAATGCACGAGGTGATTGATGAAAGTGTGTGGCGCAAGTGGTATGTCAAGATCGAGTAGAGTAGAAATCTATAATGTCTGCCTATCCCTTAGAGATACAGGCATCACGTCTGTAATATAAAAAATCTACAGTTACATTAATGTATTATTTTTTATTAGGTTGGTGCTTTCTACTATTAAATCAAAGATGGCCAACGAAGCAGAATTGCAAATTACATCCAATATTTAACACGAAATGGTTTCAAAAGTAAAATCAAACACGACGGGATCAAAAGTGGCGGAGTTGGGTCGGGATGTTCCAAAACAATTTCGGTTATTTATCTTGCACCGGTTCGAGTACCGAGCAATGTGGCTAATTGGAAACATTGTGCCATTTCAGTAATGCGGCGTCATTGATGATGAGGTAGCCGCTGATTTAAGCACAGCTAATTAGTTCCACTGTTTTTGAATGGAATTTCGGAGGTTGATGATGCCGATTGTGGAATCGAAGAAATTGTTGAAGATTTTGGAAAGTTTCATAAAGTGAGTCTTGAAGCACAATTACTCATTAACAGTCGCGTTTGTGGTATCGTCGTTAAAATTTAAATTATTTTAACGGTTTTAAGACTTAGTAGAGGTGCTATAAACTCGCTTTCATAAATAAATTTCTAAATTCATTCATAGTAATGTGAATTTCAATCTTCTAATTTTATATACTTGTATAGTCTAGACTCTAGACAGTATTTTTTTTTCAGAGACCTTAAGCAAACTATGTAATATTAATGCAACTTGAGGAAGTTGGTTGAAATCAAAATATTTAACAGGTTATTTCCAACTGAGTATCTCAAGATCAACTCTATCACATTTCAAGTTCCGTATCTTCTTCTACCGTAAGTTCTTACGGTATTTACGAGATCGGATCGATCTCAATTCAGGTTCAGCATATAAATAAAAATCTAACATCTATTCCCATATTAATGAAGTACGTTTAAATTAACTGAAAGTAATTATTGCATAATTTGACCATTTTACACTAATGACACTACCGCTAATCGGTAATTAATAAATTGGTGTTTAATTAACAGAAAATTTTAATGACATGCTGGTAATAAAATGAATAAATTTACTATTGATCTAATTATATTTGAATTTACTAGTGAAATTGTTTACCTAAACATCTACAACACCATACCACTTAGTGTGATTTTGCATTTATTCTTTCCAGACATTTGTCTCTGCTAGCTCTTCTCAATGTTAACAAAGGGTTTTTTGTTTTCATATTCATTAAAGAAGATTGAAGTAGTTTCAAATGCTTTAGATAAATTGTTTCGAATACTTCTTTGGATTTAAAAACTAAAAATTTTTCGTCTGTAATGCAACGCTCTGATAAGTTTTAAGTCTTAAATCTTGCAAATAATAAATGCTTACAAGTAATTGAAAATTTTGTGAAATTAAAATTTAATTTATTTCTTCACACCAGACAATTTTTTAATGCTCGTATGACACAGTGGCTACAATAATTCAAATTAGTAAGTGTACTTTGAAACACAATGCACATCGATGAGAGAAAACCATGCTGTACACATAGGCTGATCCTGGAACATGACAAACTTGCTTGGTTCACTTTACCCGGTTTTACATCTTTTATCTCTGACGGTTATTATCCGGGCGCATACGACTATGTTACAATCTGCAAACATCCTTTCTTTTCCAGGATACCAATCAACCTTCTCATTTCAAACTTCGCTAATTCCATCAGTCAATTCAAAATTGGAACAACCTTTGACTTAAAACACAAACCGCGCCGCGGAGCCAGACATTAAACATCGAAATCGGATGAAGGCGAGGAACGCACGTATTTACCTTGCCGTATTTACAAGGAAATTAATTTGCATGCAGATCGGGAGCTGAAGGTAATGGGTGTGCGATTGGTGTCTAATTGATACCGGCTTAGATATGAATGTTAGTTGCTGGCGAATTTGCTTGGTTGGAAATATGAGTAATTAATGAGTTGCATCATTGGTAGTTCAATATGAACGGTATGTTTTAAGGCCTCGGTTTTTTCGGGAACTTCCACTGATACATAAAGAAAATTGTTTAAGGATATAACTGATGTAGAAATAAATAAATTAATGTACTTAAAATAATTTTACATTTATGAGTATAAATATTATTTTTTATTTTTTTTATTTTAGGTATTTGCTTGGTTTTAATGTCTGTATGTAGAAAATATGGTGTGAATATTTATTCCACCTAAAAAACAAATAAATTGGGCTCGTCCGGGATTTGAACCCGGGACCTCTCGCACCCTAAGCGAAAATCATACCCCTAGACCAACGAGCCGGCTGTTTACATAATAAAATTAGCAGTTGTAATCTTATATAACCGTAATTTATTCTTAAATCCGGTTTTAAAATTAATCCACTTTTATCGACCATAAATTCACGTGAGTAGTGGTTTCCTTATCAATATTATGCACTGATTATTTTGATCCAAATTATGTAACTACCTTTATTACGTTATATCAGAGAGCTACGTTGAAAGAAGTAAATATACGCAAATAATTATCATCCTTTTTAACCATAGGAACTCCACATCAGAAATTAGGTATTTCCTGAAGTTCCTGTAACTTTTATTAGGGGCATATATCCATATTAAACTTTTGTTGACTTTAGCACTTTATAACTAGTATAGCTCGCGACTTTGTCTATGTGAAAAAAAAACCGGTATAAAAATCTTGCTACATATTTTCGCCGGGAAAGTACTCTGTAGCCTCACTTCATAACTGGATTAACGAACACAAAATAACTTTCCAATTCAAATCGATAGTTCCTGAGGTTAGCGCATTTCCTCAGCTTCATAACTTAGATAAAAAACATAATATTCTTTACCGACTGTATGTTTACAACCACCCAGTCTATATTCAAAGTCATATAGTCAAAGTTCGTCGTCCTCATAAAACAATTCAAGTCGAAAGTCGCGAGTAGTGATGGAGCCATAAATACAGTTCACCCCAATCGTGCCGGAATCAGTTCATATTGCCGCGTCTTCCTTCAGTTTGTTTACAGCGTTAGGTTGAAGAGGTAGCGAGGGAAGAATGTATCTTTTAGGTAAAGGTAATGTTTAGGTAAATTTGGTTTTCCAATAATTATGGGTAAAGAACTTAAATAACTACACCCACCCAACACCCAACACCCACATACATAGTCCTGACCCCATACTAAGATCAAATCTTTTGTCGTCGATCTTACAAAGAGACCCGAAACAAATACCTGTGGATCACACAAATATTTGCGCCACGGACGCTGTAATAGGCTACAGATACTTGCAAGTAAAATATTCGGAACCACCTGGATAATAAACAGTAGACAAAGGACGAAAATCCGTGTATGGCATTTCGAGTTCAGCCTACGTTTGTTTGCTGACTTTTCGGAGTCATGTGTGCTTTGATAGTCAATCACCACGCTCTATAACGGTGAAGGATAACACCATAGTGCACACCATAGTGTTTCGGAAAAAATTCTATAGTATGTAAATTCCACCAACCGCACTAGGCTAGCGTGGTGGACTATAAGGTCTAACCCCTCTCAATCGCTCTCTCGATTTTAGAGGAGCCCCGTGCCTTGTAGTGGAACGTATATGGGTTAGAACAATGTTTGCTTTGAGCAAATTGCGTTGACCGACGGGATTTTAGTATCTTTCGCTAATGGAATAGTTTAATTCCAAGGTGATTGCACTTATTATCTAATCCGTAACACTACACGTCACTAGTTGTAGGGCCACTGTTTATACAAAACACATCTGACATTAGTATTGCATCAAATCCCACTCGGTGTGTCCTTCGTACAGGGAAGCACCGGTATCTCAAACTGGGTCAATCTGAGTACATTGAGACCTGCGTCTTCGTTCGAGTCCCGGGGGGCACGGGCCCCGTATTGTTCTCGCTGTTTATGGGTCTTAGATGTTTGTTTACTGTGAATGTTCTGAATGCTAAATATGCAATCGCTGTGTTCCGGATTGGCGATCTTGTGTTGGCAAATGGGGATTTTGGGGAAGATAAAACATGTGGTTAATTGTTGTTTAGAGGTAAAGATACTACTTTTGGCTCCTTTTGATAGTTTTGTGAATAAACTTAATTAAAAACAGGAAAAATTATAGTGGGATAACAGATTTTAGTCGCATGCGGTACTTGAACTTTGAGCCTTTCTTGTGATACAGGTTTATCCTATGCATAAACTATATTTCATCCATGCAAAGCTTCATCAAAATCGGTTCAGTGGTTTTTGCTTGAAAGAGTAACAAACATCTACACAAACTGTTGTTTACTTTTGTCAAGGATTAAAGAGATGAACGTCTATCTACCTAAGTATTACCACAAACGTATAATAAACAACGAATAAGATGTCTCGACCGATAATGTACGTGTTAATGCAAGAGAGAGCACAGAACGTGACTTCGGACCGCATTCCGTCTGCCTGGAGCAAGGCACCGTTTACGACGCCCAATCTCCAGCCTCGGTTTACGTACAAGATTTAAGGTCAGCGCACATTATGTATACGCATGCTGGAATACCAAATTCTGATATACCTTGCCTCGGTGGTTTAAGGTATATAGGCTTCGGACTGAATTTTGGTTTTAAATAATCTCGATATAGTATTTTTTTATTCCAATGAATGGCGGGACGAGCATGCCATTCGCCTGATGGTAAGCGATACGACCGCCCATGGACAGACAACCAAACAAGACTATGGATTATAAAACAATGCTTGGAATTCCACTGCGCCCGCCAGCCTTAGACATAAGATGTTAAGTTCATTATGTCCAGTAGTTACTCTGGCTACAATGTCCTTCAAACCGGAACATATAGTTGACTGAGATGGGTTGCGCCCGGCATGGAAAAAAGATCGTAACTGATATATTTTGGCTTGGAAATAACTTTGTTGGACTGTGGGTAGCATCAATGGCTCGTCAACCTACTACGGCTTGGATACAGACTAAGGGCCATTCACCATCTTTAAATAAACCGTTGATTAGGCTAGCCATCAGTTAAAGTCACCCATAACACCACATGTCGATTTCACGATGCTCCAGTAACACTAATCCTGTGATTACACTAATCAATAGTTTACTGGCTGCATCGTCTGCCGATTAGCGTATTTACATGATGATTGAAATAAGGTTAAAATCTCAAACTCCTTTTTTTTTTATGGAAAAATCACGTTGCCACTTCAGCAAAAGGCAGGACGGGGAACATTTGACCAATGATTTAATAATAAAGTTCTATAATCATTGAATTTGACGCAATATTAAACGAATGATTCGGTCAATTTCTTAACTTACTTGGCAAATAACGTTAATCAAAAAGTAAATGATCAACGGTTTACTTGAAGATGGTTAACGAGGCCCATAATCTTACTAATAATTTTTAAATTAGCTTTTGTTTTAACTTCGTATCTAATCTCCCTTATAGAAACCGTGATTTATCTTTGATGCTTTCTGTATTATATTATGATCAGCTCATATACGTCCCACTGCAAGGCGCGGGCTTTCTCTACAATTAAGAGTACGATTGAGAGGGGTTAGGCCATATAATCCACCACATATGATGCATAATTATTATTAATTCATACCGAAACTATTTACTAAAGTAATTAAGTAACAATCTAATAACTGAGATACTGTTTACAAATAAAAGTTACGACTTTCGGTCATATTAGCGGTGGCTCCACGCCCATACGAAATAACAAAGTTTTACATAATGAAGCCGTGCGTTTACCTTCATAGGCCTAAAATGCTGATGTACCGCTTAATTTTAAACAAGATCAGATAGCGTACAGTTTTATATGAACGGAAATTTAACGTCTTTCTTGGAAACAAAAGGCTTAATTTGCATTACGAAGGTATATAATACTGTTAAAAGTAACAGCGTAGCATCTAATGCATAGTTAAGCTTGTTAGTTTGAGCGAAGATTTAGGATTTACCTTGATAATAGTAAAACCTGACAGTTGGTTTACTCATAATATTTTTTTTACCACAGGTCCCACAATGATGTGGCGGATAGACTCCAAGTATTTATGAAATTCTTTGATCTCGGGTCATAAACCACAGTATGTTGGCAACATTGTGCCTCAACATAGCTATAGCAAAGCCCTAAGACAGGGCAATAATGCGCTGGCTTGAAGTCATAAATAAATACACGTCTAATATCTAATCCTGACACACGAAGATCCAGTCTTGTGTTGTGGGTGTAATATACTATGAGATATTTT
This sequence comes from Deilephila elpenor, assembly GCA_949752805.1. Lineage (NCBI taxonomy): Eukaryota > Metazoa > Arthropoda > Insecta > Lepidoptera > Sphingidae > Deilephila > Deilephila elpenor. Next base: position 13,169,931 of record OX457108.1, read on the forward strand.
TCGGTCTCACAAACAGCCAGATCCGAAACAAATTTAGATACATGTAGATCATACAAACATTTGTTTCGGTGCGACCTTTCGTTTCACAGCCGCAACCAATCAACTGCGCCACAGAGGCTGTAACCAATTGAGGATGTTACTGACTGGTCAAAATTGCAAAGATTGACCCTTAAGCTGATTCCATATCCTAATCAGGCTAATACTGGGTAGAAAGAAACCAGGTCGCACAAACGCACCAGCGGCTTACTAGCTAATGCGAGTTTTACACCTTTCTATTCGATGCTAGTAATCCTAGCTGATCCGTTATCCTCCCACTAATACCTTCTAGAAAACCTATTTTCGCTCTCTAGTGCACGGACGAAGGTATCTAATAACAAAAAGGATTGCGTGTCGTTCTTACTGCTTTACAATACAGGTCCGCGCCGAGTTATACAGAGGCTCCTAATAGCCGATCGTTACGCTAGATTGCGAAACAATAGTGATGCGAAAGCTTTCTTGAAGGAAGAACTGTATTTTTAAGAAATTTATGTGGTAATTTTGTAATTTATTATTGTTGTTATAAATGTTTATGTCCGATGGCCAATTTCAAGATGGTCATACGACTTGAGGCCTAGTCTAAATTATGCCTTTTGAAAAAAGCTGGGGACACTAGTTTAAAATGTATGTGGCTGATATAATAAGGTTATTTAGAATATTTTAGTTTAAAAGTTGGTGGCACTGATTTTTGCCACTTCTTTCGATTATTATACGTATTTTTTAATATATCTTACAATAGACAATTGCATAGCGAAAATTACACATAACGCTGCGTAGACTAAAACATTTTATTGTTGAAATAAGTATAACAGGTTTTAAATTTAAATAACCAGATTTTACGGCAGAAACAGCATAAAAGTATGAATGAATGAAAGATATTTGAGAAGCATGTGCTGAGTTTTTATCGAAATATTAAGAAATTATAATATGATGAAAAGGAAATGTGAACTCAAGTAATATGTTAATGATCAAGATAGAATAAGAAATACTTGAGTGGTATTATATTGACAGAAATTGATAAAGATACTAAAGAAATGTTGCCTAATAAAGTCGTCGGTATTGCTACAAATAAAAGCCGCATTAAAAAAGCAATTACCAAAGAGAAACGAAAGTGATGCGTGAATATTAATAGAGAGGAATTTTGCTAATTTTATGTTCTAAAATTAGTGCAATTTCATATGGAATCCATTTATAATACAGATAAAATGTATCCCACAAATTGAGAAATATTTTATATAACATCAACCAGGAAGATATTCGATATCGACGCCACCCCAACCCTGCTTGACGCAAGATGGCCGGCTGATAATGCTTGCATTAATCGCAGGTGAGCCGCTCTCTTAATGAAGTTTCTTGTTAACTCGCTACACGACGCCCCTTGTTTACCACCCGGACACTACCCCCTTTCAAGGCGTATTATAATATCAGCTGTTATGTTCAGCCTAGTTTCTGAAGGTCTGGAAGGATTACGTTATTGTGATGGTATTGGAATGTCATTTGTAAGATTTTGTTCTAGATGTTATAAGTTGCTACCGTTGCTAACCTGTTGCTACCGTAGATATCTACTATTTTTTTTATAAAAAAAAATCACAATGTAATCTTAAAAACTAAAATAGTGAAAACCAAGAAAGTAAAAGGAAATAAAAAACATCGCCAACCCGCACTAGGCCAGCGTGGTAGACTATATGGCCTAACCACTCTCAATCGATTCTCTCAATTGTAGAGTAGGCCCGTGCCCTGCAGTGCGACATATATGGGCTGATATAGATAGAAAAGGAAATAAATAAATAAAGCAGTTTCTTTACAGCGGAAACTGGATTATAATATCCTTGTAGGTGTAGGTTATGTGATAGAGCCATGTTTCAATATTTTCTGTAGCACAAAATGAGTTTTCTGAAATAAGTGGTTCTATTATTTAATATAAAATCCAGGGTATGTCACATTTCGTAGAGTTGGTGCCAATGTCACAGGCCCACGAACCCATACTGTATACCTTTTCTATTTTCGATATTTATTCTTCAAAGCAACGTAAATTAAAAAAGGCTTCAGGTTTGACGCATATTAAGGGACAGAAGCGATGGCTATCAAAAGACTTACAAGCTGCCTCGCTATTATACTGTTAAATAAAATAAACAATACACCCACCAGATTAATGCGACGTGTGACTTTTTCCATCATAATAATACATCATTGTCTAATATCTACAAATGGCTTGAAACAAACAAAGGAAATAAAACACGCTCAAAGTTGAACATACAAATTAGCTGTCTGCCAAATATGATAAGATGGTACTGATTAGAATTTGATGAAGCACCATAGTATAGAATTAATGATTCGCAATGCCGCATATGACTTGCCGACTCAAAACTAATGTCTTTGAGGCAGGCCCATAGCGTGACTGTAATGTGTAAAGTATACAGAGTTTAGGTCGATCTGTTTCTGACATTAGGCAAGTAAGTTTTTGAATAACTATGGGGTAAAAAGCTGCTTCAAATTGTGAGTTATTTGTATCCGCCAACATAGCTAGCTGTTCCTGTGTGCGGTTGTGCGTGATGAACTCAGAAACAGCTCAACGGATTTCGAAGAAATTTGGTACGGAGGTAGCTGACACCCTGGATTTACGGTTAGCCTACTTTTTATACCGAAAAAAATTGGTGTTCCCGTGGGATGAAGGAGGAATTCCGATATATTTGTTACTTTTTTATACTCAAAGGATGTGATGGGACTGGATTACATGCCTTGTGTGAGAATGACACGGGTCAGGCGGGATATAACGGGATGGGACGGTGCGGGATGGGATCGGAAATCCCAAATAAAGTTAATCACGCAAACGAAGTTAGCGGGCAGAGTATAAGAATAAATAATAAACTAACATCGAAACCCCACCAACAGATCTCAAACTTAAAATTTCCTTGTCTCAGACATATGAAAAATTGAAAACAGCCATTTGAAGCCGACGTCTCCTCAACTAACCGCTATTAGGCCGGTGTGGGACAACTTTAGTAATGTCGCGAGAGGCGCCCACGTAATGGCAACATGACGGACAAAATTGAATCCGCAACTTCAGCCATTTGAAGTTTTAAAACGTTCTGAAGATTTTGAGTGGTATTCTTGAAGAATATTTTAGTTTGGATTCCTTCGGGATGTAATATACCCAGTATTATACTTTGGATTGAGTTGTGATTGATAATATATTTATCGATATTAATTGTTGACAATATTTATCGACATTTCCATTAGTTTGCCGTATGTCATTACTTTCTAGAATTTGATCCTTACCGGCAACATTATCGATTGGTTTAATTATATAGGTGTTATTTTTCAAAATCATTGTGTTCGACTCCTCACTAGGCATTGATTTATCAAAAATTTAAGTATGCAGTTTTAATTTTTATCAAAATCGAGCTCGTGACTCCATTAAGTTTCGATATTCCTCATTGTATCGGATTTGGCCCTCCACGTTCACTTGAAAAATTCAATGTATAACGACAATAACTTTTAAACCAAACAAACAGCCACACATCACTCATTTACTAACAGGATATTATTATACACAGCATGTAAACCCATTACTTACGTCAACAGTTTTTTGCACTCAAATAGAGGTTATAGCGAACGCTGAAAAATTATAGCGTTATATTTTCGCTTAGCCAGTGCTGTGTTGTTTATACATTACAGTTAATACTGTTTGTGCGTATAAACATGTCAACTAACGACTCGTCTCTACATATATATTTATCTATCTTTTATTTCTTTCTTTCTTTATTGACAGTCTACGCATAATACTACTTTAATACAACTGGTATATTTATCGTATCTTACGGCCATCTTTGACAAAGAGTTAAGAATTAAGATAGCCACCATTGTGACGACACATTTTTTATGTTTCAATTAACAAAGATACATTCATCTTATAATAAATATTTATTTTCATTTATCTATCTCTATTTATTGATACATAAAGAAGCATCGACTGATCAACGTATACTTATGGATGCTATCTTTACTCCTCGTCAAAGATAGATAGGTTATATAGACTGTAAGGCTTCAAACTGTTTACGCTGTGTTTCAAATTTACTGGTGTATATTGCATCGCTTGGCTTACAATGCCTTAGAAATGTAATCAGCATAGCTTACAGCGTCTATATTAACTAATATGCGTCCCTCTTGCATGTATTATGAGAGACGTTTAGGCTTTAGCCAATTATGCTGGCTCGATGTAGCTAGAAGAAAATATTATTAATTAATAAGTAGTTAAAACTGGGTTGATGTCATTGGAAAAATAAAAAAAATATACCCAACAGCCACACAGGTCTAACACTACGCTATGATACAATTATTGTATCGAGTGTATCGGAAATTAAGATAAAAACTCATTACCTAAACATTTGTCTTAATGCGGGGATCGAACCCGCCGGTTCTTGTTTCAAAGCTGACTTTGAACCAATAGCCAAAGAGACTTTCAGCATAATGTAAATGAAATGAAATATTTTTACTAAAATTCATTCTATCTTAAATAGTCCAAATATTTTTAAATTGTTCAATTTCTCTTCAGTACTAAACACATGAATTAATTTCTCCTCGGCGTGTTGCCTTAGAGTATCTGCTTCAACTGCCAGAGCCATCGATATCAATATTACACTAGATAAGTCATTCAGTACAAAAAATGTGTCCCATCTATTTGCGGTGCATGCACCGCACATGAATCAGTTTGCTTCGTAACAGTGACAGTGCAGTACGCCTTATCGCATACGTTTAAAAGTAATAAATGAATGTTTCGCCGTCAAACTGAAAGCAAATCGTCTGAAGTTACAATATTTTAATAAAATACCAGGTAAGTGATGTAATATTGCAGTGTGCTTTTAAAATACGGGGGCACTTTATTTCTTTGACGTGTCTCGTCTATCGGTAGAATATATTAAGTCAATGGTCAAGCTGTATTTTTTATTCACTAGCACAATACATTTTACCTTGTTTAATATCCTATTGGCTCGCTGTGTTTACATAGTAATCGGGCGGGAATGTTTGAACACTCTGCTGTGCGTCCAGGGGAAATTCTTGAAAAGTATTTTTCTCTGTCCATTTGTGGAATTGTGTTTGTTGCACAATTCAATTACTGTTTTAAGGGTGTGTGGTTGAATTTCACTGTAGAATTTGCTTCGCTTCTAATTTCTGATCTAGGTAAGTATGTAGTTTTATGGTAATAAATAAATAAATACACCCAAAAGTCACATACATAGTCCCGACCCCACATTAAGATCAATTAAGTCTTGTGTCGTGGGTATCAGAAGCTACGAGAGACTTTTCGGTCTCACAAACACCCAGAGTCCAGACCCGAGAAAAATACGTGTGGGCTTCACAAACATTTGTCTCGGTGCGAGGATCGAATCCGCGGCCTCTCAACTGCGCCATGGAGGTTGTCAAATAACTGAACATTTATATTTCAAAACTCCAGAAATGAAAATGTTATCTTGGTCATTAAATTTGTGCACGTTTAGTTATGATCTGCGATTTGAATATGATCTTTTAAATAAAAAAAAAAGGTTGTTTCATTAGAACAAGTTCCAAGAATTTAAATTTAAGGCATATTTTCTTCGTAAGTGACACACCGAGACTTAAACAAAATTTCCTTTATGCCAGTTCATCGCAGCTAAATCACAGTTTATATTTAACAAACAAGCAGTTGTTCCGTCTCGGAAATTAAATTCGGGATCTCTCGCTCCCAACGAAATGAAATATTCTATCCACCAAACCCTCTGTGTAGCAATCACTGCAAAAACTCAACTCACATCCGTGGAAAATTAAATTTCGAAATGCGATTAAACTCCACGAAGAATTTCCATGGGAACACATCTGAAGGAAACCCGCACATCGCCTATTGAAACTGTCAACAGATTTAGCCTAATCCCCAAATCTTTTGAAAGCCCGCCTCAACTTACACCAACTTAGAACGTTAGCGGCTCAAACTTGGCAACATGAATATGTACAACACGTTTCTAATAATTTTCATGTAAGTTTCAGGGTTTCACGCTTCACGTAATAATTACGACTCAGTCGAATTGTTTTGGGCACCGAATTTGCGTATGGAGGTATTGTGGCATGATGCTTTGTGCGATCTGCGAGATTTTGTAGTTTAGGAGATTAGGAATTAAGAACTAGTTTAATACAATGTCTCAGAAGGAGTGTGGTGTAAGTAATCTTTAGTTCACTTGGATGGGCAGCCTCATAGAATAGGGATTTGAGATGGTAATAATATTACTGATTGTGAGTATAAAATGCCTAAAATTCGGTAAAACTAAACAAATCGTATCACTACGCGTTGATGAATAATCCGTTCTAGCGTGATGCGTTTCTGATCATAGATATACACTTTATACAAGTGATTCCTGTTTCAGCATATGTGGAAGTTTTAAACAGACTTCCTTTTTCTGTTGTATGTATTCTACTAAAATTCCGCTGTACTTAACATCAGAAGCATAGCCTTGCAAGTGTAGAAATATTCTTCCTAACAAAGCTGGCAATGTATTATTCTCTGGGTGTGTTGCCACAGAAATTACTTACTTCCGAGAGAGCACCATGCTCATTTTCGTTTTCATACTGCAAACAACATTACCTCCGTAATTTATTTCCTTGCATAATGAGTGTTCTTGCAAGAGAAAAGCTGTAACTTCATTGATACTGAGTTCTTCGTTCTCTCTACAAGTAACACTCACAAGCTCATTGTTATTTTATAAAAGTGTGATATTGGTTTTAATATCAGTTGGCATATTTTTAACTGGCACGATCGGTGGAATATCTTACTAGTGGTAGGTCTTTCAAATGTGAGTAGCCGCCTGGGTACGTACCACCGCAATGTCTATTTCTCCCGCCAAACAGCAGTGTAAATGCAATGTTGTATTCCGGTTTGAAGGGCATTGTAGCCAGAGTAACTACTGGACATAATGAGACTTAACATCTTATGTATCACGGGATGCCAAGCATTACTTTGTATTTCATGGTGTTGTTTGGTTTTACTACTGTCCATAAGCAGCCGTATCGCTTACCACCAGGCGAATGGCATGCTCGTCTCCAAAAAAAATAACATCATATTTTAATTGTCTGACTGAAATATCCATCGTGTATGGTCGCTATCCGTACAATGTCTGTAACAAATAAAAAGCAAATTTTCTTAAACTAGGAAAGTGCAAAAAAAATCTAAAAGATATCCAAAAGAAACCATAACAAATTGAATTTCAGGAACATCAGTCACTAGATTGGAACTGAAAGAATGACCACGAAGGGGCATTTTTCCAAACCTCTAACTTACTCTACTATATCAGTGGGCAGGTGGCGCTGCGATCGTAAATTTAAACTTTCGGCTTACATAAAGCGGAATTAAAATACCTCCCGGGCCAGCGTTAAATAACGGGTGTCTTGAGCTACGATATATGGGTATTCGCAATACAGTTAGTTATCTTTACGACATTTTTCGTAAAGGGATTTCTGGGTATTATCCGAAGAATTATACGATGGAATAACTTTCCCTTTACTATTCAATTTATTTGTTTAATTAAATAACCGGCTGTTTCCACGTACTATTTACGATATTTAACACTTTAGTACATATTTATATGCCTTGCAAAAATACAATTATGGTTAAAACATAAATTACCTCATTGTTCCTGAAGCATTGGATATAGAACGTTAACGAAACGAAACGAAGAACGATAGACAAATATATTTTCCTGAAAGAAATGACCGACATTCTATTTTTCCATTATATAATTTTCTTATTTGAAAATTTTTATTTATTGTTTCCTATTCTCATCGATATTTAAAGTCTTCCCAACGCACCTATTTTTTTGTCTAAAAGGAAAAGCTGTTGAGCTCCCCTTTCGGTACCCCGGGGGAGGTCGAAAGGGGTATGTCAGTGTCTCTGGCCTTCCAGACCGGTACTCTGCGGATTGTGGCCGGGCTGGGTCCTGAACAAAACCTATGCCAGCATACTGACTAAAACAACCTACCCAACGCACCTACGATCCTAATATACTCGTATTGTAGACGTTTGTCTTCAGTTGTCATTACCTAATCTATTGCTAGACCTTCGGCCAATATATGCCATAATAAACCTAGAATACTTTTTACATCGTTCTATAAATCTGCAACTTTTCAATACAGCTACCGATGAAGGTCAGTAGCGACGTAGCGATCGAGTTTCGACCGTAAATCTGTCAGCGGCACTTGATCACTTGTACCCAGCCAACTTTTATGTATGGTGGACTGTATTTATTGCTATTCCTTATTGTTAAGAAGGGTGTGAAGACTATGGCTTTTAGTTGGCGTGTCAGCAGTTTTGAAGCCATGAAAATTCACACAGCGAAGATACCAATTATGAAATCTATAGTTTACTCGAATTATTTCATAAATTAAAATACCCAGTGGCGTGGTTGTACTACGGTACGATTAGATAGCTGAGGACTCGGGTTTAAATACCGGGTTGGTTAAACTGATATTGGGCTAATTATATCAAGGCTTTTTGCCCAATATGGTGATAGGCTCTCCGCCTATCACATCGTGGGACAAATGAGGAACACATGAGGCGAAACGTGGGTGTCCTGGTTGCACCGCCTACCCCCATCTAGGAAGTAGGCGTGATGTTAATGAATGTATGTATGTGATAAAAACATGTTTTTCATCCACACACCCTATTCTTAATCCCAAAGTAAGTTACCAAGCCATGTGTCCTGGGTATCACAAAATTCGAGAATTTATTACGACACCAGATCCAACACAAACATTAGCAAGATACCCAAACCTAAAAAATATATATGAGACCGGCTACGAAACTACGATTCAAATACTGCAGTTTCTAATAGGTGGCCATAATTACTTACCATTAACTCGTTTACCGGACTTTACCATAAAAGTTTACATAAAACTTCAGTCTCAGGAAAAAATGTAATGTGAATAAAGTTAGCTACGCCGCAAAACATGGCAAACTAATATTTCTCCTTGCAAACTAAAAAGGCACCTCGTGGTTAACACTTGCTAAGTAGCACTTAAACAAATATCATCGTTAAGGGCCGCGTGCCAACTTGCAACATAAAATAAACACGACAGAAGGCTAAGTTAACATTCTATAGGATTGCTTTTATCTATATTATTTAATAAGAGCTTTGAGAAAACTAAAACGGAAGATACGAGATTTCTTTATTGAAATGAACGGCGAGACGAGCATGTCATTTGCCTGATGGTAAGATATACAACCGCTCATGGACACTAGGAAAGCCAAACAACACCACGAATTACAAAGCAATTGGCATTCGACTGCACTCGCCATCCTGGTACATAAGATGTTAAGTCTCATTATTTCCAGTAGTTACTTTGGCTACACTGTCCTTTAAACCGGAACACAACATTTGTAATAACAAATTGAGACAAAAAAAGAGATTATTTAGGACTCAGCATTATTTTGTATAACGGCGTGAGATAGGCAGTTGCTACATAATTTTATGTGAACAGTGCTTATAGTCAAAAGCTATGTGATCAATTTTGTGGGCAAGTGAAACAATATTCTTTGAAAAATGGGGATTCTAATAATCTCTTTACAAGTATGCAATGCTAAGGAGAATTGCTAATATCACCTCAAAGTTCTGCGAGACGGCATCATGAAACTGTCAAGCAAGTAGAATCCGATCATAACCAACGCAGCAAAAAATTTGCTACATAGTAACCCTTCTGTACTCCCATAGTTTGTGGACTAAAGTGTACTGTAAAAACGCAGTTTTATGGCAAATTACGAGCCTGCACGAACTGTTTTAGTGGCAGCTACTAAAGAGCCCGTGCGAGCTTGTTTTTTCATGTTTACACACGACGTGCCTCCACAGAAAAGTTTTTAAATTATATTTAAGACCACGCTAATGGCTTTTACCTATACCTTGTTTAATACGTTGCCTCCCTTTGTAAAGCTTGCCATTGTCGTATTACCAGCAATTTGCTGTGTTAATGTTTTACAGAATGGAAGTACATTATTTAGTGTGACAATTTGAAAATGCGAGTCATAGCTTTATATTGATGATTTGTTGTAAAAATTTCATAGCGAGAGGTTATTAGAGATCCTAATTGATAGGTCTATGCTTAGCAGTGGACTTTTAGTGTCTGAAGAAGAAGAAGATAAAGTCGTTAGTGAGATTATATTATTATATTAAGATAAATGCAAGCAATTGTTTCTTTATGCGATAAAATGTTGGATCGTTGTGACTATTCAAATTTAATTAAGATTTTTCCAAAATAAATATGAATAGTTCGAATACATGACGGATTGAAGATCGACGGTTTTGAGCATGAACTTAGGTAGTTAATTAATATTCTAATGTAGTATTGGGAACCACAATCATCTCCTTGCGGTATTCCATATATTTGATGAACGTATTCCATTACACTATCTACGTTTTATGTTATATGTAATTGGAAATCTTGAAATTCATTAGCTATATTGGACTCCTAGTGCTCAATTTGTCTATTTCCAATATTTACTCTGTAATAAGGAGCTTTCAAGGACTCCTAAGCATATATATTTGTATGTTGAAAAATAATATAATTATAATATTACAAATAAAAGAAAGTCTTTGTTATGTTAGTTGCCTATTTTATATACCTTACTATTAATAAAATAAATCGCAATGTGTCTTACTTAAGAATGTTACTTACAAAACAAAAAAATAAGTGTTCATTTAGAAAAAAACACTATAGAATTGTAACTTTAACGTCTATTTAACTCGGGCAATGTTATAATAAGCATAGAAAAAGTCCATGCCCAAATTAAGATCTACTTTTTATTTTAATAGAAAAGTAATTCGTTCGATTAGAAAAAAATAGCTTTGATCTTAACCAATGTTGGCGAAAATATTATGTCGCTAACTAAAAAATATCGGAAGCTAATTGGGAAAATAAGTGTTATTTGTTGCTATGGTTTTGTGATATTGTATAAACACCCTAAAACTCAATGTATAGTATTGAACCCATAATTAGATTAATAATTAATTAGTCTAATTATTTATTATTTTATTTATTGGTCTCACAAACAGATAAGTTATCGTGACATAATCTTTTTAACTAAGTGGCCAAAATGATCGTAGGCGTTTTAAAAAAATATATTGGGCTCGTCCGGGATTTGAACCCGGGACCTCTCGCACCCTAAGCGAAAATCATACCCCTAGACCAACGAGCCGCTTGTATGTACATTCGAAATATACATACATATAAAACAAATACCTTTCACCGAATTCCAACGCAACAAGGTACTTTCTAATCTTGCATCTCCTTTACTCGTATGATAATCTTTGCGAGGGAAAGAGATAGTTATATATGTTGGAAGAGTAGTGTAGACAGAGTAAGATTGTTTATAAAATACGTGCTAACTCAGATACTAATGTGTAATATTTGATTATTCAGCGAAACTAAATTACTGTAAATATTTTAAAATTGCTTTTAAGTTTGAATAACATTAGGTCAAAAACTGAACCATATTATTATGGCTGAACTGTTTTAAAGTTCACACTAGGTGGACAGACAACCTATAGAATAAGAATATCTATATCATTTCATAACTCAAAATATCAAATGAGTATGAAAATTAATTAAATTTTTTCTATTTTCCTTTAACAATAATTTGTATGCAGCTAATTAGGCTTTGAGCAAAGCCAAACAATTAATATTAGTTTAAAAAGATTTAAAATGTGATTAAGTTATTAAGGTCCATAATACCCGCCAGTATGTTACGAAAAAAGGTGATTCCAAAGCTTAAATAAGTGCAAATCAAATATTACTCTCTGCTATTCTAGTTGCAAACTTGGTCTAAAAAGTTGGTTGGGCTCGTCCGGGATTTGAACCCGGGACCTCTCGCACCCTAAGCGAAAATCATACCCCTAGACCAACGAGCCGGTTGATTTTTAAGTTAAATAACGATACAGAAGGCTTGTAATACAAAGTATTTACTTTCACTTGTACGAAATTATGCAACGTACTCGTAATACGTGATTTTTATAAGAAGCTAAAAAAGAAACAATGTACGTATCTAATCGGAATTGACTTTGCGTTCTTATCTGGTATACTATACTCTTGGCTAGATTTTTTAAATGTTTGTACTAATTTACATACATACATACATAAACTCACGCCTTTATCCCCGAAGAGGTAGGCAGAGGCGCTACTAGGACACCCACATTTCGCCTTGCATGTTCCGTCCCACGATGTGATAGGGGGCGAGCCTATCGCCACATCGGGCACAAATTCCTGACTCCGGGCTGACAATGAATAGAAAAATCAAATATCACTTTGCCCGACCCGGGATTCGAACCCGAGACCTCAGCTTTGTAACCGTACCGTAATACAACTACGCCATCGAGGCAGTCACTAATTTATTCGTATTTAAAACCTAATAAAAGGTAGGAGTTATGAATAACAACCGCCATATTTAATGCCGCACGTGTATCGACTTAAAACAGTCCAGTTTGAGTGTGATAACTGCATCTCTACCCTATCGATAGTCCAACAGGTCCCAGTTACCAATCCTACAAATATTATAAGGGCGAAAGTGTGTGTGTTTGTTACATCTTCACGCTCAAACGGCTGGACCAATTTTGATAAAATTTGGTTTGGACGTAGCTGATACCTTGGATTAACACATAGGATACTTATATCCTGAAAAATGTAATTGTAATGATAATCTAACGCCTAATGCTTTTTACCGACAAGTTTGACGAAGTGCAAGCAGCAGAAATATTAATAGTAGCATTTAAGCATTATCGTCCTCCGTCTACCGTGGGTTTGGCATAAGTTTGGCATAAATGCAAGTATTCTGAAATGATTAAAGTCATCATCATTATCATTGTCTACTGCTAAATACACGCCTCTAAATACTTTCTTCAGAAACCCGTAGGAACGGCCTTTATCCAGTGACGGTTTGCAAACTATCAGCTCTACGGATATCTATGTACAAATAATAAATTTGTAATCGATCGATGTCTGTATATGAAAGATAAATGTGAAAAATCGATATGGCAGGACTATATTAAGGTAATGGAACCCAAAACCATGTTTCCTAGAATTTTTGTCTGTTTGTCTGTGCCTTTGTGCACAGTAATCTCAGAAATGGCTTAACCAATTTCGCCTTGAAAGTATGAACGTAGCTGACAGCTTGGATTAACACATGTGCTACTTTTTATCCCGAAAAAAATGTGTTCCATTGAATTTAAATATAAATTAAACAGTACAGGAAATAATAGTATGTTGCTGACATGGGCTGGACTCAAAAAAGTATCTGCACCTAGGCGGAGCCGCGCCGGCCCTTAGTGTAAAATATAATTAATAAAACCACCACTTTGTCAATTTACGCATATTCCAACGTCAACCGATATAGAACAACTACAGCTTTAAATCCTGACTATAAATTTTAATAAAAGCGAACATTTCATCCCAATGTGTCACGTCTATTACCTCAACGTGTAATCCTAGAACGTTGAAAAATGTTAGATACAGCCGATACAGCTATAAATTATCGACAATGCCTTATCTGTGCCACAGCACTATAATCCACGTTATTTATTACTCGACCAATATTTATATGCTTGATAAAATTCGGTCCATTGTTTATCTGTTGATATTTATTGGCTTTATTTAGAAGTTAATGCCGGAGGGTTTGCGGAAGTCAAACGTTATTGCTTTGTAATTGTTTGTATTTTTATCGGGATTGTGGTGAATGATCTTAGGCTAAGTGATTGCTGCCATAAAACATACGGAAAGTGAATCGTTGATACATTTCCTACCTTTTACGCGGATGAGAAACTAGAAAAGTAGTTGGTTGTAGAATATTCATACATACATAAACTCACGCCTTTTTCCAGAAGGGGTAAGCAGAGGTGTTACCGCCCACAATTCGCTTTGTATGTTCCGTCCCACAATGTGATAGTGGACGAGCCTATCGCCATATCGGGCACAAATTCCTGACTCCATGATAATGAATAGAGAAATGCAATACCACTTTGCCCGACCCGGGATTCGAACCCGAGACCTCAACTTTGTAATCGTACTGTTGTACAACTACGCCACCGAGGCAGTAGATTATTCATATCCACAGAATATACCGTAATTCATATTAAAAAACCGTATGTACCATCTTGATGAAGCCTGTGCATAAACAATTTCAAACTGGCCTGCATCATTTTGTCAAATTTCCACCTACGTTTTATAGCAGATTTGGGCAAGGTGACTTAACATCTAACTAGATGCTTGCTTCCTCAAGACCTTGAAGAGCTTACAGTTTTCTTTATGGCTAGTAACGCACCGATGTGACAATTCATCTGGTGCTGTGACTGTTTATAAGCGGAGGTAACCTCTTATCATCCATGAAGCCCTTTTATTCATTTACTTCCAGCATAAAAATAAATGATTATTATTTCACTAAGCATTTATATTTCTTAAGTCCAAATGCGACAATATGCATATCAGAATTTAAGTTATATCCCAATGCAATATTACAAAAGAACCATTGGGCTCGTCCGGGATTTGAACCCGGGACCTCTCGCACCCTAAGCGAAAATCATACCCCTAGACCAACGAGCCGATTGAGAGATGTGTCTAAAATAATCACGTATTTGAACCAGCGGCAGTGAAAGGTGACCTAGAAATATTGCGTACGCGGACGTGTGGACGTGCCAAATTCTTACTTAATAACATACGTATACACTCACGATTATATGCTGATGTGGTAGGCAGAGAATACAGAATAATTGAGAAAGTAGACGAAGGCCGATGAAAATACAGAATATGTAAATAATACAAGCAATTGTCACATACATACATTGTTTTGACACCATAATAAGATTGGCTCTTATGTCGTGGGTATCAGAAACTACGAGAAACATTTCGCTCTCACAAACACCCAGACCCGAAACAAATACTTCTGGTTCACACAACAATTTGTATCGGTGCGGGACACAAACTTACAGCCTCTGGTTTCACAGACTCAAATTATATAATTGATTAATCAAAGCGGAGTAAATTATAAAGTCAAACAAAATATAATAAAAGATTGTATATTCAAATAATTTACGATCGGGAGAAGAGATGCTCGCATGCTTTCCTCTAATCACTGAATAAAAACGATTAGATATTATTTCAAAGACCATTCAAAACCCTAAATCCATTTCCTAAACTGTTTGATGTAGTGTTTTGCTGCGGTCGTGTTTCACATTCGGACAAATAACACGTGTCTCAGCGTAAAGATACATTGCTGCACATTCAGGAAATTGAATTAGCCGTATCAAGATGGCACGCCATGGAATACTAAAGCCTATAAATTTTCGTTTACTCTAATACTGATGTTTGGTAGGACTTAGAACACAATAAGCTTTATGCTTAAGTTATCAATTGCCTTAAGACTGTTATTGAAGGCTTATTAATAATGCTGATATTAGTGGTGGGCACATTTGACGGTCATTTTAGATGTATGATAGAGAACATGATAAACCGTTCAGGCCGTACACAGACCAACACCATTAAGAACGTATTGTGATAAAGCACTGCATGTCACTGAGTTCATAACCTCGGATATTAGGCTCTTATGATGCGCTACAAAGTGCCTAAAAACTGTGTCAAAAGGACTTTTGGGGCAACGTGATCTATTGAATTCCTCAGTATTGTGAAGGCTGATAACTTATATGCATTGTGAAATGAATTGGTTGATCAAGATAACGACTTTTATAGTTAAAGGTCACGTAATTGTCGTCCGGAATACTCTATCAGTGAAAGTCAGATATTTTGAATCAAAACCTTGTGTTACGTTATTTAGAATGTATTAACAACCGGCTCGTTGGTCTAGGGGTATGATTTTCGCTTAGGGTGCGAGAGGTCCCGGGTTCAAATCCCGGACGAGCCCAATGTATTTTTATACGAGAATTGGAGCTGCCCTATATATTCAATTGGCATTAAAATTCACATCAAAAGAGTTACATTAAGTTATGCCGCAAAACTCCTTATATTATTTTTATGAAATGCCGTAAAGGCTAAATTATGATTGATGTTAATGGACATCATTATTATTTATTAATGGCGATAGGCTCGCCCCCTTTCACATCGTGGGACGGAACATACAACGCGTTATGTGGGTGTCCTGGTAGTACCTATGCCTAGCTCTTCTGGGAAAAAGGCGTATGTTAATAGACATAACTATTAGTGAAATCTTCAACTGCCCTTATGTAACATTTTTAATAAACTTTTTGTTTTAGCTGCCTATAGGTTTCCTGAACGAAAAGAAATAATATGTTCTTCTAATGTTAAGTGATTCCTAAGCCCACATTCTCCATACATTCACAGTTTTAATATCTCGATAAAACGAACAACCGCGTGTAGTTCAATTAAAATAATCAGATCGACAATCAATTATTTGGAGGCGCCGGAGCTCCATCAATTCACTTAATTGAAAACAATCAACACACAACGATTCAGGTCAACTGCGCCACACTATACACTTAACATTTTAGAGCTGTTACATAACTTGCTGATGCCTGCGACTTTGTTTAATTAAAGTAAACAAGTTTTCTTATTTAGAACAAAGAGCATATAATGCTAAACTGTTTACGCTCATAAAAATATCATTACTTTTATTAGTCATATCAAAATCTGCTTCTAATTGTCGACTCTCTCTTAGAGGTATTTTGGGAAATAAGGGTGTTTGTCAACATTTACTATATTAAAAGCGCGGAATGGCAGACGTAAACATAGATTATTGCGCTGATGTCTGATAGTGACATCGACCTAGAGATCATTTCACCATCTCTGCGATTGATACTCTGCTACTGGTCGGTAGCGAAAGCCTTAGGCTAACAAGATTCAATATGAGTAAATAGTAGTTTTTACGTAGTTTTTTTTATTGCGACAAATGACGAGACGAACATGCCATTCGCCTGATGGTAACCGATACGACTGCTCATGGACAGTAGCGAACAACACCATGAATTTACATAAGATGTTAAATCTTCAAGCCGGAATACAACAGCGCATTTAAATTGCTGTTTGGCTGAAAAAAAAGACATTGCGGTGGTAACTGTCCAGGCGGACTCTCACATATGAAAGACCTACCATAAGTAACGCAGAAGCCAAGGGCAAGCATTATCACAATTGTATCAAAACTTAATAAAAAAAGAAATTGGGCTCGTCCGGGATTTGAACCCGGGACCTCTCGCACCCTAAGCGAAAATCATACCCCTAGACCAACGAGCCGGTTGAACGTTTAATCTAAATAACGGCCAAAGTTTTAACACAAGACATTTATTACTTTCATGTACACGATGTTATATAACGTTATCAAAATACGTGACTTATGTATAAACTATATAATTTCATATCTTAGCATATCGTAAAACAGTAATAAACCCGTAATAGCAGTTACCGTTCATATCTGTACTGCAAACTCATAATAGCGCCATCTGTGAGCATTGTTGGGAAGCACCAAAAGGGTAGGTGATAAGTAGATTAATTTACATATACATAAGAGCTATTGATGGTATTGTTTGTGGTTTTACGACAGTTTGTTCAGGTACAAAAAGATGCACGAGAAAAGGGATATGGAGGATTCGATCCTACATACATAAACACACGCCTTTATCCCCGAAGGGGTAGGCAGAGGCGCCACCAGAACACCCACATTTTACCTTGCATGTTCCGTCCCACGATGTGATAGGGGGCGAGCCTATAGCCAAATCAGGCACAAATTGACTCCGGGCTGATAATGAATGGAAAAATCCAATATCACTTTGCCCGACCCGGGATTCGAACCCAAGACCTCAGCTTTGTAACCGTACCCTAATACAACTACTCCACCGAGGCAGTCGATTCGATCCTATATCTATTAGAGTGGTAGAGCCACGCTGTTGACAGTCATGACTCAGCATGAATGGGCAGGTTGTCCGGGGCGATACCACTGTCTCACAGGAGATCGACGTGCAGCGAAGCTGTGGCGTTTCGTTCGGTGATTGATTGCCGGATGCCTAATACTCCTTTTGCTCTTCTCATCTTTATTCCTTCCCCCTCCCTTCCAGATTTAAAAGACCAATACATCTAAAATCTCGGCGTTGTGGATGTTCATGGGGGTAGTGACCACTTACCAACAGGTGACCTGTTTGCACGTTTGGCGGACTTGTTGTATAAAAAAAGATGTTACCAAGACTACGACATTATGCGGTATTTAATATACAATCGATACACATAGCATAATAATCTTAATGCAATACTTTCCTTCTATCATTAGAAAATCCGTTTGTGTAAAAGCTTAAATACAGTTTCTTAGTCTGAATACGTGAAGACATCGATATTTCAATTTTTCATTTCACAATTAACTAGCACACACGTCATGAAGGCCTTAAAAATTGAATTATTTTGAAAATTCGTAAGGTTTATGAAATAAACATGATTCAGGAAAGGCAGAGGCATTGATTTAACTGTATCGAGATATCGGCTGCGCGGACAGACGGCGTTTTTGCAATGCAAATGGCTCAGCACCATTTTTACAAGCCTGTACTGTTGTGTAAGGGTTTTTCTCGCAAAAAATATACAGGGAACCGTATTGATTCTTAGAACTTGCTATGTATTGTATGAACAGTTGGTTATATAATATCTGTCATGTCCAATTCGGCAGGATGTTTTTTTACCAATTAGCTAACTTCAATAAATGAGCAAAAAGACAACACCTAAGAAAATTAGTTAAGATTGACAGAATGAGGGAGAGATCTGTGCAAGAATTATTATATTTTAGTCAATATATTTTTTAAAGTAGCAGAACCATACTGTTGTCAGTCATGACTCAGCATGAATGGGCAAGGTTGTCCGGGGTGGTACCACTGTCTCACAGGACTATTAGATGCAAAATACCTTTTCTTATTCCCAACCATTTTCCTTCCGCTCACCTCCCAATTTGATGGCCCGGCAACAAGCCTATGATCCAGCGGTGTAGATGTTCATGAGCGGCAGTAATGACTTCCTATCAGGCGACTTGTTTGCCGGACTCATGCAATTAAAACATTAATTAAATAAGACATATTTTTTTACGTTATGTTGTTTGTGTGACACGGACGTACCGCCCGTTCGCTTCAAAATTCCTAGGTATTTTGAGTATTCATATAATTTCCTTACGTTTCCACGAAACAACTTTCCATTTATTTAAAAGACAAAAAATTGCCAGCAACATTTTCCCAACTATATTTGGACTGCATCATTCGAATTGCGTCCAGCGCGCAGATCTCACGATTTTTAATCAACGTAACACTTCTTTGTTATTTCGCAATATTGTTGACATATTCGGCGCTGGGTAAAACCGTTGTCCGTTCCATATCTCTCGTACGTTCCACTGTTTCATTTTGTTCAACTTTATCAGTATTGGGATGCCGTATGACTACAGAATATGGGCCATTAATCGGCACACCTTTAACATCTGTTTTGAGCTTAACGCTGTTGATCGCAAGTCAATTCAAATGCTCCGTAACGTTTTATAGGTCGTAAATTTTTATGTCGTTCTGTTTGTAAAGAGCAGGGATTTAGGGCAGTTTTGGAGATGGTAATGGCTTCTTATCATGAGGGCAATGTATTCGTATGTAACTAAAGTTCAAATCAAATTAAAGTTTTGACAATATTAATGTCGAGGATGTCGGGACGGACTGGACGTTCGCCTGATGGTATGGGTTTGCGATACCTCTCAGAGCTATTAATTACTAATGTCTGCATGGCTCTATAAGTACTGCGATAATCTAACTGAGAGACTTGTTGCTTAGTCTAAGAGTTCACAATAATCACTGGATACAATGTCATTTATACATCATTCAAATTCACACATTGCTACTTAAGGATAGAAATAGACAAAGACGTGGTACATACCTAGATGACTCCTTGCGTATAAGAGACCACACTATCCTAACATAAATACGTACAATACCATAATGCCATGTCGTAATATGCTAAAAACCTTCAAAACCAATTCAGCCTTGTATAACTTACGACCGGAAAGTACAGAAGATCAAAACTAAGACAAGACTATCAAAGCTATGTAAATAATGTAAAGACCGTACCTAGACGTAGTTTTACGAGGCAATCTGTCGAGGCGGTTGTATCGGAACGAAGTTAGACTCTTGTTCGAGGAGACTATAAAGGACGCTGTGTGATTCTGAGGATTTCCTTTTTATAGTAATGCAGTATAAATACGAAGGTTTAATGCTCATTGGATCCGTTCTGCGCTGTGTCAGGGACAGTTTTGACGAGATAGTAAGGAGAAGCGATTTGTTTCCTCTATTTAGTACATACTTCTATGGATCCAGTAATTTCCCAATATTGCGTGTTGCTTAAGTACTTCGAGGCAATACCGTAAGGAGAGCCTCGCACAAATTCCCCATTTTCTTAGCCCTTTTTTACTGTGGTGCGTGGTGGTATGTCGCTTTATTTATTAAAATACAATTTAACCTTTGGATAGGTCTTGTCACGCCTTTTATTACGACATTGCGATGTGATGGGGGGGTGTGATGTGGTTATATACTATGCGATAGATTTATAAAAAAATGATTTATATTTTAGATTTTGTACCAGCATATTTTGATTGTTTGGAAGTGTACATTAATTTACCCTGTATAAAAAAAAATAATTTAATATCTATTTTTCAAATTTAACATATTATATATAAATTATTTATCCCAATTCTAAATATTTATTACCAGTTCTCAAACCGTCATCACCCATCACCGAAACCACACTTTCATCATCCCCGCTAAAAATGGAAATGACCGCTATTCACAGTCGTGTGGGGCCACAAATCTGGCGGAATCCTCTCGATTTATACCCTGATTATTACTGCTGTAGTCATTTGTACGGCTCTGATAGCGTCTTGGCGAGTAACGGTATGGAGTTTTATTTGTGGCGGGCCATTAGTACGGAATTAGTTGGGAAGGTTTGTGTCGACATTATCAGTATGTTAGACCTTATGTAATTTTGGTAAGTTGGAGATATCAGCATTATAATTATTACATTCAACACTATTTGTAATAAGAATAGGACGTCGCTGTTCAATAATGCAACATCTAGAAATGTACGGACGGTTATGACGCTGGCTGTATTTAAGAAGCCGCTTTCGATCTATGCATAGAAAGAAATGTTTATGACGCTCTGAAATATTTGGTACGAGTCTGACTGTAAGACTGAAAAGTCACTTATAGTTCCTAAACTACCGACACACGAATTGATATCTAACTCTTTTGTTAGAACTAGTAATTGTTTGGTGTATTCATTATTCCCGTTCACGCCTGAGTTTTAATTATGCGGTAAAGCTGACCATACATAACCTGGGTACCCTTACAAGTTATTATAGTTTTTACTAACAAAACAACTGTATAAGCGTCTAGCTACCACCATTACCCTTGTTGTAGAATACGCAGTAATTGCAATTAGCCTACTTACTGCTGCAAAATCGGGCCAAAAGTCACTCGAAACACTCATTAAAATCGCTGTTGCGTTTTTAAATGTGAAAATAATATTCATTATGTCGGCGCGGTGCATAGATCTGGGTAACGAGGGATTTTTTGTCATGGTGATGCAGAATTTCTGTAATTACTTGGATATTTTCAGACAGAAACTTGTTTTTGAGACTTATAAGGATTTCATCATAACCATTTCGTCATTACCATCATCATAACCGTTGGAGCGAAGTTGGTTGAAACGAGAGGGCATGGATTCGACTCTCGCATTGACACAATGTTCGTGACATCCTCAAATAAATGTTTTATATTTGACGTGTGTGAGTGGTCGCTATAGAAATCCTTGAGGTCAACTTTCAACAGTACACATTGTTACTTCCTAACACCAATTTAATTCCGTTGCAATACCCCAGGAGATAAATTTAAAAGCAAATAAATAAACACGACAGTAAGATGTCCAAGGCCCGTAGCTGCAAAAGCATCTCAAACTCGCAGGGAAGTGTTAAGTTTTAAACTATTTAATTAACAAATTAATTTGAAAGTTTGTTTTATAAACAAGGTTGTTTTACGTCGGGGAATTTACAAAACGATTCATTACTTCATTAATAGGAATTATTTATCGCTTTGTAACGTAAATTACAACAAACCACAACTGCCGGCATTCTGGTTTTGTTTATTCACTGTTTAATTACAATGATTTGTTCAATAAGATTGTGGTGAATCAAATAAATATTATTTATAGACTATAATGTTCAGAAACTACGAGACTTTTCGATTTTAACTAAACAATACCTAGATAATTTATTGTGTCAGTGCGGAGATCGAACCTAGGGACTCTCGTGTCACAGCTGTTTTTATAAGGCCATAGGCACTACTTTACAGTTGACCATACACACTGTTAATAAGCTAATAAACGAAGAAAATGATATTGTATAATTTTTGGGAGCATCCTTCTTTTATTATTTTTCTGATTAATTACGTTACGCTTTAGATAATCTAGTGTCTTTAAGGGATCAGCCGAGCTTCAATACTCGGTGTCAATTCTTTGCGTACTGGTATTGATTCAGCCATATAGGGCGCTCAGTTTTCCCAACACAAAAACTTACATACATAAACTCACGCCTTTATCCCAGAAGGGGTAGGCAAAGGCGCCACCAGGACACCCACATTTCGCCTTATATTTTCCGTCCCATGATGTGATAGGGGGCGATCCTATCGCTATATCGGGCACAAATTCCTGACTCCGGGCTGATAATAAATAGAAAAACCCAATATCACTTTGCTCGACCCGGGATTCGAACCCGAGATCTCAGCTTTGTAGTCGTACCGTAGTACAACTACGCCACCGAGGCAGTCGCCACACAAAAACTTAAGTAAAGATATTTCACTTTTGCTATAATTTGAAATAATAAAGCTACACCATAATGTTGAAACACCTGCGTTACTAAAGGCCGGGACATTATTCCGTTCCGGCGATCTAATGCAGGTTGTTAGGCGAAATTAGACTTGCGGCTGGCCAAGTTTCAATATATTAAGTTAGCAGTTCAGACGGAGCTTAAGGGCCATTGTCGCTTGACATTAACCTGACAAGATGAGCCAACTAGCTATTTAAGTCTCTTAGGAGATGCTAATCTTCGTAGGAGTCTATTCATTATTAAAGTTAAATGGTTAATGGATGGTAATTAGAACTTATGCGTGCTATTTTGAAGATTATTTTAGTAGTTACTCCTGTGGATTTCTTAGGGATGTTCATTGAGATTATTTCATACTATCCTATGTGGATAATAATGAGTAGTAATATAGCACAATAAACATCATTTTTTTACAGTTAAGTACACCCTACAGTCACATACATTGTCCTGACCCCACACTAAGATTGAATATTGTGTCGTGGGTATCAGGAACTACGAGAGACTTTTCAGTCTCACAAACACCCAGACCCCAGACAAATATTTGTGTCCTCACAAACATTTATATCGGTGCGAAGATCGAACCCACAGCCTCTCGTTTCACAGCCCGCGTCTAACCAACTGCCCCACGGAGGCTGTCAAAAGTTATCTCCATATATTTCTTTCATCAAAGACAGTATCTGTAGTCCTTGTGTAAGTCGCCGTTTCTGAAACGAGTGGCTTCGGGTTCGACAACCGCACGTGAAAAATGTTTATCAGATCCGCAAGCATTTGTCTGGAATATCATGAGACCTAATAGTCCGCGTAGTTTTTGATACCTTCAACACAGGCCTTGTAGCGTAATTTAGGATCTGTTGGGTGTTTTTTTTATTATTACATAAATACATACATAACCTCACGCCTCTTTCCTGAATGGGGTAGGACTAGGACACCCACATTTGACCTTCTACTCCTATGTTCCTTAATGTGAGAGGGGGTGAGCCTATCGCCATATCGGGCATGAATTCCTGACTCTGGGCTGATAATTATAAATAGAAAAATCCAATATCATATTGCCCGATCCGGGAATCGAACCCGAGACCTCAGTTTTGTAATCGTACTTTTTTAATCTTTTATTATTATCTATTATAATTAATATTTTAACGTGGAGTTACGAATAAGTTTGTGACTGATGGTTGTATCTAATTAAAAAATCGCATACAGTACTGTCTAAATAACTTAATTTCAATTTGTGCGATTGTTAACTCAAGCCAGTCATTAAATTTGCCTAGACATTAATTGTTCAAGGGTCAGTGCTAATATTCACATGAAAAGAACGTTTTAAATAAATGTCAAACAGTCTGGAATATTCCCTTAGGAGGTCTGTCTAAAAGCTAAGAATACGGAAGAATAAAAGAAAAGCAATGTTTTCATAGATCACATAGTAAACAAAGCAATTCAATTAATGATATTTCTTGAAATAAAACTATTTTTACGGATTTTATCGCGATTTGTTTTAATTTAAATTAATTAATTAAAGTAGTGCGTGGTGGCCTGTTGGTAACGGACTAGACGCGGCCGCCTGCATGTTCACGGTGGTCGCGGGTTCAAATCCCAGGGCACACCTCTGACTTTTCGGAGTTAAGTGTGTATTGATAGTCAATCACCACGCACTTTAACGGTGAAGGAAAACACCGTGAGGAAACCTGCATACCGT
Source organism: Deilephila elpenor (assembly GCA_949752805.1). Classification (NCBI taxonomy): domain Eukaryota; kingdom Metazoa; phylum Arthropoda; class Insecta; order Lepidoptera; family Sphingidae; genus Deilephila; species Deilephila elpenor. Next base: position 13,194,560 of record OX457108.1, read on the forward strand.
AGCGATTTTAAAGAATTTCTACGGTATGTAAGTCCGCCAACCCGCACTAGGCCAGCGTGGTGGACTATATGGCCTAACCACTCTCAATCGATTCTCTCGATTGTAGAGTAGGCCCGTGCCCTGCAGTAAGACGTATATGGGCTGATATAGATATATATATATATATATATATTGTTTATTTATTAGTACGGTTTTACCAATTACACTAATTAACAACTTATTACATCTTTATAAATATTACAATAAAAGAACATTTGATGATTAATCATTAATGATATTTCTGTTTTTATGTTTTAGTCAAAATGCTTGTGTCTCAAGCTCGGATGGTCGGCATAATCTTATCAATTTTAATGTCAGCAGCATTATTTTTTCACGTCGACAGGCGCGTGTGATTGATTACTCGAATTGAGGAACTGGTTCAGAGACATTAGCCAAAGGAAAATATAGGCTTTTTTCTTTAAAGTCGCCTGTCATATGGTTCTGGACTCACCGACCATCTTAGAAAACGAAAGCTAATTCGTTAGTCGGCTTATAAAAAATCCATCCATCAGCTAAAGGAAGTCTTCAGAACATAGGCTTCCCCCAATGATTTCCACAGTGACCTGTTGGAGGCAGCCTGCATCCTGCGACGTCCTGCAACCTTTACCAGGTCATCTGACCGCTTTGTGGTCTTACAAAAAATATCCTTGTAATAATTTCCTTCAGCACCGTCCTACAACCCAGTTAAAAACTCAAAGAATATCGAGCTAATAAAATACCCCACCCCATGGGACAATAGACTTTACTTAGAAAATCAAAAAATTGCTAAAGTCTACCTCCTCCCAAGAGAGGCAATGCTAAAAGGGTATTTGAGCGTTGTAACTAAAACTGAAGTTAAGTCAAGTGAGCGGTCTTTGATCTCGGAGGAGCGTCTTGTATTTATTGATTCCAATATAAACTTTACCTTGATGTGAAAGAGGATTTTATATGGTGATGTAAATGTAACAATAAATAAAGATAAATAAGTATCTATCAAGCACACAATGTTTCTACAAACATACGTGGCTTATTTCGTGGGTATGAGAAAGTATGAGTGAACTTTTTGGTACCAAAATACTAAAACGAATATTTGATGACGACTTACTGTTCAAGGCTTGACGGTGTATCTTTTATTGAACATTTCTTGTGGTAACTACTACTGGTCGCTCACTTATATGGGAGCGGCCGCCTGGGTAGGTACCACCGCAATGTCGCTTTCTCGCGCTACACAGCAATTTAAATGCACTGTTGTGTTCCGGGTTGTAACTACTAGACATGATGAGTCTCAATATTTTAATCTTGAGCGCATTGGAGTACCAAGCATTGCTTTGTAATTCATGGTGTTTTGCTACTGCCCATAAGCGGTCATATCACTTACCATCAGGCGAATGGCATGCTCGTCTCGTCATTCATTGCAATTTAAAAAAAACTGGATAAAATCACTAATTACTTTCATCTTCTTCCTCCTATTTCTTCTATTAATTTTCAAAGGTTAATTCATGAGTGTATGTAGATGATTATTATATAATCGGAATTACATTTTTTTGGATGTACTACTAATAACTCAACATGATATTATGTTAAAGTAAGTAAGAAGGGCAGGGTTAACTCAAACACCAGGTGCCTAAACATTATGGCCAACCTTCACTTTAACGAAATGTATATATTAAATAAGTATTTATTAAAGGGTACAAAGGGCCTACTATGTTGGAAACTCTAAAAGAAAATAATAATGAGCTGAACCCAAAGCAAATAACACGAGAACGGGTTAAAAGTAAACCCGCTTTGATGTCGCAGAATAAAAGATGCGATATTTGGTTAGTCTGACCCGGGTCTGTTTGATCTTTAGTAATGCAACAAAGATATTGTTGGCCTTATGGGTCGGCAGGGCTTAGCTTACATTAAAATTGGCAATTTTTAGCAAGATTGGATTTGGAGTTTGTAATACCAATTGGTATTAGGTACTTGATAAAAGCACTGATTAAAGATTTACTAAGAGCAATATCTTAACCGAAGAAATAAAAGTAAAAATCCTTATTCTATATCGGGGTATTTGAAATCAAAGAACGATAAACTCTAAGTTTTAGACTCTTAGCAGTGCAATTATATTTCCAATTATAGATTTTAAAAAGTGTTTAATTTTTTTTTTCTCCAATATATCAAGGCTCACTTAGAAGGATATCATGAGACTAATATTTCTTTAGTATAAATATCACCCCAATTTAGGGCTATGTTTAGCAGTGGACTTCTTTTGGCTGATGGATGGATAAATATCACATCATACAGACACAGGTGGATAATGAGAGAAAGACAAGAACCAATTACCATGCACAGAATAAAAAATAGCAACAAGAATCCGAGTCCTTAAAGCTGCTATTCGCACACTTGAATTGTAAAATACATGTAGACATGTAGCTATAGCGCTTCACTAAATCGTTCGAATTTCCCTCGCTCAGTGTAATTACATTAAGGATGCTAATGGACCTCCCGTCCAACATTCCTTCTCAGATGTTCTTTATAAGTGATGTCAATTTACTGAATATTGCCAATACAGGAATTTATTAGAGATTTCCTACTTTAATAATTATGAAATTCTTCTCGTTATTGTAAGACTGAACTAAGGATTAAAATGTGTAATATTGTTTCAGGACTTGGGTTGAATGGCAGGCTGGATATTTGAATTGAAATAGACAAATAATGAATGAAATACGGGATAAGCGAAAAATAACACTAAGATTCTAAAGATTTAAGAAAACGTGATTATTGCTATCATACCAGACTTCGTCTAGACAACAAGTTAATAATCCCAGATTACTCACAATACTACATTCTTCTCTTTTGATATAAATCGACCATTTTATAAAGATTCGCGGCCTTATCTTAGAAAATTTACTAAATTTAGCGGCATCAATTTCAACTTTCGTATTTTCTATGTTTTCAAAGATATCAGATATCATAAACAAAGTCCGAGAGCTAACTTTTCCGAAGTTAAGATCCCATTGCGCGTCGTTGTTTTCGTCCTGTGCCTTGCTAAACAACATGTTATAAGCTAGGGGCGGGCTCGGCTCCACCCGGGTGCAGATAATTTGAGTCCAGTCCACATCAGCAGTTATTTACTCCTGCGACCACACACCTAACTCACAACATCAACACACAATTCACTCCCTTAACACTAGCCAGGGGGGCCGACGAGGGGCTGATGAAAACATTGCCATGCCGCAGTCCTGTCCCTACGGAAGATCCCCCTACATCTACACATAAAACTGACAACGGGAGAACCATCGTATCAAATAGCGAGGTTTCTCCCTGTTGTCAGTTAAAACACCCCACACACTTAAACACAACACCTCACAGAGACACAGTCAATACCCCCACATAATAAAACACAGGCAGAAAAAAAAACAGCAGTTGTTATAAAAATAATTTATTAGTAATACTGCATATAAATGTTTTGTTTACGTTTCTGTTGAGTAAGATGATATTTAATGAATTTTTGCTTGATAGAACTGTAAGACTTATTCATAACCTAAATCGATAAGTCAACAATCGTTATTTGTATTGAAAATTCTATAAATAGCTGTCCTTTAATAATGAATATTCGTCAGATTCTAAAAATCCAAATCAATAATCGAAGTTTAGACTTCTAAAGTGTCCCCAGTAAATCCCATAGGAGTCTGTTAGTGAATGAATTGATAGTCCAAACAGTTTAATAGATATCAATATGAAAAACAATTGGAAAGACATTAGTAGAACTATCGGAATAAAATATAATGTATTTGAAAGTGAGATCCCAAAGCCTCGTAACATCGATATTAATAAAGGTAGAATATTTGATGTTGAGGTAATGTTGTGGACAGTTAACCGGGATAAATATTATTTATATAGTACATATAGAATAGGGTATTTGATTATCATCGAATGGTTGTATTATTTTGTAGACAAACACAAGTGCCATAAAACAAAACATTTTTGTGAAAACAGTATTATAGTAGCTTGTAACATGAGGCAAATATTAGTATTTTAAATGAAAGAGTGGGGACGTAGAGGGGACATCTTACCGTCTCTTTCACACCCGCACACTATAATGCACAGTGACGTCACTAATTTTGTTTTGCATCCCTTTTCTATTACCCCCACTACAAGATTTAAAACGATTATAATTTGTTTTATTCTGAATGCATTTATAAAATTCTTTGTTACCTAGATTTTTTATTTGGATACTTTTTGATTAATACAATTTAAAAAAAATGAGTCAAATACCCTATTGTTAATACACAATTGTTACACCTAGGTATATCGGTATTTTCTGCTGTCGCCTCATGGGGAGAAATTGGAATCATTGAGGATTATTAAAACATAAATGGATTGTAAATGCAAAATATGTAGAACAGTCTCGACTTAGATAGAATGACGTGTTTCGTAAACTGGCTCGCTGAAGATGATTGAGTTTGCTGAGTACACATATTATTATTATAAAGACAGATCGTAAATATACTAATGAGTTTACACATGTTTCAAGTATTTTATAACATACTAATGCAAATAAAACATCAGTAGTACAGAGATATTCTCTACAAACAGAAAACTAAATCAAAAGACCTAGTTTCAAATATTCCGCGATTTTAGATATCGAATGTAAATTGTTGCAACATTAAAAATACACGTAACAGCACTTCACTGTAAATTCGATTCAGCAACGCTAAAAAAGCAGACGCGTTAGAAAATAAAATTTAATTACAAAAATACATACAAACTAATTAACGCAAAACAAAATTTTAATTGGCCTTAGACCGGCAAAACCGCAGGTTGCAAAACACAGTTGACCTAATCAAAATTCAATTAACAACACATCGTTTAACACAAAATGGACTTTGTTTCGTGTTACTTAGAATTTAAATTTTAAAAAATACGAACACCAAAGTGATGAGCCAACCGATATGGGCGTATGATTTATTTACACGGATTCTGTTATGGCGGGACAGAACTGATATGAATATGCTAGAGTTGACAGAATGGTGATTTGGTATTGAAATATCATTTGTATGGGTTTGAATGATTCAGTGAGTTCAGAAAATTGTGATATTGCAACAAGTTACAGTGATAATGTAGAAAATAACATTATTACAGCTTCTTTGAGCATATGCTACATTGTATAGCGGTTTTGAAAAGGTTTTAAAGAGCATGTCAAATAATATGTTTTGAGAACAGGCCACCCGCCTTACAAGTGATTAAACAATACAAATTAGTTTTATTACAAATATATAGATAACACTTACAAAAAATACAACACCTAATGTGGAAAATAGCCTCATATTGCAAAGTTATACTCGTTAACGGAATTTATAAGAAAAAAATTACCACAGCTGCAAAAGTATTAAACAGTAAACCTTGTGAAACATTTACAAATACAACAGCAATTTGTAATGTGGAGACATTACAACTTGAAAGCACTCGCATTCATTTCAGTCATGTAAAACTAAATACCACACCAAATAAATTAATAGACTATTAAATTCTTGCTTCTTCATACGAAAAATAAATTTCGCACACTTGACTTGCAAAGCACATAACTGTGAAGAGAAATTGTTTTTTTATTTATGTGTGTGTGACGCTTACAAATTAAACAAGGGATTTCGATGTTCACTAGAATAGTTGAAGAAAGAAATTGGTTCGCTTATTTACAGTCTAATAAGCTTTTGTATTTGCGAACGGTGTCGGCGATGCGAAACGAAATCAGTCTCCGTAAGGTGTTGTTTTTTAACAGGTGAAACAGATTGAAGCAAGGATACTCGTAGATAGAAATAAAAAATCGGGGAAGAAAATATTGTAAAACATTTACCGTGAAGCTAGTTTCGAATATAGAATACGTGTCTTCAATATAGCTAATTTGAATGATCATGATTATCAATAACTGAATACCATGATGAAATTGAAGTCTCTTTTAGTTTCTGATACGACACAAGACTTCCAATTATTATATTACGATATCTTCAAACTTTAACTAAATTTAATTTTGTCAGCTTTATAGTATTACAGCTGAATTATGTCAGCTGAAGGCAACTATCAAAAGGTGTTTTCTCAAGGCAGTCGGACATTTTGGTGGTTCTGTCAACTTGCCAGACACATTAAAGCAGATAACTTCCAAAGCCACCACGATCGGAACGTCATAATAGCTAGTGTGTGATGCCTATGTTAAAAGCATGCGCAGAAAAACTTTCAGCTTTTACAAAATAACGAAAGTCTGGCGAAAGTTTAACGCATTTTGTTTATAAATAATCATTCTGATAATTCCTGATATTAACGATTTTGAACAAAATTTCAAACTTTTAACCGTTGTTTTTGTGACGATAATATTATTTGGTGCTAAGTATAGTTTAATAAATTCTGATGCATCAACTCTACAAAGGGGAGCTTCAATCTTCAACAATACCTAAAATTCTGAACAAAGAATTTAGTTATTTCCGTCGTTTCCCTATCAGCATCTGATGCTTCAATAGACTATGCAAGGAGGGCGGAACTGACTTGAAACAATAACTCGGGAGGAACTTGTACTCGTTATCATGTAAAGGTGCAAACTTTCCCTCGCCTCCTTTGTTCAGTAAAAACCAGAGACATTTTCTAACTTGCATCCTCTATTTCGGGATATGCTTTTGTCTCAAAGTTTGAATGTTTGAAAACATAATTGCATAATTATCAACGAAATGCAACCTAGTTACGGCAGTATTGATTTGATAACTGCTGAAACATTCTGAAAACTCCATTCTATTTTTGTGAAGTACCTAGTGTGTTTATGCTTACATAAGAACATCGTGTAAAACCTAATCTAAGTGTTGTCTAACATTTTCGTAAACATATCTGAAGTTTATCATTCCCCTGACACCTCCTAATTCGACAGTCAGTTCAGTATAATTACGCCTCAATTTACACACCAAAATTGTCAAATGTACCAAACTGTGAACTGATTTACTACAAATGAAAACGCTCGCTCATGTTGGCTCAATAAACTCGTTCTGACCGTGAATTGTTCATGTTATGATCGAGCCGGCGGACGTTTGCTGTGTCAAGGGGTAACCGCAGATTCCGATGGGTTATTGTCAAATTACTGAGCGCGTAACATCTGGTTAGGTTTGATTAATGCGCTTGTCACCTGAATAATTGAGAGGGGTCACGACCCTTGTGTTAGGTAATTGTGAGGGCTATTTTTAGATAGGGATAAGGTGAGAGGTCATTGTCTTTGGTAATTTGATGTCTTACTAAATATAGATGTGCGAAGGATGTCGAATAATTAGGTACATGTTGGTGAAATATGTACTTATCCACATGACATGATATATTATCGTTACCGTGGCGTTATACAGTTACCGTGGCGCTGCAGAGTTACCGTGGCGCTGCAGTCGCGTAATGTGCTGCTCCGCGAATATTTAAATTGAAAAATAATGTTAACTTACAATTAAATGTATAATTATAATGTAAAGTAAAACAATAACCTCAAGTCACTATGTGGTAACATTATTTGTTAATTATGTGAGAGTTTAGTGAAGATATAAAGACTTAAAGTGATTTTCATAGACAGTACTTTAAAAACGTTAATAAAACTTTTAAAACCTGTGTTAAAATAGTGTATAACTACTAAAATAGCAAATACAAAACAGGCAGTGCATTATAAGAACAGAAATGAAAGTGTGTGTGTGTGTTTTATCTATTAACAAAAACTGTTGTAATTTCAAATTGTAAATTTGAAAATAAACAATAACGGCTGTTTAAATTCAAACTCGTATTCCACCTCGAAACGTTACTTAATTTCGTCATGTACAATTAGATGAGTTTCGGCCTATTGCACTTGCACGGACGCGCAAGACACGTAATGAATCTCGAGTTCAAATCCTGTCCAGATACTCTTTTTCTAAAAAAGTAATTATTTCTATACTGTAATTTACAACATGTAATTTGAAAAAAAAAAATACAGAAAAATAATAAATAATAAACAAGTAAACATGGCATCGACCACGGTCAAATGTAAAACTTGCAATATCGTGATAAATGAAGTGTTATCATTTGTGCAAAATAAAATTGATGTTATGGATGAGGAAAGCTTAGTCCGGATTTGTGTAACATCTTTTAATGCCGAAGATGTGCTTTTAGCAAAGAAGTTACTTTTTGACTCGGTGCCGTCGTCGAAACGCAAAGTGGCAAGAAGAGGAATTGCAAAGACTGAGAGGGATTTGTTTGATATCATTACTTTGTTGAAAGAAACCGATCCTGAGGTAGTGCCGATATTTGTAGCACGAGAACTACATAAACTCCCACCAGTCACTTTTGATCATATAGATGCCACTCGTCTACTAAAGGATATTTTAATACTTCGGAACGAAATAAATGTTTTGAAAGAAACTTATGTCACTAAAGACGACCTCATGGCTGTGAAAGAACACTTAAAAAGCTCTAAAAACGTAACAACAAATCTTTTGGTTAATGACCTACCTCACATTATCACAGAAGTCAACAGTACTGCCGAACCATACCTATCTCTTTCACACATTCCAAACGAAGATAATGCTCATGACAGCCACGATGCATCAAAGTCACAGAATTCTGTTATACACGTGGAGGCCCTCACCCCGGTTTCGGCACCTGCAACAAGGCCGCTAGCATCCGACACTGCGCACTCGCGTACATTGCGTGTTGAGGACTCAAATCACACGATGGTTTCGACATTACAAACAGGAGGACTTCAAAATAGTATGCTGTTAGATGACCAAAACCGCACTACTATTGGTAAGGAAACGAGAGAGGGAAGAACCTACGCTTTAACTGCGTCTACACCAAAGAAACATGAAACAGCGGTTATATTGCAAGAAAGACGCGATGAGAAGGAAGATTGGATAGTTGTACAAAAGAAAAAATTCAGGGACAGATTTATAGGTCGCACGGGAAGTGCAAAAAATGATAATGATGATAGAGGTAACTTCAGAGCTGCTGATCTAAAAATACCACTATTTATCAATAATGTGAATAAAAGTACTACTGAAAACGACATAAATTCGTATATAAAAATGAAAACTCAATTAAATGTAGTTGTAGAAAAAATTCAAATGAAACAAGTGAAGGATTATGATGCATATAAAATATTTGTACCTAAGCATAAATTAGCGGTATTTTTGGATGACAAACTGTGGCCGGAAGGTATTGCATTTCGTAAATTTATAGACTTTAGGAAACGTGGTAATTATAATTATCAAAATAAAAATGGCGTGCAATAATAATATATCCAGGACAAATGTGAGTACTTTTGTAAGTTTTAATTGTAAATCTGTATTAAGATCTATTGATTATGTGAGAATGTTATGTCACACATCAGATATTGTTGCTATACAAGAGACGTGGCTAATGCCACATGATATTCCCTTATTGAGTACTATTGACTCGGGTTTTGATTATGTTGGCACCTCAGCAGTAGATACATCGACCGGAATATTGCGTGGTCGACCTTACGGTGGAGTTGCAATACTCTGGCGCAAAAATGCTTATCCGTCTGTCTCAGTTGTTCAATGTGAGAGTCCACGCCTTGTTGCTATAAAGGTCATATCAGGTGTTAGGTCATTCATGGTATTTTCTGTCTACATGCCAACTGAATCCACAGATAATCTTAGCGAATTCGTTAATTGCCTAGGTGAAATAAACGCTACCATAGAAAACAGTGACGTAGATGCTGTATATATATTAGGGGATTTTAACGCACAGCCCGGTAATTTATTTGGTCGGGAACTATTAAATTTTTCGAGTGAAGTCAAATGGAGGTGTGCTGATATAATGTTACTAGGCATGGAATCAGACACATATACATATATAAGTGATGCTCATGGTACCACCAGTTGGTTAGATCACTGTGTGGCAACTGAAGCGGCGTGGAATACTATCGAGGAAATCAGGGTGCTTTATGATGTCTCATGGTCGGATCACTTGCCCTTAATTATAAAATGCAATTTAGATAGCTTAAGACCTAAATTTGCTCCTAAATTACTACAATACAACTCTGTAAAATGGGGGGAAAGGGACACTGAACAAATAAATATTTACTTTAAACACTGCAATTCAAAATTACGTGAGATTAATTTTCCGTCAGAACTTACAAAATGTTGCGATGGTTCATGTAAAAATGAGGAGCACTATAAGGTGATAGAAAATATGTATAAAAAGGTTGTGAATATTCTTTCAGAGGCGGCTACTTTAAGTTATAATAAGGTGATATCTCGAAAGAAATTCCATAAAGTAGGCTGGAATAAACATGTGAAAAACGCACACAGGCAAGCACGACTGGATTTTCAGAACTGGATGACAGCAGGTAAACCGAGAACTGGGCAGTTACATTCGCAAATGTCTGAGAGTAGAAAATTATTTAAAAATAAATTAAAGTGGTGCCAAAATAATTCAGATAAAGTACGGATGGACATCATTGCAAATCATCATAATGCTAAAAACTTTAGGAGTTTCTGGAAAGCAACGAACAGACTGAATCCGAAGTCGAGTTTGCCTGTGACTGTGAATGGTATTAGTGATCGTAAGCAAATTGCCAACTTATTCAAATCCTCTTTTATGGTTAACTCCCCATTAGGACCATCAACCAATGAATCACTTTCCTTGGATAGCTCTAGAAATGTGCCAATAAGATACACAGCCAAGGAAGTAAATACAGTAATAAAAAGTTTGAAAACAGGAAAGTCACCGGGACATGATAGTCTGAGCGTAGAGCATCTGCGATATGCCGGAAAGCATTTACCAGTAGTCCTAGCAATGTTTTTTGGATTGTGTATGGGTCACTCCTACCTTCCAGATGACCTAATGAAAACAATAGTTGTACCAATCATTAAAAACAAAACTGGAGATTCAAATGATCAAAGTAACTATCGGCCTATTTCCTTGGCAACTGTTATGGCTAAGGTGTTGGACGGTCTGATTGATAAACAGCTGGATCGACATATAGCGTTGCATGATGCACAATTTGGTTTTAAGCCACAATTATCAACTGAGACGGCTATCCACTGTCTCAAGCAGACTGTCCAATACTACACTAAACGAAAAACGCCCGTGTATGCATGTTTTTTGGATCTGTCAAAGGCATTTGATCTAGTCTCGTATGATTGTCTTTGGAGAAAACTGGCTCTTGATACAAATGTTCCTGGGGATATTATTGATATGCTAAAGTATTGGTATGCTAACCAAAACAACTGTGTGAAATGGGACGGTGTTACATCAGACGCGTACAGGCTGGAGTGCGGCGTGAGACAGGGGGGACTTAGTTCTCCAAAGCTCTTCAACCTATATATAAACCAACTGATATGTGGGCTCAGCGCCACTAAACTTGGATGCTCCATAGATGGTCACTGTATAAATAACATCAGTTACGCCGACGATATGGTGTTGTTGAGCCCAAGTATCAGTGCCCTAAGAAGACTTCTTCATTTATGTGAGGAATATGCGGTGACTCATGGTCTCAAGTACAATTCAACCAAAAGCGAGTTGTTAGTATTTAAAGCAGGTAATAAAACCTACGACAATGTACCTCCAGTCACCTTGGGAGGCGCGACACTATCTCAAGTAACACGCTTTAAGTACTTGGGGCATTGGGTTACTGATAGACTGACTGATGACATAGACCTGGAGAGGGAGCGCAGAGCGTTGACGGTTCGGTGCAACATGTTGGCCCGCAGATTTGCGCGATGTACTAGAGACGTCAAAATTACATTGTTCAGGGCTTATTGCGAGTCACTGTACTCGTGCGCTCTGTGGGTTAATTATACACAAAGTTCTTTCAACGCTCTGCGTATCCAATATAATAATGCGTTTCGGGTAATGCTGGGGCTGCCGCGATTCTGTAGTGCCTCCGGTATGTTTGCGGGAGCAAGAGTACCTGATTTTTACGCCATACTAAGGCAACGAATGGCATCTTTAATGCGGCGAGTGCGTGGTAGCCCCAACAGTATAGTGTCTATTGTGGGGCACAGGCTCGACAGCAAATTGGTGTGGCACTGGATGACGACTCATCGGTCGGCATTCAGATATGTTCAGTAGTTAGTTCTCATTAGTTTAGTAAGTTTTCATTACAACACCAAATTATTAGAATATAAGTGCTAGTTTTAAGATAAATTGTATCTGTCTCATGTAATACTGGTCTCATATCTTATAAGTTTGTCATAGATTACTGGTTGTTCTAAGTGTTATTTCAATGTATGGATGTTTATCTGAAATAAATGTTATTATTATTATTATTATTATCTGTGGTTCATTATAGACGTTGTTATACTCTGTGCTGCTGTGTAACTTACTTGTTTTTGTTATTGACTCATGTCTAATTGTAATATCGTTTCGTCTATTATTTTAGATTTTATCAGTTTAGGTCTCGCTAATCTCAGTTTTCCCCACATGTTTTCAACAAAATTGATTCAGAAATATATATTTGTACAGAAGTAATTTGGCTTCAAATGAGCCATGTATTTAGAAATATTCACAAAGCGTTTTATCAGAGAACGAGGAAACTCAATTAATTTTCTACAAAGACAAATTTATTTTATTCACAATATCCACGTTAAAATATTAATAGATATTGCTCAATTCCACAGCTGTAGTACATTCCAAATACAACGTAATATCAATTACGGTTCACAAGTTATTGTAACTATTGAGAAATCTAATTACTTCGTTAAACCAACTTCTATAGCCCCGTTAGTTAGCAATTAGAAATTGTTTACAAAGCCTTTGAATACACTGTATTTGTTTTCTATAGTTCCATCAAGTTTGAAACACAATAAAGAGAGATAGCTAACTATATAAAACATTAGCTTAATAAAACATATTTGTAGCTAACTATACACTCGGACCCCTTCAAAAACACAGCCTGTAAAGACGAAACAGAATAAGCAAACATGTTTAGAAGCATTTTGTTTGGTAAATATTTACAATTTCCATACGATATTTATTCGGGGATCGGGGAGGCGCGGGAGGTGGGTGACAAAATAAATGATTCCCCACCCTCCCCGTGATAGACTCTTGTATATTTTAGAATACGCGTCATTTGTAATGCTTAGCGAGCATTGATTTTGGACATGAACTCGATCGTATTGAGTGATGCGCTTTCCTGTTGGGGGAAATTTGGAGGTTCATTTTATCGGTTTCATATTTCACCGGTTTATAACATGTGTTGATTTTGGAAAAGGGACACATTCAGAAATAAAGAATAGAAAGAAAGATGCAGTGGCGAGATTAGAGCAAGATTTGTTGCTATTTTTACGTAAGCTAGTGTAAACAGAGTAGAGAAAATTTGTCTTCCTAAAAGTATTTGAATCATAATAACGCTGATTAAAAGACATAGGGAGTATAAGAGTAGTCAAAATTTTACTAAAGTAGTTGATTTTGTACTTACCCGTGCATATTGAGCGGATAACTTTGTCGATCGATGAGAGAGCATACACATGGATAGTCAAATTGGAAACGGTATGTTGCAACTACATCATGAGCATTTTAGCCACTTCGTCGAACAGATAACAAAGAGTCAGAATATTGATAAGAAATATTTCCATCATCCATGAGTAGCATCTAACTATACTATATCAGTCGATAAGTACAGTCGTATGCTTCAACGCTTACGCTCGTGTATTACTGTGCACCTTTGTCTATATTTTTAATAAACCAGCGGTTCTCAAAATGAATACGTGTAAATGTGGTATCTGTGGTGATATCATGTCGGAAGGTGCGCACTGCTCAGTGTGTTCTCAGGACATGCACTTCCATTGTGCAGGTGTTACCGAAGGAGGCTACCGAAAGCTAGGTGATAGAAAGCTTACATGGCGCTGCATGAAGTGTAAGCAAACAGGCTCTACTCAACCAACAACTTCACCCAAACCAGAAACGGACTCCCTGATCCTCAAAGAAATTCGTGCTATTAATGCCAAGTTGGCGCCTCTGGAGTCTCTAAGTGAAGAAGTGAAAGCACTCCGACGCGAATTACTAGACCTCAAAACTTCGGTAAGCGCAGCCAATGACATAGTTACAGAATTCAGTGGAAAGATAGCTGATATCGAACAACGTCTTGTGCATGTTGAAAAAACACAGAGTAAATTTAATGCAATGCAAGCCCGGATAGATAAATTAGAACTAGACTCTAATATGCAAGATCAGTGGTCAAGACTTAACAATATAGAGATCAAGGGTGCCACACAAACCAACAATGAAAATTTATTCGACATAGTGTCCAAAATTGGAAATATTATTCAATACCCTGTATCGAAAACCCAAATAAATTTCATCACCCGAGTCCCGACAAGGGAAAAGGATAGACAAAAACCAATTATAGTTTGCTTCAACAATCGCTACGTGAAGGAAGATTTTATAGCCGCTAGCAAGATCTCCTCGAAAAAGAGTCCACTCACCGTATCTCAACTTGGGTTAACCGGCAATCAAAAAGTGTATGTAAATGATCATCTGACAGCACAGAACAAAATGTTACTTTCTAACACCAAGAAATCTGCTGCTGATAAGGGTTTTCAATATGTCTGGGTAAAACACGCAAAAATATATGCACGGAAATCCGACACCTCGCCAATAATTGCAGTGAAAACGGACCTAGACCTCATGAAGATTGCATGATCCATTTATTATTTATTTTGATAATATTATTCATACAGTTCATATTCACCAAGTTTGAGAACCACAGGCTGCAGCGTGCTACTTCTTTATTCCAACAATCGTTACAGTGTCATTGGATGTTCGGTAATAAATATTTTATACAATATTTTAACACCAATATTAATTGTCATAGCAATTACAACTTAGTTACTATCATAATGGACTTCACATTCCAACGTACTACTCCGCCACTTATGACTCACTGTGTCGGACAACTCTCACCGACTCTGTCTATTGTTTCTATTCATAAACAAGTCATAATCCCCATTTCAAAGTCGTGCACAGTCGAACACAGTCCACTACTGTGTGCTAAACAGTTAAATAAAAATATTTGTCGTAATACCGTCATAAGATTTAAAATGTTAACTCTAGTATTAATGTCTACACTTTGTTTTATTGTTTTCGTTGTTTTGTTGCAAGTGAATGTATCTTTCTATACAATTGGTCTATATTATATGTATTGTAATATTATTTGTTCCAGTAATAGATATAACTTTCGTCAATGGCTCTAATTAACTTATACTATCAAAATTCTAGGGGACTGCGTTCCAAAACAAATGCTGTATTTAGGAATGTATCTCTTTATTGCTATGATATTATAGTGTTCACTGAAACATGGTTAACTGACGGTGTAAACAATGCTGAATTGTTCGATGGCCGATATATTGTAAGGAGGCGAGATCGTGACTATTCCCGAACGCACCAAACGCGAGGTGGCGGTGTTCTTGTAGCAGTAAAGAGTAACTTAACCGTAATTGAACGACGTGATTGGCAAAGCTCTGCCGAAGACATATGGATAACACTAATGGTTAAAAAGTCAAGACCAGCTATTCAACATAACGTACATATTTGTGCTCTTTATTTATGTCGAGAAAACACCGGTAACTCTTACGCTACTCAATTGTCAAATTTTTCTAACAACCTTAGTAATCTAATGATAAAACACCCATTGGATAAATTTATTGTTGTTGGTGATTTTAATTTTGGAAGCGATGTTGTTTGGTGCAGCACGGATAGTAATCCCGAATTAATTCCCAGCAATATAACCTGCCGACATATTGTTGACTTCTTTGACAACATAGAGTCTTGCAATTTATCCCAATTTAACGGTCAGCGTAATAAAAATAATAGACTGCTGGACTTAGTTTTTTCGAATGGCTCTCTGACAGTCAACAAATGCCACGACCCACTGGCGGTGCCTGTTGACGCGCATCATGAGCCTCTAGTAATAACTGTAGAATTTAATGAAGTTCATACCTTGCATGAGAATATAAAACAAAAGCGTATCTTTATCGTATGGTGATTACTCAAGTATCAATCAGGCTTTAGAGCAAATAAACTGGCCCATCTTACTGAACACTGAACCGTTAGATCAAGCAGTGAACAATTTTTACGGCACATTATATCAGCTCATAGATAAACATATACCCCTAAAAACCATTAAGGTTCAGTCGCACCCACAGTGGTATAATACGGCTTTAATTAAAATACTAAAAGAAAAGCAAAAATATCATAAAAGGTATAAAAAATATGGTAACATGTCGGACTATTTATCTTTTTCCTTACTACGTGCTAGGGTCATCCACCTCGAACAAATTTGTTACAAAGCGTATATTGACAAAATAGAATCATCAATTGCCAAAAATCCTAGGGCATTTTGGGCATATGTTAAGGCTAAACGTAACTCGAATACTTTTCCTAATGTGATGACATACCACAAATATACAGCTGATACTGGGGAAGGCATAAGTAACTTATTCTCTGCGTACTTCCAGTCCACATTCGCTGAACCTAATACTCTGGATACGAATTTTATTTCATTAGATGTAAAAACCCCTACCACTTTGAATATTAGTTCAATCAATATCTGTCGGGAGAAAGTTTTGCATCTACTTAAAACACTGGACTTGTCTAAATCTGGTGGTCCAGACAACATTCCACCTATTTTTATTGCGGAATGTGCTCACTGTTTAGTGACGCCAATCTGCATTCTTTTTAAGAGGTCAATAACAGAAGGAACTGTCCCAAGTATATGGAAATCAGCTTTTATCACTCCAGTATTTAAAAAAGGTAATAAATCGCAAGTCGACAATTATCGGCCGATTTCAAAACTGTGTCTTTTCTCCAAAATACTAGAAAGAATAGTTTACAATGCCCTTTACTCTACCCTATGCCACAACTTTAGTCCTGAACAGCACGGTTTTTTAAGAAAACGCTCCACTACTACTAATCTCATATTGTTCAACGAAATAATCACTGGAGCCATGGAAAATCGTACACAAGTGGATGTCATATACACCGACTACAGTAAATGTTTTGATCGAATTCATCACGGTGTACTGCTGAAAAAATTACTGTCAGCAGGAATTCATGGTGATTTATACCGATGGTTTTCATCCTACATCGAGAAACGTTCACAAGCAGTTGTCTTAAATGGCTTTATGTCAAGTTGGACGTACATTCCATCAGGAGTTCCACAGGGCTCTTTATTAGGCCCTCTTTTATTTAATATATTCATTTCGGATGTCATACATTGCTTTCAGAATTCTTTTATACTCTTGTACGCTGACGATATGAAAATAATTAAATTAATTCATAACACTTATGACGCCCAACTTTTACAAATAGATCTTGACAGGTATAATAAATATTGCATAGATAATAAGTTGCATTTGAACGTGTCCAAGTGTTACCATATCAGTTTCTCACGACTAAACAAAACAGTTCAGACCTCATATACTATAAATAATATTGCAATTAACAAGGTCTCGGAAATACGTGATTTGGGTGTTATTCACGACAGTAAACTACTTTTTGACAAACATGTTGATTACATCGTAAAAAAGGCTTCTAAGGCACTAGGTTTTATCATTCGCATGTCAGATAGTTTTAAGTCACTAAAATGCATCAAGATTTTATATTGTTCTTTGGTACGCAGTCACTTAGAATACGCATCGCAAGTGTGGAATCCTCAATATGAGATCTACAAGTCTCGTATTGAGGCAATCCAAAGGAAGTTTTTAAAATATCTGGATTTTAAAGCGCAACAATGGTCAGATGACTACACACACCGGTGTAAAAGGTATCATTTTTTGCCTTTGGAAAGCAGGCGTAATATTAATGATATTTGTTTTATTATGAATATTGCCAACGGATCTATCGACTGTCCTCAGTTATTATCGAAGTTAGGGTTGCGCACTAATCACACAGGGCTTCGGCACAAGCCTTTGTTATCAATACCTTTTGCATCAACCAATTACAGACAGAATTCATTTCTGTTACGCAGTGCAAATTTATTCAATAAGCTTCCGCTAAATCTGGACATAGATCTGTTTTGCACTAAACCTAAAGCAGTGAGGCGTAAATTAGGTAAAAACTTCTTTGTGACAGACCTCGATGAAACTACCTAGAGGGGCTATCTATCATACTTTCTTATTGTAGACACATTGCAGCTTGTGGTTATAGTGTCATAGTACAGTAATGTTATTATTATTATTATTTTTTGGTTTTCTTCTATGGTTATGATATTGGAATTGTCTTGTAACACGATATATCTTGTTGCTTTCGTGTTGTTCTTTTTTTTTTCTTTATTACCGTTTATTCCTTTTTTTTTTTAATATATAATTATTATTCTCAGTTTGTTGCTTGTTTATGTTTTACAATTTACATTATTTCATTGTCAATGGTGCTCTAAATTGATAATTATTTGTGGAGACTTGTTATTAGCAATATGATTATTTTATATTTAAGTTTTTTTTTATATACATTTGTATTAGCCTGTAAGTCTTCCTAAAATAAATAAAAAAAAAAAAAAAAAAAAATAAACGTCCTACTGCAGAGCACGAGCCTCCTCTACAAACGAGAGTACGATGGAGAGAGATTAAACCATATAGTTTACCACGTTTGCCTAGTGAAGTATGGTGGACTTTACTTATCATTTATTTAATTTATTTAATTTAATTTAATCAAAACGGCATACACCAATTACATCAATTAAATTCTTAAACCTAAGTAAATCTAATATATTAAATCTAGACAAATCAACAAAATATAAACAATATTTATGAACAAAAACAGTGTGGTAATAAAATATATAAACTATAGTAACTAAGTTCACAAAAACAAAAAAACAAAAAAAATCAAAAATTAAAAAAATAATAAAAAAAATAGTTAAAATCCTAATAAATATTAAACAAACCTCTGGGTTATAATTTATTCACTACCGTGAAAGGCTATTTACAAACCTTCTCACAGTATTCCACACACGCTGACAAGATGACTTTCCATTCATCAATAAACAAATCAACTTTGGAATTTGTATCGAGGAGGGCATTTAGCGCTGCAAGAACACGCGGAATAGGAGACCTGGCACGAGCAATTGTTCGACATGCTGGATATTCAATGACAATTCATAGATATTCTTACAGGTCGCATCACTAATTTATTGCTACTTTTATTTGAAGTTTTAAAGCCGTTTACTACTTCAGACGTGTATTCCAAGCAGCAACAAAAAATTCTTTTTCATTGATGAGCGCGAAGTAGAACTAGTGAAAGGCCATTGCATCTTCATTTTGAATAGACGTGTATCGCGATATTCGGATTAATGTGAGAACTAAACGAGTCTTCCCAGAAGATATCAAAGCAGTATACAATCTTTGACCTATAGAATCTGTAGATTTTTTGCAACATGGATGCAAAGTGATTCGACTGTTGTCCATTAGTCAAAATCCACTGATTACCGCCACCCTAAACACCCACATCATTTAAGGATTGAAGTCGTGGTGGTACGAATTTCAAGCTTCTACTAAGCAAATATTTGAATAAAATTGGTAACTAAATTTCATGCTATACATACAATGAATATTCCATGACGTCATTTAAGAAGAGTCCATAGTCATAATATATAAATATGTGTATAATCGAGATCAATTTCCAAACAATTTGTATTCATACTAAGCTTTAGCTTATAACTTTACAACCTATCTCTCGGCGGACATCAAGTCCTTTTATTGGTTCAATATTTTTTGTTACCGTCAAAGAGTTTCAAAAGCCTACTTCAACAAACCCAGCGAATTTTTCACTCAACGTTTTATTATTTTAGGGTGTGGTATAAAGTTATGCCAATTTTTACGCCCACCCGCTTAAAATAAGTTATTTCAGACCCTCTACTCTCCGGGGCAAAGATATTATTGTCTGACGTAAAGCAGAGAACCTTGCAATCCTCATTTGTTTAATGTTGCTAAAAATAGTTTGTGATCCTTATACGGCTATTTTATTTTACGAAGGACCTTACATTATTTCGAAATACACGTTAAAATTTGTGAGCGTCTGTGGTGCAGTTGGTAGATAGTCGGTCGTGAAATGAGAGGCCGCGAGTTTGATTCTGGCAAAGTGACAAATGTTTGCGTGATGCCCAAATATTTGGTTGTGTATGGGTGACGTGAGACCAAAAAATCTTTTGTATTTTTTGATACCTACGACACAGAATGCATATCTGACTGTGGAGGCAGAACGTAAGGGTTACAGGTATTTAAATAATTAATTGATTTATTCCGACCTTTGTAAAATAGAAATTATTGTTTAAATTGCATTTAATTACTTATTCTTATCAGGTGTTTCAACCAGCAATATATCCAAACCTTAAATTTACAACTTTCCGTCCCTCCTAATCGATATCTATCGGAAATACTTAAGGTTGCAATTTTGGAACACCGTTTTCGGTCCTTAATGGGTGCTTAAACGCGCAAGGAGGCTATAACAGATACATCTTACAGACAATTTAACGACGTTGCAATAATTAACTGGGGATATAGTGGCTTAATAGATAAACCGCCGTATTAGTTTACAGTCGAAGGTTCAAACCTTGAAGACTTGAATGAGAAATTCTGTGACGCACTATAAGATAAGATCTACCTTTTCAAAATTTTTTAAGCAATAAATTTTGCAAAATTTCTTTTTCCTATGGTTTCAAAATACATTTGTAGTATAGTAATTGAAAATTAAATAGCAGTACTAGTATCAATCGCGTACATATGTCGCGGAACAGATAACCGCTGGAGGTAAGCGTGTTCTGGAGTGGAGACCGCGTCTTGGCAAACGTAGCGTGGGACGTCCTCTGGCCAGATGGCGGGACTTGTACAAGAGGGCCGGCAGCGACTGGATGCGTAAAGCAGCAGACCAGGCTCTGTGGCATACTTTGGGAGAGGCCTATGTCCAACAGTGGACTGCAACGGGCTGATGATGAGGTAGCATCAATCTGGATAATAGGCCTCGTGCACGATGGTGATATTGCTGGACTTATCAATGTAGGTGTGGTTCATTTCAAGTTTGTTAATCTGAGTAAATCGGAAAAATTATGTATTTTTGCTGACTTGTAGAAAGCTAATCAGTTATTGCTACTGCTACTGCTCTTATTCGAAAGAATTATACTTCGAATGTGCATTGTAGTTAAATTTCGTGTGACCAAATTCAAACGAAACGAAATTGAAACTTAAATAAATGCTTAAGTATTAAACTTCAAAGTGAAGTTAGTAAATCATTACCAGCCACAGCATATATCCAAATTACTCCACTTTATATTCTAATTATAACTTTATAAGTCACTTCATAATAAATTTCAACTTTTAATAAATGCAAAAATACTTTGGCACCAAAATCCATCGGCAACAGTAAGTACTTAAGTACTTGGAATCCTGACAGCGTGATGAATTTTAAAAGGGCCGACCAACTATAAAACCTATCGTTAGTCCCCATCTGAATTATTTGAATTTAATAGCTTTTTAAATGCGTGATGGATGGCTTTAATGGAATCTGCATTTTTATGATAAATTTATGTTTGGTCCTTCGAGCCGGATTTTGGTGGAAGTAATAATATTTAAGTTTGGAGTTTAGTACTTACCTAAAATTAGATATGAATATTTAAATACGAGTATATGATAATGTATCCGAAACGCTAGCTATAATATACGAGTATAGCGTTGCGTACAGGTCTCTTCTGGCAATAAAATTCGAATGAAGCTTTCAACTATGCAAGTTTCCTAACAATCTTTGTCTGCACCACCCTAGCAAGCGACAATTCACTACGATTTCAGAAATATTGATCAATATGTACTAGGTTAGAATTCGGTTCTTGGTGATCAGAAGGGGTCACTGCTACCGATGAATTATCAACATTCTGAAATGATTGCTAATAATCGATTATAGGTTGTAGAAACTTCAACAGTCCTATTTCCTACTCTGAAAGCAACAGCTGTTACTTCACATCAATATTCTGTAAAACAGTGGTACTCTATTCAAGCCGACCCATTCAGGGTGTAATAAATTAGCCACAGCGTGCCTCCACCGCAAATCCTTAGCATTACCGTTTAATAGTATTTTCATGTAAACCGCTGAATTAGTATATTAAGACTGTAATGTTGTAGAATGATATTTGAGAATAACTCATTTTTCACAGCATTATGACCACTGATCCATGTCGAAATAGGTGATGAGTAACATTTAAATTTTAAATTCAATAACCTACGTGTTTCTGTGGTTACTAAAATAATAACGCATAATACAGATCAAAAATTTAATTAATTTAAGTTGATTGTCGAGCTCCGAAAAATTAATTAAATTTTTAGAATCTTATAATCCGTAATTCTAATCCAAATTGACCTTTAACGGGCAGTTGAGAATATTTGCCAACCGCAATTCGATTCAGACTTTAATTCAAAAGTTTGAAATCAAATAAATCGGAGTCTTTAACATTTTGTACGCAGAACAATTGTTCTAAATCTGGACAAAGTCACCCCGCGACCTCACCTCAATCCGCTTTACACGCGCGTGTAATGTTTATTGCAAATATTTTATGGCAAACTGAAAACCATGCCCGCCCTAAAACTTTATGGGTTTCCCTTGTATCGCGCTGTGAGGTTGTAAAGGAGATCATGCGGAAACATTGCTGTGAAAAAAATTGTCCAGGCTTGCTTTTTATTGTTAATGTATTATTGAGGCTTTGTGTTTGTTTAAGAGGTAGATAATTAGATTTCTGTAGGGGCTATCCCCTACACCCGTGCTATTATAGTTCCTTTGAATGTGTCCTTATCGGACCGCAAAAGTCGGCCAAGGGCGTCCAAGCGTACAAGTTTGTCATCTATATCAAGAGACACATTCAAAATAGACAGATCCTTGTTCCTTCAACACGTGATTTGTGTGCTCAAACATTGGTTAATAATTTCGTAGTTCTATTTCGAATTTAGTACAGTATAAATATATTTGAGGTATATTTTGTATTTCAGTCACATTCACTAAAAATGGTAGCGTTCTTATGATATATTTATAAAGAAAAAATAAGGAAAACCGAGGGCCTTGAATCGACACTACTTACTCGTGCAAGACAAAATATCTAGAAATGACAGATTGTGAGCGGGGTTCGAAATTATAATAGAAATTATATCTATTTTTTACTTAATGTTACAGTTATTTTGGGTATTTTTTTTTTGTTTTCCTCATTCCTTGCTAATATAAAATATGACCGAATGCTATACTTGTAGTTGTTTTATAAATTGAGTACTGTCAATCGTTGATAAATAAATAAATAAATTAAAATAAACTTTGTATTTAAATATTAGAAAAATATTCAATTACTGTAATAGATATGTAACGGTGTTAATAAAATTGAAATAAATAATTACATAATATGTGTATATAAATATCGGGCAAAGTGAAAGAGATTAAATATAAAACCTACCATCGACAATGGTAATAAAATATTTTAGGTTATATATATTTTTAATTTCACGAAAATCACAGGAGACCGTGACGCATGTTTGGGCCTAAACGAAGGTCAAAGGATTTCCACAAAGGCGCTGGTTGAATGTTGTTACAAATGTTAATATGAAAGCCAATAGCTTTACCATCGAGGTTGCCAAAGATGACACGAAGAAGATTTAGAAGAAACTTGGACTATGGCTTATCACGATAATCCTTAGTAGAAACAAAGACAAAGTATAAAACCTAAATATGCCAAACGTACAAGGTAGTTATATCGAAGCCAACCGAACAGCATTTCCTATCGGAACAAAATGTTCGGAACATGCGAAGGCTTGTTTAATTAGTGAAAACATCTGCGCGACACCGTTCAACTTGCTTCCACCAGTTTACTTACAATACTGCTTTTGTTTTGGCTCGTGTTTGCCGTAGTGAAACTAGACAGAAATGTACTTCGAATTATTTTCGATCGAGACCCACACAATAAACTTTCTTGGAAAATAAGTCACAATGACCTTATTGATCTTACACTCCATAAGATCCGTTTTTCAATGACGTGATTGTGTCCCGTTTTCAACCTATGTACACATGCCATTTGGACCAGACCGGCAAAATAGTGCCAACCAGTGAGGAATGGTAATATCCGATAGACAATATTTGGATAACATTGCATCATGAGGTACTTTGTAATTATTTAATAGCGTCAGTATTATAAACATAATAAGTCGCAATAAATTACAAAACTTCAGGTTTTAAAACCGGAATCTGCCATTTAATAGTTGGTCAATTAGGAACACGAAATTGTTTAATATTTGACGGTATCAGTATTAAGCGATAAATCAAAAACATGCACAAGGGAATCGTTTACACAAAATAAAATGTTTTACAAGGAAAAAACTTGTTTGATTCGAGAAAACCCGATTGGTACAAGCAATTGCTCTATTAACTTCATTCACAATAGCTTTGTTGAAGCCGAATGGTGTAAATAATGCAAAACTCGGTTGTGCTGCTGTGAATGGGTCTTTTGAATATTGTGTTTGTATTTTTGATGGATTTATTATAAGTATAAATCTCGATCTTTTGGCTTCTTGATAAATGATCACTCCCATTCTTATCGAATACTTACGATATTTGTTAGGCCTTGAAAAGAGATGAGGGAGGAATACGAACAATAAAATTGAAAGTAAAGCATGCCTCCGACATAGGCATCAATTTATGATAATGAAATTGAAACAAATAATTTTGAAAATTAATTAAATTCAAATTGTGCAGGTTCTAACAAGACCATACAAGCATTTGAGATTTCAAACCGATGATCTAGCTTTTGGCATTGCATTTTAGCAACAGGGGCCTCGTCACATTTCAAACGCAGCACTTGCTACTGTAATGAACGTTTCTCTGTCCCTCGATTACACCCAACAACAACCGCTGATTTCGCCCCTGCACAGTTCCAGCGGAACTTTCAGCGGTTGCAACCTAAGTGTTTTAGGATTCCAAAACTTGCCACTCGTCCGTTAGTCTGGAATTCAATCCGATTATGATATGTGCAGTTTCAAATATATTACACGACTTGCCACTTTGCCGACCGTGTTATTTGAGTGATTTAGGGTCAAAGTACTTCTAATGCTGTTATGAACCGGCGCGAACAAATAAGTTTTTGTTCGGCGGATGTTGGGATACTAAGGTTTGAGTTGAAAAGTACAGTACTTTAGTATTTCATTGGCATTAGGAGTTTTGTAATAGATTGAGCAACTTGTATAACATACATTTTCTTCGACTTCCAAGTTTGGTGATAAAGGTAGTTATGAGTAAACTAACTTTAAAGTACTTAAACCATTTCCAGAACCAATAACTAATCTAAAGTATTATTATGGCACACGGAAACTTACATCAAATTTAATTTTAAAACTGGCAACTGGAACCACTTTAACTATATTTTTAGGAATGCTAGATTTCCATCTTCCGAATTCGACATCATTACTTAAGTATCATAAAATTAATCTAAAAGATCAACCTAAAAATACTATTAAAGGTCATCATTGGAACTAAACTCACCAAATAATAAACACCGAACGGCATCACGACGACTGCCACCAGCAGATCAGCGACGGCCAAGCTGACGATAAAGTAATTAGTAACAGTCTGCAGTGTCCTCTCTCGCACAACACTCATTATCACCAACACATTACCGAACAGAGTGAAGAAAGGAAATATTAACAGGAACAATGCCCACAAATTATACTCTTGAGTAACACTCTGTCTGAAACACGACACGTTAAAAGTCCCGTTGATGCTGCAATTTGTGTATTGATACAAATCATTTAACATAGAAGTTCCATTGTGCTCGAAGATATCGTGACTAGCATTCCCGTAAAAGTAATCGCTGAAGTCTTCGACCAATCTCATGTAGTCCCCGGTCTCATTAGTGCGATTCTCCTTGTAAATGGACCTAGTGTGGATGATGTCTGTGGTAATATCTGGCGGTCTCTTAGAAGGGTACAAGTAACTCGAAGGATCACTGTGATTGTGGGTTATATTCATGTTTATAGCTTCATGGTCGGTTTGTCTCATTTCATCGGCTTGTGGTTAACGTCGCCATCTCATCTGGAACAAGGGAAAGCGTTATTAATATTTTATTGTTTAATGCTCCAAATGTAAATTTTATTGTTAAAATTATTATCTTTATGGTAGAAGCGTAAATTATTTTTAGATAAATTATTTTTGTGCAGATTTCCTGTTATCCACTTATCGAAAGATATTGGTTTAGGGGCGTATAAAAAAGCAACATTATATTAGAGTAGCTACAATCTATATCTAGCGATATGTTGACTATTATAACTTGAGTAAAAAGATGGAGGAAGTACTGAGACGTACTGAGGAAGTACTGGAGGAAGTAATTCATCATAACATCCAAGTAATCGAAAACAGAATCCAGATCTGACATCAAAACCGCTTACAAAAGCAGAATTAACATCTTAAATTCCGAGTGATTACATCTATTGAACCCATAAATCAGATTGTAACGCGTACTGTCGAGCGATTGCAATCAAAATCGGATCGAGTTCATCAATCAAAAGGCCACACTCGGTACAAGCGAAGGCTCGAAAATATTCCAATTGGCGCGCGGATTAAGAGAGACAATCTCGTTTAGGTGTGTGACGTTGCGGCCGCTGACTCCCACCGGATTTGTGTTGGTTAAATGCTTCTGGTGTTGGGTTTGGATTTTAGATTTCATAGATTGTTGAATGAGTTATCGCGATGAAGCTGAGTGGACGTGGATTGGGATCCACGAATATGAACGTCCATGCGAGGAAAACATGGATGTACTTTGCAAAGTATGTAGAGCCATCAGTTTATTTGTTTTATGTGATAATAAAGTTATTCAGGCATATCCACAATCATAAATAATCAAGGTTGAAAAATCATTAGAAATTATTAATGGATAGTTAAAATACGTGGAGTATGTGACAAGAACTTATATTATTACAAACTGCCCATACAATATACTTCCTCCATATATGCTAACTTAAAGTAAAGCACAATTTTAACAAATTCCCCAGCCGGATCATTCATGGAAAATTACAAAAAGCGCTTAGTCCGTAATCCAGCGAAAAATCTAACTCGGAACTCGGCAAATAAACGAATCACGTATAGCCGGCGCGACATAAATCTCCTTTAATCTCGCAAGTCAATTTAAAATGATTGATTGGATAAAAATCAGCGGAGTGTAGACCTTAAATCTATCCCCGCTTAATAAATCAGCCGGCTGGCTTCGTTAATTACTGGCCTCACTCTTTAATAAGGTTTTATCATTAAAAACTTGTAATTAAGACGCTGCCTCCTCCGGCATTTAATTTGTAAAGATAGTGTGGATGCACCGTTTAATTGAAACGTTTACGAACTTTTTTTAGACACTATTTTAAATATAGAACGGTTGCAGATTAAAATTTGACCACTCATTCAAATTTAAATCTGCAACCGTTCTATATTTAAAATCGTGTTTAAAAACGTTTATAAATATCAACAAGTCACATTACTTACGTTTGACATACATACATAAACTCACGCCTTAACCCCGAAGGGGTAGACAGCGGCGCCACCAGGACACCCACATTTCGCCTTGTATGTTTCGTACTTACGTTTTATCGGTTTTATACCTAATTTGACGAAGGGGACTATAGTAGACCTGATGGGAAGTACCTCACTGTCAATGAGTATCGATTAGCGGCAGACAAATGTGGTCTTCGCTATTCGACGCAACTATGTCAGCCTGCTTAATTGCTTCTTCACGGCAGGGTATTTGAGTGGCCTTGTATATCATTAAAGCTACAGAATAAATGGGTCGGTTGGGGCAAGATTGTTCCAATGTCTTAAGGAAAAACGACTTGAGGTAATAAGTTTTCTGTTGCGCTTCCTGCGATTTTTACACACTACCAGTAAAATTGGTCCATGGATTTATAACTAGAATTATTTCCATTTCAATATTTAATTAGGAGCAAACTTATCTTAATCTTGAGCTCATCGGTCATCGGATATTAGTGACTGTCAAAATAAAAAAATATTATTCAAGTTTCATAAAAAAAGTTTCACTTAAGATTATATTTCGCTTTCCCATGGAGCTGTACTGATATTCACCTTTATTAAAGACGAGATCATTCATAAAAACTCCACATTCCAATATTCATTCCGTCCCCGCCATTTTGTTAACGACATTTTAATTACGCTCGTGCTTGGCGGTTATCGAGATATCACGTCAAGAACCCTACCATGGATTCGATTTCGACAGATAAAAAAAAAATGAAGTGTTCTACGTCACTCTTTCAGTTATCGACAGCTGTCAATCAGTTAAACATTTATTTACTAATGTATCTCAACAAAGGCAATGTCACAAATTCTGCTTAAAATTGGTGTTTGCAGGCCGCTATGCAGAGGTGGCTGTGAATATTCTTGATGAAGGCCTACGTTCAACAGTTCATTGTTGCTATTTTAATCGATAACAATGATTGTGTCTTATCTATCCAGCAATAAAATAAGAAGTCTATGATAAGTTCAGAAAGAGTTGATCAGGGAGGCAGCCAGCCGTTAAATTATAATTCAAATATAAGCTAGGAGATAGTTAACCATTGTGGAGGGTCTGTTTTGATTAGGTAAACTGCACTCACGATTATATGCTCTAAGATAAATTTGTCATACCAGTATCTTAAAAGTTTAATAAATATAATATACGTCACATTTGTTTCATTATAAATCTTGATTAGAAATTTATCGTTAAGAATTGCCTTTCTTTTATCCTATAGATAAAAGGATTCTTTTATCTATAGGATAAAAGAAATCAACACCAAAAGACAATGCAATTCTCGCAATTCTCGGTCCTCTCACCCACTAACCACTATTTCAGCGACAGGAATAAATAAAGCTTGCCCGAATTTTCGGTGTTTCCATAGTAGCATCGGCTTCGGCCCCTTTCGTGTTTCCAGTACAGATAAGGACACTTCGTTTTACGGTCAGATTTATTATTCTTCTGTATTGTTAGAATTGGAATTGAATTCCTTTGAATTTAATGAATATTTTATTAATTTATCTATGGATCTTTACAGCGGTCGAGTGATTTAATAACGATGCAGGACGGAAATAAAATATTTTAATTAAGTAATATTAAATAATAATTTTCATAATAATTTATTCGAATGTTACAATTTTGGATGGGAGATGTATAATTTTCTCGGAATATATCATACCTACAAATTTATTTTTACTTGCGATGAAATTCGTTGAAACTTTTGTTTTTTGTTGGTTCTAAATGACAGCAGTAATACTGTAATAGAACAAACCGCATGAAAAACATTTGATAGATACACATACAAACAAAGTAAATTAAATTAAAAATATATAGGCTAACGTCTATATTTATCGCAAAAGTACTACTATACCTTATGCTCAATGACTTATAAAATAATCGATACAAGGCCAAGTTAAAATGATCGATTTTTACTTACCTAACAATATTACTCTAATACTTTAAGTTTACTGCTTTTCAACTCGCCTTTTGCGTCGTATATGATCAGTGACACGGGTCCCAACCCCGCACGGAGCGTCCCTATTTAGTCCCGAGTCCCTACGAGCCTTTGGGATTATGTTAAACTTTAGCTGACAACTTTTCTCTAAAGCGACTTGTTATGAGGCGTCAGAAACTACATAAATATGTTTGTATTACGAACCAAACTAGGGATTAAATAACGTCGACGAGAGCGTTATATGTGACAGAACATTATTGGTGAAAATAGCGCCCTTATTTATGGCTAATAAATGCTGTTCTATCTGAATAGAGTATTTATCAAGAAATGGTTATTTCGATTGCCATTTTTTTGGACACTGGCACGGCAATGTGACTCCACTGCACCTGATGGCAAGACATATTGATTGAAAGTTCTTGAATGGAAGCAACGTAGCAAAAAGCGAAGCATAGGACGTCCACGCAGAAGGTGGTCAGACGACCTAGTGAAGGTCACGGGACGTCGCTGGATGCAGGCTGCCTCCAACAAGTCACTCTGGAGGCCTATGTCAGCAGTGATTCCTTTGGCTGATGGATGGATGGACCTCTTATGGAATGCCTTATTTATTGAGTATTTCAATGATTGTCTACCCACAAGAAAAACACATTTATAAAATCCGTGGTCAGCTTATCAAAATCAAAGTCAAAATCGCTTTCAATTACTAACTGTAGCCTCCGGAAACAAGTTACAAACTCGGAGTCTTAAGTTTTAAGTGCGCAGCTGGGTCGATGAATTGACATTTTAAGACCCAATTTGATAACCTCACCTATGAGATTATGAATGATGAGGATTTATGAAGGTGAGACTTATTAGGGTATTGAATTGATGTAAAACATGTTAGGTTTTTTAGTAATACGAATTATTTACAGATTGATGGAATTCAAACAAAATATTTTTGAATTATTAAATAACTTCTCAAAATACCATCCGATATATTGACCTCTTTATGTAACATTCTTTGTAGAAAGTGGCTGGTCTCAGGTTCTTTTTCAATACCACACTATCAGTATCTTAAACAGAGGCCACTATTCTCTCTCTCTCTCTCTCCTGCTGAATATAGGCCTCCCCCATGGATCTCCACATACACCTGTGTGGAGACCATCTCCACTATTCAGCATTGTGGTTTTATTGTGACCGAAGACCTTAATGATGGTGATGATTAATTTCTCCAGTACCGTGTTTCTATGGTATTCGCAGTGTAAACAAACAAGCGTCTGAGATGAAATTACGAAATAGCAAAAACATTACGTAGGCTTTTTTGAGACAGTGGTTCCCAACAGTAAGTCACAACATTCGCAAGACAAATTGACTACAACCCAGCTGTACTCAAGTTGCAAATTACTTTACAAAAACCATTAACTGCAGCGTAAATATTTATCCGGAACGGATTAAAATCTAGATACACTGGAACTTAATGTTTTCAATCAATTAAAACTTGTAACTTCTCAACACTTCACGGGCGATCTGTAAACGAATTAAAAACTTCCCTGCCCGCCTCCCTTTCGCAATAGCTTAATGATGCTATCGATCAAATGTAGTGTTGAGTTGCTAATGACTTACCCCGGGTGTCGTCGGAAGAGCTAACGCCAATTATGGGGAATTTATGAAATTCTCCAGCTGATCGTTTTTTCCTACTAAGTGCTTTGGAATTTCTCGAGTTAAACTGCAATTATCTAGTGCTGTTGATGGATTCTAGATTGTTGGTTAATGGTTACAGCGTAAGCGTTTTGTAGCAGATCGCTATAATTTTAGCAACAATATCAAGTCGTAATCGATCTTTTTATTTGTGTAGCGGAACATCGAAGATAAAAAGGTCACTCGTAACGAAGTTTATATCCTCATGCAAGATTAAGGATGAAGAAATGCTAAAGGTATATTTCCCTCGTACCGTTCGTTAGTTTAGTGGCATCAAGTAAAATCTGTGAACAGTGAGCTCCCGTGTTCGATTCCCAATTGGAGTGATTCGCTGAGTGAATTTTTGGTTTGAATGTTTCTTATGAGTTGCTAGATATTGGGATTTGTGACTTGCAGTGGGCTCATTTTGTATCAGACTACAGTTTACAGACTTTAAGATCCATTATTTTCTTCTTATCAAACTCGTCACAATATTATATTTTTCTCTCGATGTTTCTGTATTAAATCGAGCGATAAGTCATAAGTCTGAAGATTTATTTCTTTTCAGCTAGTTAATCAAACTATCACCCGCTTTATGCCTCGAAAATGTATTTCATTCGCAGCTGTAGAATTAAGACATGTAAGACTATTATGTTCCACAGCTACACTTATTGTTTATTAATCAGCCTTCATGCTCAACATTTGTTTGTTTTCAAAACTTGTGAAACTTGGTTAGTATGCTCAGTGCTTCGAGGCATCAACACGTGTACGTTAAATCCGTAACCAGTTAATTGAAATATTTAATCGTAAGGTTAGAAATGATCGCAATGTAGTCTATTATGAGAAGTTTTTTATACAAACGCTTTGGAATGTTTAAGCTTTAATTTCAGGGCAATGTTAATACAAAATTAAGGACGTCTGGAGTACGAGAGAAAATATTTAAAGATTTCTGACTCTAAATTGACCACTGGTTTAACAAAATTCACTAGTTTATTTATTATTACAAAACTAGCATTTATCATGGACTATTTTATAGTACACGTACAACATACATACGTAGACTGACAAAGTCACATAAAAATAAATTTCGTACCTCGTAAATACATTCGATTCTGTAATGAATAAATGTAGCCGAGATATCTGTTTCTTCAACTAATAAATAGAACTGTAGCATCGCCTTTGAAATGTGATATTGTTACTGCAAGCAATTAAGTGCTTCGTAAATGAATTTATACTTTTCAACTACAGAAGCGAAGAAACTTAAATGTCTTTAAAACTGCAACTGTTATAAATTGAAATCTGTAGAGCAGTTATTTGTAATGCTGTTTAAAGAAAATTGAAATTTTAAATTTTTGACAGCCTCCGTGGCGCTGTTTTATAGACACCGGCTGGGAAACGAGAGGCCTCGGATTCGATCGCCGCACCACGACAAATGTTTGTGTGATCCACGGGTATTTAATTGTTTGCGAGACTGAAAAATCTCACGTACTTTCTGATACCTACAAAACAAGACGAGAATATCGGTGTGGGGTCAGGACTATGTACCAAAGTAAACCAGTCCCTTTTCATCTCTTACTACTTTCAAATTCCATTAGAATAAGAAGAGTGCGTTCATAATATTTTATCGAAATCGAATAAAGACGATGCGATAATTTTGTTGAAGTTCGTGACGTAATTGCCTTAAAAATACTAAGGGTACCATGTGACTGTCGTACGATACGCACAACCCCTCTAAATATACTCAATAGAACAGTGATGTCAGTCAATAGTCCCGAGGAACTTCGTAATCTTATCAATAGATAGTAAATACCGAACACAAACAAGTGAACGGGGGAAGCCTCGCTTATTCTTACTTGTACGTCATTTGTCGACTTCCTCGGTGGCGTAGTTGTGCTACTGTATGATTACAAAGCTGAAGTCTTGGGTCCAAAACCCGTGTCTGGGAAAGTGATATTGGATTTTTCTATTCAGTCCGGAGTCAAAAAGTTCTCAATACGGCAATAGGCTAACCCCATGTCACATCGTCGGACGAAAACGTGAGCGAAACGTGGGTATCCTGGTAGCACTTCTGCCTACCTGTTCTGGGAAAAAGGCGTGAGTTTGTATAATATGTATGTACATACCAAAAAAAAAGAAGATAAACAAGAGAAGCCTTGCTTATTCTTATTTGTACGTCATTTGTCAAGGAAGTGGGTCGTGGGCTGATAAATGCCACCTTTATTATGTGTATATGTTATATAAGTTGTCCGTGTTGGAATATTAATCGTCGGCAGATTCATAAATTTGTTGACGTGTGCTACTTACACCGCATTTTGATTGTGTCGAAGACGTGTGAAATTAAAAACGTGGAGGATTTTGTAGGTTTACGTACTTTTGGGAGCTCCAGAGATACAAAACATAAATGATATGCTCATGCTTATATCTACGAGGGGCTATACAGCGGCGCCGCTATAGTCATCTAATATTCACCATTCGATACGAAAAAATCTTTACACTTATAATATACTCGTTCGAATAAATAAAAAAAAAAAAACATTGAATCTATGAATTGTAGTCTCTCTTTTATAACAAATATCGCCGTCATCATCGTCAATACAGTCCACAACGTATGATATAAACCACATCAGATCGTGTATAAAGTACGCGTTTTTAGCTCAAACTTCTTTCTTTCCTAAAAAAATATTTGTAACCACTTGATGTTCAAAAATTTATGAACACGCCCACTCCAACAACCAGAATTCAAAATTTGATTGATACCAGATTCCAATTTATCCAAGCCCGTTTCTAAATTGCACGCATCCGCATCTCGTTTGACTCCACCGCACATTTCTACAGCACACGCTAATTCCCGGTTGGATTTCACAATTCCAGTCACGCACGCCCTCAAATAATTCTAAATTTCAGCGGCATGTGGCTACGCTTTTAAATTAGTTGTCGTTTACATATGAATGCTTGCGAACAGCATAAAGTTTTGCGTAGCATTGTACTGTTTGGGCTTTGTTTTGTATCTGTTGTTTATGATATCTGTATCTAGTTTGATAAAGATTGGGCCAAACCAATCCTTCTTGTACTTCAATCTTGGGGTTGTCATTTTAGTTGGCTGTAAATAAATTGTAAATTGTTTTATTTTATTGTGTCATACCAAAGTAAGAATTATGAGGTACTGGTTTGTTATCATTTTATTCTAATAAAATTTCACTAGTTACAAACTTTAGATCGGAATGGTGAAACTTAACGTTTATGACATTAAAGTATTTCTAATATTTGGGATCAAAGCTATCTCTGTTCAATCAAATAAGTCAAAGAGGCCTATGTTCCTCAATAGACTTCCTGTAGTCGAAGATAATAACGAAAGTCCATTATCGACTGAATATAATAATTCGTCTCCCAGTTTTGTTGCAGAATCAAGTTCAACAAAACATGAATTCACAGCACGTAATAGTAATTTACATTGCAGAATGTAAATAGGTTTGTGCTGCAAATTTCGAAAGCGTTTCCCATTTATGAGGCCAACTTTGAACTCTGGGCGGCTAACCTGGGTCCGACCCATAAATTTGCCATAAGCCAAACTGTCGCCGGCACAAGTTGGTTAACTCGCAACTTGGTTAATCAGCGTTGCGCCACAGACAAAAACAGAGCTAACTTGTTGCAACTCTGTTTGGTTGATTAGAAAACTGTTGTCCCTTCTCAACTCATCCTTATGTGTGGCTCTGGTTCCTGCGTTCGTAATTTAATGTTGTTAAGGTATAATTGTAACAATATTGTTTACAGGCGTTTATATTATTTTACTAATGCAAATGTGATAGTTTGTGATGATGGATGTTTGTTACTCTTTCACGCAATCGCCACTGAAAGGATCGTTAATACCTTCTCGGTTAATAAAATTTGAATGTGGAATGCATGAAAAAAGAATAGCACTAAGTAAGGCATACAAGGACTCCGGAAATCACACATACCAACTGATAAATGACAGCAAAACCACCACTTCACGTGGTTCTTGGTTCCAGGCGACTCTATGCTTATCCAACTATTGGCAGCAAGTTTTGATGAGGAAGTTATCACATCATAATGAATATCTAATATCACTAGAACCTGCCATCTATCAAAAAAACAAAACAAAGCAACCCATTCCAATCAATTTCAACACCAGATAAAAAACATCTCTTAACAGCACTCCGAAACAAACACACGAACGATTTCATATCCATCTGCGTGACCTAAAAAACCCCTATTAAATTTCCAACGCACTCAGCCACAATGTTGAAAAAACTAAATTTTCCATATATAAAGCCCGAAACCAATTTCCAGGTGCACTGAACTGTCCGTGTTGCTTTCATAATGTTAGAACTGCATGCTGTCATCATACCTGACGGCTAAACGCTCAATTTCGACGCGGTTTTCTAACGCCCGAAATCGGTTCGACGCGACGCTTTTAGTTTCGAGTTTGAAAAATATTACTCAGAATCGCGAGGGGATTTCCGACTACCGCGTGGTATTGCGGCTTTCGATTTGGTGTTTTGCCAGTAATAGTTAATAAATAATCATAATATGTCCTAAGCACGTGCATTTAGTTTTAATATGACTTATAGCTAATAGTAAGCTGAATATTTCTAGATAAGTTTTTTTTTTTCTGTCATACGAAACTAAAACATTTCGTGAATTGAAAAATTAATACTTTTGGATAAGCCGGATATTACTGTTATCTGTGATAACCAACCTTTCAACTTGTAGTTTCTGAACAGCTCATGTATTGTGTAACGGCAGTTATGGATTTCTGAAGTTTCTAACATTATGTGGAGCAGGGACTAGGAAAACAATTTTGTGAGGGGATTGTTGTACTATCACTTTACTTCGCCAAGCCACACAATAGACTATCTGGAATACGATCCACAGCGGGCTATAAAAATATGAAAACTATTGTCATAATTTTTACCTGTCTCAAAAGCTCAAGCCATTTATTTAGTGATAAAAAATCTTCATTGTATTTACTATTTTGACACACTGCAAAGCAAAGTAAATTTAGGCTTAAAAAGATGATAAAAACACAGAGTTCGGTCCTCATAAAGTAACAAACGTTTTCTGCTATTAAATAATATACCTTCTGACCGAAGGTTTCTCATGCTTTCTAATATTCTCGACGCAAAACCTTCAAGTCAGAACTATACTTGTACCTTTTCCATTTTTCATAAATCCGATGAAACCCTAGTCAACCCTACGCAACAAAGTATGAATCTCCAAATACCATTACTAGAAGCACCAACTGCGTCATCAGTCATCGACATCGAAATGTTATTTGCGGCTGTCCACGCAACGCGGGCCATCCATCACACACTGAAGCCCAACAGGGACCCTAATGGATTGTGAGCAAACAAGTGTTAAAATTGAAAAGTTAACCTGTGATAAGGAGAGAAACAAATGCGATGTGGAGATTGATGCTGATGTTAAAAGGGTATATGTGACGGAATGGGAAAGATTTTGAATTATTAAAGCAGACGCAGATGGATTGTTGTGTCCATAACACTGAAGACTTCATGCGTTGTACTTGCAAATAAGTTTAATCAGATTATTGTAGAAGAGTAAAATAAAGTGCCCTGCTTTTTATTACGAGACTGATTCCATGATCACCTATGGTAATAAAAATCTAAATCCTGTAATATTCTTCGCCACCCGTATTGATTATTTTAATAGCTATACAAGATTTTAGACTGGTGATATAAGATTACGTCTCGCCTATCAACATAACGTCAAGTAAACTTGATGTAGACACGCTGTTCTCGGAACCTGACACTCTTGAGTACCTATCCATAGCGACCTCGCTGTGGCAAATCTTACATCTTTCGGTAGTCACAGCAATCGTACGCGAGCAAGTTCGAATATTCTGCCTATAACAATCAAAGCCCGCTACGGGGATCAAAAAACATAATTTTATCAGACAATACCATGATATTAGTCACAGCGTGACAGAATTTAAAAAAATCATAACGCCGAACATAGCTAATGTTGCTTAGCCGTATTGTACTGGATTTGCGCCAGGGACTAAGCTGCGAAGCGCCATAGACACATAAGTATGTATCACACTGGGATATTCAGTTAATGACTTGAATACTAAGTGGACACACGACCAATATAACAAGATCTATGCTAAATGCTCCTATGTTACAATCATTAAGGGAATATGTCGGTTTTGATATTCATTACATTGTTTTACACGTGTCGTGATTGTTTATTTTATATACTATACTGCTTATGCATATAATCACTCACAGCTGAGCACTGAACTCCTCTATACTTTAAAGTTCCACTGAGATGACTTTTGCCATATTTATATATGTTTGCCTACTGCATTTACACGGATTATATGTAACACAGTCAAATTATATGGTAATTCACAATACACATGAATTATGACTCCGAAGAATCACAGCTGTGATCTGGGATCTAAATCTAAGACCACCGTCTAATCGGATGCCATTGCCAAATGGTATTCAGTGCCTTATCCAACACGCATTCAAATAAAAAGAATTCAAAACACAATTTCCCAAAAATACACCAAAAATTACAAGTAAAGGCCCATAAAATTGTCTAGTCCTAAAGTTGTGGTCTGCGCGGAGCATCTGTCCGTTGACAGCGAGGCTAATTGGCCCGCACTTGCGAAACAGGGTTGGAAACTACAAATTATTTAAATAAAACTTGTTTACCTACAAATAAACCAATATTATTCAACTTTCGGGTGCTATTTCGTGAAGGTTTGGAATTTTAATTGTTAGGTACGAATGATAAATACTTGATAAAGCTTTGTATCTTTTGTATTTAAAAGGAGAGATTTGATAAATATAAGTTAGAAATAGAGCAGTTAAAATAATATGTATAATGGAAGAATTGCAGACTACTATAAGTATCGATAAGTATCATTATTATATTTCTTATAAAAATCATGCTGGCTACAGAATATTACACCATATTAAAAAATTAACTACATCAGCCTAAGCGTTAATCCAGGGTGTCAGCTACCTCCATACCAAATTTCATCGAAAACCGTAAAGCAGTTTCTGAGTTCATCGCGCACAACCGCACAGACAGACGAACAGACAAAAAATCTAAAAATCTTTGTTTTGGGTTCTAGTACGTTAATACAGACCCCCAATATTAGTTTTTCTCATTAATCTTCCATGTCACAAATTTATTATATGTATAGATAGATGAGAACATAACAATCTCACAATGCCGTTGACGTGTTAACTAAATTGATGTTGAATAAATACATTATGCAGGGGTCTTGCTATATTGGTTATTTGTGTTGCGCTTGATTATGACCATACAGCTATCATGAGTGTAGTTGTAGGGAAGAAATATTAGGAACTTGTAGTACATGGTCTTTGATTATGTCAGCATTTGCAGATGTGGGATTTTAAAAGGTTCTTTTTCATAATTCAACATGGATTTTGGAATCATTGGTATCACTGCATCGGTGGCGTAGTTGTATTACGGTACGGTTACAAAGCTGAGGTCTCGGGTTCGAGTCCCGGGTCGGGCAAAGTGATATTGGATTTTTCTATTCATTATCAGCCTGGAGTCAGGAATTTGTGCCCGATAAGGCTATAGGCTCGCCCCCTATCACATCATGGGTCGAAACATACAAGGCGAAATGTGGGTGTCCTGGTGGCGCCTCTGCCTACCCCTTCGGGGAATAAAGGCGTGAGTTTATGTATGTATGTATGTAAACGTGTAAAAAGCTTACGCTGCTCCCTGAAGTAACATAGTAACATGAATTTTTAAATTATAATTAATTTGTATGCCTTCTTAATGAACATCATAAAATTCCAAACATCCATTGGG
Organism: Deilephila elpenor; assembly: GCA_949752805.1. Classification (NCBI taxonomy): domain Eukaryota; kingdom Metazoa; phylum Arthropoda; class Insecta; order Lepidoptera; family Sphingidae; genus Deilephila; species Deilephila elpenor. Next base: position 13,233,511 of record OX457108.1, read on the forward strand.
GTATTAAAAATTCTCCCTAAAATAAATCAAAATTATTGATCAAACTTGCAGATAAAATCCGTAGTAACAATCTCTATGCATTATGCACGAAGCATTGAAATTAATTCAAAACGGTACGCGTTTCTTAATCGTTTACTTGCTAAGTCTTTTGTCGCGTGGAAGATTACATTCTGTTTCCAAGTAATTCTTAGCGAAAATCGAAACAACAAAATCTTGAATAAACATTTTGATATTCAAACAGAAAGGAGTCTCGAAATCTTGCATAGTAATTAAGTACGTTTAATTCATGAGTTTCGTGTCGGCCAGCCCTGAGTAACTCAGGCTTTTAGACTTATTATTGGCCTGGTCAACCCCGCCGACCTTTTGTGACCTTCAGCGACTTTTGTTTTTTTATTTTAATTAAATGGCACAGCGGAGATGAACTGGTTAAAGTAGATGAGAAGGGTTGGAAATGTTTGTGCATTTTTTGAACATATTTATCTACATAATATGATTTAGAATTTGCAATCATGACGATATGAAGGGCGGGTATATGACGTTATTTTCTCAATTGGTGAATTAAATTATTCTTTTACGGTGTTCATAGCTCGACTCATGCATATTATATTTGGGTACGAATGTTGCCTGAGGTCACATCAGGGGCATCATTTTTGAAACTCTGTACCTTCGTGAGGGTATAGAAAACTGAATTCACAAAAAGCTTTAAAAATTTTTACCCTAAATTTTATTTCCATTCGTAAACTATTTTTTGTATTTCAATGAATGGCGAGATGAGCATGCCCTACGCCTGATGGTAATCGATGCGACGCTCATGGACAATAGTAAAACCAAACAACCCTATGAATTACAAAGCAATGCTTGGCATTCCACTGCGCTCACACTCCTGAGACATAAAATGTTAAGTCTCATTATGTTATAGTTATGTTATATTACAGTAGTTACTCTGGCTACAATTTACTTCAAATCGGAACACAAAAGTGCATTTACACTGCTGTTCGGCGGGAGAAATCGACATTGCGGTGGTACCTACCCAGGCGGCATCTCACATAATATGACAGGACCTACCACCACTTTCTTGCCAGTGCCTTTCTTTTTGTTACATCAAACGAACTGCTAAAAAAATATGCGTATTCAGCTAATGTTTATATTGTTCACACTTGAAGTTGAAAATTGAGACACGTTTCATAGCAATACGACATCCGGAAGCTAAGTTGCTATATAAAATATGACGTTCCGTGTCGAGAATAACAAAAGGGTAAATACACGGGGCTGTAAAGGGACTACCCCTGAATACGAGGACAGGTTGGTTTTGCACATGATACAGCTGAAATAAACCAGAAAATATTTATATATTTTTTGAAGCACAACGGGGAATTTTGAATTAATTTACTAATAAAATTGTAAATACACTTTTAGATCCATATATAAAAAACCTTTGTAATAAATAAGAACACTGTAATATAAAAATACCCATAAGTTTTACCCACTCTATTACTAAACAGTGATATTAGGACTTCATACGACCAAAACCTGAACGGGTAAAAGCATCACATACAATTTTGTAAAGACCTAAACGATATGTCCACATTTAACGATTCATAAACTTGGATCCAACATTCCATCAAAACTTGCCTCCAATATCGGCAACCAACGCCTCATGAATTTGAAACCCGACGTGTAGAAGTTGGCCAGTTCAGGTAGCTTGGTCCAACTTTCAGCAAGAGATTTATAGTAGTCGAGTTCTTACCAAGGTTTTTCTGGCTTTTATCGAGTGGAATGATACTTTCAGTTTGTTGTTCTGGTAATATTCAATTAAAAGTATCAGAATTATATTATTGTTAAACCTGTGTGATATAGACGATGGGTTTCTACGAGCGAGTACATTGGACTGTTGTAACGATAACTTCACGATTACTCGAATATTTAAATTATGTAACTCTTCCCCGCTACGATTTTGCCACACACTAATCGCGGCGCTGCGATCGGCCCCGAACAGTTACGAACGGTTCCGAGGAGCGCCGAACGCTTGTGACGCGCATGTGCCGAGCACCGCTGTGCGACCGCGCCGGCCGCCATTCACGCGTTAACCTAGAAGGCCGTTCTCAAGCCGATCGTTTAGAAATTAAAAAAAACTGTTAATCGCTTAGCTGTTACTTGTTAATATAACTTGTGAAACGTTGTGATCAAAGCGAAGACGTCTCAGTGCAACGTGCCAATTAATATAAGTAGTTAATTCCCGTTCTGGGTAAGTTGTGCATAATTTTTCTTTGGCTTGGTTATATATGCTAATTTTGTTTAGGATTGTAAAAGACCGTTAGGTACTAGAATAAGTGTTAGATTATAAAAATAGATTGCTTTACTCCTGTATTGTGTCACTTTGTAAGGCTAGGACCAACTCCTAATGTACCGTTTTAAGGGTTATAGATTTGTTAATTCCGATGCATTATTTATTAACCTACATTCTAGTGCAGTTACATAATGCTTAAATAAGTAAACTCTTGTGTAAAATGTGAATATAATATTAATTTTACGGTAATGCTGTTAGCTTATGTACTTGTCTTGTTTTTGTCGCTTATACTTGCCATTACACCAAGATAGTGTAGAATGCGTACGTCTCCCCTTGTCCGCGCTAGCTACGTGTTTTTTTTCTCCCGCTTCGTTTATAATGCTGGTCGCCGGGTGGGAAGGAATTAAGGGTAATCTTTAGAAACCTATGGCACGAGTTGGGGGTTGGGAGGGGGAGGGGGGGTAGGGGGGAGTGTCCCATCTCCCCTGGTACCACTCCCATGAAAAGGTGAAGCAACGTTCCTGAGAATGTAACCTAACCTCAAAACACTTGTTGTCAAAACAAATTTGCTTCTGCAACGTCTCCGGCGCTGCGGGAAGTGCAGCCCCTTCGCCCTTGCGTAACAAAGAATAGGCACCCATGCTCACCTCCGCAGCTTCGGCTTGTTGGTCGCCTCCGGCGACCAGCCTCAGCCGCTACGGCTCGCACGGTTGCCTATCCTTCGTTACAGCGGGCGGGGGCTGCTCTCCCTCCGCGCCTTCGGCTTTTTATAAACACTCTAGGGTTGGTACCCAAAAGACTACGTGAAGTCGGGGTGCCCTAAGTCGGTTTTGGGACAAAGTCGACCTATTTTACGCACAAAGTTGGTACACTAACTACCATCGGAACATAACTTCTAGGTTGTTAGAAAACAAATAAAACAAAAAGCATTTATAAAATGTTTATTTATTAAATGTATAATTAATTATATTTTATTATTTTTTTACGTTCCGTTTCACCATTTTTTCAAACCATAGACTATATATTTGACATAGTATTATCGATTTGTTTGTCATTCGCCCATAATAACGTTCCGTTTTACTCATAGTGTGATTTGAGGTTAGAAACTATTTTTATTAATTTCTCGAAAACTACGCGTCGCCTTTTATTAAGAATCATAACGTTGTAATCAGGGACCCAATCCCTAATACCTTTGATCACTTTTACCCCTCAACTCGTGCCATAACATCCTAAAGTCCAGCCGGAATTAATGCCAGTGCTTATTTCAACCTCGCTGGTTCTAACACTTTTTTCGATTGCATAGGAACTAATTTCGGGCTTGGAAGAAGCTATCCCTGCGCTTCATACCACCGCCTCATGCGAAGGTTGGAGCCGTGTCTCGGCCAGTCTCCGCGTCATCGCTTCGGCACTCCCGGCATTCTACTACCCTGATTGGATTGATTGGAACGTCCACGTACTGATACACTTCACCGCGACGAGGCGCATTGGGACCTACCACAGTCAACCGCCGCATGCCGGGACCATCATACAGGGGAGTACGAGACCACAGCGACCGAGCGGAATAAATCCTTGGTGCCTACCCACGACCTACCTTTTAAAAAAATAATAAGAAAAAATACTTTAATATAATTTTTATTCTTTCTATTTTTGGATCGTTTTATTTAATTCTAAGCGATAAGTAACTCGTGACACTGTCTGTAATAAAATGTCAGCTGTGAACTTTTTTATATATTTTATTGCGTTGAGTGGCGAGACGTGCATGCCTTTCCCCTGATGGTAAGTGATACGACCGCTCAAGGACAGTAGAAAACCAAACAGTACCATGAATGACAAAGCATTCCACTGCGCTGGCCATCCTGAGACATAAGATGTTAAGTCTCCAATGTAATTATGTAATGTAATAATGTAATTATGTTCATTATGTTCAAACCGGAACACAACAGTGCATTTACACTGATGTTTGGCGGGAGAAAAAGACATTGCGGTGGTACCTACCCAGGCGCCTTCTCACATATGAGAGACCTACCACCAGTAAGTACGAATTTTCGATTACTAAGGTTGGGCGGACCTTATTTTTGACCGACTTCAAAAGAGGAGGTAATCAATTCGACTGAATTTTTTTTTTTTTTTGTATGTTTGTTACTCGATTACGCTGGTATTTGGGATCCGATTTTAAAAATTTATTTTTTGTCGGAAAGCATGATATACTAGGTTGGTACCATAAAAAATTGGTGAAGACCTGATGAATATCTTTGGTCCTGAAGACCAGAACTCCTCAAAATTGAACGGTACAGCAATAATTCTTTTTGCACCTGGTTCAGTATAAGTGTATTACTACAAAGGGGGGGGTTAAAAGGGGAAAGGGGTGTATGGGGGGGGAGAAAATAGATACTAATGTAAATACTCAATATCTGTGGCAGTACTTAAACGATTAAAAAAATAATAATTTTGTCGACAAGTATGATATGTTAGATTGGTGTCATTAAAAAATGGTGATGACCTGATGAATATCTTCGGACCTGAAGAAAAGAACTCCTCAAAATTGAACGGTACGGCAATAATTCTTTTTGCACCTGGTTCAGTATAAGTGTATTACTACAAAGGGGGGGTTAAAAGGGGAAAGGCGTGTAGGGGGGGGGGTAGGTAAAAGATACAATTAATTTCCGTTTTCAATATAAAAGTTTTACTATAAACAGTAGGTGAAGAAGAGGGAGAATGAGAGAAATAGATACGTAAATTACCGACGTAAACTAAGAGAATCCGACCTGGTCAGTGTCTAACAATAGCGGATATCATGATTATAATGACTTACAATCTTCTCATAATTTCACAGCAATAATATCATGTTTGGTCTGAAGGATTCGTAAATTATAAAGACTACGTTTTGATTATATTATTATCACCTTTCTCATCATTACGATGCCTATGAAAACTAAAAAGGGACAAATAAAATAATTTTTAATAAAAAATAAAAACCGACTTCAAAGTGCTACTACAAAGTAACAAATAATATATATTTCATCGTGCTAGTACACAATGATTAATGTTCTTATTGACTTGACTAGCTAACAAATCTTAAATACGTAATATTTTGAAGGCGGGTCGCTAAATAACAAACACGTATAAATTTAAGCAAATGTTACACCATTTTATATTACATGTAGATCCTGCAATGTTGGCTCAGAAAGGCACGTAAGTAAATTAAACAAAAATGAATATAATGTGCTAATCCAACGTGTAAATTTATTGAAGTTTTGATAGAATTTCTATGTGTCTTATATGTGTGTGATAGCCTGTTGATCATTATCTAGATATGATCCACGAGACGGTTGACCACCGTCTCGGTTATAATTCCAGGGTATACACCTCCGGAATTATCGGAGTCACTTGTGTGTTGATGATATTCAATTACCAAACTCTTTAATAGTGATATATTTAAATCATAGTCAGGAAACCTGCATGACATAAAGGCATTTAAGTACAAGAAAGGGTATGTTGTGTCCCATGCTCAACAGTGGACGATTACGGCCTGATATATTAAGACAAATTAATATTCCGTGTAAATCTTGCGTGTTTTTCGCTAGAATTTCTTTAACAAATTAATGTTAAGCGTAAGGCGTAGGTACATGTTCGGCACTTAGCGACCCGCCTTCAAAATATTACGTATTTAAGATTTGTTAGCTAGTCAAGTCAATAAGAACATTAATCATTGTGTACTAGCACGATGAAATATATATTATTTGTTACTTTGTAGTAGCACTTTGAAGTCGGTTTTTATTTTTTATTAAAAATTATTTTTAATTTTAGAGATTTGAAAATGTTTAAATGAGTTGCCTTGGATTGGCATTTTTACTTGGAACGGCGATGGGTATTAGATTTCCTTGGTGGCGGAGTTGTACTCCAGTACGATTATGACGCTGAGGTCTCGGGTTCGAATCCCGGGTCGGGCAAAGTAATATTGGATTACTCTTTTCATTGTAAGCCCGGAGTCAGAAAATACCCGATATGGTGATAGGCTCGCCCCCTCCACAACATGACACGAAGTAAGCACAGCAGTCCACTAGAGACACTATGTATATAATATGTTTAATAAAATAAAATCTCTATATATGACTACCCATTACATATGCAGTGAATAATACATACATACATACATAAACTCACGCCTTTATCCCCGAAGGGGTAGGCAGAGGCGCCACCAGGACACCCACATTTCGCCTTGTATGTTCCGTTCCACGATGTGATAGGGGGCGAGCCTATCGCCATATCGGGCACAAATACCTGACTCCGGGCTGGTAATGAATAGAAAAATCCAATATCTTTTTGTCCGACCTGGGATTCGAACCCGAGACCTCAGCTTTATAACCGTATCGTAATACAACTACGCCACCGAGGCAGTCAATAATATCTGCAGCAAGGTCAGTCTGGTTCCGAAATAATATGCGACAGCTCACCTTCGGATTTCTTTACGGTTTTCCCACCGATTTAGATCCATGTCCGAGAATATTTGTAAGCTGTCAACCCTTGTTAGAGAGATGTAGGAATAGAAAATTTGTGACATTTTAGAGACTTTTACGAGGCCAACTAATTCTTGTGTCGTTTTCAATCAAATGAAACATAGAGTTTTTGTCATGAAAGACTTGAGGGCTAGTTCTACATACACATACACACATAAACTCACGCCTTTTTTCCAGAAGGGGTAGGCAGAGGTGCTTCCAGGACACCCACATTTCGCCTTGTGTTCTTCGATTCTGTTCCACGATGTGATAAGGGCGTTGATATCGGGCACAATTCCTAACTTCGGGCTGACAATGACTTTATCCTATATCACTTTGCCCGACCCAGGATTTGAACCCGTGACCTCAGCTTTGTAATCGTACTAGTCAGGGCAGTCAGTCAGGGTTAGTTCGATCTTCGGCGATATTAGGGAGAAAATAAGATCTAGGAGAAATATAAGTATTGTCTACCATTTGCACAGCGACATAAAGACTTTCTTAAGTTAAGATAAAAAAGTCGAAAATTCTTACACTATTTTTAAAGTGAAATGAATCATCTCCAATGTTTTCAAAAGAGGCAAAAGGTGTTAAGAACGCGAAGATTGGAAGATAAATCCGAAATGCGGCTCAAAACACTTTTTTACTGAAACCCGACGAAGTTTTAATTCGCGACCGCAGACTAGACGAACATTTCAATAAATCCCGCCAGTTTAAAGTTTTAATACCTGGCATCGTTCCGGATGGCCGGTGGTCCTGATTTATCCCTGATTTAATCAATTACAGGTGTTTGAAATATTTTTTGACTAAATCTCCTGGAATAATACTGGAGGAATATTTTCTTTGGGAGACAATTTTTCTACCTAACTATTTCCGTGGGGTCTACATACACGCTGATTCCGAAAGGCGTTAGACATGCGTGAGTCGCTGTGCCGTATGGAGGAACATTTTCTTTGCGAGAATTTTTTTTATCTAGCTATTTCCGTGGGGTCTACATACAGGCTGATTCCGAAAGTTAGACATGCGTGGCTCGCTGGGCCGTACATTCCTACATCATATTATGATGTGGTAACTACCAAAACGGACACGACTGTCCTACCACTAGCATTTAGATCTCCAGCAATATATTTACACGTTTAATTTACTCTTGCTCCTACTTTTCTGTGAGATAGTGATATCACAGTAAACATATTCCTACTGTAGCTCTAATGACTGCACAAGACTAGTGTACAATAAAGAATATAAATAAATAAAAGACTACTATTTTAAATATTCCATAATTAGAAAGCACTAGGTACTCGTATTTCATGAGGAAATTAATTATTATTAAGTCAAAATATTTACAGGTGGCCTATGTCCAGCAGTGGACTAGTATAGGCTGATGATGATGATGAGGTATTTCGCAATTATTAAATTATACAGATTTAGCAAACATATATTGGTCATTTGAAGATCAAATGAAATTCTAAGCATTTTTAACCTAACAAGGTTCAGCACAAAAGCGCACACACACAAACCAATTTCTTTATTCCACAGCAACAAAAGACTAAAGAACTGAAAGCGCACAACTTAAATAGAGGGCAATCCAAATACTACGTTTGCTTAACGTCCGGTTAATTTAAATAAGGCTCGGGAAAACAAACTTCATCGACTTAGTTATAAAACTTACTACAACATTTACTTTAATACTTCTTGAGCAAGCAAAAGTATTGTGCCATTTCTGAGCCATTTATGTTGCAGACTGTCTCAAAATTTAATTGTGTTTTGGTTTGAGAAGTGCTTTTTGTTATTATTTCAAAAGACTAGTTGATGTGGAGGTTTTTGGGTCAAAGCATTGTTCCCTGTGGAGTGTCTTTCGCTTAAGATTATGGTGCTGAAGTAAGGCAATGATTGGGGGATCATTGTATATTTTTGTATTGTATCAGCCCAAATGCGTCCCACTGCAGGGCATGGGCCTACTCTACAATCGAGAGTACGATTGTTAGTGTTTAGGCCATAGAGTCTACTACGCTGACGTAGTGCGGGTTAGCCGGGGTATGTAAATATTTTTCTTTGTAGTAGCATATAATATTGTTGTGTGTTCTTTTTAGACAAGGAACAAATTTAAAAACTCCTTTTTGAATATCCCAGGGGAAACCGAGTAGACTATGCTGGTGTTACGGACCTTCGAACCCGATAGGCTTACGGGTATTGCAGGTGGAACTGGTACTTATTAAAATGTATGCGGGAATATCAACTAAAACCCTTTGTTACTTTCGTGTAGATTATAAGCCGCCTGGGATATCCCAGGCAGAAGCTCTTTTATGTTCAATGTATTCATGGACGATCGATAATAACGTTTTTAAGTCTATTAGCTCTCATACCATGATTTACAAACTTATCGGCTATTAATCATAGCCCAAACAAACAGAACGCAACACATACCCTCGAGCATTTAAACTTCACGCGGAAAGCAAGGAGTTTGTGGCCCGCACCTGTTTGGCAATGTTGACTATTCATGTGGGTAAACAAGACTATGAAACAGGCCCCAGCACAAAGATACACACCACGTACGAATTAAATTAGCGTCGCCGATTGCATCGCGGATTGAGTTCGGATGCTAACAGAAATGTTTCTGAAGTTTGAAGAAAGTTTTTCAATTGGTATCGTTCAGATCGGTTTGGGATCGATTTTTATTGAGGCGTTTTGGACCATTTCGACACTGTCATAGAACAAAGTTGTATCTGCAAAATGTCTACTTTACAGGAGAGCTGTTTAAAGTTTTAGAAACACTTTTTGTCGATTTATTTTTTTCCTATAAGTACCAGTTAAATATAACTTACCAAAGATTTATACTACATTTCCAAGCATTATTATAAATAAATATAAAGAAAATTTAAGGATTATTTAAAAAAATAGGCATTTTATGGGAACATTCCATGTTGTTCTCCGCACATATGAACGCTGCTTGTGATCTTACAACATTGTTCTATGAAAATAATGCTTACCTATGTGAACAAACCAATTTATTCTCCGGAATACCAAAATAAAAATCATGTTGTATGTTTATTTTTATTTTAGGAAAAATAAGTAATAAATAACCACACTTAATAATCAACAGTCTTTAATTTCCAAATTAAGTAGTTACATAATATCAAAAAAAAGTAACAGTTTTAAATATATTATTACTAATTAATCAGTTATAAATTGTCATTTTAAGTGCTTCAGTTACATTAATTATTGGTACTGAGACTTCTACTTAGACTTAAATAGCACAGTAGACATAAAAAAAATTTACTTTGTTATATCTATTATAATTATAATGTAGTTTTAAGGGTATCACCCCTTTAACTTCTAACTAATTATTTATTATCACAAAAATCACAAAAAGAGATCACAATATTATGAATCACAGATTTATAGAAAATATAGAAAATCTATAAAAGTTTAACAAATCGCAGAAATAAAAAAAAATGATTACTTATAATATTAGGAACATAATATTTTAGTGGAACCGAAATTACGTCCAACAAATCTTTAATATAAAAAAAATACAGAAAAAATCAAAATGCACCATTTTCAATCATTAATTTCTGAATCAATATTTTCATTAACAGGGCACAAAGTGTTTTCAAATGGTAATGATTTATAAAAATGTACATGCTCAGAAACAATAACGCCTGCATTACACAAATGCATAAGGTCGTCGTATTTGCACTTTGAAATTTTTAATAATGAACTATGAATGTTATTTAAAGTTGGCAAAGAATGTGAACTTCTAGTGGAGTTACGAATAATCAGGCAATAATAGTTAGTTTCAGTTAAGTCATATTTATAAAACAATTTATTAGGATCATTTTTATCAACATGCACTTCTTTTATTTTGTTCCAAGAAATTTTTTCATTACTGGTATTTTTCGACCAAATCTTATTATTAATCTTAGACTTAAAATCATAAAAGTCTTGTTGTTGCATATTTTTTACCAAATAAGGATTCGAATCTGTTTTGGCCCATCTTACAAGGGTGCGCCACTCGTCTGGGGTATATATAATCTTAGTTTTAGCTACACGCTCAATAAGGGCATGGACACTGTCGCCCTCATTCTGTGTATGCCCTTTTTCAAGGAATTTATGAAAAATTGAAACATTAAACTTTGCAGCGGCATACAAGTAAAAATTATAAACAATTCTGTTTCGATTTTGGCCCCCGCAATTATCAGACCAAAATCTAAATTCTTCGACGCCTTGTTCGGCTTTTTGTTTAATAAAATCTAATAAACAACTGCTTACTTCATTCGAACCCCGCTTTGACACAGTCTCATCCCATAAATAGCAAGTAGCCTGTTTATTGCACATATCATAAACAGTAAAGTTAAATACTGACAATTTTCGCTTATAGTAAAACACACTGATTTGACCCTGAGGACAAGAAAGCACTTTTTCAAAATCAAATACAGCTGTAATTATTTTGCCAGTGGAATTAACTGCTGCATTTTTATCCTCATTCTTTAATTTACGAGCAGTTTTTTTATTCAAAATGTGTTTTCTATATGATGTGCTTTCTTCTTCCGTGGGATTATTCTTATTTCGGTACACGTGACATTCGTCGCATTGATCTTTCTTCGGAATAAAAAAGCCTAAATTAAAGTTCTTGCAAACTATGTCCCTGTATTGACGCTCAGTTTTCGCGATATTATTGTATTTTGAGACATCAACCCATTCTTTATATAACTTAAACATACGTGAAATGCTAAGATTACCATCTAAATAGAGCTTACTTGATCTTTGTCGTATATAATGTGATTCTATTGGGACAAATGAATGGACATGATCACAGACACTTTGTTCCATCTCGGCATTGATAATAACTTTATGATTGGAATGTCGACCCCTTTTATCTATCTCCACATCAGAGACACCATCATATTTGTTGTGAGCTGTTTGTATTACCCTTTCACCAATAGCTAGCGTTTTGAGGAACATGTTTTTGCAAACATCAACTGTAGTTGTATCAGAGTTTGAATCAGAAAGAATGGGTAAACAATATTTGTAAGTAAATTGGCGCCTATTTGGATGATCCTGATTTAGACATCGAAATTTTTTTTGCTTACGTGTATATTTTATAATAAATGCCCATTGCTTTTCTTTGCTACCAAGGCTCCAATATCGATGAAAAAAATCTAATCTTTGGTTTTGATTAACTTTGTCTCTACATTTATAACGGCACGTACACGGTTCGCCCATAATTTTTTCATCTACTACCTTTCCTCTCTTTGAGATATATTTTTTGCCGAGATTAGTCAAACATTTCCTTCTCACATCTGACCATGAATCTTTACATTTTTTGCGTTTTTTCCGAGTTGGAGATGCTAAAGGACTGGAATCTGATTCAGATAAACTACTAGAAATAATACTTGTACTGGGAGATGGTACCGAGTTAAACCAACTATCGTGCATTGCACAAAATAAATCATTGCACTGACCGTGTCTATTGATTGGGGAAGGCATTGGCGTTGGAATAGTTAATGGTGATTCTTTGGGTGTAAACATATTTGTACTGTCTTCAAATTCTGGAATAACAACGAGCGGAGTATTTTCAAAGCTAGAATTCTCATGTTCTATGTTAAAAGGAGTAGGTACAGGTGACTGATGAGTATACTCATTTTCCTTGTTCATATCATAGTTTTCAAAATTATGATCGGCTATTACTTCATTCCAGACATCTGCCAGTTGAATAGAGATGGTTTCAGCTCCCGGCGGTAGAGGTGATGTACCTCCACCAACATCAGAATCTGCAGCATAAGAAAATATTCATTGATGTAAAGTTAAAGTTAATTACTTGAACTACTAAACTGCACTAGTTTGTATAACATAACTCTCATATAAATAATAGAAACAGCACTTCAAAATCCTGAACAAAGTATCATATTATTTTTTTACATAGTACAATGAAGTAAGTTATAATATGACTGAAAAAAACCATCGAATTCTCGGAGTACAACGATGTATGTAAACCAACGACATAAGTACCTTACAGAAACTTCAAGCAAAAACGTGGCAAAATACAAATACGACGGTAATTTTTACAACGTTTATTAAGTCATTTAAAATGTCTAAATACATAAAATGTTATCATCAGGGTAGAATTTATTACTCAATACTAAGATTCAAATATTATTTAAAATTCCATAATACAATGCCGTATCTAATCATACGTCGTGTAATTACATATATACGTAAATAAATCTAACATTGACGACTAAACATAATATTGTAAACATTTTTATAACTAAAATAACAACAGAGATATAGTATAAAATAAATACTCACAGTTCTTATTCGTATTTTGATGTAAATTTTCAAAAACACCAGAGTCGTCCGTTGGCTTGTTGCATTTATCTTCATTATTTAACACTAGTTTTAGTATTTGTTTAGATCTTGACATAATTAATTATATTATTAATTAGTATTTCACTAAACAAACATTTAATAAATATTATTTATGTTAAATACGCGAACGCGTCGAATTTTAACTCAGCGCGTGCGTCATCCATTGAACAATTAAGGAACTAACGTTGCGCAGGGATTTGCCAACGCGGACATGCTCGCGGCGTGTCGGTGACAAGTACGTACATGCAATAATGGGGTTGTCGCTAGAAATAATATTCAAATACTACATTGTTCAATCGAAGATCTCCGAAAGTATTCATAATATATATATTTTTTTCAGCTGTGTCGATAAAGAATGTTTTTCTAGATAATAATATACAAAAAAAGAGGTTTCGTGTTTTTATCACATGTTACCTTGTTCTACGAGTGTGTCGATTTTATTTTAATGGGTATACATTCACCTCTACACATTTACTGAAGGACAAAGAATAGGCGTGTTTACAATGTTTTCGGCCAGACATTACATCCATTTATTTGTAATTTTGAGTTAAAAATATTTTTAGATGTATAACGTATATGTATAGTACGATATTTAGTTTGTTTAAATTAATTCCATATCTATACTTACTTATTTTAATGCAGCATTGAAAATTTACTGAAATTAACTGATGATAGGTCTCTCATATGAGTATTCCTACCGCCAAACAGTAAGTAAATGCACCGTTGTGTTCCGGTTTAAAAGACATTGTAGTCAGCTACTGGACATATTGAAACTTAACATCTTATGACTCTGGATGGCGAGCGCAGTGGAATGCTAAGCATTGTTTTGTAATTCCTGGTGTTGTTTGGTTTTACTACTGTCCATGAGCCGTCATATCGCTTACCATCAAGCGAATGGCATGCTCGTCTCGACATTCATCGCAATAAATCAAAAAATTCTGTTGGTAGGGTATTCGTATCAATTCCGAACGCAGCTACTGTACATAGGGGTCCAAAAACCATCTTAATGAGCATGTTTGCGCGGGCTGGTTAAATGTGAATATTTGATTTTGACTGCCCTGAACTTATTATTTTTTCATTGAGTTACATTGATTTATTTTATTTTATATGAAACCTAATTTAACCATTTAAAAATAGCATGATAAACATGTAGTGAGCGTGTTAAAGATTGAAGTAAGCCGTCATATTCTCTCTGCTACTTATTATAAAGATATTTTTATAATATATTCATACCATTAGCGAAATTTTACCCAGGAATAGGAAAAGTGATTAAAAATAATGAAGGTTTCAAAGCCTGTAAATGGGAGATAGGCTAAATGAATATGACTTTGGATCCAAGTAATTTTGGCCTGAAACGGCGATTTAAAAGATGTAACGGGTGGCCCATCTGCCCGCTATTAGGCGGGTCGTCTATTTAAGAGGCTTTTTTATGAAAATATCTAGATCAATTTTTTATGTAACCTTAATAGTACCTTTTCGACCAATTTGAAAAATCTGCTAATGGAAACAAAAAAATTGTCGTTAAGAAAGTTTTGTTGTCTATCATATTTGTTAGATATATTGTTTCAATGCTGAAAGATATAAACAATATAAAAAAAACTTTACCTTCGGCATAGAATTTCTGAAGATGTACGGACTTCTGGAGTGAGGCTGAAGACATTATTTAATACTGTATTTGCGTTTTATTTGTCTAATTTTTAGCAAGAATATTTGGAAAAAGAAAATGTAGTACTAACATAAAGTTTCTGTAACTATTGTTCGTATATTCAGCGACTTTACAGTTCGCTCGGAAACTTATCCTTTTCATAGAAATAATTGACATCTCAGCGAAGAATGCCACAATTGCCAGACAATATTTTATTGAACTGCATGCAGTCTTCGAAAGCGTATGTGTTACGTTCCGGTTTCAATTTGTAACATTTTTTTATTAAATAAAGTGCATTTTTATTAAATAGTCGTGTTTTGAAATATAGTTTCTTTTTTATCTTATAAATAAGTAGATTTATTAATCTAACTCATAATGTATGTCCCGCTGCAGGCACAAGCCTCTCAAGTCTTATGGTGGACCATACCAGTAGATAATATTAATTAAAAACAGTTATAAAATATATACCTGCTGCAAATCTCACACGTAGGTATTATACAGGGTATATCTATACTGCAACTGAAAACGAAGCCAGGATATAGTTTTAGTGGTTACAGATACAATGCAACTAAACATTTCGCAAAAACGATAGTTTTTTTTTGCATTTTTTTAAATATCATAATGTTTGGATAGCAAATACCTAGTTTTTGGGAAAATAGTAATTTCAACTCTTGCATACCATTGCGTATTTTAAAATAAAAAAGGTTTATATTATTATTTTAGGAAAACTATTGAACACTCATACACCATGATATTTAAAAAATTGCTAAAAAGATCTGACGCTTTTTTGCGAAATTTTTTGTTGCATTGTGTCTGAATTCACAAATAGTACCACCTAGCTTCGTTTTCTGTCGCAGACTTGATATACCAGGGATATAAATTGAGGCGGCGTCAGAAACCCTTTTCAGGAATCTCGTGCAGGTTTACGTAATTTACATATTTGGGCAGTTTTCAAAATCATTCGGACGGAAAGCGCTAAGACCTATCCCCAAGAATCCCTAAAGATAAGTAACCTAGATCATTTCTTGTCACCCAAGCTTAAATTGGATAGCGTCGAACGACCATTACTCTAACAGGATTCGCAGCATTGAAATGACAAGATTTTGGGTACACTTTTTGTGATTTCTTTGTTCTAAAATCACTAGATGTTTCAGCTTTACATGGACGTTTATTAACAATTCATTCGAAAAATGTTCTGATTCAAATTTTATTGATATGGTCAAATTGCTGGTTAAATTGTTGAACGTAATAAATAAAGATTAGATAAGACACCAATAAAGTTTAAAGAAAAATTGCAGTGTATCCAGTTCTAAAACCGTAATATGTACAACGCCCGTGACATTACTTAATCTTAAAAAAAATCTCCTAATTCCTATTACTTCGTGACCTTCTGGGTACCATAATTCATGCCCACCAGTGCCGTATTATTTTCCATGTTTTTCTTGTAAGAAGACTTGATTTACGCAGCTTCCTGGTTCATCTCTTATTTACTTTGCACTGGGGAGTAAAATGAACTGCAACACAAAATTTTGCTTTGGGTTGCATAATGATGAAATATACCTATATATACATATATGTTAATAATATAAACGTGGTTACTACGTATAGATTAGTCACTAATGTCTAATTCAATTAACTCAAAGCCTGGAGATTCACTTGTGTATCGCTAAATTTAGAAAGTCTAGTCAAAAGGTTCTGGTGGCAGGATATTATTAATTTATGACCACCCAGCCACCGCCCTACACGACGATGGAAGTTTCGTCATAAGCCATCACGCAAATACATGCGTCCGTTTAATCTCTGTATCCGTATTTTACTATGAGATTTACGTTGTAGCGACCTACAACAACCGATATTGCTTATAAATCTCACTCAACAATACGTGCATTGTAGTCCGTTTATTTTATTTAGGGCTATTTTATTTGAAAGTATAGGAAAATATCTAATCGCATGGATTTTTCAAGAAATACCTGTTGTTTCACAAAATATTTTCGTACAAAACACTGAATATTTCACAACTAGTTGAAATTCGCATCGCAAGTAAACGCGCCGTGTCTTTCTCACTTCGATTTGATCCGCTTTTCTTCGTACTGTTTTGAATTCATATATCGTTATTGTTTTCACAGCTCTATATTCTCTATTCGTCCTTAGTTCGCTTATTTTTTTAAATTTTTGGGTTGTGAAACTATGATAATTGAAGGATATGTTTAACTAATTTTTACGGATTTTATCGCGGATTTTTTTTAACACAAATATTCATGTATAGGTCAGATAATATTTTATGTAGTAGGTAGCTTGTGACAGCTTTTTACTCGCCTGGTTTAGAATTTTAGCGCTCCCTCTTATGGTTTTGATGAGACTATGATCACGGCATCTCTTCAAGGAATTCAAGATGATAATATAGGTATATTTCTTGCGCGCTTGGTTTTCAAATTCTCCAACCGGCGTATTTTGTTTGCAATATAGTTCGTACTGATTTGCGTAATGGTTTCTTAGATTTACGCGAATTTACATTGTGAAACATTCGCATAAATTTATGAAACCATTATGAGAATCGATCTATAAGATGTTTTTTAAATTTAAGTTATTATATATACAGTGGATTTAAATTTTGATTTTCTGTTAGAAGGCATACGTTTATTTGTAGATCTTTCTGTATAGACGAACGCCTTCTAAAATTAGAAAGACGGCGTCATAATGATCGAGGAAATCGCTGAAAGTAAGTCGGTTACAACATATTTCGTGGATATTCTTGGGGACGCCTGTTCAGCAGTGGATTCCCCGTGGTTCTGCTACTACCCTCATCAAATATCATGAACACGCTGCACCTATTCTACATAAATATTATCATATTCACCATAGTAACTAGTGAATGATGATGAATAAACCATCCTATTATTCAAAACAAAAAATCTACAAATACAGCTTCTCATACAAACATAAAACCCTAATTCTAATACCAACTATGTTCCTAAAAACATTATATTCTTTAACAGACAGCTATTATAACATTACTTATTATACTAGAGATCAAACTACTCCTCAGCAGAGGCAATAGATTAATACGTCCTTTATTACCGAAATCTTTGTCCCACAAGACGAATTGTCTTCCAATACGGAGTTGAATAATTCATGAGTCTCATCGGAATTATGTCATTCGAGGCAAATATTTAATAATTCATCATGTTCTCAAAAATGGCTGCGGGTTTATGGAATTTTTCATCGGACCCATTTGAGTGTTGGTTTTGACTCAAATAGTCTTAGAGCTTTTGTATTTTCATGGATCTTATGGCCGTCACACACTTTCAAGTGTTTTTGCGCAAACGAGAGTTTGCACAACTCTCGAATCAAAAATTACAACGAAGTTGCGCAGTTATTTGATCATCTGAAATGCGCTAAACCACTTGTAAAGAACCTTTCAACGGGTTCCCTAGAACATGTACGGTGGTTGCTATTCGTCTGGATACGACTCTGTGGACACGGCTTTCCTATTACCAGTAAATCTTCTAGTAACCTAGAATTTATAGGCGGTCAATGGAGTTTTGAATAATATAATGGGATGGCTTTACTTTTTGTCTATACGTCTTTTATACATCATTGCCAACCCTCAATTATAGTCAAAGAGAGATCGGCGTGTGAAAGGTTGCAAAACATTTATAGTCGAAGGATCTCTTTAAACATAATTTAGAATCATTTATGTTCAACTGATATTGAATAGAATCCCATTTAGTTTGCTCGCCCACAGCCTCTTTTTCCAAAATCCAATAAATACTACGCCGTTTAAAACCCAATGAAGTTGAAAATAGAAATGACTAAACTTATTAAAAAGTTTAGAGGTTGTTTTTGTATTGAATATTTTAAAAGTAATTTTACGTAAGTAACGTTGATTGGGTCGTCTGGAAGTTAAAATACCACTTCTTGGAAAGATCTGTGACTACTGACTACTATCGATATGGAAACTGGATTTTACACTTTTAATTTTTCGCCATTTTTATATCGGCAAAATAACTGCACTTTTTATGTAAACCTATAGATTGAGATCGACTGGTGTCAACGAATTATTTATCCCGATTCAATAATGTCGACTTATTCCGTAGCTTTTATTGCTTAGAGAATTTCATGGTGTCAGGACTTGGACAGGCTACTTCTTAGTTTTTGAAAGTGCAACTTTTAGGTATTGACTATTCAGAAACATATAAATCACACAAACATACATATTCTGTGTACCTGAAGCACTAGACGAGGTGTACCTTAAGTGTTACCGATAAGTACTTAATACTAAAATGAAAGGCCTAGGCCTAGATTAAACTTGAGAATCAAACCCAGATTGAACCTTTTCACATCGACTACCAACATAACTGAAAGATAAACACTTTCGGCCTTATTCATAGACAGTTTTGAAACCTATTTTAGCAATCGAATGTTTTGTTTTCTTCGCTCAAACTGAATTCAAAAGTCGTTCGAAAGGGACAAAACATTCGATAACTAAAAAAGGTTTTAAAATTGTCTTTGAATAAGCCCGGTTAAATAAAATAAAATATAAACGAGTTAAACCGACACTGGTATGTGAGGATCCGTTTGTTTGTTATGCATTAAACCTTTTAATGAGTGTAGATTAGCGAGGGGCTGTAAAAACACACATTCCAGTTATAAAGTTGCTTGTTTCCTCATGAAAATGTACGTAATTTATACTTTATTGCATAGGGCAAAGGTCCTAGATGAAATGTAGCTGATGATCATTACTATAGAAAATGCAATGTAACCAAGGATCATACATAAATTGTTGATATTTTTGAAAATTCATGGAGAAAAGGAAGGTAAATTAATATTAAAGATTGTGATATTTCATTGTGGGACGGAACATACAAGGCGAAATGTGGGTGTCCTGGTAGCACTTCTGTCTACCCCTTTTGGGAAAAAGGCGTGAGTTTATGTATGTGAGATTTCCTTTTGGTCTTGCAACTTGATTATTAATCGACATCCTAAGAGGATTTCGTTAACTGATGTAAAAGTGAGTGAACAATCATGCTTATCTTATGGTAAGACACGTATCTTATGGCCGCCATAACGTAACGATATAACTGTGCATGTCTGAGTTTGCACCAGTATACTGGAACGCGTGTGGGCACATAACTGCGCAAACATCGTTCCAATTTTCGATTCGAGACTGGTGCAAACTCGCGTTTGTGCAAACGCACTTGAACGGGTGTGATAGGCTTTATATGCGTATCGCAATATGGCTTTATAGGCACTCTCGGAGATCACAACATCCAACATACATACATACATAAACTCACGCCTTTATCCCAGAAGGGGTAGGCGGAGGCGCCACCAGGACACCCACATTTCGCCTTACAGTATGTTCCGTCCCATGATGTGATAGGGGGCGAGCCTATCGCCATATCGAATAGAAAAACCCAATATCACTTTGCCCGACCCGTGATTCGAACCCGAGACCTCAGTTTTGTAGTCGTACCGTAGTACAACTACACCACCAAGGCAGTCATCCAACATATAACAAACAAATTTTGTTAATGTCAAAAAATATTTATTTTCTCGTCCAAACCTATCGTTTTCCAAATGCTTACTTGATCACTGCATAAAAGAGTAGCTCTTCTTTAATCAATCCTTTCTACTCCACTACTTTCAATACCCATAGTTTTCCTACATTTAAAGCTTATTATTTTATTCATGAAACACTCACCATTTATTTCATTAAAATATATTTATTTCGAAATCAAGATCTTTCACAAATATTCTCAAAGAAATTCCATTAAGCGTGTCTAATTTAATACGAAAAGTAAGCAACCGTGTAAACACCAGGAAACGGCAAATAAAAAGAATATTAAAAAATAAACGTTTAATATAAAAGCTGAAAGTTTCTCTTAAGAATTTACTTTTTAGAAGAGAGCGTTGACCTGTAGGTTATTACATATTTTTATCAGCTCGATCTCTGTTGAATTCTAGTAATATTACTGGTTCTTTGATTAATTTGTTTTTCGGCTAGAAAAAAGTTAGCAGCTAATATAGAATTGCTGAGCTAGGATGCTTCGTAGAGATATTTTGCCAAAAGGAATTTCAGAACTTCAGGTTATATAAATTACGTTTATTATGACTTATTCTCAACAGTGGTATGTATAAAGGCGACAATATTGGATGGTTAAACTTTGTGATCCGGGAGTTTGCCATTAAGTTTAGTAGAATATCATATAGTTTTAATACAGTTTTCTTAACCCAAGAGCTATCCACTAGCTGTTTCTGTAATTTAAACTTATGATATTATATAAAACAACAGGACTTATGAAGAATCGGATCGGGAGATGTATGTATTGATAGTCAATCACCACACACTATAACGGTGAAGCAATTTGTAGCGATTTGTAATAATTTCTATGGTATGTAAAGTCCGGCAAGCTGCACTAGGCCAGCGTAGTGGACTACATGGCCTAACCCTTCTCAATCTTACTCTCGATTGTAGAGGAAGCTCGTGCCCTCTAGTGTGACGTATATGGATTATTACAGTATAGTTAAAGAGGGGATCGTAAATAATCGATCTTATAAATTTAGACCTGCAATTTTTTCTTGATATAATATTATATTTTCTGATTTTGGTTCAAATAAATGGAAAAGGTAGACTGCTATTATATGTATCTGCGAGACACTGTCAGTAAGCTACTAAGTATGCTAATAACAGACGGAAGAGTATTTTTGGGAATTCCTATATTCGGGACTCGTAAAATAAAACCACACTAGAAGTCAAAGCAGTTGACTAGAATTTTGCTTGAATTTAATTTCTAGTAAATTAGATATTTAATAATTGGATCTGCATCTAATTCTGGCATTGGTTTGATCTGCTTCTAATTTTATTAATGTCCGGTGTCCAGCTAGATTGAGATGAATCAATTAGACGGATCGGAGCGATTGGTCGTAACGATGTTTTGGATTATCGTAATCTTTTATACATATTATCTTAAGTACCAGGGTCTTAGTTATGGTTGATATTTTAAAGATATTGATCTGGACGGTTATATTTTTTTTTACTTCTGCATTTTAATCCAATAAAAATGTGTTTTGTGATTTTTTCTTATTATCTTTTTTAAGAGCACTGTGATTGTCTGACAGCTGAATTACGAGTTCATATTTTTCAACTTTAATTTTCTAAACACTTAAGCAGCATTGATTAAAAGATTTAGCTAAAAATAAAGCCAAACCCCTAACTTGTACAAAAATGATTTTATTTCAGACAAGTCAGGTTTTCCCTATTGAAGAAAAAGTTACCTTGAATGAAACTGAGAAAACGAGGCATCATAATTTCTATGGTATACAACTAAATCGAGTACAATATATAATATTTTATCGTATAAATTCGAGCTTCCAAAACAACATGACTGATCCGCATCATTTGTCAGCGCTGGCTTATGAAATTAGATTATTGATAAGGTCTATGATAACGAATTGGTACTCGGCCTAATTTCAGCGCTGCATTGTGTTAGACATTTGTCATGATTTGTGAAGCGTTTGTTTGTCTCGTGTTCCAAATAAATCTTGATAATAGGAACTTGTACGAGTTTTTGTGAACTCCTGGAGTGTTATGTATTTGATGTGCGAGGGTGAAAGTTTGCCGTCACAAAGAAACACGCAAGTTCAAACCTATCAATAATAAGGTACGGAAAGATACCAATTGTCAAATACATTATTTTTTTATGAGACACTTTTAAACTGCCTTTAGACCGCCTCGGTGGCGCAGTTGTATTACGGTATGATTCCAAAGCTGAGGTCTCGGGTTCGAATCCCGGGTCGGGCAAAGTGATATTGGATTTTTCAATTCATTATCAGCTTGGAATCAGACAGTGCCCGATATGGCGATAGGCTCGCTCCCTACCATATCGTGGGATGGAAAATACAAGACGAAACGTAGGTTTCCTGGTTGTATCTCCGCCTACCCTTTCTGGGAAAAATGCGTGAGTTTATGTATGTTTTATACTGATACGACAAATTAGCTCCAATGCACCTTATAGTAAGTGTTGTTTTATCCATATAAAGTATCCACAATCGCCAGTTCGAGGTTAAACTGGGCTCTAAAGCCCAATTTACACGAAGAGTGTTTCTTGCCTCGAAGATATGATTATTGTAAGGATATAAAAAAGTTGCATCGTGTAAACGCATGCCAGAATACGATAATCTTATAGCGATTATCGCATGCGATAATGGCATACGTTTCACGCCTAAAATCAGGTAAGAAACTGTCTTCATTTAAATGGGGCTTAAAGACGACACAATTCTATTGGCAGCCTCGAATGACAGACGATAGAACACGAGATAGAAAAATAAGGTATTATTAAACCTTTAGATAATTATGTATCATAACTGAATATGGTTGTCTGTAAGACATTGCCTAGAGCGATAAGACCCCCACTTGTACTTTTTTTTTGTTATTTCCGTATGTTGTGTTTCATTGTTGTGTACAATAAAAACTAAATAAATAAAAATAAATCTATCTTGGTGAGACAGTACAAACGAGATCTGTAAAATATCTGATTCTATTTGCCGAGTGTTTGATAACATGTAATAAACTAATTATTATAAATAGATTCCGTATTTATAGACAGATCGGTAATTAATTAGTACTAAAGACAAATTTAGCCTGTAATTATGAATTCCTTTGATGTTTTAGACATGAAAGATTGTTTGCGACGTGAGGTTTGTATTGAATTTCGATTACATTTCACCCCACTGGGTTGCTTTCAATATTTTTTGGTAAATTCGTCAGATAATTATTTGTTTTTGCCTCGGTGGCGTAGTTGTATTACGGGACGGTTACAAAGCTGAGGTCTCGGGTTCGAGTCCCGGGTCGGGCAAAGTGATATTATATTTTTCTATTCATTAATAGCCCGGAGTCAGGAATTTGTGCCCGATATGGCGATAGGCTCGCCCCCTATCACATCGTGGGACGGAACCTACAAGGCGAAATGTGGGTGTCCTGGTGGCGCCTATGCCTACCCCTTCGGGGATAAAGGCGTGAGTTTATGTATGTATGTATGTAATTATTTGTTATCAGCTCTCAGCTTACTTTTTTTATTACAAAGGTCCGGCAAAGGCACCCAAGACACCTGATAGTAAGTGGTCACTGCCGCCCATAAACATCCACAACGCTGGACCATGGATGTGTTGCCGACCCAATTGGGGGAGGAGGGGGAAGGAATATGGACCGTAAGAGGGAAGGGGTATTGGGCATCCGGCAATATCACTCATCGAACGAAACGCGACAGTGAAGCTTTAGACAGCTGAAGCTGCTGGACAAGGTGTATTTATTTATAGAATATGCTTCAATGACTGAGCAATCTGGATCGGTTTGGTTGAGTTTTATATTACATAAATTAGAGATAAATATAAGTATAGCTTCGCATTTTTTAAACAATTAAATACCATTATGTTACATTAAGTTATTTTTCTACATTTTTTTTACTGCGTGGAATATAAAGCCGCGTATCGCGAGGCTGCTCGTGAGTTTGCTCGTTTGAGCAGTGTGTTGAGAGGCAGCCTCACGATGCGCTCGTTTAGCGTCCACACAGTCAGGCCGAGCCACGCCAAGCCTGCGAGGCGTCATCATCGAAACAAACGCTTTAGTTGCGTTTATAGCGTTTTTCATTGTGTGTAAAATTTTGAGAAAAAACAACAAACTAATAAAAAAAGAGAAGAAAACCACGTTGGTGGATGAAACACAAAAGTTGCAAGTGCTGGTGGTAATATAATTATATCCACCCGGAGAGCCATTACCGTATGCGGCGGTTTAAGACCCTTCACACTTACCCACGGAAGTGTGTCGCCTTTCAGGTTCATCCTATGTACATATACACATCTAGGTATAATCAGGGCGGCTTTGTTATATCTAGAGATAGTCATCGCGTCGGTGAATACTCTATCTGAACTGCATTGCACTTTAAGTTAAAGTTACTTTACAGTGCTAAAATAAAAAAAAAAAAACTAAATATAGGTTGATTGTCTTTACACAACCTCTCCGGAAAACTGTCCGCGCGGCACTTTAACCGTTAATTAATTGAAGAATACACCTAGTTGGGAACAAAACGCGTCAGCAACGAGTTTCTAACTAGAATGACACTTGCAGCTTGTTATACTGGGCCACAATCTATTCAAACGTTTTTGTTTAACTTTTGCTTTGTTTCAGAAATGCCTACTACGTTTGGTGATGTTGGTGCCAATGTTGGTCATTGTCTGCAAAAGTTTGTGATAAGAGCTTTCTAAATGTAGCTTCCTTTTTCAGAAAATCAGCTTTATATTGGTTGCATCCGATGTTCATTTATAATTTGAGAGATACGTGACTTTAAAACTCAGTTCATGTATTATGGCGTTCGCGGATTTTTTAAGAAAACGGAGTGAAAATTATGGTACTTAACTACTTATACGTAATTTTGGAAAAAGTATAACATTACAAATCATATGTTTTTGACACGATAAATACGAAATAGTTAATAATGAGTTAATGACCAACGGTTAATATTTCGTAGGCCTTTAGTCTCTGAAAGGTTACTCGTTTACGCATACAAAAATTGAAGATATAACTTATTTAAATCTTACCTTCTTAAATGTTTATTATTTACTCTAAACTGAAAAATGCCAATTTACTTCGAACTCTAAACTCGCCAAATTCCTATCGCATCAAGTCCATTTTACAATGGTCATTCAAGGCTCGTGTCCGCAATTTCTTTGCTTGAGACCATCGTGTATCCGACGTGTGATATTAAAACTGAAAGGAGATCGGTCGATTTGGTCCAACTGTGGACAAGAAATTCATTACTACCAAAAAATTTGGCGTATTTTTTTAGATTTATTTCTCTATTTACTTTTATCCTACACCATTGGAATTAGATTTACAAAAAAATGAGGATATCATGAAATATTTCTACCATTTTTGTATTTGTCAGCAACATTAATAGAGTTGACATCTGTCACGAGACTATTATCTGTCAAATTGCATTGTTTATTTCGTCGTGTACTAATGTGTATTTAAAATTGAATTAATTTGAAAATCATATAATTTAGTTTTGTGGCTGGGTGTTGTGTTTATTCTCTACGGCGTCCCTTGCAGTCAATTGCTTACCTCGATTCAACAGTACTATAGCATATAAATAAGTTAAAATGTTTATAATCGTCATGAAAGCAAAAACTACGGGAAATCATTGATGCGCGACTGAAGCCAACAACTACGAGACACCGATCGTAAAGGCGCAAAGGCTTACATGATCTGTAATGTCTGAATGGATTCATCCTCAATCATTGTTTTATTTTTTCATTATTGTGTACGGTAGCTTCAGATATTTTTTAAACTAGCGCATGACAAAGTGACTAACTACATACAATAAACCTGATATCAAAATAATATACTTTTAAATATTCAAATGTGTTTTTTTGTCTTCCTTGATAAGCTTACGTACTTTATAATAATGTATATTCATACTCATCCCAAACTTAAAATATAAGCCAACTATGACATTACGTATTCATATAGCAGAAAATGGTAGATTTTGTAAAACTTTAAGAGGATAAATCTTAAAAACCCCGTATCCTAGCTCAAGAAGACTATGTTATATTTGAATGATAAAAAATCCTTATTATTTAATACTATTTCTCATTTGTCTCCACCATGTTTCCATTACTAGGCCCAATATTCATAGGAAAACGACCGATCTCCTTTACACAATGTACGGGAAAGTACCGCGTCGCTGTAAAGTGGTTTATCATGTCACAATCCACGGTATAATGGCCCTTGTATCTTATACTCGTAGAGGGAACACGATGCGTTTTTGATTGCAAGTCTTTTAAAGTAATCATAGAAAGGATGCGGTATACCGATTTTTTGAGATTTTATGAGACTATGATTTTTTTAAATAGAGACTAAGTGGAGTTTCCCACTTGGGTATCGAACCCAAAACCTCGCGATTCTTATGCTATACAATTTGACAGTACCTATGATGTATGTATATTTCGTTCTATCATTCATATTGCCAAAGCTCCAAATGTTTTAAATTCATAATATTTTTACCTAGAATTACCATTCAACATTATTAGGGCATCCCACCAACTAACACACGTTTCACAAAATCCCTAGTTCTAGTAATAAACAAAGCGACCTAAAATACAACATGTTAATTAGGAATCCCTGTCACGCATGTGTTAATAAATATTAATAGCTACAGTAGAAACCTTCTAAAGATAATTACACAGGAGAGTAGTTACTTATTTCGCTTTTAAATTACTTTCTACGAGGTATATAAGTACGAAGGACTTAGATTCGATGCCGCTACATATTATTGTGTCTTTTTTATTGCGTTGAATGGCGAGACGAGCATGCCATTCGCCTGATGGTGAGCGATACGACCGCTCATGGACAGTAGAAAACCAAACATCACCATGAATTTTTCTTTCAGCTTTTTTAAAATGACGAAAGTCTGGTGGCCACGGGCTCTAGGTCTATAAGTAGTAGTTTTCTATCAAATATATATTTGATCAAAGGTAGTAGTAGGATAATGTGGGCCAATGTTAAAACTTATTGCTTTGTCAGTAGAAGCAGCTATGCCATGAAAAAATCTGAAGGAAGTATCTTTCAAAGGGCACAGAATATTCAATGGTTCACCGTCAAAAATGGGTCAGAAAAAATGTAAATCAAACGTCAACCCCCATAATTTATAAGAACGCGTTGTCATTTTTGCTTAGTTTTAGACTGGAAGTGAACATAGAAAATCGGCATTTATGTTGTATAATGGCAGCGCTATTAGGCTACAAACCTGATATGAAAATGCATGACAAGAGTAAATGTTTTTGTGTTACTTTTCTTTCCTGTTTTAAGCAAAACCGCGAAAATACCTAAATATACTTATCTGACAAACCCATCGTCTGATATATCACCACAAGACTACTGTAATTTTTCTACAAAAACATGAATTCTACCGTAACATACCAATATATTTTTAACGGTACGCTCAAGTTTACTACTATACTACATCTAGTCAGCTCTGTACCCAAGTATAATATATAGAGATTTTCCCGACGCACCGAGCACGTGGCCCGCATTCCAATGAAGTGGAAAGATAGGAAAACTTCGATTCGGCAGCTCCCTTTTTTGTTTTTGAATCGTTATAAAACTTTGTACGGGAGATAAAAATGTTTGTTCCAACATTGTTATCGACATGCGATGTTAATGAATTTTGTTGACTAGTTGGAGCTGAAACTTGAGCGGAATATAAAATGTTTTAGCGGAAAATTGTTTCTAACTGGGTGTTTCAAGCAATTTCTAAACATGGATTGGATAGATTAAATTATGTGAATTTGTAAAGGCGGACACTATTACATAAATAAATACACCCAACAATCACATGCATAGTCCTAACCCCACATTAAGATCGAGTCTTGTGTCGTGGGTATCAGGAACTACGAGAGACTTTTCAATCTCACAAACACCCAGACCCTAAACAAATACTTGTGGTTCACACACACATTTGTCTCGGTGCGGGGATCGAACTCGCGGCTTTTCGTTTCACAGCCGGCGTCTAACCAACTGCACCACGGAAGCTTTATCTTGTTTAATAGAGGTAATTGTTTTTAGTCATTCGATATTTTGCCTTCACTACAAGACCCGTAGTATAATAACATTGGTATGTCAGACACAAAAAAAAAATGATTTGAACCTCAAGTCAAAAGCGACATGGCACAAACACACGGGGTCGACCCTTAGTATAGTAACATTGGTATGTCAGACACAAAAATAAAATTGATTTGAACCTCAAGTCAAAAGCGACATGGCTCTTTGTCAGTCAATTTCATGTGCAAAACCTATTTTTTCAAGCTTGTTTGAAAATTGAAGGAAAACAGAGGACAAAGTTTCATCAGCGAGCTTCCAAAATTAGGCCCGTTACACGTTTGAAGTACGCTTTGCTCTACCGACTCGCTGCGTTCGGCGTCGACTCTTTGTAGAGACTATAGAGTTTCAATGGTGTAGTAGAAGTTTTTGCTGTTATATTTGGTAATAACATGTTTAGATAGGGTACTGTATATCTTTCCTTTTTTAAATATAATAGGAATATTCAGCAGTACAAAGTCTTAAGTACGCAGTAAGTCTTGTTATTTTAATTATTTATTCTTAACTGCACACAAAATGGAAAACACTTAAAGATATTAGAAATTAATAAAGTACAGATGGCGGTCTTATCGGTCAAGTCTTGTGTCGTGGGTATCAGAAAATACGAGAAACTTTTTGGTCTCAATATAGGCTGATTAAAAAAGAATATTTGTGGTTCACAGGCATTTTACTCGATGATGAGATCGAATCCTGTTGTGTCGTTTCACAGCTGGCTTACAAACAACTACGCAAAGGTGGCCGTTAAAATCCTTTTAAGCTTTCATTCATGAACTTACTGTGAATATTACACGAGCTTTTTAATAGTCCAATTTGTTATTCCAAATTGATCTAAGTAGGATTTCATGCAAATATTAGTAAGCCTTATACATTTTAAAATATTTATTTACTAGAGAATCTATGTAAATATATTTCGGCTTAAACCTTCGATAAACATTCACCTCTACACATTTACTGAAGGACAAAGAAAAGCCGTATTTGATTCGAAATGTTTCGGCCAGACATTACATACATTTTTTTATAATTCGTGAGTTAAAAATATTTTTTACAAGTTTTGTTTATTTAAATTAATTCGATATCTATACACTAACAACAACTAACGTATTTTAATGCAGCATTGAAAATGTACTGAAATTTACTTTCATAATATGTGAGAAGCCGCCTGGGTAGGCACCAACGCAATGTCTATTTCTCCCGCCAAACAGCAGTGTAAATTCACTGTTGTGTCTCGGTTTGAAGGTCATTATAGCCAGAGTAACTACTGAAAGTAGTGGAATACCAAGCAATGGTTGTTTGGTTTTGCTACTGTCCATGAGCGGTCGTATCGCTTCGATCAGGTGAATGGCATGCTCGTCTCGCCATTCATTGCAATAAAAAAATATCCAAAAACCATTTCCCAAAGCGCATACCATCGTAATAACCCGATTGAATCTCTCAAGCGCAATCGAGCTTATTACAATAAATTGCCCAAGAACAATTACCTCTTTAACCAAACCCCAGAGGACTTTCGGAATGAAAATAGTAACAAATTTAATTTGTCACGTCAGTCAAACGTCAGTTCAGTTTGTACGGAACCCTCGCCTCGATTTGTCGAGTGGTTTTTTGACAACCACGTTTCGTCGCCGCTCCCCACGGCTTGGCAATCAACGAACAATTTAATTCGAGTTATTGTCGTGCGGACATTTTTGACGGAGTTATAAGATGTGTTTTAATTTTTGTGCTGAGATTTTTTTACGCTCTTAGTATTAAATAATGGGTTATACATTAAAGCATAATAGTTTTTTCTGTCTACATTATTTATTCTAATTTCTTTTGCGTAAATAAAAAGGCAATTGTATGAAAGAATGTTGCGGTAAATATTGTAACGCTGGCAAAATTAGATTTTATTCTTGCCAGACATTTGAACTGATAATTTCCAAAGCCACCACGATCGGAACATCATAATCGGTGATCGTGTGTTGCCTATGTTAGAGGCATGTGCAGACAAAATTACAGCTTTTATAAAATGACGAAAGTCTGGCGGCCACGGGCTCTAGGTCTATAGCTTTAAGGATTTAATTTTATATTCTTAAAAATACCTAAGACTGTAAATTCCGCGCAAAATATAAATTTATAAAATGCAAAATTTTAACTATATCAACATTAAGTATAAGAACTGTGTTTGTCATAAAAAAAAAAGATTCATACAGACAACACTAACACAAGCAAATATATTTAAATTTAACTCCAAATTAGAGCTATTAATAAACCTCCCACGAGGTCCGGTCTATATTTTCGTGTTATTGGCAATCGTACAAACAATCTAAATGCTAAATACTAATTCCACTTCCATATTATTCAACTCCTTTCACTAACAGAGCGTCATAAAAGATTTTTTTTTGCTAGATTTATTAAAATCTGGATTTTGAAAATGGGCGGAAAGCGGTTTTCACTAGAGAAGAACGGGCAAGAAACTCTAGTGTTGCTCTCTTCAAAATCAGTTTACAATATAGTGATTATTAAAAAAAAAATCCAATTCGTTCAAATCAGAGCAGTTCATTAATTATTTGTAAGTAGTTTGCAAGTAAGACATATTTTTAATAAGAATATTTTTACTTTATATTTAACATGGCTGAGAGAAACGAAGTAGCCCATAAAGAAGAATCAGTATAATCTGTTTCGCCAACGCAATAAATAATTGTAAAAGCATTAAGTAATCTATTCATCAATTAATGTAAGTAAATCAGACAGACCAGTCCACACAAGCAGCACCCGTTCACGAGTATGACGCATGTGCCAGCATTGTATCAATAACTCACCTTAATTTTCAAATAGACTCTATCATACGAATTCATATGTTTATTTTATTACTTATTTCTTAGAAAGCAAGGTTTTATATTTATTCGGTCCCAGATGTAATAAGCGTCGAAAGTTTTGATCGTAGACTAAAAGTTATATGTACAAGTTATATTGTAGGGAGCTTTGCGATATTTATTTTAATAGTTGTGTATCGACTTAAGTTTTCGTTAGACGTGGATTTTTATTGACAATGAAAAGTTACACGTGAAAAGGAGATCGGTCGTTTTCCTATGAATATTGGGCCTAGTAGTGGAAACATGGTGGAGACAAATGAGACATAGAATTAAATAATTAGGATTTTTTATCCTTCAAATATAACATAGTCTTCTTGAGCTAGGATACGGGGTTTTTAAGATTTATCCTCTTAAAGTTATACAAAATCTACCATTTTCTGCTATTTGAATACGTAATGTCATAGTTGGCTTATATTTTAAGTTTGGGATGAGTATGAATAAACATTATTATAAAGTAAGTAAGCTTATCAAGGAAGACAGAAAAACACATTTGAATATTTAAAAGTATATTATTTTGATATCAGGTTTATTGTATGTAGTTAGTCACTTTGTCATGCGCTAGTTTAAAAAATATCTGAAGCTACCGTACACAATAATGAAAAAATAAAGGCGCGCATCAATGATTTCCCGTAGTTTTTGCTTACATGACGATTACTTACTTCTTACTTACTTCTACTTAGGCGTTATCCCGGCCGGTGCCAGGGTCCGCCTTCCGGCTGAGTCTCCTCCATTTCGCCCGGTCTTCGGCATCCTCAATAGTCAGGCCATTGACTCTCATATCTTCCTTGACGACATCAAGCCAGCGCTTCTTCGGTCTACCCCTTGGTCGAGGTCCTGGAATGTTGAGTCTCAGGCACACATTGCCGACGTACTCCTGCGGCTTTCTCAGGACATGACCATACCATCTCAAGCGACATTCTTGGAGTTTATCTGCCACATCGCGGACACCAAGGCTGCCGCGGATGTGCTCATTACGGATTCTATCTAAACGCGTAACGTTGCACATCCACCGCAGCATCTTCATCTCCGCGACGTGGACCTCCTGCACATGTCGCCTGAGGGCAGGCCACGTCTCAGTACCATACAGGAGCACAGGGCGCACGATGCTTTTATAGATGAGGCCCTTGAGCCTCATCGGCATCCGGCGATCGCAAAGTATGCCCGAGACCTCCCTCCACTTAGACCAAGCAGCGCCTATGCGGGCTTTGACGTCAAGGTCGATGTCACCGGACTCATGCAGTACGGACCCTAGGTACTTGAACCTGTCCGTCTTCACGGCAAGTTCGTTCCCTATCATGATGCTTTCCGGGTCCGTACCCCCGCACGCCATGTACTCGGTCTTCGCCACATTTAATTTCAGACCACCGTTCTCAAGCGCTTCCTTCCACCGATTGACCTTGCGCTCCAAAAGTCGCCGGTCCTCCTCCACCAGTGCTATGTCATCGGCGTACATTAACAACCAGGGCGCAGGGTCCTGGATGTCCGACGAGATGACGTCGAGCACAACACTGAAGAGGAATGGACTCAGCGCCGAGCCTTGATGCACACCAATATCAATCGGGAAGGAATTAGTATCGCCAACGGCGGTCCGAACGAAGGACTCGGATCGGAGGT
The DNA here is from genome assembly GCA_949752805.1 of Deilephila elpenor. Classification (NCBI taxonomy): domain Eukaryota; kingdom Metazoa; phylum Arthropoda; class Insecta; order Lepidoptera; family Sphingidae; genus Deilephila; species Deilephila elpenor. The sequence goes on from OX457108.1 coordinate 13,266,422, forward strand.
ACATGTCTCTAATGGTATCAACATAGGCTTCTGGTACCCCTTTTGCCCTCAATGCCCACCAGATTGCCTGACGCGGCACACAGTCGAAGGCCTTCTGCAGATCTAGAAATGCTATGTGCAGAGGCGTCTTCTTCGCCCTGTATGCTTCGCCAAGCATCCTAAGGGCAAATATCGGGTCTGTAGTGCCACTGCCAGGTCGGAAGCCATATTGACACTCAGAGACAGCACACTCTTGGCGGAGCCTGGACTCGATGATGCGTTCGAAGAGCTTCATGGTATGACTCATGACCTTAATGCCACGATACATGACGATTATAAACATTTTAACTTATTTATATGCTATAGTATTGTTGAATCGAGGTAAGCAATTGACTGCAAGGGACGCCGTAGAGAATAAACAAAACACCCAGCCACAAAACGAAATTATATGATTTTCAAATTAATTCAATTTTAAATACACATTAGTACACGACGAAGTAAACAATGCAATTTGACAGATAATAGTCTCGTGACAGATGTCAACGCTATTAATGTTGCTGACAAATACAAAAATGGTAGAAATATTTCATGATATCCTCATTTTTTTGTAAATCTAATTCCAATGGTGTAGGATAAAAGTAAATAGAGAAATAAATCTAAAAAAATACGCCAAATTTTTTGGTAGTAATGAATTTCTTGTCCACAGTTGGACCAAATCGACCGATCTCCTTTTGGACAAACACCTTATAATTTTACCAATGAATTTTGGCGTACGCATTCAAAGCTAACCTGTTAAGTACTCGCAATTCGCAGAATTATTCAAATCCTGATAAATCGAGCTCCTCATTTTAGATGACCAATAAGACATAATTCAGATACATACACCCAACAGCCACATACATAGTCCTGACCCCACACTAGGATCGAGTCTTGTGTCGTGGGTATCGGGAACTACGAGAGACTTTTCGGTATTACAAACACCCAGACCCGAAACAAATACTTGTGGTTCATACAAACATTTGTCTCGATGTGGAGATCGAACCGTTTCTCGTTTCACAGCCGGCGTCTAACTAACTGTGCCACGGAGGCTGTCAATAAAGATTGATTACTAGGAAAATTCAGAAAGTTATTACAAACGACAGATTCCTAAGTTTAACTAAATATGTTTAATTACAATACACATTTGCCTGCCATTTTTGGCAAGAAATCTCTGAAACTACTACAAAGCAAAAATTCCACTCTCCATAAATAAAAGAAACAATACTCTTTTACTTCCATCCTAGTTATTTATGTAACTAATATATTCAATAACTCAACCGGTATACATAATTGAAGCAATAAGTATTGTTTCGCTTTCACAATACCAGTTATTTATGTTTTTACTAATATTATAAATCCGAAATTGAGGTTTTTTATTAAATTTTCACGCCTAAACTACTAAACCGATCATCATGAAGTTTTGAATACACGTTACCAGGAGTAGAGAAAAGGATGTAAGGTACTTTTTACCCAGAAAACAAACTATAGAAGAATAGAAAAATAGCATTCAGTGAGGTAAGTACCTGAAAAACGACAGTCTGGCTTACTTAATCCTTTGCGCACGGCGTATTTTTAACGCGCCGAAGACGCTCAAAAGTCGCACCCTGAGGCGTTTATAACGCAATTCAGACGCAGCGAGTAAACCTTCGCATACGTTCAAAAAAATTGTGGCGCCGTAAACGCTCATTTGTATCAAAACAAACAGCGGATAGGGCGATACAGACGCGCTGCAGTCGCGCGTACTTATTTTGATACAGAAATTTCTGCGTTTTGCACACCCCTTTGTCCGACAATACATAAACAAAGGCAATACAGACGAACCTTATATGCACGTTTGAATCGATACAAATCACGACATCCATGGTGCAGTTGGTTAGACAGCCTGTGACCCCGCGGGTTCAATCCCCGCGACACAAATGTTTGTGAGGGCCACAAGTATTTGTCTTGAGTCTGGGTGTTTGTGAGACCGAAAAGTCTCTTGTAGTTGCTGATACCCATGACACAAGACTCGATCTTAGTGTGATATCAGAACTATGTATGCGACTGTTGGGTGTATTAATTATAATAATCTGGTTTTTGGTGATGCATCTACAGCACCGTGAGCGCGCGTTTGAAAAATATCGGTCACAGTCTGGATATGTATTATGCACGCGAGGTATCCCAAAATTCAAACAATCCTATAAATTAAAAAACCAATACTGTTTGCACTCTCAACATTGTTTACATCAATAATGTATTCAATAGTTCAATACAGAAAGTACGTATGTTTGTAGACGCAGCCAAAAGACAATATCAGTGGAATTGGCACGGCGCGCGTAATATCCGCGATTTATGGCAGTAATGCGGGCTCTCATTTCGAGCACCGGCAATTACGGGAAACTAGCTTGTGCACGTGGCTTTGGTTGTTCAGGTTGTGTAATAATAATTATGTGTATATACACCGAAAAGTTACATACATAGTTCTGACCCCACATTAAGATTAATTAAGTCTTGTGTCGTAGGTATTAGAATCTACGAGAGACTTTTCGGTCTCACTAACACTCAGAGACAAATACTTGTGGCCCTCACAAACATTTGTTTCGGTGCGAGGATTGAACCCGCGGGATCTCGTTTCACACCCGGCGTCTACCGAACTAAGCCACGGAAGCTGTCAATGTGTAGGATTTTTATAGTGAGTACTAACTATGGTAGGAATTTAAGTCGATTTAGGTAAATTAGTATTTTATGCTGACCAGACCTGATGGTAAGACAAAGAATGAATATAAGTAGAGTATTCAAATAAGGATCGTCATCCATTGCTGATGGTCACCATCATGCCGTTATGAATGTATCTGGACGACAATACAAATTCAGTAAATTAATCACACTAAGAGAACCAAACATGCAACATCTTCATCATAATTATATCCAAAACACGAGGTAAAAATTATAATAGTTAATTAAAATTGACAAAGTTTTTCATTCATCCTAGCTTCTTAGAATATCTAAGTTTGAGCCAAGTTTATTAAAAGTCATTTCGTGTGCCCAGAAAGGAATTCCACAATCCACATACGTCCCGTCTCACGAATTTCAACATGTCAATTAAAATAAACACATACAATTTGGTCGGCAATCTTGAAAACTTTGGGATATTCTTTTAACTTGTGACAGTTTAATTTGGTCGCATAATACACTTGGTACCATAGTAACATGGGTAAAGTTGCGGTTTTAGAATCGGCTAAAAACTTTTCAGTTCCATGATAGCCCGAGGCCAGAACATAGAAATAATTAAGGTAATTATTGTTCGTACAGTGATTGATGAAATTACTAAAAAAATAAACAAATAAGGAATATATTTATGATAACAATATAACAGCCTCCGTGGCGCAGTTGGTTAGATGCTGCCTGTGAAACGAGAGGCCGCGGGTTCGATCTCCGCACCGAGACAAATGTTTGTGAAAACCACAAGTATTTGTTTCGGGTCTGGGTGTTTGTGAGACTGAAAAGTCTCTCGTAGTTCCTGATACCCACGACACAAGACTCGATCTTAGTGTGGGGTCAGGACTATGTATGTGATTGTTGGGTGTATTTATTTATTTATAATATAAAGTCCGCACTGCACTAGGCTAGCATAGTTGTTTAGGTAACCTTTCTCATAAGTGGAGGTTCCGTGTCCCGCAGTAAGACATATATATTTATTTAATTAATTCATAATTGAAACTCCATAGCCGGCGGAAATCGCCCACAGACACACAAATTTTATTGTTTCTTATTTGATTGCATTTGTTTTGTTTGCAATTAAGTGTTTTATATACAGGGTATATCAAGATTGCGACCGAAAACGAAGCCAGGTGATAGTTTCAGTGGTAACAGACACAATACAAAGAAAAATTTCGGAAAATAAGCAACTGTTTTTTATGCAATTTTTTAAACATCATCGTGTTTGAATGGTAAATACCTAGTTTTTGCTAAAATAGTAATTTAAACCTTCGCGTACCGTTGCGTTTTTAAAAACAAACAGGTGTACATTATTATTTTAGTAAAAATATGTATTTAACACCCGAATACGATGTTCAGTAAAAAAATTCAAAAAAAAGTCGACAATTTTTTTTGCGAAATTTTTAGTTCAATCCTGTTTGAAGTCACTAATACCACACAACCTGGCTTCGTTTTCGGTCGCAGTCTTGATATACCCGGTATATTTCACACATATTGTTAGGTACATTAACACATATTTCCAACGGTATAGGAAAATTTCTCCGTGCAATGGAACGTCAAGCTGCCAGTTCCGTTGTTAGGAACTATCAAATGACGAGAGAACTGCTATGAGTTCAAAATTCCAAATTGTTCCGCTTGAATTTTAGAATTATTGTATGCAATTTTTGTGGAGTAGTTGAGAATAAGTTTGTGACTCAGGAACGTATAAGGCAAAGTATGCCTTAGTTTTGATTACCAGCTCTATCTATATATGTATTTATCTATGTATATATCTATTGACTGCCTCGGTGGCGTAGTTGTATTACGGTACGGTTACAAAGCTGAGGTCTCGGGTTCAAATCCTGGGTCGGGCAAAGACGTGATATTGGGTTTTTCTATTCATTATCAGCCCGGAGTCAGGAATTTTTGCCCGATATGGCGATAGGCTCGCCCCCTATCACATCATGGGACGGAACATACAAGGCGAAATGTGGGTATCTTGGTGGCCTCTGCCTACCCCTTCTGGGATGAAGGCGTGAGTTTATGTATGTATGTATTTATCCACAGGAAGTCCACATCTGAAGATAGGCCTCTCCCAAAGATGTCCTCATCGACCTGTTGAAATTACTATGGAATAATATTGGCCGGTGACGGAACGGTCTAGTTTGAATTCCTCCACTTACGTTATTATCTTTTCATAGTTGTGAAACATACTTAAATTTTATTATTAATTTAAAATCAAAGGTAGCTCTCAATTTAAGATACCTCAGGAAGAAAAACTAACACAGAACGGATAACCCAGCCTGCAAATCTAACTAATGACATTTGAACACATCAAAGTATATTATTATCCATAATGTATATCTAATTATTACAAAATAATGTTGCATTAATGCTCAGTATGGGCCTATTTCATTTACTTGCATGCATTGTTTTATCCAAAAAATATAAACAGAATGCTGTACAATATTTTGCGCTACCTAAAAGATCTTCTCCCAAATGCTTGTCACTTTTCTGCAAATAACTTAACTATAGCTATTTGTACCACAGATTACGCATCTATAAAATCTAGTTTTCAACCCTACAAGCGCAACAAAGTGTATTAGATGGCAACTGACCCTCGCAGGAAGTGTGGCTCATCGATTAACGCGTTAGTGCAGGTTCGATGCCCACGCCACTACCAACCTTTGAACGTACCGACGACCCGCCACCTTCACTCCGATTAATAATTATCTGTGGGAAACGCTTTATTGTTTTTATAAATACAAAATTGTTTTTAGAAAATTGATACATTTTTTTATAGTTCAGATTTAATATTAAAATAACTTTAAAATAACTGTTCTAACACACAAACAACTGGCGGTTTTGCCTAATTTCCAGCTATACGCGGAGGTATATTATAGGAAGTTTTTACCTCTCACACCAGTACTTCTACTTCTTATTATTTTACTATTCGATTAATAAAGAGAGAAGAAACTGAGGGATGAACTGGTGAATCCACGCCATACAAAAAAGTTAATGTTTTATGCTTTTTTTTTAGCCTCTATTGTCCCTCTGCAGGGCAAAGGTCTCCCCTCCTTTCTTCCACCCCTCTCAATCCAAAGCTTTCTTCTGCCAGTTGTTATTGAAATGGTATAAGTAATATCTTCACCTCCTGCGCGGTCTACCACGTGGTCTTCCTTTAAGTGATATAGTGGCAAAAAACTGCCATAGCTTTTGTATCCGGCAGTTGTACTATCCGGATCGAACCATATGTTTTAAAATCTCTCTCTCTCTAAATATCGCCGAATATATCTTAATACGATAGGTTATAAATATACTAAAATTTACTTCCACTTTACTACACCCTAACATTAAACGCTCCAACATAAAACGTGTTATTGGATTAAAAGATTTTCAGAATTTATTGTCAATACCATTCGTGGCATAGAATAAACAATTTACAGCCGAGTCGAGACCAAACGAAATAAAAATAAATTACGACCGATAAAATCCTAAAACTTGTTTAATTTCGTAAATACGTAAAACAATTCATACGTGAGTTAAGGTAGGTATAGTGCGTTTTGAAAATAACTTTGTTTTCTCTTTTATTTTTAAAGAAAATGATGCATTAGTGACAGACGCAACGTATACAACATGTTTTAAAGTTCTTTTGTTCAAAGCTATTGCAATGCTATTAATAAAATATCCACCAGTGAGAGATGGACATCTCTTTATATAGTCGACGCAAAATGCAGGCCCAATAGTTTGAGGATGTAGAATTTGAAACGGCACATGGAGATCACAAAGATCGGTTCGGCATCATCTGCAATGGTCGCTTTCTCGGTAGATTCGGATATTATCCTACAATTTGTTAATCACTTGGCTCCACTTGAATTCGGGGAAATTTCAGATGTAGACTTTCTGTGACTGAAGAGAACTAATCACACGACGCTCCCAAAGAAAAGTAATTATAACAGAGAGTCCTGATCAGAGTTTAATAATAGCTATAAATATAATAAAGATTAAAGAATTAGCTGGATCCGAAGGTCCGTAGCTCAGCGGCAGCGACGTAAAAACAATTCCACCCTTTCATTACCGACCATAATTAAGTTTTATTGTAACCGCGAATTGGAAATTGCTTTCCACTCCGCCATTCTGTCGATTGTGAGATTATCAACCGTTCCAAATGTTTTTTGTTATATTTTATTCAAAAGGGTTCGCTTTCTTGGTATTATACATTTTCTGAGTTTAATTTGAACTTATTTTTTTATTCTAACGAGCCAATGTAAAACCATTTTTACTTATGTACCACAATAAAATATTTCTAATTTTGATTAAATCCCAGAACGGCCTCATCCTTTAAGTTACAAATCGTTACAATCAATCGCCATTAGAAAGATTTGTATACCACGCAAATAGTGCATAACCAATCTAAAAAGGGTTAGAAATATCCCGCAAATGGTCGCTTAGACCCTCAAGGTTATGGAATCATATTTTATTAGAATTCCTTTTGGACAAGACGGGTGGAGCTTCCGCTGTTTTATGCTCCTATATTTTTTTATGCGTTCGATGTACGGTCAAAAATAGGGTTAGGTTAGCATAACCCGCATAAGAGGGACATAAAGTACCATGTTTAAGAGCTGAAACGCTGGATTTAGGCATTCAGATTTGATTAAATAATCTTTTTTTATGTGTTCATAACTCGAGTTCGAATCTCAAGATTATTAACAACGTTTACATTTATATTTACGTGTTATTTGCGTTTCTATTATTAAATTTGAATTTTAAAACTATAAAGGTCATTTTTTAAATTATATTTCTATTCGTTACATAAGAAAAATCTACCATCAAATTTAAAAAATGATAAAACGATGTGAGTCTTATTCCTATGGGCGAATTCGTAACATGATGGTGCCGTAGATCTGAAAATTCCTTCTGTTGTTAAGTGAAATGAGTTCGAAATTGAAAAGCTGTAAACTAGAAAGCCGGGTATACAGCGCGAAGAACTGTTGGCTGCTAGGGCCGAAAGTGTCGGTCAGGCGATCTGATCAAGGTTGCAGAAAGTCGCTGGATGCAGGCCGCTTCGAACAGGACGATGAGATCGTTAGGGGAGGCCTGTGTACAACAGTGGACTTCTTGTGGCTGAGGATAGAGAGAGAGAGAAAGAGAAAAAGAGAGGGGGGGATGGGGAGAGAGGGGGAGAGGGGGAGGAGGGAGAGGGGGAAGAGGGAGAGGGAGAACCTAGGCATCAAGTAGGTTTATTTTTATATCACTGGCACTTGATGGTAAGTCAAGACTATCTGGTGGATACCAGTAGCTATTAGCTCTTGCACGTCGACTCAACTATGCCGGCGTGTTCCTGCTGTTGCTCGTTTATCTTATAAACAAGCTAATCATGTCGTATATTTTATTTGCTTTTTCTAGAGAAAATTAACTGCTAATACAAATAGTGGGTCTACTAAAATGTGTAACAGGAGCCCAATTACAAGTTTTCACGAATATAATATACAGTACGTAATCATTTTTTATTGGCTTTGGTATAGATATAATGTATAGTTATATTTTGTCTGTCCCGCTAAGTCAGCCAATGGAATAGCGCTGTAAACGTATTTTGAAGTGAAATGTAAGTTATAAAAGCTATTATCTAGAACATTACGGAGGAACCGAATTTCATACGTAATGACATCGCCCCTACTAAGGAACGTTTTATTTACGTAACCATAATATGTAAGGGGAACTCCACTGCTGAAATTAACCTTCCTTCAGGAATTCTCACAGTAACTTCTTAGAAGCGGCCAGTATTACTAATCCAACTATTCTAAATATATGACGTTAATATCGGATACAATGTTGTATTGAACTACTTTAACTTCGATGTATATGAATTAACTTACTCTCTATCAATAGTTTTTTTTTTAATTCTCACTTGTGACAGAGACTCCAAGACTCATGATAAGTACAGCGCAGTTCAAAACAGAATATCCACCGATGACTCACTGGTCCACCCAATCAGATCTGCTCAAATCCTGACTAACATAGGTTGAACACCAAATTTGACGCACTTGAATAGGCCCTGTCCTATATACACCATGATGTGCTGTGATCGTTATCCGGACGTATCGTTATATCCCTTCACTATTTTTTTTAATTTCAGTTAATGGCGAGACGAGCATGCCATTCGCCTGATGGTAAGCGATACGCTCATGGACAGTAGCAAAACCAAACAACACCATGAATTAAAAAGCAATGCTTTGCGTTCCACTGCACTCGCCTGTGACATGAGATGTTAAGTCACATTATGTCAAGTAGTTCTTCTGGCTACCATGATGTCCTTCAAACTATCAACAATGTCAAAAACTTTGAACTCCTAATATGACGCACTCGAGTAGATCATATACACCATCATGCGCAGTGGTCGCTATTCGGGCGTATCGTAATACCGCGCCGTTACGTCAATTCTCTTACATATTTCAACTTATTCCATCTCCAAACTTTTCATTACCATAAAACAAAAACCATAACTAGTAATTACTTTCAGCATCCATTTATTTCTGCCAGGAAATGTCTACAAAAGGTATTAACAAAACTCGGATCTTTGTTCGCAACGCCCGGAAACTTATCTAGGACAAAAACGAGATTGAAAAAATTACAAGTAGTAGGGGACGTAAAGTTTCCCCGCTACGAGCCAACTTGCTAACAACGCTAACTTTTAGACAATTATCGCGAAACATGTCGACTATACGGTATTACCTGATCTCTTTAAAACAACTGATTGGCCTAGAAGGAAACCGACAGCTGTTAAAATAAAGAAGTATTTTTTAGGCAACGATAAGCTAGTAACTAGTTATAAACTAAAATTGTCTGTAATGAAGCTAGCAGAATGATTGTTGATTAACTAGCTATCACCAATGATTAGGAGGATTGGCAGATGCTGGATGCGAAATTTGGAGGAGGCCTTTGTCCAGCAGTGAACAATAAAAGGCTAATTATGATGATGATGATGCATAGTTGTGAAGAGTAAAGAGCTCTATTGCTTTTCACACCCACAACTTTACCTGTTCATGATGCATCCTGCTAGCCAACGCATGAGGTTCTGCTGACGATGGTGGAATTACCATTGCATGGCGCAATCAAATGTCAGTCGGATGTCGAACAGCAGCATTTTCAGCGTGTTAAACTGCACTTTGTGTTCCCAATTTGCCTACCAAGCGTGTTCAGCATTAGTAACACGCAAATAAGCTAGAGGCTATGTTTAGCAGTGGGTTTCCTATATCTGAAGATGATGATAATGACTATTAATCGTGGGCTGCGCCAACAAGATGACTAGATCAAGTTCTCAAACCTAAATATATTGAGGGTAACACCCAAAACTAATTATTCCCTAACTCGATCGTTCCACAAAAACGAAAACTGAAAACTACAAAACCCAGTTAACACGTCGGCGATACAATTTTCAAACAGGCCACTAATTGAGGGCGTCGCAGGATAGAATTCGCAATGAGTGGCCAACAGATGGCGCGTGCGGCAGTTCACACGAATTGAAACCGAAAAATATAAATAAACGAACGGTATGAATTGCCCGTGCGGCCTTAACAGTTCCACCGCGGTGAATAAAGGCCTCTCGCCGTTTTGTTTGCGGTTTTTCGTGAATAAATTTACTTGTTTCTGACTGTTTTATTGACCGATATGTGTTTGCTAGAGATAAATTTTGTTTGGATTTTTTTTACCATGTTAAATTCTGCATTAGCCAAAGGTAGACTGTTAGAGAATGCGTCTGACATTAAGTCCGCTTATACCGTTTGGTATACGAAGCAATAAAATATATAAATAAGTACAGAAGTAACTTTAAATAACTGGATGTGATTCAGTTGCGTTTTATAATTAAGTAGGATGGATAAGGACCAGAATGGTCTATTCTTGCAGCTTGTTAAAGTCGTTGTACAAATGTGTGTTAGTTCGACTAGATTGGTGCAACAGGGATATTGACTCAATTTTCATTATTACTTATATCTAAAGATTACTTTATGCAGAATCGTAAACATAAAGATTTTTTTAAATCCGTTTAATAATAAACAAGTTACTTATATTACAAATTTGGTGGTAGGGGAAATAGAAAATAATGCAAATACGTGCTTTGATCTCATCTTCCCTATAGCGTTTAGGTGCGAAAGAGAAAGTGACCCTCCCCACTGAACTACTAAAAATATTAATATCTCTGTCATTATACGACCAACTTTGATTCAATTTTAATTGTAGTTTGTTATAATGGATATTTTGCAGTGATAAGGATACTTTTCTTAATTAAACATTGTAAACATACCAATTGCCTTAAAGCTAACCGACGTGAAGTAGCTTTGCGCGTTTCATTCGGTGAGTAAATATGCCGAAGATCCTACAGCTAGTGATAGGATATCTATGTGAATACACTGAGTTGGAAACACATCGTTGTAACCTCAGCAGGAGTGTTACGTTACAGATTTCGCCTGCATAGTGTGTACGTATGTCCGATTTTGAGGATTTCGACAATATTTTGCCAACATTTAGGACAATCTTGTCACACCGGTCGATACTCAATTTGGAACTCACTCCACTTACTTAAGGAGGCCTGTTGGTAAATGGACCACGTGACTGCCATGTTCACGGTGGTCGCGGGTTCCAATCCCAAGGCACACCTCTGACTTTTCGGAGTCATTATTATTTATAATTTATTTATTTTTACTCTTTATTCTCTCTTTAGTCATGTGTGTATTAATAGTCAATCATCACACACTTTAACGGTGAAGGAACACATCGTGAGGAAAGTTGCATACCATAGAGATTTGTAAGAATTTCTATGGTATATAAAGTTCGTCAACCCGCACTGGGCCAGCGCGGTGGACTATATGGCCTAGGCACTCTCAAGCGTAGGACGTCCACCCACAAGGTGGTCAGACGACCTGGTAAAGGTCGCGGGACGTCGCTGGATGCAGGCTGCCTCCAACAGGTCACTGTGGAAATCATTGGGAGACAGTGGCGAAGGGTTCATACAAGCCGATTCCTAGCAGCACGCCTTATAATTTAAAGGAAATTATTAATTATTAACATTTTTTTAAATAAGTTATATGAAGAAAATAATCAAATAATAAACAATATTACAATAAATATAAACAATAAACAAATGTTATTCGATATTAATAAACAAAATATTATCGATCAATTATTAACACAACGACAAACGCATTGCGCGATGTTCAACGTAAGTACATGCATACGAAACACGCGGCCGCCTAGATCCCGATGACGTCACGTCAGGCTACAAGGACACAGCACGAGTTCCCGTTGCTCTCGCGCTCATTTCCAACGCATTATTTGCCATCTCTGTCACACGTTTGTTGCTCAGAACTGCATGCAAAATTGCACCTTAAAACCTTTAGCTTATAAGGTCTAAATTTATTTGTTGAAATACGACGGTATTCGCTTGTAAATATGCCGGTGGGCCTACGGCTTATAAAATAATTTGCCAGTTCGCGCCTCTTTTATTTCGTGTTTATAATAATTAGAAAATATTATTTACTACTGTGTTGTTTCAGTGTATATGTATAATGCGGTGTCTATTTTTAGGTTTGTATATAATTAGTGGGTAATTTATGAAATTTTACTGGTTTCGAAGTGCAAACAGATCTATCTATTTAGCAAAACTTTAATGATGAATGAAACTTGATAATGTCGTATGTATCGTTTTATCTGATGAATTGCATTATTATGAGGTAATTTTAAAAATGCTGCATTTACGTAATTAAAAAACGCACTGGAAATTATATTAAATTTGATAATACATTTAAGTACCAGAGAAAGAACGGCAACTGACAAGTTTTAATTATTTAATAAATATTGTAATGCCGTATTTTTGTTAGCGTTGATTCAAAATAGGACATACAAACATAACCCACGCCTGCATCCCATGAGGGTTGCCAGATTCGATAGGTCTCCAGTTAGCTCTATACTGGCATCGTTTTACTTTCGTCCACTTACATCAATCTCTTCATCTTTTTTTATATATAAGGAACGTATGAATTTTTTTTGTCGATCAATTTCAAAACAGGCTAATGTTGTCTTTTGCATTGAATCGAAATTTACTTTAACGTTAAAAAAAGCACCTAACGGGCACAGTGCTATTCCGTGCAAGTGTTGTATGAAAATATAGTAAGTATTACTAAGCAAATATGTCGCTCAATATCTTACGAACATAACGGAGTAAAAATATAAGTATGAGTACTTGTTAATTTAATAAAACTAGTCACCAGAAGTATCGGCTTCCCTTTTGAAAAAAGTCACCCTTCGCCACTGTTGGGAGAGGCCTATGTTCAGCAGTGGACTTCCTCTGGCTGATGGATGGATGGATGACTCTCAATTGTATTCTCGATTATAGAGGAGGCTTGTGCCCTGCAGTGGGATGTTCCTATATAGGCTGATACAGCACACTTACTATTGCATTGTAGTCACTTTGTCATGAAACTAAAATATACCAACATTCATAATTTTTAACTGCTTTTTACATAAATTTTCACTCCTAATTAACTTATTCATGGCGAAAGTTTCCCCTTATATACGTCTGATAGATTTAATTTGTTCGGCTCATTTGAAAGGCATTCCCGGGACGCCCGGGATATGACGGATGCTCGATAAACTCGCTCACGTCGACGGCTTTTGGAGGTCCCGGGGGAGAGGGGCTATATTTGTTGTAGCTATGTATTTTTATATTGATTTATGAAAATTATAGGATAATTCAATTGCTGAAAACAATAAGAATCAATTTAATTTGTAGTTCTTTTTCATTAATGATCAACGGTAGTAGTATATTCGCAATCGGTGTAGTGACCACCTTACACGATGGTGGAAAGTCGATTAAAATGATCAACGCAAATATGACGACTCCTAGATTGTTGGAGAGAAAATAGTTTAATCTAATGGATACTCTATCTGGAATCATTTACACTTACCATCGAATCAATGCATTGCAGCTACTTGTGGGCGCCAGTACAAAAAAATATAACATAAACTTACACCTTTTCCCAGTAGGGGTAGGCAGAGGCTATTCTGGTAGCAACCAGGACTACCACGTTTCGCCTTGTATTTTACATCCCACGGTGTAATAGGAGGCGAGCCTATCGCCATATCGGGCACCAATTCCTGGTTCCGAGCTGATAATATAAAATCCAATATAACTTTGCCCGACCCGGGAATCGAACCCGAGACCCCAGCGTTGTACCCGCACCGTAGTACAACTACTCCACCGAGGCAGTCTAAAAAAATATAATGACTAAATAAATTCACATTTACACTCTTATTTAAATAGGTTACTCGTACTTTATTGTAAAGTCACACTTCGCTCATCAAAACGCCAGTCTGCCAAACAGGTGGAAAGATAAATGGGAATAATATAATTGAAAATTGTTACGAAAAATCAGGCCACAAATCTTATAGAAATCCTCTGTTACTTGAAATAAAAGTTATTCGCACTGTTCAATTGTCTTATAAAAAATTGTGGCAATGTGCTAATTTAATGTGTACTAATTTATGCCCTGAGTTTGTCTGTACAGATTTTTCTCCTTTTTTACTAGTCCTTCACTTTTGTGGGGATCTGTTCAATATAATTCTTACATATTTAGCAAAATGATTTGGCTTGTAAGCTTTAATTCGTCGTTTATGATGCAAATTTCCTCCAAAGTAAACAGATACAAAAAACCACAACTGCATAACCTGGGAATTGAACTTCCTACTCTCTCAACTTTAAACAAGCCAGACAACAGTCTCAATTTAAATTTAATTCAGGTTAAAAATATGTATATTTGATAGTTAACTTTTAAATGACGATTCAAACATCTTTAAAACGAATAGCCGGTAGAATTAAAATTGCAACGATTACTTGAGTATTAGCAGTCAGATTTCGGATAAGCGGAGAATACGATAATGTAATTTAACTGGCGATAGCTCTTGAAATAAAGAATATTGCTTGTTTATTAATACGAGTATAGAAAATACATTTATGTTTTAGATTTTTTTATATTTGCACAGCGAAGTAGCGCTGGATGCTAAGTAAGGTTAGGTGTACATGGAACAATTATAGGATTTTCTAAAAAGAAATTGCCTTTATAATTATCTTTATAAGTCGAGACTAACAAAATCAAAATATTCTTAATTCAAATTGTCTTTCACAATATCTTTTGAATCGTTAATTACTGCTACCACCGCTTCGAAACATTGTAAGAATAAACTGCATAAACTGTTTTTTTTTCCTTCTTTTTCTACCAGTGGATCTAGTCCGCAACATAATACATTTTCTACTTGATCTCATCCAAGCTCATACACGCACAGATCAACCTGACAGTCATACTTATTGCCTGGATAGCCAAACTGCTAATATACGGTAAAAGTAGGCACATATATGCCGCTGCCCGTTCTCAGAACCAACGGATAATAATATCAGGGTCACAACTGACCCCCAAAACCGTGTGTGAAATCACGTATCTGATCCCAGACACGTCCGGCGGGTGAATCTATGCGTGTATGACTAGGTACTTAGTCAATGCTATTGTATATCCTTTTGTTCAATTGGCTCATAGAATTTTGAAGAACACATAAGATTTTCCAATTCTTGTAGGCTTTCGTGGGTATTGGATTAATTTGATTTTTTTGCGTGTATTATGGGCTCAAGGTAATATGTTTTTATACGCGCTACAAAATATAAAACTGATATTATATTTCTAACAGCCTCCGTGGCTTAGTTGGTAAAGAACCGGCTATGAAAGAATGGGCCGTGGGTACTTTCCCTGCACCAAGACAATATTTTGTGAGCCATACATATTATATTGTTTTCGAGTTTGAGTGTAGCGACACTATTAAAACTTATCTTATACTTACTGATAACGACGACATAACAATTGTTATCTTACTGTAAGGTTGGGATTGCGTATGTTTTTATGTTTTAAACAAAAATAAAGAAGATAATCACACATATACTTCCCAGATATCCGTAATGTGAGAAGCCCTACCAGGACAGCATCGTAACAATGTGATATCCACGGAGCGAGCGTTTTCCGAGGCATTGGGCCGGCAAACACGATTAGTTTTATATCGTACGTCATACCGCCAGGACGCTTAAATAACCTTGTTATCTGACGATATTTTTATATACTCCTTTGGTGTTTGGTTTTGTTGAAAATTTAGTTTATTTTGTATTTGAATTAATAAATAATAAATACACCCAACAGACATACAAAGTCCTGACCCTACACTAAGAGCGAGTCTTGTGTCGTGGGTATCAGAATTACGAGAGACTTTTCGGTCTCACAAACACCCAGGCCTGAGACAAATACTTATGGTTCACACAAACATTTATCTCGGTGCGCGGATTGGCGGCGTCTAACCAACTGCGCCACGGAGGCTGTCATTAATCCCTAAGATGTTGTCAGCTTTGATTTGGGAATCCTCAAAACTCCCAATTACGTACATTAATAATATCAAGTTAATTACACTGGCCCTGTGAGAGAGTGACGGAGACGCATGATACCAAATTAAGGGCCTAAATATACCCATGTATGTTTAGCACATTTGTGTTTAATTTCGCGTGGGGTCGGAGTGTTAGCGATTTGAGGCTACCCGCTAGCGCTTATGATATTTTTTGCACATTTATGTTAGTAAAAATGAGTAATATTGAGAGGTCAATAGGTATTATTCGTTGCAAGTCAGAATTAGTAATTATCTCATAAGATTGTTTATATTAATGCAATAGATAATGCGCAGTGGCCTTTTGGTAATTATCAACAATTTAAATAAATTGATAGTCAATCACCACGCTCTATAACGGTGAAAGAAAACATCGTGACGAAAGCTGCCTAACATAGCGATTTGGAAGGATTTCTATGGTATGTAAATTCGTGGTGGACTATATGGCCTAACCCCTCCTAATCGTATTCTCGATTGACGAGGAGACCCGTACCCTGCAGTGGGACGTATATGGGCTAATACAGATACAAAATGCAATAGAATTTAGAAAAACGGAATATTTAAATATTATTAGTCAATAGCAATTTTATTTTGTTAAAATGGAAATCTACTATACTTAAAACCAGTATTAAGAAAATTTACATAATATAAAATAATAGTAACTCACGAAAAACAAAATTACACCTAGCGATAATTTATTACTACTTCATAAACCTACTGAATTTTATACCTTATTCTAGACAAAATAAGTAAAAGTTTACTGAGTTACGATCCAATGCTTAATTAAACTAAAACAGCTAAGTATCGCCAGTGAAATTTCAGTGTAATAAAGTTTAATAAAGACGAGTTAATCCGCTTCCCGCTAGCAGTGAGTCCGCGACCCAATATAATTACAATTAACGTTTCCATTATGTTGAAACGTCTTTATTTCATTTATTTATGAATGTGCGCTCAACATTAATAAGTAAATGCGTTTCATTAAAAATGTAATTAGTACGTGATATATTATGTAGATAAGGCTTACGTGTGACGCGTTGTTGGGTGTGGCGCACGGTGGGTCGAAACGGCTATTTTTGTGACATAGGATTTTTTTTCGGATTTTCCAATTTTTTTTCACGCCAACGTTTTGATATTATCATTCCTTACACTATTCATTCTTTGTATTTTTTTGCTTAACCCTATAATTTCGGCATAAAAAATTATTTTAGGTTTTTAATGTATGGAACGCACTATAAAAACCTAAATTTCTACGAAGTCCTGCTAGATCCTGCGTTAAAACCTTATTTTTCTGAATCCTGGCCAGTTCTACTTTACTTGTACATTTCGAATGTCTGCATTGACTTGCAACTTTTCCAGTTATAGGGATCGGAAAAATGGTAAAAATAGTACTATTTCTAATTTTGTAATTGACATTTTAAGTCAACTTAACCACAAGATAGTAAGACAAAAACATTGTGGATATACAAACTATTATATAAAAATCTAATAGAATAACACAATAGAAGTAAATAAGTAAATATTTATTGGCATAATTGGTTGTTGTACCCAAAACATGTGGTTACACAATTAACGTAAACACAGTAATAAATCATAAATGCAAATGGACCACCAGATGGCAAAGGATTACTTTCAGTCATTAACACTGATGACATCTGGAGATTACAGGTGCATTTAGTTAATTGTTTTACAACTACTGTTTGTTTATTGTCTTTAATTAACTAAAACAAAACAAACATTCTCGTGATATCGATTGTAAACATGTTTTGTCCTTTTACTTAGTTCTATCATTAATGAGAGCATCTAGGGCAATAAAATTTGTTTATTGCCCAGGGTATAAAATGACTTATATTTTGAATTCGTTCTTAATGTACATTTATCCGTGCTACGATCCATACCATTTTATTTTGAATCCTTGTTTCGGTATCATGGAGGGTCTAGTTACTAATCTCGATATGTTTGTTGTTTTAAGAGACCAGCTTGGATCTCTATCAGATAGCAAAAAACTTTCTGATTTTCTGCAACAGAAAATAAACGTAACTGAAGAAAATAGTGTAGTGCTTCAAAAGTTTTGTGTAAAATTCTGTTCTTCTATAACAGCTAGATGGCAAAAATGCAATCGTATATTTTCTAACTTTATTAAAAAAAATGGTGATTGGCTAGAAAGTGAAATAATTTGGCCTAAAGGACTAAAATTAAACGAAAGACACGAAGAACATGAAGTACATGAAGAACACGAAAGACATGAAGAGGACTTAAGTCTTGAGAATCTGTCTCCATCCACATCGAAAGCTTCTACAGCTTTGATTTGTCCCAGAAAATCATTCGATGATTTGTCCAACAGACAAAAACGAAGACGAGTAGACCAAATTCAAAATAATTTGTCTCAGGAAGAATTAATTGCAGCTACATCAAATACACTGAAATGTAATGGACAAGAAGCCATCGCTAATATAATAAACCATTTACTTAAAAATCCAGAAGATATAACAAAAGTGAATAATTGCTTGAATGCAAAAAAATATGTTCCATACACTGCTGATAAAGCGTTGGCGCTACTTGTTTCCCTAAATTTGTCGAAGGCACAATATATAAACCTAAGAGAATCAGCAAGCGAAAAAGGCTTTCAATTGTATCCTTCTTATTATAAATTAAAAGAAACAAAATTGAAATGTTACCCAAGAAAGGAGGATATGACATTTAGTGATTGCACGGCATCAGTTAAATTGCAAGCTCTGCTCAACTTGACAGCCTCAAGGCTTTTGGATACAATTGAGTTCGATTTAGATTCTGCAACTGACCTGAAGCTTATCAGCAAATGGGGCTTTGATGGATCCTCGGGGCAAAGCAATTATAAGCAGATCTCTGAAGTAGGCGTGGACGATTCCAGTATATTTATGGCAAGTCTTGTTCCAATAAGACTACAACATGATGATGGAACGGTTTTATGGGAAAACGATCGAAGTTCATCCACATTTTACTGTCGTCCCATTATGTTTACGTTCACAAAAGAAACACAAATTACTGTAGCAGCTATAAAAGCCGGTATATCAGGAGAAATCGAGGCACTCCAGCCATCTATATTTAGGAAAGTGAAAATTGCCCACGAATTAATGATGACAATGATTGACGGCAAAATAACTTCATACTTTTCTGAGACTTCAACAGCAGTTTGTGACATTTGCAAAGCGAAACCAACAGAAATGAATAATTTGGAATCCCACAAACTGCGATCTAAGAATGAAGAAATGTACCAGTATGGATTGTCATCATTGCATGCGTGGATAAGATGCATGGAGTGCCTACTCCACATAGCTTACCGTTTGGAGATTAAGAAATGGAACTGCAGGGGTGACGATAAAGAGAAAATGAAGACCAGAAAGTCTGCAATTCAACAAGAATTTAAAGAAGAATGTGGCTTGCTAATTGATATAGTGAAGCAAGGAGCAGGCACCACTAATGATGGTAATACGGCTCGAAGATTTTTTAAAAATACAGCCATGACAGCACGTATCACTGGCATTAATGAGCAGTTGATAGAGAATTTTTATATCATTCTACAAACCATTGCGTCTGGAGAGCGTGTTGATATTACTAAATTCGCTTTATTTTCTACCGAAACCGCAAAACTATATGTTGATTTATATCCGTGGTATTATATGCCTTCCAGTGTACATAAATTATTAGTTCATGGGGCTGACATAATTAAACATTTTGGGGCTATACCCATTGGAAAGCTGTCGGAAGAAGCCGCAGAAGCACGGAACAAAGACTTCCGAAAATATAGGGAAAATCATTCCCGAAAAATTAGTAGGATATCTTCGAATGAGGACATCTTACATAATCTCCTTTTGTCATCTGATCCAAAGATCACAAGTCTTAGATCACGCATGACAAAAAAACATGTTATGGTTCTCTCAACAAAAGCTAAAGAGCTTCTGCATTTGCCATCAAAACCAGAAGACTTAGAATTTATTAATGTAGAGAGTATTTTAGAAGATCTACAAAACAGTAGTGATAGTGAGTAGTATATAGGTATAGGCTTTATACTAGCCTTTTTTATTATTATTTTTTAGTTATTTCCATCATTTGTTTTTTTTTAATCTGGCACGGCACATATACAAGTTTTCCTTGGTATTTGTTAATTTATTAGATTAATTATTTATCTTATTTGTGTAAAATTTACTGAAGATAATTGTAAAAAATCTTTTGGGAAATATTGAATTTTATCATTTCTTTCGAACTGCATAACTGAAAAAGTTGCAGGTCGATGCAGACTTTCGAAGTATAGAAGTTTAGTAGAACAGACCAAGATTCAGAAAAATAAGGTTTCAACGCAGGATCTAGCAGGACTTCGTAGAAATTTAGGTTTTTATAGTGCGTTCCATACATTAAAAACCTAAAATATTTTTTTTTGCCGAAATTATAGGGTTAAGCAAAAAAATACAAAGAATGAATAGTGTAAGGAATGATAATATCAAAACGTTGGCGTCAAAAAAAATTGGAAAATCCGAAAAAAAATCCTATGTCACAAAAATAGCCGTTTCGACCCACTGTGTGGCGTGGAGATTATTTCGTTGTTTTTCGTACTGAAACTGTAAAGTAACTTCAATGGTTCTGATGATGTGTATTTATTTATTTATTTATTTATAAATTCTTTATTGTACACCACATACATACAAAAAAAAAAAAAAAAAAAGAATTAAAACTAATTTAAATAAAGGTGACAATCGGCGGTCTTATCGCTTACAGCGATTTCTTCCAGACAACCATTAGATGGACTGATTTAAAAAGAAATTAGGAAGAAGATGTGTAGAACGGAATCAAGATAGAAAATTCACGGCGGGAGATTTAACGTGACATAGCAGTAGAAACTGGTGATCATGAAGACTAAGGAAACCTCGAGAAGAGTAATCGTGTTATCTAAGCCAATGGATGGAATAACTCCCAGAGAGAAGGGAAATTGTTGGGCTTGGGATTTTGAGGCAACGTGGCGAGGGACAATACGCCTTGTAGTCAGAACCACCCTGACTTAATTGTTACAAAAATCCCGTGTATCTAATATGCAAAACTGAAAACGACGTTTTACAAAATAATCTTGCAAAATTAATTTTGAAATTGCAAAAATTTCAACTTCATTATCCGGAGCATTCTTGAGGGATCTTTATACCCTTTTGAGGGCCTTTAAAGGGCATTTTCTAGCGGAAAATTATACGATGGGGACTAAATGATTATTATTCCATGGGCTTCCCAGTGCTTCAATTTAAGCATGTTAAATAATTTAGAAGGGAGAAGACATGAAATATGAAAATATGGGTGAGGAATTTAAATGATGTCGTAAATTTGCTCTTAGAAATAAGGTATTTTATGCTCCTACCTTTTTATATGGCTATATAAAATTTGAGTAAAAATAATTTTAATTTTTTTTTGAGAAGATTTTGGTCATCTGCGTAATCATTGGACCATGAGAACAATAACCCTTTAGACTTATAAATGAAAGAGCTTCAACCAGTTTAGTTGGTATTATGCACAGTTTGATACAAAAATAGGTTTAAATTAGAATATAACTTATTTCTTTAAACAAAAATAATAAATGAATTTTGTAAATTAAATTGTGGAAGTCATCCATCCTGGCTTGTCTGTTTTTAATTTAGCCTGTAAATCCAGGACTAAGTAAATTACGGCTTAGTGCGTCAATCATTGTAAAACCTTTTTTTAATTAATCATCTTAGTTTGTCGCATAATCCACTTTTAAAAGTGTATTAGTAGTAATCTCTCTTGGTCTAAAAAAGGGAAAGTAGGTAAGGTATAATCTACACACAAGTTGGATCCTTCAACCTAAATTTTTTACTAAACTATACATATACAGAAAGATAATAATGAACTACAACACATTCAGAAAGTTGAAGATATCCCGCGAGACCCAACCTGAAACATCTGCCTACTCTCAACGCTATCCAAAATATGAATACATTAAAATTAACAAGTGAGTGGCGAGGCCTCACAAGCCAAACTCGCGGGTGGAATAACAAAAATTCATCAAGAACAAACACAAAGGCCTACTTGAGAGCCAGCGGGCTGTGAATTTATATCTTGGTCCACTCGGTCAAGCCAAACTAGCTTTTACACGTGTCTTTGACTCCTTTTTGATGTTACCTTTGAGCGGTGAGGCTGTATAATTGTTTTCACTTTTGGGTCTTTATGTAAAAGTTGAAAAACACAGTTAAAATTTGTTCTAGTGAGAAGGAGGGGATGTTGTATTAAAAGTTACTGATATAATAATTACTTTCATTTGAAAAGTGATCGGTAGCTACGTTGAAAACAAAATGGTAGTGCCTTAAAAACATTTAACGTCATAATATATTTTATGTAATAATTAATTTACTAACTACTGTATTAACTTAGATTTAATGTCAACGAATTTGAAATGGAAACATATGTAATTTCCACTATCAATATAATTTCAATTATGTTTCAAAATCAGCATTTAAGCACTGTACGATGACACTCAACCTATTTCTTAAGAACTAACCACATTTCCTTAAAATAGGTCAGCATAAGACCAGAAGAAAGCACAAGACTCATCAGACAAACAATTATAAAAGTGAATTGAACGGAGTAGCAATTGAAGCGTTCCAAACTACGTCAGCGGCAGACGGGCAGGCACTCGTTCAGAACAATCGGAATTATCTTGTATTCAAAGTTGTAGCAGAGTTGCCACTCCGGGTTGACGTGCTTGTCGTTGAAACTGATGTACAACCTGCGGCGAAGGATCATTATGTTTTAGTAATGTTAAGAATTGGGGAAAATATTTTTATTTTATAACGGTGCAGGTCGATGTGGATTCTTGGAGACATATGTTAAGGAGAGATCCTCCTGTAGCTGAGGATAACGATAATGATGGACGTAAATCCATGCGCATGTCCAGAACAGTGACCTTAAACTGTGACAGATGATAAATTTTATTAAAACAGATATTGGTTTTAAAAATCATGTTCTAAGAATATTTGCTGATTGGAAACATTTGTCTAGCTTTGAGCTATTGTGCACTTTAAATCTTAGTGTATAAACTCCTCAATGACATTGAAGCAATTCTAATATAATACTATCACTAAATATCTCAGAATCCAAATTGTAATAGTTCGAAACTAAAGAATAACATTGTAATATAAATTCAGAATCACTCTAGTCGAATGTTACGTAGTCGCTCTAGGTAATGTACGTCGGATCCTTCGGGACCTAAGCACTAGTTTTAAGGCCCCAATTTTAACCGACATCACGTTATTTACTTTTGAAATGTGCCTGAAATTTGGTCTTACTACGAAGTCGTGATATAAACTAAGATGAATGGAGCGTTTAACAATATTTCTACAATTTACTATATTACGAATAGATGTGTGACTAGTTGGCAAAACTTAATTGGATTTTTTTTGTTTAATTATCGGTATACATATTAATATATTATAATCTGCAAAATATCACTAGATAATTATTATGCAATACTTCGAACAATTATACACGAGAAAAATATTAATTTATTATTAATACAATTAAAGTTAATGTAAAATAATATTTCAAATAAGTATAAACAAATTTATCTGTGATAAATGACTCAACGGCTCTAAGATAATGGCTTTAACCATTAGCGAACTAAACGAAAATCCAGATAAAATTACTGATAAAACGGAGCTAATCTTGCTTATTATGCACACAAATTACATAAACAGAAGTAATCATTCTGGCGACATTGTAGATTTCAGCGACCCACATTCTCTTACGAGCGTGAAATCCAGCCTGTAAATTCTAGACGCGTCTAGGACTCACGTAAATGAAGATGTTGCGGTGGATGTGCATAGTTGAGTGCTTAGAGCAATCAAGTAACCAAAATGTCTTGGAATTTAGTTGAGGAATAAATCATATTGTTTCAAATAGGAATAGTTTGTTCGTATTGACGTGGGATCGGAAGAAATAATTGACGTGATTAATGGATTGAAATAGTTTTAATTTATGGTTATGTAAGCAAATAGATCGTCAGGCTACCTGATGATTCCTAGAATTGTACGTGATATTTTCAATTTTAGAATTTTGCAGGAATTCATCAAATTGAGGAGGTAAGAGTGCTTCGGTGGCGTAGTAGTACGGTACGGTTACAAAGCTGAGGTCTCGGGTTCGAGTCCCGGGTCGGGCAAAGTGATATTGGATTTTTCTATTCATTATCAGTCCGGAGTCAGGAATTTGTGCCCGATATGGCGATAGGCTCGCCCCCTATCACATCGTGGGACGGAACATACAAGGCGAAATGTGTGTGTCCTGGTGGCGCCTCTGCCTACCCCTTTGGGGATAAAGGCGTGAGTTTATGTATGTATGAGGAGATAAGAGAAGTTGTTTTTTTTTATTTTGTTTTACTTTTTATGTATAGATGGTATATAGACCAGAGGTTTACCTTAAGATAGTGCAGAAATGAACAGAAGTAGGTGTTCATACGCTTATTTGATTAAAGATTTACCTATAAATATAAATTAATTAATAATTAATAAAAGTTATGATGGTTTTGTGACAACTATGTCTGGAGATATTTCTACGGTCATATTTTTTGTATGAGTAGTTATAGTTCTGATAATATGTATATTCCACTACAGAGCCCTCCAGGTCCTGAATTCTACAGAGCTTTGGGCCTTAATCCGCCGCGTTTGATTCTAGTTGTAGACTAGAGTTTACACTTTACAATCTAGTAGTCACTACAGGATAGGTCTTTTTAAGTACTTAACAGCATGTTAAGTACTTAAAAAGACCCGAAACATGTAAGGCATTTGATGGTGTATTTACATATTGTTATGGAGAAAGGGTAAAACTTTAACCATTAGACCAACCCTCAATTCACGAAAAATACAATCAGTTGCTGCATACATTTTGCAGAGTGAAAAAATATATTTTATTATAGGACAGATTTTTTTCTAAATTGCAATTTCATAGTTGGCCCTATAGTAGTTAATAGTTGTTCATTATGCTGAGTTTATAATTCTCCTTTCGACTTAGAATATCCTTTCTGTGTAACCCTATTTAAATTAAGTCAAATTATATGGATAAAATCTTTCAGAAATTGAATATAAAATAAGCGTTAGATTCGTCATTGTTGCAGTAAAACAAAGTTAACCTCATAACAGAGATCGGCATTCCGCGTTGCTTTGTAATTAACCACTGTAACAATTTGAGTGGCTCATTAAAGTTGGATCACAAAGCTGGCACCGCTTGCAGTGAGCGCTTAATTATTGTGTGACGATTTGCTTTATCGCCCGTGTTGGGTCTTGGCTTGTTTGTTGTACTCGTTGTGGTAACTTGTAACTAGATTCCTGTCTCGGATTTTGTCTAGACTGTGTAAAACTGTTTTGTGGAACTTGGCTGTTACGTTTCGTTGGGTAAGAGGAATTTTAAGATATCTATTTAATTACATCAGGTGTATAATTTTTTAATTCCGTCTGTAAAATGATTGATTTGCACGATGATAGAAACACTGTCATAATGATTCACGAGCTTCGTAATTCAGCTAGAATCTGTGTTTATTACAATCTGTTTAGAACAAAACGACATCATTGTGACAGCCTCCGTGGCGCAGTCAGTTAAACTACAAACCCAAGACCGTTACCGCCGACATATGACTTAATTGATCTTAATGTGAAGTCAGGACTATGTATGTGACTGTTGGGAGTATTATTTATTATGATTTTTCCATCCGTGCTCTTTTCTTGTACCTGTATAGTAAGCCTTCATAAATACAGCTTCTCTACTTGAACAAACCATCATACCATTCCCATATTAAATATCTTTTCTACATGCTCTTGTACAAAGTTCCACCCCTATTTTACAGGCACCCTATCTTTTTTATTTAGCGTTATTTAAACCAGAGTCATCCATCCATTACCAGTGAAACCAAACCAATAATTAAATTAATTTACCGTAAATCTATCGGTGTAGGACTAATACTGGCTTAGTTCTGATGAGGAAGATGTGTACTGTTCCTGATCTTCCAGTTACACTCGCCTTGTGTATTTCTTCTGTTACATTCTCTCTACTTAACTCCTTACTTATCTTGGCATCCTCACATTCCTTTCTCAATTCTCGACTCCCCTTAATACCTCTTCTTTCTACACAAAGTTACTTCACTATTTCGCACTGATATCCTGATCAATCTATCGTACCAATGAAACAAAACGGCTGAATAACAAACAATTGTACAAAGAATATTCTTATAACGGTAGCTAGGTGTTATCTTGCCTATCCCTGTCTGGCAGCGCGTCTGTCGCACGGCTATTTAAAGCGGCTCCCTTCTAGTGGAAAATCAAAGGGACGCTAGTGGGCCGTGAAGCCTAGTGGGCCGCGCCGGGCGTGCTCACCCAAACTTGGACTGTAAGACAGCGTGTTCGGATCCCGGTATTAAGTATCGTTGGGGATTTTTATAATTTTGTGTGCATTGGTTATTGTGAAAAAGAAGTAATAAATGGTAATAAATGAATGATTTGAGTTATGTCCGGTTTACTAATTACTATATTACCTCAAGTTCCTATATCTGATTTATTTCTTCCGACAAACAGCAGTGTAAATGCACTGTTGTGTTCCGGTTTGAGGGACATTGTAGCCAGAGTAACTACTGGATATAGTGAGTTTTTACATCTTATGTCTCAGGATGGCAAGCGCAGTGAAATGCCAAGCATTGCTTTGTAATACATTGTTTTGTTTGGTTTTGCTACTGTCATATCGCTTACCATCAGGCGAATGGCACGCTCGTCTCGCCATTCATCGCAATAAAAAAGAAATATATTCACAAAAAACTATCAACAGGTGCACTCACATTCAAAAACGAACAAGAGACATACAAACGTGCCTGCCTAAACAACAGACACAACACAAGCGGAGGATTTGGCGCCCTCCATAGCTGCGTGCTGAAGATAGGATTCGGGTGTTTAAAACTCAGGAGAACGGGAAACATAGGGAATAAATAATGGAACGTGAAGAATATCGGGGATTTTGTGTTGTTAGATGTATAGCTTTACTCTGACTGCCTCACGGCTTAGCTATACGGCACGATTACAACGCTGACGTCTCGGGTTCGAATCCCAGGTCGGGCAAAGTGAGTCAATTGTCAGGTTTAAAGTTTGATTCG
This sequence comes from Deilephila elpenor, assembly GCA_949752805.1. Taxonomy (NCBI): domain Eukaryota; kingdom Metazoa; phylum Arthropoda; class Insecta; order Lepidoptera; family Sphingidae; genus Deilephila; species Deilephila elpenor. Next base: position 13,293,738 of record OX457108.1, read on the forward strand.
CAGGTCGAGTATTCACGTGAGGTTTTGGTTCGAAAAATGTTTATATTTATAACATTATGGTATATGGTGTTAGCTAGATAGTTAACTTTTATATGTAGGTAATTTCATATTTCATCTCGAGCATTATCATTTACCATGTGCATTAGTCAATTGCGTATTAGAATAAAATACATTAATCAATAAATTAAGTCCACTTCATGACCGTGAAGGCTCTTATGTGTTCAAACGTTTGAATTAATAAAAATACTCGAAAAAGTCCGGAAATAATCTTATTACAATTTATAACTTTTGTAAGAACTCAGTAATCAATTAACATGTTTATTAACAAGACAACAGGCCGCGTTTCGGATACAATATAGTGAGACAATTGTCCTTCTGCCCATGGCGGAGGTTCTGACAGATACATTATCGGGCTCAACAGGATATCGCCGATCTAAACAGAGCTAGTAATGTGTTGCAAAGGGCCGACAATAGCCGAATAGTTGTCGAATCCGAAAATAATGTTTTGGGGAAAGTTTTCTAATCGTAGTGGTGGGGATTTTTTTATTAAAAAAGTATATGTTTACCATAGGAGTAGTATGATCCATAATTATTATTTCAATTTTTTTTCTCAAACTCAAGTTTGAAGAAATTAATACAAAAAATTGAAGAGTAAATAAATGTATTAGCATATTATTATATTATTGATTTAACAAGTAATATTAGCATATTAGCAAGTAATCGTTGAAGTATCTGATAAGAAAACACAAAAAATATATTGGTAAAAATCCAATTTTGTTTTTATCTTTCATCCATACAAAATATTACTTAAATAATACGTCCCACCATCAAATATAATTATTTGAAATAATTCACCTATTAGTTTATTTGCCTTTTGTCGCTGCAAGAATATTATTTAGTTTTTTTTAACAATAAAGCAGTTCAACTAATTATAATTATTTATCTGTGCTAAATCTTATGATATCCTAGAGATAGCATACAACTATTTCGCCAGCCATCACAACTGTCAGGATGGCCGAGCGGTCTAAGGCGCCAGACTCAAGGTATTCCTTGCCTGTTAAACAGGTCGAGTTATTCTGGTCCTCTCTGAGGGCGTGGGTTCGAATCCCACTTCTGACAAAACTTTTTGTAATTTTTTATTGCGTTTTCATGTTATAAGAAGGTTTTTGGAATCGTATACATATTTTTATGAACGCAGGATATAAAAATTAAGCTAATGTAAGTATGTTTTTTTGTGAAATAATGGTACTATGTAATTTTTTACAACTGAATCGAATATTATAACAAATTTTTGTTTTTTAATTTCCATTTGTTGAGTTATCGCATGCATGTTGAAGTGAAGAAAAACCTAAAGAAAAACAACGCCCACTGTGTCAAAAATGTTCTAACTTGGATCCTAGGCCGCTAATCATGCAAGTTATAGTGCAGTCAGATGCGTGGCTTAAAGTTTCTGTATTCCTTTCATTGTTCAGAATTATTTTAAAATATTTAAATAAATCAATAAGCCTTCCAACAACTACGATTAAGGTTTAATGAAAGCCGATTTAAGCCAAAGCCGAATATAAAACATCCCTACAAGCACGTCACTATAGCAACTGAGCCGGACATATTTTAGTTCAATCATTTGCAGGCTACAGTAACGATACAAATACGATACTTGTAAGATATATGAGGTAAATTCTCTTACATGAAAATAGGAGGTAAAACATATATACATACATACATAAATACATGAACCCACGACTTTTCCCGGAAGGGGTAGATAGAGGTTCCCCCGGTAGTAACCAGGACACCTACGTTTCGCCTTGTATTTTCCGTGCCACGATGTGATTAGGGGCGAGTGTATCGTACTATAGGGCATAAATTCCTGACTCCTGGATGGTAATGTATAGAAAAATAAATTATCACTTTGCTCGACCCGGGAGTCGAACCCGAGAACTCAGCTTTGTAATCGTACTGTAGTTCAACTACTGAGGCAATTAATATTATTTTATTTATTAGGGACAAAAAACCGTTCGATGCTAAAACATAGGAGAGAGAAAATTATACTAGGGAATAAAATCTAACGATAACACAGCCCAGACCATTGTCCACATATTGACAAATATAGTTAAAAAATAAGAAAAAACAATTATGAAAGGAATTACAATAAACATATATTATATGCCAACAGATGAGACATAATCGTCGTAAGTACCTACTCCAATTGCACTGAAATACACTTGTCTTTAAGTGCTAAGTAGTCTTTTAAATATAATCCTATAAAAGAAGCTGTAAATTATTTGAGATTCAGACACTAATTGTCTGACTTTTGTTAGTTTAAATACCAAATTAAGAGCAACTTTTAATACTGTTGTGCGACTACCAGCTTTATTTACAAAACTGAATTTTACATTCCATCTGCCATAAATTGGCATTTAAAGCAGTCCATATCGCAAAGCCTCACTTGGCACGGTTTAACACGGGCATCACGTGAACGAGCTTACTTTTAATGCTTACGCAGTTAAACCGGATCAATTTGATACCCGCTTAAGAACCCGGTATTATACAGCTTAATTAAAAATGTATTGATCGTTGAAGCGCCGCGATCGCGTTATTGGGTTTGGAATATGGAGATGTCGTGGAATGATCGGCGTTGAGAGGCTTGAATGGATGGTATTCGTATTTGGCTGGATAGCAACCATGCACGATTTTAGAAAAGCCCTCACTCTATGTGGAGTTTGCTAGCGAAATTGTGTCGATCAGCGTCTTTCGCCGGCATATAACAATGTAGAACGGAATATTTCGACTAAGAATTAAACTTTTTTATACTGGTTTGTGAAGTTGGCTTCATTGCATCTAAAGGTGAGCCCGTCTCTAGATAAGTTTATTATAAGGTAATATTATTACGATTATTAATCGTCTAACTAACCTCAATTTATTAAGGGTCGCGGGTAATACATAATTATATTGTTATTTTAAACCCAACATTGGAATTGAATGGTGACTAACTATATTAATTAATACTCAATCAACTGGGCGACTTAAAGTATAAGTACTAAATATCCGTATAAAAATATGAAGAGAACTACAGGCAAATAATAAACAGCTGAATAAAATGAAAATAGTTGTGCACGCGACTCGGTTAAATATCAAACAATGTGCGGAACTAGTGAGTTCGCCACGTAAGGAACCATGTATAGTTCCTAACTCACTTGAACTTTGTATTGTAGATGTAGTAGTAATGCCTCTTTGTACTAGCTTTAGCAAAAAATAAGGTGGTGTAAGCTTTCTTCCTCTTTGAGAATTAGTGACGAATGGCCTTATTCATGCTGATTTAAAACCTATTTTAGTTATCGAATGTTTTGTCTTCTTCCCTCAAACTGAATTCTAAAGTCGTTCAAAAGGAACCAAAAATTCGATGACTAAAATAGGTTTTAAGTCTATAAATAAATTCGAAAAAGTATAGGCGCGATTTTGAAATTTTAGTGGTTCATTTCGAATGAAGCTATAAGAGTAATATTACTTATACTTTTTTTTGATATGTTAATGTAACGTTCATAAAAAGCCAGCTAAAACTTAATAAAAAAAAAACGTTTTACATTGCGTGCTTAGCTAAAATTATCAGATGACTAAAATAGTAAATAATGTTAAGCCGACTTTAACATGATTTTATTTAGATGCAGCGTAACCATTAGCCGTACAAGTAACGAATATCTTTGCTAGAAGTAAGGCATGAACAATTGAAATCGCGAAAGTAAACTTTATTGTGTGTTGTACTAATTTCATCCTTGTATCTATAAACGGAAAAATACGTATGTTTTGACGCAATAAAAAAAGCCACATCCTATAAAAAACTATAACTGATAAACTCGAACCTACAAAATTCGCAATGTCTGTACCGGCAAAATATTTCAGAAACAACAAACAATTTTTAATTAAACAGATGAAAGTAAACCTTACAACTTTCTGCAAAAAACCTAAGGATATAAAACACAGTTTTCTCGTTGCTTTTAGACCTTCGATGGCGAAGTTTAACCCAAATCCAGTTTGTATTCCGAGCGCAACCCGAGGAACGAACCCGTAAACCAACTGAGCCGGTACATTGGGTCCTCGTATTTTATAACAAAACGCACAGTAAAAAGAAATAAGGACGAGAGAGGGTTTTCGCTTGAGACAATATTCGGTCTAGCTTGACGTCTATAAAATAGGCTTATTCTTGTTTATTTAACAATATTTTTTACGTCTTGTTTAGACTACTCAATATATTTTGAAGAAAGTAAATCTATGACCTATAAAAATCTGTACCTTACAAAAACCGCTACCAAAGTCTGGACAAAGTTGCGAAAAATGATAAACAGAGTGGACTTTTGCACCGGCCGAAATAACACTAGCAAAAAAAAAATTAAGTATTCTACAATACTACCGCATCTTCCTTTATTCTATGTGGCGTTATCCCGGTCGGTGCCAGGGTCCGCCTTCTGGCTGAGTCTCTTCTGTTTCGTCCAGCTTTTAGCATCCTCAATAGAAAGGCCATTGACACTCATGACGACATCTAGCTTACGCTTCTCTGGTATATCCCTCCGTCGAGCTCCGGAAATGTTGAGGCTCAAGCACATATTGCCGAAGCACTCCTGTGGCTTTCTTAGGATCATACCGCCTCTACAATATATTAAATTTAGTGAAGGGTATAAAACTGAAATATTTCCCACACTATCATCACAAACCAAAACGACCATATCTTTCCATTAAAATTTCATCAACCTACAAGTTATTTTCTATCTGTGAAGTTAAGAGCCGAGCGGCCAAAATCGATGAATTAATTTCATTAATTGTTAAAACTTCGGCCGATAACTAAATATGTTTCAGAGATATTTTATCATTTGGCCAAGTTCGGAATTGAACCGCTCTGCTCCGAGAATTTGCAATTTCCCCGTCCCGAGTTTAAGTAAATTTTGATAGCCGGGTTTGGTTTCCTCTGCGTACATTATCTGCTATGATTTATTTGGATTATTGATTGTTTTATGGTGTACAACACACAAGTCGTAAACACTGAAATACCACTAGATATACAGTGCCTCTGTTAAGTTTGTTAATTGTGTTATTGTAAGGTATCCTCGAAAATAAGGGAAATGAATAAAACATTGCGAGGAGAGGTGTATATTATCTAAGATACTTCTAAATATGTTTTTTTCATTGGAAGTAAGGGTGGTTTAAAAGATTAACGTCAGGCGTGTAGCCAATAAACAGATAAAAAAAATATTTTGACGAATTAAGAACCTCCTCCTTTTTTGAAGTCGGTTACAAATACAGTAAAATATTCATCATCATCATCATCATCAGCCCTTCTGCGTCCACTGCTGGACATAGGACATAGACCGTTGGGGTAGACGTGTTCTCGAGTGGAGACCGCGCCTCGGCAAACGTAGTGTAGGACGCCCTCCAGCCAGGTGGAGCGACGATATTCGTGGGGTGGCTGGTAGCGGTTGGCGACGATGGGCTGAAGATCGAGCCCAGTGGCGTGCTATGGGAGTAAAATATTACACCATGAAAATTATGTAACCTATCCAAGGAGAATCGAAGTAATGATTTTCTTCAATACACACATTTTGGGATGGCGTACAGATCACATTAATGAGATGTATTGCAAAAACAACGTAACAAGTAAGAGTGAAGTACTTATTTAATCATCCCTATAACCATAATACAGATCTAATACAATTATCCGAGGCAACCAGAGGTTCAAACACAACAACCGGGTCTACACTAATCCAAACCAATTTCAAATATTTACAACAATTAAACGCACCATTGATACAAGTTCTGTTATTTACAGAGTACCAGTAACAGAAACAAAGATAAGTGAGATTTGTTTCGATGGAATTAAATTTTAAACTGGGTGTTTGCGAGGGCCACCCCTTCCACCCTCACTCATATACATGCTACTGTCGAATTTGGAAGGTACTTTGGTAAATTTGATTAACTACTGTAATGTTCTTGTGATAAACATACGCAAATATTTAGATGTTAGCCTTGGTAACAGAAATGTTTTTGACGAGGTTTCATCGTTTACAGCCAAGAAGGCATATCGGGAAACCTTTTTTTAAACGGACCCAAAGAAGTGGTAAGAGCGGTAAGTCAAAATAGACTTCATTCATGTCAGAAGGCAATATTTGTGCACTCGACACAATTATTTAGGACAGTAGCAAAACCAAACAACACCATGAATTACACACATACGATGTTAAGTCTCATTATGTCTAGTAGTTATTCTGGGTACAATGTCCTTCAAACCGAGTACAATAGTGCATTTACACTGCTGTTTGGCGGGAGAAATAGACATTGCGTTGGTACCAATAATTACAGTAATTTCGGCTTAATTGTCTCCAGACATACACAGAAAGAACCCAATAGGCGACACTCTTACTCAGTATGATAGGTTCTCGAATCACCATACATATGGTGATCACTTTCTGCGCTGAAAAAAAAATGTTTATCAACGCCCATGAACACTGCATATTATGATTCCATGTTTTTTTTAAAACCACAGCATCATTTTGGCTAAATACGTAATATTACTCGTATATTTATTTTGGAATCTTACCTTCCTGGATGATGAATCTGAGGTCAGTAAAAACCGGCTTACTATCCATAGAACTTTGATGTCTTCACTAAGTAACATTGGGTCAATATGAGGTGGACTAAGAATGAAAGACTCAAAAGTAAAACAGTTACAGTAACAATGCGCTAATATATGAAGAGACTTGGATACGGTTGAAGCAAAGAGCAATTCGTTAAGCCATCGACAAATAATTGCCATGATATTAATGTTCAGTAGATAATTTGGTTTGCGATCCATGACTTGAATTATAGACTTTGCGAATCTTGACACCATATCGATGATATTAATGGCTATAGCTCTATGAATTAATCGGGCAGTAATGTCAATGGGTTATGGATATTATGACGTATGTATTTGCAACTACATTATCTAGCATCGATAAGAGATATGTCTGAATTTTCATTGAAATTTACTATTCAGAAATTAGGCCATACTTGGATGGAATTTGGATCTGTATCAACCCATTGATCTATTGAATTTGGATGGAATGTGTGAACTACGCAGGAAGAAATAATATGTATTTAAATAAATAAATATATACACCCAACAGTCACATACATAGTCTGACCTCACACTAAGATCGAGTCTTGTGTCGTGGGTATCAAAAACTACGAGCGACTTTTCAGTCTCACAAACACCCAAATCCGAAACAAATACCTGTGGATCACACAAATATTTGTTTCGGTGCGGGGATCGAACCCGCGGCCTCTCGTTTCAGGTTTCGTAGGCGGCGTCTAACCAACTGCGCCACGGAGGCTGTCAATTTATAGGAAATATTCTCTTAGCTATTTACACAAATCAAAATCAAGGTTAGTCACATTATGCACACATTCTTCGAGCTACTATAGATGCCTGCCTGTCATTCATAACTCTTAACTATGTGCCTATTTTTCAAACTAGTAATTAATTTTTATTTCCATTGACACTTTGTGGTAAATAAATGTAAACTCTTGGTTATTTTTTTATTTATAATGCTTGCCAAGGCTTAACAGCAATAACACAGAAAATATTTATATTAAAAAGGAATAAAAATTATTTATGATTCAAAAATATCAACGAAACAAGCACACAGGTACCGTGGTCCCAAGAGATAACGTTTCGTTTGCTAACTTCATTAGGCTCATGATAAAGTTAACGATCGTTTTATTGGCTTCACAAACTTTTTGAAAGTTATTTCTGATCCAACCAAACACGAAACTAAAGATAAACACGCTTAGTTCATACGAACTGACCCTAATATCAACCTGGAGGTCAGGCTTACGAACAAACACAAACTTATTAATAGGGAACCGTTTGTTTAATTTGAACTCTGAATTCTCTTTTGTTTGTTGTTTTTTATTGGGATTCTAATTCTCTTTCTTGGAAATCCCTAGGGATTGAAAGAATTAATTAAATTAGCTTCCACGGCCTTGACTCGGCCATCAAATAGAAGGCAATGAACTTCTAGTGGAAGAGTTTTCAAGTTTTAAATGTAATTAGTAATATTGATTTGACATCGTAGAAATCAATCGATTCTCTCGATTGTAGAGTAGGCCCGTGCCCTGCAGTGGGATGTATATGGGCTGATATATATATATATATATATATATATATATATATATCGTAGAAAAACAAGCAAGTTGTACACAGAGAAACGTGGTATTGGCGTACTTAATACTTAAGCTTTAAGATATATAGAAATTTCGAGAACACTTTGACTTGTTATTTCAATGGTCCACAGGATACGTTTTAGACGTATAATATGCCTTGAATAAAAAAACTCCTTAAGGTATAATAAAAATAGACGTCAATAGGAAACTAGAAATAGATAACATACATGCATAAACTCACGTCTTTATCCCAGAAGGGGTAGACAGAGGCACCACCAGGACACCCACATTTCGACTTGTATGTTCCGTTCCATGATGTGATAGCGAGCCTATCGCCATATTGGGCTCTTTTTCCTGACTCTGGGCTGATAGTAAAATAATTAACATAAAGAAATAAAAAAGAATATAACCCACCACACATTCACAATTTCTAAATTAAGTAATTTACAAAATAATGCTTCAACACATTATTATACTCCATTGGATTGGATTACATTAGGTAAAAACAGGATCCAGAATTCTTGTACTACCCTCAACCGCATACTGCCACAGAGCTGTAAACAAAACGGGCTACATAATGTGCTCTGTCTGAGATAAGCTTAAGTCAATAAGCGGCGGTTTTGTCTGGAATAAGCGGTTTCAGCGGTATTCGTTGTACTTATAATAAACAACTATAGAGATAGAACACTAAGAATGCTATTTTTCGTAAAGCGCTTGCTTTATTCGCTGTTATAGAAAAATTAAAAATCTTGGTAATATCTAAATAGATATGTCAACAATAGAGGAAATATAAGTGCTTAAAAAATTACATATAGGTATAAATAACAATATGTGCCATTCACAGAGCGTATTTAGATGACTGTAGAGACAGAAGCGAATTAACAGTACGAATAATGAGAGCGATAACTCAGACTATATACAATATGTGAGATGCGAAAACTGCGTAGAAACAGAACATTTACCGCAATTCGCATTTGAGTACAGTCGACCGATGTAAACGAGCTACTACTCCAATACAGCCTATACCTTAATAATAAACCAAAAAAAACAAACCTAAATGAAATCTTTATTATCCTTAAAACATTAAGAAAAAAACGTATCATTTACGAAAATAGGTATCTCCTCATAGATTTATCTGGATAACTCGTGTCTCCCCATACTTGCGGCAAAGCGATTCCCAATCCACAATGATCCCTATTGATCTGTTTGCGGTATATTTTCCCTAAGGATGAAGACAACCACTTTCGTCATAGAACAAAACAAAATGTGTATTTTCGGGTGATTACAATATTGATTTTACTGATCCATTTATACTATGTTCTGGATACGTTGTAGTGAACTAACTATTAAGGATGCTAGTAAGAAAACCTCCTGGTCCTTGGTCTCCTTTATAGTTTACTAAGAAAAACTACGAAAATTTCCCAAAGAAAAGTATTAAAATTACGAAAGACGGCAAGACAGAACACGTATTAAGATGGCAGTGGTAAATTGGACAAATCTATTCAATAACTACGTGATGTTCCAGCACTTGGGATTACATTTATGCATGCTGCTGTTGTGACTTGTATTACACGTGTGAATGTAAGATCAGTAAGGAAATTTAACTATTAAAATAAAATTAACATTATCGCGGTTTTTTTTCTTAGATTTTCTAACTTCCCGATGTTTCGATTACTTTATAGCTTGCGTGGTCACGGAGCAGACAGTCCGCCATAAAATCCGTAAAAAATCGTATAATTTCAACGTGTAACATTCGCGTACATCTAAAAACCGTAAAGTAATTATAAACTTTAAATATGCGTTATGGCGTGTATGCTACGAGGTCCAGTGTTCAATCTCTGATTTGTGTGAGTTTTTCTATAAGGTATTTTTATATGCATAAACATTTGTCTCCGAGCGGGGATCGAATCCGCGACCTCTCGCTTTATTACATCTTAATAAGGAAATATTCTTAGATAATTTTAGTAGCACAAATATCACCTCTGCCTATCTCTTTCAAGATTAAATATAATTTTCGAGAAACTAGAGCGTTGGAGTTAAGTGATTTCGAAGCAAATATTGCCAGCGATCTTATTTGATTGCAAATAAATTGACTCCCTGATATTGCCGCTAGAACCGCTCCTAACAGAAACACATACATAGATTGATGTTTAAATGTAACACACTTGAAGTAGTTCAAATCAATTTCATTCATTGATAGATGAAGTAACTAAAATATATACATACAGAAATAACATCACGTCTTTTTTCTAAAAGAGGTAGGCAGTGGTGCCTGCGGGACACCCACGTTTCATTTTGTGTGTTCCTATCGCTAAATCCAATAACATTTTGCCCGACTCGGGATTCGAACCCGAGACCTCAGCATTGTAATCGTACCGTAGTACATCTGCGTCACTGAGACAATAATTGGGTATTCTACCCATTTTCAAAAAGTCTTTTAAGTTGTTCCTAAGATTAAGACAAACTATTTAAAAAAATATCAAATTTTTATTCGCTCGGCAAGTCCAATAAAAAACCATTTAAAATTTAAATTTTAAATTTATGCGCGCAAATATGTGAAAACGCTAGGCGCCATGTTCCTTTAAAATGATACGTCACTCAACCAGTAAACAACCCACAAAACAACCTGTGTTTGTATGTCTTGGACACCGGAGGGGGTATTCTACTTACGGAATGACGTAGAATCGTTATCCATCATGGCGGCAGCCGTTTCACATATTTTTAGGACAGATAAAAAAATTGAATTTTTCAAAACGAATTATAAAATTTATTCCTTGGAAATAAAAACTGAAATTAACATATACTTATTGCTTAATGCTCTACTATATACATTTATAGTTTTTAGATTTTTTCTTTCTTATAGTAAAATACCCAATTAAAATAAGAATCTATTGATAGAACATAATATGTTACCTTTTTAATCCTTTGATTGTTAAACAAAGGTGAAAAAAAACCTCATTTCAATATAAGAATAATACAACACAACAATGGCAAATTTATATGTGATTACATGAAATGAAGTGAAAGAGAATGAATGTGACAGAAATGGCAGGAAGGCGAGGAGACAATTTAAGACGCAGCGAAACTTATACGGATAAGCGAGACTTTTTAAATTGTTTTCCTTGTACAGTAAAATTATACTTTGGAAATAAACAAACGTTCCCCCTCTAATGTACTCAGCATGTCACGTCAAGTCTTGGAGCAATAAAAGTTGAGAGAAACGCGGAAACAAAACGCTTCGTATGTATATTGGAAGCATGTAGTCAAAACCACGTATGTAAAGCCGCATGTATAGCTCTTGTTTGTTTTCGTGTACTAGATGCACAGTAGGGCATTGTGGTTTGATGGGTAAGAAAAAGACGAGTTGTTATTGGCATTGGGTTTGGATGTTGTAATATTCTAAAATATTTAAAAGTTAGTAGTATATACTGATAAATCGGAGTTTTTATCCGAGAACCGATCCATTTCTAAATGTTCTATTATTTAAAAATTTAAAAAGCAGCTCATGTTTGTTCCGTAAATTAATTCCTCATACAGGTAATATCACCTATTCAAACCATTACCGATAAAGCAACCCCTTAGCAAACTACCGTAACATCTAAAAATAGTGCACCAAAATTTCACCTATTTTCCTTACACATGGATAAACCGTCGCCGCTTGCGGTTAAAGCGTGTGCTTACTTCTGGATACGTCTTCAAGATTACGAGTAATATATACAAGTTGGGTATTTGTCATATAATTTAACGCGCGACGTGTGTTCGGCTCGGCGCGATCGTTTCGCTTGTTGTACTCCGAGCTGAGGATTGGTGTTAGTGCTAGCGGGATTCTGGATTAATGAATAGCAGACTAAAAATATATGCTGATTAAGTTGAGGTAGCCTCATTTGCTGTACATGAAATAAAACCTCAGTAAAGTAAGGACAAAGGTAAGACTAATAAACCGGTTTAATCTGAATAGTGCTAATTTTGAAACGAAGTCGAAAGAAACTAACTGCTTTAACGTAATTGTTTTTATTTATTCAGTGGGATCACTCTCCTATAACTTCCAAAATAAATTTTACTTCAACACTAGATTTTTAATCAAGTAACGGCCGCATTCAAAGACGTTTAATGTCAATTAAATTGTTCCTTAGTATAAATTATCTTCGTAAAATCTACACAAGTAATGATTTAATTGACATTAAATGTCTCTGAGTACGGCAGTAAGTTCTTGTAATGGAAACAAAGACTGTTTCATCGAACACGACACTAGCACGATATTCGCCTACATTATTCTTACCTCTTCGCTACTATTGGCACCGCGCGTCACTCAAACACACACTAAGTTCCCGCCACGATATTAGAACGTCTCGCATTGATACAACGAATAAGCTGCCACGCCATAATTATATCTTGCTTAATTAACTTGACTTTGATTGCTGTCCCATTACACTTCTCACTTGTCCGAAGCTTAACGACCTAATAGAGAAGTTCTCGGCTAGTTTTAGCTGTTAACCTAACTTTTATGTCATCATTTTCCTTAATTTCGGCTGAGACAAATTGTTTCGGAGTTGGTAAAGTTTGGCTCATCCGTTTTACGACCATCTGTCTGGATATTAGCAATATTTATTTATTCTCCTTTTTTATATTTGACCATTAGTAAAGTTTTAACTAGTTGATCGCTGAATAGTATTTTTTCATTGGTTCATCAATAGTAACCACCGCTTTGTGTGTTATAGGTACAAAGAAGAAACCAAGCGAAAACCTTGCTCAGCAACACGAACTGTCTTCATTATTGTTTTTCTTTCTTTTCCCAGTTCGCTCGCTTTAAAGACCTTTTAAAATCACAACGAGGAACGGGCGAAGTACATACTTTTCTAAAACATAAAAATGGGATATGAGCTCACTTTTCGAAATGCGGCAATTACAGCTCATGAACAAAGATGAATCGACAATCGACGACGAAAATTTAGAAAATCATAAGTACATTACCGTCTTTCGAGGGGGCGAATAGTGAAGTAAGGAAGTGGGAGAAACGGTAAGGGTAGACGACAAAGAAGGTGGAAGAAGAATCTAACAACGTTGACAATTTCACTCACTGACTGAAACGTGACAGGAATTGGTGGACTTTACATACCATAGATTTTTTACAATGCAGTATAGTATATACTATAAGTGTACGTGTGTTTCCTCACTATGTTTTCGTATACTATAAGTGTACGTGGTGATCAACTATCAATACACACATGACTCCAAAAATAAGGATAATCCGAAAAAATATCCGAAAAGATAAAAAAAATAGAAACAACATTCACAAGTCACAAAGCAAGTGTTTACCTGAGAAGTCGTTTACTTCGTCGCAGGTATCTAATACATTATTACAGTATAATTCGCCTGATGGCGCTACACGATCCAATTATGTTTCATGTAGTTATTTGGCGATGTTTTTTTCATTGTCTCGAGGTAGCGCGCTCATTTTCAAGATGTACTGAATTAGTAATGTCTTCGCGTCTCAGTTTATTTGATTTCACTTTCGTAAGTAAAGAGAGTTACTCAGAGGCAGGCAAATATTTGCGGATAAAATGCTTGGAAATTTGAATGTAGTTTAAAACAATCAAACGAATTGCTACGACGTGTAATAAATAGTTGGATTCAGAAAACAATCTTGGCTGCGCCTTTAGTTTTCAAGCACAATGACAATCAAACGAATAGCTACACCGTGTAATAGTTGCGTTCAAAAAACAATCTCGCCTGTGCTTTTAGTTTTTCAAGCACAATGAATCTAGAAATAAGTGTATACTTAACTAAAAAAAAACTATAGTACAAAATAAACATTAAATAATCGTCTATCACAGGCTATAGAAATTTAGTTGATAATTACACAGCGCACGTAACGGAGGCCTCCAAAGGGGATAACATTTTCTCGTTCTTGCAACATTTTTCACTACTGCTTCGCTCCTATTGGTCATAGCTTGTTGTTATATAGCGTATAACCTTCTTCGGTAAATGAGCTATCCAAAACAAAAAGAATTTTCCAATTCGAACTAGTAGTTCCTGAGATTAGCGCGAACAAACAAACACACTCTTCACCTTTATTAGTGTAGATTTATACTTTTTGGTTTATCAAGTTCCGAAATTAAACCGTAAAACGATTTTTCGCTTAAAAGTATGAACATATTATTTTTAATAACTACTTTACTTTTCTTACCTTACTTTGCGGGTGGGAATTTGCAAGATCTGCTAATCTATTTACTGGGCTTCTGCGAGCTATCGTCAGTATCCGGCGGAAAAAGCTCTCGTCTCTCAACGACTTTTTGTTTTCTTTCAGATGCTTTTCATTTATTACAAAGTTTTTAAGCATTCGCTCTTTAAATAATGATTACCAGCTTGAAGGAGTTTTCTACTGATGATAGGTACTTGTCATAAAAATCTTTGTTAAAACATATTTTTTTTCTTTCTTTCACCTTTTATTATTTTACCTGGCGTTCTTTGTATTACTGACATAGTTCGATATTCTTTGTTCATAGACTACTATTGATTACACCAAATGTGCCGAGTCAACCCGTAATTTCATACTTACAGTTACCACTACTCCCAATTACAAATAAAACTAGCCTGGAAAACCAACTGAAGTAGCTGATATTATAATGAGAAGTAGTGTTATATTTTACAGTTCATTAATCTTCTGATAACAAGCTTAAAGAATGAATTCAGTAAATGGCCTCATAATGACAAATAATTTTCGCAGTCGGTGCGTTAAACGTGACAATTAAAATGAACAATGCTTTTAAAACATTGCAATAGCTGTAATTGTGCTTGATGAACGAATAATTAAACACAATATTTACTAACGTCGAAATGGAGTTCCGATATTTAATATAACAGATGATTTGTATCAAACATATTGTTTTGCCACATGACTTCAAATAATTCAAGTTAATTTAGGAGTTATAAATATTTGTATACTATTGCTGTTGTTTACGAATTTTGATAAATTAATTTCTGGTAATTTTGGATTTAATTATTTAAGCAGTCTATACAAATAATAATAATTGTTCGCCTGTATTCAATTCGCTGACCTTATTTCGTCCTAAGGGCAAAATTGCACAAACTAACTTTGCCCATAACTTTGACTTTGAAAACGTCAATCCCATACATTAGCAATGTCAAATACGTCACAAATGTATGGCGATGACATTGTCGAAGTTATAGTTATCGTCAAAGTTAGTCTATGAGCCTATGAGATTGTAGTTATTGCAGTATGAGCCAATTATCCTGCACTAAACAATTCATGAGATTTTTAAAATAGAACAAAATGATCCACTGCCTCGATGACGACCGCCTCGGTGGAGTAGTTGTATTACGGTACGGTTACAAAGCTGAGGTCTCGGGTTCGAGTCCCGGGTTGGGCAAAGTGATATTGGATTTTTCTATTCATTATCAGCCCGGAGT
The DNA here is from genome assembly GCA_949752805.1 of Deilephila elpenor. Taxonomy (NCBI): domain Eukaryota; kingdom Metazoa; phylum Arthropoda; class Insecta; order Lepidoptera; family Sphingidae; genus Deilephila; species Deilephila elpenor. Next base: position 13,309,359 of record OX457108.1, read on the forward strand.
CAGGAATTTGTGCCCGATATGGCGATAGGCTCGCCCCCTATCACATCGTGGGACGGAACACACAAGGCGAAATGTGGGTGTCCTGGTGGCGCCTCTGCCCACCCCTTCGGGGATGAAGGCGTGAGTTTATGTATGTATGTATGTACAAAATGATCCAAAATTTTAAACTAGGTGGTCTATCAAGATTCAAAATTATATTCATGGTAAGGGATAAAATATCCCATCCCATAATATGGGTCTATCATACGTATTAAATAAGTGAGATGTTTATTCAAAGAACTTATACCTCTAGTTACCGCCCAGCTTTGTACTTTAACGGTTTTCCTTAATTGATATAAACGTGGAAGCTGTCACGAAATATTGGGGTCGTACCTTTGATGTCCACTATTTTATTTAAAGTGTATGAATGGAAATGAGAAATAGACTCTTTGTACGCTCCTTGTATGTATCTCATTTGTGGGTTTTGATTAAATGCTATACATTTTAATGAATTTTTAATTTTAAATATTCACTTTTTTTTTTTTTTTGTTTTATCGCTTTACAAAGTCCTTATAACAAACCTGAGTGCAGTGTAGTGTAGACTATTTACTGACAAAAAATAACTATTTTTCATTGGTCAGTCCGCTCGACAATATATAGACGAAGCCGAGCTCGCGACACAATTGCATGGGTCTATGGCGGGATTTTCACCTTTAAGTACTATCAAGTTAAGGATCTTTTTTAAATAACAATGAACTCGTAAAATACATCTGTTTCAATAAAGGGACTTAATTTTAATTAAATCTTTAAAATAAACAAATTCGAGCTAAGCAAAGAATTGGCAAGCGACGTCTCGTGAGACGGAGCTTGATTTCCGCTCACAGATGACAAGACGCCCGCCCGGAAACTGCTTCGTTACATGAATTTCGACGGATTTAGACTGGCTGTGCTAGGTTGGTTAAGATGAATTACATTACAAAACTGAAGATTCGTAGGCTAGTTATGAAAAGTTAAACAGGTGATATCGATGATGATATTATTATGAAGTTTTTTTAATTGTATAGGTGCGGCAAACGAGCAAACAGGTCATCATAGTAAGTGATGACTGCCGCCCATGAACATCCACAACGCTGGATCATGGATGTATTGCCGGTCCATCAAATTGGGAAGAGAACGGGAAGGAAAAAGAATGGGATGGTGGAATTTCAGTCAAAGTGAGACAAGTGTATAGCGCGTCGGGTTTGGTATTATATTAGTCTAGTTTCGAGCACACCGGTATGATGATGATGTATTCCTAGCCGTATTTGGCCTCGACGATACGTTGACACACAAAAAGGTTTTTTAAACAGGACGTAGATATTCCGACCTCTGATGCGCTCTTGCGTGGCTCACGTACCCTAGCTTGTTAGTAAAGGTACGAACATAGTACCAATATAGCCATCACTCAAAAGCGGATCCTGTATCTATACTTACCATCAAGTTCATTGACATTTTTCTCAAGCCAATAGAAAAACAAAGTAACGAAATAAAACGTGAAACAGCAGCGCAGTTGAACCGACCCATTCATATGATAGTCTTAACTGACAAGACCCATCCATTTAGCAAGAAAACTGTATTTATCTAAGATCCTTGTAAATGGAACAAGTCTTGCCAATGCAGCATTTTGCACCAAATATAGTTGAGGCCACGAGGCGTGAAGCGAAAACAACGAATATATTTTTATGATAAGGATATCCTCATTACGCAGCCCTCGGGGGTGACTAGAGATATAACAATAACTTGTTATTATCCGCAAATATTTATCCTACCCTCATTTTGTTCCTATTAGGATGTAAGCAGTTTATTCCGTACGCATTGAGTTGGAATTTAGGGAATGTGTATTTCAGGTACAGAACTTAATGGTGTTATTATATTTTGACTTATTTTTTTAAGTGAGTAGTGGCCTGTTGGTAAAGGACCAGATACGGCTGCTAACATGTTTCACGGTAGCCGCGGGTTCAAATCCCAGGGCACACTTCTGAATTTTGACCACGTGGGTACGTAAAAGCGTGGACTAAAGAGAGACGACAAACACTTAGACTAATACTGATTTCTGATAATATAAGAAACCGCCGCATCCCGTTTCACAGAAGGGAGACTGGTAAACATAATATTATGAAATATTTTTTTTTTTATGGCGTTCATATTATAATTCATCAAAGCAAAGGTGACGTTTATCCGGCAAATAAACACGAAGTAAGGGCACGGCGTTTTTCATCCGTGCGGGTATCGACCCGGGTACATTTTAATTGTCATTACCCGGCTTTCGTCCGGATTATAAGGGTGGCATTATTAAAAACCCTTCTTAGTATATCCCCGGTTGAGTTTTCGTTTTAATAATATGTTAATTATTATTTGCTCTTTTGAGCCACTCGTTTTTGATAATTGGTTTTTGTTTTATTTTTAGGGAAAAATAAAATTGATTAAAAAGGATTTTCCGTGGAATTTTTCTGGAGTTTAATCATGAAACTCATATTAAATTGAATCGTGAATTATAAAATAACAAAATCAATTGTTCGTTTAAACCAAACAACAGCATGAATTACAAACCATTGCTTGGCATTCCATTGCGCTCGCCATCCTGAGACATAATGTTAAGTCTCAATAAGTCCAGTAGTTACTCTGGCTACAATGTCCTTTAAAGCGGAACACAACAGTGCATTTACACAGTTGTTTAGCGGAAGAAATATAATTGCAAAGAAAGGTAAAAATAAGAAGAAATACAATGCGGTGGTACCCATCCAGACGGCCTCTCACATATGAGAGACCTACTACCACTGAAATAGCTAAAAATAAATAAATAAATAGATAGATAATAAATACACCCAACAGTCACATACATAGTCCTGACCCCATCACGAAGATCGAGTCTTGTGTCGTCATCAGGAACTACGAGGGACTTTTTCGGTCTCACATACACCCAGATCCGAAAAAAATACATGCGGTTCACACACAAATTTGTTTCGGTGCGGGGATCGAACCCGCGGCCTCTCGTTTCACAGCCGGCGTCTAACTAACTGCGCCACGGAGGCTGTCGCAGTTGAAGAAATGTCAAGTTTTAATAACCATTACCATAAATCATACATATAAACACATAAAATAACAATGATATAAATAAGTGGTAACAAAACAGTCCTTAGTTTATTTGCTGTAATAAAATTTAAAATATTCTAATGCCCGGGCTCCGGGTGATAATGGTGTTGTGTATGTTTTTATATTGTATACAGATCTTACATTATAGAAAGTGTAATTCCATAGGAAGTCTCTGCCAATTTATGAAAAATAAAAAAGTTTTTTGTAAATTCATTTACATGGGAAAAGTAGATAAAACCATAGTATTATCTTACAAAAATATGACAATGTACATATAAACTCCACACATATATATAAAGATAATAACGATATATGTAAACTCTACAAAGGACGAATTTAAATTTATCGAAAGATTTCTTACGTTTCTTAACACACTACATTGTTCTATACAACTGGATCAATCTTATATTTATAATATACTTTTCTTATATACCTTTAATTAGAAAACCTCACAGCATTTCAAATCATCAAAACAAAACAACAATACCTCTGCAATAGGTAAATATAAAACTTAGTTAATACAGCACTAAACCGCGTAAAGTGTTACTGTCCTCCGCTCAATTGTTTCTGAGTATTGTAGCAAAACTTAAGAACACTAAATAATAAGAACGGACAGACCCCGGCAAGACCTAACAAAGCTAAAACTAGGCTACTGAGAAAACCAGTGTTTATGATAGTATAAGTTAGAAGGGATTCAGAGCTGATATTGTGCGGGTTCGGGTTACGTAAACACATTTTATGATGAATAAGATTTGATAGCAAGTTTTAATAAATTGGTTATTTGGTGTTGTAATTTGAATACTCGAATGTTTTTGTTAATACTCACAATATGACAAAGTGATTGTAACACTTCTGAGTATTGCAGTGTAATCCATAACGCAATGGACAAATATGGTAATTATCGACGCAAATATTATTATTAAAGAAGGCAGTTCGTGTTGTTGAGGAAGTTTCTTGCGCAGTTTCTTCTTCACAGCTACAACACGTTACGAAGCGGTGATGGCGGTAATATTCAAAAGACCTTGTGAAAGACTATTAGAATCCAGAATATTTATATCTGATTTGATTAGCAGATACGCAGGCTGAATTTGAAAAGCGCCACACTAGGCCTTGATGCGTCCCAAAAATCTAATACGAGTTAACAGATTTTTCATATATTTCAAATTCGGAAAGACTTTCATGGGTTACTCGGGTTTCATATGGATGTCTTCTTTGTTATATTAGTAAAAAAATCCGGATTGAAATTGCGTCCATTCATAGCATAATCAACGTATCACGTAACTACCAAAAATACCTTCGAATTGCATTTCCAATGACAAATTGATTTTCGATAACTCATCACTCAATTGCTATCACGACACAAATATTTCAATGCATTTCAACTTTTGTGTCATATTTTACTAGAAAATTTGAACTTTCAATTGCACGGAACAATTAGCGATGTGGTATATTTCGTTTTGTGAAAAATATATAGTGGATGCTGCAGTTTTATTGTTAATAACACGATTCATGCTTCAGTGCCGCTTGAGTGACGTGGATTTGGATCGAAATAGCGAATCGAATTTATATAGAGCGCGACTTAATTTAGTAGATAGCATTCGAACAATAACTGGTGGAAATTTCAGGTTTGATAGTAGTGCTGACGGCGCTTTTAGGATAAATAATAAATAAATACACCCAACAGTCACATACAAAGTCACGACCCCACACTTACATCGAGTCTTGTATCGTGGGTATCAGGAACTACGAGACCGAAAGTCTCACAAACACCCAGACCCGAAACAAATACTTGTGGTTCACACTAACTTTCGGTGCGGGGTTCGAACCCGCGGCTTCTCGTTTCACAGCCGGCTTCCAACCACCTGCGCCACGGAGGCTGTCAAGGTGGAGGATGGTACTTTGATCTGGGTGACACCAACACAAAAGTACGTGAATCTTTGTCTTCAGATTATTTTCTTCCTGATGCCTCAATTATTATGGACATCCAAAGCACCTGCAATGATTGGGGAGTCGATATCACTAGTCATCATCAAGCCATCCAATTCCCTAAAAATGTAATCAAGATTTTTACCATCATTTTATCAAAAATTTAGTGTTTTTTCTACCGCTACCATTACTAATTAGTAATTTACTATCCATTGCAAGGTTGTCTGGCAGAAATTGCTTAAAACGGTAAGACCGCCGACTGTACCTACATTATTTTTAGTTATAAGATGTATTCATTTAAATGTGTGTAATATTTCTTTCTTAGTCTATACTGTGAACGAAAAAGCCTCTACAATGCACCACGTGGTGAGTTTAACGCAGTCTAATTGGGGCATAGTCACTGATTGACACTCATCGTCCAGCTCTAAATAGGACAGACACAAATTACACCAGAAACGCAAATAAAAATTATTTGCGTTTACCTATAGCGGGTTTTCCACCATTATGTATGTTAGTCATTATTCATACGTATACGAATGTCCTACCATCAACAATGTATGTATAAACTCACGCCTTTATCCCAGAAAGGGTAGGCAGAGGTGGCACCAGGACCCACATTTCGCCTTGTATGTTCTGTCCCACCTTGTGATAACGGGCGAGCCTATCGCCATATAGGGCAAAAATTCTCGACTCCGGGCTGGTAATGACCCGAGACTCGAACCTGAGACCGAGTACCATTAACAAATCACCTTTAATACCCCGTTTACCCTTCCATTACACCTGTGAATTGTCTCTACTAACTCAGAATACTAATTCAGCATCGATCCTCCCAAACTATGTAGACGTTAATTGGTTATAAAGTATGGCTGCCAGAATTTCCATAATATACGTTTAATTTCGCCGTAATTGAATTTTGATTTATTCTCGTTTAAATATTTGATTATAGTTCGCCTAACTAAGGTTAATTTAATATGCATGTGTCGTCCTGAGTTTGGTGACGAAGGGGTTTGCTCTTCGGAAGGAACGTTGATTCTGAAGTGTAGAGTCCTTGATTTTAAATCTGGATGGTCTTCACTTCGTAATAGAATGTTAGTAAATAATAATTATTATAGTAAATAGTCATCAATGGATCTATACAAGGTATATCAAGACCGCGACCGAAAACGAAACCAGGAGGTAGTATTAGTGATATCAAACACAATGCAAGTAAAAATTTTACAAAAAAATATCGACAATTTTTTTTTTGTTATTTTTTACATATCATCGTATTTGAGTGATTAAACATAGTTTTTCTAAAATAACGACGTACATCGCTTAATTTTTAAACACGCAATGGATGGTAAGGGTTTAAATTACTATTTTTGCAAAAACTAGGTATTTACCCCTCAAAAACGAGGATTTTTTAAAAATTGTAAAAAAAAACCGTCGCTTATTTTGCAAAATTTTTAGTTGCATTGTGTCTGTAGCCGCTAAAACTACCACCTGGCTTCGTTTTCGGTCGCGGTCTTGATATACCCTGTATACAAATTATTATACAGCAAATGCAAAATCACACGTGGTTATAGAAATGGTTTGAGTAAGGCGTATGTTCAGTGGACCTACTGTAGCTGATTAAAATAAGAAATTGAAAAACATACACTTAGTAGACAACCCTTGCTAAGCAATTAATTGTGAATTAAGGAGAGATTCCTTGCTTTAACGGTCTATACATTACTTTTATAGCGTTACCCCAATATGTCTTTTTTCCGTGTTACAGAATGATTTTAGAAACGGTTAGGTCTACGCTATTTGACAATTACCCAGTCCTGATGAATTCATGTCTTGACTAAAGAACAATGAGGTTTTCTATCCATCAATAACCATGAGATTTTAGAATCAACCAACAACACATATTTACTACCACCCACCGTACAACACGCATTCTCAACCACCACTGAAAAAGACAACAAAAAGTAACACCTAATTTAATTGTATAATACTCTCTAACAGCCTTCGTCAGTGTAGCTTCTAATACAATGCTCTTAGCTAAAAGGTCTTTTTAATTAAGGACTTAATAAATTGTTATTTCGTGCGAGGTCCATGGTCATTGCTCTCACAATAGTCGACTCGGACTACTGAAGCTATTTCTCTAGAGATTTCCGCTACGATTCATTTCGGCTCGGAGTTATTAGATGGTGGTTCTAGTTCGTTAATAGCGTAGTTTGGGTTCTAGTGTATTCAAATGAATGAAGATATGTACATAATTAAGGAAGAAATAGCTGGAAGCACTGATGAAAAACAATTATAATAAATAATGTACCCAACGGTCACATACATAATTCAGAACAAATCTTGTGTCGTGGGTATTGGACTCTATGAGATAGTTTTTGGTCTCACAACCACTCAAACTCGAAACAAATACTTGGAGATCAGACAATTTGTCTCGATACGGGAATTGAAACCGTGACCCCTCGTTCCACAGCTCGCGTCTATCCAACTGTGCCACGTAGGTTGTCGAGTTTGATTGCCGAAGATCGCGCGATGTAATTGCCCAATATTTTCTTGCCCATTCTTCCTAAAACTAGTTTATAGCAATTACATAAAAATTAAATGAAATCAATTTTGTTTTGAACTAAATACCTCATTAAGATTACAATATGTGTTCAATATACCAAGATTTATCCAATCCGTTTATTAGATATTACTATTTTAATCTCAACAAAGATTATTTATTTAAATAATATAAATAAATAAATAATAAATAAATACACCCAATAGTCACATACATAGTCCTGACCCCATATTAAGATCAATCAAGTCTTGTGTCGCAGGTATCAGAACTACGAGAGACTTTTCGGTCTCGCAAACACCCAGACCCGAGACAAATATTTGTGGGCCTCACAAACATTTGTCTCGGTGCGGGGATCGAACCCGCGGCCTCTCGTTTTACAACCGGCATCTAACCAACTGCGCTACGGAGGCTGTCCAAATAATAACACACAAACATTGATTGTAAACTAAGGTTATCTATAAAAGACATCAGTACAGCCCCATTTACATGGAGAGTTTGTCGCGGCGAGAATCCTATGCTATTTTCGCATGACATAACCGCCATAGATTATTGTTCTAACAAAAGTGCGTGGTGGCCTGTTGGTAACGGACCAGACGCGGCTGCCTACATATTCACGGTGGTCGCGGGTTCAAATCCCAGGGCACACCTCTGACTTTTCGGAGTTATGTGTGTATTGATAGTCAATCACCACGCACTTTAACGGTGAAGGAAAACATCGTGAGGAAACCTGCATACCGTAGCGATTTTAAAAAGAATTTCTACGGTATGTAAGTCCGCCAACCCGCACTAGGCCAGCGTGGTGGACTATATGGCCTAACCACTCTCAATCGATTCTCTCGATTGTAGAGTAGGCCCGTGCCCTGCAGTGGGACGTATATGGGCTGATATAGATAAACGTTTACACGATGCTACTTTTTTATATCCTTACGATAATCGTAACTTCGAGACGAGAAATTCTCTCCGTGTAAATGCGGCTTTATTGTTTCAAAAACAATTAGCGACGTTTTTAAGGATCCGATAACAAGTCCGCTGTTTTGTTTCAAAGCCAAATTTTCTCATCACAAAAAGTATATCGTTGACTAAGACCCTAATCAAGTCATCGGATTATACCAATCTGTGAGGACAGAAACTGCCATCCAAAAAACGCAGACCTATTTTATTTAAGCTCCTTGGGTCTTAAATTCACGCAGCTATTTAGCTAGAAGACATCACAATTCCAATTAACTATATTTAAAATTCAAAGAATAGTCGCCTAAATAAATTTAACTACACTCCGTTCACAAATCTATTCTAATTATACTAGAAAAGGTGTCAATACAAATATTTGCGGAACTCGCAGAAACTTGGACGACTAAAATACAGTTAATCTCTAACACAAATTAATTAGTTAATTTCTTGAAAGGAAACTTGGACGTTCAGCTGTTAAAGAAAATGTATGGCAAAAAGTGTATTTGCATTAAATATGGATACAAGTATAATATCTAGCTATAAATAAATAAATACACCCAACAGTCACACACATAGTCCCGACCCCACATTAAGATCAATTAAGTCTTGTGTCGCAGGACTATGAGAGACTTTTCGGTCTCACAAACATCCAGACCCGAAAGAAATATTTGTGGGCCGCACAAACATTTCTCTCGGTGCGGGGATCGAACCCGCGGCCTCTCGCTTCACAGCCGGCGTCTAACCAACTGCGCCACGGAGGCTGTCATATATATTAAGCTGCTATGTATGAAGTAGCGGTGTTGAACTACCAGATTGGATAATATTATATAATATTTTCACTCCATCTGTTCATATTTAACAATACACATAGCTGGTGGTCGGAATTTCATATGCGACCGAAAATCAAGAGCGATTTTTCGTAGTAGATTTAATAGAAACTGATGAAATTATTAGTCATTTTTAGATAAATTGAATAATGAACGATGAATGTTATTAAGAAGGGAAGCGAGTAAGGGGGTCTTAATTTCAACACAATGCTTGATTGTCTTAACGCCCTATTCCATAAAATGGTTTTAAAACCGAAATTATTGCCGTTACTTTATTTTTTAATTCATCAAAATATTTCTACGAAATTTTGTCTTTTGGTTAGATAATAATAATAGTGATATTATATTAATTGACAGCTCACAACATCCAACAGGTCAATGAGTATATCTATCGGAGAAACATAGGTTCAACATTGGACTTTTTATCATTGAAGATTATGATAATAATTAATGAGAAATGATTTCCGGAAATTTTCAGTGACAGTAGAATATGTATTTTAAAGACGAGGAAGACCTTACAATCATCAATTCTTGTAGATCCCGAAATACTCTAGACGAAATCTTGTATCCCTACTCGTAAAAAATATAAACGAATCCTTCATATTTTTTCTTACTTACCTCATTTAAAAATATTATTCCCTCATGAGGAATGATTATAATGTTAATGAGAAAGTTCCGCTCTCGTAAATTTAATTTCGGTATATTTCCACAATTCATCAATGTAATTCGTAAATTGCTTTGTATTGAGTTTCAATTATTTCTTTGTTATCCTTCTCTTTGCGCGAGTATTTACATATTATGTGTATTGTTATTGGGTCTGGCGTCTCTTGTGTTTGATTAGAAAACGGTTTTTTTGTGAAACGAATTTCTTGAGTACCGTAATTTGTATACACTTGGGAGTAAAAGTAGGAGGTATTTGTAACTTGATTTTAATTGGAAACGAATTTTTGTATTCTTCAACCTACAAATTTATTTTCCTAAATATTAGGCACTTGACGGCTTTCGTAGAATTTACTTACAGACAAGTTTACGTTTCTAATAATCTAGAAATATATGACCATTTTTTGCAAACAACTTCCTGCAAACTGAAGTTCTACAAAAAAGTTGAATGAAAGTAACATTAAAACTTGCACATAATATAGTGACGACCTTACAAATAAAATTGCAATAATCAACGTCGTTGTTTTTGTTTGTGAAAATATCACAACAAAAACTTACAAAAAGTTACTTACAACGATAAAACAGCTCAAAACTACTCGCAACAAACTTACCTTTGCACAACAACAAGAAAAAGTAACACAAACACGATTACGCACTTCACACACTTCGCATACGCAGGGTGTTGTCGCGAACGCCGCGAAGACGAAACGCGAATTTCGCTTTCGCGCCTCGTCGTGGTTCGTCGGGACACGGCCGTGCACTAACCGACACAGGGCCGTCACGCTGGGCACAACTTGGCACGCTTGCGCACTCCCAGCTTCGTCAGGTGTTGCGATATTTCCATCCCTTAAAACTCCTGATGTAGCTTATTTGGTTTAATGTTCAGCAATTTATAGACGCTCGGGTGTATTGCTCGGGAATTTTTGATGTCAGCGAAAAACTTCGTTTTCTAAAGCTTTGTTTTATGTTGTTTGTTTTGTCCATGTACACTTGTTTGTGCTTCGTGGGCAGCCTGATTTCCTACTGACCATGGGAGCACGTTATTTCACAATACATCACAATTGCACGAAACAGAATATACTAGTCGTATTTTTTAGGTGGATTCATTTACGTCTACAGTGAGCTGCTTCTGCGTAGATCGGATTGCAAAAAAATACTAACTTTTTAATTAAGTTATAATTGTAAATTAAGGGTAGTAAAATTGTAACAGTCACTGAGCGAATGATTAATATATCAGTCTACCCCGTGATCACGAAAACTGTAAAGTAATCAAAACGTCGGGAAGTGAAAAAATACAGAAATTAAGCCAAATCCGCGATATAATCTGCAAAAATAGTTTTATTTCAATGGATTCATTTATTTATCTAGCATCAAGTTTCATAGTGCATCTATTTCGGTTCAGAATATATGTGAAAGCTTTCAAGACAGACACGAGACGAGCTATTGTTACTAAGAGCCTCAATATTTAAACATCGGTGAAATTTAAATGTGCTCTGCCTAGGTTTATTTGAAGTTTGAGTATAAACACTCTATACAATTTAATTGTAATTTAGTTTCAATGCTGTTTTTGTGACCCTTTAGTGTCTCGGTGGCGCAGTGATACTATTGTACGATTACAACTCTGAGGTCTCGGGATCGAATGCCGGGTCGGGCAAAGTGAAATTACATTTTTCTATTCATTATCAGCACGGAGTAGGGAATTTTTGCCCGAAATAGCGATAGGCTCGCCCCCTATCACGGAACACATAAGGCGAAATGTGGGTGTCCTGATAGCACCTCTGCCTACCCCTTCTGAGAAGAAGGCGTGATGTTTGGGTGTATGTGTGATCAGTTCGTCTGTGTCTGCCTTGATGTCTTTATGTAAATTTGTGAAGATTAATTAATTAATGTTATAATTTAGGGATCCCTGGAGGTTCGTGATTCATAGCAGAGACGTGACTTATTAATAATTTGGGTCACCCAAGTTGAGGGCAACTACGTTTAACTGCAGAACACTCATTTCGAGTATATTATAAGTTACCACGACTATGTCGGTTAATAAGCAATTGCACCACTCATTGAGTCGTTTCAGATACCCGTTTATGACCTTAAAGTTCTGATTATAGCCTATAGACTTACGGCCTTATTCATAAAAAAGATTGAAAACCTATTTAAGTTATCGAATATTTTATCTTCTTCGCCCAAACTGAATTCTAAAGTTGTTCGAAAGGGAAGGGTTTGTTTTATTATACACTAATATTGTCGTATTACGTGTACCTTTAATAAAACAAATCGATTGGTCAACTTGCTTTGGATCTGCATCCATGTGATCTGGCGTTATCTCAATGTGTGCCAGATTTTGCTGTTCTAAAATATGTCGTTGCCATCATATTAGCCTAGCGTCTTACATCTAAATATTTTACAATACATGGTTGCTTAGACTACCTATCACATAAATGGAACATTTATAAACTCAGAAATTTGCGATACATGGTAGTAATAGAGACTTGAAAAAAAATTGCTTTAATATTTCGTACACATAATTACATAAAACCGCAGGTTAAATACCAATATTAATATAAACAATCGCTATCATTAAATAAAAAAATAACTTTGAAATAAGTACCCCTGAATACTACAAACTATGAAGACAAGTGCACACTTAGTCTACGCTATGTTACGACGCCTTTGAATGAATATTCACGGCAGACCTGGCTTTGCTAGACTCCTGGCACTGCGAAGTTCCATGATCGTCGGTGACCACTTACCATTAGGCGGGCCGCATGCTCGGCATGACAATAAAAAGAATCGGTTGTTAAGATATTCGTCTAGATGTAGGTTTATTTCAATCTATTTTATCAGCAAGTACTTCTAAAGCTGTTGGAATGTTATATAGGTCTGCATATAAACTCTTAAAAAATGATATTAATTTGTAATACTTATTGTTACAACATTGTTACTGTGTAAACTATGGGACTAACATAGTCAATACTGGCTCAAAATCCCCAAATTAATAAAAAGAAAAAAAAAAAGATATTCGTCTATGCTCGTCCAGCGGACAGTGGACCTATTATAATGACCCACGTAACGCGTAGTATTTCGGGCTCAGCTTTGTATAACTGGATGCTATCAGGCCGACATAATTATGTCGATCGCTGAGATATAGCTGTTTCGCGGTGGATACTCTATATACGTGCTGTACTCACTATCAACTCCATCAAAGTTAATTTCGTGCCAGTAATACGAGTACATGCCCGTACATATCATCCAAATTCATAAAAGAAGAACGTCACAATTTGAACATTCGGGCATGGAACAGTCAGAATGTCAGGTATTGTTAATATTTATTGTTTGTCGTTGTATTGTATACTAAATTCAATATAGCATTAGGTTTTGTGCTGGTGGCGTAGTTGAACTACGGTACGAATACAGACCTGAGGTCTCAAGTTCGAATCAAGGACCGGGCAATGTGATATTGGATTTTTCTATTCATTATCAGCTAGGAGGCAGAAATTTGTGCCCGATATAGCGACAGGCTCGCCCCCTATCACATTATGGGACGGAACATATAAGGCAAAACGTAGGTGTCCTAGTAGTACCTCTGCCTACCCCTTCTGGGAAAAAAGTATGTATCAGGTTTAGTTGGACTATTTTAGCACAAACGATTGTCAAAATGGCTTTTTTAAATGTTATCATCATTAGATTCTATCAGCAGCAGCTAAAAATGACTCCCCATAAATATATGTATGTATTATAAAACGTAAAGTACACAATGTAATTTTTCAAGTTGAGCGTGACGAACTAGTGGGTTTCACGCTTTGTTGAATTATAAATCATCATAACCCCCTTTCTTCAAGTTTGTAATGGTAAACATTTATTCATTATACATACATACATACATAAACTCACGCCTTTATCCCCAAAGAGGTAGGCAGAGGCGCCACCAGGACACCCACATTTCGCCATGTATGTTCCGTCCCACGATGTGATAGGGGGCGAGCCTATCGCCATATCGGGCACAAATTCCTGACTCCGGGCTGATAATGAATAGGAAAATCCAATATCACTTATACCCGACCCGGGACTCGAACCCGAGACCTCAGCTTTGTAACCGTACCGTAATACAACTACGCCACCGAGGCAGTCAATTATTCATTATAATTTATCAATAGTGGTACTGCCCAGAAGCTTTTATTTAAATAATGCACTACGTGATATTTTAAAATACTGACTCGGCAAGGTTACTGCGCTGCACATGAAGGTAGGTGCAAATAGAAAAAAAAAACGAATTTCGAAAATGATTACATCATGTAATACACGTTTGTATGGTTTTACCAATATTCTGCAATAATACGAAATTTAAATGGTACTACGGAGCTTTTAAACAAGCAAATGGGATTTTACTATCCAAGTAGATCTATTCATCCGCACACGTGTCACTACATAGCGTATATAAAGTGTGTCTTCAACGAAATTTAGCCGGCTCCAGCGATATTATTGGAGCCTATTGTACTCGTTGTGTAGGTAAGAGGGGTGTGTTTATTATCTTTTTATGCCCCCGTCGCGTGCTTAAGTTTTTTCACAGATTATAATAGGCAATGACAAAGGGCCGGGTTCCATTATGCCTCATCTATAAATACCTCAAAGTTTATTGGAAGAATTTCTAATAGCGGTAAGGTATTCCGTTCAGTTACAGCCTTTGGGGCAAAAATCTAGACCAAAGGGTAGGTTATTTAGGTTCCTGTGGATCGAAGGTATGGCCGTCTATTGTATTGGAATTTATGGATGGGTTTTGGCTTATAAATTGCGAGTTATTTGTTCTCCTGGCTTGTTGGTTTAGTAGGCATATTTAGGTTGCGAAGCGTAATCATGGTTTGGATTCCTACCATAGCACAAAATACAAAGCTCTTGCAAGAAACCTCGTTAAAACTTGAGGATATGTATATAAATATTTAGGCTGTGAACTACGAGAGATTACGTCATAAATACTTTACTGGGTAATTCCTATACTTTACGGCTAGTTTTACGAGGACATGTCCCATTAGCATGTCACATACATGCAGATTCAGATTTTAAAGAGGAAAACCTAAGCCTAAACTCCAACTAACCCGTACTAGGCCAGCGTGGTGGCCTAACCCCTCTCCATCCTACTCTCGATTGTATAGGAGGCCCGTAGTGGGACGTATATGGGTTGATACTGAATCTTGAATACATCCAGTTACCGTATTGTCGAGCTTTCTAATATCAGCCCTTATATGTCGCATTGCTGGGCACGGATCTAAAATAAATAATAAATAAATACACCCAACAGTCACATACATAGTCCTGACAACACACTAAGATCGAGTCTTGTGTCGTATGATCAGAAACTACGAGAGACTTTTCGGTGTCACAAACACCCAGACCCGAAACAAATACCTGTGGATTACACAAATATTATCACCACGAAGGCTGTGGAACTGAACTATGTCTACTCTTGAAGAGTTGAAGGAAGTATTTGAAGAGTTGAATTGAAGGGAGTTGAAACCTTAATCCAACTCACTAACCTTGTAATGGGTGGTGAACATCATTGACATTGAACCACCGACCTAGATGCCACTAAGTTATCATTTACTTGTCAAACCTGTATTCCATCCATCCATCAGCCAAAGGACGTCCACTGCTGAACATAGGCCTCTCCCAATGATTTCCACAGTGACCTGTTGGAGGCAGCCTGCATCCAGCGACGTCCCGCCACCTTTACCAGGTCGTCTGACCATCTTGTGGGTGGACGTCCTACACTGCGCTTTCCGCTACGTGGCCTCCATTCGAGAACTTTTTGGCCAAACCTGTATTAACTACTGGAAATATTGAGACTTGACATCTTATGTCTCAGGATGGCGAGCGCAGTGGTTTGCCAAGCGTTGCTTTGTAATTCATGATGTTTGGTTTTGCTACTGCCCATGAGCGGTCGTATCGCTTACCATCAGGCAAATAGCATGCTCGTCACGCCATTCATTGCAATAAAAAGAAACCTCTACTATAATTAGGGATCGGCAAGGCAACAACATTTATTCAAATGTATGCTGTTAAGATAGTAATCACTTTCAAATATGACATACATATGCACAAATCTGTATCTCCAAGTGGGTAAACAGAGGCGGCACTAGCGGCAGCCATATTTAACCGAGCCTATCGGAAAGATACAAACGAATTCCCATTCTGAGGAACTTATGAGAGTTTTTGACGTGAAAACATACTTAAAGTGGATTTTCCACTTAGAAATCAAATGCAGGACTTTTTAGAGTTATTAAAGGCTACCTACACCTTTGCATCATTCAGGTATAACCCTCGATCACCCCTAAGCTGCTGTAAAAATGGCGTCGTCAACAGCTATATCCAATGACCAGCAGAATCGGCTGAATCAGTGGTAAAAGTTTAAAGTTCGTTTCAGGCTTACGTGCGCCGCGTTTCAACGCCGCCCGAACGCGGCCCGAATTCGATTGCCGGGTAATTTATGGAGCTAAATGAAAATTTTTCGGTACTGTTTTTCAATTAGACAAATGTGGGATTGCAATTTAAAAATTTTTACTACTTTACTGGGAAACATGTGTTTATGAGTAACGCTGTTGTTATAGTTTGTTTGGGTCAGTTTGTCGAGTTGGTAACGCTATAACTTATTAGAGAAAATAGGTATATAGTATAAAGATTATCTTGGACAATACGTTTCGTTTCATTAGTAAGATGCTACGTGTTATAAATTCACATGGTAATACACTTTATAACATGGGTAATACATACATTACAATGATATAAAAAAACAAACATAGCGCTATAGGCTCGCCCCGTATCACATCGTGGGAAAAACAGACAAGGCGAAATGTGGGTGTTCTGGCAGCACCTATGTCTACCCTTTCTAGGAAAAAGGCGTGAATTTATATAAGTATGTATATAAAAAACCTGTAGGTCATATTACGTTAAGACGTTTAATATTAGGTAAATAAATAATAAATAAATAAACCAACAGTCACTTACATAGTCCTGACCCCACACTAAGATCGAGTTTTGTATCGTGGGTATCAGGAACTACAAGAAACTTTTCGGTTTCACAAGCACCCAGACCCGAAACAAATGCTTGTGAATCATACAAACATTTGTCTCAGTGCGGTTCGAACCCGCGAACTCTCGTTTCACAGCCGACATCTAACCAAATTCGCCACTGAGGCTGTCATGTAACTAATAAAATATTATTAATTCACGCGTGGCTACGATAAATATTATGGTTACTATACCGAAATCACAGCAGTCAGCTTCAAGCTGGTCAATATAGAAATCTTTGTAGGAGGCACATCTTTAGCGGTGGATTTTCTATGGCTGAAGAAAGTTTCATTCATAGCCCCGATAGTCAAATCTTTATCCTATGGGCTTAAATCCGCCAAGCCTAGTTAGTCGGTTTCACTACCAACTGAATGTTCAGTAGCTTTTAAAAGACAATAAAAATTTGGAAATTATATTCCACAATCAAACATTTGAACACATTTCGCTAAAAAATGGGTGGATACCCTCTATCCCAAGAGATAAGCCCGCAATGGCTCCAATTGTAATTTCAAACGAGCTGGTAACAAATCCAGCGCAATGAAGGTCGCCGGTTCAATTTCCTGTGGTTAAACAAAACAATTCCAAATGGTGAATTACATTTTTGATTACATTCCCGAATGTACGCGGTCGACTTGTAAACGAAAGTTACATTGTATTGTAAAAATATATTATTTGGAGGATTAGGACGGCCATATTGGTGTTTTTTAAATCACTGAGCCAACAGCAAATTTGGTGTAATATTTTTTTGTATTTAGTTTAGGATTTTTACCTAAGCCAAGTACTATGACCTATGTACTACTATGTTTATGTATTATATTATATGTAAGTTTATTATACTTTTATTTATTCGTTTTTATCGGTATTTATCTATGTAATGTGCATGTATGTTTATTGTAGATAATAAGCACCGCCAGCAACAATTCAATGTTTCCTCTGCTACCCGGTTGTCTGGAAGAGATCGCTTAAAGCGATAAGACCGTCGATTATGTCACCATTTTTTTTTTGTCTGTTTTATCCTTTTCGTTTTGTTTATTTTGTAATATGATTTTGTGGTGGTATAATAAAGTGTTAATTATTATTATTATTATGACCGTAATAGAATTGTATTGGCCAAAATTGTATTCTTTGTGTGGATTACTGTGGAATGGCAACGTATGTGTCTCAATTTCATACTATTATTTTCCATCTGATTCTAAGAGTCGTTTGCTATGTAATTAGTTCCCTTGAAATATAAAAATATTTTTTCACGTCGAACTGATAGTTCTAGAAATAAAATCGTACAAACAAACTCTTTAGCGTTAATTTAGTATCTACAAATAAATGAATGTTCCACAACTGTAAATAACTCATAATATCAGCGAAAATTCCTCCGCTGCAGTCCATTCCGCATAACTCACCAGAAAAGCCAATTTCAAGCCACAAATTCATTGTAAATTCCCAGCACATTATAACCGAGAAATAAGTTTAGGTCATGCCCCTGCTCTCCCCTCATGAATAAAAAGATGAAATCCAGAGGAACATCGGCTGTGATCGGAAACCGTTCCGTGTAATAACAATGTGTGCTGCCTTAGTTTAACGGAATTGTTTATATAAGTTATGTATTGAGATAGTATCTTGAATCACTAGAATGTTAAGTGAAATAAATAATGATAGGCCCAGTACTCTCGTCGGAGGCTGTGCGTTCGGTCCACGCGTTGAGAATATAATATGTCTGGCTTATATTCGGATTCAATACATAATTCGACTTTATATATAAACATCTGATGACACCAAATTTCTTTAAATCCGTATTTATAACAAAATCTAATGGATACAGCATTTGTCAAATTCTTCATTAAGTTAGATACACGCCGTTGTGGGAATTGTCGGGAAGGCGATCACAACACATTTCCCGTGCCTATTTAGTCGATAAGTGTGTAAGGACGTGCAAGATAGTCGGACGGCGCGGCATAATAATACAAGAAGACATAGACGTATCGTGCGTGCGTGGTGGCCTGTTGGTAAACGGACCAGACGCGGTTACCTACAAGTTCACGGTGGTCGCGGGTTCAAACCCCAGGGCACACCTCTGACTTTCGGAGTTATGTGTGTATTGATAGTCAATCACCACGCACTTTAACGGTGAAGGAAAACATCGTGAGGAAACCTGCATACCGTAGCGATTTTAAAGAATTTCTACGGTATGTAAGTCCGCCAACCCGCACTAGGCCAGCGTGGTGGACTATATGGCCTAACCACTCTCAATCGATTCTCTCGATTGTAGAGTAGGCCCGTGCCCTGCAGTGGGACGTATATGGGCTGATATAGAATAGACGTATCTGGCCAATCGAGATTAAATATTTTTGGACGAGCATAAAAACTTGGGATTACTGCATCTTGCCAAGAGTTTCAGTGTTTTCTTTTATTTCGTTGAATGAGGAGACGAGCATGCAATTTGCCTGATGGTAAGCGATACAACTGACCGACCGTAGTAAGACCAAACAACACCATGAATTATAAAGCAATACTTAGTACTCCACTGCGCTCGTCATCCTGAGACGTAATATTGTGTGTTATATTATGTCTCATTGTGTCCAGTAGTTACTCTCGCTACAATTTCCTTCAAACCGGAACACATCTGCTGTTCGGCGGGAGAAATAGACATTGCGGTGGTACCTACCCAGGCGGACTCTCACATATGAGAGACCTACCACCAGTAAATGTATTGTTCAGTAATCATATACATAATAGAAAGTACCAGTGTTAATTTAAATTATCAATTTTACTGTGATGTGCGTTGTTAAAATTCTATTTCAAGCTTTCATATTCAAAAGGAAAAAGGTTAACATAAAAATGTTATTAAAACTTAATAAAATTTCCGACATAACACAAATTTGCTCTTCCAAAAGATTGATTAAAATCCAATTTTTCGCTCATTAATCCTTCAAAGCAATTTTAATAAGTGGGCGGGTTGTTTTAATGTCTGGTGAAAGTCAATTAGGCATTGGAGGATGTTTACAGAGTTTTTTATTACTTCATTTAAATTGTATGTAGAAAAGTATTTTACTTACTAATTTCAGTCTATGAACTTTATATGTATTTACTTCGTCTGTGTCTATCAAGGCATAGAGTACAAGGGCCGCTACTGCCAGGTATAGTCCATTTAATTTTATTTTCCCCTAAATGCGATAAAAGCGGATAAATTTTACAGAATGGTTTGACTTATAATTTTACTACTGGCTGTCTGCATTAAATGAAATTAAATAACTTCTGAAATCTCCAATTGCTTATCGTGGGACTCTTAAATACAACTTAACGTTTGATTGAGAGGGCTGCCTATGAGTTATTGCAGTAATAAGCATTATGTTTTCACTACGCGGCTCAAGATGAAACCTCTGATATACCAGCCAGGTTCTCATCAAACTAAAAGTTACCATTTGATTTTAAATATAATAATTTTCCTCTACCAAATACGGCACATTACAGGTGTGTAGAGCGCAGAAAGTCCCGCCAGTGCGGTTGTTATTTTTGAAATGATTTCGTCTCGGCACTAATAAAGTATGCCGAGTGATACAGTCGTAAAATATACGAGCGTGAGAACGTGAAAGACGGTACTATTAGTTCTCGAATGGAGTTTTTTATATTGACTTGGCAATTTATTACTATTTACCTTGTGTACTTTTGTTTATGAATGTTAATAAATAAATAAATAATGGTAAACCTAAATAGAGTATCCACCGAGGAAAGACTATCTCTCGCCGATCGGCATATTTATGGCGACCAAATCGAAACCAAGAACCAAGCTGAACTCTAAGCGCGACTTGGTTGCATAAAAGATTGATATGGAACTCCTTAAAAGAGACTACAGTGGTAAAGGTTGAAGACCTAATGACTGAGAAAGTGGAGAAATTACCTGACAATATTTCAATGTTCATAGGAATGTGATAAAACTGAGAATTGACAATGCCACAGCTTTGTACAGTACGTCGGGAGTATGAACTTATAGGTACATCGCAATATTAATATACTTACTGCACAGAATGCGATACTCTTTGATGGAACCTTTTGTAACATAGCTCTGCCACTTTCCTCGGAGAGGTTTATTCATGCAGTAGTAAAAAGTA
Source organism: Deilephila elpenor (assembly GCA_949752805.1). Lineage (NCBI taxonomy): Eukaryota > Metazoa > Arthropoda > Insecta > Lepidoptera > Sphingidae > Deilephila > Deilephila elpenor. The sequence goes on from OX457108.1 coordinate 13,330,541, forward strand.
ATTGGCAAAAGAAACTTCGCATTTTAATTCTGATATTTAACACACCTAGCTCTTTTGAATGGACTTAAAGCTATGTCTTAGCCATTTCATTTTGCTTTTGCAACCCAGGGCGAAATGAGCAACTCTTTAATTAATTACTTCTGAGAATATTTTTTACAAAGAGCTAGTTTCTTTGTAAGTTGCATTTATTCATAGCCTCCGCGGCGCAGTTGCCGGCAAGCTGGGTTTGAAAACAAAGCTTGGATTAGATCTTTAGAAAAATATGAATGCTGTCAACAAATATATGTTTTTCAGTGTGGTGGGACTAACGAGTGCTTTATAATTTCTGATACTTACTCCAGTAGTTCTTACTAATCCATCCAATGTACCATTACATGTGTTATCGAATTTCCAATCCCTATATTCATCACATAACCATACGAAGCCGATTTCTTAAAATATTTTCTAGATTGTGTTGTTTTGTTAAAGATGTCAAAAGCAGCCATATTTTGCTGTGGATGAATGTACTACTTCAATATTTAAAAAAATATTATTATTATATACTACGCACAACAATTAAAGGATATTTTTTTTGATCAATTTTTTTTGGTGTTTTTTGAGAGTCTGTATCTTGGAGAAAATTGATTGTTAAGAAATTCGGAAACTAAAAATTGGAAGCTTGAAATGTCTATTTTTTAGATCTGTGCTCTATTTCTTGATTGCACACTTGATTGATAAGCAATCGTAGGAAAACCAACGAGAAAAAAAAAAATCCAAACTTTTACTCGTTTTTAAAACCGTGCATTTACATGGGTAGTGTTTTTTTGGTGACATCATTGTAAAATTCCCGTAGATAATTTAATTGCCTTTAATTTGATATACCAGAAACTCCCGTGACATGATTTGGAGCTGCCCTATGGTAAATCAATGTAAAAATGGCCTATCACATTTTGACATTGGATTACTCCATGAATATCAATTATGGGGAAAACAAAATCAGAATTTTAGTAACTTCAAAACATGCTCTATAAGATGGTATTAAAGTCTTATGATAATAAACAGTACTTCTAAGTAAAATTGTTGACTGAAAAAAAGGTAAAAAAACGGTTATTTATGGATATTTGGAAAACACTGCATATCTTTGGACAAAAGAGACAAACGAAGGATATCGTCGGTAACTTTTCAACGTTAAAGTATTTTAAAGATACTCTGAAAATTTCAAATTGCTCCATTTTGATTATCTTAGTGTTCGGAAGGTTTAAACTTACTGTATTCTTAAAAATTGTCGTAATAAGCATTTTTCGTATCTTATCGAATTTTGTAACTTCAGAATGCTTTTTTTGATGATTATCCATATTCTTTTAACCAAATCCTTTTTTTAAACGTTTTCACTAGTCCCCGCAATTGTAAAAAGAATACTGGCACTGTTTTCAGGTAAATCCGACCGCGCAACCTCCCTATAGTACGCTTTGGGTAACGCTAATGCCGGCGGTAAAACAGTGTCAGTATTTTTTTTACAATTGCGGAGAATAGTGAAAACGTTGAAAAAAGGATTTGATTTAAAGAATATGGATAATCACTAAAAGAACATCCTCAAGTTACAAAATCAATAGCATGCGAAAAATGCTCATTACGACGATTTTTTGCTGAATACAGTAAGTTTAAACCTTCTGAACACTAAGATAATCAAATCGGAGCAGTTTGAAATTTTCAGAGTATCTTTAGAATACTTTAAGGTTGAAAAGTTACCGACGATATCCTTCGTTTGTTTCTTTTATCCAAAGATATGCAGGGTTTTCCGAATATCCATAAATAACAGCTTTTTTACCTTTTTTTCAGTCAACAATTTTACTTATAAATACTGTTTATTATCATAAGACTTTAATACCATCTTATAGAGCATGTTTTGAAGTTACTACAATTCTGATTTGGTTTTCCCCATGATTGTTATTCATGGAGTAATCCAATGTCAAAGTGTGATAGGCCATTTTTACATTGATTTACCATAAGTCAGCTCCAAATCATGTCACGGAGGTTTCTGGTATATCAAATTAAAAGCAATTAAATTATCTACGGGAATTTTATAATGATGTCACCAAAAAAACACTACCCATGTAAATGCACGGTTTTAAAAACGAGTAAAAGTTTGGATTTTTTTTTTTATCGTTGGTTTTCCTACGATTGCTTATCAACCAAGCATGCAATCAAGAAATAAAGCACAGATCTGCAAAATAGACATTTCAAGCTTCCAATTTTTTGTTTCCGAATTTCTTAACAATCAATTTTCTTCAAGATACAGACTCTCCAAAAACACCAAAAAAAATTTATCAAAAAAATATCCTTTAATTTTTGTGAGTAGTGTATATCGATTGTAATTATTTTTTAATATGAATGTATAAGAATATTTTGTGCTACATTTATAAAAGTATCACTTCAAAACTCGAACTCGACCAAAACTCACTTCAAAATTTAGAACCACCTAGTAGAGGCAACAGAAGTGAGTGCCGACCACGCTCGGCCTGCCTCGAATGGCCCTCGTTAGAATATAGCCGAGTGCTTCGTTAAAGCACGTTAACACATTTGCTCATTGCGCGTATTCTGTACTGGGACGTGCTTGGACTGAAAAAAACTGAAAAAAACCGTGTAAGAGAGACTCTTTTTGTTCTAATAAATAGTATTCACGCTCTGGCGACGCGGTAGAAATGATTGGATTTTGTTGATTATGAATTCATGAGCTTAATATTAAGGTCGGTGGTTTTGTAATTAGTAGGAGCGGTAGACATGCGTGTGGGTCAAATTTCCATTTGCTGGTTTTAGAATGTTTTTATCCGTCTTGAGAGTAGAAAATTCGCCATAGTGACCCATGTTAGCATTTTGCGTTTTGCTTCAGTCTGTGCTTAGGGCAAAGAATTTTCATCACTGAAATTTTTCCTTCCACAAATTTAATAATAAATATGTGATAATTTCATGAATCAGCTAATAATTCTTATAACATTTAAATATTTTTAGAAAAGAGTCAATTGGAAATCCATAATTTCTGATTACCTCAGTGACTCACCAGCGTGACTTTGTAGATGTTAATTTAACGTAATTAAGTCAATAATGGATAATCTATATCACCGTTATCAACCAAAGGGCCTTGCAATTGTATTGAATGCAAACATGTTAGACTTGCTAATTCACTTAACATTTTTAAAGCACGAGTCAAAGATCACTACTTATCCCTTCTTAATTAAAAGAACATGTTTTATTTATATTATATTATCTTGTATTTCTTAGTATATATGTAGGTGGTGTTTGTATATTATGTAACTTATGCTTAAATTGTCTGTTATATTATATATTAGTATATGTATGTATGTATATGTATGTGTGTATGTATGTATATGTATATATAAATGTATTATTTTTGTTAATGTACTCTTGTTGCACGTCAAGCCCAATTTTTCAATCCAACAATTCCAGTTCATCCAAAGGTTGCCAGGAAGAAATCGCTCAATGCGATATGGTCACCGATTGTACTATTTAATTTTTTATTTGTATCACATTCCTTTGTAACTTGTTATGTACAATAAAGAGTATAAATAAATAAAATAAATAAATGTTATCACAAACATTGGCATATGCCAAAATTAACGTCTTCAATAATATGAGTAATCTACTCTAATGTCTTATTATATAGTAGTTTCACTGTATAAAAACTATAGACAGTTTTAAAACCTATTTTAGGTATTGAATGTTTTGACTTTTGTATTTTTCGCTCAAACTGAATTCAAAAGTCGTTTGAAAGGGACGATACATTCGATAACTAAAGAAAGTTTTAAATCTGTCTATGAATAAGGCCGTTATGCATGAGGTTTAAACGACATTACTAAAGCATTAAAAAGGTGCATCATGTCTTGTCTTCGTAGTTAGCACTTCAAAGTTATTTTGCAGTTCTAAAATCCTAAATCCAATGCAAATGTAGATAGAGCACGTAAATAAGGTTGTTATTTGTACAGGAAAAGCTTATAGCTAAAACCCCAAAGGGGTGGTAGAGGCGATATACATAGGCGGTTGCATAATGAACTGGCCTATAAAATAATAAACATACATACATACATAAACTCACGCCTTTATACCCGAAGGGGTAGGCAGAGGCGCTACTAGGACATTCACATTTCGCCTTGCATGTTCCGTCCCACGATGTGATAATGAATAGAAAAATCCAATATCACTTTGCCCGACCCGGGATTCGAACCCGAGACCTCAGCTTTGTAACCGTACCGTAATACAACTACGCCACCGAGGCAGTCATTAAAGACATTTAAATCAAACCAATTTTATACATATACTAATGTATACACACACCACTCATACTAATCCACATCTGACACCTTTGAATGGACATCTCTTTTAAACAGAAACTATACTTTTCACGGCGATGGGTATTTAATGCATAAAGTATTTTATAAACTTATTATTCGATGCAACCCAACATTCACTGATATCTCGAGTGGAACTATGTCAGGCCAGTTCATTATAGGACCAACCACGTATACACGAAAAGGTATGTAAAGGTTTTTGCGCCACTCACAGTTCACCGGATTAATTTATGTCTAACTAATTGAATACTAAACGCAAGTCAATTTGATTCCTAAAACCAAGAAAACAAAATGCATATCGATTTAAATCTTAAATCCTGCACACTGCTAATAAAGCCATGACAAAAACATTATGTGTAACACACACAAATATATTTTCCAGGGCCTCGCAACTTTCGTTTCATTCAAAGCCATATCATCGCATACATGAAAATATATACAAAACTAATACCAAATCGAAGTCCCACAGCCCCACAGTATGACCGAATTGGTGCAAACCCTCGGATATGATTCAGGCGATGGCGTGGTTGAATATCCGTAAGTCGGGAAGCCGGCCCCATGCGCGCAAATTGCATCCGCGTCGGCCGCTGTGCCTATCACACTGCTTACGTAGTTGTTAGTGAATTCGATTCACTTTTGGGTGGTGAATATGAAAATCAGGAATTTATATCAACATTGTAGTAACTTCAGACTATCGATGTTGCCGTATTATGTGGGAAAAGAAACTCGATAGGTCGTTATGAGAATTTTAGAAAAATACTATGGTTTCTTAGATTTACGCGAATGTTACACATTGAAATAAAACTATTTTTTACAGATTTTATCGCGGATTTGGTTTAATTTTTATATTTTTAACTTCCCAACGTTTCGATTACTTTACAGCTTTCGTGGTCACGGGGCGGACTGGTAATATGCTACGGTGAATCGTTCTGAACATAGAAAATAACCGACAGTTTATTAGTTAAATAATTACATGTAAGTAATAGATAAGGACAGACACAAGACTTTAATAAAAATAATTTCATATGATGCAGTAATTTACATGTTCGTGTTCATTATAAGAAGAAAGTCCGGGATAAAATTCAACTAAATATGAAAACAGTTACTAACTTAAGTAAGATGAAGATGTTTCAAGAATACCTAGAGCTAATAAACTGGTAAAGTTTTCTACTTTATAATAATACGGAAGTGCACCTACTTGGTATAATTTCAAGCCACAGTAAAAATGCGCTATGCTTTTTTTGCATATCAAATGGCTTAACATAATATTGAAGTTTTAAACATGCTATTAATAACTTGTCGTTATGGAATTACTTTGTTATTGTATTTTCTTGGAATTTTAGGTAAGGTGCGCCGGGTCATAAGTAGGTACTTATATTTTGTAGTCAGTGAAATTACTGACCTTAAAACAACATAATACCCGATGAATGAAAATATCAATCCCATATATTAGCAATTGACAGCCTCCGTGGCGCAGTTGGTTAGACGCCGGCTGTGAAACGAGAGGCCTCGGGTTCCATCCCCGTACCAAGGAAAGTTTGTGAGAACCACAAGTATTTGTTTCGTGTCTGGGTGTTTGTGAGACCGAAAGGTCTCTCATAGTTCCTGATACCCACAACACAAGACTCGATCTTAGAGTGGGGTCTTTGTATGTGACTGTTGGGTGTATTTATTATTTATATTTTAGTAATGAAAAATAGGTACTGAGGTGTGTTGCTCCTACAATACAGGCAGGTGTCGCTTACCACTTCCGACCTCGCCTACTTAAGACTTGCTTCTCTTATCATTTGCACAAATAACAACAATACTGAAACAAAAAAACATGTTTCTTCGACTACAAAGAAGTATGGGATACAAAAAAGGTTACATGAGATTTATATTATTATGGTTTGGCCAATCAAGTTAATATTTCACGTCCATTGTATTAACTATTAATAACCACGCAATACTTATAATATATAGCTATCATTGACTGATACATAATACGGCCCAGTGAATAACACAAACAAACCGCAGCCGGTCGGCTACTATCTCAATTTTCCGTCTCGCGCGCTCTTGACCTCCGAATCGACCTCTTAACTAAACACGTTAATAAATCCTCCTACACTGAGATGCTCTGGTGTAAAGCTGGGGGCAGATGGACGGTGGGTTTAGGAATATATTTTATCGATTTCCTTTATTCTACTCAATAGTAGAATAAAAACAGTGGCATCAAACTATTGAAACCAGCCCTCTTATGTAAATGTTTTGGTGATGGTAACAATGAACATTTTGTTTAAGATCTATTCCCTTTCCTTTATCCTCAAATTCTGACAAAAAAACACGAATTCATAGAAAATTGTTGTAAAACTGAGTGGTCTACACAGTTTTACAATAATTTTCTAGTAAAGTTAATATAGTATTTTTACGATATAAATATAGAAAACCTATCTAAATCCTCAACCCACGACGCAAAAGTCACATGGCTCGAATTGGTACATGTGCACGAAGCTTAGCGCATGAAATCTCAAGAGAGAGCGGCATTCCTGCGGCATCCCGGCAGATATTCCAGCCACTAGATATCGGCCGTAGATTACACACTAATCGCAGTCTATGCGTCTTATGTATGAACTGAATAGATGAGGTTTTGAGACTGCTTTTCCTGTGAAAAATAGCAGAATGTCCTGGTTAGAAATGGTAAGTTATAACACACATTACACATAGTCTATCGGAGATGACTGTACTTCGTTTTTACGTTTTAACCACTCTTCGTTATCTAAATATTATTACTTAGTTGCTGCTCATGAAATGAAAAAGAAAACTTCGCATAAAAATCTATTTTTTTATGTTAACCTATTATTATTTCTATCTAATACATCGACTCTTCATTATTCTTTTTTATATTTAAGTACATTAAGTGTTATTATAATAACTACATAAAACCCTGCATCAATTTTGTTACTAAGTAGTGTAACATTAATGTCTGTTCTGGCGAAAAAAATTGCAATTGAAAATATGTCATGTTACAATGAGCCCATGCAATTTTTAGATTAGGTCAAATAGAAGCAAAAGAAGGCAAACGAAACTTCGATAATGTACTTAAGAATCCGACTATTATACTTCGCTTTGGCAAATAATTAAAAATTTAAATGGAACTGTTTTGCTCATTCAGACAATTAAACCAACACCAACATCTCCTTTCTGTATAGACGAGTCAATACTTATCGCTACATAACAAGCACTAATAATTAAGCATTATACGAGCCGGTGAAGGAGATCACTCAGAACAACTTCGCCAATTTACTCCGTGGCGACCCGATGCTATCAACGATACGTAATTACACTAATTGATGGAGATTACTACAGAATCGAGATTGTTTACTACCCGATAGGAAAGCTATTTATCTCGTGATTTATATTATTATTAGACGATTAGAAGAGAAGCGAGATAGCTTAGTAGGGTGATTCCAATTGCCGAACTCTTCGTAATGAGGGTATTGTTAGTTAATTATAGCTTGCAGTAATGCTGGAGAAAAATATTACGAGGAAACCTGCATATGTAAGAGATTTGCACAAGAGTTTCAAAAAAATAAATGTGAATTTTCAACCGCATCAAGCTAGCGTGGTTAACACTTACTGCCGAAAGGATTAATGACAGGCAGACGGCCTATCTAAAATTATAAGCCAAATCATTTTGCATTGTAGCTAAAAATACGTGCCACTTCAGGGCACAGGCTTCGTCGACAATCGAGATAGGATTGAGAGTGGTTATGCTATGTAGTCCAACACACTGGTCTAGTGCGGGATGCCGGACTTTACATCCCATAGAAAGTTGACTCCGAAAAGTCAGAGATGTGCCATGGGATTTGAACCCGCGACCACCATGAACATGTTGGCAGCCGCGTTTGGTTCGTTACCAACATGCCACCACGCACTTGATTATTGTCATGTAAATGAAAACAACCAACATATGCAAATTACTTTAAAGAGGTATTTTTCAAGTTTCTTTAACATCATTACTGTTTTATCTATATCCATAAAATTAAAGAGTTATTGCTCCATCGAATGACTCATGATGGTATATACCTGAATATTGCATGTATGGAAGGGAAAAAAAAAATGTTTTGTAAATGCATACATACATACATAAACTCACGCCTTTATCCCCGAAGGGGTAGGCAGAGGCGCCACTAGGACACCCACATTTCGCCTTGCATGTTCCGTCCCATGATGTGATAGGGGGCGAGCCTATCGCCATATCGGGCACAAATTCCTGACTCCGGGCTGATAATGAACAGAAAAATCCAATATCACTTTTCCCGACCTGGGATTCGAACCCGAGACCTCAGCTTTGTAGTCGTACCGCAATACAACCACGCCACCGAGGCAGTCTATTGTTTTGTAAATGTGTGATCAATAATTGTAAATTTAGACTCATAAACAGTAATTATAATAATTAATTATTGACCCAACAATCACATACATAGTCTTGACCCAACGCTACTATACAAGTTTCTCGTCGCGAGTATACCAAACAAGAGACTTTTCGGTTTTACAGACACCCATACCCGAAACAAATATTTGTGGGCGGCTCAGACATTCGTATCGGTGCAATCCAACCCGCAGCTTCTCATTTTACAGCCGGCGTCTAACCAACTGCTTGACCAACAGCCAACAGCCAAGCACCAACAACCTCCTTGGCTCTAAAAACATGTCTCTTACTTGGGTCGTAGATGTATTACCCTGAAAAATTCAAAGAAAAATAACCGTTTGGCCAAATAATACACCCGTAATAAAAAACGAATTGCTTCACATTATATTTATTAGACAGCCATCCAGCCGAACCGGTTTGGTACTACTATAGTCCAAGATAACTATGGAGTGCCTCTCTCTTTCTCTTTTACTCTCTCGTCACCCACATGAAGTCTCTCCACATCGACCGGTTAAAAGCGGCTGTGTGGCTTTACCCATTTAATTTCATTTTCGCTCATTTTAAAGTTGGTGCATGAATACGTCTATTTAACCACGGTCAACGTCGAGAAGCAGCGTGTGCTAAGCGTAGCGCAAACACCAGTGGATTCGACGCTTGTTGACACTCCGGTTAAAGTTTCCTTTGACATGAACTCAGCAAATATTGGTAAAATAGTTCAATCAATCAATCAATCAAAATATTCTTTATTCAAGTAGTCTTTTACAAGATCTTTTGAATCGTTAATTTCTGCTACCACCGCTTCGGAACGTGTTGTAGCTGTGAAGAACAAACGGCGCAAGAAACTCCCTCAGCAACACGAACTGTCTTCATTTTTTTTTGCTTGTCTTTTCTTTTTCTTTCTTTTAAAGGCCTGTTCAAATATTCTATCTATTAAAATTCGTAAAATTAACATTAGGTAGACGTTTCACGTTTTTTACCACAACTACGCTATCAGTGAGATTCCAGAGGACGTGATGGGTAATAAAATTAGTTTTTTAACGTGTCTAGTTTTTAAGGGGTTTATTGTAGACTAACTTAAAACTAACTTTTTATGATTAACTCATGTTTAGATAAGGTACACTGGTAGAACTGCCTCGGTGGCGTAGTTGTATTACGGTACGGTTACAAAGCTGAGGTCTCGGGTTCGAGTCCCGGGTCGGGCAAAGTGATATTGGATTTTTCTATTCATTATCAGTCCGGAGTTAGGAATTTGTGCCCGATATGGCGATAGGCTCGCCCCCTATCACATCGTGGGACAAAACATACAAGGCGAAATGTGGGTGTCCTGGTGGCGCCTCTGCCTACCCCTTCGGGGATAAAAGGCGTGAGTTTATGTATGTATGTATGTAGATAAGGTACATTCGCTCCCCAGTCAAATACTTAAAAAAAAATATTACGTTTTTGAAACAGTATGGAGCAAGAGTTTGTGAATTTGTAGTACTATTTGATGTACAATAAAGGATAAAAAATAAAGCTAAAGTGTTTATATTTTTGAACCCCCTAATTTCTGGAACCACTAGTCCAATTTATGAAAAAATCTGAATCCAATGGATGGCCCAGCTCTCGACAAAGGTATTAAACATTAAGCCATAATTCTCAGGGGCTGAGACAACATAAATTAATATAGAAAATGTATTTCTGGTCGCATTTATTAAGACTATAGCTATAGTTACTTATCGTATTAAAATTATATGAATCTTTTATTGGTCACGTAGGCTATTATATAGTGCCTTTGACGATTCAATACATTTTCAATCTTAGTACAATTAATTTTGTATAACATTAATTATGCCTTTTTTTATTCAAACACAGCAGTGGGTAAAAATCTCCACTGAGTGGCGTCTCGACCACCCAAAAAGACGTCGCGGTAGACCCAGGCATCGGTGGAGAGACGAAATCGACAGGTTTCTACAGGAAATCGCGCAAGACCGCCAAATCTGGAAGGAAAGGGAGGGGGCCTTTGCCCAGCAGTGGCAGTGACATTAACGGCTGATAATAATAATAAAATAATAGCCTTTTTATAATATTTTTATATTATTTATTACTAATACGTGATGAAAAAAAAATGTTTTCAATTATTTACATAAATTGCATTCATTAATGTCTGAGCGGACCATGAATATTATACGCATAGCTATTTAATGTTACCAACGCGGCCCTGTTTAAGAAGACCCGCCGAAAAAAACTCGGTGGGTGTACAGCCCAACTGAAAATATGGGGCGCAAATCATTTCCAAGTATACCCAAATACGACGTATTGGGTCCAATTGATTATATTCACGGGCAAAGACGGCGGTCGGACGAGACCCATATATTTAATTAAACATACATTCCATAAAAAATGTAACTTATGTACGTACTCATATTATTTTAATTATTCACGATAAAAAATACAGATAATAAACACTTACAATTAAAAATACGAGTGACGCATAAATATTGCATACTGATATATAAAAACTCAAAAAGAATCATAAAAAAATTCTTTCCCTGCAAGCATGGATCGGATCAGCTTCATAATTAACGGTGTGGAACGATCTGGTTAGTAATATTATTACTTTAATTATTAGATGCCTATAGTCATTATGATGATGTCATTATGATATATGATGGCGGACATCGCGAAAAGGCATGATGAAAAAAAAATCGAGCGAGAGGAACAATAGTGGACCAATACCAAATGTCTCACAGCGATGCCTCATGGAGGCGAAAGATCTTAAATATTGTAGATAGACAATTCTACCGAAAGAAGACATCATTTCAATATTAAAAACAATTTAATAAGTTGCATTAAAAGATTATTTAATTATCGCATATCTGAATCGGGAATCGATGTGATATGGTAAAAATAAAACCCATAATTTTAGGATACCAATGAAAAGACTCGATCATAAAGATTATTTTTCTCCATACAACATAGAATCTTAAATAAAGGGAAGACCATGAAATTTCATCGTTTAAAATATTATATTGTAGTGGGATGTGAAGTGAGCTCAGACCTGACGTTAGTGGACTACCTCCGAAATCATCTGGAGCTGTTTGGCACCAAGTACATGTGTCGTGAAGGCGGTTGCGGAGCTTGCATCGTCGCTGCCTCTAAATGCCCTGGCGGTCCAGTACAGGCTGTTAACTCTGTAAGATCTTTATTTTTATCGCAATTATCAGCATCATTACTATTATTTGCCGCAAGAAGGTTTTGTTAATAGTAGGCCTTGTCTAAAGATTAACATAGTTGTCGAAAATGATCTTTTCTGCAGTTTGCAGTCCGTTTGCATGTTTAGCAAAATTGACTCGTCTGTCTACTGTACTGTCTGTGGACTGCCTCGGTAGCGTAGTTGTATTACGGTACGGTTACAAAGCTGAGGTCTCGGGTTCGAGTCCCGGGTCGGGCAAAGTAATATTGGATTTTTCTATTCATTATCAGCCCGGAGTCAGGAATTTGTGCCCGATATGGCGATAGCCTCGCCCCTTATCACATCGTGGGACGGAACATACAAGGCGAAATGTGGGTGTCCTGGTGGCGCCTCTGCCTACCCCTTCGGGGATAAAGGCGTGAGTTTATGTAGGTATGCTGTCTACTGTAAGAAAAGTATTCTCCTTCAGCCTCGCTTAAAGAAAGACAATTCATAAGCGCTCGGGGAACACCAAAACCGCTGGTGTACGTCTGGCTACCGTGCACGAAATCATCAAGCCGCCTTTCTTCCTTTTAGTAAGCGTTGAACAATGAGCACGAATGGGTTATACAGTCATTTTTGGCGAAAGTATTAACATTAAGCAGGCTGTTAAACTCAAAATCATAATCGACCAACATCTATAATGCATGATAATATATTTTGCTACGCCAACCATACTTAAGATAGGAATATGGGCATGCAGAAGAAGGGGTATACAATAATGATCTCTCTTGTTAAATCCAGAATCAAGAAAACTAATTTAATGTATACTTACGATTACCTACTATCAGGTGCAAGTATGCAACGATGAAACAAGAATTTTAATGGGCGCACCAAATATGTAATTGTTATCCTTTCCGAACATAACAATAAATTTTACATTTAATTTATCGCTAAATGAAACCCAGGTCATTGCACTTCAGTTGTACTGTATGTCTCATGACAGTACTTTACAAGCTAATAATACAGTATTCAAATTTGAGTATGTATACATTTACTAACGCCCTATTGGAGTAGAGACTATTCAGCGCCAAGTGCTACCGACCATACATAACTCTATCACTTCATCAACTATCGTTAATCTCTTCACACATGTTCTTCGGTTTTCAGGACTCCGTATTTTGCCTTTCGTTAACAGGTCATGTATTTTGTTTCTATAGCACCGCCTAGGACGACCCCGACCGACTCTAACACTCATTTTCGCATCAAATCTCTTTCGTCAGTTATATTGAAAGATTGAATGCAAGGAGTTGCCACCGCATCAATTACATTCTTGTTTTTTAGTTCTAATATAATATGTATATTGGTCCTAAAAGACAAGTGTATCAAAATCTACTTGGTTTGACCTGATACAGATCGCTGGGAAAGGGTTATTTTTGAGGGAAGTCTGTAATTAGCAGTGAACATCATGAGCAGATGATGATAAAATAATAATTACTATTTATACAGTGCATGGTGTCGGTGACGTCATGTCAAGATTGGGATATCAAAACAATAGAAGAGTTGGGGAACAGAAAGAAAGGATATCATGTCCTTCAAAAGACTTTGGCTGAAAACAACGGTAGTCAGTGCGGCTACTGCAGTCCGGCATGGGTCATATCTATGTACTGGTAATTATAACACTCTTTTTAAATTACTACATATAATATAATGATAGCATGGTGTTGGGATAATAAAAAAATATGATCGATTTCTAATGTTTCAGGCTTAGAAAATTATTGTTTTTGTTTCTGAAGTTTTCAACATACTTTAGATTACTTTGTTGCATATAGAAATTGGTTTGTTGTCTTTAAGTCTGCCCATAATTTAGTGGTAAAGAATTTTACAAGTCAAAATTTGAGATTTATGTACTCGTATATCATTTTGTTACTTTGATTATATGCTCTGTAGGTCAGGAAATGATCTATTAGTTACTCGTAAATCAACTTTGTATTTTTTCAAATTTTGCAGCCTGCTTCAAAACAACAAAAACTTAACAATGCTGGAAATAGAGAAGTCTTTTGGAGGCAACGTTTGTAGATGTACTGGATACAGACCTATACTACAAGCATTCAAAACATTCGCTACAGATGCTCCTAAAAACGAAACATTACTAGACATAGAAGACTTACGCTTATGCAAAAATACTGGAAAGAACTGCTTCAAAGTGACATGTGAAGAAAACGAATGGTGTATGGTGTACCGGGATGGTACATAGGGAAATAAGCTTACGATGCGTGATGGAGACAAATGGTGAAATGTACTCACATTTGCCGCGCTGAGGATCCGCCTGATGAGGAGTTGCCAGTCCAGGACACGATAAAACACTAAGTAGTTGTTCTGCCTATGCCTTTTGCCTGTTATTCACGTTATTGGAATGCCACAGTAATAGTTCTATGGCGACCGCGTGCGCGCCGGTTGATTCGGTATTTCGTTCGTTTTCACAGCGTTGTTGTTGCGCTCGCGGCCCGCGGAGGTGTTAGCGCGTCAACCGCGTGAGGGCGCTAGGTCCGCGTCACGTGATTGGCGCGTCGAGTGCGCAATACCACGTTGGCATTGGCGGATTGGCTCGTTGGCAGCAATGTGCGCGAATTTGAAACTCTTCGCCATTCCACACATATGCCAACATCACGCATGCATTGAGAATATCATTTTTAAATGAAAACGGTTACGAAACATTCCGCCCACCAAAATACATTCATGTATTTTCAAAATTTTAAACTAATTAACCTAATTGAACTAAGAAGGCATATGATTTACAATCAATCTTACTAACTAAAAAATATTATTAAACGATAAATTAAAGTTAATCTGCTTGGTTAGTTAGCGGACAAAGCTTGCCTGAAAGTCTCGTAAGACGAGAGCCTTCAGCCGTACGTTTCGTTGCGAAAGAAGGTACTGCGTTGTATTCACGCTGAACAGCTTCGATAATAAAAAAAGTCAATCGGTATTTGAGTGGAAGAAGAGTAGGATGCTTATGCTCAAACTCGAAACCGGATCGGGAATGAAGACCGCCCACCCTGAGGATTCCCTGGGTATCGAGAACCGGACGTAACTTACGTATTTGTTTCGATAATAATTGACCTTCTCGGAGCTGACGAATTTCGTTTTCGAAAGAAGCTAGTTGATTGTGCTTAACGACAATCAACAAAGCAGCATGAAGCTCTGCGTTGTTTAAAACAGAATTAGAGCAACGATTACGTTTATGATGTATGAAACGGATGAATCTTAGCCACCAACATATGATACGTTGAATATTGCGACTGGAAGAATAAAGATGGCGGAGAATATCTATCAATGAATTCTTCGACTCAGACTGAAGAAGACCCTCACCAGGATCTATATTAAACTGTGACCAATCGTCAGGAGGTAAGCGAAACCCAACGGGTCCCGCCCACCATAATCGATTCTTGACAAGATCGAATGGTAGCTGACCACGAGAAGCGACATCTGCAGGACAGTCTTCAGAAGCGATATTGCGCCACTGGACTTCAGGAAGTATATCGTGATTGTGACTAACGCAGTTAGCGACGAAAGTTTTCCAACGAGACGAATGAGAACGCAACCACACTAGAACGATAAATTCAGAACAATTTATAACGCAAATAAATGGAAACCATTGCGCAAAAGCATCTATGATAAACTTCGACAAGTCAGCAAGAAAGACTGCAGCGCAGAGCTGCAAGCGAGGCAAGGAAACGGATTTCGTTGGCGCCACTCGCGCCTTTGAACAAACAAAAAACGGTTGTTTGACGGTACGACATGTCAGAAACGGAGCAGAAAACACATCTTGTGTTACGGTATTAAGACGATATTTTTGCACAGGTTGGTCAGTATTAAATCGCCAGAAAATACGCTGATAGTCACGATCAGACTCTTGAATGAGAATTTGACGATACATTTGCTTCATGTCCGCAGTAAAGACAACGGCATGAACACGGAATTTTAAAAGAATCTCAACGATGTTGGTTTGCAGTTTAGGACCTACGAGCAAAACGTCATTTAAAGAAAGTCCTCTAGCATCCTTTGCAGAGGCGTTGAATACGACACGAAGAGGTGTGGTGGTGCTTTCAGCGCGAAGAACAAAATGATGAGGAATAAAGTATTTTCCGGTTGTCAACGCTTCGGACGGTACAAGACTCATGTGGCCATGATCGAGATATTCCTTCATGAATTCGCAATATTTAGCATACAACTGCTCATTTTTAAGAAGACGTTTTTCAATGGAATGAAAACACCGCAAGGCGATATCACGAGATCCAGGAAATACAGTCTCCTGTTCATCGTGCTTGAACGGCAAAGACACAGCGTATCTACCGGTAGTATCTCTTGTATGAGAATTTTCAAAAATCTCCTCCCATCTCTTATCTTCCAAACTAAGAGGCTTTAAATGAGAATCGCTTAAATCTTCAAGCTGCCATAATCTCTTAAGATCATCGTGAAGTTGTGGTTCGTTGAAAGCAAAAAATGTATGAAACTTCGGCTCTGTATATCCGACGTTTCCGACAAGCAGCCAACCAAACAGCGAGTTCAATGCAGACGGTTGGTTGGAATCACCTTTGATGGTTCCCGGCAAAAGAAGCGAAGCGAAGGACTCCGCACCGATAAGAAGATCTACAGGACCAGGTATGTGACAATTTGGGTCAGCTAACTGCAACGATTGAATATGTTGCCACGAAGATTTATTAAGCCGAAGGGACGGCATCATCCCACAAATGCTCGGCAAGGTCAAAGCTTTGATGGCGAAAAGAAACTGGTCGTTACGCCCGACATCAAGACGGACTATACCTGACACGGGAGCCGAAGAATGACCCAATCCACTAACCTTATGGGATGTGGAAGTACTAATGAAACCCAGGCGCTTCACAGCGTTCTCCGTAATAAAATGACTCTGACTACCGGAATCAATCAAAGCTCTAAACGATTGGAAAGTACCTGACGAATCACGAATTTGAACAATAGCAGTTGACAATAACACGAAGGAATGTTCACGCATAGTGGTCAACACTCGAACCTGATCAGCAGGCTTATCGATACTCGGAGAAACAGCTAAGGACGCAGTAATAGGTACTTCATCATGCAGAAGAGTATGATGTCGTTGATGACATTTATTACATCTGAACAAAGATCTACAATCTTTGACGCTATGAGAGGCCCTTAAGCAATTAAAACACCAACGATGAGTTCGGACATACTCATTGCGTTCGGTGACCGAAAGTTTAGCGAATTTATCACATTTATTAATCGAATGACTTAATTGACAAAATGAACACTTGACAATAATCGTAGCAGGCGGAGGTGAAGAAGGAGAAATAGACTTCTTTTCAGAAGTTGACCTCCCCGCAGTACTTGAAAGAAACACAGAAGTCTTCTTTTGAAACTTTGAATTGTTCGATGACACAACTTTGTGCGATTTAAACTTGTCCGAAGATTTTACTACGATAGGATGACCTTGATCATTTAATGAAAAATGATTATCACGAATTAATGCGTCAGCTTTATTGTATAGAAAAGATTTTAAATCTTGGAATTGCGGCAACTCTGTTGACTCTTGCCTTTGTTCAAAAGAACGCCGGGTTTGAGTGTCCAACTTCGACAAAACTAAATAACACAAAACGAAATCCCACTCGTGAGTAGGAAGGTCGAGACTTGATAATACGTTTAAATTTTCATTTATTAAATCTAAATTTCGGCGGAACTCGATAGGTGAAAGAGAATTCAAATTCACTTTTAATATTTCTTTCCAACACGTAAATGCTAAATCTCGTTTATCACGGTATCTGGCCACTAACGCTTCATACGCGCCGCGATAATATTTACCTTGAATCGGGTAAGATCGAATCACGCCCAGGGCGTCGCCACTGAGGCAGGTCTCAAGGTATTGCATACGTTTTGTATCCGAAAGTGAATCATTATAATGAATTAAAGAATTAAACAAATCGAAGAACTTAGGCCACTCCTTGATTTCACCAGAAAACGATGGTAAGTTAATTTTAGGTAACTTTATATCAGACCCTGACGAATGAATTTCACCTTTATCACAAGGATGAACGTTAGAAACAGGAAATAAATTTCGATCGATTGCCAAAATTTTAAAATGAATGTCGTCAAACTCGGTACGAATATCATCTTCTTGTTCGAAGTCGTCGTCATCGATAACGCCTAAAATCTCCGAATGAACGCTCTCAAAACTTTCGATTAATTTTGGCAAAGAGGAGAATTGAACACTAAATAAATTCAAACACGATTTGTCTTCCTCTGCCAATTCAGCAACTTCTAGAAGTTTCTTTAAACGGTTGAGTGCCAAGGTACGCTTGCGCCGTAGTGCAGGCAACGCTTGAACACTCGGACGATCTACACTCGTCAACTTTGTTGAACGCATCTTTGGTTTAGCAACACGAACTGAACGATACGACATCTTAAATTATTACCGAAACGAATAAAACTCAAAATAAAAATTATATAAAAATATTGTATAGTCAGTGCTTACCCTAACACGGATAGAAGTACTGTACGCGAGAGTAAATGACGAAAAGTACAGCACACGAATTAGAGAATAGGGACAGCAAATGACTAACGACTAATGAAATGTAACAAGTACTAAGTACTTATTATTCACAACGAAACGAAACGAAACGAAATTTCCTACAAAACTTATATAGGAAAGCAAAAGTGCATCACTACTTTATGTAAAGAAATAACGGTTATATATGTATATTATTATGGCACTTACGCAAATGCACAATAATAATAAGACTGGCCGAACGGCGTATATAACCGACTACGAGAACTGTGTGCATATGCCGCCTATTTGAATGTACTTACTCGATGTTTTAATTTATAGACGTCGCTAGAATAAAAACGGATGAACGACACCTACATATATTAAAACTTACACGGATTGGAATCTACGTATATACTAACCTATGTGTATTTAATACGAAATGAATATGTTTGAGAATCGAAACGTGACGATACATCAACGAATTGGAAACAGGATAGATGTAACGCAAGTAACGAGGCGAAAAAATAACAATATTCAAATGTATATATAATACACTAGCTATTAATACGAGAACGATTGTTACGTTTATATGTTTAAGTACATAAGTGGCAAGTGCACATCGACGCTAAGGATTAATAAAAGACAAAATGGCTGACATTTGAACAACTCGATTAAACTAATTATGAATTGTTTGCATTAAATGAAAATTGAACCACAATTAAATGTAATATTGAAATAACTATGCACGTAAATAATTACCTATCACTATTCACGTAAATAAATGAATCGGTAATAGTTTACAAATCTATGAAACAAATTATGTATGACGAAGTAATCACGCCACCATAACGATGTATTAATCTTATTTGGTCGGGTTATAACTTTTACGAATATTGACGATTTTTAACAGTGTTTTATACGAAAAAAGCTTGAAATCATAACAAATTGTATTGTTTTATGCAAACAATCATATGCCTTCCTGGAACGACCGAATAAAATGATAAGTTTTTAACTTTTAACAATTTTTTTATGGCGGGGATCGTAATACTTCGAACCAAGTTTATTGCAAATAACTCGGAATCTATGTTCGAAATAGCGAATTTACTCGCTATTCCCGGGTTTCGGCACCAAAATATGTACCGGGATGGTACATAGGGAAATAAGCTTACGATGCGTGATGGAGACAAATGGTGAAATGTACTCACATTTGCCGCGCTGAGGATCCGCCTGATGAGGAGTTGCCAGTCCAGGACACGATAAAACACTAAGTAGTTGTTCTGCCTATGCCTTTTGCCTGTTATTCACGTTATTGGAATGCCACAGTAATAGTTCTATGGCGACCGCGTGCGCGCCGGTTGATTCGGTATTTCGTTCGTTTTCACAGCGTTGTTGTTGCGCTCGCGGCCCGCGGAGGTGTTAGCGCGTCAACCGCGTGAGGGCGCTAGGTCCGCGTCACGTGATTGGCGCGTCGAGTGCGCAATACCACGTTGGCATTGGCGGATTGGCTCGTTGGCAGCAATGTGCGCGAATTTGAAACTCTTCGCCATTCCACACATATGCCAACATCACGCATGCATTGAGAATATCATTTTTAAATGAAAACGGTTACGAAACATATGGTATCATCTGATGATTTGGATATACCGAAAATCATCAAAATACAATTGAAAGATTGTAAAACTTGGTACCGAGTCTGCCAATTGAGTGACGTCTTCAGAATTCTGAATGAGTCAGAATGTGAGTCGTATATGCTCGTCGTTGGAAATACAGCTAAAGGTATGTAATCTCTAATTTTTAAACGAACATTTTGAAATTTTATTCCTATCATGTAGCCGTAACGCTATTAACTTTACATTATATGAATACTATTGACTTTACATAGGAATAACCTACTAGTAGGTAGAACCTACATAGGCAATATATTATGAAAATTAGCAATAAAAGCGACATAAAGCTTTAACTTATCTTCTCATTTTTAGGAGCATATCCGATATTCGAGTATCCTCAAACCCTGATAGACATTAGTGCTATCAAAAAGCTGAAAACGTTTGCCATCGATCAGAACTTGATAATCGGAGCTGGTTTAACCATTACTGAACTAATTGAAAAATTTGAAATTACCTCTCAAGAAAATGATTTTGAATATTTGAATACCCTAAACGATCATTTGAAATTAGTGGCAAATATTTCTGTCAGAAATGTAAGTACATTCTGGATATTTTTTTTCTAAATGTAATGTTATACAAGGAGTTATCCTTTAAAGCTATGATATATGATAAATATTTTTACAAAGCGCTCAAGGTTTAAATAATATACAAATAACTTTTTTTCCTCATACCAAAAAGGAGTCGATTCTTTGCTAAAAGAATTAATTGTTTTTTTTTTTGCATCATAAGATGAAGATTATCTTTCCAGTTGGGTTCTGTGGGAGGGAACCTAATGCTCAAGCATCAACACAACGAATTCCCTTCTGACCTATACCTCCTGTTTGTAACCGTTGGAGCACAGATCACTATACGCAAGTATAATATTATAATCTTCAAAAATTATTGATATAAATTATATTATCGTTGTTAACTCCGTTGGCAATTATAAAGCATAAATAAATTCCATTATTGCCGATTTGTCTTCATTATTTAAATTACATTACTCTTATATAAGAACTTACGTATTCGATACCTTTCTATATGAGAAAAGAGAATATAGTTACTGCTATTAGTATTTTATTACATACCTTTGCAATTTTAAAATGCAGTACTTCTTGTAATTAAAAATACGGTGTCGTCGTCGTGTTTAAAGATTCATAAGTAATCAAATTAAAACGTTCGTTGAGACTAAGTTCATAGTAATTGATAATATTAATAGACCGATGGTTATTAATTACAGTGACATCACAATATACTAGAAAAACCGTTTCACTGGAGGAATTCCTGAAGGAAGACATGAGGGGTAAAGTGATACTACAAGTATTGTTGCCGCCGTTAAACAGCGACTGTCATATTTTTACACATAAGGTGTGTTTAAGATATGGATAATATGTTTAGGTGAAGTTGAATATTATGCCATGAATCAATACTCGTATATAATTAGAAATCATTGCGCTTGAAAACCAAAGCTAATTTTGTGACCAAGATTTTCTTCTGTCCTCAAAATCACAAGGTTATAGTTATTTGTTTTCAATATAGATAGTTGATTAATTAACGATAAAACAAACTGATAAACAAACTGACTGTTTGATTTATAGTCAAACAGTGCCAGTATTTTTTTTACAATTGCGGAGAATAGCGAAAACGTTAAAAAAAATGATTTGATTAAAAGAATATGGATAATCACCAAAAAAAGCATTCTGAAGTGACAAAAATCGATCACATACGAAAAATGCTTATTACGACAATTTTTACGAATACAGTAAGTTCAAACCTTCCGAACACTAAGATAATCAAATCGGAGCAGTTTGAAATTTTCAGAGTGTCTTTAGAATACTTTAAGGTTGAAAAGTTACCGACGATATCCTTCGTTCGTTTCTTTTATCCAAAGATATGCAGTGTTTTCCGAATATCCATAAATAACCGGTTTTTTACCTTTTTTTCAGTCAATAGTTTTACTTAGAAATACAATTCATTATCATAAGACTTTAATACCAACTCATAGAACATGTTTTGAAGTTACGAAAATTCTGATTTTGTTTTCCCCATGATTGATATTCATGGAGTAATCCAATGTCAAAGTGTGATAGGTCATTTTTACTTTGATTTACCATAAGTCAGCTCCAAATCATGTCACAGAGGTTTATGGTATATCAAATTAAAGGCAATTAAATTATCTACGGGAATTTTATAATGATGTCACCAAAAAAATACTACCCATGTAAATGCACGATTTTGAAATCCAGAAAAAATTTGGATTTTTTTTTTCTCGTTGGTTTTCTTACGATTGCTTATCAACTTAGCGAGGAATCAAGAAATAGAGCACAGATCTGCAAAATAGACATTTCAAGCTTCCAAGTTTTAGTTTCCGAATTTCTTAACAATCAATTTTCTCCAAGATACAGACTCTCAAAAAACACCAAAAAAAATTGATAAAAAAAAATATCCTTTAATTTTTGTGAGTAGTGTATATATGTACTTCTAGATTGATTTATCTATTTAAATTTTCGATCCTGCCTCCTTTTCATTCTTTTATATAAATACCAAGTTTTTTTGAAAAACGTCGCCTAAAGCGATAAGACTACCATTTGTACTATTGTTTATAATAAAATAAAATAAAATAAATACACCCAACAGTCACATACATAGTCCTGACCCCACACTAAGATCGAGTCTTGTGTCGTGGGTATCAGAAGCTACGAGAGACTTTTCGGTCTCACAAACACCCAGACTCGAAACAAATACCTGTGGATCACACAAATATTTGTTTCGATACGGGGATCGAACCCGCGGCCTCTCGTTTCACAGGCGGCGTCAAACCAACTGCGCCACGGAGGCTGTCAAATATGTGTTTATGTGCTTTATGTATATCATTATGTCCTGTTTTCTCTGTGTACAACAAATTTATTTTAATTGTATTTAATACAAAAAAAGTTTAACCTCTATTTCATCTTGGGAGAGGAATCTCGGCAAACTATAAATTTCTCTAATGACTCTGCCTACTTCACCCAGGGTTTACAGGCATAAGCTCGTGTAGAATTATGTTAAAGCAAAGTCAAAATAAATTACTTTTACTATAATAGAGGAACCAAAACTGCAAGGTGCTAACGATTTCCAGATACAATGTGCTGGTGAGGCGAAGTACATAGAAGACCTCCCGCCCGTGGAAGACGAAGTATATGCAGCCTTCGTTCTAAGTTCAATCGCAGTAGGAGATATTCAGGAAATTAATGCAACTGCTGCCCTGGTAAGAAATTTGTATTTCGTAGTAATATTTAATGGTAATAGAAATATAAATATTGTTGTTTTACACTACAGAAACTTCCGGGAGTAATAGCTTTCTATTCGGCAAAAGACATTCCTGGACGAAACAGTTTCCAGCCAACTGGTGCCTTCGTATTATACACATCAGATGAGGAAATATTTAGCAGCGGTGCAGTACAGTACCACAACCAACCTATTGGTTTGATTGTAGCTAAAACTAGACCGATAGCAGAAAGAGCTGCTAAATTAGTTCATGTCACATACAAAAATGTTAGAAGACTTATTGTTGATATGAGAGAAGCTAAACAGGACCCTAATAGGATCACCAAGTATTTTGAAGAAGCAGCTACTACTAGGGGAAACGATGTAGCGAAGGTTTTTAGCGGCAGTAATTCTATATATGGGCAGTTTCATCACATGATGGAGACGCTAGTCTCTGTTGCGCGGCCGACTGAAGAGGGAATTTTAGTTTTTTCTGCGACGCATTGGTTAAGTGGGACCCAAATAGCTATCTCAAGAGCTTTAAATTTAAAATGCAATAAGTAAGTTGGTTAAATTGAACTTAAATTGAATTACACGTTGTTCAGTCAATAGCACCAGTACCGTCATTTTATCAATTCTCTGCTGGTCAACTTTATTTCCAATCAAATGCTTGCAGTGGCCAAAAAATCTTAAAAATTAAATGGCGATATTTTACAAAAATCGAATAAAATATTTTACAACGTGGTAATGAGAAATATGTGGGTTAAATTAATGCTAATAACATGTCAATGTCACTCAGTATAAAGATATTGTTGTTGTATGGGTATATAAAAAACTTTTTTAACAGGATAGACATACAAGTCCGGCGTCTTGGAGGATCTTTTGGGATAAAGATATCCCGAAGTATGCTCAGTGCTGTGGCAAGTTGCTTGGTTGTTCAAAAGCTAAATAGACCTTGTCGGCTCATACAACCTCTAACTACAACTATGAAAGCCATCGGCAAGAGGTTCCCCTGCTTTAATGAATTTGAGGTAAGAAAACCGTAAAGTAATGAATCTGGGAAATGGAGATTGGAAGTAGTTCTGGTTTAAATATTTATTCTTATCTAGAATCAATCAAAATATGATACCTGTAAGATATTTTTTTAAATACAGATGTGCTGACAATACTTTTCTTATATCATTAAGAAAATCTCGAACTTTATAGGCATCTGAAAAGAAGTTAAAATGTATATGTCTTGGTAGCAATTTGTCCGTTTCAATATTATAGCAGCAATGAAAACTTGCATCAAAGTTTACAACTTTTGTTGGTTTGGTTCATTTTAGGTTTCTGTAAACGATAAAGGGGTAATCCAGAACCTCAATTACAAATTTTACGAGGACAATGGGTACAAAATCAACGAGAATCTTTCAACAGTTGGTGCCGATTTGTATTACAACTGCTACGATAAATCGACGTGGAATATCGAAAGCTATAATCTTACTACTGATACCGCCAAAAATACGTGGTTCAGAGCCCCATGTAAGGAAAATATTGATTCTTCATTAGTTAATAATATTGATCTTTATATAGGGAGAATCGTTATTATTGATCCTCTGTCAACCTCATAAGGCATTATTTTAAAACGTTTATCTGTGGACGGCATGGGATGACTCAAACTAAGATGTGCTACAGTTTTCTTTCAGGAATTCCAAGTGCAGTATTTTTTTTTAATTCTTAGCATGAATGTTACTCTTAATCCAATATTTATATAAATGTATGCAGTTTTTTCGAAGGTTTAAACCTCATATAAACGATTTTAATTGACCAAGATTTGGTTACAGTTGTTTTTTACCATGACATATTATGTTATGTTTGTTTGCAGCTACATTTGAAAACGTAACGCTGGCAGAATACCTCATGGAACAAATCTCATATGAGATGTCACGAGATCCTTTAGATGTAAGGTTAGCAAATCTAGACGATATCAGATACGGTGCTATGAGAGATATGGCTAATACTCTTACTGCTACTGCAGATTATAAAAAGAGAAAAACAGCTGTGAGCAATTTTAATAAGCAAAACAGATGGAAAAAACGCGGGCTTAGAATCACATTTAAAAAATGGCTTCCAATTGGATTTCCGTATTATGAAAGCAATCTTTCAGTATTTCATGAAGACGGCACTGTAACTATCATACATGGAGGAATAGATATGGGTCAAGGCTTGAATACTAAAGTCATTCAAGTATGTGCGTATTATCTTAAAATACCCATAGAAAAAATCCAAGTAAAGGCAACGAATACTTACTCTATTCCTAACAATTTAATGACGGGAGGCAGTTTCACCAGCCAATACGTATGTGTTAGTGTAAGAAAGTGTTGCGAAGAACTCTTGCTAAGGTTGGAGCCGATTAGAAGTCAGATGGATAATCCAACTTGGGAAGAGCTAGTTAGTAAAGCATTCTTTGACAATATAGATTTACAAGTCCATGGATTTGTTAACAATACTGATGCTAGAAATTACGTTGTGTTTGGCGTGGCAATGGCTGAAACTGAAGTTGATATCCTGACTGGGGAGATAGAGGTTCGAAGAGTCGATATTCTACAAGATGTTGGACGAAGCATAAGCCCCGAACTTGATGTTGGTCAAGTAAGTTTCGCATTTTGTTTCGATTTAGAGATAAAGTCTCATATATTGGATTTTCAGGAAATAAATGCATTAAAATTAAATATCTTTTTAATATAATATTATGTTATAAATATATTATTAGAAAATAAATATTATATATTGGAATAAGACGTACTTATACGTCTAACTATATCAAGTCTTATCTTCATCCCTACCACAATGCCTGAAAATGAAAGTTTTCAACCAGTGCATCCTACCTGTCGTGACCTATGCTTCTGAGACTTAGACAGACTTATAAAAATAGCACAATGGATTAGCAAGCTAAAATGGCAGTGAGCTTTTTTAGGTAACCGTTTTTCTAAGTGGACATGGCGTCTTGGCAAAGTTATTGTAGAACACTTTCCAGCTATGTGGGGTGACGATTTGTGAAAGGTTGCTGGTTGGATGCAACAAGCCACAGACAGGAATATATCGCCCGTTGGAGGAAGCCTATGAAGCGCAGTGGACTTAAGCTAATGATGATGACAATAACAGCAGGGGAAAAAAGTTCATTAAAATTGCTTTTCCAGGTAGAAGGGGCTTTCATAATGGGTCAAGGGTATTGGACTTGTGAACAATTAGTTTCTGACATGACTACAGGAGAACTCTTAACCGATCGTACCTGGAACTATCCCGTTCCATTAGCAAGAGACATTCCTCAGGACTTCAGGGTGCACTTTGTAAGGAATTCTTTTAGTTCGGAACACATTCTTGGATCAAAAGGTACAATTATATTCAAATCCTTTGCTTTCATTATAATTACCAACCAACCAATTCATAATTTCTACTCTGTATCTGCCCAACCAATTACCAAATTAACTATGAATAAAAATATTTATGACGAGGAACATAATCCTCACCATTCTCAGCCAGATTTATCTATAATCATTAACTACACTAAAATCTGTCAATATTTCCCCACATTGCTATTACTTGTAATATAAGTATTATGTGCATTCATAAAAGCCAGGTAGTTAAATCATAATTTAATAAGAATTCCGGTCATTTATTGTTTCCTCCCATGATCTATATAATAATGCCCACTCTAAAATGTTTAGTTTTTGTATAAACATTACTCGTATAATCTAGATGCAGCATGTGTGGACGGTAAATCAATTTTGAACAAATTTATCCGTTTGCATTTTTCATAAGATATTCCCTGGACTCGAATACATCTTGGGCCGAAAAAGGGGTCGGCGCTGTGGCTTGTACTTATGCCATTTTGGCCTACGGCTACGGGGATACAGCTAGGACTTAGGAGCTTATGTATTTATATTATAATAGATATATTGTTCTAGGTGTTGGCGAGCCACCCATATGCTTGTCAGTTGTTGTAGCATTCGCCATAAGAGAAGCAATCGCAGCAGCGCGAGAAGAATCAGGAATACCTACCACTGATTGGTTTAAAATAGGTTTGTACGAGTATTGTTACATATTCAATGAAACAACTTTGCTGAAGAACTTAAGAAGCATCTCAGCAGTCCGGCACAATTGTAAAGAATAGCATAGGTCCGCCGTCTGATGCCATTCGATACTCTGTCTGGACGGAATTTTTTGCGCTTATCCGATTCAGTGCAGCCAATATGCCGTGCCAGTTTAAAACAAAACACCATGGGAACATACATTACAATGATGATGATGTTTATCACAATAATAGCTGTCAATAAATTGTGATCAATTATTTGACATAAAGCTAAGCAATTCTGTGAGTGCCTAGGGAATATTTACTGCCAATTTTTTTTTTAAAAATACAGAAATAAATCGATATATCGACACCCTAATCACCTAGCGGAACGCAATATACTTTACGATTTATATACATTAAAAAATCATAAAAAACATGTTTATTTATTAAATAAAAAAAGATTGATTAAATCTTTTTCTCTTTCAGATGGCCCATACACAGTTGCAAAAGTATGTTTGGCAGCGGAGAGCAAAATCGAAGATTTTAAACTTTATTAAATGTGTATTCCTGATTTGTTACTAGTTGGTACAGATCTTTAGCCCGTTATTGTCCTGTAATAGAAAAATAGTTAAAAAAAATCGAAGACCAGATGGTTTTCAATTTAGCGATGCAAAATATCCTAAAGGTTAGAGGCTTTCCCGCCCAAACACGGGCCCACTGCAACTCCTTTTAGCCAGGATCAACAGCGACACGCCAAGAATTGACACCCAGTCTGTTCTTATGGCGAGTAACTGCAGTTCAATTGAGAGATCTCTCGCCGATCAACATCATTTACATAGACCGCACCCCAATCGTAATAAGCTTACGTAAGTGTGTTTGTCGCTATATTGATTAAATGAAAAAAAAATATATAATTTGATTGTAGTATTATATTTAAAATAAACAAATAATAAAATATATTCTGGATCTCTTTTTTTTTTTTTTGCTTGCGTTTTCGCTATTTTCTATCCCGCTCTTGTGTGAATGCAAAGAAAATATCCATTAGTATTAGATACTATTAGGTGGCGCTAGTAGCTCCTCTACTTATCTCTCTGATAAGTATGGCCGTGAGTTTATTTTTATTTCTTTTTCAATACAACTTGATGGGATCTACTTGCATTTAATTGAAGCTTATTATCATCATCTGACACTGTTAATTTAATGAGAATAAACATTTTATTACATTAAACTAAAAATATTTATATTACCTAAAAGGCAGTCTGGAATCCCGAGTGAGACAAAGTGATATTGGGTTATTCTATTCATTAACAGCCTGGAGTCAGGAATTTGTGCCCGATATGGCGATAGGCTCGCACCCTATCTCATCGTGGGACGGAACACACGAAGTGAAAAGTGCTGTGTCGAGGTTGCATCTCTGGCTACCCCTTCTAGGAAAAGGGCGTGAATTTATGTATGTGTGTATCTAGGCGAGGAATTTTTAATAGTTTTAAAGTTTCTTTTATTTTATTACAGTTTTATCTTTAACCATAAAATTCAAAGTTAATACTCCATAAAATGATTTATGATGACCTCACTTATGCCTTTCATGTACGGTACATGAAGATCTAGTTTTGTAAACTCCACCATAATATTGATAAAATATCTACCTGACCAGATTAGGTTGTGGATTTAAACCTATGGATATCTTTAACAGTCTATCAAAACTGAAGAGAATTAGCCCTCTCGCAATAGCACTCTTGTAATGAAAAACGACAGCAAAGTCTTTGCTTCACCTGCCTTTACTTTTGTTTTGGTGCGAGAAGCTGGTACCGCCCAGCCAAGCCCATTCTTACCATAGTCTAAGGTCTGAGGTTTAGTGTGGCTCTACCACCTATTTAATTTCATTTGCGCCCATTTTAAAGTTGGTGCATAAATACAAATTAAATAATACCTATATTATGACGACCGATCCAAAAAAAATAATAAAGAAAATTAATATAATGTTTTTTTTTTAAGACTAGTCTTAAATATTCATGTGGGAATAGTTCCGTCAGGGTCAAAATCAAACAACGATTGCTCTGATATTCTTTAGTTTAATGAATACACTTTAAAAACGTCTTTTCGCCATCTTCGTCGTACGTCGTTCACGTCTTTCATCATCTTCCAAACTGTTCTCTCTTATTCCGTCCTTTCATATTTCAACATCATAATCATTCATCATGTAACCCTTTTACTCCCTAGTTGTCATCTCTTTCAAATAAACTACGTTCCGTTTATCAGTCGTTCGTTACGTTTATCAGTCATTCGTCTAAGGTTTCATTCTACACATAGTTCCAGTAGTAATGCAAGTCCGCTCAGTTTGTTTCGCCAAGTCTTCTCAGCCAGGTCCGCGTTGGCTCCGGTGGTAGCATTAAATTGTTGCGCGTCGTTATAGGAGTACTCATGGTCCAGTCAGACATTAATTAACGTTAATAATGTATTTCTTTGAATAACATTTTTTCTTACCATAAACCCACCACACCCACCACGGTCAACGTCGAGAAGCAGCGTGTGCTAAGCGTAGCGCAAACACCAGTGGATTCGACGCTTGTTGACACTCCGGTTAAAGTTTCCTTTGACATGAACACAGCAAATATTGATATTGTAGTAAAATGCTTCAAATATTTCATAAATTATTAAATTTCGTTGTTATAATGTACAAATTGGACGTTTCAAGTTTTGTACCACAACATTGATATCAGTGAGGTTTT
Organism: Deilephila elpenor; assembly: GCA_949752805.1. Lineage (NCBI taxonomy): Eukaryota > Metazoa > Arthropoda > Insecta > Lepidoptera > Sphingidae > Deilephila > Deilephila elpenor. Next base: position 13,360,665 of record OX457108.1, read on the forward strand.
GAAATGACGTGATGCGTAATACATTTAGTTCTACTCGTATTCAGGTGTCTAGTTTTCATGGTTTCGCTTTCAAATAATTTAAAACGTTTATGTTTAACTGGTCTTTAAGATATGCTATCTCTTCGTTAATTTGTCTAATAAAGGCGATCTAGTTTTATTTATACTCATATAATACTATATCTATGTATATAAAAGAAAGTCGTGTTAGTTACACTATTTATAACTCAAGAACGGCTTTACCGATATGGCTGAAAATTGGTGAGGAGGTAGCTTAGAGGCAGGAGACGGACATAGGATACTATTTATCCCATTCCCGTGGAACGTGACAATAAATAAAAATAAAATATTTTCCCATACAAAATGTTCATAGGTTTCGTAACTGTCAAACATTTAATGTTCATCCTGTCGATACAGTAAACTCTTCCCTCAAATTAATGAACGTATTTAAATAAATGTTTCGAATCGACAACATATATCCACAATATTCGGATAATGGCGTATTTTTTATTTTAAATATGTAGAATAATGTCACTAATGGAAAAGGATTGACATTTAAATTGGTTGTCAAATATTTATAATAATAATAATAATAATAGCATTTATTTCAGACCATAGATCCATATTTTTTTAGTAAAAAACCTTAACCTATTGTTAGTAGTACATACATAACTAGAACATGGCTATCAATTGGCTGTGTAGACATTCCTACGCACATGCCTACTCGCCCAAAGTTTAATAAACGGACCATCAATTTTTTCCATCAGTACAGCTAAAATACTGTTGGGACTAGCCCTAAGCCGCTGCAGCATCGAGGCACACCTTTTGCGCATGATGGCATAAAAGTCATCTACTTTTGCTTCAGTAAACATGCCTGAAGCGCTGCAAAACCGAGGCAGCCCCATCAGCATTCTCAGCGCGTTATTGTACTGGATGCGAAGAGCGTTGTAAGCCTTTTGCGTGTACCTAACCCACAGGCTACACGAGTAAAATGATTGGCAATAAGCCCTAAAAAGCGTCAGCCTAACTTCTTTAGTGCATAATGCAAACCTACGGGCAAGCATATTGCATCGGGCTGCCAACGCCCTACGCTCCCTATCAATATCTTGATCGTCCATGAGATCATCCGTAACCAAATGACCAAGGTACTTAAATTTAGTGACAACTTTCAAAGGAATTCCACGTAATTTTATAGATGTAATATTAACGGGCGTTTTGTTGCGCACTTTGAAAACCATTACTTCACTCTTGTTAGCATTGTACCTTAATCTATGAGCCTCCGCATATCTCTCACAGATAACCAATAATTTTTTCAGAGCGCAAATTGACGGGCTGAGCAACACCATGTCATCGGCGTAGCTTATATTATTAACCATTTTTCCATCAATGGAGCATCCAACCATGCTGCTACTCAACTCACCAATCAACCGGTCCATATATAGATTAAATAAACCGGGTGACGTCAAACCCCCCTGTCTAACCCCGCATTCCAGTCCATAAGCCTTTGAATCCACACCTGCCCATCGGACGCAGTTCGTTTGTGTCTGGTACCAATATTTAAATATGTTTATGTATTCTGCTGGACAGTCTGTGTCTTCCGACAATTTTTGCCAGAGAATATCATACGATACTGAGTCGAAAGCCTTTGACAGGTCAAGAAAACAACCATATACCTGTGTCTTTCTGTCTGTGTAGTATTGGATAGTCTGCTTGAGACACAAGATAGCACTTTCAGTGGACAACCCAGTTCTAAACCCAAATTGCGCGTCATTCAGTTTTATGTACATATTTAATTGTTTCTCAAGCAAGCCATCCAGCACCTTACCAATGATTGTGGCCAGCGAAATAGGTCTATAGCTATCTTTGTCTGACGAGTCACCAGTCTTATTTTTTATTATGGGAACTACTACAGTTTTTACAAGTTCTTCTGGCAGATAAGAATGACCAATACAAAGATTAAACAGTAGGTAAGTACTCTGGACAGGTGTGGACCGGCGAACCTTAAATGCTCGACACACAACCCATCATGTCCAGGTGATTTACCGCGTTTCATATTTTTTATTTTAATTCGCACTTCTTTTGTTGTGAACCTAGCATATAAGTCGCCCTCGCAAGGCGCTCGAGTGCCTTGCACTAATGTGTCTGAAATCAGAGGAGTGGTCTTAAAGTGGTTCATAAACATATTAGCTATGTCACTCTTATCTGACAAGCCATCCACAATCGCAGGCATGCACGGTTGAGGATTCAAAGAGTTGGTTTTTTTCCAAAAAGAGCTAAACTCCTTATGCCTGAGTTCAGAAATTTATTTTGTTTAAACTAAACCTCTTTTTAAGAACAAATGTCATTTTATCACAATTTTGTACAATGTGAAAAAAGGGTTTGAATGTTGTGTCGAAAATCGAAATCACTTCAGTTAGTTTTATGAAAAATTATATTTCAGCTCTTTATTACAAAAGAAAAATAATGGCGATCAACAATTTTGGAAAAGAACATTATGCAGGTGAAATAAGGGATGACATTTTGTATGGAAACCAAAATTGCTGGAGCACCCGTATTACTGATCCGATTTTGCTAATCCGCAATCGCTGAAGTTTTTACATACATACATACATAAACTCACGCCTTTATCCCCGAAGGGGTAGGCAGAGGCGCCACTAGGACACCCACATTTCGCCTTGCATGTTCCGTCCCATGATGTGATAGGGGGCGAGCCTATCGCCATATCGGGCACAAATTCCTGACTCCGGGCTGATAATGAATAGAAAAATCCAATATCACTTTGCCCGACCCGGGATTCGAACCCGAGACCCCAGTTTTGTAACCTACCGTAATACAACTACGCCACCGAGGCAGTCTTAGGCTGAAGTTTTTAATGTCAAAAAATCGTAAGGCACTCTATTATTAGAGAGATGGGATAGAATAGAGTAAAAGGGGCGGTATAGGACTAGGATAGTTGACAGATTTCATTTGATGGTATAGGACAAAATGTAAAGGCACGGGATGAGACCGGATGGATAATGAAGAGAAAGAACGGGACGGTTCAGTGACTTGACAGACGGGACGGGACGGTATTGAGGCGGACAGGTCATAGTTTGAAGAAAAAGGGACAGTAGAATAGCTACGTCGAGTTTAGGTTTCTAAATAAATAAATAAATAAATAAATACACCCAACAGTCACATACATAGTCCTGACCCCACACTAAGATCAAGTCTTGTGTCGTGGGTATCAGAAGCTACGAGAGACTTTTCGGTCTCACAATGTTTAGGTATACAAGAGTTTGTACGAAAAATAACATCTATCTGATGTGGAGTGGAATCAAAAAATATATGCACCCAGGCGAAGCTGGGACGGGCCGCTAGTTATCTATACATATAATAAAAATGTAAATGGTCGATGTCTGTACATGGAAGATATTTAAGAAATTTTAACGCGAGGGGTCTTTATAACAGTAACAAAATCCAAAACAATTTTTTTTAGAATTTTTGTCTGTCTGTCTGTCTGTCTGTATGTTTGCTTGCGCATCACGCAAAAACTACTGCACCAAATGAGATGCGGTTTTCACAGTTGTATTGCTGCAGGTCCAACTTAAAAACTAGTATATGTTGCATTTGCATACAGGGTGTTTCTTTTCGTTTGCTTGTACATTTCTCAAAAACTACCACTCGAAATGAGATGCAGTTTTCACAGTTATATTGGTGCAGATCCAACTTTAAAAGTGGTTTAAGTTTCATTTACATACAGGTTGTTTCTTTTTGTTTGCTTGCACATCACGCAAAAACTACGACACGAAATGAGATGCGGTTTTTATAGTTATATAGGTACAAGTCCAACTTAAAAACTGGTATATGTCTTATTTACATACAGGGTGTTTCTTTGAACTATGGAAGATAAACGAGAAAAACTAATATGGGGGGTCTGTATTAACGTAATAAAAATAATGATTTTTAGAATTTTTGTATGACTGTCGGTGCGGTTGTGCGTTATGAACTCGGAAACCGCTTAACGGATTTCGATGAAATTTGGTATGGAAGTAGCTGACACCCTGAATTAACACTTAGGCTACTTTTATCCCGAAAAATTAAATGTTCCCGTGGGATGAGGAAGGAATTCCGATTTTTTATATAGGGATGGGATGGGACTGGATTACATGCCTTGAGGTGAGAATGAGACGGGACGGGCGGGATATAACGGGACGGGACGGGATGAGAAATACCAAATGAAGTTAATCACGCTGACGAAGTTTGCGGGCAGAAGCTAGTAGTATTATAATTCTAGAGTTATTACAGCAAATTGATTTTTTTTATATTTGATAGCTCCATCTTCGACGAAGATATTAAACATTAAAAGAGAGAATAAAATAAAGAAAATCTGGTCACATTTATTAGAATTCTATTATTAGCAAGTTTGATGATAAGATTAATTTTATTTAAGGGCAAAGCAAAGCCGGGCGGGACCATTTCGTGTAATGAAATATACATTCCAGAATAAAATTAATATTCATGTAGCAATACACTTGATACTTTTAAATTTTGCATAGTAAAAAATAAATATAAAGAACCCACAACGAATAAACACTACCCACACATAAATACTTAATCATATAAAACGTCGATGTGAATCATCAAATAATTACTTTCCTAGCAGACATGGATCGAATTAGTTTTGAAATCAACGGTGTAAAACGATCTGGTTAGTAATTTTCTTTATTTTTTTAATATTTAAATGCCTATAGTGAACCAAATTTGACTTTGGTAATGATAAATGTGGAAGAACCAAAGTGATTAAACATGATGCAGTCATGTCTAATAATATTTACTTTCGTGAATCCTTAATGAATTTTAAAATGGTTGCTACTATGTGGTATGTCGGGTTGTTAAGTTCCCTGTAACATGGTTGCGGAGGCCGATGCGTCATACTCGTGAACGGGTGCTACTTTTTAATACATAATAGGTCCAGCAAACGAGCAAACTGGTAACCTGATGGTATTAGATTACTGCCGCCCATAAACATCCACAACGCTTGAATTAGTTAGGAAATATTAGTTGGGAAATACGTCATGAAATTTGTTGGGGAGCTCGAACGAAAAAGGATGGAAAGAGGAAATGGGTACTGGCCATCCGGAATTACTATACTAATTATGTAAACTGGTCTGCCCGATTTGCCTATAACGAATCCTCCGTTCTGGGTCACTATACTTCATCAGCCGTACAAAATGCCTTAATCAATCATATTTTATTCAATTGACAACAACTGATTTACGAAGTGCTCAGAAGTTAGACCAAGCTGCAACTCCAGTACAATACTGTATTGTGAACTGGTTTTATAAAGAGCGACGCTAGAGTTTCTTGCTCCATGTTCTCTAGCAGAAAATGCCTAGTGTACCAGGTGTTATAGAACAAGAGACTGAATTTAAACTTATTACATAATTTCACAGATTCGATTAATTTTATTTAATTTCAAATACGTTCTAGTGGGATGTGAAGTAAGCTCAGATCTGACGTTAGTGGACTACCTCCGAAATCATCTGGAGCTGTTTGGCACCAAGTACATGTGTCGTGAAGGCGGTTGTGGAGCTTGCATCGTCGCTGCCTCTAAATGCCCTGGCGGTCCAGTACAGGCTGTTAACTCTGTAAGATCACTATTTCGCACTTACCAGCATCATCATCATTATCATCATTAGGAAATCTACTGCAAAATACAAGCTTCTTCATAGATTTGGACAACAGTGTCAACATTTGGGCGCGATACTTCTTCTTTATAGAAGAAGTGCTATGTCCTGTTTAAACAATGACGATCTATACCTAAGGCTACAATCATTGGAATGAATACAATTTCTACTCTAATTACTTATCAGGTGCACCCATAACAAAAAATATTTTTTAATGGGCTCACCAAGTTATGCAATTACTTCCTTTTGTGTCAATAACACATAAGGTTACATCCAAATTATCGCTGAATTAAACCAAGGCTATTGCACTAAGTTTTGCTGTATATGTCATAACCGCAAGATACAAGTTAATAAGTAAAACAGAACTTCTTATATTTAAATTGGAACACATAAATTTATTAGTACATATAATACAATTATCAAAACTCTCTGGAAGTGACTTGATTGAGGTCGCTTTGAAGAAGATTTTAATGATTTTTCGGGAGGTCCATATCCAGGAAAATACATTTTTTACTGAAGATAATGGTACTATAACTGATATTGTTTCAGTGTATGGTATCGCTGACGTCGTGCCAGGATTGGGAGATCACGACAATAGAAGAGCTGGGAAATAAGAAGAAAGGATACCACGTGATACAGAATACTTTAGCTGATAACAATGGCAGTCAGTGTGGGTACTGCAGTCCGGCGTGGGTTATGGCTATGTACTGGTAATACTTTTAAAGATTTTTGAAGTTACTAATTATAGATCTAATGACATCATGGTTTTAAAATATTAAAATTTAAAAAAATGATTTTTGGTACTGAGTTACAATCTGCTTTCCTTCCTTCCTTAACTTTCTTGGACGATAAAAGATTATAATGTTGTACGAAAAGATCAATTTTTGTGTATTAGTTTTTAGTTATATTTAGGGCAAGAGTTTTACAAGGCAGGATGTAGATCCACAATATAATTTATTCGGTATACGATTTATTACTATTAAATTGAACCACAAACTGATATAATTTTCAGCCTACTTCAAAAAAAGAAGAACTTAACAATGCTGGAAATAGAACAGTCTTTTGGAAGCAACGTTTGCAGATGTACTGGATACCGACCGATACTACATGCATTCAAAAAATTCGCAACAGACGCACCTAAACACGAAAAATTAATGGACATAGAAGACTTACGTTTATGTGAGAAAACTGGAAAAAACTGCTTCAAAGTAACGTGCGAAGACGACGAGTGGTGTATGTTATCGCCTGATGAATTAGATTTACCGAAAATTATTAAGATAAAATTAAGAGATGGCAAAACTTGGTACCGAGTTTGCCAGTTGAGTGACATCTTCAAAATTCTAATTGAGAAGGGATGGGCGTCGTATATGCTTGTTGTTGGAAATACAGCTAAGGGTACGTAATCTCATTTTGTTAAACCAGTATTTTTTTTTTATTGCCTTCGTAGGCAGACGAGCATGCGGCTCGCCTGATGGTAAACGATCACCGCTGCTCATGGACCTTCGCAGTGCCAGGGGTCCAGCACAACAAAGTCGCTGCCTACCGACAAAGTCGCTGCCTACCGGAAATTGCCTATTTGCAATTTTGATTCTTATCACGCGTTAAATTTTCAATTACGTACTATGCGTTTTCAAGAGCTTTTGCTACTTATCTTAATATTATTATCGTACCAACTTTGAAATATCTTTCTTAGTTGTGTTTCTTGAGAACAAGACGTAAGAGCTTGTTCCTCTCAAAATGATAGTAAACAATATGCTTTACCACTTTATAGTTTAACTTATGCTCCAAGCATTATTGAATTCCCAGACCTGTATCAAACTGCTTACATTTAGAATTGTCATTAGCTCATCTCCTTTTAAAAACCATTCATTAAATACTGTCGTCAAGAACTTTAGCCACCTTTTTCTTTTTCAGGAGCATACCCAATATTCGAATATCCTCAAGTGTTGATAGACATCAGTTCTGTCAAAGAATTGAAGACCTTTACCATAGATCAGAACTTGATAATCGGAGCCGGTTTGACCATCGCTGAGCTAATCGACAAATTTGAAATCACTTCCAAAGAAAATGATTTTGAATATTTGAAAACTTTAATCAATCATTTGAAGTTAGTTGCCAATATTCCTGTTAGGAATGTAAGTATATTATTAATCGTTCTTGCATATAAATTATCGTATTTAAACGAATTTTTTTTCTATGCTCAACCCTTCAGTATATCCTCATTCCCATGATACTAGGTACTGAGCACTCTCCGCTTTTTTTGCTATCCTGCTGCTAACAATAACACGTTAGCAATTAAATATATTATTTCTCCTTTTGTACCATTATTTTAAGACCTTTTTATTTTTCCAGTTAGCCTCTGTGGGAGGAAATCTTATGCTCAAGCACCAACACAACGAATTCCCTTCTGACTTATACCTCCTGTTTTTCACTGTAGGAGCACAGATAACGATATGTGAGTGTAGTATTATAACTTTTATAATGAATAACATGTGGTTTTATATTGTTTTTTTATTCAAAAGGTCCAACCAACGAGCAAACAAGTCATCTGATGGCAACTAATCAATGCCACCCATGAACACCTCTGATTTTTATTCAGCGATTACAAATCAATTGATTTTTGTTTCATATCCCTTTTTTATTAGAGAAAAGAGAATATAATAACTGCCACCGTCATAACCCACAATATATCATCAGCGCCTTCTGAGTATTCAGAGCAAAAACTTCAGCTTGTGTTTTAAAATCTTGTGCATCATAACACTATTAATTAATTAATAGAAAATACAAGATAGGGCCCTCCATTTTTTTTATAATATGCTATTTGTTATTCATTACAGTGACATCGACGGATTCAAAGAAAACATTGCCTCTTAAACAATTCTTAAAGGAAGACATGAAAGGAAAACTGATACTGCAAGTATTGTTGCCGCCGTTAACCAGCGACTGCCATATTTTTACACATAAGGTGTGTTAGAATGTTTAATATGAAACTGTGTCGAACGTCCACCCACAAGGTGAATGGACGGCCTGGTTAAGGTTGCAGGAAGTCGCTGGATGCAGGCTGCTTCCAACAGGTCTATGTGGTGATCTATGGGGGAGGCTTATGTTCAGCAGTGAACTTCCTTAACTACAAAGAAGAAGAACAAACTGTTTGAAATATATTTTTGTGAACATCGAAGTTGTTTAATATGACTGAAGATACATTATCTGGCCCTCTAAATTAATAGTTAAACATAAGATTTTTGATTGAAAGAATATTTTTGGCCGACATCTCTAGGATGTCGTAACAGCATTCATATACTAGGGTCAAGTAGAAAGAGGTAGGGGGAGGTTGATACTTCCTTTTGCATTAATTTGGCATTGATATCATCGTTACCTTTCAACATTTTACTGTTTGATGAGTCCAGAGAAGCTATGAGCATCTTTAAATACACTACACTGACCATGATCCACAAATACTCCATTCCAAGCATTCAAGAATAGCAAAGGACTAATGCATAACGACCTCTTTATTATTCAATTTCAGATAATGCCACGATCCCAAAGCTTTCATGCGATAGTAAACGCTGGATTCTTATACCAACTAGATGGGAAAGGGTTTGTGAAGAAATCTAGAATTATATACGGTGGACTTTCAGCAGAATTTACTCGTGCATATAAAACAGAGACTTATCTCGTAGGAAAGAAATTATATAGAAATGAGACGTTGCAAGCAGCACTTAAGACCTTGGAGAAAGAACTGGTAGTGAAGGAGTCTCCACCAAAGCCGTCTGCAGCAGGCAGAAAACAAATGGCTTTAGGATTATTTTATAAAGTAAGTGGTTTTGCCACACAGACCATTAATTGAGAAATTATATTTGTGTAGGTAAACTTAATCATAAAATCCTACATTTCATCTAATTTGATCATCGAAAATATTGATACTATGTATCGTTTGTTTAATGGGTAGGAGAAAATACGTCGACATTAAATGAAAGAAAAATTAAATGAACTTTCAGATTTATTAATATTATATCATTTATAATCCCCAGGGTATACTATCACTGTGTCCTCAAAACATTGTGAGTCCTCGCTTCCGCTCTGGAGCGGTTAAAATACACGAGGGAAGACCAGTGTCACAAGGTCGGCAAACTTACGATTCTGATACTACACTATGGCCGGTAACTCAGCCTATTCCTAAACTCGACGGTACGGTGAGTAATAAAAAGATTTAATATTAATGGACATTATAGTATATTACAACTTTAACTCAATTTGAAATAGAATAGGCTCATTACTTATCAGATCTCGTGGAAAACTTAAGCTCGGCGATCTGTGAGCGCCACTAGTAAAAACTCAGCCCACTCCAACATTTACAGCCGTAAACTTATAAGTAAATTTAAAGATTTTTGAAATTCACATAATATTATTAAATCCAAATTATGTCTGATTTAAATGAGGTTAGATTACTGCCATATAAATAGAGCACTTGCATAATTGTAACTTTTGCAGATACAATGTGCCGGTGAAGCGAAATATACAGAAGACATGCCGCCTTTAGCTGACGAAGTATATGCTGCATTTGTTCTTAGTACAATCGCAGTAGGAGATATTGACGAAATAAATGCCACTGCTGCGCTAGTAAGAGATTGATATTTAATAAAATTATTTGATGGTTATAAACATTGAAATAATTTGTGTATTTTTACATTTTTATTAAAGAAAATCCCGGGAGTAATAGCATTCTACTCAGCGAAAGACATACCTGGAAGAAACAGTTTCACACCAACTGGTAGCTACATATTATATATATCAGACGAGGAAATATTTAGCAGCGGCGCTGTTTCATACCACAGCCAACCAATCGGCTTGATAGTAGCTGAAACTAGACCGATAGCAGAACGAGCTGCTAAATTAGTCCACGTCACATACAAAAATGTCAGAAGACCCATTGTTGACATGAGAGAAGCTAAACAAGATCCTAACAGGACCACGGAGTTTTTTGGACATAAAGCTACTGCTAAGGGAAACGACGTAGCGAAGGTTTTTAGTGGCAGTAATTCTGTATATGGGCAGTTTCATTACACGATAGAGACGCTTGTCTGTGTGGCGCGACCAACTGAAGAAGGAATTGCTGTATATTCTGCAACGCATTGGTTGAATGGAACCCAAATAGTCATTTCAAGAGCCTTAAATTTGAATTGCAACAAGTAAGTTTCATTGACTTTAATTGTTGAAATTACACTAGTTATTATATGGCATAATTTTATTAATTAAGCAGGTAGATAAATAGAATCTTAGATTCAGATATCAATAAGCAACCCCAGGTTTTTAATACTTTACGGATTGAGGAAAACTTTGAAATAATTTTCTTTTAGGTATGGAAAGCAGGAGATTTTTGGGGGCTAAGGTAGCATAGGATATCCTCGTGTAGTATTAAATGACGATCATCTCAGAGTAACTGGGGGTGGATAAACGAATTCGACGGTCTTGTTCAATGATGTAAAAGTTTAATAACTTGTTGTTGATACTTATTATGCTATTTATTGTTGTTGTAAGTGGTGGAAGGTCTCTCATAAGTGAGAGGTCGCCTGGGTAGGAACCACCGCCATGTCTATTTCTCTTGCTAAACAGCAGTGTAAATACAGTGTTGTATTTCGGTTTGAAGGACATTGTAGTCTGAGTAACTGCTTGACATAATGGGAATTAACATCTTGTGTCTCAGTGGTCGTATCGCCTACCATCAGGTGAATGGCATGCTCGTCTTGCAATTATGTGCAATAAAAAAATAATGTGTACACATTTTTTTTTATTAATAGGATAGACGTCCAAGTTCGGCGTCTTGGAGGTTCATTCGGGATAAAGATATCCCGAAGTATGCTCAGTGCTGTAGCAACCTGTTTGGTGGTTCAGAAGCTTAACAGACCCTGTCGGCTCATTCAACCTTTAACTACAACTATGAAAGCCATTGGCAAGAGGTTTGCCAGCTTTAATGAGTTTGAGGTAAAAGACCCTTTGGTTTAAAATATAATTCAATGTTATACCGGTAATATGATTATTCAAGCCAGGATATGATATCTATGGCTTTTTCTTGTTAACAAATTTATCGAAGTTTTGTGGACCTTGAAAATGAATTTAAGACGTTATATTATCACGCGTCGACAGCTAGCGTCAAAAATGTTATAACCAAAATCCTGATACTAATTAGTGTTTTAAAACGATGCATAGAACTATTAGTAGCCTTTGACGTTAGAAAAATGAAACTGATTTTTCCTAAGAACACGTTCGTAAAATTCATAACTTTTTCATTATTTGTTTGATTTTAGGTTTCCGTAAGCAGTAAAGGTGTGATCCAAAACCTCAACTACAAGATTTATATGGACAACGGCTACAAAATCAACGAGTATCTTTCAATAATCGGCGTTGAATTATACTACAATTGCTATAATAACTCGACTTGGAATGTCGACTGCTATAATCTTACTACAGATACCGCTAAAACTACATGGTTTAGAGCCCCAGGTAAGAAATATACTATTCTTTATAATTATCTTGTTCTAAGGTGAAAGGTCATTCTGCCGAAGGCATAACGGTTTAAACAGAAAAAAAGATAAAGGTTACGTCACATAAGTTTTCTGGCAGACGATGGTACTACCCAGGCTTAGTTAGATTATTTAAATTGTGCTTGAAACGGGCTACTATTATTCAAAATTTCATATTTAATTATTGTTTTCAGTTTCCCACGAAAACGTAGCGATGGCAGAATACCTCATGGAACGAATATCTTATGAAATGTCATTAGACCCCTTAGAAGTACGGTTGGCAAATCTAGATGATATAAAATTCGGTGCTTTGAGAGATATGGCTAATACTCTAAAAACTACTGCGAATTATAAAGAAAGAAAAATAGCCGTGAACAATTTTAATAAACAAAACAGGTGGAAAAAACGAGGGCTCAGAATCACATTTTCGAAATGGATTCCATTTGGAATTCCGTATCTTGGAATAAATTTGTCAGTTTTTCATGAAGACGGCACCGTAACTATCATACATGGAGGAATAGATATGGGTCAGGGCGTGCATACAAAAGCCATTCAAGTGTGCGCATACTATCTCAAAATACCTATTGAAAAAATCCAAGTAAAAGCAATGAATACTAACTTTATACCCAACAGTATACTTTCTGGTGGAAGTCTCATAAGCCAATACATAGGTGTTGCTTTAAGAAAGTGTTGCGAAGAACTCTTGCTAAGGCTGGAGCCGACTAGAAGTGAGATGGTTAACCCAACATGGGAAGAGCTAATTAGTAAAGCATTCTTCGACAATGTTGATTTGCAAGTGCACGAAATTATTAATATTGATGATATTCGAAATTATATTGTGTATGGCGTGGCGATGGCTGAAACTGAGGTGGATATTCTGACTGGAGAGATAGAGGTTCGAAGAGTTGATATTTTACAAGACGTTGGACGAAGCGTCAACCCTCTACTTGATGTTGGTCAAGTAAGTAATAATTGTAATTTGGTAAAAGTATTACGTATTTTAATTGCGAAATATAGTTGTTTTATATTTTACTCACTTCCTTTATTTAAAAATTACTTCTGAACTCTATCTAAATCTATCTAAATTTGAGACTAACAGTAACCAAGACTTGAATCTAATTCAATTGTCGCATTGACTTGAAAACTGTCATAAACTAAGTTTAAAATAATAAATTTAAATCTTTGAAAAAAGAGAAAAAAGAGCGTAATATTTGTTAAAACCCATAGACTGTCCCTAACGGAAATAACAAAAATCCTATACTGACATTAATATAGTCATTGGCATTACAGCGGACATTTAGTTACGAATTATTTCGATTGAAAGTTTTAAACTTTTATTTTAGGTGGAAGGGGCTTTCATCATGGGCCAAGGGTATTGGACTTGTGAGCAATTAGTTTCTGACAAGACTACAGGAGAACTCTTAACCGATCGTACCTGGAACTATCCCGTTCCACTAGCAAGAGACATTCCTCAGGACTTCAGGGTGCACTTTGTAAATAATTCTTATAGTTCGGACTATCTTCTCGGAACAAAAGGTTACATTTATAATTTTGTGTAATATAATATTAGTTCGGATAGTAACAGGCGTCAGTCAAGCCTCGGCCTATTCATTCGGGGTTATTTTTTTCTATATGCATAAGTATGTATTTTATATTTATTACAGGTGTTGGCGAACCACCCATATGCTTGTCAATTGTCGTAGCCTTCGCTATAAGGAAAGCAATCGCAGCAGCGCGGGAAGACTCTGGTATTCCGTCAACTGAGTGGTTTAACATCGGTTTGTATTTTTACATATTTTCGCACCTACCTAATGGTAATAAAAATTTAAGTTATGGTGATGATTATCCACAGTATACCGTTAAAAATATAGTGATCTAGGGTTAGCAATGGCAAAATAAAATGACATTAAGCAAAGGTATTCAGTTAATGCCTAGAAAATATTTACTGGGGCAATAAACAATGATATATTGGTTTTCATCCACAGAAAATCTAGACACAAAAAAATTAACTGGAATTAGATACCTTCGGTATGAAGATTATAGAATGTCATAACAGTTAAATAGAAAACATTAAAAACTTCAAATTATGAAATTGGTGAAACATTAAACATACGTATCAAAAACCGAGTACACAACTCATAAAGTCAGCAACAAATAAATTATCAATCGATACTGATTAGTCAGCATCCGTATCGAATTTATTTTAATTGTATCCAAAATAAATTTCCTTTACCAAAGTAGCTGAATTTGTGGGTTAAACAAATACACACGTCAGCACCTTCACCGACTTAAAAAGTGTTTTAAAAGAAAAAGGGACTATCTCACGAGGGTAATTAATTTGTTGCCTAGATAGCTTATAATACACTAAGAGCCCGTGAGCTTTAAAACTTCGGCATTTTATTAAAGCTATTTTTTGTTCCTTTGCGTTCCTTAAGGAGCTACCAAAAGATAAACACCTTTTGAAGGTGTTACAGACCAAGGAAACCCTTGGCAACAGGAGCATGAAGACTTGGTTCTTTCAACTTGTCAGACATTTATCGAAGCAATCCCGACTCAAACTTTATAATTGCTGATCGTAGGATGCCTATGTGGGACCCATGCGTAGAAAAACTTTCAGCTTTTATAAAGTGACGAAGGTCTGAAGTTCAACGTTGCATACCTATGTCATGGCGTTGTCGTCTCTACAAGCTCTTGGTCTATAAGATATTATGTAATATGACAATAATAAGGAGTGGATATTAATATTTCACCACTTGCAAATAACTATAATTTTATTTTGTAACCATACTTGTTATTTTTCAGATGGTTCATACACAGTCGCCAAAGTATGTTTGGCGGCGGAGAGCAAAATTGAAGATTTTAAACTATATTAATTGTGTAGTTTTTATTTTACTGTTTGATAGCGGTCAGCTCTGTGCAAAGACTTGGATTACAAATAAAATAATCGGGACTTATAGGATATTAGGATATTCATATATACTTTCACCACGAAAATTACCACGAAATTAAATAAAATTATGATTTTTGCGTGAATAGGGATAATATCCTATCCTATCATACTTCCTACTTTTATTATAAAGGCGAAAGTTTGTGTGTTTGTTACTTCGTCACGCTTAAACGGAAGGACCAATTTTGATAATATTTGGTGTGGATGTATCTGATACCTTAGATTATCACATAGGCTTCTTATCCCGAATAAATGTAGTGTTCCCGTGGGATGATCGAGGCGTTGTCCCTCTCAAGCAGCTGGACCAATTGTAATGAAATTTAGTATGGAGGTAGTTGATTGGATTAAACGCATAGCCTAGTTTTTATCCCGAATAAATGGCATTGGATACAATATAAGGCGGATGAAATTGGAAATAAGAGGACACATTTTTGGAATTGCAGCAGTAGTTAAATCCTTCACTTTGCATCCTACAGGATTTGAACTATCTAAAGAATGTCAATACAGTTACTCAAGTCAATTGAGTTAAAATCAAGTTTTTTTTATTGTTAAAACGAATAAATATAACGTAATAACGTTTTTTTTTGTTTCTCTTTTTCTACCATGCAATTTTGTATATCACTGGTGTACAATAAAGTTTTTTAATAAATAAATATCTATGTTTATCATACGCTAATTTCTTAAGAAAGTTATAATACGAAAACAAAAGAATAACGTGATAGGTGTCTCATAATATGTGAGAGGCCGCCTGGGTAGGTGCCACCGCATTGTCTATTGTTCCAGTTTGAAGGATATTGTAGCCAGAGTAACTACTGGATATCATCAGACTTAATATCTTTTGTCTCAGGATGGCAAGCCCAGTCGAATGTCAAGCATTTCTTTGTCACTAATGGTTGTATTTGGTTTTGCGTTTTAGCTACTGTCCATGAGCGGTAATATCGCTTACCATCAGGCGAATGGTATGCTCGTCGTGCCATTCATAAAAAAGATAATTGTACAAACACACAACATAAAATAAAAGTCATTTTTGTAAGTGTTTTGTAATTTTACCGGCGCTGTGTGTGTATACAAGCTACTAAGCATATTTTAAGTGAAGTAAAATATATCACATTCGTTACTTATATTATTACGATCTTTTAATATTAACAATAAACAAGTTTTCAAACTATAACATTGTTTTTACTAAAACATCCAAAATATTTTAGAAAGCACCTAATTATCAACACATAAAAGGCACATAAACACACTTAAACATACATTTTATGGAACCTAAAACATGCCAAAGTTAATAATAAGGCATTATTATTTTACATTATGTTTAGATTAGTTAATTGATGCCTAAGTAGCTCGCGTAAACATACGTGTTATTAATTTGTCACAAACGGCTGAATTTAAGGTCGTAAGCGATTATTTTATTAAGGTGTCATTTATTATTTAGGTATTAGTATGACAGTCACTCCAATACGCATAATGTACACTGCAGTTTACTAATAGACCGCATACGAGCCGACATATTTTTTTCATTACATAGGTTGCTAACGAGAAATCTCCTTTTATGGTAAATGATCACAGCCGTCGCTCATCCACAACGCTAGATCATGGTTGAGCCAGCCCAGCAAATTGGGAGGAGATGAGGAAGGAAAAAGAATAAAAAGAGGAAACTAGTATTGGGCATCCAGCAATACCACTCACCGACCGTAACGCGATGGCAGAGCTGTCGCTTCACGTCGATTTCCTGAGACAGCGACACCGCCCTGGACGAGCCTGCCCATTCATGCTGAGTCATGACTGACAACAGCGTGGCTCTACCACTTCCAATATGTTATACCATTAGGAGACTCGAGCTATATATATACGAAAATAAGTTAAAATGAGACCCACGTGCATGTTTATTATAAAAGGTGTATGTATATTATGGTCACTATCTGCGCGCATATCCTCTCTCTATCTTACTGTGAATTATAGAAGGTGCATATGGAGTGGGACTTAATATGGTACACACAGATGCAGATAAAGGTCAATTTTATAAGCTCGTGAATACCATACTGAATATTGGCTTTTTCAATGATTTCACAAAGATTTTTCAAAATTGTTGAAAGGTTTTAGAGTAGTAAATACACTTCTTTTCGTTTTCAATAAAAATGCATAACAATAAATATTTTATACTAACGTTTTAAACATAATGTTTGCTGCGTTCGTCACCGTGAAATATTATAATCGTGTGTTTTCATTTTTTTAGCTATTATATTATGATGTAAAGCGAATTAGTTAAGTAGAAGCTTTCCTGCCATCCAGACATGGACCGCATTTCGTTCAAAATAAACGGCGTACAACGATCCGGTTAGTATTTTTTTTTTGTTTGCAATAAAAAGATGTATTTTTTTAATTTTACATAATATTATATGATTGTTTGGTTAAACCATTAGATTTGATTGTTATGGTCGTTTGCCCCATATAATAAAAAAAATGGTCTACATATTTTAAATAAAATATGTAATAAATTACCATCTTACAAATATACATACATTAAACGCCTGTATCCCATAGATAGATACTACGGATCCCGCTTTTCGATCTTGACATACTACTTTCGCTTTGTCTACTTTCATCAATCTCTTCATGCATTCTAGTCGGTTCAGGGTACTTTTAACCTGGCCCTTGCCTAAGGGGCCATCGATCTAGTTGATGTAGCTCCAATGAGGTTGACTCCTATCGACTCTTTCATGAATACTCGCCTCATCTACCTATTTTGTTACCCTACCTTGCCAATAGTATAAGTTCAAGCCGTTTATCGAAATCCCTTTAATTTCAATCATACATACATACATAAACTCACGCGTTTATCCCCGAAGGGTTAGGCAGAGGCGACACCAGGACACCCACATTTCGCGTTCTATGTTCCGTCCCACGATGTGATAGGGGGCGAGCCTATCGCCATATCGCCTTTCAATCATTGTTAATTTCAATACTAAATTTTATGGAGTCATTAATATTTCACTATACCGTCATATTCAGTGATAAATAATCGACTATAACTGATGCCAACCTTTTAAACCTTAGTAATTATGATCAGTGCTGTGCTCTGAGCGACTTTGCTCTTTTTTTATTGGCAGGTGCGACACGATTTCCCCATCGTTAATTAAATTTTAACTTACATACATACATAAATAAACTCACGCCTTTTTCACAGTAGGCAGAGGTGCTACCAAGACACCCAGTTTTCGTCTTATATGTTCTGTCCCACAATGTGATAGGGGGCGAGCCTATCGCCATATCGGGCACAAATTTCTGCCTTCGGGCTCAAAATCCAATATCACTTTGACCGACCCGATTCGAACCCGAGGCCTCAACTTTGTAATTGTATCGCAGTACAACCACGTCACGCACCTCGCCGAGGCAGTCATTTAAATTTTAAGTTAATTATTTAATTATATATATTCTATTCTATATTAACCCATATACGTCCCACTG
The DNA here is from genome assembly GCA_949752805.1 of Deilephila elpenor. Lineage (NCBI taxonomy): Eukaryota > Metazoa > Arthropoda > Insecta > Lepidoptera > Sphingidae > Deilephila > Deilephila elpenor. The sequence continues at coordinate 13,379,270 of OX457108.1, forward strand.
CAGGGCACGGGCCTACTCTACAATCGAGAGAATCGATTGAAAGTGGTTAGGTCATATAGTCCACCACGCTGGCCAAGTGCGCATTAGCGGACTTACATACCGTAGAAATTCTTTAAAATCGCTACGGTATGCAGGTTTCCTCACGATGTTTTCCTTCACTGTTAAAGTTTGTGGTGATTGACTATCAATACACACATAACTCCGAAAAGTCAGAGGTGTGCCCTGGGATTTGAACCCGCGACCACCGTGAACATGTAGGCAACCGCGTCTGGTCCGTTACCAACAGGCAACCACGCACTTATTTAATTATTTAATTACAGCCTACTAAATATAATTGTAAGAAATGTACAACAGAATTGTATGAAAACACTATTCAAGGTTTATTAGGCGTAATAAAAGTGAAAAAACCCATTCAATTTTGTTTGCCTAGATGTTTTATACATAAATGTATTCAAACATTACAATTTTCTTGCGTAATTTAAATTAGTTGTTGGGTTTGAATTTAGTACAAATTAATACATTCGTTTTTATGCAAATATTGGTTCAAACATATAGAATGAATGCTTCGTAAAGATATATAGTTATAATATGTGGTTATGTAGTAATGATGGACCCTAGGAATGTTAAAAACATTAAACAATAATAATTAATTACAGCAATTTTATGATTATTTATCTTTTTCATTGTTTGCAATTCTGATATCAGATTCTTTAAAATTCTAATTACCTCAGAATTCAATGTTTAGATGGTCTATAAAAATTTCATTAGCGAGATATTAATACAGACTTAACAAAAACTTCTAACGAAATCGTAAGACAACAGAAAGGTGACCAGACGATGTAAGTAACAGTAGGATAATAAAGATTATCGTTTAGTCGTCGTGATCCTACGTGCCACTACTCCGTTAAAATTCCAGCTGTCATCATTCCTTGCTTAATTATTATCTTCTGTTCCAGTGGGGTGTGAAGTGAGCTCAGACTTGACCCTGGTGGACTATCTGCGGAACCACGAGGAGCTGCGCGGCACCAAGTACATGTGTCGCGAAGGTGGCTGCGGAGCCTGCATCGTCGCTGCCTCCAAGTGCCCCGGCGCTCCAGCTCAGGCTGTAAACTCTGTAAGAGCATTGTCTCTCTCTTCTGTATCACAATAAACAGTATCATCATTGTAGTTATTAGCACGAAATCTGATTTTGGATTTTCAGGTCCATTAAGGAAGAAATAAGCTGCAATCGAGGCGATTATGTTATTAAGTTACAGAACCCGTGTTACATTTCATAACCGACATTTCACATCAAATTAAAGTCGGATTCATTCCCATTCACACTGACCTGATTTTTATTAGATTATTGGTTGAACTCTACGTCATAACATACGTCTAAGTCGAGTATTCGGTGTTGATCCCTTTATTTTAAATCTGATAATCTATTAATTTATCAAAGTTCCCAGAAATGTACAGTTTTTGCGTTATGCCGAATTTCATTCAAAGCAGCCTTCGTACAATAATATTATATCAATTATGGTTTGAATAAATGCGTAGCCGCAAAATACCCGTTGTTCTCTCGTAACATTTTAGGGTAGAGCAACGCGTATTTTCTTATGATTAAAAATGCAAAAGCTAAACTACCCGAAGACATCTCCGAATTATTGTCAATCAAAAATTACATTTCTTTAACTATTAATACAGTGTATGGTGTCGGTGCACTCATGCCAAGATTGGGAGATAACCACTATAGAAGAGCTGGGGAACAGAAATAAAGGATACCATATCCTTCAGAAGACTTTGGCTGACAACAACGGTAGTCAGTGTGGCCACTGCAGTCCAGCATGGGTCATGTCTATGTACTGGTAATTACCATATTATTTTTAAGTTGCTATTTATAAGTCTTACTGCCTCAGGCCATAGTTGTTTTACGGTACTATTACAATGCTGAGGTCGCATAATATTATTTTAAATTTTTAATATTATTATTAGCATGGCTTTGGGATACTAGAAATTTAAAGTCAGATTTTTGAAGCTCAGTTGTAGAAAATATATAAATTATTCGCTTTCCTAGTTTTGGAGTATACTTTTTATTTTTCATTGTATGAAAATATCAGTTTTTATGTGTTTTTGTTCAAGGTTTTTGATTAAATTGTCGTTAAGTATCTTGCATATTACGGTATGAATCTATGTACATGTTTTAATTACCTTGGTTATACAATTTGGTACAATTGAATTGAACTAGCAACTGATCTGTTAGTTACTCATAAATCATCTTTTATTAAATTTAATTCGCAGCCTACTTCAAAACAAGAAAGACTTAACAATGCTGGAAATAGAGAAGTCTTTTGGAGCCAATGTTTGTAGGTGTACTGGGTATAGACCGATACTCCAGGCATTCAAAAAGTTCGCTACCGATGCACCTGGGAATGAAAAAATAAAAGATATAGAAGATTTACGTATATGTGAGAAGACGGGAAGGAACTGTTTAAAAGTAACGTGCGAAGAAGACGAGTGGTGTATGGTATCGCCTGATGATTTCGATATACCGAAAATCATTAAGATAAATCTGAAAGATGGTAAAATTTGGTACCGAGTGAGTCAATTGAGTGATGTGTTCAAAATTCTAAATGAGACTGGGTATAATTCGTACATGCTTGTTTTTGGGAATACAGCTAAAGGTAATCTCATTATGTAAATACCTTCACCACTGATATAAACAACGTAAAGCTATTAATTACTTTCTTATCTTCAGGAGCATACCCAATATTCGAGTATCCTCAGGTCCTAATAGACATCAGTTCTGTCAAAGAATTAAAAACCTTTATCATTGACCAGAACTTGATAATCGGAGCTGGTTTGACCATCACTGAGCTAATCAACAAATTTGAAGTTACTTCCACAGAAAATAATTTTGAATATTTAAAAATCTTGAACGACCATTTGAAATTAGTAGCAAATATTCCCATTAGGAACGTAAGTACATTATTTATATGTTATTTGTTTAATTTAAATGGTATAACCTTGAAAATAGAATATTATTAGTAGAACATTATTTTACTCAGCTTAACTCTTCAATATACCCCCGTTCCCATTAGAATAAGTATTGCACCTTAACTACTTTTCTAATTCGTTGTTCAAAAAATATCTGTTTCGTTAATTTGCCGTTGTGCCATGTCTTCAAAACCACCTTATCTTTCCAGTTGGGTTCTGTGGGAGGGAACCTTATGCTGAAGCACCAACACAACGACTTCCCATCTGACTTATATGTTCTTTTTGTCACTGTTGGAGCACAAATAACATTATGTGAGTATAGTATAATAATCTTCACGATTGAAAGATCTAGAACACATAGCTCGGAGAATTATTATCCGATCAGATGATATTTTTTTAAGTGGAGGTCAAGTGCCGGCAAGTGTAAAGCCAGATGTCCACCTACTAGGTAAAAGAAGACAAAGGTTAGAGGAAATAGCTACATGCAGACGGCTTCTGTCCGTCAACATGCACTAGGCCAGCGTGGTGGACAATATGGCCTAACTCCTCTCAATCGTACTGTCGATTGTAGAGGATGCTAGTGGCCTGCAGTGGAATGAATATGGGCTGATACAGATCGCTTCTAACAGATCGCAATGGAAATCCTTGGAGGAGGTCTATATTCATTAGCAGACTTCCTTAAAGAACAAGAAGAATTGAAAAGGAATGGCGTAATAATTGAAATTATAACTTTATCTACCAGTCTTAGTGATGTATCGTTTACGAGACCTTTTAATAAAAAAAAACAAAAAATTGTGCATTGTGCCTTAAAAATTCATTCTTTAATAAACGACAATTGTAATGTAATATACGTAAAAATAAGTTAATTGATTGTGAATTACAGTGATATCAAAGGATTCAAAGAAAACCCTGTCTATGAAACAATTCTTAAAGGAAGACATGAAGGGAAAAGTGATACTGAATGTATTGTTGCCGCCATTCTCCAGCGACTGTCATATTTTTACATATAAGGTGTGTTCATACTTTCAAAACTTCAAAAATATATTTACGAAGAAATCACAGTTGTATATGATAAAACGGCTTGCATAAGATAATTTATCTTGTTTTCTAATTTAATTTGTAAAAGATAATTACTGCACTTGAAAAGCGAAGAGAGGTTTGTGACCAAAAGGGTATATTAACTAGCAAACAAATTACGGACTTTAGTCCTTTAAAAGCATTGGTGGATTAACGTTCAATAGAATCGACTACGTTTACTTACTTATTACTGTTGTAAATTATTAGCATTGGTGTTATCATCAACTTACAGCATTTCCCTGTTGAACTGGAAATTCGGGTCTCTCAAAAGCACGACGCTGATAATAATCGCAGATTTCTTAATCTCTAAAAATAATTTATCCTGAGCTAATCACTCACTAATAACAACACAGGAGTCATAGTTTGCGACATTCCTTAATTTATTTCAGATAATGCCACGCTCCCAAAACTCACATGCAATAGTAAACGCTGGATTCTTGTACAAACTGGACGCAAGAAGCTTTGTGAAGAAATCTAGAATTGTGTACGGTGGACTTTCAGCAAAATTCACTCGAGCATCAATAACAGAAGCTGGCCTCATGGGAAAGAAGTTATTTCGAAATGAGACGTTGCAAGCAGCACTTAAGGTCTTAGACAAAGAATTAGTAGTAGAGGAGCATCCACCGGAACCATCTGCAGCGGGCAGAAAAAAAATGGCTTTAGGATTATTTTATAAAGTAAGGTTATTTGTTAAGATTCTAAAGATAAATGGAAAATAATATTTACAAAACAAGCCTTCTTCTTCAAAATGGTCATCTTCATCTGTTTTAGAAATTCCTGAGTATTCTCCCTGTGAATTCTTTATATTAAGGGCAAATAATAAAGGCACGCAAAATATATCAACTAGGCATTATTCCCATAAAGCAAAAAAAAATGAACCTTTAAAAAATCTAAAGATATTAATATATCAATTTTATTTACCAGGGTATTCTAGCATTATGTCCACCAAACGTAATGAGCCCTCGTTTCCTTTCTGGGGCGACTAAAATACATGAGGAAAGGCCAGTGTCCCAGGCTCGGCAAACCTACGATACCGATACTACACTGTGGCCATTAAATCAGCCTATTCCTAAAACTGATGGTGTGGTGAGTTACAACATTATTTGATATTTTAAATAAATAATTACACCCAACAGTCACATACATAGGCCTGACCACACACTAAAATCGAGTCTTGCGTCGTGGATTGATCGTCTAACTAACGAGAGACTTTTTGGTCTCACAAACACCCAGACCTAAAACAAATACCTGCGGTTCACACAAATATTTGTCTCGGTGCGGGGATCGAAACCACGGCCTCTCGTTTCACAGCCGGCGTCCAACCAGGTGGTTGGCAGCCTACTTGGTGCAGGTGCACCAAGTAGGCTGCCAACTTTTATTAAACACGACTACGTCCCATTATGAAGATTAATTGTCATAATATAAACTCAACTCAATATAGAATTGGATCACCCCTGATCACATCTTGGGGAGAAAAAAAAACTTGAAACGAAAAACTGAGAGTAAAAATTCTGCTCTACTCCAATTTAACACATTATGAATACACAATATGACATACAATAATCTTACTTAACTTAAATGAGACTAGGAAAATCATTTTCAAATTAGTGGAGGCTCTACTTACTATGAGCTTGAAAATAAATGCACCTTATTTTCACTATCATGTACAAACATTTTTGTTTAACTGTCTTAAATGAGAGAAGTTTACTTTCAAATAAGTAGAGTACTTGCAATTATATAACATTTCGCAGATACAATGTGCCGGTGAAGCGAAATATACCGAAGACATACCGTCTTCAGTAGACGAAGTATATGCTGCATTTGTTCTAAGTACAATCGCAGTAGGAGATATCGACGAAATAAATGCCACTGATGCGCTAGTAAGAGACTGATATTTCATAAAATTATTAGGATCCTAACAGGTTTAAAATAAGGGCCGGCAGCGACTGGATGCGTAAAGCAGCAGACCGGGCTCTGTGGCGTACCTTGGGAGAGGCCTATGTCCAGCAGTGGACTGCAACGGGCTGATGATGATGATGATGATGATAAGGATTTGAAATAATTTGCATTTTCTTAAAGGAAATCCCAGGAGTAATAGCATTCTACTCAGCAAAAGACATACCAGGGCGAAACAGTTTCACACCAACTGGCAGCATCCTAATATACATATCAGACGAGGAAATATTTTGTAGCGGAGCAGTCAAATACCACAGCCAACCAATCGGCTTGATCGTAGCTGAAACTAGACCGATAGCAGAGCGAGCAGCAAAATTAGTCCACGTCACATACAAAAATGTCAGAAAACCCATTGTTGACATGAGAGAAGCTAAACAAGATCCTAACAGGACCACGGAGTATTTTGGACGTAAAGCTACTGCCAAAGGAAACGATGTCGCGAAGGTTTTTAGCGGTAGTAATTCTATATATGGACAGTTTCATCACACGATGGAAACGCTAGTCTGTGTGGCGCGACCAACTGAAGAAGGAATTGCTGTATATTCTGCAACGCATTGGTTGAATGGAACCCAAATAGTCATTTCAAGAGCCTTAAATTTGAATTGCAACAAGTAAGTTGTTTTGTTTTATTGTTGATAGTACAATAGACTTATGATGTGGGATAATGTTAATACTAAAAATATAATTGGTTCTTTTGGTATTAAAATATAAAAAATATACCAGGTAATAAATTAGCACGCATCTAAGATTCAGATGTCAACATGCATCTTTAGTTTTGTATACTTTACGGATCTCAAAAAACTTAAAAGTAGGTGTTATAATTTCTGGCAAGGAGAAGATACTCGGGGGCTAATAGTACTATAGGAAGTTCTGACGCAAGATAGAATGATAGTCTTCATACATCAGCTGGGGATGAATAAAAAAAGGCGGTGGCCGTCTTCACTAAAGTATAACTCGATAATCCAATAGCATTAACGGGCTACTCCAGTCTGAGCCTGATGCATGTATTATTTGCTATTGTTATATATTAAACAACTTTTGTTTCAAGGATAGACGTACAAGTCCGGCGTCTTGGTGGATCATTCGGCATAAAGATATCCCGAAGTATACTCAGTGCTGTAGCGACCTGTTTGGTGGTTCAGAAGCTTAATAGACCCTGTCGGCTCATTCAACCTCTAACTACAACTATGAAAGCCATTGGCAAGAGGTTCGCCAACTTTAATGAGTTTGAGGTAAATACATTTGGTTTAAAATAATTATCTTATACTAGCTTAAAATAGAATATGATACCAAAATATTCAAGCTAATGGCTTCCTCATCTCATTAAGAAAAGTTTCGAACTTATCTCAACCTTAAAAATGAAATTAAGGCATCGTTTCAGTATCCGCTGGCTTGCCCCAGGGGTGGGGGTAAATGACGTTACTTTGCCCCACGCAATTAACGTAAACAACCGTTATCTGCCCGAGCGTTTTTAAACGTAAACAAACGGTTCTCAGAACTCAAGTACTTTGTTTAACTATCAACTGTTATGTTTTTTGTTTAGAATATGAGTGTGTTGAAATAACACTTCAGTTTGTTTATCAGATTATGACTCAAGTGATTTATTATGCTGCGTTGAACTTTGAGATAGCGCGATTTAGGCGCGTCGGGTATTTAAAAATTCATATCTCGAAAATTGAATCGATGACATATGGTTTTTATTAATTTTTTTTTTTACTTATATAATATATTATAAGGTAAAAAATAAAACCTTACCCCCGTCCATACAAAAAGAATTATTTATAGCCCTTTGATTGTAAACAAATATCTGGCGCCGCGCGGATTAATTTATGTTCAATTTTACAAGGCCAAGATGCAAAAAACTACCACTATTTGGCTTGAAATAAAGTTACTACAGCATAAGTAGTCTAATAAACTATTAATAAAAAATATACATTCATTAAGAAAATACAGCCAAATACGCCAAATTTAAAGGCAATCATAACGATGTCGTGCGCCAAAATGTACCTACAGTATATTTTGGGCTTCGAAAAAAAGGCACATTAATGCGTATTTCATGCTTGAATTTTTATATCTACGCGGTAGTGGTTTACATCTTGCGAAAAAAACAAAGAAACAGGAGCAAACACTTACGATTTATGAACTATTTCCAAAACAAAATCACTTCGCCGGCACCCACTCAACACGCACTCGAGTGAACTTCAAAACGTTTTTTTTTTTATTTGGTTCAAGATGCGGGGTATTGTTTTTGCATAGTTTTAAGCGTAAACTAACGGAGAAGCGAGATGAATAATACAAATTGTCCATAGAACGACCGAAACGGATATATTTCCTTTTGTCCCAAGGCATTCGGAACGCATCGCCATGTCAACTACTACTTGACACGGGCATAGCTGCGACACACGCCATGTCAACTCCTACTTGACACGGGCAAGCCAGCGGGTATCATTATTTTCCAATAGTAAAAGCCATACTAACAGTGGATGACTTACATTAAAAATGTTCTACCCAAAATTTAATTACTTCCATTTCTGTTGTAGGTACTCTAATACGACAATGCGTGGAACTCTTTGAACGCAGCAATATAATGTTTGAAAAAATCTGATTTTCCCAGAGAGCTTTCTCATTGTTTGTTTTATTTTAGATTTCTGTAAACAGTAAAGGTGTGATCCAGAACCTCAACTACAAGCTTTACACGGACAACGGCTACAAAATCAACGAGTATCTTGCAATAACTGGGACGGAATTATACTACAATTGCTATAATTACTTGACTTGGAATGTCGACTGCTATAATCTTACCACCGATACCGCTAAAACCACGTGGTGTAGAGCCCCAGGTAAGTAAGAAATGTTCTTTATTTTTATCTTGTCCATAGGTGGAGCACCATTCTGCTGAAGGAAACACGGTAGTAAACCGAAAAAGTATAAAGGTCACTTAACATCAGTTCTCTAATGATACTAACCTGGTTAAACCAGATTATTTATACTGTGCTTGAAGTTGACTAATATTATTAACCATTTCATATGTATTATTGTTTTCAGCTTCTCTCGAAAACGTAGCGATGGCAGAATACCTCATGGAACGAATATCTTATGAGATGTCACTAGACCCTTTAGAAGTACGGTTGGCAAATCTAGACGATATAAAATTCGGTGCTGTAAGAAATATGGCTACTACTCTAATAACTACTGGTGATTATAAAGAGAGAAAAATAGCCGTGAACAATTTTAATAAGCAAAACAGGTGGAAAAAGAGAGGACTTAGAATCACATTCTCGAAGTGGCTTCCACTTGGAATTCCGTATCTTGGAATCAATTTATCAGTTTTTCATGAAGACGGGACCGTAGCTATCATACATGGAGGAATAGATATGGGTCAGGGCGTGAATACAAAAGCCATTCAAGTGTGCGCGTACTATCTCAAAATACCCATAGACAAAATCCAAGTTAAGGCAACAAATACCAACTTCACACCCAACAATATAATTTCTGGAGGAAGTCTCACGAGCCAATACATAGCTGTTGGTGTAAGGAAGAGTTGCGAAGAACTTTTGCTTAGGTTGCAGCCGACTAGAAGTCAAATGGTTAACCCGACTTGGGAAGAGCTAATTAGTAAAGCATTCTCAGACAATGTAGATTTGCAAGTGCATGGATTTGTTAATATTAATGATGTTCGAACTTATATTGTGTACGGCGTGGCGATGGCTGAAACTGAGGTGGATATTCTGACTGGGGAGATAGAGGTTCGAAGAGTTGATATTTTACAAGACGTTGGACGAAGCGTCAGCCCCGAAGTTGATGTTGGTCAAGTAAGTTCCAATTCTAATTTGGAAAAAGTATTACACAATTATTACGAAAAATCTTAATTTTATACGTTACTCACATCCCTTATTAATTAGAAGTAACTTAAACTCTATCTATAGATACTGTGAAATTTGATACTAACAGTCACCAAAACTTATATTTAATTAAATGGTTGCATACATTTGAAAACTGTTTTATGTTTTCGAAGGTTGATCCATAGACACTGACCAAAGGAAATAACAAAACCTATTCAAAGAGTACATAGACATTAAAGTCATTAGCATTGCCCCAGCAGAAATTAAGTTGCGATTTATTTTGATTGAGCGTATAAACTGCTTTTCCAGGTGGAAGGTGCTTTTATCATGGGCCAAGGGTATTGGACTTGTGAACAATTAGTTTCTGACATGACTACAGGAGAACTCTTAACCGATCGCACCTGGAACTACCCTGTTCCGTTGGCAAGAGATATCCCTCAGGACTTCAGGGTGCACTTTGTAAAGAATTCTTATAGTTCGGAACACATTCTTGGTTCAAAAGGTAATTTTGTGTTTTATTAATAGGCTTATTTAACTTGCTATATTTATAAAATAACACTCCTTATATTTCTATAGAAGTTGTGGCTTCTACATAAGTTGTTAAGCACCAAAAACTCTGTTATTTTTTTGTTATGATATGAATTAATGTAATCTGTACCTACTTATTTAACTCGCTTCTCGGGCCTATCAACTAATTTTGTTTTAATATCAAAGCCACTTGGATATCTCAACCTATAACACTTTGGGATAGCAATAAGCTCAGAGAATAATAGGGTACAGGAGAATTTGATTTTTATTTTTGGAGATGTATTCTCACATGTGCCTTTAGACAGCCTCCGTGGCGCGGTTGGTTTGACGCCGCCTGTGAAACGAGAGGCCGCGGGTTCGATGCCCGCACTGAAACAAATATTTGTGTGATCCACAGGTATTTGTTTCGGGTCTGGGTGTTTGTGAGACCGAAAAGTCTCTCGTAGCTTCTGATACCCACGACACAAGACTCGATCTTAGTGTGGGGTCAGGACTATGTATGTGACTGTTGGGTGTATTTATTTATGTACATGTGTGTAAATTATAATGCTTATACAATATTGCAGCTGCTAGCGAGTCACCCATATGCTTGTCAGTTGTCGTAGCATTCGCCATAAGAGAAGCTATCGCAGCGGCGCGGGAAGACTCCGGAATACCTACCACTGAGTGGTTTGAAATAGGTTCGTATTGATATTTCATTTAAACACCTATAATGGTGATGATTCTCCACACAACAGTGTTAAAAAGTTGTGATCAATTGTCAACAGAGGCAAGTATTCAAATGATATCAAGAAAATTATTCTATGAATGCCCAGAGAATGCATCATGAAATTTATTGGGATAAATATTTGTTATTTTCAATCCTCAGGAAATATTAAAAAAAACATTCTTTTTACTTTGTAGTATATATTACATCATAAAATTTTTATCAAAAAAGTTATAAAAAATATTATGAAATAAGTGAAAACCTTAACGACACGACGTAGATGTAATACCGAATGCACAACTCATAAAGTCAGTAATAAATTAATTATCAATCGATACTGATTAGTCAGCATCCGTATCGAATTTATTTTATTTGTGTCCAAAATAAATAAGCTTTGATAAATTGGCAAATTTTGTTAAACTAGCTGGGTTAAAATAGGAAAAACGTCAGCGCCTTCACTGATAATAGCCGTTAATTTTATTAACGATTAAAAAGTATTTATAACGAAGTGAAAATAAAAAGGTACTATCAATTACGAGTAATTGTTATTACTTTGTGAGCTAGATAGAGATTTGTTGCAAAAATTTCACAATTCGACACAATGTGTTTATTATTATATTTATATATGTTTAGATTAATACATTGTAGATTATTATTATTTATTTTACGCTTTAGACTGCCCTTTCTTTCTCCTATTTATATATCCATCCCAAGGTTGCCTGTAAGAAATTACCTAGTGTGATAAGGCCGCCACTTGTACTATTATTTGTATCGTATAAGTTTGCATTTGTATATCTCCATTTAGTGCAAAAAAGTATTAAATAAATAAATAAATAAATAAATGTGACGGCCTGGTCAAAATCGCATGTATACTTTTATGAGTCATTATAGTATATTTTATAATAAGAAAATGACAATAATAATAAAAATGGTTTGGAGGAATGGATAGCCTCTTCTTTTTTGAAGTCGGTTAATAAATTAAGTGTTTATGAATATCCTACCACTAGCAAATAACTACAATTTGTTATGTTATATTTGTTCTATTTCAGATGGTCCACACACAGTTGCCACAGTCTGTTTGGCGGCGGAGAGCAAAATTGAAGATTTTAAACTATATTAATTAAGTATTAATGTTGTTTTACTGGGTGGCAGAGATCTCCTGCTTGTACTGTTATGATTCATGGCTTGAGTTACTAAATAAAAATTATTAAAAACATACATTACTAGTAGATCACAATGTTTTTGTCACTATATCCCGCCTGGCCGCAAATAAATAATATTACAATAACATATGAGGCATAAAGAGATTCTTAACACACTTTATTAATTATATTTTATTTTTGTATCGACCCATATACGTCCCACTGCAGGGCACGAGCCTAATCTACGATCGAGGGTTCGATTGAGAGGGGATAGGCCATATAGTCCACCACGCTATCCTAGTGCAGGCTGGCGGACTTTACAAACCGTACAAATAAATCGCCACGGTATGCAACCTCCTTACGATGTGTTCCTTCACCGTCATAGTGCGTGATGATTGAGTATCAATATTCAATAAACACACACACAACTCCGAAAAGTCAGAGTTGTGCCGTGGGATTTGAACCCGCGACCACCATGAATATGTTGGCAGTCGTGTCTGGCCTACTAACAGGCCACTTAAAAATATTGGTTGTCGAAATGAATTATAATCTAATCGCTTTTTAATACTAATATTTGTTTTAAATCATATTGTTTTTTTTTACACGTCCCAAATAGATATTTAGAAACTACTCAATTATGTTATTAAACACAATACGCTACAAAACACGGCAAAGTTAATTACAAAGGAATATAATTGTATGTTTGGAATAATTTATTGAAACATCAAATAGCTCGCGGTAACATAGGGGTCAGTAATTTGTTTTAAACTGCTGTATACACCGACTACAGCTAATGTATGTTACTACTGGTATTTTATGGAACGTATCGATTTTTATTTAAGCAACAAATGCGTTTTAACTACTATTCACCCCATCTTACGTTGACTGTCAATAGTGCAGATAAAATAATTTTGTGAAATAATAGGTATACTGCCTCGTAGGCAGTGGCAGGTCGCAGGTGACGCTTGAACATACCCTGACTGCATAAAGGTGAGTTAAAAGATAAAGATAAAAATACACAAAGATATTCCAAATCTTAAAATCGAAGCGTTTTCCAGTTAATGTTCACTTGAAGAGAAAGCCTTCGATCAACAATACTCGAAGGAGAAAGCCTAGAACAATTGACCCAGCTGAATAAAAAATGTAAAATTTAAATTTGAATAAATAAATAGTCATCTTATAATTCTGATACTTTTTCTTATAAAGATTATTACAATCCCGCAAATACACACTGCTGGATGCAAATGCAAATCCTATGGACTTTTTCAAAGTTTTCCAGAGGAATCTTAGAAAGAGAATTCCTCAAATGCCGAGAGACCTATGAAAAGTTTCGTGTGTTTTCTTTTGTGTGCAATGGATGGATAAATTACAAATCAATACTCAGCATTCCACTGCGCTTGCCATCCTGAGACATGAGATGTTAAGTCTCATTATGTCCAGTAGTTACTCTGGCGACTATGCCCTTCAAACCGGAACACAACAGTGCATTTACACTGCTGTTTGGCGGGAGAAATAAACATTGCGATGGTACCGACCCAAGCGGCCTCTCACATATACCAGTAAACGCCACTTATGTTTAATGTAAATATAATAAATATGTTATATAATTTATCAAAATACATTTGTAAATGTTAACAATTGTTTTGTTCTTGGTCCAGCTGCCAAAAGCTGCGTACGTCAACGTGAAATATAGTCGTGTGTTTTTTTAGTGTTCAGATAATACAACATGATGTAGATTGTAGAGCAAGTCAGTTATGTACCAGGTTTCGCCCCATGCAGTCATGGATCGGATTTGTTTCAAAGTAAACGGCGTAAAGCATTCTGGTTAGTTGTTTTTAATTATTTTACTTTATGAATATAGATGATACAAAGTCATTAAAAGTCTATAAAGAAAAAATGAGTTATATACAATTGCGGAGATATTTTATGTAGAAATAAAACTATTTTATACGGATTTTATCGCGATTTGGTTAACTTTTTAATTTAATAATTATAAATTAAGGGTAGTTTAATTGTAACAGTCACTGAGCGGATGACTAATACCTCAGTCCGCCCCGTGACCACGAAAGCTGTAAAGTAATCGAAACGTCGGGAAGTTAAAAAATGTAAAAATTAAACCAAATCGCGATAAAATCCGTATAAAATAGTTTTATTTCAATGTGTAACATTCGCGTAAATCTAAGAAACCATTATATTTTATGTATTTATTTTTATTTAAAAATTTGTACAGTTGAACAGTACAGGCGGATTTAATGCCTAAGGGCATTCTCTTCCAGTCAACCTTCAGGTGGTGCAGAGAGACGGAAGCAGGTGTTTAATAATAATTAAGGAAAAAGAAAAACAAAAATAAAAAGGATATTGTATTTAATGTTAAATAATATTGTGTAAGATGTGCTAGATTTTTTGTATCAGCCCATAGACATCATGTAGGGCACGGGCTTCCTCTGCAATTGGAAGTGCGATTGAGGGGTTAGGCCATATTGTCCACCACGCTGGCCTACTGTGGGTTGGTGGACTTTCATACCGTGGATCTTTTTTTTAAATCGCCACGATATGCCGGTTTCCTCACGTTATTTTCCTTCACCGTTATAGTGCGTGGCAGGCAGTGAGAGGCAGAGATGTGCCCTGGGATTTTAACCCGCGACCACCAGCGACATGTAGGCAGTCGCGTCTAGTCCGTTACCAACAGGCCACCAGGCACTAGGCTAGATTTTACCCATTATAAAATAAATAAGTATTGGTTATTTTTGTCTTAATATCCCAATTAGTTTTGTATGGGATAAAAGTGTCAAGTAAAAAAGTTACATTTTGCTTGTTTAGATTCTTAAAAATAGTATAGTTGAATAAAGTAACTACATAACTACGTACATATTTCAAATTCATTTATTTATAAATTCTTAAAATGTAAATATTGTTTTATACAGGGTATATCAAGACTGCGACCGAAAACGAAGCCGGGTAGTAGTTTTAGTGGTTACAGACACAATGCAAATAAAAATTACGCCAAATAAGCGACAGATTTCTTTTTGCAAATTTTTGAAAATCGTTGTTTTTGGGTAGCAAATACCTAGTTATTGCGAAAATTGTAATTTAAACCCTATCGTACCATTGCGTCTTAAAAAATAAAAAGGTGTCCATCATTATTTTAGGAAAACTATGTATTTATCACCCAAATACGACGATAAGTAAAAAATTACCAAAAAAAGGAGACGATTTTTTTTAGAAATTTTTCATTGCATTGTGTCTGAAGTCACTAATACTACCACCTGGCTTCCTTTTCGGTCGCGGTCTTGATATACCCTGTATATTTAATGCTTAATATTGTTTATTTATTAGTACGGTTATACCAATTACACTAATGAACGACGTAAGTCTATACAGGGTGAAATAAGTCTGTCCTATCGATACCTAAAGGTTTTATAAGGCATCATTAATGTGATCCCACCACCTACATATCTTCGTATCGTGCACAAATTCCTGACTCCGGGCTGATAATACTTACATATATAAATTCACGCTTTTTTCCCAGAAGGGGTAGGCAGAGACACCCACATTTTGTCTTGTATATTCCCACGATGTGATAATGAATAGAAAAATTTAATATTACTTTGTACGACCCGGGATTCGATCCCGAGACGTCAGCATTGTATTTCTACCGTAGTGCAACTACGCCAGCGAGGTATTTTTTTTCTCCTTGCACGATACATTATCTACAATGCACCTTATGACCATATTTATGTCGATGAAATAAACACATCCAATAGTTACATACATACCTATACATACATAGTCCTGACTCCACACTAAGATCGAGAAACTACGACGGACTTTTCGTTCTTACAAACACCCTGTGGATCACACAAATATCTGTCTCGGTGCGGGGATCGAACTCGGTTTCTCTTTACACAGCTGGCGTCTAGTATAATACCTGATTTTTATTTAATATGCTTCTTAGGCAACTATCAAAATGTGTTTTTGGTAGTCAGACACTTTTGATGGTTATTTCGACTTGTCAGACACATGGAAGCTGATAATTTCCAAAGACACCACGATCCAAACGTTATAATTGCTAATCGCTAAATTAAATTGCTAATGCCTATGTTAGAGGCATGTGCAGAGAAACTTTCAACTTTTATAAAATAACTAAAGTCAGTAGTGTACACCACTCTGTGTCTCATTTCGTGGTCTCTCATGTAAAAGGCGCTACGAATGGCCCAAGTGACAATAAGCCACTTCTTAAGACAAACACATGTATAAGGCAGTCATACAAGAGGAAGAATAATAAAAGTCTACTTTAATCTACATGGTCCCAGGCGGTCCTTTCATTTCTACCACATACTAAATACCTTCTCTTTTTCATCTTTATAAATTTTCATAAGTTCAATACACTTTTCAGTAAGTATTCTGTTTAATGATTACGTCATTTCATTTATCGATTCGGGTCGTTAAGCGAAATTAATTGTTTTACCATTTTAAATTTAACTTATAAATTTTATAGAGTAATTAATTTATTTACAACACTTCAAATGCGTCATTGATTGCAATAGTAAATACTGAACCTTAACGATTTTTTTGCTAACATATACGTAATACAAATGTTGTTTACTTTCTATTTATTATCATTAATTGGAAAATTGCTTTGCTCGATGTCATTAATATGCACTGTTGATCCTGGCATGCAGGAGTTTCAGTTGCGAGTATGAGGGCGGGAAATCTCTTGACTTGACACTTAACATCTTAAGCTATCAGCTATCAGCTATAAGGATCAGCACAGAGAAATAGCTCCTGTTTATTGGCGACGTGACGTGGGTCTCTCTATCGTAAATCCATATAATGTTTACCTAGTTAATTTTATTATTTCCATAATTGCGGTCTACTAACTATACGCGCCACAGAATGGTATTTAAAAAACATCCAAATCGCTATTCGTAAAAATTCCGTAAACTTTATTTACACAGATGTTTCATATGTAAATGTATTCTTGCATAGTTTAAAATTTATATTAACTGTTGCGTTTGAATGTGTCGAAAAGTAATTTATTTATTTTATCGAATACCTGTTTCATTCACTAAGAAATGACATTGTGATTTTGTTGTTAAACGTATGCGTTAGGCACGCATTGCACAGTTTTTACTGTGATGTGACATTTCAAGTTGAAAATAATCTCCACATTTCCAGAACAATCAACTGATACCTTTGATACCTTTAATACCTTAGGAACAACGATTGTGCGCACTCGTACCACCATCGACGTACCGTTCCGCCTTATTAAACTTTCCGTTTATAAACACGGCGCTAACTTTCTTTAGTAATGGGCATTGGTTCCGATAATGTCCGCTGCTTTTACATTTATATACCTTTTAAAAAATATGTTAAAAACCCTTTCTATGCCATTTGACCATCGGGCAGATGGTATGTCTTTTTTTGCCGTGGCTAGCCCACAACTAAATTGAAATGTTCCTCAATATGTCCAGTAGTTACTTTGCTATAATGTCTTTGAAACCGGAAAACAGCAGTGCATACACTGCTGCTTGTCGGAAGGAATAGTCATTGCAGTAGTACCTACCCAGGCGGCCTCTCACATACGTGATACCTACTGGTGAATATCTGCCGTCATACCTTTCTAAATATTTTTTTTTCCAGTGGGATGTGAGGTGAGCTCAGACGTGACTCTGGTGGACTATCTGCGGAACCATCAGCAGCTGCGCGGCACCAAGTACATGTGTCGCGAAGGTGGCTGCGGAGCATGCATCGTTGCAGCATCTAAAAGCCCTGGCGCTCCTGTGCAAGCTGTTAATGCTGTAAGATCTTTATTCATTCTACGAGTATATCTGTATCAGACCATATACGTCACACTACAGGGCACGAGCCTCCCCTGAAATCGAGAGCACGGTTAAGATCTTTATTACGTTCGAATTCATCAACATCATGCTGTCGTCTTCAACTATTGGAAACCTTCATCTAATCTTAAGTCATCCCTAAAGTAACATAATTTTTGAGTCCATAAAGAACATTTTATAAATAATAATTGGAATCAGCGAGTGGTTTGAACTAATCTGGAAATATAGCAAACAATGGTAACATGACAGTAAGATGGCAGTAAGAGAGAACACCTTGCTCTGCTAGGGGGGTATAATTATATTAAACAAAATATCTAAAACAAAATTAATCTATATCCCTGTTTCCAGTGTTTAGTATCTATCACATCATGTCAAGACTGGGATATAACTACGATCGAACAAGTAGGGAACAGAAAAAAAGGCTACCACATTATACAGAAGACTTTGGCAGAAAACAATGGAACTCAGTGCGGCTACTGCAGTCCTTCCTGGGTCATGTCTATGTACAGGTATATTAATAACATTTTCAGTTACAATTGTTTCTCCATTTAGCAACCAGGTTTTGTAAAATCTTTCTTATCTTTTTTAATAAGTGCATGAATGAGATATTACACATATTAAACCTGTTCAGCCATTATTTAAATAAAGATTAACCAATTCAGCTTACCAAAATAAAATATGTACTTGGTAAACAATATAATAGCAGTAGCATAAAAATTGTTTCTATTTATTTCAGTCTCCTTAAAAATAACAATAATTTAACAATGAGAGAAATAGAGCGATCTTTCGGAAGCAATGTGTGTCGATGTACAGGTTATAGACCTATATTAGAAGCATTCAAAAAATTCGGCAAAGATGCACCAAAAGATAAAATAATAATGGATATAGAAGATTTACGTATTTGCGGAAAGACTGGAAAGAAATGTTTTAAAGTTACTTGCGAAGAAGACGAATGGTGTATGGTATCACCTGATGATGTAAAAGAACCAAAAGTAATAGAAATCAAATTGAAAGATTCTAAATATTGGTATAGGGTCGGTGATATACGAGATATCTATACTATTCTTGCTGAAAAAGGATATGAGTCGTATATGCTTGTTTTTGGAAATACTGCCAAAGGTAAAATTATTTATTGTTAATATTTAGTGGCTTCAATATAACACACTATTAGTGTATAGTGTAACCAATATGTTCATAGCAAAACTAAGAGTCTCTCAAATTCATATTATTGCTGCATCTAACGGTGGTCCTGGATTCCAATTGATGTCACGTAATCCCTTCTCTTCATTACTTAGTCTTTTCACGGTAGCATGAAGTAACAATTAAGTAAGCAGTAATAGTTTTGAGCGATAAAACATAATTGTGTCTATCGAAACATTAACTGGAAGACATTTTTTTACTATCCGATGCTGTGCAGTCTCTTTGCCGAACCAGATCAAAGAACTAATTTATTTTCAGGAGCATACCCAATATTCGAGTATCCTCAGATCATGATAGATATCAGTGCAGTCCAAGAATTGAAAACGCGAGAGATAGACCAAAACCTAGTCCTGGGAGCTGGGGTGACTCTCACAGAACTTTTGGATACCTTCGAAACTGCGTCGAAAGAACAGTATTTTGGTTACCTGAAAGCTTTTTACGACCACTTAAAACTGGTGGCTCATATCCCAGTGAGAAATGTAAGCATGTGTGATTTACAACTTTTAGATTTAAAAAAATGTTATACGTTAAAAATATAATTAGTGATAGCTTTAGTCATTGGTTTCTTTTTCTTTATTTAGTAGTCTTTCATGTACTGTATTTGTCTGATGATTGAATGACGTCCATAATACCTCTTAATTTTTTATGCATCGAACACATTAATTATTTTTCTTTTTAATAAATTGTGTTATAGGTTGAATTGCATTAACTCTGGTGTTAATGTTTCTAGTTAGGATCCATTGGAGGCAACCTGATGATAAAACACCAACACAACGACTTCCCTTCGGACATTTTCCTTATGTTTGTCACTGTTGGTGCTCAGTTAACCATAAGTAAGTTCAGATTTTATTATTTTAGAGAGTTTTATATGAAACTATAAATAAACACTTAGTTTTGAATGTAACAAGAGGCTAAAATGCCTTAAACTGGAAACCTATCTATTAACCGTACTTTTATTGTTCCTGAAATAAGCAATTAGCCATTATAAGAGTGGATTTTTAAAAGAAGATAATAAAATAATTCAATTTTACCACGAATGAAAATAATATGCACCGTTAAACTTACTGAAATATAACTGATGTTTCAGTGACACCAAACCGCACTAAGAAGACACTGACAATGGAACAATTCTTAAAGGAGAACATGCAGGGAAAAGTGATACTACAGGCAATGTTGCCACCGCTGAGCGAAGATTACCACGTTATCACTTACAAGGTACTTAATAAAATATTATAACTATGCTACTTGACCATAGCTTGGCCAAAAATTCATAGGACGAAGTGTAAGTAAAGTTAATGTGTTCTGAAGCCGGTCAGTAAACGCAATACACGAAAACTGAAGGATATAAGTAGCCGAGTATGGGTGTGATCTGCGTTGATAATTATGAAGGATATTTTAATTAATTTACATTGAAATGAGAGTTGCTTCAAAATTAAAAACACATCGCAATGTCACACTGAAACAGTTAATTAGCTTTAAAAACCCGAAATTGGTACAGCCAAGCCATTTAAAATTACAGCATGAATACGTATTCGAAATACTTTCGCTTTTATTTCTTTCATAACAATGAAAACGATTGCAGACACATACAATTATTTTGGTGGTCTAGACATCGATTAGACTTGCTTGAACTTTTTATTTAATGTGCATGGGAACAAATACGGAAAGCTAAAGGTGATAGGTAATTTTTATGCATTTTAAATACAATACAACTGTAAAAATCAAAGAAAACAATAGAGCAGAACCCGTAATATTGTACTCGTATGCCTGTAATCCTTTATCATCCTGATCCTTAATCCAGTAATATTTTTTAATAGTTGTTAATTATTATTCTTATACTTTGGAAGTGGAATACCAAGCATTGCTTTGATTCATGGTGTTTTTTTGGTTTTGCTGCTGTCCATGAGCGGTCGTATCGCTCATCATCAGGCGAAAAACATGCTCGTCTAGCCATTCATGGCAACAATAAAAAAATAAAAAAAAATTCCACACATAAAATAACTTATGATTGACCGCGAATTTCAGATAATGCCACGCTCACAAAACTCACACGCCATAGTAAACGCTGGATTTCTTTATAAACTCAGCAAAAATAATACTGTGAAGGAATGTAGGATAGCGTATGGTGGACTTTCCCCTGGATTCACTAGGGCTACTGCAACAGAGTCTCATCTGATTGGGAAGAACCTATTTGTTAATGAGACCTTGCAATCAGCACTAAAAATTTTGGAATGCGAAGTTATTGTAGTGGGGAATCCACCAGAACCCTCTGTTGAATACAGAAAACAACTTGCTCTTGGCTTGTTTTATAAGGTAAGCATACATGAGTTAAATAAACAGCATAATGTAATAGTTTATTGAAATTCAATTGAATTCACGGAATACGATGGTTTAGTGCTTATACGTTAATATTTATGTAACAATGTACTATTTATGTCCCAGAGGTCGAAAAATAATTCGTGTGATCTGGCTAGTAAGAATTTCTAATAATCATAAATAAATGCTACTACATTTTATATTTGCTACTTCATTATATATTTACAAAAAATAAAGTTAATTTATACAACTGAGTTTGTATAATGTTGTATTGTTATGTAACATTAATATTTTTAGAGTATATTATCGATATGCCCACAAAACATACTCGGATCCCGGTACCGTTCTGGAGCCATCAGGATTCACGAAACAAGACCAGTGTCGAAAGCACAAGAAATTTTCGACACCGATCCAAAATTATGGCCATTGAATCAACCTATTCCAAAACTAGATGCGTTGGTAAGTAACAACCAGGATCACTACGACAATGACCATTTATTGGATGTAGTTTATTAAAAAGCAAATAATTTTCAGATACAATGTGCTGGTGAAGCTAAATACGTAGAAGATATTCCCAGTTTACCAGGAGAAGTATTTGCTGTATTTGTTCTTAGCACAGTGGCTTTAGGTGACATTGTAAACATAGACGCCAGTGCTGCCTTGGTAAGTAATTCATTACCATTAGAATTTTTTTTTACCATTACTTTTCTCATTGATGTTATGCAGAACGAGGTTTAGCCCAAATGAATACAGAAATATTGAAAATAATAACTAAATTAAATATGTACGATACGCATAAAATCTGTGGATATCCTTGGACGTAGGCCGCTACCAACAGATTTATAGACATATATGAGGAAGGACATAGTCGGTAGTAGATTGCCTGCCGTGAAATACATTACTGAAAATACCGATGATAGTCTTGTCAAACTCATTCCTTTACAGAAATTAAAGGGAGTGATAGCATTCTACACAGCGAAAGATATACCAGGGGATAACTCTTTCACACCAGCGGGCACCACGTTTTACGTTGCCAACGAAGAAATTTTCTGCAGCGGACAAGTACAATACTATAACCAACCAATTGGAATGATCGTAGCTGAAACCAGACCTATTGCAGAAAGAGCTGCGAAATTAGTACGTGCTACCTATACTAATACCAGGAAACCTCTTCTGGATATAAGAGAAGATAAAAAAGATCCTAACAGAAACACGTTTTTTACATCTATGGCTGCAACATCCAAAGGCCAAGATGTAGCGAAGGTATTCAAAGGAGGTAACACAATATACGGACAGTATCATTATACTATGGAAACTCTAGTTTGCGTGTCAAAGCCAACTGAAGAAGGTTTAGCGATACATTCCGCATCGCAGTGGATGGACGGAACTCAAGTTATGACTTCGAAAGCTTTGGATATTGACTGCAATAAGTAAGTAAACCAGCATAAGTATAAGTAATAAGCAATAAGTAAGTAAGAGAGTAGGCTAATGGTTACAAAAAATATGAACCTCATAAAGCAATAGAATATTTTTATTAGTCCAATACCAGCTCACATACTGTACTATAAACTAAAATAAATTGATGTCGGCCACCAGATTAGATTGTTTCATATTTTATAAAAAAAACATAAATTTCCAAACGTCCCAAAAGAAGTATAACTTCAAAAATTGGTACGCCTAGATATTTTTGGTAAAGCGTTGTTCTTTCTTTCGTTTACGAAATAATGTGAATTTCATTTTTTTCTAATTTAATTGTACATTCGTATCAAATTTCGTACAGATCCGTAATAAACTTAAAAATTGTTTTTGATACATTGAAAATAGTATGTTGTATAACTTCTTTATACAATAAAATTATAATTATTATTTTTAAAGGATTGACGTCCACATTCGGCGCGTCGGTGGTGCATTTGGAATAAAAATATCTCGCAGTATTCAAGTAGCTGTAGCATGTAGTTTGGTGGTGCAGAAACTGAATCGGCCCTGCCGGTTTATACAGGCATTGACTGCTAACACAAGGGCTATGGGCAAAAGACTGAGCTGCTCTACTGATTTTGTGGTAAGGAACATTCAGATACGCTACTTTCTTTGCTTTTAAGATATGTGCCCATTAAAGTAGATAATATGAAAAACTCCAGTACTTGCCACCCAAGTGCAACTATCAATCATAATGTCTATCAATCATAATCATTGTTTTCAACATCAGACACAATTTAAACATTGGCCTCTGTCATAGTATTTCCACAGTTCTAAGTTACTAGATTGTGATTTGCATTATAATACGACTCAAGATCGGCCATTGAATATTAATTCTTAAACTAATCAGTACAATCATTTTGTTTTCTAATCGTTTTTTTTAACATCAAATGCATCTATTTACAAAAACTCGTGTATAGACATCTGAATTTCAGCTGTATCACTTAAAACAAGTAATGTCATCAGGTTGCCGTGAACAGTTCCGGTGTTATCCAATACATCGACTACACACTTTATGAAGATAATGGCTACAAAGTCAATGAAACCCTCACCATGCTCGGCACTGGGTTGTTCAACAACTGCTACAATAACTCCATGTGGAATTACACGTGCTATGACTCTACTACCGACAATGCCAAGAATACCTGGTGCAGGTCTCCAGGTAAAGTAAAATACATTTCATGATATCCCGTATTAAACCATACAGAATTTTATGATAGCGACTGTCTGGCATTTAAAGGTTTATCATCAACTTACAAAACATAATCGCTCTATTTTTCTAACCAAATAAGATGCTACTTAGAAAAAATACGTCTTAGGTAACTGTCTCTTTAGTATAATATCATAAAATAATTGAATTTGGTGACAAGTAAAGGTCGAGAAAATTTTAACAAAATTGAATCTTTCATTGTTTATATAGGCTCATTCGAAAATATTTCAATGGCGGAGTACGTTATGGAACAAATCTCCTACGAAATGTCACTAGACCCGTTTGAAGTAAGATTAGCAAATCTGGACACGTTGTATTACAAGGACTTGAAAGAAATGTCAGATACTTTGAAAGCATCAGCTCAGTATACAGAAAGAAGAGCAGCTGTGAATAGTTTTAATGCTCAGAACAGGTGGAAGAAACGAGGGCTAAGGGTCGCCTTCTTGAGATGGACTCCAAGCGGAGCCCAATACTTTGATGCCAACATTTCAGTATTCCACGAAGATGGGACTGTTGCTATCGTGCATGGAGGAGTCGATATGGGTCAGGGTGTCAACACAAAAGCAGTCCAAATCTGCGCATACCTCCTCAATATACCTATCAACAAAATTCAAATCAAAGCTACAAACACCAACATCACGCCAAATGGTTTCATCTCTGGAGGCAGTCTGACGTCACAAAATGTATCTATAGCAATAAGGAGAGCCTGTGAAGAACTTCTAAAAAGACTTGCACCAATTAAAGCTCTCATGGTTGAACCAACTTGGGAAGAATTGATCAAAAATGCGTTTGATTCCAATGTAGATTTACAGGTCCACGGGTTTGTTAGTGCTGCGGATATTCAAAATTTTAACATATATGGAGTTGCAATCGCTGAATCTGAAATAGATTGTTTAACTGGTGAAATGGAAATGCGAAGAGTGGACATATTACAGGACGTGGGGCAAAGTGTCAGTCCAGAGATTGACATTGGTCAAGTCAGTATACCTATTCATATGTATAAAGAACTATAAAATAATAAAAATTAGATGGATTTTAATTAAATCTGGTTCAAATCTTGCAATTTTCACCAATCATTATTTTCGTTTTTTGCTGTACTTGACACAGATTTTCCGTTTAAAAGTAGTCAGTTGCAATTTTTTATATTACAATCTAAGGCAATATTACAAGTTTCTATAGATAACAGTAACATTATTACAACAATTTAATTTTAAAATCTTTTGTATTTTTTCCATAAAAGCGCGATGTATGCTACAATTAAATGAATCAATTTGTTCCTTCCATACAGATCGAAGGTGCGTTTATAATGGGTCAAGGGTACTGGACTTGTGAGGAATTAGTTTACGACAACAATACTGGGGAATTATTGACAGATCGCACCTGGAATTACCCAATACCATTAGCGTTGGACATACCTCAAGACTTCAGAGTCTCCTTTAAGAAAAACTCTTACAGTACCGAACTGATTTTTGGAGCGAAAGGTAATCCTTAACAATCAAATTAAATATAAATAAATACATCGAGTAGTCGCATACATAGTGCTGATCCCACACTAAGATTGAGTCTTTTATCGTGGGTATCAGGATCTACGAGAGACTTTTCGGTCTCACTAACACCCAGATCGTAACTGTGGATCATACAAATTTGTCACAACTCTACTGAACTGCGCCACAGAAGCTGTCAATTTTCATAACGTAATACTCGTAGTTGCAGGGCTTTTTAGTAACGTGAATGCTTAAATACATCAATTTATTTTTTGTCTCCAAACGATAAACTAAAATATATTATTATATAAATATTATTTATTTCATTAATTTTTTTCCTCTTACCAGGTACTGGAGAACCACCAATGTGCTTATCAATTGTAGTAGCCTTTGCTATCCGAGAAGCAATATCAGAAGCTCGTCGGGAATCTGGAATACCGACCAACGAATGGTTCCAAATTGGTTGGTCATTCTTTATCAGGACTTTTCTTTTAGCTTTATTTAACTTTTTATGTGATATCGTTTTTCCTTCACTTCTTGATCGAAATTATTTCGCTCGTTGAGCAGAATTTGCATATTCGACTTCTATATTTTAGAATGAACGAGAATGTTATTAGTTAATTATGAAATATTTGTTTATTTTTCAGATGGACCTTACACCGTAGAAAAAATCTGTGTAGCATCGGAAAACAAAATTGAAGATTTTAAATTATATTAAAATAAAGGTGTGAATCTTCACCCCATAAGCTTGGCTCATTATCGTTCAGTTTATCACTACACTTTATGCCTAAGGTTTTCTCTGCGACTATGACGTATAGATATAAATTATTTCAATTATTGTAATATTGACTACGTCATTTGAATATGCTCATGCTGAATACAGACTCCCATTACCATTAGGAAAGGTTCGGTGATATTTCAAAATGTTAAATGGTTACAATCCATTGCGTACTCTAACAGGCCATTATTTATTTTTGTAGTTACAAACTATCATATAATATGTCCATGAAAAACGAAGCCAGCGTAATAAACTAGTTTATAAAATGGGAACCGGGTTACGTTTTGTGTATAAGCAACAAATTCACGGTAAAGCGTTCAATATGAACATACTTGTTGCCGATGTCAGCGCTAGAAAGAAAATATTGCAAGAAATAATATACACGGAAACACACGGTGTCATATTGCAACGTGCAACGCTGCTACACTATCATTTATTTTAATAATAAATAATATATAAATACACCCAACAATTACATACATTGTCCTGCCCCACACTAAGATCGAGTCTTGTGTCGTGTGTATCAGGAAATAGGAGAGACTTTTCGGTTTCACTAACATCCAGACCGAAACAAATTCTTGTGGTTCTCACAAATATTTGTTTCGGTGCGGGGATCGAACCTGCGGCCTCTCGTTTCACAGGCGGCGTCTAACCAACTGCCACGGAAGCAGCGTGTAGGCGCGATTAAACACCCGTGTTATCTCACACTTTGAATTTTTGCGTGCATTTACAATGTTTCAATATTGTTACCGTCATTCAGTGTGGTACGGAGGCTTCAGTGTGGACATGGACCGAATAAAATTCAAAATCAATGGCTGCGAGTACTCGGGTGAGTGAAATATTATCACAACTATTTACATTTAAAATTTAACGATGAATTTATTGACTCGAAAGTTTATCAGGCATAGACATAGCCTTAAAAATGGAAATTACTATTTAAGGCTAGGTTTAGGTGTTCCTGATTCTCCCCAATTAGTTTATACCACTGCGGTGGCAATCAAGTTTACTGGTGGCCTTATGGTAAGCAGTTATCGTAGTCTATGGATGTCAGCAAAAATAGTACGCCAAAATAACAACAAGTCAGTGCTTTGACATCCCAATAGAATTTCTACTAGCGAATAATAATAGCTGAAACCGGATTTTCACAGGTGAATCCGAAAGGCTCAATACTAATTATATGGGTCATTGCGATGGGTTCTCTAACGTCTTCTATCCGAGGGACAGAATACAAATCTTCTACACCAACTTTTGGTTTTCTTGCATACTCGTTCAACTAATGAAACGCTACAGCATAGTTGTAATTTTATGTCGGTTTATACTATTACTATTACTATTGCATACTTATACTATTACTTTGGTGGTAGGTCTCTCATATGTGAGAGGCCGCCTGGATGGGTAGCACCACAATGTGTATTACTCCAACAAACAGCAGTGTAAA
Organism: Deilephila elpenor; assembly: GCA_949752805.1. Classification (NCBI taxonomy): domain Eukaryota; kingdom Metazoa; phylum Arthropoda; class Insecta; order Lepidoptera; family Sphingidae; genus Deilephila; species Deilephila elpenor. The sequence continues at coordinate 13,407,236 of OX457108.1, forward strand.
TGCACTGTTGTGTTCTGGTTTGAAGGATATTTGTAACCAGAGTAACTATTGGACATAATGAGACTTAACATCTTATGTCTCAGGATGGCGAGCGCAGTGGAATGCCAAGCATTGCTTTGTAATTCATGGTGTTGGTTTCACTACTGTCCATGAGCGTTCATGTCGCTTATTATCAGGCGAACGGCATTCATTGAAAACTTTGAGGTCGTGGAGCAACGCTTTACCACTTAGAAACATATTTATTTATAGGAGTAAATCATAGATATGCAAGTTTCGTCCTCAAACCTCCAAATACCAAAGATTTCGTGTTGAAATTGTTTATTAATACTTAGCGTGCCATCTTCGTAAAATTGACGATGTATTGTAAAATATTTAGGTCGCACGTATGACTTAAACAATGTGCTCCGCGATTATAGATTTTCTTAGAATTATTATAACAAAACAATGTCACATGTTTTATATTCACCACAATAATAAACGTTTTTTAAACGCAAATAAATGATTTATTATTCCAATTTCCAAACGTTGGAAATTAGTGAAGATATAAATGATAATACAGGAAATATCGAAAATCAGTGGCCGTTCCGGAAAAGACCGCGGGTTCAATTCCCGCATCAAAACAAATTATAAATTTCGTGTGATCCGCAATTGTTGTTTTAGGTCGGGGTGTTTAGACCTAAAAGTTTCTCCAAGTTTCTGATTCCCACAAGACGGGGCTTGTATCTTACGAAAACAGCACTATGTATTTAGGTAACTGTTTAAATTAATTAATTCATTTATATTATTATCCCATAGATTACGGTAAGAAATTGGCGGCCTATTATTTTTGTTTATATGATATAATATAAGCAAAATATTAATAAACAAATATACAACAGGAATTATCACTCATTGATCTAGCGTGTTCGTGATCATCATCATAATATCATTCTCTATCACATCACTTTTCAAGCAGTTTGGGTGGTTCCACTTGAGGTGTAAGGGGCACCATAACATCTTGCAGCCAAAGTGAACCTCACCTGCACGCGGCGCACCTGCTGAATAACGGACGAGGCTCTGACGACAAAACTCACTAAGACGCACTGGCCAGCGTGCAGTTTTACGGCTAAAACCTCAGCGTGTTATACGATAATTTCATATCAACAATATTTCTTTAGACTACCTATTATTACATATTGTAACCAATGCAGTAGCATGCTGTATTATCGCATAACTTCCTAGAATTATTAAATAATAAGCCAGATGTTTTACTTCCTATATTAATTAGTGGCCTTGATAAATTTCTTCGAAGCATAATAGCGTGGGGGCTATAATTGCCCTAGGCCTCTCAATCGAGTTTTTAATTGTGAAGCCTCGTGCTTATCAGAAGCTGATACAGTAGGTACAGGCTTGCAGTCTTTGTTTGTCGAAGTTGTAGAAAATAGAAAAGGATATCCATAGAGACAAATGTTACTACTGACTGCCTCGGTGGCGCAGTTCACTACTGTACGATTGCAACGCCCACATCTCGGGTTCGAATACCGGGTCCGGCAAAGTGATATTAGATTTTTCTATTAATTATTAGGTGAAAAGTGGGTGTACTGGTAGCACCTCTGCTTACCTTTCTAGGAAAAAGCGTGAGTTTATGTATGTACCTACAAAAGTCCCCCAATAAATAGTTACCTACTATTGTATTGTAATAATATAAAAAATAATAAGATGGATCCCCATTAGTCGAAAAAAATTAAAAACCTAAAGCATATGCGTTATCGCAATAGTTAATATGCACATAAAACAAAAATTTACATTCAAAGTATATTTTTCGCTAATCTAGTTTTCGAATGCGTGAAATAAATTAGTTCAAACAATAACGGCTGTAATAAAAATAATGACTTCAAGAAAAGAGAAATTTGGGGTTAATAACAAATGCCATTTTCAAGGATGAAATGTAAAATGCAATTGAAAACTGAATATTGATCGCCGTAAATAAGTTTAAAAAATACTTTCGAGAGTAATGCAAGTTACGAGGCATGAGCCAATATTTTATTACTTGATAAATAAATAAATACACCCAGCAGTCACATACATAGTCCTGACCTCAAACTAAGATCGAGTCTTGTGTCGTGGGTATCAGGAACTACGAGAGACTTTTCGGTCTCACAAACACCCAGACCCGAAACAAAAACCTCTGGATCACACAAATATTTTGTTTTCGGTGAGGGGATCGAACCCGCGGCCTCTCGTTTCACAGCCGGCAACTAACCAACTGCGCCACGGAGGCTGTCGATATAATTAAACATGCCTGCTGGAAAAAAGTAACTACACAAACAATTCCGGTATGCGATAGACTCTATGACACGATCTGATATAACGTGTTTACATATCTCTTAGGATACCACCAACCAGTAACCAGTTAGTTTTTTTTATATACTAGGACTTACCTAGCTCTTCCAACAACTATTAGGCTATATATCACTCAGGTTAATGGTGAAGGAAAACATGGCCAAACTGGCGAGTTCCGCACAATATAAATATCATCAATTATGCAAAGTTAAACTTGTAGTAGGCCACTAAAGAATAACTCCTACTTGATAAACGTGGCCTGTGGCTGTGCTAGAACGAATTTCAACACTCGTAATATAAGTATGAATGTCGGAAACCCGCATTGAGCCAGCTTGGCTGACTATGACAACCTCCGTGGCGCAGTTGGTTTGACGCCGCCTGTGAAACGAGAGGCCGCGGGTTCGATCCCCGCACCGAAACAAATATTTGTGTGATCCACAGGTATTTGTTTGGGGTCTGGGTGTTTGTGAGACCGAAAAGTCTCTCGTAGCTTCTGATACCCACGACACAAGACTCGATCTTAGTGTGGGGTCAGGACTATGTATGTGACTGTTGGGTGTATTTATTTATTTATTTATTTATCCCTTTTAAACGTACTCTTGCTTGTAGAGGAGGCCCATGCCCCGTAGTGGGAAGAAATGGATTGAGTATCATTTATTTTGTTTTAACTATTAATTAACATTTAAATGATATTAACCATTGTAATTTTAAATGTTTAAAAAAGAAAAAGAAGCAAAAAAAAAGAAGACCGTTCGTGTTGTTGAGGGAGTTTCTTGCGCCGTTTCTTTTTCACATCTACAATACGTTCCGAAGCGGTGGTAGCAGTAAATAACAATTCAAAAGATCTTGTAAAAGACTATTTACTTAAAGAATATTTTGATTTTAATAACTTATGTTTGATGTTCCAGTGGGTAAAGAAGTCAGTTCAGATGTGATGCTATTGGACTACATCCGCGATGTGCTGGAGCTGCGCGGCACCAAGTACATGTGTAGACAGGCTGGCTGTGGAGCCTGCATCGTGGCCGCCAAGCGCCCTGGCTCTGACCTACATTCTGTTAACTCGGTATATGTATTTGCTTATTCCATTATTTTTAAAATCTCAATCAAATATCCTAAAAGGAATCCAAAATAGTGTGCATAAGATGGGGAACCGAGTGAAGTTGTTGAACGCTTATCGCCGTTGACTACAAATAAATTAATGAAAGATGAAATTGGTTAGGTATTTTTATCGTCAATAGACAATATCCAAGGAGATATTGTAAATATTAAAGGTAATCAAATGGTCTCGTCAACTTTAAGAACATTCCAGGAAACAATAAACAAAGACTATACTGTTTTAAATACGATAAGAAAGCTAAACTTGTAAAGAAAATGGAATATATTTTTATGACAGTAAATAAGCACGCAAAACCAATACTTAATCTAATGAACTTGACTCTATTTCAGTGTATGGTGCACATAACCTCATGCAAAGACTGGGAGATCACTACGATCGAAGAATTGGGTAACAGGAGGAAAGGTTACCATATTATACAAGAAACTTTGGCTAGATACAATGGTACGCAGTGTGGCTACTGTTCTCCTGGCTGGGTCATGGCGATGTACAGGTAAATTTGTAATGCTAAACCACAAAATTTTCTTGAATATAGATAGAAGACGAGCAGGTGATGTGCACTCAATATGGTCTTCACTTTCCTTATCTACTGAATAATATTTGTCTCATAGATAACCCTGGAAGATGAAAGTTACAAAACAATATATTAAACAGCCTCGTTAATGTGATTTTACTCTGGCGTATCTCGATAAATGATTGCTATTTTCTTGGAAGTCCATTAAGATCCCTATTGAATCATTATTCTTTTGTAGTCTGAATACTTGCATATTCGAGAATACTGCTCTTGTGGCTAAAAGGATTTAATAAATAATAATCATCTTTTCAGTCTCCTACAAAGCAAGAAACAGCTAACCATGAAAGAAATAGAACAGTCTTTCGGCAGCAACATCTGCAGATGTACAGGATACCGTCCTATTCTGGAAGCCTTTAAAACCTTCGCCAAAGACGCACCTAGGGAGAAACAAATTGTAGACATAGAAGACTTGGTAATCTGTGATAAGACTGGAAAAGTCTGTAAAAATACCTGTGATGAAGACGATTGGTGCATGGTTTCTAAAGATGATGTGAATGCCTCTAGCGTTATTGCTATTAATCTTTTAGATGGGAGGCGTTGGTTTAGAGTGAGTCAGGTGAATGAAATCATAGACTTGTTAAACCAAGAAGGTACTGAGTCTTATCAGCTTGTAGCTGGAAATACTGCTCGAGGTTTGTGTTCAGTGTACATCTAAATATTAATATACAGTATAATTGGTAATTTTATTATCAAGGTCATGATAATGAGTTAGCCGCAACAACCATAGCTGAATTATTTGCTGCTCTTTCTAAGACTACGGTAGCAATTTCCGTAAACCAACAGAATCATAAATAACCCTTTTGTCCTTGCAAGCCTTGTTTTATTCAGTCTATGTTCAAATATAATCTTAAGGTTCTGACAACTCCTGTAGTTTATATGGTAAACTTTACTTTAGTATGACCAAATTATTACAAATAAACTATGATTTTTCAGGAGTTTATGACATGGAAGAAGCTCCTAAACTTCTAATAGATATAAGTGGAGTTCAAGAACAAAAGGGCTACACCGTTGACCAGAATTTAGTCATTGGCGCTGGAACAACATTCACTGAGCTATTGGAAATTTACAAAACTTTATCCGAAAGCGAAGACTTCAGTTACTTCAAAGTGTTTTATGATCATTTGAAATTGGTTGCCCACATACCTGTCAGAAATGTAAGTTTTTCAATATTATAATGTTAATGCTTGTGTATCCAGAATAAAAGTTAATAATAATGTATATAAAATACAGAAAATAATTATGTTTAATAATGAATTAATATTTATTATCCCAAAACTTTGTACATAATTTTTAGTTAATTGCGCTATTGTACCAAAGATTATAAGACGGGTAGCTGGTTCAAAATGTATTCAAATCACAACAACACCGTTTGATGCAATATTTTTCCGACACTATTACTTTCGAATTCGTATGAAATGACTAATATTTTCTCGAACCTATAACGAGGTTTTGATCTTATTGTTTCAGATAGGGTCTATTGCGGGCAACCTCATGATAAAACATCAGCACAATGAGTTTCAATCGGATTTGTTCCTTATGTTCGAGACTGTTGCCGCTCAGATGACTGTCCGTATGTATTAAAATATTCTACAGAACAAGCGTAGTATAATTATTGTTTATTTAATATTATTAACCATACGAAGTCCATTGCTAAATAGGTAACAGAACGTCATGTACATTTGTATCGAGGTTTATATCCATAATGATATAATGTATTATTTTCATTTCAAGCCATGTATTATGGATATGTATATCCATAATACATGTTTGTCTCCTGCTTCTTTTTCTATTTTTACCATCGGCGCAAAATTAAAGCAGTTACCTCAATTTCATATTGTACAATTAGCTGAAGATCTACTTATTCATTGTAAATAAAAGAGGGTTTTTTTTGTATTATATAAAGTGAATAGGTTTTAATAGTACACAATCAATTTTGTTTTATTTAGTGAACTATCAGTACAAGAAGCGTATTCTGAGTATGCAAGAATTCCTGCAGACGAACATGAGAGGAGTGGTCATACTGAACATTATGTTACCACCGTTAAGCAAAGATTATACGGTTATTACTTTTAAGGTAAGAAACTTATTACTTTCCTTAATGTTTTATACGTATAAGTAAATAAATAATTACATCCAACAGTCGCATACATAGTCCTGACCCCACATTAAGATCAATTAAGTCATGTGTCGTGGGTATCAGGAGCTACGAAAGACTTTTCGGTCTCACAAACAACCAGACTCGAGACAAATACTTTTGGGCCTCACATAGTATATTTGTCTCGGTGCGGGGATCGAACCCGGGGCCTCTCGTTTTACAGTCGGCGTCTAACCAACTTAGAAAAAGGCGTGAGTTTATACATGCATGTATGTAAAAATAAAATATTTTTATACTTATTTCCAAATTCTTCACGACTTCAAAAGATCCATCGAAGTTTTAATAAATATAGTTATTCCGATAAAGCCTATTAGAATATAATACTTAGAAAATATAATATATTAATATACAAAATAGAATGTGTCCCAAGCATAATGATGTCTTGTTTCTAACATGTAGATGCTCACAAAGAAATATCTAATTTGTATTTCTAAGATCCTTTTGCTGTGTTTAATCAAAGATATTGGTTCTCTTGGGTATTAGTAAGATACCGTTAGTTAGTTGAAAAATATATTTTGTTTTGTTTTCATAGATTATTTTAAACACAATGAACATGTTATGCGGTTTGCCTTAAAATGATCATATGAGATTTAATTTTAAAGATAGTATTATATTGTGAATTTTCTTGTATGAATTATGTAATAGAAAATAAAAGTGAGGACGTAGTTATAGACGATAACTGATCACCATCGCATATTCATACCTATATGAGAATTAGCGCTGGTTTGGTTCAAAGACGTTTGAAGATGGTGGGTAGGAAAAAGATGAAAACTCGAAATACTGAAAACCTAGATATCTTATGGATTGAATGAGACATTGTAGTTAAACTTTTTACCTCATGTTCATTTTATGCGAAACATAAATACTATCTACGGATCAAATTGATCTTGCCATGCTACAAGCAAAGTTGGCTACAGCTGGATTATACTAATAATACAACACCTTTAGCTAAAATAGTAATTATTTTACAGGTAATGCCAAGATCCCAAAACGCCCATGCGATAGTAAACGCTGGATTTCTTTACAAATGTCAAAAGGATATTGTGGAATCAGCTAGAATCGTCTATAGTGGTCTTACGAAGACGTATACTAGAGGGATGTCCACAGAAAATTTTCTTCGTGGGAAATGTCTGTTTACCAATGAAACATTACAAGCAGCGATAAGGATGCTTAATAAGGAACTAGTGGCGACCGAAATGCCTCCAGAACCTTCCGCTTCTTATAGGAAGAGATTGGCTATTGGATTATTTTACAAGGTAAGCCATAACTTCGTGGTCACTAACATGTGGACCACTGTCGAGCGATTTGCTAGATATTTCTACGTACCACCCGGTTGGGGCATTGTTTGACAGCCACTACATTCCCTATCTTCATGTGAGAATGTGTAGAATGGTGGATTTATTTTCTAAGCTGCATTCATCATAGAAGGATCGCAAGAAAATAACCTCCTCTGAAGTCGGTAAAAAAATAAGTGAAAATTATAGGTCATGCAAAACGTGTACTTATCAAAAGAGAGTATCCAAAATAGACAGTAGGTATCCAATATTGTTCATATAAGGGGAACGCGTTGATTTTGGTATAATTTTGGAAATGAGATGTCCTTTACTTCTGTTCCGTTCCATTCCTTTCCCTATAAACAATTGATTTTCACAAGGCATATAAATTTTCAGGGATTGCTATCAATATGCCCCAGTAACACTATTTGTGATCGCTATCGCTCTGGTGCTGTGAGGCTACACGAGACGAGGCCAGTGTCTGATGGCAGGCAAATATTCGACACCAATCCCACGCTGTGGCCTTTGAACCAACCCTTACCGAAGATAGAAGCATTGGTGAGTGATTTAACTATAATCTCGGCTGTCTAAGAATTTGTCTTTGTTTGAACATGATTCGAGTTTATTGCACCGATGTTTATCAAAAACAATATTTTTTTTTGTTTGTAAACACACCAATGAACGGGGAAAAATTGTATCAGAAAAGTTAAAAAATCAAGAGGTTTATACTTAAGTCATTACTTTATGAATATTCAATTCAAAATCGCAGTAATGTATGAAAATAATAAAGTTTAATTGCCAAGTATAACTGCGTTCATGTAAATGGTATTACAAACTTTATCTGCGAACAACGTAGCTTTGCAAAGTTAGTTGGAACCATCAAGAGCACGCAGCCTTATGCTACAATACACTTATCTTCAAATCTAAAGGACTGATAAACTTAGTTTACATCATTGTATGACTCCGAAAATTTACAATCCAACGCGGTTAGAAGTTATGAATTAATTTTAATTGAGTCATCTACTCAGTATTGTAAATAAGTTTTCTATTTATTATTATTTAGTGTTTTACTGGTTTTCCTTTGAAACGACGGAATGTTCCAAATAAGCAGATTCATTGTAAAATTTCATCAATAAAGCCATAATAATTGATAAAAATTGAATACAATCAGATATGAAGCTATATTGTGTACGTGAAATTACAATCTTTATAAGAAAAACCAAAATACACGCGTTTACTTTTTAGATCCAATGTGCTGGGGAAGCCAAGTACACTGATGACATTCCAACCTTCCCATACGAAGTGTTCGGCTCATTCGTATTGGCTACTGTGGGTAAAGGCACCATTGAGTCTTTAGACCCAAAACAAGCATTGGTAAGAATATAATAATCCAGTAAATATCGAATAAAAATATTATTTGCCGTCCCTTATCACCTGACTAAGTCCAACTGGTGGTAGGTCTCTCATATATGTGAGAGACCGCCTGGATAGGTATAAAACTAGCCTTGAACACTTGAAGGAAGGTTTGAAGAAAATTGAAGCTAGAGTAACTACTGGACATTTTTTGACAACATCTTAGGTCTCAGAATGGCGAGCGCAGTGGAATGCCAAGCATTGCTTTGTAATTCATGGTGTTGCTTGGTTTTGCTACTGTCAATGAGCGGTCATATTGCTTACCATCAGATGAATGGCATGCTCATCTCGCCATTCATATCAATAAAAAAACAAGTATAAAGTGCTTTAGTTCACAGTTAGGCTGTTGGCAATGGATGCAATAAAAGTTATAAAACGTTTTCCTCATCCACAATTATAGATTTATCAAAATTAACATACTAATAAATAATTAATAAAACACATTAATGTCCTTTTTTATTACTTCTACAGAGCACGCCCGGAGTAATAGCATTCTACTCAGCAAAAGATATCCCCGGATTGAACTCATTTACACCGAGCGATGACGTTGAATATCAGGTAGATGAAGAAGTTTTCTGTAGTGGAGAAATCAAATACTACAACCAACCACTCGGTGTGATTGTAGCCGAGAGTCGTCACATAGCGGACGTTGCAGCTAAACTAGTCCAAGTGAAATATGCTAATATAGAAAAACCTGTATTGGATATCAAAGAAGCAAAGAAAGATCCTGATAGAAACCTCCTGCTTGCTACTTCCGAAGCAACAGAGCAAGGAGAAGATGTGGTGAAAGTGGTTAAAGGAGGTGCTACAATATATGGACAGTATCATTTTTGTATAGAGACGCTAGTGTGTGTAACTACTCCCACTGAAGAGGGTTTGAAAGTATATGCCACTTCACAATGGATAGATGCGATGCAGACAATGATTTCGAGGGCTTTGAAAATTGATGCGAGCAGGTAATCTTATCCTTTTTATTTGTTCAGACTTAATGCATACTTTTGGATATTTTGTTTTGCTTTTGGTCGATACAAATAGTTATCACTAATATTTAACAACGACTGTGATTTTTCTCCGTATTTATAGTCTGTATCGTCTGAAACCTAAAATATGTAATATACTCATGTGTCCATTAATTTTAGAATAGATGTACACGTGCGTCGCCTCGGTGGTGCATTTGGGATCAAAGTCTCTAGAATCATCCAAACGGCCGTAGCCTGCAGTCTTGTAGTGCTGAAACTGAACAGGCCTTGTCGTTTTATTTTGTCGATGGCTACAAACACCAGGGCCTACGGCAAAAGGAATCCTTGTTCCAGTGATTATGAGGTAAGATTTTAATTTATTTTTAAATTTTGTCTTATATCTGATAAATATCCTGAAATGAACTTTATTATATTTAGGTTTCAACATACGTTTGTTGTAAAATAAATACGATTGCTTTGAAGAACATTGACAGAACTAGACAGCTAAAGATATTTCAAATGTGGCGAAAAAGTCTGGGTAATACAGATTAATAGATAGACAAATTTTCGGCAAGCAGCGAATTAATTCAACCAAATTAAATCCAATCAAATAATGTTTAGTATTGAAATAATCCACCGCCCACTAATGTTTAGTAATCAACTTAGGATAAGTATTTATAAATAATCGATTTTTTAATATAATTAGGTAGGAGTCAATAAAACCGGTGTTGTACAATATGCAAACTACAACGTATTTGAAGACAATGGCTACACTATCAATGAGAAACTAACTCAGTTTGGAGTGGATGTATTCAATAACTGTTATGACAAATCTAGATGGAATTACAAGTGTTTCGACACAAAAACTGATACTGCTAAAAATACGTGGTTCAGGGCGCCAGGTAAAAAAAAAACATTTCTTTCAAAAAAATAATAAGATTTTCTTCGTGGTAGAATAACACCACAAAGCAAATGATTTTAGATAAAAATTATGTAAACTCCTTTATCGTTACAGGAACAATGGAAGCAATCGCCATGACAGAATTAATGTTTGAACAAATATCATACGAACTTGCAATAGATCCTTTACAAGTAAGACTAGCCAACTTAAGTTCCGAATACAGTGAAATAAAAATAATGTCTGAACAATTCAAAAGAGACGTCAAATACATTAAAAGGAGGGCAAAAATCAACCGATACAACATAAACAATCGATGGAAGAAACAAGGCTTAAGATTTTCATTTCTAAGATACACTAATGTGTACAATAGAATGTTTGACGTCAATATGAGTGTGTACCACTCAGATGGATCAGTAGCCATCACACACGGAGGCATAGAAATAGGTCAAGGAATAAACACAAAAGCTGCACAAATTGCTGCGTACATTTTACAAATACCATTAGATAAAATTATAGTAAAAGCAAATAACACTGTAATAACTCCAAATTGTTCCGTCACTGGCGGTAGTTTAACATCACAAAATATTGGTATTGGGGTAGAAAGATGTTGTCAAGAATTACTCAAAAGGCTTGAACCTATAAAAAGACAAATGGACAATCCGACATGGGAGGAGTTAATAACACAAGCGTACACATCGGAAGTTGATTTACAAACTCATGGTTTTGTCAATGGCAGTGATAATGTTAATTATAATGTGTATGGAATTGCTTTGGCTGAAGTAGAAATTGACGTGCTGACTGGAGAATCAGAAATATTAAGGCTGGATGTGTTGGAGGATGCTGGACAAAGCGTTAACCCTGAAATCGATGTTGGCCAAGTAAGTGTGCTTTATATCTAGTCTCTCCAAAATGAATTTTAAACTGGTCACGTACGAAGTACGATTATTTCTTATTCTACGATTTTTTCTAGACATACTCGCCTTCAATATTTACGGATGTAATATCATATCTTTAATTTATTTATAAAAAAAATATCATGTTGAATCGGTGTTTAACATGAAAAAGCCGTTATTAATACTTAATTGCTTGTTTAACGTTTTTAACTCATCAGGTTTTAGAAAAATAAATTTCTCACAAATATACATATTAATAGATCTAAGTATATTTAAGTGTGCAAAATATCAGACGATAACGTTTGAGAAACTCACTGAGGCTCGTACTCGAAGCTGGATGGCGACAATGTCGACTGGATTGAATCACCACATCATTTTCACTACACTCTACTTTCACTACAAACCATTATGACATACCACGTAGGCTCACATCACATCACCAGACTGTTCACAACACAAGCGAAATTAGGCGAAAATCTAGCCCAGCACTGGTGGATAGAAGCGCGTTCAGATGGGTACACGATACTACTTATAGTCTATACAAGCAGCAGTATGGGAGCCGACGGCAAAACTACCCACTCATAAAAATAAAAAATATTACTACGAAAATAATACTAACATAAATCCTTTGTTTTACTAGTTATGTGTCGTACATGCATATTGTTTATAGTGTGTATAAGTTCACGCTCGTATCCTCGTATGGTAAGATGTCATCCACGGTTCGCAGAATTAATTCGTCTCAATGTGATATTGTGATAAAGAGCGAGCTTAGCACCATGATGGGCACAGATTTCTAATCGGACGACTTATATGAGATTAAGTCAATCTAAAAACTTAGTCTTAATAGTCAGACCTCACAGTTCACAGCCTATACAATATAAATATTGTCACACATTGAGGCAACTATATACCATGTTTTTAAAAAGTATTAGTACACAATACATAATAATACATAATACAATTCACAGCCCCAGGTGACTTTTAGAAAAAAAAAACCTTCCAAATTGTATAAATTCGATAATTAGTTCTACATATTTTTAGGTAGAGGGCGCCGTAGTCATGGGCCTTGGTTACTGGTTAACTGAAGAGCTAGTATACAACCAGACCACTGGAGAACTACTGACAGATCGACCTTGGAACTACTACGTGCCTCAGGCGAGGGACATACCTCAAGACCTCAGGGTGTACTTCAGAAAGAACTCTTATAGTAACCGCCTCATTCTTGGATCTAAATGTAGGTTTTGGAACGATCATAACAAAAATAATGATGATGTGATCTGATGTGTATGATCAACTACGATTAAGAGATTAGGCTGCAGTCCACAGTGCTAGCCCTGTGTTAGTAGGGGAACTCAACTGATATTTGTACTTCTTGTAGAGATATCTTTATATGCAGACATGCTCACAATGTTTTCTTTGACTGGTAAAGAGAGCGATACTAAATTATATATACCTCTACCATCAAAAAGTTGTGTGCGCCATGGGTTTGAATGCGAGACCATCGGTTTGACATTTCAGTCATATCCTAACTGAGCTATCGCTCAAACTCAGGGTATATAGTTTGATAAATTGCTTTTAACTTCAAATATAAATAACACTAGCTCTATGATTTTACGTTCCTTGCAGAAAGTTCGTAGAAATGAGCTTCGGAAATTAAAATAAGATGCGAGATTCGATCTCAGAGACGATATAGCGCCATTACGTTGTGTATTTCGTTTTAAGATATTAAATCACCTCACAGCAGCTTATATATTACGCGCATATTATTTAGAATTTATTTATGCATACGTTATGAAAAGTCAAAATTTAAAACATTTTGAAAACAACATCTCGCTCTGAAATAAGAGTCGATGAGATTGATTTGGATTTGTACATTAGGGACTAAGAATTTCCTCGTACTTTCTAATGCACATAACACATGACATGTTTCTTTGGGGTTATTAATATTTGTGTGATTGATGCGTTTATATTTTTTATTTGCAGCTATCGGTGAGCCTCCCATATGTTTATCAGTGGTGATTCCTTTGGCGCTGAGGGAAGCTATAGCATTAGCAAGGGCCGAGGCCGGTATCCCTCTTACTCAGTGGTTCAATATCGGTAAGTTCCTCATTATTTTTTTAAATTTTTAGTACCCATTCTTATTCTACAAACTGTCCTTGTTCGTCACTGGGATAGGGTGAACATCCTTGTTCGTCACTGCAATAGGATCAACATGGGATGATTTTATGTGCGGAGAATAAATTGCCTCGAAATTTTAAGACATATTCCCGCCTAAGTCAAACCTTTTGAAAATAGCTATAGGCTTCAGTCTTCCACACTGGCCATAATTGGGTTGGTAGTCTGAACAAAATTCGTGAGGGTTAATGAGAGTAGTTCACATACCGTTAAGAGAATCGGTTTCTCTTTTGTCTTCGGCCTATAGATCATTAATCAATATACAATCATTTTCAGACGGTCCGTACACAGTGGAGAAAATTTGCATGTCGGCCGCAACCAAGCTGGAAGATATGAAATTTTACTAAAAATCTTTGTAAATGTTTTTATTTCGTTCCAAAATAAAGGATTTATTGGCTCGCTGTGTTTGTTTGTTAATACAAGTGCTGAAGTTGTGAAATAATGCTTTTATCATATGTTTTTCATCCACGATTTTTACTTAAGAGAGTTTTAAATTACTTACATGCATTACCGAAGTTGTTATTTAACTTTAATTGCATTTATCTATTCTAAATAATTTACACCAAAATTTTTATGTTCTCTTTTCCAAGAATTAAAGATCTATAGTAATTATATCCTTACAATTAAGGGTGCGGGCGTATAAGGCTCCTAAAATATTGCGTAATTTAAGGCATCAGTCGTTATTGTATCCTGCATGGTACTCACCTACAATTATGCTAAAGGTCAGCTCATACTAACGCGAAGGTAACAAAGAAATTTAATTAGTTAAAATAGCAAATTCTCTCTTTTTTCTACAACGTAATGCACTTTACTCATATAAGATAGAAGCGCGTATTTCTTAAAACGCGAGCGAATTCTCGAGTATCTTGTTCTGTCTCGATAGAAATAAATTAGTTTTAAGAACTTCGCTAGTTTAAGTTGTGTGTTTTATCTGATAGAGTAAGATATACTTAGACAAATTACCAAATGTAAGACAAAAATCCATTAATTTCAAATTCAACCCAGGGATACGAGTAAGTTATCTATGACTTTTAGGACTGCTGCTTTTAAAAATATTCTTACTGCGTAAATAATTTTCAGGGAGGCAAAATTAATGGTACTATCCCAACGACCATCCCTCGTGCAAAATGAGGTGCACAAACTATGAATATCTTACGTGCAATGCAAATGAACGGGCGGGTAAAATAATACATTCGTTTTGACAGAGAAATTTATACGCCTTGTAATACATTGCAACCTCTATATTGCGCATTTTTCATTTTTACTACCCTTTTAGATTTTTATTACTATCATTACGTTAGGTTATCATGTGAACAATATCCTTGGATTGGGATTGAATGTGATCTTGTTTTCGATTGGCGGATTAGTCTATGATCCTTTACATAATAAATCGTTGTTTATTTTAATTTTATTTATTTTAGTTGATTGAATGTTTATCTTAAAATTGATATGGTGCTATTGAAAACCATTTGCATAATGTCAAAAAATCTGCTGCATGTTAAGATCATCTTCTGATATTCAAGTTAAATTTTAACCAGCATTTTGTCTTAGCTAATTCAGCCAATTAAAATTAAATCTGAAGCAGTTCCACAGATTCCTCTATAATAAGCCGAGTTTTACATAAATCGAGTTAGCAAAAACAACGCAAACGAAACAATTGTACTGTACATATTTATTTCTAAAATAAACTACATCTCAATACACCTAATCGTGGCGTTCTCTTAAATCTCAATTGGTTTTTCAAAATGGGGCATGATAATCTTTACACTGTCGACTTTTCTTTGTATCTGGTCCAACTCCCTCAATCTATCTTTTGCATCAAATTCATCTCTTTTTCTTCTTCTATTTTCGACAGGCAATACAACATCCGCAGAAGTCTCAACTGTTTTTTTATTTAATAAATTATTATGCTCTAATTTTGCTTTGGCTTGATTGTCCTTTGCAGCAAAATACTGTCTGCTATTATGCACCATTCTTAGGTTAAATTTTCGTTTGCCTTCTTCAATGTCTTCTTTAAGTTCAGTTCTAAATCTCTTTAGACATTCTGGGCACAGTTTCTCTAAATATGATCTTTTAATTTTTTTGCTCATCTCGTACGGTCTACCAGTGGTTGTAGTCGAATCTTCGTTTTTGCAGTAAAGGCAAAACATCTTTCTTTTCTTTGCTTTTTTAGTACTTTGACATTTTTTATGGGAAAAAAACGGA
This sequence comes from Deilephila elpenor, assembly GCA_949752805.1. Classification (NCBI taxonomy): domain Eukaryota; kingdom Metazoa; phylum Arthropoda; class Insecta; order Lepidoptera; family Sphingidae; genus Deilephila; species Deilephila elpenor. The sequence goes on from OX457108.1 coordinate 13,423,221, forward strand.
AATTTCATTTTTCTGAAAGAGCTGTAACATAAATTATATAATGTACAAATTATCATTCTTATTTGCCTTATTAAAATTCTAATTATATATTAAAAAATTAGATTATACTATTTTTAACGTTGAAATTACGTATTATGAAACTATTAGTTGACAGCCTCCGTGGCGCAGTTGGTTAGACGCCGGCCTGTGAAACGAGAGGCCGCGGGTTCGATCCCCGCACCGAAACAAATATTTGTGTGATCCACAGGTATTTGATTCGGGTCTGGGTGTTTGTGAGACCGAAAAGTCTCTCGTAGTTTCTGATACCCACGACACTAAACTCGATCTTAGTGTGGGGTCAGGACTATGTTAGTGACTGTTGGTGTATTTATTTATTTTATTTATTTAATAATTATAATACTTCTTACCATTTTTTCTCTGGATTATGAATAACATTTGCATCCACCATCGGTTCATCGAGATATTTTGTTGTAACAGCTTTATTATCTGGACTACGTACTGGTTTTTCATTAATATTTAATCCAGCCATATTAAATTGCCCATCACTCTCCAAGTTATTGGAGTCTAAAGAATTTATATTTGATTTGGCTTGGTTATATGCTCCAAAATTAGTACTATAGTGTATTTTATTAAGATGATCTAATGAGCTATCGATTACAGATCCATAATCTATGTAATCTTTGGAATGATGTGCACTGAAACAAAATGATAACATTCTCTTAAACGTAGTATACACAATACATTGACTGTAAATGTGCCTTGAAATTTCACAAATTATAAAAGAAGTTTCTAAATGCAGGTTGCTTCAAAAAGGTCACTGTGGAGATCGTCGAGGAAACGCCTATGTTTAGCAGTGGACTCCCTATAGCTTCAAACATTGATGACGAATATTAATTTTGTTTTATATGTTGTACACTGCAGTAGTTACTCGTGTAATCTTAAATGCTTATGTCTGAAGAAAAATTTATTATTTGTGGAGTTTATAGTCTTATCTGAATTTTGTCCAACTTAATTATTATGGAAATTAATTGATTAGTTTACCTTCTCTCGCCATAATTGATAGTTTCATCACCAGCAGCTTCTTCATCGAAATTCAGAAACCCAGCCAGGTCGAACTGTGCGTTAGGGTCTTTGACAATTTTGATATTTCGTACCCGATTATGTTTTTCTTTCAAATTCTTCTTTATATCTCGTTTGTCGTTCAGATTCCTGTCGTAATATTCATAGCAAACACTCCATTCTACACAAATTAAAAAATACACTATATATAAATGCGGTGACATGGTCTTTAGGCATGACGTTGTCTTTGTAAATTAAATAAAAATATTTAATTATCAAACAGTTTGAGTCTAAATAGTTTTATATTGTCAATATTTTACAAAATATTCGTTTACGTTATGGTTTCGTTTCATTATCATTATTTTACATATTGGAATTGAATTATAGCTATATAACTCTTTAATAAATTTAGGTGTGCCCTGTGGTCTTGAGGTCACTTTTCAGAGCGGAGTCCAGACAATTCGGTTTTTTTTTTGTTTTTTTCAATGTCATGGTTTGTCTGTTTTGGCAGTTCAACATCCCACCCACTATAATTAATTAAAAAATTGTTTGCTTTAGTTCTCACTTTTTTAGAGTAAATATAATTTTAATTATGACTTTAGTGTGCTTAGTGTTAAATCAAACTTCATAAAAACTATCTTCATTAATGTAAAAGTATTAAGATTAGATTAAAAATTCAAACACAAATAAAAGAATAAAGCTTTTTTCAGTTAGGTATTCATTATAAAAATATCCATTTAAGCCAAATTAACGAAATCATACAATGTTAAAGAGGTTATATCGTCTATACTCTATAGCATGTGATAGTCTAGTAGACAGGTGGCTTAGTCTTTAATGCAGTACATCTGTATTTCGAGGTTCAATTCTTTAAATTGTTATACAATGGGTTCTTCTCATTTGTCTAATAAACTGACTTTAATACAGACCCCCACATTAGCTTTTCTTATTTATATTCCAAATACAGACATCGATCGGTTAGAAATTTATTATATGTAAATATATTCAGCGATGTCTTTGTCATTCGGACCAACATTGATGATTTTTATCGCGTTCAGTTTTTACTCTATGTTGATCTTATTTTAATTAATCGTTATTAGATCAAACCAGCAACTTATCACCATAAAACCAATTACTAAGTCGCTGCAATCTTTCGTCACCATACTAACCAACCCGATGCGATTTGATAACACCCTCTGAACTAACCCGTGACTTACAAGTGTTAAAATTCACTTACAAGTAACATTTCCTGGATCTGGGAGCCATTATTTCATAAGAGGGTCTCAAGGGCCGAACCCTTTCGGGATACACGTGTGACATAAATTACGTTAATTCCTTGTGCGATGCGGGTAATTTCGTGCGATTCTGAAAGACTTGGTTCGTGATCTTGGGATTACATCTGTGTTTATTTATTTTCCAATTTTGACTCCTATTGTAAAGAGGGATGATATATGTTTATTAGTGTCAACAATTAATTATTTTTATTTTATTTAGCGCTTTAGTGATTTGGAAGTTTTGCTACATATTTCTGCGATCATTTAGGAATATATTTCTTTTAATTTGCAATGTTTACTTGTGTTACTTTGATATTTAATTCTTCATCTAAACTTTGACAGTTGTTCGGTATGCTGAAGAGTTACAGTAACAACTAAAACATACCCGATCGCAAGTGCTGTACAGGTCAGATATACCCTTCGGGTATCCATGTATAGACAATAGACTTTTGACAGATGCGACACAATGGAGAACAATTGGAGAACAGTGGAGAACATCATAAAATTTTTGACAGCCAGCCTAAAACGAGCTCTTTGGACACCGGAAGGGAATAATGTATATCGGATAAACTTGGAACCACATACTTATAGAACCTACGGAAAACCCTTCATCATTGTGTAAGGTGTTCTTGTGGAAGTAACAAATACCTAGGACCTTAATTGTCCCACTCTTTACCCACAACCACTATACCTAATACCATTACTAGTAATTACGCCACACATATTCAGAACTACAAGGCGAAATGTGGGTGTCCTGGTAGCGCCTCTGCCTACCCCTTATGGGAAAAAGACGCGAGTTCATGTATGTATGTACTTAGAACTGAAGTAAGTAATTATCCAAATGAATCTACCACATTAGTCCACACAGTAACAGAGTTAATAACGAGATCATTTCCCATTACGTGTGGAGATAGAATCGGACATTAAGTTTTAGACATAGAAGCCGGTGTCTTAGGAAACTATTGCCGCACTCAAATTGGTCTGCCCCGGTTTAACAACTCAACTGCTTTTACAACACACGATATTTTAAAATTTTACGCTTACTTGGAAATTGTTTGCAATTAAAATATCTGCCTCAGTGGCGTAGTTGTACTACGGTATGATTGCTAAGCTGAGGTCCCGGGTTCGAATCCCGGGTCGGGCAAAGTGATATTGGATTTTTGTATTCATTATAAGTCCAGAGTCAGAAATTTGTGCCCAATATGGCGATAGGCTCGCTCCCTATCACATCATATGACGGATCATACAAGGCGAAATGTGGGTGTCCTGGTGGCGCCTCTGCCTACCCCTTCTGGAAAAAAGGCGTGAGTTTATGTGTGTAAAATATTGATTTTATGATAACCACCGTCGACTAAAACCTTATATACGAGCAAATAACTAAATATATCAAAGAGATCCCTTTAATAATCCATGTATTAGATTTAAGTTCTATTTGATGTAAAGGAAATCCTGCATCTCTAGAACAGGAAAGAAAATTTTCCATGCTAAAGTCATAAAGATTTTTTCCTGAAAATGAAGCTTAGAATGTTATTTATCACGGCCTGCATGTTTTTGCAGCTATTTAGACATATTCTTAAATTCACCAAGAAAATGTGCTCACAATTATTTGCATCGTTACAAAATCGTGTCGTAAATTGTAAAAAGCGAAGGAATCTTATTAAGAGCGGGCGTGTCCGGGCCGCACTCGCCTGATATCTTATTATTGGAAGTAACCGCTCCACTCCCTCGGCTAATTGCTGTCCTACCCTCACATACAAATGCATCGCGTCGCACCATTACTCAGTTTCAAGATCTTTCGTATTATCAGGCGATTTTAACCACATTCGTGCGTGTATCAGCAAGGGTGAAGGCAGAGAGATATAAGCCGTCATAAATTTCACTCGCAGGCTATCACTTTGAGATTTTAATATCCGAAAAACTTAGACAAAAGCGGAGTGCCCGACATGGAATTTAAACCTAGGACATCAGCGGTTGACAATTATAGATTTTTAAGACTTGCCTATATTATTGTTCTCGGGAACTGCATGAATTCATTTGGCGTGAAGGAAATCGCAGAGAATAAAATTATCCAAGTAAATTTACAAATGATCAATAAAGATGTTTGCTGATTTGTGCTTCTTACAACAACAAACCAAAATTATATTTGAGTAGCTTACGTTAAATTTGTAGTTCAGAAAGTGATATACGTTACTTTTTCTTCGATTCTGGTAGAATATCTTGGTATTTCTTTTACTATAATAGCAAAATCGTAGTCAAAATACTGAAATAAATGTATAAAATTGTCTTCCCTATATTGTCAGAAAATAAACAAAGCAATTTTGGATTGGATAACCGCTTCATTTGAATATGTTAGCTGTTTAATTAAAATGTGTTTAGGCTCCGTTTCGACTGTTCTCATTGGTTTAGTGGTTAACGCTATCGTTCAATTAAACTCTAATCTGGCATTAAATAAGTGACTGTTTAATTTGATAAATAATCTCAGTTTTGGATACAATCATTTTTGTTCAATGTTTTATAATTACATTGGTATGTTGACGTCAATGCGCCTGATGATAAATGCCGAGCAATTTAGATAGAGTATCAACTAGTTACTAGACTGCACAATGCGCCTACTGATAACATCAGAGCAATTCGGTTATCTAGCAGCAAGAGACTGCCATCTCGGTGTGGTCGACACAATTAAGCTGGCCTTCAGCATCCTTAGTTATATGTACTCCTGTATTGAGGCTATCAATTGCTTTTTGGCCAACCTCGAGTCCTGGGCTCCGATAGAAGTTAATAAATTAAGTGACCGCCAATAAAATAAAAAAATATATTTTAGCGAAAATTCATAAAAAGAAGAAGACTGCCCTTGTTACTATTAGTTTATATTACTCGTATTTTAATTATAGGATATTTTATCTTCCCTCTAAAACCCCTCAATATTTTAGCATTAGTCTTCAGTTTATGTTACAACCCTTCCGAATTAACTATTTTCTTCTAGAGGCCTAAAATTCAAATAACAGACTTAAGTGCTCGAAAACATAGTTAAAAACTTTATATCGTATTAAAATACGAAATGAAAATTTCCACATAAATTTGAAGCACCATTTAAATTTCAACTCTGTTATGTTTTTAATGAAGTGTGTCTTTACGAGCCATCTTTATATATACTGCGTTTTTATGGTATCCACCACGGACATTCATCGATATAGAAGTCTCAAGCATAAACGCTTGACGTGTCCAAACGAAGCATAGTTTACTCACTAATCACTTCAACGATGAACGACGTTTTATCTCGTTTTTGACATATTTTTTTATTTGATTTCGAATCGAAACCTTATTTCTAGACAGTTTAAATACTTATTTCAGTTATCGAATGTTTTGTCTTCATCGCTCAAAATGAATTCCAAGCTCGTTCGAAAGGGACAAAACATTCGATAACTAAAATAGATTGTTTAAAACTGTATATGATTATAGCCGTAAAAAGCTTTCGCGTAAGCAGAGAATTTCATCACTAAACTAGTGTTGTTGCCACAGCAGATAGCAAAAACCTCGTACGCTCAGTTTCCATACATTTGAAGGAATTTGCTGCATCCATTTAGTCTTACGTCTGTGGTATACTCTAAACTAGGTAGCTCTGTTTACTGCGCTCATCATTTCCAGTCCTGATGGCTTGTATTTGTAGTCGCGCTTCCGTTGCTCTTTATTTTGCTGTATTTTATAGACCAATTTAATGTTCACTCATTTTCGTCTACCTGCCATTATTTAGCACTATAGTGTATTTTATGGCTTGACGAACAAGCAGTTTACTTTTAGCACTGGGGCGACAAGGAAACTATAACGCATTTATAGTAAGCGCAGTGGAGTGTTGATATCGTCAACAAACATCTTTAGACGAGAAATGATTATACTTATAATGAAAAAATAAAAGTGGCCTTCGAAAAATCGTTTATACATTATGTCTGTGTAAGACAGAACCCGAATTGTGTCCTATTATTGTAGTAGATTTTCTCCAATGTCTCTATCCCTGTAGATGTGAATATTTTACTAAGAAACGTATTTCCTTGCTCGGAAAAAGAAACATGAAAGGTGCAGAAACCTTTGATATTTTTTTCAATTGATACCTGAAGAAATATTACCAACAAACCCAAACATGAAGAAACTTGCAATGATAATTTCTAATGTAACCTAGTCATTACCTTTCGAAATACGCTAGTCAATATACCACGGTCCAGAAACGTAGAAAAATGTCGTGAAGAAACCTATCTAATGATATATTATACTGCTTTGTAATAAGAGGATGCGACGAATCGAAAATTTGGTGCATTATACATTATTGATCACAGCTTTGACATCCTGATGTCATGTTTTCGGTGCAAGCGTCCTAGATTGAAGCGTCTCTTATATTTTTTATTGTGGCTACAATTTTGGTACTTGTTCAGACATATGCAATAGTTTAATATGTTCTTTACTGCCCCTTACTTGTATTACATACAAACATTTGTAAACACAAAGACCGTTATTTAATGCACAATTCATTTTAGCAGTCGATCAATGATTGTTAATATTAGATAATGTAAAAAAACTGGTCAATATTGTAAAAAATAATGTTTCATAGAAAAGAAAACCTATCGTTACTCCACGTCTTTACTTTCAAATGTCATCATTCTACAACGCTAAGCACACCTCCAGTTTCAAACTACCATTGAAACCTCCAAAAATCCACTCAGAAACTTCCCAAACTTCAAAGTGATCAGACGTATAAATTCAGCACTCGTAGCAAAAACCAAATCCACACAACTCAGAACAAAACCACGCGTGACAGGAATGAAAGTAACTTCGGAAGTTTAGACAAAAACGAGAAGAAGTAACATCAACTCAGCAGAGTTTCGTTTTAAATCTAATTTGGAAAGGCTTTCCGTGTCAAAACCCAACGTTCTTACGACGGATACAACTCAAATATCAACGCAAACTGTGAGAGTACTAATGTTTCTCGAATATTGGGAGTTTTTATTAATCTGATAATCAATTTAAATTTTATAATGGAGTACGAAATCCCAATGTAAATTTGATGGTTGAAGTATGAAAGTTGATGTGTATCAGGTATAAAATCTAGATTGATTGAGTCGCTGTATTTCTAGAGGTCAGATGTATGTGGTTTATACTGTAGTTAAATTGGCTTAGCCGCACCATAATGGACCATTTCCAAAAATCATCGTAAAAAGTACACAGAATTGCTATTATGTTCCATCTACTAAGATTGTCTGCCCCAGGGTAATTCTAATCTTTCATCTATTATTCTAATTATTCGCTTATGCTAGTTTTGTAAATAAAAAACTTAACTTTTGCCATACCAATTAATATCGTTGGTATATTACTTGGATTCAAAATCCCTAGCAAACTTGCACATATTATCTGAAAAAAATGCTATTGGTTAAATTGGACTTACTAAACACTGATTTAAATCTGTCTGATTTCTACGCTATTGCATATAAAATAGCTAAAATGTACCCAATTATAGAGAACCTGTAGTACTCTGTTATTTTAAGAACGTGCACGAAATGTCTTTTTGGACTGCAACTTAAATAACAGTTCACTTGTTTCCCCATTAGACTTTAAGATTGCCTGTCTCCGCTCGGGGCAATGTGTTCTTTGTATAAAATATCGCCAAGCAGCTGATAATATTAAACGAGGAGTAATGTTTCTGCTCTCTGCTACTCATGTTTTGCGTCCCAACTTTTGAAGTACCTACAATTTCGAGTTTATGTGTATATTTATATTTTTAAACCTATGTATTATGTAGAATGACGTCTATATTATTTTTCAGAAGTGTTATTTTAAAAACTTTCTTAACTGATTTCTTCGAGAGCGTGTTTAACAAAGTCGTGTTGTATGATCGGCTTCTAGGTCGCAAAACAGGTACCGAGTGGTCGATTTCAATATGAAAAGATATGTAAGACGAATTTGTAGCACCCAATGACCTTAATTATGCACCGAAACTCTTTTACTCTTTGGAGGTCTCTAGCGTCTCTTTTATCTGAAATATGTTGGGGCACATTATAAGAGAAACCAGATATTATTGTAATTCCGCGGATTGTTACTACTAAAGTTATTAATCAGGCGTCTACAAACTTAAATTGAGACGTTACCCGTTTTCGTTAATTCAATGAGCGACTACTCGCAAAAAAATAATTTCTAAATTGATCCTATACTCGTAGTATGTATTCGTTGAGAAACTTCACTTAATACGTGTATATAAAAAGACTGAAACAATTGATTCTCTAAACGTTTAAGTAGAAATTTAAACATTACCTTAACTCGGAAACAATGCGCATTGCATACGATACTCTGGGTATCGGAAAATACCAAAACAAATCACCAGAATCCTTAATTCAATAAATTGTTTCGGAAACATGGGGTGGGACTCTGTAGGCACTAATTTCGATTGAGCGGAGGACGGGAAAGGGAGAAGTTGATACAAAACAAGAGTCAGCCTAAACCGTTCTTTTAATACATACTAAACATTTGCATAAGTAAAGAGGTGAATTGTTACCGACTGCGACGGGGAGCAGACACAGCGATAGCGTTTAGATAAGTGAAGAAATTCCCATTGAGTTTTGATGGTATTTGAGAGCTATTGCTATAGTTCTAATGATCGATGATGGATAACATTGTGCAGTAACCTGTAAACCTAAAGGTTTTTAAAGCCTTAATAAGGCCAGCGTGGTAGACTAAAAAGCTTATCCCTGAGAGGGTTAAGGCCAGGCAAATAGTCGCTTAATCATAAGCCAAATTGTTGTGCAATTGTCTGCAAAATTTATTTCCGTCATAATATGTGATAAAAATGAGATAATGGTTAAGTCAAGTACAAATGCTAGTACCAAGAAACACATGTGATCATTCCCAGATTAAAATTGATTGAGCTGGAAATTAATCACATATCCCACTGGATTCATCATCATCATCATCAGCCCGTTGCAGTCCACTGCTGGACATAGGCCTCTCCCAAGGTACGCCACAGAGCCCGGTCTGCTGTTTTACGCATCCAGTCGCTGCCGGCCCTCTTGTGCAAGTCGTCCTGCCATCTGACCAGAGGACGTCCCACGCTACGTTTTACGTGTTTACCACTGGATTAATGAGGTCCAAATATTTTCCATCTCTAATCTCTCCCACTACAACATCCCCATAACAAAGAATTGTTAGCTCCTAAATAAGATCCCGCCTTGAATACAAGCATTTCATTACAGCAGAACATTGTGAGTTGAAATACTAAGGATCTCAGCTCATTTCACTGAACGTTAAGACGGCTACAATTACGAATTAATGCCTTTCCAAGTCTCGCTTTGTTTAGGATATAGGGAGCGGTTTAAACTTGGGTTACTAATCTGCATTTTTTTCCACTTAAGCGGCAAGCTACTTCGTCAATACTTCTTGGCTCTTCGCTTGGCGTTCCCAAAATCCACGAGCGGTGGTAGCCGCTTAGGTTACCAGGTAGGTCGCTTACCCGTATGATTAATGATGACACAAGCAATATATAAAAAATGAAACGGAGATCAGGAGATGTAAAACAGATTGTTCTTTTAAAAAGGTCCTCATATTTTAACTCGGTTAAGAGCCGAAAGGACAAGTGACACGAATGATATACATTTTTGCGTGCTTCGGTGACGTCAACAATTAATTAATAAAATTAATTAATAAACAATTTTTCAATCATGGTTTTTCACTTTAACACACAGAGGAAGAATTTTGAGAGGTGGAAGTCGTTTTAATAATTATGAAATCTTCCGTATGTAGACCAAAATAAATCTTTTAATGTTATTATATTCAACTATGAATAATTGTACACGTTGTAGAGAAAAAACGAATTACGTATTATATTAACACGCGGAAACTAGTTTCATTTGTGCGCAGTAGAAATGAATAGCTCGGCCTGAACGAAACAAAGCGCCTAATCAAAATATCATAGCAATACACAACGTGTGTAAAAGGAAAGCTAAAGCAGTATTTGTTAGGAAACCAGATTTTACAATGAAATGAAATAAGAAAATATGAATGAAAAAAGACGAGGTGCCGAAATAAATGGGAGGTGAGAGGGGAGGTGAGAGGGGAGGTGAGAGGGGAGGTGAGAGGGGAGGCGTTGGCCCAGCATTGGCATATTAAAAGGATTTAAAAAGCACAAAATAAACAATTAATAAATGTAATATGTAAGTAGCCATCGAGGCTTAAAACCTAGAAGTTGATGAAATCAGTGCCGATACGTATCTATGACATTACATAACAGTTACTGACTCCTACCAAAATACAATAATATAGAAATATCATACGTAATTTTTTTATTGCAATGAATGAAATGAAAAAAATGAAAAAATCTTTATTTGAAAATATTAATTTTACATAAAGAATATTGCAAGGGTCCTCAAATTAGGCGATGCCTGTGTCTTGAGAAACCAGTTAAAATATAATTATTTTTACAAAAATTTGGGTGTGTGAGTGTGTGAGCGTGATATGTATGTGTGTGCGTATGTGGTTCGGCGAGACGAGCATGCCATTCGCCTGATGGTCAGCAATACGACCGCTCATAGACAGTAGCAAAACCAGACACCATGAATGAATGCATTGTATCTTGGCATTCCACTGCGCTCGCCATCCTGAGACATAAGATATGTCTCCCTATGTCCAGTAGTTACGTCATAGTGCAACTCCATTCTTATTCAGTTATATACCAAGACTGTTCTTCCATAAGACGCTTTTCATAAGCCAATTAAAATTATCCATTATTCATCTTGAGAGCGTTTACAAAGGAAGTCTTAATGTAGCTAAGTGTCTGCAGTTCAACGTTTTAATAAGAAACTATAAGACAGATTTAATAAAACGTCATCACTGTAGCGTAGGACCGAATCAAATTAAGCTGCCGGCTGAGGTGTGATTAATCCTGTGGGAAGGTTTGCAGAAGCTTACTGCGACACGGTTCCAACTGTTGAATTGTAATTCATTTGGTATATAACACTTGTAATGAAAAGCGATTACGTGAATCACAACGAGTCTTAATCTAAAGGTATTTTATGATTATTATATTAACCAATAATAATATTGATTTAATGTTACAGTTTTTCACCCATTTTCGGAATAAAAAGTAGCCTATATTCGACTCTATCCATGGTTTAATATATCTCTATCTTGAATTTCATCAAAATCAGTTCAGCCGTTTTAGCGTGAAAACGGAACATACTTATGTACATACATATTTACAGATTTCTAATATTAAAGATCCTATGCTTCAGCTATTAAGCATTTCTCCATGACATTATGCCAGTTTCGAAGGCCTATAATCGCGTTTACAAAAACGCACGGAAATAAACTTTGGAAAGTGGCCGTTGTAATGGAAAATAAGTGGAAACATTCAACCGGTTTAAAACAGGCCAACTTCGGTGATAAATAGGCGAAGTTTGTTGCGGTAATTAACTAAAGTTTAACTGGAACTAGAATACCTGCGTTATACTAAACCCCTTCGCTACACCATTGTTAATGATTTCATAGTGGATACGTGGATACATCACTGAGAATTTAATCTGGTTTGTATAACAAGCATGAATGCCAAGCATTGCATTGTTTTTTTTATTGCAGTGAATAGCGAGATGAGCGTGCCATTCGCCTGATGGTAAGCGATACGACCGCTCATGGACAGTAGCAAAACTAAACAACAAGAATTACAAGGCAATGCCTGGCATTCCACTGCGCTCGTCACCCTGAGACATAAGATGTTAAGTCTCAATATGTCCAGTAGTTACTCTGGCTACAATGTCCTTCAAACCGGAACACAACAGTGCATTTACACTGCTGTTTGTAATTTGTGTTTATTGCTTTTGCTACTGTCCATGAGCGGTCATATCGCTTACAGTGCACTGATTCCGCGTTCTGGGTGACTTTACTTACCTAACTCAACCGTACCAAAATCACTTGACCAATAACACTATTCATCAATATTCTTCTAAATTATCTATGAACTGCTCTGAATTTAACTGCGCTGCAACCTCTGTATAATTATTGTATTGTAAACTTGTTTTAAAAAGAGCAACGCTAGAGTTTCTTGCCCGTTCTTCTCTGGCGAAAACAGCCTTGTGAACCGGGTGGTAGTGGAAAAAAGTGACTGAATCTAAATAATGTATGACATTTCATGGGTTCAATAAATATTTTCATTTTCATTTTCATTTACCATTAGGCGAATGGCATTCTCGTTTCGTCTCTCATCGCAATAAAACATTTAAAAATATATAAAGTCATTGTTTTTATCACATACTGAGTACTGTAGTCCACACATATAGGAACATAATAATCTACTTCTAATATTACTAGACACTTAGAGGTACTTATCTAGAACAAAACAAATTGCTGGGCAGCGAAAATGAGCGAAATGTTAAAACAATTGTCCGCCGACCTATAATTATTATGTGTGGGTCATGCATTATCCAAGACAGTAGGGAGAGAGCCACAATTGTTGGCACTTGACCATAGTAATAGTATTATTTAATTATATACCCTTGGCCTTAGAAATTACGTACCTTATTACCACCATTTTATACATCAGAAGGAAAAAGTACCCTCATAAAATGCCATAATTTTCGAAGCGTCAGTCTATATAATCGCTTTTCTCAGAAACAGGTGGAGATATTATGATAGTATTAATATTTATTAAAAAACGTGTAAAAGTCTGTTGTATATTTATAAGGGTAATAACTAATAAGAACATCAGTTAAACAAGCAGGTTATAATCACACTGTTTTATTCGGGCACCTGTAAGGCATTCGGAGTTAGGACCCAGGGAGGGGGCGGAAGGCGGTCGCGGGGTGTGGCACGCGGGGAGCGGTGCGCAGCCCGCCGCATGCGATGATCCGTTTGTACATACATAATAAACTCTTACGAACATTTTTAATTGTAAATAATTGACAAGACTTTGGAAGCAAATTATTCCCTATACATTTGTACTTTTTGTACTCTATACCCTACTTGAGAACGTGTCAATATTCGTCTAATAAAAAAACAACGTACCCATGTTACTGTAAAGGTAGCTCGACAGTTCCTTTCAGTAAGTTAGAGGGACATTTGTGCTTCGTAATGGCACTAACGCCAACACGACGGCTGGTGAACGTGGAGTGATTACATTTATTTCTTACACGGCAGTTTCAACTAACTAACAAGTATTAAAAGCGTATTAACTAGTCTATGATAGTCTTTACTTTAAAAACGTAAAGATGATATACTATCTCTTAGAACAAGTCCCAAAATTATTGACCATTCTATACCTATTTTTACTAAATTTTGCCAGCGACTACTTTTGCTTGGTTTAAACTAATCTATTTAGGTTATTATTATTTTATTTATTTTCAGCCATTAGTGTCCCACTGCTGGGCAAAGGCGTACTCCCTTTCCTTACATATCTTGCGGTCTTGTGCGACTTGCAGCCAATCCTGAATAAACCTGTCTATTTCTTCTCTCCACCTACGCCTAGGTCTGCCACGTCGATTATTTTGGTTATGATGGTAATTTTGTTACAGAGCAAACACTAGCTAATATTGTTCTCTGGATAATTACGCACAAATGAAGTTGATCCTTTCTAATGTATTTTGGAGGTACCGTGATTATTTTTGGTGTGTTTTGCCAGTACATAAATACTGTACATTCATCGTACTTTATTAACCATTAGGTAAATAAAGTACGATGGATGTCAGAGGGATCACATTGCCTTTTTAATAATAAAATATTACAACAACACACTTAAAAACATAAAAAATATAAATAAACATAACTTTCGAATTAACAGTGTATATTAATAATTATGATTTCGCATGCCACTTTACAGGTGGTCAAATTATGTTCCATTTACCCTACAAAAAGTCCTTGGTATTAAGAAACGCTTTACATTCAACTGGTATCAGGAAACATGCGGTCAGCATGACCTGCTTTTTGGTTTAACTTTCAATATATTACATTTGAACTGATAAATAATAATAAGCGGGAAGTCAAGGTCATCGATATGTTATCGTTTCGGTAATATCGCAGCTAATCTCCACAAGGTAAACGGTTGACGTTTAAACGAACGTTCAAGAGCGGAAGCCTAATTTCATTACGTTTTTAAAATATATTTCGGTGTTACCTCGAAACATTCAGGTATAATGGTAGAATTTAGATCTACCTCTACCATGTTTTAATCTACTGTCTATATCTATATCTATATCAGTCCATATACGTCCCACTGCTAGGCATGGGCCTACTCTACAATCGAGAGAATTGATTGAGAGTGGTCAGGCCATATAGTCCACCATACTGCCCTAGAGCGGGATGGCGGACTTACATACCGTAGATTTTTTTTTAAATTTCTACGGTATGCAGGTTTCCTCACGATGTTTTCCTTCACCGTTAAAGTGCGTGATGATTGCCTATCAATACACACATAACTCCGAAAAGTCAGACGTGTGCCCTGGGATTTGAAACCGCGACCACCGTGAACATGTAGGCAGCCGCGTCTAGTCCGTTACCAACAGGCCACCACGCACTTAATCTACTATAACAATTATTAATGATACAGTAAACTCTCCGACATTTACTTTCTCACAATATTTTCCTTCATTGTTAAAATGAAAAACTGAATGCTTATGAAACCTTGAAAAATTAAGATCGAATAAACTTCAATAACCCAACTAAGAATTTTTCGTAAAAAATATATACGATTTCACCAAACATTTGAGGATATTGGACAAACACTTGGCTGCGTGAAAAATACAATAACCGTCGGTCCGTCTCCTGCTAATAGCCGGCAGGTGCACGGAATTGTTTAGGTGTTGCAGCTTTATAACCGAACTGTTATGGAAATAGCGATATTGCTTCAAACACTGTAGTATCGAACTATTGTTTTGTCACATACTAACGGCTCGGCCCGGCTTTGCCCGGGTGCAGATAGTTTTTGAGTCCGGTCCACATCAACAACGTATTGTAGTTTTCGCAACGCACGCGATGTAAAGAATATTATAGGTATTTTTTTTTACACCTTGGGTTACATTATTGGAGTTTGAGTAAGGATCCCTAATTTTTTTTTAAATATAGTATAGCCTATGTCACCCGGGAATAGTGTAGCTTCCCAACTACATTGTAAACTGGTTTTGAAAAGAGCAACACTAGAGTTTCTTATCCGTTCTTCTCTATTGAAAACCGCTTTCCAAACCGGGTGGTATTTCAAAAAATGACTGAATCTAAGTAATGTTGAACATTTTAATGGATTTAATAAATTATTAAAACTTACTCTTTTCCTATTACCTTCAAAGGCCACTTTGAAATCAACCTTTTACGTTTTGTGTGTTCGTTACCATCTAATAAATAAATTCATAGTACTGAGTACACAGTTACATAAGTCTTGTGTCTCGGACATCAGAAAATGCGAGAGACTTTTCAGTCTCACAACATTCTGGTTCCAACATAAACATTTATCTCAATATGAGAATTGAGCTTGCAGCCTCTCATTTTAGTTCCAGTGCCTTCAGCAACTGCGCCACTGAACTTAAATTCGAATCATCTCAAAGAATCTCACAATCAAAACCAAAAAGGTGCCTATGTAAGCGGTCTTACAAACACAGCATTAAAACAATCAGCCCACATGAAACTATGAAGTCGCGAAAATGACTTTATTTGTAGTGGAAACGGGACCGGAAGCGGGAGTAAATTGCCTTCTGAAACCGGAAATGGTTTATCATAGGCTTTGTACTGCGCACGATGGCCGCGTTCAAATGTTTTGGACGGTCTCACTCGGAATATTTTATTATTTCACGGCTGTTTATATTTTATGAGATGTTCCTTGTATGACTGCTTGTGGTGGTGTTTTTGAGTACGCAATTTGTTTTAGCAAATATATGTACATTTTAGACGAATAGTTTTATGATCTTTTGTCTATATTTTATCAATAAGATTATTTAATGCAATGAATGGCGAGATGAGCATGCCATTCGCCTGATAGTAAGCGATACGACCTTTCATGGACAGTAAGAAAACCAAATAACACCATGAATTACATACCAATGCTTGGCATTCCACCGCGCTCGCTATCCTGAGACATAAGATGTTAAGTCTTATTATGTCCAGTAGTTACTCAGCCAGAGTAACTACTGTCCTTCAAACCGGAACATAACAGTGCATTTACACTGCTGTTTGGCGGGACAAATAGACATTGCGGTAGTACCGACCCAGGCGGCCTCTTACATATAAGAGACCTACCACCAGTAAAATTGAATTGCTTTGTTTAATATTGATATCGTAAAGTACAAGACTTTTTAATAAAAGAATACCAATTACTTTGAAGTTTCAATAACTAATTAAGCCATATTAGAACCCCGAAGATCACTAGTAGTATTATACAATTATCCCAATTGCTCTCAGTAATACAGTTTGTCACCTTCAATTTGGATACATCAATACACATAATAGGACTACGGGCGCAATAGCTAAATCCATTGAATGCAAACACCCCGTTAGCGAACCAATCCGAACGTTAATTGAGACGATTACAATTGCTCTTGCTCTTATCGATACAATGATCTTAATAGTCAACGATTATGGTTAATATGCTTATCTGAAAGATTTCACTGTTAGGTTGGGTTGAGGATTGAAAATGTTTATTGCTTTATATTCGGACTGGCAAGTGGCAGACGGAGGACCTGGTTAAGATTGAAATAAACCTATTTTGTACGGATTTTAACTTCCCGACGTTCGACGTTCTTCGGTCCGCCCCGTGACCACGAAAGCTGGAAAGCAATCGAAACGTCGGGAAGTTAAAAATGTAAATCAAACTAAATCGCGATAAAATCCGTAAAAATTAGTTTTATTTCAATGTGTAATATTCGCGTAAATCTAAGATACCATTATGCAGACCTGGTTAAGGTTGGAGGGAGTCGTTGGATGCTGGCCACTTCCAGCAGATCGATGTGAAAGTCATCGGAGGAGACATGTGTTCAGCAGTGCACTTCCTGTGGCTGAATAGATAGATTAATTTGGTGGTAGAGTCTATAAACTATGGATCGTGAGGCTGACGTTTAGAGTTCTAAGTTACAAGGCAATTTAGATGAAAAATCTTATAGGATTTAAAATACGCTGATGAAAAATATTCGGTATTATAAATCTTTAAGATAATTTGCTTATAAATTTTCAAACTTTTTTTTTTATAAAACTCCATAATGCATCGGAAGACAAACGCAAAAAAAGAGTTCAACATGATAACCGATTAGTAGAACGATTACAAGTTAGCCGTCTATGGTAGTAATCGCGAGTTCAATCTCCCAACGGGTGGATATCAAGTGATTATACACTTTCTGGTTTTACGGATAGGTAGAGTTTCGGAATCGAAGGTAAAAATACTCTACCATATAAAAAAGTGTGAGACCTATAATACAATCGCAATTTTAATATTTTTACTTTTATTTTACACCTAAATGCAGAAAAATAAAATAATATGTGATAATTATTTTAAATACGGACATGAAAAAAATGTTAGGATTACTAAATTCATCACACATTTACTCTTATGCCAACGAATATTACGTCGTTTATGAAAATTCACGATATATTGCTTATTGTTTTGGGATAATGCCTTATATTAATTAATAAGAAAATATCATTTTATTTTTAATTAATATGTTGGTCACTACTAAAATTTTAAAGCATATACATAAACTTTTTTAATACCGGCGTTAAATCAGGCATTAGAATGAATATTTAAAAATATTAATCTGCGCTTAAATAACTGACAAACTCAAATACTAAAAATAATTAAATTTACCTCGAACTAAAAACACATTCTAAAAATAATAATACTAAAACCCGACTCACAGTATTTGAAAACGCACCAAGAGATGGCGCCACTACAAAAATAGATCGCGGTATGGTTTCGTTCACAAGTTGAGTATATAAGGGCCGGCCGACTCTGCGATCAGTGCCATCAGGAGGGTCTTAACTGACTCGACTGAACAGCGAGTGATGAGTTGGGAAATGATCTCATTGATTACACTCCGCTCGCCCGCATCTCAACTATCGCAGAGGTGCGGGGGAATATCTGACGCTGTTTTTGGCCACTTTTATACAAGAAAAAAACTTGATTTTCTCATTATTTATTTGACGCTGACGGTTAAAGCTTCTAGTGTTAACTGTTAAGTCTATGCTCAACAGACTATGGACTACTTCAACTATGAGTCCTCAGTCCTGGATTCTGGCGTTTTAGTAATATGAAATGCCACATGTGATGGCGTTATGTCCGGAATATCATAATGTTACTAAATCTTAAAATTATATTACATGACGTCTATATTTTATTCTTTTAGCGTTAACACGTCTTTGAACGATATGGATTTTGTTTGAGTTTTCAATGGGAGCGAGAAGATAAGGTTATATTAGGCCCACGTGTTCATTTTTAGTACAACTACATAGTAAAAAGCCACGTGGTAACAACGTAAGGGATTTAATAGTATAAATTGATAAGGCCTTGGTATTTTTGTTACCTCCCTCTATAGTCTTGAGCTTGATATTATTGAATTATGTTTTTCTTTATTATTGCCTAAATGAACATAACCCTAAAAAACAATATTGAATTATAAAGATGAACTTTGATCTTCTTATAATATATTCTATACATACTAAAGATTGTTTTTTAGAAATCCTGTGAGAATTTAAACATTTATTTTTAAACAGTCCTGAACATTTCCGTAACCCCCGCTGCGCTGACACCGCGGCGCCTGAAACAATTTGGCTGCAAATGTTCAGATAAATATAATTGTCATGTTCCAAATTAAAGTTTATACAACTTTATTGAAGTTTATTCAAAGTTAAATTAGAAAAGGTCACTAGTCCCGCCGGAGTAGACACTAGACAGTTAGAATTGTTTGTGACATTTGTAAATATTTTATAAAATATTTGATAGTGACAATAGCGAGCAATAAAATATGCAATAGTTACTTTAGTTTGTAATACCTTGTAGCGCCCTCTACAGTCAAACATATAAACTGAGATTAAACTAACGATTTATAAAATACAACTTAAGAAAGTTATGTACAATTTAAAAAACCGCAATATAAAAACACTGCATGGGATATCCAATGCTTATGGACAGTCATCTGGCAGACTGTCGGTGATGAAATTATAAAAACACATGGGATATCCAATGCTTATGGACAGTCATCTGGCAGACTGTCGGTGATGAAATTATGATATTAATTGTTCTGTAACATGTATATAAAAAGATTTTTGGCCTAATCTTGTACTTTATACATATTTATAGTAGTTCAATAAACACCCTCCAATTGATTACGGATGTAAGCATGAACGTAATCATAACAATTTATTTCAACTTTTTAGTACTTATATTTTTAATTCAACATAATTATAAATTTTATTTGCTTGTTAGAGGAAGAGCCTTGACTTCTATTGCAGCCTATTATTAGTTTCAAAGCCTGCGTTTAAATTTATTTACATTGTAAAAAATATTTACAATTATACAATTGTGTTTTTAATAATAAATATTTTCATTTTTATTATTTGCCTATTATCTGGTGGTGTCGAATCGATTAAAATGGGGTCTTTTTAAGTCTTGGAATGGGCGTTCTGATTTGTATTAATAAACGTTAAGTATTTTGAGACTAGTATCATTACAAAAGAGAAGAGTAGTACGTCCTCACAAAAGGTGGTGAGATGACCTTGTGACGGTGGCAGGAAGTCATTCAATGCTGGCTGCAATAGGTCGCCAGGGATAACCTTGGGAGTGGTCTATGTTAATGTTGCAATTGCTGGACCTGAAATGGGACATTAGTTTGTCTCATAAATACATAAATAATATACACCCAACAGTCACATACCTAGTCCTGACCCTAAGATTTAGTCTTGTGTCGTGAGTATCAGGAACTACGAGAGACTTTTCAGCCTCTCAAACACCCAGACACGAAACGAATACTTGTGGATCACACAAATATTTGTTTCGGTGCGGGGATCTAACGCTTAGCCTCGTGTTTTATTGTCAATTCTATTTGGTTAAGCTTTTAATGTGATCTCCCTTACCTAGGACCACCGTGAATCGTGGTTCGTAAATTCTTACTCCCATAGAAGAATACTGTGATCTGAATTTCACCCCACTTACCATAAGTGTAGTATGGTCACTCCACCACATATGAAACAAAATGTGTTTGTGAGACCGAAAAGTCTCACGTAGTTTCTGATACCCATGACACAAGACTCGATCTTAGTGCGGGGTCAGGACTATGAATGTGACTGTTGGGTGTATTTTATTTATTTAAAAACGTAAACTCTCGACATCAACCACCACCAATAGTCATTAAACG
Source organism: Deilephila elpenor (assembly GCA_949752805.1). Taxonomy (NCBI): domain Eukaryota; kingdom Metazoa; phylum Arthropoda; class Insecta; order Lepidoptera; family Sphingidae; genus Deilephila; species Deilephila elpenor. Next base: position 13,443,895 of record OX457108.1, read on the forward strand.
GGATAACAAGACTATGTGATAGTTAGCACTGTTACGATGGCAATGGAGTAAACTAGGCCGAGTGACGTCATACGTGTTACAATACTGAGTCATTATACGCCCATGGGAGTTATTTGTTGAATGCTGCCTTTGTCTGTTTCGATTTATAGAAAAATTGAAAGGTTTTGGATTGTGAAATGAAGTGGAGTAGTTGATTTTTACCATTGCTACTTAGAAATTTGGTCTTAACACCAGAGTTCAGAAGTCACGCATTTGATATCCGATTACAATTATGAACCATTTTGTAAATGTCTTCATCTATAGTTGTAACTCTTGTAGAATATTAGTCGCCTAACTAAGTCATAGGTAAGGTATTTGATACCTTTCCTATATTTTTTTACAGTCAGGGTATTTTTTTTAAATTTCCATCTATCAATAAAAATCCACAGTAACATACCAGTTTTGAGTCTCAGCGACTTTCGAGACTCACAACATGTAGTGTATGCGCGTACGAGGTTGGCGAGCATTCGGTTGCCGACCGTAGCCGAGTGAACAGCTTAACCGTTGAGTGCGCATATACCTACACCTCATGAAGTATAAAGTGTGTTTCATTGATTCCTAAAGTACTACAAGTGGCGACGAGGATAAAAGTAACCAAAATTAAGCAAAGAAATATAAAAACAACAAATTATAATGGAAATAAATGCGCGACAGATGGTTCCATACGCATGGCTGACATGTTATCATAATAATTAGTAAGTATTACTTACATAGTAAATTAGAATTATGAAAACGTATACTACGAGTATTAATGGAAGAAGTTTCCATATGTTTAAGGTAAAACTAACATAGGTATGTTAGATATTTAATAGCTTACCAATGAAATACATACCAAGGTTGTTAAAAAATAATAGGAGGGTGATCGTTTTTATGAAACCCTGCCTACGTGACTGCTATGATATAGGTGCATGATGTACCACAGCTAAATAAATGACAATTGATGGTCATGCCTTTATCCAGAAGATATAACACGAGCATGTTATAAAAGAGCCACGCAAGATTAATTATTGTTGAAAAGTGATTGTGTCGGTGTTCAGACTGATAGGTCACTAATATTACAATAATAATATAGTTGTGCTATATTGATATGCATCAAGAATACCTATTGCAAGGACTTAGTTGTCTTTAATTGTATTAATTACTTTTATAAAGTATAAACTTATATTTGTCATGTAGGTAGGTGTGTGATTTTAAGTCAACAAATTTTAGTCTATTAAGGCGAGTTATGAGTATATGAATATAGTATTTTTAAATTACTGGGGAATATTCATAAATAACATTAAGTAATATTACGCCTAAAAGTGGTATATTACAACAATATTCATCATCATCCTGGTTCCCGCCTTTTTTCCGTGAAAGGTTTTAATTGTCGAGCAAAGGCCCATAAACTATACAGCCAACAGCCACGGCTAGGAGGAATGCTGCTCGGTAAGAAGTACCATATCATGCGGTAAAAATAAAAATAAATTTTTCGAACATAATGTTCTTTTATTATTGTATGATTTTTGTTTCTATTGGTAATTCTCACAGTATTGGGCTATAATATGTACCAGTCTTATTTAATTGCAAATTGTAATTATTCATTATTCATAAAAAATATATTGTACTGATCGAAGTAATAAAAAAAATTTGCACAGTTCATCAAATTAAATATTTTGCCCTGGATATCTCTATGGATTTCTGTGCTATCAAGTCCACAGCATTCGAATATCGTAACAAAGCTACTGGATTGGCGCAGTTTTAATGATTGTAGCGTATGAGACATTTTCAATAATTCACACATCAAGAACTTCTTCAGAAGACAAATTATTTTCAAGTGTTTGTTATTTGGTTGAAATTCGATTAGGAATTAGGAAGCAGTTTTGACAAAGCATTGATTACGAATGGGAAATGCTTTCTAAAAAAAACTGAGTATGGAAAATTTAAAACCTGATTGTTTGATGGCCTTAGAATAGGGTATGGCGATAGATATAACCTGCTCCAATTAATAATTATGGGCAAGGCAAGAGACACGCTGGACGAAGGAAAAAATCGTGGCTGCGAAACATCCGGGAGTGGAGCGGTATCAGCACCGTTCAACAACTATTCCACCTGGCTAAGGACAAGGAAATATACAAGAAGCTGACGGCCAACCTGAAGAGGCACTCGAAGAAGACGAAGAAGAAGAAGAAGACGAAGAAGAAGAAGAACAATAGGGTATTTGACTATAAGTGAGAAAAATCTAAAAACTACAAATAGTATAGTATTAACCAATCAGAATATGTCAATTTTAATTTACGAATTCAAAAATTAAGTTTTTTTTAATTACATATTCCATTTTCATTCATCTGTCATACAAATATATGAAATGGTAGCCGCCATGATGGCTAGCGATATGACATAAAACCTTAAGTAAATAGTTAAACTAGTATGTTAACAAACAAGTTCGAACACTATTCTTCCTGTACATTATTTTAAATAAAATATTACTAGAGAGTAATTCATGTTTATTGCAAAAATTCACTCTTTACTAACAACAGTGTTGTTGTTTACATAGATTATGTGCTCGCAGAGTGACGTAATAAAACGAAACATTGCGTCAAGTTTTTCTTACATTTACGCGCGGAAGTTTAAAATGCTAATTAATGGATTTTTATTGAAATTACCGATCAATTAAAAAAAAAAAAACTATAGTTTACCTCAGATTTAAGATACTTGAAGATACTCAAAAATGAGTGGCGTACTCTATTCGGTGTTTAGATTATGATCATAACCCTTACAGAACTTTTGATTGATTCCGAAAGTAAAGAGCAGGGAGAAAAATCCTACTAGATTGCAAAGGAGATGAAATAAAGATTTCAGGGTATGAGAACTTCACAAGACAGGTTATTACAGCTAGTTCTTCGAAAGATATTTTTCGAAAGGTATATACCTGAAAAAGAAAGAAAAGAAAGCTCATAAAAAGCATTTTTCAGAAGTTTAACTTATGTTTGAAATTATTTCTGTTACATTTTTATGTACTTACATTAATTGAAAGTGAATGTTTTGATACAAATTGGTAATCAAGAACGTAACTATTATTAATTAATTCTCATTTTTCCTGTTTTTTTTTTGTAAAATATGAGATGGATTTAAAACATCAACCAGAACCAATCCAACTTTTCATAGTTGCGTGAATAAAACAAATTCATAGGCTTAAAAGTATCCTAAACCGATTTTACAACAGAGGCAACTAAACCACTGTACCAGTGTTTATGAAAATGTATTCTATTATATTCTCAATATTTCTCATATGGTATTTTGTATACCTCTAAGTTCTGACAAATACTACTAACCTATCTAAAGTCTGTAGACCGATACAATCCAAAATTAAAAGGGCAACGTATTCAGAAATGAATAATAAATGGCCATGCAAATTAAATAAGGATCTCTTTGAATTACCTCTAAGTATACAACCTACATACTAGAGACATTTAGATTCACGCAATGAAAACACTAGTTAGTGCAACTAGTAAAAGGCTATGCAAATGTAATACTATTACTGAGTATCAGTACAAGCCATGCAAATAAATGACTGCCTCAGTGGCGCAGTTGTCCTAAAGTACGATTACAGCGCTGAGGTCTCAGGTTCGAATCCCGGGTCGGGCAAAGTGGTATTGGAATTTTCTATTCATTATCAGCCCGGAGTCAGGTACCCCATATAGTGTTAGGCTAGGACCTTATCACATTATGGGCGGAAAAAGGCACGAATTTATGTATGTATGTAAATAAACGAGTCTGTATGGAAATGACTCATGCATTATCGAGACTTCCCAATGTAACTTATTTTAATAACGAACTACACCTTCATGTAGTCGGACTAGCTAGCACTACAAAAAGTTTACTAGAATTTACTCGACAAGTGGGACAAAACCTAGAGGGATTTAGATATATTCTACTGATAGACGAGACCCATAATATAAACTGTTTATCCCGAATTTACCAAGGACAATAACGATACAATTCAATCATTTGATGGTAGTCAAAGAATAACAGAGCCTCACAGATTGATGAGAAGTTCCATAAAAAAAAAATAATGGACGAAGTGTGTGGAGACGTATTGATCCGCTGATAGACTAGCCGCAACATGTCAAATTGACAATTGACAGTCTTGAAATGATACCTTGTGCAGATGTGCGTTTTAGCTCCAGTAGAACTCTGCGTTTCAACTTTTATTGCGCCCATTGTGTATAAGCGATTCAATGCGCGAATCATATAGAATGCCAGTATCCTGTCAAATTGAGATGTACGAAATGTTGTTTATGTGTGTAAGAAACTGATTTTTTCGTTCAATTTATCATGCCTCATAATTAATCATTTTGAAATATGTCCACCCTTAGAAACTTTTGTGCATATAGATACTTTAATTCTGATTGGCGATAGTGTGGACGCGCCATAAGACATTGCCTAGTCGACGATGCCAACAAATTAATGTAATATTTCGTAATGTTATGTTATATTTAGGCGAATATTACACACTGAAATTATTTTCCCGACGTTTAAAAGACCTTACAGGATTCATGGTCACAGGACACACAGGACAGAGTATATACTCAGCCTATCGCCGTCCACTGCTGGACGTAGGCCTCCCCAAGTGAGCGCCAACCATCCCGGTCTTGAGCAGTCATCATTCATCTGCTACACGCCGCGTTTTCAAGTCGTCGGTCCATCGTGCTGCAGGACGTCGTACACTACGTTTACCTAAACGCCGCCTCCACTCCAATACATGTCTGCTCCACCGACCATCTGTCCGGTGGCAGACGTGGCCCGCTCATTACCACTTCAGCGTGCTAATTCTACGAGCAATATCTGTGACTTTAGTTCCCTGGTGACTACTATTTAAGCTAGTTTATGCCCATTTGATCAACTGATATGAAGGTTTCATTAATAATTATCTATGTCTAATATAAGCCGTCTCTCTTGTTCGAAGGGCAATTTTCTGTACGGATATGAGACAAGCAATTGTTGAATTCTCCTGGTGCTTTAATGAGCTATAAAAAAAAACAAGACATTTGCTATCTAATTGTACTGCAAATTATATCACTTACTTCGTGTGCTTTAATAATATTTTCATTTCAGACACTGTCGGTTTGACGAAAAAGCCTTTTAAGTGTATCCAAAAGAGTGTACTGCTATGGCGATGTGGACTGAATCGTTTGCGGTACCTGGACCGCACCTATGTATGACAAATAAAGGAAGAAGGATGTTTTACCAAATGTAACATTAATATATCAATGTCGGCATCGGCCTAGACGGCAAATATATTTAGAAAAATAGACAATTATTTTGCCCCGTAACAAAGTCGGATTTATGAAATATTCCTTTTCCGTCTCATAAAGCTAGAGGAAGGAGAAAAGTAAAAAATAAAAATAAACTCAAGCTGATAAATTCAAAATAATAAATGTACCTACATAGTAGAGCAAACAATACCATATACTAAAAAATATTTGCTGGTTGGAAAATCCAAAAGTAAATTATATGTATTTAACTTCCATGAGTAAAATAGTTTACCTAAGTTACGAAACTTAGTTCATATTCCATTTCATGGTACATATTCCAAATACTCTTGGTCGGCATCTAACCAATTGGACCCAAAACGAGCCCACTGAGTCTTATTCGCTGGATATACTCAGAGTTGGGTCGCGCCGCGTAGTTCCAGTGGTAATGTAAGCCCACTGAGTTTGTTTCGCCGGGTCTTCTCAGCAGGGTCGCGTTAGATCCGGTGGTAATATTAAATCGATGCGCGTCGTTTTATTAATTCTTATGGTCCACTCAGACATTTATTATCGTAAATAATGTATCTCCATGATTACTCCATGATTATTTTTACCATAAAATATTAAACAATAAGAACTGAAACTGAAAACCAAATATCAAAAATAATCTAAGTAAATAATTAATGTTACTTAAAACGTTATACAAATAGAGAAAAGAATCAAAAAAAAAAAAAATTTTTTTTGAAGGAAAATAAGATTATAGCCAGGTTTAATACGTACAGCAATTAAATAAAAACAATAAATAAATAAAGTAAACACAATAAATACAAAACAATTAATGTAAACACAATAAATACAAATACAATTAAAGTAAAGGCTGATAATATTACTATCCGGAATAATGAAACCCGTAAAGAATATCGCCGAAATATTATAGATTTAAAGATAATAAATGATTCAGGGTCTATAATTATCAAAGCTAATATTCGCAATAATTCAGTAGACAAAATATAATAAATTTATTCAAAATTTAAAATAAAGAAGGGATGTAGTGTATGCGCGTACGAGGTTGGCGAGCATTCGGTTGCCGACCGTAGCCGAGTGAACAGCTTAACCGTTGAGTGCGCATATACCTACACCTCATGAAGTATAAAGTGTGTTTCATTGATTCCTAAAGTACTACACAACACCTACACCAGTTTTTTTTTTATTGCAATGAATGGCGAGACGAGCATGCTTTTCGCCTGGTAATAAGCGATACGCCCGCTCCTGACAGTAGCAAAACCAAACAACACAATGAATTACAAACGCTTTCCACTGCGTTCGCCATCCCGAAACATGGATGTCATTATTTCTAGTAGTTACTCAGGAAACAATGTTCTCCAAACCGGAACATAACAGTGCGTTTACACTGCTGTTTGGCGGGAGAAATAGACAGTGCGGTGGTACCTACCCAAGCAGCCTCTCACGTATGAGCGACCTGTGAGTGAATATTTTCGAATCAGACGACAATGCTCTTGTACCTTAATACAGGGATCGAACAGGTGTTTATTTGACAGCTGCAATCTTAACCAACTATGCCATAAAAGCTGTGTAAACAAAATTATTGCAACGCCATATTGAAATAAGTAATTATGTAGGCTCATTGTCTGGGACAAAAGGCGTCGTTTTGGGTGTATTCGCAACGCATCGTGTCGACTGTCGAATTACTGTAACAGCATTATGCGTTTGCAAACGTGCGATTTTCACGCCTGTTAGTCAAGTTTTGTTGGCTTTTGAATTTGGTGAGAGTGGACTTGGGAACTGCTTACTTAAGGTTTTGAGTTGAAAGAGAGGTGGTAAAATTTATTGGACTATATGGCCTAACCCCTCGCAATCGTACTCTTGATTGTAGAGTAGGCTCGTGTCCTGCAGTAGGACGCATATAGGCTGATACCGTAGATGAAATTTTGAGGGCTGTTATTAAAGTAACATTTGCATCCGTATTTAATAACTTTTATACATATAACTTTTATAATATTTCACACAGCGTCACACTCGGCATCAGACTCGTATCTCACGTGACCATGTTCCGACACGAAGCCATTGACGACACGTGGCTCTGCTTTACATTTACTAGAAACTATAACCTTGAACTTAAACCATTGCACGTGAAAATACAACTAAATTTAGTCTCATACATCAGCCAACAAATATCTGATAAAGCCTGGAAAAAACTGCCTAGTGTGATAAGGTTGCCCCTTGTATTATTATTATGTCATTTCTCCAATGCTATTGTTTTCTGTGTAACACAAAAAAATATATAATAAATAATGAAGATAATGATTAATACAGATTCAAATAATACCAAGTCCATTGTCTACGTGGTACAATCGCGTACAATTTCTCACAGCGTCTCACTCGGCAACAGACTCGCATCTCACGTGACGATGTTACGACACGACGCCATTGATACATGGCACTGCTTTACATTTCATAACTAGGAACTATAGCCTTGCACGTGAGCCATTCAACATGTATCTTACAAGGAGGCTTTAATGATGCTGGACTGGACTATCTCGCCTTCACACCCGGCACTGTGTCTCCTGTTAGTCAGATACTAATAAATAAATACACCTAACAGTCACATACATAGTCTTGACCCCACACTAAGACCGAATCTTGAGTCGTGGGTATCAGAAACCACAAACGACTTTTCGGTCTCACAAACTGTGTGGGCTTCACAAATATTTGTCTCGATGCGCGGATTGAACCCGCAGCGCTGTAGAGACTGTCGAAAATGCTGTAGTGATATGTTAAATAAAACCACATTAAGAGACAATCAATAATAAGAGACAATTTACCAAACCAAGTCAACGGAATGAAGCTGCGTATATGCTCTATTCTCTGGCAAAACAAACAAGATTTATTGGCTGACTCGGGCAGTAACTCAGGATCTCAACAGTCATGGTTCACAGCGCATTATCGCATACTAGACAACATACATTCATTTACATAAAGTCACGCCTTTTCTCAGAAGGCGTAGGCAGAGGCTCCACCAGGACACCCACATTTCGCCTTGTATGTTCCGTCCCATGATGTGATAGGAGGCGAGCCTATAGCCATATCGGGCACAAATTCCTGACTCCGGGCTGATAATGAATAGTAAAATCTAATATCACTTTGCTCGACCTGGGTTTGAAACCGAGACCTTAGCTTCGCAATCGTACCGTAGTACAACTTCGCCACCGAGGCTGTCTAGAACAATAAGGCGAAAATCAATTTAACGGCCTATTAAATATGAAATTCTCTAATACTAAAACGCATAAACATTTAGATAGGCGTGTACCGTAGATAATGACGTCATCCATCATATGAAACTAGACGTATAATTTATACATTAAGCCTTGTAAAAACAATAAAATAAGTTTTCACAGGCGCGTGGAAGTGAGATCTCACGGTATTACGACATTCGCCACGCCATTGAATGTTACTCGGCTTGCATACGAGGAAATAAAATAACCTTCGAAGGGACACGCGAGCCGTGCAGAATTTTGAAAATTATGACTAAATGTTATTAATATTCTTGCTTAAGATAATGTGAGATAAGGTTACTGTGGGAATATATGGGGAAACCATATTACATGTCAGTTAAATACTGTGCTATAAGATGATGACAATGAGTTAATTCTTTAGCAAAATTGTCACAAAGATTGATACTATGTGGTACGCTTTAAGCTGAATAGAACCTATTGTTTATTTTCTTTTGGGAGAAGATATTTAAGTCAATCACACTAACTTAGTGTGTTTGGTAGACTTGATATACCTTCGGATTATATTAAATTCTTATAGAGAACTCTTAAGTATCCATATATTACATACATGCATAACTTCACGCCTCTCTCCGAGAAGGGGTAGGCAGAGGTGCCACCAAGACACCCACATGTCGCCTTGTAAGTTCCGTCATGATGTGATAGAGGGCGAGCCCATCGCCATATCGGGTACAAATTCTTAACTCCGGGCTGATAATGAATAGAAAAATCCAATACGACTTTTTTCGGACCCGGGATTCGAACCCGAGACCTAAGCTTTGTAATATTACCGTAGTACAATTACCGATGCAGACATCCATATATTACTGCAAAATATACATAGTCTTTTTTCGGCTAAAGGATTTCTTCTCTAGAACCAAGTCTCACACCCAAGGGTTCCCATAAAACATCAATGACAACGTGTCGTCAAAACACATCCTTGAAACAAGCGTCTTCAAACTTCGACATTGTAACCCATTACGAGACAAGTTCAGTTCATTGAGTATAGTTGCGTAACAGAACAAAAACGTTCGCCACTGAACTTGGGGTCTCGAACGCCTTTGACGCGCTCCAACGGCTGGCACGCTCTGATTCGCACAGCATACAGCATACGATGAATTATTGTGAGGCTTTTCGAGTGTTGGAATTCCTTACATAATTAAATACTAGGTTTTGCTAGGCTGCGCTCTTCTATTCGAGATTTTATCAACCAATAGGGTGTCGTATCCAGGGAGCAATAATACAAAAACGGAAAACAGTATTGTGGATGCTTATGGGCGGCATTAATCACTGACATATTTCTCATTTGCCGGACCTATTTTATAAAGAAAAGGAAGTCCACTGCTGAAAATTATAGGAACCTTCAAAGATCTTCATACCGAATTATTGAAAGCGGCCTGCACCCAGCGACTTCCTGCGACATAAAGGAATTACGGCATAAAAATTAAACTATCGCACCTGTATCATGCGTATGTCCCATACATTCACAAAGCTTTTAAATTATCAAATAAAAAAGTAAAGGCTTGTGAGTCATGCGATTGATTCTGCGGGTTGGATCTGTGAAACGACCTTCAAGCGTAAGCCTTCCTATCTTTGTGTTATAATAGGCGCGAAATATTTCCTGGTATGCGTGTAATATTTCATACACTTTATATATTTTAGAAATAATAAAAATGGCTTTGAAAGTAAAAAAATCAATTTGAAACTATAGTAGGTAGTTAACATTTGAATAGTTTGACAGTCCCCGTAGCGCAGGTGGTTAAAATAACTCAAAAACGAAAGGCAGTGCATTTGATTTGCCCCCAGGATCGAAGACTCCCAGGCAAGTTTATAACATTTGTGATGTGACATCACATGTGACTTCGGAAAAATCCCTCTTAGTTTTTAATATCTTGGTGGTAAGAAACTGTACTGTCACTTATATGTGATGTTGTTACAAAGTGTTGTTAGAAATCTACCTTCGCATAAGTCATCGTGGTGGACTACCTTCTAAAATATCTACTGTAATCGAGGCGTGATTACACAACATTAATATTATATTACATATTTGTATAGATTAATGGTAAATTAACTAGTTTTTGTTGTTTAATTAATAGCTGTAAGCCTTCATGGTGTTTGCTCAGGTAAAGGGTTGAACAAAAAACTGATTCAAAGTGAAGGGCGTGTTTGAATGCCGCTATTTTTTGTATGAGTAATTTAATTTAAGAATAAGATAGCACAATTAGTTTTGTTTTTATTTGTATAAATTAATAGAACAGCTAAAATATGCATATTCAAAACAAAAACTTGCAGACCGCTCAAAGGTTTGTCTCCGTGTTGGGAAGCGAACCCACAGCCTCTCGTCAAATAAATTAAAGAGTCATAATATTGAATTTGTGTTTGCTCCGGTAAAGGATTGAACAAAAAACTGATTCAAAGTGAAGGGCGTGTTTGAATGCCGCTATTTTTTGTATGAGTAGTTTAATTTAAGAATAAGATAGCACAATTAGTTTTGTTTTTATTTGTATAAATTAATAGAACTGCTAAAATTTAAATTTAATATTCAAAACAAAAACTTGCAGACCGCTCAAAGGTTTGTCTCCGTGTTGGGAAGCGAACCCACAGCCTCTCGTCAAATAAATTAAATGAGTCATAATATTGAATTTTCCCCTTATTTATATCTCCCGCAAACAAACATAATATCATAATCAGAATACCAAAAAACAAAGTATCATGGAGAAAATATTTTTGATGTAAAGCGTTGCAATATAACTCTCCTATTAATAAAACGTTTAAATAGTTTGTAGACGAGCATGCCATTGGCCTGGTAGTATCTTTTAAAATGCTGATATAGTAGCAGTTTATGTATAAGGTACAACGGGCTTGGCATGTATTATTCCATAGCTCAAAAATTCTTTAGAAAATAAAGGATAAAAACTGATAATTATGATGTAACCAGATCACAGATAATGGTTAGTACAAAATTTTCGAAGTCTTTCAAACTTTCACAAGAGTTTAATTTTATTGCCTGTCAATGTTCTGATTGATTATTATTTACTGGAGTTAGTTTACACTACGTTATAAAATTAATCTAGCCAACTTTACCAAGCATCAGTGTTTTTACATTAATTAGTTCTATTAACTTTTTATCCGATCAAAATGTTTACACAGTACCTGATGGTTTGTGTACTGCATCAGCTCATATACGTCCCACTGCAGGGCACGAGCCTTCTTTACAATTTAGATTACGATTGGGAGGGGATAGGCCATATGGGCTACTACGCTGGCCTATTGCGGGTTGGCGGACTTAACATTTTATTTATTTATTTAAGCCATTTATTCCATAACCATAATCGTATTATATTTACAATGTTGTTAGTTATTGTTAGTATTTATCTTAAACTTAGTTGTAAGTAATTGTGTTAGTTTTCGGTTGGTTTTTGGATATGGACCCCAGTTTGGGTAAAGGCCTCCTCCAACTCTTTCCATGCTTTTCTGTCCTTTGCCCGTATCATCCAGCGTTTTCCTGCAACCTTCCTGATGTCGTCATCCCACCGTTTTATTGGTCTTCCTACCTTTCTTTTCCCTAGTATTGGTCTTTTCCAACGCGTAGTTTCGATGGTCCACCGTCTGTCTGTGTATCGGGAGACATGACCAGCCCAGTTCCACTTTAGTCTCAGTGCGTGTGTAAGTGCATCGGTTACTTTTGTTTTTGTCTTATGATGTCGCTTCTTATTTTTTGTGTTTTATCTTTAAGATGGTTCGTTCCATGGCTCTTTGGGTGGTCAGTATTTTATGTTTCGCTTTTTCTGTGAAAATCCATGTCTGGCAGCCGTACAGTAAGCTTGGTAGTACACAGGTGTCCATTACGATTTTCTTCATGGTCAAAGAAAGATACTTGGAACTCACACATGTACTTAAAAAGGTAAAATTTGACATCCTAGGCCTGTCGGAAATGCGGACTTAACATACCATAGAAATTCTTTCAAATCACTATGGTACGCAGGTTTCCTCACGATGTTTTCATGGTTTGTGTAATGCATTGCAAATATAGAGTTACGAGAGACCTGCTCAAAAGCGGAAGTTTACAGGACATACACTGACCTCTAAACGGGACACACTCGCGTTGCTCGTCCCCAAACATTTCATGTTCAGGCTATTAATGTCTCGTAATTTCACTGACTACAAACAGAACCAGAACACATACAAAAACATCACGCCTTTTTCCCAGAACGCGTAGGCAGAGGTGCTACCAGGACACTCACGTTTGGCCTTGTGTGTTTCGGCCCACGATGTGATAGGGGACGAGCCCGTCGCAATATCAGGCACAAATTTCTGAATTCGAACTGAAAATAAATAAAAATATCAATATTACTTTGCCCGACCCAGGAAATGAACCAAAGACCTCACAGCGTTGTAATCGTCCCGTAGTACAACTGCGCCACCGAGGCAGTCAAACCAGAACACAATAATGAAAAAGTAATCTGCGGCACTATCAATTATAATTATACACATGGGGCAATATTTAACTTTAATTAACTACATTAGGATATCACACATCAACCTACTTAAACCAACGCAACACATCCTGCCTACCCCGTGAAGGATATAGCGTGATGAGCGATTAACATAGCTTTGCGCAACCTTCCCACGGCACACTCACTGGGCCAAGGTAAAGGCGAGGTCTTGGACCTTAGGATCATTTGCGAAAATTATGGGATCACTAACTTTGTTATATCGAGGGGACTGTGTGACTCTGTGGTAGAGCTGAAAATCCTTATAAAATAAGAAGACGGATGGCAGAAGGAATAAAGTATAACCAATATTTATTTCAGGTTGGGGTGCTGAGGAATAGAAAAATGGGTTTTGATACTCATTGCACTAGAGGCTATTTTATTGTAAAATCAGAACTACAGAAGTAACTTTTAAGATGATTCAATTATATTATTATTATTATGGTTTTGCTACTGTCCATGAGCGGTCGTATCGCTTACCATCAGGCGAATGGCATATTCGTCTCGACATTCAAAGCAATAAAAAAAAATATGTGTGAAATAGAAATAACGAATTACTAGACAGCCGTAAACTTCGCTAGAGCGGATGTTTTACAATTTTAGAACTATAAAGGAGGTTAAACTCCTTATTTCTTTCCCATATCATTAGAATAATTTCGACCACTGCCACCATCCACATCATCGTCATCATCATTTTCATCTACAGAAGTCGGTGAATCTCTTGTCTCTCTCTTTAGTCTCTCTCAACTTATGCAATGACTTACTGTAGGTCGGCTGAGCATTCTTTGAAACCGTCCTTGGTATGACGGTCATTTCCTTAAAATATCATTTTAGACATATCAAATTATGCCACTTTTGAATAACATTTTTCAGATACTTTATACAAATCCGTGAACAATTCGTCCTGCTGTTTCCCTGTATCCTTGCATTTAAATTGCGCTGTAAGGTCGCCAGAGGTCAAAAGCTATTGTTCGCTACAAACCTTGGTTGTATCTTTGTGAATAGGTTTTTCTTATCGCAGAATTTAGTCGTTTCTTTTAAAAATATATTGAACCTGACTCATAAATACTGTCCAATAATTTTGCTCCTATTGTTTGAGAAATCAGATAATTATACTAGGAAATTTAAGAATTTGGATCGCTAAAGTTGTTTTAAATTAATATATCTGCATGGAATGTTGATTTATTTTAATTAATAAATTTTTAGAATCTAAAACTAATAAGACAGAACAGTGTACAATATATAAGATCAATAAATTCGTAATGATTATTCTTACTAATCCTAATAAAAATACCTTTAAAGTACTTTAATAGAGCTAAAGACTCAATTTCTTTTATTTCACCTCGAAATCGTCCATTTCTTTTAAAAAAAATTAAGATATCTGTATTATGTTGTAATTTAGGAAAACCATCTCTCAAATATGGTACGAAACAAATTGGGGTGTTCGAAAATCATTATCTAATTTTTATAAAATGATTGATTTGTTTGTACTCATACATGTAAATATGTATTCATACATATTTATTCATACATGTAAAGAGTAGTGTGCCTCCGATGTCTGCTCCGTGCTTACAAAGTAACGCCCAGCTTCATAAGGTTCTATTACATTCAATTAAACTCAAGGCCTATAAACTATATAAACTGGCTCATTGTCTGTAACAATTGTAATTGCAGGTTAAAAATTAACTAATTACGTTCATGTTAGCGGACAAGTATGGTATCAGCGATTTTGATAAGTTTCTAGGGGCAATACAAAGAGCAACTTTTATTTTTCTGATGCTGTCCTTACGTGGAAATGCAGTTTCATCGTTATTACAAGGTTCAAAAAACGTGGATGTGAACTACCGAGATCATTGTCAAAGCCTTAATGTACCGGAAGGGCGAATGTCCAATGCTGCACTTGACATCTGCACTTGCGCATGATATGGTTCAAACCCAGCTACGGTGCCATTTTCTATAGCAAGTCAACTGCCTAACACAAAATCAATGATAGAAATCGCTGTAGAAACGGCAATTATAATAATTATACAAAATACCTGAAAATGTAATACTTCAACAGCATTCAATTTGGTATGATTCAGTAAACAAGAACCGTATATAATATGATAATTAATTAGAACCGGTAGGCGGGTCTTTATGTATGTAAATTGATTATGTGATGATGAAAAATTACTTAGATTCAATAACTGACTTGTAAGACATTACGCGAAGCTGTAATTAACAATTTGATGATACTTTAACTTCCTCTCAGAATAATTAATCATTATGTACATAAATAAAATACAAAAAGAGCTACGATATTCATTTTCGCCCGGATAGCGAGCAACATCCACGATGTAAGAAACTCCTCTTAGTGTCGTATTTCGGCCTCAACATGTATGTCTTTTTTCGAAGAAAGAAATAAATTGAAATAAAACAGAAGAAATTTCGTGTTGCTGAGGGAATGTCTTGGGCCATTTCTTCTCCACCGCTACAACACATTCCGAAGCGGTGGTAGCCGTAATTTACGATTCATAAGATCTTGTAAAGACTATTTGAATAAAGAATATTTTGATTTTGTTTAAGCCGGCATATTTCTGTGACATTATAACGGTTCTTCTACCACACTTACCCTGAGATTCATTTAAGTTAGTTTCTTGTGTCAGTACAAACAGGGTAATTTAATTTAATTTCTCTCTCTCTCTCTCTCTTTCTCTCCTTCTCTTTCTCTCTCTCTCTCTCTTTCTTCAACCACAGGAAGTCCTTTGCGGATAATATAACTCATTTAATTAAATTTTAAGTTAGTTTAAGTTTCTTATACTTAATAGTATACAGGCAGATGTAATGCATGAGGTATTCTCTGACAGTCTACCTTAGGTCGGTGAAGAGATGAAGCACAGCAGGCTTCGGTAAACGGTATGGCCGTAATAAAAAAATCCTAGTGCGAAATCCTTCTCAGATAAGTTGCCTTATTATTATAGGGCCATTAAAATGTAATGTGTCGTTAAGATATGAGTTTTAATTACTTGTTTTTTGACATCTAAACTGGTGTGTCGAGTTATCCATCATATACCAAGGTTGTAAAGTATGTGATGTTTTTAATCAGGTGAAATAAATCTATATTATATGATGGGAGTGTTAAATAGGAACTAGTTTTGATATTTATAGATACGAGGTTCTATATTAGGTAGGTTATTGATAAACAAATAAAAAATATGCCATCAAATACCATCCTTCATGTAGTATCCATCAAAAATAATTTTGCGACCATTGTTCTGTTGAGTGCTTTCCACATGATGTCAATTAAAAAAAAATCGGTTTTAAGGTATATTGGCAGCGGTAGTACTCTTCATCCAACGAGCCTCCTGACTATGGATATCCATTTCCCCCAATCTTCGTTTAACGTTTTTTTCCCCTCCTATTTTGGGTTCTGGCAACGCACCTAAAATTGAAATGATATTAATTGGCGACCACAATCATATCGGACCGACACAATAAATCATTATTTTGTACTCACAAAAGTCCGATAAATCTGTCTTAGATGTGAAACATAAGTTACCGAGGCGCAAGGAAGCTGAGATTGTGAAATGCATAGGTTTCATTATTTATCATGCGATCAGCGCAAGCCGCTGGCGTAGTCGACACCGTCGCGGACGTATCATACCGCCCCTACTGTATGTTCCTTATGTTGTTACTTTAAAGAAATACTTATAAACACAGATACTTCTGGTCATAGTTCTTGACTTATTAAAACGGAAAGACGGATTGCAAACCAACCCAATTATGGAAACAACATTTTCACCAATCAAAAAATATTTTTTTATCACGACTGCTAATAAATCAGCTATTTTGACATTATTACATTCCCAGCTTGTAATTTACCATAACATCTGAAGCTGGTTAAAAGCGATGGTAAAATATCCAATTTCCCAAAGATTAGCTATTGGTTTGATATGACGTGACATGATGAAATTCAATATGAGCAGCTAGAAATATTTTGGATAAAAGTTACTACTAGAAAGTCGAGAAATTCCAATATTATGATGTCTATCTCAAGTTGAATCGTTTATATAATATCTATCTTTTTAAAACATTCAAAGGTATCTAGTTACATACTTATATATGTAACTTCGATAAAAATGGTAGAGTTCACATTGGTGGCATCCGCATCACGAAGAGCGAGTCTTTTGTCAATGCGGGCTAAAACTGCAATCCGGAGAAACTAACTCATCATTTATCGCACCGAAAAGCTCACGCAAAGTGTATTGTACCACCTGAAAATCCTACCGTTTAATTTTTTATTCTCTATAGCAGATTAGTTACCGTTCCAAAATATTACTTATCAAAAAATGTGTTATGTAATTACACTCAGTTTTGTGTCATAAAAAAATACGATATTGAGTATAAATACATTCAAAAACCTGTCTGTAATCACAACAGACGTCGGAAATAACACCAATGTGCAATTGTAGTAACATGATACATATTGTAGAATTACGTTTAATCATAATTGAAATGACAGCTATTACGACAGCGCTATGCGCATTGTTGTGACCAATTTTAGAACTAGTAATTTTATAAAAAGACTTTAGTTTCTCTGTCTGTAAATAAATATCTAGATAAATTTTTAAGGTTTTCTAGATGAACCTTGCACTGAGATGTGTGTATGCGTGCACAACAACTATTTGTTTCAGGAACGTGTTGGTTCTAACTGAATAGAAACTAGGGAGAAAAATTCTCCGTAGTTTTTGAAGCAACACAAGACATGTTACACGTACACAGGGTATTGTTATTTATAAGCAAAACAAAATAAAGAAAAACAACATTATTAACTCTTTTTATACTGAACATGTCAAAGTAACTAAAACCCACGTTATGACAAGCGCAGTGCACTCCAGACAGGGTACCTACCACCGTCAATGAGCACCACAATTATCCCGATAAACCAGGGTTTGATTTCGGATACACACTCGCTGAAACCGAAATAAGACACTCTTGCATATGCCACTATGACGCGTTTTGTACCATCACATACTGTGGTCGCACTCCAAGTTCATACAAATGAGCTGCCACCAGTCAATAATGGTAGAGCTACGCTGTTGTCAGTCAAGACTCAGCATGAATGGACAGGGTCGTCTGGGGCGGTACCACAGCTTACAAGAAATCGACGTAACGCTTCACGTGGATTTCCTGCTTTGCCGTTGCATTTCGAGAGAGAAGTGGCCGGATGCAAAATACTCCTTTGCTCTTCCCATCCAGTTTTCTTCCCACTCTCCTCTGAATTTGATGGGCCGACAACATATCCATGATCCAAGCTTTTTGGATTTTCATGGGCGGCGGTGATCACAATCAGGTGACTTGTTTGCTCGTTTACCGGACCTGTGCAATAAAAAAAGACAAGATGTCACTTCACATCAAGGTGATAAAATACACATGTAGAGAACCCTTGGTAAGAGCTCAACTGAAGGACATCTATTAACCTGCAAGCCCCCGTTTCATCTCAGTGCGATAATCCGCGGTCCCGACCGCGCATGCAGCGACCATTACTTATCCGTATCCCGCGATATTTATTTAGCTGCAAGACAAATGGCATTCTTACTGTTGACTCCTCGGGTGGTGTTTGGAACTTGGAGGTGATGGAGTTATATGCAGCTTTATTATGTTCTAGATGTTGGGGTTCGGGAATTTTGGAGTTTATAATGCTACCTGCATTTTGTAGTATTTGCTTGTCGTCTTTCATTGTAATAGTTTTTATTTATTACCTAATTCCTGTTTGTTTCATAGCTTTATAACTATTTATAAAAGTACCAGAAGAGACTAACTTAATATGCCATTTCATAGTACAGCGTCATCAAAATATCTTGTTATTAATTATGATATTAATTAGACTCTAGAATTTTGATTATGTTCATGAAAATAGAAATATTTGTAGTATAACAATAATGCATTCCAAAAAAAAAAAACGCGTTCTCTACATGAAAACAAGAATTACGTGCCTATCACTAAAAATCACATATTTAATCATATTACATTCTGTAATCGTGTGAAATGTTCTTGAATGGATCGACCTTGAGGACTCGGTGTCAAACTTTTGTGAGAAAAACCTTAGACTGCGGCCCTCAGAAAAAATATAATGGCCAGTGACTAACTCGGCGGGCATTCGGAACGATTGTATGACTAATTGGTGCTATATTAATGTAATTATTTGACAATTACCTTTGTGTTGCTTTGTGACTATGGAAAGGAAGGGTTTAAAACTTGAGAGCATTCATGGTGCAATGGGCAGGAAAGGAGCTGCAAAATGATGTCTTTTGACGTGATCTATATTTGTTCGCTTCTGGGCTTCGTAGAACTAAGACCTCTCGTAGTTTTTGATTACAATAAATGTCAAATTAGTTGTATGTTTTATTATTAATTTCCAAGTGGTTGCCATCTTATTTGTAATGTTTTGTTTTGACTACTGGTCTGCCCAAGATTTTATGAAGAGAATTACAAGCGTCTTTCAGTGCCTCGAACGATACTACACTAAATAGGGTTATATTTATAGGTAGTTTAGCCTACGCTTTTTCGAAAAGAAAAATAATAAGACTTGTCTACATTCAGCCAACATCCAAATATTAGGTCATCTAAACCTTTTAAATAGGCCTCCTAGGTTGGACAATAATACATTTCAAATAGAATAGGCTTAATGTTAGTGACAATCGCTGTATAATTCAAAATTATTTCCAATCTGTTCTCGTACATTAATAATGTCCACTCCATTTACTGTTTATATTTACGTTTAACATCACAATGAATAATTCTAAACTATTCTAAATGAATAGGGAAATAATGTCCACATTTGCTGTTTTAGTCCAGTCACGGCGTTAATGTCTATTTTTTTTACCGTACCGACTTTCATAGTAGGAATTCTTTTAAAGTAAGTCCGCCAACCCGCACTAGGCCAGCGTGGTGGACTATATGGCCTAACCACTCTCAATCGATTCTCTCGATTGTAGAGTAGGCCCGTGCCCTGCAGTGGGACGTATATGGGCTGATATAGATATAGATATAGACTTTCATAGTGACTCATGCAAATGCGCGTTTCAGGTTCAAAATGTGTATATTTTATTTCCACCAGACTTTCATAACTGAGGCGGCTATCGACGTAAAATCTGTCATTAGTAGACAGTTTATTTGGCCTGCTGTGCACTTGCACACACGGACGCCCGCCTGCAAAGTGAATGGACGACTTAGTTAAAGTTGCAGGAATTCGCTGGACACATACAGCTTCTAACAGTTTGCTTTGATGATCCTTGAGAGGTTCAGCAGAAAATTTTCTGTAGCTGAAAGTTAGATAATTTAAAAAGATATATTTACCACTTAAAAGTGGTTTGTTGGTTGCAGTCTGGCCATGCCATCCAAAACACAAACATTTCGTAAAAACTGAGCGCCGAAACTCCAATGCAATTTAACGTAAAGCTATGTCAACTGTTGCCAACTTCCTCCGTTTAACTACGTGCTTAACTGCTTTGCAAATGTGCTGCATTAAAATGTGGAAATAAATTGTCTTAGTTGCCTTGTGGTAGAAAAATCTGAGATCCTCGGTTCGGTTCCCGGGTGAGCCAAATTATGTTGCACCAGTTTTTTAGCGTTTTTAATTTCTTTTGTGTTTTCTGGATAGAAATTTACCCAGTACTTGATGATTATTTGAGATCCTTGGAGAATTTCTAAAGGTTAGCAGCGGACTTACAGTACCAGAAAATTATGACGATGATGGTAGGCTCATTACTTACATTTTAGGACGGAAATAAACTCTCTCACGAAGAAAACAAAGGCACATATCTGTCTACTCTCTTAGTTGTTTTTTTTTATATTATAGCGGGCAAACGAGCATACGTTTCACCTGATGGTATGTGATCACCACCGTCCGTGAACATCTGCAACACAATAGTGTATGGAGATGCGTGGCCAGCCTTTTAGGTGGGAATACGCTTTTTGAAGGACGCCAGGTCGTATTACTCTGGAATTACCGTTTTACTTATACACTTGTCCTCTTAATAAAGCAAAACAAACATTTTATTTATATACATCGATTTACTATGTATGGGTGTGAACGTGTGCTCTGAATACTAGATGAAGTATGATCTTGTTGAAATGTATAGACTGTTGGAGATTGGAGAGTACAATGGAGCATTTACTATCAAGGCTCTTTGTAAGTGACTTTAAAATTAGGTACAGAATGTCATCTATATTTATCTACGGGGTAGCATAGTTGGCTGCTGCTGGTTGTCGCCTTAGTCATATTATAACAGTTCATCATATTGTTGCCAAATTTATAGAAAAAGGCACGAAAATACCATGTATACCTGAAGATTTTCCACAAAAAACTTACATTAGAGTGCCTGACCTGGGAATCAAACCAATAAATTATCTGTTTACAGTCCAAACAAGTAGAAACAGGACCGGTGAGGTGTGAAAACACCATTCTTAATAAATAACAGGACATGCACAGTTTAGAAGTAATATGAAAATTTGTAGAAGTTACGCGTAATAGACAAGCGTGAATTGCATACTTCTAACACGAATAGCATACAACGTTGACTCATTAAAATTAATGTCTGTGAAAAAAATGTTTGGTGGAAATATTTAAATAGTTAATAGTTAAATATTTACATAAAGCCTTGCATTATTAGTACGTGCCCGAGTCTTGTTACATTCCTGAACGTTACCAAACAATTTAATGTACTTAATTGTAACAAGTTTATTTACAAAATATTTTTTAATAGTTTATTTAACACCTAGTTAAGGTTTCCTAAAATTGCCGAATGTAGACCACTTCCAATAGGTCATTATGATAAACTTTGACTCCCTGTGGGAGAAAATAAGGTAGCATTGATAAGTATTATAAAGTGGACAATAATTTATTTCCAACTCCTCCTATTAATTTAACTTTTTGATTGATTTCGTTGCGGGATAAAGACAAGTTAAACATTCCCGAAGACTCGCTGAGCTTCACTGCTCAGTGTCATTAAAATGCGTGCCACTTTTGATCCTGGCTTACTGGAGTTGCAGGGGCGGGTGTGAGAGCGGGAAAGTAAAAAAAAAGGATTATAAATTATGGATTCTTCTCGTGAGTCCCGAGCGGGGTGTTGAAGAGGTACACAGGAGCTACTGGCATTCCAAACCAATGTGCGGAGACTGCAATCGTACCACGACTTTTCAGAATCTCTATTAGGTCACATGTATTCATGAATAAACTTCTAACTCATTCAAACATATTATTATGTCATTAATTCAAAATCACACTAGTTTCTCCCAAAATTGTGTTTTATGTAAATACTCAAAAATTACGAAATACATTTAACGCTAACATTATAATTCTTGAGAAATAAAAAAAGTCTACAAAACCGCTAAAATATGTTTCGTCACGTGCATTGTTAATTAATTACTTTTTTAATTCCTGTATGATGATTATCGTGAAGAAATATTATAATAGTACGGCTTATGCAACCCGGGCCATGCAAGGTCACTACTACGCGCAAATGTGCGAAATTCATACACTATTTAATTTAAATAGAGCAATTTAAAAAACTTTTAGAAAAATTTAAGCGTTATTCATTAACTCGCAAATCTTCTTCTTTATGCCTGATTTTCAGCGTTCTTCGACTCGCGAATTCGATGTGAATCCAGGCCTTTTAGGTCGACGTAAAGATGTTAATTTTGGTATGTTAAGACCTAAGTAACTCCTGTGATCAAGGAATGACCCTCTTATTATTAATTACAAAATTCAAAAGACCTTCCAGTCCTCATTGCTCCGGTGACAACATTCTCATAAAAAATCTCGTACACAGGTGCTTAACAACACAAATTGTAGTAATTAATAATACGTTTTAATTACCAGCAAAGTATTTTTTTACCTGAGATGGATAAGTCGGATAAGGATATTGTCGCCTACGATAATGCAAATATTTGCAAAATGAATTTGCATGACTGCCTCGGTGGCGTAGTTGTATTACGGTACGACTACAAAGCTGAGGTCTCCGGTTCGAATCCCGGGTCGGGCAAAGTGATATTGGGTTTTTCTATTCATTATCAGCCCGGAGTCAGGAATTAGTGCCCGATATGGCGATACGCTCGCCCCCTATCACATCATGGGACGGAACATACAAGGCGAAATGTGGGTGTCCTAGTGGCGCCTCTGCCTACCCCTTCTGGGATAAAGGCGTGAGTTTATGTATGTATGTATGAATTTGCATTAATTAATGGAGAGTCAGTCGTTTCAGACACCGGATGTGAAATGAGACGTAAGGGTCATTCTATTACTGAAATAAATGTTACTGTGATCTACAAGTAAGATGAAACAATCAGGTCTGAATGTTATGGGATAAAAAATTATCTAATCTCTGAAACTTTCACTGGTGGTAGGTCTCTCATACGTGAGAGGTCGCCTGGGTAGGTACCACCGCAATGTCAATTTCTCCCGCCAAACAGCAATGTAAACCCGAAACAAATATTTGAGGTTAGGACAATTATTTTATTTTACACCAACTGTGTGTTCTGTGCGGGGTTTGAACCCGCGAGCTCTCGTTACACAGCCGGCGTCTAACCAACTGCGCCACATCAAGTAAATTTCAACAGCGCTTGTAATTTTTATGTACTACTGACAAATAAAATAATAATTTCCTTGTTTCAAGCACATCAAAAGCAAACAATAAAACAATTACCAGAGCAGGAAATTATTATGCCGGCCGATAAATTAAAGCATATCATCTATAATTTGCGTGTTGCGGCCCTCTGTTTGTAAGCTTTGTTTTTGATTGACTCATTCTAATGGTTGATTAGTCTGAATGACTAACCTTTGAATAAACATAAATATAATAAACGGTTTTAATAAGTAGGTTCGATTCCCGCACCGAGACAAATGTTCGTGTGAACCACAGGTATCTGTTTCGCATCTGGGTGTTTGTGAGACCGAAAAGTCTCTCGTAATTTCTCACACCCACGACACAAGACTCGATCTTAGTGTGGGGTCAGGACTATGTATGTGACTATGGGGTGTATTTATTTCATAAGCATTACTAACATTTGGAGATCGGTCGTTTTCCTATGAATATTGGGCCTAGTAGTGGAAACATGGTGGAGACAAATGAGACATAGAATTAAATAATAAGGATTTTTTATCCTTCAAATATAACATAGTCTTCTTGAGCTAGGATACGAGGTTTTTAAGATTTATTCTCTTAAAGTTTTACAAAATCTACCATTTTCTGCTATCTGAATACGTTATGTCATAGTTGGCTTATATTTTAAGTTTGGGATGAGTATGAATATACATTATTATAAAGTACGTAAGCTTATCAAGGAAGACAGAAAAACACATTTAAATATTTAAAAGTATATTATTTTGATATCAGGTTTATTGTATGTAGTTAGTCACTTTGTCATGCGCTAGTTTAAAAAATATCTGAAGCTACCGTACACAATAATGAAAAAATAAAACAATGATTGAGGATGAATCCATTCAGACATTACAGATCATGTAAGCCTTTGCGCCTTTACGATCGGTGTCTCGTAGTTGTTGGCTTCAGGCGCGCCATCAATGATTTCCCGTAGTTTTTGCTTACATAACGATTATAAACATTTTAACTTATTTATATGCTATAGTATTGTTGAATCTAGGTAAGCAATTGACTGCAAGGGACGCCGTAGAGAATAAACACAACACCCAGCCACAAAACGAAATTATATGATTTTCAAATTAATTCAATTTTAAATACACATTAGTACACGACGAAATAAACAATACAATTTGACAGATAATAGTCTCGTGACAGATGTCAACTCTATTAATGTTGCTGACAAATACAAAAATGGTAGAAATATTTCATGATATCCTCATTTTTTTATAAATCTATTTCCAATGGTGTAGGATAAAAGTAAATAGAGAAATAAATCTAAAAAAATACGCCAAATTTTTTGGTAGTTATGAATTCCTTGTCCACAGTTGAACCAAATTGACCGATCTCCAAGTGTAAAGGAAAACATAATGAAGACACCTGCATGATATAGACACCGAATGGCATGATCGTCTTGCCATTAATCGCAATACTGCCTCGGTGGCGTAGTTGTATTACGGTACGGTTACAAAGCTTAGGTATCGGGTTCGAGTTCCGGGTCGGGCAAAGTGATATTGGATTTTTCTATTCATTATCAGCCCGGAGTCAAGAATTTGTGCCCGATATGGCGATAGGCTCGCCCCCTATCACATCGTGGGACGGAACATACAAGGCGAAATTTGGGTGTCCTGGTGGCGCCTCTGCCTACCCCTTCGGGGATAAAGGCGTGTATATGTATGTATGTATATATTAATCGCAATAAAAAAAGATAGGTCAATAAAGACGCTACCACACTACTGTAAGTTTTAGACTTACTAAATTAGGTAATTTGCCTGAGTCTTGTACGTTAATTAGCAAAATTAGCCGCGCAGATTATATTGGCTTTGACCCAAAAGCACTGTAATGTTCTTACCACCACTGAGTCATGTGACTTTTAAAGGTTTGGAAATTAATTTTTTTTTTTTAACCTGGCACGGCATAGTGACTGCATTGCACCTGATGGTAAGTGCTAATGCCGTCCATATAGAGTATCGAATGGTATCAAACGGTAGTCTCATACCATTCGATACAATCATGCCGGCCCGCTGAGATGCCTCTTCACGCTACGGCGGAAGGACCCAGGATTATAGGAAGGAGGGAACACGTGCGATGGCAAACCGTTCCACAGCTTGACTGTACGGCAGAAAAAAGAATTAGAGAACCTTTTGGTTCGCGCCGAAATGGATTGAACAGTCAAGCTATGGCTCCGCAAGCCAGCACGCGTGGTTCTGTTAAGGAAAGGAGAGGAGGGGATTAAATTGAACAATTCCTCAGAGCATTCGCCATGATACAGACGGTAGAACACGCTTAGAGAGGCGACATCCCTCCGTAACTGTAGCGACTCTAAGTTGCCCGTAATGTCTGCATCATTCACAATGCGGATGGCCCGCCGCTGCAATCCATCCAAGGCATCGAGTAAGTACTGGGCGGATCCATCCCAGAGGTGCGAACAGTATTCCATACCCGGCCGAACCTGCGCTTTATACAAGCCGTAGAGTTGACCGGGCGCGAAAAACCGACGCACCTTGTTCAGGACCCCAACCCTGCGGGAAGTGGCAGATATTACGCCCTCGATGTGATTCCTTGGATTAAGATCACAACGGATATCCACACCAAGGATACTCAGGTCATTCCGCATTGAGAGGGGAATACCCTGAAGAATGGGGAGGGGAGAGAACGGGGATTTTTTGCACGTGAACGCACACACCTGGGTTTTCCTGGCATTGAACTCAACCATATTCCTGGAGCCCCATGTAGAAATGAGATCCAAGGATCGATTGAGCTCAATGACAAGATCCTCGCGCCCACTCACAGTGTCGACCCGGCAACCTGGGGACCCATGGCAGTATCGCCCATGAACCGTGCTGTCATCTGCATAGCAATGAATGTTGCCAAGTGACAACATATCATTGATATGCAGAATAAACAGGGTGGGCGACAGCACCGAGCCCTGCGGAACTCCGGCATTTACCGACATGAGCGCCGAAGCGTGTCCGTCAACGACAACACGCATTCTACGCCCATGCAGAAAGCCAGAAATCCACGAACACAAGTTGCCGGGCAGACCGTATGCCGGAAGCTTGGATAGGAGACCACGGTGCCAGACCCTATCAAACGCCTTGGCTATGTCGAGGCTCACAGCAAGAGCCTCGCCACGCCGGTCTATCGCCTCACCCCAGCGATGCAGGACAAACGCCAGAAGATCACCCGTTGATCGGTTGTGACGGAATCCGTACTGTCTGTCACTGATCAACGAGTGATCCTCCAGGTAGCGGACCAATTGAGCGTTTATGATCCGCTCCATGACCTTACACATCACTGAGGTGATAGCGATAGGGCGATAATTGGTAGGGTCTGACCGATCACCCTTTTTGGGGATCGGTTGCACATTGGCCTCCCTCCAAGATTCCGGCACAACACCTGTGCGGTAGGACACTCGGTAGAGGCGTGTCAGTGCAGGAGACAACTCCGCTGCGCAACTCCTTAAAACCACCGCCGGTATTCCATCCGGACCACTGGCTTTCCGCACATCGAGAGACCGTAGCTCACGCCGCACATCACACTGCCTGATGCGAATATCCGCCATTGAGGATCCGCAATCAGGCAGCACCGGCGGGGGCCGGGAACCACAGTCCCCGAGGCGGGAATTAGCCGCAAAGAGATTTGCCAGTAAGGCGGCTTTCTCTTGCGGCTTGTGGGCCAGCGAACCTTCCGGGTACCTCAGCGGTGGCAGTGCTGGACGGCAGAAGTTAGACTGGACGGCCCCGGCCAAACTCCAATAAGCACGACTGCTAGTTGGGTGATTGGCCAACGCACGCCCAATCCTGCAAACGCGCTGGGCATCCGCTCTAACGTAGGCCTTCTTGCAGGCCTTGGCGGCTCGATTATAGGCTTCCTTGAGGGAACTGATATTAGGATCCTTGTTAGCGCGACCCCTGATCCAAGTGCGATACTTCGCCTGTTTGTCACCGACAGCATCGGCGCATGCCCGATTGAACCAGGAGCGTCCACGGCCCTTACTGGCGATCTCAGAGGAAGGAATATAATATTCCATTCCTAGTCTGATTTCGTCAGCAATAGCGTTGGCACTCGCAGAAGGATCTTTTCCCTCAAAGCAGCGCTGCCGCCAAGGGATAGATGCGAAATATTCCCACATACCATCCCAATCCGCCGACGAGTAATGCCAGACCCTTCGCTTAACCTGCACGGGACGTGGAGGAGAAGCGAACGGTACCGACGACCGAACCAGGCAGTGATCGGAAGTGCCTAGAGGAGCACTAACGGTCACACTATACCCGGCCGGGTGACTCGCCAGCAGAAGGTCCAGCAGAGAAGGCGCATGACTCGCCACATCCGGGATCCTGGTGGGCTGGTTCACCAGTTGTGACAAGTCATGTGTCAGAGCGAATGCATGGGCAGCTCTGCCAGCATGATCGGTCTTGGAGGAGCCCAACCACAACTCATGATGTGCATTGAAATCCCCCAAGATCACCATTTCCGCTGACGGGAACTGCACCTGCGCGTCATCTGCCGCCTGGCTAAGGTACCTGAACAGCCGAGTCGTCTCATCGTCCCCGTTGTGTGACCTGTAGAGGCACACGTAGATGCGGCTCAGAGAACCAAGATCCACGTGCACCCACAGTGCGGAGAAGGAGGGGCCCTCCATGCAGCGCAGACGGCGACAGCAGACGTCCGACCGAACATACAAGCATACCCCGGCTTTTGGCTTGAAGTTTCCTTCAAGCGAATAACCGGGGTACATCAGGTCAGAATTGTCGGCCGGACAACGAATCTGCGTCTCCGTCAAGAAGAGCAAAGCAGGCCGGGCCGTCTCAAGATGGTGGTGGACGGCATTAATGTTTGTATGGAGTCCGCGGATGTTGGCGAACTCCATAGTGAACGCGGTGGTGGGGTTATACACCGCTGAAGGACCTGCTTTCTTTTTGTGCACTGTCATGAAGGTAAGGGTTGGGTTCGGTGAAGAGGCATCGAGGAGCCTGTATCAGGGCACTAAGAAGGCCGAACGGGTACAGGGACAAGGGAGTTGGCAGGAGGAGAATTGATCCGCCGGACGGAAGGGCCCCCGTACCCTCCCGGGATGGGCCGCCGGGACCCCACATCCGGTCACCAACCGGCACGACGGACCCACCCAAGATTATGCGCGGCATGGTGAGGCAGCCTCTCGTAGTGGTTAGCTACGATTGGGCCCCTGTACTGTACCGCGGGCGGCCAGCGGACAACCGTTTCTACGGGTCTCCCTGGCCGGCGGGTCAACACTCCTCCCACCGACAGCGTACTGCAAATACCCACACGGCACAACCTCATACCCAGATACAGGCCCCTCGAGAAACCGGGGGAAATACTGTTTCATAAGTTATTTTGCTTGTAGGTTATTTATATCCCGGGTCATGTGATATTGGACTTTTCTATTTATTGTAATCAGCCCGAAATCAAGAATCTGTGCTCGATATAACGATAGGCTCGCATATCACATCACTTTTCTTTTGCGAATTTTTTTAATTGCATTGTCTGAAGTCACTAACGCCCAAATACTGGAACGCAACTTAAATATAACTTGCGCTTAACTACGTTAATCCCGATTAAATGTACTGGCTAAGTGAGCCGTGCGCAGTTAAGAGCAACTTATTATTTGAACGTCGTTCCAGTATTCGGGCGTAAAACTATGGATTCGTTTTCGAGCCTACCAAATCATTGACTACCAAAATTCTAACACATTTTGTTTATTTATTTATTTATATCCATATTGTACACTATATTAAAGGTTAACAAACAACATTAATATTTGTTTTGCTTCATCGTGTAAAAAACCCATGGAAATATTACATTAGTAACCGATAAATAGAAAGTTAGGAATTTCATCTCCAAATGTAGCAACATTCTGACGAACCACACTTGCGTAAGACTAGGCACTAAATTTAGGTCTAGACTATCTGCTAATAGCATCTGCGAAATGTAATTAATACAATGATGCTTTGTATCCTGGCTTATACGGGCGAGAAGTAATTTCGTAAACCTGTTTTCGTGTAGGAAATTGTGCGTTTATGGTTTTGTTTTATGATTGTGATCCTAATTACAAATATGGGAATGGCCTTAATTTATATTAACGTTTGAACAGTAATGAAGGTCGATCTTGGTTATGCTTCCCTCTTGTTTTTCTAAATGAGATGTTCGTCGAGCTCATTATTATATTGATGTCATCCTTATCATATTAGCCATAGGAAATCCACTGCTGAACATAGACCTTCCCCAAGTATCTCTCCAGCGACCTGTTTATGGTGATGATTGTAGGTTGCCTTGCACATCCAAGGGTTTCTGGCATATTTTATTCATTCGTCAATTCTCTACTAGATAACTTTCGACTCCATAGGCACTCAGTTCACTTTCTAGTTCCACTAGAAGCTGTTTTCCACTCAAATCTTAGTGAGATCGTCTGTCAACATACTGAATAAATCAATTGGCACGTAGTTGCTGCGTAAAAGGTTTTTTAATAAAAACCATAACCTTGCATTTCAAAGCCATTACCGTAAGTCACAATGTTTACCTTTTTACAATATTTTCCATTTAAAGTGCACGAATTTGTACAGTATGATAAAGCAACGGTGTGCCAAGTTGACTCGATTCTAGATCTGGTAAAAATTTTGCCTCGTACTTTAATCTCAACACATATGCATACCTTCACGCCTGTGTCACTGAAGAAGTAGGTAGAGTTGTCACTTGTGTGGCCCTTAATTATTATTTACCTTAATTCCATCTTAAGATATGGGCGGAAGCAAACTTACAACCAAGATAGGCATAAATTCTAGTCTAATAACCAAATTTTTTTTTTCAGTCCAAGTCTGTCACCAAGTCGTTGGTCGACCGAGAAATCGAGACTAGGATTTCACCATTCACAGCCTATACCACAAGTCTACTTAGGCAACTTTATTGACTTATTTACAATTTATTGTGCTTAAATTTGCACCTATTCATCCGGTAATACTCTAGCCAAGCCGCCCACAAGAGGTGTGCCAAGTCAACCCAACCTAGATCTGGCAAAGATTTTGCCTCGCGCTTGAATTTTAACAGTGCTAGAAATTTCTCTATTATTTTTCTGGCATTTTATCAAAGCGCGTGACAGTTGAATTGTCTTGGGAAAATTGCAGCCTTTGTGTTGGCATCCAATTTGTTCTTTATTTGTTTTCGTGCTGCATGCTTAAGTGGATGTTGAGCCTTTCAATATTCTTACTTTTATTCCCATGATGGGTTTGTCTGGTCGATGTCATGGACAAATCTGAAATACTTTTGAATTGTCTCGTTCTTCCTGCAATCCCCGGTAAAGTAGTTTAGTCGGCCGGCATAATTGTGCCGAGTAGCAAGATACTCTGCTGTCTGTTGCTATTCGGCATCCTTTCTGAACGATGTCACAACAGACTCTAAACCAACTACAGCAAGGAAGCTGTCAAACGTAATAAAAAATCTTAACAAATATTATATCTCCTTAAAATCGGATAATGCCTGTCATGTTAGCGAGTGATCAATGATCAACTATACTTATTTGTCTGTAACGAATCTGAGATCCAAATTATGTTGCTTCAAATGTAACAAGCCTTGCGTGATTTATTGACTTTGCTTAATGTTTGTACTGACGAAAATTCTGCACCATTTGAAATTTGTCTTTGTTTAACATTCACACGACGCTAAAACTAGGCATTAAGTAACATAGCACCTAATGTCTTTGGGTGATGAGTGCAGTGCCAGTGCTTCATAATATGTTCTGATCAGTGTTTCTTTAACCCCTCTCAATCGTACTCTCGATTGTAGAGGAGGCCCGTGCCCTGCAGTGGGACGCATATGGGCTGATACAGACAGAAGTGTTTCTTTTATTTATGGACAGACGGAACGCTTACCAATTATAGGTTAGCGGCCTTTTCGGCCCGTCACCTACATCGTACATCGCATTTTGGATCTTAAAGCCTATTATGTCTTAATTTTTTTTAATTACTTGCCGGTGCTCATCTAGTACTTTTCGTTATCCCATACTTTCATACTTAATATATAGAACCTGTCAACACAGACTAAAGTTTAACATAATCACTACCATCATTTTATATTTTCCGTCTCTGCTACGATCTTTCGAATATCAAATCTCGTGTTAGATACCCATATCTGAAATTACGACATATTATTAGTCACACAACACTCACGTACTAATAACGAATTGTCTGGATGCGGGAATTGAACCCGGGGCCTCTCGTTTTGTTGGTTAAAATGGAGAGAATAAAAATTCTCTCCATTTTAACCAACTGCGCCACGAAGACTGTTATGTAGGTTGTATTGAAATATTCAAATGATTTTGTCTACCAAATACAGAATACTTTCGTAATTTACTTTTAAGGCTGTACACAGCTTGTTTTCTATAGTCAATAATAGAATGGCGGCCCAAATATAGGATCAATTACCAGTAAAAAAAAAAACAAAAGCTTATTTCAAGTCATACAAATGTATGTGGATAGACTAAAATAATGTCGTTTTTCGAGCCATACGCGTATTCTCGTAACGCCTGCATCCCGTAGGGGTAGGCAGAGACTACGGATCTCCACTTTACTCGATCGTGACATACTAATTCCGTTTCGTCTCCTTTCATCAATCTCTTCATGCATTCTTGTTGGTTCAGGATACTTCTAATCCGACTCTTGTTACCCTTGTTGTTTCATGCCAGTAATAATAAAAAACGGCCAAATGCGAGTTGGATTATCGTGCCAAAGGTTCTGTACTAAACGGTACCGCTCCCTACAATGAAACTGCGAGTGTAATTTGTGATCGCTAGCGCGCACTAGACCAGCGTTGGCGAATTTGGCCTAAGCCCGCTTAATCGATCTCTCGGCTATATAGGAGCTCGTGTTCAACATGATCAATTAAGTCTTGTGTCGTGGGTATCAGAAGCTACGAGAGATTTTTCGGTCTCACAAACACCCAAACCTGAGACAAATATTTGTCTCGGTGCGGGGATCGAACCCGCGACACCTTCGCTTTAAAGCCAGTATCTAACCAACTGCGCCACGGATGCTGTCATACATAAACTCAGATGTTTTTTCTCAAAAGGGGTAGGCAGAGGTGTTACTAGGACACTCACGTTTCGCCTTGTATGTTCCATCCCACGATGTGATAGGGAGCGACCCTATCGCCATATCGGGCATAAATTCCAGACTGCGGGCTAATAATAATGAATAAAAAAAACAATATCACTTCGCCCGACTCGGGATTTGAATCCAAGACCTCGACGTTGTAATCGTACTGAGGCAGTGAATTTTGCGTATTGATAAATTATTTTACTATCATGTTGCCAGATAAAGAAAATTTAGTCATTACCAGACTCGCTGAGCTCAAGGCTCGGTATCATTAAAATGACGTGTGTGGAAAGATAGGCCCCTATGGTTCCCTGAGATCGGTTTTAGCAATAACACCGACATTAATATTTTATAGATGATGAAAAAGTGCGTGGTGGCCGGTTGGTAACGGACCAGACGCGGCTGCCTACATGTTCACGGTTGTCGCGGGTTCAAATCCCAGGGCACACCTCTGACTTTTCGGAGTTATGTGTGTATTGATAGCTAGTCAATCACCACGCACTTTAACGGTGAAGGAAAATATCGTGAGGAAACCTGCATACCGTAGCGATTTTAAATAATTTCTACGGTATGTAAGTCCGCCAACCCGCACTAGGCCAGCGTGGTGGACTATATGGCGTAACCACTCTCAATCGCTTCTCTCGATTGTAGAGTAGGCCCGTGCCCTGCAGTGGGACGTATATGGGCTGATATAGAATATTTTATAGATAGTTTTTATAACAATGTAATTTTAACACCTACTGGGGCTGAGGGCTAACTTTACATGGCCTAGTGGTATATTATGTTATCTATTAAGCTAAGTCAAGCTACATTCGCAATAACAGATTTTTGAATTTGATATATTTTTTTGCGATAGTAATTAGATTCATATTTTTGATCCCACGGTCACTTGAATGCTGGTTTGTGGGACTAAGGTTTTTAAAAATATTTGCATATACTTTTCTTTTTGAAAAAGTAAGAGATGGCACCAATTTTATTAATTAATAATAATAAATACACCCAACAGTCACATACATAGTCCTGACCCCACACTAAGATCAATTAAGTCTTGTGTCGCAGGTATCAGAAACTACGAGAGACTTTTCGGTCTCACAAACACCCAGACCCGAGACAAATATTTGTGGGCCTCACAAACATTTGTCTCGGTGCGGGGATCGAACCCGCGGCCTCTCGTTTCACAACCGGCGTCTAACCAACTGCGCTACGGAGGCTGACCAATTTTATTGTATGTTAAGTTTCACTTTATTACTAATAATATAATTTTAATGGTTTAAAATTGGTTTGACTTTTAAAAAATTCAGCACCCATAAAATAAGCACAACATGCATTATAAGCAGAAGTAAAGTATAAGTTAATCTAAATCTATGACTCATGAAAATTTTAATAGTGCAGCGTTGTACAACAAAACCATTTGTATTATCTTTTTTTATATAATAGGGGGCAAACGTGCACACGGTTCACCTGATGGTAAATGATGATCGCCGCCCATGAACATCTGCAACACCATCTGTTGCAGAGTTACATATTGCCTAACATGCTATACACACCGCCATGACCAAGTTGCAGCTATCCACCAAAATATTGCTTATCAATATAAATTAGTTTCTGAAAAACTACCGTACCATAAATACAAACCACAACCAGTACTAGAGAATAAAAAATGCCGATATTGGGATTAATATATTGGGACAATAGTGATAGATAAACCATTCATAACAACAGGCCAGATATAACAGTTTTAGACAAAGAAACCATGACCGTATACTTAATAGATATTCCAATTTGTAACAACCACAACTTAAACAATACATATACTGAAAAGATCTCGAAGTATAGTGACCTTTCCATTGAAATAAAAACTCAATGGAAAGTTAACAGAACCAGAACTGTCCCAATAATACATACTCCTGCAGAAAGCAGTTATTCTAGATACATGCCGCTTAGTCAGAAAATTCTTATTCAACAATAATTAATTATATTTAAACATACCTATAAACGCATACAACTTAGTCCTTGGCTTCGGCTTGGCTGTAGTTGATTAGCCTTCCAAATACGGAAGAGAAAGCAAATGCAAAAAAGTTAATAATAATAAATAAATTTATTTTCTGTAAACACAACGTACCAAATAAAACTTATGCACTTTAAAGGGCAAATTGACATAACCGTGTACCAGATAAAATATTAAGTAATATCTTTGTAATCATTATGTAGTTCATACAACACTTACATCATTAATATATAATTGTCCTTGGAAATAATTTTTAAATATCGGCTATTTTGACTGTTTTTTTCATATTAGTTATTTATAGACTCCACCTTACTGTTCACATATTTACATAGTCGTTTATTGCAATATGAGCTGTCCTACACATATTTTGAGAGCAAAATATTTATTTATTTATTTAATTTTTATCTTACACAATCATATACATATTTCTGACCACATAAGTCTTATGCCATAGGTATAAAAAATAACGAGAAACTTATAATTCTCTCACAAACACCCAGACCAAAGTCAAATTCATGTGAACCACACTGTTTATCTGCTGGATCGAACCCACGGCCTGTCGGTACACATGCGTATAACCGTGTATCTCAAAATGCAACAACACAAGAACTAAACATGTATGCTTTACCGAAGACCCTCATAAAATATATACATTTCCAATATTATAATCCAATATATCAAAATTGAAACGCCGACACTACACTAAGCAAATATTTATCAAGTTAACAGTTACTTATAATGTATATTTCATGACCCTAATATTATTACGTCCTGCCAACATAAAAAATAACACTCTACATTACAAATATACAACGTAACACTTACCTCCCCGCATCATCCCCGACGAATATCCTTGACGGTACAAAAAGCGTTGCCGCTGCCGACCACCATTCGCGACCACTATATAAGCCCATACTACGCTACCACCGCATCAGTCACCGTCGCAAGTTACCACTGACAGACATCATGAAATTCTTGGTGAGTTGCTTTGACTATCCTTAGGGATAACATGTAGGCTGTATTTTGATACGAATATCATTTTAATTTCAAATTAAAGTACAACTTGTTAAAGGGCTTAGAAGTAAATTTTTCTTTTCCAGTAAATATTTTCTTGTTTACATTAATGTTATTGGTTCGTAGCTCGAGTTGAGCAAAGTGATACTGGATTTTTTTATTCATTATCAGCACGAAGTCGGGAATTTGTGCCCGATATGGCGATAGGCGCTCCCTATCACATTGTGGGACGGAACACACGAGGAGAAATGTGAGTGTCCTGGTAGCACCACTACCTACCCCTTCTGGGTAAAAGGCGTGTGTTTATGCATGTACATATGTATTGTATTTAAAAATAGCAAATTGTTTGTATTCTTCAGAAAAGATGTGATTGTAATTTTTAGGCCTTGTGGTTTACGATTTAAAATGTTCATTATCATTAAAATGTCAGTAATTAAAGTTCACTGAATTTTATATTTCTGAAATTTTAGACTAAAATTAATATTTAATAAATAAATTTCCACGGCATTTACTTTAACAAATGAAATACTATACAGCAAATTAAATATTCTACTTGCCTGTAATATAGAAAAAGTCTACCATAAAATACAAAAAACACTCAATATAAATATGTGAATATTAATAACAAGTTTCAAAATTAAATAATTTATCTTTAATTTCGTAAACCAGTCAAGTTTTCATGCAGATAGCGCTAATAATAAACTCATATTATTTTCCTTCTATATAAAAGGAACTCGTAAATTTTTCTCCACATCGATCAATCATAACTTCGTGATTTATTTAAACAACTTGATTCAGTACTTCATATTAAGTTTAGTTCTGGTTGTTATCACATACCTATGAGCAATTTATTCGGAAATACTTGTATGTGATGATAGAGACATAGGCCATTGGTAGTGTATGACTCTATGTTTGGCTCTACATTTTTAATGCACTGCTAACAAATGAATAAAATTGATCTAATTTTTGATAAATCTAAATATATGTATATATAGTGTATAATATAGTATTATAAAATATATATGATTTTCAAGTTCTTAATGAGAAATCATCAGACTTAGATTACTGAGATGAATTTATGTATTTTTACGATTTTTTTCTTATTTAGATCTAGTGTGGCTTTTCCATGTAAATTCAGTATATTTATCGTAATATTAATGGGTATATTCAAGCACGGCAAGCATGGGTATATTTAATTTAGTGATACCTACTTGGCTAAAGTTCGAATCGTTATAACAGGAACTAATTTGCAAATTGAATTTTCACCGATTTATTTTTATTACGTGCTATCTTTTGTGAACACCAAAATACAATAGACATGTTATATACGATGCATATCCAAAGAAAAGATCATTGATCTTAATCAGTC
Organism: Deilephila elpenor; assembly: GCA_949752805.1. Taxonomy (NCBI): domain Eukaryota; kingdom Metazoa; phylum Arthropoda; class Insecta; order Lepidoptera; family Sphingidae; genus Deilephila; species Deilephila elpenor. The sequence goes on from OX457108.1 coordinate 13,481,086, forward strand.
AGTCTGAAAATTAAATTTAAAGTTTGGAATTAAGGTCGCTTCAATTTCACTATTCACAGTGACAAGTACATGTTCAGCTAATTTGCCTAATTCCCGCAGTTTCCGACATCTTTTTGTTGTTATGAGAAACTTTTTCAAAAACCGTGTTCCATTATTTCGCTTTCGGATATTCAAATCGACTTTTACTTTACAAAATGCTACTTTTGTTACTAGTTTAGATTTTCAAAAATATTAATAGTAATTGAGCGTCATTTAAGTAAAAAAAAAAAATACATAATTTATAACGCAATGTTGTTATGTTACTACTAAATTTTCTCTAAACATTTTCATAAATTCGGTGTTTAGTTATTGCTACATTCATTTCAAGATATGTTTATAGTAAAGTGTTATTTTACTCATGTTCTAAGGTATCGCCAAAGCATCTTGTTTATTTTGTATTTCGTTTCATTTGAGTACAAATATACACTTTTTCTATTATCAATAAAACAGCGGATATTTTGGCTTGAATTATCTTTAACAAAACTTCCAGTCTTAAACTAAGCATTAAAATCTAACGAATAATAATATAATACACACAAATATAAATTGTTCCCTTAAGTAATTTATATACTCTTAATAGCAATTTCATTTGCAATATATTATAGCAATCACAACTGTCACATGTCTATTCAAGCCGTATTTATACATTTTAGAAGTATTTAATATTAATTTATACCAAAGATAATGTAGACCACTTATTCACGTTTTGTATACAATTATTAGTCCGTTATCTAGTACGGGGTAGTTATAGCCTTTAGGGCCCAATCATACGCGACCACAATTATCTCAGTATGCAGGATATTGCGGAATCTGAATCGCCTGCGGAAAATCATAGGGTGTATATAGGCCATGAGCCGGTGGACATGTTGCTTGATATGTAATTGGTGCATACGGGTTAGGTTTTGTGTTTTAGAAATGTTAACCCTTTGCCTTTAAGGGCTATAGACAAGAATTTAATTTTCTGTGCCTGTATAGGTTTTTGAAAATTCAAGAAAATAGTTTAAATTCTAATAATTTATTTTTGGCGTTTATATCTTCGTCTTACTCTGAAAGTGCCGGAACATTGTCAAGTAATTGTGTTACATATTTCAATTAAATAATCTTAACTGAAATTGAAACTAAAATTCTATGAATAATTAATTTAGAATTTTACATTTCATTATATGCAAAATTATTAAACGCAGTTGACAGCATTGTTATAATTTTAATAATCCACTTCCGTTTTTTATCACAATAGATGTATTTAATTTTAATAAAAGGGAAATGAGCTGTGTAACATTATATCATATTTGCATTCATTAAGATTCTCCCACGATACTGGTTATGTCCGGTAATGATAGCTTAGTGTTTTTTTAAACAATTGCATTTTACTTAATATTACTTCAAAAATGTCACATGATAATTGGCTACGTAATATTTTAAATATTTCTAAACGTTGTTTCGCATAAAATGTCAGATTCTTATAGTATAGAACTATACATGTTAATAGTAGAACATTTTATAGTTATTCTACGTAAATAAATTTGAATTAATTATAAATCAGTTACTGCGTCAATTCAAAGTCGTTATGGTATTTATAGCACATTAAAACAAAAGACAAAAACTTATTATTCTTAAATTAGTACAATTATTATTTCCTTAACACGACATAAAAACGGCAAAAACATAATCACATAAAAATCTGTGAAGTATCGTGTAATTATAACATCCATTATTTCATTTTCTAATTAAAAACGTATTTAAATTCATAAGAGCTTAATTTTTGAATCCATAACAAAATGTTATTGGCACATAAGTTCCGCTGGGTAGTTTCGCCGACAAGGTTAATCATTTATATTTACATAAAAACTATTACCATCAAAATTCAGTTTTAATTATTTCTTCATTTTGTTTAGACTTTTCGGTAACCTTTTGTAATATTTAATATAGACCATTTTTTACGTTTATTTTTTATGCAATTATTATTAACCGCGGGCACTTAGCGTGAAAATTACAAAATGTATTAATATATTTTATTTATTTTATGCATAGATTAAGCATTTGCGACAGCGACGACGACTCTTAGGATCCTATCAGACACCTTTTTGCAATCCCTTTTTTTTCTTATAATTTTTGAATGTGAAAAAATATAATATTGATAACATGTTGAGAGTTATGAAAAGTGTGATGCATCTTAACTGATAGTACTGTACCTATATAATTAGAATTTTGTAATTGAGTTTATTCAGAAAAACACAGACTCTAGAATCACTTGTACTCTTTTTAAAATAGGCCCGAATCTACTGAGGGCATCGACCGCATTCTCAGCCAATGAAAATTCATTATACATTCAAAGAACTACGTAAACAATAAATAAACATTACCCCACAACCTGTAAAAGCGTAATAGGAAGTATTAATTGGACCCAACCATTGTTCCACGCATTGTCTACGAGGCGAGGCAATTCTGTAGCAACACTTAACTGCCCCCTATTAGTGACGCAATTGTAGTGGGTGGTTACGGGCCGATGATTGGGTATCGCAAGCCTTGTTGTATGTGATGATTCAGAACTTAAACATGATGATCCATAAAGGCAAAAGGCAGAATTGTACCCTGGGAGAAGTCAAGGATGAAAGCAGTATCGGATTCTATCTACAAAATGGTCACAGGATGTGATAGAGGTTGCAGGATGTCGTTACATTTATGCTTTTTAAAGATCGCCATGTTTTTGTGGAAGTGTTCATTATCGGTTTGACTTTTTACCATCGTTTTAAATTAAAATGAAATTTAGGATGATTGGTTCTTTATCGTTATATTTTTGCAAAAATGCTAAAATGCGCTATCATCTTACCTTGTTCGGTATAGTTATAGGCATCAAATAGTCATGTTTCATACCATTGGTTACTAATACTCAACAACTTTGAGCATATTTCCTAAATGAGTCTCAAGATGTCTGATTTCCCCCGAATGATCAAAGACAATTTTATACAATAAGCAATATACTCCAGCTTAATTTGACCCATATTCAAGAGTAAAGTTGCGTTTACTCTGGTATTGGCACGAGGCAACATTACTCCGTCCCAGGAGCGACATACCGACTAATGAACTAAACACATATGTGAAATGTTTTTTGTTTCATTAAAGGAAGCTCCCGGGGGATGCAGTTGATTGCATTCGGTTATAGTTTTTCGATAATTTTGTTTTATTATTTCCCTTTGGTTTTTTATAGTCGGGTCAGCAGAATTTGAGATTAAATTATACTTATGAGTTATTTTGTTGTTGTAAACAACTTACATTAGTATTCCTCTTATGGGATGGGTCCATTTTGAAACACACATATAAATTCAGCAGTGACAGGAGGGAACCTGAAATTAACGAAGAAGATATAATCACTGTTGAGCCACTGCGTCAGTCGGTACTAAACCTGAATGACTCATTAAATTGTAAATCATTAACATAAATTAGCACATAATTGGCTAAATATTATATGATTTTTAATACTTAAGTATAAACACGCACATGTAATCTGAATATACATTAACGGGCCTATTAAAATTAAACTGTATCCGAAAATTTTATCGAAAATTCACCGTCGCATGTCAATTAAAATTGATAAATTAATAATGTAGTTAACGATGATAGCTCAGTAGGGGCAAAACAGACTACTGAAATAGTGGTAGGTTTGATTCCAGGACATACATTTCGGACTTTCTAATATAACTTGAAAAGTTAGGTTGCAAAGAAAAATATATCGTGAGGAAATATGCTTCCTTTAAAGTCTTCTTGAAGTTAAAAAAAAAATAAGCTTCAAGTCTACCAAACATTAAGTCAGCTTGATTGATATATAAAGCAGCTCTAAGATGTATAATATATTTTCAACAGATCGTAGCCGTCCTGGCCATCAGCGCCGTATATGCTGACGAAGAGAAGAAGACCGAGAAGCGAGGCCTGTCCACCCTGGGATATGGTGGGTTGGGATACGCCGGCCATGGCGCGGGATACGATGCCGGATTGGGATATGGCGGATACAGCGGCTTGGGATACGGTGGATGTGAGTGTTACTCTTTATATTTATTTTTGGTAAAAAGAATTCAGTTTTCCTGAAATATAGTTTCAAGACTTTAACAAAATTGAATTGGCAAAACAAGTCGTAAAGAAATAGTTCGTTAAAAATTCGTTCGTGCCATTATAAGAAAAAACTTGTAAACTAAATCTACATTTATACTAAATTAAATGACAGAAAACAGATTCTAAATTGTATGGAAAACTTTAAAAATACTAACAAGGAGTCGAAAAATATACAGAAACAACTCCTAAATGTGTATCTTGTAAATTATTCCTAATTTGTGACATTTTTCAAGCAATTAAACGTGCTCGGAACACTCTGCAGGAACACTCAAGTTTTCCACTCGACTCCAACTTTAAATTGAGCGAAAGCTTTCAGAATTCCGCGAACGTGACGAGAGTGCCAATCATACATTAGTTTGTGCTAGAGGACCTTTTACTTTTCAAATCTACTTTTTTCTGAAATTATGTGTATATTCGTTGCAATATAACTTTTGTTAAGAAATAATGATATATACTTGTGGTTCATGTACATATTATAAAATCTTTTGTGTTATGGTTTTTTTTAACTGTACAATTGGATACTAAACGAAGATCTTTCTATTTACGAAAGTAATTCAAAGTTAGGATTTGAGAGATTATCCAATTTTTTATGACTCTATCTTTACTATTCCTTATTGGTGAGCCTTTAATGGAAATAAAAAAGACCAGTGACATGCAATCTAAACAGGAAATAAATTGCCTTCTCTCCTCCATTCTGCAATCTCCAAAAAATTCCCAACGTTTATATTCCAAAATAAATTCTCAGAACATTTAACATTATCAGAAGTTGGTAGGCTTCTTTGCAAAAATAGCACTCCCCTTAGAACTCGGTGGCATTTAGGAAGATGGATCGCCGCTTTCGGAAGGAAAACGGTGAATTAAAACGAAGATAAAGGATGTAAAGGTGGCAATGTTTTGCTACTTAACTGCCGCTGACCAGCATTAAAAAAAACCTTTTTATTTAATGCAGTTGTATTTAAATATTTTACTACGAAAACGTATATTTGTTGAGTGTTGTAGAAACTTTACCTATTGTGATTGCTGAAATCTTTGTGTAATATAAAATATATTTGTAATTCAAACCGTAAATCTATCAATGCACATACCAAATAAAATAGAATAAAATTTCACTGCATACCAGATTCAAAATCTAGAATACGAATTGAATGCTTTAATTATACATTGCGGTTGGCATTACGTTCCAAATAAATTCTGTAATGCCAACTGTAAAAACTCAACACGAATTCAATTTACAACCGGGTGCTCGATCATGATCCAATGAAGAACTAAAACGGCGATGCAAATCGAATGAGCCAATAAAAATCAGGTCCAACAATTCCCAGGAAAGACTGTCTTATAAATTTTAAAGGTCCCTCCTATGAACAAATAAAAGTTGCGATAAACTACTGTTAGAGCTGCAATAAAATAGCAGTTAAATGCAACGGGAGCAGGGCGAATCGTTCTTAGAGATTAATACCAGAGTAAAATAAAGTGGTCTCTTCACTTCGAAGTGTTGTGAAGGAGTAGTATGCCAAGTGCTGTGGCGCTTACAAATCAAATGAGTGGTTTATTTATTTATAAACTACAGGTCACGAGCACGTGTGTCCGTATATGGTTTAAAGCATTACGTCCTGGTTTCAAATATCACTGGTTTAATTATTTTGTTGTGAAATGTTTCACATGAAATGCGTTTTGAGAAGTTTATCATGAGTTGGAACTATTTGTATACTCTTTTGAGTAACACAGTAAGATATTGTAATTTTAGTTCTTAATATGACACCACAATCTAGTTTAATTGATTTCTGCTTCGTAAGAGTAATCGAAACTTAGGTGAATTCTGTTGCAAACATTTATTTAATAGATTAGTAATCTAGCTACTAATGCATTAACTGCCCTTTGAAGTTAATTTTAACAGAACTGACCCCAGGTGACATACTGTAGTACTTAACATCACACCGTTTCTAACGCTCATTATCTTCCACCTTTGTGCAGTAACCTATATTCCGGATAACCTGATCGATTTTGCACCTAAATCCTTTGCGATAAGGACGAAAATGAATGCCAGTTTTCTAGTGGCGGTATTCATTCAATAGACGCATTTAAGCCATTGTGGACCAAGCTATCGTGTCTGGAATTGAAGCTAAATTGTTGTTCATTTTGGTCTCCAGCTCAATAATACTGTGGCTACATAATTTTCTACGTTTGTTTAGAATTATTTTATTTCCGCTCGTGTTTGCTTTTAATCTGAGCAGTGGTAGTTGTATAGTATTTTATATTATTGTATGCGTTTGTTACGTTTTCATACTGTAATAATGGCATTGTCTTCTAGATTTGACAATTACATAGATTAACAATATATATTGTTAAGAGATGGATATCCCTCGTGGGTCGTCTTAATTACCAGAACATCAACCAGATGTTAATCATTCAAAACTATTCTAAACTTTATCAGTGATTAAAAAAATAACTAGACAAAGACTTTCTGAAAATTTCAAAATTTTATATCACGCTAAATTAATATTCTGTTTACTTAATTAACAAGTATGACATACTTATTCATAAAACCTCGAAGAAATGTAAAAAAAAATATAAACAGTTTCCTAGTAATTTGGCAAGGAACTCAAACACATCGGGGTGATAAAATCTGTGTACAATAAGACAATAGCAAAGTTCAATAGCATGCCGTGGGAACAGCATCCTTGGCACATTCAATCTTTTTATTGTCTCGTGGTATATCAATTCCTTGAAGAGTTTTAAATATATGGATAAAACTAAATATTGGAATAATTTGCAATAGTTTTATGTCATACTTTTTTCACCTTGACATAGTCAAATCTTATTTGGAAATCTTTGGGAGTATTTAAGCTTAGTAGTGGGCTTTCTGAGGCTGAAGGGAGAGCAAGAGGGTGAAGAGTTCTGTATTCTTAAAAATCAGTGATTCCAATATTGGTTTTAACAATCTCATTTTCATAACAGTTTTCTAATTAATTAGATAGCAGAGAAATACGAGTATTAACTAAATGAATTTTAATCTTCTGATTTGTTCATCTTGACAAATGACATATTAACGCCTGTTGCACATAATATTCACAATCATGTCATCCTTCCGATGATTAATAGAGCTTGCCTCAGACCACATCTAACAAATAAGATCATTATATTCAAATTACGTGTATAAAATAAACAAAGATGCTGTCTCTACTTCCAAACTTCTACTTGCCTTTATAATTTCAATTATCGATTTGCCACAGTTTCAGGACTCTAGGTAAAACCTGTTCTATACACAGACGTCCTCTTTGGCTTATTTATTATAATTAAGGAGGTTTATTTTAAAAATCAGAATCAATTTAAGTCTATATTATTATGTGATTTCGTTGATGTCTAATGCTTTGTGATTTATCAAAGTAGATTTTAAGTTGCGAGTTTACCGAAATTTCTTTGTGAGAGAAAATATAAGTTCAAAAAATGTATAATAATTGTTAATATTACTGCTTTATCCAAATTATGCCCCACTGCTGGGCAAACGAGTCTCATTTTTTATATTTACCATTAAAATATTATTTAATATTTATATTACATATATTTTATATTATTTTATCTATTGGTATAGCTATTAGTATTTAAAAATAAAATTTTAATATTTTTTTATTATATTTCCAATACATCATCAATAACTTAATAAATAGACCTCTCTAAATTCAATGTTTTTGTTTAGACTCGCCAGTGGCCGTGAGCAAGGTCGCGTACACAACAGCGCACGGCGGCGTCGGATACGGCGGATATGGCGGATACAACGGCCTCAGCGGATATTCCGGCCTCGGCGGATATGGACTCGGTGAGCGATGTTTCAACTGAATTTTCAAAGCCTATGTTTGGAAACATTAATTCAATTTTGATAGTGTTTGTTTACTAGTGAAGTTTTGAATAATTTAACAGTCACAAAAAGAATACAAAATTAAAATATGGATAGGAACAGAATTTTAGTAGCTTTTACATAAGTAATGTCTGTGGGCAAGGAACCAACTGTGAAACTAGAAGATACTGGTTAAATATCTTCACCAAGATATTTCTTGTATTTTTCTCAAACACGAATGCTTTGTGTTCAGTGCTGATATAAAAAAGAACAATGGACTTTTCCGTCTCAGAACAGCCAGGTTCAAAGCAAAAAGGTGTTGATTCTTTGTCTGGGTGAATCAATCGCAACACCATATATAATAGTTATCAGGCTATCACGTATTCAGGAAGTTTTCCACAACCACAAAAAATTACAGCTGAGCTAGACTCATGATCGCAATTTTTTGCCTAGATATTCGCTAAGAAATAAAAAATTATGTCTAGTCACTATAAAGCTTACGACCTCTATCAAGGCCAGCAAATAGATCATAACGACTTGTCTTTTTTAGGCCATGGTGCATATGGCGGATACTACAGCGCCCCCGCTGTGAGCTACGCTAACCAAGTCGCATATGGCGGATATGGTGGATACGGCCATGGACTCGGCGGATACGGCGGTCTCGGATACTACGGACATCACTAAACTGACCAAAAACGCGTTATATTTCAAATTTAATACTCATGGGATAATCTTTTGTATTTAAAATCTACGTCTTCACCTCGATGTCCCATTATCGAGTACTGCCTTAAGTGTTTCAAATTCGTACCCTTGCCTCATTTTGAATTTATTGTACTCTGTGATTTTTGTAAATATGAATTATAACTATATATAAATTATTTTTATTTTTATTTTATAACCCTATTAATACTGAAATATAAAGTCCTTTCAATAATATTATCCGATGTAGAAGTTTTTCGTGCTCAACAGGAGGTGACTATACACTGATACAAATATATTAACTCAGCGTCTGCTACTTGTAGAGAATTATTTACGTACTAAATAATCAGATATTTTAGACATTCAAGCATTTTACACAGCTAGTTGCACTTATTTTGTTTCTCTCTCTGTCTTTTTCTCATTCAGCCACAAGAAGTCCACCGCTGAACATAATTTTGTCTAATCAATAATAATTTTCATAAATTAATCTACATAGAAAGATACATTAACTCATGCCTTTTTCCCAGAAGGGGTAGGCAGAGGTTCTCCTGGTAGCAAACAGGACACCCACATTTCGCCTTGTATTGTATGGCCTAACCCCTGTCAATCGTTCTCTCGATTGCGAGACCCTTGCCCTGCAGTTAAAGGTATATGGGCTGATATTATGATACATATTCTTAATAGTAAATTAACTTGGCACAATATAGATAGTACAACTAAATCTAGTTAGATAAGAAAGCCTAGTCAGCTTCACGACAATTTTTAGCGATCCAAAATGTATACTCTCTGAATACAAAATAGATGTGTCGTTTGTTAGAACCGACGAATTTGTTTTGATACAAGTCCTATATCGACTTACTGGAATCGAAATTCCAATTTATATTCTAGCTTTTAAATTACCCCGAATACAGAAACAGCTCTCCAAATACTAGAACAATTTAGCAATTCATCTTTAGAATGTTTTTTGTACGAGTATTTCACGAATACTTTGAGCATCCTAGTTAAAATGGATTGTCACATTTTAAATTGAACCAAACCATTTTTTTATTCGTTTAGAATTTCCAAGGTCTAAATCTTTGATAATAAATATATTTAAGTAAAACTAAGATTAAGAAGTTGAAGTAACAGTATGGCGCAACGATGTCCAATGAAAAGGTAATAATAATAACATATTTACTGTATTTATTGTAATATTATGTAAGTATATGTATTGCGCCTGATATTTTTACAAAGCAATAACAAAACGTCGACATTGCTATAAAATTTCTAAAAGTAAATTTAAAACAACCACAGCTCTACCATAAGCTAAAATAACCAACCATAACTTGAAACATAACCCTGAGGCTAGTATCACAAAAGGTAATTATAATAATGAACTGAGGCCGTCACATTACCTAATGAACCCTTAGCAGCGCAAACAAACCGGAGCTTCATGAGCTAGTGCATAATGTCACTTGATCTTCAAGAGGGAGGAGCTTGAGGGGCTGTAGAGAGGGATTGTAGTGCCACGTACATAGAGAGGGATCGGTATTGTTGTATGGGGATAAATATAGCTTATCTATCATCTTAAAAATATTTTGACTGGATTTTTTCAAATGTTATTTTTATTCAGTATTGATGTGTACAAATATCTTCTTAAAAATTAGGTCCGTTGGTCGCCTTCAACATAAGCTATAAATATTGTGTCGTAGTTATCAAAAACATTCTCTATCCGGTATCAAATCTATGGCCTCTCGTTTCACAGCCATAAATCAGCAGCCCCAATGGCCTATTTACTGTCACAAAAAAGTGAAAACACACAATTTAATGAATGATAAACACAGTGTAATCCAAAACGAATATTTCTCCCCAGTCAAAGATATCAAACACAAACCATAAAGCAGTTAAAACCCTACACAAGAGTACGTGTGATTGTAGCGAATAACAACGGAGTAACAAGCGAGATTGCGCGCATCGGTTTAGCAGGCACAGCGCCCTCATGGTTTAATTAAATCGCATGCATGGCGGAGCACGAATAGCGAAATATAAAAAAATAACTTTCATGGTATGTTACTTTAAATATGCAGTGCGCGTTGTTATTGTTGGATTGTGGGTATAATTACTTTTGTTCGGATATTGTCACAAAAATACATGGTACGCCACGACAAAGCCAAAGTTTTGTGTGTCACATTATCTATGTTTTGTTTAATAAAAAAAATGTTTTATTCCCCTATGTCTGATGACATAGTCAGAGGTGCCACTAATGCCATACACAGCTTTAATTTCTGTTCCAAATGGAGGCGAGCCTAGACTTATATAGCGTAAATCAAAAGAATATTATATTTGACATTATCTAGATGGCTTTGTCTCTTGTTAAGTGTGCTTTCAAACAAACAAAATTAATTCATAAAATATCATGAAACCATGATTTATACTTATTAGCGTAATAGTTGAACAAAGTCCAACTAACCCATAAAATTTAATTTTTAACTGACTTATACAGTAATATAATTGTATTTATTTATATTCTCTCGATTGTAGAGTAGGCCCGTGCCCTGCACTGGGACGTATATGGGCTGATACAATACAGTACAATATACACAAATATAACATTGTATTTGAAAAAAACAAATTTTGAGATCTTAAATAAATATTCTAAAATACCAACATTCATACATATAAAATAAGCAAGATTTTATTTCAACAGGTATATTTCCTGTAATGGGTACCTACAGCTGAAGATAATCAAATGAAGTCAACGGTATCCTGGTACATGAGGAACTGATTTAATATTAAACATTTTAAAATTTAAAATCTTCTATCTTGGTCTCGGCTGCCAGGGCAATCTTCTCGACAGTAAAAGGCCCCTCTGAAATAGGACACGTTAAATATTAATGGAATTTGGTAACACTGTAAGGTTGGTGTCGCAATTTTTGCTCCAGCTCAGGCGAAATCTGAGGTTGTCCTAAAATTACAGGAAGCAGATTTTCATAATACATATTTTTAATATACTTTTGGTAGATGAGTTGAAGAAATCAAGCTAATGGGTGAGAATATTTAGATAAGTGCTCGGTAAAAAAATAAACTTGAAGATTGTGATAATTTCTATAAACTTAATATATCTTTTTTTCGATCTCCCAATCATCTAGACCTGCCACAAATACTTGTCGAGATACAAAGATTTATCTCGGTATGGAAATCGAACCTGCTGTACCTTGCTGCCTGCTTCTTGTTTTACAGCCGGTGTCTTAATAACTCAGCTACAGTTGTTTGAAATTTAAGCACACAATTCATACTTACTTATAGGGAACCACTGCGTCGTTGGTATCCCGGAGTGGAGGCGGGCCGACGCAATCGCTTCTCTTATGGCAAACGTGACACATACTCCTAAACATATCGGAGGCTCACCCACTCCTGAAATCATAACAATAAGGGTTTAAAGTAAAACACTAAAGTATATTAGGCTCGCCCACTATCACATCGTGAGACGGAACATACAAGGCGAATGTGGGTGTCCCGGTGGCACCCCTTCCCTTCCGTATAAAAGGCGTGAGTTTATGTATGTATGTACTAAATTAAAAATATATACGAGTACATAGAAAATGAGACCATAAGAAAAAAATAATAATATAAGTACCCTTAGATCCAAAGATTTCCTTCACACTGTAGGATTTTTTTCTGAAGTATACTCTAAAATCCTGGGGAATGTCCGTTGCGAGTGGAACATAGTAATCCCAGGTACGATTGGTTAGCAACTGCCCTGTAGTCTTATTGTATATAAGCTCTTCGGATGTCCAGTAGCCCAATCCCATAATAAATGCACCTTCGACCTGCCAAAGAATTTATGATTTCCATAAAAAAACCCTTAAAAAAATAAACTCCGTGAAACTAACGGCAACAACACAATTGTTGTAGATATGTCTTCAGACTTGGAAGTAGTGCAAGAGAGCAAAGTAAGGGGGGACAGAAAATTCCTGAGCCTAAGCAGTCTCGATATATAATTGAAATCGCATAGTATACTGATACTTTTTGACAATTTTCTGTGGAGTGGTAAAATTAACATCTAAAGTAGATCCTCACATGCTATAAATTGCAATCAAAAGTGACTAATGCTATTTGGGCTCAGTAAAGCAATAATTTTCATAATTGAGTTCGCCGAATAGCGATCATATATCAGGTGGTTTAATAATTTTTATATATAAGTTTGTAACAACAAATAATTTATAGCATACATTAGCATTAGCTCATCGAGAACAATCACTTACTTGTCCAATATCAATTAAAGGACTTATACTTTGTCCTACATCTTCCTCTAGATCGACTCTGATCACTTCAGTCTCTCCAGTCAGAATGTCCACTTCCACTTCTGTCACTGCTACTCCAAACACAACGTATTCGTAATAGTGAATATCAGGGTTTACGAACCCATGAGCTTGTAAATCAACATTTTTCTCAAACGCCGTCTTTATTAGCTCTTCCCAAGTAAAGTTGGGCAGCTGTGCTCGCAAAGGTTCTAATCTTTTTAATAGTTTTTCGCAAGCTAATCTCACTCCAGTTACGATGTACTGTGATCCTATACTAGCAGCTGTTATGTAACAATTTGAAGTATTTATAGTGTTATTCACTTTAATTCGATCTTGTCTATAGATATATTAAGTAGATAAGCACATACTTGAACTGCCCTTGTGTTTATGCCCTGGCCCAAATCTACACCACTATGGGAAGTTATTACTGATCCATCCCCATGCATAATTGCTATGTTTACAATCATAACACCCATTGGCACCGGCGACCATCTCATTAAAGAGAATTTTAGACCACGCTTCTTCCATCGATTAGAAACGTTAAACTTATCTACTGCCCTACGTCGTTCATCGTAATTAGAATTCTTTCGGATATTTTTAATCATTCCTTTAATATCTGAATATTCTTCGCCAATTGTGTGTTCGTGTTTGTGAGACCGAAAAGTCTCTCGTAGTTTCTGATACCCACGACACAAAACTCGATCTTAGTATGGGGTCAGGACTATGTATGTGACTGTTGGGTGTATTTATTATTATCTTTATTTTATACTTTTCATTTTTTACATTTTTATATACATATATTAAAAAAAAACAATATACATATAAAAATATAAAAAATACATATAACCCTTCGGTGGCGAGGCTCAAGACCCAAGCCACCGGTGGTTAGGGATCCAAAGTGAGGAACCTCCTCACTATGCGAGCCGTGTCCAGCAACACTGCCTTTTGGATCTGGCTCTTGACCCAACGACCAATTGAGAGCCTCTGTAGATGTTGGTCGAGGCTCTTTGCTATCAACCCATGAGCAGAAACGACAATCGGGACAATAATTGTTGAGTCCACATCCCACATGTCGGTAACCTCGTGTGCCAAATCTGAATATTTAGACAATTTGTCTTTTTCGGCTTTTACAAGGTTATCGTCATGCGGAACGGTAACGTCAACAAGTATAGCCCGGCGCGCACATCGATCTATTATCACAATATCAGGCTTATTGGCAACAATAGTCCTGTCTGTAATAACAGACCGATCCCAGTACAGCGTAGCATGACCATTTTCAAGAACTGGTTGGGGAACATACTGGTAATATGGCACTTCAGGAGTCACAAGTTTATACCGAAGAGCAATTTGCTGATGTATGATCTTGGCTACTAGGTTGTGTCTATGCAAGTACTCGCCGTTAGCAAGATACGAACAACCGGAGATAACATGCCTGATTGACTCGCCAGGACGGTGGCATGCTCGACAAATGTCGACCGTACCGTCCTTCAGGATGTATTTCCTATAGTTGTTCGTCTTAATAACTTCGTCCATAATTGCAAAGATAAAACCCTCAGTTTCCCCGAAGAGGTTACCGAAACGTAGCCAAGATACAGAGGCAGGACGGTCCACATCAGGCCCGTGGAGGGCCCGATAGAACCGACCATGCAGCTCTTTGCTCTTCCATATTTCCTCGCGATCCCTCACGCTCATCACCAGAGGTTTCCGCCAGTTCTCATTTGCCAATGAAAGCGGGGTAAGTCCTTTATCTACCGAGACTACAGCCCTATGCATACCCACGTCACTGTGAAGGAAATAATCACTGAGATTGCACACCTCGCGATTATGCAGGACCTTAGCATTAAGAATGCCTCGGCCTCCGCATCTCCGCGGGATGTACAATCTCATCACTGACGAACGTGGATGATGCATACGATGTGCAGTCAGTAGAGTCCGGACCTTACGATCCAGGGCGTCCAATTCGGTCTGAGTCCATCTGAGTATGCCAAAAGAGTACATAAGTACAGGCATAACCCAACCGTTAAAGGCGCGAATCTTGTTTCCACCTGACAAAAAACTATTAAGTACTTTTGTCAGGCGGCTAAAGAAACGTTCCTTCAACGACTGTTTTACGTCTGCACTCAAAATACCTAGTGACTCTGACATACCCAGATATTTGTAAGTTTCCGTCTCAGAGAGAGATCTGAGTCTTACAGTCTCTGATACTTGTATATCATCAGAGACTGCAACTTTCCCTCGCTTGACATGGATAACCGCACATTTATCTACACCAAACTCCATATTGATTGAGTTGCTAAATTTTTCAGTTATTTTTAACAACTCAATCAATTCAGATTGTTTTGATGCAAATAATTTGAGATCATCCATGTAAAGTAAGTGGGAAATAGGCTCAAACCCTCTCCGTAGACAGTAGCCTAACCCCGAATCCAACAACAGAGTGCTGAGAGGATTCAGGGCCATGCAGAACCACAGTGGACTCAGACTGTCACCCTGGAATATTCCCCGCTTGATTCTAATCGGCTCATCACAATCAGGAAGAACCGTACCACCTGGATATCTGAGGACAGTGGTCCACTGCCCCATACAAGACCCAAGAAAGGTGCATAAATTTGTATCAATTTTGTACAAACTCAACACCCTCCTGAGCCAAGTATGGGGCACCGAATCAAAGGCCTTTTTATAATCAATCCAGGCAGCCGATAAATTCCTACGATTGTGACGAGCCTGTTGGCAAATGGTCATGTCAATGAGAAGGAGTTCTTTAGTACCACGTGACCCACTCTTGCATCCAGTTTGACCAGAAAAAAGAATATTATTTGAGGTAAAATGGTCTGAAACTTTTGCTCTTAATATGGATGTGAAAAGTTTATAAATGGTGGGAAGGCATGTGATTGGTCTATAGTTTTTTGGGTCCGTGGTACTACCAGATTTGTAGAGGAGGTGAGTGACACCTGTAGTCATAAATGCTGGAAGCGAACCTCCATCAAGTGCATCCTGGAATTGTGCTCCCAAACGAACATGTGAACTTGGAAACCATTTCAACCAGAAATTATGCAAGCCGTCCGGGCCAGGGGACTTCCAATTTTGAGCCGGACGGATCGCAATGAGAACATCTTCTGGCGTGATTGAAATGGCTTCCATGGTAGGAATAAATTCACAAGCTCGCTCAACAACACCAAACCAGTCGGCTTCAGTGTGGGAGACAGACGACGACCAGATATTTTCCCAATAACTACGCATGTCATGACCACTGGGCAGTAGCCCATCTACCACACTTTGTGGAGAACGCTCCCAACATCTATACACCCTCTTTTGGTCACTTTGGAAAGTACGATTCTGTTGGAATCGATCCCACCGCCTCCTACACCGACGGATGCGATTTGCCCACGCATATATTTTCTGTTTATAATAATCTATGCGTTCTGTGACCCAGAGCCCATAGTCTCGGGAACTTATATTAGTCCCAGAAAAGGCCTGGGTCACAAAACGCATAACCCTTGGTCTATTATTTCCATTTTGGAAAGCAGTTAGTTTGCCGATGAGAGTTCGGGCCCAGTTGATACGGTCCTCGATCCTACGCTGCCAGGCAGGCACAGTCGTAGCATCTCGAGTGGTTGTAAAATTATTTGGAAATTTTACATTGGCCACTCGACATGCCGCGACGGCCGCACAGTAAAGGATCGAATGCGTATCAACGAGGTCCCGACTGGACTCCATATACGTAGTCAAAATGGAGTCCAATGCTCCCATCAGCGCCAAATTTCGCCTATGCGTAGGCAGACGCGGCACCCGCGGTCTACAGGACGCTGGTATGGATTTATATTCCAAAATCGCACTCTCCAAAGTCCTTCTCAATCGCTGTTCCTCATGGGGACTTACAGTGTTGTCTAAATTGTCCACCACCTCAATGTCAGCAGCAGGACTAGGTGGTAAATCTGCTGCTCGCTGGGTAGTAGGCGTAACAACATCTAGAACAACACATGCTTCTGTACGCAGCCGCTCAAGTACTTCATCATCCAACAACTTACGTCGTTGAATAAACCGCACTTGATCCGATAGCCGCTGGGATGATACATTGATCGTTGGCTCCAGAACCTGAAACACAGACAGCATTTGAGCACGAAACGCAGTAAGGTGTGTTCCTCCCTTTGTCGCCCCAAAGTAGGCCCGCATGACATTTTCATTGATTTGTTGAGTCCATCTCATGCGGCGCACTACTCCACCGGTAGCGGGGACCGTAGATGGGACACTCTGTCCCACTGGTCCCAAGCCCACCGCTGGAGAGGGTCGTCCTCTTCGTCGCGCAGGTCTTAGTGGCGGCGGGGACGACTGAAGCTCGTCGCGCTGGCTCGACGCGTCAATGTTCGGCGTCACTTCGAACACGTCCGAAGCTGACGCCCACGACGCGGAGCTCGACGAGCTGGGTGATCTTAAGCGTGCGTTTCGTTGTCTGGTTGTCCTGATCATCTCATCGGCGTAATATTGTAAATTATAATTTTTTTTTGACGTGTGACATTGTTAGAAATTGTTGTCCTTTATTCATGGTGTTTATTTATTCTATTCAGAACTGTGGCTTCGGTAAAACATTATATTGTTATAAAAATTAGATAATTGGGTCCAATAATTGATTCAAACTGTAAATATTTCGTTAAATAATAAAAATCTAAGAGAAACAATTTTGTCAGAGATGATCTTTAGTGTTGCCAGATATTATTATTATTATTATATTATTAATATTTGCTAATCTTACTTCTAAAGGATCTAACTGCAGTTCATATGCTATTTGTTCCATGACGTTTTCTATCATTGAAACAGCTTCTAAAGTTCCTGAAATAAGTAAACATAATGAATTTGTGTCACTTTCAATATAAAATTTGAAATGTTTTTATTTACTCAATTTTATTGAATAAATTTAATTTTCTTTGATTAACTTGATTACTAAATGTACTATTTTATTTTTATTGTTATATTTTATACTAGCGACCCGGCCCGGCGCCCCCCGGGCAATTTTTAGTTGCATTGTGTCGGAAGTTTACTACCAACTGGCTTCGTTTCGGTCGCAGTCTGCACATACCCTGTATATTAGTATTATAGACAGATAATTTACGAAGAATTTACTTACCAGGAGCACGAAACCACGTGTTACTAGGGGTGTCAGTAACGGCGTTGAAACTCCTAAAGTTCCACGTTGACTTATCATAACAATTATAATAATCTTTGACTACTAATGAAGAAAACGGTTCGTTTAACAAGTAACCATTGTCGTCGTATACATCGTAATTCATGTATTGAATTTTACCGACGCTGTTCACGCCAACCTTAAAGGATAAATTACCCAAAAAATCATTAAATACACTTTCAATTTAAAACCTGAGTAACTAGTTATATTACTAAAGATTAAAGTAAAACTTTCGCAATGTTGCATAAATGTGCACAGATCACAAAGATAGTCAAATCAGCACTAAGGTTCAAAATGGTAGATACAATTTTCAATTCTAACTAGGAATAGTTTGAGTTCTTAAATCACGTACTTATAAAATATTTAATGTTTTGTCACAATTGAAGAGGTGAATTGATAAAAGCTGTCTTGTAGAAACAAATTATATATGTACATATATATACTACAAGTCGCATAATTTATCAATACATATATTATAATATTATAAATTTGTAACCGACCGATGTCTGTACATGGAAGATAAATGAGAAAAACTCATATGGGGGTCTGTACTAACGCAATAGAACCTAAAACAATGATTTAAGAAATTTTGTCTGTCTATTTGTCTGTGCGGTTGTGCGCAATTAACTCAGAAACGGCCTCACGGATTTCGATGAAATTTGGTATGGAGGTAGCTGACACCCTGGATTAACACTTAGGATACTTTTTATCCCGAAGAATGTAGTGTTCCCGTGGGATGAGAAAGAAATTCCGACATATTTATTACTTTTGTTCTCAAAGAGATAGGATAGGACTGGATTAAATGAATTGAGTGAGAATGAGACAGGACGGGTGGAATATAACGGAACAGGACTGGACGGGACGGGATGGTAAATTCCAAAAAAATATATTTTCAAATAAAGTTAATCACGCAGACGAAGTTTGCGGACAGAAGCTAGTACTAAATAAAAAGTAGAATGGACGTAATATATTTTTACCTCAAATTCGTTGTACCAAGGAAGTCTTTTCCCAAAAGCTGTTGTCGTATCCGTCAAGGACACTACAAATCGACAAGGTCGGTTCAACCGAAGGGCGGCTAAGCTACATGCTATAGAATTTTGAATGCAACGAGTTGTTTTTAACCCGTATGACCCTCCTAGACGCCGCGTATGAACATCAACCCTTAAATCAATTTAAAAAAATCATAAATTATCTTGAATTAATTAGCATGAGTACATATATATCAGCTCATATACGTCCCACTGCAGGGCACGAGCTTCCTCTACAATCAAGAGCATAATAGAGGGGTTAGGCCATATAGTCATGAGTATATAAAGATGTGAAAACTTACTTGCTCTGTTTTATATTCAGAGCCCTAGATATCATCAATTGCATTCCATCCAGCCAATGACTTGTTGCATGCACCTTTATTCCTTCCTCCGTCGGTTGGACTAGCGAAACAATATTTTCCATCATAAAATGATACTGACCGAACGTTGAATTATTGTTTTTGATCACCTTTACTACATCATCACCTCTGTCTGTAGCGTCTACAGAATCATAAAACGTAATTCTAGCAGGATCTGTTCTTGCTTCTTCGATTGTTAGTACTGGTTTGGTGACGTCAGAGTATGTGACTTCAACTAGTTGTGCTGCTGCGTGCGCAATGTCGTATGTTTCAGCGACAACAATTCCTATTGGCTGGCTGTGGTACTTGACTGTGCCATTGCAGAATATTTCTTCGTTGGTTGTGTGGAACCTAGCCTCGGCTGGTGTGAAGGAATTAAGTCCTGGTATGTCTTTTGCAGAGTAGAATGCAAGCACTCCCTTGCTGTTCTAGATTGAGAATACGCATTATAAGACTATCAGAGTAGTTCAATGACATTGTACTTCGTTTATATTTTTAACTATTTTTTAATTACAAATTAAGTAATATTTACTGATCCGATAGACGGATTTAATAAAATAAATTAAAAGAGGAATAAATATACTTCGAATTAAAAAAATCAATCATAATATTTCGCAAGCCTAACTTCCTGTACTATTTATGGATTTAAATTTCTTACCAATGCTTTACTCGCATCAATGCGCGTGATTTTTCCATTGGGTACAGTGGCGAGCACGTACGCGGCGGATACTTCATAAGGTAATGTCGACAGGTCGTCTGTATATTGAGCCTCGCCTGCGCACTGGATCTGAAGGAACGTAATAAATTTCATTCACTAAAACATTCACTTATAAAAATATAAAAGACACCCAATAGTCACATTCACATTCCTGACTTCACATTAGGATCAATTAAGTCGTGGGTATCAGAAACTACGAATGACTTTTCGGTCTCACAATACCCGAGAGAAATATCTATGGGCCTCACAAATATTTGTCTCGGTGCGGGGATCGAACCCGCGGCCTCTCGTTTCACAGCCGGTGTCTAACCAACTGCACTACGAAGGCTGTCATAATACCCTTACTGTTATCTTATTTGCCATATGATGAACTTATATAAATCACAATATTTAGTAGTAAGATGCATATTGCACACAATGTGTAGGGTTTTCAAATTGGTAGAGCCACGCTATTTATCGGTCATTACTCAGCATGAATGGACAGGCTCGTCCGGGGCATTACGGCTATCTCAAAGGATATCGACGTAAAACGATAGCTTTGCTGTATATATTTGTACACAATCAGTTAATTTAATGAAATAAAAAGTATTACCAATCCGTCAATTTTCGGTATGGGTTCATTCAGAGGCCACAAGCTAGAGTCGGTATTGTAAAGTTGAGTTCCAGTTGATAATGGTCTTGCCTTGTGAAGTTTGATGGCACCAGACAAATTCATTTTACTTATTTTATCTTTGGGGCATAGTGAAAGCAAACCCTGAAATTATGTGAACAAAATATAGGTACCATAACACGAATATTTTTTTAAATTTTGTAAGCGAAATATCACTCACAGATCATCTAAAGAATTTAATTTGGACACACAATTGATTTTTTTTTATAAAATATAACTAAATGTTTCAAATGTTTATCTTAGATTTCAAGTAATACATTTCAAAATTATACATTTTTTTTTTATTCTATCTGCCAAGTAGTCACTTTTTAGTATTTTATAATTGCCCGACCCGGGACTCGAACCCGAGACCTCAGCTTTGTAGCCGTACCGTAATACAACTACGCCACCGAGGCAGTCTTGGCAGTCACCATCATTCATTTACATACTATATTTGCAATTTAGCTCTTGTTCTCTATTTAGCTACTCTTGTCACTTTGTTATTCTATAATTGTTTGATTCTATTAAGTATAAAACAGTAACACTACCTTATAAAACAACGCCAAACTTAATTGCCTTCTGTACTTAGCTGAAGGTTTAGGAGGCTCCTCAGTAACAATCAATTCGCCTTTCAGAACCTTCAACGCCCTCTGCAAAGTATCGTTGGTAAACAATTTCTTTCCAATCAGGATACTTTCTGTGTTCCTGGCCCGTGTGAATGTCGGTGACAAGCCTCCGTACACAATCCTGCATGTTTTAACTACATTGCTTTCGGTTAGCTGGTACATAAATGCTGCGTTGACGATAGCAATGGCTGATTGTCCTCGAGGCATGACCTGAAATATTAGTAAATTTTAAATAAGTGTAAAAAATAAAATTAGTCATCTACATGTCTCAAATGATTCAATAGTACCCGGTATCAACCAGAATACATGAGATGATTGACGAAAGTGGACAAAGCGAAATTGGAATCTAGGATCGAGCAAAAAAAGATACATAATCTTCGTTCCTTTAGAATGCTCAAGTGATGGTTATTATAGTTAAGCCATACAATTGTAATACCTTGAAAGTGACGATTTTAAATTCATCGTTCAATGGCGGCAGCAAAACGTTGACAATTATTTTTCCATTCATATTTGTTTCCATAAATTCTTGCGTAGTAACTATTTGATTTCTTTTTCTGGACTCCGAGGACTTTGAATCTGTAGCCATAAAAAATATATTAGTTTCCTTTTAATAAAAAGCTGTTTTAAGATATTTCTAGTTTTATAAGGTGGAAAGACTTTCTAATACTTAATTATTTGACTATTAAAAGCAGGAACTTGTTTATCAGAAATACGCCAAGTAGATGTTGATAGAAGTATTGATGATTACTCACACAAAGTTAGTTGTGCTCCAACGCATTCCAACAGAAGGAACAAATCGGAAGGAAACTCTCGGTGCTCATGTTTTATCATCAGATTACCAGCCAAAGAAGCCAACTGTAAAACATATTACGGACAGTGTGAGATAAGCTTAAATTTATTATTAAACTTGATTCAAAATTTAACAAACATAGTAAAGTCAAAACGAAATTGCCTGAAACTGCTAAGCAGATTTTATGTAGGTACTTACATTCCTTACAGATTTGTGGCCAACCTGTTGCAAATGCTCTTTCAATTTGATTAAATATGAAAAGTTGTCCTCTTTGGATACATTTTCAAATATGTGCATAAAGTTAGTGATTGTGTTGCCAGCGCCAACGATCAGGTTCTGGTCAACATGGCATTTACTCAACTCTTTCACTGCTGTTATATCTATTAGCATTCTAGGATACTCAGATATTGGATATGCTCCTATGGAAATAAAATAAATCAATTAGACGTGTACATGTACACATGAACTAAACATGTACTTCTACTTTACTGAAATCATATGTATATCGTGATTTAATTTTGAAACTGGATCGATATCTAAAATCTCATAATTTTTATCGTTCCGGGCCTTGTAAAATGTTCACAACTTTTACTTAAAAAACATCAGTATAAACGCTTTGACTGTTGTAATTGGCGCAGATTGAGATAATGCAATGTTTTATTTAGTTTTATTATGCGACTAGCTTCTGCCCGCAAACTTCGTCTGCGTGATTAACTTTATTTTTAATTTCCCATCCCACCCGAACCGTCTTATTCTCACTCAAGGCATGTAATACAGTCCCATCCCATCCCTTTGAGTATAAAAAAGTAACAAATATATCGCAATTCCTTCCTCATCCCACAGGAACACTATATTTTTCGGGATAAAAAATAGTCTAAATTTTAATCCAAGGTGTTAGCAACCTACATATCAAATTTCATCGAAATCCGTTAAGCCGTTTCTGAGTTCATCGCACACAATCGCACAAACAGATAACATTTCTAAAAATCATTGTTTTGTGTTCTATTACGTTAATTACAGACCCCCCATATTAGTTTTTCTTATTTTTCTTCCATGTACAGACATCGATCGGTTACAAATACATATATCATAAGTATAGAAGATAGAAAAAGAATAGAAAGTTCCTATGCTTCATACTAATTTACATCTTACTTACCTTTGGCCGTATTTCCTGACACCAACATGTAAGAATCATCGCCTTCTACATCTAAAACCTTAATGACATCTTCAAGCTCACCAACTCTATACCAAATTTTACCGTCTTTTAAGCATTTTTTAATAAAAATCCGCTGTAATTCTTCCTTTGTAACAATGCACCAGTCCTCGTTATCGCATTTCTTGTTGCAATCCGCATCAGTTTTGATACAGCTTGCTAGATCTTCTATACTGACAATAGTCTGTGCCGGAGCGTCGGAGCCGAAGGTCTTAAATGCTTGTAGTATTGGTCTGTAGCCAGTACATCTGCACACGTTGCCTGATAAAGACCCTTCTATTTCTCGCATTGTCATGTTTTCCTGTTCTTGCATTGAGCTGGAAATAATAATATACCATATGGTGCTATTTCTGAATACAGGCGACTTTTAGGAACGAAAGAATTATCTACCACGATAGACTAGTGCTCATAGAACTGTCTATTATTATTAAATTAAGTCTATTATTTTATTTTTTATTTATTTAACTTCACATACAAACATATTGTCCATAGGCGGACTTAATGCACGAGGCATTCTCTTCCAGTCTACCTTGAGGTAGTGCAGAAATGACAGAAGTAAGGGTACATAAGCTTATATGATTAGGTGTTCAACTTTGAATATTCATATGTTATATAAATAAAAATAAGTATCTATGATACATAGGTACTATATGAGTCATATATTAATACATAAATAAAATTATACAGAGGGAGAATCTGGAGAGAGAGCGCATTCCAAAGAAGAATGGATTGAATGAAGAAGGAGGAATGCGGGAAATTAGAATGACGGGGGGGACACAATAAAAGAAGATTATTAGAGGAGCGAAGACTACACTCATAACTATCGCCAAGAAACTGGAATTAGAATATGAAAGAGGAAGGTTGTATAGGAGACGTTACTATAGTGAAAAGAGTTGTAAGGACACGCAAACTTCGCCGCTGGCGAATTGGAAACCATTTAAGTTTAGAACGATAGAAGGATATATGGTCATATTAGTAAAGATTAAACATTATCGAATGCAGTGATTGATAGGCGGTCCAGTTTATTAAGAAGATCTGCATTCAAGTCGAAAAAGCAAACGCATAGTCGATCAGCGAGAAGATTAAGGTCTGCACAAGCATTATTTTTGTCTTAGAGGGGCGAAACTTTTTAAGGCAATATAGGACACGAAGGTCACCGGTGACTCTTTGACAAACAGAGGCACTTGCGCCTGCCAATTCAGGACATTATCTACGATAAGCCCAAGGTTCTTAACAAATGGCGACCACGTTATAATTGTGCCGCCAAATGTAAGTAGTGGTAAATATGAAAAATCAATGCGATTTATCAGGCGCTGGCTGCCTCTTGTTATAGCCTGACACTTAATAGGAATTAATATTAATAATCAATATTATTATGCCTTTAAAATCTTTGTGGTTATAGTTATCTTTTAAAATATCTTATGTACGTATTTTTACAACGTTTACTTCACCTAAAGCATCATCATCAAACAATCGTCATTGGAATACGCTATTATATAGACAAAATCAATACCTATACATAGACATGACAAAGCCAGGAGAGCAGTATCCACACTGCGTTCCATTGGTTTCAGCTAATGTTTCTTGAATGGCATGGTATCCTTTCATCCTATTCCCCACGTCCTCAATGGTTGTGATCTCCCAACCATGACACGACGTGACCGACACCAGGCACTGCGAACCAAGCAATTAAATTTACTTCAAAGTATTCTAATCTTTTTGTTCCAGCCTATATGCGTCCCACTGCAGGGCACGGCCTTTCTCATTCATTGAGAGGTATTAAGCCATAGTCCAACTAATACGGGTTGTTGAACTTAATACAATAGAAATTCTTGAATACCACGCTGGATAGTGTTGATGATGTGCGTGTAACGTACGGAGTTGACAGCGAATCCCGATCTGCCGGGGCGAGGCTTCGCGGAGACGGTGCAGGCGCCGCAGCCTCCCTCGCGGCACATGTACTTGGTGCCCGGCAGGTGCAGCGTCTTTCTGGTGAAGTCCAGCAACGTCATGCTGGAGGTCACTTCGGACCCCACTGTATACAATACATGAATATAGAACAGTAGATTCACATATTTAATTCAATATTTTTATGAACGGTTATACAATCCCAGGAATTTGTCAATTTGTGTTAATTTTCAAGAAGAAAAATAAAATAAAACATACTTACGTTCATATTCCACGCCATTGACTTTTAACTTAATTGTTCCTGACGTCATGTTGCACGAGCAACTGCACTCGATATAAAAAAACTAATTAAAATGATAGAACACTGAAACCATGTTAAATACATTTGATGCGATAAACTATATGTTCTCAATTAATTCAGTTAAATCCGGACAGTTAAAATGTTCCTTTTGGAAACTTAAAAAACTGAGAGAATCGGAATGGCCCTTTAAACGGTAATAGCTGGTCACAATCTATTCACAGGATCTTTGCATCTGTCTGAATAGAGGTCACAGTAGACAGTTTGCAAGCCTCCGTGGTGCAGTTGGTTAGACGCCGGCTGTGAAACGAGACGTTGCAGATTCGATCCCCGCACCGATACAAATGTGTGGGATCTACAGTTATTTCCTTCGGGTATGGGTTTTTGAGACCAAAGAGTCTCTTGTAGTTCCTGATACCCACGACACAAGACTCGATCTTAGTGTGGGGTCAGGAGTATGTATGTAACTGTTGTTGGATGTAAGAAAGAAAAGAAAGAAGACATAAAGAAATAAATAATTGTAAAAAGAAGAAAAAAGGGGTATTTAAGTATTGATTTAGTTGTTAAGAACTCATCATAATTTAGGTTTAGTTGCATTTTATTGCACTGATCTTACCTCCAGGGGCATTGTACCACATTAAGCCAGTATATGTAAATTCTACAAACAAATAAATTGAGTTACGTAACAAGGTTGAAGGACAATCGCTGACGTTGCAGCGACACTATAATAAATAATTATTGATACATAAAATCGCTGATGCAAGTATGACGTCGATCGAAGGCACATGCCAATTATTATTTGTAAGAAAAGGCATTCCATATTCTTATTTCGAAGAGGAATTTTTGATATGATTAATTTATTGTAACTTTAATTTTCTTGTGGCAAACTTAATTGGTATCAATGTGTGCTCATAGCGTTATTTTAGCACTTATTCCCTACCCTATTTACATGTTATTTATAGATAAGCAAGTATATTCACTGTTTTCGATCGCCAAAAAGAATTTTATTGTACTGGTAGTATTTACACACTTTTACGATGTAAATAACTTGATTATCTTGTGCTAAATTTCTATGTGATTATTTTTAACTGCCGTCATACCTGGAATGGATTAAATAAAACATAATATTCTAAGACATCTTGTCTGGAATTTAATATGTAGGAAGATTCTGACGACAAAACGCAAAAAACTGAATTTCAGTTATAAAAGTAAAATAAAAATTAAACTTAATTGTTTACATCGTAAAATTGTTATTAAATTTTGCAGTTATATCCTACCGTAAATAGATAAGAAATTACCAAAAAGAAATCAAACATTAATAAAAGTCAGTGTGTCATAACAATATGTTTTTCTTTTGTTTGTTATCTAGGACTAGTCATTTGTTTTGTTTTATTTTATTAAATCTTAGTTTAATAGGTACCAGCTGTTAGGCCACTTATTATAGTTTATTTCTTTCAATAGCTTATTTATTTCAATAGTTTATTTCTGTTAAGTTACACTGTTTAGGTTTATTTATGTATTGTAGCCTTAGAAGGTGTTACTTTTATTTTAATATTTGTCGTATTATTATAAATACATTATAGTGTAAGTAAATTTGTTACCGCCACTGGTTGTCCAAATAAATAATTAAATGTGTCATTTCACAGGTTAAGCAAGGCGCAGACCCCGTAATAATTAGAAAAAAAATCGAATTATGATTGGATCTTCATGAGATGAGTCAATTACTTATGAGTTATAATAAATAAATAAATACACCCAACAGTTACATACATAGACTTGAACCCACACTAAGATCGAGCTTGTGTCGTGGATATCAGGAACTACGAGAGACTTTTCGGTCTCACAAACACCCAGACCCGAAACAAATACCTATGGTTCACACAAACATTTGTTTCGTGCGGGGATCGAACCCACGGCCTCTCGTTTCTCAGCCGGCGCCCAACCAACTGCGCCACGGAGGCTGTCAAGTTATGACGCTAGTGTTGCGGGTTCAGCCTGTTTAAATTATTTCGCGAACAGTGTAAATATTTATCTCACGAACAGCTGCCGTGGTACAGTTGGTTAGACGCCGGCTGTGAAACGAGAGGCTGCGGGTTCGATCCCCGCACCGAGAGAAATGTTTGTGAGGTCCACAAGTATTTGTCTAAGGTCTAGATTTTTGTGAGACCTAAAGGTCTCTTGTAGTTTCTGATACCGACGATACAAGGCTTAATTGATCTCAATATCCGCTCAGGACTATATTATATATGACTGTTGAGTGTTTTATTTAATTTATTTTGACCGGATAAGATTTCATATGCGTGGATACTTCATCTGAACTCTTTTAATGTCAGTGGAAAAATATATGTATGTGTGTATGTCTTGTTAAAATTATCTAGGAATATTAATTAATTAAGAAATGACAAAGCAGTTTATTAAGATTCTATAATATCACTCCCAAATAATGTAACATTCCATTTTAGTTTCATCTTAACTTTATTGAAGAATAATTAACATTAACAGATAATTTATTTAATAAACATACAGGTATAGTATTTACAGATTTTAAATTCTATATTTTTCGTATCAATTTATGACTGGCAATTGTACCTTAATTTCTTAGTCTTAACATAAACTATTTAATGTTATTTTTGTAAACTAATAAAACTTCATGTCTTCTAGTCTAACAGCAGCCGCCGTCCCGATGTTTTGTATATTGTACGGACCATCTGGAAATGAAAGGCACCACATTATAAGAATATATAACAAATAAGATGCATTTCTCTACAATTATAAACAATAAATACGCCCAACAGACACATTTTGTGCAATGACTTATGACCCCACAACAGGATAAAAGTTTTGTGTCCTGGGTATCAGATACGAGTGGCATTTACGTTTAACAAACACGCAAAGCCGACAATAATGCTTGTGAATCGCACAAATATTTGACAAGGTGCGGGAGGTTGAACCCGCGGCCTCTCGTTTTACAGCAGTCGTTTCACTAACTGCGCCACGGAGGCTGTTAATTGATTTAAAAAAACTGATCATTGATTATATAAATTGGAAAAATAAAATCCTTACCTATCTGGAACCACTGTGTGGTAGGTATGCCGCTTTCTAATCGTGCTGATGAGATCGCTTCACGGATAGCACACGCAGTCACTACAGACAGGCAGATAGGAGGCTCGCCGATACCTAAACAATCAGCCAATAGATAGATCCTCTATTTACTCACTAAATCATAATGGAAACTATTTTGATTTTTTTTTTTATTTAACGGTACTCATATAATCGTTCATGGAAACATAAAAGGATCTCATAAAAAAATACCGGCCGTAATCACCGACATAAAGAAGAACAAGATTACAAATTGATAAATAGATTTTAGATCACTTACTAATAAATATATTAAATGAATATTATCGACACGGATAAACCAAAAATACTTCATAAAACAATATATTTATAAAATAAATATTACATTTGGATCCAAAAGCGTTGTCGGTGCCCATAGACCGTTGCCTGAAGTACACTCTGAAGTCCAGCGGAATGTCCATAGCTTGTGCCACGTGGTAGTTCCACGCTCGGTCTGTCAGCAGCTCGCCAGTCTGACGGTTGTACACCAGCTCTTCACAGGTCCATAACCCTTGACCCATGATGAATGCTCCTTCCACCTTTGGACATCAGAAGAAGAAGACTTAAGGTATATGCCTATACCAAATTAATACGCCAACCCGCACTAGGCCACCGTGGTGGACAATGGCCTAAACTCGTTCTATCGAACTCTCGGTTATAGAGAAGTGTCGAGCTTAGCACTGACCGATTATCGGCTGGTACAGGACATTTAAAATCAGTCCAAATACGGTATAAATATAACTATAATAATAATAATATCTTCAGAAAGTAACTATAGTACCAATAGTTTTATCAACAACCGGTGTCATTCCCATACAGCTCCATAATTCTTTATTGACTCTTAATTTACCGAAGTTTACGTATCTTGCCCTCCAAAAAGCCGTGATACTTAATACCTGTCGCATAGTTAGAAAATTTCTACAGACAGACCAGGAAACCCTCCCAACCCCAATGTAGGTGCAGACTTGACTTAGGTCCGTCTGCATTTTACTAACCGGCTCCTCAGCCGAGATTAAAATAGTAGAAAGAATAATAATAATAATAAATTCTTTATTTACCATACTGACTATTTACATCTACATAAGGCGCGAACACAATACCATTGTCGGTTTACAGAGTGGTTATGTTTACAGGTCAACACAAATTACAATAGTTAACACGTTAATTTCTAAAATATTCCATACTTATCTGATAAAGGCCAATATACAATACAAAACGAAACCTTAAATCGAGTACGACGGATTCTACTTCTTTAATTATTTTATTCAATTACCTACTATGCATTGACTATGCATTGACACAAAATGTAATAATTCAATTGATCATGTCGGTGGTACCCAAACTAAGCAAGCTTGTATCTTGGGTACCTCGTTGCGAATAATAGACAACTCATAACATTCTTAGATTCCAATATCTGTGCCTGAATAATTGTGACGGGAGAAGGGAGTAGACAGGTAACTGGATGATTTGGCGATATGTGTGGGTGTGTGTGGGTGTGTGTGTGTGTGTGTGTTTATGTGTGGATATTTGTGTATGAGTGTGTGAGTGTGTGTGTGTGTGAATGGGTGTGTGTGTGTGTTTAGCCTAGTATAATCTTTTCAGATTCCTCATAAGTCATAGAGACTAACCACTTCTTTAATGTTAACTTGCAGGCATGGTTGTTGAGGGTAGTGATTTTGCAAAATGTTGTGACTTTGTTGTATACATAAGGAAGTAAATACATTGGACAGCGCCTGGCCATAACGGACTTGAATTGGGGTACAGGAATGCTGAAGACGCGCTTAGTGGCAAGTGATAGATAATCTGGTCTAAGAGGTAGTGAACGATGAACACTGAGAGTGGCTTTTAAAATAAATAGTTGTCTAACCCGAAGCAGGGACGTTTCTTTATACAGAAGATCTGTCGGGTACCGGAATGGCTTTCTTAGCATCACTTTAATAACCGCCCTTTGAGCTCTTTCCAATTCAATTAGTGTGTATTTTGCAGCCCCTCCCCAAAGTAGAATTCCATATTGTATGATTGATTGACACAGAGCACAAAAGACTATGATGAGTATGTTAGGTGGAGTGCAATCTCGTAACTTTTTCATTATATAAATAAATTTTCTTACGCGGTCGGAGAGTAGTTGGACGTGAGGTTTAAAGGAAAGATTTTCGTCGAGAGTTATGCCTAAATATTTAATGGAATGTGTGCGGTTTATGACCGGGCATTCACAGCAACCAAGTGTGTTTGAGTTGGACTTACATGAGTGAAACCTCAAAGACATATGTTCGGGAGGGCTTGAAGCTCTAGTTTTAAAAAAAGTAAGAGCCTGTGTTTTGGTTACATTAAGAGTAAGTAAATTTTGATTTAAAGCATTAACGACGGCTTGTAGACTAGTTTCCGCGAGACGATATGCACTTTCCCAGGACTTTGCATGGACTAAAAGAGAAGTATCGTCAGCATAAGAAATTATTTGTGTGTTGGGAAGACGTAAGTTAAGAATATCGTTCATATATAGGATGAAGAGAGTCGGGCCAAGTATACTGCCCTGCGGTACCCCATAGGTGGTAGAGAGAGAGCCACTCTTTACATCATTGACCTTGACAAATTGCTTTCTATTGGAGAGATAGCTTTTAAACCAATTTAGTGGGGTGCCCCTAACACCAATTGCTTCTAATTTTCTAATAAGTAAAGGTGTTGATACGGTGTCGAAGGCCTTTGCAAGGTCTATGAAGATGGCCAGAGAGTGTTCACCGTTTTCAGTGTGAGAATTAACGGAGTCAGTGAGCAGCCGAGCAGCGTCCTCTGTCGACTTGCCCCTTCGAAAGCCAAACTGGTTGTTTGAAATTACGTTATTTTGATCTAGAAATTTGGTTAAACGAGAATTAACAACCTTTTCAAGAATTTTAGAAAATATATTCAAGAGTGCAATTGGCCTATAGTTTCCAGGAGTATTCGTGGATCCATTTTTGTGAATAGGACATATTGCTGCAGTTTTCCAGCAATCAGGGACATTTGCAGTCTCTAGGCTTAGGTTAATGAGGTAAGTCAGAGGTTTCACTAAAGATTCTTTTGCCTTTTTTATTACCCGGGTCGTAATACCGTCAGGCCCTGGAGCACTATTGTCTTTTAGTTGGGATATGTATTTTGCAATTTCGAATTCGTCAGTGGGGGCACAGAAAAAAGAAGCGCTTGGAGATACAGCCTGTGGTCTATATTTGTTAGCAAGAGATTCTGAAGTTTCTGAAATACTTTTTAGTATCGAGTCGGCAAGATTTTTGCCTATAGAAGTAAAGTAAGTATTGCATGCATTTAATGACTCACTGGGATTCTGGGAGCTAGTTAGTAAATGACAGGAAACTAGTGATTGATTATTAGGAGCATAGATAGACTTTAGTGTCTTCCAGAGTTTATTAGGATCGCGTTTATTATTATGAATTTGTTGAGCATTATGTTCGGACTTGAGTTTATTTAGCAGATTATTGCAAAAGTTCCTGTACCTGGTATATACCAAGCGCCTGTATTCATCGCCAGGGTAACTACGAGATGCAAGGTGTAGTTTGTCGCGATGCCGCATACATCTTATTAGGCCGGGGGTTATCCAAGGCTTTAGATTAAACTTGGAACGGCTAGAATGGGTTCTGCGCGAATGTTTATGTATTATTGATGAAATTGTGTCGGAGAAGGCAGTTGCCGCAGAGTTTATGAAACTATCTATAAGAATCGCATCCCACTTTAAACATTTAAGCTCAGCGACAACAGCATCCTCGTCAGTTGTGAATTTCCAGCGTGATTTAGTTTTAATGGATTGCCTTGTTTTAAGAGTTGTAGCAGCAATTGCTATATCGTGATCTGTTACAGAGCATTTGCAAATAGCACCGATACATTTAAAAGATGTTTTCATAAAAATATGATCCAGACATGCACGTTCTCTGGTAGGTTTGTTTATAACCGGGACAAGCGCATGAGATGCCATGAGATTTATATAATCAGAGGAGATTTTATTGAGTTTGTTACTAATGTCAATGTTCATGTCACCGGCTACGATTATGACTGAAGTTTTACTAAGAGAAGTAAGTGTTTTATCAAGGCTTGTAATAAAGCGATCGATTGTGGGCGTGGAAGGGGAGCGGTATATGCCTAGAAGAGCAATTTTGTTATTTATTACCAATAGAAGGCTATCGGCATCTTCGATCTCGGGCTGCGAGAGAGTAACACTGAACTCGGATTTTGAGTAGATGATTATGCCCCCGCTTTTGTTTGTTTGCTTATGAGTTCGAGTTACATCGTAGCCTGGCAAGGGTTCTAAAATGGTCGCTTGATTTAACCAGCATTCCGTGAGGATTAGGGCATCGAATTTCATGTTAAGTCGCTTGAGAGCTATTAAGAAGTCATTAATGTTACGTTGGTAACTCCTAATGTTATATGTGAGTATTATGAGGTTAAGTTCATGGGAATGAAATTGTTTCCTGCAATCTTCAAGACCGCTTAGTGTATGACATTCCACAGCGGTGCTTATGTCAAAGTCATTGATGGTATTAAGTAAAGCCATAGACATAAAAAATAAAAAGCGTGATTATAACTATTACACAAAGTGTGGTCCCAGAGTATTTTAAAGAAAATTGCAGGAATATACAGGGTAAGATAAATGAGAGTTGTGTGTAGTTGTGAGTGTTTGATGGAGATATGTAGTTGAGACAGGGGTTTGTGAGAGGATTGTAGTATTTTTCTATAACCAGTCTACCACGTCTACATAGTTCCGCAAATATAGAATAATTAACATAACAAAGTACCAAAAAATAGTTTAAAGAAACCACAACAGTGGGCAACGCGAGAGATACCGCAAGAGTTTTGCTGCACAGATGGATAGCAGCAACATTAATTTGCGCTTGACGATCCCAGGTGACTGTCCAGGTCCTGCAAGTTTCTAATAAGAATTGTTGGGTAGCCTTCTTGTTTGCGGGCGAGGACGGAACCATTTTTGATCCAACAAAACTTAAAACCTTGTTCATTCGAACGGAGCCTAGCGGATCGAAATAACTCCCGGTTTCTACGTGTAAGGCGTTCATTTATGTATAGGTTCCTTGGTGTTCCGGGGAGGCTGAAATCCGATGACGTAATGGAGCGTCTGCTCTTAGCGGCTTTTAGAAGTTCGTCGCGTTTTAAACGCCGGACAAATCTAATGACAAGAGGACGAGGGGAAGTGTCTGCGCCTTCTGTAGAAAACGGTCGTCGTGGGCCCACTCTAGTATTCTAAATCGGTATTTCCAAACGGAATTGTGAAAATTATACACTAACCTGCCCAACATCAAGTTCAGGGTTAATACTTCTCCCTACGTCTTCCAACAAGTCTACTCTTTTGATCACCGCTTCTCCAGTCAGTATGTCCACTTCAGCTTCAGCTATAGCAGCACCAAACGTATCATAATTTTGGAACTCAGCGCCACTGTATGACCCTGTGGTTTGAAGGTCTATGAATGAGTCGAATGCAGCCTTAATTAGTGTTTCCCACGGAGGATTATTCATCCGAGTTCTAACAGGTTCCAGCCTCATTAGCAGTTCCTCACAGCATTTTCTGACGCCAACTCCAATGTTCTGAGTGGTCACGCTTCCACCTGATATGAATCCGTTTGGAAGGAAGGAGGTACTAGGTGCTTTTACTTGAATCTTTTCTACAGGCACTTTTAATAAGTAAGCTGCTACTTGTACAGCCTTTGTATTGATTCCCTGTCCCATCTCAATTCCGTCGTGGGTTATGGAAATAGTTCCATCACCGTGATACACCGACATTATTACTTTAAAGTTCCCTGCAGAGATAGGAGTCCACCTCATTAGACAGGCGCGTAGCCCTCGTTTCTTCCATCTATTTGCAGCATTGAAATTATCAACTTCAACTCTTCTTTCATTATAATTTGCGTTGTTTTTTAGAGTATCGGCAATCTCTCTTACATCGTTGTATCTTGTAGTATCTAAATTCGCAAGACGAACTTCCAGAGGATCTAAAGAGAGTTCATAGGCTATTCTTTCCATCATTAACTCTGCTACGGCAATGTTTTCTAGGGTCCCTAAAAAAATAAATTTAATATTATTTCAAATATGCTGTCATAAATCTCTTAGCAATATGTTCTTGAAGTGTTTTTGGTATTCTAATAACATCTTCTTAGTTGTAAAATATAAAAAAATTGTAAATTTATTAATCACAAATTCTCCATAAAAATAAACCACTAGAAACAAATCATTTCTTTGTAATAAAAACTTTCTTGATCAAATCTGTAATTAAAATATATTTACATACCAAACCAAACAATTTCATTCAATTGTTAGAATATTACCTGGAGCTCTACACCAGGTATTCTTCGCCGTGTCTGTGACAGTATTAAAGGCATTGTAGGTCCACCTCTTATTATCGTAGCAGTTGTAAATTGCATCTATGCTGAGCCTGTAGAAATCTTCATTAATCAAGTGGCCGTTGTCTTGATAAATGTTCAAATTGCAGTACTGAATGACTCCGGCGTTGTTGACACCCACCTAAATTCGATAAAGATTTCAAAACTTATTGTAACATAATAATATGTTACTATAGAAATATAGTAGCGACTGCCTCGGTGGCGTAGTTGTATTACGGTACGACTACAAAGCTGAGGTCTCGGGTTCGAGTCCCGGGTCGGGCAAAGTGATATTGGATTTTTCTATTCATTATCAGCCCGGAGTCAGGAATTTGTGCCCGATATGGCGATAGGCTCGCCCCCTATCACATCGTGGGACGGAACATACAAGGCGAAATGTGGGTATCTTGGTGGCGCCTCTGCCTACCCCTTCGGGGATAAAGGCGTGAGTTTATGTATGTATGTATGTATGTATAGAAATATATTTTAAATGGTATGATTAAATGCTGTGGTATATTTTTATGTTCTTACAAGTTTCACGGAGGATCTTGAATAGGTTGCAGGAATTCCGAGAGTGAGGATGATAAATTCTATATACATTCACCGAGCTACATAAGTATATTCTAATAGTTTGTGACCAGATTATAGTTCTTCCAGAGGATCTCTCATTTTCGCAAATACAAATTAACATTTGATAGGACCCATACCTCAAAATCTCCCACAGTGGGCAGTCTTTTTCCTGCAGCTCTAATATTTGTAGACAATGGTTGAATGAATCGACAGGTTCTATTCAGCTTCTTGGCGACCAAAGAGCATGCAACTGCTGACTGTATGTTTCGAGATATCTTGTAGCCGAAACCTCCTCCGAGGCGGCGAACGTGCATGTCGACCCTGGATTAAAGATAAATTTGATAAGAAGTACTTATTCACTCTTATCGCCCACTGCTAAAAATCTTGTAACATAGGATTAACAGTACGGAAGAATTTGACAATGAGCACTGAAACTCACAAGCCATAGCAAGATTACCCAGAGAGCGAGTACAAAAAGAAAGAGTTGTGAGTCAAGCGACAGATCGACCATATTTCATGGACAGTTTTCAATGATAAGTTCCTTTATCTTTATAAAACAACGATGAAAGTAGCATGACTACCAATAAGAAACTAAATTGCTGTATGTTACTTTTTGGGTATTTCATAATAAAAAAGTGATAATAATAAAACAATAATATTAAGAGTCTCTTATATAGTTGCAACTTGTTGACCTTTACATTTTGAGCTTGTGAGTCGTTGTTATAAGTAAATATATTGACTTTGCATTATATGCATAAAATTAAAATACACAGACACAAAGCCATAAAAATTCGAATGATATTTATATTCAGCAATCAACTCCCGTATTTACATATGCATTGTATAGTTTCGGCAACATATATATTATAAATCTTATACAACTTCATGATCTAGAACTTTTAAATCGAGATTACCTCAACAAAATACCCCTATTTATGTAAATAATTACAACTCATAAGTACCTATTTTCATCCATGTTCAAAGCTCTTGCGATCATCCTCTGAGTGCCTGCCATCCACTGTGATGCGCAATACACGGACAATCCCTCCTCCGAATTGATTGCTACAGTAACTAATGTCTCCATTGTAAAGTGATATTGTCCATACACTCCTTCAGCGCCTTTAATCACTTTATTCACACTATTCCCTCTATCTTTCGCAGTAACTGTCATGAACAGCGTGTTTTTCTTGGCATCTCTCCTAGCTTCATTAATATCTACTACCGGTCTTGTAACATTCCTGTAAGTGACTTTCACAGACTTTGCAGCTCTGACTGCGAGAGGTTGAGTTTCTGCCACGACGATGCCTATGGGTTGATTGTAGTATTTTATAGAACCACTGCATAGTACTTCTTCGTAGGAAGAATAAAGTAGAATGTCGTTTGGAGTGAAAGAGTTCAAGCCTGGTATGTCTTTCGCAGAATAGAATGCTATTACTCCTGGAATTCTCTAAAAAAATTGCTTGATTAGACCCACAAAACATGAGGATAGCCAATGCTGAGACATATTCGTGCAATATGCGCAAAAATTACAGTGCACATCGGTCCTACATATGCTAAGGGCAAGAAGAAAATAAATTGATTGATGTGATTACCAATGCTTCGGTAGGATCTATAGACGCGATGTCACCCCTCCCAACATTACTCAATACAAACGCAGCGAACACTTCATCTGGACATGCTGGCAAGTCTTCCGTGTATTTAGCTTCACCTGAACATTGAATCTGGAAGACAAAATGCCTATAAGTATTCAAAGAAATAACAACACTTAGAATACAAAAACATCTAAAAGCTTTCTAAATAAGAAGACACAACAGTTTCCTCCAGAGTGTTGGTCCATATTTAACATGAGAAAAATTCTATCTATTTTTCATAAGTACCAGTGGGCTGAGATATATGTGTAAAGAAAACATAAACATACCAAAGCTTCAATCTTTTCCAATGGTTGAGTGAGTGGCCACAGCGACGTGTCCGTGTCATACACCTGTCGAGAACTCGACACCGGCCTCGTCTCACGCATTCTAATAGCTCCCGAGGCGTATCGTGGGTGAAGAGCATTTTTTGGACACAGTTGTAGCAAACCCTAGATGACGAAAAATAATTTGAGAATATTCTTGTAGTTGTGTATGAAGCTAGAATTATTATTTTTTGGGCTTTTTCAAAGCAATGATAAACCAAATAACTTAAACGCATTTTTATTACAAACTATGAAAACGAAATATTATCATGAAAGATGACAGCTAAATTCATTTTTTGTATTGAATAATCAATTTTATAATACTGAATAAAATTGATAAAGAAAAAACAATTAAAGATCTAATGTACATGTTATGAAAGAGTTAAAGATGCATAACTCACTTTATAATAAAGTCTCATTGCCAAAGACTTTCTAAATGCCGCGGGAGCTTCGGGTGGATTTTCCTCCACCAGCAATTCACTGTCCAAAGCTCTTAAAGATTCTTGCAGGGTTTCGTTGTTAAACAAGTTTCGTCCAACCAAGTACTTCTCCGTGGTTCTCGCTCGGTTGAACGATGGTGATAAATTGCCAAAGACTATTCTAGCTTTTTCTATATTGTTAGCGTTGTCAAATTTGTAGAAGAACCCAGCGTTCACTACCGCGTGGACGCTTTGGGTTCTGGCCATGATCTGAAATATTTATAGATACCAGTATTACTAGATTTCGATCATATTCGATATTTTAAAGTGGGTTTGGACCAGTTACTATGACAGGATGAATTCAGGCCGACATGACGGGTTACACCAAGTTTCACCGTCAAGGTAATATCCGAAATCATTAGCAAAATTATGTAGATGAAATTAACAAGGATTCTCAGGTATTGGACTACAACAAAGTAGGGTGGAAGTATTAAAGAGAATTCTAGGCCCAGGAATAGAAGCGTTTGGGTTAATATTAACCCAAAAATCTTTGATTCACTAAATAATTATTAAATTAAAAATCATCATACCTTAAATGTCACTACCCTGTGTGCACTACTCAATGGTGGTAGCATCACATTAACGATCACCTTTCCAGTCATATTGGTTGTTAAAAACCTGTTCATTGATAACGTTTCCCGTGTATGAGCGCTCACTGCAATATTAATACTGGTAAGTAGGAATATTATAATAATTGTTGTTAATACAGCTCTGCAATTAGTTAGATCATTGTTTTAAATGTTTATTGCATTAATAAATAATTGAACCGTGTTCTAGGAAATGGAGTGCTATAATCGTTAAAACACATACCAACTGTAATCTGGGCGCCAACTGTAGCAAACATGAGGTAAATATCCGATGGGAATTCGTTGTGCTGGTGTTTAATCATCAGGTTACCCGCTATCGTACCTATCTGTAAATAAAAAATCACAAACAGTATTAAAATCCATCAGCTTATTTATTTTAACTTCTGCAAGACGTAGGTCTTTTCGAGAGTGTGTGAGAGTGAGATTAATATTCTTTTAGGAACTAAATGGGTTTTTTAAAACATTGTGAGTATAACTATTTATCCTAGACTCAACATTTGATAGCGTATTTTATCAAGCAAATATAATGATTGGAAGAAAGCAAAGGACACGACAGAGACTTGACTTCAAGCAGATTGATGACTTAAAACGAGTTTGTAAAAACAATATATATGTTAAGATATACGTACATTCCTGACAGGTATATGAGCGACGAGCTTCAAATGGTCGCAGAAGGTGTGCAAGTACCCAAACCCATCAGTACTGACGACTGTCTGGTAGACATACAGGAGTTCAGAAAGAGTCAGTCCAGCTCCAATCACCAGGTTTTGGTCAACCTTGTAGCCCTTTAGCTCACTTACTTCGTCTATATCTATTAACACTGGTGGGTACTCGTCTATAGGGTATGCCGCTGTAAAAAATGTCTTGGAAATTAGAAAACCATTGATTTGCTAGCGGCATTGCGTAATCAATGTGCAACCGTAATTACAGTATTATTTTTTCAATTTACATCCCACAGCTGGACACGAACCTGCCCCACGTTTTAAATAGTCTTGTTTAATTTAGTATAGACTGTAATCAATCCATGCCACCATAAAACACGAAGATTTATAACTAAATAGAGTGACAAAAATTTTAATTTATTATGCCCAAACCTTCATGAGCATACAATGGCAATTCCGTAAATACCTTTGGCGGTGTTCCCAGCCACAAGCATGTAGGGTTTATTCCGCTCCTCCAACAGTATCCCGAACAAGTCCCTAAGATCGTACACGACGTACCACACCTTATCATCTTTCAATTTTATCTTCATTGTAGTGTTCACGTTAAAGTCTGAGACGACGCACCAATCGCTATCCAGACACGTCTCTTGGGAGCAAACTGTTCCACTTTTATCGCATATTCTGAGATCTTCTATATCTGTTATGGGGTCCGGCGAGTCTTTAGCGAATTTCTTGAACGCTTCCAAAATAGGTCTGTAGCCGGTGCATCGACAGATGTTGCTTCCGAAGGACTGCTCTATCTCTCTCATCGTAGGTCTGATTTTCCTTTGCAGCATGCTGTTGGATAGATCGTTGTCAATTGATATATAGTAGATGAAGGTGCCTGTGTTTGCAAATTGCGTTGTTACTTACTTTAAAATGGATTGTAATATTTATATTATACACTGGTGTTGTAGAGTGATGTGTATATTTGGATATAGTAAACACTACTTGTATACGTTACATACCAGATAATGTAGTAACTCCAGACTTTTAGCACCAACAAACTGTTTGTTATATAAAAAAGCTACATTTTCATACCCAATGATAATGTAATTGTTAATGCACCCGTGAATCTTTAGGCCCTGGGTAATATTAACTATTTTGCTAGTCGGGAATGCCTCAATCATTCAATAAGTACAATATTTGGAAATCCTCAAATCAAAACATAAAATAGATGTTTAAAAATATTTCAACGTTTTAAACTTCCCCATCGCAGATTACTTCAATACTCGAGTTAAACTTTAAGATTTACGAGTTAAGATAACTGCTGAACTTGTTTTGGCAAATACCACTTACATAAGAAACAAGTTATGCGGTCACGAGGGACACTTGTGATACTCAAAAATGTCAGGCAATAATTTTAAACCTAGTTTAGACTTAATCATTCAAGAAAGATAAATATATCTCATTGCTAGTTAGGGTCTGATTTAATAAATCTATTGATCATTTGTATTCAGAGAAACGATATGGATTATATGGCCTAACCCCTCTCAATCGTACTCTCGATTGTAGAGGAGGCCCGTGCACTACAGTGGGACGTATTTGGGCTGATACAGATACAGATTTAGAAAAACCAATATGGTACATACGTAAAACTACAATTATAATCATTACATGTTTACATATTATACCGGGTATATCAAGACCGCGACCGAAAACGAAGCTGGGTGGTAGTTTTAGTGGTTATAGACACAATGCAACTAAAATTTTTGCAAAAAAAGCGACAAATATTTTTTTGCAATTTTTTTTAAAATCACCGATTTTAGTTGGTAAATCCTTAGTTTTTGTGAAAATAGTAATTTAAACCCTTACGTACCATTGCGTCTTTAAAAATAAAAAGGTGTACATCATTATTTTGGAAAAAATATGTATTTATCAACCAAATACGATGATAAGTAAAAAATTACAAACAAAAAGTTGTCGATTTTTTTTTGCGAAAATTTTAGTTGCATTGTGTCTGAAATCACTAATACTACCACCTGGCTTCATTTTCGGTCGCAGTCTTGATATACCCTGTATTTGTTAAATATTAACTTTGAATAAAAAGAAAATGAAGAATTAGTATGAATTATTCTAGCTTCGAAGTTTGCTATTAATCGTTAGTTCCCGGATTTGATAACGCATAGATATTTTTAAAGATTTATCCAAAAACAATTTTTAAGTCTTCAACTTTTATCCTATGGTCTGCATAAAATCTCATAAACTCACTTGATGTACATTGAAGTATGTATTTAGCACTCCATATTTTTGATTCCCACGAGATAAGACACGATCCTATTGTGGTGCTAAAACTATGTATGTGCTGTTTGGTGTAGTTATTTATGATATATATTTCCTTACGTGTACATAGCCATGATCCACCCCGGGGTGCAGTGGCCGCACTGGGTGCCGTTCATCTTTGCAAGTGTCCTCTGCAGCACGTGGTAGCCATCCTTCTTGTTCCCAACCTTCTCCACTGTCGTGATGTCCCATCCGTTGCATGATAGTACTGATATTACGCACTGAAACAAAAATATTCTTTATAACTTTACGCTTAGATTCTTAAAAGGGTAGGTAGAGTAACATATGCGTTTTTATTTCGTAAACTCCCCCATTATTTTTAAGAGGTATACTATTCTGTATAGGCTGTTAATCGTAAGATCCTAGGTTAAAACAGGCCATTTACTTTGCGAGTTTTTCGGTTGGAAAATTCCATATTAGTTGCCCGGATTTGAATTTTTTGTCAGGCACGGTTATAGGCATACCACTAGTTACATCATAAGAAGAAAAAACCTCGGTGAACTTTACTTGTATTATTTAAATTTTACTACCGATCGACATAAATAAACCCGCCCGCTCGAAATGATAAATCATTTTTTGTGCACTGGTTTTGTTTATCCACAAGCCAATGCATTTCGAAAGTGCTGCACGTTATAAGATCATTTTTTTAAAACTCGTTTCTGTTGTCTTATGTGCAAATATGTAACTAATGAAAACGGTATCGAGTGAAAGGTCTGGTCACACTTTCAAGATTTTACTTGGATTACATTACTTGCCATAATTTATTATATAAACAAACGTAAGATCATGCTTGTTTCTGCGAAAGAGTAGGTATAATTGCGTCTAGTGCCATTCATATTTCGCCGAAAAGATTTATATTCAAAAATATAATAGGTGCAGACTTGTACCCATGAAAGTGGGTAGCTTAGATAAACTACATTACTTTTTAATAGAACTACGTTTTTTGGGATAAAAGTAGCCTAAGTGTTAATCCAGGGTGTCAGCTACCTCCGAACCAAATTTCGTCGAAATCCGTTAAGCCGTTTCTGAGTTCAGCGCGCACAACCGCACAGACAAACAGACAAACCGATAAACAGAAAGCATCTAAAATTCATTGTTTTGGGTTCTATTACGTTAATACAGACCACTCATATTGGTTTTTCTCATTTATCTTCCATATACAGACATGCATCGGTTACAAATTTATTATATTCTTACATACATACATACATAAACTCACGCCTTTATCCCCGAAGGGGTAGGCAGAGGCGCCACCAGGACACCCACATTTCGCCTTATATGTTCCGTCCCATGATGTGATAGGGGGCGAGCCTATCGCCATATCGGGCACAAATTCCTGACTCCGGGCTGATAATGAATAGAAAAATCCAATACCACTTTGCCCGACCCGGGACTCGAACCCGAGACCTCAGCTTTGTAGCCGTACCGTAATACAACTACGCCACCGAGGCAGTTATTATATTCTTGGCTTACTATATTTTTTAAAAATAACATTTGTAAGTTGAGACAAGTGCCGCAAGATGTCACTATAGTAAAATTAGATTCAGAAACAACAATAGCTCTTCCTCAATCAGTTACTATCAAATGATAACTAATTCTTTTGTGAATTAATTTCAAATGAATTGTATTAAGGTTAGTAATGACTGGGTAAATTGAGTTTAAAATGCTAGGTATTACCCATTACGATCACGCAATGTTTAGGACTCTCAATAAGGTCAGACAAATAGGAACGAATAATAAGGGTTTAATGGTGAAAAAAAAATTGCTGCGTGCAAGCCGGCTACTATAAGTTGCTGTGAAAACCTTTGGGGTCCTATATTCAGCAGTCGACTTCATGTGCGTGAAAATGATGACAATATTATAATATATGGCAATACATTTTTTTAAATGCCAGCACGGCAATATGACCGCAAATTTAGGATCGGGTGATGTGGAGAAATTTGATTGCCAATTTGGAATATAATGTCAGATTTTTACAAGACAGATATTTTGTGGTAAATGCATTTATGTAGATAGATAAAACCGCGATAGAACCGCTACCCAGAGAAAAAGAAAAAAAGAAAAAACAGTTTTAATGGCCACAGACCTCAAAGACATGCGACGTACATACACAGTTGGAAAAAAAGAAAAAAATTACGAATCCGAATAATCACTAGCTGAAATTAATGGCGGCGTTATGTCGAATGCAAATATTTTACCACTACTGTTCCATAGATATTTGTATTAAAATTATTAATGTAACAGACAGCCTCCGTGGTGCAGTTGGTTAAACGCTGGCTGTGAAACAAGAGGCCGCGGGTTCAATCCCTGCATCGAGATATAATAGGTTTGTGTGAAACACAAGTATTTATTTTGAGACTGGGTTTTGTGAGGCCGAAAAGTCTCTCGTAGTTTCTGATGCCCACGACACAAGACTCGACCTTAGTGTGGGTTCAGGGCTAGGTATGTGACGTTTGCGTAAATGTATTTATTATTTATTTAACAAGCCGGAATATGTTTAAAGGTCTTCCAACAGTCACGATTTAAAATAAAATTCATGTTTGATTTAGAAAGTAGAACAAGATATGTACATTACTTCTTGCATCATTTTTTGTTAATCAAAATCTTTTAAAATGTATGACTGTCATCTTTTGAACGGTAATTTTGCTATTGGCGTTTGAAAGTAACTAAGAATAAAAGAACATCTAATCACTGCTTACACGCATCATTCTATAATAAGCTCGCTTATTGGATAAAACTATAATCAATTTTCTATGGAGATATGTCACTGTAATGAAGCTTGAATTTCTTTGCTACAATAAGAATATCTATAACCTACATTAATTTTTTATTTGGGTATTGAGGGTATTTCAGTTATGAAACTATTATTTATATTTTTTTATATAATCGAACACAAACAACTAAAACTATTGGCAGTTCCTAATATCACATGTCTACCTAGGATCCGAATTCAATTTGCGATTT
This sequence comes from Deilephila elpenor, assembly GCA_949752805.1. Classification (NCBI taxonomy): domain Eukaryota; kingdom Metazoa; phylum Arthropoda; class Insecta; order Lepidoptera; family Sphingidae; genus Deilephila; species Deilephila elpenor. The sequence continues at coordinate 13,525,837 of OX457108.1, forward strand.
TAGGTCAAAAAAATCGAGTCACCTTGCACAATAGTTTCTTCGTGCCTAGATCAAGATATCTAATATTATGGTGAGCCAGCAAACTGTATCCAAGCTTATTCTATTGATATCTTTTTAATTTAGGTTGAACACCACAGTCAACATGAGACTAAAGATTTTCCCACCCACCACTGCAACTCATATCAACCAGGATCAACAACACGTAAAGAATTGACACCAAAAACTGAAGATCGGCAAGTCTCTTGGGTACATTAGCTTGTCGTTTATCACAATGAATCTATAGTTCTTAAATCTAATTTCAGTTAACCCTGTTTTTTCATTTTCACGAAGCTAGGATTCGGTCACCTAGTAAGCAAGTTTTCCTAGGGAATGAGAATGACAGAAGAAGGAGTGTATACCGAGTTGACGGACTGCACGGGCGCGCCAGGGTACTTGGACACGGCGACGATGCAGGCGCCGCAGCCGGCCTCGCGACACATGTACTTGGTGCCGCGCAGCTCCGCGCCGTTCCTGATGTAGTCCACCAGGGTCACATCTGAACGTGTCTCGCTACCAACTGGAATTTGAGAACACACTATAAGAGTTATATTATCAATAAAATTAAACGTGTACTGCTAAATATAGACCTTCTCCAAGGATTACCACAGCGACATCTTGGAAATGGCCTGCATTTAGCGCCTTCCTACAACGTTATTTAGGTCCGTCTACCTTAACATGTATTTTATAATCTTGGTTCTTCATAGACATACGTCAGTCAAGTCACAAATTCTATGTTTTATTCAACGCATGCTTAAAATTATATTTAGATCAATTAAGCGCCGTTGATATATGAATTGAAAAAACCGCTATTGCATTCGGTTCTTTCTTTTCTTTCTTTCTATATGGTTAAATGGAGGTTAAAATTAATACATATTTTTATAAGTTATCAGAGTAGAAATTGCTGTACGGCTCCTGAAACATTGCCAACGCGAAATCCGACAGATGAAAACTACGAGTAATACTAAACCCTTCAGGTGTCCATGTATAGACAATAGACCTTTGACAGATGCGACACAATGGAGAACAACTGGAGAACAATGGAGAACGTCACATAAATTTTGATAGGGAGCCCAATATGAGCGTTTTGGAGACCGGAAGGGATATAAGATTTTGGAACGTTTGTTAAAAATTGCATATGACATTAATTTGTTTCGCAAAATGACTGCGACAACCCACATCTTAATATGGCGGCGGTAGGTTGTAATTACAGTGAAAGTGGTTCAGAGGTACTGTTAAAATAACTTATACATAATTTATATGTAATGAAGATTGACATGGTCAGTGATTTTACGGTCGGCCGCCTCTCTAAAATTATTGTTATAGAGAAATAATTCAAATTTAAATTAATATTAAAACAAAATGTAATGTTTGGTTTAGAACAAATTAAAGAGACTTTGGAGCGTTTCACCTTTATATCATGGCACCTCCAGGACAATATTTATGTAGCGCAAAAAATGAGACAATACTAGCTAGTGATTCATGAGAACTTGAACAACTAGTCAAATAAAATATAACGGTTAAATACAGGAATTTGTTACCGGGTCATTACGTTGTGAACAACTGTATGCGCGATTTAAAATGCAAGCCTTGATATTTAATCGTTCTCACATAATTTGTGATATTTAGCTTACTTCTACTAAATGTATTTATTTTCCGAAACACCTGTTAATTACTGTACCAAAGTGAATAAATTTGCTCTAGTATAATTTATAAGTATACTGTACTATGTCAACCCAAAACCGACATCTGCTGAGTATGAGACTCTTCTACAAATAAGAGTTCGATTTAAAGGGCTAACGCTATAATACATATAATAATATAATAATCTTTAAGTTTTTTCTATTTCTCTTAATAATTTAATCATAATTATTGTCTGTATTATTAGCTACAGTACTTGTTTGCTCAACTCCCGCTAAAATACTACTATAAGTGAAGTCTTGTTATTGGCTATCAGTCTTTTATTCTAGATTTTATTTTAAGTATATATAGCTGTAAGTCTTCCATGTCACGACATAAAATAAAATAAAATAAAAATAAAAATACAAGTCAGCCTACTGGCATAAACGGAGAGGTACATGTCCTATCGATAGCCGCACTTAATCACAGTTTTATTTGCGTTTTGTTTAATGAGTAATATAAAGGTACCTAAAAGCTGATGTCATATGATGATATATTCGTATCTATCTACTGTCCCGATAGGGAATTTCGTGCATGAAGATGTAAAAACCGCCTTAGAGCCCTCACACAAATACGTCTCCTTTCAGGTTCAGCCCTTATAAACGGCGTTAGGGAAACGCTTTCGGAAACAAAGACAGGCGATATTACTAAGAATACTTTTGATTGAGGTCTGAAGTAATTGATTCCAATGAAAATAAATCATATTTTTACTTAAAGTAGTGTTATTCATGCTCCACCATTTTAGAATAGCTGAATAATGTATCTTTAAAAAATCATCTAATTAAAAATTATGGAGCGTGAATAATGCTCATGAATCGTTATAAAAGTTTTTTTTTTCCACCGCAATCATTTTCTGATCCATCGCGTCGTCTTAAAGTATTATTAGTACATTCTTACCGTTTGTCTTTGTTTTCGGAAGCGCTTCTATAATACCCATACAGGCTTCAAGTCAGCGATACGACCGCTCATGGACAGTAGAAAGCCAATCAACAAATCGCTCGCCATTCTGTCATGTTATGTCTTGTCTCCTTGTCTACAATGTCCTTCAAACCGGAACACAACACTACAATACTGCTGTTTGGCGGAGAGACCTACCACCAAAGACCTTGTACCAGCAGATAACCACATAATACATACTGTATTATCTTACTCAAAAAGCTGGTCGGTGAACGAGTGTCCTAACTTGTTCCTGACGAAGTAGGATAACCTATACGACCGCTTGAGTTTGGTTGTGACATGTAAACAACAAACATTTGCTATTTTTAGTTATAATTGCGTAATACATAGTTGCTTTTGCTTTTTTGTCTAAGATTTCATTTCTGTGTTACTTTCTAGTGGTTACTGGTCCACAATAAGGTGTATTGCAGATTTTTATATGGTTTAAAAACAAACAGAACTTATAGAACTTACTATTACAGCTAAGTTTTTCATTCCGCTTTTATTGAGCTATAAGTAGTAGAATTTGTGTATGAGCTAATAAATGCTCATTCTGACAAAAAAAAATATTAATTTGAATTATTGATAAACACACACTTAGCGATTCATGACTGCAAACAGCGTGGCTACCACTTTTAAATGAAATGCCGTTTATACCTAAAACAATATCTAAATGTCAAAGAAATGTCATAAGTCGTAAAAGTTCTCCTGCATCAACAACTATACAATACAATTTGGTATTGGTACAATACAATTTGGTTTTTTTAGAAAAGGTCATCGAATCTGTTTTGTATGCACTAAAAACAACTTGACACGCAGATAATATATATCTTGTATGTTTTATAGGACCATTCACATTATATCTTACATGGACTTTTTATACGTATGTATACTTTTGTATGACCCTTAAAAATAACAACCTTTCTTCCTTAATAAGATTTCCGTCACTTCGTAAATCTTACAGATCAAGGTTTCCTAAGAAAATAAATAAAAAAATTCACAAGAATATTATAATAATCAATGACACTGAATCTAATATTTTGGAAAATGTTTAATGAAGAGTTTAAAGAATCACCCCATCATAAATTTAAGGGCAAACATTAAGTACCTCGTTAACGTATTTTGAGGACCATATCTTTTAAGTAAACAAAAATTTCTTAAGTATTCCGAAAAAAATATTACAATGCGTACATCAAAATAAGTAATTTGAAAAACGTACCGGAGTGTTGAACACCGTTGATTTTGAATTTGATCCGATCCGTAGTTTTCGCCATGTCGGTGATCACAGTGTATGCGCCGGCCGACAGTTACAAGATAACTACATCTCACGAGCCACCACGTAAAAACTCTGCACAATTTTAGAGATCAGCAACATAAACTTTGTTGAATAAAACCTGAGAGCTTTCACTAGCAACCGCACGTATATTTACATCGATATTTTTTGGAATATCAGTTTCAACTGTCGGAAACGTCAACGGAATATAAAAGGCGTTGCAAGGATTTTGTACTTAATAAAATAAATTACATAATAGTCGAAAAAAAATGTATTAACTAAGAAGTCAGTAATAAATTGGAGGGAACCACTCGAGTTTTTGTTAAAATCGTCATTATCTTAATATATTTTGATCTAAATTTTAAAACTACCGTTCTTAATATTATTTAAGTAATAAAAAAATTAAAAAAAAACTAATTTATATTAAACGGACTTGTGAAAGCGACTAAGCTTTAGCTGGGGGAGCGTAATGCAGTCTCGAATATACATAAATATTCGACAAGTTGTTCAAAACCGGATGCACTGGCACGCGTCTAGGTCACTGACTCGGTTTTTATAAGTTTTACAATAGCCTTTTTTGTTTTATAACACTATTACAACGTGTCTATCTCCCTTACGTTCTAACCGACAGCTTATGGGGTCAAGGCTAACCTGCTGCTCGTAGAACACCTGTTGGTCTACGGACCACGGTCTAGGGACTTTATCCTCTAAAAGATGCCAGGTTAGAGACATTTCTATCAGCCAGGATCGACAGTGGCACGCAAAGAATAGACACCGAGCACTGAAGGCCGACGAGACTCTTAGTAACACTAGCTTGTCAATAATTAAAGTTGATTATATAACCATAACTATATCGGTGAAGGAAAATACATCATACATACATAAACTTACGCCTTTATCCCCGAAGGGGTAGGCAGAGGCGCCACCAGGACACCCACATTTCGCCTTGTATGTTCCGTCCCATGATGTGATAGGGGGCGAGCCTATCGCCATATCGGGCTCAAATTCCTGACTCCGGGCTGATAATGAATAGAAAAATCCAATACCACTTTGCCCGACCCGGGACTCGAACCCGAGACCTCAGCTTTGTAGCCGTACCGTAATACAACTACGCCACCGAGGCAGTCAAAAAAGGAAAATATCGTGAGGAAAAACGCATACCATAGCAGTTTGTAAGAATTTCTATGGTATGTGAAGTCTGCCAAACCGCACTAGACCAGCGTAGTGGACAATATAATCTAACCTCTGTTAGTTGTACTCTCCATTGTAGAAGAGGCCTGTACGCTGCTGAGGGACGTGTATAGGCCGGTACTGAAACCCATCACTGAGGTATCGTAGCCAAGTGACATGATGAAGGGTAGCAGCGTCATCGACGGGAGATATAAAACCGTGCGATCGCCAACTCACTGGACAAGCGAGGCGAGTATTGGGAAAACCCCCCTTAATAGAAAGCCATATGCGCGCCGATTTACCCTCCCGAAGGTTTTCAGATACGATCCCTGACCGCACACGGTCTCGGGTATCAGTTCTGATCCTGAATTATATGTCAGTTTTGAACATATCAGCACCCGGTATCATATCAGTGGTTATTCTCGCCATCAATTAGCAAGTTACCTCAATCAACATAGCTGTTATGCAAATCCGACCTGTAAACGCATGTAGAACTAGATCATAATTATAGAAATAAATAAATAATAAATACACTCAACAGCCACATACACATTGAGATCGAATCTTGCGTTGTGGGTATCAGGAACTACGAGAGACTTTTCGGTCTCATAAATACCCAGACCCGAAATACCTGAGGTTCTCATAAATATTTGTCTGGGTGCGGAGATCGCACCTGCTGCCTCGGCTGTTGAATTGCTATAGAAATCCTTTGGGGAAGCCTAAAAATTCCACCAACAGCAAATACTTTCGCACATCGTCACGGAACCCTTAATAGCAAATCAACATCCACTTAACTACGGAACAGAACACCGATAAGAAACATCGAAAACGAGTTATGAGGCTGATCAGCGCACATTCAGATCGACACCCAACATGTTAGGTCCTGTACTTATCTAGAATCTAAACAGCGAAAGTGATGGAGTCTAGATTGGCTAGACCAGACTATCGAAACTTGTTTTTTATTTTCATTATTATTTTGTGCGTTCTAAATTTTTGGTTCGTGTTTTTATTTATTTGTAAAAGAATATAATGTTAGGGAACCTACATACAGAGCAGAATGGGGCTGTCGGAAGACTTCAAGATCCGTAATTGTGTGAATTGAATTTGGTAGAGCCATTTGTCAGTCATGACTCGGCATGAATGGGCAGGCTCGTCTGAGGGGGTACCAACTCACAGGAGATTGACCTAAAATGACAGCTTTGCGGTCGCGTATCTTTCAGTGAGTGAGATTGACTGATGCCCAATACCTCTTTCCTTTACCTATCCTTTTTTCTTCTCTCCTCTCAATTTGATGGGCCGGCAACACGTCCATGAGTCAATCTTTTCGGATGTTCATTGGCGGCAATGACCACTTACCATCGGGTGACCTGTTTGCCCGCTTGCCGCACCTGTTGTATAAAAAGAATATAATATGTATGTATGCAACTAGACTAACGATCAAAATTATTCAAAAAGTTTTAATTTTGTCGTTTTTGTATATAGCCTGTAAGTATTTGCATACAGTTGCTTTCTGTCTGCGATGCGGCAGATAAGCTCCTAAAACGTGTTCAGCGCTAATTTAGTCACGTGCTACTAAACACTAACTAGTCAGGGGCCCAATACAACGTTCCGTCTAACGCCTTTTTCCTTCTTTTTTTCTTCATATTTTCAAAGTTTGGTGACGCAGCTACGCTTCAAATTTTGTTGATGTTCACGGACGGCACAAACTCTTACCATCAGGTAAATTATGCTCGAATGCCAGACGTAAGCAATAAATATAATAGAGTATCCACTCGTAAGCCGTATAATTAAGATAAATACAAATATCATACCACAAACTGCTGTTTGTCCGACAATCTCAATTTTATACAAACGATTGCTTTTACAACCGCCATGCTGACATCTATTCATATTTTCCTGAGTAAATAAAAATACACAATGTAAACATTGTAAATAAAACAAACTCCGAAGAGAACAGCTCTAAATTCAGTTTGAAATAATAAATCTCCGAAGAAGATATTATATTTCGTAAGTGCGGGGCTGAAGGATATATTATCTCAGGATATATCTCCACATTGTCGAGCACTTGCACTCGCTGCGATTTATTTATCTCTCCACCAGCGTCTGCGTTGTGTCCGACATCGGGTAATATATTGCGTTTTGTATTGAAACAATAATACTCTGTGTCTTTGATTTTTCGTGCATTGAAATTGTATTCGATTCGTTTGGTGAAAACCTATAATATTCAATCGTGAGCAATTTCGTTGTATAATATGAGGCCACCAATTTTTTTTTTTTTGTCTTTATTGGTTCACCACAATTGTTACACTGATTATAGTAATTTTACACGATTACCTCTAAAATAAATATTAAGCTAAGTGTACAATTTTTAACAGTAAACACTACATGAATATGAATAACTTAGGTTAAGGTTAGTCAAAAATCTAGTAAGCTAGAAATAAAATTGATATTTAATTTCAATTGCACTACATTTACCATCACCTATCTATATCAGCCCATATACGTCCCACTGCAGGGCACGGGCCTACTCCACAATCGAGAGAATCGATTGAGAGTGGTTAGGCCATATAGTCCACCACGCTGGCCTAGTGCGGGTTGGCGGACTTACATACCGTAGAAATTCTTTAAAATCGCTACGGTATGCAGGTTTCCTCACGATGTTTTCCTTCACCGTTAAAGTGCGTGGTGATTGACTATCAATACACACATAACTCCGAAAAGTCAGAGGTGTGCCCTGGGATTTGAACCCGCGACCACCGTGAACATGTAGGCAGCCGCGTCTGGTCCGTTTACCAACAGGCCACCACGCACCATCACCTGCATGGTAGTAATATTATCGTGAAATTATAAAAAAATATTTTCATTGCCTAATACTAAACTTACTGGACCATTTTCCAAAAAATAATTAACAGGTGAGAAATCAATCTGCAAATTAATTATTATTTACAGAGACAAATGTATTGTCGTCTTCCAAATAGTAATAATATTATAAAGCAAATCATTGCCCCAATGAGCTTAAGTAGTGTATATCCCCATGTAGACGCGACACTATTTATACAGGGTATATCAAGACTGCGACCGAAAACGAAGCCAGGTGGTAATATTAGTGACTTCAGACACAATGCAAGTAAAAATTTCGCAAAAAAAATCGACAACTTTTTTTTTGGTCTTTTTTGCTTATCGTCGTATTTGGGTGATAAATACATAGTTTTCCTAAAATAATGATGCAGACCTCTTTATTTTTCATCACTCAATGGTACGTAAGGGTTTAAATTATTATTTTCGCAAAAACTAGGTTTTTACCATCCGAACAAGATGATTTTTAAAAAATTCAAAAAAAATATCTGTCGCTGTTTTGGTGAAATTTTTATTTGCATCGTGCCTGTAAACACTAAAACTACCATCTGGCTTCGTTTTCGGTCGCGGTCTTGAGATACCCTGTATAAGCAGTTAATGAGACCGGCTCAACTTATCGGAATTAATTACTTTCACCTTCAACACTCACAACTCCTCGACACGAGTATTGAATATTGTATTTCATTGCCTTTGAGGAAAGAACACAGGGAACGCATGACAGGAAACGTCGATATTTCTCAGAATCTCTTCCTCTTTAACTCATGGAACAAATTGTCTAAAGTTGAATTTACATCGAGATTTTAAATTGGAGATATTTGTAGGTACCAGTATGTGTTTGTTTAGTCAACAAGACTCATTCAAAATGCAGTCTAAGTGAGCTAGAAATAGGCTCTACTGTTTATAAAAAGATCTCATTCGAGATATGTTTGATAATATGATAATCAAAACAAGACTCTTGGTATAAGATTGACGTAAACTAACCTCCATAAAAAATCTTGTTAGGCCAATCAAAACTTACTTATCTATATATAGATTGTGCAATTATAATGACATAAATACAGAAAAACACAGTAAATTGAATCTACATACAATGACCCCTACAGTCAAGACAAACAGGATTTGCGGTAGCCGATTCATTGTTATTAATATAAATTGCAAGAAAAAAAACAGGAAAATTATCTGAAACATTTTTTATCCATTTATTAGTAGCCAGAGTAACTATTGGTCATAATGAGACTTATGTCTCAGGAAGGCGAGCACAGACGAATGCCAAGCATTGCATTGTAGTTCGTGGTGTTGTTTGGTTTTCCATGAGCGGTCGTATTGCTAACAATCAGGCGAAAGGCATGCTTGTCTCTCCATTTATAGCAATTAAAGAATATAATGGTTTCTTAGATTTACGCGAATGTTGAATGAATGAATGGTGCGGACTGACAGTCCACCCCGTGACCACGAAAGCTGTAAAGTAATCGAAAAGTCGGGAAGTTAAAAAATGTAAAAATTAAACCAAATCGCTATAAAATCCGTATAAAATAGTTTTATTTCAATTAAAGAATATATCGACCAGCGAGAGGACAGCTCACATCATTTAATCCTTTATCTCGACTGCACTGCGTTTTCCATCAGGCAGTATAAAAAATGGAGGGAAGTTCAATGAAATAAAACTTATTCTTTTTATATATAACCTTCACTTAACAATATTCTCTTGCATGAGATTGGGACGGAACATTAATTACTCTCTTATATTTAAAAAGGCCTTTCAATACGTACTAGTTTTATTTTTCTCCTTGCATGTTTGTGTGAAGATATTGTTGTCTGCGATAAGTTTGTGAATTTGTTATAAAAATCTAACCAATAAGACCACTAATTTTATATATTTTTTATTTGTCTTTAACTAATTTATTCCTGAATTAATCGACTGTGTTAGTTTAATGAATAAAAATTATAATAAGGAAAAATATTATACTCGTAATTACTGCAAATAGACTAGATGAAAGAAGTTTTTTATTTTTCGCACATTTACAGCAAATTTTGAAAACCTTTTATATAATATTGACTTAATAAATTTCATTTGCTTTACCTCTTTTTTTCATACTCAAAACAAACATATTTTAGACAGGCAAAATATTGTTTTCATTAAGTTCACTCAAGTTAGAACATTATCTGATGCTACTTAATAAGTGAAGGACATCGTGGCTGGAACACTCAATTATTTTTTGTCTCTTTTTTATTCATACATAATTTACCAAGGTTTGTTTTTCCTTGTTACAAAAAAAGTTAAAAAAATAATTGTGGAATAATAAATCAAGAACTAGAATTTTTATTTGATGAGATAAGGCAATGATTTTGTATAATAATATTTCAAATAAAGATTAAATTATTTATTTTTATTTAATTTTATTCGGGGGCCAAGACCCACTTCGGGTCGCTGAGCCAGCGGAGTTAGTTTTAGTTATTGCTTATTAGCTAATGGGAACAATTATTACCACTCATTAACCTCATATATGAAATTTTTGATATTACTCTAATATAAAGTGACGAAATTGTCATAAACATATTAAGTAGCGCACAAAGCAAATACCTTTCTCTTCCGTTTATACGTTTTTTACTATTTTAATTATTGCGTTATATAAAATACTAAAGTTGTATAATTAACCAGTAACTCAGATGGTGGAATAAATTTTAAAATCCAGAGCACACCATCATTCTTTTAGTAACAAGATATTAATTATCGGTAAAAAAATTAATATGAAAACCTATTTTGTATGATTGGTCGAGTTTGCCAACCCGCATTTTTATTCCAGCGTGGTACACTTAAGCCTTCACCGCTAACCGCAGCTGATATTATTTATTTTATTTAAAATTCTTCGATTGACTACAATTACACTAGCACTTTAACATACATACATACATACATAAACTCACGCCTTTATCCCCGAAGGGGTAGGCAGAGGCGCCACAAGGACACCCACATTTCGCCTTGCATGTTCCGTCCCACGATGTGATAGGGGGCGAGCCTATCGCCATATCGGGCACAAATTCCTGACCCCGGGCTGACAATGAATAGAAAAATCCAACATCACTTTGCCCGACCCGGGATTCGAACCCGAGACCTCAACTTTGTAACCGTACCGTAATACAACTACGCCACCGAGGCAGTCTTACTTCGTACTTTAACATATACGCCCATAACCGCCCACCGCTGACCAGTGACTTCTGTACACGGAGAGTTCGATTGAGAGGGGTTAGGCCACAATCCGCCACACTGCCCTATTGGGGGTTAGCGGACTTTACATTCCATAAAAATTATTGTAAATCCCTACAGAATACAGGTTTCCTCACAATATTATCCTTCACCGTTCAATTAGTACGTGGTAACTGATTGTTATCAGTACACACACGACTCCAAAAAGTCTTAGTTGGGTACTATCCCCACTTAATCGTAAAAATCATTCACTAGCCTTTGACAGTCTCTGTGGCGCAGATGGTTAGACGCTGGCTGTGAAACGAGAGGCCGCGTGTTCGATCCCCGCACCGAGTCAAATGTTTGTGAGGCCCACAAATATTTATCCCGGGTCTGGGTGTTTGTGAGACTGAAAAGTATCTCGTAGTTCCTGATACCCACGGCATAAGACTTAATTGATCTTAATGGTCAGAGCTATGTATGTGACTATTGGGTGCATTATTATTATTTCTAGCGGTCGTGCTCGGCTCCACCCGGGTGCAGATAGTTTTTGAGTCCAGTCCCACTTCAACAATCAACAAGATATTATTTCGCGTACTGATCGTTATATATTTTAAACTCAATGTGAACACCGTCGACTGCGTCGTCCCGTTCTGTCCCATCTCATTCTGTCCTATGAATCCTGTCCTCTCCTGTCCCGTGCCATCCATTCGAATTTGAAAGAGTAGCAAATATGTACATATTTGAATTCCTGATTAATCTCACGGGAACACTAAATTTTTTAGGGTATTTTTTTTACCCCGAGGTGTCAGCTACGCCTATACTACATTTCATCAAAATCGGTCTAGCCGTTGTTGCGTGAAAAAATAACAATCATAATATAAATATAAAAACAAACTTTCACATACATACAAACTTTCACAATAATAATATTATTAGTAATAGTAAATACGAATTAAAATTAGTATTATTTATATTCTCTCCAGGACCCAGGTACCTGTTATTTTTTTCGTCGTTCGTTGCATCTAACAGTTCTATTGACCTTGACGCGCATAAACTCGAAATAAGCATAAAAATGCAATTCATCGACGATCTGTCAAGGCCAATAAAAAAACTAGTACAGGTGTGTTTCTTATATGTACGCCAGTGTTACATATTGATACAAAACTACTTTTGACGCATTTTATTGCTAATTTGGTTAATTTTTTTTATAAATGGTAAGAAAACGTTATATTTAATTATAAGACTGCAATTTTCAATAAAGGTTTACTAGTATAAATCAAATGCATTTTGTGAAGTTTAAATGTTTAAATTTATTAAATTATAGTGTACATTGGGTTTGAATCATGACGTGATTTCGATATAGTCAGTCAATTGTCTTGAGTGACTTCATCAACCAAAGCAATAAAATAATGCAGACTACCTCTAGCTAGTGACCTAATGGACTGTATTTGACATTGGTAGTTTAATATAATACATAAACTCACGCCTTTATCCCCGAAGGGGTAGGCAGAGGCGCCACCAGGACACCCACATTTCGCCTTGTATGTTCCGTCCCATAATGTGATAGGGGGCGAGCCTATCGCCACATCGGGCACAAATTCCTGACTCCGGGCTGATATTGAATTGAAAAATCCAATACCACTTTGCCCGACCCGGGACTCGAACCCGAGACCTCAGCTTTGTAGCCGTACCGTAATACAACTACGCCACCGAGGCAGTTAATATAATATAAATAATAAATAAATAAATACACCCAACACTCGCATATGTACTCCTGTCCTGACCACACACTAAGATCGAGTCTTGTGTCGTGGGTATCAGAAACTACAGGAGACTTTTCGGTCTCACAAGCACCCAGACCTGCATAAACCTGGATAACCCTGATGGACGATGCAGCCGCTTCCAACAAGTCGATGTGGAGACACTTGAGGAGGCCTATGTTCAGCTGTGGACTTCCTGTGACTGAATAGATAGATAGATAGAAACCTGAATATGCGTGACACACACAAGGTGGCACCATAGTGGCACATTACTAAGTCTCTTTCACTTGGTCCAGTTGCTTTGGTCGAACTGTTGTTTATTTGTTGTGCGCTTATTGTTCATGCAGGTACTGTAAAAATAACTTGCATTTAGGCTCTTTTAATCACGTGAAAGTATAACACAGACCCATATTGTCTCCTTAAATTATAAATTATTGGTCTTCTGAATAAATCTACTTTCAGAGCTCTGCGTATTTGCTAACTTGTGTCACAAGGCGCTGTCAGTATCATTTTGTCGCTCTAAGACATATATTTTTGTTTTCTCTCATAACGTAAGGAAGAAAACCACACGTTAATAATTATTATACGCGTAAATACACTCAACGGTCACATGCATAGTCCTGACCCCATACTAAGACACCAGTTTTGTGTCGTGGGTATTAAAAACTATAAACATTTCCGGCTCCATACACACCCAGACCTGAAATCGTGTGGGCCACGGAAACTTTTGCTCGGTGCGGGAACGAAGCTGCGGCCTATAGTGTCGCAACCGGCGTTTAACCAACTGCGCCATGGATGTTGTCAAATTGGTCAGAGTGCCTCCGCGGCGCATTTGGATAAGACGCCGGCTGCGAAACTAAGACACTGTAGAATTCATTCCTGCACCAAGAGAAAGGTTTGTTGGCTCCACACGCATCCATAGATATCACTTGTAGAAATATTGTGATAAAGATACCTATGAAAAAGTATAACTAATTATATGCCATAGGAAAACTGATTACAGCTTTTCTCATTTAGCAAAATGAGAAAAGTTGTTAAGGGGAGATTACGGTTAATCGGGGAAGGGCGAAAGGGATACACCGATATCACTGACAAATCAGATATAAACGTTTGTAGATGTTAGGGCTGGGCTGTAACAGCTAAAACGTCTTAATACGGTCAGTATTAAGAGCGGTACGGAATGTTATAAACAAGCATCGTGCAATATTCTCCTAACTGCCCGGAGCTGTACTATTAATTATTAGTATCTAGTTAAAGATGCAGGTATCTCAGCCTTTCTACCATTTCGGCGCCCATTTAAAACACTACGGGCGTCGACGACATAGCGCTGTCACCCCGCTGTATGACACTGTGTGCCACACTAATGACCACTTTAGACAAGCAAGGGGTTTCTTAGGCGCCATTAATTTACCCTTAATAAGTGGTAGCCTGTTGATAAACGGACCAGACTGCTAACATTGTGAACAATTGGCCACGGTCTGATCGTCTAGACAGCACGTGTGCAAACAACTTTCTTGAAAAGTAATTAGCAAAATATAAAATATATTCTTCTGGAAATATCTACGTTTGCCAACTGGCTGATAAATGATAAAGGGGGTGTAAGAATTCTACCACGGTGCCCCTGCATGCGACGTAAAGGATCATCGTGGTAGCTGGGCACACTGGCGTGGACGGTGCGTTGATATCGATAGCTGTTTCGAAATGGGCGGCTAAGTCCAACTCATTCGCGAAGATACAAAGTCGCCCTTGTATCTGCCATATCCACTACAATACATGATCTCTACCATAGAAAATTGCTAGTGATATCGTTCTTATGAGGTAAAAGTCATTTGCCTCGCGCATGCTTATGCCTAAATCTCGGGAGAGGAGTAAAAATAAATTGTATAGCTACCAGGAGTGACCCGTGCTCTATGTGCGGGTCAGTAACGCCACTTAGCTCGCGCGTCTACTAGGGGCTATGTAATATAATTACATGCAAATGTATTTTTTTTTATTTTCCTTTAAATAAAACTTAGAAGAAGCTCAAGAAGGATCAGATCAAAAGTACCCTCAACCGACGAGAAAGCATGCAAGATATTTATGTAAATGTATGAAGCGAATGTAATATGGCAGGGTCGAGCAAAGTGATGATCAAAAGTCTCTACCTACCGCTATGGGATACAGGCGTGAAGATTATGTCTGTTTGTTATAAAGCCTAGAATGACGGCAAATATTATTTTTAAAGGAATTAGTTAAAAACAATACAAAGAAAAGAGCTATTATTATGAAAATCGGTTTTAAAAATATAGAAACATGATATGACTTCTCAACTGCAAAGTTGCAAACTGTAATGAGAAGAAATAAACAAGTTTTCGCAATTTACGGAGTGTTGAAGGACTACAAAATAACGGAAACAGTTATTTGATACGAACCCACAAAATTCATCAAACTTCTGAAGCATTAACCCGATAAACAAGTTTAAACGTAAGTACTCTGATATCATTCGACATAATTCTTACCTCCGAAAACATAATAAACAAAATAATCTTATTCATTATGTAATCAAACACTCAATTAAGTGTTATACGGTAGGTAACAAACGTCAATTAACATTATTATTTATTCATTGATCGATGGTTCTCGATTTAGGTATCACTGGAGTAAAATGCATCTGTGTTTATAACTAGTTGCAAGCATTGACTTATATTCTACCGATAGACGAGACACGTCAAAGAAATAAAGTGCCCCCGTATTTTAAAAGCACACTGCAATATTACATCACTTACCTGGTATTTTATTAAAATATTGTAACTTCAGACGATTTGCTTTCGGTTTGACGGCGAAACATTCATTTATTACTTTTAAACGTATGCGATAAGGCGTACTGCACTGTCACTGTCAAGAAGCAAACTGATTCATGTGTGGTGCATGCACCGCAAGTAGGTGGGACACATTTTTGTACTGAATGTCTCATCTAGTGTAACATTGATATCGATGGTTGCAAGTGAAACAGTGTAGCTGCCTAAATAAGTTATTATTTCTAAAAATAATAATAAAGAGAGATACTTATAGAAATATTTCCGCCAAAATTAAAAGCTAAACCAATATACCATAACATTTTTTTACAAGAATCACCTTTAAAGAAAGTGTCGAAGGCAAGTAAGTAGACTCAGGACATAAGTGTTATTACTGAATGTCGACAATGTTAGATAACATAGGTAATGTTATGGGCATGTTCAGGCCACTATAAGAAAAATATAAAATCGAACTGCCTATTTTTGCCATTTTCTGTACATTTCATAACACAAAATATGTTTACCAAAACAACAATCGGTGGAATCAAAGCAGGTATTCTGGCCTGCAGACATCGCAGTTAACAAACGTACTGTCACTCTACGGCAGTTTTGAAACAATGTAAGCGATAAGACCGCCGATTGTCACCTTCATTTAAATTAGTTTTTAATTCTTTTTTATTTTATTTTTTTGTATGTATGTGGTGTACAATAAAGAATTTATAAATAAATATAAATAAATGGTTCCACCCTCATCGTCTACAGTTTAGCTTTAAGACTGCAAGGATCCCTAAAAAGTCAATATTTGATTGTATCGACGTGAACATTTTATTAACGTCAATATTTCATTATACGAATGAACTCAGTTCTTTTGCAACACTGCGTGCGACGCATACACTGCAATGGAAAACATCAATAAGTGCCCAGATCGAGTTCTATTCTATATCAATGGCGTCGAACACTCCGGTATGTAAAATATATAATTATTGTAATAATTATAATCACAATCAATGTACCACTTATACCCAAAGGGTTAGCAAGTTGATGTAGTAGTAGGCAAGGCACATAGGACGGAAAACTGATGGCAAAAACGTTTTTGGGTGGAGGCCACGTAATGGCAAACGAAGGAAGTCAATTGATGCAGGCCGCTTCCAATAGGTCTCTATGACAATCCTTGGAGGAGACCTGATTTCGGCAGTTGGCCTCTTGTGAAAAAAGAGAATACATGATTGATATAATAAGTAATAAAAATATTTATTAAGGCTCCTGCAATCAGTTTTCTCAGCAGTTTTTTCCTCTGGCTCAAACTTTTTGCTGTTTCATTTTGTTACGTCAAATATCTGTTAAGAACAGTGCAGCTCGAATAGCGTTATTTCTCGGTTTTTTTCGTTCGCTTTAGGATCTCACCACTAAAAAAAAACTAAAAAAATAAGATTAAAAAATAAAAAAAAAAATTTTAATAAATTTGAATTAAAAATAGTGTAAGAAAAAATGATTTTATTGTAAAAAAAAAAGCGTGTTTTTTAGTTTTTTAAACTATTAAATTTATATTTAATTTTTTAGTCGAATGCGCCTGGTAGATTCCTTGATTGGTCATGTCGCAGACACTCCGGGTCTCAGGAAAACAAAAATCGCTAATCCTGATTATCCTAGTAAGGATAACGGGTCAAACTGTTTAAAATATTGAATTGTCATCGGTCCTTAATAAGAATGCCAAATTTAGAGTTAATCCGACGTTTTGAAGGGGGTCAAAATCATGTTCAAAGATTCCGTTACATACTAACAGACATACGTCTGAACTTAATAAAAGCGTAATAATTAAAAAAGACGCACATGACAATTCTGCTTGTAATTTAATAGCGACTTTTGGTGTTGACGATATTATGACTTAATTCTTTGTTATCATAAAGTAATTATTTTTTATTTATACCTTTTATTTATGAAATTCTTAAATATTAGAAAACGAATCGATTTTTTTAATACTGGGCATATCCAGACTGCGACATCGATGACTGCGACCTAATACGAATCCAGGCGGTAGTTCTAGTGATTACAGACACGCAACAAAAATTTTTGCAAAAAAAGTTTTTTTTATTTTTTTTACACCACCGTGTTTGGGTAATAAATACCTAGTTTTTGGTAAAATAATAATTAAAACCCTCTGCGTACCATTGTGTCTTAAAAAATAAAAAGGCGTACATTATTAATTTAATCACCCAAATACGACGATAAGACGCAAAAAAATAAAAATAAAAATTGGGAAATTTTTAGTTGCATTGTGTCTGAAGTCACACTAGTACTACCACCCGGCTTCGTTTTCGATGGCAGTCTTGATAATATGCCCGGTATATAATTATGTTTTTTACACTGACACGATAAAATGACTACATTAAACCTGATGGTAAGCGCTGCAGTCCAGATTTGGTAAAATAACGTAATTTACCTAGATCTAAAAGACTTTCAATTATTCTACCATAATTCACCAAGACTGACAGGGTTGGCAAGACATGGTATTCATTGTGTCTAACGTTCCAGTCGGCTGTGAGGTGCGTTCGGACATGTCCATGTTGGACTACATCAGGAACTGCGCGGAGAGGCGCGGCACCAAGTACATGTGTCGCGAGGCTGGCTGCGGCGCCTGCATCGTCGCTGTGTCCAAGTACCCTGGCGCGCCCGTGCAGTCCGTCAACTCGGTATACACTTTTATATACTTATTCTTCTACCATCCTCATCAATTCATAATAATAAATAAATGAATACACCCAACAGACACATACATAGTCCTGACCCCACACCAAGAGCAAGTCTCGTGTCGTGGGTATCATAAACTACGAGAGACGTTTCAGTCTCACAAACACCCAGACGCGAAACAAATACCTATAGATCACACAAATATTTGTCTCGGTGCGGGGATCGAGCCCGCAGCCTCATGTTTCATAGCCGGTGTATAACTAACAGCGCCACGGAGGCTGTCAAATAATAAGAGCAACGAGTGTGCTGGCTGAAAGAACTATGGGTTTGAAATAATTGAGGATTTGGGCTGAAACTAATGCGTTCGGTATTAAGGAACTATAGCGTCATGTTGCTGAAAGATAAACTAGTGTCGCTAAGACAGTCGCCAGGCTCCGGAGTTCGGTGCCAAGTCTTTGTCTTCCCCCACCTCATCAGAATATCTAATATACTAACAGAATTATAGCTTTTTAATAATAAAGAAATGGACTAACACAAAAAAGTTAGCAATTTCTTATACGAGTAGCACCACCATCAAGTAGTAAAACAGTTTCTCAGCTTCCATGTTCCTAAAAAGGCTGCCGATTACAAAGTAAGGGATTGTGGGTTTAGGCTTTAGGTTATCGGCACCCGTGATGAACCAATATTATGCGTGCCGTTGTTTACCTCGGGGTTGCGTTAGCTGGTGGCGCGCCCATCATACTCATCTAAGGTGCCCGAATGAGATTCCAACGTCCGATGTATGTCACCGTAATATTGTAAATACCGTTAGATTATAATCTATCTCGCGCGATTGTGAACTATCGAAAGATTGTGAACCGTAACATACTGCTTACAAATCAATCAACTGTCAAATCACAATCTTAAAATTGTCAAATTTCAAAATCTAGGTGTATTATGAGTGAGGTACCGCAGTGAGTTACCACAATGAAACAATCGTTAGTTTAGGTTAGTTTATTTCCATTTTAAATAAATATAAGTCAATATGAATTCAAATAATTAAAATGAAGTCAATTGACAATCTTCCGTTTATTTATAATATCACTAGTGAAATTATAATTTCACGTATTTGACAATATAGGTCTGTAACATATTCAACGTATCATTTATAAGATCCTTAGTAACAATTTCAAAGATAGTTCCAGAAAACATCGTATTATACCAACACAAAATGCATAAATGCAAATTAAATATTTTAATTAAAAAATACAAAATTATGCAATTAAAATGATAAAGGAAAATGTAAATTTTAAAAGAAAAAAGTAACGAATTGTTTACATAAATGGCACATTCAGGCAATATTTAGGTAGTTTAAAACACCTGTGAGACGAAATAAATTACACACTAAATTAAAATACATTATTTTGTCATGGCAATTATTTAATTTTGTTACTCGAGTAAATTGTTTTATCAGTACCATTGGGGAAGAACGCTTCGTCTCTTCTCATTCGTTGACTCCGTGCTGAGTCTCGTGACAATTCATAATTAAGTTATATGTTTGATTTTTTGCAACAAGCATCGCGGTCTTGTGTCAGCCTGATTGCGGCGGCATCTCCATTTTTTTAACAGTACGGTCCAACTAACGAAGAAAGAAAGCTCTAGCTTAGAAGAAATCCGATGCAGCCTTTCTATAGTAAGTGCTTGGTGGCCTATTAGTAAAAGAACCAGACGCGGCTGCTAATATATTCACGGTGGTTGCGGGTCAATCACCACGCCTTATAACGGTAAAGGAAAACACTTTTCTATAGTATGTAAAGTCCGCCAACCCGCACTAGGTCAGCGTGCTGGACTATATGGCCTAACCTCTCTCTATCGTACTCTCGATTATAGCGAAGGTTCATGCCCTGAAGTGTCACGTTCATACGAGTATATGGGTTAATATAGTACAGTGCATTACCACAGGCAAGAATATTTTTGAAAATCTTGCAGGTCGCTCGCGTATCATAAGATAGTAAGCACCTACAAACACGACCCACTGCTGGGAACTTACAAATTATCAAATATGGCTTGGCACTGCACTGCGTTAGTCAACTCGAGAAATTGGCTCTAATCAAATCAAAATGTTCTTTAACCAGCAGTGTCCTATTGGTGGTAGGTCTATCATATGTGAGAGGCCGCCTGGGTATGTACTACCGCAATATCTATTTCTAGAAGTCGAATGGCATGCTCGTCTCGCCATTTAACGCAATAAAAAAAATCTTTTTCGATTGGTCCATCAATGCTTTTACTGCTACGAAATTGTCCTAAGTTTACTTTTTCAATTTTACTTTTATTGTGCTCTTGTCTCATTTAGAAGGCAAGCCTTAATTTCCAACTGTTAGTTTATTGATGCCTGTTTTCTAGTGTGTGGTATCCATACTATCATGCAACGGCTGGGATATCACGACGGTGGAAAAGGTTGGAAACATGAGAGATGGTTACCACGCACTCCAAAGGACTTTAGCGAAGTTAAACGGAACACAGTGTGGTCACTGTACACCGGGATGGATTATGGCTATGTACAGGTGAAAATAATTTTAATTATACGAGTATTTCTTTTGACATTTCCAGATTTGACTGTAAAGTAAATAAAATGTATTTAAAAAAACTATTAGAAAATTAAAAAGCTAATAAACGTTAGTATTTCATGATAGATTTGATTTTTGGGATTTTATTTTTAAATGGATTTAAAAACACATCGTATTCAACAGCTTATTGCAAGGGAAAGAAAAACTTACGATGAATGAAATAGAGCAGTCTTTCGGAAGCAACATCTGCCGATGCACCGGCTACAGACCTATTTTGGAAGCGTTCAAGAAATTCGCCAAAGACTCGCCGGACCCAGTTACTGATATCGAAAATCTCAAGATTTGCGATAGAAACGGAACTAAATGCTGCAAAGAAACTAGTTTGGGTAACGATTGGTGTGTTATATCAGGGTTTATGCCGAACAAAACAATGAAGATAAAACTGAAAGATGATAAAGTATGGTACGTTGTGTATTCGGTACAGGACATATTACGGATATTCCAGCAGGAAGGAACCGATTCGTATATGCTGGTAGCTGGGAACACCGCTAAAGGTACTACTTCTAAGTTACTACTTTACTCAAAACAATAAATTGAACGGTCACATCAAGTCAAAAAACAAACTGTAATAGATACAGATTTTATGAAACACGTAAAATATCTTATGATATATTAAAAATTTACAAGAAATCGCAAGAAGCAATCGACTTGCTTTAAGCAACTGTAGAAATCCTCGAGAGGGCCTTTGTAACAGGAAAATTTCCGCAGCGAAAGATGTGGATGATAAGGATCATTTAAATGATCAAGCGCAAAATAGCAAACTTAACATCTTCATTTTTATTTCCAGTGCCATACCCAATAGTTGAGTATCCAAGAGTCATAATAAACATAGTTGACATTCCCGAGCTAAAAGGCTACAAAGTCGATCAAAATCTGGAAATCGGAGCTGGAACGACGCTCTCGGAACTTCTAGATATCTTTGAATCTGTCGCCAGCACTGACGGTTTTGGGTACTTAAAAACTTTACATGAACATTTGCAGCTGGTCGCTCATATACCTGTCAGGAATGTACGTTTGTTTATATTTTCTTATTTTTTAATTATTCATAAATTAAAATACTATGTTTTGCCGGCAGCTGAACCATTCTTATACTTACGCCCGAATACTGGAACGACATTCAAATAATAAGTTGCTCTTAACAGCGCACGGCTCACTTAGCCAGTACATTTAATCGGGATTAACGTAGTTAAGCGCAAGTTATATTTAAGTTGCGTTCCAGTATTTGGGCGTTAGAGTTTTGTTTTGTTATTTTCAAATTGCCTAAATAAAACATTTTTTCAATATGCAATACTAACATGAAGGGGATTTGCCACAATGTTTTAACAAAATCAATTCGATTCAAAAATATTATTTTAAAATAAATAAATAAAGTTAGAACTGTGCATCAAGTATCTAATGGTCACAGTCCGTGGCAAGTAGTGTCTTCATTGATTCATAATCAGATTATTCTATTTCTCCCGCCAAACAGCAGTGTAAACGCACTATTGTGTTCCGGTTTGAAAGACATTGTAGCCAGAATAACTACTGGACAAAATGAGATATAACATCTTATGTCTCAGGATGGCGGGCGCAGTGGAATGCCAAGCATTGCTTTGTAATGCATGGTGTTGTTTGGTGTCGCTACTATCCATGAGCGGTCGTATCGCTTACCATTAGGTGTATGCCATGGTCGTCTCGCCACTCATCGTAATAAAATATGTATATATACATATATAATTATATATAGTATATTATTACAGATAGGTACGATAGCGGGTAACCTGATGATTAAACACCAGCACAATGAATTCCCATCGGATATTTACCTCATGCTTGCTACAGTTGGCGCCCAGATTACTGTGGGTAAGTGTCTATGGACATTCTACTTCCATTTGAAAGAATAGGACACATTTAAAATTAAAACTAGCTCAAAAAAAAAAAATGTTAACTTTCTGTTTTTCCATTCTACTTCAGTGGTTTTGAACAGTTAATAATTTTACTATCAAACCACAATATGCAATGATATTGACAATATAAGCAATATTTCAGAGAGTTGCGTGGGACGTGAAACATTGACCATGAAGAAATTTTTAACAACAAATATGACAGGAAAGATCATTCTGAACGTGATGCTACCGCCGTTGAGTGATGAATACAAAATAGTGACATTTAAGGTACGATAATTTTTCTACTAAATCTATTTCTAGCATTCAGCGATACGTTAAAGCGGGCTTACTTTCCTTGAAATCTTTTGGAGTTCATAAGGTACAAAAATAAACTGAATTATAAATTTATGTCCGTGTATCCTTTTCCTAGGTGTACAATAATGAGATTATAGATAATACATAAATAAAAAACTTAGCGATAGGCACGTTTTAGGAGAAGAAAATATCGGAAAACAATAGGTAGCACCTTCGTCTATCTATTTAGAGAAACAAACGTCATGCGGTTATGTATGGAAAACTTAATCTCATTTAACATTTCAGATAATGTCCAGAGCTCAAAGCGTCCACGCCATAGTGAACGCTGGATTTCTTTATAAGCTAGACGTCTTCAACATCGTTCAGAAGGCTAGGATAGTGTTTGGAAATTTGTCACCGTCGTTTAGCCGAGCAATAGCTACTGAGAAGAACTTAATTGGACGAAACTTATTTACTAATGAAACCCTGGAAGGCGCACTGAAGGTCTTGGAAAGTGAGTTGGTAGTCGTGGAAATACCACCTGGTGCCCCTGCGGCGTTCAGAAAGTCTTTGGCAATGAGACTTTTTTATAAAGTAAGAGGCGTTTCATCATTTCTCAATTATAGTAAATAACCAAAGATTCAAAGATGCGAGAATTTGTGTATAAGAATAAATATTTCAGGATTTTTTAAAATAATTATATTGATCAAACTAAATACGAGTGCTGTTATAACCTTTTATCTGAATGATATTTACTGGCTATTAGTTAATCACTATAAATAGTTTTATATTCGTTTGATTGTTCTAGGGTCTGCTGCAACTGTGCCCAAGAAATGCTCTTCATCCACGATACGTTTCAGGAGCTATTAGACTTAAAGAGTCGAGGCCGGTGTCCAGTGCTAGCCAAGTGTATGATACGGACATGTCAATTTGGCCTGTCACACAACCATTGGAAAAGA
This sequence comes from Deilephila elpenor, assembly GCA_949752805.1. Taxonomy (NCBI): domain Eukaryota; kingdom Metazoa; phylum Arthropoda; class Insecta; order Lepidoptera; family Sphingidae; genus Deilephila; species Deilephila elpenor. The sequence goes on from OX457108.1 coordinate 13,549,921, forward strand.
TTGAAGCTTTGGTATCATTATTTAAAATTACATACATTATTACTGAAATCTTGAAAGAAGCCTTCGTTGTCTTTTGAATTTATTGTTTGCACTTCTTTTTCTTTTAAAATAAATAATTAAAAACAATAACTTATTTCTTCAGCCACAAAAATGACAAAACAATTAAGAATGACCTTTTGAGCAAAAGAAAATTACTCAGCTTATGCTGATCAATAACTATATACAAAACTACGCTGATTTTCAGCCGTCCTTGCGTTATGCTGGATTTATTTATCCTCTCCTATTATATGCGGTTGGTTAGCATCAAAGTATTTTAGATGCTCATGTGCAGCGGAAATCTTACAATCAGGTGTTATAAATTGTTTCCTCGTTTGCTGAACCTGGATAATATATTTTTCTTGTATTCTCAGATTCAATGTTCTGGTGAAGCTAAGTACACGGAAGATTTGCCAGCTTGTCTTAATGAAGTATTTGCTGCGTTTGTTCTCAGCACTGTTGGTAAAGGTGAAATCGAATCTATAGATCCCAGCGAAGCGTTGGTAAGTGCTGTTTATATTATTATCATAATCTTTACCCATGCTCTTATCTCTACTAAAAATGTTTGGGGATTTTGGTGATGATAATTATCATTAATCTGTACCACTGTCACTAGATTAAACTATATTAAAACACTACACTGCCATTCCCCTATTTTTCATCACATCGACTAAGTGATATCAATCCATTGCCAAGTAATTATATGGTTTTAGGCCTATCCAGGAGTTATAGCATTCTACTCAGCGAAGGACATTCCCGGCTTAAACTCATTTAGTCCAGACGACCTAATACTGTATACTGCCTACGAAGAGGTATTAAGCAGCGGGCAAATAAGCTACTACAACCAGCCAATAGGCATCATCGTTGCTGAAGACAACGCTATAGCAAGCAGAGCTACACTTCTCGTTAAAGTCACGTACAAGAATGTTACAACACCTGTTATTGATATTAATGAAGCTAGAAAGGATCCTAGTCGAAATACGCTTTTTGTAGCAGTACCAGCACAACAGACGGGAACAGATGTAGATGTAGTGATTAAGAATACAGAAGGAATGTATGGACAATACCACTTTCCAATGGAGACGCTTGTTTGCGTCGCTATACCGACAGAGGAGGGGTTGGCAGTGCATTCGTCGGTACAGTGGATGGCAATCACGCAACGCATGATAGCAAAAGCTTTGAATTTGGATGAAAATATGTAATTATAACTTGCATTTTATCTATCTGTTTTCTAGACAATAAATTGGTGTGTATTTAAATATTTAATCTACACATATCGAAAACGAAGTTGAAAAGGAAATTTCTTACACCTAACAATAATATTGACATTTAGAAATAAATGATATATTTAAGCTTAAGTTTTTTTGCTTGTAGTTTTTTCTGCTTTACTTTAACTGCTTAATATTTTAAATGTGTATATAAATACAGATTGAATTGCTCTAATCAAGGGTTGACATGCACGTGCGCCGCATTGGAGGAGGTTTTGGCCTGAAGTTATCCCGAGGCATACAGTCAGCAGTAGCTTGCAGTTTAGTCGCATGGCTGCAGAATAGACCCTGCCGATTCATTACGCCGCTAACCACAAATACCAGGGCTACGGGGAAAAGACTTCCCACCGTCAGTGATTTCGAGGTATGCATGCTAAGTTGCCTCATTCTGCGTGTTCTCTTCTCACGCTCAACAACTCCGTCGGTATAATATGGCTTAATTTTTCCGTGTTGTTTATGATTTTGTCTTATGATTTAACCAAAGGTCGCCGTGTTTCAAACTTTGATTTTTATTCGACGACGCTAGCCTAACAAGAATTACTTTTAAGTATTCAGGTTTCCTAGTGTTAAATAATATCTACTCTGATAATGATAAACTGTATCACTGTTAACATCAGTATATTTTATACTTTTAAGGGTACAGTTTCACACTTATTCCAGTAATGTTTGACAGCCTCCGTGGCGCAGTTGGTTAGACGCCGCCTGTGAAACGAGAGGCCGTGGGTTCGATCCCCGCACCGAAACAAATATTGGTGTGCTCCACAGGTATTTGTTTCGGGTCTGGGTGTTTGTGAGACCGAAAAGTCTCTCGTAGCTTCTGATACCTGCGACACAAGACTCGATCTTAGTGTGGGGTCAGGACTATGTATGTGACTGTTGGGTGTATTTATTTATTTATTTATTTAATGTGTGCAATAATTCAAGACCACCCTTGACGTCTATAGCCGGGGCGAGCAAGCGAATACCCGCCAAAAATTTAATTCCCGCTTGTGCAGTGTTGCCATATATAACGAATTAACTAATATTTTTATTATTGCCATTCGAAATAGCTGTATTAATTATTTATTAATATTTCTGTAATCTAACACTAATAAAGGTTTCTTTTTACTTTACTTCTGCAATATTGCCAGGAATATATCGTTATCGATCACGGGCCTGCATAAATTAAGTAACTACATTATTTTCATATTCTATGTTGCAATAGTTTGTTTTCCTGTTTCAACGAGTACAGTACATGTTTTATTGTTTCTTTAATGAGTGACTACATCGGTGGCGTAGTTGTACGGTATGACTACAAAGTTGAGGTCTCGGGTTCGAATCCCGGGTCGAAATTTATTTATTTATTTATAAAGGCGTGAGTTTATGTATGTATGTTTAATGAGTGACAACAAAACGTCAATATATTGTACATATCATCTTCAGATTGGTGTCAACAAAGCTGGTGCCATTCAATACTGCAACCTGAACATTTATCAAGACAACGGCTACAAGATCAACGAGAACGTTTACATGCTTAGCATAAATGCCATCAACAACTGTTACGACAGCAGCAGATGGACTTACAACGCGTACAACACCACCACTGACACGGCAAAGAACACTTGGTGCAGAGCTCCAGGTAATTCTGATTGAGAACAACAAACAGATTATATTTGTTTCTAATTGTATAGTATCAGCCCATAGACATCCCACTGCTGAGCACACGCCTACTCTACAGTCGAAAAGTCTCTCGTAATTCCTGATACCCACGACACAAGACTCAATCTTAGTGCGGGATCAAGACTATGTATGTGACTGTTGGGTGTATTTATTTACTTTATTTATTTAAATATATTTTTTAATATCAATGATATTTTTTTCAGGAACGCTAGAAAAAATATCAATGGTAGAACTAATGATGGAACAGATCGCTTATACACTATCACTAGATCCTCTTGAAGTTCGTCTAGCGAACCTGGATACTGAAAAGTACGGTGATTTGATTGAGATTGTTGATACCCTTAAAACTCACGCACAATTTAACCAAAGACGAATTGAAGTTGACAATTTTAATGCAGCAAATAGATGGAAGAAACGAGGGCTCCGTACTTGTCTTATGAGGTGGTCTCCGGTGGCTGGAGGAAATTTCAAAGTACTGATGTCAGTATATTACGGTGATGGCACTATTGCCATAACCCACGATGGAATCGAGATGGGACAGGGAGTCAATACAAAGGCGGTGCAGGTAGCAGCCCACATTTTAAATGTGCCTGTAGAAAAGATACGAGTAAAGCCAACCACCACTATGGTTCTTCCGAATGGATTTTTATCAGGAGGGAGTGTGACCACTCAGAACATTACGCTAGGAGTGGAAAAGTGCTGCCTAGAATTACTGGCGAGACTCGAGCCTATTAGGAGCCAACTAAATAATCCTACTTGGGAAGAATTAATAATGACAGCTTTTATGGCGAGCGTAGACCTACAGACCACAGGGTCTTTCAGTTCAAATGAATTTGAAAATTATAATGCGTTCGGAGCTGCTATTGCTGAGGCAGAGATAGACGTTCTGACTGGAGAAGCAATTATTCGAAGAGTGGACTTGTTAGAAGACGTGGGGCGGAGTGTAAACCCTGAGATTGACATTGGACAGGTGAGTCTCATTAATAAATTGATTTTTATGCTGATGAATGACATTAGGAATTTATTATCTTATTGTAGAATATACATACATACATACATAAACTCACGCCTTTATCCCCGAAGGGGTAGGCAGAGGCGCCACCAGGACACCCACATTTCGCCTTGTATGTTCCGTCCCATGATGTGATAGGGGGCGAGCCTATCGCCATATCGGGCACAAATTCCTGACTCCGGGCTGATAATGAATAGAAAAATCCAATATCACTTTGCCCGACCCGGGACTCGAACCCGAGACCTCAGCTTTGTAACCGTACCGTAATACAACTACGCCACCGAGGCAGTCATAGTTCATATTGTAGAATATGATTGCTTCTATATCTATCTATCTATATCAGCCCATATACGTCCCACTGCAGGGCACGGGCCTACTCTACAATCGAGAGAATCGATTGAGAGTGGTTAGGTTAGTCGTCAGGATTGCTTAATTAAAAACAATTGAGAGGGATTCGGTCTGCTTTAATAGCTTTTACTCCTAAAATATGTCAACTTAAGACACGAAGTAATCTAATTATATTAAAACATCTACCGGGTATATCAAGACTGCGACCAAAAACGATGCCAGGTGATACTTTTAGTGATTATGACACAATGTAAGAAAAAATCCAAAAAACGCAAAATCATTTTATTTTGCAACTTTTTAAATTTCGTCGTGTTTGGGTTGGAATTCCCTTGTTTATGCGAAAATATAAATTTAAGCCCTTGCGTACCATAGAGTCTTTAAAAATACTAATTTGTACATTGTTATTTTAGGAAAACTATGTTAGTATCACCCATATACGACGATATGAATGATTTGATTTTTAATTCCTATTTCACTGTGATTGTGTTATATTCTTTACCTTACGTCCGAAGGTGGAAGGAGCATTCATAATGGGTCAGGGAGCATGGACTTGCGAGAAGTTGGAATACGACAAGCAGACTGGGGAGTTGCTGACAGATCGACCTTGGAATTACTACGTACCACAGGGGCGGGACATCCCGCTCGATTTTAGAATATACTTCAGGAAAAATTCAATGGGCCCTGACGGGGCTTATGGATCTAAATGTAATATTATTTTTATAAATACGATAATATTATTCAAAATGCGTAGTATTACTAGTACAAGTATATCGCATTTGTTTTCGTCTTCTTTTATCGATTCTTATTGAGAATTAAAAAAATATATAAATGAATAATTGCCAATTTTGAGTGTGAGAAATCCAATATCACGTTGCTGGAAACAAAAAATTGTGTCCCAATACAGAAACAGGTTTATCACCCGTTATATTATGAGAAGGACTTATATATTTTTTGTTACGTTGTCCGAACCAATGTCTAAACGAATTGCTGTATGTAAATATATACTATGACTGATAAAACTAATAATTTGCTTAATGTCTAGGTGTCGGCGAGCCTCCCATGTGCTTGTCGGTGGTAACTGTGTGCGCAATCAGGGAAGCGCTTTCATCAGCGAGAACTGAATGCGGCATTCCGACCACAGAGTGGTTCCAGATCCGTAAGTATTTGTATTTTTACATCACTCATTTCGAGTTTGAAAAAATTGTATCATTTAATTACAACACGTAATTTTAATTATTTACATTCTGACAATTTCGTAATGTAACTTAATTTTAGAACTTTTTTAATCATCTCTCTTTGTCAATTGCGTTTCTTATTGAAATTCATGTTTAAGATTTATGTGTTTTATTTTTTCAGATGGTCCGTATAATGTACAAAACATCGGAACTGCGGCCGCTGTCAATATCAAAGATTTGAAATTCCATTAATTAGCTGTAAAATGTTTACTTGTATACCAAAGTTAACCAACCACGAGTTGGTCGGAGCGACAGCAAAAATAAACAAATATACCAAAAAAACAAAAAACCCCTGTCTAATAATATGATGAGAAATAATTGTACTTTTTAATATTGCTCATAAAATTAGAAGATATCATAAGAATTAGGAGCAGTATCTTATATTACAGCCAAAAATTGTCAGTTAAATCAAGTTCTGTTTTTACAAGTTTAACATTTTCCAAGAATTATCAATTATCTGAAGTTTCTGTTTATCCTAGTTGTTTAGTATAATAGCTTGTTAGGAACTTTTTTTATTGTGGTTGGAATTGGACTACTTTTGTGAATTTTTCGCGGTTGTGGTTATTTTTTTACTATTTTTTTTTTGTGTTTAATTGGTTATGTAGGCGTTACTGCGAAACAAAACACGGTTGAAATATAAATTATGTTATATAAATGTGTGACTTTCAAGTTAGCAAATTATGAAACCATTATAACCAGGGATGGGTATTATTAATTTTGAACTTTGAAATAAAATGTGATTTCCGTTTGTTATTTTTTATTTATTTTAGACGCACACGTCGAAAGAAGGGAGTGGTGAGAAGGTATACATACGGTTATACTTTTGTATATTTACGAAAGAAAGCAAAGTTATCGAGAACTGAGAAGTAATTTTAGCTCGACAGATTTTTTATTTCCTCTTTGTTTTATACAGTGAACGCTATCAAGGCGAAAACTAACATCCTTCATCCATCAATTTCATAACTTTAAGACTATAACACAAATGAAGTCAAAGTAAATAGTGAATATCTCGACTTTTTGGCCCCAGGATGTTTAAAAAACGCAAATAAACATTATATTAAGAATACTAGCTTCTGCCCGCAAACTTCATCTGTGTAATAAACTTTATTTGGAATTTCCCATCCCGTCCTGTCCCGTCCCGTTATATTGCGCCCGTCCCGTCTCATTCTCATTCAAGGCATGTAATCCAGTCCTATCCCATCCTTTTGATTAAAAAAAGTAACAAATATATGTGACTTTCTGCATCATCCCACAGGCACACTTAATTTAATCGAGATAAAAAGGAGCCTAAGTGTTAATACAGGATGTCAGCTACATCCGTACCAAATTTCATCGAATTCCGTTAAGCCGTTTCTGCGTTCATCGCGCACAGCCGCACAGACAAACAGACAAAAATTCTAAAAATCCTAATAAAAATGTTAATACAGACCCCCCATAAGTTTTTCTCGTTTAACTTCCATGAAAATACATCGATCGGTTACAAGTTTATTATATGTATATGTTAACGGAAATGTGTGTAATCCGTCATTGTATACAATTCCTAGGAAATGTATGTAAATCCTAAAATCGCCCGGAAATGTGTAAAATAAATTACATTAGACACATTTCCTAGGAAATCTATACATTTCCTAAATAGTAATCGGAAATGTAAGTAAATGTAAGTATTTAAGATATCAATTAACCTAAACTAACCTAAGCTAACCTACCTACCTACCTACCATTGGAGAACAATGGAGAATGTCACATAAATCTTGACAGGGAGCCCGAAATGAGCTTCTTGGACACCGGAAGGGTTTTTTTAATTAGTAACATACATTTTTAATTAGTAACATAGGTAATATGAAGATACGAGTATTATAGAATTTAACGCTATGATTGTTACCTGTGATAAAAAAATATTACTCTCATTTGAACAACGTGTTTTATTACAGAAACCATTATTCTTATACATTTCCTAATACGATATTGAAATTTTATACAATGCCTAGGAAATGTATGTATAAAATAATTATTGAAAGAATATTTTATACATTTCCTAAATAGCTTCGGAATTGTATACATTTCCTAGGAAATGTATACAATTCCTAGACTTCATACATTTTCGGTAACATATAGATAAATATTTCGAAATAAATATTGAAAAGAAAAGTCATTAACAGGAAATACGTGAATATAACCCTTTCAAGAGTGAAGAAAAATTTAAAAATGTAAGTTTTTTTTCTTTGTTGTCAATATAAATGAATAAACTTAAATACATCCAACGACCACTCAAGCAGTCCTGACCTCGCAGTACGATATCAAGTATTGTGTCGTGGGTATCAGAAGCTACGAAAGACTTCAATCTGACAACTCCTAAGCTGAAACATAACTTATAAATTGTCTAGGCGCGTAATCAAATCCACAGCGTTTCATTTCACAACCAGCGTTTTAATAAACCGCGTCACAGTCACGAAGGCGCAAAAAATAATGAAGGACACAAAACTACATTTTTACGACATAAAGGTGAAAAAAAACGTAAACAATTAAACAAAGATAAAAAAAATAGAACGTCTTTACCGCAATGAAATATATGCAAAATAATGGAACGTGTTATTAAAGAACACATTTTATTTACACTTGTCGACCGATACAAGCAGGTAAAGCCGCGCATCGACATTGCGAGGCTGCTCGCGAGGCGGCTCGTGGATTGGCTCGGTTGAGCAGTCTACTCAGTCATGCCGAGCCAGTGAGGCATGAGAATACGTTCGACCATGAACCAAACGCTTTAGTTGCGTTTACAGCGTTTTTCATCGTGTGTAAAACGTGAGAAAAAACAAAAAACTAATAAAAAAAGAGAAGAAAACCATGTTGGTTGATGAAACACATAAAATAATAATTTTTTCTTGGTCTTCTATGTTGCGAGCGCACGAGACAATACAAATGGATCCCATGCAACAGAGCGGCTCCCACTGAGCGCGCTTTGAGCACCGTCATTTACCGACAGCGGGCGCGAGCATTGCTCGCGCGAGACATCTTTCAAATTGGCTCGCGAGGCAAACGCTTCTTTAGAATTATAGCATTTTTATATAGTGTGTTACAGAAGTGCACTTTTGACTGATAGTTTGAACTGCTCCGCTATACAATCTAAATATCGTAACATGTTCAAAATAAATGAATAACTTTGTATTTCAATAAGTAAATAAATACACCCAACAGTCACACCCCACACTAAAAAGTAAGAACTGATGTTGCGAATGTAGTTGCCACGCCATAATAAAGAGGACAGTTAGAAATAATCATGCTATTCTCGTTATTGAACAATATCGCCAACATGTAGCTATGTGTGCAAATGGACTACAACTAAAGCTTACTATCAGTAAAGGTCACCTTGTGTACACATCATTTTTATTTACAGCTGTCAATTTAAGCTGATCAATCAAAACTGACAGTTTTCCCTGCTAGTTTGTAAACAGCCTAGCCTGCGTTCTTCATAATCGTTAAAAAATATAATTCCATTGAGTTCATTTTGTCGTGCACCATGGCGTTAGTAGCATCAGAAACAATTAAATTTAAAGTCAACGGTGTCGAGTGCGAAGGTAATTTTTACTTATTTTAAGCTTGGTTTTTCAATCGTCAAATTAAAAATCGGTTCAAAGTTTTTTTTTGCTATGAATGGCGAGACGAGCATGCCATTCGCATGATGGTAAGCGATACGACAGCAAAATTCTACAAAATTCTAACTTCTTACCGGAACACAACAGTTAAAATAGGCATTGCGGAAGAACCTACCCAGGCGGCCTCCCACATATGAGAGACCTAGCACTAGTTAACACAATTGTCGTTTTTAAATATGGAATTTGGGTATAACATTTGTATAACCAATTACAAGTAGGCCGGTATGATTCTGTCAACCGGCGCGAGATAGCCATGTCACGTCGAGGCTTTCTATATGCACTGCACTTCTTGTCAGACGCACTATAGTCACTTTGGCAAACCAATATGCAAAAAAATGGTGAAATGAAGAGCTGAAGGCTACAAGTATAAGCTCTTGAACTCAAGCAGGGAACACCTTTTTACTCCTATTCTACATAAACGACCTTCCTTACATAGTACAGAAGTGGTCAGACATAGTTTTATTTGCTGACGACAAATCTACTAAATTTTAAGTTAGCCGGAAAGACTATAGTTTCGATACTTAATAATACTCTTAATTTAATTTCGGGTTGGTTTTTAGCTAATAAATCTACAATTAAATGCTCGAAAGATGAAATGCATCCGTTTTGCATTTCCAAACGTGGCAAACGTAAACTCTCGAAGTGAACTAAATTCGGAAATACTAGATTAAGTTAGTTCTACAGTGTTTTTATATTATTTGGAAAGACTTTTAGATAAACTTAGTACCGCAGCGATCGCGGTTTGAAAAATAAGAAAACTTACGGACGTTGCAACGACTCGGTTTGTATATTTCGCTTATTTTCACAACATAATATCCTATGGTTTCTATTGTAGGGATCGGCTGCTGATATTGAGTCCATATTTATACTACAAAAAAGAGCAGTCCACGCTATCTATGATCTTGGTAGTCACGATTCGATCTAATAAATATGAAATACACCAAATACACATAAATATTCCTGGCCCCACACTAAGATCGAGTCCTTTGTCGTAGGTATCAGGAACTACGAGAGACTCGAAACAAAATATACTTGTGGTTCACCCAAACATTTGTCTCGGTGCGGGCATCGCACCCGCGTCCTCTCGTTTCGCAGCCGGCGTCTAACCAACTGCGCCACCGAGGCTGTCAATCTGTTTTTAAGGAAAAATATTAAATAATTTGTAAACTTAAAAGAAAATAAAAAACAGGCAATTTTAGGAAACAATTAATTTATAACTAAAATAAAAATTGTTAAATGCAAAGAACATCGGTCACGTTTTATACTTGCTGAGATCTGACAAAAAAGTATAGTTTACACAGTTGGCATATATTATATTTTGTTGAATGGTGCTTAAAGAACGACGCCGTATCGCATACGTTTAAATTTAATAAATGAATGTTTCGCCGTCAAACCGAAAGCAAATCGTCTGAAATTACAATATTTTAATAAAATACCAGGTAAGTGATGTAATATTGCAGTGTGCTTTTAAAATACGGGGGCACTTTATTTCTTTGACGTGTCTAGTCTATCGTTAGAATATAAGTCAATGGTATAAATAATTTCATTATTTTTTTGTACCTATGTGAAATCATTTATCGTAATTCAATAATTATTTATCATTCTCATTGTCAAGATTACACTATACCATAGATGTAGTATATACATACATCTATACACTATACACATATAAACAGGTGTTAGTGAATCAATAAAATAAACGAACAATGATAACAAACTTTATGGCCGCTCAAAGACAAATAAAAAAAATCTAAAATACAAACACCTACTTGTGTGACTTTTTTTCAACTACAGTTTGTATTTTTTTACACACAGCGTGCATACATCATAGAAATTCATGGTTTTGACTGTATTTCGCGTACCTTAGGTGCATTACTATAATATTTTTGTAAAGGTCACAACCATGAACTTTTGCGACAGCTATTTTATGCTGATCCAATTATTATTCACATCGGCGTGTTTTACCTGTTTTACCGATATAAAAACAACGATCATAAACTTCTACTAAGGACCCTTTATTCACTTATGATATTTCCACAGTGGGGTGCGAAGTGACCTCCCTCACGACGTTGCTGGACTACATCAGGAAGACGCTGCACCTGCCGGGCACCAAGTACATGTGCCGCGAGGGAGGCTGCGGCGCCTGCACCGTCTCCGCCAGGCCTTGCGCCGGCAGCTCGGGATTCGCTGTCAACTCCGTATGTTACACGCACATCATCAACACTATCCAACATGGTATTCCAGAATGTCTTAATACCTCTCAATCAAACCGTCAGTGATTGAGAACCTGCAGAAGGGCGGACATAGTTCGGATGAAAAAGATTAGTACAGAAAAGTAAAGATTAGTACTTGATGTATTTTTAATTGTTTGGTTCGCAGTGCCTGGTGTCTGTCACGTCGTGTGATGGTTGGGAGATCACAACCATTGAGGACGTGGGGAATAGGAAAAAAGGATACCATGCCATTCAAGAAACGTTAGCTGAAAACAATGGAACGCAGTGTGGATACTGCTCTCCTGGTTGGGTCATGTCTATGTATAGGTACTTTATTTATCAGATATTACAAAGTTGATGGATTTATGAATAATTCTTCAGAATTATGATAAGCTGCACGTTATAATCAAGTTGCTTCCCTGAGATTGACGTGTTTAGAGCATAGTCTACCACGCTCGCTCAATGCTGGTTGGTAAATTGGAATTAGAAAAAAAAAACACACAACCGGTAAGATTAAAACGAGCGATAATTTGTGTTTACATGCACTTCAAAATTAACGAAGCGTAACAAATGAACAAAAACAGAATTGTTGTTTAGGAAAATCCTCACTAAGAATTAATTAATTATATAAAGAAATAAAAGAGATAACAGATGCACTCAGCACATGCCATAAAAGATTATTATTTTCTTTATTTTTTACGTTTCATTTTTATATACATACATTACAAATATAAAAAATATATATAACCCTTCGGTAGCGAGGTTCAAGACCCAAGCCACCGGTGGTTAGGGATCCAAAGTGAGGAACCTCCTCACTATGCGAGCCATGTCCAGCAACACTGCCTTTTGGACTGGCTCTTGACCCAACGACCAATTGAGAGTCTCTGTAGATGTTGGTCGAGGCTCTTTGCTATCAATCCATGAGCAGAAACGACAATCGGGACAATAATTGTTGAGTCCACATCCCACATTTCGGTAACCTCGTGTGCCAAATCTAAATATTTAGACAATTTGTCTTTTTCGGCTTTTACAAGGTTATCGTCATGCGGAACGGTAACGTCAACAAGTATAGCCCGGCGCGCACATCGATCTATTATCACAATATCAGGCTTATTGGCAACAATATTCCTGTCTGTAATAACAGACCGATCCCAGTACAGCGTAGCATGATCATTTTCAAGAACATTATTATATTGTACTAGCCTAAAAGATCCCACTGCTAGGCAAGGGCATCCCCTAAGTTCTTTCATAAATCTCTATTGAGAGCAATTTTCATCCAGTCCTTGATAAATCTATTGAGATCCTCCCGTCATCACCTTCGGGGTCTGCCTCTTCGCCTATACCCGTCTAGCGGCATCCATTCGCAGATGATTTTGGTCCATCGATCAATAATTAAATATTATTTTAACAGCTTATTGCAAGGGACGAACAAGCTAACAATGCGAGAAATAGAAAGGTCTTTATCGAGCAATGTGTGCAGATGTACTGGCTATAGACCAATACTAAAAGCATTCAAGACTTTTGGCTCCGACGCTCCGGAACAGACTCTTGTCAGTATAGAAGATCTAGCAAGCTGTATCAAAACTGATGCGGTTTGCAACAAGAAATGCGATTATGACGACTGGTGTATTGTTACAAAGGATGATTTACAGCGGACCTTTATAAAGATATGCTTACAAGATTGCAAAGTTTGGTACAAAGTCTCTGAAATTACAGATATCTTCAAGATTTTAGACATAGAAGGCGATGATTCTTACATGCTAGTGTCAGGAAACACTGCCAAAGGTAAGTTAGGTATACAAAATATCTTCATACGTGTAATTTTATTTAAAATATGAATTATAAATAAAATACTTTGAAAACAGTTCAAAGTCCTATGTTAAATACGACCTATTTAAAATTTCCTCAATGATGCTTAGGAGCTTACCCAATATCGGAGTATCCCAGAGTGCTAATAGACATAACAGGAGTTAATGAGTTGAAAAAATGCGAAGTGGACCAGAACCTAATCATCGGTGCTGGTAATACACTGACAAACCTCCTAGAGATATTTGACGTGTTGTCAAAAGAAGACTACTTTTCGTATCTAACCACATTAAAGGAACATTTGCAACAAGTCGCCCATGTACCAGTAAGGAATGTAAGTTTTTTACAAGTATTCTTTTAACAAAAATTTTTTTTTTTATTTATTTTATTTATTATGCTAGAAACACCAACAGCACAGTTTACAGAACATTATAAGAAACGTGATAATTGTTCTATGCAGTGCACATAGTACACGTGACAATCAAAGGCGAACACAACATTCGTTATAACATTTATACTTTTATAGTATTTTATAACATTTCCGATCGAAAGGTAATAGTTTCCTGATTTTGTTTTGCAGTTGGCTTCGTGGGCTGGCAATCTGATGTTAAAAAATCAGCACAAGGAGTTTCCTTCGGATATATTCCTCTTGTTAGAATGCGTTGGAGCGCAGCTAACGTTGTGTGAGTACAATTGAGTCCAATATTGTTTCCTTCAATATTTTGTTAATGGGCTATTGCTTATTTCGTATTAATAATGTATTAATTGTCACGATCACTATCGTCTTCAGGTGTAGCAAAGGCTGATTTCAAATCTATTAGAAACCATCATCAAATTCTCTTGTAATATTTCCATTCCCAATTTACGCCACGGATTATACCTACTCATAAGTGCATTAATAATGAGATTCTAGTTTATTTGTTAGGTATTGTATTATATTAGGTTTTCTTATTCACCTTGTTTGATTAAACTTAAAGGTTCGTAAGGGTCGTTGCTATGTGCAATACATTTCCATAATAGCTGCATTAGACATAATTTTGCTACAATGGATCATAAGCGACAAACGGCGATCGATTTAGTTGCAACTCGTCCTGGCAATATAATATGTAAAACACTTTTGTTAAAGCAAACAGTTAAAAACTTTTTTGATAATATTCACACTTCTTTTGTCTGCAGATTCAAGGTCAGCAAAAAGTACGATAGCAAGTAAAATTGTAACAATGCAAGAATTTCTCGCGACAAATATGAGGGGAAAATTAATTGTTAATGTATTACTGCCACCTCTGAGCGATGAGTATAAAATCGTCACTTTTAAGGTATGTCTTTTTTATTTAAAAAGCTTTAGAATTATTAAAAATGGACAACTCAAAGCGCTAAAAGATACCTATTAAGGTTTTATTACCGTTTTTTTCAATGCAGAGAAGATTAATGTGCCAAAACACTATACTAAGAAATGCAACTACAAAATATTTTGAGTCTAGTCAGTCAGCAGGAATTAAAATTTTTATCAGTCCACTTTTTTTCGAAGGCTGTTCACGCTGGTATAATACACGTGTCAGTATATGACTCTAAAGTCATTTATTCGAAACTACCAAATTCCAGGTCATGCCTCGAGGGCAAGCAGCTCATGCTATCGTCAACGCAGCATTTATGTACCAGCTAACAGAAAGCAATGTTGTTAAAACATGCAGGATTGTGTACGGAGGCTTGTCGGCACAATTCACACGGGCCAGGAAGACAGAAGGTGTCTTAGTTGGAAGAAATCTGTTTACTGACGATAGCTTGCAGAAAGGCATAACAGTCCTAGAAGGTGAAATGATAATTGCTGGAGAACCTCCTAAAGCTTCACCCAAGTATAGGAAATACTTGGGCTTGGCGTTGTTTTATAAGGTAATATTACTATTATATTCATGCCATCATAAAAAGTGATTGTTATTATTGTAGACTTTCTTGGTGATTTCAGGGTCTGCTATCACTTTGCCCCAAAGATAAAATTAGTGAGGGAAACCGTTCTGGAGCAATCAAACTTCACACGACAAGACCATTATCGTCAGGAATTCAAGTTTACAATACAGACTCCTCGTTGTGGCCGTTGAATCAACCAGTTCAAAAAGTCGAAGCATTGGTAAATATTATATGTGTATTTTCAACAAAAAAAAATTGAAGATGTACAAAAAAACAATTTTGTACGTTATGTACATTACATAACATATTTATACTAACTCGATAATGTTACTACAATAGGACTGTTAAGCAGTGTGACGCTATCTATGAAAATTACTATTAAATGGTTAAAAATCGAACCTACAGACACAATTATGCATGCCGTGCCAATACCCTCACATGAAATTCAACACTTTATCTTTATCAGAATGGAAACAATTTGTATCATCAACATATTTTGTGATATTTTTATATCACATTATGTCATAAAGAAAGTTCATTAAAAGATATAATTCACTGCAAGTGTACTACTGAATTAGTAATTAGTAAGTATTAGCATTATTATCTGGAAGCAGGCCGCTTCTAACAAGTCTATGTAGAGATCCATGGGGAAGACCCATGATCAGCAGTGGACTTCCTGTGGCTGAAGAGAGAGAGAGAGAGAGAGAGAGAGAGAGAAGTATAAGTAATCCGCAATGTATCTTTGTATATTTCCTCAGATCCAGTGCGCAGGCGAGGCTCACTATACAGACGACCTGCCGACACAACCTCATGAAGTATCCGCCGCGTATGTACTCACTACTGTTCCCAATGGAAAAATAACGTGCATAGATGCGAACAATGCGTTGGTAAGCATTTCATATCCTTAACTATGATCCTTATATACTATCGAAGCTATCAGAATGATAGGCTTACAAATTATTTTTATTTCCACCCTTAAACTTACACGCTAATCATATTTTAGGAAAAGAAACAAACTATACCATTTCATGTTAATTTTATTAGCTAATCTGAAAAAAAAAAAAATTCATTCAGCTTAATATTCACATGTCCTCTATAGAAATGTGAGGGAGTGCTCGCATTCTACTCGGCAAAAGACATACCAGGTCTTAATTCGTTCACACCAGCCGACGCTGCATTCAATATAACCGATGAAGAAGTATTCTGCAACGGCACAGTCAAGTACCACAGCCAGCCAATAGGAATTGTTGTCGCTGAAACATATGACATAGCGCACGCAGCAGCAAAACTAGTTGAAGTCACATACTCTGACGTCACCAAACCAGTACTAACAATCGATGAGGCAAGAACAGATCCTGCTAGAGTCACACTTTATGGTTCTGTTGAGGCAACAAACAGAGGTGATGATGTAGTAAAAGTGATTAAAAATAAAAATGAAATATTTAGCCAGTACTATTTCACGATAGAAAACATGTCGTGTGTAGCCCAACCCTCGGAAGAGGGACTAAAAGTGCACGGAACAGCGCAATGGTTAGATGCAATGCAACTGACCATTGCCAGGGCACTAAATATTAAACAGAACAGGTAAATTATCCTTCAGCACTTCATGGAAAACTGCATCATTCAAAGAAACATCTATTGAAAGATACACTTTTTATTTTCGATGTCTTTTAACTTATTACAACGAAGTAGGTGTTCAATTCGACCCTAAATAATTTACTTAAGTACAACACGTTATATCTGCACCAGCATTAGCAATGGTCATAAATACTGCTCATTTCAATAACCCTTAACTTGATTTGTACCACTACTAAAAACGTCCATATTGTGTAGTGTTTTGCAAATTTCCATGTTGTAGTATTTTTACTTTTTTGTATTCAAGTGTTGATGTTCACATGCGGCGACTTGGAGGGAGTTATGGCATGAAAATAACTCGTACCATTCAGAACGCTGTAGCGTGTAGCTTAGCCGCATTCCTATTGAACAGACCATGTCGATTCGTAGTGCCAATGACGGATGCCAGTTCTGCAAGCGGAAAAAGACTTCCTAGTGTAGCAGAATATGAGGTAAAGATTTATTTATTTATATACACTTTATTGGACACCTAAAAGTGAAAAAAAGACAATTGGAAATGGCATACAAAAAACAATTGGTGGTCTTATCGCTGAACCATTGGATAGATTTGAGAAAAGGCATAAACAAAGGCTAGTCTAAAGTGTCAGGTATAGGAGCTAAGAAGGAAACGTAGTTAATACAAATGATTAAATAAATACAAGTAATAAATATATACATACGTGTGTATACACACATACAAACATACATATACAGGGTATATCAAGACTGCTACCGAAAACTAAGCCAGGTGGTAGTATTAGTGACTTCAGATACAAGGCAACTAAAAATTTTGGAAAAAAAAATCGTCAATTTTTTTTTGTAATTTTTTAATCATCGTCGTTTTTGGGTGATTAATAAATAGTTTTCCTAAAATAATGATGTACACCTTTTTATTTTAAAAGACGCAGTGGTAAGTAAGAGTTTAAAATCCTTTTTTCGCAACAACTAGGAATTTAGCACCCAAACAGGATGCTACTTGAAAAACTGCAAAAAAAACTGTCGCTTATTTTGCGAAATTTTTAGTTGTATTGTATGTGTAACCACTAAAACTACCACCTGGCTTCGTTTTCGGTCGCGGTCTTGATATACCCGGTATAAACATATAAGAAAAAATATTCTCGTCAATGTAACAATTCAGTGGGAAAGGTAGTGGTGATCCTTGACCAGCTTTTTAAATGATGAAAGTGATCATGCCCGTCTCACCTTTCTTTTATGATTCACCACAATGTGCCTTAGATATGGGTTTCCTCATCAAGATATTATTTTTAGAATTAACGATGTGAAATATGAAAAAAGTTAGCATGATAATATTTCAGATATGAAATTTTTTTTTAAGTATATCAGTTAAATAGCAAATTGACGCACAATAATTGTATTATGATAATATTTTGAAGTCATTTGGAAATAAAAGATGTCAAATAATAAGAATTGGTTACAAAACTTATTTTTAAGGTTGGAGTCAATGCTAATGGAAAGATTCAGTACTTGAATTATGATATATACGAAGACAATGGTTACGTGGTGAACGAGCAGTTCTCAACCTTAGTGATGGAGGGCTATAGCAACTGCTATGATACGTCTCCATGGAACTTCAGGTGTTTCAATGTAACTACTGATACTGCTAGTAACTCGTGGTTTCGAGCACCTGGTGAGTAGATCTTACAGAATATACACATAATTTTATCTATTTGGGTGTGTGAGGAAATCGGTTAAATTATTGTTTATTTCTCTTAATATGATATTTGAAAAATTACGGTACCAGGTATTATTCTAATGTAAGAAAATAAAATGAAATGCATTGTTTTGCCTATTATATTTTCTTTTTTAATTTCATAGTTAAGAATATGAAAACTATTTGTGACTAAGAAATTTGATAATTTTTATTCAACTTATAATTATTTTAGGAAACTTAGAAGCTATCGCCTTTATAGAGCATATCATGGAACAAATAGCGTATGAACTATCATTAGATCCTTTAGAAGTTCGACTAGCGAATATAGGTGAAAAATACGCCGAAATAAAAGCAATGGTGACCACTGTCAAAAAGAACTCAAACTATGATGAGCGAAGAAAAGCCGTTGATAAATTCAATACTGAAAATCGATGGAAGAAACGCGGCATAAGGTTTTCTTTAATGAGATGGACACCTGTACCAGTTGGTGTTTTAGATGTCAACTTAACCGCATATCACGGCGATGGATCAGTAATAATAACTCACGGAGGTGTAGAAATGGGCCAGGGTCTTAACACAAAAGCAGTGCAAATATGTGCCTATCTATTGAACATACCGATGGATAAAATTCAAATTAAAGAGAACAACACTATATTTGCGCCAAATTGTTACGCTACCGTTGGTAGCTTAGGGTCACAGAACGTAGTAACTGGAGTAAGAAAATGCTGCGAAGAATTACTTAAAAGATTAGAACCTATACGAACACAGCTAACAGATCCTACTTGGGAAGAGCTGATAAAAACGGCGTTTGATAACAATGTCGATTTGCAAACTCACGGGTTCGTAAGTACTTTAGATAGCCAGCAGTATGAATACTTTGTGTTTGGAGTAGCGGTGACAGAAGTGGAAGTGGACATGCTAACTGGAGAGACCGAAGTGATCAGAGTCGATCTAGAGGAAGACGTGGGCCTAAGTATAAGCCCTTTGGTTGATGTTGGACAAGTAAGTGATAATTTCAATATTCAAGGCGATACAATTTTTATCGCTGTTATCCTCTGTAAACTTTAAACATATATAATCTCATTCTATTGCATGTATCCTGAATACTGTTGTAAGAAATACTGTTTCAACAAATTTTCCCTATCTCCGTTGCTTCCTATTATGTTTCATAATTTTTTGATGTTACCAAATAGGCAATTTGTTATATGTTTAAATTTAATCATGTTGCTAGGTTGAAGGTGCATTCATAATGGGCCTGGGATATTGGATGACCGAAGAGCTGGTATATCAAAAAGATACAGGAAAGTTGCTAACCAACCGCACCTGGAATTACTATGTCCCGCTCGCAACGGATATCCCTCAGGACTTCAGAATATATTTCAGGAAGAATTCCTACACTTACAAAGATATATTTGGAGCTAAAGGTGTTTCATGTTTTATACATATCCTGCTTTTTATATACCTCAATAGGTACATTTTAATATAAATTGCGATAACATTTGTTTAATTGTTATCCAAAACATTTTAAAGAGTCGGATATCTTACCTCTCCGGTTACTTTGAGGTCCTCTCTTGCCTTAGTATATTTAATGGCAAGTCGTTAGTTAAATTAAACAATATTATAGTATCAAGACCATTACCCAAGATCTTTCTTTTTAATATTTCCGGTTTGCTTTTTATTTTAAAATCTAATGATTTCTTAATTTCAGCGCTAGGAGAGCCACCAATGTGTTTGTCAGTAGGTGTTGCATTTGCCATAAGGAAAGCGATTGTGTCAGCCAGACTTCACTCCGGAATACCAACTACGCAATGGTTTCCTATATGTAAGTACAATTTATATATTTTAAGGCATTTGTCGCCAAGAAGAATTTGCGTCTTGCCGAAAATGCCAAAAACCGGGCGATGATGGAAATTCTTTGAAAAACAGGCAGGTAGAAAGAAAGCTTACTAAAGAAAACTTAACTTCATATGCCTTATCGCCTAAATTCTACAAAAATTACAGTGAGAACTTTTCATTGGCTTTATGTTATTTATCCTGCTGTCTACTTCTATTTTAGCCGTAAGTTTTCCTGGTCTTAAATAAAATAAGAAATACATACATACATGCAAAAACTCACGCCTTTATTCCCGAAGGGGTAGGCAGAGGCGCCACCAGGACACCCACATTTCGCCTTGTATGTGCCGTCCCACGATGTGATAGGGGGCGAGCCTATCGCCATATCGGGCACAAATTCCTGACTCCGGACTGATAATGAATAGAAAAATCCAATACCACTTTGCCTGACCCGGGACTCGAACCCGAGACCTCAGCTTTGTAACAGTACCGTAATACAACTACCCCAGCGAGGCAGTAAAAAAAAAAAAGAAATAAACCAATTAAACATACGCAGTCACTTGTCACTACTATACATAAAAATATCTCAAGGATTAATTAATATGTCGAAGCTACTAAATCCTATAAATATTTAACGTGCTATTTTCCAGATGGTCCGTCCACAGTCGAGAAGATTGCTCTAGCAGCGGAGACTAAGACAAAAGATTTTAAATTTTAATATGTCACTTTAAGACGTCTTGCTATTTTTTAAAAACTGTTAATCAACATTATGAATAAATACTACGTCCTCTCTTGTTGAATGTCATTTAACACTAAAGTTTACTTTGTATTATATACTTTCTAGTACTTATATGAAGTTTTATTTTGTAGCCATGGTCCACACCCAACTTCACCCATTGCGGCAAAACATTCTTAAAGAATTGAAACAGATTTGCAGGAGAAGTACTAAAATTTCCAAATTCCTTTCCGAACGCAGGAAGACCAGGTATTAAGGAAATGAAAAAAAGAGTATTTTGCCTAAAATGACCTCTTTCCTTTAAAAATTGGCTTTTTTTTATCATCGTGTTCGATTCCTAGCTGGAAATATTGATTTTTCAAAAATCCAAATAACCAGTTTTAGTTTTTATTATCAAAATCGGGATCTATGATTTTTTATTAAAAAAAGTATTAAATTTTCCAAGTCTTTTTCCAGTCTGGCAGAGTTCCGGTGAAAAATAAGACAATACTCTTGCTTGTAAAAACAACACATTTCCATTATAATTTGAATTTAGTTTGAGATGTTATTAAAATGCACGTATTGTAATCAGATTAAGGATTTTTAATGCAATATGTAAGATGTATCTTCTTTCATTCATATTTGTTTGCAAATCTGTAACTGGAAATAAAATATAACATGTAGTCTCCCTACAGTATAGCCGCGCCTCCAGTTAAGGTACACGTTTTCTGGAACAAAATGATTTAATACTTCTAAATCCTACTGATAATATAATTCCGCAGTTTCAATATGTTAATATAAAGACTCCGTATTCATCCAAAAGTCCCTAATAGGAATGACTGAGTTCGGAATCGCATGATTTAAGATAAGGATAGTACTCGTATTGAAGCACGACCCGGCCCGAATGCAGATAGTTTTTGAGTCCAAAAGAATCAACGACATATGAATTCGCGTACTGTTTTATGACCGCCGTTGACTTAATTGCTTTTCCCATCCCGTCCCGTTATACAGGGTATATCAAGACCGCGACCGAAAACGGAGCCAGGTGGTAGTATTAGTGACTTCAGGCACAATGAAACTGAAAATTTCGCAAAAAAATACGTCATCTTTTTTTTGGTATTTTTTTACTTATAGTCGTATTTGGGTGATAATTACATAATTTTCTTAAAATAATGATGTACACCTTTTTATTTTTTAAGACTCAATGGTGCGTTAGGGTTTAAATTATTATTTTCGCAATAACTAGGTATTTACTACCCAAACACAACGATTTCAAAAAAAATGAAAAAAATATCTGGCGCTTATTTTGCGAAATTTATACTTGCATTGTGTCTGTAACCACTAAAACTACCACCTGGCTTCGTTTTCGGTCGCAGTCTTGATATACCCGGTATTTCATTCTGTCCCATTACGAAAAGCATGCAATCTTGTCCTCTCCTGTCCCGTGCCATCTAATCGAGTTTGGAAGAGTAGCAAACATGTATATTTGATTCCTTGCTCATCTCACGGGAACACTATTTTTTTTTTCGGGATATAAATTAACCTATGTGCTATTCCTGGGTGTCAGCTTCCCTTTTACCAAATTTCCGACCTAGCCTTGCCGCAGCATATGCTTGATGCGGACCGTTGTCCACACACATAATTAAAATAATAGCTTGGAGTAGTCAAATAAAGGGCCGCAGATTTGACTCACGAACCACCACTAGTATCTGTGGAATACACAAATGGAGGTCTGGGAATTGTGAAATTAAAAGTCTATCGTAGCTACTTATACCCACAAGATGACTTGGTATCTTATTACGGGATCGGGAAATTGTGTATCAGGATGTATTTTTAATTATGATTAAAACACGTGCTGAGTATCCACCATTTATTAAAACCACAACAACAACAACAAAAAAACTTAACAAATCCCTATCCGAAAAAAGACCAACAAAAATACCTTGTTATAAAAAAAAGTAATGCTGACCTGCTTAATATTGATGTATTGTTTGTATGTTAGGTGAGAATATTCGAGTTTTAGTAGAAGAGGAGGTTTTCAGTTGTCGTTTCAGTCGCCAGTCCGATGTTTGCAACGCTGTATGGTCCCTCTGAAATGATGTAACAATATTTATAAATACAATGATCTTGATATATAGGTATAGATAAAACTGTATTGTACTGCATCAGCTCATAATTGGATGAGCAGGCCTTCTGTACAATTGATAATTCAAATTAGAGTATTTAGGGAACCCACAACGTCGGTTTTTTATGAGTTTACAGTTTAATAAATGAAATATTATATGCATTATACCTACATTTTAAATACAATATATTATTGAACTTTCTCTTTCGTAGCATGATTGTACAAAATTACTAACTAGATATGTACAGCCCTAAATAGACTTCTAATAAAAGATAATAATAATAATTAAGGATCTAAGGATCTTAAGTATAAGAAATTATATAAATGTCTTTTAATAAAGGAGGTATTCCAAATCAGCCTAGCATTTTGCGACATTCGATGGGCAATGGATTGGCAAATGATATTTGAATGTACGACATATACTTACTTAAATCAAACCATTTGGTGCTGGATATTCCGTTTTCTTTTCTAATTTCGACTAAAGCTTCTCTGATAGCAAGAGGTACAGCTACAGCCATGCACGACGGAGGCTCACCAACACCTATAGTTATATTCAAATTATTGATATTGGTACTATACTGTATCAGCCCATATATGTACGTCCCACTGCAGGGCACAGACCTCCTCTACAATCGAAAGTACAATTGAGAGGGGTTAGGCCGTGCAAATACATACAATATCGGTACAAATTTGTATAACTTTAACCCTAATTTTATGTAATCTATTATATCTCAATGATATGTTGAAAAAGAAGAGAAAAGAGAGACACAGTTCGTTTTTCCAAAGGAGTTTAGGTTAAAATTTCTAAAACTTTTATATATTTTTTCTCAATTTATGGTTTATGCCATATTTGAGTACTGATTTTGTTCGTGGGCTTTATGTTGTATTGTGATTCGTATTGTTGATCGAAGGTGAAGTCCTCTAAACGTTTTGTATTTTTATGTGATCGACAATTTTATGCTAAATCATTTTGCTTCAGCTCAACGGGGTTCCATGATTAGTCAGATCAGTAAGACTTTCCTTTTCCTGCCAAAGGTACGTTGGTTGTTCCCTTCATTTCACATCCAATAGGTACTAGATCAATCACACTATGTAGCAATGATTTCACAAACGTACAATATAAAACAATAAACTTACATTTAGATCCAAATGACATATCGTTGCTATATGAACTGTTCCTGAAATAGATATTCATGATCTGCGGAATGTCACGGGCTTGAGGCACCGCGTATTTCCAAGCACGGTTCGTGATCAAGGACCCTTTGTCGGAATACACCAGCTGTTCACATGTCCAGTACCCGAGGGACATTATGAATGCACCTTCCACCTAGAAAATCAATTCGAAATAGTTGAAGCTATGATAAGGTTGAGAGCTGAAAAATCTTTAATGTTTGTGTTGGAACTTTTGACTCATGATATTTTAGCCAAGCTTTTAATTTACAGAAATAGTAAGCTTTTTTATTGCATAGTTCCGGCAAACGAGCAAACAGGTCCCCTGATAGTAAGTGATCACTGCCACCTATGACCATCCACAACGTTGGATCACGGATGTGTTGCCGGTCCACCAAATGGGGAAGAGAGAGGGAAGGAAAAAGGATGAGAAGAGGATGCCCAATACCCTTGTATTGGGCATTCTGCAAGCTCATTTACTGAACGAAACGCGACAACGAAGCTGTTGCTTCACGTCGATTTCCTGTGAGACAGTGGAACTGACGAACCTGTCCGTTCATGCTGAGTCATGACTGACAACAACGTGGCTGTACCACTTCACAAAAATCTTACTACTTAGTTGGAAGTTTAAAATTGTAGAGTTACATAGATCAACTTCAAAAACACTCACAATTGCCACAACAAATTAATTAACTTACAATAGTTACTATTGAAAAATTAACAGAATTCCATAAAGGAATTGTAATTCTTTACGTGATTGCGTGAAGCCTAATAAAAGTATACATAAGTACTTTACACTATAACAATAGCCTCTAGTTTTTACCCTCGATTGCAATTATTATCCTTAAAAATGTTATTTAATATTTAATCATTCTTATAATTATATAATGAAACCTTACCTGACCAATATCAATTTCGGGACTGACACTCTGGCCGGCATCTTCAATCATATCCACTCTTAGTATTTCTGTCTCGCCGGTCAGGACATCAATTTCAACTTCAGCCAAACACACTCCGTACGCGTTATACGTCTCAAATTCATCCGCTTTGTATACGCCGAGGGCGTGAAGTTCCACGTTCGCATTCCAAGCAGTAGTTATTAGTGTCTCCCAAGTTGGATTGTCCAACGTAGCCTTGATGGGTTCGAGGTTAGACAAGATTTTTTCACAACACTTCCTAACTCCAACACACACGTTCTGAGATGTAAGACTGCCTCCAGTCGGGAAACAGTTAGGCGTTGCATTAGAGTTACAGGATTTCACCTGGATCTTACTCAAAGGAACACCCAACAGGTAAGCGCAGACTTGAGCGGCCTTAGTGTTGACACCTTGTCCCATTTCAATGGCACCATGTTGGATTGCTATAGATCCGTCCGCGCTGAATACGGACACTGAAACTTCCATCATACCAGCGGTGACGGGAGTCCATCTCATGAAACTGTATCTCAGACCACGCTTCCTCCACCGATTGTTAGAATTGAAGGTATCCACCTCAGTGCGTCTAGTGGCGTAATCAGCTTGCGTACTTAATGTTTCATACAGCTCCTTAACAGTGCTGTGCTCTGTCGTGTCTAAGTTAGCAAGGCGAACATTCACGGGATCCAATCCTAGTTCATAAGCAATACGGTCCATCATAAACTCAGCGTTGGCGATCATTTCCAAAGTACCTGCAAAGCATCGTTAAGTATAAGTGTTCAATGGGTGCGAAGTTCCCACGAAAAATAGGGATCGTCTGGCGCTCGAAATTCTACCGTAATTCGAAGTATCAGCCCATATACGTCCTACAGCAGGGGCGCGCCTTCTCTACAATATTCAATACAGAGATTTACGATGTGCTAGTTAGCTATTAATTACCTGGGGCCCTGCACCACGTGTTCTTGGCAGTGTCGGTAATGACGTTGTAACATTTGTACGACCATCTGCTGGCATCGTAGCAGTTGTTAATAGCGTCGATGCAGAGGGCGAAGAAGTTCTCGTTAACAGCATATCCATTGTCTTCATATACATTCAAGGTCGTGTATTGAATAGCACCGGTGCTGTTCACTGCAATCTACAAATTAAAAACGTCTTTGAGTTGTTTTCAATCTCAAACCTCCACGTTTGTGTCTGAAATGTATTTTAAAAGTTCTGCTCATCCTAAAGTTGTCCAAAAAAATGTAAAAGCTGTACAAAGTCTATAAATTGCCCAGCGTGATATGCTTAAAAGTTTTATTTCCAAAACGTTTAAGGCAGCGTATGGTAAAATGATTAGCCATATCATTCAGTCACGTGAGTTAAAAGACACGTTGTGCATACGCCTTATACATTTCTGTTATCGGCAAATAAAAAAGGTACTGACCTGGTTATTAGTAAGATTCGGCAATCTCTTTCCGAAAGCCTTCATGTTAGTCGTCAAAGACTGGACTATTCTGCAAGGACGGTTCAGTTTATGGGTGACAAGACTGCAGACCACCGCTGCGAGACCGCTACGAGACAACTTGAAACCGTAGGAACCACCCACACGGCGAACATTGACATCAATTCTGAGGAATGGAATAAACAAATAATGTAAAGAACAAGACACATCACACCATCAAATATTAATACTTATTTTATTTTTGTAATAATTTGTACAAATGTATACAATATAGACAAATTTGTCCAAAGTTCTTATTAATTATGTAAAAAGGAACCGCATAGACAAATGCAATTATCAATAGTAGTTAATGCGTATATTATCGTCCACGTTGCTAAAGTATGAACCATCGACATTAAGATAAGATACATAATATGAATTTCTATTAAATTAAATAATACATTATATTAAATAATAGTACAATAGGCGGTCGCGCTCGAGGCAATTTCTTAGCGACTGCCTTGGAATGGAAATAAGAGAAGGAAAAAGAGAGGACAATAGTGTACCAATAGCTTGACTGATAAAAAATATATACATAATAAGTGTTTTTAAAATAAAAATAATAATAATGATAAAATCAACATTAAAATAATAATAATGAAAATTAATAGATACTCCATATCCAAATAAACAAGTAACACAGTATCATACATGTAAAATATGCAACATACTAATATAATAATAAAATAAACATACATATTACATAATATATACATAAATAAATACACACCATCGCACACATAATTCATTTAGGCATTTGGTTATTCCAAATTTGTATCAAAATAAAATATACCTGCTCTCCTCCATATTCAAAAATCGGGAAATAACAACTTGAATACCGTTCACCCATTGAGTGCAAACGTGACATTCCAATCCTTCCTCAGTGGTGTTGGTAGCACAAGCAATAGTCTCCATTGGGAAGTGGTACTGCCCGTACAGGCATAAAGTATGATCTATGGTCTTATAAACGTCAGTTCCTTTCTCAGTAGCATCTAATGATGTGTACAGCGTGGTTCTATCTGTATCCTCTTTTGCTTCTTCCAGGGAAATAACAGGGGTTTTGACATTCTTGTATTTGACTACAACGTAAAGGGCAGCCTCGTCAGCTATCGCTTGGGACTCGGCGACAATGACTCCGAGAGGCTGGTGGTAGTACTTGACTGCTCCGCTGCAGAGAGCTTCCTCGTTGTAGGAGTAAAGAGGAGCGTCGTCTGGTGTAAATGTATTCTCGCCAGGTATGTCTTTGGCTGTATAGAACGCTATAACTCCATCTCTTGCCTGAAAAATAATATTTAAGTAACACATATTTTCTGAACCCCGCATTAATATGTAATTGTATCGTAGATCTTAAAAGTTTCGCTCTTACAACGTCCAAACGTTACAAATACTTGTGGGAAATACAAACTTTTGTCTTAAATCAGGGGTAGTACCTGGGGCCTCTTACGTAAGTAGTTTAATACGAGCCGCGCAATGGGAGCTGTTACTATTATTTATTATGTTATAATGAGAATCACAAAAATTAGTAAGTCTCAACACCTTAAGGGGTTCTCAAGGCCCTGGAGTCTTACTTACCAAAGCAGCGGTTGGGTCAATAGAAACTATTTCTCCGCTAGCAATGGTGCTGAGAACCAGAGATGCGTGAACTTCATGAGGGTACTTGGGCAAGTCGTCTGTGTATTTGGCTTCACCGCTACATTGGATCTGTTGTGGGAAATTGGAAAATATATTAATAAGCAGTTGTTGATCCGTTTTTTTTTAACTAAATAGTGTCATGGTTCAATGTTTCCACTCACCAACTGACGCTTCTTGCTTATGAGCGTGGAAAATGAATTCTAATAACTGTTTCCCAAAGAGAAATTATTTTACTCAAAACATTGGTTAATTAAAATGATACCAATTTGAGGTAACTTTTGAACTTTTTAACGGCGAGGTAAAAAGTACCCTGAACCGACGAGAATGCATAAAGAGATTGATGAAAGTAGACGAAGCGAAAGTAGTAACTATGTCAAGATCGAGCAAAGTGGAGATCCGTTGTCTCTGCCGACCCCTATGGGATACAGGCGTGATGTTTATGTATGTATGTAAAATGTATCCACACGACTTACCTACTTGATCATAATATTAATTAAGATATTTAATGCAATAATGTGTCCGCAATCCGCATTGACTACGCATGACTCAGCTTGATGACAATCAGGTATCTCATTTGCTCGCTTGCTCTCTATTCTATAAATAAAAAAATAATACGACTCACCATCGACTCAATCTTCTGTATCGGCTCGTTAAGAGGATACAATGCTGCCTTAGTCTCGTACGTTTGCGATCCATGTGACACGGGTCGGTTTTCACGTATCTTCGCCGCCCCGGACAAGTACCGTGGATGAACTGTGGACGTTGGACACATGGACAGAAGACCCTGAAATCAAACAATGTGTAAGCAAACCCCTGTCTTACTATCGATCCGAAATTTAAAAACTTGCAGATCATTTTAATCTGGTTTTTCCAAAATCTTTAATCTATTTAAAGTGATAATTTTATTATATTAAAGTAATGTGATCTATGTAAAAGTTGTGGTTTTTGACGTAGCTCATCGTCTGCTGCTCTTCAAAGCGCAATTTTGATTTAATTTTTTGACAACAAATTGTCAATTTTTTCCCACCCAAAAAAAACTGCTTCACCAATTAGACTACAAACACCATAAGTAAAATTAAACATCATTTCAATAAAACTGAATCCTTTCGTCTATTTGTCTCACCTTATAGAATAGCCTTAAAGCCAACTTCTTCCTCAACTCGACTGAGGGTTCAGGCGGGCTCTCGGTCGGCTGGACTTCCTCCTCCAACACAGCGAGAGCTCCTTGCAACGTTTCGTTGGTGAACAGCGATTTGCCAACCAAGTATTTCTCAGTCTTGGTTGCTCGGTTGAAGTTGGTGTTAATGCTTCCGTATACGATACTGGCCTTGACGACCACGTTGTCACTCGACAGTTGATACATGAAGCCAGCGTTGACGATAGCGTGGACTGCTTGGTAGCGTGTCATCACCTGAACGACAATTATTTATTATAACTTGATAGGTATGTTAACATTCGGTTGTTTGAAAAATTCTGCATTTTAATCTATGAACGAAATAATGCAAACCATCGTCATTCTTTTTACAACAAATAACTACAATGTACGGGCGAAGTTTACGCTCATGACTAGCGCTAAGAAGCTGGAAGTGGGAGATTAGATAGGAAGGTGGTGTAAGAGACGTTGGGATAGAGAAAACAGTTGAAAGAGCATGCAAACTTCGCCGGTCGCGAATTGGTAACTATTTGAGTTCGAAGCGATGGGAAAATATATGACCATATTTACAAAGATTAAATGTGAATCGAATGCAGGTATTGAGAAGGCGGTCAAGTTTATTGATAAGATCTGCATTCAGGTCAAAACACAGCAATATAGTCTTTCAACGGGAAGACTAGGTTTGCAGAAGCATTATTTTTGTCTTAGAGATGAGAAAGTTTTAAAGGCGATACAGAGCACAAAAGGCACCTATGACTCTATGGCAAACGGAGGAAACTATTCGCAACAATAAAAGTATTTTCTTTCTTCCTTTCTTTCAAATAATCTATTCTATTGTTATAAATTTGTTTGTGGTACTACCAACTTGAGGATATAAAATTCGAAACAGCCCTGCCTACTTTAGTCGTCACTGCATTCACTAGCACCATTATAGTCACTTATACCATTACAAAAGATCACAGATGTACCATATCTTACCTTGTAAGTTTCAATGAGATGATCGCTAGTGATCGGCGGTAGCATCACGTTTAGTATCACTTTTCCCACCATCGACGTGGTTAAGAACTGCTCCATAGACACCACTTCCTCGCTCATGTACATACTCTCTAAAAAATCATATTTTACATGAAATACTTGTAAGCAAATTAATGTATATCTTTCTGAAATTCAGGCTTAAAAATTAATGTTGTATAAATTATCTTTGGGATTGAAACCAGAAATTTACGTTGAACACACAAATCTGCCATTTTGCCAGTAAAAAGGCCTATGCCTCCCTGTCCCGTCTGTTCAATTATCTTTAGTTGAAATTTATATAAATACATGAATACTTACTTATAGTCAATTGAGCTCCGACCATGTTGAGTATCAAAAACAGATCGGAAGCAAATTCATTGTGAGAGTGTTTTATGCATAGGTTACCGGCGATTGTTCCTATCTGAAAACATTGGACGAATTAGCACCACTCTATCATAATCATTATGATCTACGGCCATAACTAATCCATTGCTGAGCAATGCAAGACCTCCCCAAAGTTTTCACCACAACCGGTTCGAAGCGGCCCACATCCAACGACTTCCTGCAATCTTTATTTGCAACATTCTGTCATAGTTTATTCAAAACACTGCCATTCAAGTCAATATTGTTCTCTCGGAAGGGTTGATCCTGAATAGACGATCGAGGATTAAAAAAAACCAAACTAAGCCTATTGAAATAAACTAAACTAAGCCTACCTTATCTTTTGATCTAAGTATCACTGATTCTATGTCATCATTTTTATATTGAATGAAATGTATTTAAAGCGCCATTATAAACAACTCCTAGAAATTTACAGAGTATATCCAGCCTGTGACCGAAAATGAAGCCAGGTGATAATTTTAGTAACTTCAGACACAAAGCAACTAAAAATTTTGCAAAAATCTAGTTTCGGCGTAGGAGCGCCGCAAAATGTTACATAATACGCGTTTAATTATTAATTAACGCCAAGACCCATCCATATCTAAGCTGATGCTCGGAGCTTTTACATATTACCATAATGATGAGAACAATACTCGTGAAAGCTCAATACAGCTGCACGATCGAATTTCCAAAAACGATTTTTATTCGTAATTCTTGCATGATTTACTTCAAAAAATAATCGCGCTCGAGCATGTCAAGATGACGTTATTTATGCAACTTTGTAGCCCTTCCACTCGCTTACGTTACACTCGAATCGTCAGATTATTGAAATGTACACTTTTTGGCCAGTAATTAACGTACTTTTTTTATCCTACCTTATATTAATCTGACGCGTTTCTGTATTTTCAACGACCGATTTTAACTAATGTGCTGTCCTGAACCCACGTCCCTACATAAAGGACCCATATATGTTGTAGGTACTCAATAGGATGCGAGGATACTCCCCTATATTCACCTGACGTACTCGAGTAAATCCTAGAAAACTAATTGAGCTTTCTAATTCACACTATTCACTGTTCACACAATATTCCACTCTTCTCTGAATAGATCCACTAATTTTGAAAACGCCCAATATTTCATGAAATAAACAATTATTTAGCTATCACTAGTTTTTTTATTGTGCTTAATAATTTTACTTACATTTCGAACTGGTATATGAGCTATGTAGTTCACATGTTCATTCAGTTTTTTCAAATATGCAAAATTTTCAGTTGCGGAAATAGTTTCGAATATTTCCATCATTTCTGTGAGAGTCGTCCCTGCTCCAATTACCAAATTCTGGTCCATATAGTAACCTTTCAGTTCGTTCACGCAATTCACGTCTATAATAATGTTTGGAAATTCTGTCAATGGATATGGCACTGGAAAGAAACAAATATTTTATTAATTCCTACACACAACAGAATAATTGTGTCGATCGGCGAGATTTGACTCTCTACATCTTTCTATCCAGTAGGTTGATATTAATTTGTCGCAGCAATATTATTTATTTATTTATTTATTTATTTAATACTTTTTTGCACTAAATGGAGATATACAAATGCAAACTTATACAATACAAATAATAGTACAAGTGGCGGCCTTATCACACTAGGTAATTTTCATCAGCAGATTTAGCAGAATCTTTTTTAAAGGAAAATGTCTTTGAAAATATGGCTAGGTTTGATTTTGAAACAGTAACCAGTTATCAAATAATAAAAGCTTTCAATCAACTCAAAATGAAGACTACAGAAGATATATGGGGACTGTCTGTTAAAGCTATAGAGGCTATTATTGTTGGTATTGCTCCGATATTGGCTTCTATTTTCAATTCCTGCATAAGTGCCGGTGTTTTTCCCAACCTAATGAAAATTAGTAAAGTTGTGCCCATTTTTAAGTCAGGTTGTTCAAATAATCCGTCGAATTTTAGACCCGTTTCTATACTACCAGCTCTTAGCAAAATTTTCGAGAAAATTATGCTTACTCAAATGCTAGCACATTTTGACAAACATAAGATATTACATAAGAATCAATTTGGTTTCACAAAGGGTCGCTCAACTCAAGATGCTGGGACGTCTTTAATCACATCGATCCTAGAGGCGTCGGAGGCATCTCAAGATGCTCTGGGAGTATTTTGTGATCTCTCTAAGGCATTCGACTGTGTTGACCACCAAACACTTATTATGAAGTTACGTTACTACGGCGTCAGTGGTACGTCGCTTGATCTCGTAATGTCTTATTTATCGGGTCGTGAACATAAGGTTTCTTTGAACGGGATCAATTCGGTAGGATCAAAAGTTAAAATTGGGGTTCCTCAGGGTTCCATTTTGGGTCCCTTTTTGTTCCTAGTATACATAAATGGCCTTCCTTACATGGTACAGAAATGGTCAGACATAGTTTTATTTGCTGACGACACATCGATTATATTTAAGGTCAGCCGGAAAGACAAAAATCTTGATACTCCGAACAATATACTGAATTTAATTTCGAATTGGTTTTCAGCTAACAATCTGCTTTTAAATGCTGGAAAGACTAAATGTATTCGCTTTGCATTACCAAATGTGGCAAGCGTAAACTCGCGTATAGAACTAAATTCAGAAACACTAGATTTAGTTAGTTCTACAATTTTTTTAGGGATTACTTTAGATAAGAAGTTGCAATGGGGTCCTCAAATAGAGAGATTATCAGGTAAATTTAGTACTGCAGCCTTCGCTGTCCGAAAGATAAGAAAACTTACTGACGTTGCAACGGCTAGGTTGGTATATTTTGCATACTTTCACAGTATAATGTCCTATGGTATTCTACTGTGGGGATCGGCTGTTGATATTGAGTCCGTATTTATTTTACAAAAAAGGGCAGTCCGCGCTATTTACGATCTTGGTAGTCGCGATTCTTTACGATCTGTTTTTAAGGAAAGTAATATACTAACCGTGCCATCTGAATATATATTTCAGAATATAATGCACGTTCGTAAAAATATCAATAGGTTTTTCAAGGTTAGTGACACCCACAGTATTAATACGAGAAATAAAAATAAATTAGCTATACCCTCCTTTAGATTAGAAAAGTCTAAAAAATCTTTCGCGGGTAATTGTATAAAATTTTATAATAAACTTCCCAATTCGATAACGCATCTGCCGGACAAATTATTTAAGACACATATTAAAAGCATACTTATGACTAGGGGCTATTATAGTATTAAACAATATATTGAGGATAAGGAAGCCTGGCATTAGGTGTTTTCTTGCACTTTGCGACCTCCTGTACCTTCTCATTTTAAAATAACTAAAATATATAAAATAAATAATTGTAAAATAAAAACTAATCAAAATGAGACAAATTAATTAATCAACAAGTTTATAAAATAAAATAAATTAAATTAAATAATGAATAAATAAAATACCTATTTAAATTATATGACGACCGATCGAGAAAAATAAATAATAATAAAAATAAGCAAGGCAAGCTTTGTAAGACAAGTCACAAATATTTATTTCAGTAACTTGACCAAAACCAAGCCCACTGAGTTTGACTCGATGGATCTGCTCAGAACTGGGTCGCGCCGCGTAGTATCCAGTGGTAAAGTTAAGCCCGCTGAGTTTGTTCGCCGGGTCTTCTCAGTCGGGTCGCGTTGGATCCGGCAGTAAGCCTAAAATTACGGGACGTTTCGGAAATACTCATGGTCGTTATTTAATCAATTGGACCCAAAACAAGCCCACTGAGTACTATTCGCTGGATATACTCAGAATTGGGTCGCGTCGCGTAGTTTCCAGTGGTAATGGAAGCCCACTGAGTTTGTTTCGCCGGGTCTTCTCAGCCAGGGCCGCGTTAGATCCGGTGGTAGCATTAAACCGCTACGCACCGCTTTAATTTAATACTTATGGTCCACTTAGACATCGATTATCGTAAATAATGTATTTCCTAAGGGAACAAAAATTACCATAAAATACTAATAAGTAATATAATAATTAATATAATAAAATTAATATAAAAATTACAACGAATATCTTGTAAATAGAAATTAAGTACTATGTGTATTGACTTGTCATAAGAGCTATTTAATTGCCTACGTGACCAATAAACGAATTTCATTTCATTTCATTTCATTTCCTACAGGCAACCATGGGATTAGTCCATTGAAAAGTTACATTTGGGGTTGCGTTTTTAAGAGGACGCAATTTTATTTTTTTGATGTGTAGAGGGGGTCAGTGTAAAGCTAAAACCAAGTTTGTGGGGTCGCCACCCTTGTCCCACGGCCGCCATCTTGAAAATAGGGGTTGAAATGGTTTTTACGATATATCTCTTAAACTATTTATTTGATAAAAAATAATTGATAACATTTTTTGTTGCAAATTAAATTCTCTACAACTTTGGTCCAATAACTTTTTGTCGTAGAACTAGAAATAAAAAGTTATTAGTGAAAATCTTCGAAATTCGAGAAAAAAATTTATATTTTTCGATGTAACTTTTTTTTATCATTTTACGAAAAAATGATTATTTGACCGTTTTTGTAGATCGTTTTTTGAGGAACAACTTTTATTTGCATCATTTTTGAAGTGAAACTTCTTTATCGGGGTTGGAAAAAATTTAGCGTTCGCGTCACATTCTTCCGTTACGCGCCGTCTTTTTTTATTTAGTAAATTAGTACCCACTTCAGTAAGCCACACCCCCAACCGTTTCCAAGCCCCACCCAAAATTTTAAGTCCCACCCACTTTTTTGTAATTTGATCCTTACCCCCCCTCTGGCCTTCCCCCACCCTAAATCCAAAACAGTGCCCAATAGCCTCCCCACGAAACCTCCCCCCCCCCCCCGCTTACCCCCACCCTAAAAATTTTACCTCACCCCCCCTACTCATATCTCCGGCATTATCCATCGTAGACCCACCGACCTTGGGTTCATTGGAACCGGCTCGGTGAGGGCTACAATCCTGCCCCAACAGAATTCCCGAATTCCCCCTCCACAACTTTCCCCACCCAAAAATATTTTAAGGTGCCCAATAGCCTCCCCACGAAACCTAACCCCCCCCCCCGCCCCTACCCCCACCTAAAATTTTTACCTCACCCCCCCTATTCCTATCTCCACCAATATCCATTGTAGACCCATCGACCCTGGGTTCATTAGAACCGGCTCGGTGAGGCCTACAATCCTGCCCCAACAGAATTCCCGAATTCCCCCTCCACAACTTTCCCCACCCAAAAATATTTTAAGGTGCCCAATAGCCCCCCCACGAAACCTAAACCCCCCCCCCCGCCCCTACCCCCACCTAAAATGTTTACCTCACCCCCCCTAAACCTATCTCGGCCAATAAAGGTCGTGGACCCACCGAGCTTGGTATCCTCGGAACCGTCTCGGTGAGGGCTACAAATTGGCCCCGATAGAAATCCCAAATTCCCTCAAAAATTTCCCCCCTCCTAAACTTAAACTTTATTTAATTTAGCTTTATTTTACCAATTCTGTAAATTTTGTAAATAGTAGATCATTTTTCGAAAAATGATGTCATAAAGAAGTTTCACTTCTTACGTGTGTACACTAATACACACACACATTTTTTTGATTAAGTCAATAGCTAAGGTTTTACAGCACTCCGAAGGGAGTACTATTTTTCAGTACTCTTAAATTTTTTTTTTTTTGTTATTATAACTTTTTTAATTTCAAATTTTGCAATATTATTTATAATTAATTATTGACTCTTTTCCCCACCACCCACGATTTAGAGTCTAGAGACGCGTTTTTTTTTACGTGGTATCCCCAATAGGCATAGTCCACGGTGATTTTCTAAATTAGAACTGCTCCGTCCTCAGTCGTTTCGATGAACCAGGCTGCGGCTCAGCATCTGATCGGCTTTCTGAATTAAATACCAGTGGGAGAACTGGTGGTGTTAATGTTGGCGGTTCATCATAAAAGTCATTTTCATTTATTAATTCTGAGATTTCCATTACGTTGCTGCAAGTCTCTCCAGAACAATGGAAGCACACTGCAGAACATTTCAGTCCTGCTTTTCGACATCCACACATCGCTCCACAGTTTCCTTTGCATTTGCAAAAGATCAATTTTAGAAGCTCAGGGGGTGCTGGAGGTTTAGAGTTCTGCACTGGCATCAATAATTTTCCACATTTTTTCCAGCCCCAGTCTTCAGGATCATTATAATTACCAAGCCAATTTTTCTCGAATTTCTGAAGATTTTCGCTTATTACTTTTTTATTTAAAGTTCTACGACAAAAAGTTACTATACCAAAGTTGTAGAGAATTTAATTTGCAACAAAAAATGTTAACAATTTTTTTTATCAAATAAATAGTTTAGGAGATGTATCGTAAAAACCATTTCAACCCCTATTTTCAAGATGGCGGCCGTGGGACAAGGGTTGCGACCCCACAAACTTGTTTTTAGCTTTACACTGACCCCCCCTACACATCAAAAAAATAAAATTGCGTCCTCCAAAAAACGCAAGGTAAGGCCTAAAAAATGAAACATTTCAATGGACTAGATGGATATATAAATAGGAGAAAGAAAGGGCAGTCTAAAGCGTAAAATAAATAATAATAATCTACAATGTATTACTCTAAATATATAAATATAAATATAAATATAAACATAAACACATGTAAAAATATATGAATATACACATACTAACAATACAAACATACATACATACAAACATACAATACATACAATACACAGATATACGTAAACATATTATATGCTTATCCTAACATTCATTAAAGGATTTGAAGGACGAAAATAGTACTCGGCGACAATCTTGTTGAGAGAGGAAATAATTCTTGATCATTTTTTTAAATGATGACAGTGTTTGTGCCCGTCTTACCTCAACTGGAAGTTATTTCCACAGTCGGACAGCTTGGACAGTAAATGATTTGTCCATGAACACTGTGGAGTGCATAGGCATTCTCAATTTCAGGTTCTCCGACGACCTCAAAGATCTCGAATGTGAGTCATGGAGAAAGATGAATCGATCTTTAAGATAAGAAGGCGTGAGAGGATTGTACAAAATATTGTACAGAAGTGAGAGAATATGAGTATTCCGACGAAACCGGATGGGTAACCACTTCAGCTTGGCACGAAATTCAGAAACATGGTCATATTTGCGGAGACCAAATATGAATCTGATACAAAAGTTTTGGAGACGCTCAAGCTTATTAAATTGGTCCTCGGTGAGATCTAGATAGCTGACATCGGCATAATCAAGGATGGGGAGAAGGAGAGTTTGTGCAAGTGAAATCTTCGTTGTGATGGGTAGAAGATTGCTCAACCTTCGCAGGGACCTTGCCGAGGCAAACAGCTTCCGACTAAGCTCACGAAGCTGCGGACCCCAAGTGAGTGATCTATCAAGACCTAGGCCTAAATTCTTGACAGTTTCACTATATGGGATAATGGTGCCATAACAGGTGACGGGTGGTAGTATATCCCAATTTATTTTAGAAATCATCTCGGGGCTGCCGACTACGATGATTTGGGTTTTAGATGGATTAACCATCAATTCATAAGTCTTGCTCTAGTCACAAATCTGTTGAACTGGGAGTGAACAGAGTAAGTAGTATAAACAGAGATAAAAATACGGTTTTACCTTTAGCAGTATTTCCCGCAGAAAGCATGTAAGAATCGGTTCCCTCCTTAGTCAAAACTTCCATGATGTCTTTTATAGTGGAAACGATATACCACTTTTTCCCATCAACGAGGTTCATCTCAATTGTCTTGAAGGTCTCGTCTTCTTTGACCATACACCAGTCGTTGTCGATGCAACTTCCTCTACAGCAACTGCCACCACTCTTGTCACAAACGTGAAGGTCTTCGATCTCGGCGACCGACGTGGGAGAGTCTTTAGCGAATTGTTTGAAAGCATCCAGGATAGGCCTGTAGCCTGTACAACGGCAGATGTTGCTGCCAAACGAGTTTTCGACGTCCAACATCGTGAGTTCTTTTTTGCTTTGAAGTAAACTGTAAAGAAAGAGTTGTTTATATGCTGGATGCAAGCCGCTCCCAATAAATCCCTAGAAAATTCTTGCGGGAAGTCTATGTTTAGCAATAGATTTCTAGTAGAGAAAGATATTAACGACGTTTTTAAAATATTAAGATATTCTAGGAAAATATAATAATAATGCTTTGAGCTAAATTATTAAGTGAATAAATCTATCGGGTTATTTGTAGTATGATTTTATTAGATAAATTCGTTTTCGGAAGGCCAAGTCTAACCTTTGAAAAACTTACATGTGTTTCAAAAATAAAATACGAAAGCACTTTTACAGTGTAAAAAAACATCGTGAGGAAATCTACACGACTGCGAGTTCTGTCACTAATTTCCAAAATACGTAAATCTTCAAACCCACACTGAGCCAGCGTGTTATCAACTGGATCGCTTCTCAATTCTAGAGCAGCTCCGTTCCCAACAATGTTAAATACAGAGGTGTTATTACATACCTGTACATAGACATAATCCATCCTGGTGAACAGTAGCCGCACTGCGTGCCGTGGCTCTTAGCTAGCGTTTTCTGTAGACTGTGGTAGCCATCTTTCTTATTACCCACACCTTCGATTGTGGTTATCTCCCAGCCATTACAGGAAAGTACTGGCACCACGCACTGCGAAAACGGTAGATAAATACACTCAACAGTCACACACTATCAGAATGGACAATTCAGTAATAGGGTATTTGACTATCATCGAATGTTTGTATTATTTTGTAGACAAAAACAAGTGCCAATAAAACAAAACATTTTTTTGAAAATAGTATTAAAGTAGCTTGTAACATGAGGCGAATATTAGTATTTTAAATGAAAGAGTGGGAACGTAGTGGAGACATCTTACCGTCTCTTTCACACCCGCACACCATAATGCACTATAATGCACAGTGACGTCACTAATTTTGTTTTGCATCCCTTTTCTATTACCCCCACTACAAGATTTAAAACGTTTCTAACTTGTATATTTCTGAATGGATTTACAAAATTCTTTGTTTGCTAGATTTTGGATATGGATACTTATTGATTGATACAATTAAAAAAAAGGAGTCAAATACCCTATTGAGAATGAGCAGCTGTTTTGTGGTTATTATGTTTTTTTTTAAATATTCTCAATAGATAACGTATTCCTGGTTTAGATGTGATAGTGGGTGAGCCTATTGCCATGCTGGTCATGAACTAATATATTGGATGACTCACATAAAGTCAACTAGCGGACGTGGGCATCGAACTCAGGAACGCACAGTACAAACCAATGGCTGCTGCCACTAGACCAAAGTTTGCGTGTGATATTTTTATAACGCTATCGCGCAATCTTTACTATATTTTCATGGCAAACAGTAATTTGAAAAGAAGAGACTAAATACCAATCAACTAACTTCACTTATTTACGATAATGGTCTACATTAAATAAACTCACACTTTTATCTCTGAAATATTTAACCCCGAATTTCAGCTATAATGATCTACGTTCTATAAATAATTTATATACAAAAACAGCGAAAGGGAAGTCAATAAGTGTGGAGTTATGTGGACATTATCACTGTGTATGTCTGAGATGTTACCGCGTTGACGGACACCACGGGACCGCCACTACTCTTGACCGCAGCCACGATGCAGGCTCCGCAGCCTGCTTCCTTGCACATGTACTTAGTTCCGCACTTCTGCAGGTAGTTACGGATGAATTCCAACAGCGAGACGCTCGACGGACACTCGCTGCCGACTGCAATAACAAATAAATATAATACATACACCCTAAATCACATACATAGTCCTGACCCCACAGTTAGATCAATTAAGTCTTGTGTCGTGGGTATCAGAAGCTATTGGAGACTTTCCGATCTCACCAAAACCCAGACCCGGGAAAAAATATTATAGGCCTCACAAACATTTGTCTCGGTGCGAGGATCGAACCCGCGGCCCCTCGTTTCACAGCGTCTAATCAACTACGCCACGGAGTCGTCAACATGTACTCTATTGGCCCATAATCACCCACTACCCAGCATGAGAGGACTTAACCATTACTTCCCAAGCATCGAAAACATTGGAATTTTTTGATCAACTCTTTAAATTAAGTTCATAATACATTAAGAAAAAAGAATATGACAAAAAAATATAAAACATATACCATCATCCCTGTTTCAGCCTGTCCTATAAATATGACAATGGGGACAAGTGATCAGAAATAATACAAGTTAACAATTATAAGAACATTAGCTTTATTTGAAAATTATGTCCACAAACAGTCTTAAAAATCAAAGTTATCGAAGTAGACTACATGTGCTCTGGGAGTTGTACAAACTGCAAGCAACTTCTTTACCACTGTTGCACCCAAGCCATCGTCACTA
The DNA here is from genome assembly GCA_949752805.1 of Deilephila elpenor. Classification (NCBI taxonomy): domain Eukaryota; kingdom Metazoa; phylum Arthropoda; class Insecta; order Lepidoptera; family Sphingidae; genus Deilephila; species Deilephila elpenor. The sequence goes on from OX457108.1 coordinate 13,591,121, forward strand.
CTAGCAGAGGTTTGAGCATCCTTGCCTGTGTAAAGCGAAAAGTTATAACAATATCCGCTGACTACACATAGTGCCCAAATATTATAATAATGCTTATATCCGAACCTTACTGGTTTACTTTTTATAAATTATCAAAAAAATATTATCAAAACGATTACGGGTCATTGCCTGTTTAACAAATGGAATATGTACATCCTCATCTCTACAGCAATAAAGTTAACTTTGCGGCAAGTGATGATACGAAGAGAAAAACAAAATTCCTATAAAGACTTATAACTCATTTATAGTTAGATTGAAGTTCAAATCATTTTTATAATGTTTGGCGTAGGTTACAGTTTCGTGCATAATATTATACTCTAGAATATCGTCACACAACAAGTTTTCGAATATTTCTACCGCTGACTTTCCTTCCAACTCCGTAATCATATTTTCCAAACATTATTTAGCAGTATTAGATTCCGGCTGTATTTCAGAATATACTGGTTCACACTTACGCCAAGTGACTGTCTTGCTTGTCCGAGATGTGGTTTGAGTAGGATGATTTTCCGCGACGTTATCGATCGGGCACGAAAATTCCACTTGACCAGCTACATCAGACACTGGCAAAACTCCCATATCTTTGTCAGGACCTTCTTCTATGTCAGTCATTTCATCTACCTCATCCAGCGGCAATATGGCAACTTCAATGTCATTCAACTCCTCATCACTAGAATCTTCAATATCTTGAAGATAGTCTACGATTTCGGACATTCAAAGCTTTTTTATACTTTTTTTTGCACTGGATCCATGATCTATGTACCGGGTATATTAAGACTGCGACCGAAAACGAAGCCGGGTGGTAGTTTTAGTGCCTATAGACACAATGCAACTAAAAATTTCGCAAAATAAGCGATAGATTATTTTTTACAATTATTTAAAAATCATTGTTTTCAGGTGGTAAATCCTTAGTTTTTGCGAAAATAGTAATTTAAACCCTAACATATCATTGCGTATTTAAAAATAAAAAGGTGTAAATCACTATTTTGGAATAAATATGTATTTATCACCCAAATACGACGACAAGTTTGAACCTGTACTTAGCGTAACAGGATCGAATACGCTTTCGCGGCAAATTGTACAGACAGCTTCCCGGTGTCATATAGGACAGCTTATTTTGAATGTATATCACAAGTTCACAAATTATATTTTCTTTTTGTTTTTATTTGTTTTATATTTGGTAGAGATCTAAGAATAAGTCTTATGTACTTTGAAGTAGGTAACGTTTTTCTTTTACGGTATATACAATCGGAACTCAATGCTCTCCTTCAGTCAACAAAAATCATCAATTTTAAAAAATTACAATAAAGTTACGTGAACATATTTTACAGCGAAAATTTATTTTATTAGAAAAATAGTGTAAAAATATGAATTTCATCAGAAATAATATAAATAAACGTCTTAATACGTAAAAAGAAATTTTGAAAATAGTGTACTAAAAATATGACAGTGGGGAGGAATGGGTTTAGCCAAAGTACAGCACGCTGGCCAAGTGCGGGATGACGGTATTCACATACCATGGAAAATCTGGTTAAGTTTGTTATGGTATGAAAAGTTTTCTGTTGCGTTTCCTTCGCTGATTGAGGTTGCTGAAGACTCCAAAAGCTGGTGGTAGGATATTTCAAACATTACCATCTTATACGCCTAATAATAAGATCATAGGGGACTTTTAGGGTGTGAAAGCTCTATACGATATACGACGACCTAAAAATTAAAATCTTGAATTTATTTTTGAGATCTTAACAAGAAATTTTAAACATAATTCGAAATCCTCGAATCTGCATCAATAATTACCCGTAATTTTAAAGGAGGGCCGCCTCCTGTATTAGGACGCATGCTGGCTGATATTAAATAAATTTATCATCATCGTCTTTACACTTAGACGCAGAAAGTTTGCTGAAGATAGGAAATTTCCATATTATTATAAATATATAATAATTTTAAAAAACATAAACTATAATAAAATTCACCTGTATATTCCTGCCCGTTAACCTTAAGCTTTACACAACTCATGACTCTCCTCTGATACGCTCTGCAGCCAACTGATCCTTGCAACACCCGGCAGTGAAACAAATAATAGCTTTCTGTATCAACATGAAAGTGCGCAAATAATACACACGAGGAAGAAAATTCAATATTTGATCACAATACATATTTTAAAAGCAAACTCTGTACGAAGAATGTAACGTGAGTGTTTATTGGGTTTTATTTTTACTATACAAGCTCAGGCCGACGGTTTTCTTTTTTTTTTAATAATAATATATTTCTACAAAGAATATGAAGAAACTGAAAATTAAAAAATTAAATAGACATGAATAAAAATAATCTTTAAAATCCTAAAATGCCTACATATGCCTATAACTTTTTTTTTTACCTCGGTGCCAGCTGTACGACTATAAGCTTCAAAACAACACATTACGAACTACGCGAGTAAAACCTCGGGACGCAGCTGGTCGTGAATATTAAAAGTTATGAACATTAAAAAAATAGTTGCCATATTTAGGAATTTTAAAAGATTATTTTTATTTATCTCTTTTTAATTACAGTTTTCAAGTCGATTAATTTTTGTTAATTCTTTTTTATTTCTTATTTTTTAAATTTCGATAGCAATGATTACAACTAATTTCTTATAATACATTTTTTGTTTTGTGTCTATTTACCTAACAAGTATCATTGTACATTGCAAGCAGCTAGACAGATTAGAGCGCCGAGACATAATAATAGACATGAAAAATGTTGAACACCCCTTTTGTATTTCAAAAACTACAGAACCGATTTTGATGATATTTAGACCTAGGCTTAGAATTTTTAAAATCCGACTCTAACCTTTTGAGATATAGACAAACATACACATATTATATATGAAATTTGGCACATGTGTTCAGCAGCTGTTATAGACTAGCATATCCAAAGTCACGTGCATACAGGTCGAATTGATGATCTCATTTTTTAAATGGATTAAAAATGCCATCGTGATATAACTCAACTGCCAAGCGTACCAAGTATTGGCAATAACCCTTCCCCGATCGTCCGGTTGTAGGACACCTTTGTTTAGCAGTGAAGTTCCTGCATTTGAAGATGGTGTGATATGACTCCCGTCACTTTCTACTACATCTTTATCTCTCTCTTTATCTTCAGTTATATGAAGTCCACTGCTGATCATAAGCCTTCCCCAATTGTCTCCGAAGTGACCTGTTGGAAAATGTCTACATCGGGCGACTTTTTGCATATTTAAAAAGGTTATGCGTCTAGCTAATCAATTACTACCTATTAATTATTTATTATGATCAAAAGAGACACTTCGTTTTGATAGTAAACTTAAATAAAAATAATAAATAAAAAAACCTGTTTATCAAACCTATTGAATAAAATGAAAAGAATATTCACACAAACCATGCCCTAAATCCATGTCCACCCTTAATAAGTTTAATTAGGCAGAAAAAAACACTTGAATACATAGTTTTGGCAAAATGGAACGTCTCTGCCTACCACTCGACAAGATATATGTATAATATACACTGCTAAAAAGTAAATATTTATTCGGAGAAATGCTGGGATCTTTGACGGCATGTCGCGTCGGTACTGTGCGCAGAACTTTAGTAAAGGTGCTTGGACCAAGTGAAATATCTGTGAAGGGTTTAACAAAAAACGCGTACATTTTAAAAAATCTACTTATATTTTGTATATTTTGGTTTATATTACGCATCATCATCTAGAAACCCAAAACCTCTGTTAAATGGGAAGCAATGTTTTTAAAACGTGCTTAAGTATTTTTTTTTTTAAATATAGGTACAGATCGTGCAAAGCAATTGTGTAAAGAAACAGCTTATGTTCAATTCTTGTTTACAACTTTTGGCGAGAATCGGTTACAGTCAGTAGTTCAATTTTATCACACGATACGAATTATGAACGTTTTTTTTTAATGTAAATAACTGTTTAAAACGTGTATGTTCCTTGAAAGTGTCTATAAATCTGAGCGAATTTTTCGACGTACCTACACTGCATCTTAGTATCGATTGACTTGAGGTAATATTGGCATGGTAATGCCTGCTTGATTGCTTCTTTGTTCTTCGCTAATAGAAATTAAATTCTTAGAGAGGAAAGTTCTGGGGGTGCATTCTGTGACCTTTACAGGAACAAACGTAATATTGGCTCACGTGTCACTCGTCTCCACAAGATAAACAGTTCTTTTTTGGGTCAAAGTGTACGCTTCTTTAACAGACTTCCCAATATACCATTGGGAAGTCTAGAGAGATCAACAAGTTTAAAAATATATTAAAATTATGCTGCGTAAAAAGGCATACTATAAATTTTCTGAATATATGGAAGACAAACCTGCTTGGGAATAAATTGCTCAATTTCTACCAAATTGTAACAATTGACATAATAATATATACAGATATTTTTGTCACATTTAAATTGCATAAACCCTTGTTATTATAAATGGCTTAAAAAATAAAAAGAAACAATAAAAAAGAAGACGCTTTGTGTTGCTGAGCGTTTCTTGCGCCTTTTTTTCTTCACAACTACAACATGTTCCTAAGCAGTGGTAGCAGTAATTAAAGTTTCAAAATATCTTTTAAAAGACCATTTGAATAAAGAATATTTTAATTTAATTTGACTTGGGGCAGTGGCAATTGAACGGGTGTCCAAAAAAAATTATAAGGGGCTTCAAAGATAGTTGGGCCCGTGCATGTCGAAGTCACAAATGGTGGCTGCGACGTAATACGGGCCGACTGCTTTCCAACCAGCACACAAGGAACTTTGAATTCGAGATGGTGCTCATCGGGAAAGGTCGGTTTGCGGGCGTAGAACATTCAGTATTCACTCCTCTCTAGCTGTGCTGGAAGACCAGTGCCCTGATATCCTTTTCGCTCGCCTCCCGAGAATTTTAAGAGAATCATAATTGTGTTTCCTTCCAAAAAGAAGGGTATGCATTTTTCATTTCTTTTCTATTTACTTTTTTGGCGCCTGTGACGTCACTTACCGGCTTTGCGGAAGACCAGCGCTGGTTTCATTACCAGCACATGCTGAGCTTGAGCCGTTTTGTGACAAGCAATACTATACCTAAGTTATTTTATATATGAATATAATTGTAAAATTGATTATCACGAATAAATTCTTTCTTTCTTTCTTTCTTTCATATCCTACCATCAAAATAATATAATTGGTGTCAGTATTTTTTTTTAAATCCTCATTTTAGTTGATGATCGATCATACTTTTCTGTGTCACCTAAAAGTACCTGGTCTACTTTCAGTTTCTCTTCAATGTGGACTAAAACTCGAAAATGAAATAGGTTTACTAGTGGTAGTTCTCTCATATTATGTGAGAGGTCGTCTGGGTAGGTACCACTGCAATGTCTATTTCTCCCGCCAAAAAACAGTGTTAAAGCACTTTTGTGTTTCAGTTTGAAGGACACTGTAGCCAAAGTAGCTACTGGATATTATGAGATTTAACATCTTATGTCTCAAGATGGCGAGCGCAGTTGAATTTGGCTTTGTAATTCATTTTTCTACTTTCCTACTTTCTATGAGCGGTCGTATCGCTTAACATCAGGCAAATGGCATGCTCGTTTCGACATTCATTGAAATAAAAAAAGTGAATTACTTCCTTAAAGTATATTTTTACATATACAAATAAAATATATGAATAACAACATTTAGTGATCCTAAATTTGCACAACTGTGTGTAACTAGCAAGAATTCGTTTCATTTTCTTTCATTTCAAACAGCACGAGGAAAACAAATTAAATAAAATTCATTTTTACTATCCATTTAAACGCCACTGCTACTAGGTGGTTTGTTATTAAGTTTTTTGGAATTACTTTTATTTTATACTACGTTGATAAAACTACAGGGCGGTCGTAGCGCATCAAAATATCCAGACTGTACTTACAGTAAAATAGATAGAATAAATAAATACACCGAACAGTCACATACAGTTCTGACCCTACTAAGATCTACTCCGGCATCGTGGGCATCAAAATAACAAACGATTTTTCGGTGTCTGCAATAAGGCACTTCCTATCAAAATCATCGTGGGATTGATTTGTGAGCTCACAAACAGTGGTAATCTCAAGTTAACCGCTAGCCCATTTTCCACTTGTTGTGTACAAAAAAGTATGATAGTGTTGACTTATTCATAACATAATACCTATATAATCTGATGCAAACACTCTTCCCAATAGAAAATTATAAAAGGTGTAGTGTTTTTATGTATTTTAATCTTGCTTGTCTAATTGATAATACTGCACCCGATCGAATGTATGTGGGAATAGTTCCATGTCGGGTCAAATCAAACAAAGATTGCTTAGATATTCTTCAGTATTATCAATAATATTTACACTTTATTTAGTCCTTCCGTCGTACGTCGTTCACTTCTTCCATCATCTTCCAAACTGTTCTCTCTCATTCCGTCCTTTCATATGTCAACATATTCATCATTCATCCTCTATCTCTTTTACTCTTTAGTACTTCCATTCGTTATCTCTTTCACATAAACTACGTTCCATATCAGTCATTCGTCTAACGTTTCATTCTACTCATCTTTCATCATAGCATTCAAATCCTACATGAATTATACAAATCTGGATAAGATAGAATGCCAACAGCAAAAATCGTCACTTGACACAATCCTACTAATACTTTTCCCTTGTGTGAAATGAATAAATTGTAGGAAATATAACACGATACGTGACGTCACTTTAATACAATGCCACCAAAATTGTGCTTTACATTAAAATTTGGTCTTTAAAATTTCGGCCAAAAACGTAGAACATAAAATAGAGTGGCGGAGGTGCCATCGCAACCGCAACTTAAAAACGGTCCTGTAAATATTCCGGCGTAAAATATTTTTAATTAAAATTTCATATGCCATCATCCGGCCGGCCGAAAGGGTTCCGTGAAGGCGATAAATTACAAACCTAAACATTATTTAGAGAAAATGTGAGTATGAGCACCTTACATGCCTTTTTTAAATAGGAGATTATAAAACTAGACGGAAATAAAGCTGGATAGAATACACGAAGAAAGAAAATAACCGTAAAACATTTAGAATAGATTAATCTAAATCCGTAGATATTTACAACTATTGGATCAATGGAGTGAACGGAGGATTTTCTTTACACTTTTAAGTGGTAAAGCCACGCTCTTGACAATTATGACTCAGCATAAATGGAATCTCGTCCAGGGTGGTGCCACTGTCTCGCATGAGATCGACGTGAAGCGACAGCTTTGCTCTCGCGTTTCGTTGGGTAAGATGGCCGGATGCCCATGGCTCGTTTCCTCTTTCCGGCTGTTTTTACTTCCCGCTCCCCTGCCGATTGGCCGGCACCATATCCATGATGCAAGCGTTATCATCAGGTGACCTGTTTGCTCGTTTGCCAGATCCAGGAAATAAAAGAAACCTAAGATGTGTTCCTGTATCATTGACTTGTAGAAAATCCTTGGGGAGGTCTATATTCAGACGTGGACCTACGGCTGAAGATGATAACGATTATGACAGTTAATATAGAAGAAGAAATGAAACATGCAAATTTACCCGAAAAAATATCTGATTAAGTCGGCTCTGAACCATCTGCGTAAATATAAGTGTTCAAATAATACCAAAGTATGACGAGGCGAAAGTGAAAGTCTAAAACAGCTTCAATTTAATTACCATGTTATTATATTTATAACATGTTGAACATGGATACCTTTTATTTTACATTTTGTTTAAAATTTATATGATTTTCTGTACATAATGTTTGAAATTTTTTTTGTATCAAGCGATGACAAACACACACTTTCTCTTTTTTTTTAATTGTCCTTTCCTAAATCATTAATTTGAAAACCAACAATGAACAAACAACTCATAAATATTAAGAACTTTAATAAAATCGGAAAAAGTATCGAAGATCTCAAGGTCATCAACCACCATAGCTTTACTCCAGTATATATTTGTAAAGTATGGAAATAATAAACTGTAATAGGTACTGGCATACGTCAGCACTTAAGACGTCACTTGCCTTGGATCGCAGCTCGTCTTACAAGCACTGCTCAGGGATACAGTAGAAAGCTAATTTAGCGGCCACTTGCATCCCCTTATTATTTATTACGTACACTATTGCACTTCAACAAGATTGGACCAAGCCATAGGAATTGGCTTTTATGTTTTATTACTAATGCTGTCGTCAAAAGTCTAAGAAGCATGTACATCAATTTCAAGTTAAACTCATAAGAATTCCCTGCTAAATTTTTATCCCCACATTAAACCCTTAATATGGGATAACTTTTTTGAAAACACTCCTCTACTTGGAAGTGAATTACTGACTGAATCGAGTTACAGTGTCTTTAACCTAAGCCGAGCCATCGATAGCTATGTTATTTTCAACAGCGTCCGTGGCACAGTTGGTTAGACGCCGGCTGTGAAATGGGAGGCCGCGGGTTCGATCCCCGAACCGAGACAAATGTTTGTGTGAACCACAGCTATTCATTTCGGGTCTGGGTGTTTATGAGACCGAAAAGTCTCTCGTAGTTCCTGATACCCTCGACACAAGACTCGATCTAGTGTGGCGTCAGGACTGTGTATGTAAGTATTTATTATTCCAAACACATTTCCAACTACTTGTGGGAATTCTGTACATCTTGATGAAAGCTGAGTTTATTTTTTAGTTTCACCCACGGGATGTACGTAAGAGTATCACGTCACGGCATAAGACTGTGTGTATCTTGTTTCAAATAGGCATATTTGTATCAAATAAAAATCTCCACTTGGATTCCGTTGGGCTTACCATCAAACCCATTGTATTTAACCTGTAGGTACTGTAATGTACTGGACTGTATCAGCCCATATTCCCATTGGAGGGCACGGGCCTCCTCTACATTTGAGAGTAGGATTGAGAGGGATTAGGCCATATGTAGTAAGTACCCTACCGTACTTAAAAATAAGAATCCAAAAAGAACATACTACAATTCCCAATGTACTCAGCTTCTGACTTGCACCGTACCAGAGCAACAAAGTCGCGAAGAGCAGATATTGTAATAACCGTTGTCACTGGCGAGGCGCAGCCGCTTAATTAACAATGTGTTTTATATGATAACCACCTGCGTCGTATGCGAGGTAATTTCCACCCTCATCCCTCTGCACTCAACTTTCGAAAGGGGTGGGGTATTCATTTTGTGTTATATAGCTTCTTCAGAAGTAGGAGATAATTTTGGCCAGCAATGGACTTAAAAAATAACAGATGTTTTTTGTTTTACGATTAGCTAATAGAATATTGATTTTGTGCTATTTCTGTTTATCGGCTCTATCTTAATGGATACATCCAATGCTATCACTATTTTATGTATGTTTTATTTCTTAAATTTTATATTTCTAGCGCAGCGTTAGAAGTTTTCAACACTATCTACATCCACAACTCACAGGAAGTCAACTGCTAAGCATAGACATTCGTAGTAACCGGTTGAAAAGAAGTTTCGTCCAACAACACCTCATCTCAACAAACAATAATAATATATTTGCAATAACAAAACGAATAAAAAAGGTTGTCAATATAAACAAAACACGGGTCGCGAATTAAGAAACGGAAAAATAAAACGGCGCAACGTCTGTTACAATTAATTCATTCCGAAAGCAATTAACAGTGAGCTAAATTGGCATATTTTTTAGAGCAACACTTCCACGTCGACACTCGACAGCGAATTTTCCTCTCGCTTAATTTATGCTAATGTAATGTAAAAATACGACAAGGAAGAAACCTTTTTTAGTCTTGGTTCTGTACAACAATAAATCGGGATCGATGCTTGCGAATAACGTTCAAGTGATTTAAGATATCACTTCTTGACCTGACGTTTACTTGAAACAAATGGGAAATAACTGGTTTAAAGCACAGTTCAAAGTAACATTGTGATGGTTTTTATGTGTTAATTTAGTTCAGTTTAAAGCAGATTCTCGAGGAGAATCTCTCTTTATCTTCAGCCACACGAAATTTTCTGATAAACGTCAGCCAACTCAAGGATATGAGGCTGATTTGATGCATTTAAATACACAAGTTTTTGAGACTTTTATTGCTATGAGTCTCTTCGCGTCCCAGATCTGGACAGACGTATCTTCTAGTCACGACATAGCACTGCCACCCCTTTCCAATTTCAATAATCATCCAGATCCTGTTTATTTTCCCTTTAATATTATTTTAAAGTTCCACTACACTGCCGACGGGTCCCTATCAACACCCGTAACAAGTTGGAACTGAAAGATGGAAAAGTAAATACAGCGCAGGCAGCGCCCGGACCGGTTTAATCGCGCCTGAAACTGTCACCATGCTTAATGTTTACCCGAGAAGCACCTCAGATGCGAGCGCTATAAAATGATTTACTGACGGACAAATTCATGGATGGCAGTGATCACTTACCTGGACATATTGTACAAAAAAAGCATCAACCGGATATTATAATAATTACTCGCCTGTAGATAATTTCTACTGTATTGAATATACCATGAAAAGATGCATTTTAGTCAGTTAAGCAATCCAATATATCAAAAATTCCGAATCTAGACATATACCCACTAGTTCTATGTGTTGAAATCAGGTCCAGCGCAGACAAGGCTATAATTCTTGTCCGGCGAGCGCTAGTCGCACGCAGCCAATTACGCCACACGTTATCACACAAAAGCGGGACACCGCGCCTAAGGAAATGCTTTCATTCTGCACCCGTGTGTACGGTCAGCAAGAAAAGTATGTAAATACCAGTAATATTCATCGAATTGGGTACTGTGCCCAAGGATTTCAACAGCGGTGTATTGGAAGAGCTCTCTATCTTGTGGTCTGCCGTGGACTTCCTTCCATGAATAAGAATATTTATTGAGTAAAAATGAAAATTAAAGAGGTGAGTCGCATCTGCGAACCGTGACGTCATATACTATGGCCATCTCGGGCATTCTACTTATGAATATAATTGAGTGACAAGTCGCATATGACTTACCCGGGGCTGGCATTTGAGCCCTGCATAACGTTATGCTTCTCTTCTATTCCACCTTGAGAATGAGGTTTACCATCAGTGAGTAGAAATACATCTATCTACACCCACCGCTTCAATGCTATATTGTACGTTTATTACACGAATGTAATTATTTAAAAGCTTTTTCTGCCGACCGTACCCAGCCGTCGGCGAGTAATTTTCTCGCGGAAATCTCGCTAATATAGCAGCCACTATGGATCAAATGTAGCTCTTAAAACCTGCAATTTTACACGACGCATGACACACGACCGGTCTGCGGAGTGTAGGTCGCAGTATGAAGTTTAATAACTTGTCATTTGCTGACCGTACTATATGTGTAGAATGTGTTACACTTCTACATGTTCTAATTTCATACGATTTAATATAGGGAATATGAGCAGACTAATACGGAGGTACTATGGAGGTCTGTTACATAGAACATAAAATAACGTATTACATAACGGGAACATATTTTATCGAGATAAAAGTAGCCTATGTGTTAATCCTGGATATTGGCTATGTCCATATTAAATTTAAAACACAATTGGTCCAACCGAGTGAGCGTGAGGAAGTAACAAGTTAACTTTCTTTATAATATTGGTAGGATTATGCAAAAATATGTATTTTATCGCTATACTCCATAGTGATCATTTGGCTCCCATTTATCGGACAGATTTATTTATCTATTTTCGATATACTTGTCTTATCCATAAAAAATAATGCCCAAACCAACTTTGTAAGCCTAAGCCCAAGGTTCTAGGAAATTTTGCCCGTCTTTTTTATCATAAAAATTCCCGTATTAAACCCTTAAAATCCTAAATTCCAGGTACAAACTTGGGGCTTAGTGACGCGCCCTGTCAGTCGCACCCCTTGCGGGAGGGTTGCGGCCTGTCGTAAAGCGAAATACATTTAAAGAGGTGTTAAATAAATAGCGAGATTATCCCAAAGGGTCGTAAGTGTCCGGTGTGTAGGTACACCAGGTTAGAAAGGCCTGGAAGGCTGTATGAGGAATAAAGGATAATTGTTAAACAATTATAATGCGAAAATTTGTAAGTAGTTTTAAAAAATATGAATTGTTTTTATGAACTGTTATCAAAATTATAAACATTAAGACACGTGGATACGCAACGCAAAAACGGCTGCTCAGCAACAGCTCAGCTCAGCAGTCGGCTTAAACCACGACCACTCTATCAAGAGTACATGGCTACGAAGAAGAAGAAATAAGCAAAATAATGATGTTAACCTCCATGTTCCTACAGTAGTAACATTTGAAATATTCAAGCCATTTGCAGCTCCTCCTATCAAGAAATTACGATCAACCTGCTAGCAAAGTTAAATGAGAGTAAAATTGCCGCTGCATTTTAGTGCTCGCGTGTACATATTTTTTACGAAATATTTATACTTGTATCGAAGTTTTTTTACTTTTCGCTGCTGTTATTGAATTCACTCCAATTAGCTGTCGCCTGACGTCAACATTGCTAAGAAATATTCAAATTAAAGCATTTTTTTAGTTAAGTGAGAAATATTACACTTCAATTTATCACGATTATCGTGTCCAATAACTAAAAATCCTTTGCCGAAGAATTTTTTTTTTATTGTGGTGAATGGCGAGACGAGCATGCCGTTCGCCTGATGGTAAGCGTTACGACCGCTCATGAACAGTAGCAAAACCAAACAACACCAAGAATTACAAAGCAATGCTTGGGATTGTCCTGCGCTCGCCATCCTGAGACATAATATGTTAAGTCTCAATATGTCCATAGTATAGTGATCTGTGGTAGTTAATAACTAAACCAAAAAAAAAACGTTTGTGCCTTTCTTCTTCTGGCATTTTATAATCATTATGTTGAATAAATAAGCAGAGCAGCGATACTAAAATTAAATAATGAGCGAGGATATTGTAAGCCCGGAAGCTGAGACTTCCATCAACGGCAATACTTTCAATTAATTCATATGTATCTTGCAGGTCAAGGAATACATTTGTGAGTTTTTAAGTTGATGAATCTTATTTGATTGTATAAGACTCGTATTTTAGCTTGCAATGACGAACAGTTTTCCCCCGATCATAGAAAGAGACAAAGTTCATCTAAAGGGTGATCCTATATCCATAGAAAGTAAAAAAGACATGGGTGCGATGATAAAAGAATCCGATAATGCGCCTAATATACCAACAATGAAAATATGATTATGATTTTTTTTACAAAATAGGATTCGTTAACATTTAGTTCCATAAGCCTAAAGAATGGTCAGAAACATATAAACACAAATATGAAAGTAAATGAACATTACGTGATATCACTAAAAAGATATGTTTCACATGAAAAATCGTTTATTTTTCTCGCCAGCCTCATTCCGAGACAGGAACCACGTCACAAACCGGAAATGAGGTCCCAGTATCTGTTCCATTAATGTTCAAACCGTTCAGCTAAGGATATTACAAATTAATATCACTCCATGGTACGGAGCTATTTCGAGGGGGTAATTCAGTGGATTTTCAGGTTTCGCTTGAATGATCTCGATGAAGCGTGTAGTAGCTGTGATTAATGAGTTACTGAATTCAATTCTTAGGTTTGAGTTATCTGGAAATGCAGTTTTAAACGACGGTGTCACCGCCTGTAATATCTTGGGAGGAACTTATTTTGGCAAATCATAAATGATAGTAGTGATACCTCTTTTGATGTCTTCAGAGAGAATAGAACAAATAATTATGTAAAATGAATTAATCAGATAGATTTCCGCATGTTGCGAATCTCATAATAGGAGCCAGTATAACAAATAAAAAAAATTATAACAAATTTATTAAACAATTTTATAATAATCACTATATTGTTAACTGGTTCTGAAAAGAGCAACACTAGAGTTTCTTGCCCATTCTTCTCTAGTGAAAACCGCTTTCCGAACCAAATGATAGTACAAAAAATGACTGAATCTAAAATATAATGTTGAACATTTTAATGGATTCAATAAATTATTTTCATTTTCATTTTCAAAAGACCATGATTTCAAGCAAGAAGCAAGGATATTCAGGCTTCAGATTTATTAAACTGTACAAAAAGCTCACAGTCTATTTTTAAAATATGACAATGTTCTTTCGTCAATCGTTATCAAGACCAGCGATAGGCTATCACATCTTGCAACGGAAATTAGCTCGACAAACTTTGGATAGTAATAATGGCACCTCTATCTACGCTTTCAAGGACACTGGCTTGAATTTAGTTATTTCTTTTCTAGTTTAAGATATGTCCGAATGTCATATTTCATTTGAATATTTAATTATAATAATTAATTTGTCATATTTTATTTAGTACTCTCTCACTCTCTCCAGCCGCAGGGAGTCGCCATCGAACACAGGCCTCCCAAAAATTTCTACATATAGCTTTCGAAATACATTTCATTTGATTGTATAGTGTTAATTCTCACCGTCCTACCCAATTTCAAATTTATTTATTTTATTTATTTAGTAAACTTCATATACAAATGGTATACGGGCGGACTTAATGCCAAGGGCATTCTCTGACAGTCAACCCTGAAATGGTGCAGAGATGAACTGAAGTAGGTGTACATATAGTTATTTAATTAAACAAATACCTATAAATATATGAGATACATAGATTTATGTCACGAATTATCTAATCGTTAAAAGGACTTACAAATACGGTAAATTAATGACATACCGTGAAGGGAATCTTGACACGTGTAGCCTAAAATATTTACCGCAAAGCACTCGATTCGAGGAAATTATAAAGGTAAAAATATATTAAATGTAATCCCCGGGGTGACGCGGCATCCAGAACTGTCATCCGCAACGTGCGTATATATTTTTATGAAGTTCTGTTTGTAATATAAGTATTTTTATAAAAATCTGATGGCTGCTTTTGATTCGTATCCGTCAACATGATTCATACTCTACATGTATAAAACATAACTGCAATAATATACTACCCAGGTCAGGTATTATGCGACAACGATATATTTAATTTCATGAATATTTTGAGAACGCTGAGCTTAATTCAAAAGGAGTTATTTCAAAATTAATGAGTAGGTAAATGTTGGGCGCAGGCCGCTTTGAACAAGACGCCAATAATGATCAACAGTGAATTTCCTGTGACAATGATGATGAAACAAAAGTAGTGTATAGTAACAACAGAGGGAAATAATTTCAACCTTTGTATGTGTTACCGGCCAAACCCAATGTCAGGAGGAAACTAGTTTCGCTTAGGCCAAACCAATTCTCCCTATACTCGATAGGACAAACAAGTATAGCCTAGGGCCTAGGCCTAGTTTGGCCTAGGCCCTAGGCCAAACTAGCTTATCCTGTGAACGATGGGATAAACGAAGTCATACTAAAATCGTGTGTTTTGGATGTCAATGAGTACGAATACAGGGTATAGACAAAGCTTTATACTGGTGTGTGTTTTTTTTTACTTTATTTACAAAAGTACACAATTTTTATGTATTTCCTAGTATCATTCCGGAATTGCATACAATTCGTAGGAAATATTTGTATATGTACGTTACATTGGTTTGTCATAACTCCTATCACGTGTAGGAAGAAGTAGTTTGGCCTATGCAAAACTAGTTCATACTAAAATCGGGCTTGGCCGTTAACATATACCATACAATAATTGCTTTTTAATAGTTTTAACGCAAATAATGCCACGCGCGTTTGGCCGTCTCAAATGTTTTACTTGTATTATTTCATGTTACTTTTATTGTGCTGTCAGTCACGCAGGGCTGTTCTTTAATAGAAATGTCACAGTCATGACTCAGTAGGGTGCTCGCTCATTCGAAAGACGGTTAGTAGAACACTTGCTCTGAAGATAATCTGCTACTATCTGCCGTTAAAAATTAGAGTAATGGAAATCCTCATATCTGCCAACATGATTACGCCGGTGATTAACGGACTTTATGAACCTTTATATATTATAATGTCTTAGGGTGATGAGTTCTTGGTGATATTGCTCTATTTTAAAGACAGGCGGCACACCTACCATCAACCGAGTGATTTGCTCTTACCCTCTCTAGTATTAAAAAAAGTGATGATAATATTATAAGCGAAAAGATATAAAACCCATAGCGTCTCCCCCATAGTATCGATCAGTTAAATTACCTTTAAAACACGACTCAATCCTCCCATACGTTAAAAATACGTTAAAAATACTCCATTAGTTAAAAATTCACGGCATCGTTTTGCAAATGAAAAATTCAACAAGCACCTGTCTACTCCCTGCCCTCCCCCCTTCGCCTGGGTCCCTGGGGGGAGGGCTGATCGCCGAATCGCGCAGTATATCGCACATACACATGCCGCAAATAAATATCGCTTTAATCGCAACAAATTCAGCGATAAATGACAAGTAACTTGGTAGATTTGGATGGATGTGGTTGTGCGGCTTTTGTTTTTATTTTTGTATTTATTTTTTCGCGTGGATATTTTTGTATTTTTTTTTTCTGTGTCAGCATGGTCATTGAACAGTGCAATGTTCTAATATTTTGCCTCCTTTTGTTACACTTATATAACATCGACGCAACATGAGTTTTAATGATATTAGGCGTTATCTTATTCGGTCCTCACCCTACTTCGCTGTCATTAGCAATATAGCAATTGACTTATTAAAATCTTAGATAATTAATTATTATTACAAAATGCCAAATATAAAATTTATACAAATCAACAACAAACAAAGCACGCGAAATGTAATTTATACGACATTTTGTTGACACAAACCTCTCCATTCTTGTAAACTTGACATTTTATGTAATAGCTACAACAATTTGTGTACGCTGGAAGAGTCGTCTCTTGCTTAAGTTTTAATTAATTAAGAAACAAAGTGGCGTGCTGGGAACTAGGCCGGAGTTCCCACTGATGCGAACTCATAAACTTGATTTAGTTGTTGGTTGTCATTGTCGTGAAGGGCCGGGGATATCGTGTGAAAAATATTATTTGGACAAAACAAATGATGGATTCATGATTAGATGTAGAACTTTAGACGAGAATTAATGTATGTGAATCAAGTTGCTGAATTAAGCATTTTAAGGTGATAATAAATAAATAATAATAAATTCACCCAACTCATACACAGTCCAGACCCCACATTAAGATCAATTAAGTCTTGTGTCGTGGGTATCAGAAACTACCAGAGACTTTTCGGTCTCAAAACCAGGTCCGAGACAAATACTTGTGGGCCTCACAAACATTTATCTTGGCTTGGCTGCGGGTATCGAACCCGCGGCCTCTCGTTTCACGTCTAATCAACTACAAAACGGAGGCTGTCCAATAATTATATTTTTTTAAGGAGCTGGCAGTCTAATAGAAGTCTCTCCCTTTAGTCGAAGCAAGTCCACTGCTGAAAAAAAGCCGCGCCCAAAAACCTCCACATCCTCTGTTAGAAGCGGCCTGTGTCCAGCGACCAATAGAAAACTATGATAGTCTTTTGTTTTTCTGTAGTCATTATATTATGGTCATGTCCATTTATTGCGATCAAATCCTAATTCTAACAGACTTTTGATAGTATTTACTTTATAACCAATGTTGAATTCCACTCGTATATCGGTTTATATTCTCTCAACGTGTTACCCTTACGTGTCAATTATTCTATTGAGACCTTTGTATCAATGATTAACTTGAGTTCGAAAATTTTAGATAGCTTTCAAGTTTCTATTTTAAGATTTTAGACATACATACATACATAAACTCACGCCTTTATCCCAGAATAGGCAGGCAGAGGCGCCACCAGGACACCCACATTTCGCCTTGTATGTTCCGTCCCATAATGTGATAGGGGGCGAGCCTATCGCCATATCGGGCACAAACTCCTTCGGACTAATAATTAATAGAAAAAGCCAATATCACTTTGCCCGACCCGGGATGTTAGAATTGAATATAAAATGAGCAACATTTTTGTTGGGAGCCGGATGGTCACAAAGGGTGGTCGCAGGTTCAATCCTAGTGAGTATGAATCGGCATGACGTCATTGTCTCGCATATAAACAATATAGATTTTAGACGAGACAGTGGATTTGTTGTGGTATCTTCCTTCAATAAGTGTGATTGCCGGAAACTTAAAACATCTTTCCTCTTCTACCTTTTTCTGATAAAAATGTAGGTAGAAAAGAACATGTATATTTACAAAAACTAGCACATAAGTGGGTAATCTCAAACACACGTGTAGCAGTAAGGGACATTCAACGGAAGACTCGGGCACTTTCAATTAAATATGAATACGTAAAGTGTAGCTCGGGTGTTGAGGCGAATTCGTTTTAATCACCACGTCATTAGGACGGCCTGTATGTCCCTGTTAAACCTTGCGAAATGTCGCATAATAGTAGCGTGTAAATGCTTCGATTTAAGCTAAAAGATAGCGTAAACTCATGCTGGTATTCGTGAAGGGATAGGCAGAGGCGCTCCTAGTATATTGTGCCGGAAACAATTTCCCGGTAACTCATGTGATAATTTTTCATACCCTAAAATCCACACATAGTAAATTTCTATACTTAGGATCTGAACCCAGATCACGTTTCATAGTTCATAGATTCTACCGTTTTAGTTACCCGAAAATCAAGACTTTTTAACTTCTGTACATTTTTATTGAACACATAAAATTGTATTCAAACAAATGAAACCTAATCAATATAATTAAACAATAATACTGAACTTTAGATTGATCTTCAGTTAAAGACACCGAGATCTAAAATGAATTCTACATTTATTATAAAACTGTTTTTTCCATATCATTCTCTGTAACGATACACTCCTCACAAATTGTTCAATAAAACACATAGCTCCATCTACATCCATAATACATTAATCTGTACCAAGAAATAAAAAGCTCGGTGACATAACTGAGCGGGCGGTCAACGATTGCGCACCTTAAAATGATTCTACAAATGCCACCATTGCGACACGATAAAACAAACAGTGAAGTGTGCGCTGCTTGCTGTTCTGAGGTTCCGTATATGAGCACATTGAGGATGGTTCGAGGTGTGTGTATAGGTTTATGATAGCTGAAGGTTGCGTTATGCTGTTTAGTTTTTGTGCCCTTTATAGTATGAATGTTATAAGGATAAAAAATAAATAAATACACCCAACAGTCAGACACATAGTCTGATACCACATTAAGATCAATTAAGTCTTGTGTCGTGGGTATCAAAAACTACGAGAGACTTTTCGGTATTACAAACACCCAGACCCGAGACAAATACTTGTGGGCCTCAGAAACATCTGTGTCGGTGCGGGGATCGAACCCGCGGTCTCTAGTTTTACAGCCGGCGTCTAACCAACTGCGCCCCGGAGGCTGTCTAAGAAGAAGAAGTGAGCCCTCGCTGCATTACGTTTCGAGTTTACTTTTTATGTCTGCTATTTGACAGATATAATTTTGGGGACTGGCGAGAGATAAACGTCTCCCACGCATAGATTGCACATCATTTACTATTAGGGGCTTTGTCATCACTTTCTCGTTCCAGGATATTATAATTAATTTACTAAATAGACAACAAGCCAATAGCCTTAATGCTGTATTATATTACGTTATTTTAGGCGCCTTACGCCTTTCATAACCCTATTCAGCAACTGTCAGTGTCTACACAAGTCACAGTATAGTTTGCAAATTGTTCTTCCGGAACACTATTGAACTCTAATTATTGTTACAACATTCTGACGTCGTACAAATGATGTAGGAAATGGTCAGGCCCTGTCTTTATTTTGTTATTGTATATTATGTATTGGTCATTGTATATTATGCATCTACTGCATTCATTAATTTCAGTTCTAAATGAGTTAAACCTTTTAAATATTTAAATATAAATATACTTTCTCAGTTAAATATTTAAAGATCAGATATTGTGATTTCTGATGACTTTACCGTTGAAAGGATAATATCATGAGGAGACACGTGTGCATGTAGCGTATGTATGGGTATTTAGTATTTACGAAGTTAACAGTCCAGCATGGTGGACTATTTCGTGGTGTGGTTAAATCCTGTCGATCGTAGAGGTTGCTCATGTCTTGCTGTAAGATTCGGAGTGATTGATTTATTTAATGTATTGATTTTAAGTAGGATCATTGTAAAACTAATTCATTCATAACTCGCAAAGGGTAAAAATTAAAATTTACAACACACGCAATAAATCTCAAACATTAGGACATTAGTTATGCCTGAGTAATTTCCATCCGCCGTAAAGACTAACGGTCTTACTTATAAACATTTTAAAAACCTACTTTGGTTATCGACTGTTTTAAAAAAAAATAAAAACGAATTAAAAACGATTAAATTATGAATTACTAAAATTTTAATCCGCTTCCAGAACGTTATTGAGATGTTATCATTGCGAACGAATGATTTACATGTCTCTCTTATCTTCTCTCGTGAAAAGTAATTTTAACTAAGATTTATTATTACTAGGATTTTAATAGGAATTTTACTAAGGTTTTCATACGGCCCTTTGCATACAGGTACATATTATATAAACATTCTCGATTATTTCTCCAGGGTGTAAATCACCCATATTTCTGGTGGCAGTCAGACAATGTTGTATTTATCAGTATTAAACAATATAAGGATTTACATGACAGCCTCCGTGCGCAGTTGGTTAGACGCTGTGAAACGAGAGGCCGCGGGTTCGATCCCCGCACCGAGATAAATGTAAACCCACAAATATTAAGTTCGAGTCTGGATGTTTGTGAGACTGAAGCCTCTCGTAGTTTCTGTTACCTACGACACAAGACTTAATAGATCTCTTTTATTTAATTTATTTTACTTAAAGACAAAAAAAATACAATCTCGGTAGGTATTGCACTATATAAACTTAGCAAACTTTGTTATCTTAATGCGGTGTCAGAAGTATGTATGTGACTGTTGGGTGTATTTATCTATTTACATTATTTATTTAATGAAAAAGGTCCATGTGTCCCAAACCCCTCAAATCTGATATACTTGATATACTGATAAACTTGATAGCGTTCTTGATATTAAAGAACGTGTCACTGCGCCGGATGCTATGAAGCAATAGTGTGGTGTGACCTCATACAGTTGAACTCCCCGCAACTATGTTAATGAATAACTCATGTGAAATACTCTACATAATATGAGGAAAAGTGTCCCAAAATATTTAGCTTAAGAACGTCGCTTTGCCACCAAGAATTATTTAATGGTAAATAATTGTCACTTACGGCAAATTATGACAATCTACGTTAAAATATTATGTTTAGAGTGAAAGATTTCATAAGAACTCGGTTAAGAAGTAGGGTTCATATAATTTATTACAAAAAAACATCTGAGCGGGGATCGAACCCGCAACCTTTGTCGCAGAAAACTCACTTCATACTCAGCTACTGGGCTATTATCTGATTTTCCTAAATAAAGTGCGGATATTCTTGCAAGAAGATGTGTTTTAATGTCCCATGCAACACTAACTCCAATATAAACCACTATTAAAAAAGTACTACTTTGGAACTTCCGGAATACCATAGAATGTTGCCTCATTCAATTTATATAACACAACATACAACAAAATAAAGTATTTCGAAACAATTTGAACTGCATTCATACAGTTGTTAAGCAATTTATTCCCAAGCCTTCTCGTCAAATATTTCGAAATTCTATATTATTTCTGCAAGGTTTTATTTTATAAGTATGAATCGCTTCTACCACTGTATTCAGTGTTCCGGTCCATTGACATAGTTGCATTTGCAGAATGGTCGTGCATAAATACACCCAACAGTCACATACATAGTCCTGAACCCACACTAAGATCGAGTCTTGTGTCGTGGGTATCATCGATCCTACCGAAATAAATATCTGTGGATATTACTGACGTATCTAAACAACTGCGCCACGGAGGCTGTCTACACAGTGGTAATATCCCGGTGATACTAAAGTACCCATTTCTGTTCCGTATCAGCCTATATACGCCCCAATGCAGGCCACGGGCCTCCCCTACAATCGAGAGTTCGATTGAGAGGGATTAGGCCATGGTCCATCAGGCGGGCCTGGTGCGAATCGCTTACAAATCCCTATAGGATGCAGGTTTCCTCACGATATTTTTCTTCACCGTTATAGTGCGTAGTGATTGACTATCAATACACACATGACTCCGAATAGTCAGAGTTGTGCCCTGGGATTTGAACCTGCGACCATCGTAAACATGTTGGCAGCCGCGTCTCTACGCAAATTAAGTATCAATTTCATTCGAGGGATGAAATTGTTCCCTAAAAAAACATATAAAAGTCTTATCTAGAAAAATACTATTTTCGAAAAACAAAAAATGCATTATTTTTTTATATACTCATTTGTAATCTGTTTTTAAATTTGAAGTCTTTAATATCCCTAAAGACTAGTTCACATAATTTATCATAATTAAACTCTAGAAGGTTGCGATTCTTTAATGTAAAATATAAAATCACAATAATTTAAGAATGGCGATTATTTGAAGTCTGTTTTATTAAACTAATGAATAGAAAAACTGAATATTTTTTATCTTATGCCTTTTACCCCTACCCTCAACCCACACTACTAGGCAGGCAAAATACGAATTTTTATCCATATTGCGTTACTTTTTCATTTCATCCATCCAAACTACAATTTTATTGTGTTCTTTCTCGCATCTGATTAACGCAACTACGGAATTTATAAGCAGATGTCTCAATGCTTGCAAGAACTGACCTAAGACAGAACATGGCTCGTGCCATTATATCTTTATTTCAATATCACATTTCTATGTAAATACTAAACTGATCTTCGACAACGTCTGACCTCAAGGGGATATAAGGCGGTGTGAGGGGCGCGCCGGCTCACACGCTCTCGCCCGGAGTCGAACCGCGGACCTCGCAGTGAACATGAAGCTTACGGTCAGTGCAGTGATGTGCTTTGTGATATTTGGGTTCGATTTCAAGGATGTGTTTTACAGGTTTTGTTAAGAAAATAATCTTATTAGGCATTTTCTTAGGATCTTGAAGTAGTGATTTTAATGAGGTTGTGGGTTCAATTCTTGGAATCTGAATAATTTGTGGGTGAACTAAAACTATTTTCCTAAATCATATGGATGGTTGCGTCATTATAAATTATTCTGCATTTGTTTAAGTATTTATATTATGCTACTATTGCTTAGTATATTTCATAATATTTAAATATTTTATTAATTACTACAACAAATTATATCATCGAAGATAAATAATGAAAAGCACTTTAATATTAAAAAGAAGCTTTGCCATTTAAAATATCATATAACATAATCTATGAATTAATATAAAACTAGCGAGTTCTAATTTAAGCCTGACACTTCTAGAAGCCCGTACTAAGTTGCACCAATTACTCATAATTGAATGATGTTAGTTTGAAGACCTACGTTCATAACAAACCGCTTGGTTGACTTACCTGCCTAATACGACAACTTATAATAAGAGCTTAAAGTTAGATAACTTTCCAACAATAAAATATGATAGTTCTAGTCCTACGTTTATGGTTAGCGCCCCCTGGTGTCTTCGACAATCACTGAAAAAATTTAGATAAATAGTGGATATATAACAAGGTCACGTTTTATTTTTGCTTCTCAAAATTATGTGGTACTACTTCAGTCAGTAATATACATGTGAAAATTAAATTTAAGGCAAATATTGGGATCAAAACCATTTATTTTATGTCTATTCCGTCATGTCCTTCGATTTTCTACTTCTGTATTGTATATCCTTTTATAAAAGATGTAAACATTTACTACCTCATTCATAGACAATTTTAAAACCTTTTTTAGTTATCTAATATTTTTTCTCCTTCGCTCAAACTGAATTCAAAAGTCTAGTCGTTAGAAAAGGACAAATCATTCGATAACTAAAATAGGTTTAAAAACCATTAATGAATAAGGCCGTAATAGTTGGAATTTTATTAGTATAGTTTGCCCTTCTTGAACGTAACATGGCAGCAAAATACATGTTTTGTGTTACAGACCGAAAACGTAAACAAGCTTCTTTTTACTCCTCTATTTAACAAATTGTATATTGTCCCATAAAACTTTATAACAAAGGTACTATCTTCACATGGATCTGGGTATTTTTAGGACTACGAGAGTCTAAAATAGAATATAAAAACTCTTTAGTCTTAATTGATAAAATACCAAGTCTGTACCTATTTATATGTAACAACCTTAAGACAAGGCAGCGAATAAAACTTACCTGCCTTATTACCATTTAATTCAAAATCCAGTGGGTACTTTTTACCATCATTTTAACGGACTGATTGGCTTAGGTGGCAGTACTGCTGCTGGTCAGCTCCTGCGTGAGCTCCAAGAAAGCCAACGACAAGACTGAACCTTCCAAGACTGACAAGAGAGACCTTCTCGAGGGCAACTACGGAGACAGGACCTACTTGAAGAATGGTAAACTATTTTATAACTATTTGCTGTCTGTCCATATTTCATGTATATGTATATATGGAGCAGGTGTAACATGATTCACAAGAATTTCTATGGTATGTATAGACCGCCAACCCGCACTAGGCCAGCTTGGTGGACAATGCGGCCGTATGTCAATTGTACTCTCGAGAGGTAACCCGTGCCCTGCAGTGGGACGTATATAGGCTGATACAGTATAGTACAGATTTCTGTACATGTTATTTTTTTCTGGCACGGTACAGTGACTGCATTGCACCTGGTGGTAAGTGCTAATGCCGTCCAGATAGAGTATCGAATGGCATCAGACGGTAGTCTCATACCATTCGATACAATCATGCCGGCCCGCTGAGATGCCTCTTCTATATAATATGATTATACTCAATAGGTGAACCTTTTTGCAAAATTATTTGGAGGATGGAAGAAACCTCAGTCTACTATTCTGCTGTAATGCTTCTTAAACACATTTTACTATTATCAAGCTAAAATTTTTTAGAGATGACTTATAGTACTGTCACCTCGATATTTCTCATTATTAAAGCTAGTAATAATAAGAACCTCTTCAAAGTTGATGTCGATAATGTAGAGTTGAGTATATCGCTTATATGTGTACTTTATTAACAAAGTTTTGTTTACTTCCAGTTCTTCGCTCAATCCAAGGCGTGGACTTCACAGATTCCGAGACCGAAATCACCAAATCACATGTAAGTTGTCTTTACCACTATTTAAGTTAAGTACTTTACCTATAATTCTGTTCCTGCAAATATTGAAATTTCCTTATACGTATATTTCATAATTATACTTAAAGTTAAAAACGCTTCAACACAGAAATCGGAGTTATATTTATTCATACAAAATCATATTTTTGAAACTTATTTACGTTTTAATTTAATACGGTAATAAAACCTAATTAGATCATAAAAGCTTTCAATTTTAGAGGTTCTTTGTAATTTACATATCAGTTTAGTGTTACACGTGGAACTAAACTAATAAATTAGTGCAATTATTATGCAGATGCATTTAGTTGATACATTAAAAAAATGCTGATAAATTTGCATCGCATAATGTTTGAATTTAAACGGAGCTTCTTAGCACAATTATAAGGACGCCAATATAATGAGCAATTAGCTTTAATTTAAGAAATTTTTGGAACCATTTCTTTTCTATAAATAAGTTGTAACTAGTACACATTGATTCATAAGATTTTGAGAAGATTCTAGAAAAATACCTGCAACGTAGTAAATAAATAATAATTAAATGCGAATTTGAAAAAATATGCATATTTTTTGCAAACGCAACAAATATAGTGAAGAAACGAAGAAAAAAAAATAAATACGTTTTTAAAATTTATCTACATACTGTAACATTGTAACTAAAACAACATGCAGCATCTTAAACAGACCAAAATGAAATGATTATAACAAGAGTAGCAATTACAGAATCACTAAAGAGTTACATCAAGATTTAATAACCAGACTGGGTAATTAGTACAATTGCAGAAACATATTATCTTAATGTGAAAATTATGAGATTATGCAGTAATGTAATTAAATCATATTTAACTGTTCTTAATGTAACTACTCGTATACTTATTACTAAGTATGGAAATGCATTGTTTGGACGTGTACACAAAAAATAAACTTTATCTATATAGACATTTTAAATATGGTTTACTCGGCAACGAATTTTCTGTAGCTTAGATCGATTTTTGATACGTAGCATCTTTACATTAATAGAATTGAATCGATTCAACACAGATTTTTTACATGTATTCAATTTAGAATAATCACAGAGACAGCACAAAACTAAGCCCAATATTACTGTATCAGCCCATATACGTCCCACTACAGGGCACGAGCCTTCTCTGCAATTAAGAGTACGATTGAGAGTGGTTAGGCCATATAGACCACCACGCTGGCCTAGTGCGGGTAGGCGGACTTTACATACCATAGAACTTACAATATCTGTAGTCACCTCATATAGTAAGTTACAAGGTCAAGGCCATATCCGGGACAATGAATCATCCGCGACGTCACCGCGCCCCAACTTCTCTAACAAATTTAATATCAAACTTGCTTCAACTTCTGTCTACTTTCCAACGCTTGGTCATTTTTATAGTTCCGCTACAAAAAAAATATATTGGTTTCAATAAGAGGTCGCTACGTATCATATTCACGAGTACACACAAAAATATTTTAGGCTTTAATCAGTGGCCTAGTGCGAGTTAGACGTTACATACATTTGGGATTCTTGTTAAAATCTTATAAGTGTATTTTACGATGTTTCTTACAGTGAAAGTGAACGAAAATTACCATAAATATATACGTAACTTTGAAAATTCAGATGTGATTTATCAGTTTGATACCCATCGTTGCCAATTAGGATACCGTCCACTCTCTCATTAATATAACCAAACCAAGGAGTTTGAATTAAGAACTTTTAGTTTTGCCTCATCGATGAGACACAAACTAATTAATAAAACATTTAGAAACCAAACAAAACGTCATTTAACATGATCTAGATGCGAAACAACTATCTCCAAACATTACACATGGGTGTTCATAATGCAATGTTAAAATATATTCGCATAATTATGCAGTTTGAATTAATACTTGTAGTGCATGCTTGTACGGTAACTTCGTTTCCTACTGTTATGAAATGTTAAGGTGTAATAGGTGTACAACGACCTCTGTGTACCAGGAGTTAAGCAGGCCGAAGAAGCAGGTATAATATAATTTGGCAGGTTTTTGAATACACTCCGAAAATAGAGATTTGTGTTGTAAATCTGTTGAGCTAATGTACTCGTATTATAAGCAGTTGTAATGACACCAGATGTCAAGATAGGGACAGGCATAGGAATCATACTTACTGGCTTTGGACACCCATTTACGGTTTAATGGACTCCGCGAAGTAAAGCCACTCATAACGACTTATATTATGCTGTTTCTGTTTCTCTATTCTTCTATTATTCAACTTCCACCTTACTGCTTATTTTCTTTTATTCTATTCTATAAAAAATTCACATACATACGTATACATAGAAAGGCCCGTGTCTCCCCCCAGAAGGGTAGATAGAGGTGACTCTAAAGACACTTCGCCGAGCTTACAGTAAGCAAAAATAGAACTGCCAACGGAACATTATGTCTATAAATATATTCATCATGCAATAAAATTGCAACAAATTTTGTAAAATTCCATAATGCATGCAATTTTATGTCATACGTTATTTATAAGAACGTCGCATTAGTAAACAAAATTAGCCAATCGAGAGTTAATGTTATTCTCACGGCGAGGATCCAGTTGCCAGACCGAGGCCGCACTAGTTCATCCTTATGAATATTCACAATTTTATTTTTGATAGCCTCGTGTTATATTTCCAATGTATATTACGATATTGTTTTATTGCATTATACTTGAGATTAGATGCATTGGATTGACTTCGTCGTGACTGTGTACAAAATTGACATCTTCCGCAGTACATAACATAGTTACGTCACCGGTTGTGAAACCGTAGGCCACAGGTTCAATTTCTCCAGTGAGATAAATGTTTGTATATTCGGCATTTGTATCGGGTCTGTATTGTTAGACCAAAAACTCTATCGTAGTCTTTGATCCAGATGACACAAGACACATTTCGTAGTGTTAGGTTTTGACTATGAATTGATTGTTGGGTGTCAAATACGTGGAGGCCGCCCCGTGACCACGAAAGCTGTACAGTTATCGAAATGTTGCGAAGTTTAAAAATGTAAAAATCAAACCAAATCCGCAATAATATCCTTCAAAAACATTTTTATTTCAATGCGTGGAGTTTCTCAATTACGCGACTCGAAAAAAAAGGTTGTCGCCAACACAAACCTTTCTCTTGATGTGGATACTGCATCGACAACCATATTTTACTGCCTACTATTCGCCCACTCCTTATATTTTAAGTTATAGTTTCAATATTAAAATACCGCCAACTTAATTTTGTGCGGCAAAACTTTTGTACAGTCAACCTTAGCTTAACTTGCAAGTAAGTTGTAAAAGTTAACATGATTAAGTAACAGCTGATAAACACGGAATTTAACCGTCAAAGTTAACTGGTTTAGTAGTAGAACACGTCTGTAACCGTATTGCAGTATTTTCATAATGATAAAAATCTAGTTACAAATAACTGGTTGGAGAGCCCAAGGTCATGTTTGACTTCAGGGTCAATGACATGCCCTTTATGAAGAGTAATTTAAATATGTAATTTGGACAGTCCATGTGGCACAGTTGGTTTCATGTCGGCTGTGAATTAAGAGGCCGCGGGTTCTCTCTCTACTCTGAGACAAATGACTGTGTGCTCCACGACTGTTTGCTTCGGGTCTGAATGTTTGTAAAACCAAAAAAATATCACGTAGTTTCTGATACCCAAGACTTAATTGATTTTAATTTGGATTAAGGACTATGTATGTGACTATGTTCTGCAGTGGACGTCCTTTGGCTGATGGATGGGATGATGATGTGACTACGATGTGACCTGTAATCACCAGACAATGACATTATGATGTATAATTTGGTGAAAGTGTTGTAAAACAATTATTAATTTTATCTGGCTATACAACCGGCTCGTTGGTCTAGAGGTATGATTTTCGCTTAGGGTGCGAGAGGTCCCGGGTTCAAATCCCGGACGAGCCCATTCACTTTTTTTTTCATTTGAATAGTTTTAATCAGTACGAATTGTTTAGATTTAAATAACAATCGTTATAGCGAATATATCAAAATTTATTTTTGTTTCATCACCGTACTGTGTTATTTTAAGCCCAACTAAAATAACAGTCGGCTGTCGTGGTGCAATGAGCGAAAACCTACTGTAAAACAATACGCTCTGAGTTCAATTCCCGCACTCAATGTATCTTTTGTAATATATGTTGTCGTAGGTCCGAAAGTATCTGGTAATTGCTGATACTTATGACTCTAGAAAGTATATCAGTGGTCAGTGATCGGGACTATGTGTGTAAGTGGTAGAAACGGCAACGTTGTAAAAATAGTACCATATTATGCCATAAAAATACCGGGTATATTAAGACTGCGACTGAAAACGAAGCCAGATGGTAGTATTAGTGACTTCAGACAATGCAAATAAAAATTACGTAAAAATAAGTCAAATTATTTTTTGTATGCTTTTTTTTTGTGTCTGTAACCACTAAAACTACCACCTGGCTTCGTTTTTGGTCGCAGTCTTGATATACCCGGTATAACATAAAAATACGTTTATTTTTTTACTCGAACGAATCACAATAATTAAAATGTCCTAATAAAATTTTATTACGAATGATTACTCGCCAGCAATTAGGCAATTAATAAAACTTGCGAAAGGACCAATAGGAGTTAATGAATTGAGGGAAAAATTCGAAAACATCTGAGAAATGAAAGGAGGAAATATTCCTGGCCGGGGCGCGACCGAATTAATACAAGACCCTTTAGTTGAGGGCTGTTTAAACATAAAATTGTAAATTACAAATTTTCCGTCGCAAGTGGTACTTCAGTTTTTTTTTTATTAAATACTTATTTGTATATTGTCATTACTGTGTAATGATATTTATAATGGTATTATGCTAACGTTGGTAGAATATAAAATAAAAATCGCTATCTAGCTTAAATCGTACTTTCGATTGTATAGGAGGCCCGTGCCCTGCAGTACGTATGTCGTACGGGACGTATATGGGCCGATACAATACAATACAAATTAAGAATTCTTAGATAAACATTATTTTTTTTGTATTTCAATTCGAATAAGTAGTTTTATTTGGTTTTTCTCCGGAATGGAGTTTAATCGCATTATGGTGCTAGTCGCTCCCCTATCATATCATGGGAGTGATATAAGCTCGTTTAACTATGAAAAACACTAATGGTGCTTCTACCTATTATTTCGTAAATACAGATGCTAAATTATTTATTATTATTTAAAACAATAATAATGATAGCTACAGCCATACACGTTAAGCCATAATCACAATGATCTGAGTCCCCAAATATCATGAAAAATGCACAAAATTCACTTAAAACAATACATCCCGAAATGGTCGTGGAAAGTCGCGCGGTAATTCAAGATGGCTGCCTAATTATCGCGCAGGCATTTGTAGTATTCGCCCTTTGTAGGATTGTGAGCCCTTAGCAAGGCTATTATAAGAGATGTACTAGTAGAGGATGGGGGGTTGGAGTGATTAGACCCCCAAAAGATAACTTCCTTTGTTTTTTGTTGTGATAATTTCGCAATGTTGCAGTTTCTTTTGCTTCGCTTCGAACAGTAAGCTATGAAAATCCTTGAAATAGTAACACGACCTATAAATATAGGTTCAGCTGGACACGTCCATTTTATGATTTTTGTTCGAAAGATTATTCTACGTCAGATATTAAAATACGAGCTTAAACCAGGTTATTTTATGGGCACTGGCATAGAAGAATATGCAGCATATATTATGTTTTACATTATATTTGTACATTACAAAACAACAATAACATAATGCACTATCCAATATTTCGCTTAAAGTATGAAAGGCACATATTTGATATTCACCGCGTTAAAACCAATTTAAAGAATCGTATTAAAATATATCGAAAAATAATGTTTCGACAACGAAATGCGGCCGAAGTCGATGTATTGAATACAGAACGCTCAACTTTTTCTTGACACACCAGTGACAGATTGTGATGTGTATTTTAAAAGGTATATTAAATTCAAATTTATGTTATCATTTAAATTCATACAGCTTTACTGGATTCTCTAGAGTTTGTAAGGCTAATATATAAATAAATTTTGAATGCCATTTTTTAGTCATGAACATTTTTTAAATTGTGAAGACCGCAAATAATTTAATCAAAAAAAGACTGACGCGTCCAATATCATATTTAAATGTTAGGATTTTAGTTTCAAGATCTCAATAAAGATCTATTTAATACCTAATTGCCTGAACGAAATCTCCGCGATAAATTTTATATATGCTACCCACCTACTTAGAAGTAAATAAAACTATACTAGGCCATTTTAAAACTAATTCCAGCTATTGTCCCAGTGTTAGTAACATTAAAAGCAGTTTTACCATCATCCATATTCAATACAGTGCAACATTATGCTGAGTGGTCACCTAAGTGTGACAGTGATGCAACTCGCAAACTTCTACGCTAATTAGATATTATATATTTTTTCCCTTACTTTTTGTATGTTAATTTATGTTTGTAAGTCGTATTCTGTGATAATAAACGTGTTTTCTTCTTTATTATTTCTTTCCTTCATACATCTTTTTAAAACCATTTCACCACCAACCATACTTCTTATTTTTGGCAAACATCCACAAATTTGCCCCCCAAATAATTTTCACCATTACAGCCCCGCCCTTTATGATTGATGGTATGAACATTGTTCCCCTTTCGTCTCGGATGGGATCACCTTTTCCGCAAGACTTAAAGGTAATACAGTGTTAATTATCTGCCAACGAGATAATGTTCATATTGGGGATTCTTTGGGGGCTCTTCAGCTTTGGGATATTTTTGAATAATCTAATTAAAAATGTTTGAATTTATTTAAGACTTTTTGGATGGAGAAATATGGGATATCTAGATAAGAGACTGACCCGCCCTCACACCCGCCACTGCAACTCCTGTAAGCCAGGATCAACAGTGGCACGCATTTTAATGACACTGAGCATTGAAGCTCAGCGCGTCTATCTAGATTCTAGATAATAGGAAGCAGGAAATATGTATAATATTTTTAAAGATTTTTGTAAACTTTTAAGAACTTCAACGAATTATCACTGCTTATCCAACCACAGACATACAAACCAAATTACGCGTATTATTGTAACATGAATAAAGTAATATTTATTGTTTTAGGAATTTATTTATTGACAATCCTGAAATTAAACGGCCTGATTGTATGATACATGTTGAATGGGCATGATTATGACCTGGATAATTACCATAATTAAAAAAGCTTAAAATAAGAAGTCCACTTGATGAAAAATCACTTCCCATCTAAAAGTCAATTTATAATTCATACGATCAAAAATATATTGGGCTCGTCCGGGATTTGAACCCGGGACCTCTCGCACCCTAAGCGAAAATCATACCCCTAGACCAACGAGCCGGTTGTAAGCTGTGTCACTGGCAAAGAATCCTTTCAATTCCATTCTTATAGATTGGCAAGCACTAGTAGTATTAAAAGTGCTCGTCTACAGAATTGCAAGCAATATTTACCATGGACACGACATAGGAATAGTACCGTTTTGACACAATTAACTATTCAAATACACACAAATAGGGTCATATTTCTTATTTCAGCGATAGAATAACTAAAAGTCCCGAAACTGAAACAGGCTGACACCTTTTGATTACGAACATTCGATGGATAATAGCCATGATAATACAATCTAACTTAATTTAAGAAGTGCCTTTAATAAAAATAATTACATATATGTAACAGTTTCTATAGATAGAACGAATAACTGATAAATAATGATCGTAGTTTAATATTATAGATTAAATCTAGAAGTGCACTTGAATAAAACCATTTCTAATCTAACGGTTTCTTTTGTACAAAGCATAAAAGAGAGATTGGGCTCGTCCGGGATTTGAACCTGGGACCTCTCGCACCCTAAGCGAAAATCATACCCCTAGACCAACGAGCCGGTTGCAAGTCCAGTCAATGGCAAAGAACGCTTTTAACTCCATTCTTACAGGCTGGTAAGAACTAGTAGTATCAAAAGTGCTTATTTCACCCTAACAATGTCGTTT
This sequence comes from Deilephila elpenor, assembly GCA_949752805.1. Classification (NCBI taxonomy): domain Eukaryota; kingdom Metazoa; phylum Arthropoda; class Insecta; order Lepidoptera; family Sphingidae; genus Deilephila; species Deilephila elpenor. The sequence goes on from OX457108.1 coordinate 13,624,261, forward strand.
TTCCAAAATTGTTGCACGCCGTTATTTTCGTTTATAAATGGTGAATGAGTTGTGTCCATGACTGATGAACATAAGCAATACTTGCCATCGACACTACTTATAACTGGCTCGTTGGTCTAGGGGTATGATTTTCGCTTAGGGTGCGAGAGGTCCCGGGTTCAAATCCCGGACGAGCCCAAAACCTTTTTTGATGGTATTGTATGAATAAGACTAACAATTTATCACTAAATAGTTCTAATTGGATGTCAAGATTAATATATGTTTCTTCACAACAATTATTCACTTTGGTAGAGTCCATTTTTTTTTTCTTATGGAGTACGAATCTGAGAAATCTCCATATAAAGGACTAAAATTTAATTTATTAACAGTAACATCATAAATTCATTATGCATGGTAGAGCTTGTTGTAGCTTAATGAAACTACGGTACGAATTGGTAGGAATAGCCTCGATTGATCGTAGTGCCACTGTCTCACAGAAAATAATTGGAAAACACATCTGCTATCATTATTCGCTCTTATTTATGCATTAAAAAAGACCAGCAACGCACCTAGAATAGAGTAAATTTTAATAGTCAGCGATTTATTATAATAATTATATTTCTTCCCGAAACCTTATAATAACCAATTCCAGACGAATGGAATTTTAAAATCTTTTACAATTTATCACAGAGTTACTGGATGTTTACCTCATTATATCTATAAAATGTATTTGATGTCATATCAATAGAACAGTCTGCATGCGGGATATTAAATATTGAACAAGTGACACGAATACAGGTCGGGAGCGGCGCGCCGCGGGTCGCCTCACAATGGCACAATGCAGCCTACTTGTATGAAATATTTAAATTCACTTCGAGTCATACGTAGGTAGGTTAAGAGACAAACTTATCATAATATAAATATAGTGACACATATTTGTGGAGATAAATATTCACAGATAGAGCAACAGCTGAAGAAAAAACTATAGAGATACCGCTCGAAAGTTTATGTATGTATGTGCACATTGCCTGATAATGTTATACAAATTAATGCATTTGCAAGAGATTGAGTAATTTGTGTATTGACTTGTCATAAGCTTTATATATTTGCCTACATGACCAATTAAGGTATTATATACATACATACCTACATAAACTCACGCCTTTATCCCCGAAGGGGTAGGCAGAGGCGCCACCAGGACACCCACATTTCGCCTTGTATGTTCCGTCCCACGATGTGAAAGGGGGCGAGCCTATCGCCATATCGGGCACAAATTCCTGACTCCGGGCTGATAATGAATAGTAAAATCCAATATCACTATGCCCGACCCGGGACTCGAACCCGAGACCTCAGCTTTGTAACCGTACCGTAATACAACTACGCCACCGATGCAATCGGTGTAATATATATATTTTTATAATACCAATACTTTCCAAGACGTGTAAGGATTTGTATAAAGTATTTTCTATCCGGATGAATTAGAACATATCGCGTATATTGTCACAAGAGAGAGTGAATTCAGTGCATTGATGGTTATATTTGCTTTTCCCGAAAGAACAGTAATCGCTTTCTCTCACAGTCTGGGGCATACACCACATAGCGTCACACGACAATAGCGTGCTTCGTATCGATGCTATCTGCACCTATACGGCAGCTTCTAGCTTTTATTATTATACAGGGTATATCAAGACTGCGACCGAAAACGAAGCCAGGTTGTATTATTAGTGATTTCAGACACAATGCAACTAATAGTTTCGCATTTTTCTTTTGTAATGTTTCACTGGTCGTCGTATTTGGGCGATAAATACATAGTTTTACTAAAATAATAATGCATGCCTAGTTATTTTTAAGGATGCAATGGTACGCAAGGGTTTAATTAACTATTTTCGCAAACACTAGGTATTTACCACCTAAACACGATATATAAAAAATTGCAAATGAAATCAGTCGCTTTTTTTGCGAAAATTTTTATTGCATTGTGTTTGTAACCACTAAAACTACCACCTGGCTTAGTTTTCGGTCGCACTGTTGATATACGCGGTATATTCTAGTCGTATTTATTTTTAATTGTATCCCGATAATGTATAAATACATAATATGAGTTAGAGGGGCATAGGGTGTAGTGTTACGGGCATCTATACATGAGGTGTTCTTATTTAAAAGCCACACACAAAGTTAATTACCTGACTTAGGAAGTGAACCCGAAGCTGACGCTAGACTAATCAGGAAAAGTCTCGTAGTTTCTTATACCCACGACACAAGGATTCGATCTTAGTGTGGGGTCTGGACTATTATGGTTGGGTGTATTTATTATTATTTATTTATTACCCACAACTCAACACTGATCGTGTTATTCCAAAGCCCTAGATTACATGTGGGAAGGCGGTTAGTTTCCCTGTTTGCGTCACCGCCTGGACAGCTACAATTAACAGGTACTTTCACACGCCCATACATGGTATATGCGTGACGAATCGAGGACACTAGTATCGCTACTAGCAACTAACTAGCAGGCTTGTTTAAATATAAGATTATATGGATATAAGCCCTCTCATACACTTTTTGTCGAGTATTTAGACGTTGTTCTTTGCCCTCTTTGCTAAACATTAGATGCTTATAAAATGCATACTTTTATACATAATCCCACGCCTGCAACACCGAAAGGGTAAACATTATTTCTGTCCCAAATGTGATGGCGAGACTATCGCCACAATAATAAAACACCGATTAACTCACTCAAAGTACAAGAAAGAAAAACACGTATTTTTGTAATGTCAGTGCAAAATGTACCCTGCGTAAGTATCGAACAAAGGGATACAAAAATGGCAAACTAGAAAAGTGGATGAGTTTTGTTAAACATTGTAATATACTATTTATTTATACCAAACACATTTAAAACATGTGTGCATGTATTATAAAAAATCTAGCTTGAGTCACGAAGGAAATCTTGTAACGGACATTACGGTCATATATTAGTGTTAAGCAATGTATGCTTACAACTAGATCTAGTGAACTACCGCCCTAGTGATCAAGTAGCTTACTTAAACCCCGCTTGGTACGGCAAAATGTTTTACTTACATACATATTGAATGAAGACTAGTATGGAAAATACTTTTACTCTGTTATTAAACAACATTACAAAAAACCGAGTAGAAGACACTAGCATTAAAAAACACAAAATACCCGAATCGGGAAAAAATAAGTAAGAGTTTACTTGCTTTATAATTATATTATTAGTTGATGGGAGGGGTAAGAACGAAAACTGCTACATTTTATAGGACACTATATAATAGATTCAAGTAATTATATTAGTTTTAAACAAAACAATAAATAAACACATTGTTTGTATGTATAAAATAAGCAAAAAAAAAATCAAACGCATCGACTGTTTTATCGAATTAAATATTCACAAATTTCCACTTAGTTCATAATATCCTCGAATGAGATTAAAATACAATTATAAGCCATTTCCTACAATTTATTACTCGGTTAGATAACGACTCGTTCCAACAATAGCTAACATTTTCTCCTGGGGCATGAATTAAGAATGGACTGCAATTTTACTTCACTGCACCTAAGTTCTAACTAAATTGTTAACAACGCCATCTGTTATCGCAAACTTGAACTAATGTGGACCACACAATTTAACAAAGCGGTGAATTTCAATTTTAATTTTGCAAACGGGATAAAAAACAAACGTCCCCGTGGTAATTAATTACGTAATAATTAAATAGCTAATGACCCCGGCTTCTCGTCGGGTAAACACGGCGTTCCGGAATTTGTCACGGGAGGCCGGAGGTTCGGAATAGCCGGCGAGACCTTTTGTTCCTACGGACTGTTTAATTATGATTATTTTTGTTTGCGAAGGGAATTCAAGATGGCCTCCTTAATTTGATTTTGCCGGGCTATACCAGTTGGGAGATAGGTCGCTGCAATTTCCACTGTCTACTAATTATTATACGGAATTGAAGAAAATGTTCTGTTTGTCGATAATTAAAGGATTACGGAGTGTGACGTCTTTGTTTGTGATATTAAATTGTCATTTTGTCGAGGCGTCTGCAAAGCCCAACAGGCATTTATTGTTGATCATGGATTTTACGCCTAATTTTGAATTAATACTTAATATTCCAAACAAGATAGGCTTTCGGGTGATTTATACCGCGACATACATGTTTTATTATCAAGAACGAGGTGAAAATAGATCCGAGAGGGTATTTGTTCTTCGTTAAATTTAAAATCAATATCCAAATTCATTTTACATAAATATAACGTTTATTTATATCAACGTAGCATTTAAATAAATCATTCCTAAATACTCATTTATATTACTTAAGCAAAACTCAGAGACGGCGAGCAAATAGGAAGATACGAAAGGCTTTATTGTCTAAAATAACAAGGGTGGGGCCAACTGCGACTTTTTGCACTGATTGCATGGCGACTTGCTCCATACCACTCGACCAATTCAACAACTTGGAACCACTCCCTACCACCTGGTAGGTAATCCTAGCTATTAGCATTTATAAAATTTATCCCATGAATGAATGAACGCTTTTAACTACGCGTTTTACGAAAATTGACTGGGGGATACTAAAAAAATGATACCACATTTTAGTATGGCAACAAATGTTTTTGTCAAAAGAATACCTTTTAAAAAGTCCCTTTAATAATATTAACTAAATAAATCAAGTGAGATTAACCGTCATAAATCTATTTACTCACAGACGCGCAGCGGGCGTAGTAAATCATTCTCTAGTGATTACTGACACCATGTGCTGTTAATTATGTCACCAAAATGTACATGTTACTCGTATAAAATAAGACTTTTTTGTCATTGTAGCGTTTCTTATGTTGGGTATATACAGCTTGCTTGTCATTCTGTATCTGTATCAACCCATATACGTCCCACTGCAGGGCACGGGCCTCTTAAATCGAAAGGACGATTGAGAGTTGACAGCCTCCGTGGCGCAGTTGGTTAGACGCCGACTGTGAAGTGAAAGGCCGCGGGTTTCGATCCCCGCACCGAAACAAGTGCTTGTGTGAACCACAGATATTTGTTTCGGGTCTGGGTGTTTGTGAGACCAAAAAGTCTCTTGTAGTTCCTGATACCACGCCAAAAGATGCGATCTTAGTGTGGGGTCAGGACTATGTATGTGACTGTTGGGTGTATTTATTTATTTTATTTACCTAGTGACTTCTTTACAAGTAGTTCAATAGCCATGTACAAAGTTTTTACTAAGTGCGGGCATGCGCCGAAACTTATTATTAGAATGCACAAAGTTAATCAATTTGGCGGAGTCTTCTTAATTTTTGCTCGGAAGTAATTTAGCATCTCGAGAACAAAATGAAAATTAAATTAAAATACGGCCCTGTTGCGGTAATTATCTACGGGACGGTACATCGTAGTGATGACGTAAGTGAACAGTATGACAACTGTGAATAAATAATATGAAATTTTAAAATATTAATATTTAAATTATGTTTGGATAAGGAGTCCATGATCTCACATAACAAGTAAGAAAAGATCTTAAAAGAGTAAAATGACCTACTCGAGACTCTATTCTAAAACACAATTGGCAGAAAAGGTTGATGTCATGATGGAGATTATAATAAATATCGTAAATTCGTCTTAATAAACTATGCTGTTACGATCTCTTACAGAAGTCTAAAATTTTCAATAACTACAAAAGATAAGTATTAATATAATAGAGCTTTTATAAAGCAGTTGCTTTATTATAAATACGTAATAGACTTTAAATTGGGAATAAAATAACTGCCAACATAAAATCAAAGCCTTTATTGTACAAGTGATAAACGTTTATATACGGATTAACATCGATCTAATTTTAATGTGTATGCTATTAAACGAAATCTTATCATATACTACAAATTTTATTAGTTTAATGACTTTTTTGAGTTACGATATAAACGGGAGATAGAAATTTCAAGTAAGATGTTCAGACATAAACTCTAGATACAAGCCTGAGAATGGACGTCTCCACAAAAACCTCAGAAGGCTACCTAACCGTGACTCGCTTTCCATTGACCAATTAAAATCTTTAGATAAGACATATCTCTACATACTAAAAGGGTTTGAAAAGAAGTACTTGTGGGATACACAAACATTTGTCTCGGTGCGGGGACCGAACCCGCGGCCTCTCTTTTCACAGCCGGCCTATAACCAACTGCGCCACGGAGGCTGTCTAATACATTATCATACATCATAATATTGACATTCATCATAGTTGGCTTGAAATAAACCAATTCTCAGCAGTGGACTTCTTATGGGTGAAGAGAGAGACAGAAAGAGAACACAAACCGGAGATTAAGTTAAGTGTAGTAAAAGGACAGACAGTAGAGAAATAAAGAGATAATATTATTTAGAAAAGTCGCATTGAAATAAAACTATTTTATACGGATTTTATCGCGATTTGGTTCAATCTTTACATTTTTTAACTTCCCGACGTTTCGATTACTTTACAGCTTTCGTGGTCACGGGGCGGACGGGCGTCGGGAAGTTAAAAAATGTAAAGATTGAACCAAATCGCGATAAAATCCGTATAAAATAGTTTTATTTCAATGTGTAACATTCGCGTAAATCTAAGAAACCATTATAGAAAAGTCGCGTTACCGTACATCCCTACACGATGCCCAGCGGTCGTCCGCCCGCCGGATAAATCTGCAGAATTGTTCGCCATAACGAGAGCGGTGTAATAAATAAGGGAAGTTTTTGCCGTGCCCGTGTCGCGCCATTTGCGTTTAAACTTACAGTTTAACGCCATTACCGGGCTTATTGAGATATTGTTCTATGCTGTTCTCTAAGCACGTAGTTCTACCACAAGTTTTAAGTAATAGCCAATTATGACTGTCTTTACTATGATTTACCTTGTGTGGAACTGCTGTCTCAATAAAATGAACTCAAAGTTACTTTGCCCCCATGTTTAATTCTAGGGATAAGATTTCAGAGATTTCGATATATCCGCTTCTATCAATGCTCCCGAACCTCATAATATTTTCAGTTTACCAAACGTCCGGAGCGCCACGACTAAATGGTTTTAAACCAATGAGGCTCCAGATATTTCAAGTGCCTAATAGCAACAATTTCATTCACCCTTACATAATTTCCTTATATATCCTATTCGACAGCCTCCGTGGTGCAGTTGGTTAGACGCCGCCTGTGAAACGAGAGGCCGCGGGTTCGATCCCTGCACCGAAACAAATGTATGTATGATCCACAGGTATTTGTTTCGGGTCTGGGTGTTTGTGAGACCGAAAAGTCTCTCTGTAGTTCCTAATACACGACACAAGACTCGATCATAGTGTGGGCTCAGAACTATGTATGCGACTGTTGGGTGTATTTATTTATTATCCATCCGATCAGACACTACAAGCTCTACTTCTACTCCTTATCATAATTCCTCAACACTACCTAAAGCATTCATCCCGTCTATAATCACATTCATCCCCTCAGGAGTAGAGTTCATTCCACGATATTCAGTAAACACGGCCGCACGTGGAATTCAAAGTGCAATGTTTAATTTTAATCATGAGGAAATTAGGAGATGATCCGCGGCCACTGCGCTGCCGTGATAGCGCGATGTATTGTGAGCGCACTTACAGGTTCCACTGAAATAACCTTAATAATGCATTTTGAATGGTTTTGTTTTGGTGTGGGCCTGGGGTGATTTGTTGTGTGCTCTGGTGTTGTGGTTCTAGAGTTAATCTTGTAGTTTTTATTCTGGAGTTAATGCTGTTCCAAGTAGAGTTTTGGTGTTTATCTATTTCATATCAATTGGTGTCGAGTTTGACACGTTTATCATTTTTATACTTATGTTACACAAACGAAATAGATATTATAAATGTTGGTTATAAATAATTTTTAATAATACTGTAAAAAATACAGACCCGTCAAAAGCACCATAAATGAAATGAAATGAAAATATTTATTGAACCCATGAAATGTCATACATTATTTAGATTCAGTCACTTTTTTCCACTACCACCCGGTTCACAAGGCTGTTTTCGCCAGAGAAGAACGGGCAAGAAACTCTAGCGTTGCTCTTTTAAAACAAGTTTACAATGCAGTATTTATACAGAGGTTGCAGCGTTAAATTCAGAGCAGTTCATAGATAATTTAGAATAGTAATGATGAATAGGGTAATTGGTCAATCATAAAAAATATACAGGGTATATCAAGACTGCGACCGAAAACGAAGCAGGGTGGTAGTTTTAGTGGTTAAAGACACAATGCAAATAAAAAATTCGCAAAATAAGCGACAGATTTTTTTATGCAATTTTTTGAAAATCAATATTTTTGGGTAGTACATACCTAGTTATTGCGAAAATAGTAATTTAAAACCTATCGTACCATTGCGTCTTAAAAAATAAAAAGGTGTACATCATTATTTTAGGAAAACTATGTATTTATCACCCAAATACGACGATAAGTAAAAAAATACCAAAAAAAAGATGACGTTTTTTTTTTGCGAAAATTTTCATTGCATTGTATCTGAAGTCGCTAATACTACCACCTGGCTTCGTTTTCGGTCGCGGTCTTGAGATACCCTGTATATTAACTAAAGTGACAGATCTAATAAGGCTATTAGTGTTAAATCGCGTTCGTATAGCATGTTTGCTTTGTATAAAAAGAATGTCTTCTTCCTTCAGCTGAACACTGAAATAAACCACTGCAAAGTTCTGATCCCGTAGCGTCGGATCTCATTATGTGTTATATTCAAGTATTACCCTATACAAAACATATTTTTCAAATCCATGGCGTATATATATTTTTAAAGTTGAATGGGCGTACGTAAGATTGACGTCATAAAGCCAGGAACCTCAAAAACCCCGTACAAAGTTATATGGAAGTTTGTATTATCAACAGATACAATTCAAACAAACAGCACGCGTAACCACACAAATAAACCCGAAGAACAATAAAACATTAATTACCGGAGCAAACAAGAAGCAGTTAAACTCCCAATAACATGTGAATACAAATATGGAAAGTTCCAACTCATACGGATCGTAACGCATATCTCGGGAGAATCTAGCTTGGACCAGTTACATTTACCAGAAACATAAAACAAAAGTGAACTTGGAATTATTCTTCCAGGACTGTAGTAGTAGTATCGCCAAGTTCACACATTGGGCTGTGTGAAATTTCTAGCGATGATATACTATCGAAACGATAATCGATTTTAAATGTTTATCAATCGATTTTAAATTGAAACGCGTTTTAGAATTTAAAGAACTGCTGCTGCCGTTAACGTCGTTAAACATAGAACAAAAGATAGAATAAAATAATGATAAACAGGTGCTTAATAAGTTCAATGCCAAAGAATTTATCTTTCTGTTTTCAAAACAATTCAATACCACCATATAGCAAACTGAAGTCGTAATCACCGATTTTTTAACACCTCCGCGATCGAAAATCGATCACCAAATTAGAACGATAGCTCAATTATCAAAAATATACGATTCTTAAATAAAAAGCAATTGCATCACAATAACGTAGAATCGATTACTAAATATTAAAATCCCTATGCAGTAGTAGTGTTGGGCAGCGAGCAGTCCATGTGAGCCGGCATGGAGCGTCATAATCCGGCCGCATTAGCCGGCGCGTCACGACCGCCAGCGATAAAACACCTTATTGCCACGCCTTGAAAGAAATCCGCCATTTCGCAGCGCATTCGCGTCAAATCGCCGACGAGTTTACAACTCTGACACAGTTGAGGAAGCGGTGTTGCAACTTTAGCCCAATATCAAAGTATACTTGGTAAAACTTAAACTTGTATCGTGAAAAAAAAACGATATACATAGGCTTTGCTGACCATTATAATTTATACAAAGTTTGTTTCGGATTACAGATAGAATGAGATAATTTCAGTCTGCCACGACGGTCACCATTTTTTGGCCGATCTCGGGACCCTGGCCCCGCTATGTTTAGGTCTTGGCATTAAGTACTCAGCCAATGTGGAGTACATTGTTACTAAACTGTGCAAATTTTAATCACCTTCTTTATCAGCCCATATATGTCCCACTGCAGGGCACGAACCTCCTCTGCAATCTAGAGTAAGATTAAGAGGGGTTCATCTCCATTAAATCATAATTATTACCACGAGCTTTGATAAGGGCGAACTTTGTAAATAAGGATCCAAAAACTCTTATTAATATTAATTCCATGTTGCACTACCGTGTTTTCTAAGACTGTGTGCGGAACTGTCATTTGAGTCTCGAACTTTACAACTAAAGGGAAAGACGATTTGGGCCGTCGTGCCCCGCTCTCCCGCCGAAGACGCTCGCTGAATTATGGGCTTCATCGGCGTTTTGCATGTAAATGGAACTGAGATTTGTGCCAGTTCGTTTGCAGAATGGCTGTAGTTTATTAGTAAGGTATAAGGAACTACATGGACGTGTATAAAGCTGGTTCGAATCCGATATTACTCCTTATTGCTCTCACTGTATGGAGCAAATGTTATGCTTTTTTCAATATCTTTATCATCTAACACGCCACTACTGGTCATGGGTCTTATTATCTAACACCACAGCGAACAGCCTCAGGGAATATACTATTACCGGCCTCCTATGGATTCCTATCAGATCATACGTTTTGTATTACATAAAATATATTACTTATACAATCAATTAACGGTCATGTATCATTAACTTTACTCCTCCACACAAAACCTAGAAGCAGATATTCCTTAAGTACATAATCAATACAAAAATCACAACCCCAATGTCATAACAAACCCAATAAAATCGATAGCGTATAAAATAAGTGCTATTATTGCATTTATCTCTGAAATGAGTCGAGAAGCAGTGACACATTGGTGGCGTCGCCCTACAATATTATGACGGTAATCGGCTTAGCTCGGAGTGGCGCGCGGAGTGCCGAGGGCGCTGCAAACTTGTCTCCAATACATTGTGGACTAGCAGGGTTTTCGAATTTGACGTTGGGAGTTTTTGGTGATTTAAAGGCGGTAGATGGATACAAATAATGTTCAATGTTAATATTAACTACAGTTAAATAAAACTACTGATGCTGTTATCATTGGCTTTCTATTTTCATGATTGGTAGCAATATTGTTGCATGGAAATCTTGTTAATTGAACATGATCTCAGCACTTCGCTTAAGAGACCGTTCTGTTAAGTACTTTAATTAAGGCCTACATCTTTAATACCTCCAGCAAACTAACCCACATACATTCACAAGGAGTTTAGGTAACAGTTATTATAACTAAATTGTTATTACCTTACACTGGTACAGAATGCTTGGTTTTATTACCAACATATCAGAAATAGTTTGCTCATTATATTTACACTTCAGTAATATAATGCTTAAAGTTCTAGTAGGGAATACAGGATGCAAAGAGACAAATAGACACAAAAAGTATGATTATGTTTCGAATTAGTTACTTGTGATATTCTCTTTATAACGCAGAAATAATCACAAGATTTGATTTATTGTATGTGAATACTTTCCACGTGATTATCTCAGTACAAGGCAGAAATAGACCACTTAATTAATTTATTGAAAGTAGTTTTCAAAATAGAAATTCCATAACAAAACAGTGCCAACCTTAAGAAAAGTCCATCAAATAAGAATCGCGTTAAGTTGTCAGCCCTGCGCAGCCGGCCGCCCTGCGTCCTTTCAAAACGAACCCTTAGGTTCTGCCAACTTTTGCCCCTAATAAGATTAGACGCATAACGGCCCCGACTCGAGGTCCCAGGTTCAAGGTCTGGGTGAAATATCCTACTCGCAACAATATTCTGCGTAATCATTTTCCTTTTTTAGGATTCCTTGGGGATATAGTGTTTCTTTCCTTATTAGTTTAGTGTCAGCATTGAGATGTAAATAATGTGGTTTTTCGTTTCAATTATACGACGGGTGATTCATTTTGATGGGACTTTTCATTTAGTATAACATTTTCTCGCGATTAAATTATTACCAAGCATAATGGTTGGGAAATCAATGGTAGGTACCACAATATTGTCGTCAGCAATGTGTAAGCACTATTATGTTCCGGTTTGAAGGACTTTGTAGTCAGCAATTACTGGGCATTAAGAACTTAACACCTTTCTTAATAACAAATCCTGAAGGTGTTTCTCTAGTTTTTGGCAAACGTGACGCTTACCAACAGGCAAGCGAACTGTTCCTCTCGTCATACATACTTATAAGACATAAATCACAAAAAACATACTGAACACGGAAAATTCTCGATGCTTCCATCTTCACTTCTCCTGATAAAACAGCCAGCAGTAATGTTGACTTGTTGCTCCTGAATTATATACCTATTCCATGGCACGAATTTCCGCTCAAATAACTTGCGCTACGTTTTTATTAATACTGCGATGAGATGCGGACACAGAAAATTCGCTTTGAGAATTGCTACGTGTGTGGTGAAATTTGAATGTAATCTAAATACGGGAATTTTTGGGTTAACACATTTTTTTTCCAGGGTACTGTTACTAGGTTTTGATGACTGTGTGTTTATTTGCGTGGTTTATATTTAGGTGTTCGGTGCTTCGGTGTTCCCTGAGCGCTAGGATCTGTCCTTCTTAATTCATCATTCATTATAAATTATATAATGAACTGCTCTGAATTCAACTAAGCTGCGACTCCTGTATAACCACTATATTGTAAACTTCTTTTGAATGGAGCAACGCTAGAGTTTCCGTCCCATTCTTGTCTGGTGAAAACAGCCTTGGGAACCGGGTGGTAGTGAAAAAAAAAAAGTGACTGGATCTAAAAATGTGACATTTTATAGGTTCAATAAACATTTTCTTTAAGTGAGGCTTAAAAAGAGTACTATCCTTACGGTAGGCAGCGACTTGATTGTGCTGGACCCCGGGCACTGCGAAGGTCCTAAGCGGCGGTGACCGCTTTCGATCAGGCGGGCCGTATGCTCGTCTACCTACGTAGGCAATACAACAAGAAGGGTGCTATAATTGTGTCGAGTGGTGCAGAATAATCTTCTATGCTATATGGCCTCTCAATATGTAGGGCATTATGGGTGCAGTATGTTTAACAATGGTCTTCTTGTGGCTGCGGATAATGATGATAATCATGAAGGAAAGACATAAAGAAGTTTCTAATGTAAAAAGTAAAATGTTGGTGTGTTCCCCATATATTTGGTTCGAACCTGGATGGTCGGGGGTTGTTTTACCAACTCACGATACAAGACAAGTATCCGAGTTTGAAGTCAAGACTACATGAAGGAATATTGGGGCAGTATATTCTTTACCACTACATGGCACTAGATTCGAAGGTTTGGACTATACAAGAGACTTATTGAAATTTAAAAGAAACATTTTTTTCCTTCCATTGATTAATTATATTTGGCAAACAACCGCTGGGTTTATCCAACTTACACAAAGTCTTTCTACACAGATGTGAGAACATAAATTTTTTCTTGTGCATCATTGTGTACAAAGTAACATTCACATTGTGAGAATTAGAACCCATTACTTCATACGCATAAAGTAAACATGCAAGTTGCAACTGAATGTAAAGAGTGTGATTGCGCAAGCCGGCGTAAAAATATCGAATTGCGATAGTCGACCTATTGTTTGCAATCGCTTCAGTTGACAATTTCATTCAGGTATTTTAAAGATTACATCATTTTTCAAAAGGAAGTGATTGCCGCCGCCCATAAACATCTTCAATACTTGAATAGTAGATTCGTTGCTGACTTCTTAAATACCTCTACTACGCTAACTTTATGAGATTGGTAGCCTGTTCATAAATTCGAAATCACCTCAGGTGACGTCATTTCGAGTAGCAGGCTAAGCTTGTATCTATTGCTGGAGTCCAAATAAATATCCCAAACATCTCTCCATAGCTAATAGAAGGCAACTGTTTTACGACTTTCCAACCGGAATCACTAATCATTGACTGCATCGCTTCCTTAGAAATGAAATGAAATGAAAATAATTTATTGAATCCATTAAAGTGTTCAGTTCAAAACCACAAGGTGGTCAGACGACCTGGTAAAGGTCGCGGGACGTCGCTGGATGCAGGCTGCCTTCAACAGGTCCTGTGAAAATCATTGAGGGATGCCTATGTTCAGCAGTGGACTTCCTTTGGCTGATGAATTAATTAATTAATTAATTAAAATATTTAACATTATTTAAATAAAGTCATTTGTTGATGTACACCGGGTACATTTGCTGAGTACTTTGCTTGCAATAAAAATATCGATATGGTGCCAAAATAAAAGCGATGGGTATAAAGAGGGGGGATCCTGTTATCAGGTGGGAAGGCAAATGGACGTCGAGATGTAGTGCGTATTAAAGTACCCGCGCTTCGTTTATATTTTCCGACGGGAAATCTTTCGACACGAGCATCGTCTGGTGTTATTCATAGTCTTGAATCATTGGCCTTGTTAATTTAATATAATATACCAGGTCTCATTTACCCGACTATTTAGCACCTCTTCTACGATTAAACAAATAATGAATCGGTTTATTTTGGTTTGTTGCCCAATGATATTTTTCTTTGTAATTATTTATTGAAGCAACTAACTCTATATTGTCAAATATAGCAAATTTGTAGAATCGACGTGTTTTGAAGAGGTACCCGAGGCTACATTAACCTAGAGTATCCAGTATTACGTCATTGAGCTAAATAAAGCACTCAACAATTCGTGCTTCAAGAATCGTCTCAAAAAATCGAAAAACACGCTTGTTATATGTATTTTGGGAAAATCAATAACGAGCACTCAATTAAGTCAAGACTGACTTTCAAAAAAGGCGTGATGAAAAATGTATATTATGTTTCTACAGGAAAACAGCCCAAATATACGGCGACTATAAATACGGCGCCGTACTTTGTAAGCTCGTGATTTGTGTGCCAATTGCGTAGAAGTGACTTTCCACTTAGGCAAGAGGCAAGCGTGGGACGAGGGAAAAAATCTTTTTGAACAGAGCACCGTCACCTCGCTCTTTATGTTGATCAAAATCGAAATCAAAAGATTATCGCCTCGTTATTTCCCTCCTTTCAATTTTGCAGTCGATGGCTTCCTGTTGATGTTAATTATCCTTTTTATGAGCAATATTGGAGTATAACTTTGACCTATTTCTATAGAAACAGTAATAAGTTTCAGAATGTCGCTGGATGCAGGCCACTTCCAACAGGTCACTAAGGAGATTGTTGGCGAAAGCCTATGTTCAGTAGATTCCCTGTAGTTAAAGTATGAAAATAGTGTATTGCCTCAATATTCATTCGAATTTCAAACATGTAATGAAAATATTTATTGAACCCATGAAATGTCATACATTATTTAGATTCAGTCACTTTTTTCCACTACCACCCGGTTCACAAGGCTGTTGCGCCAGAGAAGAACGGGCAAGAAACTCTAGCGTTGCTCTTTTCAAAACAAGTTTACAATACAGTAATTATACAGAGGTTGCAGCGCAGTTAAATTCAAAGCAGTTTATAGATAATTTAGAATAATAATATGTAACCGACTTATGATACTAATCGGATAAGTGACCAATAAAATCTCAAAGAAGTCGACAATTTAGGAACCTTTAAGCTTTTAAGCCATTTATAATCTATTAGCTCTAATGGGACTTAGAAATGTACAAAATCGTGAAATTTTGTTTGAATGCATCTCCAATATGCTTTTACACAACTGAAGCCCAGATTTCTTTGTGTTACTAACAAATGTTAACTATTATTTAATTATAACATTAAATATCGTACAAGCCTAAACGTTACAACAAACCCTCTCAAATTATATCAAGTCCCGTTCATATGTTCGAAAGTATAAAAATATCTCGTTATTGTTCGGTAAACAAAAGAAGCGGCATAATACATGTTTAAACACGTGATCCCAAAATAGAAATTGAGGACGGGAGCTTAATTTCGAGACGCGTACATACTCGAAAGGGTTTTGAAGGATTCAGTTTATAATTAACCGTCACATAATACAGATTGTGAGAAATGCTTTATTTACAATTGGGAAGTTACTATGATATATCGATTTTTATAGAGAATTAGTTTACCCCTTGTACCCTGTATGGTGGTAAATTTTAATGCTTAATAGATGTAGCGAGTAATATGTGTACTAATAGCTTTGAAACTCCAATTGTAAGATACCTGAAAACTTGATTGGATATGTATAGTCTTTTTACGTCGGAATTTGTATTTTCAGTGACTTACCTGCCTACATGGATCTACTATCTACCTAGAGTACAGCCTGTTTCATAGCCGATTTCGAGTCTAATTGTTAAAGACAACATTGTTTCGATCAAACAAATGTTTTGTTCTGTTGTTTCTTGCCGTCAGGATTATTTGTAGTGACATTGGTCGACCTAGTATAGAGGTAAAAAAAATAGAAGCTGAGGTCGAGCGATGTAAAGTTTAATTAGCATAATTCAAATCACACCATTTACAGAAAGATGTAACCTTAAATTAGAATGATATCGACAATAATCATCGTTATACTAAAACTTAAACTTCGGAAGTAGCAATTGCGTCAAATATTGAGGTGTCTTCATTTGTTGAAGTTAAAATTGGCAATGTAACTTGATGAATGGCATATTTTATGAGACATCGTACGGAGCTGACGTAGTTTGGCTAGCCAGATGTTTTATTACCGGAACTAGTGTGACATTTTAATGTTACGAAAACTTTTACTGCCCTATTTTAAATTCAGGACCGTATTTGCATCACTGAATAAATTTTTAGTAGTTCGTACCATGTTACGATTAATTTATCAGTACATCTCGTTTACTTACCTCCTTCTAGACCTCTAGACTATAGTATAGACAAATGCGTTGTATTATTCAAGTCACACACCACCACATTTCCCAAAAATACGTCATCATCATCATAAGCCTCATTGACAGCCTCCGTGGCGCAGTTGGTTTGACGCCGCCTGTGAAACGAGAGGCCGCGGGTTCGATCCCCGCACCGAAACAAATATTTGTGTGATCCACAGGTATTTGTTTCGGGTCTGGGTGTTTGTGAGACCGAAAAGTCTCTCGTAGCTTCTGATACCCACGACACAAGACTCGATCTTAGTGTGGGGTTAGGACTATGTATGTGACTGTTGGGTGTATTTATTTATTTATTTATAAGTCACAGGAAGTCGACTCTTTTCTCTTTCTTCTCCAAAGATTTATTAACCGTCTTGTGCCTGTGCACAGGCGCCAGTCGCTGTGAAAATGGCCTGCATACATAAATATCACCTATATGCTCTGAATACACAAAATGTTTAAACGTTTTTTTCTTACCCACAGGCGTACTCGCCATCGTCTCATCGTATTGCGAAGATATCTGACGTGCTCACCAGCGAGGGACCTCACTACTCCACCATCTCCGATCATCTATTCTCTCCAGTCTCTGCCTACCAGTCCAGGGTAAATATTATATCTTTACTGATCTAGTGCCATGCTAAATATATATTTGAAAATACGGTTCTGATAGGGGATGAAAACGAATATCTTGAGTTACGATCACTAATTTCGTTATTATTACTTTTCGATTTTTCTGCTTTAAATTAAACCAATCGCTCGATATTTTATATCTAAAATGTACATTTCAGTTTTCGTCACCCACATTGGGCGAAAACTCAGAACTCACCTTAGCTGATTTGGAAACCAAACACAAGCCAAGCAAGAAGCACAGCAAGAAACCGAAGAGTTCGCCCAAGAGGACCTACCACTCCTATGATCCTTCAAGAACCTTCCAATATGACAGTCTATCAAACTTCGCCAACTACCAACACGACCTGTCCAACTTCAGAAACTTCTACCAGGAACCTCATCACACATTTGACAAAACCCTTTTCACACCAAGCGTATATGCTCAACAATCTGGTTACATCCATTCTTCAGCACGTCCGGTGGCAACTCCGCAGTACTATCCTCATATCTACCAACGTCCTCTGTCGTACCCCAATCAAGGAATAACTTTACGTGAATTTGCTCAACCACTCCAATATTTACAACAAAGTCAAGCGATACCTAGACTAGCATATGCTCAGGAGGCCCAACACACGCTACCTACGGTTTCTTATGCTCAGGGAGTCCAACAAGTAGTACCTGGTGTGGCATATGCTCAAAGTCCTCAGCGAGTGGTACCTAGCCTGGCATATGCTCAAGGCCCTCAGCATGTAGTACCCAGTTATTCGTATGCGCAAGGAGCTCAACAAGTGGTACCAAGTGTAGCATATGCCCAAAATCCTCAGCAAGTGATTCCGGGTATAGTCTACGCCCAGGGTGCCCAGCAGGTGGTACCTCATGAGGCATATGCCCAGGGCGCGCAGCAACTGGTCCCCGGCGTAGCGTATGTCCAGAGTACCGCGCAAGTACCTGGTGTAACATATGCGCAGCAGCCACACCAGCAAGCAGAGGCGACTGCTCAACCCCAACCAATCAGAGTCGCTGAGCAACAACAGGCATCTCAACAGGTATTAATTATTGTTTTTTATAGGACAGTTTAATACTAGGTACAAATATCTATTATTTAATCTGATTCTATACGATCAGTGTATCTTTAAAGTGATCTTGACATCTCCGTAATTAAATACCTCCAAGATTTTTAATTTCTTGTTAATTTAGACATCTATCTCATTTCAGCAAGTCAACGTGCAACATCAACACAATCAGGGAGCAGTAAGCTATGCAAGTTTCTCCCAAAGCCTCCCGTTTCTCGCCCAAGGTCAACAGTATGCTCAAGAACAACAAGTTACTCCAATTCAATACGTGCAGACCCAAACACAGCACCTCCCATCAAGACCAGACCATCAAGCTCAGCCATTACCCACTCCAATACCTGACAGCCAGCCCCAACCACAACAGATAGCAGTCCATCCAGTAGCAACAATCCAACCAATCCACGAACAATCTGTCCTCCACCCTCTCCATCCGCTGCAACCTTTAACCTCTGTAGTGCCTTTACAACAAACATACATCACACATGTACAAAGCAAACCAGAGCTGCATGAGCAACAAGTCCAAGCTTCACCGCATCCTCAACCAGAAGCCAGTAATCAGCAATCAACTGTGCAGCCACCTCCGCAGCCAACTCCTCAAGTGTCCACTGAAGCTTCAGTGCAAGTAACAACTGAGCATTCACAAAGCCAGCCCCAGCAAATCGTACAAGAAATCACACATCAGCCGAAAGACCATACTGTGGCTGTTGAGAAAGAAGTGACTTACATCCAGCAGGTGCCATCCCAGGTGTATTCTCAAGGTCTGGTGTACCAGCAGCCAGGGTTGGTGCATGCAGAGGTTGCCCCTTCATTCCCTTCAGTACAGTATTTCGGGAACTTCGCAGAGTCACTGTTTAGAAACGATCATCATTGACGTTAAGTTGATTTTCGCTTAAACTGTTAATACAAAACAATTTTTAATAAAATATTTATCTCGGTGCGGGGATCAAACCCGCGGCCTTTCGTCTCACAGGCGGCGTCTAACTAATTGCGCCACGGAGGTGCACTTTTTCTTTCTTTATCAATCGAACAGTAACTGGAATATTAATACAATAATAATAACACGGTTTTTGATTTTTCCAAAAAGTGATACTAATGGTTTAAGTGAAATAATTCAACTGTAAAATGGGTTGTTAGTAATATTATTATTTTTATTGTAAATTAATTATTTTTAGCGTTTGCCACACATTACGTTTACCAATACTATTCATTTAAGAAAAAAATAGAAAAATATTTATTGAGTTGTATTACCTTTCCTAAGCATTAGCCATTATTTAAATTACTCGCAACAATAATAAATAAACCAACAGGACAGCAAACCTAAATATAATATTATCTTGACAAAAATATAACCAACACGACATGTACGTAATGTATGACGAAGACGCATTGTTTGTTATGAAGGCTTCGCTAGATGTACTTATAGTAATGCCATAAACTATGTAATGATATAACTGTACAAGTTTAATAAAATGTTGAAAAACTGTCTATGTGCTTATTTATGTCATGTCCACTGGAGCACTTCTTCGCTATACGCCTTACACACATCCGAATCAACATGTTTCTCCGCTATGCATCTTTAAATATCCATAAAGCAAAATCAAATTCAAAAAGTATGCAAATAGCTCGAACGGCTTCAAAACTAGCGAGAGATTTTAAGCCGTATTAACAGCTGAGGGAGGCTCTAGAGAAAAATCTCTATTATTTCATACATTCTGCTCCCTTGATCCCTGGAACCATAAAAGCACGGAAGCGACCCCGTTTAATATTCTATACGTAAAGAGCATGATCCGTTTCAGGACAGTAGCAAGTTGTATGTTTTGGGGGCCTGATTTTATACTATCCTTGGGGGACACTTAAGTTCTGTTGTGTACTTCCTTTAACTGATTAGGGTGGTGTATTCATAATAGTAAATACTTATTAAAAGCCAGATTATAATTATAAAATAGTGATTAGTTTTACTCAGGAAATAAATTATTCCTTTTAGCTGTCAATACAAATTTAACGTGGGTTTAACTGTGTGTCAAACTGTCTTGTACAGATTAAGTGTCATGCTTTTGATTTTAAATGTATACTTACAAAACCATTAATACTGCAGAAATCTTGTATTTTAAACGAATTATCCAAGCATATGTGACCATTCAACTTCGGTCTGAGTGGCACTAAATATACGCTCTGAGCAAGCCGGCGACATTATTTCATTCGCTGAATAATCTGTTTAGATTATAATGCGCTTAAGTATAATTATCCACATTTTGTTCTCCCCGTACCTGTATTAAAAATACCATTAAACCCCTCCATTTATCTGGATACAGCCCTGCCCGGACCGGCAGCTGGAAAAGTTGATCACATCTATATTATTCGATAGGCAAAACGTTGGAAATTCCAAAATTCCTTGTATTTACCCTGTGGCCGGACCGCTCATAATAAAAGAAACCTTTGAACCAGGATTTTCAATTAATCTGCCCGTTTTATATATTTTCAACAAGATACAATCTTACAAAGAAAGATAAGCGCCATATTTAAATGTAAATAATAGACTAGCTTTTTGACTTGGCTTCTTTCGACATTCTACAAACAGATGTCCTAGTGCGATTATTTCCTACCTCTATATCTATATCTATATCAGCCCATATAAGTCCCACTGCAGGGCACGGGCCTACTCTACAATCGAGAGAATCGATTGAGAGTGGTTAGGCCATATAGTCCACCACGCTGGCCTAGTGCGGGTTGGCGGACTTACATACCGTAGAAATTCTTTAAAATCGCTACGGTATGCAGGTTTCCTCACGATGTTTTCCTTCACCGTTAAAGTGCGTGGTGATTGACTGTCAATACACACATAACTCCGAAAAGTCAGAGGTGTGCCCTGGGATTTGAACCCGCGACCACCGTGAACATGTAGGCAGCCGCGTCTGGGCCGTTACCAACAGGCCACCACGCACTTCCTACCTAGACAACAATATAGTTTGTGGAATAAAAATTTGCCCAGAGGTTTGACAATAAATTATAAAGAAACTATACTATAAAAGTTCCTTATCGATGAGAATAGCAATGTTACTTGTGGTTTTAATCGCTATGAACATTATATCATGCAATTAATAGAAAGCCATGGTATTTATTATCGAAGGAGCTAACTATAATAATAATTAATATAACTGTACAAGTTTTATAAATTGTTAAAAATTATTTGTTTGGTCATTAACTTCGTCTGTCCACTTAATAACTTTCCAGTCCCATCGCTCATCTCTTTTCTTCTCATTAAAAACATCCCAGAGATCGACCCTAAAACATATTCCACTAAAGTGAGCTACATCAAGTTTGGACAATAACCGTCACAATAAAGGGCCGCAAATTTTTGAAGTTCCTCTAGGAAGGGCACGACAAGAATTTCATCCGCTTGCATCCCCCACATAGGGCAAACTTGGGTATCGTGTTGCAGCCAAGGGAAAGTCAGGTTTGAAAAGTTTTAAAATTAAATTGGACTCAATAAATAAATAAATAAATACACCCAACAGTCACATACATAGTCATGACCCCACATTAAGATCAATGAAGTCTTGTCTCGCAGGTATCAGAACTACGAGAGACTTTTCGGCCTCACAAACACCCAGCCCGAAAGAAATATTTGTAGGCCGCACAAACCTTTCTCTTGGTGCGGGGATCGAACCCGCGGCCTTTCGTTTCACAGCCGGCGTCTTACCAACTGCGCCACGGAGGCTGTTATGAAAAAACTGTGGTTAATGTTGCTAAGTCTAGTTTTACATGTACATGGAATGTGAATAAAGTTCCGGTTTTTAAGCCAGTTAGTATGAGTATTTAGATTCAAATATGTAATATGAATGGCTCAGGACTAGAATTGGTGCCCATCATGGAGATAGGTACTCCTCCATCAAATTTGAGATTGAAATAATTTCAGCTAATTACATATGGCTCTACACCTCAGCTTACGTCTTCGGGGGAGACGAACAATAATTTTAGAAAATTCTATGTGCAAACTTTAATTTCCTAACCGCAACCTCAGCCTTAACTCTCAGTAAGTCCAGTTCCAACATCTCAATTAACATTAATAAAATCCCCTAAAACTTGATATCTGAGTTACTCACCTCTGTCCTCCCACACAAGATGTACAGTAATGATAGGACGTGACGCGGAGGACGGAGGGCGCAAAGTTCCTCCCCGTAACGGCCAGATGTCGGCCGAAATTGTGGCCCTAATGGAATATTACGGACAAACATTTGAATCCTGCTTTAAATACAAAGCACACCTGACTGCGCTCACGGACACTGTTTTGATCTGATTTAATTTGTTGAGTTTTGGAGTATTATTGTTTATAGTTAAACAAGAATGAGTGTCGGGAAAGTAATGTGAAGTTATTGACGTGTAGTTAAAATATATGATTTCTAATTTTTTGACTTACTCGGTGGCTTAGTTATACTAGAGTACGAATACAAAGCCGAGGTCTCTGGTTCGAATCCCGGGTCGGGCAAAGTGATATTGGATTTTTCTTTTCATTTATCAGCCCGAAGTCAGAAATTTGTGCCCAATATGGCGATAGGCTCGCCCCCTATCACATCAAGGGACGGAACATACAAGGCAAAATGTAGATTACTGGTGGCGCCTCTGCCTACCCCTTCTGGGATAAAGGCGTGAGTTTATGTATATTTTTCCTACGAAAAGTATTAGCACTTTATTTCTTTACTACAAAATCTTCACTGTCTATCGTGTAATTGCTTTATTTCTTTATCACTATTCACAGCTTCTTTCACTCCTGGAGAACGACATATTTAATCCTACACAAATGATACCCAAGATCAACCACAATACAACACCATCCTGCACCATAATTGTTTAAAATAATTATTTTAAAAATACAGCTATCTACAATGTGAAATAGATAAACATGTATATAAACATTATCTATAGTACATTATCGGACCCGCATCTGTAGCGACTGAGGACAAGAATAATGGACCGGGTTCTTAGCAGCATATTTCTTCAAGGGTGTGCTGGGTAGACCTGACGCGCCGACCGCGCGGTCACTATGTCACCCGTGCTGCGTTGCGTAAATGCAGGGTTCTACTTGAATTTCAGTGCATATTTAATATGGGAGTAAAAAATTGTAATCGGTAGGACTTAAGAGCCTGGATTCTATACTATCGAAACAACGTTAGTTTGGGTATTATTTTATAAATTAGATATTAATTACCTGATACCTTAAGATAGACAGGATTTAACCTAATAAATATTTCAAATAACCGCTGGATATGGGCCGTTTCCAACAGGCCGGTGTGGAAATATTTCCAAGTATTAGCAGTCGAATGCCTGTGGGTGTATATTTTAGTGATTGGTCTATTAAATCTAGGTAAGGAAGTTATTTGAGATATTTACTATAACTAATATTATAAAGATGGAAGATTTGATTGTTTGTTTGTTTGTTTGTTTGCATTGAATAAAATCCAAAACTAGCGAAACGAATTGAAAAATTCTTTCACTGTTGGGAAGCTACACATCCCCGGGTGACATAGGCTATATTTTCAAATAAATTAAGGATCCTTACTTAAACTCCAATAATGTAATCCAAGGTGTAAAACAATACCTCAAAAATTATTTACATAGCGTGCTCTAAAACTGTAATATGTTGTTGATATGAACTGGACTCAAAAACTATCTGCATCTGGGCAACGCCGAGCCGAGCCGCTAGTGAACTATATGTTCGTTACCGCAAATTATTTCCAGAAGGTCAATAACTTTCAACAATTTACGGCTCAAGTTTGTTTGTGATTGTTTGCCATTATATTCAAATGGTACACGGCATTCAAAATATGTATCTCCTGGCTGTCCCATAACGTGTCGCACCTTACGAGGGCGAAACCTTAATTAACAGCCGGCCGCCCAGATTGCCATCTCCTCAGTTACAATTCAACGCGGTTTCATCGTAAACTGCCGGTTTTGTAAGTAACAATGCTAATCTAAGTGTAATTAAACTTGTAAGATATGTGGACTATAAAACACACCTGTCTTTAAGTGATCCTGTAACTTGACTTGGTAATGAGCATGAAGTGTGTGTGTGAATACAGCTTTCGTCGCGAAGTTGGTTGGACGCCGGCTGTGAAACGAGAGACCACGGTACCAGTATAAAAAATACGCCGCCACTAGAAGTTTTAAAATTGCGATCACACCTAATATAACTCGGTATACAAGTAACTCGGTCCGAAATTAATCCAATCGCGCGCGCGAAGTGATCTGAGGTCGCGTAAAGTAAGGTCAGCCGGATTTGCATGGCTAATAAATTGCCGTATAGAAAGGTCCGTAATCTAAATTTTTTTTGGCCGTAACTCGTGTCCCGGCGGATATCCGATATTCTAGCGTTTTTTGCTCTGTTGATGACAAAGAAATCCTTTGGCGATTTTGTGGGGTGTCCGGGATTCAAAGGTTTTCAGATTCTTTAGACAAGGTCACGCTTGTTTTTCGTTATTTAAGATTTAAGAATTTGAAGTTTACAATATAATGCTTCTCATCTGAATTTTTATGTCCATTGTCAATGTTATTGTTTCTTAAGTTCAGTGGCTTACTCACTAGCGCAGAATATAGAATATTTTGTGATTACACATGAAACAAAAAATCCAGTCCCAGGCAACTTATGTGGGATTTTCGAACGAGAAACTCACACAATGTTTGACCTGGGAATCGAACCCATGACCTGATAACTCACAGTGCATACACTCTCATCAAACCAGTGAGACGGCAAATCAAAATAGTAAAATTAAGAATAATACTTAAATTAATATTTTAATGTTCTTACACTATATAAACCTACAATAGAATCAATTAACTCTCAAGAAATCAGAAAAATAAATTAAGAAATTAAGAACACAGGTATTTTTATTCACTCTAAAACAAACTACATTTTAAAAACCATCGCTATCCAAACAGTAACCAATAAAAAAACGACCATAAACAAAATTATAGCAGCGACCATTGAGAAATACGTCCACATTTTCACGTCGGGCACAGAAAACAACAGAACGCAGGAAATGATCGGCGGCTATTTACCACCCAGCGACCCCCGGACTCTCCGCCCCCACCCGTGGGGGGTCGTGGACCACATTTGGTATTCTACGGGCATCGAGGAAGCAGCGTGCTTGAACAACGATCTAACCAGGGAAGTGCATTTGGTTTCCACATTTGTTTATTTTATAATGGTAGTTCTTGCTTTGTTTCGTGTGGTATTGTCTCGTTGGGATTTATTCAATTTGAAAATTAGAAGGATTTATTTTTTATAATCTTTAGCTTTCAAAATTACATTTCTTGGAAACAAACCGCATTTTTACTATTGCAATGAACGGCGTGACAAGCATGCCATGCGTCTGATGGTAAGCGATACGACAATAGCAAAACCCAACAACACCATGAATTACAAAGCAATGTTTGGCATTCCACTACGCTCGCCATCCTGAGACATAAGATGTTAAGTTTTTTTTTTATGTACAGTAGTTACTCTGGCTACAATGTGCTTCAAACCGCAACACAACAGTGTATTTACACTGCTGTTTGGCGGGAGAAGTAGACTTATTAACATTGTGAGCTGAAACACATAAAAATAAACACGCCAACCAAGTCAGAATGACTCGTCAATAAAAACATTTAAAATATATGCACATTTCGTCGCGTTCCTTTCCTTCTAAGGTTACCGAAAATTGATTTGTATGCGCCGCGGAGAATCGAACACTTGACCTCACATTCGGAAACTTATCAATCATACTAAGGCGGCTCATAAGCATAATAACGAACAAAGGAAGTAAAATAACCGCAATGAATAAATTGGCCAAGGAAGACAAAGTAGAATTAATTTATTATTCTAGTTGGGACTAGATATAAACCATACCGTCCAATTTTTAACTAACTGCACCTTTTAGAAGCTAGATTTTGATCCTGATGTCGACGATTTTTTACTCCGCAGCTGCGTGAGTATCTCAAGGATATTAGTATTCAATACACAACGACATTGATCAAAAAGAAAAGGAGAAGGATTTCAAAGCTAATAATAATGTATAGTTGAGACTTTTCTGTGACAGTATAGTAGGTTCTCTACGACTTTAAAACTTTACGCCTTGAGATGGACATCTAGATCCTAAATTCTACATAAAACTCAGCTTGACCAACCTGACATAAATGGTCAATAAGAAAAGAAAAAGAATTGGAGCTACAGCGACTAAAGCTAGTGAAACTTAATACCAAATATTTTTCGTCGAATAAAAGTTTCGTACAATACATTACCTCGTAAGTCGGGCGGGGAATAAAGTGGATAATTTTTTCACAGCCGTATATCATTTTCTCTAGCACAATATTAGCTCAATATATTTTCCTAAATTGAATTTCAGGCAAATTATTGCGGCCACACTACCATATTTTCTCGTAACTTGGGGATTAAATGGATTCAAATAATGGACAAATAATTAAAAAGGTAAGGCGTTGTATTTTATGTAAATATACTCGTACATAACTTTGCTTTGGTTTGTTTATTAAAGCGTTTCATTGGTCTAGTGATGTGCGGGAATATGGTTTGTAAATTACGTGACTTTAAATTGAATTACCATACCATTCAATCCTTCTAATACCATCCAACAATCACAATCAATAGACATCGTTCTGAATCTATCTATCTATATCTATATCAGCCCATATACGTCCCCCTGCAGGGCACGGGCCTACTCTACAATCGAAAGAATTGATTGAGAGTGGTTAGGCCATATAGTCCACCACGCTGGCCTAGTGCGGGTTGGCGGACTTACATACCGTAGAAATTCTTTAAAATCGCTACGGTATGCAGGTTTCCTCACGATGTTTTCCTTCATCGTTCTGAATATCGAGAGATTTTTCGGCAACACCCATACTTGAGGATTGGACATTCTATTGTTCAGTAACGCACGCATTTTCAGTCATCGTCTTAACTTACTGCGTCCCTAACGCTGTCAATACATATACTGTTCCTCCGAAGATATATCAATATGCGATATTTCGTGCTAAGATAAAAATGTAAATCTGGAGGATGGAAATAACAGGAAGACACCGCCGGAAAATAAACCAGCATTGGCACACGACAAAGGACAAAAGATGATAGAGGATAAATATCACAGCCAAATAAAACATCAGAATAAGGATAATATGTATATTCGAATAAGTGTATGGTAATGATGCTCTATACTACAAACATAGAGGTTTAAGTTCCGAACTGAATATGATACTAATATACCAAGACTAATATACCAATAAATCTTATACGCAATGGCTTAAGGTGGAATCATAGCCGATTTTTTTAAAACCCTTGCAGACAGAATGGTCTCTTGATCTTATGGGCCCCATATTAAGGTTCCTGGTTCAGAAATATTAGATAAACAACCAAATTTATGTCCCATGAATTGATAAAAAGTCAGCCAATTGCCAAACCGCGCATTTTAATTTCCAGGCAAGACATCAAATATTTCAATCCGAAAGAATCGACGTGATCTGGGAATCTTATCTGAGACGTCATGCTTAACCCAATCATGCTCCACTAGGCTAAAAAGGTGACGAAGTAAACAAATAATTACAGCAGCAGCTTCCGTGGTGCAGTTGGATAGACGCCGGCTGTGAAACGAGAAGACGCGGGTTCGATCCCTGCACCGAGACAAAATCGTGAGGGTCACAAGTATTTGTCTCGGGTCTAGGTGTTCGTGAGACCGAAAAATCTCTCGTAGCTTCTGATACCCGTGACACAAGACTTAATTGATGTTAATGTGGGGTCAGGACTGTGTATGTGACTGTTGGGTGTATTTATTATTATAACAGCAACAAACTAAACTTTTTATGAGATAATCATGTATAAGTAAGCTGTATTTGTTTGAACGCCCACTTGTCTAGTGACGTGTGGGAGGTCAACAGCTGTTGTGAAATAAATTCCGTCAAACATATCGCTCGGACGAACATTCAATTATATAAGCCGTCTCAATTTAAATTAATCCGGTACTATTTTAAATCCTTTCTTTCTCTGATTTTGATGTCTTTCTAATGAGTTCCATCTTTATCATCCTCACTGTCAAATTATTCATTCAGATTCTATCTTTACAAGATGAGGTTAACTTATTTTGGGACGACTTCAGTGTCTTAGTCAGACTACGTTGAGAATCGAATAAAGAGCATGGGATGTCCATGGCCTATAGAAAAGGCTGTAAAAATATTTACCAGTGCAGATATTGAACTTTAAATCGCTTTCAGAGAGCGAGTTGCTTAACCACTACACCAATGGGTATAAAGATTCAAAATTTTAACTAACGATATTAGCATAAAATTAAAATATATTTCCCCAACGCCGGCCCGATGAAACATAAATTCTACAGATAAATAATTTATCTTTGGACTTCGCGACTGTAACGAGTCAAAAATTAATAATTCACTGGAATCTGACCACGTTCCCTCATTATTCCACGCTCTATCATTGTGTACATGTTTGTTACCAACTTATGGAGATTAATTTAATAAATCGAGAGCACACGAGTTAAAATAACACGCATATTTGTATTGTGAAATGTGAACCGAGGGAATCCAAGTGGTTCATTTATAAATCTGTTAATACCACATTTCTATGAACTCTTTTTAGTATTTACTAGCTTCTGCTCGCAAACTTTGTCTGCGTGATTAACTTTATTTTAAGTTAGCTTTATTTGGGATTTCCTATCCGCACCACGGAGGCTGAAGTCTTATTGGTTGTTTCTAATAGCTATTACATATGACTCGTATCTCAATACCGGTTCAGGATTCTCTATATAACTCTTGGGCGCAATAATTATTACTATGATAAAATGGTGAGTTTGTGAAGGGCATTATAATTCTTTAGTTCAATCGTTTGGCCTCTACGCTTACTGAATATTGTCGCGCGCTATCACACGGCCATAAAAACCGCGTTATCTGCACATACTTTAATCGATAATATTCTAATCCTTTTTGATGATACCGATGGGACCAACATTTTAAACTATGATCTATAGTGGATCATAGGCACAGGAAAGGAAGGTCACGATAAATACGCAGGTCCTATGGTGGCTAATCGAATTATTTTATAGCTAGAAAGTAGTTTTTACTATCAAATTCATCAACCACTAAGCAGTTTACTCTCTCTCTCTCTTTCTGTTTTCGGCTATAGGAAGTCCACTGCTGAACATAGGCCTCCCCAAGAATCTCCAAGGATCAGTAGCCTGCATCCAGCGACTGTTACTGCTGCATGTAATTCCACAACGACATATTATACATATATTAGAAGCAACTGCATCCAGCGACTTCCTAAGATCCTAACAGAGTCGTCAATCCAACTTGTGGATGGACGGCGGATACTACATTAAATTCTATACAATAACCTTTTGATTTAACAAAATATCTGTACATTAAAATACGTTACTAAAATATTTTTATATATACACATCGTTTCAAGAATAGAAATCCCAACTTTAATTCAGAAATACACCAGTTTTCGTTCTTTCATAATGTATTAGTTCTCATTTCCAATATCAGATAGCTAATTTAGTAATCAGTCATATAAAATCTGATACAATTGTCAAGCTTGTTGTATTAATATGTAGGTATGCGGAAATAAGTCGTGGTGTTACAAAATTAGACTAACAAAATGTGAAATTTGTACAAAGCGGAGAGCAGCTATTGTTTTTGTTAATTTTGCTGAGCATGTCAACCGGCTCGTTGGTCTAGGGGTATGATTTTCGCTTAGGGTGCGAGAGGTCCCGGGTTCAAATCCCGGACGAGCCCAAATATATTTTTTTCAATTATTTTTGTTCTGGATCAAGATGTATCTGGGAGAGGATATAAGTCAATCAGCATTATAAAATACTTTTTTATTTTCTCCTTTTGTATCGTATCGGCCCATATATGTAGCTCCCTCTGCAGGACACGGGCCTCCTCTACAATCGAGAGTACGATTGAGAGGGGTTAGGCCATATACTCCACAACGATGGCCTAGTACGGGTTGGCGTACTTTACACACCATATAAGTTCCTGCAAATCGCTAAATGCAGGTTTCCTCACGATGTTTTCCTTCACCGTTATAGTGCGTTGCGATTGATAATTGTATCAATACACACATGGCTCCGAAAAGTCAAAGGTGTGCCCTGGGCTTTGAACCCGCAACCACCGTGAACATGTTGGCAGCCGCGTCTGGTCCGTTACCAACGGGCCACCACGCATTTACTTATTTTCACCTCTATCAATTATTATAATTTACCTAAAGGGTATCAAAGCTATAACCAAAGACAATTTAACATTTTTTAAAGCCCAAATCGATTATTATTCGTTGTTCTAATGAGGTTCGTAAAGTATGGACCAGATGCTATTTGCATTCAGTTTAAAACAATGTTGCGTGAAATTCCCTAGCGATACGATGAACGAGTTAGTACTCGCAGTCAGGGATAGAGTAACACGCAGGCAAATCAACCAACTTAAATTATATTAGTTTGCTTATTCCCAGGCTACTGGAGGTCCCATACTATTGACTTCTTCCTTCCTTTTTTCTTCCATTTACCCTCATACCTGAGGCGGGTAAGGTATCTACCAACCAATTGTAAACATTCGTGGGCGGTAGTACTCACTAACCTTCAAGTAGATGGTTGCTAGTCGTATTTGTACAAAAACTAATTGTTTCATAAAATACTGCACTTTACCTAATGTAAGAGCTATCAGGAAATTAAGAGAGACAGCTACATAGCACATTCCCTGACGCTAATGGCTATGTCTCGCCGCGACGTTCTTAAAGATAGCTAAAGACCCATTTAAAGGGGAAGAATTTCTCGCGGCGAGAATCGTATGCGATTATCGCATGTCATAACCGCCATAGATTATCGTGTTCTGACAAATGTTTACACGATGTAACTTTTTTTATATCCTTACGATAATCGTATCTTCGAGGCGAGAAACACTCTCTGTGTAAATGGGGCTCTATGATATTAAAAAAGTTGCATCGAGTATACATAAACATAAGAATATGATAATCATATAAAAATTATCGCATGCGATAATGGCATACGATTTTCGAAATCCGGCGAAAAACTATCTCCGTGGACATAAGGTATCACAGGAGGAAATACTGCACATGTGACAAAACCTTTGAATTTTCAATCGCACTCGCTATGGCCTAGTGTCCTAGCACGAGGCAGTGTGTTGGGCAGGCAGTGCAGTGTGCGGTGGTGCGTCGGCCAAGCCTGTCGTCAGTGTTGGTGACCTGACATGTGCGCACACCGACCTTGAACCTGGCACCACGCGGTGGCCTCACACCGAGGATTCATTTAGACAAAGGTGAGATTGTTTGTTTTTGTTTGGTCATTTTAATGTTTTTTTAATGGTTGTGTAAATGTTAGGCTAATTTTTTAATAAAAACTTTATATTTTTATATCATACGTGTTTTGGACGTTCATATTTTTATTAATTACTCGAAACAATTCTGTAATTAATAAAGTTGCAAGTTTTCTTTAGAATGTCTAAAGCAATTCTTATAACATACAAATAGGTACACTAAATTTAGAAATATTTTTCTTATTTTACCCTTTTTTCACTCAGCAAGGATCAACATTAGTTTTAATATTTAATTAATTGATATCCAGGAGAGATACAGCTATTCTTTATCATGAAAGAATACATATTATCTCCATGATAAAAACAAAGTTGCGAAGCCATGGATAACCTACTAACGAGAAAACTCCGAATATTTTGGTCCTCTGTCTTCCACCTCTCCAAGATCATTGTACCGCTGCCCTCGATCTTAAACCCACCTCTTTCAATTTTACCGCCTTTACACCCTACACAAAGATACGTAAACATAACAAAGATGATTCGATGAATTCGCTAATCTTTATTACATTTCTTACATAATAAATATAGGTTACAATAAAAAGTACACATTTAATATTAAGGCTTTGAGCTCGTCTATTTTAATAAGAAAGTTCACGTGACAGTCAATAAGAGGCAGCTACTATGGACCATCCTCATCAACTTTACATTGTAGACTGGTACTCCTCCTGCTTGGTCCGTTTTACCAGCTCTCTAACGTTATCACAGCTCCTGCTAAGATCAGCATTACTACAATGTATCCCCCACTTAGCCATTTATGTAAGACCTATTCTCATACCTTTCTTGATAAGATCAAAGCCCAGACCCATGCATCTTACTGCATTTATTATTATATCAAATCATCACAAATTGCGAGAATTGACCACATTGGCTTCCAAAAACCTTATTGAGAATAGTCTATCCTAAAAGGAATGTCTTCATCAGCTCAACACCAAAAACACAAAATTTATTTTTATTTTATTTTTATTAATATTTGGGAAACAACAGATACAATATAACATAAAATTAACTACAATTAGTATTACATAATCCAAAACAGTTTCCACAGATTACAATATAACGTAAAGATAGAGCTGGTGCGTATACACACCCACACCCAGGATACGTGATAAAGGATTTTAAATATTAAATTACACATTATTTACTAGGTTCGATAATTTATATCTATATCAGCCCATATACGTCCCACTGCAGGGCACGGGCCTACTCTACAATCGAGAGAATCGATTGAGAGTGGTTAGGCCATATAGTCCACCACGCTGGCCTAGTGCGGGTTGGCGGACTTACATACCGTAGAAATTCTTTAAAATCGCTACGGTATGCAGGTTTCCTCACGATGTTTTCCTTCACCGTTAAAGTGCGTGGTGATTGACTATCAATACACACATGACTTCGAAAAGTCAGAGGTGTGCCCTGGGATTTGAGGTTCGATAAAAATACGATAAAAATTAACTACTTAAGTAACTACAAACAATTAAATGCTTACTTCAAAAAGACATTTCATTTGAAAACTAAAAAGCCTCTTCACTATTCCTTAGCAGAACGTTATCTAAACGGTTGCAGCCACTAGAGGATCTTAGCCAAATCATTACGTTTACATTTATCGCTCCTTAGAACATTAGTTGGCATTATACTATCACTAATATTGCTCGCGGCTTCGCCTGCGTGAACACATTTTCCGGGATAGTCTCGCTATATATGCGTCAGTGATATATTTAGACTGCCTCGGTGGCGTAGTTGTACTACGGTACGATTATAAAGCTGAGGTCTCGGGGTCGAATCCCGGGTCGGGCAGTGATATTGGTTTTTTTTATTAATTATCAGCCCGGAGTCAGGAATTTGTACCCGATATGGCGATAGGCTCGCCCCTACATTGTGGGACGGAACATGCAAGGCAAAATGTGGCTGTCCTGGTAGCACCTCTGCCTACCCTTCTACCTACCTACTTCTGGGAAAAAGGCGTATTTATATATGTATGTATGTATATAAAGTCACCTATAACCTTCCTCAATAAATGGACCATCTAACACTGAAAGATTTAATTAATTTGATCCATTAGTTTCTGCGATTAGCGCGTACAAACAAACAAACTTTTCAGCTTTACATTATACAATCATACCCAGCCTTGCAGATACAGAACAGTTGGCGCACAAATGAACGTTTTATAAAGTAGGCAGAAATTATTTTCGGTGAAACTTTGGTAGAGTCGATTATAATTAAGTTAATAATAGCTTGCTGTGCGTGGAGGGTTGTCGGTAATAAGCTAAAGACGATCGGCTGAGACGGTGGTCGCGGATTCGAATCCTCACGTCCCCACTTTTTCGGAGTAATGTATGTAAGTATTCAATTGACCGAAAAAGTCTCTCGTAGTCTTCGATAAAATATACATTGATCGAAACTCGTAGTGTCTGATACCCAGGACACAAGACTCAATCTAAGTGTGGGGTCAGGACTATATATGTGATTGTTGGGTGTAAAATAAATAAATTTAATTATTTATTATGACGGATTTTTATGTGGTGCGTAATTTTGGTGCCGGCGAAATGAATTCTACAACTTGCATCACAAAACAACGCAGTTTTTTCACCAATAAACACATTTAAAAAGTTTTCTTAAATAAATCCAGCATTATACTATCCGACCTAATTTGATCGCGAAACATTTCAATGTTTATGAATAAAGTTGGCATAAAAATAACAAGTTCGCTCCACTTTCGTATTAAGCGCCTTGTTTATATCGTGTTTTTAATTTCACCCTCTTTTACTTTCAGCGTGATTATATTGCCCAATTAAAATTATTGACTGAAAGTTATTCCCGAAACTATAACCTTAAATAGGTATATGTAAAGTAAGCATTGTAATATCGTTTGTCTGTTTATCTATTTGTATGAGAGGTTAGATAGTGATCCTGCTGACTCCCACTTGGGCAAGATTAGTTCCGTCCCAAGAGGTGATAAGGGGCGAGACTTTTGCCATCCGGGATCCAATATCAGTCCCAGGCAACATAATATGGATATATTCTAGATACATGGATAAGCCCATCCCTTTTTCGAGAAGGGGTAGGCAGAGGTGCAACCAGGACACCAACATAATATGTATCACTAGTGGTAGGTCTCTCATACCACCGCAATGTCTATTTCTCCCGCCAAACAGCAGTGTAAATGCGCTGTTGTGTTCCGGTTTGAAGGTCATTGTAGCCAGAGTAACTACAACTCACAACTTATGTTATCTGCCTTGAGAAATGAACCTCAGGGTGCATACATCACTGATTCCAAAATGAAGTGACTGATCTTTGTTTATTATTTTAATGTTTTAAACGTTCTACGACTATTCATAAGAGGTAGAACTAAGCTTACCCAATCTACAGTACGCAGAGGCGTTTTTCACCGCGCGTTTAGTTATGTCGATGAAATAACAAGATTAATAATTAAAACCCGCCTAACAGCAGTGTAAATGCACTGTTGTGTTCCGGTTTGAAGGACATTGTAGTCAGAGTAACTACTGGACATATTGAGACTTAACATCGCACGTCTCGGGATGGCAAGCGCAGTGAAATGCCAACCAATGCTTTGTAATTCATGGTATTGTTTGGTTTTCTATTGTCCATGAGCGGTCGTATCGTTTACCATCAGGCGAATGGCATGCTCCTTTCGCCATTCATAGCAACAAAAAATCCTTACCTATTTTTGCATCCCCAGAGCCTGACAATAGACACAATTATACATTTTCTATGAAATGTGGAATGTATTTGTCTAACGTTCCTATTTTATAAAACAGCCTTATTAAAGCAGTGATCCAATCGAACAAACTCGAAAATATTTCCTAGTTAATTCAAACAAGGAAAAATCCTGTGATCTGTCGAATTACTCTTGAACTATAACGGATCCAATTTATTTGGAGGTTTATTTTTTTGTTTAGACGGATGAACGGATACTCGTCCTTACTTCCTTTATATTTATGGGTTTTCCTTAATATTTACCTAAAGCCATACATACCTATTTACTTGACAAATATATAAATAAATAAATGCACCTAACAGTCACATACATAGTCCTAACCCCACATTAAGATTGCGCCTTGTGTAGTGGCATCAGTGTCATCAGCAACTATGAGAGACTTTTATGCCTCACAAACACCCAGACCCGAAACAAATACCTGTGGTTGTCAACATTTGTCTCGGTGCGGGATTCGAACCCGCGGTCTCTCGTTTCACAGCCGGCTTCTAACCAACTATGCAATGGAGGCTGTCTGTATCTGAGTGTGAATGCTAGACTATTGCGTGTTTCATTTATTTACTTTCACTATTTAGGAATCAAGCCGCTCATTACTGATCACGGTACTCCGGTATAATCGAGTGTTCGACTGAGAGAGCTTAGGCCATTGTCAATAAACACGTTAGCCTAGCACGTTAGCGGACTTCACATAACATCATTTTTTTGTAAAGATCTCTATATACAAGTGTTCTCACTACGTTTTGCTTCGCAGTTAAATGCGTGGTAATCGATTAACAATGATTCATATTATGTAAATATAATAATTATAACCATTTCTGATTACTATGACGATCGCATCAAGTCGTATTACGATCGTATAAATACCTGCGACTTCATATTAACCAGTAGCTGACTGGTTGGTTTTTTGTTTCTATGAATTAAATACAACAGTTATTAGATAAATACATAAGTTAGGTAAACTTTGAACATTACATTTCTATTATAGAGGAGTTCCATATTATATACCGGATGATTAAGGACTGAAACAAATCTGCTCTCATTTCACGACATCTTACTACTCTGTTGAGGCTGTGAATTCTTATCATATATTTGATTGCGTAAGAGGTACTTGTACGTGTAGCAACTCGGGGCCGGCGGTACAGTGTCCACGGCTTGTCGTCAATTAAAACGGCGCGTGTTTTGGTCAACGATAGCGAATGCGCTCACAGAATATCTGGTAGACGCGACACTTGGTGAAAATTTGGTACAGCTTATTTGATACAATTTATATTTACCCTGATAATAGTTCACGTGATGTCAAGTACTATTTTTTTTTTAATTATAAACTAGATTGATAAAATCGCTATCATGTCTGTATTAGCTTATATATTGTGTACGTCGAACCGCAGTACACAGGTCTCGTCTACAATCGAGAGTACATTCTTACAAATCACTATGGTAGCCAGAGGTGTGCCCTGGGATTTGAACCCGCGACCACCATGAAAATGTCGGCAACCGCGTCTGGTCCGTTACCGACAGGCCACCACGCACTTTTACAATCAACATTTGTCTGGCTTTAAATGTGATCTACCGACACAATTATGCCGGGCTGTTCTTACTGGATATAGATGGGCCGAACCTTAAAGGTAGCACACATGCCTCAATTAGTATAACACACGGGTTCCTCATCATCGTGTACGGTAGTTTCTATCCTAGCGGGTAGGAATAGCTTACTATCAGCTTCGGGATCTGAAGTAAATTATCACAAAATTAGATTGTCCACTTAAGAAGTTTTTTCTCCACTGTCCTTTCTCCAGGAGGTTTCAGATAATCCACTGTTCAACATATTTTATTTTTTTATAGGAAACAAACCACAAACGTGAATATAACATGACATAAATCCTTGCCCATCCATACTAATTAAATACTATTAAAATCGTCTGCTTGTTGAATGGAATGTCGGGTCTGCCTCGTTGATCTATGAGCGTCCTTGTCTCGCCGAAATGGAACAAAGTGGAACGACAGAAACCAGTCCGACTGCAATATTGATGTTATGCAAATGTCGTAGATATTAAATGGTGGATAACGGTGCGGTGATTTATCCACATCGACAGAGAGTGATAGTTTCGTTGCCAACGGGTTACGGGACCGGGTGTACGGAGGTCGTGAGTTCGACACCCAGACATAACTCGGACTTTTCGAAGTTTCGTATGCATTGATAATTAATTTATCATACTGTGAGTGTAGTTGATTAACAAAAGAAGAGTGCAGTCAACAAGAGGTGTATATGCCGAATGATTAGGGCTTCAATTTTATACGGGACCGTATGTAACAAACTTTCCGCAATAGGACTTTTTTATAAAAAGTTAACCATGCTGAGTTAAGGCGCGTTTGTGGTCTCGACAAACCTTTTAAATTCTTGGTTTTCAGGTATGACAAATGGACTTGTATCATTCTTATTAATTATTTTGACACCGTGGCAGTGGCCAACGTCCCACATTAGCTATTATAACATAAATTGTTCTCTGAATTATTAACACAACACTAGATATTGACTGCGAGTGCGTCTGCAAGATAATGCTGATGAGTGTTGTTTACTAGAAATTATGGTACGGGAGCTAGCAACGTTTGGAAAGTAAGAATTTTAGGTCAGCTGATTTTGTGATATGTCGTCCTTCTTGCACTTTCGGTTAGAGTCTGGGCTATCTGGCTGGCGGTAGCGGTTGCGTTCTTTAGTGCGCATCCTACCTGTCCAGGTAATAATCCTGGATTTTAAAAACATTTTAGAAGGCGTAATATTTATTTTTATGTTTTTAAATAAGTCTACCTGACATACTTTTTTTATTGCCAGACATTTTTAACAATGCTAACTATGTGCCATACGCGATTTATTTATTTTTTTTATAAAAATTTCAAAGTATTTTATAATGTCTGTAATTTTAATATTATGTTATTTAAAGATAAGAAAAACTTAAAATAAATTTGCCAGACATTAATTCGATTGTTAAGTCTTGAATTAAAATGAAAAAGTCATGAAAAGTATTGCAGTATAATGCTAGTAGTCCGAGAGAGTCAGTTGCAGAATAAGTCGAGAATGATACAGAGAACCATTACGACAGTAAATGACTTTTCATTGTGCATATAATAAAAATAAATAAAAATAAGAAACTGGATGCATGGACACAAAAATCTCTCCACGGGAGACACCGCCTCGACTTAACCAACCCGAACGTTGATAAAACAGCATCAAACGCGTGGCTTAAGCGAGGCGAAATGTTTCCCGAAACGGAAGGATTTATGATTGCCATTCAGGACCAGACCATCGACACTAAAAATTATAGAAAATATATCATTAAGGATCCTACAGCACACAACGATTTATGTCGCCACTGTCATAGTAGTCCTGAAACTATACAACATGTAACCGGAGCTTGCAAGTCTATTACCCAAACTGATTATAAACATCGACACGACCAAGTAGCTGCAATAGTACACCAATATCTAGCATACAAATATAAATTAATAACTGATAAAATGCCATACTATAAATATTCACCAAAAATAATATTAGAATCAGTTGACTACAAACTTTACTGGGACAGGACTATTATGACAGACAAAACAATCCATCACAATAGACCAGATATTACACTACACGATAAACGAAACAAAGCTGTTTTTCTAATTGACGTTGCAATACCGAATACTCACAACCTTCAAACAACATATACAGAAAAAATAGCAAAATATACCGATCTTGCCATAGAGCTAAAAAGACAGTGGCGAGTAGACTCTGTGCGTACCGTCCCTATTGTGGTATCGACCACAGGTGCCATTCCTAAATATTTACACACTAGTTTGAAAACACTCCAAATTCATCCCTTAACATACACCCTTATGCAGAAAGCGGTAATTCTGAATACTTGTCGGATTGTTCGTAAATTCCTCTCAATAGAAACCCAATAATTGTCAATGACCAGTCATAGTTATTTTTCTGTCTTAGGAACCTATAACTTCTTTTGTTATCAGATTTGTTTTGGCCACAAGCCTGCACATCTGATTATTTCGCCAGAAATGGTAGAAAATATATCTAATTACAATAAAATAATAATAATAATCTATCTATCTATCTATATCAGCCCATATACGTCCCACTGCAGGGCACGGGCCTACTCTACAATCGAGAGAATCGATTGAGAGTGGTTAGGCCATATAGTCCACCACGCTGGCCAAGTGCGGGTTGGCGGACTTACATACCGTAGAAATTCTTTTTAAAATCGCTACGGTATGCAGGTTTCCTCACGATGTTTTCCTTCACCGTTAAAGTGCGTGGTGATTGACTATCAATACACACATAACTCCGAAAAGTCAGAGGTGTGCCCTGGGATTTGAACCCGCGACCACCGTGAACATGTAGGCAGCCGCGTCTGGTCCGTTACCAACAGGCCACCACGCACTTTATAATAATAATAATAAGCCCCCCAAAATCCTACCTTACGTCCGTGTCGAACACCAGACCACGTGGGGGGCGGGCAACGTGTATAACTTAAACCTACACGGCAAACAAGGCAAAGGTAACCCATTAATATGGAGACTCGTAAAAGAAATGTACGTATAGGGTCGCTACCCGAGGGTGATCGTCGGGGCACGTCTGTAGCTGGCCACGGGCGTGACAACATGCTAGCCAGTGACTCCCGGCTGGACGGCTGGGCGGGAGTCGGGGACGCGGGGGGTAGGGGAATGTCCTCAAGGACTACAGCCGATATTGTAGATGTACAAGATAGTAGGAGTAGCTGTGATGGTGCGGCTACACCAGCCGAGAGTGTTTCGCAGGAGGCTCAAGCTATTCAACCTACGACCACCAAGGCTGGTAAGCCAAGAGTGCGCATGAAATGGAGTGATGATATTAATGTTTTTATCATGCACACATACTTTTATGTTACCAACTTAGAAACAGATAAAACCATGTACTGCAAGAAACTACACGATCAGTTTATTTTAAAATATCCACAGTTAAATGTATCCGCTCAAAGAATCGCAGATCAAAGAAGAGTCATTATTCGTAATAAACTATTGTCTGACGAAGTCATAAACAGAATAAAAAAGGAAGTTTCGGAAAAACTAAAAGAAGAAATGAGAGACAACCAGCCCCCACTAATAGTTAACAATTGTACTTCTGAGTCATTAATATCTTCTAATGTTGATAGCACCGAACCCATAAACACCGATACGGAAAATATTGGATTAGGCCAAATCCTGAAAAATAATATGTTAACCGCGCAGGGGTCCACTCATGCGTCAACACAAACAACCACACTACCTAGCATAAACTCAATAACACAACAAATAGAACAAGATCAAATCACTGATGATGCTAATACTTTCATGACTTTTTCATTTTAATTCAAGACTTAACAATCGAATTAATGTCTGGCAAATTTATTTTAAGTTTTTCTTATCTTTAAATAACATAATATTAAAATTACAGACATTATAAAATACTTTGAAATTTTTATAAAAATAAATAAATAAATCGCGTATGGCACATAGTTAGCATTGTTAAAAATGTCTGGCAATAAAAAAAGTATGTCAGGTAGACTTATTTAAAAACAAAAAATAAAAAATTACGCCTTCTAAAATGTTTTTTAAATCCAGGATTATTACCTGGACAGGTAGGATGCGCACTAAAGAACGCAACCGCTACCGCCAGCCAGATAGCCCAGACTCTAACCGAAAGTGCAAGAAAGACAACATATCACAAAATCAGCTGACCTAAAATTCTTTCTCGAAAACGTTGCTAGCTCCTATACTATTAATTGTAGGTGTGTTAGAAAGACGAATGATTGTGTGATTAACGAGTATTTTATATAGGACCGAAAATTCCTTGTAGTTTCTGAATATAAATATTTGTAATGTCTCTTATGTGGAATCACTATACAGACTTTTTATATTATGTGATTAAAATACATACTTCTAAAGTTATTTATAAATACAAGATTATAGGACCATTTATGACAGCCTCCATGGCGCAGTTGGTTAGACGCCGGCTGTGAAACGAGATGCCGCGGGTTCGCTTCCCGCACCGAAATAAATGTTTATGTGATCCACAGGTATTTGTTTCGGGTCTGGGTATTTGTGAGACCGAAAAGTCTCCATAGTTTGTAATACCCACGACACAAAACTCGATCTAAGTGTGGAGTCAGGACTATATTATATGTGACTGTTGGGTGTATTTTTATTTATTTAGCGTTCGTTTTTTTATTCTCACGTACCTTACGAAATAGGTTAGTGAGGTCGATCTAATTATATTCATTGTACAATGATAGCAGAAGTAAATTGTATATGTGATCTACTAATATACGTTTCGAGACTGGGTGTTGTGGAATCGTAAAGTCCATTCAAGTTTCTATACTCATCACACAACAGGTACAACATTAATGTCGGATCTTCAGAAGATGATTTAAAAGGTTCCTACAGGGTCGCCTACGGTACACCGCTGGTATTGCAGACGTCTATCGTCTAAGGTGACTGCTTAGTAAGCAGTCACCAGCAGTGCTTACCAACAGGCGGGCCGTATTCCTGTCTGCCTCATTAGTTGTGTAAAAACATCCGGGTTCTATTAATTATATCTCTCTTCCTTTCCTTATCTCTCTTTATACGCAGTAAGTCCACTGCTAAACTCCACCAAGGATATCCACCACAATTATTGTTT
This sequence comes from Deilephila elpenor, assembly GCA_949752805.1. Lineage (NCBI taxonomy): Eukaryota > Metazoa > Arthropoda > Insecta > Lepidoptera > Sphingidae > Deilephila > Deilephila elpenor. Next base: position 13,666,493 of record OX457108.1, read on the forward strand.
TCATTTGTTTGATTATACGATATGATATAGCTAGTTATGTATATGGTATCTGTTATTTCCAAATTAAATGATGCACGTTGCTCCCTATTTTAGGTTATGAATAAAACAGCAGCTGATTATACAAAACATTAGATGATTTGTATGTCCGCGGCTAATTTGATATGCAGCGTGCGGCCGATGCGGTGTGTCATTAAATTCCATAATTTAATTATTACTCCATTATATTCGTATGTTCAATACTTTATAATTTACAGTCAATTATTAGCTGCGGGCGTGGTGGGACGCATATTTATGCTGCCAATTATAAAGGATAATCAAATATTTAGTAATTGTAAAATTGATGGATGGTGGCTCAGTTGGTAGAGTGCTTGGTTGTAATAACATTGCGCTGGAGTTATGTCGGTTCGAATCTAAAATGGGAACGAATTATTTAGGAAGCAAGATCTTAAGATTGTTTATACCTTATAAAGCACATTACACATACATACATAAACTCACACCTTTTTATAAAGTAATCATATCGCAAAAATTTGAATACTTACGCTTATAATTGAGTGCTAATTTAGAGAATAATCCTCAGAATGTTTGCTCCTAGTAAGAGCAATGCGCTACAATCGTGTAAACAGTACGTTAGAGTACGTTTTTCCCGACACTTTCTTCCACGTCCTACAAATCTGTGGAACCAATTGCCAACAGCGTCTTCTCCGGACAAATACGACCTGACGACCTTCAAAATCGAGCGTATTCCCACTTTAAAGGCTCGAAACGCATCTCCACGCCCTTATTGTTGCAGATGGTCATGGGCGGCGAGGATCATTTACCATCAGGTGAACAGTTTGCTCGTTCGTCCCCTATGTATAAAAACAACAGACAATTGACACAAATACGTACACAGGTCCAATTAATCTGTAAAGCGACCTCCGCACGTCGCGGCGACCTGTTTAGGCAACTTTCCAACACTGCTATTGATTATAATCATTAAAATAAATGTACCAAAGTATCAAAAACTAGAATTTGTCAATGTAAGAAAAATTAACGGAATGTCAAGGCGCCACTTGTCTAAAAGAAATTAATGAAGCGAGGATTGCAAATATATTAGCAAGATTTGGTGTTTTATTTTCTTTATTTCTATAATGGGCACGACAATCTCCATGTTACAGTTAGACGCAGGCTGTGGAACAAGAGGCCGCGGGTTCGACTCCCGCACCTGAACAAATATTTGTGTGATGAGTTATCCACAAGCATTTGTTTCACCTCCTAGTATTGCGACACAGAAAAGTCTTCCGTAGTTTTTGATACCTACGATACCAGACTTATATCTTAACGTGGGGTAAGGACTATGTATGTGACTTAGGTGTATTTATCATATTTTAATATGACCTGAGCATCCAATTATAAATAGAGATTATCTAAACAGAGGATCAGCAAGAGTTTTCATTGTCTCGTCAGTGAGTAAAATTATGCAGGCTTCGTTAAAACCGGGTATGCCCTGGCTTGTTGTACTTTGTGTACGCCAGTCACGATCTCATCAAAGAGGAATATGCTACCGCCAACATGTGTTAATCAAAGAGTAGACGTAATTGGATTTTCGGTAATGATGTTACAGTAAAATACATACATACATAAAATCACCTGTATCCCAGAAGGGGTAGGCAGGTAAAAATATCTGACAAATTATTTTTATAGTAATTAATTATGTTCCATTTCTTAAATAACGATTAAGGAGTAATGGCGGGATTGCATAGAAAATAAACTCGCAATACCATATTAAGTTGAACGGATAACACAAATATACCACACAGTTTCCTTTTAACAATATCCTCACAGCTAATCTATCAATTCCCTTCTATTTCTATGTAGTTTGAATCGACATTATTAATGTCTCATCAATGGTATAAATCCAGGGATATCCCGCAAGAATGCTGCCGATTATGGGGATAAAGTTTTTCCGTGTTGCAGGAAATGGTCCAACACGCTCAATCAATCGAGCTCAGCGCGTCACGGGTCCGATTCATCCCGGTCTCCAGATCTTATCAGGGAAGTTATTTGACTAGATCTGGGGATTTCGCGGTTGTAAAAAGGTTAGAAATTCGTTTTAGGGAAGGTGAAAGAAGCCTAAAAAGAATTTCTTGCTCTTTTCCGAACAGTGCATTTACACTGCTGTTCGGGGGGAAAATAGACATTGCGGTGGTACCTACCGAAGCCGCCTCTCACATATGAGAAACCTACCACCAGTAAATATTAAAAAACTATATATACTATGTCAATGGTACATTTCCCATGTATCAACTTACTATGTTAAAACGGAATACGCATACTTCTCGTGGTGCCATAAGGTGACTTAGGTATTAGTATGTATGTAACTAAATCCTAAAAAATCTCTATCTATATCAGCCCATATACGTCCCACTGCAGGGCACGGGCCTACTTTACAATCGAGGGAATCGATTGAGAGTGGTTAGGCCATATTGTCCACCACGCTGGCCTAGTGCGGGTTGGCGGACTTACATACCGTAGAAATTCTTTAAAATCGCTACGGTATGCAGGTTTCCTCACGATGTTTTCCTTCACCGTTAAAGTGCGTGGTGTGATTGACTATCAATACACACATAACTCCGAAAAGTCAGAGGTGTGCCCTGGGATTTGAACCCGCGACCACCGCGAACATGTAGGCAGCCGCATCTGGTCCGTTACCAATAGGCCACCACGCACCTTATAACCGCACGCACCGCACTAAAAATATACATATGTTATTAATATTAACTAGGATTTAAGCTACTTGGTTTAGGGTTGAGTCCATAACATTAAGATGAGCACTAATTATAAAAAATTGCTTTCAAACAAGAAACATTTGGAATAACGCCAAGCCACAATCCTTGTAACTACCAACTTCAGCTAATCTAAAGCTAAATATTATTTACTGTGTGAAGTTTGTGTTTCGAGGGACCAACTTTGAATCTTTTAGTTTCTCTGCAAATCTGAGATTATTCGGAGAGCTGCGATTACAGCCTTAATTTCTCTAAGTCCATGAAACTGGCATAATAACTATAGGCCTCGTATCCGGATCCAATAAATTTAGGATAATCGTATCAGGTCGGAGAGCCATTTCAGTTCGGATCACCAGAAATGTTGGTGAAAATCCTGCTAACTACCGGGTATATCAAGACTGCGACCGAAAACGAATACAGGTGATAGTTTTAGTGGTTACAGACACGATGCAAATAAAAATTCCACCAAAACAGCGACAGATATTTTTTTAGAATTTTTTAAAAAACATCTTGTTTGGGTGGTAAATAAATAACGCTAAGTTAAGTAGTTAACGCTAAGTTAACGCTAAGTTAGTTAATAAGTTTTTGCGAAAATAATAATTTAAACCCTTACGTACCATTGAGTGTTTAAAAATAAAGAGGTGTACATCATTATTTTAGGAAAACTATGTATTTATCACCCAAATACGACGATAAGTAAAAAATTAGAAAAAAAGTTGTCGATTTTTTCTGCGAAATTTTTACTTGCATTGTGTTTAAAGTCACTAATAGGCTTCAGCCGGGCGTCAGGCGTCAGCTAGGCTTTGTTTTCGGTCGCAGTCTTGATATACCCTGTATTGACCAATGCAGGCAGGTCGGGTTCGAAGACTGCCAACCTATCAATTGTGTCGATCGACGAGAGATAACCATGTCACCACTATGATAAAGGCCAATTGCACAAACTTACTTTGCCTATAATTTTGACTTTGAAAACGTCAATCCCATACATTAGCAATGTCAAATACGTCACCAATGTACGGCGATGACATTGTCAAAGTTAAAGTTATCGTCAAAGTCAGTTTATGCAACTGAGCCTAAGATTTAAGATTAATTTTAATTTAAGATTACATTGCACTTATCATCAGGTGTACCGCAGTCACTTTTTCGTATTTGTATAAAAAAAATGCCCCGCCTGCGAATACAAGACCTCATCGTTCACAGCGCATAGGTACCTACAATTGAACCAATGAGACAACTAATATACCAATAGATGGAAAACAATTAATTAATATATTGATTACACGAGCGACTATCAACCAAGCATTCTTATATTGACATGCCCGAGGCGTGCAGCAAACTTTTTTAATATGTAGTGGAGTGATTAATCCATACTGAACTAGTTTGCGAACTACATCCAACGTAATACCATATTATAAATACTCAAAGGAAAGAGGGATTCAATTGTATATAATATATTAATATTAATTATGAATCGGTGCCTCGGTGGCGTAGTTGTATTACGGTACGGTTACAAAGCTGAGGTCTCGGGTTCGAGTCCCGAGTCGGGCAAAGTGATATTGGATTTTTCTATTCATTATCAGCCCGGAGTCAGGAATTTGTGCCCGATATGGCGATAGGCTCGCCCCCTATCACATCGTGGGACGGAACATGCAGGGCGAAATGTGGGTGTCCTAGTGGCGCCTCTGCCTACCCCTTCGGGGATAAAGGCGTGAGTTTATGTATGTATGTATGTAATTATGAATCCCATCATAACATTTTATAGAGTCTATATAAACACATTTCACATCACTCCATATTCCTTGACGGTTTATATCCCTTTTTTCTCTCCCTGAGTGTACTTGAACGAAATAAAATCAAAGCGAGGGAAAAAGTACAAAGTTCAGTTTGTGTCCTTCAGGATAGGTACAGCATCGTTGACGGCTAAAAGATCTACTTCCAAAACAAGTTCAACGAAAACCATTCTTGGTAGATCTTACGTAGTCCATAACTCTATTACCTCACATTGAGTGTTGGTCTACTGTAATGTTGTTGATTTTAACCCACTAAGCAGAGCCGCACGTAGGTTTAAGTCATATTGGACAATATCCTGCCTCGCCTTACCTGCTTATATGGTGTATGTACCGTACTATACCTATATCAGTCAACAAACTGTTTGCATGCGCAGCACGCTGGACGCATCGCGATGAATTTCCCATTGTTTTCCTTACTTATATGGTGTATATTAAGTACTGTCACTTATATGTTTTTTTCTGTTTACTATGATGAGTCAGAAATAACAAAATTCTTAAAAGGATCTTTTAAGACTTTAAAAACAGAAATATTTACGTTTCTCGTATTTTCTTCTACATACATAAATAAACTCACGCCTTTTTCCTAGAAGGGTAGGCAAAGGTGCAACCAGGACACCTACGTTTATATTTATTTTCGTCTTAAGTTATTATAATTAATTTATAGTAGAAATGACTTTACAGGTAAAGGAAACAATATAAGATGGACATTAAATATCTATGGGTTATTTAGTCACAGGCGTTCTGACTACGTTTTCAGGATTACAGCCGTCAGAGTTCTGCGTTCTTGGATCAGTCTATAATATTATGTTACAATAATATTTGCCTACGTAACTAAAGCCAAAAACCAAATGTTGATTTCCAAAATTACATAGATAACGTTCACAAAATTGCCTCAAGGCGGAAACAGTATAATAATATATATGTACAGTGTTACGAATCTGTTCGGGTCATCTCGACACGCTTTGCCAGAGGAGTGAATTAAATGGTAGACTTACCAAAATTTACGAAAAACGCGGACAAATTCACTTAAAAACTAATTGTAACAATAATGTTCTTTAGTATTAGCTATTTACTTGACAGCCTCCGTGGCGCAGTTGGTTAGACGTCGCCTGCGAAATAACAGGCTGCGGGTTCGATCCCCGCACCGAGACAAAATATGTTTGTGAGAACCACAAGTATTTGTTTCGGGTCTGGGTGTTTGTGGGACCGAAAAGTCTGTCGTAGTTCCTGATACCCACGACACAAGACTCGATCTTAGTGTGGGGTCAGGACTACGTATGTTACTGTTGGGTGTATTTATTTATTACTTTTTTATCTACATTTTATGATTCCGCTATTTTTCCACAGGCCATATTAAAATACCATACCTTATGTCACTCATTTAACTAAAGGAATTAGTATAAGATACTTACACCTGTAAATCATTACCTAGTGAGAAACTATTAATCTTATACAGTGATAACAACAACTTTTAGATTGTAGACGTGTCACCGCCCCTTCAAAAGGAACGGGCAAAGGGGAGGAAAAATTACGGGGAAGCTTTCCTCCTAGCCTTTATCCCTTTTATATATTGGCCTGCCGGCAATCTCACACGATAAAAATATAGATAATAATTAAAGCCTTCATCCACCCAAAAAATGTCCCAAATTATCTGCACAATATGGTGTCACCCGGACAGGTGCGGGTCGTTACAGTGAGTGACGCACATTATCACCGACACCTGCCCGATAACTCACGGCGCTGCCTCGCCTCGCCTAATGCCTTGCCTCGGTGCCTCGTGTAATGCCTTGCCTCAACTAATGCCTCGCTATTTAAGTACTGCCATACGTCAGCGAACGGTTAAGAAGTGTTAATGCTTGCCTCAAGGGGGCCCGCTCTAGCCGCCTTTCAATCTATCGTATTTATCTTTTGATGTATGATGGTTTTTTTGAATTGTACGCGATTTTTTTTTTATTTTATTTGCCTGTTTTACTCCATATTGTACCTGGCAAAGTTAGCTGGAGGTCTCTTGTTGCAGTCATCTATCTACAGGGTATATCAAGACCGCGACCGAAAACGAAGCCAGGTGATAGTATTAGTGACTTCAGACACAATGCAAGTAAAAATTTCTCAAAAAAAATCGGCAACTTTATTTTTGTAATTTTTTACTTATCGTCGTATTTGGGTGATAAATACATAGCTTTCCTAAAATAATGATGTAGACCTCTTTATTTCTAAACACTCAATAGTACGTAAGCGTTTAAATTATTATTTTCGCAATAACTAGGTATTTACCACCCAAAAAATATGATTTTTAAAAAAATCTAACAAAAATCTGTCGCTGTTTTGGTGAAATTTTTAATTGCATCGAGTCTGTTACCACTAAAACTACCACCTGGCTTCGTTTTCGGTCGCGGTCTTGAGATACCCTGTATATATCGCAAAAAATATATGTTATGAGACCTATCTATTCAGCCATAGGAAGTCCACCGCTGAGCATAGGCCTCTAGGTTTAGGAAATTCGATGAACCTAATGGCAGTAACAAACAAATATAATTTCCGTTCCCAGATGCTGACTCCACTGACCCTACTGCTGGTGATCTCTCAACTGCACCAAGTCCTCAACGTACCTCTCTACAAGCGAGCCTCTGACGTCAAGACCGCAAACGACATTCCCATTCTCATCACGAGTCATCCTCACCACATACAACAGATCATCAAGCCAGCACGCCAGAAGAAAGGGCACAGCATACCCGTCATACCCATACCACATCACCTCCTAGTACCCGCTAACTTACACGTCATACCCGCGCAGTCAAATGTCCAACACAGCGCTGTCCATACCAACGTGAATCTGATAACAAAAGACAATATAAAGATACCAGTTTTGACCCAAACTGTATCCCACAGCACGACGAATGTCACCCATCCTGCCCCACTGATTCCCATTCTAATCCCAATCCACCACAACTTGGTCCAAGTGCATGATCTGTCGGTGATACCGCTGCAGTCCAGCGTACATAAAGTTGAGAAACTGGGCCAGTACAGAGTCGAGAAGAAGGAAGAAGATCACGAGGAACAGAATCGGTACCGGACTTACTATGGTGGGTTTGGGTCTGGGTTGTTCTTCGGAGGCCACGGCGCCGGTCACGGCTTCTACCACGCCTACGGGAAGTGATTGATAATTGTACAATTTCGATCTTGATCCAAACTAAAATAGGATTAGGGTAAATTGAACTTAATCCCGACGTTCCAATTCCAATGTAGATTACACTTTAAGAATTAGGTAAATCGTGATAAAGATAAATGTAATTAAATTATTTAATGTAAAAATATTGTAGGATAGTTTATTTATGAAATAAATATAAATTGTGGCACTTGTTTTATTTATTACACCCATCGCATAATCCTAGAAACCCTCATAATAAAGATTACATAATGACTTACCCAAATTATTACAAATATAAGCAAAATAAGCTATTTTTTTTTATATTATATTTCTACATATTTCACAGGCTCAGTAATCACTAAATGATAAATAAACAAAAATATATACTAACAGATAAATAATAAAGATTTGAGAGGGTCGGAGATAAAATCAAATGGGTCTAACTAATTACCCGGAAAAGATTGATAAGGCTTACCCGGCCCGGATAAAGACGAATAAATATTGTATGAAATAACAAAATGGGTATCATAATATATTATCTAGGGCAAAGACAGATTGATAGAATTACAAGATAATGGAGAAGGCTCAAATCCGACAACGAATCGGTAGGATCGGAAATATGATGTTATGCGGTGGTTACTATAACATATTCATGTATACTGCCATGTACTGCTTTACTGCCGCTGGTGGTAGGTAAATGTTCTATGTCCAAATAGCGTTGCCAGGCGTCCGGATAAAGCCGGACATAGTTAGGCTTTTTGATTGCATGTCCGGCTAAAATAAACGGTGTCCGTCTTGTCCGGCTTTTGTTAGGCTTTTTACATTTGAAATGTAACATTTCGCAAACAAGCGAGCACTGCCGCCGCGCCGCCGAGCGTGGTCGAGATTTATGATAATAATCAAAAAGACTTGATTTTACATAAAAAAAATTGGCGTACCTATTAATACTAAGACAAAATCCTCAATAATGTAGGGTGTCCGGCTTTTTTAACCAAATGTCCGGCCAAACTGGGTGGTCTGTCCGGCTATTAGGTTTGGCGACCTGGCAACGCTATGTCCAAATAAAGTGTCGACTTGACAAGATGTAAGCTTAATAATAAATATTTTCGTAGTAATTTTTCATTTCATGCCCTATAAGGCGATAGGCTCGCCCCCGCCACATAGTGGGACGGAACAAACAAGACGAAATGTGGGTATTCTGGTAGCACTTCTGCCTACCCCTTTTAGGAAAAGTTTATGAATGTAGTTTTTCATGGCTCATTTACCAAAAATACATTTAAACGATACGCCATTTGTTTACAAGGTTGTACAAGGGATTCTAACCTATCCACCGAATATATTGAAAATCGTGTACTTAGAGATGTAAATCTATATCAGCCCATATACGTCCCACTGCAGGGCACGGGCCTACTCTACAATCGAGAGAATCGATTGAGAGTGGTTAGGCCATATAGTCCACCACGCTGGCCTAGTGCGGGTTGGCGGACTTACATACCGTAGAAATTCTTTAAAATCTTTACGGTATGCAGGTTTCCTCACGATGTTTTCCTTCACCGTTAAAGTGCGTGGTGATTGACTATCAATACACACATAACTCCGAAAAGTCAGAGGTGTGCCCTGGGATTTGAACCCGCGAACACCGTGAACATGTAGGCAGCCGCGAGATGTAAATAAAATCATTTATCTCAATTATAACTAGCGACAAACACAAGTAAAGTGTAATGTAGACTCATTGAAAGTCATGAATGGTTCGAACATCCACACTTTTACGCTCCATTACACGCAAAAACATTAAATGAATCATGACAAATATTGCCACGATTCGTATCTATAATATATTTGGCAGCCTCCTTGGCGCAATTGGTTTAGACTTCGGCTGCTAAACGAGAGGCCGCGAGTTCGATCCTTGCACCTTAATATGGGGTCACATAATGTTAATGTTAGATGTATTAATTTATAATCAAATCTGCGACATCCTTATTATCACAAGCCTCTACATTTAAGAAATGATTAGGCTTTAGTTCATGTCACTGCACATTTGCAATGTTTGTAGAATATATAGCAGTTATTTTGCTACGCTTGTTTTAATTATGTACTGTCCTAAACATTCAATAACTATTATCAATTAAAGCAGGCGAGTTATCTGTTATTTCACGCTCAAAACCACTAAACAGAAACATAGTTCAAAATGGTGGGCAGCTTTGCGAAAACATCGCGTGTCGACGCATCTCATTAAAATGCATCAATGTTTTCGTTTCGATACAAGTTCAATAATAATACGATATTGTTTCCGTTATGTAATTAATATTTAGTCAGGTTCTGTGTTTTGTGTAAATGAATAAATAAATAAATAATATCTAGTTACTATCAGACATTTAAGTGCTATTTTGTATGTAATAAATACCTTATATGTAAATAGCCATGTGGCTGAAATGTCCTAGACCCATTATATTATTCTTGTTTCCAAATTAAATATCTGACCTCGATAGTCGCATTTTAAATAAATATACTGAAATCTTTATACATGTCTAAATAATGAAACCATACCAAATTAACTATTAATAAATATTCTAACCTACAAACGCATGGAATGTTAAAATAAAATCAAAACGTATTTCAAATTATTTGCAACACGACGTGAACAAATTAGGTATCTAAAAAATATTAACTACATTTTTGATAAAATAACATGTGTTGTTATTTCGAATCAGCCTAGATGACGTTACAAATGATTACACGGAAAGCATCTTAGAGGCTGTATCTCAATATATCTCTGTCCATATTTATATAAAAAATGTGTGTGTGTATTAGTGTACACACGTAAGAAGTGAAACTTCTTTATGACATCATTTTTCGAAAAATTATCTACTATTTACAAATTGACAGAATTGGTAAAATAAAGCTAAATTAAATAAAGTTTAAGTTTAGGAGGGGGAAAATTTTTGAGGGAATTTGGGATTTCTATCGGGGCCAATTTGTAGCCCTCACCGAGACGGTTCCGAGGATACCAAGCTCGGTGGGTCCACGACCTTTATTGGCCGAGATAGGTTTAGGGGGGGTGAGGTAAAAATGTTAGGTGGTGGTAGGGGGGGGTGAGGTAAAAATTTTAGGTGGGGGTAGGGGGGGGGTGAGGTAAAAATTTTAGGTGGGGGTAGGGAGGGGGGTAGGTTTCGTGGGGGGGCTATTGGGCACCTTAAAATATTTTTGGGTGGGGAAAGTTGTGGAGGGGGAATTCGGGAATTCTGTTGGGGCAGGATTGTAGGCCTCACCGAGCCGGTTCTAATGAACCCAGGGTCGATGAGTCTACGATGGATATTGGCGGAGATAGGAATAGGGGGGGTGAGGTAAAATTTTTAGGTGGGGGTAGGGGCGGTGGGGGGGTTTAGGTTTCGTGGGGAGGCTATTGGGCACCTTAAAATATTTTTGGGTGGGGAAAGTTGTGGAGGGGAAATTCGGGAATTCTGTTGGGGCAGGATTGTAGCCCTCACCGAGCCGGTTCCAATGAACCCAAGGTCGGTGGGTCTACGATGGATAATGCCGGAGATATGAGTAGGGGGGGGTAAGGTAAATTTTTTAGGGTGGGGGTGAGCGGGGGGGGGGGGAGGTTTCGTGGGGAGGCTATTGGGCACTGTTTTGGATTTAGGGTGGGGGAAGGCCAGAGGGGGGGTAAGGATCAAATTACAAAAAAGTGGGTGGGACTTAAAATTTTGGGTGGGGCTTGGAAACGGTTGGGGGTGTGGCTTACTGAAGTGGGTACTAATTTACTAAATAAAAAAAAGATGGCGCGTAACGGAAGAATGTGACGCGTAACGAAAAATTTTTTCCAACCCCGATAAAGAAGTTTCACTTCAAAAATAGATACCAAGTTGGATAACTGTTTCTAGTTTCTCTCTCTCTCTCTAAATCGTTCCCTCACTGCTGAGGATCGTGACTCCGTTTGATTCCGTCAACCAGTTGTCTCCATCGGTTTCGATCTGTAGCTTGATGGAGTGCGTCGCTGACAGGTATTTTTAGTTCCTCAGATATTTGGTCCGACCATCGTTTGGAACTTCTACCTCTAGGTCTTTTCCCTTCGATTTTACCAGTCACCATTAGACGTTCTAAATTGCTGGTGTCCCTGCGTGCAATATGGCCAAAATACCGCAATATTCGTTGTAGGCATGTTGTGGATAGACGTTGAATGTTTTCTATCTTAAGTTGCTTTAGAATAGATATATTGGTGCGGTGGGCCGTCCATGGTACTCGCAGCATGTGACGCCAGCACCACATCTCAAAAGCGTCGATTCTCTGCCTATCTGCGGCTTTGAAAGTCCACGTCTCTGCACTGTAGAGAGCAATGGAGAAAACGAGGCTGCGGACCAGGTGTATTTTAGTCCGGTGGGTTATGTTACGGTCCCTCCAAATTTTGCTCAACTGGGTCATTGCAGATTTTGCCATGCTAATACGCCTCCGTATTTCAGGTTCGCTACTTCCTCTATTGGTGATCATCGAGCCAAGGTATTGGAATTGGCTTACGGTTTCGTAGTCATGTAGGAGATTGGTGCGCTGTATAACTGCGAACCGATCAATGATCATGAGCTTGGTCTTGGATTTATTGATAGCAAGTCCCATTTCCATACTGATGGTTTCCAGTTTGTGAAGTAGCTCCGCCATTTCATTTTCCGATGATGCGAAGAGGGTGGTATCGTCCGCGTATCTCAGGTTTGATATTTTCACTCCGCCTATCTTTATACCACCTTCCCAACCATCTAGAGTTTGTCGCATTATGTGTTCTCCATAGATGTTGAAAAGGATGGGAGAGATTATGCATCCTTGGCGAACTCCTTTGTGGAATTTGAAACGACTTGATGTTCGATCTCCCACAGTCACAGTGCCGTATCCTGACTTATATAGCTTGCGAATAAGCATAACGAGGTGGGCTGGTACACCTGTCTCGGATAGAACTTTCCACAGCCTCTCCCACCTAACACAATCGAAGGCCTTTTGGTAATCCACAAAACACATGAAAGTTGGGGTGTTATATTCATTGGTCTTTTCTATTTTCTATACAGCTAAATCTAGATATTATAGTAACAATATATTGTGCCAATCTCCACTAAATGCGGCTTTATCTAAAAAACACAACGCCTCTCTCTTCTTTCTTTAGCTACACAAAGTCCACCGTTGAATATATGGCCACTACCTTTAAATGATAAACACGAATAAGCCATGCTTCAAAATCGATCACATATTACTGGCATATACATATAATCCAAAACTTTAAGCTAAGGACAAAAAAACGCTTGCGTGACGACCTCGATGCTTTCAAGCTTATGTGACCTGAAATTTCTTGGAACCGCGACTTGTGGAAAAAGAGGGAGACGTTTGCCCAGCAATGGGATAATAAAGATTGAAATATAACTATTTTTTTAAGGATTTTATCGCGATTTGGTTTAATTTTTACATTTTTATCTTTCCGACGTTTCGATTGATTTACAGCTTAAACCAAATCGCGATAAAATCCGTAAAAAATAGTTTTATTTCAATGTGTAACATTCACGTAATATTAAAAAAAAGGGTTAGTAAAGGTAAAGAAAAAATTGAAAGCTTTATAACAAGTTCTTTAATAAATGGTTCTTTAGTAAATGGTAGTTGGCTTGACGCCCGAACGTCACCTGAAAATCAGCGTTGTTTTCAGGTTTAGATAAACCACATCATAACATAAGCTGAGCTGACATCTGCCGGTCACCACGACCATTTTTTTATACTGTATTGTTGACATAAACCATATTTGTGTACGATGCAACGGTGACAAATAAAGCTGTTTTCTTTCTTTCTTCTTTTTTTCTAACAATAAATAGGGCTTCTTAGATCACAATCAAAATTAAACGAATTCTGCAATAAAATCCGTGAAAAAAAATAGTTATATTTCCATACATTGCCAAACACCGGGGTTTCAAAGGTGATCGTGGGTTTTTCCGATGCAAAATATATGGCTAAATGGATGAGAAAAGCGTAAGGCAATTTAAGCTTTAGAATAAAAAAGCTAATTCCATAAAACGCTATAGTTTTTCTACTTCTCTTTAGTTTTTTGTAGAGGCACAAAAAGGATCGAAATTAAAAGAGAATGGATAAATTAAGCCAAGCTAAATCACCAATCCGCAAGTGCCAAATTGTTTAATACGAGTAATGCTGGTAACAGCGATACCTGCCTCAACTGAGTCAAGGCAGCAGTAAATGTACTTAATAGAATAACCTAAATATTGCATACATTAGCATATTTTATGCAATATTTACATAATTACAGATATACTCGTATAGGTATTCGATTTTTATAAATTACTCGATTTGCAAAAATCGAATACGAATGACATTTCGTAACATCCAAGTGTGCTCATTACAAGTACCCTAATTATATTTATTGTTGCATTTAAACTTATTGTTTTTAGCCCTGGTGAGTGGGATATCCGTGGAGGCCACAGAGGGGTTTTAGTCAGTCAGTTTAGTCATTAACTAACACAGGATTGTTCCAAATCCTAGCCAGGCTACAATATCCGCAGGCGTGCCGAGCTGGGAGACCAGTGACTTTCGGCTTTCGCCAAGGTACCGGAGGAGGAGCTTATCAACTTTCATCACGTTTGAAAAGTGTTGAAGGCCCACACATGATATGACGTTGATGCCTGGAAATGAATGAAGCCGACTGCCTATAATAATCCAGGAATTTATCAAAAGGATCTTGATAGGTGTCCTCATCTTATCTTAAGTGGATCTATTTTGTCACATATAAAGATTACATGAAATAATATGCAAAAATTAACTGTCGCGGATATGAATACTTGTCTTGTTTATAATCAAACTGATGAAGATAATTCTTAGAAAAAGTTATAGAACTATCATGCTGCATCTAACGGCTTTATTTGATCCCCGATATGTATAGAATGTGTATCCATAGGTTATTTACCCAACACACTATCCACATGAGCTCTTCAGTTTCCAATACCAACAATAGGTGTAATATAGATATTATCAGTACGAGGCGGAACGTACATATATTAAGGATATCGATAAGCACTAATCGTTATTCTACATAAAAACTATTATTATGAATATTATTCTACACATACTGGTGGTAGGTCTCTCATATGTGAGAGGCCGCCTGGGTGGGCACCACCGCAATGTTTATTTCTTTCGCCAAACAGCTGTGTAAATGCACTATTGTGATCTGGTTTGAATCCATTGACGTATTATACAAACAGGACTGCGCACTCCGATCGAAAAAACGAGCCGAGCGAGAGATGTTGAATGGAGGATTGTGTCCCGCTCTAATAGGGTAACCATAATTTTGTGATTTTCTAAACCACCGAACCGATTTTTTTTTTAATTTGATATAGTGATACATTAGACCTCGGGAAAGGACATAGGCTCCTTTTTTTGTAAATTGGCTTGAAGGGGTGGAAATAAGTTTGTATGGAAATTTCTAAACCATTGAAAAGACAGGTGTCAAACTTGGCACTTTAGTTACTCATTTAAAAATAATTTTAGAAAATAGTATTATGGGGATGGAATAAGGGATGTAATATTATTCGGAAAATCTAAACCGTTAAAGTTACAGATGTCAACTAGGCACTTTAATTACTTATTTAAAACAAAAATATCTGAATACTTTGTTTTCTTAAAATGAACCCTAAAGGAGTTAAAATAAGGGTTGACGTCTTATATAGAAAATCAAAACCGCTGAAGCTATTTCTATGAAAATTTATATTTTAGCTCATTATTACAAACTAAAAATAATATCGTTCAATAATTTTAGAAAAATAGTATTTTGAGGGTGGAATAGGGATAAAAAATTGAGGTCAAAAATTCGCATTTGGCTCATTACCACTAATATTGTCATTGTTTAACTTGGAGGTCAGAATTAATACTGCTGACGACCATTCTAAGCTTTTTAGTTATTGATCATATTGTTGTGATAATCGGCATCTGAGGCACAGGTGAAATTAGATAGGTACTTGACTGCCATCTTGAACTTTTTTATTAGTATATTTTGTTCATGAAATGCTACAAATTATATAGGTATAGTGGGTATGCTTTGTTTTTTGTTTTTATGTGGGTTATACTCGTATAAAAGATGCTTACTAATGTTATGAACGCGAAAGTTTGTATGTATGCTAGACCAATTATGATGAAATTTGGTATAGGGGTAGCTGACACCCTGGATTAACGCATAGGTTACTTTTTATCCCTAAAAAATGCAGTGTTGAGTTTAAATATCAAACAGTTACCTACATACATAAACTCACGCCTTCATCCCAGAAAGGGTAGGCAGAGGCGCCACCAGGACACCCGTATTTCGCCTTGTATTTTCCGTCCCATGATGTGATAGGGGGCGAGCCTATCGCCATATCAGGCACAAATTCCTGACTCCGGGCTGATAATGAATAGAAAACCCAATATCACTTTGACCGACCCGGGACTCGAACCCGAAACCTCAGCTTTGTAACCGTACCGTAGTACAACTTCGCCACCGAGGCAGTCAGTACTCGAAATAATATGTTGTTGATAATTATGGACTGGACTCAAAAACTATCTGCACCCGGGCGAAGCCGGGCCGGGCCGCTAGTATAATAATAAAACCCAAGACTGATAATGATTATTATTATATTACAGCTGCTCGTGTGATGGGAAGGAAAAATAAACAGATATTTGCGTTTTATTGACTTTACTATGAAGTGTTATCAGTGAACAAAGTGAACGTTTCATAAAATACTTCATATTGAATGTTGCCAAATTTGAGCGTGCACGCCTAGCACAATGAAGTCCTTAATGTTTTTGTTTTGTGTGTTATTTATATGTATTTCATCGTGTACTGCCTACGACTTGATCTTAGGCACGATTAAAAATGCAACTTTGATTTGGCAACAGAAAATCGAGTATACGAGATTAAAAAAAGTACCCTTTATACACAGGATTAAGGAAGTATTCTATTCGGATCCGTCTGAACAAATCATCAAAGTAAGTGCCTATTCTTTATTTGAAAATGATAGCTTCATATATTACCTATAGGCTAAAATTTAGGGAGTGGTAGACAGGAGACACTAAGTAGATAAGCTTAATAACATTCCTCTAAATAAAAATTCAATTTTGAATGACATAGATATGAATTCCTCTCCACCCATTAGTCGGAATAGTGTTTGCAATATGGGTGACAACAATATTTTAAAACTAGTCCATCAAAATAGTCAGGGCATGCTAGGTAAAGAATTGCAAATGGAATTGTTCATGAGTTGTCAGAAAATTGATATACTTTGCATTACAGAACATTGGCTGAGAACTGAACAACTCATGTTCAATTCAAAAAATCATATAGTTGGTAGCAACTTTTGTAGGAAAAGTGCAATACATGGTGGCTCACTAATCAATAAGAATATTAAATACAAAGAACGAAAGGATATAGTGAGCCTCTCTGTGGAGCAAACCATAGAAATATCATGTATAGAGTCGGAGCAGTTTATCATTGTAAGTGTATACAGACCGCCTTCTTCATCATATGATAGTTTCGAGACAATAATTGAAGATGCATTGAGGAAATTGAGTAAATCCAATAAAAGATTGCTGGTGTGTGATGGCTTTAATATTAATTTGCTAGAAAACACTTTAATGACCATAAAGTTAAAAAATATCTTTTTAACCGACTTCAAGAGGAGGTTATCAATTCGTTAGGTTTTTGACGTGACAACGTCTTATAATTCGATAGAGCCGGCTGCACGCACGAAAAAACATGACGTCATGCGGCGTTTACAGACAACCAATTTTTTTTGCGAGATTTTTACTTTCATTGTTTCTGAAGTCACTAATATCACCACTTGGCTTAGTTTTCGGTCGCGGTCTTGATATACCCTGTATAATGACAGTGGCATCACATTATATTTTTGAAAATTAAATGTATGTCCATAAAAATACAG
Organism: Deilephila elpenor; assembly: GCA_949752805.1. Taxonomy (NCBI): domain Eukaryota; kingdom Metazoa; phylum Arthropoda; class Insecta; order Lepidoptera; family Sphingidae; genus Deilephila; species Deilephila elpenor. The sequence goes on from OX457108.1 coordinate 13,684,140, forward strand.
AAATCTTTCGACAGATTAGCGATATTCACAACAAAAATACTAGAAATAAGAAAAATCTAGCTACTCATAAGACCAGACTCCACAAGATCAGCAAATCTTTTAAGGGTTACTGTATACACTTTTATAACAAAGTTCCCACTCATATTAAAGCCTTAAGTATTGAAAAATTCAAAGCATCAATTATGCATATCAAGCAAAAATTATACAATAAAGCTTATTATAACATTTCAGAATATCTAGATGATAATAAGGCTTGGGAATAGTATAAAATTAATTAAATATATAGTATCTCGGAGCGGAGGTATTAGTGTGCTCTGTATAATTTCATTTATATTAAGTAACTTAAACCATTTTGTTTTGCTTTCTAAGCGATTGGGTATGTCATGCTCGCTTAAAAGTATGTGCTTGTGGTGGCGTCGTGTGCCGGATCAGTCACTTCCCTGTAGCATGGTTGAGGAAACCGATGGCTGGCACATGCGTCATACTCGTGAACGGGTGCTGCTTGTGAGGACTGGTCTGTCCGATTTGCTTGCTTTGTAATTGATAAATAGATTACTTAACGCTTTTATAATTATTTATTGCGTTGGTGAAACAGAGTATACTGATTCTTCGTTATGGGTTACTTCGTTTCTCTCAGCCATATTAAATAAAGTAAACTTATTTGTATTAAAAATATATCTTACTCGCAAATTATAACAAATTATTAATGAACTGCTCTGATTTAAACCAACTTGCAATTTTTGTAATAATCACTACATTGTAAACTGGTTTTGAAAAGAGCAACACTAGAGTTTCTTGCCCGTTCTTCTGAAGTGATAACCGCTTTCCGAACCGGTTGTTAGTTCAAAAAATGACTAAATCTAAATAATGTTGAACATTTTAATGGATTCAATAAGTTATTTTCATTTTTCATTTCATTTTATTTTTCACTACACTCCTGATGTAAATACATCTATACTAGTTTAACCATAGCATTGTAGTACACTAAGTTCTTCATTTATTCTTCTATTCATTCTTTTATTCACACACTGTTGCTTGGTTGAAGAAATAAATAGATCGCTGGTCACTACCCAGACGGGCCGCAGTCTGCAGTTTTTGTTACAAACTGCTAAGATTTTTTCACTACGTCCGCTCCAGTAAAATGCTTCAATTGATAGGTTATTTGCTTACTCAGCCCTCAATCAACCACTTCTGCACACGGAACGCTACAACAGAGAGTTATTCGCTAAAACTGAATTCTAAAGTCGTTCGAAAGGGGCAAAACATTCGATAACTTATATAGGTTAAAATCTGTTTATGAATAAGACCATAAAGCATCAAATTTTATGATTCCAGGGTATAGTAGTACGTGACATCGACGACACCCAGCCGCAAGTGAACATCACAGCCGGCGGCGTGGGCTTCTCTTACGTCAAACTTCGCTTCAAGAACACACGAGGAGGCAGCCTCAACTACGGACTCGAAATATATGCATAGCAACCTCACGAATACTAATTACATTGAATATTTGCCAAGTTGTACTTATCTGATGTAACGATAACCTATTGTGACTGTAAATATATGTAGGATTTGAATGTTATATCTCGGACGAGCCCCCAAAAATACATGGGTATAGTTCCGTGTCGGGTCAAATCAAACAAGGATCGTTCGGAAATTCTTCAATTTAGTAATTTATTCTTTTAATTCCTCTTTCCGTCGTCGTCGTCGTACGTCGTTCACGTCTTCCAGACTGTTCTCTCTTATTCCGTCCTATCATACTAGACATCTTAATCATTCATCCTCTAACTCTTTTACTCCTTATTCGTCATCTCTTTCACATAACACGTTCCATATCAGTCATTCGTCTAACGTTTCATTCTACTCACCTTTCATCATAACATTCAAATCCTACATATACTGTAGAAATTCAATAAAGGACGTCCAGTTTTTAATCAATTATATTTTCCTTATAAGCTTAAACATGGGGCGAAGATACTTTGATTGATACTAGAATGAAAATTATATTAATTACGAACAATAATTACATAGATACGACTCAGTAACCAACAGATATTCGGGACGGGAATGTCTTTGGTTTTATATAACGCATCCCATTGTTAGGCATAATAAAGACGTTGGTTTTCTGGAAATTGTTTTTGCTGTTATTGGTGAGGTGGTCAGGCCAGTTGAAGTTATTTTCCCCGGGTTGTTTGCTTCAAGAAGTTGCCGTAGTTTTGCGATCGTGTCGGCCTGTTCGTCGCGCTCCATCTCGTTTATTAGAACGGGTAAATTAGCGGCGCATATCCTTATGTAGAACATGCCTACTGGAAAATTATACACAAGTTCATTATTTATCAACTCTTGTAATAGTATTGCTGATTTTTGTTAATATTTATATATAATACTTCTCTTTAGTTTTTTTATGGAGGCACAAAAAGAATCGAAATTAAAAGAGAATGTATTAAAATGAGCCAAGCTAAATCACGTAATATAGTAGAAGTGAGTAATGCTGGTAACAGCGACGCCTGCCTCAACTGAGTCAAGGCAGCAGTAAATGTATTTGATAGAATAACCTAAATATTGCATACATTAGCATATTTTATGCAATATTTACAGATATACCGGGTATCTCAAGACTGCGAACGAAAACTAAGCCAGGTGGTAGTTTTAGTGCTTAAAGACACAATGCAAAAAAAATTCATTTTTTTTGCAATTATTTAAATATCATCGTGTCTGGGTGTTAAATACCTAGATTTTGCAAAAATAGTAATTTAAATATTTGCGTACCATTGGTCCCTGTAAAAAACAAAAGGTGTACATTATTATTTTAGGAAAAGTATGTAGTAATCACCCAAATACGACGATAAGTAAAAAATTACCAAATTGCGAAAATTTTAGTTGCTTTCTCTCTGAAATCACATTTACTATCACCTGGCTTAGTTTTCGTTCGTAGTCTTGATATACCCTGTATATTCGATTTTTGTAGATAACTCGATCTGCAAAAATCGAATGACAAAATTATTATCGCTGACATTGCGTAATATTCAAGTGTGCTCATTACAAGTTTGATAGGTACCCTAATTATATTTATTGTCGCATTTAAACTTATTGTTAGACTCTAGCCCTGGTGAGTAGAATATCCGTGGAGGCCACCGAGGGAATTTAGTCAGTCAGTTTAGTCAGTAACTAGCATAGGATCGTTCCAAATCCTAGCCAGGCTACAATAACCGCAGGCGTGCCGAGCTGGAAGACCAGTGACTTTCGGCTTTCCCCAAGGTACCGGAGGAGGAGCTTATCAACTTTCCTCACGTTCGAAAAGTTTTGAAGGCCCATACATGGTATGACATTCGCAACACTGTAGTATCATCATAAGTGGATCTATTTTGCCAAAAGGAATACGACATTAACACTATTTTATTTTATAAAGTAATACTCGTATTATGCTAATTATTTAGAAAAAAATATTTGCAAGACTGTCGCTTGGCCCTTTAAAATGGTATAGTGTCGCCATCTATGGCAAATATGCGTAATTTAATTTTGTTGTTTACAGATTAATAAGCTAGATGGCGCTAGTAGTATGAAAGTACATTAAACAAAAAAAAGATATACCTTTAATAATATTATGAATGTTACTTAATATTATATGTATAGATTATTATGGTAAGTTGAGTTAATGGTAAATAAATTATATTAAAAGGTATGTGTTATTTAAATTCAACATAATAAGGCATCTTGGGAATTATTTTTGTGTCATTTTATTAACCGTCCTACTCTTTCTGCCATCCATATAGTTTTTTTCTTTTTAATTTCTATAATTAGTTTAAACCATGGAGTTAATATGTAGTTTAAACTTACACCTAATTTCCTTAACATAGAACTAGTCCATTCAAACTACAACCAACCATAAAATAACACTTGGAAATTCCCGCGCAAATGTCAAAACAACTATATTTTCCTTGACTTTCACGCATCGAAACGAGGAGTCAATGGCTGTTGTAACTTTCTCCCAATGTCGGCGAGTGTCACAGTGTTGATAAATGAAGCGACGTCCAATAACAGTTTTTAGTTTAGTAATTGATTCTGCTTGTTTGTGTTGTTATTTTTGTGTAAAGGATTATTTTTGGATGTGGCTGTTCGTGCACTGTGGTGGAAATATTTTTGTAAGTACCTACAGAAATACTTTTGTATGAACCAAACACGATACATAAATGCGAGCCTCGCATCGCAGTTGTTCCACAAAATTCTGTACTGTTAGCTAATTAGTTAATTGTGATATGACTTAAGCATCCCAAAGGTCCCCGTCACTGCTTAATACTCTGCATTTTTCTAACGACACGCGCGATGACGTAATATAAGATAGGTCAAACCTGTACCACACGTTTGAGACTGCAACATTGTTCAATAATTTTAGAAATAATAAAGGATGCTTACTAAAGTCATAAACGCGAAAGTTTGTATGTATGCTAGACCAATTATGATGAAATTTGGTATAGGGGTAGCTGACACCCTGAAATAACGCATAGGTTACTTTTTATCCCAAAAAAAATGTAGTGTTGAGTTTAAATATAAAACAGTAAGTACTTGAAATATGTTGTTGATATGGACTGGACTCAAAAACTATCTGCACCCGGGCGAAGCCGGGCCGGACCGCTAATATAATAATAAAACCCAAGACTGATAATGATTATTATATTACAGCTGCTCGTGTGATGGGAAGGAAAAATAAACAGATATTTGCGTTTTATTAACTTTACTAAGAAGTGTTATCAGTGGGCAAAGGTCATAGCTCTTTGCTCCCTACGATTAATATTGAACGTTTCATAAAATAATTCATATTGAATGTTGCCAAATTTGAGCGTGCACGCCTGGCACAATGAAGTCCTTAATGATTCTGTTTTGTGTGTTATTTATATGTATTTCATCGTGTACTGCCAACGACTTGATCTTAGGCACGAATCATAATGCAAATTTGATTTGGCAACAGAAAGTCGAGTATTCAAGTATACCCTTTATAAAAAGGATTAAGGAAGTATTCTATTCGGATCCGTCTCAACAAATCATCAAAGTAAGTGCCTATTCTTTATTTGAAAATGATAACTTCATATCTATAGGCTAACATTTAGGGAGTGGTAGACAGGAGACACTACATTCCTGATTTAAATATAGATACTAGTTTAACCGTAGCGTCGTAGTACACTGAGTTCTTCATTTATTCTTCTATTCGTTCTTTTATTCACACACTGTTGCTTGGTTGAAGAAATATAAACATCGATGGCCAGTACCAAAACGGGCCGCAGTCTACAATTTCTGTTACGAAATACTAAGACTTTTTTCACGAAATCCACTTTCGTAAAATGCTTTAATTGATAGATTTCCTTATTCGGCCCTCAATCAACCACTACTGCACACAGAACGCTACTACAGAGAGTTCGAATAAGAGGGCTTAGGCCATAGTATAGTGTATATAACCCTTGTGCGGGTTGGCGAATTTCAAATACCATAGAATTTTGTCTTCTTCGCTCATACGGAATTCTAAAGTCGTTCAAAAGAGACAAAACATTCGATAACCAATATAGGTTTGAAATCTGTTTATGAATAAGACCATAAAGTACAAATTTTGCGATTCCAGTGTATAGTAGTACGTGACATCGACCATTCCCAGGCGCAACCGATCATCACAGCGGGCGGCCTGGGCTTCTCCTACGTCAACCTTCGCTTCAAGAGCACACGAGGAGACAGCCTCAACTACCAAATCGAAATATATGTATAGTAACCTCATAACTACTTATTACATTGAATATTTGCCAAGTTGTACGTATCTGATGTAACGATAACCTATTGTGACTGTGTATTTATACTGTACAAATTAAATAAAGAACGTCCAGTTTTTAATCAATTATATTTCCCTTATAAGCTTAAACATGGGGCGAAGATAATTTGATTGATACTAAAATGAAAATAATATTAATTACGAACAATAATTACTTAGATACGACTCAGTAACCAACAGATATTCGTGGCGGGAATGCCTTTGGTTTTATATAACGCATCCCATTGTTAGGCATAATAAAGACGTTGGCTTTCTGGAAATTGTTTTTTGCTGTTATTGGTGAGGTGGTCAGGCCAGTTGAAGTTATTTTCCCCGGGTTGTTTGCTTCAAGAAGTTGCCGTAGTTTTGCGATCGTGTCGGCCTGTTCGTCGCGCTCCATCTCGTTTATTAGAACGGGTAAATTAGCGGCGCATATCCATAAGTAGAACATGCCTACTGGAAAATTATACACAAGTTCATTATTTATCAACTCTTGTAATAGTATTACCGATATTTGTTCACATTTATTTTTTATTTATTTATTTAAAAAAGGCACATTAAAGAATATTGTAATCTTTAAAAAATCTGAATATTTCCGGCTCGATCACGGTGATACGTGAAGCGACGACTTTTCTGTCGTATTTCGTTTAGTTTCGGAGACCCAATATGCCCTCCACCCTTCCTCGTTCCTTCCCTCTTCCCTCCCCTATCTGTTAACCCATCTAAGACCCAAGCATTGTAGATATTTATAAGCTGTAACCACTCGTCATTAGACAAACCATTTCTTTGCTTGCTGGATTTATAGAATTAAAAAAAGAACTCACGCAACAAAAATCCGCCAGCAACGCTCGCACCGATGAGTATCCCAATGTCCATGGTGTTTTGTTTCAGTATCAACAAGCCAGTGGCAACCAAGATCAAAATTACTATTAAGCGTAAGAGCTCCAACAAAATGTAGGCGACCATTAAAACATTATTACACTAGAAGGCAAATAAACAAAATTATTCATAGCTGGAACTGATATTGTTAGCATCATTATGTAAGCGGGAAAGGATCTATACATTTATTTTCTTCCTAATAATGTCCCACATTAGTTTATATATGTTTTCACACATGGTAGAGTCACGCTAACCTCCTGGGACTGCTTGGAAATGAGCAGGTTCAAACTGGGTCGTACCACTGTCTCTCAAAAATCGACGTGAAGTGATGACTGACGTCTTTCCTATCGTATCGTCCTGTGAATGAGATCGCGAAGACCAAAAATCCCTTCCCTACCCCGTGTTTACTCCGTGCCTTTCCACTCCTAATTTGAAAATTCAGCAACATTATATAATTGAAGTATCTTAGGGTTCATGGGAAATGCTAATGACTTATCATGGGGTGATGCGTTTGCTCGTTGGCCGTGTAACATTTATAAAAACATTTTAGATTCATATTCAAAGATTTATCTAATAAATCGAATACATGACTTACCAGATAAGCTCCGTATATAAACAGCAAGCAAACGAATATGTAAATGCACGTCAAAGTTATTATGAATACAATGTGCTTCGAAGGTTCTGAAAATTATGGAAATTGTTTTAGTTTAGTATAGTTTATTAAAATGACCTTATTTTACTCTACCTCATTAAGAATGAACCGTATTCAACAAATATACTACGAGAATATAACAAAAACTACATTTCTCTTGTGTACTGCGCTATCAGAATCAATATGAAAACACACGGAACACGTAATCAATTCCACCATTGGATACATTGATAAATCAAAGGCGACAACGCTCATCGTAAAGTCCTGAGAGATCATTCTCTTACCACATCACTCAGGCGTCTATAACTTTGGAGATCAATTATTTCAATAAAATAACATAACATACTAATTATTATCCTCTCTAGGTATATATTGTGTACTCTAGGTGTTTATTCACGTATGTTCTTAAATCAACCGTAACATACCTTCTTTAAAGTTTCGTAAATACTCCTCAGCGTAAATGAGATTGTAGTTGTTAATCCAGTATGTGATGACATCTTTAACACCTTTTGCGTGGCCGTGGGCCAAACAACACAATATGAGAATACAGGTGGCCTGAAACTATATCAAAATATTGTATATCCAAATTATTATACACGTTTTATTCAATGTATTACAATTTACTTACTAAAGAAAAGAACCCAATCATTATTCCGCCCAAGCGCAGAGAAAACCAAAAGCAGAAATTATATACCAGAGCCATACTAAATAGTATCCATTATTATATCATTTGAAATAATATGCCTAAAGTGAAAGTTATACAACGTTTATCCATGACTGACTAATTTTTACTGGTGTACAGGACGACTCTATGTTGACCCTGATTTTTTTATGTCAATAAAATTATTCTGACTGTCTGTGTCACTTTTGATTTCTAATGCTATAAATAAATAAATACACCCAACAGTCACATACATAGTCCTGATCCCACATTAAGATCAATTAAGTCTTGTGTCGTGGGTATCAGAAGCTACGAGAGACTTTTCGGTCTCACAAACACCCAAACCCGAGACAAATATTTGTGGGCCTCACAAACATTTATCTCGGTGCGGGGATCGAACCCGCGGCCTCTCGTTTCTCAGCCGGCGTCTAACCAACTGCGCCACGGAGGTTGTCAAATACGATATGTCGATACTAAGCTGTAGAGACCGGGGCTCTACCTAGGGTGGGACCGTTGGACCGGGTGACTTTATTAGAGCCATAATAGTAGTATCCATTTGTAGGTACATGGATACAGGAATGGACTAATTGGACCGGATTGGAGTCATAATAACACAGAAAACTGTTGCCCAAAAGATCCGTAATGTCCGATATTGTCAGTAGCGAGTCTAAAAGAAGATAGAATTTAATAGGCATTTTAAAATATCTACTGATTTAGGAAACAGGCAAAAACGCGGCAAAGTTTTAGTGCTATACTCGGTGTGTTCGTGTACAGTAATAATGACTATTAAATTGTTACAGGCACCGATTATGTTCATTGATCCAAGAGATTGTTACTCTAGATAACATGTATATAATAGGTCATTGTATATGTCACGCCATTACAGTTACTTGGTTTTGGAAATGCAGACAATTATTATTATTCATATATACATCAACTCACACCTTATTTCTGGAAGGGGTAGGCAGAGGTTCCCCTGGTAGCATCCAGGACACCAAGACAATTCCTGACTCCGGGCTGTTAATGAATAGAAAAATCCGTTATGTCTTTGCCCGATCCGTGATTCGAACCCGAGACCTCGTTGTAGCCGACTCGATCTTCAGTGCTCGATGTCATTCAAATACTTGCTGTTGATCCTGGCTTACCAGAATTGCAGTGGCGGATGTGACAGCGGGGCAGTCTTTAACTCGCTTGTCTTAGTCGAAATTATATCTACCACTATTTTTTCTTTTAAATTGGTTATAGTAAAACAAATAAAATAGAAACACAAAAAATTCATTCACACGACCGACATTATATATTCAATAAAAACATTAATGATTAAGTGTCAAACAAAACTGTCAGTAATTACTGATATACTGTTAGTGTATAAACAGCCTTAATTGGTGGCATTGGGTCCAGACTTAAGATGAATTACGCTCTCGCGAGACCGATACTCGATTAATTAGTTTGTGCGGTGATTTATTTCTTTGTCATTAATTATCTATTTGTTACTGTCTGGCCTAAAACACAGTAATTACGATATAGTCTCTGAAAATATTACAAGTATTTTAGGTACAATGTGAATTTGAAGTAAATATTATTTTATAACCCTTCATGGTATATTATGTACTACTGGTAAAGGTAACAGGTGTTTTTTTTTTCTAAAGCATTTTGACATTTAATTTTTGCTCTGCCCTGTCTTGACCTAACAGTAAATTATCTATCTATATAATATTAATAAGCACGGACGGAGGTGCGTGAAATTTGGCTCGTTTAAGGATTATATGGAGGAGAAGTGCACAAACCTAATATTTAATTATAACATATGCTTTAAATTGATAATATTTAATTAATTAAATAGTAAGAGCATGGGCGTACAACCAATATAGGATGGTCTATCTTTGGTTGACAGGAGAAGTAAAAGAAATTCAAGCAACATTGACCACCACGCGTAAAATGATCTGTCTTTCACTGTGACTTAATACAACACAGTTCAAAAAATAGCCTGTCGCGGAGGTGTAGTTGCACTACGATACGATTACAAAGCTGAAGTCTCGGGTTCGAATCCCGGGTTGGGCAAAGAGATAATGGGTTTCCAATGCATTATATCAGCCCGGAGTCAAATTTCGACCGCTGGGCGATCCCTAGTAATAGTACTCTTTTATACACCCCACACTCACATGCATAATTCAGAAATTTTAGTTGCATTGTGTCTGAAGTCACTTATACTACCACCTGGCTTCGTTTTCGGTCGCAGTCTTGATATACCCGGTATACTCCACTGTTTCATCATAGAATAACAAATAGCCAATCAATGTGGTAATTGTGAAATACCAAACACAAACACGAGATAACCGCTCGCATATGTTTTCTTATTATTTGTATATACTTAAGGTTACCGGATGCCTTTATGACCGATTAAGCATATCATTCTTCAATTAGATATTTCTAGAAGACACTATAAACAATGTTTATTTCTACCCTGTATTATGCCGACTGAAGCCAGGTCGGCCTTTTTGTCCAATCGTGTACATTCACTCGTAGCTTGGGCTTTGGCATCCTCGGTTGTAAGACCATTCATGAGATTAATAATTCCATTACAATTAAAGTGTATTTTCATATCAAAATTATCAATGCAAATTTCTTTGAATTGAGAGTCCCTGTTCTTTTTTTAGATTGAACCCAACAAGTTAACCGACAATTCTATAACTTCGTAGTAGGCACTTTATATTTGGGTGATTGTGTCATTTATATTTGTAATATCAGGAGTAATCCTGATCCTATATCCTATATTATGATTTTTATTTCACTAAGTTATCGGCGTATTTCTTACGAACATTGTAGGTCAAATTTTGGATTTTTCACTGAAGAAGAGATTTCTTTTTACATATTAAATAGATTAATATATCTTACTCATAATTATACTTTTGAGTTAGATAACCCAGAAAATAGTCTGATTCATTAAATTATTTTTTATTGTTTCGCTGACTATGTTCTTCCTGAAAAGGCTTGGCATGTCACGTTCACCTGGCTATATCATGGCTAAATCTAAGATGATCGGTACTACGAGTAATTTTGGCCAAGTTCAAGGCATTAGATATGGAGATATCTCTATGGCCGTCTGGAGATAAAACTAACAGATGTATTATCTCCCTCGTGGTTGTCAGGCTACAGTCGGCTGCTTCCTTGACGTCTGGGTTAATTATATGCAAGGTCGGTCTTACTGTATCAGCCCATATACGTCCCACAGCAGCACGAGCCTCCTCTACAATCGAGAGTACGATTGAGAGGGGTTAGGCTATATAGCGCCCCACGCTGGCCTAGTACGTGTTGGCAACAAACCCGACAACCCGCACTAGGCCAGGCCAAGGTCGGTCTTGTCTCATTAAAATTACCTCTGTCTGGATGAACTGCATGATTATGTATAGAATCTCTTTTCAATCGCAGTCAATAAAATTTCGATAGATTCATTTATATGTGATTGATAATAAGCTATAGAGCATGGCTTACATAGTTGTATATACTCGTATGCATTAAAAAAAAATATGTGTGTGTGTATTAGTGTACACACGTAAGAAGTGAAACTTCTTTATGACATCATTTTTCGAAAAATGATCTACTATTTACAAATTTACAGAATTGGTAAAATAAAGGTAAATTAAATAAAGTTTAAGTTTAGGAGGGAGGAAATTTTTGAGGGAATTTGGGATTTCTATCGGGGCCAATTTGTAGCCCTCACCGAGACGGTTCCGAGGATACAAAGCTCGGTGGGTCCACGACCTTTATTGGCCGAGATAGGTTTAGGGGGGGTGAGGTAAAAATTTTAGGTGGGGGTAGGGGGGGGTAGGTGTCGTGGGGGGGCTATTGGGCACCTTAAAATATTTTTGGGTGGGGAAAGTTGTGGAGGGGGAATTCGGGAATTCTGTTGGGGCAGGATTGTAGGCCTCACCGAGCCGGTTCTAATGAACCCAGGGTCGATGGGTCTACGATGGATATTGGCGGAGATAGGAATAGGGGGGTGAGGTAAAAATTTTAGGTGGGGGTAGGGGCGGGGGGGGGGGGTTTAGGTTTCGTGGGGAGGCTATTGGGCACCTTAAAATATTTTTGGGTGGGGAAAGTTGTGGAGGGGGAATTCGGGAATTCTGTTGGGGCAGGATTGTAGCCCTCACCGAGCCGGTTCCAATGAACCCAAGGTCGGTGGGTCTACGATGGATAATGCCGGAGATATGAGTAGGGGGGGTGAGGTAATTTTTTAGGGTGGGGGTAAGCGGGGGGGGGGGAGGTTTCGTGGGGAGGCTATTGGGCACTGTTTTGGATTTAGGGTGGGGGAAGGCCAGAGGGGGGGGAAGGATCAAATTCCAAAAAAGTGGGTGGGACTTAAAATTTTGGGTGGGGCTTGGAAACGGTTGGGGGTGTGGCTTACTGAAGTGGGTACTAATTTACTAAATAAAAAAAGATGGCGCGTAACGGAAGAATGTGACGCGTAACGAAAAATTTTTTCCAACCCCGATAAAGAAGTTTCACTTCAATAATCTACAAGAACCATAGAATTTTCACCGAATAAAATAAAATATTTGGACCCTCATCTCTATCAAAAAATAATGTTGAATCTTTATTACATTGGTGCTTTAAAGAAATATAAACTAACACATTAACATTTTTAATATCATGCCGGAAATTTTTAATATCACATATCTGTTTTGATTCGCTTATTAATCATTGAAAATAGAGATTTTGTTGATTATGTGAATTAGAAAATACAATCCAACGTCATTAATGTAGAATTACTACTAGTAATAGCGCAAAGTCCTTAAAACTATTTACGCACCGGTAATCACAGCGTAACTCTCAAACCGTACCTACTTTAAACTATGACGTACCTCGTTCGCGGTACGACTTATTACGTATTACGTCATAAGACATACGTTATAACTACCTCACGTTGTAGAACGATGTAAACTCCTATAGTACAATGTGCAAACATCTCACAGGTATAAAGGGCAGTAAACATTACGAATATGTGATTTTCCTACAACACTTTGAAGTAGAGCGAGATCTGAGAATCCACAGAACTACGTCATTTTAGCTCAGCCGATGTTTTGAAGTAATCATCAAGTCTATAAGTGATAAGCGACTTATAGTTCAATTGTGTGATGATGGGGTTGCCAAACTTAAGGTCAAAGGTTCTAATCCAAGCAAATATTACTACATTTTTGAACTATTATAGATGTAGGATAAGAACAATATATTTGTGAGGCTAGTGTCCAGTAAAAGACTTTCTGTGGTTAAGATAGAGAAAAATAAAGGATATGTACATTTAGAAAATTGCTTTAACGAACAATTATCTCTCACTTTAGCTACAAGTAGTCCACTGCTATAAGCTTTCCTCCTCCAAAAACCTAACCAGTTGTCCATTTACAACAACATATGATAACAAGCGTACACGACTAAAACCTAGTCATTTCCACAATATTTCCTCAAATACATAAAATAACAGAATGAATCACAACTGATAGCTTGCTTTCAGAGAGTAATATAAGTGACGGCGGGGCACTAGGTGCGCAGTGCGAGACCCGACGCGAATACGTACTGGACGCAGTTACTAGTATTGTGTGTACTATACAGAACAATCATAATGAGGTGAGTGAACTCGTTGATTATACTTGCTTTTAAATATACGGTTTTATTCATACACAGTTTATAATCTATTTTAGTTATCGAATGTCTTATCCCTTTCGAACTTTTGAATTCAAATTGAGCGAGGAAGACATAACATTCATAGTCCGCTAAACCGCACTAGGCCAGCGTGGTGGACTACATGGCCTAAACCCTCTCAGTCATACTCTTGATTGTAGAGGAGGCCCGTGCCCTGCAATGGGACGCAGTGGGCAGATACATTTTATGAATGAGGCCGTTAGTGTTTTAGGTTTTAATTTGGTGTTGACTAGTCCAGCGTAGAACTTTTCTGCAGTTTTTAATTTTCCATTTCATAATTATTAAATTGAAACTTACATTTCTTAATTTTGTTATATTGCAGTTATCGCTACTTACTGTTATGTTTTGTCTTTCATCTTAATATTAAAATATATATCATAGAACAGTCATATGCAAGGAACCCTTTGGGTTCCACCGCTTTGTCTAGTGTGTAAACACAGGTGTGTCCCGGATCCAAGAACATAGAAGCTAATTGACTAGTAATTACTGAGCATTAAGAGACCTAATTACTAATATCTCGAGAAGTCGAGCCAATGCCATGAATAATTCCACTATCAGGCAAAAAACTAGTTCAACTTGTTATTTTGGTTAATTATATAAATAAACTACAATTATGTGAACAACATACTGGTGAAATCAGTCAAACATTACAAGTTAGTCAAACGTGGAGTAAACTACTTCCATATTACTGCCGAATTGTTAGATATTTATCCATAGAAACATAATTGAACTATTCACCGTGATTTTTATCCAATTATCAGCATTTTTTACCTATATTATTAAAATATTTCCTTGCTACATTGTTCTAAGTAATAACCAAGAACAGCAATCGCTATAAAATTTAAATTCCTGCGAACAATCAAGAAGATGGGGACGAAGTAATTCCATAAAGAACTAAAAAGGTGCAATAAAAGTTATGATTTAATTAATTTTGCAGGGCTGTGTGCGTTGTGATCGTGTTGACTGCGTTTGTCCAGGCAGAGGGCTTTCCAGACGGTACGGTGAAAAATCCACTTCAATATTATTTCAGGAGTGCATATTGTAACAGGCTGTATGGAAAATGACGATAGTTTTTCTGTGGATGAATATTAAAAACTTAGAGTAGAAAGTAGAAAGTAAAGTTGAGCCTGTTGCATAGAAAACATAGAAATCGTTCGAGGGATTCACTGATGTTGTTAAAAAGGCGCTAGGTAAATGCAAAAGACAAATTACGGGTCGATCCCCGCACTGCTCATAATTGTGTGAACTACATTTGTATTGTGACTGAATTAAAATGATGTAAATTTAACAGATTCAATAAATTACTTTTATTTTATTTTTATATATTTGTAGGGTTGTCGCTCTCTCCTCTTGATAATTGATACCTTATAATATCCTAATTTTGTATGTTTGTAGGTTACATAATAAACCACGAGGACGGCCATGGGTACAGGTTGGTCTACCAAGCACAGACGTGGCAAAAGGCCAGAGATGTCTGCGCACAAGAAGGAGCCAAGTTGGCAGTACCCAAGTCTGATGTAAGTAAAAACGAACTTACATTTATGTACAATGTACTTACAAAATGTAAAAATTAACGAATTTTATTTTTTATTTTTTATTTAAGAACGGTACACTAACGGCATAATACATTAAATCGCTTAATTATTTTTTATAAATGAAATTAGTTATTTTGTATATGAAATCATTGTTAAGACAATGTAAACTACATAAACACATGGCACTCTATTAAAACAAGTAACAACTCTATTGAAGGAAACATAATAAAGAGAAATAATACAATACCTTAGTAAAAGCTACTTGATATCAATAATTTAAGCCACAAAATACCTATACGAGAAGGTAAATCAAAACAAGTACCCTTTATTGAGGTATAAACAAAAGAATCAACATTGAATCAACATCAACATTATAATTATCAATTTTGCGAATCCAATAAACCACATTCATTGAACAAAACAATACAATAGCCTATTGTTTTCTAATACAAAATCATTACAAACACATGAAAACCCACAAAAGGGGAAAACGGTGCCTTAATTACTACACGGTAAATAACTTACTAATACCGTTTTCCTTACAATTTGTAGCCTCATTGGTACTGTGGCACATGCGGGCTGTGTCATGAGGTCCTTGGTTCAATTCTCAAGTGGCACGGTTAGACGCCAACTGTGAAACGGATGGCAGCGGCTTCGATCCCCCCACCTAGACAAATATTTGTATGATCCACAGGTATTTGTTTCGGGTCTACATTGCGCCTGGTTTCTGATACCCACAACTCAAGACTTGATCTTAGTGTAGGGTTAAGACTATGTATATGACTGTTGGGTGTAATTGTTATTTTTTTATCGAGTGGCATTAGAAGCACCTCTGTCAGGCGAAGGTCTGAACTTATGTGTTTCTTTACAGGAGGAGTTCGCTTTCATCCAGAAGTTGGTCCGCGCGATGCACTACCCGTCGATCATCAACTCCGAATACAAACTGCTTGTCTGGTTGGGAGTCCACAACTTGGACGACTATACTGTATGGCAAAATGTTGACGGTAAGATTTACTTCATTCTTTATCCTACCACGACGAAGTGACTACAATGTACCTGATGGTAAATGCATTGCAAAACTAGATATACAGGGTATATCAAGACCGCGACCGAAAACGAAGCCAGGAGGTAGTATTAGTGATATCAAACACAATGCAAGTAAAAATTTTACAAAAAAAATCGTCAATTTTTTTTTTTTTTTTTTTTACATATCGTCGTATTTGAATGATTGATCATGGTTTTTCTAAAATAATGACGTTTATCGCTTAATTTTTAAACACGCAATGTTACGTAAGGGTTTAAATTACTATTTTTGCAAAAACTAGGTTTTTACCCCTCAAAAACGATGATTTTAAAAAAAATTTAAAAAAAAATCCGTCGCTTATTTTGCAAAATTTTTAGTTGCATTGTGTCTGTAGCCGCTAAAACTACCAGCTGGCTTCGTTTTCGGTCGCGGTCTTGATATACCCTGTATATACCAGCTTAAGGCCTTCGATAATGTTATGTAAGGAACTGGATGCTCTCTTTCTCCTTCTTTTAAATCCATCCCATGGTTAAATCCATTCCATTACATGGATTATTAGATTATGATATATGTAACACGTATTTAAATTCCACTTATGTTTACCAGGTGAGGACTTAGAAGAAACAGGATTCAATAAGTGGGCGAGTCAAAGATCTAACAGGTAATTAAGATTGTTTACATGAAGAAAGTCTACAGTTTCCGGTCTTGGTCCATATTCTCAGAAAAAAACAAATATTGCTTGAAATTATAACCAATGTTACCCCGAATTTGCTCTTAATCTTCAATAATCAGGGCCCTTCAAATTTTCTAAGATACATCTGGTATTATAACGGTATTAGTAGCTTTCCATCAAACAAGTCTAATTTGGATAATATATGAAATAGCAATAATATTTTCAAAACGTGTTTTGTAACTTTGATCGCTATCAAGACTTTTAAATACATAATCTTAGACTAAGCTACGCCTGTTTAGGCAACCTCACTCATCTTTATTATATTGTTCCAGTGAAAACCCAGCCGAGCCCCACTGCGCAGGCGTGGATGCCATCAACCCTGGGTTGAGAGACTTCTGGTGTCACCGAAGACAGCCGTTCATGTGCGAGATACAGATCACTCTAGACTAAAATGCTTCGCTATTATTTATCTACAACCGTCCATTTCTGTGTTCATTAACTTGGAACCAATTTAGATACATTCCCTTGTATATGGCGTAAAGAAAATGACAAGGAAATTCAAAGACTCCTTGGGCTTTATGCTTTGTTTCGGGCTCCAACCAACAGATATCCTGAACGAATTCAGTTCAGGCATTATTGTATTTGCTGATGAAATTTTGACACTTAACAAAGCAGCTAAACTAGTATCAAATAATATGATAATAACTTTAAGTGTCTGTAACCAAATCGGGATAATATCCGTAAAAAATTGTTGTATTTCAATGTGTAACATTCGCGTAAATCTAAGAAATCACTATTTAAGTGTCAGTTTTATAAAAGTAAATGTTTGAGGATTTTTATCGTAGGTACCTACATTCCTTCGTAATAGTACAAATAATTGATGGATGGAAGAAGAATCCCAAATGACAATGAAGTGGTATGTAATGACAGCTATGCTGGTAACATGCTGTGTAACTCTATTGAGTGGAATTTTTGAAGTAAAAGAGATACAAATTGGCTATTAGCAGTCGATGACCAAAATTAAATATAAACATTCAACAAATAGATTGTATGTTGAAATAGTCGAATCCTAGTTTTAAGTATATGTTTAATTATTATGTGCTATTTAACCTACTTTTGTACGTTAAAAAAATACTTATATATTTTAAAGCGTAAAAAGGCAAAGTATTAAAACAGATAGTTTTACATAAGTTTGATGTTAGTTTTCGAGAACTATTACCTACTTTTCTTTCTTACTTATAATAGTATAATACCAAAATAAACATTGTACATAAATACAATTCAGTTCTGATAGCTTTGGTTTTATATCCAACTTTCTTTTTTTATTTATTGTAAATAGTAATAATAGGCAGATAAGTAATTTGTTTATAATTTGTAATTGTTTATAAAACATAAATTGTTATGTACAATAAAGAGTATAAATAAAATAAAAAATAAATAAATTGTTTTTGTTAAAATAAAAACAATACAGTAATCACACATTTGACTTATTATCTCTCACTTTGACAGGTCATTAAGCCCAATAAAGATACCAAACTTGAGACAGCCGTAGAATATAAATATTTTGGTGCTTTAAATTAGAAAGTGGCAAGAAGTCGCTCGATGCCGACTGGATGCATAAAGCAGCAGACCGGGCTCTGCGGCGACCTTGGGAGAGGCCTATTTCCAGTAGTGGCCTGCAACGGTCTGATGATGATGATAAAGAAGTTGCTGGATGCAGGCCGCTTCCGACAGGTCTCTTACATTCCCTGGAGGAGAGAGCTATGTGCAACAGTGGACATCCTGTGGGTAAAGAGAAAGAGTAAGATAAAATAGTCACGAAAGCGAGGAAACGAAATCCAGTTATTACAAATACCTATTATTTGAGTAATCTCCCGCATAATATAAGCAACATTTGAAATCTAGACAAATAATTCAAATACGTTACGCCCCAGAACATTTACACAGTGCTCAGACATTCTATTAAATATGTTTACAGTTAAGCCCTACAATAAAAGACGAATTACATTCCCCGAATATGAAATCTTTCGCTCGTTTCATTCAGTTATTCAAACACAAATGAAAATTCTGAACTTTCATGAATTATCATTTATTCCATCCCAGTGCTTGTAATACTACAAGCATCCCCGTGGATTATGTTAAAATCTCAATAAAAAGTTAAATGTCAAGATTGGCGCGATCCAATAAAAGTTGCCGTCACATTCCCGCGCAAGTACTAAATGCGTGACATAAAATATAAGGCGGCTGCTGTTTTATTCAAACGTGTTGCCAATCTCGCTTTATGGCTTATAAAATAAAATGTACACATACCTGGATATTTGGCCCTGTAAAACTTTATTCGCGTCTTAGTTAACCTTTAAAAAGTTATAACTTTAGTAATGTTGTATAATATGACATTAATGATAGATTAATGTATAGAAAACATGTATATAAAATGATCTGCTGGTTTATTAAAAAAGTCACATTAGGTCGCTCGACACCACAGAATACTTAACTTTAATATATGCTGAATACACAAGCTGCATTAAACAACAGTTTTCTATCCTAGTTTTCCTATGTTTATCCGAAAATAATATCAATGTACATTATAACTATGATTATGTCCCATATCATACTCGTAATTAGTTGCTAAGAGACAAGCTTATTGAAGTTAATTTAAATTGGCCTTTAAAAAAAGGAAGAAAAGAAAAGCAAAAAAAGAAGCCAGTTCGTGTTGCTGAGGGAGTTTCTTGCGCCGTTTCTTCTTCACAGCTACAACACGTTCCGAAGCAATGGTAACAGAAATTAACAATTCAAAAGATCTTGTAAAAGACTACTTCCATCCATCATCCAAAGGACGTCCACTGCTGAACATAGGCCTCTCCCAATGATTTCCACAGTGACCTGTTGGAGGCAGCCTGCATCCAGCGACGTCCCGCGACCTTTAACAGGTCGTCTGACCATCTTGTCGGTGGACGTCCTACGCTGCGCTTTCCGCTACGTGGCCTCCATTTGAGAACTTTTTGACCCCATCGGCCATCAGTTCTCCGCGCTATGTGCCCCGCCCATTGCCACTTCAACTTACTAATACGCTGGGCTATGTCGGTTACTTTAGTTCTCCTACGGATCTCCTCATTTCTGATTCGATCTCGTAGGGAAACCCCGATCATAGCCCTCTCCATAGCTCGTTGAGTGACTTTGAGCCGCCTAATAAGGCCCATAGTGAGAGGCCACGTCTCGGTGCCGTATGTCATCACTGGCAACACACAACTATCGAAGACTTTCGGTTTGAGGCACTGAGGTATTTTGGACAAGAAGACGTCGCGTAGTTTCCCGAACGCTGCCCAACCGAGTTGGATTCGACGATTGACCTCTCTCTCGAAGTTGGACCTGCCTAACCGGACCACTTGTCCTAAATAGACATATTCGTCTACAACTTCAAGAGTCGAGCCCCCAAAAGCCTACTTGAATAAAGAATATTTTGATTTTGATTTATTGATTTTGTTTTCTGACTGCGATATTATCGTACTAGGCGTTACGCTAGACTCTCCCGTAGATAGAGCATAGCTAGGCGAGCGCCCAGTGCGCCGGAATGGAAAGTGAGTTTAGACCTATTATTATTAATTTGGATACCAACCAATAGAAGCCATAGCAATCTTGTCCATTGCGCCAGATGTGCAAAAAACCCCTGCACCCATTTATATACATAATTTATTTAAGGTATCGATGTAATAAGGGGAAAAGAATAATAATAGATTTGTGTGTAATTAAAATTAAACACCATTTTTTTTTCATTGCAGTCAGCTGAATGGCAGAAATATATTTTCACGAAAGAATATTACTTATACAAAAAACGTCCCTATAAATTTAGGTACATCTGGTGCCGAATAGTAAAACTATCACAGCCGACGAAAGAATATTACTTATAGATGCACTAGATGGCGCTGTTATTATATGGTGTTGCATCTACCAATAAAAGTACAAACTACAAGCAAGATGGGCTACATCGGGATACTATAATATTTAAAAAATAATAATTTATGTAGTCGAGATATATAAGGTATTTAGCTCGTTGCGTTGCATTTTTATACGTATTCAAAATATTGGTTTTCCATTATCACACTGTTTATTTACAGTAGCAACACACAACATAAACGTCTGATTTAAAGTGAGGTTATGTCGGGATTTATTTATTTTTGGTTATGAAATTTCAGTGATTAAAATTAGTTAATAAATTAGTAATTATTGAAATTATTAAACATAAACTCCTTAAGGTAATATTGCTTTTTTAAAACTAGCTAATTTAATTTAGGTTTCGTATATCAAATAAATATTTGTTTTTATTTTTAGATGAATCTAATTAGAAGAGGATTTTCACTTCTCTCCTTGGGGATTAAAGCTCAGTGCACTCAGTTTAAAGGTAAATTATTTGTTAACATTAAATTCAGAACAAACTTTTAAATTTAATTTATTAAAAATAATTTTGTATAGTCATAAATGATAATAAAACACTGCGGCCGTGGTTACTGATACAATAACTCTTTCGTAATATGAATTTTCCTTGAAAACTTAAAATACTCCAACTATAGGGTAACTGATAAACTATGGAACATGAAAATAATTAGGTAAAAAATAATAATTTCGGAACCAAATAAATAATGTAACAATAACAATTTTGCCATAATAACTGCATTAGTTATCGCTGTGTCCCAGTTATTAGGCCCTCCGTAAGCTGCAGCTAACCTATTTCTCATCCTCGATTAATTTTTAAATATAGAATTGGATACCTTCATATTAAACACTACAGTAGCACATGGTTCCAGTCTGTTTATTTGCTTGAATTGCAATAGAAAGTAAATGG
Organism: Deilephila elpenor; assembly: GCA_949752805.1. NCBI lineage: Eukaryota > Metazoa > Arthropoda > Insecta > Lepidoptera > Sphingidae > Deilephila > Deilephila elpenor. The sequence goes on from OX457108.1 coordinate 13,705,889, forward strand.
ATTCCAGAGCAAAGCGTAGGCAGTCCGAGCTTCTTAGTAATATTACAACATGGTATCTAGACATTCTATAATCTAAGGATGAGTACAATAAGAATTTAAGAATGTATTTTGTTGACATAAATATCTGTAACAGACTACATAAAATGTCCTACTGCAAGGCCTCCTCTACAATCGAGAGTATTATTGAGAGGGGTTAGGCCATACTGTCCACCAAACTGGTTTTCTGCAGGTTGGTGGTCTAATTAATTGTTTTTAATGTAGGTAATAGTGTGAACTATGTGATACACTTCCATGTCCAAATATCTGAATTTTTCAATGAAAAAAACATTATCTGTAATTAGCAGATATCTAAAAGGATTTCTTCAAGCCAGGCAACAGTGATAAGATCATAGACTATTTTTTTTTCTGTATAAGTGTTACTGTATTAGCCCATAATTTTTGCTGAGCATGAGACTTCTCCACAACATCAAGTTTGGTTGACACAGCCTTATTTGTCCATAACAGTGGACAGGTGCAGGCTGGTGGACTTCACATACCATAGAAAATCTTATTAAGATCTCTGTGATTATGCGGTTTGACTCACAATGTTTTCAGTAATGTGGTAGTTCACTATAAATAGACAGAACTCTGAAAAGTCAGAAGTGTGCCCAGAAATTCGATCCTACAACCACCGTTAGGCAGCTGCACCCAGTCTGATACCAACAGCCCAACACACTTGTTTTATTGAAATGTGCAAACAGTATTTCGCACTGCTCTTACATAAGTGTGGAATAAGGTGAGAATGTAGATACAATAATTAATTTTATAAATATTATAATTACAAAACCAATATCATGGAAGTTGTAAAAGGCTCATTATTTCGATATATTTATTTCATTTCTGCAATATTTTTCTTGGTATATGAGTAAATATTAAATTAGATTTCAAAACGTGATTATTTATATAGGAAATGCAATAACTGACAATGTACAAAAACAAATTAACATCTGCAACAACAGCTGCAGTAACCATTTCACGCGATTCAGATCGTTATCGCAATGGATTAGGGGTGGTATTGTCGTGGCGTAGGCGGCAGTGGTCAACAATAATATTTGCTTGAGAGATTATTGTGTCGCGCGCCTGTCATTTTGCAGGGAACCCTTCCGCGTGGACCGGGATTATGTCCTTGGGGACTTATTGGTACAGATAGCAAAAACATACTGCTTAAATTCACCGTATCATTCTTAAAGGAATACGAATTAGGTATATTATTGTGAGATAACTATATGATTTAAAAAAAATTAAAACGAGATAATATTTAAAATAAATCAATGTAATAGCTCCATCCCAAATTAATTCATAGTCTTGATAAATTAAAATTGTATGACGTCTTCATGTGTATAAGTTAATGATTTAGAATTGGAGGGATGCGACAGAAACCGATGCAACTAGTATCACCTTCAGTTTCTAACCTACTTAACCACTTGGTATTTTAGTAATTTAACCACCTAGAGTCTAGGCTATAAGGTGGTATATTCAATCACAGGCTTACACAACTTTAATCTTCCATAACTCAGGCGTTATCGTTCATTATACTAAATTATATGGTATATAGACATAATAAACCGTTTGTTTTCCAAATAAAATTATTCATAAATTATCCCATAAAAATAAACCCCAACTTTAACTCTTTTTGCCGACCGTACCATTACAATAAAGGGTTTATGATGAGTCAGCAGTCAGTTCTTACTGACCGTACGGAATGGTCACTCGCAACTAATCCAACACCCGCCATTGACGCCTCATTGTGACCGCATGACTCGAAAACCGAGATGTAGATTGCATTCTGTCATATACAGCTTTTGTGCATATTTTCTTGGTATTAATAGAAAGGTACAAATTGTACTTTTGATGGTTAATGTATGGATTGGGAATTAAAGTTGGTGTGGTTTGTGAATGGTGTTTCTGTTGTAGGGTGATACGAAATGGCTTGAGGGTGGCTCTTTTTGGAATTAGCTGTTTAATTGAACGATATTGTGTACCTCAATGTCTGGATCCTCGGTTAAAGTCCACAATCTGAATTACGTTCTTGGTTTTGGTAATATTTCTATAATTCATAGATAAAAACGTATTGACAGTCTCCGTGGCGCTGTTGGTTAAACACCGGCTTTGAAACGAGAGGTCACGGGTTCGATCCCCGCACCGAGACAAATATTTGTGTGAACCACGAGTATTTATTTCAGGTCTGGGTGTTTGTGAGACTGAAAAGTCTCTCGTAGTTTTTGATAACCACGACACAAGACTCGATCTTAGTGTGAGGTCAGGAATACGTGTGTGACTGTTAGGTGTAATAAATTAATTAATTTTTATTCTTAAAATTGTAAAATTTTGCAAGGACGTTGTTTTCTCTTTTAGGCAGAAACTACTGAACTGTTTTTCTTAAATCATTGCAATATAAGAATTGATAGTACAAAATATCGGACAGTATATAATTCATAATTATACTTTTTGTACCTTCTGTATCAGCCCATATACGTCCCACTGCAGGGCACGGGTCTCCTCTACATTCGAGAGTATGAGAGAGATTAAGCTATATAGTCCAGCCGAGTCTGGTTACCAACAGGCCACCACGCACTTCACCTCTTGAGTATATAATAACAATCCGTATCAAGTGAGTCGAACAAATCCTTTCTTAGTTTTAATAAGTGTCAAGTGCGATTGTGTTATTGCATCCGGCCAAAGCCGGGTTAGGTAATTAATTAAGGATATGGTTCACCTAAAAACTTAAACATACCCGGTCCGAAGTACAGAAATGTTTTTCATTCAACTTCTGTATAGTTTCTGATATAGGTACAAAATATAACCCTTTTAAAATATAACCCACGGTCCAAAAACCTCAAAATATCCCGTTAAAACCGCAGACATACAAACAGTCACAGTTTGAAACCCTTTTATGATGTAGACAAATAATGCTCATCACTTCTGTCTACAAATACATGGTCAGCGGCGACGTGGGACGCGCACGGTACGCACTTTCTCATGAAATTTATGGGACATACTTGATTAATTCCTTTAAGATGGTTTATATGCTTCTACAAGTATTTAGATGTGTAGTAAAGGGTTTGTGATATGCATGGCTGGCTCGTAGCCACGGTATATTAAGATGGATGGACGAATTGCCTCGTACAATATTCGAAAAGGAAGTGTATTCATTACACTTAAAAAATTGAGATTCGTACACAGATTAGCGAGGTTTACAAAACACTGATAATCACTCACATTTTCATTATATTGCCTGCTCTTTTTATGTACCTATATGTATGTTTATCTTAATATACCATAAAAATCGTGTATTAAATATTTAGGTTTTGTTTTCTATCTTGGCTATAAATAATAGATGACGAGTAATTGGAATGTATCTGCTAAGCTTCGATAAAATTGCAAATTTAAACTAACACATAAATAAGCTTTTGAAAATCATATATTAATCCTTCCTAGAAAGTTATGATTTTGTTACGGGCTACAATGCAAGTCTTTCTCTGCATAGTATTGAGGATTAGCCTCAGTGAACTATTTGTGGTAACTGGACTACGTTCTAACAACGGATTGACAATTGCGAAAAACTATTGTAAAGTTACATAGTGGAATAGTGATGTTCAACGGACGACGGAACCGAAGACGAAAATAAGTGCCTAAAGATTTTGCACTGGTTAAATACATTTTCTATAATATTGCATTAATTCGTTAAAAGGAAAACGATAAAAGACATACTTAAAATAAAACTATTTTTTACGGATTTGATTTTATTTATAACATTTTTAATTTCCCGAAGATTCGATTGCTTTACAGCTTTTGTGGTCACGGGGCGGACATCATGAGGTACTATTATTTAGTGCCATAATATGATAGAGCAGATGACCACAAACATTGCTTATATTTCAATGAAGTTAATCTATTTTATTTACTGTCAATATATCTGTTCATGAAAATCATTATAACGTTTTTCTTCGGCTCCAAGCCATCAATCCAAACACTTATTTCTCACAACCCTATCTCCCGATAGAGTTATGCCATTCAAGAGTATTGTTACACAAATAAGATTTATGCTTCGCGGAACGATCTCGTCTGCATCTTGTCGCGAAGATTTTGTTTTTTTTTTCTCCCCAGTCACGCTGTGACAAAGGAATACATTTTAAGCCTGTGTCCGTCATGTGCGGACAATGCCCACTATTAGCGGATTATAATCCGCAAAAAGAGCAGGTACTGTGTCTTGTATGGACCAGTTGTAGACAACAGCGTTAACTCATGGGAGACTAGCGATGTTAATATGTCACTAGGCAATTGATTAGTAAAATAATTAATAATGCTTTTACTCGAATCCAATTTTTGGCTATGATTTTTATTTATTTTTTCCGTATATTTCTAGGTATTTATATTGAAAGGATTTTGCTGAATGTATCGTTTTATGTTAGTCAAAGGGTTTTGAGGGGATTTACTATTAGTCCTGTCACGTTTAACAAGATTCTGTATTCAATATTTCGCACATCATCCTGTCAAATTACCACTGCTCAGCAAATGCCTCTATCCACTTTGTATAAAAGAAGCTTCAATCTTAATTCACCACACTACTTTTTAAATTATAGCTATCTCGTTAAGATCAAACCTTTTTTCTATACAAAAAAATATTTCACAATGAATCTCACCAAGTACAACCAAACATTCTTACACTAATTTATAAAACTAACATCCACTTATCGCATAATTTCATAATACATATTACAAATTTCCAAATCGCCTTCTTTTTCATCTCGCGCCCAACAACATCTTGCATTAGCAGATGCAAGGCTGTCATACTCGTCATAGAGAGCGGACGGCGGCCGATAATCCCAAACTACAACACGAGCATGCCTGTGTATTCAGTGTCGGTGGACACTTGCCCCGCGTCCACTACGTGACGTCCCGGCACTCCCGTAAACATTGTTATTATAAAATAAATATTCATAACTTCTGAATTTTAGTTCTTAGAATTGGCCACTGAAACGGGATAAAAAGAAGTATATTGGCAAAGACAGCTTCTAAGCTTCTTTGTTAAGTTACCTTCATCCCGGTATAGGCCCTTATAGGCCTCACTGTTAGTGACAAGCACTCCGCTCTTCATTTTGCATGGGTTTGAATACATCTTTAACTAAGTTGACAGAAGAGCAAGGAATGTCATTATGTAATAATAACAAATTATACACATGACCACTGCTAAAACTCTCCAAGATTCGAACCGAGGTTTTCGACTCTATGTCAAAAGCCACAGTACATAGAACAATTATGTATTACGTCTTGTGTTGTCGAAGAAATATCTTCATCAATTTGATATGAACAAAATTAGAGCGTCGAACTGAACATACTCTTGTTCTTGTTTACATGTATTTTAGTTTTAACGTATCACTTTCTTCCTGCAATTTTCACATCGGCTCGCCAAAACTCTTTGCGTATTCACAATAAAAAAAAAAACAAAAGAAATCGCGTTGCGGTTACGGCCCAATACTTACCACATAAATGGAAAACACATTTCAAATACCTGACGAGCGCAAAAAAATCGCAGTTAACATGTCAATATAGAACAGTTCCCATGTGTCTGTCTGTGTGTGTGTGATACAAATTGTGCCACCCTTTCGGCCGACACAATTGATACAATCGACAATGGACACGCCTTTGTGTGGCAGTTTTTGTGTGCGTATGTGAACGTCTTTATGTGGATGTTGATTCATATTTTTGATTTATGTTACTGTAATGCCGTTTAAATGACAAGTTAGATGTTCGTTTTTAGTGATATTTGGAATTTAAACTCCAATAATATTTGTTTATTGTCTACTAGGCACTACACCAACTAATGTGGTACACGATAGGACTATTTCAAGAATCAGGAGATAATCTAGGTCATCTCCACTGACCCCCTCAGATAAAATAACACTAAGAATTCAATGATTCACCTACTTTTCTGTGTATTCCTTGTATCCTGTAAGTTAATTTGTAAAAACTTCAATTGTGTTTATTTTATTTTCAAATGCGTCATTTGGAAACGAATAATGTAATTTACATTCACACTCGACAGCGCCATGACATTCAATAGATACCTTATTCTTAATTTTGCTGTTTCATACAACGTATGTTACTCCACAACTCCATCTAATAAAAGCCTTCAAAATTATTTATTTGTCGAATTAATATTTAATTTCTACATTCAACCCATTTTCCTCCCAAAACTTCGTAATCTCTACATACAAATGTACAATAACAGTAACTATACCTCTTATAAATTCGTCACGCCCTCAAACCGTGCGACTATTTGCAACCCGTCCACAATGTTCCGCAAGCTTACAGTTGAATACTCGCACAAAAGTTGTTCTTTTCCAAATCTGTTGATAATCCGCGCTCCACAATATTGGTTGACACCTGCCGACTTTGGATCGGTAACGGGACCATGAAGATGCCTTGTGATATGGCGCAGTTAGATAAAAGAGTTCTGAAAATAGTACTTAAAGTAATGTATTTTATTTTATTTTCCTAAGTTACATTCAGGAGAAGTAGTAAAAAAATTTGGAAAAAAGTACAAAATTAAGCCTTTTAATAAAGGACGAATGGTATACCGGCTGTTGGTAACACAATGTTGTTGTTGATAGCGTTTGGCACTTAACGACTGATATAATTACTAAGTACCAACCTGCACTAACAGCATAGTGATCACGAATTCTAGATTATTGTCTCAAAACCCTTACACAATACTATACTTCAGATTTTTGTATATTTTACTATATTATAGTAGCAATTTAAACAAATAACAACGCGGATGATGATTTCTTGTCTGTTACAATTATTTTCACTCAGTACTAATTACTCGTTTTTACGTGTCCAGAGACTGCTGTTTAGTGATTACATTTATTTAAATGATACTCCATAAATACACCTAGATTCTGCCTCCAAACCTTCAAAACCAGTTAGAAATGTAACAGTATTCTTTTAAATTCCAGCGATACCTCAACTGCCAGCGCCTAGTATACAAGTTCCCACAGCGGCAGCTCCTACAGGTCTAATCGCGAGGGCCATGGCGTCCCTCGCGCAGATGCACCGCTCCGGACCACACATCAAGAAGAGGAAGTCTAGAAACCCGCTCAATGGCAACCCTTTTGCTAAGGTAATTTGGAACTTCGTTGATTTTAGCGCAGATACTATAGGATGTAAGCCTGAACTAGATGCTTAAGTCGCTTGTATGATTTTAAAGGACTGCCTGAATATCAAAAAAATAATTTGAGAAAATAGTTATTTGTTATGGGATAACAATTAAAGTAATGTATGATTTACACAGCATTCTCGACTCAATCTTTTAGAATTGTTATCCTTTACAAGTTCTCCACAAAGAGTAACTAAGTCGGCAATATGCCAGCGTAGTTTGCTCTGATCCAAGCTCTCTCGATTAAACTCCTCGTTGTAAGGGGATCCCGTAATCATTGAGCGATTATGGGTTAATACAATAAAGTCCCTATAATTCCAGGGAGTAGTACTAAAGACATTAATCAAGAAGCCAAAAAAGCCAAACTCAGCGAACCGCAAGTGCGTGCTGGTGCGCCTGTCCAACGGCAAGGAGATGGTGGCCTACGTGCCCGGCATCGGACACAACCTGCAGGAACACAATATCGTGCTCGTCAGGGTCGGCAGGTGGGCTCTATGTAGCATTACTGTATTTTATTACTAGATATAGGTCACTAAAGCCGGAGCTTAAACATCTACAACACTTGCGTAGTAGTTGTGTTGGCCTCTCAAGATGAAAAAGAAAAGAGACAGGAAGAATTTCACTCATCCAATGAAATATAAACAAATAAATAAATCCAACAGTCACATTGGATAGTCACATAGATTAGTCCAACACACACTAAGATGAATCTTGTGTCGTGGGTATCAGGAACTACGAGAGACTTTTCGGTCTCACAAACATCCAGACCCTGTACAAATATTTGTGGGCCTCACAAATATTTGTCTCGGTGCGGGGATCGAACCCGCGGCGTCTAACGAACGCGTCACGGAGGCTGTCAATATGACAGCAAAGCCGTCGCCTTGCTGGTTTAGTGCAAGACAATGGCACCACCACGTTCGAACCGACGCATTTCTATTCTAGCCCTTGAATTGTGAATAGTTTGTCACTGCCATTCTATCCACAAGCCCATATTTCATAGCTCATGTAGTTACTGTTACGTTACAGGTTGAAGGATTGTCCAGGAGTGAAGCTGAAATGCGTGCGAGGCAAGTACGACCTGCCGCACGTCATCAAGCAGAAAGTATAATACCACCTTATTGTTGTAGCTCGGTTAGTTTATTATATTAGTCTAAGGAATACACGACGTTTTATTTCCCAATTTACAACCTTTAATTACATGAATCATATGTACACGCATGTTTCCTCAAGGAGATACATACATACATACATAAACTCACGCCTTTATCCCCGAAGGGGTAGGCAGAGGCGCCACCAGGACACCCACATTTCGCCTTGTATGTTCCGTCCCATGATGTGATAGGGGGCGAGCCTATCGCCATATCGGGCACAAATTCCTGACTCCGGGCTGATAATGAATAGAAAAATCCAATATCACTTTGCCCGACCCGGGACTCGAACCTGAGACCTCAGCTTTGTAACCGTACCGTAATACAACTACGCCACCGAGGCGCTCAAGGAGATAGGTAGACATTATACAGGGTGTATCAAGACCGCGACCGAAAACGACCCTGTATATGTAACTAATTCCACACCCACAATTCATCGAACTTACTTTCGCCTGAAATTGTGATTCATTTACTATCTTTAAATCTGTAATATTTAGGATTTTGTATTTAACTATTATCATGTTGTCTCATTTTTCATTTATTAAATTAAAAGAAGTTCTATAGTTAAAACTTAGCCTTTCTCTTATTTTCTATTAGCTATTATTTATTTATAATTGAGTGTAGCTCAAGGTTTGTTTAATCGGATTAAAATTATAATTCTGCGGCCGACCAATATGCCAAGGCAATAAAATTAGGTGCACGGATTAAATTTATTCATTTGTTTTGCTAATCCGGGCATTTTTGGGTTAAAAAAATAGCTCCTATGTAAACGATAATATGCCGGCATTGCAATTACAATAAGAATTTTTAATCTATGTCGTAAATCAAAAAGTATTAAAAGATTAATAAATGGCAGTGATCGTTTGTTTGAATATTAAAGTTTTATGTCCATATTTCTAACCTCGGGTTTCATGTAATAAGCAAATATTTATAGATGGCTATCCAATAGTGTAGATATTTGATTTTCTGATATAGATAATATAAAGGGAGGTCAATTTCCCTCCTTGTTTCGAATACCTGGGTTAAAAAATACTAATCATTACTAATTACTTATAAAGTTTTGTTTTTTAGATATCTACTTATTGTTGAAAACCCGAAGCGAGAAAAGATTCTACATCCCTATTTTCTAATACATTTCATTCGTACAACCAATAGCGTGAGAAATTGTGCTATCACTTGGTCTGATTTGATTTACCTTTTTTGTCTTGAAGAACATATAAACTTGAGTTTTCTCATTTCAATATTAAATTGTTTTATTTTTCTTTCCACAAAATTGTTATGATTGATCAGTATTCAGTATTATGTACAAAAATTGTGGTGTGAATAATTATAAATATAAAAAGTTGTGTGTATTTGTGAAAAATTATAGAAATGAAAGAAATACATTTTTAATTAATATTTTATTAATTTTACTAGCGATAGATATAAATTAACCCTTTTCTTGGCAGAAAAAAATATGTACGGGATTAGTTCTTTTTTGTTTAATTCTGTTTTGAATACAAGTATAAGTGATATAAAAAATGAAAAAAAAAATCCTGGATATTCAGTTTTGGAGGTATACAATGTATCTCACGAGATACATTGCCAAGTATCTGTACTTTCTCCCACATAAGCCAATGTATCTGAGAGGATACAATGCTCAAAATAAAACTCAACAAATTACTAAAATATAAATTATAATCGGAGTTATGGATATGAAATTATAAAATAAACAATAAAACCTTAAAAATAATATAACTACCATAAAAAAAAACTATTGAAGTCAGCTATGAAACATTAAAAAACAATTTCTATTAGGCAGAAGACAAAGTTTGCATAATGGTTTCTTAGATTTACGTGAATGTTACACATTGAAATAAAACTATTTTTACGGATTTAAAAAATTTAAAAATTAAACCAAATCGCGATAAAATCCGTAAAAATAGTTTTATTTCAAGAAGACAAAGTCTTAGGCCGCATTTTCAGCACATAACAGTAGTTTGTCCTTTAATGCATAGTTTGCACCACCCCTTGCCACTGAATATTGGGAAATGTCCAACCTGATCGTACCTGACACAAGGTGTGGGTCTTGGCGTAACAGGAGCTTCAATTATTTTAGCTGGAGTAGGCCCTGCCACGTCTAATCGCTCTAATGAAGTCTCCTTTTTGTGCATCAATATACTTTGAATTGTAAGAGCTTTTGGCGTATAGGCTTTGGGCGTGTAATTACAAGCCTTGGTCGTTTAGATCGGGACGACAACGCTACAGGTGATGATAAGTTTAGTGTACATGGAGAGGCTACATTTGTTAACAAAACGGATGTCAATCGCTGTGTACCAATTGGTGATGGCTGTTGAATAATTGGCGATGGCAAAAGTGGAGAATAGGTTACTTCTGCTTGAATAAATAATAAATAAATTTACAACCAACAGTCACATACATAGTCCTGACCCATTAAGATCAATTAAGTCTTGTGTCGCAGGTATCAGAAACTACGAGAGACTTTTCGGTCTCACAAACACCCAGACCCGAGACAAATATTTGTGGGCCTCACAAACATTTGTCTCGGTGCGGGGATCGAACCCGCGGCCTCTCGTTTCACAACCGGCGTCTAACCAACTGCGCTACGGAGGCTGTCAACGGTGTCTGAGGTGTTGAACGGGCGTAATTTCTTCATCGGACAATAAATTAAGGTTTTCAAACGACGACGGTAACGAAGGCGGACTAGACGATAAATAGCTCTCCAACCTTGCTATAGAGACGGGGTGTATTTCGCTATCTGAATCTGAAGTCTCACTAAAATCAGATTTTCGGCCAGACTTAGGTACTTAGGCTAAACATTTTTTCGCTCGATATCCACGGAATTTCTACGGTATGTAAGTCCGCCAACCCGCACTATGCCAGCGTGGTGGACTATTATATGGCCTAACCACTCTCAATCGATTCTCTCGATTGTAGAGTAGGCCCGTGCCCTGCAGTGGGACGTATATGGGCTGATATAGATATAGATAGATCCACGGCTCAACCTTCGTTCCATGGTATTCTGCAAAGAAATTAAGCATTCACCACCAATACCAAGCATACACACAGACTTGTTATAGTAATATTCTTTGCCAAAATAGAAAATAGAGGCCCGTTAGTTACATTTCTAGCATTCTCATAATTCATAAATATAATTAAAGCCACCCACTGAGCAAAAGTTTAGTACAATGAGCAAGATCATAAACGACGTATTTACAGCAATAAATCGCCACCCGTGCAAGCAGAGACACATGCAAAAACTATTTCATAACATTCCCTTAATATGGCAATGTGCACCATGAGATACCTAACATGCAACAAGTAATTCCATATTAACGTGGCGGTGTGCACCCAGAGATACATAACAGGCAACACCTAATTCTGTTGTAACTTGGCGGTGTGCACTCAGGGATACATAGCACGCAGTACCTAATTCTGTAATAACTTGGCAGTGTGCACCTTGAGATACATACACAAACAAGATTCGTTTTTTCATACAATAGTTAACATTTGGTTTGAAAATACAATTAATACACATGTTTACTTCGTAAGGAATATAAAAACAATCACACTCTATAAAATATATCCACGTAGAATTAAAAAAATACAATATTCTTACCTTCTTGCGTTGGATCGTGTCGATTCGACGAACAATTTTCGATTTAAAAATGTAACGGTACTACCAACATTATCTTGCTCAATAAATAATCATTCGGAAACACACAAAATATAAATTGTTATGTGATGTTTCGTTTCATTCACTATATTTTTCAAACTAGGCATTTTTAAAGTTGACTGTATCTGACGAGATACATTGTCAAGAAAAGGGTTAATTAGATACGTATATACAAAATCACATGCAGTAATTACTTATTCGCTAAAAATTGCACAATGGATACTTATCCCTATAATATTTTATTTCCACACACAAATATATTTACAAAATTCTATTTTCATAAATACTATCCTATAATTATTGTTATAATAAATTAAATTAACCTTAAACCTATTTCTTACAACTATCTTCAAATTGCACATATACTATCAGTCTTTACATAGGAACTTTAATTTTATATTACACTTTAATGGTCTCAAAAAATATACAAATTAATTTCTATGACCTAACTTAGGACTTATAAATATTTCAATTCCTACTAGATTGTTGGCATCTTCCACAGACTTGGTTGGCAAGCAAGGTTTTTAAGCCGGCGACTTCTCGTCTAAGATAGGAGACTTTTAAAGCCAGGTGGATTTCCCTGAGTTTCCTCCTGTCACGGCTTTGTTTTGCCGCGAAGTTGTTCCTCTCCCTCTGTCTTCTGTAAGTCTCATCTGCTGTCTCGTTCTTGGACTGCACTGATCTCCTCATACGCGGATTGTTGCCTGTAAACAAAAGTAATGGTTAATGGATATCACTGTTAAAATAATTGGGGATTTGATAATTAAATGTCGATTTAATTCCAATAAATATCCTTTTGTGCATATTTGTGTTTTAGAATCGAGTGTGGATCTCTAGAATAAGTTGTTGAGGGCCTCAATCGAATGGTATTAAATAAGAAAATATGAACTCATTAAAAATAAGTACTATTTGTAATTTATTTAAAGACACTTACCTAACAATGTACCGCCATTCTTCTCAGCCATAGCCCTCAGCGCATCTCGCTCAAACGCTTGAAAATCCGGATCATCTGAGAGGCAATCCACGTCCACCATGTCAAAGCTCCTCTTCATAGGCTGGTCCAGAACTGGCGACGCAGGAGGAGACAGATCAGGTCGCGCCACACTTGGATACACTTGTTCGTACCGCGGATACGACTCGTACGAGGATATGCTCCCGCCGGATAGCGGGGATATCTGTCCCACCGCTGCATATACAGGCTGAGGATACCCATGTACCGGATACTCATGCGGAGGATAATTTACGTATTCAAATCTTGTGTAATCCTCTTCTTTGACCGTCTTCGTCAAGTCTAAAGCGACGTCGTCGGCATAAGGTGTCCACAGCGCCATAGTTCACGAATTGATAAACTCCGATCACAAATAATAGATGTCGCTAGTCACAGATGTTGCTCCACGGAAGGGTGCGATGGTAATGCGGCAAGGGTTGCTCAAGCGCCCCTTTTGTTGCGAGGGGCGGTGTTTATATTGGTGGGGTGAAGTCGACGCTGATTGGCCGAGGGGTGGCTACCTGCGACCCTAACGGGATAGGGGAGACAATACCTTTAATTAAACAGTAAAATGTAATGCGATTGCGTTGAATATTTCTGGGAACTGAAAGTGGTATACGTAATATATTGTTTCAATTATGTAAGATATTACATGCAGTTATAAAAAGGCCATTTTCCTAATTTTTGCGGAAAAATTGACTCGACGGAAAAAAATATTCCTACTACGAATGAAGTTTCGTATCATGTACGAATTACATCTTTGTGAATGGCCTAATTTGTTTGGTCCTAAGTATTTATGTATATGATATTCGTGTATTCATAGCACCTGTAGTTCTATGTATTAGAACTATATTTTTCAAGGTAAATATTAAATTATTGCAACAATCTAGTCTTAATACAAATTTCATTTGGTACATTTTTTATCCTGGATCATATTTTCCAATATTATTTTTGCACTTTAAATACTACATTACGTGCTGAAAAATATTTTTTCCAGGATAAATATTAAATCAGTATGTAATAATCTAGTCTTAATACAAATTTATTTTGTTTTTTTTTAATCCTTGATCATATTTTCCAATATTGTTTACGTACCTATAAAAACTCCATTAAGTGCTTAAAAATAAATAATACGTCATCAAATAAACATAGTGTTGACGAAAATAAAAACATCAGTGACTCAACAACAATTTGCTAACGATTTTGTTTACGATTGCAAGTTGTTGTTGGATGCAAATGACAATTAAATTACATTATTGTAATACATCAAACAATGATGGATGAGATAATTAACTGCATCTAAAGACCTGCTCAAGATTGAAAACCTATTCTCAGAAATTATGTCTTAAGGATGTCTTAAGGGCATTATAGATTGCACACTTCGGTAATAATTGCTAGTCAATTTTTAGCTCGTGAGTTTTCAATAAATCTTAACGAAATACGAACTTGCTAGATCCAAACGAAGTATCTTTATATTTATACGCACATATTTTTGTTAAGATTATCTATCTAGATTAAAAATATACCTTCTACATACGAGCAAGGAGTGGGAGTAAATTTTACATCAAAAACATTTACAAAACCAACCACAAAATATCAAGCGGTAAAATCATTACTTTCCCATGACAATTCAAATAGGTTTCAATGAAGCCATGCGTATGTCCAGAGTATTGAGATGAGCTACCGAAGCATTGGGTCGCATTGCATTGTGGACACTTCCGCTCTTACTTGCGGTGGCACGGTGGTCCAAGGGCCACAATGGACCCTGAAATGGATAGCTCAATTCAACTGAAAGTATTCTTAATAGATAAGTAACTGTCGAAGATGTAGGGTTATAAAGTAATGTACTTGAATGAATAAAATATAAAACTGGCAGTAGTTCACATGTAAAATCATTATCGCTTTGGATAGATTTGGTGGCTTACAATATTTTATTCGATATCTTAGACATATCCAATAAAATAAACTATTTTAATATGTTCGTTAAATAGTATATAAATAATTTATATGAAAAATACATGTCCCTACATAATAATAATAATTTATACAGGGTAGGTATATCTAGACCCCGACCGAAAACGAAGCCAGGTGGTATTATAAGTGACTATATATTTTTTAATTTTATAGCGATCTTCGTATTTGGGTGTTAAATACATAATTTTACTAAAATAATAATGTATACCTGTTAATTTTTCGCAAAAACTAGTTATATACCACCCAAACACGAGGATGTTTAAAAGATTGCAAAAAAAAAACTGTCGCTATTTTGTGTAATTTTTAGTTGCTTTGTGTCTGTAACCACTAAAACTGCCACCTGGCTTCGTTTTCGGTCGCAGTCTTGATATACCCGATATGAAAAATAATTTAAAGTGAATAGGCATAGAAATCCCAATCCAACTGATGATATGATTATTCTGTAACTAAATCACTGCGGTATTTAAAAATAAGGCTATAAATCATAAAAAAATAAAACAAAATAGCGTTTCAAACAATATTCCTGTGAGCCAGATTAAATTAATCCCGCAAATAATACGCCAGAAACTTCTAGAAATTGTGGCTTAGCGGCGTTTCTTCCGATTTAATCCACTTTTAATCGGATTAATAAAAAGAGATGCAATAAGTAGTAACAACCCGTTATTTGAGACAATCCGGGCGCATTGTTACCGGCTGCAACGTTTGTCCGCGCCGTCATAAAACAATTATTGTTTTGTGACCGAGGATCGGGAGGATGCAGGTAGCGGCGCACGTGACAATATTCTCAAAATGTGACTTAATTTTTAAATAAATATTTAATGTTTTTAAAAGTATATATTTTGTACATAAATATTGTTAAATTGATATTTATATTTACTCTACATGCGAAGTGTGATATGAAGTATTATGTGCCGTATAGTAAGAACATTTTGATTATATTGTTCTCAACAAATAAATAATAAGATATATACTACATAGGTAGGTACTTATACATATTAATGTGTGTTATATTGTTTTAATCTTAACTTTCCAATTCAAGGACTCAAACGACACTGCGAACTTAAACTGATGATTTTTGAAGGCGAAAAGCATTAATTTTATAATATAGGAATTTAATTTCTCGCTATTTCTCGGTTTCTTACATCTGGTTACTTTACAACATTTAACGAATTATTTATGTTTTTGAATTTTTTAGGGGAGAAAATGTTAAAAAGATATGTAGTTTTTATCAACATTTTGGTCCTGTTAATATTGCCATTCAAATTTAAAAGGCCCGAGTAGACCTTAAAGCATTTAAAACAGACGATCAATATACGGGATAACATAACTGACATGTTAAATAAATAATACCGCCTGTGGTCATCCTCACATGTCCAGATTGATTGAACACCGTATGATCACTGACCACACGCAAACGCAACTTTTTTCTACTGCATAGAACCAGCATGCAAATAGTAGGTATCTGATGATCAGTGATTACTGCCACCGATGAACATACTTAATCTGGATTGTAGATGCGTTGCCGGCCTTTCAAAATGTGAAGGAAATTAAAAAAGAGACAAGAAAAAAGACGGGAGGTGGAAAGCAGTATTGGGCCTTCGGATATCTTGTTTACTAAGTGAAACAAGAGAACAAAGACGATACTATTTAAAAGATTTGACTGTATCTAGAATTCTTTTCATAGTTGTTTTTCAGCTAGGGTTTATTTATTTATTTGAATATTTAACAACCATGGTATTTCAGCACTCTTTCCTTTACATCGGAACCTGGTCAGCTTAATTTTAATCCATGCCGATCTGTATTTATTGAAGAAACCATAAATTTCGAAATTCTGTTTATTACTAACTTAAAGTTTTAACTTTATGCAAGGGATTATATTAATTCCCTCTGGTATTAAAGCCGCCATGTTATCTACAGAAAAACTATTTACCCCAAAAAATAATCCGGCCTAGCAAAGATGAAAAAATAAACAATTTTAATCCCTACACTCATTTTATTACTTTGTAAATCCAACGGACATATTGAGCGCCAACCGAATTTTAAATTTTATCTTCTTATCTATAAAAAACAATTATATCCTCTATATTGCAGTAAAAGCGAATAATAAGGATAAAATATCTAGAAAAACGTCAGTTAGAGTTTAGAGCGAAAATAGCCCAGTCAGAGGTTCGGGTTCGATGCCTGACCACAACTCTGGCTTATTAAACTTATTTATTGTATCTCCTTGCGCCTAGCATTCACATACTTTATTATATTGAGTATATATATATTACGTGTATTTATTCACGGATATAAGTACTTATAAGTACTGGAAGTACTTATACTTGGACTGCCTCGGTGGCGTAGTTGTATTACGGTACGGTTACAAAGCTGAGGTCTCGGGTTCGAATCCCGGGTCGGGCAAAGTGATATTGGATTTTTCTATTCATTATCAGCCCGGAGTCAGGAATTTGTGCCCGATATGGCGATAGGCTCACCCCCTATCACATCATGGGACGGAACATGCAAAGCGAAATGTGGGTGTCCTAGTGACGCCTCTGCCTACCCCTTCGGGGATAAAGGCGTGAGTTTATGTATGTATGTAAGTACTGGAAGTTAATAGATTCACGAGAAGTCTTCGGATTTCTAGTACAATTATTTATAATCACCACTTTATCTCTTCGTGTGACTTAAAATTAACAAAATAATGTGACAACTTTAATAACACACTATAACTCAATATGGTCTTCCAACCAACCTTATGTAACGAACCCGTTATATACAAACAATACATGGATCGAACCCCCGCTATTCACAGGAGGGTGTCGCAACGCATTGCAACATGGGGTGTGCACAATAGTATCAAAAATCAACCTTATAACAAATGCTTAAGGTTGTTTTTAATTCAAATGCAAGTTTGGTGACAATGCAAGGCATAGCCCATAGGATTAGCGTTCCGTTATCGATTGTTGAATCTTCGAAAGGGTTTTACGAAATCTGTGGTTTTGGGATGTTGTTTAAGAGAAATATAAGTTTTATGACGCGCGGGTGTTAGACAACGATATCTGTATTTGAGGGATTTTAAATGTATTGAATCTGTATCAGCAGAAGGGCAAACACATTCAAAAGGACAATCAGCATTTACATAGGCAGAGACCATAGATAAGTTGAATCAGAAACTATGAAATGTCTGACCAGGATGGAAGCTGCTTAGACATGCAGATTTAATAAAAGTACCTACCCCACAATCGCACAATTTTTCCGAATTCTACATTAAAACATATCATATACCTAAGTCGTGCGTCGTAGGATATTTAAAACTAAGAGCGACTTTTCGGTCTCATAAGTCACAACACACAAACCTGAAACAAATTGTTGTAAACATAGATGTTGTAAATGACACAAATATTAATTTCAGTGCAGATTGAATCCACGACTTCTCGTTTCTTAGACAGCATCTCAAACTAGGATTAAGTTACAATTATATGTCAGTGAATACAGCTGATGCTAATACTAGGCAAAATCTGGACTAGGTAAGACATGTTTTTTTTTAGTAAAACAAATATTTTTGCTTCGCACAAATCACAATGTTACATGAACCCATTTACTTCTCGTTGTATGAATTTGACAATAGGCTGTGTCTACATGACCCGTTCGTGAGGGCGGTTGCGCAATAAATCGTGGTTCGAGTTTTTTGTACACTTACATAACACATAATGGGGGCGGCGCTATGTCATAAAATAATGTGCACCTTTATTAATATGGGTGTAAATACAATATGTATGTATTCTGTGCCTTATAGAAATCAATCAGGGTTTGTGATGGCAACAATCAAATCTAAAACCGACTAAATTCGATTGTTTTCGCGTATTTCACTTTCATAAATATCATACTCGTATATCGTTTAATATATCCGACAGCGATACGCACATTAGTCTTGTGTCGTGAGTTTCAGAAATAACTAAATACTGTCGGTACAACAGCACCCGAAGACGCAAGATTTTTTGTCACAGAGCACGAATTAATCCCTTATCCTTTCGTTTAACAGCCTACTACTTAACCAACAACCGAGGCTAAAGAATAAAACCACATACGTATATACACACCCTCCATAACAAGACAATTTCTACGAGAGGGTTGCGTTAACTAATTGAGTTGGGGCATTCGCTCCCCTATACGCAATAACTAACTCAATATTGATCCACTACGGTACATAAGGGATGGCGAATACTTTGTGCGGGCATTTCTAATGCAATTTATTAATATAAGTAGAAATAAAAAGCTATATTTAGGAATGAATATATTTTAGATGAATGAGGTTGCCGAAATCCCATAAAACCCTTTCTTCCGACTGTCTTTTTTTCGTCCCTTTGCGTTCCAATTTCGGGAAACCGATAACGCACCTATGATAAGAGTATTGTACAAGATATATTTATAGGTGTAGGTGTTCGTAAATTGCCATGAGTACCATCAGGTGACTAAGTTACCCATTTCCCCTCTATTCTTTCAAAACAATCCATACGAATACATAAAGCTTTTGTTTTTTAACGCAATAATCTCAGGAACTAATAATTAGGGTTAGAAAAAAATAGTTTAGGATATTTAATTTATCTGTTAAATGTATGTTATATATCGAGGAAGTATTCAGAATCAGTGCCTACCTAAACACCGGGCATATAAAAGCACTCCAGAGTTCCAGCCACGTGCTCATGTTTACACAACTTGATTGGCTGTGATGCTTCTCGGTAGCGTAAAATAAATACTGTATTGGATTTCACACACATTCACGAATTTGGCACGAGATGAGACCGGGGACATACAGGCGAAGGGTAATAAGTATTATGACATTGGTTTCTTAGATTTACGCGAATGTTACACATTGAAATAAAAATGTGCTGACTGACCGTCCCGTGAACACGAAAGCTGTAAAATGTAAAGTAATCGAAACGTCGGGCAAGTTAAAATATTTAAGAACATACCAACTCCGCGATAAAATCAGCAAAAAATAGTTTTATTTCAATATTATGACACCTTTATCCCGTAGCACTGCAAAGTCGGCTTTGCAAGCCCTTTCAACGACGCATTGTGAAAATTCGTAAGCTTGAATGCCTGTGTTTACGATAGAGCTATGACTGTAGGTGAAGATGTGGATCAAACTGCAGATTGACTAATATACTGACCGATAGTAAGTCTCTCTCGTGGATCAAGTTATTCATTATCAGACAGCTATCGGCTAAAGAATTGAGCTTTGGGTATTTATGAAATTTTGTACCTACTTTTCCTATTCATAGATAATGATTTTTTTCGAGACCCAGAACGTTGGCCCATTTACCATTTCTATACATTATTTACTCACTTAAAATTACCACCTGCACAAACGACATCACAGCTCCCAGTTTTATTGCCGCCATTAGCTACTGCTGGTTAAAAATTACAGTTAATGTCTTTATAAAGGAAACAAAAAGCGCGGCCTTGCTCCCGGCTCATAACATAAAGCGCAGTAAAAAAATAAAAAACTTGGGCGGGAACGGTGAGCGCACGCGCCGCGTTTGTGGATATATCCACCAATAGGAGACCTTTATGCTCGCGACTTTGGTTTAATATAGTTATTCGTTACAGTGTTAGGTATGTTTTCATTGACATGTTTTTATATACCGAACAAAGGATACCTTGGTAAGAGAGCTTGTCAGCTGCATATTATCATTTATGAGCCATTACTGTCGGCTGCATAATTCACATTTTTAAAGACCTTTGAAATGACCAGTAGTTTTTTTTAATATAGGACCAAATGATTTATATCAACACAAAATCAAATATCGTTTTTAATTTCTTACTATAAACTTATAAAACACTCATCGCTTATTCGATGCCTTTTTAACACAGACTTTTTAATAATCCTTTCTTGACGCCGCGCCGCGCCGTTTTGAATTTGGTTACTACATATTATTTATTTATTTATTTAAAACTTTATTGTACCCCTGTGACATACATATAGAACACAATACATAAAAAAAAGACGTACAAAAGGCGGTCTTATCGCTCAAGGCGATCTCTTCCAGACAACCAACCATAGGATGGATAAGAGAAAACGACAATATTGGGGTACCATGAGGTGTACGAAAGATGAAGCGAGACAATAAGAAATACATACATAATATTTGTAAAAAAAATAATAATAATACATAAATGTAAATATATATATATACATATAAATACATACACACATACATATATATATATACATACACAACATATACATGCATGCATAAAAACACACAAATTCAAGTATAAACGTAATAATATCGAAAACATAATAATAAAAATGTACATATATAAACATACATACATATAAACACATATACATGTGTTCATACTTATACAATACATGCAGTGTCTTCAGTGACTTTGGGAAAGATAATGCTGTTTCACTAATCTTTTGAATATGGGCAAGGACTTTGACCGCCTCACTGTGACAGGTAGTGCATTCCATAGCCTAGCAGCTTGTACAGTGAAAGATTTGCCATAAAATGTAGTGGAATGCACAGGGATTTTTAGTATTAAGTTCTCTGATGACCTCAGGGATCTAGAATGCGTATCATGAAGAAACTCGAATCTGTTATTGAGATACGAAGGAGAGAGGGGATTAAAAAGTATGGAATAAAGAAGTGATAGAATATGTGTATTCCGGCGAAACCTAATGGGTAACCACTTGAGCTTGTTGCGGAACTCGGAAACGTGATCATATTTGCGCAGTCCAAATATAAATCTAATGCAGAAGTTTTGAAGACGCTCAAGTTTATTAAGTACATACCTCCATATGAGTTTATACCTAAAAAACTGAATTATTTACGAGAGCAACAGTAATGGTAAAGCAAGATTTCATGCTTCTATCTAGCTAGACTCATGGATCCAGCAGTGAGTCATTAGAGTAATTACATTTTGCAAAAATAGTTTTTTGCAATTTAGAAAAACATCTGGCAAAAATAACCAAGCGCTTAATCGGATTATTTTGCCCTGACTGTGACTTTCCCAGTTTTCTTTGATGCCGGATTAAAGTTCCCTTTAAGTTTTACAATCGACCTGTATAACGGATTATTTTAAATTCCCTATTGCAGTTACAGAGGTCGGATTAAAATCGGCCGCCATAAAATAAAAACAATGGGCAGATTAAAATTGAAACTTTATGATCGAGTTAATATTTCTAGGATGGCGGCGATTAGAGAATTCGCGGTGATTGTAAAGCAAGGATTCAGAAATTTAGTTTTATGGTCTTAGTAGAATAGTAGATGAAAATAATATTGCCAGTTCGAACGGATTTTTAATCTGGTAATGATTTATGGAAGTTTTTATTTGTAAGTTAAGATAAACAATTTTGGTTTATATTGTTTTAAATTATTTGTGTTAAGCCATATTACATGCGGACAAGGAGGAACAGTTAAAAAGCATATAAAAATAAGTTAATGAAATAACTAATTAGGTATTGGAACGAAGTTCCTTATCATGTTTATATTTAAATTTTGAGTGTTAGTGAGTAAAGGTAAACATTATAGTGAAAGTATTGTTGAAAAAATGTGTTTATTTGGTAGTGCTAAGGCAAATTATAATTATACTATGTACTTTGGTAAATAGTTTTATAATATAAGTTATTTGATTAAAGTTAGGTATGAGATATGTATGATTGTAATTGTAATTTAAAGCCCAAATATGCTGCAAAATTTATTGCGATAAATTCTATAAAACTCTGACATACACGATTTCATTATAAAAAAATATTTACACGTTTACAATAATTTATATTTACAATTTCTACAGACTTATATCTACGATAATAACTTAACATTCAGAGAACCGTCTGATTAAAGTCTTGAGATTAACATCACAGTTCACACACTTTTTATAACAGAACTATGCTGTTACTTCAAAATATCTTCTTATTTCAGGTTTTCTATTTCAGCAGTCACAAATCTGCCGACATCTGCTACAAACTCCTGCCGACAATCTCCCTCTGAGTTCTGCCATCTTCTTCTTCAAATACGTCACTTGGAAGGCTAGCCGGACCTCCCTCAGTTTCCTCCTGTCTCTGCTCTGCTTTGCCGCGTAGTTGTTCCTCTCCCGTTGCTTCCTGTATGAGTCGTCTGCCGCCTGGCTTGTCTGCACAGCTCTCCTCATGCGAGGGTTGTTCCCAAGTAAAGTACCGCCGTTCTTCTCAGCCATAGCTCTTAGTGCATCCCTCTCAAAAGCTTGGTACTCCACATCGTCTGATAAAGATTCTGAATCAAAGAAGTCTGGAGAGTCAGGCGGCGATGGTGCAGGTAGGGATTTCTGTGGCTGATACTGAGGCCACGACCCTGCGTCAGGAGATATCGATGCCGAAGGTACGGAGTAACCCACATGTTGCGGGTAAGGATAATTAGCGTAGTATTGCGGACACTCCTGCGTGGACGGGTATACATATCCACTGACTGGAGGCGAAGAGCTTGTCACCGGCAAATCCGGAGACTTCCTCTCAATCTTCACTGCAGACTTGCTCAAATCCAGAGCGGCCTCCTGCGCGTACGGCGTCCACAGAGACATCTTGGTCACAACTTGTTCACACGAAAAGAAAATTGCAAATGACGGACGTCCCTGCTCTAATGGTCACTCTTAAAAGGGGCGGGGCTTGTTGTACCCCTTTGGCAAGGAAGGGTTGGACTACCTGCGGTTAACCCTAACGGGACGTTGCAATATTTATGGAGATTGCATTGATTTACAGTTTTGCAAATTTAACTTCCCGGAACGCGTTCAACTGTATTCGATGACGACTGATGAATAGAGGGTTGATTGCGATCAATTTAAGCACATGCGCGGGTCCGATAGACCACTAATGAGTCTGTTTGTCTTAGGCCATGTAAATGATGAGGTGATTACGATGGACCATCCCTGTCTATTAGCTAATTAAGTCCACTGACATAATGTTGTGAAAAACAAATAAACATTAGCGATATTTGAAATTTACTACAGATTTTGCAATAATACTTTCCCTTGTATATTTTCGTATCGTAAAATGGTAGGTACTATCTCTACTCATTTTGTTATTAATACATTTATACATTCCAGTTTTTTCACTCCAAACAAACTTTATTAAACAAATTAACCTGTGTTATTTATAGTTCTAACATTTTAATATAACCTCGTTATAAGATCATCGATGCTACTGTATTGGGGTTTAACTGTAAAGATGTGAGTTATGTGGCTAATAAATAAATATTAAATCTGTAGTTAACTAAATAGTTAAACATAGTAAAATAATTTATTTCTAGTCTTATATGGAACACAGGTTCATTAAGAAAAATGTATGTAGCCGGTAATGAAATAGTTACCTACACATGAAATTGATCTGAAATTTAATTTTTCTGTCTTAATGTTTATATTTTAATCGCACGTTGTTTGGTATCGGAACATATAGCATAGCCAATTATGTCGAGCGCGTCCCGAGGCAGGTTGCAAAAAAATGCAATTAAAATTAGAATTAATTTATTTGAAATATAAAAATTATAATTAATTAACTTAGGTGCCTACTGGTCGATGCGAGACCTAGAAGTGACGGTGGCCTGAGGGGCGAGGGCTTTGGTGTCCACTACCGATGACGTCGGTGCGGGGCACGAGGCGCTGAGTCCATTGCTAACTTGAATATTGGCAAATAGCATAATTGCAATTTGCAAGTCAGCGATATCTAGGAGTTGTCAATACGTAACAAGCCTGTTGCTACGGATGAAGTGTAGTTGTTGTGTTTAACTTTTCTCATAGAAAATGGTTGAAATCAAGATTGTAAGTATTGTCAGCCGGACGAATTTTTTTTATCAATCTTTTATATAATACATGAATGTGTAATGGTGGTTTGAAACGGTTCATTGACGCAGCAGTTAACAATTTCTATAGCTAAATCGCTTGAGGATTCCATCTGCAGGAAGAAATATTTCAAGGGCTTATAGACATATCACATAGCCCATACATTAATTCCTGCTTGTGTAAACGTAATAGTAGAAATCGTCTAATCTGAGAAATTTTTCAAAAATCCCTAGAAAAGATTTCCATAAAGTGACCTAAACAAAAAAGTTTCATACAAAAGTTACCTTATCGTATTGACTTAACAAAGATTATCTCCGCCCTCTCAAACGAATTTAATCAGAATAATGAAGTGAAAAAGACGTGTTGAAGACGAATATTAACCACAAATATTGCCTTAATAACAAATAAACAGCTTGTGTAAAGATACCCTTATCTAAAGCTTTCATCAGATTATGTAAACGCAAAATTCTCACATAACGGATTTACTCCGAATTCATATCAAATTACGGAATAAACATTGCCTCGGACGCAGCTGCCCTGTGTTACACATAGATATATAATTTATAGTAAATACATAAGGTTTATTTTTGCGTGTAGGGTTTAGGGGATGATATTATAAAAGGCGTGAGGGTGTCACGTGGACATTTCGGTGAAACCCTTCCGCGTTGCATTATTATTACAAAATATATTCGAGGGTTTATAGAAACCAATCTTAGACTAGTTTTAGTCTAGTCCGCTAAATACTGTAGATATTTAATTAAATTGTAGATTATTTTCAAGTCAAATATTAATACTTAGTAAAAAAATATAAGCTGGTGAAGACATGATTACATTAATTGAAACATACATAGCATCGACTCTGCAGTTCATACACCGAAAATTCATAATTCTTCAACATCCGATATCTAAACAAAATATTGTATTAACAGCTGCTAACTTCCTTACTAACCGACGCGACTTATTAAAGAGCCATACCTACAATTAAAAATCTTAATTATATCCGTCCAGAAATAGATGATATTTCCGGCCGCAATTTCAATATCCGAATGGACTTTCATTCATGTCCAGTGGATGATCATTTGTCAAGTAAAGAGTTGCAGGAAATTGCACTAAGCACAATACGCCAAATGGCACACAATACGACGCATGGGATACTAGCGGACGTAATGCTAAGTATCCACCAGGGACAGCGGAAAGTTACTCAAATATTTCCTAATGAAAACATTTATTTTAATAAGAGATTTTTAAAACAAAGTGCGTCAGAAATAAATCTGATTTGACTACGGTACAATCTGCCAAGGATAATTATTTCCATTGGTCCATAAAAACGTGTAATTAAATTGTGTTTGACTTGTCAATCGTTCTGTTCTTAAACCAAATCTTCAACCAAAGAAAGACTCCTGCTGCAAATAGGCCTTCCCTGAGCATTTTCACTGCGAACTGCATCCAGAAACTTCCAGCAAACTTTAATGCATTGTTCTTACAAGGTCCGACCCTGCACTTGCCAGTATGTGGCCTCCACTACAGCCTTACATACATACATACATAAACTCACGCCTTTAGCCCCGAAGGGGTAGGCAGAGGCGCCACCAGGACACCCACATTTCGCCTTGTATGTTCCGTCCCACGATGTGATAGGGGGCGAGCCTATCGCCATACAGCCTTAATGGATGCTTATCTTAAATATTACGAGGTTTAGCACTACGACAGTTGGCGTTAACGCATCGTCGGGTTGTGTGAATGGCTAATGACTGGACACGCATTTTGGCCGATCATTACGCAGAAAATAGACAGCGGATGGAGGAAATACAGCAAAAAATAATTGTCATAATTATTTCGACGAACGGACAGTAGGGAAGCAGCTTATGTATTAATTCATATTGTCATCTATCTGAATGTAAAATAGGCAAGTGTATTTTTGAAACTCCGTAATGAATCTATATTCTTAATAACAAATTAAATCAATGCATTTGAGTTTCTCACGTGAAACTGGAAACAAAAATAAAGGGCACGCGTCGTTATAAGTAGTCTCCTGATTATTTGCACGCTCAGTGAAGGGTTTCTTAAAATAACATCACCGAATTGATGAATGACAATATTATATTCGTCATATATTTATAAAATAATATAGTTATTAAGATATACTGTAGGTATAGAGACAAGGCATATGGACCACCTAGTGGTTGCAGAAAATCGCTGGGTGCAAGCCACTTTCATACGTCGCTTTGGATATTCTTGGGGATGGACATTTTTGGAAATACTTAGCATTGGACCTCATATGGCTGAAGTAGATAATTATGAAGGCGATAGCAGCTAACATAATTCTTTAAAATTAGTTCATTGTGTAAATGAGATAATTGTTCTTCAAGTTGTATCCAGCGACGACTCTACCACCTTAAAATGTTATTATTCGGTTTGTTATATGCGAAAATTACTTTCAAAGCCTAGTTAAAATAATATACGGAAAGGACAAACGAAATATGATTTGCAAAATTTGACGACAGGCCACACAACTAGAACAAGAGCTGTTCCCGTTAGTTTGGCGACAAAATAAGATCATTGTTCAAGCATAAAGTGCTTGTTCACGGCTCGTAAGAAATATTTGCATTGTCTGCACGCAATCCTTTTGTAAATGACAAACTTTTTGCATGCAGAATGAGTTACACAATTTCTTCGTACCGGCAAATAGGATTAACTAAACGTCTCACGGCGGTCACAATCCCATTGTGCTATTGACGTTTTGTTACGTAGATGCATCGGTTTTTGAATTTGTACTGCCATTTGATATCTATTTTTGCAATATACATAATATAATGTAACACGTGAATATTCTGAAATAAATCGGAAATATTAAACCAATATGTCCGCCTTAGCATCCCGCTTCAGGGCACGGACCTTCTCTACAATCGAGAGTACCTACGATTTACAAGGATTAGGCTTCGATTCGGGTTAAACCATGAAATTAATACAGGTCTTGAAACAATGAATCCAAAAATAAGCGAACTGATTAAAATTAAAAAACTAGCAATGTTTTTAAAATACAAAATAAGCGAACTTATTAAATTACCTAAATTAGCATACTTATTAAAATTAAAAAAAAAACAAACTTATTAAAATTTCAAATAAAGAAATATATCAAAATTCAAAGTAAAGAAATATCAAAATTCCAAAATAAGCTAATTTAATAAAATTCAAAAATAAGCAAACTAATTAAAATTCAAAATCAAGCAATCTTTTTTAAATAAAAAATAAGCGAACTTATTAAAATTCCAAAATAAGCAAACTTATTAAAATTCGAAATAAGAGATATATCGAAATACAAAGTAAATTTAATAAAATTCAAAAATAAGCAAACTCATAAAATTCCAAAACAAGCAAACTTATTAAAATTCCAAATAAAGAAACTTATCAAAATACAAAATAAGCCAACTTATGAAAATTAACGGTGAAGGAATACATCGTGAGGAAACCTGCATGCCGTAGCGATTTTAACGAATTTCTACTGTATGTAGAAGTTGTATGTTTTAAGTCCGCCAACCCGCACTAGGCCAGCGTGGTGGACTATATGGCCTAACCACTCTCAATCGATGCTCTCGATTGTAGAGTAGGCCTGTGCCCTGCAGTTGGACGTATATGGACTGATATAGAACCCTCAAAATTTTATGTTTTCGTGCCTATTTATATCATTGCCATTTCAACCAGCTAGGTAGATTGGGGCGCCGAGAAAAAATAGTAAACATGTACATAATATGTACGCCACAGACTGAAAAAGACTGTGGACCCCTACTCTAGCTCGAAAACTACTTAACTGATTTCGATCAAAGTTACACAGCTCCTAAGTTGGACTATGCCTAATCCAACGCTAAAAGAGTTTTTGAAATCCGGCTTATTCTTTTTTATAATGGTTTCTTAGATTTACGCGAATGTTACACATTGAAATAAAACTATTTTATACGGATTTTATCGCGATTTGGTTTAATTTTTATATTTTTTAACTTCCCGACGTTTCGATTACTTTACAGCTTTCGTGGTCACAGGGCGGACTGAGGTATTAGTCATCCGCTCAGTGACTGTTACAATTAAACTACCCTTAATTTATAAATATTAAATTAAAAAGTTAATTTAAAAAGTTAGCTAGTTTTTGCGATCCGATCTACGCAGAAGGAGCTCACTGTGTCTTGAGGTCTGGCAGCTGGTCTTTTGGGTTCCGATTTAATTAAATGTAGAATTGGATCCCATGATGGTGCAAGCTTCAAGCCATCTTCTCTATTGAAATTTGGATGTTTTTTAATTTCAATAGCCTCGCGAAACATCCTGGGCAGGAAACGGTGTTCTTTGGCGAGGATTTGGGGCTGGTCAAAGCGAGGGTAATGCTTGGAGCCTTCCTCTATGTGTTCAGCAACTGCAGACTTCGTTGAGCGTCGGTGTTTGACGTCAGCTATGTGTTCTTTTACGCGGGTCCCTATGCTTCGTTTGGTTTGGCCGATGTAAGAGAGGCCACAGTCGCAATCTATTTTATATACTCCCGGTTCTTGTAAAGGTATATGACACTTGACAGGTGGTAAGAATTGACTAATCTTCTTAGGCGGCTTGTAGTATGTTTTAATAGAAGCACGCTTCAGGATGTAGCCAATCTTGTCCGTGACTCCTTTTATGTATGGCAATATAACCGGGACCCGTTCAACTGTGGCTGGTTTCACTCGGTTTCTGTGACGGCGGCGTGGAATTTGGAGCTTGTTGTCTCGCAGTACTTGCTTGACGTGTTGCAGCTCAGTTGCCAGGTGTTTCTCGTCACAGATTCCTTGTGCTCTCTGAAACAAAGATTTACCCACGGTAGCTAACTGTTTTGGATGGTGGTGAGAATCACCGTTCAGATATTTATCTGTATGGGTCTTTTTCCTATACACAGTATGACCTAAGGACTGATCAGGATTACGGATTACTAAAACATCTAAGAAAGCAAGAGATTTGTTTTGTTCCAACTCCATAGTAAATTGAATTTTATTGTTAATGGAGTTGAGGTGATTTAAAAATGCAGTTACTTACATCTTACATCGGCCAAACCAAACGAAGCATAGGGACCCGCGTAAAAGAACACATAGCTGACGTCAAACACCGACGCTCAACGAAGTCTGCAGTTGCTGAACACATAGAGGAAGGCTCCAAGCATTACCTTCGCTTTGACCAGCCCCAAATCCTCGCCAAAGAACACCGTTTCCTGCCCAGGATGTTTCGCGAGGCTATTGAAATTAAAAAACATCCAAATTTCAATAGAGAAGATAGCTTGAAGCTTGCACCATCATGGGATCCAATTCTACATTTAATTAAATCGGAACCCAAAAGACCAGCTGCCAGACCTCAAGACACAGTGAGCTCCTTCTGCGTAGATCGGATCGCAAAAACTAGCTAACTTTTTAAATTAACTTTTTAATTTAATAATTATAAATTAAGGGTAGTTTAATTGTAACAGTCACTGAGCGGATGACTAATACCTCAGTCCGCCCCGTGACCACGAAAGCTGTAAAGTAATCGAAACGTCGGGAAGTTAAAAAATGTAAAAATTAAACCAAATCGCGATAAAATCCGTATAAAATAGTTTTATTCTTTTTTAATTATGCTAACATATATTTATGAAATTTGGCACACGTGTTCAGAAGATGGTATATACCAACATATCTAAAAATCGTGCAATGCTGACAAAATTACATACATACACATCGAATTGATAATCTCCTTTTTTTGAAGTCGATTATTAAAATTCATAATAATTAAGAAACTTGTCAAAATAAAAAGTAAGCAAACTTATGAAAATTCCAAATAAGAAACTTTTTTTAATACAAAATAAACACTCATTAAAATTCCATATAAAGAAACTTGCCAAAATTCAAAATAAGGATTCTTACTAAAATTCATATTAAAAAACTTTTCTCTTACGACTCAAAGTTGAGCCACCCGGGAAAGTTATTAACATCCGGGTTACCATTAAGTTGAGTCTACTAAATTCCTACACTGGCATGGGTAGTAACCAAAAACACCACAGTGGCATTCTTCAGCGTATTGGAACGGCTCCGTGATTAGTCGCCTCTTGCGACCGGCAGGCCGATACCGTGGTAGAGATCTAAAAATCGCACCAGTCCATAGGGCACAATATCTAACAACTGCCAAGAGCCAGTAGGTACTGTTTTAAGATAAACCGAATTTGTTCCAGAAAACCGACAATAATGTTAAGTTAAAAGTTAATTTTACAAATACCGTTACTTTAAGCTCCATTTACAGCAAAAAGCGGCTTGCTTGTAATTGCATAATTTACCACTATGAAAAGTCGACAACTATAATAAATGCCCGCACAATTTTATCATAGATCTATATGAGTCTGTGATTCAGACCCTTCTGTGATTTGATTCTACGATTACGATACGATTCAGGTACAACATTAAATAAAATTCGACTTTAACATTACCTACCTAGTTAAAAATAAATTCCATACAATGTTGTTAATAAGAAGGTACCTATATTTTTATATTGAATAGATGAAGAAAAATTAAGTGATTCATTGATAATTTTATATGTACCTATCTACTTTCCTCGAAAACTCACAGCAAAACGATTAAAGCGTAACCTAGTGATCAAAAGCAAAATCACCACTATTTGCTCGCTCCTCATACCATTTGGTTTTCTATTGTATACTAGATGGCGCAAAAACGCAATATATTAAACCATGGAACTGGTGTAATTTAAAAGATCATTTATTGTTGTTTTAACTTTTAAGTAAAATAAACACCAGTTTACAATAAATAATATATATGTGTTTAGTTATTCAATAAACACATAATCTCTAAATTATGAAAGTGCCATTTGTTATCTGTGGTCGGCCATTTTGGATTTTGATAATCAGCTTGACCATCGAAACAAATTTCATGTTTTTCAATCTACCTGTATTTTTCAATAAAACCAGCGCGCGCGGTGCGTGGTTTCGCCAACATTTGACCTTCAACGTCGCCCGCAGAAGGCGCAGTGCATGGAGAACTAGCTGAAGTGGTGTCGAACATCAGCTGTCATTGACGTGTGGAACACAAACAAATCTGTGGGTCGGTGTGCTATGGTGTTGTCGCGATGAACGGCATTTTCTATGAGCAGCTGGGCGGCGTGGCCACAGTGTTCGAGCAATGGGGAGCGTGCGAGCGTACCGTGTCGGCGTGCGTGCTAGCGCGGCGGGTGCCGTGGCCGGGGCTGCGCCTGGTGCAGCGCGCGGTGGAGGCGGCGCTGCGCCACCACGTCGAGGACGAACGCCTGCAGCGCGACGCCAACGACGAGGTGCTGCTGGCGAGCCTGCTCACACCGCGCGCCGAGGACGACGATGACGAGGGTATGTCGAAAAAATATTTAAATTTACTTTTTCGTAACGTAAATCTACAGCTAATGCACTCAAAATCCCTCAATTGTTACCATTCTATTTGTCAATTCTATATTTAGTACCAAATACTGTTGTTATAGATAAAAATCACATTGCGCTCCAATCAGAATAATTACAATTATGTTGAATGTAGTTTGTGGTAATAAAGTTTTATAAAAACTGCTGATTCTCTCTCTCTCTCTCTCTCTCTCTCTCTCCTACTACTAATGTAATGTTTGTTCATCAGGAGGTGAACGTCTGCGCCAGCTACTTACACTTCTGCCATTGCTGAACACTGACAATGAGAGGGCTAAGGATATATATGTGAATTCCATGCCTATACTTGTACAACGTTGTGTGGATGCTCCGAGGAGAGCATCAGTTGCCCCGGAGTTGTGTAGACAACTGCTATCATACTTATTAGTACACCCTGCACTCACACATAATGATCAAAGGTAAACCATTAGTATTGTATTTACTATTTTTTTATTTTAAAACATTGCAGGTAAATCTCAACTGTGTTGTGATTTACGGACACTTCTGAAGCAATAATATTTTTTTGTTGGTTCCATACAAATTATACCCAATTCATAGTTTGATGCATTTGTTTGGCACTGCTGTCATTATTTACAAATTTCAATTTTCAGAGTTTGTGTAACATTATGTGTATAGATATTTAAAGCTGATATAATGAAAACACACTCCAAAAGAATAAACAAAAGTAATTATGTTTATGAAGATGCTATTATTTAACATTAGAATTTGACAAGAAATATTAACAAATTATGGGGTACAGAGAATTTGTAGGCAGCTTTTGTTAACTACTTCATGAAGGGGCAAGCTCAACTGCCATACTTACAATACAGTTATTGTGTAAAATCTGATGTGATACAACAGTTTACTACCATGTTTCATTCATACCAAAATTGCCTACTATTTCACTTTATTCCACTACATCTTTGCTTTTTATTCCATATCCTCTATCCCTCACCCCCTCTTTTCTTTTTGCTCACCCACTTCCCCACTGTCTTGTATTATTCGTTCTCAAAGATGGCAGCACCAATAACCAGCAATGAGGGAATTCAGTGTACACCACCCATCACCTGAAGCTACTTTATTTTTCACTACCCTCTTATAAATATGCTGCTTTTTGTAATTTATCAAATAATACAAACATTATCAGCAGTGTATCGGCTAATGTACTGACATAAACTATACTATATAAGTTTTTAGTTCCAAATGCCATTTTAGTAAGTTTTGAAGTAACAGAATGTCTCTATAATTTCATTATTTCTGTGGAGTGCATGAAACTGAGCTAGTAATTACATAATATAACAAACTTGTTTATGCAACACCAAGCCAACTTTGGTGTGCAATACAGGCATGCACAGTAACAAAATCGCTTATGTTTTCTTGAATACTGGCTCACTGCCATATGACAAGTGCACAATATGTCTTCTAGAAGTGGCTAAAACTTGTAATTATCAGTGAAACTTGCTGGGAACTAATAACAAATGTAGTAAGGTAGGTTTAAAGCACAAAAGTTAATTTGAGATGAGATTATTGTTTCCAAATTTTAAGGAGTGGTTTTTGCCTGTGCCACTTTGTGGCAGCTCTACTATGTCCCTATTTTATAGCATACTTCTTTGTATGTTTCATATTTTATATGCTGATGTTTACTAAAATGCTAGATTTTAGCAACATTGTCAAGAACTGGTTAATCAATTTCACATAGTATGCCACATTTGCAAGCCCCATTTGTGACCAGCTTTTTTTGTCTGTATACTGCAGAAATTTAAAAATAAAATATTTAATTTTAGATCTAAAATATCGTTTGTTGTGTATGAAAATAAGTTTTGTTTTATTATAAATCAAGCTACGCGACTAGGTAGGACATAAAGCGAACACCATAACCGATATTAAGGTCCTTGCATCAAGTTAACACTTACAATACTCGGGAAATGTATAAAAATAAACTGAAAAATAAGGGATGTCAGGATTATGGATCGTGCGAACATCTCAAACTAACAACGAAACAGTTACGTCACTCTAGTCTTCTACGGAAGGAGGATGCACTGTGTTCGATCCCGTCGGTTCGAAATGTTGTTAGAGTAGGGTTCTAAAATGTTAGATAGTATATGTACTAGATTAGTTGGCAATGAAATCAATGTTCTGAGTCAATTAAATGCAGTACAATCGTAAAGGAAATCTGTTTACAATGTGTAGATAGCAACTATTTATGAAGACATTTATCTGACCTCTGATTTATTCAGCCACTGAAATAAACACTATTACTTAGTTGCAATATTGACTCATTTGACGCGTAACAAAGTTTTATTTTGTTTATAGAACGTTGACACAGTGGCTGCGCTACTTAGAGAACCACATTTCCGGGAACAGAAATACAGAAAGCGTTTGGCAGCAACGGATAGACCCATGCCTCCTTCCAGACACAAACATTTGGTCTTCAACCAACCCTTTTCGCAGGACAATAGGCAAGAATGTTGAGTTCAGAGGCATCCTGGATCCAATGGACCAGTTCAGCACAGAACTCCTACAAGAATCCTTCTCAAAGAACGGCAGAGACGTGGACATCAGTTTGGACGGAGATAAATTAAACTTTGACGTGGCGATAGCGCAGCCTAAGTCGCAGAGGTCGAACAGCCTGACGCCTCCTTCGACGAACTTCATGCAGATGTCGTCATCGGCGGAGAACCTGAGCGACGAGCCATTTGTTCAGAAGCCGAGGAGTTTCTCGTTGTCTAGTGAGCATAGCCTGAGCCAGATCCGGCCCATCAGTATAATGTACGGCACGACGGGCAGCGAGACGCGGCTGGATGACCTGCGCTGCAACAACTTCGCCGAGCATCCCGGCATGTCCACCGTGGCGCAGTGGCTCAAGAGCCTGCGCCTGCACAAGTACGTGTGGCTCTTCACCAACATCACCTACGAACAGATGATGGCCATGGATGAGAAATATTTGGAGAAGTTGGGTAAGTTTCATTTCACATTTTGTTATGGCTTTAAATGTTACAGTAAAATATTGTGTTATTTACATTTTATTACTTACAGATTGCACTTCAAATTTTGTGATCATACTTAGTACTTTGCAGTTTCCTTAGTCTGGTAGTAATTCAAAATAAATTCTTCATAAATCATTTGTGGGGGTGATTTACAAATCCACTAAAACCTTTAAACTTGAATAATCCACGCAAAATATCAAATGAAGGGAGTTTAAAAAAAATAAACAAAACTGGTCTCTGGTAGAATAATCAATCGAACGTATTGCATGCAGGCGTGACAAAAGGCGCGCGACACAAGCTCCTGCTGTCGATAAAGAAGCTGTCGGAGCGCGGCGGCGTGGTGGCGGGCGTGGAGGCGGAGCTGCGCGCGTCGCCCGCCGCGCTGGGCCGCGCGCTCGAGCGCCTGCGCGCCGTGCTGCTCAGCCCGCTCGCGCCCGGCACCGACCTGCCCGGCGCCATCGTGCGCGCGCTCACGCTCGGTACGTACTCTGTACTGTGCGCACAGCATACACATAGAACACATTCGGTGTATACTCTCTCTCCCTCTGTCTCTCCGAATCGATTTCCTTATTACTGATGGTGTTGCTAGTGCGTGGTGGCCTGTTGGTAACGGACCAGACGCGGCCGCCTACATGTTCACGGTGGTCGCGGGTTCAAATCCCAGGGCACACCTCTGACTTTTCGGAGTTATGTGTGTATTGATAGTCAATCACCACGCACTTTAACGGTGAAGGAAAACATCGTGAGGAAACCTGCATACCGTAGCGATTTTAAAGAATTTCTACGGTATGTAAGTCCGCCAACCCGCACTAGGCCAGCGTGGTGGACTATATGGCCTAACCACTCTCAATCAATTCTTTCGATTGTAGAGTAGGCCCGTGCCCTGCAGTGAGACGTATATGGGCTGATATAGAATAGAATAGAATAGAATAGATAGATGGTGTTGACCCCAATGAGTACAACTGAGCACACACTTAATTCTCAGCTGATTGTCAACCAACTACGCCACTTAGGCTGTAAAAGTATTGGAGATAAAACAAACTTTTTTTTAATAGGTTGTGTTGTTATATTGAAGTTATAAAATAAATTGTCAATTATTCAAATAGTCATAATAAGTATTGTGAGGTTTGCAGCGTCAAAGAGTCTGAACAACAGTCGCGCGGCGAGCGGCGGCGGCGGGGGCGGGGGCGGGGGCGGGGGCGGCGCGGGGAGCGTGTCGTGGGCGCGCGCCGACGACTGCGAGCACGACTCGCCCGTCGACCCCATGTCGCTGCACTGCTGGCTCGTCGAGAAGGTACTCTCTCTCCCACTTTCTCTTCTTTCTATCTCTCGTTCTCCCTCTCTCTCTCTGTGTGTGTTTGTGTCTTCGGCCCCAAAAACTCCACAATAAGCCAAGGATTTCATTCCTACAGATCTGTTAAAACACAATTTACTAATACCAAATTAATATCATGTAAAGTGGTTATTTATAAATACCATTCCTTTTCTAAATTCTAAACAATCCAAATGGTAAAAGAAAGAATGGAATTTTTAAATATCCTAGACATTTCAAATGACTTGGAAATTAAAGCAATCGTCTCAGCTACTTTTGTTTTACTTATACTATGAAACCCATGCAGCCATTAACATTAGGAATTATAATTTACAGTTACATTAGTACATTTAAATAAAACCACGTAGACAATTTTTCTCGAATCTCTTCACCATTTTTATGCAAATTTCCAGGCGCTGCACCACGAAGCGTTCGCGGCGCCGGAGATGCAGGAAGCGCTGAAGCGGCTGCGCCACCGCCTGCCGCCGCGACAGTTCTTCCACCACGTCAGCGACATGCCGCTCAGCCGCCGGGGACCCAAGCCCAGGTAATTCATCATACACTACCAACTCCGGCAAAACTTACCAACCTAATTACAACTATAACAAATTACATTATTATATTCGGACCAGCAAAGCCAAACTTCAGTACAGCTATTTATACAAAAAGCGGATAGGCCGTTGAGGAAATCATAGTCACCATTTTACAAACTTTGTCGTTGTTGTATCTTAATTTTCATTTTGATGAATTTTTGTCGAATTGTCGAACTTGGCTACATTTTCACTTAATGGCTTTGAATTAATTTTAAATTGATTTGCGCAATTGCGATTTTTCTATTATTGAATTGTCTAGTCTTCAGTGCTTTGAATGGACTTAATATTCATTGTATTGTCAGATGGCGCATGAGTCCTCACAACGGGTACTCAAAATGCGTGCCGAAGCGTGTGTGGAGCCCGGGCGCGCGGCCCAAGTCGCACTCGTACCCGCCCTGCCCGCCGCACCCCGCGCCCCCGCTCACCCCCACCAACCCCGCCACCCCGCACGACGAGTACTCGTCCCTCGACGCGCTGTGTCTTCAGATGACGGAGCAGGCCATCAACTAACACGAGGATCCATGCGCTACAACACACGGAGTAGCGTATACTACATACTAGGGATAAGGGGGCTATCGACTTTCGACCGGTCATTGACCTATCCATCTTTAACAAGAGGTTACAATAGTTTCCATTAACATATCCATGCAATTATATGCTTCGATACACAAAGATAGACACATATTTAACTTACCTATTTGTCTAGAAATATATACACCATATATTTGTTTACTGAAACATGAAATGTATGTATCGAAATACCCTAATAGTAACCTTTTTAAATTCTTGTTAAAAATAGATAGATTATAGAAACGGCCGCTTGTCATCGATAACATTTAGCCCGTAAAATCCGGACATTGATATGTGCAGAATCTATGATTCGCAATGTGTATTGTTGTGACGAACTCGAATGATCGAGTTCACGTGTCGATTATCGATAGTGTTTATCGACGTTTGACTAATTGTTTTCTGCCATCGAGCAGTATCGATATATGTATATTTAAGGACTGTTAGATGATTTCAGAATGAAATTTATTTAGTTTTATTTGACTGGGTTTGCGTCGGGCAGTGCCCTGTTATTTATATATTTTACGTTATACAAATTATATATGTGTAAATGATGGAAATGCGATTAATGTTTGATGTC
This sequence comes from Deilephila elpenor, assembly GCA_949752805.1. NCBI lineage: Eukaryota > Metazoa > Arthropoda > Insecta > Lepidoptera > Sphingidae > Deilephila > Deilephila elpenor. The sequence goes on from OX457108.1 coordinate 13,744,151, forward strand.
CGGACTCGACCTGTCGGTCGTAGAGGGGTTATGCAAATTTATTTATAGTTAAAAGGCTTTTTAAATGTAAAGCATGTGCATTTTATTAGTCACAATTATTTAAATGTTGCGTGTATGTGATAGTGTAAAATCGGTGACATCGACTCGACATTGCGTACTGATGTATTCGACGTTTCTCTGGTGCTAACGTTCAGAATGTTTATTTCTTAGTGGTCCAGCTAGGGGAAGCTTTTCACAGACACACATCTTCCTAGCTTTACTCGCGTAGATGCGGGCAGCATCGATAACGGCCTAATTACCAATCACCATAAACGTCTGTCGATATCGATATATGGTTGATTTGTTCGAATTCTGTGACTTTTCTTACCCTAATTTGTTTGTATTCGTTCGTCAGTGTCTTTTAAAACATTTGTGCTAGTTCTTTCTTTCTGTATAAAATATGGTTTGATTTTTTAGCCCAAAACACTTAATAAAATTAACGTTGTATACTTCTATGTAAAGTTGTATATTATTTACCAGGGTCTGCGTCTCTCGATATCGGCATGCGTGGTGGGTGCGGCCCTGTAGTGAGTATTGGCATTACCTTACTGTTGACACAAGGCGAGAGTGTTTCTAAACTATTTTATAACGTGCGTTGCTTGCGTGCTGCTGTTTTTGCACGCAGTACATATCGGTCTGTATTTAGGCCATCAAATATGTGTCTCATAGTAGACGAGCAATGGAAATAGTATGTGTTTACAAGCACGGACGGTTGGAGCATCGCGCGCGAAAACCGCATGCAACAAAACGCCTTTAGCTTTAAACTAGTTGTAAATTGTTGACTGATGTACGCGTTATTTATTCAGTACGCGAGCGGTTGTTTTTCTTTTTATAATAATATATATTTGAATAATTTTTATTCAACAATCTTTTGACTGGATCAAAAATCTGATTGTAATGTGTGCAATTTTTTATTTACAAACGCAAAGATATAGAAGTTAATGAATGTTATTGATGTAAATAATGAATTATTAATGTATTTATAATGTTGTAAGGGTTATTGTTTTGTACAAACGAGAGTGTTGATGATGTATAATGGTGTTATTTGGTCCATAATTATCGATTTAACGAGTTGCTGTATGTCGATTGTGTCACAGTGGTAGGCAGCCTTGGTATATTTTATAAATTGTTTTTAATGTCACAAAATGTTATTCCTGTTATAGAAGTGCAATACTAAATAGTGGAATTTTATAACCACTTATGAGCTGCATTGAACTGCCATTGTCACATGATCGAAGGACTTGTAAATGTTTCCCTTGACAGAGTTTATACGCAGCCCACAGATGTTTTACTCAAAACCGCATGTACTGTACTGGCGAGACGTTCGTGTTTTGTGTAAGCTTCGGTTGTCTGTAGCGGACTGTGATACGGTTTGTTTTCAATCATGATATTCATCAGCACTAAGAATAAATATTGTATAGCATATATGCTGGTTTTATTTTATATTAAATGTAAATAAATTCTTATCACACTCTTTTTTATCACTAATTAATTTATACCCTTTACTATTTATCAAACTTTGATGAAGTAACAACCCTACAACTAATATCACCACATTATATAGGTGTCTAAAAACTTGATAATGTGGAAGGAAAATCAAATTATGGCAGCATAAGAACAAAGTCATTCATGCAAATTTGAAAATGTATTTTCAAAACTAAAGTGAATACAAAAATAAAAATATGTATTATAAAATGGAATGCCAACATAATTTATTATAATGCAATTAAATTAAAAGACTAGATTCATTTATCACTCCAAATAGCAAAATTAAAAACAGTTCCACTTATATTAAAAGCTGCTAAAAAAGTTATAACAGTCTTTCTTTGTGTGTCCCAATCTTGTGTCTAGCTAGATCATTCTTCCTGTAAAACCCACGTGAACAACGGTCACAGGGAAACGGAATATCAGTACTGTGAAGTTTAGCTGTATGTACATCCAGCATTGGTTTGGAAGGAAAACCCATCAAACAGCCTTCAGCATGGCACTTGTATTTTTCTGTTTGCTTGTGTTTGTAGTTCATGTGGCGACCCAATGCTTTCTGTTCAAAAAAGCTGCTTGAACACAGTTCACATTTCAGTGGACGTTGTCCAGTATGTCGCCACATATGCACCTCAATATTCGACATGCTCTTGCAGCAAATATTACAAAACCCAGACTTTTCTGAATGTAGCCGATCAATGTGCATTTTCAAGTTTCCTTTTAAATTAAATGCCCTTCCACAGTGGTTGCAGACAAATCTGTTTGGTTCTGAATGCATTCTTAAATGTTTTCTCACATTGTTGGCGTATTTAAATGCAATTTTGCATATTGGACATGAAAACTTCTTTTCCGTTGTGTGCACCATCATGTGATTACGTAACTCCTCCTTGGTACAGAAAGCTTTAGAACATGTGGGGCATGAATGTGATTTAGTACCAGCATGTCGCAACTTGTGCCGCAATAAAGTGCTTGTTTGAGCAAAGCTTTTAGAGCATATATTACACACATATGGCGTTTCACCAGTGTGTGTCCTCATATGAACCCTTATGTCTCTTCTAGAGTAGAATCCCTTACCACAATGCTCACACACAAAATTTCTCTCCCTCTGTGAATGATGGTTCCTATTGATATGCCTCTTTAAATTGCTACCATCCTTATACCTCTTGTCACACAAAGTGCAGAAGTATGGTTTCTCGTTAGTGTGAACGCGCATGTGTGCCGCGAGTGCTGATGGGTGCGCACATATTCTGCTACACTCCGTGCATTTTAACAACTCATTGGATTTGTATGACGTTCTTTTCTTATAGGCTCTTTTTTTCTTAATTTGTTCTTGTGGTACAGTACTGTTTTCTACCTCGCGACTGTCGTCTGGCAGATCCCCGTCATGCACGTCTTCATTGTGATGATCGTCTAGTTCACTTAGTTCCACTTTTATCTCAACTTTTGCTTCATAATCGCTGTAATGGGTGGCGGGATTTAACGCATAATTATGACTTTGTGAACGCAATTTCTTTTCTGCCGCCTCGCATTTCAACACGAACTGGTAACATACATGAAGCTCTTGTTCACAAGCGACACATACGTAGGCAGGTAATCCATCATCTTCACTAATTTTAAGGTTTGGACAACAATACATAATTTTCGCACAAATTTCTACATCATGCGAACCGGCTCGATAGATATAAGATGTCGCTTCGTTTTCACAGCATAATCGACACACTTTAAAGTCCATAATAATACTTTCATAATTCATTTAGGCAATTAAATCATTTAAAAATCTTTAAAAACATCCAAAATCAAAATATGCAAACTCTATGGGCCACAAATAAATTCTGCCTGCCAAAACAAAACTCAGAAGCACAGGCTAACAATAAAACTCAGGAAACCACAGGTGGGTCACCATGGGGGTGCCACTCTCTTGCATTCTATTCATAAGGTACTTGTCGCGCCATCTTGAATGCATAAGACACAAACCACGGGTCCAACCTGATGATCTTTTTGTTAAAGTATTACTAGAGGTCGCGGCAAGTGCCAAAAAAATTTAAAAAACTAAAAGTATAAATAATAAACAAAATAAGCAGTCTTGCTTTTTAATATTTTTTATTTTCCTTATTAATATAAAAAAATCAAGTATATTTTATTTATTACTGTAACCATTTTATTACATTCTTTACATTTTTTAACTTATGTACATACCCTTTTTACAATTTGTGTAAAAAATTGACACAAGTTTTTTTGACACAAGAGAAAACTTTCGTGTGCGTACTACTGCGATTCAATAGCTATAAATTTGCGACTTTGGCTTTTAACTGGACTTGTTTGATATCTTTTGTGTTTGACCTCGGCTTCCTATTACTGGATTTTCATACTTGCTTTCCGATTTGGATTTATTTTACTGGATATTTCAAGAACAACAATGGCGCCTAGGAAGTGTTTCTGGAAGTGCTATTTTGAAATGGTGTGTACCTCTGAGGACGTTATAAGCCCTAACCACTTTGTTTGTACATAATGCAAGAATCTTTTCCTCCGTGGTATATCTTCTGCCTCGTGGTTTACTTTTGTACTTCATTTGGAGTTTGCTAAATACCCGGATGGGCTCGGGCAATTTTTCGATTTAATGTAATAATTGTGCTGAATGTAATAATTTTCTTGCACTTTCTATTTAGACATAGACAAACATGCAAACATTGCGCAATTGTAACAAAAAGATAAAGATAATAATAATGATAATGTCGGGTAAAAATAAAGATAATGTTATTGCAAACGTGCTGTTTTTTTAAATACGACAAATTGGTGCCAGTTCTCTTCGTTTTAAAATGAAATTATTGGGATTTGGATACAAAACGATGAGCTCGTGCCCAATTGTCGTGACTTATGACCCCTCCATTCTTTAGATAATAAAAAGGCATGAGCAGCACCATCTGGCGGATTTTATTTAAAACAGAACATTTCCAGCGACATCTCGCGCTCAGCAAGAGTAAATTTTTTTACCTCAATATTTTTGAAGAGTGGCATATCTATTTCCTATATAGTGTATTATCTATGTGGGTCACTCTATTCTCCGACACGCACTTCGAATGTTCGAACATTAGACGTGTGCGTATGAGATAAAAGTTTTCTACTTCTAAAAACCATTAATATTTCCTATGAAATTGGAACATTTTGTAGAGTTTATTTACCTGCTTGTAAATCGAATATATAGGGGGCGAACCTATCGCCACCTATATATAATATAAATATATACAATGGATATTTTCAACGAAAAACATAATTCATTTAAAACAAAATTAAGGGAACTATATAAAATATAATAACTTGTTATTTTTGATGTTATTTTATAAATTGAAATAGTTATACTAATTACTAATAACTTTTATTAACTACTGTAACTATAAAATACCCATAAGCTGTGCCCATAAGTGGAAACTATTGTTTTATGTAGGTACTATAAGCTTTATTCTTTAATCATTGACTATAAGTCATTTTACCTAGATCATAAGAGTAAAATATTGTATGTTTCCCATATAAATAAAAAAAGAAGGATGTAGGCAGCTTCGATGTAGGCACATTCGTGCAATTTTACCTAAGACGTTCGAACATTCGTCGTCATCTGAGAATAGAGTACCAAGAATGCTCCCTGCTCAGAGTCCGAAAATCGAAATCATGAGAACTACGAACTGTGTTTTGTGTACCAGTGCTCCTTCTATTTTATAAAATACTCTTAGGTTAAATATTACATAATTTTAAAATTTTATTTGTAGTTCCTAAATCCAAACACAGACCAATAAACAAGAGTTCCCGCCACACACCAATATAATTTAGACACCATTTTCTAAAATCTTAAAATTTAAAACATACTGCCACCAATAACTAATCGCCTACTTATTTAAAAATTGCAAATAAAATATAAGTATATCTCCTCTAAGGCCAAATTCCCCTTATAGATGCAGACATAATTTATCATATTATATTATTAATTTATAATACCTATTTAATAGTTTAATAATAATACAAAATTTCAATAAAAGCCATTTCTAAAACAACGTAATGTCTAACTTTATGTCAGTCCACAAAAGAAAAGACAATTAATAGTGACTTTATTCGAACTTCTGCCGAAAAACTGAAATGGACTAAACAAAAACAAATATTATGACGAAGACTTGGTTTTGACTATAAAGGAAAAAAATGATGTAAATGTATTATGAAGACTTGGCTTCGGCCTATTTTTAATAAAACACCGGACTTTAATTTTAATATATAAGACGAGGCTGTACGGGCTAGAACCCTTTGCCTTCCCATTGTAATGGGAGAATGAAGAAAAAAAAATTATGTCAGTTGTTGACGTAAACAAAGTTGTTTATTGATGGTATAAATAATAATATGTATTTAGGTAGGAATAAGGTATATCCGTAAGTATGAACGTGAATTGTGATATCCATGACTATATGTAATGTTCTAGATAAAAAGAATTAGTGTAAACCTAGATATGGATACCAAAATATGTCGATTGTGCCTCGACAACCCCGGCACAATATCTTTGTTTGACAAACAAGACGACTTGCTTTACTGCGACCGAGTAACGAAATGCGTTCATTTAATCATCTACGAAGGAGACGGCCTGCCGGACTCCATGTGCGAAGCTTGTGCTCAAGAGTTGGACATATCCTACAGGTTTGTCACGAAATGCGAAACTGCTGATACGGCACTGAGGTCAGTAACCATCGACGTGCAGGCAAGTTCCAATCTTAATATCAAGGAGGAAGAGTGTAAATTAGAAGCTATAAATGATAATAGTTTGGACGAATCTTTGGCTGATGAGTGGAATAACAGTTATTCTAAAAAGAAGAAAAGGAAAAAAATGGAATTTGAGTTATTAATTGACCCAGTACCTGACTACCAAGAGCACAACACAGATAGCCAGACAAAGCCACAAGTTAAAGTGTACTACCCTTGTGACACTTGCAGCTCTGTGTTTGCACATAAACAAGCACTTAAAAAACACACTGCCTCACAGCATGGTCACCATAGGCAACATAAAGTTAACAAGAGGAATAGGGCAAATTCTGGGCCCATACAATGTGTAGCGTGTGGTCTTATGGTTCGGAGCAGGTCTGCAATGGAAGCCCACATACGAACACACACTGGTGAAAAACCATTTTCTTGTAATATTTGCAACATGAGGTTTAATGTCAAGGGCTCTTTAAAAAAACATATAGAAACCCATCATTCAAATAGAGAGAGAAAATTTATTTGTGAAACATGCGGCAGCAGGTTCTTCCGTAAATGTGAAATAATTGCTCATGTACGAAGACACACTGATGAAAGACCATATGCTTGCAAGTTGTGTCCAAAGAGGTTCCGCCAAATCTCATCACTGATCCGGCACAAATATTCCCACACTGGGGAACGTAGACATGCTTGCCCCATATGTCAGAAAACATTCTATGATAAATCAGCTATACAGAAACACATGTCTGTCCACAGCAGTGAGAAGAAATACACTTGCCATTTATGCAACAAATCAGTTAAAAGTAAAAGTTCACTTGTCACTCATTTAAAACTACATTCAAATGAAAAACAAGTCGTCTGTACTGTGTGTGGAATGGTATTTTCTCTAAAAGGCAATTTACAAACACATATGAGAAGGAAACATTCAGAAAAATCAGGACAGTGTACTGTTTGTATGAAAACATTCCCAGATTTGGAGGAGCATATGCGTAAACATACAGGGGAACGACCATTTGTGTGCAAGATTTGTGACCAAGCTTACGCTACCAAACGTAGTTTGTCATACCACATGATGTTCAAACATGAAAATGCTGAGAAATTTAAATGTTCAATAGGGGAGTGTACCAAAACATTCCCTACTGGGAAGCTGTTGGAGATGCATTTACTAAAGCACCACACTAACCACACACCGTATGTTTGTCCTCATTGCTCCCGGGGGTTCTTCCGCACAAGTGATCTGACAAGGCACCTCAAGGGCAGCCACATGGACACAACAAAGATTAGATTTAAAACACAAGATGAAGTGATGGCAGAAGGAATTAAATAAAATTGTTGTTTAACTGAAACATTAAATAAACATATACCAGAAAATTCTTACTTAAATCTTAAAGCAAACTCAAATGTTACTTTTTCGTTCATTATCATTTTGATTTATCGTTACTACATTGTAATATATTGTTACTGGTTTATATCTGTCCAAAGGTCACATAGCAAAATATCATCACATCATTTTTTGTTAACATTTTTAAAGAAATAATTTTATGGTAGATATATCTTTATAGTATAAAATTGTCATTTCCTTATTCATTTGTAGTATGGAATCTTAAAAACTTGTTAGGTCGACTTCACAGACAAATGTGGAGTTCCGATATGTCGAAAATAAGTACTTATTTGATACTTAAACTTATATACTAGTGGATATTGGTAATATCTTGGAAGACTGACTACATAAGAGTAATTTTATAGATTACGGTAATCTCCAAATACCTGAGTTGCACGATTGTGCCGAAGTCATTCCGTTGTGAGTCTAAACATTATGTGCAATTACCTGTCTCTCGCGACAGTAAAAGCGTGAAAAAGCAATTAAGCGGGCCGGCATAATTATGGCGACCGTTTAAATATGTGAGCGCCTATTTTTTTCTTTTGCTTTGTAATGTCAAATTATTACGTGAGCTAAACCCGGAGCAGCAGTTATTTATGTTACATATAAAAGAAAAATACAGTTTTCATTCAAAATATTTATATTTTTCAAGTATAATATACTTAGTATTGTGTAGTATTAAGTTTTTTAGATGATAAAGTCTGAAAAATAACTAAATATATTTCTTTTCAGTGCTAGGAAAATGTCTCCTTAAAGTGAAATTACGGTCATTTGTAACTTTGGCTTCTTGTGCGTTATGTGACCAAATTCGTGTGGTTACAATTGATCCTAGTCAATACGTATAAAATATAGATTTATTACATAAGTGGGTATTCTTTTAAGCTTAATTAAATTACCTACTTTACGAGTGAAAGAAGCATTGTTTTATTTCCCTAGTGTTGTATGATCAACTGCGGTAAATGCAAATAGGGGTATAATGAAATGACTTCCTCATTTTCTATTAACACGTGCGTAATGTCGCATATTTTCATCTCTTAAGTATACGTATACTTATCTAACTCCTTCTATTAATTTAACTTTGTGATTGATTTTGTTGCGGGTTAAAGAAAAGTTAGACATTCCAGAAGACTGAGACACTGGATACTGAGCATTGACGCTCAGCGTGCCAAAATCCGTGCCACTGTTGACTTACAGGAGTAGCAGTGGCAGGTGTGAGGGCGGGACAGTCTCCAGAAATACGTATACCTAGTCAATAATAGTTCCTTTGCATGCTCGTCAGTCCAGCCGAGTTGTAGTATCCGAGTTAAATAGATGATCTAACGATTTTTACCATTATCATTGTAGGTTACAAATTATTCAAGGTCCTAACTTTCCCTTTCAGTTTAGAGAAAATAATATTGCCAGTTGGTTTTATTGTATGGTATATCTTTAGGTAGTATATCCATGATCCATTATTTTTTTTTGGACATGCAAATGTAGGAATAAGATGGTGAGTAGGTACGTCCGTTTGAAAATAAAAGCTTTATCTTTCTCATGGTATGCAAGATTCCTCACGATGCAATGGTTTCCTTTATCGTTAAAGGGCGTGGTAATTGACTTTAATCAATAGGTATGTACTTACATACATACATGACTCCGATTTAGAGGTGTGCCCTGGGATTCGAACCCGGGACCAGTGTCTCGGCGGCCGCGTCTAGTCAGTTGCCACCAGGCGCCTCAGACCCGCACTAAACATAGAAGTATGTTTGCAGAAATATATTGTTTTATTAGCTGCACCAGTCGCCAGGCTTTTATCAGCTGTGTTAAGGGAAGTATGGTATTTATGAGCTGCAAGCCATTGCTTTGCTGACAGCTCAAAGATATGGTTCCTTTTTAGTCTTTTAACCACATTGACATTGTGGAGTAAACCGGAAGCAAGAAGGGTTGGGATGATTTTTGAATCGTTCAATGCAATACTAGGTAGAGCTTGTTAAAAGTTAAACGCTTAAAGTTTAGTAAGTAGCTAGTCGTATAGATATGTAACCGGAAGCTGTACGTAACTTTTGGTAAGGAAGTAAGTAATTTGCAAGTTAACTCAGCCCATAAAATTTTGTGACGACCATAAATTAAGCTTTTAAATTCTAACATGAGTGATATGTAAAGTCAAGAGTAATGTATTTTTTGAAATCCGACTGTTATAATTTCTTGGCGCTATTTGTGCACTTACTTCTCCAAGAAAGCTCGCGGTATTTGTGTTGTAATGATTCGTTGTATTAAATAGACCTTAAATACCTTGAACTTATTTTTAATTAATAATGATTTTGAAGCGATTTACGAATTTCTTAAGATCCATGCGTAGCTTTACCGGCAAGATTATTTGGTAAGTGACGGGTTCCCGTGAGAAGAGCAACGTTTCAATTAATTTTTCGTTACACAACCTGACGGCGGCGCATTTAATTAAGGCCTTCTTCCTGTTGACCGCGAGGGGAGCCGGATTCCGGAGTACAGGCCGCTGGTTCACTCCCTCCGAAACCAATAGTGCGGAAATCCGCGCTCAAGTTTCAAACTGGCGCGCTCGCCCGCCACACCGGCTGACGAGCGCCGCGCCGGCAAAACAGTACTGCGTCGATCAAACAGCACCAGGTGTTGCACTCCGTGGCCCTTTCTCTTTTCCACGTGTGACGTTAAATCGCTTATCGGGGCGTCTCGCTCTCGCACCAATTAGGCGCGCCAGGTGATACGCGCTCGCCTCTCGCGGGCCGGAGAGCGAAGTCGGCGCTCGGTACTCGCGGATCACTGTCGACAGAGGACGTTAGCCCGCGGCCGCCCTGCGCAGCGCACGTCGGCTCGCCAGTTCGGACGTTTTAACCTTAGCAGGTGTCGTGCCGTGATGTCGAAACAGTGAAACACTAGTGTGCGAACTGTTCACTTCCTTCCCGTACGGATATCGGATTACATCGGTGACCGGCCGTTCCAGCATGGGAGAAGTGAGTACCGTTTTGTTTATGCTCGTGTTGTTCTGTGTCGGAATGCGAACGCGCTCCAGTTTAGATCGCGCGAGACTAGTCCTGATCGCGGTCGTAGGTTCGTAGGTCGTCGCACCGGCCGCGGCCGCGGCGCCGCCAGAAGCCGCTCCGTAGCGTCGACCTTCTCCATATTAATTAGCACCCTGCAGCCTGCGGTGCTCGACAGCCTCCGTTGACGTAGTGCGGGTTCGGGAGCGCGCGGCGCCGCAGTCGGTAGAAAGCTCTTTAGGAGTCGCGGATACATGTCGCGACTCGGAGTCGCCCGCGCATCGGTAAAAGTATCCAACATCTCCAATGTACTGTTACACATCTGATAACGCGGCCCGCCGATATATTATCTTGGATATTGTTCAATGCTTTTTACCTTTATTGCTATCGAATGTTCGTGCAATAATAAACGAGTGGCTATTGTCTTATCTCTGGGAATTAACCACGTCCGTTAATGACTCGTATCGATTGTATTGAATAGTGTTAATGATATCTGCACACGTAGCACACGGGTGCTGTGATAAGGCTCGCGATTTCTCCGAGTACCCTCTGGTGGTAAACAGTGCGGCTCGTGGTGGTGTAGTGGTGTAGGCGCGGCCTGCGTCCTTGGCGTGTGCCGATATGTGGCGCGCTGATGTAAGTGTATGTAGACAGTGGGGTGGTGCTGGTGCGAGGGCGCGGGGCGCGGCGCTGGCCGGTGGTCGCTCGCGAGCTGGGCCCGTGTCGTACGATAAATCTCCGAAAGTAGACCAGTGAAACTGTATATGGCGGTGCGTAGGTCAGCCGTCAACGTGCATTTTGCACAAACATGGCTCGCCGCCGCCGCGCTGACCTCCTTACGCCGCGTATGCATATCGCTATGATGAAACATTTACATTTCTGCTGACATTTTCCAATACTAATCTATAAGCATATTTCATACATCATGTGCTAATCTTCGTATAATTAATTATGAGAAATATTAAATACAGGCGAGGGCATGAGGTCGTCTCAGTTGTTCGTTGAGTGTTGAAACTAAAGTGATCGGAGTTTGCGTTGTATTGTGTTAACTATGTATTAATTTGAATTAATACTTCATATAGAAGTTGTTTTTTCTTTAGACACAATAGCTTAGCGATCTATAGTTATTTTCCACTTCAAGACATTACTAGGTATGATTAATCTTAATTAAGTACTTTGAGTTGTAATTCATTTGACAAACAACATTTGAAACCTGTTCTGGCTTAAAATAAAAACTTATCAACTCGGCAAGATAACACAATTATCAATATTTTAAAGCAATTAATGCGAAGCATTGATAATTATCGAATTTTCTTGTGAATTTCTTTATCTTTATAAAATATCTGACAATGGACTTGATATGTAGGTGTTTTTAGTTTTCTCGATAATTCTTTAGTGTACAAAAAGCAACTTGATATTGCAATCAGCCTCGTGCGGGCTACACAAGTAATCCAGACTTTAAAAACCAATTATTAATCGAAAACAGATATTACTTACGGGTGAGTTTCTTTGCGTTTCTTTCTTTTTGACAGACGTGGCCATTTGCAAAGCACCACCAGAGCTGTTAATCATTTTTTCGGTGATTGATTTATGTGCCTTATTGGTCTATATGAGATGTAAATCAATTAATCCAAGTACGAGTGCAAAATTATTAGATAACCTTACCTACAAAAGGTGCGGAATGACGCACAAGCAATACCATTTAAATAATCATAATTTTACTCCATTATATTTTATTTAAAATTGAATTCATAAGTAACGGAACCACAATCTTGGTATCTAAACATTCGTATAACAATACGTTCAAAAAATCAACCTCAAGTGTTTACTAGTGGGTATAGAAAATACGTTTCTGCTATAGTAGTCCCTATTAGTAGTTTAGTACACGTGAAGACATCCGGATGGACTTCCCAAGGTCACTGAAGTCAAACAATAAACGCCGATAGAAAACGTGGGACTATACCGGTCCGCTTAATTGCTTTTTCACGCACTAAGTATTCTTAGAAAACGCTTAAGAACATTTTTATTGCTGTTTCATATTACAGAGAGAGAATAAAATAGTCCTTATCTCACACTACGATTTATTGTAAAAACTGTCTTAGTCTGTCAACACGCACCAGGCCAGCGTGGTAGACTATATGGCCTAACCCCTCTCAATTTTATTCTCGATTGTAGAGGAGGCCCGTGCCCTGCAGTGGAAGGCATATGGGCTAATACAGATAATGTCTTTAAGTAACTATACGGTGATTACAAAATGCGATCTATCTGAGTCTCGATTTTACAACCAGTTGCCATTAAATCCTAAAGATATTCGTCCACGAGGTAAAGGCGTTCATAAAATAAAGTCCCGATAGAAAAACTAATAGCTGAGGTATGTAGGCTGAATTGATTTCAAACTAGTTTAGTATCTGTCACGTAACAAGTGCTAAGGTCAGAGCATTGCTAATCGCACTGAGACAGACATGAGCCATTACGGCTATGTATAAAAATATGTTTACTTTTTAATACACGTTCTGCTGACGTAAATTCATACTATACATACATCTTTGCGTATGTTTATAGACGTAGGTATTGGTAATGCGTTAGCATGAGTTACAAATTCTAAAACAACTACGTTTAGGTATAGTGTGTGATGTTTGTCATATGAAATACTTAATTTTTTTCGTTTAGAACTAGGCGTAACTTAATTTTTTTATTATATCCAAATACAGACTGTTATTGCGAAAGTGCTATATACCTGGTTGAAGACATCTTAGTTCATAGGTCATTCAATATTAAGAATGAAAATGAAAATATTATATTGAACCCATTAAAAGTCATACATTATTTAGATTCAGTCACTTTTTTCCACTATCACCCGGTTCAAAAGGCTGTTTTTGCCAAAGAAGAACGAGCAAGAAACTCTAGCGATGCTCTTTTCAAAACAAGTACCCACAATATACAGCATAACTCAAGTAGATTCCTACAAGTATGTTGAGCTAAAGAGATCATTGTCAAGTACGCGTAAATCATTGATTTGTGTTATTACTCACCGGTTGTTTAGGTCATAACTAATTGTGCTAACATCATCTTAATTACTCATCAATAACTTAGTGAGCTTTTTTCATCCGTATACCGTTTAAAACCTTAGTTTCGCAAGGCAGAAGAAGTAGGGTATTAAAGTATTAGTCGATTATTTTTGAAGTTCTTTGATAATCGGTAAATATTGACATCTTTGATCGCGTTTATTTCAACAGCATTTGAAAATGTTAGTCGTGTCAATAAAGTTTAAGTGTTTGCGGAAGTGTAACTTAATATATCTTATTTGAATTCTCAATACGAAATAGACTTGGTAATATTGTTTTAAGTGTAACGATTTGAAATACTAGTTCATTTAATTTTAGAAACGCTTTTGTAACATAACCCTCCAATGACGAATAAAAGATACTAATGAATTCAGCTATCAAGTTCTATCGATCTATCGATTATGTTATCACCTATACCAACTCGTCTAGTAGATGAAGACGACAAATCTGTCAAAAACTATGAATCAAATCCATAACATTATGGTAAAACAGACTCGTGTTATCTTGATATAGAAAGAAATAACAAAAAAAGATAGGCATATTTTTTTTTTATTAATATACAAAAAAAAAATACATTCAATACAAGTACAAGGTATGAGATACAGTTTGGTTTAGATCTAGAATGCAACTCAACACATGCGTACACAACTTGTTTAGATTAAAATAAAATAAAATAATAATAATTACAATATGTGAACTCGAGCTAATAAAACTAAAGTAACAACAGAGAAAAAGAAAGACAAAATAACAAAGACAAAATATTTGTCACACAGTATACATAATTATGCCTTAATATTTTTATATGCCCCTTAAACCGACAACATATGCCAGGCGAAGCCAAAGCACGGCCATCTGTCACTCAAGGAATAACTTCCTTAAAGCAATATTTTAATAAGCCATTGTACGTACAAAATTATCTTTTTTTTTTCTATACTACCAACCGAATGCCGACATAAATATTCAAAGGAAACGAATGCAAATGGGGAAGTTCAAGCGTGAAGCTAAGAAGTCGTTTGTTCAGGGGAGCCGGTATGGTAAACTCACTTATATGCTCCAAATTATATAGTAAATTATCTAGTATTACAGTATATGTTGGTCTGCGGTTGAATGCCTTCTCGTTTTGGGGAGTGATGCTCCGAATAATTTGGTATTTTTCGAGCTTGAGGTAAAATTTCATTAGAAGTTTTACAACTCAATTTACAATGGTAAATCAGTATGGAGATTGATAATACAACATAAAACGTCGTCGCCTTTCTTGTTTTCGCGAATGATAGAATACCAAGTGAAAGGTTATTTTTCGGCAGGTTTTATGCAGGTTAAAGTTTACCATTTAGAGTCAATTTTCGTAGTTTTACAATGTCTCTCGTAATGATCCCAGTATGGAGTTATAAGTATGGAGGCTCACACCTCATACGAGGCACAAATGCGGATATTCCACATACAGTATCTATAGATATTTTAAATGTTCAACTTACCAGAAATCCGTCGATAAAGATATTATCTCATTAACCACGGTGCGAAATGTTCTGATTTAATTGTTTTGCACCTTAATTTGTACCCTATTACGATGAATTATGGTATTACTCGTAGTGTAACTGTAAACGTTGTCTGCTGAGCATTTAGAGCGTTGTCAATGTTTTCATGAGGGTAACTGTCATGAAGATACTAATACAAATTTTCTTTTCTGTTACAGTCGCTATTGAAGGAGGATCCTCTCTCGAGGATCCAGAGGGAGATCATAGAGGTGACGGAGAGGGAGAGAGAATTCAAAGAAGGACACTTCAGAATGAGTAGACTAATGTCTGAATCCACCATCGAGGTTAACCACCAGAATGGGCACGTCAACGGCGACGCTGAACCCAAACCAACGAAACAACTGAACAGAGCGGTGTCCACCTCACATCTGCTGGGTCCTATTCCACCATCGCCGCCCACGCCGCCAACAGTATTGAACACAAATGGCTACACCCGGCGCTTCGCCCCGCAGACCGGCACCAAAGGCATCATGCAGCGGTTCATCGCTAACAAAGGCAAGCTACCGGTGACCTCGCCCCTAGGCCCCACGACGCCCACAGCTAATGCCCCGCCGCTTGTGTTTCCTTCGCCTCCGATTATATCGCCCGTGGTCAGTCCACCGGTAATAACCCGCACTCCCGAGGGAAAACCTATGAGGAAAGGCTATATACCCGTCGAGGAGAAGATTCAGAAGGAACTTCAGGAAATGAAAGACAGGGAACATGAGCTAAAGAAAATGAGAAAAAAGCAAAAGCCATTCGATTTGGAGCTCACTGACGAGGAGACCAATTCGGAGTCAGAGGACGAGGAAATCCCTATGCCTGGCAAATTAAAGCCTACCAAGTCGATAGGAGAGCTGTATGAGGCCCTAAATGAGGAGTTGAGGTCGCCTTCGCCACGAAATAGTTCCGGACATGAGTCCATCGGCAGTCTAAAGCCGGCGAAGTCTCTTGCCGAGCTGTGCGAGCTGGCGCCCGGCGAGCAGTTCCTCGCGCCGAGCTCCACGCGGCTCATCGCGCAGTGGGAGTCCATCATACAACAGAAGCAAGAGGCGGGGGCCGCTTAGTTTATATAGTTTATGTGTGAAAAATGCTATGGTTCAAAGTGTAAGGCGTGTGACGCCGCAAACGGCCGCGTCGCGAACATCAGCGCAGTGCAACAAGGCAGTCGGCACGCAGTGTCACGGTTTGGGACGAGTTCCGCGCATTAACGGACTGGTGTGAGTGCCCGCGCCCGATGCACGCCACTGCGGAATTTCCCTGACGCGATTTACCGTAAGTCAAAACCGGGAGCGACTCAAAGTAATGCATCAAGTGTGGGAGGCGGCGCGAGCTGTGTGTCCGTCGATTTCTTTCGTCGGCCGATCGGTTGCGAAGCAATTAATTTTCTCCAGATCGCGAACAATGCAAATGATGTTTATCCGTAAAAGCAATTAAACGAGCGTGCGCGCGTTGGAAAGTGGCCGGCGCGCCTCCCGACTGTGAGTAAATAGTTTCTTCCTATTGTTCCACCTCGCTCAAAAACTGGATGAGGTTTTTGCGAGGCCGCTTTCCCGGTGCGCCACCGCGACGCGCCGTATTGTCGCGCGATGCACTCGCAGCCAATTTAATTGTGAGAAAATTTATTATAAGAAACCAGTTAATAACACCTTGAGATCAGGTCGGCGCATAGATCGCGCGGCGCCTGCGAGCCGCTTCTCTTAATGTTTCCGCCGTCCACTTCCCGTTCCATCGCTGTGCTGGCCGAGGGTTGCCCAGAGCACACCCTCGCTCATTGTTGCTCTTGCAATCGTCTTTAATCAGATCGATCAAATATTCTATGATTCCCACGTCCTTTTCTTATTATTTCTGAATAACAGTAGGAAAACAGACGGGTAACAAAATACTAGTATTGACGAGGAAATACGCCTACGTTTTATTCATTCGTTTAATAAACGACTCTTCAGTCTATACGATGTATGCTTTCTTTTGTCTATGTGTAGTGGTAAAGTTTGTCAGCGGAGCCGCGTCCACGTGTAATCACTAGTCGAAGCGGGACTTTGAGATATTTGCTTCTATTTATTCGTTATTGTACTTAAAACAGGGCTTGTTAGTGTACGGAAATTGTGAAGTGCCTTAGACCGTTGCCGTCTGTAGGACGCGCGTGTACGAATGTTTTTTGATTATATGTCAGTAAACAGTAGATGTGTCAAATAGTCTGTGCCTTATATTGTAGAGTTAGCACAAGTTACTGAACTGTAGCTGCAAGTTTAATGTTAATTACGGCATTCTAGTTGGCGGCTGTGGGACGCGCGGCCGGACCCTCCCGCCACGTAGTCTGCTTTGTCTTGGTAGCGACGAAAAATACTGCAAATGTTTAATAACTCTACATACTTAGTTATCAACTATCATATTACTATTTATAATAAAATATATTTGAAAATTTAAATTTCGATAGAGAATTATATTAAATTAAAGTACAAAACTTTACTATGAATTTTATATAGTTTATTTATTCAGGAAAAAAACAAAAATGGAAATGTTGTAAACAGGGTGCACTGTCTTTAAAGACTAATACTGTCATAAATATTGTACAGAGTATGTTATATTATTATGGAGTTGTTGTGCTTGTATAGCAAGTGTATAACGTGTGTTGATTCTATAAAGTATGTGAGTCGGAGCAGCATTTTTCACGGTGGCTGGCGGCAGGTGCGCCCAGTAGCGCCCGCCGCGCCGCCCATCTGTAAAGAAAATTATTTATTATCTATACGTACGAACTGTTCCCTAGCATAATAATAAATTAGTCAATTTGATTTAATAGATGATAGATATTGAAATTATGAGATTTTATTGTTGCAATATATTTTAAGTTTCATCTGTTACGCGCAGTGCCAGGCGTCAACAAGCATCTATTGATGTTCTGAACACGTGATATATTGTAAATTATACTAAACCAGTTCTAACAGAGATTTCTACTATTTTCTACGACAACATTGTGATATGAAATTGCCTTTTAAGATATTTAAATAGCATTTTAATGATTATGAAACCTTTGCGTTCTTGTCGAGGGCTGATGAATGTTAAAGGTGTAATGTACTGTTTGTAAAGCGCATTGTCTAGCGTCTACTCGTTACATATAAATACAACGTGCATATTAGATATGTTAATTTATGTTCCATTAAGGTTTTCGCAATAAATACATATTTGCCGAAATATTTTCTTTTATTTTCTTAATGTTTCACACTTGCATTCTGATTCATCGAAACACAAGCTTTACGCTGTTACCGAAACCAGGGGATTATGACGCAATAAATTTCAGTCTATGACAAATTTAGTGCAACAAACCATAAATTTATACACAGTCTATCTATATCAGCCCATATACGTCCCACTGCAGGGCACGGGCCTACTCTACAATCGAGAGAATCGATTGAGAGTGGTTAGGCCATATAGTCCACCACGCTGGCCTAGTGCGGGTTGGCGGACTTACATACCGTAGAGAAATTCTTTTAAAATCGCTACGGTATGCAGGTTTCCTCACGATGTTTTCCTTCACCGTTAAAGTGCGTGGTGATTGACTATCAATACACACATAACTCGGAAAAGTCAGAGGTGTGCCCTGGGATTTGAACCCGCGAACACCGTGAACATGTAGGCAGCCGCGTCTGGTCCGTTACCAACAGGCCACCACGCACTTATTATACACAGAGTAGGTACATAACTCACAGCTTAGGTCACAAAACGCCATTCCTAATAAATTGTTCTCGCAAACAATACACTTATGCTCTAAAATTGATTTATTCACTCTTCTGTAGATTTTGTTACAGATAAACTCACACCTATATGTTACTAAGAGTATGCTGAGGTGATAATTACCACCTTCAGTTCACCGAGTTTTTATCTTCCTAACATACTATTGGGAACGAGCGTATTTTTCCATGACTATATGGCCTAACCCCTCTCAATCGTTCTCTCGATTGTAGAGGACGCCCGCGCCCTGCAGTAGGACAGGCAGTATTTCTGCTGATAGAGTCACAGTATTTTGTCCAAAATCTCGCTGAAAGTAACCTACCCCATCTGGAAATCAAATCCAGGGCCTCATAATTGACACGCACACTCCAACACCAATAACGACATTATTATAGGCATTTTCATTTAACCTAATTTCGACTAGGTGTTGACATTTGCGCGGCAGTTCCCCCCATAACTGGGCGACATTATGCAAAGGTCGCGAGTTATATGCGATATTTTTTGTCCACTCTCGTTAGCGAACGTGGTGGAGAAATGGCAGTCTTTTCGGCTGGTATTTGTCGTGGATATGTTATGTATAATGAATGGTACTTAGATTGTCATCATGTAAAGACCATAGTTCAAAGATTGAGGATTATAATTATGATTAGATGTTTTCCGCTCAACAGACTAAAGTTTTGATGAATTCATATTTGAATATTAATCTTAATTTTAGGCAATAATATGTAGATATTTATAATCATCAGTATGTAAATGACTGAAAACTCGGAGGGTATCATTAATACTGAACAAACTGAACTCATGTTCGGAGGATATGGTTAGAAAATGTAATAGGGGTGAGTGTGGTGAGTTTCCTTTGCCACGCCTTTCGTTTTTGCAACCATCTGGGAATTGGACCTAGGACCTCGACATACACGCTGCCACTTGACCAATGAATTCACATACCTGCCCAAAAAAGTGGGTCATATTTATATCAAGTCAGTAACGACTAACGCCACACTTTCAAGTCACACGTAGGGAGTCGTTACTCGTATACCAAACGGGACAGGCGACAACGTGCTCTCGGGACAACAGCTCATTTGTTTTTATGAATAGTTCAATGCGAACGAATTCACACAAAGTTCTTGTGAGTCGTAAAGTTATCTTGTAAAGTAACTGGATATTTTCGACAAAATGAACATGTTGCTTCCCAACTGGATATAAGTCTACGCCGTTTACGTAACTTTTTGGTATGAATTTAACAGTTATGCTACGCCCATTTCTTTTTACGATATTGTCTTAGTATTCCGCGAAAAGTTACTCTAAATTATACGAGAAGCTTTTGAGGGATAGTATAAAGTAGTATGCCTTTGTGGACACATAGATTTTATTATCTAGTCAATCCTCCTCTTTAAGATGTGTTCTTTCATCTTTAAGGCGAGCATTCATTACTAACCAATAACACAATAATATGATACTTTGGATCCTAAACTCCGTCTTGGGATTAGTAAGTCTAGTCCGACGCCTAACAGCCTAATAAGCTATGCAATATACAATTTCCATACTCTGCTGCGTCGGCAGTTAACGCAAATATAACCTATAAAGCTCAGTTCGCAAATCCGATCGACGCAAGGGCGGATCCAGGGGGAAGGTCATGGGGGTCATAACTTCCCCCTGGGTTGACACTAGATTGACAGGTTTTATAAAATATATCGTTGATTTTCACATTAAAAAATCGTAAACATATTCACGTACCACAGGTGTAATAAACTTTTAAATAATCACTTTTAAATGTATTGTTGTAATAAAATTTGAGTACGTCCAGTGTTCTGACTACAACTTTTTAGAACTATATGACCCCCCCCTGACTTGAAAGCTGGATCCGTCCTTGGATCGACGTGTTAGGTCACGCGTGCTCATTATAATATCTATCATTTAACAATTAAGTTTCCTATTTAATACTCTTTCAACGCCTAATCATTTATTATATTATAATGAAATTACTATACAATGTAATGAAGTAATTGCGTAACTATTGGCAACGCGTAGAACTCGGTAGCAGCTTGTGTTACATATTGTATTATTACTACATATGTATGTAGAGTCTGTGGTTTGATAATGACACACCGCCGTTGCAATTAGTCAACGTTCAATTATCACGTATTTTTTTAGCCATTAAGGCATTACGCCCGAATACTGGAACGACATTCAAATAATAAGTTGCTCTTAACAGCGCACGGCTCACTTAGCCAGTACATTTAATCGGGATTAACGTAGTTAAGCGCAAGTTATATTTAAGTTGCGTTCCAGTATTTGGGCGTTAGTCTTTCTAATCACACGCCCTTCTATATAGGTCTCTCGTCACGAATAATGAGCAGTATCATTTTGTGGCTATGTTAGTAATTAACTATGTATATCTTTAAACTTCTCGCTAATTTGACACCCTCCGTGGCGCCGTTAGACACCGCCTGTAAAACGAAAGGCCGCGAGTTCGATCCCCGCACCGAAACAAATATTTGTGTGATCCATAGGTATTTGTTTCTGGTCTGTTTCAGGTCGGGGTGTTTGTGAGACCGAAAAGTCTCTAATAGTTTCTGATACCCACGACACTAGACTCGATCTTAGTGTGGTGTCAGGACTATGTGTGTGACTGTTGGGTGTATATTTTAAAATCACCTAGAAATTGAGAGTTGAGCGAATTGGTTTTATTTGTTATTTCTAGTCGCCTTAGTAAAGATGAAGCTATGTGTCAAAGCTGATAACAAATATTTTTTTACCTTCGTCAGGATTGTTCCTAAGAAATTGAAGGGGTAGCAGTAGAAAATATACACTGAGATGTACATAGACCAATAATTATAATAAATTACGGATAATGAACAGTTTTGATGACATTTAGGTAAGGATTACTTTAGAAGCAAACGAATAGAAGGATATGAAGACAATGACAAATTAATTAATTAATTATTATCTTAATTGAAAACAATGGTATTCAATAGAAGTGATTATAGTAATAATTGGCGTGCTTCTATAATCCTTGAAGTAATGATAATCGTAGGTCTCATTAATGGTTGTAATTTTCTAACTCTTTTCATACACGAATGATGTTTCCTTTTAATTTGCTTTATAATAAATATATTGTACGACTATTTTAATAACTTACTGTAATGTAAAGGATGAGTTTTAATAGTCTACATAAAATCAAGACATGCGCGTAATATCCTCGCGACCTTCTCATCTGGTGTTTATGATTCCAGTGCCTCACTATGGCGACTGCTGGCTTGGCGTTAATTTGACATGTCTACGATTGGTCCTAACGTCAAAGAATATTATGTATCAAACATTATTTATTTTTGGCGTGTTTCGAATCTAAACGCCAAGTGATACGGCCAATATTTCTTTAGTTAGTCCTTGCTGCGCTTACTTGAATGGTACATCTTTACGTATGAAAATGGCCCCAAAAAGAAGAGTGTCCAAAAGAGGTAATTTTGCTCACTAATTTGTCATTAAATTTCTACCAACTATAAACAGATTACTGTTTTTTACACCCTGAGTGCTAAATGATCATTTCAAGAGTAAAACATTAGAAATCATTGAATAACTTTTTACGGTGTTTGCGGCGTGTAATTGTAGAGTCGACGTAACAAATCCTCGAAGGTCACTGCTCTCCACCACGCACCGTGATTTCAAGATATTTACATAAAATACTCTATACAGTAGTAAAAGTACGAATTATCTAGGTGTGTATATCGCCTCATATGAGTTGCAATGATGGCGTTCGGCGCGCGTCACGCGAAAGGACTCAAAATTTGTTATTTCTAACTTATGTGTACCTATGCCAACCGGTGCCAGGGTTCTCTTTTCCACCCTCTCTTTATTTTGCCTTGTCTTTAGTATCGTTGATTGTTAGATTGACTCTCATATTGATAACGTCAAGGCAGCGTTATTGCGGTGATCTGGCGGTCTTGGGTTTCGAATCAATAATTATTTTTTGTAGTAAGGTATTTTTCTTTCCCATCAATTCGTATGTGTGTACATAATAACAACAATGTCTTATTAAAGATTTAATTTGCAATTTTTATCATACTATACATATAAAACAGTTCATTGCGTTAATATATTTTGTAAGATTATTCCAAAAATAGTTATACATTATTAAGGTAGTTCGTTCATGCCAAATAGTTACGAGACCAAAAAAGTATTCTAAAGGGTTTTAACATCGAATATTTCCATGCTAAGGTCCAGAAGAATTTCATAAAAACACAGAATCACCATCAGGTTTTAGTATTCTAGTCTTGTGATCATTACAAAAGTAAGAAGACACCGCTGTATTTGTTTTGCTCGGACTGGTCGAGTGTAAATCTATTATTGTACGAGTATAGACGAGTTACGTCGGTCCGGTTTGTACACGTTTTAGGTGTGTGTTCGAAAAATTTACGATAGATATAAAATGGAAGCGAGCGAAATGCACTCGCTTAACGACCCGGCCCGCGCCTGAATGTCAGCGACAGCGGCGCAAGGGAACCTATTATCAATATTCCGACATTAATGGATGTAGTTGGTCAAAATCAAAAGTTTTTTTGTGGGAACTGAGCAAAAGACTCAGTAAATACTCGGTGTATATCACCACGTATGAACATCTGCTAAACTAACCGCACCGCAAAATGGGAAAGTAAGAAGAAGGAAAAACGAAAAATAGAGGAAAAGCTTACTGGGTCACCGAGAAAACTTCCAGTCGAACGAAACACGACAGCAACGTCAGTATTTTACGTCGATTTTCTATTAGACAGTGGTTGATACCGGTAGAGCCATCCAATTCTTACACCTGTTGTCCAAGAGATCTTTAATATGGCTCTACCACGGTTTTGCTAGATAAATATCATGCAAAACCTTTGATTTACCAACAGTTATTTATTATGAAATATTTATGCACAAATAAAATGTCTATCCACATTATTGTTGTCAAAATGGTGTTCCAACATGATATAATCGAGATGGCAGGTAGAGCGTTATCATCTTATCTAAAACTCACTATTATGATGTATTTTTTTGCCTGACCCTGAGTGACCACTGGCAACCGGAAAATACGCCTCGAGTAAACATGATTCTCAAAACAAAACAAGTATGTTACGTGAATTCATATTATTGAGGAGTTTCTTGCGCCATTTATTCTTTAAAGCTACACGTTTCGGAACAATCCTAATATTATGTAGTGATTAAAGATCTTGTAAAAGACTTTTAAACTGATAAGGCGTGGTGACCACACTAGCTCCGATGGTAAATCAAGTGCGATTTAAGAACAGGATTGACCAGTCAGGCATTGACGTTTATCACAAACAAAACGGTCGAATTTGTTATCTCGATTTATTAGAAACTAAACAAAATACATAAAATATAATACTCAGTGATCACGATAGACATATTGTCGAAAGCGAGATGAAAGTGAGTAGTGAGAATGAAGCCCGCTTGCCTTGGGCGAGTGATCAGAGAGCCTTCGTACAGGGTTCATGTGCAAGTCTCACAGTACAGGCGACCTCACCGAAACATATCCATTTTAAACAACTTGTTACTACATAAAGGTCGGAAAACGGACACGAGTCAGCTTATTTACAAAATTAGTTAATAAACAAGTTTAGTGAGTTTAGTTTGTTACTTAAATGGCTTTGGTTTAGCAGTAGCTCGATGTTTAATTTAAAAGGAGATATAGGTAGGTAGCAAAGTTTCCGAATATGGAATAACTTATTGCGATATTTTTGTCGTAGAAATATTAACATTAATTTTAATATGCATAATGAGTTTTTTGTTTGAAACTTAAGTATTATAATAAATAGCAAATTTATATACAAATGTGGCAATTTACTAAAATTTTATTAATTTATCAACAAGAAACAAGATCTTTCATTGACCCTGAGTACAGTTGAATAAATCTATCGTGGTCCTTTCTAGGAATTATCCGAACAAATGCTGTATAGAATTAACAATTAAAATGCAGGTCTTGGAGGTAAATATCATTACTTGAGACAACGTGATGTGTACAAATGATGACAACTAATTATATGGACATGACACCATCAGTAAGGTGACGCCAACAGCACGCGCAGTGAATACACAACTACCACGTAGTAGCAGGAACTGTTTCATTATACACACTGCGCGGTGCACTGTACAGAGATGGCTTGATACTTCGTTATTGTGAATGTTATTCCCACGAAAAATGATGGACGCAGTAATATTCATGATTTCAAAGTAATCAGCATTATTGTTAGAGTTAAAACGAGTATTTTCGTTTAAACTTGACATTTGCAAAATCTCCGATACTACGGGGGGGGGGGGGGGGGGGGCATTCCATAATGAAAAGAAGAAGAAAAGTACTTTCGTAATCCGTGATTGTAGTCAAGTTAGTGGACTGATTCATATTACGTTTTAAGTCTGGATTAAGTGTCCATGGTGGATAATACAGACACATCTGACACTTTCTCGTTGTTGTCGTTCATTTATACAAATAGGTTCTTATTATAAAATATTCCTTTATAAAGAGACGTTAAGAAAGCACAGAAATTAAAAGAAAGAAAATCTGAGGAGACATAGGTTTTGTTAGCTCCTAAGTCAATAACTACTTTTGTAGCTTACAACAAAATTGAGTCGCAATGGGGGGATAACCGAGATGGTCTGGATCTCTCCTATCTACAATATCTATTCTATCTATGGGGCATTTCACGTGAAGCGGACAGCAAAAAAAAAGTGAGGTTTCAGAATTCGTTCATGTTCTGTTTATCTATACTCCTGGAGGGTATGAACGTGAACACGAAATAATTTTTTTGTATGTCGTATAGTTATTGAGTTATTGGTGTTGAAAGAATTGGAAAAGTTAGTCAAAGGGTTTTTTGGAGGTGATTTTTTTAATTGAAGAAATTAACAATAAAATACTATTTATATCAGGTTATGTAGTTAAAATATAGTTATTTATTATTTCTAATCGAGATTTGAAATTACTATTTTTTTTCTTATATTAAACCGGAAGTAAATGTTTCTAATCAGAATTTGAATAACTTGGCACGTAAATTTTTTTATTATTTTTGTTGTAAAATAAAGGTAATAATATATTAATTTTACATTAAAAGTTGTAGAATGTTATCTTTTTAGGTTTATGAGATACATGAGTAAAAGTACATAGATGCCGCACTGAGCGTAGTACCAGACGCTCACTTAGGTCGCCCAGTCAGCGTCTATCTGCCTTATTCATAGACGGATTTTATTTAGTTATCAAACGGATGTTTTGTCCCTTTCGATATAGTTTAGAATTCAGTTTGAGCGACGAACACAAAACATTCGATAAGTAAAATAGGTTTTTAATCTGTCTATGAATAACGCCGCATAAGTTATATTATATTAATTTATAAAATCGCTTTTATATCGTCTATATAGGCAATCATATTGTCATGTATGAATCCCACAGAGGTAAGCAGAAACAGATTTGGCTAGCATGGGTTTAAATATATTTGAACTGGCTAGGCGTAATATTAATTTAAAAAAATGTGGATATATTTATAATTATGTATTTTATTATTATAGTAAATAAAACAAACAAGATAATACATTATTAAAGATTGGTAATATTAAATTGAATGAAAAATCAGTGCTATGAGAAACAGCCGTTTATTACTGCTCAAATGAGGAAATTCAACGCCTACGTATTTTTATCCAACCTAGGTTCAATTCTTTGAGACATATACGAGGAACTCAAAACTCTTTCGTACGACGAACCCTCAACAGCGGCACTAATAATTGGAAAACGTATCAGTTTCGAGGTTGATTCTAATTCTAAAACAGTAAAAATAATTAAATAGTACTAATCTTTAGTCCTCGAAACCGACGAGCGTGTATGCAAAGATTAATGACAGTAGATGAAGTGAAATAGGTATGTCAGGACCTATGGGACATAGGCGTGAGTTTATGTATATATGTAATCTTTAATAATGTGTATCATATTTGTTTTATTCGTTAAAAATACATAATTAAAAATATATCCTCATCTTTTTAAATTTAATATTACGCCGAGCCAGTTCAAATATTATATTTAAACCCATGCTAGCCAAATTTGTTTCTACTTACCTCTGTGGGATTCATACATGACAATATGATTGCCTATATAGACGATATAAAAGCGATTTTATAAATTAATATAATATAACTTATGCGGCGTTATTCATAGACAGATTAAAAACCTATTTTACTTATCGAATGTTTTGTGTTCGTCGCTCAAACTGAATTCTAAACTATTTCGAAAGGGACAAAACATTCGTTTGATAACTAAATAAAATCCGTCTATGAATAAGGCAGATAGACGCTGACTGGGCGACCTAAGTGAGCGTCTGGTACCACGCTCAGTGCGGCATCTATGTACTTTTACTCATGTATCTCCTAAACCTAAAAAGTTAACATTCTACAACTTTTAATGTAAAATTAATATATTATTACCTTTATTTTACAACAAAAATAATAAAAAAAATTACGTGCCAAGTTATTCAAATTCTGATTAGAAACATTTACTTCCGGTTTAATATAAGAAAAAAAATAGTAATTTCAAATCTCGATTAGATATAATAAATAACTATATTTTAACTACATAACCTGATATAAATAGTATTTTATTGTTAATTTCTTCAATTAAAAAAATCACCTCCAAAAAACCCTTTGACTAACTTTTCCAATTCTTTCAACACCAATAACTCAATAACTATACGACATACAAAAAAATTATTTCGTGTTCACGTTCATACCCTCCAGGAGTATAGATAAACAGAACATGAACGAATTCTGAAACCTCACTTTTTTTTTGCTGTCCGCTTCACGTGAAATGCCCCCTATACATATAATAAAAATGTAAATGGTCGATGTCTGTACATGGAAGATATTTAAGAAATTTCAACGCGGGGGGTCTTTATAACAGCAACAGAATCCAAAACAATTTTTTTTAGAATTTTTGTCTGTCTGTCTGTCTGTCTGTATGTTTGCTTGCGCATCACGCGAAAACTACTGCACCAAACGAGATGCGGTTTTCACAGTTGTATTGCTGCAGGTTCAACTTAAAAACTGGTATATGTTGCATTTGCATACAGGGTGTTTCTTTTTGTTTGCTTGCACATTACTCATAAACTACCGCACCAAATGAGATGCGGTTTTCACAGTCATATTGCTGCAGGTTCAACTTAAAAACTGGTATATGTTGCATTGACATACAGGGTGTTTCTTTTATTTTGCTTGCACATTACTCATAAACTACCGCACCAAATGCGATGCAGTTTTCACAGTAATATTGGTGCACGTCCAATTTGAGAACTGGTATATATTTTATTTATAGACAGGGTGTTTCTTTTTATTTACTTGCGCATAACGCAAAAACTACAAGACGAAATGAGATGCGGTTTCATAGTTATATAGGTACAAGTCCAACTTAACAACTGGTAAATGTCTCATTTACATACAGGGTGTTTCTTTGTATTATGGAAGATAAATGAGAAAAACTAATATTCCCCATATTGACACTGGATTAACACTCAGGCTACATTTTATCCAGATAAATTAAGTGTTCCCGTGGGATGAGGACGGAAATCCGATATATTTGTTACTTTTTATACTCAAAGGGATGCGATGGGCGTGGATTACATACCTTGAGTGAGAATGAGATAAGACGGGCGGGATATAACGGGACGGGACGGGACGGGATGAGAAATACCAAATAATCTATACATGTATATTTTTTTAAACAAAGTTAATCAAGCAGACGAAGTTAGCGGGCAGAAGCTAGTCATTGTATAAAGCCGCATATTTGAGCAAGTCTTCATAATCGTCTCTACTATTTTTAAAAAGAGAATCGTATGCCATTATCGAATGACATAACCGCCATAGATTATCGTGTTCTGACAAATGTTTACACGATGCAACTTTTGTATATATCCTTACGATAATCGTAGGCGAGGAACTCTCCCCGTGTAAATTGGGCTTTATGGTCTCGTAATACTTTCCTCTCTCTAGTGTAAATGTTGGCGTGAATGAAGAGGTTATTCGCCGGAAACTCACGAATTTGTTTGATGTTAGCCACGTACGGGCAGTGACGCGGACGTGTGAATCATACACTTTCACTGTCAAAATTACTAACGAAATCAACGTGAGATTGTGTACATCTTGTATCACGTGATTACTTTAACATCAGTTTTCATAAGAACGCTGCACAGTCAGTTGAATATTTACTCAGCCTTGTAAAAACTGCCTAGTAGCTTATATGCGTAATATTTTAGGTCATAAAATATAGCCTAATTAGTTTATAGTCTGTCCAGCTTGAGCTTGAGGGTAAGATTCTCTGGTCAGACGGTCAACTTTGTGTGTTTTTCAGTAAGAATAATCTCATCATATTAACTCATCGTCTCCTATTTCATCTTAAAACGGAAATAAATCGGTGGTACCAGCAGTGCCTCTGCCTGGCTCTTTGTTAATACATACGTGGTTTTATGTTACGATATAAAGCAACACTTAAACCTTAAAAGAACATTAATAAAAATATGGTTTTAAAGTTCATGGGAAAATACCTGACCATATGCTTCACCCACATGGAGTCAGCGCAACACGAACTATTCATTCTTGTTGCGGATAAAAATTGCCTTATTATTATTGACTTCTTTACCTACACATCCCATCCATTATAATTAGGAAACGGTCTAATGCTCAAAACGTTAGACCTTAAAGATTATAATTTGGCACGATAAATCGTTACTAATATAATATTTTAGAGCTACAATCGGTCTTTACTTCATCATTTTATAATATTTTTATTCCGTTTCAATAAAATGACTACAAGTGCATTACACCGCCAGCGTAAAAAGCATCTCGAGTAATTATTTTTATGTCGGCATGCACAATTGCTTCTTCACGCTTCATTTAAACTGTCAGTCGTTACGGCAGGGAAGAAAACGATGCAATGTTGCAGAATATTTATTTAATGTTTGATGCAGATATCTTTAACCGATACCCACGTGACTTTTTATTGATTTTTACTGATTATCACTATCGCCCTATTCGTTTGATAATCACCACTAGCATGTAGTTAGATACAATAATATGATCATTTTTGAGATAGGCTTCTCCCTTGTAAGAGGTATTTGACAAACTTTAGCACAACTTTTTACCAACAACTAATTTTCTGCTCTACTTCTTTAGGTTGACGAGTGTGACAATCAAAACAAATAAAAATACGATAACCAAGCATTTAATTTTCTTCTATCACACAATAATATGCAATTTTAAAATGTTACACTAACAAAATAAATAAATAAATACACCCAACAGTCACATACATAGTCCTGACCCCACACTAAGATCAAGTCTTGTGTCGTGGATATCAGGAACTACGTGAGACTTTTCGGTCTCACAAACACCCAGACCCGAAACAAGTACTTGTGGTTCTCACAAACATTTGTCTCGGTGCGGGGATCGAACCCACGGCCTCTCGTTTCACAGGCGGCGTCTAACCAACTGAGCCACAAAGTTACTATAGATTAACTTCAATGACCCGTATAAAAATAAAACTTTTCGTAAATATAGCCAACATTGGTTGACAGCCTCCGTGGCGCAGTTGGTTAGACGCCGCCTGTGAAACGAGAGGCCGCGGGTTCGATCCCCGCACCGAAACAAATATTTGTGTGATCCACAGGTATTTGTTTCGGGTCTGGGTGTTTGTGAGACCGAAAAGTCTCTCGTAGCTTCTGATACCCACGACACAAGACTCGATCTTAGTGTGGGGTCAGGACTATGTATGTGACTGTTGGGTGTATTTCTTTATTTGGGTGTATTTATTGGTATCCACAAAACTCCCAATTTCATCTCACAAGACCTACAGATTGACGCTCCGGACCACGATTTAATTACAAAGAATTTGCAATGTCATAAAGATGGCCGCCATTTCAAGATGGCGTCATTAACAAATGGAGAGTGTATGCGAATGTTTAAGTTGAAGCGTTACTGCGAGGTGTTATCAGGGCTGGAGTGAGTAATTAAGGAGATATTACGATTGTGGGCACATACGGCACGGCGCGGCGAGTGCGCGTCACGCAGCGCGCTCACGTTCACTACGATACATTACACACGGGCAGATATGCACCCAGGGGATAATGATTTGGCAGAAGTACTAAATATATTGATATAAAGATGCATCTATATTTAGAAATTATTTTGGTATGGTTTATTTTGTTTATGTTGGTGGTGATTTATCTCTACTTATCGGGCTTCTTTTGTGGCTTTGATAGCTGCTCTGATATGGTATGCGTCTTAAAGCGGTTTTCTCCATAAATATAAACACTGTTACCAAGTTACACGTTTTGGTAGATTTTCACATTTTGTAATTTACTAGAAATTAATTAATTTACTCATTCCTTATTGTTTTTTAAACATAGTAATTTTTTTTGTATAAGTATTGTAACTCGCGCCTTAACTTGCTAAACGACATAAAATTGCAGGCGCAAGTTCTATATACAATTTCGTTATTTCTACATTATTTTTGCCGTGTTTTGGTACCTGATTCTTCTTCCAAATACGTATTCGTACTCACGGTCATAATACTCGTAATAGTACGCTCTTGAAGGTTTGAAAGTTACGAAAAACAAATAAAAACATTCGGAGTGCGGTGGCCGCAAGTTCGCCGTAATTTGATAATGTTGTGGGAACAATCTATTAAGTACGAACCAGTTGAATTTTGTTCAAGTTACATCCAATTACTGTAAAAACAAAATATTCCAAGGTATTTTTACTAATTAAAAGTAAATACGTTTTTTTATTAAGACATTCCAAGACAATAAATATTGGTAATACAAAGTAACTGCAATGCACTTGAAAGTTTTTTTTTTTTTTTTTTTTTTTTTTTTAACCTGGCACGGCATAGTGACTGCATTGCACCTGATGGTAAGTGCTAATGCCGTCCAGATAGAGTATCGAATGGTATCAAACGGTAGTCTCATACCATTCGATACAATCATGCCGGCCCGCTGAGATGCCTCTTCACGCTACGGCGGAAGGACCCAGGATTATAGGAAGGAGGGAACACGTGCGATGGCAAACCGTTCCACAGCTTGACTGTACGGCAGAAAAAAGAATTAGAGAACCTTTTGGTTCGCGCCGAAATGGATTGAACAGTCAAGCTATGGCTCCGCAAGCCAGCACGCGTGGTTCTGTTAAGGAAAGGAGAGGAGGGGATTAAATTGAACAATTCCTCAGAGCATTCGCCATGATACAGACGGTAGAACACGCTTAGAGAGGCGACATCCCTCCGTAACTGTAGCGACTCTAAGTTGCCCGTAATGTCTGCATCATTCACAATGCGGATGGCCCGCCGCTGCAATCCATCCAAGGCATCGAGTAAGTACTGGGCGGATCCATCCCAGAGGTGCGAACAGTATTCCATACCCGGCCGAACCTGCGCTTTATACAAGCGGTAGAGTTGACCGGGCGCGAAAAACCGACGCACCTTGTTCAGGACCCCAACCCTGCGGGAAGTGGCAGATATTACGCCCTCGATGTGATTCCTTGGATTAAGATCACAACGGATATCCACACCAAGGATACTCAGGTCATTCCGCATTGAGAGGGGAATACCCTGAAGAATGGGGAGGGGAGAGAACGGGGATTTTTTGCCCGTGAACGCACACACCTGGGTTTTCCTGGCATTGAACTCAACCATATTCCTGGAGCCCCATGTAGAAATGAGATCCAAGGATCGATTGAGCTCAATGACAAGATCCTCGCGCCCACTCACAGTGTCGACCCGGCAACCTGGGGACCCATGGCAGTATCGCCCATGAACCGTGCTGTCATCTGCATAGCAATGAATGTTGCCAAGTGACAACATATCATTGATATGCAGAATAAACAGGGTGGGCGACAGCACCGAGCCCTGCGGAACTCCGGCATTTACCGACATGAGCGCCGAAGCGTGTCCGTCAACGACAACACGCATTCTACGCCCATGCAGAAAGCCAGAAATCTACGAACACAAGTTGCCGGGCAGACCGTATGCCGGAAGCTTGGATAGGAGACCACGGTGCCAGACCCTATCAAACGCCTTGGCTATGTCGAGGCTCACAGCAAGAGCCTCGCCACGCCGGTCTATCGCCTCACCCCAGCGATGCAGGACAAACGCCAGAAGATCACCCGTTGATCGGTTGTGACGGAATCCGTACTGTCTATCACTGATCAACGAGTGATCCTCCAGGTAGCGGACCAATTGAGCGTTTATGATCCGCTCCATGACCTTACACATCACTGAGGTGATAGCGATAGGGCGATAATTGGTAGGGTCTGACCGATCACCCTTTTTGGGGATCGGTTGCACATTGGCCTCCCTCCAAGATTCCGGCACAACACCTGTGCGGTAGGACACTCGGTAGAGGCGTGTCAGTGCAGGAGACAACTCCGCTGCGCAACTCCTTAAAACCACCGCCGGTATTCCATCCGGACCACTGGCTTTCCGCACATCGAGAGACCGTAGCTCACGCCGCACATCACACTGCCTGATGCGAATATCCGCCATTGAGGATCCGCAATCAGGCAGCACCGACGGGGGGCGGGAACCACAGTCCTCGAGGCGGGAATTAGCCGCAAAGAGATTTGCCAGAAAGGCGGCTTTCTCTTGCGGTTTGTGGGCCAGCGAACCTTCCGGGTACCTCAGCGGTGGCAGTGCTGGACGGCAGAAGTTAGACTGGACGGCCCTGGCCAAACTCCAATAAGCACGACTGCTAGTTGGGTGATTGGCCAACGCACGCCCAATCCTGCAAACGCGCTGGGCATCCGCTCTAACGTAGGCCTTCTTGCAGGCCTTGGCGGCTCGATTATAGGCTTCCTTGAGGGAACTGATATTAGGATCCTTGTTAGCGCGACCCCTGATCCAAGCGCGATACGCCGCCTGTTTGTCACCGACAGCATCGGCTAGTGCTATCGAAGTACAGTATTCATACAATGAAGCCAGCCTATTCGGATATAGAGCAAACCCGATATGTGAGCCATCCGGAAGTCACCATTTAGAAACCTCATTCTCCAAATGAAACATTTACTGCTCTCATCATTTCTCCTTACAAAATATCGCCCTACGTGCATCTAGATATAGGGTAAATTGATCGTTGGATGATGTCCGACAAATAGGATTAGTGTAAGGAAGTGCTGACCCAAATGCAATGCAACTGCGCGCCGCGTCCAGCAGACTATACGCCTAGTCATTAAGCCCGATGACTTGGGGCTAAACATGGTGTATCCATTTATAGAATGATCGCTCTTTAGGCTAGCAAGTTGGTGTTTTTATTGATGGCCCGCATTTAAGTAAACTGTGTGTGATGAAAGTGATGAAACATTTTTGAATGTTATTTCTTCAATTATGTTCAATTATGAGACCACAAAATGTATATTGCGACAGAAATATTTATGTTTTTATTTATAATATTAATATTTAAGTATTTTTGAATTTTGTATACTAATTATATTATTAATGTTATGTAAGTGAATCTATATAAATAGCGAGAGATTGAAGTTCCTGCATGCTGTATTATGTGCAGTAAGGTTATTACTTTTACTGTGAAATTAATTCTAAAAGCATTAAATACAAAACCTTTCACTGTCACCTCATCGAGAATACTAACAAAACCGCAGTTGACAATTGTCAAAAATAGAAATGTATTTAATTTCATAGCATCGATTGTGTTACAATTTAAACGTCGGTCACTGTCCATCTGGTGTTGCCACCGCTGCAGTACAACGCGAAGATGACACGAAAGTAATTGTTGAGAGTATTGCCATCATTACTACTCGTAATAAATCTAATAGTTCAGAGGTGGAGAAGACAACTGGGAGGTCATGGGTTGTTTGCATGTTTTTGTAAAGCGGCTCTACGAAGTAATCACAAGGTACAAGGTACATCACAATACAAATATTGTAGCCATTCGTGAAAATTTCCCTCGCTATGTTGATCACCTTCCTATGAAATTAATTGGCCTTATCAAAACCCGATGAACACAGGCTGGGGCTCAAATTGCTACACACATGCGTAAGTCACTATAAGAGATTGTCCACCATTGTGTACGGCGATCGCTTTTTCATCGGATATGATTATTCCAACACTAATTTACCAATTATACTGGTGGTAGGTCTTGCATATGTGTGAGGTCGCCTTGGTACGTACACCGCAATGTCTGTTTCTCCCACCAAACAGCAGTGTAAATTACTATTGTGTACTATTGTGTTTGGGTTTGCAGGACATTCTACCCAGAGTAACTACTGGACATACTGAGACGTAACATCAGGATGGCGAGCGCAGTGGAATGGCAAGCCTTGCTGTGTAATTCATGTTCTTGTTTGGTTTTGCTACTGTCCATGAGCGGTCATATCGCTTACCATCAGGCGAATGGCATGCCCGTCCATTCATGGCAATAAAACACCTTTAGCCACCCTGCCCACTGGCCAGCTTATTCACCGAACCGCAACAGCAAAGTCGTTATTTCACGTCGTTTGTCTGTGGGTTCAAGATAGTATTACAATTTTACTTGCAATATTGTTAAAGCTATCGGTAAATAATAGATGGCAGTTGGCAACACCCGAGGCATCGATCGTCAGTCATCACAATGTAGGTCTCGGAAACTAATAGAAAGCGTGTAACGCGATCTCTTTTGCGTCTCTCAATATTTATTCAAATACAAGATTCGCTTTTTAGCTTACCACCTGGTCTACTGATAAATTGTCACATTAAACTGTTCTGAAATAGGTCAGTGCATTGACAAACATAATTTCAATCATTCAATACAAAGGAGATCGGTCGATTTGGTCCAACTGTGGACAATAAATTCATTACTACCAAAAAATTTGGCGTATTTTTTTAGATTTATTTCTCTATTTACTTTTATCCTACACCATTGGAATTAGATTTACAAAAAAATGAGGATATCATGAAATATTTCTATAATTTTTGTATTTGTCAGCAACATTAATAGAGTTGACATCTGTCACGAGACTATTATCTGTCAAATTGCATTGTATATTTCGTCGTGTACTAATGTGTATTTAAAATTGAATTAATTTGAAAATCATATAATTTCGTTTTGTGGCTGGGTGTTGTGTTTATTCTCTACGGCGTCCCTTGCAGTCAATTGCTTACCTCGATTCAACAATACTATAGCATATAAATAAGTTAAAATGTTTATAATCGTCATGTAAACAAAAACTACGGGAAATCATTGATGTGCGCCTGAAGCCAACAACTACGAGACACCGATCGTAAAGGCGCAAAGGCTTACATGATCTGTAATGTCTGAATGGATTCATCCTCAATCATTGTTTTATTTTTTCATTATTGTGTACGGTAGCTTCAGATATTTTTTAAACTAGCGCATGACAAAGTGACTAACTACATACAATAAACCTGATATCAAAATAATATACTTTTAAATATTCATATGTGTTTTTCTGTCTTCCTTGATAAGCTTACGTACTTTATAATAATGTATATTCATACTCATCCCAAACTTAAAATATAAGCCAACTATGACATTACGTATTCAGATGGCAGAAAATGGTAGATTTTGTAAAACATTAAGAGGATAAATCTTAACAACCCCGTATCCTAGGTCAAGAAGACTATGTTATATTTGAAGGATAAAAAATCCTTATTATTTAATTCTATGTCTCATTTGTCTCCACCATGTTTCCACTACTAGGCCCAATATTCATAGGAAAACGACCGATCTCCTTTTTATCACGAGCGAGTGTACTTTTTAGCACGGCATGGTGTGTTTTTTGTATGTCTGATATCAAAAAATCCCCTACTATTACGATACCAACCGCATAAGATTCTGTTAGGTTTGGGTTACTATGTATGTGACTGTAGGTTGTGTATCCTCCGTCCTCTCCAGCCTCGTGCTAGTGCATGGGCGGAGGTATCTGTCTAGTGACTATCTGACCTAGTTGCGGGTCATCTGTATTACGGCTAGGTGTTATGAGGCAGGGCGTTGCACCTGCACGCGGCTTAGTGACGTCACGGTAATCCGACGCACACTGTTCCGCTCGTGTGCTGAGACAGTCTGCATTCCCGCTGTGTCATCTCTAATCACATTTGTCACGTCTGTTTGATTGATGGGATTAATTTCAGTTTCTGCTGTATTTATATCTTTTGATCGCTAGTTTAGCTCTATGTCACATTTTGGTTTAAAAATCTTAATTAAAGCCACCTGAATTTCTGACCAGCATAGTGGAAGCAGGATAGGCTCGCCTTCTGTGACAATTTGAGATGGAAATAAGCTCTCACTTGTGGAATTATATATAAAATCAGTCAGTCTATCTATGTGTAATGAATTTGTATCGAAGACATACCAACGTTTCTGAATTTTTAGATTATTGATGCAATACTTATAGCGCAAATAGAGCTCTTGCAGTTAGCTAACTATTCACGGCCAATCAGCCATTTCATAACTGAAGGAAACAGCTAATTTGTCGGCCAACCGTCTGCTTCCACTTAACCTTGCGGTAATCACTGCACGCAACGATTATCAAACACTTGGAAATCCTGCACCGCCCAATCGGTTCGTAAACGCCGGTAATTGCCGGCGCCTCGCCGGACCGGCCAGTTCAGTCTGCCGGCTAATCCGGCGCCCTGGGCAACAGTGTTGTAATTGTGTAATTATGTTGTTTCACCGGTAACGCCGGCAATTGCTTGTAATAATCAATTGCGCTTTTTCGTGTTGTGTTTTTATTGAGTTGAATGAAGGAAATGCATGATTAATGCTTTCGTATAATTAAATATAAGTGGTTGAGAATAGTGCGTGCATTACTGTCACCGCTAAAATATATCGAGAACCTTCAGGGGTATTTTGTGTAAATATAAACGTAAATTGAATTGAGTCCTACTGTATGAAAGGCCATACCATGGTTTTCGCTATTTGAAAGAGCTGACTCGACAAGCTATAGTTACGAAGTGAGTGAACTTTGTGGTTTCGTTTGTGAGAAGTTTTTACAAAAAGAACTAATTAACAAAACGAATGCATCCATGATCCAAATAGTACTGTAAATAGCCGTTCCTGTACTTCAAGTAGTAGTTGATCTTACAATGCCTACCTACCTCAGTTTATCAGCCAATTCTTACATCGATGGTATCTTCGCCAGTTTACCGCAAAAGGAGGAAAACTGATCGTACGAGGGAAAACCCCAGAACCTACGACTTCCGAGTATTTTATAAAAGTAACACGAAAAATATTAGGGGCTGTTCCTATTAAAAACGTCTGCGGAAGTACACTGTATGTGGAAACCATAGATAGTGATCTATAAATAGGTTGTTTTTACAACGCGGATTTCATAGTACTGGATTAATTATAATTATCAAAATAAATACTTTTATCACTTCTGGTATTTCAAGTAGATAAACATTGTCTTTCATATTAAGTAATCTATAAAAATAGTTTATAAATAATCTACTGAACAGATAACATGTATCCTGGGCTTAGAAGAAAAGAGACATTTAATTATCGAATTCAAATCAATAATTTGGGGCGGCGGACGGGTCGCGAATCATATGATTTATAAATAATTAATTAGTTTAATTAATTTATAAATGCTGATATCATCGTAATTAATTTGCTTTCGATATTTTCTTGATAATTATAACAGTGACTGGATCTTTTCCGATCGGCATGTTTACAAGAAAGCGATGTTGTTTATAATTATTATACCTACTAAGGGCGGGAAAACATGACGACATTAATTGAAAGATAAAATGCATAAATACACATCACTCTTCAGCTCAAAAATGATAGGTTATGTAAACGTAGGAAATGTTTTTCGAAATGTATTTTTCGTAACTTTTACCGTTTTTTTCAGTCACTAGAAGTGTACATTGTCCTGCTTCAAGGATCTCTATAGCGACTGGTTGTATGCGTCCTGTATCCAGCGACCTCCTGCAACTTTAACTAGATCTCCGAAACACACATGACTCCGAGAAGTCAGAAGTGTGCCTTCGGATTTGAACCCGTGACCGCCGTGAACATGCAGCCGCGTCTGGTCCGTTACCAACAGGCCACAACGCACTAAAACATTCACTTTACCTCATTTTTTTATAAGACAGTGGTGCCCCCTCTGTCTTTCCCGCCAGTTTGAGTTTATATAATAATGAAAAAGAAAACACGACGTAAAAACAAACATCGTGTGTAGCCGTCAGCCGAGACCACATCGCTTTCTTTGCCGAGCCTTGATAACGAGCGAAGCAAACATTGACTCTAATACGACGAGCTGGCGAACTGCGTGGGTCTGGGTTGCCAACACAACTAAACATTCGTGAGCTAACTTCTTAATGTATGAAATATTGTCTTAATACAAGGGCCAGGTTAATGGTACCCTGAACCGACGAGAATGCATGAAGAGATTGATGAAATTAGACGAAGCGAAAATAGTATGTCAGGATCGAGCAAAGTGGAAATCCATAGTCTCTGCCGACCCTTAATGTATACAGGCGTGATATTTATGTATGTATTTTCTCTTAATACATAATTTTATCATCAACAGACAGTGGTATCTCCATTTCATTACAGTAGAGTGCGCGCTAACTCTATCTCTTCTTATGATTGTGTAGTTTACTTCATATTATTGGAACATATGGATTATTGTGGATCTTATAAATTTATCTAGGAAAGAAGGTAATAAACTTTTAAGTAAAGACGTTAAAGTTTACGATCTAATTATTCCAGCTCAGGGTCCTTAAAAATTCCATAACGTTCTTCGGCTAAACTTGGCATATAAGAGTAATCCAGATATTTAAAACAATGGAAACTATTGTGATATTCAAACACGCTTAAAATGACAATAACAAGTAATGTAAACACGCTGGTCGTCCGGCCTTGGCGACCATGTAGGGAGTCCGTGGGCGGCGTCAGGTGGCCCAAATGTTATAGTTCAAATTCCTTCGCATTGTTTGTGGATTCTATTTCATCCATCCATCAGCCAAAGGACGTCCACTGCTGAACATAGGCCTCTCCCAATGATTTCCACAGTGACCTGTTGGAGGCAGCCTGCATCCAGCGACGTCGACATTCTATTTCAACTCAATACAAAATAGAAAAGAAATATTAAAACAGGAAATATTATTTAGTAACTAGAAACTTTATACAATAGTTGACAGTCGCCGTAGTGGAGACGGTCGAGCCGGCTGTGAAAAGGGAAGGTGTGGGTTAAATTTCTGCACTGAGACAAATATTTGTGTGATGCCCAAGTATTTGTTTGTACCACATAAGAAATCTTATAGGACTAATGCAAGGCTAGATTGAACTCAATGTGGGGTCGGTACCATGTGTGTGATTGTTGGGGGTGTATTTGTATTTATTGTACATATTATTCTAGTGTAGTATATAATAATGTATGGTAGACATCGCCACACATGTTGTTACGTAGTGTCCTTGCCTGCCTCGGAGGACGCTCGACGCAGACGCCGGCGCCAGCGACGCCCGCTGCATATTTCATTACGTTCGACTCACTACTTACTAGTAATGTGGAACAGCACGTTTGTTTGTTTTGCTATCGAGGACGCGAATTTGGTTGGAATAATTAGGCATTTTTGTGTTTTCTAAAGTGCCGTAAATGGTCAAGAATGTGGGTGTTTGCACTTTACTATAGTTTTTTAAAAGAAAAGACCAATTAGCTATGAAATTGGCTTTGTGCGCCGTAGATAGCGAGTTCAATAGCCTCACAGATAAATATTTGTATGGATAATTTTTGCGATTGACAATGACAAAAAACAAAATACATAATATCATATGATATTCAAACGCAAGGAACGCTATTGTACTACAGTTCTTTTAATTACTTTATATTCGACATCTGTTCGTAAATACCATTTACCTACATACACAAATGTATGTATCTTGTGGGCTCTTCATTTTTAATTATTATTGCATAAGTTTACAAATTGTTCCGTTTTATCTTGAAAATTGTTCTAAAGGAGATGTTCACCTGTAATGTTGGAATGCTTTTCCAGAACAACTGCGCAATATTATGGCTTGAAACCATTGCAAGGTTTCTATGCAAAAAACAACAACACTAGATTCTTAATAGACTTTATTTATAGTCACCTATAAATGTTTCCTCCAGTATTAATAGTTGCCTAACTTGTCAAACAATAGCAGATTAGTAGCGTGTGGACTCGGCGCTCGGTAGTGTGACCGCCAAGTTGCGCCCTTGTGATGCGCCAATGCCACGGATTGCACAAATGTAGCACTTCCCAGCATTGTAGACGCTAGCTAATTGCCGGGCGTTTTGAATATGTTAAACTCAATATTATAAGTGTACTTTTGCTTAAGTCGCATAATTTAAGAACCCAGAAAAGCCTCGAGTATAATTAGCATGAAAATACTGGCATTACATACATAAACTCATGCCTTTTTTCCCAGAAGAGGTAGGCAGAGGTGCTACTAGGACCCATTTCGCCTTGTCCATTAATCATTTTCTGCGACCTTCCCTCGTCCTACATTTATAAGAGGTTTGTGAATCAGGCTTTTTGCAGATTGATTATTTCAGTAAACGATGCAGTCCCGACCAAGTAATATGTTTCGTATTGAAAATTCAACGACTTGCCAACCTTCACACTATTGTCATAATGGTGTGAAGTTTAGAACTTTGTTTCCCAACTGCCTCACCAGAAGATTTTTTTAGATACATATTTTTTCCACCTTCATTCTAGTCGGATTAGCACTAAATGTGGGTTTACAGAATTTTCACTCTGTATCAACAAACAAAATATAAATATATTAATATATAAAATATAAATATATCAATAAACAAGCCGAAGACAGGATGAAATGGCGCAATATGGAGGAGGCCTATGTCCAGCAGTGGACAACAGTATAGGCTGATGATGATGATGAAACAAAATATAGGACTGCCTTAAAAATTACCAAGACGAAATGTTACCATCGGAGTAGCTTAAGATTTTCCTTCTTTCTTGATTGCCTTGGTAAAATTTAGTAAGCGACGTTGAGTCTATTCTCTATTGGTTTTAAACCTTCTGAAATTACTAATTCTGTGTTGGATCAGCATTTATATTAATTTGTATTCCTTTATTAATATATATGAGTATTTAAAAACTTCTTTAAGTGCAGAATCATGATCGATTTTTGTGTAGACTTTTTAGAATTAGATGATTGGGCATTGGTTTTATGCGTCTGAGGTCATTGCCACGGGAAATCCTGCTGGACACAAAACTTTAATAATAAACTGATAATCTATATATCAGATAATCTCACTGACAGATGAATGTTATCTCAGCTGAGCTCACGTTTTCACGAGATTACCTGTCCATCTAGATTTATGGTAATGCAACAAGAAAATCATGCGGCACTGATACTTATTAGAATACGACAATTATAATTTTGTATCTATAGTATTTAAAAAAAAATCTACAGTTGAATGACTGGAATTCGTCCAATAAACTTATTTGTGATGGTTTTTTTTTGTACTGAATAGTGAATTTGTATAATTTATACCTTGCTGTCCGTAAATATTTTAGTGGCTAAAGTAGTCAAGATTTCTAAAAAACCTAATCTTACATCACATTTGCAATTTCATCGGGTTACTGAAAAAAAATTGTAAATAAAATATGTTTCATCTATTCATGATTTTTCATGACTAGCCAACACTACTGCATTGATCATAATAAAATAACTACTCTATTACTAATTAAACACACACGGAAATGCAACAGTTAATCAACACACAAGCATTACGGATGCAGAAGGCAGACGTGACGCACGTGGGTTCTCAGTAAAGTTTCACCGCCGAGCTTAATGCGTCATTAAACGGAAAATACCGCTTCAATACCCAAAGTTATATGCAATAGTATTAAAAATAGGTAAAAAGGTAGCTAAAATATAGATACTAAGTTCTTTGATTTTTCTCTGTAGTCATCAAGTTTTATTAATGACTTGCTGTTTTTTAAATGTAGTAGGTGGCGCAGTAATGATCATAATTATATTATACATAGAATGAATTAACACGCCATTACCCTCACATGGAAATCTAGTATTGAAATTCATATTGGTTTTGTAATGTAAAGTCGCAATGCGCATATGGCCGGGAGTCGGCTGTGTAATGAGAGGACGAAAATACTTGTGTCCCCACAAATTTTAATAACGGCTATGCGTGTTTTGAGACCGAAGAATTTTATTTTAATATGGCTTTAGAACCATGTGTGCAAGAGTGTGTGTATTTTAATATATTGATTACTTTGCCCATTACGTAGCATACAAAATATACTACGCACAAAAATTAAAGGATATTTTTTTTGATCAATTTTTTTTGGTGTTTTTTGAGAGTCTGTATCTTGGAGAAAATTGATTGTTAAGAAATTCGGAAACTAAAACTTGGAAGCTTGAAATGTCTATTTTGCAGATCTGTGCTCTATTTCTTGATTCCTCGCTAAGTTGATAAGCAATCGTAAGAAAACCAACGAGAAAAAAAAAATCCAAAAATTTTCTGGTTTTCAAAACCGTGCATTTACATGGGTAGTATTTTTTTGGTGACATCGTTATAAAATTCCCGTAGATAATTTAATTGCCTTTAATTTGATATATCAGAAACCTCCGTGACATGATTTGGAGCTGACTTATGGTAAATCAAAGTAAAAATGGCCTATCACACTTTGACATTGGATTACTCCATGAATATCAATCATGGGGAAAACAAAATCAGAATTTTCGTAACTTCAAAACATGTTCTATAAGTTGGTATTAAAGTCTTATGATAATGAATATTATTTATAAGTAAAATTGTTGACTGAAAAAAAGGTAAAAAAACGGTTATTCATGGATATTCGGAAAACACTGCATATCTTTGGATAAAAGAAACAAACCAAGGATATCGTCGGTAACTTTTCAACCTTAAAATATTCTAAAAGCACTCGGAAAATTTCAAACTGCTCCGATTTGATTATCCTAGTGTTCGGAAGGTTTGAACTTACTGTATTCAGCAAAAATCGTCGTAATGAGCATTTTGACGAATACAGTAAGTTCAAACCTTCCGAACACTAAGATAATCAAATCGGAGCAGTTTGAAATTTTCAGAGTGTCTTTAGAATACTTTAAGGTTGAAAAGTTACCGACGATATCCTTCGTTCGTTTCTTTTATCCAAAGATATGCAGTGTTTTCCGAATATCAATAAATAACCGTTTTTTTACCTTTTTTTCAGTCAACAATTTTACTTAGAAATACTATTTATTATCATAAGACTTTAATACCATCTTATAGAACATGTTTTGAAGTTACGAAAATTCTGATTTTGTTTTCCCCATGATTGATATTCATAGAGTAATCCAATGTCAAAGTGTGATAGGCCATTTTTACTTTGATTTACCATAAGTCAGCTCCAAATCATGTCACGAAGGTTAATGGTATATCAAATTAAAGGCAATTAAATTATCTACGGGAATTTTATAATGATGTCACCAAAAAAATACTACCCAAGTAAATGCAAGGTTTTGAAATCCAGAAAAATTTTGGATTTTTTTTTCTCGTTGGTTTTCTTACGATTGCTTATCAACTTCGCAAGGAATCAAGTAATAGAGCACAGATCTGCAAAATAGACATTTCAAGCTTCCAAGTTTTAGTTTCCGAATTTCTTAACAATCAATTTTCTCCAAGATACAGACTCTCAAAAAAGCACCAAAAAAATTGATCAAAAAAAATATCCTTTAATTTTTGTAAGTAGTGTAAAAGGTTCTCATCTTAATAATATCCGTAAAGTAAAAAAAACACAACCTTTAGGCTAATGGTGCTTTTTATACTCACGGTTTTATGTTAATGACGTAGATACCTATT
The DNA here is from genome assembly GCA_949752805.1 of Deilephila elpenor. NCBI lineage: Eukaryota > Metazoa > Arthropoda > Insecta > Lepidoptera > Sphingidae > Deilephila > Deilephila elpenor. Next base: position 13,788,930 of record OX457108.1, read on the forward strand.
ACTCATGAGTACGTGAAGAAACTAGCGGCTGACAAGGAGTGGATTTTGGAAAACACCGAAATGAAGGCATCAATTATTGAAAAGAAATATCCCAAGTTATTTGAAAATCCACCTAGAAGTATGTACCTTTCCCAATACAAACTTTGCATCCCTCCAGCCTCTTGACGAAAAAAAATATATTTTTCGCTTCCTTATTAAGAACACTCGTTTTCTATTTATAAAAACTACTTCAAAATTACAGTAGTTCAAAATTACTATCGTATTTTATAGTTACTAAGCACTACAATCAAATTAAGGACAGTTGAATGTGACAACATCAGGTGTGTAATGTATTCCTGTTTGTTCAGGTTTTTTGGTTGGAATACGGCAGGGGGAGGCGTAAGAGGGGGAAAGGAGGGTCAAGGGAGGGGGAAGATTTCGAAATCTCTGTGGATACTATCAGGCGTGTTTCAGCAGCGCAAGTACAAGAGCAACGTGACAAACGAATTACAATACAATGAATGGGTAGTTAGTGTGATACAATTATATTTAACAATGAATAATCGTGTAGACACGCAGTTCTCTTAATCTTAGATTGGTGTTGGCTAAGAAAGGTTGCTTCAAAATAATATATGAGACCAAACGAAAGGTGCATGTCATACCACATGTTGACATGGAAATAGTCTATTCTTAGGCGTTAGATCCGCAAGTGTTTGTTTGAGGTCTGGGTGTTGGTAATATCGAAATATAAATACACTGAGTGCTGCAAGTAAATCATAACAATTTCGGTCCATTTAATGTTGCAATCTCGTGGTAGATGCATTGATATTGTTAGCTTTGTGTTGCTCGATTAATGTCTAATCAAGATTATCTAATCTATCAGATTAAATTATAATTTATCAGTTAAATACCGTTTATCAATAAAGTAAATATTTTTCCTGTTAATCATAGTTTTCAAGGGGATTTTTTGCATATTATGTACTCTATCATTAGGTAAAACGTAAATGATGGTACACGGATGAGAGCGAAGACTAATATACTGACTTTAGTGTTTTACTTTTCAGCTCATCACAGGTATTGGACACACAGTCTCTTGTTGCACAGCCAGCGCCAATGCGTCATAGAGATCAATCAGTTTCGAAATCAAACATTAAACCCAAGAGCTACAATAATAAGTAGACTTTTAACATTTCTATTTGATCGTAGTCTTCACTCCACCGCATTACGCGATCAAATGAATCTACAATAGAGCTTGAACCGGCAAATCTGGTAGCGCGGCGATTGTCGGTGACATTCCTGTGATAAGCAACAAGGCGACAGGGCGACGCGACGCGGCATTGTCGCCTTGCGTCACTGCCAGCCTGAATTCCTGCATTGTGCCATTTCAAACAGGTTTGGCGGGAGAACAACTTTCCTTCACGTACTCTGTTCTGTAACAAACGCTAAATATTGTATTACATTTTTACTTTCTATGCAGATTATCAAGTGACTATTGTTGTGGCGAAAACTTCATTGTTTTGTACCGGCATGGAAAGTCACTACAATGCACCCGAGAATGCAATGTAATCTAAAGTAGGTATCCTTCGCCGAGTGTTTGCGAACTAAATTAGGTAGATACATATTGACAGCCTCCGTGGCGCAGTTGGTTAGACGCCGGCTGTGAAACGAGAGGCCGCGGGTTCGATCCCCGCACCGAGACAAATGTTTGTGTGAACCACAAGTATTTGTTTCGGGTCTGGGTGTTTGTGAGACCGAAAAGTCTCTCGTAGTTCCTGATACCCACAACACAAGACTCGATCTTAGTGTGGGGTCAGGACTATGTATGTGACTGTTGGGTGTATTTATTATTTATTATTTTATTATTGCATGGCGTAGTAAGTTAAGAAGCCCGTTTTAAAATAAGAGATTTCGGATCCAATTCCTTGGACTTCACAGTAGTAGTATCAGCCTATATACGCCCCACTGCTGGACACGGGCCTAATCTACAATTGAGAGAATCGATTGAGAGTGGTTAGGCCATATATTCCACTACGCTGACCTAGTGCGGATTGGCGGACTTATATACCGTAGATTTTTTTTTAAATCGCTACCGTATGCAAGTTTTCTTCAGATGTTTTCCTTCACCGTTAAGGTGCGTGGTGTTTGACTATAAATACATACATAACTCCGAAAAGTCAGAGGTGTGCCCTGGGATTTGAACCCTCGACCACCGTGAACATGAAGGCCACCACGCACTTGAACTTGAACTTGTCTGAGTGTTGTGAGAGTAGAAGGTCTCTCGCAAATCGCAATGTCGCCTACCTAAGGCACAAGACTTGCATCTTAATGTGAAGTCGGGACAACAAGTGGGACAGCATATTATTTGCTATATGTGGCATCACTTAATAACTGATCATTACTTGTTTCATTTAATCTGTCTAAGAAGTAGGCACTAGTCCAATGCGGTGTTTACTAATCATATTGCGATATTAAAACAACGAATTGCAATCTATAGGGCATACGTGGTATGTCGATGATATCATTTTGATTATAAGTTTATAAGTGACTGCGATTAGACATCGATAAGATAATTACCATCGACAAAGCATACTTCAATTACAAACAAATTCCTATCGTTTGGAGGACGAGGTTGGAAATGTCTATTGATTAATCTGCTTGTTCGTTCAAAATATATTTTAATTGTAGAATTTCCTTCATTTATTTTTCCATTTGGTAAGTTAAATTTAAGGTACTGTTCAGCTAGTATTCCAGATGATATTTCAACCCTTATAATGAGCTAAATTATGTTGAACTGCTGGAAATATTGCGTACTGACAGTGGCTAATCTTATAATGTAAAAATGATTTCAAGCCTCGTGTATAATAAGCGCTTTTCAACCGGATACGACAATCCTTTTAGCTACTGAAACACTAAAGACACTATGAAAAATGAATAGTCTGTTTTTATTATTTATATATTTACGGATGGCTGCCTCGGTGGCGTAGTTGTACTACGGTATGATTGCAAAGCTGAGGTTTCGGGTTCGTATCCCGGGTCGGGCAAAGTGATATTAAATTTTTCTATTCATTATCAGTCCGAAGTCAGGAATTTGTGCCCGATATGGCGAAAGCCTCGCCCCCTATCACATAATGGGACGGAACATACAAGGCGAAACGTGGGTGCTCTGGTTACTGCACCTCTGCCTACCTCTTCTAGGAAAGAGACGTGAGTTTAAGAATGTATGTATGTACATTTACGGATATACTACTTGAAATAACCGAAAAATATTGTATAGATATATTAATATGTCTTTCAATACATTCGATAAGCTTAAAATATTCGCGTACAAAAATGACTGCCGACTCGATAATCAAGGCCTTCAACCCATCTCGGTTACGTAAGAAAGGATGAAAGTTGTCTTTTTTTTATAGCCCACGAAGGCAGGTGAGTTTTGTTGGTAAGGATAAGGCGGTAAATGGCTTTATAATCAGGAATGCTAAAGGCTCGAAGTGGACAAGCCTTAGCAGTAAAGCAAACCCTGTTGTCAGGTAGCCTTGCCGAAAACAATTAATCAAAATGTTCTTTAATCAAATAGTGTTTTCCAAGATCTTTTCAATTATTAATGCTGCCACTGCACCGCTTCGAAACCTGTTGTAATTGTGAAGAAATCACACAAGAAACTCCCTCAACAACAACAACTACCTCTATTATTGTTTCTTTCTTAACTGGCATTTGTTGTTACAATAATCATAATTATTGACATACATATCAACTGTTGCAATATTGTCCAGTAGATAGAAAGCAGAAGGGTTATTTATTTATTCAACATACTTACTACTATTACAGGTTACACCCAATACAGTAGAGTAGGAAATTATATTACATGACAAATTAAATTATATTATATGGTTGTGACGCTACATGATGGTAAGTGGTTATCACGGCATATGAGCGACTTCCGAGCAGAGAAAACAAACAAACAACCTACCAGCGAAATCTTTCCTTACATAAATATGCTTTCAAGAAAGACAAGTTATAACGTTGCGAATACTTTATTTTTCTTCACATTTCGTTTGAAGAAAGACTTATTATAATCTTGCAGAAACATTATGGAAGAGTATACCTTTTCAAACTTGTGTGTAGTGCCTAATTATTAATTGTTATACCGAGGTATTTTGATAATGATGTTATCAGCCACGACAGCAACATCGGACATTGCTGATTTATTACTAACACTCGTAAGAATGCAAGAAATGATTAGCTAATTCAAATTAGAGCCTTCGTTGTATTATAATAATAAAATGAATTATAAATGAGAATTATTGGTGTATCAAAGCCCAATTTCGGTTATGCTTTCACTCCAATATTAACATCGTGTCTGAAAAGTGTTTATCTCACTACGCAAACCAAAAAAGGTATATTTTCACCAGTTACAAAAACAATATGAAATTTACTTCCCACAACACCTAATTGGTCTATGTAATGTAACCGGGTGGTAGACATATGATAACAGTTCTTGAAAACTACATATTTATAGCCTTAAGCGTTCCACATCAACAATGCATAGGTACACTAAAAGAGTATCAAATTACTTTCAACGATATTTCAACTGGATATTCTTTTACCGCACAAATATTTATAGGACATATAAATATGTACCTAATCCTAAATTTTAATGCGTAATTTATGAAGTATCTTGATTCACTCGTAGTTATGGTGTTTTACAAGATAAGTATACAAGATTTGCTATGATATGTAAGGTCCACCTACATGCACCAGGCGAGTGTGGTGAACTGTCGCATAAGCCATCTCAATCGAAAATTAGATTGTAAAAGTGCTATGCTTAGTGGTGGGCTATTATGGACTGAAACTATAAAGAAATAATAATTAATAAATTCACCCATCAGACACATACATAGTCCTGACCCCACATTAAGATCGAGTCTTGTGTCGTGGGTATCAGAAACTACGAGAGAATTTTCAGCCTCAGAAATACCCAGACCCGAAATAAATGCCTGTGGTTCAAACAAACATTTGTGTCGGTTCTAACTAACTGCGTCATGGAGGCTGTATAAATAAAACTAATAGATATAACACCCAAGTGAACCACCAGCTGTCTCCGATATTGACATATTGCAAACAAATTGCGCAAGTCGTTATATCACTGAATATGAAATACGACCGATACGCAATCAGCTGATCGATCGAGCAATGATAACGACACTGCTGGCTGCTACACCCACGTATTCACACTACTTTAATTATATTCTTCTATTCATTATATTTCAGTCTACCAACTCGCAGTAGGCGAGCGCTGTGGACTTAACATTAGAGTCTATGAGGTAAATTGCAAAGGAGGCTTTTCACCAGGATAGAAACGAATGCTAACCTTAATTTGTTATTGTTTTATAATACAACATAATGCCCCGTGCATTATTCTTAACATGAAATTGATTCTAAGGTATAAAAGATATCTATGACACACTATTTTATTTATAACTGTAGCAAAGATAGAAATTCTAGTCAATATCACATCCCACAAAATTGCTCAAATAATTCTTAATAGTATTCATAACAGAGAAATTAGAATATTGTGAAATAAATAGAAAATATAATATTGCCAAAACAATAATTACTATGTAAACAGAGGCTCTCATTATCTTTAGTTCGTTACTGTATTTACGGAAGTCTTGTTTGTTTTAATTATCTTTTATTTATTAAAGTAGGCTTCCTTTTGATGTAGGTAACCTTTGTAGATTCTCAATGATTTATTAACGTATGCAACTTGATTGCGAATAGTTTAAATAAGCACCTTTAAATAATTGTAAAACTTTTATTTTTTTATTTATTTATGTACATTTATTTTTCATAATTAGTCCCCATATAAGAGACAAAATGAAACCTAATTTTCGAATTCTTTAATCACTTCAACAACTATTTACAATTGTTTTGAGGACTTCCTATTTTATTTTTATGCAAAAATAACACTTATATGCTACACGTAACAATTAGTAGGAAAAAAATCGCATGATCAATTTTATTGAACTTATCTATCTGTGATAACTTGATATCACAGTTTGTTACGTCTTGCTCATAGGTGATTATATATTTTGATACTTGTTTTTTTTTTTATATTTAGTTAGTAACAATTGCCTGAATAGAGCAATATTAATTAGAGTACAAAGCGAGCTGTATCGGCGCGTTATCAGATAGCGGTGCGTCGCTGAGTCAGCGCGCGGCTTATCGCCTGATAACATTATTTGTTTGCTCACGTATTATAATATAAATGTATCATAAGCGTTCCAAATCCATGGATATTTATTTTAGTTTTTGTAGGCTGCTTCAAACTGGTCGCTGTGAAAATGTTTGAGTAAGGCTATAGGCATAATCGTTCTTTTGATTGTAGAGGAGGCTCGTGACCTGCAGTGGGACGTATATGGGCTGATACAGTAAGGCTATAGACCTTGGGATTAAAGATGATGATAATGATTAATTTTAATAATTTAATTAGTAAAATGTGAACAAACGGTAATAAAGTGCGCAGTGATAGGCTGGGTGCTTAGAACAAATCTCTGTGAAAATCTTAGGAAAATGCATGTAGTATGGTCAGCAGCGAGCTTCCTGTGGTTGATGATTATAATTCATATTACTATTGGACTATATTTTTGTGCGTTATTAACAACTGAATTTCAAAAACTTTGCTGAGTATTATTGCTCGGTGGTTTACAGAAGTTTCAGTCGCGGTTGTGAGGGCGGGATAGAATCTCCTTTATTAACATAATACGCGCCCAAGACCGCTAGTAATGTAAGGAAATGAGCGACACCCGGAAACCGACGCGCCGGCGACAAAAAGTGAAACAATAAAATAACATTTACTTTTACTTATTGACAGCTGTGTCCTGCGGTTTTACCCGCATTACCGGGCTTACTTGAAAAGGTATCTGAAAAATTATCAATCATATCTCAAGGGTATCTCAAGACCGCGACCGAAAACGAAGCCAGGTGGTAGTTTTAGTGGTTACAGACACGATGCAAATAAAAATTTCACCAAAACAGCGACAGATATTTATTTAGAATTTTTTTAAAAATCATCTTGTTTGGGTGGTAAAAACCTAGTTTTTGCGAAAATAGTAATTTAAACCCTCTCGTACCATATGGTGTTTAAAAATAAAGAGGTCGGCATCATTATTTTAGGAAAACTATGTATTTATCACCCAAATACGACGATAAGTAAAAAATTACAAAAAAAAAGTTATCGATTTTGTTTGCGAAACTTTTACTTGCATTGTGTCTGAAGTCACTAATACTACCACCTGGCTTCGTTTTCGGTCGCAGTCTTGATATACCCTGTATATATATCCAAAGGGAACCTTATATTATTCTGTTAAAAACTGGCACACATCTTACTCTCCGACGCTTAAAATATAACAACATGTTTCGTTTTTACTTGACTGCATGTGGGAGACAAATCAACAGACAATCTTTCTTATAAGTATATCAGTATGCATAAATAAATAATGACTTTACTGTACTTTAAACGGTGCCGAGCAGGAAATATAATTTTGATTGAAAGTATTCTCACAACGCACATGAAAACATGTTAACGGTGTGTTTCCTGACGCTAAATGATAATGATGACACATAAAATGTTTTGTAGTGGCGGTACTTCCATACAAGCCCAAAAGCCCGGCTTGCCCTACTTAATACGTATATACTAAATTCTGAACGAAACCATTACATTCAATACAAAACAGTAATTACGAAACATCTACCATTTTTGAATTTACCGCGTTCCGTCGCGGCATGGCGCTCTTCAATGAATCGCGAGCCGAAGCGCCGCGCCGCGCCGCCCGCGCTGCACAACGCATTTAATAAATTCATTCAATAATTTTAACTCTCACGTTGAACGTAGCTCCACGCATTTTTTAAAAGACGGTACGCGCAAAACATATATCTGCCTTCTTCTCTCTCGTGTGCTTTTACGAGGCTTTTGGCAACGCATGCTATCTCTTTCACACTGACGGGTGAAATGCTACACTCTGGCACTACGAATGTATAGCTACAGATATCTATATATAGCAATAAAGTACTAAACCAAAAGCCCAGCTTTTGACCACAGAATTGTTTTGACTGAACATCGTACATTTGAAGGTCGTCATGTGTAACATTATTTGGTAACTAAATTATATTTATTGTTAATAAATTACATTGGTTCTTTTTTAAAATTATTTAATCATTTTTTAATACAAATAATGAAATTTTTATATTTATTTGATAAATTATTGTAATGTTTATTTTTTCGTTTACTAGCAATACTGTACGAATTACTATTAACTTCATAAGTATTTTGACATTGTGCAATTATTGTAAATAGTTCGGTTGAAGGTTAATTATTCGTTTTTTTAATGTTATTTAAACTTTTTGATACGAAAATGATTTGTATTCTTTCCTGTGATGGAGAAAGTGTTCATTGCCGTTATAAAGGTAATTTAATTCAATTATATTGAAACTGGCGCGAAAACTACGCCGAGTTTGTGCATTTCTTAAATTCGTGGTAAATCACAAGAGGCATTTTATCGGTTCAGTTTACTTAACTACGTAATTCGATTTCTAAATGCTCCCATTCATATAGGTTATTATATTAAACAGTCGTGTTACATATGCTTTTCAAGGGACACTTGTGTATTAGAATGTTTGGATTAATTCTTATGATTTCAATGAGTTTGTGGTCCTTTCAAAAGGCATGCTATTACTTGTAATTAAAATTACTTGTAAAAACTTAACCTTAATGTATTTATAACAATTTCTGTCCGCAATTTTGGTTAATTGCGCAGTCAAACACGGGAGCATATTAGCTATCGTTGTGCTCGTGTAATGCCGGGTATTAAAAGTGCTCAGTAGTTAGTACTTAGTGCATTAAAAAGTTACGGTTGCATGACCGCCGCGCCGTAAATTCGATTTCGTCGTTCTTAGTATTTTTTGTCCTTCTAAATAAATATGTATTAAAACTAAAATAATACTGGGCTTGCCCTACTCCAAAACCCTAGGCACGCCACTGATGTTTTGTATATTTTACATAACATACCAGAAAAACACAACAAATCGAATTGATAAACAGTAGTGTGAGTAATCTCTGTCTTCATCAATAGCAAGTCCAGTGCGGAACGTAGGCTTTACCCAAGGATTTCCATGATGACCTTTTGGAAATACTAGTATCCAGTAGTACCAGGAGCCTAACTAACATTACCGATCTCGAATAATGGATGATTTTCCTAAATATCTCACTGTGCAAACACTCACAAAAAGTTGGAACAATATCCATTGCGAGAACTAAACTAAATTTCCTTGCGTTTAGCAAGAGCCACGTTATAGAACAGTTATTCGAGGAAACCCAGCGATGTAAAGTGCTCTTAACATCAAGGGATACCGAATTTTATGGCGGCTTCCATCCGGGACTCGAACCCGTTGCACTCGACCGTCACATCCTGCTGTCAAATGAGCCGCAAGCATAATTACTCAAAAGGGCGTCATAGCTCAGTTGGTAGATTCAAAATTGTATATAAGTGATGTGGGGTTCAGGCCAAGAGAAGATAGGTTGGTGCCACCAGTCTTGTGTTTTTTCGTTGTCTTAATTGCAATTTTTGCGATAACAGTAGTTCATAAACTGTAGAACTCGCATAATTGGTCATTGACATTAATGTGGCTACTAGTTTTAGAAGCAGAAAAGAAGAAAAAAAAATCTTCTTCTTAGAAAATAATTAAAATTAATTAATTAAGAATTAGAATTCTAATTAGTAGAAACTAATTTTAAATATTATTCCATTGAGTAGGAGGTCCTAAAACAGGGTATGGGGTAACATGACCTTTATAAACACTTCCACTTGAAAAAGATGGGAATATAAATTAAAATAGCGGTGGTAGCAATCGATAGAGATTCATAAGATTTTCTATAACACTACTAGCAAAGAATGACTGGTCTAAAAACAATTTCTCTTCCTTTTAATAAGCAGTTCACAGTTCCAGCAAGAACACTAATAGATAGATTCTCACGGGCAGTGAACCCCGACCTACAGCCACAGATTGCTCGTAATGAGCCGCCGTCAATAAAGACATCGGCATTCCGTGTGAAATGTCGGCGTATTGCACGCAAACCATTTTTACAACGCGCTGTGAAGTATAGACTAGGGAACATTGGAGCTATCGAGAGAATCAGCCCGGCGCAAGGCACAGGCGACCGCGGAAACACATCACAGAGATATTACAGTAGAACGGTTAATATAAAATTCAGCAAAATAGAATTGAACTGGTCATCTTGTTTCAAGAATTAACGTGTTTATATTTTATCAATCCAAAACACAATTATTAGTGTTTTTGAAGTATTGAAGAATACACACGTATCATGTTATATTTCAGAGTTAAACCTATCACTAATTTTGTTTCTAATTACCCTTGAGTTTCGATTATAGCTATTTCTGTTTCTGGCTCTTTTACTCTTAAGCAGTCCCAATATCTTTCCTCTTGCTCTACTGGGTTCCATGTCCTGATAGGTACAAGCCACGAGGGCAGCGCCCTCTTTGTTCAAAATGTCAGCTTTTCTATAACACTTCAATGGCTTATCAATATTTTATCTACAATTGTATTCATAAATGTTTTGGATTCATGTTTATTCGAAACAAATATTTATTGCCCTGTTTTGTGACTAATATCGTGGAAAACATTATAACCATAAATTTAGATATTGGTTGATTGCGTTAGATAAGGCGATAAGTTCAAATAGCAACAAAAAATCAGACGATTTACGAAATATGACTAATAAACATTAGATATTCATAACATTTTGACCGCAACGCGATGCCTTTACCTCTGATGCTGTGCGTGTTCTTAGGTCGTCAAATAAAGTGGGGGCTTAAAACATATTTGGAGAGAGATTGTTAAAAAATTCGAAATCCAAGTTTAATTATTCTTAATAATTATATATTTAATATCCCTGCGATCTACATTAAACGTTAATTCTAGGAGTTCTGGTATCATTAATTTGCTCATAACTCAGACCGCGAGAATCCATAGCGGAACAATGTAATCAATTTGCGCGGCGACTGCGTGCCTCCCGCGCCTAATAACACCTCCTCTGTACCGGCTTCGTGTTTTTGCCATCACTTACTACTTGTACGCATGTGGGAGGCATGTGTGATCTCAGATCATCTTTATTATAAGGAGTTAAGCTGTGGGTAATACCATCTAATTTTCCACAAGCGTCTGTAACAACAAAAGAAATGACCGCAAAAAGCGAGTCATCTGTTTAGAAGCCTTAATACCACGACAGCTTTGAAAGCTTGTCACTTTTTTTTGCGACGGGATTTTATTAACTTACGCCCAGTTACATAAATAAACTTTGACGATAACTTTAATTTGACAATGTCATCGCCATACATTCGAGACGTACTTGAAATTGCTAATGTATGGGATTGACGTATTCAAAGTCAAAGTTATGGGCAAAGTTAGCTTGTGCAATTGGGCCTTAGTGATGGTGGAGTTCCTAATTTACGTTACTAGGACTACAAATGTACCCAAAAGGGGTTTACAAAGTGGAATCCATGCAAAAGAACTGATGTTTAAGAACTATACCGTCGACATAAGTAAGACCACTGCTGAAGACCTCCGCTCAAAATGTCTATAGTAGGCTGTTGGAATTATAAGAAATATGTGAGCCATACCATAACCAACATTTAAAATACAGTAAGTACAGTATATAGGTGATATAACGGCTCCCCTCATTAACAAGACCAAAAGAAATAAATTATTTTATAAATACGTAACTGTTCTTTATGCCGCATTAAACTTGATGCGTTTTTCATCGCCATCGATAAGAATTATTTCAATGAATCGACAATATTATAAATTTTCGGTCACCGATTAAGTTAAGTTTATAAATACGATCGTAATGACAAACAATAATTTATTTCATCCAGTCATCGTAAAATTTGCTATGTATTATGACTATATATAAATAGAGTGTTATTTTAGTTGTAAATTAATACTCTATACATGAAAAAAACACACATCCCAAATTGGACCAGACAGTGCTGTACAAAATATTTTTACTAAATGAATTTTGTATTGGTTAAAAGGTGTTTCTTTTTAATATGACCGCTTCCACTGCGTTAATGGTTATAAGGTCAGCTAATAAATGAGAGCGATGGTATGAATATTATATTTATGTAATTCACAAGTACTTGTTTGGGGTTTTGGGAGACCATGGTTACATCATAAAGTCTTACGAAATTAATGGGGAGTCAGGACTTTGCGTGTGAATGTTGGTTTATTAAAATGACATTAAATAATCAACCCCTATGACTAAAAACTAAAACAAACACTACATTTCTGTACACAATGACTTCTTCTAAATGTTAAGACCCAACACAGACAAAGATAGTGCTACGAATTAGATACAAATATAAAAAGGATTCCGGACACGGAGCACCCCTTCCTCAGATGCCCAATTTCTGTACAACCGCGAAAATGAGCGGAAAGCGCGGCGGCAAACGAGCGTGCAATTAGACGCTGACTCAGCAGAAACAGCATGACCGCGCCACCCGCCAGTCATGCTGGGTAATGCACAGGTCTTTAACACCACCACATGTGTGGGATGTTAACGTCTCTTTAAATAGGATTATATATAGGAATTTGATTTGATCTAGAACGTTTTTTGTTAAAATTACGAGTGCAAAATTTGACAGTTATTCGGATTTGTGTGAAGTTTCCGTTAGATTTAAAAATAAGCTATCCGTCTTAAATTAATTTCCAACTTCAAGAACATAGTAAACAACATATTATATTTCTATACAGTTAAGGCCCAAATGTATCTCGGTTTTCTTTTTCCATATCTGAGTTTATCACATTGTAGCATCATCGAACATCGTGAGCCGAGAGAGAGGTTAAATAAATAAATCATATTTCAACAAACTTAAATTTTAGATAAAGTCATTGACCGGCCATGACTCCTAACCGAATGAAGCCAATAAAGATCTTAGGCAAATGTTTACAAATCAAACACCAATGTCAATGCATTGCGTAAACAACGATCCATCATACACCTCGTTCCTACCAAGCTTTCGGTTTGGAATGTCAAAATATATAGTATACCTCTACGACCGGCCATATACTTGGTGTCAAAGGAAAAATTGCGAATGTATTCCCAAATATGTACGGGAATTGAAATAAAAGAAAATTACCAGACAAGTAGATCCTTGCATCTAAGATACTGCTGGACACAGACAACACTTACGGACAGTATTGAAAGACAAGATGTTTACTAGCTTTGCTATGCTAATAGCTATAATACCAACGGTAAACAAACTCATTAAAATAATGAAATAATATTAAGTGCGGATATGAGTGATTTGGCGAGCGCGCGGAGAGGCTCGTCCGACCTGAATGATCGCCAGTACCGTTACACATTACTACTCCCACATCACATACTTGCATATACCTCGCGTGATGTTTTTACTTTATAAAAGCTTAGATTATTCAGTTTTATAGGAGCAGGGGTGTTGGTTGATGAAGATCCTCCATTTTTGGATTTATGCGGGAGGGTAGAATCCAAAGGATTTGGTGGAATTTGCACGTAGTGAACGCTGGGAGACATTTTATCCCTAATTCTTTTCCTTTCCATCTATTCTAGAATGCAGTAAGAGTTATACAATTAAAGTTTATGTACCTACGTTTAATTTAAAAATATTCTAGTTTTGTGCAAAAGTAAACTGTTAGCATTGGTTTTATGTTTTGTATTTACATTTGGTGGATTTAAGTTATAAGTAATCCTTACGTAGTCACTTCGTCAGGCTATATTTTTCATGAAGGCCTATTGCAGCAATGTTTCAGGAATTCGACGTCCCAGAAATAATATACACGCTGGCACGGATGATTACACCTTCAATCTGTTAACATGTCATAACCACGTTTGTTAACCGCGTCTATTAATTAAATATCAGCATCTCATTTTTATTTAGCGCCCATCGAGATTAGCAGGATTTATTCTCTACCTAACAAGTTGTCAGAATTAAAGATAAGATCGCGAATTAATGACATAGATGATTAAATCGGAGCTAATAGAGGCACAGTACGGTACTGGCGAGTGGCGCGGCGCGGCGCGGTGACGCGCCAATCAACATTGGTAACAGATCCCCTTCACTAATATCTATAATGATTTGGTAAATGACAAATAGTCTTGGATTTAAAAGAGCAGTGCCTTGGACACTTAATATTATTTTTGATAATTGGTATGAAGATTCTATCAGTTTTTTATTAGTTTTCCATCGTGTTCTTTAAACTTTAAAGCAAGATGATGTCTAAGATATTTGAAAGCCGAACTTGAGTTTTGAGTGTGTTTCAGAGCAATTTTAGTACGCCTTTTAAACCAGCTGCACCTCACCATGATTAACCAATAGTATGACAATAAAAGAGCTACACAAATAAATACACCGCACAGTCACATACATAACCCTGACGCCACACTGAGATCGAGTCTTGTGTCGTGGGTATCAGAAACTACGAGACTTTTCGGTCCCGAAACAGATACCCGTGGATTGTACAAGCATTTGTCTCATTGCGGGGATCGAACCCGCGGCCTCTCATTTCATAGTCGGTGTCTAAACAACTGCGCCACGAACGCTGAAAATATGCTGCCAAATAATATCAACGCAAAATTACCAAGTACACAGTGAAATGGTGAGTCGCCTTGACAGCCCGCTTAATGATGCTACCGTGACAGTGGAGGTCACGTGGTCTCGAGCCAGGGTGTGGGGAAGGGCGCGCCCCCCCGGCGAGCCCATACCTGACCTATTTACCTTGTGGGCTGCGGCCGACAGCTACCAAATCATTTTTACTGACATACTTCATTTCCTACTTATAATATGTAAGTTTCGCTCATTTTACAAGCAAATTGGTCGCTACACGCTATGGAAATCCTTGACTTAGGTTTAGCATCGGACTTTCTACGGGAAAGATAGATGCTAAAAATAAAAGCAAAGCATATTACCTAAACATTGGAAATTTAAAATTCTAGTCCAAGGATGTTCTTGTATAAAATGTTTTAGGAGATGTAAAATGTTTTGGTTTTATTTACTTAGGACAGCGCTCTTTACATTTTGATTAGAATGTATATGTGAGTACCTACCGGTGAAGCAGTTGTGAAATCTGCTCGCCAAGCGTAGCAGCTATAGCAAAACCACCCTATATGATGCTAGAAATAGAAATAGAATAGAACGAGTAAATACAGCTAAAAAAAAGAAACAGATGATCTCTTTTTATCTTCCATAAATCCCCCCTTAAGTGCGTGGTGGAATATTGGTAACGGACCAGACTCGGCTGCCTACGTGTTTACGGTGGTCGGGGTTTCAAATCCCAATTTTGATAGTCAATCAACACGCACTATAACGGTGAAGGAAAACATCGTGAGGAAACCTGCATTCCATAGTGATTTCTAAGAATTTATATAGTATGTAAAGTTCGCCAATCCGCATTGGGCCAGCGTGGTGCAGTGGGACGTATATGGGTTGATACGAAACTTGACCTCTTGAAGCTTGACGCGTAGATACGAAGAACGTCACGAGACAATTGTTCAACGT
This sequence comes from Deilephila elpenor, assembly GCA_949752805.1. NCBI lineage: Eukaryota > Metazoa > Arthropoda > Insecta > Lepidoptera > Sphingidae > Deilephila > Deilephila elpenor. Next base: position 13,804,514 of record OX457108.1, read on the forward strand.
GATTGAGTCTGTCGTCATGTGAATTCGAGCTTACGACCTCTGTCGCTATTTGCACTTACTCGTACTGCTGGATAAAATCTAACGCACACAACGCGTCACGACTTCATGACTTGAATGATGACGTAGTTTTTATGGCTTTTTCAATTGACAGCGCTATTGACAGTTTTGAGTACATAATTATTGGTGGACTAGCTATAATGAAATCATAACCACTGTCAGAAACAACGGGAGTCTTACAAGTAAGATAACATTTTATGATCGTTAAATGGTTTAATCTTATCTTCTGCCGAGGAATCTCTCTCAACATTTCGTCTGTACCTCCAAGTTCAAAAAGACTTTAATCTCCTGATGATATAAATTAGCTTGGGTCTGGATGAAAACTCTGTGTTTTGCATCTTCATTTGTCTGTATTTATGCTATAAAGTTGTAGTGCCTAGTTATAAATTTATTCAACGTATCAATCTATACGTAACAAACCATAATCTTCAATCAACCCAGCAACCCAAGCAAATGACATCCTCTGCATAGGTAAAGAAGGGCTCACAATTTTCACGTAGTCACTTTCAATTCACGATTTTAACGCACGTCCCAGAGATTGTGAACTGGAACCGAGCGTCATGTTTACGCACTCCGTGTTATCAGTCGAGGCCGTGGGAAACTAGCAGAGCCTCCGCAGTCCACACCCTGTCTCGAGTAAATATTAACAACTGTGTAAAGTTATCTGTGAAGCCTCCGACACCCACCGATATCCTCTGTAAACTGAGACATTACGTCTGTATACACTGAGTATTAAATATTTGTTTAAACTATAAAGCGACAAATTGCGTCTGTTGGAGCATGAATGTAATCCTTATAATCTAATAGATTTTAGTGAACTAAAGATGAAAGATGACTGCGTTTAAGACACCAATTATATATTATAGTGGACAATGGATATCATTTGAAACTTCATGGACATTGTTTTAAAAATATTTTGGTTAATTCCTACCATTGTGACAGATGTATCTATACCGGCTCTCTCCTAATACTTGTAGTAAACAGAGAAAACATTTCCTCAACATTGTCCACTTCCCTTCTAATACATCCTTTCAAGATTAGTATTCCGTACCGCATAATTGTGTTGTGTTGTGTGTAGCGGTGGCGGCGCGGTCGGAAACGCCGCGACCTCGCCCCGCACGCACTACGCACTACGCGCTGTCAATAAACTGCAGACACACCTCCGCTGCAGCGCACGTGCTGAATAGGTATTCATTTTGAAGTATACCGGATATATCAAAACTGCGACCGAAAACGAAGCCAGGTGGTAGTTTTAGTGGTTACAAACACAACGCAACTAAAAAATTCGCAAAAAAAGTGATAGACGTTTTTTACAATTCTTTAAATATTATCGTGTTTAGGTGGTTAATATTTATTGACGATTTTTTTGTGTAATTTTTAGTTGCATTGTGTCTGAAGTCATTAATACTACCACCTGGCTTCGTTTTCATTCCCAGTCTTGATGTACCCGATATAAATGGTAGTTTACAAATTGATTATATTTGCCACCTTGTGCCTCCATGGTGAAGTTGGTTAGGCGCCGGCTGTGAAACGTGAGGCCGTGGGTTCGATCCTCGCACCGAAACAAATATTTGTGATCCACAGATATTTGTTCCGGATCTGGGCGTATGTGAGACCGAAAAGTCTCTTGTAGTGTCTGATTCCCACGACACAAGACTCGATCGTAGTGTGGGGTCAGGACTATGTATATGACTTTTGGGTGTATTTATTTATTTATTAACTAAAGTTATATTTTCCCCGTTTTGGATACTTTCTTTCTTCACAATTAAGAGGAAGTAGGCTCCACCATCCAACCTAGTACGAGTTGGTAAACTTTACATTATTTTAAAAGAATAGAGACCAATAAAAAGTAGGTGGTCTCTGCGAGCGGTCGCCATGCGGTCGGAGGCTTGCATTGTTATGCAAACGAGGTTCATAGGCGATTGCCCTGTTGTCTGTACTCCGCGGTCTGCCCCAGAGTATTGTAATTCATGTGAGGAATGTTCAGACATCTCGATACACAATGTGTGTAGCTCAGTATGATGTCATATTGTCGTACCAGTTAAGTGTCATTTAACATGTAATTATGTACAGTATATTCAATTTGTTATGTTCATTTTCATATCTCTTAATTTTTTATAAATTATTATTTTAATTATGACCTTGATTTTGATGCGATGGTCTTCTTTTATGAAGAAATATATTACTGGAACTTATGCTTAATAAATAAAAATTTAAGTTGATTGTAATTGAAGATACAATTAAATAACATTAGACTAGTAATTAACTCACCACTCGAGAAATTAGTTACTAATAGCCATTAATTATTTAGGTACTTTAACTTGAGGAAAGTCGTACACGCGTTGATGTCTTTTGAAGATGCAATAGCTGCCATACAACTCACGAACCAAAAAAATTGTTTCCGTTCATGTATCAAACACGATGTTCCGATTTACAGCCGGCTCATGGCTACCATACTACGGAAACTACCCAAATAGAAATCAAACAATGAATTTGATATAATACAAAGAATCTTTGGCGCCATATTCTATTGGCACTTACAGGCGAAATAAACGAGCACTTTCTATCGTCGCGTATAGTGTAACACGCACGTATAGAAAGAATACCATTTGCCACACGTGGTGACCATCACATCGCGTGCCTAACCACACGTCACATCATACTGTCCGGTCCAAACTGATGGTTGATGGGGGCTGAAGAGTTTCCGAGTGGAAAAAACGAATCACTACCATAGTAGCACGTCACAATATTTATTAATTTATATTTAGCCATTAGTGTCCCACTGCTGGGCAAAGGCCTCCTCCCTTTCCTTCCAGATCTTGCGGTCTTGCGCGACTTGGGATCAATCGTGAAGAAACCTGTCTATTTCATCTTTCCATCTACGCCCAGGTCTACCGCGTCGTCTTTTTGCATGCTCAGGATGCCACTCAGTGGTGATTCTTGGCCACTGCTCAATAATAAATCATTATATGTTTGATCATAAATTAGATCAAGAACGCCTGGTTTCGTAGGACACCATACAACAGTAATATTTAATGACTAATCGACCGACGAAAAAGTTGGTTGTAAAATTGCCAGACATTTAAACAACAATAAATTGGCATTTCACTTTTTGGCGTTATTAAAGAAACATTAAAATGATTTGGGCGCTGTTTCCGTTTCCTGCACCGAGTTTCTAATTACATGCATAATGTGTAAGACCTTGATAGTAGATTTCACACAAATTGAAAAATACAAAATGCAATGTTAAAATTGTATTCAATCGGTTTTAATAATACCTTAAGGAAACGACTTTGTATTTCGAACGACCATTATGTAACAAAAAATATCATCTCGGCTATCATCGTGTAAGGTTAATGCAATTAATATGCAATATGCAATCTTGGATAAATATGAATAAATATGAAAGTTTAAATAATGCATAATTTAATCTTTCCGTAATTACAACTCGTAATCTCTTCGACACTTTCATAAATATTGACTTGGGCCAAATCCTATACTTCTGTCATGAAAGAAACTTATAATAATTAACAAAAATAATAATACCGAAACAACGTAGGTACCATTAATAATCAAGAACTTAAATTAGTAAAAAAGTTGGTAAAATTGAATTAAAATTCAGGAAACAAGTGATGTGAGGTTATAAGCGAGAGAACTCAGTAAGGCGAGTAAATATAATTCATCTGATCGCCTTACCGTACATCGTTAGTATTACTACAGGTATTACTGTACAAATGGATCTGCTAACCTTCAGAGGTAACAACTATGGCAAAGTTACTTTCGGTGAGGAATATTGTCGGAGACCCAAAATAAATAAATACACCCAACAGTCACATACATAGCCCTGACCCCACACTAAGATCGAGTCTTGTGTCGTGGGTATCAGAAACTACGATAGACTTTTCGGTCTCACAAACACCCAGACCCGAAACAAATACCTGTTGTTCACAAAAATATTTGTTTCGGCGCGGGGATCGAACCCGCGTCCTCTCGTTTCACAGCCGTCGTCTAACCAACTGCGCTACGGAGGCTGTGTTGAAAAGCTAGCGAATAAACAATTATACTTGAATAGTTACTACCATACACGATAAAGGAAACAAACTGAAAAGTGTCTCGTCTTTCGCCTTTAGTATATATCATTTTGAGGTCTGTATAATTGTATCAATCGGCCAGTGAAAACCTTCTCCCAACGATGGGGACTTTTTGCCAATTTGGATTGCTGGACCGACAGCGGCACGCATTCTATTTCCACCGAATACTAAAGCTCGGCGAGTCTCTGGGAATCTCAGAACTGTCTAAACCCGCAACTAAATTAATCAAATAGATACGTGGAGTTAAGTATAAAATACCGGGTATATCTAGAATGCGACCGAAAATGTGTGTACATTATTATTTTAGGAACAACTATGTATTTACTACCCAAACATGACGATACAATAAAATAAAAATAAAAAACGCTTTTTTTTTGCGAATTTTTTATGTGCATTGTGTCTGAAGTCACTTTAATAATACCACCTGGCTGGTTTTCGGTCGCAGTTTGGATATGAAGCTAAAGAGTTTGTTTGTTGGAACGCGCTCATCTCAGGAACTACTAGTTCGAATTTGAAGTCTTTAATTTTATGCGTAGTCCATTTATCGAAGGCTTTATAGTGCTTTTTATCTTGGCAAAATACATATGTACCTAGTAGAACGTTTTTCCCGGAAATACTTTTGCACGCGGGAGAAGCTGCGGACAAAATAGTAGGATAAGAGCAGTTAGAACAAATTTTACTTAATGGAATGTTTACCTGTGTACGTGATCTCGCTAAAACAAACATTCATTGAAGGCTCGGAGATGGCGCCGGCACTTTCACCGCGCATTCTGTTTGTTGTTAAAATACTTCAGGCGGTGCGATGAACTCTAATTGGGGTCCTGGTTGGATAAGACGCATTCTTGTGCGAGATGACGCGCAGATAGCCTTCGCGTGGTTATTATATCACTCACTTTCCTTTAAATGTAAAATGTGTAGAGTATGTTTAAGCAGCTCGTCTTTAAATTGTAATGCCAAATTGTATGTGTGTGTTGTGGTGTGTTTAGAGTAGATTTTTTTGGTTTTTGACTATGTGAATAATGAACAGGCTGCGCACTAAAGGTATCGAGATTTGAATCCCAGTTAATGTATTTTAATTTCAGGAAAATCTGCAGCAATCAGAAATATAGGCCTAGTGGCTATTGGCAGTTAAATATTCAAATAATCCGACGATAACGAATAGCAATTATTATATATTTTTATTTCTTTTTATTTCCAATAAAGCTGATACCATTAAGTTCCACTTTCGCATTATCCAATTAAAAATAAAGATCCCTTATCTTTACAAATTAATTGCAGATTACTGTTCGCATTTTCTTAAAAACATACTCAATCTCTCTTCTATAATAAAAACCAGATTGAACGCCTAACAACAATGAAATTACTTAAATGATTTTTTAAAAGCGTTCACCAATAAACCTACAATGGGCGCCTTAACATCGTGACCACGGCTGACGAATTGCTCAATTGAATTGATTTACTGCCCACTCGTTTACTATGTAATTATTTGAACATAATTATTATTGGGACCTATAAATGTGAAATTTAACTAATGGGTCCATGTTTTATACCAAAAGAAATTGGGTGAAATTTGTTTCAGTGTAAAATGTTGTTCGGTAATTACACCGTTTAATGGCAAAACAATTTTCGAGTCACAGTAAAACGTTTTAATTATTTACTCGCTCTGCATAACTTCTATACCTGATGTCTGGTTGTAGTGTAAGCCAGAAAGCATTACCTCGCCAATCGGTTGGTACATATACACAAGAGCGATATACGTATACGCGATAGTTGTAGACCATGCCGGAACAGCATAAATGTAGGTATATTTATAAAAAATGGTCCAACCGATTGGCGAGTGTATTGTTGTCGGGCTTACACTACAACCAGACAGAGTATAGAAGGTACTATTGACTATAAACTATAGACTATTCTAGTCAGCATAAATGAACGGACGTGAGGGCACTTTTTATTACAGTGCACCGCTAGTAATCTGGCCCCTGTCTCATCAGGCGCCTGTCATCCTGCGCCCCTTGTAATCCGACATGCCTACAGCTCATAACGCAGCGCGAAAGTACTACATAATTTATTTCGTAATTATTTCTATTTAACACGTTTTTATAATCTTCGTCTGTATGAATGTATATATGTATGTAACGGAATCTTTGAAGTCTATTTTCGAACACTTCAAAACGTCGGATTGATTTGAAATTTTGCATACTTGTCAAGTATTATTACCTTCAGAAATTTAATTTAACTTAATAACCGGGGGACCATAGTGTTTGATTATTATAAATTACGCTAATGTTACATTTAATTTCGCAAGGCAAGCAACAATGCGGCACTTGGTAGTTAGGCCGGAACTTTAATTAGACGTGTCCAGCGCTGGTTATTGATGGCGCCTCGTTAAGAGCATATCTTCATTACTACCGCACACAACACACAGCATCGAGTATCCACCACGCGGTGTGAGTACACGCACCGCTTTCACTCAATTATTTGGCTTTACCCCGGACATCCGTTGAGCATTGTAAAGGTATATTTCAGAGAAGGTACCCGAAGAAAGACGAAAGTCGGTATTTGGAACTACGATTATAAAATTATTTACTTGTATCTAAGGCATACATAAAATTATTTGACAGCCTCCGTGGGGTTGTTGTTGTGACTCCGGCTGTGAAACGTGAAACCATGGATTCGATCCCCGCACCGAAACAAATATTTGTGAGAACCACAGATATTTGTTTTCAGGCCTGCGTGTTTTTGGGACCGAAAAGTTTCTCGTAGTTTGTGATACCCACGACACAAGACTCGACCTTAGTGTGGGATCAGGACTATGTACTGTTGGGTGTATTAATTAAATTCACTATATAGTTGACAAAATGACAGGATAGTAATGACGAATGTGTTTCGTCATAACTCATAACACATAAGCAAACGCACCTACGTCAAACCTGTGACAATCGCAAAGAGTCGAAACTATAGTGATGTAAAGGCGTCAAATTAGACAGTTATTAGGTAGACAATTAACAATAGTTCAATTCTCAAGTTGAAAGGACATCAAAGACCAACTCGAATCGACCTTACTCTAGAAAGTGGGTGAAGGTTAGACTTACATAATACAAACATATCTGAAAAAGCGAGAATCAAAAAAGCTACAACACGTTCCGACAATCATATTGAATTGTTTGCTTTCATTCATTACTTTGTTTAAGTAGATCGAAACTTAACAAAGTTTATATCACAAGTACACAATGATTATTTATTCCATGGTATTGTAGTATTGAATATTGTGTTGGAGGACGCGCGACCGATCGATGTAACCTCCACATTTAACTAATTATCAAACCGTGAGAATTGACGAGTGCTCCACGCTCCACTGGACAGACGGCTTCACTTCTTCTTTTTATGAAAGAATAAAAGTATAAGTATGTTGATATTAACATCTGCCGAGGTTGAAACTGTCCCACGCTGAATTGTTTGTGTGTCTAAGATTTTCTTAAGATAGTTTGCTCAGCAATGCGTTTTATCCGTTTTGTTAGGCGTAAGTATAAATTGTGTGTATTGCAATAATTTTGATAAATATATTTGCTAAGATATAGGTGTAATAACATGTCACAACATTTCATTCTAGCCATACATTTACCACAAAGATGACATGAAAATATTTCGCAGATATCAATCAGAAGATAACCATCAGTACAGATATCTCATTTTAATCTATCATGCAAGTAAAGGAAGTGTCGAAAGCCTTATTTCCGATATAGCGAGTATAAAACACGTGGAGATGAAGTGTTACGGATGGTGACTATGACGTAACGCATAATGAGAGGACGGCACGGTAGAAAGTGGACACGGCTGTGCTCTCCGCCCGCCTCGCCTTGTGGCGCATAATCCTTTATGATCATACATTACACACCTGTTCTGGTTATCGTTTTGTCACGGTGCCTAGATGCCATCCACACGTATAACTAAAGCTTTGCTTTTACAAAACACGTTTTGTTGCAGTAGTTTGCAATCTGTTCTATAAAGATGGTTGGTCTCAAAGCAAGGAATGTGTTTACATCACCGGCAATTAGATTTAGGGCACTCGTATTTGCGCTTAAATGATCTTCATCTTTTTCTGCGTGTTCTCCTCACTCACTGATAAATATTGTGGAAATAGCAATGCTGGTAAAACAAGGAAACACGTATCATGAGGAATGTGATATGTAGATCTCCACAAACATATTAAACGTTTGACGAGTGTCTCTATCAATTAGCCTGGCGGACTACGGCATAAATTGATCAAACCGCAGTTACACCCCCGTGCTTAGCAATGGGGCCTAGATGATATACATATACTTATTAAACTAAACTATATGTCCAGCACTGAGTCAACCATATGTTTCGACCCGAAAAACTACACAAAGCGGATTATCCGACTTATGAATCTAAACCAGGGCTTCACGGTTCACGGCCTTTGCATATCACCACCAACCTACAATACAATATTTACAAAATACAAGAAATCAAACATGTTTTATTTAACCATCATAAAAATAATAACCAAGCGGTGAGCGTGCGTGGCTGACGTTTGTTCGTCTCGAAGACCTTCGTCCATCGCGTGACCAAGGCGATGCTCTATCATTTACTTAAAGTGCTCCCGGCTCACCGGAGCTACTGGCGTATTCTTTATGTTTATTTTCCCTTTTAGTTCGTCTAATAGTGTTTGACGCCTTGTATGGATGTTACAGGCAACGCTTTCAACCAATTTCTACGTGTAGTCGAGCGTTTTATGCGCCGTTTTATAGTTTTGAGACATGAGAAAATGTTGTATTTACATGTAAATTCAGTGAACTTAAGGTCTTTTACAATAATATTAGATTCCGGTAATCTCACTGATTAAACGTAACGCAACAAATAGCCTAATTATTCCTCATATGTTTTCTCTGAGACGAGGGCACAATTCCCTACAATTTGACCCATTTGTTAAAGCATGGCGCCGCTAAGCACAACAATATTTGAAATCCTATTCTATGTTAGGTCTTAAAGGAACAATAAAAGATGAAACACGTTTTCGCACGATTTTTTTTACTTTTTATTGTTCTTCAATATGCGGCGCAACTAAAAATCAACTGGGTCATACGCGTCACGCGTCAACGAAACGTCAAAAGGAAGATACAACTTAAACGTGACCAGAACTCACTTCGAGTTGAGGCCCACACGCGGAGGTCACGCGCCAGCACTGAACGTGGAGCGAAGTAACACGTGCCAGGTACCAGCCACATGCCATGTGGAATTGTGAAACACCTATCATCAATAATGGTTTCCATCGAATTTGTCATAAGGTAGGTAGTTAGATGTATTCCATCGAATGTGCCACGGGTATTTGTTTCGCGTCTGGGTGTTTATGAGACCAAAAAGTCTCTCGTAGCTTCTGATACGCACGACGCAGGACTCGATCTTAATGTGGGCTCAGGACGTATGTGACTGTTGGGTGCATTTATTTATTATTTATAGTTTCGTCATCAGATGTGAACAGTACGGTAAGTGTCTGAGGTCGTGTAATCCCCTTTGTGTTTTAGTGTGTAAAATCTTATTGATTTAAGAGTTGTACGGCACTCGAGTTTGTCTGAGTGGAATGGTGATAGCTTACTGTTACATCACATCTTGGGTCGGAAATAACAATTAAGGGTGCGTGCCATTATTGAAACGTCTCGTGTACCTTTTTGGTAATTTAAGTGTGAATATTATAACATTTGCTATTTGTTACTTAGTTATGATCTTTAGTATGAGAAAAATAAATTTAATTCAATTAATTTTGTGGATATGGGCACTTGGGTAAAAAATTAGAAATGATATTTTTATATGATTCGGGTTAACAACTATTTTATACAGTTTACTATGTCAATAACATATTAATGGCTAACTTTTCTTTTCACAGAAAACAACAATTACTCGAGGCCTTGTAAACGTCACGTACGTTTGATGCGCTCTCAAAACTCATGTTAAAACTACGAAATACTGAGTAAATTCGACAGGTAAGTTCCCACGGAGACATTACGAGCGTTGTCTGAGCACCGCTGAGCAGTCATTTGGCGGTAAACGACTGTGAGAATTCACCAGCTCACATTGTTTACACACTGCTTTGAGAACAACGTGTTTTATTCCGGAGGTCACCCTCAAATACTTGTTTTAATTGTAGGAGAATTGTTATAAATGAAAGTAACATAGGGATATTCGTAACGAACTGGATAGTAGTCAATTTACGTGGTGGTAATAACGTCCGTCCGGTGGTAGAATCGTCATGCACTGGAGTACAACATTGGTACGGAAATACAAAGAATTCAAAACACTCCACACTTAACTTGATATCACCAGCTTTGGGATCTCCGGCAATTTTACTCACATCTACTTTTCTTAGTGGCCTCACTCCGGTAGAATACTCATTTGTTCTCCGACTGATCGACAGCAAGGCTCTACCACATCTTACTTTACTTATCAATCCTTTTAAGATTATATCACTCAATTCAGGTATTACAGAGTAACACTGTGAATCGTTATATCACTAGACTGTCTGCGTGTATCGTGGTGAGTCAGTGGCCGCGGTGTGTGCCCGGTGAGGTGTTGTGTGCACAACTCGCACCTGCGACAACACATCGCTACACAAATACCTACGCGCCACGATTTGCTGCCTCATTCATGCTGAAACAAAACTGTTTTATGATCAAACAGAGGTTAGTACCTACCTAATAGTTTTTACCCTCTTTTTTTATTGCTTTGAATGGTGAGTCCAGCATGCTATTGGCCTGATGGTACGCCAAAAGACCGTTCATGGACAGTATAACACCAAACAACACTATGAATTACAAAGCATTGCTTGGTTTTCCACTGCGCTTGCATTCCTGAGACATAAGATGCTAAGTCTCAATTACTACTCTAGCTACAATGTCCTTTAAACCGGAAAACAACAGTGCATTTACTCTGCTGTTTGCCGAGAGGAACAGACATTGCGGTGGTACCTACCCAGGCAGCCTGTCACATATGACCTATCACCAGTATCTCTTAGATAATAAGCTCTTAGACTTAGTACTTTATAATTATAATAATATGTTTAGTGTAAGCCTCATAATTAACAAAATGTACCCGACAAGTAAATCGGGGTTTGGTATCAGCCTGAGTGGTAAGTACAAGCCGATTCCGATGTCGAACAGACTGGTTTAAACTTTGATTGTGTGAATAGGTAAAATATAGCTATTGCTACAAGCGCATGCTCTATTTTGATTGCGCTGAACTTGCCATCAGGAGCAATGTATTCATTTTGTCGTACCGGTATAAAGAGCGATATTTAATGTATTCATTAAAGCGAAGGAGTTGTAATAAAAATCGTCTTCAAATAGAAACTCATAATAACCTGTGATTCACATTTAGAAACTGTACCACCACACACTACTGCACACACAAACACACGTAGAACAAATATTATATTGATTGTTTTAGTCATACAACCTATGCAGGGATTGTTATTATCTTGAGTGGTTTAGGCCTTGTTGTAAAATAACTTGTCGTTTTATTTACTTAGCCTAACAGTAAATTAATAAAATTTGATAAATCGAATTTATAGACTGGCGGAATCTTGGGTGGGTCAGAACCCGACAAAAATGGAACTTGCGGGTTCGTATCCAAGACACACACCACTTACAAGCACTAGGCTAGCGCGTTGAATTTCCACGATCGTAGAAAAGACTAGATCTTACATACTAGACATAAGATAATTATGCATTAATATTGATAGAATTCGTGAAGCAAATAATAAAGAATTACTAGATCTGAAAACGACTTACACATACTTAAGATTACCAATGACATCATCACATTTAATTTTTTTTTTACAATAAACAAAACCATTGTACCTTTGTAATTAAAGCCATTGAGAATGTTTTGGTTATTGTTTCACCTCTCGCAAGTGTGATAATGGTGCAACTCGGTGAGTCATACAGACAAACAGATAAACAGACTCGCAGACTACGCGGCTCACAATCAAATTGAGAATTTATTTATAGTATAGAGGGTATAACGTGGTACACAGCGTCCAGAACTGAAGGATGATAATGATGTCTCGTACGTTAAAGATACATACCCTTTCCGACAGATCGAAGATTTGCATCCTTGAAGTTGTATATTCACCTGTGATCTTCCTATAGTAGAATATAATTATGGTCTCTTTCTACTGCATGGCTATACGTTTGTTTCGTAAAACGTATACTGTAGTAACCGCTAAGGGGTCAATAAAGATCTTATAAGTCCATTGAAACAAGTTGGTTATAGCAAGAATATGATTTTGGTTTGGGCAACAGTGAAAGTAGTATTGAAGTAGATCGGTGCTTAATAACATATTATGCAAGCTCATTACAATATTTATTAAAAACATTCACTAATCTATTTTGAGCTCTGCATGAATATCACTTTTATTATTAACATACCTACATCATTTGAGAGCCTCCGTCGTACCATTGGTTAGAAACCGGTTGAGAAATTAAAGACCCACAGGTTCGATCCCCGCACCGAGACAAAGGTTCGTTTGACCCGGCAGATGTTTTTTGGGTCGGGTGTTTGTGGGACCGAAAAGTCTCTTGTATTTTCATATGTCCACAACACAAGACTCGATCTTACTGTGTACTTCAGGACTCTATGCAATTGTGGGTGTGTATTTTCAACTAAAAAACTTAATAATATAAAGGAAATTACAAACAAAACAATCTTAAAAAAACTCACCATACAATCATAGCGTTGAGATTTCGAACCTTCCAGGAATCGTTTAGTTCCGTGGGTGAAAGTGTCACCGCAGCGCCGCGGGTTCGAAGCGGTGGAAATTGCAACGGTAATCATCGCATCGTCCACTCGATAATGAATAGAATCAACTAGAAATCCCCGAGGTACATCTAACTGGGCAAAGTGGGGAAGTGTGTCGGAGATGACCGCGGGTGCTGGTGCGAGACTGGGTTACCGGATGTGTTTCTTTTATAGGGCAGTTGGTCAAGGTTCGGAGATAACAGTACATTTAGGTGTCATTTACCAATGTTTGTTTCAGGTGTGGGAGCTATGACTTATGTCGATGCATGTGGCATTACTGTGTGTGGGGTTGTTGGTTAGAAATCAAATGGAGTCATAAAATTGTTAAACTACTGAAGCTTAAATATGACTTTTGACGTACGCCTTTAACCTAGTACCTAAAAACGCATTAATTCCTGACAACATTTTACGCTACTAATTTTGAAATAGGTTTAGCGAAAATCGACGCGTTCATGATTTTCAAACGTACGCCTGTATTAACGTCTTGATGTGGCTGCAACAGATTACATTGAACCCCGTCACTAACTAAATCATGCCATCGTTACATTCAAATTATATCCAGCACGCTAATCACATTTATATTATGAACACATACCTAGATACAGATCTTTACGTACATCCTGTTCTGCTTTTAATCGAATCTGCGTGTCCTTATAAACATAAGTGAATACTACTTATCCTCCATTTTAAAGACTTCGGGCACGCTGAACAGGTGGTAGCTATAAGAGAAGGTAAGAAAATAGTTCTAAATATCTATCTAGAAAAAAAAAATAGCAACCATTATGGATTTCAGATGACAAACTTGTAGAAATGTAATGTAACAGAACTACCTACCTACTGTGCTAATATTAAAATACGCCACTGTTTATAAATTGAAACCTTTTTATACTCTTTGTAGAAACCCGGTAGTCCAAAAGATTCCGCAAAAGGCTTGATTTCATAACGGAAGATATGAAGGCTATACGTTGAATGTGTGTAGATTAGCATAATCAGGAAGCGCACTTTTAGCAAGCTATTTAGCACAACTAGGCTACTTAGACTAAATGTTGTTCAGGAAGACACTGCGCTCAACCACACAGATGCACTAACACTAGCCACTAGGCATGCTAATGTTGCTCACTAACGATATTATGTTACATAGAAATCATCTCAATACGCAATATTTGAATAAGAAACACATTAGTGCTTAACGATTAGCATTATCTCGTCTAATGTGGAACTTACAAACTGTCGATGTGGTAAGGATGACAAACCATACTGAGCAACTAATAACCAAGGCTTTTTACGATTTTTTTATTGCATAGGTCAATCGAGCAAACAGGTCACCAGAAGATAAGTGATCATTGCCGCCGATGAACATCCACAACGATTGGATCATGGATGTGTTGCCCATCAAATTGGGAGGAGAGCGGGAGGGATAAAGGATGGGAAGAGGAAAGAAGTATTGAGCTTCCGGCAATCTCACTCATCGAACGAAACGCCACAGCAAAGCTGTCGCTTCACGCCGATCTTCTGTGAGACAGTAGAACCGCCCCGGACGAGCCTTTATTTTTATTTATTTATTTTATTGAAATAGGTACAGCCACATCATATACATTAAATTAATACAAAATATCTTAGTCCAATATAATAATTCTGATATATATGAAAATCCGGCGTACACAACATTCACCATACCATAACAAAAAGAAGAAAGCGGAATTAGATTATTTTTTTTTTAAACTATTTTTAACTTTTACAATAAATTAATTTGAATAAAAGTAAATCAGAGTGTTAATAAAGACATATTCAAAATAAAAGTAATAAAAGACAATAAAAACCTTCCAAAAATTAAGCAACGCTATAACCAATTTCAATTATTGAATGAATAGGTCCTCCCGAAAGGACGCGGAAAACATACCTACGTACCATATAGTTCTTTACAAGTTGCTTCACATATTATTCTACGGTATGTGAAGACCATAGACCAGGTGGAGACGATATTCGTGGGGTGGCTGGTAGCGGTTGGCGACGATGTGCTGAAGATCGAGCCCAGTGGCGTGCTATGGGACAGGCCTATATCCAGCAGTGGACACAAAAGGGCTGATGATCATGATGATCATGATGATGATGATGTGAAGACCATCAACTTTCAATAGACCAGCGTGCTGGACTATGGCCTGAACTCTCTTAATCAAACTCTACTGTATAGAACACACCTGAACAGCAATTGGCGATTACAGATCGATATTTCAAGGTAAGTCTTGTGTTGTAAGTACACACCGTAACTTGATTTCCATCATAGACGCCGGTTATATAGTAGTAATATTAAATTGAAACTGTACCTGGTCATCTCGTGCGACGTGTGCATGTGGCATGGACATTAGTGCCGAAACTGCGCGTCTGACCGTTGTGGTACGGTGCTGGTTCGACACGCGAGCTGACGCGCACGTGCTTGCATTACCACTCTACTGTTACTCACAAAACCCATTAGTATCGTAACTGATGAAAAGCTAGGTGAGTACTTTCATAAGACGGCCTCCGTGGCGCAGTTGGTTAGACGCCGGCTGTGAAACGAGAGGCCGCGGGATCGATCCCCGCACCAAGAATTCTGTATCAGCCCATATACGTCCCACTGCTGGGTACGGGCCTACTCTATAATCGAGAGAATCGATTGAGAGTGGTTAGGCCATATAGTCCACCACGCTGGCCTACTGCGGGTTGGCGGACTTACATACCGTAGAAATTATTTTAAAATCGCTACGGTATGCAGGTTTCCTCACGATGTTTTCCTTCACCGTTAAAGTGCGTGGTGATTGACTATCAATACACATATAACTCCGAAAAGTAAGAGGTGTGCCCTGGGATATGAACCCGCGACCACCGTGAAAATATAGGCAGCCGCGTCTGGTCCGTTACCAACAGGCCACCACGCACCAAGAATTACAAAGAAAAATCCGAGCATCTGATAGTGCTTTTTACAAAACTCGACGCAACAATAAATGTAACTCAACAATAGACAATTACTCGAGTAGTTCGTGATGTTCGCTAAACGATAATGTAACAAGGTCGTGATCGCACTTCGTATCTGCAGATCTCGGATGTTGCAGATACTGTGCTTCTCAGAATTGAAGAACAGAGCGCGGCGAATCATGACGATTCTGTCATCATGTAGCTCGGCTGAAGTACTAATGCGTATGATTTTGTTTTTGTGGTTCCAGTTTGGTGTGAGACTGCGGTGAGGGTATTATCCCAGGTCGATAACGACTGTTCCCATTGCAGAATATCAGCATTGATACTATATGTTTAACGAGCTATTCCTTGCGTAAAAGTATTTCCTACCCCAAACTGTTGTTTTATTCAAAAGTAATAATTTAATAGAAAAGTAATAAACGCAAGTCGGTCGTGACTTATGGGTCATCGCACGACACAGCCAATAATCTTTAAAAATCGTTGCATAACTGGGCAGGACACTAACGGGAGCCTGTTGGTGGTATATTTATCCAATATTCAGTGCCTATAAATGATAGGTACGATTATAAGTAGGTACTTATTATCTTTTTTAAAACTTTTTCTATTTTTAGAGTTCTTCTTAGTCTAGCTATCGTGAAAGACCAATTTTCAGTAGGGTAGCTGTCCGAACAGTTAACCTAGAAGAATCAACAAACAGTTTGAATTATCAGTCGCATATTCAGAATCCAATATTGACCCAATCGGTGAGTCGATGTAGGCAGCACGACTCGGGGTGTACTGTGTACTGTACTACACGTCACGTGTGGAGTTAATTCGCGACCGATGCTCCACTAAAATAATACGATTTACGGATTGTATTTGCCCCAAATCCGGTTTCCGCCGCGCCGTGTAATTGGATTTAGTGAGCCACGCGCTTTATACCACATTGTATCATGCAAACGGACCAGCTAATTGATACGTCTATACTCTGTGTAATGAAAACTGTAGAAACATTATTTCATTCAAAAACTATGTGGAGCATAAAGACGTTTAAGAATAACAGGAAGTTTCATTTAACTGCACCAACAAAATTTGAAGTAGGGGTATACGAGTTTAGGTTCATACCCCTACGAACTACTATTACGGTTACCCCAACGCACCCTATTTTCTTTGTTATAAGCCTTTGTGCTTTTTCTTGATCCTGTTTATTTTAATTTATGTATTTTCCTAATACGAGTAGTTACTATAAACAAATTGACACACAAGTTCGAAGGCTGCATCATATCTAATATTTTATTTACAATACTCAAGTGAATTGTACACTTGGCGTCACCTGCACTTGACACCCGATGAATAACACATTATGTATGACCTGATAACATTGTATTGCGATACTGTGATTACTGTGATACGGTTTTTATAGAAAATTTTACGTATAATTGTATCTAATAAACCACCGCTATCTTTCAGCAAACTAAAAGCACTGCCCATAAATTGAGCTTCAATTCTATGTGCGGTGACTGAAAATGTCAACGAAATGGTGCTATTTAGTAAGAATCATATCACTTTTAATACTTTCCTGGGTATCAATGCATCTATAATGATGATCAATGGCAGTTTTACATATATATAAGTGTGTAAATACCTTTCTAAATAATAAAAATCATAAATGCCGACATCGTATAATAATAGAATAATAATACGGAAAGAATGTAAGAAATCACTGAGTATTAAATAGACATTTTGAATCTCATGAATAAGTCGAAAATGATACCCCAACGACCAACGTAACTGTTTGTTTCAAATATGCCTATAGTTTATTATACTTAATACCCAGGCATGTAGTGTCTACTCATTCTTCACACTTAGATTATAATCATTGTGCGTAATTACGAAGCCACACAATTAGTACCTAATACTTAATACACTTTTAAAAAAGGACGCCTGTAGTTATTGCCTTAAAACAAGTCAAGGAGAAGCTAAATTCACATGTCGACCCAACAAGATTAACCACTAATATCATGTCACATTGTCTAGGACATAATCACGTGCAGTCTGAAGGATATATTTTTACCTCATTACAGTAATTACTTAAAATGGATTTGAGCACTAAATGTTTTCGCTAGTGGCGGTGCCTGGCGCAAATAATAGCAAATCCTTTAATTGAATTAATAATGTCGAGCGCCTGAGGATTTTGTTTTAGCAATTACTATAAGCTGTAATAGTTCTCTTACAAAGTTTTAGGCGTATTTTAGCAACAATAAAAACAATAAAGCAATAATATTTAGACCCCTCTTAGTGTATGCAGATTTATCTAGATTTTTTAGTAGTTAACAACTCTGTATTTTACATGGTACGTACTTACTTTTTGTATTTAATATTTCATGTTATCGGTACTATAACCTACTGCCATGGTAGTAATTTAGTATTTAATAGTTATTTATGTATGGGCATACATGCTACACAGTCAGTAGGTGCTACCATGCTATGTTGATTAGAACCTAAAACTATTAAGTAGTTCACATATATTCTTGGGGAAGGCCTATGTTCAGCAGTGGACTTCTTGTGTTAGTGGATGGTTGTGATGAATAATTCTTATCCGCGGTTTACTGGCGGCAGGCAAAGCTTGTTTGCAGTTGGCTCTCTGCACTAAAGGGTTGTGGATTTGATCCCCACATACATAAATGAAAGTAAGACCGACATCTATGTAGGTTGCCTACTTAATTAATAAATAAATAAACAAATTCCCAGACTGCGACCTTTACCAGTTCACACCCGATCAGCTGTCAGATGCATAAATTATAGTAAACTCCCAGCCGTGTTAATAATTGTAGTATTAGTTTATTAATAAAGTGTCCGCCTTGACCCGCAACCTTTGTCTATCATTGAATAAATTAGCCGTAGATTGTAGCCGCTTACGAGTCAGGTCGGTACCAACTACCAGACTAGGACATTATTACGTATGTTGTTTCGTAACTTCGAACTGGCTGGAGCAATTGCGTCAGATTGTCGACCCTTTAGTTACTTACTTGGACTTAAGAATTCGGTCGACTTCGGAATATATGCGTCTGCTTATACTCTTGACGTAGTACTCTACAGGACAATGGAACGCCAAACACTGATTTAAGATTAGCATTAGGGTGAGTAACAGTTGGCCTGTTCATGTGTTCCTTCCTGTAATACAGTATCCTTTTGCCGTTTGAGGCCGTTATCTAAACCGCCATCACTGTGCGCTCTTTTTGGATGGCATCCATGTCATCAGGTGTGGCCCATTTACTTTGCCATGCCAAGTTAAAATGTCTTTTGAGGTCAGCGATCTTCCATAATGGACTGTACCCATGTTGAGGCCACAAATTGGTGATTAACTAATTCAAGTTCTTTACCTGTTTTTCACTCGCATACCTGTGGGACCAAAATCTTGTGGGTTTTCTGACGACACAATAAAGATAAATACATATTATTTATCTGAGATTAATATAAAAGTCTTTCATTATACTTATTGACGAAAGTAACTAGCCATCTTGGTACAAAAATATCCGAAATTGTTTCATATTTAACACAAATAAGATAAAAAAACTTTTAACAAAATGGAGCGTGTTGCAGTCAGATGGTTGCCACAACTCGCAGGCCCAGTCAATTGTCGATATTACTTCACGAGCCACATTTTTACAATAAGGCAAAGTGTTACTGGTACCGTATTATTTTCAATTACTTCTCATTACCATTGGCCAACACGCGACGTTACATAACATTGAATTTTAATAGAATTTGCCGTTTCTGTCAACACTTACAAGTGTACCTCCGGACCATTTCGTTCAAACTATATAATTTTTAGGCAATTGTTTAACATACTATCGTAGTACCTTTAAATCTCTCATACATAAGCATTATATACGTATACTTTGAGATGTAAGTACTTCCTACAATCTTTATTAGAGGCCACTTCCAGTAGCTCGTTATGCTTATCCTTGGGGAAAACCATGCTATATCCAGCAGTGGATTTTCAAATTTCGTCAGTTTCTAAATTGTTTTCAATAAAGTCGCAGCTATAAAAATCAAAACTAAAATGACAAATATTCTCGACGGCTCTTCCACATTAAGTTGCATGTAATGAGACTAAACAAGCTGCGCCGCACCAGCGCACTGTGACCAATTGCTAATTACAATTCCATTTTTTAAATTTGTTATTCTTAGCGGGGTTGGTACTTATTTTGATTTAGCAGAACTGCTCTAACATAAGTCCAGTATTTCTGGAAAATTCCATTCAGTTTAAACCACCGATTCTAAACATTCGGCGGTTTTAAAATCCAGATGGAAAGATTTACAGTCATAAATTAAATGAGGCAAGGGATTAGTTTTTCTTGATATAGCGACCAGTGTGTATCGTTACAATGAGCATTCTGTGTCTATTTATATAATTGCACTAGGCTCTACCACTTGGGAATCCTTCTGCGGCGTGACTTGCTATTTCATTCATAGCTGTATGGGTCAGTCCCAGACTTCTAGAATGGCAGATCACAAATTTTGCAAATAAAGCTTGCAGCAGGCAGCTTGTGGAGATTAGTGCACATCTGTTATCAAGGTGGCCTGTATCGTCGAATCCCACCATCAGGCGTAATGCAGTACAAAAATGATTGATGCTACAAATTACGGAGTTGATGCAGCCGAATCAATTTTATATCAGAATATTGTTTCTAAAGTGCAATCACTAATAGTGCACGCTTCTGATAAGAAATGATAAAAAGGTTACTTTGTTGTTTCTGAGATGACTCAAGTCATTATTTAACAGCGGTGGAAATCCTGCTGCAACGTGTACCGCTGAGGCAACGTTGCATAAACTTCAAAGTTCTCTTTATTCCGTAAAGCTGCCAACTATTGTACGTTCCTAAATGCAACGAGACAACTTCCACCTTATTTTAAAGGTAAATATCACGATTGGCTACAAAATCAATAGTAACGTATGCTATTAAGCTGTGTGGTTTGTTTTACTTATGGTGTCTATAATCTGTAGAAATGCTATTCATATACAAGCTAGGAATTATCGTATTTTTGGAAGTGGTAGAGCCACGCTGGTGTCAGTCATGACAGCATGTTTGAGCAGGCTCGTCCGGGGCGGTACTACTGTCTCACAAAAAATGGACGTGAAGCTTCACTGTTGCTTTTCATTCGGTGACTGAGAATTCCGGATGCCCAAAAACCTCTCCTCTTCTCTTCCTTTTTCCTTCCCGCTCTCCTCCCAATCCATGATCCAGCGTTGTGGATGTTTATGCGCGGCAGTGGTCACTTACCATCATGTGACCTGTTTGCTCGTTTGCCGGTTCTATTCCAAAAAAAGTGTTTCAAGGCTATTTATTATTACTAACCAGGTTTCTACACACTAGGCAAGGAAACAAAAAAAATCACATCAAAAACAAAATAAAGCCGACTTCAAAAACAGCGGGAATCAATTAGGCATTAAAAAGCAAGAAGATTGTAATTCTTTTCGACCTGGTAGTATACTTTAATTTATACTTTAAAGGCCTATATTTATCAGTCTTAAACAAGTTTGTAATAAATCGTACTGCAAAAAAGATCGTAAAAACGATAATTATAACCCAGTTTGCTAATATAGCCGAAGGCTCTTTAATTTCTACGATCCCCTTCTCCCGTCGTTTTGCTCCGCGTTGTAAGGACGGAAACGCGCCTATGTCTATCCCTTTTTAATAGTCAACTGGAATTTGCATTGAATAACATGTGTATTCTTCTTCATTCTCAGATCTCAGTGTGAAAGATTAACGGCTAAGAATTGCAACGATCTTGAGACATAATGAGTTATATTTCCGGAATTCTAGTGACCAAATTTTGAATCCGAGGACTTGGAATAAATTTTACTTATCGTTAAATCGGAATACCGATTGTACAGAACTTAATTTCCTTAAGATATTTCAATATATGTATCGCTACATGTAACACGAGGGTGCAGTTCTATATCCCGAGATCCGTTGCTCTTACTTACTTACTTACCAGAAGCTACTAGCAAACCCTTCATTGTGCCGTGTGCGGTGGAGCATGACGATACTTGAGCAACGAGCAGCCAGACAAAACCGCGCGGCTCGCCCTCCCGCGCGACAATCGACCATGCGCCATGCGCACCGCCGCGCTCCTGCTGCTGCTGCTGGCCGCCGCCACCACCGCCGCCGGCCACAACGACACACACAACTCGCCTGATGACGACGCCATCCTTGTCGTCAATGACCAACTAGTCTTCGCCAACGACACAAGCTTCAACGCCAATGACACGCTCACAGATGAATCGGACGGTGAACACGAGCCGGTGGTGCGCAAGAAGCGAACCTTTGGCGACATCGTGTTCCGCGGGCTAGCTGATGTGCTGGGCTATAATGTGGCGCGCAAACCGCCACAAGCTGCGTTTCCGCCACCGCTAGCGCCCGTGCCCGGCATAGACACACCGCTCCAGGCCGCGCCCACACCCGCACCAGCAGTCGCCCCCCCTTGCGGTGCTCCTCGCGCTGCCGCCCCGCCGCCATGCCCCGCCCAGAAACCACCAGCACCAAAACCCAAAGCAGCTCCCCCTCCGTGTCCCAAACCTCGAGCAGCCCCCAGACCGAAACCGAAACCGAGACCGCCACCACCTCCACCACCACCGCCGCCACCACCGTGTGCGAAGCCTCGCGCCAATCCCACAACTCCCTCACCATGCGCACCGGCACCACCCCCGCCCCCTCCTCCAAAGCAGGCGGACTCCAACCTAGAGACTGTGTCCTCCAACTTCCAACTCAATTTCAATTTCAATAGGAAACCGGCGACCCCCGCACCGCAGGCCGCCGAGGCCGAGGACGAAGCAGAAGCAGAGCCGGAGCAAGAACAAGCGGCTCCCTTCGCGCCCATAGCTATCCAGCCGAGGGCCGCCAAACTGCCCCCCGCGACGCCGAGGAAGCCACGAGTGTATGTGGACGCGTTCGTGGTGCGCAATGGTGTCCCGCAGAAAGTAGACACGCTCGACGCGAACCACTTCGACGCGCAGCGCGCCGCCGACGACGACTACCTCGCGTACGACGAGGAGGCGGACCAACTGCAGTACGACGACTACGAGGACGCGCAGGAGTCGCGCGACCGAGAGAAAGCGGTGCAGGAGTTCGGCAGCGCCGTTGACCAGTTTTGGCAACACAAGAAACAGCAGAGAAGACCACAGCCTGAAAGACAACTACCTCAAAAGCTTCCAACTAATCATTACAAGAATGTGCATTTTGGTGATCGCGACTTCGCGTCGGAAGTTCGTCTACAGAGTTTGCAGCGCGAGCGCGCGAATCCGAACCGTATCCCATTGCCGCTGCCCGAGGCCGAGGACGATGCCGAGGTCACCACTACTACCGAGGACCCCAAGCGACCGCTCCGACCGCGCGTGCTGCCGCCAACGGAACATAACCCTAACCAGATTGACACGGTGACTGTACGTGTACCGCCGATATACAAGGAAAAGCGGCCGAAAAAACATCGTGAACGACCTGTCGATAGAGATACAGACGGTAGGGACAGAGAGTTTAGAGACAGAGACGGCAGGGATAGAGACAGTAGCGAAAGAGACAGCTCCGACGCATATGATGGTGCCGAGTTTGAAAGCAGGAAAGAGGAACGCGAGTCTGACACGAACGTCGACGACAGCTGGCTAACACCACGCACCGAAGCACCTGTCAAGCGCAAGCGGCGCCGGCGCAAGCAGAACCGCAAGACGCGCTCTACCGAAGACAGCAGCGAGTACACCGCCGGCGACTACGACTATTACGGGAAAAAACTCCCTGTATCTGCTGAAGAGAAATACTATATGCAACTGACGGTGCCAACCCCCACGAAATACGCGGAGCTCGAGCGACTCGAGGCGTCCCAAAGCGAACAGTTCCTGGACGACCACGAGCGGCTGAAGGAAGACCCTGAGCGCATCAGCGAGAGCCAGCGTAGCGACGACAAGCATCGCGCCGACGAGCACGAGCGAGTCGACGAGCACGAGCGCGCCGACGAGCGGGAGCGCTCCGTGAAGGACTCCGAGCGAGCCAGCGACAAGGGTCGCGCCGACGAACGGGAGCGCACCGACAAGCTCAGCCCCAACGCGCACGTGCACGAGACCGGCTACCAGAACAACTACGTGCACGCCACCAACGTGCAGGAGGACAACCCGCACCCCGCGGTCCACACCGTCAAGCGGAAGACCGTGAAGATCGGCAAGCCGTGAGCTGCCGCCACACACGCCATATGCATCCATTATTTATTACGCACCAACGTTGGAACTGAACTGTGATCGACGCCAACTTGCACCGTCGCACTCGCATTTGTATGTCCTCAGTTTTGTACCGTTTGTATAGTTCATATAAGATGTCGCAGCCGCCCCGATCCGCGCCGTTCTAGTTGTATATGTGTAGGCACGTATGTTGCGCGTCACTCTGTAGTATTAATATTTTTATACTTAGATCGTAAGCGAATTGTACTTAAGTTTCTTAATAAAGTTTCGTAAACGTAAGCGTTTCATTATTGGTGTTGACGAGATAGCAGATCTAATCACTGGGGGCGTGAAATTCGGTTTGTTCAAGAGTTGATAGAGGCAGGTCGAGGCGCGGACAACGTCTGTCGGCTAAGTGGGTGAAGGTCCGCGCGTCGAGATCAAATAGAAAACGGAATAGAAAACAGCCGGTCATTGGCGATCATTTCAAGTTCAATGACCTACTTGCCGTATAATTCGCAAACGTTTAGTGACCAATCTGTTGGTAGAATGATTGTACCCCTGCGAGCCCAGCCCATACCGCGCAGCAGGCACGTTCTATAACGTGTCGTGTACAATTGCCCCCCTGCCCTACTAAACAAGCCAACAACCGCTATTTTCTACATTAAAACACGCAAATATTAATCTAAGATAAAATAAAATTGATTACTCAAGTAAATAAAACTTAATTTCCATCTATTTAATTTCTACAAATAGTCCTCAGATATACAATTAAGCAATTACTGTATTACATTTAAAATGGCTCAAACTGAAGCCATGTAAAGCCAAGGTAGCAGCTAAATAAACTTGATCAATAATGTCCACTAATATTAGCAAAGGCAGTGTTGTGAAACGGCCTTGACCGCGAGCTCTCGATACCTGAAAGTGTCAAACGCTATCTCTTTAGCATCTACGACATATATAAAATCTAGGAAATCTGTTCATGTTTATATATTATTCAAATTAATTTAATTAAGTACCAATCTACATTAATTTATTGATTCATTTGTTACATCAGTTAATTAAACTTAAATTAAGTAGGTAATTACTAAAACGCTCTTAAATTAATATGTAATGAAATAAATGCAAATGAATATTACAAATAAAGAATATTTTATTCTGCCTTGGTTACCAGAAATTAATTAATTAATTTATACTTAAAGTAAAGTTAAAGTTCGCAATTAAATGAGTTATACGTGTTGTTATTTTTCTTTAATATATGTACACCTCGCTTTTTTACCTAAGTATCTGTGTAAGTAATATAAATAGGCACTGAATATACCTAAGCATTGACTACCTTTATACTTTCTATTTTATGTTACCTCAATTGATCATCAATGTTGTAACTTAACATTCCATAACACACGTGTTTCACGTAACAAGTAACATTATTACGTAGAATCTTTCTCCTGATAAAAGCATTTACCTGATATAGTGTAGTTACTAGTTAGCTATCTAGCCAACTGTATAATCTGAAGGCAAATTGCAAAACATATTACAGTATCTGAGTGTTATAGTGCTTTGCAACGGTGATATCTAGGCCATTCTATCTGCTGAGATTTCAGTATTCCGATCAGCCGCCGTCCGAGGAAGCAATCATTGCACAGAGCATGGTGTAGCAACGGTCATGCGGCGGTCAGCCGGCGCCCACTGATGCAGGCTCGTGAGTCAGTACTGCGGCATGCCTTGCAATAGATTTCTCATTTCACATATAAGTCGTGGTCAGGTTATTGATTAAGATGCTTTATTTGTCCAACGTGGGTTTACATACAAAGTATGCATGTGTAGATGTTTTCAATTGAGCTGTAAGAGAACTGTAGATAAAACATCATTGACAATATCGGTACTTTAATTATAAATACAAAGGCAGTATGTTCATTTGGTCTCATATTAAGCGTTGCGCCTGATCACATATAAGAGCAACACCACTCAGAATCTAATACGCATATTGCATGGTACACTACTGCACTGTAAAATCTCTTATTGCCTAGTAGTCAGTGAATTTAGTGGATACACATCGAATCAATATTTTTTTTTTTTTGAATGGACTCAAACAATGTTTTATAACCCATTAAATCATCATTTTTTTTGGAAATGGTTGAATTAATACCTATTTACCTACTGTGTCTATCGAACGTCCATAATATAAAACATTACCACAGCAATAAGAAATCGCATGTCAGCCACGTATATTCAAATAGTGATTATTCAATAAAGCAGTAATTCAAAATTCACTGATGCCGCAGTGAAACGTCTCGAAAGTCGGCGCTGCATCCAGAATGGGTAATCATGAGGAAACGCCGAAAACTGATGGAATCATCCGTGTCACCATCGAAATTCATGTGTGGCGGTGTTACGCAATGACACAGCGCCAGGTATGTGTTTTAGTGGGACGAGCGTGAGACCGCTGGATATTGAGCTATTTGACTAACAACAGAAGTAGAAATTAATTGTTTATGATTTAAATCAGGCGCCGATTTACAAGTTTTTGTTTTGGGTCTGGGTATTTGTAAGATCGAAAAGCCTCTCGTAGCTTCTGATACCTACGACACAAGACTCGATGTTAGTGTGGGGTCGGGGCTATATATGTGACTGTTGGGTGTTATTTATTTATTTATTATATTCAGTAATGAAACTTTTCAGCGCCCGTTTCATATAATGAGAGGCTCATACCTGACAAAGTTGTTGTACAATTGCTCTAAAGCTGTAAGACTTTTTTATTTGACCTTTTTACCTCTCCAGTTCACAATATTTCTAACTTCCGCTTTGCTACGGACGGAAGTTGACACAGAACAATGTAAATGGAAATAAATGACATTTCCAACTCCTCCTATTCATTTCATTGTTATCTAACGAACTTATACACACAGAGTAATCGATTAAACCCACTATAATATATTTTATAAAATAATACAGCTGCAAATCTCGTCTTTCATTAGCATTAATAGTGGATTTCAAAATAAAATTAATAAATTTATGTTATACTAGCTGCATTGATATCTTCACACACACAAACAAACATACACAGTTATGACGTCGGGTCAAATCCGCGCTAGAAATAGACACGAACGGTGACGTCACTTTACACGGCGCACTCCATTTCTTTGATTGCATTGATTGTAGAATCTGTTATTTTTGCTGCAGTATTTTGGGTTGGTTCCTGTAATTGAA
Organism: Deilephila elpenor; assembly: GCA_949752805.1. Taxonomy (NCBI): domain Eukaryota; kingdom Metazoa; phylum Arthropoda; class Insecta; order Lepidoptera; family Sphingidae; genus Deilephila; species Deilephila elpenor. Next base: position 13,831,826 of record OX457108.1, read on the forward strand.
AAAGCGGGGTATTATAAAACATACACAAATAGCAAGTCAATTTCCGTGCATTGGTGTGTTCATGAATAGCAAGGAAGTTATTGTAATATTTATTTAAAACTGACTATTAAACAAATTAATAGGTTTCCTGCTTTGGGGCATTTACTTTGGATTGCATTCTATTATGTCAGATAATGTTGGCTGCTGATTTTACCTTGAAATAAATTTCAATATAGCCTCTTGCAAGTATATTTAGGTTCATTCTGATTCGCGCGGTCTGCTATAATTGGGCCTGTACTGCAGAATTCCCTTTCTAGATTGCTCTGCACCCTCCATCAGGTGTAACATACTTTATACTGTCAATACAATAATGTGTGTGACCTGCGCGTGCACGTTGCGCATGTGTTTGTTGAGCGACTGCTTGTGCGCGTAGTGCCGCGAGCACACGCAGCACGCCAGCGCGGCGCCACCGTCGCGGGGCGCGCGCCGGCGGGGCCGGGGGCGCGGGCGCGGGCGGGGGAGGGGGCGCGCGCCGCAACACGCGTGCACCGACAGCTTGTTGGTCGCGAACTGCTTGCCGCACGCACTGCACATGTACGGCTTCTCACCTGTGCAACAACACAAAAACATATTTAAAACAATCTTCTAAGTAATATTATAGGTCCTTCGCATCAACCTTGAAAGATGAAGCGAAGAGAATGTCGCGAGCACCAGTCTTTAAAATGAATAGCACAAGCAAAAAACATTACTTACTAGCCCAAAATCACACTGTGATTTGTAGAAAAGTAGTGCATAAGCCATCCTAAGCTCCGGGGTTTACCTAGGCGCCCTAAAACTTTGCTAGGCCTTTATGGACTATGTATGTAGATATACCTGTGTGTATCCTGAGGTGGTAGGTCAGCGTGTTCCTGCTGGTGAAAGTTTTGCCACACTCATTGCACTCAAAGGGTCTCTCTCCTGCTCCGCCACCACATAGAAAACAACAATATTTGCAATACAATACAAAAGTACGACTATTACAATTTGAACATTGCATATTAACTAGGGCATATTGTAATTGTCATTTTAATATAGGAATGGGTCAAATACACATATATCAGAGAAAATTTGCAAATTGCCTTTAATTTGCCTTTAATGCAAATCTTTCAGATATGTAAAAAAATAAAATAAAAATATATGTGAGATAACTGGAACATACATACCTTAATCACATTACCTTTGTGAGCTCTGATGTGTGTCTGCAAGTTGATGTTGCTGGTGAAAGTCTTGTCACAGCCAGGGAAGGGACACGGTCTTCTGGTACGAGGTTGACAATGGTTCTCGGCATGCCAGCGTGTTACTTGCTGCATTCCACATGAAGGGCATGACCAGTCACGCTCGCCTCGGTGACGTTTCCTGAAAAACAATATGTAATATTGTTAAATACTTTTAAAGTTAAATAATAAATATCAAATTGTAAATAGTTTGAACCAGTTATTTGTTAAAATGGAAGTGGCTTCGCCTGCACCTGACTATTGATGTTAGGGTGTCCATATAACAACCTTGATAATAAAATTACATCCTATAGTCACATATAGTCCTGAGCCCTCACTAAGATACTCAGAAAGGACAAGCTATTCCAATTAAACTACAACTTTTTAACACCCAGACCCGTAACAAAAATATGTTGTGGTACAGGAGGCAAACCCATGGACTATGAATTCACAACCAACTGTGCCACAGAGGCTGACAGATATGTACAACAATGACATAATTTTGCCAATCAGATAAAAAGTCGTTAACTAAAGCAGAAACACATATTGTCACAATGAAATTAGTACAATGGCTTTCACACATGCACTGTTTTTTTTATTTTTTTATTGCAATGTAACGCGAGACGAGCATGCCATTCGCCTGATGGTAAGCAATACGACCGCTCATGGATAGTAGCAAAACGAAACAACACCATGAATTACAAGGCATTGCTTGGAATTCCATTTATTCCTGAACATGAGATGTTAAGTCTCAATATGTCCAGTAGTTACTCTGGCTACAATGTTCTTCAAATAGACATTGCGGTGGTACCTACCCAGGCAGCCGCTCACATATGAGAGTATGAAACTTATTGAATAAACACGATGCCATGTAGTCTTAAGATGATGTGTTAGTTTAGTTTCATAGACTTATAAAGGAACCTTTTTCACAACATGCATTTAAACAATTGGACTCATGGTTGGATGGAATAAATGTAGGTAGAAAAGTGGGTTAAAGATATTTTGTTAAAACTTAAGAGGTGTTATGGCAGTCAGTGAAAAGACTTTTGTGAAAATCAAAAGATTTGTAGGACTCACTTATTTTTTATCTTTACCAGCTTAAGAGATGGCCACTGCTCAGTAGATCTGTAACCTGTTAACCAGGGTTTAATGCCATAAAGCTTCATACTAAAAGACATACAGCTACTGTTCAGAATTTTTTTATATGCTATATGATAATGTATTTCTTTTTAAACCACAAGTAAGGACTCATATAAGGCTTAAAGTGTTATCTTTATCATAAGTCAATTATAAATTCACAGGCTTAGTTTAGCCAGTTAGTTTGTCACTTCATCACAAAACAATAAGATGGATTCTACACTTACACATGCAAATTAAAATTAAATTTCCTATTGAAGATCTTGCCGCAGTACTGGCAGATGTAAGGTGATGGCGACGCCCTGTGAGGGCAACGCCGCTTCAATCCACACTCAATACATTTCTCCACTCTCCTCGACACGGGCACACTCTTGAATTCCGTAATACCTTCATCGACACTACTCACAGAGTCCTGCGATATATCTATCACTCTGTCATCAAAATCTTCAATATTTTTCAACTTTACACGATTATAATCATTGTCGCTTGTAAAAGTGTCTGTCAAGATCTGATTGGATTTGATACACTTTTCTAAGAAGTTCACTGTCGTGTCCAATTCTATTAGGCATTCGGAGCAGATGGACGAAGGCCCGGTATCATTTATTGCTATTTCGATTTTGGTGCTGTATACAAGCTTCTCGTAAGGCGACGAACCCTTGTGCTTCCGAAATAACGAAAAAACTGTTTCTTGTGTTCTTAAACAAACCCTACATGTACCTTCGCTGTATTGTTCCATTTTTCGACTATTAAGTAATAATTTAAGTAAATAAATAAATAGTTAACGATGATTCTTTGGCCTAATTTTTAAAAACTTATGTTGTAATAAGTATAAAATCAATATAAAAAAATAACACAAACATCAGTTTGAGAGAGGGAGAAAGTATAATGAAATTTAGTAAATGTGTAACGGAGATAGACAAAAATCATGCTCATATTCATAATATTAATATTTTCATCGGTATTCGGAACACGCATCAGCTGTCATTTGTCTATATGACAGTTTATTATTTTTAAATTCTAATGAGCAATGATTATTCAAATTGTTATTCTACATCATTCGCCAATTCAATAATTCATAAGCCATACTTGTATACCGGGTATATCAAGACCGCGACCGAAAACGAAGCCGGGTGGTAGTTTTAGTGGCTATAGACACAATGCAACAAAAAAAAAATCGCAAAATAAGCGATAGAATAAGTTTTAAAATCTTTTAAAAATTGTAGTTTTTAGGTGGTAAATCCTTAGTTTTTGCGAAAATAGTAATTTAAACCCTTACGTATCATTGCGTCTTTAAAAATAATAAGGTGTACATCATTATTTTGGAAAAAATATGTATTTATCACCCAAATACGACGATAAGTAAAAAAATTACCAAAAAAAATGACGATTTATTTTGCGGAATTTTTAGTTGCATTGTGTCTGAAGTCACTAATACTGCCACCTGGCTTCGTTTTCGGTCGCAGTCTTGATATACCCTGTATATTAACAGAAAACAAAAATACATATTATAATTTAATGGTTTAATAACTAAATGCGTATTTCTCAAGTAAACGTCTGGTAACTTTATTGGTTTGTATTGGCAAAGACTTTACTCCTTAGTCTGTGGCAAAGACCAATTGAAACTAATATATAGCTGTGAAAAGAAATAATGATGAAAGTATTACGACGTGTGAATCCATTTGTAATAACTTCCTTTTTAAAAGACCTTAAAATTCCTTCCTTTACAATCCAGATTCTAAATTAGATCCTAGAAAGAATTTAAAAAATTATAACTAGGATTAAATCTGGTGGTCACCCACCAATATAAATATCTTATGTACATCTCAAGCCCAACAGTCGTAGATAATTTTTATATGAACAGTTGCGATAGAGTTCTAGGCATCGAGAGCCATCGTGACGAATAACTAAACTGATGTTGGCCAAGTGTTGGCAGAGCAGACGATGTTACACCAACATGCAGCGAACATCTGACTTACCGCAACTGTAGGGCGTCGCTTGTTTGTTATTACTTATTACGCAAGAGGTTAGTTCCAATAACAGTATGGCAAGTGATCCGACGCGCGGTGAGAGCTGAAGAAAGTGATCGCCGTTTATTTGGTAACCAATAGACGTGTGCGCCATAACAATTACTCCTGGACAACAGGCACGAACTAGCACACGCGTACTTAATAAATTTGTCAATGCGTTACCTCTCACTAACTCAGCACGTCATAAGCAGCGATACCTTTGAAAATGTAATTAGATCATTAATTGAAAATCTTATTAGATTGTACCAGTGGTAAAACTTTGTATAAATTCTTACTAAAGGTCTCATTCATTATTAATATTCCGAAAGCTATAACTAATAATTTCTTATCAACAATGTTGGGTGTATCATAATTTAAGCCTACGTACCTATTTTAAAAATGTCGCAGCAAAATTTTAAGTTGAGTGTGCGTACGTAATTATTGTTCGTTGCTAGGCAGAAAGTAAAAGTGAATTGACTAAGTTCGTCTCTGCGCAAGGTGGTACAATTTTCTCTCGATTACGTTTCTTGATCGATTGGTATGCACATCCATGCACTTGTTACAGGAATGACGGCAGCTAGCTACGTGATCGCTTTGGGCATGCTATCGGTTATAACAATGAACCCTATGAGCCAGCAATAAGTGAGGTTTTAGAATGCATCCTTTTCGGAAGAAGCATTTAGCCGTTCATTTAGGAACAGTCGAAAGCATTATCGCGTAAGGACGAAGTTCGCAGCCGGAGCGTCCGGCTACCCCGAGTGAAACGTGGACACCGGGTACATACTAATGCGATGAGTTTTAAGTTATAAGTATGGGTGGCGGCTGTTGATGGCACTCGGTCTCAGTGTAGAAGTGGCGCCGACCGGCCGACCGCTCGATATGAAGCTTACCTGCGTAAGTAGGATCGGCGGACAGTGAAGTGACAGTGTGATTGTGATATTGTGTTAACATGGAGCGTGGATTTCAGATCGCGTTGGTGTTGTGCGCGTGCGCGTGGTTGGCGGCGGGAGATGTTGCGCACGTGAAGGTGGCCAAGGCGAAGCTGATCGGGAGGCTCGCGGCCAAAGTGAAGCACCACAAGCGAGGCATCCTCTCCGCCGTGCCACCCTACAAGCTCGGACATGACATCCCCGTCGTCACGCACTCAGTCGTCAAGCCACTGGTGGTGTCCTACCCACCCACTGCCGCCGTCACCGCTGTGAAAGTCCCTCTCACTCACCCTCTGATCCATCGGTATCCAGTGCCAGTGGGACACAAAGTGCCTGTGCCTCATCCACATTACGGGCTTAAGTTCCCTCACCATACGAAAACAGTGTTGTTGCCCAAGCCCGACCACCATTTCCATCACCATCATCATCATGTTGAGCCAAAGCCCGTGTTTCCTATCGTACCAGCAGAGCCACTTCCCCCTACGCCCTTAGTACCGGTTCCCCAACCGACAGCGACTATAGCGCACCCTGTGCCTGTGGCTCCTCCCCCGCCTGTACTGCAGCCCACCCCGCTCGCGCCGGCGCACGTCGCTCCCATACACTTAAAGCCAGTGCTACCAGGACCACCTGTACCTCTACAGCCCGCGCCTGTGGTGGCGCCAGTGTTCCCCTTCGCGCAACAGATTCCGTACATCTTGCGCCCGGGTGGTGCAGTACAAACGTCAGTCTTCGCTACTTATCCTCGGTATGCTTTCAATTACCAGTCACCATACCTTCCTCTAGCAGCCGCCGGAGGAGTAGGGCCAGTGCATTTCGATCGTCCCCAGGTACCGCCCTACCATTTAGTACCCCATGGCGCCGCCCATGACGGCGTTGTTATCGAACATCCTCAACCCGCAGCGGCTGTGCCTGTAGAACCCAATACTGTCTTGCATCCCTCACAGGTGATCCCTCAACCAACAGTTCACTTGCAGCCAGGTCATCCTGATATTCATCTGCATCAAGCTCAACCAGAGGTACATTTCCACCCTGGACAACAAGAGGTGCACTTCCACCAGAGACAGCCAGACCTACATCTTCATCCCGGACAACCTGAAGTTCACTTACAGCCTGGACAGCCTGAGCTACACCTGCAGCCTGCACAACCAGGATTCCAACTGCAACCTGGACAACCTGAACTACATTTACAACCGGGACAGCCTGAGTTACACTCACAACCTGGACAAGCAGGTGTCCATTTCCATCAAGCTCAACCGGAATTCAACTTCCAGCCCGGTCAACAAGAAGTGCATTATAACCCAGGACAACCGGATCTACATTTGCAACCCGGCCAAGCGGGTGTCCATTTCTATCAAGGTCAACCCGAATTCCACCTCCAGCCAGGCCAACAAGATGTGCACTATCAGCCTGGCCAACAAGATGTGCACTATCAGCCAGGCCAACAAGATGTGCACTATCAGCCAGGCCAACAAGATGTGCACTATCAGCCAGGCCAACAAGATGTGCACTATCAGCCTGGCCAACAAGATGTACACTATCACACTGGGCAACAAGATGTTCACTACCACTCTGGACAACCTGACGTACATTTACAGCCCGGACAACCTGACATTCACTTACAGCCTGGACAAACTGACGTACATTTGCAACCCGGCCAGACCGACGTACATTTCCACTCTGGACAACCTGACGTACACTTACAACCACAACCTGGCTACAATTTTCAACCTGGACAGCCTGATTTGAGTGTGCAACCACTGCAACCAAATGTACCTCAGTTTCAAAGTGTTCAGCCCGGCTTCCAACTGCAGCCGTCACAACCCTCCGTGCCTCTAGATCATAACGGCTGGAACCCAGTGCCAGCGCAACCTCACGACTTTTCTCAAGGCCAGCATCCTGAAGCGCAATACCCTCAGGACGGCCATCACCAGTTCACGCAGGAGCAGGGCACGCAGGTGTACGAGCAGCACGCGGGTGACGAGCAGTTCCACGACTACCAGCACCAGCTGCAGCACCACATACAGACGCAGATCGACCAGGCCCAGTACGAGCAGAGCTACAACAACCAGCACCAGTTGGGCCAGGAGTACGGCGTACCACAGCAGCTGGGCCAGGAGTACGGCCAGCCCAACCAGGACTTCTCGCAGCATGGGCAGGACTTCAACTTCGCGCAACAACAACCCAGTAATGAGTACGGCGCGCCTCAGGCGGAGGGACGCAGCTCGGAGGGCGAGGCCGACGGACAAAGGTTCCACAACCACATCCCTCTGGGTCTGCAGCCGCCGCTCGACAGACCGCTCGACCACTTCCGATAGCGCGCCAGCTCCGAGTCCAACTCCGAGTACATTACCTCATTGTGTGATATAGAAGTGCGAGTTTAAACAATATCACCAGACATTCCGCGGAAAATGTGACTTTTTCTCGCGAATGCGACAAGGATATTGTTATTGTTCATTGTTGTCGAGTAGCGTTCACGTTCATGTATTGCCTAATACCATACGTCTAGTGATAACTTATTAACATAGCTTTAAATCGATTTATTTATTTTGTAAATAAATTATATTTTTATAATAGAACGTAGTTTTGTTTAAATCCCTGGTGTAATGGCGTAGGAATTGGTCATTAAGCCGCAAGGTTTTAGTCGTATCCGTATCGGAATTGAGACAATATTCGTGCATGATAGTGTAATAATGTCAGGGCCCTGTGTTTGGAGCATGTACGTGTTGTGGTGTAGGTACTAGGCATGTAGCAATAGATGAGGGCGGCGGGACGCATGTCCGGCTGGGCGCGGATGTGGAACACAGCTGAGTCGCCGCGCTCACACACACCCTGCATGCAGCACCGGCTGGACATTTGGTAATATGTTACTGTCCTTATACGGCATGCCATATATAAGATTGATGGCGATATAGATTAAGTATTATAAAGTACCTATAATAAACTGATCATGCAATAATAAAAAGAGTGAGTAGGATGTTATAATAGAAGACCTTTTTTATAAGGTTGACAACGCAGGTATTTTTACGCGTATCGTCTTAAGACTGTGTAGCTGAAGCCCTGGTGACCAATGACTATCTAGCACACTAAATAAGGCCCTAAAGATAATTACTCTCATAAAATGAAACCGGAATTTCTTAGAAATTGTCGGACTAATATAGTGGGCAAGAAAAATGTTTTATAAGGACAATGTTGAACATAAGTAACACCTACAACGGACTTGCATATCCATAAATATAGCCTTACATTAGAATAAAAGTAAATCCACATAAATTATAAGATCAAGTACCGATAAGCATCGTCGAGTACATTACAGCTGAACCTACTAGAAATAAAGCACACAAAATTAGCTTTATTAAGAGCCGCGCACACACTGCGACCCGGTTCTATACCGTATTGCTTGCAATTACCATAATTCTTATCACCTCATGTGCAGTCTTACTAATGTTGTTTATTGCATATTCCGTGCCAATTTGATATTAGACTCGCGGCTCCGAAAGGCTGACAAAGTATTAGCGAAATATGTAGAAATATAAATATTTAATGTCTCCGATTCGTATTCGGTGTAACAAGCCCGAAGCCTAATAGATCGGTTATGGAAAAATTTTACAGATCAAGTTTTAGCTCCTGGTCGTTCGTATTTGCTCAATACCGAACTGTTAATAATGTTACAAAACCCATTATAGTGACACTTTCTGTGTTGCTTTCTGTCTTCAGCTTGTGTATTTCCCCTTTTTCAATCTGTTTGTATATCATCATACCTGCCAGTTAGAGTCGGGAACGCGCGAGTGACCTCTGGTGTTGCAGACGTCTATAGGCTACGGCTGCTTATCATCAGGCGCGCCGAAGGCTTGTTTACCTCTTTAAATTAAAGAAAAAACACATAGTATATACGTTGCAGTCACTATATCCTGCAAGTATCATAGTTAACACTATTTGCAGAAAAATGTATAGTCCAAGATCAGGCCTTATTTAAGAATCCTGGAGAGGTCGGAAACAGGAGCATATTATACTCTTGATGAGTTATGCCATATACTTGCTTACTTGTAACGTGGGCAAAGTCAAGTCGAGGTTTCACAGTATGTATGAGAATTAATGAAAGGAAATATATCGGTGACCGCATCTAGTGGTATTGTAAACAATACCGACCGAGTCACTGACCCCGCCAACAACTTTTCATCGTAATACCTTCTTTGTGTTACTGCATAGGTTCGGTGAATAAACACACCGACCCAGCTGAGGGGTGACAATAAGTGATTACCTCCGCTCATAGGTAGCTTAAAATATTAATTGATCCTAGTTTGTTGGCGGTATCTCAAAAAAGGGAAACAAGAAAAATAAAGGATGAAGAAGGAGTTTATTTCTTTCTGTACGGAGATAAAATAGAAATTAACTCAAATTAGATTGCCGGTATGGAAATCGAAGGCATGACTTATAGAAGCTAGTAGTACACAGTACACTTGCACGCGGGCGCAGAGTGTCTATCACGTTCTCTATGAAAACTGTGATAGTAACAATCCCGTTTTCGCATTACAGAAGCAGATAGTTCCATTGCAACTGGTTCGTATCAGCACAATTGTGTTGACACACTTATTTTGATAGCTTTGAACTTATCAACTGTGCAGTGCAATATTAAAAAATCAACGCTTGTGACCGTATTACTAAACGGTGCAACGAGGTAATTTAAATTATTAATGGGTTTCGCAATAATTGATATAAACTTTTACGTGAAAGGTTAAGAAGCCGCGTGTCATGTTGGGCAACGTCCGCCGCGCTCACCCTTCAGACCATAGTAATGGCAAATTGAGAACCAGCCAACTAGCTTAATCTATCGGATGCGGATATCGCCAAGGTACACACATCCTGTAGCATTGATTGCGAATATTATATTGGTTTTAGATATATGAAATAATAAGTACATCCAACAGCCACATACTTCTAACTCCACGGTAAGACAAAAAGTCTTGTTTCATGGGTGTCAAAAACTACCACCCGTAGGCAGTAGTATTCTCTCTCTACGCTGCGACCTGGCAGTCTCTTAACAGTCACACTCCAAACAAATATGTATAGAACGCAAGAATCTCAAGTTTCCAGGGAAATAGAGTCACGATTATTCATCAGAGGGCCTAGACAAGTGGCTTTTACGTTAGTAGAATAGAATAGAATACGATAATCATTGTATGAGATTGACATTCGCCATCGACATGTAATTGGATCCCACATGTAGAATAGAACATTTGTAGCCAAATGTCCTAATAATCTATTCGTTGAAACGAAACGCCGGACGCAGTTAACAGTTTTATACTTTGGTGTTTTTATTGCAGCCTTTTTAAAGTACAAAAATGCAGGAAGTATCCATTGGTCCCTATGTGGATGCATGTAGCAACAAACAGTAGGTACTGGGTGAAGTTGTCGTGTGGTAATGTCGAGGAGCGGTCATATCGCAAGCCGACTCGCTGCGACGGAAACTAGCGAGTAGCGACGCATTAACGTCCACTCATTAATCAATCTGTGACTAATGGTCTAATCCACTTGCCACAGAACTGTAAACAGGAAGCCTGCATCTGCTTCATTATTTTCTGAAGCGAGATGGGAATGAAGCTCCACTGTATGCTGTCATGTTGCGTAAAATTCACATCCCTATGAAGTGTAGTTATTGTTTATTAGAACACAATCAAGAATATAATAAAAAAGCTAGTTGCCTATCTATATAGAAAGTGTTTAACACTTACTGTGAAAGCCCTGAGGACTTGTGTATTTGTATAATGTTACTAAAATGGAGTTTAAGCCTGGTACTATTACTTAACTTATTAATTGAAAGAAATGCAAGAGCAAAACTTGACAGCATATCAAAGTAATGTTTATGACGGATTTGTCTACCCAGCCCATTCACGCTATTAGAAATACACTGCACCGAGGCACTACAAGATAGCTTAATTGCGACAATAGCATTACATCTTCATCACCCTTCGCAAACATATATTTGTTTGCGAAACACATATGCTCAGCCATAAGAAGTCAATTGCTGAATATCGACTTTTCCCAAATATTTCCACACTCATAAATAGCAAATGATGCACCAATACTCGGTGCATTGAAGGGTTGTTTTTAGTGCATGTTGCTATTGCGGGTATCTTCGGTGGAGGCAGGCAATAAGTCTCCATTGATAGAATGCATATTATACTAAACTGGATACCGACTGTGAAACGAAGTCACCGATCATACGATCGACGCCCTGTGACTAATGTATGTTGCAAAAATAAATATTTATTCATTCAGAAAAGTATACGAGTAAAACCTAGATTACAAAATCTAGGCCATAAAAACAAGACATTATGGAAATTGCGTTGTCGAATGATATTTTATGATATAACACCACGATAGGTACACTTAAACTTGTTGAACTGTGCAATAAGCCCTATTGTTGGTACAACCACTCTATTCGTTAATTATATCAATGCACAACAAACTTCCGTCATTATTGAAACCATTCAAAAGGCTTACAAAAAAACGCACTTATGATTTGCGTGTACAACTTTAGACAATCAAGAATACGATATCCCAATGGAAAAAGAGTCGTAAGCTTAACAATGTGTTCAGTAAAGAGTATTGTCAATGGCAGTAGGCAGTGAATTGGTCACACAATTTTGTGCGATATTATGCGGACTGCAGAAACTTCAGTTCTCGAACAAACCACCGAGTAGACCTATAAGGATTGTCGCGGAGCTTGCATGTACCGGCAGGACAGTATCTTTAGGATATTACATAAGTCTTTTGTAATCTACACCAAAAAAAAATGATTTCGACTCTACTGGTAATACAATAATTAGGTACTTTTGGTGTATTTTAATTAACCATTGAAAACAAATAGGAGTAGTCAATATCTTTAAAAGGTTTAAAGTCATAATCATCTATTCTGTTTTAGCACGGGTAACGTTTCATTGCGAATTAATTCAGCTAAATTTATTTATTACAGTGGCTTGGGAATATGATAACATTATGCTTCATGCTAAATGAAGTAGTCTCCAGATAAAGTAAAAACTGGCGGCACTTCATACTTTAAACTGGACTGTATTTGTTTGTAAAGCGCCGAACTTGGATCTGCACGGCGGCTTTCGCTCCTCATTTACGATATTCTCCATACACCCAGTCAAGTATATTCTTCCAGAAATATAAGTATTAATAAAGATATGGTAATGTACCTGGATGCGAGCTCCTGGCGCGGCTAGGTCCGGCCGCGGCGCAATATAAGCCGCGCGGGGCCGACGCAGGACATAGTCCGAGCTCTCGTCTGCACCAACACCCCTGTTCACTACCACCACCAATCTACAAACATGAAGGCTGCTGTAAGTAATAACAACTTTATCCAATTGAAACGAAATAATTAATACATAAAATAAAATAAAACACTTTACCACTGATGGTTTTAAATATGGTGTTCTAATATTGCCCAGGAAGTAAATTGGTTGCAATATTTTGAGTGCCTCCCACAAGAATTTAATCATACTTTTAGGCGATAGTGATCCAAATAGGACATTGAAAGTAAACCGCTTATAACACTTATTTTTATTTGTTAGTTGCCTAGGTGATGGTTTATATTATCTTAAAACCTTTTACACCACCTACCTAGGACCACCCCCGCGATGCCAGTTATTTTTGCAACCTAGGAATAGAACCCAGAGCCTCAAAATTTATCGTCTATACATATGATGCCACTAGGCCTATGAGGCGATCAATAATGGACATAACAATCCAAAGAGTAACAATCCTATTTCTTTAAGGAAATGACTTGTGAATTTTTACTCAAAAAAGTAAAAATAATTGAAAATGGACTGAAACACATTCATTTTATGGTTAAAAAGCTAGGGTGTTTGGGGATAAGTAGTTGTTGTAAGCACCCTTTAGTATAAGTAGGTACCCCCAGGCAGTAGTAAGTCGTATCAGTACCTATATAAAAATACCCATGAGGGCATAAAAACCTGTGTACATTTCCCAAAAAAAGTAGTTCATTAAAATTAGTTCGCTTAAAAAATCTCCATTGTTATTGTTTACGTGCCCTTTCGCACTGGTCGTGGGAACTGACACCTCGTGACCTATGCGCTGAGAACACCGGGGCGCAGGGAAGGGCAACCATCCTCGATTTATATGCACAATGTGATATTTAATTACATTTTCATACTAAAAATGTATTGCTGGCATTACTCATTTGTCAAACGTATTGTTTTGTACTGAAATGTCTAAATTATAATTATTTTTACTCTACATTATATTTAATCTTAAAGTGCCAACCCAATCCGTTGCGTTACAAATATCAACCACCTTTAAATTGAATACTTACGGCCGCGCTCAGAGACGTTTAATGTTAACAAATCGCTCTTTAGTATATATTTTCTTTGTAAAATCTATAGTTAATAATAATTTAATTGACATTAAATGTCTCTGAGTACGGCAGTAATTACTTAATGAAAATTTTCTACTAGGTTTTGTTTACGCATATCGATTTTATATTTATTTTAGATTTGTTGTATTGATTTAAATTCAGGACCAAAATATGTTCTTCCATCAAACTTACTTTCAAATGAAAGCATAGTTTAGACCTGCGCAACAATATATGGGTCGATCTCCAAAGGCATTTTTTTTCGTGTCGGGCTGAATAAGCCCCCTTTAAAATCGAAAAACGTTTTCAAGATATTTTTTTATATATAGTTCGGTGCCTAATCTACGTGATACAACGCTAATATTATGAATAAGTTTATTATAAATATCTAAAAAAAAATCTTAAACCCTAAAATCCTGATCGCTCTGGGTTGACCGAACTCCCGATTGAATGAAAAAAAGATTTTTTAACTTTTTAATGAGAAGGTTAATATGAAACAACTTATTTAGATTACTTAACAGATAGTTAATCTTCATCGTAATAAAATATTTTTAGTTATATTAACAATATTTTTGCCACAATTTGAACTTTAAATCGTGACCGGGCATTTTATCTCATCGCTCTGCGCTGAGGTAAAACATCGCGCTCATCCCTGGTTACGCGTTATAGACACTCTATTCCCCTCCTGCGGGGTAACACCAGTGGTCGTCTAACCGCCGAGGAGTATACTTCTGTGCCACGTTCCCGCGCTCCAAAATTACGAAGGTAAGTTTATGATTGCTCTGGATTTGGTTCTCGAATTTTATGATTGCTATGGCATGCTATTTAAATTAAATAATAAGCTTGTGAATGTGTTTTTTTATGTGAATTAAGTGATCTTTATGATGTTTTTTATGAGAGGTAATCACAACTTTCTACTGCTTTTAAATTCGGCTATTTTTATGATTTTGTGACTTTTTCTGATCGCTATGACTGTGATTGCTCTGTCCAAAAAGACCAGAGCGATGATATTTTGCATTAATTGTACGTTATAAATCTAATTTTCAGCAAATACTAAAAAGTTTTTGGCTATGAGGCGACTAAGCTGTGATTTAGACAACTGCTCACAAGAGGCTATACAATGTCCGCACGGCAAACACTTAGGCTTTTACCAACTTAATAGCGATTCGAACCAAAGCACCTCAAAGACAAACATGTCACGGGCACCAAGGAAGACAAGCCGACCTTCGCTGGTTAAGCGTTCAAAAGATTACAATCAAGAGAAGCAAATTCAGCTCCCACAAATGCTTAATAATAGACAGACTGTAACTGCAAATCAAAGTCAACAATCATTACACAACTCGGACCTGCCGGACCGTTTTTTGGATGAAGTTCCATCTATTGACTATGAAAATTTAATTACTCCAAGTATTTCCGAGGTAGTTTTATCTTCGTTGAAAAACGATAACACCTTGACAAAGGTTGCAGCAGCAGAAGATTTACCCGACTCCGACTCTGATGACTTTTAAATTTTCTGAGCTTCCAATAAACCTTATATTCTTAGTTTGTTGATCTACTAAGCCTTATAGAAATTGTATTTTTTTTACTTGGTGTTAAAATTTGTATCATATCATTTGCAAACAATATTTCAATCTAATCTGATCATATTCTGAATTGCATTGTAGTTTGTGTTGTTCTATTTAATTCTTTACTTTCCACTAAATATATAGTTAAGGAAAATGTGATTATTACAAATCAGTAATAATCTTGAAAATACTATTTTTTTTTATAAAATGTTTATTTTTAAGAATTTTATTTTGTTTTTTTATAAACCTTAGTTTTCTTTAAATACTTCCTAAAAAGTAATATTTAATACTTTAAATTAAATTTTAATGAGTCTAAGTCATTTTATAACTATTAAAGTCTGTAGGTATTAAAGGTTGATTTCAAAAGGTTTTTAATTTTGTCTCATTAACCTAGAAGTGATTTAATTAAGTCCAAATATTTAGTTTTTTTTATTTGTAAGCCTGAATAAATAAAACGGCTAAATAAATAATATTTTATTAATATATTTATATTTTGTTTCACTGATTTCACCATTTATGATTGCTCTGGCACCAATTATGATTGCTCTGGTCGCGAATTTTTTTGAACTTAAATATTTCAATAACTATATATGTAAATTGAAGGCCAATAGTAAAAATGTGCTATTTGAATATCATTATTTTTATTGAGATACATAATTACTATTAAATATCAATAATTGACAAGCACCAGAGCGATCACACGAATACGCCCGATTTGGAGATTGACCCATATTACCATTTTTTTATAAAAAAAAGCGCTTCATAGTAATACTAAGAGTGTACCGACTAACATCTTTCGTAGTAATTGATACAAAGCTCAATGGGCGTCGCCACGCGGAACGATCTATTTACGAATCGATTGCGAGAACATTGACTCACTAGTCACTACGCTACTCTACGAGTATGTATTTAACATTGCAGGGAGTTTTTGTAATGCCTAAACATTGCGCGTTTTTTACTTCATACTAAATTCAATGTAATCAGATTTTAGCTGTTAGTATTAATCGGTAAAGTCAATTTTCATCAGTCTCCTCCTTCCATGAATGAACAAGAACTTTTCTCAAAGTACCACAAAAAGTAGTTGAAAAGTTTGATCAATGCATGTTTTTAAGAAGTAAACTATTTTATTCTACTTATGAAATGAAACATAACAAAAAGACTCAAGGACTGACACCAAAAGAGGCGCTACGGTGCGGAGCAGAGCTACTCGAAAGCAACTTTAAATTGCAGTGTGAGTGCACTTTGATGATTAAAGCATCCCATTTTAAGTATGTGATGTATTTGCTTGCAGCTGTGCATTGTATTGCTGGCCGCTGTGGCGTGCTCCGCTGAAGAGAAGAAGGAGAAGCGTGGCCTACTTGGCTTGGGCTACGGCGCCGTGGCCGCGCCCGCGCCGATCATCTCGCACGACTTCTACGACCACGGGTTCGGGCACGGGCTGGCCGCCGCCGCGCCGCTGGTATCGCACGGCTACTACGGCCATGGCCTCGGGCTCTACGGCCACGGGTTCGCCGCCGCGCCGGTCCTGAGCCACGCCGCCTACAGCGCCCCCCTCTACGGCTCCCTGAGCTACGGTCATGGGTGGCATTGAACAGCAGCTACTTATTTTTAATACCAAGCTGCCCGCACAACTAGCTCGCTGCCTTTGACAGCGACAGTTCGTGCTGCAGCTTGACTTAGTGTACGCATATATTACGATTGAGTGCCAAATTTATTGTTTCTCAATTTTGTGGTTACGTGTTCGTTTCAAATTTTAATATATTTTTTTATAAAAATGTGTGTCTGAATTTTATTTTAAATTGCCTTACATTAAGAAAAAGCGATACTGAAGACAACCAATATTATTCCTTCCTTATCCATAAAAGATCAAAACACTTAACAATATTCATTTATAGATACCATTAAAGTCCTAAAAAGTGTAAAATCATTCACAATTTAGTTAGTGTTATCAGTCGTGTGCATTACGACTCATGAGTGTTGACGGGGCCACACATTAAAGGAGCATAAATCATATTGGTTTCCTAAACCATTGACACACGCGGGGCGGCGCGGCGGGACACGCGCGTTGGAAACTACCAACATGTTGCGTAAACTATAAATATTAAACAGTATCATAAAGTTGGTTTACAAGTTTGTTAGTAAACTATAAACAACTCAAATTATATGAATTAACTTTTAGTTACGTCATCGGTAACAAGTCTTAATTGTGGTGTTCTACGCTACCTCAGTCGTTTACTACTTCATTACATTTTTTAAGTTCGTCTCAATGCCATCCTACGATACCTTTTCTTCTTTGACTAACCCCTTTTATTTCTTCTACCCTATCAAAAACATACAGGAAATCTGCATATTTTATCCAGAAGCAAATGTTGAATTCGTCGATATCATAAATCCCGAAACTGCATCCCGCTTCCACCAAACCTCCTGTTAAACGCGACGAGTATTGATATTCCCCTCTCTTGTGAATGAACCCTATGTAACTACTGGACTTCCTGTGGCTAAATATGACGATGATGCTAATGAAAGTTGTATGTTATAACCTAAAACGATCTTTACGGGCATTGAACCGGCGTAACCTCAATGGTTCTAAGTCACCAATACCATATAGTACTAAAAACTAGTTGCTTAAGGAACAGCTGAACTTTAATGAATGAAGCAGACCTAACGCTATCGCAAGCGGAAGCGGAAACTTGCGTAATTCTATCTCGAAGCCTTTTGAAAGAGTCTGCATAGTAATAGACCAAGAACGAATATGGCAATTATCGAATCATTCGCCGAGTAATAAAATTAAACCAATCATATGGACGTGGATTAATTTACTGGTAAATTATTATGAAGCAAGCATACTTGAGTTAATGAGGCAATTAATTATTTACTAGTTATTTAAATCGGATTAGCTCATATAGCGCAGTGGGTGAGCAGTTGCTTGTGAAACGCGAGGCCGCTGGTTCAATATATGAACGGGGACTAATATTCTTGGTTTACCGTAGTTATTTATATTTACGACACAATACATACGTAAAGCACATGTACTATTTTGTTTATTCTACTAACACGATCTAGTGCACTATGCAAAGCACCTGGTGGTAGTAGTAATGCAGTCGAGACAGATTATCCATCTGCGAAAGAGAGACAACCTATCTCTTGTCGGTAGACATATTTATGACGTCCTACCCGAGATCGGAAGTATAAACGCAGGTGAAACCCGGAATAAGATACTCTTGCGTGAGTCACTATGAAGGGTTATGCACCTGACAACTTTCTGGAGTGTTGGACACACCTACACCCAGGTAAACAGTGTAAACAACTGCTACATACTCTCCTGACAGCCTCCGTGACGCAGCTAGTTAGACGCATTCTGTGAAACGAAGGCCGCGATTTCGATCCCCGCAACGAGACAAATATTTGTGAGGCCCACAAGTATATATCTCGGGTCTGGGTATTTGTGAGGCCGAAAAGTCTCCCGTAGTTTCTGATAGCCACCACACGAGACTTAATTGATTTTAATATGGGGTCTGGACTATGTATGTGACTGTTGGGTGTATTTATACTGTACCATACAACATTCAACAACTAATCAATCAACTTCCAATTTTGAACAACACAATTATCTTTTACTTTCAAATAGTTTGTTATTGACAATTTGATGAAGTAAATACAGCGGTTGAGTGGAGCGATCTAAGCCACGCTACATTAGTTATGTAAGTGTCAATAGCTGAGAAATTATATCATGCGGGTAATTATACGACACCAATGCGGAACACACGTGTAGCAACACAACCACGACACGCCCAAACACTCGCCACAAGTGTAACACAGGGCTGGTAACGAGCACGCAGACTTACGACACATACCAATAATGTACCTCTAAATCGATTCCAGTATACTTTAGGCCCTATAGTATACCTCTAGTATACCTACTCTATAGTCATTTAGTTCCAATAAAAGTGAAATGTCGGTGGAATGGTGCTGTTGGTCAAGACGTCAGCTGTGAAACGAGAAGTCGCGGCTTAGATCCTCGCAACGATACAAATGTGATCAATAAGTAATTGTTTTCGATGTAAACGAATATGATTAAAAGCTGTAATAAATGCGACTCACGTAGTAACTGCGAAATCCACGCTCAAATGAACTGACGATTCCTATTAAACTAGAAAAGTGATGTGCGCCCGACCTTCACCGGCTACGTGGGAAACTCGTTCGGAATTATGTAATAAATTATAACGTGCGTGTAATTAAATGTATGGTTTCTTCTTTGAAACATAATTATTTGTACTGATAGACCAACAAATAAGGAAACGGCGCATCTGATGGGGAGGAACTACTGACGCCTATAGACACCAAGAGTCACAACTCTACATGAACTGCTATGATTTTAGGTAAGCTGGCTTTATGATCATAGCCCTTAATTATCTTCTGCTGCTGACGAACTCAATGACTACGAGGCATCTGATGATAAGTACTAAGTGCTATGCAATGCAAATACAATGTTTAGTATTCATTATTTTGTCGTTATGCTCAAAATCTAATACCCAGGCTGTTACTGAACTGTCTCATACTTGATGGGTCACTATGAACAGTTTTTCTCTATTGCCTACAATGGTCACTGTTCGAGACGATACAAATATCCTATCAACACCATTCATAACCGAGATGACTCTGGTAGAGCTTGTTAAAACGCTTACATAAAGAAGTCAATGATCAAGGTTCACCCTTTCTTATAATTCGTATCGCAATGTGTCTCATCCTGTATGTTCTATTTCTCATCACGATGTGGTCTGCATGTAGACGCAAGTGCATCTAGATTGCGTGTGCTACTGCCTTACAGAAAGTTACACAACAGAAGCACATTCCACATTGTGGACCACTCAGATACTATCTCAGACACATGCCAGCTGAATACATACTGCTGCGCGCGCCGGCTGTTGATAGATGTCTCGGATGCCTCAAAACGAGTCACACTAGCAAAATAGATTTCAGAGCCTTTGATTCATTTGCTTCGCTAGATTTGCAAATTGCTAGAAAATAAAAAATACTAAATTGAAAATAATAGTACAATTTAAAAATACCAATCGTACGACGATTACTACCAAACATTTTACTTAAATATACTGATTAACAAGTTCTTATCAAAATATCTGCGTTCTCCTTGTACTGAAACAACAGTATCATTTGCATATAATTGAATTGGTTATTTTTTTTAATAAATTCTTGACATTAGATTTCTGTCTCTCTCAATTATGTTGTTCTAGCTTGTGCAAAGTTTTGGATTCCCGTTTGGTCTTCACTTTTCTCTTGAAGTTAAGCATCCTAAGTTGTGAGTCCATCTGCATTCGTACCTCTTCTGAAGACATCCAAATTTTAAATGGCAATAAATAATATAAGGGCACAATAAATAGTCTCGGCAGTCGCCACTCACAAGCGTATTGTTCTGATCGTAACACATACGAAAAAGGAAATTCCATCAATCAAAGTTAACACGCACCGGACGCCGCGCAATGAATAATACATTACGGTTGCTCAATACTACAAATAAACAACTTCACTTTTACTGCTTTTTGGTATGTATTAAGATATAATACATAAAAAACATACATGAACTTACGTCTTTTTATCCAACAAGGGGTAGGCAGAAGTGCTACCAGGACACCCAAATTTCGCCTTGTATTTTCCGTCCCAGGCCACGTTGTGATAGGTGGCGAGCCCATCGCCATATCGGACACAAATTCCTGAATCCGGGCTAATAATTTATAGAAAAATCGAATATCATTTTGCCCGACCCGGGATTCAAACCCAAAAGCTCAGCTTTGTTATCGTATAGTAGTACAACTCCGTCACCGAGGCAGTCAGAGTACGGTATAATGTTTTTGTATGTGTACCTCTGAGTAGAGGTGGCAGGTGCGATCCCTGCACCAATACAAATGTTTGTGTGACCCGCAAAGTTTGTCGTAGTGTCTAATACCCACGTCACAAGAATTGTATTTTGGTGTAGTGTTTGGGTCACCTGTATGTGACTGCTGGGTGTGTTTAATTCTATGCTCAATGCCGCCGAATTTTATCTTATCAATCAATGACCATTTTTATTGGTTTACAACACTTAAGATATAAAATGCCAATAAAAATATCTTCTACACTACCAGCCGCTCGACCACTGTGTTCCACATTAATTATTCATTTAGAATATAAGCTATAGCATTTTTAATTTTATTTATATTATCGGATGTTCACAAAATATGTAAGTCCCATAAACTGTCCAAAATACATTAAAAAAAAACAATATTACAAATCACTTACCTACAATTAGTTACACTGAATGAAGCTATAAGTCTAATGTAAATACGAGTACTATTAGATCTTCGACATTATTATACTATTTAGCTTGGGATTATAATATCTAAACCGGTTTAGGAGGAATACAAAAAACTATATTGTTTTTTTTATATATTTTTTTCATTTCATATTATAAGTATAATTTAGATAAACAAATAAAAAATATCATATCAATTGTAAGATTGCAGTTGCGCCTGACAGAAATAAGAAAGCAATGTCAATCTTGGTTTGTTGCTTAGTAGAATTTATAAGGCAAGCTAACAAAAACGTGAATAATGAGCGCCTTGTAGTTTTGTTGATCGATACAACGGCACTGGTTTGACATGAGTTCGAATTCTGGACGGGAGTGGCCATGTTTCAAGTCTTAGATCACACGAACCAATATTCCAGGTTATCACTATTTGATAATTGCTGTAATGTCCAAAACCTATAAAGAAAATTCTTTAAACACATCTCTATCTATACACAAATGTATTAGTCTAAGGTCCATTCAACAGGTCTATGTGGCGATCTATGGGGGAGTGCTACGTTTAGAAGTGTACTTTCTGTGACTGAAAAGAAAAAGAAAAAAGAAAAAGGTACATTGTCTGTACGAACTCCTCGGTAAGGAATTGAGTTGCCCGGTTCTTGTTGCACATTTTATCTGTGGTTCTTGGTTCTGCAGTTTAAAAACCAATAATAGTCAGGATGCTTCGAAGATTCATTTTAAATAATCCTGAAACATGGGTGAGATTTGATGCTCGTGTATAACATATGCCCGTTATTTTCGATTTAAGGCTGATCCCCTGGAATTTCTTCAGTCGGTTACTGCTTACTACCTGTTCTAGATATTATTGAGAAACCTTGTTATAATTCATGATAAATATGTATAAATTAATTCTCAAACCGTCGACGCTACCCTGAGTTCAATCAAATAGATACGCTGCATTATGTTAATGAAGTTTCCTGTAGGTCAACACTAATCTACGCTTCATCATTATTTAGCCTTCGATATTATACAAATATTCATCTCAGACGGTAATTTATTATTTTAATAATAGCCTGATGCAATATACATTTACATACAAAAATAAAGTTTTAGAGAATAACAATTTAATCATGATCTATTTTTATAAAATCTGTTGATATTATTTTTGGTCCTTCCGCGCTAATAAGCTAGTGGCGCTAGTTAGATCCAGACCTAACGAGTGCATGCATGGGACTAAAAATCAGATAGTCTTTTATTGTTATGCATAAACACTGCTACGATGTACATTGGTGTGTGTGTGAAATTCTATAGAAATTGGCGGCACTATTAAATATAAGCCACAATACACGCTGACGCTGCTACACTACTTGCCAGCACATTCTCCTGTACCCTGTAAAAATAATTTCATGTATATCTTCCACGTTCCAATAAGCTTGGGCTTTATCCATCAAATCATAGTATAGGTACTTTTTGTTACGTTCTCCATTACACATTGAACATAATTGGGTATTTGACTGTTGTGGCAATAAATTATAAAATGTGTTGCATATGATAGCTTTTTGGTAAACAATAATTATAGGTATTTTTATTTACATTTATCTAAATTATAAATATTTAAATTGTCTAAAATAAGTTTGCAATTTTTTATCTGTTGATTAAATGTAACAAAACACGACAAGCTGTCATTGTGCAGCGTGTGATGTCACGATTTACAATTTTCATTCATCTCTGCCACTAAGATCATTCACCATTTATAAAGCGTGACGTAACTTTTTCAAAGTCACGTGACCTACCGTTTTGGTGACATATATGATGATAAAACTGAAAAATATGTTTATTCGTTATAAACAACTCTTTAAAAATAAATTAATAGTTTGAAGAGGTATAGAGTGATTATATCTAGACTTTAAAACACTTTTCAGAAATTAGTCAAATAGCCAATTGATGTGTTCATTTTAGGCCGTTGTCTTGAGTTCTACTACTTCAACTCGTACAATTACATCATTGCAAATGTAATGTAGGTTGTGATCGACTAAAGGTTTCTTATTAGAAAGTTTTAGACTATTATACATAACTTTACAAATAATCAATCATGTATGTTTTAATTACGTGTTAACGTCTTACGTTTAAAAAATTATGATTATTTTTATGACTCACCAACTTTATGCTTTTATATATTCAGTATAGATAGAACGCAATGTTTAGAATTATAGAATATACGTTGGTACGAAAGTAATTGACAATTCTAGTCATGTCTTTTTCACCTCAATCCCAATAAATCATGGATAACGATATAAGTAGAAATTATCAAGCCTTATCTTCTTATATACGTACAGCTAAGGATTTTTATCACTTATCAAACTATGCCCTTCGAAGGGCACCTCACGCAACTAATTAATAATTCATATGGATGGAAGTGTATCATCCAATGTTTCGTCACCCCTCCTCCCCCCTCCCGCCCCGGCAGGGCTGAAGGGCTGTCGCAACCTGCCGAATTAATGACCCTACCAACTATAAATGACTTGAGGGACTCCACCAAAGCATCACAACCGTGGAACCCTCAGCAGACCCACCATGAAATTCCTCGTGAGTTATTCAATTAATCAGTGTTCTTGATCCGAATTTAAAACAGTTTTTTGTAGAAAGTTTTGTTGTGTAACATCGCACTAGTGATGGGTTTAAATTCAAGTGGTAATTTGGTTGAGTGTGATGCGTACTGTGTGACCGAAATCATAGAAGTGGTGTTTTGAAAAGCTAGACAACTGGCAGGCTACAAACTAGGAATGATTAATGCAGCATTGGTCTTATAGATTTCCCGTACCTACTTGATTTGATAAATTTAATAGTTATAGAGGTGCATTCGCAGGTTATAATGGCGCAATCTCTCATGATCTTTTGCGAACATGCTCGGCGTTTCTGCTATACTTACTCGGTTATTAGGAAACTTTTCTTTTGTTACTTCTGAAACCAAAAATATATTATTATCTAGTCGTGGTCCACACTCAACGTCTTTACAATTCCAAAATTACTATTTCTAATTCTTAAGTCACTAAATTAATGCCAATTTATATACATCTATGCAGGTTTATTAGTCTCAGGAATTAAACCAAAACTTTGTTTACGGCTATTTTCATTCATAAAGGTAACCCATTTTGTGGCAATATTTTTATTTTATTGAGAAGCATCAAGTTCCAACGGCTTTATTAGTTTGTGAATATAATGTCAACTTATTGATATCACTTTAACAATTCACTAAAGCGCTCGATACGTTAGAATACTAGTGTAATAGTTAGTTACGTCAAATGACACAAGACTCGATCTTAGCGTGGGGTCAGGACTATGTATGTGATTGTTGGGTGTATTTATTATTTATTCATTATAACTAAACGGGCCCAGTTATTAAGACTAAAGACACCCATAGCACTATTAGTGGATCGAGGTGTGGCGCATACATTATAAAAATATTCATAGACTTGCCACATCATAACCACGTTAACTTGATTGCCAATGATTATTATGAATGTGGGGAAATCTATCAAAGTCTTACTCGTAGTAATAGACTTGCTTGGAACTGCGATTATATACGCTATTTATCTGATAGAATCTACCAGTTTGTATAAATCACATTAGTCATAGGATCCCCCACAGCGTAATTAGGTAAATAGCAGGCTATGTATCAGAAGGACTCGGTTTTCATTGCGTGAATGCGTGATGCACGAATAGGTACTAGTTTCTTGGTGTTGTGACACCGAATCATCTCTCTTTCATTCCGATGCCCTTAATATCATATTTTATTGTTGATTGATTCGGTGTATTTATTTATTCCATCTACTTGTATATTAAATACTCTAGCAACATTTTAGATCATCTCCGTCATCCTCCTTTAAACAGCAGCCTCAACTATAATATTGTACAGGTATGCTCCCTGTTGGTGGCGGCGGCGTGGGCAGCGCCCTCGGAGACGCGCGACAAACGCGGCATCTACGGCGAGCCGGGCGGGCTCCTCACCCCCCACCTGCACCACGACCTGCACCACGACTTCCACCACCACGACTTGCATCACGACCTCCACCACCACGACTTGCATCACGACCTGCACCACCACGACTTGCATCACGACCTGCACCATGACTTGCATCACGACTTGCACCACGACCTCCACCACTCCCACCTTCACTACGAGCCTCTGCACTCTCACATTCACGCTCCCATCAGCTACTCCTACCCATCAGCGTACTCGCACAGTCACCTGCACGCTCCCATCATCACGGACCACTTCGACCACGCGCACCTGCACGCGCCTGTTCTCCACGACGTAGCGCCACTGCACACGCACCTGCACCCCACCACCACCATCATCAAGCGCGTCAAACACATCAAGCTCGGCGGGTGGTGATTCATATTCTTATTGGTGCCAAATTATTAAAGTTGTTGTTTTCCATTTAAGTGTTTTATTTACAATTCTTGTTTCTGCATTACTTCTATAACATCAATTATTTGAATCGCATGTCTTTTAACTTCTCTTTAGTATTGTACCATAATTTTAAGCACAACAATTAGAACGAATTAATTTACATCGAATTTCACGTGTCAAAGTAATATCGAGTATAGATTAGTTTTCTTAATTGTTGTTACTTAATGATCAAGTATACTTTGGAGTAGGAATGTCATTCATTACCAGTGACCTGAGGTCTCACGCCCCCGACAATTGCTCAACGCTCGGATGCCCTGCGAGCGTAACCTTTCTGCCTGGTTATATCACCGCACCAAATATCTGTGGGTCGAACCTTAAAGGTCATGGAATGTGGAACACCCATACTCAATGGTGCTTACGCTTTTGATCAGTAATATGGCAGCAATTAATAAAAATTACAATGTTTGTACAAAATAAAAAATATTATAAATATTACGCTGCGCATTACCAATAAAAGCTAAGTGCCGACCAATAAAATTCCAATATTACCATTTGTAACAAACATATATCGGCAGATATTTGAATACGTCTCATTTATACGCTTCTATGTCTATTCAATATTTCCTCTACATATGTATATTTAATTATATTTAATATTTTTTGTATTCCTTGCAAAAGGTTTAGAAAATATGCTAGAACGAACTAAAGACTCTCCAGTCAACACAGTGATGCGTCATTAGGCAAGTCATGTACTTGCAAGTTGCGTGGAAACAACCACATGAAGCCACGCGTGATGACACTTGCGCCACCACGCGGCAACCTTGCACCGGCCACGCCCAGCTTCAGTTATGCAACAACATTTGATAGCGTTATAAACACGAGCATTTGCATAAAAATGTGGAAGGTTCCGTGGGGCCTCGCTTTTGACAGATTTAATATTACCCGATTAACTATTAACCCGCTGCTGGTAGCTGACGGTCTTATAGACACATCATCAGATAATATTGAGTAGATACTCGAAAAGCTGATGAATGGTAATATTACTATACCAATATAGTATTGGACAGCCTCCGTGGCGCAGTGGGTTAGACGCCGGCTGTGAAACGAGAGGCTGCGGGTTCGATCCCCGCACCGAGACAAATATTTGTGAGACCGAAACGTCTCTCGTAGTTCCTGATACCCACGACACAAGACTACATCTTTGTGTAAGGACAAGACTATGTATGTTACTATTAGGTGTATTTATTTATATAGCCGCGGGCCGCCGCAAAAACTGCCTACAATACTAAACATTATTTTACTCGTACAACCAATGCAAATTATGCAATTGAATTACTAATTCTTTTTTTTTTTTGGATAATGATTATCAAAGTGAGCCACTAACTAAACAAAATAATAGCACTTAGTTCCGAAAAAAAAATAGATTTTGTCAGCTAGGGTCTGTAATACCCAATAGTTCTCAGTAAACACATCGCCACACCACGATGATGTCGGTAGAGTGTTAACTTGTCGTAAACGTGCGGTTAACGTTACGACTCGCGCGAGCCTCCACGAACAGAACCAAACGGCGAACGCGTTTGAATAATGTAGGACCTCGACTTCTTGTTCATATAGGTATAACCTAAATACAATAATAAATAATATGACACATTATTGTTATAGATTATGTTGATAATACAATTTAAACAAACCAATGGCCTAATTGCACTGAACCAGAACCAGGTAGTCTTGGGCTTTATTTATCAGGAAAAAATCGAATGCACTACAAAGTCGTGTAGTCAACCTCTTGGATACTCTGTTTGGATATGCTCAGTGACTACATGAAACTGATACAAAGACCAAACTCTAATGTGATACACTTGCAAATCTATATGGTATAAATAAATATACCTAGCTATAACGTCTTCAGCTATATCACTATGTTTAGGCACCAAGATAATATTATGGAATTGACATAAGCGTGAATCCCGTTAAAGTCTTTTCTATGACGATTCATCGTCAACTTTTAGATCGTGACTGAAGTCCCCCTCTCGTCAAATAGAAATATTATTTTGCAGAAAGTGTTTAGTTCTTCTTATTTATTTATTTATTCTTAACTGCACAAAAAAAAAGGAAAACACTTAAAGATATTACAAATTAACTAAAAGCACAGATGGCGGTCTTATCGCTCTTGGCGATTTCTTACAGACAACCTTAGGATGGATATAAGAAAAGGAAAAAAAGGGAGGATTCTTCTTGCATCATTGTTTACTGTTTTAAAATACCGACGTCACAGTAGAATATATTTTGCTCTTAATAATAACAGCATTCTTAACAACTGAGCATCGCTGTAAATAAATTATTTCAACCGTTCTTCGCTAGATAATTAAGACTTCAGTTGTATTCGATATTTATTTTTAATACTATTAAGAAAGAAAGAAAGAAAATAACTATAAGACATTAACTTCTTGTAACTTTAGCACAACAATAGTCTCACTCGTTGTGTTATCCGACTTCGGATTTTGTGTCCGCTTTGGCAACGAACTCCGAACTTGTCCCTTATCACATCAATTACACATTCCTGCCGCCTTGTTTGCCAGCTTCGTGTATGTATACATATAATTTAATAAACGTAATCATTAAGCCTAATAGCATCTAAGAACATTTCGCAATCTATAACTCCATAATAACAACTTAAGACCCAAGCTCGCACGTAATACCTCGTCTATTCATCTTCATTTGTTCGGCTGGAGGTCGCGGGGTGTGGCAGGACGTGAGGAAGGGAAGGGCTTGTACAATAACAGTATAAACAGGAAGCCTGGTATACTGCACCCTGCAGGAGCTTGGCACTGACTAGTTAATCAACACGAAAGGAGTAATGGGTGTTGTGTGTGTTGTGTGACGAGGTCACTCTGCAACTTGTATTTTAATTCTATTGGTTTGATTTTTTTTATAAGACATGTATGGATAGAAAAGTCGGTAGAGACCATCACAAGCCAGTCAAATCGATGACACCTTAAAATATGATAATATCAGAAGCGTACTGAATCATAGGAAAATATCATGAGTATCCACAACAGACACGAGTCCCCACGCTTTGTCATCTACCTCGAAGTCGTAATTTGACGGCGCACCTTTGTGGTGTGTCCAGCGACTAAGATCGCCTCAAACAGCCGAGACAGTAATAACAGCTCTGTCGCGCCGGTAAACAAACTGTTATTTAAACTTCACAAGATGACACAACCGCGGTGGTAATTACTAATTAATAGTATAGTGTAGTGTAATGGAAACTAAGTAATGAGTCGTGTTCACGGCGGAACGCTTGTTTGTAATCGCCTCGCATCAACATTGTAATTAACTTATAGTATGAGAGCGTTGTGATCGCTGCTCAATAAACACTTCAACTCAATGTGTGATGGAACCAACGCGAACACATTACTCATAGTGATTATGGCTTGAAAACTGCTCGAAATTAATTCCGATACCAAACGTGATCTAGACGAGTAGAACCTCGCAGAATTATCATAATCATCAACCCGTGGTAGCCCACTGCCATAGGCTTCAACGATTGAACGATATTTAATTCTCGACTCCTCTCGTCCATCCTCACCCGGTGAATTTAATTTAATTTCAGTTGCCAATAAACAATATTTTTTCCGATTATGTTGAACTATTGCTGCCATTGATATTGCCATAACCGGGATCGACACCATAACAGATTTTAATTATAACGTGGTGGATCGTCATCCAAAAATTGAAATACACGTCTTAATGTACAGTACATACATAAACTCACGCCTTTATCCCCGGGGGGAAGGCAGAGGCGCCACCAGCACACCCACATTTTTCCTTGTATGTTCCGTCCCATGATGTGATAGGGGCCGATCGTATCGCCATATCGGGCACAAATTCCTGACTCCGGGCTGATAATGAATAGAAAAATCCAATATCACTTTCCCCGACCCGGGACTCGAACCCGAGACCTCAGCTTTGTAACCCTACCGTAATACAACTACGCCACCGAGGCAGTATACAACTACGCCACCGAGACAGTCTTAATGTATCAGCGTTCATTATCCAAATGAGTTCTATTCAGCTACTATATCCTTGCTGGCTTCGTTAATAAAACTAATTACTTTGATTACTGTTAACTGATCTATCACCTTT
Source organism: Deilephila elpenor (assembly GCA_949752805.1). NCBI lineage: Eukaryota > Metazoa > Arthropoda > Insecta > Lepidoptera > Sphingidae > Deilephila > Deilephila elpenor. Next base: position 13,861,927 of record OX457108.1, read on the forward strand.
GTAATAAATTTTATAATCGAATGATATTCAATAAACAACGTTGCGTATGCATTGAAGATTTAATATGTAAGTTGACCTATTCTTTACAAACTACCTCGCCCTCACACTTTACGCTTGTAAGCCAGGATCGACAGAGGTAAGAGACGTAATATATTTACACCGAACACTAAAGCTCTACGACTCTTTGAGAATCTCCAACCTATGTCTCTTTCTCTGTCTTTAATCCAAAATGAAACTAACTAAATATTGAAATGAATAGTGAGGAGTTGGAAACAAAATATTATTCACTTCCGCCCGTAGTAAAGGGAAAAACAAAAAGATAAACTATAGAGTGTTTTTGTATCGTTCCATTAGGCCAGTAAGATGGTCAGTGATGTAACCAAAGCTTTCCGCCAAATATCTGAAGGAAAGCCCTCGTGCTACTTTTATTATCGCAGGCCAGCAACACTCCACCCTCTAAATCAACGAAAATTTTTGTGGAGGCTGGAGATCACTTTCCGATTTCCTTAAGCCTTTGCCTAACAATGTTTTATTTTTGATCCCGTCGCTGTATATACACATATATCGCGCCGTATGCTTGTTTATCTCCTTAGCGGTATAAAAAAATGTTAGAAGATGATGATAAAAAATGCGTATGAATGGTGAAACGAGAGCGGTCGATGTCGCGAGTATGAACGGGTGCAGCTGGTAATTACAGAGACAAGGCTGTGGGTTATTGATGAGCGCCGGAGCAGAGGTGCGACGATTTGTCAACATCCTCCTAATGAAGTGTCCGCCGCGCGCCGCGAACAACACTCGAGCACGCGACCAACACACGCGTGGAGCTGACGGGAGCAGAGCCCGCTGAGTTTACTGCATATGCTACAGGCTTCAACATCATAGATTCCTATATCGACCGACTTAAAAAATTTTGTCTGTATTGACAACACGGTTTTCAAGCAGCCATTATTATATTATCTCTGTGATATTATCAATTCTATAATACATCATTGTCAATATTAGCCTAAATACAAACCTTGGTGGTTTCTCGATGTTATCTACCAAGAATACGTATCATTTTTTAAACATGTTACATAAAAAAATGATTATAACTAATATGAAGCTTACATCAGATATTAAGTTACACATGCAACAATCTAATTATGAAAACCTCCTGCTACTCCGAGTAATAATTTTTGCGTGATGCGCAAACATGTAGACAGACACTCGGATCGGCGGAACATGAAAATAAATTAATAAGGCTTCTACTGATATAATGAATTCTCTCATTAAATACCTCCTATTTAGAAAAATCAACCGCTGATCATTTTATTACATGTATTAATGTATGTATTCACTTCCATAGTGGTCCAAAGCTGCCTACTGAACACAAATATAAAAAACTATAATAATTTGATTCGATTTTAATTATTCAAGATAATCTTCCGATACTGTTGATGTGTACTTGCTTAGCTTTCTGATAACCATTAAATTAAATTACAATACCCATTAAATTACAGATTTATAGAGTTTTCAATGACCGGGTCTCCTCACATAACACATGAGTTCTAGCTTTATAGGCAACTCTATAGACAGAAACAACTCCAGTAACCCTAACACTTATATTTTATTTCCACAAAATATGCATACGATTCCCATATGAACTATTGAGCAGTTATTTATTCGCAGCAGAGACAATTTGCGCTAATTCAGCCATATTTTATTATGTGCATTTACTTTTAAGGATTATTGGCCACCGCGCTTCCAACCTAGATCCTTTGTTGACGCATAATATATGAATTCTGAATCTGAATGGCATTTGCACAAATTAATGTGTGAATTAAATTCGCCTTTATAATTTGAACGTGATCGAAACTACATAATCTGTTAGATCTCATCAAGATTAAAGTTTATCAGTAATATTATAAATGTGTTAGTAATCGTGTGTGTTGGATACATCTTTACGTATTAGTAGTGTGTTTCGATAAAATTATACATTAGTCATTTTGAGATAGCTGACAATTCGATTCGGAGCAACGATATGAAACTTAAAGGTAATTTATATCCGGTATATCTAGAAGAGCATCTAGCGTATCAGACACTGACAATAAGAGTATAATCATTGATCCATAACACAGATGATACTTGATGATAAATCAAGGTCAAAGAACTAGATAATGAAGGTCACGGACGCCACTTCCAACAGTTATCCTCGAGGAAGAACTATGTCTCACACTAGATCGAAAAAAATAAACAAGAATTAGGGATGAAATGTTATGTCGCTAGATGTAGGCTACTTTCAACTGGTCAATATATAGATCCTGGAGGAAGGCCCATGTTCAGCAGTGGACTTCCTATGGCTGAAAAGAGAAGAGAAGAGACGGAATGAAAACGGGACTAATACTTTAGTAATGTGATATCCGTAATAATTTAAATAATGCCCTGAATTCAACCTATTGAATGACCAACCCGCTGTGTTTATTAAGTTATATAAGAATGCCGCTAAATGTTAAGTACCCAGTGAACTTTAACAGTAACACCAATAAAAACAGAACATTCCGTATTCAATAAGAATTACTTTCAATTATCATTCTTTATGAAATTATAATTCCTTATAAAGCTTATTACGATATTTTACGAGAAGATCGTGACTGAGTTAAAATTGTATTCTATTTGTGCTTATATAAGAAGATACACAGTAGGTAATATATGTATATTTGTAGATGAAGTTGAATTGAGAAACGACTGTAATTATTTCTTTTTTTATTGCATAGGTCCGGCAAACGAACAAACAGGTCCCCTGGTGGTAAGTGACCACTGCCGCCCATCAACTCCACAGCACTGGATCATGGATGTGTTGCCCATCAAATCGGGAGGGGAACGGGAAGGAAAAAGGATGGCAAGAGGAAGAGGTAGTGGGCATCCGGAAATCTCACTTACCGAACGAAACGCGACAACAATGCTGTCGTTTCACGTCGATCTCCTGTGAGACTGGTACTGCATCGGACGAACCTGCCCATTCATGCTGAGTCATCACTGATAACAGCGTGGCTCTACCACTTCCAATAATGTTCATGTTTTGTATCACCGGTAGATTATGTCAGAAAAAATATATAACATAGATTGTATGTATATCAATAGACCCTCTAAGCAAATATGTCTCATAAGTGTGATAAACATAATGCATTATTTACGTACGCGACATATTTTGTAGGCTCTGAAACATTAAAGTCTGGATTTGACTATTACAAGTTTTTATAATGTTTAAACAACCAGCCTCTCCGCCTTCCCGGTTCATACGCTGATTAAAGAGTTTATAAATACTACAATTAAGTATTACTTAAATGTTTAAATTGTTATATTTCACTCAATTTTTTTAACGCACTTCCACGATCGAAACGTTTACGCCGGCATGTGAGCGCACGTAAGAAATGGAGGAAGCAATTATCTTTATAACAAACTACGCATCGCCGAATCCTGGACACAAAAACCAAAGGAATTCATAATTAATCGCCTCGGAAGCCGGAACGAACGAGTTCAGTGATGTTACTGATGCAAGGGGCGAGGCACAGGAAGCGACAATTTTTATTCTCGATACTCATGTCATGAATATCACCGGGATGTCTTGTTAAATTGTTTATTTAAGTACTTCCTTGCTATCGATGCGTAATATCGTTACGAGATGACGAGCGGTTGCAAAAATATATTGTATTTTTGCGTTGTAAGGTCGCTATGAAAATCCTTGAGGAAACTCTATATTCAATGGACTTCCTGAGGCAGGATATGATGGTCATGAATGACGTACATAACAATATTTCTGCACAAATATTATACATACATACATACATAAACTCACGCCTTTATCCCCGAAGGGGTAGGCAGAGGCGCCACCAGGACACCCACATTTCGCCTTGTATGTTCCGTCCCAGGATGTGATAGGGGGCGAGCCTATCGCCATATCGGGCACAAATTCCTGACTCCGGGCTGATAATGAATAGAAAAATCCAATATCACTTTGCCCGACCCGGGACTCGAACCCGAGACCTCAGCTTTGTAACCGTACCGTAATACAACTACGCCACCAAGGCAGTCAGACAAATATTATAAAGTCCATCAATACCCACCAGGCCTCGTGATCTGAGGCTTAACTTCCAATCTTGATAGAATCTGCCTGTGGTCAACAGCAGGCTATTGAATTGGCTTAAACGTAGAATTATAAAAAGCCCGTTAAATGAACTGTTCAAGATGCGCGCCCACCTAAAAGCGACCTTTTTTTATTTTATTATCTTGAGCAAAAGGCAAGATCGTATTTATTTATTTATACTTTTTATTGTATCTCAAGTTACATGGTGATTGAATATAATAAACAAAATTAAAAATAGTACAATTGATCGTGTGTATTTTTGTACTCTTCAGTATTTAATAAATTAAGTAACAGTGAAATAAATAACTTCAATGAAGAGCCAATACATTATGGTTTCTTAGATTTACGCGAATGTTACACATTGAAATAAAACTATTTTATACGGATTTTATCGCGATTTGGTTTAATTTTTACATTTTTTAACTTCCCGACGTTTCGATTACTTTACAGCTTTCATGGTCACGGGGCAGACACTGGCAGGGGCAGGCACTGAAATTAAACCAAATCGCGATAAAATCCGTATAAAATAGTTTTAAGCCAATACATTCTCAACCAAGCCTTATAAACTACTCTTTTTATGAGAGAACAAGTAAAGCGGCGAGCTAGCTTTTGATCTGCTACATCGCTGCTTTACCTCGTTCTCAACAATTATGACCTATATTAAATAGGTAATGTATGTCATCCGAACATGGAATGTATATTCCCATCGTAATTTCGAAAGACAGTTACCTTCTAACTCTAATGAGCCTACCGGACGTCGCTGTATTTGGCGCTTAAATTATTATAATTTGGCAACATTTGTCAAGTTGTTATTAGAGCTTTTAGGCTTGCAACATAGCGGTATGTAGTCAAATTGACACATCAATTTTACAATCTGGATCACCATGATGTGTTGAAAGGCCCATTGCGAACTGCTTACGTGAACTTTTAGACTCGGTTTTCATCTTTCAAACTGGGTTGCATAGACACATCACGCCTAACAAAAAATGAAACCCCTCTGGAGACAAGAGGATAGACGATCAAAGACCGCAGTGATATTTGACATTTCTGTAAATCCTTACTATTTCAGCATGGTACTATGATACCACCGAAAAAAACGCTCTTCCAAATACTAACGAACTATTTTAAAAATAAGGGTAGAGTAAATTAACATAAAGTTAAAACTAAAACACTTTTTTACAGGAGTATAACCATTTTATCGACACTGTCACTACCTTTTACTGTGGATACAGGCCGGCGCGACCAGTATAGTGCCGCTGACACACGGAATATTGCGGTGTAACAACAGCTTTGCTGACGTGTTTAATTCGAGGAGTGAGATTGCTGATTGCAATGCGTCTTTTATTTAATCTTTCTCCCATTCTCCTTATGTTTTTAAGTATTTGCATTCCAATGTTATAAATGTGGTAATCTCCTAGCATCAGATGAAACGTATAGTAAACTACATTACTGACCTGAGTAATAACAAAACATTAAGATGTAGTCATCCTTTACTCGTGTAAAGCAGAACCTAATATTATTAGCGGCGAGCTGTAATAAAGTACGTGATGTATGGGGAAACCATGAATGGGTCTGAGATTATAATTTAGTTAGAGATCAGTTCCGGGTGCTGCGGTAATTGCTACACATTATTGATCCGCCGTCATTACGCTATTAATTGCAGCTAGTTAGTAGTTACCTACCGCGCCGCGCCGTCACACACCAATACATTGTTTAACAATGTTTATTAGTAATATCTTCAATGAATCACTTCAGGGAGTCGGACTGAAATACATACATAAATCAGCTTAAGCCTGTATCCACAGGTGGTACGCACAGGTGATATTAGTGTTACAGTTCTCAAAGCTTATTTCCATGCCGTGGTGTGATAGGGGCAGAGCTATCGCCATACAAAGCACAATTTTAGTCTCAGGCACCTTGTATAAGGAATTACTAATCAAAAAACTTACCTTATTAGGAGTTCCCGATCCATTGAAGCCATAGACCTCGCTGACCCACAGTCCTACGCGCATTAGCAATTATTTCTAAAGATCTCCGTATGCCTTTGAAGGGAATGGAAAATTAGAGAAAAGAAAGGGAAAAAATAAGCCAATTTAACAAGTATAGCATAAAAGCTCTATGTTTGTATGAATAAACAAAATATAAATAAAATTAATGCAATATTGTTAATAATACCCATACTCGTAATGTTATAATTTAAAGTTGCATTAAATGTTATTGGCATACTCGTGTACATCAATTCCATATCAATGCCGAGTGCTTATAACAATAAATTAGCAATCAGTTTATTAGTTTAATAATTTAAACCATTAGTTATTCTAATGCAAGTGGCTGTCCCCCGAACGGAATATTTCTAATATATGAGCTGTTTAATACGAACACATGACCTTCCTACATGTATTATCATATAATCTACATTTTATCAGAAATCGACTGCGAATTGCGAATTATCCATGCATTAACTTAAGAACTAAATTATAATATATTTTACTGTCGGATATATGTAATATATTACCTTACTATATCTAGGAATTCGCTTCATAATATTGAATAATTACGGCTTCAATGATTAGTGATTATAAATTAAGATAGAGATGTCGGAAATCCTTGCGTTTTCAGAATGTTATTGGGTCAATAGCTTAACACTGGAGTGTGTTTTGGTAAACGGTAACATCCGCTTGTTTCACAAGACAGCAATGAGCGTCCTCCGGCACGCCCACGCTGTTATAAATTATATTTCTTTAATATTTACACGCTGCATTTAAAGCGGATAAGGTTTGAGCACGGATAACGAGGTGATTTAATGATATGTTTTTAATGCTAGTGTTAAATCGGAAAATGAATCCTTAACTGTTAGCATTAAAGAAATTATGACATTGTTAAGCTAGGGCTACGTTACCCCTCGTAATTATTCCAAAATAACTCTTGACGTAGTTTTCATCAGGGGATGGTTTTACAGTTCAAATATTGTCACTGTTCAACATGCCATAGCAAATCATAAGGTAAACAAGGGTGCCGGAAAATATGTATTTTATGGCTCAAAATATTAACAAAAACAAAAGGCCTAAGGAACAAGATGAACAAAACCGCGTCTTCAAACTAGTATACAAAAAAAACAATAATATTCATTGCTTAAAAAAATGCAAATAAATTAATTCAAAATCAAATAAGTATGTGTTCAATTGCAACCTTTAAATATATCGTTGTTTCATTTCACGACTCGAGATATAATCCATTTATTATATCGGCAAAAAAAATTAGACAAATATGCGGCATCATTAGATAAGAATTGAGCGGTACATATGAGAGTATTTGTAGCATTGCGTGGGAAAGCTGCGTGGTCGAGTACTTGCCAAATATTCCGTGATTTATTGACCACGATTAAATCGGGGGTCCCGCGGCCTCGAATTGTTTCTTAATACGTGCCTGTGGCGATGGATAATGGTTACAAACATAATATTTATTATTTACAAATATTTTTTATTAGCTGTTTATCTAACGGATGGTTTTTAAGGGTTAATACTAGTATTTTGTGTAATACATTGGTTTATGTACATCTGTAGAAATCCTCAAGAGTCTCTATAGCATCCTTACTCCTTAGAAATGTTGTGGCCAATAAAAATACCTACCAGTAGAATACGTAAAAACATAGAAAAATATAGAAAACTTTATGTTTACAATTTACTTGTCTTTATAAAAGGGTTGCTAATGGGTGAATATTTTATTTCAATAAAATAAACGAAAGAAAAATATCTCAGACTTCCACAAGCTCTATAGTTTAGAAGTATCCCAGCAGCGTCCTCGCGGTAATTACAATAGAAAATAAAACGTTTTATATTTGTTAACATTGTAAGTATTGTCGTTTTTAATGAATCACCAAAGCATTGCGGTCGCCATTGTGGTTAAAATCATTGCAACATAAGCCATCATAAAGAAAGAATTAAAACAAGCTCATGCCTACGTTTCGCCGATTTCAATTACATCCCAAGATATGATAAATCGCGAGCCTTTACCATCACAGGGACATATTCCAGTCTGGAGCCAGTCATTTGTCTGCATCTGTATCAACCCATATACGTCCGGTATATACATATACACATACACATCCATATACACCACGCTGACCCATTGCGTGTTAGCTAAGTCATATGAGATTTTTCAAATCCAAATATACATGTATAAAATCAAGGGCCAAGGGATCAAACCTAAAACCTCAATTTTTTTAACATATTTACTCTGGCTTGAGGACAAAGCGGCGATCAAGAAAAAAAAAATAAGATTGAAAAATTGAATCAATGCCGGTTCCTTTTTGAGGCACTCTGTGTGGTAAGTGTGTCGTAAACATCCCTGCGACAGAAATCGGTAAAACCCCAATGCGTCGCCTTGATCCGAGACAGGGCGTTACGACATAACGACAACAAATATTTTTATAAAAGCAAACAAACAATTCAACTGTAATATATGAGGTCAGCGTTATCCACATAATTTATACCTACAATTATTTCAAAATTCGTTTTGCAACGCATTTTGTTACTTCATCACAATCCTCAACAAGTGCAATAAATAAATAAATACAAACAGTCCCATACATAACCGAGACCCCGCACTAAGATACAAGGCTGTCGGGGGAATATCTACATGCCCCGTCGCGGTTCCATACAACCTAGATATTACCATTTACCGATATTCCGAAACAAATATCTATGTAGAGATCGTTTCGGCGGCCACTCGTTTCACAGTTATCTCTCACCCAACTTTGTCATGGAAGCTAAATCGATTTACCTCTGCGGTATTTCCAGAGCGATACGACCTAGGAACCATCTAGAGAGTAACCTTAACATTCCTTATGCATCGGCATCGCGCCGATTTTTCTTCTGGAGTGGTGGCCCATTTATCAGTAGGCCCATCGCGAGTGTTAATTTGCCTGCTACTCCATTAAAATAAAAATTCCCAAGTGGATTTTACCCACGGACTGCCTCGGTAGCTAATTGTACTACGGTAAGACTACAAAGGTGAGGTTTCTGATTCGAATCCCGGGTCGGGCAAAGTGATATTGGGTTTTTCTATTCATTATCAGCTCAGAGTCAGGAATTTGTGCCCGATATGGCGATAGGCTCGCCCCCTATCACATCATGGGACAGAACATACGAGGCGAATTGTGGGTGGCCTGGTGGCGCCTCTGCCTACCCCTTCTCGGATAAAGACAAGAGTTTATGTATTTATGTATGGATTTTACCCAACGAAACTTTGTAGGTACATAATGGGCTGTTCCTTTGTCTTATGGCATTTGTACACAGGCGAGTCGGCTGGACACACCTATCAGTTATCTATTAAGTTAATTACACACTCCGTATACAAACAACGGATTGTTGCCGGGCAAGATATGTTTATGTGTGACTCTTATGTGGTTGAGATAATGGCCATATTACATTGACAAACATAATTTGTTTGTTGAGTGGCGAAATAGATATATAAGGCTTTTTTATTTTTGTAGGTAATAACCTACTTGTTGAACTTCCATTTCCATGTAGTGTTATTGGAACATAAACTTTATGATGCTAACTGGAATTCGAACTTAGACTAACTCAATAGACATAAAATCTATACTTACAATAAATTTGTAACCGATCGATGTCTGTACATGGAAAGTAAATCTATACTATAGTAAATCAACATAATAGAACACAAAGCAATGATTTGTAATTTTTTGGCTGTTTGTCGGTGCGGTTGTACGCGATTAATTCATTTTATCCCGAAAAATTTAGTGTTCCCGTGGGATGAGGAAAGAATTCCGATATATTTATTACTTTTTTATACTCAAAGGGGTAAAATGGGACTGGATTACATGCCTTGAGTGAGAATAAGACGGGACGGCACAGAACAGGGTGGGAAATTCCAAATACAGTTTCTTTCAAACAAAGTTAATCACGCAGTTGAAGTTTGCGGGCAGAAGCTAGTTTAAAATGTATATTATACCAAAATAGTTATCACTAATATACCAAAAATCCATTTCGTACCCAGGCCTAAGAATATAATCAAGATTGATTTAGAAATACACACAAAAAAATATAAATAATGTAAACAACATGTTCTTGAATCGAGACAAAAGCAAAGCCGCCCACGGATCTACATTGGCATTGTTAACAAACGATTCACATTTTGGTGCTACGAATATATTAAATTACATTTAAATTATAATAATTTGTTTTCCAAATTCCAACCGCACTATGACCCTGGCCAATTTCTATTTAAGGAAACTTATTTCATGGTTTATATACATGAACGTTAGCAAATGTTTATTTGTAAGAATATAGTAAGACTAAACAATAATTTGTTATATTAATAAGAGGATTTTTATTTCCTCGGCAACAAGACGAAGGATTGAATAAAATGTTGGGTAATTAAAGAATGTATTACCTGAGGAGTATTATACTCTCCGAGAGGCAGATTGGTGTTGCACTGGGCGCTAAAAACAAGCAACTGGGGATTACCGCCTGTGGACCACCGTACGTACCACCCACAGTGCGTGACTTGCACCGAAGAGTTTTATCTCATATGCCGACCCTATTTTTGTGTTAAGGATATCGCACAACGTTCATATTTGACTGTGTAGAGTGTGTACCCGAGTGGGCAAGCAGTGGCAGCGGCACACCCCTTTGGGGGTCTCCAATAGTTAACGAAAAGGGAGCTTAAAAGCTTTAATCTCGTCAAGAAATAAAAATACTTGTATATATACATACATATATCTAATACAGGGTCGGATAATTTTAACATAATTATCAATTTTGAAGTGTCCGTGACGCAGGTGGTTGAGAACCGACTATGTTACGTGCGTCGTGTATTCAATCCACGCACCGAAACAAATACATATTTGTACAGCCCACAATTTTTTCTCTGGGTGTTTGTAAAACCAAAAGGTCACCTGAATTGCCTGATGCCCACGACACAACACTTGCGTCGTACTTCGGTGTTAGGACAAATTTAGTGAATGTTGGGTGTTTTTATTTATATGTTCCTAGACAAATGTTATTTCAAAGTGAATGAATCAAACGTGTAATAGAACCGATGATCTTGTTTTACACATATTAACTGCCACTAAAGCAATGTTATACTATGCAATAAAACAACGAATGCCATTCAAACTTTTATTCGCATGTCAATAAAATTAAATCGTAGCATATTATAGCAATTTTCTGCATAAATAAACGTTTAATTACAATGATTAACTCATTAATTATTAAATTATAATAAATGATTACCTAAACACAAATAATTCGGAATTATAACCGTATAATGACTCGACGCTGGCAATGAATGGTTTAATGAGCGCGAATAAATTAATATTGATGCAGTGTAAACTTATGGTACAAATTAACATACCACAAGATCAAATCCAGAAGGGTTCGCCGAGCTTATTTTTGTCTTAAAATTATAATGAAGTATGAGCCTGCACCATGCCATGCGCAATTTCAAGTCCTAGTCTACTCTTGCGGGAATTTTTTAACCGCAAAACTCAGACAATGAGGACTGGGATTCAAACCTTCACAGTGCATACTAACACTACACAATTAAAGTGGCTAATGATACAGTACAAATTATCGTTATGTCAAACAAATATTGTTAGATAAGTGTGCGATCGTCGGTTATTATCGAATTACTCGCACACGACGCGACGCGACGCGACGGCGCGCGCAATTTGCTCGCCGCGCCGCCCGCCCGACTGGACATCCTTGTGGATTGGAAACTCCGTGGGAAACTAATGAACATTTTGTATATTAGATTTAAATCTGTAATCATAAAATAATTTGTTACTTTACTAATTTGATCTACTACACTATATAACAATTAAAATCAGGCACCTAAAATATGTAGTATAAAATAGGAAGAAATAAGAATGAACATGATTTAGATAATATCATATCTGAACATTATTATTATGATAACACAGTAAACGATAATCTCCAGCAGTACACCTACCCGTTATCATAATTTTATTTATTAAAGACCATCAAAAAGAGAATACGATTAAGAATTGGTATACTTATACATGAATATAGGTACATTTTCATTGTATCTCTTGTAATAACTATTTATCATTAACGATATGTTGTTGTGTACAAGTGAAAATGTATGTATTTTTCAGTGGCCTTTTCATTGCGACAAATGTGTTAATGGCACTATTTTTATATCCCAGAAAATTAATAGATTCTGTTAACCAACGCTACATATCTATGACCCAAAATAAAATAATATATATGTTTGTTCGCTTGTTTACTAACATTCGGGTTCAAATACTACAAGCTTTTCAAACGAAACTATCCTCATAGAATTACTCAGACAGGACTTTATTTGTGCATTTTCCACTTATGATAATGATCTTTGACTACTGCACTATGAATTATCGAACAACTGTGCAATTAACGGCACATCAATTACATCAACATCAAACAGTTAATAGAGATGTAATAAACTCGACTGCACTTATTACTGAAACACTCAATCATATCGCGAGCAAAACAGGACCGACACAAATAAATACATACATATGTATTTACGCATGATGTATCTTAAGTCCGTTATAGTGACCGACAAAGTCAGGCGTTTTTCAGGTTCGTCCTGTACACATTCAAACACCATCAATCGCCAAAATTGTGTCCTGGAAGACAGCCATTTCACGTCCAGATACTCAGAACTGTGCTGCACTTCCCATCAGCTATATAAAAACTACACAAAAATAGAACACGAATAAAACTATTTATTAATCACTATTATGAACCTTCAATGCGTTTGGTAACGTTTTGAAAAGGAGGTGTGTCGTCCGCGCGTCCAGGCAGGCGACAGACTGATCTCGCGATATTTCGGCGGTGATGCGCCGACACTGCGCCGCGCTGCGCTGACGCATTACGCCGACTCGCCAGGGAGTGCTGCTGGTATATAAGGATCAAGATGCACCACAGTCGACATACTCCGAGCAGTCCTGCCGCAGTGCACTACAACTCAACATGAAGACTTTTGTGAGTACTTTGCTCTTAGAACTAACTGATAACGAACAAATAGCATACCATGACAATGGTGCCCATTGTCATCGAAATTGGATTTTAAATGCTTTTGTTTAGACTTTTTAATTTTATTATTATTTAATTGCATTTAAATGAGAGGACAAAATGTGTCGCATAAGTCATTTGAGAGAATTTCGCAATTTTCAGTTTCAAATTTGTCAATTTCGATAATTAAATGCACTGTTGTGTTCCGGTTTGAAGGATATTGTAGCCAGAGTAACTACTGGACATAATAAGACTTAAAATATTATGTCTCAGGTTGGCGAGGGCAGTGGAATGCGAAGCATTGCTTTGTAATTCATGGTATTATTTAGTTTTGCTACTGTCCATGAAAATATCGCTTACCATCAGGCGAAAGGCATCCTCGTCTCGCCAAACAGGCAATAAAAATCGAAATAACGCATAATGCCTATAAAGCATTCTTTCTATAGTTAATTTTATTCAAAGCTCTTATAAAGTTTAACTAAGTGATAAATAAATTCACTAAAGATAGTGTTAACACAACGATAAGTTCGGTAATATTATCTTAAATATCACTGCGCCTACAAATCATCTATAATAATGCATTAGAACAACAGTTAAGTATGGTCCTCATGTAGATACTTTTAAATGTCACGGAGCTGGTCTGCTCGCAGCTATGGTTGTGTCGCAAGCTGCGCAGGCGCCGACCACTTAAGCCTCGTGTTAGGCAGGGCTTGTTCCTAATGTGTTCTTTACTTAGTTTCATTACATTGTTTTGTAACCTTAACATCACAATATTAGACATCAAATTTAACTTATTTCTTAAGCTCCAGTTAAGTGAACCTAAAATGCGACGGCAAGTGACACCGGTATACCTCTTCTGGCCTGCCTCAAGGTATCAGAAGGGAAGCTAAACAGCTTTTCTCTGTTTACCAATAAAATACCCTAAAGTAAGATACATGTAAAAATGCCATACAGAAATAACTTTGATGCAGTTTATGTAATTCCTACCACAAATTTTAGCCACACCTGTCTCCCTGTGTTATTGAATGAGAGACTTAATTTACGATCCTCATCTTATAAATGTTCAAGTATTAACCTTCAATATATTTCTATAGGTGTGTTTCCTGACCCTGGCCGTCCTCCTGGCGGTGGCGTCGGCCGGCTACGTGAGCAGCGGCTGGTCCTCCCCCTACTCCGGCTACTCGCGCCCCGTCTACAGCCGCCTCTCCTACGCGCCCTCCTACGGTAGCTACGGCGGCTACGGCGGCTACGGAGGCTACGGCGGATACAGCGGACACGGCGGATATGGCGGATACGGCGGATACGGCGGAAATGGCGGATACAGCGGCTGGAAGGGCTCCGGCTGGAACAGCGGCTGGTGGTAAATAACATCGCGCGTCTCCAAGCGAATCGCCAAAAACATGTTAACATCGACTGGAGATCGTTCACTTCACACCTGATTAATTAATTATACTATTGGAATAATATTTGTACCTGATTAAATTAGTTTATTTGCAAATTGTGTTTCAATTATTATCAACTGTGCTCGCACCTTGACTAACAAAATCGAATACGTAGGTACGAATAAAGCGTAGCAGAGGGCTAAACAATAAAACCCTCATTCAATTCGCCTGTCGAGTCACACAGGCAACATTGCATGAATTGGCTAAAAATCCATCAGATGACACATCTCACACTCACATACATATTAAGTCCAAACATCTATTTAACACTCATTAAAATCCACTAATGTACTTTAATTCCATACTAAAAGCATTATGAGCTAGAAGCTGTCTGGGCGTGAACTAAATGTAAACAATACGCAACATTCCACTCAACGTCGCGTCGGTCCAACGCAACACACATACAAGTCACACAGGTAACAAGTTACACAAGTTACAAGTCGCAGTAATAATAACAAGTCCTTGTTTACTGCAACGACATTGCACAAAATGAGCTCCGAATGTGCCGCGACTCCGACCAGATTAATGTTATTATTCTGCATACTAATATGGCGATGCTTGTTATTAAATTAATTTAAAGTAAATTACCAATTTAGTGCAGTGATTGTATTCACACGCTGCGAACTGTGGAGTATCGGGTTTGATTGGTGCACTCAATTCTTATTGGGTTTAATTTAATTAAAATTGTATGTCAGGTCAGTTGATCGAGTTGCTAGAGTCGATATAGGAGAAGAGGGCGATGTTCTCATCTCTCTCCATGTGATGCAAATTGCCAGTTCTCTTTAATTAAAATTTTTCTTAAATAAATTATTAACTTGTTGCTCATAATTAATAATATTGATATTCATACACCACATTAACTCTGATGAACGCAATAGATTGTTTGAATGTTCCAAAACTCAGTATAATATTTGCATAACTATACTCCAAATTATGGTATGTCTCCGGTTACAAACATCTCTTATGAATTATGCGGAAACGGAATTTCAGCCACTTGATTTTCCTCTAATACATGTTGGGAAGGAAGAAATCTTTGCGAACTATAGCTGTTACTGTTGGCACCCCTGCCTGCTCTTTCATAAATAGACACTTACTACAGACGTAAGCATTTATGCATATTGAATAAAAATAAGAATTTAACGTAAGTTCATCAACCCATGTTTATGCTAATAAGATCAGCTGAGCGGCCGAGCGCTGACACACATGAGTCCCGCACGTCGCAGAACCTGTACACGACCATCGCAATACACCCGCAATGTGATTGCAACGATCACTTCATATGACAGTTTAGAGATAAAACGAGCTTTATCACTCGACTTCGTATACACTTTCATTACCGTGTCGTTGTTTTTATTGCACAAGTCTGGCGGACGAGCTAGCCGCTTGCCTGAATAAATGATCACCGCCACCGATGATCATCTTCAAAGTTTTTATTGTGCGTTTTCGGCGTTTTAAAATGAGAGAGTAAAGGGAATGAATATGGCTCCGAGGAAGGAAGAGATGTTAGCTCTTTCAGCAATCTTACACATCGAATGAAACACAATAACAAAGCCGTCGCATTACGTCTGTCTCTGGAGAGACAATGGCGCCAACCAGAGAAACCAGCCCATTCCTACTGAATCTGTTAGTATTTGAAAGATATTTACAGTGTGGCTCTACTATTGAGCCATGTTGATGGGTTACACGAGTCTCGAACCAAACACTTCCAGTACTCGAACCCACTTCAGCTGCTCTTGATACAAATAGCTAAATGTACTTTTAGCCTGCCCTGCGTTTTAATGTCAAATCTTTCTTGAGTAAAGTCGATGGCGTATTCTAGAAAAGGTCTATATCCAGTAGTGAATGGATACAGCCTGGATGGGCATATAATAATAATAATAAGCCTTTTTATTTCTATGACAGTGACATATTACAAAGAAATTGTATTTATAATAACATAAAAATAAAATAAAGAGGGATATTAAACAATGAAAATAAAAAGAAAATGTAGAAATAAAATCAAAATGAAATGTTTGAAAATTAGCTGGAAGAGACTGGACTATATCCGAAACGACAGTAAAACTGGATGGGCTATCAATAGAAAATGTTAACTAAGTAACTTGCCTCAATACAGAGGCATGACTAGGTAGTGAGGTAGGTCGGGAGACGTTTTGGATACGGTATTTTCAACTAGATTTTTATATTCAGCCTCCGTTAACTATATACCAATTTCTTAATTATATAACAATTAATTTAAACGCAACAACTTCACATGCATTTATTGACCAAAAATCAACAATATTACTAAATGTTATTGCTTAAATTTATTTATAATTATGCTGAATTTAAACGTGTATGCTATAAATATATTTTAATCGCATTAACTGATTGTTGATTGCAAGTTGCAAATCAGGTTGATTCATTAAATAATTGTATCAGAATTTGCGAGAATATTTCACAATTAATAACAACCTTCGGAACGAGCTGTCTGTTTATATGATAAGCTATATGTTATGATATATCGCGATGCTCAATATTTATGGACTTTCATTTACATAACAAACAGCCTTGGACCACTTAGCGAGACAAGTTCTTTATCGTTTTCGTTCCTTTTACGTGAATAGATAAACAAACAATATTACTGTTTACGAATAACAAAGGAAATGGTTATGATAGCCTTTAAAATTTAATATTATTGATTTATTTGCTATAATATGGTTAAAATGTACTTGGGCATGCAGGTTGAGCCATACTTTTACGTCAAACTACAAGCAAATGTAAAAACAAAACAAGTGCATTCTCCTTAGTGTGCCATAAACAGTGATACGTATATACTTAAACCGTCAACTAATAAATAGCGTTTATGAGCTAACAGCTCACGAGTAAATGGTTATTAGCATCACATACGTCCTTGAATACCTTAAGATACAAAGTATACCAGCGCCTTAGGAGTACTTAGGGTTCCGCTGCCTAATTTGCAAATATTGAAAATTAGTTTTCATGCAGTACTTAGTAATTATTGGTTCCGAATGGATCTGCTCTTGTTTGGACAGGCGTAAAGTTCTGTATAAATAAAAATATGTGCTAATAAGAAATATTAGCACATATTTTTATTTCCATAAACGATCTTGCATCACAGCAACATAACTGAACACTAAACAGTAGTGATAAATGCACCGGCCTCAGATTGTGATCATAATATGCATAGTGTTACATTTTTAACGAGTCTCGGTAAAAGTAGTTTGTAAGGAGACACCCGCCAGACGCCGAGCACGACACTAATTAATATCTCGGGCACTGGCGATGTGATGAAATGTGACTTGACGATGTAATATGGATTAATATTTTATTCTGCAATCGAACATAACTTGCAAGCAATTAATCTGACGAATGTGCAACAGAGTAATATTGTTTAATTACATTTTTTTAAGGACTTGAAAATCCTAGCGACCTTTGACGAGATTAAGACTCCTATTAAGAACTATTTAGAAGTTTGGATCTACAAAACCCGTAATGTATTTCACTAAAATAAACAGTAATGCTTTCGCTCTAAATTAAGCTAAAAGTCTTCAAGGAAATCATTTAAAGAAATGTTTACAAAACTGCCCTGAGGCTATCGTCTGAAGCCCAAAACTGTAGTGCTACAGTGGGCCAGTGTGGTACACTCCCGGAGTTTTCGTAAGCCACGGAAGGTGTCATAACTTCCTGCCTTTCCTTACAGAGCTTACCTTTTTTAAGTAACGTACCTATTATGTTCTCTTGATTGATTACTCAACTATTTTGTGTTATATTAACAGTGACTAGAACTAAGTTAAAGTGCGTGAGTGGTAGAGGATTGCGTTGCAACTTGAACGATAACATATACATATGGAAGTCTTTATGACCGGGCACACGCATTATTTCACAACACCCGTCCTACTGTGGAGTTCGAATATGGTTTATTTTAATTAACTAGCCAACGAGCCAGTGTAATGGGTAAAACTTTAGGAAATTCAATATGGCCGTCGCACGTGCCGTGAGGATTTACAAAACTGTCTTTATTTATTTGATTATTATTCGTTCCAACAGACATCAAGCCGATTGAATTAAGTGGTTTCCATATGATGTCTGCAAAGACCAATAGTCGTAGTAATCACAAGATTTATTCAGGATGTTAGGATATTATATCCGGCCAGATATCGGCCACCATGTAACATAAAACTTATCCTGACTACCCACAAATATTTATCAACAACAACGAACACGTCTCTTGCTACCTACGACGAAGCACTTGGCATCTTACTGTAGATACATAACAATACATGACTGTGTTTATTATCACTATGATTCATAACTACAAACACAAACCTACCGTACAGGTGACGAGTGGCACGAGTGCACTCGAGTTGGCGACACTGTACACGGCACACGGCCGGCAAGGCTCGCTTGTTAACGCACATCATTCAGTTGCTCACATTGTTCGTCTAATGTGTTGTTTATGTAGCCATTACCGACCGCACACCACATAGGTTCACTAGCACCTTAACCATCGTCATAACGTGAACACTTAGAAATCAACTACTATTATACCTAATATATTTCTAGTACCAACATGTCGCATGGTGAGAAGAATTATTTTTTAAAGTGCTGAAAAATCAATAGTAATGGACGAAGTCGTTGGCTATAGACCGCTTGCAATAGGTTACTATGGCATTTCTTGCAGGAAGTTTATATTAATTGTATGTCCTGTTAAATTGAAAAGAGCGAGATATCATTTGGAGTAGTTATTAAAGTATGTTATTAAAGTACTTTTAAGCTGGGACACATCACAAGGAAATACTAGTTGACAAGCGCTATATTAGATGGAAAATAAATATCTTTGACAATATGAAAATAATAAAATGGTTTTTTAGTGTTAGTAAAATAATAAACACAATTCAACTATTATCTGACCAACTGACAATTGAACTTAATCACAGAAATAGAACATTTATTATCACAAGTAGATTTACTGAACCGTGTGAACGCTCTGTGGAGTCAGCGTGGGCTGGGTGCGAGGAATGTCAGTAAAAAATGTAGTCCTCATTTGAAAAATTTTAAAATTATGCATCGTCCTTGTAATATACACATATATTTAGTTGTAATAACGAGTAACATGAACGTGAGTGAACTAAGTGATATTTTGCCTTGATCAGATATTATTATTAAAAATAATTTTATTAAAAACTGCATATTATTCCATATTCTGGACATCATGGTAAAGAAGTGGAGCTTCTAGACTGCGTGTCATGTGTCAGGTGCCTCACTCCAAGTGCTCGCACAAAGGCGATCAATCAACGCCACGCGACATTCGTCACGCGCCTCGGTCGCCTCGAAGGTTCGCAGCACTGCCTCGATACACCGCTGCCTTGCCTTACCTACATTATACTGTATACGCTACAGCATTCGGCCATACATCATCATTTATTACGGGTTGTAGGCAATAATGACAAGTTGTGTTTGTGGAAAATGGCAAGGTGGTTTAAAAAAACGCCACAAATCGTTGTTTTTGGGTTGGATCACACTTTTTTTACTTTTCTGTAAACTTTCTTAATAGCATGAAAAAGAAGAAGTGAGATGAAAATGAATCTAAACTAGTGCTATTAATCATGTAGAAACCCAGAAGTCATTTTCGCTAAAAGAAAATTGTTTTCTCGAACTGCTAATACGCTTACTACTCCTTAACGCTTACTTACAAAACTCAATATGTTACAGAGGCTGGGAAATGTTTACCCTCGAACTGTTTCACAGCTTCACATAGTGATAATTTAATTAGCAAATCAAAATAAATATTTGGCTAGTAGATTCAATGGAGGCATTTGTTACGAAAACGACAGCGGTTATAAATCTCTGTGGAGATTGAAATCTTTTTTGAAATTGTGATTCGATTTTTGATTTTATCCTAGATTTTTGCTGTCAATATTTTTCTTCCAAAATTATTCTTTGTCGTTTCTTGACAAAAGTTTTTCTGTTTGTGGTTGTAAATATTTTTCTGCTTAATTATGTCCTGATTATTTTAATTTCTTTAATCTTAAATTGTATATTAAACAACACGTGGAGTGTAAACCTCGTCGGCAGGCACAACCCCCATCGCCAAGTCATTTGTAACCATTGACTTTATAACATTTATATCGATGTTCCTGACTAATGCCTAATATGAGAAGTATCCGCCACATATTAATATGTAGATTATATTAAATATTTACGATTTGTAATGAGTCGAAACAGCATTGGGAAGCAACCGCAAGAGCGCACCACCCGAGGTCGGAAATCCGAACACACACACAGAAAAGTATTCACACCCATACACACATAAGCCCGCACACAAGGACATACATTAATATTAATGATTTATGTTATTTGCTGTATCATTGACATCTTCTTTCGTATGAAGACGTAATAAAAAAGTAACAGGCCCCTAAATAGGATAGAAATTGTCTCGGTTTTTATGATAATTTTCGGTTTATTAAATTATTCACTTCCAAATCCTTATAAATATTCCGTCTCGAGAACCCTCTTGATTACCCAAACAATTTTTTTGAGCCTGTTCACGTCCTAAGATGTGACGGTAGGCGAGTTTAACGCCATGCTTAGCACAAACAGTCCCGGATGACTATGAGGCATCGTGCTCGCCCAGTGAATCGTACCCAGTCATCCTCAGGATACACAGTCTATGGCGTTAGACTAATGATTGTAATTAGAAATTTTCTTTATTTATGGTTGATATTTTATATTTTGTTATTTTTCTAAATGTTATTGGTCTAATAAAAATAAATAAATGTGTGTGAATGAGTATTCTTGGCTAGCCACGTCAAGGATACTACTAATGTTTTATGCGAGTAAAATATGGACAGTAATAAAGCCTTGGGTTAAGTTACGCTCAATATGTTCAGATTAAGTTAAACTCGCTGTCGACCTTTGTGATCGATTATCCGCTACGATATTATCATATTCGCATAGTTTGTAGTTTCATCACCTCTTAAATGTTACTGTTGCTGTTTGCCACATTGAGTCCGTACTTAACTTAGGTTATTGTTTATTTGTCTAGTACGCATTTCACGTCCTTTATCCATTTAAGTGGATATTTTATTAAGTAAGCAATAAAATATCCACTTAAATGTGGCTCAAGAAGAAAAACATATCCCTTTGACGAATCCAGTTGCATTACAAGAATATAAAAACTTATTTCCAGTCTGCTTCACAAATGTTACCATTTATTTGCTAGTGCTACGCCACGCCGCAGTTAGTAAACACTAATATTTTCCCTATACGGCCGTCCTCTCTGTACTTGAAGAGTGAAGTGACTTTCAGATCCATATAAAAATTACACCACACATAAAACCCGCAACAATAGTTCGCCATTCAATATTGCCAAATCAGAACTGAATGAAAGTAAAGTTTATGCGTAGGCGATGCTTAGCGGACAGCTACGAGTTGATAGATGTTAGAAGAACCCAATATTAAAAACCAAAGGCGCGATTTGTTACCATAAGTTCTGTAATAGCTCTAAACTATGTTTTTTTACCAAGATATGGTACTTGTAGAGTCGAGTCTTATACTAGGTCTAGATTAAGGGGCTTGAGTGATGCGTCTTCCTTAAACCTCATACCTCATTAGCAGTGTAAATATAGTGTAGTGTTACTTAACTGTAATCTGTTAAGTATTGGTAGTCTACTTTACATAAAACTAAGAATACTAAGACCAAACGCTTTTCTGGAGGAAGCCAAATTAGACTAAGCCTGTTACTTGAGATAAAATAACACGGACCGATGTTTTAGTACAAAATTCTCCAATACTATAACTAAACTGTATTTTACTTACTAAAAATGTTAGAAGCACACCCTAGTTACATTTTGCTACAATACAGGCTTTATCAAGTTAATGTCAGTATCTCAAATAAAACCCATCTAAAGCGAAGGTTTACAATGCCGGTTTTTTTCCTTATCCTTCTCCCATTTTTACAGACCAGCAGCGCACTTAAATTAGAATTTTCGTAGTCATCTGTGAGAGGCGGATATCACTTATGTCGAGCCATGTGCCCGTTTGTCGGACACATGGATTAAAAAAATATGAACATATTATAGTCGCAACAATAACGGGTAAGTGTCGGTACTGAGCAGAGAGCATGTCGGCTGGTCGTCGCGTGTGGTGACTGGCGCGTCGCGTGTAGCGTGCGGTTATATAAGCGTGGCGAGTGGTGAGTCGGCGCGAGAACGCAAGCGCGCCGCGGCCACGGTCAAGGCCGCGCGACCTCCACGCAACACTCTCACTCACCACTCAACACTAACCACGCGCGCGGGTTCACTCGAGCTTTTTGTCAATTCTTCAAAAATAGTCCTTTTTAGAAGATATTCTGAATTATTAACCTCTGAGCTGAACAACGGATTGTACCAACTTATTTCTATATTTTTAATAGCTTGATTTAACTTGCTCGACTAAGTATCTACAATGCACCTGATGGTAAGTTTCATACACACAGAATATCCGAGAGCAAATGATGATTCTCTAATCGGCCGACTGAATTATGCTGTTCTGCTGGAAACCGCTTATCCGCAAGCTGAATCATAAACGCGACACACTGGCGAGAATCACTGCGTCGGGTTTTGCACTATTGCGCATAGTGATCGCCATTCGGGAGGATACTAACATTACACAATAAAAAAAGAAAGATAAAATATAAATTAATTAATTATAATTTCACTCATCATCAGCTCACTGAGAAATCATTGAGAGAGGCTTATGTTCAGCAGTGGACTTCCTTTGGCTGATGGATGGAATCATAATTTATTAGCCTACAAGGAATAATGATACAACTAGCTCCACCACCCATTAGTGCAAGTTTATAATTTGGAATATTTTTCCTGGCAGTAAATTATTTCAATAGGATTGCTTGTACATCAGAAAATATGATTAAGAGATATACAAACAAACATACGTCATACACTTCTTTATACTCGTACATATAAAAGTCGTAAAAAATTCTTGCAGCTCCAGCAGACGTCATCTCGATTGCAAAACGCTAACAATGCTAATTACGTATTATTTTGAAGATCTTTAATGTGCACTCGAAGAGGCGGCCGCGTTAGAAAAACCCACGAGAGCGCAAGGTTTTCCTGCGGTCGCCGTGTGTTATGAAATGTATTGAAACAGTTACTATACAAACAACACAAATGTCATGCTTTTAGCACCTTCAAATAACCACCTTCGCTTTTATGCCCTGTTCAGTCCTTCATCTAGATGTTGCGATCTTAATGGTATCAATGATAATTATCTATCAATTATTTTTTATTTTATTTTATTTAAAGATATATTTCGCGTAATCTAAAAGAGAATGTGCCTACATAAACTCATGTCTGTATTCACGAAGGAGACACCGAGATGTTACTACCGCCTCCGCCCATTTTATTTTGATCCCAAGATTTGATTGGAAGCGATGCCAATGTCGGGCACAAAGTGCAATCTCGGACAACCTTTATGAAATTTCTCAAACCGAACTGCACAAAGTGAATTAATTCATTTACAAATCGAACCTAGAACTTCATGGTATACAGTAATATAATATGCAATCACTCAACCGACGAGGCAACACATGATCAAAAATTGGACTAAATACCTCTTGGCCCAATATTTTGTCTGCCACTTAACTTTGGGTTGAAGTGGACAATTATTTGTTTCTCAACAATTTTGACCTTCGATATAAATTCACCTTTCCGTTCCACATTTATTTTTAAACATTGGCAATGCGCCTACCATCTGTACATGTAGTACATACTTATAGTATACCGGGTTAGATGGCCGGAGACACCGGTACACACATACTTTTTCCCGCTACCTCTACCTACCAGGCCGGGCGAAAAAAAGCTCGAATAAAAGCTTTGGTGAAAGATCTTATTAGGCTGAAAGCTCATAAGTGGTGATGGCTTATCGTCAGATTAACTGTTTAATTATTTATTGAGCTTGTTTCATTCTCTAAGCACCTACAGTTAAAGTGTCGAGTAGCAATTGTCGATCTTGAGTATTAATAGGAGTTACACCATTTCAGCTTATAAAGCCCCATATGGCACTGCGCTGCCCTCATCACCACAAAAAATATGTTAAGTCACAGAAAAAATTGTAATGACTGACTGAACTGTCCTTTGAACCGGATAAAGGTGCGCCGAGTGGAATATTATGTTGACAAAACTTAACTATTTCGCCAAAAATATTTAAATTTTGTCAATGAAGTAACACGGAACGTCTCATCGACCTCTCGCGCACATTAATTATTATATATAATATAATATTTAAATAAAGTTTGACCCTAACACACATTTTACGACCGGGTCGCCGTGGCGTCCTTAATTTATTGTTATAATATTTGTGTCTCGGGGACAAATACGAATAGATTAACCTATCTGCATAGTGTAAAATGTGTTATAAATTCACACCCATATGTATATACATACATACCCACTCAGCTGAGTTATGGCGTATTTATATCCGGTATTGGGATAATTTTATCCATCACCGAGAGATATTTATATCTCGCTGGTAAAGACTCTATCTAGACTGCGATGCACTGACCATAAATATATAACGCATATACAAAAACGTTTACAATTAACGATTCGTAGAAAATGGTGAATGATTGCTCAATAGACCAATAAATGAAGCAAGCAAAAACATTACCTATGCTTGCTGTAATTACGCTCGCAAGCACATTACCAGCATGAATGCGCGTTACCTGCGTCCGGTGAGTGTTTGCGCACATGCCAATTGCCGATGTCATGTAAAAAATTAATAGTAAACCAGCTTAGTACATACGGAATATATTAAGGAATATATTAATTTTTATGTATATTTAGGTAACAGCAAAAAGGGAACGCTGTGTCATTAAGTAAATTCTTACCAAGCGTATAGTACTATTGACAAACTGAACGTAGCCTGTCAAATTACCTATAGATATCAAGAAAGTTCTAAACCAAGCCTTTACGTACTTCAAATGCCAGTACATTACATCACAATTCAAAGTACTATTCTCCCTATTTGTTACAGCTTTCATCATACCGAGTGGCCCTAGTTGAGACTGGACGAACGCGTGTGACTCACCGCCACTGCCGCCGCGCCGCAGCTTGCAACACTTACTCCGAGATGGTTTACGACCATAAACACTGCCGCTCTGGTTTTCCCTAATGTTCAGATATAATTGTATGTCGTTTGACAGGTGTAAGTAACATTATATTGCGAGATTTTGTAATAAAATGTATACCCGATAGTTATGTATATGTTACCGGTATATTGTCAAAGCCGTGATATTATAATTTCATTAGAGATATTATAAATAAACGGAAGATTGTCAATTGACTTCATTTTAATTACTTGAGTTCATATTGACTTAATTTTATTTAAAATGAAAATAAACTAACGTACACTATAAAGACATATAGTTATGTATCAAATAAATATTTGTCTTAGTGCGAACATTGAAACCTCAGCCTTTCGTTTCGCAGCCAGCGTCAACTAAATGCACAACAAAGGCGGTCCATAGTAATTATAATACGTACATTATAAGAATCGGTAACGGGGACTTTTATTTTACTTACAATCATTTTCACAATAATATAATTAACTAAATTATGCCTCTGTAAGGTTGCTACTTAAAGATCAGGGTCAGCTCTTTAAGTGCCAGCTCTCTGCTTATAAAAGATTCGATAGTGCGTTGTATAAACTATAATTGTAAAGGTTTTTGTGGTTACTATGTTTCAATAATCTTATCATGACCAAATCTAAGCATTCAAAACAGTTCATTATTCACATTCAGTTTTATAACAGTAAAGTTTTTAATTTTAATTTGCTGATTTTTCTTTCAAAACCAATTCTTTTACATGCTTCTTCAATAAGTTTATTTGAAGATGCATCTGTACAAACTATGTCGTTTTTTGTTTATTGAGAGCCACGCCCAAAGGTCGCGGCTAGCGGATGTACCATCACTCAGAACTCGCAACACGCGCCGTCCTCAAACACGACAGCATCCTTCCAAACATTGGTAACAACTTGAAGGTCCGCGTTATTTATTGCTACATTAATTGCTAATATCGTTATAATCTTTATAATCGGGTCGAGCTCACTGATGTATATTTATGAGATGTTCGCCAATATCTTGTTATAGTAAGATAGTTTTGAGTATAAATTGCTTCTTTTTAGTGTCCGTTCCGCGGAATTATGAAATTCAAATTTTCTATGTAAAATTAATCTCTGTTTTTTTGCTGAAAGATGTCCTGAACAGGAGAATGTTACATACTACCCAGACGCTATTGCATACAACTGCCACGAATGTTCAAACCTTTGCAATGTTAGGTGACTCGTACGTAACATGACATCTTTATTTTTCTCCATAAAAACGCATAATTTATGCTAAGGTTCTGGTATTAAAAACTAAGTATCTTGATTATAGTTCTTGAAACTAAGAACAATGTAACCACAGGGAAAACATGTTTACTAAATATGATAATATGTTAATACCATTATCTTTAGAACACGAATTAAATTAATATTGCGGATAACTACACATTTAAATACATTTGTTAAGAACATTGATAGAGAACTAATTTATGAGTAGTCCAGATGCCCGGCAATAATAATCTTAATAAGTAAAAGTGATTTTATTATGAGAGTAATGTCATCGAGCGAGTACACGCAAGTCGCAACACCCGGCATGCCGCCCCGCGCTCGCATGCACCGGTGCAGAGCGTGTTGTAATGTCATGTAATGTAGTGCAGCTCCAAATGTCACCACGCTGCAATCAGATCCCGCACTTGTTAATACAACACATGACCGTATAAAAATAAAAACAATACTTTTATTCTACACGGAGATTGCACGGACCGTTCCTGAGAATATCTTTTAGCATAATCTCCTGCACTTCGCCCAACTGTAAGAGCATTATCTTTTATATTTTGCTCGACGACAACAAGACAGTGCTTTTATCATCGTCTTCGAAGCTATGGCCTGAAATGTTGTAGCTCAGGCATAAATTCCCGACGTATTAATGTGACAACAAGAAATCTTCTGCTGAATACTGGCGTTTCCTCAAGGAAAACATTGAGGAGCAAGTGATATGGGGCGGATCAATCAGCACCTTAGAGGAGCGAGGCTTGGGTCAGGACGATGTATGTGACTGTTGGGTGTATTTATTTATCTATTTATGGGACCAAATTCTGATCGACTAATGCAGATATAATAGTTACAGAAATTTAGTCATAAAAAACAAAATCAACGGCGCGAGAAGCTACCTGTGTTCGACAACGTGCCAGCCAAGCATGGCGAATATTAGCGAGACCAAACTACTTAAATACATAACCAAAAATCAAAAGTATTGTCCTTGGCAATATCGATAGTTATGCAATTCGTGGTGAACGGTGTGTAAAAGTGTAAGCTGTAAAAGTGTCCTCAAATAGGATCGCTTGCAATATGTAGAAAATAAAAACAAATTTCACGCGACATTCAATTCCACACATATTGCGCCATTCTGCCATTTACCTGATCACCCAGATACACACCAAAAAACTGCCGCCTTGTTTTAAAACTTACGAAATTATAAATGATCGATGAGCTTACTCGAGTTGCATTAGTTATTATGAGGGATAATGTTTATATCTGCCTATGTACATTACTTGTACTGATAAATGTATTCATAATTAGAGAGAGGGATAGTTTAGTGCAGACCAGACCAGCATGTTAAGATAACTTGGTAAGATAAACAGGTCGGAGCACGGGGCACACATGATATTTTTATTTTCAACTAGCTTCTGCCCGCAAACTTCGACTGCATGATTCACTTTATTTGGAATGTCCCATCCCATCCCTTTGAATATAAAAAAGTAACAAATATACCGGAATTACTTCCTCATCCCACGGGAACACTACATTGTTCGGGATATATAACCTTAGTTTGCATCCAAGGTGACAGCTACCTCCACACCAAATTCATTGAAATCCGTTAAACCTTTATGAGTTCATCGCGCTGCCGCGCACAACCGCACAGACAAAGAGACAAAAATTCTAAAAAGAATAGTTTTGGGTTCTATTACGTTAATACAGACACCTCTTCTCCGATATTAGTTTTCTAATTTATCATCCATGTACGGACATCGATTGGTTACAAATTTATCATATGTATAGATAGATTTTACCAGTTCTAAACAACTGCTACAGAACTATTCACACAAAGTGATGAAGGCTCATGTGTTGAAGCTGGTTTAGGTAATTAATAAGTAGAATACTTGATCTTAGTGTTGCTAGATGTCTTTACGACATTATGTTTGTTCAGTTAATGGTTGTGAGCTCAGAGCCTGCTGTGTAACACATGTTTAAAAACCGCGCGAGTTACTATGTCTGCTCAGGCTAGGGTAGCCACGCTACTTTTTTTCTGTTATTTAATAACAAAACAGCAGAAATCAGTCATTATTTATTTCTCAAACTATCTCACAGTTTATAGGTGATGCTATAGATCTAGATAACAAAGTAGATAACAAAAGCCTAAATCATAAATTGACTTTATAATTAGAAAACGCTAAGGAATATAACAGAACTTAATGAATTAAATCAGTCAATTAAAGAAATGAACATTACTAAGAAGACTTCGTTTTTTGTCGGCATTTTGAACGATCGAATCCGATAGATACTATCCAATCCAGTTATAAAAATGTTATGCTTTATGACAACCCTAACGCAACTAATAAAGGGCGACGCTGGTGCTTATGTCATATAGATTAAAGCTAACACACTACTCAGCCGTAAGACCTGTAGCATCGTTAACTAACTTCACCACTTGACAACCCTAGATTAGTAGTAAAACTAGAGTGCAATAAAACACTAAATATGAGGACATGTGTAGTGCGAGCGTCACTTGTCACGTTCACAACATATTTCACACAACGCCAATAACTGGTATGAAGGCTTTACAACTCTAAAGAAAACTTCTGAAGAAGCCACGTGCACTGTGTCCCTTATATGAGTAGGTATCGTAGGATATGGACAACTGGCTTAGTTTTTTGGAGGAGTTTCCATAATGTGAAAGTACGAAGTAGCCAGTTAGTAACGAACTGGACTCGTTCTACCAAACAATGGTAACTGGTTCTAATTCCAGGATACACCTCTGACATTTGGAGATTTGTGTGTTAAAGTCAGCTCAACATCGTGAGGAAACCTGCACAATATAAAAATCTTTACAATAGTTTCAATGGTATGAGAAATCCATTAACCAGCCATAGGCCAGGCGAACTATAACCTTCGCCCTCCATTGTTGTCCCGTGCTGGGCAGTAGACGAGTGTCGGCTGGTGCAGTGCATATGTACCAAGTGTGGCAAGTTGTGATTGCGCCTGCGGGTTGTTTCGTCAGTCGGCTCGATAATTGTCGATCTCGATGTGTCTCGTCCTGACGAGCGCTCGCCGCCACCGCGCGGTGCTTTCCTGATGGCGCAAGCGTCGCTCACTTTTACTCGCTCAAGGAGTTATTATCGCTTATCGAGGCAATAATTAATATGTTATATTTACATGCAGGTGCCTGCTTTTTTCGACATTATGCAATGCGCTAAATGTGTTTGCGGATTAGGCTATGTCTAGTCCACTTTGCAGGTGCTTTTGTTTTCTTTCGTCACCTGCTTTAGATAGAATTTGAAATTAAGTTTTACAATATATTCAGGGGAAATCCCTTCGAGGTAATAATCTCTTTGTCCAGAATCAGAACAATTTTGGTTGCGTTTGATAACTTTCGAGAGCCAGATAGTAATCTTACGTATTTTATAGGTCAACACATTTATTACCAGCAATCAGACAAATGTTTTCCGAATGACTATAAAAAGCACGAATGAAGTGCGTGGTGGCCTGTTGGTAACGGACCAGACGCGGCTGCCTACATGTTCACGGTGGTCGCGGGTTCAAATCCCAGGGCACACCTCTGACTTTTCGGAGTTATGTGTGTATTGATAGTCAATCACCACGCACTTTAACGGTGAAGGAAAACATCGTGAGTAAACCTGCATACCGTAGCGATTTTAAAGAATTTCTACGGTATGTAAGTCCGCCAACCCGCACTAGGCCAGCGTGGTGGACTATATGGCCTAACCACTCTCAATCGATTCTCTCGATTGTAGAGTAGGCCCGTGCCCTGCAGTGGGACGTATATGGGCTGATATAGATAGATAGATAAAAAGCACAATGACAAGAAAATATTATATATATTTCTTCTGACTATACTAACACCCGACTACACAAACATGATGTCATAGAAAAACCACACGGCCATCTCCGCACGTTAAAACGTTCCATAATAACACCGAAATATATTCTCAATTGATGATGACAATAACCGTACAATAACTGAAAGCTAGTTGATTAACATATATGAGTAATATATATGGGGCGGTGTGATTATAGAGCACCGAGGAGTGTGCACAGGAAAATACGGCATCGGCGTGATAGAAAACTCTATATACGGATTGAAACGAATATACTCATCGATCATTTGTATCCTTAGACTCGCAGGTTGATTTCTTTTAAATAAAACCACAAATATGGATCAAAGGTGAATCATCATATTGGTTTGTAATCAATTGAAGTTTGTGGACACTTGACTATCTCCATGTTTACTTTTTCATGAAACAATATACCACAGTAAACATAAAAACGTATGTTATATATACGTATACATACATAAACTTAAAAACACCTGGTTTAATCCGCTTTGCTTCTTCAATATATATTTTACTGCTTTGAAATTATCAATCACTGCCTTTAATGTGTTCAATTACTAATAGGAAACCACGCGGTAAAGCAATAACAATATTGACTGCATGCGGAGGTCACAGCTCACTAAAATAACGAGCAACCTCAACGTAATAATCATGGAGGAGACGTTAACGCGGAACTGTAGAGAAACACTCAACACTGACCTCTGCGTGGAATTATAGAACAAACTATTCACGCCAAATGTAATAACATGGGATGGACAAAGAGGCACGTGGTCGGTCTGATGATAAGCGATCAGCGCAGTCCACAAGCACCTACTACATTTACATCTGTATCAGCCCGTATACGTCCCATTGTAAGGCACAGACCTAGACTTCTTCTACTATCGAAAATACGATTGAGAGCGGTTAGGTCATATAGTCCACTACACTGGTCTAGACCTGTTTGGCGGACTTTACATACCATAGAAATTTTTGCAAATCGCAATAGTATGCAGGTTTCCTCACGATTTTTTCTCACCATTATGGTGCGTGTGAATTGACTATCAAAACACACATGACTCCGAAAAGTCAGAGGTGAGATTTGAACACACGACCACCGTAAACATGTGGGCAGCCGCGACTTCCGTTACCAACAGGCTTCCACACAATATACTACACTTACATAAACACCGACAATATTTAGGAAAAAATGTATTGCGTTACTGCCTTTAGAAAGGAATCATCAACATGTTCCCTTTTGTAATGAAGCACTCGCCTGACAGAGCCCATCGATTCTTACTTGAAATAGCCTTAGTAAAGCTTTCCACTTCCGTTTAAGGTAATAGTGCATCTCTCAATTAACTTGCTATAGTGATAATGCAAGCCGCTTCCAACAGGTCTATGTGGAGATCCATGGGGAAGACCTATGTTCTGCAGTGGACTCCCTGTAGCTGAAGAGAGAAGGAGAGAGGGGGGGGGGGGATGGTAGATGAGGATCTACAAAATATAGTGCCATAATAATTTATAAATAATTTTAAATATTCTTTCAGTAAACTTTACGAGTATAACATTACTTCATTTTAAGGGCACCATGACACAGGGCCTTTAAAGAGTAATCGAATGCCGCACATTTAACTTGGAATATATAAACAATGCGAGCGACCCCCGCGGCTCGCTTGTTCTTATTGTTATTTACTATATTTGGTATAATTTGTAAACAATTAATATGATAATGCAAAAAAACATTAAATGATCTGTAATTAATGAAGTCCAAGATTCCTCGAATGCGGCTAGAGTCACGACCGCTTGCGAATGATGCAGTTGCTCTTTGTAATGACTATTTCGTGGAATCACAATCGTTCTTAAGTAAACGAACAAAATAGAACATCACTTACACATCATATGGCGATTATATTTTTATACCGTCACAACAAACTACAACGCAATGATAGTAACGCAGTACAATCTAAACAGAGCGTGGATCGGTGTGAGATGAATGTCCCTAGCTGGTCGTCACGTGATGTTGGCATGTTCAAAATAAGATGCACACAGGAATCACTATAAGGGTGAAGGAAAATCGTGAGGAAACCTGCATACCATAGCGATTTAGAAGAATTTCTATGATATGTAAATCCCGCCGACCTGCACTATGCCGGCGTGGTGGACTATATGGCCTACAACACAGGAATCAGAAACGTTGTACACTTACGACGCTATGACGAGATTTCTAACGTTGTGTGTGTAAACTTAAGGCTTTGTAGTCTGATTCCTTCCCTACACACACTTTTGTTCTCTGACTTTTTTGATGTGCAACCACAATAGTACGCCTACTATTAAGCATGGTGTGTGTCAATATCCCATCACTAAGGCCCAGTTGCACATACTAACTTTGATCATAACATTAATTTTGACAATGTAATCGCCATACCTTTGTGACGTATTTGACATTGCTAATGTATGGGATTGACGTTTTCAAAGTCAAAGTTACCGGCAATGTGAGTTTGTGCAATTAATTGGGCTTTATCAAAGTAAACTTAATTCCTCTAAACCATGACCCGTACAAGTATCGAATTTATAAATATTTATATCGTCTATTTCTGTCTGTTACACTTGATAAACATTTTCCGAAAGCAAACAGTATAGGTACTAAAAATAGCACCTTAAAATTACATAACATGTAATCGGAGAAATTAAAATAAACAAATTAGTGCAACATCTGTTTCGACTTGCAACGTTCTCTACAATGTCGAATTAGCATAAGACAGCACTTAATTAATTTTGTTACATATCGATTAATAATAACAGACCATCGCTATGCTAATATGGTGAAATGAGACATAAATAAGGTCAACCAATTACCAAAGTCTACAACAGATTTGAAAAAATTACATGATAGTTCTTTGAGTAATAATTTACAATAGTACTACTGAGATGGACTTATAATACTAGTACATAATATTTGTATTAATATTAAAACAATCACATACAAATTATCATCATAATATTATCATGCACTAGTAAAACGCACAATCACCTCACTCTAATTCACTTAATTCTAATTTCAAACACTCAATCCACATATTTTTGTATATATCCACATGACGTACAGTGGTACAGGAAGAGCAGTCTCATCTCGCGAAGTCCTCGAGATGTCCTCAGCCGGCGCGAGTCGGCGGCGGGGCGGCGCGAGGACGCGTTGCGACATCTGCGCCGGCACTATATATACCGCGCAGCCTCCTCCAACAGTATCACTCAACCACCGTCCACCACCACCACAACAACCAACAACCAACTTCAACATGAAGACCTTCGTGAGTACCATCACTCCAAATATAACCCAGTAGTCAGATATGACTCAATACCAACAGCAAATTTTAACTGTGACCTCATCACCTCACCAGTCGGATTAACAGTTTTGTGATTAAAATTGATTTAACTAATAACAAAATTTTCCAAAATTATCTAACTCAAAATATTCCGGCAATCTGATGACCTACCACGTAATAACCAGTAGTAAAAGCAAGTTGTACAGGTTACGACATATAGATCTGGTATGTGATTAATCCAAGTGCTTAATGGTTTGATATGAATTCCAGATCGTAGTGTGCGCCCTCGTGGCTCTCGCTTCCGCCGGCAACGCCCCGGCAGTGCGTGAGAAGCGTGGCTTCCTGCACGGCATCGGCGGTGGCATCGGCGGCGGCTACGGTGGTGGCCACGGAGGCTACGGCGGCGGCGGCTACAGCGGTGGCCACGGAGGCTACGGCGGCGGCGGCTACGGCGGTGGCTACGGAGGTGGCTACAGCGGCGGATACGGCGGTGGATACAGCGGCGGTTTCGGTGGCGGATACGGCGGCGGCGCTCAAGTTATCGCCGTCAACAAGGTCGTCAGCGTGCCTAAGGTGGTGAGCGTGCCTCAAGTGGTCACAGTCAACAAAGTTGTGTCCGTGCCCCAAGTGGTGACCGTCAAGAAAGTGGTGGCCGCCCCTAGCTACAGTTCTGGCTACTCCGGCATCTCCGGTGGATACTCTGGCGGTTTCGGCTCCGGTATCGGCGGTGGCTACAGCGGCGGCTACGGCGGTGGCTACAGCGGTGGCTACGGAGGCGGCCACGGCAGCAGCTACGGCAGCGGCCACGGCAGCGGCTGGTGGTGAAGACTCTAGTCAACGCGTATTGTGATCCACATAGTTTTATTATTGTTTACTTTTTGTTCACATAAATACATTTTTTATTTTTGACACAACACTGTTTATTATTTCGCTAAATATTCCAACACGTACCAAATGACCTGGACCACACAAAAATATCCCAATTAACGAAAACTCATGATATAAATATTACACAATGTACTATTTTACACACTATGTACATAAAGTCATAACACGGCAGCCTCCGAGTCTGGCAACCAATAAAA
Organism: Deilephila elpenor; assembly: GCA_949752805.1. NCBI lineage: Eukaryota > Metazoa > Arthropoda > Insecta > Lepidoptera > Sphingidae > Deilephila > Deilephila elpenor. Next base: position 13,897,152 of record OX457108.1, read on the forward strand.
GTTTATTGGTGCGTGACCTCCAAATATACACTTTCAAAGAGCTTAGCAAAACAATTGCAATGTTAATACACTTGTCGACACGGATGTCCCTCGGTAAACGCCACTGTCGCGGTCTTTATGGACATATTAGTCGGTTCAAGGCTCTTTGTAAACTTGAGCGCGTTGATATATTTTACAGCGCGGAGCTTGCTTCATCTTGCGCTCAATAATTAAAATATATCGCCTCATTTGTATAATGGCTTGTCTAAGCTGTTAACATTAAGATTACATCTTCAAAACTTAGTATTGAACTATCTAGAATAATCCAAATCATTCTTTATACAACCGGCCAATGGCAATGGTAATGGCAATTTCACGAGGGAAGTCTTAAGCTCAGTAGATTTAAGTAAGTATTCATAAAGAATTTAGGAATACACAATTTGTAATAATAACAGAATTGGCTTTACATTAAGTAGTTTAGGTTATATAAAGCGCTGCAGTATTGCGAGACTTCAAGTCGGACGATAATAATAAATAACATGTGGATTACGGAGACATTGTGCAAGCGCGGCCGCTTGGTGACCGCTCACTCACGCTGATTAAACACTATCTTTAATTTACACATCTGCATAATTTATATGCATATCGATGTTACTCTTTATGTAACTATTTTGACTAATTTATTCATTAATTTTTGTTTTTAATTAAAATCAAATATTTATATCAAATATACACATATATTTATATATCAAATTTTACTGGTGGTAGGTCTCTCATATGTGAGAGGCCGCCTGGGTAGGTATCACCGCAATGTCTAATTCTCCCATCAAAAAGCAGTGTAAATGCACTGTTGTGTTCCGGTTTGAAGGACATTGTAGCCAGAGTAACTACTGGACATATTGAGACTTAACATCTTATGTCTCAGGATGGCGAGTGCAGTGGCATGCCAAGCAATGCTTTGAAATTCATGGTGTTGTTTGGTTTTGCTACTGTCCATGAGCGGTCGTATCGCTTACCATCAGGCGAATGGAATGCTTGTATCGCCATTCATTGCAATAAAATAATTAATCAATAATAATATATAAACAATGAAGAAATGCAACGCAATGTCAATGCCACGTCTACCTCGGTGGCGCAGTTGTACTGCGAAACAATTACAACGCTGAGATCTCAGGTTCAAATCCCGGGTCGGGCTAAGTGAACATGAATTTTTCTATTCATTATCAGCCGGGAGTCAGGATTTTGTCACGATATAGCGATAGGTTCGCTCCGTATCACATCGTCGGCCAGAACACACAAGGCGAAACGTGGATATCCTGGTTGCTAACACGGCATCTCTGCCTGCCCCTTCTGAGAAAAGGTATGAATTTATGTATGTTATGTATGTACGTATATAAGAAATGCAACGACTCACACCATTTATATCTGCCATATATTTTCTCCCATCTTATCTCTGAGTTTGAAGTCCTTGCTTGTCCAACGGGAACACTACATTTTTCTGGATAAAAAGTAGCCTATGTGTTAATCCAATGTATCAGATACCTCCATTCCAAATTTCATCAAAATTGGTTTAGCTGCTTGAGCATGAAGAACTTTCGTATTTATAATATTAGTAGGATATATGCACTCATACTCCTTGTTCTAAAGTCATTACACAATAGTCAAAACACATTAATCATCAAAATATAATAAATTAGCTTCTAAAATATTAACATGTGCACATATATTATACATCGACCATCACCTACATGAGTCAGTCAACGAATAATTTGTTCCGTTTATATATTTTGTCACAGAACTGTAAAAGTATGCAAATGTCGCACACACAGGTCACACGCTCACGACCCTCCATGTGTTAGACAAACAACTCGCGACACATATCGTTTTAAATATTATTTATTTGACAAGCGACCTCTTAATATTGTACTTTGTTTTGTAATTTTGTGACTTTAACATAATATTATTTAAAATTAAATATATTACGTAATTGTATAATTCAGTTTTACTTGGGATCCTTATAGTGTTTTTTAATAACTCTACTTTTTCTCCACTATCACAGCTTAACATTCTTCATGACTATAGCAACACATGAACCTCCACTGCTGAGCATTGGTCTCATCTACGCACAACGAGAGTTGAAGTGAGAATTTACGCGATACTTCACCGTGTTGACTAATGGCGGTGCATTATTCTTGACATACATAAAAATTATAAAAAAAAAATATTGGTAAATACTAGCATATAAATTCTTGTTAAGACCCCTATCATCATTGATATGATATGATATGCAGCTTTCCTCAAAGCGTTTTTCTGCACCGTTAAAGTACCTACGTGGTAATTGACAACAAACACATTACTGCGATAATTCAGAAGCATGCGCTGGGATTCGAAACCACATCGTTTCGGTAAATTGAGTATGGCTTGCTACCAAGATGCCACTACACACACCACAGCGCCTAATGTAAACTTCATGATAATATTACACCAAACCATTGGTATTAGCAGAATTACAACAGAGCAAAATATCTCGGTGTTGTGGTGAGGCGCAGCTGCAATATAAGATGCCGTTTCCTTGAATATAATTAGATTATTATCAAGTTTCAAATTAGTCCAAAAACACAAATCTTTTTAAGGACGTTAATAAATCTCAAATGAGTCAACTTGACTGCGACAAGGTAATCTCAAGTAAAAGGGCCTTATGAAACTGGAAGTATAATCGTTTCATTCGCGCTATAATACTTTCGCGACTTGTTAACGCAATACCTATGAACCTTATACTTTATCGGAATCAGTATGATTCCAGATTAATGCAACTACAAAAATAAACAAAACCATTGTGCAAAAACGCGCAAAGAACCAGATTTGCAGATTAAAACGATAAGTAGGCGCGGCCACAACTTGAATTTGGCAACAGATTGACCTTCCCAATTGATGGTTTCTCTAAACTTAATTATTAATGTGCATATAATCTATGTAGTGCGGCTCGCTTGATTGATGGAGTCGTATTCGCTTAACGTTGGTTAACGCTAAGAGAGGTTGCGAACTCGACTTAAAAGTATATCGACCACATTTATTACGTACGCAACCGACAAACCGCTGCTTACAAAACACCAGTACATGAGCACATTGAGCACATAGCTATGTCTTTATTCGAGAGAATTACCAATCAATATTTCTGTAAAATCTATGTCAAGCTAATTCATTAACTGCCATTTAAATACCCGGTAGAGACTAGCAAGAAACTACCATTTAGTCAAGTCATAACTCAAGCCTCCCTTGTCAGTTACAGACATTCTGTTTCTTTACAAAAACATTCATATTTCATTTAAATACATTTGTTATAAACTAATCTAAACAATTATTTGCATTTTTCTGTGCACATAAAAAACATACGCATTAGGTTTTAAAATAGCAAAAATATAAAATAAACGCGTGTTATGTAAGTCGGCGCCAGACTTTATATTTAGACGTGTTTTATAGATACTTATCATAAACTTATTATTGACAAGCAAGCTCAACCGGTCCATGAGTAGAGCGCCATTTAGTCTCGCAAGCGACACCGTCCATACGAGCCGTGTAAAGTATCACTTCACACTCACGAACTTTGCAAACCACGCTCCAAGCTTGTCACCGCCCGAAATACTCGTATCTATTGGAGCTTTACTGGCGCACCGATCTCCATCAATGATGCAAAACTTGTATAATAATTGACACCAATACATACTTATTATTACTATCTGATCATTATCTTCAACCTGCAACTTTTATCAATAAGAGCGTTTATATACTAGACACCTATATCTAATAACACAATTGGCGTCAACCGCGCCGCCGCTGTCGTCACACTCGCCGCTCGTGTCCCGCTGCCATCGTGGACGCAGCCTCACAATAACTCAATTTCTTTTCCTACCAATTTAAGATAAAATATATCTGTTTTTGTATTATCCCTATTTCCATCATACTATTATACACATCTTAAAGTACTGGCTATAATATTCCTAAACAAACAGTAATTAATGTGACTTTCTACCAATTAGCATTTTACTGTTTGCCGCCTACAGAAAAATAATAGCAATATCACAAACGATGCTACTGTATATTCATCAGGCGCGTCGACCGAATCTATCCTCCACAAAATAATATATATATATATATATAATAAATTTGTTACCGATCGATGTCTGTACATGGAAAATAAATGAGAAAAGCTAATATGGGGAGTCTGTATTATCGTAATAAAACTCAAAGCAATGATTTTTTTATATTTTGTCTGTTTATCTGTCTGTCTGTGCGGTTGTGGGCGATGACGATATGGACGTATTTTTTTTTTTTTTATTTATTTATTTATAATGCATAAAACATGGGTATAAAGATGTTATAATATCCGTGTCGTAACATACATGTTCTGCTAGAAGGTATAGCATGCAATATTATAATATCGCTCATCCAATAGAACAATGACGTAACTACGTCTTAGCTATTTTTCAGGAGAACTTTTTAAAAGTTTGAGATTTAAAATATAATGTATTTCCAATTATTCTGATGAAATTCTTTTAATATTAATGTAAGTAACTGTACTATCAATGATAATTTACAATAACTTCATGAGAAACTCAAGAAAACTTTTCAATAAGACATTCAAAAGTCATTTTCGACTTTTTGTAATTACGTCGTTGTTCCATTGGATGAGCGATATGTCTTAATCTAAATAATTATAATTATATGTATCTATTTATTTAAATATTCTTGCAAGCTGTAATAATTGCAATTTGCAAGCCATTCATACAATTTTGCCTTAAACAGCCGGAATGTCAAATTTCTTAAGTGGCTGGGTATCTTATTGTAAATACGCACACACATAGCTAGGCAACTTTTATTATATTTAGTTAACCTTGGCACTTCATCAAGTACTAATCTATTCGGATTTCTTGTATTTCGAGGGAAGATATTAGCCGCTGTTTTAAAAAGATACTAATTTTTATAGACGAAAACACAGACTTCGTAAATATAGAGGGATGGTAGTGGTAAAAGTCCGAGTTCCTTGAACAAGGGTTTACACGAGTCCCCAGGTAGAACTCCGCACATTGACCGTATGCATTTTTTTTGTGCAATGAAGGCTCTATTCATGTCTGTGCTGTTGCCCCACATTATGAGACCATAGCGTAGTATTGATTCGACATAAGCGTGATAAGATATTTTTGCCGTTTTTATGTTCGTTACCTTCTTCATTTGCTTTAATGCATATACGAATTTATTTATATTTTGTGAGACATTGTTTACGTGTGTTTTCCAGTTTATATTTTCATCTAATGTAATTCCTAAAAATTTTGTTTCTGTTACCTGTTTAATTTTATTTATTTTTAATTTTATGTTCGTTTTAATATTCGATCTATTAAAATGAATATAAACAGATTTGTCCATATTCATTTTTAATTTATTATTTTCTAACCAATTTAGTAGTTTATTTATTGTATTATTAATGTCAATTTCATGATCTTCAATTGTATAAAGTTTTTTATTAGTTGTAATTATAATAGATATGTCATCGGCAAATAATATGCATTTATGGTTTGTTATATTTATGATGTCATTAATGTAAAGAAGAAATAATAATGGGCCTAGCACACTTCCCTGGGGTACACCACTCGTATTATGTCTGTAGCCCGAGGAATAGTGTGACATGTCTCTATTTTCATTTAGTTTGTTTATTGTAACACATTGTTGTCTGTTATTTAAGTACGACGCTATCCATTGTTTTACGGGTCCCCTTATTCCGATTGCTTCTAACTTTGCGAGTAGGATATCATGCGATACTAGATCAAAGGCTTTTGATAGATCAAGGAAGAGACTTGTAGTCAGTTGATTGTTGTTAAGATTTGAAAGTATAATTTTTATTAGGGAGAATATAGCTAGACTTGTCGATTTATTTTTTTGAAATCCAAATTGTTCTTTTTTTATAATCTCGAATTTGTTACAGAAGTTAATCAATCTCATATACATACATTTTTCATATACTTTGGACATAATAGGTATTAACGTTATAGGTCGGTAATTACTAATATTACATCTATCTCCTTTTTTAAATAATGGTTTTACTATAGACCGTTTTAACGCATCAGGAAATGTTCCTTGCAAAAATGAGAAGTTAATTAAGTAAGTTAGAATGCCACTTAGTTCATTACAACAGGATTTGATGACTTTTGTGTTGATTTCATCATATCCCTCTGCTCTAGTGTTGCGTAATGACTTAATTACTTTCTGCATCTCACTTTCATGCATGGGTTTAAGAAACATTGAATTTACTGACATATTTGTTAAGGTATTTTGATAATTAGTGTTTTGATAAGCTGTGTCTTTTAAATTTGTATAGTGTTTATTAAATAAGGAGGCTATTTCTATAGGATTTATGATTTTATTGTCATTTATTTTTATTACTTCTATATTATTTTTAGAGTTCATTTTACTTATTTCATTTTTTATGACCGTCCAAGTTGCCTTGCATTTGTTAGAATTTATATTGATATATTTAATATTTGCATTTTTTTTTGAGTTATAAATGCATTTTTTAAGAAGTTTAGAATGCGTAATATACTTAATTTTACTGGCAATATTTTTTTGTTTGTAGTAATTAAAGCGAAGTATCCGTTTAGTCTTGCAGCTACGCTTAAGTCCCTCACTTATCCAATTTTGTTTATTCTTATTATGTAAATTTATCTTAACTCGTACTTTTGGAAAACAAAGATTGTAGAATAGACATAATTCATTGTGAAAATCATTAAAAGCGGAATTTGCGTCAGTTCTCAAGTATATATCAGACCAAGACAAACTTTGCAAACATTTTTTATATTTCTGTAAGTTATTCAAGTTAAAATCTCTTTTATATATATAAAATGGTAGTTGATTCTGTGGTTTCTTTATAATGGGAAACTTCAACATTTGAGCGGTATCATGATCTGAGAGATGCAGAGGTAATATAGTTGCAGTTGCATTATTAATGTTACTTAATATGTGATCGATACAAGACGACTTGCGTGTAGGCATGTCGATGTGTATTTTTAAATTATAATTGAAACATAAATCATATAAGTCGCTTGTTATGACACTCTTTTTTAACGTATTTATATTGAAGTCCCCGGTTATAACAATATTTATTTTATATTTATATTTTTTAAGTAGTTCATCTAAAAATTTGTCCAATTTAAATATGAATTGATTAGGATCTGATTGGGGGGTTCTATAAATACATATAATTAGCAATTTATACATCGTTATTTCTAACCCACAGGCCTCAAATGTATTTTGTGCGGCATATTTTTTAATGAGTGGCAGCTCTTTATATATCAGTCCCTTTCTGCATAAAATGCAAGTACCGCCTCTTTGTTTTACTCTGCAGAAGCTAGTAGCCATATCATAGTTGTATATTTTTACATAATTTTCATATCCTATCTTTACAAAAGTTTCAGAAAGGCAAATAACATCTGGATAATTTTTTTGTGTTTGAAGTTCTTGTAAAGTGATTTCTAAAAGTTCTTGTTTGGATAATATACTGGCGATATTTTGATGAAGTATTCTAAAGCAATGCGTAGTAATTACATTAGATACGAAAAAACGAGTTTCTCTTTTTTTCTACAGGGAAATAGTAGGGAATTGTCCCCTTCTGACTTTTAGTGGCAGTTTCTAATAATCTCTTAGAGTTAAGAGGTTTTGCTCTATTGAAGTAAAAGGGAATTGTCCCTTTTTTATCTTCACTTGATATCGTGTTCAATTTAGCATTTAAATTATTTGACGCGATTATTTTCCGAATTTCCTTAGGGTTCAAATATTTATCAGAATAATCATTACAGTCTATTGTAAATATCAATGATTTGGCAATTTCGAATAGCTTTGTGTGTACGCAATTTACAAAGTGGCATTTTTCATACATTTTACATAATTGTTTCATTGAATAATTTAGTTTTTTAACATTTAAATGTATATTATTTACGACATTAAGTACAATGACAGTGTTATTTTTGAATTTTTCTAATACATTTTTTAATTGAGACAATACAAAGTTTATGTTCCGGTCATTCTCACCCACAGATATTATAAGTAGCTGATACACTGGATTAACACTTAGGCTACTTTTGATCCAGTAAAATTTAGTGTTCCCGTGGGATGAGGAAGGAATTCCGATATACATATTTATTACTTTTATATACTCAAGAGGATGATATGGTACTGGATTACATGCCTTGAGTGAGAATGAGACGGGACGGGCGGGATAAAACGGGACGGGGTGGGACGGGATGGGAAATTCCAAAGTTGATGACGCAGACGAAGTTTGCGGGCAGAAGCTAGTATTATGCTATATACGTCACGTGCATGATTAATAACACAGGCTACACATTATACAGTTGCATAGGTCATGATCGTCTCCATGCTAATGACGAGTTAATTAGATGCGCTCACTATCCTTATATTTGTTAATGGACATTTTTACTTGGACATCAGAACATTATTATTTAATTTACATAACAGTATCCTCGAGTATATTTGATTAATTAGACGTTATAGTCGAGATTTTTATAATCGGAAACTTAAAAAAACATCAGGATGCTTGTTTGGAATTTGTAGACTCAACGTATGTCCGTCTCCATAGATCCTTAATGATGACCCAAGTATTAATATATCATGTAATTCTGGTCCTCAAGGGGCAAAAGGTCAAAACCGTTTGTTGTCTACGATTAACTGACTAATCACTTATAATAGTAGTAACGTGCCTCCCGACATTTTGTCTAGTGAACACTAGTATTCAGAGATTTATGTAATATATTCCGAATAGTTAGTACGTAACAAATATATCTAACTTTTATGCAATAATCTGCGATTTTATAAGCTCATATATCTACATAAAAGCCTCGAAATTCAGCGGATACTATCTCATGTCTACCAGCTACCTGCTCTTATCTTACACCTGCATCATTTCGGCGCATGTAACATTACCCATGTTGCAAACTACATCGTGCACCTGGCTATATTTTTGGCTTTAGTTGTTTAAAATAATTTAAAGCAGACTTAAGCACACTGATCTGAGAATCGCATCACGTCTACGATCTCAAAGCAATTGTTTTCATACAAGTTTTTATTTCAAAATCACCCCCCTCTATGTTTAGAGCAAACCAGGTGTCATGGGTATTGGAAAATAAAGATTTATCGGTCTCACAATACTTAGGCGCGAATTAAAACTTGTACATTAGGTAAACATGGGACCTCTTGTTTTACAGGTAGCATCTTTAGTCCCAACCAACCGCGTAACAAAGGCTGACGACATCAAACATATAACACGACTTACATGGATTCTCAGCATCATCACCTACCAGTCAGTCGCTAATCATAGCCCACCACCAAGGATCTCTACCCCGCTCTGATAAAAGCGACTTACTGCAAGAAATATTAAACCATTTGGAACAAAATGAATACTAGCAACAAACCATTAATAAACGATTAGTTTTTAGGTCTAATATCATACATAATATTTGGAATGTAAACGATTGTACATACACACGATTCATCTACCTCACCATTATTGCGACAGACTTCAATTGAAAGTCCCGATGAGAAATAGAAAAGAAATTGAAGAGTTGGAAATATACGTGTTCATTTCAGGGAATTACTATACGGGAGCCAAAAAATTAACCTTTAGTTTTCGTCGTCGTATCGTCAGATATAAAGACATTCCTAATTACGTAAGGCAGATGTATAGCAATAAAAACAAAGTGAATATACAAGAGCCGGTAAGAGTCGACCCCATCGAAATTACGCCAGCCAAATCAGTGCCATCCTAAGCAATGGCTAAGTGCCCTTAGCGTTTAGTTATATGATGAACCTTCACAAGAATCCCTGTGTATAATTTCGGGAGAAGAGCTCAATCTACTGTAGCACCTAATTTAAAATTTAAGCTAATGACCTTCCATTAAATAGATTCAACATTAAAGTATCGGACTGTCGCAATAATGAAACGTTAATGTATCGCCTTCACATTTCGTTTGTTTACCTGTGTCGCGCGAAATATTCCACGTCGCATCCAACTTGACAATTTTAACCTGTTGCGATAATCGCATCCACGTACGATACTCTACATGTTGACTTATAGCTGCTATTTGACATAGTATTGCACATTACATTAATTTCTAATTTAATTTTTTCCATTACGGAGCCCTTGTTTCGTGTCAGCTTTCGCTATGAAAACAGTCGGTATGTCATAGCACGCAATTGAAGTTGACGCACGTGACGTCACTGGTCTATACTAAATGTCGTCCATTAGATAAAGCAGATGTGTCGGCATATGAATTAATTACAATAATGCGAAATTGCGGCAACAACCCTGTCGCTCCGCCCCGCGCCGCCCCCGCGCACCTCCGCCGCGGCCAAACGCACCCGCGACACTTTTGCAAATTGTGTGACCTCGCCCGCGCCACCACCGCTATAAAACACAACCGCATCTCGCAGCACAGCATCAGTCTCCGCCGACTCCTTCCGACTCACCCAACACAAACACTCAACATGAAAACTTTCGTAAGTACCGATACCACCGACTATTGAAATTAAGCATCAATAAAAAATTACGATTTACGATCTCGTGATTGTTACAAGGATGTTAAAGTGATGTGGCATCTTAAGAAGCAGTTATAACAGTGTAATTGTTGTGTCAGGTGTGCATCGTCCTGCTCGCCGCCGCCGCGGTGGCCGCGCCCGCCCCCGAGGCCGGCAAGCGCGACAAGCGCGGCTTCCTGTCCGGGCTGGGCTACGGCGGGTACAGCTCGGGCTTGTACGACACCGGCTTCGGCTACGGCGGAGGCTTCGGCTACGGCGGAGGCTTCGGTTACGGTGGCGGCTTCGGCTACGGCGGCATCGTGAGCGCGCCCATCATCGAGCACGCGCCCATCATCGAGCATGCTCCCGCCATCGTCCACGAGCCCGTCATCGTCAAGAAGATCGTTTCTGTGCCTAAGGTGCGTACTCAATCATCATGTCCTGTACTGTGGTAATGTATTGCCAGCATAGCAAAGTATTTGTATGCCTTGGTAAGCATCAATCATCACCAAGCAAGAGACATCGATGTTGGTAGTCTGTAGCTATTTGTAACCAAGATATAATGTTTGTGTGTTTTGTGCAGGTGGTCGCTGTGAAGAAGATCGTGTCGTACGCACCCACCATCTCCTCGGGCTGGTGGTGAGCGCGCCCTGCGCCGCCCCGCGCCGCCCTGCGCTGCTTGCCAAATCCTACCTTAGACAAATATTAATATATACATTATACATACTACTGTTAAGTTTACAAGCCTCTTGTCTGTAAATAATATTGTTCGCAATAAACTACCAAATTTAAACTTATATGTTTTATTGTTTCACTCCACTGAGCTAAACAATGATAACTACACAGGTTTATATAGGTATATGAATTACACTATTAGAAAATAAAATTACATAGAAAGGAAAAAAAGGTACGGTATACTCGACTAAGCACGCCTATAATCTCTGGGCACTGGGTCACCGCACACAGATACCTAATACTTGTCCCACAAATTTTAACGAGAACAATTCAAGGATAACATGTGATTATGATACGATGAAGTAATATCTAATGGCAACAAGTGCGTGTCGCTGTACGGAGTAATGCGATATGTGGGGCGCCGCGCTCGTCCAACACTTTCGCTAATAATCCGCCATCGATGACTAACCACTCCGTTCACAGCTAATGTGATAAACAATTTATTCCGACAACCGAACATAAGATTTAAACCCTATTCCACAAAATCAACCTACATATTTTTATATTGTCACTTTTATATTTTGTCATTTTTTTTTCATTTTTATATTTTCTTATATACTTGAACCACAGCTGAGCAGTCGACAACATAAAAGTCGATGGTTAAAACCATCGACCTTTATTTTGGGTTCAGACCCAAAGCACTACATCGCTGACTTTTCGAAGTTACGTGTGTCATAGTTAATGGTTGCTCGTTTTAAGGTTGGAAGGAAACTCTGAGAGGTAATCTGCATACGTGCGAGTTCTGCTCCATGCTTCTGTGACACGCAAAAAGACGCATATGGGCAGATTATCATTTTCCTTTTATAGTTGTTATTGTCGCACCCCACCTGGTGTCAACTTAGATTCAGCTGGTAGAGACCGCGTCATGTATCATACCCAGTTACATAATAAGTTACGCCGACGTCGTCATCGTGATCGTGGTCTTCTAATTCTCAAGCATTGATATTGGGTTACAGTAAAGCTATAACAGCCGCTACCACAGTTGCAGTACGTTAGATGGGTTGCTCGACACACGCAGCTCGAGACCAGCACACACAAAACCAGATGGCGTAGAGCAGGGCTTCCCAATGTGGGACCCCATAGGACGGGGTCGAAATCGGTTGCCCCGGGATCGACATAAATGAAACTGATTTTGAAGGTCGACGAGGTTTTAAAAAGGACCCCCATTTATAAACACAAGTGTTATGTATACCAACTGTATAACTACATTTTTAAAAAATCAAGTCGATAAGTGTGCATAAGTTTAAATAAAATAGAAATAGAGACAGGTTCATTTCGAAACAGGGATCTCTTACCGAAAATAGTTTGATGTCCCTAGCGTAGACTATCTCTCAGCGCCACATTGGGTAAAGCTTTCAACTTTTGATTTTAAGTCACAGCAATGCAATATGTGACATGTGGCGTCGGACACCACTTTGCATGCAAAACATGAAGAATAATATTTTCTTTAGCTACATTATGCATCCCCGAAGCAAAAGATTTAGTTGCGTTGTGCGTTCTGGTCACAAGTCCAAAGATTAGCAAGCCGTGTCAGCTGTCCACGAGATCATGTGGATGCGGAATATAATTATGCATCTGGTACAAGTTCGAAGGAAGTTGCAACATCGAGATCAATTCGCGCGTGATGCAAGCGAGCGACTTCGTCGCGCCCACGGCATATTGTCATTAACGACGTCAATATTTGCATACGTACACAATTTGGATATTCGCATATACTTATACATTTGCATCAAGATCATCCACTATACATATAATTCCATTTGCTACGATATTGGAATTCAAAAACTCTCCGTTATTTGTTTTAGTCAGGCACCATTCGGTTGTTCAGAAAATGTTATTGTTTTTTTTAGATAACTAAGGATGTAAACAATATAGTAAAGTATAATTACTGTAACCTATATGTGTAGAATATGGACGATTGCAACATCAGAGGTGTCCGTCGCGCATTGCCGACCCTCCAAGAACTCCAAATAATTAATTAATACCTTGAATAAAATAAAATCTTATAAAAAACTGCTAATGACTTACACGGAGTACGAATAATTGAACTGAAAGTGTGTTACACATTGCCAGTCATAACAATGTTTTCGTGTGGTGTAATTTCAATAAAATGTGGTACTTCCTCTGGCCCGTGTCCAGTATTTTTTTTTGTTGTTGTTCGTCGGCGTGCAGTATGTGTAATGTATTCCGCGGGCGCAGTGCAGGTAGCGCGCGGTGGTAATGAGCCGCGGAGTTCCTCGTGCCGACACGCGGAAGGAAGCGCGCCCACGCTGACAGCCGCCACCGCCGCCGCATGCACTGCCACCGAAAACCAAATATATCTATACAGAGTTGCATGCTACATAAACCTAGCGGAATGATAGCTTATTAAATCAATTTGTCCTACTTGTGGTTCGTTTTAATTTGTCGTGCCCAAAACTTTTTTTTCTTGCTATATTATATTTCGTATAAAATTCTAATATCTATATCTATATCAGCCCATATACATCCCACTGCAGGGCACGGGCCTACTCTACAATCGCGAGAATCGATTGAGAGTGGTTAGGCCATAAAGTCCACCACGCTGGCCTAGTGCGGGTTGGCGGACTTACATACCGTAGAAATTCTTTAAAATCGCTACGGTATGCAGGTTTCCTCACGATGTTTTGCTTCACCGTTAAAGTGCGTGGTGATTGACTATCAATACACACATAACTCCGAAAAGTCAGAGGTGTGCCCTGGGATTTGAACCCGCGACCACCGTGAACATGTAGGCGGTCGCGTCTTGTCCGTTACCAACAGGCCACCACGCATTTCCACGCACGCCGTATAAAATTAAACACATCAAAATATTTTCAGCATTGTAGTTTCGACAAAATAATTTTTTTATGTTTACATACATAGAGGTTGCCGCTTGAGAAAGGGTAATAGTGTAAGTGGTCATCAACGGCACAGCACACTGGAATGGCTGTGAATCACAGCGGGTGTGTTGTGGCAGCTCTGTGGAGGGCGGCGCGGCGGCGCGACGAGGGGGCCCGCTGCACCGACAGCCGTAGTGGAGGCACCGATGACTCTCGCCAGTCGCCACACTCGCTCGCCCGCGCGCCCGCTCGCCGCACGTCACCCGCATAAGAGACATGGACACCCTCGTGAGTACTCACATCACCAGCTGACAATACTGCGCTCTTCACACCTATTCCTACTAAGCACTCCCCTTATATTTTCAATCCCAAGTATACAAGCACGTGACTTTCCTGGAGCATGCTTTCGTTGTAATAGCTCATAGCTTTACTTACTGAACAAGTAAATAGTGCATCTAGTGAAGTAATATTGGTGTGTGTCAGGCTCGGTTACTGCTGCTGTCGGTATGCGGCTGGGCGCGGTGCGAGCCGCTACGCGCGGCGCACCACCGCCGCAGCCACTACGGCGGCGTGTATGCCGGCGAGTTCTCGCACGAGTACGAGCCCTACGTGTTCGCGGCGTTCCCGCTGCACCCGCCCATGCCTGTGCTGCACGTTCTGTCGCCCACGCCGCTGGCGCCCGCCAAGCGCGAGGTGCTGCACCCCGCACCCAAGCACCGCGCGCCCTACTCGCGGCCCTCCTACGCCACTTCCTCCGCCTCCTTCACGGACTTGTCGCGCCCGCTCTCTACATACGCGCACGACGACTACCCGCGCGCGTCCTACTCGCACTCCGAGTACACCAGACCCGCTTCCTACTCGGAGTACACCCGGCCCTCCTACACACAGACGGAGTACGCCAAACCCTCATATGTGAGCTCGTACGCGCGACCCTCTTACGCCGATGTGTACCAGGAAACTTCCTACAGTCGGCCGGAGACGCAGCCGTCGTCCGAGGAGTCGGAGTACGCGGCACAGATGTACCCCACGTCGGTGGCGCACGTGACGTACGCCAAGCCGCCACCGCAGTCGCACGCGCAGCCCGCGCCGCCGCAGCCCTACCCCGCCAGCCAGGAGACGGCACCTACCATCCTTTACGCCAAGCCCACTGCGCACGGCGGCTACTCCTACCAAAAGGAGCCCACCAAGAAGCAAGCGGCGCCTAAAAAAGTGCCGCCGACGGAGTCACCCGTCATCATTCGAGTGCACAAGTACAGAATAACCAGGACGTGATGCGCACACGCCCCGCACCACGCGCGCGCCGCTCGGAGACTGCTTGCTAGGATATCCTACAGCTCTTATTCCATACCTTTGTGCGAGTCTCCCAGAGAGCGCGTAGCGGAGTGCTCGCAGCGCGGAGCATCCGCCACGTACATAGTTCTTAAAATGTTATGTAACCATGTAGTTAACAGTATTTATAAATATGTTTGTAACTTATTGTAAGGTAAGTACTTATAAACCTAGATTATCATAATATATCGATCACATATCGAAAGATATAATTTCGACCTAAGACGAACTAAACTAGATAATTTGTATCTGTACAGAGCAAGAAGTTCTTACTTATACGTTGTAGTGAAACTGGTTGATCAATTCCGACTTCTCTCCGACCCCGTTATCGACTCAAATTTTATTACATTAAGAATCTAAGCTAATTAACAGTGTTTTATTTTTTATTTCCTTCACGTACGAAAATATTGCAGTATAGTATGTAAGAGACTCGGTGGTTCGGGCGCGTTGGTACAGCAGCCGCCCTAGCTAGCGAGAAGTGGCCACTAAAGGGTTTTTTGTGCATACCCCGGCACCACCACCGACGCGCTGCAGACAGGCACCCAGCGTGCCGCGCTAGTAACCCAGAGACCTAGTCATACCCTTCCTGCTACCTCCCACAACTCACGAGAATAAAATCAGCTTAAGGAGCTTATTCTACGATAAAAGTTAGCCTTACAAATGTTTAAGTATACAATGACCTATTAATTCAAAATAGATGGTCACCACATTTCACGCCTGTTCTATAATCTTTTATAATTAAAAATTAGGTATATTAATTAAGAGTATCATGTCCAGTTCGAATAATAACTCGGTAACTATTTTATTCTTTAGATTGTTTTCTTCGCATTCTGTAGTGAATAAACCACCTTTTTTTACTTAAAAACACAGGGTTTACTTTCATAATGAACGGCATACAACACGTGACAAATCGGAAGTGTCGTGTGAACTACCGGCACTATACATCGCGTGTGATGTGCGCCAGTCGCCACTGCTCGGTACTCGGTAGCGATCGAACTAAAAGCAATCACCGACATTATCGCTAATGAACAACATTAGTTACGCGTGTGATCGCGACCGTAAAATGTGCTAATTACTCTAGACATCGTGTCTATTTAAACCATCAGTTGTAACAAACTATACCTATATAGGGATAAGATCACTACCTATCCGAAATCCTATCCTATCCTACAGCCTCCGTGGCTCAGTTGGTTAGACGCCGCCTGTGAAACGAGAGGTCGCAGGTTCGATCCCCGCACCGAAACAAATATTTGTGTGATCCACAGGTATTTGTTTCGGGTCTGGGTGTTTGTGAGACCGAAAAGTCTCTCGTAGTTTCTGATACCCATGGCACAAGACTCGATCTTAGTGTGGGGTCAGGACTATGTATGTGACTTTTGGGTGTATTTATTTATTTATAAGCTCGGTAAATTTTAGATAACAAGGAGCACCTCTGCCGACCCTTTTGGGGATTCAGGCGTAAGTTTAGTCAGAAGGAGGAAAGTCAGAAACATATTCTGGGTCATGGCTGACACAACGAGCAACTTTTTGGTTCCAAAACAACCAGATCCCTATTAATTTTGCACATTACACATAAACAATTATGTGCGCGAATCCAACCCTCATCTTCCTGTTTAATAAGTACCTACCTATTGCAGCATAAAACCCACTAGGTAAGCTATGCTGACACACATTCCCATTAGTTATATACGAATTACGATATCTTTAAAAGTAGTGTGCAGGTTACAACATTGCATTTTATTCTTCACGCGCTCCATGGACTTTAACAAAAATATTATGGATAAACTTAGGTACTTAGTGAATAACTATAAGGAAAACTGTCTGTGCTTATCTGATTTGGACGAAGCCGGCAAAATTAGCTCGACCGGTGAGAAACTACTGATTGTATTTTGCAAACTGGTGTTTAATGATAAAAATTTAGGAACTTATTTTTTGTTTTTAATCATTTGCTTATTATTGTATATTTTGAACCGACTTTAAAGGAGGGTATCAATTCGTTGAGTTTTTTATTATTTATGTATAGTTTTGTATAATGGCTATACAGTGTCTAATGTACAGTCTACGTGATGACTGTTATTATTGGAACGAATTTCCATAACGCGCGTTGCGAAAGGGGGCTAAATGGAAAAAATTAAAACAAAAGTTGTAACGACGATTTTTGCTATAGTTGTAAGCCGTGCGGCGCGGCGTGCGCGTCTTTCTCTGTCTGTCTCTCTCTCTCATAGAAACCAAGCCAGTTATTTCTCTCTCTCTCTCATAGAAACCAAGCCAGTTATTTTCGTTTCATCTTTCTATTTCGCATTGAACAGTGTGGTGTCGCGACGATTATTTTTGTTGAGTGTATACAGGTTTTTTGTACATAATAAATAATAAAAAAAAATCGAATTTGGTTCCATCCGGGTGTCCCTTGACACCTCTCAAGTTTTTTAAAATTATAATCAGTTGACCGATTACAATTTTTTAACTGTATCAACACTAAAAATGACATGTTTCAGCTGGTTTCGCGGTGTTTTGAATTTTGACATTTTATAAAAAACTTAATTTGGTCACAATTCTTTAATTATTATTCAATTAATATCAATTTTAAATAATTAAGTAGGATTTTTTTATGAGCTAACGAGCTGTGATGTAACAGTGAATAATCAGTACGAAGTAGTGTTGAGTAGGACATACAAGAAGTAGTACATTTGTCCCGAACATGACGTCAAAATGTAAGAGCGGCTCAACTTTTTAAAGTGTACTACTTCATATTTTGTGTCCCGGTAGTCGGTACTACGTCATTTACATGATCGTGCTTCAAACGAGGGAGAGAGGAATATTTTATATGACGGAGAAGCACTGTGTCAGACAGTACAAATATTTGTACTAATACCTTCAAACTATCTAACGTATTGACAAGCGTCAGTACGCCTCGCTTCAATTGAAGTGGGACATTGTACTGGCTCAGTACAAAAATGAGGCTACTCTTACAAACTCTTTTTCAAGTCATGTCCTACTCAACACTAGTACGAAGTATAAAATGCCGCGAGTGAAAATAGACTATGTGGTCAGTTTCAGCAGCGAAGATCCCGTGAGTATTGTTAATCAGATTACTTAACTTACTTACAAACGAATCCTTATTATAGTAACTGAAAATACTGCAGATTATCAAAAATATTCCATATTTTGGCCAAAGAGGTATCAATGATGTGACCAAGTTCAATGACAGTAATATCGCATGGTGTACTTCCAATTTTTTTGTGTTATGAAACTTACAACCTAATAGTGTAAAAATAGTTACTTACTATACTTTTGAGTGACCAACAAAATGCCATACTTATATTTAATTCCATCTGGTACATAATATAAAACTTTGTTATACAAAATCTTTAATCTAAGATGAGACAACGAATAATCAAATACTATACATTTAACAGGAGCACCCAGCCAACAACCTGCTGGCTCGGGAAGTGAGCAAGAAGAAATGGCTCTGCAAGATGGGCGAGCCGTCATGCTCAGTGGTGCTGCAACTGGCTAAAGCCGTCAAAGTAATTGCACTATACAGTGTTCTTTTACTGAATAGTGGAGGAGACCTGACAACATTTATTGAAACCTTGTATAGGTTATGGTCTAAATTCTAAGCAGTTCATACTTAAATCTATTAATTTATATTCAATAGCTATTGGATATTTTTTATTATGTGAATAATAATAACTCCAGAATTTCAATAATTTATTTATTTACAGGGTCTTTAATTTACACAAAAAAAAAGGAAAAAATTAAAAAACAGTATAAATGGCTATCTTATTGCTCCAAGCAATGTCTTACAGAGAACCATGGGATGGAATTAAGAAAATCAGTATAAAATATTTTGGTTAATCATTTTTAAGTGTATTTTTTGTCTCATAGTAAAAACATTCTAGATTAATATTGTGATGTCTCCACAACTCTGAATAATCATACATTCTACAAAATCAAAATTATTAGTTTCATTTTTACATCCCACTTTTATTTTAAAAAGAAAGTGTATTTTTAAATAAACTGTGAATTACCCTACTGCTCTCAAATAAAGTAGGCCAGGGTTGCATTATTTCTTATATTATTAAATATTGATAGATTTCAGGTGTGCACATTGGTGCATATCATGCAGCACTAGTGGAGGTGCTGGTGGGCCGCTCGGAGAAGCCTGATGATCCTTTTGAGGTGAGCACTGTGCAAATAACTTAGCATTTAGGTAATATACTTTGTTTTATTTAAGTGTCTGGATGAAAACTGTTTCCAATATCCATGTAGCTGTAGAAATATTTAAGGGTAATCCAGTATCAGATTTCCTGTGAATTGTTAATCTCGTAGTAGGAAATTTCACAATGCATAGTGCAGTACACATTTGTGCCATTCGTGATTGTGGTAGTAGGTACTTGGTTTATGATTGACTTAAACAATAAATACACATATTCTTGATAGCTAAACATTAGCTTGTAACATGTAAAACTAGTCAGTAAGAGTGTGTGTGCGTGTGCGTGTGCGTGTGCAGGTGCTGGTGCCCAGCAGCGTGTTGTTGTCTCCGAGCGAGAGCCGCGGGGCGGGCGGGGCGGGCGGGGCGGGCGGCGTGCAGCGCGTGCGCTCGTTCGGCGCGGCGGCGCTGGCGCCCGCGGCCGCGCAGCGCTGGGACCGCGTGCGCCTCGTGTGCGCGCAGCCTTACAACAAGCACTGCAAGGTACTGCCTCACTGCGTGACGTTACTAATGCCTTCATACCACACTCCGACTAATCCACAAGGATGGTTTGTTGGTTTTGTTTCAATTTCTACATTTTTAGTGAGTATTTTTTTAATCAGAATATAAATCTTAACTTTTTTTGCAACAGGACCATACTACACGAAAACAAATGAATACTCATCATTTTAAAATATATCATTCGTGAGATTTGACTAATATTATTAGCATATTCGAGTTATGGTACTTGTATTTTAAATAATTAAATGTAATAATTATTGCGTATTCCAGTACGGCATATCGTTTATCCACGTGGACGAGCCGGCGGATGAGACGAGTGCGTCTCCCGCGGTGCCGCCGCGACTGCTGGACGCGTACTCGTCGGAGGAAGACGACTTCCGCCCCGGAGAACTGTTCGCCACGCACCGCCAACGCGCCCTCACCTCCGGTACCATCCACATTGCAGTAGCCTTTTACCCCGTAATGTACTTAATCGGTGGTGGGACGCGTATACTATAGTCTATAACACCACCGTTCCTTTACCTACATACTGTGTTTAAGAATTAACAGTATTTACTTTCAGGGAAAATTTCTTTTTATTCTGATAATTTATTTCCAATGTGTTAAATTGACATTTCGGATCTATTACCACACTACTATTATTACTATAGTAGGTTTGGGCGTGATGTATGCCGCGTCTGTGTATCGAGTGATCGAATGTGCTGTAGCTAGTGCGTTCAATGTATATGGATATCAGTCCTGATTACAAGAATAGCTTGGTATTGTTATAATCGGCTTTGTTTAAGAATCTCAAATCAGACATGCGACGTCACAAGCGCTGAAAAATATCTCAGACAGTTCGTCGCGACTCACCAAGACACCGATATCCAAGCAGCCGCCACGCACCCCCCGCCACCCCTCGCCCCCACCCGCACAATCACCCTCGCGCGTGCACGGAGACAACCAGCGACCAAAACAACACAAGGAGCATGCGGTAATTACTAACTCAGCAAATATGCACTCAGAATATTATGTTTTATATGAATTTTGTTTACCATGGCATATTATATCTGACAGACATCCGCCGTTAAAGAAAACACCGATACGAAGGAAAAGCAGCAAGAGATTTCTAAAACGCAGGATAAGAATAAAAAGCAATACAACAGCAATATCAGCGACACCGCGAATAAACGCGCAGATAAAACTGACGAAAGCACTAGGGTCACGCAGCCTGCCGCCAGTCACTTGCGAGGTGACACTACACGAGACACACGAGGCGACACTACACGAGACACAGGAGGCGACACTACACGAGACACACGAGGCGACACTACACGAGACACACGAGGCGACACTACACGAGACACACGAGGCGACACTACACGAGACACACGAGGCGACACTACACGAGACACACGAGGCGACACTACACGAGACACACGAGGCGACACTACACGAGACACACGAGGCGACACTACACGAGACACACGAGGCGACACTACACGAGACACACGAGGCGACACTACACGAGACACACGAGGCGACACTACACGAGACACAAGTGGCGACACGAGTCGAGACACGCGCGGGAAACGATCGCGCTCCTCTACTGACCGTGACCAAACTGAAGAAGGTAAGGTTTACGTGGTAACCTTCAATTCTCTTTTTGGTAAAATGTAGACGTCTTTACTTTTACAAAATGGGATATAATGTACCTTACCTTGGTATAATATTTGTTGTCAGAATTAAAATTTTAATTTATTAATTTTTTAAATTAATAAATAATATTGAAGT
Source organism: Deilephila elpenor (assembly GCA_949752805.1). Taxonomy (NCBI): domain Eukaryota; kingdom Metazoa; phylum Arthropoda; class Insecta; order Lepidoptera; family Sphingidae; genus Deilephila; species Deilephila elpenor. The sequence continues at coordinate 13,919,097 of OX457108.1, forward strand.
TTGACATTTTTAATTAGTTTTTATAAAGCAGAATGTAAAGATTCTGTACTAGACGTGTGTAAACGCAGAAATGTACTGTAGAAACGCGACGCGACTCGATGCGACGCGTGTTAACTCAAACATCTATGATCAGAACCGCGCGTAGCGTTTAATATACACAGTACATGTGTGTGTGCGTGTGCAGAGGCGGCGGGCGCGCGCTGCTCGGCGCCGCTGCGAGGCGTGGTGTTCGCGCTCAGCGGCTACGAGAACCCGCGCCGCGCGCACCTCCGCGACCTGGCCGTCAGCCTCGGCGCGCGATACTGCCGCGACTGGACCCCCGCCTGCACGCACCTCGTGTGAGACCCACGCGCTCGCCGTCCCGAGACCACCAGCCACCACCACCCAGTGTCCTTCAAACCGGAACACAACGGATTTGCACTGCTGTTTATTGAAGAAATAAGACATTGTGGTGGTGCCCATCCAGGCGGGTCTCTTACATATAAGAGACCTACCTTTAAAAAAACGTATCCCGTATTCTCTAAACAGTTTGCCCGAGGCCATAAGACAAGAATCTAATAAAAAAATATTTAAGTCGATTCTTAAAAAGCACTACTTAACCAATTTGCCATAATGTATAATTAATTATTAATTAAATGTATAAATTGATCCTGCAGTCAAACTGTTTGTATAGTTTTGCAGGACGCTTGTGTAGATTATAAGTTTATTCTTTTGTTAATAATAAATAAATAAATAAATAAATAAATAAAAAATAAAAAAATAAATACCACTAAGGAATAATATGTATATGAAATACTCGTAACTAGTTGTGGGAGTACAATAAAGTAGTGTGTGTGTGTGTGTGTGCAGGTGCGCGTTCCCCAACACGCCGAAGCTGCGGCAGTTGCGCGCGAGCTCGGGCCCCGCGCGCGCCGCGCCCGCCGTGCTGGCCGAGTGGGTGACGCAGTGCGCCGCGCGCGGGCGCCGCCTGCCCTGGCGCTGGCACGCCACCGAGCCGCAGCAGCGCCGCGCGCCGCCACCGCCCGCGCACTCACACAGCGGTAAAATAACAATACTATACAATATGAAATTATAAAAAAATAAAAACCGACTTCAAAGTGCTACTACAAAGTAACAAATAATATATATTTCATCGTGCTAGTACACAATGATTAATGTTCTTATTGACTTGACTAGCTAACAAATCTTAAATACGTAATATTTTGAAGGCGGGTCGCTAAGTGCCGAACATGTACCTACGCCTTACGCTTAACATTAATTTGTTTAAGAAATTCTAGCGAAAAACACGCATGATTTACACGGAATATTAATTTGTCTTATTATATCAGGCCATACTCGTCCACTGTTGAGCATGGGACACAACATACCCTTTCTTGTACTTAAATGCCTTTATGTCATGCAGGTTTCCTGACTATGATTTAAATATATCACTGTTAAAGAGTTTGGTAATTGAATATCATCAACACACAAGTCACTCCGATAATTCCGGAGGTGTATACCCTGGTGGTGGTCAACCGTCTCGTCGATCATATCTAGATAATTATCAACAGGCTACCACACACATGTAAGACACATAGAAATTCTATCAAAACTTGAATTTACCCGTAGGATTAGCACATTATATTCATTTGTGTTTAATTTACTTACGTGCCTTTCTGAACCAACTTTGCAGGATCTACATGTAATATCAAATGGTGTAACATTTGCTTAAATTTATACGTGTTTGTTATTTAGCGACCCGCCTTCAAAATATTACGTATTTCAGATTTGTTAGCTAGTCAAGTCAATAAGAACATTAATAATTGTGTACTAGCACGATGAAATATATATTATTTGATACTTTGTAGTAGCACTTTGAAGTCGGTTTTTATTTTTTATTAAAAATTATTTTATTTGTCCCTTTTTAGTTTTGATAGGCATCGTAATGATGAGAAAGGTGATCATAATATAATCAAAACGAAGTCTTTAAAATTTACGAATCCTTCAGAGCAAACATGATATTATTGCTGTGAAATTATGAGAAGATTGTAAGTCATTATAATCATGATACCCGCTATTGTTAGACACTGACCAGGTCGGATTCTCTTAGTTTACGTCGATAATTTACGTATCTATTTATCTAACTCTCCCTCTTCTTCACCTACTGTTTATAGTAAAACTTTTATATTGAAAACGGAAATTAATTGTATCTTTTATCTTACCCCCCCCCCCCCTACACGCCTTTCCCCTTTTAACCCCCCCTTTGTAGTAATACACTTATACTGAACCAGGTGCAAAAAGAATTATTGCTGTACCGTTCAATTTTGAGGAGTTCTGTATTTCAGGTCCGAAAATATCCATCAGGTCTTCACCATTTTTTAATGACTACAATCTAACATATCATACTTATCGACAAAATTATTATTTTTTTAATCGTTTAAGTAGTGCCGCAGATATTGAGTATTTACATTAGTATCTATTTTCTCCCCCCCCCCTACACCCATTTCCCCTTTTAACCCCCCCCCTTGTAGTAATACACTTATACTGAACCAGGTGCAAAAAGAATTATTGCTGTACCGTTCAATTTTGAGGAGTTCTGGTCTTCAGGTCCGAAGATATTCATCAGGTCTTCACCAATTTTTTATGGTACCAACCTAGTATATCATGCTTTCCGACAAAAAATATTTTTTTTTAAATTGGATCCCAAATACCAGCGTAATCGAGTAACAAACATACAAAAAAAAAAAAAAAAAACAGTCGAATTGATTACCTCCTCTTTTGAAGTCGGTCAAAAACTTACCATTCACTCCGAACTTCTAGTGACTAGTCATTTGACGTAATGTTAAATGAAAAATTCGTTCAATTTCTTATGTCATTTACATAACCAATACATAGTCACTCGAAACTTTATTAATACATGTAAAATCGAAGCGACATACTCGGCGCTGTTACTTGTCAATTGACGTTAATTAAAAAGTAACTAATCAACGGTTTCCTTTAATATACTTCCAACACTCATATAATACAACTTCCAGAGTCAGAGCGCGATACCGACGACGAGATTGAAGAAACGCTACGCAAGCAAAAGAAGCGACGCCAACACTCGCCTGAGGTGAAGGCTCGTGCGTCCCGCACCCCCTCCCCCGCGCACACACCCCCCGCACCTCATGCTCCAAACCCCGATGCGGACGACTCGCTGGACGATGTGCAGTTCGTCCGCGACGAGCGCATGCGCGGGAACGTCTCCGTGCATGACTCCGACAGCGAACACACCGACCACGACGAACACGCTGCCGACGAACAGGAGGTGACACACAAATAATTATGTACTATGGGCTAAAACCCAATACCGCCTAAAGACCTCTAAGAAAAAAGCTTTCACTTTCTTTGAATACTGGCAACCCAGCAATAATGCGTCTTCCTATAAATGGGGTAATTGGGTTTCATTAATTCTGGCAAAGACTACATCAGATGGTCCGTTTACTTGTTTACTTCCTACTCCATAAGAAAAAATATGATAAGCTACTTTGAAGTAACCACATCACATTTTATTTTTTCAGATAGATGAAACCAAGTCCCTGCCGAACTTTTTCGACGGCTACACGTTCAGCATCGACGACAGCGTGACGCAGGCCAACTGCGACAAAGAGCTGCTCACTAGATACGTGCGAGCGTACGGCGGCGTTATTGTCGATGTAAGGATGTATCACCAGTATAAATTTAGTGTACGAACTACGACCGCATGTAGAACAAGCACGAGTGCAATGCATTGAAATGAGTCTTAGCTGTATATGTATAGCTGTGTATGTATGTGTGTGTGTGCGTGTGCGTGCAGGAGGAGGCGGACTACGTGTTGTGCGCGGGGGCGAGCGGGGCGGGCGGGGCGTGCGGGGGGGCGGCAGTGTCGCCGCGCTGGCTGTGGGCGTGCCACGCGCAGCGCCGCCTGCTGCCGCCGCACTGAACACGTCATGCCGCCGATACACTAATAAAACATCCATAACGTTTCATTGGCTTTATTATTACTCCGAGAGATACATCAGTACTGCTGCGAGGCACCATGGAGTGCGCACAGGCCACAACATTGACAAGAAGCGACTGTTGAGATCACTGAGACGTGAGCAGTGTCAGCTTCTCGTTCAGTTGCAGCTGTGTCTTTATCAGTTGTGCTAGAGTCACCACCTGCCGAACAAAATAACTTTGTAATATAATACATGGGATAATTTTGTAAAAGTCAAGATGATGTGGGTAGATGTAGGTAGTTAATATTATGTCAATCATAAAGAAAAATCTGTGAAATTTACTGTCAAAAATTGATCTCCTGTTAAAATTTATTTTTGCAAGCAACCAATATCAAATAACTTCCTGCTTCCTTTAAATAAATACAACCAACAGTCACATATCTAGTCCTGACCCCAAATAAAGATCAAGTCATGTGTCGTGGGTATTAGGAACTGTGAGAGACTTTTCCGTGTCGCAAACACCCAGACCCGAAACAAATACCTGTGGTTCACAAACATTTGCACTCGTTGCACAGCCAGTGTCTAACCAACTGCGCCACGGAGGCCGTCTCGATATGTATAATGTATATATAAAGCAGAGTACAGACCATGAGCAGGTCCTTGACGCTGGAGGCGAAGGCGTCGGCGAAGGTGTCTGCGGAGAGGTTGGGCACGGAGTTCACCAGCTCCAGCAGCTGGCGCCCGGCCGCGTTGTTGGGCTCCACGCGCTCCGCCAGCACGTCCTCCACGTACTGCAGCACCTGCGCACGGACGGCGTCACCATACACTACGATCCCAGTTACTCATAAGTATCAGAGAATATTATTGATATTTACAAGTGGAAATCAGAACTTCGTTACGGACATAGTGACCCCCCAGCACCCTACCCCAATACAATCAACTAGCTAATAACTCAGCTCAAGTGGTTTATGTAGGCTAGTAACTATCACATAAAATGCTCTGTGCTCCGGGGTTGCTAGAATTCCGCCACGGTATCCCGTACCCGTCGTAAGAGGCGACCTAAAGGGTCATCGTAGTTGCTGGACACACTGCGGGGGCGGTGCGCCCTCTTGTATAACGACATAAGATGTGCAATAGAAAGGGTTTTTGTGATGGACGCCCACTACACCTTAAACGAGCGTCCAGAAATAAGCGTACGTGGGTGTCATCCGAGCCCCCTATAATAGAAGACCTAGCGTTGGTATTGCACGAGGAGGTTACGCGCACATTCGTGCCGCTCACAATGCGTGACAGTCATCGAGTGGTTTTTAGTTAGTATGCTGGCGTAAGTATTGTTAGGGACCCAGCTCGGTCACAACATCCGCATTATGTCGGACTGGAAGGCTAGTGACACTGACATACCCCTTTCGGCCTCGCATTAAAATATTATGTAACTTTATAATTAACCCGGGATTGGGTTTATACACAATAAGGTCACAACCTAAAATATTAATTATTATAAACCATTATTTTCATTTACATTATGCTTTTTGTGAAATATGTGCAATTTTATTGCAATTTGAAATGTTTCTGAAGTTTTTTATAACCGTCAGGTGGATTGTGTTTATTTTGTGACAATAAAAACATTAACTGTACCTGATCTAACAGCGAGGACAACTTGGCGGCGGCCTCGGCGACCTGCGCCAGATCCATCATGGGCTGCACCTGGCGCGAGCGCCCGCCCGAGCCCATCGTCTTCTGACACAACTGCAGCCCTACTATCTGAAAACATTTCAATATTCATTTACATCTTTTATAGAATTGTCATTGTATATTAGTATTTTGTAACTATTAACTAAGGGTATCCATTTCAAGTTTACATTTATTTTTTAGCAATTGGTGGCTGTGGGTTAAATACTCCTAATAATACAAATATTTCTGAGTTCTACAAACAATTGTTTTGGGTCTAAAATTCTGAGATCAAGTCTTGTAATTTATAAAACCCACAACACAAAATTTGTGTCTTAAGTCCACCACAATACATGTGATTGTGGAGTGGATTAATTTGAAATTAAACTAAGTTGAAGATTGAAGGAGTAAATGAGCCTAATGTTGAGTGGTAGTGCATTATAGTTTTAGTGTTAGTGAGTAGTGAGTGACCTCGGGCTCGTAGCAGGTGAGCGACACGTCGATGGGCGTGAACATGCAGCCCTGCTTGCCGCGCGGCACGCCCAGCGCCACGCACACGTAGGCGCGCAGCCCCATGCGCCCGCCCTGCAGCGACGTGTCCAGCGTCACGTGCACCGGGTCGCGGCACTCGCGCGAGTAGTACTCGTGGATCACCGAGGAGTGGTTCGTCACCTCGTTGCCCGTCGCCCACCAGCCTGCCCGCACACATTATTTTATATTGTCAATACCAAAGCCTTATACTATGAACTTTTGGGTTCAATTTATGGGTCAAAGTTGGAAAAAACAAAAAAGTTATTACACATTTACTTCTTCACAGAATACATATTCTAAAGCAGTGGTAATATTTAACAATTTATAACAACTTGTAAAGAACCACATGAAGAAAGAATATTTTGATATTGAATGTATTTATAGTAAATTAGCTGATCATCACAAAATGGTATTTTCTATGTATTTTTTTTTATTGTAGTGAATAGGGAGACGAGCATGCCATTCGGCTCATGGTAAGCGATGCAACCACTCATGGTCAGTATCAAAACCAAACAATACCATGAATTACAATGCAATGCTTGGCATTTGACAAGATGTTAAGTCTCATTATGTCAAGTAGTTACTCTGGCTATAATGTCTTTCACACTGAAACACAACAGTGCATTCCCACTGCTATTTAGCAGTAGTATTAGACATTGCGGTGGTATCTACCCAGGTGGCCTCTCACATAATATGAGAGACCTACCACCAGTAAAGTAAAATATAACAGTGTAGAGATCAAAATGTGGACACTTAATACAAATACCAGTATCTATATATTTTTTAAACACTATTAAGCCTCAAATCAGATTCTTTAATTTAAAAGTCTAATATTGCATACATAATTAGAACCATAAGAAAAAATGTAATAGCCTGCCTTAAAAATAAACAATGGTATAACAAACATCACATAATTGGTATGAATCTTGAAAGAAGCATGCATTATGCAAGATGTTTGAACTGACAGTCTAGATTACATGAGCACTTAGGTACAGTAATTAAGTTTTTTATGGATTCATAAATTGTAAAACCAAAAATTCATTTAAATAAAAATTTCGTGTAATGTAAGCGACAAGAGACTAGTGCAATGTTGACTCAACCCACAATAAATAACATCGAAGTCGTGCACGCAATGCTATGTGACTTACCGACGATGCTTTCCGAGGAGTTGACTCGCCTGTTCAGGTCGTACACGTCCATCGCATAATTGAGCTCGGCTTCCACCTGGTCAGCGTGCTCCTTGTGCGGCACGCAGAAGCAGTTCGTCACCTCCACCACCCCCTTGTCACTGGTGCCTGCAACGCGCGCCACAATATAACCTACATGTGTCACCTCGTCATCCCCTATACCAATAGCTGTCCAAAGAGCTAAACCCTCTCACAAACAACGACGCATTATGAGGCCATGGGCTAAATAAAGGAAATAGCCATCCAAAACACATAAACTCCACATAAACTCCTAGATCGAAGTTTCGCACATGACGTCAAACACAACAAACCAATTAATTAAAGAAAATTATACATACTCAAAACTGATATGATAATATTTACCCAGTAATGTGCCGATAACTCTGTGGGAATCAGCATTTCGGCGCTCATACGCGTCTACAATTTGAAATAAAACAACTGGATGAACCTTGACACTTATGTTGAGCGCCATTTTGATTTTGAGAGACTTGTTTACGTTCCACACTTTACTAAGCCTAGTCATGTTGCATTCTTAGCATTCATTTGAGTGTTATGTGTGAATGAAATGGCAATCCAACTCTTGCTCTTGTTCTATAGTCTATACTCTATACTACATCTATCAACATCTATGCAAACATCTATGCTCTTGCCTCATGGGACATGAAATTATTAATGACAATATTGTTAAATTGACAGCCTCCGTGGCGCAGTTGGTTAGACGCCGCCTGTGAAACGTGAGGCCGCGGGTTCGATCCCCGCACCGAAACAAATATTTGTGTGATCCACAGGTATTTGTTTCGGGTCTGGGTGTTTGTGAGACCGAAAAGTCTCTCGTAGCTTCTGACACCCACGACACAAGACTCGATCTTAGTGTGGGGTCAGGACTATGTATGTGACTGTTGGGTGTATTTATTATTTATTTATTATTATTTTATCGATGATTTTAATGGTTGATATATGAAGTATCTAATTTTAAATTAGGTATCTATCGCCCGAATACTGGAACGACATTCAAATAATAAGGTGCTCTTAACAGCGCACGGCTCACTTAGCCAGTACATTTAATCGGGATTAACGTAGTTAAGCGCAAGTTATATTTAAGTTGCGTTCCAGTATTTGGGCGTAAGTAACGTAATAGGTGCATGATTGCAGACCTTTATGCCAATACATACATAAACTTTATAAACAAAAAATACACTTATTTTCTGGTCACTTCTTTAATTTAGATTTATTTCGGCTCATAATATACACAACGTAATAGGTAATAAAACAAAAACAATAACCAGTTTTATAAAACTTAAAAATATTTCTTTGAAGACAAATTATTATTATGTTATCTAGCAAGCCCTTTATTTTATCTGTAAAAATATAATGCAGGGTATTCAATTTTTATTTCCAACATTTGTCTTAAGAGTGCATTCCTATTTTTTTTTAATATACACATAATATGTATTAACTAATCTCTATTACTAAGAACGACAAACAAAAACTATTTAAATACATAAATGGCTACATATTTACAAGCATTAAAAAGTAATGTTCTCTATTCAGTGGTCATCTTTTGGTGTGGGTGTTGTGTGGATACGGATGCCATGCATTTCTGCTATCTCCTTTTTAAGACAATCTGTTACCAAGCGGTGCTGTTTTACTGTGCTTAATCCAATAAACTCTTTGGCTTCTACACTGACCTGAAATTTTAAATATTATATTATATAAATATTATATTTCTGAAAAAAACATAGCCTATAAAACAAATGATCATAATTGTACATAATAAAAAATATTTAACTTATATTTCTCATACTAGATTTCTTAATATTTCTAAGTAAGTATTGATATTTGCAATAAGTAAGGTGCAGCAATATCAAAATCTGTAATATATATTTATTAAGTCTGCTGATGAAATAGTCACCCATAAACTATAGAAATATTGTTATTATTAAAACAGTTTAATCCTATTCTAATTTATAATGATTTCTCAGATTTACGCAATATTTAGTTTTATTTCAACCAATTTATAATTTATTTATACTATACATCTAGCAGTGAAGTTTAACTAAAATAATTTCAAGAGCATGTCTCAAATCCAGACTGGAATGGTTGCAGGGTTTTTTTTATTGCAATGAATGACAAGACGACCATGCCATTCTTCATTCTCCTCATAGTAAGCAATCTCATGGACAGTAAGAAAACCAAACAATACCATAAATTACAAAGCAATGCTTGGCATTTGACTGCGCTTGCCATCCTGCAGAATAAGATGTTAAGTCTCATTATGTCAAGTAGTTACTCTGGCTACAATGTCCTTCAAACCGGAACACAACAGTGCATTCACATTGCTGTTTAGCGGGAGTAATAAACATTGCGGTGGTACCTACTCAGGCGGCCTCACACATATGAGATACCTACCACCAGCAAGTTGTTCGATATTTTTAAATAAACGCACCTCAAACATAGCCCCGCAGCCTCCGGATATATCCTCTACGCTGATGTACGTAATGCCGGGCAGCGTGCGTCGCAGTGCCTCCGTCAGCTGTTGTTCCTTTGACACATAATTTTGCTGAAATGCATTACCAGTGCCGCCGGCACCAGCCGCGTCCGACTTGCCGCCCGTTCCGCGGATCTATGATTGCAATTCAATAATAAAGTAAAAGAAATCCAGGTTTAGTTGATAAATAAATCTAATAAAATTCTAACTAAATAAAAAAAAATACTTACTAAATAGTTACCGACTGGTCTAAAGACCTTGAACAAGTTACGAAACATTTTTTAATTACACAAAGTACAACGACTAGTTTTAATTTTTTTAAATGACTAGATATTTTAAATAAGAAGCGGATTTTGGTTTCTAAACATTATAAATCAGCAAAATTGGAAAGTTATCGAAATAATGCTTGGGTAACCTCAAAAATAAGCCAATTTGGTAAATATTTGTGTATTTCCATTTGACGCAGAATATACCGAATGCTTTCGTATCAGATTCATGCATCAGTTATCTTAAACTACGCATGGCAACAGACTGTCGATGTCATTACTAAAAGTCATTAAAATGCTTTTCTAAATATGGTTATCGTCTATTTAAATGATTATATACTTTAGACTTGAAATTAATTTTTGATTTTCCAAAATGCATCCGTTCGTACAAAGCCGAACAATTCGAACTTCGTACTTCTATTTGCCAAACATAAAAAAACATAAACAGATAATACTCATCGTGCGTTCCACTTGAGGATCATAACACCACGTTCCACTTGAGCGTGAGCGTTACGATCGCAAACCCAAATGGAACAGTAGGCTAATTCACGTAATTTCTTGACGCGCCGATCAAGTTACGATGCAGTTGCGATTAGGTTTACCTCTTAATGGTACATACGCCAAAATGGTATTCTTGTAATTGTTTAGTTGCGCGTAAGATATGCATTAACTGCGCATGTACTACACGTTGGTCGGACTAAACTGTCATTGGAGACGTCAAATGAATAGATAAATACCAATCAAGTTGCGATCTGAATCACGCATGTATAAAACGCGCAGCCGTAGAATACGCTAAAGCGCTCGCGTGACGCGAACTTGATGCGAGCGTATCTGACAGCGGTTTTCTAAATTACGAGAATACAAAAAGGGCTGTTTTGATCGAAACTTAACTGCAACTGAACTTATTTAATTACGTGAATTAGCCTACTGGTTGTGGGGCGTTTTCAGAGTTGTAACTTTAAATAGATAAGGATAAACATAATTATGTAAAAAATAACTTTAATAAATATTGGTCCAAATAATATACATTATCTAATTAAATTTGTTATGCACCATTTTACTGGATTGGTTCATGATGCCTCGCAATAATGCTCCAGAAGGGTCATAATTCATTCTGTTCATATAAAAATTGGATGCACGTTGAGGATGCTCAGGAGGAGGATGCTGCAGTGGATGCACTACAGAAACAATAATTTCTACCAAACTATTTTTCCATATCATGTATTATAATTTTACGGTCGCAGAAGTTATTTATGAGGTTTTCGCCGCGACCACAACGATCGTGATCGTCAAGTGGAGCCGTGCGGCATGGCATGGCGCAGCGAAAACATGTTTTGTGCGTCTAGAACGCTTATTGGAACGCGGCCTCAATAGGAACTGTCAAAGAATTGACAGTTGTGTGTTGACAATTGACATTGACTGGATAGGTTAGCACGTGTTTTTATTGTTAAAGTTAAACTAGTGCCGCAAAAATGCCTCCGTTTAGAACTGGGTTGCTGAAAAGGAAAATTGATGTTCCAGATGCAAAGACCATCTCAGTTAAAGACGTATCTGATAGTGAGGTAATGTATAGAACTTCTCGTGTGTGTAATATTCTGTAGAAACGTTCAATGTTTATGTTTTATGGAATAACATGACTGTGACGCGTGTAACATGCAGCACTCGAGTGATGCGGATGAACAGGATTTACTACCTGGGCTGCTAAACGTGGAAGGAGACGACACGGACTCGGAACACGAAGAAGACCAGGCAGCTTCCGACAATGAACAAGACGTAATTTCTTTAAATATTTTTTATTATACTATACGTGCTGGTACATACATACATACTGGTAGTGGGTCTCTCATATGTGACCGGCTGGCTGGGTAGGTACCACTGCAATGTCTATTTCCCCCCATTTGAAAGAAATTGTAGCCAGAGTAACTACTGGACATATTAAGACTTAACATCTTATGTCTCAGGATGGCTAGCACAGTGGAGTGCTAAGCAATGCTTTGTAATTCATGTTGTTTTTTTTGTTTTCGACTGTCCATGAGTAGTTGTATTGCTTACCATCAGGTGAATGGCATGCTCATCTTGCCATTCAACACAATAAAAAAAAACATGAGCTAAGCATAAAGCCATAATCTTTGTCAGTGAGGAAAACATTTAAAAAAGAGGAGGAGTCAAGAGTGCTAAAATTTCTGCATCTAATTCACAGAATTAATGAAGTCCTTCAATTATTATGAAATTTGCTGAAGATTTTTTGGAGTTGAATATAGTAATGAGTTTGTTGGTGTTTTAACATAAGTCGGAATTTTCAAAGGTGAAATTGTTATATTGTAGGCCTGTGTCCATATTAATTTAGTCACATGTTGTTATATCAAAGCCCTACATGTCTCTATGCCTAGTTATCAATTGATTATAACAAATTGAATGTGCCAGGAGGTGTTGTTTGAAGACAGTGCAGATTCAGCACTCAGCGAGGATGAGCAAGTCGAATATGCATCTGATGAGTCTTCAGTGAGTATGCCACACTTGCAATTTTGTAAACACATGCTAATTGCTACAAATACAATGGTACTTGTAGCAATTGGCACGCCATTGTTTATAACTTTATACCTGATTTTTTTTAAATCATTAAATGGTCCATGGATAACAACATATATACTTTATCTTGCTACATAGCACCTAGGAAAGTATTAATTACATATTACAAAAGTAGCTTCTACAATGTTAACATACAATTTCAAATTTTTACAATTTGTAATAGAACCTAAAATTAACTTGTTTTAAAAATATGTTCTCAGGATTTAACAGATTCGGAAGATGATGACGGCTCAGAAGATGAGGATGTTGATGGTAGTGAGGATAATGACAGTGCTGATGACAGTGACAATATTGAAGGTGCCAGGCATAAGGAAGATGACAAAGTGGGCAGTGACAGCAGTGTGGACAGTGGAGCAGAGTCTGGCACTGGAGCCTCCAAGGATAGTATCAGCAGTAATGCACTTGCTAAACAAAAAATAAAAAATACTAAGCAGCAGAAAGAAAAGGTAAAAAAAATTAAACTAAAACAAGCAAAACAAAACAAGGACAAACAGACAGATGACAGCATAGACAGGCTTGCAAATACAATCCAGAAAACAAGTGTTACACAACCTGTGGAACAGAAAGGTACAGTCGTTTGATAACTTATTATTGTTGGATATTCATTTCTTGCATGGAAATGATTAATCAACTATCAAACATCATGAGATGTCCTCTGGAATACCACTGCTAGAGACAATAGCCATAAACAAACATTGTCATGGCACCAAAATACATCAGCATATCTGTTTATATTAAGTTGTGTTGACTTAACCAATATGCACTTACCCAGGATGAGTTAATATTTAATAACTTAAAATCAATTATTCTGAATACCCTACTGCATTTGTTATTCCATCTCTAGCATAGGTATGCAATACTATTGTTTGTAGATGAATATGAGTCGGGCGATACGTCTGACGAGGAGGAGCGACGTAACACCGTGGGAGACATCCCCATGTGGTGGTACAATGAGTACCAGCACGTGGGCTACGACCTGGACGGCCGCCGCATCATGAAGCCCCCGCAGCGCGACCACATCGATGAGTTCCTCAAGTCAGTCCTCCACACTCAGTTTACATACACCATTTGTACACGTATTACAACACTTTATCTTTGAATGCTGGAGATTATTTTGTCCCAGCAATTGTGCAAACGATGATGAAGGAATGGGCCAAAATAAATAGAATATTAACCACCAGTTATATTGCGTTGGTTAATTACAATGTATAATGTAACAGGCAATTACTATATGATTGGAATTTTATAGACTAACTTTTACCGTACAACACCAATTAGCACATAACAACAGAATACTATAATATTATTGCACTATGTTGACAAGTATTAAACAATATTGCAGATATCGCATTCAGTAGCATTTTATGCCAAATACCTAGAAGTTTATTAAACTTTATGATAAGCCACTGTAAATTATGCATGTTTATATCACATGTGTATCCCAAAGGTAAGGTAAGGTAGGCAGAGACTATGGATCTCCACTTTACTAAACTATTTGCCCACTTTAATTCTTTCACTTTAAGTCTTTCTTTGTGTGCGGAGTGTAGTTTAGAAACAGAGTCTTGTTGTTGTGCAGAAAGTGCGAGGATCCCGAGTTCTGGCGCACTGTACGCGACCCCAGCACCGGCCAGGACGTGCTGCTCAGCAAGGAGGACCTGCAGCTCATACAGCGCCTGCGCGAGGGCCGCGTGCCCAACCCACTACACGACGAGTACCAGGTCTCACACACACACACACACCTAGCACTAGCACCATCCATAACAACCTTTACACTCTTCACTTCTCTATACAATTTACATAATTTCTTTTTATAAGGAATTTATATACGAAGTGCGACAGCGAAGTGTCGGACAGTTAGTAGGTTGAAGTGGCAATGGGCTGGCCACATATGTCACAGAACAGATAACCGCTGGAGTCAACGTGTTCTGGAGTGGAGACAGCGTCTTAGCAAACGTAGCGTAGGCCGTCCTCTGGCCGGATGGCGGGACGACTTGCAGCAGAGGCCCGGCAGCCGCTGCATGCGTAAAGCAGCAGACCGGGCTCTGTGGCGTATCTTGGGAGGGGCCTATGTCCAGCAGCAGACTGCAACGGGTTGATGATGACGATGAAGTGTCGGACGCCCGCTTACAAGGTGGACAAGTTAAGGTTGGTAAGTCGCTGGATGCAAGCCACTTTCAACAGGTTGATGTAGGGATCGTTGGGGGAGGTCTATGTTCAGCAGTAAACTTCCCTTGGCTGAAGAGAGAGAGAAATTCAGAACATCTGTAAAAGAAAGAAGATTGAAGTAGTGTAATTGATTCTGTAATTATTATGTTATCGAGAGTTTATGTTTTCAGCCGTGGATAGAATGGTTCAGTCGGGAGGTGATGGCGACTCCGTTGCGCGCGTTTCCGGAACACAAGCGTTCTTTCTTGCCGTCGAGGTCCGAACAGTTGCAGATTTCTAGGATAGTCCACGCGCTCAAGATGGGCTGGACCAAAACCAGAAAACAACTCGCCGAAGAGAGAAGAAAGAGAAGGGTAAGACAATTATTTAACAAATTAATAGATTTTAAAACAAAATTACTATTGTAAAACAAAACTATTTAAAATCATTCGCAGGAGAAGAACTTCTACAACCTGTGGGGTTCTGCAGCCAACGAGGAGGAGCAGGCGCAGCGTTCCATTCACAAACACATCCCCGCGCCCAAGCGACCCCTGCCCACCCACGCCGAGAGCTACAACCCCCCGCCAGAGTACCTGCTCGACGCCAAGGAGGTACGTCGCCTCACGCCACGCGCCACGCGCCACCGCCACGCGTCGCCATGCCGCGCCACTCACGCTCCGCCCTGTCCACAGATGAAGGAGTGGAACAAGCTGGCCGAGACGCCATGGAAGCGCAAGTACACCTTCCTGCCCACCAAGTACGCCAGCCTGCGCGCCGTGCCCGCCTACCAGCGCTACACGCGCGAGCGCTTCCTGCGCTGCCTCGACCTCTACCTCGCGCCGCGCGCCATCAAGATGCGCGTCAGTACTCGCTCCTGTCGCGATTCCGCCGCCGTTCCGCAGCGCTCGTGCCGTCCCTCTGACGACGACCGTTTCGTTGCAGTTGACGATCAAGCCCGAAGATTTGGTGCCCAAGCTGCCGTCGCCGCGCGACCTTCAGCCCTTCCCGACCGGCGAGGCGCTGTGTCTGCGCGGACACGAGGCGCTCGTGCGCAGCGTGGACTTCGACCCCTCCGGCCAGTACATCGTGAGCGGCAGCGACGACGGCACCGTGAAAGGTGCGCGCTCGGCGGTGCGGGCGCGGGCGAGCGCGGCGCGCGCGGCGACTCTGACGCGGAGTGTGCGTGTTGCAGTGTGGGAGGTGGGCAGCGGGCGCTGCGTGCGCACGGTGCGCGTGGGCGCGGCGGTGAGCGGCGTGGCGTGGCTGCCGGCGGGCGCGCTGACGCTGCTGGCGGCGAGCGCGGGCGCGCGCGTGCTGCTGCTGACCCCGGGCGCGCACGTGGGCGCACACCGCGCCGCCGCGCGCACGGACCGCCTGCTGCGCGACGCGCCGCCGCCCGCCGACGTGCGCAGTCAGTACAGCCCGACGTTCACACTCCACATCTCGCTTTGCCCTTTTTAATTCTACTTGACTGTACTGTACACGCATGTTGTGTTTTTATGGGTTCCTGCGTATGCGGTTTTCGCGCGCATATGCATTTAGCGTCAGGCGTTTTATTTGCCTCCATGATAAGTCATATCCAAACGAATGCGGAATGGACGGATTTTAGCAATAGCACCGCAGTCTACCTGTCATTAATGAATAATACACCCCCAACAGTCACTTATTAGATACTTCATATATCAACCATTAAAATCATCGATAAAATAATAATAAATAAATAATAAATACACCCAACAGTCACATACATAGTCCTGACCCCACACTAAGATCGAGTCTTGTGTCGTGGGTGTCAGAAGCTACGAGAGACGTTTCGGTCTCACAAACACCCAGACCCGAAACAAAATACCTGTGGATCATACAAATATTTGTTTCGGTGTGGGGATCGAACCCGCGGCCTCTCGTTTCACAGGCGGCGTCTAACCAACTGCGCCACAGAGGCTGTCATGAATGGAAGCAAACTAAACTGAGAATTAAAAATTTCTGTAGTTGCCTCGGTATCAGCGGACGAATGAACGAAACTGAACCTTGTGTCTTCACTATTCATCATTTTTTCGACATCAGTTTTAACTTTTGTTTACAGTGGACGAACGCACGGCGTCGTGTGTGAAGTGGGACGACGTCACCGCCGAGGAGTGGGCGTTGGGAATCCGCATCGCGATCACACATTTCAAGCCCGTCGCGCAGGTCAGCAGATCGGGTTCCTTGTCATGTGTCGTAGCTATATAGATGTGTCGCAGCCGGTACGAGCGTGTGTGTGTGTGTGTGCAGGTGAGCTGGCACGCGCGCGGCGACTACGTGTGCGCGGTGGTGCGCGAGGGCGGCGCGCGCGCGGTGCTGGTGCACCAGGTGTCGCGGCGGCGCTCGCAGCTGCCGTTCTCGCGCGCCAAGGGCCTGGTGCAGTGCGCGCTGTTCCACCCCACGCGCCCGCTGCTGGCCGTGGCCACGCAGCGCGTCGTGCGCCTCTACGACCTCGTCAAGCAGGAGCTCGTGCGCAAGCTGCTCACCGGCGCGCAATGGATCAGCTCCATGGCCATGCATCCCGCCGGGGACAACTTGCTCGTCGCCTCCTACGACAGGAAGTGCATATGGTGCGTAGTGCGCAGTGCCCGGGTGGCCGTGCGCCGGGCGCCGCGCTGACGGCTGTGCTTGCGCAGGTTCGACCTGGAGCTGTCGTCGAAGCCGTACCAGACGCTGCGCGTGCACGGCGGCGCGGTGAGGAGCGTCGCCTTCCACCGCCGGTACCCGCTGTTCGCGTCCGGGGGCGACGACCCGTACATCGTGGTGTCGCACGGCATGGTGTACAAGTGAGTAGGGCTGCCGATCTAGTGCGTGTGTGTGTGGTGTGATGAGTGGAGTTAACTTCTAACTGGTACCGTTGGCTGTGTGCAGCGACCTGCTGCAGAACCCGCTGCTGGTGCCGCTGAAGCAGCTGCGCGGGCCGGAGCGTCGCTCGGAGCTGTGCGCGCTGGAGCTGCGCTGGCACCCGGCGCAACCCTGGCTGCTGGCCGCGGGCGCCGACGCCACCATCCGACTTTATTCCTGAGCCTTCGCCCCCGCCGCGCCCGCCGCCTGCACCTATACTACCTTCGTTGTTATTATAATGTAGCCAATAAATCATTTTATATCAAATTCCGCATTTATCATCCTTCCCAAACTATCAGATCGTTAGGCTCCAGTGCATATTACGTCTCGTCCTCGGTGGCGGTAACGACGGGGTACTTTCACACTACTAAGAAGTATCTCCTGACATTTTATTCGTTATGTCTGCTCTTCTATTTGTACTCCAGCCGCCATTATAATAAGTACACTGCCAACTTACTTATGAAACGACTCGTTGTTTATAATTATTGTGCTCAAATGGTTTATGCATTCCTTAGATCATTACATTTACGATAGATAAATGCGTTTTTAGTTTTTACTTTAGATTATATTTTAGAGTGGATGGCTTGTATATGTACAAGAAGAGCCGACTCAAACATTTTGTACGTCTTATCGGTCTATCACCACGATCGAAACTTTATAATAGCTGATCCTGTGATGTCTATGTCAAGGCTTGCGTAGACAAACATACACCTTTTATGAAATGACGAAAGCCTGACGGCCACAGGCTCTAGGTCTAATACTTTCGGTTACCAAAGATATTTGTAGCAATTTGTTGTTAAATGATTTACTCAATTTTCACTAATATGTCAGTGCATCATTATGAACAAAAAAAATATTTATAAAAAAAAAACATGCCGAAAGCCAAAAACAAATTATCAGATGCGGGCTGCGGCTGACGGACGCGGCTGAAGACCGATAGAACATTCAAGATGACGTCCAGATGACCTTGAATGTTTTACCGATCTTCAGCCGCATCTTACAAATTGTTTTCGGCATGGACAGTTTTAAACCTATTTTAGTTTCGTCGCTCAAACTGAATTAAAAGTCGTTCGAAAGGGACAATACATTCGATAACTCAAACTAAATGGCAGCGCCTGATCTAGGGTTCTGACCGCCCTAGGCTAATTATAATTAGCCGGCGGCCTCATAATTATGAGGACGCGCCCCCGCCAGGTGCATTACAATGAGCCTAAAAAGTGGTATATTAGTTTTGTTTTGTTTACAAGTGTGAAAATTTTAACATGATTCATACAACTTATAAAAGTTGTCACATTGATCTGCAAGCGAAACTAACATTGTCCTTTAAACTGCACGATATTCAACATACGCTTCGACTTTAAGCATTTATTTAATATTTAAACTTCTGTTAAGATATTTAAAAAAGACGGGAGGCTTCATACTATTGAAACAAGTACAAGACAAGACAAGTCAGTGTTTGTTATACAGGTGCTTTTTTAAAATTTTATTTATTGTTATAATCTCAGGGACTCGCAAGTTTTTTCAGTTCACAGTTTAGGTTTTGTGGTTTGTCTCGGTCTAGTTGAAATATGTAGGGTAAAAGCAATGACCAGTGCATTCGAAGATAAGATGTCAGCGCGCCCCCCCGATCCTCGCGCCCTAGGCTGCAGCCTAATTAGCCTAAGGGTTAATCAGGCCCTGCTAAATGGGTTGTAAAACCGAATATCCGGGCAAAATTATTTAAGCGAGGAACGATTCAATCAGATATTGAAAAGTGAGCTTTCTCGTTTTGATACCATCCTGACGCAGCTAAAAAATATTGATGATAAAGTCAACAATTTTCACGACAGCTTTATGTTCTTCAACGATCAACTGGAGACTTTAAAGAAACAAAACGAAGAAAATACCGCCATAATTAAAAGTCTGCAGCAGGACAACAATACTTTGAAGTCAACGGTAAAGGATCTTACCGGTAGACTCAATATGACTGAACAATTTCTGAGGGACAATAACGTAGAGATAAGTGGAGTACCGGAGTCTCGTTCCGAGAACCTGGTCACTACTGTTTTGCAACTTGCAAAGACTGTGGATTGTCCTATTGTTGATGGAGATGTCCTGCATGTAACTAGAATTGCTAAAATTAATAAGGAGAGCAACCTACCACGTTCAATTATTGTCAAGACACGTAGTCCCCGCATACGAGACACATTATTGACGGCTGTGACCAAATACAATAAGAAAAACCCGCAAAGTAAGCTAAGTACGAAAGATCTTGGTATAGGCGGTACATGTGCTCCAGTGTTTGTGTCCGAACACTTAACCCCATCCAACAAATACTTACATGCTGCGACAAGACAGAAGGCAAAAGAGTTACAGTTCAAGTTTGTTTGGGTGCGTAACGGGCGAATATACGTGAGGAAGGACGAAACTAGTCAAGCCAAACTGATCCGCAGCGAAGATAGTCTTAAATTTTTGAACTAGTTTGATAATATATTACACAGTATCTTAAATTGTATTCACTGTATACGTTTTATTTAATTATGGATTATATTTACTACCAAAATGTTCGAGGTCTACGTACCAAAACACATACATTTTTAAATAATATTCTTCTGTCCAATTATGATATAGTTATTTTAACGGAAACGTGGTTAAACTCAGGAATATCAGACAGTGAGATTTCTGACTCCCGTTATGTTGTCTACCGCAAAGACCGGGAACAGACCGGAAGCTCCAAGAAAGACGGCGGTGGGGTGCTACTTGCAGTGTCAAAAAAAATATCCTCTGCTCGTATTCGGAATTGGGAGAGTGATCATGAAGATTTGTGGGTAACTGTGCAACTAAATATCAACAATAGGCCACAAAAAATTGCTTTTTGTGTAGTCTACATGCCCCCTCCCGTCTCCTTGGAGGCTCTGAATAAATTTCTCACTAACTGCAACAATGTACTAAATCAGGTAGACAACGTTGTGATCATTGGAGATTTTAACCTTGGTTTTATAGACTGGAGAGTAGCAGACGACAGTAAAGATTTAATTCCCATTAATTATAATTGTGCCCTTGGTCACTCTTTTGTCGACTTCATTTCTCTCAATAACCTATACCAGAAAAATAATATACGTAATGAGGATAACCGAATCTTAGATTTGATACTTACCAACTTACCAAATGTAAACGTACAACCTCCTCTAGATATCATTACCCGACTCGACTATAAACACCCACCATTGTCATTCCAAATTTCATTCCAATGTTATAAAAATCTGAATCCTAAACCTAAAGTTGATTATAATTTTTACAAGGCCGACTATCACAAGATAATTGACGAACTAAAATCAATTGACTGGATTAATGATCTAAGTTCTATTTTAACTGTCAACGAGATGGTCAGAATATTTTACTCGAAACTGACAAATATTATCGATAGATTTGTTCCCAAACGTAAGTTAAAGTCACACAAATACGCACCGTGGTTTAATCGTATACTAATCAGGAAAAAGAAAAACTTAGACAGCGTCTGAAAAAGAAAAACTTAGACAGCGTTTTGCTAAATACTGTAATCCGCGAGACGAGCTGGAATATAATATTATTAAAGAACGTTGCAATAGATACTATCGTAAATGTTACAACGAATACATAAACCACACTGAATCTCACCTTACCAAACACCCCAGATTATTTTGGAATTTTATAAATAGTAAGCGTAAGAATAATAACTCAATTCCTGCCGTCATGTATTCTGACAATTCTGCTTATGCAGGTAGCACTGGACCAGATATTGCAAATCTATTCGCTGAACATTTTTCCAGCCTCTATTCCAACAATACCCACTCTTCAGTAATACCCAGTGGTAATATTATTGAAAAGCGAGCTTGTAACCTAACTTCCAAATCTTTAGGTGGGATTCATTTCGAGGAAAATGAAGTATTTCGAAAACTTAAGGCTCTTGATATATTCAAAAGTGTAGGCCCTGACCAAGTACCACCGCTTTTTATTAAACGTTGTGCCGTAGGACTCGCATCACCATTATGTTTAATAATTAATCATTCGCTTAGCACGGGAGTATTTCCTGATGAATGGAAAATGGCTAAAGTTGTACCAATTCATAAAAAAGGCGAGCAACACTTGGTTAAAAATTACCGGCCTATCTCCATCTTATCTACATTTTCCAAAATATTTGAATCACTTGTATGCCCTGTCATAGCACAGTATTTTGCTCCGTTTATATCCGACTCCCAGCACGGTTTTAGAAGTCATCGTTCTACAACTACCAACTTAACATCTTATATTTCTGACATAACAACAGAAATAGACAAGGGGAGTCAAGTAGATGCAGTATATACGGATTTTAAAAGCGCTTTCGATACAGTCGACCATAGAATATTATTGCTAAAGTTGGAAGCTCAGGGGATACACGGTCCATTATTAGCATGGTTTAGATCATACCTCAAAAATAGACTACAGGTTGTTTCCATAAAGGGATATGTGTCCAAAACCTATCCAGCTACCTCTGGTGTACCACAGGGCTCTCACCTCGGACCTGTACTGTTCTGCTTGTTTATTAATGACATCACCGACTGTATCATCAATTGTAAATACTCTTTATATGCCGACGACGTTAAGATCTACCATACTATCACTACTTATAATGATATTATGTTACTGCAAGATGACCTAAATAGGATATATGGATGGTGTAACCGCAATAACATGACCTTAAACATTGAAAAGTGTTGCTATATTCAATTCACCAGGAAGAAAAAACCTATCCTATCTACTTATTCAGTAAACGGCTTTATATTACGTAAAGTTAGTGAAATAAAAGATCTCGGTATTATTTTAGACTGTAGCCTAAAATTTACGACTCACATTGACGCAATAGTTAAAAAATCTATAAAAATTTCAGGATTCATAAAACGTAACACCAAAGACTTCAAACAAATATCCACTAAATTGTGTCTATTCAACTCGTTAGCTCGTAGTATTTTGGAATACGCTAGTGTTGTTTGGAATCCCATGTATGCAGTTCATTCACAAAGAATCGAAACAGTGCAACGCTTTTTTACGCGCTCACTAGCCTTCACCAGCCCAGGTATAACACACCGATGTCCTTATAGCCAGCGTTTGGCGTTTTTTAACATTACTTCACTTCGTCAACGTAGATATTGTCATGATGTTTTATTTTTACATAAAATAATCCACTCACAGTTGGAAGACTCTTCATTATTATCAAAAATTCATATAACTGTGCCCGTGAAGATTCCTAGATATCCTATCACTAACATATTTCGTCCTGCACCGTCTAAAACCAACCTTGGTCTGCACTCACCAGTCTCTAGGATGTGTAATGCATATAATTCTCTTTGCAAGTCTGACAATAACTTTGACATATTTTCTGACTCATACAAAACGTTAAGGCAAAGATTGATTAAACACTTTGATCACAACGATTTACATTAGATTTCTTTTTTATTTATATTCATATAGAATTGGTTATTATATGATTGTGGATTTTATAAATAAGATTTGTAAGAAGTTTAATTATGTTGTTTAGTTTGATTTATTATTTTATTGTAACATTTGTAGAAAAGGTTTAATTATGTTATTTAGTTTTGATTTATTTCGTATTCTGTTAATTCGTCCTAATATGTAACAGTAGTCTTTGATTTGTTTTTTACTCTAGATATTTACTAAATATATTATTCTTGGTATTGTTTACGTGTGTGTAATAACATAAGTGTTGTGTACTCCTTTAAGTGGTATATGCATCAGAATGTAACTATAGTAAAGAATGTCTTAGTTGTGATAATGTATATACCGTTGGAGAACCTCAATTTAATAAAATAAAATAAAATAAAATAAAATAAAATAAAACTTATAGCGAAACTGTCTATGATTAAGGAGTCTAAAATAAAATATAAAATGAATTCGGTCTTTTCAATCACTACGACATAATGACCATAGGTCATACAATAAGCAATGATTATAGAATAAAGAATAATCAATAAGTCATAACACTGCATTCAATGCAAGTGAATGCAATTCAATGGCATTCCTAATCATTCACTCATATTCGTAAATCATTCATTAGAGATCATTCACTCGTCAACCGTTGCCTGACAGAATACAGAATTCACAGATCCGCCAAATACGCAAGGCGCAAGGCCCGTCAAAAATGTTTGTTGTTTCTTGTTTGTATTGAATTCATATTACAATAACAAAAAAATAATAGCTGCGGTTTATTTAATCAGATAAATTATTGCGGATATTTAATAATTGAATTTGTAAAATTTGATGCAGAGAACGTGTGAACATTGGGAAGTGCATAGGAAATGTTTGAGTGAGCGTGGAATCGCGGCGCGGCGTGAACGTTATTTTCGTTTCGACGGCGCCGACCGGTGGACGTAATTGAATACAGTTTTTTTTTTAAATCGTGACCGCAAGCAAACTCTTCTTTGTGTTCCGCAAATCGTGTTTTTGAGTGTGCTCTTTTGATAGTTTTGTGAAGTGTAATGTTAGAGACAAGCAATCGGTAGTAAAGCTAGAGTCGCGATGTCCGGTGCAGCGACGCCAACGGCGACGGAGGCGCCGGTGCAGGTGCTGGACGAGCGTGACGTGGAGCCCCGCACGCCCATGAAGAGGCTCGGCTCCACGCGCAAGCTAGCCGCTTTCAACAGTAAGTGTGGTTTGTAAGCTTTGTGTACGTGAACGCGCAGCTGCAGTCTGCAGAGCGCAGTGCGTAGTGCGTACTGCCCGCGCTGCGTGTGTCCTCACGTCGAGTACAACTCCTTTGTTATGCACCCTCGCTTTACCATATGCCTGATGGTTGACTGTGTACATTTATTATACTCAATAGTAGCACATTAGGAATAGGTAAAAGTTTCATATTTAGTGTAGTATTTATTGTACTAGGGATCAATATAAAACTTATGATTTCAGTGTATTTTTGTACCATGTGTTTAATTGTGTTTATGTTGATTAAGTACATGATTTATTAACAAAAAGTGGCCATAGAAATCCATATTATTCTAATTTTATTAGTGAAGGTCCCAAAAATATAAAGAGTCTTACTACTGCTAGAAACAATAACAGCAATTTATAATATCTGCTGCTTTGTTTATGTCTAACTAAGTATGTTATGTGTAGGGGTGAAGAATACCACCACCATGCCACTTGTGACTCACCTCTAATTTACTCTGTGCTTGGTGATTACTTTATGATTATTTTTGAATACTTTACAGACATAATGCACATGCTCAATGTCACATAAAAGTAAATACACTAATCATTATCCCACTATAGCTAACAGGAAAGCAAACAACAAAATGGCCAATGTATCCACCCAAACAAATAGAAGCATACATTATTAGTTAGGCACAGGCATGTAGAGCATAAGGAGCACACAGACAAGCAAGCATACTTGTGCAATCATATCATGATTAGTAATAAAGTCCGCAGAGTTGAAGCTGAGGGACTGTTGCAATCACAGCACATGTGTGTCACTTGATAAATGATTAGCTGGACATTAGTGTATCATGCAATTGTACACTAGCCAGTAGCCATCACGGCAACACTGTTTTAATCTCTATACTTATACATTCTGTATTATTGAGAATACTGCTGAGTCCTGACCTACCCATTCATACTGTTATACAATTTGTGATGACAATATTAACCGAGAAAAATTATATCAATTTTACAAAAGTTTGTCAAGGTGTTATTAGTATTTAGCAAAAAAATACTAGCCCGATGCAAAAGAGTTCATCTAGTGTGAAATTTTCTCTGTGATATTTTTTCTAACTTCATTATATTTGTATATCTATATAAAATATGAAGCTGTTCTACTATCACATGTCACATTACTTATGCCATTTTTTAATTATTACGAACCAATAAACTATTTTAACTTTTTAAATTTATACATATTCCTGTTTTGAATTCGAAGAAGTTATAAGCAAAATAGTTTGACTAATTGTTAATCGATACAGAAGAGTTTGTCTATCGGTGACTTAACTTATCCCTTCTTTGTACAATTATGTTGCATAATTTTAATTTGTAAAAGGAAATTAAGTGTATTCTGAAACTTTCAGTTTTTTTTATTCATTTTCAAATAACAATGGGTCGTGGCAAACCCGTGTGTGAAGAGTGGGGTTGAAATCTAAAGACTTGATACTTCTCAGGTCTACAGTCCAATCTATCATTCAGCACTATAAAAAGAATAGAACGACTTTTTGTTTGAAGAAAACTGGTCGACCACGCATCACAAGTGCAGTAGAAAACAGAAGAAACAGAGAAACCACTGTTGACTGCTGTACAAAAGAAAAAGAGGTTGAAGTTTGATCGTGATCATTTAAATTGGACTTCCGATCAGTGGCGTAGTATCATTTGGAGTGATGAGTCCAAATTTGAAATGACAGTCGGCGATAAAAGGAAAAAAGTGATTCGGAACAAAAATGAAGCACTTCATACTGATTGTATCACTCGAACGCAAAGTGAAGTTTCCGGCGTCTCTTATGATATGGGGCTGCATGTCTGCACAAGGTGTTGGTGGTATGCAATGTGGATGGTTCTATCAATGCTGCAAGGTATCAACAAAACCTTTTGGAAGAGAATTTACTGCCCTCTATTCCGTCACTAAACCATCAAGATTCCCTCATTTTTCTACAGGATGGTGCTTCCTGCCATACTGCAAGGCCAACAAAGACGTGGCTACTGGCGAAAAGCATCACCTTCAATCGAATAGTCCTCTAACAGCCCGGACTTGTCGCCGATCGAAACCCTATGGTGGAAAATGAAAAAAGTTCTCCGTAAAAATCCATAAAGATCGAAGAGCGACTTAAAGGCTAAAATCTTGGCTGTCTGGGAGTCAATTACGCCTGAGGAGCCTCTTCGCATTAAAGCTGTCATTGAGAACAAAGGCGACACAACTAAGTGGTAGACGAACTATTTTGCGTGAGTGACAAGGGTAGACGAATACTTATGCATTATGTTTTTTAGAATATATAATATATTTTTTTATGTTATGTATTTCAGTTATGAAAGTATTTCAGTTATGTTAAAATAAACTTTATAATGTTCCTCAAATTGTGGTTTACTTTTTATTTAAAAACATTCTTAATTATTTTACCAATATTTACTTTCTATATTTTACGCTTTGCACTACTTTCCATACTAGACGAACTATTTTGCATCGGGGCGTGTATAGTAATGATTTTCTCCTAGGCTACACTAACGTACTGTTTTATATTCTCTTTGGGCTACACTATCTTACTGTGAGGCACAGGCCGTCCTTTCCCCTCATCGCAAGACTTTCTCTGTCAGATCTACTTGTAAATTCATCTGGGTCATCTCCCCATCAGCTGGGAGTCTACCACACGGAAATACGTGTTTTTTTTTTTTTTCAAATAATTGAATGTTACGCAAAGTGAAGTATTATTTTTGTCGTTGTCTTCAACCAGCTCAATATTTGTTAATGATGGCTCATACAATTTATAGTATTTAGTAATTTGCTACAAATGTGGAGACATTAATCTGTTAATTTCGTTTCAATGCTCAATATAATTTTTGATAAAGGCCAAAAATTTTGTATTTACATTTTACAAGTATATACTTAATACACTAAATAGAATATTCCTTCAAAAGAAGTTTAGGGAGCCACCCACTAAAATCCCAGAAAGGAAAAAAAATAAAACACATAATTGTGTAATTGGACCCAAATATTAATGATAATGGTTGCAGTATATGTTAGAATATATTCTTGTGCGTCAATCCTGGGAATCGAACTAAGGATTACTCGGTCCATAACCCATATGAGAGAACTTGGTAAAATTATTTTAATCAGATACGCTTTTCAATTGGTTTTGCGACTGCCTATCATAAAGGCGCACACAGGAATAACCTAATTTTCAATGACTACATCGGGTCCAGTGAATGATTAATGATGTAATACTGATTTTTTGGTATATACCTAGTATATACTAAGTGGTGCAAGCGTGCCTAATGTTCGTCGCGTCGAGTCGCGTGCGCTGTGCTTGCCTGCCTGCTGCCTGCACTCCTCGTTTAAATGTACTTAATCAGTCTACATCCGTTTCACTGCTCTGTAGTTTGTACAGACATCCCCTGAACCCTTGCAATACACACACGCAAAGGGCTTGAGTGGTGAGCCCCACTCCATTAAGCAAGCAAACTGCGTTATATTATAATTTATTAATATTATTGAATATGGATGTGATTCAATTTATATCCAGATAATTAAATAAGACGGGTTAATACACTTGGGTAAATTGAGAGTGCAGTTTGTGCATTCACCGCGCAGCGCCCCGCCGTCGCGTCACTTGCTCTGCTCATATTGTGTCGTTGTCTGCAGCAGCAAGTGCGTTGCACATTTGTCGAGCGCAGTGGAATGCCAAGTATTGCAATGTCATTCATGGTGTTGTTAGGCTTTCCTACTGTGAACTGTGACTGAATGCGCTGAATTAACTGAATGAGCTGTCGTATCGCTTACCATAAGGCGAATAGCATGCTCTTCTCGCCATTCATAGCAGTCAGAAATTAGCTTTTATTACTACACCAGAAAAAAAAGAAAAAATTTTTTTACCTACTTCAACATTTTAATAAAAAGAGAGATATAAAACTAATCTTCAAATTCCTTTATTTTTATTTTTTTATTTTATTGTTTAAGGACAATCAGTGGTAATTACATTACATTAAATTAACGTTACAAATACATAAGTCAAATGTATTACCTTTAGTTGCCACAACATTAAAAAATAGAAATAGAAATTAAAAAAATGTTAACATATTTAAAACTTATATAAATCTCTTAACAATTAATAATTTGGAATAACTTTTATATTTCTTAATGTTTATGCTTATGAAACTAAAAGGAACTTATGTGACTTCAACAGACAGTAAATAGGTTAGAACAGTTTGTTAAGAAAAACAAATTAAAAAAAAATGAAATATTACTCTTAAATATTACTCTTCAAAGCTTTTAAGACCTCCGTTTGAAATCTGTGGTTTGAAAACATCTTAAGGAACTGCCAAAAATGTCGACAGACTGGCCTAAAGAGTTGTAAGTTCTTGAGAGCCTGGGTAAAGCAGAGTTGAATCCAAGTTTGGTTCCTGCCCCCCTTGGATATAGCAAACCCATAGGCCGCCGCGGCAAACGGCTGGGGACGCGCAGTGTCACTGACTCCAGCAGTGGTGGGCAGTCAATATGCTTTCTCAAAATTTTGTACAAAAATTTCATGTCAAGTAGTTTTTTCCTGTCATTCAAGCTTATCATATTGAAGTAGTTAAGTCTCTCTGTATAAAATCTGACATTTCTTCTAACTCTACTGTGATAGGCAAGATGTCTCGTAAATCTCTTTTGGAGGCGTTCAATTCGTAACTGATGTATAATATAATGTGGTGACCAGACCACTATAACAATACTCCAATATAGATCTAACATAGGCGTTGTAAAGTACTACTATCGTGTATGGATTTTTGAATAACTTGCCGTCTCTCAATATGAAACCAAACATTTTGGATGCCTTTCTAATAATTTCGTCTATGTGGGGGAGAAATGTTAACTTCGTATCAAAGATAACCCCCTAGGTCGCGAATTGTGTTGATGTCTTGCAACGGCATGTTATTTATTTTATATGCCGTGGGATAGTTATTATGTTTTCTTGTGAATTTAATGTGATGACATTTAGAATGATTTAATGTTAAATTATTCTTAGAACACCAAACTGCTAAATTATGTACATCATTTTGAAGTAACAAACTATCTCCTGGAACTTTGATGGCCTTGCATATTTTATCAGCGAAAAGAAACACTTGACTATGTTCAATTGAATCTGTTATGTCGTTGATAAGTACGTTAAATAGCCAAGGACCTAAGTGGGATCCTTGTGGCACTCCTGAACTAGCACTGTACGTAACCGACTCGTAACCTTTAATAACTACATATTGTTGACGATTTTCTAAATAAGATTTAAACCAATTTAACAGTGTCCCATATATACCATAGTATTGTAATTTCCTTATAAGAGTATTATGACAGACTCTGTCAAACGCTTTAGAAAAATCTGTATAAATAGTATCTACTTGGAATCCAACGTCAACAGTAGGCTAATTCCATTGACATATATTCTACCGATAGACAAGACATGTCATAGAAATTATTTGTCCCAGCTCAATAGCGACATCTACTTTATTGACTTGATATCATACAAATTATGGCCAAAGAAAAACGTGTCACGAATAGATAAGACAATTCATATTAATCGTAACTCTTCGTTATATGATGTCTACATATTAATACCGACAACTAAAATATAATATAAAATAATAGTTTCTTTTACATAAAATAATATGGTTTCTTTTATTTACCGGATTTATAAACATGGCGCCTGGTGAGCACATTATTTATTATTAATAATCTGAAGGTAACCACGTTTCTTCGCCGCGATTCTTCTGAACAAATTTGATCCACAATTCTCTTGTTTCACGACATGGCCGAGGAAACCTTTTAATTTAAATAATAATAAAAATATTAATTTAAATGCTTTTAATTTTTTATCTTATATAAATACTTCAGTATCCGTTACAAATCTGCGTCGATATTGTCGACTCTGCGCATACAAATACTCGTTAGTCTTTGACATGCATGGCCGCCCGTCATCAACCGCTGCCACATGTCACAATTGTTGATATTAAATTAGATTAAATGTGTTTTTAATATAATAAGTTAAACTCACTGGTGAAAAGTCACACCTTGACTTTTACTTATGTTTTTGGAATTGTTCGAGCAGTATTTTAATGCACACGACGGCATTTTGTCGAATAAAACTTCGCACTGATACGTGTCTAGTTCTAGCAAGCGCTTGACATAGACTAAATGAGTTGGAGCCCCTGGACTCCAACTCGTGTTACAAACTATTTGCTTGAGGTGTCTTCTCTAGTACGTAGTACATTATAACTCAATGGCTAATTCACGTAATTTATTGACGCGCCGATCAAGTTTCGATGCAGTTTCGATTAGGTTTACGTCTTTATCGTACGTACGTCAAAATGGTATTCTTGTAATTGTTTAGCTGCGCGTAAGATATGCATAAACTGCGCATGTGCTGCACGTTGGTGGGACTAAACTGTCATTGGAGACGTCAAATGAATAGGTAATTTACCAATCAGGTTGCGATCTGAATCACGCATGTATAAAACGCGCAGCCGTAGAATACGCTAAAGCGATCACGTGACGCGAACTTGACGCGAGCGTATCTGACAGCGGTTATTCTAAATTACGCGAATACAAAACGGGCTGTTTTGATCGAAACTTAACTGCAACTGCACTGCAACTGAACTTATTTAATTACGTGAATTGGCCTACAGATCGTATAAGATAATCAGAATAGGCTACCAAGTTTGTATTAGTAGATCTGCAATGGACAAAGCCGTGCTGAGCATTACTGAGATGTTGTTTGAAATGGGATATCAAGTAAGGATACAAGAGCGACTCGAATAATTTGGCGAAAACAGGTAGTATAGAGATGGGTCTGTAATTAGCTATATATTCGGGGTCTCCAGATTTGTAAATTGGCACCACCTTTGCTCTTTTCCAGATTTCCGAAAACTGCCCCGTGGCTAATGATTTATTGTAAATAAAAGTTAGAGGCTGGCTCAGTGCGGATGCACACCTTTTTATTAAATACGAAGGTATACCATCGGGACCAAAACCTTAATTGGGATCGAGACTCTTTAAAATCGGTTCTGTGGTTTAGGCGTGAAAAGGCAGAAGACAGACAGACAGAGTTACTTCCGCATTTATAATATAAGTAAGGATTCGTTTTATTTCTCTCTTTTTATTAAAATCAATAAATAATCTAAGGTGCTTGGATGATAAGTAATTGTTGTAAGCACCCCACGCTTTTTAACAATAAAAAATAATTTATTTTACGACGTTTTCTTCTAATCTTTATATCATTAACAATTATTTTTACTTTTTTACTTCAGTCTTTTACTAAAGCGTGTTTTTTATTTTTTTTAAATAATATTTAATTATTTTACTAAAAGGCAGCTGCGCGATAGTTAACCATAATAGAGCACTACCATACATTTGCCTTTTCAAAAACATAGATAACTTTGACTGCCTCGGTGGCGTAGATGTACTACGGTACGACTACAAAGCTGAGGTCTCGGGTTCGAGTCCCGGGTCGGGCACAGTGATATTGGATTTTTCTATTCATTATCAGCCCGGAGTCAGGAATTTGTGCCCGATATGGCGATAGGCTCGGCCCTATCACATCATGGGACGAAACATACAAGGCGAAATGTGGGTGTCCTCGTGGCGCCTCTGCCTACCCCTATGTAGATAACTTTTGTTCGCCATGTTAGTAGCACTGCTATATTAGGTAAAAGTTAAACTAATTATAAATTACCAATAAATCAATTTAAGTCCGGGGTTCGGTTCACATAATAATCGTTTACTTTAGAGGCGCTTCAATTTGGCTACATAATTGTTTGTATTGGGGTTAGACATAGAACTGGATGTGTATACTGGAAGCTCCGCGTGCCTGTAAGCTTCAGTGATAACTGATCGACAGAGTGGCAGTAATGGGAGTGCGGCGGGCACGGCGCTCCCGCAGCGGCTCGCGGCGACAGCCACTGACCAGTGCGAGCGTGGAGTGACACGTCGCTATTGTCTCGAGTAATTTAATGTTTCCGCAGTGGTCGTCGGCGAGATCGCTTCCTCCGCGCTCTCTAATGAATAAATTATGTAATGCGTTAAGGAGCGTTACACGCGAGCCTCACTCATTGGACACTTCCCGTGGCGAGCCACCTCACCACCGACCACCTCGCCTCGCCCGCCCACGCGCCGCGCACCACGCACCACGAATGTCTAGATTTTTTTACATCGTATCATACGTATAGCAGTTTGTCCCAGTGGAGCAGCCTGTTCTAAACGGGCCCTAGCTTCTATATAGTATCTGTACCAGCCCATATACGTCCCGCTGTAGGCCACGGGCCTCTAGCGGACTTTACATACATATACATATATTATACAAATCGCTAAGGTATCAAGATTGTTTTCGAGGCACGGTAATTGATTTGGTGGTTGTCACGATATTCGATCCACAACTATCCGCTCTCTAGCTACCGGCCAACAGAAACGATAAAAAATAATTTAAAAAAATTAAACCGACTCCAAAATACTAATTAAAAGGAGGGAAATAAGGTTACCTTTTTAAATTCTACAATACCTAAAAATGACAACTATTTTTTGAGGTTTGTGGTGCCAGCTGTACGAGTATAAGCTACATAACATCACGCTACCAACTACGCGGGTAAAACCGCGGGGCGCAGCTGGTTCCAAAGATTAAGGCTAGGCGCCCTAATCTAGGTAGATTAGGGCGCCGGAACAAAATTCTAAACATGTATGACGTATGCGCGCCGCGAACTGAAAAAGGTTGGACACCCCTGCTGTATCTCAAATCCGACTTATACTTTTAGTGCTTGTTCGCGTTAACTCGCGGGCGCGGTCGCGAAATATCAAAGATATGGATGTCAACCAAGTGTTCACGTAGGAAAAGCACGTGCGATGTATGTAGCGGACAAGCCACGTCAATCGCGCCCGCGTCCGCACCCGCGTGTCAACGTGAACAAGCACTTAGAGAAATGCGCTGACAAACATACAAACATAAGTACATACATTTATGAAATTTGGCACACGTGTTTAGAAGCTGGTATAGTCTAACATATCTAAAATAAAATCAAAATTACATACATACACATTGAATTGATAATCTCCTTGTTTTGGAGTCGATTAAAAAGCAAAAATTCCGATGTCAAAAGTGTCATGTACTGCGGCTTAGTCAAAAATCCAATATTACCTGATATGTTATGGTCAATTGTTCAACAAAATACATTTGTGTAGAATGTTATTTTCTTGTCGAACTAGTACCTATTGCATTTTACTGACTATTTATTATGTTCCATATTACTTCTATTAAGATAATTCGGTCGCTATTTTGTTTCCTCATGGGCTTCCTCCGAACAAAACCTATTCGCACTACATATTTATATTAATAAGTTTATTCTGGGCTTTTAGTTATTTTTTCTCTTACGACTTTGAGCGCCTGTTGGTGGTATTGTTATGGCGGGCCCCGGCAGATGCGCCGCCATGCTCTCACCCGGCACTGAACGCTATCGGTGAGGGATCAGTGCCCCCTCAGTGTGCCCGGCGACTGAAACTACTTCAAATCATTTCTCACGCTCATTGCCGGAAACCGATGCGGATTTCTTACGTTCCCAAAGCCAGGAAACTACGACCCACTGCATCCAAATACTTTGAATTTATTAATTTAAGTATTACCCAAATAAAAAAAAAACACGTCATGTGGGTCTATCTAGCAAAAGCCTATTACATATATACCTGGTCCGTTAAACATCATTTAGTAATTTTTGGTGTACATACCTTAATGCTAGACGGGACATCCTCAATGCGGTTTTAATTCATGTTTTAATGTCGTCATACGAAGCACACATTATTTGGCTCCAAAAGGTTTCTTAATATTAAATATATTATGCGAGTTCAGTGCACGGTTCACGGGTGTGTTTTTAGTTTTTACACATTAATCTATCCATAATAGCTAATATATTTCCATAAATATGTATAATTTGTTGTGTAGGATACATTCGACATAGCTTCCGCAAGTATAGTATACATATAATAAATTTGTAACCGATCGATGTCTGTACATGGAAGATAACCGAGAAAAACTAATATGAGGGGTCTATATTAACGTAATAGAATCCAAAACAACGATTTTTAAAATGTTTGTCTGTTCATCTGTTTGTTTGACTGTGCGGATGTGCACGATGAACTCAGAAATGGATAACGGATTTTGATGCAATTTAGTATGGAGGTAGCTGACACCCTGGATTAACACTTAGGCTCCTTTTTATCCCGGTAAATGTAGTGTTCCCGTGGGATGAGGAAGGAATTCCGATGTATTGGTTACTTTTTATACTCAAAGGGATGGGATGGGACTGGATTACGTGCCCTTGAGTGAGAATGGGGCCTTTGACGGGATGGAAAATTCGAAATGAAGTCTATGACACAGGCGAAGTTTGCGGGCAGAAGCTAGTTGTCTATAAAACGATTTTGTGGCGTTACGAACAATCGTAGTGCTGCGTGAAATGTGTAGCGACTTGCGTACGGGATAACGCAGTGGAGGCGTGACGCGTCGCGTCGGCCGCTTGACGGCCCCGGCTCCCGGAGCGGCTACTGAACCGGGCCTGCGTGTGCTAATTAATGCCACCACAACAAAACAACAAGCGTGTTATCTCGCGGCGCCGACTCCGCTGCCAGCGCCGCCGGGCCCAAACAACAACAACACGGCCGCGGCGCCGCGCGCGCTTGGGAACACGTATCATTGTTATTTCCTCATGGGGCACATAGACCTTTGGCACACATCCCTACAGTTCCGGCCGCCGCAATCTCTCCGCCTACTGCTCGATACACTATAACCTATACTATAATAGTCAATGGATTTTTTATAGTTTACATGTTAACACCAAAGTCATTATACGCAATAACAGCAAAGAAACTTTTACTTTGAAGTATGAACCATGAACGTTGAAAACTATTTTTTACGGATTTTATTGCGATTTGTTTAATTTTTACATTTTTTAATTTCCCTACGTTTCGATTGCTTTACAGCTTTCGTGGTCACGGGGCGGACTGACCATATATCAATATGTGAATTCCCAAGGATCACGGTTGTGCATAATAACTATATCGTGAACCATCAGTAGTTCTTGAATTGAAAATGCTTACAATTTGTAAGGCTGACAGCGTTTTGTTTCTGAGGGAAAGGTGGCAATCAACATTCTGTACGATTATTTTGGTACTTTGTATGTTAAAGCAATTAAGTCGCATTACAAGGTTCGGCAATGAGCTACAAAATGAAACTGGTTATAAATTCGATGTTAATCATCAATTCAATATGCATTTGTACAGCAGGAAAGTTTTTAATTATATGCACCATGAAATTA
This sequence comes from Deilephila elpenor, assembly GCA_949752805.1. Taxonomy (NCBI): domain Eukaryota; kingdom Metazoa; phylum Arthropoda; class Insecta; order Lepidoptera; family Sphingidae; genus Deilephila; species Deilephila elpenor. The sequence goes on from OX457108.1 coordinate 13,954,798, forward strand.
TTTTCACATGCATACATAAACACACTTCTTTTTCCCAGAAGAGTTAGGCAGAGGTGCTATCAGGACACCCACGCCTTGTGTGTTCTGTCCCACGATGTGATAGGAGGCGAACTTATCGCCATATCGGGCAAAAATTCCTGGCTCCGGCTTGCCCGACCCGGGATTTCAACCCAAAATCTCAGCGTCTTAATCGTACCGTGGCACAACTGCTCCACCGATGCAGATTTTATTAAAGTGAAACTTCTTTAGAATCGCTGTGATTTGAAAAGTTATGAAACAAATAGCGACATGGAAACAGTTCATATAGGTAATCATGTAGTCGTAGGTGTCTAAGTATAGAAGACTTATCAATAATAAATAAAAATATATAAAATATATTTTTGTCCGATTGTTCTCAAATTCGATGTCTGGGGGAACATTTCTTCCGATATCCTAAATCATTTTAGCCGCATTTTGAACTTTTTTGTTACTGGTTCAATTGGTGTCAACACACAGTTTTTTATTTTAAAACTTTATTAGAAGACCATAAAGCGTTGCGACCAGCCAGCAAATACAGCAAATACACCACGCTATCGTCCTCGCCGATAAGGAACCCGGTTTGGTTTCAAATTAATGAGGTATCATTGTGTGGTAATGTGTGTTATAGTTACGCCACTTGCGGGAACTCCACTGTTTCGTTCAAATTCTACCAAGTGTTATAACTGATAAGCTTGCTGGCTAATTCTTATGGACTTTGCGGATAGTTGATGTGACTACGTCCTGTGTTCCTGTGCTCCTGCGCCGCGGGGAGTCGGCGCACGATCGCCGCCGGGCGCATTGTATTTGTTATTGTAATAGGAATTTTCCACGAATGCGTCGCGGCGCGTCGTGCATGCGACTCGTGTGGCAGCGCCTGTCCGCGGACATCGCATGTATATTAATCACGGCTTCGTCCTCCTGCGCCTCTCCTGTTTTCAATCATCACTTATTTCTATCCTATCGCCGCGGCATGCTCGAACTCGCACCATTTAACCAATCAAGTGAATTGAACGAGCCGATGCGAGTCCGGCTCGCACTCGCGCACTCTGCACCGCATGGTTATTTAGAGGGCAAGCATTACTTCAACAACACCATCCGCAGTACAGGCCAGGAGCCATGCGTGCTCTGATAGTTAATTATTATAAAAACATTATATTATATTAATTATTACGCACATTAGCAGTGAAGGAAAACATTATAAGGAAATCTGCATACTATAGAGAATCAAAAAATAATAAAAATTGGTATGTGAAGTCTACGAACTTGCAATAACTCAGCGTGGTATACTATGACCTTAGTCTTATCAATTACAGTACAGGAGACTCTTGCAGTGGAACGTATGTAAACTAAATTAGTAATTTTAAAAACTAATCCACAACTCAATAGCATAAGAAAATATTTTAATCCGCGGCGCTGAAACACAAATCTCATAGTACTGCACATTTGCTATTCAAAGACAAACGTGGACATTAGACTCACAATGAGTCGAAATAGAGAGGTGGCTGCAGCGAGGGCTCGTGAGATGCATAACTGTGTTTAATCAATTCTCCACCAAATATAACTGTTTGTTGATATGTAATGATTCGCCGTGTCTGGCTAACGTAAACACATGACGTTGCCGCCCATAATATCGAGGTGCTGTTCCCCGCCGCCATACTGCTCGCACAGCGTACTAAATGTCTGAATACATTATGTGCAAGTGAGCTTTCCATCATAGAGAAGTATCGCGGGTAGTCTTGTGTACAAACCGAACTATAAATACATCAGTGATTGGTTCCGTAGACGGCGCACATACTAGACTACGGACACAGAGGAGATGTCAGAGAGCAGTACACGTAGTGTGGTGCGGAGCGGCGCGGGGCGGGGCGGGGCGCGGCCGGCACACATGTGGCACGCACATGCCGCCGCTGGCTGTGCGCTTCCGATGTCCTCTCCACTCTACACTTGTGACATTACTCACATTACGTTTGAGTTACTTATGTTGCGCTGTGCGTTTAATGGGCTTACTTTCGTTATTCTGCAGTTTGCACCGCCATACAACGCTCGGGGTTTTTTTTCAAGCATACAAGCATACGACTGTACACGCATGTCTCTGAAATGTCCAAGATACCCTGGGATTCGAGCCCGCAACCACTGTATCAGCAGCAGTGTCCAGACTGTTACCAACAGCCTACCACACACATTGAAAAGAATCTGATAGACACCTGGAGATTTTTTTTTTTATTTTCTACTATAATAGAATGCCTGTATATTAAAAATGATCTGGTTAATTATGAGGAATAATGAAAAATTGACAATGAGTCACTAGCCCAAATTTGATGAAAAATAAAACTGCATTTTGAAAATCAACAATTCTAGCGACGAATCCAACTCCATGATCTTGAAAACATTACTCCCATAACAATATAATAAATGGCGTCTAAACCGAGATGTAAACACAAATTAGTTCCTCAATGAAAGGGATTAGAAATGGTTCGGCGCCGCGAGATGATTATATTATTATTGTTATACCCCTTTCGGCCTTCTCTGGGGTACCTAAAGGGTAGCTTGACAGCTTTCCTCTTGACACAAAAAAATAAATAACCCGTGACTAAACACGTTGATACGTTGATTTGCTAGTATTCCTTCAATAGCCGATACTCTCTCATCTCAGTTCTCTGACGTCCCAAGTAATTTCAATGTAGTCCATATAAACTCTCAGAGTATTCCTGCTCATTACACTGATATGCTGGCTAGTTTTGACTGTACCCATATTCATGCTATCCTTGTTTCCGAATCTTGGTTAAAACCTTGCCTCTCTTCTTCTTCTTTCTCACTTCCGGGGTTCCATCTCATCAGAAATGATCGCACAGCACGTGGTGGAGGCGGTGTTGCCATCTTTCTCCGGACTCATCTTCGTTACAAAATAGTTAGTGTATCACCGCAACCTCCACCCTCAAATGCTGGCGAACATATTTTCTTGGAGGTGGAATTCTCCCATAAGAAAATATTACTCGGTGTTTATTATTGCCCATCGCTTCGTATTGACTTTTTCTCTTCTCTTGAAATTATTCTAGAAAACTTAGTCCCATCGTACAGTCAAACCATAATCATGGGTGACTTTAATACCTGTCTCCTCAAGAACGATCGTCGTTCTTCTTCCTTTCTGAATTCTATCCAGTCCTGTAATCTTTCTGTTCTTCCTCTCAGTGCCACTCACCATCCTCCTCACTGTACGCCTTCACTTCTCGACCTCATCCTCGTCTCCTCCCTAAATCATGTTGTAAAACATGGACAATGTCCTGCTGACGCCTTTTCTTTTCATGACCTTTTATTCCTATCCTATCGTGTCCATCCGCTAAAAGCCTCTCCCAAAATCCTTTTGCAACGGAACTTTCAGGGTATGAACCTTGTTGACCTTCGCAAGGATGCGGACAATATTGACTGGAGTTCAATTTACCAGGCTGACTGTATTGACGAAAAAGTCCTAATATTTACACATAAATTAATCGGTCTCTACGACACGCATGCACCAGTTCGGCCAATAAAGTTGAAACATCTACCAGCACCCTGGCTTACTGCCGAAATTAAGGAGTTGCTCAAGAAAAAAGCATCGGCCAAGTCCAGATACAATCACCGTCCTAGCGAGTTGAATTGGCTTAAGTACATTGCCATTCGGAATCACTGCAGTAAGGTGTGTAGGAACGCTCAACGCCGACATATTCACAGCTCAGTTGAAAATGGAGATTCGGCTAAAGTCTGGAAATTTCTTCAGACTCTGGGAGTGGGTAAATCTCGTAATAATTATATTCCTGTATCTGTAGACATAAATTCCTTGAATCAACACTTTTCGTCTCCATCGTATTTTAATACAATGGTCAAAGATAACACTATTAAACATCTTTCTACCTGCCAGACTCCCGATTGTCCTGCTTTTGTCTTCAAACAATTTGCTAGTTGTGATGTTAGGAAGACCATCACGCTTATTTCGTCTAATGCGGTCGGAAGTGACCATGTCAGCCGTAATATGATTCTTCCTATCCTAGACGAAATCCTTCCTATAATCTCCCACATCCTCAACCATTCCGTTTCCACAGGAATATTTCCTACCTCTTGGAAAGAGGCACACATTATTCCTATCCCTAAAAAACCTAATGCCTCTGCACTTTCCGAATTTCGACCAATATCCATTCTTCCATTCCTATCCAAAGTTCTTGAACGTTTGATCCATACCCAACTGAATAATTTCCTTTCCAAAAATAATCTCCTTAATCCTTTCCAATCGGGATTTCGTTCTGGGCATAGTACAACCACCACTCTGACGCATATTACGGATGGCATGAGATCTGGTATGGAAGAGGGCAAGCTGACAGTTCTAGCGTTGCTGGACTTCAGCAATGCCTTCAACACTGTCGATTTTGACGTACTACTCAGCGTGATGTTTTCCCTCAACATATCTCCAACAGCACTTGACTGGTTTCATAGTTACCTGTACGGGCGCCGGCAACGCATCTGCATCGAGGAGAATTTTTCCTCTTGGTGCTCAGTGTCTGCTGGCGTACCACAGGGCGGCGTGCTTTCTCCTCTACTTTTTGCTATTTTTATTAATTCTATCACTAATCACCTTCATTCTTCCTACCACCTCTACGCTGATGATCTCCAAATTTACTCTCAGACCCCTTTGGACAGGATGGTTGATGCAATCTCAACGATTAATGTTGATATCCAACACATTTGCGATTGGAGCAAACGGCATGGCTTGACGCTGAATCCAAATAAGACTCAGGCAATTGTTGTTGGCAGTCCCAGGTTGATAGCAAAACTTAATTGGGCCCAGCTGCCGTGTGTTGCTTGTGATGGTGTTACCATCCCCTACAGCGACACTGTAAGAAATTTGGGGCTGAATATAGACAAAGGCCTCACCTGGGGTCCGCAAATTCGAGATGTAAGTCGAAAGTTGTTTACTTCAGCTCGATCCTTGCGAAGGTTACACAATTTCCTACCCGTTACCACGAAGAAATCGCTTGCGCAAACACTCCTCCTCCCCATCCTTGATTATGCCGATGTCAGCTATCTAGATCTCACCGAGGACCAGCTAAATAAACTTGAGCGTCTTCAGAATTTCTGCATAAGATTCATATTTGGTCTACGTAAATATGATCATGTTTCCGAGTTTCGTGCTAAGCTCAAGTGGTTACCTATACGACTTCGCCGGAATACTCACATTCTTTCTCTTCTTTACAATATTTTGTTTAATCCTCTCACCCCTTCTTATCTTAAAGATCGATTTGTCTTTCTTCATGACTCACATACGAGGTCCTTGAGGTCGTCCGAGAACTTAAAGTTGAGAATGCCCGCCCACACTACAACATTTATGGACAAATCTTTCGGTGTCGTAGCTGTTCGCTTGTGGAATGCACTACCCGTTGTGGTGAGGCAGGCTCAAACTCTGTCATCTTTTAAGAAGCTAGTAAAAGAGCACTACCTTTCTTCTTAAACAGATTTACTGATTAATATTATTTCCTTTATTTAAATATATTGGTAATATATTTATATATGTATGTTTAATTACATATAAATGTATTTATGTATGTCTATATACATTAATTATGTAGTTTTTGTAAATTTATGTATAAATAGTATTATTTATTTGAGCTTTTATTGCCTTTATCATACACTGCCCTTTCTTTCTCCCTCTCATAAATCCATCCAATGGTTGTCTGGTAGAGATTGCCTTAGTGCGATAAGACCGCCATTTGTACTTTGTTGTTTTGTTGTCTATATATATCTGTTGTTACATTTTTGTGTACAATAAAGAATATAAATAAAAAATAAAATAAAAAAAAATACTTACCACCGTACCCTCATAAGAGATATGTCCATGTTGTCAAATTTTATACATACTTTATTTTATTCCATATTATATTGAGAGTAAATTGATTAGAGCCAATCTTCGAAAGTAATTGTTTTTTTACATGCAAAGATTACCAAAATATTGTTGATGAGTACGAAAAAATAGTGCGACTAAATGATTATAATTTACGATGTTAAGCGGTTACGGGATGGTGAGGGAGCGGCCCCGTTTACTCACCACCAGTTGCTAAACAACACACAGGGGAACCGCGGTCGCGACACGCTCTGTTCATGTGTACTATTAGCTAATGAATATTATGTCATCCATCTGCCTCCACTGCTGGCCACGAGACTGTATTCTCTTTCAATAGGACTTTAAAGAACTTGGGCGATAGTGTACCACGTTGGCCTGCTGCTCGTTGGTGGACTTCACATACTAACTACTGCAGTAATTCTTGTAAAGATGTCTATGTTACGCAGGTTTCTTCGCGGTGTTTCCCTTCACTGATAAGATGCGGGGCAATTCCCGGTGGTGGTGGTGGTGGTGCGTGGTGCGTGGTGCGTGGTGCGTGGTGCGCTGGACGCGTGCCGGCTGATAGTGGCGTGGTTTTGTTCCTCTCAGATTTGTTGCGTTGCGATTGTGCTCGTAGTGCACTCGCACAGAGCAGTAACCGAGCAGACCTACTAACGGTTTGCTATCATCCTGTAACAATCAAGTTATGTTAATATTATATAATTTCATATATCTACGTATAGTAATAGAGTCCTAGAAGCAACCTGTTAATTCCCCGGTTTTGTAAATGGGCTTGAGCGCGGCGGTGACATGGCAACTGCGCGCCCGGGCCCCCGACCGCCGCGCTGCACCGACCATCACCACATTAGTATGCCGATTACGTGCCAAATGAATAGATCAGTGCCTGGACAATAGAGCAGGCGGCGGCCATGATTCACGCCGCGCCATCTGTTGACCGGCAGTCAACCAAATCTATTATTGGGTGTCATTGTTTTAATGTTGGCTATGTTAATGTTAAACCCTTGTCAATAATAGATTGTTACCGGAGTGTAGGCATTGCTCATAATTCATTTAATCGAAGTTTTATCCTTGTACGGGCGGTGCGCGGCGCGCGTCGAGCAGAGAATCCGGCCGCGCTCCACAACCTGAGTCCAACTCGACAAATAAGGTTTTCCTCATATTTGCTCTGGTTTTAAAAGCGCACGTCGCACATAGTGATCGGTGAGTAACGCGGAGCGCGGCGCGTGCGTTGTGCTCGGCGGCTCGTGTGCTCGTACGGCTATGTGTTACGGCTAGTGGCGCGAGCTTCTTTCTCCATCCAATAGTCTAAACTCTAAGAACTAGCTAATAGTTTACACTGCAAAACAATTCGGTTCCCCTCGTTTGTTTGGCGTCGCGTGAATCAGAGTGGGGCGGCGCCGGCGCGCTATATTTAGCGCGGTCCCTAGCCCGCTGCCCGCTTCAATGGACTTACGTTCATCGGTGCCTTTAGCCTTACGTGCGGATATCTATCCCGCGGTAGTGGCGTCGGCGCGGCGTGGGCGAGCCCGTCCCGTTGCTCCCGACACTCGCACCGCCTACCTCATACTCTTAATTTACTCTTTCTTTTACGAATAAAATATTTTTCTTTTGTTTGAATGATTTACCTGCATGTCGATGCTTCTCGATACCTAACTACGACTATGACTAAAAACGGCAAGTCATAAATTTTGGGAAGGTGTTCGTCGATCCGATGAACGCAGCATAGGTAAGGTTGAAAACATCTAATGCCTAACCTTATATGATGCTATATTGACTGTAATCCAGGCAACATTTTCTGGCTTTTCGGCATTGTTTATGTTGATTAATATTGGCAGCTTCCGATGTATTATGACTCATATAAATATTTCTCCGTGATACTTAACCAAGAACTGTGGTCGCCTATTTGTTTGCAGTGGGGTCTCCACTGTGGGGTCACACACACACACACATATGTTGAGGTCGATGTCAATAGTGCATGTTAGGGCGGCAGGTATGAACGCAGAATGGCTGGCCGTCTCCGCAGCTTATGCCCTGAACACACGTGACGAAGGCGGCGGCTGGCGAGTAGCTACTGTTGTTGTAAACTCGTATGTGCCGTTTAGTGCGCGCGCGCACGAACGCAAATGCAATGCACCGTGCACCGTGCATGCCAGACATGTATCGCAATAGGGAATATGTATGAGACTCCAAAATATCTTAAAATATTTTTTATAATCTATATTGTTATAAAAAAATATAGTACATTAACCACATATTTCGTATCGATACTAGCAGCCAACAAATCAAAATATTAATTAACTTTCATGTGGAAAAATAATGTAATTAGAGGGAAAACGGATATTTATATTTTTCGGTAGGTAATGTAATAACAAAATAATAAATAAAAAATAATAAAAAAAGACATGCAAATTCCTCACTTGCAACAGGCGTAGGCAAATAAGTAGGCAAGTAAATAAGTATGCATACAGTACGAGTACCTGCCGCGCCTGTGTACTGTGTCCGCACTCGGCGTGCAGCGAGGGGCGGAGGCCGCACCGCGCCGCCAGCATCGTCGGCGACTAATTTATTCACTACTAAATTAAATACCTAAATTAACAATACTATACGAATAATTAAAAATCCCTGGAGGTCGCATTAATCATCTGTATCAGCCCATATACGTCTCACTGCAGGGCACGAGCCTCCTCTACAATCTAGAGTACGATTGGGAGGGGTTAGGCCATATAGTCCACCACGCAGGCCTAGTGCGGGTCGGCGGGCTTAAAATACCAAATTCTTTTAATCTAATTCTAATTATTTCTTTTTAATTGATTTTGATTAATCAAATTCGCATTAATCATAGTCAATTAAAAAGAAATGAAAGTGGTCATAATTCATCAAAAGTAGTTGTGATTTGGTACCACATGTACGTATATGTTACCATATAATATAATAAATAAACATATCTGATTACACAAAAACATACCGATCTACCCATAGTTACCGATACAGAGACGCGACGCGACGACTGCGATTTATTTGAAAGTGTAAAGAATTTCTCGTTTATACTTTATATTACACTTATCCATATATCTGGCATCGGCGGCAGGCAGCCAAGTGAGGTCCTCCTGAGGCAGAACCAGGCCGCGGCGGGGAGCGCGCCCCTCGCCGCAGCCACAGCGATCGTTAATATTGTACCTAACTAGCTCGCTCGCTATCTGATCGCTTACGAATTAATCGCAGATGCCACAGGCGGCTGCGGGGGCGCGGGAGCGTGCGGATGCGGGGAGGGCCAGGGTTGCCGCTCGCCAGGTGCTGCTAGGGGTGAGGCCGCGCGTTGCCGCGCCGGAGCCGAGGAACAATAGCGCCGGCTTCCGGCGCGGCGCCGCGCGCTCCGTGCAATCTAATGAGCCTGGCAGCAGCGTCGCTGCCACATCGCACGCGCACGAGCAGCAACGAGCACCGCCAACCTCGTTACAAACTCTATTAGTTACACGCAAAAATAAAATAAATGAATTATTAAAGTGCGGCCTGGTGGTAAAAGGACCAGTCGCGGCTTCCAACAACAGCGATGAATGCATGCAGCATTCATTGCAATAAAAATAACATGTTCATTGTGGTCGCGGGTTCAAAACCCAGAAGAGCACATCTTTGACTTTTCGGAGTCATGTGTATATTGATAAATCAATCACCACGCACTATAAAGGGGAAGGAAAACATCACGAGGAAACCTGCTGCCATAGTGATTTGTGAGAATTTCAATGCTATGTAAAGCCCGCCAAGCTGCATTAGGCTGAGCGTGGTGGAATATATGACCGAGCCCCTCTCAATCGTACTTTTGATTGTGTATGGGTTGATACGAATAGGAACAGATGTATTTTTTATTTTATTTTTGCACGCATACTTCAAGGTTTTAAGTAGCGCGATTATTATGCCGTCTTTATTCGTCGCCCATAGTTTCCTAATTATACCTTTTTAATAACCTTCCGTAAGTGTGAAACATAAAACACACGAATATCCAGTTTGTCGTATCGATAGAAAATTGAATGCAATTGAAAAACAGCCGCAAAATAATAAATGCAGGACATTTTTGCTAGAAAGGCAGCGTTGAGCGCGACACGTGAGCGTGCGTGCCGTGTGTAATCAGTAATGTGCGCAGCACGCAGAGACAGCTGCCTGCAGGCTGATGCGCCACTCACTGCCCAGCGCCACCGTCACATTCACTCGCTTCACCTGTTCCCTTGTCATATCACTTATGACACCCTTCTACTATCTTATGCATTTCACTACCCGTCATCACTTATCTGCCGACCCGCACTTGTAAGAGTATTCCTGTGTGTCTGTACTAATGATTACATTCTAAAAGTGTTAGGTGTTGCTGTGGTCTGTAGCTACTTTAGAGTAGAGCAAGTTGACCGCTACTGACCGATTGTTGGAAGCCGTACAATCATTGCTTAACCGTTTGTGTTGCAATCGCTTTTCCTTTTATTTAATATATATAAGCTAGCAACCTCCGATCCCCACGTATTGCGGCCGGTGATAACTTAATATAAGGACAGTCGTTTGTTGAAGTAACAAGTCGCGCGCGGTGGGAACAAATAGTGAGTTATAGACTGGCATCGTTACGTTGATCGTCGCTGCGAGCTGCACTATGAGTGGGAGTTGTGAAGGTTGATACTGCGCAGTAGGCGAAGCGTCGCGGCGCCTCGCGGCAGATGCGAGCTCAGTATCGACCGCGGTCCGCACTGGTGTGCACAGTGCACGCTGCACAGGCCAAGCTGCAAGTGGACCTCTGGCCTCCTGCAAGCTGCAGCCCGTCTCCACCAGCCTCGGCACGAGCGCCGCGCGACCGGTTCTGCCTCCTGCGCCCCGCACCCGCGCCGCACCCCGCCCGTTCGCGAGCCGCCTGACCGCGTAGCGCTACTGTCGCGCCACCCCCTGCGCCTCGCACACTCGCTATTATCGACATTTAATGATCGTGCCGCCAGTTACCGCTCAATTATTAAAGCGTCACGAGTTTCGAGTGTGAGACTGCGTAGAGTCGTTGGGGCAGGCGGGAGCTGTGTGCGCTGAGTAGTGTTCGCCGAGAGAGGTCCGCCGCGCGGCGGGCTCGTTTGGGTCTCGATGCGCGTCTCCGAGCTCGCTCCGCGCCACCCGCTCGCGCCGCCGCCTCCGCCACCGCCGCCGCCGCCCCCGCCGCCCGGTGGGGTGCGAATGAATTTCCCCTAAATCCGTTTCCGGTTATGTTGTTTATAGCAGTCGGTGCAATCATTATTGGGCCAGCGGCTCGCCGCTCACCACCCGTCCTGATGCACCGACTGATATCCATGTGATATTATTCAACTCGACACATTCTCGATGTTACGTGCGTTTAGTACCTGTTTCGATGTATAGAGTAGTTTAACACTTTGCGATCTCTATAGAAATATAACTAGATGTATTAACTTATTTCATCAATGTACGCTCATGAGTCGCTTCATCGATATTATGCACTTCGGTTTCGCGGCGCCGCGCCGCGCCGCCACTGCTGTACACAGCCAGTAGCAGCAAGCGCAGCACACTAGCGAGCCTATTCCTTAATAAACAATCCCTCACTTTCGTTATCGTGCGTGATGTCGCGCCGCGCTGCGCTTTTCAGTCTCGCGTGCTAGTGTCCTAACTTGTGAGGGTGCAAACGTCGACGGTGGCGAAGGCCCGAAACAGGAGAGGTCGTCGCGGGTGTGCGGGGCGATGGCGGGGGCGCGATGGAGCCGGTGCGGGGGCGGGGGTCCGGAGGTGTCAGCACGGGGCGCATCTCGCTAGGAGGCTGCGCGGCGGCTGCGGGCGGACAGTCGAGCGCCGGCGGCCGCGGAATCACGAGCACGCCGCCATGTTCCAGTGCATAGTGCAGCCGCGACATGACTGGGGCACCGCCGACCTCGCCAATGCATTCCCCGGTAACATGCGCCTCGCGACTCGTTCCCGCAGGCAGTGCTGGCGCCAGCCGACGCACCGCACGCACAGACGCACAGACACGACTCGCCCTCACCGTTATGATCTATTAATGGCCACAAAAACTCGGGTGATAAATGCCAATAACTAATTATAACTCGGCGCACTCCATTGGATACATGTGTTTTTGCGTGCGGTTCGCCGACGCCGCTTGTCTCGTAACACAGGCTTGTGTGTGTGTGTGTGAGTGTGTTGTGTGTGTTATTGTTGTTCCACCGTGCGTGCGCGGTGCGGCGTGCTTTCACCCCACTGTGCGGCCTTTTGTTGAGTCTCCAAACTTAAAGGTGTTTTCATTATGCGTGCAACAAAGCGCAGCCCAGATGCGAGCGCAGCCGGCAGCTAACCCGGCGCGTTCTCATATCGGCCCGCGTGCGGTCCACTGTGCACGGCGCCATCGGCAGCCTTTACCAATTAACCGACACCCAACGACCGCCTTCGAACACTGACAACAACAATGTTTGCTTAGATCTTTGTGAATCACGAAAGGAAGGATAGTTGTGTTGTGACCATACGAGCGAGACGGTCGCGGCGGCTCGCACGGAACGTCTCACCCTCGCGGCGAACGCACGCCCTTTGCCCTGCCCTGCTTCGACCTTTCATCTGACAAAATGGCAAAGTTGTTTTCCCATTAGTCAGCGGGGCGATGACGAATGCAGTTAGGGAGTGCGGGCGAGGCGCATGGCGGCGGCGCTCGCTGCGTTCACAGGCCGCGGCGGCGCGCGGTGCAGCGAACAGCCGCGTGCGTTCACCTCCCGCTACCTGCACTCCGCCTCGCCCGCCGCCCCGCCCGCCGCCGCACACTGCGCTCCACCATCTCCAGTTTTACATCTGCTCTTTGATTATATTGGAATCTTCGGCCTCAACACTAAAAACAAACAAATCCACCCTTAATTTTTCCAAAATATGTAAATACTGTAGGTACATATGTATATTTTTAACAGTAGGTACTCGTATTATAATATTATACATATGTATAAAAATTGTTAAAACATACATATACATACATACATAAACTCACGCCTTTATCCCCGAAGGGGTAGGCTGAGGCGCCACCAGGACACCCACATTTCGCCTTGCATGTTCCGTCCCATGATGTGATAGCGGGCGAGCCTATCGCCATATCGGGCACAAATTCCTGACTCCGGGCTGATAATTAATAGAAAAATCCAATATCACTTTGCCCGACCCGGGACTCGAACCCGAGACCTCAGCTTTGTAACTTGTCCTTTTCAGGGCCACAAATATATTCAAATATAAGCATAGTATAGGTTTAATGCAACCATATTCAGGTATTAATATTATAAATATATATATTGGTCGTAAAGTTTTCATCGGTTTCACATATATGCACATTGCTTATAGGATTATTTATGTAGGTTAATCTTTAGCGTAAGAAAATCTTTACAGGAACTAAGCTGTGTATAATATTAAGTTTTATTTTGTTTATGGCTTGGCACCGACTTCAAACCTATCAATAGGTAGCACATATAAATAATTGTATTTTATTGATATGAAAGGTATAGGTTTGCACAAGGGGTGTATTAAATTAAATCTTTTTTAAGTTATTTTATACTTTTTAATAGTTGAAGTCGGTTTTTTTAAACGTAGTTTTTTTTTATTTTTTACTTTTTAGTGTGAGCTAAACACAATTTTCGTTAACAACGCTCATAAGAGCAAAACGCCAACAGTAACTTAATTTTCTCACCCTCCTTCTCACCCCCACCCTTCTTCTGCCTAACTATAGTTTGACGTTAATACTGAACCTGTTAAAAAAGAACTATTGGAAACCTACTCCATTTTGAGAAGTTCTACTGTCTAGGTCCGAAGATATTCATCAGGTCTTCACCATTTTTTAAGGGACCAAATGACAACTATTCCTCATCAAACTAAAGAAGAATCACTTAAATCGGTTCAAAGCTGCCGAAGATATTAAGTATTTACTTGTAAATTGATGGAAACTTACTTAATTTTGAGCAATTCTACTGTCTAGATCCAAAGATATTCATCAGATCTTCACCAATTTTTTATGAAACCAAATGGCAACTATTCCGCATCAAACTAAATAAGAATCACTAAAATCGGTTCAAAACTGCCGAAGATATTAAGTATTTACATTCATGTTAATTTTCTCACCCCCTCCTCTCCCCCACCCCTTTTTCTCTATCTCACTAAAATTTGACTTTTATTCTGACCCTATTGCAAAAAGAACCATTGGAAACCTGCTCAATTTCTACTCTCCAAGTCCGAAGATATTCATCAGGTCTTCACCAACTTTTAATGGGACCAAATGGCAGCTATTTTGCATCCAACTAAAGAAGAATTACGTAAATAGAATCAGAAATCTCAGAGTAATCGGTGAACATACTTCAGAAAATAAAAGTTACGAATTGATAACCTCCTCTGAAGTCGGTTAATAACTAAATTACACCTTTTCGCTTTTAAAAAGATCTAACAACATTCTTAAAACTGTTTAAAGATAGTTTGTAGATAAGCGGCAGAATATTAATTGTAATCTCGTTTTATACATATTTTTTGACTCCACTCTACACCACGTACTAACATGCTATTTTTCGTACAAACTTTCCGTATACCAAAGCTCGACGTAACTATCTTTCCGCCCCCTTTCCTTCCCTGCACTGCCAGTCCTGCCCAATTCCATTAGGTCACGTCTGTCCCGTCACTTTCCCTCCTGACTGTTTCATTCACATTGAAACATCATAATTCCCGGACAGATACGACCTGGCGACCTTCACAAAACGAGCGTATTCCCACCTCAAAGGCCGGCAACGCATCTCAATGCCCCATGGTGTTGCAGATGTTCATGGGCAGCGGTGTTCACTTACCATCAGGTGAACCGCATGCTCGTTTGCCACCTGTAATATAAAAAAAAAAAAAAAACTTGTCTGTAAACTTTTTACAAAAATTAACGTGCAGCACTTCTATTCAGTTATCAAAATATCCTTTTTTCACCCACTGACAGCCCCTATCAAAAAAGCATTCTATTATGTTGCTTGGATTTCAAGCATTATTTAATTGAAAAAAATAATTCAAGGTGTTATTCAGAATATTAAAATTTCGACTATAAATTTAGAATATCTACACTAAGGGGAACTCATATATCGATTTTGAGACTAATCGGACCATTAAATAATACTCGTAATTACGTAAAGGCGACCACTTTTTAAAATTCTGATTATGAATTTGGATTTTTGAAGTAAGGAAAACTACAAAAATATTAAATTTTTTGAATGCATACGATAAGTGTAAAGATTTTCCCATCTCAATAATTTCTAGCATCTAACGGAGCTGAGAAACTTCGTTTCCAAAAAGAACAACCAATTTTCGGTCCTTTAGGAAAAACTATGCATGATATTATTTTTCGTTTACGAACTAACCAAATTATGATTTTCTACATCAACAATTTCAGCGGTTTTGATTTCCCATACCATATTTCATCCCTTAACTTACCTACCTTCATAATGCTTTCTCTCCAAAATCTTTTATCGTTTGTATTAAGGAGCTAAAATATAAGTTGTATAATAAGATAACGTGCAAAAACGATTCATCAAATATAAGTGTTTTCGTATTAAAACATCCTATAGACCTGGAGCCCGTGGCCGCCAGACTTGCGTCATTTTATAGAAGCTGAAAGTTGGACTGCACATGCCTCTGACATAGGCATCACTCGATCTGCTATTCTAAAGTTCTGATCGTGGTGGTTCTGGAAGTTATCAGATGTGTCTGATGAAAGAACTATCAAGACAGTCCGACTGCCAAGGAAACACTTTTTGATAATTGCCTTACTGTTACTTATTACTACTATCTCTTGTACATGCAAATAAACAGTCTCATACAGGGTCACAGTGAGACTCACTACATTCACCACCATGGCGGACTCGGCAAAACAACATAGCGGGTATATCAAGACTGCAACCGAAAACGAAGCCGGGTGATAGTTTTAGTGGTTACAAACACAATGTAACTAAAAATATTGCAAAAAAGCGACACTTTTATTTTTGCAATTTGTTAAAAATCATCGTTTTTGGATGGTAAATACCTAGTTTTTGCGACAAATGTTATTTAAATCCTTATGTACCATTGCGTCTTTAAAAATAATAAGATGTACATCGTTATTTAAGAAAAACTATGTTATTATACTGTTTCCATTCGTTTATTTTATTTTTGACAGTTCACGCCTATAAAGTACGACATTACAGTAGAACAATATTTTGAAATAAAAGTAGATACTTTCTTGACGGGTAACGCCCACTTAGAGTTGTGCCATTCGTAACGAATGACCACAGATAACAAAAACGATTTTGAATAGAATCAATCAATCGGAATCATTTGAAATAAAATTACATTAAAATGCTAATGAAAACAGTTAAACGTAATATAGTACCCAATATTAGGATCGAATGTATTTGCTGCAAATTAATTAATATGAATAAAGGTATACGTATTGAAGTGACTTTTAATAAGAGTTTAATTTAAAATAATTACAATGATTACAACGAAAATAAATGTTTAGTACCTACTTGTAATAAACAGTTAAACCATGTTGGAATTCATAGTACTTTAAGGATTAAATAATTAAAACAACTAAAAGGTAATTTGTTAATATTTTTATTTATAAACAATCGTCTGTTTCGTCGGAATCGGCGTCGTCGTCACTCGTATCCCCAGTAACACTAATTATTAATGAGTGCATGGGTAAGTTGTCAAATGCGACATCGCGATCCCAATCAGACATTATTTCTTTCTTCGTCTTATCTACGACACTCGCCCAGTTATGAGGCGTCACATTTTCACACGCATTTTTAAGCAACTCCAGCATTTTGTTTGCGGTGAAAGGAGGAGTTGTATTTATTCTCGCAGCATATCCTTTCACTTGCGCCCATATTAGCTCTATGGCATTATACTGGCAATGATATGGAGGAATTCTAAGGACGGTGTGCCCATGTTCTGCAGCCATTTCATCTATAACGTATCGTTTAGGCTGCTTCCTCATTTTTAATATTTTAAGTAACTCTACTTTTAATAGAGACTCGTCCACCTCCTCGCCATTGTTACGGAGCCAGTTTATTATTTCATTTTTTTTACTGGCTTGCGTTGGCATTTTGTTAATTTGCCGAGAGTGATAGGACGCATTATCTATTAATATTGTTGATGGCTGTTCGAGTGACAATAACATTTCCCGAAACCATTTTTCATATACTTCGGAATTCATTTCTTCGTGGTAATCCCCTGTTTTCTTTGATTTAAAAGCTAACATAGCATCTTGCACAAATCCTTTTGCGGTTCCTGCATGACAAATTATAATTCTTTCACCTTTTCCCATTGGCACTGCGGTCGAGGAGCTAGCAGTGTTGTCAGTCCAAGTTTTTGATACCGTGTGATTCGCATTGAGCCAAGTTTCATCGGTGAAAACAACATTCGACCAGTCTATAATAATCGTATATATGACGACGAATAGCATCACCATCAAAACTGTCAATTGCTGTCACTTTAAAGGGCTGACGTTTTTTCTTAGGTGTAGATGGCTTGTTTTGTTCCATGCCACTACTGCCGTAGCCTTCTTTAATTATTTTTGAAACTGTTGGAGCAGTAATACCTAATGCTGCTGAAACACGGTCTCTGATTTGAGTCACTGGTATAAGAGGTCCACCATTACGGCTTTCCCTTTCAAAGTACTCATGAAGTCGCAACACAAACTCCCTTGTTTGTCCTTTAAGCACCTTTCCTTTAGGCATTTTGAAAGTGATGAAGGCAGGTACGATGTTCTCAATTCAACCAAATGTAGGAATTCACGGGTAAAACCAGCGCCTGATCTAGGATTCTGACCGCCCTAGGCTAATTATGAGGACGCGCCCCCCAAGTTGCATTATAATTTATAATGAGCCTTAAAAGTGGTATATTACTTTTGTTTTGTTTACAAGTGTGAAAATTTTAACATGATTCATACGACTTATAAAAGTTGTCAGATTGATCTGCAAGCGAAACTAACGTTCTCCTTTAATCTGCACGATATTCAACATTTGCTTCGACATTAAGCATATTTTTAATACACTACTCGCAAAAATTAAAGGATATTTTTTTTGATAATTTGTTTTTGGTGTTTTTTGAGAGTCTGTATCTTGGAGAAAATTGATTGTTAAGAAATTCGGAAACTAAAACTTGGAAGCTTGAAATGTCTATTTTGCAGATCTGTGCTCTATTACTTGATTCCTTGCGAAGTTGATAAGCAATCGTAAGAAAACCAACGAGAAAAAAAAAAAAAAAATTTTTCTCGATTTCAAAACCGTGCATTTACTTGGGTAGTATTTTTTTGGTGACATCATTATAAAATTCCCGTAGATAATTTAATTGCCTTTAATTTGATATACCATAAACCTCCGTGACATGATTTGGAGCTGACTTATGGTAAATCAAAGTAAAAATGGCCTATCACATTTTGACATTGGATTACTCCATGAATATCAATCATGGGGAAAACAAAATCAGAATTTTCGTAATTTCAAAACATGTTCTATAAGATGGTATTAAAGTCTTATGATAATGAATAGTATTTCTAAGTAAAATTGTTGACTGAAAAAAAGGTAAAAAAACGGTTATTTATGGATATTCGGAAAACACTGCATATCTTTAGATAAAAGAAACGAACGAAGGATATCGTCGGTAACTTTTCAACCTTAAAGTATTCTAAAGACACTCTGAAAATTTCAAACTGCTCCGATTTGATTATCTTAGTGTTCGGAAGGTTTGAACTTACTGTATTCGTCAAAATTGTCGTAATAAGCATTTTTCGTATGTGATCGACCTTTGTCACTTCAGAATGCTTTTTTGGTGATTATCCATATTCTTCTAATCAAATAATTTTTTCTAACGTTTTCGCTATTCTCCGCAATTGTAAAAAAAATACTGGCACTGTTTTACTATAAATCCGACCACGCAACCTCCCCGTAGTACGCTTTGGGTAACGCTAATGCCGGCGGTAAAACAGTGCCAGTATTTTTTTTACAATTGCGGAGAATAGTGAAAACGTTAGAAAAAAGGATTTGATTAAAAGAATATGGATAATCACTAAAAAAAATATTCTCAAGTTACAAAACCATTAGCATGCGAAAAATGCTCATTACGACGATTTTTGCTGAATACAGTAAGTTCAAACCTTCCGAACACTAAGATAATCAAATCGGAGCAGTTTGAAATTTTCAGAGTGTCTTTAGAATACTTTAAGGTTGAAAAGTTACCGACGATATCCTTCGTTCGTTTCTTTTATCTAAAGATATGCAGTGTTTTCCGAATATCCATAAATAACCGTTTTTTTACCTTTTTTTCAGTCAACAATTTTACTTAGAAATACTATTCATTATCATAAGACTTTAATACCATCTTATAGAACATGTTTTGAAATTACGAATATTCTGATTTTGTTTTCCCCATGATTGATATTCATGGAGTAATCCAATGTCAAAATGTGATAGGCCATTTTTACTTTGATTTACCATAAGTCAGCTCCAAATCATGTCACGGAGGTTTATGGTATATCAAATTAAAGGCAATTAAATTATCTACGGGAATTTTATAATGATGTCACCAAAAAAATACTACCCAAGTAAATGCACGGTTTTGAAATCGAGAAAGAAAATTTTATTTTTTTTTCTCGTTGGTTTTCTTACGATTGCTTATCAACTTCGCAAGGAATCAAGTAATAGAGCACAGATCTGCAAAATAGACATTTCAAGCTTCCAAGTTTTAGTTTCCGAATTTCTTAACAATCAATTTTCTCCAAGATACAGACTCTCAAAAAACACCAAAAAAAATATCCTTTAATTTTTGTGCGTAGTATATTTAAACTTCTGTTAAGATATTTAAAAAAGTAAAATAGTATGATGCCTACCGTGGCATCATACTATTGAAGCTAGTACAAGACAAGACAAGTCAGTGTTTGTTATAGAGACCTGCTTTTTAAAATTTTATTTATTGTTATAATCTCAGGGACTCGCAAGCATTTTCAGTTCACAGTTTAGGTTTAGTGTTTTGTCTCGGTCTAGTTGAAATATGGAGGGTAAAAGCAATGACGCTAGATTAATAGTGCATGCGAAGATAAGATGTCAGCGCGCCCCCCCGATCCTCGCGCCCTAGGCTGCAGCCTAATTAGCCTAAGGGTTAATCAGGCCCTGGGTAAAACAATACGGAGGAATATAAATACTCAACTCGACGTATGAAAAATGTGAATTAAAATTCAGCGAACGGAAAACACTAGCACGGGCGCGGGCGTCTCGTTGTGAGTGACCACAAAATGGCGGCGCGCGTCACCTGTCTGCCCAGTGTTGCCGTTTCACAATTTGTTTTTAACAACATTACTATTGCCGACGGAAGTGATAAGAATATTAACTTAACATGAGTAAATGGTTTATTTTAATATAATTATTAAATCAAGTAACTTAAATATCCCTGAAGTTTTATAAAACAATGCATGGAGCAAAAAATAAAATATGTATTAAATCGATTAAAACTTGTTCAAAAATAAAATCGTTTGTTATAAAAAATTGATTCGATAACGCATCAGGCCATCACTATTTGATTCGGTACTCGATGTGTCAAAAATAAAATAAACGAATGGAAACAGTATACCACCCAAATACGGAGATAAGTAAAAGTTTACAAAAAAAAAATAATGATGATTTTTTTGCAAGTAAGTACTTTTAAATTACTATGTTTGCAATAACTAGATATTTACCCCCCCAAACACGACGATTTTTAAAATACTGTAAAAAAAAACCGTCGCTATTTTTGCAAAATTTTTAGTTGCATTGTGTCTGTAACCGCTAAAACTACCACCTGGCTTCGTTTTCGGTCGCGGTCTTGATATACCCTGTATGATTTCCCATTTTTATAGGATAAAGGCTGAATTTTATATACATATGTTGTTAAAGCAACTATCAAAAAGTGTTTCCTTGGCTTCGATCAAACATATACTCGACTAGCTGCTGCCCGCAAACTTCGTCTGCGTGATTAACTTTATTTTAGAATACAGATATTCTATTTTATTAAAGACTATTGTAAAGTTACAATAATTGTTAATTTAACTACCCTTAATTTACAATTATTAAATTTAATTTTTTTATTGTAAATTAAGAGTAGTTAATTTGTAATAGTCACTGAGCGGATGACTAATACCTCAGTCCGCCCCGTGACCACGAAAGATTTAAAGTAAACGAAACGTCGGAAGTTAAAAAATGTAAAAATTAAACCAAATCGCGATAAAATCCGTAAAAAATAGTTTTAATTCAATGTGTAACATTCGCGTAAATCTAAGAACTAAGTTTAAGTTTGTACTGTTCATACTTCATACACATGTAGATATGTATTGTATATGTTACCGGTATATTGTCAAAGCCGTGATATTATAATTTCACTAGAGATATTATAAATAAACGGAAGATTGTCAATTGACTTCATTTTATTTACTTGTGTTCATATTGACTTAATTTTATTTAAAATGGAAATAAACTAACCTAACCTAACCTAACGATTGTTTCTTTGCGGTAACTCAATGCGGTACTTCACTCATAATACACCTAGATTTAACAATTTTAAGATTGTGATTTAACAGTTTCACTTCGATAGATTACAATCTACTGAAAAATAATGCGTTAAATTGTAAGCAGTATGTTATGGTTCACAATCTTTCGACAGTTCACAATCTCGCGAGATAGATTGTAATGTAACGGTATTTACAATTTTACGGTGACATATACAAGACGGTTGCTGAGTCTTTCTTTAATTAATTTCGGATTGTGATTTAAATGTGTTGACAACATATCGTTGATTCATATTGTTGTTACAACATACATATAAGACAATAATTGTCCAGATTATTTAGGAATCAATGTTAATCAACAAATCAAAGAGATGTGTTGCTCTGAAAATACAAAGATTTTTATTTTAGCATATGTTTACATAGTTAAACGATAAAGTATTTATTATTCTAATTGTACATCCTACCTGAAAATACAAAGAAACGACATTTAAAGTTTAGTAATAGATTTGTCGATTCCTTTTCACGTTGATTCTATAACTTATCACTTCTCATTGACCGTTTCCATCTTTTAAATTCGTACGCAACTTTGATAGAGCTGCATTGACGACCGCAGTACACAGCGCCATCTATCTTATTCCTGTTTTGACAACAATCGAGGATAAAGGAAATTAAAGAAATGTAATTTCTTTACATACATAAACTCAAGCCTTTTTCCCAGAACATTTTTATGTATGTATGTATTATATTATATTATATTCTTGTTATATCATTTAAACCCGTAATTGCATATTGGCTTCTAAGTTGGCGCCTATTATTTTATTTTATTTTAATAGGAAAACATACAGTTTTCACATTTATGTTACAAAAAAGAGCTTGTTAGTTTTCTACTTTAAATTAGTAACCAATTTTTAAATTAGACAAAGAAAAATATTAGTATACACAACAAAAAAAATTAACAATAAAAAACACGGAGCAGTCAAGGAACGGATTCAAACCAGTGGTCAGTCAGCATACGTTTAAAAGTGGTCGAGCTTGAATGAAATATGTCAAAGTCATTCATTTCTGCGAGTTCATATTCTGGTTTTCCAATAAATAAATACATGAACCCTTATTTTTATGCTTTTATGAATAAATAGCAAATTCTGTATACTGTACTGTATCAGGCCATATACGTCCCACTGCATGGGGACGAGCCCCCCCTACAATCGAGAGTACGATTGTGAGGGGAAATAGCAATTTTTTTTCAGCGATAATTCTCATGGTGACAGAATTTTGAAAATCTTTTCAATATTTTTTTGTTCATGCGGTATAAATAAAAATATAAAAATACAAATATTCTCTCTTTATAACCATACCGGTCTTGAGCCGCCCTCAACCATCCGTTACCCGCCGCTTTAATGGACGCGTCGGTCCGTCGCGTCATGCAGCAGGACGTCCTACACTACTTTAAGCTAACCGTGGTCTCTACTCCAACACCTGTCTGCTTCACCAACCATCTGTCCGGCGGTAGATGTGGCTCGCCCACTTGCACTTCAGCTTGCTAATTCTACGAGCAATATTTGTGGCATTAGTTCTCTGGCCGACGACTTCATCCTTAAAATATTGTAAACGAAGTATATCACGCAGATTAGGTTGACGAAAAATCCTGATTGAAATATATCCAAAAATATTAAATTTTACTAAAACTACTATATGAACAATCAAGGTAAAGGTAAAGTCAGTGGTGTACTAATCTGCAAAAATGAAAAGATGTATTGCGTGGTAAACAGTACTGAGGTGTGTGTCGTGTCCGTGCAGACATCCGCATGCAGCTGGCGGAGCACACGCGCGTGCTGGAAGCGCGCGCCGAGGCCACGGCGGGCGTGGCGGGCGAGCTGCACGAGTACTGCCGCCGCCGCGCCGACCTCGAGCACGAGTACGCGCGCGCGCTGGACAAGCTCGCGCGCGCCGCGCACCAGCGTCACGAAGGACAGAAGCACAAGCGGGAGCAGTGGCCGCTCACCGGCGCCTTCGCGTGCTGGCAGGCGGCGCTCGACAACACGCGCGCGCTCTCGCGGGACCACGCCGCGCTCGCCGACCTGTACGGCGGGCCGCTCGCTGCGCGGCTGCAGCGCGCCGCTGATGACGTGCTGCGCCTGCACCGCAAGTGCCGCGACATCGGTGAGTACTGCGCCGCTGGGCGCCCTGCCAGCCCACACACTATACGCCGCGACTGATGACGCTCGGTGCGCAGTGACGGAGCGGCACGAGGAGGTGGGCGCGGCGCTGGCGGAGGCGTGGGGCGCAGGCAAGGCGCACGCCGCCGCCGCCGCCGAGTGGCGCGCCGCGGCACTCAAGCTGCGTCACGCGCACGACCAGCGCCAGCGGTTCGCCACCGCAGACCCGCCCAGACAGAAGAAACTCAAAGCTCTGGATAAGGACTTAGAGAAGGTACGACTGTTTCATCATCCATCAATAATGAAATTGTTCGTCAGGTTTCACATATCTCTCAAAGAATGTAAACACCAGTGTATAAATATAGTTATTAAGATCCTCTTTTGTCTCCCATGGGGTACCGAACGGGGAGCTGTAAGTCAGTTGTAGTGTTGTGGTCGAGCCGGGTTCCTAACAAAACCTGCCAAAATAGTAACTAAGAAGTCAGAAGAATAACAATTATGATGATCTTCAATGAGTCAGTGAGGAAATCAGGACTTAGTTATCAATAAAAGTATAAGAGCTATGTAATTCAAACTTTATTATTTAACAAGTCCAGTATTGACAGACTAAGCCCTTCGTGAAAAGGTAGATAGTACCTGTAAGATGTGAAGGTAAATGCCGGTGACTTTAAAAGTTTTATTTAATCAATAAAAATAGCGGTTACAAAAATATAAAATATGTATATGAGTGAACGCTCTGGGAGAACGGTGTGGACTGTTTTGAGTGGGTCGGCTTGCGGCCAGCCCGGTGCCGCGGTCCCCGCACGGCTCCTCCGGCGCGCTCCCGGTGTCAAGTGGCACTGATCCCCGACGCGGCACCCCCGTAGTTGTCCTTATGGGGCTTAGATAATTCTGTCGCTAATAGTACCCCTACGCTTCGCTTCGCTCAGCTTGTAGAGGGCACTCGTGCCTCCAGATTTAATAACTTATTGACTTGACTAGCCAATAAATTATAATATAAGCGTAACACATTTAATGTGGTCCGCCAAATGCCAAACATGTACCTAATATGCCTTATATTAATAATAAGCTTCTGCCCGCAAATTTCGTCTGCGTGGTTATTATTAATACGCTTTATATTAGCTTTAGATGTATGTATGTTAGTAAAGCATGTAACGGAATCTTTGAACATGATTTTGACCCCCTTCAAAACGTCGGATTAACTCGAAATTTGGCATTCTTATTAAGGACCGATGACAATTCAATATTTTAAACAATTTGACCCGTTATCCTTACTAGGATAATCAGGATTAGCGATTTTTGTTTTTCTGAGACCCGGAGTGTCTGCGTCTAGACCAATAAAGAAATCTACCAGGCGCATTCGACTAAAAAATGAAAAATAAATAATAGTTCAAAAATTTTTTTAGTTTTGTATTTTTTTAGTTTTTTTAAACTATTTTTTTTTAGATTAACTTTATTTGGTATTTTCCATCACATACCGTCCCGTCCCATTATATCCTGACCCCCGTCCAGAGTGTCAGCTACCTACATACCAAACCTCGAAATCCGTTAAGCCGTTTCTGAGTTCATCGCGCACAACCGCACAGACAACAATTCTACAAATCATTGTTTTGGGTTCTATAGCGTTAATACAGATGAGACCTCCCATATTAGTTCTTCTCATTTATCTTCCATGTACAGACATCTATCGGTTACAAATTTATTATATGTGTACATTATATTATTACGTGTTAAAGTTTATACGTGTGTTATACTCGTAGTTTTGCCTGTTAGCTACATAAAAGAGTTTCCCCGTAGTTAAAGGAAACATTAATTGTGATTGTTCAGCGCCGCGCACGTCACAGCGAAGCGCGCGTGCGAGCGTTGCGCGCGCGCGCCGACTACGTACTGAGCCTGGAGGCGGCCAACGCCACGCTGCAGCGCTACTACCTCGACGACATCGCCGACATCATCCTGGTGAGTGCCGCCGCCGCCGCCGCCGCTCGTCTCACGCCTTTTGACCCAGGTCTCATTTGGATGCGATCGGTGTTCCCAGTGCACGGAAGTGGGATTCGACGCGGTGGTGGGGCGCACCGTGCGCACGGCCAGCGCCGCCGAGACGGCGCGCGCGGACGCCGCTGGCGCCGCCGCGGCCGCTGTACGAGCCGCCGCCGACGCACTCGACGCGCTCTCGGACCGCCGCCGCCTGCTCGACGCGCACGCGGCCGCCTTCGCGCCGCCGCGCCCGCTGCCCTACCGCGGCGCGCCGCCTGACAGGTGCGTAGCGAGCGTCGCTCGCCGGCGCGCACGGCGCGGGCGGCGCCGCGTGACCGGTGCTGTGTGTGCAGACAGGACGCGGAGATGCGCGAGGCGGTGGGCGAGGCGGCGGAGGAGCGCGACGCGGCGGCCGAGCAGGCGCGCGGCGAGCTGGCGCAGCGCCTGCTGCAGCTGGAGGGCGCCGCACGCCGCCTGCGCGCCGAGTGCCGCGAGCACGCCAAAACGCTAGACGCCGCCGAGGCGGAGCTGGTGCGCCAGGTGAGTGCGCGACCCGCGGGCCCGCGCCTCCGCGTGTCGCGCGCCCGAGTGACCGTGTGTGTGCGCGCAGATGGAGGGAGGCGAAGCGGGCTGGGACGTGAGCGAGCTGTTCGGTGCGGGTGCGGCGGGGACTCCCCCCTCGCTGCCCGCCGACGACCAGGACACACCGCGCCGCGACCAAGAGGACTACTACCTCGCGGTGAGATTTTTTCGCTCTACATAACAGTATGTGTCTAATATCATGAGTAAGTGATAGTGAGTATATTGAATGGGACGCGTGCGTGTGGTGGTGCAGAAGTTCCGGTCGTACGTGTCGTGCGCGGGTCGGCTGGCGCGGCTGGAGAGCAAGGCGGCGGCGGTGCGCGGGCGCCTGCTGGCGGACGACGCGCCCTCGCCGCCCGCGCCGCCCACGCCGCCCACGCCCCCGCGCCGCGCCGCCGCGCGCCTGCGCCGCGGACAGTTCGCCGCGCCGCTCGACCACCGGCTGCCCGTCGTGCTCACTTCGTGCGTGCGCGTCATCGCCTCCTACGGCCTCAAGCACCAGGGCATCTTCCGCGTGTCGGGCTCGCAGGTGGAGATGCAGGCGTTGCGCGCCGCCTTCGAGCGCGGCGAGGACCCGCTGGCGCGCGTCCGCGACGCCTCCGACATCAACTCGGTGTGCGGGCTGCTCAAGCTGTACCTGCGCGAGGTGCGGCCGCCGCTGCTGCCGCCGCAGCTGCAGGAGCGCCTGCTGCGCATCGCCGCGCTGCCCGACGACGGCGAGTTCGTGCGCCGCCTGCGCGAGACGCTCGCCGCGCTGCCGCTGCCCGCGCTGCTCGTGCTGCGCTACCTCTTCGCTTTTCTGGCGCAGTGAGTGTCCTACAGCCCCGCATCGCCAGCCCGCACCACCACCCCACCCGCGCCGCTCACCTGCCGCTTCCGTTGCAGTCTCACGGAGTTCAGCGAGCACAACATGATGGACGCGTGGAACCTGGCCATCTGCGTGGGGCCCACGCTGCTGGCCGCGTGGGGCGAGGGCGGAGCGCAAGTGACTGCGCAGAACCTCGTCAACGAGCTCGTGAAGCGCACCATCCTGCACCACAGCGACGTGTTCCCGCAGGACGTGGCGCCCTACGCGCTTTACACTAGGTTCAAGTGAGTGCGCCCCGCACCGTGCATGCCTTGCCTAACAGATGTCGCCGGTGTCGACTATCATGACATATTAACTTCTTACAGACTCAGTTGACTAGTAAGTAAGAAAGAAAGAAAATTATTTTATGCAAGGGTTTGACTGGACATTTTGTAACGCGATACGATGCGATTTAACTCTTTTATGAACTTTGTTCATATAGAAATGTAAGGAGGTATAAATGTGGGTAGATAGAACGCTGTGTATAAGCTGTATTGTTGTTGCAGCGACGTGGAGGGCGAGCAAGACGGGCGCGACGACGCGCAGGACGAGCGCGGGGAGGCGGGCGACGCGGGCGAGGCGCGGGAGGCGCGGGAGGCGCGGGCGGCGGGGGACGCGGCCGCGCGCGACGCGTCGCTGTACGACGACGACGACGGTCAGTACGCGCGCACGCGCACCACTACGTCTTTATCAAAAATAAGGTTGCTAAAAATTAGCTCCTTCCTTCAGTTTGCCGTATGTAATGCCGTATGTATGTAAATAAAGCTCTTTTAAACCCTTCATTAAATTTAAATTACCCGCGCATTTCTTCTGTATATTAGATCAAAGTATTATCTGTGGTGGCAGCAATTCGCTATATGTTCACTCTCTGACTTTATACCATAGACTCTATGGCATAAAGTATTGTAAAAAAAAAACTACGTTTAAAAAACCGACTTCAACAACTAAAACGTATAAAATAACTTAAAAAGATTTAACTTAATACACCTCTTGTGCAAACCTATACCTTTCATATCAATAAAATACAATTATTTATATGTGCTACCTATTGATAGGTTTGAAATCGGTGCCAAGCCAAATGGAATAGTAGGTACCTACACCCGCCGCGCATGACCTTGAGCGGGATAGTTTTGCCTACAACAGTGTTTTTCAATTTGTGGGTCGCGACCACCTGGGGGCCTTATTCAAGAAGTGGCCATTCTTACAGAGTATAGGTGTTCATAATAAATTTAGGTACCAAAATGGAGAAACTCATTAACACAGTCTTCTAAATCACTAACTTTTAGTCTGTCTATCACCTACGGAGGTCGCCAGAAGTTTTTAACCTGAAAAAGTGTCACATATTCAAACATATTGAAAAACTCTATTCTAGAACAATGAAAACAACGCAAGCGGGCAAACGACGTAGACGGTCGTCTCTGTTGGAGAAATGTAACCTCCGTTGTGGTTATTTCTATATATTAACACTGGATAGTAGAAAAATGTATTATGTTCTAATTTTGATAATGTACTTTTGTCTTTCTAGCCTTAGTTTTCAGTACTTCAAATATACACTTCTGACAGTCAACATCTCTTTTTAACCGACTTCAAAAAAAGGAGGAGGTTCTCAATTCGACTGTATGTTGCTTTTTTTTTTTTATGTTTGTTACCTCATTTCTCTGTACTGGGTAAACCGATTTCGATAATTCTTTCTTTAATTGAAAGCTGGTGCTTGTCATTTGGTCCCATAAAAATATGGTGACGATCTGATGAATATCTTCTGGAGAGGGGAACTCCTTAAAATAAAGTAGGATTCCAATGGTTCTTCTTGCATTGAATTAAGTATAAAACCAAAATTACAGTGGTGGAGGAAAGTAGGGGTAGGGGCAAGGGGGGGGTGAGAAAATTAAGAAATATGTAAAT
Organism: Deilephila elpenor; assembly: GCA_949752805.1. NCBI lineage: Eukaryota > Metazoa > Arthropoda > Insecta > Lepidoptera > Sphingidae > Deilephila > Deilephila elpenor. The sequence goes on from OX457108.1 coordinate 13,983,663, forward strand.
AGTCAATATCTTCGGCAGCTTTTGACCGATTTTAGTAATTTTTTTTGCATCAGAAAGAACGTATTAATACTTTGATCTCACCAATAAGTTATGAAAATCTGATGAATATCTTCAGATCTGGAGAGTAGAACTCCTCAAAATTGAGTACGATTCCAATGGTTCTTTTTGCATTGGATTCAGTATAAAAGTAAAGTTACAGTGGTGGATGAAAGTAGGGGTAGGGGCGAGGGGGGCGGTTGATAAAAAGAACAAACATGTAAATAGTCAATATCTTCGGCGACTATACCAATAAATCATGAAGATCTGTTGTAAATTGTAATAGTGACAAAGAATCATATTATTACAGTTTAATAGTATGCCATATACCATTCCGTAATGAAACAGATATCGGCAATTGGGGGCATTGCCGATTGTTATGTGTTGGTGAATAAATTGTACATGACGATGATAACTTTTGTGAAAACATGGAAGAACGAGCCGTCATGTCGGATGAATTGTTCCTAAGAAGCATTCGAGGATTAAATATCCAACAAAAGAATGTGTTTCAGAAAGTCTTAACGGCAATCAAACTCAATTTGAAAGGACGAGAAAGTCAGCTGTTAGTTTGTCACGGGTGGTGCAGGTAATGGTAAATCATTTCTGCTAAAATTAATCGCGGAGCATATCAAACGTTGTTACGCACCAACAATAGATATACCTAACGAAGCCTAAATTTGTGGAAGTCCAGTCGCTAACCGGGGTTGCTGCTCGTCAAACTTTTGGCAAAACGCTACACAGTATTTTCTTGCTGCCGATTGAGAAAAAAAGTACCATGATGTAAAAAAAAAATACGGTCTATTGTTTCTTATGAGAACCTAAGATTAATTTATTTAAGCTACCAAAAGCTGTGTACGTAAAAATTTGACTATCGAACATTTAAGTCACTAAAAATGAAAAAATAAACCAAAATTTTAACAAAAAAAAATAACCGACTTCAAAAAACTGACAAAAAATCATATTAAAAATAAAATTCTAAAAAAAGAAAAAAAATCTGACTTATGACAAACTAAAAATGCACTAAAAAGTAAAAAAATAATTGCGTGTTTTTCACACAAGATTGTATTTATACACATACCTATATTATGTATCCAGTTAAACTTTACATCTAACTCAACACATATCTATGAGTAACAAATAATTATAATAAAAAAAATTAATTACAGTTCACCTAAGCTAAAATTTGAAATATATGTATGCACTACTTAAAAGACGATCAAATTATTAGAATAATGTACAATTATAGTTATTTTTGGAGTCGGTGTCAGCCAAAGATACCTGACAATATTAAATGACAACAACTTTATGAAATCTATTTTATACGAATATCCTCTTGTACTATTATGTGGGCCGCGTAGAGGCGCGGTTAGTTTTGATTTATTGTTTATTAACCTTAATTCAATAAAATATAATATCTGACGTTTATGTAGTTACTAACTCATAAAACTTGGCTGACACCGACTCCAAAAATAACTATAATTGTACATTATTCTAATAATTTGATCGTCTTTTAAGTAGTGCATACATATATTTCAAATTTTAGCTTAGGTGAACTGTAATTAATTTTTTTTATTATAATTATTTGTTACTCATAGATATGTGTTGAGTTAGATGTAAAGTTTAACCGGATACATAATATAGGTATGTGTATAAATACAATCTTGTGTGAAAAACACGCAATTATTTTTTTACTTTTTAGTGCATTTTTAGTTTGTCATAAGTCAGATTTTTTTTCTTTTTTTAGAATTTTTTACTTTTTAGTGTGAGCTAAACTCAATTTTCGTTAACAACGCTCTTAAGAGCAAAACGCCTACAGTAACTTAATTTTCTCACCCCCCTCCTCACCCCCACCCTTTTATCTCTACCTCACTAAAATTTGAATTTAATACTGAACCTGTCACAAAAAGAACCATTAGAAATCTACTCAATTTCGAGGAGTTTTACTCTCCAGGTCCGAAGATATTCATCAGGTCTTCACCACTTTTTTATAGAACCAAATGGCAACTATTCCGCATCAAACTAAGGAAGAATGACTAAAATCGGTTCAAAGATGCCGAGGATATTAAGTATTTACATGTAAATTGATGGAAACTTACTCAATTTTGAGGAGTTCTACTGTCTTGGTCCGAAGATATTCATCAGATCTTCACCAATTTTTCATGGGACCAAATGACAACTATTCCGCATCAAACAAAAGAAAAATCACTAAAATCGGTTCAAAGCTGCCGAAGATATTAGGTATTTACATAAATGTTAATTTTCTCACCCCCTCCTCACCCCCACCCCTTTTTTTCTACCTCACTACAATTTGACTTTTTTACTGAACTTATTGCATAAAAACCATCGGAAACCTGCTCAATTTCGAGGAGTTCTACTCACTAAGTCCGAAGATATTCATCAGGTCTTCACCAACTTTTTATGGGACCAAATGGCAGCTATTTTGCAACCAACTAAAGAAGAATTACGTAAATCGAATCAGAAATCTCAGAGTAATCGGTGAACATACATAAGAAAAAAAATAATTACGAATTGATAACCTCCTCTGAAGTCGGTTAAAAAAGGCTTGTTTATGGCTATTAGATATATTTAAGATTGTACTCGTGAAAATATTAATTGATAGCTTTAAATGTTGTTTCTTTTTAAAGGTTCGTAATGTAATACAATCTTTTATTTAAGCATAGGAGTAAGTTGTGTTTAATTTAAGTAATTTGTGAAATTGAGTTTCGTTACAAAATTAAATTAACTTTTTACAGAGCAACAACGTGGCTTTTTTTCTTTCAGTAACACCATGTTACATGTACTTCCCAGAATTTGATCTTTATTAGCAATATTACCGAATGGTGGAAAAATATAGCATGTGGTATTTTTTTCAAAATCATCGGATTCGATTCCTCTCTAGGAATATTGATTTGTCAAATATCCAAGTATGCAGTTTTCAGAGTCTCGAGACCGGTTTTTATGAAAACTGAAACCGCATACTTAGATTTTAGACAAATCAATGCCTACCTAGGAATCTAACTCAATGATTTTGAAAAATATAATACATAATGTTGCTAATAAGGATCAAATTCTAGGAAGTAACGACTTATATTACGGCAAACTAAAGGAAAGCGGTCATTTTAGTCAAAATACTATAATTTTTTTTCTGTTATATGAACACCTAGACTCATACATACAGGCGAAGCTAATAAATGCGGGTTAAAAAAGAAATAAAAGAGAGACGAAGATTATAGGAAACACTATATACTTTCATTATATCTCATTCTCACGTAGGATAAGTCCTATTTATGAATATGTTTGTCTATTTTTGGTGCCGATTTTTCAAAATCTATATAATCTCATTCTCTCGTAGTCTATTTTCCTGAAGTTTTGCTTGTGCCGTGTGGGAATTGGTCTCACACACACATAATTTTTTTGTTACCGTTTTGTTTACAGACGAGCCGAGCGACGAAGGCGAGAACGGAGATTGGTGCGAGCGCGACGGCGCGGAGGCACACAGGTGAGGCGCTCGGGTCGCGGGCGGCGCGGCCAGCACGCGCGGGTACTGAGCGGTGCGCTTGTTGCAGGCCGGGCGACGAGCGGCGCCGCGCCTGCGCGCAGGTGGGCGACGCGCCGCGGTGACGCAGCCGCCGCGCCGGCGCCGAGCCCGCCGCGCCGGCGCCGCGCCCCGCCGCTCCCGCTCCGCCGGTCCGACCACGCTCACACGTCTAGCGAATCATACGTCCTTACTGACAACCTCCCGCCGGTCGTATGACGGGATCGACGGACGGAGCGGGAACGACGTGTCCGGGCTCGCTGGCTTGTAGCAACCTTAATTCGTGGCATGACCTTTACTATGTATATTGGTACACTGTTGATTGCAAAAAACACGAAATCGCGCTAGCGTGATCGGTGGTGGCTGGTTTTCTCAACTCGCTTGGTAGTCAGTAGTGAGTAGTTGGAAGCGGCGCATGCAGCGGAGCGTCGCCGCCAGGTGGCGGTGCACGTGCTCCGCGCGGGGTCGCTATCGTCGCGTGCCACTTGCACTCGCGCACTGCTCATGCACATTATTACAGACTAGTAGAACACGCATTTTATCCAAGAGTGCGGGATGTTATTCGCTTGTGCCGTAGTGGGTAGTGGTAGTCGGTAGCGTTCATTGCTCAGGCGTGTGGCGTTCGTGACAGAGTAGCGTGTGGTTGTGCAGGCGCAGGTGACGTCACAGCTCGCCGCCGCGCCCGTCGTCCCCGCCGCCGCGCCCGCCGCCGCAAGATGCAGGTGAGCACCGTCTCATTAACATTAATGAGTGAAAACCTTTACGCGATCAGAGTTCTTTGGCTGAACGAGTTTGGACATATTATAAATATTTTTGTTTTAAATTGATCATCTAGATGTAAACTGTATTGTTTGTCGCAGACGGCTAGCGGAGAGCACTCCCGACCTGGTGCTGGACCTGCCGGCGCGGCCCTGCCCCGCCGCCTCCCCCGCCGCCCCCGCTGCCGATCCCCCCGTCCCCGCCGCCGCCGACGACGCAACGCCCGCCGCCGACACCGCCGACACCTTCCTGCACAACAGAGACACGCTCAAGAAAAGGCCACACCACAAGTGAGTCTCGTGACTCATTCGACAGTCGCCACTGCTGCACTATCTGTCGTTCACTGAAGTTTAACACGGGGTAGTGGATCTCGGAAAACGCCTCGGAGTAGTGAGTGTATACTGTATGCGTGTACGTGTGTGCAGGCAGTCCCGGTCGGAGGGCGGCGCCGACGCGGCGGGCGAGGGCGCGGCGGCGCGCGCGGGCGGCAGCCCCGTGCCGGCACGCAACACGGCGCGCGTGGCCGCCAAGTTCGCCGACCTCACGCTCACCGGCGGCTCGCTCAAGCCCGCGCTGGCCGCCAAGCCCGCGCTGCTGCGCCGCCCCACGCCGCACCCGCACGCGCCGCGCGCCGCGCCCCCCGCGCCCCCCGCCGCCCCCGCCGCACCCGCCGCACCCGCCGCCACCGCCCCGCCAGACACGCCGCCCGCGCCGCGCTAGGCGCCGCTCTTGTATCATAGATGTATTGATGATGTATTTTTTGATGTAATTTAGGCCGTCATACGTGGCCGCGCCGCTGAGCGGGCGCGGGGCCGCTCGCCCTGCGCCCTCGTGTACTCCGCAATGTGCTGTACCTCTGTAATTTCATACTCAATTAAACAGTATTACTGAAAAATGTCTTGCTCGTTTCATTTCATACTGATCACGGAAATATATCTAGATAGAACGGTGCTCCTTGCGTTTTTCTCCTTGCCGATGATACTTCTTCTTCTTCTTCTTCAGCCTATGTATCCACCCAATGCTGAGTGTAGGCCTCTTCCAATGCACGCCAGGTTGTTCTGTCCTGGGCAGTCGTCATCCAGCTCCTCCCCGCCACGTGGACCAGGTCGTCGGTCCACCTCGTCAAAGGCCTGCCCCGGTTTCTATATCCAGTTCTTGGTCTCCATTCCAGCACTGCTTTACCCCATCTGCCATCATTACTGCGGCATATGTGGCCGATGATACAGAATTCGTTTTTTTATGGACGAACTTGGGAGGAGGCTAGGTTAAATGCTATGCTTTGGCTTCTAGTAAATGTTTTAACCTTAAACACTTTAAAACAAAATATGTAACCTTTGGCATCTATCTTAACCAAATTCCAGACAACAACTCTATTATAAAAGCCCACTCTTGCAAGAATAACCTCGTTGCATCCAGTCTTCCATGAGAATGCACGGTAGGGTAGGGCGGGGCTAGTTGAGCAATTTTTTACTTGATCGTTCATTGCTCCTTAAAGATAGGTCCAAATTGCTGGTAATTTGTACTTATCGGTAAGTAATTTATTCCTTCTTAAAGTCTTCATAGTAATTTATTATCAAGATATAGCATTTAAAAGTTACTCCCGTTTAAGTGCAAAAAGTCAGATATGCTCAACGTGCCCCATGGGTGGGGTAAGTAGAGCAAGGGTATGGGGTACATTGAGCAGTTAGAAATTCTAGTTTAACCAAGGTTTCTAAAAAAAAAATAACAATTGTATTTGATAATCAACTGTTTATTTATTAATATCTAAACTAAATCTCTTAGTGAAACAAAACTTAACATTCTTTTGAAGGTGTTTTAAACATAAAAATAGAATCAACAAAACCGCAACATATTATTAGATTAATTTTTGGATTAGATTCAGCCTTTCCACTTAAAATCAGACTTTTTTTAGGAACTTTTGACAGGAATTATTATTAATAGTGACTAAAACGAATCATCATCGTCATCGGAATTGCAATTGATGCAAATGAAATGAAGGCCAGTAACTTGGACACATTTATTATGTGCCCATTCTTTACATTCTTCGCATTGGATCCACTTCTCTCCTGGAATGCTGTCAGACCAAATTTCGCCACAAACCAAGCAAATACATTCTTCTTTGTCACTTTCATCACTTGACTGAAGTATTTGTTTGCGAACACTCTTTTTTCTTTTTTTTTTTCAATGTTATTCTTTGCCTTCTTAACTTTTTTATTACATGTAGTAAGTATTTTTTCAAACAATCTTCTTGCTCGGGAGAAAATATCTGCCTTGGAGTTGTGTAACCCATTGAAGGAACACCTCTTTCAGAGTCTGATTTCTTAATGAATCTGGTCAAAGTCATTCGCTTGATTCCGAATTCCTTGGCTGCGGCATTTACACTTTTTCCTTCTTTGACAGCATTTGCAGCTTCAATTAACTGTTGAGTAGAGTAAGAACCTCTTGCAGTTTTCCTTTTATAAGTTCGCATTCTAAAACGAAAAAAAAAACTTACGTCATTATCATATTAAATCGCGGGGTAAGTTGAGCAACAGTTGCTCAACATTCCCCAACCCGAATATTTGAATTAAAAGTGAGGTTATAAAAAAACTGTATTAGATCAAACAAAATCCTCATTAGATATCAAAAATACATCAATTTGATGAACTTTTAACACTTACCTGATTTAAAATGGATAACATTTGAGTCGTACAGACGAAATATACACAGAAACGATTTTTTTACTTTTTGGTCGCAAAATAAACAAAACGCGCGTGTACTTTACTCGTTCGTCAATTCGCTACTATCGGTGGCGTGATCATTTCCCCACCCGCGCCCCCTCGTTTCCCTCATTTGACGTGCTAGCGTTTGATGTATAGTTTCGGAGATATTTTAATTGCCCAACTTATCCCTATGCTCAACTAGCCCCGCTCTACCCTATTAGAAACAGCAAACTTAATTACATACCTTGGCGTCATACTTGATCAGACCCTCACGTGGATTCCTCAAGTTGAAAAAATTACTGAAAGGATCCACCAACATACAGGGTATATCAAGACCGCGACCGAAAACGAAGCCAGGTGGTAGTATTAGTGACTTCAGACACAATACAATGAAAAATTCCGCAAAAAAAAATCGTCAAAGTTTTTTTGGTGTTTTTTTTACTTATCGTCGTATTTGGGTGATAAATACATAGTTTTCCTAAAATAATGATGTACACGTTTTTATTTTTTAAGACGCAATGGTACAATAGGGTTAAAATTACTATTTTCGCAATAACTAGGTATTTACTATCCAAAAACAATGATTTTCAAAAAATTGCAAAAAAAAATCTGTCCCTTATTTTGCGAAATTTTTATTTGCATTGCGTCTGTAACCACTAAACCTACCACCCGGCTTCGTTTTCGGTCGCAGTCTTGATATACCCTGTATATTCTTTTTTAATACGCTTTTATTAGCTTCAGACGTATGTATGTTAGTATGTAACGGAATCTTTGAACATGATTTTGACCCCCTTCAAAATGTCGGATTAACTCGAAATTTTGCATTCTTATTAAGGACCGATAACAATTCAATATTTTAAACAGTTTGACCCGTTATCCTTACTAGGATAATCAGGATTAGCGATTTTTGTTTTCTTGAGACCCGGAGTGTCTGCGTCGAGACCAATAAAGGAATCTACCAGGTGCATTCGACTAAAAATAATAATTTAAGTATATTATTTATTAAAACCTTACATCATGTTGCAGATCCGAAACTGTTAATCTATCTATCTATACATTTTTTTTTTTTTTAATATTATGATGTACTCTGGCGTAATACATCATTTAAATAACGATCTAGTCTTATGACTAATAAGTTATATTAATCTAACCTAAACTTCTAAAGAGACTATGTCTAAGAATATGTCCATTAACATTTTTCTTATTGTCTCTATTAAGGGGAAGACACAATGTTCGCGTGTTCTGTTTCACTAGCACTCACTGCACTATGTTACACTAACTGTTCATCACTAACTCGAAAGGTTTTGTCCTTTTAAGTCGTCTCACTAAGTCCGTGTTGTCGAGGAGCTGGATCGCCTCGACGTTCACATGTTGATGAAGTCTATGTTCATGAGCTTCGGCATACTTTTTCACTATATTTCTAACGAAGTCCACTTTGAGGTCCCGATGAAGATCTTCGTTTCTTACGTACCATGGGGCGTTTGCTATACCCCTCAGTACTTTGTTTTGGAATCGCTGAATTATTAGTAAATTACTTGGTTTGGTACATCCCCACAGCTGTATACCATAAGTCCATACTGGCATCAGGACTTGTTTGTACAAAAGTACTTTGTTGTGTATTGACAACGAGGAGTATTTGCCAAGTAACCAATACATGTTCCTATAGCGAATTTCCAGCTCGTCTCGTTTCTTTTTGACGTGTGCCTTCCAGCGAAGCTTTGCGTCCAGAGTCATGCCTAGGTATTTCGCTGTATTTTCATATGGTATGGTTATACCGTTTATGAACACAGGCTCATACTTGGGCCTTTTGTTGGTAAAGTCAATATGAATAGATTTTGTTTCATTTATTTTTAAACGCCATTTTTCAGTCCAGTAGGAGATGACGTTGACAGCTGTTTGGACTTTATCCACTGCTTCTTCGTGAGTCGAACCTGTAGCTATGATTGCTGTATCGTCTGCAAAAGTTGCAATGGCATTGTTTTTCATTTCGGGAATATCACAGGTGTATAATAAGTACAGGACCGGACCTAGTACACTTCCTTGTGGTACTCCAGCTTCTATATGCTTTATTTCTGAATAAGAATCTTCGTGTTTTATACTACGTGTCTAGGTTGAATTCCAATGCAGTACCTTCGTTGGGTTTAAATATATGCTCCAAATGGTTAGCAAATATGTTTGCCTTTTGTTCATTGTTTATGGCCCAGCTTCCATTCGGCATTTTGATGGGAGGGACCTGCATAATTGGTTTTTTAATATTTCTTGTAGCTTTCCACAGAGAATAATCTGGCGTACGATCGCTAGTCAGTTCTCGAAGGTAGGTATTCATCAATTCTTCTTTGAAGCTTTTTATTTCTCTTGTGAGCCTTTTTGCTAGTCTGTTAAAAATTTGTTTATCTTGGGGATATCTGTTTGTTTGCCATTTTTTTCTCTGTTTTCTTTTTTCAGTTATAAGGTCCCTGGTTTCTGCTGGGTAAGAGTTGCCTCTAGCTCTCGTCTTCACCACAGGTGTGTTTCGCCAGGCACATTGTTGAATATTCACTATAAACTGCCTCAGGTCATCTTCGAGTTGCTCCGAGTTGCATGTTATCTATCTATACATATAATAAAAATGTACATGGTCGATGTCTGTACATGGAAGATATATAAGAAACTAGCGGCCCGTCCCAGCTTCGCCTGGGTGCAGATATCTTTTGATTCCATTCCAGATCAGATAGATGTTATTTTTTATACACACTCTTGTAAACCTAAACCTCTTGAAACCTAAACTCGACCTAGCCATCCTACTGTCACTTTTTTTTCTAACTATGACCTATTCTCGTCAATCCCGTCATGTCCCGTGTGTCAAGTCACTTCCCGATCCGTCCCGTTCTTTCTGTTCATTATCCATCCTGTCTCATCCCGTGCCTTTACTTTTCATTCTATCCCATCAAATGAAATCTGTCAACTATCCAATCCTATCCCATCCCTCTCACTCTATTCTATCCCATGTAGTTCTATCCCCTCTATACCCAAATAGTGTGCCTTACGATTTTTTGACATTAAAAACTTCAGCGATTGCGGATAAGGAAAATCGATCAGTAATACGGACGCTTCAGCGATTTCGGTTTCCATACAACATGTCATTCCTTATTTCACCTCCATATTGTTCTTTTCCAAAATTATTGGTCGCCATTATTGTTCGTTTGTAATCAAGAGCTGAAATATAATTTTTCATAGAACAAACTTAAGGTTTTGGTTTTGGTTTAAAAATATAAAATGCTATTAAAACATAGGGGTTGATCGTAGAGGGTTGAAAATTTAGGGCTGTATGTATCTTTTAATGCTGCATCATAAAAAAAATAACCACAAATAAAATTGTCTAAAAATAAAATAAATAATTTAGGGGTGGACTACCCCTAACATTTAGGGGGATGACAAATAGATGTTGGCCGATTCTCATAGATACCGGATAAGCACAAAAAAAATTCATCAAAATCGGTCAAGCCGTTTCGGAGGAGTATGGCAACGAAAACTTTAAAAATATAAAATGCTATTAAAATATAGGGGTTGATCGTAGAGAGATGAAAATTTAGGGCTGTATGTATTTTTTAATGCTGCATCATAAAAAAATAACCACAAAAAAAATTGTCTAAAAAATAAAAATAAAATTTAGGGGTGGACTACCCCTAACATTTAGGGGGATGAAAAATAGATATTGGCCGATTCTCATAGATACCGGATAAGCACAAAAAATTTCATCGAAATCGGTCAAGCCGTTTCGGAGGAGTATGGCAACGAAAACTGTGACACGAGAATTTTATATATTAGATTTTAACGCGAGGGGTTTTTATAGTAGCAACAGAAGCCAAAACAATTTTTTTAAAGAATTTTTGTCTGTCTGTATGTTTGCTTGCGCATCACGCAAAAACTTCTGTACCAACTACCAAATGAGATACGGTTTTCACAGTTATATTACTGCAGGTTCAACTTAAAAACTGGTATATGTTTAATTTACATACAGGTTGTTTCTTTTTTATACCCACAGGAAAAACAGGGAAATTGATTTAGAAACCTCTGGTAATATTAAACTGTTGTTAACTGCAATAGCAAAATCAATTTGACGTTGGTGGGATTACATACATACAGGTTGTTTCTTTTTTATTAATCCACAGTAATGTTTTTTTCTAATATTACCCTAAGACCCAAAGTCTCCTTGCAAATAACTAAACATATTTCATAATTTGAAGCAGGGAGGTAGTAATATTGAAAGTAAAATAATAATGCCAGCGATTTGTAATGATAATTAAAAATCACTTTTTCGATCTATTTTGAATTATTTCCCGTTCCCTGCCCAACGCAATGAGACTAAATTTGGTATGGATGTAGCTGACACCCTGGAGTAACACTTAGGCTACATTTTATCTCGAAAAATAATAATGTTCCCGCGGGATGAGGAAGAAATACCGATATATGTATTTGTTACTTTTTATACTCAAAGGGATGGGATGGGACTGGATTAGGGTACATGGCTTGAGTGCAGTGGCGGCGTAAAGAGGGGGCGATGGGGGCGGTCCGCCCCGGGTACCAAGCACCAAGGGGTGACAAAGACAACTTCCTCGTACAGCCAAAGAAAGCATACAAAATCTACCACTCTAAAGACATATCAATAAATAAGTACCTACCATTGTATACTAATATCATACTTTGAAGTTCATCGCAACTATGATTATTTCCTTTTTTTTTAATATAATTCCCTAAAAGAATGGATTCAATTGTAAATGTGATAAAGAGTACAGAGTGATGCTACATCTCGACTCAAAGCCAAAGAATGATCTTAAAAACCTCGGTCGTCAATAAGCTGCCGGACGTTGAAATCGGTCGCAAGGGAGAAGTTCGTACTGGGGTGCCCCTACCCAAAGAAGGGTGCGATAATCTACGTAGGGTCGAACCTGCGCTTTATAAAGTTGCAGACCAAGCTTCTTTGAGGCCAATTCCAACAGATGTTCCGTTTCGGTTGAATCTCTGAACAGACACTGTGCTGTGCTCTTGAGTAGTGGCGCAGCGGATGATCACGATTCAGGGGATATCGTATGATCGCTCAAGAAGCGGCCTCCGTTCTGGCTGGTTTTATACCTTGGAATATTGACGCCAAAGCCCTATCGTCAGTTTATTACTGGCGGGACAAAGCGTTTGGTCAAGAGGAACTAGCCCAGCCTTTAAAAAGAGTGGCAGTCATGGAGGAGTGGAACTCTAGGATGGACAATCCCAGTGCTGGTGAGTGGACCATTGTGGCAGTGTGACCTGTTCTTTACCAGTGGTTGAACAGGCGCCACGGCTTGTTAACGATCCATCTGACACAGGTCCAATCGAGGCACGGCTGCTTCGTTAGATACGTGTGGCGGGTGGCAACAACGAAGAAATCGCCGTGTGTCACCATTGCGACAACTGACACACTCTTTCAGAGTACTCCATGTAGCCGTCAGAGCAGACCTCTCGCTCTCAACCGTGATTCCCTTCTGGGAAATTGTGATCTCAAAGAAGGAGAACGCGAATTGGAATCGTGATTGGAAGGATCCAGCCCGCAAGAATGGGCACCGGGTTATAAACCGCTGAGCTGGCATCTCTACCCTGTCGTAGGGGCACAAGAATTTCGCCACGGTATCCCTTGCCTGTCGTAAAAGGTGACACTGCGGGGGCGGTGTGCCTTTCCCTATACCTAGCGACTCGGAGATGGATGCTAGAGCACATGGCCACGTCTCTGACGTGGACGCCCATAATATATTAAGCCGGCGACCAAAAACGGTCGTATGTGGGGAGCATTCGGGCCCTCTAAAATAGAAGAACCACCAATGGTTGTGCGCCGGGCGCTTAGGTCGGCGCACATTACGCTCTTTTCGCCTTTTGATTTCGGGTGCCGCCGAAGGGTGCCGCCCATCATGCGTGTGCCGTGTGACGGTCATCGAGAGCTTTTTAGTCGGTATGCAGTCGTAGGTTTTGTTAGGGTCCCGGCTCGACTACAACATCCATATCGTGCCAGGCTGGAACACAAGTGACACTGACATACCCATTTCAGCCGACCCCAGGGCACCGAAAGGGGAACTTAATAGCTTTTCTGTTGCACAAAAACAGTTTGATCTTATACGAGCACGAAATTGTCGGGGTAGGCAAGTTTAGTATTTGGTGTTACATTTGATGTAGGGGTGTTCAATACAAAACCGCCCAGGGTGTTGTATTAATGTTTAAAAAATAGTCAGAATTTATACAATTATGTTTTCTAAAGAACTTTACGTGGCAGCATTTTCAGCACTCACTCAGGCAGCACTCGTCCTTCTGTATTCAATCTATACTTCTTTGGAATGCACTCCCACTCTAAATCAGGGCGTCGGGTACTTGTTTCGCATTTAAGGCGAAGGTTCGGCAACACTTGCTCAATATATTGGCAGAATCAGTTTAGTCTTTGTGTATGTATTTCTTTTTCTGTTTATATCTTTAATTTGCTATATATATATTATATCCTATATAAATGGGTATTTATACATACATATATACAGGGTATATCAAGACCGCGACCGAAAACGAAGCCAGGTGATAGTATTAGTGATATCAAACACAATGCAAGTAAAATTTTTACAAAAAAAATGATCAATTTCTTTTTTGAAACTTTTTACTTATCGTCGTTTTTGGGTGAAAAAATACAATTTTTTCCTAAATAATGATGTACACCTTTTTATTTATAAAGATGCAATGGTACGTAAGGGATTAAATAATTATTTTCGCAAAAACTAGGATTTTACCACCCAAACAAGATGATTTTTAAAAAGTTCTAAAAAAATATGTGTCGCTGTTTTGGTGAAATTTTTATTTTCGTCGTGTCTGTAACCACTAAAACTACCACCTGGCTTACAAGCCGGGTGGTAGTTTTAGTGTTTACAGACACAATGCAAATAAAAATTTCGCAAAATAAGCGACAGATGTTTTTTTGCAATTTTTTGAAAATCATTGTTTTTGGGTAGTAAATACCTAGTTATTGCGAAAATAGTAATTTAAACCCTATCGTACCATTGCGTCTTAAAAAATAAAAAGGTGTACATCATTATTTAAGGAAAACTATGTATTTATCACCTAAATACGACGATAAGTAAAAAATTGCCAAAAAAAAGTTGACGATTTTTTTTTTTTGCGAAATTTTTCATTGCACTGTGTATGAAGTCACTACCACCTGGCTTCGTTTTCGGTCGCGGTCTTGATATACCCTGTATATATATATATATATATATTATGTATATATGTATTATTACGTATCTATTATATTTATATACTTTTGTATTATGTTTATATATGTATAGTTTATATAAACTTTATTCATCATTACTCTTATATTTATGCGCCTACTTCATTTTCTCTGCACCATCCTAAGGTCGACGGGTAGAGAATGCCTCAGGCATTAAGTCCGCCTTTATACTATAGTGTATATTAAGCATAAATAAATATTTTTATTTAAATTCAACTCCATTTGATTATTCCTACACCATTCTACAAGTTGATTACTATCTTTTTGCAAGTAGGTACTGTGTATCTTCAAATGATTTCATTAAATCGAGCTCGTAACTGAGCTCGATTTTGATGAAAACTAAAACTGCATACTTAGATTTTTGATAAATCAATATCCCTAGCGAGGAATCGAACTCGAACGCGATGAATTTGAAAAAATAAACACACCTGTATTTTTACACTATTCGATAATGTTGGTGCGAAGGATCAAATTCAAACTAAAGTAGAGAGCATTTTATTCACGGGGCGGACGTGACCACGAAAGCTGTAAAGTAATCGAAACGTCGGGAAGTTAAAAAATGTAAAAATTAAACCATTATCGCGATAAAATCTAAATCTAAGAAACCATTATAAAGTAGAGAGATCATTTTTAGCAAAATAATATTTTTTTCTTCCCTTACCTTAACACCAAGGATCCTTGTGTTGAGAATGGAACCAACAGAAAATAATTTAAAATTCTTCGGAGCTGTTATTTCTATCGCTGCATTACAAATGACTGGCTTTATTAGTTTACAGTGATAAAGCTACCTCCTTGTTAAAGTTTATAAATATTTTTTGGAAGACTATTAACAGTGAAGAAACCATATGCACGACATTTTTTCGGTACAAAAGCGCGAGTGACGACTCACACAAGCCTCCTTTAGATAAGTACTACCATAATTAATTGAATCCTTATTAAAATAAAAGAATTCAACTTTTTTGTGTATTTTTTTACAAATTTTTAACGAAATACAAAAACTTTAAAATTTCGCTCCCAACTCAAGGGGACTGGGTGTGTGAAGGTAACGAGCATTGACTTATGTTCTACCGATAGACGAGACGCATAGAAATTCATAGAAATTAAGTGCCCCCGTATTTTAAAAGCACACTAGCGACATTTGACGTTCATTGACTGGAACTATTACAAAAGTGGTCAAAGAATAACAGAACCTCTTAGACAGATAAGACAGTTCATATCAATCATACCTTATATGAGTGTATTTATTTATTTATACCTTTTCCAAAATTATTGTCTAAGTATAGATTCCGACAAGTTAATATAATATTTCGTAATTATTTACGCGAATATTACATATTTGTTTGATGGAATGTGCAAGATAATGGAGGAAATCGAAGAAGAATTTGTTGTAATTTGTTGAAAATGTGTAGGTGCGTCTGCCTTAGCAGGTTTGAGTCGGATTTAATACGGGTAGCTTTATAAACAGAACTATAATCTTGTAAAATAAATACTCATAAAATGAACATGTTTATTAAAGTTTTATTTACATTCAAATCATGAAATTATTATAGATATCTTATGTATGATTGATATGTACTGTCTTATCTGTCTAAGAGGGTCTGTTATTCTTTGACCATTTTTGTCAATGAATGTCAAATGTCACTAGTGTGTTTTTAAAATACGCCCGGCACTTTATTTCTATAACGCGTCTCGTCTATCGGTAGAATATAAGTCAATGCACAGAGAGCACATTAAATAAACAAGAGTTGCGATCCATAAAATTTAATTATGAATAATTAATATTTTGTACATAATCCATTTGTGAAACATTACCGTATATTATTTAACAAATTGATTTTTAACACTTAACATTATCGGCGCGACCGCAAACTTTGTAAAGGCACGCGTGAAGTGTACCAAGTATGGACCAACTGACGCAAGGCAAGATAAGCGCGTCTCGTGCGGCCGCTAGTAGCGCAGGCAGTGGTCATGGTGCACGGCGTGCTGCAGCGGTGCCGCGTTCTCCTTGTCGCGCGCGTAGTGCGGCGCGCCTGCGAACTCGCCCGCCAGCGCCGGTGCCTCGTACTCGTCGCCCGAACCGTCCGACGCCTCCAGGTAGCCGAACAGCCGCGCCGCTCCCGCCGCGCGCTGTTCGCGCCGCCGCCCGCCGCCCGCGCCGCCGCCTGCCGCGCCGCTGCCGCCCGCGCCGCTGCCGCCCGCGCCGCTGCCGCCCGCCGCCGCGCCGCCGCCCTCCGCCGCCAGCGACACCGCGTCGCTCGCGAACCCGACGGCGCCCGACGCGCCCGCACCTCCCGCGCCGCGAGTCGCGCTCGACGGCACTTTCAGGTTGCGGCTTTCGATGTGGCTGTAGACATATTGGGCGCTATGAGCTGCGGACGCGCGGCACGCGGTTCGCGGCGCCGGCGCTCGGCGCTGGGCCGGACACTCACTGTGCGTCGCGCAGGTGCGCCGCCAGCTGGTGTTGGTCGTCGGCCAGGAACGGACACTTGCCGCACGACTTTTTGTTGTGCACCTTGTGCACGTGCGTGGCGAGGCGCTCGGCGCGCGCCGCCTTGTACTCGCACAGCGCACACGCGAACGGCTTTAGGTGTGTGTTGAGGTGCCGCTTCAGGCACCAGTTGTCGACGCCGGACCAAGCGCAGTAGCAGCACGCGTACCGCCGCTCCCCCTGCGGACCACGAGGCACTGCGGTGAGCGGGAGCTGCAAACACACCGCTCGCCGCGCGGGATCTGCGGGGCGCTTACCTTGCGTCGCGCGGGCGCAGGCGGCTGCGGCGGCGCAGGCGCGGCTGGGGCCGGTGGCGGCTTGTGCATGGCGGCGGGCGGCGCTGGCTCCGTCTTGAGAGGCGCTCGTTCGAGCTTGACGGGCGCGGGGTGCGCCGCGTGTGGCGCGTGCGTGGGGTGCGCGGGGTGCGCGGGCGGCGCGGGCGGCGCGGCGTGCGCGGCCGGCGAGCGGTAGTCGGGCGGCGCGGCGGCTGTCGCCGGCGCTGGCGGCGGCTCGGCGGGCGGCTTGTAGTAGTGCAGCGCGGGCTGCGGCTGCGCGTGCGGCTTGGCGGCGGCGCGGCGAATGCGGTTGAGGTCGTAGGGCTGATCGCGGTGCATGCGCAAGAAGTGTTTCTTGACGTGGTCGGCGCGGTTGAACTGCTTCTGGCACAGATAGCAGTGAAAGGGCTTCTCGTCGCGGTGGATGTTCTCGTGGCGCGTGAACAGGTCGCGGCGGTCGGTGGCGTAGGGGCAGGCGCCGCAAACGTACCGCTTGCCGGGCTCGGCCCCCGTGCCGCCTGCGCCAGCCGCGCCGCCCGCCACGTTGCTGTTGGCGTCCGCATGGCCGGCGTCGGCGCTGCTGCCGCTGGCCCGCCGCTCGTTGCGCATCGATTCCACCTGGCAGCATGATGGTTAATGAAATGAAATTAAAATATTTATTGAAGCCATAAAATGTCATACATTATTTATTTACATTCAGTCACTTTGTTTTTTTTACTACCACCCGGTTCACAAAGCTGTTGTCACCAGAGAAGAACGAGCAAGAAACTCTAGCGTTGCCCTATTCAAAAGAAGTTTACAATACAGTGGTTATACAGGAGTCGCAGCTTAGTTGAATTCAGAGCAGTTCATTATATATTTTATGATAATGATTGGTTTATAATAATATTGGCTAAGTTATTTTGTACGGCTGAGTTAAGTAAAGTCGCCCAGAACTCAGAATGGGTATGCACTATTCGGCCAAAACAATGTAATAGTGAAAGAAGATTCAGAATAACTAAATGTTATCATTATAAGCAAGTCGAGCAGACCAATCGACACAAGTAACACCCGTTCACGAGTATGACGCATGTGCCAGCCATCTTCCTCCTCATTCCTCAACCATGTTACAGGGAAGTGACCGACCCGGCACACGACGCCGCCGCAAGCACAAACTTTTTAGTGAGCATGACGTACTCAAATTGCTTACAACTACGCTGAAATAAATTAAACTAATTATTGCATTTATATTAAACATAACACATTCGGTTAGGGAACTTATAGGCTAAGAACTCACGACGCGGTTTTTACCCGCGCCCGCCGCGGTTGCGAGCCCGCAGCTTCTGTAGAATGCAGATATAAGTTAAACAATAAAAGCACATTTCACGAAGCGTTTTCTGCCCGCACCGTGCGCGGTTGATTGCGGCTCCCGTTGCACCGGCGGGCAACGAGTAGAATCGCGCGGGCCGCGGTCAGCCGAAGTCGCGGCGGGTTGCGCCCGCGCGCTCTGCGTTTTGTTAGCGGGCGACCGCGGTGGTCGAGGAGGGGCCATGGTGTCCATGGCGGTCTGAAACTCAACTAAACAATCTGATCGTAAATAACCGCCCGTCCTGCAACCGCGCCTCTTGCGGGAAACGCCCGCCAAGTTTGCGGGCGATAATCGCAACCGCGGCGGCTACATAATCGCACGGAACTGCGGTCTCGTGAGTTTGGAAATAAAACCGCTGTTCTTCCACCGCGGCGGGCGCGGCTGGAAACCGCGTCGTGAGTTCTTAGCCATACTCGTATTATGTTTTATTCCCAAGCCTTATTACCCACTAGGTATTCTGAAATTTTATAGTAAGCTTTATTACACAACTGTCCTTTAATACTTGATTTGAATTTGTTTATACGTAAGGTTTTTATGTGAGTGGGAACTTTATTATAGTAGTGTATAATATAGTTAATGTATATAGTGTTGTACGAGTGTCTGAGTGTACCTTATTCTTAAGTCGCTGCAGGTATCTGGTGAGATCGTCAAGCGCGGGGTTGTCGCGCAGCAGCTGGTCGGCGGCGGCAGGGTCGGAGTGGTGATCGCGTGCCAGGTGCTGCCGCACACCACGCGCCCAGCTCGACGCGAACCCGCAGCCTGCCAGCGGACACTGGAACGCGCGAGCCTGCACACGCACACCATCACGCACCCCGTACGCCACACTTACACACACACGCACGCGCGCGCGCACGTACCTGCGAGTGAGTGCCGAGCCAGTGCTCCGCCACGCGCGCCAGGAAGCCCACGCAGTCGCAGTGCGCGCATTTGAAAAGCCGCTGCGCCGGGTTGTAGGCGGCGATGCGCGAGTGCGCCCACGCCAGCGGCTCCTCCGCCGCCGTCCAGCGGTCCTCAGCCGTGGGGTCGATGCGCGGCGTGAAGTTGGCCTGTGGAGGGCGGGGGGCGTCAACGGTGGTGTGGCGCGGAATGAGGCGAGTGACGCGGCACTGGCGCACTCACCTGCAGGATGCCGGGCGGCGGGAAGCCGTTCTGCATGAGCGCAGCGAGCCCCCACGCGGTGATGTGCTCCTCGGGCCGCAGGTCGTCGTCGAGATCGCGCTCGGCCGCTGGGAACTCCACGCCCACTACGCCGCCCACGCCCACGCCCACGGCTGCCTCCTCGCCGTACAGCTTCTTGGTGATCTCCTTGAACATATCCTCGCAGTCCATGGTGAGGGACGCGACGCTGCCCACGCCCGCGCCGCCGTCCATCTCGGCCGCGCTCTACCGCTGCAACCATAACGCACTCGCTCACCCACTGCTGCACACCTACACTACACTACACTACACAACTGACTACACTAGAAAATACACGACTGGGCTAAGGCAACGACGAAGTTGCAAGAGAATGATCATTCAAGAAATAAATTTGTTTGTGTGTGACACTGCTGCATCAACATGGCGGGCGCACGCCGCCACCACGGCCGGCACACATATTGCCTAAGTGGATTTATTGGAGTGCGTCGGGAAGAACTCGGAGTGCACAGTCGTGCTAAATGTCATCATCGTTCACTTGGGGGTTGTACACCCCACTGCGTATGCGAACGAGGCCGGGTGAAGGGCGGACGCGCGGTGCATTCGCAGGGGGCCACGGACCCACCGCCCCGGGCCCACCTGCGTTCCATCGAGCCACCCGAGCCGCCCGCGCGACGATTCGCGGCACCGCTGCGGGCGCTCTTCTCGCGAGCCGAGCATGCGAGCGGCGCCGCGAGCACCCGGCGCGCCGATCACCGAGCGCGCTGCGTGCCGCGGCGCCGCCGGGGTGGCGGATCGATCCCGCGCCACCCTCCCGCAGTCGTACTCCCTACCCGGACGCCCGCCACCCCCGCCGCCCCGCCGCCGTGCGGCGTGCCGGAGCGAGCGGCGGACGCCGGAACGCGGCTCGTCCTGCGCTCACCTGCAGCGGAGGCGGCGGGTGTCGAGCGGCCCACCTCAGCTTCGAGCGGCGCGCCGGCCGCGACTGCCGCCTCCCGCCGCCCATCGATCGCCCCCGCCGCCCCGCACCCGCCGCGCCGCCCCGTGCCACCCGCCGCACCCACCGCCTGCCGCCCGCCCTTATTGACCGATCACGTCTCTACACCACTTGTCATTTCAACATTATTTCATATTTTCCATCAACGATCCGATTGATAACGCCGGGTTAGGTCCCGCCATGTTTCCTTCGTTTATAAACATTTTGGCAGAGCAGGTTACCGTTTTAAAGGCAGTAAAATTTTCTACGCTATTTTCATAAAATACTTTAAGTCGGAGCTACGAAGTAGTCCTCGACATGATTAACGTTTATAGTAAAACTACTCGTACTACAAATCTATTGTACCACGTCGCAATTATGGACGTACGTTCGTATGTGTCGAAAGTTCCTTTCCCCTCTCTACATACTGTCTAAAATTTAATGTATAAAGTTAAAGGAGGGTAGGTCCATTGCGCAGGCCAGTTGCGGCGTAGCAGGGACGCTACCGAGGAAAACATTCGTCTTGGAAAGTCGTAGCGCCCCACAGTGCGCGCCGCTCGTAGCGCGGCCGTAGCGCGCACGTAGCGAGCGCATCGCCGTCGACGACGGCCGCGCTACAGTTCGGCCGCGGCCTGGCGACACCTCACCGCTGTCGTATGTACGTACTAGTGCGGGGATGCCCGGTCGGCTCCGCTCCCTGTGACTCGCTAGCGCTCGACTCGGGGCTCTCCTCATCGCGGCCGCTGCGGGCGGGCGCGCCCGTACTCGATCCGCGTACGGCCGATGCGGCAGCACCTCGCGCCGGTTCATTCATAGCGGCGGAGGGTCCGGGCGGCGCACGCGTGCGCGTGGCGCGCGAGGCGAGCGCGGCGGGGCGGGCGGCGGCGGGCGGCGGGCGCGCGCCGCTCACCGCGTCAGTCGCGCCCCGACCGCGGCCCGTCCCCGTGCAGCCCTCGCCGCCGCCTCGCCCGCAGCCGGCCGCGCGCTCGCCGCATGCCGCGCCCGCGCCCGCGCGCTCGCTAGCGCCGGCGTGGCCGGCGAGCCGCCCGCCGCCGCTCCGCCCGTCAGGCCACGGGCAGGTGAGCCCTCGCCTGCTCATCGATCGGTCGCTCGCGCATGTGCCGCTTTCACGTGCCTCTGCCGCCCGTCGCCCGCCACCCGCGCCCGCCCGCGCTCGCCTGCCGTCTCCTCGTTCCGTATTGACCGTCGGCGGGCGCCGCGACGCCGCCGCCGATCGCTGCACCGAGCGCGGCGCCGGCCGGAGCGACGACACTGCCGCGGCCGGCGGCGCAGCGTCGCCCGCTCGTGAGCGGCTGCGGTTGCATCGGTCGGTGTCCGGCGGGCGTGTCTCGAGCCGGCGGCGCGCTGCACGCTCGGGCGCATCGCTCGCGGCGCACGGTCGACGCCCTGCGCGCCACCATTGTCGCATCACTCGCGACCGCTTGAAATTGTTTAATGCTAGTTGAGATGTAGAAGTGAATTGAGAGTATTGTCGAGAGAGAGAGAGTAGTGTCGGGTCGGTGGTGTCGGAGTGAAGTGCGTGCGAGTCGGGTGCGGCGCGAGTGGCGAGCGTGGAGCGCGCTGCACCGCTGTCGGTTGTTTACAGCGCGGCGCGGCGGCGGCGCACCGATATAGCGGCGCGCATAAACACGCGGCCGCGCGTGCCTCAATGAGGGCGCGCTATAAATACGCAGGCGCCCCGCACCGCTGCCGCCGCGCCGCGACCCTCACCTACTACCCTCCAAACGCTGTTTATTTTTGCGGTGCGGGTGTTGCGCTTCCGCAGCGCGGCGCCGGCGCTGCAGCCGCGCTGCACCGTCCCGCCCGTGCTCAGCGCCGGCGGGCGAGTGCCTGCGTGCGCGACACGACTGTGCAGTGTGCACGCGCGGGTTCCCTTGCTGATGCACAACACACTAGTAGTGTATCCGACGCGGAGTGCACGGGCGTGCGGGGCGGGGCGGGCGGCGGCGCAGCTCCCACGCGGCGCGCGCGTCACCCGCCGCGTCTGCACGCCTAAATATTTATACTTATGATTGTTTATAAATTAATGAGAAGCAAACTGATGAGACGCGCGCTAACTGGCCGCCGCGCGCCGCTAGTGTAGTGACGCATGGCGGGCATGTGCCGGCCGCGCGGCGACCGAGCTGGTGTTGTGTTGCAGATGTGCAGCCTGGCAGCGCTGGCGCGCGGCTGCCGGCCCGCCGCCAAGCCGTGCTGTCTGTGCTGGTGCTGCTGCTGCTCCTGCTCCTGGTCGGTACCACCGACCCGCACTACTGCATGTCGCTCCTTCACTACCGTATCCATCCGGCCCCAACCTTAGACACACACACACACGCACACACACACACACGCTACACTCAGATACACTGTGCACTGTACGCTGCAGTGAGTAGTCGCCCCAAGTCATCGCCGCGCCCTGCGGTCCTGCATGCAGTATCAAGTGAAATGTGGTCCAACACTCGTGCTGTGTCATGCCACATGTGCGGCTACGTCCATACACGTCCGCCGCGTGAGACCTGGGTCATCAGCACACTTAACTCCACCACATAATATAATGAATGGGCACCACCTATATTCATAATAATGAATAGACGCGACATGTTCGCCCATTAATGTTGTAAATGACGCTCGTTATTAAGTGCATATAGTATAGGACTGCCTCGGTGGCGTAGTTGTATTACGGTACGGTTACAAAGCTGAGGTCTCGGGTTCGAGTCCCGGGTCGGGCAAAGTGATATTGGATTTTTCTATTCATTATCAGCCCGGAGTCAGGAATTTGTGCCCGATATGGCGATAGGCTCGCCCCCTATCACATCATGGGACGTAACATACAAGGCGAAATGTGGGTGTCCTAGTGGCGCCTCTGCCTACCCCTTCGGGGATAAAAGGCGTGAGTTTATGTATGTATGTATAGTATAGGATTCCAAGAATATAGTAATGAACAACATAGGGACCAGCTCTTTGTGGGTGAACTCACCAGCATGTTTCGGTTGCAGGGCTAAGTGGTAAGTGCAGGGCGGTGACGCCCCCGCGAGCCCCGCGCCCCCGCCCCGCGCCCCCGCCCCGCGCCACGCCGGCCGCCGAGCTCGCGGCGTCGTCGCACCGCCACACCACACACTCCTCCACTCCACTGCTCATACTTTAGCTGCTAGTCGCGCACATAACTCCGCCGCGCCCTTACCTATTGTACTTTTACACCGACACATTTAGACCATCACAGCAGACTGTTCTTCAGAGCCGTTTCACAGAACACATATACACATACAATACACAACCAGCAGGCGGTGGAAATACGTTTATGTGGTGAGCTTTGAGGCATCGGAGCCGGCCGCGATCCGCGAGTGTACACAGCTTCGTGGTGGCGAGTGTTCTGTGGACACAAAATGTCATTGACGTGTCCTTGTCACCTCGCTTTACGATATGATTGATCTGTGTGTGCGTATGTATGCGTGTGTGCGTGCGTGTGTGTTGGGCCGGCTGTGGCGTCTCGCCTGAGGCAGTAATATGGTGCGTGTGTGCAGCCTGGCGGCGCGCGGCTCTGAGGGCGGCCCCGGCAAGAAACCCCGCGAGCCTGGACCGCAGGAGCCGCTGCTGCCCGACGGCGACGCGCCGTGAGTACCTGCCCACCCCTCGCCCCCACCGCTCCCACCGCCCAGCACCACTGCCACCGCAAACTAACGGAGTATTCATTAATGCTAAGCATACAGTGTGCTGCGTGTTCTGACACTTCCATGCATGCTTGTGAGTGGAGTGCAGGCGGTGGCGTGCGTTGTGTCCGCGCTCACAGTGTTATGCTCGCTTGCAGGCCGACGCTGGAGGAGATCCAGAGCTGGGGGCAGTCGTTCGACCGGCTGATGCGCAGCGCAGGTGCGTGCCGGTACACTCCCGCGCCGCCCGCGCCGCACTACACAGGGCTTTCACGGAGGAAAACGCTATCTATATAATGTTCGACATCTGCTCGAGGATGAAGCGTCTGATATGAGGATACTGCAACTTCTTACCTTAAGAATAATCGCTTCACGTATAACATCCAAAAGAGGAAGCTCAGTGAACTTTGGTTTAGATGTGCGCATTACAGTGTACACATTGCACGTATGTAACTAGTGACCGCGCGGGCTCTTGATGAATTGACTCTACTTAGGTTTATGAGTTCCAAGCGGCCCGGCCTCGCTTCGCCCGCAGCAGCCGCAGCCGTCGTCTATACCTACGGCGTTTCCCGTCCTGTCTCGGCTCATTCTGTCCGACAACTCAAGGCATGGAGTCAGCACGGCGAGCACGTCGCTGCTGTCCCCAGAGCAGTGCGGCCAGCCCATCTGCTCTATACATTTAGAAAGTTTTCTCCGAGTGTTGGCAACGCGTACAATTTATTATGTCAAATCAACGCTACTTGTGTTTACACACACGGCTGCATCCCCGACGCGGTAGGCAAAGGTGCCATTGCGGCATTCATATTTCACTGCGCTTGTTATAGTACTAGGCTATTATGATGAGTCTACCCCCATGACGACCATAAATTCCAATCTCGGGCAACTCATAATATCATATGTCGCAAACTGGAAACTCACGCAAAATGACTTCTTGGTTCCAGGTTTATAGACGCCACCATAAAACCAATAAGTTCGCTCACCCCCCGCGTCTCGTTCATGATCCACGCGGCGGCTGCTCGATGCGGACTGCGTCGATACGCTGACACATCCGCGAATAAAGTTCATTAACGCACAAAACAAGAGCTCTAATCTATACATATAATAAATTTGTAGCAGATCGATGTCTCTATATAAGAGTAGAAGTTAAATGAGAAAAACTAATACGTGTATATTAACGTAATAGAACCCAAAACAAAGATTTTTAGATTTTTTGTCTGTTTGTGTGGTTGTGCGCGATGAACTCAGAAACGGCTTAACGGATTTCGATAAAATTTGGTATAGAGGTAGCTGACACCCTGGACTAACACTTAGGCAACCTTTTATCACGAAAACTCTAGTGTTCCCGTGAGATGAGGAAGTAATTCCGACATATTTGTTACTTTTTGATACTTAAAGGATGGGATGAGACTTGATTACGTGCCTTGAGTGAGAATGAGACGGGACGGGTGGGGTATATCGGGACGGGATGGAAAATTCCAAATAAAGATAATTTCAAAGATAGTTTATCACGCAGACGAAGTTTGGGGGCAGAAGCTAGTCTTTAATATACTTAAAGGTACGTGATACTTTTTGCGAAAATTTTGTGGGATATTTACTATGTTATTAATTAACTAATGTTTTTTGTGACCTACCGTGGTGTCGGATATGTCGCATTAGTAGTGTAGCAGGGTAAGGAGTCCTCGGGCGCAGTGTGGGCGGCGAGCTTGTCGCGTGTCGCGTGTAATGTGTGTGTGTGTGTGCAGCCGGGCGCAAGGTGTTCCGAGACTTCCTGCGCGGCGAGTACTCCGAGGAGAACATCATGTTCTGGCTCGCGTGCGAGGAGCTCAAGCGCGAGACCGACCCCGACGCCGTCGAGGAGAAGGCGCGTTTCATTTACGAGGATTATATCTCCATACTGTCTCCCAAAGAGGTGAGTGCACAGCCGAGACACTCACTCTACACACTCCGCTATACTCCTGTATGCACAACCAACTTTGCCGGCTCATTATCTACTCAACTGATCCGTGTAGCTACTATGTAATAATGAGAAACTTTGGAGTACTACGTTCAACAGTAGACTCTTCCTTTCCTAGACCTCAAGAATTTGATGGCCATAATCAATACGAGCTCAGGCGAACTAGTGATTAATAAATTAATTAATCAATTTGTATTCCTGGTTTTCAAATTGAACCCCTTAAAACATGGGTGTTGCATGATCTGTGCCACAAAGCAAATCACTGGCATTTGCCGCCAAACTTGCAACACTCTTAATACATTTATTTTCTTTTACGCGTGTGTACTACAGCCGGTTACTACACTAGTAACGGGAATCAAAGGTGTACCAAATTTCTGTTATTAATTGTATATTGACAGCCTCCGTGGCGCAGTTGGTTAGACGCCGGCTGTGAAACGACAGGCCGCGGGTTCGATCCCCGCACCGAAACAAATATTTGTGTGTTCCACATGTATTTGTTTCGGGTCTGGGTGTTTGTGCGACCGAAAAGTCTCTATTGACATTTTGGTTATTTTCAGCGCCAGGTGGCAGAAAGTGGGACTAAATTGAAGTAAACAGGCTAGACAAGTAATTAAACGTCATTGATCAAAGTAATTTGCCTAGCTGTTTGATCAAATAGCTGAATATCATTCAGGCCACTAGTTGAACGGTGCTGTTTAGTAGAGGCTAGACCGTTGATTAAACGGCTAATTAAGCTATTTGGCTGCGACTGCAACAGTCCTGGACTCACTTGCTACAGGGCGCAGTCCGACGCCACGTTGCACCCGGCACGCATCCCTTGCACACACGCGAGCCATCCTCCACCACGAGCGCACGACGCTATGTCATTTTGGCGCCATTGAATTGTATCTGAATGCGACCATTTCAAACTACGTATTTTTGTGTAGACCAGCAGTACATATTTGGTCCTTGACGTTTAAGATCGATTTTCACGGACACTGGCAACACCGATCTAAGACAGACTTCTATTTATTCGTTTTCACGACGTTGCGTATAAATTAAGGCAAGAGATTTGATTAAAACCCTTTGATTGTATTGAGTATTGAGTGGAGGCGCGTGTGATGTGCGCAGGTGTCGCTGGACTCGCGCGTGCGTGAGATCGTCAATCGCAACATGGTGGAGCCCACGCCGCACACCTTCGACGAGGCGCAGCTGCAGATCTACACGCTCATGCACCGCGACTCCTACCCGCGCTTCGTCAACTCGCCGCTCTACAAGACGCTGGCGCGGCTGTCGGGCGCCGAGCAGCCCGCGCCCGCCGCCCCCGCGCCGCCCGCGCCCGCCGTGCAGTGACGCCGCCGGCGCCGCGTCCGCCGCCCGCGCGGGCCCCGGCGACCCTTCTCGTGTAAATAGCCTCGATATACATTCATTTAAACGGGTACTAATTTTGTACATAGCTAGGTTAAGTGTGAGAGTAGGTGCGGCGCCGCCATCGCCGCAGCGGCCACTTCGCTGGTCCACCGCCCCGACACGACCCCCGCCCCGTCCCGCTCCCGCTCCCCTCCAGTCCCGGTCCCCACTCCGGCCCCGTGCCCGCCCGCGGCCTCTCCGCCGCCACCGAACGCACACGCCGCAGCGCGCAACTAGTTAGAAGCAATAAAGGTGGACCAATTAAGTTTGCCGAAGATTCAACGAATAAATCTGTTCATGTACGTGTGTGCGAGTTTCATTTCATTTTACGCGATTAAACACCGAAGTGTGTCCCACTGTACGATGCCTGGCGCGGAGCGAGCGCAACCGATAGGTACCTACAAAATGCTCCTGAGAGTCCTTGTCTCTGCTGCCCGCCACTCAAACGTACCTCTGGCGAATAACATTATGCAGTGACCACCCAACTATTGTTTCCATAGCAGTTCTTGAAATTATGTCAGATAATCGGCGCGGCGTGTCACGTATTCTGCTGGATCACCGGAGCGCCGAACACGTCTACACAGTTCTCACCCACTATTATTACTCAACAACGCTCATAATTATACAACTGTTTGAAGTATATTATAGTGTACGGATGGGATAAGGTTTCGCAGGTAATGACAAGACCGATGCTCAATCTATACTGCTTTTATTATAATAGAATTATGCTTATATACCTACTCCCTTACAATAGTTGGGATAGATAAAATCAAATAGCGTAAAAGGCTGAGCTGATTGTTGATTACCGCAATAATGTAGCGCACATTACAATGAGTACAATGTTTCATATACATATCGTAGGTAAAGGTAAAAAAAAGATGGCTGAAGAAAATACTTTTTAGGTGTCCGGCACTCTCACTCGCCGAATGAAATAAACAATGCTGTCGCTACACTTCGGTGTTGTTAATGACTGTGGCGCCCCCTGTCGGGCGAGCGCAGTCCAGGTGTCTCCCCCGAGTGCCAAGTAACTACAGTGTAACTCCACCACTTTTCATGTAGCCAACATTACGTTTACAGGCCTTCTCACGATTTCGACATAATGTGTAGCAGGTATTTAGAAAACGTAAATTATTATTTTTTTAATCTACATACATAGTATATCAAGACTGCGACCGAAAACGAACTCAGGTGGTAGTATTAGTGACTTCAGACACAATGCAACTTAAAATTTTGCAAAAAATTTCTACAATTTTTTTTTTGTAATTTTTTACTTATCGTCTTATTTGGGTGATAAATACATAGTTTTCCTAAAATAATGATGTTGACCTCTTTATTTTTAAACACTCTATGGTAAGTAAGGGTTTAAATTATTATTTTCACAAAAACTAGGTAAGTATTTACCACCCAAACAAGACGATTTTTAAAAAATTCTAAGAAATATCTGTCGGTGTTTTGGTGAAATTTTTATTTGCATCGTGTCTGTAATCACTAAAACTACCACCTGGCTTCGTTTTCGGTCGCAGTCTTGATATACCCGGTAAAATAAATTTGTAACCGATCGATGTCTGTACATGGAAGATAAATGAGAAAAACTAATATGGGGGGTCTGTATGAACGTAATAGAACCCAAAACAATGATTTTTAGTCTTCTGTCTGTTTATCTGTGCGCTTGTGTGTGATGAACTCAGAAACGGCTTAACGGATTTCGATGAAATTTGGTATGGAGGTAGCTGACACCTTGGATTAACACTTAGACTACTTTTTATCCTGAAAAATTTAGTGTTCCCGTGGGTTGAGAAAGGAATTCCTATGTATTTGTTACCTTTTTATACTCAAAGGAATGGGATAGGACTAGATTATATGCCTTGAGTGAGAATGAGATGGGGCGGGCGGGATATAACGGGACGGGATGGGAAATTCCAAATAAAGTTAGTCACGCAGATGAAGTTTGTGGGCAGAAGTTAGTTTTTAAATTATATGAAATTTTTATTTTAGTTATAGGAAAGTAGATCTTCAAATGAATGAAGAGACGTAAGAAACAATTAACAAAGCCAGCTCAATAAAAACACCAAATAAACTAATTAATAAACCGTGTTACAGGTGGTTTCTTAGATTTACCCGAATATTACACATTGAAATAAAACTATATTTTACGGATTTAATCGCGATTTGGTTTAATTTTTACATTTTTTAACTTCCCGACGCGACGTTTCGATTACTTTACAGCTTTCGTGGTCACGGGGCGGACTGACAGACCACGTCGGGAAGTTAAAAAATGTAAAAAATAAACCAAATCGCGATAAAATCCGTAAAATATAGTTTTATTTCAACGTGATACAGATTTTGAAGTGCGAACTACGATGCCATAAGCAGTCTCAGAAAATACCCGTTTATACTACAAAGGCATAGTATTATAACTTAATGCTATTGAAGATTCGTCTGGCGTTATGACAAAATATATACGTAATATGGTAGAGCATGGCGCACCTTCCGCGCTCCATATCAAAAGACAAAAACTAACCGTTTTTAACGATTGTAAATCATTGTCGATTTTATGCAATACAACTTCTATACAGATGCGTACATCATTTAAAGCATGGGGACTGATATATTTATGGCAATTAGTTTTTTTATGACTTTCATATACAATATACACTAGTCACTTATTGAATATACACTAGGCACGTTCGTTCAAAAAATATGTGTGTGAGCACTTTTAGCCTCCGTACATAGATCAATTATACACTAGATATAACATAAGCGCTTGAAAAATGGCACCGAAAAAGAGTGCTTAAATCACGAGTAAGCACTCTTTCGCCTTCAGTCGCGCGCCAACCGTTGCTTGTGACAATGCCTAAATCCTCCGTAAAAAAAAGTGCAAAAACCACACGCTTATAAAGCTTAAAACTCATGGGATTTCGTATTTTCGGTTAGTAAAATTCATTTACTTGCTTCCTACTTTAATCAATATGTGAAAATGAGTACCAATAAGTAAATATAAATTAATTTAGCAACCTAAAATCAACAAGCGCTGCTTCGCAGTTGTCTCTTTCGACACGCTTAAATAGACAAGGATGAGTAGCGTCATGATTTGGAACATAATATACATGGAGTGATTTTATTTTGTATTTTTTAGTTACTAATATTAAATAATTTAAACTAAATAGGTATATTAAAAATTAACATCAGTCCCAGCTTCGCCTGGGTGCAGATATCTTTTAATTCAACTCCACATCAGATTGATGTTATTTTTCGTACAAACTCTTGTATACCTAAACCTCTTGAAACCTAAACTCGACGTAGCTACCCGTCTGTCGCTTTTTTTTTAACTATGACCTGTCCTCCTCAATTCCATGGGCGCAGCTCTGAGAAACCTCGCCCTGTATCGACATCAGTACAACAAGGAAACGCAAGTAATTATCGTAAATATTTATTGTTAAAACTAGTTATAATAAAAGTAATTTCAGTGAGTGTGTGTATATGTGTCGATGTGTGTGGTGCGTCACAGCCGCGCCTGAATCCACGAGGCGAAAGAGGTGACGCGCGCGAAGCCGGCCGGCAGACCCAGCTGGCAGCCGCGCGAAGAGCCGAACGACACGATCCCGATCTGCAACACACGCGTCCGCGTGAGCATCGCACTGCCCTGTGTGTGTGCACTGCCCAGCACACAGCACAGATGACAAAACAGAGGGTATACTCACGAGCACGCGCTCGCCGCCGCTGGAGATGGCGAGCGGGCCGCCGGAGTCGCCGCTGCAGGTGCTGGTACCGCCCGCGCCGCTCGTGCACAGCGTAGATGCCGCCACAGTGTTGCCGAACGTCTGTCGACACGCCGCGTTTGAGATCACCTGCAGCCGCGCCTGGCTCAGGATCTGGTTGTTGCTGATGCCTGCGTCTACACAGATAAACACATACACGCCTTCTCATTCAACGCTACGTACTTGTGATATCACAACACCCTCAAATTACTAACTTTGACACCAACAGCTGCAAGTCAGAAGCGCAGAAAAAGTAGCCTCTTGTCTGAAAACGCTCTCTATCTTCTTCTATACATATAATAAATTTGTAACCGATCGATGTCTGTACATGGAAGATAAATGAGAAAAACTAATATGGGGGTCTGTATTAACTTAATAGAACACTAAACAATTTTTTTTTAATTTTTGTCTGTTTCTCTGTGCGCTTGTGTGTGATGAAATCAAAAACGGCTTAACAGATTTCGATGAAATTTGGTATGGAGGTAGCTGACACCCTGAATTAATACTTAGGCTACTGTTATCCCGAAAACTGTAGTGTTCCTTGTTAATTTTTTATATGCTTTTTATTAGCTTCAGACGTATTTATGTTAGTATGTAACGTAATCTTTGAACATGATTTTGAACCCCTTCAAAACGCCGGATTAACTCGAAATTTGGCATTCTTATTAAGGCACCGATGACAATTCAATATTTTTAAACAAAAAAAATAAAATTTAATAAATTTATTAAAATTTGTTTTCTATTTTTTTGTTGGATTTTCTATAAAAGCGTTTTTTTTAGTTTTTTTAAACTACTAATTATTATTTATACTTAAAGGGATGGGATAAGACTTGATTACATGCCTTGAGTGAGAATGAGACGGGACGGGTGGGGTATAACGGGACGGGATGGAAAATTCCAAATAAAATTAATTTCAAAGAAAGTTCATTACGCAGACGAAGTTTGCGGGCAGAAGCTAGTTATAAATAGATTCTAAAGGTTGCTCATTATGAACTTGGAGAAAATATTCGACTTAATGTTGAATAGTTTCTAAAAGAATTTAAAATAATGTTATTTTGGTTTCGTTCTCAATAAGACAATAAGCGACAACAATATGAGTGACAGTGCTTTAGTTAGTTAGGTATAAGTAGGCTAAAAGCGAAAGAATAAATTCTACTCTAGCTTTATCTGAGCGACTGTGGCTCTCGGGATCTCGTAAAAAAATATTGTGAACTCACTATCGCTGGTCTTGCCGAAACCTGCGGCCTGCGCCCACGTGCCCACGAAGTCGCTGTTGAGCAGCGCACCGCTCGGCAGACTGATGCGCTGGATCACATCTGCAAGCCAACCACACGTGAACACCACCACGCAACGCACACCACTCTCCACCAAGAACGGCGCTTACTCGTATACGCGACGAAGGGCAGCGTGATGACGGCCACGTCGTTGAGCAGCGTGTGCACGTTGTAGCCGGAATGCACCGCCACGCTGCTGGTGTCGAGCCGCGTGCCGCCCGAGAACAGCCGCGCCGAGCCCAGCACCACCGTGAACCGCCGCGCCTGATTACGCGCGTCGCGCCAGCAGTGCGCCGCCGTCACCGCACGCGTGTTCGACAGCAGCGAGGAGCCGCACACCGACGTGGCGCCCGACGTCAGCGTCACCACCAGCCCGCCCTGCGCACATGCCGCCGCTCAGTCCCCGCGCTCACCGCCCTGCCGCACCCGCGCCGCACTACTCACCAGGTGCGGGTGCGCGCCCACCGCCGCCGCCGATCCGCCCACGATGCGTGCGCCGTCGAAGTCGAGCGCCTCCTCCGCCTGCTTGATGCGCGCCGCCGCCGGCACGCCGACCGCCTCATGGTAGTTGCTCTGCACGCGCTCGCCGGCCGCGGGCAGCGCCGCCGCCGACGCCGCCAGCGCCGCCACCGCGCACACCGTCGCCGCTACTGCCGCTAGTCTCGTGTTCATGTTGCCTCCGCTGATCTGATTGCTTGTAGTGCTCACCACCGCTTTTTTATACCCATTAGTTGTTATTTGTGTATCTTATCTCGGGGATTAGAAAAACCTTCAAAAGGGTCGTTAGTGTGTCCGTTATATGTGTTGTTGATCGATTTCTGTTGATACGCTGCGACCTCTGGCCGGTGGCTGGTGCCAACGTCGGCCAAAATAACAAACCGCAATTCATAAATAGTTAAATTCTCAATAGTGTGGTCACAGGTGTAGCGTTGGAAAGAGATAAACCAAGCCGTCTTGTGTAGGAAATTATAAGAAATTGATCCCTTTGGGTGCTTGCAGCAGGACTGCTTGCCTCGTGGCTGTCGGTAATCCGCAAGCCAGGGTACCACTAGTGTCGCCCGTCACGACTCGTCTTCTCAAGGTCCTGAATCATACAGACCTATAACCATGGGTGTAACCAGGGGAGGGTAGTGGGGGTATCTGCCCCCATCCACCTTGTCTAACTATACAGTTTTGGAGATAAAAGCTAAGAAAAGCAACTTTTTGCCATTTGTAATATAATAAACAGATTTTAAAAATCGGTCGGCGACGCGCCCGTTCTACATACTCTCCAGCAGCGCTGCAACCAAAAATGACGCGCTCTGCTGCCGGCGGGCGGCGACACGACTCACGAACATTACCGAATCCTAGCCTAGCATCATGTGCTGCGAATAATTATTTTGGCGAATAATTATATATTATTTTGGCTTTGACGACTTCCTTTCCATTCTCTTACCATTAGGGTGCTCATTGAAGGACTATGCGGACGATGGACTCTTACTTATACAGTCAAAAAGTAGGTCGTGTGTCGAAAAAAAAAAAATACATCCAACAGTCACATACATAGTCCTGACCCCACACTAAGATCGAGTCTTGTGTCGTGGGTACCAGAAACTACGAGAGACTTTTCGATCTCACAAACACCCAGACCCGAAACAAATACTTGTGATTCTCACAAACATTTGTCTGGATGCGGGAATCAAACATGCGGCCTCTCTTTTCACAGCCGGCGTCTAACCGACTACGCCACGGAGGTTGTCTGAATACAAAAAAATATGACAGATACGTGTTTAAAAGTAATATCTGTAAGTCTAAACTATAATATTTAAGCTCTTTGATGCGCCTGCGTGCCCGTGTTCAACACCGTATTGCAAATGTGAACAGTCCGCACATCATATATGTACAGGTAACAATGTATACCTGGCTTCGTTTTCGGTCGCAGTCTTGAGATACCCTGTATATATATCCACTTTACGAGTGTAGTGCTAAATCATGTTGGATTGTATGCAAATATCATCAGGAGTTGTACAATACATGGACCTAGTGGAGACTAGCAGGAATTTCCGTAATTTCCGGCGTGTTGGTGATACGTAGATATTACTGGAATTAAATCTAAACAGCTCACATAACAGGTCCCTTAAATTTAATTATAATAGGCTAGTTGCCTAAATTTGAAAAATTGTTTATTATGATTTTGTAGCATCTCCTTAATGCGAAAAATCCAATATTTTTGAGAATATCGAATATATACTTAATGTATTTTGCTTTACAAAACAGCAATGACATGTTTACCTCGAAAACGCTTCAAATTGTCATGGCGTATGTCATGACGTCACACCGTGCGAAACTAAACAATGTTCTATGACGATTTTTGGTTTTCTTTAAATAAATAATGAATCCCTCATATTACAAGTACTGTATAGTACCCCAATGTAAAAGCACAACCATAAAAACACCAAACAAGTTGTTTATATATGTCCCAAACAATCAAATAATGCGGAGAAAATGGCTAAAACTTTCAAGGAGGGACGATGCTCATTATTTATCAAATAATTCAAGAATGTACTTTTGTGAAGATCATTTTGATGTAAGTATTTCACACTACATTATATATATGTTCTAATTCTAAAACAAACACGTTGTTTTTCACTTAAGATTAATAAATAAAACGAAAAATATACTAGTTAGGGTTATAAATATTTTTTTTGTTTACTGATTGAATCTGAATTTATTTTTATTCTTCTACCGAATGATATGCTTAATCATACCGAATATCGTATTATGTGAACAGTATCAAAAGTGAGTATGAAACCTGGTTGTATACCAAGTAAATTTGCATGTCAAGAAGATAGAAGAAAACGGACATCCAAATCCACAGAACGTCCATACATATTTAAAAAACAAAGAATGGAGATAATAAATTTGATCGATCAAATTACAATACATATCTCTAAACAATAGCGATTTATAACATATTGCTGTAGCTTATAAAAAAAAAATACACTTGTATATGCACTTATATCGATGTTTTAATATTGCGAAATTCCGATGAGCAAAAGTTACTGTTTGACGCAAAAAAATTGCCAAGCATAACCACGTCGATTTTGGGCAAGTTATTAGAATTTGCTTTAATAAATCCTGCTTCTATGGCTATTCTATGGTTGCCTCTTAATATCTTGCTTCAAAAAACTGTATCAATTTGGCAGAAATTCCCCAAAACGAAAATTAAACTGAGTAACAACTAACACGTACAGTTCTGTCAACAACATTATTGATGTTTTGCACGGCGTGACGTAGCAGGTTTTGATTGGCGTTTATTTTTACGTGTGATATGGCTATTTTTTATTGAATTTATTTCCTGAAAATAATAATAATCTTTAATTATTTTTGAAAATAATTTGTTTTTTCTTAAAATACATTTGATAAATAATCACTAGAAACTCTCATGTACTTGATTTATTCTAAGTGGAAACAAGCCTATTTCATCCGTGGTGCTTTACAGCTGGCATCTCTGGCTGTAAAACTTTTAATCTGAGGTTATTTACCTCTTTAGTTTATTGTCTTGTCACCCGCTTTGCTATGGAGGAAAATGGACAAAAATACTATCAACTCTTCCCATTAATTTAAATGTATGTTTTTGTTCGTTGTGGGTTAAAGACAAATGAGATATTCCCGGGGACTTGCTGAGTTTCCGTGCTGGATTGTATTTAAATGTGCCACTTTGGATCCCAGCTTGCAGGAGTTGCTATAGTGGGTGTGAGAGCGAGATAGAAATAGTGTTGCCCGCGCAGACTATATGGCACTCGATAAACCGGAAAACTGAAATCACTGTTCTGGTTCGATTCCACGCTAAGAATATCGATTTGATAAAAATCTAAGTAGGTATGCATTAATAATTTTAATCATAATCGGGCTCATGACTTGTTTGACGATTTCTCGCTATTCCTCATAGTTCGGATTGGCCATCCATGCCAACCTGAAAAATTCGCCCCATATATAGGACGTAATGTTCGAGATAGTGGATGTGCGAGTCAACCGGCGGGTGCCGAGCGAGCTGCTGCTAGCGGCGGGTAGCGCGTGTCAAGTCCAATGACGATTGTAAAGAGCGCGGGAGCGGCGACATTATGAAGCGAAACAAGCTATCGCATACACACGTCCGACCACGGGCTGCGCGCCGCGCCCTCACTCGGCGATTATTCTTATCTAGTAATGCGCCAGAACGCACTCGTACATCCGCAGAGCGGACGGAACTACGCGCGACCTTCATGCGTGGACTGATTACACTTAAATGTGTAAACAAGTTCCTAATCAATCATATTTAATAACTGAACACAAATATTGTCGAAGGCTATCGGTTTGGAGTTTGGACTGGGCGCATGCTTTGCCGCGCTGGCGCTCGGACTGCGAGAGCCGTGATGGAAAATAAATAAATAATAATAAGTAAATACACCTAATCAGTGGGTATCAGGAACTACGAGAGACTTTTCGGTCTCACAAACACCCAGACCCGGTACAAATACCGTTGTAATTTTCCTGTACGAGTAGTAGTGGGCTGCTGCCTGCAGATTACTTACTGGTCGAGTGTTGCGGTGTACGCGGGTTAGAATTTAGAACGCGCCTGACTGCGTCTGATGGTTGGAGCCGAGTACCCACACTACCCTGCAATCATTCAATACCGCATCTAATCAAAAGACCATAAATGCCAAGTCATTGTTATAATTAGTATTATAGAAATAAAGGTCTGTGAAAGAACGTTGCCGAAGTATGAAATTAGCTTCGCTATAATCTACATAATCTTTCTATTTATATCTATATCTATAAAAATTATATTAATATGTGAAGGAAAATCTTTGTACGCATTTTTACGAAAAATGCGCGGACGTACGAACATGAAAAAGCACAGTTGAAGATTATATGGAGTTTATGTGGAGAAACCTAATATTTAATAAAAACTAGCGGCCCGTCCCAGCTTCGCCTGGGTGCATATATCTTTTGATTCCACTCCACATCAGATAGATGTTATTTTTCGTACAAACTCTTGTATACCTAAACCTTTTGAAACCTAAACTCGACGTAGCTATTCTACTGTCCCTTTTTCTTCAAACTATGAGCTGTCCGCCTCAATACCGTCCCGTCCCGTCTGTCAAGGCACTGATCCGTCCCGTTCTTTCTCTTCATTATCCAGTTGTGTAGTTGTTATTAATTTTATATATAGATATCAAAAATTTTATTTATATATAATTTCCTGAATTTTCTTTGCTATAAACCTCACGGAGCCCGAGACCTTTCCAACGAATGCAAAACCGTGGAAATCGGTTCGTGCGTTCTGGAGTTATAGCGTCAGGAAGGAAAACACGACTTATTTTTATATAGTAGATATGTGCTACAAATTCATTAAATTAAATAATTTAACAGTTCAAGCATCCGCAGTCCCGCTCTATCCCGCTCGTGCCGTCTCATCCTCACTTAAGGCATGTAATCCAGTCCCATCCCATCCCTTTAAGTACAAAAACGTATCAAATATATCGGAATTCCTTCCTCATCCCACGGGATCAGTAATTTATACAAATCATTATTTTGGGTTCTATTACGTTAATACAACCCCCCATATTAGATTTTCTAATTTATCTTCTATGTACAGACATCGATCCGTTACAAAGTTATATTTATAGATGTTGTTCTTTTACATATTTTTTTTATTGCATTGAAGTGCAAGATGAGCATGCCATTCGCCTGATGGTAAAGGATACGATCGCTCATGGCAGTGGCAAAACTAAACAACACCATAAATTACAAAGCAATGTTTGGCATTTCACTGTGCTCGCCAATCCGAGAAATAAGATGTTAAGTGTCATTATGTCGAGTAGTTACTTTAGCTACAATGTCTTTTAAATCAGATCACAACAGTGCATTTACCGTCTGTTTGGCGGGAGAATCAGACATTGCAGTGTTATCTACCCCGGCGGCCTCTAACACATGAGTGACCTGCCACCAAAAAATTATCTGTTGATATCGTATATCAACATCGTTTGGAGAAACAAGCGTCTTGATTGTAAAGTACATTAATTATTTTTTAAGTGAATCTTAATGAAGTGAATGATAATCGTGGAATTGATGGAATTTTATATTTAATGGATCTTAGGAATTTGCGTTGATTTTTTTCAATCGCTAGACTATACTTGTTTAGGGGTGTCATATCATTCACGCATATTCCACTTGTGGGCGTATCAAAGGATTATAGAGAAAGAGTCCTCATAAGTAAATTATGCATTTGGTATGCTATTACAATGATTTTGTCTGCATGAAGGTTCAAGTGCAATTTGCAATCCAAAAAGACACCCAGATCACAAATATGAATATCTTTAGTGTAGAAGTAATCACATTTTTATTTTTTGGAAATTTAAGATATTATGTTCATTTGGAAATGTTTAATTTAAGATTATTCTTATCACAATACTCAGACTAGTTATCAGTGGCGAAAGGTGACATTATTTAAAAGGGAAACCGAAACTCAAAGCACATAAAAAAACTGGGTTTAAAAAAACCGACTTCAACTACTAAAAAGTATAAAATAACTTAATAAAGATTTAATTTAATACACCTCTTGTGCAAACCTATACCTTTCATATCAATAAACTACAATTATTTATAATATGTGCTACCTATTGATAGGTTTTAAGTCGGTGCCAAACCAAATAGAATAGTAGGTACCTACACTCGCCGCGCGTGACCTTGAGCGGGATAGCTTCGTCTACAACAGTGTTTTTCAATCTGCGGATTGCGACCTCCTGGGGGCCTTACTCAAGAAGTCGCCATTCTTACAGAGTATTCACAATAAATTTAGGTACCAAAATGGAGAAACTCATTAACACAGTCTTCTAAATCACTAATTTTTAGTTTGTCTATCGCCTATGGGGGTCGCTAGAAGTTTTTCACCTAAAAAAGTGTCGCATATTCAAAAATATTGAAAAACTCTAGTCTAGAACAACGAAAACAACCCAAGCGGGCAAACGACGTAGACGGTCGTCTCGAAATATAGTAAAATTTTGATTCGTGTAACCTAATTTATTAATCGACTTCAGCGGAGGTTATCAATTCGTAATTTTTTTTTTCTTATTGTATGTTCACCGATTACTCTGAGATTTCTGATTCGATTTACGTAATTCTTCTTAAGTTGGATGCAAAATAGCTGCCATTTTGTCCCATAAAAAGTTGGTGAAGACCTGATGAATATCTTCGGACTTAGAGAGTAGAACTCCTCGAAATTGAGCAGATTTCCGATGGTTTTTATGCAATAGGTTCAATATAGAAGTCAAATTGTGCAATTGAAAATGCCACAGGAGTACCAAAAAGTATTGCTCACAGAATTTTAAAGACAAACAAATATCACCCTTACCACGTGCAACGTGTACAGAGTTTACTTCCACGTGATTAAGAGCCCAGACTCAATTTTTGCAGAACCATGTTGGCGAAAATTTCTGAAGATCCACCATATTTTGATAAAATTTTGTGGACAGAGGAGTCTACATTCATAAAGGATGGGTATTTGAACATATATAATTTACACGGTTGGCACACAGAGAATCCACATCTAATGCGTGAAACCCACTCACAATACCAATTTAAAGTTAACATGTGGACGGGAATATTAAATGGGAAAG
This sequence comes from Deilephila elpenor, assembly GCA_949752805.1. Taxonomy (NCBI): domain Eukaryota; kingdom Metazoa; phylum Arthropoda; class Insecta; order Lepidoptera; family Sphingidae; genus Deilephila; species Deilephila elpenor. Next base: position 14,023,848 of record OX457108.1, read on the forward strand.
TCGTTGGGCCGTTTGAAATGCCGGAAACATTAAAAGGCGAGAATTATTTACATTTTCTTCAAAATGATCTTCAGACCTTTTAAAAAAATTGCCGCTAAGAATTTACACACAGATGTGGTTCTAACAAGATGGCTGCCCAGCGCACTTTGCCCGCCCTGTGCGTGAGTATTTGAACAACGAATTTCCTGGAAGGCGGATTGGGCGACTTGGAACCATCACATGGCCTGCTCGATCTCCAGACTTAAATCAATTGGACTTTTATTACTGGGGTTGCAGTAAAGAAAAAGTGTACGCAAAAAGAACATGACTGAACTTCGGCAAAGAATCACTCAAGCGGCAAAGGAGATTAATTTAAATAATTACGGAAGATTAATAAGGCGATCTTTTTTTGAGAAGCTGTAGGGCTTGTGTTAGAGCCGAAGGTCGACAATTTGCAAATTTGCTGTAGTTATAATAAAATTATTACAATAATTTATCTCGTTTCATTTCATTACATCTTACCAGCAATAATTATTGTTTTGGCGTCACTATCCACCTCGCTCACTCTTAAGTGGTCACCTCCTGTCACTTTTGCGTCACTATCTTTCTCACTATAACACATTAGATATCTTATCACACGTTCATAATGCCGAAATACGATTAGTAGTTATCGTGATAAGTGACAAAAATTACGACCATTCGTAAAAAAATCAATTGTTTTTTTTTTTTTTTTTTTTTTTTTTTTTTTTTTTTTTTTTTTTTTTTTTTTTTGTTTTTGTTTTTGTTTTAGGTTAGGTTAGGTTAGGTTAGGTTAGGTTGGGGTGCTATGTCGGGAACCTCCACGTGGTGCACCCTGGGCAACGTGGGTCATCGTAGTTGCGATTTTGCAACTTCAATGGCCGACGGCAAATATCCGACGGGGAGGGCAGGGGGTTTGGCGGTCGCTGTCTTTGTGGCGGCCGCCTCCATCTGTCGTTTCTTTTAGGTGGGGCCCATCTCTGGGCCACCCTCCGGTTCTGTCCCGGAGGTCTCGGCGGGCTCGGTGTGCGCTTACCCCGCCGCCGGGCGGGCTGTGGGAGTGTCCCTCCCACAGTCGCCGTCGCATATCGTAATCCGGTTGTGAAGTTTGTGGTCATGTCTCGCATTCCCACCGGACCGAGGGTCCTGGCTTAAACGCCCGGACCGCGAGGGAGAATGCCTCTATAAAAAGTACCCCGAATCCCAAGCGGCGGCGCACCGCGAGGGGATGCATGGCTGATGGGAAGTTCAGTCTCTAGTGCGACCCCCGTCAGAGTACCGGCCGACCCTCTGACGGGTTACGCTAGGCTTACCCAGGTACAGGGGGCACTGCCTGGGTGGACCTTCTTTTCCCCCATACTCGTGGGTCTAAAAATGGATAAACTTTTATATAAAACCAACACCAAAAATGACGAAGTGGGTGAAAGAGTACCTCGGGTACTAGTCGAGCGGATGGGCGTACTGTCGGATTCCGATAGTGCGTCCAGCATTATGAGTGTGGCGAGCGCGGTGAGTGTGAATAGTAAGCGCTTACGCAAACGCCCAAGAGAAGGTGCAGACTCAGGGTCGGACTCGGCCCTGAGTGACACAGCGGTGCCGGCCCCCAAGGTCGGAGCTAAAAAGGGAGGGCGAGGTAGGCCCGCTACTACCGGCAAATATGCCGGTATCGGCCTATCCAGGCGTGAGGCTGCGGCTGCTATGAAGGCCGCAGCGGCAGCCGAAAAGCTGGAGGAGGACGAGCGGCAGATTGCGGCTCTGACTAAAAGGGTGACGGAAGGGAGAGTCACTCGCCTGTCGGAGTCGTCGTCTGCCGTCTCAGACATGGAGGTCGAGGCGGAGGAGTTACCTGCCTCCGATCTTAATCAGAGAGTGGCCGACGCGGTGGCAGCAATAAAAAGGGTCAGCAAGGTATCAAAGGGCCTTAGCGGCTGCAGTCAGAAGGCATTGAAGGAGGCCACGACCTCCATCATGGAAAGCGCTCAAGTGCTTCTGACCCGCACTACTACTGAAGAGACGGCGCTGCTGCGAGCCCAGAACATAAAGCTCGCAGCGCAAATGGCGGAGCTCCGCAAGGAGCACGAGGAGCTGAAGGCGGAGATGGCAAACTTCCGCCGCGAGCACCTCAGGCGTGAGGTGGGCCTTCCGCACGCAACAACGCAGCCGCAATCGCAGATGCCGGCACAAGAAACGGAGTTGACTCGCCTGATCCGTCAGGAGATGGCGAGTTTCAACGCACGCTTCTCCGTGCTTGAGGGGAGGATTTTGCGTCCCGCTCTAGCTGCAGACCACCGCGGCACACCGGCGCCGACGTATGCAGCCCAAACTGCAGCACCCCGTGTTGCCCAACCGGCACAAGCGGCTGCTGCCACAAAAAAGAGTGTTCCAACTGCCGCCCCGCAAAAAGAAACTGCGGGGCAAAAGTCAAACCGGCAGACAAAAAAGGAGACCAAACTGGCCAAAAAGGCAGGTGCCACGGCTGCTGCGCCTGCACAAACTAGGCCAGTAACGCGCGAACCCGCCACTAGACCTGAGGCGGAGTGGACGGTGGCGGGCGCCGCCAAAAGCTCCAAAAAGGCGCGCCAACGGGCCAAGAAACAGGCCCAGAAAGAGCAAGCGGCGGCCAAGCGCCAGACAGCGAGGCTCAGTACCCCCCGCTCTACAGCAGTGGTTCTTACCCTGCAGCCGGGGGCGGAGGAGCGGGGCCTTACATACGCCAAGATCCTGGCGAGGGCGAAAGCCGAGATCTCTCTTAGTGATCTCGGCATAACGGGCCTCCGGTGCAAAACAACTGCAACCGGAGGTCGCCTGCTAGAGGTATCGGGAACCACTAGTGGTCCCAAGGCAGACGCCCTCGCCGATAAACTCCGGGCGTCTCTAGGCCCGGAGGAGGTTAGAGTGTCCAGGCCAACCAAGTGCGCAGATCTGCGCATTTCGGGCCTGGACGACTCCGTCACTCAGGAGGAGGTCGCCGCTGCCGTCTCCGGGGCCGGAGGATGCCCGCCGGATCAAGTCAAGGCGGGCACTATACGCCGGGCTGTCTCCGGTCTCGGGACAATTTTCGTCAGCTGTCCCGTGGCGGCGGCCAAGAAGATCGCAGACAAGCGGCTTCTGGTGGGTTGGGTCTCGGCGCAGGTCACGCTACTGGCGCCCAAGCCCTATCGGTGCTACCGCTGTCTTGAAGAGGGACATGCGGGGGCACGGTGCACCGCTGGGGTAGACCGCAGCCAATTGTGCTTCCGCTGCGGTCAGCCCGGTCACAAGGCTGGCACATGCACTGCCACGCCGCACTGCGTCATCTGTGCGGCATCTGGCAAGCCAGCCGACCATAGGACCGGGTCAAAGGCCTGCGTCAGGCCCAAGAAGAAAAACGCCAAGAGACAGCCGGGTCATCCACCGGCTGATGCGTCGAAAAAGGCAACCAGCTCCTCGCAGCCGGTTCACCCACCGGTTGCGGCAGAACTTCCGCCGAGGGCTGGGGAGGAGACAACGGCCATGGACACACAATAATGGCCCTACGTCGTCTCCTCCAAGCCAACATAAACCACTGCGCCAGGGCTCAGGATCTCTTGCTCCAGAGCATGGCGCAGTGGTCGATTGATGTGGCAGTTGTCGCCGAGCCGTACTTTGTGCCACCCAGGGATGACTGGGTGTGCGACACGAACCGCTCGGTGGCACTGCTCATGAGGTCTGCCGCCGACACCCTTCCCTTCGAGGCCGTCACCCGAGGGCGGGGCTATGTCGCGGCAGTTTGGGGAAACGTTATGGTCGCGGGGGTGTATTTCGCCCCCAGCCTTTCTCTCGCCGACGTGGAGGATATTATTTTGGAGTTGGGCACGGTCGTCAGTCGTAGCCGTCCTCGTCCCGTGATCGTCCTGGGGGACTTCAATGCCCAATCTACGGCTTGGGGTTCCCCGGCTACGGACGCGCGGGGCGAGTTAGTGGAGGAGTGGGCGGTCGAGCAGGGCCTGCTTCTCCTGAACCGGGGTTCCGTGCAGACGTGCGTGCGGATGCGGGGTGGTTCTATAGTGGACCTGTCGTTCGCTTGCCCCGTTCTCGCGCGCACTGTCCAGGACTGGCACGTCCTGGAGGAGGTGGAGACGCTGTCTGATCATCGGTATATTCGATTCAGCGTCTCCGCCCAGACCTCGGTTGGGCCGGTCCAAGCGGCCCCGGTGGGCGTTGGAGACGGCCCGCGTTGGGCACTGAAGCGGCTGGACAGGGAGGCTCTCCTGGATGCCTCAATCGTCAAGGCCTGGCTGGACTCTCCAGACAGGCCCAATAACATCGACGAGGAGGCGGAGTGGTTCCGGGAGAGCATGTCGCACATTTGCGACGCTGGCATGCCCCGAGTCCGGCCGCTACCATCCAGGCGCCAAGTGTACTGGTGGTCGCAGTCGATCGCGCAGCTGCGCATCGCTTGCGTGCAGGTGCGACGCCGGTACGCTAGGTGCCGAAGAAGACGCCGCCGCCCCTTTACAGCGGCGGCCGAACAGGAAGAGGCGGAACTATACAATCGCTATAGAGAGGCGAAGAGCGCCCTCCAGCTGGCCATCGTCCGGGCAAAGGCCCAGGCCAACGAAGAGCTGCTGGAGACTCTGGATCGAGAGCCGTGGGGACGCCCCTACCTTATGGTGCGGGGCAAACTGCGCCAACGGGCTCCCCCACTGTCCCGGAGTCTCCAGCCACAGCTGCTGGAGGAGGTGGTGTGTGCGTTGTTTCCGACGCGACCGGAGCACACACCACCGGCTATGGTTCCACCTCGCAATGTGCCCGACGCGGAAGACGACATTGACGACGACGTGCCCGAAGTGACCCGGGTAGATTTGAGAGTGGCGGTGGCTCGCATCAGGAACACCGCCCCAGGGCCCGACGGCATTCCAGGCCGTGCATGGGTCCTGGCCATGGAGGCTCTCTGGCCCCGACTAGCGGGGCTCTTGAGCGCATGTTTGGAGCGGGGCCAGTTTCCAAGCCGGTGGAAGACCGGAAAGCTGGTCCTGCTCAAGAAGGAGGGGCGCCCCGCAGACTCACCATCTGCGTACAGGCCCATCGTGTTGCTGGACGAGGTGTGCAAGATCTTCGAGCGAATCATCGCTAGCCGCCTCGTCCAGCACATGACCATGGTGGGCCCGGATTTGGCGGACAACCAGTTTGGTTTCCGCCAGGGGCGCTCTACGGTGGACGCAATCATGCGCGTAAGGGTCCTCGCGGAGGAGGCAGTCGCCCGGGGTGAGGTGGTCTTGGCGGTGTCGCTCGACATCGCCAACGCCTTCAACACCTTGCCCTGGAATATCATCCGAGAGGCACTCCGGTACCACGGGGTGCCGCGCTACCTCCAACGCATTGTCGGGGCCTATTTGTCCGAAAGATCGGTGGTGTACCCGGGTCGAGAGGAATGGTGTCGGCGAGAGACGTCGTGCGGCGTTCCGCAGGGATCGGTGTTGGGGCCGCTCCTGTGGAACGTGGGGTACGACTGGGCTCTGCGCGGTGCGCTTATCCACGGCGTTGGCGTCATTTGTTACGCCGACGATACGCTTGTAACAGCGCGTGGAAAGTCGTACCGGCAGGCGGCCATACGCGCGACTGCTGGTGTCGCGCACGTCGTGGGTAGGATCCGGCGGCTGGGCTTAGAGGTGGCATTGCACAAGTCCGAAGCCCTATGTTTTCATGGGCCGAGGACGAAGCCGCCTCCGGGTTCCAGCATCATTGTAGGAGGGGTCTCCATCGCTGTCGAGTCGACGATGAAGTACCTTGGACTCGTCCTCGACAGTCGGTGGACATTCGGGCCGCACTTTACACGGCTCGCCCCCCGGTTGATGGGCGCCGCTTCTGCGCTCTCGCGCTTGCTGCCCAACCTGGGGGGGCCCAACTCCTCCTGCCGGAGGCTCTACATGGGGGTCGTACGGTCGATGGCGTTATACGCTGCGCCAGTTTGGGCGGACTCCCTGACGGCTCGCAACGTCGCGGCGCTGCGAAGGCCGCAGCGCGCGATGGCCGTCAGGATCATAAGGGGATACCGTACGATCTCCTTTGAGGCAGCGAGCCTCCTAGCCGGATCCTCGCCCTGGGACCTCGACGCAAAGCTCCTCACGTCGCTCTATTGGTGGCGTGTGGAGGCAGTCGAGAGGGGCGAGCGCCTGGTGCCTCGACAGATAGAGGCACGCAGGGCAGCGCTCCGCCAGGTCTTAGTGGCGGAGTGGCAGACGCGCCTAGCGCAACCCACGGCGGGGCACGCCGCTGTAGCGGCGGTAAGGCCCGTTCTTGAGGAGTGGCTCAATAGGAGCCACGGCGCCCTAAGCTTCCGGCTGACGCAGGTGCTTACCGGACATGGGTGTTTCGGGAAGTACCTGTGTCGACTAGGCCGGGAGCCGACGTCCCAGTGCCACCATTGTGGTGATCGCCGCGACGATACGGCGTTGCATACATTGGTGGAGTGCCCAGCTTGGGCTGAGCAGCGCCGTGACTTGGTCGCGGCCGTAGGTGCTGCGGGAAACCTCTCGCTTCCGGCCGTTGTGTCCACAATGGTCGGGAGCAAGTCAGGGTGGAGAGCTGTCGCCACCTTCTGCGAGGCCGTTATGCTCGTAAAGGAGGTGGCGGAAAGGGAGAGAGAGGCTGCCTCCTCTCTCCCCTCCCGCAGCAGACGCACTGGGCGTCGTAGGGTGGCCGACTTCCGGCCACCGTAGGGCGCGGCCTGCGGACGACAGACTCGGGGCGTCTTGTCGTCCGACCAGCAGCAGGCCTTGAGGCGGCGGCGTCGTGTTCCGCGCGCGCCTCGTAGTGGAGTCCTGCGGCCGGGGTGACGGCCGCAGTGGGTGACGGGGCCCGCCCGACTATGGCGGGCCAATACCCGTCGGGGGGTTGCGACGAATGCTTCGGCGATACCCGACCCTCCGACACACGGGTACGAGAGGAACACGGGTTGGTTTTTAGTCAGTAAGAGTCTGACAGTCCCCTCCGCGCCTCCCCCGGGCGGAGGATGTCCATGAGGATTTTCCAACCCGATACCAAAAAAAAAAAAAAAAAAAAAAAAAAAAAAAAAAAAGGTTAGGTTAGGTTAGGTTACGTTAGGTTAGGTTAGGTTTTTTTTTTTTTTTTTTTTTTTTTTTTTTTTTTTTTTTTTTTTTTTGGGGGCGTTTAGCCCCCCCTCGTTCCCCTAACTTAGGTCAGAGTCTTTTTTTGTGCCTGCTGTATGTGTCATACTTACTCCTATCTATCCCTATCTCCTTCGTTGGGAGATCCTTCGTATGGCCTATCTCCTTCGTAGGGAGGTCCTACTTATGGCCTAGTGTGTACTAACTACAGGGTAATTTATTTATAATAATTTTTCTTTTTTATACAATATTCTTATTCTAACTTAATTCTAGGTTTTAAATTCTATTTATATCTTATCTTATGTTACTAAAGTTATATAATCCTATATTATATACTTAGTCTAACTTATTATCTACTTATTACGTTTTATTACTTTTATGGCTATTTCCTTACAATATTTTATGAATCTATACCTTCTATACTTATCTTTTAATAGTGTGCTAAAGTTATTTACAACCATGTTTATATCAAGTTCATGTTCAATGTTATGTCTGCACAGAGCGTGCACGGGGCACTCCACGAGTGCGTGCACGATCGACTCGCTCACGACCGGGTCACAGATGCATGCCGGGCTCTCCTTGCACTTGAACCGATGCAAGTACTCGGAGAACCCGCCGTGCCCCGTGAACACCTGTGTCGTGATCGGGTCGATCGCGATTTTACGCACCAATTGATGGGCCTCCACAGCGTCGGGGAAGAAGAGTTTAGTGGTTGACGCGGTTTCCCCCATCACGTAGCGCCCGTTCCATTCGTCAACCGACTCCTTGCGGATTTGTCTTTTGACGAATGAAACGGGACATCTGTCGTAATGGGGCCGCGTCTTGAGCCTCAGTGCCGCATCCTTTGCGAGCTCGTCTGCCCGCTCGTTTCCCTGCAATCCTGCGTGGGCTTTTAACCAAAATAAGTCAATTTTTTGGCCGCGTTCGGATGCCGAGTACAGGATGTTATTTACCTCGAACGCCAGGGGATGCAGGGAAACACCACTGGCGACAGTCTCCAACACTGCCCTCGAGTCGCTCAGGATGCTGCACCGCGGTCTCCCACTTTTCACCGATTCTTCCACGGCCCTGTGCAGGGCCAACAATTCTGCCTGGTAGACAGTGCAGAAGTCCTCCAGCTTAAGCTTGATGCATTTTTTCTCCGCGGCGTTCTCCCAGATGGAGACCGCCGCTCCGACCTTACCCCGGATCTTGCTTCCGTCGGTAAAAATGCTAAGGCCTATTTCAGCCAGCTGGTCGACTTCCGCACCGTCCCCCAGGCATCGGTAACGTACCGCACCCCTTTGCGCTGGGTGGTTAAGTCTCCCGAAGGCCACAGGACGTTCCACCTCCCGGTCTCCCACTACCCGCTGGGAATAACCCCTCCTGACCTCGTACAGGGAGGCATTTTCCCTGACACGGATGTCAAGAGGGAGTATCCCCGCGAGCAGTAGGGCCGAGTTTAGTGAGACCGTCCTGTACGCCTTCGTGAGCTTTTGCGCAAAGCCCCGTTGCACCACAGCGAGCTGCTTCCTAACGCCTAGCCTCTGTGCGGCTGGGGCCCAGACGCTTGCCGCATATAAAATTATTGGTTCTACAACAGCTGTGTACAACAATTTTATTACCTCTGGTCCCAAGCCCCACTGGAGCTTCGCCGCCCGGGAGAGCCTCTTGTAGAAGGCCAAGGCCTTTCTGCACGCTTCGGTGACGTGTGCCCGGAACGTCAGTCCGCTGTCTATGATGACCCCGAGTATTTTTATTTGTTTTTCCAGGCCAATGTCGACCCCACCCATGTGAAGGATTGGGGAGTCGTACTTAAGCCTCCGCGTCAGGACCATCGCTTTGGTTTTTTGGGGCGCGAATTTGAGCTTATTTCTGATTCCCCAATCCCTCACATAGGCGAGGGTTTCATTGGCCTGGCGTTGGATCTTGGCCATTTCATCTCCCTCGAATGCGAGCACCACATCATCCGCGAATGCCTGGCAGTAACTGCCCCTTCTGTCGAGCTCCGTCAGCAGTGGGTCGAGGAGCAGGTTCCAAAAGGTTGGACCTCCAATGGAGCCTTGAACGCATCCTTTGGAGGTCCACCTTTCGCACTCCTCGCCTGCATAGCGTAGCCTTACTTTCCTGCTCTCGAGGTAGCTATCTATCACCCGTCTGATGTTAATTGGACATCCTTCCTCCGACAGTCTGACTCTTATAGCCGGCCACCAGGCGCTATCGAAGGCTCCCTCTATGTCCAGTGATACTATTAAGACGATCTTTTTGTTTTTAATTTTTTCTCGTATGTATTTCATCAGGACATAGAGGGAGTCCTCGGTGCTCCTCTGGGGCATAAAGCCAAACTGTCGGGGGCTTGTCCTCGGGTGAAGATGCCACCTCACTCGGCCCACTACCATCTTCTCCAGAATTTTACCCATCACTGGCAAAAGCCCAATTGGTCTGTAGGACTTCACCTTGGTGTAGTCCTCCTTGGCCGGCTTCCTAAGGATGACCACCGTCGCCTCCTTCCAACACCTAGGGAAGTGGCCAAGTTCCAGACATTTGTTTGCCAGTGATAGGTATAATTCCGGATGCTTGTCGATAGCTCGCTTACAGATATCGGCCGTTAGGCCATCTGCTCCAGGGGCTTTCTTATGGTTGAAGCTGTCTGCAGCCGCTTGTAGTTCTTCGATTGTAAATGGTGGGTCATGGGTCTCAGCATTGACTTCGTCATTTACTCGTGCGGCTGTTTCTCTTATACTCTGATGTTCTGAGTTATCTTCAGCTTCACGGTCCTCCGGGTAGAATGTTACTGCCAGGAGCTCAGCGGATTCTCTAGCACTAAGGGTCTGTCCAGCGAGAGTCAGTGGCAGGTCTTCGTATTTTTTAGTTACTTTGCCGATGCATCTGTAAACGCCTTGCCATATGTTTTCGTTGTTCTGCGTTTTACAGAAGTCCTTCCAACTATTTATTTGTGCTGCTTTTGCTTCGGATTCATACTTCTCTTTTGATTTCAGGTACTCATCGACGACTTTTGATCTTCGTACAGGCGCTGCACATCGGATTCTCCGTTTCCTGGTGGTGACCTCCTGCTTCAGTTTGGCGAGTTCCTTCGTCCACCAAGGTAAGTTGAATTTATTTTTATTTTTTATTTCAGGTATGGTTTTCTTACAGGTTTTTATGATAGTTTCTATATAATTTTCTATAATTTGGTCCAAATCGATTTTATTATTTATATTATTTATTTTATTTATATTTATTTCTTTTTCTGTTATAAATTGTTCAAGTTTTTCTTTAAAGTAGTCCCAATTTGCTTTTTTAGTATTGTATTTCCGTGTAGATTTTATTTTTTCTTTTACATTTTTAGATTTTATTTTATTTATTTTAAAAGTAATTGCGTTGTGGTCCGAGTTCGCCATTGAATCGTCAACCTTCCAGTCTTCCACCAGGTTCAGGATATCCGCGGTGCATGCCGTTATGTCTATGTGACTCGTGAGAGTCCTACCTCCTCTCACGGTCTCGAAGGTTGGCCGGAAGCCGTCGTTGAGCACCTGGAATCCATGCTCTTCTAGCATCCCTGCCACCTCTTCCCCTCTGCTGTCAGTGTCCCCGCTGCCCCACCAAACGCTTTTGGCGTTGGTGTCGCCCCCTATGAGGATATTGCGGGATCCCAGTTTTCCGACTATGTCCCCCAGTTGCTCCAGGTATGGCCCTATGGGTTTGTCGGGTTCAAAGTAGAACGAGATGACCACTAATTCTCGGGTCCCGGTTTGGATCTTCACCACCGTGATGTTAGCGGTGGTCAGGGACGGGCACTGGGTCACGGTCAAGTCGTCATTGAACACTGCAATGGCCGACTTGACCACGGCCCCGTGCCCGTTATCTCCCTGGAAGATTCTAACCCCCCGGTGGTCTCTCATTCTACCTTGACCTCCCACGTACGGCTCCTGGAGTAACGCGAAGTCGACCTTCCGCTGTTCCGCCTCCAGAAGAAACTCTAGCGTAGCTAGTTGTTTCCTCTGGAGGTTGGCTTGCGCCACGGTTGCCGGCTTCGCGTCTGCTGGGGTAGAGGTCTGACCTGGGTTCCTGGGATCTACTTTAGCAATACGCTACTGCGGATCTCGCCAGGATATCCCACTTTCGCCTCACAGGGCACTCTGGGCTAAAGGCATTGTGCCCGGCTCCGCCCAGTTTGGCTTTCGTGCAATTGCAGCACGACGGGGGCACCCTGGCCAACCAGTCAGCACACTCTGACCTGTGGTGGGCACCCCCGCAGTGACTGCACACGTCCACCTGCTCCCGGCAGAACCGTTTACCGTGCCCATAGCCCAGACAGCGCGAACACTGAATCAGAGGGGACTGATCTTCGACCCTCACTCTTTGTACGTCGATGTGGACTGCTCCGGCCTCTGTGAAGCGCTTCCACACCGACGGCGGCACCTGCACCGCCACATGCGATGCGTGAGGGTTTCTCGCCCTCCTCCTGAACTTGACCCTTAGGCTTTTTTCATCGCCACTAAAGTCCCCTATTAGGTCCTTGTTCTGGCTGATGAGTGCTCGCACTATGTCCTCGTCGGTGTTGTAGGAGAGGACATCCTTCAGTAGGACCATCGGCTCCTTGTTCTGAACCTCCTCTACGTTTAGGCCCTTTCCATCTTTCCTTAATCTGTCCTTTATCCTTCCAATTTCCTCCTTAGATTTGCACCCAACAATCACTTTCCTGTCTCTTGCCTTTCTCATCCTATCTATCTTCATCCCTTCCTCTCTGGCATTGAGAGTGGTTCGTATTCTTTCGAATACTTCCTCTCCCGATGCCTTTTCATCCTCAGCGGTTATTACTATGGAGTGCATTGGCCTCTCTACTTGTGCCACTCTTTTGGGCTCCATTACCGCTGCTGCATAAGTTTTCCCTTCTTTAAGTTCCTCCCTATGTATTTTTATTTCATCTTTCAGTTTCTCCATTTCTTCCTTGTTCTTTTGTAACATTTCACTATGTTCCTCGAGTTTTTTAATCAACTGTTCTTGTCCTATCCGATCCTTTTCCTCTGATTTTGCTTTTGCAGCAGGGTCAGGGCTTTCTGTCATATCCGTCTTGTCCTTCTTTTGCTCCCTTTTCCTCTCTCCTTCACTTTCAGTTACCAATTTATAGAGTCTTTCAGTTGCCTCCAGCACATCGTTCTTGATCTCCGTTTTTATGTTTCGGCTATTATTAATCTGCAATTTTATTTTCATGAGGCAGGCCTTTGCCTCTGCTGTCCTGCTCATGTTTGCACTTTTTTCCGGTGTTGTATTTGTAATAGCCGATGCTGGTTTTTTATTTGTCCCCTTTGTTTCCGATGGGATGCCCCTGGGCTTTGGTCTCGCAGGCCCGGCAGAGCTTATCCCTTCTGGGTTTTCCATTTGGGATTCCAGGCTCTGTCGCGCCTGCGCGACCCTAGTTCCAGTGATTTCCCTCGGACTTTGTGTTTTTTCCGGGGATTTGCTCTTGTCTCTGGGATTTTTAGCGGGTGTGCGGAAGCCGAACATGTTGCTTGGGACCAGAAGCAGTAAGTTGTGTAGGGGAATGCGTCAATTTGCTTACTCCTGCTAGTGTAAAGAGCTTGCAGGAGATATATATTTTGTGTATATTGTTAGTGAGTGTAAAAGGCTCACTAACGGTCAATTAAAATAAACGTTAAAATTGTCAGTTAAAATAAATGTTAAAAAAAAAAATTTGTAGAATTTTTGTCCTATTTCTTTTTAGGATGTCTGAAGCAGCTCGCTGTGGCCCAGCGTTTCGTCCCTAGTGCCGCTCAGGCAGGTATACTCATATATATGTAAATACAATTTTGGATAATTTGTATTATCCCAGTCTGTGTCAATAATTTTCTTACAACTAATCTAAGTCAACTTATATACTAATATTTTTCTTTTTACAGGTTTCTAGGTGGAGCCCAGCACTGTCAACAGCGAGATTTCCCGTGTAAATGGTACAATACAGGTAAGTCAGGGTATATTTCAGGGTGTAGGAGTTTGGTTTTGCTGATATCCGGATTATCCGGATTCCGACTATTCCAGGTTGTCGGGCTCGTCGAGCCGATTGTTTTGATGCCAAACACCAGGTATGTATCTTTAAAATTGGCCAAGTTATCTAAGATTTAATTTTTTGGGGTGGGGGGGGGAGGAATTTGGGAAATCTATCGGAGCCAAGTCGCAGAGCTCACCGAGACGGTTCCAGGGATACCAATCCCAGTGGGTCTACGACCTATATTGGCTGAGATAGGGTTAGAGGGGGTGAGGTACTTTTGTGGCGGGGGGGAGGGGAGGAAGGTTTCGTTGGGAGGCTATTGGAGACCTAAAATATTTTTAGGTATGTTGGGTTTTGGGGGGGGATTTTTTTTTTTTTTTTTTTGGGGATTTTGGGGATTCTGTTGGGGCAGGGTTGTAGGCCTCACCGAGCCGGTTCCAATGATACCAAACTCAGTGGGTCTACCTTGGGTAGGACCGGAGATAGGTTTAGGAGGGGTGGGGTAAAATTTTTGGGGTGGGGGTAGGGGCGGTGGGGGTAGGTTAGGGAGGGACTATCTGGATGTGGGCGGGGCTTATAGATTGGGGGCGTGGCATACACGGCATACACAAAATACTAGTTTACAAATTTACAAAATTTTTTAATTTCCCAATTTTAGTGTTATTATGAATATGAATTCCTAAAATGAGTTCTAAAATTATGAGTTCTAAAATTTAGGGTTATTATGAATATAAATCCTTAAATGAGTTTTAAAATTATGTATTTTCAAATTAAATATTAAATTAACTTTGGACTATGAATACAAATTTTTTTTTAAAAAGCTGCTAAATACCGTTTTAAGACTTTTTATAAGCGATGCTTAACCCTCGCTCAAACTGTTAATATTGGTCGGATTTTGATGGGGGTGGTGTCAAAAGATGCGGGGGGTGATCCTCCCTTGGATTATTCTTCGAGACAGAGATCGTATTCAGATCCGTCCCGAGTACAGCCCAAAAGGGGGTTCGGTGAAAATCGACTTTCTGAATTTAGGTCGGACAGGGATGATTTTTGGGTGGGGGTAGTAGGTGGTGGAGAAACCACTTGTCACCTGGTTTCCACGAAGCTCAAGGCAGTAACACTTAAGTTATAAGGGTTTGAAGATGGTGCTCACTTTTGGTCCGGGCCGACTTCGTTTTCAGCCGCTTGCCGGGGTCCGATCCTTGTGCTTGAGGTGTCCAGCAACGCTCCAGGTCCAGGCCTATACTTCGACACCAGTGGTCTGGCTCCGAGTGAGGTCCTAGATCGAGCAGGGTCCCTCTAAGTTGAAGATGGTGATTTCCTACTGCTTTTCCAAGGATTCCAGCTAAGTCCTTGGTGGTGGTGGAAGTCTTCGACCCCACAAGTGTAGCTAAGGTCGATGTCTACTGGAAGCTATAAAGATATGGTTTGTATCCCTGATACTTTCGATTTGAGCGGCGAAAAACTTCTGATTGGTCGATAGTTAAAGTTCGGTTTCTGGTCAAACTACTGCACCGATTTAGTCCAAATTTTGTGGTGACCTGAAGGGTCCTAAGAGTTATCAAGAAGCACTGTCACTAGTCCCGGAGGAAGTCCAGGAGTTGAGAAAATCGGTTCTGAAAATCGCACTGAATTGTCCGGCACTTAATTGTCAAAAACTACTACTTACTTTTGTCCGATTTTCGTAAGAATTGAACTTAACGATAGGGGAAGAGTCCCTTTATCATTAAACACTAGAATACAAATTCTATGTGTGTCCACTGATCACCTACATGCTAATTAATGTCAATGTTTAGTTTCACTTAAAAACTGTCTTTGGGAAAATCTGAATATCTTTGTCAGGTTTATCGGGAAAATTCGGGAATTTTGCACCAGGGTAGAGGAAGAGTCTGTGCACCCATATAAATTTTTGAACTAGTAGGTCACTGATCGTTTGGGCGAGTTATGATTTTTTTGAAAGTCAAAGTCACTGTTTTTGCACGAATTTTGGTCACTAATTTGGCTGTTAAAAATCGAATTTCGCCGGGAAAAAACTGAAACTTCGTCCCGACCTGCAGAGGGTGATTCCTCAACTGGCTGCAGTCCGAAAACAGGGTGTCGCAGATCGTTCCGCCGAGATAGTCACACTTTAATGTTTCTAAGAATTTTTCGAATTTTAGTTTTTCCGCAATAACTTTTTAATGAATAATCGAATCACTATTCTGATTTCACAGTTCGTTAGTTCGTCTCAGCGCGCATCTTTTAAGGTATTACACTGGTATATTTGTCACACTTTTACCACTTTTACCGATTTTTGACGAAAACTTTGCGATTTTTCGATGCGGGAGCGCCGCGGTACTCGTGTTCTCGCGGTCGCGCGTCGGCTGAGACTGGTTAGGTTAGGTTAGGTTAGGTTAGGTTAGGTTAGGTTAGGTGGGGTGCTATGTCGGGAACCTCCACGGGGGTGCTATGTCGGGAACCTCCACGTGGTGCACCCTGGGCAACGTGGGTCATTGTAGTTGCGATTTTGCAACTTCAATGGCCGACGGCAAATATCCGACGGGGAGGGCAGGGGGTTTGGCGGTCGCTGTCTTTTGTGGCGGCCGCCTCCATCTGTCGTTTCTTTTAGGTGGGGCCCATCTCTGGGCCACCCTCCGGTTCTGTCCCGGAGGTTTCGGCGGGCCCGGTGTGCGCTTACCCCGCCGCCGGGCGGGCTGTGGGAGTGTCCCTCTCACGGTCACCGTCGCATATCGTAATCCGGTTGTGAAGTTTGTGGTCATGTCTCGCATTCTCACCGGACCGAGGGTCCTGGCTTAAACGCCCGGACCGCGAGGGAGGATGCCTCTATAAAAAGTACCCCGAATCCCAAGCGGCGGCGCACCGCGAGGGGATGCATGGCTGATGGGAAGTTCAGTCTCTAGTGCGACCCCCGTCAGAGTACCAGCCGACCCTCTGACGGGTTACGCTAGGCTTACCCAGGTACAGGGGGCACTGCCTGGGTGGACCTTCTTTTCCCCCATACTCGTGGGATTCAAAATGGATGACCTTTTTAAAAACACCAAACCAAATGATGACGTAGTGGGAGCCAAAGTACCTCTGGTACTCGTTGAGCGAATGGGCGTGCTGTCGGATTCCGACAGTGCGTCCAGCGTTATGAGTGTGGTGAGCGGCGTAAGCGTTAACTCTAAGCGCTTACGCAAACGCCCGAGGGAGGTCGCAGACTCAGGGTCGGACTCGGCCCTCAGCGACTCAGCGGTGCCGGCCCCCAAGGTCGGTACCAAAAAAGGCGGAAGAGGTAGGCCCGCCACTACTGGCAAATATGCTGGTATCGGCCTATCCAGGCGCGAGGCTGCGGCTGCGATGAAGGCCGCAGCGGCCGCCGCAAAACTAGAGGAGGACGAGCGGCAGATTGCGGCTCTGACGAAAAGGGTGACGGAAGGGAGAGTCACCCGCCTGTCGGAGTCGTCGTCTGCCGTCTCTGATATGGAGGTCGAGGCAGAGGAGCTACCTGCCTCCGACCTAAACCAGCGAGTGGCAGACGCGGTTGCAGCGATTAAACGTGTGAGCAAGGTCTCAAAGGGCCTTAGCGGCTGCAGCCAGAAGGCGCTGAAAGAGGCCACGACCTCTATTCTGGAGAGTGCTCAGGTGCTTCTGACCCGCACCACTACCGAAGAAACGGCGCTGCTGCGGGCCCAGAACGCAAAGCTCGCAGCACAAATGGCGGAGCTCCGCAAGGAGCACGAGGAGCTGAAGGCGGAGGTGGCCAACTTCCGCCGCGAGCACCTCAGGCGTGAGGTGGGCCTTCCGCACGCAACGCCGCAACCGCAACCGCAGTTGCCGTCGCAAGAGACGGAATTGACTCGCCTGATCCGTAAGGAGATGGCGAGTTTTAATGCGCGCTTCTCGGTGCTTGAGGGGAGGATATTGCGTCCCCCTCTAGCTGCAGACCAACGAAGCACACCGGCACCGACGTATGCGGCCCAAACCGCGACGCCTCGTGCCGCCCAACCGGCACAAGCGGCTGCCACCTCGCAAAAGAGGGCTGTTCCAACTGCCGCCTCGCAGAAGGAAATTGCGAGGCCTAAATCAAATAGGCAGTTGAAGAATGACGCAAAACTGGCGAAAAAGACAGCTGCTCCGGCTGCTCCGCCAGCACAAACTGTCAGACCTGAGACGGAGTGGACGGTTGCGGGCGCCGCTAAAAAGGCCAAAAAGGCGCGCCAGCTGGCCAAAAAGAAGGTCCAGAGAGAGCAAGCGGCGGCCAAACGCCAGACAGCAAGGCTCAGTACCCCCCGCTCTACAGCAGTGGCTCTTACCCTGCAGCCGGGGGCGGAGGAGCGGGGCCTGACGTATGCCAAAATATTGGCAAAAGCGAAAGCCGAGATCTCTCTCAGCGATCTCGGCATAACTGGCATCCGGTGTAAGACCACTGCAACCGGCGGCCGCCTTCTAGAGGTGTCGGGAACAACGAGTGGTCCAAAAGCAGACGCCCTCGCCGACAAACTAAGGGCGTCTCTAGGCTCGGATGACGTTAGAGTGTCCAGGCCAACCAAGTGCGCAGATCTGCGCATTTCGGGCCTGGACGACTCCGTCACCCAAGAAGAGGTCGCCGCTGCCGTCTCCGAGGCCGGAGGTTGCCCGCCGGACCAAATCAAGGCGGGCACGATACGCCGGGGTGTCTCTGGTCTCGGGACAATCTTTCTTAGTTGTCCCGTAGCGGCGGCCAAAAAGCTTAAAGATAAACGGCTTCTGGTGGGATGGGTCTCGGCGCAGGTCACGCTACTGGCGCCCAAGCCCTATCGGTGCTACCGATGTCTAGAAGAAGGACATGCGGGGGCACGGTGCACCGCTGGGGTAGACCGCAGCCAATTGTGTTTCCGCTGCGGTCAGCCCGGTCACAAGGCTGGCACCTGCACTGCCACGCCGCACTGCGTCATCTGTGCGGCATCTGGCAAGCCAGCCGACCATAGGACCGGGTCAAAGGCCTGCGCCAGGCCCAAAAAAAAAAAAAATGGCAGGAGACAGCCGGCTCATCCACCGGCTAGTATCAAGGATACAACAAAGAAGGCAACCAGCTCCTCGCAGCCGGTTCACCCGCCGGTTGCGGCCGAACATCCGCCGAGGGCTGGGGAGGAGACAACAGCCATGGACACACAATAATGGCCCTACGTCGTCTCCTCCAAGCCAACATAAACCACTGCGCCAGGGCTCAGGATCTCTTGCTCCAGAGCATGGCGCAGTGGTCAATCGATGTGGCAGTTGTCGCCGAGCCGTACTTTGTGCCACCCAGGGATGACTGGGTGTGCGACACGAACCGCTCGGTGGCACTGCTCATGAGGTCTGCCGCCGACACCCTTCCCTTCGAGGCCGTCACCCGAGGGCGGGGCTATGTCGCGGCAGTTTGGGGAAACATTATGGTCGCGGGGGTGTATTTCGCCCCCAGCCTTTCTCTCGCCGACATGGAGGATCTTATTTTGGAGTTGGGCACGGTCGTCAGTCGTAGCCGTCCTCGTCCCGTGATCGTCCTGGGGGATTTCAACGCCCAATCTACGGCTTGGGGTTCCCCGGCTACTGACGCGCGGGGCGAGTTAGTGGAGGAGTGGGCGGTCGAGCAGGGCCTGCTTCTCCTGAACCGGGGTTCCGTGCAGACGTGCGTGCGGATGCGGGGTGGGTCGATCGTGGACCTGTCGTTCGCTAGCCCCGATCTCGCGCGCACCGTCCAGGACTGGCACGTCCTGGAGGGGGTGGAGACGCTGTCTGATCATCGATATATTCGATTTAGCGTCTCCGCCCAGACCTCGGTTGGGCCGGTCCAAGCGGCCCCGGTGGGCGTTGGAGACGGCCCGCGTTGGGCACTGAAGCGGCTGGACAGGGAGGCTCTCCTGGATGCCTCTATCGTCAAGGCCTGGCTGGACTCTCCAGACAGGCCTACCAACATCGACGAGGAGGCGGAGTGGTTCCGGGAGAGCATGTCGCACATTTGCGACGCTGGCATGCCCCGAGTCCGGCCGTTACCATCCAGGCGCCAAGTGTACTGGTGGTCGCAGTCGATCGCGCAGCTGCGCATCGCTTGTGTGCAGGTGCGACGCCGGTACGCTAGGTGCCGAAGAAGACGCCGCCGCCCCTTTACAGCGGCGGCCGAACAGGAAGAGGCGGAACTGTACAACCGCTACAGAGAAGCGAAGAGCGCCCTCCAGCTGGCCATCGTCCGGGCAAAGGCCCAGGCCAACGAGGAGCTGCTGGAGACTCTGGACAGAGAGCCGTGGGGACGCCCCTACCTTATGGTGCGGGGCAAGTTGCGCCAACGGGCTCCCCCACTGTCCCGGAGTCTCCAGCCACAGCTGCTGGAGGAGGTGGTGTGTGCGTTGTTTCCGTCGAGACCGGAGCACACACCACCGGCTATGGTTCCGCCTCGCAATGTGCCCGACGCGGAAGACGACATTGACGACGACGTGCCCGAAGTGACCCGGGTAGATTTGAGAGTGGCGGTGGCTCGCATCAAGAACACCGCCCCAGGGCCCGACGGCATTCCAGGCCGTGCATGGGTCCTGGCCATGGAGGCTCTCTGGCCCCGACTAGCGGGGCTCTTGAGCGCATGTTTGGAGCGGGGCCAGTTTCCGAGCCGGTGGAAGACCGGAAAGCTGGTCCTGCTCAAGAAGGAGGGGCGCCCCGCAGACTCACCATCTGCGTACAGGCCCATCGTGCTGCTGGACGAGGTGTGTAAGATTTTCGAGCGGATAATCGCTAGCCGCCTCGTCCAGCACATGACCAGGGTGGGCCCAGATTTGGCGGACAACCAATTTGGTTTCCGCCAGGGGCGCTCCACGGTGGATGCAATCATGCGCGTGAGGGTCCTCGCGGAGGAGGCAGTCGCCCGGGGTGAGGTGGTCTTGGCGGTGTCGCTCGACATCGCCAACGCCTTCAACACCTTGCCCTGGAATATCATCCGAGAGGCACTCCGGTACCACGGGGTGCCGCACTACCTCCAACGCATTGTCGGGGCCTATTTGTCCGAAAGATCGGTGGTGTACCCTGGTCGAGAGGAATGGTGTCGGCGAGAGACGTCGTGCGGCGTTCCACAGGGATCGGTGTTGGGGCCGCTCCTGTGGAACGTGGGGTACGACTGGGCTCTGCGCGGTGCGCTTATCCACGGCGTCGGCGTCATTTGTTACGCCGACGATACGCTAGTAACAGCGCGTGGAAAGTCGTACCGGCAGGCGGCCATACGCGCGACTGCTGGTGTCGCGCACGTCGTGGGTAGGATCCGGCGGCTGGGCTTAGAGGTGGCATTGCACAAGTCTGAGGCCCTGTGTTTTCACGGGCCGAGGACGAAGCCGCCTCCGGGGTCCAGCATCATTGTAGGAGGGGTCTCCATCGCTGTCGAGTCGACGATGAAGTACCTTGGACTCGTCCTCGACAGTCGGTGGACATTCGGGCCGCACTTTACACGGCTCGCCCCCCGGTTGATGGGCGCCGCTTCTGCGCTCTCGCGCTTGCTGCCCAACCTGGGGGGGCCCAACTCCTCCTGCCGGAGGCTCTACATGGGGGTCGTACGGTCGATGGCATTATACGCCGCGCCAGTGTGGGCGGACTCCCTGACGGCCCGCAACATCGCCGCGCTGCGAAGGCCGCAGCGCGCGATGGCCGTCAGGGTCATAAGGGGATACCGTACGATCTCCTTTGAGGCAGCGAGCCTTCTAGCCGGATCCTCGCCCTGGGACCTCGACGCAAAGCTCCTCACGTCGCTCTATTGGTGGCGTGTGGAGGCGGTCGAGAGGGGCGAGCGCCTGGTGCCTCGACAGATAGAGGCACGCAGGGCAGCACTCCGCCAGGTCTTAGTGGCGGAGTGGCAGACGCGCCTAGCGCTACCCACGGCGGGGCACGCCGCTGTAGCGGCGGTAAGGCCCGTTCTAGAGGAGTGGCTTAATAGGAGCCACGGCGCCCTAAGCTTCCGGCTGACGCAGGTGCTTACCGGACATGGGTGTTTCGGGAAGTACCTGTGTCGACTAGGCCGGGAGCCGACATCCCAGTGCCACCATTGTGGTGATCGCCGCGACGATACGGCGTTGCACACGTTGGCGGAGTGCCCAGCTTGGGCTGAGCAGCGCCGTGACTTGGTCGCGGCCGTAGGTGCTGCGGGAAACCTCTCGCTTCCGGCCGTTGTGTCTACAATGGTCGGGAGCAAGTCAGGGTGGAGAGCTGTCGCCACCTTCTGCGAAGCCGTTATGCTCGCAAAGGAGGTGGCGGAAAGGGAGAGAGAGGCTGCCTCCTCTCTCCCCTCCCGCAGCAGACGCACTGGGCGTCGTAGGGTGGCGGATTTCCGGCCACCGTAGGGCGCGGCCTGTGGACGACAGACTCGGGGCGTCTTGTCGTCCGACCAGCAGCAGGCCTTGAGGCGGCGGCGTCGTGTTCCGCGCGCGCCTCGTAGTGGAGTCCTGCGGCCGGGGTGACGGCCGCAGTGGGTGACGGGGCCCGCCTGACTATGGCGGGCCAATACCCGTCGGGGGGTTGCGACGAATGCTTCGGCGATACCCGACCCCCCGACACACGGGTACGAGAGGAACACGGGTTGGTTTTTTAGTCAGTAAGAGTCTGACAGTCCCCTCCGCGCCTCCCCCGGGCGGAGGATGTCCATGAGGATTTTCCAACCCGATACCAAAAAAAAAAAAAAAAAAAAAAAAAAAAAAAAAAAAAAAAAAAAAAAAAAAGGTTAGGTTGACTGGGAGCGTGGCGTCTCCTGTAATCCGGCTACTCGGAGGTCGGGCACAGAGGATGGTTTGAGGTCGGGAGTCACTGGTGCTGAGTGGCCCATGTTGACTGGACGTCCGCACTAAGCCTGGTATTAATATGGATCCCCCGGAGGAGTCTGGGGGATGCAGGTTCATTAAGGAGGGGCGAACCGGGCCAGGGGGGAAACCCAGCAGCCAAAAGTCCCCGTATCGGGCAGTAGTGGGATAGCGGCCGGGAGTGGGTGCTCAGTAACAGCCTGACCAATATAATCAGACCTGTTCCTTTTGTGGTTCTCACCCTGCAGCCGGGGGCGGAGGAGCGGGGCCTCACATATGCCAGGATCCTCGCAAAGGCGAAAGCTGAGATTTCGCTGAGTGATCTTGGCATAACGGGCATCCGGTGCAAAACCACTGCTACCGGGGGTCGCCTGCTAGAGGTGTCGGGAACAACGAGTGGTCCAAAGGCAGACGCCCTCGCCGATAAACTCCGGGCGTCTCTAGGCCCGGAGGATGTAAGAGTGTCCAGGCCAACCAAGTGCGCAGATCTGCGCATTTCGGGCCTGGACGACTCCGTCACGGAGGATGAGGTCGCCGCTGCCATCTCCAAGGCCGGAGGATGCCCGCCGGATCAAGTCAAGGCGGGCACAATACGCCGGGCTGTCTCCGGTCTTGGGACAATTTTTGTCAGGTGTCCCGTAGCGGCGGCCAAAACTATAAAAGACAAACGGCTCATGGTTGGATGGGTCTCGGCGCAGGTCACGCTTCTGGCGCCCAAGCCCTATCGGTGCTACCGCTGTCTGGAAGAGGGACATGCGGGGGCACGGTGCACCGCTGGGGTAGACCGCAGCCAATTGTGTTTCCGCTGCGGTCAGCCCGGTCATAAGGCTGGCACCTGCACTGCCACGCCGCACTGCGTCATCTGTGCGGCATCTGGCAAGCCAGCCGACCATAGGACCGGGTCAAAGGCCTGCGCCAGGCCCAAGAAGAAAAACGCCAAGAGACAGCCGGGTCATCCACCGGCTGATGCGTCGAAGAAGACAACCAGCTCCTCGCAGCCGGTTCACCCGCCGGTTGCGGCAGAACATCCGCCGAGGGCTGGGGAGGAGACAACGGCCATGGACACACAATAATGGCCCTACGTCGTCTCCTCCAAGCCAACATAAACCACTGCGCCAGGGCTCAGGATCTCTTGCTCCAGAGCATGGCGCAGTGGTCGATTGATTTGGCAGTTGTCGCCGAGCCGTATTTCGTGCCACCCAGGGATGACTGGGTGTGCGACACCAACCGCTCGGTGGCACTGCTCATGAGGTCTGCCGCCGACACCCTTCCCTTTGAGGCCGTCACCCGAGGGCGGGGCTATGTCGCGGCAGTTTGGGGCAACATTATGGTCGCGGGGGTGTATTTCGCCCCCAGCCTTTCTCTCGCCGACATGGAGGACATCATTTTGGAGTTGGGCACGGTCGTCAGTCGTAGCCGTCCTCGTCCCGTGATCGTCCTGGGGGACTTCAATGCCCAATCTACGGCTTGGGGTTCCCCGGCTACGGACGTGCGGGGCGAGTTAGTGGAGGAGTGGGCGGTCGAGCAGGGCCTGCTTCTCCTGAACCGGGGTTCCGTGCAGACGTGCGTGCGGATGCGGGGTGGGTCGATAGTGGACCTGTCTTTCGCTAGCCCCGCTCTCGCGCGCACCGTCCAGGACTGGCACGTCCTGGAGGGGGTGGAGACGCTGTCCGATCATCGGTATATTCGATTTAGCGTCTCCGCCCAGACCTCGGTTGGGCCGGTCCAAGCGGCCCCGGTGGGCGTTGGAGACGGCCCGCGTTGGGCACTGAAGCGGCTGGACAGGGAGGCTCTCCTGGATGCCTCAATCGTCAAGGCCTGGCTGGACTCTCCAGACAGGCCCAATAACATCGACGAGGAGGCGGAGTGGTTCCGGGAGAGCATGTCGCACATTTGCGACGCTGGCATGCCCCGAGTCCGGCCGTTACCTTCCAGGCGCCAAGTGTACTGGTGGTCGCAGTCGATCGCGCAGCTGCGCATCGCTTGTGTGCAGGTGAGACGCCGGTACGCTAGGTGCCGAAGGAGAAGACGCCGCCGCCCCTTTACAGCGGCGGCCGAACAGGAAGAGGCGGAACTATACAATCGCTATAGAGAGGCGAAAAGCGCCCTCCAGCTGGCCATCGTCCGGGCAAAGGCCCAGGCCAACCAAGAGCTGCTGGAGACTCTGGACCGAGAGCCGTGGGGACGCCCCTACCTTATGGTGCGGGGCAAACTGCGCCAACGGGCTCCCCCACTGTCCCGGAGTCTCCAGCCACAGCTGCTGGAGGAGGTGGTGTGTGCGTTGTTTCCGTCGAGACCGGAGCACACACCACCGGCTATGGTTCCGCCTCGCAATGTGCCCGACGCGGAAGACGACAGTGACGACGACGTGCCCGAAGTGACCCGGGTAGATATGAGAGTGGCGGTGGCTCGCATCAGGAACACCGCCCCAGGGCCCGACGGCATTCCAGGCCGTGCATGGGTCCTGGCCATGGAGGCTCTCTGGCCCCGACTAGCGGGGCTCTTGAGCGCATGTTTGGAGCGGGGCCAGTTTCCAAGCCGGTGGAAGACCGGAAAGCTGGTCCTGCTCAAGAAGGAGGGGCGCCCCGCAGACTCACCATCTGCGTACAGGCCCATCGTGTTGCTGGACGAGGTGTGTAAGATTTTTGAGCGAATCATCGCTAGCCGCCTCGTCCAGCACATGACCAGGATGGGTCCGGATTTGGCGGACAACCAATTTGGTTTCCGCCAGGGGCGCTCCACGGTGGACGCAATCATGCGCGTGAGGGTCCTCGCGGAGGAGGCAGTCGCCCGGGGTGAGGTGGTCTTGGCGGTGTCGCTCGACATCGCCAACGCTTTCAACACCTTGCCCTGGAGTGTCATCCGAGAGGCACTCCGGTACCACGGGGTGCCGCGCTACCTCCAACGCATTGTCGGGGCCTATTTGTCGGAAAGGTCGGTGGTGTACCCGGGTCGAGAAGAGTGGTGTCGGCGAGAGACGTCGTGCGGCGTTCCGCAGGGATCGGTGTTGGGGCCGCTCCTGTGGAACGTGGGGTACGACTGGGCTCTGCGCGGTGCGCTTATCCACGGCGTCGGCGTTATTTGTTACGCCGACGATACGCTAGTCACAGCGCGTGGAAAGTCGTACCGGCAGGCGGCCATACGCGCGACTGCTGGTGTCGCGCACGTCGTGGGTAGGATCCGGCGGCTGGGCTTAGAGGTGGCATTGCACAAGTCTGAGGCCCTGTGTTTTCACGGGCCGAGGACGAAGCCGCCTCCGGGGTCCAGCATAATAGTAGGAGGGGTCTCCATCGCTGTCGAGTCGACGATGAAGTACCTAGGACTCGTCCTCGACAGTCGGTGGACATTCGGGCCGCACTTTACACGGCTCGCCCCCCGGTTGATGGGCGCCGCTTCTGCGCTCTCGCGCTTGCTGCCCAACCTGGGGGGGCCCAACTCCTCCTGCCGAAGGCTCTACATGGGGGTCGTACGGTCGATGGCGCTATACGCCGCGCCAGTGTGGGCGGACTCCCTGACGGCCCGTAACATCGCCGCGCTGCGAAGGCCGCAACGCGCGATGGCCGTCAGGATCATAAGGGGATACCGTACGATCTCCTTTGAGGCAGCGAGCCTCCTAGCCGGATCCTCGCCCTGGGACCTCGACGCAAAGCTCCTCACGTCGCTCTATTGGTGGCGTGTGGAGGCGGTCGAGAGGGGCGAGCGCCTGGTGCCTCGACAGATAGAGGCACGCAGGGCAGCACTCCGCCAGGTCTTAGTGGCGGAGTGGCAGACGCGCCTAGCGCTACCCACGGCGGGGCACGCCGCTGTAGCGGCGGTAAGGCCCGTTCTTGAGGAGTGGCTCAATAGGAGCCACGGCGCCCTAAGCTTCCGGCTGACGCAGGTGCTTACCGGACATGGGTGTTTCGGGAAGTACCTGTGTCGACTAGGCCGGGAGCCGACGTCCCAGTGCCACCATTGTGGTGATCGCCGCGACGACACGGCGTTGCATACGCTGGCGGAGTGCCCAGCTTGGGCTGAGCAGCGCCGTGACTTGGTCGCGGCCGTAGGTGCTGCGGGAAACCTCTCGCTTCCGGCCGTTGTGTCTACAATGGTCGGGAGCAGGTCAGGATGGAAAGCTGTCGCCACCTTCTGCGAGCTCGTGATGCTCGCAAAGGAGGTGGCAGAAAGGGAGAGAGAGGCTGCCTCCTCTCTCCCCTCCCGCAGCAGACGCACTGGGCGTCGTAGGGTGGCCGACTTTCGGCCACCGTAGGGCGCGGCCTGTGGACGACAGACTCGGGGCGTCTTGTCGTCCGACCAGCAGCAGGCCTTGAGGCGGCGGCGTCGTGTTCCGCGCGCGCCTCGTAGTGGAGTCCTGCGGCCGGGGTGACGGCCGCAGTGGGTGACGGGGCCCGCCTGACTATGGCGGGCCAATACCCGTCGGGGGGTTGCGACGAATGCTTCGGCGATACCCGACCCTCCGACACACGGGTACGAGAGGAACACGGGTTGGTTTTTAGTCAGTAAGAGTCTGACAGTCCCCTCCGCGCCTCCCCCGGGCGGAGGATGTCCATGAGGATTTTCCAACCCGATACCAAAAAAAAAAAAAAAAAAAAAGGTTAGGTTAGCCGGATCCTCGCCCTGGGACCTCGACGCAAAGCTCCTCACGTCGCTCTATTGGTGGCGTGTGGAGGCGGTCGAGAGGGGCCAGCGCCTGGTGCCTCGACAGATAGAGGCACGCAGGGCAGCACTCCGCCAGGTCTTAGTGGCGGAGTGGCAGACGCGCCTAGCGCTACCCACGGCGGGGCACGCCGCTGTAGCGGCGGTAAGGCCCGTTCTTGAGGAGTGGCTCAATAGGAGCCACGGCGCCCTAAGCTTCCGGCTGACGCAGGTGCTTACCGGACATGGGTGTTTCGGGAAGTACCTGTGTCGACTAGGCCGGGAGCCGACGTCCCAGTGCCACCATTGTGGTGATCGCCGCGACGACACGGCGTTGCATACGCTGGCGGAGTGCCCAGCTTGGGCTGAGCAGCGCCGTGACTTGGTCGCGGCCGTAGGTGCTGCGGGAAACCTCTCGCTTCCGGCCGTTGTGTCTACAATGGTCGGGAGCAGGTCAGGATGGAAAGCTGTCGCCACCTTCTGCGAGCTCGTGATGCTCGCAAAGGAGGTGGCAGAAAGGGAGAGAGAGGCTGCCTCCTCTCTCCCCTCCCGCAGCAGACGCACTGGGCGTCGTAGGGTGGCCGACTTTCGGCCACCGTAGGGCGCGGCCTGTGGACGACAGACTCGGGGCGTCTTGTCGTCCGACCAGCAGCAGGCCTTGAGGCGGCGGCGTCGTGTTCCGCGCGCGCCTCGTAGTGGAGTCCTGCGGCCGGGGTGACGGCCGCAGTGGGTGACGGGGCCCGCCTGACTATGGCGGGCCAATACCCGTCGGGGGGTTGCGACGAATGCTTCGGCGATACCCGACCCTCCGACACACGGGTACGAGAGGAACACGGGTTGGTTTTTAGTCAGTAAGAGTCTGACAGTCCCCTCCGCGCCTCCCCCGGGCGGAGGATGTCCATGAGGATTTTCCAACCCGATACCAAAAAAAAAAAAAAAAGGTTAGGTTAGGTTAGGTTGGGGTGCTATGTCGGGAACCTCCACGTGGTGCACCCTGGGCAACGTGGGTCATTGTAGTTGCGATTTTGCAACTTCAATGGCCGACGGCAAATATCCGACGGGGAGGGCAGGGGGTTTGGCGGTCGCTGTCTTTTGTGGCGGCCGCCTCCATCTGTCGTTTCTTTTAGGTGGGGCCCATCTCTGGGCCACCCTCCGGTTCTGTCCCGGAGGTCTCGGCGGGCTCGGTGTGCGCTTACCCCGCCGCCGGGCGGGCTGTGGGAGTGTCCCTCTCACGGTCACCGTCGCATATCGTAATCCGGTTGTGAAGTTTGTGGTCATGTCTCGCATTCCCACCGGACCGAGGGTCCTGGCTTAAACGCCCGGACCGCGAGGGAGAATGCCTCTATAAAAAGTACCCCGAATCCCAAGCGGCGGCGCACCGCGAGGGGATGCATGGCTGATGGGAAGTTCAGTCTCTAGTGCGACCCCCGTCAGAGTACCAGCCGACCCTCTGACGGGTTACGCTAGGCTTACCCAGGTACAGGGGGCACTGCCTGGGTGGACCGTCTTTTCCCCCATACTCGTGGGATTCATAATGGAAAATCTTTTACACAAAACCAAAATTGAAAATGACGTAGTGGGCGAAAAAGTGCCATTGGTACTAGTTGAGCGGATGGGCGTTCTGTCGGATTCCGACAGTGCGTCCAGCATAATGAGTGTGGCAAGCAGTGTGAGCGTGAACTCAAAGCGCTTACGCAAACGCCCGAGGGAGGTCGCAGAATCAGGGTCGGACTCGGCCTTGAGCGACACAGCGGTGCCGGCCCCCAAGGTCGGTACCAAAAAAGGCGGAAGAGGGAGGCCCGCTACTACCGGCAAATATGCCGGTATCGGCCTATCCAGGCGTGAAGCTGCGGCTGCGATGAAGGCCGCAGCGGCCGCCGAAAAACTGCAGGAGGACGAGCGGCAGATTGCGGCTCTGACTAAAAGGGTGACGGAAGGGAGAGTCACCCGCCTGTCGGAGTCGTCGTCTGCCATCTCAGACATGGAGGTCGAGGCAGAGGATTTACCTGCCTCTGACTTAAACCAAAGGGTATCTGACGCGGTTGCAGCAATCAAAAGGGTCAGCAAGGTCTCGAAGGGCCTTAGCGGCTGCAGCCAAAAAGCGTTGAAAGAGGCCACGACCTCCATCCTTGAAAGTGCGCAGGTGCTTCTGACCCGCACCACTACTGAAGAGACGGCACTGCTGCGAGCCCAAAACATAAAGCTCGCAGCGCAAATGGCGGAGCTCCGCAAGGAGCACGAGGAGCTCAAGGCGGAGATGGCCAACTTCCGCCGCGAGCACCTCAGGCGGGAGGTGGGCATTCCGCACGCAACGCCGCAAGCGCAACCGCAGTTGCCGTCACAAGAGACGGAATTGACTCGCCTGATCCGTAAGGAGATGGCGAGTTTTAATGCGCGCTTCTCAGTGCTTGAGGGGAGGATTTTACGGCCCCCTCTAGCTGCTGACCAACGCAGCAAACCGGCGCCGACGTATGCGGCTCAAACCGCAGCGCCCCGTGCCGCCCAACCGGCACAAGTGACTGCTGCAACAAATAAGAGGACTGTGCAAACTGCCGCCCCGCAAACTGCGGGGCCTATATCAAATAGGCAGTCAAAACAGAAGGCAAAACTGGCAAAAAAGACAGATGCCATGGCCGCTGCGCCCGCAAAAACTGGTAGGCCAGTAACGGGCGAACCCGCCACTAGAACTGAGGCGGAGTGGACGGTGGCGGGTGCCGCCAAAACCTCGAAGAAGGCGCGCCAGCGGGCCAAGAAACAGGCCCAGAGGGAACAAGCGGCGGCCAAGCGCCAGACGGCGAGGCTCAGTACCCCCCGCTCTACAGCAGTGGCTCTTACCCTGCAGCCGGGGGCGGAGGAGCGGGGCCTGACGTATGCCAAGATCTTGGCAAAGGCAAAAGCCGAGATCTCTCTTGGCGATCTCGGCATAACGGGCCTCCGGTGCAAAACCACTGCTACCGGCGGTCGCCTGTTAGAGGTGTCGGGAGCAACTAGTGGTCCCAAGGCAGACGCCCTCGCCGAGAAACTAAGGGCGTCTCTAGGCGCGGATGACGTCAAAGTGTCCAGGCCAACCAAGTGCGCAGACCTGCGCATTTCGGGCCTGGACGACTCCGTCAGTCAGGAGGAGGTCGCCGCTGCCGTCTCCGAGGCCGGAGGTTGCCCGCCGGACCAAATCAAGGCGGGCACGATACGCCGGGCTGTCTCCGGTCTCGGGACAATCTTTGTCAGCTGTCCCGTAGCGGCGGCCAAGAAGATAAAGGACAAACGGCTTTTGGTTGGATGGGTCTCGGCGCAGGTCACGCTCCTGGCGCCCAAGCCCTATCGGTGCTACCGATGTCTTGAAGAAGGACATGCGGGGGCACGGTGCACCGCTGGGGTAGACCGCAGCCAATTATGCTTCCGCTGCGGTCAGCCCGGTCACAAGGCTGGCGCTTGCACTGCCACGCCACACTGCGTCATCTGTGCGGCATCTGGCAAGCCAGCCGACCATAGGACCGGGTCAAAGGCCTGCGCCAGGCCCAAGAAGAACAATGCCAGGAGACAGCCGGCTCATCCACCGGCTGATGCGTCGAAGAAGGCAACCAGCTCCTCGCAGCCGGTTCACCCACCGGTTGCGGCAGAACTTCCGCCGAGGGCTGGCGAGGAGACAACGGCCATGGACACACAATAATGGCCCTACGTCGTCTCCTCCAAGCCAACATAAACCACTGCGCCAGGGCTCAGGATCTCTTGCTCCAGAGCATGGCGCAGTGGTCGATCGATGTGGCAGTTGTCGCCGAGCCGTATTTTGTGCCACCCAGGGATGACTGGGTGTGCGACACGAACCGCTCGGTGGCACTGCTCATGAGGTCTGCCGCCGACACCCTTCCCTTCGAGGCCGTCACCCGAGGGCGGGGCTATGTGGCGGCAGTTTGGGGAAATATTATGGTCGCGGGGGTGTATTTCGCCCCCAGCCTTTCTCTCGCCGACATGGAGGATATTATTTTGGAGTTGGGCACGGTCGTCAGTCGTAGCTGTCCTCGTCCCGTGATCGTCCTGGGGGATTTTAATGCCCAATCTACGGCTTGGGGTTCCCCGGCTACGGACGCGCGGGGCGAGTTAGTGGAGGAGTGGGCGGTCGAGCAGGGCCTGCTTCTCCTGAACCGGGGTTCCGTGCAGACGTGCGTGCGGATGCGGGGTGGGTCGATAGTGGACCTGTCTTTCGCTAGCCCCGCTCTCGCGCGCACCGTCCAGGACTGGCACGTCCTGGAGGGGGTGGAGACGCTATCTGATCATCGGTATATTCGATTTAGCGTCTCCGCCCAGACCTCGGTTGGGCCGGTCCAAGCGGCCCCGGTGGGCGTTGGAGACGGCCCGCGTTGGGCACTGAAGCGGCTGGACAGGGAGGCTCTCCTGGATGCCTCAATCGTCAAGGCCTGGCTGGACTCTCCAGACAGGCCCAATAACATCGACGAGGAGGCGGAGTGGTTCCGGGAGAGCATGTCGCACATTTGCGACGCTGGCATGCCCCGAGTCCGGCCGCTACCATCCAGGCGCCAAGTGTACTGGTGGTCGCAGTCGATCGCGCAGCTGCGCATCGCTTGTGTGCAGGAGCGACGCCGGTACGCTAGGTGCCGAAGAAGACGCCGCCGCCCCTTTACAGCGGCGGCCGAACAGGAAGAGGCGGAACTGTACAACCGCTACAGAGAAGCGAAGAGCGCCCTCCAGCTGGCCATCGTCCGGGCAAAGGCCCAGGCCAACGAAGAGCTGCTGGAGACTCTGGACCGAGAACCGTGGGGACGCCCCTACCTTATGGTGCGGGGCAAACTGCGCCAACGGGCTCCCCCACTGTCCCGGAGTCTCCAGCCACAGCTGCTGGAGGAGGTGGTGTGTGCGTTGTTTCCGTCGAGACCGGAGCACACACCACCGGCTATGGTTCCGCCTCGCAATGTGCCCGACGCGGAAGACGACATTGACGACGACGTGCCCGAAGTGACCCGGGTAGATTTGAGAGTGGCGGTGGCTCGCATCAAGAACACCGCCCCAGGGCCCGACGGCATTCCAGGCCGTGCATGGGTCCTGGCCATGGAGGCTCTCTGGCCCCGACTAGCGGGGCTCTTGAGCGCATGTTTGGAGCGGGGCCAGTTTCCAAGCCGGTGGAAGACCGGAAAGCTGGTCCTGCTCAAGAAGGAGGGGCGCCCCGCAGACTCACCATCTGCGTACAGGCCCATCGTGTTGCTGGACGAGGTGTGTAAGATTTTCGAGCGAATCATCGCTAGCCGCCTCGTCCAGCACATGACCATGGTGGGCCCGGATTTGGCGGACAACCAATTTGGTTTCCGCCAGGGGCGCTCTACGGTGGACGCAATCATGCGCGTGAGGGTCCTCGCGGAGGAGGCAGTCGCCCGGGGTGAGGTGGTCTTGGCGGTGTCGCTCGACATCGCCAACGCCTTCAACACCTTGCCCTGGAATATCATCCGAGAGGCACTCCGGTACCACGGGGTGCCGCACTACCTCCAACGCATTGTCGGGGCCTATTTGTCCGAAAGATCGGTGGTGTACCCGGGTCGAGAGGAATGGTGTCGGCGAGAGACGTCGTGCGGCGTTCCACAGGGATCGGTGTTGGGGCCGCTCCTGTGGAACGTGGGGTACGACTGGGCTCTGCGCGGTGCGCTTATCCACGGCGTCGGCGTCATTTGTTACGCCGACGATACGCTAGTAACAGCGCGTGGAAAGTCGTACCGGCAGGCGGCCATACGCGCGACTGCTGGTGTCGCGCACGTCGTGGGTAGGATCCGGCGGCTGGGCTTAGAGGTGGCATTGCACAAGTCTGAGGCCCTGTGTTTTCACGGGCCGAGGACGAAGCCGCCTCCGGGGTCCAGCATCATTGTAGGAGGGGTCT
Source organism: Deilephila elpenor (assembly GCA_949752805.1). Classification (NCBI taxonomy): domain Eukaryota; kingdom Metazoa; phylum Arthropoda; class Insecta; order Lepidoptera; family Sphingidae; genus Deilephila; species Deilephila elpenor. The sequence goes on from OX457108.1 coordinate 14,056,176, forward strand.
CCATCGCTGTCGAGTCGACGATGAAGTACCTTGGACTCGTCCTCGACAGTCGGTGGACATTCGGGCCGCACTTTACACGGCTCGCCCCCCGGTTGATGGGCGCCGCTTCTGCGCTCTCGCGCTTGCTGCCCAACCTGGGGGGGCCCAACTCCTCCTGCCGGAGGCTCTACATGGGGGTCGTACGGTCGATGGCATTATACGCCGCGCCAGTGTGGGCGGACTCCCTGACGGCCCGCAACATCGCCGCGCTGCGAAGGCCGCAGCGCGCGATGGCCGTCAGGGTCATAAGGGGATACCGTACGATCTCCTTTGAGGCAGCGAGCCTTCTAGCCGGATCCTCGCCCTGGGACCTCGACGCAAAGCTCCTCACGTCGCTCTATTGGTGGCGTGTGGAGGCGGTCGAGAGGGGCGAGCGCCTGGTGCCTCGACAGATAGAGGCACGCAGGGCAGCACTCCGCCAGGTCTTAGTGGCGGAGTGGCAGACGCGCCTAGCGCTACCCACGGCGGGGCACGCCGCTGTAGCGGCGGTAAGGCCCGTTCTAGAGGAGTGGCTTAATAGGAGCCACGGCGCCCTAAGCTTCCGGCTGACGCAGGTGCTTACCGGACATGGGTGTTTCGGGAAGTACCTGTGTCGACTAGGCCGGGAGCCGACATCCCAGTGCCACCATTGTGGTGATCGCCGCGACGATACGGCGTTGCACACGTTGGCGGAGTGCCCAGCTTGGGCTGAGCAGCGCCGTGACTTGGTCGCGGCCGTAGGTGCTGCGGGAAACCTCTCGCTTCCGGCTGTTGTGGCTACAATGGTCGGGAGCAAGTCAGGGTGGAGAGTTGTCGCCACCTTCTGCGAGGCCGTAATGCTCGCAAAGGAGGTGGCGGAAAGGGAGAGAGAGGCTGCCTCCTCTCTCCCCTCCCGCAGCAGACGCACTGGGCGTCGTAGGGTGGCCGACTTCCGGCCACCGTAGGGCGCGGCCTGTGGACGACAGACTCGGGGCGTCTTGTCGTCCGACCAGCAGCAGGCCTTGAGGCGGCGGCGTCGTGTTCCGCGCGCGCCTCGTAGTGGAGTCCTGCGGCCGGGGTGACGGCCGCAGTGGGTGACGGGGCCCGCCTGACTATGGCGGGCCAATACCCGTCGGGGGGTTGCGACGAATGCTTCGGCGATACCCGACCCTCCGACACACGGGTACGAGAGGAACACGGGTTGGTTTTTAGTCAGTAAGAGTCTGACAGCCCCCTCCGCGCCTCCCCCGGGCGGAGGATGTCCATGAGGATTTTCCAACCCGATACCAAAAAAAAAAAAAAAAAAAAAAAGGTTAGGTTAGGTTGGGGTGCTATGTCGGGAACCTCCAAGTGGTGCACCCTGGGCAACGTGGGTCATCGTAGTTGCGATTTGCAACTACCATGGCCGACGGCGAATATCCGACGGGGAGGGCAGGGGGTTTGGCGGTCGCTGTCTTTTGTGGCGGCCGCCTCCATCTGTCGTTTCTTTTAGGTGGGGCCCATCTCTGGGCCACCCTCCGGTTCTGTCCCGGAGGTTTCGACGGGCTCGGTGTGCGCTTACCCCGCCGCCGGGCGGGCTGTGGGAGTGTCCCTCTCATGGTCGCCGTCGCATATCGTAATCCGGTTGTGAAGTTTGTGGTCATGTCTCGCATTCCCACCGGACCGAGGGTCCTGGCTTAAACGCCCGGACCGCGAGGGAGGATGCCTCTATAAAAAGTACCCCGAATCCCAAGCGGCGGCGCACCGCGAGGGGATGCATGGCTGATGGGAAGTTCAGTCTCTAGTGCGACCCCCGTCAGAGTACCAGCCGACCCTCTGACGGGTTACGCTAGGCTTACCCAGGTACAGGGGGCACTGCCTGGGTGGACCTTCTTTTCCCCCATACTCGTGGGATTCATAATGGATAACCTTTTTAAACCTAAAAACGAAAATGAAGTAGTGGGAGATAAAGTACCTCTGGTACTAATTGAGCGGATGGGCGTGCTGTCGGACTCCGACAGTGCGTCTAGCGTCATGAGTGTGGCGAGCGGAAGTAGTGTGGGCGCAAAACGCATACGGAAACGCCAGAGAGAGGTTGCAGACTCAGGGTCGGACTCGGCCCTGAGTGACACAGCGGTGCCGGCCCCCAAGGTCGGTACCAAAAAAGGTGGAAGAGGCAGGCCCACTACTACCGGCAAATATGCCGGTATCGGCCTAGCCAGGCGCGAGGCTGCGGCAGCGATAAAGGCCGCAGCGGCCGCCAAAAAACAGGAGGAGGACGAGCGGCAGATTGCGGCTCTGACAAAAAGGGTGACGGAAGGGAGAGTCACTCGCCTGTCGGAGTCGTCGTCTGCCGTCTCTGAGATGGAGGTCGAGGCAGAGAATCTACCTGCCTCTGACCTAAACCAGAGGGTGGCTGACGCGGTTGCAGCCATTAAAAGGGTCAGCAAGGTTTCGAAGGGCCTTAGCGGCTGCAGCCAAAAAGCTCTTAAAGAGGCCACGACCTCCATCCTCGAAAGTGCGGAGGTGCTTCTGACCCGCACCACTACCGAAGAGACGGCGCTGCTGCGAGCCCAGAACGCAAGGCTCGCAGCGCAAATGGCGGAGCTCCGCAAGGAGCACGAGGAGCTCAAGGCGGAGATGGCCAACTTCCGCCGCAAGCACCTCAGGCGTGAGGTGGGCCTTCCGCACGCAACGCCGCAACCGCAACCGCAGTTGCCGTCACAAGAGACGGAATTGACTCGCCTGATCCGTAAGGAGATGGCGAGTTTTAATGCGCGCTTCTCAGTGCTTGAGGGGAGGATTTTACGGCCCCCTCTAGCTGCTGACCAACGCAGCAAACCGGCGCCGACGTATGCGGCTCAAACCGCAGCGCCCCGTGCCGCCCAACCGGCACAAGTGGCTGCCGCCCCGCAAACTACGGGGTCCAAGTCAAAAAAGGAGGCTAAACTGGCCAAAAAGGCAGGTCCCACGGCTGTTCCGCCAGCACAATCAGTTAAGCCAGGAACACACGAACCCGCCACTAGACCTGAGGCGGAGTGGACTGTGGCGGGCGCCGCCAAACACTCCAAAAAGGCGCGCCAGCGGGCCAAGAAGCAGGCCCAAAAGGAACAAGCGGCGGCCAAGCGCCAGACAGCGAGGCTCAGTACCCCCCGCTCAACAGCAGTGGTTCTTACCCTGCAGCCGGGGGCAGAGGAGCGGGGCCTTACATACGCCAAGATCCTGGCGAGGGCGAAAGCCGAGATCTCTCTTGGCGATCTCGGCATAACGGGCCTCCGGTGCAAAACCACTGCTACCGGCGGTCGCCTGTTAGAGGTGTCGGGAGCAACTAGTGGTCCCAAGGCAGACGCCCTCGCCGAGAAACTAAGGGCGTCTCTAGGCCCGGATGACGTCAAAGTGTCCAGGCCAACCAAGTGCGCAGATCTGCGCATTTCGGGCCTGGACGACTCCGTCACTGTGGAAGAGGTCGCCGCTGCCATCTCCAAGGCCGGAGGATGCCCGCCGGATCAAGTCAAGGCGGGCACGATTCGCCGGGGTGTCTCCGGTCTCGGGACAATCTTAGTTAGCTGTCCCGTAGCGGCGGCCAAAAAAGTCAAGGACAAACGGCTGCTGGTTGGATGGGTCTCGGCGCAGGTCACGCTTCTGGCGCCCAAGCCCTACCGGTGCTACCGCTGTCTTGAAGAAGGACATGCGGGGGCACGGTGCACCGCTGGGGTAGACCGCAGCCAATTGTGTTTCCGCTGCGGTCAGCCCGGTCACAAGGCTGGCACCTGCACTGCCACGCCGCACTGCGTCATCTGTGCGGCATCTGGCAAGCCAGCCGACCATAGGACCGGGTCAAAGGCCTGCGCTAGGCCCAAACAGAAAAATGGCAGGAGACAGCCGGTTCATCCACCGGCTAGTATCAAGGATACTACAAAGAAGGCAACCAGCTCCTCGCAGCCGGTTCACCCGCCGGTTGCGGCAGAACATCCGCCGAGGGCTGGGGAGGAGACAACGGCCATGGACATACAATAATGGCCCTACGTCGTCTCCTCCAAGCCAACATAAACCACTGCGCCAGGGCTCAGGATCTCTTGCTCCAGAGCATGGCGCAGTGGTCGATCGATGTGGCAGTTGTCGCCGAGCCGTACTTTGTGCCACCCAGGGATGACTGGGTGTGCGACACGAACCGCTCGGTGGCACTGCTCATGAGGTCTGCCGCCGACACCCTTCCCTTCGAGGCCGTCACCCGAGGGCGGGGCTATGTCGCGGCAGTTTGGGGAAATATTATGGTCGCGGGGGTGTATTTCGCCCCCAGCCTTTCTCTCGCCGACATGGAGGATATTATTTTGGAGTTGGGCACGGTCGTCAGTCGTAGCCGTCCTCGTCCCGTGATCGTCCTGGGAGACTTCAACGCCCAATCTACGGCTTGGGGTTCCCCGGCTACGGACGCGCGGGGCGAGTTAGTGGAGGAGTGGGCGGTCGAGCAGGGCCTGCTTCTCCTGAACCGGGGTTCCGTGCAGACGTGCGTGCGGATGCGGGGTGGGTCGATAGTGGACCTGTCTTTCGCTAGCCCCGCTCTCGCGCGCACCGTCCAGGACTGGCACGTCCTGGAGGGGGTGGAGACGCTATCTGATCATCGGTATATTCGATTTAGCGTCTCCGCCCAGACCTCGGTTGGGCCGGTCCAAGCGGCCCCGGTGGGCGTTGGAGACGGCCCGCGTTGGGCACTGAAGCGGCTGGACAGGGAGGCTCTCCTGGATGCCTCAATCGTCAAGGCCTGGCTGGACTCTCCAGACAGGCCCAATAACATCGACGAGGAGGCGGAGTGGTTCCGGGAGAGCATGTCGCACATTTGCGACGCTGGCATGCCCCGAGTCCGGCCGCTACCATCCAGGCGCCAAGTGTACTGGTGGTCGCAGTCGATCGCGCAGCTGCGCATCGCTTGTGTACAGGAGCGACGCCGGTACGCTAGGTGCCGAAGAAGACGCCGCCGCCCCTTTACAGCGGCGGCCGAACAGGAAGAGGCGGAACTGTACAACCGCTACAGAGAAGCGAAGAGCGCCCTCCAGCTGGCCATCGTCCGGGCAAAGGCCCAGGCCAACGAAGAGCTGCTGGAGACTCTGGACCGAGAACCGTGGGGACGCCCCTACCTTATGGTGCGGGGCAAACTGCGCCAACGGGCTCCCCCACTGTCCCGGAGTCTCCAGCCACAGCTGCTGGAGGAGGTGGTGTGTGCGTTGTTTCCGTCGAGACCGGAGCACACACCACCGGCTATGGTTCCGCCTCGCAATGTGCCCGACGCGGAAGACGACATTGACGACGACGTGCCCGAAGTGACCCGGGTAGATTTGAGAGTGGCGGTGGCTCGCATCAAGAACACCGCCCCAGGGCCCGACGGCATTCCAGGCCGTGCATGGGTCCTGGCCATGGAGGCTCTCTGGCCCCGACTAGCGGGGCTCTTGAGCGCATGTTTGGAGCGGGGCCAGTTTCCAAGCCGGTGGAAGACCGGAAAGCTGGTCCTGCTCAAGAAGGAGGGGCGCCCCGCAGACTCACCATCTGCGTACAGGCCCATCGTGTTGCTGGACGAGGTGTGCAAGATTTTCGAGCGAATCATCGCTAGCCGCCTCGTCCAGCACATGACCATGGTGGGTCCGGATTTGGCGGACAACCAATTTGGTTTCCGCCAGGGGCGCTCCACGGTGGATGCCATCATGCGCGTGAGGGTCCTCGCGGAGGAGGCTGTCGCCCGGGGCGAGGTGGTCTTGGCGGTGTCGCTCGACATCGCCAACGCTTTCAACACCTTGCCCTGGAGTATCATCAGAGAGGCACTCCGGTACCACGGGGTGCCGCGCTACCTCCAACGCATTGTCGGGGCCTATTTGTCAGAAAGATCGGTGGTGTACCCGGGTCGAGAGGAGTGGTGTCGGCGAGAGACGTCGTGCGGCGTTCCGCAGGGGTCGGTATTGGGGCCGCTCCTGTGGAACGTGGGGTACGACTGGGCTCTGCGCGGTGCGCTTATCCACGGCGTCGGCGTCATTTGTTACGCCGACGATACACTAGTAACAGCGCGTGGAAAGTCGTACCGGCAGGCGGCCATACGCGCGACTGCTGGTGTCGCGCACGTCGTGGGTAGGATTCGGCGGCTGGGCTTAGAGGTGGCATTGCACAAGTCCGAGGCTCTGTGTTTTCATGGGCCGAGGACGAAGCCGCCTCCGGGTTCCAGCATCATTGTAGGAGGGGTCTCCATCGCTGTCGAGTCGACGATGAAGTACCTTGGACTCGTCCTCGACAGTCGGTGGACATTCGGGCCGCACTTTACACGGCTCGCCCCCCGGTTGATGGGCGCCGCTTCTGCGCTCTCGCGCTTGCTGCCCAACCTGGGGGGGCCCAACTCCTCCTGCCGGAGGCTCTACATGGGGGTCGTACGGTCGATGGCGCTATACGCCGCGCCAGTGTGGGCGGACTCCCTGACGGCCCGTAACATCGCCGCGCTGCGAAGGCCGCAACGCGCGATGGCCGTCAGGATCATAAGGGGATACCGTACGATCTCCTTTGAGGCAGCGAGCCTCCTAGCCGGATCCTCGCCCTGGGACCTCGACGCAAAGCTCCTCACGTCGCTCTATTGGTGGCGTGTGGAGGCGGTCGAGAGGGGCGAGCGCCTGGTGCCTCGACAGATAGAGGCACGCAGGGCAGCACTCCGCCAGGTCTTAGTGGCGGAGTGGCAGACGCGCCTAGCGCTACCCACGGCGGGGCACGCCGCTGTAGCGGCGGTAAGGCCCGTTCTTGAGGAGTGGCTCAATAGGAGCCACGGCGCCCTAAGCTTCCGGCTGACGCAGGTGCTTACCGGACATGGGTGTTTCGGGAAGTACCTGTGTCGACTAGGCCGGGAGCCGACGTCCCAGTGCCACCATTGTGGTGATCGCCGCGACGACACGGCGTTGCATACGCTGGCGGAGTGCCCAGCTTGGGCTGAGCAGCGCCGTGACTTGGTCGCGGCCGTAGGTGCTGCGGGAAACCTCTCGCTTCCGGCCGTTGTGTCTACAATGGTCGGGAGCAGGTCAGGATGGAAAGCTGTCGCCACCTTCTGCGAGCTCGTGATGCTCGCAAAGGAGGTGGCAGAAAGGGAGAGAGAGGCTGCCTCCTCTCTCCCCTCCCGCAGCAGACGCACTGGGCGTCGTAGGGTGGCCGACTTTCGGCCACCGTAGGGCGCGGCCTGTGGACGACAGACTCGGGGCGTCTTGTCGTCCGACCAGCAGCAGGCCTTGAGGCGGCGGCGTCGTGTTCCGCGCGCGCCTCGTAGTGGAGTCCTGCGGCCGGGGTGACGGCCGCAGTGGGTGACGGGGCCCGCCTGACTATGGCGGGCCAATACCCGTCGGGGGGTTGCGACGAATGCTTCGGCGATACCCGACCCTCCGACACACGGGTACGAGAGGAACACGGGTTGGTTTTTAGTCAGTAAGAGTCTGACAGTCCCCTCCGCGCCTCCCCCGGGCGGAGGATGTCCATGAGGATTTTCCAACCCGATACCAAAAAAAAAAAAAAAAAAAAGGTTAGGTTAGGTTAGGTTAGGTTAGGTTGGGGCTCGTAGTGGAGTCCTGCGGCCGGGGTGACGGCCGCAGTGGGTGACGGGGCCCGCCTGACTATGGCGGGCCAATACCCGTCGGGGGGTTGCGACGAATGCTTCGGCGATACCCGACCCTCCGACACACGGGTACGAGAGGAACACGGGTTGGTTTTTAGTCAGTAAGAGTCTGACAGTCCCCTCCGCGCCTCCCCCGGGCGGAGGATGTCCATGAGGATTTTCCAACCCGATACCAAAAAAAAAAAAAAAAAAGGTTAGGTTGGGGTGGGGTGCTATGTCGGGAACCTCCACGTGGTGCACCCTGGGCAACGTGGGTCATCGTAGTTGCGATTTTGCAACTTCAATGGCCGACGGCAAATATCCGACGGGGAGGGCAGGTTTGGCGGTCGCTGTCTTTTGTGGCGGCCGCCTCTATCTGTCGTTTATTCTAGGTGGGGCCCATCTCTGGGCCACCCTCCGGTTCTGTCCCGGAGGTTTCGGCGGGCCCGGTGTGCGCTTACCCCGCCGCCGGGCGGGCTGTGGGAGTGTCCCTCTCACGGTCACCGTCGCATATCGTAATCCGGTTGTGAAGTTTGTGGTCATGTCTCGCATTCTCACCGGACCGAGGGTCCTGGCTTAAACGCCCGGACCGCGAGGGAGGATGCCTCTATAAAAAGTACCCCGAATCCCAAGCGGCGGCGCACCGCGAGGGGATGCATGGCTGATGGGAAGTTCAGTCTCTAGTGCGACCCCCGTCAGAGTACCAGCCGACCCTCTGACGGGTTACGCTAGGCTTACCCAGGTACAGGGGGCACTGCCTGGGTGGACCTTCTTTTCCCCCATACTCGTGGGTCTAACAATGGAACTTTTAAATACACCAAAAACCAATGATGACGGAGTGGGAGCAAAAGTACCTCTGGTACTCGTTGAGAGAATGGGCGTGCTGTCGGATTCCGACAGTGCGTCCAGCGTTATGAGTGTGGCGAGCGCGGTGAGCGTAAACTCAAATCGTTTACGCAAACGCCAGAGAGAGAGTGCAGACTCAGGGTCGGATTCGGCCCTGAGTGACACAGCGGTGCCGGCCCCCAAGGTCGGTGCCAAAAAGGGCGGCAGAGGTAGGCCCGCCACTACTGGCAAATATGCCGGTATCGGCCTATCCAGGCGTGAGGCTGCGGCTGCAATGAAGGCCGCAGCAGCCGCCGAAAAGCTGGAGGAGGACGAGCGGCAGATTGCGGCTCTGACGAAACGGGTGACGGAAGGGAGAGTCACTCGCCTGTCGGAGTCGTCGTCTGCTGTCTCGGATATGGAGGTCGAGGCAGAGGATTTACCTGCCTCTGATCTAAACCAGAGAGTGGCCGACGCGGTTGCGGCAATAAAAAGGGTCAGCAAGGTATCAAAGGGCCTTAGCGGCTGCAGCCAGAAGGCACTCAAAGAGGCAACGACCTCCATCCTGGAGAGTGCTCAGGTGCTCCTGACCCGCACCACAACTGAAGAGACGGCGCTGCTGCGGGCCCAAAACGTAAGGCTCGCAGCGCAAATGGCGGAGCTCCGCAAGGAGCACGAGGAGCTCAAGGCGGAGATGGCCAACTTCCGCCGCGAGCACCTCAGGCGGGAGGTGGGCCTTCCGCCGACAACGCCGCAACCGCAACCGCAGCTGCCGGCACAGGAGTCGGAGGTGACTCGCCTGATCCGGCAGGAGATGGCGAGCTTCAACGCACGCTTCTCAGTGCTTGAGGGGAGGATTTTACGGCCCCCTCTAGCTGCAGACCAACGCAGCTCTCCGGCGCCGTCGTATGCGGCCCAAACTGCAGCGCCCCGTGCCGCCCAACCGGCACAAGCGGCTGCTGCCACGAATACAAGGAGTGTCCCAACTGCCGCCCCGCAAAAGGAAATTGCGGGGCTTAAATCAAACAGGCAGTCGAAAAAAGACGCAAAACTGGCGAAAAAGACAGGTGCTCCGGCTGCTCCGCCAGCACAAACTGTCAGACCTGAGGCGGAGTGGACGGTGGCGGGCGCCGCCAAACACTCAAAAAAGGCGCGCCAGCGGGCTAGGAAGCAGGCCCAGAAAGACCAAGCGGCGGCCAAGCGCCAGACCGCAAGACTCAGTACCCCCCGCTCTACAGCAGTGGTTCTTACCCTGCAGCCGGGGGCGGAAGACCGGGGCCTTACATACGCCAAGATACTGGCAAAGGCGAAAGCCGAGATCTCTCTTGGTGATCTCGGCATAACGGGCATCAAGTGTAAGACCACTGCTACCGGCGGTCGCCTGTTAGAGGTGTCGGGATCAACTAGCGGTCCCAAGGCAGACGCCCTCGCCGAAAAGCTCAGGGCGTCATTAGGCCAGGAGGATGTAAGAGTGTCCAGGCCAACCAAGTGCGCAGATCTGCGCATTTCGGGCCTGGACGACTCCGTCACGCAGGAGGAGGTCGCCGCTGCCATCTCCGGGGCCGGAGGTTGCCCGCCGGACCAAGTCAAGGCGGGCACTATACGCCGGGCTGTCTCCGGTCTCGGGACAATTTTCGTCAGCTGTCCCGTGGCGGCGGCCAAGAAGGTTGCAGGTAAACGGCTTTTGGTGGGATGGGTCTCGGCGCAGGTCACGCTCCTGGCGCCCAAGCCCTATCGGTGCTACCGTTGTCTGGAAGAAGGACATGCGGGGGCACGGTGCACCGCTGGGGTAGACCGCAGCCAACTCTGCTTCCGCTGCGGTCAGCCCGGTCACAAGGCTGGCACTTGCACTGCCACGCCGCACTGCGTCATCTGTGCGGCATCTGGCAAGCCAGCCGACCATAGGACCGGGTCAAAGGCCTGCGCCAGGCCCAAGAAAAATAATGCCAGGAGACAGCCGGGTCATCCACCGGCTAATGCGTCCAAGAAGGCAACCAGCTCCTCGCAGCCGGTTCACCCGCCGGTTGCGGCAGAACATCCGCCGAGGGTTGGGGAGGAGACAACAGCCATGGACACTCAATAATGGCCCTACGTCGTCTCCTCCAAGCCAATATAAACCACTGCGCCAGAGCTCAGGATCTCTTGCTCCAGAGCATGGCGCAGTGGTCGATCGATGTGGCAGTTGTCGCCGAGCCGTACTTTGTGCCACCCAGGGATGACTGGGTGTGCGACACGAACCGCTCGGTGGCACTGCTCATGAGGTCTGCCGCCGACACCCTTCCCTTCGAGGCCGTCACCCGAGGGCGGGGCTATGTCGCGGCAGTTTGGGGAAATATTATGGTCGCGGGGGTGTATTTCGCCCCCAGCCTTTCTCTCGCCGACATGGAGGACATTATTCTGGAGTTGGGCACGGTCGTCAGTCGTAGCCGTCCTCGTCCCGTGATCGTCCTGGGGGACTTCAATGCCCAATCTACGGCTTGGGGTTCCCCAGCTACGGACGCGCGGGGCGAGTTAGTGGAGGAGTGGGCGGTCGAGCAGGGCCTGCTTCTCCTTAACCGGGGTTCCGTGCAGACGTGCGTGCGGATGCGGGGTGGTTCCATAGTGGACCTGTCGTTTGCTTGCCCCGTTCTCGCGCGCACCGTCCAGGACTGGCACGTCCTGGAGGGGGTGGAGACGCTGTCTGATCATCGATATATTCGATTTAGCGTCTCCGCCCAGACCTCGGTTGGGCCGGTCCAAGCGGCCCCGGTGGGCGTTGGAGACGGCCCGCGTTGGGCACTGAAGCGGCTGGACAGGGAGGCTCTCCTGGATGCCTCAATCGTCAAGGCCTGGCTGGACTCTCCAGACAGGCCCAATAACATCGACGAGGAGGCGGAGTGGTTCCGGGAGAGCATGTCGCACATTTGTGACGCTGGCATGCCCCGAGTCCGGCCGTTACCTTCCAGGCGCCAAGTGTACTGGTGGTCGCAGTCGATCGCGCAGCTGCGCATCGCTTGTGTGCAGGTGCGACGCCGGTACGCTAGGTGCCGAAGGAGAAGACGCCGCCGCCCCTTTACAGCGGCGGCCGAACAGGAAGAGGTGGAACTATACAATCGCTATAGAGAGGCGAAGAGCGCCCTCCAGCTGGCCATCGTCCGGGCAAAGGCCCAGGCCAACCAAGAGCTGCTGGAGACTCTGGACCGAGAGCCGTGGGGACGCCCCTACCTTATGGTGCGGGGCAAGCTGCGCCAACGGGCTCCCCCACTGTCCCGGAGTCTCCAGCCGCAGCTGCTGGAGGAGGTGGTGTGTGCGTTGTTTCCGTCGAGACCGGAGCACACACCACCGGCTATGGTTCCGCCTCGCAATGTGCCCGACGCGGAAGACGACAGTGACGACGACGTGCCCGAAGTGACCCGGGTAGATTTGAGAGTGGCGGTGGCTCGCATCAAGAACACCGCCCCAGGGCCCGACGGCATTCCAGGCCGTGCATGGGTCCTGGCCATGGAGGCTCTCTGGCCCCGACTAGCGGGGCTCTTGAGCGCATGTTTGGAGCGGGGCCAGTTTCCAAGCCGGTGGAAGACCGGAAAGCTGGTCCTGCTCAAGAAGGAGGGGCGCCCCGCAGACTCACCATCTGCATACAGGCCCATCGTGTTGCTGGACGAGGTGTGTAAGATTTTCGAGCGAATCATCGCTAGCCGCCTCGTCCAGCACATGACCAGGGTGGGCCCAGATTTGGCGGACAACCAATTTGGTTTCCGCCAGGGGCGCTCCACGGTGGATGCAATCATGCGCGTGAGGGTCCTCGCGGAGGAGGCAGTCGCCCGGGGTGAGGTGGTCTTGGCGGTGTCGCTCGACATCGCCAACGCCTTCAACACCTTGCCCTGGAATATCATCCGAGAGGCACTCCGGTACCACGGGGTGCCGCGCTACCTCCAACGCATTGTCGGGGCCTATTTGTCGGATAGATCGGTGGTGTACCCGGGTCGAGAGGAGTGGTGTCGGCGAGAGACGTCGTGCGGCGTTCCGCAGGGATCGGTGTTGGGGCCGCTCCTGTGGAACGTGGGGTACGACTGGGCTCTGCGCGGTGCGCTTATCCACGGCGTCGGCGTCATTTGTTACGCCGACGATACGCTAGTAACAGCGCGTGGAAAGTCGTACCGGCAGGCGGCCATACGCGCGACTGCTGGTGTCGCGCACGTCGTGGGTAGGATTCGGCGGCTGGGCTTAGAGGTGGCATTGCACAAGTCCGAGGCTCTGTGTTTTCATGGGCCGAGGACGAAGCCGCCTCCGGGGTCCAGCATCATTGTAGGAGGGGTCTCCATCGCTGTCGAGTCGACGATGAAGTACCTTGGACTCGTCCTTGACAGTCGGTGGACATTCGGGCCGCACTTTACACGGCTCGCCCCCCGGTTGATGGGCGCCGCTTCTGCGCTCTCGCGCTTGCTGCCCAACCTGGGGGGGCCCAACTCCTCCTGCCGGAGGCTCTACATGGGGGTCGTACGGTCGATGGCGCTGTACGCCGCGCCAGTGTGGGCGGACTCCCTGACGGCCCGTAACGTCGCCGCGCTGCGAAGGCCGCAACGCGCGATGGCCGTCAGGGTCATAAGGGGATACCGTACGATCTCCTTTGAGGCAGCGAGCCTCCTAGCCGGATCCTCGCCCTGGGACCTCGACGCAAAGCTCCTCACGTCGCTCTATTGGTGGCGTGTGGAGGCGGTCGAGAGGGGCGAGCGCCTGGTGCCTCGACAGATAGAGGCACGCAGGGCAGCGCTCCGCCAGGTCTTAGTGGCGGAGTGGCAGACGCGCCTAGCGCTACCCACGGCGGGGCACGCCGCTGTAGCGGCGGTAAGGCCCGTTCTTGAGGAGTGGCTCAACAGGAGCCACGGCGCCCTAAGCTTCCGGCTGACGCAGGTGCTTACCGGACATGGGTGTTTCGGGAAGTACCTGTGTCGACTAGGCCGGGAGCCGACGTCCCAGTGCCACCATTGTGGTGATTGCCGCGACGACACGGCGTTGCACACGTTGGCGGAGTGCCCAGCTTGGGCTGAGCAGCGCCGTGACTTGGTCGCGGCCGTAGGTGCTGCGGGAAACCTCTCGCTTCCGGCTGTTGTGGCTACAATGGTCGGGAGCCAGTCAGGGTGGAGAGTTGTCGCCACCTTCTGCGAGGCCGTTATGCTCGCAAAGGAGGTGGCGGAAAGGGAGAGAGAGGCTGCCTCCTCTCTCCCCTCCCGCAGCAGACGCACTGGGCGTCGTAGGGTGGCCGACTTCCGGCCACCGTAGGGCGCGGCCTGCGGACGACAGACTCGGGGCGTCTTGTCGTCCGACCAGCAGCAGGCCTTGAGGCGGCGGCGTCGTGTTCCGCGCGCGCCTCGTAGTGGAGTCCTGCGGCCGGGGTGACGGCCGCAGTGGGTGACGGGGCCCGCCTGACTATGGCGGGCCAATACCCGTCGGGGGGTTGCGACGAATGCTTCGGCGATACCCGACCCTCCGACACACGGGTACGAGAGGAACACGGGTTGGTTTTTAGTCAGTAAGAGTCTGACAGTCCCCTCCGCGCCTCCCCCGGGCGGAGGATGTCCATGAGGATTTTCCAACCCGATACCAAAAAAAAAAAAAAAAAAAAAGGTTAGGTTGGGGTGCAATGTCGGGAACCTCCACGTGGTGCACCCTGGGCAACGTGGGTCATCGTAGTTGCGATTTTGCAACTTCAATGGCCGACGGCAAATATCCGACGGGGAGGGCAGGGGGTTTGGCGGTCGCTGTCTTTTGTGGCGGCCGCCTCCATCTGTCGTTTCTTTTAGGTGGGGCCCATTTCTGGGCCACCCTCCGGTTCTGTCCCGGAGGTTTCGACGGGCTCGGTGTGCGCTTACCCCGCCGCCGGGCGGGCTGTGGGAGTGTCCCTCTCACGGTCACCGTCGCATATCGTAATCCGGTTGTGAAGTTTGTGGTCATGTCTCGCATTCTCACCGGACCGAGGGTCCTGGCTTAAACGCCCGGACCGCGAGGGAGGATGCCTCTATAAAAAGTACCCCGAATCCCAAGCGGCGGCGCACCGCGAGGGGATGCATGGCTGATGGGAAGTTCAGTCTCTAGTGCGACCCCCGTCAGAGTACCAGCCGACCCTCTGACGGGTTACGCTAGGCTTACCCAGGTACAGGGGGCACTGCCTGGGTGGACCGTCTTTTCCCCCATACTCGTGGGACTAAATATGGATTACCTATTAAACAAAACCAAAACCGAAAATGATGTTGTGGGCGAAAAAGTACCTTTGGTACTCGTTGAGCGGATGGGCGTGCTGTCGGATTCCGACAGTGCGTCCAGCGTTATGAGTGTGGCGAGCGCGGTGAGTGAAAACTCAAAGCGCCTACGCAAACGCCGGAGAGAGGGCATAGACTCAGGGTCGGACTCGGCTCTGAGCGACACAACGGTGCCGGCCCGCAAGGTCGGTGCCAAAAAAGGCGGAAGAGGAAGGCCCGCCACTACCGGCAAATATGCCGGTATCGGCCTATCCAGGCGCGAGGCTGCGGCTGCGATGAAGGCCGCAGCGGCCGCCGAAAAACTGCAGGAGGACGAGCGGCAGATTGCGGCTCTGACTAAAAGGGTGACGGAAGGGAGAGTCACCCGCCTGTCGGAGTCGTCGTCTGCCGTCTCTGACATGGAGGTCGAGGCAGAGAATTTACCTGCCTCTGACCTAAACCAAAGGGTGGCTGACGCGGTTGCAGCCATTAAAAGGGTCAGCAAGGTTTCGAAGGGCCTTAGCGGCTGCAGCCAAAAGGCGCTGAAAGAGGCCACGACCTCCATCCTCGAAAGCGCCGAGGTGCTTCTGACCCGCACCACTACCGAAGAGACGGCACTGCTGCGAGCCCAGAACATAAAGCTCGCAGCGCAAATGGCGGAGCTCCGCAAGGAGCACGAGGAGCTCAAGGCGGAGATGGCCAACTTCCGCCGCGAGCACCTCAGGCGTGAGGTGGGCCTTCCGCACGCAACAACGCCGCAACCG
Organism: Deilephila elpenor; assembly: GCA_949752805.1. NCBI lineage: Eukaryota > Metazoa > Arthropoda > Insecta > Lepidoptera > Sphingidae > Deilephila > Deilephila elpenor. The sequence continues at coordinate 14,071,562 of OX457108.1, forward strand.
CAACCGCAGTTGCCGTCACAAGAGACGGAATTGACTCGCCTGATCCGTAAGGAGATGGCGAGTTTTAATGCGCGCTTCTCGGTGCTTGAGGGGAGGATTTTGCGTCCCCCTCTAGCTGCTGACCAACGCAGCACACCGGCGCCGACGTATGCGGCTCAAACCGCAGCGCCCCGTGCCGCCCAACCTGCACAAGTGGCTTCTGCCACAAATAAGAGGACTGTGCAAACTGCCGCCCCGCAAAAAGAAACTGCGGGGCCTAAATCGAACAGGCAGTTAAAAGAGAAGGCCAAACTGGCAAAAAAGGCAGGTGCCACGGCTGCTGCGCCTGCACAAACTGTCAGACCTGAGGCGGAGTGGACGGTTGTGGGCGCCGCCAAACAATCCAAAAAGGCGCGCCAGAAGGCCAAAAAGCAGGCCCAGAAAGTACAAGCGGCGGCCAAGCGCCAAACTGCGAGGCTCAGTACCCCCCGCTCTACAGCAGTGGCTCTTACCCTGCAGCCGGGGGCGGAGGAGCGGGGCCTGACGTATGCCAAAATATTGGCAAAAGCGAAAGCCGAGATCTCTCTCAGCGATCTCGGCATAACGGGCATCCGGTGTAAGACCACTGCAACCGGCGGCCGCCTTCTAGAGGTGTCGGGAACGACTAGTGGTCCCAAAGCGGACGCCCTCGCTGACAGACTCAGGGCGTCTCTGGGCTCTGATGATGTCAAGGTGTCCAGGCCAACCAAATGCGCAGACCTCCGCATTTCGGGCCTGGACGATTCTGTCACGGAGGAAGAGGTCGCCGCTGCCATCTCCAAGGCCGGAGGATGCCCGCCGGATCAAGTCAAGGCGGGCACGATACGCCGGGGTGTCTCCGGTCTCGGGTCAATTTTGGTCAGCTGTCCCGTAGCGGCGGCCAAAAAGCTGAAGAATAAAAGGCTGCTGGTTGGATGGGTCTCGGCGCAGGTCACGCTCCTGGCGCCCAAGCCATATAGGTGCTACCGATGTCTTGAGGAAGGACATGCGGGGGCACGGTGCACCGCTGGGGTAGACCGCAGCCAATTGTGCTTCCGCTGCGGTCAGCCCGGTCACAAGGCTGGCACATGCACTGCCACGCCGCACTGCGTCATCTGTGCGGCATCTGGCAAGCCAGCCGACCATAGGACCGGGTCAAAGGCCTGCGCTAGGCCCAAACAGAAAAATGGCAGGAGACAGCCGGTTCATCCACCGGCTAGTATCAAGGATACTACAAAGAAGGCAACCAGCTCCTCGCAGCCGGTTCACCCGCCGGTTGCGGCAGAACATCCGCCGAGGGCTGGGGAGGAGACAACGGCCATGGACATACAATAATGGCCCTACGTCGTCTCCTCCAAGCCAACATAAACCACTGCGCCAGGGCTCAGGATCTCTTGCTCCAGAGCATGGCGCAGTGGTCGATCGATGTGGCAGTTGTCGCCGAGCCGTACTTTGTGCCACCCAGGGATGACTGGGTGTGCGACACGAACCGCTCGGTGGCACTGCTCATGAGGTCTGCCGCCGACACCCTTCCCTTCGAGGCCGTCACCCGAGGGCGGGGCTATGTCGCGGCAGTTTGGGGAAATATTATGGTCGCGGGGGTGTATTTCGCCCCCAGCCTTTCTCTCGCCGACATGGAGGATATTATTTTGGAGTTGGGCACGGTCGTCAGTCGTAGCCGTCCTCGTCCCGTGATCGTCCTGGGAGACTTCAACGCCCAATCTACGGCTTGGGGTTCCCCGGCTACGGACGCGCGGGGCGAGTTAGTGGAGGAGTGGGCGGTCGAGCAGGGACTGCTTCTCCTGAACCGGGGTTCCGTGCAGACGTGCGTGCGGATGCGGGGTGGGTCGATAGTGGACCTGTCTTTCGCTAGCCCCGCTCTCGCGCGCACCGTCCAGGACTGGCACGTCCTGGAGGGGGTGGAGACGCTATCTGATCATCGGTATATTCGATTTAGCGTCTCCGCCCAGACCTCGGTTGGGCCGGTCCAAGCGGCCCCGGTGGGCGTTGGAGACGGCCCGCGTTGGGCACTGAAGCGGCTGGACAGGGAGGCTCTCCTGGATGCCTCAATCGTCAAGGCCTGGCTGGACTCTCCAGACAGGCCCAATAACATCGACGAGGAGGCGGAGTGGTTCCGGGAGAGCATGTCGCACATTTGCGACGCTGGCATGCCCCGAGTCCGGCCGCTACCATCCAGGCGCCAAGTGTACTGGTGGTCGCAGTCGATCGCGCAGCTGCGCATCGCTTGTGTACAGGAGCGACGCCGGTACGCTAGGTGCCGAAGAAGACGCCGCCGCCCCTTTACAGCGGCGGCCGAACAGGAAGAGGCGGAACTGTACAACCGCTACAGAGAAGCGAAGAGCGCCCTCCAGCTGGCCATCGTCCGGGCAAAGGCCCAGGCCAACGAAGAGCTGCTGGAGACTCTGGACCGAGAACCGTGGGGACGCCCCTACCTTATGGTGCGGGGCAAACTGCGCCAACGGGCTCCCCCACTGTCCCGGAGTCTCCAGCCACAGCTGCTGGAGGAGGTGGTGTGTGCGTTGTTTCCGTCGAGACCGGAGCACACACCACCGGCTATGGTTCCGCCTCGCAATGTGCCCGACGCGGAAGACGACATTGACGACGACGTGCCCGAAGTGACCCGGGTAGATTTGAGAGTGGCGGTGGCTCGCATCAAGAACACCGCCCCAGGGCCCGACGGCATTCCAGGCCGTGCATGGGTCCTGGCCATGGAGGCTCTCTGGCCCCGACTAGCGGGGCTCTTGAGCGCATGTTTGGAGCGGGGCCAGTTTCCAAGCCGGTGGAAGACCGGAAAGCTGGTCCTGCTCAAGAAGGAGGGGCGCCCCGCAGACTCACCATCTGCGTACAGGCCCATCGTGTTGCTGGACGAGGTGTGTAAGATTTTCGAGCGAATCATCGCTAGCCGCCTCGTCTTGCACATGACCATGGTGGGCCCGGATTTGGCGGACAACCAATTTGGTTTCCGCCAGGGGCGCTCTACGGTGGACGCAATCATGCGCGTGAGGGTCCTCGCGGAGGAGGCAGTCGCCCGGGGTGAGGTGGTCTTGGCGGTGTCGCTCGACATCGCCAACGCCTTCAACACCTTGCCCTGGAATATCATCCGAGAGGCACTCCGGTACCACGGGGTGCCGCACTACCTCCAACGCATTGTCGGGGCCTATTTGTCCGAAAGATCGGTGGTGTACCCGGGTCGAGAGGAATGGTGTCGGCGAGAGACGTCGTGCGGCGTTCCACAGGGATCGGTGTTGGGGCCGCTCCTGTGGA